>CM035624.1:61453096-71453096 GCA_020496765.1 Gossypium stocksii
AACGATCCCAAAATGCAATATTCGGCCAAGTCAAGTCAACAAAAGCAAAACGAATGGAAAAGAAGCAACTACCAAAAACCCCAAAGTCCCTGACCAATTCGACACTTCCTGACCAATTCGGCACTAAGTTAATGACCGAATAGGCGCCCACAGACTCCCAAATTCCGCCAACTCCTCCCCCTATCAAACTACATGATTTCCTCCACATAATCCTCCCCTTATCTCTCCACGATCCACTCCTCAGATCACTCCTCAATTCTCTCCTCAACAACCTCCCCTATTAGAATTCCACTACAACTCAACCACTGGCCGAACCCAATCACAAAATAAATACCTCATTTGTGCTATGCCACGCTTGAACCTCAGACCTTGAACACCACTTCACAGGCCACTTGCCACTATGCCATTAGGCCATTAGGCTCCTTGTGTCATCAATCAACCATAATTAAATATAAGGCACACACTCTAATATCCAGATTCACTCAAGAGCAAAAATTAAAATTTATGCAAAAGCCAGGACTTGAACCCAAGCTTCTCAAACACTCCCAAACTCACCCAAATCACTTAGCCAATAGAGCAAACAAGAAATTTGCGTCCTACCTTGAAATAATTAAAAACTTAAATTTTTGGGGTGTTACAACTCTATCCCCTTAAAGAAATTTTAGCCTCGAAATTTACCTGGTTAGAAAAGGTGAGGGTATTGCTATCGCACCACCTCCTCAAGTTCCCACGTGGCTTCTTTTGAACCGTGATTATGCCAAAGCACCTTAACCAGTGGGATGATTTCCTTCTCAATACCTTAATGTCATGATCTATTATCTACACCAGTTCTTCCTCGAAGGTCAGATCAGGCCTAACCTCGATCTCTTCAACTGGCACTATATGTGAGGGATCAGAGCAGTACCGCCTCAGCATTGAAACATGAAACATGTCATGAATCCTGTCCAACCCTGGAGGTAAGTGAAGCTGGTATGCAACTGGTCCCACTCGTTTCAGAACTCGATAAGGCCCAATAAATCTAGGGTTCAGCTTGCTCTTCCGTCCAAATCTCAGAATTTTCTTCCACGGTGAGACCTTAAGAAAAACATAATTCCTCACAGAGTACTCGATCTCCTTTCACTTTAAGTCCGCATAAGACTTCTGCCTATCAAATGCTTCCTTTAACTGATCTCGAATCAACCTTACATTTTCTTTGGTATCAGAAACTAACTTTGGCCCCAGAACTCGACGGTCACCTAACTCAGTCCAACAAGTAGGCGTACGACACCTACGACCATATAATGCCTCATACGGTGCCATTTGAATACTGGACTGGTAGCTACTATTATACGCGAACTCCGCTAACGGCAAGTAGTCTTCCCGGCTACCTAGAAAATAATCACACAGCTTCTTAGCATGTCCTGCAATACTTGAACCACTCTCTCTGACTGACCATCTATCTAAGGGTAGAACGTAGAACTAGAGTCCAACCTTGTTCCCAAAGCCTCGTGTAACTTTTTTCAGAATCGAGATGTGAATCTAGGATCTCTGTCAGAAATGATAGAAACTAGTACCCCATGCAGTCTCACAATCTCATCCACATATAGCTTAGCCAACTTCTGCAGCGAATAATTAGTATAAACCAGTATAAAGCGGGCAAACTTTGTTACCAGTCTACAATAACCCATACCGAATCCTTCTTAGTAGGCGTCAAAGGTAGCCCACTCACAAAATCCATGGTTACCCTTTCCCACTTCTAGAGTGGAATCTTAACTGGCTGAAGTAGCCCAGAAGGTAGTTGATGCTTAGCCTTAACTTGCTGACATGTCAAACACTTACCCACAAAATCAGTAACCTCGCGCTTGAGCCCTGGCCACTAATACTGCTCACAAAGATCCCGATATAACTTGTTTCTGCCAGGATGCATAGCATACTGACTACTATGTGCCTCTTACAGTATAGGTTGCCTCATATCAGAATCCCTCGGTACACAGACTCTTCCACAAAAACATGGTACTCCCTCACTATTCAGCTCAAAATATGCAGTCTCTCCATTCTCCACTTGCCTGAAACGAGGAACCAGTGACTCATCCATCAGCTGTTTACCCTTAATTTGCTCAGTCCACGTCGGTCTTACTTGAAGCTCAGCCAACCACTACCATCATCAAACAGGCTGAGACGAGCAAACATTGCTCTCAAATCAGATACAGCCCTTCGGCTTAGTCCGTCAGCCACCATGTTAGCCTTACCAAGGTGGTACTCAATCGAGCAATCACAATCCTTCAGCAACTCTATCCATCGTCATTGCCTAAGATTCAGCTCTTTTTAGGTAAGGAGGTATTTGAGGCTCTTGTGATCTATGTAGATAACACACTTCTCACCGTATAAGTAGTGCCTCCAAATTTTCAGTGCGAATACCACCACAGCTAACTCCAATTTGTGAGTAGGGTAATTTCCCTCATGAGGCTTAAGTTGACAAGACACATAAGCAACCACCTTACCCTCCTGCATCAGCACACAACCTATTCCAATGTGTGATGCATCACTATAAACAGTGAATTCCTTCCCAGACTCTGGTTGTATTAGGGCAGGGGCCTCAGTCAAAATCTTCTTTAGTTTTTCAAAACTCTCTTGCTACTTATCAATCTAATTAAAGGGTACTCCTTTACGCAGTAACTTAGTTAGAGGTGTAGCAATCGCAAAAAACCCCTCAACGAAACGTCTAAAATAGCCAGCCGACCAGAAAGCTTCAAATTTCTGATATGGTCTTAGGCAGTTTCCAATCTAGAACAGCTTCAATTTTTCAATGATCAACCCTAATCCCCTCGGTAGACACTACGTGACACAAAAACATTATTTCTCACACCCAGAACTCACACTTGCTGAATTTCGCTTATAGCTACTTTTCCCTTAGAATTTGCAGAACAATTCAGAGATGCGCATCATGATCCTCTCCGGTTCTCGAATACACCAGAATATCGTCTGTAAAAACCACTATGAACCAATCTAGGTAGGGCTGGAACACTCGGTTCATCAGATCAATGAAAGTAGCTGGTGTATTCGTCATCCCAAACGGCATTACTAGGAACTCGTAATGACGATAATGGGTCCTAAACGCAGTCTTATATACATCAGCCTCCTTAACCCTTAGCTGATGGTACCCAAAACAGAGATCTATTTTGGAGAAAACCAAAGCTCCTTACAGCTGGTCAAATAGATCGTCTATGCTCGGCAAGAGATACTTGTTCTTGATAGTCAGTCTGTTCAACTACCGATAATCAATGCACATGCATATAGATCCATCCTTTTTCTTTACGAACAACATCGGTGCTCCCCATGGAGACACACTCGGTCGAATGAATCCTCGATCCAAAAGCTCTTGGATTTGAGCTTTTAACTCCACTAGCTCCTTCGGTGCCATCCTATAAGGGGCGATAGACATCAAAGCTGTTCCCAACAAGAGCTCAATACCAAATTCGACCTCACAGTTCGGAGGCAACCTAGGGAGCTCATCAGGAAATACATTAAGAAACTCCTTAACAGTTCTGACATCTCCAGCAGAAGGACCTTCAGAACTAGAAATACTAACATAGGCTAGAAACGCCCCACAATCCTTACGAACCAATTTTTCAGCCCTTAATGCTGAGATCACGTTAGACAGATAATTCCTTCACTCCCCTATACAGCAGTCTTCAACACCATACGCTTAGCAGTGCAATCCAAACTCACACGGTGTTTCACTAGCCAATCCATACCCAATATAAGGTCAAACTCACCAAACGGTAGTTCCATCAAAATCCGCTAGAAAGATTATTCCTTGAACTTCTAGGGGCGCATCTCTGAATAATTTACTTACCCTAACCGACTGTCTCAATGGACTTATAACAGTCATCTCACTATCAGTATTTCCAAACTGAATGCCCAACATCCTACACACAGGGCATGCAACATACGAATGTGTACACCCAATATCAATTAAAACAGTGTATGGTACATTATAAATTATGAACGTACCGGTTATAACATCAGGGGCGTCACCATCCTCTCGGTGACGAGCAGCATAAACCAGAGCTGGCTACCTCGCCTCAGTGTTACCAACATCTTTGCCTGGTGCTCCACGACCTCGTCCGATACCGTTTCCACCCCTGGCTTGCTCGTGGCCTCTCGGTGGCTGCTGATCACCTCACGCTAGCTGAACATGTCCCTGTCCTGCAGCTTGCATCTGAACAAGCCTCTGAGGACAATTCCTAACCTGATGATCCATGGACCCACATCTGAAGCACGCCCTAATTTTTTTTAGCACTCACCCTGGTGAGTCTCCCACAATCAGCGTAAGGCTGCGGTCTAGCAGCAACAATAGAAACTCTAGCTTGGACTGGTCCATCAAGTTTAGTCTTTTTCCTAGGCCCACAAAAAGAACCTGAGGACCCTAAATCTCTCTTACTTTTGCCCCTATCCTTTTCTCGATTCTCACGCTCAAAGCGCTTCATGTCCTTGGCAATTTTTGCCTTCTCCATAAGGGCAGCAAAGTCTCACTCCCTCTGTGAAGCTATCAGTACTCCAACTCATCTCGGAGGCCATCCTCAAACCAACCGCAACATTCATATTCAGTCACCACTATCCCACAAGTATAGCATCTCAATCGCAAAAACTCTGCCTCACACTCTGCCACAATCCTGTTCCCCTGGGTCAGGCTTAGAAATTCCTTCCGTCGGGCATCCACATAACTTGCGCCCACGTACTTTCCTTGAAAGGCTACCTTAAAGAACTCCCATGTTAACCGGTCTACCTGTGTACCTTCTCTTACGGTAAGCCACCACTGGTAGGCCTCGTCTCGCAGTAAGGACACTCCTCCTTTTAACTTTTGTTCCACAGTACAGTTAAGGTCATCCATTATTCATTTAGTGGCCTCTAACCAATATTCTGCCATATTTGGGGCTACTCCAGAAATACCCCTAAAAATTTCTGCTCCATTAGACCGGAGTCACTCTGAAATTGACCCTCGGCCCACAGTACCAGTACTAGCTCTAGCAACCCTTTCTAGAATGTGGAGCATAGGTTGGGATAGAGCATCATCCCTAGTCGCTCGATCATAAAACCCCGTCTCAGTTGTTGGTGAGGCTGGTGCTTCCCTAGCAGGCATGTAACCCGATGCCGAAGACCCAGCTCTAGCACTTCCTCAACCTCTACTGTGGCCTCGTGTTCCTTACGAGTTCCTCTAGTGCTCATTTTGATTTATGCTTAATCTGTTTATAAGTTTTATGAATCAGTTCATAATTCCAGTAATTATTAACGGATATTTTATGAAGAAGTAGTAGTTGAAGTTTTGTTTTCGCAGATCGGATTCTCACTATAGTTTTCAGTTTTCTCCAACCTCAGTTTACTTTAACTAAAGAGTTCCAGTATAGTCCTACTATCTATAGTAGTCCCTCAGTAATACATTTTAGTCTATAACAGTAAACAGTATTAGAGAACTTACTGATTTGATGCCAGAGACTTGGTGTGCCACACTTGAGAATCTTTCAAAAATTGTTCCAATCATTAAAAGTAATTTCTAGAAAAATTTTCAAAACCCATTCCACAGTCGAGTTTTGCAACTTGGCTTTGATACCATTAAATGTAACACCCCAAATACGACCAAACCTAACGTGTCACATCAAAGTGCTTTTCAAAATTTGGACTTGTAGATAAAAATCTATACATAAGTTAAAACCCATTTAGTTTTTATTTCTTGAGAAACTTCAACCAATTAGGTTATTACTATTTGAAATCAATTTACCAAAACAATTGCCATATTTATTACCGTTGGTTTCCTAAACTGATCAAAATTGCGGAAGCTTTTCTAATTAAAACCCTTGAAATTTTAAATGCCTGTTTTCCTTGAAAATAGTTATTATTTTAAAAACTCATTTTTCCAATTCTAGCAGTTTAAAATAAGAAATCAAAATCCAATCAGAAATTAAATCTCCCAAAATAGCCTTATTACATAACCAAAAACCCAATATGAAATTTAAATAAATAAAGTCAAAAGCAAAACATCTGCAATTGTGTGGCCACCTCCTAGTCCCATGCGGCCCCAAATTGCCTAAGGCTGGGGATTATCTATACAGTTAAAAGAAATAGTGAGTTTGCGAAAACTCAGTGTGTAATCCCCTATTAGCCAAATAGTAAACAGTGTATGCGGAAATAGTCTCGGCTTGAGCCCTATTCAGTAACAGAACAGTCTGGGCTTTAGCCCTATACAGTAACAGTATGGGCCTAAGCCCAATACAGTATCATTATAATGCAAATACGCAACCCATTCCAATCCAACCAACACACCAATATTGCAGCGAAGCTGCTAGTAACAGTAAGCGTGGCATAGCCACCGGCATCAGAATATGTGGTAAAGCCACCAAAAACAGTAAATACATGGCAGAGCCACTAGTCCTTCCTCCGTAACGGTATCCCAACCCCATGCAGTATGGTTTGTCATAAATATTATGTGTATGCAGTATGTCACACTTAGTATCAATCATGTAAATATCATACACACATCAATCAACCTACTGCTAAGGGTGTAATAGTCATTTCGTCAGTTAGGGGTAAAATAGTAATTTTACCCCTCAGGGGTATTTTGGTCATTTACTAATTTTATGGTCTCGGTACAGATAACAACGTCTCATAAGGTCTACCGTAGCCTTGAGTGACTCAAGTAACCTATATGGCCAAAATAGTGTAATGGGGCCCAAAGCCCATTACTCGGCCCAAGTGGGCCCACACGCTCGTGTGCCCTATTTGGCCCAATCCGGTCATGGCTATGCGATCTACAAAGCCTACTCCAATATTTGTGACTTACTGTGGATTTAATCCGTGTGGGGCCCACGAGCCCATTGGCCCCACACGACCCATTTTAGCCCAACATGGCCCAAAATTGCCCAAGTGCACGAGAACGCTCGTGGCAGCCTCTATAGCCTATCACCCCTATTTTGTGGGCTCGATTCACCACACAAGCATTCGCATACTTGTGAGGCCTCGAATGTCGAAGTTTTGACTTTTCGACTTTTTGGCTATTGCCAATTCATAGTTAAACAAGGGTGTGAAAACACACCTCTTTTGGCTTTTCGACAGTAACGGTTTATGGTGTACAGATACACACCTGATTGCAAAATCAAGCGAATCGTCCATGAGAGCCAAAGCCTAGATTCCAATAAATTATACCATTTGTCTTCCAAACACTAGGATTCCTTAATCATTAATCCCAAAACAACCATTATCCTTACCTTGAATGAACGAATTTAACTTTATTGCGCTTTACTCTGGCCAAGGATTGATCTACCGTCCTTGACAATTATCTGCTCATCCAATGAATCTTATTAAACAAAACTTGTTTAAGAGAGTAGGGCTCAAAGTCCCAAAACAAGAGTCATAAAGTATTCGGCCAAACACCACTTACCCCCAAAGTCGATTGCTTGCTGACAGACCAGATGTCCAAACACACTCAGAACTGTAGAGATGGAAGAATAGTTCGAACCCCTTGTAAAATACAATGACCCAATAACAACACCTCTAAGAACAAAGATGGGAAAACGAATCGACCATCAGTGACCATAAAGAGAAACAACAAAAAAATTCGATTAGAAAGAAAACTTAAGTTATGAAGAGAGATGAAGCGAATAAGAAATAGTAACCTACCTACCAAAATTGATGACCGAAACGAATGGAGAAAAAAGATGGAGAAAAGGTTCGGCCTAGAAGAGAGAGCGAAAGAAGAAGAATCAGAGAGGAAGAAAAGAACCTTTAATTGGTTTAAGAAAAGAGAAATGGAAGAAGTGAGAGGAGATAGGCAATTCGATAAAAGAAGATAGTAAAGCAAAAGGAACCCGAATGGTAAAGACACATTCGGCTAGCACCCAAAACGTAACAGAGAACGATCCCAAAATGCAATATTTGGCCAAGTCAAGTCAACAAAAGCAAAACGAATGGAAAAGAAACAACTACCGAAACCTCTAAAGTCTTTGACCAATTCAGCACTAAGTCAATGATCGAATAGGCACACACAGACTCCCAAATTTGGCCAACTCCTCCCTCATCAAACTCCACGATTTCCTCCACATAATCCTCCCTTTACCATTCCACGATCTACTCCACAGATCACTCCTCAATTCTCTCTTCAACAACCTCTCCCATCAGAATTCCACTACAACTCAACCACTGGCCGAACCCAATTACAAAATAAATACCTCATTTGTACTGTGCCACGCTTAAACCTCAGACCTTGAACACCACTTCACAGGCCACTTGCCACTCGGCCACTAGGCCACTAGGCTCCTTGTGTCATCAATCAACCATAATTAAATATAAGGCACACACTCTAATATCCAGATTCACTCAAGAGTAAAATTAAAATTTCTGCAAAAGCCAGGACTTGAACCCAAGCTTCTCAAACATTCCTAAACACACCCAAATCACTTTGCCAATAGAGTAAATAAGCAATTTGCGTCTTAACTTGAAATAATTAAAAAAACTTAAATTTTTAGGGTGTTACATACCCTTTAAGGGTAAAATGACTGAATTACCCTCGAAGGGTAAAATGTCTGAATTACCCCCGAAGGGTAAAATGATCGATATATCCCTCTTGGGTAAAATGACTGTAATACCCCTGTAGGGTAGAATGATTGTTATGCTTTATATGATGGTTGATTGATTGAGCATGCCTTGTGATATTTATGTGCTTTGCATATATGCACGACATACTGCATGGGTTAAGATATTATTATGGAGGAAGTACTAATCTGTTAGGGTCGCACGTGTCGGACAAGATGACTGTGGACCCACCAAAGGCTTTGCACCGCTATTTAAGGCTTTGTGCTGTTTCTAAAGGCCTTGTGCCATGTTTGATGGCTTTAAGCCACTTATTTATCTGGCAGCTTAGCTGCGATATTGGTGTGTTGGCTGGGTGGGTTGATTTTATCCCCACATGGTGTATTGGTGGTACGGAGTGAGGTGTGTTGGCTGGATTTGGGGTGGGTTGCACTGTTGCATTTCTGCTCTGTTTACTGTTACTGCATTGGGTTTAGGCCCACCTAATTCTGTTTTTGATACTGTAATGGGCTTAGGCCTAGTATGCCTCTGTATTCTGTTTATCTAACTAACTATTTTTGTACTAGGGGATTACATACTAAGTTTTTGTAAACTCACACCGCATTTAACTGCGTAGGTAATCCCCAGTGTTAGGTGGACCGGTGCTGCGAAGTACTCGAGGGTGGCCACACTACTACTCCCGTTTTATTTTATTGAGCTTTTATTTACATTTAGATTTTATTTTGGGTTTTGATGTAATAAGGCCCCTCTCTAAATTTCTAGTTTTAATTTAGTTTTTTATTTATCACAATTTATATCTGCTAGAAGTAGGATGTAGTTTTCCAAAATATTAATAGTATTCATGCGCATGACTAATGAATCATATCATTTTAACCATGTTTTATTCAAAAGCCAAAACACTTATTCATCAAAGTACAAATAACAAACCAAACTTACCTATTACACATATAACCGTCATGATCTCTTATAATATGAATTACTATTCATTTGGTCAATTTCCAATGCATTAGCTGAATTTAAACATGTTGAAAACATATACTTACTTTAATGTTTACTTCATTTTACTCAATCACATTACACATATATAATATTCCATAGAATCGAACCAACATATATATAAACCATAATTTGCATTTCATGTCAAACACATCACAAATATATATACATAACTTAGCTGAACTCTCAAACCATAAGCAAACATATCAAGAAATCATATGTATATGACACTTATGTATGTGAAATCCGTGTATCCGAGTTATATTCCGATGAGTTCAAAGGGTAGATTTTTAAATGAACAATGAGAACGCCTAAACAAAAGAGGTATGTTGAAAAGTATGGTGTAAGAGGAAGTTGGACAGGTATGAGCCTAAATCTCGAGTTGAGAACTTGGTAAGACAAGAATGTGGTAAAATAGCAAGTATTCTTGTGTCATGAATGTTTTAATGATATTATGTAATTGGTGGTTATGTTGATTTTCATAGTTATGTTACTTGTTATTTACATGTGAATTTACTAAGCATTTATGCTTACTCCCTCCTTTTCGTTCATTGTAGTTTTGATAAGCCAGCTTGGAAATCGGGAAGGGTCGAAAGAACGTTCACACTATCTGGGACAAATTGGTATAATGGCTTGTATTTTGAATGTGGCATGTATAGCATTATAATCATTTTGTGCAAATAATCTTATGACATGGTGATGGCATGGCAAGGAAATGCTTGGAAATGATTAGCCATTGGAATGGCCAATCTAGATTATAATTGGTGTCATGTATGTTTAATGTGTTACTTAGACCATGAAAAGCCATAAAAAGATGAATTTTGTTATAAAACAAAATTTTTCAGCAGCAATGATGTGAGTTTAAAAAATAGCTAAAAATAGTAGAGAAAATATTAGGTGGTAAATAAAATATTAAATTGAAGCTTATTGTGTTTGTTTTCATATGGAAGAAATGGAACAGATAAAGAAATTGTATTTTATGAGTTATTTGGGTTTTGGTGGAACAAGGTCAGAGATATTTCTTAATCCCCTATTCTGACTTTAGAAATTCACCAAAAATTGTACAAAAGTAATTAGAAGTCATGCCTTATATGTACAGATTCCTTATTGAGTCTAGTTTTAATAGAAACAAATGGCATAGTATTTTGAACTCTATACAAAGAGAAAAGTGGTTCGTAGTGAACAGGGGTCATAGCAGTCGATCTCGTAACAGGGTAAACTTTAACTAATAAACTGTACTAATTGGCCCATCCAAAAATTATAGAAAAAAATTAGTAGATAGATATATGAGTCTAGTTTAGAGAAAATTTAGGGATCTTAATTTCGAGTTTCAGAACTCGAGATATGATTTTTTTAGCCACTGTGACGCAGATTGTCAGCTTATTACGAATGTTGGAATAAATGGTTTAAATTCGAGTTTAGTAACACCTCAAGCTCGACTTCAGCGACGGTCTCGGGTAAGAGGGTGTTACAGGTTCTGCTTCATTAGGGGCTTCAGCTGATTGCTCTGGCGGGATCTCTGTGGGGTCATCTTCTGCTTCTTCGAAATCCTTACTTTCTTCAACTCGTTACTATAGAACAGAATCTCCAGCTACTCGGTAGAGGTCCCAATCGGTGTTTGGGCCTTGACTATAGCTTGTCTTCTTTACATTCGCAAGAATTTTTGCTTTTAAGCACAGAATTGTTATCGTAAAGGGATAGTAAGCTGGGCCTGAACGTTTAACGGCACAACTACACATTTGTCTTAGGATGATTTTTCCCACATCAATGGTCTTTCCAGTTAGAATCGAGTATAATAGGACCATTTTCTCTAATGAGATTGTAGTTCCATGCAAACTAGGCATAAGGCTGAAACGGATGAAATAGAACCATACGTTCGTAAGTGGTGTCAAATATCTCTTCGACACGTGTGAATTCCTTGCTTTAACATAGTCCACTTAGAACCTAGAACTATAAGTTCCTCGAGAATCTCTTGCAGATTTTCAGGCTTAGTGTTGCTTAACAAAGAAGAATATTCATCATTTTCGAAATCAAGTAATTCAAAGAACTCATTAATAGCATTTGAATTTACTGGTACCTTGATTTCACGAACTGGAACTTCGATCAACTCGCTTGAGGTTAAGTTCATGTAGAATTCATGAACTAGTTCCTTATCCACACTTGGTCTCTTTTCACAAAATAATTCCCAATTGAGGGCTTCAGCAATTTGACGGATATGTGCCATAAAGTCTCTATAGTTGCTTTCCTTCAATGTGAAGCCTTTCTCTGGATGCATCTGTTGATTTTTTAAAATACTTTCGTATCTTACTTTGGCTTCTTCACAGTGGAACTTGTTTTGTGTTTCATCAATTTGGGCGGAGGCACGAGTTCTCTTGCGAGGCATAATTGACAAGTGCACAAGGTAGCAAGCAGTAGCGGCCTGGCGTGAGGCATCTGTTTCTACTTGGAACAGCAAGTAGCAGCAAGGTGTGGGGGTGGATAGGCGCGGGAGCAGGTGTGTGCGCAGGAGCTGATCCGGATGTGCTAGTGATGTGCAAAGCTTCATCGAGCAAACCTGGAGCTTGTCGCATGTGAGGTCTGGCCTGGATCAACAACAACACACAGCAAGGCCTTTGGCAGCAGGCCGAATGTGGGCGCACGGGCACTGGGACGTGCGTGTGTTACGGCTTGGGTAGGAGCAGCAGGTGGACACAGATGGGCACGAGAGCAGGTATGCGCGCGGGCTATTGAGGCGTGCTTGCTGCGGAGGCATACTGGCCGACTGCTGTGGCTCAGGAGCTAGCTAGGAATTTTGGGTGCTAGGTGATTTGGTCTTTGGAAGGTTTGGGTGATGAATGAGTGGGAAGAAGAATTTATAGTGTGAGTAATAGCACTTAAAGTATACCTTTTAGTATAATTTAATAATTAAAATAAAAGTCTAATTCTAATCCTACTCAAAATTAACAACTAATAATTAAATACATGCATATGAAATTATCAATTGCTATTAAATTATTAAGATAAACATAAAATATAATTAAAAAAATTAATCCTAATTCTAAGCTAAGTTGATAAAAATTAATATATAAATTATAATGGATATAATTATATATATTAAGGTTTATCATATTATTGATATAAATATATAATATAAAGCAAAAATATTTGCTTCTAGATCCCTTTTAAAAATATTTACAAAGAGAGGCACCTAGTTTTTATTATTTACGGAAAGAGCAATCAAAATTTAAAAATAATTCAATTAAGTCCCTAGACTTAATGAAAATTTAAAATTAAGTTGCTAATTAAACCTTGGATCAAAATTGACCCTTTTATTTGAAAAACCAAAAATCTTTTTTGTTATTTAGGGAATAATTTCTTGAAAAATTATGTAAAAATCAATTCCCAGGAAAGATTGGAGGGGTCACAAGCGGCCCGCTTAAGTTCCAATCTCCTAAACAGAATTTATTTCAACATGATAAACCCGAAAATATACCCTAAATAATTTATTAAAAACAAGAAATTTTAAATGTCTAATAAACTGAACAAGACTTGATCTCGTTCAGGCTTTTCTCCGTAGTAATGTTTCAAACGCTGAGCATTGACTTGAAAATTACCTCCCTTACCTTGGAGTTCAACAACTCCATATGGATAGATGCGATGAATTGTAAATGGACCAGACCAATGTGATTTGAGTTTACCTAGAAAGAACTTTAATCTTTAATTGAATAACAAAACTTGCTGACCTGCTTCAAATTCTCGAACTCGAATGTGCTTGTCATGCCATTTCTTGAGTCTCTGCTTGAGCAATTTGGTATTTTCATATGAAAACATTTGCAATTCCTTTAGCTCATTGAGTTGGAGCATTCGTTTCTCTTTAGCAAGCTTAAGATCCAAATTGAGTTGTCGAAGGGCCCAGTAAGCTTTGTGCTCTAACTCCAAAGGTAGATGACAGGCTTTTCCAAAGACCAACCTATAGGGTGACATCCCTAAAGGTGCCTTGTATGCTGTTCTGTAAGCCCATAAAGCATCATCTAGTCTTTTGGATCAATTTCGTCGGTTCGAGCAAACTACCTTCTCAAGTATGCCTTTGATCTCTTTATTCGCCAGCTCAACTTACCCATTCGTCTGCGGATGGTAAGCTATAGCAACCTTATGTTTCACTCCATGCTTGTTTAACAACCATTTTAACCACTTGTTCACAAAATGGGACCCTTCATCACTGATAATAGCTCTTGGGGTTCCAAAACTTGAGAACACGTGTTTCTACAAGAACTTCATCACAACCTTAGCATCATTCGTCAGATAAGCTTCAGCCTCAACCCATTTGGACATATAGTCTACTGCTACCAATATGTACTTGTGACCAAAAGATAGAGGAAAAGGACCAAGAAAGTCAATACCCCAAACATCGAATAATTCTACCTCAATGATATTTGTTCGAGGCATCTCATTTCTGTTGGTGACATTTCCAACCCTCTAACATCGATCACAACTCTTTACGTAAGCGTATGCATCCTTGAATAGTGTTGGCCAAAAGAATCCAGCTTGTAATACTTTGGCCGCAATATGAGTACCTTTAAAGTGTCCCCCACTCAGAGTTGAGTGACAATGGTATAAAATCTTCGGTATTTCTTCTTCTGCCACACATCTCTTGATCATCTGATCTGCACACTTTTTAAACAAATATGGCTCTTCCCAGAAATAGTACTTCACATCGTGAAGAAACTTTTTCCTTTGTTGATAAGTCTTACCAATCAGCATCAAACCACAAGCTAAACAGTTAGCAATATCAGCAAACTAAGGGGTATTATGGACATGATTTACCTTCAGTATGTGTTCATCTGGAAATGTCTCCTGAATTGGTACAAGTGGAGATTTCCCTCTTGTGGCTACAATCTGGACAAGTGATCTAGTACTTGGTTTTCTACTCCCTTTCGATCTTGAATTTCTAGATCGAACTCTTGAAGTAGAAGTACCCACCAGATTAATCTCGGCTTAGCATCTTTCTTGGCAAGTAAATATTTAATTGCCAAGTAGTCCGTATAGATAGTCACTTTGGTACCTACAAGATAAGATCGAAACTTGTCGAAAGCAAATACAATAGCAAGTAACTCTTTTTTCTGTTACCGTATAATTCAGTTGAGGTCCTGTTAGAGTCCGACTTGTGTAGTAGATGGGATGAAAAACTTTGTTCCTTCGCTGGCCCATGACAGCTCCAATCGCGAAGTCACTTGCGTCACACATCAATTCGAATTGCAGATCCCAATATGGTGTGATGATTGTGGGTGCCGTAACTAATCAATTCTTCAAATCTTTGAATGCTCTTAAACATTCATCATCAAACTTGAATGTCGCGTCCTTCTCCAATAATTTGCACAAAGGTTTTGCAATTTTAGAGAAGTCTTTGATAAATCTCCGATAGAAACCGGCGTGGCCCAAAAAGCTCCTAACACCCTTTACAGATGTTGGAGGTGGGAGTCTCTCAATAACATCTACCTTCACTTTGTTTACCTCGATCCCATGTCTTGATATCCGATGTCCTAGAACAATCCCTTCTTGTACCATGAAATGGCATATTTCCCAGTTGAGTACTAGGTTTGTTTCTTTGCATCGTCTTAGTACCTTAGCTAGATTGGCTAAGCACTTATCATAAGTGTCTCCAAATACTGAAAAGTCATCCATAAAAACTTCTAAATACTTCTCAACCATGTCAGTAAAAATTGACATCATACATCTTTGAAATGTAGCAAGTGCATTACATATGTAACACCCTGAATTTGGGCCTAGAAGAATTGGGCTTTGAGTCTGAGTTCAGATAGAAGAAAACCTGAATATTGAGAAGTTTTAAATATTACTAGTGTTTTAAAAAAAATTTTCTGTTATTATTACTGATATTTTAATTTCTTTTATGAAAATTATAATTAGAATTATTATTATTATTATCATTATAATTATTAGATACAAATATATTTATAAAATTATTGTTGTTAATTTAGTGTTTAAATTAAATTATTATTAGAAAATTTTACTGTATTTATTTTTACTGATTTATGAAAATTATAATTATTGTTATTAGAAAAAATATATATATTACTGTATTTAAAAATATTATTAGATAAAAATATATTTATTGTTATTATTATTATTAATTTTTATTTAAAAATATATATAATATTTGGTGTTTAAATTTAGTTTTTAAATAAATTTAGAAGTATTTAAAGTGTGGGAAAAATCTTGGTTCGATCCAAGACTTTAGCAAAGAAATTAGTTTTTGCTTCTTCGGGGAACTGGGCAATAAGGCTTTAATAATAAAGTGGGCTAAATTAGGCACAAAGGGAAGCTTGGTTCAGTGGCAAAGGCGCTAGGAGGTTGTAGGAGTGCCTGGGTTCAAGGCACGGTGCGCTCATAAGTTGCTTTTTATTTTAGAAGCCAGGTCGCGCTAAGGTAAGTCTTAAGTATAGTTGCGATCGAGTTATGCCATAAAAAGGCTTGTGGCGTAGCGGCAGCAATGCGTTAGGCACTCCACACGAGCACGGGTTCGAGTCCAGGCGCTGGCGGAATTTTGATTTTATTTTTTTAAAGAAACGGGAACTGCAGTAGGTAAGGTTTAAAATTTAAGGTAACCCTATTATGTTGAGAACAAAACTGCGGCGCAGTGGCCAGCAGCGTGCTAGGCTATCTGGAGGTCCCAAGTTCAAGTTGCTTTTTGCGCGCAGGACCACTTTTTTGCTGGGCACACGTGGAAAAGAGATTGTGCTGGACTCAAACTGCTCCTAGCAGCAGATTTAGGCGATGGATAAGGCCTGATAATCGGTGGAAGTTTGAATTCCATTCAAACTTAGTATTTAGCTAGAAATAAGGGATAAGCATTACCCTATGAGCCGATTTTTTCTTTCAATGAGATTTTGTTATTTTAATTTATTTTATTCACCTTCCTTTCGCACATCTTTCTACGCATGTTCTTAATTTTTTTTCTCTATTGTTATCTTTTGCTAAAATTCTCTTATCATTCTAGCAACCTTTGTCGTTCTTATTTTCATTCATCTTCTTCTACTCTTAAAATTCTTTTCCCTTTTGTTTCTCTTCGAAAAAAACGTTGGTAACGGATTGTCCCTTAAAAGCCGAAACCTTACACCTTAACTTACTTTGCCAATTTCCTTTTCTTTAGCCGAATCTATTTCGTTTTCTTTTCAACTGATTTTTATTTTATTTTTGTTGCTCATTTTCTTTTCACAAAATCTTCTCCCTTATTCTTAATTTATTTTTCCTTTGATTTTCTTTCCCAATTAGTCGAACCTTAAACTTCTCATCCCTCTGTCGATTATCCCTGTTATTTTGTAAAACTCTTTTTCTTCAATTCCTTCTCTTATTTGTTTCTTAAACCGAATAGACATACTCTAGGATAGATTTAAATGCCGAAATAGTGAGATTCGTTCTCTACTCATATTTTGGGGATTAATCTACTACATATCTGGAAAAAAGAGGTACTTTGGAATGTTTTGGCAAGTAGATTTCTTGGTAAATAGTCGAAACACTTATTACATTCGTTATTTTGGGATCTAAGAAAGTCGAAAATCCCTAAGTCTAGAGAGGCTGTCGATTTGGGCATGGGGCTCTATGAGTCATTAACATGGTTTCTTTTGGTATTATTGTGTTCTAGAGGCGCTTGGTTGAAGGTTTGGACAAAGGAGAAAGATTAGATCTAGATCTAGTCCCTACTTCGACAAAGGTAAGTATTTGAGGCCATTATTGGAGGGTGGCCGAATATGGTAAAGTACATAGTGGGTCAGTATAGTCGATTATTAGACTAATTTATTAGTGACCGATTGTAGGCTTTACGTGTGGAGATCTCGTCAACGTTTCGACATTTAACAGGTGTGTAACAAACCTTCTTTAGTAGCTTAACTCGGTATATGCTGAAAAGCCGAAATGCTGAAAATCCAGCATTTCGAGAACTAGTGAGTATGCGAATGCTCATAGGTTAGTTAGATACGCTAGGTTCGATGATCAAGATCATTGGAACAGGTAAGGGTACGTTTTCATGCATCACGATAAGTTGGGCCTCGAGGGGCTGAAATTGGGTCCAATGGGCTTTCGGGCCCAATAGGCTTTCGGGCCCATTTGGGTAAATTTGGTAGGGAATGGTTTCTGAATAAATAGCACATTAAGATAGTTGGTAGGGAATGGTTTCTAAATAAATAGCACATTAAGATAGTTAATATCGCTATGGAATATAGGCTAAATAGGCTTAGATGACTAAATCGGATACGTAGGGCCCATTAGGGGTGTTTGGGGCCAATAACTCGGTTTTGCTAAAATGAGCTAGAGTCACTGTTTGAACACATGAAATTGTCGATAATTGATAATGAGCATGTAAACCCTAATAATTGATAAAATAATGAAATCACCCTTATAATATGAAAATGACTATTTTGCCCCTAGGTGAAAATGACCATTATACCCCTAGGGTTATGTTATGATTAAGATGCATGTGATACTGTTTTTGTACATGATATGCACATGATATGCCATGATATAGTCATATATGCATGGGTTGGGTTTTATATGAATGGAGGAAGTGCTAAAAGGGCTTTGCTCTAGTTTACCGAAAAGAGCTTTGCCCCAGTTATCAAAAAGGGCTTTGCCCCAGTTATTAAAAGAGGCTAGGCCTTCAGTTATATGATAAAGCAGCTATGCTGCTAGTGGAGAGTAGCGGTTGGGTGGGTTGAGTAGTTCTCCCTACATGGTGTTTTGGTTGGTACGGGTGAAGAGTAGTGGTTGGGTGGGTCGATAGTTTCCCCATAGTAATATGGGTTGTATACATGCATTGATATTATATGTGATATTGAAATGGGCCTATGGGCCATACCATCTACAGATTAAGCTTCGGCCCGATGAGTTATATATATGAAAAAGGGCTAAGGCCCAGTAACCGATATATGAAAAAGCTTCGGCCCAGTGACAGATGAGATTGAATCAGGGCTTAGGCCCAGTATGCTTGTGTTGATGTGGGCTCTGAAAAGGGATTTGTTGCACACTGAGTTTTCCAAACTCACCCTTTTTCCTTCCATCCTTGCAGGTGAGCCTTTGATTGATGGACTTGGAGCTGGGATGGATTCAGAGTGGCCACGAAGACCGCAATTCTGGTTTTCAGTTAATTAGTTCAATGTTTTATTTGATCACTTTATTTTCAATTTGGGTTTGTAATAAGGCCTTTTTAATTATTTTTAATTGGTTTATAGCTTAGGATGATATTATTTAAATCGTTTCGAAATCGGTTAGCTCTATGGCATGTTTTTACAAAAGTTACTTATTTTCAAAATATCACGATAACCGAATGAAGCTTCCGCAATGTAAACATTTCATAAATGAATATCTTAAATAAACTTAAACTTAATTTGTTGATCGTGGACAAGTCATTAGCTTAAAGTGTGGCAATAGATGTGTGCATGTCTAGGATTGGATCTAGGAAGAGCTTGGTACTTAAGTAGTCTAAATGACTCACCTCCTTTTTTCTTGAATCCTACCTGGTGCGTAGTATCCATTCACTTTAAGCCATAACAAAGAAGGTTTGATTTTTCGATACTTAACTATTTTTTTAAATAACATGTTTTCCGCAACTACAAAGATTTACGAGTTTTCAAAATTTCCCTTAAGATTTTACAAGGTTGTTTACAATGTTTTGATTATTACAATGAACCACGTTTTGGAAAATAAAGCTAAGGTTTTATACAAGTTTAGCAGTAAAAGTTTCTAAACATTAAGAAGGGTTTTCAATGAAAACATGGTTTTCGAAAAACACTTCAATGTGGCACACCAGACTTGGCCGTAACGTCTAGGCTGGGTTTGGGGTGTTGCAACATAAACCAAATGGCATGCGTCTAAATGCAAACGTACTGTACGGGCATGTGAATGTTGTCTTGTGCTGATGTTTTGGTGCTACTGTAATCTAATTATACCCTGAGTATCCATCGAGAAAACAGTAATAGTCTCGCCCTGCGAGTCTATCCAGCATCTAGTCCAAGAATGGCAAAGGAAAATGACCCTTCCTAGTCGCCTTGTTCAGTTTCTGATAGTCGATGCAAATTCTCCATCCCGTAACCGTTTCAGCTGGTACCAACTCGTTATTCTCATTCTCAACTATCGTGATACCTCCTTTCTTCGGCACGCGCTGGACTGAACTTACCCATAAACTGTCTGAGATGGGGTAAATTATACCCGCATCTAACCACTTGATAATTTCCTTCTTTACTACATCTTTCATGATAGGTTTCAGTCTTCATTATCCATCAATCATTCCTTTCTCGCCATCTTCTAGTATGATCTTGTGCATGCATACAGATGGACTAATTCCGAGAATATCGGCTATGGTCCGTCCAATAGCCTTCTTGAATTATTTCAATACTATGATAAGTTTCTCTTCTTACTCAATAGTTAATTCTACTGGAACAATCACAGGCAGAGTATGTAACGCCCCGAATTTTGGGCCTAGAAGTATTGGACCTTGAGTATGGATCAATAAGGAGGCGGCACATGAGTATTTAATTGTGCAAGGAAATGACACAAATTGCATGTTTGCTTTATTGGCTAAGTGATTTTTGAGTGTTTGGTAGTACTGAGAAATCCTGCGTTCAAACCTAAGCTTTAGGAAAAAAATTCTATTTTTAGTGAATAAAATCCTTGGGATCTAAATAGAGGGCTTTTAAATTATTATGTTAGAAAAATAACACGAGATGAGATTGTAGTCTAGTGGCATGTTTAAGGTTGCAAAGGAGCCTGGGTTCAAGACTTGGCTCTTGCAAATTCATTTTAGTTTTTCTTTTAAATGAACCTAGACTTTAGCCTATAGACTTTATAATTAATTGAGGGTAAAACATGTCACAAAAAGCCTTGTGGCTTGGTGGCAAGTGGCGTGACTTGGCAACTGAGTGAGCATGGGTTCGAATCCTAGGTAATGTAAAGGGAATTATTTTATGACTCTGTGGTGTGAGAAGTGGAGTTTGATTCAAACTCTTCAGAGGTGTTGGAGACTTGGTCAAATGTGATATGGATGAAGGTTGGTAGGGATTCGAGGGAGGAAAATATGGAGGGATAAGGGGAGAAAATCATGGAGTTGGGTGGGGGAAAGGTGTTGGCCGAATTTGGGTATCCTTGGGATGTGCATTTTTGACAATTAGTGTTTTGAGTAAGAGCCGATTTTCCTCTTGGTCATTTTTTTGGGAGTCTTGTGTTTTTGGTCTTTCTCTTTAGTATTGATTTCTGTAGTAATCACTCGTGCTTCTTCAGGATTTGGTCTGTGCAAGTTTATTGTGCCAAACCTTAAGTGTTGATATACCGAAAGTTTTGCATCATTCCTTCTTAAACTTTTTCTCTCTTCTTTGCTTCAATTGCTGCAAATCACCCATTAGTGAGTTGCTTCTTCTACCATTCCTTGCTTTGGCCGAATAAGTAGGACTCTACCTTATTTCTCTTTCAATCTCACCTTAGCCGATTATCTTTCCTTCCTGTATTGGTTCTTTTTTTTTTTTTTTCTTCTATATTGCTTCTAACCCGAAGGTCTCCTTTTGTGTTCATAAAACTCTAAAAAGCCGCTTAATCTTTTCTTTTCTAGTCGAACCCTCCTTCCCCCTCTTCTTACGTTTCTTTTTCTTTTCCTTTTTTCTTAAGAGATAGTCGAATGCTATTGGTTGTCCTTTCCCATTGGTTTTCCTTGATTGATTATAGAGTCCCTCATTTCTCCGGGTGTGTACCTGTTTAAGCATCTAGCCTTTGTAATGTCCCAAAATATAGAGGGTAGAATTTTCTGCATGTTTTGACGAATTGTGTGCTTGGCATGTTGGCTTGATGGTTTGGGTGTGATTGGGGGTTCTTAGGAAGCCAGGGTTCAAGTTTGACCTTTGGAAAAATTTTTAATTTTTGCCTTGAGTGAGCATGGATGTTAGCCTATAGGACTTAAGTTTAGTTATTGCTATTTCATGATACAAAGAAGCTTGTGGTGGAGTGGCAAAGTGGCGCCACATGAGATGCAGGGAGGTGGCGTCACATGCTTGACAAGGAGGTCTAGGGTTCAAGTCTCATTGCTTGTAAAAGGTTAATATTTTGCTAGTTTGGGATAACAAGTGGTGGACTTGGATACAAATTCTTCAAGGTGGTTGAAGACTTCGTAAGAGATGACTTGGTCTTGAGAATTTGAATTGAAATTCAAATTGGGAAGTTGAGTGAATTAAGGAGCAAATCGGGGGATTTAAGATGGGTGTCGTTGTAGCCGAATTAGGTTGTTGGATGAGGGAAAAAGTCATCATTTGGGGGAGTGTAGGAGCCAAATTAGAGTAGTTCCCTTTCTCTCTAATTTTATTTTCGGTGATGTTCGTTCCTTTTGAGTGTGACCATTTTTGTACTTACTATTTTGACCATTTAGGACTTTCTCGGGTTAGTAAGCTTCCAATCTTTTTGATCACTTTGCCAAATCTTTTCTCTACTCCTATTTTTGTTTAGTACCGAAGCATATCCCGCTTTGCAATTACCTATGGAAACCATTGCCGAACCTTGTTTTATTTTATTTTTCTCTTCTTTTCTCCTCATCTTGCTTTGGCCGAATTCAATCACCTTCTAGTAGAACCTCTGCCTTTCTTTTTCTTTTTTAATTTTGGATCATGGTATTCTCTTTTATTCTTTCAATTTCACTCTCATAATCGAACCTATCATTCCTTCTCTTCAAATATTCTCCTTGGGTTTCTAAGGGTTGATACAGTCGAGTATGATCTCTCTCTTACACCCCTATTTCGGGTGGATTCTTTTTGATTGATTCTGTGATTCTCGGGGCCTCTTCAATAGCCAAACTTGTGATTCCACTCTCTTCTATTCCCCTATCATCTCTTCATTTTTCAAGTAACCGAATACTTTTTTCTCCATCACTTTGGAATTGTTTCAGTTTGGGCGGTGGGACTCTGTGAAAGGAGTGTTCATTACTACTATCTGCCGTCTCTACCATCTATTATTGGGTAAGTGTTCTTTTCCCTTTTGGGTTGTTTTGTAGCTGAGTTTTTTCTCTCCTATGTATTAATCAGCCTTGGGTTCTTTCATTGGAGATCGATTTTGAAGTCTTTCTTTCTTGACCATTCTACTTTGATTTTGTAGGCATTGATAGGTAGTCGATTTAGCAGGAGGCGATTGGTTGCTAGTGTTGTTGAAGCGATTTAGGCCTAGTGTAACGTCTTCAACCAAGGTAAGTGTTTGGTGTTCCTTTTTAAGATGTTGGCTGAATATGATAGGGGTTGGTAGTTATGGTTAACAACCCAGATTGTATGATTAATTGTTGTTTGGGCGTTTGTAGGTCAATTTTTCGTGGGTTATTCGACTCGATTCATAACCAGGTGTGGAACTGCACCCTACTGTAGTGTAAATCAGAAAAAGCTGAAATGCCAAAACATCAGCATTCGAGGCCTTACGAGTGTGCGAATGCTTGTAGGGCGAATCGAGCACACCCGTCGTGGGTAATAGATTGTAGACGCCATCACGAGTATTCTCGTGGACTGGGGCTATTCTGGGCCTCGTTGGGTCGAAATGGGTCGTGTGGGCCCAATGGGCCTGTAGGACCCCCACGGGATAAGTTTGAATATTGTGTAACATTTGACTGAGCTGTGTGGTCCACGTGGCTAGCGTTGTTTGGGCTAAATGGGCTACGTTGGGCCTGTGGGCCTAATGGGCTTTTGGGCCCACACGGTTAAAATGTATGTGATGTGATAAGCAGCTATTTTGGGTTATGTTGTTCGTATAGCTGTGTTTGTTTCTGGGCTAAATGGGCCACACGAGCGTGTGGGCCTACTTGGGCCGAGTAATGGGCCATAGGCCCAATTACCCCGTTTTGTCTGTTTAGGTTACAAAAGTCACTCGAGACGACGATGGACCTTCGGTTGGGTCGTTAAGACCCTAATTTTTTAAAATTACCTAAATACCTCTGGTTTGTGAATTTAACGAAATACCTCTGGTTTGCGAATTTATCGAAATACCCCTAATCTGCGAATTTATCGAAATACCCCTGGTTTGCGAAATTACTAAAATATCCCTGGTTTTCAAATTTACCTAAATAACCTTGGTTTGTGAATTTATCGAAATACCCCTGGTTTGCCAATTTATCGAAATACCCCTAGTTTGCGAATTTGCCGAAATACCCTTGGTTTGCAAATTTACCGAAATACTCCTGGTTTGTAGAATTACCGAAATACCCCTGTAGGGTAGAGTTACCAAAATACCCCTATAGGGTAGAATTACCAAAATACCCTTGTAGGGTAAGATGACCATTTTGCCTCTAGGGTGTAAAATGACTATTTTGCCCTTGTGGGCAAGTGACTGACTTGGATTGTGTATTTGACTGATGTGACTGTGATCGCATGACAGTGATTTCACTGACGTAGCTGTGGTTGTGTGATTGATATGTTTGTAATATATGTTTAATTGTCTGTTACTGCACATGGCCAATTTGCATACACGTGTAATGTTTGAACTTGACATATGGCATTGCATGGGATTGGGTTTGATTTGGAAGAAGTTCTGTGCTAGTGGCTTTGCCATGTATTTCTATTATTAGTGGCTTTGCCACGTATTCTGATTCTGGTGGCTCTGCCATGTATTTTGTTTTTAGTACCCATGCTGCGTATTAGTGTGCGGGCTGGGTGGGTCGAGTTATTCCCCTCATATGGGTATAGTTGGTACGGGTGGCGCTATGGTTGGACTGGGTTGGGATACATAATCACTGCTGCATATCTGTGTTATACTGATACTGATTCTGTATTGGGCTTAGGCCCACCTAATTCTAATTCTGATTCTGATTCTGATTCTGATCCTGATAATGTTTCTAATTCTAGAATAGGCTAAGGCCCATCTGGTACTATTTCTTTTAATGGGCTAAGGCCCAATTGTTACAGAAACTGTAGTAGGGCTGGGGCCCAGACTTTTAATTCTTTTGTATGTCTGACTGCTTGTTCTATATAGTAGGGGTTTACACACTGAGTTTTCATAAAACTCATCTAGTTTATTAACTGTGCGGGTAATCCCTAGCTTTAGGAGGATCAGTGCTGCAAGGGACTCGAAAAAGGCCACACACACTGTTAATGTTTTCAGTTTTGATTAATTACATTCAAATGTTTTTATTTGGGTTGTAATAAGGCCTTTTTAACTTTTGGACTTTAATTTGGGATTTTACTGTACTTAGTTTTATATCTGATAGTTTTAGGACACGATTTTCAAAATCGATAACTGTTTTCATAAACACTACGATTCCGCAACATTTCTGAATGTTTCTGCGACACTATTTTTTTAAACATCACAGTTTCCCAAATTGTTTATTTTAAATTAGGCTTCCGCAACAAAAAAAGTTTTAAAGATAATAACGTTTTACAAGAGAACGTCTTTTAATAAACCACATTTTAAGAATGGACAAACGAAAATCGAGATTTTACACAAGTTTTAAATGGAAACAAGATTTAAACAAAAAGGGTTTTTCAATGTAAATAAGGTTTCCGAAAAACACTTCAATGTGACACTTCCAAATACGAGCCTAACTTCTAGGTCGAGTTTGGGGTGTTACATTTAGTGGTATCAGAGCCAGGTTACAAAAACTCGGCTGTGGAATGGGTTTTAAAATTTCTCCTTAAAATTGATTTTTATGATTTAAGTTGTTTTGAAAATTTTATTTCTTTTTGAATTTTCCTTAGAGCAAATGTTTCTAACATTCTTTTCTAAAACTTGATTTTAAGAGAATTTGAATTGTGTTTGAATGTTGATACTGGAAGTGTGGCACACGAGTTCCTAGCACCGATTCTGTAAGTCTTACTGAAATGTTTGAATCTTGATTTTTGTATTTATTTGATATGTGTGCTGGTAACTAGAGTACTGATATGGATTCAGAGGGTAAGCAAGGTCTGCCAACTTCGGGTAGCGGTAACTCGGAGCTTGGGACTGAGGCACTGACTCAGTTAATAAGGAAAATGGTAGAAGAAGTGTTGGAGACCAAAGTTAGGGAGATTAGGGAAACGCTTCAGGCAGGGTGCTTGGAGCGTAAGAAGATGAGAGATCATGGTTCTCAGATGACAGAGCCTCGTTTTGTGAAACGTGTTAAGACACGTCAAACTTTCTGGCCTGCGAACACTGCAACAGGTGCCATTCGGGTGAATACTGTAGGAAGAAAGGAGCATGCCTTAGATGTGGGTTTAAAGAGCATCAGGCTCGGGATTGCCCAGTCCCTTTTAACCCAGGTGGGTTTTGTTTAGATGCAATGTTTGATTATAGAAAATGTATGCAAGTTTGAAAAATGTTTGTCTGCTTCTGTGATTAGATGTTTTGGGGATTAGAGTGTGCAATGGTAGCATAGTGGGGTAGTTGCTACACGACTACCCTATTAGTTGGAAATTTCGAGGCCAAAATTTCTTTAAGGGAGGTAGAGTTGTAACGCCTCAAAATTTAGGGGGTAGAATTTTCTGCATATTTTGACAAATTACGTGCTTGGCATATTGGCTTGATGGTTTGGGTGTGATTGGAGGTTCTTAGGAAGCTAGGGTTCAAGTTGGACCTTTGGAAAAATTTTTAATTTTTTCCTTGAGTGAGGATGGATGTTAGCCTATAGGACTTAAGTTTAGTTATTGCTATTTCATGACACAAAGAAGCTTCTGGTGGAGTGGCAAAGTAGCGCCACATGAGATGCTGGGAGGTGGCGTTACATGCTTAACAAGGAGGTCCAGGGTTCAAGTCTCACTACTTGTAAAAGGTTAATATTTTGCTAGTTTGGGATGGCAAGTGGTGGACTTGGATACAAATTCCTCAAGGTGGTTGAAGACTTGGTAAAAGATGACTTGGTCTTGAAAATTTGAATTGAAATTCAAATTGGGAAGTTGAGTGAATTAAGGAGCAAATCGGGGGATTCAATGTGGGTGTTGTTGTAGCCGAATTAGGTTGTTGGATGAGGGAAAAAGTCGTCATTTTGGGGAGTGTAGGAGCCAAATTAGAGTAGCTCTCTAATTTTGTTTTCAGTGATGTTCGTTCCTTTTGAGTGTGACCATTTTTGTACTTACTATTTTGACCATTTGGGACTTTCTCGGGTTAGTAAGCTTCCAATCTTTTTGATCACTTTGCCAAATCATTTCTCTACTACTATTTTTGTTTAGTACTGAAGCATATCCCACTTTATGATTACCTATGGAAACCATTGCCGAACCTTGTTTGATTTTATTTTTCTCTTCTTTTCTCCTCATCTTGCTTTGGCCGAATTCAATCACCTTCTAGCCGAACCTCTGCCTTTCTTTTTCTTTTTCGATTTTGGATTGTGGTATTCTCTTTTATTCTTTCAATTTCACTCTCATAATCGAACCTATCATTCCTTCTTTTCAAATATTCTCCTTAGGTTTCTAAGGGTTGATACGGCCGAGTTTGATCTCTCTCTTATACCCCTATTTCTGTTGTGAATTCTTTTGATCGATTCTGTGATTCTCTGGGCCTCTTCAATAGCCAAACTTGTGATTCCACTCTCTTCTATTCCCCTATCATCTCTTTCATTTTTCAAATAACAAAATACTTTTTTCTCCATCACTTTGGAATTGTTTCGGTTTGGGCGGTGGCACTCTGTGAAGGGTTCATTACTACTATCTGCTGTCTCTACAATCTATTATTGGGTAAGTGTTCTTTTCCCTTTCGGGTTGTTTTGTGATAGCTGAGTTTCTTCTTTCCTATGTGTTAATCAGCCTTGGGTTCTTTCATTGGAGATCAATTTCGAAGTCTTTCTTTCTTGACTGTTCTGCTTTGATTTCATAGGCATTGATAGGTAGTCGATTTCGCAGGAGGCAGTTGGTTGCTAGTGTTGTTGAAGCGATTTAGGCCTAGTGGTTAGTCTTCAGCCAAGGTAAGTGTTTGGTGTTCCTTTTTGAGATGTTGGCCGAATATGATAGGGGTTGGTAGTTATGGTCAACAAATTGGATTGTATGATTAATTGTTGTTTGGGCGTTTGTTGGTCGATTGTTTGTGGGTTATTCGACTCGATTCATAACCAGGCGTGGAACCGCACCCTACTGTAGTGTAAATCGGCAAAAGTCGAAATGTCGAAACGTTGGCATTTGAGACCTTACGAGCGTGCGAACGCTTGTGGGGCGAATCAAACCCAGCTGTCGTGGCAATAGATTATAGAGGCCATCACGAGTACTCTCGTGGTCTTAGGCTATTTTGGGCCTCGTTGGGCCGAAATGGTGGGTGCAATGGCCTGTGGGCCCCACACGGGCTAAATTTAAATATTGTGGTAAACGTTTGACTGAGTCGTGTGGTCCACGTGGCTAGAGTTGTTTGGGCTAATGGGCCACGTTGGGCCGTGTGGGCCCAATGGGCGTGGGCCCATACAGTTAAAATGTATGTGATGTGATAAGTAACTGTTTTGGGCTATGTTGTTCATATAGCTGTGTTTGTTTCTGGGCTAAATGGGCCACACGAGGGTGTAGGCCCACTTGGGCCGAGTAATTGGCCTTAGGCCCAGTTACCCCGTTTTGTCTGTTTAGGTTAGAAAAGTTATCGGAGCGACGATGGACCTTCGGTTGGGTCGTTAAGACGCTATTTTTTTAAAAATTAGTGAAATGCCCCTGAGTTGCATAATTACCAAAATGCCCCTGATTTGTAAAATTACCAAAATACCCCTAATTTGCAAAATTACCAAAATACCCCTTATTTGCAAAATTACCAAAATACCTTTGATTTGCAAAATTACTAAAATACCCCTGGTTTGTGAATTTATCGAAATACCCCTAGTTTGTGAATTTATCAAAATACTCTTGGTCTACGATTTTATCGAAATACCCCTAGTTTACGAATTTATCGAAATACCCCTAGTTTGTGAATTTACCGAAATACCCTGGTTTGCAAATTTAACGAAATACCCCTGGTTTGTAAATTTACTGAAATACCCCTAGTTTACGAATTTACCGAAATACCCCTGGTTTATGAATTTACCGAAATACCCCTGATTTGTAAATTTACCGAAATACCTCTGGTTTACGAATTTACCGAAATACCCGTAGTTTGTGAATTTATCGAAATACCCCTGGTTTGTGAATTTATTGAAATACCCCTGGTTTGTGAATTTACCAAGATACCCTTGGTTTGTGAATTTATTAAAATACCTCTGGTCTATGAATTTATTGAAATACCCCTGGTTTGTGAAATTACCAAAATACCCCTGGTTTGCGAATTTACTGAAATACCCTTGGTTTGAGAATTTACCGAAATACCCCTAGTTTGTAAATTTACCGAAATACCCCTAGTTTGCAAATTTACCGAAATACCCCTAGTTTATGAATTTACCGAAATACCCCTAATTTGCAAATTTACCGAAATACCCTTGGTTTGCGAATTTATCAAAATACCCCTATAGGCTAGAGTTACTAAAATACCCCTGTAGGGTAGAATTACCGAAATTCCCTTGTAGGGTAAGATGACCATGTTGCCTCTAGGGTGTAAAATGGCTGTTTTGCCCTTATGAGCAAGTGACTGACTTGGACTATGTATTTGATTGATTGACTGTGATCGTATGACAGTGATTTGACTGACGTGACTGTGGTTGTGTGATTGATATGTTTGTAATATATGTTTAGTTGTCTGTTACTGCACATGGCCAATTTGCATACATGTGTAATGTTTGAACTTGACATATGGCATTGCATGGGATTGGGTTTGATTTGGAGGAAGTTCTGTGCTAGTGGCTTTGCCACATATTTCTGTTATTAGTGGCTTCGCCATGCATTCTGATTCTAGTGGCTCTGCCACGTATTCCGTTATTAGCAGCCATGCTGCGTATTGGTGTGCGGGTTGGGTGGGTCGAGTTATTTCCCAATGATGTGTAGGGTTGGTACGGGTGGCGTTATGGTTGGACTGGGTTGGGATGCATAATCACACTACAGCATATATGTGTTATACTGATATTGATTCTGTATTGGGCTTAGGCCCACCTAATTCTAATTCTGATTCTGATTCTGATTCTGATCCTGATAATGTTTCTGATTTTAGAATGAGCTAAGGCCCATCTGGTACTGTCTGTTTTAATGGGCTAAGGCCCAATTGTTACTGAAATTATAGTAGGGCTGGGGCCCAGACTTTTAATTCTTTTGTATGTCTGACTACTTGTTCTATATAATAGGGGTTTACACACTGAGTTTTCATAAAACTCATCCCGTTTATTAACTGTGCAGGTAATCCATAACTTTAGGAGGATCAGTGCTGCGAGGGACTCGAAAAACGCCACACACACTGTTAATGTTTTCAGTTTTGATTAGTTATATTCAAGTGTTTTTGTTTGGGTTATAATAAGGCCTTTTTAACTTTTGGACTTTAATTTGGGATTTTACAATACTTAGTTTTATATCTGATAGTTTTAGGACACGATTTTCAAAATTGATAACTGTTTTCATAAACACTACAATTCTGCAATGTTTCTGAATGTTTCTATGACACTATTTTTTTTAAACATCATATTTTCCCAAATTGTTTATTTTAAATTAGGCTTTCGCAACAAATAAGGTTTTAAAGATAATAACGTTTAACAAGAGAACGTCTTTTAATAAACCACGTTTTAAGAATGGGCAAACAAAAATCGAGATTTTACACAAGTATTAAATGGCAGCAAGATTTAAATAAGGAGGGTTTTTCAATGAAAACAAGGTTTCTGAAAAACGCTACAATGTGACACGCTAGATTTGGATCTAACTTCTAAGCTGGGTTTGGGGTGTTACAGCCTTTGTCGAGTGGCCTACCTTTTCCTTGTTCTTCTGTTGCTAGCGGATGATATTGGGTAAGTATTCTTGTTGCTTGATTCGATTTCTGACTCCTTTTTGTTATTTCTTTCTTCTCTGATTAAACTAAATGATTCGATTTATGGTTACTGATTCTTTGCTCTCTTTCATTGTTTGGGGTTCTAAAACTCTCATAATGTAAAGGGGGACTATCGAGTGTTCAAAGGCATCAAATTTTTCTTTCAACATTCAATCAGGAATTGAAGTAAGTGGGCTCTCTTTGGCCGAATACCATAACTTTGGTTTTGCTTTTTTATTAAGTGATGTATATCGGTTCTAGTTCAAGATCATACGGTTGTTGGGTAATGGATTCTTTTGCTAATATAGCAATTCGGTAGGAAATGGTGTAGTCTTTCTCGATTAACTTTTAAGTGGATCACTCGCATTTTGGTTAAGGATCAGCATTCATAGGTTAAGCGTACGAGCTGCGAAAAAGCTGTGTAATTGTACACCCAGTCTTGTTACCGTCAAAACATTGGATAAATGTGTGTATTCACACTCCTGGGTTAATGAGAATCGGTAAAAGCCGAAAAGCCAAAAAGCTAGAACTATGGTTTTTGAGGCCTCACGAGCGTGCAAGCGCTCGTGTGGTAAACCAAGCCCACAAATCATGGGCGATAGACTGTAGAGGCCACCACAAATTATGGGCCGTTATAGGCCTCGATGGATCGAAATGGGCCTTGTGGGCCCAATGGGCTCGTAGGCCCCATACGGACAAAATCCTTGATAAGTGCAAACATTGAACTGGGCCTTGTAAATCACGTTACCAAGGTTGATTTTGGGCTAAATGGGCCACACAAGCGTGTGGGCCCACTTGGGTCGCGTCGTGAGTCTTAGGCCCATCCACACTTTTATGATCGTTTAGGTTACATGATTCGCCCAAGGCGACTGTAGACCTGCTGTTGTGTCGACAAGAGTGCCTAAACCCATTCTAATAGAAATGACCAAAATACCCGTGAGGTGTAAAATTACTGTTTTACCCCTAGTTAATGAAAGGACCGTATACCTCTAATGGTAGGTTGATTGATGTGTGTATGAGATGTATATAATTGATACCAAGCATGACATCCTGCATTCACGTATGATATTATGACATGTCATCCTGCATGGGGTTGGGTTGTTAATAATGGAGGAGGTGTTATGGCTTGTAGCCATTCTGTTGAAGGCTTACCGCCTTTCTGCTTATGGCTTTTAGCCGTCCTGTATCTGGTAGTGTTGCTGCGATATTTATGGCTTCTAGCCATTCTGTTTATGGCTTTGAGCCATTCTGTTGACTTAGTGTAACACCCCAAACCCGGCCTAGACGTTACGGCCAAGTCTGGTGTGCTACATTGAAGTGTTTTTCGAAAACCATGTTTTCATTGAAAACCCTTCTTAATGTTTAGAAACTTTTACCGTTAAACTTGTATTAAAACCCTTTGTGTTTGTTTATTTTTTTCCAGAACGTGAATAATCATTTCCTTTTTCAAAATATTGTTAACAACTTTGTAAAATCTTACAGAAAATCGTGAAAGCTTGTAAACCTTTGTAGTCACGGAAACATGTTATTTAAAAAAATAGTTAGGCATTAAAAAATCAAACCTTCTTTGTTATGGCTTAAAGTGAATGGATACTACGCACCAGGTAGGATTCAAGAGAAGAGGAGGTGAGTCATTTAGACTGCTTAAGTACCAAGCTTTTCCTAGATCCAATCCTAGACATGCACACATCCATTGCCACACTTTAAGCTAATGACTTGTCCATGATTAGCAAATTAAGTTTAAGTTTATTTAAGTTATTCGTTTATGAAAACGTTTACGTTGCGGAAGCTTTGTTCGGTTATCGTGATATTTTGAAAACAAGTAACTTTTATAAAAACGCGCCTTAAAGCTAACCGATTTCAAAACGATTAAACCCTACCAACAGTTCGATCCATGTGGCCATTTTGAATCCCTCCCAGCTCCAAGTCCACCAATCTAAGGCTCACCTGCAAGGATGGAGGGAAAAGGGGTGAGTTTGGGAAACTCAGTGTGTACAGAAGCCCATCCAGAGCCCAAATCAGCTTAAGCCCACTGGGCCTAAACCCTTATCAGTCTCAGTAATAACTGGGCCGAAGCCCTATTCAGATACAGTAAACTGGGCCTTAGCCCTTTTCAGATAGCAGTACGACCCATAGGCCCATAACAGTAACAGTACATATAACATGCATGAATGCAAAGCCCATCACATGTGGGGAGACTACTTGACCCACCCAACTGCTACACACCACCCGTACTAGCCCAACACACCATGTGGGGATGCTACTCGACCCACCCAACCGCTACACACCACAGTCGCAGCATCGCTGCTCAGATATAGTGGCCACTAACAGTAATACGAGGCAAGGCCTCTTTCAGTAAATAGTACGAGGCAAAGCCTCTTTCAGTAATCAGTACTTCCTCCATCAATAACCCAGTCCCATGCAACAGATAATCATGTCATGGCATACAGTGAACCGAAACAGTAAAACATGCATTTCAGTTAAATCTAGCCCTAGGGGTATAACAGTCATTTTACACCTAGGGGTAAAATAATAATTTTCCACCTCTAAGGGTATTTTAGTAATTCTATCAGTTTTTGCCCTAAAACCCCTAATGGGCCCTACAGTGTCTATTAGCAAATTAAGCCCATTTAGTCCAAGTTTCATGACCAATTTTCCAGTTTTAGCAGTTTTGATCCTACAGTCTAACAGAACATACTTATTGCCTATTTTTACCCATATGGGCTCGAAAGCCCATTGGGCCCAGTTTTAGCCCATCGAGGCCCAACTTACCAATTTGCACGAAATTGCACTCTCAATTGATTTACCACTTACAATTTCAGATCTAACGATTTCTAATCATCTTGTGAGTGTTCGTACACTCACAAGCCGACGAAATACTGACTTTCGGTCAAACTTTCGGTCACTTTTCGGTTACTTTAGCCTTTGCCGAATTAGACTAAAGAAGGGTTCGATACACACCTGTTTTACGATTTTACCGATAAGGTCTCCTATGCGATTTCTCCTATAATCAACTGCTTACAGATTAGATTACGAATTTATGAAAACTAATGTAGAAATTACCTACCACATTCAGCTATTATAAAGCATTAATAACGACTTACCTTTTCGATCTTTAACTACTAGATCTAGATCCAGACTGCTTTGAAACCGTTGATCTTACTAGCCTCCAAATAGATCTTAATCGCTGACCTTCGATTCGCACATAATAAACCGAATAAAAATACTTAATTTTAATCTTGACAAGAATCAATAGTCTCCCTAAAGTATTTAGGGATTTTTGGTTTTTTCTCGAATTACTAAATAATGAAAAATAAGATCTGAATACTTACCACCAAAGACGTTCTTGTCAGAAGCGTTTCCAACACTTTTCAAATCTTAGATCCACTGTGAATCTATCTTAATTGCAAGTAGGAAATAGATTTAAAAATTAATTCCCGAATCACGAAAATATGGAGGTTCAGCTTTTAGTATTTTTGAGTAAAGGGGAAGAAGTATTTAAATGAATAAAAGGGATGTAAGTTGTGACTTTAATCAAGGCAAAAGGAATCCTTTAATCGGCTATAACAAGAAAAATAACGAAAGGAAAAATTCAAGAACAATGATAAAAGATTTGCGAAGAGAAGAGATGGTGTCAATCGAATAAGTAATCAACCATGAGATGGGGATTTGAGAATAAAAGAATGAGTTGATTCGGCTATTGAGAAAAGAAAAACAAAAGGAAAAATTAAAGAATAAAGAATTGGGCAAAGAGATGATGAACAAAGATAATAAAAGAACAAAATTGTTTCAATAGAAAAGAAAAGAAAAAACTCAAGAACACATCCCATTACCCCCACAGTCAGCTAATAAGCTTAATCCCATGCTTATCTTCTTGAGCACAGTTTGAATTTAATTCAAACTCCCCTTGCGCAAACAGCAGCAGTCCACCGCACGCTACTAGGAAGAGTTTCGGTCCATCTCAAATGCTCTCCCTACGTGTGCAGCAAAAGGGCACTACTTCGTGCACACTGCAGCTCGAACCTGGGTCCTCCAGGTAGCCTAGCACACTGCTGGCCACTGCACCACAGCTTTGCTTTTAATAATATACGGTTGCATTTATTCTTAAGTCATACCTGCTGAAGCACCCGCCATTTAATAAAAACAAAATTACACTTACCTGCGCCTGGACTCGAACCCGTGCCTATGTGGAGTGCCTAACGCACTGCTGCCGCTGCGCCACAAGTGTTTTTGTGGCATAACTCGGTCGCATCTATTCTTAAACCTCATTTTAGCGCGACCTGGCTTCTAAAAAAATAAAAGCAACTCTGTGCGCACCGTGCCTTGAACACAGGCACTCCCACGACCCCCCTCTAGCGTGCTCAGCCACTGGGCCAGGCACTTTCCTTTGTGTCTAATCTTGCCCAATTTATTTTAAAAGCCTTATTGCCCAGTTCCCCTAAGTAGCAAAAACTAATTTCTTTGCTAGAGTCTTGGATCAAACCCAAGATTTTTCCTACAATATACGTACTTCTAAATTTATTTAAAAACTAAATTTAAACACCAAATATTATATATATATATATATATATTAAATAAAAATAATAACAATAATAACTTTATAAATATGTTTTTTATCTAATAAATAAAAATTTCAAATACAGTAATAATTTTATCTCATAGTAATAATTATAAATTTCATAAAAAATTTTAAAACATTAGTAATAATAACAGAAATATTTTATCAAAAATAATAGTAATAATAATATATAATTTTCATAAATATCAGTAATAGTAAATATAGAAAAAATTTTCTAATAATAATTTAATTCAATTTTTTTAAACAATAATATTTAAAACTTCTCAATTATTCAGGTTTTCTTTTATCCGAAGACTCAAAGCCCAATTCTTCTAGGCCCAAATTCAGGGTGTTACACTTAGTGCCGTAACCAGTGCTAAGCTCAGTGCCCAATTATTCATGGTGTGCTGGTTGGTACGGGTGGTGTGTTGGTTAGATTGGGCTAGGATTTCTGTCTGCATTCCTGCATCCGATACTGATACCATACTGGGCTCAGGCCCACCTGATTCTGTTACTAATTCTGTAATGGGCTAAGGTCCACATGATACTATTTACTATGATGGGCTCAGGCCCATTCTGATACTGTATTATGTATGTTTGGTTGCTCGTTTATTAAGGGATTACACATTGGGTTTTCGTAAACTCACCCTTCTGTCTAACTGTACAGGTAATCCCCAGTCTTAGGCAATTTGGAGTCGCGAGGGACTCAGATGTGGCCACACGATCGCTGATATTCTGCTTTAGACTTAATTATTTAAATTCCATTTTGGGCTATTGATTTTGTAATAAGGCCATTTGTGGTTTAATTATTCATTGGGTTTTTACTTTTCTATTTAAAAGTGGCTACCTAGGAAATAGGAAGATTTTCAAAATAATAATTGTTTTCAAAAAAACTAAAAAACACACGTTTTATGTCTCAAACTGTAGAAACTTCCGCGATTTAAAATAACTTGAAGTAACAATGTCAGATATTAAGGTAAATGTTTTTAAAGAGATGATTTGCTAAAGAATAGCAAAAGAGTTTCAACTTGGAAACGAATTTTTATCGGTCGGTACAAGTTTTTCCAAAAAGCACTTCAATGTGACACGCCAGATTAAGCCATAACGTCTAGGCTAGGTTTGGGGTGTTACAGAGTAGAAGCGTTACCTAAATAAACATATTTTAAATGTGAAGGTAATACCTTGAGTTCTAATTTAGATGGCTCCTCGATTGACACTTTCAATTGTGAATAATCCCTTTTCTCTAATTCCAAAGATTCAAAACGGGATTGCAGATGAAATCCCTTTTGGTTAGCTTCTAGCAAAGCTAAGTATTCATCCTCCTCTTCATCATTTGGAGGGTCGGATGTCAGAATTTGTTCCAACAGATCCTCAACATAGTTGAGCCTTCTCCACTATTAAATCCTCTAAATTGGATACTACAGAACAATCATCAATTGTGTCAGGAAATCACATAGACTTAAAAACGTTAATGTTACCTGATCATCTTGAACACGCATAGTCAGTTCGCCCTTCTGCACATCAATCAGAGTCCTTCCAGTTACTAAGAATTGTCTTCCTAGGATAATTGGCACTTCTTTATCTGCTTCAAAGTCTAGAATTACAAAGTCAGCAGGAAAGATAAATTTATCTACACGTACCAAAATATCCTCAATTTTTCCTTCTGGATGCGCTAAGGATCGATCTGCTAGTTGAAGTATAACCGTAATAGGTCTAACTTCGCCTATCCCCAACTTTCTAAATATTGACATAGGCATCAAGTTGATACTCGCACCTAAGTCACATAATGCCTTACCACAATATGTTGCTCCAATATTGCATGGTATGGTAAAACATTCAGGATCCTTCAGCTTTTGGGGTAGTTTGTTCTGAAGATATGCACTGCATTCCTTCGTCAGAGCTACCGTCTCAAATTCTCTAAGTCTTCGTTTCTTAGACAGGACATCTTTCATGAACTTGACATAATTCGACATTTGCTCAAGTGCTTCAACCAACGGGATGTTGATATGAAATTGCTTGAGTACGTCTAAGAACTTCTTGAATTGAATCTCCTGATTCTGTTTGTAAAGTCTTTGAGGGTAGGGTGGTGCTGGTTTCTTTACTGGAAATGGTAATGGTTGATTCGTCTTCTGTGGTAATTTTGCATCTAACTGAGTTGTTGGTTGTTCAAAATTAGTTGGTTTTGAAGTTACCTTTTCAGGTTTTACAGGTTTTGGTTTTGGTGAAACTGGAATTTCAATACTTGGTTGAACTTCCTCCGAGTCTTGAGCATCGTCTTACTCCTTTTCAGCTTCAATGGTGCACTATTTTTCCACTCTTTAATGTCAACGCTTTGCAATGCTCCTTTTTTTGGATTCCTCGGATTCTCCGTATCACTAGGTAGAGCACCTTGTGGTCAGTTCCTGAGTTCAGTTGCAAGCTGGCCTACTTGATTCTCCAAATTCCTTAGAGTGGCATCGTTTTTCTCCATATATGCCTTCAATAAATTCTCTAAGCTATTGGACAACTTGAGTTGGTTTCTAAACTTGTTGGGGGAAACTAGGCAGCTGGGTTGGTTTGGGTTGGGCATAAGTGTTACTAGTTCTAGCTCCTTGGTTACTTCATGAAAAATTCGAGTGATTTCGTCATGATGGGTTATAATAATTGGATTGCAGTCCTTGCCTCCCTCTATTTTGGTTCTGGTTACCTATGTAATACATGGATTCTAGGTTTGATAGACATTCTTCAAACAAATGCCCTTCCCCACAATAGACACAAGCTATATTCTCAAATTGATTAGGTGGCTGTGCTGCAAAGTTATTAGACCCATTAGTAGTAAGATTTTTAAGTATTGAGAATATTGACGATACCTGAGATGCGACTGAAGTGAGAGCGTCTACTTCATGTATTCCAGCTACTCATCTTCCTAACGCTGCACGACTAGTTGGCCATTGATAATTATTGTTAGCAATCCCCTCGATGATTTCATAAGCCTTATTATAAGACTTAGAAAGGATAGCATCATTAGCAGAAGCGTCCACTACCATCCTTGTGTGAGCGTTGAGACCATTATAAAATGTCTCAAGTTGGATGCAATGTGGGATTCCATAATGAAGGCACTTTCGTAATAACTCTTTAAATCTTTCCCATGCCTCATACAAGGATTCATCATCCATTTGTTGGAAGGTAGTGATCTCGTTCCTCAACTTAGCATTTTTGCTAGGCGGGAAATATTTCATAAGAAATCTCTCTGCTAACTTTGCCATGTGGAATTGAGTTCGGTGGCAATGAGTTTAACCAGGCTCGAGCTCTATCCTTTAGTGAATATGGGAACAACTTCAATCGTAATGCATCTTCGGGTACTTCGACTAACTTGAAAGAGTCACTCACCTCCCTAAACAGTCTCAAGTGCAGGTGAGGGTTTTCAGTAGGCATTGCACTGACTTGGTCCACTGTCTAAAGCATCTAGAACATGACTGGCTCCAGCTTGAATTGTTGTGCCTCAATTTCAGGTCTCCTAATACCCCTATTAAGATCGTTAAACAGTGGCACGACATATTGTCTCAAGGCTCTATCCCTATCATCAGCAATAAGGATAGGATTTTGAGCAAGGTTTGCTCCATTTCCTCGATTCATATTCTCGAAATTCATCTCCCCGGTCCTTCTCTGATTCACTTGTCTTCTGCGCTGTCAAAAGGTTCGCTCTATCTCAAGGTCTACAAGGAGTAAATCGATAATTTGGTCAATACTCATAAACACCTTAAATATTCATAGAAGAATTAATTAAGTTAAAAATTTAACTAAAAATTAAACCAAAATGTAAAACTAACAAATTCACAAATAATGGCTTTTTAAAACAGTCCCCAGCAATGGTGCCAAAAACTTGGAACGACGAAAATGTGCAAGTGTACACAATCACAAAAAGTAATAAAGTGACAAGTAAATGTCGAGTTATCATACCCTCAGGGACTGTAAAAAGGATTATTTATGAAATTAATTGTAAAACACTTCGGTGATGAAAAATATTTTGGTTTTTAAAAAGATGATTAAAATTAAGGGTTAAAAACAAATTAAAATAATTAAAATAAAATAAAGAAATTCTAATGCATGATTTCAAATAAAATTTAATCAAGATGATATAATTGTGTTGGATTAATCACATTTCTTAACTTAGAATTATTAATCTTATGTTTATACTATTACGAATAATTTCACAGCAACTCGGTAATTTGCTAACTTATGAACATATTTGCTTACCAAAACCCGTTCACCTCTTTGACATATCCTTATGTCAAGATGATTAAACAAACCTTAATAAACAAATAAAGACTATGTGAAGTAACAAAGTATCCCTGCCTTTAAACAATTTAATCACAATAATCTAAGTTATGCAAGGCATACATATTGCCAAATACAATGCTAATTTAATCTTCAGCTACCTTAGAAGAATTAAAGATATATTGATTAAGTACTGTGTCCATTAATTACAATTTCAATGCACTTAATAATTAATTCATTAGTTATCTAAACAATTATAATGCCAGAATAACTTAAGCATGGTTTTACTTAATCAAGCACTTTACCGAGGCATATAATAGCATAAACACAATTTTAATAATGTAAGAAGATGAAATGCAATCAAACCAACACAAATTAAATTCAAGCTACATTGATTAAATTAACCATTTCAATAGTATAAATATTCATAAACATGTTTGTCAAAACAACAACGAAAATAAATAAAGTAGGGAACAAGAAACAAATCTGGTGTTTCCCCGTGGCTTTAAATGATTGTTCCGTCCTTCATTCTCCGTTGTCCTCGGCGACCAAGGTGGCTTATGAACACTTGATTGCTGCTCCAAATGGATGGAAAAACACCTCTTTTCCAAGAGAGCAAATCGGCACTAGAAGGCTTGACTTTTGGAGGAAAAGAGAGAGTGGAGAGAATAGTAGTGAAGGAGAGAATAAAGAAGTGAGGGATGATTTGAAATGGGCAGGAAGGGGGGCTTTATATAGCTGAGGACGGCTGCTAAAAATAGCAATTTTCAACAGCCAAAGAGCCCCCTCTTGGTCGGCCATCTTACATGGCAAAGTTGAGACTTTCAACTTTGCCAAAATTAGCTTGGGGCAAATCCGTAAAGCCTTAATTTAAGGTGGGGTTTGAACGCAATTTGGAGGTCTTTCAACGGCTTGTTTGCAAGCTTAATTAAATTGAGAATAAATTAAAATTAATTATTGTATGAATTAATACACATTTTTCGACCGTCTTAGGCTGGAAATTATTTCGCCTTGTTACTTCAAATTGATTCTCGGTTTTGCTCTTCTAACGATGTTTGCCGGGTCAATTTTTGCCCTTTGTGCGATTCTATCAAAAATAATCAAAACTCATTAAAAATAATTGTAAAATTAACTAAAAATTAACATGTTCAAATTTTTAATAAAATTATTTTATAAAAATTAATTATTTTATGACAAAAATTCTATTGAAAATGCATGATTTTAAGTAAAAATAGGTATGAAAAAGTATATAAATTTTTGTGTTTCCACTTAGGCAACATTTAAATGACTTAACAACATTTATCGACATTAATAGCAAGTTAAATCATGCATGGGGACCATTTAACAAAAATTTTCCTGTAACCTTTCAAATCGAGCCTAGACATTATGGCCGAATCCAAGCGATTACATGAGCCATAGAAATGGCAAAAAAATTTCAGTTGAAATAGATGGATATAGTCTTCGAAAATGCATTCTAATATTCCATTTTTATATGATGTTGTAAAACATTAGGTCGAAAGAAAACTTAATTATTATTTGTAAGACATTGGTTTGATCATAGAAAATTCCTGACAGTAAATTGAATTTACTGAAGATGGATTTAATTAAGAAATCACCAAAACGTTAAATCCATATCAAAATTCATGCAAAAAATCCAATATCCACTATTTTTAAAATGAAAAACCTTATGCCATAGTTCAATAATTTACTGCACGACAAAATCTAAATTATAATCATAAAGTCTAAAAGTCTCAAATTATTTGAAAAATCCACAACCAAGAAACCATTATTCTGAGAGCCTCTCCGAAGATCAAATCCAAGTCCTAACCACGAGGATGATCTAAAACACACAAGTAATATGGGTGAGCTTTAAAAGGCTCAATGTAAGATCATTACATAATATTTATAACATGAACACATCCATTTCAACATATATATCATTTTAACGAAAATCTCATATCATCACCAACACACATACATGAGTATATCAAGACATGCTTATTTAACAATGCACACTTTGAAAAATTTACCTATCGATCTCCGCTACACACCAATATCGAGTTCCCCAGAACTCGTCCATTCAATAACACACCATATGGACAAGCCACCACATAAATGTCAATAAATGACCACATAACACATTGTGGACAAGCCACCACATAATTGCTGATAACAACCACATAATCACAGATAAACTACCACATAATTTCCACCTTTCACAAAACCCACCCCATGCATGTGATATGGTCATTTTCAAATTTAACACATTAATCACTTTTTGCAATTATTCATGCTTATAGTCTCACTTAACATATATTTCTCAATTTTGCACATTTGCATGTAAACATGCTCACATATTATTCACTTCAGCACGCTTTAATATAATTTCATATTAAATCATGTATCTCATCACACACATGTATGTATAACACATATTTAAATCATCACATATCAATTAAGCCATGTATCACATAACATAGAGATGAGATTTGCACACATGTCATCATCACATACATCAACACATCATGAATCATAGCTTTCATGAATTAATAATTTTAGGAACATTTACTTGGAATTTCCCTTTTGATGAGTTTTTCAACTCCGCTTTGAGTACTTAGTGTACTCTCAAATAATTATTTAATAGATTTTTATTTAATAATAAATAATGGCAGATTAAAATCAAATCAAAGATTTAGATCCCACACCTTTAATCGTAGATCTGATTGCCACAATCTTATTAGAAGAGGTTTCGCTTGGATCTAAACACGATAGATGAATCTATCACATCAAACAAATATTTTAGTTATAGATATATCAAATGTGTCTTCATACTTAAAGTTTAATCATTGAAATAATTCTTACCAATTACTTACCCTTAAATCAACACTTAGATTTGATGCACTCGTTAACTCGCTAAGGATTTCTTGGATTAGCATTATTTGGTCCTTCAAAGAATATATGAACAAAGTGTTAACACATGAAAAATGAAAGTGTCTTAAAACCATTCAGTTATGAGGAAAAATAATCGAGAGAAATGAATGTTCCAAACACTTCTCAAATAGTTACACTACTCAACAATACGACGAGATCGATGACTAATTTTGACGAATGAGCGAAGAGGTTTAATGATCTACAAAAACATATGATCGATAAGTCTTGAACACAAAATAATTAAAATATGATAATTAAATCTTGAAAGAAGATGTGAGAGATCGAAAGGGAAAAAGGAAAGAAAATTTGAATCTCGACAGAAAACAGCAGCGGCGAGGTGGTCAAGTGATGGTCCCGATGAGGTGAGAAAAATATAAAAATAAAAATATAAAAAAAGGATAGGGTTCAGTCACAAATTTAAAAGATAATATAAAAGAAAATAAGTGGAGGAAGGGTTTCCCACGATAGTTCACGACGGTTCATGGTGGCGACGATGGTGGTGAGGGGCGATGACCAAAAGAAAAGATGAGGAGAAGAGAATATTGGTAGGTGGTGTCAAGGTGGTGAAACTATAGCCCGCAGTGGAGGAATTTTAAGTGGTGGTTGTTTGTGAAATGGAGAGAAAATGGAGATGAAAGAAAATGAAAAAAAAATTGGGAGAAATGAGAGAGGTAGGGACGACAATGGGTATGTGCAGCTTGGTCAACTATGACTAGGTTCAATGAATCATATCAAATAGGTAAGATGAAAGGTTTTGGTAAGGGAGGAAGACATAGAGTGTAAAGGCGATCATGTACCCCCAACTTAAGGTACGTTTGATTCTTAATGGAGGAAGGGAATCAACTTATATGAGGCAACAAGGGGGTGGACGACAAGCACTTATGTCACATGGAAAAATTGTAAAAAAAATTAAATAAGATAGTGTGAACATTAGGACTTGAACATTAGACCTTTAGGATCGTAAATGTAACAGCCTGATTTAGACCCTAGTCGAAACAGTGGTTTCGGGACCATATATCCGAGTCTAAAAATATTTTATTATTATTTTTCGTGTTTATAAAATGTGAATTAGCATGTGCAAAAGTCTTGTGCGAAAAATTTGGTCATTTGTGTGTTAATTATGAAAAAGGACTAAATCGCAAAAAAAATGCAGAAGTGTCCTATTTATTAAAGTGCCTATTTGATGTGTCTTTGTAAAAAAGAGACCCTTATGTGGTTATTACACCATTGAATTCATAAAATGAAAAAGCTGGACAAGGGATAATGGATTTTTAATGATATGAATAAGGTTAATAATGGAAATTGTTTATTAACATATGTTATAATAAAACAAACATTAAAATAGTTCATTAATGTTCATTCTTGCCCGAAAATACCAAGGAAAAAAGAAATAAAAGAGTCAAGCTAGGGTTTGGCTATAACTTAGTTCAATTGAGGTATGTTTTGGTTTCGATTTTTGATAATTTTTATGTTTTTGAGATCGTTGCTTAGTCTACTATCAGGCCCATGTTGTAATTTGAGAAATTGTTGATGTTTATGAGATGTGCCATTGATGAAAATATGAGTTTTATGAAGTTTGTTAGTAGTAAATAAAAGATATGAATTGGATTGATATATTTGTAATGAATTTTTGATAGAATTGGCTAATTTGGGCTAATTTGTGAAAATGAATTTATAGAGGGACTAAAATGGGAGATTTATGAAATATGTGGGCTTGAATGGACTAGAGAGAAATTCGGCTAGGCCTTGTTTAAAGAAATTGGGTGTATTTGATGATTTTATGAAATAGGGACTTAAATGTCAAAATGTGAAAATGTGAGGGCTAATTTGCAAAGTGCCCTAATTATGTGTTTATGGATTGAATTGATTGAGTGTGAGATTGAATGAGTTGATTTTAATACATATAGATCAAGAAAAGTGAAATTTGGACTTGGATTGTGGGAAATCAAAAGTCGACGGGTAATCAACTCTTTTTGACAAACACACTCGAGGTAAGTTCATAAGTAGTAATTTCATTATAATGTTGTTAATTGCACTGATTTTGAATGAACTGAAATGAATGGAACCTCAGAGGAGGTGGAATTAGTGATATTGTTGTTGTGGATGAGTTAGTAATAGAAAACGAGATTGAGAAAACTTGGTTGAACTGTATGATTAGTTTAGGAAGTTTATGACATGTCACTAGGGAAAAATGTTGGCTTTGGGCCATGATATCAGCACTATGGGTGCGATAAACATCTTGATTCGGCTACAAGCCATGGTATAGATGTTTCAAGAGTGACCTTGATTTGGCTAAAGGCCATGGTATAGGTGCTCCGAGATAAGTTACCTTGATTTGGCTACGGGCCATAGTATAGTACTTATCGGATGTTATGTTTGAATGTTCGACTCTTAAACCAGATAGTTCAATGAATGAGCTACGATAATGCATATAGAAGAAGTGGAATGAAAATGGACAGGTATGTATGATGTGTTTAGTTGTTGAGATGAAGTACATATGTGAGATAAGATGAATTGAATCAAAAAAGGATTAATTCAATTGAATGAGTAACCATGTGGAAAGATATGGATAAAGTTTGTATTATTTGTTAATGGTTCAAATTGATGAAATGGTTGTATTATTCTAATGCCCTGATTTTGGGCCTAGAAGAATTGGGCTTTGGGCTTGGGTGCGTTTAAAATTCTTGAGTGTAAGACATCGGTTCAATTTGCAAGTTAGAATTGTTGGGTTAGTGATTTTGGAAAGTTAGAGGGTTTTTATGAAGTTCTGGGGTCAAGCTTGGGTATAAAAAAAATCTTGGTTTTGGCCTTAAGGGAACCCTGAGCTCAAGTGGGATAACTTATAAATAAAAGTGGCTAAAATAAGACACAATGAGAGATGTGGTGGAGTGGCTAATGGCATGATTTGTAACTGTAAGGTCTAAGGTTCAAGTCTTGGCTCTTACAATTTATTTTGGTTTCTCTTTTAAATAAATCTGGAAGCGAGTAGGTGGGCTTTAAAGTTAAATGTGTTGGACTTATGACACAAAGGAGCTTGTGTCCTAGTGATGGTGGCGTGGCATGGCTATCGAGAGGTCTTTGGTTCGAATCCCTTTGCAACCAAAGGTTGGTTATTTTGCTAATTAGTTAGTTTTGGAGGATTGATGAAGAATCCCACATCGGGAAGCTAACATGAGAATAGGTGAGAAGCTGGCTTTAAATAAAGCAAAGCATGAGGAGAGTAAGCATATCGTTCTTGGCTTATCCCCTTTCATGTTGTGGCGTGTTCGTTTAGGTTAGGCGTTGGATCATTTGTTGATCTGTATGCCGTTGGGTCACGGTCGTGGTGACCGTAGTTGATCGACAGACCTCATGGGAGTCAAGGGTGCGATTATTGTTAGCTTTTGGGCATAATAGCATTCAGAACGCGGATTAACTTCAGATACCTATCAAGTGTGTAACTCCACCCACTAATAGCGTAGATCGGCAAAAGTCGAAATGCCAAAATGCTGGCATTTCGAGGCCTTACGGGCATGCGAACACTTGTGGGCCGATCTGAACCCACAAACTGTGGGCGATAGACTATGAAGGCTATTGTGCGTGTTCTCGTGCACTTGGGTCGTTATGGGCCTCGATGGGCTGAAATGGGCCCAACGAGCTTACGGGTCCATATGGGTAAATTATGTGGTAAGTGACAGTTGGTATGTTAAATGTTAAGATTTGCAATACTACATGTGAAATTAGACTGATCGGGCCACACGAGCGTGTGGGCCCACTTGGGCCCAAAATAGGATTTGGGCCCATAAACAATGTTTTGGCAAATAGGTTATTCGTGTAGCACAAAGCGATGTTAGACTGTTTAGGAGGTCGTATTAGGTACCGAGACTTCGTAAGTAGCTATTGACCAACATACCCCTAATTTATAAAATTACTGTTTTACCCCTAATTTGTAAAACTACCGTTTTACCCTTGATTTGGAAAGTTACCGTTTTACCCCTAAATTGTAAAATTACCGTTTTACCCTTGATTTACAAAATTATAGAAATACCCCTGATTTGTGAAATTACCAAAATATCCCCGATTTTTAAAATTATCAAAATACCCCCGATTTGCAAAATTACCAAAATACCCCTAATTTGTGAAATTACCAAAATACCTTGATTTGTGAAATTACCAAAATACCCCGGATTTGCAAAATTATCGAAATACCCCTGGTTTGCAAAATTACCGAAATACCCCCAATTTACAAAATTATTGAAATACCCCTAGATTGCAAAATTACCAAATTACCCTTGATTTATCAAATTACCGAAATACCCCGTAGGGTTGGATTATTGAAATACCCATGTAGGATAGAATTACCGAAATACCCCTATAGGGTAGGATTACCGAAATACCCCTGTAGGGTAGAATTACTGAAATACCCTTGTAGGGTAAAAAGCCATTTTGCCCCTCGAGGGAATATGACTCACTGGTGATACAATCTGATTGATTTGACTATGTTTTGACTAAGAATGTATGACTATCTCGTGATTGTATGATTAGGATTTGACTGACTTAACTGTGATTTGTATGATGGTTTATGGGCAAGACATTCTGCATACATGACATACTGCATGGGTTGGGATTGATATGGAGGAAGTTCTGTTCTGATAGGATCGCACGGGTCACACGAGATGACTGTGGATCCAGTAATAATCTGACAAGGTCACACGCATCGCACGAGACAACTGTGGACCGACTGAGGGCTTAATGCCAGTTATTCTGAGTGTGGCTTTGTGCCAACCAATATATGGCTCTGTGCTATGGGGATCATGGCTTTGTGCCGATTATATTTGCCTAAGGCTATGTGTAACACCTCAAACCCAGCCTAGAAGTTATGCCCGAGTTTGGCGTGTCACATTGAAGTGTTTTTAGAAAACCGTGTTTTCATTGAAAACCCTTCTTACAAGTTTTAAAGAAATTATCATTCTGTCTATTGTTGATTAATTAGATTATGAAAGAAGTTTACTTTGGAAAACATAATCATTGCGGAAGCTTTGTTTGAATTCTCATTTGTTTTGAAAACATGGTTTTTGAAAAATAGATATCTTTTTGTAAAACACGCCGTAGAGCTAATAGATTTTAAATGAAACAAATAATCCCAATATGTAAGAAAAATTAAATAGCGGCCTTATTACAACCCAAAATAAAAACCATAATTAAAATAAATAAAAATAGAAAACAATATAACAGTAGAGTGTGGCTGCCTCTAATCCACGTAGCACCGAATTGCCTATGCCTCGGAATTACCTGTACAGTTAAAAATAAAAGGGTGAGTATACGAATACTCAGTGTGTAACTCCGGTAATAACAATATAACAGAATCAGACTGGGCTAGAACCCATTACAGTATCAATATAGCATGCAATCAGAATTCAAATACAATATCAGTATGTCATGCAATCAGAATCCTACCCAACCATCCGCTACACTCCATCTCCATCCAACCCATCACTCCATGTGGGGATATAATCAACCCAACCAACCTTACACTCCACAGTGTAGTACCGATGCAGCACTATCGATTAAATGCAACAAGGCTGCCAGAATATTAGGCTGTAAGCCATCATAGTGTAGTACCAATGCGGCACTATCAATAAATATGCAGCAGGGCTGCCAGAACAGTACACTTCCCCCATAACCATATACCCAACCCCCATGCAATGCAACATACTCAATGTCATGTAATGTCATAATATAGAATATACACACATACATATATATATATATATATATATATATCAAAGTATACATAATCATTCAAGCATTATTAAAGAGGCAAACGGTCAATTTAGCCACAAAGGGTATTTTGGTCATTTCGCCCTTAGGGGCATTTCAGTCATTTATCAGTGTGGGCCTAAGTATGTGAAGGCCTATCAGTAGGCCCATGGTCGACTAGCGACACATGAAACCAAACAGTCCAGAGATTCGAAAATGGCCTAAAGCCCATCTAGCAGGCCTACGGGCCCATTGGGCCTATTCGGCCCATTTCGGCCCACTCATGAAATCGTTCATGATAGCTGTTTTTTGATGTAGGGCCACAATCTGTGGCCTCAATCAAACACATGAACGTTCACACGCCCATGTGGCCAAGGCTTTTCGGCACTTGCCATTTTGGTATTTCGCCTTTGTATCCAAAAAGTGCGATAACACACCTAACTTGCCAACGGAAGATCACTTCACGATACAAGACCTATAAATAAATCATAGTGTCTGATTAGTTAACTAAACAGAGTAAATCTTATACATGTCTAACTACCAAATCTTATAATCAGCATCCTTACCTCTTCCTCTTGAGTGACGAAACCTGTCAATCCACTTTGTAACACCCCAAACCCGGCCCAAACGTTATGGCCAAATCTGACGTGTCACATTGGAAACATTAAAACACAAGTTCTGATTTTAAACCTCTCTTAAAGGATTTGATGATAATTTTTAAAAGACTAAAGTGAATGGAAGCTGTGCACAAGGTAGGTATCCGAAACAGAGGAGGTGAGCCATGAAGGCTGCTTAAGTACCAAGCTCTTGATTGGATCCAATCCTCGACATGCCCACAACCATTACCACACTTTAGGTTATTGATAATTTTGAAAATATCTTGAGATGGAGTTTGTACAAAGTGATGTCTTAGTTAAAATGTTATATTTATCTCTGTATGATTTGAAAACCGAGAGTTGTTTAAAACGTAACCTAGATCTAGCCCATTTTAAGATATAAATAATAGCGCAGATTTCAAAGTTCAAACCAACCAAATCTAGAAAGAAATTAGTTAAAATGGCCTTATTACAACCCAAAAATAGATAATAATATTTAAATAAAACTTTTAAAAGAAAGTCCAACTGAACATCATGGCCACTCTGAATTCCCACCGGCTCCAAGTCTCCACATTAAGGTTCACCTGCAAGGTTGAAGAAGGGGGGTGAGTTTGGAACTCAGTGTATAACAAGCCCTTTCAGAGCCCAAATCCATACATGTACAAGCTCAATTTTCAACATACACTGGGCCGAAGCCTTTCGGTTAACTGTTACTGGGCCGAAGCCTTTATATTACTCATATCGCTAGGCCAAAGCCTTTCTGTAAACGGTATGGCCCATAGGCCCATTTCAATATTACATAACTCAAACCATACATGTATGCAAAAACCCATTTGGGGAGACTACTCAACCCTCCATCCGCTACTCTCCACCCGTACCAACCAAACTCTCCATGTGGGGAATAACTCAACCCACCCAACCAAACTCTCCACTGGCAGCATAGCTGCTTAATCATATAACTGGAGGCCAAGCCTCTTTTAATAACTGGGGCAAAAGCCCTTTTCGGTAAACGGGGGCAAAGCCCTTTATCACTTCCTCCATCATATAAAACCCAACCCATGCATATAATGAATCAAATAGTGCATATCATGTTCATGTCATAGCATATCATGTGCATATCATGTCATAGCATGTAGAACAACAGTATCAAAGTCATCATAAACATATTACAACCCTAGGGGTATAAAAGTCATTTTTACCTAGGGGTAAAATAGTCATTTTTACGTTTTAAGGGTAATTACGTAATTTTATCCATTATTAGGATTTTCCATGTTTATCCACCAATTCCAAGTGCTTAGACAACAGTTTTTAGCCTATTATCGCGCATTCAAGTTATTGGGCCCAAAACCCCTAATGGGCCCTTCGTAGCCGATTTAGTCATTTAAGTCCTTTTTAGCCTAAGTTACGCAACGGTACTAAAAGTTTAACATGCAATTCAATCAGATTCCATTTTTTACCAATTTTCACCCAAATGGGCCCACAAGCCCATTGGGCCCTATTTTAGCCCATCGAAGCCCAACGTACCAAACTGCACGAAACCGTGCTCTTACCTGTTCCATCACTCTCGTTTACTGCTTCATCGTAATTGAACTCATCCACACATCATCTCGTATTTACAGGTTACATCAACAACATAATCCGATGTTTCGGCTTTTATGCAATATGAACCTAGGCTATTACGGGGTATGTTACACACCTGTTAAAAGACGACCGATTCTTCCAAGTCCTCCACGCACTCGTCCTATATTCATTTAATTGATGTATTAGATCCAAATCTAAAAGAATAATCACTATAGTCTTCTCAATAACATTCGGCCACTATGCCTATTACCGTAGATAGCTTACCTTCGCTGGGTCGATTATTGATCCAAACTTATCCAACACCGCTTCACCCAACCTACTGCTCCTTCAAGGTTGTTTGCTTCGCTACAAGAGACCATAAAACAAATGAAGAAGACTTAATAAAGCCTAGACTACAAATCGGCAACCTCCCTAAACCTTAGGAGGTTTCGGCTTTTCTAAGCATTTAAAATACTGAATCGAATAGGGTACGAGTACTTACCACTAGAACCCTTCCATACCACCTTAAACTTGAAACAGACCAAACTCCCAAATGCTATCAGAAATCGCTCCACAGGGGTCCTAAAATTCGGCCAACATGTCCTCTAAAGGTGATGTGCTTTCAGCTTTTGATTTAAGGGAGGAGAAGGTGTTTTGGGATGGTTTAATCGGTAGGGGATTGAAGGCTTAGAGGTTGTAAGATTCGGCCACAAAAAGATGAAAAGAGCCTGAGGGTTGTGGCTTAAAAGAAAACGGCACAAGATGGCTTTCGGGATTTGGCTTGCTTTAGAGTATTTGGCTAACAAGAAGAAGTGGGAAGGGAATATGGTTCAACTTTCTTCTAAAGGATGGAGAAGAGGAAAAGGAAAATAAAATAAAAGAAAGAAGAGGGATTTGACTAAGGTGAATCGGCACAACAAAGAAAATGCAAGGACTCCCCAAAACTAGACTCAATTGCCGAATATGCACAATGCAAACCCCTTGGCCGGCCACACTCCTTTCAAAATTGAATTCTCCTAAAATCCCTCCAAGATATGCTCCCCCTTATCACTCCTTGAATCAAGCTCATGACCGATTTAAACTTTTCTCTCACAGAGTTATAATCGACTTCAAACTCTCACATGCATAGGACATAAAAAATAAACACCACCAATACCTGCTCCATGATTCGAACCTTGGCCTTCTCTCCTCACTTACACTCCACCTTTTTAGCTCCCTAGTGGCGTTACCTAGCCACTCCACCAGGGGTTCTCTTGTGTTGCGTTTTACCCATATCTTTTGATAAAGCCTCCTAACCAGAGCCCCTAACTCCTTAAGTCCAAAATTCAAAAATTCTACCGGGTTTTGGCCAACTCATGGGCCTTCCATAGGCCCATTTACACACTCTAAACATGAATTTCACAACCATATACCAACATTTAAAATTTCACCCAACATCACACAAAATTACTAAGCCCCAAAAATTAGGATGTTACACACTTAGATCGCTATCTATTAATCAATGATCTACCCTTGACCGAAAGCCTGAATCACAAACTAACCTTTAATAAACCAAAATGCATAGCCACAAATCCAAAGATTCAAAAGTTACCCCAAAGGCCACAATCCTAATTCGACCACTACCTAAAAGGCAACAATCAATATTAAACACTTAGAAGAAATTAATTGATCCCATAAGGGTACACATAATCCTTCAAAATCAATACTTGCGATTAAGGTACTTACCGAAAACTAGAGAACGTTCACAAAGGAAAGAAATTCGAGTCCAATACCCTAATCGAACCCCTAGTCAAAAACAATCTATACAAAGTGTTACAGAACCATTACTTAAATGAAATAATTAAAAAGCATGAGGGTACAAATAGCCCTCAAATAGTGAAATCAACCCTTGTGATCGAAATCTTATCAAAAACGACACGTCCCAAGCCTAGCAATCGTCCAAAATAAAGAGTGATTTAATTGGCCAAGAAGAGAGAATTACTAGAAATGAAATCAACAATTTTGGCTTACAAAACCCATTTAGATTCGGCCTACACAGAAGAAGAAACGAAAAAGAAATTAAGGAGGAAGGTAATAACAAGAATCGGTAAGAAAGAAATACACCCTCGGCTCTTTAGTATTGACTGAGCACCTACATTTTGATTAAAGAAGATGAACAGAAAAGTACTTTGATGATCCCAAATCAAAAGGGACAATTGACACAGTCGGTTAAATAAAAAGAGGAGAGAAAGGGTGAATAACAATTAGTTTATGAGTATGCCAAGATGAGAAACAAAATTAAGAGAAGAAGAAGGATATACGAGTTAGCTAAAAAGAATTAAGGGTCTATGGATTCTAAACCACATTCGGCTAATATGGAGAAAAGAAAAGGAGTTGATGGAGTCGATAGGGGCCAAGGCTATAGGTGCAATCGGTTTTTTCCAAGTCCAAAAGAGAAGAAAGGAAAAAGAAATGGCTAAGCAAGGAGAATGGTTCCTTTTAGTCAATGCTATGAAACAAAAGGAAGGTAATCTCTCTATCCCACAAATGCCGAAACATGCTAGCTAAAAACACCATAATTTGGCAACAAAAAACTTCCATTCCCATTTAGTCAAAACCTCAAAAAAGAAAGCAAATCAAAAGCCTTTATTAGCCAAAATTGCAATGACCGAATGGCAGCAATTAAGGTCCCATATTCGGTCAAAATTTCCCAAAAAAATCCTTTAATAACAGCTTAGAAATAGTAGCCTATCAGTCCAAATTTCAATCCACCGCTTGACCAAATCAGCCATTACCAGCCTTGCAAGAGCAGCAAAAAAAATTAACCTTCCACGCGCAGGGTGAGGCTCAAACTCCAAACCTCACCCCATCACTGCGCCTTTAAACATGCTACTGGCCACTGCACCGCGTTTTTCTTTACACTATAATAGGGTCACAAATAATTATAACCCTTACCTGCTGAAGCCATGATTTTATTCTAGAATAAAAAGAAAACTCTGCCAGCTAAGAGACTCGAACCTGCGTCCCATCTAAATACCCAACACGTTGATTGCCACTGAACTAATACGACTTTCATGCCAATAACCCCACACAACAAATTATAAACCTTCCATCCAGAATGTTGTGTTCCCTTTAAACCTTAAAAAAATATAACATTTTTTCCTTAAGCAGACTCGAACCCCCGACCCAAGCACACCATACACGCCTTACCACTCTTCCACGGTCTCTTTTTGTGTCGTAACTCCCTCCCATATAAATTTAAGGTTTAAACACTAGCTACCATGCCCATATGTGAAAATAGAAAAAAATATGCTAAGGCCAGGACTTGAACCTTGGATCACTCCCGTGCTACCCAACGCTCCTAGCCACTAGACCACCTGCTTCTATTCGTCAGCTTTAACCAAAACAATTTATAAGCCTTTCCTTATGACACCAATTCCACATAGTGATAAAAACTAAAATTTTTCTTAAAGTCCCTTTTTGAACCCAGGACTTCTCTGACCTCCCCACGCACTCCAAATCACTAAATTAACAAACCAAACATGAAATTGCAAAATTTTCCTTGACCACAAAAATTTGAATTTCTCAGACACACAAAGCCCATTTCTTCTAAGCCCAAAATTCAGGGTGTTACACTATGTGCCTATCTTATTTACTGATGACTGTGTGTCGACCACATTTACCTATGGCTGTGTGCCAGTTATATTACCCTAATTGATGGTTATGTGCCAATCCTATTGCGGTTACTGATGGCTTTGTGCCAATTATGATACTACTACTGAAGGCTTAAAGTCGTATTTAAATTAGTAGCTCTGGTATGATTCTGATTAGTGTCGCAACCGGTACTGACACTGTGGAGTGTAGGGATGGCGTGGGTGATTTCTTCCCCGTAGGTAGTGCAGGGTTGGATAGAGTGGTGTACTGGTTGGATGGGTTTACATGCATCATGCATCATTCATGCTAAGACTGTCACTGTGATGGGCTAGGCCCAGTTGATTCTGTCATAGGTTATGACCCAAATGTTATTCTATAGGGCTTTGGCCCACATATGCTCAGAATTAGACTGTACTGATACTGTTAAAGGGCTCAGGCCCAGATGATTCTGTTTCTATTTTCGTTTACTAACTAATAGGGGATTACACACTAAGTTTTCGTAAACTCACCCCGTTTATTAACCTTTCAGGTAATCCCCAGCTTAAGACGGATCAGAGCTGTGAGGGACTCGGAGTGGGCCACACAACTGCATATGTTTTATTCTGTTTTGCTCATTTACTTAAAACACTTTGGTTTTAATATGGGTTGAAATAAGGCCTCTATAACTTCTAGATTTTTAAATTTGAGATTTTTAGTTATTACGGTTTATATCTGTTTTAAGTAGAACTCGATTTTCTAAAAATATTAACTGCTTTCAAATCAACACGTTTTCGCAAACTACAAACTTTTACAAGCTTCCACAACTTACATGGTTTTCACTTATAATAACAATTTAAGGTTTTGATTTCAACCCTAAAAATACACAAATTTTCAAATGAACCTCGTTTTAAACTAAAGTACTCATTTAGCAAGACTGGTTTTGGAAATGGAAATCGCTTTGTAAATACTGTTGTAAACCTCGAACAATCAAATGTTTTCAAAGTTTGTCAACTACACCAGTTTTTACGATTCTCCCTTCAATGTGACACGCTAGACTCGAGTCTAACTTCGACTTACTAACCTTTAAAAGCTTACTTGGTTTATTTATTCTATTTTAGATCATCGAAGCTACTGAAGGCTTGAAAATCGTCGAGGATCTTCATCGCACTATCCGAACTTATTTTGGTACCCTTTTGAGTTTTTGGATAGCTAAGTATGGCATGTATAGGCTAGGGAAGTTTTGTTATATTTTAAGTTAAAAATATGCTAAGCTAAGTGATTTGGCTAGCTAAGCGTATGAATATGTTTTTTTTTTTGGTATGTGATATATGATGCATGTATGGTCAATATGAAAATGGTCATTTTGGTATGAACCAAATGACAGACTTTTGGTAAGTTTTGATTATGAATTGAATTGGTAAATGAATGAGTTATGATGTACATGTTTAATTATGAATATGGGTTGATATTTGGTATGATTTGATATAGAAGAGATGTATGAATTGGTTGATATGGATTTGGTTATAATGATGTTCATGTTAGGCTAGAAATTGGATGAAATTGGATTGGAAATGTTTGCATATTGTTTCAATATAGGTATAAGGCAAATTTTGGGTGTGAAAGTGGCTTAAACAAAGCCTACTTTATGCCACACGACCTGAGCACACAAGCGTGTGACTCAACTATGTGACCCTTGTACCTTAGTCAAATTGGTCAGGATGTCACATGGGCTAGACACACGGGCGTGCCTTGTGGCCGTGTGTAAAAGTCACTAGCTTCTAAGATTTTACACGGCCTAGACACACGGGCGTGTCTTGTGGCCGTGTGCATTAGTCAGTATGTATGCCCTATTTTGCCACGGCCTAGACACACGGAGGTGCCTGGTGACCGTGTGAGGCACACGGCTTGGGCATACGGCCATGACCCTATTTCGAAAAAAATTTCTCAAGTTTTCTTCTATCTTTTATATGTTTTCAAATTAGTCCCTATGTTATTATTATAGCTTTATATGAATGATTAAAGCATGATTTTATTGTGAATGCATGAAAATGTTTTAGATTATGTTGATAATATACTGTTCCGATTAATGTTACAAATCTGGTAATGCCCCTTACCCATTCCGGTGATGGTTACGGGATAGGGGTGCTACATTTGGTTGGTATCAGAGCTACGGTTTAGTCGATTCTAGGACCAACATAGTGCATTCAAGTCTAGCTATACATGCCATATTTATGAATTGAGATAGTGTGATAAATCCTAACAATTGAAACCTGTTTCTGTATAGCTATGGATCCCAAGAGAGCCGTAGCTGATGATGTAAAAAGTAATGCACCAGCTCCTGCTCAAGAGGCAGTGCCAACTGAATCTAGAATTGCTACGAGTAGCCATGAGGGAGAGGCTAAGCAAGCCTTCTTCTAGATAATGAATGAATGGTTCTCAGAATTCGTTCGTACAAATCTGACTGCACAACACCCTCTACCATCACCTGCTACTCAACAAATTCTCGTGATTCCACAAGTTGTTGATCTGTTGAGATCGGGTAAGCCACCAGTTGATAAGATTTGAAAATTCAGGGCTGAAGATTCAGGGCTACAGTTGATGATGATGCTAAGAGAGCCGAGTTTTAGCTTGAAAATACGATGAGAGTGTTTGATGAACTATCCTGCACACCTGACAAATGTATAAAGTGTGTGGTATCTTTACTCTGAGATAATGCATATCATTGGTGGAAGACTTTAACATTGGTGGTTCTGAGAGAACGAGTTACTTAGGAATTCTTTCAGATAGAATTTCAAAAAAAGTATATTAGTCAGCAATTTCTTGATCTGAAGCATAAATAATTTCTGGAACTAAAATAGGATCGAATGTCGGTGACAAAATATGAGCGGGAATTCGTGCGATTGAGCAAGTATGCTCGGGAATATGTTGCTACCGAAGAAATCATGTGTCAATGGTTTGTTGATGGATTAAATGAAGATATAAAGCTTCTGGTTAGAATTCTTGAGTTGAAAGAATTCATCGTGCTAGTCGAGAGGGCATGCAAAGTTGAGTATCTTAATAAAGAGAAAAAGAAAGCTAATTCTAAAATTAATGAGATGAGAAAGCGATCGATGAGCAAACAACATCAATCTTCTTCAAAGAAATTCAAAGACTCTTATGCTCGTTTGAATTCTTCAATAGGATTTTCAATTAGAGATCATTCAAATCAACAATTTGGTTCAAAGACTCGAGCTACTTCAGTATCAAGTGTTGGTAGTGCACGGGATAATAAACTTAAGTGTCAGCAGTTCGAGAGACGACATTTTGGTGAATGCTAAAATAAAAGTAATAATTCTTGCTATAAGTGTGGATCATTAGATCATTTAAAAAGATATTGTCCTGAGATGGTTCAGTAAGAAGCAGTTCAAAATGTGAGACAAAATACTGCTGTAACTAGAGGGAGGCTACCTAGAGGTGCCGGGAATGTGAGCGGTAGTCAAGGGGCTACGAAAGATACGACAGTGAGGTTAAAGGCCAGAGCACCTGTCAGAGCATATGCTATCCAAGCTCGAGAAGAAGCTACGTCTCTTGATGTTATTACGAGTACATTTACTCTTTACGATACTTCTGTGATTGCATTGATAGATACTAGATCAACACATTCTTATATATGTATAAATTTGGTAAATAGTAAGACTTTGCCTGTAGAGTCTACTGAATTCGTAATTAGAGTATCGAACCCCTTAGGCAAAAGTGTCCTGGTTGATAAAGTATGCAAGAATTGCCCATTAATGATTCGAGATATTTGTTTTCTGGCTAATTTGATGTTATTACCTTTCGATGAATTTGATATAATTTTGGATATGGATTGGTTGACTTTACACGATGCTGTTGTGAACTGTAAATGGAAAGTTATAGACTTGAGAGGCAAGAATGATGAAACAGTTCGGATTGAATGAATCTAGTGATTTGAATGGATTGCCTGCTGTAATATCTGCAATGAAAGCTCAGAAATATGTGAATAAGGGTTGTGAAGCTTATTTAGCTTATGTGATAGATTCGAAAATGAATGATAAGAGAATTGAATCAGTGCCGGTTGTATGCAAATTCTCTGATGTATTTCTTGAAGAACTTCTAGGATTACCACCTGTTCGAGAAGTTGAGTTTGGCATTGAATTGATGCCTGGGACTACTTCAATTTCGATAGCACCATATAGAATGGCATTGGCAGAATTAAAAGAGCTAAAGGCACAGTTGCAAGAATTGACTGATAAAGGATTCGCTAGACCAAGTTTCTCACATTAGGGTAATCTGATTTTATTTGTGAAAAAGAAAGACGGCACGATAAGAATGTGCATAGATTATCGTCAATTAAATAAAGATACTGTAAAGAATAAATATCCTCTACCCAAAATTGATGATTTATTTGATCAGTTGAAAGGGGCTACTATGTTTTCAAAGATAGATTTGAGGTCGGGATATTATCAACTACGAGTTAAAGACTCTGATGTACCAAAGACTGCCTTCCGGACGAGGTGTGAACATTATGAGTTTCTCGTTATGCCTTTCGGACTAACAAATGCACCTGCTGTTTTTATGGATCTAATGAATAGAATTTTTAGACCGTATTTGGACCGATTTTGTGGTTGTGTTTATAGATGACATATTAATATATTTGCGTGATGAGGTAGAGCATGCTGAACATTTGAGAATAGTGCTACAGGCTTTGCGGGATAAGCAGTTGTATGCAAAGTTTAGTAAATGTGAGTTTTGGCTATGAGGAGTTAGCTTTCTGGGACATGTTGTGTCAACATCGGGTATTCGGGTTGATCCAAGTAAGATTTTAGCCATACTTGATTGAAAACCTCTGAAAAATGTTTCTGAAGTTTGAAGTTTTCTAGGACTTGCGGGTTATTATAGATGTTTTGTCAAAGGTTTCTCAATGATTGCAACTCCAATGACGAAGCTACTATAGAAAGATGTTAAATTCGAATGGTCAAAGATGTGTTAAGAGAGTTTTGATCAGCAGAAAGCTTTGTTAACTGAAGCTCCAGTGTTAGTTCAGCCAGAATTGGGTAAAGAATTTGTTGTTTATAGTGATACATATTTAAATAGTTTGGGCTGGATTTTGATGCAGGAAGGCAAAGTTATCGCTTATGCTTCAAGACAATTAAAGCTGCACGAAAAGAATTATCTGACTCATGATTTAGAATTGGCAGCTATCATATTCGCATTAAAAATTTGGCATCACTACTTGTTTGGTGAGAATGCCATGTTTATTCCGATCATAAAAGCTTAAGGTATTTGATGACCAAGAAAGATCTGAATTTGAGACAGAAACAATGGTTAGAGTTGCTAAAGGATTACAAGCTGGTGATTGATTACCACCCAAGAAAGGCTAATGTGGTTGCCGATGCTTTAAGCCAAAAATCATTGTTTGCTCTTTGTGCGCTGAATGTACAAATGTCTATGTCTGATGATGGCATGATTGTAGCTGAGTTGAAAGGAAGACCGTTATTTATTCAACAGATTTACGAAGCTCAAAAAGTTGATAATGAATTGATAGAAAAATGGGCTCAACGCGATTTGAATAAAGATTAAGAGTTTCGGGTTGATGCTGAGGGTTGTTTGAGATTCAGAAACTGAATATGTATATCAAAGAATCATGAATTGATTCGGATGATTTTGAGTGAAGCTCATAATAGCCAGTTTTCTATTCATTCGAGTAGTATAAAAATGTATAATGATTTGAGACAGCACTATTGGTGGCACGGTATGAAACGAGACATTTCTGACTTTGTTTTGAAATGTTTAATATGTCAACAAGTTAAAGCTAAACATCAAGTTCTATTTGGGTTGCTTCAGTCGATAATGATTCCTAAGTGGAAATGGGACAGAGTTACGATGGATTTTGTATCGGGTTTAACATTAACACCAAGCAAGAAAGATGCTATATGGATTATTATTGATAGATTGACTAAAATGGCTCATTTCATTTCTATTCACATCGATTACTCACTTTATAAACTTGTGGAGTTGTACATTTCACAGATTGTAAGATTGCACAGGGTACCTATTTCTATTGTTTCGGACAGAGATTCAAGATTCACATCGCGATTTTGGAAGAAATTGTAGGATGCTTTAGGTACAAAACTTTATTTTAGTATAGCTTTTCATCCGCAAATAGATGGTCAGTCTGATCGGATTATTTAGGTTCTCGAGGATATTTGAGATGTTATGTTCTCGAGTTTGAAGGTATGTGGGAACGATACCTTCCTTTAGTTGAATTTGCTTATAATAACGGTTTTCAATCAAGTTTGAAAATGGCACCGTATAAGGCTCTTTACAGTCGAAAATGCAGAATGCCATTGTACTGGATTGAACTTAGTGAGAATAAGATACACGAGGTCAATTTGATCTAAGAAACCAAACAGAAAGTGAAAGTTATTCAAGAAAGTTGAAAACAGCATCAGACTGTTAGAAATCATATGCGGATCTAAAATGAAAAGATATTGAGTTTGAAATCGAGGACAAAGTATTTTTGAAAGTGTCTCTGTGGAAGAAAGTATTACGATTTGGCCAGAAAGGCAAGTTGAGTTCGAGGTTCATCGGACCGTATGAGGTTTTAGAGCGTGTGGGGCTGGTTGCTTATAAATTATGGTTGCCCCCTAAGCTAGAAAGAATTCATAACGTATTTCATGTTTCAATGTTACAGAAATACCGATCGGATCCTTTACATGTGATTACTCCTTTAGAGGTTGAGATTCAGCCTGATCTTTTGCATAGCGAGGAACTGATTCGAATTTTGGCTAGTGAGATTAAAGAACTGAGAAATAAGAAAATTTCTTTAGTCAGAGTGATGTGGCACAAACACGAGGTTGAAGAGGCTACGTGGGAGCCTAAATATGTCATGAGACGACAACATTCGATCTATTTAACGGTAAGATTTTCGGGGACGAAAATATCTAAGAAGGGAAGAGTTGTAACAGCCTGATTTAGACCCTCGTCGGAATCGTGGTTTCGGGACCACATATCCGAGTCAAAAAATATTTTATTATTATTTTTCGTGTTTATAAAATGTGAATTAGCATGTGTGAAAGTCTTGTGCGAAAAATTTGGTCATTTGTGTGTTAATTATGAAAAAGGACTAAATCGCAAAAAATGTAAAAGTGTCCTTCTATTTATTAAAGTGCCTATTTGATGTGTCTTTGTAAAAGAGAGGCCCTTATGTGGTTATTAAACCATTGAATTCATAAAATGACAAAGTTGGGCAAGGAATAGTGGATTTTTAATGATATGAATAAGGTTAATAAAGGAAATTGTTTATTAACATATGTTATAATAAAACAAAACATTAAGATAGTTCATTAATGTTCATTCTTGGCCGAAAATACCAAGGAAAAAGAAAGAAAAGAGTCAAGATAGGGTTCGACTATAATTTAGTTCAATTAAGGTATGTTTTGGTTTCGATTTTTGATAATTTTTATGTTTTTGAGATCGTTGCTTAGTCTACTATCAAGCCCATGTTGTAATTTGGGAAATTGTTGATGTTTATGAGATTTACCATTGATGAAATATGAGTTTTATGAAGTTTGTTAGTAGTAAATAAAAGATATGAATTAGATTGATATATTTGTAATGAATTTTTGATGGAATTGGCTAATTTGGGCTAATTTATGAAAATGAATTTATAGAGGGACTAAAATGGGAGATTTATGAAATATGTAGGTAACACCACAAACCCGGCCTGGACGTTATGGCAGAATTTGGTGGTGTCACAATGAAGGGTAGTTCGTTCAAATCGAAGTTGTTGAAAAATCTTGAAAATGTTAGGTTGATGGTGATGTAAAATGAGGGTTTCATATTGTATTTCTTTTACTCAAAACCAACCTCAAACACAAAGTATTTTAATTTAAAACGAAGCTAGTGAAAACTTGTTTAATTGCAATTTTAGATAAAACCTTGAGTTTGTTAACTGAAAACCTTAGTTTGAGATCCTTGTTAAATTCCTTTGTTTATTTTTGGCGGAAGCTTTTATTTTGAAACGTTCGTGTTTTTAAATCAAGTTTGTGTAGAAATACCATTTGAGTTTTGTATTTAAAAGAACAAGTTTAACCTACGAGTTAAGCAAATACGAAATAAATCCAAAACCCAAATCATACCGGAGGATAGGCCTTATTACAACCCAATAAATGAAATAAATAACAAAAACATTAAAAAGAAATTACTAAAATATAAAACTACTCGCAGTGCGGCCACCTCCGAGTCCTTCCTTTACATTGAACTGCTTACTGAGGATTACCTAAAAAAATTAAAAGAAGAGGTAAGTTTTCAAAAATTCAGTGTGTACAACACTCATCAATCAACAAAATAAGTCACATCAGATTAGGGCCTTGGCTCATCAACATTAACAGTGGCAATTGCGCCTTAGCCCACATTAGCCTCGGTTGGGCCCAAGTGTAATGCCCCAATTTTGGGGATTTTTTTGGGGATTTTCATGATTTTGGTGAAATTTTGAAATTTTGTTGTTAGATTAAGAAATTTATGTTTTAAGTGTGTTAGTGGGCCTTTAGAAGGCCCAAGCCTAAGATAAAACCCGGTAAAAATATCAAATTTTGGATTTAAGGTTAAGGGGACTTGGTTAAGTAGGCTTTTAAGAAAAAGTGAGTAAAATAAGACACAAGCGAGCCCTTGGTAAAGTGGCAAGGTGGCGTCACTTAAGTGCCTACAAAAGTGGCGTGTGGATGGATGTGCAAAGGCCAAGGTGATGCAAGCATGCCCCCCGAACTTCATCAAACAAGTCTATCAAGCAGAGCATTGACATGTTGGCAAGCTGATCCTGGCTCGTTTCCAGCTCCACGAGCTCCGTCCAGCTCAAATCCAACTCATACGAGCTCGATCCAGCTTGCTTGAGCTAAATCGAGCTTACTCCTAGCTCTTTCCCAGCTCACGAGCTAACCCTTAGCTCAACTTCAGCTTAGGAGTTCAACCCCAGCTCAACTTTAGCTCACGAGCTAAAACTTAGCTCATTTTAGTTTAAACTCGATTTTGTCATTAATGCTTTAAATAAAATTTGTATATATTTATTTAAGCATTAAACTTGATTTATATTAATATTTATTATTAATATGCCATAGTTATCACATATTTTAATTATGTTCACATTCTAGCCGATTTAATGCATGCCATTAATATGTTCACATTAGTGCTGAATTTATGTGTGTTCACATGATGTCTTATGAATTGTTTTATTTTATTTTATTTTTTTTATAGGTGCAATGCTTATGGACGGCACAATGAATGCTTGAAGATTCAACCTATTTGGACGACACACATTCATGAATGAAGAAGTATTAAATGCTGGTGCATGTATGGCTAGATGCAAGGTTTCTACAAATTCATGCATGTACCGAATGCATGTATGGACATTAAAGGCTAGTCCATGGATGGATCAAATGCATGGGATGATAGAATGCATGAATGGCTTAAGTGCATGTACGGTGGCTGTCTCCTAACTTTCCAAGGCATTTATTAGGCCAAGAAGTAGCTGCCAACTAATTCTATGTTGACCGTTGAGCTCCTTGAACATGTTCACACTTTGAATTGACCTATAAGCTACTACACATGCATGGATGGGTTCAAAAACGTCCAAGGGAAGGAATTTACTCAATAATTCAACATATTGATTGAATTAAGTGCATGCACAAAGGGGAGAACGAATTTACTAAGTTCATGCTACCATTCATGAACCTACATGTCATTAAAGTGTTTATTAATGAGGATGCATGTTCTATACAAGTGCATGAACGTCCCAAGGAGATGAATGCAACCTTTGGTGCTCATACAAGGCACTTGAAGCCTTACTTCATGGCTAAGCATTCATGCACACACCAAGGGGGAAGAAAGTGTCTATTCAGCTAGTGCATGAATCTACTGAATTCATGAACAATTTTAATGAATTAGTGTGAATGTTTTTATTGTTGTGTGAACACATTAGATGCCGAATTCCAATAGACATTTTAGGCACTATATATATAGTTGTCATTTTCATTTGTAAGGCAGACTTTTCCTCTTAATGAAACTTTGTTAAATTTATATGAAATTTGTGAGATTTCTTTCTCTCATATTTCGTTGAGGACTTTGTTGGCTTATCTAGTTTTAGTGGCGACAACCCTGTCTTCCTTTTGAACTTATCACTTCAAATAGTGTGGCGTTCACCCTTATACCAAGGTTCCTACTTTGCTAAGTAGCGGGTCGAGGTTCTATCATTTTCATTTCCACCTTAAGTGATATAAGTACTGGGGCGATACTCTCTATAGTGTCGAATCATACTTGAAACTTAAGTCCTATTTCACCATATCCACCTTTCTATCCAATTTCCTTTTATTCATCACATCATCTATCCAAACCATTTCCTATCTCCTTATCTTTTTATTTGTTAATCCATTTTCATATTTTTTTTCTCCACCCATTCATTACCTTATTTTTAAAACTGAACCTATACATATTATTCTTATCCATAACCCATCTTTGAACCCTTATACATAGCTTCCACCCTATTTTCCTATCAACTTCACTTCGCAAGCAAATCGAACGATACTTTCTCGTAGACGATCGGGCAACTCACATACGACTCGACTCACCCCGAGGCGGATCGCATCATTTGGTATCAGAGCTACTAAAACGAGAAGTACGTGCGACAAAAACATCCCCGGGATAGTCCAAATGTACACAAGTAAGTAGAGTCCGAAAAAAAAGTATAGAAAAAAAAATTTCGTATACCGAAATTTTCTCATTTTGTTTAGTCTGATGTTACTCCTATAAAAACAAAAATCTACGCAGTCAACAAAAAAAATTTTCGTGTACACAAGAGTTTCTATTGTATTTAGTTCATTGTTATAGTACAAAAAAAAAGTTATACAAGTTTGAAAAAAAAAATTCAAAAAAAAATTCAAAAAAAAAGTGGTTGAAAGTGGAAGTTGTTTCATCTTATTCATTCCCGATCTTGAAATTACTCTTCTATCCTTTCATTTCTTCTATTTGATTAGCCTACCCTAAACCGAGTACATCAATCCTTTGCTACCCTTTTTGAGCCGACCACCTAGACCAAGGCCTAAGCCTTACGAATCTGCTACGAAATCACGAGAAAAGACAAGAGAGGTAAAAGGCACGAGAGTTGTGAGCGCAATAGAGTGGAGGTAAAAGCCTAATCCTTGAGCGTAAACACGAGTGTGAGTGATCCTTTTCTTTTCTTTCTGAGTGAATTGTGAGGTTTTGTGGTGAGGTTTTCATTAACAACATCAATGTCACAAGAGTCAGATCACAACTTGGAAGATCGTCCAGCAAGACAACCCGTTCGCAACGTCCCCAACTTAAATATGCAAGCCTTATTACGAGAGATGGAGCGGCTTCTAGATCGAAGGCTCAATCCGATTGAAGACCGACTTTTTCAAGTTGAAGCAAATGGCCAACGAGGAAGAACCCCGAGGTGGCTAGACAAAGACGGGAGAGGCCAAATCAAAACCGGGGAAGACGAAGGGTCCAAGATGATGAAGTAAACGACCTTAGCGATCTTGAAAGCGAGCAAGAGTCTAATGCTAGCAACCGACGTAGGCAATACCGTCAACGAGATCGAAGACACGAAGATTATGATCTCAGGAACATCAAGCTGTCTATTCCACCGTTCCAAGGTAGATCAGATCCGGAGGCCTATCTTGAATGGGAGAAAAAGATAGAATTGGTATTCGACTGTCATAACTATTCCGAGAACAAGAAGGTGAAGCTAGCCGCTATAGAATTTTCTGATTACGCCATGATTTGGTGGGATCAGCTAATTACTAGTCGAAGGCGAAACGGTGAGCGTCCTATTTCCACTTGGACCGAGATGAAGGCCGCCTTGAGACGACGCATTATTCCCTCGTATTACCATCGGGAGTTGCATCAAAAACTCTAAAACTTAACGCAAGGGACCAAAAGTGTCGAGGATTACTATAAAGAGATGGAAATCGCGATGATTCGAGACGGATCGTATAAATTGGTATCAGAGCTTTTAAAACGAGGAGTACCGACATTCGAAGCATCATCAAAATAGGTTCGTAAAAAAATTTTAATTTTTTTATTTTTTTGTTATTCATCATTTTGTACTAAAAAAAAAGAGAGTGGTATAAAAAAAAGTTTGAAAAAAAAGAAACTCGAAAAAAAAGTGTGAAAAAAATTCGAAAAGAAAAAGAAGAAAAAAATTGAACTGAAAAAAAAGTGAAAAAAAGTCAAAATTAAAAAAAAAGGTGAAGTTTTGAAAGTTTCTGACATACATCATTGGTATCCGTGAATCCTGATTTTCAAATTTTCACTCAATTTTTCTTTACCCTTCTACCCAATGCCACACTCACAAACCCAAAAAAATTTCTTTTAGCCTACCCGTACACCTACATATCTTATCCCTTGTAACCATTTGAAGCCGACTCCCAAAAGCACCAAGACGAGTCAATACGAGATAAAATACGAGGTTACGAGAGTAAGTTTGAGTGGAAAAAGGCTAGAGAGTGTGAGAACATTTGAGTGTTGAAAAAGCCTAAGACGAGTGCAAACACGAGTGGAGTGTTCATCAAATATTTCTTTGCGAGTGAAATAGTGAGATTTGTGGTGAGGTACTCAATTTTTTTTTGTAATCTAACATATTTGTTTTCAGCAACAAAAGTCATGTCACGCGAAGAATTTACCGAGTCGGAGTTTCAATACTTGGTTCGAGAAATGCAACGAATGGTAAATTCCAAGTTTGACAAACTACATGAAAGATTAGATCGTGTGGAACAAAGAGATCCACGAGAACAAGTTTCATCGAGTCGAAAAGCGGAATCGAGAACTTCGCGAAGATACACTTCTAATGATTACTCGAGACGAGATTTCGATCAAGATTCTTATTTCCCCAAGGATTTGAGACAAAGAGATTCATACTATGACTCATATTCATCGATGAATTTGAGAAGTGATTTAGATCGAAAGTCCTTTTCATCAAGAAATTCAAGAAGACGAGAAGCCGACTACGATATTGACTCCTTCCAAGATGATATCCGAAGAGATAAATATATCTTTTCCCGAACTTCAAAGAAATCATCCAAGGAGTATTCTTCTCGAAGCCTTGATCGTGATTCATATGAAAATAGTTTTTCTTCTTTCAAACACAACTTATATTCTCATAGTTCTTTTTGTAAAGAGAAAGCGAGAAAAGAAAAAGAAGAAAAGGCAAAAGAAATAAAAGGAAAAGAGAGACAAAAGGCAAGCAAAAGAGAAAATGAGCGAGTCTTGAGAGAACTTGAAAAAGCCTTTGAAAAAGTCTTTGAAAAAGAAAAAGAAAATGAAAAAGAAATTTAGATAAAAGAATCGAGTGTTCTTGAGAAAAAAGAATCGAGTGAAAAAGAAAATAGTGAGCAAGTGAGGATTCTTTCTAACCCTTATGTTTGTCTTCCTTGTGAATTTTCTTTTCAGGTTCCTAAAAGTTCGTGTGACCAATTCCAACTCCGATACCTTCCAAACGAGAGGCGATTTCAGTTGTTCGAAAAAGGTAAGTTCGTGAATGACAACCACCCATTTGCGATCGAAGGTAAAGAAGGTAAGGATTCTTTGATTATCGAATCAAAGTCGCTTGATTTGGCTAATTCTTCGTCACTTATTGTTGTTAACGATTTTGTTTTAAAAGGTGCCATATACAACTTTTCTTATGACAATTACTACATTGGCAAATCTGTTGACAACATTGGAGTGGTTTTCTCTAAGCGAATTTTGAATATGTTTGATCAAAGTCTGTCAATTAAAAATTCTGATGTGTTTGACCATGCAAACTTTTTGAATTCATGTGTTAAATCTTTAAATATGCCTGCTCAATTGATTTGTGACAAATTTGCATGTTTGAAAAGTTGCATGTTCTCTAAAAATTCTTTGTTTGGCATCCATGTTAAAAGATCTTCACATGATATGTGCGATTGTGCTCTTCATGAACAATCTTTGAATTTTTGTGTGAAATTTCCATGTAATGATTTGCATTCCCGATTGATACTTTTGAAGCATGAATCTTTGCATATTGGTATGCCCAGTTTTGTCAATTCAACATGCATGTTTAAACTAGTGAAATATAATTCGTGTGGTGAGTTGATTATATCTTCTTCTAATATGTTGCTTGTTGGAATTCCTGATCAAGTTCGTGTGTTCAAGCCTGGTATTTGCTACATGGATTCATTTTATGAAAACATTAAGCATCTTGTGTGTTGCGTACCCCATATATGTTTGCTCGATGCTCGATCTTTATTAAAGAATTTTGGTTTCAATTCCGATTCGTTCCTTAATTACTTTCCATGGCCCCATGTGGAATTTTTGTTACATTTTGTTAAGGTAAGGCCAACTTATGCCCTTGGTTTTGAAACGAATCATGATTTGATTTCCCCTCTTACTTCATTCATTATTGATACTAACATTGTTCATAATTGTGAACGTAACCCTTTGGTAAGCATGAGCTGTTATGGTGCTTCATCACCCATGCAAAACAACCGAAGAAAAAAGTTGGTTCTACATCATCTTCCCGAAGAGAGAAGATTTGTTTTGATTGAAAAAGGTAAAACAGGTTATAAATTTTCTTCTCTTCAAGGATGTCAAGGTAAGATTTCTGAAAATCTTCGAACATCTTTGTTTAATTCGAATGATGTTGAAAATCATTGTGATTGTTTAATGTTTGAGTATTATTCAAATCCTGATGTGGTTGATTGTTGTCCTTGGCCTGTTATTGATTTGTTTGTGTTGAAATGTGATGACTCAAATCATGTTGTTAATCAGCATATGGATAAGATTGCAGTTAATTGGCCATGGCACATTTTGTGTGTGCAAGATGACGAATCAAATGAGTTTCGGGATAATCATATTGAAAAGTTTTGGATGGGGATTAATGTGTTTGACTGTCTGCCAAATTTCATGACTAATTATCCTTTAATCCAACTTAGTTCACATGGCCTAACGAAACTCTTCGATAAAGTTACGTATGCATGCCTTGTCCAACTAAGATTGTTGGCATATGATTGTTTGAATGAACTTATCTTGATTTTTCAAATCAACTTGAATCTGACTTCTTTGATTTTCTTCTTGCCAAAAGTGGTAAGATTATTTCAGGTTTGTATGATGTCCTTTGTCCCATTCGATCGAGGGAAGCCGTATGAGAGAAAAACTTTAAAAGTGGACAAACGGCTCGACTTGAGGACAAGTCGCTTAAAAGAAGGGGGGAATGATGCGAGCATGCCCCTCGAACTTCATCAAACAAGTCTATCAAGCAGAGCATTGACATGTTGGCAAGCTGATCCTGGCTCGTTTCCAGCTCCACGAGCTCCGTCCAGCTCAAATCCAACTCATACGAGCTCGATCCAGCTTGCTTGAGCTAAACCGAGCTTACTCCTAGCTCTTTCCCAGCTCACGAGATAACCCTTAGCTCAACTTCAGCTTAGGAGTTCAACCCCAGCTCAACTTTAGCTCACGAGCTAAAACTTAGCTCATTTTAGTTTAAACTCGATTTTGTCATTAATGCTTTAAATAAAATTTGTATATATTTATTTAAGCATTAAACTTGATTTATATTAATATTTATTATTAATATGCCATAGTTATCACATATTTTAATTATGTTCACATTCTAGCCGATTTAATGCATGCCATTAATATGTTCACATTAGTGCTGAATTTATGTGTGTTCACATGATGTCTTATGAATTGTTTTATTTTATTTTATTTTTTTTATAGGTGCAATGCTCATGGACGGCACAATGAATGCTTGAAGATTCAACCTATTTGGACGACACACATTCATGAATGAAGAAGTATTAAATGCTGGTGCATGTATGGCTAGATGCAAGGTTTCTACAAATTCATGCATGTACCGAATGCATGTATGGACATTAAAGGCTAGTCCATGGATGGATCAAATGCATGGGATGATAGAATGCATGAATGGCTTAAGTGCATGTACGATGGCTGTCTCCTAACTTTCCAAGGCACTTATTAGGCCAAGAAGTAGCTGCCAACTAATTCTATGTTGACCGTTGAGCTCCTTGAACATGTTCACACTTTGAATTGACCTATAAGCTACTACACATGCATGGATGGGTTCAAGAACGTCCAAGGGAAGGAATTAACTCAATAATTCAACACATTGATTGAATTAAGTGCATGCACAAAGGGGAGAACGAATTTACTAAGTTCATGCTACCATTCATGAACCTACATGTCATTAAAGTGTTTATTAATGAGGATGCATGTTCTATACAAGTGCATGAACGTCCCAAGGAGATGAATGCAACCTTTGGTGCTCATACAAGGCACTTGAAGCCTTACTTCATGGCTAAGCATTCATGCACACATCAAGGGGGAAGAAAGTGTCTATTCAGCTAGTGCATGAATCTACTAAATTCATGAACAATTTTAATGAATTAGTGTGAATGTTTTTATTGTTGTGTGAACACATTAGATGCCGAATTCCAATAGACATTTTAGGCACTATATATATAGTTGTCATTTTCATTTGTAAGGCAGACTTTTCCTCTTAATGAAACTTTGTTAAATTTATATGAAATTTGTGAGATTTCTTTCTCTCATATTTCGTTGAGGACTTTGTTGGCTTATCTAGTTTTAGTGGCGACAACCCTGTCTTCCTTTTGAACTTATCACTTCAAATAGTGTGGCGTTCACCCTTATACCAAGGTTCCTACTTTGCTAAGTAGCGGGTCGAGGTTCTATCATTTTCATTTCCACCTTAAGTGATATAAGTACTGGGGCGATACTCTCTATAGTGTCGAATCATACTTGAAACTTAGGTCCTATTTCACCATATCCACCTTTCTATCCAATTTCCTTTTATTCATCACATCATCTATCCAAACCATTTCCTATCTCCTCATCTTTTTATTTGTTAATCCATTTTCATATTTTTTTCTCCACCCATTCATTACCTTATTTTTAAAACTGAACCTATACATATTATTCTTATCCATAACCCATCTTTGAACCCTTATACATAGCTTCCGCCCTATTTTCCTATCAACTTCACTTCGCAAGCAAATCGAATGATACTTTCTTGTAGAAGATCGGGCAACTCACATACGACTCGACTCACCCCGAGGCGGATCGCATCACAAGGTTCAAGTCACAAGGTAAGCATTATGGTATTTTATTTTTACTACATGTGCCAGTCATGTGATGGATTGTAAGTAGAACTTTGTTGGAGAGAGTTTAAGATGCTCAAGAGATTGAATCAGGTAGGATTAGGAGGAGAAAATTTAGGAATTTGAAATTGAAGCAAGTGGTGCCCAGCCAAGGGACTTTGTTGTAGCACATTCAGCTAGGGCTTTAGGGGTTTTTGTACTTTCGGCAATTAAGGTGGTGTGCCGACTTCTTGTGTTCTTTTTTTGGCATTTGGTTGTTGGTTGTTTCTCTAGTGCTGAATAGGTTTAGGCTATCGTGGAGCACCTTCTATTCTTTTTCTTCCTCTTCTTATTTACTCATAAGTTCTAAAAGCCGAAAACGTAACCCTTACATTTTTCTTTTTGTCGAATTACACAAGTAAGTTAAACCACTCCTATTTCTTCTTCTCTTCTCTTCTAAATGCCGAATCTACCTTTTTCTTATTGTTCCCTTCTTGTTGACTCTTTTTAGATTGAACCCTCCCCCTCTTTTCTCTAAAACTGAAACACTTAACTTTGCAGCTAATTTCCATAAAAGCTGAAATCCTGAAAGTTAAGCTTGAGTGCCGATTTCTTCTAGGCCGAACCTCTCTTTTCTTTTTCTTCTCTTTTAGCTGAATCTCACACTCTCATAACCCTTATCGAAATCTCCTCTATTCCATTACAACTTCTCTTCTTTATTATACCAGAAGCAGAAACCTCTATATTCATACCGATTCAGGAATCGAAATCTTCAAATAATTTAGATTAGCTCTTTGCTTGTGTTTAGAAGTTAGATCTGCATCAGATCTGGGATAGAAAAGGGTTGGAAGCATTATCTATCGGGTAAATCTTCGGTAAGTTATCGAAACCTTTCTTCCATTCGTTATTTAGGGATTTAAGGAAGCCAAAAGTCCCAAAATATTTTAAAGAGGCTGTCGACTTTGGTGATAGGTAATGATAGTCTTATGATGTGGTTTTGTGTGTTCTATTTTGCAAGAAGGGTGATCTCGCAAGGAGAAGTAAAGGCTAGGAACGTGGAAGTGATCTAGATCTAGATCTAGATCTAATAGTTAAGATCGACAAGGTAAGTTGATTTTAAAGCCTCATAGTGGCCGAATATGGTAAGCAGGTATTATGTTAGTTATCATTAATTTGTAAGTCTAAATTGTTAAGTGACCAATTGTAGGATACCCATGGGAGATCTTGTTAGCGTTCTTCGCAAACCAGGTGTATAAACGAACACCCTCTAGTAGACTAAATCTACAAAAGTTGAAAAGTTGAAATGCCAAAATTCTGGCATTTCATGGGCTTGCGAGTGTGCGAACACTTATGGGTCGGTTGAATGCGGTAAGACTCTGTAACCAAAATCGGTAAAGTTGGTGAGTGCGCAATTTCGTGCACTTGATAATTTGGACCTCCATGGGCTGAAATTATGCCCAATGGGCTTACTGGCCCATGTGGGTGAAAATAAGCGATAAGCGTAATCTGGTATACTGTAAGTTAAAAATGTTAAGACATTGGTAAAATTTGGGCTAACAGGCCAAAATAGCAAAGTGACACTGTAGGGGCCATTAGGGGTTTTAGGGCCCAATAACTTTAAACTGCTAAAATAGGTTAAATAAGCTACTAAGACAGAAGTTGGACGATTAATGGGTAAAATATGTATAAAACCCTAAAAATTGGTATAATTACTGAAATACCCCTTATGGGTGAGAAATTACTATTTTACCCCTAGGTGCAAAATGACCGTTATACCCCTAGGGCTAAATTTGACTGAAATGCATGCTTTACTGTTTCTGTTCACTATATGCCATGACATAATTATCTATTGCATGGGACTGGGTTTATTGATGGAGGAAGTGCTAAGTGGCATTGCCACGATTACTAAAAGGGGCTTTGCCTCGTATTATTGAAAGGGGCTTTGCCTCGTATTACTGAAAGGGCATTTGCCTTGTATTACTGAAAGAGGCTTTGCCTCGTTATACTTTGTGGCTTGGCCACGTTATCTGAGTAGCTATGCTACGACTGTGGTGTCTTGGGCTTGGTGGGTCGAGGTATTCCCCACAGGTGTGTTGGGCTGGTACGGGTGGTGTGTAGCGGATGGATTTAGGCTGGGTTGGGCATACATGCAGGAATACTGATCTGTTACTGTAATGGGCCTCTGGGCCACACTGTTTACTGGATAGGGCTTAGGCCCAGTTATTACTGAGACTAGATAGCGCTTAGGCCCAGTAAGCTTGAGCAGATTTGGGCTTTAGATGGGCTTTCTTTACACACTAAGTTTCCAAAGTCACCCCCTTCCTTTCATCTATGTAGGTGAGCCCTAGGCTGGTGGACTTGGAGCTGGGAGGGATTCAAAGTGGCCACGTAGACTGCACTACTGGTTTTTATTTAAGTTATTTATTTTCTTATTTATTTTCCATTATTTTCATTATGGTTTTGGGTTTGTAATAAGGCCGCTTTAATTATTTTTAATTTGGGTTTTCAATTATTTATTTACACTACACTTTAAATGATTTGAATAAGGCTACGCAAGTTTCTTAAAATTAATCAAACATTTTCAAAATCAGTCACATGGATCAAACGAGTAACAAAAGTTAATTCAAGATAATATAAAAAGAATACCCCTAAAATTTGGTGGTGGATAGGATGTTCTCAAACAAACCTGGACTTTCTCTTTAAACTTCATTAATGGCTTTGCAAAACTCACCCTAATCGTAGTAACTAGGAACCACAGTTAGTCTGACGTTGATGTGACACACCAGACTTGGCCGTAATGTCTGGGCTGGGTTTAGGGTGTTACATTTAATGGTATCAGAGCCTGGTTGAAACAACTCTGCTGTGGATCGGGTCTAAAAAATTTTTCAAAAATTTTAAAATTTAGGCCCAAGAAGGGTATTTTGGAAACGGTTTTGGAAAATTCTTCAAGAAAACCCTGTTCAAAGTTATTTTTCAAGGTATACATGTTTTAAGGTTTGATTTTAAAAAGTATAAGTTTTTAGGCTTTCCGAAATCTGGTATCTGAAGGAGTGGCACACTGAATCCCCGGCACCAAGTCTGTAAGTATTCTTCACTTTTACTGTACTCTACTAAAACATTACTGTAGATAGAACTGAGACCCTATTATGATACTGTAGATAGGGTAGTACTGAAAACTGTAAGACTGAGACTGTAGGGAAACTAAACCCTATAGGAATGAGACTGTAGCTAGGCTATGAATTTGCGAAAATAAACTTTGAAACTCTATCTGTACATAAGACATGTTGTAATAAATAACTGAAATATTAAACTAATGTCATAACATTCGTAGTCAGATAAGACGATATGAGTACGAGGGCAGCTCGTGGACGAGGCTGTGGACGTGGCCGAGGTAGTGTGTAAGCTGGATCTTCGTCTTCCAGACATAGGCCAGCTGAGGAGGGACGAGCGCCGCCAGCAACTGAGACTGGATCATATGATCGAGCTGCAGGGGATGATGCTCTGTCCCAGGCCATGTTAAGGGTTTTAGAGAGAGGGTCGCTGGGGCGAGTACTGGAACTATGAATAGGGGGTCCATTTCTGAGCGACTCTGGGCTAACGGAGCGGAGGTCTTCAGGGGCATATCTGGAGTAGCCCCAAATGTGGCTGAGTATTGGCTGGAAGCTAAGGAACGAATTATGGACGACTTGGATTGCTTGGTAGAGCAAAACCTGAAAAGAGTAGTGTCTCTACTGCAGGAAGAGGCATATCAGTGGTGGATCACTGTGAAGGAGAGTACCCCAGCTGAGCGGGTAAACTAGGAACTATTTAAGATGGCTTTCAAGGGAAAGTACGTCGGAGCAAGTTATGTGGATGCTTGTAGGAAAGAATTCTTGAATTTGACCCAGGGCAATAAGTCAGTTGCTGAGTATGAGGCAGAATTTCTGAGGTTAAGCCGGTATGTCAGCGGTATAGTTGCTACTGAGTACGAGCGTAGCATTCGTTTTGAGGATGGTCTCAGGGACAAGCTTAGGGTGCTGATAGCTCCGCAGAGGGAGCGCGACTTTGCTGCATTAGTGGAGAAGGCTAAGATAGCCAAAGAGGTGAAGCATACTGAATGGTAGAACCGTGATAAGAATCAAAATCGATTCAGGAGGGATTCTGGACCCTCTGGTGCTGCAAACAAGAATGCCAAGAGAGCTAGAGTGGAGGAACTGGTCCGAGCAGTTCCGATGAATACAGTTAGACCACATACTTATGCAGACTGTGGTAGGGTACATCTGGGGGAATGCCGGAAGCGTACTGTGGCTTGCTTTCGATGTAGGTTCAAGGAGCACAAAGTTAAGGATTGTCCACAAAGGCCAACTCAGGCTCAAGCCATTGGTCAGAGGGTTGCTCAAATGATACGAGGTGGACCACAACTGCCGAGAGGCCGTGGTCAAGGTAGGGGTGGAAACAGAAATGGTCGTGGACGTGGAGCACCTGGCAGGGGTGCTGGAAATGCAGAAGCTCATCAGCCAGCATTGGTGTATGCTGCTCGATGCCGGGAGGAAGGTGACGCACTTGATGTCATAACTGGCACGTTTTTTATCTCTGGCATACCATACACTGCTTTGATAAATGTGGGTTCAATTCGTATGTTACATGTAATATATCTGGGTCGTTGGGTGTGCACTCTGAGGAGACTGTGAGTGGGGTAACTGTGTTAAGTCCACTAGGTCACTCGGTTAGAGTAGACAAACTCTTTAGGGAGGTGCCTTTAGAGACTCAAGGTAGGATTTTCTCTGGAGACTTGATGGAGTTACCGTTCGGTGAGTTCGATCTCATCCTGGGGATGGACTAGCTTACGAAGCATAAGGTGACTCTGGATTGTGCAGCTAAGAGGATGGTGTTAAGGACTACTGAGGATTAGAAGGTGATGGTTATAGGGGAGCGAAAGGACTACTTGTCCAATGTTGTTTCGGCCCTAAGGGCTGAGAAGCTGATTTGTAAGGGTTACGAGGCGTACTTGGCTTTTGTAAGTTAGATGGAGACTAAGAACCTGACTGTGCAGACAGTTAGAACTATTAAGGAATTTCAAGATGTCTTTCCTGAGGAGCTTTATGAATTACCTCCAAACTGAGAAGTCGAGTTTGGAATTGATTTGCTACCGGGAATGGCTCCAGTGTCCATCGCGCCCTATAGGATGGCACTAAAGGAGTTAGTGGAACTGAAAGCACAAATCCAAGAGTTGTTAGATAGAGGTTTCATTAGACCGAGTGTGTCTCCATGGGGAGCACCAGTACTGTTCGTGAAGAAGAAGGATGAAATGATGCGTATGTGCATCGATTATCGCCAGTTGAACAAACTGACGATAAAGAACAAGTACCCTCTGCCAAGGATCGACGATCTGTTTGACCAGCTTAGAGGAGCTTTGATATTTTCCTAGATTGATCTTCGATCTGGATACCATCAGTTAAGGGTCAAGGAAGTGGATATTCATAAGACAGCACTTAGAACTCGGTATGGTCATTACGAGTTTCTGGTGATGCCGTTTGGACTCGTCACGAATGCACCTGCAGCTTTCATGGATCTGATGAATCGAGTATTCCAATCGTACTTGGATCAATTCGTAGTCATTTTTATTGATGATATTCTGGTATATTTGGAAACTGAGGAGAGGCATGATGAGCATCTCCATCTTGTTCTGCAAGTACTGAGAGAGAAGCAACTCTATGCAAAATTCAGTAAGTGTGAATTTTGGTTGCGAAAAGTGACTTTTCTGGTCACATTGTTTCTGCCGAGGGGATTAGGGTGGATTCTTAGAAAATTAAGGCGATTTTGGATTGGAAGCCACCAAAGTCGGTATCGGAAATTCGGAGTTTTCTGGGTTTGGTAGGGTACTACAGAAGATTTGTATAGGGATTCTCTCTGATTGCTCATCGTTGATGAAACTGCTGAGGAAAGGATTAGCATTTGTATGGACTGAGAAACAGCAAGAAGCTTTTGATAAATTGAAGAAGGTACTGACTGAGGCGCCAGTGTTGATTCAGCAAGAGTCTAGGAAGGAGTTCACCGTGTACAGTGATGCATCGTATGTGGGGTTAGGCTGTGTATTGATGCAAGAGGGTAAGGTAGTTGCTTATGCTTCGCGACAGCTTAAGCCTCACGAAGTGAATTACCCTACGCATGATTTAGAGTTGGCAGTGGTGATCTTCACGTTAAAAATCTGGAGACACTATCTGTATGGAGAAAAGTGTATTATATAACAGATCGTAAGAGTCTCAAGTATTTGTTGACTCAGAAGGAGTTGAATCTTAGGCAATGAAGATGGATAAAGTTGCTTAAGGATTACGACTGTTTGATTGAGTATCACCCAAGCAAGGTAAATATGGTGGCTGATGCACTAAGCCAAAGGGCTATAGCTGAGTTGAGAGCAATGTTTGCTCGTTTGAGTCTATATGACGATGGGAGCTTGTTAGGAGAGTTACAAGTGAGACCAACTTGGGTTGAGCAGATTAAGGAGAAGTAGTTAGAGGATGAGTCGTTAGTTCTTCGGTTTCAGCAAGCTGAGAATGAAGAGAATTTTGATTTTGGACTGAATACTGATGGAGTCCTGTGCTTTCGAGGAAGAGTTTGTATTCCGAAGGACTCTAACTTGAGGCAGTTAATTCTAAAAGAGGCTCATGGTAGACCTTGTGCCATGCATCCTAGAGGGAATAAGTTGTATCAAGACTTGAGAGAGTTGTACTGGTAGCCTGGACTTAATCGAGAGGTGACCGAATTTGTGGGAAAATGTCTGACGTGCCAGCAAGTAAAGGCTGAGCATCAACTGCCTTCTAGACTGTTACAGCCAGTGAAGATTCCACTCTAGAAGTGGGAGAGAGTTACCATGGATTTTTTGAGTGGGCTACCATTGACACCCTCCAAGAAAGACTCTGTATGGGTAATTGTGGATAGGTTAATGAAATCTGCTCATTTTATCCCTATCCGAACAGATTACTCACTCCAAAAGTTGGCCAAACTGTATGTGGCGGAGATAGTGCGACTACATGGGGTGCCAGTTTCGATTATTTCTGATCGGGATCCTAGGTTTACATCTCGATTCTAGCAGAAGTTACATGAGGCATTGGGTACGTGATTGGATTTTAGCACTGCTTTTCACTTTTAGATAGATGGACAGTCGGAAAGGGTTATTCAGGTTCTGGAGGACATGTTGAGGGGTTGTGTTATTGATTTCCGAGGTAGTTGGGAGGAATACTTGCCATTAGCGAAATTTTCTTATAACAACAGTTATCAGGCAAGTATTCAAATGGCCCCATATGTGGCACTTTATGGGCGAAGGTGTCGTACGCCTACGTGTTGGACGGAATTGGGAGAACGACATGTTCTTGGACCAGAGTTAGTGGCAGATACTGAGAATAGGGTTAAGTTGATCAGAGATCGGTTAAAGGAGGCATCTGATAGGCAAAAGTCGTACGCTGACCTAAAATGTAAGGAAATTGAGTTATCTATAGGGGATATGGTATTTTTGAAGGTCTCGCCTTGGAAGAAGATCTTGAGGTTTGGCAAAAAGGGCAAGTTGAGTCTGCGATTTATTGGGCCTTATCGGGTTCTTAAACGGATAGGGCCAGTAGCTTATTAGCTGGAGTTACCACCAGAGCTAGACCGTATTCATGACGTCTTTCATGTGTCCGTGCTAAGACGGTATCAATCAGATCCTTCGCATGTCATATGGGTGGAAGAAATTAAAGTAGAGACTGATTTGACTTTTGAGGAGGAGCCTATGCAAATACTAGATTGAGAGGTCAAAGTGTTGAGAAGGAAGTTAGTTTCGTTGGTAAAAGTGCTTTGGCACAATCATGGCAGAAAAGAGGCAATCATGGCAGAGAAGAGGCTACTTGGGAGCCAGAAGAGGCAATGCATCAACAATACCCTCACCTATTTGGATCAGGTAACTTTCGAGGCCGAAATTTCTTTAAGGGGGTAGAGTTGTAACGCCCCAATTTTCGGGATTTTTTTTGGGATTTTTGTGATTTAGGTGAAATTTTGAAATTTTGTTGTTAGATTAAGAAATTTATGTTTTAAGTGTGTTAGTGGGCCTTTGAAGGCCCAAGCCTAAGATAAAACCCTGCAGAAATATCAAATTTTGGATTTAATGTGAAGGGGACTTGGTTAAGTAGGCTTTTAAGAAAAAGTGAGTAAAATAAGACACAAGCAAGCCCTTGGTAAAGTGGCAAGGTGGCACCACTTAAGTGCCTAAAAAAGTGGCGTGTGGATGGATGTGCAAAGGCCAAGGTTCAAATCACAATGTAAGCAGTATAGTATTTTATTTTTATTGCATGTGACGATCATGTGATGGATTGTAAGTAGAACTCTGTTGGAGAGAGTTTGAGATGCTCAGGGGATTGAATGATGTAGGATTAGGAGGAGAAAATTTAGGAATTTCAAATTGAAGCAAGTGGTGGCCAGCCAAGTGACTTTATTGTAGCACATTCAGCTAGGGCTTTAGGGGTTTTTGCACTTTTGGCAATTAAGGTGGTGTGCCGACTTCTTGTGTTATTTTTTTGGCATTTGGTTATTGGTTGTTTCTCTAGTGCCGAATAGGTTTAGGCTATCGTGGAGCACCTTCTATTCTTTTTCTTCCTCTTCTTATTTACTCATAAGTTCTAAAAGCCGAAAACGTAACCCCTACATTCTTCTTTTTGCCGAATTACGCAAGTAAGTCAAACCACTCCTATTTCTTCTTCTCTTCTCTTCTACAAGCCGAATCTACCTTTTTCTTATTGTTCCCTTCTTGTCGACTCCTTTTAGATTGAACCCTTCCCCTCTTTTCTCTAAAACCAAAACACTTAACTTTATAGCCAATTTCCATAAAAGCCGAAATCCTGAAAGTTAAGCTTGAGTGCCGATTTTTTCTAGACTGAACCTCTCCTTTCTTTTTCTTCTCTTTTAGCTGAATCTCACACTCTCATAACCCTTATCGAAATCTCCTCTGTTCCATTACAACTTCTCTTCTTTATTATACCAAAAGCAGAAACCTCCATATTCATACCGATTCGGGAATAGAAATCTTCAAATAATTTAGATTAGCTCTCTGCTTGTGTTTAGAAGTTAGATCTGCATCAGATCTGGGATAGAAAAGGGTTGGAAGCATTCTCTATCGGGTAAATCTTTGGTAAGTTATCGAAACCTTTCTTCATTTGTTATTTCAGGATTTAAAGAAGCCTAAAGTCCCTAAATATTTTAGAGAGGCTGTCGACTTTGGTGATAGGTAATGCTAGTCTTGTGATGTGGTTTTGTGTGTTCTATTTTATAAGAAGGGTGATCTCGCAAGGAGAAGTAAAGGCTAGGAACTTGGAAGTGATCTAGATCTAGATCTAATAGTTAAGATCGGCAAGGTAAGTTGTTATTAAAGCCTCATAGTGGTCGAATGTGGTAAGCGGGTATTATGTTAGTTATCATTAATTCATAAGTCTAATTTGTTAAGTGACCAATTGTAGGATACCCGTGGGAGATCTCGTTAGCGTTTGTCGCAAACCAGGTGTGTAAACGAACACCCTCTAGTAGACTAAATCGGCAAAAGCCGAAAAGCCGAAATGCTGAAATTCCAGCATTTTGTGGGCTTGCGAGCGTGCGAACGCTCGTGGGTTGGTTGAATGCGGTAAGATTCTGTAACCAAAATCGATAAAGTTGGTGAGTGCGTGATTTCGTGCACCTCGGTAATTTGGGACTCGATGGGCTGAAATTGGGCCCAGTGGGCTTACGGGCCCATGTGGGTGGAAATAAGCGGTAAGCGTAATCTGGTATACTGTAAGTTAAAAACATTAAGACATTGGTAAAATTTGGGCTAAACAGGCTAAAATAGCTGAGTAACACTGTAGGGGCCATTAGGGGTTTTAGGGCCCAATAACTTTACACTGCTAAAACAGGCTAAATAAGCTACTGAGATGGAAGTTGGACGATTAATGGCTGAAATATGCATAAAACCCTAAAAACTGGTATAATTACTGAAATACCCCTTATGGGTGAGAAATTACTATTTTACCCCTAGGTGCAAAATAACCATTATACCTCTAGGGCTAAATTTGACTGAAATGCATGCTTTACTGTTTATGTTCACTGTATGCCATGACATAATTATCTGTTGCATGAGACTGGGTTTATTGATGGAGGAAGTGCTAAGTGGCATTGCTACGATTACTGAAAGGGGCTTTGCCTCGTATTACTGAAAGGGGCTTTGCCTCGTATTACTAAAAGAGGCTTTGCCTCGTTATACTGTTAGTAGCTTGGCCATGTTATCTGAGTAGCTATGCTATGACTGTGGTGTGTTGGGCTTGGTGGGTCGACTTATTCCCCACAGGTGTGTTGGGCTGGTACGGGTGGTGTGTAGCGGATGAATTTAGGCTGGGTTGGGCATACATGCATTAATACTGATCTGTTACTGTAATGGGCCTCTTGGCCATACTGTTTACTGAATAGGACTGCGGCCCAGTATTTACTGTATCTGGATAGGGCTTCGGCCCAGTTATTACTAAGACTGGATAGGGCTTAGGCCCAGTAAGCTTGAGCGGATTTGGGCTTTGGAGGGGCTTTCTTTACACACTGAGTTTCCAAACTCACCCCCTTCCTTTCATCTATGTAGGTGAGCCCTAGACTGGTGGACTTGGAGTTGGGAGGTATTCAGAGTGGCCATGTAGACTACACTGCTGGTTTTTATTTAAGTTATTTATTTTCTTATTTATTTTCCATTATTTTCATTATGGTTTTGGGTTTGTAATAAGGCCGCTTTAATTATTTTTAATTTGGGTTTTCAATTATTTATTTACACTACACTTTAAATGATTTGAATAAGGCTGCATGAGTTTCTTAAAATTAATCAAACATTTTCAAAATCAATCACATGTATCAAACGAGTAACAAAAGTTAATTCAAGATAATATAAAAAGAATACCCCTAAAATTTGGTAGTGGATAGGATGTTCTCAGACGAACCTAGACTTTCTCTTTAAACTTCATTAATGGCTTTGCAAAACTCACCCTAACCGTAGTAACTAGGAACCATGGTTAGTCTGACATTGATGTGACACACCAGACTTGGCCGTAACGTCTGTGCCGGGTTTGGGGTGTTACACCAAGCCTATTTCAAATAACACATAGCACATTTACCGGGCCTAAGCCCATCTCAAATATCAAAATCAATGTATGCAATGCATAAATGCCCATACCAACCATGCACTCCATCTCCTGTCCAGCCGTACACTCCTGCAGGGATATATATATCAACCCACCCATCTCTACACTCCCGTTGTAGCACCAGTTGCGGCACTACTCAATATTACAGTAAAGCTGCCAATCATAAACTAGGCTAAAGCCATCGGTGGATCCACGATTGTCAAGCGACTATGTGATCCTCATATAACACTTCCTCCAATATAAATCCATCCCACATACAAGCATGAATGCAACATAATATATCAATATGGCATGCGAAATCAATGTTAAAACATGTAGGGGCATTTTAGTCATTTCGCCCTTAGGGGCATTACTGTCATTTACTATTATTACGAGTTAAGTACATAATGCGGCCCATTATCAAGTCCACTATCACTTAGTACACATATAATGACATTTTTAGCGATTACAACACGATAGGGCCCAAAAGGCCAATTCATGCCCAAATTGGCCCACACTCTCATTTGGCCCACTAAGCCCAAATCCAACATTGGCCACTTAGTCATCGTGACCTACTCGTCAATTCTTATCAATCCATCAATTTCACTCATCTCGGGCCCACGAGCCCATCAGCCCCATTTGGCCCATTTTGGCCTACTAGGCCAAAATGTGGCCCAAGTCCATGAGATCAGTCATGGGGCCTCTATCGTCGCATCGATCTCTCCACACGAGCGTTTGCACACTCGTGGGGTTGTCGTAGCCAAGCTTTTGGCTTTTCGACTTTTTGGCTTTTGTCGATCTGTTGTGTGTGCAGTTTACGTACACACCTTTTGTTTAGAGAAACCGTCCACGAGTTCACGAATCTTAAACCTTATCAACAATGGCTAAACCCCTATGCAGATTGTTTAGTTACAACCACCCACACCTCCTTGCGCCAAACCTTGATCAACTAATTTTGGTTACGAAAACTAGTCACGATTGCGTCCTCTAAAAACCCCTGAGATTCGCCCTTCAACTAGAACGCTTACAAGAGCAGTACGACCTATTTATGATCAAGATAGGAGTAGTAAACAAGATGAGCAGAGATTCGGTTAACAATGGTGATGAAATCGGTTTTGGAGATGGGAAAGAAATATTCGGCTAAAAACAAAAAGAAGAATCGGCTTCGCTTAAGAGGCCCCTATTCGGTTTTGAAAGAAGCGAGAATTAATGAAAGAGGAGAGGAAACATGGAAAATCAGAAACAAAAGGGAGAGGGATTAAACTGAATGCAAGTGGTTACGGCCAATTTAGAAGGATATCAGTCGGTTTTGGTTACAAGAAAAGAAGGAAGAAATCGATATAAGCAAGGAAGAAATTAAGTGAAAAAGAAAAGGGTATTCGGCTATGGGATGGAAAGGAGAAAAAGAGAATGGAACTCGAGTAAAATGAATGCGCAAGAAATCACCTTTTAGTGTAATTTCGGTAATACTCAGAAATAGAGAAAGAGAGCTTCGATTTTGGCAAAATAATATTCTCCGAATACCGAAAATACAAGTAAGAATTCGACTATAGCTTCCCCCAAAACCTAAAAATGGCACTTGCACTAAGAATAACCAAAATCGGCACCTAATCACTACCCTAGCCGAATTTGCCTTCAACACTTACCAAATTAGCTCTAACTCATCCACACACCTCATCTCCTAAATTTTCTCCAAGATATGCTCCAAAATCCCCTCATTGAATTTCTTATTTGACCACTTCAAACTCCTCGCTTCAGTGTTCAACCTTAACTCCCCCACTGGCTATCAGGAGATGCAAAAATAAATCCCCAAAGTAATACCAAGCCAGCACTCGAACCTTAGACTCCCTGGCCCTCAATGATGCCACCTCCATGCCCTCTAAGTGGCGTCACTTTGCCACTAGACCATTTGACCTCTTGTGTCTTATTTCTACTTCATTTATTTAAGAGTCATACTGCTTGAGGTCAGGGTTCCACTAGCACTAACAATAAAATTTTTCCTAACCCTAACCCAAACTCAGGACTTCATAGAACCCCTCTAACACCTCAAAATAAACACCCCAATGGTGCTAACATGCAAACAAAGCTATAACTCACAAAAATGAAAGTTTTAGGATTTCTGAGGCGTTACAACTCTACCCCCTGAAAGAAATTTCAGCCTTGAAATTTACCTGGCTAAAATAGATGAGGGTATTGTTGCCGCATCACCTCATTGTGCTCCCAAGTAGCCTCCTCAGCATTGTGGTTACGCCAAAGCACCTTGACTAAAGGGACAGATTTCCTCCTCAGCACCTTAACATCATGATCAATTATTTGCATGGGCTCTTCCTCGAAAGTTAGGTCCGACCGTGAAGTGAACGCATCCAAGCTAGCAACATGCCCGGATGATGGAACACCTACTATGTCACAAGGTCCCATGACGAGAGCTCGAGCTCGACGCTTCCAAAGCTCCGTTTTAGCTCTTTGTCATTGATTCCAGCTAGCTCATGGCTCCAACGTCCAAAGTGAAGCTATCCACAACTCCGAACCAAAGATAGTTAGCTTAATTCAAGCTGACTTCAGCTCATTTCAGCTCACGGGAGTCCATTCCAGCTCGGATGAGCTCAACTAAGCTCTTGCTCAACTAAGCTCTTACTCAGCTCCATCAGTTTCTATTTTAAATAAACTTAGCTCATTTATTTTATTTTCAGCTTAACACAGCTCATAGCCGAAACCCTCAGCTCATCTTAGCTTAATTATTGCATATTTAATTATATGAGCTAGTTGACTAGTTAATTAATGCATATTATTAATTTGTTATCATTTGAACAAGAAATAAATATGTCTAAAATATTACAAGAAATAAATATGTCCAAACTATTACAAGAATTAAATATGGTAGCCAAATTTAATTAAGTGATTAAGTGTGTTCATACTTGATTAATGTGGTCACATGAGCTATTAATATTGTACATTCATTTTGTAGGTACATCACCCTTTGGACGGCACATGCATGGAAGGAAATTAATGCAAGGTGCATGCATAGGAAAGGTCAATGGACGGTAATCAAAGGGGCTTATGCATGTTCATTATTCATGTATTTGAAGATTCATGGATCATATTAATGAAGGAACATGCATTGGACGGTTCATGTATTTCCCATGTGTTCACACCTTGTGTTCACACCATGATGACCATTCGGTTGGACGTTCACACACAAGAGACTACTCAAGCTCTTTGTTCACACCTAGTTTGACTCTTCATGAAGCCTCATTTAAGAAGCCACTCATGGTGAAACAGCATGAATTAAAGGCTCCATTAAAGGAGTTGGCCGAACCTAGCCTTACATGCATGGAGACCATTCATCCAAGTGCATCAATGCTTATTCATGAAGCTACCTACTTACCTCCCATTCAGTCGAATATGGACAAGCTCATCAATGGACATTTTCTAGAATTTTCAAGCTTTTAATTAGATACATTACTTAATCGTTAAGTCCATGAATAGGATTATTCGGCTAGCCTAAGACACTAGTATAAATAGTTGTTTATTTTCATTGTAAAAGAACTTTTGATCAATTTTATACCGAAACTCCATTTCTGTGAGGTTTGATTCCTTTTAACTTTGTACAAGTCTCGTGCGACTTATCTAGCTTTGCTAGTGGCGTCAAACTTGCTTGTTTCGAGCTTATCACCAAACCCCAACTTGGTGTGGCGCTTAAACCTATCTTTCACCTACCATTTTCCAACTTAGACCATATAGGAGTCGGGGTGACACCTTTGGTGTTGAATCTTTCCTGACGTCTAAGACTTTCGACCATCAACCACCTTACTTTCTTAACTTACATTTTGTACCTTCTGATACGATCCGCCTCGGGGTGAGTCGAGTCGTATGTAAGTTTGCCCGATCGTCTACGAGAAAGTATCGTTCGATTTGCTTGTTAAGTAAAGTTGATGGGAAAATAAAGCGGAAGCTAGGTTAAAGTGTTCAAAGATAGGTTATGGGTAAGAATATGTATAGGTTCGGTTATGATTAACAAATAAAAAAGATGAGGAGATAGGAAATGGTTTGATAGGCGATGTGATGAATAAAAGGAAATTGGATAGAAAGATGGATATGGTGAAATAGGACTTAAGTTTCAAGTATGATTCGACACTATAGAGAGTATCGCCCCGGTACTTATATCACTTAAGGTGGAAATGAAAATGATAGAACCTCGACCCACTACTTAGCAAAGTAGGAACCTTGGTATAAGGGTGAACGCCACACTCGGTTGAGTGATAAGTTCAAAAGGAAGAACAAGGTTGACACCAACTAAGAACTAGATAGGCCAACAAGTCTTCAACGAAATATGAGAGAAAGAAATCTCACAAATTCCATAAATTTAACAAAGTTTCATTAAGAGAAAAGTCTACTTACAAATGAAAATGACAACCATATATATAGTGCCTAAAATGTCTATTGGAATTCGGCAACTAATGTGTTCACACAACAATAAAAACATTCACACTAATTCATTAAATTGTTCATGAATTCAGTAGATTCATGCACTAGCTAAATGGACACTTTCTTCCCCCTTGGTGTGTGCATGAATGCTTAGCCATGAAGTAAGGCTTCAAGTGCCTTGTATGAGCACCAAAGGTTGCATTCATCTCCTTGGGACGTTCATGCACTTGTATAGAACATGCATCCTCATTAATAAACACTTTAATGACATGTAGGTTCATGAATGGTAGCATGAACTTAGTAAATTCGTTCTCCCCTTTGTGCATGCACTTAATTCAATCAATGTGTTGAATTATTGAGTTAATTCCTTCCCTTGGACGTTCTTGAACCCATCCATGCATGTGTAGTAGCTTATAGGTCAATTCAAAGTGTGAACATGTTCAAGGAACTCAACGGTCAACATAGAATTAGTTGGCAGCTACTTCTTGGCCGAATAAGTGCCTTGGAAAGTTAGGAGACAGCCACCGTACATGCACTTAAGCCATTCATGCATTCTATCATCCCATGCATTTGATCCATTCATGGATTAGCCTTTAATGTCCATACATGCATTCGGCACATGCATGAATTTGTAGAAACCTTGCATCTAGCCATACATGCACCAGCATTTAATACTTCTTCATTCATGCATGTGTGTCGTCCAAATAGGTTGAATCTTCAAGCATTCATTGTGCCGTCCATGAGCATTGCACCTATAAAAAAAAATAAAATAAAACAATTCATAAGACATCATGTGAACACACATAAATTCAGCACTAATGTGAACATATTAATGGCATGCATTAAATCGGCTAGAATGTGAACATAATTAAAATATGTGATAACTATGGCATATTAATAATAAATATTAATATAAATCAAGTTTCATGCTTAAATAAATATATACAAATTTTATTTAAAGCATTAATGACAAAATCGAGTTTAAACTAAAATGAGCTAAGTTTTAGCTCGTGAGCTAAAGTTGAGCTGGGGTTGAACTCCTAAGCTAAAGTTGAGCTAAGGGTTAGCTCGTGAGCTGGAAAAGAGCTAGGAGTGAGCTCAGTTTAGCTCAGGCAAGCTGGATCGAGCTCGAATGAGCTAGATTTGAGCTGGACGGAGCTCGGGGAGCTGGAAAGGAGCTGGGATCAGCTTGCCAACAAAGCAATGCTCGACTCAGGAGACTTGACCGATGGGGTTTGCTGGGCGCGCTCGCATCATTCCCCCCTTCTTTTAGGCGACTTGTCCTCAAGTCGAGCCATTTGTTCGCTTTAAAAACTTTTCTCACACATGGCTTTCCTCGGTCAAATGGAATAGAAGATATCAAATAAACCTGAAAAAGTCTCACCACTTGACATCCTTGATGAGAAGAAAATTTATAACCTGTTTTACCTTTTTCAATCAAAACAAATCTTCTCTCTTCGAGAAGATAATGTAAAACCAACTTTTTACTTCGGTTGATTTGCATGGGTGATGAAACACCATAACAGCTCATGCTTACCAAAGGGGTACGTTCACAATAATGAAAAATGTTAGTATCAGAAATGAATGAAGTAAGAGGGAAAACCAAATCATGATTCGTTTCAAAACCAAGGGCATAAGTCGGCCTTACCTTAACAAAAGGTAACAAAAATTCCACATGGGGCCATGGAAAGTAATTAAGGAACGAATTGGAATTGAAACCAAAATTCTTTAATAAAGATCGAGCATCGAGCAAACATATATGGGATACGCAACACACAAGATGCTTAATGTTTTCATAAAATGAATCCATGTGGCAAATACCAGGCTTGAACACACGAACTTGATCAGGAATTCCAACAAGCAACATATTAGAAGAAGATATAATCAACTCACCACACGAATTATATTTCACTAGTTTAAACATGCATGTTGAATTGACAAAACTGGGCATACCAATATGCGAAGATTCATGCTTCAAGAGTATCAATCGAGAATGCAAATCATTACATGGAAATTTCACACAAAAATTCAAAGATTGTTCATGAAGAGCACAATTGCACATATCATGTGAAGATCTTTTAACATGGATGCCAAACAAAGAATTTTTAGAGAACATGCAACTTTTCAAACATGCAAATTTGTCACAAATCAATTGATCAGGCATATTTAAAGATTTAACACATGAATTCAAAAAGTTTGCATGGTCAAACACATCAGAATTTTTAATTGACAGACTTTGATCAAACATATTCAAAATTCGCTTAGAGAAAACCACTCCAATGTTGTCAACAGATTTGCCAATGTAGTCATTGTCATAAGAAAATTTGTATATGGCACCTTTTAAAACAAAATCGTTAACAGCAATAAGTGACCAAGAATTAGCCAAATCAAGCGACTTTGATTCGATAATCAAAGAATCCTTACCTTCCTTACCTTCGATCGCAAGTGGGTGGTTGTCATTCACGAACTTACCTTTTTCGAACAACTGAAATCGCCTCTTGTTTGGAAGGTATCGGAGTTGGAATTGGTCACACGAACTTTTAGGAACCTGAAAAGAAAATTCACAAGGAAGACAAACAGAAGGGTTTGAAAGAATCCTCACTTGCTCACTATTTTCTTTTTCTTTTTCAAAGACTTTTTCAAAGGCTTTTTCAAGTTCTCTCAAGACTCGCTCATTTTCTCTTTTGCTTGCCTTTTGTCTCTCTTTTCTTTTTATTTCTTTTGCCTTTTCTTCTTTTTCTTTTCTCGCTTTCTCTTTACAAAAAGAACTATGAGAATATAAGTTGTGTTTGAAAGAAGAAAAACTATTTTCATATGAATCACGATCAAGGCTTCGAGAAGAATACTCCTTGGATGATTTCTTTGAAGTTCGGGAAAAGATATATTTATCTCTTCGGATATCATCTTGGAAGGAGTCAATATCGTAGTCGGCTTCTCGTCTTCTTGAATTCCTTGATGAAAAGGACTTTCGATCTAAATCACTTCTCAAATTCATCAATGAATATGAGTCATAGTATGAATCTCTTTGTCTTAAATCCTTGGGACAATAAGAATCTTGATCGAAATCTCGTCTCGAGTAATCATTAAACGTGTATCTTCGCGAAGTTCTCGATTCTAGTTTTTGACTTGATGACACTTGTTCTTGTGGATCTCTTTGTTCCAATCGATCTAACCTCTCATGCAATTTATCAAATTTGAACTTCACCATTCTTTGCATTTCTTGTACCAAATATTGGAATTCTGATTCGGTGAATTCTTCACGAGACATGATTTTTGTTGCTGAAAGAAATACGTTAGATCATAAAACAAAAAAAAAAATTAAGTACCTCACCACAAACCTCACGATTTCACTCGGAAAGAAAGAAAAATTGGTAGCACTCACACTCGTGTTTACACTCGTTTGGCTTTTACCTCCACTCGAATGCGCTCACTCACTCTTGCCTTTTACCTCTCAAACTTTCTCTCGCAATTTCATATTCAGACTCGCCAAGGCCTTATCGTAGGCTTAGGGGTCGGTTTCAAAATTGTTTAACAAAGGATAAATATGAGGGGTTTAGGGTTGGCTGAAAAAAAAAAAAAAAAAAAATTTTCTCGGGTCTAAGTGTGGCGATGGGGTAGGAAGTGGATGGTAGAAATGAACGAACCTGATCGGGAGTGCAAAAATGGTCAACAAAAGAATAAAATCTTTCACACTTTTTTTTTAATACTTCGAATTTTTTTTCCCACTTTTTTTTTTTACTTCATTTTTTTTTACTTTTTTTTTCACTTCAATTTTTTTTCGAATTTTCTTTTCACACTTTTTTTCTTTTTTTTTTCACGTTTTTTTTCACTTCAATTTTTTTTTTTTTCAAGTTTCTTTTTTTTTTTCAAAATTTTTTTTTATACCACTCTCTTTTTTTTTTTTAAGTACAAAATGATGAATAACAAAACAAATAAAAAAATTTTTTTTTGAATTTTTTTACGAACCTATTTTGATGATGCTTCGAACGTCGGTACTCCTCGTTTTAAAAGCTCTGATACCAAATGATACGATCCGCCTCGGGGTGAGTCGAGTCGTATGTAAGTTTGCCCGATCGTCTACGAGAAAGTATCGTTCGATTTGCTTGTTAAGTAAAGTTGATGGGAAAATAAAGCGGAAGCTAGGTTAAAGTGTTCAAAGATAGGTTATGGGTAAGAATATGTATAGGTTCGGTTATGATTAACAAATAAAAAAGATGAGGAGATAGGAAATGGTTTGATAGGCGATGTGATGAATAAAAGGAAATTGGATAGAAAGATGGATATGGTGAAATAGGACTTAAGTTTCAAGTATGATTCGACACTATAGAGAGTATCGCCCCGGTACTTATATCACTTAAGGTGGAAATGAAAATGATAGAACCTCGACCCACTACTTAGCAAAGTAGGAACCTTGGTATAAGGGTGAACGCCACACTCGGTTGAGTGATAAGTTCAAAAGGAAGAACAAGGTTGACACCAACTAAGAACTAGATAGGCCAACAAGTCTTCAACGAAATATGAGAGAAAGAAATCTCACAAATTCCATAAATTTAACAAAGTTTCATTAAGAGAAAAGTCTACTTACAAATGAAAATGACAACCATATATATAGTGCCTAAAATGTCTATTGGAATTCGGCAACTAATGTGTTCACACAACAATAAAAACATTCACACTAATTCATTAAATTGTTCATGAATTCAGTAGATTCATGCACTAGCTAAATGGACACTTTCTTCCCCCTTGGTGTGTGCATGAATGCTTAGCCATGAAGTAAGGCTTCAAGTGCCTTGTATGAGCACCAAAGGTTGCATTCATCTCCTTGGGACGTTCATGCACTTGTATAGAACATGCATCCTCATTAATAAACACTTTAATGACATGTAGGTTCATGAATGGTAGCATGAACTTAGTAAATTCGTTCTCCCCTTTGTGCATGCACTTAATTCAATCAATGTGTTGAATTATTGAGTTAATTCCTTCCCTTGGACGTTCTTGAACCCATCCATGCATGTGTAGTAGCTTATAGGTCAATTCAAAGTGTGAACATGTTCAAGGAACTCAACGGTCAACATAGAATTAGTTGGCAGCTACTTCTTGGCCGAATAAGTGCCTTGGAAAGTTAGGAGACAGCCACCGTACATGCACTTAAGCCATTCATGCATTCTATCATCCCATGCATTTGATCCATTCATGGATTAGCCTTTAATGTCCATACATGCATTCGGCACATGCATGAATTTGTAGAAACCTTGCATCTAGCCATACATGCACCAGCATTTAATACTTCTTCATTCATGCATGTGTGTCGTCCAAATAGGTTGAATCTTCAAGCATTCATTGTGCCGTCCATGAGCATTGCACCTATAAAAAAAAATAAAATAAAACAATTCATAAGACATCATGTGAACACACATAAATTCAGCACTAATGTGAACATATTAATGGCATGCATTAAATCGGCTAGAATGTGAACATAATTAAAATATGTGATAACTATGGCATATTAATAATAAATATTAATATAAATCAAGTTTCATGCTTAAATAAATATATACAAATTTTATTTAAAGCATTAATGACAAAATCGAGTTTAAACTAAAATGAGCTAAGTTTTAGCTCGTGAGCTAAAGTTGAGCTGGGGTTGAACTCCTAAGCTAAAGTTGAGCTAAGGGTTAGCTCGTGAGCTGGAAAAGAGCTAGGAGTGAGCTCAGTTTAGCTCAGGCAAGCTGGATCGAGCTCGAATGAGCTAGATTTGAGCTGGACGGAGCTCGGGGAGCTGGAAAGGAGCTGGGATCAGCTTGCCAACAAAGCAATGCTCGACTCAGGAGACTTGACCGATGGGGTTTGCTGGGCGCGCTCGCATCATTCCCCCCTTCTTTTAGGCGACTTGTCCTCAAGTCGAGCCATTTGTTCGCTTTAAAAACTTTTCTCACACATGGCTTTCCTCGGTCAAATGGAATAGAAGATATCAAATAAACCTGAAAAAGTCTCACCACTTGACATCCTTGATGAGAAGAAAATTTATAACCTGTTTTACCTTTTTCAATCAAAACAAATCTTCTCTCTTCGAGAAGATAATGTAAAACCAACTTTTTACTTCGGTTGATTTGCATGGGTGATGAAACACCATAACAGCTCATGCTTACCAAAGGGGTACGTTCACAATAATGAAAAATGTTAGTATCAGAAATGAATGAAGTAAGAGGGAAAACCAAATCATGATTCGTTTCAAAACCAAGGGCATAAGTCGGCCTTACCTTAACAAAAGGTAACAAAAATTCCACATGGGGCCATGGAAAGTAATTAAGGAACGAATTGGAATTGAAACCAAAATTCTTTAATAAAGATCGAGCATCGAGCAAACATATATGGGATACGCAACACACAAGATGCTTAATGTTTTCATAAAATGAATCCATGTGGCAAATACCAGGCTTGAACACACGAACTTGATCAGGAATTCCAACAAGCAACATATTAGAAGAAGATATAATCAACTCACCACACGAATTATATTTCACTAGTTTAAACATGCATGTTGAATTGACAAAACTGGGCATACCAATATGCGAAGATTCATGCTTCAAGAGTATCAATCGAGAATGCAAATCATTACATGGAAATTTCACACAAAAATTCAAAGATTGTTCATGAAGAGCACAATTGCACATATCATGTGAAGATCTTTTAACATGGATGCCAAACAAAGAATTTTTAGAGAACATGCAACTTTTCAAACATGCAAATTTGTCACAAATCAATTGATCAGGCATATTTAAAGATTTAACACATGAATTCAAAAAGTTTGCATGGTCAAACACATCAGAATTTTTAATTGACAGACTTTGATCAAACATATTCAAAATTCGCTTAGAGAAAACCACTCCAATGTTGTCAACAGATTTGCCAATGTAGTCATTGTCATAAGAAAATTTGTATATGGCACCTTTTAAAACAAAATCGTTAACAGCAATAAGTGACCAAGAATTAGCCAAATCAAGCGACTTTGATTCGATAATCAAAGAATCCTTACCTTCCTTACCTTCGATCGCAAGTGGGTGGTTGTCATTCACGAACTTACCTTTTTCGAACAACTGAAATCGCCTCTTGTTTGGAAGGTATCGGAGTTGGAATTGGTCACACGAACTTTTAGGAACCTGAAAAGAAAATTCACAAGGAAGACAAACAGAAGGGTTTGAAAGAATCCTCACTTGCTCACTATTTTCTTTTTCTTTTTCAAAGACTTTTTCAAAGGCTTTTTCAAGTTCTCTCAAGACTCGCTCATTTTCTCTTTTGCTTGCCTTTTGTCTCTCTTTTCTTTTTATTTCTTTTGCCTTTTCTTCTTTTTCTTTTCTCGCTTTCTCTTTACAAAAAGAACTATGAGAATATAAGTTGTGTTTGAAAGAAGAAAAACTATTTTCATATGAATCACGATCAAGGCTTCGAGAAGAATACTCCTTGGATGATTTCTTTGAAGTTCGGGAAAAGATATATTTATCTCTTCGGATATCATCTTGGAAGGAGTCAATATCGTAGTCGGCTTCTCGTCTTCTTGAATTCCTTGATGAAAAGGACTTTCGATCTAAATCACTTCTCAAATTCATCAATGAATATGAGTCATAGTATGAATCTCTTTGTCTTAAATCCTTGGGACAATAAGAATCTTGATCGAAATCTCGTCTCGAGTAATCATTAAACGTGTATCTTCGCGAAGTTCTCGATTCTAGTTTTTGACTTGATGACACTTGTTCTTGTGGATCTCTTTGTTCCAATCGATCTAACCTCTCATGCAATTTATCAAATTTGAACTTCACCATTCTTTGCATTTCTTGTACCAAATATTGGAATTCTGATTCGGTGAATTCTTCACGAGACATGATTTTTGTTGCTGAAAGAAATACGTTAGATCATAAAACAAAAAAAAAAATTAAGTACCTCACCACAAACCTCACGATTTCACTCGGAAAGAAAGAAAAATTGGTAGCACTCACACTCGTGTTTACACTCGTTTGGCTTTTACCTCCACTCGAATGCGCTCACTCACTCTTGCCTTTTACCTCTCAAACTTTCTCTCGCAATTTCATATTCAGACTCGCCAAGGCCTTATCGTAGGCTTAGGGGTCGGTTTCAAAATTGTTTAACAAAGGATAAATATGAGGGGTTTAGGGTTGGCTGAAAAAAAAAAAAAAAAAAAATTTTCTCGGGTCTAAGTGTGGCGATGGGGTAGGAAGTGGATGGTAGAAATGAACGAACCTGATCGGGAGTGCAAAAATGGTCAACAAAAGAATAAAATCTTTCACACTTTTTTTTTAATACTTCGAATTTTTTTTCCCACTTTTTTTTTTTTACTTCATTTTTTTTTACTTTTTTTTTCACTTCAATTTTTTTTCGAATTTTCTTTTCACACTTTTTTTCTTTTTTTTTTCACGTTTTTTTTCACTTCAATTTTTTTTTTTCAAGTTTCTTTTTTTTTTTCAAAATTTTTTTTTATACCACTCTCTTTTTTTTTTTAAGTACAAAATGATGAATAACAAAACAAATAAAAAAATTTTTTTTTGAATTTTTTTACGAACCTATTTTGATGATGCTTCGAACGTCGGTACTCCTCGTTTTAAAAGCTCTGATACCAAATGATACGATCCGCCTCGGGGTGAGTCGAGTCGTATGTAAGTTTGCCCGATCGTCTACGAGAAAGTATCGTTCGATTTGCTTGTTAAGTAAAGTTGATGGGAAAATAAAGCGGAAGCTAGGTTAAAGTGTTCAAAGATAGGTTATGGGTAAGAATATGTATAGGTTCGGTTATGATTAACAAATAAAAAAGATGAGGAGATAGGAAATGGTTTGATAGGCGATGTGATGAATAAAAGGAAATTGGATAGAAAGATGGATATGGTGAAATAGGACTTAAGTTTCAAGTATGATTCGACACTATAGAGAGTATCGCCCCGGTACTTATATCACTTAAGGTGGAAATGAAAATGATAGAACCTCGACCCACTACTTAGCAAAGTAGGAACCTTGGTATAAGGGTGAACGCCACACTCGGTTGAGTGATAAGTTCAAAAGGAAGAACAAGGTTGACACCAACTAAGAACTAGATAGGCCAACAAGTCTTCAACGAAATATGAGAGAAAGAAATCTCACAAATTCCATAAATTTAACAAAGTTTCATTAAGAGAAAAGTCTACTTACAAATGAAAATGACAACCATATATATAGTGCCTAAAATGTCTATTGGAATTCGGCAACTAATGTGTTCACACAACAATAAAAACATTCACACTAATTCATTAAATTGTTCATGAATTCAGTAGATTCATGCACTAGCTAAATGGACACTTTCTTCCCCCTTGGTGTGTGCATGAATGCTTAGCCATGAAGTAAGGCTTCAAGTGCCTTGTATGAGCACCAAAGGTTGCATTCATCTCCTTGGGACGTTCATGCACTTGTATAGAACATGCATCCTCATTAATAAACACTTTAATGACATGTAGGTTCATGAATGGTAGCATGAACTTAGTAAATTCGTTCTCCCCTTTGTGCATGCACTTAATTCAATCAATGTGTTGAATTATTGAGTTAATTCCTTCCCTTGGACGTTCTTGAACCCATCCATGCATGTGTAGTAGCTTATAGGTCAATTCAAAGTGTGAACATGTTCAAGGAACTCAACGGTCAACATAGAATTAGTTGGCAGCTACTTCTTGGCCGAATAAGTGCCTTGGAAAGTTAGGAGACAGCCACCGTACATGCACTTAAGCCATTCATGCATTCTATCATCCCATGCATTTGATCCATTCATGGATTAGCCTTTAATGTCCATACATGCATTCGGCACATGCATGAATTTGTAGAAACCTTGCATCTAGCCATACATGCACCAGCATTTAATACTTCTTCATTCATGCATGTGTGTCGTCCAAATAGGTTGAATCTTCAAGCATTCATTGTGCCGTCCATGAGCATTGCACCTATAAAAAAAAATAAAATAAAACAATTCATAAGACATCATGTGAACACACATAAATTCAGCACTAATGTGAACATATTAATGGCATGCATTAAATCGGCTAGAATGTGAACATAATTAAAATATGTGATAACTATGGCATATTAATAATAAATATTAATATAAATCAAGTTTCATGCTTAAATAAATATATACAAATTTTATTTAAAGCATTAATGACAAAATCGAGTTTAAACTAAAATGAGCTAAGTTTTAGCTCGTGAGCTAAAGTTGAGCTGGGGTTGAACTCCTAAGCTAAAGTTGAGCTAAGGGTTAGCTCGTGAGCTGGAAAAGAGCTAGGAGTGAGCTCAGTTTAGCTCAGGCAAGCTGGATCGAGCTCGAATGAGCTAGATTTGAGCTGGACGGAGCTCGGGGAGCTGGAAAGGAGCTGGGATCAGCTTGCCAACAAAGCAATGCTCGACTCAGGAGACTTGACCGATGGGGTTTGCTGGGCGCGCTCGCATCACCTTCTATACCGAATCGTACATTCTATACCATTTTTGTACATTCCAAACTATTTTAAACCAACTTACCATTTCATACCTTTCGTAACCTATCCTACCTTACCTAAACCGAACCTTCAATCATTCATTTATTCTCATACACCAACCTTAACCATCGTACCATCTATCATCCTTTCTTTCTAAACTCCGATAACTTTAATCACTTCACCTAAACTCGTAAACATACCATGTTCTAAACTGTCGCTTTTCTATCTACTCTTTCCAACTGCTACTTCGTTCTTCTTCTTCTCAACTACGATCAGGCATTCAACGTAAATCTAGCTTATCTCATAACCGGGTTCGCATCAGACCAAACCTCGATCTCCTCGACCGACACAATATGTGAAGGATTCGAGCGATAATGCCTTAACTTGGATACATGAAACACATCATGGATCTGACTCAATTTAGGAGGTAACTCAAGCTAATAGGAAACTGGCCCAACCCGCTTTAGCACACGGTATGGCCCAATGAATCTGGGGCTTAACTTACGCTTCCGTCCAAATCTTAATACCTTGTTCCATGGGGAAACCTTAAGAAATACCAAGTTCCCCACTACATACTCAATCTCTCGACGCTTAATATCATCATACGACTTCTGCCAATCCAACGCCTCTTTCAACCAATCCCGAATCAATTTCACCTTATCCTCCGTATCTGCCACTAACTTAGGCCCCAAAACTTGCCGTTCGCCTAATTTTGTCCAACATGTTAGAGTACGACACCTTCGCCTATATAGTCCTTTGTACGATGCCATCCCAATACTTGCCTGATAACTATTATTATATGCGAATTCGGCTAACAGCAAATAATCTTCCCAGCTGCCTCGAACTCAATTACACATCCCCTCAACATATCCTCTAGAACTTGAATCACCTTCTCTGACTTGACCATCTGTTTAAGGGTGGAATGCTGTACTGAAGTCAAATCTAGTACCCAGCGCCTTGTGCAACTTCTTCTAAAATCGAGATGTGAATCGAGAATCTCTATCAGATATTATAGAGACTAGCACCCCATGCACTCTTACAATTTCAGCCACATACAACTTAGCCAGCTTCTGTAATGAGTAGTCCGTGCGGACCGATATAAAATGGGCAGACTTAGTTAACCGATCCCCAATAAGCCATATTGATACGATCCGCCTCGGGGTGAGTCGAGTCGTATGTAAGTTTGCCCGATCGTCTACGAGAAAGTATCGTTCGATTTGCTTGTTAAGTAAAGTTGATGGGAAAATAAAGCGGAAGCTAGGTTAAAGTGTTCAAAGATAGGTTATGGGTAAGAATATGTATAGGTTCGGTTATGATTAACAAATAAAAAAGATGAGGAGATAGGAAATGGTTTGATAGGCGATGTGATGAATAAAAGGAAATTGGATAGAAAGATGGATATGGTAAAATAGGACTTAAGTTTCAAGTATGATTCGACACTATAGAGAGTATCGCCCCGGTACTTATATCACTTAAGGTGGAAATGAAAATGATAGAACCTCGACCCACTACTTAGCAAAGTAGGAACCTTGGTATAAGGGTGAACGCCACACTCGGTTGAGTGATAAGTTCAAAAGGAAGAACAAGGTTGACACCAACTAAGAACTAGATAGGCCAACAAGTCTTCAACGAAATATGAGAGAAAGAAATCTCACAAATTCCATAAATTTAACAAAGTTTCATTAAGAGAAAAGTCTACTTACAAATGAAAATGACAACCATATATATAGTGCCTAAAATGTCTATTGGAATTCGGCAACTAATGTGTTCACACAACAATAAAAACATTCACACTAATTCATTAAAATTGTTCATGAATTCAGTAGATTCATGCACTAGCTAAATGGACACTTTCTTCCCCCTTGGTGTGTGCATGAATGCTTAGCCATGAAGTAAGGCTTCAAGTGCCTTGTATGAGCACCAAAGGTTGCATTCATCTCCTTGGGACGTTCATGCACTTGTATAGAACATGCATCCTCATTAATAAACACTTTAATGACATGTAGGTTCATGAATGGTAGCATGAACTTAGTAAATTCGTTCTCCCCTTTGTGCATGCACTTAATTCAATCAATGTGTTGAATTATTGAGTTAATTCCTTCCCTTGGACGTTCTTGAACCCATCCATGCATGTGTAGTAGCTTATAGGTCAATTCAAAGTGTGAACATGTTCAAGGAACTCAACGGTCAACATAGAATTAGTTGGCAGCTACTTCTTGGCCGAATAAGTGCCTTGGAAAGTTAGGAGACAGCCACCGTACATGCACTTAAGCCATTCATGCATTCTATCATCCCATGCATTTGATCCATTCATGGATTAGCCTTTAATGTCCATACATGCATTCGGCACATGCATGAATTTGTAGAAACCTTGCATCTAGCCATACATGCACCAGCATTTAATACTTCTTCATTCATGCATGTGTGTCGTCCAAATAGGTTGAATCTTCAAGCACTCATTGTACCGTCCATGAGCATTGCACCTATAAAAAATAAAACAATTCATAAGACATCATGTGAACACACATAAATTCGGCACAATGTGAACATATTAATGACATGCATTAAATCAGCTAAAATGTGATCATAATTAAAATATGTAATAACTATGACATATTAAAAAACAGATATTAATATAAGACAAATTTGATGCTTAAATAAATATGTTCGGCTTTTATTTAATGCATTAAAGTCAAAATCAAGTTTAAACTAAAATGAGCTAAGTTTTAGCTCGTGAGCTAAAGTTGAGCTGGGGTTGAACTCCTAAACTGAAGTTGAGCTAAGGGTTAGCTCGTGAGCTGGAAAAGAGCTAGGAGTGAGCTCGGTTTAGCTCAGGCAAGCTGGATCGAGCTCGAATGAGCTAGATTTGAGCTGGACGGAGCTCGGGGAGCTGGAAAGGAGCTGGGATCAGCTTGCCAACAAAGCAATGCTCGACTCAGGAGACTTGACCGATGGGGTTTGCTGGGCGCGCTCGCATCATTCCCCCCTTCTTTTAGGCGACTTGTCCTCAAGTCGAGCCATTTGTTCGCTTTAAAAACTTTTCTCACACATGGCTTTCCTCGGTCAAATGGAATAGAAGATATCAAATAAACCTGAAAAAGTCTCACCACTTTTGGCAAGAAGAAATTCAAACAAGTCAGATTCATATGATATTCAAAATTCAAGAAGAACTCATTTAATCGAACATATGCCAAAAATCTAAGCTGTGAAAAACAAGCATACGTAAAGTTATTAAAAAGTTTCGATATGCCATCATTGCGAACATGTGAATTTAATTGAAGCAAAGGGTAATTGGTCACAAATGTTTGCAAGCAAGTAGCAACATTATTCCTCGACCAAATATTATCAAAATGATCATACGAAAATAGTAACTTAATTGGTCCCTCATCTTGCTTATGCAAAGTATGCCATGGCCATAAGTATGCTAACTCTTTCTTCCGCTTATTAACATGTTTTGTGTATTCATATTCCAACACAAATAGATCAATATAAGGCCAAAGACAACAATCAACCACATCAGGATTCGAATAATGTTCAAACATCAAACAATCACAATGATTTTCAATATCATTCGAATTAAGCAAAGATGTTCGAAGATTTTCAGAAATCTTACCTTGACATCCTTGATGAGAAGAAAATTTATAACATGTTTTACCTTTTTCAATCAAAACAAATCTTCTCTCTTCAGGAAGATAATGTAAAACCAACTTTTTACTTCGGTTGATTTGCATGGGTGATGAAGCACCATAACAGCTCATGTTTACCAAAGGGTTACGTTCACAATTATGAACAATGTTAGTATCAATAATGAATGAAGTAAGAGGGGAAACCAAATCATGATTCGTTTCAAAACCAAGGGCATAAGTCGGCCTTACCTTAACAAAAGGTAACAAAAATTCCACATGGGGCCATGGAAAGTAATTAAGGAACGAATTGGAATTGAAACCAAAATTCTTTAATAAAGATCGAGCATCGAGCAAACATATATGGGATACGCAACACACAAGATGCTTAATGTTTTCATAAAATGAATCCATGTAGCAAATACCAGGCTTGAACACACGAACTTGATCAGGAATTCCAACAAGCAACATATTAGAAGAAGATATAATCAACTCACCACACGAATTATATTTCACTAGTTTAAACATGCATGCTGAATTGACAAAACTGGGCATACCAATATGCGAAGATTCATGCTTCAAGAGTATCAATCGAGAATGCAAATCATTACATGGAAATTTCACACAAAAATTCAAAGATTGTTCATGAAGAGCACAATTGCACATATCATGTGAAGATCTTTTAACATGGATGCCAAACAAAGAATTTTTAGAGAACATGCAACTTTTCAAACATGCAAATTTGTCACAAATCAATTGAGCAGGCATATTTAAAGATTTAACACATGAATTCAAAAAGTTTGCATGGTCAAACACATCAGAATTTTTAATTGACAGACTTTGATCAAACATATTCAAAATTCGCTTAGAGAAAACCACTCCAATATTGTCAACAGATTTGCCAATGTAGTCATTGTCATAAGAAAATTTGTATATGGCACCTTTTAAAACAAAATCGTTAACAGCAATAAGTGACCAAGAATTAGCCAAATCAAGCGACTTTGATTCGATAATCAAAGAATCCTTACCTTCCTTACCTTCGATCGCAAGTGGGTGGTTGTCATTCACGAACTTACCTTTTTCGAACAACTGAAATCGCCTCTTGTTTGGAAGGTATCGGAGTTGGAATTGGTCACACGAACTTTTAGGAACCTGAAAAGAAAATTCACAAGGAAGACAAACAGAAGGGTTTGAAAGAATCCTCACTTGCTCACTATTTTCTTTTTTACTCGATTCTTTTTTCTCAAGAACACTCGATTCTTTTATCTCAATTTCTTTTTCATTTTCTTTTTCTTTTTCAAAGACTTTTTCAAAGGCTTTTTCAAGTTCTCTCAAGACTCGCTCATTTTCTCTTTTGCTTGCCTTTTGTCTCTCTTTTCTTTTTATTTCTTTTGCCTTTTCTTCTTTTTCTTTTCTCGCTTTCTCTTTACAAAAAGAACTATGAGAATATAAGTTGTGTTTGAAAGAAGAAAAACTATTTTCATATGAATCACGATCAAGGCTTCGAGAAGAATACTCCTTGGATGATTTCTTTGAAGTTCGGGAAAAGATATATTTATCTCTTCGGATATCATCTTGGAAGGAGTCAATATCGTAGTCGGCTTCTCGTCTTCTTGAATTCCTTGATGAAAAGGACTTTCGATCTAAATCACTTCTCAAATTCATCAATGAATATGAGTCATAGTATGAATCTCTTTGTCTTAAATCCTTGGGACAATAAGAATCTTGATCGAAATCTCGTCTCGAGTAATCATTAAACGTGTATCTTCGCGAAGTTCTCGATTCTAGTTTTTGACTTGATGACACTCGTTCTTGTGGATCTCTTTGTTCCAATCGATCTAACCTCTCATGCAATTTATCAAATTTGAACTTCACCATTCTTTGCATTTCTTGTACCAAATATTGGAATTCTGATTCGGTGAATTCTTCACGAGACATGATTTTTGTTGCTGAAAGAAATACGTTAGATCATAAAACAAAAAAAAAAATTAAGTTCCTCACCACAAACCTCACGATTTCACTCGGAAAGAAAGAAAAATTGGTAGCACTCACACTCGTGTTTACACTCGTTTGGCTTTTACCTCCACTCGAATGCGCTCACTCACTCTTGCCTTTTACCTCTCAAACTTTCTCTCGCAATTTCATATTCAGACTCGCCAAGGCCTTATCGTAGGCTTAGGGGTCGGTTTCAAAATTGTTTAACAAAGGATAAATATGAGGGGTTTAGGGTTGGCTGAAAAAAAAAAAAAAAAAAAATTTCTCGGGTCTAAGTGTGGCGATGGGGTAGGAAGTGGATGGTAGAAATGAACGAACCTGATCGGGAGTGCAAAAATGGTCAACAAAAGAATAAAATCTTTCACACTTTTTTTTTTAATACTTCGAATTTTTTTCCCACTTTTTTTTTCACTTCATTTTTTTACTTTTTTTTCACTTCAATTTTTTTCGAATTTTCTTTTCACACTTTTTTTCTTTTTTTTCACGTTTTTTTTCACTTCAATTTTTTTTTTCAAGTTTCTTTTTTTTTTTCAAAATTTTTTTTTATACCACTCTCTTTTTTTTTTAAGTACAAAATGATGAATAACAAAACAAATAAAAAAATTTTTTTTTGAATTTTTTTTACGAACCTATTTTGATGATGCTTCGAACGTCGGTACTCCTCGTTTTAAAAGCTTTGATACCAAATGATACGATCCGCCTCGGGGTGAGTCGAGTCGTATGTAAGTTTGCCCGATCGTCTACGAGAAAGTATCGTTCGATTTGCTTGTTAAGTAAAGTTGATGGGAAAATAAAGCGGAAGCTAGGTTAAAGTGTTCAAAGATAGGTTATGGGTAAGAATATGTATAGGTTCGGTTATGATTAACAAATAAAAAAGATGAGGAGATAGGAAATGGTTTGATAGGCGATGTGATGAATAAAAGGAAATTGGATAGAAAGATGGATATGGTAAAATAGGACTTAAGTTTCAAGTATGATTCGACACTATAGAGAGTATCGCCCCGGTACTTATATCACTTAAGGTGGAAATGAAAATGATAGAACCTCGACCCACTACTTAGCAAAGTAGGAACCTTGGTATAAGGGTGAACGCCACACTCGGTTGAGTGATAAGTTCAAAAGGAAGAACAAGGTTGACACCAACTAAGAACTAGATAGGCCAACAAGTCTTCAACGAAATATGAGAGAAAGAAATCTCACAAATTCCATAAATTTAACAAAGTTTCATTAAGAGAAAAGTCTACTTACAAATGAAAATGACAACCATATATATAGTGCCTAAAATGTCTATTGGAATTCGGCAACTAATGTGTTCACACAACAATAAAAACATTCACACTAATTCATTAAAATTGTTCATGAATTCAGTAGATTCATGCACTAGCTAAATGGACACTTTCTTCCCCCTTGGTGTGTGCATGAATGCTTAGCCATGAAGTAAGGCTTCAAGTGCCTTGTATGAGCACCAAAGGTTGCATTCATCTCCTTGGGACGTTCATGCACTTGTATAGAACATGCATCCTCATTAATAAACACTTTAATGACATGTAGGTTCATGAATGGTAGCATGAACTTAGTAAATTCGTTCTCCCCTTTGTGCATGCACTTAATTCAATCAATGTGTTGAATTATTGAGTTAATTCCTTCCCTTGGACGTTCTTGAACCCATCCATGCATGTGTAGTAGCTTATAGGTCAATTCAAAGTGTGAACATGTTCAAGGAACTCAACGGTCAACATAGAATTAGTTGGCAGCTACTTCTTGGCCGAATAAGTGCCTTGGAAAGTTAGGAGACAGCCACCGTACATGCACTTAAGCCATTCATGCATTCTATCATCCCATGCATTTGATCCATTCATGGATTAGCCTTTAATGTCCATACATGCATTCGGCACATGCATGAATTTGTAGAAACCTTGCATCTAGCCATACATGCACCAGCATTTAATACTTCTTCATTCATGCATGTGTGTCGTCCAAATAGGTTGAATCTTCAAGCACTCATTGTACCGTCCATGAGCATTGCACCTATAAAAAATAAAACAATTCATAAGACATCATGTGAACACACATAAATTCGGCACAATGTGAACATATTAATGACATGCATTAAATCAGCTAAAATGTGATCATAATTAAAATATGTAATAACTATGACATATTAAAAAACAGATATTAATATAAGACAAATTTGATGCTTAAATAAATATGTTCGGCTTTTATTTAATGCATTAAAGTCAAAATCAAGTTTAAACTAAAATGAGCTAAGTTTTAGCTCGTGAGCTAAAGTTGAGCTGGGGTTGAACTCCTAAACTGAAGTTGAGCTAAGGGTTAGCTCGTGAGCTGGAAAAGAGCTAGGAGTGAGCTCGGTTTAGCTCAGGCAAGCTGGATCGAGCTCGAATGAGCTAGATTTGAGCTGGACGGAGCTCGGGGAGCTGGAAAGGAGCTGGGATCAGCTTGCCAACAAAGCAATGCTCGACTCAGGAGACTTGACCGATGGGGTTTACTGGGCGCGCTCGCATCACATATCGAGTCTTTCTTAATAGGCGTCAAGGGTAGCCCACTAACAAACTCTATAGTAACTCTTTCCCACTTCCAAAGTGGAATCTTTACTGGCTTAAGTAACCGTGACGGTAACTGATACTCTGCCTTCACTTGCTGACATGTTAAACACTTGCCCACAAATTCAGTAACCTCGTACTTAAGTCCCGACCACCAATACAGCTCACGCAAATCTCGATACAACTTGTTTTGACCGGGATGCATAGCATAGGGACTACTTGCACTTGCCGTAGTATGGATTGCCTTAAATCATTATCCTTCGGCACACAAATCCTCCCATGAAAACATAGTACCCCTTCACCATTTAACCAAAAATTTGAAGCTTTCCCATTCTCAACTTGACTGAATCGAGGACCTAGAGTCTCATCCAAAACTGCTTATATTTTATCTACTCAATCCATAATGGCTTTACTTGAAGCTCGGCTAACAAACTGCCATCATCAAAGGAGCTCAAGTGAGTGAACATAGCCCTCAAGTCCGACATAGCCCTACGACTCAGTACATCTGCCACCACGTTCGCTTTGCCAGGGTGGTACCCAATCGTGTAATCATAATCTTTCAGCAGCTCAATCTATCTGCGCTGCCTGAGGTTTAGCTCCTTCTGTGTAAGGAGGTATTTCAAACTCTTGTGATCTGTATAAATAATGTATTTCTCCCCATAAAGGTAATGTCTCCATATCTTTAATGCGAATACCACCGTAGCCAACTCCAAGTCATGGGTTGGGTAATTCCTCTCATGAGCCTTAAGCTGGCGCGACACATATGTAACCACCTTTCCTTCCTGCATCAGTACACAGCCCAAGCCCATGTGCGATGCATCACTGTAGACCATAAACTCCTTCCCAGGCTCTAGCTAAATCAAAATAGGGGCCTCTGTTAAAACTTTCTTAAGCTTCTCAAAGCTTTCTTGCTGCTTATCAGACCAAACAAATAGTACCATTTTTCGTAACAACTTGGTTAATGGTGCAGCTATCAATGAAAACCCCTCAACAAACCATCTATAGTACCCTACCAGGCCTAGAAAACTTTGAATTTCTGACACTGTCTTAGGCGGTTTCTAGTCCAACACCACTTCAATTTTCTGAGGATCAACCCTAATTCCCTCAACTGAAACCACATGTCTTAGAAAAGTGACTTCCCTCAGCCAAAATTCGCACTTGCTGAATTTGGCATACAACTACTTCTCCCTCAGAATCTGCAACACAACCCTTAAGTGCGCATCATGATCATCTTTAGTTCTTATCTGTAAAGACCACCACAAATCGATCCAGATAGGGTTGAAAAACCCAGTTCATGAGATCCATGAAAGCGGCAGGTGCATTCATTAGCCCGAATAGCATTACCAGGAACTCGTAGTGTCCATAACGAGTTCTAAAAGCCATCTTATAAACATCCGCCTCCTTAACTCTCAGTTGATGGTACCCTAAACGCAGATCAATCTTTGAGAAAACTGAGGCTCCTCTGAACTGATCGAAAAGATCATCTATTCTCAGCAGAGCGTACTTGTTTTTAATGGTTAGCTTGTTTAACTGCCGATAGTCGATGCACATACACATGGACCCATCCTTCTTTTTCACAAAAAACACCAGTGCTCCCCATGGAGACACACTTGGTCTAATGAATCCTCGACCTAATAATTCCTAAATCTGAGCTTTCAGTTCTACCAACTCCTTCGGTGCTATCTTGTAAGCGACGATGGACACCGGACCTGTACCAGGTAACAATTCGATTCCAAATTCCACTTCCCTATTGGGAGGTAGCCTTGGCAGCTCATCGGGAAAAAATTAGGAAACTCCTTAACTGTTCTCAAAGCCTTAATAGTAGGACTCTTAGGGTCCACATCACTAATGTAGGCCAAGTAGGCTTCACAACCCTTCCATACCAACTTCTCAGCCCTTAAAGCTGAAATCACATTCGACAGATAATCCCGTCGTTCCCCGATTACCACCACTTCCTCATCCCCCACGACTTTTAATACCATTCATTTTGCAGTACAATCCAAAGTTTCCTGGTGTTTCACCAGCCAATCCATGCCTAAGATTAGATCAAACTCGCCAAAAGGCAATTCCATCAAGTCCGCTAAGAAGGTAACTTCTTGAACTACTAAGGGTACATCCTTAAAAAACTTTTTGACTTTCATAGACTATCCTAGAGGACTCAACACTGTCATCTCATTTGTAGTAGTCTCAAACACATCACCCAAAGTTCCAATCATGTTGCATGCAATGTAGGAATGTGTTGACCCAATATCAATTGCAGTATAAGGTAGCTCATGAATAAAGAACGTACCCGTTATCACATCTGGGGCATATCTGTCCTCTCAGCGACGAGTAGCATAGACCAAAGTTGGTTCCTCACCTCCGCTTCTCCTGCACCTCTGCCCGGTGCTTCACATCTGCGTCCTACTCCGTTACTGCCCCTAGCCTGACCACGACCCCTTGGCGGCTACTAACTGCCCCTCTATGGCTGAACATTACCTCTACCCACAGCTTGCACCTGATCTAGCCTTTTAGAACATTCCCTAATCCTATGCTCCATTCAACCGCAACCCAAACAGGCTCCTGTCCTCCTCCAACACTCTCCTAGATGCCCTTTTCCGCAAATAACACAAGGTGGTATCCTAGTATTAGTAATAGGGGGCCCCGCTCTAACTGGCCCATCCACTCTAGCCCTTCTCCTAGGCCTCTGTCTAGCACTGGAAGGCTCTGTATCTATTTTATTCTTGCCCTTTTCTTTTTCCCGATTTAAGGGCTCAGTGCGCTTCACCTCCTCAGCAATTTTTGCCTTCTCAACTAGTGCCGTAAAGTCCCGCTCCCTTTATGGAGCTATCAGTACTCTGAGACTATCCTTGAGGCTGTCCTCAGACCGTATAGAACGCTCATAGTCTGTTGCAACCATTCCCCTTGCATAACGACTGAGGCGTGGGAACTCAGCCTCATATTCTACCATAGTTTTGTCTCCCTGGGTCAGGTTTAAGAACTCCTTCCTACGGGCATCCACATAGCTTGCACCCACGTACTTCCTTTGGAACACAGATTTGAAGAATTCCCAAGCGATCTGCTCAGGTTGGGTGCCCTCTTTTACTTTTAGCCACCACTGGTAGGCTTCCTCTCTTAGTAGCGATACTGCACCTTTCAGCTTTTGCTCCAAAGTGCAGTCCAAGTCGTCCATTATCCTTTCTGTGGCCTCCAACTAGTATTCGACCACATTCGAAGCCACCCTAATGATTAACAATCTCAGCTCCATTGGATCGAAGGCGCTTCGAAATCGACCCACTGTTTCCCATACCATTGTTGGGCCCAGCGACCCTTTCCAGAATCCTTAACATTGCTTGAGACAATGCATCGTCCCCAGCGGCCCGATCATAAGGTCCCATCTCAGCTGCTAGTAAAGCTGGAGCCTCTTTTGTTCCAATATTGGGTATATGGCCTGATGCCGATGACCCAACCCTAACGCTTCCATAGCCTCTGCCGCGGCCCCTTGCGCCTCTTCTAGCACTTATCGTCGATTCGTATATTATTTGAATTAGAAATTTTATGAATTTTAGTTCATAGTTTCAGTAAATAAGCGGATGTTTTATGGAAATAGAAGTTTAAGAGCTGTTTTCGCAGTCGTAAATCCTCAATAGTTTCTGCTTCCTAAGATTTCAGTTTTTTTCTTAAAGCTTCAGTCTTACTCTAACTAAAGAGTCTCAGTAGTTTTCTTATCTAGAATAGTCCTAGTAGTTTCTTATAGTACAATAACTCAAAAGAATTTTAGTATTAAAAGTAATTACTTGGACGTCGGAGACTCGGTGTGCCACACAATAAAAACTTTCCAAAATATTGTTGATTCATTTGTTAACAAATAAAAATCCAAAAATTAAGGCCTATTTCACAGTCCAAGTTTTTACAACTTGGCTCTGATACCACTAAATATAACACTCAAAATTCGGCCCAGACGTTATGGCTGAATTTGTCAGTGTCACAGTGAAGGGTAGTTCGTTCAAACCAAAGTTGTTGAAAAATCTTGAAAACATTAGGTTGATGGTGATGTAAAATAAGGTTTTTATATTGTATTTCTTTTACTCAAAACCAGCCTCAAATACAGAGTATTTTAATTTAAAACAAAGCCAGTGAAAACTTGTTTAATTGCAATTTTAGATAAAACCTTGAGTTTGTTAACTGAAAACCTTAATTTAAGATCCTTGTTAAATTTCTTTGTTTATTTTGGGTGGAAGCTCTTATTTTGAAAACGTTCGTGTTTTTAAATCAAGTTTGTGTAGAAATACCATTTGATTTTCATATTTAAAAGAATACGTCTAACCTATGAGTTAAGCAAATATGAAATAAATCCAAAACCCAAATCATACCGGAGGATATCCCCTATTACAACCCAATAAATGAAATAAATAACAAAAACAATTAAAAAGAAATTACTAAAATATAAAACTATTCGCAGTGTGGCCACCTCCGAGTCTTTCCCTTATGTCGAACCGCCTACTGAGGATTACCTAAAAAGAAATTAAAAGAGGGGGTGAGTTTTTGAAAACTCAGTGTATACAACCCTCATCAATCAACAAAATAAGTCACATCAGATTAGGGCCTTGGCCCATCAATATTAACAGTGGCAATTGGGTCTTAGGCCACATTAGCCTCAGTTGGGCCTAAGCCCATTTCAAATAACACATAGCACATTTACCGGGCCTAAGCCCATCTCAAATATCAAAATCAATGTATGCAATGCATAAATGCCCATACCAACCCTGCACTCCATCTCCTGTCTAGCCCTACACTCCTGCCGGGATATATATATCGACCCACCCATCTCTACACTCCCGTTGTAGCACCGGTTGCGGCACTACTCAATATTGCAGCAAATCTACCAATCAATTACTGGGCTTAAAAGCCATCGGTGGATCCACGATTGACAAGCGACTATGCGATCCTCATATAACACTACCTCCAATATAAATCCATCCCACATGCAAGCATGAATGCAACATAATATATCAATATGGCATGCAAAATCAGTGTTAAAACATGTAGGGGCATTTTAGTCATTTCGCCCTTAGGGTCATTACAGTCATTTACTATTATTATGGCTTAAGTACATAACTCGGCCCATTATCAAGTCCACTATCACTTAGTACACATATAATGACATTTTTAACGATTACAACATGATAGGGCCCAAAAGCCCAATTCACGCCCAAATGGGCCCACACTATCATTTAGCCCATTAAGCCCAAATCCAACATTGGCCACTCAGTCATTGTGACCTGCTCATCAATTCTTGTCAATCCATCAATTTCACTCGTCTCGGGCTCATGAGCCCATCGGCCCCATTTGGCCCATTTTGGCCTAGTCAGACAAAAAGTTGCCCAAGTCCATGAGATTGCTCATGGGGCCTCTATCGTCGCATCGATCTCTCCACACAAGCGTTCGCACACTCGTAGGGTTGCCATAGCCAAGCTTTTGGCTTTTCGGCTTTTTGACTTCTGCTAATCTATCATGTGTGCGGTGTATGTACACACCTTTTGTTTAGAGAAACTGTCCACGAGTCCATGAATCTTAAACCTTATTAACAACGGCTTAACCCTTTGCAGATTGTTTGCTTACAACCACTCACACCTACTTGTGCCAAACCTTGATCAACTAATTTCGAGTACAAAAACTAATCACGATTGCATCCTCTAAAAACCCTCGAGATTCACCCTTCAACTAGAACGCTTACAAGAGCAGTACGGCCTATTTATGATCAAGAGAGGAGTAGTAAACAAAATGAGTAGAGATTCGGTTAACAATGGTGATGAAATCAGTTTTGGAGATGGGAAAGAAATATTCGGCTAAAAATAAGAAGAATCGGCTTCACTTGAGAGGCCCCTATTCGGTTTTGAAAGAAGCAAGAATTAATGAAAGAGGAGAGGAAACATGGAAAATCGAAACAAAAGGGAGAGAGATGAAACCAAATGCAAGTGGTTATGGCCAATTTAGAAGGATAGCAGTCAGTTTTGGTTACAAGAAAAGAAGGAAAGAAATCGATATAAGCAAAGAAGAAATTAAGAGAAGAAGAAGAGGGTATTCGACTATGGGATGGAAAGGAGAAAAAGAGAATGGAACTCGAGTAAAATGAATGCGCAAGAAGTCACCTTTTAGTGCAATTTTGACAATACTCAGAAATAGAGAATGATAGCTTTGGTTTTGGCAAAATAATGTTCTCCAAATACCGAAAATATAAGTGAGAATTGGGCTATAGCTTTCCCCCAAAACTCAAAAACGGCACCTACACTAAGAATAACCAAAATCGGCACCTAATCACTACCCTAGCTGAATTTGCCTTCCACACTTACCAAATTAGCTCTAACTCATCCACACACCTCATCTCCTAAATTTTCTCCAAAATATGCTCAAAAATCCCCTCCTTGAATTTCTCATATGACCACTTCAAACTCCTCCCTTTAGTGTTCAACCTTAACTCCACCACTGGCTATCCAGAGATGCAAAAATAAATCCCCAAAGGAATACCAAGCCAGCACTCGAACCTTAGACTCCCTGGCCCTCAGTGACGCCACCTCCATGCCCCCTAAGTGGCGTCACTTTGCCACTAAACCACTTGTCCTCTTGTGTCTTATTTTCACTTTATTTATTTAAGAGTCATACTGCTTGAGGTTAAGGTTCCACTAGCACTAACAATAAAATTTTTCCTAACCCTAACCCAAACTCAAGACTTCATAGAACCCCTCTAACACCTCAAAATCAACACCTCAATGGTGCTAACATGCAAACAAAGCTACAACACACAGAAATGAAAGTTCTGAGAAAATGGGCTTGAATGGACTAGATAGAAATTTAGCTAGGCCTTATTTAAAGAAATTGGGTGTATTTTATGATTTTATGAAATAGGAAATGTGAAAATGTAAGGGCTAATTTGCAAAGTGCCCTAATTATGTGTTTATGGATTGAATTGATTGAGTGTGAGATTGAATGAGTTGATTTTAATACATATAGATCAAGAAAAATGAAATCCAGACTTAGATTGCGAGAAATGAAATGTCGATAGGTAATCGACTCTTTTTTACAAACACACTCGAGGTAAGTTCATAAGTAGTAATTTCATTATAATGTTGTTAATTGCACTAATATTGAATAAATTGAAATGAATGCAACCTCGGAGAAGGTGGAATTAGTGATATTGTTGTTGTGGATGAGTTAGTAATAGAAAACGAGATTGAGAAAACTCGGTTGAACTGTATGATTAGTTTAGGAAGTTAGTGACCTGTCACTAGGGTAAAATGTTGGCTTCGGGCCATGATATTAACACTATGGGTGTGATAAACATCTTGCTTTAGCTATGGGCCATGGTATAGATGTTTCGGGAGTGACCTTGATTTGGCTACAGGCCGTGGTATAGGTGCTCCGAGATAAGTTACCTTGATTTGGCTACAGGCCATGGTATAGGTACTTATCGGATGATATGTTTGAATGTTCGAATCTTAAACCAGATGGTTCAACGAATAAGCTACGATAATACATATAGAAGAAGTGGAATGAAAAAGGACAGGTATGTACGATGTGCTTAGTTTTGAGTACATATGTGAGATGAGATGAATTGAATCAAAAAAGGATTAATTCAATTGAATGAGTAACCATGTGGAAAGACATGGATAAAGTTTGTATTATTTGTTCATGGTTCAAATTGATGAAATGGTTGTATTATTGTTGAGATTAGGTGTTAAATTTCTTGCTTATGACTTACTAAGCTTTAAAAGCTTACTTGGTTTGTTTATTCTATTTTTAGATCATCGAAGCTACTGAAGGCTCAGGAATCTTCGAGGATCTTCATCACACTATCTGAACTTATTTTGGTACCCTTTTGAGTTTTTCGATAGCTAAGTATGGCATGTATAGGCTAGGGAAGTTTTGTTATATTTTAAGTTGAAAATATGCTAAGCTAAGTGATTTGGCTAACTAAGTGTATGAATATGTTTGTTTTGGTATGTGATATATGATGCATGTATGGTCAATATGAAAATGGTCATTTTGGCATGAACCAAATGATGGACTTTGGGTAAGTTTTGATTATGAATTGAATTGTTAAATGAATGAGTTATGATGTACATGTTTAGTTATGAATATAGGTTGATATTTGGTATGATTTGATATAGAAGAGAGGTATGAATTGGTTGATATGGATTTGGTTATAATGATGTTCGTGTTAGGCTAGAAATTGGATGAAATTGGATTGGAAATGTTGCATATTGTTTCATGTAGGTATAAGGCAAATTTTGGGTGTGAAAGTGGCTTAAACCAAGCCTACTTTGTGCCACATGGCTTGAGCACATGGGCGTTTGACTCGACCGTGTGACCCCTGTACCTTAGTCGAATTGGTCAAGATGTCACACGGGCTAGAAACACGGGTGTGCCTTGTGGCTGTGTGTACAAGTCGTAGCTCCTAGGATTTCACATGACCTAAACACACGGGCGTGTCTTGTGGCCGTGTGCATAAGTCAGTATGTATGCCCTGTTTTTCCATGGCCTGGACACACGGGGATGTCTGGTGACCGTGTAAGGCACACGACTTGGGCACATGGCCGTGTGACCCTATTTTGAAAAAAATTTCTTAAGTTTTCTTCTATCTTTTATATGTTTTCAGATTAGTCCCTATGTTATTATTATAGCTTTATATGAATGATTAAAGTATGATTTGATTGTGAATGCATGAAAATGTTTTAGATTATGTTGATAATATACTGTTCTAATTAATGGTACAAATCTGGTAATGCCCCTTACCCATTCTGGCGACAGTTACTGGATAGGGGTGTTACAGTAAAGAAGTCTCTAAACCATTAGACTACACATTCCTTTGTCTCATTATTGCGCACATATTAATAAAAAATACATGGGATGTGACATTTCCAAAGAAGTCTCATATGTATCAATATGCAATCGTAAGAATCAATACCATTTAGAAAATCGACACCTTTTTAACATTTTGCTTTTCCTCAGGTTTCAAAACCAAGGAAGTTATTGATACAAAGCAAAAGTACCTATATTTTTACCCCGAGTATTGATACTCGTGAAAAGATATCGATACCAAAATGAGCTACTATTTTCCTACACATTAGTTTCAACATTGAGGTATTAAGACACATGCCTCGAATAGGATACCTCTATACAATTTGTCAACAATCACAACAAAACAAGGCTTATAACACATTCAAACATTGTCTACTTTAACATTCATCCACAACTTCAGTATTCAACATCAAAACTTCTATATTTGTAGTTCATAGCAATGCCAATAATTTCAACCAAGCAAATTGATAAACTAATAACAACATCCATAAATCCTAAGAGTATTAAACTAAAAACAATTAATTAAAACTCAATAAGAATAATCAACCAATAATTCTACCATATTTTCTTATTCCCTCAGTTCAAAGAATAGCAAAAATATCACCTACTTAAACAATAAAGCCTAACTTGGATCACTTCCTTGGAATTCTGCACTACTACGCTAAATATCTACAATAGTTTAGAATGGAATGTGTAAGTTAAACAAGCTCAGTGAATGATTAGAAGACTACCGATAAACATGATCTCATACATTAAATGAAAACATCTAAGGCACAATTTATACATATTTAACTACAGTGACATACTAAAATATTCATGCATCAACTATCAACTCATGTAACTTTGTAATCACATACTCAAATATACATCACATTTCGTAATATTTCATTTAATGATAAACTGACACTTGAGGCTATGAAACATAAAAGTGGGCTCTATTACCACACATTGGATACATAGATCTCCAACACACCATTGACTAGAAGAGTTGAACATATCCCAAAATCTTAGCATTTAGCTAACACTCTCCAACACACCAATATATCTCGGTGAATGGAACTAAGCTCACATTCTCTTATCTCTCTAAAATAGTCCATGGCCTCAATGCCCTAAATCACAACACAAGGGTGAGTACTCACAAATCCTATAGCATGCCAACTATATCCAACAGTCTTAAATGGTCACAAGGCCAAAAGATCCACAATTAAACACATATATATACTTACTATTTTCTGCACACTTTCACTGCACATTTACATCACTAACACAATATCAGCACTGTCATTTGACATGTTTATCATGCCCAGAGCTAACATTTATTAAAATGTCTATCACAAACATATAAGTCATATCATATTAATAGATAATAATACTCAATCCACATTGCATAATCACATATCTCTCAAAATTAATGAGGGAAATAAGAAAGCTTACACTCAGAACTTAGAGTAGGGGTTTAAGCTACTCCTAGGCTCCCATTTAATACCCTGAATCCTATCTACAAGTAGTGATTCCAAACACAATCCATTTGCATTTTTTCCTAGTCGTTGAAAGCCTGAAATAGCGTTTCCTTTCCTTTTGCCTTGCTCAGAGAAGGCTCAAACGATTTTGAAGCTTGACTGGTACATACATGGATAGCGTGAAATATATTAAATTCCGTGCGTTGGAGCTGGCAATTTTCAAGCTCGAGAAATCAATAGACTTGTGACGAGTTTTTTGATGAGATCCTAGCATTTCTAGGTTGAGATGTACTTAAGTCGTTTGAAGATCTATCTCTCAGATTCGAAATGCACTTTTAATCTCTCAAATTTGAATTCAGGATCTCAAGTTATGATCATTTTAGTGAAGACTACATGAGTAGAGTTTGAAAACGGGATTTTGACGGGAATTACGAGTTTCATGTTTTTAATTCCAGTTTAAATCATATTGAGTTCAAGTTTTGAGCTTAATTTTTATTATATATAAGCCCAATATTATATTTATCAACCCTTATTATTTTATTATTCTAAATTTTTAATAATTATTGAGTAGTTTAAGTTATTTAGGAGTTTTATGTCAACAAGAAAGTTTAGTTTAAAACTACTTATTATTTAAATTAATTAGAGTTCTAGTATACTTAAGATTTTTATTTAGATTTATTTAGCTAGCCTATATATAGGCCTTTGCAATGTATACAAAGAAGACAATTCATTATTATTCAACTTCTCTTTTGAGTTAAAAAATTCTCTTTAATTTTTATTTTCAAGAATTTCTCTTGAGTTTCTTTTAGAAGAGTTTTAATGATCTTTTTAGATTGTGGGGATCATCTTCAAACTTTTTCTTGCTAAGTTTCCTTTCTTAGAGGGGAAATTAGAGCCGATTGAATGGGGTTGTGGATTCTTCATTTTTTCAAGGCTTCTTAGGACTTCTAAATGCCATGTTCTATCTTTTTCATCTATCATCTTTATTTTCTTCTTTATTATTCTAATATTTGATTTATTATTCTATTTAATTACCTTAGTTATTAATTTTAATTATTTTATCTAACTTTGATTTGATTGCATTTCAGGTTGTGTAAAAAAATTTCAAGTTTCTTTTCGAACATCTAGAGCCCTAAGTCAAATCAATGACATTCACAAACTTTATGATCCACTTCCGCATTCATCTATCTCATTCTTTATCATTTGGTATCATCTTTGGGCATTTTTATGTTAAAGCACATTGCACATTCCTTCTTTTGTGCAATAGAATTCTTTAATGTCTAGCAGGTTTTAGGCTTATAGTGCTATTAAGCTTTCTTAATGATTTGTAATACTATGATTGGGAAGTTGAGAAATCAAAAGGTTCAAAATGCTCAAGATCAGTAATGTGACACTATTCTAGACAAATTCAACAAAAATTAGAACGTCTAAGTACAAAAATTGAGTGCCGGAATCATAATTGGGGAGATAAGATTGATCAACCTCCTCTTCATGTAAATAATGCTCAACGTGTCTCTCGTGCAAATGATGAGACTTTGGTTAATAATGATCGTAAGCTAAATTTTTTAGCTAAACCAAAGTTCATTATTCCACCATTCTAAGGGAAGTACGATCCTGAAGCATATTGTGAGTGGGCATAAAAAATTGAACTTTTTTGTTACTATAAATGTCGGGAAGAGGAAAAGTCCCATTGATGACCCTTGGATTTTTAGATTATGCATTGAGTTGGTGGATTCAACTTGGAATTGATTGTCAAAGAAACTACAAAAGGGTAATTAAAACATGGGACGAATTGAAGCAAATGATACGAAAGTGTTATGTTCCTTCTCATTACTACAGAGAGGTTAAAACGAGACTTCAACGGCTTGTTCAAGGTAATCAATATGTTGGTGAGTACTTTAAGGAGATGGAGATGCTTATACAAAGAGCAAATGTACAAGAAGATGACAAGACTACCATGGTGCGGTTCATTGATGGCTTGAACATTTCAATAGCTAATGCTCGTAATCTTCAAACCTACAATGATCTTGAGAATGTGGTACACAAGGCCATTGAGATTGATCAATTGTTTCAACGTTAGTCTTGCCCATTTTGTAACACCCCAAACCTAGCCTAGAAGTTAGGCCCAAATCTAGCGTATCACATTGAGGTGTTTTCTGAAAACCTTGTTTCCATTGAAAACTCTTCTTATTAAAACTTGTTGCCATTTAAAACTTGTGTAAAATCTTGAATTTCATATGCATATTTTTAAAACATGATTTATTAAAAGATGTTCTCTTGTAAAATGTTATTACCATTAAAACCTTAATTGTTACAGAAGCCTAATTTAAAACAGTTGCGGAAACGTGATATTTTGAAAAATAGTTTTTGTTTCGGAAAAACTGTGTTTGACTTCTAGCAATTATAAAACAATAAATAAAATCCCAAATGTAAAAACTAGAAAGTTTAAAAGGCCTTATTACAATATAAACCGGAATAAAGTACTTAAAAGTAAATCAAGACAGAGCATAAGCAATGTGTGGCCTTTTCCGAGTCCCTCGCAACACCGATCCTTCTAAAGCTAGGGGTTACCTACACAATTATTAAACAGGGTGAGTTTTATGAAAACTCAGTGTGTAATCCCCTACCATATAAAATGAACAGTCAGTCATAAAAAAGAATTAAAAGTTTGGGCCCCAGCCCTGTTACAATTCCATTATCAATTAGGCCTTAGCCCACTATAACAACAGTACCTGATGGGCCTTAGCCCACTATAACAATAGTACCTGATGGGCCTTAGCCCATTACAGAATTAGAAACATTATCAGATTAGAATCAAAATCAGAATTAGAATCAGGTGGGCCTAAGCCCAAAACAGAATCAGTAACAGTATGATACAGATATGTAGAGCAGACTAGGCCAAAGCACTATACAGAATAGATCAGTCTGGGCCTTAGCCCTATACAGAACAGTGTGGGTCAAGCCATAGCAGAATCAAAACAATATGTGGATGCAATCCCAACCCAGTCTAGCCATCACACCACCCGTACCAACCCAACACACCATGTGGGGAATAACTCGACCCACCCAGCCCTACACACTAATGACGCAGCCATGCTACTAATTTAAATGCGTCTTTAAGCCTTTAGTAGCAGTATCATAATTGGTACAAAGCCATCAGTAACTGTAATAGGATTGGCACATAGCCATCAATTAGGATAATATAACCGGCACACAGCCATGGGTAAATGTTATTGACACACAGTCATTAGTAAATAAGATAGGCACATAGCCTTAGGCAAATATAATCAGCACAAAGCCATGATCCCGATAGAACAGAGCCATATGTTGGTTGGCATGGAGCCATACTCAGAATAACTGGCATTAAGCCCTCAGTCGGTCCACAGTCATCTCGTGCGACCCGTACGACCTTATCAGATTATTACTGGATCCACAGTCGTCTCGTGCGACCCGTGCGATCCTGTCAGAACTAAACTTCCTCCATATCAATGTCCCAACCCAATATGTCGTGTATGCTATGCTTAATCATCACACATGTATGCAGAATGGCCATGTTGAGTATCAGTCATTTAAACAAATATTAAAACATATCAATCACACAACCACGGTCACGTCAGTCAAATCACTGTCATACAATCATAGTCAAATCCGTCAAACACACAGTCCAAGTCAATCACTTGCCACAAGGGCAAATGTAACACCCTGAATTTGGGCTTAGAAGTATTGGGCTTGTGTAACGTCCTGATTTTCGGGATTTTTCGAGATTTATGAGATTTTGGTGAAATTTTGAAATTTTGGTGTTCTGAATATTGGAATTGTGTTGAAGTGTATTAGTGGGCCTTTAGAAGGCCCAAGCCTAAGTTAAAACCCGGTAAAATTTCAAGTTTGGATTTTAAGTGAATAGGAGACTTGGTTAAGTAGGCTTTTAAGAAAAACTTCGTAAATTATGATACAAGAAGAGCTTTGGCAAAGTGGCAAGGTGGTGCCACTAAGTTCTTAAAAAAGTGGCACCTGGTAAGGAATTAAAGGTCCAGGGTTCAAGTTGCAAGGTAAGCGTATTGTTACTTTTTAGTTTTTAGGCATGTACCGGGCATGTGATCACTTAAATGAATTTCGGCAAGGGCCTTAGGGAGGTTGGGCCAAATGTTTTAGTTGATATTAGGGTTAGGTTCTTTTCTTTTTCTATCATGACAAATTAGGGTTAGCCACCTGAAAGCTTTCACTTTCAATCATCCTTTTCTAAGTTTTCACAAAAGCCAAAACCGCAAAATTCCTTCTCCTTTATGCCGATTTCTTCTTCCTCTCCTTCTCCTCCATTCTTTTCTTCCTTTTTGCTTTCTCTCCTAGCCAAAACCTTCTTATCACCTTACTCACCTTCTCTGTCGATTCCATCCTCCACAAAACCACAATAGCCGATTGCCATAAATGCCAAAATCCCGAAAACTTACTTCTTGTGCCGATTTCACCAAGCCAATTCCTTCTATCCTTTTTGTTCCTTTTGACCGAATTTCATCTTCTCTAAACCCTTAGTATCTGTCAGCAACACTACTCCAAAGTTATAGCCTCAAATCATCATTTTCTTCACCAGTCAAAAAGCCAAAACTGCCATAACCATAGGAGCTCATAGCCGAATCTTTAGATCTCTAAGATTCGAGTTCTGCTAGTGTTTAGGGGATAGATCTGCATCAGAGCTGAGTAGGAACATAAGGAGAAACTGTGGTAAGTACTCGTTATCCCAGATCTACATTATTTTGCGATTTAGAAAAAGCCGAAGTCCCTAAAATCTAGGGAGGCTGTCGATTGGGGCTTAGGGCTCTAAGGGTCATTAACCAATGATTTCTTTTGGTGATTAGTGTGTTCTAGAGGTGATTGATCGAAAGCTTGGATCTTTGGAACAACTAGATCTAGATCTAGTCATCAATTTCGGCAAAGGTAAGATCTTGAGGGCCTTAGGGGCATTGGCCGAATATGGGTAAGTGAATATTGGGATTGTTTGTTGTAGTTTTGCAATTTAAGAATTGTGGTAATCGATTGTAGGACACCGTGGGGGATCTCAGTAGCAGTCGTTGTGAAACAGGTGTGTATAAAACCCCTTCTTTAGTCTATTTCGACAAAAGCCAAAATGTCGAAATTCTGGCATTTTTTGGGCTTGTGAGTGTGCGAATGCTCACAAGACGTTAGAAATTGTTAGATCTAAAATCGCAAGGTGGTAAGCTAGTCGCGTGTGGAATTTTGTATACTTCGGTAATTGGGCCTCGATGGGCTGCAAATAGGCCCAATGGGCTTACGGGCCCATATGGGTAAAAGTAGGCAATAAGTATGTTCTGTTAAACTGAAGGATCGAAACTTCTAAAACTGGAAAGTTGGTTGTGAAACTTGGACTAAATGGGCTTAATTTGCTAATAGACACTGTAGGGCCCATTAAAGGTTTTAGGGTCCAATAGCTAAAATTGTTAAACTAAGCTAAATAGACTACCGTGAAGAAAAATGGATTAGTAGTGACTGTATTATGCATGAAAACCCTAAAAACTGATAAAATTACTGAAATACCCTTATAGGTGGAAAATTACGATTTTACCCTTATGAGTAAAATGACTGTTATACCTCTAGGGTTAAGTTTGACCCAAAATGTATGTTTTACTGTTACTGTTTACTGTATGCCATTATTATCTGTTGCATGGGACTGGGATATTGATGGAGGAAGTACTGAAAGTGGCTTGACCACGTACTGGAGGCCTTGCCTCAATTTACTGTTATCTGAGTAGCCATGCTGTAACTGTGGAGTGTAGGGATGGGTGGATTGAGTTATTCCCCACATGGTGTGTAGGGCTGGTACGGATGGAGTGTAGCGGATGGATTTAGGCTGGGTCAGGCTTGCATACATGATTTTATCTGTTCTATTCTGAAATGGGCCTATCGGCCATACTGTTAATTGAAAGGGCTAAGGCCCAATTTACTGTAACTGAATAGGGCTGCGGCCCAGTTAAAAACTGAGACTAATTAGGGCTTAGGCTCATGGGCTTGAGCTAACTTGGGCTTTGGATAGGCATTCTTTACACACTGAGTTTTCCAAACTCACCCCATTTCTTTTCATCCATGCAGGTGAGCCCTAGTTGGTGGACTTGGAGCTGGGAGGGATTCAGTGTGGCCACGAAGATTTAAATTTCTGGTTTTCAATTATTTCATTTTATTATTTATTTAGATTACTTAATTTTGGTTTCTAGGTTGTAATAAGGCCGCTCTATTTATTTTATTTTGGGTTTTTAATTCTTTAATTATTTTTAGCTTAAGTAGGACATCGTTTAAATCGTTTTGAAATCGGTTAGCTCTACAGCGCGTTTTTATAAAAGTTACTTGTTTTCAAAGTATTTTGAAAACAAAGCAAAGCTTCCGCAACATAAATGTTTTCATAAATAAATATCTTAAATACATTTAAACTTAATTTGTTGTTTATGGACAAGTCATAAGGGTAAAGTGTGGTAATGGATGTGTGCATGTCTAGGATTGGATCTAGGAAGAGCTTGGTACTTAAGCAGTCTAAATGACTCACCTCCTCTTCTCTTGAATCCTACCTGGTGCATAGTATCCATTCACTTTAAGCCGTAACCAGGAAAGTCTGATTTTCCGATGCTTAAACTGTTTTTATAATAACATGTTTCCGCAACTACAAAGGTTTACAAGTTTTCACAATTTTTCCATAAGATTTTACAAAGTTGTTTTGATTATTACAATGAATCACGTTTTGGAAAAAAAAAAGGTTTTATACAAGTTTACAGGTAAAAGTTTCTAAACATTACGAAGGGTTTTCAATGAAAACATGGTTTTCGAAAAACACTTCAATGTGACACACCAGACTTGGCCATAACGTCTAGGCCGGGTTTGGGGTGTTACAGCAAAACAGTCACTTAACACCCTAGGGGCAAAATGGTAATTTTACCCCACAGGGGTATCTCGGTAATTCTACCCTACAGGGGTATTTTGATAATTCAACCTACAGGGGTATTTTGGTAATTTTACCCTACAAGGGTATTTCGATAATTCTACCCTAAAGGGGTATTTCGGTAATTCTACCCTACAAGGGTATTTCGATAATTCTACCCTACAGGAGTATTTCGGTAATTTTACCCTACAAGGGTATTTCGGTAATTCTACCCTACAGGGGTATTTTGGTATTTTGTAACCCAGGGGTATTTTGGTAATTTCACAAACCAGGGGTATTTCGGTAATTTCACAAACCAGGGGTATTTTGGTAATTTTGTAAATTAGGGGTATTTTGGTAATTTTGAAATTCGGGGTATTTTTGTAATTTGTAAATTAGGGTATTTCTATAATTTTGTAAACTGAGGGTAAGACGGTAATTCTAACAAATCAGGGGTAAAACAATAACTTTACTAATCAGGGGTAAAATGGTAACTTTACAAATCAGGGGTAAAACGACAACTTTACAAATCAGGGGTAAAACGGTAACTTTACAAATTAGGGGTAAAACAGTAATTTTGCAAATTAGGGGTAAAATAATATTTTTACAAATTGAGGGTAATTTGGTAATTTTACAAATCGGGGGTATTTCTGTAATTTTACAAATCGAGGGTAATTCGATAATTTTACAAATCGAGGGTATTTTTATAATTTTACAAATCAAGGGTAATTCGGTAATTTTGCAAATCGGGGGTATTTCTAAAATTTTACAAATCAAGGGTAATTCGGTAATTTTACAAATCGGGGGTATTTCTATAATTTTACAAATCCATGGTAATTTGGTAATTTTGCAAATCGGGGGTATTCTTGTAATTTTAAAAATCGAGGGTAATTCGGTAATTTTGTAAATCGGAGGTATTTTTGTAATCTTACAAATTGAGGGTATTACAGCAATTCTACCCTATAAGGGTATTTCAGTAATTTTATCAATCCCTCAGAAAATCTACAGTCGCCTCTAGTGACTCAAGTATTCTAAATAGAGATAACGTTGCGAATGGGCTTAAGGCTTGTCCTTGGCCCAGGTGGGCCCACACGCTCGTGTGGCCCTTCAACCCAAAACTAGCCATAAATATGAGATTCACCTAGTCTAATCCAATATTTACTACACAATCATACAATTTGCCCAATTGAGCCCACGGGCCACATGTAACCTATTGTGCCCACGTGGCCCATTTCGGCATTCCGATATTTGCCGTTCTACAGCTAGAGTAGGTTGAAGTACACACCTGATAGGTATCTAAAGTTAATCCACGCTCTGAATGCTGCTATGCCCAGAAGCCAACAATAATCGCACCCTTGACTCCCCAGGGGGTGTGTCGATCAACTACGGTCACCACCACCGTGACCCAACGGGATACAGATCAACGAATGATCCAACGCCTAACCCAAATGAACATGCCACAACGTGAAAGAGATAAGCCAAGAAAGGTATGCCTACTCTCCTCATGGTTTGCTCTATTTAAAGCCAGCTCCTCACCTATTCTCATGTTAGCTTCCCGATGTGGGATTCTCCATCAATCCCCCAAAATTAAAGCATTAGCAAAAATAATCAACCTTTGCGTGCAAACGGATTCGAACCATAGTCCTCTCAATAACCATGTTACGCCGCCACCACTAAGACACAAGCTTCTTTGTGTCATAAGTCCAATACATTTAACTTTAAAGCCTACCTACTCACTTCCAGATTTATTTAAAAGAAAAACCAAAATAAATTGCAAGAGTCAAGACTTGAACCTTGGACCCCTTGCTTCCTTTATGGCGTCACTTCCTTTTCACCTAAGTAGCGCCACTTTGCCACTACACCACACTCCTTTTTGTGCATTATTTTACCTTGATTTATTTAAGAGTCATACCACTTGAGATCAGGGTTCCAAAAAATTAAATATTTTCCTATGGCCTAATTAAACCTGAGACTTCATAGTACCCTCCAAACACTCCAAAATCACACATTTGATTTATTTAAGCCACCTTTTAACCGATCCAAAACTCAAGGCCCAATACTTCTAGGCCTAAAATTGGGGCGTTACACATTTAGTGCTTCACAATATTATAGAGGTACAAGTTCTAATTCTAATTTCACAAATTTGAAACCCCCTTATGCTACTAATAAGTGGTTGCCAAAATGTGATTGGACTAAACCTTTGGAGTGAAAAAGTGAGGCTTTTATAAAACATTCTTCTACATCTTCTAAGCAACCCACTTTTACAAAATTTTCACCAAAACAAAAAAGAGTTCGTGATATTAAATGTTTTATGTGCAAAGGGCGTGGGCACTATAGTCCTAAATGTGCCAACACAAGATTTTCGTTCATAAAAAAAGATCATAAAGGTTTCCAATATCCAATTAAATATCCAACTAGAGAAGAAAGTAAGTATGACTTTGTACCTTTTGTTGATTCTTATTACAATAGAAAAGAGATTTGTGATGACAAATTTTGTGAACCAGAAAAAGATGATAGTGAGAATTTCTTACTCAAATTTATGGAGTTAGATGATATAGAAACATCATGTTCTCTTATTGAGATAGATTGTACTGAATTAAATATTCATAATACTTGTCACTTAATCAAAAGTTTAGGTGAGTTTGAGTAAAAGCTTTGAGTTTATAAGTTGAAAACCCAGGTGTACATATCTTGTTAAATTATGGCGAAAGCTCATGTTTTAAGAAAACGTCCTACAGGGTAGAATTACTGAAATACCCCTATAGGGTAGAATTACTGAAATACCCCTATAAGGCAGAATTACTGAAACTCCCCTATGTGTTATGAGTAAGACTTATGTATGCTATATGTTTTCTGCTGCATTCATGTATTATTATATTACATATGGGCCGGGATTATGATTGGCGGAAGTGTATAGGGGGTCGCACGATCGCTTGACTACTGTGGATCCAACGAAGGCTTTTAAGCCACGAGTAGCTCTGCTGCAACGATGAGTAGTGCCGCAATTGGTGCTACAACGAAGGCTTTTAAGCCATGAGTAGCTCTGCTGCAACGATGAGTGGTGCCGCAACTGGTGTCACAACGGGTGTATAAGGATGGGTGGGTTGAGTATCTCCCCACAGGAGTGTAGGGTTGGAAGGGGGTGTACAGGGTTGGTTATGGGTAATTGTGCATAGCATGCGCATATTGATATTTGTGATATAGGCTTGGGCCCAACTGAGGCCACTATGGGCTAAGGCCCAAAGGCCACCGATATTGAATAAGGCTTAGGCCCAATCTGATTGTTGCCTAATTACTTGTTTGACGAGGGTCGTACACACTGAGTTTCAAAACTCACTCCCTTTTTTTAATTTTTTTTAGGTGACCCTCAATAGGGGGCTCGACGTAAGAAAGAACTTGGAGGTGGCCACACTACACTATTATTTACTTTGAGGATTACTAGTTTTATTTACTTTCCTTATTTTACATTATTTTATTGGGTTGTAATAAGGCCTTTTTATCTCTGGTATGATTTTATATTTGGATTTTATTATTATGACTGCTAAAGTTTCAAACTCAAAAGAGATTTCTAAAATTTAACATGTTTTCTAAATCAACATAAATATCTAAATGTTTTCTTAAACATGAGCTTTCGCTGTAATTTAACAAGATATGTACACTTGGGTTTTCAACTTATAAACTCAAAGCTTTTACTCAAACTCACCTAAACTTTTGATTAAGTGAACCTTTTAATGAACACATTTTAAACTAAGTTATTTTTCTAACAAAACTGTTTTGAAAATAAACCCTTATTCGAACCACGGACAAACGAATGTCTTCAAAGTCTTCCAAGTATACGATTTACACGAGTCACCCCTCAATGTGACACCGCCGAATTTGGGCCTAACTTTTAGGCCAGTTTTGGAGTGTTACATTTAGTGGTATCAGAGCCTGGTTGCAAAGCTCGGGCTCTGAAATAGGCCTTAGATTTTGGGTTTAAAATTGTTTGCAAATGAATCAAAAATTTTTGAAGGATTTTGATGTGTGGCACACCGAGTCTCCGACGCCGAGCCAAGTAAGTTCTCCTATTACTAAGCTTGTCTTAAATTGATGAACTGTAGATTTGTAACACCCCTATCCCGTAACCATCGCCGGAATAGGTAAGGGGCATTACCAGACTTGTAACATATATCGGGGCAGTAAAATTTTAAACTTTTTAATCAAGATCCAACACGTATCATCAATCATCAGAGCATGCTTCAATTGATTATAAAATGATGCATATAACTATTGGAAATCTAATTGGAAACATGCTAAAAGATAGGGAAAATTTGCGAAATTTCTAAGTTAGGGACACACGGCCGTGCCCCTTGCCCGTGTTCTTCTCACACGGCCGTGTCCCTCCAGACATGCCCAAACTTCTCAGCCCGTGGTCGAATCTGACTTATCCCACACGGCTGTCCAACACGCCCATGGGGTTAGGCCGTGTGTCGCCCACGGCCTAGGCACGCCCGTGCCCTTACCCCGTGGTCGAAACTGCCAAATATCACACGGTTACCTGACACGCCCGTGTACAAAACAGAGCAGACCGTGTGACTATTCTGCCAAATTTCACACGGCTACCAGTTACCAGACACGTCCGTGTGTCTAGGCCGTGTACCAAAACTGACCAAAACATTAAGGTGCAGGGGACACAAGGTCGAAGCACACGCCCGTGTTCCCTGGCTGTGTGGCACAAATATAGGCTTGGTTTAAGCCAATTTGCCACCCAATATGGGTCATTTCTACTAGCTAAGAACATGCACATTTCAAGCCAATTACCAATTACAAACATACCAATTCTAGCATATAATGAACCCCAAAATCATTATCAATCTTGCACATATAACATAGTAAACATATCAACTATGCAAACTTATAGTCTCATCAAAATCACATATCATTCCATAAGCACATATAGCCAAAGAACAACTCAATTTCTTGATTATATACAAATATGACCCAAGCCACATCTCATAGCTTGATCATTTACCAAAATATATCATGCTCACAAAATAACTAGCCTATACATGCCATGACCATTTCATTTACAAAAGGTTTAAAAGTACCAAAGCTTAATAGATAGTGTGATGGTGATCTTCGACACGTCTGATTATCGAGCTAGCTTCTGAATCTAAAACAAGGGAAAAGTAAACGGAGTAAGCTTTGAAAGCTTAGTAAGTCCATATAACATGAAATGAAACTTACCATTTCAATGAGGTATCCATAAATAAGGCCATTACAAACATATGATCTTATAGCCTATTGCACAAGCTCACACTCATTAGTTCATGTAGTTTCATAACATATCATATATAAAGCTTATCAAATACTTCATTTCATGTAACATATACAAATCTTGTAAATCATATGGCATAATATGCCTTCATTTGCACTTTTCTCATATAACATGTTGATCATATAACTAGTATCATTCCATTCATACAAATTATATGACATGTATTTCATATACTTCATATCTCATGTATAGCACATAACTCTTATAACATGTACCATATCTTTCATGTAATTCATATAACATGTAACTTATACCATTCATGTATTCACATAACATCTCTCTCATATATTCAAATATCAATTAACCTTTCCTGTAACATGTATCGGTATTGCCCGTTAAACCTATAAGAACATCGAAAGATACTCGGGTGATACACACACAGTCTATATACATATAACTTGTAATCCGTCAATGCGTCATATATGCTCTTTCGAGCCTGTACGGTAAGCCCAGAGGCTGAACATATAATCCCGAAGGATAATCAGTAAGCCCGTAGGCTGAACATGTAATCCCGAAGGATAAACCTGTAGCTCATGAGCACGTGGTGAGTCCGCAACAAATGCAGGAGCTCGAACCACCCTGTAGCCCTAGTGACATGTCACTCGTGTCCTATTGACTTCTACGGTTCTAACGGGGCTCGGTATTCAATTTATCACTTGTAACAATTTAACATTTCTATTTCAATCTCATATATACTCGTTCCATTAGGCTATTTAATCATCTAGCATTTCATATTTTCAAATAACAATACGTATGAACATATATATACATTAAATTCGTTATACGAACTTACCTCGTAATCTCGTATCTACTAGTCTATTTTCCGTTTTCCCCGACCAAGTTCCGGGATTCGATCATCTTTATCTATATTAATGCAAAATTCAGCTATTTACTAACTCACATATTCAATTCAATCCAAAAACATATAATTTGACATATTTGCAATTTAGCCCCTATATTTTTAATACTTTGCAATTTAGTCCTCTCATCACAAAAATGATAAATTACACAATCAATCCCCCAATTCACTATAGCCGAATATTCAAGGGACTTATACAAGCATATATCTTTTAATTAATCACAAATTTAACCTCAAAAATTCTACCTTTTTACAATCAAATCCTCAAAACCCAATTTTTTCAAAAATCACTTTAAAATTCTTGTATATTTCCATATAATATTTCATAATTCATCAAAATCTTCTAAAATATCATATATTCATCAATGGCATTTTTCAAAAAAATAATCAAAATCAGAAATTGAGGTACGGGTCGGTTAATATACGAAGCAACGATTTCAAAAACGTAAAAATTATCAAAAACGGGACAAAAACGAACCTCAAATTGGAGCTTAAAGTGACCGAATGTTAAAAGCTTGAAAACCCTTAATTCTTTGATGAAGAATCGATGGAGAAGAACATAAAATGAATAAAAATTTCATGTTTTATTAAACATATAACAATATTAATTAAAAACCAAAACTAACCTTTATAACATTATTTATAAAACCATAATAATAAGGGCATAAGTGTCCACTAGCTTAAAAAAATGATGAAATAACCACTTAAGGCCTTCTATTTAAAAAGCCATTGCCAAACAAGCCATTTATGAAATAGAACTCTAATTTATCGCTTTATGCGATTTAATCTTTTTTCTCAAATTAACCAGTCAAACGATAAAATTTCTAAACGAAACTTTCACACGGTGATTCTATCATGCTGTAAAACATATTAAAGTAGTAGAAATAATATTTTGACTCGGTTAAGTGGTCCCAAAACCACCCGTTCCGACTAGGGTATAAAGTGGGCTGTTACAAGATTGTTACTGGGCTACTTTAGATGATAGATTCTTAGGTAGAGAAAAACTGAAGCCTGTAGGAAACTTGAGACTGTAGTGGACTTGCGACTGCGAAAACAGCTTTTAAACTACTACTTTCATAAGACATTTGTTTAAATCATTGGAACTATGAACTAATTCCATAAAATTCCTAATTTAGATAACACGTAAATCGATGATGAGCGCTAGGAGTGGTGCAAGAGGCCACGATAGAGGCCGTGGAAGTGTTAGGGCTGGGTCATTGGCATCAGGCCATATACCTAATGTTGAAGTAGAAGAGGCTCCAGCCTCACCCATGGCTGAGACGGGGCCATATGATCGAGCCGTTGGGGACGATGCATTGTTACAGGCAATGCTGAGAATTTTAGAAAGGGTCGCTGGGCCCAATAATAGTGTGGGAAATCGTGGGTCGATTTCGGAGCGACTTCGATCCAACGGGGCCAAGATCTTTAAGGGTATTACTAGTGTGGCTCTCAACGTGGCTGAATACTGGTTGGAGGCCACTGAAAGGATAATGGATGATTTGGACTGCACACCTGAGCAAAAGTTAAAAGTGGCGGTATTGATGCTTAGGGAGGAAGCCTACTAGTGGTGGCTGACTGTGAAATAGGGCACCCAACCTGAGCAGATTACCTGGTAATTCTTTAAGTTTTCATTTCAGGGGAAGTACGTTGGAGCAAGCTATGTAGATGCCCGAAGTAAGGAGTTCATAAACTTAACACAAGGAGACAGATCTGTGGCGAAGTATGAGGCACGACTTAGTAAGTATGCTAAGGGAATAGTGGCCACAGATTATGAACGGTATGTACGGTTTGAGGATAGCCTGAGAGACAGTCTTAGGGTACTGATAACTCCATAGAGGGAGCAGGATTTCGCAGTACTGGTTGAGAAAGCTAAGGTTACGGAAAAGGTGAAGCACACTGAGCGCTTAAATCGGGATAAGGAAAGAGGCAAAAACAAATGGGATACAGAATCTTCTGGTGTTGGACAGAGGCCTACGAGGAGGGCCAGAGTGGATGGGCCAGTCAGAGTTGGGCCTCATGCTGCAAATGCTAATGCTAGAATACCACCTTGTGCTTTTGTGGGAAAGGACACTTGGGTGAGTGCTGAAGTAGGACGGGAGCTTGTCTGGGTTATGGTTCAATGGAGTATCGTTTCAGGGAGTGTCCAAGGAGGCGAGGTCAAGTGCAAGCAGGCAAGGGTCATGAGTAGCCTCAAAGAGCTGGTCAGCAGCTGCCATGGGGCCGAGGTTAGGCCAGAGGTGAGAATGGCTTAATTCGTGGAGCACCAGGTAGCGGTGCTAATTATGCTAAGGTGAGGCAGCCAGCTCTGGTTTACGTAGCATGTCGCCAAGAGGTTAGAGATGCTCCTGATGTGAAAATTGGTACGCGTCCTACCATAGTGTACTGTATAATTATTTTGGTATTAGAATTAGAGTGCGCAGCAAAAGCATAACAGCATAATCAGTGTTGTGCAACTATTAGATAGTTGGAAATTTCGAGGATGAAATTTCTTTAAGGGGGTAGAGTTGTAACGCCCCAAAAATCTCGAACTTTCTTTTATGGTTAAGATGTGTATGGTGTGTTTGATATTTTAGTTAAGTGTTATTAAAGTGTTAAAGGGCCATTTATTAAGTTCTGAGTTCTAGCTTTGAGGTGGAGAAATTTCTGTCAAATGTTAAAAGAACCCTGTTTGCGAGTGTCATGGCTTTTAAATAAATGGAGAAGAAATAGGACACAAGTGAGGTTGTGGTGTAGTGGTTGAGTGGCGTCACTTAGGGAGCAAGGAGGTGGCGTCAATAACTGGCAAGGGGATCCTTTGTTCGAGTGCTAGCCTGGTAATATTTTGGATTTATTTTTACACTATGGATGGCTAGTAGTGGCATTGGAGTTGAACTCTGAAGGAAGTGATCAGAAGAGAAATTCAAGGAAATGATAATAGAGAAAACTTAGGAAGAGATTGAAGAGTAAAGAAGTGAAGCCGAATTGGGAATTTGGGGATAGGTAAATTTGACTATAGTATATATAGGTGCCGTTTTTGGGGATTCTAGACTAATGCTGAATTCTTCCTTTCTATTTTGCCGAAAACACTTTTCTCTCCAAATATCTAAAAGCCGAAATCCCTTATTCTTTCTTTTTTATTTTATGTCGATTTCTTCCCTTCCTTTCTCATCAAATTCTTTCTTGCTCCTAGTTGACCTTCCCTAAAGCCGAATATCTTTTGGCCAAAATTCTGTGGTGTCGCCACTTTATCTTTAATGTTGGCCGATCAATTCTTGTGTAAGTACTTTACTTTCATTTAGTTAGTTTGTCTAGTACCGATTCTCTCTCTCCCTCACTCTTTCTAAATCAGACTTTCTTTTAGTTGGTCTATCTAGTACCGATTCCGTCTCTCCCTCACTCTTTCTAAATCAGTTTTGGTAGGGATTAGTATCAAATCTCGGATTTCAGATCTCTGTCGAATTGCTCATTAAGTGTTTTGGGGTTTTGAATTTAAGAAATACTCGTGATTAGTGATCAAGGAAGGGCTGTTAAGGCTTGACGTCCTAGGTTCGTGGCTAAGGAGTTCGCAGCGTGTTTTTGTTAAGTAGGTGTGTACATACACTTCACACACACAATAGATCGGCAAATCCCAAAATGCCGAAAAGCCAAAAGTTTGGCTACGGTAGTCATGCGAGTGCGCGAACACTCGTATGAGGGTAATTGATACGTTATCAGGGACCCCATGAGCAATCTCATGGACTTGGGTCACGTTTTGGCCAACTGGGCCAGAATGGGCCAAATGGGCCCGACGGGCTCGTAGGCCCAGTTAAGTGAAAATTGGTAGATTGGTAATAAGTGATGAGCTGATTAAGTTGGTTGTATGGCTTAGAATAGATTTGGGCTTGATGGGCTGTATAATTGTGGCTGGGCCTAATGGGCCATATAAATGTGATTGGGCTTGATGGCTATATGAATGTATGAAAGCATGTAGACTTGCCAGTGTTTAATAATAGACTTTTAGGCCTAGTTTCTAATGAATCCTTAAGCGGCAAAAAACTTAATTTATCAAGTGCGTGGATAAGTCATGAGGTTAGGGTGTGGCAATAGGCATATGCATGTCTAGGATTGGATTTAGGGAGAGCTTGGTACTTAAGCAGTCTTAATGACCCACCTCCTCTTCTCTGGAATCCTACCTGGTGCATAGTGTCCGTTCACTTTAGCTAACGAGGACTTGTTGACGGGCCAAAGCTCATAATTAAGACCCATAATGTTAAGAAATGACCAGAATACCCCTGTAGGGTAGAATTACTGAAATACTCCTGTAAGGTAGAATTACTAAAATACCCTTGTAGGGCAGAATTATTAAAATTCCCCTATGTGTTACGAGTAAGACTTATGTATGCTATATGTTTCTGCTACATTCATGTATTATTATATTGCATATGGGCAGGATTATAATTGGCGGAAGTGTATATGAGGGTCGCACAGTCGCTTGACGACTGTGGATCCAACGAAGGCTTTTATGCCACGAGCAGCTCTGCTGCAGCGATGAGTAGCGCCGCAACCGGTGCTACAATGAAGGCTTTTAAGCCATGAGCAGCTCTGCTGCAATGATGAGTGGTGCCGCAACTGGTGTCACAATAGGTGTATAAGGATGGGTGGGTCGAGTATCTCCCCACAGGAGTGTAGGGTTGGAAGGGGTGTATAGGGTGTGTTATGGGTAATTGTCCATAGCATGCACATATTGATATTTGTGATATGGGCTCGGGCCCAACTAAGGCCACTATGGGCTTAGGCCTAAAGGCCACTGTATGTTGTGATACGGGCTCAGGCTCAACTAAGGCCACTATCGGCTAAGGCCCAAAGGCCACTGATATTGAATAGGGCTTAGGCCCAATTTGATAGTTGCATGATTACTTGTTTGATGAGGGTCGTACACACTGAGTTTCGAAACACACTCCTTTTTTTTTATTTTTTTCAGGTGACCCTTAGTAGGCGGCTCGACGTAGGAGAGAACTCGGAGGTGGCCACACTACACTATTATTTACTTTGGGGATTACTAGTTTTATTTACTTTTCTTATTTTACATTATTTTATTGGGTTGTAATAAGGCCTTTTATCTCCGGTATGATTTTATATTTGGATTTTATTATTATTATAAATGATAAAGTTTCAAACTCAAACGGGATTTCTAAAATTAAACATGTTTTCTAAATCAACATAAATATCTGAACGTTTTCTTAAAACATGAGCTTTCGCTGTAATTTAACAAGATATGTACACTTGGGATTTCAACTTATAAACTCAAAGCTTTTACTCAAACTCAGCTAAACTTTTGATTGGACTATAGTTATTTTTCTTACACGTTTTAAACTAAGTTATTTCTCTAACAAAACTGTTTTGAAAATAAACCCTTATTTGAACCACGGACGGAAGAATGTCTTCAAAGTCTTCCAAGTATACAATTTATACGAATGACCCCTCAATGTGACAACGCTAAATTTGGGCCTAACTTCTAGGCCGAGTTTGGGGCGTTACATGTTCTATATAGGCAGCTTGTTGCATTAATCTAATGGATTCTTTCCTAATATTCTGGTAGCACTGCTGCTTTTTAATGATAGTGCCGCATCGGTACTACACTGTGGAGTGTAGGGTTGGGTGTGTTCATTATATCCCCGCATGGAGTGATGGATTGGATGGAGATGGAGTGTAGAGGATGGGTGGGTATGGTTCTAACTGCATGCCATACTGTTACTATAATGGGCTAGGCCCAAATTGTTTGTTGCATATTGTATGAATGACGAGGGTGTACACACTGAGTTTTCAAAAACTCACCCCCTTTTTTTAATTTTTCAGGTAACCTTGAGTGGGCGGCTCGACGTATGGGAGGACTTGGAGGTGGCCACTCAGCGAGTAGCTTAAACATTAGTTTTGCGTTTTATATTATTTTTAATTACTTACTTTTTGTTTTTGATTGTAATAAGGCCTCTCCTAAATTTTCTAGTTTTAATTTGGGGTTTTAATTATTATGGTTTTTATCTATTAGAGTAGAGCGGCTTTCCAAATTAATATCTGTTTTCAAAACATTACGTGTAACACCCCTAACCCGTATCCGATCGCCGGATTAAGGTTAAGAAGTATTACCAAACTATATCTTTCATTATCGCATTCACATAGCCATAAAACATAAACAGAGATTGAACTGAAATACATACAGACGTTAAGTCATATGCCATTATTGTATGGCCAGATATTTAAAAACTAAAAAACATCGTTATCATCAGCCTAAACTATACATGCCATATCGAGTCCAAAATATAACTATACCAAAAAGATCAATAGTGTGACGAACTACTGACGATCCCCGAGTCGGTGGCCAAAATTAACAATCTATAAAACAGAGAAACAAGGAATAGAGTAAACTTTCAAAGCTTAGTAAGTTTTAAGCATCACAAACAATTTAAGACTTATAGAAAATCAAAACATTCATTTAAACAGACTTATTCTCAATTCAAATTGCTTCATGGCCGAATACACATAAAACCATTGTCCGAATAGGTCATTGTTTTACTTGTAGATATAACAATCATTCACACTTAAGTATCATTCTCTGATACTAATAATTCATAAAATCATTGACTGAATGTACGTGAGTACATAAGGAAATTTTAACATATACTTCATATACAAATATATCATAACAGATTAAATCATTCTCATATTCGTAAAGATAACCATCAATCACATATATATATATATTCTCCTTGATGCTATTGATTCACTTTGAAATCAATTCACAATGAGTATGTAATATATACCTGAACATCTTAAATGTATAATACTTATTTGATGGTAATTTACTGCGAATACTCAATATCATAATCTTACTTGAATCCCATCATTTAGCCTTCGGATCTTTAAACCCGGATATAATATGAGCACGAAACCTGTGGACCTCAAGTCTGGATAATATTCCAGCATAAAGCCTGCAGACCTTAAGTCTGGATAAAATTCCAGCATAAAGCCTGAGGACATTACGTCCGGATAAAATTCCAGCATAAAGCCTATGGACATTAAGTTCGGATACACATCAAATATCATGCATATTTAATCATATATTAACACATCTCATTCAACGTATCACATTAGTAGTCATTTGCTACATTCGGATATAAGCTCCATATGAACACCATCATTTACGCTTCGGTTCAAAAGTCATACACAAATATCACATATCCATTTCACCATTCAAGCTTAACCCATAGTGACCATTCGACTATAAGCCATATACACAAATTATTTATCACACAACTTAATTCAAGTAGAACCAAAAGGTCACAATTCATCTAATATACACATATCAAGGCATCATCAATTATATACTAAAGGTGACTACTCAAAACTTACCTCGGATATATTTGAACGGTTGCGGAAAGGCTACTCTATTACTTTCTCTTTTCCCCTATCTGATTTTGATCCTCTTTGCTCTTGAGCTTAATTAGAACAAATAGATTTGTTTAATTACTTACTCAACCTTATTTCTTAATAGCCACATTTGACAATCATATATAACTTCAATATGTATTATATTTTATAAAATATGCCATTTATCACCGATGCTGCACACACAAATACATACATACTCATATGCATAAAATTCATTTATGCTTAATCTATAACCCATTCGGCCTTAACTACTCAAACTTAGCCTTTATATTTAATTCCATTTTATGACCGAATATAGCAAATTCACATAGGTTTCACCTGTGCCAAACAATGACCGAACCATTTAATCATGCTTATGGCCGATTTTCACATTAACACGAGACACACAAACATCAATAACCAAGTTTATTAATATATCACACCATCAACTAAAACATACATATAGAAACACAAAATCCATTTGACCTATTATACTTTCATGTGCACATTTTTAACCACATAGCTAATACCCTAATAAACAATTTAAATACATATCACCTACCAATTCACATCTCCAAAATCCCCAATACAATCATTTTTTTTATCATAGCTGAATGTCACAAAACAAGGCATCCAAAATCTCAAATCACTTTCTATAATCCATTCGGCCATTATAATTAGATACATAAAATTTTATTCTTATTTTTCAAAAACTATCAAACCCGAATCAATAAAACATTAAACTCCATATTAATCCACCCTTAGTACATTTGGCCATAACATAGGCATATATACATTTAACTTGATTTCTTCATGAAAAATAAAGGCTATAACCGAATAGTCTTTAACCATTTAAAACTACAAGGCACAAATTATAACTTCAATTTACAAGCTTATATCATAAGAATTTCTCCATTATAGCTTTCAAAGCATATTCGGCTATAACACAAGCACACTTAATTAATTTTTTTTTTTTACAATTACAAATTCAAACTTTTTCAAACTTAACATACTTTTATAATATCACATTCAATTTTCCATACCCTTTAACATGTAACCGATCTTCCAAAACACCAAAAATACAAGAAGTTTAACCCATATACTTCAAAATTTTAAACACACTTTAATACCAAATAAAATCATATTCGGCAATGCTCTCATAATCATTCTAACCTATTTTCTCAACATCCCTACATGCACAATTAATCAACTTAGACCTTAACCAACCACCATTACAATTTAAAGTATGAAGACAACCAACATTGCATAATTCTTTCTCATGGTTGAATGCTTGGATCATCACCAATCTTTAAATTCTCACATGGGTGATATTAAGAACTAAAAATTCGATCTAATATCACAAAATTTCAAGAAACAACATTCAATTCATACCTTAATTTAACATGGGAAGGTGCCGAATGCCTTGGTGGTATTTTCTCCACTCTTTTACTAAGTTTCGGTTGAACAAGAAGAAAAGATGAACAAAATGTCTTTTATTTCTATATTTTCTTATTTTATTCCCTTTTTCTTAACTTATTTATTTTTTATATTATTATTTACACCATTATCTAATATAATAATGTTATAAAATGTATAAAGTGCTCACAATTATGAACTTGGCCGGCCACTATCCCTAAAGAGGGAAATTTGACATGCAAGACCACCATTTCGCTTGCATGCATTTGTTAGTCATCACACATTTACCCATTATACTTCTTATGTTTCACAACCAAGTCCTACTTAGAAAAATTCACATCAAATGACCTCATTAAAACATCAAAAATTTCAAGCATGGATTAACATATATAATAGACATATAAATGAGTATTTAGAAAATTTTTTGATTCGGTTTTATGGTCCCGAAACCACTTTCTAACTAGGGTCAAATTAGGGTTATCACAACTCTCCCCCCTTAGGGATTTTTGTCCCCGAAAATCTTACCAACAAAAAGGTTTGGGTATCGTTCTCTCATTTGCATCCTCTAGTTCCCAAGTCGCTTCCTCGACTCCGTGTTTGAACCATAGAACTTTAACCAATGAGATTTTCTTATTTCGTAATTCTTTCACCTCGTAAGCCAGAATACGAATCGGTTCTTCCTCATAGATTAAATCAGACTATATCTCAATCTATACATTCTTACTTAGAAAATAAGCGAGCCATTTTCTATATATATTATCTTTTGACATTAAAATCAATTCTTTATACAAATATTGTCCAAGGCTGAATGCAAACATTCATCTAAAGCATAAAAACTCAACCATTCCCCTCAACTCCTACCATGGCCGAATGCACAATTAGCCAAATTCTTCAAATTTAGCACATGGGCTATGCAAAGGACATAACTATAAACTCAATTTCATCTCCAAATACTTTCACATAACCTCACACATGGACCGAATGTATCACGATCACATTTATAGTCATAACACTTATTCGCAAACGCATTACTTTATACACTTATAATTCAATCCAAAACAAAATCACATACGAGTACAGAATACATACCTGGTCAACTTAAGGTATTGAACCATTTCAAATATCATTTTATCACAAAGTCTCAAAATTATAGACTTTTATCAAGTTACCTGACATTTGTCGGCTAGGTTCTGAACCAGAATTCATCGCCAGCCCTAAGCCTGGTAAGCTCAAGGCCGATTTATTTCACCAGCTCAGAGCTTGCTAAGCCAAAGGCCCAAATACTGCGGTATAATAATCTTTTCACAAGGTTTCATGCCCATTCCAGCACATACTTCTCATCTCCACAAACAATCCACATAGTTTGAACATTAATATCATTCGTATACAAACTCATACCAAAAGCTTTATTTTCACTTAATACTTCTCATTAACATTTTTAAGACATATCATTATATATATGCCATTATTTCAAAATGGTTATTTGGCTTAAACACATATACATAACTCATGTTCATTCTATTTCATATTCGGCCTTAACACAACTACACAAATCACATTCATCAAATATAAATAGCTTTCGAAACATGTATAATAACACTTATTAATCATTCCAAAAACTTATCACAAAGCTTACTTAGATTTTCATTTTACTATTCGATCTTAAGCCTAAAGTCATATACTAACACTTAGTCCGTTTAACAGACTTTCTCTTCATATTGTCCAGAAATATCTAGATTTCAGACAAGCCTTATATAATGCCGACATCCCATACGCGGTCTTACATGTTATTTAATATCGATGCCACTGTCCCGGACAGGGTCTTACATGAATCACAAGTGTTGCCAGTGTCCCAGACACGGTCTTATACACTAGCTCAAATCAATGCCTTCGTCCCGGACGAGGTCTTACATGATCTCATTTCACACACTTAGTGCTCCAACAACCGATCTCTCACACACAGTGCTCGGTTACAGAACTCGTACATACAGTGCCTCAACAACCGATCTCACACACATAGTGCTCGGTTACAGATCTCGCACACACAGTGCCTCAACAACTAATCTCGCACACATAGTGCTCGGTTACAGATCTCGCACACACAGTGCCTCAACAACTGATCTCGCACGCATAGTGCTCGGTTACACTTATTATTACACCTCGAAATGACTTAACTAAGTCTATAATACATCATATATATATATAACATTATCAAAGTATATACTGCACATTAAGATCATAAATCAAGATATAACATCTTGTGCATACACATCACATATATCTGAATATACTTTACCGTATTTTATTTCATAGCCCATTCAGCAAATCACTTTACATGCACTAATATCAAGTCATTCAATTAGATCCAAATTCACACATAGACATGAACATTTCAAGTTCTCAACGCCAACTGTATTTCACCCAAATTTAGCTCTAATATAATACCCTATTCCACATTTAAACATTTCTCCTTTATTCTTATCCACATACATAGCTAATATACTTTCATGAATAATTTTCACATATACCATTCGACATTAGCACATATCATAGTCTCATCTTAATCACACAATTTAACCATTCAGCTTTGATACACATTAACACTTGTTAAGCTTTTACCTTAATCTCACACAGACCATTAGCTTATAAAACATTTCTACTTAAACCCCTTTCATCTCAATTTTCATATTTAGTATGAACATTCATACAAATAGCATTAGTTACTCAAGATACATGGCATATTAAGTCTCCCAAAACTTACGATTATCTTAACAATCACATATGCATACAATACACTAAGCCATCTCATAGTTTACCATAATAACCATTTACAAAAAAATTAAACTTTAACATCCTTCGCATATAAGCTCATTTCAAATACATCGTATTATAAACAAATGCAAGGTACGAATATTTACTTAAAACTTACCTCTACTATTACCGAGTAGCTACAAAACGACTAATCGACTAGCTTTGCCACATACCCAAAATTTCTTGAATTCTAAGTTCAGTTTAACAAGAACATGCCTAATTTAAACAAAACAAATTTCCTTTCCTATAAGCATATATATATACGGCAACTTCAACTTCATACCACTTAATAATGGATTCAACTTGGTCATCCACTACAATACACTCATTCGGCCATTTAATAATCAAATTTATCATCAAAATAATATCTTTCAAAAGCTGTCAATTTTTCACAAATTAACAAATTGCCGAATGCACATATGTTCATTAATTCAACTCCTTAATTAAAAAAATCTAATTTGGCTAGCATACTTATAATTACTAACAATTTAACAAATGTTTCTATTATCAAGCATTAATTCCATACTTCATCATGATAGCCGATTATCAATAAACGTCTAAGCTACGATTAACCATATTTTATACAACTCAAATTCGTCTTCCCAACATTTTCAAACTAAAATAATATCAACAATCCATCATGAAGTACAAAACACCCTTGGTCGGATGCTATTTAAGCATCAAACTCATAGGCAATAGATAGAATCAGTTGGGGGACTCAAAACCATCCAAATACATTCAAGCTAACATGAAATTTACCTTTTAATTAAGCTCAACCATAGCCGAATGCCTTGCTCTTCTTCTTTACTTATTTCCTACGTTCTACTCAATTTAATCTTCCAATTCAATTTCGTATCATGATATTATTTATAATTCCGTATCAAAATCATAAAACATAACATTATAACACTTTTAATTTAGCAATTGAAACATAATAGTTAATCATATAAACACACTGATTATACATCATTCAATAAGTGTACACAAACTCACATTTTGTCATCTTGAGTAACTTAATTTACCACATTCAATCAATCAGATAGATTGGGCACATAACATTATACGAGTACCAACACGCATAGATAAGGTTATCACCACATAAACTTTCATTTCCTTCTACGTTTCCGTATTTCTTAACTTATGGTTATTAAGTTGCTTACGTTAGTACATAAATATCATGGACTTCTATTCATACCTTTCTTGATATCATTTACTACAGCTCGATCAGGATCGGGATTCATTATTAAACGAAAAATGCATTTTTAACTGTTAGAAATCATCACACTATCGTATTAACACTTATGGCATGTATAGTTAGACTCACACACGCTACGTTAGTCCTAGAATCGACTAAACCGTAGCTCTAATAACAATAAAATGTAACACCCCTAACCCGTATCCGATTACTGGATTAAGGTTAAGAAGTATTACCAAACTATATCTTTCGTTATCGCATTCACATAGTCATAAAACATAAACAGAGATTGAACTGAAATACATACAGACGTTAAGTCATATGCCATTTTCGTATGGCCAAATATTTAAAAAATACAAAACATCGTTATCATCAGCCTAAACTATACATGACATATCGAGTCCAAAATATAACTGTACCAAAAAGATCAATAGTGTGACGAACTACTGACGATCCCCGAGTCGGTGGCCAAAATTAACAATCTATAAAACAGAGAAACAAGGAATAGAGTAAACTTTCAAAGCTTAGTAAGTTTTAAGCATCACAAACAATTTAAGACTTATAGAAAATCGAAACATTCATTTAAACAGACTTATTCTCAATTCAAATTGCTTCATGGCCGAATACACATAAAACCATTGTCCGAATAGGTCATTGTTTTACTTGTAGATATAACAATCATTCACACTTAAGTATCATTCTTTGATACTAATAATTCATAAAATCATTGACTGAATGTACGTGAGTACATAAGGAAATTTTAACATATACTTCATATACAAATATATCATAACCGATTAAATCATTCTCATATTCGTAAAGATAACCATCAATCACATATATATATATATATTCTCCTTGATGCTATTGATTCACTTTGAAATCAATTCACAATGAGTATGTAATATATACCTGAACATCTTAAATGTATAATACTTATTTGATGGTAATTTACTGCGAATACTCAATATCATAATCTTACTTGAATCCCATCATTTAGCCTTCGGATCTTTAAACCCGGATATAATATGAGCACGAAACCTGTGGACCTCAAGTCTGGATAATATTCCAGCATAAAGCCTGCAGACCTTAAGTCTGGATAAAATTCCAGCATAAAGCCTGAGGACATTACGTCCGGATAAAATTCCAGCATAAAGCCTATGGACATTAAGTTCGGATACACATCAAATATCATGCATATTTAATCATATATTAACACATCTCATTCAACGTATCACATTAGTAGTCATTTGCTACATTCGGATATAAGCTCCATATGAACACCATCATTTACGCTTCGGTTCAAAAGTCATACACAAATATCACATATCCATTTCACCATTCAAGCTTAACCCATAGTGACCATTCGACTATAAGCCATATACACAAATTATTTATCACACAACTTAATTCAAGTAGAACCAAAAGGTCACAATTCATCTAATATACACATATCAAGGCATCATCAATTATATACTAAAGTTGACTACTCAAAACTTACCTCGGATATATTTGAACGGTTGCAGAAAGGCTACTCTATTACTTTCTCTTTTCCCCTATCTGATTTTGATCCTCTTTGCTCTTGAGCTTAATTAAAACAAATAGATTTGTTTAATTGCTTACTCAACCTTATTTCTTAATAGTCACATTTGACAATCATATATAACTTCAATATGTATTATATTTTATAAAATATGCCGTTTATCACCGATGTTGCACACACAAATACATACATACTCATATGCATAAAATTCGTTTATGCTTAATCTATAACCCATTCGGCCTTAACTACTCAAACTTAGCCTTTATATTTAATTCCATTTTATGACCAAATATAACAAATTCACATAGGTTTCACCTGTGCCAAACAATGACCGAACCATTTAGTCATGCTTATGGCCGATTTTCACATTAACGCGAGACACACAAACATCAATATCCAAGTATGTTAATATATCACACCATCAACTAAAACATACATATAGAAACACAAAATTCATTTGACCTATTATACTTTCATGTGCACATTTTTAACCATATAGCTAATACCCTAATAAACAATTTAAATACATATCACTTACCAATTCACATCTCCAAAATCCCCGATACAATCATTTTTTTTTATCATAGCCGAATGTCACAAAACAAGGCATCCAAAATCTCAAATCACTTTCTATAATCCATTCGGCCATTAAAATTAGATACATAAAATTTTATTCTTATTTTTCAAAAACTATCAAACCCGAATCAATAAAACATTACACTCTATATTAATCCACCCTTAGTACATTCGGCCATAACATAGGCATATATACATTTAACTTGATTTCTTCATGAAAAATAAAGGCTATAACCGAATAGTCTTTAACCATTTAAAACTACAAGGCACAAATTATAACTTCAATTTACAAGCTTATATCATAAGAATTTCTCCATTATAACTTTCAAAGCATATTCGGCTATAACAAAAGCACACTTAATTAATTTTTTTTTTTTACAATTACAAATTCAAACTTTTTCAAACTTAACATACTTTTATAATATCACATTCAATTTTCCATACCCTTTAACATGTAACCGATCTTCCAAAACACCAAAAATACAAGAAGTTTAACCCATATACTTCAAAATTTTAAACACACTTTAATACCAAATAAAATCATATTCGGCAATGCTCTCATAATCATTCTAACCTATTTTCTCAACATCCCTACATGCACAATTAATCAACTTAGACCTTAACCAACCACCATTACAATTTAAAGTATGAAGACAACCAACATTGCATAATTCTTTCTCATGGTCGAATGCTTGGATCATCACCAATCTTTAAATTCTCACATGGGAAATATTAAGAACTAAAAATTCGATCTAATATCACAAAATTTCAAGAAACAACATTCAATTCATACCTTAATTTAACATGGGAAGGTGCCGAATGCCTTGGTGGTATTTTCTCCACTCTTTTACTAAGTTTCGGTTGAACAAGAAGAAAAGATGAACAAAATGTCTTTTATTTCTATATTTTCTTATTTTATTCCCTTTTTCTTAACTTATTTATTTTTTATATTATTATTTACACCATTATCTAATATAATAATGTTATAAAATGTATAAAGTGCTCACAATTATGAACTTGGCCGGCCACTATCCCTAAAGAGGGAAATTTGACATGCAAGACCACCATTTCACTTGCATGCATTTGTTAGTCATCACACATTTACCCATTATACTTCTTATGTTTCACAACCAAGTCCTACTTAGAAAAATTCACATCAAATGACCTCATTAAAACATCAAAAATTTCAAGCATGGATTAACATATATAATAGACATATAAATGAGTATTTAGAAAATTTTTCGACTCGGTTTTGTGGTCCCGAAACCACTTTCTAACTAGGGTCAAATTAGGGCTGTCACATTATGCTTCCATAATAATTTCGAATTGGTTTCACAACTCTTTTTGTTAGACATCACGTTTTCATAATTCGACTATTTTTAAATTAAGTTTTAACATCAGACTAATAATGATTTAAGAGAATGACATTTTAAAATGGTTTACAATAATCAAGTCGATTTTATAAAAAATATACAAGGAGACTTTTATCCTAAAAAAGAGATTTATCAATAAAATAACGTTTTATGAAGAAGCACTTCAATGTGACAAGCCTAATTCGGGCCTAACTTCTAGGTCGGGTTTGGGGTGTTACAAAGGGTACTTGGGTTTTCCTGCCTGATAATAACTTGCCAATGCCATGCTTTAGGTATGGTCTTACATGGGATGTTCCCTGTCCTGCCAAAGCCATATATCTTATATGGACTTACATGGGATGTTCCTCAACTATCTCAACCTGCCAATGCCATATGTCTAATATGGACTTACATGGGATGTTCCTCAACTGTCTCAACCCAAAATACCATACATCCCTAATGTTCAAACGGGGCTTTCTAATACTTTTTCTTTATTATCTCATCTTTGATTCAACTTGAAATATTCTCATAATATATATATATATGCTAGAAATTAACAACATTAATATAAAATATTGAAATATTACATTTATTTACCGTAAACTTACCTCGGACCAAAATACGATCAACTTGACAACTTAATCTTCTACCTTTTTCTTTCCTCAGTCTATCCCCAAATTTCATTCTTCTTGATCTATAATTAGCAAATTTAGCTTATTTAATACTCACATTTATCAAAATAGTCCTTAACTCTAACTTTGGCAAAATTACAATTTTGCCCCTAAACTTTTGCATATTTACACTTTTGTCCCAAAGCTCAAAAATGAAACTTTTTCCCTAATTCTTATGTTTTAGGACATGCTGATCATTTTCCCTCAATGGCAACATCAAATTCTCACTCTAACATGTACTTATGAACATTAAGTATTTTTTACCGATTATGCCGTTTTACTCGTTTTCACTTAAAATCGAGTAGTACAAGTTGTTCAACATAATTTAAAACCTCATATTCTATCATAAAACATCAAAATAAACACATTTCACCTATGGGTATTTTTCCAAATATGAACCCTAGGTTAAATTTTTGCTAGAATAAGCTAAATCAAGTTACCGAGACTCCAAAAACGTAAAGAACATTAAAAACGGGGCTTGGAATCACTTACTATGGTGCTTGGAAGCTTGAAAAAGCCCTAGCTATGGAGAAACCTTTGAAATTTCGGCCTAGTGAAGAAGATGGACACATTTTGCCATCTTTTTCCCCTTTTAATTCATTTTAATTACCAAATGACTAAAATGCCATTCATTAAAAACTTTGGTTATTTCTACCTATGTATGTCCATTTTTGTCCATGAAAACCTAATGGTATAATTACCACTTAAGGACCTCTACTTCAATTATGCTCTTCAATTAAATCCTTTAAGATCTGGAACTCATATTTATCAACTTTTGCAATTAAGCCCTAATAGGCAAATTAAACATGCAATTCATAAAATTTTCTATCAATACTTTAACACATGCATCTAATCACTCGATAAATCATAAAAATTTATTGGAATAAATTTTTCTATCTCAGATTCGTGGTTTCGCAACCACTATTCCTTTTAGGCCATATTTCGGGATGTTATAAAGCTGGCAATTTTCAAGCTTGGGAAATCACATACTTGTGATGATGTTTTGGATGGGATACTCGCATTTTTGGGTTGAGATGTCTTCAAGGCGTTTGAAGATCTATCTCTCATATTTGAAACGCACTTTTAATCTTTCAAATTTGAATTCAGAAGCTCAAGTTATGATCATTTTAGTGAAGACTACGCAAGCAGAGTTTGTAAACGAGATTATGACGGGAATTACGAGTTTCGTGCTTTTAATTTTAAATCATATTGAGTTTAGGTTTTGGGCTTAATTTTTATTATATATAAGCCCAATATTATATTTATCAACACTTATTATTTTATTAATCTAAATTTTTAATAATTATTAAGTAGTTTAAGTTATTAAGGAGTTTTATGTCAACAAGAAAGTTTAGTTTAAAACTATTTATTTAGATTAATTAAAGTTCTAGTATACTTAAAACTTTAATTTAGATTTATTTAGCTAGCCTATATATAGGCCTTTGCAATGTACATAGTGAAGACAATTGTAATGCCCTAATTTTCGGGATTTTTGAGGTTTTACTTGAATTTAATTTTTGTTTGTTTGGTGTATTAAATTATGTTTTGAGTATGTTAGTGGGCCTTTAGAAGGCCCAAGCTTAGGTTAAAACCCAGTAGAATTTTAGAATTTTAGACCTAAGGGAGAAGGGACTCTGACTAAGTGGGCTTTTAAAAATATGTTGGTGAATTAAGACACAAGTAAGCTTGTGTTAAAGTGGCAAGGTGGCGCCACTTAAGACACAAGGGAGTGGCGTGTGAAAGCTATGCAAGAGCTAAGGTTCAAGTCTCATGGTAAGTAATGTGGGGTTTATTTTTTTAATGTATGCGAAGGGCATGTGGTGGACTCCAAGTGAAACTCTATTGGGAAGTGTTTGATGTGCTCATGGAATATGATTGAGGAGTGATAAGGGAGAAAATTTAGGAATTTTGAAAGGGAGGAAGTGTTGGCCTATTGTAGAGTGTAGGGGGATGCATAATCGGCTAGGGGAGCTTAGAGTGACATTTTCGGCATTTTTGGTCTTGAGGGTGTGCCAAATTCTTGATGCCTACCTTTCGGGATTGTTTAGGGTCATTCTTCTGGGTTTGCCGAATAGGTATAGGGTCTTGAGAGCTCCTTCATTTCATCTTTTTCTCCTCTTTTCTCTGTTCAAAAAAGCCAAAATCGTGTGCATAGCTTAATCTCTACCGATTTCTTTCTTCTTGATCGAACCCTCTCATACCCTTTTTCTTCTTAAGCTGAATCCATCATCTTCTTGCCTCTTTCTTTTCTTGTTTATTATTGAAATTCATTCACATAAAACCTCTCATGACTGATTGCTTAAAAAAGCTGAAAACTTGAAAACACATCTTTTCTGTCGATTTCTCCTCTTTGCTTCCACTCTTGCTAAAATCGAAACCCTCAAGCCTTCCATATCTCTCTATCGACCATCTCTTCTCCAATTCACAACTTCTTCTTCTTCCATCTTTTCTCTTGAACCAAAACTCCCATACCCTCAGGGAGCCGAATCTTGTCATCTATTTTACAAAATTCTCCTTTGGCCGAATGCCATAGATCTCTTCTCCACCTTCGGTTCCATAATAGATCTGGACTAGATTAAGTGATTTGAGGCTCTCTTCTATCAAGACAAGCGGGTGAATCCTTGGTTAAGTGGTCTCCTCTTATAATCTCTTCTTTCTAATGAATCGTAAAAAGCCGGAATCCCTAATCTTTTTCACTTGTTGACCTTTCTCTGTGGTAATCAATTTAAAGTTTTCTGGTTGTCTCCTAATGATTCCGTAGCCGAAGTAGGGGCTGATCTCGTGAAGGGTGTGGGTGAGCAAGTGATCACAAGGTAATCCAGATCTAGTGGTAGATCTCGGTAAGGGAAGTGGATATCAGCTTTGGGTAAGGATGGTCGAATATGGTGATGTTGTAATATTGGTTACGTTGGTTATTATTGGATTATAGTCTAATATAATAATGGACTGTTGTAGGTTAATCGCGTGGGGAGTTTCGTCGTAGTACATCGCAAAACAGGTGTGTAATTGACACCCACTAGTAGACTAGATCGACAAAAGCTGAAATGTCAAAATTTTGGCATTTTGTGGGTTTGCGAGCGTACAAGTGCTCGTGGGTCAGTTTGACTCGATAAAATCTGTAAACGTAAATGGTAAGCGTGATGTGTGTGCGATTTCGTACATGTTGGGCCCAATAGGCTTATGGGTCCATGTGGGTGAAAATGAGCGATAAGTTTAATCTAGTAGTTGAACTATTAATTCTGCTAAAACGGGCGTAGAATATGGGCTTAGTGGGCCGTATTAGCTAGTGGACACTGTAGGGCCCATTAGGGGTTTTAGGGCCCGATGACTCTATAGTAATAAAATAGGCTAAATAAGTTGTCTGGATGCCATTAAGACTGTTAACAAACTGTAATACACATGAAACCTTAAAAACTAGCAAATTTACTTAAATACCCCTTAAGGGTGGAAAATTACTGTTTTACCCCTAGGTACTAAAAGACCATTTTACCCCTAGGCTAAGTTGACTGAATTGCATGCTAAAATTATATCTACTCACTGTATGCCATGTCATTATATACACTGTTGCATAGGAATCAGGTTTTGATAGAGGAAGTGCTAAGTGGCAATGCCACGTTTACTGTTAGGGGCTTTGCCTCGTTTTACTGTTTAGTGGCTTGGCCACGTTATCTGATCTAAGCAGCTAAGCTGCGACTGTGGTGTGTAGGGCTGGGTGGATTGAGTTATTCCCCACATGGTGTGCAAGGCTGGTACGGGTGGTGTGTAGGGCTAGATTGGGCTGGGTTTTGCATTCATGCATAAATACTGTTCTATTTTTGTAATGGGCCTATGGGCCACTTTGATTTTCTGAATAGGGCTAAGGCCCAGTAATTACTATCTTTACAAAAGTTTGGTTTTCTGAAATCTAGTTTTTGAAGAGTGGCACACCGAATCCCCAGTACCAAGTCTGTAAGTATCTTTACTGCACTGTACTGTACTGAAATACTAATATACTATTGTAGATAGTGCTGAGACCCTACTAAGATTTTGTAGTTAGGGTAATACTAAAACTGTAGAGACTGATACAGTAGGAAAAACTGAAACCCTAGAAGACTGAGAATGTAGCTAGGCTACGATTCTGCGAAAACAAACTCTGAAATACTATCTGTACATAAGACATTTGTAATAAACACTGAAATACTGAATTAATTCATAAAATTCGTAATCAGATAATACGATATGAGTACGAGGGCAGCTCGTGGACGAGGCCGTGGATGTGGCCGAGGTAGTGTACAAGCTGGGTCTTCATCTTCAGGACATCTGCCAGCTGTGGAGGCACGAGCGCCGCCAGCGATTGAGATCGGGTGGTATGATCGGGCTGCAGGGGATGATGCTTTGTCCCAGGCAATGGTGAGGGTTCTAGAAAGGGTCACTAGAGCAAGTACAAGGACTGTGAATCGAGGATCTATTTCTAAGCAACTCCGAGCTAACGAATCAGAGGTTTTCAAGGGCGTATCTAAAGTAGCCTCAAATGTGGCTGAATATTAGTTGGAGGCCACGGAGCGGGTGGATCACTGTGAGGGATAATACCCCAGCTGAGCGGGCAACTTGGGAGCTATTTAAGATGGCCTTCAAAGGGAAGTACGTCGGGGCAAGCTATGTGGATGCCCGAAGGAAGGAATTTCTGAACCTGACCTAGGGTAATAAGACCGTTGCTGAGTACGAGGTCGAGTTCTTAAGGTTGAGCCAGTATGCTAGTGGAATAGTTGCTACGGAATATGAACATAGCATACGATTTGAGGATGGCCTCAGGGATGAGCTTAGGGTGCTGATAGCTCCGCAGAGGGACTGATTTTGCTACCTTAGTGGAAAAGGCTAAGATAGCCGAGGAGGTGAAATGAACAGAGCGACATAATCGTGAGAAGGATCGAAACCGATTTAGGAGGGATTCTAGACCCTCGGGTGCTGCAGGCAGAAATGTTAAAAGGGCTAGAGTGGACAAACCGGTTCGAGCAGTTCCGGTGAATGTGGTTAGATCGTATGCTTGCGGGGATTATGGCAGAGTACATCTGGGAGAATGTTGGAAGCATACTAGGGCATGTTTCCGGTGTGGATCCAATGAGCATAGAGTTAAGGATTGTCCTCAGAGGTCAGCTCAGACGCAAGCTACTGAACAGAGGGTTGCTCAACCAGTGCAAGGTGGACCACAACTGCCGAGATACCATGGTCAAGGTAGGGGCAGTAACAGAAATGGTCATGGACATGGAGCACCAGGTAAGGAGCTAGAAATGCTGAGGCTCGTTAGCCAGCGTTGGTGTATGCTGCTCATCGCCGAGAGGAGGGTGACGCACCTGACGTCATAACTGGTACTTTTTTTATTTCTAGCATGCCATACAATGCCTTGATAGATATTGGTTCTACCTATTCGTATGTTGCATGTGATATATCTGGGTCGTTGGGTGTGTACTCTGAGGAAACTGTGAGTGGGGTAATTGTGATAAGTCCACTGGGTCATTCGGTTAGGGTAGACAAACTCTTTAGAGATGTGCCTTTAGAGACTCAAGGTAGGATTTTTCACTGCGGATTTAATGGAGCTACCGTTTGGAGAATTCGATCTCATCTTGAGAATAGACTGGCTTGTTAAGCATAAGACGACTCTGGATTGTGTAGCTAAATGGATGGTGTTAAAGACTACAGAGGATGAGGAGGTGATGGTTATAAGGGAGCGAAGGGACTACTTACTCAATGTTGTTTCGGCCTTGAGAGTTGAAAAGCTAATTCGTAAAGGTTGCGAGGTGTATTTGGCATATGTGAGTAAGACAAATGCTGAGGGTTTGACCGTAGGAAAGGTCAGAATGATTAAAAAGTTTCAAGACGTCTTTCCTAAGGAGCTTCCTAAGTTGCCTCCGAATCGCGAAGTCTAGTTTGGAATCGACTTGTTGCCTAGAATGGCTCCAGTGTCCATCGCACCTTACAGGATGGCACCAAAGGAGCCAGTGGAGTTGAAAGCACAAATCCAAGAGTTGTTGGACAGAGGTTTTATTAGGCCTAGTGTGTCTCCATGGGGAGCACCAGTACTGTTCGTGAAAAAGAAGAATGGGATGATGTGTATGTGCATCGATTATCGCTAGTTGAACAAACTGACGATTAAGAACAAATACCCTCTGCCAAGGATTAATGACCTATTTGACCAACTAAGTGGAGCTTCGGTATTTTCCAAGATCGATCTTCGATCTGGATATCATCAGTTAAGGGTCAAGGAGGTGGATATTCATAAGACAACATTCAAAACTCGGTATGGTCATTACGAGTTTCTAGTGATGCCGTTTGGACTGACGAATGCACTTGCGATTTTCATGGATTTGATGAATCGGGTATTCCAACCTTACTTGGATTGATTGGTGGTCGTCTTCATAAACGATATTTTGGTGTATTCGAAAACTAAGGAGAAGCATGATGAGCATCTCCGTATTGTACTGCAAGTATTGAGGGAGAAGCAACTGTATATGAAATTCAGCAAGTGTGAATTTTGGTTGCGAGAAGTGACATTTCTAGGTCACATTGTTTCTGCTAAGGGGATTAGGGTAGATCCTCGAAAAATTGAGGCAGTTTTGGAATAGAAGCCACCTAGATCTGTATTGGAAATTTGGAGTTTTCTGGGTTTAGCAGGGTACTACAGAAGGTTTGTGGAAGGATTTTCCTTGATTGCAGCACCGTTAACAAAACTTTTGAGGAGAGGAGTACCATTTGTATGGACTGAGAAATAGCAAGAGGCTTTCGATAGGTTGAAGAAGGTTCTGATTGAGGCGCCAGTGTTGATTCAGCTGGAGTCTGGGAAGGATTTCACTGTTGCATGTTGGTTTGGGCTGTGTATTGATGCAAGAGGGTAAGGTGGTCGCTTATGCATTGCGACAGCTTAAGCCTCACGAAGGGAACTACCTTACGCATGATCTAGAGTTGGCAGCGGTTATTTTTGCATTAAAGATTTGGAGACACTACTTGTATGGAGAAAAGTGTATTATATACACAGACCATAAGAGTCTCAAGTATTTGTTGACTCAGAAGAAGTTAAATCTTAGGCAACGAAGATGGATAAAGTTGCTTAAGGATTACGACTGTTCTACTGAGTATCACCTAGGCAAAGCGAATGTGGTGGCTGATGCACTAGTCGAAGAGCTATAACTGAATTGAGAGCAATGTTTGCTCATCTGAGTCTATATGACGATGATAGTTTGTTAGCAGAATTACAAGTGAGACCAACCTGGATTAAGCAGATTAAGGAGAAGCAGTTAGAGGATGAGTCACTAGTTCCTCGATTCCAACAAGCTGAGAATGATGAGGCTTCAGATTTTGGACTGAATAGTGAAGGAGTTCTGTGCTTTCGAGGAAGAGTTTGTATTTCGAAAGACTCTGACTTGAGGTAGTCAATTCTGAGAGAGGCTCATGGCGGACCTTGTGCCATGCATCCAAGAGGGAATAAGTTGTGTCGAGATTTGTGAGAGTTGTACTGGTGGTCTAGACTTAGGCGTGAAGTAACGGAATTCGTGGGTAAGTGTCTGACATGCCAGCAAGTGAAAGCTGAGCATCAACTACCTTTTAGACTTCTGCAACCAGTGAGGATTCCACTCTGGAAGTGGGAGAGGGTAACCATGGATTTTGTGAGTGGGCTACCCTTGACACCTACCAAGAAAGACTCAGTTTGGGTGATTGTCGATAGGTTAACAAAATATGCTCATTTCATACCTGTCTGAACTGACTACTTACTTTAGAAATTAGCTAAATTGTATGTGGCGGAGATAGTGCGACTTCATGGAGTGCCAATTTCGATTATTTCTGATCGAGATCCTAGGTTTACGTCTCGATTTTGGCAGAAGTTACATGAGGCGTTGGGGATGCGATTGGATTTCAGCAATGCTTTTCACCCTAGACAGATGGACAGTCGGAAAGGGTTATTCAGGTTTTGGAGGACATGTTGAAGGGTTGTGTTATCGACTTCCGAGGTAGTTGGGAGGATTACTTGCCATTAGCGAAGTTTGCTTATAACAATAGCTATCAGGCGAGTATTCGAATGGCTCCATATGAGGCGCTATATGGGCGTAGGTGTCGTACGCCTACCTGTTGGACAGAGTTAGGAAAACGTCAGGTTCTTGGGCCAGAGTTGGTGGCAGATACTGAAGACAAGGTTAGGTTGATTAGAGATCGGTTAAAGGAAGCATCTGATAGATAGAAATCTTATGTTGACTTAAAGCGTAAGGAAATTGAGTACTCAGTAGGGGATATGGTCTTCTTGAAGGTCTCGCCTTGGAAGAAGATATTAAGATTTGGTAAGAAAGGCAAGTTGAGTCTGCGGTTTATCGGGCCTTATCGAGTTCTTAAACGGGTAGGTCCTGTAGCTTACCACCTAGAATTACCGCTGGAGTTAGACCAAATTCATGACGTTTTTCATGTCTCTATGCTGAGGCGATATCGATCTGATCCTTCTCATGTCCTACCAGTGGAAGAAATTGAGGTGAAAACCAACTTGACTTTTGAAGAAGAACCTGTGCAAATTTTGGACCGTGATGTCAAGGTATTAAGAAAGAAGTCAGTTCCATTGGTGAAAGTACGTTGGCACAATCATGACAGAGAAGAAGCTATGTGGGAGCTAGAAGAGGCGATCCATCAACAATACCCTCACCTGTTTGGACCAGGTAAATTTCGAGGCCGAAATTTCTTTAAAGGGGTAGAGTTGTAACGCCCTAATTTTTGGGACTTATGAGATTTTACTCGAATTTAATTTTTGTTTGTATGGTGTATTAAATTATGTTTTGAGTATGTTAGTGGGCCTTTAGAAGGCCCAAGCTTAAGTTAAAACCCGGTAGAATTTTAGAATTTTAGACCTAAGGGAGAAAGGGCTCTGACTAAGTGGGCTTTTAAAAATATGTTGGTGAATTAAGACACAAGTAAGCTTGTGTTAAAGTGGCAAGGTGGCGCCACTTAAGACACAAGGGAGTGGCGTGTGGAAGCTGTGCAAGAGCTAAGGTTCAAGTCTCATGGTAAGTAATGTGGGGTTTGTTTTTTTTAATGCATGTGCAAGGCATGTGATGGACTCCAAGTGAAACTCTGTTGGGAAGTGTTTGATGTGCTCATGGAATATGATTGAGGAGTGATAAGGGGACAAAATTTAGGAATTTTGAAAGGGAGGAAGTGTTGGTCGATTTTAGGAGTGTAGGGGATGCATAATCGGCTAAGGGAGCTTAGAGTGACATTTTCGGCATTTTTGGTCTTTAAGGTGTGCTGAATTCTTGTTGCCTACCTTTCGGGATTGTTTAGGGTCATTCTTCTGGGTTTGCCGAATAGGTATAGGGTCTTGAGAGCTCCTTCATTTCATCTTTTTCTCCTCTTTTCTCTGTTCAGAAAAGCCGAAATCGTGTGCATACCTTAATCTCTCCGATTTCTTTCTTCTTGACCGAACCCTCTCATACCCTTTTTCTTCTTAAGCCGAATCCATCATCTTCTTGCCTCTTTCTTTTCTTGTTTATTATTGAAATTGATATGCATAAAACCTCTCCTAACTGATTGCTTAAAAAAGCCGAAAACTCGAAAACACATCCTTTCTGTCGATTTCTCCTCTTTTCTTCCACTCTTGCTAAAATCAAAACCCTCAAGCCTTCCATATCTCTCTATCGACCATCTCTTCTCTGATTCAAACTTCTTCTTCTTCCATCTTTTCTCTCGAAACCAAAACTCCCATATCTTCAGGGAGTCGAATCTTGTCATTTATTTTACAAAATTCTCCTTTAGCCGAATGCCATAGATCTCTTCTCCACCTTCGGTTCCATAATAGATCTGGACTAGATTAAGTGATTTGAGGCTCTCTTCTATCAGGACAAGCGGGTGAATCCTTGGGTAAGTGGTCTCCTCTTATAATCTTTTCTTTCTAATGAATCGTAAAAAGCCGAAATCCCTAATCTTTTTCACTTGTCAGCCTTTCTCTTTGGTAATCGATTTAAAGTTTTCTGGTTGACTACTAGTGATTCCGTAGTCGAAGTAGGGGTTGATCTCGTGAAGGGTGTGGGTGGGCAAGTGATCACAAGGTGATCCAGATCTAGTGGTAGATCTCGGTAAGGGTAAGTGGATATCGGCTTTGGGTAAGGATGGCCGAATATGGTGATATTGGTTACGTTGGTTATTGTTGGATTATAGTCTAATATCACATGGACTGTTGTAGGTTAATCGCGTGGGGAGTTTCATCGTAGTACATCACATAACAGGTGTGTAATCGACACCCATTAGTAGACTAGATCGGCAAAAGCCGAAAAGCCGAAATGCCAAAATTCTGGCATTTCATGGGCTTGCAAGCGTGCGAGCGCTCGTGGGTCGGTTTGACTCGGTAAAATCTATAAACGTAAATGGTAAGTGTGATGTGTGCACGATTTCATGCACGTTGATGGTTTTGGGCCTCGGAAGGCCAAATTTGGGCCCAATGGGCTTACGGGTCCATGTGGGTGAAAATGAGCGGTAAGTTTAATTTGGTAGTTGAACTGTTAACTCTGCTAAAACGGGCATAAAATATAGGCTTAGTGGGCCGTAATAGCTAGTGGACACTTCAGGGCCCATTAGAGGTTTTAAGGCCCGATGACTCTATAGTAATAAAATAGGCTAAATAAGTTGTCTGGATGCCATTAAGACTGTTAACAAACTGTAATGAGCATGAAACCTTAAAAACTAGCAAATTTACTAAAATACCCCTTAAGGGTGAAAAATTACTGTTTTACACCTAGGCTAAGTTGACTGAATTGCATGCTAAAATTATATCTGCTCACTGTATGCCATGTCATTATATACACTGTTGCATGGGAATTGGGTTTTGATGGAGGAATTGCTAAGTGGCAATGCCACATTTACTGTTAGGGGCTTTGCCTCGTTTACTATTTAGTGGCTTGGCCACGTTATCTAATCTGAGCAGCTAAGCTGCGACTTGGTGTGTAAGGCTGGGTGGGTTGAGTTATTCCCCACACAGTGTGTAGGGCTGGTACGGGTGGTGTGTAGGGCTGGATTGGGCTGGGTTTTGCATTCATGCATAAATACTGTTCTGTTTGTATAATGGGCCTAGGGCCACACTTATTTTCTGAATAGGGCTAAGGCCCAGTAATTACTGTTTTTTGAATAGGGCTAAGGCCCGGTTAATATTGTATCTGGATAGGGCTTAGGCCCAGTTAAGCTTGAACTGACATGGACTCTGGTTGGGTTTAGCTTACACACTGAGTTTCCCAAACTCACCCATTTCTTTTCATCCATGTAGGTGAGCCCCACCCTTAGTGGACTTGGAGCTAGAGGGATTTAGAGTGGCCACGTGAACTGCATTTGGTTATACTTTCTTAAATTATTTATTTTAGTATTTTCTTAACTTATTATCATTTTGGGTTTTAATTTTGTAATATGGCCGCTCTTTGGTTATTTTTATTTTTATGTTGGTTATTAATTATTAAATTATTACTCGTTTAAAATTGATAGAATTAAGCTGCGTGGGTTTTTATTCCAAATTAGTCAACGTTTTCAAAATATATCATACGTAGCAAATGGATAACTTAACGACAAATAAGATCTTTTAAAGAAATAAACTCTAATTGGTAGTGGATAGGACTTTCATAAATTAAATGACTTGGTTTCTTTCCAAACTCTTAAAAATGATTTTGCAAAGTCACCCTAAACGTATTAATTTGAGAATGAGGTGTAATTCATCGTCTATGTGACACGCCAGATTTGGCCATAACGTCTGGGCCGGGTTTGGGGTGTTACAACAATTCATTATTACTCAACTTCTCTTTTGAGTTAATAAATTCTCTTTGAGTTTTTCTTTTCAATAATTTCTCTTTAGTTTCTTTTGGAATAGTTTTAACAAAATTCCAAATTGTGGGGATCATCTTCAAACTTTTTTTTACCAAGTTTTCTTTCTTGGAGGGGAAATTAGAGCCGCTTGAAGGGGGTTGTGGATCCTTTGTGTTTCCAAGGCTTCTTAGGATTTTTAAATGTCACGTTCTATCTTTTCCATCTATTATCTTTATTTTATTCTTTATTATTCTAATCTTTGATTTATTATTCTATTTAATTATCTTATTTATTTATTTTAATTGTTTTATGTAACTTGGATTTGATTGCATTTCAGGTTGTGTCAAAAAATCCAAGTTTATTTACGAACGTCTAAAGCCCTAAGTCAAATCAGCGATGTTCATAAACCGTACGATCTGCTTCCACATTCATCCATCTAATTCTTTATCATTCACCAAAATAAATCATAAAACAAACACAAATAATACTCAGCCATAGACACACATAAATCAACTAAAAATGCAAGCATAAGCTAGTTCCTTTTGGAGTAGAAATTTTCGACTAGCCTAGCCAAAATGCAAAAATCTTAATTCCTATTTGTTCCCTTTGCTTAAAACTAATTCCAATAATCTAATTACTTATCTAAGAATGATTTTCAACCTTCAAACTATATAAAAATACATAGATTCATGGTTCTGAAATTTCGACGTACAATGGCCATTTTTCATGAAAACTCAGTAAAACCTTAGAATCTTTTAATGAAACTTTAAGAGGAGTTTAGAAACTTTCCAATCACATTAAAACAAGTTGAAAAAGCTTTGAAACATCAATTTCATTCAAAATCCCAAATTTCACCATTAACACTCCAAATTTTAGCATTTGCAGAAAATTTTTGTGATCAATATAGATATGGCATTTCTCACCAAACAAGTCATGACGCCAGTTTTTCAATGCAAATACAATTGCTGCCAACTCTAAATCGTGCATCGGATAATTCTTTTCATGCGGCTTCAACTGTCTCGAGGCATAAGCTATTACTTTGCCTTCCTACATTAAAACACAGCCTAGACTGTTCAACGATGCATCACTGAAAATTACGAATTCTTTACCCGATTCAGGCTGAACTAACACTGGTGCCTCTAACAATAATGCTTTCAACTGTTTGAAACTTTGTTGACATTTCTCAGACCATTCGAATTTAACATCTTTCTGAAGTAAACGTGTCATCATAATTGCAATCATAGAGAATCCTTTCACAAAACACCAATAATAGCCAGCTAATCTCTGAAAGCTACGGACTTCAAATGTGTTTCTCGGAGGTTTCCAATCTAAAATCGCAAAATTCTTACTCGAGTCGACTCAGATACCTTCAGTTGAAACAATATGTCCCAGAAATCCAACCTCTCAAAGCCAAAACTCGCATTTACTGAACTTTGCAAACAATTGTTCGTCTCTCAAGGTTTGCAATATTATTCTCAAATGCTCGGCATGTTCGGATTCATCTCGGGAATAAATAGGAATATCATAGATAAACACAACAACAAATCAATCTAGATACGGTCTGAAAATCTGGTTCATCAAGTCCATAAAAATTGCAGGCGCGTTAGTTAATTCGAAAGGCATAACAAGGAATTCATAGTGTCCGTACTTCATTCTGAACACAATCTTTGGCACATCTGAGTCTTTAACTCATAACTGGTAATAGCTTGATCTCAATTCAATTTCAAAAAACATTATTGCTCTTGTCAACTAATCAAATAAATCATCTATTCGGGGCAGAGGATATTTATTCTTGACCGTCACTTTATTAAGTTGTGGTAGTCTATACACATTCTCATAGAGCCATCTTTCTTTTTCACAAATAATACTGGTCACCCCAGGGTGAGAAACTTGGTCTAGCAAATCCTCTATTGGTTACTTCTTGCAACTGAGCATTTAATGCTATCAATATCGATGAAGTTTTCGGTACTAAATCAATAGAAAATTCAACCTCTCTGATCGGTGGCAAACCCGATAACTCTTCTAGAAACATATCTGGATACTCACATACAACTGGTACTAATTCAATCTTTGATTCAGACACTTTCGTATCAAGTACATAAGCAAGATAAGTGTCGCATCCCTTTCTCACATACCTTTAAGCTGACATCGATGAAATTATAGCTGGTAAACCACTCATATCATCTGGTTCAATTTGAAGAGCCTCATTATTCTAACATTTCAATTCAATTGTCTTTCTTCTACAATTTACTACCGCATCATGTAACGTCAACCAGTTCATACCCAGAATCACATCGAACTCGGCAAATGGTAACAACATCAAATCGGCTGGAAAACAATAACCTCTAGTCATCAACGAACAGTTCTTGTAAACTTTGTCAACCAGGACATATTTGCCTAAGGGGTTCAATACTTTTATCACAAATTCAGTAGAATCTAAAGCAAAGTCTTACTGGGCACTAAATTCATACATATATATGAATGAGTTGATCCAGGGTGTAACACCCCAAACGCGGCCTAGATGTTATGGCAGAATTTGGCGGTGTCACATTGGAGTGTGAAACGTATAACTCGTTGTCATTGAAAACCTCTTTGTGTACATTAAAAAATGATTTAAAACCTTGCGTTACTATCGAAAGTTACTTTAAAATGTTATTAAAATTTTAAAATCTCATTTATAGCAGAAGCTTTACTTTAAAAACAGTTGCGCATTTGCGTTTGTTTTGTAAAAAAAAACACTAATCCTTTTTAAAGTCTGAGTTCTAATACTATCAGTTGTAAAGTAGAGTAATAAAACCAAATTAAAATAAAATCCAAAAGAGGCCTTATTACATAAATAAATACCCAAATCAAAATTTAAGAGTAAATAAAATCAGGAATAAAATAGATGCAATCATGTGGCCACCTCCATCGAGTCCCTCGCAGCACCGACCCGCCTACCTGTACAGTTAAGCAGAATAGTGAGTTTACAAAAACTCAGTGTGTAATCCCTTATCAAACAATCAATCATATAGTAAGCAGTAATAGTCCGGGCTTGAGCTCATTACAGTAACAGTATCAATGTGGGCCTTAGCCCATTACAGAAATAGTAGCAGTGCAGTAATGCAATCAGAAATCCTACCCAATCTAGCCTCTACACACCAACTCTGTCCCACCAAAAACACCAGTTAGGGATAAAATCGACCCACCCAGCCAGACACACCAAGATTAGCACTAGTTGCGGCACTAAACAGTATTGCAGTAAAGCTGCCAGTAATATGAACTGTAACACCCCAGACCCGGCCCAGACGTTATGGCCATGTCCGGTGTGCTACATCACCTAGACTATGCTACGCCGTCCTATATACTAAGTCTGATGTTTGAGATTTTTGAAAAGTAATACTTGTTTTTCTTGAAATTCCCGATTTAATTATTATTCAACCTAATTTCTATCTCATTTGTTAATCGTTTCATTTTAGTCTTATTGTCCTCCTTAGTCCTCAGTAATGTCAGGTTGGTTAATAAAATGTTTGTTTAATTTTGAAAACGGTGTAGGTTTGTGTTTGAAATAAAACGGTAGAGAAATCCCGAATAACAGTTATAGCGGCCTTATTACAACCCATATCAAAATAAAACCAATAAAAGGTAGTTAAATAATAAATAAAAAAAACCAACTATGATGAAAGTTCAGTCCTCGTGGCCACTCTGAATCCCTCCCAGCGTCCAAGTCACGATCTAGGGCTCACCTGCAAGGATCGAAAGAAAGGGTGAGTTTGGGAAAACTCAGTGTGTGCAGAACCCATCCAAAGCCCAAATTGGCTCAAGCCCACTGGGCCTAAACCCTAACCAGTCTCAGTCAGATACTGGGCCGAAGCCCTATTCAGGAAACAGTAATCTGGGCCAAGGCCCTATAACAGATACTGGGCTGAAGCCCTATTCAGATAACAGATTGGCCCATAGGCCCAGAACAGTACAGTACAGTAATACAGTATAAATGCAAACCCAATTGGGGAGACTACTCAACCCACCAACCGCTACACACCACCCGTACCAGCCAACACACCATGTGGGGAATAACTCGACCCACCCAGCCCACACACCACAGTCGCAGCATGGCTGCTCAGTTAAACAGTATACGAGGCAAAGCCCCTTTCAGAAACAGTATGAGGCATAGCCCCTTTTCAGTAATGTGGCTGTGCCACTCACACTTCCTCCATTATCAAAACCCAACCCATGCAATAGATACATATCATGGCATGCAATAACAGTAACAGTCATGTCAAACAGTACAGTCAATTTTAGCCCTAGGGGTATAACGGTAATTTTCTACCTAGGGGCAAAACAGTAATTTCTTACCCTAAGGGTATTTCAGTAATTTTGCTCTCATGTTACAGATTTCATGCTTATTACAGTATTTATTAATCACATAGTTGTCACAGAAGTCCGGTTAACTCAGTTTTTCAGTCTTAGCATTCAAGCCCTAAAACCCCTAATGAGCCCTATTACGTCGATTGGCCCATTAGGCCCATTTGGTCCCAATTTCATAATCAGTTATCTTGTTTTAACTGTTTTCACGCCTACAGTTCATAATATTACCTTTAAACCCATTTTTACTCACATGGACCCAAATCGCCCATTGGGCCCATATTTGGCCCACCGAGGCCCAACTTACCATAATGTCCAAAATTTAGCGGTCAACACGCCTAACAGTGCCGATTCCAAAACTAACCTTCTTCTACTAACTTGAGAACGTTCGCACGCTCACAAGCTCTCGAAATACCGAAACTTCGGCATTTCGGCTTTTCAGATTTTGCCGATTTGCGCATTGAAAGGAGTTCGAAACACACACCTGTTTTGCAGTTTCTCCTACGAGATCTCCTATGCGTTAATCCCTACAATCTAATACTTAATTGATTAGACCATATTAACACTTAATCTGAATTGAAAACTTACCCAAAGCCTTACTTACACATTCGGCCAACACCTCCAATGGCCTTAATGTTCTTACCTTGCCGATTTAGATCCCTTTAGATCTAGATCTGATGTTCCAATGTCTTCAACTCCTTGTTTGATCACCTTCTTCTCTAACTAACACACAAAAAGAACAAAGAAAACACCACTTGATTTACCAAAAGTCCAAAACGACAAAATCCTTAACTTTAGGGACTTTCGGCTTTTCCAAATATGAAATATTGAACAGATCTGAAGTATTAAACACTTACCAACGATTTCCCTTCAGTTCCTATGCAGATCTGATGTAAATCTGACCCTTAAACGTCAGTAGAAACCTTATCTCTGAGATTTGCAATTTCGGCTATCTCCCTACAACTATGGTGATTTCGACTTTTCAACAAGAGAAGAGGATGGCGTTTTGGGTGTAGATTTTGGGTGATGGTGTCGACAATGGTGTGATTCAAGGGAGTGTAGTAATCGGCCACAACAGGTGAAAGGAATAGGGGTGATTCGGCTTACAAGAAATCGGCAAGAAAGGAAGCAGTTTTCGGGATTTCTGGCACTTTGAGCAATCGGTTATGGTTGATTTTAAGAGGAATGAAAGCAAAAGAAAGAGTGGATCTGTGCAAGGTGGGTATTCGGCTAGGGAAGAGATCAAAGGGGAAGAAGAAAAATGAAAAAAAACAATGGTAGAGGTGGAGAGGAAGAATTCGGCTATGAGCTTTCCATGGAGGCAACTTTTGGCTTTTCTGACAGTAGAACAGAGAAAAATTCCTAAGGTGGCTAACCCTAATTGTCATGACAGAAAAAGAAAATGATATAACCCTAGTAGTCCCTCTAAAGCAATCGGCCCAAGTCCCTAAAGCCCCCTTGCCGAAATTCACCTAAGTTAGGCACATGCCCGGCACATGCTTAAAAATTAAAAAGAACTCTACGCTTACCTTGTAACTCGAACCCTTGTCCTTGAATATCCACTTAGGCGCCACTTTTCTAGGAGCTTAGTGGCTCCACCTTGCCACTTTACCAAGAGCTCACTTGTGACATATTTTACACAGTTTTTCTTAAAAGCCCACTTAACCAAGTCCCCTTTCACTTGAAAATCCAACTTAATATTTTACCGGGTTTTAACTTAAACTTGGGCCTTCTATAGGCCCACTAACACATGTACATACATTATCAACCTTTAGAACACCAAAATTTTAAAAATTTCACTAAAATTCACAAAACCCGAAAAATCCCAAAAATCAGGGCGTTACATGAACGGCTTAAAGCCATCAGTAGGCCAACAGTCGTCTTGTGCGACCTGTGCGACCTTATCAGTACAGTACACTTCCTCCAAATATAGCAACCCATCCCCATGCAATGCAATATGTCGTGACATAATATCATACGTGTATGCAAAATGTCATGCTCATCTACAGTCATACATATCATAGGGCAAATCAGTCATTTTTACCTTACAGGGGTAAAATAGTCATTTTTATCAACCTCAGAAGGTCCACAGTCGTCTCGGGCGACCCGTGCGACTCGTGCAACCTTAACAGTCAAAACAGTGTATATGGGCCCAAGGCCCATGATGCGGTCTATGTGGGCCCACACGCCTGTGTGGCCCACGAAGCCCAAAAATGACCTTGGCTGTATGAACGAGACAATCGGGTCCAATATCCTACACTCATTTGTGTGATCCATCCACGTGGGGCCCACCAACCCATTAGGCCTACACGGCCCATTTCTGGCCTAACATGGCCCAAAATAGTCTAAGCCCATGAGATCGCTCATGGTGGCCTCTACAGTCAAATGCCCATGTTCATGCACTCGATTTACCACATGAGCGTTCGCACGCCCATGTGACACCAACGGTCATATTTTCTGACTTTTTGCCAATCTAACGTGTGGACAGTACGTTTACACACCTTATTTCACTTGGATTCAATCCACACTTCGTGTACCTCCCAAACCTAGATTCCAACACATTTCGCCATCAGTCCTTTTTTTATAACAAGATCAATATCCAATAACTTTTTTTTCTATCATACTTATCAAAAAGGCTTTAAATACCCACCTTGGTTGATCAACAGAAGATCCCACACCTCCTCTGTTGCTAGAGACTAACCACTAGGCCTTGGGGATTCCCTGCGTTCCAACCAAACCTTATTAACCATTACTCAAATGAACAACATAAACTAGATAGAGAAAACACTTACCGAATCGCAAGGTTAATTTAAGAAGAAAGAAACAATTGGCCTATACCCATACAAAAGCCAAACGTACACACTATGATAAAAGAGGAATGGGACAATTGCACTCCTAATCGAAAATGGCATCACATAAAGAATGTTAGGTGCAAGCCTATTACGACAAAGAGGGAGAAAAAAGAATAGTAGCACATCCAAACTGAAAGGCAGACTTACCAAAACGTACAATCGATGGGTAGAAACGACTACAGAAATGGTAGAAAGCAATGAAGGGAAAGTCGACATGGTGAAAGCAAAGAAAAGTGTAGAGAGAAACATAAGGGGAGATATTCGGCGGTAGTACCAAGCTGTAAGGGTGTTAAGCAAAGAGTTAAGAGAAGGAATAAGGGGTATTCAGTCAATTGTTTGAGAGAGGAAGAAATGAGAAGAGGGAAATGAGTAATCGGTCACAAGAGAACTTAACAAAGAACAGTTCTAACCAAACCAAAACAAGGAACCCGAATGCTACCTTGCTAGAGTGGGCCCTAAGAAAAGGAAAGACGAAAGAAAATCGATGACAAAAGGTCGCAATTGAAAACACAAATCGGCACCAAAACAGGAGAGTACCCAAAATAAATGTCAGAAACTAAAAAACGAAGAGAAGGGAAAAACATCACAACCCCAGCAGAAAATCTGAGTGACTAGCATACCAATTCGGCACTTACCACTTCCACTCATTCAAATTTCCTATTTTTCCTCCAGATATCTCTCCTCAACAATATCCCAACCATACCTGTCCAAATCCCCCTTTTTCCTCCTATATTTTCTCCATGCCACCCACTCCCTCTCAACCACTCCATTCAAATCCCTTCATGACCAATTCAAACTCCCTTCAGCAATATTTTAGTCAAACTCCAACACTGGCATGTGCAAGCAGTAAAATAAAACATCCCACTATTTTCCCCAGGATTCGAACCTCTACCCTTTGGCCTGGATAGCACGCCACCTACCATTGTACCACAGACTCTTTTTGTGTCATGGTTTTCCCATATTTAATTATAAGCCTATTGGCCTAATGCTAGGGGTTTACTCAATAAAAACAAAATTTTTGCCCAAGCTATAGCTTGAACCCAGAGCTTCTTAGACACTCCCAAACACTCCTAAATCACTTAACCACTGAAGTAGACATTCATTCATGTCACTTTCTTGTACAACTAAATATTTATGTGCAGCCTCCTAACTGTTCCCTTACTCAAGGCCCAATACTTCTAGGCCCAAACTTAAAGCGTTACATAGGGTCTATCAATGCAATCACGTTAGTGTCATAAAGAGAGAAAGTACCGGTGATAACATCTGGAGGTGGCACTTCTTCGCAAGCGTGAATAGCATAGGCTCGAGTAGGTGTCTGGCTTTGGATCTCACAGTTGAGTCCTTTATCGCCCCTCGACTACCACTCACATTACCGACACTTCTAGGTGGTCTCCCTCTGGCTATCGTATTACTCAATTTTACACTCCGAGATCTATCTGTCTCAGTCATCTCTGGACAATCTCTGATAAAATGATCTTGTGCACCACATTTAAAACAAACCCGATCATTCATTCTACAATCACCAGGATGTCGTTTCCCACACTGTCTACATTCAGGTCGATTTGATCTTGCACTACCAATACTCGCTACTGATGTGGCTTGAGCTTTTTCACTCGTAAAGTGCTTCCCTCGATCTCTATTAGAATGCCCCTTTAATGCATTTGAACGACTATACACATCTCATGATCTCTTGGATGAATAGTGATATAGTTTATTCATCAATCTCTTTCTTGAATCTCTAGCTTCAGAATCAGCTTTTCTCTTTTCTTTACTCATTTCTTCAGCTTGCAAGCACGATCAACAAGTACCACAAACTCTTTCAACTCTAGAATACCAACTAGTAATCTAATGTCTTTATTCAAACCATCTTCAAATTTTTTGCACATAATAGCTTCAGTTGACACATATTCCCTAGCATATTTACTAAGCCTCATAAATTCTCGCTCATATTCTATAACAGACATACGACCTTAATTTAATTCAAGAAACTCTTTTCGTTTCTAATCGATGAATCTCTGGCTGATATATTTCTTTTTGAATTCAGTTTGAAAGAATTCCCAAGTCACCCATTCTTTCGGTACTACAGATGTCAAAGTGTTCCACCACTGATACGTAGAATCTCTCAAGAGCGATACAGTACATTTAATGCATTCTTTGGGTGTACACGACAACTCCTCAAACACTAGAATGGTATTTTCAAGCTAGAACTTAGCTTTCTTAGGATTATCGTCAACGATAGCCCTGAACTCTTCAGCCCCATACTTATGAATCTTATCATCTGGAGGATTGTTCAAACGTAAAGGATCAGTAACTTGAGTAGCTACGGGGATTGGTTGAGGAATTGGCGGGGGTGGAGGTTGTTGAGTAGCTGGATCCATTCTAACGAACTCTGTGAACCACTCACTCATCATTTGGAAGAAGGCTTGTTTAGCCTCTCCTCCCTGAATACCCGTAACGGGCCTTGATTATGACTGCGTAGTTCCATGAATGGAGGTTGGCACATTACTTTCTACATCGTCAGCTACAGCTCGATCAAGATCCATTTACTACATAAAAACACATTTTAAATTGTCAGGAGACATCACACTATCGTATGTTATATATAGCATGTATAGCTAGACTCTTACACACGCTACGTTAGTCCAAGAATCGACTAAATCGTAGCTCTGATACAAATAAAATGTAACACCCCTAACCCGTATTCATCGCCAGAACAGGGTAAGAAGCATTACTAAACTTATTACACAACAAAGCATCCAATTCTCATACATTTACATATATAAGCATATTCCATTCATTCACATTCATATTGTTCCTTAATAGGGCCTATGAGGCCTTAAACATGCTTTAGAAGTGGTTCGGAACTAAACCGATAAAATATGAAAACTTTAGGAAATTTTCAAAATTTTACTTAAACCAAGGGACACACGCCTGTGTGAACAGGCCGTGTGAGACACATGGCCACTAGACACACCCGTGTCATAGGCCGTGTGGACATTCGAAATCGGAGCGCATGGCTGTGTCCAAGCCCATGTCCTACTCCATGTAACTCTCTGAATTAGGTCACACGGCCGACCACACGCCCGTGTGTCTAGCCCATATGCCTATTCAAATTTGTCACACACGCCCGTGTGCCAAGCCATGTGCTAGGCTGTGCCAAACTTGTAGGGTATACTAACTTATGCCACACGGCCAGTCACACGCCTGTGTGTGAGGGCCGTGTTGAGCATACTGACTTGCATTTAATTCCAACACTAGGGGACATACGGACATGTACCATGACCGTGTGTTGCAACCGATTGAGACACACGCTCGTGTGGACAAAAATAGGCCATTTACAAGGCCATTTTGCCGCCCAAATTTTCACACCCTACATAAGCACAAACAATACCATTTCCATGCACAACTAGGCAGCCAATTCAACCTTAAATCACCACATTTCATACCAATTGAATATCAACTATTTCAAAGCTCATATCACAACCATTACCTAGCCAAATCACATACCATTTCCACAACCTTTACTAACCATAATTTACATTTAGAACATATACCAAATTCTACTCATATAGTTAACCAAATTGGCATTCATGTACCAAACCACAATCAAGCATATCTCAAGCACATATATATCATATACCAAATAGCCATTTAAGCAACCTAACCATCATCTACCACATTATCAAGCACAAAAATAAACCAACTTATAAGGCTATATACACACCAAACATTACATCATATACAAGCCAAATCTCATGGCTATAAATTCATATCTCAAAAACATACCAAAATGACCATAGCCTATACATTCCATATACCAAATATATAATCTCAAAAGTACCAAATAGATGTCCGATAGTGCGATGAAGTCTCTGACGATCCCCAGATCTGAGCTAGCTCGATTTCACTATAAAACATTTAGAAATAAAATGAACTAAGCTTCACAGCTTAGTAAGCTCGTATGATAATAAATTTAATATAACAAATAAGTGCAATTCAATCAAATAAGCATAATATGCTATAATACATATCAATTCACAAACCTTTCTCATATTTAAATCATGATCACATATGAATTCATAAACTTACCTCTAATCAATTCTCATATAGGTTCCATACATACCTTTATCACTTAAGTCGAACTTACTTTCATCCTCGTCTCATTTATACCCGTTGAACCATTCGGAATCACTAAAGGATACACGGGAATCACACTCATAGTACAATGCCATATCCCAGACATGGTCTTACATGTAGTCTCATATCGAAGCCATAGCCTAGCTATGGTCTTACACAAAATCTTATATCGACGCCATATCCCAAATGTGGTCTTACATGAAATCTCATATCGATGCCATATCCCAAATATGGTCTTACATGAAATCTCAGTAACCCTAATGTCATGACATTTGTATCCTATAATATTCCTAAGGTTCGTACGGGACTTTCGACTGTCATATCTTTGTTGTTCTTGTCTCGTAACTCATATTCAACCATTTTCAATTCAATTCAATAATAATAAAACATTTATAACACAATTTAATAGCATTTATTAGCATACGAACTTATCTCATGTACGGGATTGACGAAAGGGACCGACTATTCGATAACTTTACTTTCCCCCAATCTAAGTCTGAATTCCTCTTTTCTTGATCTATACATAATCAAATTTAGCTTATTTAATCATTTATTCATTCAATTTAGTCCATATCACACATTTGAGCACTTTTACACATTAGCCCCTATATTTTCATATTTTTACAATTTAGTCCTTATTTCACAAAAACACAAATTCATGCAATTTCTTTAATACCCATGCTAGCCAAATTCTCTATAGGTTCCTAGAAGCCAATATTTATCTCTTTTTCACACATTTAACCACACATTTTCATCTTTTCACAAATTAACCCCTATTTTGTATTTTCACTCAAAATCACTTTACAAACATGTATATCTATCAAGAAAGTTTTATAATTCATCCTCAATCATCAAAGAACTCATGTACTCAACAATGGAAACTTTCAAAACATTTAATAGTTTTGCAAAATAATCCCTGGGCTAGCTAGTATTAGTTACAACAATCACAAAAACATAGAAATCATCAAAAATCGAGCAAAAATGGACTTACAATTTGAATCATGCAAGGTCAAACCCTAAAAGCTTCAATGGCTACTTTTTTCTTTCTTGTTTGGTCATAAGGTTGAAGATGAACTAAAGTTACGACTTTTGTTTTATTTAATTTAACTTATATTTCATAATTACCTTTTTATCCTTTAATTATTAGCTTATAAATCACCTAAAATATGTCCAAGGTTGTCCATTAACCTTAACAGTGGTCTAATCTAATAATAAGGACTTCAATATTAATATTCATAGCTATTAAGCACTTTAAACTACTAGAACATCAATTTAACATTTTATGCGATTTAGTCCTTTTTACCAAATTAGACATCCAAACGATAAAATTAATTCACGAAACCTTCACACATACATACTAACATGCTATAAAAAATTAAAATAATATTAAAAATAAATTTTCAACCACAGATTTTTGGTTCCAAAACCACTGTTCCGGTTTACAATACCCTTGGACCCTAAGTTTAAATACAATTTTTTATTGTATTTTTCATCCTTTAATTCAACTTTTCCCTACCCTAGCCATTCACCCCCTTCCTCTCCTCTTTTCTCTTCAATTTTCTAAATTTCTCCCATTGTTTTCGTCGCCCACAACTCTCATTTTATCATTTTTTTCTTATTGTTTTTGCATCAAGATTATGCACCATCTCCTTTAATCTATTGTTGCCATTTATCCTCACCTAAATTAGCCCCAAATCTAAAATCTTAAACCCTAAGATCAATCTCGAACATTGCCAAGCAAGTGTCATTGTCGTTTCTCTCAACTAGCTTGGGTAAGATCTCTTTTCTCTTCAATTTATTGATCTTGTCAATTAAAAACCAAAATTTTGAGATCTGGAATTTGGGGGATTTTAAATAATCTCAAAGGTATTTTTCTATATTTTCACGAGATCTTAAACCATTTTAAAATTGAGTCCTAATTTTGGCCATCATGGGTGGCGGTACATGCGCCTATGTGCAAAAAAGGGGGCTATTTTGTTTCTTGGGTCTTGCCCATATTTTTCTAGCATTAAATTGTGTTCTTGAACCCTCCTAATCAGCCTTTAGTCCCATGTCAATTAGGGAAAAACGTTCTTGATCGTTTGGGCATTCGAAACTCACAAATCGTGAAGCGTAAGTACAATTAAGGATAACTAGTTTGTTATTTCGACATAGTTGTCGGGTAAAGGTTATGAATTGATTAAATGAAGGAATTTAATCATTAATTAGCTACTTATTTTTCAGTATATTATTGAATTAGGTGATAACCTAAACTACCAAATCATCCGTAAAGGCGAAGAATGATTGTATGTATAGTTCGCATCGATATAGTGTAAGGAATCTAACTAGTTTGGATTCATAAAATGGTTATAATTTCAATGATTGGTTTGAACTCATAAGTGTGTGTTTGGGGGATAGTTTAATGGTAAATTGATTCAATTTATACTGGATTTTGGTTTAGGTTCGTTTAAGGAATTATTAAGGAAAATTGGAAGATTCGCTAGTGTGCTGCGAGGAAGCAAAAAATAAGGTGTGGGTCCTAAACTCGAAAAATTGTTTGAAAATGTTAAATATCATGTTATATGTGACAAATTAGCTTGCTTATAAGATTGGCTTAATAGCCAAATTATTTATTTTGTGAGCAGCTGAACCAGGTATGCTTCGAGCCTTAAAAGATTGACAAGTTGGCAAAATTGCTAGTTTGATAGTATGAATATTTGATTGAGTTTGTAATTTCATATTTGAGTTATGAGATATGAGAATGTTTGACTAAATGATATAATGTGTTGTGATATTAAGCTTATGTATGATTTAAACACGTGATATATTTGTTATATTATGTACTAAATATGGTGCTATTTATGCACAATGAAAATCCTTAAAGTATGTGGAATTGAATGATATTATTTGATACCAACACAATGGTAATTTGAAAGATTGGAAAATTGTTTCCATTTACTGAAAGTATGTGATTGTTGAAGACATGCTGAGCATGTCAAATGGATGTGAAAATTATTGAGATATTATTATGTATGAGATTGTGTGACATATTGCATATGCATTGAGTTGGGATTTTGTTGTTGACGGAGGAGGTCCGTGGAGTACCGGTGGCATATTAAGTCCGCATTATTCGTAGTTAGTGCACTACACCTAGAGCACCAAGGGGAATGGTGATTTATGGCATTTTTACTGGCAGCTTGTTTGCATTTTTATTGGCATAATTTTTTGCATATTGTTATCGGTGGTTTTAACCACAACGGGTTCAAGCCCATACTGTTTTGGAGTTCGGCTGACGTGTAACACCCTTAACCCCTGTCCGTCGCCGGAATTGGGTTACAAGGTATTACCTAACTAAACACTACTTTCGGACATTCAAAAATAAACATATACAGTAAATCTTTATTCACCCTATAGTAGTGAACATCAAAGAAATTTAGAACATTTAAATTTTATTTAATAATAAGGCAAGCCATTTTCGCATGGCTAGAATATAAATACAAACTCAAAATATATCTTGATTCAATATGACGAGTTAAGTCTATACATGCCATCTTTCAAAGTTATAGACTTTAAAAGTACGAAAGACAGTTACGATAGTGTGGATGACTTTGAACTTGAATCCCCGAGCTTGTAGCTTTCAAACGAGATCTATAAAACAGAGTAACAAAGACACTCGAAGTAAGCTTATTAGCTTAGTAAGTCTTAAAAAAATTAAACAACTTAACTTAATTAAACACATTAATTAAGTATAAATAATCTAATTATAACATTATTTGGCCGAATATGCCTAAACTCAATAGTACACATTTTCATTGACATCTCATTTGTTTAGAATCTAAAATCACGGAGTCACATCATCAAATATCAACATGTCATTAATTTATTTAACTCATTAGAGTTAATTTAAGGCACCCTAAAAACCTATAATTTCAATGATCGAATCACATAGGTAACACATATACATCTATGTATATAAATTCCACAGAGGCCGAATTCATAGATATACGACTATTTCTCATATGCATTGCATAATTAACTTTTACATACCTGAACAACTTAATTTAGTGAATGAATTTGGATACCATATAGCATGAGCTTCATAATTTTAGTCTCTTTAATAGATCACCAGCATTCAGTCTACTAGGTATAACCCGAGCTTATCACTGGCACAAGCCTGTTGGACTTTGAGCCCGACATTCATCATCAGCAATCATGCTTGCTAGGCTAGAGGCCCGGATACTGCGGTATAATAATCATTTCACAAGGTTTCATACCCCTTCAAGCACCTACTTCTCATTTCCACTTACAATTCACATAATTTGAACATTAATATCATTCGCACCTAAACTCATACCAATAGCTTTATTTTCACTTAATACTTCTCATTAACATATTTAAAACATATCATTATATATTTTATAACTTTCAAATACAAACTTTTAACATTAACCACAATTTCACTTCTTAACTTACTATTCGGTAATATAATCATAATACTTACTCCTTTCATTTGATATATAATTCAATTTGATAATACACAACTTATTTATACATATCATTATGCCTTAAAAGGTCGAATACTATACTATACAATCACATGCTCATACTAGGTCCTCTTGATTTTCAATCTTATTTAATCACGTTCTAATTATACATATTATTCACTTCATAACATATATCATAATATTAAAGCAAGGCTTACGCGTACCTTATTATACTCTCTGAAATTATTTAACTCACACAAAGCTTTCTTGTTCATTTTAACTCTTTTAACCCTCGTCAATATAAATAATCTCAAAGCATTACACTTATCTAATAATAGTATCAAGTACATTATAGTTACTCTTAAGTTTCCAACAACCTTACTCAAGATACCTTAATTCATTTATCAAAATACTTGTTTAATTCTTCACATTATCATATTCATTAATTTAATCAAACTAGCCACATTCGGCTTATGAGAACCATTCATCACTATTTCAGCACTTAAACTATTTGAATTCATCCTTCTTGCTACTAAATTTATTTAATCTTTAAGCATACTAAAGTAGAGTTCAAACACTCAAGTACTTACCTCGACTGCCATCGAATGATTACGAATCCACTATACCACCACTTTTGCCTTTCTTTTATCAGAATGTGGCTCTTGAGCTAAATTAAATAAATTCAACTAATCACCTCTCTATTATTTAAAACCACATTTGGTACTTTAAAAGAAAACATTGACAAGTCTCAAAACACAAACAACACTTATCAAAATCATGTAATTTACACACTTCACATGGCATTATTATGTTCATTAACCTTACTTTCATTCAACCACTCTTCTTTAACCGAATGCTCCTACACTTATATAATTATACTCTTAGACCATAATATAACATCAAGTGTACATGCTATTTCTATAGCCGAATATCACTTTCTAATTAATTAAAATCTTTTAATACTTAACACCACAAGTCCATTTGGCATTTGTTCATTCAACTCATATATATATATATATATATATATTTTTTTTTTCATTGACAACCTCTATATCTATAATTTATTCACATCCTTTTTCATGCTACATTCGTCATTTGCTCACATATACGTTAAAATTTTAACATTCAAACTTAACACAAAAATCTCATAAAGCCAATTATTAAACATATGAACATTAATCAATTCATCAACTCATTCGGTAATTTCACTCAAAATTTCTCTATTTTGTCCATATGGACCGAACCATATTAATGCTCTAAACAACACATATATCTTAAATTAACAACTCCTCAATGCATATTATCACCAATTCAAATTTCAAATACACTAAAACACATTCCAACTTTCATATCATCATTTAAAAAAAAATACAAATGCTACCCTAACGATTACCTAAATCCATACTAGGCTGCTACCCACACACGGCAAGTCTCATTTTCATACTTCTAAGGATTAATCCACACTTTACAACAACAAAGCACTTCATCAACTCACTAATACACAAAACGGCACTCCTAGCTCACAAATACTTAATTTAACATCAATTTATTTAACAAATTTCTCAATTCAAAATTTGGCAACTATGAGTAAGAACTTAAACAATTATAGCACAAGGACATTTTTAATTCAATCAAGGACGATCTCACATCTATAATTCACCAATGGAAATTTCATTCTATTTATCTCAATTTATTAACAAACCCAACCTTGTGTGGATTTAAGTAATATTCGGCCATTCATTAACAAAATTTATTCTCATAATAATTCATGCTCACATTTGGTCATTTATACAACTATTAAGCATACAACTATTAAATTCCAAATTTAAACACAAGTTTAACATTTTAAACTCAATGGCCGACACTTCATAAAGCTACCAAGACTCATCGATTTCTATTTCACACACACACACGTTCAATTCTTCTATTAAACTCTTAATTTTTTTTGTTTCATAGCTCAATTTAACACTTAAGCATGAACTACTAACTTTTAACACTATTTCACAATTTAAAACAAGCTACCGAATGCATCAATGCTCATCAATTTCATGGACTCAACCATGGGTTAACTACACAAGATGTTAATCAACTCAATTACAAGAACAATTTGCAATAAAATAAAAATCACACAAACTCACCTTTGATTTATGCCATCACCATTGCCGAACGTATGAGCTTCTTTTCTTCCTTTTCTCTCTTTATGTTTTTGGCCAAGGTGAGAAGAAATAACATCCCCCTTTGTTTTTGTCACCATCTTTGATTATAATATGTTTTCTTATTATAAAACTTTTATATTAAAACATATATTATAATTCATATTATAAAACACTTACTTATTATTTTATTAATAAAACAAAATGTATCAAAGTCATTCAATCGCCATCATGCCGTCCACTACTAAAATAATGGGGAATTTGACATACAAATCCTCATGTTTCAAGCCATGCAATATTTGGCCACTACAATTTGACCTAATACATTTTCAAAGTTTCTCACATAAGTCCTTCTTAACTAATTCCTCATCCAAATGACAAAATTCAAGCATGAAATTTTCACACATGCATTTTTCACAAATAATAGGTATAGAATTTATCATTTAATTATTTTCGTAACTCGGTTTTATGGTCCCGAAACCACTTCCTAACTAGGGTCAAATTAGGGATGTCACATGACTGGTTTTGGGGAACTCGTAGTATGTAGCAGATGGTATGGGTAGGAACCTTTTCGTATTGCATCATGCTCATGACATACTCGATTTTTTTTATTTATGATTTTTTTCGTATTGTGTTGTATTGAATGGTATCAAAATTAATGATTGTTACTTTAATAAATGACATCTCATGCTCATACACTGTTTGTAATCAATTTGATAATGGCTTTGTAATGATATGAAATTCCTATGATGGTTTTATTTTCTTTTGTTAAAGCTAATATATTTCACTATATTCGATATTTATGTTTGTTTAAATAATTGTTTGACTCACACTGAGCTTTTCATAAGCTTACCCCAATAGTGTTTAACTTTTCAGGTAAAACTTGAAATTAGGACCAGACTCGACATTTAGGGAATCACCTTGGACCTTGTACTATTTTTAATAAGTATTAATCAGTTTCTATTGGTTTTGGTTTGTAATTTTCTTTAATTATTTCTGGTCTATAGCTTGGTAACTTTTCATTTGGGAATTTTTGCATGCATGGATTACTCAAGCATCATAACCGGGAAATGCATGATATCTGACTTAAGTAAAAATTGACATTGTTCCCTAATTCTGTTGCATTCCAAATGAACCGTTTTTGAAAAACAAATCGATAAGGCAACTAAGACAAATTGATAAGGCAACTAAGTTTCCAAAATGACTTGAAAAATTGTTTTTTTGCTGCATTAATTTAATATCAAGTTTTTTTATAGAAGAGGGACAAACAAATGATTTTCGTAAAACAACACTATCAACAATAAAATGAATCCTAAGTATACACGACCTAATAAATGAATGTTTTTAAGCTAACTCAAAGTGCAACTACGGTTTTCTCTAAAATGATTTTATTTAAGGTCTTCAAAAGTAACGTAAGTTAGCTTAGCCATTTCAATGGCTAATGTAGCATTCTCAATCTAGCCATAATGCCTAGGCCGAGTTTGAGAGGTTACATGGTTATTCTCATTTTATATCATTTATGTTAATTTGATTAATTAACTTTAATTTGGCTTTTCATAATATAATTTTTAAATTAGTACTATTTAGTGTAACACCCCTATCCCGTAACCGTCACCGGAATAGGTGAGGGGCATTACCATAATTACAACACGGATTAGTACAGTATATTATCAACTTATTCTAAGACATTTTCAGGCATTCACAATCAATTCATGCTTTAACCAAATATATAAAGCTATAATGATAATATAGGGACTAATTTGAAAACATATAAAGACAGAAGAAAACTTAAGAAAATTTTTAGAGTAGGGTCACATGGCCGTGTGACCAGGCCATGTGCCTCACACGGTCACCAAACACACCCGTTTGTCCAGGCCGTGGCAAAACAGGGAATACATACTGACTTGTGCACACTGCCACAAGACACGCCCATGTGTCTTGGCCGTGTGAAATTAAGGAGGCTACTGACTTGCACACATGGCCACGATGCATGCCTATGTGTCAAGCCCGTGTGACATCCTGACCATTTTAAGTAAGGTGAAAGGATCACATTGTCGAGCCACATGTTGTGTGCTCAGGCCGTGTGGCACGAATTAGGCTTGACTTAAGCCACAATTCACACCTCACAAAGCCAAGTACCTAGAAGCACAAATTATGCATCATTTATAAATCAATATCCAGCCAAGTGCATGCCCAAAACAAACATCGATATAACCAATTCATTGACAACTAAATCATGCACAAAATTCATCATAACTCATACCAAATTACAAGGCCTAAACATAGCCAAACATTTGATTCACAAAACATTCATATACCATAGCCAATCATGGTCATAACTTACCATAAATCCATCATTTAGTTCATACCAAAATGACCATTTCTACATTGAACATATATGCATTAAAAACATACCAAACTTGGTTAGCTAGCCAAATCACTTAGCATAGCATATTTAAAATTCAAAAGATGATCAAACCCCCCTATCCTATATATGCCATACTTAGTTATTCAAAATCACATAGGTACCAAATTGAGTTCAGATAGTGCGATGAAGATCCTCGATGTTTTCCGAGCCTTCAGTAGCTTCGATGATCGCTTTTAAAGCTTAGTAAGTCATAAGCAAGTAATTCAATAAAACAATTCCATAGTAAAATATTCATTCAATCAATCTAAACCATTCACAAACCTTTACCCATGTCCTACTAAATGGTTTACTCAAGATCATGAATTTCCTCCCATAGATTCACAAGATTTCCTCATATACTCATTTGTAACAAGTATGTACATTTTATGTACTTGTTCATTTCATACGAACTCACTTGTTTAGATATTCGAAGCTCATTCATTAGACCATTCGAATTACAAGTCGAATACATGAATATTTCAACTGATAAGCACTCATACCATGGCCCGAAGCCAAATCAGAATAGGTTATCCTGGAGCACCTGTACCATGGCCTGTAGCCAAATCAATGTCACTCCCAAAACATCTATACCATGGCCCGTTAGCCAAATCAAGATGTTTATCGCACCCATAGTGCTGATATCATGGCCCATAGCCAACATTTTACCCTAGTGACATGTCACTACCTTTCGAAACCAATCCTACGGTTTAACCGAGCTTTCTTAATCTCATTTTCTAAACATCAATATCACTAATTCCACCTCCTCCGAGTTTCTATTCATTGCAATTAATTCTATATCAATGTAATTAACAGCATTCTAATGAAATTACTACTTATGAACTTACCTCGAGTGTGTTTGTCGATTTAGTCAATTACTCGACAACTTTTGATTTCCCACGATCCAAGTCCGGATTTTGCTTTTCTTGATCTATATGTATTGAAAATAACTCATTCAATCACACACTTGATCAATTCAATTCAAGGACTCATATTTAAGGCACTTTACAAATTGCCCTCACATTTTCACATTTGACATTTAAGTCCCTATTTCATAAAATTATCAAATACGCCAAATTTCATCTTATTCAAGCTAACCAAATTCTCCCTTAGTCTATTCAAGCCCATTTATTTCATAAATTTCCCATTTTAGTCGTCTAAAATATTATTTTCTTACTTTAGGCCAAATTAGCTAAATTCACTAGAAATTCATAGACAAGAGATAACATATATCTTTCATCTTTCATCAATTATCATCATTAAACACACAATTTTCATCAATGGCATATTCTATAAACATCAACGATTTCTCAAATTTCCACATGGGTTTGATAGTAGACTAAGCAACAATCTCAAAAACATAAAAAATCATCAAAAACTGAAGCCACTAATAATGTTTATTTCATTAAAACATATGTTTATAATCCTTTTACCAAATTGACCTTTGTTCATAAATATACAAATCATAATAACCATGACCACTAATGTCATTTAAACATTCCATGGTTAATTTGCCACATAAAACATTTATGTTTAATAGCCACTCTAATTTAAACACTTAACAAAAAGCATGCAACTTTTACCTATTATGTAATTTAATCTTTTTTGCTAATTAAGCAATCAAACATCTAAATTTTTCTTAAGATGCTTTCTCATATGCCAATTCACAAATAACCAACACAGAAAATAATAATAATTTATTTTTCTGACTCAGATATGTAGTCCCGAAACCACTTTTCTGACTAGGGTATAAACCAGGCTGTTACAACTCTTCCCCTTAGGGATTTTCGTCCCCAAAAATCTTACCGTTAAATAGATTCGGATATTATCGTCTAATGACATCCTCGGGCTCCCACGTAGCCTCTTCCACCCCGTGTTTGTGCCACAACACTTTGACTAAAGAAATTTTCTTATTTATTAGTTCTTTAATCTCACGTGCCAAAATTCGAATCAGTTCCTCATTATACGAAAGATCGGGCTAAATCTCAAGCTCTGAAGGAGTAATCACATGTGAAGGATCCAATCGGTATCTCCATAACATTAAAACATGAAATACGTTATGAATTCTTTCTAGCTCATGTGACAACAACAATTTATAAGCAACCGGCCCCACACGCTCTACAACTTCATATGGTTCAATGAACCTCGGACTCAACTTGCCTTTCGGCCAAATCGTAATACTTTCTTCCACGGAGACACTTTCAAAAATACTTTGTCCCCGATTTTAAACTCAATATCTTTTCATTTCAGATCTGCATATGATTTTTTACGGTCTGATGCTACTTTCAAACTTTCTTGAATAACTTTCACTTTCTTTTCGGTTTCTCGGATTAAATCAACCCCGTGTATCTTATTTTTACCAAGTTTAGTCCAATATAATGGCATTATGCATTTTCGACCGTAAAAAGCCTCATACGGTGCCATTTTCAAACTCGATTGAAAACTATTATTATATGTGAATTCAACCAATGGCAGGTATCGTTCCCACATACCTTCAAATTCGAGAACACAACATCTCAACATATCCTCAAGAACCTGAATAATCCATTCAGACTGGCTATCTGTTTGTGGATGAAAAGTTGTACTAAAATAAAGTTTCATACCTAAAGCATCCTGCAATTTCTTCCAAAACCACGATGTGAACCTCAAATCTCTATCCGAACAATATAAATAGGTATCCCGTGCAATCTTACAATCTATGAAATGTACAACTCTGCAAGTTTATCAAGTGAGTAATCGGTACGAATCGGAATGAAATGAGTCGTTTTAGTCAATCTATCAACAATGACCCATATAGCATCTTTCTTACTTGGCGTCAATTGTAAACCTGATATAAAATCCATCGTAACTCTATCCCATTTCCACTCAGGAATCATTATCGGCTGAAGCAACCCAGATGGAACTTGATTTTCAGCTTTAACTTGTAGACATACTAAACATTCTGAAACAAAGTCAGAAATGTCTCGTTTCATACCGTGCCACCAATAGTGCTGTCTCAAGTCATTATACATTTTCGTACTACCCGGATGAACAGAAAACTGGCTATTATAAGCTTCACTCAAAATCATCTGAATCAATTTAGGATTCTTCGGTATACATATTCGATTTCTGAATCTCAGACAACCCTCAACATCAACCTGAAACTCTGAATCTTTATTCAAATTGCATTGAGCCAGTTTTGCTGTCAATTCATTATCAATTCTCTGAGCCTCACTAATCTATTGAATAAATAACAGTTTCGCTTTCAACTCGGCTACTATCAAGCCAACATTAGACAAATTCATATGTACATTTATCATACGGAGAGCAAATAGGGATTTTTGACTTAAAGCATCTGCGACAACGTTAGCCTTTCCCGGATGATAATCAATCACAAGTTCATAGTCCTTTAACAATTCTAGCCATCGGCGCTATCTCAAATTTAAACCTTTCTGAGTCATCAAATATTTTAAGCTTTTATGATCAAAATAAACATGGCATTTCTCATTGAATAAGTAATGACACCAAATCTTTAATGCAAGCACGATAGCTGCCAATTCTAAATCATGAGTCGGATAATTCTTTTCGTGCCGTTTTAACTGTCTCGAAGCATAAGCTATGACTTTGCCTTCCTGCATCAAAACACAGCCTAAACCGTTCAAAGATGCATCACTATACACAAGAAATTCTTTACCCGATTCTGGATGGACTAACACTGGAGCCTCGGTTAACAAAGCCTTCAACTGATCAAAACTCTTTTGGCACCTCTCTAACCATTCGAATTTCACATCTTTTTGCAGAAGCTTTGTCATCGGAGTTGCAATCATAGAGAAACCTTTTACAAACCGCCTATAATAACCAGCAAGTCTTAAGAAACTTCAGACTTCAGAAACATTTCTCAGAGGTTTCCAATCAAGTATAGCTGAAATCTTGCTCGGATCAACCCGAATACTCGATGTTGATACAACATGTCCCATAAAACTGACTTTTCATAGCCAAAACTCACATTTACTAAACTTTGCATACAACTACTTATCCTGCAAAGTCTGTAGCACTATTTTCAGATGTTCATCATGCTTTGACTCATCATGCAAATATATCAATATGTCATCTATAAATACAACCACAAATCGATCCAAATACAGTTTAAAAACTCTGTTCATTAGATCCATAAAAACAGCTGGTGCATTTGTTAGTCTGAAAGGCATAACAAGAAACTCATAATGTCCTCATCCGGAAGGCAGTCTTTAGTACATCAGAGTCTTTAACTCCTAGTTGATAATATCCCGATCTCAAATCTATCTTTGAAAACACAGTAGCCCTTTTCAGCTGATCAAATAAATCATCAATTTTGGATAGAGGATATTTATTCTTTATAGTAGCTTTATTTAACTAATAATAATCTATGCACATTCTCATCGTGTCATCTTTCTTTTTCACAAATAAAACCGGAGCACCCCAAGGTGAGAAACTCGGTCTAGCGAATCCTCTATCAGTAAATTCTTGCAACTGTGCCTTCAGCTCTTTTAATTCTGCCGGTGCCATTCTATATGGTGCTATCGAAATTGGAGTAGTCCTAGGCATCAATTCAATGCGAAACTCGACTTCCCGAACAGGTGGTAATCCCAGAAGTTCTTCAGGAAATACATCAAAGAATTCACATACAACTGGCACAGATTCAATTCTCTTATCATTCACTTTCGAATCTATCACATAAGCTAAATAAGCTTCACAACCCTTATTCACATATTTCCTAGCTTTCATTACAAATATTACAGTAGGCAACCCATTCAAATCACTAGATTCAATCCGAACTATTTCATCTTTCTTGCATCTCAAATCTATAACTTTCCATTTGCAGTTCAAGATAACATCGTGTAAAGTCAGCCAATCCATTCCTAGAATTATATCAAATTCATCGAAAGGTAATAACATCAAATCAACCGAAAAACAAATATCTCGAATCATTAACGGGCAATTCTTGCATACTTTATCAACCAGGACACTTTTGCCTAAGGGGTTCGATACTCTAATAATGAATTCAATAGACTCTACAGGCAAAGTCTTACTATGTACCAAATTCATACATATATAAGAATGCGTTGATCCAGGATCTATCAATGCAATTACAGAAGTATCGTAAAGAGTAAATGTACCCGTAATAACATCAGGAGACATAGCTTCATCTCAAGCTCGGATAGCATATGCTCTGGTAGGTACTCTGACCTCACTGTCGTATCTTTCGTAGCCCCTCGACTACCGCTCACATTTCCAGCACCTCTAGGTGGTCTTCCTCTAGCTAAGTGTTACTTAGCTTTATATTCTATATTGTCTCTTGTTCAATCATTTCAGGACAATCTCGTTTAAAATGATCTAGCGATCCACACTTATAGCAAGCTTTATTACTTTTATTCCAACATTCACCGAAATGTCGTCTCCCACACTGCTGACACTCGGGTTTATTATCCTGAATACTTCCCACACTCAACACTGAAGTAACTCGAGCTTTAGAGCCAGAATGTTGTTTTGCACTATCTATTCCCGTCGAAGCATTCGAACGAGCATAAGAATCTTTGAATTTCTTTGATGAAAATTGTTGTTGTTTGCTCATTGATCATTTTCTCATCTCATTAGCCTCAGAATCAGCTTTCTTTTTCTCTTTGGTGAGATCTTCAGCTTTACAGGCCCTTTCGACTAGCACAACAAACTCTTTCAACTTAAGAATTCCAACCAGAAGCTTTATATCTTCGTTTTATCCATCAACAAACCGTTTACACATGATCTCTTCAATAGCAACATATTCTCAAGCATACTTACTCAATCGTACGAATTCTCGCTCATATTTTATCACTAACATTCGACCCTGCTTCAGTTCTAGAAATTTTTTATGCTTCAGATCAAGAAATTGCTGACTAATATACATTTTTCGAAATTCTGTCTGAAAGAATTCCTAAGTAACTCGTTCCTTTGGATCCACTGATGTCAAAGTCTTCCACCAATGATATGCATTATCTTGGAGTAAAGATACCACACACTTTATACATTCATCAAGTGTGCAAATAGTTCATCAAACACTCTCATCGTATTTTCAAGCCAAAACTCGGCTCTCTCAGCATCATCATCAACTATAGCCCTGAATTCTTCAACCCCGAATTTTCATATATTATCAACTGGTGGCTTACTCAATCTCAACGGATCATCAACTTGTGGAATCACAGGAATTTGTTGAGTAATAGTTGGGGTGGAGGTTGTTGTAAGTCAGATTCGTACGAACGAATTCCAAGAACCATTCATTCATCATCTAGAAGAAGGCTTGCTTAGCCTCTCCCTAATGGCTACCCGTAGTAATTCTAGAGTCAATTGGCACCGCCCCTTGAGCAGGAGCCGGTGCATTACTTTCGACATCATTAGCTACGGCTCCTTCGGATGCATTTACTATACAGAAATAGGTTTCAATTGTCAAGATTCATCACACTATCTCAATTCATAAATATGGCATGTATAGCTAAACTTAAACTCGCTACGTTAGTCCTAGAATCAACTAAATCGTAGCTCTGATACCAACAAAATGTAACACCCCTATCCCGTAGCCGTTGCCGAAATAGGTGAGGGGCATTACTAGAATTGCAACACGGATCAGTACAGTATATTATCAACTTATTCCAAAACATTTTCAGGCATTCATAATCAATTCATGCTTTAATCAAATATATAAAGCTATAATGATAATATAGGGACTAATTTGAAAACATATAAAGAGAAAAGAAAACCTAAGAAAATTTTTGGAGTAGGGTCACACGACCGTGTGCCCAGGCCATGTGCCTCACACAGTCACTAGAACATCTGTGTGCCCAGGCCGTGGCAAAACAGGGCATACATACTGACTTGTGCACACTGCCACAAGACACGCCCATGCGTCTTGGCCGTGTGAAATTAAGGAGGCTACTGACTTGCACACACGGCCACGATGCATGCCTGTGTGTCAAGCTCGTGTGACATCCTGACCATTTTAAGTAAGGTGAAAGGATCACATTGTCGAGCCACATGTTGTGTGCTCAGGCCGTGTGGCACGAATTAGGCTTGACTTAAGCCACAATTCACACCTCACAAAGCCAAGTACCTACAGCATTTTAACTAAGTTTCAGGGATCATACGGTTGAGTTAGAAGCCCATATACTCAGGCCGTGTGGCACAAATTAGGCTTGATTTAAGCCACAACTCACACCTCACAAAGCCAAGTAGCTACAACACAAATTATGCAACATTTATAAATCAATATCCAGCCAATTTCTTGCCCAAAACAAACATCGATATAACCAATTCATTGACAACTAAATCATGCACAAAATTCATCATAACTCATACCAAATTACAAGGCCTAAACATAGCCAAACATTTGATTCACAAAACATTCATATGCCATAGAAAATCATGGTCATAACTTACCATAAATCCATCATTTAGTTCATACCAAAATGACCATTTCTACATTGAACATATATGCATTAAAAACATACCAAACTTGGTTAGCTAGCCAAATCACTTAGCATAGCATATTTAAAATTCAAAAGATGATCAAATCTCCCTAGCCTATACATGCCATACTTAGTTATTCAAAATCACATAGGTACCAAATTGAGTTCAGATAGTGCGATGAAGATCCTCGATGTTTCCCGAGCCTTCAGTAGCTTCGGTGATCTAAAAAAAATAGGAAAAATACACCAAGTAAGCTTTTAAAGCTTAGTAAGTCATAAACAGGTAATTCAATAAAACAATTCCATGGTAAAATATTCATTCAATCAATCTAAACCATTAACAAACCTTTATCCATGTCCTATGTAACACCCTACACCCCCGTCCGTCGCCGGAATAGGGTATTAAGGCATTACATAACTAGATACATCCTACCGAGGTTCATAGTTACAAAGCTAGACATAAATTCATTGAGTTCTATACTTGAATACAACACTTATAGGTCGGTTCGGTCAAACATCCTATCTCATATAAAAATCATTCTATAAGCGTGCTAGCAAATCTCTACCTTGTGGCTACTAACGATTTAGCTAAATCGAACAATTTAATATCCAAACATCATGTTAGAAAAGTCATTGCATATTGGGTACTAACTAAATTTCATGCCTCAACATCGAATCGTATGAGAATCATTTCAACACATATAAAATCAAACTCGAATGACTAAGCAAGCCATTTTCGCATGGCTAGAAATATTACAACTCAAAATGTGGTTTAAATCGACAAAAGGAGTTAGCCTATACATGCCATTGACCCAAAATAACCATCAAGTGTACCAAAATAACAGCGATAGTGTAGGTGATTAAGGCTTCAATCCCCGAGTCCGTAGCTTCCAAAATGAAATCTATAAAACAGAGGAAACAAGGGAAACAGAGTAAGCATTACAATGCTTAGTAAGTTTTAAGCAATGTCAATAGATAACGCATTAAATTATAACACAGTTGTTCGAATCTTTGTTTCCCTCTCCTTTGGGTATGTCACCCTTTTTCCAAACATATACATTCACATCACGTACGAAAGTGGATAACTTTCACTCATAGTAAATTCACGTAAACGTATACATGTCACAAAAATTCACATAACATTTCACATAGGCCAATTGCACTTTGATCACATTAATAATCTCATTTCATAAACACATATGAAATCACATAATGACCTTAGTATTCGGTCCAAAATCCAGCTTGCGTATAAGCCAAGGGTACATACCTGAATAACTTAACACTTTCGGCGAAATTCATTAGCGATCGCTACCTTAAAGACCATTAGTCTTAGGCTTTTACTCTCACCATCATCGAGATCTTTAGCTCGGATAATTTCTATACATAGCCATCGGGTCTCTACCCCGGACGTAATCCTCGCACATAGCCTTCGGGTTTTAACCCGGACATCATCTCTGCATATAGCCTTCGGGTCTTAACCCGGACATCGTCTCCACATATAGTCAACGGGACTTAAATCCCGGATTCGCATCACAAATTCTCATATACATATATATATTCGCATGTAGTCAAGTTTCACATAGCAAAATTCCACTTGCAATTCAATCAATTCAAGTGTATACAAACATATAACATGCTTCTCGACTTTATATCATAAATGTACACATAATTCAAAATTTATACACGTATACTCTTCTTTCAAGGCTTTCGACCCAATGATCAAACATACATAAGCAATGCATTTCAATCTCAAATTTCGGTCCTTTTTCTCTTTAAGCCATTCGGCTATATAGCAAACATGAATAAGGTGTCTTTCTCAATGGGACATCGTTCAAATATCAGCATGTATGTCATGGCATTTTAACTTAAATACCAATTTCGATTACTCAAAACTTACCTTGAACTTTCACGAGAAATTACGAGTTGGCTATTCGACCACTTTAGCCTTCCCTTTATCCGAACTCGTCCCTCTATGCTCTTGAGCTAAATAAAACATTTAATTCTATTAATCCTTATTCAAGCACCTCAATGAATCATTTTCACTCATAGACAATTCATACATGCATATTCTTCTCATTGCAAACACTCATGCACATTGGAGCATTTCACATACATATCATAAATCACAGCAAGCTGATTTTCTGAGCAGCATTCAATAATTTACTCATAACTGGAGCTATGAAACTCCAAATGAAGTGCCGTTAATTTTGTATGAAAATAGACTCATTTATCTTCCATCCATAAAATTTTCATAATTTTTGGTTTGGCCAATCAATACCAGAATTTTTTCAAAGTTTCCCTATTTCACTGTTTGAGTAAACTGACCACTCTATACTACGAATCGAATTTCTCCTTGTACAGAATTCCAAATATGGCCTCACCTATTCCATTCGAAACTAGACTCATTAAGGAGTCTAAGCATATAAATTTTGTCTCATAAAAATTTTTATACAATTTATAGTGATTTTCTAAAGACAGAACAGGGGCTTTCGGAGTCATTCTGACCCTGCTTCACACAACTTTAAAAATCTCTTTATTGGTAGGTCCATTTCTTGTAAGGTTTCTTTCATAAGAAACTAGACTCATTTAGCTTTAATTACACAATTTATTCAGCCTCTAATTCATCTCCCATAATTTATGGTGATTTTTCCAATACACGTTACTGCTGCTGTACCAAGCAGATTTATACAATTTCACTCCTTAACGTTCTTATTCACATATTTTAATATTCAAACACTTAGTCAATTCATCATTTAATCTAGTAATCGGCAAACATGCATGTAAATGCCAGCAATTTCATTCAAATGGAACATACGGTACTTTCTCTTTTAGCTAAACAATTTCATGTCAATAACATAATTATTGCTATTATGACACACCTTCGGCACTTTAGCAACTTATTGGCAATAATACTTCATCTTCGATCATTAGCTTAGATTTCTCAACTAAATCAACCATTGCCGAATATCACTTATCAACAAATTCACAACCTCAACATCTCAAATTACAAGTAATTATACAATTCATCGTCTAAGGGGGGGTTATTCGGCAACTAAGCTATCAAAGACTTACATTTAAGCATGTATTCCTAATATGTAGCAACGAGTTTACATTAAGTCATTTTAGCCAAATTTCAATGCTCATTCTAGCCGTCTATAACAAGTTTAATTTTTTTATTTAACCACATATAATCCTTACTCATTGCTCAACATCATATTATCTACTAATTGGCACTTAAGGAAACTTCAATGCGAACTTTCTAAACAAAGATTCAACTTAGCTACATAAATACAAATCACTCATTCGGACATCTCATAAGTACATATTAGCAGCCCAACTACAAAATTTCCAAAACTAAGTACAATTTCCCCATTTACCAAGTTGGCCGAATGCCTAAGTTAGCATATACTAAATTTTCCTTCAATTACAATCCAATCCTTAAAATTACATATATATAAAGATGACGAAATAACAATTCCACCACATCTATTACTACCATTTCTACTTCAAACATGGAATTCACATCCATTTTTTCTTTAAAAAAAATCCTTTCATGGCCGATTATTCAAGACACATCAAAATCAAAAATTAAACATGGGCCATCAAAACAATGCTATAGCAATGCTAATTTCACAAAACATAATTTAAAGCACAAGTTTCCTACATTTACTCACATGGCCGAATGCCAAGGATGGCATAAATTTTGAATTTCATACATGGGTGAAGTTAGAAGCTTAGTATTCATCCTAAAACCACCAACATCTTAAGAATTTCCATAAAAGACTCACCTTAATTTAATGGCTACAATGGCCGAATACTTGGTCTTCTTCTCCCCCCCTTTTCTTCTTCCAAAATCGGCAAAGAAGAACATTTTAAGAAGCTTTGGTATTTTCACCACTTTACTAATATAATATCAACTATTTTATTTCTTTTTATGACACAATTTCCTTTAAATCTAATTCATTATTATTTCCCTTTTATTTTAATACATATAATATATATATATCACTAAGTTACAAAGCAAAAACAAACAAAATTTCATCATGTAAGTAGGTTGGCCGGCCATCACATAAAAAGAGGGTAATTTGACATGCAAGGACATTTATTTAGTTGCATGCACTTACTAGAATTCACTTATCTATCAAGCATTCTTTCAAAGTTCCCAATTAAGCCCAATTAAGCATAAATTCAAAAATGTAATACTAAATTGAAACATCTAAAATGTCACACGTGATTTGGCATATACAGTAGGCATCAAAATAATTATTAAATTATTTTTATGCCTCGGTCTTGTGGTCCCGAAACCACATTCTGACTAGGGCCGTTTTAAGGCTGTCACATCCTACCACATGGTTTACTCAATATCATGAATTTCCTCCCATAGATTCACAAGATTTCCTCAGATACTCATTTGTAACAAGTATGTACATTTTACATACCTGTTCATTTCATACGAACTCACTTGTTTACATATTCGAAGCTTATTCATTAGACCATTCAAATTACAAGTTGAATTAATGAATATTTCAACCAATAAGCACTCACACCATAGCCCGAAGCCAACTCAGAGTAGCTTATTTCGGAGCACCTATACCATGGCCCGTAGCCAAATCAAGGTTACTCCCGAAACATCTATACCATGGCCCGTAGCCAAATCAAGATGTTTATCGCACCCATAGTGCTAATATCATGGCCCGTAGCTAATATTTTACCCTAGTGACATGTCACTACCTTCCGAAACCAATCCCACGGTTCAACCGAGCTTTCTTAATCTCATTTTCTATTTCTAACTCATCCATAACATCACTATCACTAATTCCACCTCCTCTGAGGTTCTATTCATTGCAATTAATTCTATATCAATGCAATTAATAGCATTCTAATGAAATTACTACTTATGAACTTACCTCGAGTGTGTTTGTCAGTTTAGTCAATTACTCGACAACTTTTGATTTCCCGCGATCCAAGTCTGGATTTCACTTTTCTTGATCTATACGTATTCAAAATAACTCATTCAATCACACACTCGATCAATTCAATTCAAGGACTCATATTTAAGGCACTTTACAAATTGGCCCTCACATTTTCACATTTGACATTTAAGTCCCTATTTCATAAAATTATCAAATACACTAAATTTCATCTTATTCAAGCTAATTGCATTCTCCCTTAGTCTATTCAAGCCATTTTATTTCATAAATTTTCCATTTTAGTCCTCTAAAATATTATTTTCTCACTTTAGCCCAAATTAGCTAAATTCACTAGAAATTCATAGACAAGAGATAAAAACTAACATATATATTTCATCTATCATCAATTATCATCATTAAACACACAATTTTCATCAATGGCATATTCTATAAACATCAACAATTTCTCAAATGACCATATAGGCTTGATAGTAGATTAAGCAACAATCTCAAAAACATAAAAATCATCAAAAACTGAAGCCAAAAAATATCTCAAATTAAGCTTCAAAGTGGTTGAATACTCAAAAATATAAGAACCCTAGTTTGTTCTTTAAATTTCGGCAAAAACAAGACCAAATAATGGCCATTTCTATGTTTATTTCATTAAAACATATGTTTATAATCCTTTTACCAAATTGACCTTTGTTCATAAATATACAAATCATAATAACCATGACCACTAATGTCATTTAATACATTCCATGGTTAATTTGCCACATAAAACATTTATGTTTAATAGCCATTCTAATTTAAACACTTAAGAAAAAGCAAGCAACTTTTACCTATTATGTAATTTAATCCTTTTTGCTAATTAAGCAATCAAACATCTAAATTTTTCTTAAGATGCTTTCTCATATGCCAATTCACAAATAACCAACACAGAAAATAATAATAATTTATTTTTGAACTCGAATAGTGGTCCCGAAACCACTTTTTCAACTATGGTATAAACCAAGCTGTTACATTTAGCCTTATTAGTGTAGAGAATTAATTTAAATCTAATTCAACCACCCTTAGGTACGATCTTCAAAATACTTTCTAGAGTGTTTTGTTGTAACATTCTTCTATATTACAATTTGACTCGTATACTTGCCGGCACTATTATTTAATCATATATTTATTTGTTGTAGTATTTCCAGTCCAGATGTGCAAACGTCTGGCGATGGTCACCCACCTTGAAGCATTACTCCTTTTGCCACAAACATTAAAGTATTTTTTTATTTTTGGTACCCAAATTCTTTTGGGTCCATAAGCATTAGTTTCCAAAATTTTAGTATTTTTAGGCATCTATTTGGAAAGGATATCCTCGTCTTGAGTAGTTATAAGTCCTTTTGGGACTCATACACTTTTGACAATTTTTCCTTTGTAAAAACTTGGGGGACATCTATGTTTATAGTAATTAAAGCTTGATTTAACAAAGTTTGCCTTTGAATTTTTCCCTTTTTAAATTTTTTTGGAGAAACTTTGTTAGATAAAGCTTTGTCTTTTTCAAATAACTCAAGTAGCTTTTGATGATCCTCATGAACTTTTAAAAGTAAAGTATGCAATTCAAAAATATTTCTCTCAACTTCATCAATAATTCCTAGCATTTTATTTACTTTCTTTTCAAGTTCATGATTGATTTTGGAAAGTAAGTCATTTTCATTTTTCAATTTTGAAACACTTTTCTTATGCTTTGAAACCAGGACTCAAAATTTCAAACCTAGCTCATCATAAGCATCTTGTAACTCATCAATTGAATAAGAAATTGAACTAGGTGAGTTAGAAGTTAACTTAGAGTCATCAATGGCCATAAGGCAAAAGTAGGCTTCTTCTTGTTCTTCATGAGTGACCTTAAACTTGTCCCATATCTCCTTGGCATTGAAACAAGATGACACCTTATTGCACTCATCCGAACCAAGTGTACAAAATAGAGTGTGCATGGCTTTAGCATTGTAACATCTCGATTTTGGGCCTAGTCGAAACAGTGGTTTCGAGGTCACAAATTTGACAAGGAAAACATTATTTTTATTATATTTTTATGATCTACGATTTCATGGAAAGATTTCATTAAAATTTCATTCGAAAATTTCGACGATTTATAAATAGAGCAAAAGTTGAGTTCTATATGTTAAAAGTGTCCAATTGTTATGAAGTTTTAAATCGAAGGTCCTTAAATAGTAATTACACCATTGGTTAAATTGTTGGACAAAAATGGGCATGAATAAGACAAATTTGAAAGAAATTTCTTTAAGGGCATTTTGGTCATTTAGTAATTTAAAAGAACTAAAAAGGGAAAATGAAGAAACAATTTGCTCATCTTCTTCCTCAAGGCCAAATATAGCATGGAGAAACCATGGCTAGGATTTTTCAACTTTTCAAGCTCGATTGTAAGTCCGTCTAACCTCGTTTTTAATTATTTTTACGTTTTTGAAATCCTGATAACATAATTTCTCTATTTCTACTATTTATTTGAGCTAGGGTTTGAATAATTGTATATTTTGATGAATTATGGTAGATTATGCATGTTTATGGTTAGAGAAACGCTTTTTGTCGAGTGATTTTTGACGAAAACGTCCGAAAAGACTAAATCATAAAAGTTATAAAATTGGTCATAAGTGTGAATTTTAATGAGAATTGTGGGCTGCTCAAAGAAATTGAATAAAAATTTATTTCCGAGCTTTGGGGAAAAGTGTAAATATGCAAAATTTAGGGGCAAAAATGTAAATTTTGTAAAAATATGTTTTAGGTCCAAAATGATTAGTACATTGATTAAATAAGTGAAATATGATGTTTTAGATCCTGGAAAACGAGATGTGGACCTAGAACGGGAGAAAAATCGAAAATCAGGAAAGTTGATCAAACTGGCCGTATTGGTATCGACGTAAGTTAATGTGTTTAATAATCATGTAATTAAGCATGTTTGAATGCTAAATTGATATATTAGTCATAAATGTTTTAGTATTGTTTTTTGAATATAATGATAATAATTGAAAAATGTTCGATAATGATTCAACATTAAAAGTGAGAATTTGAATAAGTTTACATATAAGACCATAGTGGTAATGTGGCTTTGTATAAGATCAAGAAAGTGTCGAATAGCATAATTTGAGGAAAGTAAGATAAAATTAAGAATGTAAGTATGTAAGTTGAGTAGCATTTTACTATTATGAAATTGTTGCTATTATTATTGAGTTATGTGACTGACATTGAGAATTTTGAGCAAGTATGTTTTAGCTATGAATTGCTAAGACATTAATATTTCAAAGTCCATGTGTATAACATGGCAATTAAGGAAGAATTGACGGAAAAAGACCATGGTTGATCCATGGCAACATAAGATAAGGATACCAAGTAAGATCATGCCAAGGCATGGCATTGGTGAATTTTAAAAGGCAAGGAAATCATGTAAGACCATGTCAAGATATGGCATTGATAAGTTACTATAAGGCAAAGATCCCACGTAAGACCATGCCAAAGCATGACATTGGTAAGTTTTACAAGGCAAGGAAATCATGTAAGACCATGTCAAGACATGGCATTGATAAGTCACTATAAGACTGTAACACCCCAAACCCGGCCCAGACGTTATGGCCATGTTCGGTGTGCTACATCACCTAGACCGTCCTATGCCTCCTATTTACTAAGTTCGTTGGTGAGTTTTGAAAAGCAATACTTGATTTTGGAAATCCCCGAATTAAAGATTAATCGACTTAACCTCTATTCCATTTGTTAGGCGATTCACTTTAGCCTTATCATCTTACTTAGCCTTTTGTATTGACAGATTGGTTAAGAAAACGTTTATTTAGTTTTCGGAAACATGTGTATTTTTCTTAGTTGAAGTAAAGCATTTGAAAACCCCAATTAAAACAATTATAGTGGCCTTATTACAACCCATAACAGAATCAAAAGTAGATCCGATAATAAAATATATATATATAAAGAGTAGTAAAACTAGTTTCAAAACCGTGCTCAGTCCTTGTGGCCACTCTGAATCCCTCCTAGCATCCAAGTCACGATCTAAGGCTCACCTGCAAGGATGGAAAAGAAAGGGTGAGTTTGGAAAACTCAGTGTGTGAAAAACCCATCCAAAGCCCAAAATGGCTCGAGCCCACTGGGCCTAAGCCCTAACCAGTCTCAGTCAGATACTGGGCCGAAGCCCTATTCAGATTACAGATACTGGGCTAAAGCCCTATAACAGATATTGGGCCGAAGCCCTATTCAGATAACAGTTTGGCCCATAGGCCCATAACAGTACAGTACAGTATAACAGTATGAATACAACCCAATTGGGGAGACTACTCAACCCACCAACCGCTACACACCACTCGTACCAGCCAACACACCATGTGAGGAATAACTCGACCCACTCAACCCACACACCACAGTTGCAGCATGGCTGCTCAGATAAACAGTATACGAGGCAAAGCCCCTTTCAGAAACAGTACGAGGCATAGCCCCTTTTAGCAACATAGCAGTGCCACTCACACTTCCTCCAATAATAAACCCATCCCATGCATCAAACATACATATATCATGGTATACAGTAACAAATACAGTCATGTCATCAGTACAGTCGATTCTAGCCCTAAGGGTATAATGGTAATTTTCCACCTAGGGGAAAATCAGTAATTCCTCACCCTAAGGGTATTTCAGTGATTTTGCTATCTTAGTACAGTTTTTATGACTATTACAGCCTTTAGTATTTTAGTGGTCGTTACAGAACCTCATTTAACCCAGTTTATCAGTTTTAGCCTTTAGGCCCTAAAACCCCTAATGGGCCATACCATACCAATTAGCCCATTAGGCCCACTTAAGCCTTAATTCTTTAATCCATTACTTGTTTAAACAGTTTTTACAGCTATAGTCGATATTATTACCATTAAACATATTCTTATCCCAAATGGGCCCAAAAGCCCATTGGGCCCATATTCGGCCCACCGAGGCCCAACTTACCGTAGCGCCCAAAATTCCGCGGTTAGCTCTCCTTTCAGTGCCGATTTCAAATCCAACGTTTTCCTACCAACTTGAGAGCGTTCGCACGCTCACAAGCCCTCGAAATGCCAGATCTTTGGCATTTTGGCTTTTTGGCATTTGCCAAATTGAACAATGAAGGGCTTCAGAACACACACCTGTTTTGTGATTCTACCGACGAAATCCTCCACGTGCTAACTCCTACAATCCATATCCTAATAGATTAGCCAATAGATCCACGAAAATCACTGTAAACAGTTCCTTACCATAATCGGCCAATACCTCTAATGGCCTAAAAATCTTACCTTTGTCGATTTAGATCCCTTTAGATCTAGATTTGATGATTCTGATGCCTTCACTGCCTCACTTGCTCACCTTCTTCGCTAACTACCACTCAAAAAGAACCAAAATACAACTTCGAATTACTAATAGATTAAATCGACAACCTCCCTAAGTTTAGGGACTTTCGGCTTTTCCAAAGTATGAAATATCTTAAGGATCTGAGTAGTTAACCACTTACCACTGCTTTTACCTTGATTTTAACTCAGTTCTGAAGTAGGTCTATCCCCTACACGCTAGCAAAACCTGAATCTTTGAGATCTTAAGGTTTTGGCTAAAGCTTCTAAGACAATGGCGATTTTGGCTTTTAGACTGATGAAGAAGGTGACGTTTTGGGATATAGATTAGGGTGATGGTGTCGACAAGGGTAGGGATTGAAGGGATGCAGCAATCGACCACCATAGATGAAGAGAATAGGGGCAATTCGACTTAAAAAAATTGGCAGAAAAAGGTAGTTTTTGGGATTCTGGCACTTTGAACAATCGGCTATAGGTGTTTTTGAAAGGGATAGGATGGAAAGAAAGAGTAAACCTGAGTAGTAAGGATGTTCGGCTAAGGAGAAGATCAACAGAGTGAAAAGAAAAGAGGAAAAATGATGGTAAAGGAGAAGAAGATGAAGAAATCGGCTAGATGATCTCAGGGAGGCAAGTTTTGGCTTTTTGACAGAAAAGAGAAGAATAAGACTTAAGGTGGCTAACCCTAATTGTCATGACAGAAAAAGAAAAAGATGAAACCCTAATAATCTCTCTAAAGCAATCGGCCCAAGTCCCTAAAGCCCTTGCCAAAATTCACTTAAGTTAGTCACATGCCCGGCACATGCTTAAAAATTAAAAAGAACACTACGCTTACCTTGCAACTCGAACCCTTGTCTTTGAATACCCACTTAGGCGCCACTTTTTTAGGAACTCAGTGGCGCCACCTTACCACTTTGCCAAAGCTTTCTTTGAATCCTGATTTACCCAGTTTTTCTTAAAGGCCCACTTAACCAAGTTCCCTTTCACTTGAAAATCCAACTTAATATTTTACCGGGTTTTAACTTAAGCTTGGGCCTTCTAAAGGCTCACTAACACATTTAAACACATTTTCAACCTTTAGAACACCAAAATTTTAAAACTGCACTAACATTCACAAAACCCGAAAAATCCCGAAAATCAGGGCGTTACAACACTACCCCCTTAAAGAAATTTCAACCTCGAAATTTACCTGATCCAAATAGTTGAGGGTATTGTTGACTCATCGCTTCTTCTGGCTCCCACGTAGCTTTTTCTCTACCATAGTTGCGCCATAGCACCTTTACCAACGGAATTGTCTTCTTTCTCAAGACTTTAACTTCATGATCCAAGATTTGCACAGGTTCCTCCTCGAAGGTCAAATCAGCATTTACTGCAATCTCCTCCATCAGTATAATATGCGAAGGATCCGACCGATATCGTCTTAACATAGATATGTGAAAAACGTCGTGAATACGATCCAACCCTGCTGGCAACTCTAACTGATATGCTACTGGCCCAATCCGCTTGAGAATCCGATAAGGCCCAATAAATTGCGGACTTAACTTGCCCTTTTTACCAAACCTCAAGATCTTCTTCCATGGTGAAACCTTTAGAAATACCATATCTCCAACAGCAAACTCAATTTCCTTGTGCTTAAGGTCAGCATAAGACTTCTGCCGATCAGACGCTTCCTTTAATCGGTTTCGAATCAGCTTAACCTTACTTTTAGTATCAGCTATCAATTCTGGTCCAAGAACTTGACGTTCCCCTAACTCCATCCAACATGTAGGAGTACGACATCTTCGCCCATAAAGTGCCTCATATGGAGCCATCTGAATACTCGCTTGATAACTATTGTTGCATGCAAATTCTGCCAACGGTAAATAATCTTCCCAACTACCACGAAAGTCGATAACACATCCTCTTAACATGTCTTCCAACACTTGAATGACCCTCTCAGACTGACCATCTGTCTGAGGGTGAAATGCAGTACTGAAGTCCAATCGCGTACCTAACGCCTCATGCAACTTCTTCCAGAATCGAGATGTAAATCTAGGATCTCGATCAGAAATTATCGAAACTAGCACCCCATGCAAACGCACTATCTCTGCTACATACAGCTTGGCCAACTTCTTAAGTGAGTAATTAGTTCTAACCAGTATAAAATGAGCAGACTTCGTCAATCTATCCACGACTACCCAAACAGAGTCTTTCTTCGAAGGTGTCAAAGGCAACCCACTCACAAAATCCATCGTTACTCTTTCACACTTCCACTGCGGAATCTTTACTGGCTGCAACAATCTAGAAGGCAGTTGGTGCTCAGCTTTAACTTGCTGACACTCAGACATTTCCCAACAAAATCAGTCACCTCTCGCTTAAGTCCAGGCCACCAGTACGCTTCTCGCAAATCCCTATACAACTTATTACCTCCAGAGTGCATAGCACAAGGTCCACCATGAGCCTCTCCCAAAATTAACTACCTTAAATCAGAGTCCTTAGGAACGCAAATTCTCCCACGGAAACAAAGAACCCCATTAGAATTCAGTCTAAAATCCTCACTCTCACCATTCTTGACTTGCTAAAATCAAGGAATTAATGAATCATCCTTCAACTGTAACTCTTTGATTTTATTGGTCCAACATGGTCTCATTTGCAGTTCTGCTAGCAAGCTCCCATCATCGTACAGACTCAACCGAGCAAACATCGCATTTAACTCAGCAACGGTCCTTCGGCTCAGTGCATCAGCCACTACATTCACATTGCTAGGGTGGTACTCAATCGAACAGTCATAGTCCTTAAGCAACTCTATCCACCTCCGTTGCCTAAGATTCAATTCCTTCTGAGTTAACAGATATTTGAGACTTTTATGGTCAGTGTATATAATACACTTTTCCCCATAAAGGTAGTGTCTCTAGATTTTCAATGCAAATAACACCGCTGCCAACTCCAAATCATGCGTAGGGTAATTCACCTCGTGAGACTTAAGCTGCCTTGAAGCATAAGCAACCACCTTACCCTCTTGCATCAGTACACAACCTAATCCCACATGCGAAGCATCGCTGGAAACCATAAAGTCTTTCCCAGATTCTGGCTGAATCAACACTGGCGCCTCAGTTAACACCTTTTTCAGCTTGTCAAAAGCTTCTTGCTGCCTCTCAGTCCAAATAAAGGCTACTCCATTTCTTAACAATTTCGTTAACGGAGCCGCGATGAGAGAAAACCCCTCAACAAACCTTCTATAATAGCCTGCCAAACCCAAAAAACTACGAATTTTCGATACTGACCTTGACGGCTTCCAGTCCAAGACTGCCTCAATCTTGCGAGGATCCACCCTAATTCCCTCAGCAGAAACAACATGCCCCAGAAAAGTCACTTCTCGCAGCCAAAATTCACACTTACTAAATTTCGCATACAGTTGCTTTTCTCTCAGAATTTGCAGGACAATTCGAAGATGCTCATCGTGCTTCTCTTCTGTCTCTGAATACACCAATATATCGACAATAAAGATGACCACGAATCGATCCAAGTACGGCTGGAATACTCGATTCATTAAATCCATAAAAGCTACCGGTGTATTCGTCAATCCAAAGGGCATAACCAAAAACTCATAGTGACCATAACGAGTTCTGAATGCCATCTTATGCACATCTACCTCCTTGACCCTTAGCTGATGGTATCTAGATTGAAGGTCGATCTTGGAAAACACTGAAGCTCTTTTAAGCTGGTCAAACAGATCGTCGATTCTCGCAGAGGATACTTATTCTTTATCGTCAGTTTGTTCAACTGGCGATAATCGATGCACATACGCATCGTTCCATTCTTCTTTTTCACAAACAGCACTGGTGCACCTCACGGAGACACACTCGATCTAATGAAGCCCCTATCTAACAACTCTTGAATCTGGGCTTTCAATTCCACTAGCTCTTTTGATGCCATTCTATAAGGCGCAATGGACACTGGAGCTGTTCCAGGCAGTAGATCGATCCCAAATTCAACTTCTCGGTTAGGAGGTAATCTAGGAAGCTCCTCAGGAAATACATCTTGAAATTCATTAACAGTCCTCACTGTCTCTACTGTCACCCCTTCGGGTTCAGTTTGACTTACGAACACCAAGTATGCTTCACAACCTTTGCGCATCAACTTTTCAGCCCTTAAGGAAGAAACTACATTGGACAAATAGTCCTTACGTTCACCAATAACCATCACCTCCTCGCCTTCGGTTATTCTCAATACCATTCTTTTGGCCGCGCAATCCAGCATTGCCTTGTGCTTGGTTAACCAGTCCATGCCCAAAATCAAGTCGAATTCTCCAAAAGGTAGCTCCGTTAAATCTCCAGTAAAGATCCTACCCTGAGTCTCTAAAGGCACTTCCCTAAATAGTTTGTCTACTTTAACAGAGTGACCTAAAGGACTACCTACTGTGACCCCACTCACAGTCTCCTCAGAATGCACACCCAACGACCCAGAAATTTCACAAGCAATATACAAATGCATCGAACCCACATCAATTAGAGCAGTATATGGTGTATAAGATATTAAGAACGTATCAGTTATAACATCAGGTGTATCACCCTCCTCGCGATGGCGAGCAGCATACACTAAGGCTGGCTGACGAGCCTCAGCATTACCAGCACCTCTGCCAGGTGCTCCATGACCACATCCATTACCATTGCCTCCTCTACCTTGACCACGGCCCCTTGGCGGTAGTAGTCCTCCTCGCGCAGGCTGAGCAACCCTCTGATCAACAGCTTGAGCCTGAGCTAGCTTCTGTGGGCAGTCCTTAACTTGATGATCCTTAGACCCACAACGAAAACAAGCTCCACTGTGTTTCCAGCATTCTCCTCGATGAACTCTGCCATAGTCTCCACAAGCCTGTGGTCTAACAACATTCACTGGCACAGCTCGCACTGGTTCCTCTACTCTAGCTCTCTTGAAATTTCTGTTTGCAGCACCAGATGATCCAGAATCTCTCTTGAAACGGTTACGATCTCTATCGCGGTTCTGACGCTCAGTTTGCTTTATCTCTTCGGCTATCTTAGCCTTCTCCACCAGTGCAGCAAAGTCGCGTTCCCTCTGCGGTGCAATCAACACTCTCAGTTCATCTCTTAGGTTATCCTCGAAATGAACACTGCGTTCATATTCAGTGGAAACAATACCACTAGCATACCGACTCAGTCGCAGAAATTCCACCTCGTATTCAGCCACAGTCTTACCACATTAGGTCAGGTTTAGGAACTCCTTCCTACGTGCATCCACATAACTAGCTCCAACATACTTCGCCTTGAAGGATTTCTTAAATAATTCCCAAGTTACCCCATCAGCTGAGGTACCCTCTCTCACAGTGATCAACCACTGATACGCCTCGTCTTACAGTAATGACACCGCTCCTTTCAATTTCTGCTTCACCGAGCAGTCTAGGTCATCCATTATTCGCTCTGTGGCTTTCAACCAATACTCAGCCACATTCGGGGCTACTCCAGATATGCCCCTGAAAATCTTAGCTCCGTTAGCCCAGAGTCGCTCAGATATAGACCCTCTAGCCACAGTTCCAGTGCTTGCTCCAGGGACCCTCTCTAATACCCTCAGCATGGCTTGGGACAAAGCGTCGTCCCCTGCAGCCCTATTATAAGATCCAGTCTCCGTCGCTGGCGGAGCTCACACTTCCTCAGTTGGCATGTGCCCAGAAGACGAATATCCAGCTACCTTGACCACGTCCATGGCCTCGTCCCCGAGCAGCTCTTGTACTCATATCGATTATCTGAGTTACGAATTTTATGACATCAGTTAGTGTTTCAGTTCTTTATTACAGAATATCTTATGAACAGATAAAGTTTCAAAGTTGTGTTCGCACGATCGTAGCCTAGCTACTGTCTCAGTTTCCTAGGGTTTAGTTTACCCTGCAGTCTCAGTTTTACAGTCTCAATACTACCTCACCTATAGTATTATACCTAAGGCTCAGTACTATCTACAGTTTTATTTTCAGTACAGTACAGAATCTAAGGCAGGAAATACTTACAACTTAGTGCCGAGGATTCAGTGTGCCACCTCTCGAAGTACCAGATTCCAGAAAATTCATAAAATTTTAGACATTTTAAGAAACAATTCTTTAACCATTTCTTTTTTAGAAAAGACAAGTTTGGAAAAAAAATCACTTCGAAAACAAAAATTATTCCAGAAAATCTGATTTTTCCTAAAATACCCTTCGTGGGCTTAAAAATTTTGGAAACCCTTTTTGAACCCGATCACAGCCGAGTTGTTACAACTTAGCTCTGATGCCACTAAATGTAATACCCCAAACCCGGCCCAGACGTTATGGCCATGTTTGATGTGCTACATCACCTAGACCGTCCTATGCCTCCTATTTACTAAGTCCGTTGGTGAGTTTTGAAAAGCAATACTTGATTTTGGAAATCCCCGAATTAAAGATTAATCGACTTAACCTCTATTCCATTTGTTAGGCGATTCACTTTAGCCTTATTATCTTACTTAGCCTTTTGTATTGACAGATTGGTTAAGAAAATGTTTATTTAGTTTTCAGAAACACGTGTATTTTTCTTAGTTGAAGTAAAGCATTTGAAAACCCCAATTAAAACAATTATAGTGGCCTTATTACAACCCATAACAGAATCAAAAGTAGATCCGATAATAAAATATATATATAAAGTAGTAAAACTAGTTTCAAAACCGTGCTCAGTCCTTGTGGCCACTCTGAATCCCTCCTGGCATCCAAGTCGCGATCTAAGGCTCACCTGCAAGGATGGAAAAGAAAGGGTGAGTTTGGAAAACTCAGTGTGTGAAAAACCCATCCAAAGCCAAAAATGGCTCAAGCCCACTAGGCCTAAGCCCTAACCAGTCTCAGTCAGATACAGGGCCGAAGCCCTATTCAGATTACAAATACTGGGCCGAAGCCCTATTCAGATTACAGATACTGGGCCAAAGCCTTATAATAGATATTGGGCCGAAACCCTATTCAGATAATAGTTTGGCCCATAGGCCCATAACAATACAGTACAGTATAACAGTATGAATGTAACCCAATTAGGGAGACTACTCAACCCACCAACCGCTACACATCACTCGTACCAGCCAACACACCATGTGGGAAATAACTCGACCCATCCAGCCCACACACCACAGTTGCAGCATGGCTGCTCAGATAAACAGTATACGAGGCAAAGCCCATTTCAGAAACAGTACGAGGCATAGCCCCTTTTAGTAACGTGGCAGTGCCACTCACACTTCCTCTAATAATAAACCCATCCCATGCATTAAACATACATATATCATGGTATACAGTAACAAATACAGTCATGTCATCAGTACAGTCGATTCTAGCCCTAAGGGTATAATGGTAATTTTCCACCTAGGGGTAAATCAGTAATTCCTCACCCTAAGGGTATTTCAATGATTTTGCTATCTTAGTACAGTTTTTATGCCTATTAAAGCCTTTAGTATTTTAGTGGTCGTTACAAAATCTTGTTTAACCTAGTTTATCAGTTTTAGCCTTTAGGCCTTAAAACTCCTAATGGGCTATACCATACCAATTAGCCCATTAGGCCTACTTAAGCCTTAATTCTTTAATTCATTACTCGTTTAAACAGTTTTTACAGCTATAGTCCATATTATTACCATTAAACCTATTCTTATCCCAAATAGGCCCAAAAGCCCATTGGGCCCATATTCAGCCTACCGAGGCCCAACTCACCGTAGCGCCCAAAATTTCGCGATTAACTCTCATTTCAGTGCCGATTTCAAATCCAACATTTTCCTACCAACTTGAGAGCATTCGCACGCTCACAAGCCCTCGAAATGCCAAATCTTCGGCATTTCGGCATTTGCCAAATTGAACAATGAAGGGGTTCAGAACACACACCTATTTTGTGATTCTACCGACGAAATCCTCCACGTACTAACTCCTACAATCCATATCCTAATAGATTAGCCAATAGATCCACGAAAATCACTGTAAATAGTTCCTTACCATAATCGGCCAATACCTCTAATGGCCTAAAAATCTTACCTTTGCCGATTTAGATCCCTTTAGATCCAGATCTGATGATTCCGATGCCTTCACTGCCTCACTTGCTCGCCTTCTTCGCTAACTACCACTAAAAAAGAACCAAAATACAACTTTGAATTACTAATAGATTAAATCGACAACCTCCCTAACTTTAAGGACTTTCGGCTTTTCCAAAGTATGAAATATCTTAAGAGTCTGAGTAGTTAACCACTTACCACTGCTTTTACCTTGATTCTAACTCAGTTTTGAAGTAGGTCTATCCCCTACGCGCTAGCAGAACCCGAATCTTTGAGATCTTAAGGTTTCGGCTAAAGCTTCTAAGACAATGGCGATTTCGACTTTTAGACTGATGAAGAAGGTGACGTTTTGGGCTATAGATTAGGGTGATGGTGTCGACAAGGGTAGGGATTGAAGGGATGCAGCAATTGACCACCACAGATGAAGAGAATAGGGGCAATTCGGCTTAAAAGAAATCGGCAGAAAAAGGTAGTTTTCGGGATTCTGACACTTTGAACAATCGGCTATGGGTGTTTTTGAGAGGGATAGGATCGAAAGAAAGAGTAAACCTGAGTAGGAAGGATGTTCGGCTAAGGAGAAGATCAACAGAGTGAAAAGAAAAGAGGAAAAACGATGGTAGAGGAGAAGAAGATGAAGAAATCGGCTAGATGATCTCAGTGAGGCAAGTTTCGGCTTTTTGACAGAAAAGAGAAGAATAAGACTTAAGGTAGCTAACCCTAATTGTCATGACAGAAAAAGAAAAAGATGAAACCCTAATAATCTCTCTAAAGCAATCGGCCCAAGTCCCTAAAGCCCTTGCCGAAATTCACTTAAGTTAGTCACATGCCCGGCACATGCTTAAAAATTAAAAAGAACACTACGCTTACCTTGCAACTCGAACCCTTGTCTTTGAATACCCACTTAGGCGCCACTTTTTTAGGAACTTAGTGGTGCCACCTTACCACTTTGCCAAAGCTTTCTTTGAATCTTGATTTACCCAGTTTTTCTTAAAGGCCCACTTAATCAAGTTTCCTTTCACTTGAAAATCCAACTGAATATTTTATAGGGTTTTAACTTAAGCTTGGGCCTTCTAAAGGCCCACTAACACATTTAAACACATTTTCAACCTTCAGAACACCAAAATTTTAAAACTACACTAACATTCACAAAACCCGAAAAATCCCGAAAATCAGGGTTACATATGTACTCTGATCTGTTTCTGTAATGGGCCCAAGGCCAACTCTGTTTTTGAAAAGGGCTAAGGCCAAGTTTAATCTGTATCTGAATAGGGCTTCAGCGCAAACTGAGCTTGGACTGGTTTTTGACACTGGTTGGGTTTCTTTACACACTGAGTTTTCACAAACTCACCCTTTTAATTCTGTCTATGCAGGTAACCCCTAACCATACAGGACTTGGAGCTACGAGGGATTCGGGGTGGCCACGAGGTTCATGTTTCTAGTTTTTGATGATTTTTTAAATTTAGTTTATTTAAATTCCATTTTTAAATTTCAGATTTAAGTTGTAATAAGGCCGCTCGGTATTTTATTTTGGGCTTTCTTCATTGTTAGCTTTACAATAGTAGACTAGTCTTGTAACACCCCTATCCCGTAACCATCGTCGAAATAGGAAGAGGCGTTACCAGAAACTAGAAATCGGATCAGGACAGAAATTTTTTTTTGAAACATTTTCTTGAATAAAGATCATTAATTTACTAATTACTGTACACAATCAAAGTTCGAGTTTAAGATTTACACAAATAAGTTCCATAAGATGCCACATTCACGTGACTTATGTATAAAAATCATACATGCCGTAAGCTAAGTCTAATCACATGGTTACCGTAGTAGCAGATGTGTGACGAAGCGCTGATGATCCCTGAGCTGGTAATCAGAGTCCACAATCTATAAAACACAGACACAAAACAAACAGAGTAAGCTTTCATAAGCTTAGTAAGTCTTAAGCAAAACAATAACTTTACTTAATCAAATACGATTATCTCATGTACTAAAGTCTAAGTAATATCCCATTTGACCGAATATACCTAACCAGAATTTCACATAGTTTAATTTACAATTCTCTGGCCTTGAGTTTAATGTTTCAAAATGTTTTCATTTGATATCATTGGTCATTCATTTCTTCTATTCGATGAAGTTAATCTAAGCTTCATATTGAACTATAATTTCAATAAACACACTACCTAGCTAGCACATAGATACTTTCACAATAATAACCAAGGTGGTCGAAAATTCGCATATGCATTACTTTTTATGTTTTTAATTCAATCGAATTAAAATCATATATGAGTCCTTGATACATACCTGGCTAACTTAATGTACTGAACGTCTTTAATTGTTGATCCTTACGAGGACTAATCATGTTGAACCTTATACAAATCGCATTTAACAATACCAAGAGGTTTCATCGTTCGGTCAAATAGTTTAAAACTCATGCACGCGCATATAATTTAACTATTTCCACCAAATTGAGATCATATATTCTTTCGCATCTAAAAGCTTCATTGCTACTTCTAATTCAATCAATCAAACTAAAACATAATACTTTAATCAGATTTAGTTTCCATATTTGGAAGCACCTAGTAATGTCATAATCTATCATGAATAGGTTCATAGGGTCACTACTCGCTTAGCATAAATATAACTCTTTCAATAATCGTAATCACTTACTCAAATGTATTCGTTTCATGCGCATACATGAATACATCTATATATATATATATATGTATAAAAACTAAATTCCTTAGTTCATAATCATATCAAAACTTTCGAGTACCTCGACATGGCATGTATTGAATTACAGTATAGGTATGCAAAGAACCAAACGTAATTCTTATCACATATAAGTAGGTTGACAGGATATAATCCTTACCTTATATTTGCACATCTAGCCGAATTCAATTTATTCTCAATTCATAAGCCCTTTTTGGTCGAATATACCCAATTACATATAGACATCACAGCACATACTTTCCTTTACTTAAAACACATACGATAAATCTAAATCAAATACTTTCTCATACTAACCACCATTAAACGAATAGATTATTACTTTATTCGAAGATATAATAGTAATCATTTCCACATATGTATCGCTCTTTAATACTAATAATTCACAGAATCATTGGCCGAATGTACACGAGTACATACATGAAAACTTAGCATATACTACATTATACAAACATACCAAGACTGATTAGGTCATCCTCATTTTTTGCAATATAATCATCAATCACATATACATTTTTATTTAATGCTAATGATTCACCTTGAGGTAAACTTACAAATGAGAAGGTAATACGTACCTGAACATCTTACATGTATAGTACTTTTTTTATGGTAGTTTACTGCGAACATTCAAAATCATAATCTTACTTAATTCACCAGCATTAAGCCTGCGGAACTTTAAACCCAGATATAATACCAGCACGAGATTTACTCGATTATAGACCCGAATAATATTGTACGATAGTCAATCCACAAAGTTATCCACGTATATTTTTTTTTTCAAATATACACATCCTCATAATGCACATATAACTAATTAATTTGACTTGAATCTGAACTCATATAAACATAGGTAAATCAGACATTTTCACTTAATTCCACATATTAGCTAGATGTAACATAATCACCTAAATATCTCATACATATTTCACATTACCTCTTCGGCTTTACCACGTATACATATCTCATACACATTTTACATTAGCCATTCGGCTTTACCACATATACATATATTGTACCTCAATTTCATCATAACAAAAATTGACTAGGTATACTAGTCATTTACGGCTTATAGCTTCACTTTAATACTGATTCGGTACTTTGATTACAATATTTAATCGATAGTTTATAAGTAACTCAATTAGTTTTATCAATGTTTACTACTTAATCACAAATTCACTACAAGCTGTTTTCCTGAGCAATAGTCATTAAATTATTCGTAACTGGAGCCACGAAACTCCAAATGAAGTGCCGTTAATTTTTTCTAAATATAGACTCATATATCTTTTATCCATAAAATTTTTAGAACCAGATTTTTCTTAAAGTTTCCCCTATTTCACTATTTGACTATACTGACCACTCTTCACTACGAATCAAATTCCTCATTATACAGAATCTAGAATATGTTCTTGTTTATTTCATTCGAAACTAGACTCATCAAGGAGTCTAAGCATATAAATTTTATCTCATAACAATTTTTGTACAATTTTTGATGATTTTCTAAAAACAAAACAGGGGATTTCGGAGTCATTCTGACATTGTCTCACACAACTTTAAATATCTCTTTATAGGAAATTCCTTTGCTTACACGGTTTCTTTTATAAGAAACTAGACTCAATAAGCTTCATTTTCATATTTTATTCAGCTTCTAACTAGCCTTCTACAATTTTTGGTGTATTTTCAAAGTTACACTACTGCAGTAACTCAAATCTGTCAAGACTAATTCGGCACTGAGACTATATAAATTCATCCTTCTTGCTACTAGGTTTATTTAATCTTTAAGCATACTAAAGTAAAGTTTAAACACTTAAGAAATTACCTTGAATATTTTCGATCAGTCTCGGTTCGGCTATTCAACTACTTTCTTTTTCCCCTGTCCAACCTTGGTTCTCTATACTCTTGAGCTAATTCAAACAAATTTAACTTATTAAAGTCCCATCATGCTAGCTTATGGCCGAATATGACAAAAAAAAAAATTTAATAGGTCATACAGCTACTTTTAGCTCAAATAGAAAATGGTCATACACATTTTTAATCACATTAAGCAATTTAATACAATTAGTCTAACATTTCCTCATGTACACCATTATGACCGAATACATATCAATTAAGTAACTTACCTTAACACATAAACCACATAGCCAAAGTACATATAACCCTAATGACCGAATTCACATGTTTATCTTCACCCACATATCCATTCGACATTACCACTTAAAACAACTTAATATTTCTAAACAATTTTCATTATGATAACTGAACATTACCAATTCATTCAGGTTCACATTCGGTATATGCACATACAAATACAAAAACTTTAGCATTTAATTTCCAACATTTAGCAAGCTCAAATATTATCTATTATTAATCCTTTAACTTTGTTCTAATGAAACATTTCATATTCAAACCTCATTTACTAGCATTTAAGCTAAATCTGAATCTCCTTTTTGACTACCGAAAACATAATATTAAACATAATTACAAATGCACATTTCAAGATTCCCGTACATAACCTTTATACATTGCTTCATAAACAGCATAACTGTAACACCCCAAACCCGGCCCAAACGTTATGGCCAAATCTGACGTGTCACATTGAAACAAAAACACAAGTTCTGATCTTAAACCTTCCTTAAAGAAATTCAATGATAATTTTTAAGAAACTAAAGTGAATGGAAGCTGTGCACCAGGTAGGTATCCGAAACAGAGGAGGTGAGCCATGAAGGCTGCTTAAGTACCAAGCTCTTAATTGGATCCAATCCTCGACATGCCCACAACCATTGCCACACTTTAGGTTGTCGATACTTTTGAAAATATCTCGAGATGGAGTTTGTTCAAGGTGATGTCTTAGTTGAAATGTTGTATTTATCTCTGTATGATTTGAAAACCGAGAGTTGTTTAAAAACGTAACCTAGATCTAGCCCATTTTAAGATATAAATAATAACGCAGATTTCAAAGTTCAAAACCAACCAAATCCAGAAAGAAATTAGTTAAAATGGCCTTATTACAATCCCAAAAATAGATAATAATATTTAAATAAAACTTTTAAAAGAAAGTCCAACTGAATATCATGGCCACTCTGAATTCCCACCGGCTCCAAGTCTCCACATTAAGGTTCACCTGCAAGGTTGAAGAAGGGGGGGTGAGTCTGGAACTCAGTGTATAACAAGCCCTTTCAGAGCCCAAATCCATACATGTACAAGCTCAATTTTCAACATACACTGGGCCGAAGCCTTTCGGTTAACTGTTACTGGGCCGAAGCCTTTATATTACTCATATCGCTAGGCCAAAGCCTTTCTGTAAACGGTACGGCCCATAGGCCCATTCCAATATTACATAACTCAAACCATACATGTATGCAAAAACCCATTTGGGGAGACTACTCAACCCTCCATCCGCTACTCTCCACCCGTACCAACCAAACTCTCCATGTGGGGAATAACTCAACCCACCCAACCAAACTCTCCACTGGCAGCATAGCTGCTTAATCATATAACTGGAGGCCAAGCCTCTTTTAATAACTGGGGCAAAAGCCCTTTTCGGTAAACTGGGGCAAAGCCCTTTATGACTTCCTCCATCATATAAAACCCAACCCATACATATAATGAATCAAATAGTGCATATCATGTTCATGTCATAGCATATCATGTGCATATCATGTCATAGCATGTAAAACAACAGTATCAAAGTCATCATAAACATATTACAACCCTAGGGGTATAATAGTCATTTTTACCTAGGGGTAAAATAGTCATTTTCATGTTTTAAGGGGTAATTACGTAATTTTATCCATTATTAGGGTTTTCCATGCTTATTCATCAATTCCAAGTGTTTAAACAGCAGTTTTTAGCCTATTATAGCGCATTCAAGTTATTGGGCCCAAAACCCCTAATGGGCCCTTCGTAGCCGATTTAGTCATTTAGGTCCTTTTTAGCCTAAGTTACGCAACGGTACTAAAAATTTAACATGCAATTCAATCAGATTCCATTTTTACCAATTTTTACCCAAATGGGCCCACAAGCCCATTGGGCCCTATTTTAGCCCATCGAGGCCCAACGTACCAAACTGCACGAAACCATGCTCTTACCTGTTCCATCACTCTTGTTTACTGTGTTCATCGCAATTGAACTCATCCACACTTCATCTCGTATTTACAGGTTACATCAACAACATAATCCGATGTTTCGGCTTTTATGCAATATGAACCTAGGCTATTACGGGGTATGTTACACACCTGTTAAAAGACGATCGATTCTTCCAAGTCCTCCACGCACTCGTCCTATGTTCATTTAATTGATGTATTAAATCCAAATCTAAAAGAATAATCACTATAGTCTTATTAATACTATTCGGCCCCTATGCCTAAAACCGTAGATAGCTTACCTTCGCAATGTCGATTATTGATCCAAACTTATCCAACACCGCTTCACCAACCTATTGCTCCTTCAAGGTTTGTTTGCTTTGCTACAAGAGACCATAAAACGAATGAAGAAGGCTTAATATAGCCTAGACCACAAATCGGCAATCTCCCTAAACCTTAGGAGATTTCGGCTTTTCTTACATCCATAACACGGAATAGATTAATGATACGAGAACTTACCACAATCACCTTTTCATACCACGCTCAACCTGAAGTAGACCGAGCTCTCAAAGGCTATTAGAAATCACACCACAAGCTCCTAAGATTCGGCCACCAAGTCCCCAATAGGTGTTTTGCTTCGGCTTTTGAATCCAAGAAATAAGAGATGGTTATGGCTAGAAAGGAGTGTTGGTAGAAGAGTTTAAGGGCTTTTAGGAAAGAATAGAAATCGGCCAAAAGAAAAGAATAGGAATTTACCTTTACATAGAAATCGACTGCCCCCTTTGAATCCTTCGGGATTTAGCTTGTGTACTATTCGGCTAACAAGAGAAAGGAGAGGATGATAGGTTCTATTTTTTTTACAAGAAATTAATGGGAGAAAGAGATGAGAAAAGAAAGTTTGTAGAGGAACAAAATAAAAGAAAAAGAGAGTGTTTTGGCTTATGGTCAATCGGCACAAGTGAGAAAAAGGAGAAAAATATGCTAAACTAAACCTAGTAGCCGACTTAGCACTACAACACCCCCTTGGCCGGCCACATTTCTTCCCATTTCAAAAACTCCTAAAATCCCTCCTAGATATGCTCCCCCTTATCTCTCCATTATCCATGCACTTGACCAATTCAAACTCTTGTGAACAGAGTTCCACTCAACCTCAAATTCTTGCCTACTCAAGACACAAAAATAAACATCACAAATACCTGCATAGAGAGTCGAACCTTGGCCTTCTCCCTTCCACTTACACGCCACATTTTTAGGAGACTAGTGGCGCCACTTAGCCACTCTACCAAGGCTCCTTTTGTGATACATTTTACCCACATATTTTGATAAGACCTCCTAACCAGAGCCCCTAATTCTTTAAGTCCAAGATTTCAAAAATTCCTCCGGGTTTTGGCCAACTCATGGGTCTTCCATAGGCCCATTTACACACTCTAAACGTGAATTTCACAACCAAATGCCAACATTTAAAATTCCACCAAACATCTCACAAAATTACTAAGCCCCAAAAATTAGGATGTTACAATAACCATGTTACAAATTTAATACATCAAAATTTACTTGTCCAAGACTATATTTGGTCTATATGTATTTTCTTTACAACCATTCATCAACAATTTAGCACATGTCTGATGACCGAATGCACATTTCTCCTACTTTCATCCTTAACGGAATTTTATCAAACTTCTATCTCTCAATTTACCAACACATACGAAATTCATTACTGAAGGGGGTCATTCGGCAAGCTTACAAGTATAGATTAACAATTTAAAACACAACACTACTAAGCCATTATTTAGGCCCCTTTTCGGCAAACCCTTTCCTTCATGACCGAGCCTCCAAAACACCAAAATTTAAACAATCAAAATCATGGGTCTAGGAGGGTATAAAACAAGAATCCAAAACATCAAAACAAAACTAAATTTATCATGAATTTTTACCTTGAATTTGATCTTCAAAATGACCGACTATCCCAAGGACCTTCTCTTCTTCTATTATTTTCTTTAAGTTCAGCTAGGTGAGAAAGAAAAACATGCCACTTTGTTTTCATCACCAATTACTTATTTTTTTATTACTCTTCTTTTCTTTATTCATTTAATAAACCTTTATTTTATTATTATTATCATATAAAATACATATATTTGCATCAACTAGTAAGCATGGCCGGCCACAACTTCAATTTGGGCAAAATTGACATGCAAATCCTTACCTTTAATACCATGCCATAATTTGGCCCTTTTCAATTAACCTCACACATTTTCACTATTTTACACATAAGCCCTTTTTATAAAATTCACACCCAAATGTCAAAAATCAATAAACCAAATTTTCACACATGCAATTGCACATATAATAGACATGAAATTTAACATTTAATAAATTTTATAACTCGGTTTTGTGGTCTCGAAACCACATTCCGACTGGGGTCAAAATAGGGCTGTCACAAGTCTAAACGAGTTTTTCAAACTTAAACAAATGTTTTCAAAACATGCAACACGTACCGATTGGATAACTTAACATGAATAACACCATAATGAGATTTAATAAAAAATGAAATTTTATTTGGAAACAACTACGGTTTTTAAAACTAGAAATGATTCTTATTTACAAGCTTTTAAACACGGTTTTACTACAAACAACATAACGCTTTAGCAAAAGAAGATCAAAGCTTAGTCGATTGTCCATGTGACACACTAGATCTGGCCATAACGTTTGGGCCGGGTTTGGGGTGTTACAATTCAAACTGACGATCCCTTGCCACCATAATGACGCCACAACCACTTGACCATAAGCTACCTTGTGTCATAACTTATCCCCAATTAATTATAAGGCCTACTTCAAGCCACTAAGGTTTTATTTACTTAAAACCAAAAATTTTAATAAAGCCCAAGTTTGAACCCAGGACTTCTTCAACACTCCCAAACACTCCTAAATCACTCAACCACTAAAGCAGACACTCAATTGTGTCATTTCCTTGCACAATTAAATACTTATAAGCCGTTTCCTAACTGATCCCTTGCTCAAGGCCCAATACTTCTTGGCTCAAAATCAAGGCATTGCAACCCGTGTGGATAACAATAAGTCAATTTAAAGCCACATTTCTCACCCAAACTTTGTCATCAACTTAACTCATTCAAATTGCAAATCAATAACCCAATTCAATGTATTCAAATAAAGCTAGGATCATTTTTAGTCATGTAATATTATCATGTATATCTTTATATCCAAACATGTATGTGCAAATTATTAACAATTAATCTTCTTGAAACCAACTATCATTATACCTATATGATAACACACAACCAATATGGTTTTATGCAACTTTTATGCATATTCGACTACTATTTTACCTCTCAATATTCAATCACATCAACATTATAAGAATACCAAAATGCAAGCCAAAAAAATGACTAATATTTACATAACACCTATAGACTAACAATTAGTCAAAATAATTTATACATGCCATTATAACCAGAATCAAGTCTTCCATAATTACCAATAGAACCAATGGATAGTGTGATATAGCTCCGATAAGCTTCCAACCCATTTGAGCTTCCAATAATCTGTAAAGTAAATAAAAACAAATATGTAAGCAATGAATGCTTAGTAAGCTCGTATAATCTCTAATCATATTAATTCATAAGGTGAATAAATTCTCAGTATCACACATATACTTATTACCCAAGCTTAGTAAAATTTTATATAACTTTAACTTTTCCCCACTTATTCCGTATGCATGTTATCCAAGTCATATGCATATCATTCAGCTATGGTCATAAGGTAGTACATTTAACCAAAACCTTTTTTGAATTGAACACATAATAAGTCCTTCTACAAGAAATTGCATAATTTAAACCTTGCCATTCTTTCATGAGCACTAACTTATTTTCACCAAAATACCTCAAATAATTAAACATATTAATATTCAATCAATAGCTTGGCGCTTGCCTAAACATCAAGCAACAACAATAGTTAGCGTACTTGCACATCTTACATATAAATTCAATATTGATAAACATATTTTCTCGACATGTTACCATATACATACTTTCCTTGTATCAACATATCAAAGATAATCACATATTTACATGTCACTTTTCAATATATTAAGTAAATATCATTTCCATGTCACGTCTCAATATATCAAGTAAATATCATTTCCAAGTATTTTAGGTATATACATGTAACAACCATAAGTCTTTCAATATTAATTCATATATATATTTATAGATCATTCATAGCACATTTAATTCTCATTAATTTGCTATCTCAAATGGCTTTCACATACACAATTCATATGTCTCATTTTTATTTCACATTTGATATTATCAATTACCATTCATAATATCATTTCATTTAATTTTCCCTATTAACACGACTCGAACTCTGACGGATACATGGATCCAAGCAAAACACACCAGTTTGGCACCCAGTGCCTCATTGGATAATTCGAAGCAGTAAATTGATACCCAGTGTCTCATCGGCCATGCTAAAGTGTAACCCCCCAAACCCGGCCTAGAAGTTAGGCCCAAATCTAGCGTGTCACATTGAAGTGTTTTTCGAAAGCCTTGTTTTCATTGAAAACCCTTCTTATTTAAAATTTGTTGCCAACTAAACTTGTGTTTGTTTATTTCCAAAACGTGGTTTATTACAAAAACCTATTCCCTTTTCAATGACCGTTATTACCTTTAAAACCTTATTTGTCGAGCAGGCTTAACTAAAAACAATTGCAGAAACGTGATATTTTGAAAATAGTTATTGTTTTGAAACTATGTCCTACTTTTAGCAGATATAAAATCTCATAAATAAATATCCCAAATTAGAAGTTAAGAAAATTAAGAGAGACCTTATTACACAATTTAAAACCCCAATATAAAAATATTTAAAAGTAAATAATCAAAACAGAAAACACAAACAGCGTGTGGTCTTCTTCGAGTCCCTCATAACACCGAACCACCTAACGTTGGGGATTACCTGAAAAGGTTAAAAGTGGGGTGAGTTTATAAAAACTCAGTGTGTAATCCCCATACTAAGGTAACAGTCAGTAAACAGTAACAGAAACAGTCTGGGCCTGAGCCCTTTAACAGAAATAGTACAGTTTAGTTCAGAGCATAAGTGGGCCTAAGCCCGATACAAATCATTTGGGTCTCAGCCCATAACAGAATCAATTAGGCCTAGCCCATATCAGAATCAATTGGGCCTAGCACATATCAGAAGTAGAGCATAAATGAATAATGCTTGATGCATGCAAACCGATCCAACTAGCACACCACTCCATCCAACCCTACACAGTCTGTAGGGATATAATCAACCCGCCCATCCAACACACCAAGCTTAGCACTAGTTGCGACACTAAGAAAATAGAACGAGACAAAGCCGTAAATAGAATATCACAGAGCCATAATTAGAATGGCACAGAGCCATGATAATATGCGTGGCACAAAGACATCGATAACGGGTCTATAATCGGCACAAAGCCTTCGGTAATGGCACAAAGCCCATAACTACAGCAGAAAGCCCACAATAAAGACACGAAGCCCTCAATAACGATACGAAGCCCCCAATAACGGCACAAAGCCCATAATAACGGCACACAGCCTTCGGTAACATAATCGGCACTCAGCCATCGATCAGTCCACAGTCATTTCGGATGACCCGTGCGACTTTATTATATCAATACAGATAAACGGCTCTAAGCCTTCGGTGGATCCACAGTCGTCAAGCAACCATGCGACCCTAACAGATCAGATCTTCCTCCGTACAAAATCCCAACCCATGCAACATGTCATGTATGCAGAATGTCATGCCCCTAATCGGTCATACAATCACAGTCAAGCCATATCACAACCCAGTCATTTGTATATATCAAAAGCACATCAGTCATACATAACCCAAATAAAACAGTCATTCTATCTCTAGAGGTTTAATGGTCATTTTTACCTAATAAGGGTAAAATATTCATTTTACCCTCTACGGGTAAATTGATAATTTTACACTACAGGGGTATTTCGATAATTTTACACTACAGGGGCATTTTGGTAATTTTGCACTACATGGGTATTTCGATAATTTACACTACAGGGGTATTTCAGTAATTTTGTACTATAGGAAGGTCTACAGTTGCCTTGAACGACTTCAGTAACACAAACGATCATAACAGTATAAATGGGCCCGAGGCTCATTATCGGCCCAAGTGGGCCCACACACTCGTGTGCCCAATTAGTCCTGATTTAGCCACGGTTATGCGCACGACATAACCCAATCTAAAATTTATCACAAAACATACATTTTATCCGTGTGGGCCTACAAGCCCATCGAGCTCACATGGCCCAGTCTGGCTCAACGTGGCCCAGAACGGCCTATGTCATGTACGCAACATAACAAGCCCAACCATTTCCCACCTAGCAGCTAGATTTACACAAGCAGGCCCACAAACCCATCGGGCCCATTCGGCCCATGCGAACACCATATCCTAGATCACTAATAGTCACTTACCGCAGATTTTACCCGTGTAGAGCTCACGAGCCCATTGGGCCCACACGGCATATTCTATCCATTGAGGCCCAATACAACCAAAGTCATGTGCGCGACATGACCAGTCCAACCAACAATAGCCATATAATATACATTTTGTCAGTGTGGGGCCTACAGGCCCATTTAACTCGAAAACGATTCTAGCCACCTGGACTACACCGATCGGTCTATTAGCTGTCATAATATGAGAATTTACTCCGTGTGGGGCCCACAGGCCCACTGGGCCCACACGGCCCATCTCGACCTAACCTATTAGAATGCTTATGGTGGTCTCAACCATCCTATGCCCATACTCGTCGCTTGCTTCACCACAATAGCGTTCGCACGCTCGTGTGGCATCACTTGCGGGTATTCTGGCCTTTTTCGGCATTTTGCCGATCTATAGTCTGTTCAGAGTATTACAAACTTTCAGCTTTTCAGCTGACTATCAAATATAGTATACAGTTACACACATTTCTATGGCTTTTACGCCTATTATCATTTACAAAGTACAGATAGACACCTGATTAGTAAACGTGCTAACAATCCGCGCGCATCGCCACCTACATCGCGTCAAAACATTCCATCAATCATTTATTCAAATATTCAATCGAACCCGTATAGGTTATCTTAAGCGTTAACTTACTACGACATATCCCTAATCGAGCAACCAAGGGAATTTATGCTCACTTGTTGTCAATCAATAGCTTTCCATACGTTGGTTGAATCTTTGAGCGAATCGGCAAGCAAAACACAAAACTGCTGTTGTAGGATAAAGAACTTGAAATCAAAGCATCAACCTCCCCACCACCTCGGCAATCTCTCAAAATTATAAGGTGAAAACGACATGGATCTAATTGACCAAAACGAAAAGAAAGAGCCCAACGCCAAAGGTGCTATTCGACTAAAACAAGAAAAACAAAGTTGAAAGGCGACACAAGAGGAGGAAAATCGACTAAGGGAGTAGAAGGGGAATTCAGTCCCAAAAGAACGCAATGAATAAGTCGAGAGGAACAAAAAAGAGTGGGAGTATTCAGCAAAGTTGTGAACAAGAAGAGCCGGCCACTCGAGGCTTGTGAAATACCTATAATCGGCCCTTGAGAGGAAAAGAAAGAAAAACTAATACGAAAGAAGAGAAAGAAAAAACACAAGTCAAAAGAACCCCAAAAGCCGAATGTGCTCACACTATCCCTAGTCGAAAAATCTTATGCCTTTCCCTTACCAATTCGGCTAAAAACTCCTTCAAATCAAATTCCCTCCTGATATCTCTCCACATATCACTCCCATGATCACTCCTCATATCACTCCAACTTCTCATCCAAGACTTGTTGAAACTCTCACTCACAGAGTTTGAATCCACCACCAACACTTGCCGTCCCATGTTAGCAAAATAAATATCTATTGCTTGCCATGGGATTTGAACACCAGTCCCCTAACAGAAGCTACACGCCACCTTGCCACCAAGCCACAAGCTCTCTTTGTGTCATATGACAACCACTATTAAATATAAAGCCTATGGGCCAAAGTTCAGGTTCCTTTAAAAAAAACCCAAAATAAATTGCAAGAGCCAAGATGTAACGCCCTGATTTTCGAGATTTTTGGGGCTAATAAGATTTTTAGTGAGGTTGGGAAATTTTGTGTTCTGATTGCTAAAATGGTGTTTGGATGTGTTAGTGGGCCTGTAGGAAGCCCAAACCTCGGTTAAAAATCGATAAAAATAGTTAAGTACGTTTTAAGTAAAAAGGAGGAACTGGGTCAAGAGGGCTCTTAAGAAAAATTGTGTAAAATATGTCGCAAAGGGAGCCTTGGTAGAGTGGCAAGGTGGCGCCACTAAGCTCCTAAAAAAGTGGCGCCTAGATGGGTATTGAAGGACAAGGGTTCGAGTTGCAAGGTAGGCTTATTGCTCTTCTTAATTTTTAAGCATGTGCCGGACATGTGACTAATTTAAGTAAGAAATTCGGCAATGGGCTTTAGGGACTTGGGCCGATTACTTTAGGGAGATTATTAGGGTTTCATCTTTTTCTATTTTCTGTCATGAGAGTTAGGGTTAGCCACCTTAGGTGTTATTATTCTCTTTTCAGTCAAAAAGCCGAAATTTGCCTCCCTAAGAGCATCTAGCCAATTTCTTCATCTTCTTCTTCTCTATCATTGTTTTTCCTCTTTTCTTTTTACCCTGTTGATCTTCTCCTTTGCTGAACACCCTATCATACTCAGCTCTGCAATTTCTTTCGATTCCATCCCTCCAAAAATAGCCATAGCCGATTGCTCAAAGTGCCAGAAATCCCGAAAACTGCTTCCTTTTTGCCAATTTCTTGTAAGCCGAATTACCCCTATTCCTTTCACTTGTTGTGGCCGATTACTACATTCTCTTGAGCCACATCATTGTCGACACCATCACCCAAACTCATAGCCTAAATCGCCATCTTCTTCTCTAGTTGAAAAGCCGAAATCACTATTAGTGTAGGGAGATAGCCGAATAGTTCAGATCTCAAAAATAGGGGTTCTACTAACGTTCAAGGGGCAGATTTACATCAGATCTGTGTAGGAATCAAAGAGAAACCATTGCTAAGTGCTTAATACCTCAGATCTGTTCAATATTTCATGTGTTGGAAAAGCCGAAAGTCCCTAAAGTTAGGGACTTTGTCGATTTGGACTTTTAGTAAATCAAGTGGTATTTTTCGTTGTTCTTTTGAGTGATAGTTAGCGAAGAAGGTGATCAAGCAAGGAGTTGAAGGCATCGGTATCATCAGATCTAGATTTTGTGCACCTAGGTCGTCAGAGGTAAGTTTTCATGGTCATTAAGGGTATGGCCGAATGTGGTAAGGGATTGTGGCTTTGGTTTTTTGTGGATCTACTGATTAATTGATTAGATATTGGGTTGTAGGAACTGTCGCATAGGAGATCTCGTTGGTGAAACCGCAAAACAGGTGTGTGATTCTGAACCCCTTCATTGTGCATGTTGGCAAATGTCGAAAAGCCGAAATACCGAAAATCTGGCATTTCGAGGGCTTGTGAGAGTGCGAACACTCACAAGTTTGTAGGGAAACGTTGGATATGAAATCGGTACTGAAGGGATAGCTAACCACGAAATTTTGGGCGTTACTGTAAGTTGGGCCTCGGTAGGCCGAATATGGGCCCAATGGGCAATTTGGGCCCATTTGGGTAAAAATGGGTTTTAAGGTAAAAATATGAACTGTAGGCGTAAAAACAGTTAAAACAAGGTAACTGAATATGAAATTTGGACTAAACGGGCCTAATTGGCTAAACGACGTAATAGGGCCCATTAGGGGTTTTAGGGCTTAAAAGCTAAAACTATTAAACTGAGTTAACCGAATTTTCTGTAACGACTATGGGATTAGTAGAGATTGTAATAAGCATAAAAACTGTAATATGAGAGCAAAAATTACTGCAAAACCCTTAGGGTGAGAAATTACTATTTTGCCCCTAGGTAGAAAATTACCGATATACCCCTAGGGCTAAAACCGACTGAACTGTTTGACATGACTATTACTGATACTGCATATCATGATGTATGTATGTCTGATGCATGGGATTAGGTTTGATATTGGAGGAAGTGTGAGTGGCACTGCCACGTTACTGAAAGGGGCTACGCCTCGTACTGTTTCTGAAAGGGGCTTTGCCTCGTATACTGTTTATCTGAGCAGCCATGCTGCAACTGTGGTGTGTGGGCTGGGTGGGTCGAGTTATTCCCCACATGGTGTGTTGGCTGGTACGGGTGGTGTGTAGCGGTTGGTGGGTTGAGTAGTCTCCCCAATTGGGTTGCATTCATACTGTTATACTGTACTGTACTGTTATGGGCCTATGGGCCAAACTGTTTTCTGAATAGGGCTTCGGCCCAGTATCTGTTATAGGGCTTTGGCCCATTTTACTGTTATCTGAATAGGGCTTCGGCCCAGTATCTGACTGAGACTGGTTAGGGCTTAGGCCAGTGGGCCTGAACCAATGTGGGCTTTGGATGGGTTCTGCACACACTGAGTTTTCCCAAACTCACCCTTCTCTTTCCATCTTTGCAGGTGAGCCCTAGATCGTGACTTGGATGCTGGGAGGGATTCAGAGTGGCCACCAAGACTGAACTCGCATTCTAGTTGGTTATTTATTTTAATTACTTTTCTACTATTGGTTTTATTTTGGTTATGGGTTGTAATAAGGCCGCTATAACTATTTTATTTGGGATTTTCAACTGTTTTATTTCTATCACAAATATACACTGTTTTCAAAATTAAACAAACAATTTCTTAATCGACCTGATATTACCGATGGCTAAATAAGATAATAAGGTTAAAATGAATCGCGTAACAAGGGGAATAGAGATTAAAGTTAGATAATTATTGAAACGGGAGTTTTCAAAATAATCGAGCATTGCTTTCCAAAACTCACCAACGGACTTAGTAAATAGGGCGGCGTAGGATAGTCTGGGTAATGTAGCACACCGGACATGGCCATAACGTCTGGGCCAGGTTTTGGGTGTTACACAAGACTTGAACCCATGCTCCCTTGCAACCTTAATGACGCCACAACCACTAGACCACATGCTACCTTATGTCATTTTTTTAACACAATAATTTAAAAGGCCTACTTCCACGCATCCAGGGTTTCATTCACTTAAAACCAAAATTTCTGCCAGGGCTAAGGTTTGAACCTAGGACTTCTCCAACACTTCTCAAGACCCTTAACCACTGAAGCAGACATTCCTTTGTATTATTCACTTGCACAACCAAGTTCCAATTCCTCCGATATGCGAAGCCTATTTCTCCTAGGCCTAAAATTCGGGGCGTTATACTAAGTAAATTGGTACCCAGTACCTCATCGAATTTATCCGAAGTGTTAATTTGACACCCAAAGCCTCATCGACTCGAAGTTGAAGTAATCCTTCAACACTTCTAATCCTATGGCATGCTAACTATATCCGACTCAGCCTGATATAGTTAATAGGGTTTAAATTTCACCTTTCAACATCAATCAATATTCCCTGTACTATTGTTTTCATGTATTTCATGTATATTTATTTTGATAACAATTTATAACCATGATTATACATAATTATCAGGAAAATTTCATATACATAAATTTTCCATGTCACTAACCAAGTCTTTCCAAATCGAAGAACGACTTAAGGATATGAGTATATCATTTTCTTAGTGCCATAGTCCAACTATGGTCTTACATTTGTAGTGCCATAACTCAATTATAGTCTTTTCATTAAAATGTCATAGCCCAGCTATGGTCTTACATTTAAACATTGCCATGGTCCAATCATGGTCTTATCCATCAATTCATCATTTGCCACAAACAATGGTACTTAAATCCCGCGTTCCATTTAATTCAAACATTCACTTTAAATTCAGTATATAATAATATTTCATGTTTTTAACAAATAGTATAAATAAATACATAATACCACCCATCAATTCAATATAATTATCAAAGTTCAACCATACGAACTTACCTGATTAAATTGCAAAAATACCAAGATTCAGGGGTGTTTTGGTAATTTTCCATTTTCCTCGATTTTCCACCCGATCTTGATCTAAATTAATAATTTCATACCAAGATTCATTTTATTCAATTTGGTCATTTTTGACTTTTTTACAAAATTGCCCCTAAAGTTTTACTTTTATTTAATTTAGTCTCTGAGCCTAAAACATGCAAATTAACCATTTTTAATGCAAACCCATGCTAGCTAAATATTCATGGCATTCAATACAGCCCATTTTTGTAATAATTTCACAACAAAATCCTGTATTTTTTAATATTTAACAAATTAATCCTTAATCAAAAAATTCATCAAAATCACTTAACAAATAATTTTAAATAACAACTAATATCTCAAATTCATCATTTACCATCAAAAATCATATAGATTCATCAATGGCAATATCCAAAATCTTTAAAAAAATAAAAAAAAAACTAAGGTGATATTAAGTTGGACTTAATTGTAAAAGTCTCAAAAACATAAAAATTACAAGAAAAGGGCAATAATTGAACTCACATGAAGAAAAATTGAAGGGCCGGCTCAAAGAGCTCTCCCATATCTGTTTGAACCGAAATTGGGAGAAGAAATTGTCTAGAAACTTTTAAAATTTCAATTTGTACTTTTAATTTCATAACAATTATCATTTTGCCATTAAATGGCCTTTTTATTATTTTTTTCTTATTATGCCGCCTCATCCTATTCATTAGTATATTTGCTATTTAAGTCCTCCCTCATTTATTAGTAAGCCATTTAATCATTTAAATATTTTAATTAGCAAGTTTTGCACCTTTTTCAATTTAGTCCTTTTTAATTAATTAACTATCGAAACGTTAAAATTTTCAACGAAACTTTAATACTACCTTAATATATTTATAAAAATATTTACGGCTTAATTTAATAAAAACGAGGTCTCGATACCTCATTTTCTAAAACCACTTAACCGAATAAATCTTTATAAAACACAAATTACTAATTCAAAAACCTTTTTAAAACCATATTTGACTCGTAAATATTAAATAATAAAATTTACGAACTTACTTGTTGGATTTGATGTCCTCGAACCACTATTTCTAACACCACTGAAAATCGGGCTGTTACATACATAGCATAGGCGAACTCAGACCAACGAATACTTATATCCTTTATGACTACGAATATGCCCATATTCTAAACCGATAGATTACCATGGCAAATACTCTCTTTAAATAGATAGATGCATACTTCTTTTAGGAAACTTCCCTTAATACTCCTTCGATTATATCACAAAACTAATCAAACCAAGATAACTTCAGATATATCATATCCTTATCATAGAATTACCTATCAAAGAACTCTTAGACTTACCCAGAACTTACCACAAGGCGAATAATTATATTCTACCACACACACTTCATCGAATACATAATGAGATGATACAAAACATGCCACAAAGGCCATACATAATATTCCAAAAAGGTTTAGTAGATCATAGCACATAGGCAACATACAAAATCACGTGTACTATCCCAACGAACTTTCACAGAAGGTGTCATGGGTTTCTCCCTCATGGACTTATACATAATCTTCATGTCGTAATCTACCAGTCTGGTTTACATATTACCAAAGGCATCACCATGAATATTCGTATTCTCATATAGTGCTATGGGTCTCAACCACTTGGACTTACACATTTTCATGTCGTGATCTATCAATCTAGTCTTTATCTACTGGAGGCATCACCATTAGTGGTTTCATATCACACGATGCCATGGGTCTTAGCCACATAGTTATGCACTTATTTTTGTATCATGATCCGTCAGTCTGGTTAGTAATATATCTGCTCTGCTAGAGGCATTACAAAGGGATGTTTTACTCAGAATTCACTTACCCATATTTGTTCATACACCTAATCGATTCGTACTCTCCCATATCATACTTTACCTGTATACTTACCACTCAACTCTATATTTAGCCAATACTTCATACATATCATCATCGCACATATAGCATCTTGACTAAACTTTACTCATTTACCATTTATACAAGATGTCATCATTATTTAAATAACTCTACTTGAATAGTTCTCATGCAAGAGACAATATAAAGACTCACCTGATACTCACCAAAACTGTAGCTTGAAGCTCCAGACTTGGACATGCTTTTCGAACCAACAGTAGTAACAAGAGGTGGAACAACCACACATTAAATCAAGAACCTTAACTTCTAGCTCAATAAGGAAGAGAAAACATTTAAACTTAAGAAAATAATCAAAGAGTAATATTGAAGGAAGAAGAAACCTTCTCACGAACACTTCTCATACACATATAAAACCAATTTCCACTGAATAGAACTTAGCAAGTGTTACTTGAATTCAGAAATTATCCTTATTAATGGCCTACAGGTTTCAAAAAAACATAAATGACAATCATGAACAATTGATATTTGACTAGTCAATCTAGTTGGCTCGTAACCAGATCACTTTACAAAACACATTTAGCACAATGGTCAGGTAACTGAGCGTCCTAATCCTTAGCGACAATCTCACTCGGTTCTCTTTTCTTGTCATATTCTTTTCTTACATAGTAGAATAACTTGGAACAAAATCCTTAATTACTTCTACGGTGGATACTTTACACTAAACTCTAATATATCCGAAGACTGTTAATTGGTGAATTAAACTACTCCAAATAGAGAACTTCAAAACTGTACGCCTTATTTTTAGTACCGCTAGACTTGGGGTGTGACAAACATAAGATTGAGTAAAGAAAATTCTTATTGATAAATTTAGTTACTCGCAAAGTCTTAAATTTTCTTCGAATGCACTGTTTAATCGAAAAATAGAAATTTAATCTAACAACTAAAATAAAATTTAAAAAGAAAAAAATGAAAATAGTACAAAGTTAATCTAAAAAAACGTAACCCTAAAATTAATCTACTTTACTGAAATTTATTGAACTTTATTCTCTCTCCCTAGAATGGTGTTTTTAAGTTACATTTATAGCACTAATGGTTTTTTACCTAATTGGGTCGACTCTGCCTTCGATTACAAGCTAAAGTTGATTATGCATGTAACACCCTTTACCTGTATCCGACGTCGGGATAGGGTCCAAGGCGTTACCGTACTTACACATTCTTAAACCTTTTAAACCGGGCCATAAAATTTCTTTCAAAATTAAATGTAACGCCCCAAAATTGGGCCTAGAAGAGTGGGTCATGTGGGGCTCAATGGGCTTGTGGACCCCATATGTAATGCCCTAATTTTTTTGGGTTTTTAAATTTTTGCTCAAATTTATTTTTGCGTGGTTGGATGTGTTATATTGTTGTGTTGGGTGTTTTTAGTGAACCTTTAGAAGTCCTAAGTTTTAGATTAAAGTCTGGCAAATTTTTATTTTTGGACCTTAGGGGAGAATGGACATAAGCTAGTTGGGCTTTTAAATAAATGTGGGGAATTTAAGATACAAGAAAGCTTGTGTTAAAGTGGCAAAGTGGCACCACTTAAAATACAAGGGGTGGCTTGTGAAGATTGTGAAAGAGCTAAGGTTCAAATCCCTCTAGAAGCAAGTGTTGTTTTATTTTTATGCTTGTGTATGGTAAGTGATGGAACTCAAGTTGAACTATGAAAGGAGGTGTTTGAACTACTCATGTGATTGGATCAAGGAGTGATAAGGGAAGAAAATTGTGGAATTTTGATAGGGTGAAGAAGTTGGCCGATTATGGGAATCTTGGACAAGCAAATTCGGCTAGGTCCTTGGTAAGGGGCACTTTCGGCTATTGAGGTATGAGAGTGTGCTGAATTCTTTTGTTGTTTCTTTCGGGATTTGCTTTAGGCTAGCCTTAGTGCCGAATAGGTAAGTTTCAAGGAGTGCTTCCGTTCTTTTCAAACTCTTCTCTCATTTCCCTTCTTGTTCTAAAAGCAGAAACCTCAAAATTGGTTAGTTTTTCCCCTTGTCGATTTACTTAAAGGCCGAACCCTTCCTTTTTTGTCTTCTAAAAGCTGAATCTAATATCTTCTTTCTCTCCTCTTCTTTTCTTTCTCTCTTCTTCTCCTTTGCTCCACTGATTGAATTAACCTCTCTCAAAGTCTTGCTAGCCGATTACTCTCAAAAGCCGAAAGCCAAACTATTTGTTAACATATTCTTCTTTTTGGCCGAATCTCCTATTTCCCTTTCATCTCTTTTCTTTCAAAAGTCGAAACCCTTAATCTTCTCATTCCACTGTCGACCATCTCCTCTCTTTTTCATAGACTTCTTTTCTCCTTCCTATTTCTACAAAAGCTGAAACCTCCATACTCTCTAGTGATTTCAGAAACTGAATCTTTAAATCACTTCTCTTCTCGCGTTCTGACTGGATCTATAATAGATCTGGACTAGGCTAGTGTTTGGGTACTCTCTTTTGGCAAGACAAAGCAGTGGTAAGTACTTGAATCCCTTCTTTCGTAACCTTGTGATTCAAGAAAAGTCGAAAACCCCCAACTCTTCAAGGTGGCTGTCGGTTTTGATAAACATCTATGTTAACCTTTTTCTTTTGGTTCTCATGTGTTCTAGTATGGTAATCTAACGAGGAGCAGTTGGAGGCTAGGACCGTTGAAGCAATCTAGATCTAGATCTAGTAGTTAGACTTCAGCAAGATAAGTGTTGGTTATGCTTGAATGTTTCCGAATAGGTAAGACATTGTGGTGTTAAGTTTTATGGAATGATGGGTTAACAGTGTGATTAAAACGATTGTAGGATAATCGCTCAAGGGATTCTAGCATATTTCGCAAACAGGTGTGTAATCAACACCCTCTGGTAGACTAGATCGGCAAAAGCCGAAATGTCGAAATGCCGGTATTTCAAGGGCTTACGAGCGTGCAAACACTCATGGGTCGGTTTGAAACTGTGAAAATGGCAATAATGGATGGTAAGATTACTGTACATGTTTTCGTCCACGTTGGTGGTTTTGGGCCTCGAAGGATCGAATTTGGGCCCAATGGGCCTACGGGCACATAGGGGTGAAATTAAGCGGTAAGTATATTATAGTAATCTAGTTGTTAGATCTACTAAAATGTGTGTAAAATTTGGATTTAATGGGCCAAAGTAGCTTGTGGGCTCTGTCGGGCCCATTAGGGGTTGTGGGGCCCGATGACTCCATAATAATAAATTGGGCTAATTGAGTCGCTCAGGCGACGATAGATTTGTTAATGGACTATAATAAGTATAAAACCCTTAAAACCTAGAAAAATTATTGAAATACCCCTAAGGGGTGGAAAATTATTGTTTTACCCTTGGGTGCTCAAAGACCATTTTACTCCTAGGGTTAAGTTGACTGATTTGCATGCTACTATATCTGATATTTTGTATGCCATGTCATATTATATTCTGTTTGCATGGGGTTGGGTTATTATGATGGAGGAAGTGCTAAAATGGCAATGCCATGTATTCTGCTTAGAGGCTCTGCCTCGTATTACTGTTCTGGTGGCTTGGCCACGATATCTGTTTAAGCAGCTACGCTGTGACTGTAGTGTGTAGGGCTGGGTGGGTTGAATTATTCCCCACATGGTGTATAGGACTGGTACGGGTGGTGTGTAGGGCTGGATTAGGCTTAGGCTTTGCATATATGTATAATACACTGATCTGTTACTGTAATGGGCATATGGTCTACACTATTTTCTAGATAGGGCTAAAGCCCAGTTATCACTCTATCTGAATAGGGCTTCAGCCCAGTCTGTGCTTGAACTAATCTCTGACACTGGTTGGGTTAGCTTACACACTAAGTTTTCACAAACTCACCCTCCTTTCTTCATCCTTGCAGGAAATCCCCAACAGTAGAGGACTTGGAGCTGTGAGGGATTCGAGGTGGCCACGTGATTCTCTTTTTTCGAATTTATTTCATAATAGTTTAATTCTTTTTCTTAAATTTGGGTTTTTAAGTTGTAATAAGGCCACTCAGTATTTATTTTTGGTTTGGGTATTTCTTTTATTTTTACGAGATACTTGTTTACAACAATAGACTAGACTGCGTGGGTTTTTATTTCAAACTTAAAAAAAGTTTTCAAAACCTTCATAACGTAACAAATTAGTAACCTAATAACGATGACTCATTGATAAGATCTTTTAAACTCAAACTTTAAATGGCAGAGGATAGGGTTTTTATGAACTAAGTCGGTTATTTACAAAGGTATAATATGGTTTTACTTAAGTCAGCGTAACGAGTATTTAAATAAGATCGAAGCGTAATCAATGGTCCATGTGACACATCAGATTTGGCCATAACGTTTGGGCCGGGTTTGGGGTGTTATATTTAGTGTATCAGAGCCCGGTTGCAACAGGCTGTGGATCGGGTCCAAATGTTTTCTTAAAATTTAAATTAAGGCCCAAAATGGTATTTTAAAATTTTGATTTTGGAAATTTCTTTAAAATCTTTCTAAATTGATTTTTTTCTTCTCAAATGTTTTCACATTACTGAAAGTCTAAGGTTTTTCTGGAAACAAAGATTAATCAAAGAAGTTAGCATCAACAAAACTTATTTTTTCTGAATCTAGTTTTTGAAGAGTGGCACACCGAATCTCCGGCACCAAGTCTGTAAGTACTCTCTCTTTACTGTATTTGATTAAGATACTGTGGTACTGAAAACTTACTATAGTATTAAGACCTTACTGAGATTCTGTAGTTAGGGTAATACTGAGACTGTAGAGGATTGAGACTGTAGGAAAAACTGAAAACTTTAGAATACTGAGGCTGTAGCTAGGCTACGATTCTACGAAAACAAAACTCTGAAATACTATTTATGCATAAGGCATCTGTAATAAATAATGGAATATTAAGCTAATCTATAAAATTCGTAATAAGATAATACGATATGAGTACGAGGGTAGGACGAGGAAGAAGCCGTGGACGTTGTCGAGGTAGTGCGCAAGCTGGGTCTTCGTCTTCAGGACATATGCCAATGGAGGAGGCACGAGCGCCACCGGAAACTGAGACTGGGTCCTATGATCTGGCTGCAGGGGATGATGCTTTGTCCCAGGCGATGTTACGGGTTCTAGAAAGGGTTGCTGAAGCGAGAACTAGGACTGTAAATCGAGGATTTATTTCTAAGCGACTCCGGGCTAATAGAGCAGAGTTTTTCAAGGTTATATCTGGCGTGGCCCCAAATGTGGCTGAATATTGTTTGGAGGCCACGGAGCAGATTATGGACGACTTAGACTGCTCAGTGGAGCAGAAGCTGAAAGACACAATATCTTTGTTGCGTGACGAGGCCTACTAGTGGTGGATCACTATGAGGGATAGTACCCCAGCTGAGCGGGTGACTTGGGAGCTATTTAAGACGGCTTTCAAAGGGAAATGCGTCGAGGCAAGCTATATGGATGCCCGAAGGAAGGATTTCCTGAATTTGACCCAAGGAAATAAGATTGTCACTGAGTATGAGGCTGAGTTCTTGAGGTTAAGTCGGTATGCAAGTGGTAAAGTCACTACAGAGTATGAACGTAGCGTGCGGTTCGAGGATGGCCTCAAAGATGAGTTAAGGTGCTGATTAATCCGTAGAGGGAGCGTGACTTTGCTGCTCTAGTGGAGAAGGCTAAGATTGCTGAGGAGGTGAAACGCACGGAATGACAGAACCATGAGAAGGACCGAAATCGATTCAGGAGGGATTTTGGACCCTCGGGTGCTGCGGGCAGGACTGTCAAAAGGGCTAGAGTGGATGAGCCAATTCGAGTAGTACCTATGAATGTAGTTAGACCGCAAGCTTGTGGGGATTGTGGCAGAGTGCATCTGGGTAAATGTTGGAAGCGTACCAGGGCATGTTTCTGGTGTGGTCCAAGGATCATAGAGTCAAGAATTGTCCTCAAAGGTTGGCACAGATGCAAGTTGCTGAACCGTGGGTTGCTCAGTCAGTGTGAGGTGGGTCACAACCACCGAGAGGTTATGGACAAGCTAGGGGCCGCAATGGTAACGGACGTGGACATGGGGCACCGGGCAGGGGTGCTAGAAATGCTGAGACACGTCAGCCAGCATTAGTTTATGCTGCTCATCGTCGAGAGGAAGGTGACGCACCTGATGTCATAACTGGTATGTTTCTAATCTATAACACGCCATATACTGCTTTGATTGACATAGGATCTACTCATTCATATGTTGCTTGTGGTGTGTCTGGGTCGTTGGGTGTGCAATCTGAGAAAACTGTGAGTGGGGTGTCTGTGATTAGTCCATTGGGTCACACGGTTAGAGTAGACAAACTCTTTAGAGAGGTACCTTTAGAGACACAAGGTAGGATTTTCTTTGCGGACTTGATGGGGCTACCATTTGGAGAGTTTGATCTCATTCTGGGTATGGATTGGCTAGTTAAGCATTGAGCGACTTTGGATTGTGCTGCTAAGCGGATGGTGTTAAGGACTACAGAGGATAAGGAGGTGATGGTTATAGGGGAGCGAAGAGATTACTTGTCCAACATTATCTCAGCTTTGAGAGCTGAAAAGCTGATTCGCAAGGGTTGCGAGGCATTTTTGGCTTATGTCAATAAGTCTGAATCTAGGGAAGTTAGAACTATCAAGGAATTTCAAGATGTCTTTCTTGATGAGCTTCCTGGGTTGCCTGTAAATCGGGAAGTTGAATTTGGAATCAACTTGTTGCTTGGAACGGCTCCAGTGTCCATCGCTCCTTATAGGATAGCACCGAATGAGTTAGTAGAGTTGAAAGCTCAAATTCAAGAACTTCTGGATCGGGGTTTTATTAGGCCAAGTGTATCTCTGTAGGGAGCACCAGTACTGTTTGTGAAGAAAAGGATGGGACGATGTGTATGTGCATCGATTATCATTAGTTGAACAAACTGACCATTAAGAACAAATACCCTCTGCCAATGATCGACGACCTATTTGACCAACCGAGGGGAGCTTCGATATTTTCCGAGATCGATCTTCGATCTGGATATCATCAGTTAATGGTCAAAGAGGTGGATATTCATAAGACAGCATTTAGGACTCGGTGTGGTTATTACGAGTTTTTGGTAATGCAGTTTGGATTAACGAATGCACCAGCGGCCTTCATGGATTTGATGAATCGGGTATTCCAACCCTACTTGGACCAATTCGTGGTCGTCTTCATATACGATATTCTGGTGTATTCGAAAACTGAAGAGGATCATGATGAGCATCTCCAGATTGTTTTGTAGGTATTGAGAGGGAAACAGCTGTATGCAAAATTCAGCAAGTGTGAATTTTGGTTGTGAGAAGTGACGTTCCTAGGTCACGTTGTTTCTGTTGAGGGGATTAGAGTGGATCCTCGAAAAATTGAGGCAGTTTTGGAATGGAAACCACCGAGATCTGTGTCAGAAATTCAGAGTTTTCTGGGTTTGGCAGGGTACTACAAAAGGTTTGTAGAAGGGTTTTCTTTAATTGCGGCACCATTGACGAAACTTTTGAGAAAATGAGCACCATTTGTCTGGACTGTAAAATAGCAAGAGGCTTTAGAGAAGTTGAAGAAAGTTTTGACTGAGGCTCCTGTATTGATTCAGTCGGAGTCGGGGAAGGATTTCACTGTGTATAGTGATGCATCGCATGTTGGGTTGGGCTGTGTGCTGATACAAGAAGGTAAAGTTGTTGCTTATGCATCGCGACAGCTTAAGCCTTATGAAGTAAACTACCCTACGCATATTTGGAGTTGGCAGCAGTGATTTTTGCGTTAAAGATCTAGAGGCACTACTTGTATGGAGAAAAGTGTATTATATACACGGACCATAAGAGTCTCAAGTATTTGTTGACTCAGAAGGAGTTGAACCTTAGGCAACGAAGATGGATAAAGTTGCTTAAGGACTACGACTGTTCTATTGAGTATCACCCAGGCAAAGCAAATGTTGTGGCTAATGCACTAAGACGAAGAGCTATAACTGAGTTGAGAGCAATGTTTGCTCGTCTGAGTCTATATGACGATGGTAGCTTGTTAGTAGAATTACAAGTAAGACCAACCTGGATACAGCAGATTAAGGAAAAGCAGTTAGATGATGAGTCACTGGTTCCTCGATTTCAACGAGTTAAGAGTGCTGAGACTTCTGATTTTGGATTGAACAGTGAATGAGTTCTGTGTTTTTGAAGAAGAGTTTGTATTCCGAGGGACTCTGACTTGAGGCAGTCAATTCTGAGAGAGGCTCATGGCAGTCTTTGTGCCATGCATCCTGGAGGAAATAAGTTGTATCGGGATCTATGAGAGTTGTATTGGTGGCCTGGACTTAAGCGTGAAGTAACAGAATTTGTGGGTAAGTGTCTGAAATGCCAGCAGGTGAAAGCTGAGCATCAAATGCCTTTTGGACTTCTGCAACCGGTAAAGATTCCTCTTTGGAAGTGGGAAAGGGTAACCATGGACTTTGTGAATAGGCTACCCTTGACGCCTACCAAGAAAAACTTGGTTTGGGTAGTTGTGGATAGGCTAACTAAATCTGCTCATTTCATACCTATCCGAACCGATTACTCACTTCAAAAGTTGGCCAAGTTGTATGTGGCGGAGATAGTGCGACTTCATAGAGTGCCAGTTTCGATTATTTCTGATCAAAATCCTAGGTTTACATCTCGATTCTGGCAGAAGTTGCATGAGGTGCTGGGTACACGGTTAGATTTCAGCACTGCTTTTCACCCCCAGACGGATGGACAATCGAAAAGGGTGATCCAAGTTCTGGAGGACATGCTGAGAGGATGTGTGATGGATTTTCGAGGTAGTTGGGAAGATTACTTGCCGTTAGCAGAGTTTGCATACAACAACAGTTATCAGACGAGTATTTGAATGGTTCCATATGAGGCACTATATGGTCGAAGGTGTCATACACCCACTTGTTGGATAGAATTGGGAAAACATCAGGTTCTTGGGCCAGAGTTGATAGCAGATACTGAAGATAAGGTTAAGTTGATCAAGGATTGGTTAAAGGAAGCATCTGATAGGCAGAAATTTTATGCTTACTTGAAGCGTAAGGAAATTGAATACTCGGTGGGAGATATAGTTTTCTTAAAGGTTTCGCCTTGGAAGAAGATATTAAGGTTTGGAAAGAATGGCAAGTTGAGTCCGTGGTTTATCAGGCCCTATCGAGTTCTTAAACAGGTGGGTCCAGTAGCTTATCAACTGGAATTACCTCTAGAGTTAGATCGGATTCATGACATCTTTCATGTCTCCATGTTAAGGCAGTATCGGTCTAATCCTGCCCATATTGTACCAGTAGAAGAGATTGAAGTCAAAACTAATTTGATGTTTGAAGAAGAACCTGTACAAATTCTGGACCGGGAAGTGAAAGTGTTAAAAAAAAGTCAGTTCCTTTGGTGAAAGTGCTTTGGCGCAATCATGACCGAGAAGAAGCTACGTGGGAGCCAGAAGAGGCAATTCGTCAACAATACCCTCACCTATTCGGACCACGTAAATTTCGAGGCCGGAATTTCTTTAAGGGGGTGGAGTTGTAATGCCCTAATTTTTTTGGTTTTTAAATTTTTGGTAAAATTTATTTTTGCATGGTTGGATGTGTTATATTGTTGTGTTGGGTGTTTTTAGTGAACCTTTAGAAGTCCTAAGTTTTAGATTAAAGTCTGGCAAATTTTTATTTTTGTACCTTAGGAGAGAATGGACCTAAGCTAGTTGGGCTTTTAAATAAATGTGGGAAATTCAAGACACAAGAAAGCTTGTGTTAAAGTGGTAAGGTGGCGCCACTTAAAGCACAAAGGGTGGCGTGTGAAGACAATGAAAGAGCTAAGGTTCAAATCCCTTGAGAAGCAAGTGTTGTTTTATTTTTATGCTTGTGCATGGTAAGTGATGGAACTCAAGTTGAACTCTGAAGGGAGGTGTTTGAACTACTCATGGAATTGGATCAAGGAGTGATAAGGGGAGAAAATTGTGGAATTTTGAAAGGGTGAAGAAGTTGGCCGATTGTGGGAATCTTGGACAAGCAAATTTGGCTAGGTCCTTGGTAGGGGGCACTTTCGGCTATTGGGGTATGAGAGTGTGATGAATTCTTTTGTTGTTTCTTTCGGGATTTGCTTTGGGCTAGCCTTAGTGCCGAATAGGTAAGTTTCAAGAAGTACTTCCATTCTTTTCATCCTTTTCTCTCCTTTTCCTTCTTGTTCTAAAAGCCGAAACCCCGAAATTGGTTAGTTTTTCCCCTTGTCGATTTACCTAAAGGCCAAACCTTTCCTCTCTTTTCTTCTAAAAGCTGAATCTAGTATCTTCTTTCTCTCCTCTTCTTTTCTTTCTCTCTTCTTCTCCTTTGCTCTACCAATTGAATTAACCTCTCTCAAAGTCTTGCTAGCCGATTACTCTCAAAAGCCAAAAGCTGAACCATTTGTTAACCGATTCTTCTTTTTGGCCGAATCTCCTATTTCCCTTTCATCTCTTTTCTTTCAAAAGCCGAAACCCTCAATCCTCTCACTCTACTGCTGACCATCTCCTCTTTTTCATAGACTTCTTTTCTCCTTCCTGTTTCTACAAAAGCCGAAACCTCCATACTCTCTAGTGATTTTAGAAACCAAATCTTTAAATCACTTTTCTTCTTGCGTTCTGACTGGATCTATAATAGATCTGGACTAGGCTAGTGTTTGGGGACTCTCTTTTGGCAAGACAAAGCGGTGGTAAGTACTCGAATCCCTTCTTCCGTAACCTTGTGATTCAAGAAAAGCTGAAAACCCCTAACTTTTCAGGGTGGCTGTCAGTTTTGATAAACATCTATGTTAGCCTTTTTCTTTTGGTTCTCATATGTTCTAGTGTGGTAATCTAATGAGGAGCAGTTGGAGGCTAGGACCTTTGAAGCAATCTAGATCTAGTAGTTAGACTTTGGCAAGGTAAGTGTTGGTTATGCTTGAATGTTGCCAAATGGGTAAGACATTATGGTGTTAAGTTTTATGGAATGATGGGTTAACAGTGTGATTAAAATGATTGTAGGATAATCGCTAAAGGGATTCCAGCATATTTCGCAAACAGGTGTGTAATCGACACCCTCTGGTAGACTAGATTGGCAAAAGCCGAAAAGTCGAAATGTCGAAATGCCAGCATTTCGAGGGCTTACGAGCATGCGAGCACTCGTGGGTCGATTTGAAACTGTGAAAATGACAATAATGGATGGTAAGATTACTGTACACGTTTTCGTCCACGTTGGTGGTTTTGGGCCTCAAAGGGTCGAATTTGGGGCTAATGGGCCTACGAGCCCATAGGGGTGAAATCAAGCGGTAAGTATATTCTGGTAATCTGGTTGCTAGATTTGCTAAAACGTGTGTAAAATTTAGATTTAATGGGCCAAAGTAGCTTGTGGGCTCCGTCGGGCCCATTAGGGGTTGTGGGGCCCGATGACTCCATAATAATAAATTGGGCTAATTGAGTCGCTCAGGCGACGATAGATTTGTTAATGGACTATAATAAGCATAAAACCCTTAAAAGCTAGCAAAATTACCGAAATACCCCTAAAGGGTGGAAAATTACTATTTTACCCCTAGGTGCTAAAAGACCATTTTACCCCTAGGGTTAAGTTAACTGATTTGCATGCTACTATATCTGATATTTTATATGCCATGTCATATTATATTCTGTTTGCATGGGGTTGGGTTATTATGACGGAGGAAGTGCTAAAGTGGCAATGCCATATATTATGCTTAGAGGCTCTGCCTCGTATTATTGTTCTAGTGGCTTGGCCACGATATCTGTTTAAGCAGCTACGCTGCGACTGTGGTGTGTAGGGTTGGGTGGGTTGAGTTATTCCCCACATGGTGTGTAGGGCTGGTACAGGTGGTTTGTAGGGCTGGATTGGGCTTGGGCTTTGCATACATGCATACTACACTAATTTGTTACTATAATGGGCCTAAGGCCCACACTATTTTCTGGATAGGGCTAAGGCTCAGTTATCACTGTATCTGAATAGGGCTTCAGCCCAGTCTATGCTTGAACTGATCTCTAACACTGGTTGGGTTAGCTTACACTCTGAGTTTTCACAAACTCACCCTCCTTTCTTCATCCTTGTAAGAAATCCCTAACAGTAGAGGACTTGGAGCTGTGAGGGATTCGAGGTGGCCACGTGATTCTCTTTTTCCGAATTTACTTCATAATAGTTTAATTCTTTTTCTTAAATTTGGGTTTTCAAGTTGTAATAAGGCCACTTGGTATTTATTTTTGGTTTAGGTATTTCTTTTATTTTTACTAGATACTTGTTTACAACAATAGACTAGACTGCGCGGGTTTTTATTTCAAACTTAACAAACATTTTCAAAGCCTTCATAACGTAACAAATGAGTAACCTAATAACGATGACTCACTGATAAGATCTTTTAAACTCAAACTTTAAATGGCAGAGGATAGGGTTTTTATGAACTAGGTCGGTTATTTACAAAGGTATAATATGGTTTTACTTAAGTCAGTGTAACGAGTATTTAAATAAGATCAAAGCGTAATCAATGGTCCATGTGACACACCAGATTTGGCCATAACGTCTGGGCTGGGTTTGGGGTGTTACACCACTTGAGTGGTTGCTTTTGGAATTGCAAGAATTAGTGGGCCAGCTGTGTCGTACATGTGGCTATGGGCAAATCTGGCTTAGCGGACCATGCGAGCACGTGGGCCCCACTTGGGTTGCGTAATGGGGCCTAGGCCCATGTACGCTGAATGGCATGTTGGTATGTTGGCTAAAAGGTTTGGGAGTTTGAGAGTGTTGGAGAAGTCCTAGGTTCAAACCTAGACCTTAGCAAAAATTTATGTTTTTCTCTTATGAGGGCCTTGGTGTTAGTGGGTAGACTTTAAGAATATTTTTGGTGAAACCATGACACAAAAGGAGATGTGGTCTAGTAGCAAGGAAGTGATGCCATAAGGGAAGCAAGGGGTCTAAGGTTCAAGTCTTGGCTCTTACAATTTATTTTGGTTTTTCTTTTAAATAAATTTGGAAGCGAGTAGGTGGGCTTGAAAGTTAAATGTGTTAGACTTATGACACAAAGGAGCTTGTGTCCGAGTGGTGGTGGCTTGACAGGGCTATCGAGAGGACTTTGGTTCGAATCCCTTTGCACACAAAGGTTGGTTATTTTGCTAATAAGTTGGTTTTGGATGATTGATGGAGAATCCCACATCGGGAAGCTAACATGAGAATAGGCGAGAAGCTGGCTTTAAATAGAGCAAACCATGAGGAGAGCAAGCATACCTTTCTTGGCTTATCCCTTTCACGTTGTGGCGTGTTCGATTGGGTTAAGCGTTGGATCATTCGTTGATCTTATTGTTGGCTTCTAGGCATAGTAGCATTCAGAGTGTGGATTAACTTCAGATACCTATCAGGTGTGTACTTCACCCTACTCTAGCTGTAGAACGGCAAATGCCGGAATGCCAAAATGGGCCATGTAGGCCCGTGGGCCCAATCGGGCAAATTGTATGATTGTGTAGTAAATATTGGACTAGACTAGGTGAATCTCATATTTGTGGCTAGTTTTGGGCTAAAGTGCCACACGAGTGTGTGGGCCCACCTGGGCCGAGAACGGGCCCATTCGCAATGTTTATCTCTGTTTAGAATACTTGAGTCGCCTGAGACGACTGTAGACTTTCTGAGGGATTGATTAAAATTACCGAAATACCCTTATAAGGTAGAATTACTGTAATACCCCTGATTTGTAAAATTATCGAATTACCCTCAATTTGTGAAATTACAGAAATACCATTGATTTGCAAAATTACAAAAATACCCCCTATTTGTAAAAGTACTGTTACCCCTAATTTGTAAAATTACCATTTTACCCCTAATTTGTAAAGTTACCGTTTTACCCCTGATTTGTAAAGTTATCATTTTACCCCTGATTTGTAAAGTTACCGTTTTACCCCTAATTTGTAAAGTTACCGTTTTACCCCTAATTTGTAAAGTTACCGTTTTACCCCTAAATTGTAAAGTTACCGTTTTACCCCTGAATTGTAAAATTACCGTTTTACCCCTGAATTGTAAAATTACCGTTTTACCCTCGGTTTACAAAGTTACAGGAATACCCGAGTTTACAAATTAGAGAAATACCCCGAATTTCAAAATTATCGAAATACCCTGATTTGCGAAATTATTGAAATACCCCTGGTTTGTGAAATTACCGAAATACCCCTAGATTGCAAAATTACCAAAATACCCCTGGTTTGTGAAATTACCAAAATACCCCTGGGTTGCAAATTTACCGAAATACCCCTATAGGGTAGAATTACCGAAATACCCCTATAGGGTAGAATTACCGAAATACCCCTATAGGGTAGAATTACTGAAATACCCCTGTGGGGTAGGATTACCGAGATACCTTGTGGGGTAAAATTACCATTTTGCCCCTAGGGTGTTAAATGATTGTTTTGCTCTTGTGGGCAAGTGACTGACTTGGACTGTGTGTTTGACGGATTTGACTGTGTTCGTATGATAGTGATTTGACTGACGTGACCGTGGTTGGGTGATTAATATGTTTTAATATGTGTTTAAATGACTGATACTGAACATGGCCATTCTGCATACATGTGTGATAATTGAGCATAACATACACGACATATTGGGTTGGGACATCGATTTGGAGGAAGTTCTGTGCTAGTGGCTTTGCCACGTATTCTGATTCTGGTGGCTTCGCCATGTTATCTGTTATTAGCAGCATGGCTGCGTCATTGGTGTGTAGGGCTGAGTGGGTCGAGTTATTCCCCACATGGTGTGTTGGTTTGGTACGAGTGGTGTGATGGCTGGACTAGGTTAGGATTGCATTTACATATTGTTTTGATTCTGCTATGAGCCTGGCCCACACGGTTCTGTATAGGGCTAAAGCCCAGATTGATCTGTTCTATATAGGGCTTCGACCCAGTTTGTTCTGCATATCTGTATTATACTGTTACTGTTTCTGTTTTGGGCTTAGGCCCACCTGATTCTAATTCTGATTTTAATTCTAATTCTAATAATGTTTCTGATTCTATAATGGGCTAAGGCCCATCTAGTACTGTCTGTTATAGTGGGCTAAGGCCTAATTGATACTGGAATGTAGTAGGGCTGGGGCACAGACTTTTAATTCTTTTGTATGACTGACTGTTTGTTTTATATAGTAGGTTTTCATAAAACTCATCCCGTTTAATAACTGTGCAGGTAATCCCTAGCTTTAGGAGGATCGGTGCTGGAGGAACTCGGAGAAGGCCACACATGTAATGCCCTCTTACCCGAGACCGTCACCGGAGTTGAGCTTGAGGTGTTACTAAACTTAATTTACCCATTAAATGACTTTAAACCATTTATTTCATCATTTGTAATAAACTATCCATCTATGTCATAGTCGCTTAAAAAAAATCCTATCTCAAGATAAGAAACTCGAAATTTAGATCCGTAAATTTTCCCTGAAGCTAGACTCATATATCTATCTACTAATTGTTTTCTAGAATTTTTGGTCAGGCCAATTAGTACAGTTTATTAGTTAAAGTTTCCCCTATTTCAGTGTTAGACTACTCTGACCTATGTTCACTACGAATCATTTTTCTCTCTGTACAAGGCTCAAATGACTATACTATTTATTTATCCTAAAACTAGACTCAATAAGGAATCTACACATATATAGTATGACTCCTAATTGTTTTTGTACAATTTTTAGTGAATTTCTAAAATCAGAACAGGGGATTCAAAAATCGCTTTGATCCTGTTCCACCAAAACCCAAATATCTCATAAAATACAACTCCTTTACCTGTTTCATTTCTTTCATATGAAACTAGACACAGTAAGCTTCAATTTCATTTTATTCACCATCAAATCGTGTTTCTACTATTTTTAGTGATTTTTCAAACTCACATTACTGCTGCTGAAAAATTCTATTTTATAACAAAATTCATCTTTTTATGAATTTTCATGGACTAAGTAACACATTAAACATACATGACACCAAATATAATCTAGATTGGTCATTCCAATGGCTAATCATTTCCAAGCATTACCTTACCAAACCATCGCCATATCATAAGATTATTTACACAAAATGACTATAATGCTATACATGTCATATTCAAAATACAAGCCATTATACCAATTTGTCCCGGATAGTGTAAACGTTCCTTCGACCCTTCCCGATTTCCAAGCTGGCTTGTCAAAACTACAATGAATGAAAAGGAGGGAGTAAGCATAAATGCTTAGTAAATTCACATGTAAATAACAAGTAACATAACTATGCAAATCAACATAACCACCAATTACATAATATCATTAAAACATTCATGACACAAGAATACTTGCTATTTTACCACATTCTTGTCTTACCAAGTTCTCAACTCGAGATTTAGGCTCATACCTGTCCAACTTCCTCTTTCACCATACTTTCCAACATACCTCTTTCGTTTAGGAGTTCTCATTGTTCATTTAAAAATCTACCCATTGAACTCATCAGAATATAACTCGGATACACGGATTTCACATACATAAGTGTCATATCCGTAGCTGGACAACTCAATAGCCTACAGAATTTACGTAGCCAAGCTACCATGTAACCCGCCCATAAGCGAACTCCGACTCAACTCAACGAGCTCAGGCGTTCGCATCCATAAGTGAACTCGGACTCAACTCAACGAGCTCGGATGCCTAGTTACATCTCACGAACTCAGACTCAACTCAACGAGTTCAGAACTCAATCATCCTAGTGTCATTTCACTTGTATCTTAATCTATTCCCAAGGTTCAAACGGGATTTTCTTCAATCGCACATCTTTGTCGTCTTCCTCGAAATGTCGGAACCGATACTTGGTAGCATTTCACATTTATCAAATAACTCACATAATTTGTATATTACTAAATAATAATTCACAAAGCATAACATTTCATGATAATAAGTATTATATCATATAAATAACATTAAATCACTTAAAATAACAATTATGTTACCTTATTTACACATGAACTTACCTCGGTATCAAAATATCAATAATCGAGCCTATTCATCGTAAACTTTGTTTTTCCCTCGATCACGACTTGAATCTAGTTTCTCTTGATCTAAAATAACACATTTAGCTTATTTAATACTCACATTTATCAAAACAGTCCTTGACCCTAACTTTGTCAAAATTATGAATTTGCCCTTAAACTTTTGCATATTTACACTTTTGCCCCAAAGCTCGGAAATTAAACTTTATCCCAAATTTTTATGTTTTAGGACATGCTGATCATTTATTCATTAACAGCAACCTCAAATTCCCACTATAACATGTACTTATGAACAATAGGTATTTTTACTGATTAAGCCGTTTTACTCGTTTTTACTCAAAACCGAGTAGCACAAGTTGTCTAACATAATCTAAAACCTCATATTCTATCATAAAAATCAAACTAAACACTTTTCACCTATGGGTATTTTTCCAAATATGAACCCTAGGTTGAATTAATGCTAGAATAAGCTAAATCAAGTTACCGGAACTCCGAAAACGTAAAGAACATTAAAAACGGGGCTTGGAATCACTTACTATGGAGCTTGGAAGCTTGAAACAAACCCTAACTATGGAGAACCCTTGAAATTTCGTGGTAATGAAGACGATGGACATATTTTGCCATCTTTTTCCCTTTTTTAATCTTTTAATTACCAAATGACCAAAATACCCTTAATGCCTTTCTTTGAAATTTTTCATGTACAAGCCCATTTTTGTCCAAAATTTTAGATATTGGTCAAATTTCTATTTAAGACCTCCTAATTAATATTCCAAAGCAATTTCATACTAAAAGCTTCTAGAATGCAAGTTTTGCAACTTATTCGATTTAGTCCCTAATTTCAACTTAAGCACTTTATGCATAGAATTTCTTCACGAAATTTTCACACCATCATGCAATCACATCATAAACATCAAAATAATAATAAAATAATTATTTCTATCTAGAATTTGTGGTCACGAAACCACTGTTCCGATTAGGCCCTAATTCGGGATATTACAACACATTGCTTATGCTCTGTCTTGATTTACTTTTAAGTACTTTATTCCGGTTTGGGTTGTAATAAGGCCTTTTAAACTTTCTAGTTTTTACATTTGGGATTTTATTTATTGTTTTATAATTGCTAGAAGTCAGACACAGTTTTCCCAAAACAACAACTATTTTTCAAAATATCACGTTTCCGTAACTGTTTTAAATTAGGCTTCCGTAACAATTAAAGTTTTAAAGGTAATAACATTTTACAAGAGAACGTCTTTTAATAAACCACGTTTTAAAAATATGCATACGAAATTCGAGATTTTACATAAGTTTTAAATGGCAACAAGTTTTAATAAGAAGAGTTTTCAATGGAAACAAGGTTTTCGAAAAATACTTCAATGTGACACGCCAGATCCGGGCCTAACTTCTAGGCCGAGTTTGGGGTATTATATTAAAACTTTTCAATTTCCACCTTACGTCCCTTATACGAGCCTATGAGGCCCTAAAACATACACTGGTAATGTTTCGGGACTAAACCGAGAACTTTTGAAACTTTTGAGACATTAATAAAATTTCCATATTTTGGATAGTCACATGCCCGTGTGGGCAAGCTGTGTGGTCTCACACGCCCGTGTGGCTCATAACACGCCCGTGTCCTCCACCCGTGTAACTTTTTGTTGATGACATCATCAAACATTTAGGGGAACACAGCCAAGTCACACGCCCCTGTGCTAGGTCGTGTCCTCCACACGGCTAAGACACACGACCGTGTCTCTGCCCATGTAGCCAACACTTAGGCTATTTTCCAAGCCTTTTTTGTTACCCTTAATTATTTTCACATTAACACATTCAAATATACATAATATAGTACTAACCATTCATGACAAAAAACACATTTATATTACACAAGATCTTAATACATGAATGCATAAATAAGTTTACATATTCATGGTCAATGTGAGCCACATCTCATGGCCTTATACAATGAAGCAATATAAGCTAATATCTTTGACCAAATCTTAAGAATACATACTACCAATATCTAAGTCTCTATACATGCCACTCCCTCGCAAACACCTAAGGTTGTCATTACCCTAAACTTACCATTTGATAGTGTGATTTTGCCTCCGACGATCTCCAACCCCGAGCTAACCTAACAACACTAAGAGGAATGGAAAGGAAATAGTAAGCTTTAAAACTTAGTAAGTTGGCATATAATAATAATGAACAATTAATCAATATGATTTTAGCAATCCTCACTATGCATTTTTAAGAAAATAAAATCATCTATTCACATGTTTCCTCTTTTACTCAATTTCATCTTGGGCTGTCTTCCTGATAACAGTAACTAAATTAATTATATCTTAAGCTAAAGAACTCCAAATTAAGTTTCATAATTTTTCCCTGAAACTAGACTCATATATCTTCTTGTCATAAAATTTTCAGAATTTTTGGTTTTGCCAATAAGTACAGTTTATTCATTAAAGTCTCCCCTGTTTCGCTACCCAACAGATCTGACCTCTCTTCACTAAAATTTGATTATCCAATTATACAGGATTCAGATAATGTTCCATTTATTTCTCTTGAAAGTAGACTCATTGAGAAATTTAAGCATATAAATTATACACTATGAACATTTTTATACAATTTTTGGTGATTTTCCAAAATCGGAACAGGGGATTTTGAAATCTTTTTGACCCTGTCTCATAAAACTTTAAATATTTTATAATATAAAATTCTTTTGCTTATTCTGTTTCTTTTATAAGAAAATAGACTCAATAAGCTTTCATTTTATATCTCATTCAGTCTCTAATTCAATTCACACCATTTTTGGTGATTTTTTTTTAAAGTCCTGTAACTGGTGCTATCCAATTTTGTTTGGCAGCTAATTTCACCTTTTCATAATTTCATTGTTTTAACTTCTTTCTAAACATGCCAATTATCAATAAAATTTATCACATTCTCATTTATCATAGAAATGGACCTATATTCACAATGTCATCATAAAATCATCTCAATATGCATTACTTCCTAGTTTGCTACCTTACCACATTTCGGTCACATACCGAACACATCGCTCACAATTCCCACATCACATATATTGCTTAAAACATTTATACAGTTAGCCTTACATTTGTCATCACAATATTACATGAACTTCCCCGTAATGAGCCTTTCCCGATGAATACTTCAGAATGATAGCCAATACACGGTGGATTCCGCACACAGCACCACCCTTTTTAAATCAATGTACATACTCGTGGTTTACACACATAGCACCACGCTTTTGAATCAACATATATATTCGTGGTATACGCACATAGCACCACATTTTTTTGGATCAATATATATATATATTCGTGGTATACACACATAGCACTATGCTTTTAAGTCAACTTATGTATTCGTGGTTTACGTACTTAGCACCACATTTTTAAGTCAACATATGTATTCGTGGTTTACGCACTTAGCACCACATTTTTGGGATAATGTATGTTTTCGTGGTATACGCACTTAGCACCACATTTAAGTCAATTTATATATTTTTGTGGTATATGCACTTAGCACCATATTTCTTTCTATTCAGAAGATTTACCCGGAAATCTCCTTATTTCTTTTCATAATATCAATCATTAATATTAAACTACAAATCACATTTATGTATCATCAAATAAAACATCATTAAGAGTAACGTACTATTTACATATAAACTTACTTGAAGTGCTTCAATATCATGTACATATCATTGTAATATTTAATCCAACATTGTCTAATTATCATACCAATTTAGATTTCAAGCATAAACAACCATAACATTTCATTATTATCACACCAACTTACCTTAGACGCGAAAGTAGCTAATTTTCTCGACTTGATCCAGAACCTCGTTCCTTCCCGTTCTAAGCCCGAATCTCGTTTTCCATGATCTATAATATCACATTTAGCTCAATTATTAGTCACATTATTCAATGTGACCCAAAAATCATATTATGGCAAATTTATGTTTTTGCCCCTAAACTTTCACATATTTACACTTTTGCCCCAAGGCTCGTAAATTAATTTTTATTCAATTTCCTTGTATTTTGGGCTTAGCTGAACCATTTTCGTAACTATGGCAATCCACAATTCTCATTAAATCGCATACTTATGACCAATTTATAACTTTTACAATTTAGCCCCTTTTATATGATTTCATCGAAAATCACCTAGTAAAACTCGTTTCTCTCATCATAGACATGCATAATCCACCATTAATCATCAAAATACATAATTATTCAACATAGGTAAATTTTTAAATTCAAACCCTAGCTCAAAATAAGGGTGGAAATAGATAAATCGAGTTACCAGGATCTCAAAAATATAAAGAACATTAAAAACGTGGCTTGGATGCACTTACTATTGAGCTTGAAAAGCTTGAAAAAACCCTAGCCATGGAGTCCATGGTATATTCGACCACCATGAAGAAGATGAACACTTTTTTTTTTTGCTTGGTTTTTGCTTTTTAATTCTTTTAATTACTAAATGACCAAATTGCCCTTTTGTCCTTTCTTGAGATTTTTTTCTAATCTGCCCATTTTTGTCCAAATCAAAGTATAATGGTTTAATTACCATTTAAGGACCTCCAATTTAAAACTTCATAACAATTAGACACTTCTAACATGTAGAACTCAACTTTTGTACTATTTACAATTTAGTCCTTTTGACTAAATTGAGTGCCCAAACGTCGAAATTTTCAAACAAAATTTTCATGAAATCATTCTGTGAAATTGTAGAGCATAAAAATATAATAAAAATAATTTTTTTCTCGTCGAATTTGTGGTCCCAAAATCACTGTTTCGCTAGGCCCAAAATCGGGCTGTTATAGTGCAAGTGAAAACACCCTTGCAAATTTTAAGTCTGTCGAAACCTTTTTTTTTATGAAATCAACTTTTTTGTTTGAAAACAAAAAATGGGAGTCGCCACCAATCCTTTTTTATGAGATGTGATCGGATCACCTAGTAATTCAATCATTTTAATAAAAGTTTAAATTTACTAAAACGATGATATTTGGTCTATAAAATCCAGAAAATAGGTTCGGGAGTCGATTGCACACGAGGAAGGATTAGCACCCTCGATACGCCTAAAATTGGTACCTAATTGATTTCTTGTGTCTTTAGTGTCGAAAGTTAAAAATTTGAGGAAATTTTAACACTAAAATACGAAAGTTAAAAATACGATCCTTTTGTTAAAACATCATTAACACGAAAATGACTTTATTTTTAAGTTAATCGAGAAAAAAGATCACGTCCCGTAAGTTAGGACACAATGCCTTAAATTCTCGAAACAAGAATAAACAAGAAAAATTTTATTTTTTTTTGAAATAGATTCGACTATATTGGTTTTTAGAAAGAAATCATATTCCGTAAGTTAGAATGCGATTTTTCTTGATTCTTGAGAATATTTTAATTAAAATCTCATGTTTTAAAAAAAGAAGGATGTTTGGTTATTTGGATTTATTGAGAAAATCGAAACCCTATAAGTTAAGGAACGACCTTTCGAATCTCCAAATACGAAACATTACCTATTTTAAAAAATTCTTTTTTATATATCGGGTAAAAATTAATATAACATGAATTTGTAGTGATAACAGGATAGTAATAATGTGTAAAATATAATAGCAATAATAAATCACGAAGCTAATATGCATAATAAAATAATGAAAATAATGAAAGTGACAATAATAGTAATAATAATACTAATAACAACAATAATAAAGATAGTAATAAAACATAAAAGAGTAATCAATAAATATGTGAATAAATAACAATAATAATAAAAGAAATAAATAAAAATATAAACAAGAAGAACGCACAATAAAATGAAAATACAAGCTAATCTAAAATATTAAGGAATAATAAAGGAGAAAATAAATAAAAAATGCACATTAATAAAAGTTTGATTTAAAAAAATGAAAATAAATAAATAGATTAAATAAAATAATGCATGAAACATTTTTTAAAATAATAAATGAAATTTGAAATTAAATAGACTAAGGATTGAATTGAAATTTAAGTAAAATTAAAGGTATAAATTAAAATAATTTAAAAAAGATTCAAGGATTAATAATAATAATAATACACTAAAAACAATAGGGACTAACTGGGAAAATATCTCTGGTCCTTACGCGCTGCGGTTAGGGGGACCAAAATAGAAAAATTAAAATTAGGCGGGGTAAATTTAAAAATAAAAATAAAACAAAAATAGGACTAGATTAAAACAACACAAAAAAAAAAAGCAAAAGGATTAAGGGCGCATATAGGCCCTTCATCCAAAAACACGCGGATTCTAGGCGGTCTTGGTTCAGGTCGTATCGAGCCATGCAAAACGACGTCGTTTTGAGCGTTTGAGGCCAGTCCCAAAACGACGTCATTTTGAGAGCCTATATAAGTTAGTTTTTTGAAAAAAAAATCATTTAGCCCTTGTTTTAAAAAAAAACTGAAAAAAGCTCTCTCATCTCTCTCAAATACCTCTCCCGTTAGGCCAAGCTCCGGCCATCGGCCGCCGGTCGCCAGCGACGGCAGTTTTCCTTTTTCTCTGGTGATAAAAAAAAGGTAAACCCCCTTTCTCTTTTTTATTTTTATTATAATATATGTATAAAAAGAAAAAAAAAAGAATTCGTAAAAGAAAAGAAAAAAGGTAGAAATAAAAATAGAAATAGAACCACCTTTCCCGATTTTTCTTCTCTGGTTTTTTTGGCTGGTTTTTGAACTTTTTTTTTATTGATCAAAAAATAACTTCCTTTTTACATTGTATTTGGTTGGGGCTTTTATAGCCAACATACATTTTGATTTTTGCTATTATTCTTATTGTCCTTGCTTCTATGTTCTTCTTTTTTATAAGTTCGTGAAGTCAACGAAGGCGATGGCAGAGGCGGCTGACGTGACAGTGGCGATGCAGGCGTAGGGGCAGCGTAGGTGGCCTAGGTTCGGTGTTGAATTTAGAGGGCTAGGGTTTCTTTTGTTTTTTATGATTGTTGGTTTGGGTTTAGTTGGGCTTGATTTTTGGGTTTGGTTTTGGGCCTATTTGGTTTAGGTTTTGGATTGAGCTTCAAGTTTGGGTTTTGAATTTTGTATAACTAGACTGTTAATTAGTTGTTTATTGGGCTCGGGCAAAATTTGGGCTTTACAAAGTCCATCAAGCATCAATGTTGTGACATTACAGGTCCAATGTTGTGACTTTGCAGGCAATGTAATTGAGTCTTTGAAGCAGAGCTTGGATGTTGAGATTTTTCTTCTCAATGTCACGATTTTGCTGCAGCTTTGTGATTGACTTCCATCTTTGGCTACTATTGACAATGTTGCGACTTTAAGTGTTGGGTGTTGCGACCTTGTCCACAGTTTACTTGCCTTTTTGATGCTGGTAAAAAATTCTTCTAAGTGTTTGTGCAGCTTCAATGTCGCGACTTTATGGTCTCCATGTTGTGACATTATAGACAGTCCCCTAACTCCTTTGCTAATTGGTTCAAGTTATTTCTTGTACCACTACATCAACTCGTGAGAACTTCATTAGGCTTAAGTTGGCCTAATTGGTTGATAAAAACCATAAAAACTACTAGAACCTGGACTTTTACTACTTAAACTATAAAAACATAGTTTATCATAAAAATGACTCACTTTTACTATTGAACATGCTAAGATAATCGAATAACATGATAAAACACGGCAAATTAGTTATGGCCCTCAAATTACACATATGCAACTTTTTTGACATTCTATCTTCAGAAGAAAGAGAGTCACTTTCTCTAAAACACTTATGTTTTAATTTGAAAGATCAAACCACAAGATTTCAAAATCTCAAGACTTCGATGGATTTGGGTAGACTTTCGCACCTAGTTTTGTTCTTGATTTGTTCTTGATAATTTGACATGATAGATCCTAATTTACGATTCTAAATTTATATTAGAGTTTTACGGTTGTAACAATAATAACATTTAAATAATATATTAATATACTCACATTTAACTTACAATAAACTATATACTTTTTACAAGCACTTAACAAACAATATATATAAATATATATTAATCTACAGTTCCTTAAACATAAATCTCTAACCAAATTTATAATTAAAATACAAATATTTTTTCAAATACTTAATAAAAAAACCTCACTATAAATTTAAAACAAAGAAAAATACATATAAATAATAATATTTAAACTAGTAATAAACAATATATTTTTTAAACAATTAAATATAATATATATAAATATCAATATACCAATATACTATTATTGAAACTAACAATGATCTCAAAAGTAATACTAACTATAAAAAGAAAATTACAAAATGTACAAAAACTTAAAAATATCTTAACATTTAAACATACAATAAACCAACTATTCTACAAACAATTAATAAAATATATCAATATATCAACCTTCAATCAAACAATATAACTAATAATAAACTATAATATGCCAATATACCAATATTTTCCCTTTAGTATAAAAAATAAATTCAATTTTTAAACAATTTAACAATAATAATTATCAATATATCAACATTTAAGCAAATAATATACTAAAATACAACAATCTAGTAAGATATAGAGGTGTCCATGGACCGGGACCAATAAAAATTTAGGCTCGGGATCGGCACAAAAAATGGGCCTAAATTTTTGCCCAAACCTGGCCCTCTCGTGTAAATTTTTATATTATTTTTATATAATCCTTTTTAAAATATAATACATAAAAAATACTAAAAATTAAAATAAATATTTCCCAACAAATTGAAAATAAATTAAAAAAATATGTATACTTAAATAACACTAAGATAAATGTAACTTAACAAGTAAACGTGAAAAATAGAAACAAAATTAACAATAAAACAAGAGTTATATAGTATCCAAATAATAATAACAAAATAATAGTAACATAATTGTGAAATGATAGCAAAATAGTGAAAAAAACAATAAGAAAATAATAAAAAATTATTGGGTTTTTTTCATATTCAAGTTGGACTTAGTTGGGCTTAGACAAAAAAAAGCCTTATTCGAAACCCGACCTATTTTCTAAATGGGTCTTATTTTTTTTGCATAAGCCCATTTTTTGGGTATATATTTTTACCCAAACCCTCCTACTTTTTGAGCTGACCTTCGAGCTGGGCTGAGTCACCCTGCCCATGGATAGGTCTAGTAAGATACTAACATCTAAAATAATAAAAATATTAAATATACCAATAAACATTCAACTAATCTCTAAATTTTACATTTATCAACTAATTTTTTTTAAAAAAATAACATACTTGTTAGTGATGGAATTGTAGAGAATTTGTTTCTAATATATTGTGTTAGAAAGAAAACGAGAGAAGAAAAATATGTTGAGAGAAAATGGGAGAAGAAAAAGATAGTTGGGAGAAATTGAGAGAATTTTGATAGAAAATAAGAGAAAAGTGATTGTCCATTTAGATGCACAAAACTGAAAAGACTAAATTGCGTAATATTTAAAACTATTATTAAAAAATAATGATTAACCCATACATGCGTACCTCAATTAGTTACTTTTGCATGTTTCAATAATTTCTTTATTTTTGGATTAGTGGTGATCATGGGCCGGGTTGGGTTGGGTCCAGAAAAAATTTTTAGTCCGTTTTCTAGGCTCGGATTTGGCCCGACCCGAAATATGGGCCTAAAAATTTATCCAGACCCGGCCCGGAATAAAAATGCTAGACCCGAGCTCGGCCGGCCCGGCCCATATTATTATTTGTTTATTTTATTAAAAAATTTTAAAAATGTAATAAATAAAATACATTTAAATAAAAATGAGACAAACAATTCTTAAAACAATACACAAATTAAAAATATAATAAAAAGTGGTTATATTAAAATTGAAATAAGTTAGAACTAAAATAATAACCAAATTAATAATAAAACAAAAGTTTAACAATATCGAAATAATATTAAAAACGACAATAAACAACATAATAAGTAGCTGCAAAAGAACAATAAAACACTACAAAAAGTAGCATCAAAACAGCACCAAAGCAGCAACAAAACAACACAAAAACATTACAAAAAACAGCACTAAACAGCACAAAAAACAGCATCACCAACACCACCAAAACTAAAAAAACAAAGTTAAAAATTACATATGGTTAAAAAATAAAAAATAAAAAAAATTTATATAATTCGGGCCGAGCCGGACTGAGCTTGGGCCAAAAAAGGTTGGCCTGATGCCGGCCGTTTTCTAAACGGGCCTCGTATTTTTACCCAAACTCATATTTCGAGTCTATATTTTTACCCGAACCCTCCTATTTTTCGGATAGACTTTCGGGCCGGGCCGGACCGCCCAACCCATGATCACCTCTATTCTGGATGCTAGTAAACTTTTTTTTTGCTTTTTTTCATGCATGCTTGTTTACATGTTTATTATTTCTTTCAACCGCTACATGCAAACAAAATACTGCATCATTACATTTTCCTCCTCTTTTCTTTCCTGCATTTTTTCATGTATGGAAGCTGCCACGGTTTTGCATTTATTTTCTTTCCTACATCTTTTGACGGGCCAGTTGCTGCTGCTATGTGGAAGAAAAATTAAAAGAACATGGAACAGTGAAGTCGACACCTTGGGGATCCTTAGAGGTACCAACTTCAAATTCATCTATTTCGCTAATTAATCCAACACCTCTGCTAATTAAATCACTATTATATTTGGGAAAAAAAAAGCCAAGGTAAACAACTAAATAATAAGTTTGATTCTTTTTAGTTTGAGGGTTGATTCTTTAATTCAAGAATTTTTTCATTATAGGGGTTTAGGTTAAATAATTATTCTTTGATTCTTTAATTCCACATTGGAATTATTTTCAATTTATTAATACACCTCATCAATACAAAATTGCACCTTAGCATTTAAGGAAAAATCATTTTCGCTTTTTCATCTAATGGAAATGGATCAAAATACAATATTAGATATAGTATAAGGACCGGTACGGTAGTTTTAGCATTGCCTTCTCCCCAAGACCAGACGCATAAAACCTCGAACCCCAAAATCTGCAACATTCACATTCATTGGTCCGGCGGCTCTTACACTTTTCATCCATGGCTTCCTCTATCATAACTTCGTCCAAGTTATACCCTTTCCCTTCTCCCTCCCTCAAACCCCCCCTTTTCCTTCGCTCTACTTCCCTTCCTTTCCCTTCTTCCATCACTTTACCTTCATTTCCTTCCAAATCATGCCCCAAATCCCTACTCATTTCCTCTTCTTTAAACCCTAACCCTCCCTCCTCCCAGCGCCGCCCCCCTTACATTCCCAACCACATCCCCGATCCCAACTATGTCCGTGTCTTCGACACCACCCTCCGCGACGGCGAACAATCCCCCGGCGCCACCTTGACTTCCAAGGAAAAACTAGACATTGCTCGCCAACTAGCTAAGCTCGGCGTCGATATTATCGAAGCTGGGTTTCCGGCCGCCTCGAAAGACGATTTCGAAGCTGTTAAGACTATCGCTAAAGAAGTTGGAAATGCGGTGGATGGGAATGGATATGTGCCTGTTATTTGTGGACTTTCAAGGTGTAATGAGAAGGACATTAAGACGGCTTGGGAGGCGGTTAAGTATGCGAAAAGACCTAGAATCCATACGTTTATCGCAACGAGTGCAATTCATTTGGAGTATAAGTTAAGGAAGAGTAAAGAAGAGGTTTTGGATATTGCTAGGAATATGGTTCGATTTGCTAGGAGTTTAGGTTGCAATGATGTCGAGTTTAGCCCTGAAGACGCCGGCAGGTTGAGTTCTTATCTCGCTTTTCTCTTCTTTATGGCAGTTTCTTGACAGGGATTGTTCTGAGATAAGATCATATTCTATTATTACCTGTTATGAAGAATTCGAGAATAGTTTTGTTTGGTTTAAATTAGATCAGATTAGGGGAAGATTAAATGGTAGAATAAAAAAAGAGGAATTGAAGTTTATATATGGATAAATTATGGTTTGAGGTTTTATTCAATTGAAGCCAAACCATTTTTGAGAAAGATATGGGCTTTAGTTAGTGGTGTACTTATGCTTGCAAGTTGATTGGGTTCGGCTTGAAAAAAGAAAGAAAAAAAAAACCTTGAATTCGGCTTGGTTATTGTGGAATCGAGCTCAAGCATATCTCGAGAGTCAAACTTAAGTATTAAGTAGCTCGAGAGCCTTGTCAAGCTATATTAGTGTGTATATTTATTGTTTAATTAATATTGAAAATTTTCAATTTGAATTCGAGGTAGAGTTCCACTAGAAATAGTTGAGCTTTTAAGTCAAGCATGTTAATCAACCTCATCCATTACTAATTAAATAAGCCTAATCAAGCTGAGCTTAGAGCCTCAGTTTCTAGTTGAGCTTGAGCTTTTGACAGCTTGAGTTTGCTTTGGTTAAACCCTTGGGCTTTATCAAATATTGCTGCAACAGGAGCATGCTTGTTTTTGCATGGGGTGGACTAATAATTTCAATGGCTTTAAATGATAGCTATTTTGCAGTAGCAGTAGTGTATGAATCTGCTTTTGGAATAAAATAAGTAAATGTAAAAGGGCTTTTTTTATTTCTTCAACATGATAGTCTTGTTTGGTTTGATTGTACCAGATCTGACCGAGAGTTTCTGTATGAGATTTTGGGTGAAGTGATCAAGGCTGGAGCGACAACTCTGAACATACCTGATACTGTTGGCATAACTATGCCGAGCGAGTTTGGGCAATTGATTACTGATATAAAAGACAATACCCCTGGAATTGAGAATGTTATTATTTCAACACACTGCCAAAATGATCTCGGGCTTTCTACTGCCAACACTATTGCGGTGGGCCACTGCTTTACATTGTTAATTGATGCATGGTGAGATTGAGATGTACTTTGGTTGCATTACTTCTTAGCTGTTATGAATTCAGGGAGCTTGTGCTGGTGCAAGGCAAGTGGAAGTAACAATAAATGGCATTGGAGAAAGAGCAGGAAATGCTTCAATGGAGGAGGTGAGATTTTGCTTCTTGCAACATCAGAATGATTTATATGTTTGGATTTTGTGTTATGTAGAAGTAGATGGGAAAATTCATTGCATTTTTTACTTTTTTATTGTATCCAATTGTCTTGACCATGTTTTTATTGTGTTCGATTTTTTTAATGAGTCCTTGTGTCCTGGAGATGCATTCTTTGGTGTTGAAGTTGTATCCATGTTAGGCATGTGTTCAAGACACCCCTGCACAGAGCGTACATGCTTCACAGGCTGAAAAAAGTTGTATCCTTGATTATATATATTGATAATGTTAGATAAATCAGCAATGTCAGTTGCTCTTTCTAGCGATCAGTTGTGTTAAGTGCTATTAATTTGTAATTGAACTTTTGCACCTCTGTCAGCAGTTCTTGTAATATCCTATGGCCTATAGCTTGTTTTACGGTTTTGACTCCATTGAGCTTTCGCTTTTGCTTGTGTAGGTCGTGATGGCCTTAAAATGTCGTGGTGAGCGTGTATTAGGAGGTCTTTATACAGGAATCAATACCCGACACATTTTAATGGCAAGCAAAATGGTATTCTTTCATCAACTTCAGTTACAGCTGGATTGTTTCTCACTCTTGACTGAATTAGCTCCAAGGTCTGTTATTGACTTAAAATGGTTGTTTAGGTAGAAGAATACACAGGGTTACATGTTCAGCCGCATAAAGCCATTGTTGGAGCCAATGCTTTTGCTCATGAAAGTGGTATTCACCAGGTTGGTTTTTCTGTTTTATTGTATATATTTGTGAACCTCCAAACAATTTCTGTCTAGTTATAGAGTTTGTTTTATGGCTAATTTCCTTGTTAGATGGTTGAAGTGTATTGATTATCATATTTGAAAAATGATGGAATTAACTAGTATGCATTATGATTTTATCATTTTGTGGGTATAGTTAAGAGCCAACTCAACCAAACTCTCCTACTCTTTATCCCTGATTAGCTGTGTCTAGTTAATACAATCTGTTATTGTCATGCTGTTTGGTTAAGGATGCTAATTACTGAAAGGCCTAAACAACAACGTCACTTTTTCTTTATTTTGGTTTATATATACTTACAAAAGTAATACAAGTAATAAGATATATATTCTAAAATGCTTTCTGTTTTGTAGGATGGAATGCTAAAGCACAAAGGTACATATGAAATTATATCCCTTGAAGATATTGGACTTGAGCGGTCCAATGAAGCTGGCATTGTCCTTGGAAAACTGAGGTGTGTATTTCATATTTTTCAACATATTTTCCTCCATATATTTTTCTTTTTAATATGTTTTAAATAGAGTTTGAAGGGATGTTGTAGAAATCAGAGTAATTCTCTGAATTTACTTCTTAATTGAATAGAACATATTACAACTTTTTATATACAACCTATGTCACTACTTTAGGAAACTCTAAGTTAGGAAAGATACTAAAAAGGAGATATGATCCCTTAAAGTAAGGGATTGTAATAAAAAGAATATCTACAAAATATTCCTAAAATATTTACAGAATATTCCTACACTCCCCCTCAAGCTGGAGAATACACATTGTATAATCCCAGCTTGAATAGGAATTTATTGAACACAGGCTTTGGCAAAGCCTTGGTAAGAATGTCTGCAATCTGTCCTTCTGAAGGAATGTAAGAAAGAGTGGCTGTCTTTTTGTTGACTTGATCAGCAATAAAATGCCTATCAATCTCAACATGCTTTGTTCGGTCATGTTGAACTGGGTTCTTGGCAATCTGAATGGCAGATTGATTATCACACAAAACTTCAAAGTGATCCTCCTGATTTGCGCCAAGTTCTTTTAGTAATTTAAGTAGCCAAATTCCTTCGCATATCCCCAAAGCTAGTGCTCTAAATTCAGCTTCAGCACTACTTCTTGAAACAACAGATTGTTTCTTACTTCTCCAAGTTGTAAGGTTACCCCAAACAAACGTGCAGTACCCACTAGTGGATCTTCTTTCAGTGAGATCTCCAGCCCAACTAGAGTCTGTAAAAATCTTAACAGTTCTGTCTTGTGTCTTCTTAAACATTAAGCCGTGTCCTGGAGTTTTCTTCAAGTACTTGAGAATTCTATTTGCTGCTGCCATATGCTCTTCAGTAGGATTAGTCATGTGTTGACTTATCACATTTACGGGAAAAGCTATATCTGGCCTTGTCAAGGATAAGTAGATTAGTTTCCCAACTAACCTTTGAAATTTCTCTCTGTCTACTAAGGACCCATCTTCTTTGTTGAATCTCAAGTTTGCCTCCATTGGTGTATCAGCCGGCTTACAACCAAGAAAACCAGTTTCTTTGAGTAAATCAAGTACATACTTTCTCTGATTGATCACAAGTCCTTCTTTTGATCTTGCCACCTCCATTCCTAGAAAATACCTTAGCTTTCCCAAGTCCTTGGTTTCGAATTCCCTGTTTAACAACTTCTTCAAATTGCTAATCTCTTCCTCATCATCTCCAGTAAGAATGATGTCATCCACATATACAATTAGGATAGCTTTCTTATTTGTAGTAGTTACCTTGATGAAAAGCGTATGATCGACAAGGGACTGCTTGTAGCCATTTTGAAGAATGACTTTAGTGAACCTCTCGAACCAAGCTCTGGGTGATTGTTTTAACCCGTATAGAGACTTGTTGAGCTTGCAAACCTTGTTGCTACCTTCAATAGACTTTAAGCCAGGTGGCAATTTCATATAGACTTCTTCCTCTAGCTTGCCATTAAGAAATGCGTTTTTTACATCCAGTTGGTGTAATTTCCAATCGCAATTTACAGCCAAACTTAGGAGTACTCGAATAGTGTTAAGCTTTGCCACAGGTGCAAAAGTTTCTGTGAAGTCTATCCCATATGTTTGCGTGAAACCTCTGGCCACTAGTCTAGCTTTGTATCGTTGAATACTGCCATTGGAGTTATACTTTACAGCAAAAATCCATTTACAGCCGACAGCCTTTTTTCCTTGAGGAAGATCTGTAACGGTCCAAGTAGCATTTTTCTCTAGTGCACAAATTTCCTCTTCAACAGCCCTTCTCCATTTTGGATCCTTTAGAGCTTCAGCTATGCTTGTGGGAACCTGTTCTTTATCCAAGGTTGCTGTAAATGCTTGAAAAGACGGCATCAATGAATTATAACCAGTAAATTTTTCAATAGGATGCTTGGTGCACTGTTTAACCCCTTTTCTAATAGCAATAGGAAAGTCATCTAGAGTAGTGGACTTACTGATTTCTTCTTCCATTTCGGCAGCTGGACCCAAATCCAATTCTCGGCAAGAATCAGATTGCAAAACAGTCTCAGGGATATGTCTTCTTTTTCTTGTGTAGACACGAAGCTGTTTGGGTGGTGGTGTTTTTGGAAGACTGTCAATTTGAGTAGGTGTATTTTCAGGAAGAGTGTTTAAAGTGGGTGTAGGCGAATTAGTCATAGGTACTACAGGAGAATCAATGGGAGCAGTCACAGGTGACAGATCTGCAGGTAATGGCGAAAAAGATGGCAATTCTGAAGGTTGAGAATGAAGATTAGGAGGAGATACCTGATGTGGCTGAAAATCACTCCATGTCTCCCCCTGAATTTCAGCCTGAGTGAAATAGGGATCCTGCTCATAAAATGTTATATCTATAGTGGTGAAAAATCGTTTAGAAGGAGGATGATAGCATTTATAACCCTTCTTAAGTGAAGAATACCCAACCAATACACATTTTAAAGACTTAGGATCTAACTTGGACTTATTAGGAGCAATATTTTGGATAAAAACAGTGCAGCCAAAAATTTTAAGTGGCAGAATGGAGGAGATAGGCTTGAAATGAGGAAAGTGTTGCAAAAATATAGATTGAGGCGTTTGAAATTTTAAAACCTTACTAGGCATCCGGTTGATTAAATATGTGGCAGTTAATAAGGCTTCCCCCCACAAATATTTGGGAACATTAGTGGTAAATAGAAGAGAACGAGTAACTTCAAGAAGGTGCCTATTTTTTCTTTCGGCAATGCCGTTTTGCTGTGGGGTTCCAACACAAGAACTAATCTGAACTATGCCCTTTTCCTTAAAAAAATCACCTAAAGACCTAGCAAAAAATTCACTGCCATTATCAGATTTAAAGAGCTGGATTTTAGACCCAAATTGAGTGAGAACCATGTTATAAAATTGCACAAAAACACCAGCAGTTTCAGATTTATCTTTCAGCAAATAAGTCCAAGTTATCCTACTGTGATCATCAATAAAAGTGATAAACCACTTACAATTATCAGCATTCTTCACCCGAGAAGGGCCCCAAATATCACTATGGATCAAAGCAAAAGGGTAAGAAGGCTTGTATGTAGAAGGAAAATAAGATGATTTAGTATGTTTGGCAAGAGAGCAAACTGTGCAAGAAAAAGAATTAGGCCTTTTATTAATGAATAGAGCAGGAAACAATTTTGCAAGGTATTGGAAACTAGGATGGCCTAAGCGAAAGTGCCATAACATAACAGTATCAACTTTTCCTAAAGCGGTAAATGACTTGGAGATCTCGATTTTAGGAGAGGTAGGAAGGATGTAGAGACCATTATGCAAGCTGGCCTTACCAATCATCTTCTTCGAGTTCAGTGCCTGCAAAGTACAATCAAGATCATTAAAAATTACAGAGCAATGCAAGTCTATGGACAGTTTACTAACAGAGATGAGATTGCACGCCAGATTTGGTACAAAGAGAACATTTTTAAGTGCAATCTGTTCATTGAGAATAACAGAGCCATGTCCCTCTATTTTGCACAAGGTACCATCAGCCGTTTTGACAGCTTTACCAAAGGTATGGAAAAAATTGTGAAACAATGCCTTGTTACCAGTCATATGATCCGTAGCACCAGAATCGAGGATCCAATTAGGAGTCAGCTGGGAGGAGAAACATGCAGTAGAAGAAAGGTTACCTTCTGGATCTTTTATGACCAGATTACCCTTACAAGACCCTTGAAACTTTCCAAATAGTTTTTGAAGTTCAGCAATCTGTTCTTGAGTGAAGCTAGTGACAGAGGTGGCAGCGACAAGGCTTGATTTATTATCTCGAGAGTGCTTGGACTTCCAGTCCTGTGGCTTACCATGAAGCTTCCAACACTTCTCCTTAGAGTGGCCGGGCTTTTTACAATGATCACACCAAGGTCTCCCCCGTTTGGAAGTGGGAGATGATTGATGGGTCAGTAAGGCAGATCTTTCAGGAGTGGAATATGGTTCATCAGACAGCATCACACACCTTCGGCTTTCTTCCTTCTTGACCATAGAGAAAGCCTCTCGAAGGGAGGGAAGAGGAGAAATAGCCAGGACCCTGCCGCGAACCTCGTCCAGGTCCTTATTTAAGCCTTGGAGAAATTGAAAAAGTCGTCGTTGAGTGACAATTTGCTGATAAAGAGCAGCATCTCTTGGATCTACCCAATCATAATGTGCATACAAATCTAATTGCTGCCAAAGAGCAGTAAGGGTATTGTAGTAGAGAGTAACAGGCATGGTGCCTTGCTTAAGGGTGGCTGCTTGATCTTCAACATGATACAATTCGGCAATGTTATCCGTGCTAGAGTAGGTTTCGCGGACTGCACTCCAAATTTCAGCGGCTGTGGTGTAAAGAAGAAAGTTTCTGCTTATACTCGGGGTCATGGAATTAAGGAGCCAAGTCATAACCTGACCATTGTCACGCATCCACTTAGCAAAACCAGCATCAGTCACAGCAGGCTTCTTGATTTCACCAGTAGCGTAGCCCAATCTTTCTCTGCCCAAGAGAAAAATCTTAACCGATTGGGACCATTCAAGAAAATTGTTGCCAGTCAATCGATGGCAGGTGATAGTCAGACCAGACGAATCTGATGGAGCATCGGAACCAGAAAAATTTTCTGGATTGGAAGTAATCTCCGAAGTAGGAGAAGGAGTTTCGGACATGGTCTAGGTTGAAAAAGAAATCGTAACCTAAGCTGATACCATGTAGAAATCAGAGTAATTCTCTGAATTTACTTCTTAATTGAATAGAACATATTACAACTTTTTATATACAACCTATGTCACTACTTTAGGAAACTCTAAGTTAGGAAAGATACTAAAAAGGAGATATGATCCCTTAAAGTAAGGGATTGTAATAAAAAGAATATCTACAAAATATTCCTAAAATATTTATAGAATATTCCTACAGATGTAGATGGTGAAATATGTGCAGTGTAGAAAGAGCTATAAATGGTTTTCTGCTGCTTTTCAATGATGGATGCATCGTCACAATAATCTAGTTGAAGATTTAACATAAGCAGCAGAATGTAGGGTTGAGCAAAACTCCATTTGACTCGAAAAAATCGATTTCTTTTTCAAATTTCAAGTTGTTCAAATCAAGTTGTTTGGTTTTGAGTCTACTCGAATTAGTTATTTGATTTTTTGAGTTCAAATCGAGTTGAATTTTACAACTCGAATATCCAAAAAACCTATTTAGCAAAACAACGTCGTTTTGAGTTGAAGTTATGATTTTAATTTTAGCTTTGTCTTTCCCACTTTTCAATTCAGTTTTTTGTTCGCTATTAAGAAAAATCCACTCCCAATTTTGAAACCCTAACTTCTTGCTCCTAATCCTTTTCCATTCCATTCTTTGCAACTTTGTCGATCGGCACTCTAGTCAATTTTAGGTTTATTTCAGCTTTCCTTCTTACTTTGTTTTTCCTTGGTTTATCTCTTTCTGGGTGTTTTCCTCCTTGCTTTGCCTGAGATTTTATTTTGAAAAGATTTATCTTAGAATAACTGGAATGATCAAAAGCTTGAAAGTGTCCTTTTTCTTTTATGTTTACTAGATTTCTTCCTCACATGCATTGCATGTGGATATACACGTTTATTATTTTAAAAAATAAAAGAAATAATAAATAATTATAACACATTTCATGTAAATGATATTTAAAATAAATAATATTTTATAAATCAAAGAAGTTAGAATTATAGTTTAAGAAATGGCACAATACTATTAAAATTACTTTTGTACAATTATTAAAAGGTAGGTGGACATAGTGAAGAATCATATTTTCTACTTTCCAATCTTTATTGTTCTTATTTCTGCAAAATCGATATAAATATATTAGTTGTATTATAAATTCACTTAATAATAATGTTAATTTCAGTTATAAAATAGATGTGTATAAGTATATTAGTTATATTATAAAATTCACTTAATGATACTGTTAATATCATATAAAATGCTTACATATGCATTTCTTGCAGTAAGACCTTATATACCACAAGGTTAACGGCATATGCAACATTCTAAATAAAAAAAAAAATATATATAAAATTAAAATTGAAAAAACTAAACATGTAAATTAAAAAAGATTTACATAAATTAACATAAATTCTCTTTTTATCGATCCTACTTTTGTTTCTTTTCTTTTCATTAGAAAAGTTGGTATAGTATTAATATCCATACCAATAATATCTAGCAAAAAATACCAAATAAGGAATAAAATACTACAGATTATGCAAAGTAAATAAATAATTAATTCCAAGTAAAACTAAAATTATACATATTTGCTTATCTATATGCTCTATTAGATCATCAAAAGAAACAAAATTATAAAACAAAACACTTTTTTAAATTGGAGAATTTAACTTCTTTAACTGTGGTATAAGAAGTCAATGACAGTTCATATTTATTACGGATATTAATGAACTTAGTATTAGGACTTTTTTACTACACCATTTGTACAAGTAAAAGTTTTTTCTTTTAAGAGTTATTTTTGAATTGTCATAGTATCATTGAACATCACTACTTGAATTTTAATTCCTTGAAATAATTTAAACCAATTGAACTTTGAATTAATACATACTACTATTAAAAATAATATAGAAAATTGGAAGTAAAATAAAAAACTATAATGTTAAATTGAAATAATAAAAATTAATCTAGGCATAATATTTTGTTAACTTATCATCAATGTCATTGTTTGAATGTGATTTGATAGTTGATACTGTCTCCTCCAAGAATTGTTGCCTTAATACTGCATTTTTTTTTTTTGAGATACTTCTACTTTATTAATGCTAACCATCTTCATTAATTTTACTAACAATTTTCCTAGGATGCAAATTATTTGAATATGTGTAACTATTGGACTCTATTTATAGAGTTAAACTTAAATTTTAATTGGTATATAACTCTAATATTAATTAAGTGATAATTTATAGATAAAATCTTTTCTTCTATTTTATGCTTAGAATTCTATTCAAATTAAAACTCAATTTTAGGTTTATTTTTTAATTTACTGTACTTTAAACTTTTTTAATTATATTAATCATGTTATTTATAGATTTTTAATTATTAATTTACACAACTTTTTTGTCACTAATAAATCTAAATTATTTTATGCATAGAATTCAATTTGAATTTAAACTCTAATTTAAAATTAAGATTTGTAATAAATTTTTTACATCAATTTTTAAATTACTAATTTTTTACACCAATCGTCAATTAAAATTAATTTTTTAATAAACATTTTACATCAATTTTTATTTCTAATATTTAATTCACTAATAAATCCAAATTTTTTATTTCATTCTTTTTTCAATTAAAAATCTTTATTTTTCATGTTTAATTAAATTATAATTATTTTTAGATGTCAATTTAGTAATATGGAAAAAAAAAGTATTCTCGTCAATTCAAAAGTTATTCCAAACTCAGTGTGTTTATATAAATTATAGATGAAATTGATTGTTGGGCCATTTTATCATCATCTATTCCACTTCTCTACTTTCTTACCAAGCACTTTGGGGTTAAATTGACTAATGTTAGTTAGACATGAGGTATTTAGAAGAGATAAGAAGAGTGGGAGAATAGGCTAGCAACAAAGAGGCCTCTACCGTAAGTTCCATCTAGTGTTATTAAGCATTAAAAAAAATGATTGTTTGTTTGTTTGATGTTCTTATGAATGATGAAATTCCGTGTAAGTGCTAAATACTTAATGTAACCATCTCCATATTCTCTTATTCCCTTATTGTTTGAATATTAAGATAAAATTGCACATTTTTAAAGGTTTGATTTAAGTTATAAGATACATTAATGGTCCTTCAAATCCTAGTGTTACAATTCTTCAGGGAAGATGTTGATGCATTTCTATGTTGACCAATCCCCAAGAACTTTAATCTCAACTTCTAAAAGTTCTATAGCTTACATTTTCTTTAAACTCATCTCTTGTTTGAGTTAATGGCTGCTTTACATTCACCTTTTCATCTTTAATTTTTTTTTTCATGTTGCACACGGCAGCATAATTTAGTGCCATGAATTTCCACCAAACATTACCAATGGAAGTTCAAAGATGAAAATTTAGTAACAAATGGAAAAAATTGTTTGTTAGTTAGCTGATCTTATTAGCTTTTTCATGGATAAAGATTTGATTATTTTTTTAATTAGATGAAAATTAAGAATGATTTAATTATCTTTTTTAAGTAAAGATTTGCTTAAATGGTTTTATAGGAATCCGTTTAGAATTATTCAACTACTATTCTTTACTTTAAAAAAAAATGATAAACTTGAAAAAATATATTTGATTTGATTCAAAAAATTTTAAAATTGAGTTCGGTTGATAAAATAGGACCCGTCAACTTAACTAATTCAATCTATTTTCAGTCGATTTCACTTGACTCGATCGCTCACTCCTAGCGACACATTTCTTACCATTGCAAAGAATCTTTTATTTAACTTTGTGATATCTTATATCCAATGTTGATTAGCATTTGAAATATAACTTTTTATTTGAGGATAGTGGAATCATTGCAATGGTGTGGGAGTGATATGTTTATAGGTTTTGCCTTAGCCTTTTCTCGTTGTTATGAAAGAAAGTGCTTATTAGATGATGTCAAGGTAGGCAAAGGGTAAAGAGGTGTTAATATCACATGAGTTGCTAAGCACCGAAAAAAATTCTTGGAGAAGTAATTTAGGGTACATATATTAAATATTAATATATTGATAAATATATTGAACCTAGTATTCTAGAATAGTTAGATAAGTTATCTAAAATATTTGTGTTCATTCAATTTCTTGAATTTTCTGGAAAGTTTATATGTGTGTAAATATGGATTTTTAACTTTCACCAATTCTATGGTGCTATGTTACTTGGAGTTGGATATGAATGTTGGAGTTGGACCTATGGGGTATGGCTCAGTTAGTCCTAATTGTTTCAGTAAACTGAGGGTCGTATGTCTTGTATTCATTTTGAGATTTTCAACATGTTAGGATAGAGGAAGAGTTGAAGCAAGATTTTTAACCCATATGCTCACATTTTATATTAATCGAAAGACTGTTGCATTCTAGCTTCTAAGGGTTGAATAGTGGTGAACTGAAAGGGGAAGCTTAGATGTTCCAAATAGGGAATTCTCTTCTACCTCTCCCTGACCATGACAAAATGAAAAAAAAGTTCGCAACTTCTTTAGTGAGGTTAATTCTATCCTACTCTTTCTACTCAAATCTTTGCAGTTCTGCTTTGATATTTATCACATTAATGTTGTTGGTATCTCCCTATTCATATTTTTAATCTACAAATTTTGTTGTTACGAAACTATGACTTCTTTGTTATTCTTTTTCTTTTCCAATTCTCTGGTAAAGTGGACGTCATGCTTTGAGCGACCGATTGAAAGAGGTATGCTATTAACAGTGTGTAAAAAATTGATGAAATTACCTTTCTTTCCTTTATCTAAATACTTTGTTCTTCCTGTTTTCCTCAGCTTGGTTACGAGCTTGACGATGTTCAGCTTGGGAACATATTATGGCGTTTCAAAGAAGTAGCTGAACAAAAGAAGGTATAGTTTTCCTAACTAATCTCGTGGACTTCTTTTCCTTCATATCACTGTATAGTCAACTATTTGTAATGAGTTGCATTTGGAAGATAAGTGTTGATAATAGGAATTCTTTTCTCTTGTATATTCCAATCGAAAAATTTACATGGTTATTTATACTAAAAAAAATAGTCCTAATAACTGAGGAAACATAATCAATGCATTAAATTAATAATCTTAAATTTAAGTTAATCTAATCCCAAAAAATCAGTAATGAGAGTAGCTTCTGTTGTTAAGTCGTTTAGTGAACACATCAGCTAATTGCTTGTTAGAGGCTACATGACTTGAGCCCAAGATGTCGACAGTCAACTTTACTTTGATAAAGTGCCGATCAATTTTTATGTGCTTTATTCGATCATGTTGTACTTGGTTTTGGGCTATACTGATGGAGGCTTTGTTGTCGCAATATAAGGATAATTTTTAGTAGCTCGCAAACACCTTGAGCCATGGCTCTGTATTCTGCCTTAGCACTTGACCGAGCAACCACACTTTGCTTCTTGCTTCTCCAAGTGACTGAGTTATTAGATGTAGACCTCCTATCATCCAGAGATCCAGCCCAATTTGCATCTGTAAAAACTTTTATCTAGAGATGACCATCTTTAGAAAAGAGATCTTCCCTAAGGCAGACTTTAGGTAGCGTAGAATGTGAAAGACAGTTTGCATATGAGACTCTTGAGGATCATATGCATAAATTAACTTACCAAGTTGACTGCATATGCCATTTTAGGTCTAGTGTGTGAGAGAGAAATTAGTTTACCAACCAGTCTTTGATATCTTTCTTTATCCACTATCTCTCCTATTTCAGCTTGCAACTTATGATTGCTTTCTATAGGTGATTCTGTGAGTTTGCACCCCATCATACTTGTCTCAGTCAAGAGGTCTAGGATGTATTTTCTTTGAGATATGAAGATTCCCCCCTTTTTTTTTATCTGATGACTTCAATTCCCAGCAAAAATTGTAACTTCCCTAGATCTTTTATTTCAAATTCTTGAGCCAAACATTGTTTCAGTTGAGCCTTTTCTTCCTTATTGTCTCATGTCATCGATATGTCAACATATACAATAAGAAGAGTGATCTTACCCTTGTGATGTTTCATAGAAAGGGTATGATCAGCATTGCTTTGCGGAATCTATCAAACCATGCTCTGGGAGATTGTTTCAATTCATACAAGGTTTTCTTCAATTTGCATACTTTCCCTTTCGTTTTTGCATTATCAAATCCAGGAGGAATCTCCATATATACTCTCTTCTAATCTCTATGTAGGAATGTATTCTTCACATCACATTGTTGTAAGTTCCAGTCAAGGTTGGCTGCACAAGATAACAAAATTTTGATGTTGTTCATTTTGGCAACATGGGAAAATGTCTCTTGATAGTCTACTCCATAAGTTTGAGTGAAGTCTTTAGCAACCAATCTGACTTTGTACCTTTAAATCGAACCATTAGACTTGTGTTTCACAATAAACACCCATTTGTATCCCACCAAATTATTGTCTAATGGAGGAGTAACTAGCTCCCAAGTCTTATTCTTTGCTAGTGTCTTCATTTCTTCAACCATGGCTTCTTTTCACTTGGATTCTTCAAATGTTTTACGCCAATCCTGTGGAATAGACACAAAGGACAAAGACAAGACACAAGCTTTATAGGGAGGGGACAATGAGTCATAAGAGATGAAATTAGACATAAGGTGTCTAGTACAAGATCTAACACCTTTCCCTTGGGCAATAAGTTCATCTAAATCATTAGGGGGTAACTCACCAAAAGAGGAAGATTCTTGGCACATAGTAGGTTGCATGATGGCTTCTTCTGTTCTAAGCCTTCTTGAGTACTTTAAATTTAGTTTGTCCAAATGCTCGACAATCTCCGTTTGAACAGTAGTCTCCCTCTAATCAGTAGCTTCCCCTTGAACAATGATTTTTTATGGAACAATAGTGTCCCCCTGAACAGTAGTTTCCCTTTAAACAATGATGTTATTTTTCAAAATGATTTTGGAAGGTTCATGGAAAACATAAGAGATCAAACGACTTTTAGCAAATGCCTATTTTTCCTTTCAGCAATCCCATTCTGTGAACTAGTACCTGGACAACTTGATGGACGAATTATCCCATAAGAATCCAAATTGGTATCGAAATGGTACTCTATACATTGTCAGTTCTAAAAAACTATTTCTTAGCATCAAATTAAGTACATAACTAACACATCCAAACATCCTAAAAAGAACAGTATAATTATTTTTACCTTGTACAGTTTCCAAGTGACTTTTGAAATAAAGGGTTTTGAGTGGCATTCTATTAATAAGGTAGGTGGCTACAAGAATTGCGTCCCCTCAGAATGATTTTGGAAGGTTCATGGAAAACATAAGAGATCAGACGGCTTTTAGCAAATGCCTGTTTTTGCTTTCAGCAATCCCATTTTGTGAACTAGTATCGGGACAACTTGATGGATGAATTATCCCATAAGACTCCAAATAGGCATCAAAATGGTACTCTATACCATTGTTAGTTCTAAAAAACTATATCTTAGCATCAAATTAAGTACACCCTATTTTATGAAATGATTGGAAGCATGTAAACACATAATTTTTCTATTTTAGCAAATACGCCCAAATCATCATAATGCAACAATAAATAGAAGTAACAAACCATCGACTATCAAATAATTACGCATGTTGAGTTGGTCCCCAAATATCAGAATGAATAGTAATAAAAGAAGTATTACTTCTATTACTTCTCAAAGGATAAGAATTTTTAGTGTGTTTAGCAAACTCAATGCTTCACAAAACAATGAATCAAATCGAGTCTTTGAAAATAATTTGGGATATAACTTTTTCATAATTAAAAAAATGATGGGTGACCTAACCGCTTATGCCATTGCATTATTTCTTGGTTGATAACCTCTAAAAAAGGCTTGAAGATATTCACTATTGCACTCCAACATATATGAGCCATCATGCGATCTACCATGGCCAATCATCTTCCCTATTTGAAGGTCTTAGAATACACAATGATTAGGGAAAAACTCAAATTTGTAGTTTAAGGTATTTGTGATGGCACTAACAGATAAAAGGTTAACCGGAAAACGAGGAATATGTAGTACAGAAGATAGTTTAATATTGGGTGTATAGTAGACAGAACATAATCCAGTTACAGGAGTAAAAGACCTATTGGCTATCCTGACACCTTCTTTTGTTTGACTTGGGAAGTAGTTTAAAAAACTTTTAGGAACCTACAATGTGTCTATTCGCACCAGAATCAATAATCCATGAGTCAGTATTTATACAAGTATTAAAGGCATTACCTTTACAAAATTGGATGTTGGATTCAAGTGGGTATCATAAATAAACTTTTTTTTTAATTCTGCCAATTTTTTCTCTCAAAAAAAAAAAATGCACCACAAGAGCCAATAATAGCAAGGAAGACCGGAGAACACCAACAAAGCCAACGGTGGTAGTCAGAGAATCAAACTCGACGAATGTGAGTTGCACGCGTTGGTGTGTGAGCAAGTACACTGAAGCTGTGGGTGGTGCGTGAGAGCTACATGCAGGGAGTTTGGTCGGCGGATTGAGGTTTTGCTGAAGTTGAGACTGTGACTCTGTTGAAGGGGGTGGTGAGAAAAAAAATAGGCCGAAAAATGGAGAGCACCAAATTGGATTTTCTAGGGTTCGGGAATTTCGAAAAAAAAAAGCTCCCTAAATCTGGATTCTCAAACTCTTGATACCATATTGATAATAGCAATCCTTTTCTCTTGTATATTCCAACAGAAAAATTTACTTGACTAATTATACCAAAAGAATAGGCCTAACTAAGGAAACATAATTAATATATTAAATCAATAATCTTAATTTTAAGGTAATCTAATCTCTAAAAATCAGTAATGAGATTAGCTGTGATAAGCTGTCAACAATAAGCTATCTTCAAGTGTGGAAATTTCTTGTTTTCCAATGATATTTTTTCAGAAAATGAAGTTGAAAAAAAGGAATGATTGTTCCTAGAGTACAATTTTGTGTTATTTTCCCTTGGAAAGCTGGATTGTTATCATGGGAACATTTTTCTACAGTCATTATTTTTTTTTAAAAGCGGCCTGGCTTTCTAGTTTCAGCAACTAACAAGATTTTCATTGATCTGTATAAAAAATAAGAACAGATAAAAATACAGAGACAGGAAACAGATAATGATGTTATTTTGTAAATGTAGTTTTATTTTTTCATTGTTTACCATGTTAGTGTAGTCATAAGCTACAGTTATCCAGTTGGATTCTCAATGTATTTTTAACACAAAAACTCCTATCTTTTTAAATCAACCATGGACTTTTGGCATGGTTAACCTTGTAATTTAATGCTTAAAGGATGATAATGGTCTGAGAAATTGTCTGTGTGCCTAGAAAATGAGGAAATAGACCTGAAGGGTGGATGATTGCTGGCAGTTTATGTGTTCTATGTTCACATTCTTCATTTTTCTTAAGTACCTGTATCTAACACTCACCTCTGACACATGAATATGAGGATAGGACCTCTAAAGGTCCTCCAAATATGTGGAAGAACTTGAAAAAAAATAAATCTAACTACACTTGTCAGATACATACCCATATCCAAAATTCCAACATAGGATATATTGCATGATTTTCTGCGTAGCTCGAGTTTAAAGGTTCTGGTTATCAATGATCAATTACCAAATAGTTAGTAAGGATTTTTATTGGGATTTTGTTCCAAGTATTTGAAAATATATTTTCAAGATCTTTGGTGATTGTGACATGACAGTCTAAAGTAATGGTTTTTGTTGGTTATGAATGCCTGGCTTCCTTGGTGTTTATAAGTTCTTTTACTTTTTGGTTTGAGTTTTTGTTGTTTTCTATCATATCTTGATTTTTTAAAAGGAAAAGTAACTGTTGTCTGGAAACTCAAGTACTAATGCATTATTTATGTTCTTTGTTTTTGAGGATCATGTGATCTATACTTATTTTATTTATTGGTTTTTCCAGAGAGTCACTGATGCTGATCTAGTAGCATTGGTTTCAGATGAAGTTTTTCAACCAGAAGTGGTTTGGAAGCTTCTCGATCTACAGGTAACTAGAACTTTTCAAACACTAGTTACAGGAATGTGGTATTGGGTGCACTTCCTAGACATTTTATGATACAAGGGGGGGGGGGGGGCATGTTTCATTGGCTTGTTATTTTGGGTTGCAATACTGTATAAAGCATTATTGTTCGTATTGGTTTGATATATGAAGTAAATAAAATAATAAATAATTAAATGTATACAATAGACTTCTTGGTGTTCTTTCACATTGAAGGGGTGTACCCTTTATACCTCCTCCATGCTTTGAGAGGTCCTCTAGTTACCCTGAATTGAAGACATTGAGCATGGGAATGGCAAGGAATAGACCTTCCCCTCTATTTCCTGGGATTTCCATCATTCCATCTACCTTAATGGTGCTACTACCTGTATAAAAGTTTACCTCTAGATACTAGAGAACAACATTAGATTGTACTTTGAAGTGGTATTGGTGTCACTGGACTTGTATAAAATGCCCGAACTAAGCATGGTGCCACTGGACTTAGTGACATCAACGCAATTGGGGATTTCCTTGAAAACCATCTGTTATAAGTTAATAAATATGTTTTAGGAGTATTTATGTCTTAACCACTCATTTTTATTTAAAAAGAAGAAATCACTCTTTTAAAAAAATAATCTCTTTAGAAAACTATTTTTAGAAAAATACCATTCCTTTTAAGATTACTATTATTTAAATTATATACACTTTTACTTCTTTTAGTAATCTAACCGTTGAATCTATCAATATAATGATACTTGCCATGCATGTAAATTTTGGAATCTATTTGATATCTCTATTATATTGAACTATAATGCTTTCTTTATAAATATATATTTAATTGTTGATTTTTTTACTCCAAAACAAATAGTTAGATATTTTTAATTTTTTCAAAACTTGACATGCATTATCTACATGAATGGAATACAAAGGCTTGATGAAAGTGTCAATACACATTTGTCAAAATAAAAAACCATGCTAATTTTTCTTTTGGAAGTTAATTCATGACCTCTCCCAACGTTGAAGTTTGCAAGAGTGAATATTTCTTCTTTACCCTATTAGATACTCCCCCCCCACTGTTTACTCTCTCAACTTTGAAGTTTGCAAGAGTGAGTTTCAGTCCATATTTATTTATTTTTTACCTCTCATCTCCTTTACCCCATTAGATACTCTCTTTCTCTCTCTCCTTTTACTATTTCTTCTTCATGCTTGTATTTTTGTTTGACACATCAATTTTGTTCATGGTTTTGACAATCCTAGTTGCCTATCAAAGAGATCCAGGACAGTATGTGACAGACATGGGTATGATCATATTCCTTAAGTTTTTCCATATATTTGGACGAGCTTTGAAGGTTTTATTCCCATACCCATATTCAAACATGAATGTTGGATGAGTACCTAAAGAAAACTCAAGAGTCCAGCAACATAGCGATCCAGATCTATGATGTGGATTGTAGTACTAGGGGTAGCAGCAATCCTCGTAACTGTGTTTTTAACTATGTTGTTTGTCGACCAACATAACATGCAGGTTACTTGCGGAACTCTTGGTCTTTCTACTGCAACAGTTAAACTCATCAATGCTGATGGGAGAGAGCATGTTGCCTGCTCAGTGGGAACTGGACCTGTAGATTCAGCTTATAAAGCTGTTGATCTCATTGTCAAGGTTTGATACCAGAAATAAGTACTTTTCTTTGTTTGTTATGATGCTACCAAGAATGTCTATGAATTCTGGATTTTCTTATAATTAAGGCTACTTTTTAAATATCAATGCTTTATCAATTTCCATCAATTACAGGAATCGGTTTCACTTCTTGAATACTCAATGAATGCCGTTACGGAAGGAATTGATGCTATAGCCACGACCCGCGTTCTAATTCGTGCAGAGAAAAGTCACTTATCTACTCATGCGTTGACTGGTGAACTTGTTCATCGAACATTTAGGTGCTGAATCTTCTTGCTTTTGTTTCCATGTCCGTTTTAAACATTTCCAGCTCGATAGTGAATTAAAATCTTTTCTCCTTTGGTGACAGTGGAACTGGGGCAGGAATGGATATTGTTGTTTCCAGTGTCAAAGCTTATGTCAGTGCATTAAATAAGATGTTGGGATTCAAAGAACAATATCCAACAAAAGCTTCTTCCATGGAAAGGACTCCAGCTTCTTCTTAAGCTACTTACTCGGTTTCATGTACGAGTATTGAATATGATTATGTATCCGACAAGGGTATGTTCATTTTTTTTTTAGATTTTTCCACGTCTATACTCATGTCTGGATATGCGTTGGACACTCTACTTTAGAGAGAAGAAAAAACGAACGGTTGGAGCAGCAATCTCCATGCATGCATACATGAGTTCAGTTTTGTAACAGCAAATTCATATTAATCTTGCAGTAGTGACAATGATTTGAAAGGTTTTTGAATATAAGTTAGTTTGAAAGACTGTTTAAGTTTTAGAAAGAAAAAAACCAGTACAGTTGGTTTTCTTCTTTCTTGCGAGTTTTGTAGAATGTATTAAGAAATCAATAAGATCGTCTTTTCTTCAAAATAATTTTTGTATTTATTTTGACTCAGGTGAGTGTCGAAGAAAGATGAGTCTGACAGTGGGTGTTTCAATTTAATTTTTTTTTTCATCTTTTTTATGCTAAAAAATTTATCAGATACACTATAGAAAGTGGTAACTTTCTTTTTGCCCTTTATACACAATCCATAAATTATAAAAAATCTGTAGAAAATTTATGGCCAAATATTTCTTTTCTTTTTTCTTTTTATTTTTTTGGTTAAAAGGATGTTTGTAATTTCTTCTTTTATTGAGTTAAATGTCAAATATACAAGTGCATGATACCATTAGATGGCAACACATAGGTTTAGATTTTTCTTTTCAATTTTATTGAGATTATCCAATCCATATAATAAACTAAAAATGGTTTATGCATTATTTATCTTCAAAGTTGTACTTAATTTGCTTAGCTTTGTTTTTACGGTACTCTCATTTTGCTGCATGTTTTAGAATACCCTGGCTAGTATTTATTTAGAAAAAAAGTTGGTACTTAATTTGTTACTTAAATTTTTTTTATCAATTTGGTATTTTAAGTTTTTCATCATGTATCACTCTATCCCAACTTTATCCCCAACAGTAAATAGTGTTACAAAAAAACAAGAGCGCGATCAGGGAAAAGAATTGGAAAAATTGAAAGAATAAATTTTAAAAAGGGAACAAATAAAAAATAAAGCAAATTAAGAAATAAAAAAAATCTGGAAAGTTGTATAAAATTTCCCTTTTTTTAAAAAAATACATAGTATACAAAAAAATAGCGAAAATATAAATAAAGAGAATTTCAGAAAATATATAGATATATAAAAAATTTTCCATTTTTTAAAATTTCTCTTTTTGCAAAATAAAATTTTAAAAATAAAAAAGAATAAAATAAAAGAAATTTCAGAAAAAAATTCAAATTTTTGTTTAAAAAATTAGAAAAGATATAATAATAAAAATTCTTGAAATTATAAAATGTACTTTTCTTTTTTAAAAAAGAAAAAATTAAAAAAAAGTGAAATTTCAAAATATATATTTACTTTTCTTGAGTTGATAATATGTTCATCATGTAACATAACAATTATTCTATTTTACTTTTTTAATTTATACATATTTTGTATGAAGGAAATTAAGATCTACTAATCTTCAGTAGGAAAATTTTTTACCTTCATATAAACAAATTCTTTGATGGTGAATTAACATACACCATTAACCACAAAGAAATTTAGCTATCCATAAGATTTAAAGTAGCACCAATAAAAGTATCAATCAATATCACCATTTATGCAGGAAGAATTTGAGGGTTAAAAATGCTCAATGTGGAGTGCAAGTCAAATCTTGTTGAATCCGAGTCCAAGGGTTCTCTTTCTACTTTTCGCTTTAATATTAAATTTAAGAGAATATATAAAAATTAAAGAAAAAATTGTTAGAGTTGTGTGACCCAAATTCTAAGAGATTGCTTGAAAGTCAAGTTAAACAAAATATATTTTCTTTCTAGAAGATTTTGTAATACCCCTAACCCGTATCCGTCGCCGGACTAAGGTTAAGAGGCATTACCGGATATTTCATAACATATTACAAACATATCACATACATAGCTTACACATCATCAAATCACATTCAATCATATTCACAATGTCCCTTAAATAGGTCTACGAGACCTTAAACATGCTTTGGAGAAGGTTCGGGACTAAACCGATCTCGTATAAAATTTTTTGAAACTTAACAATTTTTCTAAGTTAAAGAGGTCACACGCCCGTGTGAACAGGCCGTGTGCCTCACACGGCATTAGACATGCCCTGTAACGCCTTGGATTTTGGGCCTAGAAGAATGGGCTTCGTGTGTCGGAGAAATTGGATTTTAGTTGTGCGAAAAAATTTCATAAATTGCATGTTTAGTTGAGTGGTTAAGTGTTATAGGAAGAGTTAGGAGTGTCGGAGAAGTTCTGGGTTCCAACCAGTGCTCTAGAAAAAATTTTAATTTTTACTCCCTTGGGTAGACCTTGGCGTCAACTTGAAGACTTATAAATATTTTTGGTTAAAATTTGACACAAGGAAGCGCTTGGTTTGGTGGCAAGAGGGCGTTAGGAGCAGGAAATGGTGCTGGGTTCAAGTTGTGGCATAAGCGAAAATTTTTTATTACTTTTTTAAATCAGCCTGGTTGACCACAGGTAGGCTTTTTAACTAATTAGGGAGGAAATGAGACGCAAACAAGGCGGGCGACATAGTGGCAAGGGGCGTGTAGCATAGCCAAGCGGTTGGAGGTTCGAAACGGGATGGTAGCAGTTTTTCTTTTAGTTACTTTGGATAACCTGGTTGCGGGTTGGTAGGCCTTTTAATATTAAGGGAGGAGTTTGGACGCAAGAAGACTAGGGGCTCAAGTGGTTGAGGCGCATGAAGGTGGAAGTGAGGTCGGGGGGTTCGAGGTATGGTGCTGCAGGTAAGAGTATGAATTTTTCAGTTTTGGTTCGAGCAGGTGAGTGGCTTGGACTGAAACTCTTCAGGGATAAGGGTAGAATTTCAAATGGGATAAGGATGAGGGCTGGTATGGATTTGGATTGAGGGAATTTAATTTGGTGATAAGTTTGAACCGATTGGGGAATGTAGAAAATACAAATTCGGTCACTTTTGCTTAATACCGAAGTAGTGTGGGAAATTTTGGGGGTTATTTTGGTTTTGGTAAACATTCTCCTTCCTTCTTGGTTTTTGTCAAGTCTTGTATTTTTTTTGTTGAGAACTAAATTTTGACCATTCGGGTTTTGCCTTCTAGCCTTCATTCGTGTTTAGTTTATTTTCTTTACTCGTATTCAGTTTTGTGTGTCGATCAATCCCTCCATTGCAGTCGAGCCTTGTTTCGTGCCCTCAACCTTCCTCCTAGTCTCTATTGCCTTTCTCTTCTACTTTCAACTCTCTCTCGTGTTTTGGTGAGTTACTCTCCCACCTCTCTTTAGATTCAGCTCTTTTTCTCCCTCTCTGATCGTTTGGGTATTGGTCACTTGGATTGTTCTAGAAGTTTCAATGAGCAAAAGGGACGCTAGTGGTAAAGAGATGGCGAATGTGATGACGGGGTATGAGCATGTAACCACTACTCCCAAGTTTAAGGGACGAAAGGTGTCAACGGTTTGGGACTTTCCGTCTGGGATGCGGAAGAGGGACTGCATCAGACTTCGGACTACATAGGCAAATCACCGTCGATCAATCTAGTCAAGGAAAGTATAGTAAGTGTTTTGTAGTGAATCTATTTTACGTTATTGGGTGAGTGACTAATGAAGTATAACGTTTGAATATAGGTTCTGGCGATTATGAGTACTTAGTACTCTATGTGATAAGGTGTGTACTTCTACCCTATGATTGATAGTTTGATATAAAGCCAAATGTGTGTACACACACCGCACACACTACAGATCGGCAAAAGTTGAAATCTCGAAATGCTGAAAAGCTGAAAAGCTGAAAAGTCAAAAAGTCGAAAAGCCTAAAATTTGGCTACAGAAACCACTCGAGTGCGCGAACACTCGTGTGAGGAGAACGATACGATGACAGAGGCCCCATGAGCGATCTCATGGACTTGAGCCGCTTTTTGGCCAAATGGGCTGAAATGGGCCCGAGACGAGCAAAATTGATGGATGGGTAAGAAATGACGAGCCGATCATGTTGACTACATGGCCAATGGCAGATTTGGGGCTTAATGGGCCATATGAGAGTGTGGGCCCCTCTTGGGCCACATATTAGGCTTTTAGACCCCAATGAATTTGTAATTGCTAAAAGTGGCATATAATGCGCTGAATGATTGTGGACTTGTTAATGGGCCGAGTTATGTATTTAGGTCTATAATGAAAAATGACCGTCATGCCCTTAAGGGTAAAATGACTAAAATACCCCTACATGTTATATGTATAATTTGTATGCCATGTATATGTTTGTGTTGCATTCATGTGATTTATGCTGCATGGGGATGGGAACATTGTTGGAGGAAGTGATTGATGTGTTATGGTCGCACGGGTCACCTGAGAAGACTGTGGACCTGATCGCACGGGTCGCCTAAGATGACTGTGGATCTATTCGGGAGAGGTCGCATGGGTCACTCGAGATGACTATGGACCGGTTTTAAGCCTAGTATGTGATTGACATTTACTGAAATATTGGTTAGTGCTGCAACCGGTGCTAACTTGGAGTGTAGGGACGGGTGGGTCGATTTAATCCCCACAGGAGTGTAGGGTTGGAAGGGATACGGAGTGCAAGGTTGTATGGGATATTGTGCATTGCATATATTGGTACTGTTTGAGTTATGGGCTCAGGCCCAATTGAGGCTGTTATGGGCTAAGGCCCAAATGCCACTGTTATTGTAATGGGCTTAGGCCCAAGTGGATTGATGCATGCTTATTAATCGTTGAGGGTTGTACACACTGAGTTTTCGAAAACTCACCCCCTCTTTTTAATTTTGTAGGTGATCCTCAGTAGGCGGTTCGATGTATGGGAGGACTCAAAGGTGGCCACACTACTACCAACATTAAACTTTAGTTTTTAAATTTTACATTATTTTTTAATTACTTCCTAATGGGATATGTTGTAATAAGGCCTGTTCTTCGGTTTGATTTGGTTTTTGGGTTTTATTCTTATATTTGCTCGACTATAAAGTTTAACTTGTTTTCTAGAAAAAAAGCTAAAGTGATGTTTTCAAACCCAACTTAAAAACACGAGCGTTTTCAAAACAAGAGCTTCCACTATAAATAAACCAAGGAAATTAACAAGTAATAAAAATTAAGGTTTTCAAATGACAACTCAAGGTTTATTTAAACTTGCAATTAAACAAGTTTCTACTGGTTTTCGTTTTTAAACTAAAGTACTTCATTTAGAGGCTGATTTTAAATAAAAGAGTTACAACGTGTAAACATTGTTTCAAACCGCGAACAACCAAACCTTTTTTTTGGTTTTCCAACATCATCGATTTGTACAGTCTACCTTTCAATGTGACACCGCTAGATTTGACCATAACGTCTGGGCCGGGTTTGGGGTGTTACACGCCCGTGTGTTTAAGCCGTGGCAAAACAAGACATACATACTGACTTATCCACACAGCCACAAGACACGCTCGTGTGCCAGGCCGTGTGAAAATTAGGGACGTTATTGACTTGCTCACACGGCCAGTCATACACCCGTGTGTCCAGCCCATGTGGCTATCTGAAATAACCTCACACACTCATGTTTGGGCCGTGTGCTCGGCCATGTCAAACCTATAGGGTATATTAACTTGGCCACACGGCCTGCCACACGCCCGTGTGTGAGGTCATGTAGAGCGCCCAGGCTCAATTCAAATTGGCCTTCGAGCAACACGGCAACGACACACGCCCGTGTCCTTGCCTGTGCGGGCAAAAATTATAAGGCCAACATTATAGCAGCCCAATTTTGGGCCTAGTCAGAACAGTGGTTTTAGAACCACAAATCCAAGGTTAGAAAAGTTATTTTAAATATTACTTTATGTGTTAATGCATAATTAAATGGGCGCATGAAAATTTTGGTGGATTAATTTTCGTGATTGTGAGCCCAATTGCGAAAAAGGACTAAATTACATAAAGGGCAAAAGTTTTATTTTGCTAGCTAATTGTGTTAAATAGCTAGAGAACCAAAATTGGGGGTTTTTAATGGACAATTAGGCCAATAAATTAGCCATGGATGGCCAAAGGAGACAAGAAAATTTATTTGGTCAAAATTTGGTGTAGTTGGTAGCTAACTTTGACTAGAATAATAATAAAATAAACAAAAGCTTCATCACCTTCATTTTTCCCCTCTTCTCCACCAAAATGTTCAGCAAATAAGGGTTTTAAAGCTCAAAAATTTCAACAACTTATCACCATCAAAAGTAAGTGATTTTGATGTCCATTTTTGATGATTTTTGTACATTTGGAACCTTTGAAGCTTAATCTAGCTAGTGAGGGCACTAATTTGCATAATGGATAAAAGTATAGCATTTTTCCATGAGAGGATTTACGATGTTGCTGAGTTTTTATGGAAGAAAATGAATCTTGGTTGTTGAATGAACAACTTTTGTAAAAGGGGTTTTCATGAAAACCACTAAAAAGGGGCCATTTTGTGAAGTTTGTAAATAGGTGAAAATTTGTGAAATAATGGAAATTATAAATTTCTATAAGAGTAATAAAGGTTCGGCTAGGCTAGGGAAAGGAGAAAATTTGATTGAAATCGTATCACGAGCCTAGAGGTAAAATCGTAATTTTGTGAAAGTTTAGGGGAAAACTGTAAATTTGCCAAAGTATGTTTTATGGATAGCTAGTAATAATTGTGAAATCTAGCTAAGCTTGGGTTGTGTATGATTTCATGAATTTACACTTTTATGTGATAGGGACTAAATTGCAAGAAATGTGAAACATTAGGGGCAAAAGTGTAAAGTTGCCCTAATGTGAATTTTTAGACTAAATTGTATAAATTGACGACTAAATAAGTTAAAGTGGTTATTTCATAGATTGGGGGAAACGAGATTTGGACAGAAGACGAGGGAGAACAAAGTATCAGATTTAGTCGACACAATTTATCATTACGACGAACGAGGTAAGTTCATACAATTAATCTAGTGATCAATCATTAAATTTGAAATGAGATAATGTATTATTTTATATGTTGTCAACTAACCATGATATTCTGCAAGTACGAGATTGGGTTGAAAGATCAAATTAGGAGAAATGTAGGGTCAAGTACGTAGTGCTATGACTCATGATGAATTGACGAAGAAGACCATGGTTGGACCATGGCAATGTGTGTGCCAGTGTAAGACCATATTTAGGACATGGCATCGACACCGAGATGTATGAGCTAGTGTAAGACCATGTCTGGGACATGGCATTAGCTCGATATGTGCTAGTGCAAGACCATGTCTGGGACATGGCATCGGCACGAACAGAGGAGAGCAAGTGTAAGACCATGTTTGAGACATGGCATCGGCCTCGTATGGGAGAGTCAGTGTAAGACCATGTCTGGGACATGGCATCGACGATGAGATGAGAGCTAGTGTAAGGCCATGTCTGGGACATGGCATCAACCTTAATATGTGTCAATGTAAGACCATGTCTGGGGCATGGCATCGGCACAGATAGATGAGAGCCAGTGTAAGACCATGTCTGGGACATGGCATCAGCCTCGATGTATGTGTTAGTATAAGACCATGTCTGGGACATGGCATCGACACTGACAGACGACCCCATGTAAGACCATATCTAAGATATGGCATTGCTACCGCGCATATGAGATTTATCGAGTATTCGATAGTGTTCCGAATGACTTAACGGGTAAGTCAGAGATTATAGAATTCATATCTAGTTTTATGGATATAAAGTGAAAGATTTATGAATTCATGATATTGATAATAATGAACTTGGATAACATGTTGTTGTCAATGTTTACGTGTATCATCGGACAAGGTCAAGATGAGGATGAAAACATAATTGAGTTAAGTGATATAGGTACATATGAGATCCCTGTGAATGTCAAGTAAAAGTGACTTAAGGGCATGTTGTCAACATAAGAAAGGTTATGGTTTGACATGTGAAATAATATATTATGCTTATAAAATGATCAATGAATTGAATGTAATCTATGTCATATCGATTATGCATATATAAGGGTAAGAGATTTGATAAGTAGGAAATCATTTAATACGATGAATGAAATGAATAAGCTTTAAAAAATCAAGGTAAAATCTTGTAAGGGAGTAAATGATTGTACGGTGAGGCTATATAAACTCTTTATGCTTGGGCCATACTCAAATGGATTTGTTAGCTAGCATAAAGTCAATAATCATATGAACTTACTAAGCTTTATAACTTACCTCGTTTATTCTCTCATGTTGTAGGATTTTGGAAGTCTACTCGGGTTGGAAGGTGATGGAGATCTCCACACACTATCTCGTCATGGTTTGGTACTTAAAGCTTTGAAAATTTTAGTTATATGGCATGTATAGGCTAGTTGTCGTATTGAGTGTAAAGTGTGTTTAACCATGGTTGCTTTAATGTTCAATGCATGTTTAGCCATGAATTTGGCTTATTAATTATGTGAAAATATTGTATGGTTAAAGAAGTATTTGAATGATGTATTGAGGTATTGATTATGAATGTTTAGGATGTATGCATAGGTTGGGAAGGTAACTTTGTAATGTTGTGTAGGATGGTACAAGAAAGGGTGGTAAATAGGCTTGGTAAATAGCCTTGTTTTTGTCCACATGGGTAGACACACGGGCATGTGTCTAGGCCGTGTGTGACACATGGTCCGCCCCATAGGCGTGTGGCTCGACCATGTGTCCCATGCACCTTAAGTTGGCCAAGTCAGTGTCACACACGGGCTGAGCACATGGGCATGTGACTTGGCAGTGTTGCCCTTAAGGGATGATGACGTTAGAAATAGAATGCCAAGGTTTTTGCACACGGGCTGCACCACAGGCGTGTCATGGCCATGTGAGAGACACGGGCTAGGGACACGGGCGTGTGTAAATCGTGTGAAAACTCCTGTAGGTTGATGATGGAAAATAAATCTACACGGGTAGGGGACACGGGCGTGTCCCAATATACCTAGGCCATGTAAGTTACACGGGCCACCAACACGACTATGTTAGCAAATCACACGGGCATGTGCCCTGTTTTCAAAGGCTTTTCTTAAAAGTTTTCTAATTGTTCAAATTAGTCCCCAACTATGTTCTTATGTGTAATTTGAGCCTCATAGGTTCATATAAGGGACTTTAAGCTAATGTTTAAAAAGTTTTAAATTGGAACGAAAATTTGATAACTTAGAAATGAAATTGTGTATGTGTTTGAGTTAGGTAACGCCTCGTACCTTATTCCGGCATCGAATATGGGTAAGGGGTATTACATTTAGTGGAAAGTGTGTATGTGTTTGAGTTAGGTAATGCCTCGTACCCTGTTTCGACATTGGATATAGGTAAGGGGTGTTACAAACATGCCACCTAAAAAAGGTTATCCTTACAAGCATCAAAACAAGCCTCAATTGACACAACAATTCAACCAAATTAACACCAACTCATGCACATTTTATGCCAAAACATCATCATCCATTTTCCAAACACATTTGCCAACTTATGGCATACCAAAATCATGGTTCAAATCATATTCACTAAACATATGAACAATCAAACAACTTTATATCTATTCAACTAACAAATCATCCACTATAATCATACCAATTTCACATCTCAATTCCATATCAAACTTACCATAATATACATATCATCACAAGCTTACCTGTAACACCTCTTACCTGTATCCGACGCTGGGATTGGATACCGTTACCTTACTAAATCACATGTAATCATTCAGTTTTTTAACTCATTGAGATGTGTCCCAGTTTAAAAATTTTTCAAACATTGTCCTACGGACCTTCATATGGGCCTACGAGGCCTAAAACGTGGTTTAGAAATGATCTGAGACCATTTTGGGCACCTAAGAAAATTTTATTAAAAACTACTATAAACAGGGCACACGCCCGTGTGGCCTCTAGACATGGTAGTGCTAATAGCCTGTGTGGCTCACACGGCCTAAGCATCTCGGGACACGCTCGTGCCCCTCGCTCGTGCGAATTTATTTTCTAACTTCAAACCTACAGGGGTTTTCACACGACCTGGCACACGCTCGTGTACTCAGCCTGTGTCCCTCACACGGCCATGACATGCTCGTGTCGCAGCTCGTGTGCAAAAACCTTGACATTCTATTTCTAACGTCAACAATCACATGACCGTGGCACATGCCTGTGTGCTTGGCCATGCCCTCCACACGGTTGAGATAGACGGCCGTGTCTCAGCCTGTGTGTTTACTACTAGGCATTTAATGCAACAAATTCAAGGTGCAGGGGACACCCGGCCTAAGTACACGCCCGTGGGGCAGACTATGTGTCACACATACCCTAGACGCACGCTCGTGTGTCTACCTGTGTGGACAAAAATAGGCTATCTAGCAAGCTTCTTTGCCACATTGAAGCAAGATCAAACACATCCAAGCATACTGAGGCTCCCATACTCAACCAATAGCCATAATTTGGCATCCACACAACTTAATATAATCCACAAACCATACATTTAATCTATTACTCCTAGCACATACAATTGCTCATGCTAAGTTCTCATTCTTGAAAACACTATCATTTGAACCAATGGTAAATGTTAGCCAATAACTTTGGCCTTATAAAAAATGAAATATTTCAAGGCCCAATACTTCTAGGCCCAAATTCAAGGCATTACAATTCACCCCTCCTTAAAGAAATTTCATCCTCGAAATTTCCAACTATTAGAACAGTCACATAACATAGACTACACTCCCGTTGCGCACTCTAGCTCCAAATCACTACTACACTTAACCTGAGTGTTTCCAGTACAGTCTATAGATAGACTGGGACAATGCGTCAATCCAATACTCAGCCACAGGATCATGAGACCCAGCTTGAGCACCTTCATGACCTCTGCCGCAGCCTCTTGTACCCTTTCCGCGAGTACCTTTGGTGTTGATTATTGAGTTGCATTTTATCTTGAATTAACAATCTTATGTAGACCAGTTTACAGTTTCAGTGTTTATTAACAAATATTTTATGAAAAAGCAGTATCAATATTTAAGAGTTTATTTTCGTAGAACGCAGTCTTACTACAGTTTTCAGTTTACCCTAAATAAAATATTTCAGTACAGTCTACTACCTATAGTAATCACAGTATTTCAATTTAAACAAACAGAAGTTTCAGAGGACTTATAGAACCGACGCCAGAGACTCGGTGTACCACACGTTCATCAAAACATTTCATAACCTTTCAAATATTTTGAAAGCAATACTTAAATATTTCAACTTCATAAAGCCCAATCCATAATCGAGTTTTGTAGCTTGGCTCTGATACCACTAAATGTAACACCCAAACCCAACCCAATCGTTATGGCCGGATCTGGCGGCGTCACATTGAAGTGTGAACGTAAAACTTGTTGTTGTTAAAAACCCTTAAATCAGTCAATCAAATTGTTATTAAAAAGGGCGTTCCAAAATAGACCGTTCATTTCCAAAACATGCGTCAATGAAAAGTTACTCACTTTTAAAACGTGACTTCATTTGCAAAACCCAATCTTTTATTTAGCCTCTTTGAAAAATGATTTGAAACCTCACGTTTTTTATCAAAAGTTACTTTATTTAAGACGCTATTAAACTTTAAAATCTCGTTTATAGCGAAACCTTTTCTTTTCAAAATAGTTGTGTGTTTACATTTGTTTTGTAAAAACGTTGTTCCTTTTCAAAAACCCGAGTTCTATACTAGCAATTTATATATCAAAGCAAGTAAGAATCCCAAAATTAAAGTTAAAACTTTAAAGAGGCCTTATTACATAAAAATACCCAAATCGAAATTAATAGTAAATAAAAAGTCGAATGTAAAAGCAGGAGTAATCGTGTGGCCACTCCCGAGTCCCTCGCAGCACTGACCCGCCTACAACTGGGGTTTACTTGTACAATTAAACAAAAGGGTAAGTTTAACAAAACTTAGTGTGTAATCCCTTATTGAACAGTCAAACATACAGTATGCAATAACAGTCCGGGCTTGAGCCCATTACAGAATAGTATCAGTGTGGGCCTTAGCCCACAATAGTATCAGTTGAGCCTTAGCCCATAACAGTATCAGTTGAGCCTTAGCCCATAACAGTATCAGTTGAGCCTTAGCCCATAACAGTATCAGTTGGGCCTTAGCCCATAACAATATCAGTAATCAGAATGCATTATGCACATAACCCTGCATACCATCTCTTGTCCAACCCTACACTCATGTGGAGAATAAATCGACCCACCCATCCCTACACTCCAATGTTAGCAATGTTTGCGGCACTAACTAGTATTGCACCAAAGCTGCCAGTAATATAAGTGGCTTAAAGCCATCAGTAGGTCCATAATCGTCTTGTGCGACCCGTGCGACCTTATCAGTCCACAGTCATCTTGCACGACCTGTGCGACCTTATCAATACAATACACTTCCTCCAAATATCATAACCCATCCTCATGCAATGCAATATGTCGTGACATAATATCATACATGTATGCAAAATGTCATGCTCAATTACAATCATACATATCATAGAACAAATCAGTCATTTTTACCTCTTAGGGGCATAACAGTCATTTTACCCTAAGGGGGTATATTGGTCATTTTACCCTACGGGGGTATAATGGTCATTTTACCCTACGGGGGTATATCGGTTATTTTACCCTACGGGGGTATATCGGTCATTTTACCCAACGGAGGTATATCAGTCATTTTACCCTATGGGGGTATATCGTCATTTTACCCTACGGGGGTATATCGGTCATTTCACTGAATCGGGGTATAATTTATTTGTGTACGTGGAAGATATTTGATATGAGATATGAATTTTGGTTGGCTTATGGGTTTAGTTATATGTGAGATTTTATGCACGTTTTATGATTGAGAAAGTTGCTAATGGATCTTTAATAAGTATAATTAAATTCGGCCTTGGTTGATAAAATGAATAAATGGACATTGATTTATGTTTGATTAAATTAGATGAGTTCATACAAGTTAAAAATTGACTTTGTTTATGGTACTTTGATTATTAAATCATATGTATATTAGATGTTTGAAATTTGGCATATTTATGAATTTTAAAAATGACCATATGAAAGGTATAATTGATAATGATTAGATACCAAATAAAGTTAGATAATGATCAGGTGATTTTTATATATATATATATATATATATATATTATTTATTTTATATATGTATGTAAGAAATCCTTGACTTTAATGAATGCTTTGTATTTGATAGGATTTAATATTGTCTATAAATTGTATATTATAAAAATGTTATAAACTTTGTGTTTAACTGTGATATTAAAATGATGATAATTATTAAATGATGAGTTTTGTTTGATAATGCCTTGTAACCCGTTCGGCGACGGACACGGGTTAGGGGTGTTACAATAATCACATATATCAACCACATAATTTAATCAAAACATGAAACTATACTTGGCAAAATGAACAAGCCATTTTCGCATGGCTTATATATATTTACATACCAAAATCAAACATATACAAAAGATAGTATAGCCTATACATGCCATAAGTTTCAATTTTAACTTTTAAAAGTATCGATGAATAGGCGATAGTGTGATTGGCTTTGCTGACGATCTCTGAGCCTGTAACAAATCTCCAAAATCTATAAAACAGAAGCAAACATATACACGCAATAAGCTATCATAGCTTAGTAAGTCATAAGCAAATAAACAACTCAAAAGCATTATTTACTCAATTTAACAAAATCAATTCATGCTATCATGGTTCCATTTAGTTTCAAACTTACAATTTCATAAACATCATATACATTCATATACAACTTTATCTTGGCCAAATATACACATATATCCATTATCAAAGAATCATTTAATTTTGAAGCCATAATATCATTATATAACCGAATGTATATACTCATGAATCAAACTTTAATTTCACATACTTATACTTTTAACCAAATATGGATTTTCATATACACAATCACTACCATTAGTATCCTTTATCACTTGTATCACATATCAAATAATCAGCTTACCTTATTATCAAATAGGCAATTAACTATCACATACCTGTTCAGTTTAAGTTGATTTCATATTTGTTCGTAACTTATCATTGCCTGTTGAACCATTCGGAATTGAATAGGATACTTAGATAATCACACATATCGTACAATGCAAATGTCCCAGACGTGGTCTTACATGTAATCGTATATTGATGCCACTGTCCAAGACAAGGTCTTATACGAATCATAAATACGATACCAATGTCCTAGACATGGTCTTACACGCAATCACATATCGATGCCAACATCCCAGACGTGGTCTTACACGAGAACACATATAAAAAATCCTATGTCATGACATATGTATCCTAGCTATTCCTAGGGTTCGTACGGGGCTTTTGGACGTCGTAATTCAATCGAATCGAACTTGAACACATTATTTCCATGCATAGTCACATTCGGATAATACAATTATAAACTCATAAAATTCCAATCAGCATATTAAATTCACATATAATCAAAATTAACAGCATTTATTTTCCCATAGACTTACCTCGGATATCGACAAACGATATAGAACAACTATTTAACTATTTTTGTTTTCTCCTGATCCAAGTTTGATTTCTTTGGTTCTTGATCTATATATTTTCAAATTAAGCTCATTCAAACACCATTTCATTCAATTTAATCCAAAAACACATAAATGGGAAAATTACCATTTTGCCCCTGACATTTAACATTTTTTACAATTTAGTCCAAATTGCACAAAACATAGAACATACAAAATTTGCACATTCCATGCTTAGGACGAATATTACCTATGTTCATACAAGTCCATATATTTCATTTATTTCACATTTTAGTCCCTTAATTTACCATTTTTGCGATTTAGCCCTAATTACTCAAATTCATCAAAATTTCCAATACAAAACTTGTTAATCCAAATCATATCTTCTATAATTCTTGAACTAACATCACAAAGCTCAATTATTCATCAATGGCATAACTCAAAATATTCATCAAAATAAAAAATCCAAGCATGGACTTTGTACATTACACTGCAACAATCTCAAAAACATAAAAATTATCAAAAACCAAACAAATTTCATACCTTGATTTAGCTTGAACAAGGCCGAATATACCAAAAGCTTTAAACCCCTTTTTATTTTCTTATTTCGGTGAAAGAAAGATGAAAATCATGCATGTAATAATGTTTTGTTTTAATTATATTAACATTATTATCAATTTACATTTTTAACCTTTTATTAATACATATAAAACTATTATAACATAATGTCACTACCATCCATTCCTTAGCTAATGGTCTATTTCCAACTTAAAAACTCCAAATTATAAAGACATATGCAATTTGGTCCTTAACAATTAAACCATCAAAATTTCATTATACGCGATTAAACCCTTTTATTTAATCGGGCACTCAAACGATAAAATTAAAACACAAAAATTTCACGGATGTAAATTCACACATAATAAACACAAAAAATAATATTAAAATATTTTTCTGACTCGGATTCGTGGTCCTGAAACCACCATTCTGAATAGGGTCTAAATCGGGCTGTTACATGTCCACCATCATAAAACAACATATATACAAGCCAACATGACAACTAATTCACTAACCAAAATACCGCATTTACAAGCCAAGCATAATGGCTATATCATCATACACAAAACACCTATACATGCCATTATAACCATGGCTTAAAAACATCAAAATCTACTGATATAGCCTATTGATAGTGTGATAGGTCTCCGATGAACTTCCAACCCGAACGAGCTTCTAATTAACTACAAAACATAGAAAAATAAACACAAGGTAAGCATATAATGCTTAGTAAGTTCGTAATTCATAAACGATGCTTACCAATACAATGCATAAGCTTAAAATAAATATGAATCATTCCAACAAAAGCTTGGCACAAGCCTAAGCATCACCAACAACTCAAATTAGTGCTTGATCACATAAATTCAATATCAACACATGATAAAATAACTTTCCACAAATCATGAATACACATGCTTCCTACCTTCCATAGTAACAAGTAACTTGCATTAAAAACTCTTACCGAAGCTCACACGAAGTGGTCTCACGATGGTCATTACCATCCCTTTTCATAATTGATGGTCATCACTATTCTTTTTCATAATCGATAGTCAAAGCTATCCTTTTTCATAATTCGATAGCCGAAGCTATCCCTTTTCATAATTCGATGGTCGTCACCATCCCTTTTCACTATCGATTATTGTTGATACGCTGTTGGATTTTTCCACCATAATGTAATTTGGTATTATAAAGTAATAGCATTTAAGACATAATTTAAAGCACTATTTAAACTACGGACTTACCTCAGCGATAAAATGTAGAAACGGAGTTGATTAATTCGAACCTTTCTCTTTGCCTTGATCTAATGTCATACAAGGTCAATCTTGATCTAAATGAATAAATTCAATAAATTTAATAGCCATTCTATTCAATTCAATCCAAATTCACATTTTATAAAATTACACTTTTGCCCCTAATGTTTTGGTTTCTTAACAATTTAGTCCTTAAGCTCGTAAAATGAAATTCATGCAATTTCATCCCTACCCAAGCCTATTCGAATTTCATATGGGTTCATAGCAGCTCATAAATTTCATTTTTTTCACAATTTCACCATGAAATTTTCATATTTTTTAATTAAACCCTTGATTGACAAATTCATCAAAAAGCACTTAACAAAAGTTGTTTATCTAACAATAAAGGTTCATTTTCTTCCATCAAATGCCACAAAAAACATGTATACATTTATGGAAAAACCCTAACCTTTTCAAAATTTTGCAAATTAGTCCCTAGGCTACCTAGATTAAGCTACAATGATCCTAAAAACATAAAAATTATCAAAAACTAACCTCAAAATTGACCTTATGCAAGAACTTTGATTACTGAAACTTCAAGGTGTTTAAAATGGGATTTTTCTTGTTTATTTTTGGTGAAGAGTAGCTTAGAAAGATGATACCTTAATTACTTTATTTTTGTTTTACTTAATCTATTAATTAATTTACTTAATTAACCTTGTAATATAACCATTAAATCACCTAATAAAGTGTCCATAATAGTCCATTCATGATTTTAATGGTTTATTTACAAAATAAACCCTCCATTCATTTAATATCATAGCTATTTAATCCCTTTAACTTATAAAACTCAAGTTTTGCACCTTTTGCAATTTAGTCATTTTTATCAAATTAAGAATGTAAACGGTAAATTTTTATATGATACTACTAACATGCTGTAGATATTAAAATAATAATAAAATAATTATTCACGCATCAAATTTGTGGTCCCAAAACCACAAAATAGCCAAACATACATATCAATTTTCCTAAACTCATATTAGTCTATCAGAATAGCAAATCACATGCATTAGAGTTTGTTTTGCCCTTACCGGTCTACGAAAGGCCTACAGTCAATCGAAACAATGTATGTGACCCTAGGGAAAATTTTAAAATTTTAGGCCCACATGCCAGTATGGCTTGCCTGTTTTGGCCCACATGCTCGTGTGGTCCACACGCCCAAATTGGCCTTGCTAGTGTAGCCCACATAGCCTGGTCCACGGCCTACACACCATTGTGCGCCAAAAGCCCAAATCAGCCTAGCCTGTGTGACCCACACAGCCACATATTCACCCGTCACACGACTGTGTGTCGCACACGGTCGGGCACACACCCATGTGGCATTGACAGGCCATTTTTCAGCTTTATTCAAACCTTGTTTTCTTGTGTTTTCATTACACACTTGGTTTGTTTTTGATGCAAAAGTAATCCCGATGTAACGCTCTAAAAATTTAAGTCTTTGACTTTCTTTGCATGACATGTCACAAATTGCATGTTTGCTTTATTGGTTAATTGATTTGGGTGTACTTGAGAGTGTTTGAGAAGCCTGGATTTGAGTCTTGGCTTTTGCAGAATTTTTAATTTTTCTCTTAAATAAATCTGGACACTGACAGATAGGCTTTATAAATAATAGTGCTCGTGTTATGGCACAAAGAGAGCTAGTGGTCTAATGACAAGTGGCACAAGAGGTGAGGCAAGGGGTTTGAGGTTTGAGTGTTGGCATAGTCATATGAGGGGTATTTATTTTGCTACATGGGACGACTAGTATTGGAGTTGGTTTGGGACTCTAAGTTGAATGGGTCTTGAGGATTTTGAATAGAGTTGTTGGAGGGTAAATCAATGAGGATTTTATGGAGGAATTTGAGTAGGAAAACTAGGAGTTGAAGTGTGAGGGAAGAGTAGTGCCGAATTGGTATTTTAGCTACTCGAGAATTCGACTATGACTTCTTTGGTATGTAATCTTTATTTCAGTTTTTCCTTTTGCATTTTCTTTTGTGTATTTCTCTTTGGCCTAACATTATTTGTTTCTTGATTAACGTAAGTTGCCTTTTTGGTCAATTCCTGGTAAGCCGAGTCCTTTTTGTATCTTTCGGGTTTTTGCTTTCTAATCTCTAGTAACAAGTCTCCTCGCCCTCAACCTCTTTTTCTTGGAGTCAGTCGAATCTCTACATTTCTCTCCTCTCCCAATATTAACCCATTACACCCTTCTTCTCTTCCCCTCTATCATTCTTTCGATTTTTCTCTCATAGCCAAACTTTCTTTTCCTTTTCTCAACATTTCTTCTTTGTTCTTAAAGTTTGATAAGTCGAATTCAACTTCTTCTTTTTCCTTTTATTGTTCTCTTTTTCTCAAGTTGGCCAAATGCTATAAACCTTAGTATTCGTTTCGTTCTATTTGGATGCTAGTCTCTGACGATTGGCTAATTGTTCCATTAGTCCCCCATATCCATCGTTCGATTTTGAGTAAGCGATTCTTGATTTATGTGGTTTCTGATTCTTACTCATTTTCTTTTCTTTATTATTTTGGCTGAATGTATCTGTCCATTGTTATTGATTTGTTGTTCTTTCTCTAATTTATGTGGTCATTGGGTTCTGAACTCTCGAAGGGTGAAAGATTTCTCAAGTGTCTCAAGACCCTTCTTTTTGCATTTAATCGATTATTTGGGGGTAAATGCTTGTTTGGCCGAATGCTTCTATGGTTTAATGTTAGGGATTCTAAGCCTTATTTTATTATCAATCCTATTTAATTGAGTCTGTTGTAATACAGATATTTAATAAGACGCTTGATCAATTCTAGGGAGTGTTCTTAAGAGGACTAAGGACACTCGTTCAATCAAGGTAAGGACGGTGGTTATTTTGGCTAAGTGATGAAAATGCAGTGAACCAAAAGTGATGGATGATTGGCTAATAGAATATGCTGGTGGAATGTAGGTTTGGTGCTTGTGGGTTAAGGCATGTGTTGCAATCAGGTGTGTAAACACCTCGTTTGAACTGCATAACGGTAAAAGCTGAAGAGCCGAAACGTTGAAAGGCTGGGCATTGATGCCACACGAGCGTGTGAGTGCACGCGTGGTAATACAAGCTCACGAAACATGAGCGTCGGCCATCATGAGCATTCTCGTGGGCTTAGGCCGTTATTGGGCCATAATGGGCTGAAACGGGCCGTGTCGGCCCAATGGGTTCGTGGGCCCCACCGAATGAAATCCACTTTATATGGCAAATTCTAGATTGGGCTATGTAGTTCGTATAGCCATGACTAATTCTGGGCTGAGCGGGCCACACAAGCATATGGGCCCACTTGGGTCGGGCTATGGGCCTCGGGCCCAATTACACTGTTATGACCACTTTGGTTACCTAAGTCACTCTTGACGTCTGTAGACCTCCTAAGAGGTCGGTATGTGTACCAAGATCCCAAGATAGGTAAAATGACTAAAATACCCTTAGGGGGTAAAATGACTTTTTTACCTCTAATGGATAAAAATGACAGCTATACCCTAGAGGTAGATTGACTGTAAGTACGATATAGACATGACTGTTACTGAGCATGACATGCTGCATACACGTGATATTTATGACATGACATATTGCATGGGATTTGGATACTGATATGGAGGTAGAACTGGTGGCTTTGCCACATATTCTGTTACTGGTGGCTTTGCCACATATACTGATACTGATGGCTTTGCCACATACACTGTACTAGAAGCTCGATTGTGATATTGGTGTGCTGGCTAGGTGGGTCGATTTTATTCCCACATGGTGTGTTGGTGGTACGGAGTGTTCTGTTGGCTGGATTGGGGTGGGTTGCACTGTTGCATTATTGTTCTAAACTGTTACTGTATTGGGCTAAGGCCCACATTGTTACTGCATTGGGCTAGGGCCCACACTGTACTGTTTTCAAATAGGGTTAGGCTAGACTGTTTCTGCATACTGTTTATTGATTGGCTGGTAGGGGACTACACATTGAGTTTTCGTAAACTCACCATTTCTTTTAACTGTGCAGGTAATCCTTAGCCTTAGGCGGTTTGGTGCTGCAAGGGTCACGGAGGTGGCCACACAACTGTAGATAATTTTACATTTGGATTTATTTATACTTTTATTTACGTTTTGGGGTTTTATCTTTGTAATAAGGCCATTTATGGGATTTAATTTTTTAATTGGGCTTTTGTTTATTTACTCAAAACTACTAGTTAGGAAAAGACAAGTTTTCAAAACAATAACGTTTTAAAGACACACAACTCAACTTTAAAAGTTTTAAAAAAATAATAATAAACTTTTGCGGTTTAAATCAATTTAACACACTAATGGTAAGCGTTTTGACAAGTTAATTTGATAAAATATAAGAACTCTTTTCACTAGAGTTTCCTACAAATCACAAAGGGGTTTTTATCTGACTACGAGTTTTGGCTCGCGATTTTGATTTTTCGAAAGGCACTGAAATGTAGCACATTAGATTTGGCCATAACATCTAGGCTGAGTTTGGGGTGTTACACCCGAGACCACCAGAACATAAAAATCGGCAATACATGCCCCAAAATTAGTCTTAAATCCTCAATTAAACTGAAATTAACTACAAGAAACCCAAGCGTCCATCACTTATCCAACTTCTAGAACGATCCCGATACCACAATTGCACAAGAGGAGAGATCCGTTCCTCACTATTTGCTACTACCAACAACCCAAAAATCAATACTAACGAAAAAAATCCTTTTAAAATAGCTCTAAAAGAATTCTCCCCTAACCCGAGAAAAAACTTATTACCTCTACTTACCATGCCGTACGAAGAACAAGAAAACCGAAGCACCATGATTGAAAGAGAGATTATGACATAAATTAGTGGGAAAAAAAGAAAGAAATTTGATAGTGGGAAACTAACAAAAAATTGTTAGAAAGGGGAGATGTTTTTTGGACAAGATAAAAAATTATAAAGAAATAAAATGAATCAAAATTAACAATAATCCTAACTCCCTCACTAAAACATATCCCACTAAAACCGACATCAAATTCTCATCCAACAACCTCAGAGTTTCAATTCCATCGAACCTATACTAGACAACTGACGCAAAAATTATCATCCACGCTCTCACGAGAATTTGAACACAAGACCTTAGGGTAAGCTAACACCTTTCCACTTGAACCAGCAGGCTTATTCTGATATGATTTGACTAGCAATAGAATATAAGCCGAACAACCAAGGAATAGGCTAGGATCAAAAATAGAAAAAATTTTGAATAGTAGGACTTGAACCCAAGACCTCAAAGACACACCCAAAGCACTTAACCACTGAAGCAGACACTCAATTATGACAGATTTCACAAAAATGAAGTTCAATTAACTAGGGCGTTACAACTTTACTTGATCCAAACAAATGAGGATACTGTTGACGCATCAAGTCCTCAGGTTCCCACGTGGCTTCCTTAGTGCCGTGGTTCCGCCATAAAACCTTAACTAACGGAATACACTTTCTCTTCAGAACTTTTACATCTCAACCGAAAATTTGAACCGACTCCTCCACGAATGTCAAATTCGGTCTAACCTCGATCTCTGATCGGTAGTTTAACACACGGCAATAATGTGCAAGCGTACATTGTTGATACAAGTATAGTAGACAGATATGAGTCTGTCAGATATTGATCCAATGAGGATGGCTGTCTTTTGTCTATCAATGTCAGTGCCATAAATAAATAGAAACGAGATTAATTGTGAGTAGTTGTCGAAGCAATAACCTGAAAACAATAAGATAAAATATGATAATGATAAACCAGGATCCCCAACGTGAATATTCAACAGAATACTAAGTGCTCACAAGGTATAAAAGGATAGGTGATTGTCTTAAACATGCACATTAACCACACTTTCCGATGATGGTAATGGAATACTATTAATAACAAGTGGATTAAATTCCTTTAATCCTCAAGTAACTTTCGTTGTCATGCTTGTTAGCTTGAACTGTCGTTGCACTTTCCATTGTCAGTGACCGCAATAACACTTCCATGCTAAAAAATTCAAACCCAAAGATTAAACAGTAGAAGTAAGATTGAATAAAATAACATTTAACCCAGAAATCATGTGTACTTCTGTACAAACATGAAATAGAAAGTAATCACCATCGTTTAGAAAAGAAATATAAAAGAAATAAGTGGAGAATACTATTCCTAGACAATCTTGACTTGAATCTCTCCATTCCCTCTTATGTCAGACTTAGGGCTCTTCGTCCGGAGCTGATCTGCGTCCCTTTCACATCGGTTCACCCGTAGGAGACTTAAGCTGCCATAGCCGAAAATCTTCAAAAAATAGGTTAATGAAGATAATACCCCCTAAAAAGCCTATTCTTTTTCCCTTTCACGTGAATATTTTTATTCTTCCAAATAGCACAGGTGTCTTTTCATCAGAATCATGTTGCCTCTGTACGTATAAGTTGGTTGTACCGGATTGAAAACCTCACACATTTTTGTTCTTATCCAGACAGCTGTCAACTGCAGTGACAATTTTGGGTGCAATCTGGAAATACTCATGTAGTGACATCGTACCAAAACATGGTAAAATTAAGAATAAATAGACTAAGATCTACTGAGTTATAAAATGCAATTTACTAAACTGAAAATACTAAAATATGTGCTAAAGATAACTAAACGGGGAAAAATTAACCAATAAGTAGGGAGAAAACATATGTTCTTTCTAGCACCATTACACACCCCTAAACTTGAGTTTTTACTTGTCCTTAAGTAAAATAGAAACTAACAAGGCTACACAAGAATTCACTAAGGCAAATGATTATTCTAGCAACTTGTATCACCTAAAATCCTAATGAATGAGTCACATTCATATGACAGAATATTGCATCGACAATACATAAGTATGAATGAATAAGACTGCAACTTTATCAAAACCAACATCATGCTTCAAATCCTAAACTCTATCTACCAATATAGTAATTATTGTACAATGCTAAGTATCTATGAAGATTGCAAATATATGCCTCTTTTTCTTTTCTTTTTTTGTGAATAAGGGATATCATTGCATTATTGTACCCTTGTTCTTGAGAAGTAATGGTGAGTGTAACAAACCCTAGGGAGTATGTAATTGCATCAACACACACTCATGCAGTGACAACCTTTGGCCAGATTCATTTTTCTAACGCTTGCATTGGAGTGTTCCCTCTTTAACATTTCACAATAAACCCACTTTGGAGTGTCTCTTATTCATAACTATATATATGTATATATAAGTAGCGGTAAAAGGCATATTCATTCAAGATTCAAGGAATGATACTAGTCATCCATTACTAATGCAACCTAAATCATTCATCAAAGAATTAAATATACAACATTCAGTCAAATTTATCCAACTCATTTATTGATAACTCACATGATTCAAGAATTAAGCATCGAATGTAACAAAAATTTTCAAACACAGTTGCATTAACCACAAATAAACCTTGCATGCTTCATTAAACTCAATTTTTTTTTTTGAAATGTAGGTGTGTTTCATTAAACTAAATTTTCCTCAACTATAGATATAGTTGCACGATCTTCTTTTTCTCCTCCTTCTTGTGTTTTTTGTCTTTGGAGCACTTTCTCTTCTTTTCTTTGGGCTTCAAATGGTCCTTGGATCACTTCTTAGGTTTCGGCTCTGCCCTGGTATCACTGGTTTCTTCCTCTACAACTTCTGCTGGTCTAGATTCATCTCGCTCCAAATTATCTGTAGTTGCACCCACAAACTCGAGTGCAGTGACAATGTTCTGAGCATATTCTTTCTCAGCATCTTCTTCCTCATCCTTTTCGTTCACATCTGCAATAAGGAAAGCTGGAGGGAATAAATATGTCCAATGAGAATTACACCCGCTTTGACAGATCAGACGGCTAGGTCACTTTTGATCAAACGTTGGGATCTAAAATTTCTAATATACCCTCATTCTTGATGAGTCATAAGTGATAGTACGATAGTACGAACTATGTGGACAATAAAGCCCAAGTGCGTCGACAATGGTACCTAATTATTCTGCAAAGAAAAAAAGAAGAAGAAGTAAAACAAACTTGAACAAAAATAAGAAATAAATAAAATAAAATCACATAATGATAAATTCAATAAAAATTAAAATTTTCGACCAATTTAATGGTCTATTCCTGCTTTTGTTTAATATTCCCAAAATAATGTTTCAACCGCTGTCCATTCACTTTGAACTAGTGTCCATCATGTAAATCTCTGATTGTGACTGCACCATGAGGAAATACTTCGATAACTTCGAAAAGTCCAGACCAACGTGAGCACAATTTACCCGGGTGTAATTTTAGTCTAGAATTGAATAATAAAACTTATTGACCCGCAATAAATTGTCACTGCAAAATAATTCTGTCATGCCATCATTTGGTATTTTCCTAGTAAATTGTAGCATTTTCATAGGCATTTCACCTAATCTCCTCTAGTTTACTGATATCCAATAGCCTTTTCTTTCTAGTAGCTTCATAGTCCATGTTCACTTGCTTAATTGCCTACATTGCTTTGAGCTCTAGTTCAACTAGCAAGTGACATGCTTTTCCAAAAACCAATTGATACGGTGACATCCCTAATGGAGTTTTGTATGTTGTTTGTAATGTCCACAAAGCATCTTCTAGTTTGGAAGACCAATCTCTCCTCGAAGGGTTCACAACCTTCTTACGAATATTTTTAATTTGTTGATTTGATACTTTGGCTTGTCCTTTAGTTTGCGGATGATAAGTAGTAGCCATTCTATGATTAACTCCATACCTCTTCAGGTTGGCTTCCACTTGGTTGCAATAAAAGTGTGTACCCTGATTAGTAATCAATGCCTTTGGTGTGCCAAAGTAGGTGAGTATATGCTTGTGAAAAAATTTAAGCACTAATTTTGCATCATCCTTTGGGACTGCAACAGCTTCAACCCACTTTGAGACATAGTCAACAACTAAAAATGTATAAAGATTTCCAAATAACTTGGAAATGGTCTCATAAAATCCATGCCCCAAACATTAACCAATTCAACCTCCATAATTGCCTACTGCAACATTTCATTGCGTCGGGATATAGAACTAGTGTGCTGAAACCTATCGCATTGATTCACAAAATTGTGGGTGTTTTGAATAATGAAGGCTAGTAGAATCCTGATTGGAAAACGTTAGCAGCAGTTCTCATGCCACCGAAATGACTTCTATAAGAAGCATCATGACAGTGCTTCAAGATTGAAAGCATCTCCTCTTCTGGAACACAATGCCAAATGATGTTGTCATTGTATACCTTGAATAAATACGGCTTATTCCAATGATACTTCACTACTTCACGAAGAAATCTTTCTTTTTTTATGGCCTATGACACCCAATAGGAGTTTCCCACAGATTAGATACTTAACCAAATCTGCATACCAAGGGGTTGCATCTACAGCAAATAACTTCTCATCTGGGAATGCGTCAACAATTTGATGTATGTTTCCATCTTCGTTGCCAACTTCCAATTGAGATAGATGGTCTGCAACTTGATTCTCTGAACCTTTGTGGTATTTTCTATCAATTTCAAATTCTTGCAATAGTAAGATCCAATGTCTCAATCTTGGTTTTGCATCATTCTTTGCAAAAAGATATCTCAACGCTGAGTGATTAGTAAATACGGTAACCTTTGCGCCGATAAGATAAGAACGAAACTTGTCGAAAGCAAAGATTACAGACAACAATTCTTTCCCTATAATGGTATAATTGATTTGGGCCTCTGTAAGAGTTTAGCAAGCATAATAGATGGCGTGAAATATTTTTCCCTTATGTTGTCCTAGAACAACACCCACATCAGAGTCGCTTGCATCGCACATAACTTCAAAAAGTTGAGACCAATTTGGTGCAATGACAATGGGTGCATTTACTAGCTGCTTCTTTAATTGAAGATATGCATCCAAACATGTATTGTTAAAGAAAAATTTTCAATTCTATTCCAGCAATGAGCATAAGGGTTTTGCAATTTTCTAGAAATCTCTAATAAATCTTCGGTAAAACCCCGCATGCCCAAGAAAATTGCGAATACCTTTCACATTTGTCGGTGGAGGTAATTTATCAATGATTTCCACTTTAGCTTTGTCTACTTCAATGCCTTGACTAGAGATGCAATGGCCTAACTCAATGCCTTCAGTTGCCATGAAATGACATTTTTTCCAATTTAGAACAAGATGTGTGTCTTCACATCTCTTCAATACTTTATCCTAATTGTTAGCGTAATGATTAAAATCATTCCCATAGACTAAGAAATCATCTATAAAAACCTCTAAAGAATCTTCAATCGTATCCGAGAATAATGCCATCATGCACTTTTGAAATGTGGCTGGTGCGTTCCAAAGACCAAAAGGCATACGGCGAAAAGAAAAAGTACCAAAGGGACAGGTGAAAGTTGTTTTTTTTTCTGATCTTTTGGTGCAATAGAAATTTGATTGTACCTAGAATAGTCATCTAAGAGGTAATAATAGGCTCTTCCAGCAAGCCTGTCCAACATTTGGTCAATGAAAGCAAGTGGGAAGTGGTCCTTCCTTGTGGTAGCATTACGTTTGTGATAATCCATACAGACTTTGTCTTTGTCATCACAGGCTGTGTGGACATTCAAAATGGGAGTACATGGCTGTGTCCCAGCATGTGCCATACTGTAACACCCCTTACCCGAGACCGTTGCCAGAGTCGAGCACGAGGCGTTACTAGACTTACCTTACTAGTTTGGGGCATAAAAACTTGCTTTTAAAATTAATTCATTCACATTCATCCAAGATATCTCTAAAATGGGCCCTCGAGGCCCTAGACATGCAATTGGAACGGTTCGGGACCAAACCTAGAACATTTAAAAAATTTCTAATTACTTACACAAATTAAAACAATTTATTTCACTGTTCATAATAAAATTGTCTACCTTCGTAATAGTTACTAAATTAATTATAACTCGAGTTACAGAACTAAAAATTTAAATCCGTAAGTTTTCCCTAAAACTAGACTCATATATATTCTTACCATAATTTCTCTAGAATTTTTGGTTTGGCCAATTAGTACAGTTTATTAGTTAAAAGTTCCCCTATTTTGCAGTCCAATGGTTCTGACCACTCCTCACTAAAAATCAATTACATCTTAGTACAATTTTCATTTAGTGTTTCCACTTGTTTCTAATGAAAATAGACTCAATAAGGATTCTATACATATAAATTATGACTCATAATTATTTTTTTTACAATTTTTAGTGAATTTATAAAATCATAATAGGGGATCACGAAATCCCTCTAAACCAGTCTCACTTGAATTTAAATATATCAGAATATAGACTTCCTTTGCTTGCTCTGTTTCTTTCTTGTGAAAATAGACTCAATAAGATTTAATTCTATATCTTATTCACCATTTAATTCCATTTTTAAAATTTTTAGTGATTTTTAAAATTCACGTCACTGCTGCTGTTCCAAAACTATTTCATGACCAACTTTTACTCTTTCATAATTTCTTTGCATAAACTATCATTTAGGCATACATAACATCAAATCATGTTCTTAATTAGCCAAACAATAAAAAATCACTATCAAGTATTCACATGCCATTCTTTAATCGTATCATAAGGACATACTCACAAAATGACCAAGTCCCTATACATGCCATAACTCAAAACATTTCAAATTACAAAATACCGAGACAGCCTTTGATAGTGTGAGACGAACTTCGACGTCCTTATGATCCCCGAATTGGCTTGGCTACACTATAAAAGAGAGAAAGGAAAAGGAGTAAGCTACAATGCTTAGTAAGTTTACAAATAAATAAATGACAACATTCACCAAGTATAAATATACTCATATTATACCATCAAATAACAAAATCTTTATTTTACTTCTCCACTTACTCTTTAGCTTTCCTGTTTATCATTCCTTTACCTGAACTTTCTTGTAACATAGCTTGTATATTAGCCCAATGAGCTGTTTGGAATACTCAGGATACTTGAGTTTTCCTGCCTGATAATAGCCTGTCAATGCCATGCTCTAGGCATGGTCTTACAGGGGATGTTCCTTGTCCTACCAAAGCCATATATCTGAAATGGACTTACATGGGATGTTCCTCAACTGTCTCAACCTACCAATGCCATATGTCTTATATGGACTTACATGGGATGTTCCTCAACTATCTCAACCCAAAATGTCATGACATTCCGTATCCCATACATTCCTAAGGTTCAAATGGGCTTTATGATACTTTTTCTCTGTTACCTCATCTTTGATTCAACTTGGAATATTCTCATAAAATAAATGTATATATGCTGGAAATTAACAACATTAATATAAAATATTGCATTTATTTACCGTAAACTTACCTCGATGCAAAATACGATCAATTTGACAACTTAATCTCCTACCTTTTTCTTTCCTCGGTCTATCCCCAAATTTCATTCTTCTTGATCTATAATTAGAAAATTTAGCTTATTTAATACTCACATTTATCAAAACAGTCCTTAACTCTAACTTTGGCAAAATTATGATTTTGCCCCTAAATTTTTGATATTTACACTTTTGCCCCAAAGCTCGGAAATTAAAATTTTTCCGTAATTCTTATGTTTTAGGACATGCTGATCATTATCCCTTAATGGCAACATCAAATTCTCACTCTAATATGTACTTATGAACATTAGGTATTTTTACCAATTTTGTCGTTTTACTCGTTTTCACTTAAAATCGAGTAGCACAAGTTGTTCAACATAATTTAAAACCTCATATTCTATCATAAAACATCAAAATAAGCACATTTCACCTATGGGTCTTTTTCCAAATACGAACCCTAGGTTAATTATTACTAGAATAAGCTAAATCAAGTTACCAGGACTCTAAAAATGTAAAGAACATTAAAAACGGGGCTCGGAATCACTTACTATGGAGCTTGGAAGCTTGAAAAAAACCCTAGCTATGGAGAACCCTTGACATTCGGCCTAATGAAGAAGATGATAACATTTTTCGATCTTTTTCCCTTTTTAATCTTTTTAATTACCAAATGACTAAAATGCCCTTCATTAAAACTTTGGTTATTTCTACCTATGTATGTCCATTTTTGTCCATGAAAACCTAATGGTATAATTACCATTTAAGGACCTCTACTTCAATTATGCTCTTCAATTTAATACTTTCCTATTTAGAACTCATATTTATCAACTTTTTCAATTAAGCCCTAATAGGCAAATTAAACATACAATTCATGAAATTTTCTATCAATATTCTAACACATGCATCTATCCACTCGGTAATCATAAAAATTAATCGGAATAAATTTTTCTATCTCAGATTCGCGGTTTCACAACCACTGTTCTATTTAGGCCCTATTTCAGGATGTTACACCTACCCCATGTAACTCTCTAACTTAGGTCACACGGCCGACCACACGCCCGTGTGTCTAGCCCATGTGCTTATTTGAAATGGCCTCACACGCTCGTGTGCTATGCTGTGTGCTAGGCCGTGCCAAACCTGTAGGGGATACTGATTTATGCCACACGGCCAATCACACGCCTATGTGTGAGGCCATGTGGTGCATATGGACCTGCATTTAATTACAACACCAAGGGACACACGGTCGTGTACAATGACCATGTGTCACACACGGCTGAGACACACGCCCGTGTCTCCGCCCGTGTGGACAAAAATAGGCCATTTACAAGGCCAATTTTCCACCCAATTTATGCACACCTACACAAGCACAAATGGTACCATTTCAAGACACAAATAGGCAACCAAACAACCTCATTCAATGCACAAATCATGACATAGCCATTTCAACCATTTCAATATTCAATTCATAACAATTTACCTATTCCAATTACATACCAAATCAACATGCTTTACTAGCCATAATTCACATATATGACTTATCCTATAATCAACCAATTCATCATTTGAAACCGAACCATAACCAAGCAATTCTCAATACACCACATACCACACTAACCATTTGCACAAAAAAACCACAACAATAACCATACCAAATATGATATACCACAAGGCAATATATACATCAAACTATAAGTCATTAACAAACCATACCAAATGACCAAATACATCTCCAACACACTTATCAAAAGACTATAGCCTATACATGCCATGTACCATATATATATAATTTCAAAAGTACCAAAATAGATGTTTGATAGTGTGATGAAGTCTCTAACGATCCCTGGATCTGAGCTAGCTTTGAAACACTATAAAACAAGGAGAAATAAAATGAAGTAAGCTTTACAACTTAGTAAGCTCATATGATAATAAACTTAACATGTCAAATAAGTGCAATTCAATCAAATAAGCATAATATGGCATAGCACATATCAATCCCCAAACCTTTCTCATGTTATAAACATGATCAAATATGAATTCATCATCTTACCTCTAATTAATACTCATATAGGTTTGGTACGCACCTTTATCACTTAAGTCGATCTTACTTTCATCCTTGTCTCGATTATGCCTCTTGAACCATTCGAAATCACTAAAGGATACTTAGGAATCACACATATATAGTACCAATGTCGTATCCTAGATATAATCTTACATGTAATCTCATATCGATGCCATAGCCCAACTATGGTCATACAAGAAAACTCATATCGATGCCATATCCTAGATATGGTCTTACACGAAATCTTAGTAACCCTAATGTCATGACATTTGTATCCTAAACTTTTTCTAAGGTTCGTACGGGACTTTCATCTATTGATTCTCTGCCGTTCATGTCTCGTAAACTCATATCAACCATTTTTAATTCAATTCAACAATAATAATGCATTTATAATACAATTTAACAACATTTATTAGCATACGAGCTTACCTCGTATATGGAATGATAAAATAGACTGACTATTCAATCACTTTACTTTTCCCCGATCTAAGTTTGAATTCTTCCTTTCTTGATCTATGTGTAATCAAAATCAACTTATTTAATCATATATTTATTCAATTAAGTCCAAAATACACATGTAGGCACTTTTACACATTAGCCCCTAAACTTTCACATTTTTACAATTTAGTCCTTATGTAACAGTCTTTTTTTGTTAAATCAGAATAGTGGTTTCAGAACCAAAAATTTGAGGTCAAAAAATTATTTTAATATTATTTTATGTGTTTACAGCATGTTAGTTTGATGATGTGAAATTTTCGTGAAAAGATTTTAGCGTTTGAATGCTTAATTCGGTAAAAAGGACTAATTCGCATAAAATGCAAAAGTAGTGTTCCTATAGTTCAAAGTGCTTAATAGCTATGAATTATTAAATTGGAAGTCCTTATGATGAAATTAAACCATTGGTAGTGGGGATGGACATAAATAGACTTATATTATGTGATTTATAATGTTTTAATTAAAGGTTATTATAGTAATTTAATAATGAAAGTTAATAAAACAAAAGAATTACATGGCTATCATCTTTTTACTACCTTTCTTCCATCGAAATTAAAATAAAAAGGAAGCCATGGATGCATTTTGATGTTTGGGCATTGCATGCTCTAATTGTAAATCCGTTTTTGCTCGATTTTTGATGATTTTTATATTTTAGTGATCGTTGCAACTTGTACTAGCTAGCCCAGGGACTATTTTGCAAAAATGTTAAATGTTTTGAAAGATTCCATTGATGAATACTTGTGTTATTTGATAAATATGAAAGTTTGATGATATATATACTAGTTTTGTAAAGTGATTTTTAATGAAAATACGATTAGGGGTTAAATTGTGAAAAGATGAAAATGTTGGTTAATGTATGATAAATTAAAAAATATAGGCTGCTAAGGGCATAAGGGTAATTCGACCATCAGGGGTTTCAAAGAAATTGTGTGAATTTGTGATTTTTGTGGAATTTGGACTAAATTGTAAAAATATGAAAGTATAGGGGCAAATGTGTAAAATGGCCCTAATATGTGTTTTGGACTAAATTGAATGAATAGATGATTAAATAAGCTAAATTTGATTTCATATAGGTCAAGAAAGAAAGAATTTAGACTTAGATAGAGGGAAAAACAAAGTAATCGATTAGTTGGTCCTACTCGTCATTTCCACATCTGAGGTAAGTTCATATGTTAATAAATGTTGTTTAATTTGTATTATAAATGTATTATTATTGAAATGAATCATGAAAATGGTTGGAAATGAGCTTTCAGATATGATTGACCAAGATTCGACAGATGAAAGTCTCGTACGAACCCTAGGAATAGTTTAGGATACAAATGTCACGACATTAGAGTTACTGAGATTACGTGTAAGACCATATCTGGGATATGGCATCGATATGAGATTTCGTATAAGACCATAGCTGGGCCATTGGCATCGATAGGAGATTACATGTAACGCCCCAAAAATCTAAGTCTTTAATTTTTGTATGTTGTGACACAAGTGTCTGTCTACTTCAGTGGTTAAGTGTTCTGGGAGTGTTTAAGAAGCCCTGGGCTCAAGCCTTGGCTTATGCAAAATTTTTGTCTTTACTTGAATGAACCGTGACTCTAGTATGTAGGCTTTTTAAATTATTGTGGGTAAGATATGTCACAAAAAGCCTATTAATCTAGTGGATGGTGGCGTGTGGATGTTTATTTGGGGTCTGTGGTTCGAGGCTTGGCAATGCAAAAAGGAATGTTATATTTTGCGGTAAGTATATGAGAGTGCCCTAGGTTGACCGAAACTCTAAGGAGTTTGAAGAGAATTCAAACTAGTTGGTTGAGGAGATATTAGGGGAGTGTGTTGTGGAGAGATAATAGGAGAAAATCAAGGAAAGTTGAGGTTGAGGGAGTGTTGGAGCCAAATAGGGATTGTAGGCACTCAAGGGAGTTAGTTTTGGGGAGTATTTCGGCATTAGTTTGGATATTGTGCTTTTGGACTTGTTTTTGTTGTTTTTGCTACCTCTCCTTTTCATTTTTGGTTCTTTCGAGACCATGTTTGTACAAGGGTTTTGGCCATATTTTGGTTCGATTGGGGTGAGCATATTGGGGATTTTATTTTTTTCTTTGCAAGTCCTCTTTTACTTTCTTTTGGCCGAACTCACTTTCTTTTCCTCCCTCGATCATTTTTGTTAACATTTTTTCCTCCTCTCCATCTGGCAAGTGTGACGCATACACCATTTCTCCTCCCTCTCCATTTTCTTTTCGGTTTTCTCTTGTAGCCGACTCTCTTTTCTCTCTTCTCTTTCTTTCTCAACTTTTGCCAAATATCCATTTCTTTTGGCTTTTAATTCTTGGTTCTTTAACCGATTTCTGTCTTCTTCTTCCCTCTATTTGTCCTGTTTTCGGTTTGGTAATTGTTCTTTGACAATCGCTGAGTCACTTGACTTCTTCTTGTTTTGCTCTATTATTTCAATATGTCTCAAGTCTGTACTCTCTTACACTTTTCTTAAGTCGAATGATCCTTTCTTCTTATGTTTTCTTATTACCAATTCTTGTCCTTTCTCATGATGTGAAGTTCATTTGGTTCTTAGGTTTTCTCGAGGAGTGAAGGAGTTGCAAGTGTTATTGAACCCGTTGAAGCCTTTCTCTCATCACTCAATCAAGGTGGGTACTTTACCTTGCATTCTTGGGTGTAGGCCAAATGCTTTCTATGACTCTGTAAGTTAACGTTTGTGGATTTAAGCCACATGTATGAACAATCCTATCTAATAAGATCCGCTTGAAATGCAAACAGGTGTGTAATAACTATCTTAAGCGTAAATCAGCAAAAGTAAGAAAATAGGACCGTTGATGCCACATGGGCGTGCGGTCGCTCGTGTGGTAATCCAAATGCATAGACGTGGGTACTGGATCATAGAGGCCACCATGAGCGATTTCACGGGTTAAGGCTAGTTTGGGCCTCGTTGGGCCGAGATGGGTCGTGTAGGCCTCACACGGGTAAACCACACGATTGTGTGAAAGATTTGGACCTGGCTGTGTCGTTCACATGGCCAAGGTCATTTCTAGGCTTCGTGGTCCACACGGGCGTGTGGGCCCACTTAGGTCGCATAATGGGCCTTGGGCCCATTTACACTGTTTGACTGTTAAGGGTTGCACGGGTCGCCTGAGACGATTGTGGACCTACTGTTGGGTTGGTAAGTATACCTAGACCCTAAACTGATTAAATGACTGTTAAACCCCTATGAGACAAAATGACTGTTTTGCCCTTATTTGTGTATAACTGTATTTGAGCATGCCACATTATATTTATGTTGCATCCATGTATGATATTATGCTACGATGCATGACATGTTTCATGGGGATGGGGATTATTATTTTGGAGGAAGTGTACTGTACTGATAAGGTTGCACGGGTCGCCCAAGATGAATGTGGACCTATTGACGGCTTAATGTAGTTTATATTACTGGCAGCTTTGCTGCAATACTGTTTAGTGCCGCAACCAGTGCTAATCTTGGTGTGAAGGGCTGGGTGGGCCAATTTTATCCCCACATGGTGTGATGGGTTGGACGGAGTTGGTCTGCAGGTTGGTGGGCATGTTATATGTTATTTGTTTCTGATATTCTGTTATTGTTACTGTAATGGGCTAAGGCCTACACTAATACTGATACTGTAATGGGCTCAGACCCAAACTGCATTTATCTATTGCATGATTAACTGTTGTTTGTTAGGGGATTACACACTGATTTTTGAATACTCACCCCTTCTATTTTATCTGTACAGGTAATCCCCAGTCGTAGGCGGGTCGGTACTACGAGGGACTCGACGGATGGCCACACAACCGCTTGCTTCCATTCCTCGCTTTTTTAAGTAATTTAATTTGGGTATTTTGTTTTGCAAGAAGGCCTCTTTAAGTTCTTATTTTAAATTGGGAGTTATTTACCTGATTTGTATCTATTAGTAGCAGGCCGCAGATTTCTAAAACAAATAAATGTTTTCAAACCACCACGTTTACGCAACACTTTCTAAAGGCTTTCGCAACAAACATTGTTTTTAATAGTAATGACAACCTAAAATGATTAACATTTTGCTAAAATGACTTGAGTATTAACAAAGCACATGATATCCTAAGGTTTCGGTAGGATTACATAAAGGTTTTAATATAGAATAGATTTTTCCAATAGAAATGTGTTTTTTTGAAAAAAACACTTCAATGTGACATCGCAAATTCGATCATAATGTCTAGGCTGAGTTTGGGGTGTTACATTACATGTAAGACCATATTTGGGATATGGCATTGTTACTGTGTATATGATATTCTCGAGTATCCAAATGTATTCCGAATGGTTCAACGGGCATCAACGAGACGAGGATGAAAATGTGATCGATCTAAATGTTACAGGTATGTAAGGAATATATATGAGAATAGAAATATGGTAAGTTGAGAAGTTCATGTGTAGCAATATTATGAACATGAGAAAATTTGTGTATTGATATGTGATATAGGATATTATGCCTTATTATGCTTAATTGATTGAGTTACATTTATTTGTTATGTTAAGTTTATTATCATACGAGCTTACTAAGCTGTAAAGCTTACTTTGTTTTACTTTCCCTTGATTTATAGTGAAATCGAGCTAGCTCGAATCTGGGGATTGTCAAAGATTTTATCACACTATCGGACATCTATTTGGTACTCTTGAGATTGTATATATATGGTATATCTCATGTATGATCTTTTGGGAATGTTTTGAGTTATAAAATCATAGCCATGAAATTTGGCTTGTAAATGATGTAAATGTTAGTATGTATTTAGCCATATAGGTTGGCTCATATTATGAGTTGATAATGTGCATATGATGATGTTATGTAGTTCATTTGCTATGTGATGTATATTTGCTTGTGATATGCTTTTGCTTGATAGTGATTTGGTACATTAATGCTAATTTGGTTGGTTAAATGTTTAAAGTATGATAAGTGCTATATATGTGATTTAAGGTTAGTAGAAATGTTGCATTGGTTAATTATACAAGTAAAGTAATATAGGTGAAATATGGTTTATGAATCATGTTGATTTGATATGTGATTTGGTTAGGTAAGTGATTGTGATATAAACTTTGAAATGGTTGGTATTGAATGGTTTATAATATGATAATTTGGGATTGAATTGGTTGTATAATGGTGTATGGAAATGGTATCATTTGCCCTTGTGTAGGTATGCTTGATATGGGTGGCAAAATGGCCTTGTAATTGGCTTATTTTTTGACCATACGGTTATAGTACACGGCCGTGTGTCCTCTGGTGTTGAAATTAAATGCAAGTCAATGCACCACACGACCTCACACACGGGTGTGTAACTGGCTGTGTGGCACAAGTTAGTTACCCTACAAGTTTGACACGGTCTAGCACACGGGCCTGTGTGGCCATTTTGAATAGGCACACGGGAATATGTGTCGATAGAAGCTATCATGTGTGTGTCCCCTATTTCCATGAAAAATTTTCTAAGTTTCCTAGTGTCGATAGAAGCTATCATGGTGTGATTCTAGAAGTGGTTTGGGACTAAATTGATCATTCAACAAAATATGAGCTAGAGTTTGTAAGATTAAGCAAGTATGCCTAGGAATGTGTGTCTATAGAAGCTATCATGTGTAAAAGGTTTAAGGATGGATTGAATGAAGATATCCAATTACTAGTTGGGATTCTGGAGCTGAAGGAGTTTGTTGTACTTGTTGATCGTGCTTGCAAAGTCGAAGAATTGAGTAAAGAAAAGAGAAAAGCTAATTCTGAAGCTAGAGACTCGAGAAAGATATTAACGAGTAAATCCTATTAGTCTGCATCAAAGAAATCTAAAGACTCACATAGTCATTCTAATGCATCTGTGAGGTATTCTAGCAAAGATCATGAAAAACAATATCCAAGTCCTAAAGCTCAAACAACCTCGATAGCTAGTGTTAGAAGTGCAAGACCTAATTTACCTAAGTGTAGACAGTGTGAGAAATGACATCCTGGTGATTGCAAAATGAATGATTGGGCCTATTTTAAATGTGGTTCACTGGATCATTTCATTAGAGATTGTCCTGAGATGGTTGAGAAAGATCAACCTCTGAATGTGAGGCCAAGTAACACGTCAACTAGAGGAAGACCACCTAGAAATACTGGAAATATGAGGGGTAGTCAAAGAGTGACAAAAGATTCAACTGTGAAATTTGAAGCCAGAGCACGTGCCCAAGCTTACGCTATTCGCGCTCGCGAAGAAACATCATCTCTAGACGTTGTCACTAGTACTTTCTCTCTTTATGACACTAATGTGATATCAACTTATTCCTATATATGTATGAATTTAGTGTCTGGTAAGACTTTTCCTATTGATTCTACTGAGTTTGTGATAAAAGTGTCGAACCCCTTAAGCAAATATGTTCTGGTTGACAAAGTTTGCAAGAACTATCTGTTAGTGATTCAAGATTATTATTTTCTGGCTGATTTGATATTGTTACCATTTGATGAGTTTGATGTAATTCTGGGAATGGACTGGTTGACTTTGCATGATGCGATAGTGAATTGTAGACGAAAGGCTATTGAATTGAAATGTCAGAATGGTGAAATTCTTCGGATTGAGTCTGATGATTCGAATGAATTACCTACTATGATATCGTCTATGCTAGCTCAAAAATATGTGAGAAAGGGTTATTGTAACAGCACAAATTTAGGCTCAGTCAGAATAGTGATTTTGGTATGACTAACCCAAGGTTGGAGAAATTATTTCTAATATTATTTTATGAATTATAGCATGATATTATGAGTACATGAAAATTTTGGTGAATTTATTTACGCGATTGGGAGCTTAATTGCGAAATATGACTAAATCGCATAAAGGGTAAAAGTTGTGATTTACTAGTAAATAGTGTTAAATAGCCAGAGAACCCTAATTGGGGGTCCTTAGTGGACAAATAGACCCTTGCTATAGTCATGGCCGGCCAAGGGAGACAAAAAGAGTAGAAAAGTCAAAATTAGGTGGAAAATTTGGTAGCTATTTTGACTAGCTTTATAATTAAATAAAACAAAAAGACTTCATCTCTTTTCACCTTCTTCTCCACCAAAAATATCAGCAAATTAAGGGTTTTGAGAGCTAAAAATTTTATCCAAGCTATCCTCTTCCAAGTAAGTGATTCTCATGGCTTTTCTTGACAATTTTTATACTTTTGGGACACTTGTAGCATGGGCTACCTATTGAGGGGACTATTTTGCAAAATGGTTGAGAGTTTAGGGTTTTTCCATGAAAGTGTTCATGTGGTTTATTGAAACTTTTTGGAAGAAAATGAGTCTTAGTTGTTAAATAAACATGTAACGCCCCAAATTTTAGGGTTTTTAAATTTTAGTATGAATTTTTAATTGCATGGTTGGATGTGCTAAATTGATGTTTTAGGTGTGTTTAGGGGGCCTTTTGAAGGCCTGGGTTAAAGCCTAACCCCTTGCAAAATTTTGATTTTTGGGCTTAGGGAAGTAGGGATGTTAGCTCACAGGGCTTAAGTTTAGTTATTGTTAGTTCATGTCTCAAAAAGCCTAGTGTTTGAGTGGCAAATGGCACCACATGTGGGGCTTGGAGGTGGCGTGATTTAGCATGTGGGAGGGCTGATGTTCGAATCCCCTTGCAAGCAAGGTGCGTTTATTTTGCTACTCAAGCTTGGCAAATGGTTCAAGTGATTTCAAACTCTGGAAGGTGGTTGTAGTTTTGGTAAGAGTTGGCTTGGTAAGAGGGATTTGAATTGAAATTCAAATTAAGAGGTTGGAGTAAACCTTGGAGAAAATCTTGGAGCAAATTAAGGGATTGAGGTGTGGATGGAGAGAGTGGCCGAATGTAGGGTATTTTGGGGTTGTAAATTCAGCTAGGGACATTTTTTGTAGCGTTTTTGGCAAATTGTGAGAATTGGGGCCGAATCTATTCTTTTGGTATTCAGGATTTCACGTTTTGGGATGCTTTGGTATTATTTCTCTAGTGCCGAATTCTTTCTCTTTACCTAAACTGGCACTCTCCTTTCATCAATCATTATTATACTCCCCTCATCTTCGTTCTTGCCAAATCCACACTTCTTCTTTTCCTCTTTTCAGTTCTTTGATTTGTCTATTTTGATCAAAAGCCCTGCATTAGCCAAATATCATTATTCTTTTTCCCCATTTGTTCTTCGGTTGGGGCCTAAGTCGAACTTTATCCTTCTCTCAGTCGATTCTTAAGTACTTTCTTCACCGATTGTTAACAGCCGAATCTTCCCCGTCATTTCATCTAAAAGACGAACCCTCAATCCTCTTTCTCACTTTGCTATCTTTTCTCCTTCTTACTGAATTCGACTTTCACATTTTCTCTTCTCCGTTTTGGTTATTTTACCTTGGCCGAATCTTACATGCTTCTCCTCCAATTATTTAGCCTAAACTCAAATCCCTCTCTCCATATCATCTTTTGCTATTCTCTCTAAAAGCCAAACTTTGTTCTTCTTTTTCTCCTTGTAAACTGAATCTTCACTCCTCCTTAATCTTTCAAACAAATCTGCAAGAATACCAGGCCTTGGCTAGTGATCGACTGCTTCTAAGTTCTATCAATCAGACCAAACGAAATTTTGGGGTAAGTGCTCCTTGATTGTTTCGGTATTTGAGATTCAATAAAAAGGGCTTCCCTTCGGATGGGGTAAGGTTTCGGTTTGGGGTTAATAACCCTCTAACCCTTCTCCTTTGGTTGGGTTCTTGTTGATTCATAGGTGCCTAGATCTATTGACAGACAATCAGTTATTGAAGGAGACTCTTTAACCACGTGTGATAATGCTCAAGTAAGGCGGTGGTAGGTAATCGTGGTACAAACTCTTGAGTATGGTTTCTCTGTACATTGGTTAAGATAGTAACTAATACTGTTGTGACAATAGGGCGAGCGCACATCGACTATTGGAATCACAAAGCAGATGTGTTACTACAACCACCAGTAGCGTAGATCAGCAAATGCCAAAAAGTCAAAATATCGGCATTTTAGGTCTTACGGGCGTGCAAACGCTTGTGGGTCAATTCGAACCCACAAACTATGGCAATAGACTGTGAAGGCCATTGTGTGCGTTTTCGTGCACTTGGGTCGTTTTGGGCCTCAATGGGCCGAAATAGGCCCAATGGGCCAAAATGGGCCTAATGGGCCTACGAGCCTATATGGGTAAAATATTCGATAAGTGATGATTGGTGTGATAGATGTTAAGATTTGTGATACTGTGTGTAAAATTGGACTGAGCGGGCCACACGAGAACCCATTAGGGGTTTTGGGCCCATAAATCCTGTTTGACCACTTAGACTTTTGAGTTGCTTGAAGCGACGCTAGACATGTTTTAAGGTCGTATTAGGTGCCGAGACACTGAAACTTAGTAAAATGACCAAAATACCCTTGAAGGGTAAAATTTCCATTTTACCCCTAATCGCCCAAAAAGGCTGCTATACCCTTAAAAATAGGTTGTTCGATATATGTATGATTATATCCATATCTGTTAATCTGTACGCATGTTGTATGTAGTTCTGTCAGTCTGAATAGGGATGGGTTTGATATCGGAGGAAGTTCTGTATAATGGCTCTGCCACGTATTCTGTATAGTGGCTTAGCCACGTGTTCTGTATCTAGTGGCACTGCCACGATTTCTATCATTAGCTTGGTTGCGTATTGGTGTGTGGGTTGGGTGGGTTGAGTTATTTCCCACGGGTGGTGTGATGGATGGACTAGGTTGGGTTTATCATACTATTCTGTTCTGTATTTGTAATGGAGTGGGCCCACTCTATTTCTGAATAGGGCCAAGGCCCAGACTGATCTGTTTCTGAAAAAGGCTCGACCCAGTCTATACCGCATGTATGTTCTTTGTTGTTTGGTTGGGGAAGTTATACACTAAGTTTTCGCAAACTCACCTTTAATTTTAAATCTGCAGGTAACCCCCAGCCATAGACAATTTGGAGCTGCGAGGGACTCGAGGTGGCCACATGATTTTTGTTTCTGGTTTTGTTTTAATTTTAAATAATTATTATTTTGGGTTTTCTACTATTGAATAAGGCCATTATGAGGTTTCTGTTTAATTTTCTTTATTTGGGTTGATTTAACATTACAACTAATGAAGTATAAATTGGGTTTTCAAAACTGATAACAAACATTTTCGAATAAAACTGTGCGTAATGTTTTCAAAAAGATCAAAGAGTTTTATTTATAACTCCAAGTAATTGAACTTAACAACTAAGGCAATCCTTTCTTCTAAAACATTTTCAAACTTATAAAAATGGTTTAACTTGAAATCGTCCAACGTTCCAAATCTAAATGAGGTTTTTTTTAAACAAGGAAAACTTTTTATCAAATAGTCTGAATTCGCACGTAACTTCCATGTGACACACCAGATCTGGCCATAACATTCAGGCCAAGTTTGGGGTGTTACAAAACAACTTTTGTGAAAGGGTGTTCATGGAAAACACCTAAAATGGACTTAGTTATAAAGTTGATAAATTGTGTAATAAATGCATGAAATAGTGGAAATTGTGGGCCGCCATAAGAGTGAAAAGAAATAGTTAATATAGTGATTAAATTAGTGAATTTTTATTCATTTTAGATCAGGAAGTACAAAACCCAGACCTAGACCGAGGGAAGGCCAAGCAAACAGACTAAACCAAGAAGTCATTCACATTTTGTATACTAAGGTGAGTTGTAGGTAAATAATACAACTTTACTATAATTATGCATGAAATCATTGATTTGACATAAAATGATTAATTGTGAATATGAGTAATGCATGAGAACATTTATTGAGCATGAATTGATAAATTATGATTTTTAGTAATGAAATGATGAGAATCTACATGATAAAACCCGGTTGAACCTAAAGAATAGACTGGATATTCACGCCGTGATACTAGGGTCGATACGAGTGCTAGTGTAAGACCATGTCTGGGACATGGCATCAACCTCGTTATGTGTCAGTGTAAGACCATGTCTGGGACATGGCATCAACATCGATATGTGCTAGCCAATGTAAGACCATTTTGTGACATGACGTCAGTGTTGATACGAGTGCTAGTGTAAGACTATGTCTAGGACATGGCACCAGCCTCGACATGCACGCTAATGTAAGACCATGTCTGGGACATGACATCGGCACGGACAGAGGAGAGCCAGTGTAAGACCATGTTTAGGACATGGTGTCAACCTCGATAAATGAGAGTCAGTGTAAGACCATGTCTAGGACATGGCATCGACTTGACATGTGAGCCAGTTTAAGACCATGTCTGGGACATGGCACCGGCTTGATACCCTATGTTTGAGGCTTATTGAATATCCTTTCATATTCTAAATGGTTCAACTGGAAATTTAAAGTTTGTATCAAGATCGAGAGATATTATGATGACCTTATGAGTGGAGCAGGTACCTATATGAAATGTGTGAAACATGAGCTCGATATTATGTTGTATGATTATTAAAAGATGAAAATGAGTAAGTTATGCCTATAGTCATTCTTTCAAATCATGCAAAATTTGTGATGTGTTGAGAGCATCTTGTAGCATGGTAAATTGTTGTTATTCATTTACTTGCAACTTACTAAGCTTTATGCTTACTCCCACTTCTTTCCATTTTCTTATATTGCCGCTAAATTAGCTCGTGGATCAACAGATGTTGGAGGCTTCATTCACACTATCATCCAAAGCATTCGGTATAGTTAGTTTCTAGCATTTTGGGAAATGGCATGTATAAGGACTAGTCATTGTTAAGTGTCATTTTATTTTGGGACAAGTGTATTGGCTTGATTTTGAAGTACCTCATTTTGTATAAGGCCAAAGATATTGGCTAATATTTGCTATTGGTTTATAAATACAAATGTTGATGTTTTCATGAATGTGCGAAGTAGTTTGGAGGAACATATGTACTAGGAGTTGTAGTATGATTGAATGGATGGTTTGATCTCGTGTTGATGTATGGATGTCTAATTATGGTCATTGGTTGAGTAATTGTGCCTTGCTATCAATTGGTATGAGATTGATCTTGTTTCAGGGTGGGAAAAGGCTTGGTAGATAGCCTTATTTTTGTCCACACGGATAGACACACAGGTGTGTATCTAGGCCGTGTGTGGCACACGGTCTGCCCTATGGGCGTGTGGTTAGGTCGTGTGTCCCCTACACCTGAGGTTGGCAAAATTAAATGCCCAGTAGTATACCACACGGGCTAAGACACGGCTGTGTGTCTCAACCGTGTGAAAGACACGGCCTAGCACATGGGCGTGTGCCCCTTAAGAGTTGCTGACGTCAGAAACATAATGCCAAGGTTTTTACACACGAGCTACGACAATGGCGTGTATGGCCGTGTGGGGGACACGGGCTAAGCACACAGGCGTGTGCTGGGCTGAGCACACGGGTATGTGAAAACCTCTGTAGGTTCGATGTTAGAAAATAAATCCACACGGTCGAGGGGCACGGGCCTGTCCTTATATGCGTAGGCCGTGTGAACCACACGGGCCTTTAGCACGGCCATGTCTAGATGCCACACGGGCGTGTTGCCCTCCCACACGGGCGTGTTGCCCTCCCACACGGGCGTGTGTCATGCTTTTAGTAGATTTTCTTAGAAGTTTCCTAAGCACTCAGATTGGTTCCGAATGGTTTTTTAAACAAGTTTTGGGCCTCGAAGGTCCATATTAAGGGCTGTTAAACAGAGTTTGAAAAGTTTTAAATTTGGGATGAATTTCATTGACTCAAGATTGTATGTTTGCATGTGTTTTAGTAAGGTAATGCCTTATACCCAGTCCCAGCGTCGGATACGGGTAAGGGGTGTTACAGTTATGATGCATATCTTACGTATGTACTTGATACGAAAGTATCTGAATCTAGGATTGAGTTAGTACCAGTTGTGTGCGAGTATCTAGATACTTTTCCAGAATAGTTATCGGGTTTGCCACCGATCAGAGAGGTTGAATTTGGTATTGAGTTAGTACCAAGAATAGCATCGATATCATAGCTTCGTACAGAATGGCTCCGACAAAGTTAAAAGAATTAAAAACTCAGTTGCAAGAATTAATCGATAGAGGATTTGCCAGACTGAGTTTCTCTCCTTGGGGTGCACTAGTGTTATTTGTGAAAAAGAAAGATGGCACGATGAGAATGTGTATAGACTATCGACAGCTAAATAAAGTGACGATCAAGAATAAATATCCTCTGGCCCGAATAGATGATTTATCTGATCAACTAAAAGGAGCAACTGTGTTTTTGAAAATTGATCTGAGATCGGGCTATTATCAATTGTGAGTTAAAGATTCAGATGTACCGAAAACTGCATTCAGAACCAGGTACGGGCACTATGAATTTTTAGTCATACCTTTCAGATTAACTAATGCTCTTGCCATGTTTATAGATTTTATGAATCAAATATTCAGACTGTATCTAGACCGTTTTGTTATTATGTTTATTGATGATATCTTGATTTATTCCCAAGATGAATCAGAACACACTGAGCATCTGAGAATAGTATTGCAAACCTTGAGAGACAAGAAATTATTAGCAAAGTTCAATAAATGTGAATTTTGGCTTCGAGAGGTTGGATTTCTGGGACATATAGTTTCAGCTGAAGGTATTCGAGTAGACCCGAGTAAGATTTCTGTGATTATAGATTGAAAACCTCTGAGAAATGTATCTGAAGTCCGTAGTTTTCTGGGACTGGCTGGCTACTACAGACATTTTGTGAAAGGATTCTCTATCATTGGAACTCTAATGACATGTTTATTGTAGAAAGATATTAAGTTTTAATGGCCCGATAAATGTCAGTAGAGTTTTAAGCAGTTGAAAGCATTATTGACAGAGGCACCGGTTTTAGTTTAGCCTAAGTTGGGTAAAGAATTCGTGATTTTCAGTGATGCATCTTTAAATGGTTCGAGTTGTGTTTTGATGCAAGAAGGCAAAGTTATAGCTTATGCCTCGGGACAGTTGAAACAGCATGAAAAGAATTATCCAACGCATGATTTAGAGTTGGCTGCGATAGTCTTTACATTAAAAATCTGGCGTCATTACTTGTTTGGTGAGAAATGCCATATTTTTACTGATCACAAAAGTCTGAAGCACTTAATAACTCAAAAAGACTTGAATTTGCGACAGTGGAGATGGTTAGAATTGCTAAAAGACTACGAGTTAGTAATTGACTATCATCTAGGGAAAGTTAATGTTGTTGCTGATGCTTTGAGCCGAAAGTCTTTATTTGCCTTGCGTGCGATGAATACTCAGTTAGCTTTGGCTAATGATGGTTCGATTATAGCCGAGTTAAAAGTGATATCATTATTTTTATAGCAGATTTGTAATGCTCAGAAATTTGATAGTGAATTGCAAGCCAAACAAAATCAGTGTGAGGCAAATTCAAATTCAGATTTCCAAATTAAATCTGATGACTATTTGATGTTCCGAAATAGAATCTGTGTACCAAGAAATCTAGAGCTCATTCAGAAGATTCTAAACAAAGCACACAATGGTTTTTTATCTGTACATTCGGGAATCACTAAAATGTATAATGATTTGAAACAGTTTTATTGGTGGCATGGTATGAAACGTGATATCTCTGAGTTTGTGTTGAAATGTTTGATTTGTCAGCAAGTCAAAGCTGAACATGAAGTACCGTTGGGATTACTACAACCTGTGATGGTTCCTGAGTGGAAATGGGTAACAGTGACTATGGATTTCATATCGGGTTTGCCCCTGTCTCCAAAAAAGAAAGATACGATCTAGGTTATAGTTGATAGATTGACGAAATATGCGCACTTTATTCCTTTACATACAGACTTCTCACTTGAGAGACTTGCTGAAATATACATTTTCGAGATTGTTAGGTTGCATAGGGTGCCACTATCTATTATTTTAGATAGAGATCCGAGATTTACTTCTCGATATTGGAAGAAATTACAAGAAGCCCTTGGTACAAAGTTGCATTTCAGTACAGCGTTTCATCCCCAGACTAACGATCAATCTGAGAGAGTTATTCAGATTCTCGAAGACATGTTGAGATGTTGTGTATTAGAGTTTAAAGGCAGTTGGGAGAAATATTTACCATTGATAGAATTCACGTATAACAACAGTTTTCAATGTAGTATTAAAATGGCACCATACGAAGCTCTATCGGGTCATAAATGTCGAACACCATTGTATTGGACTAAGCTTAGCGAGAATAAGATTCACGGGATTGATTTGATCAAAGAAATAGAAGAGAAAGTGAAAGTAATTCATGATAGTTTGAAAGTAGCTTCAGATCGACAGAAGTCGTACACAGATTTGAAACGAAAAGAAATTGAGTATCAGGTTGGAGATAAAGTGTTCCTGAAAGTATTGTCGTGGAAAAAGATACTTTGATTCGACAGAAAAGGGAAATTAAGTCCGCAATTCATCGGGCCGTACGAAATTATCAAGCGAATTGGGCTAGTGGCATATTGGTTGTCCTTACCATCTGAGTTAGAAAAGATACATAATGTGTTTCATGTATCGATGTTACGATGATACTGATCAAACCCTTCGCACATTATTTCTCCGACTGAAGTTGAGATTTAGTCGAATTTGATGTATAGTGAAGAACCAATTTGAATTCTAACTAAAGAGATCAAAGAATTAAGAAATAAAATAATAGCATTAGTGAAAGTCTTGTGGCATCGACATGGGGTTGAAGAAGCTACGTGAGAACCCGAGGATGCTATGAGAAATCAATATCCCAACTTATTCAATGGTAAGATTTTCAGGGACGAAAATCCCTAAGGGGGAGAGTTGTAACAGTTTGTTTTTCGTTAAATCCAAATAGTGATTTCCAAACCACAAATTTGAGGTCAAAAAATTATTTTAATATTATTTTATGTGTTTACAGCATGTTAGTTTGACGATGTGAAATTTTCGTGAAAAGATTTTAGCGTTTGAATGCTTAATTCAGTAAAAAGGACTAATTCGCATAAAATGCAAAAGTGGTGTTCCTATAGTTCAAAGTGCTTAATAGCTATGAATTATTAAATTGAAAGTCCTTATGATGAAATTAGACCATTTGTGACGGCCCTAAATTCACCCTAGTCGGAAAGTGGTTTCGGGACCACAAAACTGAGTCGCGAAAATGATTAGATGTCATATTCTGTGATTATTGTATGTGATAATAGTATATGTGAAAATTTCGTGCGTTGATTTTTAACGATTAGATGTAAATTTATAAGAAATGACTCATGTGATAAAATTTTAAATTGTGATAGGTGAATTTATAAGTGGCTGAATAGTGCAAGATGTGTTAACATGGGGACTTGCATGTCAATTAGACAAATTCTATTCTTAGTGGCCGACCATAATGATGATGTTTATAATATATGCATTTTTGTTTTATTTCATTTTTTAAGTTATTATTAGTTAAAAAGGATTGGTTTGTGAAATCTTAAAAATGTGATAGGTAATTTTTGAAATAGCCGAATATGTTGGATTTTTAAATATGAGGGATTTGATTGGTTAATAAACCAATCTTGCCTTGCATGGACGGTAATGGCCTAACTCTTAAACGGTTGTATACTTGTGGTATGAGGTTATTTTGGTAAAAGAAAAATTATATGTAGTGATAATACTTAAAATAATTAAGAACATGCAAATGTTCTCCTTTTTGGCCGATCCAAGTAGAAAATAAAAGAAGAGAAGCTTTGGCTGTTCGGCAAAATTGCTTGGCTTGATTTGAGGTAGGAATTCATGAATTTTTCTATGAAAATTATGAATTTGAGCTTTCTTTTAGGTCTTTGACATAACCCATAATATAAATTTTTTTTTATTTTAGTACTATGGGAGGATTCGGCTATATTAGAAAATTCATAGACTTTGTGTTTTATGATTTAAATGAGTTTAGAAGTGTTTAAAGAGTTATGTGAAGTCAAAATGCATGAGTAGTGGAGTTATAAGCTTGGCTTGTGAATATTGTGTGGCATGGCTTAAATTTCCAAGTATGAGCATTCGGCCTTGGTCTTTGGCTTTTGAATTGGAGCTAAAATTTGTCGAATGTTTGTCAACATTGATGGTTAGTAATTTTAGTAAATAAAAACAAAAGATGAGCTAAAGCTTGTAAATTGATTTATGTGAATTAAGTGAAAATTTATGATTGATTAAGTAGCTAAATAGCACTTGGATATATTTTATAGTGGTTGAATTTGGATTTGATTGTTGTTGTGAATTAATAGATTGATATGGAAATTTTAGCCGAATGTGTATATGAATTTTATGAAATGGTTTAGCTTAATGTAAATTAAGGTTCTTGGAAGGTAATTACCGTGGATGGTCTAATAATAAATCTAAATTTTGTTATGTATGTGATGGCTTTGTCGGTTGAAAATTGAGTAGTTAAATTGTTGATTTGAGCTCAAGAGCTTAAGGGGACAAACTCGGATCGAGGGAAAACAAAGGTAGTCGAATGGTCGATAAAGTCGTACGATATCAGTCGAGGTAAGTACTTAAGTATTAAGTTCGATTATATATGTGATTTTAGGTCGAACGAATCTATAATTAGGAATGATGAGATTATGTGACTAGAATATTTATAAATGACATATGAAATTTTAAAGAACAAGAGTAAATAGAATGTGTATTAATGCTAGAAATGGCTAACTGTAATAGTTGGATGTACTTGAAATTATTATTATGTGGAAATGGTGTCTCAATAAATTATGTGACGAAATTATTGAATGCATTATGAGATGATTTGTGAAATAATGTTATGAGGTGAGTGAAACTATTGATGTGATGGGGAATTTGAAAGAAGGAATTGAGATCTTAATAAGTTTCGGTTTAGCCAATTGAGGTGTTTTATTTATATATGTGAGCGATATTCAGGCTAAAAGCCTAGCACACTGAGTGCTGTTGAAAAATATATATATATTCGGGTTGTTTCCCAGCAGGTGGAATGCCATTGAAATAAACTCAGGTTAATACATAGCAAGCTTCGAACTGTTGAAATGAGCACTGATGAATTATTCCGGGCATGAGAGTCCTTGTTATACCTATAAGGTAATGTTTAAATAATTATATGAAGGCCTATTATGTTAAGTTGTCTCAACTAACTATGAAATTGCCAGGTATGGAATATCTTCGAATATTTTGTATAGGTGAATTAAAGTTAGGAATGATTCTTTGTTTTATACCATTATAGTGATTATAATAATCTTCTGAATTAATTATTTGATGTTATAAAAATAGTGATGAATTAAAAAGCTAAGCTCCTATGTGGGCATATACATTCATGTATATGTATAAGATGAATAATTTTTGAACTAATGCATTACTTAATGGTTGAATACATGATTTAGAGAAGGTGATAAAAAAAAAGAAAAAAATTAAGTTGAAATAACTATAAAGTTACATTTTTGCCGAAATGCATCCATGAATGCATGAGTTGTGCTCAAGTTGTTTAAATGAAAGAAATGGTTAAAGTAAGGTGTAAAGAAATGTCCAAATGTGACTTGCCCAGTATAAATTTTGAATATGTTAGATGTGAAAATGTGTATAAGTAAGTTTTTAGTGATTAAACATATGATAAACAAATAAACTTTATTTCTTTATTATATGTGTGTACAATGCCGAATGTTATGGTGAATGAAATTGATAATGATGTGTTATTTAGTCAATAGAATTATCACGATGTGAAATGAAATGTTATTATGTGTGAGGCCGAACGGCATTACTTGAGATGTATAAGAAATGTATATGTACTATGATAGAATGATGTTGGGCTTTTATATATATATATATATATACATAGATTTAATGGCATGGAATTTTGGAAGTAAGTATCCAAACATTAGAGAAAGACTGAAATTCGATCTATAAGTGTATTCGGGCAAATGTAGCCTAACAGGCATGGTACTGGAAAGAGTCAAGTCGATACTTAGCGAATACTATGCTGAATGATTAACTCGAGATTTCGAACTTATGTGATCTTACCTATATTAATACAAGCGCAGAAGCTAAGTATAGCTATAATTTCGTTAGCTCGTAATAAGGTACGTATGTGATTCTTTTACCATAAGCCTTTGACGCATAATAAAATGTGATTGAATTATGATTGCATATCTTAATGTGATTAAGCATAGTGTATTTCATAAGATTTGATTACAAATTGATGTATATATCATTATGAGGTAACTTTCGATTAAACATGGAATAAGAGAATATACTTGTGAAATGTATTAAGGTATTTGGTCGAATGTAAATTTAATTTGACATTGTATACATGTGAGCAAATGTGACATGATATGGGAAATTGTTTTGAAAAGTGTATATTCAGTCAAAAGAGAGGTTCGTTTATTGTGAAAATCATGAAATTGTGGTGAAGTTGTAACATCCTAATTTTTGGGGCTTAGTAATTTTGTGTGATGTTGGGTGAAATTTTAAATGTTGGTATATGGTTGTGAAATTCATGTTTAGAGTGTGTAAATGGGCCTATGGAAGGCCCATGAGTTGGCCAAAACCCGGTAGAATTTTTGAATTTTGGACTTAAGGAGTTAGGGGCTCTGGTTAGGAGGCTTTATCAAAAGATATGGGTAAAATGCAACACAAGAGAACCCCTGGTGGATTGGCTAGGTAACGCCACTAGGGAGCTAAAAAGGTGGAGTGTAAGTGAGGAGAGAAGGCCAAGGTTCGAATCATGGAGCAGGTATTGGTGGTGTTTATTTTTTATGTCCTATGCATGTGAGAGTTTGAAGTCGATTATAACTCTGTGAGAGAAGAGTTTGAATCGGTCATGAGCTTGATTCAAGGAGTGATAAGGGGGAGCATATCTTGGAGGGATTTTAGGAGAATTCAATTTTGAAAGGAGTGTGGCCGGCCAAGGGGTTTGCATTGTGCATATTCGGCAATTGAGTCTAGTTTTGGGGAGTCCTTGCATTTTCTTTGTTGTGCCGATTCACCTTAGTCAAATCCCTCTTCTTTCTTTTATTTTATTTTCCTTTTCCTCTTCTCCATCCTTTAGAAGAAAGCTGAACCATATTCCCTTCCCACTTCTTCTTGTTAGCCGAATACTCTAAAGCAAGCCAAATCCCGAAAGCCATCTTGTGCCGTTTTCTTTTAAGCCACAACCCTCAGGCTCTTTTCATCTTTTTGTGGCCGAATCTTACAACCTCTAAGCCTTCAATCCCCTACCGATTAAACCATCCCAAAACACCTTCTCCTCTTTTAAATCAAAAGCCGAAAGCACATCACCTTTGGAGGACATGTTGGCCGAATTTTAGGACCCCTGTGGAGCGATTTTTGATAGCATTTGGGAGTTTGGTCTGTTTCAAGTTTAAGGTGGTACGGAAGGGTTCTAGTGGTAAGTACTCGTACCCTATTCGATTTAGTATTTTAAATGCTTAGAAAAGCCGAAACCTCCTAAGGTTTAGGGAGGTTGCCGATTTGTAGTCTAGGCTTTATTAAGCCTTCTTCATTTGTTTTATGGTCTCTTGTAGCGAAGCAAACAACCTTGAAGGAGCAGTAGGTTGGGTGAAGCGGTGTTGGATAAGTTTGGATCAATAATCGACCCAGCGAAGGTAAGCTATCTACGGTAATAGGCATAGTGGCCGAATGTTATTGAGAAGACTATAGTGATTATTCTTTTAGATTTGGATCTAATACATCAATTAAATGAATATAGGACGAGTGCGTGGAGGACTTGGAAGAATCGGTCGTCTTTTAACAGGTGTGTAACATACCCCGTAATAGCCTAGGTTCATATTGCATAAAAGCCGAAACATCGGATTATGTTGTTGATGTAACCTGTAAATACGAGATGATGTGTGGATGAGTTCAATTACGATGAAGCAGTAAACGAGAGTGATGGAACAGGTAAGAGCACGGTTTCGTGCAGTTTGGTACGTTGGGCCTCGATGGGCTAAAATAGGGCCCAATGGGCTTGTGGGCCCATTTGGGTAAAAATTGGTAAAAAATGGAATCTGATTGAATTGCATGTTAAACTTTTAGTACCGTTGCGTAACTTAGGCTAAAAAGGACTTAAATGACTAAATCGGCTACGAAGGGCCCATTAGGGGTTTTGGGCCCAATAACTTGAATGCGCGATAATAGGCTAAAAACTGTTGTCTAAGCACTTGGAATTGGTGGATAAACATGGAAAATCCTAATAATGGATAAAATTACGTAATTACCCTTAAAACGTAAAAATGACTATTTTACCCCTAGGTAAAAATGACTTTTATACCCCTAGGGTTGTAATATGTTTATGATGACTTTGATACTGTTGTTCTACATGCTATGACATGATATGCACATGATATGCTATGACATGAACATGATATGCACCATTTGATTCATTATATGCATGGGTTGGGTTTTATATGATGGAGGAAGTGATAAAGGGCTTTGCCCCCGTTTACCGAAAAGGGCTTTTGCCCCAGTTATTAAAAGAGGCTTGGCCTCCAGTTATATGATTAAGCAGCTATGCTGCCAGTGGAGAGTTTGGTTGGGTGGGTTGAGTTATTCCCCACATGGAGAGTTTGGTTGGTACGGGTGGAGAGTAGCGGATGGAGGGTTGAGTAGTCTCCCCAAATGGGTTTTTGCATACATGTATGGTTTGAGTTATGTAATATTGAAATGGGCCTATGGGCCATACCGTTTACAGAAAGGCTTTGGCCTAGCGATATGAGTAATATAAAGGCTTCGGCCCAGTAACAGTTAACCGAAAGGCTTCGGCCCAGTGTATGTTGAAAATTGAGCTTGTACATGTATGGATTTGGGCTCTGAAAGGGCTTGTTATACACTGAGTTCCAAACTCACCCCCCCTTCTTCAACCTTGCAGGTGAACCTTAATGTGGAGACTTGGAGCCGGTGGGAATTCAGAGTGGCCATGATGTTCAGTTGGACTTTCTTTTAAAAGTTTTATTTAAATATTATTATCTATTTTTGGGTTGTAATAAGGCCATTTTAACTAATTTCTTTCTGGATTTGGTTGGTTTGAACTTTGAAATCTGCGCTATTATTTATATCTTAAAATGGGCTAGATCTAGGTTACGTTTTAAACAACTCTCGGTTTTCAAATCATACAGAGATAAATATAACATTTTAACTAAGACATCACTTTGTACAAACTCCATCTCGAGATATTTTCAAAATTATCAATAACCTAAAGTGTGGTAATGGTTGTGGGCATGTCGAGGATTGGATCCAATCAAGAGCTTGGTACTTAAGCAGCCTTCATGGCTCACCTCCTCTGTTTCGGATACCTACCTGGTGCACAGCTTCCATTCACTTTAGTCTTTTAAAAATTATCATCAAATCCTTTAAGAGAGGTTTAAAATCAGAACTTGTGTTTTAATGTTTCCAATGTGACACGTCAGATTTGGCCATAACGTTTGGGCCGGGTTTGGGGTGTTACAGATGTGTTTGAACTTGAATATTTAGTTTAAATGGGATATGCTTGACGAAGTGTTTGTAATGGTTTATTTTGATCCATAAAGATTTATATGATTAGAAATGAGATTGATTAAATAATTAAGACTTACTAAGCTAATTAGCTTACTTCGAGTGTCTTTGTTCCTCTGTTTTATAGATCTCATTTGAAAGCTTCGGGCTCGGGGATTCAAGTCGAAGTCATCCGCTATCTAAACTAAATTTTGGTACCTTTAAAAGTTTTACATTTTGTTAATGGCATGTATAAGCTTAACTCCTTTGATAATCAGTTATGTTTTGAATATGTATTTTAGCCATGCGAAAATGGCTTATTCAATTTGACAAATAGCGTCCCATGATTTTGTTAATGATGTTTGGATTCAACTATGGTTGACATATTTAGTTATGAGTATTATATACATAGAAATAATGTTTAAGTGAACGTGTATTCGGGTTAAAGCTTTAGAGATCAACCATATGAACTTTGTATTACATGTTTATTTATACAATGGTTTAATGTATGGCAATATAGCTTAGTTAGATGCTTAAATGCATTAGTTTATAAGTCAGGTCAAGAAGTAACAAACGAATTAAGCTTGCATGTTTATTTAATGCCAAATGTTAAACTACGAGTTGTATCATGCTTTAGAATAGGTTCAGCTAATTGTTGATGATTTGAGATTACTTGTAATGATTCTATATAAAGCCTAAAGGTTTTAAATCTCTTTGATATTTGTTTTATAGAGTGTATAAGATCTACTTTATATGTGTATCTCATAATGTCCGGTAGTAGTATTCAATTGAGTAATACTTTGTAACCCTATTCCAGTGACGGATGAAGGTTATATGGTGTTACACCATTGGTAGTGGGGATGGACATAAATGGACTTATATTATGTGATTTATAATGTTTTAATTAAAGGTTATAATAGTAATTTAATAATTAAAGTTAATAAAACAAAAGAATTACATGTCTACCATCTTTTTACTACCTTTCTTCCACCAAAATTAAAAGAAAAAGGAAGCCATGGATGCATTTTTAAGTTTGGCCATTGCATGCTCTAATTGTAAATCCGTTTTTGCTTTATTTTTTATGACTTTTATGTTTTTGTGATCGTTACAACTTGTACTGGCTAGCCCAGGGACTATTTTGCAAAATTGTTAAATGTTTTGAAAGATGCCATTGATGAATACTTGTGTTATTTGATGTTTGATGATGAAATATGAAAGTTTGATATTAGATATACTAGTTTTGTAAAGTGATTTTTAGTGAAAATACGAAGTAGGGGTTAATTTGTGAAAATATGAAAATGTGTGGTTAAATGTGTAAGAATGTAACATCCTGAAAAAGGGCCTAAACGGAACAGTGGCTGTGAAACTACAAATACGAGATAGAAAAGTTTATTATGATGAATTATCACGATTTACCGATTGATTGGATGCATGTGTTAGACTACCGATAAAAAATTTTATAGATTGCATGTTTAATTTGTCTATTACAGCTTATTTGCAAAAGTTGCAAAATATGTATTCTAGTTTATAAAGTACTTGATCGAAATGGGGGTTTAAAGTAGAGGTCCTTAAATAGTAATTAGATCATTAAAGTTTGATGGACAAAAATAGACATGGTTAGTAAGTAAGGTATTTAAGGGCTTTTTGGAAAAATGCCTTAATTAATGAATCAAGACAAAATAACATGAAATAAGTTATCATCTTCTTCATTGCTTTTCTCCATGGCTGAATGTAGCAAAGGAACACCATGGCTAGGGTTTGTTCATCTTCCAAGCTTCATAGTAAGTCCGTTCTAGCTCCGTTTTTCATGTTTTTTACATTTTTGGAATCTGGGTAACTTGATTAAGCTAATTCTACCATTAATTCGAGCTAGGGTTTATATTTGGAAAATTACCCATAGGTGAAAAGTGTGTATTTTGATGTTTTATGATAGTATATGAAGCTTAGAATTATGTTAAACGACTTTTGCTAAGCGATTTTCAGTGAAAACGAGTTAAACGGCATAATCGGTAAAAAGTATTATTGTTCATAAGTGCATGTTAGGGCAAGAATTTGATGGCCACAGAAGGAAGAAAATGATCATCGTGTCCTAAAACATAAGAATTAGGGATAAAGTTTAATTTCTGAGCTTTGGGAAAAAGTATAAATATGCAAAAGTTTAGAGGTAAAAATGTAAATTTTGTAAAAAATATGTTTTAGGTCCGAAATGATTAGTGCATTGATTAAATAAGTGAAATATGATGTTTTAGATCCCGAAAAATGAGATTTGGACCTAGAATGGGAGAAAAATAAAAAATCGAGAAAGTTGGTCAAAATGGTCGTGTTGGTATCGAGGTAAGTTCATGTGTTTAATAAGCATTTAATTAAGCATATTTGAATGCTAAATTGATATATTAGTTATAAATGTTTTAGTATTTATTTTTGAATATAATGACAATAATTGAGAAATGATTCGACATTAAAAGTGAGAATTCGAATAAGTTTACATATAAAACCATAATGGTAATGTGGCTTTGTATAAGATCAAGAAAGTATTGAATAGCATAATTTGAGGAAAGTAAGATAAATTGAGGAATTGATGAGATTGATAATGTAAGTATGTAAGTTAAGTAGCATTTTATTATTATGAAATTGTTGTTATTATTATTGTTGTTGAGTTATGTGACTGACCTTGAGAATTTTGAGTAAGTATGTTTTAGCTATGAATTGCCAAGGCATTAATATTTCAAAGCCCATGCTTATAACTTGGAAACTAAGGAAGAATAGACGGAAAAGTCCATGTTTATAACATGGCAATTGTAACACCCCCAAACCTGGTCGGACGTTATGGCCATATTTAGAAGTGTCATATTGAAGTGTTTTGAAATCGTGTTTCACTAAAACTAGACTTTTTGTAAAAACCTCTTATTCTTTAAGGGTTGAAGAAAACATAATTCTGTTTATCCTTGATTTAATCAGATTATGAAAATAGTTTACTTTAGAAAAACATAATGTTTACGGAAGCTTTATTTGAATTCTCGTTTGTGGTGCAGTCGTGGTTTTTGAAAAATAGATATCATTTTGTAAAACGCGTCCCAGAGCTAACAGATTTTAAACATGCAGATAAATAAACCCAATACTTAAGAAAAATTAAATAACGGCCTTATTACAATACCCAAAATAAAAACCTTAATTAAAGTAAATAAAAATTGAAAGCAGTTTAAAAGTAAAGTGTGGCCGCCTCCAAGTCCCACGTAGCACCGAATTGCCTATGCCTCGGGATTACTGTTCAGTAAAATAAAAGGGCGAGTATACGAATACTTAGTGTGTAATCCCTTATAAAATAAAAATAACCAGATATGCAGTAAGCAGAAACAGAATGGACCCAAGCCCATAACAGAAACAGTGTTAGATGGGCCTTAGCCCAATGCAGTAACAATGACAGGTGCATAAATGCCAATGGAAAACCAGCCCAATCCAACCAATACACCGCCCATACCAACCAACACACCGTGTGGGGATTAAATTGACCCACCCAGCCAACACACCAAGCTTAGCACCGGTTGCAACATTAAGTCAACAGGATGGCTTAAAGCCATAACAGGATGGTACAGGGACGTAAGCATTGCAACAAAGCTGCCAAATAACAGGATGGTTAGATGCCATAGGCAGGAAGGCCATGGGCCTTAGACAAGATGGCAATAAGCCATAATACTTCCTCCCTCAATATAACCCAAACCCATGCAGGATGACATGTTATAAAATCATACGTAAATGCCAGATGTCATGCCCAATATAAAACATGCCAATATCATACAAACATAAATCAACCTACCACTAGGGTCATAACGATCGTTTATACAGCCATGGGTAAAATGGTAACTTTTACCCCTCAGGGGTATTTTTGTCATCTTTCTAAGTTTTGGAGTCTCGATACCCAATACAGTTGACTATCACAATAGCATACAGATACGCACCTTCAGCTTCTAAGCCGATCAACAGAAAATAGGGTTAGATACACACCTAAAATATCGCCGTTGTCGCAACACCTCTAGATCACAACACTTAAGAAATATTACGAACCATATGAGTCAGATCTATGATAAATCTAGAACTAAAGTATTGAGATTACTTTATTACACTTATTGTTGCTTACCAAACCACCAACGTCAAAATCTCCTTTGCTCTATACCCAACGGTTCCTCCAACAATCTTAGCCTTAATCAAAGCAAATAACCATCATAATCGGAATCATATTTCTTAATGAACAAACAATGCTAGAGTACTTACCACGAGTGAAAGAACTACGTAATCAGCCTAGACTCCATTTCCTATCACCGCCCCAATTTCAAAAAGAGAACCCCAATTTTTTTAATAGATACAAACTGGAACAAGAGGGAACAAGAACCCTATATTCGGCCTAATAATGGAAAATGGGTGTTAAAAAGATGATGAAAGAAAATTAAGAATGAAGGGAGAAAAGAAGTAGTGACGTTGGCTATGAATAGAGAAGAAAAGAAATAGTTTGATAAAGTTGAAGATGAGTGGATCTCAAAAATGATGGATGAAGAAAGTTCACAAGTTTGGGTAGTGGGAAGGAATCGGCTTCAAGAAAAAGGGTGATATGGAATTGAGAGAAAAAGGGTTTAATTGCCAAAGAAAAGAAATGTAAAGACTACTAAGGCAAAGAGATATTTGGCTTCACTATCCCATACCAAAAATGCCGAAAACCAAATAGAAACTATTCCCAAAACCCAAGAGAAGATTTGGCACACAACCAAAAATGCCGACCTAGAAACAATTGCCGAACACAAGAGTGATTTCCCTCCCCCCCCCCAAAAAAGCTATTTCAGCACTAACTAGCCTAAGAATCAATATGTGCCAAGGAGTCCTATTTCGGTACAAAACTTTTGTGAGCAAAGAAAACAAATGCCTTCGGTCAAAGTTTCAAAAAAAGAAAGCAAAAACCCTTTTAGCCAAAATTATAATTGACCGAATATCACTAAAATTAGTCCCACATTTGGTCAATACTTCCCATAATAATTCTTTTAAAAGCAGCAAGAAATCTACCAGCAATCAATTCCCAATTGATCGTGATTTGATGAATTAATAAAATCTGATCGTACCTGTAAACTAACAAATATCACGATAAAAGGCAAGTGCACTTATCGAACAGTAGTATAGTTAGTGGAAAGACCGGAATATCGAATCCAAGAAACTATGAGTACTAGTAATGACTTTTTTCCTATTATCTAGCCTAAAAATAAAGAGGGTTTGGTTGTAAATTAAACTAAACTAACTAAAGAAGTAACAAAAAGTAAAGTGGGAGATTGCTTTTTGGGAAAGACTGATTGATTAAGGTAATACCTAAGGAAGAATCTACCTAGACTTCACTTGTTATCTAACTCTGAACCAAATGATTTCTTCATTTGATTTGATCTGTAGAGATCCCTAAATTATGTTAATACCTCCGTCGAGGATAAGAACAACTAATCCTAGGTTGATTAACTGAAATCTCTTTCTAGTTAAAACCCCTAGTCTTGCATTAACTCGATCTATGGATCCCCATATTAGATTTGACTCTAATCCGATAATTTTCGGTGTCCTATCTCTAGGATTGTGATCAACTCCGCTTAATTGTGTTGGATCTACTCCTACGTAGGGACTTTTACTCCTCTACATAAGCAAATTCGACTTAAATCAATATCCCAGAAATATCAATTTAAGAGTTAAAAACACAATTAAGAACAAATCAAATATTTATCACACAGCTCAGATAACAATAACAAGATCTATCTTAGGTTTCATAATTATAAAAGAAAACATCTCAGAATAAATAAAATAACAAAACATAAGAAAACCTAAAACTCCTGAAAGGATTGAAGGGAGATCCTCTGTCTTGATGTAGATCCTAGCTTCTGAGATGGATCAATAGGCTTCCCTTCGAGTAATTCCCTCCTTTAACTCCCCGTCTTGGTGGGAATAAAGCACACCCTTGTAGCTGCCTCCTAGGGTCTTTATATAGAGTTTTGGAATGCCTTTCTTAGCCCCTAAGTAGCCTTTTCCAAGAGAAATTGAACTTCCTCACGACAGGGACAAGTCCGTGTGCCACGCCCGTGTGGATCGAGGCCCAAGCCTTGCTTGAGCTTGTTAAAGTGGCACGACCATGTGGCACGACTGTGTGGCGAACCTCCAGGCCGTGTTGATTACTGAATTGGGCCTAATTTGCCCCTTTTTGGCCTGTTCCTTGCTCTTTTCTCTTCCTTATGCTCACCTAAGTATAAAACATGAAATAAAAGGATTAGGAGCCCCAATTTCCACAAATTCAATGATAATTTATCCAGAATTTGGGCTAAGCATGGTGTAAAAATATGTATAATTTATCGCTTATCAAATACCCCTACACTTAAGCCTTTGCTTGTCCTCAAGCAAAATCTCAACTTACAGTTAAGAATCATTCTTCTCAACTTATAATCCTTATCAATAATGTTTCAAACTAATCCACAAGTAATCATACAATGAAAATTCAACCAGAAGAACATTAAAGTTTCAAACACTCTAAGTTGAGAATTTTATCACAGAAACATAGGTTTTCTCCCTTCTCCTAAGTAATTACCTTTCAATAAAAATCAACAAGATTTGACATCCTCACTAAAGATTCACTCTATCCACTCTTAGGGTTCAAAAATTAAGCACTCTTTAGTCAACCTAAAAAGTTATTACCATAGGCTTGCAAGAAAATCAAATCTCCACCACTATAGATTGATATGACACATCGATCAAAAAGTCTTTCAATGGTTGTAATGGGGCTTTGGTTAGGGGTGTTGTCACAGGCTGAAAAAGGGGGTTAGAATCGAGATTGAATTGAAAAATCATCTAGTTAGAAAAATCTCTATCACTTGAACATATTTCTAGTGTAAAGCCTTTCTTTTGGATAATGTTGTCTAAGAACAGCAGCTCAAAAATTACATGGAAATATGCAAAAATATTGAATTACAACTGAAGTATACATATTTTTTTTAGGAGTTAAATCAAATAATGACAAATTTAATATTTATGGACTTTACAAATCAAACAGAAAAAGAATAAAGCTAGATAATAATTCAACTCAAATCTCGACAAAAATAGGGATAAAAAATAATTAGGGGGATTTCAACAATAATGGGTTTTTGGTTAATTTTAAGGGTAAGTCAAATGAATGGGTTGTTAGGCTCAAGGGGGTTCACTAGGGGTTAATTTATGGAGGTAGGCTTTTATGGAGTAAGTGGGTTATACTTAGGTGCCTTTATCATCTTAGTATACCAAATCAATGATATGGTCTCGACGTGTATAATCGAAGCAAGTTCTAGAATAACAAATCAGTATTGACTCACTCAAAGCAATAATAAAAGTGACCACGAAAGGATGTATGCTCAAAAGGCTCAAAAATCTCACCAGAATTATGGCTTTTTGATGTCAATCCTGCGAATTTCAAATATCAAGATAACACTTAAAATTAGGGGAAATAGCCTAGAAAAATCTAGAATTCTCAAAAATTTCAACTTATCATGCTTGATTCTCTAATGTCTTAAAGTTTGAATAATCGAAGCATAATACATATGTCTTAATTCTCAACATATCAATAAAAATCATAAGTCAATCAGAATTTATTCCTAATAGGAGATTGAGACTAATGCAGAGAGTGAAAGTGAGAATTCAAAATTTAAGAACAATGCAAAAAGTTAGTGGTAAAAATTTTCAGGGTTTTCAAAGGTAATCCAAAGAGTGAAAGTAAGTTCCCCCTTACACTTAAGATGTACATTGCCCTCAATGTACAAAGATAACATTAGTAGCAATAGAAGCATAAGATCATAAGATAGGGAGAGAAGTGAAACTCCCTGGAAATTGGATGAATTTGTAGAGACGGATATTGGAATTGTAAGAGCCGGCAGTTGTGGCAGGGTTTTCCCATTACAGATGGATTTGAGCTGTAAAGCTCCTTTGAAACTGCGATAGTATAAATAGGTGTTTAGGGATTTAAGTTAAGCATAATTTTCTCGTTAGGGAATAGCCGATATGAAAATAAAATTGAAAACTAAACTAAAATATTCAATAAACATAAAGATCGAAATAAAGATAAAGAAAAATCTAAAGATTCTAAAGAAACATAAAGTTCAAGAGGAGGTAAAAATAAAGATCAAGAAAGTAAATAAAAAAGAAGATAAGAGGAATAGAAAGTTCTAATCCTCAGATGGTCTGCGAGGTGGGGGCGGTGGTGCGAGATGGAGTTTCTGACAAATCTGAGCTAATGTTGCATCATTGTGGTCTAATCACTGAAAACATTGGTTCCGAAATTGGGCGAACTATTCAGAAGTGACGTAGCCTAAAGCTGCCGCATGAACTGGGTGGCGAGTCGGTGGTGGCTCAGTGGGTGGCTCCTCCGGTGGTGGGACATCATCAGTAATGTCCTCGGGGACCTCTTACTCAGCATCCCAGAATAGATGGTATTGTAGAGGATCGGTCCCAGGTCGGTGCTGAATCATCCTCATATGTAGCATAGTTTGGATGCCTTGTGGGGACATCTAGCCAATCAGTGTATAGGATGACGTCTGGGCCGCGATGTTAAGTAGGCCGAAGTGGCGGGCCAATCTCGTGATGTATGGGCCTATAGAGATCACGCCCCTATGATGTCACTCCGTTTGGTGTTGGATGGCATGGGCAATGAAGTAGGCAAGGTCAATCACGTGAATATGCGCCATACTCCATAAAAAGTAGGCATCGTAGGTGTTGACGACGTCGATACTCTCGCGTCTGCCTGTCAGTGTGTGTGGGAGTAGGCATGTATGTATCTAAGAGATGGGGCGAGAGCGGTTGCTTTGGAGCGACTAGGGTCGTATGTGGGCTGGCCAGGGACTAAGGCGCACCAGCAGTTGACTGGAGAGATAGGGATGTAGCGATGGAGTTCTGAGAGGTCTTCTTCCTCCACAAACTGCTCAATGTAGAGGCCTAGTGCTGTACTAAACTCTGGTACACTGAGTTGACGAACGAGGCCTCTTAGACGAAATTGTATCGTTCCCAGATCTTCATGTTGGTTCATCACCGTCTGGAGATGGAATGTGGAGTAGAACTTGAGGGTGAGTTCGAGATAGGTGGGCTCTATGATTTGAAAGAACTGCTCCCACGGGTCCGTTGTTAATAAGGCCTGGACCTCGTCAGCTAGCTGGACCTGTTCTAGTGCGGCCCAGTCGATGCACCTTCCAACTCTGAGGGGTCTTGCCCGTAATATCTGGAATAGTTCTTCTTGTGAGTTCTGCGAGAATTGGAGAAAGAGGTGTCAGACTTTAGCGGTGGGTCTAAAAAAGGAACCACCGGGCCCTTTGCACTTTTTGGAGGTAGGGACGGCAACTTTCTTCCCTCTTGAAGATGACATGATTCCTAAAAATAAAACAAAATAGAAAAAAGGTATGCATTAGTCCTAAATGAAAAGATACAAATATTCATAAATTCTTTAAACGAAATAACAGTGCTAACTAAAACTTACTAAACGAGGGTCAATCTTTACTAATCTAAATCCCATGTTTGATTCATCCTAAGCATAGAACTTTTAGCAAGAAAGCAATGGCTTGTTTTTGTGGGTTTTTATAATCAATGTATTCCTAAAGCCTATTGCATGAGATAGGTAACAATGGCAGCCAAAGAACGATTCTAAGTGGCATCATGAAGTTTCTAGACTAATCATGCTAAATGAATGAGATTCCTATCAATAACAATGTAAACAACCTAAAAGAATGAATCATGAATAGATAAGTAAATCAAAGCATCAAAAATTGTATGAAAAATGAGAAAGGAGAACCGAATGGGTGGTTATGGGAGATTGCACGGGCGTAGTGGTGTTGTTGAAACTAGCGGCGGCGCTAGGGATGGTTCGTATGGAAGTTAGGTTGAGGGATTTTTAGGGTTTAGGAGAGGAAGAAGGTGAATAGTGAGCTATTTTTATAGGATTTTGGGTCACACGGGCATGGCACACGCCCGTGTGGCTCGGGGTTAGCCCGTGTGGTTCGTAAATTGGTAATTTTGGGGCGCCCGATTCGTGTCGGACTCCTGTGTTCCTAGGGTGTGTTGCGGCACACAGCCGTGTCCTTCGATGTTCACTTCTCCTACGGCCGTGTCGGAGGCCACACGCCTGTGTATGAAATGGTAGGTTCGACCACAGTCTTGAGGCATAGGCGTGTCGCACGCCCGTGTTGAATTAACAGGTTTGGCCGTGGCCGCATCGCACAGCCGTGGCAAGTTATCGAAGCCTGTGTATAGGAAGATCTTACCCTGCTCATACACAGCCGTTACGCACGGTCGTGTCTTTGCTCATAGTGGCCACACGGCCTTAGGCACGCCAGTGGGCATGGCCGTATGGCTCGAAAAACCTGCATTCAAAGGGTTAGTTGATGTATTAGAGAGCCTAAATAAAAGAATTTACTAAGTCAGTGCTCGGGTTGCCTCTCGAGAAGCGCTTGTTTATAGTCTAAGCTCGACTTTTCTCGAGCTTGTTCGGTCATGGTGGCTTGAAGAGTTGATACTCTTCTATCCTGCATTCAATTTCATTATAAACGTAGGATTTGAGTCGAGTGTGAGTTACCTTGAAAGTGCCGAGTGACTCATGTTTTATCTCGACTATACCATAGGGGGAGATTTTCATTACTGTGAAGTAGGGTATGTCACTTGTATGTTCTTTTGAATTCAAGATTCGAGGATCGTCTTCCCCTAAGATTACCTTATCCCCAACCTTGAGTTGATTCATTTTTACCTGAGGGTCGTCTTGGTGATGGTCTATGTTGGTGTGGCATATTTTGGGCTTTTCATGATAGTTTAGTGATAAACGATAAATTATACATATTTTTACCTCATGTTTAGCCTTTATTTTGGATGAATTATTATCAAATTAGTGAGAATTGGTGCTCTTAATCTTTCTTTTTCATATCTTATAGTCAAGAGAGCATAGGGAAGAGAAAAAAACGAAAAATGGACCGAAAATAGAAAAAATGGGCCAAAATGTGTAATCGACACGGCCCAAGGAGTCACCACACTGCCGTGGCACACGGCCGTGCCACACAAAGACCACACGGTCCAGCCCCTGACAAGCACGGCCAGGGCACACGGCCGTGCCACCTAAACAGTCCCAAACACGGCCTCTTGTCGAAATCACATGGGCGTGGCACACGGGCGTGTTCTAGTCGTGAGGAAGAGGAATTTTACTTGGATTTGGATACTTAAGGGCTAAGAAAGCCATTCTAAACTCTATATAAAGACCCTAGGGGGCAACTTCAAGGGTGTGCTTATTTCCCACTAAGGGAATATACTCTTTTCTCTCAGGAAAGAGTGCCATATCTCTGCCAACACAAAGAGTGAAAGCAAGGGATTACTCCAAGGGAAGCCGATTGATTCATCCTAGAAGCCAGAATTCTACATCAAGACAGAGGATCTCCCTAAATTCCTTCAGGGGTTTTCGGGTTCTTTATGTTTTGTTATTTTAATTCTTCTGAGACGTTTTCTTTCTTTATTATGAACTAAACCCCTCAAATACTTGAGAGGGATGAAACCTAAGACGAATCTTTTTATTATTTATTCTTGAGTTGTATGATAAATACTTGAGTTGTTCTTAATTATGTGTGCTTAATTCTTGTGTTAATAAGCCTAGGTATTAATTCAAGAAATGGATGTGCTTAAAGCAGAGGAGCAAAAGTCCCTGTGATAAGAGTAGATCTACCATAATTAAGTGGAGTTGCATGCAACCCTAGACATAGGGCGACATAAATCTACCGGATTAGGGTCAAACCAAATATAGGGAACCATAGATCGAATTAATGCAACCTAGGGTGTTAATTAATAAAGAAGCTTTAGTTAACAACCTAGGCCTAGTTGCTCTTCGCCTCGACAGAGGGTTTAGCATAAATTAGGGATCTCTACGGATCAAGTTAAGTGAATAAATTGTCTAGCTCAAGAACCAATAACAAGTGAAGTCTAGGTGTATTCTCCCTTAAGTATTGTTTATATCAATCAGCTTTTCCCTAAAGTTTTCCCCAATTTACTTTTTGTGCACTTTTAGTTAGTTTTAGAATTAGTTTCAAACAAACCTCTTTTATTTTTAGGCTAGATAATAGAAAGGAAGTAAGTATTAGTACTTTTAGTTCCCTTGGGTACGATAACTCAGTCTTGCCGCTAAACTATACTACTGTTCGATAGGTGCGCTTGTCTTTACCATCGTAATATTAGTTAGTTTTGGTGTGATCAGTTTTATAAATTTTATTACTTAATATCGCGAGTCGTATCATTTAGTCACTCATTAGTTCCTCAACCTGAAGCAGCCGCTTTTCATGTACGTCTCCCTTGGACGGACTTGTTTGTGGTTGGGTTGCCTTTATGTGGAGTGTATCCTGCACAGAAGGTTAGGTGGTGAGATCAGTGTTTTTAAAAAGACTCGTGACTATATTCTTATTATCAACAGTCTTAATAGAGTTTTGATCTTGTAAAGTAACTCTGTCATCACCTACACGTAGTGTAAGTTCACATGTTCCTACATCAATTATTGTTCTAGCAGTTGCTAAAAAGGGACGCCCTAGAATTAAGGGTACATTGCTATCCTCATCAATGTCTAAAACAACAAAGTCAACTGGGAATATAAATTTATCAATTTTAATAAGCACATCTTCAATTATTCTTTTTGGAAATCTAATGGTCTTATCAGCCAATTGGATGCTTCTCTTAGTTTGTTTAGGTTTTCCAAGACCTAGTTGTTTAAACAATTTAAATGGCATGACATTTATACTAGCCCCTAAATAAGCTAAAGTATTTTTTGTGTCTAAACTACCAAGTAAACAAGGAATAGTAAAACTCCCTGGATCTTTTAGTTTGTTGGGTAGCTTATTCTGTAAAATGGCTGAGCATACTACATTTAGCTCCACATGAGATTTCTTATCTAGCTTCCGCTTGTTTGTCAAGATCTCTCTTAAAAACTTAACAGCATTTGGCATCTGTGAAAGAGCTTCAATAAACGGTAAGTTGATATGAAATTTCTTTAAGAGTTTAAGAAACTTACCAAATTGCTCATCTGTGTGGTCTTTTTTTAACGCATTTGGGTATGGGATACGAGGTTTATACTCTTTGATAGTTACTTCTTTGGAACTTACCTCATCATTACCTTTACTTGCCACAGTTTCCTTACATGACTCTGAGTTGGTTTTGGTTAACTCTTCCTCATCTATTGTATCCATGGCATTGAGTTGCTCCTTAGGGTTAGTCTCAATGTTGCTTGGTAACCCACCTTGCGGTCTTTCAAAAATTAGCTTAGCGAGCTGGCCTATTTGAGTTTCGAGTCCTTGAATAGATGCTTGCTGATTCTTCAGTGCTGTTTCGGTGTTTTGAAAATGGGTTTCTGATACGACAATAAATTTTGTGAGCATTTCTTCAAGGTTCGGCTTTTTCTCTTGTTGGAATGGTGGCTCTTGGAATCCCGGAGGAGGTGGTGGTCTCTGATTTCCTTGGTTGCTTTGTCCTCCCCATGAGAAGTTAGGGTGATTTCTCTGACCTGCATTGTACGTGTTACTGTAAGGGTTATTTTGAGATCTAGAATTGTTACCCATGTAGGTGGCTTGTTCATTTTCCGTGCCATATCCGTAGTTGGAGTAGTCCAGATTGTAACTGTTCCCTTGAATTACGTCGCATTGCATTACTGGGTGTGCCTACGTAGAACCAACAAAATTATCAATCTTTTTATTTAAAAGTTCTTCCTGATTAGAAAGCATGGTTACGACATCAATATTAAAAACTCCTGCAGCTTTTTGTGGCTTTGTTCGCATGACTTGCCACTGATAGTTATTCAGTTACATCTCTTCTATAAATTCGTAGGCTGTTTCTGGTGTTTTGTTATTGATTGTTCCTTCGGTAGCTGCATTGATCATTTGTCTTGTTGAAGGATTCAAACTGTTGTGAAAGGTTTGAACTTGTAACCACAAAGGTAGTCCGTGGTAAGGACACCTTCTCAATAGGTCCTTGAATCTCTCCCATACGTCGCAAAGTGTCTCTAAATCCATATGCACAAAAGAAGAGATATCATTCCGCAATTTAGCTTTTTAATTGGAGGAAAATACTTAAGTAAAAATTTTTCGGTCATTTGTTCCTATGTAGTGATAGAACCTTATGGTAAAGAATTTAACCACTGTTTAGCTTTGTTTCTCAAGGAGAACGGGAATAGCCTAAGACGAATGGCATCATCAGAAACACCATTTATTTTGAACGTATTGTATAATTCCAAAAAGTTGGCTAGATGTGAGTTAGGATCCTCATCCTGCAAACCATCAAACTGAACAAATTGCTATATCATTTGAATAGTGATTATTTGCAGTAATAGTAAGCCTAACAATGCTAGATTCAGTGCCTGCTAAATTAGGTCTAGCATAATCATACATAGTACGCGAAGCAGGATTTTGCTCAACAGGATTTGCGGCTACTATAGGAGGTAACTGATTATCCTGTTTGGCTTCCATCTCTTCAGTAGGTTCTAGCCCTTCTTCTTGTCTTTGTTCTAGGTATTGCAAACTTCTTCTTATCTCTCGATGATTTCTGTGAACTGTTGCTTCTAAATCGTCGTCAAAAAGTAGTGGTCCTCCCGGGTTTCTTCTAGTCATAAACTAGAGATATCTAGAAGGGAAAAGGTAAAGAAAATTTTAGTAAATAAATAAAAAAATAAAGGCTGAAAATAATTAAAAATAGTAATGGCTAAAGTAATACAAATCGAGTGTTCCTAATATCTTAGTTTCCTGGCAACGGCGCCAAAAACTTGATCGTGATTTGATGAAGTAATAAAATCTGATCATACCTGTAAACTAACTAATATCACGATAAAAGGCAAGTGCACCTATCGAACAGTAGTATAGTTAATGGCAAGACCGGAATATCGAATCCAAGGAACTATGAGTACTAGTAATGACTTTCTTCCTATTATCTAGCCTAAAAATAAAGAGGGTTTGGTTGTAAATTAAACTAAACTAACTAAAGAAGCAACAAGGAGTAAAGTGGGAGATTGCTTTTTGGGAAAGACTGATTGATGAAGGTAATACCTAAGGAAGAATCCACCTAGACTTCACTTGTTCTCTAACTCTGAACCACATGATTTCTTCATTTGATTTGATCTGTAGAGATCTCTAAATTATGTTAATACCTCCGTCGAGGATAAGAACAACTAATCCTAGGTTGATTAACTGAAATCTCTTTCTAGTTAAAACCCCTAGTCTTGTATTAACTCGATCTATGGCTCCCCATATTAGATTTGACTCTAATCCGGTAGATTTTTGTCGTCCTATCTCTAGGATTACGATCAACTCTGCTTAATTGTGTTGGATCTACTCCTATGCAGGGACTTTTGCTCATCTACATAAGCACATTTGACTTAAATCAATATCCCAGAAATATCAATTTAAGAGTTAAAAACACAATTAAGAACAAATCAAATATTTATCACACAGCTCAGATAACAATAACAAGATCTGTCTTAGGTTTCATCCCCTTAGGTATTTAGGGTTTTAGTTCATAATTATAAAAGAAAACATCTCAGAAGAAATAAAATAACAAAACATAAGAAAACCCAAAACTCTTGAAAGGATTGAAGGGAGATCCTCTGTCTTGATGTAGATCCTAGCTTCTAAGATGGATCAATCGGCTTCCCTTTGAGTAATTCCCTCCTTTAACTCCCCGTCTTGGCAGGAATAAAGCACACCTTTGTAGTTGCCTCCTAGGGTCTTTATATAGAGTTTTGGAATGTCTTTCTTAGCCCCTAAGTAGCTTTTTCCGAGTGAAATTGAATTTCCTCATGACAGGGACACGCCCATGTGCCACGCCCGTGTGGATCGAGGCCCAGGCCATGCTTGAGTCTGTTAAAGTTGCACGGCCATGTGGCACGGCCGTGTGGCGAACCTCCAGGCCATGTTGATTACTGAATTGGGCCTAATTTGCCCGTTTTCAGCCCGTTCCTTGCTCTTTTCTCTTCCTTATGCTCACCTAAGTATAAAACATGAAATAAAAAGATTAGGAGCACCAATTTCCACAAATTCAATGATAATTCATCCAGAATTTGGGCTAAGCATCGTTTAAAAATATGTATAATTTATCGCTTATCACCAATCCACCGCTTGACCACCGCTTGACCAATTCAACTATTACATAATCAGTCAGCCCCAAATCTTCCTTGCATGAGCAGCAAAAATCAAACTTCATTTGTACAAGAAGGAGCTCGAACTCCAGCCCTCTAGGATCTCCATCATGCTCTAGCCACTACACCACAACTTCTCTTACAATATAATACCGTCACAATTAATTATAACCCTTACCTACTGAAGCCACGGTTTATTAAAGAGTAAAAAAAATGGAAATTCCTCCTGCCAAGAGACTGGAACCTACGCCCCTTCTAAATGCCCAACACGCCATTTGCAACCCTTCCACAGTCTCTTTTTTTTGTCATAAATCACGACCAAATAAATATAAAGTTTACATGCCAGCTTCCATACCCATATATGCGAAAATAAAAGAATTATGCTAAGGCCAGGACTTGAACCTTGGACCACTTCCTTGCTACCCGACTCTCTTAGCCACCAGACCACCTGCTTCTATACGTCCAGCTTTATCCAAAAATATTTATAAGCCTTTCGTTGTGACGCCAATGTCCCCTAAAGACAAAAACTAACTTTTTTCCTAAAGTCCTGGTTTGAACCCAGGACTTCTCAAACATCCCCCAATCACTCCAAATCACTTAATTAACAAACCAAACATAAAATTGCAAAATTTTTCTTGACCATAAAAATCCAAATTCCTCCGATACACGAAGCCCATTTCTCCTAAGCCCAAAATCCAAGGTATTGCAGCAATTAAGGAAGAATTGATGGGAAAAGACCATGGTTGACTCATGGCAACATAAGATAAGGATACCAAGCAAGACCATGCCAAGGCATGGCATTGGTAAGTTTTACAAGGCAAGAAAATCATGTAAGCCCATGTCAAGACATGGCATTGATAAGTTACTATAAGGCAAAGATTCCATGTAAGACCATCTCAAGACATGGCATTAACAAGTTACTATAAGGCAAAGATCCCATGTAAGACCATGCCAAGACATGGCATTGGTGAATTCACAAGGCAAGGATACCACGTAAGACCATGTCAAGACATGGCAATGGTAAATTTCAAAAAGAAAGGTACTTGAGTAATCCAAAGAGTAAGTCAAAGAGATGACAAGGTAAGATCATGAGGAAAGAGCACAGGTATGTACATAAGGCTTATTAATATTGAGGTTATAAGTTGATGATATTAAAAGTATTTTAATAAGTATATTCAAGTATTAAGTGATAAGTTTTCATTATACTTATGATGTTTTGTGATATGGTTGGCAATGTGCCTATATATTATGAAAGAGTATTAATGTGTTAAGTGACATGTTACAGGTACATAAGCACGCTATTAAGTAAGGTGTTTTTTTTTTATTCCGAGCCTTTGGTAAGGTTACCACTGAGTAAGATGGGAAAGTAAGAACTTAACATTATTTATATAATTATGAAAGCTTAATAATAAGCTAAATTTATTACTAATGCCTATTATTTTACATGTGAACTTACTAAGCTTTATAAGCTTACCTCTTTCCTTTCCCCTATTCCAGAGTTTTATCAAACAAGCTCGGGTTGGAGGTCGTCAGAGATCACTTCACGCTTTCGACTATTAAGTTACCAATTAGGTATTTTCATTGAAACATTTTGAGTTATGGCATGTATAGGGACTTGGCCAATTTGTGTGTATGTCCTTATGATATGGGTAAATAAGAACATGTGTTGATGTTATGTATGCCTAAATGAGGTTTAATGCAAAGAAATTATAAAAAAAAAGTTGGTTATGAAATAGTTTTGGGACAGCAACTGTAACACCAGAAAATTGGGCCTAGAAGGATTGGGCCTTGAGCGTGGGAGCACATGAAAGTTTATGTGTGTGAAAAATATCACAAATTGTGTGTTAAGTTAGTGGCTAAGTGATTTAGGAGTAGTTGGTGGTGTCTGAGAAGTCGTGGGTTCAAACCAGGGCTTTAGCAAAAATTTTAGTTTTTCCCTTAAGTGAACTTGGCGTTAGGTTGAAGGCCTTATTAATATTTGTGGTGGATTTATGACACAAGGAAGCATGTGGCCTAGTGGTTGTGGTGCCATTAAGGTTGTAAGGGAGCAAGGGTTCAAGTCTTGGTTTTTGCATTTTATTTTGGTTTTTCTTTTAAAAGAATTTGGACACTAGGACATAAGCCTTTTGACTAATAATGGTTGTTTTAAGGCACAAATGAGCTTGTGTTGTGATGGCAAGTGGCGTGTGTGCATGTGAGAAGGGCAAAGGTTCAAATCCCCTTGCAAGTAAAATACTGTTATTTTGCTACATAGAGACGGCAAGCGTTTGAAGGGGGTTCAAATACTGGAAGGTTGTCGTGGACTTGCTAAAAGGTGAGTTTGAATTGGTCAAGGTTGTGTTGAATTGAATCTGAATTGGGGGCAGTTGGAGTGTATCAAGGAGAGATGTGGGGAGAAAATTTTGGAGTTGTTAAGGGGGGAGGTTTGGCCGAATTTGGAACTCTTTGGGGGTGCATATTCGGTCATTTGTACTGAATTTGAGTGGGGACTCTTGAGAATTTCAGGATTAGGGAGTTTGAGTGTGTATTTTGCAGCAATTTGTGAGAATGTAGGTGTCAATTTTCCTCTCTGACATTTTGGGTCCTCTTCTATGTTAATATTATCTTTTTTGAGTTGTTTTTGTTCACTTTGCCGACACACAAGAAGTCAAGTGCCTATCTCTGATGACGTCTTTTTGAAGCCTTTCTTCTCTCATTCTTCTTTTGGTCGAACACTCCCTACTTTCACCTTTCTTTTTTCTAACTTCATTCTTTTCCATCTTGATAAGGCCATAACCGAAGGTTCCTTCTCCCTCCATCCCCATTCTTTCATTTTCTTCAAATAATCTTTTCTTTTATGGTTAGCCAAACATTGTGTTGTTGCATCAATCTTTTGCCTAGTCTCCACTGCCGTTTCCTTTCTACCTTCTATCTCTTTTAGATTTGGCTCTCTCTCTCCCTTTCACTCAATCACTTTCTGCATGGACTAAGTATCAATTGGTAAGTCTCTGTTATTTTTGGATGTTTCGATTAGTCTTTCCTCTTCTCCCTAAATGCTGATTTTTACTCACTTCTTTCCTTGATCATGGTACTTTGCATTTTGGGTTGTAGTATTTCTCGTGGAGTTCACTTGGACTTCAAGAACGATCGGATCCTTTCTCTTTTCTCTCGTTCTAAGCTAACATTGCTCGCTGGTGTTATTAAACTGAGGCACTTTTGAGATTCTTGATCTTGGCCGAATGCCCTCTTATTTTTCCATCTTTGGTTGAAATTTAATTAGCCAAGGTGTATAGATTCCAGTCTTTTGTGACCATTGTAAATAAGTGGTTCCTTTCATTGTTGATAGTAGTCAAAGAAGTGGGTGTTAGCGTTGGGTTACCGGTTGCCCATAAGCATCCATCGGTGCGAGCAAGGTATGTAGTTGCGATTTAAATGTCGAGTATTGTAAAGTTTGGTTAGGCTCCTTCTGACATGCGATTAACCTTGGATTGGGAATGTATATAGGTTTAATACTCAAGGATTATTCGTGCCTTCACAAACAAGGTGTGTAACTCTACCTATATCTGGAAGTCGGCAAAAGAGCCGAAAGGGTGTGTAGTAGTATAACTGTATACCCTATTCTAATGGTTGATTGGTCGAAAGCCGATAGAGTATGTATTCCACATTGATTCGATCATAGATCAGCTAAATACCGATTCAACTGGAATACCGGCAAATGATGCCACACGAGCATGCGAACACTAGTGTGGTGAATCGAGCCCACGATCATGGGCGTCAGATGATTGAGGCCACGTTGGGTCGCGTTGGGCTGAAATGGGTTGTGTGGGCCCAATGGGCCTTTGGGCCCCTCATGGATTAAATTCGCATATTGCGGTGGATATTAGACCGAGTTGTATAGTCCACATGGCTAGAATCGTTTTTGGGTTAAATGGGTCGTGTGGGCCCACTAGGCTTGTGGGCCCCACACGGATGAAATGTATGTTATATGGCTACTGTTGGTTTGGGCTATGTCATTCGTATATCAGAGGCTATTTCCGGCTTAATTGGGCCACACGAGTATGTGGGCCCACTTGGGCCGAGTAATGGGCCTTAGGCCTAATTACCGTGATTTGTAAAATTACCGAATGCCCTCGATTTGTAAAATTACTAAAATGCTCTCAATTTGTAAAATTACCGAAATGCCCTCAATTTGTAAAATTATCGAAATGCCCTCGATTTGTAAAATTACTGAAATGCCCTCGATTTATAAAATTACTGAAATACCTTCGATTTGTAAAATTACTAAAATGCTCTCGATTTGTATAATTACCGAAATGCTCTCGATTTGTAAAATTACTGAAATGCCCTCGATGTGTAAAATTACCGAAATGCTCTCAACTTGTAAAATTACCGAAATGCCTTCAATTTATAAAATTACCGAAATACCCTCGATTGGTAATATTACCGAAATGCTATCAATTTTTAAAATCACTGAAATGCTCTCGATTTGTAAAATTATCGAAATACCCTCAATTTGTAAAATTGTCGAAATGCCCTTGATTTGTAAAATTATCGAAATGCCCTCGATTTGCGAAATGCCCTTGATCTGTAAAATTACTAAAATACCCTTGGTAATGTAAAGTTACTGAAATATCCCTATAGGGTAGAGTTACCGAAATACCCCTGTAGGGTAAAATGACCGTTTTGCCCCTAGGGTGTAAAATGATTGTTTTGCCCTTGTGGGCAAGTGACTAACATGGACTGTGTATTTGACTACTTTGACTATGATCGTATGATACTGATTTGACTGATGTGACTATGGTTGCATGACAGATATGTTTTAATATATGTTTAAATGACTGTTACTGAGCATGGCCATTATGCATACATGTGTGATGATTGAGCATGACATACACGACATTCTGCATGGGGTTGGGCTTAATTGGGAGGAAGTCCTATGCTAGTGGCTTTGCCACGTATTCTGATTCTAGTGGCTCCACCACATTTTCTGTTATTAGCAACCTTGCTGCGTTATTGGTGTGTTGGCTGGGTGGGTCGATTTAATCCCCACAAGGTGTGTTGGATGGTACGGATGGTGTGCTGGTTGGATTGGGTTGGGATGCATACCCACACTGTTGCATATCTGTTTATGAGATCTGTCACTGTATTGGGCTTAGGCCCATTTGCTCTGTTATTGGTTTGGGGCTAGGCCCAATTGATTCTGTTATGGGCTGTGACCAATATTGTAGTGGGTTCTAGCCCACGTATGCTCTGAACTGGACTATACTGTTACTGTTAAGGGCTCTGGCCCAAACTGTTTCTGTTTCTGTATACTAACTGTTACTCCAGTAAAGGGATTACACACTAAGTTTTCGTAAACTCACCCCGTTTTTAACGGTGCAGGTAATCCTCAGCATTAGGAGGATCGGTGCTGCAAGGGACTCGAAGATGGCCACACATCTGCTTCTATTTTTCTATTAAAATATTCATAAGTACTATAGTTTGGGTTTTGTTTGCAACAAGGCCTCTTAAAGTTTCTGGATTTTAATTTTAGGTTTTTACTTATTTTGATTTATATCTGTTGGAGGTAAATCACGGTTTTCCAAAATAATTAATATTTTCAAAACACTACATTACAATAATTGTTTTCGGTTATCACGTTTCCGTAACACATTTGAAAAGCTTCCGCAACTCAAAGAGATTTTGGGAATAAAATTCATAACTTTTCAATGTACCATATTTTGAAGATGAGCTGACATAACTAGGATTTTACTCAAGTTTTTAATAAGAAGGATTTTCAATGGAAACACAGTTTTCGAAAGACACTTCAATGTGACACGCTAGATTCGGGCCTAACTTTTAGGTCGGGTTTTTGGTGTGTTATAGCAGTAGTGATGTGATTTTGAAAAATCATTAAAAATTGTAGAAATGGAATTAAATGGTGAATGAGATATAGAATTAAATCTTAATGAGTCTATTTTCACAAGAAAAAACAGAGTACACTAAGTAAGTCTATATTCTGAGATATTTAAATTCTTGTGAGACTGGTTCAGAATGACTTCGTTATTCCCTGTTCTAATTTTAGAAATTTACTAGAAATTTTACAAGAAGAATTAATGATTATAATTTATATGTCTAGATTCCTTAATGAGTCTATTTTCATTAGAAATGAGTGGAAACATTAAATGGAAATTGTACTATGAGATAATTGATTTTTAGTGAGGAAAGGTCAGGTCCACTGGACTGCGAAATAGGGGAGATTTTAACTAATAAACTGTACTAATTGGTCATACCAAAAATTCTAAAAAAATTATGGTAAGAAGATATATGAGTCTAGTTTTAAGAAAAAATTACAGATTTAAATTTTAAGTTTCGTAACTCAAGTTATAATTAATTTAGTGACTATTGCGCAGGTGGACAGTTTTATTATGAATAGTGAAATAAATTGTTTTGATTTGTGTAAGTAATCGAAAATTTTTTAATGTTTTCGGTTTGTTCTTGAACTATTTCAATTACATGTTTTAGGGCCTCGAGGGCCCTTTTTAGGGATATATTGGATGAATGTGAGTGAATTAATTTTAAAAGTAAATTTTTATGCCCCGAACTAGTAAGACAAGTCTGGTAGCGTCTCGTGCTCGACTCCGACGACGGTCTCGGGTAAGGGGTGTTACATTTATTCGTATTAGAGCAAGATTTTAGTCGATTCTTAGACTATCTAAAATGAGTAAGAGTCTAGCTATACATGCTATATTGAACTGCGATAATGTGACGACTCCCGACCCAGATGTAAAATGTTTTGTTCGACAGATGTGCACCCCAATCGAGCTAATGGTGAGTTTGGATGGGCGGTGCATTTAGCTGCGGTTAGTGTAATAACAACGGTGGCGGTGAGATTAGATACTATAGCGATCCTACAGCGTGAGACAAAAAGTAGGTTAAACGCACCACACCGCACCCAATCGCCCATCCAAACTAGGCCTAAGTTTGATAGTACAGACAGTATGTTTATAATGAGTTGAGGCTCATAAAAGGTAAGAATAATAGTTCATGATGTTTATGTAATAATAAATAAATTGTGAATAAGAATTGTTTGGGAAAATGAAAAATGAGATAAGATGAAAGGAAAGTTTATATTGAGATAAGTGTTCATGTTAAATTGGCATTTGTATGATGCTATATGTATAACTAGAGAAGTTAAGTGAATGTTATGAGTAATGTTATTTGAGATTCATGAATGCATGTATAAGTGCACTAGTTTGTATAAGATGATCAGGAAGTGTCTGTATTATGAACGTGTATGCTAAGTTGCTTGAAGCAAATTGTATAATTGTGATAATTTTATATATTGATGAGTGTTAAGTTATATGCATGAGTATATACAAGGTCAATCAAAGGTGTTACAACCTCACCCCCCCATTTTCAACAAGGTATTTTAGAGAGAGATTACATAAAATTCAGACTGAATAGGCTTACAAGTGAAAAGAAACTAAAAAGTTCAGTGGCAAATTAATTGACAACATAATCAGAGTCGAGAATGATTTAGAAAATGAACAATGATTTAGCAAATGAACACAATTACAGAAAAGATGCCAGGTTAATATGAAGATCATTCGGGTTCTGAAATGTTACAGTTAAAGAGAAGTCAGGTTCAATTAATGCACTTATTCAGGTATGATTTGTAAGGTATATGATTGCTGGATTTTCCTCTGAATAAATTTCGATTTTGAATGAGATAATGTGGATTCAGTAATGACAGAATTAGACAGAGGAATAATGATTGAGCTGCATTAATAGCTGAATGTAGAGTTTTTGGTTGAGAAAATTTCAGAAATTTCTTTCGACTATTATATGTGTACATTTATTTTCAGAGGTATGTATATTTATATCTGCAAGATTTTAGATGAAATTCCTACTATAAAAGGATGTCAATTAAAACAGACAGATGAAGGCATTGTAGTTTGCTTTTGATATTGCTCTATCTATTTTGGTTGTCTGCTCCAGTGTGTAGATGAAAAGTTGACAGTAAGGTCCGTATGATGTTAGTGTCCCGTTCTACTAGCTATTGTTTGGTAAATATAAAGGAAATTTGTATGGTTTCTGTTATAGTTGATTCTAGTGCTTGTGAGTATTATCTTTCGTTTTTGAAAATTTTCTGAGATGCTATCGAGACTTTAACTGTTCTACATGAGAAGTGATTTTTAGAAATTCTATATAGCTCCATGTTCTGAGATTTTTTTATCCTGGGTTTCTTAATAAATTACTGTTCAAAGTATTAGCCATGAGATAATAGCAAGAAATGTTCTATTGACGAATATGAGTTCGGACCTGATAATGAAAGTACAAAGGTATACTTATCAAAAGTGTAAAGAATGTGTTTTTACGCTAGTTGTTATTGAAATTTGTGTCTAAATCTTTCTGATGATCAGGATGTTTTATTTTCAGCTGGGATGTCATTTACTAAAGTAATTGAGAAGTCAGTCTTATTATGGCACCGCGAATTTTTAAGCTGAATAAGTATGGTGGCCTTAGTATAGTTCAGTGCCCCAATAAGAAATAATTAAGGTAAATTCTAATATATGTTTAATCTTTCCTTAGATTTGAAAGAGAAAGTGACCTTGGCAAAAATGTGAGTGATAAGAAGTTCAGCTTAGACCGAGGTAATGATTTTACTTTTTAAATCATCTTGCATGTATCAGCAAGTTAAAGACCGAATGTTATGTTCTTTCGAGTTATGCAGTGATAATGATATGTGATTAGCTTCTTGAAGAGATCATGATAGAATGTATGTCTGAGATATTATGACAGCATAAAGAAGAGCAGTTCTTGAAAAGTTATTGTTTATTAGTCAAAACCGATTCAGTTGAGCAGTCTGATTGAGTTATATGTATGTTAGAATTATTCATAGTTCCTGAATTAAATGTTGATTGTTTATGTATAAATGGAAAAACGACTTGAGTGAAGAGTACCTATTCTAGAAGTTATGATACAGAGTTATATATATATATACATCGAAAGGGTTGCATTTGAGGTATGATTTTGCCAATCCAAGTTGTCTGATTGCTAGAGTTCTCATTATATGAAGTTTAATTTGGCTTAAATCCATGCTAGTAAAGTTATAAACAACTGAAGAAATTGACGATCAAAGAATTTGTTATGATTCAGTCTGAATTGAGTAAAGAGATTATGCAACAGTTATGAAGCCTAACACAATGATAATTATCTATCTACTCGAGGAGTACAGAAATGGAGGATACTAAAAAATAGTTACACTAGTAAGAGTATGATATGCTATGTACCAGATTTTGAACCTGATGTCTGAACTTTCAAAGAGTTAATGTAACATCCCAATATAGGGCCTAATCGGAATAGTGGTTTCGTAACCACAAATCCGAGATAGAAATAATTTTTTTACAATTATTTTGAGGTTTATATTATGATTGCATGATAGTGTGAAAATTTCGTGAAGAAATTCCAAGCGTAAAGTGCTTAATTTGAAATTAGGGACTAAATCGAATAAGTTGCAAAATTTGCATTTTAGAAGTTTTTAGTAGGAAATTGCTTTGGAATATTAATTAGGAGGTTTTAAATAGCAATTTGATCAATTTCTAAGTTCATGGACAAAAATTGGACATGGGTGGAATTTTTGAAAGTTTAGTAAGGAAGGGCATTATAGTCATTTGGTTATTAGCATGAATTAAAAAGGAAAAAGATGACAAAATTGTATCATCTTCTTCATTGCCTTGTCCGAATATCACCTCTCTCCATAGCTAGGGTTTCTTCAACTTTCAAGCTTCATAGTAAGTGATTCTAGGCCCTGTTTTTATTAATTTTTATATTTTTGGAATCCCGGTAGCTCGATAAAGCTTATGCTAGCAACAATTTAAGTTAGGGTTCATATTTGGAAAAATACCCATAGGTGAAATTTGTGTATTTTGATGTTTTATGATAGAATATGAGGTTTTAGATTATGTTAGACAACTTGTGCTACTCGGTTTTAGGTAAAAACGAGTAAAAGGGCTTAATAGGTAAAAATACCTATTATACATAAGTGTATGTTATGGTAGGAATTTGAAGATGTTGTTGGTAAATAAATGATCAGCATGACTTAAAATACAAGAATTTGTGATAAATTTTGATTTCCGAGCCTTGGGGAAAAAGTGTAAATATGCAAAGTTTAGGGGCAAAAATATAATTTTGCCAAAGTTTGAGTAAAGGACTATTTTTGTTTTGATAAATGCGAATATTAAATAAGTTAAATTTGCTATTATAGATCAAGAAGAGCGAATTTCGGGAGTAGATCGGGGAAAGGAAAAAGTAAAGGACTAAATTGTAAAGTTTAGTCACATTTTGTATCGAGGTAAGTTTACGGTAAATAAATGCAATATTCTTTTATTTTACATTAATATTGCCAATTTCCAGCATTTATATATTTATTTTATGAAAATATTTAAAGTTGAATTAAAGGCGATGTGACAGAGAAAAAGTATTAGAAAGCCCCGTTTGAACCTTAGGAATGTTAGGATACGAAATGTCATGACATTTGGGGTTAACAGGATAGGACAGGACAAGAATGAGCCATGTAAGTCCATATCAGATATATGGCTTTGGAGACAGGAATGAGCCATGTAAGCCCATATTTGATATATGGCATTGGAGACAGGAATAATTCATGTAAGTCCATGTCGAGGACGTGGCATTGGTAGGATATTGTTAGACAGGAAAGACCCTAGTATCCTTAGAATTCTGAGTGGTTCAACTGGCCATTGTACAAGTTAAATTATAGTGGATTATCAGCAAAGGAAAGGTAGATTGTATTTATGAATAATGAAAGGTCAGGTAAGAAAGAAGGTAAGTGAATAAAGAAGAAGGTAGAAAATGAGATGTAAAGAAAGTTAATGATGCTAGGTGACATTATGCATAATTATTCATTGTGTTGAATGTTGTGATTTATTTGCTTGTAAACTCACTAAGCCTGGTGCTTACTTTCTTTATTTCTTTCTTCTTATAGTTCTTGCCAAGCCACTCGGGGATCGAAGGAAACGTCGGAGATCCGATCACACTATCGAAGGAATCACTTTGGTATAGTTGACGTTTCGTTTTGTGTATGGCATGTATAGGAACTTGGCTTCTTTTGATATGATATGATTAATGAATGATGTGTAAATACTTGCTAGTGATTAGCTAATAGAATTACTGATGATATATATATGTTTAATAGTATGTATGATTGAGTGGTAATTATTACATGGAAATTAAGGAAAATGTGAAAGTAGCTTAAAAACAGATTCAAGCAGCAGAAATGACGTGACTTTGAAAAATCACTAAAAATAGTAGAAACATGGTTTGATGGTGAATAATATATGAAATTAAATTTTATTGTGTCTATTTTCATATGGAAAAAGCAAAGCAGGTAAATGTATTGTATTTTATGAGATATTTGAGTTTTAGTGAATTAGGGCGAGAGCGATTTCTGGATCCCCTATTCCAACTTTAGAAATTCACCATAAATTGTACAAAAACAATTAGGTGGTTTACTTTATATGTTCAGAGTCCTTATTTAGTCTAATTTTAATAGAAAGAAACGGCATAGTCATATGAATTTTGTATAGGAAGAAAAGTGGTTTGTAGTAAGTAGAGGTCAGTGCAGTTGAGTTATGAAATAGGGGTAACTTTAACTAATAAACTGTACTAATTGGCCTAGCGAAAAATTCTAGAAAATAATTAGTAGATAGATATATGAATCTAGTTTCATAAAAAATTTACAGATCTTAATTTTGAGTTTTGAAACTCGAGATATGAATTTTTAAGCGACTATGATGCAGAATGGCAGCAAATTTTGAGAAGCTTAAATAAACGTTTTAAGGTTGCTTAAGTAATAGATTAAGTTTAGTAGCGCCTCGTGCTTGATTCCGGTGACAGTCTCGGGTAAGGGGTGTTACATTTATTGGTATCAGAGCAGGTTTAGTCGGTTCTCGGAACAGTTAGTGTGAGTAAGAGTCTAACTATACATGCCATACTTGTGTTTTGATAGTGTGACGACTCCTGACAATTTTTAAATATTTTGTTTTATAGTAATGGATCCCGAACGAGCTGGTGATGATGATATAGAAAGTAATGCGCCTGCTCCCGTGGAAGGGGCAGTGCCATCCGAGAATAGGCCAGTAACAGTTGATTAAGGAGGAGTGACTCGAGAAGCTCTCTTCCAAGCTTTGAATGATTGGTTTACCGAGTTCGTTCGTACGAATCCGGCAGTTAGACCTCCACCCCCTCATGATTCTCAGGCTACCCATGTAGCTCAAGCTGCCCTAGTCACAGGTACAGTGATAAGAGAAAAGCCACCAGTTGATAAAATCAGGAAGTATGGGGTAGAAGAGTTTCGAGCAACAAAAGATGATGAAGCAGAAAGAGCAGAATTTTGGCTAGAAAATACTATCAGAGTCTTTGACGAATTATCTTGTACACCTGAGGAATGTATGATATGTGTAGTATCACTTCTTAGAGACTCAGCCTACCACTGGTGGAAGACACTTGTATCAATTTTACCAAAAGAGAGGGTCACTTGGGATTTCTTTCTGGAAGAATTTCGTAAAAAGTATATCAGTCAGAGGTTTATTGATCAAAAGAGAAAGGAGTTCCTGAAGTTGAAACAAGGTAATATGACAGTGACCGATTATGAGCGTGAATTTGTCAGGCTTAGTAAATATGCTCGAGAATGTGTGTCCATAGAGGCTATCATGTGTAAAAGGTTTGAGGAAGGGTTAAATGATGATATCCGACTGTCAGTGGGTGTCCTAGAAATAAAAGAGTTCGTTATTCTAGTTGAGAGAGCCTATAAAGCGGAGGAGCTATTAAAAAGAAAAGGCAAAGTTGAAACTGAGATGCGAGATACGAAGAAAATACAGATGAGCAGGTCATTTCAAGCTACATCCAAGAGACCCAAAGAGTTTCCTACCAGATCTAGTTTTTTGGCAGGGCATTCCAGTCAGAATAGAGGTAGCAAATTTAAGGACCGAAGGCTCAGACCACCTCGACCGCAAGTGTGGATAATGCTAGACCGGGTAGATTAAGGTGTTCACGATGTGGTAGACTTCATTATGGTCCTTGTCGGGCAGGTGAAAATGTTTGTTATAAATGTGGTGCTCTAGATCATTTTGTGCGAGAATGTTCAGAGGTGGCTAACCGAGAGGTAACACAGAGTGCAAGATCCGGAAATGCTCCTACTAGAGGCAGATCACGAGGCACCCAGGAGTAGGAGCAAGTAACAGAGGTACCTCTATAGATTCGGCTGTGAGACCAGATGTTAGAGCCGCTGCAAGGACTTATGCTATTCGTGCTCGCGAAGAGGCATCCTCCCCCGATGTGATTACAGGTACATTTTCACTACATGATATTAATGTCATTGCTTTGATTGATCTGGGTTCAACCCATTCCTATGTTTGTATGAAATTGATGCCTAATATGAGTATGCCTATAGAATCCACAGAATTTGTGATTAAAGTATCGAATCCACTAGGCAAGTCTGTATTGGTAGATAAAGTATGTAGAAATTGCCCCTTAATGATTAGAGGTCACTGTTTTCCGGCTGATCTCATGTTATTGCCGTTTGATGAGTTTAATGTTATTTTGGGCATGGATTGGCTGACTGCACATGATGTTGTAGTGAATTGTGGAAGGAAATTCATTGAGATTAAATGTGAAAATGGTGAAATCCTTCGGGTTAATTCAGATGAGTCAGATAGTTCATTTGCCATAATTTCTGTTATGACAGCTCAAAAATATTTGAGAAAGGGGTATGAGGCTTATCTTGCTTTTGTATTGAATACTAAAGATTCAGAATTGAAAGTTGAATCAGTGCCCGTAGTGTGCAAGTATCCAGATGTATTTCCAGAAGAATTACCAGGTTTGCCTCCTGTTAGAGAAGTTGAATTTGGTATTGAGCTGATTCCAGGTACCACACCCATTTCTATTACTCCTTATAGAATGGCCCTGTCGGAATTGAAAGAATTGAAAGCTCAGCTGTAGGAATTAACTAATAAAGGCTTTGTAAGACCCATTAGTTCGCCATGGGGTGCATCAGTGCTATTTATGAAAAAGAAAGATGGTTCAATGAGATTGTGCATAGATTATCGGCAACTTAACAAGATAACTATCAAGAACAAATATCCATTGCCTAGAATTGATGATTTGTTTGATCGGTTGAAAGGAGCCACTGTGTTTTCCAAGATAGATTTGAGATCCGGATATTATCAGATGCGAGTTAAGGAGTCAGATGTTCCGAAGACTGCATTCCGAACTAGGTATGGTCATTATGAGTTTCTTGTGATGCCATTTGGCTTAACTAATGCTCCTACCGTTTTTATAGATTTAATGAACCGAATATTTAGACCGTATTTGGATAAGTTTGTAGTTGTGTTCATTGATGATATCTTGATTTATTCTCCTAATGAGACTAAACATAAAAAGCATTTGAGAACAGTTTTACAGATTCTGAAAGATAATTAGTTGTATGCAAAGTTCAGTAAAAGTGAGTTTTGGCTCCGAGAAGTTGGATTCCTTGGACATATTGTTTCAGGTGAAGGTATTAGAGTTGATCCAAGCAAAATTTCAGCCATTGTCAATTGGAAGCCTCCCAGGAATGTTTCAGAAGTTAGAAGTTTTCTTGGCTTAGCTGGTTATTATAGACGATTTGTGGAGGGATTCTCTATGATAGCTACCCCGTTGACGAGATTGCTATGGAAGGATGTTAAGTTTGAATGGAATGAGAAGTGCTAGCAGAGTTTTGATAAGTTAAAGGCATTGTTAACTAAAGCTCCCATCTTAGTACAGCCAGAACTGGGTAAAGAATTCGTTATTTACAGTGATGTGTCTTTGAATGGGCTCGGTTGCGTACTCATGCAGGAAGGAAAAGTGATTGCTTATGCCTCTAAACAATTGAAGCCACATAAGAAAAATTATCCGACGCATGATTTAGAGCTAGCTACTATTATATTTGCATTGAAGATTTGGAGACATTATTTGTATGGTGAAAGGTGCCAGATATTCACTGATCATAAAAGCTTGAAATACTTGATGACTCAAAAAAATTTGAACTTGAGGCAAAGAAGATGGTTGGAGTTGCTTAAAGACTATGATTTAGTGATTGATTATCACCCAAGTAAGGCAAATGTAGTTGCTGATGCTTTAAGTAGAAAACTTTTATTTACATTGCGAGCTTTGAATACCAATTTAGCCATGTCGGATGATGGTTCTATTTTAGCTGAATTGAGAGCTAAACCGGTATTTCTTGAAGAAATTTGTGAAGCTCAGAAAGATGATAATGAGTTACAAGCTAAAAGAGTTCAATGTGAGTCAGGCATAGAATCAGAATTCCAGATTGGTTCTGATGGTTGTTTGATGTTTAGAGACAGAATATGTGTACCAAAGAATGATGAGCTTATTCAGAAGATTTTACAAGAAGCACATAGCAGTTCTTTGTCTATTCATCCAGGTAGCACAAAGATGTATAATGATTTGAAGAAATTGTATTGGTGGGTAGGAATGAAAAGAGATATTTCAGAGTTTGTTTCCAGATGCTTGATTTGTCAACAGGTAAAGGCCGAACATCAGGTACCTTCGGGATTATTGCAGCCTGTGCTAGTTCCGGAGTGGAAATGGGATAGAGTTACTATGGATTTTGTGTCAGGGTTGCTGTTAACATCGAAAAAGAAAGATGCAGTATGGGTTGTGATTGATAAGCTAACTAAGTCGGCTCATTTTATCCCAGTTCGTATGGATTATTCACTTGACAAGTTGGCTGAGTTATACATTTCAGAGATAGTCAGACTACATGGAGTACCATTATCGATCATTTCAGATAGAGATCCGAGATTTACTTCACGGTTTTGGAAAAAGTTACAAGAAGCTTTAGGCACCAAGTTGAGTTTTAGTATGGCTTTTCATCCTCAGACCGACAGTCAGTCAGAGAGAGTTATTCATGTACTTGAAGATATGCTTAGATGTTGTGTATTGGAATTTCAAGGCAGTTGGGAAAAATATTTACCATTGGTAGAGTTCGTCTATAATAATAGTTACCAGTCGAGTTTGAATATGGCACCTTATGAAGCTTTGTATGGACACAAATGTCGTACACCTTCATATTGGACAGAGCTTAAAAAAAGCCAGATTTACGAGGTTGATCTAGTTAAAGAAATAGAAGAAAAAGTGAAAGTTATAAGAGATTGTTTGAAAGCAGCTTCAGACAGGCAGAAGTCATATGCAGATTTAAAAAGAAAAGAGATTGAGTATCAGGTTGGCGATAAGGTATTTTTGAAAGTATCTCCGTGGAAGAAAGTTCTCAGATTTGGCAGGAAAGGCAAGCTAAGTCCACGTTTTATTGGACCGTTTGAAGTGATTGAGAGAGTTGGACCATTAGCATATCGATTAGCTTTGCCACTGAGTTAGAAAAGATTCATGATGTGTTCCATGTGTCGATGTTACGATGTTATCGGTCAGATCCGTCACATGTGATTTCTCTGACAGAGGTTTAAATTCAACCAGATATGACTTATGGTGAAGAACCAGTAAAGATTTTAGCTCGAGAGGTAAAGCAATTAAGGAATAAAAGTATTGCTCTTGTGAAAGTCTTATGGAATAGACATGGGGTGGATGAGAATACATGGGAACCCGAAGAGGCCATGCGAAAACAGTACCCAAATCTCTTCACAGGTAAGATTTTCGGGGACGAAAATCCCTAAAGGGGGAGAAATGTAACATCCCAAAATAGGGCCTAATCGGAATAGTGGTTTTGTAACCACAAATCTGAGATAAAAATAATTATTTTACAATTATTTTAAGGTTTATATTATAATTGCATGATAGTGTGAAAATTTCGTGTAGAAATTCCAAGCGTAAAGTGCTTAATTTGAAATTAGGGACTAAATCGAATAAGTTGCAAAATTTGCATTTCAGAAGTTTTTTGTATGAAATTGCTTTGGAATATTAATTAGGAGGTTATAAATAGCAATTTGATCAATTTCTAAGTTCATGGACAAAAATTGGACATGGGTGGAATTTTTGAAAGTTTAGTAAAGAATGGCATTATAGTCATTTGGTTATTAACATGAATTAAAAAGGAAAAAGATGACAAAATTGTATCATCTTCTTCATTGCCTTGGCTGAATATCACCTCTCTCCATAGCTAGGGTTTCTTCAACTTTCAAGCTTCATAGTAAGTGATTTTAAGCCCCGTTTTATTGATTTTTATATTTTTGGAATCACGGTAGCTCGATAAAGCTTATGCTAGCAATAATTTAAGTTAGGGTTCATATTTGGAAAAATAACCATGCGTTAAATTTGTGTATTTTGATGTTTTATGATAGAATATGAGGTTTTAGATTATGTTAGACAACTTGTGCTACTCGGTTTTAGGTAAAAACGAGTAAAAGGGCTTAATAGGTAAAAATACCTATTATACATAAGTGTATGTTATGATAGGAATTTGAAGATGTTGTTGGTAAATAAATGATCAGCATGTCTTAAAATAAAAGAATTTGTGATAAATTTTGATTTCCGAGCCTTGGGGAAAAAGTGTAAATATGCAAAGTTTAGGGGCAAAAATGTAATTTTGCCAAAGTTTGAGTAAAGGACTGTTTTTGTTTTGATAAATGTGAATATTAAATAAGTTAAATTTGCTATTATAGATCAAGAAGAGCGAATTTCGGGAGTAGATCGGGGAAAGGAAAAAGTAAAGGACTAAATTGTAAAGTTTAGTCACATTTTGTATCGAGGTAAGTTTACGGTAAATAAATGCAATATTCCTTTATTTTACATTAATATTGCCAATTTCCAGCATTTATATATTTATTTTATGAAAATATTTAAAGTTGAATTAAAGGCGATGTGACAAAGAAAAAGCATTAGAAAGCCCCGTTTGAACCTTAGGAACGTTAGGATACAAAATGTCATAACATTTGGGGTTAACAGGACAAGAATGAGCCATGTAAGTCCATATCAGATATATGGCTTTGGAGACAGGAATGAGCCATGTAAGCCCATATTTGATATATGGCATTGGAGACAGGAATAATTCATGTAAGTCCATGTCGAGGACGTGGCATTGGCAGGATATTGTTAGACAGGAAAGACCCTAGTATCCTTAGAATTCCGAGTGGTTCAACTGGCCATTGTACAAGTTAAATTATAGTGGATTATCAGCAAAGGAAAGGTAGATTGTATTTATGAATAATGAAAGGTCAGGTAAGAAAGAAGGTAAGTGAATAAAGAAGAAGGTAAAAAATGAGATGTAAAGAAAGTTTATGATGCTAGGTGACATTATACATAATTATTCATTGTGTTGAATGCTGTGATTTATTTGCTTGTAAACTTACTAAGCCTAGTGCTTACTCTCTTTATTTCCTTCTTTTTATAGTTCTTGCCAAGCCACTCGGGGATCGAAGGAAACGTCGGAGATCCGATCACACTATTGAAGGAATCACTTTGGTATAGTTGACGTTTCGTTTTGTGTATGGCATGTATAGGAACTTGGCTTCTTTTGATATGATATGATTAATGAATGATGTGTAAATACTTGCTAGTGATTAGCTAATAGAATTGCTGATGATATATATATGTTTAATAGTATGTATGATTGAGTGGTAACTATTACATGGAAATTAAGGAAAATGTGAAAGTAGCTTAAAAACAGATTCAAGCAGCAGAAATGACGTGAATTTGAAAAATCACTAAAAATAGTAGAAACATGGTTTGATGGTGAATAATATATGAAATTAAATCTTATTGTGTCTATTTTCATATGGAATAAGCAAAGCAGGTAAATATATTGTATTTTATGAGATATCTGAGTTTTAGTGAAATAGGGCTAGAGCGATTTTTGGATCCCCTGTTCCAAATTTAGAAATTCATCATAAATCGTACAAAAACAATTAGGTGGTTTACTTTATATTTTCAGAGTCCTTATTGAGTCTAGTTTTAATAGAAATAAACGGCATAGTCATATGAATTTTTTATACAAAGAAAAGTGGTTCGTAGTAAGTAGAGGTCAGTGCAGTCAAGTTATGAAATAGGGGTAACTTTAACTAATAAACTGCACTAATTGGCCCAGCCAAAAATTATAGAAAACAATTAGTAGATAGATATATGAATTTAGTTTCATAGAAAATTTACGGATCTTAATTTCAAGTTTTGAAACTCGAGATATGAATTTTTAACCGACTATGACATAGAATGGCAGCAAATTTCGAGAAGCTGAAATAAACATTTTAAGGTTGCTTAAGTAATAGATTAAGTTTAGTAGTGCCTCGTGCTCGATTCCGGTGACAGTTTCGGGTAAGGGGTGTTACAGTTAAAGTTGATTTTTCAAGTATCTTAGAAGCTATTACAGTTAGTATTGATATCTGGGTGGAAATACAATGGTAATTCAAAGAATTGTACAACAAAATTAGTATTATCATCAAAAGGGTAAAGGTTATGTGAGCTATGGTTGATTACTCGAAGAAGTTTATGTATATTTTTCTCAGCATGACCAAGTTTTTCTATTAACGGGTTATCTGAGTTATTTATCCTGAGGTTGTCAGTTTATATAGAGCCCAAATTTTCATTGGTTATGGTTGAAATCTGAGATTTGTATTATAACTTCAGAAGAAAGTTACAGTAAGCCTTGAGTACGAGATTTCTGAATGTTATTGTGTGTCACTCTAATACTAATAGTTAAATTGAGGAAGTGATTCAGATTCTTAGAAAGATAAGTTTTGTATTGTGTTTTAAATATTAAGAGCAATTGAGAAAGAGAAGCTCACAGGGTGAATTTGAGTTAAAATATTAGAGAAAGGTGAAAATTAATTTTTGAGATCAGAGATAGATTATCAGAAATTATGTATAGAATCGAAAGGCAAGAATATTGAAACTCAGATGGGTGTCAGGTGTTTCAAAAAGTATTTTATTAGCAGAAAATTTTTCATTTTGGTAAGTAAAGAAAAGTGAGCTACGGTTCATCTAAGAGTATGAGATTATAGAAAGAATAAGGTCAGTTACTTTTCAGTAGGTATTTCAGTCAGAATCCGAGAAGATCAATAATGTGATTCCTATGTCTATGAGAAGAGAGTATAATTCATAATCTTAGCTTGAGCAGTAAGATGCTAAGGATGTCGAGACTATATGAGAAATTGAAAGTGCCTTGTGAAATCCATCCTTAATCCATCATCTGGTAAGATTTTCAGAGACGAAAATCCCTAAGGGGGAGAAATGTAACATCCCGAAAAAGGGCCTAAATAGAATAGTGGTTGTGGAACCACAAATAGGAGATAGAAAAGTTTATTACGATGAATTATCACAATTTACCGATTGATTGGATGCATGTGTTAGACTACCAATAAGAAATTTTATAGATTGCATGTTTAATTTGTCTATTAGGGCTTATTTGCAAAAGTTGCAAAATATTATTCTAGTTTATAAAGTACTTGATTGAAATGGGGGTTTAAAGTAGAGGTCCTTAAATAGTAATTAGATCATTAAAGTTTGATGGACAAAAATAGACATGGTTAGTAAGTAAAGTATTTAAGGGCATTTTGGTAAAATGTCTTAATTAATGAATCAAGACAAAATAACATGAAATAAGCTATCATCTTCTTCATTTCTTTTCTCCATGGCCAAATGTAGCAAGGGAACACCATGGCTAGGATTTGTTCATCTTCCAAGCTTTATAGTAAGTTCGTTCTAGCCCCATTTTTCATGTTCTTTACATTTTTAGAATCCTGATAACTTGATTAAGCTAATTCTACGATTAATTCGAGCTAGGGTTTATATTTGGAAAATTACCCATAGGTGAAAAGTGTGTATTTTGATGTTTTATGATAGAATATGAAGCTTAGAATTATGTTAAACGACTTTTGCTAAGCGATTTTTAGTGAAAACGAGTAAAACGGCATAATCAGTAAAAATTATTATTGTTCATAAGTGCATGTTAGGGCAAGAATTTGATGGCCATAGAAGGAAAAAAATGATCAGCATGTCCTAAAACATAAGAATTAGGGATAAAATTTAATTTTTGAGCTTTGGGGAAAAGTATAAATATGCAAAACTTTAGAGGTAAAAATGTAAATTTTGTAAAAATATGTTTTAGGTCCGAAATGATTAGTGCATTGATTAAATAAGTGAAATATGATGTTTTAGATCCCAAAAAATGAGATTTGGGCCTAGAACGGGAGAAAAATCGAAAATCGAGAAAGTTGGTCAAAATGGCCGTGTTGGTATCGAGGTAAGTTCATGTGTTTAATAAGCATTTAATTAAGCATGTTTAAATGCTAAATTGATATATTAGTTATAAATGTTTTAGTATTGATTTTTGAATATAACGACAATAATTGAGAAATGATTCGACAATAAAAGTGAAAATTCGAATAAGTTTACATATAAGACCATAATGGTAATGTGGCTTTGTATAAGATCAAGAAAGTATTGAATAGCATAATTTGAGGAAAGTAAGATAAATTGAGGAATTGATGAGATTGATAATGTAAGTATGTAAGTTGAGTAGCACTTTATTATTATGAAATTGTTGCTATTATTATTGAGTTATGTGACTGACCTTGAGAATTTTAAGTAAGTATGTTTTAGCTATGAATTGCCAAGGCATTAATATTTCAAAGTCCATGCTTATAACATGACAACTAAGGAAGAATTGACAAAAAATTCCATGTTTATAATATGGCAATTAAGGAAGAATTGACGAAAAAAGACCATGGTTGACCCACGGCAACATAAGATGAGGATACAAAGTAAGACCATGCCAAGGCATGGCATTGGTAAGTTTTACAAGGCAAGGAAATCATGTAAGACCATGTTAAGACATGGCATTGATAAGTTACTATAAGGCAAAGATTCCATGTAAGACCATGTTAAAACATGGCATTGAGAAGTTACTATAAGGCAAAGATCCCATGTAAGACCATGCCAAGGTATGGCATTGGTGAATTCATAAGGCAAGGATACCATGTAAGAACATATCAAGACATGGCAATGGTAAATTTCAAAAGGAAAGGTACTTGAGTAATCCAAAGAGTAAGTCAAAGAGATGACAAGGTAAGATCATGAGGAAAGAGCACAGGTATGTACATAAGGCTTATTAATATTGAGGTTATAAGTTGATGATATTAAAAGTATTTTAATGAGTATATTGAAGTATTAAGTAAGTGATAAGTTTTCAATTATACTTATTACGCTTTGTGACATGGTTGGCAATATGCCTATATATTATGAAAGAGTATTAATGTGTTAAGTGCGATGTTGCAGGTACATAAGCAAGCTATTAAGTAAGGTGTTTTTTTTTTTTTATTACTCCGAGCCTTTGGTAAGGTTACCAATGAGTAAGATGGGAAAGTAAGAAGTTAACATTATTTATGCAATTATGAAAGCTTAATAATAAGCTAAATTTATTACTAATGCCTATTACTTTACATGTGAACATACTAAGCTTTATAAGCTTACCTCTTTCCTTTCCCTTGTTCAAGAGTTTTATCAAACAAGCTCGGGTTGGAGGTCGTCAGAGATCGCTTCACACTTTCGACTATCAAGTTACCAATTGGGTATTTTCATTGAAACATTTTTAGTTATGGCATGCATAAAGACTTGGTCAATTTGTGTGTATGCCCTTATGATATGACGAACTAAGAACATGTGTTGATGTTATGTATGCCTAAATGAGGTTTAATGCAAAGAAATTATGAAAGAGTAAAAGTTGGTTATAAAACAGTTTTGGAACAGCAGCAGTGACGTGATTTTGAAAAATCACTAAAAATTTTAGAAATGGAATTAAATGGTGAATGAAATATATAATTAAATATTAATGAGCCTATTTTCATAGGAAAGAAACAGAGTAAGCAAAGGAAGTCTATATTCTGAGATATTTAAATTCTTGTGAGACTGGTTTAGAATGACTTTGTGATCCCCTGTTCTAATTTTAGAAATTTACTAGAAATTGTACAAGAAGAATTAAGGGTTATAATTTATATGTATAGATTCTTTAATGAGTCTATTTTCATTAGAAATAAGCAGAAACATTAAATGAAAATTGTACTATGAGATAATTGATTTTTAGTGAGAAAAGGTCAGGTCCGCGGGACCGCAAAATAGGTGAGAATTTAACTAATAAATTGTACTAATTGGTCACACCAAAAATTCTAGAAAACTTATGGTAAGAAGATATATGAGTCTAGTTTCAAGGAAAATTTATGGATTTAAATTTTGAGTTTCGTAACTCAAGTTATAATTAATTTAGTGACTGTTACACAGGTGGACAATTTTATTATGAATAGTGAAATAAATTGTTTTGATTCGTGTAAGTAATCGGAAAATTTTTAATGTTTTTGGTTTGGTCCCGAACCATTTCAATTGCACATTTTACGGCCTTGAGGGCCCTTTTTAGGGATATATTGGATGAATGTGAGTGAATTAATTTTAAAAGTAAATTTTTATGCCCCGAACTAGTAAGATAAGTCTGGTAACGTCTCGTGCTCGACTCCAGCGACGGTCTCGGGTAAGGGGTGTTACAGAGAAATTGAAAAATATGGGTTACTAAGGGCATAAGGGTAATCCGGTCATCATGGGTTTCAAAGAAATTGTGTGAATTGTGATTTTTCTGAAATTTGGACTAAATTGTAAAAATGTGAAAGTATAGGGGCAAATTTGTAAAATAGCCCTAATGTGTTTTTTGAACTAAATTGTATGAATAGATGATTAAATAAGCTAAATTTTATTTCATATAGATCAAGAAAGAAAGAATTCAGACTTAGATCAGGGGAAAAACAAAGCAATCAATTAGTTGGTCCGACTCGTCATTTCCACATTCGAGGTAAGTTCATATATTAATAAATGTTGTTTAATTTGTATTATAAATGTATTATTATTGAAATGAATCATGAAAATGGTTGGAAATGAGCTTTTGGATATGATTGACCGAGATTCGGCAGATGAAAGTCTCGTACGAACCCTAGGAATAGTTTAGGATACAAATGTCATAACATTAGGGTTACTGAGATTACGTGTAAGACCATATCTGGGATATGGCATTGATATGAGATCTCGTGTAAGATCATAGCTGGGGTATTGCCATCGATACGAGATTACATGTAAGACCATATCTGGGATATGGTATTGTAATTGTGTATATGAGATTCCCGAGTATCCAAATGTATTCTGAATGGTTCAATAGGCATCAATGAGATGAGGATGAAAATGTGATTGATCTAAATGTTACAAGTATGTAAGGAATATATATGAGAATTGAATTGTGGTAAGTTGAGAAGTTCATGTGTAGCAATATTATGAACATGAGAAAATTTGTGTATTGATATGTGATATAGCATATTATGCCTTATTATGCTTAATTGATTGAGTTGCATTTATTTGTTATGTTAAGTTTATTATCATAAGAGCTTACTAAGCTGTAAAGCTTACTTTGTTTTATTTTCCCTTGATTTATAGTGAAATCGAGCTAGCTCGAATCCAGGGATCGTCAGAGATTTTATCACACTATCGGACATCTATTTGGTACTCTTGAGATTGTGTCTATATGTATATGTCATGTATGATCTTTTGGGAACGTTTTGAGTTAAAAAATCATAGCCATGAAATTTGGCTTGTAAATGATGTAAATGTTAGTATGTATTTAGCCATATAAGTTGGCTCATATTATGAGTTGATAATGTGCATATGATGATGTTATGTAGTTCATTTGGTATGTGATGTATATTTGCTTGTGATATGCTTTTGCTTGATAGTGATTTGGTACATTAATGCTAATTTGGTTGGTTATATGTTTAGAGTATGATAAGTGCTATATATGTGATTTAAGGTTAGTAGAAATGTTGAATTGGTTAATTATAAGTAAAGTAATATAGGTGAAATATGGCTTATGAATCATGTTGATTTGGTATGTGATTTGGTTAGGTAAGTGATTGTGATATAAACTTTGAAATGGTTGGTACTGAATGGTTTATAATATGATGATTTGGGATTAAATTGGTTGTATAATGGTGTATGAAAATGGTATCGTTTTCCCTTGTGTAGGTATGCTTGATATGGGTGGCAAAATGGCCTTGTAATTGGCCTATTTTTTGTCCACACTGGCGTGTGTCTCAGCCGTGTGTGACACACGGTCATAGTACACGGCCGTGTGTCCCCTGGTGTTGAAATTAAATGCAATTCAGTATGCACCACATGGCCTCACACACGGGCGTGTGACTGGCCGTGTGGCACAAGTTAGTATACCCTACAGGTTCGACACGGCCTAGCACACGGGCGTGTGTGGCCATTTCAAATAGGCACAGGTGCTAAACACACGGGCGTGTGGTTGGCCGTGTGACCTAAGTCAGTGAGTTAGACGGGGTAGGACACGGGCTGGGACACAGCAATTTAATGCCATTTCGAATGTCCACACGACCTATGACACGGGCATGTCTAGTGGCCGTGTGTATACACGGGCGTGTGTCCCCTATTTTCATGAAAAATTTTCTAAGTTTCCTAAAGTTTTCTTGAATGATTGGTTTACTCCCGAACCACTTCTAAAGCATGTTTAAGGCCTCGTAGGCCCTATTAAAGGACAATGCGATTGTGAATGATTAAAGTATGCATATGTATGATGAGTTATGATATATGAATGTGTAATTGTGTATTAAGCTTAGTGATGCCTCTTAACCCTATTCCGGCGACAGTTGCGGGTTAGGGGTGTTATGTTTTATTATACGAAATCATAAATTCATGAAATTCCTTTAATACCCATGGTAGCTCTAGCAACCCATATTTATCACTTTCTCACACATTTAACCACACATTTTCACATTTTCACCAATTAATCCTTATTTTGCATTTTTACTCAAAATCACTTCATAAAACTTGTAAAACTATCAACCAATATTCATATTTCATCATCAAACATCCAAGAACTCATGTATTCAACAATGGAAACAACCAAAACATTTAACGGTTTTGCAAAATAGTCCCTGGGCTAGCTAGACCTAGTTGGAACGATCACAAAAACATAGAAATCATCAAAAACCGAGTCAAAATGGACTTACAATTAAAGCATGCATGAACCAAACCCTTGAAGCTTTGTTAATGGCTTTTTCTTCTTTTAGTTTCAGTTGAAAAGATGATGAAACGAATAATTTTATCATTTGTTTTAGTTATTTTATCTTAAATAACCAATTTACAAAATTAATCTTAATTAATAAACATATAAATCATCAAATATATGTCCATTATTGTCCACTTACCATATTAATGGCATAATTTCATCATAAGGACTTCAATTTAATAATTCATAGCTATTAAGCACTTTAAACTATAAAACATCACATTTGCATTTTTGTGCAATTTAGTCCTTTTTACCGAATTAAGCATTCAAATGATAAAATCTTTTCACGAAAATTTCACATAACCATGCTATCATCCTATAAACACTTAAAATAATATTAAAATAATTTTTTGACCTCGAATTTATGGTCTGAAACCACTATTCCAATTTAGCTAAAAATGGGTTGTTACAACTCTCCCCCTCAGGGATTTTTGTCCCCGAAAATCTTGCTAGTGAATAGACTAGGGTATTATTTTTGCATAGCTTCCTTGGGTTCTCACGTAGCTTATTCAATCCCGTACTGATAACATAAGACTTTCACTAATGCTATTCTTTTATTTCTCAATTCTTTGATCTCACGAGCTAGAATTCAGACCAGTTCTTCACTGTACGACATATCTGGCTGAATCTCTACTTCTACCAGAGAAATGATATGCAAAGGGTCTGATTGATATCGTCTTAACATCGATTCATGAAATATATTATGAATCTTGTCCAACTCAGATAGTAATGCTAACTAATATGCCACTGGTCCGATTCATTCAATAATTTTGTACGGTCCGATGAATCGCGGACTCAACTTCCCTTTTCGGCCAAATCGAAGTATCTTTTTCCACAGTGACACCTTTAAGAATACTTTATCTTCGATCTAAAACTCAATGTCTTTTCATTTCAAATCCACGTACGATTTCTGTCGATCTAAAGCTACTTTCAAGCTATCGCAAATTACTTTCACTTTCTCTTCTGTTTCTCTGATCAAATCAACCCTGTGAATCTTTTTCTCACTGAGCTCGATCCAGTACAATGGTGTTCAAAATTTAAGACCGTATAATGCTTCGTACGGTGCCATTTTAATAACCGATTGAAAGTTATTGTTATAAGCAAATTCAATCAAAAGTAAGTATTTCTCTCAACTGCCTTCAAACTCTAAAATGCAACAACGTAACATATCTTCAAGTATCTGAATATTTCTCTTAGATTGACCATCAGTTTGTGGGTGAAACACTGTACTGAAATGCAACTTTGTACCCAAAGCTTCTTGCAATTTCTTCCAAAATCGCATGTGAACCTCAGATCTCTATCTGAAACAAAAGAAATAGGCACTGTAACACCCTGAATTTAGGCCTAGAAGAATTGGGCTTTGAGTCTGGGTTCCGATAGAAGAAAACCTGAATATTGAGAAGTTTTAAATATTACTAGTGTTTTAAAAAAAATATTATTGATAAAATATTTCTGTTATTATTACTGATATTTTAATTTTTTATGAAAATTATAATTAGTATTACTATTATTATCATTATAATTATTAGATACAAATATATTTATAAAATTATTGTTGTTAATTTAGTGTTTAAATTAAATTATTATTAGAAAATTTTACTATATTTATTTTAAATATTATTGTATTTGAAATTTTCATTATTATGGTTATTATTATTATTATTATTATTATTATTTAAAAATATATAGGATATTATTATTAATTTGGTGTTTAAATTTAGTTTTTAAATAAATTTAGAAGTATTTAAAGTGTAGGAAAAATCTTGGTTCGATCCAAGACTTTAGCAAAGAAATTAGTTTTTGCTTCTTAGGGAAACTGGGCAATAAGGCTTTAATAATAAAGTGGGCTAAATTAGGCACAAAGGGAGGCTTGGTCCAGTGGCAGTGGCGCTAGGAGGTTGTAGGAGTGCTTGGGTTCAAGGCACGGTGCGCGCATAAGTTGCTTTTTATTTTAGAAGCCAGGTCGCGCTAAGGTAAGACTTAAGTATAGTTGCGACCGAGTTATACCACAAAAAGGCTTGTGGCGCAGCGGCAGCGGTGCGTTAGGAGTCCCAGGGTGGCTCGGGTTCGAGTTCAGGAGCATGTGTGTTCTGTTTTATTTTTAAAAAGGACCAGGACGTCAGCAGGTAAGGTTTAAAGGTAAACGCGACGCTATTATATCAAAGAAGAAGGCCCATCCCAGTGGTCAGCAGTGTGCTGGGCACTTTGGAGGTCCCGTGTTTGAACAGCGTTGCGCACAAGAGGGTGTTCCTTTTTGCTGTGAACGCACGGGAAGGGTCGTGCGGGATTGAAACTCCCCCAGCAGCAAGGTGAGTCGGCCAAGCGGAGGACTGCTGCTGCTGTTTGCACAAGGAGAGTTTGAATTAAATTCAAACTATGCTGTTGGCTATAAACAAGGAGATAGGCACGGGATTTAAATTGGGATATTCTTAGCCAATTAGCCGAATCTGTTTCTTTTTCTTTTCAATTGATTTTTATTTTTGGTTACTCATTCTCTTTTCACAAAATCTTCTCCCTTATTCTTAATTTATTTTTCTTTTGATTTTCTTTCCCAATTAGCCGAACCTTAATCTCTTCTCTTTTGATAACATCTTCTATTTTTGTAACCCTTTCTTCTTCTATTTTCTTTTTGAAAACCAAAATAAGCATACCTCAGAATGAGTTCTAGAAGCCGAAACTAGATCCTTTGTTGTTAAATTTCTCTTAGTTCAAACTCCTTCTTCTTTCCATTATTAGTTTTCCAAAAGCCGAAATTATTTAGATTTACTCTCTATTTGTAACTTGGGGTTAGATTTACAACGGATCTGGGGTAGAAAGTTATTTGGAAACGTTCTTCAACGAGTAGATCTCTTGTGAGGATTAAAGGCTGTCGATCGAGGAGTGTGTGAAAAGCTTGGATCATCGGAGTGACTAGATCTAGTCATCAATTTCGGCAAAGGAGAAATTGCGTAGGAGATCCCGTCAAGGAATATCACAAATCAGGTGTGTAACAAACCCTCTTTAGTAGCTTAACTCAATATATGCCAAAAAGCCGAAATGCCAAAATTCCGGTATTTCGAGAACTCGTGAGTATGCGAATGCTCATAGGTTAGTTAGATACGCTAAGTTCGATGATCAGGATCATAAGAGCAGGTAAGGGCACAATTTTGTGCATCACGATAAGTTGGGCCTCGAGGGGCTAAAATCGGGCCCAATGGGCTTTTGGGCCCATTTGGGTAAATTTGGTAGAAAATGGATTCTGAATAAATTACACATTAAGACGGTTAATATTGTTATGGAATATAGGCTAAATGGGCTTAGATGACTAAATCGGCTACGTAGGGCCCATTAGTGGTTTTGGGCCTAATAACTCGGTTTTGCTAAAATAGGCTAGAATTGCTGTTTAAACACTTGGAATTGTTGATAATTGATAATGAGCATGTAAACCCTAATAGTTGATAAAATAACTAAATTACCCTTAAAATGCTAAAACTACTATTTTACCCTCGGTGAAAATGACCATTATACCCCTAGGGTTATGTTATGATTAAGATGCATGTGATACTGTTTTGTACATGATATGCCATGATATGCACATGATATGCCATGATATATTCATACATGCATGGGTTGGGTTTTATATGAATGGAGGAAATGCTAAAGGGCTTTGCCCCAATTTACTGAAAAGGGTTTTGCCCCAGTTATTAAAAGAGGCTTGGCCTCCAGTTACATGATAAAGCAGCTATGCTACCAGTGGAGAGTTTGGTTGGATGGGTTGAGTTATTCCCCACATGGAGAGCTTGGTTGGTACGGGTGGAGAGTAGCGGTTGGGTGGGTTGATAGTTTCCCCACATATGGATATGGGTTTGCATACATGCATTGAGATTTACATGTATTATTGAAATGGGCCAGTGGGCCATACCATTTACAGAATAAGGCTTCGGCCCAGTGAGTTGTATATGAAAAGGGGCTAAGGCCCAGTAACCGATATATGAAAAAGGCTTCGGCCCAATGATAGGTGAGATTGAATCAGGGCTTAGGCCCAGCATGCTTGTGTGATGTGGGCTCCAAAACGGGCTTTGTTGCACACTGAGTTTCCAAACTCACCCATTTTCCTTCCATCCTTGCAGATGAGCCTTAGATTGGTGGACTTGGAGCTGGGAGGGATTCAGAGTGGCCATATGGACTGGGCTGTTGGATTTTAATTAAGTTACCTATTTCAATTTAGATTTAATTATTTATTTTTGGTTTTGGGTTGTAAAAAGGCCTCTTTAATTATTTTTATTTTGGGTTTTTATTCTTTACTTATTTAATTTGTTTAAGTTTAAGTATGATATTGCTTAAATCGTTTTGAAATCGGTTAGCTCTAAGGCGAGTTTTTATCAAAGTTACTTGTTTTCAAAATAACACGATAACCAAGCAAAGCTTTTGCTACGTAAATGTTTTATTAAATAAATACTTTAAATACTTTAAATATTTAAAGTGTGGCAATGGTCGTGTGCATGTCTAGGAGTGGACCCAAGAAGAGCTTGGTACTTAAGAAGTCTATTTGACTCACCTCCTCTTTTCTGAAATCCTACCTGGTGCACAGCTTCCATTCACTTTAAGCCATATCAAGAAGGTCTGATTTTCCGATACTTAAATTGTTTTTAAAATAACATGTTTCCGCAACTACAAAGGTTTAAAAGGTTTTCAAAATTTCCATAAGAATTTTACAAGTGGTTAAACAATGTTTTGATTATTACAATGAACCACGTTTTGGAAAAAGATAAACACAAGCTAAGGTTTTATACAAGTTTAACGGTAAGAGTTTTTAAACATTAAGAAGGGTTTTCAATGAAAACACGGTTTTCAAAAAACACTTCAATGTGACACATCAGACTTGGCCGTAACGTCTAGGCTGGGTTTGGGGTGTTACAGGCACCACATGTAATCTAATAATCTCGACAATATACAATTCGGCGAGTGTTTCAAGCGAGAAGTCCATACGTACCAATATGAAATGCGCTGATTTCGTCAATCTATCAACTATAACCCAGATCGCACCTTTCTTTTTCAAAGACAAGGGTAAACCCAATCCCATTTCCACTCGGGTATCATCACAAGCTGTAGTAAACCTGACTGTACTTGATGTTTAGCTTTGACTTTTTGACAAATCAAACATTTTGAAACAAACTTTGATATATCACGTTTCATGCCAGACCACCAATATAATTGTTTCAGATCGTTATACATTTTTGTGCTTGCCGGATGTACTGATAAACAACCACTGTGTGCTTCGTTTAAAATTTTTTGAATGAGCTCAGAATTTCTCGGTACACATATTCTATTTTTAAACCTCAAACAATAATCAGATTCGATTTAAAACTCTGAATAAGAAGTCGACTCATATTGAACTCGTTTGGTTTGCAATTCACTATCAACTTTCTGAGCTTCACAAATCTGCTGAAGAAATAACAGTCTTATTCTCAACTCAGCTACAATCCAGCCATATAGAGACAAAGCTAACTGGGTATTCATCGCATGCAAGGCAAATAATGACTTTCTACTCAACAAATCAGCAATTACATCTGTTTTTCCCGAATAATAGTCAATTACTAATTCATAATCTTTTAGTAATTGTAACCATATTCGCTGTCGCAAATTAAAATCTTTCTCAGTCATTAAATATTTCAAACTTTTGTGATCGGTATAAATGTAACATTTCTCACCAAACAAGTAATGACGCCATATTTTCAATACAAACACAACCGCCGCCAACTTTAAATCGTGCGTTGGGTAATTCTTTTCATGCGGCTTCAACTATCTCGAGGCATAAGCTATTACTTTTCCTTCCTACATCAAAACGCAACCCAATGATGCATCACTGAAAATCATGAATTCTTTACCTGACTCAGGCTGAACTAAAACCAGTGCCTCTGCCAATAGTGCTTTCCACTGTTCAAAACTTTGCTGACATTTCTTTGACCACTCAAACTTTACATCTTTCTAAAGCAATCTTGTCATCGAGGTTGCAATCGTCAAAAATCCTTTCACGAATCATCGATAATAACCATCTAGTCCCAGAAAACTACGAACTTCAGATACATTTCTCAGAGGTTTCCAATCTATAATTGTAGATATCTTGCTCGGGTCGACTCGAATACCTTCGGCTGAAACAATATGCCCTAGAAATCTAACCTCTCAGAGCCAAAACTCACATTTACTGAATTTTGAAAATAATTGCTTGTCTCTTATGGTTTGCAACATAATTCTCAAATGTTTAGCATGTTCAGATTCATCTCAGGAATATATTAAAATATCATCAATAAACACAAAAATGAATCGGTCTAAATACGATCTAAAAATCTGGTTCATCAAATCCATAAAGACTGTAAGAGCGTTAGTTAATCTGAAAGGCATAACAAGGAATTCATAATATTCATTCCTCGTTCTAAATTTAGTTTTTGGCACATCCGAGTCTTTAACTCGCAACTGGTAATAACCCGATCTCAAATCAATTTTCTAAAATACTTTTCCACCTTTCAGTTGATCAAATAAATCATTTATTAGAGGCAGAGGGTATTTGTTCTTAATCGTCACTTTATTGAGTTGTCAATAGTCTATACACATTCTCATTCTGTCATCTTTCTTCTTTACAAACAATACCAGTGCACACTAGGGCGAGAAACTCGGTCGTGCCATTCCTCTATCGATTAACTCTTGCAACTGAGCTTTTAATTCTTTTAACTCTGTTAGAGCCATTCTGTACGGAGCTATCGATATCAGTGAAGTTCCCGACACTAAATCAATAGAAAATTCAACCTCTCTAATAGGTGGAAAACCTGGTAATTCTTTAAGAAATACATCTAAATACTCGCAAACAATTGGTATAGATTCAATCTTTGATTCAGACACTTTCGTATCAAGTACTAAGCAAGATAAGAGTCGCATCCCTTTCTCACATATCTCTACGCTAACATCGACGAAATCACAATGGGCAAACTACTCAGATCATCATATTCAATTCGGATAATTTCATTATTTTGGCATTTCAATTCAATTGTCTTTCGTCTACAATTCATTACCGCATCATGTAGCGTTAACCAGTCCATACCCAGAATTAAGTCGAACTCATCCAATGGTAACAACATCAAATCAGTCGGAAAGCAGTAACTCCAAATCATTAACGGACAGTTCTTGCAAACTTTGCCAACCAAAACATATTTGTCTAAAGGATTCGATACTTTTATGACAAACTCAATAGACTCAATAGGCAAAGTCTTACTGGACATTAAATTCATACATATATATGAATAAGTTGATCCAGGATCTATCAATGCAATTGTCATAGAGATAAAATGTATCGATGATAACAAATGGAGATGACGCTTCTTCGTGAGCACGAATAGCGTAGGCTTTGACAGGTGCCCTAACTTTGGATCTCACAGCAGAGTCTTTTGTCGCCCATTGACTATCACTCACATTTCCAACATTTCTAGGTGGTTTTCCTCTGGTGGATGTGTTACTCAGTCTTACATTCTGAGGTCGATCTTTCTCAACCATCTCGGGACAGTTTCTGATGAAGTGATCTTGTGAACCACATTTAAAACAGGTCTGATCATTCATTTTGCATTCACCAAGATGTCATTTCCTACACTGTTTACATTCAGGTCTATTTGGTCTCGCACTACCAACACTTGCTATAGACGTAACTGGAGTCTTTGCACTCGTAAATTGCTTCCCACGATCTTTATTAGAATGCCGCTCTGATGCATTTGAACGGCTATACACATCTCGTGATTTCTTGGATGAAGAGTGATATGATTTATTCATCAATTTCTTTCTCGAATCTCTAGCTTTAGAATCGCCTTTTCTTTTTTCTTTACCAAGTTCTTCAGCCTTGCAAGCACGATCAACAAGTACCACGAACTCTTTCAACTCTAGGATCCCAACTAGTAATCCGATATCTTCGTTCAATCAGTCTTCAAATCTTTTGCACATAATAGCTTCTATCGAAACACATTCCCGGGCATATTTACTGAGCCTCACGAATTCTCACTCATATTCTGTAACGGACATATGGCTCTGTTTCAATTATAGAAACTCTTTACATTTCTGATCGATGAATCTTTGGCTGATGTATTTCTTTCTAAATTCAGATTGAAAAAATTCCCAGGTAACCCCTTTTTTCGGTACCACTGATGTCAAAGTATTCTAGCATTGATACGCAGAGTCTCTCAAGAATGATACTGCACATTTAACACATTCTTTGAGTGTACACGACAATTCATCGAATACTCGAATTGTATTTTCAAGCCAGAATTCAGCTTTCTCGGGATGTAACACCCCTATCCCGTAACCATCGTCGAAATAGGAAGAGGCGTTACCAGAAACTAGAAATCGGATCAGGACAGAATTTTTTTTTGAAACATTTTCTTGAATAAAGATCATTAATTTACTAATTACTGTACACAATCAAAGTTCGAGTTTAAGATTTACACAAATAAGTTCCATAAGATGCCACATTCACGTGACTTATGTATAAAAATCATACATGCCGTAAGCTAAGTCTAATCACATGGTTACCGTAGTAGCAGATAGTGTGACGAAGCGCTGATGATCCCCGAGCTGGTAATCAGAGTCCACAATCTATAAAACACAGACACAAAACAAACAGAGTAAGCTTTCATAAGCTTAGTAAGTCTTAAGCAAAACAATAACTTTACTGAATCAAATATGATTATCTCATGTACTAAAGTCTAAGTAATATCCCATTTGACCGAATATACCTAACCAGAATTTCACATAGTTTAATTTACAATTCTCTGGCCTTGAGTTTAATGTTTCAAAATATTTTCATTTGATATCATTGGTCATTCATTTCTTCTATTCGATGAAGTTAATCTAAGCTTCATATTGAACTATAATTTCAATAAACACACTACCTAGCTAGCACATAGATACTTTCACAATAATAACCAAGGTGGTCGAAAATTCGCATATGCATTACTTTTTATGTTTTTAATTCAATCGAATTAAAATCATATATGAGTCCTTGATACATACCTGGCTAACTTAATGTACTGAACGTCTTTAATTGTTGATCCTTACGAGGACTAATCATGTTGAACCTTATACAAATCGCATTTAACAATACCAAGAGGTTTCATCGTTCGGTCAAATAGTTTAAAACTCATGCACGCGCATATAATTTAATTATTTCCACCAAATTGAGATCATATATTCTTTCGCATCTAAAAGCTTCATTGCTACTTCTAATTCAATCAATCAAACTAAAACATAATACTTTAATCACATTTAGTTTCCATATTTGGAAGCACCTAGTAATGTTATAATCTATCATGAATAGGTTCATAGGGTCACTACTCGCTTAGCATAAATATAACTCTTTCAATAATCGTAATCACTTACTCAAATGTATTCGTTTCATGCGCATACATGAATACATCTATATATATATATATATATATATATATATGTATGTATAAAAACTAAATTCCTTAGTTCATAATCATATCAAAACTTTCGAGTACCTCGACATGGCATGTATTGAATTACAGTATAGGTATGCAAAGAACCAAACGTAATTCTTATCACATATAAGTAGGTTGACAGGATATAATCCTTACCTTATATTTGCACATCTAGCCGAATTCAATTTATTCTCAATTCATAAGCCCTTTTTGGTCGAATATACCCAATTACATATAGACATCACAGCACATACTTTCCTTTACTTAAAACTCATACGATAAATCTAAATCAAATACTTTCTCATACTAACCACCATTAAACGAATAGATTATTCCTTTATTCGAAGATATAATAGTAATCATTTCCACATATGTATCGTTCTTTAATACTAATAATTCACAGAATCATTGGCCGAATGTACACGAGTACATACATGAAAACTTAGCATATACTACATTATACAAACATACCAAGACTGATTAGGTCATCCTCCTTTTTTTGCAATATAATCATCAATCACATATACATTTTTATTTAATGCTAATGATTCACCTTGAGGTAAACTTACAAATGAGGAGGTAATACGTACCTGAACATCTTACATGTATAGTACTTTCTTGATGGTAGTTTACTGCGAACATTCAAAATCATAATCTTACTTAATTCACCAGCATTAAGCCTGTGGAACTTTAAACCCAGATATAATACCAGCATGAGATTTACTCGATTATAGACCCGAATAATATTGTACGATAGTCAATCCACAAAGTTATCCACATATATTTTTTTTTCAAATATACACATCCTCATAATGCACATATAACTAATTAATTTGACTTGAATCTGAACTCATTTAAACATAGGTAAATCAGACATTTTCACTTAATTCCACATATTAGCTAGATGTAACATAATCACCTAAATATCTCATACATATTTCACATTACCTCTTCGGCTTTACCACGTATACATATCTCATACACATTTTACATTAGCCATTCGGCTTTACCACATATACATATATTGTATCTCAATTTCATCATAACAAAAATTGACTAGGTATACTAGTCATTTACGGCTTATAGCCTCACTTTAATACGGATTCGGTACTTTGATTACAATATTTAATCGATAGTTTATAAGTAACTCAATCAGTTTTATCAATGTTTACTACTTAATCACAAATTCACTACAAGCTGTTTTCCTGAGCAATAGTCATTAAATTATTTGTAACTGGAGCCACGAAACTCCAAATGAAGTGCCGTTAATTTTTTCTAAATATAGACTCATATATATTTTATCCATAAAATTTTCAGAATTTTTAGTTTAGCCAATCAATACCAGATTTTTCTTAAAGTTTCCCCTATTTCACTGTTTGACTATACTGACCACTCTTCACTACGAATCAAATTCCTCATTGTACAGAATCCAGAATATGTTCTTGTTTATTTCATTCGAAACTAGACTCATCAAGGAGTCTAAGCATATAAATTTTATCTCATAACAATTTTTGTACAATTTTTGATGATTTTCTAAAAACAAAACAGGGGATTTCGGAGTCATTCTAACACTGTCTCACACAACTTTAAATATCTCTTATAGGAAATTCATTTGCTTACACGGTTTCTTTTATAAGAAACTAGACTCAATAAGCTTCATTTTCATATTTTATTCAGCTTCTAACTAGCCTTCTACAATTTTTGGTGTATTTTCAAAGTTACACTACTGCAGTAACTCAAATCTGTCAAGACTAATTCGGCACTGAGACTATATAAATTCATCCTTCTCGCTACTAGGTTTATTTAATCTTTAAGCATACTAAAGTAAAGTTTAAACACTTAAGAAATTACCTTGAATATTTTCGATCAGTCTCGGTTCGGCTATTCAACTACTTTCTTTTTCTCCTGTCCAACCTTGGTTCTCTATACTCTTGAGCTAATTCAAACAAATTTAACTTATTAAAGTCCCATCATGCTAGCTTATGGCCGAATATGACAAAAAAAAAATTTTAATAGGTCATACAGCTACTTTTAGCTCAAATAGAAAATGGTCATACACATTTTTAATCACATTAAGCAATTTAATACAATTAGTCTAACATTTCCTCATGTACACCATTATGACCGAATACATATCAATTAAGTAACTTACCTTAACACATAAACCACATAGCCAAAGTACATATAACCCTAATGACCGAATTCACATGTTTATCTTCACCCACATATCCATTCGACATTACCACTTAAAACAACTTAATATTTCTAAACAATTTTCATTATGATAACTGAACATTACCAATTCATTCAGGTTCACATTCGGTATATGCACATACAAATACAAAAACTTTAGCATTTAATTTCCAACATTTAGCAAGCTCAAATATTATCTATTATTAATCCTTTAACTTTGTTCTAATGAAACATTTCATATTCAAACCTCATTTACTAGCATTTAAGCTAAATCTGAATCTCCTTTTTGACTACCGAAAACATAATATTAAACATAATTACAAATGCACATTTCAAGATTCCCGTACATAACCTTTATACATTGCTTCATAAACGGCATAACCATGTTACAAATTTAATACATCAAAATTTACTTGTCCAAGACTATATTCGGCCTATATGTATTTTCTTTACAACCATTCATCAACAATTTAGCACATGTCTAATGACCGAATGCACATTTCTCCTACTTTCATCCTTAACGGAATTTTATCAAACTTCCATCTCTCAATTTACCAACACATACGAAATTCATTACTGAAGGGGGTCATTCGGCAAGCTTACAAGTATAGATTAACAATTTAAAACACAACACTACTAAGCCATTATTTAGGCCCCTTTTCGGTAAAGCCTTTCCTTCATGACCCAACCTCCAAAACACCAAAATTTAAACAATCAAAATCATGGGTATAGAAGGGTATAAAACAAGAATCCAAAACATCAAAACAAAACTAAATTTATCATGAATTTTTACCTTGAATTTGATCTTCAAAATGACCGACTATCCCAAGGACCTTCTCTTCTTCTATTATTTTCTTTAAGTTCGGCTAGGTGAGAAAGAAAAACATGCCACTTTGTTTTCATCACCATTTACTTATTTTTTTATTACTCTTCTTTTCTTTATTCATTTAATAAACCTTTATTTTATTATTATTATCATATAAAATACATATATTTGCATCAACTAGTAAGCATGGCCGGCCACTACTTCAATTTGGGCAAAATTGACATGCAAATCCTTACCTTTAATACCATGCCATAATTTGGCCCTTTTCAATTAACCTCACACATTTTCACTATTTTACACATAAGCCCTTTTTATAAAATTCACACTCAAATGTCAAAAATCAATAAACCAAATTTTCACACATGCAATTGCACATATAATAGACATGAAATTTAACATTTAATAAATTTTATAACTCGGTTTTGTGGTCCCGAAACCACATTCCGACTGGGGTCAAAATAGGGCTGTCACACGGGATCATCATCAACGGTAGCCCTGAACTCTTCAGCCCCGTACTTACGAATCCTCTAATTGGCATTATATAATATATGAAAAGTAAACATGATCACAGGTTTTTTGTCTTTGTGATAAACAACTTGATTACTATTTGATAGTAATTGACTTTTTATGAAAGAAAATATAATGATTACCATGAGATAAAATAGGATTATATTGGAAGAACGAATATCCCAAAGAGATTAAGTATATCCTATTAGGGTAACACACTTTTGATAAGGTCCTTGGACGAACATTGGTTAAGTAACTTTCATAATTGTATGTAATAAGAGAAGGCTTGGTCATGATATTATAGTGGAATGATTTCGTGATTAAATAAGTTTATAATTAATGGACGAAAAGCTGAAACTTAATTATAAATTATTTGAGCCCTAGTTACATAGGTCTAATCAGTCCCTTCATTAGCTCGTTGAAACTAGCTATGACATTTAGAATTAAATAAAAAATAATGAATAAAAATAATAAAATTAAAGAAACGAGTCACATGCACAAATGAATGTGTTTTCTCATCAAGTATAAAAATGACTTGAGAATTAATTTAAAATTTTCGAATTATTATTTAATTAAATAATTGAAGTTTGGAAATGAAATTAAATTAATTAATCATTATGAATACGTTGAATATGAAAATTAAATATGTTCCTTCATAGATTCTTTTACGATAAAATTGTCATGACTTTAATGAAATTAGAATTGATTTGAAAAAATTATTAAATTGAAAAATTAATTAATAAATACTATGTATTTTAAAAAATAGAAAAAATGTATTGGATTGGATTAAATTTAAATTTTGTTAGCTTAAAAGTTTAAGAAGACCATATAATTGGACCAAATATAGGAGAGACTCAATTCCCCTCATATTACTTAAAAAGTGTTAGCTTAAAAGTTTAGGAAGACCATATAATTGGACCAAATATAGGAGAGACTCAATTCCCCTCATACGTAATATGAGGGGCGACAACCTTAGTGTATTTAATTAGGGTGTGTCGCTCCCTTCTAATTAGATTAAAAGACTAATTTTTCTATTAAATAAATATTATTTGTATTTTACTAATTTAATTAGGACTCTCTTATCTCTCATTATAAATAGATGATACTAGTAAAAGTATTTACACAAGTTTCATACAACTTTGATATATTGTGATTTTTTCAAAAAAATAGAGAGAACTTATTTTTTAAGTATAAATTTTATTTTCTAATAATCACAATTCTAACTATTTCTATTGACAGATAATTACTTTCCTACTTAAAGTAATAAATTGTTTATGGTTCTATATTTGGTTCGTGATTGCTCGAGCCCACACTTGAAGCAATTCATAGTACGAGAATAGTGGAGAAAGTCATTTGGTTGAAAGTTGAAAATTTTTCTAAAAAAAAATTATTACTATAAATATCACAAATCAACTCCGACTACTTATGAAATGATAAAATATGACAAAACCTATACCAAAAGTTGGTACACGTAGGAATGGGTGCAGTGGTGCACGTAGAATACCAAAAGGAGTTATTCATGTCCAAGCAAGTTTCAACAATACCATTGTTACTATTACAGATGTACAGGGTCGGGTAATCTCTCGGTCCTCTGCTGGCACTTGTGTATTCAAGGGTACAAGAAGGGGATCCCTTTTGCTGCTCAAACCGCAACGAGAAATGTTATTCAAGCAGTAGTATAAACCAAGGTATGCAACGAGCAGAAGTTATGATAAAGGGTCCTAGTCTCAGAAGAGATGCAACATTACGAGCTATTCGTAAAAGTGGTATACTATTAAATTTTATACGGGATGTAACCCCTATACCACATAATGGTTGTAGATCCCCTAGAAAAGGACGTGTGTAGATTCCCTAAAAAAGTGTGTTGAATCAAGAACATATAGTAAGCCCCTTTATTATGTACATTTTATTTTGTCTCCACTTATGAAAAGCCAAGCCGACACAATAGGTATTGCGATGCGAAGAGCTTTGCTTAGAGAACTAGAAAGAACATGCATTACTCGTGCAAAATCTGAAAAAATACCACACAAATATTCTACCGTACTCGATTTTTAAAATTTTAATTTTGTGTTGTTACTGAAAATCATTTTTCTAAACCAAAATTTTCTAACACTCCCATAAAATAGTACGCTCATTAAACCAAAGACTAGCATAGATAGCAGAAAATAACTATGATAAATTTGAAGAATTCACCTTCACAATGGCATGAATTTCTTGCTCCGAAACACAAATATTGTTAATGGTGATGCGATACAAGTTCCACTCACCCAAATGCCACCTTTATGCCTTCGTTTAATAATGACCAAAATGTCAAGTTGTTGAACCCTAATTAGATCATTGACAGTGATAAGAAATTTGCGATGACGAGCACTTTTATAGTTCCAAAAGAGGATTGACATAAGATGATACAAATGTTGAATACCAGCCCTCTCGAAACAAAAGTGGTCATCCTCCGTCATTTCCTTCAGTATCGTCAACATTTCCATCTTGTAAATTAGCAGATGATTTTCTCTCACCAGAAGGTGCGTGAAGAAAATCAGGTAATGGATATTCATGACTACCGAGACTCTAAAAATGAGGAGTTGATTCTCTGGAATCTGGATTTTCTAGAGGTTGGATGTTGAGCTCGTAAACTGATATCCTGAAAAGCTAAGGGGGGAGTTTGAGTTGATCTTGTCTCTGGCAAAATCAAGGCAAGAGTCCTGTTTAGTTCTACTGGGTTGATTGTTTCTTCTAAGATCACTTAAGTGTTTGAACTTGACCTTTGAAATTTCCTACGGTTTCCAGTTCGTTGAAGGCCATCATCAAAGGATCCAGAGTTTGTCCCACTGGCAGTAGAGAACGGAACAAAATGTTTGGAGCTTGAGAATTTGCTTCCGTTAAGTGAGATATTCTATTTCTCCTTTCCATACCAACTTTCATTCTTTGGCTGGCGTTAATGCCCTAGAATTCTGGCCTTGGGTGTTTCTTTGTAGCTCTTGGTTTGCCACAGGGTTTTTTAGGAGAAAACTAAGAGGGGGAAGGAAAGTGACCAGAGAGGCTTGGGAAAGAAAAGCTAAAACGCCCTTGAACTTTTAACTCCTGAAGAAAGAGAGACAGAAACTATCCCTTCACTATTAACAATCTTTCCATGCATCACATCGGGCAGATTCTGGAGGGAAAGGGAGGGTTGTGGCTCAACGTTAAAAAGTAGGTATTAGATTGATCATTTAAGATGAGACATTTCCTACCTTCAATTAGGGAGAGGGTAAGAGAGAGAAATCCATTTGACAGGTGGATGAAGAGGGTTTAGCATTCTCTTTAGCAAGCAATGAGGAGTTGGGTACAATAGGAGTAGCTATCTTGTCTAATTTTTTACTTTTGGGAGAACGGATTTTTGGAGGACTTGTGTCAAAAGCTGATTTACTAACAGGGAACAAGTTTTGAAGGGCTTGTTCCGTCTTTCCCGCGGCATGCATGAGATTTCCTTTGAACAAGCATCCAAGAACCATATCCTTGTTCTTCAGCTGGAGGGCTCTCAAGAGAAGAGTGGTCCTTTGAGGAAATGGAGGAAGAACCTTGTTCCTGAATAGAAGGGCAATCAGGAGAGATATGATCTAATTTCCCATATTTAAAACAAATTGAATTGAGTCTCTCATAAATAATGGGTTGTCCAAAACCTTCAACATTAACAAACGAGGTAGAGGGTTGTTTAGATTGACTTGAATACACATACAAGCATGTCGGTCATCCACACGAAGAAGAGGTCCAACACATCTACCCATTTTCTTAAGAATTCCTAAATTCAGGAAGTCTAAGCCACACTGTAACAAAAAAGTTCGTAGTAGTCCAAGCCCTAAAATTAGGTTCCCACCTTCTAACAATAAGACAATGCTTGAGAATATTGGCTCACCTCATCCATAGAGTCTTGCATGAGAATATCTTCATAAAATGCTTCATCATCAACCGAAGAAGAAGATGATTTCCCAGAACGGAAATTTTTCAACGAGTTTCTTGTTGCTCCCAAAAAGGTTGTTCTCTTGAAGCAAGAGATACAGTAAGAAGAAATTTTAGAGAAAGAATCTATTTTTTTTACCGTTTTCTGTGTTCAGGAGTTTTGAAGACTTCAGAGTATGACATCCATGTGGGTTTTCTAATTATAGTTTAGATATATTTTTTGTAATGGTAACCAAATGTAGAATACAATAATAAAGTACATTCTGCTCTAAAAAAACCCTTCTCATTTTATAACAAGTTCAATATATATATATATATTGTGTACTACTAAAAAATTATGCAGAAAATACCTTTTATTCGTAATTATATTTGTAAACTTCACAAGGTAGTAAACTGAATAAATATGTTTTGTTTTTAAATTAGCAGGAAAGATATACGCTTACATTATATATAAAACAAAACTTTAAAAAATACCAATAACCAGATGATTCAATTCAATTTAATTGTCCGTAATTTTTTAAAAACAAAAACACTAAACATTAATCGCAAATTATATTCAGCACCGTAATCAACCATAATCGCTCCCACATTCTATACAACCCATTGATGAAGGAACAAAACTGTCCATCAAGTGGCATGTGCCTCCACAATTATTACCGCAAAGTTTATACAACTCTTAGCCTACACTGAACACGATTATACCAACAAACACAAGTACACGAACTACATACATGAATTACAAAATCTAAAAAAGGTTGCAAAACTACAGTATCAAGCAGCAGCACCCATTGATTTAAACATATAATCACAGGTAAGAATCTAGGTAACCATAAGTGTGTTTTTTGTTATACTGCAGCAAACTAGCATAAGTTCTATCCCATATTCCTATATACAGAGACTCGTCATCTGGACTCAAAGATACCCCCGAAATCTCACCGAAGAAGTCGATCTCCTGCCGTTTCTGGAAACCAGCCCTTGTGTTGTACACATGGACGAAATCTGCCGGTTCAGCAACTACCATGAATTGGCCATCGGATGAAAAGCGGATTGATCGTACGGCACCTAAGTTTCCTTTGAGAGTCGCAACTGGCATTGAGAGGTTTCTTATGTCCCACACTCGGCACGTCTTGTCCTGATTTCCCGTGGCAAATATGCGTCCATCTGGGTGCCATGCAGATGCGAAGGAGTAATCTTGATGACCTAACACTGTGGCTAGAGTCTGCAACCAAGGGAAATGCGATCCAGGTCCAATAGAACTAACAGTTCTTACTTTCAGCACTAAAATGTCAAGCATTCTAGTATGCAAAATATGATATTCTCCACAATATTTAAAATACCAGAATAAAGATCAAACGGATGAAACCTCCACTGGTTTAACCAGATCGACTGGTTACACTGATTGAGTCAGATGATTAGATTAAAAAGAACTTAATATAAAATAATAGGTAACTTTATTAAATATTAAATATTTTGCAAACTACTAGAATCTTTAATATTAAATATAAAATACTTTGTAAATTACTAGAAATCTTATCACACGCATATATGAGTGACAATCACGTATTTAGATTACAAAGATGTGTTTGAAAATAACATGCAGAAAATAAGTAAAAATATGATTTATCATCAATCCTAAATTGATATGGAGTTAATTTGTCAACAAAAAATTGCTATAATTCAAATGGTAAATGAATTTTTTTTATATGAATGGTATATTTGGTTTAAATCCTATTATGGATAAATTCTTATTGATATATAAAAATATTAAAAAAAAAAAACCAACCATATACCCATATAACTTAGCAAATAAAATAGCTTTTTTGGTAATTACCTAATTGAGTTAGGACTCGATTAATAGGTCGATTAGGGATTTAAATAATAGTATAAATACAGAAATATATAAAAATTAAGAACAAAAATATGCTTACTGAAGTTTCAAATAAAAACTGAAAATGGTTTTAGTTAAATGGTAAATGAAAAAGTTTCATATGAATAGTGTCCTTATTTCAAATCTTATTATAGAAAATTTTTTATTGATTTATAAAAATATAAAAAAAGATGAAAACACTAACATAATCATTTAATTTATTTTGTAAATAAAATGGTTATTTGATATTTCTCTAACTGAGTTGTTGATCTGATTACATGGCTAAATGGAAGGATTTTTAATATAGATCCAAAAATAAAATGTTCAAATCTCCTTGCATAAAATAAAATTTAAAATAATAATAATAATAGAAAGCTTAAACCCAATTTTTTGCGATTCTTTTTTTGGTTTTTTACCAGTTTTTAATCAGCTTAACCAACTTATCCCCCAGTTCATTAAAGTGAACTAGTAAACGGTTTTCGGTTCAACTACTTTGACCAGTCAATGGAAGAGTCAAATGTACACAAATGCAACCCTGCTTTCAGGGAGGCTATCTCCCTATTTTGAATAACTGATTACGGAGCAACCTTACCCAATCACCATTACAGTTCCCATATCCTATCAGAAAATTAAATTCTTACCTTTCCATTTTGCGAATCCACAAGCAGCCCATCCAAGTCATCTCCAACGACAGTGATGAGTCTTTGATCTGGACTGACTGATGTGTGCTGCATCAGAATAAAGTTCAGTCATGTTATTGAATTTTAAGATAATCCACGAAAATGACAGATGATTTCAGTTTGCTTTTTTCTGTTTATGAAGCAACAATCTCTCCATTGCTGTTGAAATGCAGACCCCCCATAAGTCAAATTTACTCCATTAGGTGAAGAAATTATTTACTTTGGATAAGAAGACCCTTTTTAAAACACGTGAATATAAGCTATATTGCTTCGACTTTCATTTTTCTTTAAGTACCCATGACCGAACTAGTATTGGAAATATTTTCGGAAATAAGTACGAGGATATGATCCTCCAACCACTCTCCAAATAAGTGAGAGACATTTAAAAGAAAAATTAGATATACCTGTGCCAGAAACATACTCGTATCTGACACTACATTGTAACACAAGATGCAAGATAGAACATAAGGATTCTGAAAGAACTGAATCAAGATTGTAGGCATCACAGTAGCAATTTGAAGGACTTACATTTACTGGCCAAGGGAACTGGAAATGGTTTAAAAGTTGAAATCTCTCGATATCATATTCTCTCACACTACAGTCATTATTTGAGGCCATAAAATTAATTCCACCCCTGCAAAATAGCTTCAAAATTCAATCTAATATTTTATTCGATATATTATCCAAGTCAAACAGCAAATCAACAATTATCACGCTACCTCAAGCTGTCATATATCTCGATAGCATTTGTAATTGCATTATCGTCATACGTTGTCCGGGTACAAAAGGTTACTCCTTTTCTGTCCAAGTGCTGCAGAAACAGGAACATGAAATTGTACAATATTATATATAAAAGAAATGGCTAAAGGCAAACAGAGAATGCCAGAAATAAGTTCATACAAAACCAGAATTCGCAGAAACAAATAAATAAATGATACAAATATGGAAATATGTACGAACTAGAGCATGCTATCAATCCATGTTCTTTTGAGAACATGCCAAACATTTAAATCTAGGATTTTCTACAATTCCCTTTCTTGATTTCTACCAGGATTCACATCACAAATTAAGAATGATATCATTGTAAAAGAGATGCTTGAATGGTTACTCAGAATGTAATACATCCCAGGTTGCAGTTTGGCCTCCCACATACTACCTGGTTCACACCGTAACACTCTCCAACACACACTGCCCCCATTGCAACTATGAAAAACTACGTTGCTTACTGTTCTTGAAACGTCTAACACATGGCATGGGAATATGACCTCTGAAAATCCTCCAAATACATGGAAAAAGTTAGAAAAAAATAACCATACCATATTGGAGAAATACGCATATTTGAGACTCACACCTGAGTTCGAGTAACATAGATGAAAAGTTCCTAAAAGAAAGATTGTTATCTACACATGTCTCACCCCGATACTACCTGATTCACTACATAAAATCCACAACTATTCCACCCCTTCAACAAAAGAGAAAAAGGGTGAGAGATAGTTGACAAGACACTCTCCTGATTTAGGAAAACAACTATTCAAATGTTTGTCAATTCTTGGGCAAGTTTACAAGATGATTTAGCAGAAATAGGAAACGCAGAAAATATTAACTTACCTTAAAAGTAAGCTCTCCTTGGAAGCCTCCTGCAACCATAAAATTGTCTTTGACTGCTAGAGTGCTTATTTGAGTTTGTGTAAAACCTTCTAACAAACTTCCGGGATGTTTCTAGTTGCAAGGCAAATTAAGAGAAATTAGCAGATAAAATAAACCTGAATTACTACAATAACCATCTACCATTGACAACGTTCATATTTGTAAAGAAAATATAAGCACTAAGGCTAACTAAGTGCAATTGTAATACCTCGGTAGGTGCCACATGCCCAGCAAAATTAAGGATCTCGGACAGATTACATGACAATGATGACCAATGCATAACCGAATAATTGGACATAAGGTAAACATCGTGCTTTGAAGTAGCCCAAACCAAGTTTCTGAGCTGTAAAATTCATTCCACAACAGGTTAATTAAGTCAAGAACACTGTACATAATGAAACTTCTAAGCCAAATATAGGACCTACTTAAGGCATTCTTAATCTTACTACATAAATATTGCCATGTACAAAGACAAAAGTAATGAGTACTAAAGGAAAGAAAGGGAAGTAGAACTTGATGAAACAAATAGCAACTTATGTGCAAATGCAGATGCACACAAAGTTGCAGGTTCAAAAAGCATAAATATAACCAATCAAATCTATAACCGATAAATAACACTACTGATTAACATATTCAATACCAAAGAAGAAAATCAAGTTCCTTTATAATTGTCCATGCACACAACTGAACCTAGAGAAGTGATGACAAAGGTAATCTTTTGAATGATTAAATACATTAAAGCTAAATCATTTCTGAAAGGACAAAAAGAAATTCAAGAACAAAATGTTTTGACACCAAAATCAACATATTCAAAAGGTAAATATAAATAACACCCTATGTTGCTCCAATTTGTTGTTTTTCTTTAAAAAACAACATGTCCAGAACCTGTACCTGACATGGCTATGGGGATACAAACCTCCACTGTTTCTCCAAATACATGAGTGAACGTAGAAAAATATTGAACATACCAGTATCAGACGCATTCAAATTTGACAATTGCACTTGAGTCCAAAGTAACTTAGATAACAACAAGAACAAAAGACAAAAACATTTTCTGACTAACAAACCTGAAAATGGAGGATCGTAGGTTTAACTAATCTAGTATTGTGGAAGAATTCATAGTAGTTCCCACCCTTCTCTATAAGTTTAAATTCCTGAAACAACAAATACATATTACACATAGCTTAATATGATATCCGCTTTACTACAAACTAGTTCATTTATGGATTGTAGGAAAAGATACAAACCTTGTCAACAGCTTCACCGGAAGAAGGCATATTCTCATAGTTCTTATACTGCTCAAGCCTTGTCAACCTATATTTTTCTCTAGTTATGTTCAGTCTTTCCCACGGAATCCCCTGAATGTCTTTCCCCTTCCGCGCTTGCGCAGAAGTCGTATCGGTCACCTTGGTCAGCTGCTCAAATTATAGCATGAAAATGATGAATTTCATCATTTAGTATAAAATTAACTAAAATTAACAACAAATATTTATAGAATATATAAATATCACCAAAATGAAAAACAAACCATGTCATATTCATCAGTATCCACATCTCCACCAGCTCGACCGTAGTTGTCTTCATCCATGTCATCTACAAAATCTTCATCCATGTAATAGAAATCCTCCCCTTGCTGGTAGGACATGATATATTTTCATTCAACTGCAAAAAGATTCAATTAAAAATTTCTTTCTACAAAGAAAATTAACAAATATTAAAATAAAAACGCTTAGGGAAACCTAAAGAGAGTTGAATCAAAAGGGGATCCTAAAATTCATAAAATAAAATTAAAAAAAACCTTATTTTCAGACAAACTAGCAAATAGCAAATTTACTATTTTTCTTTTCATTTTCTTAAAACATTTTTTTAAAAAAAAAAAACTTGAATTTCTAAAAGAGAACGGAATTTTTAAGAGCAGAAGGGTATTCCAGGGAGCTTATTTTAAAACAAGTGGCCTTCAAAAATTATTTAAAAAAAAAAAACCTAAAACATGATAGAATCATATCCAACATAACAGATGAACAAGAACCAAAAAAAAAAAAAAACCCAAAAATCCTTAAACCTCACAAAGGAAAAAATAAAACTATTTTTCTACCACTAAAAAGAATTGCGCAGAACTAAACAAAAAGGGGAAAAGGAATAGGACAAAAGAAAACAGATATTGAATTCACTAAAAGAAAAATTAAATTTAAAAAAGTATAAAGGAAACGAGAGATTGATATTCTTACAAGAAGCTTAGTATGATGGTTCTGGAAACTGAGGCCTCGGATTTAATCGTTTAGGTAATAAAATATTATAAATAAAGAATGAATGAAATTTTATCTTATTTTATTATTCTAATTTATCTTTATAAAAGAATAATGAAAAGAGTTCCGGGGGTTACGTTATTGTGGGCGAAAACCGTCATTGCAGCATGCTTTCTTGGGCCGGGTTTCCCCTCTCCGATTCAATCAGCTTCAGTTTTAATTTTTTAATTTATTTTTTCATATAGTTATATTTAAGGGTGAGTAAAACTCGATTCGACTTGAAAAAATTGAAAAAAATTTAAATTTTGAGTTAAACGAATCGAGTTATTCAAGTCAACTTGAATTTTTTTTCGAATTTCGAGTTCGAATCGAGTTGAGTTTTTAAATTTGAATAACTTGAATAATTCGAATATCAAACTATAATATTTTACATTTTTACCACAAACTCCCAAACCTTTTTTATTTTTCTTTTAAAACTTTTACTCTTTCTCACTTTCCCTCAAAACTTTTACTCCCCTCCCATCCCAACTCTCCATCTACCTAAAATTCATTTCCCACCAAAATTTTACTCTCATATTTACTTTTCCTTAAAATTTTCTCCCAAAAACTCTCAAAATTTTTTATTTTCCCCCAAAATTTTTACTCTATCTCACTTTCCTCTTAAAACTTTTACTCATTTCTCATCCCACCTCCCATCTACCCCAAACTCATCATTCCCCCAATTTTTTTTAATATTTTCCCTCCAAAATCTTACTCCCACTATTTACTTTCCCTCAAACTTTTACTCCCAAAACTTTTTATTTTCTTCTTAAACTTTTAATTCGCAATATTTACTCTCAAATAAAAAATTAAAATTATCCAAAAAACCCATAAATATAAATATTAATAATTTTATTTATATCTACTATTTATATTATTAAATTAAATTTCGCATTTTATATTATTTATATTATTGAATTATATTAAAATTGAATTATTAATGATGTCATAAAATATTCATGTTAAAATTTTATATTGATATCAATTTCACATTTTATCTTTAAAATAACTTTTATTAAAAAGTCACATTTTTACATTTAATATATTTTTTAATTCCAAAAAACATAGTGATAAGAATCTGAAAATAATTGAAACAACTAAGCAAGCAAAAAAGCTAATCCGTATATAAAAGATTAATAAATAAATAATGTGGTGATGAAAGTTAATAAAAAATTTGATTATGGTGGAATAATTTTATTACGATGGGTGACAGTGTTACTAGGACCCAAAATTATTTTTTAAAATTTAACTCGAATAAATTTATTCGATTCGAATTCCATTTCACTCGACTCGATTTTAGAAAATTTCAAATCAAATTAGGATGATAAAATACGATTCGTCAACTCGATTAACTCGAATTTTTTTCATTCGATTCGATCGAACGCTCACCCCTAGTTATATTTGAACAAAAAATATAATTACGAATCAATAAATGATTAAAAAAAAGTGTGGTCAAGTTTAAATCCTGATGATGAGAAATTTACTTAAATATTATTCTCAATCAAAACGGAAAAATACATCTATAATTATATCAATATATAAAATTATTTGTTCTCTTTAAAAAATAAAAAATAAATATGATTTCTTTTTTTTCTGATAAAATAGGACTGGGCTTTATTAATTTAAAACTAAAATTTACATGAAAAACAAAATTAAAAAGACCAAAGGCACAAAGAGGCCCAAAGAAAGAAAAGTTATCTTATCCTAAAAGGAAGAAAAACTATTGAAAAAAAAAAGATAATAAAAAGCCACTAAAAAGTAAACAAACTGTAAAGAAAATCAAAGAAAAATGTGCCCACTCCTTTGGGGAAAGAGATTGCCCGTCCCACTCTTATCATCTTTCTAGAAGACGTCAGCGGTTCCATTTCTCCCAAAAAAATTGCCAAACTTATTTCTATGTATTGAGACAATCATTCAGTCAAAGCATCCCTGTCCAGATCTGATGCTTCAGTAACCCAGGAAACCGAAAAAATCAAGAGTCGTTCATTCGTCAGTCAGGCTTACGAAGCCAACCGTCGGACAAAGTTGTTGCAGCAGAGTCCAGGATAGACTCGATCAGGTAAAAGCCTTCTCCCTTCCTTACACATTTAATGGCTAGAGCATCTGCTAAAGCATTTCCAAATCTTTTAACATGCACAAATCTGATGCTTTAAAATAGGGCGAGAGTGCCTCTGATATTACAAATGTATGAGCTAACTTATGATTTGTTAGTGTGACTTAAGTTACATTTCGTAAGAACAGACAATGAGTCTCCTTCGATGATTACTTTTGTTAATCTAAGAACTAACCCCATTTTAACTACCTCAAGGCATGCAAGGGCTTCCCCGCGAAAGCCAATCCCACGTTGTTGTGCACAACTACTTTAGACGCTATTATCACACCCTCACTATTTCGAGCAACCAACCCTATACTTGATCTACACCATTCCATGACAAAAGCTATATCAAAGTTTACTTTGAGAAAATCGGTAGGAGGAGGATTCTAGATAACTTTATCACCCTGGATGGTAATTTTCTTCTCTTTTCAAAATAATCCAATTCATAGAGATATCTGGAGATAAAATTAGCGGTTTCCTTTCCTAATTTAACCACTTTGTCATGAACTCTCTTATTTCTTTTAGACCAGATGGCCTAAAGAAAGCAACAAACAATCCTTTGTTAAGTGTGCGAGCAGACATTAAAAACTGTAATAAGGCAATCCAACAACCCCTGACTAGGTAGGTTTAATAAATCAATGAGGCCTAAAATTTCCCAAACTTCATTTGCAACAGGACAAAGGCAGAAGGCATGATCTATTGTTTCTACTCCTCCCTACAAATGGGACACATAGCATCTGGAACCAGCTTCTTCAAGAATAAGTTTGGCATGGTAGGGATATAATTTTTGGAAATACGTCAGATAGCAATTTTTAGCTTGGAAGGCATATCTAAATTCCATAGTTTATGATAGAAACTTTTATATGTAGCTTGTTATTCCTTTAAACTAGGAGAAGCACTAGTTATTTGTAACAATTTGTAAGCACTACGAATGGAAAACTCACTAGATGCTTCCCCTACCAAACTAAGACATCATCATGTCGTTCAAGTGCCAGCGGAATATGAAGGATTCTTGATGCGCCATCATCATTAAAGATGAAAGTAATAGTATCATTTTTTCCATTCTCTCATCACTAAGCTCAGACACAAATTCAAGATTACAATTACTAACTGTACCACGTAATTGAAAATTAAAAGAGCCTGGTATCCATGCGGCATTAAAAATAGGGATCATTTCACCTATACCTGCCATCCAACCAGAACTATCTTGAAGTACCTTTTTTGTTGCCTGGATGCTTTTCCATGCATACGAAGCATTCACTTTAAGAAACGAATTTAAAAAAATTAGAATGTGGATAATATTTCGCTTTCAAAACCTACACAAATAGAGAATTTGGATTAGTCATAAGACGCCACCCTTGTTTTGCAAGAAGGAATATTAAATTTTGCAAAACTCTTAAAACCCATGCCAACATTTTCTTTTAATTCACACATAGAGCCCTATCCACACTAATGTAAGCTCATTTCCCATGAGTCTTTTGCTACCAAAACCTAGCCACAATGCTCTCTATCTCCTCAAACAAGGATTTCGACAAAAGAAAACAACCCGTAGCATAAGTAGGTATTGCCTACAACACCACTCTAATAAACACTTCCTTACTGTCTTGAGACAAGAAATGTGTAACACCCCAAACACGACCTAGATGTTATGGTCGAATCTGGCAGTGTCTTTTTGAAAACTCGTTCTTGTTGATAAAAGCCCGTTTGAAAGTTAAAGCCTCTTCGTTAACATTACTAACCATTTAAAAACGTCATTACTTTAAACATTATTAGTTTGTTGTTATGTTTGAAAACCAAGGAAGTTGCGGAAGCTTTTGCAATATTTTGGGGAAACATAGTTATCGTTTTGAAAAAACCGTGTCCTAATACTAGCAGATAAAAAACTTAACATAGTAAAACCCCAAATTAAAGTCCAAAAGTTTAAGAGAGGCCTTATTACAAACCAAACCAAAAGTAAAGTACTTATAAGTAAATAAACAAAACAGAAAACATGAGCAGTTGTGTGGCCATCTTCGAGTCCCTCGCAGCTCCGATCCACCTAACGCTGGGGATTACCTACACAATTAAAAATGGGGTGAGTTTACGAAAACTCAGTATGTAATCCCCTACTATATAAAAAGAACAGTCAGTCATACAAAAATCGTAGTAACAATCTAGGCCTAAGCTCATAACAGAAACAGAATCAGAATGCAGTATGTATGATGCATGATGTATGTTATCCCATCCAACGCTGCACTTACCCCCGTCCAACCCTACACTTACTTTGGGGATAAAATCAACCCACCCAACCAACACACTAAGAGTTAGCACCGATTGCGGCACTAACTAGAATCGCAGCAAGGCTGCCAGATAACAGAATCATAGCATAGTTACTAGTAAAAGTAAGTGGCTTAAAGCCATCAATAGCGGTACAATGCCTTCAAAACGGCACAAAGCCTTTAGAAATGGCACAAGCTTTCGGTAATATGAACGACACTAAGCTATCGATAATATGCATGGCACAAAGCCATCGGTAAAATGGACAGCACTAAGCGATCGATAATATGCGTGGCACAAAGCCATTGGTAAAATGGACAGCACTAAGCCATCGATAATGTGCGTGGCACAAAGCCATCGGTAAAATGGACAGCACTAAGCCATCGATAATATGCGTGGCACAAAGCCATCGGTAAAATGGACAGCACTAAGCCATCGATAATATGTATGGCACAAAGCCATCAGTAAAATGGACAGTACTAAGCAGTCGATAATATACATGGCACCAAGCCATCGGTAAAATGAACGGCACTAAGCCATTGATAGTATGTATGGCACAAAACTATCGGTGGGTCCATAATCGTCTCGTGCGACCCGTGTAACCTTAATAGATCAGTACGAATATATCCATAATCGTCTCGTACGGCTTATGCGACCCTAACAGATCAATACTTCCTCCATAACAATAACCTAACCCATGCAGCATGTCGTGCATGTATGCAAAACACATAAAAATCACATAACATAAACAATTAAACTTCATATAGAGCATATCAGTCATTTTACCCTACAGGGGTATTACGATCATTTTACTCTATAGGGGTATTACGGTCATTTTACCCTACAAGGGTATTACGGTCATTTTACCCTACCTGGGTATTACGGTTATTTTATCCTACAAGGGTATTACGCTCATTTTACCCTACAGGGGTATTATGGTCATTTTACCCTACAGCGGTATTACGGTCATTTTACCCTACAGGGGTAATTTGGTCATTTTACCCTACAAGGGTATTACGGTCATTTTAACCTACAGGGGTATTGCGGTTATTTTATCCTACAGGGGTATTACGATCATTCCCATCACCTATTGACCCCACAAAAGGTCTACGATCATCTCGTGCACCCGACACAATCATAACAGCACAATTGGGCCTGAGGCCCAATATGCATCCCAAGTGGGCCCACACGCTTGTAAGGCCCATCTGGCCCAGAATTAACCACAGTCATGCAGTTACACAATCCAGTCCATTATTTACCACAAAACGTAACTTTTATCTGTATGAAACCCACGAGCCCATTGGGCCCACATGGCCCATTTTGGCCAGCATGGCCCATTTCAGCCCTAATCATCATACATCCATATTTCGTGGGCTCGATGAATCACATACGCGTTCGCACGCCTATATGGCCTCAAAGCCCAATCTTTCAGCTTTTCGGCTTTTTGACTTTTTGTCGATTTACAGTCTACTCAGTGTGAAATACACACTCTTTCGACTTTTTAACCGACTAACAGATATAAGGTATTGATACACACTTTACCAGCTTTTACGCTTATTACCGTTTATAGGGTACGATTACACACATGTTTATGGAAACTAGCTAAGATCCACGCTCTCCGAACCTAGTTAACCAAGATAGACAATTAGTTTACAACCAATAGGGTTAACAAATCAGTTTATTCCATATCGACAATCAATACTCACATTGATTGGATAATATCGTTTATTCCTCTACACTCAAGAATAGAATCGATCACACGTTCCTTGTTTATCAACTATGATAAAAGTAATCTATTAGCTACCATTGCCAAAACCCGAGCATTAAGTCTACATAAACCATAAAGAAAACACACACCCTACAGAGTAGAGGAAAATATTCAACACTCAGAGGAAGAGAAATATATTTGGTTTAGAAAAAAACTATACAGAAGATGAGAGATTGAAAACAAATAAATGACCAACAGAAAATAAGAGTGAGAAAGAGTTGAGTGCACTCACCGATTTTCCCGAAAATACTGACCCAATCGAAACCACAATAGATAGGGTAAATGAGAGGATTCGGCCAAGGCACTAAAGAAGTAGATGTTAACAAAACGATCTGAAAAGAAAGTGTTGAGTGAGAGAAGAAATTATTGAAACTGGAAAAGGGTTGAGCAAAGGGAACAGAGAAGTGTTCGGTTAAAAGAACTCAAGAAACAAGGAATGAAAAGAAGAAAGATGGAAATTGGTAATAAGAGGAAAGAAAGAAACTGAAAGTGCTTAGAGGAGACTAGAAGCAATTGGTCAAAGGGGAACTTATCAACTAATCGGTAGTCAAAAGAGGAAAAATAATCGGTATAAAACTAGAGGGGGACAATCGGCACAAGTACTTAGGTTTAGTCACAAAAGAGAAGAAAGGAGAATAAATCAGTAAGAATTTAGAGGGGTATCGTAGTAGGCAAGGAACATTGAACCAAAAAGTAAAAAAATGATACCATACATCACAAAGAGGAGAAATGCCAAAACTAACTTGCCAAAATAACAAAACCGAAAAGAAAGAAAGGCCAGCAGAATACCACTAAAGTCGAAAATGCTCACTACTTTCCCCTAGCCAAAGTTTTTACTCCCAACAGTTTAAATTCGGCACCAAGTTTTCCACCCCAGAAACTCTCCCTTTCTTTTCAAAATTACCTTGATTTTCTCCTTAATTTCCTCCCATCTATCTCTTTAAATTCGGTTAACAACAACCCCATTCAAATCTGTTCAAACCCTTGATGTTTCGGTCAAACACAACTTCCTCCCATGGCCACCAGCAAAAATAAACTCATTTTGCACAAGCAGGGATTCGAACCTCAAACCCTTAGCACACTCCACACACCACTGACCATTGGACCAACAGGCTCCTTTTGTTATGTTTTTACAAAAATAAACTTATAATCCTACTGACCAAAGATAAGGGTTTTATCCTTAACAAGCAAAAATTTTGTGGAAACCAGGGTTTGAACCCAAGACTTCTCAAACACCCTCAACTACTCCTAAATCACTTAACCACTAAAGAAACACACAATTTGTGATATTTCTCACACACATAAACTTTTATGTGCAGCCTCCTAGCAGCTCTTAAGCACGAGGCCCAATCCTACTAAGCCCAAATTCAGGGCGTTACAAAATGAGAACTCTAATTATTAAATTTTTTGTTTCATACAGTCTTTTAAATACTGAAAGGAGACCTTCTTTCTTCTACCCACTATATTTGGAAAACCTAGATATTTCTCGATGTTAGTAGAATACCTCATACCCAATTCAATAAAGATTTATGTTCTCATCGAATCAATTGTATTTACACTAAAAAAGATTGTGGATTTGTCAAAATTCACACATTGACCTGAACGGGTCTCATTTTCTTTCAAAATTTACTTCAAAATTTTAACGCCTCCCACAATAGCCTCCTCAAATAGAATACAATCATCTACAAAGAGTAAGTGAGATATCAGTGGGCTTCTTCAACTTACTTTTATAATCTTTAGAAGACCTTCATGAATAGCTAACCTCATTAAAGAAGAAAGACCCTCGCTACAAATGAGAAAGAGAAAAGGGCTTAGAGGGTCCCATTGTCAAAGTCCTCTTGAAGACCAGAAAAGTGCCTCAACTCTTTCATTTAAATTGACTGAATAAGAGACAATGAAAACACACTTCATCACAGTGTCAACCCAAGCTAGAGCAAAACCTATTTTTTCCATCATTACTCGTAGAAAATTTGTAACGCCCCAAAAACCTGAATTTTTTATTTTTATGTTGTGGTTTTAAATGCTTGTTAGTGCTGTTGGGTAAGTGATTTTAGAGTGTTGAGGGTTTCTACGAAGTTTTGGGTTCAAGCTTGGGCATAGGGAAAATTTTTATTTTTAGCATTAGGGGAACTCGGACTCCTTGTATTAAGCCCTCTAAGTAACTGAGATGAAAAATATGACACAAAAAGCCTAGTAGTCTAATGGCAAGGTGGCGTCACAAGTGGGCAAGGGGGTGGTGCTACAAGGGTGGCAAGGAGGACTGAGGTTCGAGGCTTAGATGGTGCAATGGTGGTTTTATTTTACACATGTGCCATGTAAGTGGTAGAAGTTGAGTAGAATTTTTTGTGGTGAAAGGTTGAATCGATCTTGGTGTTTGAATGAGTGGTGGGAGTAGGATGAGGAGAAACTTAAGGAGTGATAAGGGGAGGAAATCTAGAGGATTTGAGTTGTTGGGGAGTTGGAGCAGAAATGGGACTTTAAGTATGCATAGGTTTCGGTTGAGTAGTGTAGTGGGAGTGCCGAATTCTTCTTGCTAATTTGGGTTTGACATTTTTCTTTTGAGGTTATTTTGCTTTTTGCCGAGGGATTCTCTTTTCGGGTTATTTCTTTTGCTACCATTGTCAAGCTATTTCTTTCCTTCTAGTCTCGGTTTCATGTTGCAATTTTAGCTGAAATTGTGTTACCATTTTGGCTAAATCTTGTGCCGAACCTACTTGTTTTAATTGGTGGCCGATTGCTTCCTTATTTTTCTTCTTCTCAATTTTTGTTTTCATTTTCTTTTTAATCCTTCCATCTCTAAACCGCACCTCCTTTCTTACTCATTTGAAGTCCTTTTTCTCACATACCTGAAACTGAATTCTCATTCTCTCTATTTCTTTTTCTTCATCTGTCATCTCTGTCAATTTAGAGCTTTCTCTCTTAATCTTTGATTAGGCCGAATATTAATCATCTTTTCTTCTTCTTCTCTTCTATTTTTTGGTCTACTCTGGATTGTTGTTCTTGACCGATTTACGCCATCCCCATCTTCTTTAATCTGTATCGACAAAGGTTTGTTGGTTCTTTGGCTGAATGTTGTAGTCGTATACTCCCTGTCCTTGTAGCCGAATATTAATCTTTCCTCCATCTATTTTTCCAGTCTCTGAAGTGTTGAATTTGTTCTTCTCTTAAGGGTTGACTGGGTTTAATTGATTTATTGGCCAATTGTCTGGGATAAGTGGTTTGATGTTTTCATGTATTGGCTGAATGTTAGTTCTCTGTTTGGCCGTGTGTTTCCTTAGGTTAGTATTTGTTTAACCTTGGTTATTAGATAGTGATTTAATAGATTATGTTCGTGGTACAGATAAACCACAAGGAGTTGAGATCGATTCGTAGATCAACGGCCTAAGAGGTATAAATTGACTCAGATAAAGTGAGTAATGATTAACATTTTGAAATAAGTACTTTGGGATCATAGTCGATAGAGAGTCTAACAATACCTTTTGACTGGTTATAGGTTCGAGGCTCATGGACTAGAGTGCGATTTCTCAAAAAGATGTGTACCCACACCACTCTAACGATAGATCGGTGAAATGTTGAAATGTCGAAATGCCGAAAAGCTGAAAGTACTGCTATAGTTGCCACAAGAGTGCACGAATGCTTGTGTGGAAAAAGTCGATTCAACGGTAGAGGCATGAGCGATCTCAAGGGCTTGGGCTGCTTTTAGGCCAAATAGGCCGAAATAGGTCATGTGGGCCAAATGGGCTCGTGGGCCCCACACGGGCCAATTTCATGGATAAATAAGAAATAATAAGTCGATCATATCGTGCATGTGGCTAAGGGAAGTTTTGGGCTTCGTGGGCCATACGAGTGTGTGGGCCCTACTTGGGCCTCAGTATTGGGCATTGGCCCAAATGTACCATTTGATTGCTAGGTGTGACACAAGTCATGTGGAATGACTGTGGACTCGTTAATGGGCCAATACGTGTACTTAAGCCCACGATGACAAATAACCATTATGCCCCTGAAGGGCAAAATAACTAAAATGTCCCCACCTGTTATATGATTGTTATTGTATGCCATTTATGAGATGTTTGCATTCATGTGATATTATACTGCATGGGGGATGAGAATACTGATTAGAGGAAGTATATATTGTTAGGGTCGCATGGTCGCTTGACGACTGTGGATCCACCGACAGCTTTAAGCCTATTATGTGATTGACAGCTCAGCTGTAACATTGGTTAGTGCCGCAACCGGTGCTACATTGGAGTGTAGGGATGGGTGAGTCGATTTAATCCCCATAGGAGTGTAAGGTTAGACGGGATACGGAGTGCAGGGTTGGTTGGGGTATTTGTGCATGCATATTCTGATTCTAATTGTGATATGGGCTCAGGCCCAACTGAGGCTAATATGGGCTAAGGCCCAAATGCCACTGTTATTGTGATGGGCTTAGGCCCAAATTGATGTGATGCATGCTATATGATCGACAAGGGATGTAAACACTGAGTTTTTTGAAAACTTACCCCCTCTTTTTAATTCTTTTCAGGTAATCCTCAGTAGGCGGTGAGGACTCGGAGGCGGCCATACTACGAACAGCTTTAAATCTCAGTATTTTATTTTACATTATTTTAAATACTTTCTTTTGGGTTTTGATGTAATAAGGCATTTCTCTGTTTTCGTTTAATTTTGGGATTTTATTACGATAGATTGAATAATGCTTAGATTTAAGTCACGTGGTTTAAAAAGAAAATCACGCTTTACAAATCAAATGTAAGCACATAAATGTTTTCAAAAGAAAATGCTTCCACTTTAATTAAAACATGGGAGATTAACAAAGAATATAAAAATTGAGATTTTCAAATAACAACTTGAAGTTTTAATCAAACCGTAATATATAAGTTTCATTGGTAATTGTTTCTCTAACTAAAATACTTCTCAAATGAGGCTGGTTTTGGAAATAAGAACTCGATTTGTAAATATTGCTTTTACCTGCAAACGATCAAACATTTTCATGGTTTCCAACAACATCAAATTTTGATTCACCCTTCAATGTGATGCCACCAGACTCGGCCATAACGTCCGGGCCGAGTTTGAGGTGTTACAAAATTCCATTCCACCATGTTGTTGGCTTTACTTATGTTTAGTTTCAGCGCAAGTAAGGCATTTCTACCTTTCCGCTTCTAGCTAAAAGTATGTAATAATTCATATGCCAATAAGACATTATCAAATATTAATCGATCGGGAACAAATGCACTTTGAGACTTGTCATTACAGACATATAAGACCTTTTGAAATCTGTTTGCAACCATTTTGGCTATAACTTTATAGATAATAGTGTAAAGGCTAATTGGTCTAAATTTGCACATTTTTGTAGGATTGTGAATTTTAGGTGTAAAAACTACATTAGTGACATTTATAGACTCCATATTCATGCCATTATTTAATACTCCCAAACAAAAATGACAAACCTCCTTGCCCATAATGTGTCAATATTTTTGAAAGAAGATTGCTGAGAAACCATCTATACTTGGTGCCTTCGTAGGACCTATACCCTTTAATGTCCCAAAGACCTCATCCTCTATGTAGAAAGTAGTTAGCTCAGCATTGGCTTCCTCAGTGATGCACTTGTCAACTCCAGACAGAATATGGCTCATCCTACTGCCCCTCCTTTCGTTGTAAAAAGCTCAACAAAATAGCTCGTCGTAATGTTTTTCATTTCGTCATGATTTAATTCTACCATCCCCACAGTCCAATGAAAAGATCCTATTTGAACTCTTCTTTTGCGATGCACATTTGTGAAAAAAATTAATATTTTTGTCACCAGCCTTTAGCCAATTTACCTTGCTCTTTGTTCTGAGAAAAGTTCTTCCTTATCAATTCCTAATTAAGAATGAGTTTTGTATCAATAAATACTTGGAGATTTGTATCATCTCTATCAGCCTCTTGTAGTAACTCTAGCTTCTTTATCAAACTCTCTTTCAAACCATTCATTTTCTCCTTTCTTTATCGCGCCCATTTAAGCAAACCAACTCGAGTACTTTTTTAGTTTAGAAAGAAGGTTCTCCTATTCGAATATCATATATTCTTAACTTTAGCTTCAAATGAGTCTTCTACGGTCTACCAAGCTTCCAATCAAAACTTGCATTATTTTTTTATCTTCTCCTCCACGGTATGTTTGGATCAACAATGGGCAATGATATTAGAAAGAGTGGGGCAAATAACGAATTAAAGCACTAGGGAATTTAGTAAACCACTTTTTGTTTGCGACCCCTTATCCAACCGCTTTCTGATGTTTGTTTCTAGCAAATTCCCTTTTCCCATGTAAACCAAGGGCTTGAAAAACCCATGTAAAATAGGCCACAGTCCACTAAGGCATCTTGGAAATCTTCCATTCTCTTTTCTTCCCTTGGTAGCCCTCTTTTTTCTCAAAAGCATAGAGAATCTCGTTAAAGTCCCCACACACAAGCTATGGGAGATTATAATTAGCTCTTAAATATCTGAGAGCGTTCCATGATTCTTGTATATTATTTGCAAAAGAAGAGCCATAAAAGCCTGTGAAGTGCCATTTGTCATCCTCCTTGCTCCTTTTAATCATCACGTCAATAAAATTATTAGAGAACTTTCTTAAACATACCTGTAGATCATTTTTCCATGCTAGACAGAGCCCACATTTACTACCATCAGCCCTAATCTCAAATCCATACGAAAAGCCACATCGTTTCCTAACCGTTTCCATCCTACAAGAATCTAATTTTGTCTCCATAAAGAAAAACAGCTGGGGTTTATAAAGCTTCAGCAAATGCCAAAGGTGGTGCACTGTTCATAGTCTCTTCAAACAATGAACATTCCAGTATAAGAGTTTCATTGCGTCCGGTCGGCTTACCCATTAGCAGCCGCCGATCCTTCATTAGTTAGAGCTGAATCCTGCTCCAAGGCATTTTTGTCAGAACTGTCTATCATAAAACTGTCAACTTCTTCTCTAGCACATTTCACTTTTTTGCTACCTGTGGTGTTGTAGGAAGAAAACCCACCTTGCTAAAGAACTCACATTCCCCTTTATGTTTTTCATGTGTCACAACCTTACAACATTGTTCCAAATTAGCGTATTTAGCTATCATCTTCTAGCATTTGGTGGGCTATAATCTTTCTTCCAAGTTTTGCACCTCACACTCCTAGGCCCCATTTGAGTCATTAATAGGCCCAGCTCTCAAATAGGGACTATCGTGATCCATAAGTTCCCACACGAATCCTACCTTTTAATTCTACGTCTGACTCCTGTTCATTTAAAACGCTCCTCAAACAACTTATTTAAGTCCAACATGCCAACTTCTATTCCAACACACTTTCTCTTTTTGCATTCTCGTAGCAAACTCTAATTTAAGCACGTCACCCACAATACCTTTCCTCTTAGTGGTAATTTCAGAATCCAATCATTTACGAATCTAACGCCCTCCTTCAAAGTTGTGTCATCCATAGCTGCCATAAGCGGCGTCCCAATCCAACACTCTAGCATTTCGAATATGTGGAATCATCGTCTTTTCCCATATAGGCAATTTGTTTTATGGATTTCTTTAAGTTGGCACCCTTCTTTTCACTTACCTTTCCCACCAATTTAGATTCTACTTTAAGCACTATAGAGTAGGGTAAGTCGTCCTCTAGTAAATGTTTAATGACATTCGAGACCTCCGTGCATTCCTCTAGGCCGTGCCCCATTCGGCCACAACCAAAGCAAAAACTGGGCAAATTTTCATACTTAAAAGAGATCAATTGCTTTCCCTCTAAACCAACTTGGATAAAAATTTCACACCTTAAAGGTTTCTGCACATTAATATTGACTCGAATTTGGCAAAAATCCTCTTTTGACTCCGATGCAGAACTCCATCAAAAGTGGACCAACCACATGCATAAGGTCCTTCCTATTGCGTTTTGGTGGGCAAGGGCCAACTTTGATCCAAAAGGGAGACATGATCAGCTTTATCTTTCTTCTCTCCATGTATTCCAAAAGTTAATAAAAAAAATAATTAGATTTCTTTGAAAAAACCATGGTTGACCCTCCAAGATCGTCTCCAAGTCCTCCTCTTCCTCAAACAGAATCATGAATAAATTCTACCCTACAACTTGTATTTCAAACTTTTTTGTGTCTTCTAGATACTTTTCAATTGGCTTCGAAAACTATCAGGATTATACGATTTCCTTGTCCATACAGAACATAACAGTGTTGGTTTCCCTGTATGAACAATCGACGAACTTTTCACCAATAACTAAACCAATTCTTCTTCCAAAAGAGAGATCTCGTCCCTCTCTATCTACACCAAAAGTCACCACCCTTCTCGAACCCAGCTACAACAAAAGCTGTTTCTCTGAGAGACTTTGAGAGAGTACTGTTAACCTAGGTTTTTTTATGACTAAAAGTATTATAAATATGTTTTCTTAAACCTTACTAATACATCAAACAATGATCTTATTTCTCAAGTTTGATGTTGATAATGTTGTATTTAATAGATATGGAGGGTTTGTATTAAATATTATTAATTTAATGTTGATATTATATTTTACAAATTTATAATACATTTATAATTAATTTTATTATTTAAATCAATTAAATAAATACAACCAAATATATTTTTAATTAATATTATTATTTAAATCAGTTAAACAAGTCTCTTTATTGACACCCTAAAAAACAAAGTTCAATTAAATAAAATTATAATTAAAGTAATTAAACTACATATTAATATCTTTTAATTTTTAAAAATATATTTCAAACAAAAATACATTTAAAAAATTATTTGATGCGATGAATTTTAATGAATGTATATACTTTAAAAAAAAAAACTAATAAAAGTATACTCGTCTATTTGGATGTTTCAGAAAAAAAAAATCATCCAATTATGTAAAAGAATATGGATGTGATCAATTATGTAAATATTATTTAATTACACAAATTATTATAGCATTATCAAATTCATAATATTTTAGGTAACAATGAGGTCTATTTTTTAATCATTTGTGTAATAGGATAATGTTTCATATAATTAAATAATTTTTTAGTGTATTTGTTGTAATTACATAAAATATTAAAATTATAATATTTTATGTAATTAAATAATGTTTTGTATAATTGGAGCTCATGGAAAAACTTAGAATGCTCCGTCTAGTTAGTTAGGCCGTGATCATACATTTTTTTTTACCAGACTTAGCCCAGTTAGATAAGTTGGACTTGCAAATATATATTAGGGTTTTTTTACTCAAATAATATATAAAAATAATTAATTGTAAAAAAATATAAAAAATATATTAATTACGAAAATAGGCATTTGTTACAGTGTTCTAACTATATTGCTTGGCATATTGGTGACACCAGACTAAAATGTCATGATCTAAAACATTCAGGAACTTGATATGTAAATATCTCATTTTGATTGGCAGTAAAAAAAAAGGTTTTAAGGTGCCGCTGACACACTGCTCTAAATTTTAAAAAAGACAAATTGTTTCATAAACCCCTCTTATTTATTATTTTCTTTTATTTCCCTTTAACACCAAAATACAAATTGCTCTGATGTTTATTATTTGCTTATTAACTACATAAGGTTATGAAGCAAATAATAAACAAAACTGCCATGAATAAAAGAAAATACAAACTACCCTTTCTCTACTTTCTCTAAACATTTCTAACAAATGCTTTCAAAAATGCTTGCAAAAATGGTTGCAAAAATTGCACTACCAAAATATTTCTAATAGTTATAAATGCTTGCAAAAATGGTTGTCCTATCAGTTTTTCGATGGGTGGAGAAAGTAGAGAAATGGCGGTTTGTATTTACGGTGATAAAGTAGGGTGATTCCAATCAATTACAGTATACCATTGAAAATAAACCCGATGAACATTTTTAAAAATTCGGATACACAGTTAACCATCCAAACACACCAAATCACTCAAATGAGATAACCAACAGAGAACACACCTGGGCATTAAGTGCCAAACTCGAAAGGTAAAATCCCTCCGAAACACACCTCGGCACCAAGTGCCAAGCTTGTAGGCTTTACATCACCCCCCAAACACACCTAAAACACTGTAATATAACATGATAGTTCGCAACAAATGCTAAACTTCGGTATATTCAGTAAACATGAATGAAATTATAACCATCATCTCAACAGCAACCAATCTCGTACAGCACGTGATATAACCTATTTTACATGTCAGTTGTATCCTATCCTACCTTCATTCGAGCTCAATATAGGTAATCGTATAACATTTTATAATTCAGTTCATTTTTTCACCTTGTACCTATTTATTATAATTCAAATACATGTATATATTTATTAACATACCACAACTCAGAAATCAATAAAATAATATAAATCATATCTAATTAAACTGTATGAACTTACCAGACCCAAATTGCAGAAAAAAACAAAAGTTTAGGGACTAATCAACAACCTTTCATTTTTCACGATTATCAACTTGATCTTGATCTATAATATAATTTATTTCAATTATTAGCCACAATTTCCACATTCTTTTCAATTCAATGCATATAATTCTTTAATTGCAATTTTGTATATATGCCCCCAACATTTACACTTTATACTATTGGAAAATATGGACATCACATATATAATAAAGGTAATTACATGTTATTATTTACTATCATGATAGGTTAGCCCAAATTAAAAGTGATCTAATTTTGTTAGAATTTTATTGGGCTTTAATTATTAAATAAAGTATGGGTTAAATATGTGTAGATACTCTAGTGATTGAGTTCTAATCAAAATCTAATTAATGATGGGCTAATTAGGAATTAGAACTAATATGCCAAGGTTATAAATATTACAGTTATGGTGTAACACCCCAAACCCGGCCCAGACGCTATGGCCGAATCCAGCGTGTCACGTTGGAGTGTTTTTGTGAAAACCTTGTTTTCATTGAAAACCCATCTTAAGAAAAAATTAAGTAAAATCCTTATTTGTATTTCTTTTCAAAACGAGGTGTATTTAGAAGCTATTTCTTGTTATAAATTACTAATTACTTAGAAAATATTTACTATGGAAGCTTAATTTAAAAAAAAACAACAATAAATTTTAGATAATCTTGAAAAGTGGATGAAGCAACTAAATCCATACTTTGTTTCTAAGTATAAAACATAATAACAATAATAAAATAAAAACCAGAGATAAGGCCTTATTACAGTCCGAACTAAAATAATTTCAAAATACTAGGAATTCTAAAGGAAATCTAAATAATAATATCTTGCTAGTTGGCCACTTCTAAGTCCCACCATCCGTCGAACTGCCTACTGAGGGTCACCTAAAAATATTAAAAGAGGGAGTGAGTTTTGAAACTCAGTGTGTGCAACCCTCAACAACATTGTATATATATCATACAACACAAATCATCTTGGGCTTGAGCCCAATCCAATAGCAGAACAATATTAAAGCAATCAAGTGGCAAATCCTACCCATCCAGCCTCTACACACCATCTTCGTCTAACCTTACACATCATGTGGGGATATAAATATCAATCCACCCATCCCATACACATCAATAGTAGCGCCGGCTGCTGTACTACCTATCGTTGCAGCAAAGCTGCTAATCATACATTGGGCTTAAAAAGCCATCGGTGGATCCATGGTCGTCAAGCAACCATGCGATCCTCAAATTCTTCCTCCGTTTCATCAATCCCACCCATATGCAACATACATCTCATGAATGCAACATACACATTTCCACACATTAAGCACTTAGCGGTATTTTAGTCATTTCACTACCTAGGGGTATTTTAGTAATTCTACCTTACAAGGGCATTTCAGTAATTTTACCCTACAAGGGTGTTTTAGTAGTTCTACCCTACAGGGGTATTTTCATAATTCTACCCTAAATGGGTATTTTCATAATTTCTACCCTACAGGGGTATTTTCATAATTCTACCCTACAGGGGTATTTTCGTAATTTCAACCCTATAGGGGTATTTTCGTAATTTCTTAATAGTATGGGTTTTAATTACGAACTTTGGCCCATCAACAAATCCTCGCGGCTAAAGTGAACAGACACTATGCACCAGGTAGGATTCAAGAGAAGAGGAGGTGGGTCACTAGGACCGCTTAAGTACCAAGCTCTTCCTAGATCCAATCCTAGACATGCATACATCTATTGCCACACTCTAACCTTGCGACTTGTCCATAGACATGTTTGATTAATTAATTAAGTTTTATGTTGCTTGAGAGTACATTAAATCTACGCCTAGAGTCCACCATAAGACCCTAGTAGTCTACATGCTTCTCTGAAATCACATATGGCCCATCAAACCCAATTATGTCCATATGGTCCATTAGGCCCATTCACAAATATATGGCCCACCAGGCCCGATCGTGTTCAAATCATTCAACCATCAATACCAATTCATCATGTAATATCACTTATCAACTTTGCCGATTTGGGCCCACGAGCCCGTCGGGCCCATTTAGCCCCCTTCTGGCCCGGTTGGCCAATAGTGGCCTGAGACCATGAGATCTCTCTCTTAGCCTTGGTAGTCGTATCGGTGTTTCCACACGAATGTTCGTACGCTCGTGTGGTTGCCGGCACCAACCTTTCAGCTTTTCGACTTTTCGGCATTCTGGCTTTTCGGGATTTTGACTTTTTCCGATTTGTCGTGTGTGAAGTGTATGTACACACCTGGTTAATAAGACGTGTTACACTATCCTCAGCCTTGAACCTACAACCAATACCAATCCTCAAATCAATCCCACACTTAACCACAACATTTACCAAAAACTGAAGCCTTACCATAACCTTACTGTGTGCCATCAGTTCTTATAGCCCCTCCTTAGCTACTATTCACGAATATCCTTAGATCTGTATTAATCTTAATCGTTAAAGATGAAATCATAGGCGACTTATTTCCACTTAAGTCACTATTTCTCTTACTATAGACTATTCGGCCAACATATCCATGAATCAAGAACACTTACCCAAAAGCCGAAACGAATGGCTAGTTTTTCGGCAAAGACTTGTAGATCCCTATCACGTTTAGAATCTTTGAACCCGACCCTTGTTAATACAGGGTTAACGATAAAAAAGAGTTAGATAGCCCTCTGGCTTTTACCAAAACACACTAAGGATGTTTAACTAAGTACTTACCGAATCTAACCTTTGATCCTACGGCCTAGATAGCTACTAAACGAGATCCGGCTTTCAAAACTTGATTAAGAGTAGATAACAACAACTGATTTGTGATGGAGGGAAATAACAAGGAATCGGCAAAAAGATAGGACTATTCGATTATAAGGGAGTATTTGACTTTTAGATAAAGAAGAAGAACACAACACCAATAGGGATTTCGGTAAAAAGGAATGATGGTTACTCGGCAATGGAAGAAACAGAATGAGGGGGAGAAGAAGAAAAGTAATGGAAAATCAAATAACCTTTCAAAGGAATTCGGCACCCCCTATTTATACACAAAACCGAAACTCTGCCTACCCCCAAAGTCCCAATCGGCTCCAACTCTTCCCCATCTCATCTCCTCATTTTTCTCCCTGATAACTCCCCAATTCTTTTCCTAAATTTTCTCTTCTGATCACTCTCCTTAGAGTCCATCATCACACCACTTCCAACCTTCTAGAATGCCAAAATTAAACTCTTAAAAAAATACTAAGCTAGGATTTGAACCTAGGATCTCCTTGCTAGCCCATAATGCCACCTTCCTATACCCTAAGTGGCGTCACTTAGCCACTCTACCACAAGGCTCTTTGATGCCATTTTCTCTATTTTTATTTAAAAGTCTAACTACTCATCACCTTGATTCCTTTAATAATTAATTAAAAATTCCTTCTCCTCAAAGTTCGAACCCAGAACTTCTCCAACACCCCTAGACACTCCAAATTTATTAAACCCTTAAAGCCAACATGTCATTTGTCATTTTCTTGCTTACTAAAAAAAAACTATGAGACCCAAAGCTCAAAGCCCAATTCATCTAGGCCCAAAATTCGAGGCGTTACATATGGTCCCCAAATTATACACAAGATATCTTTTCTAATATCCCATCCTTAGGAAAGAGAGAGTAAATATTCTTTGAATTTCTTGTGTGCTAATTTGGAAGATCAAATTCCCAAGATCGGAAAAAGCTTCAAGGAATTCATGGATCCAGGTACGCTTCAGCATTTAGTTTTATTCTTGATTTATTCTTGATTGTTTAAAATGATAGATCCTGGTTTATTCAATTTTATTTTAGATTTATTTTACAAATCTAACAAGTGGCATCCGAGCCTCGTCATGTTGAACCATTGAGAACGAATTGATTCTTTATTATTTTTGAGTTGATTTATTTTTTTTTTAAATTTTATGGATTTGATATTTGGATTCGGTGTTTTTTAATCATACATGTCAAATATTTTGGATTTATGTTGATTAGGGTTTTAATTTTTAATTTAATTATTAAAAAAAGGGTGTGCGATTAGATCCCTATTCACGATTATATATTAATCTATGCTTGCATTGATATTTGGTAATGTTGATTGTTTTTTTTTTTTTTTTTTTTTTTTTTTTTTTGCATAACTTTACTTGTTTCATCATAATTCTTTGGTGTTTTGATGCATTGTTTATTGATTTGTGCGATTAAAGTTCGGTTATTATTGTTACCTTATGAAAAGTAATAAGGTGTCTATTAAAGAACTATGGCATCCCATATCCATTACCGCTTCAGATCTATCATATTATAGAATCAGAACAATACCCTTTTTTCACCTATATCCGTGATTGAGATTCCCATTAGAAAGTGCCACAAGTTTGTCAATGTATTCCTCAAGGATGAAAAGTGCACAACACTTTCCGTTAATGTTGTTCCACCAAACATAAGTTGTATTCTTCATCAACTCCTACTTCCTCTTTGACAGATTGGATTGATATATCTTCGACTTCATCTATATTGAGATTAACTAACTCTTCTTCCATCTAACTTCCACCAAATAACTATGTAGTTAATCTCTATTTTATTTCCTTAAATTTTTTTCTTGCTTATTTATTTTTAAAACTATTGTTTTAATTTAAAAAAATTAAAAGCAAGTTTATTCATTTAAATAAGTAAATATAATGGTTGTGAGTAAAATAAATAATTTATATGTAACCATTAATTTCAGAAAATAATCATGTAATGATGACAATATGCGTTAATTAGTATATAACTATATAAATTTATATAAAATAACTATAGGGTATATATGATATGATTTGTCATAATATTATCTACATTTGTAACAAATGCATTTACTATAATTGATAAATTTTGTGTTTTATAGAGAAATATTTAAAAGTAATATTTCTAATATTAACTACAAAATTAATTTAGCTAATAGCTAAATCGATTAGAATTAACAAGTACATTTGTTGATCTTCAATACTTCATGATATAAGAAGAAGAACGATCATTTAAAAAATAATATTAAATTATTAAATATATTTAAATTGATTTAATAAAACAAAACTTAGTAGCAATAAAAATATTAATTACTATATGAAAATAATTAGGAAATAGTACTAATGGACTAAAATCAAAGATAATCCTAAATAATTTATAAAAGTTTACCTAAGACTAAATTGAAAAAGAAAACAGAAAATAATTAAACAATTAAATCTACAGATATAAGAGTTTCTTTTTATCCTCAATACTTCAATAGTTGATTAAAATTAAAATAATAAACAACAATTTCTAATTTCTAATTAATTATTTAAAATACTATTATTATTTAAAAGCAACCCCTACATAATTTATTAATTAAAATTAAATATTTGGTTTTAATTTTATACTTAAATAACAATTTTGTTATTGATATCTCCACCTATATAATTTTAATTAATAATAAAATTAATTATTTTAAATTTATAAATAATATATATCTTTAAAATAATATTATTTTCAAATTTTCAAATATTTAATAGTTTTATGAAATTAAATTTTGAAAAATTTTATCAATTTTATAAAATCTATGCATAGAAAAGTGTGTAATTTAAGTATTTTAAATTTATAAATTATTGATATTATTTAAATAAAATTTTAAAATAACAACAAAATGGAGGTAAATAATACAATTGCCATGTGTCATCACTTTCAATAAATTATAATAATATATATTAGATAATGTTTTGATAAAAGTATCTAAAATATGAATTTTAAATGTCTATAATTTTTTTACTGATATTTTTAATTTATTTTCATGTTTTTTCCTTAAAATATTAAGGTTGAATGCGGTACATGATTTGCGCTTTAAATGGATTATTAAATACATTAATATATTGGTGTATTATAGTTTTGATTTTCTTAATTATATATTAATTGGTAATACTAATTGTTTAATATTTGGGATTGAATTAGAATAAACAATAATTTTGATATTCGATATGTTAAATTTGAAATTTGATTACGATTGGTTATATGTTAATTGTATTTAGTTATATTTGTTATGAATATTTATGTGGATGCCATTATCACCCTCATAAGTTATGAGACTCTTCCTATACTCAATGTAAAAGGTCCCATAAGTTATGACTCTTCCTATACTCAATTAATATGGTAGATGAAATGTAAAAGGTCATGACCCTTTACATGCACTATAATAATTAGAGAGTTACTATCAACCCCTATATATATGGGGCTCATGTATTCATGAAAAAAGATAATAGAAAGAATATACACTCTCTCTTATGAATATACATTCTCTCTACACTCTCTCTTCTATCACATTTTAGTTTGTTCTTTCCTTTCATTATTTCACAACACGTTATCAGCACGATTCTCTAATACAAAAAAAAAATCAAGGCCAACAAACTTTTCCTTAAAGATTGCCGAAGGACACTTAGGTGAAGTAAGAGTAACAAGTTGATCTATTTCATTTGCATATGTGTTATTTCATTTGCATATTAACATGCTTTATTTTACATTATTGACTTGTATATTTTGTCTTATAGTTTTATAATGTCAAATCTTACAAAACTCGAATTTGTGGCTCTGGACATCACTGGAAATAACTATTTATCATGGGTACTAGATACTGAAATTCACTTAGATGCAAAGGGTCTTGGTGAGACTATTAAGGAGGGAAATGAAGAAAGTACACAAGATAAGACCAAGGCCATGATTTTCCTTCGCCATCACCTCCATGAAGGTCTAAAGACCAAATATTTGACTGTTAAGGACCCCCAAATTCTTTGGGCCAATTTAAAGGAAAGGTATGATCACCAGAAAACTGTGATTTTACCTAAAGCTCGTTATGAGTGGCTGAATTTAAGATTGCAAGACTTTAAGTCTGTTAGTGATTATAACTCGGCCATGTTTAGAATCACTTCACAATTGAATTTATGTGGAGAGAAGATTACTGATGCAGAAATGTTAGAGAAAACATACTCAACTTTCCATGCAAATAATGTTGTCCTGCAGACACAATATCGTGAAAAATAATTCACGAAATATTCTGAATTAATTTCTTGTCTCCTAGTGGCGGAGCAAAACAACGGGCTACTAATGAAAAACCATGAATTACGCCCAACTGGCTCTGCTCCACTCCTTGAAGTGAATGTGACTTTACACAATGGGCAAGGATTAAAAGAAACACACCATGCAAATAGGAGTGTGCATGGCTATGGTCGTGGCCGAGGGCGTGGCCGCGGACGTAGATATGGATATGGTCGAGGTGGTCGTTTTAAAAATTCACATTCCTACCAGAAGTTGGATTGAAAAAATGGTAACAGGGAAGAGAAAGAAAGAGGTGAAAATGTGACTAATGTATGCTATCGTTGTGGAGGAAAAGGACATTGGTCACGTGTGTGTCGTACACAAAAGCATCTAGTTGATCTTTATCAGTAGTCTATAAAACAGAAGGGAAAGAAAGTAGAAACCAATCTTGTGTATAAAGATGGCGAAGGTGATTTTGATGATGGCAATGCAATCTACTTAGAAGTGGCTGATTTTCTTTCTACCCATGATGGCAATGCAACCCACTTGGAAGTGGCTGATTTTCTTTCTACCCCTGAAGGAAATTATTAAGCCCACAAATTTTGATAAATAATAAAATAAACCTCTACTACTCTATGTTTCATTTAGCAACTTTAATAATGATGTTATGACCTTTACTAGTGCTATGTTTTTATGTGATGTTTTCACCATTATGTGTGACATTTTGTGGTTATTATGTTTCTTTGAAGAATATTATCTCGCAAAGGCAATCAGCTATGAATGGTGAAGATATATGTCTAGCAGACAGTGCAACTACTCACACTATATTGAAAGATAAGAAATATTTTTCTCACTTAATAATGAAAGAAGGAAGTGTGAGCACTATATCTGGTAGTACAACCACTATAGAAGGCTCCGGAAAAGCAATTATTTTATTACCAAGGGGAGCAAAAATTGAAATTATTAATGCATTATACTCCCCTAAGTCTCAAAGAAATTTATTGAGTTTTAAAGATATTAGCCAAAATGGATATCATATTGAGACTTTAAAAGAATGAAATTGTGAATTCCTTCAAATTACGAGTATTGCTCAAGGCAATAAACAAATTGTTGAGAAATTGCCTGTATTTTTTAGTGGTTTGTACTACACAAAGATCAGTTCTATAGAAACACATGCTATAGTAAACCAGAAGTTTACTAATGACTTTGTTCTTTGGCATGACCGGTTAGCCATCCCAGTTCAATAATGATGCGAAAATAATTGAAAATTCATGTGGACATTCATTGAAGAGCCAGCAGATTCTTCAAAATATTACATGTGCTGCATGCTCACTGGGAAAATTAATAATTCGACCATCACCAGCTAAGATAAATAACGAACCACTTACTTTTCTTGAACGAATTCAAGGGGATATATGTGGGCCTATACATCCCCCATGTGGACCATTTAGGTACTTTATGGTTTTAATCGATGCATCGAGTAGATGGTCCCATGTATCTTTGTTATCAACTAGCAACCTAGCGTTTGCGAGATTGCTTGCTTAATTGATTCGATTACGAGCCCATTTCTCAGATTTTCCTATTAAGATCATCCTTCTTGATAATGCTGGTGAATTTACTTCTCAGTCTCTTAATAACTATTGCATGTCCATTGGAATAAGTGTTGAACATCCTGTAGATTATGTTCACACACAAAATGGTCTAGCAGAATCTTTAATAAAATGACTTCAATTGATAGCAAGACCATTACTTATGAAGTCAAAACTCCCAATCACTGCTTGGGGGCATGCAATTTTACATGCAGCTGCATTAATTCGCATCAGGCCAACAAGTTATCATAAAGGCTTCCCCTTACAAATAGTTCATGGTCAGGAACCAAATATTTCCTATCTAAGAACATTTGGATGTGCCGTATATGTTCCAATTGCTCCACCACATAGAACTAAGATGGGACCTCAAAGAAGGTTAGGTATATATGTTGGATTTGAATCCCTATCCATAATTAAATATCTAGAACCATCTACAGGGAATCTATTTACGCTCGTTTTTAGATTGTCATTTTGACGAGTTAGTTTTTCCAATATTAGGGGGAGAAATCAAATAGCTGGATAAGAAAATTAGTTGGAAAGAGTTGTCATTAGCTCATCTTGATCCCCGAACTAAACAATATGATTTAGAAGTTCAAAAGATTATTCATTTACAAAGTTTAGCTAATGAATTGCCAGACGCATTTTCTGACCCAAAGAAAGTGACCAAGTCACATATACCAGCTGTGAATGCTCCAATAAAACTTGATGTCCCAGAAGGACAAAATCTAGTTACTACTAAGTCTAATACACGCCTGAAGCGTGGTAGACCAATTGGTTCCCAAGATAAGAATCCTTGAAAAAAGAAAGGAGCAAAGATTAATGATGGCCAAATCGAAAAAAATGATTATACTGGGATCTCCTGAAGAGACTATAGACATGACTGGAAAAATAGTTTCAGAAGAAAATCAGGTACCTGACAATGAAGAGATCTTTATTAATTATATCATGTCCGATATAAAATGGAACCGAAATCAAATCAACGTCGATGATATTTTTGCATGCAATGTTGCACTAGATGTTATAAATAATAAAGAGGATTATGAACCAAAATCGATTGAGGAATGTAAACAAAGAGATGATTGGCCAAAATGGAAAGAAGCAATTGAAACTGAATTGAAATCGCTAGCGGAAAGAGAAGTGTTTGAACCTGTAGTCCGTATACCTACAGGTGTGAAACCAATGAGATACAAATGGGCCTTTGTGCGTAAAAGAAATGAAAAGAGTGAAATTGTGAGGTATAAAGCACGTTTAGTTGCACAAGGATTCTCACAAAGACCTGAAATTGATTATGTGGAGACATATTCTCCTGTGGTGGATGCAACTACATTTAGATTTTTGATAAGTCTGGCTATAAGAGAATGGCTTGATTTACGCCTAATGGATGTAGTAACAGCTTATTTGTATGGCCCACTGGATACTAACATTTATATGAAACTCCCTGAAGGATTTAAACTGTCTGAAGCAGTGAGTTCAGGTTCTAGAGAACATTATTCGATCAAATTGCACAAATCCCTTTATGGATTGAAATAATCCGGACGCATGTGGTATAATCGCCTAAGCGAGTATTTGTTAAAAGAATGATACAAGAATGATCTAATTTGCCCATGCATTTTCATTAAGAAGTTTGGATCTGGATATGCCATTATTGCAGTATATGTTGATGATTTGAATATCATTGGAACTCCTGAAGAGATCCAAAAGACTGTTGAGTGCTTGAAGAAAGAATTTGAAATGAAAGACCTTGGAATAACGAAATTTTGTTTGGGGTTACAAATTAAGCACCTAAAAGAAGGAATCATTGTGCATCAATCAACGTATATTGAAAAGGTGCTAAAGAGATTTTATATAGATAAGGCACATCCAATAACTACCCCGATGGTTGTAAGATCACTTGATCTGAGTAAAGACCCTTTCCATCCTCGGGAAGATGGTGAAGATTTTCTTGGTCCTGAAGTGTCATACCTCAGGCAATTGGGGCATTAATGTATCTTGCTAGCCATACTCGACCTGATATATCTTTTTCTGTAAATTTGCTAGCAAGATTTAGCTCATGCCTAACTCGGAGACATTGGACTGGAGTTAAACAGATATTTCGTTATCTCCAAGGCACAAAGGATATGTGTTTATTTTCCCTAATAAATCCAAGACAGAGTTGATTGGTTTTACAGATGCAGGATTGATGTCAGACCCTCATAATAGAAAATCACAAACTGGATATATTTTCACATATAGAGGTACTGCAATCTCTTGGCGCTCAATGAAGCAAACAATTGCAGCAACCTCGTCTAATCATGCAGAAATCTTAGCGATCCATGAAGCAAGTCGTGAATGTGTATAGCTAAGATCTATGATTCAACATATAAGGAATAATTGTGGTTTATCATTTGAAAAGGAAGCTACAACTATCTTGTTTGAAGACAACGCAGCATGTATTGATCAGCTCGATAGTGGATATATCAAAGGTGACAGAATAAAACACATTGCACCAAAATTCTTCTTCACTCATGACCTCCAGAAGTTTAAGGAGATAAAAGTTAAGCAGATCAGTTCAAGTGAGAATTTAGCAGATTTATTCACTAAGGCGCTTCCTACATCAGTGTTTCAGAAGCTAGTTTACTACATTGGATGCGTCACCTTCGAGATCTCAAGTGATGTAGCCATTAGGGGGAGTAAAAACGCGCTGTACTCTTTTTCCCTTAACCTTGGTTTTATCCCACTGGGTTTTCCAGGTAAGATTTTTAATGAGGCAGCATATCAAGCGTATAATATGTACTCTTTTTCCTTCACTAAGTTTTTGTCCCACTGGGTTTTTCTTAGTAAGGATTTAACGAGGCATAATTAGATAATGAACATCCAAATGAGAGTGTTATGAATATTTATGTGGATGCCATTATCACCCCCATAAGTTATGAGACTCTTCCTATACTCAATTAATATGGGAGATGAAATGTAAAAGGTCATGACCCTTTACATGCATTATAATAATTAGAGAGTTACTATCAACCCCTATATATATGGGGCTCATGTATTCATGAAAAAAGATAATAGAAAGAATATACGCTCTCTCTTATGAATATACATTCTCTCTACACTCTCTCTTCTATCACATTTTAGTTTGTTATTTCCTTTCATTATTTCACAATAATATTTTAATTGTTAATCATGATAATATTTAAAATAACCTTTGTCAAAACTGAAATTTTAACACTTTATTTTTGAATTGCGTGTAATATTATCTTTTGTATTTAATATTCTAACAACAAATTTTTAATAGCTGAAAAAGATATGTAACAATTTATATTGCAATAAAACATTCTAATGTCAAATTTTAAAAATCAAATATTTTTTTTGCTTCATGAATCTTTAAGATATTTAAAATTTATTTTATCTAAAAAAAGTAAGTCTATTTTGAGATAATTTTAAAAACAATTTAAATATGTTTAAATCAACTTAAATTTATTTCTTTAAAATTTATCTAAATTTATTCAAATTTTAAATATATTAATTTAAATATATTTAAAAACACATGGAATTCATATGTTATGTTAAATGTCATAAAAGTATAATGTGAATTTTATTATTTAACTAGTTCATTGTAGTATATACATATGATTTGTTGAAAGGAAAATCTTACGCAAGAAAAAAAAACTGTGGATGGTGGTAGTTATGGTGATGGGTGAAAAATTAACTTTTCAGCGCAAATAGATAAACGCAAAATGTTGTAATGTTACACACATTTTAATTATACTTATTATCCACCCGCAAATATTAAAAAAAATTAGAGTTAAAATAGTAAAATGAATAAATATTATGGTTAAATATATTATTATATTAATGTAGCACTATTTTATTTTATATGTTAAAATTTTTAATAATTTTAAAATTATATAAAATAAAAATAATTAAATAATTTTAAAAATCATATATAAAATTTATAATTTCAATATTTATTTTAGAAAATTCTTCAAAATTCAAATTTTATAAGATCGTACATTAGGTGGCTCAAAGAAGGGGATAGAAACACGTTTTTTTTCATGTCCGTGCCACTGGTAGATTGAAGAAGATCAACATAGAAAGGTTGAAGGATTCTAATGGGATTTAGACGCATGATAAAAATGATACTTGTAAAGTTGCGTGGGAATATTTCCATGGTCTTTTTAAGTTAGAAGTTTCCTCTCTTGGTGAGCCCAACTTGAGTTACATTCACAAGAGCATCACCGAGGACATTAACAACATACTGGCTAGGGATTTTACGAATGGTGAGATCCTTGATGCTTTAAGTCAGATGGACCCTCACAAAGCCCCTGGGATCGATGGCATTTCAGGTAGTTTCTTTAAAAAGAATTGGGAAGTGGTGGGTAAAGATGTTCTTAAGCTCTGTTATGATGTGTTAAATGGAAACAAAGACATTGCTTGCCTTAACGATACAATGATTATCCTTATTCCTAAGACTAAGGAACCAAATGACATGACTAACTTTCGTCTTATTAGCTTGTGCAGGGTGATTTATAAAATTATATCCAAAGTCCTTGCAAACAGTCTCAAGGTTGCCCTTCCACTTTGCATTAGTCAGAACCAATGCCTGCGTCTTGGGCTGCATGATCCATGACAACATTCTTATCGCACATGAGTTGATGCATTATCTTCAGAGCTTGAAAAATGGCTCGAACAAAGGCTTTGTCATAAAACTCGACATGAGCAAGGCTTATGACCACGTTGAATGGAATTTCCTCGAAAAAGTTATGAAAAAGTTGGGCTTTAAGGATGCTTGGGTTGACAAGATCATGCGATGTGTTCGGTCGGTTAGATACGTGGTAAAATGTAACATGGTTCTTTCTAATATTATTGTTCCGAAGCGGGGTCTTCGACAAGGGGACCCCTTCTCCCCTTATCTTTTTTTGTTTTGCATGGAGGCTTTTTCTAGAATGTTGTTACATGCACAAAGTGCTAATAATATTATGTGCATTCGGGCTAGCCAAAACGGTTCTTGTATTAACCACTTGTTTTTCGCTAATGATGCCCTTCTCTTTGTTAGGAATAAAAAAAGTGAAGTCAATGCCTTTTTGAATATTCTTAGGGAGTTTGCTCAAGTCTCGAGGCAAAACATTAACCTTTACAAATTTATGGTGTTTTTCAACCCTAAATGTAACAGCCCTAATCTGTATCCGTCACCGGAATAGGGTTACAGAGCATTACTATAAAAACGTAACTCAAAAACATACATTTCTAAACATTTCATTAATCATAGTATAATTCATTCATACACATGCAAGTCGTCCCTTATTTGAGCCATCGAGGCCTTAGAAATGCTTTAGAAACAATTTGGGACTAAATCGGGAACATTTGAAACATTAAGGAAAAAATTAGAAAATTTAAATTGTAGGGGTCACAAGGCCGTGACTCAGGCCGTGTAATATTTGAAATAGGGACACATAGCCGTGTCCTAGCCCATGTTAGTGGCCGTGTAACTCTCTAACTTGGGTCACACTGCCAAGCCAGACTCTTGTGTGCCAAACCATGTAACTCTCAAAATGGCCACACATGCCCGTGTGCTAGGACGTGTAACTGCCTAACTTGCAACCCTTTAAAACCTACAGGGGACACACGGTTGTGTCACATTGTAACACCCCTTACCCATGTCTAACGCCAGGACAGGATACGGGGCATTACCAGACATAAACACAAGCAACCATACAAAACCGGCCACAAAATTTCACTCAATTTAAAATTATTTATACACATGCATATTGTGGCTTATACGGGCTTACGAGACCCAAAACATATATCGGGAGTGGTTCGGGTCTAAACTGAGAACTTTAGAACACTTAGAAAATTTTCATGCTTGGGAGGGGCACACGCCCGTGTGGTTTGGGACATGCCCGTGTCCTCAGCCCGTGTAACTCTCTGTTTATGATGTCATCAACAAATGAGGGTCACACAGCCAAGTCACACGGCCGTGTCTCTGCTTGTGTAGCTAAGAAATTGGTTATTTTCCCAACTATTTGTCACCCTCATTACTTAAACATAACTTCAAAGGTGTATTTTATGGCATAAATAAGCTACCAATATATCAGCAATTCAGCCTTAGACTTGTCATTTAACAACCAATATACCTAGTCACACTTGGTCACATTCAAAATGCATCATCAACATCTCTTATCCGTACATAATCATATCTAACTATCATACTATACCATTGAGTCAAACTTAGCCATTAGACATCAAGACTACTAGCACATTCAACCATTAAGTACTTAGGTCATAACCCACAACTCATCATGTATCATGCAAACACAACTCACATCACAAGACATTGGCATGTAAATAATATATATATATATATATATATATATATATATAGGCTTACAACCAATTAGCCAATATAAGCCAAGTTACATGGCTATACATAAATCAAACCTTTAACCATTACAAATTAATGCATTTAGCCAAAACATAATAACTCATACACAAATGACTGAGTCCCGATACATGCCATAAACTTAAAGTGCTTGAAAACATTGATACCAATCAATAGATTGATAGTGTGATAGAATCTCCGACGATCTCCAAACCGAGCTAGTATCTGTGACACTATAGAAAAAAAGAAAAGAAGAGGGTAAGCTATATAGCTTAGTAAGTTGGTATGTAAATAATAAGAAATTTATTTACATACTTTTACGAATCCTCACAATATGTTCTTAACATAATACAATCATAATTGCACAAAGTTCCACTATTCACTTATGTTCATATCAAGCTATCTACGCGAGTCATAGTTACTAAATTATTTATATCTTGAGCTACAGAACTCCAAATTAAGATCCATTAATTTTACCTGAAACTAGACTCACATATCTCCTTACATAAAATTTCTAGAATTTTTGGTTTAGTCAATTAGTATAGTTTATTCTTTAAAGTCATCCATGTTCTACTATTTGATAGTTCTGACCCTTCTTCACTAAAAATTAATTATCTTCTCGTACAGGATTCAGATGATGTTCCCATTTGTTTCTCTTGAAAATATACTCGTTTAGGATTTTAAACATATAAATTCTAACCCATAATTATTTTTATACAATTTTTAATAATTTCCAAAGTCAGAACAGGGATTCCGAAATCATTCTGACCCTTTCTTACAAAAATTCAAATATCTCATAATATGAAATTCTTTTGCTTACACCGTTTCTTTTATGTGAAAATAGACTCAGTAAGATTTAATTTCATATCTTATTCAAACTTAATTCGATTTCCACCATTTTTGGTGATTTTTTAAAGTCACACAACTGCTGCTGTCCAAAACTGTTTTACTACTAATTTTACTCTTATGTTTTCTTTGTATTAACTTTCATAGTAACACTTACTCCATAATAACCTTACCAAAGTTCGATTACATATCGAGCACATTGCTCATAAGTTTACACACACATACTTGCACTTATTCATCACATAGTCATATTCATTTACACTTAGTCATTTCCCGTTGAACACATCGGAATATTAATGGATACATCAGGATATTTCACATAGTGCCACCTTTGTAGCCAAAGCTATATTATTTCACAAAGTTTCACATAGGCTCGTTCTCGAGCTAATCACATTTACAGGTCTGCTCACATAAGCTGACGGTTAAACATAGCTACTCAGTGCTGCTCACACAAGCTGTTAGGTATCCACAACACATGTCGGACTACCCAGCCACTGGTAGGATGTACGGACCAGTACCTGGATCACTTATCTCACTTAGCACAATGCCATGGACTTATTTCACTTAGATGCCATGGACTTATTTCACTTAGATGCCGTGGACTTATTTCACTTAGATTCCATGGACTTATTTCACATAGATTTTCACATAGATCCCTAGTGAACATGTCACTTGTATCCATTTTTATTCCTAAGGTTCAACCGGAAAATTTCTCACTTGTCGATATTTTGTCAATTACATTTAATATTCAGCCAAAATTCATAAAATATATCAAAATATGAAAATGTAAATAAAATCGATGCATTATTTACATACAAACTTACATCGGTAGCACAACCGGTAAAAAGGACTTATTCATCATACTCTTTGTTTTTCCCCCAATCTAAGTCCGAATCTCGTCTTCCTTGATCTATAACAACATATTTAATTTATTTATTCATCATGCTACTTAAATTAGCTCAATTTCACATGTTTGGTAAAATTACCTTTTTACCCCTAAACTTTGTCATATTTATACTTTTGCCCCTAGGTTTGTAAAATGAAATTTATTCAATTTCTTTAACATACAAGCCTAGCCGAACCATTTTCATAACTACAACTTGACTCGTCTGTTCCAACCCAAAGAATTTCACCACTTTCGCATTTTAACTCAAGAGTTTTTCGTCTACAATTTACCTTGACATCATGTAATGTTAACCAATCCATGCCCAAAATAACATCGAATTCATCAAATGGCAACAACATCAGATTAACCAGAAAACAGTAACCTTGAATCATCAAATGAAAATTCCTGCAAACCTTATCTACCAGCACAAATTTGCCTAATGGGTTCAACACTTTAATCACAAATTCAATTAACTCAACAGGCAATACCTTACTATGCACCAATTTCATACAAATATAAGAATGAGTGGAGCCTGGATCTATCAATGCAATAACATTAGTATCATAAAGTGAGAATGTATCGGTAATCACATCAGAAGATGATGCCTCCTCACGAGCTCGCATAGCATAAGCTTTAGTAGGTGTTCTTTTCTCGGATCTCACAACTATATCTTTTGCTATGCTTTTACTACCGGCTCTACCTCCGACATTCCTTGGCAGTCTACACTTACTAGTAGTGTTACTTGATCTAACACTTTGAAATTTCTTATCTCCCACTTTCTCAGGGCAATCTTTAACAAAATGATCTAGGGAACCACACTTGAAACAAGCTCGGTTAGTTCCCCAACATTCACTAGTGTGCCGTCTACCACAATTCCAATACTTAGGTGTATCAGATCTTCCGTTACCCACATTGGCCATCAAAGTAGCCTGGACTTTAGAACCTGAATATATTTTACCCCGACCTCGAGGTGAATACCAGGCTGAAGCTATTATTCGATGATTCGTTTCTTTGGACCTCTTTGATCGAGATTGAAAGGACTTACTCATCGGTCTCTTCCTAGCATCTCGAGCTTCAATAGCAGCTTTTCTCTTCTCTTTATTTAACTCATCCGCTTTACATGCTCTATCAACCAACACCATAAATTTTTTTAATTCTAGAATTCCCACCAGCACTTTGATATCCTTATTAAGTTTGTCTTTAAATCTTTCACACATCATTGCTTCAGTAGAAACACACTCTTGTGCATATTTTCTGAGTCTAATGAACTCACGTTCATACTCAGCTACTGTCATCTTACCTTGCTTCAATTCAAGGAACTCCTTCCGTTTTTGATCAACAAATCCCTGATTTATATATTTCTTTCGAAACTCTTCCAAAAAGAAATCCCATGTCACTCTTTCCCTCGGGACTACAGATATCAACGTTTTCCACACATTTTAAACTCTCCTCAGGTGTGCAAGATAATTCATCAAATATCTGTATAGAATTTTCAAGCCAGAACTCTACCTTCTCTGGATCATCATCGACATTAGCTCTAAACTCTTCGGCCCCTTGTTTACAGATTTTATCCACCGGAGGTTTAGTCACCCTTATCATATCGATACCCTATAGGGCTACGAGGACCGGTTATGGTATAGGCGGGGGAGGAGGGGGTTGAGAATTAGGATTTGCTCTAACAAAATCAATATAACAATTATTCACAATTCGGAGAAAAGCATCTCGAGCCTCGTCTCCTTGACTCAAGGTCTCATGTCTACTTTCTACAAGCGCAGTCCCTTGTGCGGGAGACGGTGCATTACTAGCAGCATCATCAGATGCAGCTCATTCGGGATCTATTACTATAAAAACAAAATACAGTTTAGAAAGGTCAGGAGTCACCACACTATCACAATATATCTATGGCATGTATAGATAGACTCACACACAACACTACGGTAGTCCGAGAATCGACTAAACCATAGCTCTGACACCACTAAATGGAACACCCATTACCCAAGTTCTACGCTGGAACCAAGTACGAGACATTACCGGATGATAACACAACCAATCATACAAAGTCGGGCCATAAAATTTTGTTCCAATTTTAAAACTTTTTCATAACATATCATACAATCCTTAAAATAGGCCTACGAGGCCCAAAACATCATTTAGGAATGGTCCGAGACCAAACCGAGAACTTATAAAAAAATTTGAAAATTTTGGCTAAAAACAGGGCACACGCCCGTGTGAGACAGGGACACGCCCATGTGGGCAGGCCGTGTGTTACACATGCTCGTGTCCCTTACCCGTGTGGAATTTTTGGAAAATTATTTTTCATTTCGAACCTACAGGGGTTTTCACACGGCCGAGCACACGCCCGTGTCCTTCACACGGCCTCGACACGCCCGTGTGAAAAACTGGGGTATTCTATTTATGACATCAGCATGCAAATTTGGTCACATGGCCATGGAACATGCCCGTGTGACCAGGCTATGTGACGTCCTTATTCTCCAAAATTTTCATGCAAGTTTCACACGCCCTACACACATGGCTGTGGTGGTCGGCCATGTGGCCCTAAGTTAGGCTATTTTTCAAGCCATCTTTTGCCCCAAAACACATACAAACTTCACCATCTTTAACACCATACACCATACACATTTTTAGGCATCTAAGTGACCTCATTTAACCATTAATCATCCATTTCAGCTCATTCTGTAATATCCCGAATTAGGGCCTAATCAGAATAGTGGTTTCGTGACCACAAATTCGAGGTAGAAATAATTATTTTATAATTATTTTGATGTTTATGATATGATTTTATGATGGTGTGAAAATTTCGTGAAGAAATTCTAAGCGTAAAGTGCTTAATTTGAAATTAGGGACTAAATCGAATAAGTTGCAAAACTTGCATTCTAGAAGTTTTTAGTAAGAAATTGCTTTGAAATATTAATTAGGAGGTCTTAAATGGTAATTAGACCAATTTTAAGTTCATGGACATGGAAGGAATTTTTGAAAGTTTAGTAAGGAGGGGCATTTTGGTCATTTGGATATTAAATGAAATAAAAAGGGAAAAATAACACAAAATTCATCATCTTCTTCATACGTTGCTGCTGAATTTTTCTCTCCACCATAGCTAAGGGCTCTTCAACTTTCAAGCTTCATAGTAAGTGATTTCAAGCCCCGTTTTTAATGATTTTTACGTTTTTGTGATCCCGGTAGCTCGATAAAGCTTATGTTAGCAAAATTTTGAGTTAGGGTTCATATTTGGAAAAATACCCATAGGTGAAATTTGTGTATTTTGATGTTTTATGGTAGAATATGAGGTTTTAAATTATGTTAGACAACTTGTGCTACTCGGTTTTAAGTAAAAACGAACAAAACGGCTTAATAGGTAAAAGTACATGTTGTGCATAAGTATGTATTATAGTGGGAATTTGAGCTTGCTAATAGCAAATAAATGATCAGCATGTCCTAAAACATAAGAATTTGAAATAAAATTTAATTTCCGAGCTTTGGGGCAAAAGTGTAAATATGCAAAAGTTTAGGGGCAAAATTGTAATTTTGCCAAAATTTGAATTAAGGACTAATTTGAAAATGTGAGTATTAAACAAGCTAAATGTGTTATTTTAGATCAAGAAAGACGTGGAATCGACCTCAATCGAGGAAAAGAAAAGATTGCGAACTAAATTGCAAAATCTTTGTATTTTGGTACCAAGGTAAGTTCATGTGTAAATAATGTAACATAATTGTTATTTTTAAGTTAATTGATGTTAATTATATGATATGCTGAATTTTTATCATGAAATATATGCTTTGTGGTTATTTTCAAAATTAATGTAAATTAAGTGTGCTACTTGTTAAAAGTAAATTGCTACCGAGTATTGGTTTCGGTATTCTACGGAAGACGGCGAGGATATGTGTTCGAGGAAAATCCCGTTTGAATCTTAGGAATAGATTAGGATACAAGTGACATGTCACTAGGATGGTTGGGCATCCGAACTCGTTGAGTTGAGTCCGAGTTCACTTTTGGATGCGAATATCCGAACTCGTTGAGTTGAGTCCGAGTTCGTGAGATGTAACTAGGCATCCGAGCTCGTTGAGTTGAGTCCGAGTTCACCTATGGATGCGAACGCCCGAGCTCGTTGAGTTGAGTCCGAGTTCGCTTATGGGCGGGTTACATAATTGATTGATTACATATATAGCACTTATGTGCAAATGATCCGTGTATCCGAGTTGTATTCCAATGTGTTCAACGGGTAAAATTCAAGTGAAATGGAAAAGCACTCAAGATGTAAGTGACAATTCGGTAATGTTGAGAAATGGCCATATCGGACAGGTATGTACTTAACCCTCGGGTTGAAACTCGACACAACAACAAAAATGTGGTAAGATGAAGTATGATGATTAGAATTGTGACATATGTTTTGGTGATGCTATGCAAATGTTGTTTGGCATAATGACTTTGTTATGTTACTTGTTATTTGCATGTGAACTTACTAAGCATTTATGCTTACTCCCTTCTTTTTATTCATTGTAGTTTTGGACAAGCCGGCTCGAGAATCGGGATAGGTCGAAGGCTCGATCACACTATCCGAAGGACTTTTTGGTAAATGGCTTGCAAAACTTAGTATGGCATGTATAGCGATATACCTACTTTGTGTAAATAATCTTGTGATATGGTGGTGGTTTGGTTGAGGAAATGCTTGATAATGATGAGTCATTGAAATGGCTAATATAGATTATGTTTGATGTCATGGAAGGATAATAGGTTATCTAGTACATGAAAGCTTTTATGAAAATGAAATTAGCCATAAAACAGAACATTGCAGCAACACTGACGTGAGTTTGAAAATTCACTAAAAATCATAGAAATCGAATTTAGTGATGGATTAGTTATGAAATTGAAGCTTATTATGTCTACTTTCAAATGGAAGAAGCGAAATAGGTGGAAGGATTATGTGTTATAAGATATTTGAGTTTTAGTGAGACAGGGCCAGAACAATTGCTGGATCCCCTGTTCCAACTTTGAAAATTCACTATAAATTGTAAAAAAATAGTTAAGAGGTGTACTTTATATGTACAGAATCCTGAGTTAGTCTAGTTTCAAGATAAGGAAACGGCATAATCATATGAATTTTTTATAGAGAGAAAAGTGGTTCGTAGTAAACAGAGGTCAGTGCAGTCAAGTCCTGAAACAGGGGTAAATTTAACTAATAAACTGTACAAATCAGCCCAACTAAAAATTCTAGAAAAAAATTAGTGAATATATATGTGAGTCTAGATTCAGGAAAAATTTACGGATCTTGATTTCGAGTTTCGTAACTCGAGATATGATTTTTAAAGCGACCATGACGCAGAAATTCTGCATATTCCGAAAATTAAAATAAATGATGTAAAGTTGGTTTAATGATAAATTAAGTTTAGTAACACCTCAAACTCGACTCCGGTGACGGTCTCGGGCGTGGGGACGTTACACATTCACACACAAGCACATCAAGCATTTCATGAATTACCTTGTAAAGATATATATATATCAATATCACCATTGGCCATATCACATGGCCTTAATTACAAAATAACTTATCAAAAGACAAATACCTACATGATAGCTAAACCAACTTGACACTTACAACACCACTAAGCCCCTATACATGCCATAGTTCAAAAGAATTCATATTACAATACTAAAAGAACATTGTGGATAGTGTGGGTGATCCTCCGACGCTTTCCGATCTCCGAGCTGGCTTGACTACTCTATAAAACAAGGAAAAAGAGAAAGGAGTAAGCTTTAAGAAGCTTGGTAGGTCTATATACAAATAATTGACATCGTACCAACTCTCTTAATGTCCAAAAATCATATTACCACCTATCAACTTACCCACCTAGCCGTACCAATATCACATACATACCAAGCACATTATTTACATATACTTAAGTTCACATGCACCCTTGCACATATATACACTTGCCCACATATTCATCTGCTCATAAATACACCTGCATTTACACACCACATTGCCACACAAATATCTTTTAGTAAGCTTTCCCGTTGAACCCTTCGGAATAACATCTGATACTCGATGGTTTTAGCACATAGCTCCACCAACACATAATTCGGCTCTCGTGTACACATGGTGAATTCTCAATATCACCCATGTGACCTAGCCTTTAAATCTCGTAACTCTCGTGTCTACATGGTGTCCAACACTCGGAATCACACATGCGACCTAGCTACATATAACATAGCCCTCGTGTCTACATGATGTACTCTCGGTACCATACATGCGACCTAGCTATTTTTAACTCGTAGCTCTCGTGTACACATGGTATGCACCCATTATTACGCATGTGACCTAGCTACTTATGAAATTATTATTTTGTAGCTCTCTTGTACACATGGTATACACACCGTATTACACATGTAACCTAGCTACCACATAGTATCTCGTAGCCCTCTTGTACACATAGTGTCCTACCCTCAAAACCACACATGTGTCCTAACTACATGTTATCCATATCTTTCGTTTTCTGAAGGTTCAATCGGGAACTCTGAATTCCATAATTCTCAAAGTCATAGAAGTCATCCAATAGTATCCATAACATACATTAAATTAGTATTATAAAGTTATAATCGATGTATTACTTACATATAAACTTACCTTGATAACAAAATGTGATAGTTTGCAATTTAGTCCGAAACCTTACCCTTGCCCTCGGTCAAGGTCAATTCCTTGATCTTCTCAATCTATAACGACACATTTAGCTCATTTAATAATCACATTATTCAAAACAGCCCAAAATCTTCCTATAGTAAATTTTGCAACTTGACCCCTAACTTTCTCAATTTTACACTTTAGTTTCTAGGCTCGGTTTATGATTTTCATTCAATTTTCTTGTATTTCAAGCCTAGCCGAACCACCTTTCCTCTTATATCAGCCCCCAATTTCCACTATTCTACTACTTATGCACTCCACATTTCATCTTTTACAAATAAGTCCTTTATGAAATTTTCATAAAAAATCACCTAGTAAAAGTTGTTCACCACACTTTAAACTTTCATATTCCACCACTAAACATTAAAATACATCTATGTCATCCATGGGTAAAATTTTATACATCAACCCTAGCTTGAAATAGTGGTAGAAATAGCTAGAGCAAGTTACAAGGATTTTAGAAATACGAAGAACATTAAAAACGGGGCTAGAAATCACTTACTATGAGCTTGAGAAATTGACAAAACCCTAGCAATGGTGACTCTTCAAATTCAGCACAAGGGGGAGAAGATGGACACCATTTTTGACTTATTTTCCCTTTTTATTTCTTTTATTAACTAATGACCAAAATGCCCTTTATTAAAAACCTTTGATTTTCCATCCTTCCTTGGGCATTTTTGTCCAAACAAAGTTAAAATGGTTTAATTGCCATATAAGGACCCCTAATGTAAAAACCCAATTCAATCAAGTACCTTTATAGATTAAAACCCATATTTTTCACCTATTACAATTTAGTCCAACCTACCAAACTGGACATGCAAAACAACAAAATTCATACACCAAAATTTCACATAATTATTCAAGCACCCAATAAACATCAAAACTCAATTGGAAAAATATTTTAGACTTCAGATTCATGGTTTTAAAACCACTATTCCGTTTAGCCCCTAATTCGAGCTGTTGCAGGTAATAGCTCAACTCAACTTGGACCATACTTGTACCGTTATTTATTTGTATGTGTAGTTATGGCATCTACCTATGTCTAGTATTATTGTCTAATATGAATTTGGTATGCTTTTGCTATCATGGACTTATAATCATGGACTTATAATATTTCTTGAGTTGAATTTTAATGCTTGAAAAGTGATTGAGTTGTATGAACTTAATGGTTAAATCCTTTATTTAGAGTTGTATGGTTGAGGTGTATTGATTGCTAGGTTGCTAGAATGTTGATTATGTTTTGGTTAGTTAAATCTATGAAATTGATATTGGATTAATGTTTGCCTAAATTAGGTGTGAAATGATTGGTGTTTGTGCTTTACAATGCTTATTTTAGGCATTTTTATAATAATGTCTCAAAACATTAAGATTATGTATCAAAACCTCAAATACATAATTGATTATTTCGTGCATCTTGCAAATTTCGGTCTTGAGACTAAACAAACAAATCTCAAGATAACGTAAGTCTCAAGATAAGAGTTTTTGGTATCTCAAGACAAACGCATAAAGCTAAATTATTAAAATAAGGGAGATCAATCTCGAATCACTATTGGATTTTGATAAATAGAATTAGGATTCAAACCTTAACTCGGTACTTAATTTTGTTTAATCCCTAATTGCATTAAATAATATCATTTGAGATTTGTTAAACATGTTTATGTGTATAGTTGAATTTGTAAAGAATTTATTTTGTTTGAATGCTAATTTACTTGGTAATGGAAGTGGTTTTTAATTAGAGTTGCTAGACGTTACGCATTCGGATCTGACACTGTTTTGAGTGCAGGGTGTAACAAATTCCATACTAAAATTTGTTGAAGAAATTATAAAAACATCGGACTCCCTGGAAAGACTTCGAATTTTAGCAATGCTGCTTAATTACAGGTATCGAATGTCATATTTAGATACAAGTATAAGAATGACAGTCCAAATACATGTAAAACAAAAACTTGAAATAATTGAATATACTCACATGGTATACATTACAACACTTTCAAATACGTCCAAGTAATACAGGTTTTTAGTAGGGTAACTAACCTCAAGGGGATGTTCTTGTAGGGCTCACTTTACAAACCTCCGCGTTGAATCCACAATCCATTAGAAGCAGCAGCCATGCTCTTTGTTGTTCGGAGAGTTGATCTCTAGGGCCCTTAACCTCGACGAGTTTGGCTTCACCTTTGTAGTCCCCATGGAACCGCCAGAGCAACAAATCGGGCATTCCACTCGACCAACACTGGTAATCCTGGGCGAGATGTCTACATAGAGAGGCCAAACAAGGACCTCTGATACATGAAACAGCTGCTCGAAGGTCGGAAAGGGAGTGTTGGTCCCAATTAACTCCTCTACAAGCTGTTCCCGTATGCAATTCCCATGATGTTATGAGAATCTCTTCAGCCAAACCATCGTGGATTTTTTGTAGCTGGGGCTCGATAAGGCTCTTTCTTGCCAGATAAAAATGATCAGTCTCCATATCCAATGGAGCAGTCTGCAAAAGGAAATATTTACTTATCTCAGAAACTCACACAAATTTAACACATAATTCTTCCCCCCACCCCCTTCAAACAAAAAAAAAAGTGAAGAAAATTTTCAGAGAATTTGAATTGGTTATTAAGCCAAAGCTATGTACTCTGTCAGTTCCCTTTAATCCTATATTGCTCCTGCTTTTTATTTTACTTTTTTTAAGTACTGTTTTAAAACATTCAGATATGGATGACTCTCCAAAGACCTTCCAAGTACATGGAAATACTTAAAAGAAAATTAAACATATCTGTACCTAACTCTCTCATCCGAGTAATATGGCTTTTCTCTTCAAATATACATGTATTCGAAGCAATCATGTTGAAGGATATAAATGGTATACTAGTATGTTATCATTTAAAGGGTGGAGAAAGTTTCGAGTTTCAGATTCTGTCTCATCACCCTTCCCATTGTTGCGATTTATAACAGCTGAACTCGCCAAAGTCGAGGCTGTAGACCTGGCAAGTCATGTAGTTGAATATCTTGTCATCTCATAATCATGTTCAAAGTAATTTATATTTACACAAATTTTGATATGTTAATAAATCGTGTTATATAAAATTTTAAACATTCAAATATTCTTATCTTTATCATGTTTCAGGTGGTCATGTCGTATCATGTACTCAGAACGAACCAAGCAACACAACCAAAATTTTCAAAGTGGCATTGCAATCAATCAATACTTAAGCATGAAGAAACACATACTTGCATGTAATGAATTACAAAGCATCACCGACTTGCTAAAGCAATTCAAAATATTGTGTTTCTTTTATGACTGACATTGAGCATTGTACCTGGAATCTGGTGCGGAAAACATTTGGTACATCTGAAAATAAAATATCCCACATGAGAAGCCCGAAGATAGTCATCCATATACCACTCTCTGTATGGACACCCTGCCATCCACCTTCTGTTGCATAATACTGTAGAGCTAACTGTTCTACTCCACATTGCTCCCCATCTTCCCCATAGAACCGGCTTTTTCTACCAGCTTCACAGTTCAATGGTCTCCCTTGAATATGAACCTGTATGTCTCAGGATGAAAACTAATATAATTAGCTAAGTACAAAGTTAGTTGGACTCTGGTGAGAGTGCCAAACATGGATGTGTCCAAGATTTTCACGTATTTCGAGAGTCATTGGAGGATCATATCCCATACCCATGTCCATATATGAATCAAACACGGCACGGATATTTCAAGGAAAATGAATCTAGGTTAAGCATACTTCGAAACTTTTTAAGTGCACAGCTGGAGGAGCAAAACCAACACAAGGAAATAGTAATGAGTACCTCTATTATCTTCCTCTTAAGAGATTCTGAAAAGCTTGGAGTTTTCCAGCGCCTAGGTGGTTTTGCCAAGCGAAGAACTCGCCTTTGTAGTGCCATTCTTGAACCGGCACGAACCCAAGGATCTAATAATCCAGCCTCAGCGACTGAAAGACTCTCATTGGGGCAGCCAATATGCTCCAAATCAACAGATAATCTTACGGTCCAATATCCCCTTCTTGTATCACAGGTGAAGCAATCAAGTAATCGCCTTAGTAAATGTATCGCATCCTTGTACCTGAGACAAGACAATTATAAAAATGTTTTTAAAAAACCCAACATTTGACTTGGATGTGGCCTTTTTCTTATGCATCAAGATCATTAACCAGGTTAATGAAAGTAGCACTATGCTCGATGAAATTTTATGGTTCACTTATGAATTCTCATAGTAGTTTATTCATTGTTGGATCATTGATGGTCGCTTTATTGTCTACCACTATCACCACACTGCCAACGTTGCTACTTTTGCCATTTGCTACCACTACATCCAATTGCAGTTAGCAAAATGTTACTGAATTTTCATTTTTCTTAAAATACCTGGGTTCGACACTCATGTCCAACGCATATCCAGAATACAGGTATGGGAATATGACCTTTAAGGGACTCCAAATACATGAAACAGGTTGCACAAAACTGAACATATCAAAATGAATTTTCATTTTTCTTAAAATACCTGGGTTCGACACTCATGTCCAACGCATATCCAGAATACAGGTATGGGAATATGACCTTTAAGGGACTCCAAATACATGAAACAGGTTGCACAAAACTGAACATATCAGCACCAAACAAAAACTTGTATATGACACTCACACTCGAGTTTGAGTACCATAGAATAATACAATTGCTACTATTACTACTACACTCTTGCTACTGCTACAGTGCTACTATCCAACCAAAACCATCTTATTTTAAAATAAAAAATCTTTCAAGTGATCATTGATGGTTGTGCGCATAAATCATTCAATCAAACAATGGCAAAGCCTAGAAAGAAAAAGAATTTAAAAGATAATTAGTTCCCTGTAATGTCATGGGGGATTTTATTTTTACTTATACCAAAGAATCATGTTCCATACCTACGCTCACACTCAAGGAAGGAAATTCCAAGCAAGATTACTTTAGAATACACCCATGATGATGAGAAGCATGATCGAAATATAGCCATTAAATCAGAACTTGTGGAATCAATCAATTTCTCGGGACAGCAGGATATACGGGAATCAGCTATCATGATGCATCTTAAAACCAACTCAAAGTTGTTTTCATCAAGAGACTGATCAATTACTTGAGCCACTTCAATGGCCTGCAACACATTACAATTATATGTGGCAAAGGGCAACAAAATTTCAACTGGTATAATCAAATAGAGAGAAATCAAGACCTCTTCATATGCAATTAAGTCACTTTCATTCGAGAAAATCTGTTCTAAAATTATGCAGTTGTAAGTAGGATACTTGACAATCCCGAGATCCAGCAGTAGGAATGCCGATAGATCCTGTTCTCCATTTAGGAAGAAAAGCCTCTGCATTACGAACAAGACTCATCATATTAAATTGTTAAACACCATATGGGGTATCACTGCAGTATTCTGGGGCAGAACTAGTACAAGCACCTCAGCACGCCAAAAAAGGGATTCAGCTTCTGGAGATGTCCTAATACAAATCTCGGTTCTCTCTAAAATTAACTGTTGTAGAACAGGGCTGCAAATTATATACCAACAATAATAAGTCAGAATTAACACATACAATTGGGCTTTTGCAAACTACATAAAATTGATGAATTGTTGTTATGAAATAATATTTACCATGATTCACCTTTATAGCAGGAAAGAAGAGATGCAATAAGATTTTGCTTTCTTGAACCTTGATTACATTTCTGAACACTCAACAGAATACAGAGGACCATCAAAGAAACAAAGTAAGAAACACATACTTCATAACATACTTGATACCATAACGATTAATAGAAGCTAAAACCATGGGTTTACTGGACTATTACATAGAATTTCAGTACAATAAATGACTATTTAGAATAACAGGAAATGAGGGAATAACAGGAAATGAGGAGCACCAACAAAAAAATTGTTTTGATGACTAAAATAGCCAAGCAACGCCCTGCCTTTTAAAACACTAGTATTGTGTTAGAAGTGTGTGCTACTACTACATCCTAACATAAAAGTGGTGACAAAGAACAATTAGTGCAACATAAGGAAAAGCAGCTAGTGCAAAAATGGCAGGCAACAACCATGCTTTCAGAAATGTGGTTGTCTGAATCTTATCTGAATTGCGAGACTAACAGATTAAGCCATGCCATAAGGATTATTCTCACAGAAAATAAGATGCTTAAAATTCCCGATTTTGCACAGACCTGCTAAAATAAGAGAGCCAATTTGAGATTGGAAAGGCAACATCTATTGCAAACCTTAAACTCATGACTGAACTAAAGAAATGAAGCTAGTATCAATGTTCAATCTAATGCATTTATTTACTTCTGAAAAATCACATCAATAAGATTAGGTGAGGGAAGGATAACCAGTAGTAGGGCCAAGGCATGGAACTGTTGGCAGTGGCAATCAAAACTGAGCTTTACAAGCAAAGCATCTGATCCCTGCCAACTCAATCTACGCTGTTGGCAAATCAAAATTTCCATATAATTGTTACTGTAATGAATAGATATAAAATGTTTGACCCGTATCTGTCCACACAGCAGATCTCTTAATGTGTAGTCATCAGAGGCCAATCCATTAGTGTAGGAGCATAAACTATGGAATCAACCAAAATTAGGAAGACCCAACCAAAATGCTCCATTTCCTACTTGTAGTATATTCAAACTTAAATGTGCTTTATCTAAATGTTGACCTCAAATCATGCTTGAAAATAATGATTAACAGTAAAACTACAGTCATTCTTTAAGAGAGATATGATGGGATAAAGGCATAAATTTGGTGCAACATTAATTCAAGAAAGCCTAAACAGTTGTAAAATATATGCAATAAAAATGAAATCTTGCATAAGAGTAGCTTAGCCGAAATCAAAAAGAGCACGTTAGAAAAGCCCAACTGTTTGAATTAGATCACCATTTTCATTGATTTATATGAACTTCTTACCTGAATGTTGGAATTAGATCACCATTTCCATTGATTTATATGAACAGAAGATGATAATATGTTTCAATTTCATTATCATATAGATACAGCTAGATAATTCACTATCGGTGCTTTAACTTTGTAGAAAATGTTGCTTCATATGTTCAAAAACATACACAAACAGATACAAAAGTTTTAATAAAGAATAATCAAAGTACAAAATAAATTATTTAGAGAAAATCCTAGTTGATTGTTCATGATCCAATAAACCCTTTTGTAGTAGAACTTTAGTAGCATCATAGACATTATGGTAAAAGAAAAAGAAAGAAGTCGATAAGAAATATTGACCTCTTCATATTGAAGACCAGTTCTTTTTTTTCCTTCCATTTTTTCTGTGTTCATGGGGCAATGCAAAGCTCAACTTCCTTATATGTTTTCTCAAAATAAAAAAATTGCAAATATTGTATGGTCATTGGCCAACATCATCTACACATAATAATGAGAAAGTGGAAAAGGAAAAGAACTTTAAGCTAGAAATTCTAGTGAGTTGTTAGATGACCATACTGGCAGATGATTTGGCCAGTGGCACATGACACTAGCATAATAATAATTACATTCCAAGCCTAAAACACTACACCAAGGATAAAAAGAAATGCTTTGCTATAGTGCCACAAAGAACAATAGGAAGTAGACATAAAAAATCCAAACCTTTCTAAGTGTACATAAAATGTCACGAAGCTCAGAAACAGTGAGCAGACTCAATAGGTCCTTCATTTCATCATCATGTAGTTTAGTTGTATCTTCAAAGAGATACAGATAGCCAGTTGCTGCAATGTCACATAAATAAGTTTTTGCTGTCAGGAAAGACTTTGGTATAGAAATAGGAATAATTTTAGTAAACTTAAATTACCAGACAGCTCCTTGACAGCTTGTTGAGGATTACATATTTCAGGGTACATAATGGTAGACAATCGAAACCAAGGTCCTGAATTAAAAAAAAAAAAAAAAAAGCATGACAATGAAATTTATTGACCATGGAAACAAATGCGCAATTTTGGACAATGTATAAATTAGTAGGTTGACCACTTCGTATAGCACAATGTCAAAGACTTCTTATACAAGTACCACACATGCATATTTCAAGACAAAGAAAGAAAAACCATCCTTATAGAGACTGTGGATCTCCATTTGAATGTCTAGGGTTGAAGACACAATCAAGGCTGTTTTTGATGACAAATAGTAACAGAGTAAGCACAAATAAACTCAATATGGAAAAGAATCTTAGTAGCTTTTAACAGTTTTAGCTGTTTACATCATCTATTGATAGTAAAATGAACTTGTAGAAACTTATTTAACAATGCAAAATAAACTAGCTCTTAAAAGAATCCAACAATAAAAACTTGAGTAGATCACTAATCCAGTACATTGAGTTCGTAATTCAGCAACATAGAAAAAAATAATCATGATCCAAAGCCTACCTACTTAAGTCGATCTAAGTTCAATGTAAAGCAGCCAATAGAATCGATGTATAAGGACTAGTAGTGAAGAATGGAGCTATACATGCAGGTATAAATAACAAATTGAACTCAGAGATTGTGAGGGAGAGGATATTAAACAAACTTAATATTGTAATACAAAACCTTTCCGTGTATAAAGTCGAACAAAAAGCCTCTGACTATCCTCTGATAATGAAGTGAATGATTCTGCCAAAAGATGATAAAGACATTAAAACCAAGTAGAACTTTAAATGACAGGAAAAAATGGAAACCAAGAATTTGAAACGGTACCGATGAATTTCCTTTCATCTTTTGTGAAAAGGTGCGGGCTACTAGTTAGAACCTCCTTTAGTAACAGACAAAAATTTTGCTGATATTTTGTCGTATTAGGTGGGTGGTTCTTTGCAAATTCAACTACTTGAAGAGCTTTTTGCCACAAATGTAAAGCCTCAAATTCATCACATCCTTTTTTACCATTAAATATACTGTTCTGACACACAATATGAATTGGAACAGAATCAAGAGAACGTTTAGGAACAGATATCACATATCCCTGCAAGAAGCCTAAAGTGAGATGAGAAGAACTAGAATCTTATCAGTTTCCATCATTTTAACAAATTTAAGAGTGTGATAATTTGATTGATTAAAAGAGTATGACTAAATAAATACTTCTAAAGAGAGAAAGAAAGAAGAATATATGATAATACCAACATTTTCATTAAGGTGATTATCTACTACATAAATCAAATATATAAGAATATAAGATAATACCAACATTTTCATTAAGGTGATTATCTACTACATAAATCAAATATATAGCGATTTCTTTAGCCAGGTATATGTAGCCTATTCAGAATTACATAATCAAAATGTTACGAGAAAAGCATGTCACGGATGTATTTTCTTCCCAAAACTTCAGAAGCTTGTAAAAATGAAATGGTCATGACACATGTAGGATGTTTTAAAACCATTACAGTTAAAGATGCCAACACAGGGAAGAAAGGGAGGAATGACTTTTAAGAAGTTAATCTAGGATTCTTCACACAAACACACCCGAAAATAAATACATAAATAAATAATAAATGGAATCCTAGCCAGTTGATTGGGAACTTAGGTCCCTAGAGTGATAAACCTCCACTGTGACAAGTTTGGCACTTAGGTAGAGGAATCAAATGAAATGAGCGTAGAGTTCTTTGTATTCCCTTTTACCTCTTATCAGCTTTTCTACTACTCTTGAATGATAACAAATAATTTCTGACACCTCATTTCCACTGGACTCACTTTACCTACTGGTAGGTTGAGGTTTTCTGAACATGTTAGTTTATTCACACTCTTTCTTTCAGTCCCATTTAAAAGGAGTTATTAATTCATGTCCTCCCTTTATTCATTTTATAGTTCATTCAATACTGTATATATGAACATTACATTCATAAGAGTAGCCATGCTGAAAAAAAAACTGAACATGTTTCTTTTGAACTACATCACCTCAAAGCTCAAGCAGTACTTTTCAATCAGAGGAGATAAATACTGAGCTAACTCTAGAGGGAGATAACCAAGCACTTTACAGCATGCAGAACTTGCAGAAAGAACCTGATTAAAATAAGAAAACAAGGTGGTATTAGTAGTTTTTTCCTGTGCCCCCCCCCCCAAACCAGGAAAAAAAAGGGAAAGAAATAAAAGGTCGATATAGGACTATGCAAAATGCAAAGGCAAAAGCAAGTGAACCTTGATAGCATTTGAATCCTTAATATTATCAGGGTCTCTCAGAAGAGATATGCTTGCCCCTAGAGTCACCTCTTTTTCAACACTAAACTTACGACCGACGATAAAAGTATCAATAGCCATCCCAGATATGCTGTCCACAGTTCCATCCATAAGATTTCTGGACTCCTCATTATCAGTGGACAATGCAGTAAAGTCAACCATGGTGTTTGCCCTTCCATCACTGATTGGATTTTCTGCTGAACCAGCCACATCAATTTGTTTAACACTCTCAGTATGCGGCAATTGTCCGCGCTGATCATGGCTTTTTTCTTCTCTTGGATCAATCTTCGAGAAGCAACGAGTGACATTCTCTTCATAGTCAGAACAATTCTTACTAAGGTCACTACTCAGCAGCTGTTCTGATTCATCCGAGGAAATCTGAAGCTTTGATTGAGAACAACCAAAGTTTAATTCAAGAAGAGTCCGCTGTGTCAGCTTCCGCTTGGTTCTTCTAGAAAGACATCTATCTGAACCCATTAAGTCATATTAGCAGATATATAATCAAATAAGAACAAAAATGTAATTCATTTAACTTGAATTGAGTATCCAAAACAGGCACGTGTACAACATGACTATGTTCAATTTTTCAAGTATTTGATGAGTTATTGAAAGGTCATGTCCTTTCGTTCTTATTCAAATATAAGTTGGATGAAGGTCGGATACAAATATATGAGAAAAAAATGAAGAGTATGAAGGCCATTTCCCTATATCCATATCTGAAACCAGACTGAGATACATGAAGAAAATTAGGTCTATTTTTGGAAATGTATGACACGAATGTCGGGCATGGATACATGAGGGGAAAAGAGCAGTAGGAGACTCGGGGCAATATATATAGCTAACCAATAGCATTGAAAACAAGAGAAAAGGAAAATACCCAGATGAGAATTGATAGTGTAATCTTCACCACGAACTTTGCTCCCACAAACAGGGCAAGTTACCAAATCAGAACTGGATATTTCAACTTTGCCTTTGGAAGATTCAGTTTCAGTCAAGCCTCCATTTTTATCAGACAATAGATTCAAAGAGCTCTAAAAAAATGTAAAATCAACGTCAATTTTACCTTTCTATAAGATAAGAGCAAATAAAAGGAAAGTGAGAGACGATTACCCGGATAGGCGAAGAGAGAATAGATTGAAGGTTGGGAAGAAAACGGCGGCGCTTGCCGATCAATCTGCTTAAACTTTCTCTTCCAGTTAGCATTTGCAGCAGATAATTTCAGATCAGTTTGCCGTAATTATGTGCAAGTTCGCCATCAATTTGAAACCCTAGCTGGCTAGTTTCCCTCGTAAGATTGGCGGCGAATCTCTTTCTCCCGCCAAATCGGGGTTTATTTCAGTGTGATACTTTGATGATAATAACGGGCCGTTGGTTGGAGAATGGGTGCTTCGAATATAGGCAAAATACGGCCTTTATTCAATACCGAATTGATGTACTCGGCCAAGTTTGACATTACGTGCCCATATTGTATGCCCCTGTTGTACGACTGCGTCTATTGTTTGAACGGCATATTTGAAACATATGTCGCATCGTAAGCGTTAATGATGCTCAAATTGTTCAACTTTTGATGCAAAATATGTTGGACGAGCTCGTACCTATAGATAAATAGGTAGCAATTAGTGCGATGAAATAATCCCATAATTGAAAATTCGATGTGCAGTGAATACATAGTTGGAACTACAAACTCATGTCAATGACTAGATCTCACTCGGTCATCGAAGGATATTTTTTGTAGTAGTTGGATCCCCCATGTCATATACAGTATTGATGATGAGTGAGATCCTAGAGGGATCTATGAGGATCAATCGCTGAGAGTATTCCGAGTCCCCTGTCTAATATGACACATATGTCAAGCTGCGGGTAAATGAGGCGGCGCAACCGGCTAATGAAGAAATCTCAGTCATCTGTTATTTCTGTAGGTGTTATTGCAAACGATATATACAAAATCTTTCGATTACCGTCCTAAGCAACGATAAGCAAAAGACGCTGCTGATACCTTCCGTATAGCCAGATGTCGTCAATTTGTACCATAAGCTTGTAGTCCGAAATGTCTCTTTACATTGCTCAAAGGTCAAAAAGAACCGATAGAATACTCTTTTCCCTGGGACCAACTAATTACCGCACTACCTTAAATGGATTTCAAGGTCAATTACAGAACCTGGTATGTACCGATCCAATACCTAACACCATTGTCAATGATAGTTATACGAACCCTCCCAATTGTGATGCAACTTCTCAATAGCTTTCTATTTTGCAACCCACACTTTGTAATACATTGGAGTATACTGGTATTGGTTACGTGTAACACCCCTTGACCCTAAACCGTTGCCAGAACAGGGTTACGGAGCATTACCAATCATTTCTAATTCAAATACAAATATTATACAAACAATTAACAAATATATTATAAATTAATCATATCGTCCCTTTAATGGGCTACCGAGGCCCAAAATATATGTTAGAAACAAATCAAGACTTATTCGAGCACTCCGAGAATTTTTCGTGAAATTCTAAAAATTTTCCTAAGTGCAGGGGTCACACGCCCGTGTAACTATATGACACACCCGTGTGGCTCACACGGCCAAGTGACATTCCAATGTCCCAAGCTGTGTGGTAGCACGTGCCTGTGTCCCTTAGCCGTGTAACTCTATTTATTGCATAGGTCACACGGCCAAGTCACATGCCCGTGTGCTGTACTTCATACAGCTGAGATACACACCCGTGTCTCTACCCGTATGCCTAAACCTGAGCATTCTATTTAAAATTTTTAAGGTGCAGGGGACACATGGCTGGTTCACACGTCCATGTGCTAGTCGTGTGTCTCACACGGTCTGGTCACATGCCTGTGTGCCAGCCCGTGTGGACTTAAAATGAGCCTTAAACACCAAGTTTACCAACCCTGCAGTCTTAAACCTCAAGCAACTCAGATTTCAATCATTCAACCAATCTAAATTACATTTAAATGTACCCAAATCATGTCATAAACATCAACCTAATGACCTATTCAATGTTTATTCATACTCATTTCACATATGGTATTCAAAACAATTCAAATCTATTACTTCAATCCATTTCAAATATATGTAAAAATATGCCATTTTATAAGCTTAATATATCATATATGTATTATATATAACATTTTTAAACTCAAGTCATAACATCATTACAACCTTATATCAAAATGACCTATATACACATCCTAGGTACATGTCATTTACCAAAAGAACTATACATCACCACTTTACTGAGTTCTAGATTGAATTGGATGCTGGACCGGAACTTTGATTCAACAATCCTGCGTATGAAAACAAACTGTACGCTGAGTAAATATACTCAGTGGTATTACTATAATTCAAATTCGTAACATTATACAATAAAATATGTATATTCAGTTTATGTCTATAATCTTTCAATAATCATTTTATACATTAAACCAACATATTTCATTAATAATAATAACTATCTCAACGCTTGTATTCAATTGAATTTATACATTATTTCACTATCTCAAATTCATTTCATTTTCACATCTCATTTCAATAACTCGTTCCATTTCATATACAAAATCATTCAATTTTATCAATTCATTCAATATCAATTCTACTGCCAATTCATTCATTTACCCCTATTAACTTGACTCAGACTTTGGCGGATACACGGATCCAACCAAAACATACTAGTACGGCACCTTGTGCCTCATCAGCCTTACCGAAGTGAATCGGTACTTAGTACCTCATCGGATTTAAGTTGAAACAATAATACGACATATAGTGCCTCATCAGAATTATCTGAAGCAATATTATGACACATATAGTGCCTTATCGACTCGAGGTTGAAGTATCCCTACACACTTCCAATCTTGGCATGCCAACTATATCCGACTTAGCCCGACTAGTTAATAGGGTTTCCAATTCACTTTCTCAATTCAATTTCAATCAAATTCATATCATATTTTCAATTCAATATCACAATAACTTATTTAATTCAATTCAAATCACTTTCATTTTATATACATTCAAATATTCACAAAATTCATAATTCAATATCATTTCTTACCTTAATTCCACTTACCACACATATTAATTCAAGTTCAAAAATAAATAATAACTAAATTAGAAATTATAGTAATACAAACCGAAATTTCTCGATTTATTCCTCATCCACTTTCTCTTTCCCCTTCTTAGCCGATGTTTCTGGCACGACATTAGCTATGAAAATTAAAATAATTTAATTGTGACACCCTAAACCCATCCTAAAAGTTTAGACCGAATCCAAGATGCCACATTGATCACCAAAGTGACCGTAGGAAAATTTTACAAAACAAGTCAATCTTATTTCCATTTCCGAAACCATTCAAATGTTTACGAACCAAAACTTTTAACCGTTTAAAATTCCGTCGGTAAAAATTACAGTTAAATTTATTATAAAACCAAAATCAAATGAATAAATAAAAGTTTAAAACGAAAGTTGTACCACAGTATTAAGAAACCTTATAGCTCAAAACCAAATATAAAACTGAAAACACAAACTGTTAATCCATTTTGTTGAAACTATTCGAAACCTCCGCATACTTAGCCTAGCTTTAAAAATAAAAAATGTACCTGAAAGTAGGAAAAGAAGGGGGATGAGCTATACGAGCTCAGTGTGAGATCAAAACCATCTAACTACAGAAACAGAAAGCTAGAAAGCAGTTCAGAAGTGGAACATACTTATAGAGCTATACAGAACCAATTGGTACATTCAAAATGGACGTACCGGCAGATAAAAATATTTAGAGCATATTAAAAACACACTTGGACACACAATCCAAGTACCATTCAATCACAATAACAATAATTCTCAATCAGTCACACAATCACAATAACTATTCAGTCAGGCAGTTACAATCAGAGTCTACAAAATTCACACAGGCATAAGTGCTTTTTAGTTGAACAGAACAAATAAATAGTCTAACACACAGAATAGTCTATAGATTAGTATGAATGCAATTGAATTATAGAATAACACACCCATCCAGCTAACACACCACCTTCGACCATCCCTACACTTTCTGTGGGGTTTGGAACACCCACCCAGCCCTACACTCCAAGTGATGTCATCTTGAGTTACCCGGCAACGATGGCCATCAGTAAGTCTAAAACCCTCAGGGTATTGGGACTGCCCACAACCCTCTGGGTATTGGGGCTAACAGTAAGCAGATAAATTGCCAAATCATATACTACGCAGCAAAGCTAGCGTATAAGCTGTACAGTGCTATGCGGTAAACCGTAGTACAGACATGCAGTATGAACTGTCAGATCAGATAGCAACGATACGTAACGAGGCTGATGTATATGCTGTACAGTGTAATGCGGTAAACCGCTATATCAGTAAAATAATAGTCCACGACCCTTGGGGTATTGGGACTAACAGTATGCAGTTAAACTGCCAGTTCAGTTCAGTTTCAGTCTTCCTTCTCTTCAAATCCCATCTAAAATATTTTTATGCAAATGAATGAATGCAGACAGATGTACAAAACCAAAATACCCATCTCAGTCAGTCATTCAGAGACAAACACTCACATCTAGTCAATCAGAATCAGAAATGTGTGCACTCAGTGACTCAGATTCAGTATCAATTGCAAAGTCACCTTACCAAACAGTAATCCATAATCAGACAGTTAGTCAGATCGAGCAGCTATGCACACACCTAATTAAACAAGTTCAGAATTAGACATTCCACTTTTAACAGTCACCAATTATTTATAACAGAACACTTCAGTCACAAATTTATCGATCAAGTTAACCTTACTAAAGCTTAACTAAAGGTTGGTTTACACGTACTAATTTTTTGCTCAAAGGTATGCACAAACCACATTCTAATGTCGCAAAACCACACGCCTGTGTGCTCCGGCCGTGTGGAACAACCTAGGCCGTATGAGGGTCAAAACGGCCATGTGAAGGGAAGCACAAGGCCGTGTGACAGAGGCACACACCTGTGTGGCCAGGCCATGTGACTCTAATCCTTGAATCATTGATTCTCCAAATTCACACGCCCGTATGCCCAGGGGATACAGTCGTGTGAGAAACAATAAAAATCCCTAAATTAGTCAGACGACCGTGTGACACCAAATTACCAAATCCCTAATTTCCAATTCCACACGCCCGTATGACCAGAGGACACGGCCGTGTGGATATTGACAAAATCCCCAAGTCGACCACATGGCCGTGTGGCTCCCAAATTGACCTAAAAACCATAGTTCCCAAATTGACATGGCCGTGTGGATCGACACACGCCCGTGTGGCCATCAAAGAGGACACGAAACCACCCAAAAATAGCTCCGAATTCACCGTTTAAGCCAACTAAACTGTCCCCAAGCCTTGCCATAACAAAGTGTATCAAAATATGGCATATTTCCCTTACTTTCAGCGATAAAAAACCCAACATTAAGGGGGTTAACGCACATTCAAAATATGCCAAAGCAAAAATTCACAAATCAAAATAATATAGAATAGATTTGAATCCCACACCTGTTTTGTGATCGGTGATAAAGATGGCAGAGCAAAAATCCAAAATCCACAGATATAATGTTTCCAAAGTCACAGATAAAAGCAAAAAGAGACGGAGAGAAAAAGAGAAAACGAAACGTGAAAATAGAAATTAAAAATAAAAATAAGAATAATCATAACAAAATAATACCAAATAAAGTAAAATAAATATAATAAATAATAAATAATAAATAATAAATAATAAATAATAAAACTAATATAATTATTTTAATCTTCAAAATGCACATGTAAAGACTCGAACCCAGAACCTTAGGGTTCACTAACACTCATCAAACCACTTGACCAACAAGCCCATTCTTATTACTAAAACGCATAATAAACACATATGTGCAACCTTCTCACTGTCCCTAACCACAAAACCCAAAACTTCTAGGCCCAAAATTCGGGGTGTTACATTAATATTATCAATACAACATCAATTCACATTAAATACTTAAATTTTCCATTCAATTTTTACCTTAATTTCAATTTAATCCCTAACTAAAATTATTTTCATTTCTATCATAATCTATCTCAGTTTGAATGGGTTGTGTATTAATGTAAGAAGGCAAAGTGATAGCTTATACCTCAAGACAATTGAAGCCACATGAGAAGAACTACCTGACACATGACTTAGAATTGGCAGCCATTGTGTTCGCCTTGAAGATTTGGCAACACCATTTATTTGGTGAGAAGTGCCACATCTATACCGATCATAAGAGTTTGAAGTACTTAATGACTCAAAAAGACCTGAACTTATGATAGCGGAGATGGCTAGAGTTGCTAAAAGATTACGAACTAATGATTGACTATCATTTGGGAAAAGCGAATGTAGTCGCGGATGCTTTAAGCAGAAAATCCTTGTTTACTTTGAGAGCTATGAATACGAGTTTAACCTTGTTTGGTGATGGTTCAGTCTTGGCTGAGATAAGAGTTAGACTAACGTTTTTTCAGCAAATATGTAAAGCTTAGAAAAGTGATAGTGACTTGCGAGCCAAAACAGTTCAGTGTGAATCGACGAGTGAGTCAGATTTTCGAATCAGGACTGATGACTATTTAATGTTCCGAGACAGAGTTTGTGTTCCAAAAGATGCTGAGTTGATTCAGAAAATTTTGCACGAGGTACATAATGGTTACTTATTAGTTCATCCAGGTAGTATCAAAATGTACAATAATTTAAAGAATTTGTATTGGTGGCCGGGTATGAAAAAGGATATTTCTGAATTTGTATCAAAGTGTTTGATATGTTAGCAAGTGAAAGCTAAGCATCAAGTGCCCTCAGGTTTACTTCAGCCAATGATGGTACCCGAGTGGAAATGGGATAGGATTACTATGGATTTTGTAATGGGGTTACCTTTGAATCCGAAGAAGAAAGATGCCGTTTGGGTTATTGTGGATCGATTGACGAAATCGTCTCACTTTATCTCGGTACATACCGACTATTCACTTGATAAGTTAGCAGAGTTATACATTGCTGAAATCGTAAGATTGCATAGAGTACTTTTGTCGATCATTTCAGAAAGAGACCCGAAATTTACTTCGAGGTTTTGAAAAAAGTTGCAAGAACCCTTGGGTACAAAGTTGAACTTTAGTACCGCTTTTCATCCGCAAACCGACGGTCAATCCGAAAGAGTAATTCAGATCCTTGAGGATATGCTCTAATGTTGTGTATTGGAATTCCAAGGTTATTGAGAAAAGTATTTACTGTTGGTAGAGTTTGCCTACAACAACAGTTTTCAATCGAGTATAAAAATGGCACTATATAAGGCATTATATAGCCGTAAGTGTCAGGCTCCTTTGTATTAGACTGAACATAGAGAAAGTTAGATTCATGCGGTCGATTTGGTTAGAGAAACCGAGGAGAATGTAAAAGTGATTCATGATTGTTTGAAAGCCACTTCGGATAGACAAAAGTCGTATGCGGATTTGAAAAGAAAAGAGATTAAATTTTAGACTGGTGATAAAGTGTTTCTTAAAGTGTCTCCATAGAAAAAGATTTTGAGATTTGGTCGGAAAGGCAAGTTAAGTCCGTGTTTTATTGGTCCGTATGAGATTATCGAAATAATTGGGCCAGTGGCATATTGATTGGCTTTGCCGATAGAATTGGAAAGGATTCGCAATGTGTTTCATGTGTCGATGTTCCGATGATATCGTTCTGATCCATCGCATGTAATTTCTTCAATAGAGGTTGAGATTCGATCTGATATGACATATGAGGAAGAACTAATTAAGATTTTGGACCGAAAAGTCAAACAATTGAGAAATAAAAGTATAGCCTTAGTGAAAGTGTTGGGGCAAAGACATGGGTTTGAAGAGGCTACGTGGGAACCCGAGGAAACTATGAGAAAACAGTACCCAAACCTATTTCTTGGTAAGATTTTCAGGGACAAAAATCCTTAAAGGGGGGAGAGCTGTAACAACCTGAATTAGGGCTAAGTCAGAATAGTGGTTTCGGGACCACGAATTTGAAGTATAAAAATTTATTGCGATGAAGTTTTAAGGTTTATAATGTGATTGAATGCATGTTTTGAAAATATCGTAAAGAAATTTTATCGATAGAGGGTCTAATTTGGCTATTAGGAATAAATTGCAAAAAGTGCAAAATAGGTGTTCTAGAAGCATTGGGTGCTTAATTGAAATGAATTTGTAAATTAGAGGTCCTTATTTAGTAATTAGTCCATTATATATCAAGATGGACAAAAATAGACATGGAAGGGTAAAATTTTGAAGAAAGACCTTGAGGGCATTTTGGTCATTTGGTTAATAAAATAATAAAAAGGGAAAAATAAGTAAAAAATTGTATCCATCTTCTCCTACCTTGGTTGAAAATCACAAGGGAGCCATAGCTAGGGTTTCTTCAATTTTCAAGCTTGATAATAAGTGTATCCTAGCCCCGTTTTTAATGCGTTTTACGTTTTTGAAGTCGTAATCAACTGATCTAGCTATTTCTACCATTTATTTGAGCTAGGGTTCATGTTCAAAAATTTACCCATGTGTGACATACATATGTTTTGATGTTTAATGGAAGAATATAAAAGTTTGATGTGTGTTTAACAACTCTTACCAAGTGATTTTTGATAAAATTGCATAAAAGGACTTATTTGTAAAAGTTGTAAAATATGTGTAGAAAGTGTGATTAAATGAAAAATATGTGTTGGTATGAGTAAGAAAATAGTTTGGCTAGGCTTGAGTAACAAAGAAAATGAGCACATTTCATTTTACGAGCCTAGGGACTAAAGTGTAAATAAGTGAAAAGTTAGGGGTAAAAATGTAATTTTACCTTAATGTGATTTTTGGGTCAACCTGAATAATGTGATAATTAAATGAGTTAAATGTGTCATTATAGATCAAGAAAGATGAGGAATTGACCTAGATCGGGGAAAGGGCAAAGTTGTGGACTAAATTGCAAAATTTGCTATTTTTGTACTGAGGTAAGTTTGTATGTAAATAATGCATCATTTTATTATGTTTTGATGTTCTAATGTTGTATAAAATGTGTGAATGATGATATGTGACATAATCGACAAAGTTTTGATAAGTGATAAGTGTGAAAGTGATCTCCCGGTTGAACTTTAGGAATAAAATAGGATACAAGTGACATGTCAGTAAGACCTTAAGTGTGTTTATGTGATTATGTGATGTCCGAGTGCTGGTCTTGTATGACTACCAGTGGCTAGGTAATTCTGTATGTGTTGCGGATACTTGTCAGCTTGTGTGAGCAGCACTGAGTAGCTACGTCCCGCTCGTCAGCTTGTGTGAGTAGACTCGTGACTAGCTCGAGAACGAGCATATATGTGAAATGCGATAAGTGGTAGCTTTGGCTACATATAGGTGGTACTATTACGTGAGTTTCTGAGTATCCATTAGTATTCTGATGTGTTCAACGAGAATAACAAAAGATATGAAAGTATGTCTGGGTTTGTATGATGATGTGGTACAAGTGTGCACGATAAATTCGTAAGTATGAACGTTATAAGTGGTGATATCGTGGTAAGTTGTGCTTGACTAAGCTTAACATATATGAGCTCAAGGGTAAATGTATTAACTATCTTTATGTAAATTTGCATGGTTAAGATGCTATTTATTTGCATATAAACTTACTAAGCTATATAGCTTATCCCTCCTTTCTTTTTCTTTGTTTTTAATGTCACCAAGCTAGCTCGGGATTGGGACTTGTCGGAGGCTCAATCACACTATCAGTATTGTTATTTTGGGTATTTGATATTTGTGATCTTTTTGTAAGTATGGCATGTATAGGGACTTAGTCATTTTAATATGTGTCATATTTAATTTGGCCAAAAGTGTCGGCATAAGTTAGTTGAAAGTCCATTTTGTATATGGCCGTTTGAAATTGGCAAAGGTAGGTTTTTGGTATAATCAATTAAAGATGTCTTTCATGAATGTGGTTGAATGCATGAATGAGTTGATAATTGTGTAATGTCCATGCATGGTGATTGTGGTATGTGAATGATGAGTGGATACCTTGATTGTGAAATTTTGGTTGCTCAATTGTGTTATGGTAAGTGTTGTTGAATGGGCATATGTGTTATTATATTTCAGGGTGGCAAATGGCTTGGAAAATAGCCTATATTTTGTCCACACAGGTAGACACACGGGCGTGTGTCTAGGTCGTGTGTGACACACGGTCAGCCACATGGGCGTGTTGATAGGCCGTGTGTCCCCTGCACCCTAATTCAGCAAAACAAAATGCCCAGTAGTAAACACACGGGCAGAGACACGACCGTGTGTCTTGGACGTGTGAGGGACATAGCCTAAGGACATGGGCGTGTACCCAGGCGGTGTGAAGTCAGCACCTTAAATGCAAAAATTAAATTCGCCACATGGCCTAGCACACGGGCGTGTGACTTGGCCATGTGACCCTCAATTGTTGATGATGTCATAAACAAAGAGTTACACGGGTTGAGGACACAGGCGTGTCCCAAGCCATACGGGCTGTGTGACGACGCGGCCTACCACACGGGCGTGTGACTCTCCAAACATGAAAATTTTATAAGTTTTTATGAAGCTTTCGCTACTTGTATGTATGAAAAGTTTTAAATTTGACGCAAATTTTATGATTCAGTGTGGTATGTTTACGTGTGTTTAAGTCCAGTAACGCCTCGAACCCTGTCCTAGCGTCGGACACGGGTAAGGGGTGTTACACCTTATTTTTACTTATTTCTACTTATAACTTAACTTAACCCTCAAATTTTCATTATAAAACCCTAATTTTGAATTTCTTACAATTTAGTCCCTATTACACTAAACTTATAACTTGTTCTACAATTTAATCCTTTTCCCAATTCTAACTTGAATTTCTATAAATTTAATCCCTAATTCATCAATTAATTCAACATAAACTATATCCAAAAATCCATTAACTTTCAAAATTTCAACATATACTTAGTAATATTTTGTTCTAGAATCATAAAAACTCAAAAAGTACAAGAAAATGAGTTAAATTGACTTACCAATTTAAGTTTGAACCCTTGAAACCTCAAATTTTCCTTCTTTTTCTTTCTTTCTTTTTCTTCCTTCTTTTCTCTCTTTTTCGTTTTCAATTTTGTTCTTTTGTTCTTCTTTTTCTATTTTTATTTATTTTGTTTTCTTTTATTTAATTAATGTATTATAATAATATAATATTAATAATATAAAAAATACAAAATATAAAATATCTTTCACGTAAATGATAAGCAAATATTTATATAATTACAAATGTATATATATTATTACACATGTATTTTACTATTGCCATACACTTGGCAACATTTTGGTTTATTTACTAATTTGGTCCCTTAACTTTTCTCTATTTTATAATTCCACTTTTATTCGATTTACAATCTAGTCCTTTGATCTAATTACTCCTAATTAAGTCAAATTCACCTAGCCAAAACCTAATTAAACACATAACTGACTTTGTAAATATTTTTAATAAATATTTACGAATCCATTTTACTAAAACGAAGACCCGACAACTAATTTTTTCGATGCATGTAAATTTTTGGGTCGTTACATTACGTATGTCCACAACCAGTAGTAGTATTTCAATCTGGGGACTAGCTTCACCATCGGTAAAATAATGTTAGCAATCATGTTCGAGTCTAGCCTCGGATGGTCTTGACTTGCTCCCATTGCAACATACGTATAGGGGACTAAGATACTTCTTTATCATCTACAACCCGATTTTCTTCTAGTAAGATGCCATGGTTTTCCACTTACACCTCCAATTCTTCATTATGCACGTTCCTTCGAATTTCTTAGAGTGGGACTTCATGACCTAGTAGTTCACCCTATTCTTAATGTTGTACTGCTTCAGTGTGACAAGGAAAACATCTTTGTTGGGGGTATTCCATTCCAATTTTTAGTACTTGTACATCACGATCTGTGCTTGCATGACCATGTGTTCTGTGCAGAAGCCATGAAAACTCTAAACCACCCTTGGCTGATAGGTCGATGCTTATCATGTGGGCCAGAGGTTCATACACCCTAAATCGCACATGTGGATTTGGAGCATTGTTCGAGGCGTCATCGTCAGATTCGTAAGGTTTTGACTCTGTTTAACTAGATCTGGTTTGAAAAATAGTGCCACTTTTGAACCATCCAGACCGTGCTATCGGATTGGCTTAGGTTCTGAATCTTCCTCCTAGTTTGCGTTTGCAACCCTTTTTTCCTCACCTATATCCCTTTCCTTGTCCAAGCCTTCATTGTCACATTCAAGCACGGTGTTGGACGTACCCTTATCGGCCCTCGTTGAAAAGAGTAGGTTATCGATTCTCCTGTACCCTATGGCCCGCCAGAATAATCAACGGGTTGATGATGATGTTCCCTCAGTATAATTGCTTTTGCCCTATAATATTGACTCAATGTCAAAGTTGAAATCGAATGAACTGATTAAATGTTGAGCCTAATGAATTGATTAAATGTTGAGCCTAAGTGTCTAGATTTGGGTAATGTTGATACCCAGATTGGTACTGACCCTCGAAGTTTAGATCGATGTCGAAGACCAATGAGTGTTTGCCCATTGTAGTAGTCGCTTTAAAGGAGTCTAGAAAATCTACTATACAACTGTGTAGTAGGACATTCTACTTCAACTTTGGTACCTATATTCACCCCGACGGTAACCGAAGATAGGCCAGATTCATCAGCATCGATGAACTCGACATAAAACATAATAAATCATTTTCCCTTGAGATGTGCGATGATATGACTGTCTCGAGATGCGTCTCACTATCACATCGAATAGCTCATACTTATAGAGGTCAACAGATACAAGATATCTATATTGCAACCTCGTAATTCTTCCCCGACTCGATCCTAACTTTCCTCTTAATTCTGGTCCGTAGCTCACATATTTGAATAGTAATATTGAATGCAAATTCCACGAGCTTCGCTCCTAAAAACACCACCCCGGACTCCATATTAAAGATTTGACCGTCGTAGTATACAACGGATTTCACTCGTCGACTCATTTCAATATCAGTCATGGTTTGGATAAATAAATGCAAAAAAAAAAGAAGAGTAGAGAGTTGTCCAAAATAGTACACACAACTCTCACCCATGATGCAAGGTTCTTCTGTTTGATATTAACTTAATGCGTATCTAAGTTATGAAAATTATGCCCCTTTTATAAGAAAATTATGTAGGGAGAATACATGTTATGAATTTTGTTTACGAATGCACATATTCATTGCATAGTGTATGGTGCAAATAATTGTCATCACCTGTTCAGAACTCATATAATTTCATCGAGATTCTGTGCTGTATAAAGGTACTTTCTGCTTCGGGAATAGTAACTTTGTTAGATAAAGCTCGCCCTTACTATTCTAGTGGTAGAAAAACCTAATGCTTCGAATAGTTTAGACGCTTTAAACATTTCTTCAACATGTTTATAATATAATGTGCTTTGAAGGTTTTCCTTTACAAACAGACCCTTCCAGTGCGCTTTGAATATGTTTTAAAGGTTTTCCTTTGCAAATTTATTATTCCCAGCTGGGTGTGCTTTCGATTTCTCTCTCCTAAAATCAGCCTATTTCCCTAATTAATTTTAAAACTGGCCTAAAGGCCTAATTAATTTAAAAAACAACCTATAGGCCTTATTTTGCATCGAATATATGCTTCATAGATATAGTAATACAAACGAGATAAATGAATGTTTTGTGATAGAATAGTATACAAGTTGTGGAAATGCAAATGTAATCGGAAACATGGTATGATAGCTAACTAAGAATGATTATAGGTACATGATAATATTACAGAAATAATGTCTGTACGAATTTAGTAAAAAATTAGGATCATTTCGCATACTAATAGGATATGTTTCAGATACTAGAATTTTTTGCAAATTCTCGAGTTATATGTAGCGTAGGTTTAGCTCGAACGGGTAACCTTGATATAATGTCAGCTTGTGTGAACAACCCTATTATAGTGTCAGCTTGTGTGAGCAACCTTGATATAATGTCAACTTGTGTGAGCAACTTATTCAGCCCATGTATTCAATTTTGCTTTACCATAGTTCCATCAGACGATATTCAATTGAATGGAAATGAAAAACTTAAATGTGAATTAGAAATGAGATAGCATATGGTTGATATTTGATATGTGATAGGTATGTGATTTCATTAATGTAGTGATATTACTCATGATATGAAAACATGATTAACATGCTTGATTAGTAATGTTGATATTTGTCTAGCTATGTCATTAGATCTCAAGGATAGCCATGTTGAATGTCAAAATGATTAGTAGATATTATACTTTTAATGATCAAGGTAAGTTAATATAACTTGTGAGTTGAATTGAAATGGTAAGAAATTGAGAATTGATAGTAGTATATATGGAGTGATTTGATGATATAGAACTATATGTATGTATATTTGTAATTCATGAAAGAGTAAGTATATGAAAAAATTACGTAAACTGGATAGAATCAAGCCCCTAAGCTTGAACGTGTTTGAAATGGTATAATGAAATTGAGAAATTAAATTGATGAATAATAGGTATAAATATATGCTTGTAAATGGTGGTAAGGAATGAGAGGAAGTAGATTGAGGAATAAATAGAAATATGATATATTCAATCATATGAAATGTTCACTAAGTTATTGTTACAATTTGGTTTGATACAAATGAAAGAATTGGTATATTAATTTTAAATGGCATGAATGCTAAGTTTAAGTGCATATGTAATGAATTGGTGTTCCAAAATAGCTGTATGTATGTTTCATATAATAATGGAAGTTCTTGGAATTGAATTAGTATGTAAAATGGCTATAATTTGAATTTGAATTGAGTGTATGCAATTGATTTAAGTTTGTGTTATATTGTCTTAAATCATAGAAGTACCACTAAGCATTATCACTCAGCGTACAATATTATTTCTCGTGTACATGTTTAGGTACGTCTCGAGGTCTTAATAAGTGATTTCAACATCCCAAAAGCCATTTCTAGGTCATAAGTGGTTGTATAGTATCTTTTTGTTCGTTATATAACATACACCTAGGTTGAGTCAATTTTTAATATAATATGTGATCATGTGAACTTTTGGAGATGGAATTAGTATTTTAAATTGGTCATATGTTTAAATACATGAATTTGAGAATGTCATAACATTTGGTTAGACATAACTTGTGGTATGCTAATAGTCTATATGGTAATGTATCTGCATATATATATGCTAGTTAGTTTCAATGATGAGTATGATGAAATGAATCATGTACTTGAATGAATTTGTTAAAATGGATGTAAAGTATGTATGCATAGAATGGTACTTTGGTTATAATAGAACTCATTGGATATATATATATTTGGTTGAAATGGTAACTGCAAATAAGTTTGAAATGTTTTAGGTGATTGCAAATCGGTGTCAAACTTGACCATTTAAAAGAAGTATGTCACGTCACGAAGTCAAACATTTGTTGTCATGACAAGATCAAGACAATATGTCATGGCACGATGTTGAGTAATGGTCGTTACAACGAGGCCAAGTTAGTATATGGTGTCGTGACCCCCGAAGTTGCAACGTCAACTCCAAACTTTGAAAACAGTACAAATGGTTCTATTTTGACCTCAAGATAGCATTAGAGCTTTTGTAAGCTCATATAAAACCCAAAAATGTTTGTTTATTATATTATATACTTATATTGCTTGTAATTAATTGTTTAATGGTACAAATTGAATGTAATTTGGTTGTAGTTACTACGACAACGAATGTGGCTCTTGTAGCTCAAGCTTGGCAACCAGGTTGGGTATAAGTGTTACATCGTGACCACAGACCTTTGACATCACAAGAACACTCATTGTTTTCTCAATGTCACAACGTGTACCCTCAACATTGCAATGCCTACCTGATAACCTTGAAAATTTTACATTTTAGTCCTCAACCAACCTCAATTTATTAAAAAAGCTTTTGAAAGGTCATTTAGATATCAGATTTAATTATATAACATACTGTAATTATGTATTGAGTACAATAGCATGTGTAAATTGTTTAATTGATTTGCAAACGATATTGTAATTGCTCTGGCAACAAATGTGACATATTATCTAGGCTGGGTTGCGTATCGTGTGTTGCATTTAATAGTATCAGAGTTACAAGTTTAGCCAATTCTTAGACTAAATCGAGCTCGAAATTGAGTCTAAAGGTAAATGTCAAGTTAAAGTTGAGTTTGAGTCGATATTTCGGTGTTGATTATATATTGTTTTGTTATACAACTGAAAATGTCTGACGAATCGAGATATTATAACAACCTGAATTTCAGTGGTGTAAAAAATGTGGTTTTGGAACCTCATTTTTGTAATCCAAATCCGTAAATATAAAATAAGAATATTTAAGGAGTTAATAGGAAAATATAATAAAGACTGATTAAGTAATTTAGTAAAAAAAAGTTAAATAAAACTTAGAGACTAAATTGTAAAAGTCAAATTACTATTGAGTTTTAATTAAGAAAAGGCTTGAGGACATATATAGTAATTATTCAAAAAACTAAAATAATAATTAACCAATTTTAAATATGATACGAGCTCAGTTGTTGTTGTGTCGAGTCGTATTAGTTTGCCCGATTGTGAATTTGGGTAAGACTAGGTTCGTTTCACGAGGGATAGAAAAAGATAGAAAACAGGCTTCAAACAAATGCCTAAAAGAAAGTTGGTTAAGCAAGGGATGGGTAATTCGGCTAAGGGCAGAGAATGAACCAACAATAATGTGATTGTTGACTTGAGTCTCAAAGTAGCTCTTAGGTGAATTTTGGTTTAGGAAATCAGCAAAGAACCTTGACCTGCTATCAAATGTGATAGGAACCAAAGGTATTATGAACGCCACACCGAAAGTGATAAGTTCAGTTTAACAAAGGAAAGAATGACACCACAAGACAACTTGATAAGTCAGTTCAATCTCGAAGAGAACAATGAGAATTGGAAATCTCATAAGTTTCAATTGAATCATAAAATTGGCAAAAAGTCTTAACAACCAGCTAATTACAAAGTATTTATAGACCTAAGTAAGGCCTAGCCGAATAGTCACATGAATCCAGCTTAAATGAGCTTAATTAATCTTAATCATTAAGTACAAAGACTTTGAAGAATTCTAGGCCTAGGTGACGCCAACCATCAGCTTGATTAATATCCCAATTCAGCTGATTTAATGAGCTAAATACTTTGGCTAAAAGGATTCATTGTTGAGCAGCTAAAAGTATTTAAAATCAGCTTTAAATTCCTCCTTTGAGTAGCCGAATAAGTAGCAGCAAATTAATGGCATTTTAGGCACACAAACAGACCATGGTGTAAACATTTGGATGCAATCGGCCACAAGGTGTGAATGGGTGATTTTGATCAGCCACTAGGTGTGAAAGGAATTTGGAGCTGAATAAACTTGTGTGAACACCTCCTTGTCCCTTGCTATTCACGAGCAGCCTCTTGGGGAAGAGAATTCACTTACTGAATTTAATTGTGCTTAAGGCTCCCTTTTAATGCCATCCATGTACCTAGTTGAATTCAGCTGAATGGTTACCTAAAAACAACCATTAAAATTCGATCAAGACACCATCAATGAGTTCAATTAAGTTGTCTTAGCTTAGGACATTTTAAATAGCTGTAGGAGTTAAGACAAATTAAATAAGCTAAAGACAACTTAAATGGCTGTAGTAATCAGGACAAATTTAATTATTTAAGACCTATTAATGCCAAATATATTTAAGCATATTAAGTAGCTTAAGACACTTTTAACATTTAACTAAATTAATTAAATAACTTAAACTAAATTAACTAAAGTTTATTCCAGCAACTAAGTGAGCCAAAATGAGCTAAAATTTAGCTTGCAATAAGCTGCATGGGACGCCTATTGAGCTGGTCCTTGTATGGTCATTGAGTTCAGCTACTTCCTCTCCCCAAGTTCGATCGACGCAACCTGCCAAAGCATCTTGGAACTTCTAGGCACGAGATCGAGTTATAGGTCCTTAAGGTAGCTCAATGGGTTTGGTGGTAGCTTCTCGAGCTAAGGTCACATCATCCCCCCTCTTCGAGGCGATTTGTCCCTAAATAGTCGCCTATATCAAAAGGGGATAAATCAACAACGTTAAAAGTAGCACTAACTCTATACTCACCAGGTAAGTCTAACTTATAAGTGTTATCGTTAATCCTTTCGAAGACTTGAAAAGGACTGTCTCCCCTTGGCAAGAGTTTGGACCGTCTTTGAGTTGGGAACCTTTCCTTGCGCATGTGAATCCAAACCCAATCACTGGGTTTGAATGTCACTCATTTAAGTCCCTTGTTGACCTTATGAGCATATTGCTCGGTTCTTCCTTCAATATTGTCCCTAACTCGTTGATGCAATTGTTACACAACTTTTTCCTTTTTATTTCCATCTACATGCACCAACTGATCAGAAGGTAAAGGCAACAAATCCAAATGAATTAAGGGATTGAAACCATACACTACCTCAAATGGCAAATACTTGGTAGCTAAGTGCACCAATCAGTTGTATGCAAATTCGATATGTGGTAGACATTCCTCCCAAGTCTTCAAATTCTTTCGAATAATTGCCCACAATAGTGTTAACAAAACTCGATTAATGACCTCCATTTGCCCGTCGGTTTGGGGATGGCACGTTGTTGAGAACAACAGCTTGGTGTCAAGCTTACCCCACAAGGTCCTCCAAAAATGGCTAAGGAACTTAGTGTCACAGTCTGAAACAATGGTCTTAGGAATGCCATGCAACCGCACGATCTCCCTAAAAAACAAGTTAGCAACATTTAACGCGTATTAATTAAATAGCGGTGGGTCAAGGTCTTTTTCTATCAACTATCACGTTAAGTGTCATTATAGGACTCGGGCCAATACTCTTCTATAGTATTGGTTCATTCTTCGACCTTAAGCCTATCCATTCCATCCAAATTACCAATTTAAAAGTCACTTAGCTTCTTTGCTTAGCCGAACCATAACTTTGTCATCACTTAAAACCCTTTTGAACTCTTTGTTTTAAACTTAAACTTAGCCAAATTTAGCCTAACACCTAATAGAATGATACTTCTCAGATTTTACGATCGGGCACATACATGACTCGAATCAATTCACGAGGCGAGATTGTATCAAAATATGAATTAGTGAGATGTGATGATGGATACCATATAATTATAATTATAACTAACTTTATTAATTAAAACAAAACATGATTAATTACGTTATTTATTCCTTAATTAAGTATATATATAAGTTAGTGGGAGTAAATTTTTATCATCTTCGCTATTGTCGTACCTCCATTGAAGCAGTAAAGAAAGAAAACATTCAAGTTTTGACCATTAATCAAGTAAGTCACTAAGCCATTTTTTTATGGAAATTAAATCATGAGGGCTTGATTTAGCTATCCCATGCATCAATTTATTCAACTTTTAAGTTTTTAGCAAATTGCCATTTTAGAGAAATTGATGAATTAGGCTTGACATTGATGGATATTACCATGATAAAGGCTAAATTGTAAAGCTAATTAAGCTTGCTAGATAAACTTGAAATATTAGAGACAACTTGTATTAGTAGACGAACCAAAACATTTCCTTAGTCTAAATAGAAATGAGCAAATCGATTGAAAGACTAATATGTCGTTTATCAAGTCCAATTGGGGAGATGCCTTGTTTAGGGCATCGAAGCGGATGACTCCCATAAGATGGATATAGATGCAATTGATTGGACTAATAGTACATTGAACAGAACCCAAACATAATAGGTTTTGGATATGTTTATGAATTTATTCACTTACGATGTTCATAGTGTGACATACCTAATCTTGAGATGATGGCGGATTACGTATGCATGACTCGTACACTTTGATGTAAGTAAAAGCCTAAGTTCAAATGGATAAGGAACCGAAAGCTGGTGCGTTGGGTGTACGACTTCTATAGTATGTAACATCATTCAAAATAGTAGAATTGATAGCCCAAAACATGGGTAAATGACATCCTCTCATTAGATTTACATGGTTGTTGAAAAGCAAACGTGGCTACTGGTCGTCTGTATTTGTGATAAATGACTTGATCACTATTTGATAATGATTCACTTTTAATGAAGAAAGATGTAATGGTTAGCATGAGATAAAATAAGATCATATTGGGAGAGCAGATATTATCCCAAAGAGATCAATAATATCTTATGAGGGTAACACACTTATGACAAGATCATTAGACGAGCACTGAGTAGTTGCTTTCATAATGGTATGTCATTAGGGAGAGCTCAGTCACGATACTATAGTAGAATGACTTCGTGACTAAATGAGTTTATAATTAATAGGCAAAAGGTTGGAACTTAATTATAAATTATTTGAGTCTTAACTACATATGTCCAACCGGTCCCTCCGCTAGATCGTTAAAACTATAAATGAATTGTGTGCTTGAAGACAAATGCATGAAATTAGTAGAAAAAGAGAAATTAGAAACATTCAAAAATGATTATTGTTTGCTCTGAAATGGAGAAATGAAATCATTTGGAAATGAATGTAGATTTGCAAAAATGGAAATAGAAATTTGCAATACTATATAGGATTACTTAAAAAAGATAGAAGAACGAGTTTATGTTTTTGGACTGTTTTGAAGCTCGAAAATGAAAATAAACCATTCAATCATAGTGAACATGTTGAGTTGTGACATATTGAACGAATTTTCTCAAAATTTTATTTGGGTAAAATTGTCAAAATTTCACTAGGTAAAATTGGGAGAGAAAATCATTTAACATGTAGATATTAAAGTTTATTTTGGAAAATAGAAAAACTGAATCGGGTTGGATCATATTACAAAGCACTGGGTCAAAATACCTAGGAAGTACTCGTAATTGGATCCGATGTGAGAGAGGTCCAAAACCCCTCATGTAAGGAGGTAAGACAGCAAAACCATTGTATCATTAACTAGGGTTACCTTATATCCTAGATAAACTAGGATATTATTTTTCTAGTGGAAATAAACTTCTAAAACTCTATAAAGGTTCTACATTCTCTTCCTCTAAATGATGGCACCGATACAACTATGGAGACAACTTTTGAGAGATTGTTATTCTACTGAAAAATAGAAAGAGTTTATTCTCAACTTATAAACATATTTTTCATAATAACAATTTTACCGATTTCTTTTAAAGAAGAGAGAATTTTTGTTTTCACCCCAAAAGGAAAATTTTTTCTAGTTCTATGTTTTGATTCAATTGGTTTGAGTCCACACTCAAAGTAGTTTATGGTATGAGAATAGTGGAGAAGATCATTTAGTTGAAATTTGAAAAACATCAAGGATCCGCTTATCCAAAAACACATGTACAAATTCAGTTAAGGTTTATTGCTATAAATATCACAAATCAGGTCGATTTTTAAGATTTTAATTTTTTGCTATGCAAGAAAATCATTTTCAAACCGATTTTTTTCCAACAGTAACATCCCCTAGTAGCCCCAGCATATTCTAGTATGGTTCTCCTTGCAGCTATTACAAATGGGATCCTTCATTCTCTGATATCCTCCTATGTTGGCCTTGGATGTGGCTTGGCATCCACTTCGCTCTTGATGGAAGTTCACAGTCTGGGATTCCCTCAATGAGGCAGCAGAGTAACCTTTTACATCTACGGGTCTTTTGAACCCAACATTAGAAACTGCAACGACAGCTTCGCGCTTGCTCCACTCCCTATCCTTGGCCTTATTTCTCTCTTGAATGGTTGTCTCCATTTTTTGAGCCTTCACCAAAAGTGCAGCAAAATCCTAGATCTCAAGGGCAAACAAAAACACCTTAAGTTCCTCATTCAACCCTCCTTCAAACCTAATACACAAGCCTTTTTCATTTGGAACCAAGTTCTTGGTGTACTACTTAACCTAATAACTGCTTCTCGTACTAAAATACTGTCATTCTTACTTGCTTGAGCTCCAAAAATTCTTTCTTCATTTGCTCGACAAAGAGTCTATTAATAAACTTTTCTCTAAACTTCTTTAGGAAGAATTCCCAGTTCACTTGCTCTCTAGTGACCATGTTGGTTACCGTGGTCCACCATTGATACACCTAATCTTCAAGTAGGGAAATGACATATCTCAAACTCTTAGCTGGGAAGCACTATAGCTCCTTAGTTACTCAACTAACTTGGGAAAGTCAATTTTCTGCCACAACTGGATCATCTTCTTTACTGCCTCTAAACTCTTTGGCACATTGTTTACGAATGACCTCTACTGAGTCCCCTCGTGACACTACTACTGAGATTGAGGGTGCAACTCTTACTGTCCTTACAATCTCCTTAGGTCTCACCAATTTATCACAACATTTATAAGACGAGGTTGGTGTAGCTCCTATGTACCTGTCAAACCATTGTCCAATGACATGGCCCATCATCTCCATCAGGGCCTTCTTAACTTCAATCACCAACACTCTCCAGCTCACAAAAGGCACAGGGCTGCTAACTGGTAGAGGGGCATTGCTTTCTATCTCCTACCCTTCAACGTTCTTAGGATTTATTGACATTCTTCTTTCTTCGCTACAATACACAAAATTTGTTAGCAACACTATGAGGGACCAAGCCAGATTTATGTAACATGCATTGTAGGGTTTCTAACTAACGATGGTTTTCGAGAATCGATTAAACCGAAGCTCTAATACTAATAAAATTATAACACCCCACACCCGACCCGATCGTTGATTTGGGTATGAAGCGTCATGAGTCAAAACTGTTGAGATAATTATACCTTTTAGAAACAAAATTTTCAATTCGACGGGTACCCGCTTACCAAAGCAGTGTCTCGATATTTTGAAAATATATATGGTTGAAAGTGAATTAAAAAAAATACCACGTTACTTTAAAATATTAAAGACACAAGTAAATAATGTTTGGGAGAAGCTTAGAAAATATCCACAAACTCGAATATAATTTCCTATTGAGTTATCACTTGAGCAATAATTTAAAAACTCAACTCATTTTAATCTAATAACACCATAAACCATGATTAATAATAAGCCAATGAGGCTAAAAATACCATTCATAAATACAAAATATCATTTCTTAAAATACTAGTTAATGACTTTCAAATAGTGGCTTCTAACAATCATCTTAATACCCACAACACATACATGTCACACAAAGAAAAAAAAAAGAAGCTCACAAATGGGCTACTAGTTTAGCTAATTCCCTGCTATCATGACATTCAACCTAAGAACATGGAAATAATTAGAAAAAACTAGGTAAGTTCGAAAGAACTTAGTGAGTTCCCGAAAAATAAAATCCCACAATAAAGATCATCAGACATTAAGAGATTAGACTTAAACTGACAAACTAATACGTTACATCTGGTAGATACAACTTTCTCTCTAATCTGAAGTATCCACTAGCAGATACTCCCACAATCAGACTCAACCTACTGGTGGACAATATCTGTTTTTGGAAACTCACATATGATGGACACGGTCACAACTACTCTTCGTGTACACCATTTTCGTGGGCTACCTTTATATAACTATTAGACATACTATTTATATTTCATGCAACACACACTTCTTATTTTACACACATGCACCCTTTTTCCCACATACTCCCTTCTTTGTGCTAGCTTCTAGTCCTAGTTAAGAAGAATCATTTTGCCTGTCTCTTCCTTCTACTCATCAGAGTTATTTACTAGTTATAACCTCCGTACCCCTTAACATTCCTCCTCAAAGTTGAATTTTTCACTAGTCACGGTTTGCACTAGAGTGTTATACTAGAGGCAAAACATATTATCTTGTGTCTTCTTTCATCATCATCATATGTAACATTCCTCTATTTCCCCCACACACTAGTCTGGATACGGAGCTTATGTACCAAGAAAGGAGTATTTACACCATGTATATACTAGACTTCTGGGTCTATTTAACCGTTTGTACCCTTGCATGCATCGACACCATATACCATCTCCTTAGACATGAGTATCAGGACCAAAGGTTAAAGCCACTTACCTGGCTATACAGTGATAAAAGTTAAATGAAATATCACAAATAATAGACTTAAGGTATGAAAGAACTCACCAGAAATCTTTACTCAGAACTTAATCTACTATACAGGTTCCTTCCTTTTGACACTGGGATTTTTTCCTATTTCTTTGGCTAAAACAATAAACTAACTTCTATAAACATAAAAAACAACCAAAGCTTTATAAAATAATATGAATTTGTAGACATGTAAATAGTTTTTGGATAAAAGTTTCGTTCTTATCTAGGATCCAAATGAAATCTTACTGAACCTTTCTTACAACAACTTCTTTCTATATGGTAAAACTTAGAGAAAAGGTTTTAGAGTTTACCAGCAAACAGCTTAAGATAGAAGCTCGAATAGTACTTTCGTTAATGACAAAAAACTCTTTTTGGTTTTCTTCTATGATTACAAAGACTAGCAGGGAAGATGAAACATAAGTCCTCTCTCCACTACCACGCTATCCTATTTATAGATAACTCACATCCAAATCTCACTCAAGATTAACTCTAACCAGTAATCATTCTCACACACTTCCACTAATTAATCACATCCTATGACACTTTCCAAGTGTCCTAGTTTCTGATACATTACCTCCACTAAGATGCTAAATGACTAAAATGTATCCCACTAACTGCTACACTTACATTAGTAGTGACATAAAACATGGGTGGCAAACTTATTAGTGGGAAATTCCACCTAATAAGGTTCACGCTAGAACAAATCACTCACCAATCCGTAAAGTGGAACTCTGCAGTATTAACGAAGTTCTATGAAGTACTTTGCCACGAAGTTACCAACCTTATCCTGTTTAAGTTTCACAACTTAAACGGTCTTCACCAACATAGTCTTCTAAATAAAACCAGCTAGCCAAATGAGGGTGTGATAACAGGACCTAAGTGAATAGATCTTGAATCTATTTATAGATTTATTCACTTGTGACCTTCATAATGTGATATACCTCAATCTTGAGTGGATGATGGACTATGTATGCGTGACTCATATATTTTGATGTAAGTAAAAGTCTGAATTCAAATAAATAATGAATTAAAAGATGGTGTGTTGGGTATACGACTTCTGCAGTATGTAACATCATTCACAATAATGGAATTCATAGTTCAAGAAATGGTTAAATGACATCCTCTCATTAGAATTACATGATAGGTCCATAGGTCATTTGTCATTATGATAAATGACTTAATACTATTTGATAGTAATTGATTTTTCGTGAAGTAAGATGTAATGGTTACTATAACAGCCCAATTTTCAGTAGTGTCAGAAATAGTGATTCAAGATCACTAAATCCGACAAGCAAGTTTGAAAAATTTATTAATTAGAATTTATGAGTTAAGTATGAATTTAGAAATATTTTTTAGTGAATTTTGTGTTTTTAAAAAGAATTATTAGGTAAATTAGGTTGAAAACGAGATATCGAGAGCTCGATATCATAAATTAAGCCGCAATTATTTTTATAAATATTTATGGAGTATTATTAAGTTAGTATTAAAGTTTCATTAAGAAATTCTAAGGTTTCGGTAGTCAATTGGGTAAACAGGACTAAATTGAATTAAGTGCAAAATTGTGAAATGTGATTAAATAGCTTAATTAATAAATAAAAGGGACTTAAAGGGAATTGGACCCAAATAAAATGGGCTGGACGGTTGTGTAATGAAATGGCAGAAAGATAGTGTGAACTAGTGGCAATTTGGTAATTTAGTTGAAATTGAATAGTTAAAAGTTAGACTAAATTAAATCTCTAGATATTTCTTCACTTTTCTTGGGCAAAAACGCCATAGCAGACCTCCAAAGCTGGTTTTTCACATTTTTACACCATGTGAGTCCAATCTTTGCTTTTTCTTTGTAATTTTTATATTTTTGTTACTTTTACAATTAGGTCCACCTATTGAATTCATTAGTTTTTGATTTTGTGGGTGATATTGGAAGTTGCCATGGATGAGTGCTGTATGTTTATGATAAATTATCATGGATTTTAAGCTTTAAATTCATTATATGTTGAATTTATTAAGTGATTTTTAATAGAAATTGATTTTTAAGACCTAATTGTGGAAAAAAGTTTAGAATTAAGGTTGATGCTAAAATTATGAATACTAAAGAGTACATAGTAGTTTAGAATGATAGAATAATTGTTAATTGAGAAAAATAAGTTCGATTGATGGGTTAATTGATCAGGGACTAAATTGTAAAACTGTAAAATTTAGGGTAAAAGTGTAATTTCGAAAATTGAAGGGCATAAATTGTTAACTAAATTAGAAGCTAATGAATGGAATTTTATATTATAGATTAAGAGCTCAAGAAAGCTGTGGGAAAGAGAAAATAACTAATTAGTTCTCGAATTTCCTACAACTCTTGTAAATTGGCCAGGTAAGTTTATATGTAAATAAAGCACTATTGTGTTTAAATAAATTTATGTATTGTTAAATTGTTATATATGTGATATTATAATTGCTACTATGAATATTTAATAATTGCAAAAATATTAGTACGTGAAATGTGTATTGATTTGGAAATAAGAAAGTATATTTGATTCTGAATCAAAATTGTGATAGAAAGATTGAATTGAAAATGAACTTTAAGTAAGTAATGATATATGAATTGAATGTGTTTGGTATTTAATTGTTGAAAATATTTATATTTATATGTGCGTGAAATTGAAGTATATATTCATTGATTGGTAGTGAATTTGAATTGAGAATGTGTATTTGGGTGGTGATTGAATTAATATTATATTGATTTAGAATTGAATGATTTGCAATAAAAGAGAATGTGAAAGTGAAATTAATATATGATCATATGAATTGGAAATAAGTTGTGTTTGAATTGAGAAATATGTGAGAAAATGTGGTCAAAGTGCAATTAATATGAATTTGATTGAAATAGAGAAAGAAATCTGATACCCTATTAACTAGTCGGGCTTAGTGGATATAGTTGGCATGCTATAGGATTGGAAGTGTTCAGGGATTCTTCGACCTCGAGTCGATGAGACACTTGGTGTGTCATAGATTTACTTCGGATAGTTTCGATGAGGCGTTGGTCGCCACTTTGCTTCGGCTCAACCGATGAGACACGTAGTGTGTCATAGATTTACTTCGAACTATCCGATGAGGCGTTGGTCGCCACTCTGGTGTGTTTGGTTGGGTCTGTGTATCCACCAAAGTCCGAGTTAGGTTAATAGGGATAAATAAGTGAAATGAGGAAATTGAATGAATTTTGATTAAGTAAGTAAACAAATGAAATGAGAAAGTGATATTGAATATATAAGTAAAATCTCAGTTGAACCTTAGGAATACTTTAGTGATCAGTGGTAGCTTCGGCTACATATCAGTGGTAGCTACAGCTACATTTCAGTGGTAGCTTCGGCTACATATCAGTGTGGCATTTATGTGCAAGCTTTCTGTGTATCCTTTAGTATTCCAAATGGTTCAACGGGTAAATTGATGAAATAGTAAGATGAGAAAGCATGTGATTATATTGTAAAAGTGAGTATAATTATATATGTGAAACCTTTATTGGATGAGTTTGGTTATAAGCTAATGCAAGTTTGTGCAGGTTTATAAGTGAAATTATGAACAAAGGAATGATAATTGTGAATATGTGTATGTGTAGCACCATTGGTAAGATTGTGAATGAGTAAGTGTTATTATGAGTTCTTGTAAATATTTGATAATAAGTATTTATTTAAATGACTAGCTATAGACATGCTTGGTGTTATATATGTATAATGTTAATAATACAAAGAAGATATGAAAGAGAGAAACTAGCTATAAGACAGTTTGAACAACAGCAGACATGTGACTTTGAAAAATCATTCAAAATGGTGGAAATTGAATTAGAAGTTGAATAAGACATGTAATTAAATCTTATTGGGTCTATTTTCACATGAAAGAAATGGTGTAAACAAAAGATTAACAGAATAGGATATATTTAAACTTTTTTGTGACAGGGTCAGAATAAACTCCGGGATCAAATCACTAAAAATTTTATAAAAATGATTTTTTAGTGTAATTTATATGTATGAACTCCTTAGTGAATCTAGTTTCAAAAGAAACAAAAAAGAACCTTATCTGAGTTCTGTATGATGAGATAATTGAATTTTAGTAGAGAAAGGTCAGAACTGTTGAATGGAGTAACAGGGGAATCTTTAATGAATAAACTGTACTAATTGGCTAGACTAAAAATTCTGAAAATTTTATGGTTAGAAGATAAGTGAGTCTAGTTTCAGGGAAAATTAATGGAGCTTAATTTGGAGATCTGTAACTCAAGAAATAAATAATTTAGTGACAGTAACTCCAATAGACAGCTTAGTGAGAACTTGAGTAAAAAGTGTAAATAAGTGAAATAATGATTATATCATTTTGAAAACAAAATTGTAAGAATTAGTTCAAACAAATTATTATTTGCTTATTATTATTTGCATATAAACTTACTGAGCTTTGAAGCTTACTTCCCTTGCTTTCCATCTATTTTAGGGTTGGATGTTAGCTCGAGTTGGAGTTCGTTGGAGATGTCATCACACTATCATGTTATTATGGGAGGTAAAGATAATAATAAATCTCGTAAGTCTATGGCATGTATAGGGATTTGGTATTTTGATTATTTATCAATTGTTTTGGCCATAAGATATGGCTCACTATGATTAATGGGCTGTAATACTTATTTATTGGATTGGTTGAGTATTAGTATTAGTTTGAAATTGGTTTGAAATGTGCAAGGAAGGTTAGGTTAGTATTCTAGACTCATATAGAGTCCACATAGTTTGGCACACGGGCGTGTGTCCAGACCGTGTGAGGTATACGGCTAACACATGGGCGTGCCTTGTAGCCGTGTGCACAAGTCAGTGTAGTCCACGGGTAAGAGGCACAGGCATGTCTCAGACCAATACGACTGTGTTGAGCTATACGGTTCAACAACACGGATATGATTTGGGGTCACACAGTCGTGTCCCCAACCCACATAGGCGTGTAAGCCCTATACCTAGGAAGAATTTTTAAAGGTTATCGAAAATTGTTTCAAGTTTTTGAATTAGTCCCAAATCTCGCTTAATTTATATTTTGGGCTTAGAGAGTCCATATAAGGGAAAAAATGCACAAAATTGAAAAGTTTTAAATTTAAGTGGAATTTCATGACTCGATTTTATATGATTACAAGTGTTTAAGTCCGGTAATGCCTCGTATCCTGTTTCGGCGTCGGACATGGGTAAGGGGTGTTACAGTTACCAGGAGATAAAATATGATCATATTGGGAGAACGAATTTATCCCAAAGTGATTAAGGATATCCTATGAGGGTAACACAACTATGACAAGGTTATTGGATGGGTATCGATTAAGTAGCTTTCGTAATGGTATGAAATTGGGGGGAGCTCAATCTTTATACTATAGTGGAATGACTTTGTGACTAAATGAATTTATAACTAATAGGCAAAAAACTAGAACTTAATTATAAATCATTTTAGCCTTAATCACACATGTCCAATCGGTCATTTCGCTAACTCGTTGAATCCAGAAATGAATTGCATTTAGAATCAAATGAATATAATTGGATAAAATTATAAAGTTTGAGAAATGTGTTACATTCATAAATGAATGTGGTTTCTTACTAAGTATGGAAATGACCTTTAAATTAATTTATGTTTTTTGAGTTATTATTTAAATAAATAATTAAGGCTAAAAAATGGAATTAAATTAGTTGGTTATTGAGAATCCATTGAATGTAGAAATTAAATAGATTTTCTCATACACTCTTTTATAGTAAAGTTGTAACACCCCTAACTTGTATCCGTCGTCGGAATAGGGTTTCGAGGCATTACCACCAGAGACTACAAAACATTTTCAGATAAACTAAGTCAATTACTATTCACTTATACAAAACATGCATTAAAATTGATTCGGGACTAAATCGAAATCTCAGGAAGTTTTTTGCAAAATTCCAAAAATTTTCTCACTTAAAGGAGTCACATGCCCATGTGGTAAGGGACATGCTCGTGTGGTTAGGCCGTATGGGTTTTCACGCCCGTGTCCCTAACCTGTGTAACTCTCAGACTTGCAACCTATGAAGAAATTAGGATCACACGACCAAGTCATATGCCCGTGTGCTAGGCCGTATGGTTAATTTGAAATTTCAAAAAATAGGTGCAGGTTTCACAAGTCATTTCACCCCCGTGCTTCCAGGCCGTGTACCTCACATGGCTGAGGCACATGCCTGTGTTGAGCCCGTGTGCTTAATATAAGGCATTCTGTTTCTCAAATTTTTTGATGCAGGGGACACATGGCCTTGACACACACCCGTGTATCAACCTGTGTGTCACACACGGCCTAGACACACGCTCATGTGTCTACCTGTGTGGAAAAAATAAGGTTATTTCCCAAGCCTTATTCCTCACCCTTTTTCATCCAAAACCTGCACAAAGCTATACCAATACCAACCAATCAATTCAATAATGTTTTCATGCCAATTTAAACATCTAGCTTAATGCATATACTTGCCTTCTTACTTTATCTCTTACCTTTCCGCATATACATGCTTAAACTAATTATAACAACTCATTCAACATATGTCTAAACATTGTACTTTATCTTTATACACAACAAAACCAAACCATCACTAGCCATTCCAATGGCTAGTTCACATTCATCCAATTTATCATCAACATTAGTCTTAGTAGCCTATACATACCATTATACCAAAACAAACATCTTTATATACCAAAATGAGTCGGTTGATAGTGTGATGATGCTCCGACCTAACTCCAACCTTCTCGAGCTTTCGAGCACTATAAAATAGGGAAAATAAAGCAAAGTAAGCACTTAGTGTTTAGTAAGTTCATGTAACAATAAACTCACTTACCAAGTGTTTCCATTAAATTTAATTAAACATGCATATATTCAAGCAATTAGATCATTATCCTATCATACACAACTTCAAAACTCAAAGTTAGTCAAATAATTTCATATAGTACAAACTCATAGATGAGCTCATCATATTATATTCTCAACATGCTTAAATCCCATATCACATGTACATTTTCAAGATAATATATCTCAAGTTTCATCATCCTTTTCCAAGTTTTGCCCGTTGAATTTATCAGAATATCGATGGATACTCTCATATAGTACACTTAAGGGGCATTGAACTCTCGAGCCATCTTTTCAGGTCATTCGGGTAAATCATATACTTCGGTGCTCACGAAGAGCTACGGTAGTTCCAAAACTTATGTAGAATTACTACCAATCTCTTTAATACCTCGATGCTCACATAGAGCTATGGTAGTCCTTAACATATGCAATTACTAATCGCTATTCTTATACATTAATGCTTACACAGAGCTACGATAGTTCACAACATATGCGACTACCAATCATTATACTTGTAGGAATTTATCTCATAGAGATTGAGAGGCTTATTAGGATTACTTATCCGAGCTAAATCCTGTCTGCAACATATGCAAAATCACCTTTACAATAATCCATCGAATTTCCTTCATTCAACCGGGACTTATCCCTTTTCTCAATGCAATATCAACCATTTCATCATATTTATATATTGAACATTCAATTTATCATTCATATCACATATCATGCATTTCAAGCATTTCAAGATTCAATACTAAGTTACACAAACTTACCTTGATGCTTGTTCGTACAAAAATCTACTAATCCGAAATCTTTTCTTTTCCATGATCCAAATCCGTATTTGATCCTTCTGGATCTATATAAATGAATTTAATCATCAATATATCACATTTCATATTCTTTTGGACTCAATTTACACTCTAGGTCAAATTACTATTTTGCCCCTAAACTTTTCATTAATTTCAATTTAGTCCCTATGCTCGGAAAATGAAATTCATGCAATTCAATCCTCTTTCCAAGCCAAGCCAAAAATTTCATGTTATATTTACAGCACATATATTTCATAAAAATAAGAATTTTTTCATGAATTTTACATCTTTACAATCTAGTCCCTAAATCACAATTTCATCCAAAATCACTTTGTAAAAGTTGTTTATCTATCAACAACCTTTCATTTTCTACCAAAAATTTTCAATTTCCAGCATTTACATCCATGGCACAATCTCCATACTTTGATAAATCTTCAAATTGATCCCCAATTTAGATAGATTTCACTATCCTGATCTTAAAAATATGAAAATTACTAAAAACGGGACATGAAAACTTACCAATTTATGCCAAGAAAGTTTGTTTCCTCTCTCCTAGGGTTTCCATGGAAATATTTGGGGATCAAGATGATAATAAGATGATATTTTTCCCATGTAATTAATTATCATCTTTAATTTTACTAAATTCCAATTTAGTCCTTTTTCTTTTTCTCAAATTCCATGGATGATTCATCCATAAAAATCTACTAACTTTTTATTGATGGTCTAATTACCATATAAGGACCTTAAGTTTTGAATTCCATAGCCATTTAATCCTTCTAGCTTCTAGAATTCAACTTCTACATTTTATACAATTTGGTCCTTTTCTAATTAATCACTAAATCGTTAAAATTTTCCTAATCAGTATTTTCATACAAATTTCCTATCATAATATAAACCATGCAGTAATATTAAAATAAATTCTCTTTTTAGCTAAGATTTGTGGTCATGAAACCACTGTTCCGATTTTACGAAAATTGGGTCGTTACAAGTTGTCATGACTTTAACAGAACTAGAATCGGTTGAGAAAATTATTTAATTGTAAAAAAGTAATTAATTGAAATTAATTTAATAATATTTATTTTAGGAAATAGAAAAACATGCATCGGGTTGGATTAACTTATACAGTGTTAAGTTAAAAGTCTAAGAAACACGTATAATTGGACTCGATATAGGAGAGGTCCAAAACCCCTCATAATATGTATGACAGGTGAAAACCCTAATATATTTAACTAGGGTTAGCCACCCCTCTCTCTTAATTTAATTAGAGGATTGGTTTTTCTATTAAATAAGTACTATTTGTATTCTACTAATTCAACTAGAGTTCCGTTATCTCTCCCTATAAATAGATGGCATTGGTAGGAAAAAAAGAACACAACTTTGAATATTGTTATTCAGCCCGAAAGTATAAATTCTATGTTTCAGGAATAACAATTTTATCGGTTTTTATAAGGGAGAGATTTAATTTCCTACTAAAAGTAAGAAAATTATTTTTGGTTCTATGTTTAATTCGTAGTTGTTCGTGCAACACCCCTAACCTGTCTCCGTCGATGAATTAGGGTTACAGAGTTTACAATACATATCATGACAATTAGTAACATTTAACCATTCATATATTAAATTAAATAACAAATAATCAAATTCAAATGACATTCATAGCATTATTGACCTTAAATCGGCTTATAGGGCCTAAAAATGATTTAGGAATAATCAGAGACTAATTTGAAATAAATGTAAAAGTTTAAGAAAATTTTGAAAAATTTGAAAACAGGGATCACACGACCGTGTGACAAAGCCCAGGCCATGTGGCATAGAGACATGGCCGTGTGGCCAATCATGTAACAGACCGTGTAACTTTCGAAATACCTTCACACAGCCGTGTTATAGGCCGTGTGCTAGACCGTGTTCAAATCGATGTTGGGTTACACGGCAGTGTTTGTAACAGCCCGGTTTTAGCTAAACCAGAATAGTGGTTTCGAGACCATAAATCCGATGTCAAAAAATTATTTTAATATTATTTTATGTGTTTACAGTATGATAGCATGTGTGTGTGAAAATTTCATGATTTAATTTCATCGTTTGGGTGGTTAATTTGATAAAAGGACTTAATTGCGTAAAATGCAAAAGTTGCATCTATTTGTTTAAAGTGCCTAATTGTTATGACCTTTTAAATCAAAGGTCCTTATAATGTTATTAGACCATGATTAGAGTAAGTGGACATTTATGGACATAATATATATGATTTTATAATGTTTTAACTAAGGTTAATTTTGTAATTTAGTAAGAAAGGTTAATATAATTAAAACAAAAAAAAAAATTAAGTCCATTATCATCATCTTCTAGCCAAATTTAGCAAAAGAAAATAGGGTTTGAGATCTTTGAAGTTTCGGCACTTGTATTGCTTGATTAAGGTATGATTTTAGCTCGGTTTTTGATGATTTCTATGTTTTTGTAATAATTGCTTTAAGTACTAGCTAGCCCAGGGACTATTTTGCAAAATTTCTTAATGTTTTTAAAGTTTCCATTGATGAATGCTGAAGCTTTTGAATGTTTGATGATGAAAAATGAGTATTTGTTAATAGATTATCATATTTTGTAAAACGATTTTTGATGAAATTGCATAATATGGATTAAATTGTGAAATTGGTAAATTGAGGGGTTGAAATATGAAATAAATGAAGATATGGGCTGATAGGGGTATAAGGGTAATTTGGCCAAGCATGGGTCTTGTTGAATTGTGTATAATTTGTATTTTTATAAAATAAGGACTAAAGTGCAAAAATGTGAAACTTTGGGGGCTAATGTGTAAAAATGCCCAATTGTGTGATTTGGACTAAATTGAATGAATAAATGATTTAATTAGCTAAATTTGAATTCATATAGATCAAGAAAGAAAGAATTCAGATTTAGATTGGGGGAAAAACAAGGTTAACGAGTAGTCGATTGATTTCGTCAGTTCTGAATACAAGGTGAGTTCATATGTGATAAATTCCTTATAAATGTATGCTTAATGTTTTGATATTGTATAAATTGTGATTATGACCCTGTACGAACCTTAGGAATAGTATAGGATACAAATGTCATGACATTAGGATTACCGAGATGAGATTACGTGTAAGACCATATTTGGGACATGGCATTGATAAGAGATCCGTGTAAGACCGTATCTGTGTTATTGGCATCGATATGTGATAACATGTAAGACCATATCTAGGATATGACATTGTACAAGTTATACGAGATTTCTGAGTATCCTTAACGATTCTGAATGGTTCAACGGGCAAAGACAAGACAAGACTGAAAGTATAAACAAATTAAGTGAATGAGGTACGTATGAATCTTATGAGATTATTGAAGGATTATAACTTGATGACTTTATACAAGTTCATGTGTTAACATGAGAAAGGTTTGTGCTTATAAGGGTTTTGCTATATATATAATGTCTATTGGTTGAATTGTGGTTTTTGACGAGTTAAGTTTATTTACATACAAGCTTACTAAGCTTTTAAGCTTACTATGTTTATTTTTTTCCTGTTTTATAGAGAATCAAAGCTAGCTCGGATTCGGGGATCATCAGGAAACATCATCACACTACCGATCATATATTTGGTACTTTTGATGTTATGTGTATATGGTATTGGCATGTATAGGCTAGTGCCATTTTGGTATGTTTTTGACATATGAATATAGCCATGAGATTTGGCTTGTAAATCATGTTAATAGTGTTGTGTGTTTGGCAATATGAAATAGCTTGAAAATGGCTATGAGTTGTTGTATATAATGTGGTGGCAATGGCATGTTTTAGTGTGGTTATGTTTGAATTATTATTGATGATTACATGGTTAGTTGAATGCTGGATATGAATGTTTGAGATAGGTCATATTGTGGAATGAAATTAGATATTAAATTGGTAGCTAAATGGTATGTACTTGATTTGATAAATTGATTGAGTTGAGGATTGAATTTTGGTTATGAATTGGTGGTTTATTGATGTAAGCACGCACTGGAGTTCACCAAGCTCGAACAAGGAGCTCATCAAGCAAGCATGGAGCTAAACACCATGCATTCCATACAGCTTTTTGCAAGCTAAATTTTAGTTTAATTATTGCTGGACTGAACTTTTAATATATTTAGTTTAATTAATTCAGTTGTTTTAATTTTCTTTAGTTGCTTTAATACTTAGTTTAATTAATTAAGTTGATTTGAATTTTCTTTAGTTGCTTAAATAATTTCGGCATTTAATATATTCTAGCTTAATTAATTTTCCATAGCCATTTAATTTTTTTAATTGTGCTTATAGGTGGATTAATTATTTAAACCAGCTGTTACATGGAGTTACAAGAAGTTTAATGGACCAGTATTAAAGAAAGAGATAGCTCTAGCTATTATGAAGATGAATTGAATGCCAGCAGCTGAATTTAATGGACAAAGAGTTACAAGGAGTTATTTTCACAAGCCAATAAGTTTCCAAACGTTTTCTTCATAATGGTGGCTATTCATTTTCACCTTTGGTTGGTTAAATGCAGCATTTACACAAGGAGGACCGTTTGTGTGCCAAAGATACTCATTTTTGGCTGGTGACCATTCGGCTGTCCAAAGGGGAATTAAAAGGGCTGTTATGATATTTTATTCAGCTCATTAGAACTCATTATTAGCTCATTTGGAAGATTAAACAAGCTTTTATAGCCGTTATATCTGTTAAAGTTCATCAAAGGTCACATAGTTTTCTTTAGCTTAATTAAAACTCAATTAAATGTATGTGTCCATTTCGCTGGGGCTTGTCTTATGCCTATAAATACCTTGTTTCCAACTGGATGTAGGAACTTTTGCCATTTTTAATGAACATATTGTTCTTTGTAAGGTTTCTTCCTCTTTAATTTCGTTTGAGTCTCATCTTGACTTATCTGCTCGTCAGTGGCGTCAACCTGATTCTCTTTGAACTTATCACCGATCCGGTGTGGCGTTCATTCCTATCTTGATACCTTTGGTTCCTACCATTTTAGATAATGGGTCAAGGTCTCATTTCCTTCATCACCTCTCCTCCTCAACCAATATAAGTCTCGGGACGACACTCTCTATAGTGTTGGATCGTTCTTGATGCTTAAGTCTGAATTTCCATTCCACATATCCATTAAATCATGTATTTCATTTTCTTATTAAACCGAACCTATTCTTATCATACTTAACCTATTTTGAACCTATTTCCATCATTTCCTTCATATTTAGTCGACTACAAGCAACTTCAAGTTTTGGAAAGATAATTTCTCATTAACGATCGGGCAACTAAGACGACTTGATTCACATTACCGAGGCGGGATCACATCATTTGGTATTAGAGCTATTAAAATGAGGAATACCGACGTTCATATTCATCTCGAAGTAGGTTCGTGAAAAAAAGTTTTGAAAAAAATATTATTGATATTTGTATCAAAAGTTCCTATTGTAATCAGCAAAGTTGTAATTGAAAAAGAAAAAGAGATTGAAATATAAAAAAAAATTCAAAGTTAAAAAAAAAAGTGTTGAAAAGTTTATGTTCATTGTTCTTGAAACCCGATGAGCAAAGTTCCTATTCATCTTCATCATCTACCATTCTACACGCCACACCCTAAACCTGAATTTTATTTTCCTTCGGCCTACTTACACCTTTTACAATATAGCCCTTGTAAACCACTTTGAAACTGACCCCCTAGATAGCAAAATAGTCATAAAGAGACTTTTACAAAATCACGAGAGAAAGAATAGAGTGGTAAAAGTCACGAGTTGTGAGCACAATCGAGCGAAGAAAAAGCCTTATATCCAGTGCAAACATGAGTGTGAGTGCTAAATTATTTCTTTTCTTTTAGAGTGACTAGTGAGGTTTTTGTGGTGAGGATTATAAATTTTCTATGTCAAGGAGCCTGGAGCGAAATATGGCAGATAGACCCAAAAGACAATGTAATACCCCAAACCCGGCCCAGACGTTAGGGCCGAATCTAGCATGTCAAATTGAAGTGTTTTATCAAAAACCTTGTTTTCATTGAAAACCCTTCTAAAAGAAATTTCAGGTACAATCCCAGTTTGTATTTGTTTCTAGAACGAGGTGTATTCAAAAGCTATTTCTAGGTTACGTGTTAATAGTTACTTTGGAAAAATTCTCTTTAACTGCGAAAGCTTAATTAAAAAAAACAATAATTGATTTCAGAAAAACTTGAAAGGTGTTTGAAATAACTAAATCCATGTTCCGTTTCAAATGTATATAAAGCTTAGTAACCAATAATGAAATAATAACCAGAGGGAAGGCCTTATTACAATCCGGACTAAGATAATCAAAATACTTAGAGATTTAAAAAAAAAAAGTCTAAATCGCCTTGCTAGTTGGCCACCTCTGAGTCCCTCCATCTGTCGAACCGCCTATTGAGGTTCACTTGAGAAAAATAAAATAAAAGAGCGGGTGAGTTTTCAAAAACTCAGTGTGTACAACCCTTGACAACAATATATATATATCATGCAACACAAGTCATCTTGGGCCTGAGCCCAATACAATAATAGCACAAAATTAGAGTAATCGGATATGCAAAAATCCTACCCATCCATCCTCTACACAACATCTCCGTCCAACCGAAACACACCATGTGGGGATAACCATATCGACCCACCCATCCGATACACTCCAAGGGTAGCGCCGGTTGCGGTACTACCTAACGTTGCAGGAAAGCTGCTAGTCATATATTGGGCTTAAAAAACCCATCGATGGATCCACGGTCGTCAAGCAACCATGCGATCCTCAATTCTTCCTCCGTTCCATAATTCCCACCCACATGCAACATAAAATTATATGAATGCAGCAGATATCCATGTGTTATGCGTAAATCTTTCATGTTTCACATAGCAGTAGTTTATTCATTTTATCTTACAAGGGTGTTTTGGGTAATTCCTGCCCTACAAGGGTATTTTAGTAATTTCTTAATAGTATGGGTCTTAATTACGAACTTTGGCCCGTCAACAAGTCCTCGTTGGCTAAAGTGAACAGACACTATGCACTAGGTAGGATTCTAGAGAAGAGGAGGTGGGTCATTAAGACCGCTTAAGTACCAAGCTCTCTTTAGATCCAATCCCAGACATGCATATGCCCATTGCCACACTCTAACCTCATGACTTGTCCATAGACACACTTGATAAATTAATTAAGTTTTATGCCCGCTTAAGGATTCATTAGAAACTAGGCCTAAAAGTCCATTATAAAATCCTAGCAAGTCCACATGCTTTCATACATTCATATAGCCCATCAGGCCCAATCACATTTATATTGCCTATTAGGCCCAATCACAATTATACGGCCCATCAGGCCCAATCCATTCCAAACCATTCAACCAACTTTATCAGCTCGCCACTCATCATCAACTTATCAATCCTTGCTGATTTGGGCCCACGAGCCCGTCGGGCCCATTTGGCCCATTCTGGCCCGGTTAGCCAAAACGTGACCCAAGTCCATGAGATCGCTCATGGGGCCTCTGATAATGTATCGATTACCCTCATACGAGTGTTCTCAGACTCATGTGACTACCGTTGGCTTTTCGAGATTTACAGATCTATTGTGTGTGTGTAGTGTATGTACACACCTGGTAATAAAACGTGCTGTGATCTCCTTAGCCACGAACCTATAAACGATGTCACTCACCGATTAATCACACACTTATCAAATACTATCACCAAAAACCGTAGTCCCACCTTTGCCTTACCTTGGACGACAAGCCTTAACAACCCTTCCTTGATCACTAATCACGAGTATTTCTTAAATCTGCATCAATCTTAATCATTAAGAACTAAACAACAAGTGACTTGCAATCACCTTAAGCCATCTTTAAACCATTCATGACCATTCGAACAACCTTAACACATAAAAGAGGAATACTTACCCAAAACTCCAAAATACTTAATGAGCAATTCGGCAGAGATCTGAAATCTGAGATTCGATACTAATCCCCTACCAAAACCGATTTAGAAAGAGTGAGGGAGAGATATAATTGGTACTAGAAAGACCAACTAAAAGAAAGTAAAGTACTTACACAATAACCAATCGGCCAACATTGAAGAAAAAATAGCGACACCACAGAATTTTGGCCAAAAGATATTTGACTTTAGGGAAGGTAAACTAGAAGCAAGAAAGAAAAGAGTTTGATGAGAAAGGAAGGGAAGAAATCGGCACAAAATAAAAGAGAAAGAATAAGGGATTTTGACTTTTAGATATTTAGAGAGAAAAGTGTTTTCAGAAAAATAGAAAGGAAGAATTAGGCATTAGCCTAGAATCCCCAAAATCGGCACCTATATATAGTATAGCTGAATTTACCTATCCCCAAATTCCCAATTCGGCTCCACTTCTCTACTCCTCAATCTCTTCCTAAGTTTTCTCTATTATCACTTCCTTGAATTTCTCTTCTGATCACCCCTTTCAGAGTCCACATCCAAACGCCACTACTAGCTTTTTAATGAGTAAAAATAAACCCTTCTTTTGAGCAAGGAGGGATTCGAACCCCAGTCCTCCTTGCCATGCATATGACGGCATCCTATGCTCCCTATGTGGCCCCACCTTGCCACTAGACCACAAGGTAATTTGTGTCCTATTTCTTCTCAATTTATTTAAAAACCTAGTTACTCAAGATCAGGGTTCCTTTAATATTAAACTAAAATTTTTCCACTTCAAGCTTGAACTCAGAACTTAACCAATAGCCTATTGACACATTAATACTTAACTAAAAATATCAAACACATACTCCACATCAAAACTGAAAAAGGAAAGTTCGGGATTTTTGGCGCGTTACAGACAACCAGTTCGCAACGTACCAGATCTCAATCTTCAAGCTCTCTTGCGAGAGGTGGAGCAATTATTCGATTAGAAGCTCGAGCCCGACAAGAAAGGCTTGACCAAATGGAAGAAAAAACCCAATGAGAGAGGACATCCATAAGTCTACAGAGAAATCGAGGTCGGCGACGATTCTAAGAAGATGAGTTGTCTGAACCTAGCGATGCCGAAAGTGATCAAGGTTCTAATATAAGTGACCGGCGGAGGCGCCAACAAAACTATGGCGAAAGAGAACGTGAGAGATATGATGATGATCTTAAAAGCATCAAGTTGACCATTCCACCTTTTCAAGGCCGATCGGACTTGGAGGCATATCTCAAGTGGGAGAAGAAGATAAAACTCCTGTTTGAGTGCCACAACTATTTGGAAGCCAAAAAGGTCAAGTTGGTAGCAATCGAGTTTTCCGACTATGCCGTGACATGGTGGGACCAACCTACCACGAGTCGGAGGCAAAATGGAAAGTGACCCATCAGCACGTGGGCCAAAATGAAATAGGTGATGCGCCGAAGATTCATTCCATCATATTATCACCGTAAGCTCTACCAAAAGCTCCAAAATCTTACCCAAGGGTCAAGAAGCGTAGAAGATTACAATAAGGAGATAGAAGTCGCTATGATACGTGCAGACGTGTAAGAAGATCGCAAGGTGACTATGGCACGATTTCTAACCTGATTTAATTGTGACATAGCCAATATCATGGAGCTTCAGCACTACGTTGAAATCATTGATATGGTGCATATGACCATTAAGGTTGAGAAGCAAATCAAGAGAAAGGGTAATGTTCGAGGCTTATTGTAACACCCCAAACTCGGCCTAGATGTTATGGCTGAATTTGGCGGTGTCATATTGCAGTGATTTTCGAAAACATGATCATTTGAAAACCCGCTTGCATTAAAACCTTATTACGACTTATCAAAAATTTGTTAATCAAATTCAAACATTGTTGCACTTTAAAAAATTGTTTGTTGCGAAAGCTTAAAAATAATGTTGCGGAAACGTGATGTTTTGAAAATAGTTAATGTTTTGGAAAAACCGTGCTCTACTTCTAGCAGACAAAAATCATAGTACATAAAAACCCCAATTAAAAGTTAGAAATTTAAAGAGAGGCCTTATTACATAAAAATACAAAAACCTAAACTATTGAAAATAAAAAGTCGAATGTAAAGTAGTTGCAGTTGTGTGGCCACCCTCGAGTCCCTCATAGCACTGATTCGTCTAACGCTAGGGATTACCTGTACAGTTAAAAGCGGGGTGAGTTTACGAAAACTTAGTGTATAATCCCCTAATATAAAAACGGTCAGTCACACATATACGGGATACAAAAATAATCTGGTCCTGAGCCCATTACAATATCAGTTAAGACTAGCCTAAATTAGAAACAGGAACAAAATGCATTATGTATAATGCATGATGCAAGTTATCCCATCCAACCCTGCACTTGCCTTCGTCCAACCCTGCACTTACTGTGGGGAATAAATCACCCACCCATCCCTGCATTTATAGAGTTAGCACCAGTTTCGGCACTAACTGGAATCGCAAAAAAGCTGCCAGAAAAATAAGTGGCTTAAAGCCATCAATAGTGGCACAAGGCCTTTAAAAAATGGCATAAAGCCTTTAGTAACGGGACAAAGCCTTCGGAACGGCACAAAGCCTTTGGTGGGTCCATAGTTGTCACGTGTGACCCGTGCGACCCGTGCGACCCGTGCGACCCTAACAGATCGGTAAACTTCCTCCATAATAATATCCCAACCCATGCAATATGTCGTGCATGTATGCAAAACACATAAATATCACATGGCATGCTCAAACAATCAACCATCATATAAGGCATAACAGTCATTCTACCCTATAGGGGTATTATGGTCATTTTACCCTACAGGGGTAATTTAGTCATTTTACCCTTCAAGGGTAATTCAGTCATTTTACCCTCCGAGGGTAATTCGATCATTTTACCCTTCGGGGGTAATTCGGTTATTTTACCCTCCAGGGGTAATTCGGTCATACATGGCCCTTAAATGGCCTAAGCCCATGAGATCGCACATGGGTCTTGACAGATATTTGCCCATCATTGTGGGCTCGGTTCACCACACGTGTGATCGTACGCTCATGTGGCATCAATTGCCAGTTTCCCAGCTTTTCAGCTTTTGTCGATTTACAGTCTATTCACTGTGTTTGTACACACTCTTTCAGCTTTTCAGTCGATTATCAGTTACAGGGTATCGCTACACACCTTTTTACGAGATGAGCGTAAACCTCCACGTACGCCAACCTAGATTCAAACATGGCCCAATGTCAGTACCTTAATCGCTAGGGTAAATCACCCTCTAACTAACACTTAATCCCCAATATGGCACATATTATTTACCTTGGTTAAGAAAATACGATTTAATCCCCCTTTAAACCAGTGATCACCAAATCCTTAGCAAAATCTGCATTGCATCCTAATCTCGTTAACAATCACTAAGAATGAGAGTAACTAGAGCCAAATGAACAACAACAGTCTTACCACTACGTAGAACTAAGAACAGTTGATAGAAGAAATTGACCTATACCCACAAGAGCCGGAAGTACCCAATTGATAGAGGCCAAAAAATTGTACTCCCACACTTAACTAGTGGATCAATCAATAGTCCAAAATTGAAAGTATAGAAGGGGAGAACAGGGTATTCGACTATAATAAAAGATTGAAGAGAAGAAAAGAGCAAGGACAATCAGTCAAGGTTACATTATGAAGAGGAGTGGGAAACCGTTATTGCAGAATACCCGAAAGAGGGGAAGAAGAAAAGAAGGAAGAGGTTCAGCTAAAGCAAACCGATTTGAAGAGAAGAAAAGAAACAATAGTATTCAGCCATGGGTTGTGGAGGGAAGAACAGAGAAAAGAGAAATATGTCACAAAAAACACAAAATTATAAAGAAAAGTATTCGGCTGCAGAAGGAAACTAAATGAGAAAGATGAGAAAGCAATCAGTCCATAAATAAGAGAACAAAAACGAAAGGAGGAAAAAGGTAGTAAAACCTCAAGCAAAAATTCGGCACCAGGGAATGAACGACAAGGTCCCAAAATACAAAAACCTAAAACCGAAAATGAGAAGAGAATATTAGCAAATCCCTAAAACTTGAAATGTTGTACTCAAACTCACCAATCCCAAAATTCTGAGTAGTCCATACTCAAATTCAGCACAATACACCTATTACACTTCAAACTCCTTTTTCTCCCCAAAATCCTCAACCAACAAACCACTTATCAAAATCCCCTAAAATTCTCCTAAAATCAATCCACAAATCCCTCAAAGACCAATTCAACTCAGTATTCCAGTCCAACTCCACCTCGTACACAGCTTGGGTAGCAAACTTAATACCCCTTTTTGCCACGCCACCACTCGAACCTCAGACCTTATGCACCTTCTCATGCCACTTACCACTTGACCATAGGCTCTTCTTGTGTCATGATTTAATTACAACAATTTAAAAGCCTTTTATTTAGCTCCCAAGGATTTTATCCACTTAAAAAGAAAATTTTTGCTAAAGCCTAGGTTTGAACTCAAAACTTCTCCAACACTTCTCAGGGCCCTTAACCACTAAAGCAGACATTTAATTGTGTTATTTCCTTGCACAATTAAATACTTATGTACAGCTTCCTTACTGATCCATACTCAAGGCCCAATACTTCTAGGCCTAAAATTCGGGGCGTTACAATTCACCCCTCCTTAAAGAAATTTCGTCCTCAAAATTTCCAACTATCAGAGCAGTTGCACAAACCAAACTACACCACTACAATTTCGTTGCGCACTCTGATCCTAATAATACTAACACACACCCAAAATATCTATCCATCAGAGTGGATAGATATCACATGCATGCAATTTTTACATTTCCAGAACACACACCGAATAAATACTAAATCTAAATTCAAGCGTTACAGTTTACTCTAACTAGAGTGCCACACTTTTTAGAAGAAATGTTTCAAAATACTTCACATATTTGAAAACACTCTTTGAAATCTCAGATTTGAAAACCCATTCCACAGCCAAGTTTTACAACTTGGCTCTCTGATACCACTAAATGTAACACCCCAAACTCGGCCTAAACATTATGGCTTAATTTGGTGGTGTTACATTGGAGTGTTTTTCAAAAATATGATTCGTTTGAAAAGCCGCTTACATTAAAACCTTATTACGACCTAATCGAAAATTTGTTAATCAAATTCAAACATTGTTGCACATTAAAAAATTATTTATTGCAAAAGCTTAAAAATCGTGTTGCAAAAACGTGATGTTTTGAAAACAATTAATGTTTTGGAAAAACCGCGCTCTACTTCTAGCAGACAAAAATCATAGTAAATAAAAACCCAAATTAAAAGTTAGAAATTTAAATAGAGGCCTTATTAGATAAAAATACCCAAACCTAAACTATTGAAAATAAAAAGTTGAATGTAAAGCAGTTGCAGTTGTGTGGCCTCCCTTGAGTCCCTCGTAGCATTGATCCACCTAACGTTGGGGAATACCTGTACAGTTAAAAGCAGGGTGAGTTTACGAAAACTCAGTGTGTAATCTTTTAATATAAAAATAGTCAGTCACACATATACGGGATACAAAAATAATCTAGTCCTGAGCCCATTACAATATCAGTTGGGCCTAGCCCAAATTAGAAACAGAAACAGAATGCAGTATGTATAATGCATGATGCAAGTTATCCCATCCAACCCTGCACTTGCCTCCGTCCAACCCTGCACTTACTGTGGGGAATAAATCGCCCCCATTCTTACACTTATAGAGTTAGCACCGGTTGCGGCACTAACTGGAATCGCAGCAAAGCTGCCAGAAAAATAAGTGGCTTAAAGCCATTAATAGCGGCACAAGGCCTTCAAAAAATGGTACAAAGCTAATAGTAACGGCACAAAGCCTTCGATGGGTCCACAATCGTCTCATGCAACTCGTGTGACCCTAACAGATCAGTACACGTCCTCCATAACAATATCCCAACCCATGCAGTATGTCGTGCATGTATGTAAAACACATAAATATCACATGGCATGCTCAAACAATCAACCATCATATAAGGCATAACAATCATTCTACCCTACAGGGGTATTATGGCCATTTTACCCTATAGGGGTAATTTGGTCATTTTACCCTTCGAGGGTAATTCGATCATTTTACCCTCCGGGGGTAATTCGGTCATTTTACCCTCTGGGGGTAATTCGGTCATACATGGCCCTTAAACGGCCTAAACCCATGAAATCACACATGGGCTTTCACAGACATTCACCCATGATTGTAGGCTCGGTTCACCACATGTGCGATCGCACGCTCATGTGTCATCAATCACCAGTTTCTCGACTTTTTAGCTTTTGTCGATTTACAGTTATTTAGTGTGTTCATACATACTCTTTTGACTTTTTAGCCGACTATCAGTTACGGGGTATCGCTACACACCTGTTTGTGAGATGAGCGCAAACCTCCACTTACACCAACCTAGATTCAAACATGGCCTAATGTCAGTACCTTAATCGCTAGGGTAAAACACCCTCTAACTAACACTTAATCCCCAATATGGTACATGTTATTTAAATTGGTTAAGTAAATACGATTTAATCCCCCTCAAACCAATGATCACCAAATCCTTGGCAAAATCTACATTGCATCCTAATCTCGTTAACAATCACCAAGAATGAGGGTAACTAGAGCCAAATGAACAACAACAATCTTACCACCACGTAGAACTAAGAACGGTTGATAGAAGAAATCGGCCTATACCCATAAGAGGCGGAAGTACCCAATTGATAGAGGCCAAAAAATTATACCCCCACACTTGACTAATCAATCAATCAATAGTCCAGAACCGAAAGTATAGAAGCGGAGAACTTGATGTTCGACTATAATAAAAGATTGAAGAGAAGAAAAGAGCAAGGACAATTAGTCAAGGTTACAGTGTCAAAAAGAGTGGGAAACTATTATTGCAGAATACCCAAAAGAGGGGAAGAAGAAAAGAAGAAAGAGGTTCGGCTCAAGCAAACTAATTTGAGGAGAAGAAAAGAAACAATAGTATTAAGCCCTGTGTTGTGGAGGGAAGAATAGAGAAAAGAGAAATCCGTCACAAAGAACATAAAATTATAAAGAAAAATATTCGGCTACAGAAGGAAATTAAATGAGAAAGATGATAAAGCAATCAGTCTGTAAAGAGGAGAATAAAAACAAAAGGAGGAAAAAGGTAGTAAAACCTAAAGCAGAAATTCGGCACCAGTAAATGAATGAAAATGTCCCAAAATGGAAAAACCCAAAATCGAAAATGAGAAGAGAATATTAGGAAATCCCCAAAACTTGAAATGGCGTACTCAAACTCTCCAATCCTGAAATTCTGAGTAGTCCATACTCAAATTCGGCACAATACACCTATTACACTTCAAACTCCTTTTTCTCCCCAAAATCCTCAACAAACAAACCACTTATCCAAATCCCTAAAAATTCTCCTAAAATCACTCCACATATCCCTCAAAGACCAATTCAACTCAGTATTCCAGTCCAAATCCACCTCCTACATAGCTTGGTCAGCAAAATTAATATCTTTTTTGCCACACCACCACTCGAACCTCAAACCTTATGCACCTTCTCACGCCACTTACCTCTTGACCATAGGCTCTTCTTATGTCATGATTTAATTACAACAATTTAAAAGCCTTCTATCTAGATCTCAAGGAATTTATTCACTTAAAAAGAAAATTTTTGCTAAAGCCTAGGTTTGAGCCCAAAACTTCTCTAACACTTTTCAGGGCCCTTAACCACTAAAGAAGACATTTAATTGTGTTATTCCTTGCATAATTAAATACTTATGTACAGCTTCCTTACTGATCCATACTCAAGGCCCAATACTTCTAGGCCCAAAATTCATGGCGTTACACTTATCCACTTCCACTGTTTCTAAATAGAGTCAAGAAGTAAGTAAGAATACTTTAGTGAGCCAAACCAAAGAGCCAACGGTGCTGGTGAAGTCGACTAAACCCGTGGCCGAATCCAGTAAAGGCAAGGCTGTCGAAAGTTACCCAAACCGTTCGAGAGACATTAAATATTTTAAGTGTCTCGGAAGGGGCCATATTGCTAGCCAATGTCCAAATTGGAGTGCAATGGTGGTTCGAGCTAATGACGATATCGAATCAGAGGAAGAGATCGAAAAGGATGAAAATGAGGCCAACACACCTACCGACGATGAAGAAGAATTGGAGTATGCGGTTAAAGGTGATATGCTCGTTGTAAAAATGAGCTTAAGTGTGCAAAGCACCGGAAATGAACCGCAATAGGAAAATCTGTTCCATACTCGATGTCATGTTCAAGGTAAGGTATGCAGCTTGGTCATTGATGGTGGGAGCTGTACAAATGTTGCAAGTACACTTATGGTGGAAAAATTTACTTTGTCAACTATCAAACACCTGAGTCCATAGAGGTTGCAATGGCTCAACGAAGGTGTCAAGTTGCAGATGACTAAGCAAGCCCTTGTTGCATTGTCAATTGGAAAATACCATGACGAAGTTTTATGCAATGTGGCACCTACGCACGTGAGATATTTGTTATTAGTAAGACCATGGTAGTTTGATCAGAGGGTAAAACATGACGGATTCACAAACCAATACACCTTCAAGCACCATGGTAGAAACGTAACTTTGGCACCACTATTGCCAAAACAAGTGTTGGAAGACTAGCAAAGACTGAAACATTCTATGGAACAATTGAGAGAAAAAGAAAAGAGTAAAGAGACAAAAGCAAAGAAAGAAGAAAAATTGAGAGAAAAGAGCAAAGATTGTGAAAAAGACATGAATGAAGAGAACGAAAAAGAAAATAAAGGAGAAACGAGTGAGAAAAAGAAATATGTCATGACTAATCAATGTGTTCATTGTCTTTGTGTTTTCCCTTCATTTTAGGTTAATCCAAGTGATGAGCTTCAACTTCAATACCTTTCCAAGGAGAAAATGTTCACGTTGGTTGGAAAAGGTAACATTCTGAATGACCCTAGTTCACCTACGCCAAAAGGTAAGCAAGGTATGGGTTTTGAAGTTTTCCAGTCACATGAATATCATTCGATTGTTGATAAAAACATTGTTGATGATTTGGTCTTAGAAAAGCAATCGTAATTTGATGTGGGTAATTGTTTTTCTTTGAATAGTAATGATTTATTTGTTTCAAATGGTGATAAGGAGAGCATTACTAACGAAGATTGTGTTGTTGACAAGCAAATTGGTAAGGTAATGTCTAATCGGCAAATGCAAGGCTTGGATATGCTAGAGAATGATAATCATTCATATAACCCTGTCCATTTGCTCAATTGTTGTGAAAATGTGCTTCCATTGATCTGTTATGCGAAACCAATTAGTCTAAACAAGGATGTGCGGATGAGATTCGAGACATATGTCTGTTTGAAAACATACATGTCTAATTTACATTTGATGCGATTGTGGGATAAAACGACGACATGTAAAATGGTTAATTCATTTAATTGTGGTGATGGCATATCGAATATGCCTTGTTGCATAAATTATGCATATTTTAGTAAGTTTGATCGAGTGAGAATTGGATTACATGAACATTTGGATGATTTCTTTATGCCTCTTGATTAAAATTTTAAATTGATTCCTATGCTTTCAAAGTTGTCAATCATGGAGATCCATTTTGAAAAGGTAAGACCCCTTTATACTCTTGAATTAGGCAATGGTTTATTTGCTCAAGTTTGGATTGAGAATTCAGAAAGAGTTTGTAAGTTTTTAATTCATCGTGTCCTTAATCCTTTTCTTTATCATGTAGATGACACTTTGAAACGAATCATCCCTAAAGAGGGAGGGCATGTGACTAATCTATCATTTTTTTTGAGTTGTGAGTGATATTTAGGTTATTGGGAACAGTTATGTCAAATACGACAACCAAGGGCCTTGTGTTGATGAACGCTTTATTGCGAGCAAGTGGCCGGATTTGAGGACAAATTGCTTCAAAGAAGGGGGAATAACGTGAGCACGCCCCAGAGTTCACCAAGCTCGAACAAGGAGCTCATCAAGCAAGCATGGAGCTCAACACCATACGTTCCATTATAGCTTTTTGCAAGCTAAATTTTAGTTTAATTATTGCTGGACTGAACTTTTAATATATTTAGTTTAACTAATTCGGTTGTTTTAATTTTCTTTAGTTGCTTTAATACTTAGTTTAATTAATTAAGTTGTTTTGAACTTTTTTTAGTTGCTTAAATAATTTTGGCATTTAATAAGTTCCAGCTTAATTAATTTTCCATAGCCATTTAATTTATTTAATTGTGCTTATAGGTGGATTTAATTGTGCTTATACGTTTTAAACTTCTTTACTTATGATTGTTTGAGTGTTTAATTAATTAAAAAGGATGTGTGAAAGTTTCGTATGAAAATTTGATTGTTTGAGTGTTTAATTAATTAAAAAGGATTTGTTTGATAAACTTTAAAAATTTGATGGATAGTTTTAAAATTGCCGAATAGTATGTGGTTGTTAAGCATTAACTGCTTGTACGGTTATTAAACCATTTTTGTTATAATGGACGGTAAAATCATAAGTTAAATGGTTTATGCATGTGTTTGGTATTGGGTAAATTAGTAAATCAATAAAGTGTGAATTTATGTTTAATAAAATAAAACATAAAGCCTTTGCATGTTCATCTTTTGGGAGCCGATTTTGGAGAAAATAGAGAAGAAGCATTTTCTTTGAGTATTCGGCATATTTACAAGCATAATTAAGGTAAAATTTTATGTTAGTTTTTATAAATTTAAATGAATTTGTAATTCTTGCTTAGATTGATGCAAAGCCCACCTTGAAATTCTTGTTTTGGTTGTTATTTGTATGTTCGGCTATGAAGGAAACATGTTAGATTTTAATATGGAAGCTAAAAATTTAAAGTATATGTGTTAGATGGATGTTTTTCATATGGTAATTTAGTAGATTGGGTAATATGGAGTTAATTCATGCATTATCTTAATTTGAGGAGTGTTAGAAGTACATTCGGTCTAAATGTTCTTTGATAAATTTGTATTTCTTAATATTTTAGTGAAATTGAATTTGTAAGAACTTGGTGAGGCTAAGGGAATATTCGGCTGAAATACACTACATAGAAATGTTAAGTAATTGTTATGTTAAGGTTGATAGGACCGAATTGTTAAAGTCCAAATCTGCAAGGGCTGTTGTGTGAATTAATATTTTTGTTGTTATATAATCTTGAGTAAATATAAGTGGATCAATTGATTAAATAGATAAATTGTTCTTAATTAAGCTCAAGATTCAAATAAACGAGACTTGGAGCGGGGAAAAACGAAGTTAGCCGAGTAGCCGATATAATTGTACGAAATTGTTGAGGTAAGTTTGAAGTAGGTAAACATGGATTACCTTTGAATATATTATGATATGTATCATGAGGAATTTATCAATATGTGTGTATATATATATATATATATAGCTGAATGGAAGTAAAAATAAGCTTTGATGATTGATATGTACATATGTGTTTATATAGCCGAATGGAAGTAAAAATAAGCTTTGATGATTGATATGTATATATGTGTTTATATAGCCGAATGGAAGTAAAAAAAATAAGCTTTGATGATTGATATGTATATATGTGTTTATATAGCTGAATGGAAGTAAGAAATAAGCTTTGATGATTGATATGTATATATGTGTTTTTATGTAGCCGAATGGAAGAAAGAAATAAGCTCTGATGGTTGATATGTATATATGTGTTCATATATAGCCGAATGGGAATATGAAATGAAATTTTAGTAGTGATATATATATATACATATGTATTCGAATGATACTAAGGTTTAATGATGTGTTTGTGTTACATGGAAATTAAAAGTATATGATTCGATATGTGTGAAACATTGTGAATTGATTTTTTTATATGGTATTATTCAGGCCATAGGCCTAGTAAGCTATAAGTTGGTGATTTTGAATTAGGCTACGTGCCTAGTAGGCATATTGTCGGTGAATGAATAACATACTTTGAGTTTAGCAGGCTTGTGCCGGTGATGAATTAAGGCTCTTGCTTAGCAGGTTTTATGCCAGTGAATTATTTTTAAGTCAGTAATCATACGGGTTCAATTCATTACAAGTAAGGAACAATGGTAATGGAGCTATGTGACCTTTTATAAGCGCCCACATAGGTGAGTATATATATATATATATATATTGCGTTTACAAGTGTGACTATGAATGATTGGTATTAGCTTGTGCAATTGATATTTTCGAATTTACCTTGAATAAATGAATTGAGTGGATATGGTATTAAGTTGAGGTTGAAGTTAATTATAGTGCTGATCGTGAATTTAATAAAGCGTATATATATATATATATGTGTGTGTGTGTGACTTGATATAATTGAAGTGTACATATGGTGTGGGTTGATATTGCCGAATGTGAATCAAAGTGATGAATGGTTTTATTAGTAGTTATATTGAGGTAGTTGAAAACGATTTATAATGTGAATAATATATGAGCTTATGTTTTAAAGATTTCATGCAAATGTAATGTCAATTGTGGATAAGAGTTTAAGCGACCAGGTATGTGATAATTTATTTACCTAATTGAAAATAAATTAAGTTGATTGTGTGACATGTGGTGTAAATTATAAATGATTTTAATGGTAGTGACTATAATTATAAATGATTTTAATGGTAGTGACTATGTATATGAAAACTTATATGTGGATTAATGTATAAAAAAAATGATATTAATGTGTGATATTGATCTTATATTTAGCCTAATGTTACATGAGGAATAATTTAAATGTGAAATTCATAACGTTATTAAAGGATTTTTATACATCTGATTAGTAGATATTTAAAGGTGAGCTTTGAATGTGTTTATAGGGAAGTATATCTATATTCGGCCAAGTATGGCCTATGTGATATCGAGCAGGTCAATAAGTTAATGTGTGACTGAAAAAAATATTAAAACCCTTGTTTAGATAAATGTTTGGTATTAAATTTTATAAGTATGGCTTAATTATGCCTTAACAAATTATCAATGCCATTGGAATGCTATTTGAACTAAGAATTGAGCTATGAATGAAGTGAATGGAACTATATGTTTAAGTATGTATTTAATCATATTCGGTTTAAAGATATGTATACGTGTAGGACAAGGTAATGTGAATTACTTGTTTGTGTCAAAGTTTATAGATGTGTTCGTCTATATGGTAATTGCATGGGAATATGGAGTGAGTATTAGTGGACAAACGTTTCGTATACTTTTGGGATATCTCTTGAATATGAGATATTATATATAATGATCCATTAACCTGTATATAGATGTGAGGGTAAGGTTATTTGGTCAAAACATGACATTTTGGCTTTGAAATTTAGACAGCATTTTGGTTAATTTAATTAATCGAGCATTCGGTTAAGATGTAAATTGTGTATGAAAGTATATGTATTATTATTGAAATGCTAGGTATGGGGTTAAGTGTGGAAATGAAATTATCGTTTAGTCAAATTTATTTGAATCATTATATTAATAATTTATTAATTGTTTATGACTTACTAAGCTGTAATAGCTTACTTTGTGTTTTCGTTTTTTTTTTTTACTTTATTTATAGATTTTGAATTCCAGATTCGAGCTCGGGAAGAGAAGCTTATCACACTATCGCCTACCTTTGGTATTTTATGAAGTTACATTTCGGAATTATGGCATGTATAGGCTAGTCTTGATATACCTAGCTTTGTAATTTTATATGTACATAGCCATGCGAAAATGGCTTGATCCTAATGATAAAATAGATAGTTTTATTTGGTCATGTTATAAGCTTAAATTTGGGAAGTAAGTTTTATGGTAAATAATTTGTAATGTTGGTTATATGAATCGATAATGAGGAATGGTTAGTAGATTTTATATTCGGTTAAATAGTTGGCTCAATAATTGTAAGATTATAAATAATATAGAGACATATATATTAGTTGGTTAGATTATTTTAATAAATAATTAATAATGACTTGGTTAACTTTCAGAGTATGGTTTGAAGTATGAGTTATAATTTTTTACGGTAATACTCGAAATCCGTGTTTCGGCGACGGACGTGGGTTAAGGGTGTTACAAAAACTTTCCTTATAAACAGATATATTATACATTAGCAAGATTAATAATCAATAATCCTGTCATCCACAGTCATTCAACAGGTGAATTTATATATATGTACGAGTTTCATAATTCATTCAATCACACGAGATCATTCGATATCAAGTCAGAATAATATCGAAAAATCATACCAATATTTATATAATTCCATAACAAGTCAACTACCATTAGAAATTTGCCTGATGAACGATATAACGGAAATGCGGTTAACCATTCAAAACACACCAGGACACTCAAACAAGCTAAACCAACCGAGAACACACCTGGGCACCAAATGCCTAGCTCGTAGGCTAACACCCCTTCGAAACACACCTAGGCACCAAGTACCAAGCTCGAAGGCTTTACATCCACCCCGGTAACACACCAGAATCGCTATAAATATATCATAGTAGTCCGCAACAAATGCTGGACTCCAATATATTTAGTGGACAATAACAAGTCAACAATCATCATCTCATCACAAATCAATCTCCTACAACACACAATGTAACCTATTGGCATGCTAATTGTATCCTATCCTATGTTCATCCGGGCTCGATACAAATAATCACATAATATTTTACAAATCAGTTTCATTTCTCACCTTGAATTAACTTTATGATTATAACATTATATAAATATTTATATATAAACGAATATTCAACAAATCAAAACTCAAAAACCAGTATAATATTACAATTTATTCTAATTTAAACTATGCAAACTTACTTGGGATAAACTGCAGAGACAGTAAAGGTTTAATGACTACTCAGAAACTTTCCCTTTTTCCTTGGTTATTTACTTGTTCTTAATCTATAACATAATTTATTGCAATTTATTAACATCAATTTCATATAATATTCAATTTAGTACAAATGATTTTCTATTTACAAATTTTCATATTTGCCCCAAACTTTTTACACTTCATTTAAATAGGTCCCTAAACCAAAATAAAATTAATTCCACAATTAAACCCTATATTCCCATTATGCCGAATGCTAAATTACTCTAAACTAACCACCAAGCCTTTTAAATTTTAGAAAGAACCCATGCCAAATTGAGATACTTTCAATTTAATCCATAAACTTACAAATTATTTAAAAATTACTTTGTAAACTAAATCAAAATCAACCCCAAGCTTAAAAGCAACTCAATTACCACTAAAAAGCTTTAAAATATTTCAATAACATATTTTCTATACTTTGATAATTTCACAAATTAAACTAGCTAAATTTCATTGCAACTAGCTCAAAACTTAAATTTTATGAGAAATAAATTAAGAAAACCCTTACATGCAAGAGGGACAAATGAACAAACCATCAAGCTATCTTAACCATGAAGTTTCGGCATTACAATGATAAAGAAGAAGAATAAAAATAAGTTAATGGCTTTCTTTTTAGGGTAATCTACAAAAATAGTCACTTTTGTTTGTCTCAGGTTACATTTTAGTCACTTATGTTTGAAATGTTATGTTTTAGTCACTTATGTTATTATTTTGTTACGAAGTGATCACTCTACCGTTAAGTTCCGTTATCTCTCTAACGGTAATCCTACATGGCAGTCCAACTAGATTTTAGGTGCCAACTTAGATTTCTAAATGGGATGAAAATAGATTTTTAATTAAAAAATTTAATTTAAATATAAACCTTAACTAAAAAACTGTTCATCTCCTTTTTTTAATTTTTCTTCAGTCTCTTGTTTTTTTCAATAGTTTTTTTTTTCATTTGACTGGAAAAACTATTATTAAGATCAAAATAGTTGAAATCAAACTATTGTTTCATAAAGATGGATTCAATGAGGGGTTCATGTATGTCTTCTTTGCATTCCTCTATCTCTTTTATTCACTACTGAAAAACAAAAGATTGGGTTTTTTTATTGTTTAATGAAAATTAAAATTCTTGATATTTTCTTCTACTTTTTGAAATTGATTGTGAACATGTCTTTTATTTTGCGTCAGTAGACATTCATAAAATGCAACCAGAAACATGTTTTCATGAACACGTTTCATTCAAGCTAATTGTAAATTTTTCAGAAAAGGGCTGTTACTTTAACCTTATAGCAAATTTTAGGGCCAAATTACCTTTTAAAAGGAATAATCCACTTGGTGAACGAATAATAGTTAAGTGGATGTCAATTCAACAGATCAATGACTTCACTCCAACATAGCTGAAAAAAGCCCAAGGATGGATTAATGAATTAGATTTCATTTTTTGCACAGTTAGGAATATATTTTGTTTGGGGAAATTCGTTTTGTAGACAAATATTATATCTTTTTGGAAGGGTTGTTTAATCATGTTAACAATAGTTAGATTATACATTTTGTGTTAATTTAGGTTTGCAATTTTTTTTTTTTGAAATGTTAAACTATTGAACAATTACTTGAGAAATGATTGCATATCCATAAGATAAGTAAACAATTTACATATATATGTTACTACCATAATAGAGTTCCAAGGATAACGTAACAAGAAAGGAGTTATATTAGTAGACTTTTTGTACAAGAAGCTATGAATATGATGTATGTCAAGACTCAAGAATATACCGTAGTTTCTGATGATTCATGTTGGTTTTATTGGTGAATATTAAGTTCTCGAGTCTAAATGTTGTGTGCATTTATGGAATCATATTATTTTAATATGATTAAAGGAAGTGATCATTGTCCATTCTTCTCAAAGCCTCAGTCACTTTACAAAATTTTAATAGAAAATATTTAGATTCCTTAGCTTAATTTCAATAAATAAGAGAAAAGAAAAGGACCATATTCTTTAACTTTTATTTCTATTTGTCTCACGGAACACAATTGTTCATTGTGCAGCTCTTAAATTGTCATATGTCGTTCTTGTATTCCAAAGCAGCAATATCATTAGAGACACGACCATTCAAACCCAATCGTGAATTCGTAGGTCGTAAAGGTCTCTTGACATTGTCCAAACTCATAGTTTCAATTTTCTGCTGAGCTTGGATAGTTGCTGAAGACTAATTTTGGCTCGTTTTATTACTCGAAAGTATGCTTCGTATTAACTTTCCACCAGCCTCCTGTTGTTGACGTTGTCTTGCAGCAGTTGAACCAGGTGAATTTGCTACAAAAGATGATGCACCTTGCTGTTCCAATTCACCCTTTGAGACTTAGGAAATTTAAAACAAGAATCATAATTTATATTCAATAATTTGAAAAAGAGAGGCAATTCAAAAACCAACAGCACTAGCACATATAAAACACATAACAATGAAGTAGAATAAAACTTGAATATAGTTAACAATAGATGAGTGAGTGGAAAGGAGACAAACAAAAAGCAAACATCTTACATGAGGAGCGTTTCGGTCTTTTAGTTTTAGAAGGATCTTTTTCTTCACAAAATCGGCAGAAAAAGTGATTCTAGTTACAAGACCATCAATGCCGCGGACTGCAATTTAACTAATTAAGCAAAAATATGTGGGTAAATAAATGAAAAAAGATAAGTTAAACACCAAAATAACATGCAACCCAAGTGTTTTCATATATCACCGACTTTAACATCTCAATTAACAACATTTGCAGCACTTTAACATTTCAATTCATAGCGTTTAAACACTTCAATTTACAACACTTTAACTCTTCAATTTACAGCATTTAAACACTTCAATTTGCAACACTTTAACATCTTAATTAACAACATTTATACACCTCAATTACAATGATAAAACATCTCAATTTCCAGCAACTAAACACTTTAATTTACAACATGTAAACACTTCAATTTGCAGCACTTTAACATCTCAAGTAACAGCATTTATACACCTCAATTTACAGAAATAAAACATCTCAATTTCCAGCAACTAAAGACTTCAAATTGCAATACTTAAATAGGGCTTTAAAAGTACACAAACGAGCAGCAACAACATCTACTTTGCTAGAGCAACAGGAAATTTTTGCACTAATTGGACAACAACTAAATCTGAAATAAACAAGTTTAACAAATACAAAACAGTTGCAACCATGAAATTTGTAAAGAACAACTTTTTGACCTATTTAACTAATGCCAAATCATCCATGTAAAATTGATAGGAATTTGAAGAATGGAAATAATAGAGTTTAAAGAAAACTCACCATTAGCAACACTCAATTTGTATTTCTAAAATAACATGTCATTTGGCAAATAAAACTCGATTTATTCATTAACAGCACATCATCAATAACAATCCCAGAGTTATAAATTGTAACCACGACACCCAAGCACTGTAAATTACAGGTTTAACTCCTCTCAATTTGTCATTTTAAGATACCACAATTTCATTATTAAGACCGTTTAAATTACGACAATTAATCCACTTCAGATAATGTTTTAAGACAACATAAATACTCACAACATGAATACTTACATTTTAATCACAATATAATAGTAAGACATCTTAATTATAACTATGATATCTTCTAATTGCAGCTTAGGACATTAACATTTAACCAATTCCAACAGCATGTTATCTTAATTTCATTACAAAAAGTCATATTTGGACAGCATGCATCAAGTTTGCATGGCACAATAGTTCACTCAACAACTAACAATCATAAAAAAAAAGATTGCAATTAAGATTGCAAGCTCTGAACCAAAACTTACCCAAGACTAGCAAAAAAAATGATTGCAAGGTAATTCAGCACAAAATCAACAGTAAGAAAGAATAATCTGGAATACCCACAAAGAGATTGTGAACATACAAGTTGATTCAGATAAGAAAAAATTTGATTAAGAACTGTGAAAGAACTAGAAAATATAATAATTGGGAACAAGAACAGTGAAAGTAACAACCCTTTTCTGAAAAATTTACAATTAGCTTGAATGAAACATGTTTATGAAAACATATTTCTAGTTGCATTTTATGGGATGTCTACCGACGCAAAATAAAATACATGTTCACAAAAGATTTCAAAAAATAGAACAAAAAATCAAGAATTTTACTTTAGGTTTTCATTAAACAATAAAAAACTCAAACTTTTATTTTTCAGTATTGAATAAAAGAGATAGAGGAATACAAACAAGACATACCTGAACCCTCCATTGAATCCATCTTTATGAAGCAATCAATTTGATTTCAATTATTTTGATCTTAATAATAGTTTTTCCAGTCAAATGAAAAAAAAAACCATTAAAAAAAAGAAGAGAGGAAGAAAAATTAAAAAGAGGAGATGAAACGTTTTTTTTTAATAAGGTTTACGTTTAAAAATTTTAATTAATTAATTTTTTAATTAAAAATCTATTTTCATCCCATTTAGAAATCCAAGTTGGCACCTAAAATCTAGTTGGACTACCACGTAGGATTACTGTTAGAGAAATAATGGAACTTAACGGTAGAGTGATCACTTCGTAACAAAATAATAACATAAGTGACTAAAACGTAACATTTCAAACATAAGTGACTAAAATGTAACCTGAGGCAAACAAAAGTGACTATTTTTGTAGATTACCCTTCTTTTTATCTTTTGTTCATTTTTATACATTAACTTTATTTTTATAATAAAAATTTAATCAAAAACTTAATTTATTAAGCTTAAAGCTGTCTACCAAATTAGGAATTGCTTAAATCCCATATAAATCCCCACCATAAAGGTTTTCGAAACCTTTCACTGAATTAAATTAATATTAATTGAGTTTTGCACTTTTTACAATTTAATCCTTTTTTACTTTTAATTAATTATCTAAACGTTAAAATTACCTAACCAAATTTTAATTAACCTATATAATTACTCACTAAATATTTAATAAAAATATTTACAGGCTCGGTTTATAGAAATAAGGTTCTGATAACTCATGTTCTAAAACTACTTGACTTTAGGGACAAACCCCTTAACTTTAACTAATAATTGAAACAACAAAAATTATCAGGTCAAAATTCTATATAATATAATATTTAACTCGTAAATATTAAATAATAATATTTACGAACTCACTTGTCAAATTTGTGGTCCCGAAACTACTGTTTTCGACACCACTAGAAAACAGGCTGTTATAGTTTGAGCCCACACTCGAAACGATTCGTAATACAAAAATAGCCAAGAAGGTTGTTAGTTTGAAATATGGGAATGTCAATGATCCATCTCGCACGAAACATAGATATTTCTTGGGAAGAGTTTATCGTTATAAATATCACAAACTGACTCAATTTGAATTTTTTATTTTTTCGTAGTGAAAGAAAACTATTTTCGATCTGATATTTTTTTGCAATAATTGGTATTAGAGCTAGGTTGCTTTATTTTATAGCATAAACATATATCAAAATTTTCTCTTTTCTTCATGTTTAGTTAATTTTTTATTATAAGATGTGACATCCTTATAATTATTAGCATGTTTTGGGTGATGTCTGGAATGAATGTAATTATTTTATTATTCATATGATAATTTAATTTTACCAAAGTTATAGTTCCTAGAAATTAAAATGATTGTAATTATTATTTTATTAATTTTTTAAGATATGTAATTAGATCGTAGACTATTATCACCACGTAGGAATTATTTTATTTATTTTAGAATAATTCATATGAGTCAGAAACAAACATAAATATTATGTAATTGAATTTTTCAATGAATCTTTGAGAATCGTGACGCATCCAAGATTGATCAAAACGACGCAAACCTAACCTAACCAACTAGTAAAAGACTGATGATGGTTTGATGATAGAAGCTACCAGTGGTTTGATGGTCGACGATGGCGACTGTAGTTGACGATGGCTAACAACAGTGGTCGGTAATGGCCGACGGAGGCCAGTGGTGGTAAGACGATCGTCAATGGCGGTGCGACGATGGAAACGATAACAACCTAATGGTAGCGATGTCGATGTCAACGTGGTGGTAGCGAAAGTTCATGGTGACGACAGCAATTTGACTAAAAATCCCTTTAGTGTTTTTAAAGTAATTTGTGGTTTTGTGGAAAATTCCATAAATCAAGGTATTTGGCTTTCATCTAGAAAACCTAAAGTGCTTTTTGGGGTAATAATTGTAAATTTTTCTTTATTATTTTTCTAGGATGGAAACTTTGGCTGGTCAAACGTCATTCAATTTTATATTTTTCTATAATAGTGTAATGATATTTAGATTGATTGCAAAGTATGTTCATGCACATGTATGATAAACATGGCATATAGTTTAGGAAAAGAATACAACATGTACTTGTCATACATTTATTAATCACTCAAGATTGAAACTAAACATAAAAAACGTTGCATGTTTTTAAAAGATAGAGTAGGAGAAGGTCCTTAAACAAGACCTATGACCTCCTTCAATGATCTCTTATAGTGGTATGAAATGAACTTGCCCAAGGAAGACGTTGTCATGTGGATTTCACTTAGGAGATTTCCTAAAAGAAAGAAGAATTATCTTGTAATCATATGATAGTTGGCCGACCATATTATAGGTATTATCATGTGATATAACAACAAGTTTTTCTTTAAAAAGGACAACTAGTCATAGAATGTTGCTCGATGAGATTGTTCCAAGATGACTCATTGTGGTACATGATGTGATAGGTGTTGAATTGATGGTTATACATTCAAGATTATTCTAGTTAAGTAACTTCCCAAGAAGCTATGCTTAAGTTAGAATGATGGTCAAACATACAGCGACAATTAGTATGTGTGAATGCCTAAAGAATTAGGTTAATGTATTAATTGGGTGACTTTTCTTTGTTTTGTCTTCTATAGTTTAATTAAGGCATAATTAAGCTAGTTTAATTATCATTAACATGGTTTAATTAATAATAAACTAACCTTAATTAACATAAGTGAGAGATGTCATCAAATGCCACTAACTCATGCAAAATGGTTTAATTATCGTTTTGGACCTTTAGTTAATTGCAATTTAAGTCTCTAAGTCTTTGGCCAATTAAAAATCTATAATAATAATTTTACAATTTAGTCATTATACCGTAGTTAAGCAATTAATATGCAAAATTGAAGAACCAAACTTTAATATTCTTTTATACTAACTCCATAAATATTTTAATTTAATATTTACAGATTAGGTTTACAAAAACATGGTTTGAAAACTGTATTTTCTGACACCACTAACTTTCAAGTCGTTACCATTCTCCCCCTTAAGAAATTTTGTCCCTAAAATTTACCTGAAATGTGATAGGGAAGATGTACTACTGAATCAACTTCTCTTCATTGACTACTCTTTGCAACTGAACCACCACGATCAATTCTCCTACCTTTATCTTAGGGGCAGATCTTTGGGTAACAGTAGGAATATCATTAGCATTTCTCAAAAGATAATTAATCTAGCCCAGTTTAGTTCCATTAGGTTGAAAGATAAGTGGACTAAGTTGATTAATTAATTTAATTATAGGCTGAAAGATATTAATTAAGTTAATTATTAGTTAATTGGTAAATTTTCCTAATTTTAGATTAATCACAACAATGGACATTGATCAATCTTCTGCTTGTTATCTTTGATTGATAATTTGGTAATTTTGTTAGTTATGTAATTTGGTCATTTTTGCATTCAAACCCCAATTTTAGCATTTAGCTGTGATATGACCAGTTGAGTAGTAGCTACCTAGACTGAGCTTAGTGTGCTAGTATTTACTGTTAATTCAATTTAGACATACCTCTATTGGATACGATTCTCGACATACTTTCATTATTTCATTTTAAAATTCTCTATATTACAACTTAACATATACATTTGCAGACACCGCATATATTCATATATATATATATATATATATAATTGCAATATTCTAAGTCTCGATACACTCACATTGGAATGCGGTCAGTCATCCCGGACAACTTCAAAATGATTTAAATTATCTCTAAAATCTTTTAATTGTTCAAAACTTAGATTAATAATTTTATAAAAATATTCTTAAAATTTAAGTTTTAGCAAAACTCCAGTGTCTTTCAACCTTTTAATCCAGTAAACTTTAAACACTTGTTTTATAATTTAAATATGTCCATATATATTTTTAAAGACCTGAAATGATTTATAAGTATAATTAGTTTTTTTTTTTAAACTTTTCCAAGACTAATTTACCATTAAATGTCAAAAAAAGAATTACAGGACTAGGTTGATTAAATGAAAAATGACGAGAATGGGCCAATTTTTGAAAAGCGCTTCCAACTAGAAGCTTTTTAGGTGAAACGCAAAAAAGTGCTTTCGGCTGGAAGCTCTTTCCGCCATTTTTCAACAAAAGCGCTTCCAACAAGAAGCTTTTTTCCCCTAATTTTTCCAGCGTCATTTTTTTAAGTCTTAGGGTTTTGTTTATTTAAATTAGGGTTTAAGGATTTTTTTGAGATTTTTAATTTATTATTTTGTAATATTTTTTTGAGATGTTAAATAATAATTTAATCCAAAATTAAAAAAATCATATTTTTACACCAATCATATATTCCAATCTCGAAAAATTGAATTGGATTCATAATTGAAACTCCGTCTACTCTACAGGTGTAACAGCCCGATTTAGGGCCTAAACGGAACAGTGATTTTGGAACCACGAATCCAAAGTAGAAAAATTTATCATGATAAATTTTTAAGGTTTATAATGTGATTGAATGCATGTGTGAAAATATCGTAAATAAATTTTAGCGATAGAGTGCCCATTTGAATATTAGGACTAAATTGCAAAGGTTGCAAAATAAATGTTCTAGAGGCTTTTAGTGCTTAATTGAAATGAATTTTTAAATTTGAAGTCCTTATTTAGTAATTAGACCATTATATGACATGATGGACAAAAATGGACATGGAAGGGTAAAATTTTAAAGAAAGGCCTTAAGGGCATTTTGGTCGTTTGTTAATAAAAGAATAAAAAAGGAAAAATCAAGTCAAAATTGGTGTCTATCTTCTCTCATTGGCTGAATTTCACAAGAGAAGCCATAGCTAGGGTTTGGCCAACTTTCAAGCTTGATAATCAAGAAATACGAGGAATTGACCTAGATAGGGGAAAGGGCAAAGTTGTAACAGCCCGAAATTGAGCTTAGTCAAAATAGTGATTTCAGAATCACTTACCCGAGATTAGAGAAAATTATTTCAGCATTAAATTATGTGTTATAATATTTTTATATGGGCACATGAAAATTTTGGTGTATTAATCTACACGATTGAAGGCTAAATTGCGAAAAAGGACTAAATCACACAAAGAGTAAAAGTTTGATTTTATTAGAAAATGGTGTTAATTGGCCATGAAACTAAAATTAAGGGCCTTTAAAGGGCAAATAGCCCCCTCATGAAATGCATGGCCGGCCATAGAGAAGAATAGTCTTGGAAAAGTCAAAAGGGTAGGTGATTTAGGTGACTAATTGATAAAATAATGGCCTAATTGCCTAGCTATTGTCTTTCCTTCATTTTTTTCTCCACATTCACTGATTTTATCAGCCATTGTTGGGGTTTTAGGAGCTTAAAATTTCCAGCAACTTCAAGCTCTCATAAGTAAGTGATTTTGATGATTTTTCGTGATTATTTTTATACTTTTGGAACCGTTGTAGCATGGGCTACCTATTGAGGGGACTAATTTGCAAAATGGTTGAAACTTTAGAATGTTTCCATGAAGGTATAAATGTTGTTTGCTGGGTTTTTATGGAAGAATATGAATTCTAGTTGTCAAATAAACAACTTTTGTAAAAGGATGTTTAGGAAAAACACCTAAAATAGATCAGTTTGCAAAGTTGCTAAGTTGATGTTGTTTGTGTGAAATAATAGGAATTTTGTGTTGCCACAAGAGTGAAAAGAGTTTGGTTAGGCTTGGTGAATAAGGAAATTCGATAAGAATCAATTTCTTAGCCTAGGGGTAAAATGGTCATTTTGCTAAGGCCTAGGGGCAAAATGGTTATTTTGCCAAATTTTTTATTTTTGACTTGTTGGATTAAATTGGTGATTTAATTAGTAAATTTTATTGTTATAGATCAAGATGTGCGAGACCAGAACTTAGATCGGGGGAAGGCCAAACTCGTAGATTGAGATCGATCGAGTTACCACCTTTTTGTATACCGAGGTAAGTTTATATATGTAAACGATACCTCCTTTATTGATGCTTGTGTTCATAATTGTCTATTATGATATGTGGTTGAATGTTGTTGTCATTGGATGAAAATGTGAGAATTGAGAGTACGGGTAAAAGTTCATAAAATAGAGAAAATGGTGGGCTATCTGCAAAACCACCAGATGATAGTTGAAATTAGTGAGCTAAGTGCGTTATTACCTAAAAACATAGATAAAGGTGGCTAAGTACGATACCACCGTAAATTATTGACAAAGGTGGGCTAAGTGCGATACCACCGTAAATTATTAAAAAAGGTGGGCTATGTGCGAAACCACCATAAATTATTGATAAAGACGGGTTGAGTGCGATACCACTGTAAATTATTGACAAAGGTGGGCTATGTGCGATATCACCGTAAAATCATTGATGATGGTAGACTAAGTGCGAATCCACCTTACTATTATTAACGTCACTATGAAAGGCTATGTGCGAATTTAACTTGTACGTTTTATTGCTTGGATGTGTATATTGTGGAACCACTTAAATGAAATTTATGAGTGTTGTCGTGATAGATAAGTGCAAGGAATGCATGTGATAAGATGAGCTTTATGCGTAAAATATTATTGAGGATATTGGGTAAGACGTGGGACGAGTAAGTGAACTTACGTTTTGGCAATATCGGTATAGTTGAGCCACTTTTTAAATCTCTAATGCATAATTATAGCGTCGAAACCATTTTTTGAAAACGGGAATCAACTTTGTTTGAAAACGAAAATTAAAATGAGAGTCGCCACATTTTACAAAAAAATGCTTCGCTAAATCGAAACGAATGTTGAAGACATTCTCATTTTGAGGTAGTAAATTGTCACATCCAGTAAGTTAGGACACGGCATTTTAAATCCTCGAGAATAAGCTCGTCTTTAAACTTTTATTGAAATTATTATGTTTTGAAATTTAAAAGAATATTTGGTCGTTTTAGGATTGACGAGAAAATCGAAACCCAGTAAGTTAGGGCACAATTACTCGAATTTCAATAAACGCGAAATATTGCCTTATTTTTGAAGAATTTTCATTTTTTAAATAATGGCGAGTAAGATATTTGACAACATACATTTATTTTGTTTGGAATAAAATCAAGCAATCCAAGTTGGATAAACACGTTGGGTTAATTCAGGATGCGATGACATGAAACTAATAAAAAAAAGTACTGAGCGTGGACAATAATACATGAATTCAATATTACACAAGCGAAAGACAATAATATGAACAAGAATAAACGAATTAAAGAACACACAATGGCAATAGTCTCATAACATGCATCATTTAAAAACTAGTATTAATAATTAAAGACAAGTGAATTAAATAATATAATTCAAAAATAAATAGTTGAAAGCAAACTAAAATAAAACAATTGCAAAATAAATTTTAAAATGACAATGAATGAATTTAAAATAAATAATATAAAAAGGAGAGTTAAAATGAACAATATACAAAACGATTTTTTTTTTAAAAAAGAAAGAAAGAATGATATATATATATATATACGAAGAATTTTAAAATAGATAATATATATATATATGTATACACAAAAGCATGAAATAAATAATGTATAAAAATTAAAGTAAATAATAATAATAAAACATTTTAAAATAAATAAATAGGGCTCAAAATAAAGTATATAAAACAATTTTAAAATAAGTAATCAAAACGATTTTAAATAAATAATATATAATAATGTTTTTAAAATAAATACCATAAATGACAATTTGAACTAAATAGTATAAAACGATTTAAAAGAATTAACACATAATACATTTAAAAAATAAGATACAATAATATATAAAGTAATTCGAAATAAATAATTCATACACCCTTTAAAATAATATACGAAATCTTTGAATATATAATGTGTAAAAAGAATTTTAAAATGAATAATAAAAGGCAAAACCGTTTTAATATAAGTAATATATAAAAAAAACTTAAAATGGATAAACATAAAACAGTTAAAATAAATAAAAATAAAAAAACAAAGAGTCCAGATTTACATAAAAAGGAAAGGGGTTAGATTACAAATAAAATGAAATTTTGGGATTCAAATTCGAATAAAATGAATGCAAGTATATAAAAAGGACTAAATCAAAATCTAAATAAAGTTGAAAGGGGGAATTCGGACATAAAAATGAAACAGCGGACAGATGTGAAACGCGCTGAAACATCGAGGGGCTGATTGGGAAAATATTCCCAACCCATTAAGCGCAGCGTTTCAAGGGTCTGCCTTTTTGAATGGCCCGAGGACCAAATTGAAAGGAGTTAAAAATTATGGGTCAAATCTAAAAGAAATAAATAAAGAGAAAGTGGACCGAATTAAAAAGCCCCCAAAAGCGGGAGGACCACGGGCATAAATAGACCTTAACTCAGAAATGCGAGGATCCCCCTAGAGCGGGTCGGGTCTCGCACGGGCAGTCCAGAACAGTGCCGTTTTGGCACCTGGGTTCCAAACTAAAACGACGTCATTTTATGTTTGTTATTTAAACCCCATTTTTTTAAAAACTTTCATTTCCAACCCTTTTTTCTAAAAAAAAAAAAACTAAAATCCTTTAGAAACTCTCTCATCTCCCTCTCGACTCTCTCCGACTAAAGGGTTCCCTTGCTGCCCGCTGCACCACCATCGCATCTGGTGGCAGGCAAGATGCGAAAATAGGCTTTTAGCCCTGTTTCAAGGCTCGTGTTCGAAGGCCCTGCCCTCGAAACCCATGAGAGTTGAAACCCCGAGACCCACAACACCCTTTTTACTTGATCTCAGTACTGGAAAAGGAGGTCTGACGACGGAAATGTAGCATTTTTTCCTTTTCCTCTTATTATTTGTTTCATATGTAAAATAAAAAAGAAAAAAGTAAGAATAGAATAATATAAAATAAATAGAAATTTAGACGAAAATGAAAAAAACACCTTTCATATTTCAATAAGTTTTTCTTTTTCTTAAGCCCTGTATTTTTTATTTTTTGAATCCCCGTATTACATTCGGTTTTTGGTGGCTTTATAGCCAAACAATACAATATTTTGAATTATTTTTGCACTGTTCATTGTTTTTGTCCTTGTTGTGCCTTTTCTTGCCATTTCTGTCTTTGTTTTGCAGGCATAGGGAGTCAATGGAGCAGAGGCTTCGCTATTTCAGTGCTAGGCCGTGCGCGGCGCACTCGAGGCACGTGGGTGGCCAACCTAGGTGCGACGCACCTAGGGTTTCCCTTGGCTGAAAGAGTTTCAATTTTGTGGGCTAGGGTTTGGGTTGTAATTTTGGGCCATGTATTTGGGTAGTGAATTTGGGCTACTTCATTTTGGGCTTGTAAAAGAACAATAGACCATTAATCTTTTAATTTTTATTTTGGTTTTAAGTTATGGGCCCCGAGCAAATTTGGGCTCTTACAGCTGCCCCTCTTTGCTCATTGTCGTGTAACGAGAATAAAACAAAGGCTTTAAAAGGGCCAAATTTGCCTGGACCTACCGAGTCTTGCCTAATTTGAGCGCTCCTCTTCTTCAGGTAACCTTGTTCCAGTCCTCCGCATCTTGTTGCTTTGATCCACTCCACCGTCACTTCAGAGAAATAGGACTTGTAGCTTCAATCTGTTTCTTTGCGACTTCAGAGTGATATGGGATTTGTGATTTTAGTCTACTTGCTGCAACTTCAGGGGGATAAGACTTGCTTTGGTAGATTTAATGTAACACCCCTTAACCCTAAACCGTCTTCGAAACAGGGTTACGGAGCATTACCGGACTTATCGAACAATATATAAATTATGTGCAAATAAATGTTAATCATAATGTAAAATAATCATACAGTCCCTTATATGGACCCTCGAGGCCCAAAAATACAAGTCAAGAGTAGTTCGGGACTAATTTGAGTACTTATAAAATTTTTCAAACATTTTAAAATTTTTCTCAAGTGCAGGGCTTACACGCCCGTGTGAACTGGGGACACGTCCGTGTGACCCTATGACATGCCCGTGTTGTTGAACCGTGTAGCTCAACACAGCCGTGGTGGGTTGGGACACGCCCATGTCCTTTGCCCGTGGAGCATTCTGATTTTCTCACACGGCCAAGCCACATGCCCGTGTGCCAGGCCGTGTGGACTCTTTATGAGTCTTTCTAAACTAACCTATCCAACCCTACAAAATTTCAACCCAAAACCAATGTGCAATTTATGTAACAACCAACACATTTACATATATAAACATATCTAACAATTTTTTTTTAACAATTTATTTACTTATTTGTTCATTCCACATACATATACCAATTAAATTCATGCTAATAAACTTTATTCGCTTTTATTTCATCCTTACATTTACAATTTCAAAATAACACACACATAAGACACCCTAGGTACATGCCATTACCAATAATTAATACCCTTTACCTTATTGAATTCGGGATCGGCCAGAGATGCTGATTCAACGTTCTATCTTTATCTAACCTGCGCATGGAAACAAATCGTACGCTGAGTATAGGTATACTCAGTGGTATTTCTATAATCTGAACATTTAATAATATAACAAATATTCAAGATCATAATAACAATTACAATTATTTAATTATTTATTTCATAGACAAATTTCAACTACTTACCAAATAAATTTTATACAAATCATTTAATAAACACAATAACTTAATTGTTCAATTCTTAAATAAATCCATTATTATTTATTCCATTCTTTCACTCGCTAATCAGTATAGCTTTCCTTAATTTTATTTACAATTCACAATTCAAAATCAATAATCTATATTTAACTATGCACTTATCAATCATATTCCATTCTAATCCATTTTAATAACAGTCAATTTCATTTATATCATATCAATTTACTATCCCTGATAACTTTCACTATATACATACGATTCATACTAAGCCAACTTAATTCAAATAATTGATTCAATGAATCATCACTGAGATTTCAAACAATATAAGAACCTTGGGTTCAATTCTCATCCATATATAATTATTCAATTTACTTTTCAAATATAAACAATTTATGAACCTTAGGTTCATGCCTTTAATCTCATTGCACAATTTTCATTTCACATTTCATATCATAAAATCCCTTTTCACTTTCCATTCAATGATTCAATTAATCAAATTCAGATAACTTACTCATTTCACTTGTTTAACCCTATTAACATGACTCGGACTTTGGCGGATACACGGATCCAACCAAACACACCATATTGGCACCCAGTGCCTCATCGGATATTTCGAAGCAAAGTTGACACCCAGTGTCTCATCGGCCTAGCCGAAGTAAAGTGGTACCCGGTACCTCATCGAATCTATCCGAAGCAATATGACACTCCAAGTGTCTCATCGACTCGAGGTCGAAGTAACCCTGAACTCTTCCAATCCTCTGGCATGCCAACTATATCCACTAAGCCCGACTAGTTAATAGGGTATCAAATTTCCTTCTCTTTTCAATCAAATACACATCAATTGCACTTTAGCCACATTTTCTCACATATTTCTCAATTCAATCACAATTTGCTTTAATTTCACAAAATCAGATGTTTTCACTTCAATTCACATTTCAATATCAAATATTCAAATATCACAAATCACATATATTTATATCAATTTCCTCATATTTCCAATCAATATATTTTTCAATATAACATTCACTCAATATTTTAATTTTTACATAAATCATATAAATTATATAATTCAACCAAAATAATTTCAATCAATATAAATTCAATAAATTCATCGCATGCCAAAATTAACCCATTTCAATTGTAAAACATCATAATTCTAACACTAACAATTGACATATGTATATAAATATAACAAATAATGACTAAGTTCGGATTATAGAAATACAAACCGTATTTTCTCGAGCTAACTCCCGTTGTCTTTGCCATTTTTCCTTGCTTAGCCAAGATTCCCGAGACCATATTAACTACGGAAATTAAAACAATTCATATTCTTTAATTCACTACTAATTTATAACTAATTAATACAATTTCTATTCAATTTCTACTTTAATTTCAATTTAATCTTAACTAAATTCACTTACTTTTTCTATCTCAATTCATACTTCATTTCTATTCAAATTTTGTCCAAACTCATACTTAACTATTAAATTTCCAGCATATTTTCCAAATTTTGAAATTTCATCAATTTAGTCCCTACAATATTAAAACTTATGAATTACGTTACAATTCAATCATTATTTTATTTCTAACTTGAATTCCTATCAATTTAACCTCTAATTCATCTTTTTACTTAACATGGACCACACTTAGAAATCTAATAACTTTCAAAATATTAATTTAATTTCATCAAAATCTTGTTCCAAAGCTTCTAAAGCATCAAAATTAAGTAAAAATGACTTAATTGACTTACCTATTTAAGCTTCAAGCATCAAACCCCCAATTTTTCCTTTTTTTCTTTCTTTTCTTTCTTTCTTTCCTTTCTCCCCTGTTTCGTTTCATGCTATTCTGTTTCTTTACTTCTTTTCATTTCTCTTTTTCTTTTACTTCTCTTATATATATATATATATATATATATATATATAATAATAATAATAACAATAATAACTATAATAAAAATCTATCTAATAACAAATATTTATTTAACACTTGTACCAATTATTTTTATACACATGTTTTTCTTTTCTTTTATATATATATAATAACTTAATAATATACTTATATAATAAGAAAACATACATATATTTTACAAATGCATGTATACTAATATTACACATGTCATTATATAAACCATACATTTGTCTTTATTTTATTTAATTTAGTAAATATTTTTAACTTAATAATAATACCTATTAAATAATAATAATAATAATAATAATAATAATAATTTAATATAAAACCATAATAATAATAATAACAATTATAACATTTAATATACACAATTCAAGAAGAATCTTGATTTTTCTTCCATTTACCGCCTCACTTCATGGGTATGGCTTAATTGCCATTTTGAGCCTTTTTATTTTCTATTACTTTAGAACTAAACTTTCACACTATATTCAATTTAATCCTTTTATCCAATTATCCTTAATTAAGCTAAATTTACTTAATTAAACTTTAATTAACCACTCACCTAACTTCATAATTATTTTTAATAAATATTTTCTAATCCATTCTTCAAAACGAAGACCCGAAAATACACTTTTCCTATAATCTTAAAGTTCGGGTCGTTACATTTAATCCGACCTACTGCAACTTTAGAGGTATAGGATTCGTCATTTTAATCCGCTCCATTGCAACTTCAGGGAGATAGGATTAGCAGCCTCAATCTGCTCCACTGCAACTTCAGGGAGATAAGATTACTATCTTCAGTTTGCTCCACTGCCACTTCAGGGAGATAAGGCTTGTCATGGTAACTCCAACCTGCCCCACTGCATCTTTAGGGAGATAAAGTTTGCTATGATCTGCTCTACTACAACTTCAGAGAAATAAGATCTGTTTATTTATAGCTTCAATTTGTTCCACTGCAACTTCAAGGAAATAAGATCTACTATCTTCAATCTGCTCCACTGCAACTTCAGGGAGATAAGACTTTAACTTCAACCTCCCCACTGTAACTTTAGGGAGATGAGGTTTGCTTCAATTAGCTCCAATGTAATTTTAGGGATATAAGATTTGTGGCTCCAATGTAATTTCAAGGAGAAGGGATTTGTAGCTTCGACCTACTCCGTTGGAACTTCAAAGAGATAAGAATCATGACTCCGATGTAATCTCAAAGAGAAGGGATTTGTAGCTTTGACCTACTCCGCTGAAATTTCAAGGGAATAAGAATTTAGGGAGAAGAGATTTGTAGCTTCGATATTCTCTACTGATCCTCAAGGACATAAGGATTCTAGGGAGGAGGGATTTGTAGCTTCGACCTACTCATCTGGAACCTCAAGGGATAAGAATTCAGGGAGAAGAGATTTGTAGCTTCGATCTTCTCTACTGATCCTCAAGGACATAAGGATTCCAGAGAGGAGGGATTTTTAGCTTCGACCTACTCATCTGAAACCTCAAGGGATAAGAATTCAGGGAGAAGAGATTTGTAGCTTCGTTCTTCTCTACTAAAACTTAAAGGAAATAATGATTGATCCTCAATATAATTTTAGGGAGAAGGGATTTGTAGCTTCGACCTACTCCTCTGGAATATCAAGGGATAAGAATTTTGGGAGAAGAGATTTGTAGCTTCTATTTTCTCTACTAAAACTTCAAGATCATAAGGATTCCAAGGAGGAAGGATTTGTAGCTTCGACCTACTCCGCTGGAATTTTAAGGGGATAAGAATTGGTGGCTTCAACCTGCTATGTTGTATCTTCAAAGAGACAAGGCTGTTGGCTTCGATCTACTCCACTACAACTTTAGGAAGGCAAGATCTACTGTCTTCAGCCTATTCTACTGCTAGTTAGGGAGATAGGACTAGTGTCTTCGATTTGTTCCACTACTGCTTGGGGAGATAAGATCTGTAATCTTCAGCTTGCTCCGCTGCAAACTCAGGGAGGCAAAGCTGGTATCTCCAATCTATCTTACTACATCGTCCTCTAGAGGACATAACTTATAGAATGGGTCTGTGCTTATACCGAATGATTAGGATGCCATGATCAAAATGCATCAAATGCTCCTAACCAGATATGTTATGAATGAATGCAAAATGAGAATGATCAATTTTTAACACTTAAGGTTGTCATTGCTCGTTGTTCATCAGGGTTTTATTGCTGATATATTACCCTGTCGTCTCACTCAACTGGTATCTTTGTCAGAAAATTTGAAGAAACAATCATATTTGCTCAAATGATTTGCCCCACTATAACTTCAAGGTCCATTCCATGGTACTTTTGAGATTTTAAGGTTTGTACCATCTTTAAACCTTCTCACTACAACTCAAAGGGTGTAGGATCTACGTCATCTTCAATCCATCCCACTACGACTCAAAGGTATAGAATTTGTATCATCTTTAATCCATCCCATTGCGACTCAAGGGTATAGAATTTGTAACTTGTTCACTCAATTTGGTCTGCTACACCTTCCATTCCCTAGTGTCATGACCAGATGTATATGAATGTCGAATTTCCTTGAGAATAATCCCATTTTAATGCTTAGGTTACTCATTATTTTTCGAGGCTATATCGCTAATGTAATATCTTGTCTTTTTATTCAACTGATATTTTTGACAAAAAATCTTAAGAGGTAGTCTCAATTTAGACTCTTTTCCAACCTTTAGGCTTGGTGAGTTCTAAACAATAGTCTTGTTTCAAGTTCTCGTACTATTTAGAAACTTCTAGAGTAATATACAAAACTCCTTTTTATGAAAGTGTTATTAGCCCACTAATCATTATTTCAATACGAAATGCTTGAAAAATAATGGACAAGAAGAAAATTAATTGAGAACATAACTCAAAATAAGTTAATCAAGGATAGCAAATGCAATTGAGAAGGAAATTTATTGAGAGCGTATTTTCAAACAAATAAATTAATCAAAGATAAAAAATTCAAAATGGGTAAGATGAAACTATGTGCCCCAGATATCGCAGCCTGAGCTTTTCTGTACAAACTTCTTGAGGCCCATTTTGAGCTCAGATATGTTTAGAGGATTCGGAGTACTGTGTTGATGCCCCAAGACGTAGCATACTTCCTCATTGTTAATTCAGGCATAGTAAGACTACAGCATGCCCCACTTTTGATCAAAATTTGAGCCACCTTTTTGGGTTTTCAACTTAAAACCCCTTTGGTCTCAAGGCGCCCTTTGTGGGTTTTCGCCTTAGCCTCTCCTTTTTTTCTTTTTTTCTTTTTTCATTGTTTTTTTTTGAAATATCTCTTGATTAAATTTAAACTCACAGGATTAGGCAAGTCCTTATAATCCCTCTCGGTCAAAATCAATATTTTTCCCTATAAGGCCTTCTTTACCATATAAGGTCTTTCCCTGTTTGGCATCCACTTTCTTTCGAAGTCCTTTTGTATGGGAAGGATCTTCTTCAATACTAGGTCCCCCTTATGGGATTCTCTGGGGTGAACCTCTTTGTCGTAAGCTCGCATCATCTGCCCATGACGGATACCTTCAACCTTTTTTCTTCAATTAGACTCACTTGATCATATTGAAACTGGACCTATTCTGCTTCATCCAATTTTGACTCAATCAAAGCTTGGAGAGAATGAATCTCAGCTTCAGTGGGCGAAACCACTTCCAAACCAATAAGAAAGGTATTGCCCCGATGAAGGTTCAGGCCGATGTTCGATAAGCATAGAGGGTAAATGGTAACTTCTTATGCCAATCTTTACAAGTCTAGGTCATTTTCCTAATGATCTTTATTTTGTTGCTTTTGTTTTTTGTTGTTTTTTGTTGTTTTTCTTTTTTCTTTCTTTCTTTTCTTTTTTACTTTTGTTTTTTCTTTTTTTGGCTACCTTTGCTGCACTGCGATGTGGCACCTGATCTTTGAACAGACCGCAAACTTTTGACATCGTGCGGTTAGATATAATCTTTTTGACATTTGTCGGTACATAATCTTTTTATTTTGGAAATTTGATGACCATGGACCTTGTAACATCGGCATATGAAGCTACTTCTATCCTCTTAGCGAAATAATTGATGCCTGCTAAAAGCTTTCAATGAGATTCGTCCAAAAAATCTATGCCCCACATAGAGAAAGGTTGTGGATCCCACTGATTCTTTGTAAGGTAGGATCTTAACAAATCAGGAGATAAGCTATAGTTTTTGTCATTTTTAAAGTACTGAGATCCCTCCAGACACATACCTTGCTCGAAAGAAGATTCGGGGTCAGTAGCAGTGTCGCTCATGTCGTTGATATCTGGGGACTTGTTGTGGGTACAAAGGAAAATTTCAAAGAATAAATGATTCTAAGAATGATTATTTGTATGGCATGATCATGAATAAAAGAATATTTGAAAGAAAGTCCAATGAACAAAAGAATCTATAAATAGAAAGAATAAAAGAGTATTTGCTCAAAAGGATGCATTTTATTGAAATAAAGATTTCGGACACAAGCCTATTTCGCAAAAGGATTCTTATTGCCTCTAGGCTTAAAGCAACAAGAATGTTTTGAATATCACTCTAAAACACAGGGATTTCTTCTACAGTCCCATTGTTCCAAACACTCCCAAATATGTAAGGGTAGAAACTTTTATTCCCTGGTTCCCTCTTCGGATATGTCATTCAGATTCCCCAATATTTCTTCCGACATTTGACTTGTTCAAGGTATCATAACTCTTTTTCCCCCACTTTCAACTATCATATTTACTACTTTGGCTGAGCGACTAGGTTCTGAGGACTTGTCGAACTTTACAATTCCCATTTTAATGAACCTTCTGACCAACTTTTTAAAAGCAAGGCAATTTTCTATTGAATGCCCTGTAATCCCTGTGTAGTACTCACATTGAGCGTTTGAGTCGTACCATTTGGGATATGGGGGTTGCATTGGTTCCACGTGACGAGGAGATACAACATGCACATTAAATAAGTTTTGATACAACTCCCAATATGTCATCGAGATGGGTGTGAAATGGAACCTTTCTACATTTGGCCTCAAGTTGGATTCTTGCATTGAAGAGCCTTAATAGCTAGTGGTTACGGCCCTCGGCTAACCTATAGTAACTAGTTTGGAGTATTTGCTCGAGTTGTTTTGGCAGTTCCATCTTTGTTTTTTCCATTTTTGCTATTTCGTTCAGATCAAGAACTTCAAGAGTGGTCAGATTACCCCCCAAATTAGAGCCTGAGCCTATTGGTGCCGAGATACCGACCTGATATTGTTGGGGTCTGATAGTACTGAATGCTCCTTGCGGATGTGTGCCTGGTTGGGCCTGGACGCTTATTAGAGTAAAACCTAGGAGATAGACAGGGTTTTCATGATCATCCCTAGAATTGACCACAAGGTTTTTTCCTTTATCAGTTCATCCAGCCAACAATTACGTTAATTGGTTCATCATGCTTCTTTGGGGTTCTAGCATTTGATCCCTCATGTCTTGTTGAATTTTGGCCATTTGTTCTTGCTTTTGTGCTTGTAGTTGATCTTGCATCTCTTTTTGGATCTCGAGTCCATATCTTTGGTCTTTTTCCGTGTACCGTGAAGACACTTAGTTGATCAACTTTTGTCGGTTCCCAGTTAACTGAAATATTTTTACCTAATTAAGGCCCTTTTGTGCAAATCTAATGTAAATGATGCAATGCAAGTAATGTAATGCAAATGATGCAATGCAAATGCATGAAATGCAAATACATGAAATGAATGCAAGAAAGAGAGGCGTTGACTTTGAATTCAATTCCATTAGAAGAACTTTTCAAAAAAATAATTTTTTTACATAAAACGAATCACATATACTGTCTTGCCTTCATAGTCCAAGCGAAGACATTAATCTTTTTCTTCATACCCGGATGCTATGGTCGACTCTTGTAAATTTTCCAAAGATGTCTCTATTAGCTCTTTTTTGCTTGATCCAGGCCGCGACTTATTGCTCACTTATCCTCGTGATACTCGTTAGCTTCTTTAAGAAAGTTGAGACGTAATGGCTCTTGAATAAATCATTGTCCGCTTAAATCCTCTGGCAACGAAACAAAGTTGTGTATTCTTCCACGAGTTATCAGCCTTTTCGCGTTGTGTTTACTCAGACTGTATTCGGATGATCGTATTATAATCCATTTTATCAAGAAATCCATTCTCTCATGACAAACTCTCCTATTTAGCAATCGAATATGAATCAACACCTCTTTTCTATGATGATGCAATGCAATGCAATGCAATCAAAACAAAAGAAAACACGTTAGTACAGGAGAAATAAATAACAAAATAAAGCACCTAATTGGGTGACCACTAGGGTTTGGCGTGGCTCTACCTAGGGTGGGCTCCTAAGGTTCACTATATGAGGTTTGGTTCTAGAGTAAGGGTACCTGAACCGGCAGATTCCTCGATCTTCACCCATTATAGGCTCATATAAACCAAGTTTAGTTCAGGGGAATACATTTCCCTATGGCTACACGGAGATGAAAATCTCACGAAGACATAGGTACGGATGTATCCTGAAAGCGATCCACTATCCTGCACGAAGGTGAAAACCTCACGAAGGAGTACCTTCTCACTTCCACTTAAAAGGGTATAACTGAGTGGTCATGCAACGCCGTATGCGAAAATATACAAAAAGCTCAAAGAAAATAAAGAAAATACTAATAAAATGATGAGGATCGTAACACAAAACGGATAAAATGCAATGAAAGGATCATATATTAAAACCCAATTTTCAATTTTCGACAAAAAGATAACAGTTAATCAACTTGTGGCTTGACTCTCTTATTTTGTCCCCAGTGGAGTCACCAAGCTGTCGAAACCATTTTTTGAAAACGGGAATCGACTTTGTTTGAAAACGAAAATTAAAACGGGAGTCGCCACTAATCCTTTTTTATGAGGTGTGATCGGATCACCTCGTAAAATTTGATCGTTTTAATTAAAACGTTTTGACTTACTAAAACGACGATTTTGGTCTACGAAACTTTGAGAAATTGGGTTCGGGAGTCAGTTACGTGTGAGGAAGGATTAGCACCCTCGTCACGCCCAAAATTGGTACCTAATTGATTAATTAACGTCTTAATGTCAAAAGTTGAAAAAGATTTTAAAATACAATAATTTTTTATTAATGTTCATTTTACAAAAAAAATGCTTCGCTAAATAGAAACGGATGTTGAAGACATTCTTATTTTGAGGTAGTAAAATGTCACATCTAGTAAGTTAGGACACGACATTTTAAATCCTCGAGAATAAGCTCGTCTTTAAACTTTTATTGAAATTATTATGTTTTGAAATTTAAAAGAATATTTGGTCGTTTTAGGATTGATGAGAAAATCAAAACCCAGTAAGTTAGGGCACAATTACTCGAATTTCCATAAACACGAAATATTCCCTTATTTTTGAAGAATTTTCATTTTTTAAATAATGGCGAGTAAGATATTTGACAACATACATTTATTTTGTTTGGAATAAAATATAGCAATCCAAGTTGGATAAACACGTTGAGTTAATTCAGGATGCGATGACATGAAACTAATAAAAAAAAGTAATGAGCGTGGACAATAATACATGAATTCAATATTACACAAGCGAAAGACAATAATATGAACAAGAATAAACGAATTAAAGAACACACAATGGCAACAGTCTCATAACATGCATCATTTAAAAACTAGTATTAATAATTAAAGGCAAGTGAATTAAATAATATAATTCAAAAATAAATAGTTGAAAGCAAACTAAAATAAAACAATTGCAAAATAAATTTTAAAATGACAATGAATGAATTTAAAATAAATAATATAAAAAGGAGAGTTAAAATGAACAATATACAAAACGATTTTTTTAAAAGAAAAGAAGAAAGAATGATATATATATATATATACGAAGAATTTTAAAATAGATAATATACTTATATACACACAAAAGCATGAAATAAATAATGTATAAAAATTAAAGTAAATAATAATAATAAAACATTTTAAAATAAATAAATAAGGCTCAAAATAAAGTATATAAAACAATCTTAAAATAAGTAATCAAAACGATTTTAAATAAATAATATATAATAACGTTTTTAAAATAAATAACATAAACGACAATTTGAACTAAATAGTATAAAACGATTTAAAAGAATTAACACATAATACATTTAAAAAAAAAGATACAATAATATATAAAGTAATTCGAAATAAATAATTCATACACCTTTTAAAATAATATAAGAAATCTTTGAATATATAATGTGTAAAAAGAATTTTAAAATGAATAATAAAAGGCAAAACCGTTTTAATATAAGTAATATATAAAAAAACTTAAAATGTCTAAACATAAAACAGTTAAAATAAATAAAAATAAAAAAACAAAGAGTCCAGATTTACATAAAAAGGAAAGGGGTTAGATTGCAAATAAAATGAAACTTTGGGATTCAAATTCGAATAAAATGAATGCAAGTATATAAAAAGGACTAAATCAAAATCTAAATAAAGTTGAAAGGGGGAATTCGGACATAAAAATGAAACAGCAGACAGATGTGAAACGCGCTGAAACATCGAGGGGTTGATTGGGAAAATATTCCCAACCCTTTAAGCGCAACGTTTCAAGGGTCTACCTTTTTGAATGGCCCGAGGACCAAGTTGAAATGAGTTAAAAATTATGGGTCATGTAACACCCCTATCCCGTAACCGTCGCCGAAATAGGTAAGGGGCATTACCGGACTTGTAACATATATCGGAACAGTAAAATTTTAAACTTTTTAATTGAGAACCATCACGTATCATCTGTCATTAGAGCATGCTTAAATTGATCATAAAAAGATGTATATAATTATTGGAAATCTAATTGGAAACATGCTAAAAGATAGGAGAACATTTGTAAAATTTCAAAGTTAGGGACACACGGCCGTGCCCCTTGCCCGTGTTCTTCACACACGGCCGTGTCCCTCTAGACACGCCCAAACCTTTCATCCCGTGGTCGAATCTGACTTATCCCACACGGCTGTCCAACACGCCCATGGGGTTAGGCCGTGTGTCGCCCACGGCCTAGGCACCCCCGTGCCCTTACCCCGTGGTCGAAACTGTCAAATATCACACGGTTACCTGACATGCTCGTGTACAAAACAGAGCAGACCGTGTGACTATACTGCCAAATTTCACACGGCTACAAATTACCAAACACGCCCGTGTGTCTAGGCCGTGTACCAAAACTGACCAAAACATTAAGGTGCAGGGGACACACGGTCGAAGCGCACGCCCGTGTTCCCTGGCCGTGTGGCACAAATATAGGCTTGGTTTAAGCCAATTTGCCACCCAATATGGGTCATTTCTACTAGCCATTAACTAACAACATTTCATGCCATTCTACCAACCTAAAACATACCAATTATGCAAGCTTATAATCTCATCAAAATAACATATCTTTCCATAAGCACATATAGCTAAAGGACAACTCAAGTACTTGATTATATTCATATATGACCCAAGCCACATCTCATAGCTTGATCATTTACCAAAATATATCATGTTCACTAAAGTACTAGCCTATACATGCCATGACCAAACGTTTGCAAAATACTCAAAAGTACCGAAGCTTTATCGATAGTGTGATAGCGATTCCCGACTCGTCCGATATCCGAGCTAGCTTTCGAATCTAGAAGACAGTGAAAGAAATAAACGGAATAAGCTTCTAAAGCTTAGTAAGTCCATATAACATGAAATGAAACTTACCATTTCAATGAGATATCCATAAGTAAGGCCATTACAAACATATGATCTTATAGCCTATTGCACAAACTCACACTCATTAGTTCATGTAGTTTCATAACATATCATATATAAAAGCTTATCAAATACTTCATTTCAAGTAACATATACAAATCTTGTAAATCATATGGCACAATATGCCTTCATTTTGCACTTTCTCATATAACATGTTGATCATGTAACTAGTATCATTCCATTCATACAAATCATATGACATGTATTTCATATACTTCATTATCTCATGTATAGCATATAACTCTCATAACATGTACCTTATACCATTCATGTATTCACATAACATCTCTCTCATATATTCAAATATCAATTAACCTTTCCTGTAACATGTATCGGTATTGCCCGTTGAACCAATAAGAACATCGAAAGATACTCGGGTGATACACACACAGTGTATACATATAACCTGTAATCCGTCAATGCGTCATATATGCTCTTTCGAGCCTGTACGGTAAGCTCGGAGGCTGAACATATAATCCCGAAGGATAATCGGTAAGCCCTTAGGCTGAACATGTAATCCCGAAGGATAAACCTGTAGCTCATGAGCACGTGGTGAGTCCGCAACAAATGCAGGAGCTCGAACCACCCTGTAGCCCTAGTGACATGTCACTTGTATCCTATCGACTTCTATGGTTCTAACGGGGCTCGGTATTCAATTTATCACTTGTAACAATTTAACATTTCTATTTCAATATCATATATACTCGTTACATTAGGCTATTTAATCATCTAGCATTTCATATTTTCAAATAACAATACGTATGAACACACATATATATATATACATTAAATTCGTTATACGAACTTACCTAGTAATCCCGTATCTACTCGTCTATTTTCCGTTTTCCCCGATCAAGTTCCGGGATTCGATCGTCTTTATCTATATTAATGCAAAATTTAGCTATTTACTAACTCACATATTCAATTCAATCCAAAAACATATAATTTGACATATTTGCAATTTAGCCCCTATATTTACAATACTTTGCAATTTAGTCCTCTCATCACAAAAATGACAAATTACACAATCAATCCCTCAATTCACTATAGCCGAATATTCAAGGGACTTATACAAGCATATATCTTTCAATTAATAACAATTTAACCTTAAAAATTCTACCTTTTTACAATCAAATCCTCAAAACCCATTTTCTTCAAAAATTACTTTAAAATTCTTGTATATTTCCACATAATATTTCATAATTCATCAAAATCTTCTAAAATATCATAGATTCATCAATGGAATTTTTCAAAAACATAATCAAAATCAAAAATTGAGGTACGGGTCGGTTAATATACGAAGCAACGATATCAAAAACGTAAAAATTATCGAAAACGGAACAAAAACGAACCTCAATTTGAAGCTTGAAGTAGCCGAATATTTGAAAGCATAAAAACCTTTATTTTGTTTATGAGAATCGGTGAAGAAGAACATAAAATGAATAAAAATTTCATGTTTTATTAAACATATAACATATATTAATTAAAAACCAAAACTAACATTTATAACATTATTTATAAAATCATAATAATAAGGGCATAAGTGTCCACTAGCTTAAAAAATGGTGAAATAACCACTTAAGGCCTTCTATTTAAAAAGCCATTGCCAAACAAGCCATTTATGAAATAGAACTCTAATTTATCGCTTTTTGCGATTTAATCCTTTTTCTCAAATTAACCAGTCAAATGATAAAATTTCTAAACGAAACTTTCACACGGTGATTCTATCATGCTGTAAAACATATTAAAGCAATAAAAATAATAATTTGACTCGGTTAAATGGTCCCGAAACCACCCGTTCTGACTAGGGTCTAAAGTGGGCTATTACAACTCTCCCCCCTTTAGGGATTTTCGTCCCCGAAAATCTTACCAGCGAACAAGTTAGGGTATTGTTTTCGCATAGTTTCCTCGAGTTCCCACGTAGCTTCTTCTATTCCGTGTTTACACCAGAGAACCTTTACAAGTGCTATACGCTTATTTCTCAACTCTTTCATTTCTCGGGCCAGAATTCTAATCGGTTCTTCGCTGTACGATAGATCAGACTGTAATTCCACATCTATGGGAGAAATGACATGAGACGGATCAGATCGGTATCGTCGAAGCATTGAAACGTGAAATACGTCGTGAATCTTTTCAAGCTCAGACGGTAACGATAACCGGTAAGCTACAGGTCCAATTCGTTCCACAATTTCATACGGCCCGATAAAACGAGGACTTAACTTTCCTTTTTTGCCAAAACGAAGAATTTTCTTCCATGGTGATACTTTCAGAAATACTCTGTCTCCGACCTGAAACTCTATGTCTTTCCGTTTCAAATCTGCGTATGATTTCTGTCTATCTGAAGCTGCTTTTAAATTATCGCGTATTACTTTTACTTTTTCTTCTGTATCTCGGATTAGATCAACCCCGTGTATCTTTCTCTCACTCAATTCCGTCCAGTATAGCGGTGTTCGACATTTACGACCATATAATGCTTCATATGGAGCCATCTTTAAACTCGTCTGAAATTGTTATTGTATGCAAACTCTATCAGAGGTAAGTATTTCTCCCAATTACTTTCGAATTCAAGAATACAACACCGTAACATGTCTTTCAGAATCTGAATAACTCTTTCAGACTGACCGTCGGTCTGGGGATGAAATGCTGTACTGAAACTCAATTTCATTCCCAAAGCCTCTTGAAACTTCTTCCAGAATCTTGAGGTAAACCTCGGATCTCTATCAGACACAATGGATAATGGTATACCATGTAATCACACAATTTCAGATACATATAGTTCCGCTAATTTATCCAGAGAATAATCAGTACGTACCGGTATAAAATGTGCAGATTTCGTCAATCTGTCAATGATAACCCAGATTGCATTTTTCTTCTTCAAAGTCAGAGGTAGTCCAGATACAAAATCCATAGTGACTCTGTCCCATTTCCATTCCGGAATCATAATAGGCTGTAATAAACCTGACGGTACCTGATGTTCAGCTTTAACTTGCTGACAGATCAAACATTTCGATACGAATTCTGATATGTCACGTTTCATTCCTGACCACCAGAATTGCTGTTTCAAATCGTTATACATCTTAGTGCTACCCGGATGAACTGAAAATCGACTGTCATGTGCCTCGTGTAGAACTTTCTGAATGAGTTCACTATTTTTTGGTATGCAAATTCTATTTCGAAACATTAAACAATCATCATTCCTTATAGAAAAGTCAGAATCAGAATTAGACTCACAGTGAAATCGTTTAGCTTGCAGATCGAGATCAGTCCCTTGAGCTTCGAAAATTTACTGCAGAATCAACGGTTTAGCCTTTAGCTCAGCTAAAACAGATCCATCATCATATAACGTCATTTGAGCATTCAAAGCTCGCAGAGTAAACAGAGACTTTCGACTTAGCGCATCAGCTACAACATTAGCTTTCCCTGGATGATAATCAATTACAAATTCATAGTCTTTTAGTAGTTCGAGCCATCTCCGCTGTCGCATATTTAAATCTTTCTGTGACATCAAATACTTCAGACTTTTATGATCGGTAAAAATTCTACATTTCTCACCATACAAGTAATGCCACCAAATCTTTAATGCAAATACTATAGCAGCTAACTCAAGATCATGTGTCGGGTAATTCTTCTCATGCGGCTTTAACTGTCGGGAGGCATAAGCTATGACTTTCCCGTCTTGCATCAATACACAGCCCAGTCCGATAATAGATGCATCACTGTATATAACAAATTCTTTCCCCGATTCGGGTTGAACTAAAACCGGAGCTTCTGTTAACAGGGCTTTCAACTGTTCGAAACTCTGCTGACATTTATCAGTCCACTCGAATTTCACATCTTTCTGCAATAATCGAGTCAACGGCACTGTAATCATCGAGAATCCTTTAACAAATCTTCGGTAATATCCCGCTAATCCCAGAAAACTTCTAATCTCAGATACATTTCTCGGGGGTTTCCAGTCTATAATAGCAGATATTTTACTCAGATCTACTCTGATGCCTTCCGCAGAAACAATATGACCCAAAAATTCGACTTCTCGAAGCCAAAATTCACATTTGCTAAATTTGGCAAATAACTGCTTATCTCTCAGGATTTGTAACACAATTCTAAGATGCTCAGTATGCTCTACCTCATCACGTGAATAGATCAGAATGTCATCAATGAACACGACAACGAATCTATCTAAATACGGTTTGAATACACGGTTCATCAAGTCCATGAACACTGCAGGTGCATTTGTCAACCCGAAAGGCATGACCAGAAACTCATAATGTTCGTATCGTGTTCTGAAATCAGTTTTCGGTATATCTGAATCTTTAACTCGCAACTGGTAATAACCCGATCTCAAATCAATCTTTGAAAAATACAATAGCTCCTTTTAACTGATCGAATAAATCATCAATCCGCGGAAGAGGGTATTTATTCTTCACTGTTACCTTGTTCAACTGTCGGTAATCAATACACATTCTCATCGTTCCATCTTTCTTTTTCACAAATAATACGGGAGCACCCCAAGGTGAAAAGCTCGGTCTCGCGAAACCTCTATCCGTCAATTCTTGTAACTGTGCTTTCAACTCTTTTAATTCCGTCGGTGCCATTCTGTATGGAGCTATTGATATCGGAGTAGTGCCCGGTAACAATTCAATACTGAATTCAACTTCTCTAATCGGCGGTAAACCCAGTAATTCTTCCGGAAAAACATCTGAAAACTCACAAACAACTGGTACAGACTCAATTTTTAATTCTGTCTTGCTAGAATTCATCACATACGCTAAATACGCATCATAGCCTTTTCTGACATACTTCTGAGCCCTCATGGCAGAAATCACTATCGGTAATTCATTCGAATTATTTGATTCAATCCGAAGAATCTCACCATTCTGACATTTCAATTTTATATTCTTACTTCGACAATTCACAATAGCCTCATACGCATTTAGCCAGTCCATGCCCAGTATTACATCGAATTCGTCAGAAGGGAGGAGCATCAGATCAGCCAGAAAACAATATCCCCGAGTCATCAACGGACATTTCTTACATATCTTATCAACTAACATAGAGTTTCCTAATGGATTCGATACTTTAACATATTCCGTAGATTCAACACTTAAATTCTTTTCATACACTAATTTCATACAGATATATGAATGAGTCGATCCAGGATCTATCAACGCAACAATATCAGTGTTATAGAGAGAAAAAGTACCAGTAATAACATTAGGCGACGAGGCTTCCTCGAGTGCACGTATTGCATAAGCTCTCGCAGGAGTACGCATCTCAGATCTCACATTAGCATCTCTCGCCACATTGCGATTTCCACTTTGGTTCCCAACACTTCGCGACGGTCTACCTCTCGATGCAACATTATTTGTCTTAGTCGACTGTTCTCTATCAGGTACAGATCTTTCAGGACAATCACGCAAGTAATGATCTAACGATCCACATCGAAAACATGCCCCATTCATCAGTCGACACTCTCCAAAATGCCTTCTATTACAATGCTTGCACTCTGATCCGGGAATTCTCACACTACTCGCACTAGCTACAGAAGTCGTCTGAGGTCTCGAATGAGAAGTCTAAACACTTTTCTCTCGGATAGATGTGCCAGTAGAAGCAGCAAGACGAGGATGAAAATCCTTTGATCTTTTGGATCCAGACTGATACAGTTTTCCCGCAAACCTTTTTCTAGCTTCTCTGAATTCAGAATCAGCTTTTCTCTTTTCTTTAGCAAGCTCTTCAGCTTTACAAGCCCGATCAACGAGAACTACAAACTCTCTCAGCTCAAGTATTCCGACTAATAGTCGAATTTCTTCATTTAGCCCATCTTCGAACCTTTTGCACATTGTTGCTTCGGTAGAAACACATTCGCGAGCATATTTGCTGAGTCGTACAAACTCTCTCTCGTATTCAGTTACAGACATTCGACCCTGTTTCAGTTCTAAAAACTCTTTTCTTTTCTGATCGATGAATCGTTGACTGATGTATTTCTTTCTGAATTCCGTCTGGAAGAAATCCCAATCGACTCGTTCTCGTGGTACAACCGAGGACAATGTATTCCACCATTGATATGCTGAATCCCGAAGCAAAGAAATAGCACATCTCAGGCACTCATCAGGAGTACAAGGCCAGTTCATTAAAAACTCTGATCGTATTCTCAAGCCAAAATTCAGCCCTCTCAGTATCATCACTTGCTGAAGCTCGGAATTCCTCAGCACCATACTTTCGTATCTTATCGACAGGAGGTCTGTTCAATCTCAGAGGATCTACAACTCGTACATTATTAGGGTTAGGTTGTGGGACGGGAAGGGGTGGAGGTTGCGGAGCAGCCGGGTTTGCTCGCACAAACTCACTAAACCATCCAGACATCATTTGGAAGAAAGCTTGTTTAATTTCTTCCTGATTGGCCACAGCAGGGCCCGATTCAGAAGGCACAGCCCCTTAAGCGGGTGCTGGCGCAATACTTTCAACATCATCAGCTAAAGCTCGATTCGGATCTATTACTATATAAAACAGATTTCAAAGGATGTCAGGAGATATCACACTATCACATTTTATGTACATGGCATGTATAGCTAGACTAATACTCACTACCGCAGTCCTAGAATCGACTAAACCGTAGCTCTGATACCAACCAAATGTAACACTCTTATCCCGTAACCGTCGCCGGAATAGGTAAGGGGCATTACCGGACTTGTAACATATATCGGAACAGTAAAATTTCAAACTTTTTAATCGAAAACCATCACGTATCATCTGTCATTAGAGCATGCTTCAATTGATCATAAAAAGATGTATATAATTATTGGAAATCTAATTGGAAACATGCTAAAAGATAGGAGAACATTTGCAAAATTTCAAAGTTAGGAACACACGGCCGTGCCCCTTGCCCGTGTTCTTCACACACGGCCGTGTCCCTCCAGACACGCCCAAACCTTTCAGCCCGTGGTCGAATCTGACTTATCCCACACGGCTGTCCAACACGCCCATGGGGTTAGGCCGTGTGTCGCTCACGGCCTAAGCACGCCCGTGCCCTTACCCCGTGGTCGAAACTGTCAAATATCACACGGTTACCTGACACGCACATGTACAAAACAGAGCAGACCGTGTGACTATACTGCCAAATTTCACACGGCTACAAATTACCAGACACGCCCGTGTGTCTAGGCCGTGTACCAAAACTGACCAAAACATTAAGGTACAGGGGACACACGGTCGAAGCGCACGCCCGTGTTCCCTGGCCGTGTGGCACAAATATAGGCTTGGTTTAAGCCAATTTGCCACCCAATATGAGTCATTTCTACTAGCCATTAACTAACAACATTTCATGCCATTCTACCAACCTAAAACATACCAATTATGCAAGCTTATAATCTCATCAAAATAACATATCTTTCCATAAGCACATATAGCTAAAGGACAACTCAAGTACTTGATTATATTCATATATGACCCAAGCCCCATCTCATAGCTTGATCATTTACCAAAATATATCATGTTCACTAAAGTACTAGCCTATACATGCCATGACCAAATGTTTGCAAAATACTCAAAAGTACCGAAGCTTTATCGATAGTGTGATAGCGATCCCCGACTCGTCTGATATCCGAGCTAGCTTTCGAATCTAGAAGACAGTGAAAGAAATAAACGGAATAAGCTTCTAAAGCTTAGTAAGTCCATATAACATGAAATAAAACTTACCATTTCAATGAGATATCCATAAGTAAGGCCATTACAAACATATAATCTTATAGCCTATTGCACAAACTCACACTCATTAGTTCATGTAGTTTCATAACATATCATATATAAAAGCTTATCAAATACTTCATTTCAAGTAACATATACAAATCTTGTAAATCATATGGCATAATATGCCTTCATTTTGCACTTTCTCATATAACATGTTGATCATGTAACTAGTATCATTCCATTCATACAAATCATATGACATGTATTTCATATACTTCTTTATCTCATGTATAGCACATAACTCTTATAACATGTACCTTATACCATTCATGTATTCACATAACATCTCTCTCATATATTCAAATATCAATTAACCTTTCCTGTAACATGTATCGGTATTGCCCGTTGAACCTATAAGAACATCGAAAGATACTCGGGTGATACACACACAGTGTATATACATATAACCTGTAATCCGTCAATGCATCATATATGCTCTTTCGAGCCTGTACAGTAAGCTCGGAGGCTGAACATATAATCCCGAAGGATAATCGGTAAGCCCGTAGGCTGAACATGTAATCCCGAAGGATAAACCTGTAGCTCATGAGCACGTGGTGAGTCCGCAATAAATGCAGGAGCTCGAACTACCCTGTAGCCCTAGTGACATGTCACTTGTATCCTATCGACTTCTACGGTTCTAACGGGGCTCGGTATTCAATTTATCACTTGTAACAATTTAACATTTCTATTTCAATCTCATATATACTCGTTACATTAGGCTATTTAATCATCTAGCATTTCATATTTTCAAATAACAATACGTATGAACACACATATATATACACATTAAATTCGTTATACGAACTTACCTTGTAATCCCGTATCTACTCGTCTATTTTCCGTTTTCCCCGATCAAGTTCCGGGATTCGATCGTCTTTATCTATATTAATGCAAAATTCAGCTATTTACTAACTCACATATTCAATTCAATCCAAAAACATATAATTTGACATATTTGCAATTTAGCCCCTATATTTACAATACTTTGCAATTTAGTCCTCTCATCACAAAAATGACAAATTACACAATCAATCCCTCAATTCACTATAGCCGAATATTCAAGGGACTTATACAAGCATATATATTTCAATTAATCACAATTTAACCTTAAAAATTCTACCTTTTTACGATCAAGTCCTCAAAACCCATTTTCTTCAAAAATTACTTTAAAATTCTTGTATATTTCCACATAATATTTCATAATTCATCAAAATCTTCTAAAATATCATAGATTCATCAATGGCATTTTTCAAAAACATAATCAAAATCAAAAATTGAGGTACGGGTCGGTTAATATACGAAGCAACGATCTCAAAAACGTAAAAATTATCGAAAATAGAACAAAAACGAACCTCAATTTGAAGCTTTAAGTAGCCGAATATTTGAAAGCATAAAAACCTTTATTTTGTTTATGAGAATCGGTGAAGAAGAACATAAAATGAATAAAAATTTCATGTTTTATTAAACATATAACATATATTAATTAAAAACCAAAACTAACCTTTATAACATTATTTATAAAACCATAATAATAAGGGCATAAGTGTCCACTAGCTTAAAAAATGGTGAAATAACCACTTAAGGCCTTCTATTTAAAAAGCCATTGCCAAACAAGCCATTTATGAAATAGAACTCTAATTTATCGCTTTATGCGATTTAATCCTTTTTCTCAAATTAACTAGTTAAACGATAAAATTTCTAAACGAAACTTTCACACGGTGATTCTATCATGCTGTAAAACATATTAAAGCAGTAAAAATAATAATTTGACTCGGTTAAATGGTCCGAAAACCACCCGTTCCGACTAGGGTCTAAAGTGGGCTGTTACAGGTCAAATATAAAAGAAATAAATAAAGAGAAAGTGGACTGAATTAAAAAGCCTCCAGAAGTGGGAGGACCACGGGCATAAATAGCCCTTAACTCAGAAACGGGTGGATCCTCCTAGAGCGGGTCAGATCGCGCACGGGTGGTTCAAAACGGTGCCGTTTTGGCACCTGAGTTCTAAACTAAAACGACGCCATTTTATGTTTGTTATTTAAACTCTTTTTTTTTTTAACTTTCATTTCCAACCCTTTTTTCTAAAAAAAAACTAAAATCCTTTAGAAACTCTCTCATCTCCCTCTCGACTCTCTCCGACTAAAGGGTTCCCTCGCCACCCGCCGCACCACCACCGCATCTGGTGGCCAGCAAGATGCGAAAATGGGATTTTAGCCCCATTTCAAGGCTCGTGTTCGAAGGCCCTGCCCTCGAAACCCATGAGAGCCGAAACCTCGAGACCCACGACTCCCTTTTTACTCGATCTCAGCACTGGAAAGGAGGTCTAACGACGGAAAGGTAACCTTTTTTCCCTTTCCTTTTATTATTTGTTTCATATGTAAAATAAAAAAGAAAAAGTAAGAATAGAATAATATAAAATAAATAGAAATTTAGACCAAAATGAAAAAAAACCTTTTGTATTTCAATAAGTTTTTCTTTTTCTTGAGCCTTGTATTTTTTATTTTTTGAATCCCCCTAGTACATTCGGTTTTTGGTGGCTTTATAGCCAAACAATACAATATTTTGAATTATTTTTGCACTATTTATTGCTTTTGTCCTTGCTGTGCCTTTCCTTGCGATTTCTATCTTTGTTTTACAGGTATAGGGAGTCAACGGAGTAGAGGCTTGGTTATTTCAGTGCTAGGCCGTGCGCGGCACACTCGAGGCATGTGGGTAGCCAACCTAGGTGCGGCTCACCTAGGGTTTCCCTTGGCTGAAAGAGTTTCAATTTTGTGGGCTAGGGTTTGGGCTGTAATTTTGGGCCATGTATTTGGGTAATAAATTTGGGCTACTTTATTTTGGGCTTGTAAAAAAACAATAGACTATTAATCTTTTAATTTTTATTTTGGTTTTAAGTTATGGGCCCTAGGCAAATTTGGGCTCTTACATATGGTATTAAATGTCTACATATAGACTTACTAAGCTTTATGCTTACTCCTCTTTTTTCCATTTTCCTATAGTGTTGCCTGGCTAGCTCGTGGATCATCGGACGTCGGAGGTTTCGTCACACTATCTACTTGATCACTCGGTATAGTTAGATTTAAGTGTTTTGAGAAATGGCATGTATAGAAACTAGACTTGGTTTGTGTCATATTATTTTGAGAGCCAAATGTGTTGGCTTGATTTTGAAATACTTTATTTTGTATAAGGCTAAAGTTGTTAGCTAATATTTACCATTGGTTATCAAATGCAACTGATAGTGTTTCAAGAATAAGAAATTGGCATGAGGAATTGATTGAATTGGTTTGATGAGATTGGTTTGGATAGTTGTATGATTGTTGGTTAGATTGATCATATTAAGTTGTGTGGATGCCAAACTATGGCTATTGGTTGAGAGTTGGAGTCTTAATATGTTTGAGTATGCATTTGATCTTGTTTCAGGGTGGCAAAAAGGCTTGATAGATAGCCTATTTTTGTCCACATGGGTAGACACACGGGTGTGTGCTTAGATCATGTGTGACACACGATCCGCCCATAGGCGTGTGATCGAGCCGTGTGTCCCCTGCACCTTAAGTGGATAAATTAAATGCCCTTCAGTGTTCAACACAGGCATAAGACAAGACCGTGTGTGTCAACCGTATGGAAGACACGGTTGAGACACGGGCGTGTGCCATGGCCGTGTGAGTGATGACGTCAGAAACAGAATGTCAAGGTTTTTGCACACGGGCCACGACATGGGAGTGTCATAGCCGTGTGAGAGACACGGGCTGAGCACACGGGCAAGTGCTAAGCAGTGTGAAAACCCTTGTAGGTTCGATGTTAGAAAATAAATCCACACGGACAAGGGGCACGGGCGTGTCCCTAGGAGCTTAGGCCGTATGAGGCACACAGACCATTAGCACGACCATGTTTAGAGGCCATACAGGCGTGTTGCCCTTCCACACAGGCGTGTACCCTGTTTTTTCTTGTTTTTGAAGAAAATTTTTGTAAGTGTTTGAAATGGTCCCAGATTGTTTCTAAAGTACGATTTAGGCTTCGTAGGCCCATATGAAGGTCCTTAGGACAACATTTGTAAAAATTTTAAATCGAGATGCATTTCAATGAGTTAAAGTAGAATGGTTGTATGTGATATTGTAAGGTAACGCCTTGTATCCTATCTCGGCGTTGGGTATAGGTAAGGGGTGTTACAAAAGTTGTGGAATAAATTGGGAAATTTGCTATTTTTGTACCGAGGTAAGTTTGTATGTAAGTAATACGTCGTTAAATTTATGTTATATGTTGTTATATTGTAGGAATTGTGTAAATGACTCATTGAATGTATTTGACAAAGCTTCGATAAGTGTTAAGTGAGAAATCCTGGTTGAACCTTAAGAATAAAATAGGATACAAGTGACATGTCACTAGGACCTTAAGTGTGATTATGTGATTATGTGACGTCCGGGTGCTAGTCTTATACGACTACCAGTGGCTAGGTAATCTTGCATGTGTTGCGGATACCTGTCAGCTTGTGTGAGCAACACTGAGTAGCTACGTCCTGACTGTCAGCTTGTGTGAGCAGACCCGTGACTAGCTTGAGAACGAGCATATATGTGAAATATGATAAGTGGTAGCTTTGGCTACATATATGTGACACTATTGTGCAAGTTTTTCCAAGTATCCATTTGTATTCTAATGTGTTCAATGGGAATAACGAAAGTTATGAAAATATATGTGTGTTTGTATAATAATGTGGTACAGGTGTGCACGAGAAATTAGTAAGTATGAACGTTATAAGTGGTGATATCGTGGTAAGTTGTACTTAAGTAAGCTTAAAATATATGAGCACAAGGGTAAAAGTATTAACTCTCATTAAGTAAATTTTTATAGTTACGATGTTATTTATTTGCATATAAACTTACTAAGCTATATAGCTTACCCCTCTTTTCTTTTTCTTTGTCTTATAGTGTTACCAAGCTAGCTCGAGATTTGGACTTGTCGGAGGCTCGCATCACACTATCAAAATTGTTATTTTGGGTATTTAATATTTGTGATCTTTTTTGTAAGTATGGCATGCATAAGGACTTGGTCTTTTGTTATATGTGTCATTGTTGGTTTGGTCAAATGTATTGGCTTAAGTTGATTCAAAAATTCATTTTGTATAAGGCCATTTGAATTTGGCTTATGTTGGCATAAGTGTATGTTTATGATGATGCCTTTTATGGAGGTGTGGAAATACATGATTTGAATGGTTGAATAGGTGAAATTTATGCATGGTAGTTGTGTCAAGAGAATGATAAATTGGTGTCTTGGTTGTGGACATTTGGTTGCTTAAGTGTGCCATGTACATGTTTGTGAATTGGTATAAGTGTATATGTGTTTCAGGGTGGCAATTGGCTTAGTAAATGACCTATATATTGTCCACACGGTAGACACACGAGCCTGTGTCTAGGTCGTGTGTGACACACGATCAGGCTCATGGGCGTCTGAATAGGTCGTGTGTCCCATGCACCTTAATGTGTAAGAAACAGAATGCTTAGTATAGAGCACACGGGCAGAGAGACATGGGTGTGTGTCTCGGCTATGTGAACGCCACGGCCTGGAACACAGACGTGTATTAGGCCATGTGAAATCTATTTTAGCTTCAAAATGAAATAATTCAACACGGATGTGTTTCTCAGCTGTGTGGACGGCACGGGCTTGTGCCAAGGGCGTGTGAAGTCTGCACTTAATTTACGAGAATTTAATTCGTCACAGGCCGTATGGTTTCATTTAGTTGATGATGTCATAAACAAAGAGTTACACGGCATATGGACACGGACGTGTGTGACCACACGGCCTACCCACATAGGCGTGTCCTATATCCACACGGACGTGTGGCCCCTATTTTAATGAAAACTTTTCTAAGTTTTTAAAAATTTCCTGTTTAGTCCCGAACCACTCCCAAGGTACGTTTTGAGTCTCGTAGGCTCACTTAAGGAACAATGTGCATGTATTTGAATGATTTTTAAAGATGAATGAAATTTTATGACCCGGTTTTGCATAGATGTTTTACGTTTAAGTCTGGTAACGCCTTGAATCCTATCTCGGCGTCGGATACGGGTAAGGGGTGTTACAACAGGGATGAAATATTAGTTATTAATTTTTTTCGTCCTCTTAATATTCGAGTGGTGGTTGATTTTCTAAAAAAAATATTTATTGACAGGAATGTGGTTCTTATCATGACGGATTAAAGAATTTGTCATTGATAATTTCGAAAAAAGAATGAATACTTTGTATTAGAAAAAATATTTTAGGAAAATGTTAAGATAATTTAAATAAATAAATGCGAGAGAGAAAAAAACTTTAAAGAATTTAATTGAATTTTGGGAGAGAATTGATAATATGAGAGAGAGTTGAGATTGAATTGAAAAAAAAAATAAAATGGGAGATTTTATAGGATAAATTATTTTACGATTGGGGGCAAAGACTAATTAAATAATCTAAGTAACTGTTGGAAGGAAAAGAACTTCATGCTGGAAGTGCTTTTGTTGAAAAATGATAGAAAAAGCTTCTAGGTAAAAACACTTTGTTGCGTATTATAAGATGGAAGCGTTTTTCAAAAATTTACTTATTTTTGTCAATTTTCATCCATCCACTTAGTCTCGTAAATTTTTTTTTTTTTTTTACATTTATTACTTTTCCAAATTTGATTTAAAGAATATTATCATGTGGCGAAATAAGTATTTTATTAAAAGGAATTTTTTTATCGAAGTTTGAAAGTATTCCTATAATATCTGTTATTTATACTGAAACAAATGATGGATGTCACATAAAGTGAGCTCAATAGTGCCACACCTCCTGGGTGAAGCGAAAATGATGTAATAAATACTAAAAATGATAAATCTTATTGAAAGAAATTAAATTATTATTCGAGTACTAAAAAGAAGACAGGTTTTTGAAAAACTGTGAAATTAAGTTGAGGGTTATGTATAGGAGGATATGCTAGAAACCAAATTTGAACGAGTTGGAGGTCAATTTACCACTCACTGTCACCTTCAGAAGTACTGTTTGCTCCAAAAAAACACTCTTAAATCATTTGTAATACTAAGATGAAAAAACCACGAATTCTTAAAACCAAATTACAATGACTTATGGCAAGTAATTGAAAGGATCGACGTAAAGCATGAGCAGAGAGGATGGTTGGCAAAAAGGACACTTGTCGAAAAGAAAACCACGTGTCATTGTGCGCCATTGCCACCCAGCACCTAATTCAACAATGCCCGAGACGATAAGAATAGACGCCTCCCACGTTGCGTCCATCCTTCTTTCTCAGTTTAAAAACCACCTACACGACAACATTTCTTAAAAAAAAAAAAAACCAAAACGCTTAGAATTGGGTCTGAAATGCTCAGGATTTTCATGTTCCTTTGCCTATGTTTAGCATACGCGGCACGACGTCCATGCTTCTGCCTGCCCTTCCATTCCATAAATTTGAATTTTCGATGAAGTACTTCCATCCACACCATTTGATTTAGGAAAAATAAATAATTGCGAGTATTTTATTATTGGCATAAAAGATAAATATAACTTTTGATGTGATCTTTTTTATTATTTTTAGATATTTTAACTCTTAATTTTTAAATTTAATTAAATTATTTATTTTTTATAAAAATTGATTAGTTTTTAGATTTAATGGTTTTGACTTGAAATCTCATGTGATATTTTATATATATTTTATTATTAATATAATAAAAATTTATGAGAATTTTTTTAAAATTAATTTTTTTAAAATATTTTATTTACCTTTTTATGAATTATATGTGAATTACTATATAAATAATTATATCAATTCATTAAAAATTTAACAATTTAATTAATTTTTATCTAAATATAAATTATTTAATTAAATTTTAAAGATTAAGCTTCAAAATGTAAATATTAAAACTAAATCGATCAATTCACTTTTATTATTTAAATTAATATAAAAAATATTTTTAATTTTTTTAGATGGTCGAGTTGGTAGTGTGCCATTTATAGTTTACATTGGTAGCGTAACGGCTATGGGAGGAACTATTAAATCTTGCATTTGATCATCATCACCTTAAGTTGCGTGTGGAACAATACTTATTTATACCTTAATCTCCTTTCTCCTCTCAATTTTCTCTATATATAAATAAATTAATTACTCACCTTTCGAAATCTTTTAAAAACGAAAAAAAAAACTGAAACACCACAAAGATGGCGAAAGCTGATCTGATGTTTATTTCTTTGTTGTTAGTAATAACACTGTGCTTCACGGCGGTTGACGGTTACGGAAGGATGGTGGGAGGGAGAACGGAGATAACCGACGTGAAGACCAACGAGGAGGTACAAGAGCTGGGGAGGTTCGCGGTGGAAGAATATAACCGGAGCCACGGCCTGGGGCGGTGGCGGGGATTTGTAAGTAGTAGTAACGGAAGACGGGCGGAGTTGGTTTTTTCTCAGGTTTTAGAGGCGCAAAAACAGGTGGTTTCGGGGATAAAGTACTATCTTAAGATCGAAGCAATGGAAAATAAGCTTAGCAAGACGTTTGAATCGGTGGTTGTGGTGAAACCTTGGCTTCATTCCAAGGAATTGCTTCACTTTTCGCCTTTGGCTGAGTGAGTTTTAGGGTAATTTTGTTTGTGTTTTACGAGATTTTAGTTGGTTCTAACCTGTGATTTTCGTGGAAAAGTTGTCATCTCGCAAATGTAATCTTGATGAATAAAAAAAATAAAGGCTACTTTCTTATTTTGCAAGAAATAATTAGTTATATAAGGTGACGACCAAAGAATTATACGATTATAGACTACCTCCCACGCGATGGATAATAGCCCGAAACCCACTGACCTCCATGGTTGGTATTTGTTTAACTTTACCCAACCTGCCTTCGGAGGAGACCACCCAACTTGCTTGGCTACCCCCATGAGCATCGTAGCCTTAATTTGCCTTGCCCAACTACATAACGCCTTAAATCAATATTTTTTTCCAACACAAAAATTATCATATTCCTTTGTTTCCAAAGTAACCACCATCAGAAAGTGAGCTCCGATGATGGTTGCAGTGGAGCGGCAGTCTCTTAGATCATGTAAAGCTTGTTTGTTGAGTGTTCCCGAAAATATGGCAGTGGGCATCCCCTTTTATATCTCCTTGTACGATCTTTTCGATTTTGTGTTTCAAGAGAAAGCAGCTTGTAAACGCCTGCCACAGAGAATCTAGAATTGGTACTCATCGCCACTCACAGGGTATCTAAACCAGCCATCAGATTTGGTGGTTAAATGCTAGCATCATTCACAAAATAATCCCACTTCCAACTCCTATCTATATTAACCATTGAGGCTAATGATGCATCCTCATCCATCTCCCAAGGAAATAAACAAAGATTCTTTAAAGGACCTATCTCCGATACCCCATGTACTGTCTCTTAACTTCCAACTAATATTATCCCGAAGAAAGGGAGCGCCAAACAAAAGGAGGACTTAGTGCGAATAATGTTCTTAGGGCAACCAGCACCCAACTTGTATTTATTGCGCAAAACTTGCACCTAGAAAACATCAGGATTCCCGGCTTCTAACATGAAGACCCCCATTCACAGTGGGTTGGCAACACTTATCCCATTGAACAAACAGAATTTTGTGGAATCCATTAGAAGAATCCCTTATTCTCACTGCATATACCGATAGCATGAAATAATTAAGGATGGGTTTGGACGGGTGGCGTGTTTATCTATGATCAGTGGAAAAATAGAGGTGATGGTGAGATTAGATATTGTTGTAATACTATAACGTGAGACAAAAAAAATAAGCTAAACGCACTGTACCGTACTCAATTGCCCATCCAAAGTCACCTTAAGAATAGCTAACAAAATTGACTTCTACAAAGTAAATCTTCCTGCCACTAGCAAAGTTATTGGCATTTGTTATCGGAATAGAGAAATCCTTAAAGATTTTTCCAAATCTTTTGTCTATTGAAAACCTAACTTGCTTGTAACTTGACTCCTCAATGATTCCAAACTTTGTCAAAAATGAATTGGTATTGGCATTTGTTATCAGAACAGAGGAATCCTTAAATATTTTCCCAAGTTTTCTATCTATTGAAAACCTAACTTGCTTGTAACTTGACTCCTCAATGATTTACACGTGTTTGAAGAGAAAACAACTTTGAGTCATTTGGGCATTGATATTGTGACTTGAGACAAAGTTGAATTGGCGAATAATATGATTGATTAAATCTAATTACTCGAAATCAACTTTGCAAAATAAGATAAGCTCATTAGCAAAGAAAAGATTTGAGATAAGGGGCCATCTCTAAATAAGTGAATTGGATTCCCCTATCCATTATGTATTGTTGTATGAAGACAGTGAACCTATTGCTCCATCCCAATCACAAACAAATATGGTCGCAACACATTGATACATGATATCAACAGAGATAAAGAACGAGAGGGGACAGTGTCAAAAAAGGTCGGTTCACCACTCTAGGACTAAGAGCCAAAAAAGGTGAAGGGACTCAAGTAGAAAAGGGATAGAATTTTAGTGTGTTAGGGTTTTGTGTGTGTGGTGAGCTATCTTTTTATTAAGTAGTATATTAAGGAATTTATAGGAGAGGTGATGGCCCAACAAAAGGCCCAAATTAGGTCCAAGATAAGGTAGGGATTCGATAGAGGGTACAATGATTCACGGGTCGTTTGTGGGTATCCCTTTGGTTATTTTTCATGTTGCCATGTGTCACAGTCGGGTGGTAGTATAACAATAGTATCCCTAGTCAAGAGGGAGGTTATAAAGTGATCGTGGTTCAAGACTATCTATAGGCTACCCTCTACAGGTAGTAGTTGTAGCAAATAAAGTAAAATGATAGATGGTAAAATTATAGGCTTGATGACCCGGGGATATACGATGCCTTGTGAGGCTATTGAAATTCATGCACACATTTTTTAATAATATTTTCACTAATTGTATTTCTATGCATAATTGGCTTTTATAAATTTTGCTTTGTGATTTAGCGGTTGGTGTGCCTCGACTCGACAATCCAAAAATGTATAATGTATAACCTGGTGGTGCATTTGTCAATTAGAGGATTTGAATTTATATAATGGAAACGTGTCGTATGTATATCACGGATGCGACTATTGGAAATGTAAAAGAAATAAGGTTTAAGCCATCGGTTAACAATATAAAATGTAAGAGACGTGACCCATTCAATGGTAATATAAAATGTAAGAAATGCATATTATTCATTGGTGATATAAAACGTAAGAAATGTGTACTATCCGTTAGAATTAAAAAATATATAATGTCCATTAAAATGTAAACAGAATGACTATTCATTATTATAAATAATGGTAACAAAGTAACTTTCTGCTTGAGTTTTTGATGAGCAATATTGAACAAGTGCTTACGAAAGGTGGTATTATAATGTTGGTTTGAAAATAACTATTGATCTAGAGAAATAAAGTGTGTGTGCTCATAGTTATAAAGTTTATTTGTTAACCTAATTTAGAGGTTGATCACACTACTCTAGGTTCTCGTAGCATGAAATTACATTAAGAATTAATGAAAGATAGTGCCTCCAAACATAGGGGAGGGATTATGAAGGGTAACTCATAGGATAATGAACATAACAATGTGACCATGAACATAACACAAGGATGGCGGGTATGGCAACCTGGCCAGAAATATAATAATGATGGGTGTAGTGATCTGACTAGAAACACGAGGATGATGAGTGTGGCAACTCGATAAAAAATATAAGGATGAAGAATGTGGCAACCCAGCCAGAAACATGAGGATGACGGATGTGGTGACGCAACCAAAAATACAAGGATAACGAGTGTGGGGACTCGGCCAGAAACACAAAGATGATAGGTGTGGTGACCTGGCTAGAAATACAAGGATGATGGGTGTGGTGAGTTAGCAAAAAATGTAACACCCCAAACCCGACCGAATTGGTTTGACCTAAATTTGGAGAGCTACATTAGCCACCGGGGTGACTCTTCATTAACTCTCAACCTAACCTCCAACACACCATGTATATACAACATATAATGTGTTAAGTTATAACACAACATCGAAATTAAATCATACATAGAATGTAAATCATGCGAGCTTACAAAAATAAATAGAGGAATGATTCACATGTCACCTAAACAGTGAAACTTAGGGGTTTGCATGAAAGAAATAAGTAGGGAATTTTAGGGTACACATACTCAAACATAAATACAAGTACATATAAGTTATTATTAAGGTTCGCATGGCAACATATATAACAACATAAAACATTAGTTCGCACAATAACATGAGTTCATAAAATATTAGAGGTTCGCATACTACATAAGTTCACATATAAACAAACATCATGAGTTCGCGTCCAAAACAAGCATCGCAACAAAAGAGGCGTTCATGCAAGGGTTTTCATACTTTTTATAGGGTTCGTTAAATAGTAAGATTATCACTCTTAAGGGTTAGCACGCATGTTGTGGGTCGCAACATTCAAGGGTTGCATGAAATAGTATTTCACAATCCAACTGACTCACATTTAGTATTAAGATATACTTTGGCAAAATCAAAAGAATACAACATGACACACATGAAAGGAGGAATAATGAACATTAAAATTTATTCGTAATGAAAAGAAAATTTTAACAAAAAAGGTTTAATTCAAGGTTTCTATAACGACCCGATAGTCAGATGTGTTGGAAAACATATTTTCAGGACTCCCTTTTCGTAAACCGGATTCGTAAATATTTAATTAAATATTTACAAATTTTGTTGAGTAACTAATTAATTTTTGGATTAGTGAATTTTGTGAAATTAGAAGTTATTAAGGTACAGAGACTAAATCGCATATTGATAAAAAGTTGAATTATATATTGAAATAAACTAGAAGAACTAAAATAGCAAATAAATATTTATTTAATGTGGTAGACTACAGTAATAATGTATGATGTATATATTACTTAATATATATGTATGTTGTAATAAATGGTATAAAATGTATGTGAATTATATTATATAATAATATAACATAATAGAAACATATAATAAAAGAAAACATAAAGAAATAGAAAGAGCATTGCATGCAAAATTAGAAAAAATAAAAAAGAAAAGAGAGAAAGAAACAAAAGAGGCTAACGACTCTAAGGGTTTCCAACTTTCAAATTTTAATTGGTTAGTCAATTTTGTCCCTTATACTTGTAATTTTTATGTTTTTGGAATCCTGGTACTTAGGGCTACTCAACCCATGTTGTAATTTTTAGTATTGTTCAAGATTTTAGATGTTGATATTGTTGAATAGTTTAAGTATTATGGATTAAATAGATATATTTTTAAGTTAGAAATGGAAAAGGGCTAAATTGTGGAATTAACTGTTGATTTTGAACAATAGGGACTAAATTGTGAAAAATTTAAAATTAAGGGGTCAAATTGAAAAGAGGAAGCTAAATGTGGTCTAGAGTGAAATTAGTATATAAATATGAAGTTAATTGTGAAGATTCAAATTAGTCTTGATTTAGGGACTAAATTGAATAAGAAGCAAAATATAGTGTGAAAATTTTAATGTGAAATTGAAATATGTAATATTAATGTGATTTAATTGTTTTATTTTGTAGCTAACGTCGTAACGAAATTCTCAAGTAAAAAGAGGAAGGATAAAATTAGCGTCGAATAGTTCAGAATTCACGGTTTGTGTTTTTATAATCCGAATTAAATAGTAGATTATTACATATATAATTGCCTGCATATGGTAAGCATTTGAGGTTAGTACTTTGAGATTGAATCAAATTCATAATTGAAATGAAATAGATTGATTTTGTATATTCTAAAATATATTGATTATGAATATATGTGTATTGAGAAAAATATGATTATTATCAAATTGAATATATACTTATATGTGATGATATACATTCATGAAATTGAGACATTAGTTGTATTGAAAAGTGAAATGAACCCCTATTGTTGAGTCAGATATAGATGACATGACATAGGATAAGAAGAGTTCAAGGATTACTTGGACCTTAAGTCGATGAGGCACTGGGTGCCAATTTGTTTTGGTTTAACCGATAAGACACCGAGTGTCAATTTATATAGTGTTGGATGTATTTATTACTTTGGATTTATCCAATGAGGCGTTGGGTGCCAAACTAGTGTGTTGGTTGGATCCCTGTATCCATTCGAGTCCGTGTTGTGTTAATAGGGGAAAGTAAAATAATAAATTATGTGATTGATATTGAAATGGTAAATATGAGAAATGAATATGAGATGAGAAAATGTTGAAATGAAAGAGATGAACAATGATTATGAGATGAGAAATGAAATATGAATTGATGAATTGTGATGTGAAACTTTAATGAATTCAAGTATTGATCAAAGATATGAATCATGACATTGCATGAGTTGATGTATTCAAATTTTAAATGATATGCCATTGATATATATATATATATATATATATATTTGAATATGTGAAATCTTAGTAGATGTGAATAAGGAATGAGCAAGAATTATATTATTGAATTGAAACTTTTGAACATAGCTTAATTGTTGCATATTGCATGTTAAATACTTATATCAAGTTTATATTATTCGGATTATAGAAATACCAGTGATTTTTACTCAGCGTGCGGTTTTATTTTTCATGCGCAGGCTAGGTACCGTTCAAATTATTACCGACTCAACATCAAATCACAAATCCTGAGCTCAAGTGTGGTGATATTTCATTTTGTAATGGCATGTACCTAGAGAGTATTTTTGTTGATATTGTCTATAAGGTGTGGTTATCTTAGTTGCTAGTGAAATGATGCTTAAATGTGTATATGGTTGTGGTTGAGGCTGTGTTGCTATGTTAGCCTAGTTTATACTTTGGTATGTGATAGTTTAAAGTTTGGTAGCTTAGCATAATGCTTGGTATGTGCTTAGCTTCATATTTGGTAACTTTAGAAGTTGAAAGTTAGTTCAAATATGGTAAATGTGATATGAATGAAAGTCTTGAATGTTTCATGTGTTGTTGATGTATTTGAACATATAAAATGTGGCACCAATAAAGGTACATTAGTTAGGCATATTAGGTGATAAATTTGGTGTATTTTGGGCATGTTTAATCATGTTTTGAATAAGTTAAATGATTGATAATTGAGTTGCTTAGTGCATAAGTAAGTAAGAAATGTAAACTTGAGTTTTAAGGTACTTTTGGGTGCACACGGCCTGGCCACATGGGTGTGTGACCCTGAAATCAAAATTTTAGTAATTATTTCCTAAATTTCCAAAATTGTTTCAAATTAGTCCCTGTTTGTTTTTAAACTACTTTTAAGGTCCCAAAGACTTGAAATAAGGGCCGTAAGAGTAATTTTATTTTGTATTGGGGTGGATCAGCAAACCTAAATTAAGTGCATTCCACTAACATCATCGAAGATAAATTAAAAAGATAATCGTAGATGGAGTATGGACTAATACTCTGATGCTAATAGTTGGAATAGTTGTGTACGTATCCAAATTTTGACATTCTAGAAGGGATAAATAGTGATAAGAGTGTAGACAGTGGAAGACTAAGTTTAGCAGTGTATAAATAGTTAACAGAGTGTAGACAGTAGAAGACCAAGTTTAGAAATGCATAGCATAATTTATTATTCGAATGTATAAAAATCTAGCATGAAAGTATTAGATTGTCATGACCTGCCCCTGCATATTATAATGTTATTATTTAGTTTATATGTTGATTATGATTGAATTAATTATTTGATTTGTTAGAAATGCTCGTAACCCTAATCCGACGACGGAGAAGGCCTAGGGGTGTTACAGTTTCGTAGAAATAAAATTAAACTTTAAGGAAATTGTTTTATGTAACACCCCTAACCCGTATCTATCGCCAGAAGGGGTTACGGGGCATTACCGAAAAAGGTACAACTATCATACATTCGCAAATACATTTAGGCTATATTTAAAGGCATACATTTAACCTCAGTAAAACAAATCATGAATCCTGGTTTATAAACTTATAAAATAAACTGCATTAATATGTTCTCCAAAGAAATTAATAATAGTTCTATTACTAAGGTTTTATGAGCTTAGTACATAAATATAACAGGGATCATTTAATATGCTTATTGTCTAAGTCATTATAATAAAATAATAAGTCAAAAGAAACAATTTAAAACTTTACATAAATATAAACGAACAAATCATGCACTCATCATAAAACCATATTATAATCGGCACCTCAATATGTATATCTTAATCAAGATGACTTAAGCCTAAATTAGTAACCATCATATTATAATACATGCCCATATAAAACCTTTTATAAAAAAAAAAACAAACAACTACGTATTTTAGGTTGAATATGTTAGGAGCATTAATGTACCTTCATAGTATAATTACTTATTAATACACAAATGCTCAAAACAATTATCAAATTTGCATATAAACATTTTATCAACATATAGCAAAAGTTACTATTCATTTGGTTAATTTCTTAAGCTTATCCAAATGCAAAATAGCTTAATACTTGTGTTTAACCAATGTTCATTTTCAACATTATTCAATCATTCCATACACATAAACATTTTAAAGAACCAAATCAAGACATCAATCATAATTTGCCGTTCACATTAATATCATAAATATACATATATGCATAACACATAGCAACTATTTTGACTATCACTTTAACATACCAAATCGAATCTAAGCATGTTTTATTTGCTCATCATGAAATGCAACAAAGGTTATAACCGAGGCTAATTGTAACCTTTGTTATAACCTTAAACAGGTTATAAACCATAAACAGGATGGCACAGAGCCATAATAATATGCGTGGCACAGAGCCATCGATGGGGTGGATAGCACTAAGCCATCGGCCACGGTAACATACTTGGCACAAAGCCATCAATCACGGTAACATATTCGGCACATAGCCATCAATCACGGTAACATATTCGGCACAAAGCCATCTATTGGCACAAAGCCTTAATTAGGTTGGCATAGAGCCATAAACAGATTAAGTGGCTTAAAGCCATCGGTAAGTCCACAGTCGTCTCGGGTGACCCGTGCGACTTTACCAGATCAATACAAATATACGGCTCTGAGCCTTTGGTGGGTCCACAGTTGTCTCGCGCAACCCGTGCGACCCTATTAGATTAGATCTTCCTCCGTACAATATCCCAACCCATGCAACATGTATGCAGTATGTCATGCCTATAATTGGTCATACAATCACATTCAAATCATTCATTTCATAATCATACAATTACAGCCAAATTACACTACAAGGGTATTTCGATAATTTTGCACTACAATGGTATTTCACTTTTCTACTATAGGGGTATTTCGGTAATTTTGCACTACAGGGGTATTTCGGTAATTTTCCACTACAGGAGTATTTCAGTAATTTTCCAACCTCCTAGGAGGTCTACAGTCGTCTCGAACGACTTCAGTAACCAAAATAAACATAACGGTCTAAATGGGCCTAAGGCCCATTGCTCGGCCAAGTGGGGCCCACATACACATTTGGCCCGCTAAGCCCAAAATCGACCTTAGCCATGTAGACGATATAGCCAGGTCCAATATTTCCACATATCCATGACAAAGGCCCGTGTGGGGCCCACAAGCCTATCGGGCCCATACGGCCCGCTTCGGCCCAAAATCGGCCTAAGCCCATGAGAACGTTCATGGAGGCCTCTACAGTCTAACGCCCATACTTGTGGCTCGATTCATCATATGTGCGATCGCACGCCTATGTGGCATCATATGTCATATTCCAACTTTTCGACATTTTGCCGATCTACAGCTATAGTAGTGAAAACAACACATACTTTCGGCTTTTAACCAATTATCGAATACTGCAAACAAATATACACTTCATCGGTGTTTACACCTATTACCGTTTACAGTGCGCGCATACACACCTGATCACATAGAGTACTATGAATTCTTAAGCGTCGGAACCTATTCAATCAAAACAACAATTAACATTTTATCAAAAGAATTAAAAGAACTTTAACCCAAACTCCTAGTCGAAGAATCGACTACCACTTGCCTTGACTAGATTGGTCGACTGCGATTTGCCTACTTAATCCAAAGTTTGATGCAATCACCCTTTCGTATCTCGGCGGAAAGTCTCGAACTGCCGACACCCTACATCGCTTAAACTTAGGAGAAGAGGCTATGTGCTCAATCACTGCCGGTACCTTTGCCATTTCTTTCTTACTAGAACCCTCTTTACCTATTTTCAAACTCGGTACAAGAGAAAAAGAAATTGCAACCTTATGACAGAAGAAGAGAAGTGAAACAGATTTGGCTAAACAATTTGTTCAAGTAAAAAGAATCGGGAGGATATTCGGTTAGAAGAAGAAAAGAAGAGGAGAACAAAAAATGATTGAGAGAAAAGAGAAGGAAGGAATTCGACCAAAGCAAGAAGACTTTGGCCTAGTAGAGTAAGGAAAACAAAATTGAAACTGAAGTAGAGATGAAAGAAAAAGAGAGATTTGGCTAAGGCAGAAATCGATTGAAGAAGAAATGAATAGGGAAGGAGAGAAAAAAAAGAGTGATTCAGCCAACACAAGCAAAAACCAAATGAGCTAGAGAGAAACAGAAGGGTTCTAGAGAGAGTTTGGCATTTGGTGCTTTGTGTTTCGGAAAAAGTGAACAAAAAGGATAAGAAGGAGAGAACCCGAATGATCCAAAATATGTTAAAATAAGAAAACAAAACCCGAAAATTACCAAAAGAAGTCGGCACTCATTCACTCTCTCATTGCCGCGATGCACCAAATGGGTTCCCCTAGCCGAATTTGCATATAGAAGTTGCACAATTCGGCTACAACACACTTCAATTTTCAAATCCCTTTGAAATCTCCATAAATCCCTCCTTGATATGATTCATAATCTTTTCCTAACAACTCAAGACCAATTCAAACTTCCTCCCAGCAGTCTTTCACTCGAATTCCACCACCTTACGGCAAAGGAGTAAAATAAATACTCCTTTATGCATAGCTCAGTCCCTTTTAGACAGAGAACATGCCACCTACCACTGAGCCACAAGCTCTTCTTGTGTCACATCTTATCCAAAATATCTAGGTTTATTCAAGAAACAACCAAAAATTTTGCTCACGCTATGACTTGAACCTCGAACCATATGCATACTCTTAACGCCTCCTTGCCACTAGACCACATGCTTCCTTGTGTCATGTTTTCACCAACAATATTCTTAAGGCCTACCCACTAACGTCAAGGCTCCTTTAAGAGAAAAATGTAAATTTTTGCTAAGGCCCAGGTTTGAACCCAGGGCTTCTCCAACACTCCCAAACACTCCAAAATCACTTAACCATTAAAGCAGACAATCAATTGTGATATTTTCATGCACAACAAAATATTTATAAGCTACCTTCTAACCGATCTCACACTCAAGGCCCACTACTTCTAGGTCCAATTTCAGGGTGTTACACTAATTCCATTACCACATATTCAGCTAAGTACTTAAGCATACATATAACTTAAAATTATCACATTTTCTCATATATACCAACATCTAATTCACTAAAAACCAAATCATGGATCCATGCCTTAACAAGCATCTCAACCAATTTTACATATACTCATTTATAAACAATTCATAGCCGAATCACCTAAACCAAAACCAAGCATAATCATCATAATTCCTTATAACTTGGATTACCATAACTGAATAAGCATAAATACCATATCACAAAGATTATCAAAACATAACAACAATTAAGCTTTATAGTTACGAACGAATTCATCAAACCATTCACTTACAACATGAGTCATACTAAACATTCCATAAATACCACCTCTATCTATTTAAACACCATACACATGATCAACCTTTAACCAAAATGCATCAAGTATCATTCACACTCATTTATCACATAATCAAATCATCCAACTATAAGTGATTATAACTACCACATCATTTGCTCATAGCATGAAACCATACTTGTAATGCCCTGAATTTCGAGATTTTTCGGGTTTACTGCGATTTTACAGAAATTATGAATTTTCTTTGTTGAGGCTGCTAAATTTGTGTTTAAGTATGTTAGTGAGCCTTTAAGAGGCCCAAACTCAGGTTAAAACCCGATAAAAATAGAAAAATATGTTTTTAATTGAAGGAAAGAACTTGGTCAATAGGGCTCTTAAGAAAAACTTGGTAAAATTTGTCACAAAAGGAGCCTTGGCAAAGTGGCAAGGTGGCGCCACTAAGCTCCTAAAAAAAAGGTGCCTAGAAGGGAGTTAGAGGTCCAGGGTTCAAGTCAAGGTAAGTTTAAGGTACTTTTATTTTTATGTGCAAGTGTGGGCAAGTGTTGGCACTCAAGTGGAATTCTAGCTTGGAGAGTTTGAATTGCTCATGAGAATGGATCAATGAGAGATTTTAGGATATTCGAATTTGAAGAAGTAGTGGTTGGCCAAGAGACTCTGTATAGTGCAATTTCGGCATCCAACTTTGAGCATAGCATTTTCGGCATTTGGGTGTTAGTGTGCCGATTTCTCTGGGTCAATGAGTTCTCTTTTTCTGCCGATTGAGTATAGAGCTTTAGGTCTGTCTTTTTATCATTCTTTTGCCACATTCTTTTCTTCTTTTCTGACCTAATAGCTGAACCCTATTACCCCAAAACCCTATTGCCGATTGCACCTTCTAGCCGAACTCACATCTCTTTTCTCTTCTTCTTCTTCTCCCATTCTTCTTTTCCCTTTTTGTTCTTCTTGCACCTTGAACCGATTCCATCCCACCATTCTCTCTTCAAGCCGATTTCATCCCATTGCAAGCCCTTCTAAGCCGAATCAATCTATCCCCTTTTCTCTTTTCTTCAACCTCTGTCGACAACTTCTAGAAGCCGAAACTCCCCATTGCTGACTACCTCTTTTTGCCAAAATCATCTTTTTCTTCTTTTGAATTCTCCAACAAGCCGAATCCCTCATCCTCTATTTTTTTTACTATCGATTCACTGCCCTTATTCCTCTGTGGTGTCGACAAAAGCATCTAAGTAGAAATCTACAAGCCGAATCTCCTAGAGCCATTCTTTGTTAACGTTTGGGGATAGATCTATTACAGATCTAGTTTAGAGAGGGCGTGGAAGCAGTATTCATCAAGTAGAGTCATTGTTAGCAAAAGAGGAGAGCCAACGAGGAACTGAAGGCATCGATATAACCAGATCTAGATCTAGTGCATCTAAGTCGACAAAGGAGGTATCGCTTAGGAGTCTTCACCGGTGAAAGCGCAAACAAGTGTGTGTATCGAACACCCTTTCATGGTTCAAATCGGCGAAAGCTGAAATGCCGAAATGCCGAAGTTCTGGCATTTCGTAGGCTTGTGAGCGTGCAAACGCTCTCAAGTCGATAGGAGTATGATGGATCTGAAATCGCTACTGGTAGGTGAGCCGAGTGCGTAATTTCATGCACTTCAGTGAGTTAGGCCTCGGTGGGCTGAATGTGGGCCCAATGGGCTTTCGAGCCCATTTGGGTAAAAATAGGCTTTAAGGGTATTTTGAAGACTATAGGGTTAAAACTGCTAAAACGGGTAACTGAATACTAAAACTGGACTGAATAGGCTTAAGTGACCAATAGACATTGTTGGGCCCATTAGGGGTTTTAGGGCCCAGTAACTGAAATTGTTAAAATCTGTTACATAGACTGTAAAGATGAAAATAGAGATTAGTAAAGACTGTAACATGCATGAAACTCATAAATTATGAAATAAGTACTGAAATACCCCCTTAGGGTGAGAAATTACCGTTTTACCCCTAGGTGTAAAATGACCGTTATACCCCTAGGGCTAGATATGTATGAAATGCATGACTTGACTGTTACTGTTACTGTGTGCCATACTATATATATCTGTTGCATGGGTTGGGTTAATAATAGAGGAAGTGTGAGTGGCACTGCCACGTTTACTGAAAGGGTTTATGCCTCATATTACTGAAAAGGGGCTTTGTCTCGTTATACTGATTATCTGAGTAGCCATGCTGCGATTGTGGTGTGTGGGCTGGGTTGGTCGAGTTTTTCCCCACATGGTGTGTTGGCTGGTACGGGTGGTGTGTAGCAGTTGGGTGGGTTGAGTAGTCTCCCCACATGATATGGGCTTGCATGCATACTGTTTATCTGTACTATTTTGTTTGGGCCTATAGGCCATACTGCTATCTGAATAGGGCTTCAGCCCAGATTACTGAGACTGAATAGGGCTTCGGCCCAGTAACTGACTGAGACTGATTAGGGCTTAGGCCTAGTGGGCTTGAGCTGACTTGGGCTTTGGATGGGCTTCTACACACACTGAGTTTTCCAAACTCACCCTTTTCTTTCCATCCTTGCAGGTGAGCCCTAGTTCATGGACTTGGAGCTGGGAGGGATTCAGAGTGGCCACAGAGACTAGTTTTAGTTTTAAACTTGCTTAAGTTATTTCGTTATTTTTACTTACTTGTTTTATTTTCATTTTGGGTTTGTAATAAGGCCGCTTTAACTATTCGTATTTGGGGTTTTTTTCTTTTTACTTATGCATGATTTACTCTAACTACAACAACGCACGTTTTTCCAAAACTTAAACCAATGTTTTCAAAACCAATCTAACACCTCAATCGTCTAACTAAGGTAATGATAGATAAGTAAATCTTTTAATAATTGGTAGAGATTAGTATGATCGTCAAATGAATCGAAAATTTCTCCTCAACCCTAAATATTGTTTTGTAAACCTCACCACCAAACTTAGTAACTAGGTAACGTGGATTAGTTTAGGTGATGTGACACACCAGACTTGGCCATAACATCTAGGCCGGGTTTGGGGTGTTACATTTAGTGGTATCAGAGCCAGGTTGTAACAACTCGGCTGTGGATCGGGTTTGAAAAAGCTTTCAAAATTTTTAAGCCCAAGAAGTGTATTTTTTGAAAATTAGATTTTCTGGAAAATTTTTATTTTAAAGAGATTTTTTTCCAACTTGTCTTCTTTAAATCACACATGATTGGAGAAATTGCTTTTAAAAGGCTTAAATCTTCCTGAGTTTTTCTGAAAACTAATAATTTGAGATGTGGCACACTGAATCCCCGGCACCAAGTCTGTAAGTATTTCTGCTTTATAAACTGTACTGTACTGAAACAATACTGTAGATAGAACTAAGCCTTTGATATGATACTGTAGATAGGGCAGTATTAGGACTACAAGACTGAGACTGTAGGGAAAAAACCCTAGAAAATTGAGACAGTAGTTAGACTACGATTACGCGAGAATAAACTCTGAAACTTCATCTATGCATAAGACATTCTGTAATAAAGAACTGAAACATTAAACTAATGTCATAAAATTCGTAAAACAGATAAATCGTTATGAGTACGAGAGCTGCTTGTGGACGAGGCCGTGGACGAGGCCGAGGTAGTGCGCAAGTTGGATCTTCATCTTCTGGACATATACCAGCTGAGGAAGTATGAGCTCTGCCAGCGATGGAGACTGAATCATATAATAGGGCTGCAGGGGACTACGCTTTGTCCCAAGCCATGCTGAGGGTGTTAGAAAGGGTCACTGGGGTAAGCACTGAAACCGTGGATAAAGGGTCTATTTCTGATTGACTCTAGGCTAACGGAGCTGAGGTCTTTAGGGGTATATCCGGAGTAGCCCCAAATGTGGCTGAGTACTAGTTGGAAGCCACAGAACGGATAATGGACGACCTGGATTGCTCAGTGGAGTAGAAGTTGAAAGGAGTGGTGTTATCCTGTGAGACGAAACATATCAGTGGTGGATCACCGTGAGAGAGGGTACCCAGCTGAGGGGGTAACATGGGAATTGTTCAAGAAGACCTTCAAGGTAAAATATGTCAGAGCTAGCTATGCGGATGCACGTAAGAAGGAATTCTTGAATCTGACCTAGGGCAGTAAGACCGTTACTGAATATGAGGCAGAGTTTTTGCGGTTGAGCTGGTATGCTAGTGGTATTGTGGCCACTAAATATGAGCGCAGTGTTCGTTTCGAGGATGGCCTCAAAGATGAGCTGAGAGTACTGATAGCTCCGCAGAGGGAGCGTGACTTTGCTGCATTAGTGGAAAAGGCTAAGATAGCCGAGGACGTGAAGCGAGCTGAACAACAGAATCGCGATAGGGATCGCAACCGCTTTAAGAGTGATTCTGAACCATCGGGTACTGCAAACCAGAATTTTAAGAGAGCTAGGGTGGAGGAACCAGTTCGAGCTGTGCCAGTAAATATGGTTAGACCACAGGCTTGTGGGGACTGTGGTAGAGCGCATCGAGGTGAATGTTGGAAACGTATTGGAGCTTGTTTTCGATGTGGGTCTAAGGAGCATCAAGTTAAGGATTGCCTAAAAAAGCCAGTTCAGGCTCAAGTTATTGATCAGAGGGTTGCTCAGCCTGTGCGAGGAGGACTGCCACCTCCTAGGGGCTGTGGTCGAGGTAGAGGAGGCAACGGTAATGGACGTAGTCGTGGAGCACCTGGTAAGGGTGCTGGTAATGCTGAGGCTCGTCAGCCAGCCTTGGTGTATGCTGCTCGTCGTCGAGAAGAGGGTGATACACCTGACGTTATAACTGGTACATTCTTGATATCTAGCATACCATATACTGCTTTGATTGATGTGTGTTTGACACATTCATATGTTGCATGTGAGATTTCTGGGTCGTTGGGGGTACACTCTGAAGAGACTGTGAGTGGGGTAACCGTAATTAGTCCTTTGGGTCAGTCGGTTAGGGTAGATAAACTCTTTAGGGAGGTACCTTTAGAGACTCAAGGTAGAATCTTTACTGGAGACTTAATGGAGTTACCCTTTGGAGAATTTGACTTGATACTGGGCGTGGACTGGTTAACTAAGCACAAGGTAACTTTGGATTGTGCGGCCAAGAGGATGGTTTTGAGAACAACCGAGGGCGAGGGGGTAATGGTTATTGGAGAACGAAGGGACTATTTGTCCAAAGTGGTTTCGGCCTTAAGGGCTGAAAAGTTGATTCGCAAGGGTTGCGAAGTATATCTGGCATTTGTGAGTCAAACTGAATCTAAAGATGTAACAGTGGAGGTAGTTAGAACTGTTAATGAGTTTCAAGATGTCTTTCCTGAGCAGCTTCCTGGATTACCTCCTAACCGAGAAGTTGAGTTTGGGATCGATTTGTTGCCTAGAACAGCTCCACTGTCCATTGTGCCCTACAGAATGGCATCGAAGGAGCTAGTGGAACTGAAAGCCCAGATTCAAGAGTTGTTAGATAGATGCTTCATTAGACCGAGCATGTCTCTATGGGGAGCACCGGTGCTGTTCATGAAAAAGAAGGATAGGACGATGCATATGTGCATCGATCATCGCCAGTTGAACAAACTGACGATAAAGAATAAGTATCCTCTACCGAGAATAGACGATTTGTTTGACCAGCTTAGAGGAGCTTCAGTGTTTTCCAAGATCAATCTTCGATCTAAATACCATCAGCTAAGGGTAGAGGAGGTGGATGTTCATAAAATGGCGTTCAGAACTCGATATGGTCATTACGAGTTTTTGGTTATGCCATTTGGACTGACGAATGCACCTGCAGCTTTTATAGATTTAATGAATTGAGTGTTCCAGCCGTACTTGGATCAGTTCGTGGTCGTCTTCATTGGCGATATATTGGTGTATTTGGAAACAGAGGAGAAGCATGACGAACACCTTCGAATGGTTCTGCAAGTATTAAGAGAAAAGCAACTATATGCAAAATTTAGTAAGTGCGAATTCTGGCTGCGAGAAGTGACTTTTCTGGGTCATGTTGTTTCTGCTGAGGGGATTAGGGTAGATCCTCGCAAGATTGAGGCAGTTCTGGACTAGAAGCCGCCAAGGTCAGTATTGGAAATTCGAAGTTTTCTGGGTCTGGCAGGTTATTACAGAAGATTTGTTGAGGGGTTTTCTTTAATCGCTGCACCGTTGACGAAACTGTTAAGGAATGGAGTAGTGTTTATGTGGACTGAGAAGCAACAAGAAGCTTTTAACAAGCTGAAGAAGGTGTTGACTGAGGCGCTAGTGTTGATTCAGCCAGAGTCTGGAAAGGATTTCATCGTGTACAGTGATGCTTCGCATGTGGGATTAGGTTGTGTACTGATGCAAGAGGGTAAGGTGGTCATTTATGCTTCGCGACAGCTTAAGCCTCATGAAGTGAATTACCTACAAATGATTTAGAGTTGGCAGCAGTGGTTTTTGCATTGAAAATCTGAACACACTGTCTGTATGGGGAAAAGTGTATCATATACACTGACCATAAAAGTCTCAAATATCTGTTGACTCAAAAAGAGTTGAATCTTAGGCAACGAAGATGGATAGAGTTGCTTAAGGATTACGACTGTTTGATTGAGTACCACTCAGGCAAGGCTAGCGTGGTGGCTGATGCACTAGGTCGTAGGACGGTTGCTGAGTTGAGAGCTATGTTTGCTCGTTTGAGTTTGTATGATGATGGAAGTTTATTAGCTGAGTTGCAAGTACGACCGACTTAGATTGAGGAAATTAAGGTGATGCAGTTGAAAGATGACTCGTTGGTTCCTCGATTTCAGTAAGCTAAGAATGGTGAGAATAAAGACTTTAGGCTAAATTCTGATGGGGTTCTCTGCTTCCGTGGAAGAGTTTGTGTACCGAGGGACTCTGAGTTGAGGCAAATGATTCTGCAAGAAGCTCATGGTGGACCTTATGCCATGCATCCTGGAGGAAATAAGTTGTATCAAGACTTGCGAGAGGTGTACTGGTGGCCTGGACTTAAGCAAGAGGTGACTGAATTCGTTGGAAAATGTCTGACGTGTCAACAAGTAAAAGCTAAGCACCAGTTGCCTTTTAGACTGTTGCAGCCAGTGAAGATTCCGCAGTGGAAATGGGAAAGAGTAACTATGGATTTTGTGAGTGGGTTACCTTTGACACCCTCAAAGAAAGACTGTTTGGGTAATCGTGGATAGATTGACGAAGTTTGCTCATTTCATACCGGTTAGAACTGATTACTCACTTCAGAAGTTGGTCAAGTTGTATGTGGCAGAGATAGTACGGTTGCATGGGGTGCCAGTTTTGATAATTTCTGATCGAGATCCTAGATTTACATCTCGATTCTGGCAAAAATTGCATGAGGCGTTGGGTACGAGATTGGACTTCAGTACTGCGTTTCACGCTCAGACAGATGGACAGTCTGAAAGGGTCATTCAGGTGTTAGAGGACATGTTAAGAGGATGTGTTATCGACTTTCATGGCAGTTGGGAGGACTATCTGCCATTGGCGGAGTTTGCCTACAACAACAGTTATCAAGAAAGTATTCAGATGGCTCCATATGAGGCACTTTATGGGCGAAGATGTCGTACGCCTACATGTTGGATAGAGTTAGGAGAGCACCATGTTCTTGGACCAGAGTTGGTGGCAGATACTGAAAGCAAGGTTAAACTGATTCGAGACCGGTTAAAGGAGGCGTCTGATAGGCAGAAGTCATATGCTGACCTTAAGTGTAAGGAAATTGAGTTTGCTATTGGAGATATGGTTTTTCTGAAGGTTTCGCCATGGAAGAAGATCTTGAGATTTGGTACAAAGGGCAAGTTAAGTCCGCGATTCGTTGGGCCTTATCGGATTCTCAAGCGAATTGGACCAGTAGCATATCAGTTGGAGTTGCCACCAGAGTTAGACCGTATTCATGACGTTTTTCACGTGTCTATACTAAGGCAGTATCGGTCAGATCCTTTGCATATTGTACCAGTAGAGGAGATTGAGGTAAAGACTAATTTGACCTTTGAGGAAGAACTTGTGCAAATTTTGGATCGTGAAGTGAAAGTCTTAAGGAAGAAGTCAGTTCAGTTAGTAAAGGTGCTGTGGCGCAACCATGGAAGAGAAGAGGCTACGTGGGAGCCAGAAGAGACCATGCGTTAACAATACCCTCAGTTATTTGGATCAGGTAGATTTCGAGGCCGAAATTTCTTTAAGGGGGTAGAGTTGTAACGCCTTGAATTTTGAGATGTTTTGAGTTTATTGCGATTTTGTGGAAATTGTAAATTTTCTTTGTTGAGGCTGCTAAATTTGTGTTTAAGTATGTTAGTGAGCCTTTAGGAGGCCCAAGCTCAGGTTAAAACCCGAAAAAAATAGCAAAGTATGTTTTTAAGTGAAGGAAGGAACTTGGTCAAGAGGGCTCTTAAGAAAAACTTGGTAAAATTTGTCACAAAAGGAGCCTTGGCAAAGTGGCAAGGTGGCGCCACTAAGCTCCTAAAAAAGTGGTGCCTAGGAGGGAGTTAGAGGTCCAGGGTTCAAGTCAAGGTAAGTTCAAGGTACTTTTATTTTTATGTGCAAGTGTGGGCAAGTGTTGGCACTCAAGTGGAACTCTAGCTTGGAGAGTTTGAATTGCTCATGAGAGTGGATCAAGGAGAGATTTTAGGATATTTGAATTTGAAGAAGCAGTGGCTAGCCAAGTAACTCTGTATAATGCAATTTCGGCATCCAACTTTGAGCATAGCATTTTCGGTATTTGGGTGTTAGTGTGCCGATTTCTCTAGGTCAGTGAGTTCTCTTTTTCTACCGATTAAGTATAGAGCTTTAGGTTTGTCTTTTTATCATTCTTTTGCCACATTCTTTTCTTCTTTTCTAACCTAACAGCCGAACCCTATTACCCCAAAACCCTATTGCCGATTGCACCTTCTAGCCGAACTCACATCTTTTTTCTCTTCTTCTTCTCCCATTCTTCTTTTCTTTTTTTGTTCTTCTTGCACCTTGAACCGATCCCATCCCACCATTCTCTCTTCAAGCCGATTTCATCCCATTGCAAGCCCTTCTAAACTGAATTAATCTATCCCCTTTTTTCTTTTCTTCAACCTCTGTCGACAACTTCTAGAAGCCGAAACTCCCCATTGTCGACTACCCCTTTTTGCTAAAATCATCTTTTTCTTCTTTCGAATTCTCCAACAAGCCGAATCCCTCATCCTTTATTTCTTTTACTATCGATTCACTGCCCCTATTCCTCTGTGGTGTCGACAAGAGCATCTAAGTAGAAATCTAAAAGCCGAATCTTCTAGAGCCATTCTTTGTTAACGTTTGGGGATAGATCTATTACAGATCTAGTTTGGAGAGGGCCTGGAAGTAGTATTCATCAAGTATAGTCATCGTTAGCAAAAGAGGAGAGCCAACGAGGAACTGAAGGCATCGATACAACCAGATCTAGATCTAGTGCATCTAAGTCGACAAAGCAGGTATCGCTTAGGAGTCTTCGCCGGTGAAAGCGCAAACAGATGTGTGTATCGAACACCCTTTCATGGTTCAAATCGGCGAAAGCTGAAATGCCGAAATGCCGAAGTTCTAGCATTTCGTGGGCTTGTGAACGTGTGAATGCTCTCAAGTCGATAGGAGTATGATGAATCTGAAATCACTACTGGTAGGTGAGTCAAGTGCGTAATTTCATGCACTTCAGTGAGCTGGGCCTCGGTGGGCCGAATGTGGGCCCAATGGGCTTTCGAGCCCATTTGGGTAAAAATAGGCTTTAAGGGTATTTTGAAGACTGTAGGGTTAAAACTGCTAAAACTGGTAACTGAATACTAAAACTGGACTGAATGGGCTTAAGTGACCAATAGACATTGTAGGGCCCATTAGGGGTTTTAGGGCCTAGTGACTGAAATTGTTAAAATTTGTTACATAGACTGTGGAGATGAAAATAGGGATTAGTAAAGACTGTAACATGCATGAAAGTCATAAATTATGAAATAAGTACTGAAATACCCCCTTAGGGTGAGAAATTACCATTTTACCCCTAGGTGTAAAATGACCGTTATACCCCTAGGGATAGATATGTCTGAAATGCATGACTTGACTGTTACTGTTACTGTGTGCCATACTATATATATCTGTTGCGTGGGTTGGGTTAATAATGGAGGAAGTGTGAGTGGCACTGACACATTTACTGAAAGGGGCTATGCCTCGTATTACTGAAAAGGGGTTTTGCCTCGTTATACTGATTATCTGAGCAGCCATGCTGCGACTATGGTGTGTGGGCTGGGTGGGTCGAGTTATTCCTCACATTGTGTGTTGGCTGGTACGGGTGTTGTGTAGCGGTTGGGTGGGTTGAGTAGTCTTCCCACATGATATGGGCTTGCATGCATACTGTTTATTTGTACTGTTCTATTTGGGCTTATGGGCCATACTGCTATCTGAATAGGGCTTCGGCCCAGATTACTGAGACTGAATAGGGCTTCGGCCCAGTAACCGACTGAGACTAATTAGGGCTTAGGCCTAGTGGGCTTGAGCTGACTTGGGCTTTGGATGGGCTTCTGCACACACTGAGTTTTCCAAACTCACCCTTTTCTTTTCGTCATTGCAGGTGAGCCCTAGTTCATGGACTTGGAGCTGGGAGAGATTCAGAGTGGCCACAGAGACCGAGTTTTGGTTTTAAACTTGCTTAAGTTATTTCGTTATTTTTACTTACTCGTTTTATTGTCATTTTGGGCTTGTAATAAGGCCGTTTTAACTATTCGTATTTGGGTTTTTTTTTCTTTTTACTTATGCATGATTTACTCTAACTACAACAACGCACGTTTTTCCAAAACTTAAACCAATGTTTTCAAAACCAATCTAACACCTCAATCGTCTAACCAAGGTAATGATAGATAAGTAAATCTTTTAATAACTGGTAGCAATTAGTATGATCGTCAAATGAATCGGGAATTTCTCCTTAACCCTAAATATTGTTTTGCAAACCTCACCACCAAACTTAGTAACTAGGTAATGTGGATTAGTTTAGGTGATGTGACACACTAGACTTGGCCATAACGTCTAGGCCGGGTTTAGGGTGTTACAATGCTTAACAAAATAAACAAGCCATTTTCACATGGCTTATTATATACATATCTCTATTATCAAGTATCATTCAATCTCAAAGCCATAATACCATTTCATAACTGATTACATATATACTCATATGTATATACTCATGAACCGAACTTTAATATTACATTCTTACACATAATGTGTGGCCAAATATACTTCTCATATACACATATATTTTCATTATCATTATATATAACTTGTATCACATATTCAATAGCCAACTTACTTTGTTTTCAAATAGGTAATCAACAGTCACATACCTGATCACTCTAGCTTGAATTACACATTCATTTACAACTTATCATTGCTTATTGAACCATTTGGAATTAAATAGGATACTCAAAAACTTTTACGTATCGTACAATGCCAACGTCCCACTCGTGGTCTTCCATGTAATCACGTAGCGATGCCCCTATCCCACACAGAGTCTTACTCGCAATTACAAATCGATGTCACTGTCCCACATAGGGTCTTATTCGAAATCTCATATTGTTGCCACTATCCCACACAGGGTCTTACACAAGATCACTTATTGGAATTCCTATGGTTCGAATCACTTATTGGAATTCCTATGGTTCGTACGAAACTTTTGTACGTCGTGTTTCGATCGAGTCAAACTTGTACATATTGTTTCGATGTATATACACATTCGGCTAATTTATATATATGCTAATAAATTCAATTCAGCAATTTAAGTTCACATATATTCAAAATTAACAGCATTTATTTGCTTATAGACTTACCTCGGACAGCGATAATCAGAACGGGACGACTATTCAACAACCTTAGTTTTCCCCCAATCCAAATCCGATTTCTTTGGTTCTTGATCAAAACATATTCAAATTAAACTCATTCAAACATAATTTCATTCAATTTAGTCCAAGGACACATGAATGGGAAAATTACCATTTTACCCCTGACATTTCACACTTTTAACAATTTAGTCCAAATTGCACAAAATACAAAACATGAAAATTTGCACACACCATGCTTAGGCTGAATATTATCCATGCTCATACAAGTCCCCACATTTCATTTATTTCACATTTTAGTCCCTCAATTTATTATTTTTTCAATTTAGCCTTAATTACTCAAATTCATCAAAAATTCCAATACAAAACATATTAATTCAAAACATATCTTTCATAATTCATCATCTAACATCATAAAACTCAATTATTCATCAATGGCATAACTCAAAATATTCATCAAAACTATAAATTCAAGTATGGGCTTTATACATTACACTGCAACGATTTCAAAAACGTAAAAATTATCAAAAACCGAGCTAGTTACATACCTTAATTAAGCTTCAACAATGGCCGAACAACCTAAGCTTTAATCTTTTCTTTCTTTTAGTATTCGGTGATGGTGAAAAAAATAATAAACATGAAAGCATGATGGTTTCATTTTATTAACATATATTTTATTATATTTTTTACCAAAATAACCTTACCAATTTAATATTAAAAACATATTTTGCATGCCATTACCGTCCACTACTTTAATTTATGGGCAAATTACATCTTAAATACTTCAATTTATAAAGACACATGCAATTCAGCCCTTACACACTAAACCACCAAATTTTCATTTTACACGATTAAGCCCTTTTATTTAATCGGGCATCCAAACAACAAAATTAAAACAAAAAAAATTCACGGATATCAATTCACACATAATAAACACCAAAAATAATTTTTAAATATTTTTTAACTCAGATTCGTGGTCCTGAAACCACTGTTCCGAATAGGGTCTAAATCGGGTTGTTATATTTTAATAACATTAGCAACTATAATAAAACTAAACCCACATAAATAATCCCATCGCCTTTTTTTGGGTTTGCAAATATCTATTTAGGGATTAGCATTGCTTAGGTCAGGCACCTCCCCACTGCCATTTGCGACCTACTTTCTTGTGGAGTAAGAGAAGAGTGGGTGAGTTCATTGAGAACTCAATGAATATTTAGAAAACATCAGAGTATGCCTAAAATACAAAGTTTAAAATATAGGGGAACTTAGTTTAAAAATCGTTTTGCGTACTGGGTTTGCCGTGAAAGTGCGAGACCTAGTTCACAGAACTTGCTTGTCAGAAAACATATAAGTTTGTAAATAGATTTAAATGTGCTTGTTGAAAATCATACTTAAAATTTTGGCTTGTTTCTAAAAAGAAAACTTAAAACATAAAATGTATTTGTGATTGTTCTTATTTTCTTATTATTATACTTGTACTATTAACAACAGTTTCACAAAATGTGTTTATAACACTTGCACATGTCTTTTGTTGGATAAACAGATCTCCTTATAACATTTTACTTGTGACTCAGAGAGTCCTTAACATGTCCCATAAGTGTAGGATAAGCTAAACACTCTCATGTACGCTAACATGTCCTTGTGAATGGAGGATAGCTCGACATTCCCTTATCTCTCCATGTCCCAAGGCCTCAACGCCCAAATCATAAAGCTTATAGGTGAGTACTCACAATCTATGGTATGCCATTATATCAAACATATAAGCTTGCATATAAGCACTCGTTCATATAGCGCTTCCACAAAAGCTTGTAAAACACAATTTATAAAATTGTACTTTTAAAACATATCTTAAAACATAGGCTCACATAGGAGCATGCATAAAACATAACTTGAAAACATAGTCTTAGAACTTGAAAAAAGAGTTTTATAGAAAAGCTTACTCTTGGAACTTAGTTCAAAAACCCAAAGTTTTTGGATAATATAACATTTCACACACAGTAACGAACACTGAACACTCTTTTAAAACCATAATTTTTGGAAAACATGGTGGTTTACACATGCGTGTCGTGATTCCAAAACACTCACCGAAAATCTAAGAATTTAAAAAAAAATTTCTTTGTCTTTATCCTTACTGATAGATTGTCCGGCTAGTTCACAACTTATATGAATATACATAAATTACTAACCAAACAAAACATGCACAAATATACTATTGAACTGTAATAGCTCGATTTAGGGCCAAGTCGTAATAGTGGTTTTGAGATCACAAATCTGATATAGAAGAAATTATTGCAGTAAAATTTTAAGGCTTATAGTATGATTGAATGCATGTGTGAAAATATCGTTAAGAAATGTTATCGATAGAGGGTCCAATTTGACTAGTAGGACTAAATTGCAAAAAGTGCAAAATATGTGTTCTAGAAGCATTGGGGGTTTAATTGAAATGAAATTGTATATTAGAGGTCCTTATTTAGTAATTAGACCATTATATATCATGATGGACAAAAATGAACATGGAAGGGTAAAATTTCAAAGAAAAGCCTTAAGGGCATTTTGGTCATTTGGTTAATAGAAGAATAAAAAGGGAAAATAAAGTCAAATTTGTGTCCATCTTCTCCTACCATAGCCAAAATTCACAAGGGAGCCATAGCTAGGGTTTCTTCACTTTCCAAGCTTAATAGTAAGTGCATCCTAGCCCCATTTTTAATGCTATTTAGGTTTTTGAAGTCATTATCACCCGATTTACCTATTTATACCATTATTTTGAAGTAGGGTTTATGTTTAAAAAATTAACCATGTGTGACATACATGTATTTTGATGTCTAATGGTAGAAAATGAAAGTTTAGTGATAGATAAACGATTTTTTCTAAGTGATTTTCGGTAAAAATGTCAAAAAGGACCTATTTGCAGAAGTTGTAAAATGTGTGTATGAATATGTGAATAAATGAAAAATGTGGGCTGCTATAAGCATGAATAAAATTCGGGTAGGCTTGGGTTTTGAGAAAAATGAATACTTTTCATTTTACGAACCTAGGGACTAAAATGTAAATAAGTGAAAAGTTAGGGGCAAAAATTGTAATTTTGCCTTAATATGATTTTTGGGCCTAATTGAATAATGTGATAATTAAATGAGTTAAATATGTTATTATAGATCAAGAAAGACGAGGAATTGACCTTGACCGAGGAAAGGACAAGGTAGTAGACTAAATCGCAAAGTGGTCGTTTTTGCACCAAGGTAAGTTTATGTATATGATGCATCGTTATATTATGTTGAAAAGTTTAATTATTTCTTGAACTGTATAATTGACAATGTGGATGAGTTTAATTGTATGAACGAGATCAATAATAATTCAATAAGTGTGGAAGTCTAATACGAACCCTAGGAACATTATAGGATACAAGGGTCATAGTATTGAGGTTATAGACATGTGATTCCATGTAAGACCATATCTAGGATAGGGCATCGGCAAGTGATATGAGATTCCGTGTAAGACCATATCCAGATATAGCATCAGTATGGTAGTACGTGTATGACCATGCCCGGGACATGGAGTCGGTACGAGATTTCGTGTAAGACCATGTCTAGGACATGGCATCGATATGAGTTTTCGTGTAAGACCATAGCTGGGCTATTGGCATCGATATTGGATTACATGTAAGACCATATCTAGGATATGGCATTGTATGGCCTATGTATGACTCTAGAGTATTCTTAATGATTCCGAATGGTTCAACGGGTGTAGCTTAAATGAAAGCGAAAGTACATTTAAAGTAAGTAATACAGGTACGTACAAAGTTCGTATGACTATTGGATGGAAGAATAATGATTAGTTAAAACATTATGTGCTGTAATGCTCTTATGGTAAGGTTATGATTGGGTAAGAAATGGCCATGAGAGTTTAGTAATGTTTATATCAACTTCCGTTATGAAATTTGTATGATTAAGTTATAAATAAGATGTTTATTATTTGCATATAAACTTACTAAGCTATATAGCTTACCCCTCTTTTCTTTCCCTTGTTTTATAGTGTTACCAAGCTAGCTCGGGGATCGGGAATCATCGGATTATCGCATCTTACTATCAAGGCTTTATTTTGGGTATTGATAATTTTAGCATCTTGAAAATATGGCATGTATAGGGACTTGATTATTTTGTATGTGTCATAGTTATTTTGGCCTAATGTGTGGGCTTATATTGGTGTGATGATCATTTTGTATAAGGTTATTTGAAATTGGCTAATGTTGGTTATTGGTATAATTGTGTGATGATGTCTTTCATGAATATGGTTACTTGCATGATTGAGTTGATAATTGTGTAAGGATCATGCATATTGATTGTGGTTTGTGAATGATGTGTGGACGTCTCAATTAAAGATGTTTGGTTGCTAAATTATGTCATGCTATGTATTATTGAAATTGGTATAAGTATGATTGTGTTTCAGGGTGGCAAATGACTTGGTAAATAGCCTTATTTTTGTCCATACTAGTAGACACATGGGCATGTGTCTAGGCCATGTGTCCCTTGTACCTTAGTTTTGAGAAACAGGATGTCCAGTAGTAAACACACGGGCAGAGACATGATCGTGTGTCTCAGCCGTGCAAAGGACATGACCTCAAGACATGGGCGTGTGCCCAGGTCATGTGAAGTTTGCACCTTAAATGCGAAAATTAAATTCGCCACACGGCCTAGCACACGGGCGTGTGACTTAGCCGTGTACCCCTAAATTGTTGATAACGTCATAAATAGAGAGTTACACGGGTTAAGGACACAGGCGTGTCCCGAACCACACGGGCGTGTGTGATCACATGGCCTGCCCACACGAGCGTGTAACTCTCCAAAACATGGAATTTTTCTAAGTGTTGTAAAAGTTTTGAAAGTTCTCAGTTTAGTCCCTAACCCCCTCCAATATATGTTTAAGGCTTCGTAGGCCCGTAATAGGGATGTTATGAATATGTTTGAAAAGTTTTAAATTGGATGCAAATTTTATGACTCTTTTTTGTACGTTTAAGTGTGTGTAAATCCGATAATGCCTCGAACCCTATCCCGGTATCAGATACGGGTAAGGGGTGTTACATGAACCTAGCTTCCTGAATAATGAACCCTAATAGGATAGAGATTTACATTAGTTTCTACGAACTTGGTTCTGAACAAAAACTTGACAACAGAATAATCGATGAAAGAATTTTCATGACATAAGGGTTGTATTTATAGGCACTAAGTGACTTGATAATCTTAGGATACCCTAGTTGACTTAGGAAAAAAGTTACGTGATTCAAAAGTATTCTAGATACGTAATATCTTAATTTCCTAATTGAAGTATAACAAAACCTTGACTGGAGAATCCCAATTCGCCAAACCAAATGGTGAACCCCAACTTGCCAAACCAACTAGTGAACATAACTTGCAATGAATTTGGCACACTGCCTTACTACAGCTTTTTGTGTACACTATTTCATTGTATCTCTCGTGAACTCCTTATTGATATTCTTTTGGTGAACCCCCAGTTCATTGAAGCATTGGTGAACCCTTACTTACAAAGCTAAAACTTCTAGGCCCTGTCTAGGGATGTTACAAGAAACACAAGGATGACGGGTATGGCAACCCAACCAGAAATTGAAAAATGACATTGTGGCGGTCGACCAAAAACACAATGACAATGGATGTGGTGACCCAACCATAAACATGAGGACGACGAGTGTGGCAATTTGACTCGAAACATAAGGATGACAGGGTGGCAACCCAACCAGGAACATAATGATGATGGGTGTGGTAACCTGACTAGAAACCCAAGGATGACAAGTGTAAAAACCGACCAGAAACACAAGGAGAGGTCAATCGGACTATCGTAGACTCTTGCAACCTAGAATTATATGGAGAGTAATGGATGTCTTGCTCCCAAATACATGAGAGGTTTATGGTAAATAAAAGGGTCGTGCTCCCAAATGCATGGAGAGAGGCTTACAGTAAATAAAAGGGTCCTATTTCTAGACACAAAAGAGGTGTAATGCCTTATACCTGACCTGATTTACCAGACTCGGATATAGGATGGCACAATACTTAAATACTTAACAAAAAATTTACAACTGGCAGAAACCATACTGAACATACTTCTTTTTTATTTATATTTTTTTCTGAGTTAAAGGATTGTGAAGGAAACGTTTATTAATTACATCAGATTCTCAAAAGCAGTATAAGAGATTACAACTTAAATCTTTGTTAAAACAAACTTAATAATGGAATATAATACTATTCACTATATTCCCAAGAGTGCCTTTCTGTATGCATAATTTTGCTCTTCGAACTGTCACTTTAGCATATTCTTGGCTTAGTCCCTTGTGGTGTACTAGATCAATTCCATGAACCTGCATTACAAATAAACATCCGTAAGTTCAACGAAACTTAGTGAGTCTCAACTAATATTACCTTTAAACGTCGTTGTTAAATTCCTCGACTTTAATATTCTAGATTTCCATCTAGGCTTGGGTAGCTACTTTTCTGATTCTTAGTGGATAACTATACGTGTGACATCTTGCTCGGTGAAGCCCTAGTGCTTGAGTGTTTTTTAGGAGTAAGAATTGTGGAATAGGTTTTGAGTAAGTAAGGTGTTGGATTGAACCCAGAAATCGAAGTCTATGGGTATGCCCTTGGGTAAAGTCATGGTTAGGTAAACAAGTTGGAGGAAAACAGTAGTGTGGTTTTGTCCACCCAAACAACACTTTAGCGAATGAATTTGGGTGAACCATTAACATGTAGGATATTGAAGGAAAATGTTTTAGAAAGTGAAACATTTATGTAAAATTTTAAGGAATCTTGAAAGAAGAAAGAAAGATATCACCGAAAGGCATCACATACCAAGCTTGGCTAGCTAAGGTGCTAGTTATATTCTAATGAGATGGTTAAGAACAAACAATGGATTTGACCTGGAAATATTCATTTATGCATATAACCATAGATCATCGTACATGTTTTCTTACAACTTTAAACCATCCATATGGTAAATAGAATAGGATTTTGACACGTGTCAAGTTCTTATAAGGGTAAATGTTGTATATTAAGATAGTCAAAAATTAAAAAAAAAAAAAGAGGAGTTTTTCTTCCACCTTCTTTAGGAAGTATTTTGCTAGTCTAGATCTAAAGTAATTTAAAGTGCTTCCTTCATTTATAAAAATAGAGGTGTTGATCTGGATCCCTACTCATGAGTGTTCCATGTCAAGCTAATATCTATGGTCTTCCTTACTATATTGTGGAAAAAGAGTAAGTCTAAGTAACTAGGTAAGGTTAAGGACATACAACCATAATAGGGGATATAGTGCTAGTTTCACGGGGCTAGATCTTTCGTCTCACGATCCGTGCAGCCTTAGGTGATCCATTTGTCCAAACTCACCTAAGTCAGCCTTTACTCAAGTGAAGATTCCTTAAGAACTCCTCCAAAGGCACCAATTTGTATAGCGGAAGCAAACTTATGCCAAAAGAAGCCACAAAGAACAATAGAAAGCCACAGAAAAGAACGCACACAAGGTTTTTGAGTGAATGCTCTCAGAATTCTATTACTTTTAAGAATTCAAGTACAATGGAGTGCTTTACAAATGAGGGGGAGGCTCTCTATTTATAGTTGAGCTCCCCCAAAATCGATGGACAAGATTAAGTTACATCAACATATGAGATTAACCATATCCCTTAATTTTAGGGATTTATAAGATATGCCATATCAAATCTAATCTAATCTTTACAATATATGATTCCTATCAATCTTCTAATATTAGTTACCAAAATAGCCTAAGTTGCCATATCTTCATTATCGGGCCAACCAGGCTTTAATCTAATAGGTTTCTCCAACAGTTCTTTAAATTGGGCAGTTCTTGTGGGCTAAATGATCCCCATCTTATTAATAGATCTCTATGGGGCGCATCTTGTGCAATGGTCACGGGTTTTGCACTTTGGCCCAGGACACTAGAGATGACAGAAAAAGAGGTATGTGAGTGAATTTTGACGAGTTTAGGTGCTCTATAATAGTGGTTTTTATTGATCTTCCAAAGGAAGTCTGGATTTGGAGCTTTGGAGTTAAGAAAGATGGAAGTCAGGTGAGTCCCTAGGTTGTCCTTTGCATGTAGTATGTATGTTCTAGGAACTTCTATTGTAAGTGACAAAATAATTAAAATGAAACTAACTAAGTATGATGTAAAAAAATATGATATGAAATGAGAGGTTTGTAATCATGCATGTATGGAATGTATGAAGTTTAATGGACCAAGTGTAGGATATGAATCTAAATGTGTATGGTATATACATGAGTCTGAAAGATAAATGTGCCTACCATAAGCATTTCATTGTATGATGGATTAATACATGATGAGTCTGGGTTTATTTCTGGAATCGTCAAAAGGGGTCTGTTGGGACTAAAAACACAAATATCTGAAAGGACAAGTTCATGGTCATGACATTAAAGGACCATATCATGTAAAATCGTAAATGGTGGGTTATAGCATTATATGAAAAGAATATCATATCGTGTAAGACTGTAACTAGTGGGTTATGGCATCATATGAAAATTTTAAGGTTATTACCTAATGTGGTTCTTTATGTGTCCCAAAATGAAGAGGGGCAAACCTCATTAAGTGTGAGTCTAGGCAAATCATTATCACCAAAACACTAGAAAAAGGACAACCTTTATTGTGAGCACTGGATGTAAAGGATAACCTTTATGAAAAAACCCTGAACAGGAAAACCTTTGTGGTGAGTACTGGATGTAAAGGACAACCTTTGTGGCAAAACTCTGGATAGGAAAGCCTTTGTGGCAAGTACTGAATGTAAAGGACAATCATTGTGGCGAAACTTTGGAAAGGTGAGCATTTGTGGAAGCCTCTGTTTAAGAATGCCTTTGTGGAAAATCTCTAAAAGGAAACGCCTTTGTGGCAATCTCTATCAAAGGAAAGCCTCTATGGCAACTTTGCAAAGGAAATCCCTTTGTGGCGAATAACAAAGGAAGCCTTTGCAGCTATTTAAATAAAGGATTTCCTTCATGACAAGTTTTGAATGAATGGCATGTAAGGAATTAGGAAAGAAGAGAAAGAGAAAGGACTATGTAAAGATAAGATTTAAGAAGGGACAGAGAAAGTGAAGACATTTTAAGTTTAGTATGCTCAAATGAGAAAAACGGTCATTTGAGTTTGGACCCCGAATTTGAAGCCTAAAAGAGTGAGGGCTTAATGAATATGAAAGGAAAATAAGTTTTTAAAGGCACAATGAGGAAGACAAAGGTTTAAAATAAAAAGAAGCAATTACAGTCTATTAACGATAATCTTTAGTGAAGTACTCGATAAAAGGAATAAATCAAAGTCTAAGGATACATGTAGGACATGCAAAGTATCTATCACGCTTAGATGTGATGAATCATGTATTTATGGTTTAACTCACTAAGTTCTTATGAACTTACAGATGTTATTTCATGTTTCAGTTTCAAAGAAGTGTGTGCCAAGAGGGATGACGCTAGGGCTATGCCAGAAGGAAGTGGCGCAATAGGCTGTTATGCATATAGAAGAAGTTAAGTGGCATGTTCAAGTTAAAGCATAAGTTGTTTAAGTAGCATTCCAATGTGTTTACAGTAGACTGAGAGATAAAATAAAGAATACTAAAATTTTATTTCCATGAATTGTAAATGTAACCATACAATGCACACACATAAGAGACTCTGTTACATTCATAGATATAACTTTTACATAGGCCAAAGTCTTAAGCTACATATGTTATTGGACAAAACACCCAATACTCGTATTTGATTTATCGAGTCGAGTGGAGGGCATTACAATATGCCAATCTTTACACTCATTCCACACGATGGGTGGATCACAAACTTCACACCATATTGCAGATCCTATTTCATAATCTCTTTGAATAAAGAAGTTGGATACATTTCTCAGAATGATATATATACAGATACTACTCTTTGCGGATTCTTATACTGGCTCTAACAGCTGTAGAATGCTAGTCACACCGTATCTTTAATTTAATCCAGACAACAAACTTATTCCAATGAAAGCAATATTTTATGTAACGCCCTTAACCCGTATCTGTTGCCAGAATAGGGTTACGAGGTATTACTGATCAAATTACATCATTTATCATACAATTTTCATACATTAAGCATTTATTTTCAATATCATTCAAACACAATCACATTGTCCTTTACACGGGCCTACGGGGCCTTAAACATGCTTTAGAGATGGTTCGGAACTAGACCGATAACATACGAAAATTTAGAAACTTAGAAAATTTTCAAGAATATAGGGGTTACATGCCCGTGTGATCAGGCTGTGTGCCTCACACGGCCATCAGACACGTCCGTGTCACTGGTCGTGTGGAATTATGGCATACAAACTAGCTTGCATCATAAAGCCGATAGCACGCTCATGTGCTTGGCCGTGTGAAAACTAGAGGGTATACTGACTTGAGTCACATGGCCGACCACACGCCCATGTTTCTAGGCCATATCACTCACTGACTTAGATTTTCCTTAAGCTTTAGGGGACACACGGTTGTGTGCTAAGGCCATGTGTCGCACACGATCGAGCCACACACTCATATGGATGAAATTAGGCTAGTTACAAGCCACATTTCTCACCCAAATATGCACACCTACAACACATTCAAATGATCCTATTTCCATGCCCAATAGACAACCAAAACAACCTCAACTTCATGCTCAAATCTATACAATCCAACCATTTCATTTCCCAAACGTATACCAAACAAACATGATGATTAACCACATTTCATGCAAGTATATGGCAACTTATTAATCACAATTCACAACCAAAATCCATCCTCAATTCAATCAATTCATCAACTCAAATACATACCATTTAACTAACTAATTTGATGCAACACCCTAAACCCGGCCTAGAAGTTTAGACCAAATTCAGGATGCTACATTGTTCACCGAAGTGATCGTGAGAAAAAATTTCAAAACAAGTCATTCAAAATTCCCTTTTCGAAAATGTTTACCTCAAACAAATCAAAATGCAAATCATTTAAAATTTCTTCCACAAATAGATTAAAATATACGAAGCAAAGTTTAAAATAGTAATTGTTCCACAATATTATAAACCTTACAATTTAAAAACCAACTACAAAACCAGAAAACACATTCGGCTATTCCACTTTGTCGAAACTGTTCGAGGCCTCCACGTACTAGGTCCAGCATTAGAATCTAAGAAAGCACCTGAAAAGGGAAACACAAGAGGGGGTGAGCTGCTCGAGTTCAGTGTGAGATCAAAACCAATTATCTATAGAATCAGAGGCAGAAAACCAGTAGTAGTTTAGATACGGAACATACTTACAGAGCTATACAGAATCAGTTGGTACATTCGTTAGGATGTACTGGCAGATATCGATATTTAGAGCATGTTAAAAAAAAACACTCAGTCCCATAGTCACAGTACTGTTCAGTCACGGTATCAGTAGTTCTCAATCAGTCACACAATTACTATCAAAATACAGTCGGTCAGTTACAATTAGTGTCTACATAATTCATACAATCATATGTGCTTTCCAGTCGAACAGAAATAGTCAGATACTCATAGTCTCACATACCATCTAGGCACAGTAGCAATAATTCTCAATAGTTTTCAGATTCAATTCAGTCAGTCGGATACAATCAGAGTTTAATAATTTCACATGGGCACAAGTGCCTTTCAATCGAACAGTACAGTCAAACAGTCGCATCACAAAATAATCAATAAAATGCATATGAATACAGTTGAGTTAAAGAAAACCCACCCATCCAGCCGACACACCTCTCTGTCCCCCATCACACCACATAAGAGCTGTATGTGCTCATCCAACCAATCACACCACTTGGGACCTCGTAAGGCCCATCCAACCCTACACACCAATAATGATGTCAACCTGGGTTGCCCGGCAACGATGGCCATCAGTATTGTCCACGACCCTTAGGGTATTGGGACCGCTACACCTTCTGGGTATTGGGGCTAACAGTATGCAGACAAACTGCCAGTCACATATTACGCAGTAAAGCTAGTGTATGAGTTGTACTGTGTAATGCGGTGAACCGCAGTACACACATGCAGCATGAACTGCCAAATCATATAGTGGTACATAGCATAGCTAACGTACATGCGGTACAGTGTAATGCGGTAATCCGCTATAACAATAGGTTGTAGTAAAATTACCGATTCAGTCAGTGGTACGTCGTATAGCTAACGTACATGCGGTATAGTGCAATACGGTAATCCGCTATACCAATATGATGTCATCCCGGGTTGCCCGGCAACAATGACCATCCGCATTGTCCATGACCCTCTGGGTATTGGGACCGCCCACGATCCTCTGGGTATTAGGGGCTTACAACTAGTAGATCAGTTACCAGTTCAGTTAATCTCAATCTCCCTTCTCTTCAAAATCCCATCCCAAAACACTTTATGCGTATGTATGTATGTATGCAGTCTCACGTACAAATTTAAGATATCAGTTTCAGAGAGTTAATCAGAAGCAGACACTCACATCCAATCAGTTAGTTACAAAATTAGATATGTACACATTCAAAGCTCAAATTCAGTATCAAGCTTAATCGAGGGTTGGAACACATAGAGTTGCGATTACAATTAAATTCGACCTAACATTATTTGGCGAGATAGGACCACACGCCCATTTACTCCAACCGTGCGGAGCAATCAAGGCTGTGTAGTGGTCCAAACGCCCTTATGAAGGGTAGCATACAGCCGTGCACTAGAGGCACATGCCCGTGTGAAGTAGGGACACGACCGTGTGAACAGGCCATGTAACTCACTGTCCAATTTTGCTAAAATCAAATGCAGGGCAGACACGGCCAAGTGAGGGTCTCACATGCTCGTGTGCCATACCAAACACGACCGTGTGTCCATAACACACGCCCGTGTGGGATCCCTAAATCCCCAAATCAGTCACATGGCCGTGTGTCCTCAAAACTCTAAATCCCTAATTTCCTAAACTCACACTCCCGTGTGCCCATGGGACACAGTCATGTGGAAATCGACAAAATCCCCAAATTGATCACAAGGTCGTGTGGCACCCACTTTGGCCTGGAACCCTAGTTCTTAAATCCATACGTCTGTGTGCCTTGGCACACGCCTGTGTGGCCGTCGGGGAAGTCACGAAACCACCGCTAAACAACCCCGAATTCACTGTTATAGCCACCAAACCGTCTCCAACCTTAATCACATCAAAAGTACATCGTAATATGAGGTATTTCCCTCACTTTTAGTAATCGAAACGCAAAACCAAGGAGTTATCACACACCCAAAATTTGTCGGGATAGTAAATTTGCAAAAACCAAAATTGTGTAGACAAGGTTAGAATCCCACACCTATTTTTGCGATTGGAATAGGTGACGGAAGAGAGAAAGTCCAAAATCTATAGACAATACGCTCCCAAAGAAATTATAAAGGCCCCAAAAGAAAAAGCCAGAGAGAACCAGAAAGGAAAAGGGAAAACAAGTCCCAAGGAAAACTAAAAACAAAATAAAATAATAATAAAATATAATAAAAATAAAACAAAAACAAATATAACCAAAGCAAAACAAAATAAATAAATTAATAAAAGACTCTCCAAAAAAAACGCACCCCAAGACTTAAACCTAAAACCTTAAGGCACACTAACACTCATCCTAACCACCAGACCAGCAAGCCCATTCTTGCCACTAAAATGCACAACGAACCTCTTCTGTGCCACCTCCTCACTAGCCCTAAGCTTAAAACCCAAAACTTCTAGGCCCAAAATTCAAGGCGTTACAATTCTCCCTTCCTTTAAAAAATTTCGTCCCCGAAATTTCCAACTACTAGAACAGTCATGAATAACCAACTATACTACTATGCTCCCGCTGTGCACTCTAATCCCCAAAACGGTGCCACACTTTAACTTGTACTTAAGACCTCTTACACACACCTAGAACACTTAACCACTGAAGTAGACAGACATTTATCACACACACAATTACTACATTTCTAATCTTACAGTTTTGAATTTTACTTAGACTAGTATCGGATTCTCAGATAGTTCATTTTTGTAAATCACTTTCAAAACACAAACCATTTCAACTTTCTGTGGTACAGTTTTTCAAATGTTTTTCAGAATCTATTATTTGCACACACGTCCACGTTTCAAGGTAACTTATCCGAAGAATCGTTATCATGGCCCGACGCCAAATCATCTGATATGCATGACCCGAGGCCAAATCATCCGATATGCATGACTCGAAGCCAAATCAGTATAACACGCACCCGTAGTGCTAATATCATGGCCCGAAGCCAACCAAACGTATCACCTAATGACTTGTCACTAGTATCCAAATCTATTCCTAAGATTCAATCGAGATTTCACATTTGTCGATTCAATCGTCAAATATATCCGCAGAGTCTATTTCTCAGTTCATACAATATCGATAAACTAGTAATCGCAATTTAAGCAATACCAAAGCATTAAACATTTATTTATAATAAAGTTATCACATACGAACTTACCTCGAACTTAAAAATAACGAAACTGGTCGATTAGTTGAGTAATTTGGTTTTCCCCCGATCTAGATCCGAATTTCGCTTTTCTTGATCTACATATACAAAAATTAACTTATTCAATCACATATTCCTTTAATTTAGTTCATAACACATATGTAGGCTTATTTACACAATAGCCCCTAATCTTTCACACTTTTAACAATTTAGTCTTTATTTCATAAAATCAAAAATTCACAAAATTTCTTTTCAACCCATGCTAGCCGAATTATCTATGAGTCCCTAGCAGCCCAAAATTTTCATGTATTTCACATTTCAACCACACAATTTGCACATTTCATGATTTAATCCTTATTATATAATTTCATCAAAAATCACTTTATAAAACATGAAAATCTAACATCAAAGTTTCATATTTCATCAAAAACCATCAAATAACTCAAGTATTCATCAATAGAAACGCACATAATCTTTGAAAAATTTTCAAAATAGTCCCTGTGCTAGCTAGTATTAGATGCAATGATCACAAAAACATAGAAATCATCAAAAATCGAGCTAAATTCATACCTTAATCAAAGAACAATAGTGCTGAAATGCTCAAGCTTCTCAAGCCCTATTTTTCTTTTTGTATTCTGTCAAAGTGATGAAGATGAAAATAATTCAGCATTTTGTTTTATTTTAATTAAGTTAATATACCAAATTACTATATTAACCTTAATGAAAAACATTATAAATCACATAATTCAAGGCCATTTATGTCCATCTCCATTCTCAATGGTTTAATAACACCATAAAGACCTTTGATTTACTAAACCATAGCAATTAAGCACTTTAAACAATTAATATGTAACTTTTGCATTTTATGCGATTTAGTCCTTTTATCAAATTAAGCATCCAAATGCTAAAATTACTTCCCAAAATTTTCACACATATATAATAACAAGCTGTGAACACTAAAAATAATATTAAAATAATTTTTTGATCTCAGATTTATGGTTTCAAAACCACTATTCTGATTTAACAAAAAACAGGCTGTTACATTTTAGATCATCCAATAGAATCTTAGGTGACTTCGATACATAACGTGAGAATTCCCATGTTTAGTGGACACTTACACTACCCATAATTCTTAATATGCCAAGCTCTCTATCTTGGCAGATAAGTATGGCAAATTCATCACTCGGGTATACTACCGAGAATCCTTTCAAAAAATGCCTCAAAGGAAAATCCAAATCTTGCCACAAAGGAAGACTAACAAGTAGCCACTTAGGTATTATAGAATCCGCATTACAGGTTTTCCAGATAACTCTATCACTAAGGATTTGTTTGATTTGCCACCAATGCACAACATAAATGTCGTGTTTGATGATATGGATTTACCTAAACTCAACATTGCCTGAGGTTTTCCCATCATCGCCCCTAGGACATGCAGAAACCCTAGTAGACAAATGTGACTCATTCGCCATTTTCAGAATATGCAATGGCCATGGTCTTTTCACAACTCTGCCACACTGACATTTTCTTGTGTTTACTATCCTGATAGACTACATATTTGCCATGTTGGCCTTTTTGTTTATTGTTCGAGCAGACGTCTTCAAAGCACCACCCTAGCATCCATTATCATCTCACATATTTTTCTCGGCACTCCACTCGAACCCCCTTACTCCAACCTTACTTTGTCATGCACCATTCATATTAAACATAATGAACACATTTACACAGATTTCACTTATACCCATAACAAAATCATACTTCCCAACGCATAATCTGTAATAGCCTAATTTTGGTGAAATTAGAATAGTGGTTTTGAGACCACAAATCCGAGCCAGAAGTAAAAGTTATTTTTATTTTATTACATGGTCCACAATATGATAGAAATGTCATGTGAAAATTTTGATAAGAAAATTTTACCGATTTTGTGTTTAATTACTAGAAGGACCAAATCGTATAAAATGCAAAAGTAGAATTCTAGTAGCTATAAGGATTAAATAGATATGGAATTCAAAACTAGAGGTCCTTATATGGTAATTAGGCCATTAATAAAAAGATGAAAAATATCTTTTTTGAATCATCCATGGAATTTGAGAAAAAGAAAACGATTAAATTGGAAAGTTAAATAATTTAATTAATTAAAAGATGGTAAAAAGAAATATCATCTTATTTTCTCATCTTCTTCCCCAAAAATACATGGAAACACTAGGAAAGAGAGAATAAACTTTCATGGCCAAATTAGGTAAGTTTCCTTGGCCCATTTTTAGTATTCTGATATTTTTGAAACTGGGATAGTTTAATCTATCTATTTGAGGGATCAATTTGAGAAGTTATCAAAGCATGGAAAACGGGTCATGGGTGTATATGCTGAAAATTAGAAATTTATGGTAGAAAATGAAAGGTTGTTGATAGATAAACAACTTTTACAAAGTGATTTTTGATGAAAACATGATTTAGGGACTAAAATGTAAAGTTGTGAAATTTGATGGAAAATTCTGAATTTTTATGTATACATGTGCTGTAAATTTTGTGATGGAATTTTGTTTAGGCTTTAAATAAGGAGTAAATTGCATAAATTTCATTTTCCGAGCCTCGGAACGAAATAAGAATTTATGGAAAAGTTAACGGCAAAATGGTAATTTTGCCTAGAATGTAAATTGAGTCCAAATGAGTATGAAATATGAGAAATTGATGTAAAATTTACTCGTATAGATCTGGATAGACCAAATTCGGAGCTAGAATGAGGAAAGAGGAAAATGCCGGATTAATAGATTTTACATGCACGAACATTGTCAAGGTAAGTTCGTGTAACTAAATTGTGTTTATTTACATGCTTGCATTGATTGTGTTTATGTAAATTGTACAAATTTCATAAATATGTGAAATGATTACATATCCAATCAAGCCCGATAAATAAAAATGATTAAATTAAATGATAAGGCCCGATAGATGACAAAGGATAAACGATGAGCATATTACTTATATGCTTGAGATGAATGTGGAATGTGTTTATTTGAATTATACGAATGTTGTGGATGTATGAAATAATCACATGCCCAATAATGCTTGAGAAAAATATTTAAATCCTAGTTAAATAAAATGGAAAATCGATGGATATGTGATTTCCTGAAATGAATTAGGTCCTGCATTTGTTGCTGACAGGATTTAGCTCAGACGAATAATACTATTGACCTCATTATCGATAGGATTTAGCTCGAATAGGTAATCCTGATATAAACCCTCTCGAGCATATGAAACAGATTGGATTTAGCTCGAACGGGTAATCCAGATCAAGCTCTTTAGAGCATATGTTATAGAAAGGATTTAGCCTGGACTGGCAATCCTGATTAAGCTCATGTGAGCATATGTTGGAGACAGGATTTAGCCTGGACTGGTAATCTTATTGTATGATACGTGGCTCGAGAGTGTAATTTCAGATTATGTGCCCTAATGGGTACCCCCGAACATGAATTGACAGATTCTTGAATTGTACACTTTGGGTGTACTACCTAAATATCCATCGGTATTTTCAATAATTCAACGGGTAAAACCCTGACATGAAAGGAAATGGGTTTTTACATGTATCTACTTGATGTACATGGAAATGATGTTTTATGAAATACGGAAGCATGAAATTATGATATATGAATATAGAAATTTGTTTGATGAACTTATTCATATATGAGGATGGATTTGTACACCTCAAGTGTACTATGAAACACCCCAAACCCGGCCCAGACGTTACGGCCAAGTCTGGTGTGTCACATTGAAGTGTTTTTCGAAAACCGTGTTTTCATTGAAAACCCTTCTTAATGTTTAGAAACTTTTACCGTCAGATTTGTATAAAACCTTAGCTTGTGTTTATCTTTCCAAAACGTGAGTTATCATAATAAACAAAACTTTGTTAACAACCTTGTAAAATCTTATGGGAAATTTTGAAAACTCGTAAACATATGTAGTTGCGGAAAACATGTTATTTTAAAAACAGTTTAAGTTATCAGAAAATCAGATCCTCTTGTTATGGCTTGAAGTGAATGGATACTATGCACCAGGTAGGATTCAAGAGAAGAGGAGGTAAGTCATTTAGACTGCTTAAGTACCAAGCTCTTCCTAGATCCACTCCTAGACATGCACACATCCATTGCCACACTTTAACCTTGTGACTTGTCTACGAACAAATTAAGTTTGAATGTATTGAAGATATACATTTGTGAAAAACACTTATATTGCGGAAGCTTTGCTCTACTTATCGAGATATTTTGAAAACAAGTAGCGTTTATAAAACCGTGCCCTAAAGCTAACCCATTAAGAACAATTTATATAATATCATACTTAAGCTAAAACAAATTAAAAATTATTAAAAGGCCCTTATTACAAACCCAAAATCAAAATAAAAGTAATTAAGATTAAATTGAAATAATTAACTTGATTTAAACCATCAGTCCTGTCCAAGTGGCCACTCTGAATCCCTCCCAGCTCCAAGTCCACCAATCTAAGTTCACCTGCGAGGATGGAAGAAGAAGGGGTGAGTTTGGAAAACTCAGTGTGTACAGAAAGCCCATCCAAAGCCCAAATCAGCTCAAGCCCACTGGGCCTAAGCCCTAAACCAGTCACAGTCCGATACTGGGCTGAAGCCCTATTCAGATTACAGATACTGAGCCAAACCCCTACAACAGATACTGGGCCGAAGCCCTATTCAGATAACAGTTTGGCCCATAGGCTCATAACAGTACAGTACAGTATAACAGTATGAATGCAACCCGATTGGGGAGACTACTCAACCCACCAACCGCTACACACCACCCGTACCAGCCAACACACCATGTGGGGAATAACTCGACCCACCCAGCCCACACACCACAGTTGCAGCATGGCTGCTCAGATAAACAATATATGAGGCAAAGCCCCTTTCAGAAACAGTACGAGGCATAGCCCCTTTCAGTAACGTGGCAATGCCACTAGCACTTCCTCCATCAATAAATCCCAAATCCCATGCAACAGATATCATGATATGGCATGTTGTAAACATAAACAGTAAATCATGCAATTCAGTCAAATTCAGCCCTAGGGGTATAATGGTCATTTACACCTAGGGGTAAAACAGTAATTTCGCACCCTAAAGGGTATTTTAGTCATTTACACTATTATCACAAGTTTCAAGCATGTTACAGTCACTAACAGTCATTATTTTCGTCTTAGCATTCAACTTAACAGTTTTAAGCAGTTTCAGTTACTAGGCCCTAAAACCCCTAATGGGCCCTATAGCGCCTATTAGTAAATTAAGCCCATTTTGTCCAAGTTTCATATTCAGTTACCGATCTTAGCAGTTTCAATCCTACAGTCTAATAGAACATAATTATTTCCTATTTTTACCCAATATTACCTATGTTTACCTAATTGGGCCCAAAAGCCCATTGGGCCCACATTCAGCCCATCGAGGCCCAACTTACTGAAGTGCACGAAATTGCACACTCAACTAACTTACCACTTATGGTTACAGATCCCATGATTTCCAATCATCTTGTGAGCACTCGCACATTCACAAGACCACATAATACCAACTTTCGGTTAATTAGCCTTTGCCGAATTAGACTAAAGAAGGGTTCGATACACACCTGATTAATGTCGAAACGTTGACGAGATCCCCACAGGATTATCCTTGTCGATGTCTAACTACTAGATCTAACTGCTTTATCCTTCAATACTCCTTGATTGCTTGCCCTTAAGTCCACGCTAAACACATTTGAAACCAAAAGAAGAGACTATTAAAGTCCTTAGTCCAAAACGTTAGCCACCCCCTAGGGGTTTCGGCTCTTTTTTTTTCCTTAAGGCATCAATAACTCATAAAAAGGTTCGAACACTTACCAAAATGTTATTTTGCTGTAGTACTAATCCCGATCTGCCATAGTTCGAATCACAAATACGAAAAGAGTCATGTTCACGCTCTATAGTTCGGCTTTTGAAACACCACAAATCACGAAGATTTCGATTAAATGAAAAAAAAAGATGAGAGATTCGACTTCTAGAATATTCGGCTTAGGGACTTTTGAGAAAGATTGAGAAAGAAAAGAGAAATTGAAAAATAGAGATAATAGAAGAGAGGAGATGATAGTATAGGTTTGGTTTGAAAGAAATCAAAAAAAAAAAAAGAAGAGATGAAATAAAAGAAGAAAATAAGAGGAAAAAGAAGAGTAGAAGAAGATAGGTTCGATTAGAAAAGATGAACAAAAATGGAATAATTCCTAAAAGAAGAAATTCGGTACTTAATTAATTCTCCCCATCTAAATCAAATTCCTATAATTGCTCCTTGAATTTTGCTTCCACCGGATTTAAATTCCATCCAAAACAAATTTGAATTGCTTCCAACTTCTTCCTTGATTTTAGCTAAAAAAGTTAGAATTTAATTCAAACTTTTCCCACCGAATGGCAGCTTATCCACCGCTTGCACAGCAAGTCTCCCGCACAGCACGCTGCTAGGAAGCGCCCCAGCCCCGCACGTCTCCTTCCGCGCGCGCACAACAAAAAGGCCTCCCACTCTTACGCGTAGCGCTGCTCGAACCTGGGACATCCAGGTAACCCAGCACGCTGCTGGCCACTGGGACACGTTTTCTTCTATGATATAATAGCGTTCCGCTTAACTTTAAACATTACCTGCTGACATCCTGGGTCCTTTTCTAAAAATAAAACAGTACATACATGCGCCTGCCTGGACTCGAACCCGTGCCACCCTGGGACTCCTAACGCACTGCTACCACTGTGCCACAAGCCTTTTTGTGGCATAACGCAGTCGCAACTATACTTAAACCTTACCTTAGCGTGACCTGGCTTCTAAAAATAAAAAGCAAACTTGCGCGCACCGTGCCTTGAACCCAGGCACTTCCTACAACCTCCTAGCGCCACTGCCACTGGACCAAGCTTCCTTCTGTGACTAAACTCAGCCTAAAATATATATAAGTCCTATTGCCCAGATTCCCCTAAAGAAGCAAAAATTACTAATTTTTTTTCTAGAATTTTGGATTAAACCCAAAGTTTCCCCACAATATAAATACTTCCAAATTTATTTAGAAACTAAATTTAAACACCAAACTAATAATAATATCATATATATATTTTTAAATAATAATAATAACAATAATAATTTTATAAATATATTTTTATCTAATAGTAAAAATTCCAAATGACAATAATTAAAAATTTTTTACTTTAAACAATAATATTTAAAACTTCTCAATTTATTCAGGTTTCCTTTTATTCGAATCAAGACTCAAAACCCAATTCTTCTAGGCCCAAATTCAGGGTGTTACATACTACCTATGTTTCCATCGATATTCCGAATAAATTCAACGGGTAAAAATCCAGACATGAGAAGATATGAATAAGAAATGAGTTATTACATGTATCTGCCTGGAATACATGAGATGATAATATATGATAATTCATATATGGAAACATAAGATGCTGATATTTGTACATGTGAATTATTTGATGAGAATTTTCATCCTTGATTATAGACTTGTACTCCTTCAGTGAACTACTACTCATGTAACCTTGATATTTCAAACGATATGAGTAAGGCTCTGACATAAAATAATCTGAACTCGAGATGAACTATTAGGAAATTATATTTGTAATATAAAGAGATGATTTATACATATTAAATGAATACATGATATGGAAAGCATGTGTTCATGGAAACTTGATTTTTGTTGAGCCCATATATGTTTTGATGTTAATATGGAACAGATGACTAACAAGGGTAATGAGGATGTGTGTTGTAATATCCTATTTTTGAGTCTGATCAAAACAGGTGGTTCCGAGACCACTTAACCGAGTCAAAATTTTATTTTTATTATTTTAATAATGTTTACAGTATGATAGTATTACCGTGTGAAAATTTCGTTAAGAAATTTTAATGTTTAAATAGTTAATTTAGTAAAAAAGACTAAATTGCATAACGCGTAAAATATGAATTCTATTAGTAAAATGGCTTAAATGGATATGGCTTTATAAATGAAAGTCCTTATGTGGATAATATACCTTTGTTAAGGTTAGTGGCATTTATGTCCATATTATATATGATTTTTACATTGTTTAAATAAGGTTAGATTTGTAAAATGCTTAAAATGTTATTAATTAATAAAACAAAATAGAAAATTTGGCTTCATAATCACCATTCTTGCCGAAAAACAAAAGTTTGAGCTTTAAAGTATTATGCTATCATTTTGCTTGATTAAAGGTATGTTTTATTTCAGTTTTTGATGATTTTTACGTTTTTGAGATCGTTGCTTAGTAACCTATCATGCCCATGCCATAATTTTAGAAATTTATGGTGATTTTGAAAATTGTTGAATATATGTGTAAGTTGAAGTTTTATGCTTAATTATTGATGGTTGCTTATAGATATACAAGTTTTATAAAGTGATTTTTGAAAAATTTAAGCAATAGGGATTAAATTGAAAAAGATAGAAATTTTGTGATTAGAAATATAAAATAATTGAAAATATGGGCTTAATAGAAGCCATATGAAATGTGGCTATAGTGATTTTTGGTTAAAAATGTGTAATTTGTTATTTTGTGTATAAAGGAATAAAATCAAAATAGTCAAAATTATGGGGGCAAATGTATAACTTGCCATATATGTGAAATAAGGATTAAATTGAATTGTTTGGTTACTGAAAACATTGAATTTGATAAACATAGATCAAAATAAACAAATATCAGAACTTGATCAGGGGAAACGAAAGGTAGACAAGTAGCTATCAGATTTACGAGCTAATAGGAGGTAAGTTCGTATAATTAGAATCAAATTTATGTTTATAACTGAAATGATTGAATTGCATATTGTATAAATGTTTATATGAAATAATGAATCGAAATGCCTATTGGTTATATGCTTTGATTAAGTACTGAGTCCCGTTTGAACCATAGAAAGTCGTACGATACAAGTGACATGTCACTAGGGCTACCATTTGGTCGAGCTCCTACATTCGTTGTGGACTCACCATAGCTCATGAGCTTACTGTTCAGCCTTTGGGCTTACCATTTAGCTTTCGGGCTTACGGTTCAGCCTTCGGGCTTACCGTTTTAGCCTTTGGGCTTACCGTTTTAGCTTATTTGAGCTTACAGTTACCGGCTCAGGAGGAGCATATCGTACATGGCTCGAAAGAGCATATATGATGAATTGATGGATTACAGATTTATATACACTCAGTGTGTATCATCCGAGTATCCCTCAATGTTTCCAAAGGTTTAACGGGCATTATACCGATATGAATACATGTGACAAAAGTTATAAGATGTACATGGACTATATGTTACATAAATAACAAATTACATGAATTATATGTTACAAGAAATATATGATTACATGGATATATGATACATTAACTTACATGGTTTATATAAATTAAATGGTAAGAGAGCATATGTATTATATGATGATGTCTTAAATGATGTATATGATATGTATAGATGAAAGGTCACATGGTATGTATGAATTTTGTAAATGAAAGTTGACATGTGATTGAATACAAATAAGGAAATGTTACAAGGATGTTATATGTTTGGTTTCATTCTTTGAATAGATGATTACATGATTTATAACTGACTAACATGTGGTTGAATGATGTGAATAGGCAATGTGAGCAAATGAGTTGGTTTTAAATTTGCTTTATATGTTTATTAACAATTTGGGTAAGTTTAATTCTATATTATACGAGCTTACTAAGCTTTAAAAGCTTACTCTGTTTACTTTTCCATGTTTTATAGATTTTAGAAGCTAGCTCGATTCAGACAAGGTCGGAGATTGCAATCGCATTATCCAAGCATCTTTTGGTACTTTTGGAACTTTTGTAAAGGATGTAAATATGGCATGTATAGGCTAATGTAAAGTTGAATCTTTTGGTCACTTATGCTCGAGATTATGGTATAAACTTTGGCACTTGTTCAAGCTATGTGAGGTTGCTTGATTTGCAATGGTTGGATTATTATGAATGCCCTATTGTTATGTCATTTTATATGGTAGTTTTGATGAATGGTTTATGGTATAAAAGAAGTGTGAATGTGGTAAAGTTAATAGGTTCCATTTGTAAATGATTTGGTAAGTTGAAATAGGTGGTGAATTGGTCCATATTGGTACATGTTTGGCGATACAAGTTGGCATGAATTTTGGTTGATTATGAATAGTCTATATGTGATTTGAAATGGTTGTTTTGGTTGCTTATTTGATACATAATTATTGTGAAATTTGTGTTTATAGGTACTTGACCAAAATTAGGTGTAAAAATGGCTTAAACCAAGCCTATTTCTTGCCACAGGGTCAGGGTACATGGGCTTGTTTCTCGACTGTTTGACCTCTATTTTGTGGATAGTTAAGTCAGTATAGCACACGAGCAAGACACATGAGTGTGTCTGGTGACCGTGTAGCTTAATCAGGTTGGTGCACGGGTTGAAGACACGAGCGTGTCTGGTAACCGTGTGGCCAAGTCAGTAGATATGCCCTATTTTAACACGGCCTAGACACATGGGCGTGTCTAGTGCCCGTGTGAGGCACACAGCTTGGCACACGCTCGTGTGACCCTAATCTGAAAATTTTTTTAAGTTTTCCAACAAGTTTAATATGATATCAAATTAGTCTCTATGATATGATTAGAGTTTTATAAGTTTGATTAAAGCATGATTTGATTATGAATGCTTGAAAGCTATTGGATTATGATGATATATGTTATATGTTTGATGTTACATTGTTCTGATCTGAGTTACAAGTCCGGTAATACCCCTTACCTATTCTGGTAACGGTTACGAGATAGGGGTGTTACATTTTATTGATATCAGAGCTACGGTTTGTCAATTCTAAGACTACCGTAGTGTTTACAAGTCTAGTTATACATGCCATATATGTAACTGTGATAGTGCGATATCTCCTGACATTTTCTGCATTATGTTTTATATAGTAAATGGATCCAAATCGAGCAATAGCTGACGATGTTGAAAGCATGCGCCAGCTCCCACTCAAGAGACTGTGCCTACCGAATCGAGTCCCACTACGAGCAGTAAGGGAGAAGCTAAACAAGCTTTCTTCCAAATGATGTCTGAATGGTTTTATGAATTTGTGCGAGAAAACCCGGCTGCTCCACAACCTCTACCCCCTCCGGTTCCCTAACCAAACCCTAAAATTATATGATGTACGGATCCTTTGAGATTGAATAGACCTCCTGTTGATAAAATATACAAATATAGGGCTGAAGAATTTCGAGCTACAACTAGTGATGATGTTGAGTGGGCCGAATTCTGGCTTGAAAATACGATTAGGGTTTTCGATAAATTAGCCTGCACACCGGAAGAATGTTTGAAGTATGCTATCTTATTGTTACGAGATGCAGCGTATCAGTCCTGGAATACCTTAATATCAGTCGTTCCGCGTGAAAAAGTTACATGAGATTTCTTTCAGACTAAATTTCAAAAGAAATACATTAGCTAGCAGTTTGTTGACCAGAAAGGAAAAGAGTTCCTTGATCTGAAACAGGGTCGAATGACTGTAACTAAATATGAAAGAGAATTTGTACGACTTAGTAAATATGCTCATGACTGTGTTTCTACCGAAACTATTATGTGTAAAAGGTTCGAAGATCGACTAAATGAAGATATTCGATTGTTAGTCGGGATTTTTGAGCTGAAAGAGTTTGTAGTTCTGGTTGATAGGGCTCGTAAAGCCGAAGAACTTGGTAAAGAGAAATACAAAGCTGATTTTGAATCGAGAGAGTCTAGAAAAAGATTTGTAAGTAAGTCGCATCAGTCCGGATCGAAGAAATCTAAAGACTTTCATCCCTGTTCCGCTGCTTCTGCGGGTGTAACAATCAGAAATAGAGATGTAAGATCATTTAATCTGAAGCCCTCAACGACGTCTGTTGCCAGTGTAGGTAGTGCGAGAAATATAAGACCTTATTGTAAGCATTGTAACCGAAAGCAGTATGGTGAGTGTCGACTGAAAAGTGGGGCATGCTTCAAATACGGATCACTAGATCATTACCTACGGGACTGTCCAGAGAGATCTACTGCTGATAGAGAGCAATCCGTAAAAAGTGAGCAATACTGTTACCAGAGGTAGACCACTTCGGAATACTAGAAATCAGAGTGGAAATCGCAGTGCTACACGAGATTCAAATGTTAAATCTGAAACACACACACCTATTAAATCTGAAACACACGCACCTACTCGAGCCTATGCTATAGCGCACGCGAGGAAGCCTCGTCACCTGATGTCATTACTAGTACCTTCTCTCTTTTTAACATTGATATAGTTACGTTGATAGATCCTGGATCAACTCATTTGTATATCTATATGGAACTAGTGTTTAAAAAAAGTTTGCATGTAGAGTCTACAAAATTCGTAATTAAATTATCGAATCCATTAGGCAAGTCAGTATTAATTGATAAAATCTGTAAGAAATGTCCATTGATGACCCGGGGATACTATTTTCCGGTTGACTTGATGCTCTTACCATCTGACGAGTTTGATATGATTTTGGGTATGGACTGGCTGAATATGCATGAAGCGGTTGTTAATTGCAGATGAAAGAGGATAGAGTTGAAATGTCAGAACGGTGAAATTCTTCGGATTGAATCTAATGATTCGAATGAATTACTGATTGTGATATCTGCTATGCGAGCTCAGAAATGTGTGAAAAAGGGGTGTAATGCATATCTAGCATATGTTTTGGATACTAAAGTATCAAAATCGAAGCTTGAATCTGTACCGGATGTTTGTGAATTTCCAGATGTATTTCCAAAAGAATTATCGGGTTTACCGCCGATCAGAGAGGTTGAATTTGGCATTGAGTTGTTACCAGGTACTACACCAATATCAATAGCTCCGTATAGAATGGCACCAACCGAATTGAAAGAGTTAAAAGCACAGTTACAAGAATTAATCGACAGAGGTTTTGCACGACTGAGCTTCTCACCTTGGGGTGCTCCGGTGTTGTTCGTGAAAAAGAAAGACGGGTCAATGAGAATGTGTATTGATTATCGAAAATTGAATAAAGTAACTGTAAAGAATAAGTATCCTCTATTGCGAATAGATGATTTGTTTGATCAGTTGAAAGGGGATACAATATTTTCAAAGATCGATTTGAGATCAGGTTACTACCAGTTGCGGGTTAAAGATTCTGATATACCAAAAACTACTTTTAGAACACGATACAGTCACTATGAATTCTTAGTTATGCCTTTTGGTTTGACTAACACTCCTGCGGTGTTTATGGATTTGATGAATGGTATATTCAGACTGTATTTAGACATATTTGTTATTGTGTTCATTGACGACATCTGGATTACTCCAATATTAGACTAACACTTCTGCGGTTTCGTTGACTCGATTACTCCAAAAAGATATGAAATTTGAGTGGACTGAGAAATGTCAACAGAGCTTTGAACAGTTGAAAGCATTGTTAATAGAGGCACCAGTTTTAGTTCAACCTGAATCGGGTAAAGAGTTCGTGATTTATAGCGATGTGTCGTTAAACAGATTGGGCTTTGTATTGATGCAAGATGGAAAAGTCATAGCTTATGCCTCCCGATAGTTGAAACCACACGAGAAGAATTACCCGACACATGATTTCAAGTTAGTCGCTATAGTCTTTGCATTAGCGATTTGGCGTTAGTATTTATACGGTGAAAAATGCCGAATATTCACAGATCATAGAAGTCTAAAGTACTTAATGTCACAAAGAGATTTGAATCTGCAGCAACGGAGATGGCTAGAGCTACTAAAAGATTATGAGTTTGTAATTTATTATCATCCAGGAAAAGCTAACTTTGTAGCTGATGCTTTGAGTCAGAAATCTCTATTTGCTTTGCAGGCTTTGAACACACAAATGATGTTCTGTAATGATGGATCTATTTTAGCTGAGTTAAAAGCTAAACCGGTATTTTTGCAACAAATATGCGAGGCTCAAAAAAATGATAGCGAGTTACAGATTAAACGACTTCAATGTGAGTCTAATTCTGATTCTGAATTTACTATTGGAACTGACGATTGTTTAATGTTCCGGAATAAAATTTGCATACCAAAAGATTCTGAACTCATTCAGAAAGTTTTACATGAAGCACATGATAGTGGCTTTTCTATTCATCCTAGTAGCACTAAAATGTATAATGATTTGAAACAATTATATTGGTGGTCAGGAATAAAACGAGATATATCAGAATTTGTATCGAAATGTTTAATCTGTCAGCAAGTAGAAGCCGAACATCAGGTACCGTCAGGTTTATTACTGCCAGTGATGATTTCGGAATGAAAATGGGACGAAGTTACTATGGTTCGTATCAGGATTGCCCCTGACTCCGAAAAAGAAAGATGTAATCTAGGTTATAAAGGATCAATTGACAAAATCTGCTTATTTCATACTGGTACGTACAAATTATTCTCTGGATAGACTAGTTGAATTGTACTTGTCTGACATTGTACAGTTATATAGTGTACCATTGTCTATTATCTCCGACAGAGATCCGAGATTCACATCGAGATTCTGGAAGAAATTCAAGAAACTCTGGGAACGAAATTGAATTTTAGTACAGCTTTTCATCCTCAGACTGACGGTCAGTCTGAAAGAGTAATACATTTTTCGAGGATATGTTACGATGTTGCATCCTTGAATTTAAAGGTAGTTGGGAAAAACACTTACCTTTGATTGAATTTGCTTATAATAACAGCTTCTAGACGAGTTTAAAAATGGCTCCGTACGAAGCTTTATGCGGTCATAAATGTCAAACACCATTATACTGAACTGAATTGAATGAGAAAAAGATTCACGGGGTTGAATTGATCAGAGAAACAGAAGAAAAAGTGAAAGTGATTCGCGACAGCTTAGAAGCAGCTTCAGATAGACAGAATTCATATGCGAATTTGAAACGTAAAGAAATAGAGCTTCAGGTCAGAGACCGAGTATTCTTGAAAGTGTCACCGTGGAAGAAAATTCTCCATTTTAGCTATAAAGGAAAGTTAAGTCCGCGATTCATCAGGCCGTATGAAATTGTTAAAAGAATAGGGCTTGTAGCCTATCGACTATCGTTGCCGTCTGAACTTGAAAAGATACATGATGTCTTTCACGTTTCGATGTTACGTTGATACAGATTGGATCCATCACATGTGATATCTCCCATTGATGTGGAAATACAGTCAGATTTGTCTTACAATGAAGAACTGATCTAGATTCTGGCCCGAGAAATCAAAGAGTTGAGAAATAAACGTATAACACTTGTGAAAGTCCTTTGGTGTAAACACAAAATAGAGGAAGCTGCGTGGGAACCCAAGAAAGTTATGCGAAAAAAGTACCCTAACTGTTTACCGGTAAGATTTTCGGGGACGAAAATCCCTAAAGGAGGGAGAGTTGTAACAACCCATTTTTGAGTCTGATCGGAACAGGTGGTTTCGGGACCACTTAACTGAGTCAAAATTTTATTTTTATTATTTTAATAATGTTTACAGTATGATAGTATTACCGTGTGAAAATTTCGTAAAGAAATTTTATTGTTTAAATAGTTAATTCGGTAAAAAGGATTAAATCACATAACGTGTAAAATATGAATTCTATTAGTAAAATGGCTTAAATGGATATGGTTTTATAAATGGAAATGTCCATATTATGTATGATTTTTATATTTTTTAAATAAGGTTAGATTTGTAAAATGCTTAAAATGTTATTAATTAATAAAACAAAATAGAAAATTTGGCTTAATAATCACCATCCTTGCCGAAAAACAAAAGTTTGAGCTTTAAAGTATTCAGCTATCATTTTGCTTGATTAAAGGTATGTTTTATTTCAGTTTTTGATGATTTTTACGTTTTTGAGATCATTGCTTAGTAATCTATCATGCCCATGCCTTAATTTCATAAATTTATGGTGATTTTGAAATGTGCCATTGTTGAATATATGTGTAATTTGAAGTTTTATGCTTGATTATCGATGATTGCTTATAGATATACAAGTTTTATAAAGTGATTTTTCAGAAATTTGAGAAATAAGGATTAAATTGAAAAAGATAGAAATTTTATGGTTAGAATTGAAAATATGGGCTTAATAGAAGCCATATGAAATTCGGCTATAGTGATTTTTAGTTAAAAATGTGTAGTTTGTTATTTTGTGTATAAAGGAATAAATTGCAAAATAGTCAAAATTATGGGGGCAAGTGTGTAATTTGCTATATATGTGAATTAGGGATTAAATTGAATTGTTTGGTTATGGAAAACATTGAATTTGATAAACATAGATCAAAATAAACAAATATCAGAACTTGATCGGGGGAAACAGAAGGTAAATGAGTAGATATCGGATTTACGAGCTAATACGAGGTAAGTTCGTATAATTAGAATTGAATTTATGTTTATAATTGAAATGATTGAATTGCATATTGTATAAATGTTTATATGAAATAATGAAGCGAAATGCCTATTGGTTATATACTTTGATTAAGTATTGAGTCCCGTTTGAACCGTTGAAAGTCGTAGGATACAAGTGACATGTCACTAGGGCTACCGTTTGGTTGAGCTCCTGCATTCATTGCGGACTCACCATAGCTCATGAGCTTATTGTTCAGCCTTCGGGCTTACCGTTTAGCCTTCAAGCTTACCGTTCAGCCTTTGGACTTACCGTTTAGCCTTCGGGCTTACCATTTCAGCTTTCGGGCTTACTGTTTTAGCTCATTTGAGCTTACAGTTACCGACTCAGGAGGAGCATACCGTACATGGCTCGAAAGAGCATATATGATGAATTGACGGATTACAGATTTATATACACTTAGTGTGTATCACCTGAGTATCCCTCGATGTTTTCAAAAGTTCAACGGGCATTATACCGATATGAATACATGTTACAAAAGTTACAAGATGTACATGGACTATATGTTACATGAATAACAAATTACATGAATTATATGTTACAAGAAATATATGATTACATGGATATATGATATATTAACTTACATGGTTTATATAAATTAAATGGTAAGAGAGTATCTGTATTATATGATAATGTGTTAAATGATGTATGTGATATGTATAGATGAAAGGTCACATGGTATGTATGAATTTTGTAAATGAAAGTTGACATGTGATTGAATACAAATAAGGAAATGTTACAAGGATGTTATATGTTTGGTTTCATTCTTTGAATAGATGATTAAATGATTTATAAGTGACTAACATGTGGTTGAATGATGTGAATAGGCAATGTGAGCAAATGAATTGGTTTTAAATTTGCTTTATATGTTTATTAACAATTTGGGTAAGTTTAATTCTATATTATACGACCTTACTAAGCTTTAAAAGCTTACTCTGTTTACTTTTCTGTGTTTTATAGATCTCGGAAGCTAGCTCGATTTGGACAAGGTCGGAGATTGCAATCGCACTATCTAAACATCTTTTGGTACTTTTGGAACTTTTGTAAAGGATGTAAATATGGCATGTATAGGCTAGTCTAAAGTTGAATCTTTTGGTTACTTATGCTCGAGATTATGGTATAAATTTTGGCACTTGTTCAAGCTATGTGAGGTAGCTCAATTTGCAATGGTTGGTTTATTATGAATGCCTATATGTTATGTCATTTTATATGGTAGTTTTGATGAATGGTTTATGGTATAAAAGAAGTGTGAATGTGGTAAAGTTAATAGGTTCCATTTGTAAATGATTTGGTAAGTTGAAATAAGTAGTGAATTGGTCCATATTGGTACATGTTTGGTGATACAAGTTGGCATGAATTTTGTTTGATTGTGAATAGTGTATATGTGATTTGAAATGGCTGTTTTGGTTGCTTATTTGATACATAATTTTTGTGAAATTTGTGTTTATAGGTACTTGACCAAAATGAGGTGTGAAAATGGCTTAAACCAAGCCTATTTCATGCTACATGATCAGAGTACACAGGCGTCTGTGTGACCCTAATCCAAAAATTTTCTTAAGTCTTCCTACAACTTTAATATGATATCAAATTAGTCTCTATGATATGATTAGAGTTTTATAAGTTTGTGTAAAGCATGATTTGATTATGAATGCTTGAAAGCTATTGGATTATGATTATATGTGTTATATGTTTGATGTTACATTATTCTGATCTGAGTTACAAGTCTGGTAATGCCCTTTACCTATTCCGGTGACGGTTACGGGATAGGGGTGTTACATTTGTAGGGCTTGAGGTCAAATTGATTGAATATGCCTTACATAGTTACCTTAAAATAGAATGAATGGTAAGTTAAGTACCATGTTGTACGAACTTACTAAGCATTTTATGCTTACTTAGTTTTATTTCCCTGTTTTATAGTTAATTGGTAGCTCGTTGGATTGGAAGCTTGAAGGAGATCACTCGCACTATCCATTAGCCCATGTCGGTACAATATGGTAAATCAATTATGGTTGTAATGGCATGTATAGGATACATTGGTCATATTGGCATGTAAATGTAAATGATACTGGTAATCTAGCCATTGGAATGACTAGTAATGGTTTGTTCTAAAATACTTGTAGTGTCAAACTATGGTAGCTACATGTGTGTTAAGTAGTTGATCAAACTATGTCTAACTTGAGGTCTTAACTAAAGTAAGACTATAGACATGTATGCATGAAATGATATGCCATGATGAATGATGGAATTTGCTTGATTTTAATGCTTGAAATGGTTGGAATGTGTTTGGTATGTTTTAGTATAGGAAAATGGTAACTTTGTGACAAATGAGGCTAGGAAATAGCTTTATTTTTTCCACATCGGCAGACACACGGGTGTGTGTCTAGACCGTGTGTGACATACGGCTGGGTACATGGGCATGTAGTTAGGCCGAGTGCCCTCTGTACCTTAATTTTGAGAAACAAAATGCTCAGAATTGGGCACAGGGTAAAGACACGGGCGTGTGTCTCAGCCTGTGAGGCACATGGCCTAGAACACATGCATGTCTCTTGGCTATGTAAATTCCACACCTATTTTTTGAAAATTCGAATTAACCATACAGCCTAGCACACGAGCGTGTGACTTCGTTGTGTGACATCAATTTGTTCATGAGTTGCAAGTCAAAGAGTTACACGAGTTAGAGACACGGACGTGTGAACCCATATGGCCTGACCACACGGGCATGTCCCATACCACAATGGCGTGCGACTCTTAATAAGTGAGAAAAAATTTTAGAACTTTGCAAAAAATTCCCTGAGTTCTCGATTTAGCCCCGATTTGATTCCAACACTTGTTTTGGGCCTTGAGGGCTCATATAAGGGACGTTATGAATGATTTCGGTAAATGAATAGTAATTTACATGAATTATCTGAAAGTGTTTTGAAAGTTTTGGTAATACTCCGAAACCTTGTTCCGACGACGGATACGTGTTAGGAATGTTACATAACCTCCCATGCATGCTTACCACACATCGTCATATTCATGCAGCACATCATACACTTCATTTACCTACATGTAGATGCTTAACAGAAAACACCTATACACATATGTACAATAAATCCTCAAGAAGACATGCACAAATACAGGGATGTAGCATCTCGAAAAAGGGCCTAAATGGAACAGTGGTTGCAAAACCACAAATACGAGATAGAAAATTTTATTACGATGATTTATCATGATTTACCGATTGATTGGATGCATGTGTTAAACTACCGATAAGAAATTTTATAGATTGCATGTTTAATTTGTCTATTAGGGCTTATTTGCAAAAAGTTGCAAAACATGTATTCTAGTTTATAAAGTACTTGATTGAGATGGTGGTTTAAATTAGAGGTCCTTAAGCAGTAATTAGATCATTAAAGTTTGATGGGCAAAAATAGACATGGTTAGTAAGGAAGGTATTTAAGGGCATTTTGGTAAAATGTATTAATTAATGAATAAAGACAAAATAACATGAAATAAGCTATCATCTTCTTCATTTCTTTTCTCCATGGCCGAATGTAGCAAGGGAACACCATGGCTAGGGTTTGTTCATCTTCCAAGCTTCATAGTAAGTCCGTTCTAGCCCCGTTTTTCATGTTCTTTATATTTTTAGAATCCCGGTAACTTGATTAAGCTAATTCTATCATTAATTCAAGCTAGGGTTTATATTTGAAAAATTACCCATAGGTGAAAAGTGTGTATTTTGATGTTTTATGATAGAATATGAAGCTTAGAACTATGTTAAACGACTTTTGTTAAGCGATTTTTAGTGAAAACAAGTAAAACGACATAATCGATAAAAATTATTATTGTTCATAAGTGCATATTAGGGTGAGAATTTGATGGCCATAGAAGGAAAAAAATGATCAGCATGTCCTAAAATATAAGAATTAGGGATAAAGTTTAATTTTCGAGCTTTGGGGCAAAAGTATAAATATGCAAAAATTTAGGGGTAAAAATATAAATTTTGTAAAAATATATTTTAGGTCCGAAATGATTAGTGTATTGATTAAATAAGTGAAATATGATGTTTTAGATCTCGGAAAACGAGATTTGGACCTAGAACTGGAGAAAAATCAAAAATCAGGAAAGTTGGTCAAAATGGCCGTATTGGTATCAAGGTAAGTTCATGTGTTTAATAAGCATTTAATCAAGCATGTTTGAATGCTAAATTGATATATTAGTTATAAATGTTTTAGTATTGATTTTTGAATATAATGACAATAATTGATAAATGATTTGACATTAAAAGTGAGGATTCAAATAAGTTTGCATATAAGACTGTAGTGGTAATGTGGCTTTGTATAAGGTCAAGAAAGTATTGAATAGCAAAATTTGAGGAAAGTAAGATAAATTGAGGATATGATGAGATTGAGAATGTAAGTATGTAAGTTGAGTAGCATTTTATTATTATGAAATTGTTGCTATTATTATTATTGAGTTATGTGACTGACCTTGAGAATTTTGAGTAAGTATGTTTTAGCTATGAATTGCCAAGGCATTAATATTTCAAAGTCCATGCTTATAACATGGCAATTAAGGAAGAATTGACAGAAAATTCCATGTTTATAACATGGCAATTAAAGAAGAATTGACAGAAAAAGACCTTGGTTGACCCATGGCAATATAAGATAAGGATACCAAGTAAGACCATGCGAAGGCATGGCATTGGTAAGTTTTACAAGGCAAGGAAAACATGTAAGACCATGTCAAGACATGGCATTGATAAGTTACTATAAGGCAAAGATTCCATGTAAGACTATGTCAAGATATGGCATTGATAAGTTACTATAAGGAAAAGATCCCATGTAAGACCACGCCAAGGCATGGCATTGGTGAATTCACAAGGCAAGGATATCACATAAGACCATGTCAAGACATGGCAATGGTAAATTTCAAAAGGAAAGGTACTTGAGCAATCCAAAGAGTAAGTCAAAGAGATGACAAGGTAAGATCATGAGGAAAGAGCACAGGTATGTACATAAGGCTTATTAATATTGAGGTTATAAGTTGATGATATTAAAATTATTTTAATGAGTATATTCAAGTATTAAGTAAGTGATAATTTTTCTATTATACTTATGACGCTTTGTGACATGGTTGGCAATATGCCTATATATTATGAAAGAGTATTAACGTGTTAAGTGAGATGTTGCAGGTACTTAAGCAAGCTATTAAGTAAGGTATTTTTTTTATTATTCCGAGCCTTTGGTAAGGTTACCAATGAGTAAGATGGGAAAGTAAGAGCTTAACATTATTTTTTGCAAATTATGAAAGCTTAATAATAAGCTAAATTTATTTCTAATGCCTATTATTTTACATGTGATGTAACACCTTAACCCGTGTCCGTCGCCGAAACAGTTACGAAGTATTACCAGACAAAATACAAATTTTGATTAATCGCATTCGTACATTTTCATGAACATTTTAAAAGTAAATTTTTTTTAACAGTCGAATAATCAAATTACTAATTTAAAACTATTTTACTGCTTAAGCAAATAGTACTAACTATATAATAATTTTATTACTTTTAATTTTCAAAATTGCGCACACATACTAACATATTTTACATTACTAAGGATACTGTGCAATGGCATCATATAGAAAATAAATAATTACTTAAGGATCAATTAAAATAGTAAGAGTCCATCATGTATTACCAAATGGAGTTTAATGCAAAACGTTGAATACCGTACAGATAATGCCATATAGATTTAGTCATATTTCAAGAGATCAATAGAGTAATTCATATTAAAGAACATATAAATAGTCTAATATATTTATTGTATCTAAAAGGAGTCATGGTTCCATTTTAAAAGAGGAAAATGGTATTTACTAGGTCATTTACAAGGCTTTGCCGAATGTATTTATAAATAATACTAATAATTTGTCTAGACCACTTCATGTACTATACTTACTCTCACGTAATTACAACATAGCATATCATTAAATTCTTGAACTACCAATCATTTAGTAAGTTAATAACAACTACTATGTGTCTTAATAACCTAAATTTTATATAAATTTTCGAATGTCCACATCCCAACAGTAAGTATATTACACACATATGATTTGCACTTTATTCAATTCACATGCATACATAGTCTAACCGAATCATCAAGCAATATATCTAATTCTCCAAAATCATCACTCATTCGTATACATTCATCACCCAAACAACCATAGCTTATGCATATCAAACATGTTTTACATATATATGCACATATACGTATTGATTAATTCATCAAAAGAAAACTAGTTGTAGCTTGGTGAGGACAAGTAAATCAGTTTCATCCCACGCTACAACCACTATTAATTCGGCAATTTCTTATCTATCACCTTAGCCATTTTCGCATGGCTATCACATATACATTCGTACTCAAAAAAAATATTTTAACTATTTCAAAAGAAACCATCCCATACATGCCATAATTCAGGTTCTAAATCAAAAGTACCGAGGCTGTAGATAGTGTAATGCGTCTGACTGCTAATCCCCAAGCTTGTAGCGTGACTTCAAAGCAAAATCTATAAAACAGAGTAAACATAACATAGAGGGAGTAAGCTCGCAAAGCTTAGTAAGTCTTAGGCATTAATATAAAATGATTTGTTTAATAAAATATAATGTCACTAGATCAACAAAATTTTACTCATAAATCAATAAATACCCATGAAGGTTTATTTATATATACATATAGATATCCTTAGGGTTTTACTACCGAACATTAAACTCAACCATAATTCATCTTACCATCCACAATTTTGTTACCAAAACCGAATGCTCATAAGTAACCCATTTACATGTCCACAACACATATAGTTCATAAAATAGAATGAAAACCAATCAATAAAGTATGTATTGCCGAATCTAGTAAAGTACACATACTCATTAAATCTGCCATTACTTAAAAATTGTACCACAAGTCAAGTATGCTTACCTCGTACTTACCATTATTGAATTAAATCATGCTTGTATATTCGGCTCACATCATACAATCCATATATACAATACTTTTGCGCAACGAACCATTCGAAATTAACTAGGACACTCGGATAATCACATAAGTCGTACAATGCCAACGTCCCAGACGTGGTCTTACATGTAAATACAGAACAATGCCACTGTCCCAAACATGGTCTTACTCGTAAACATATGACGAAGATTACTGATGGATGCCATGGACTTACTCGCTCACATTTAACCAAATTCTATGTCATGACATAGGTATCCTAACTATTCCTAAGGTTCGCACAGGACTTCCGAACATCGTAACTCATTTAAATCGAACTCGGAGATGTGTTAACCACATTTGTTCATATTCGGCTATAGCAACAATAATTTCAAAAATTACAAAACAGCAAGTAAACATGTCATTTACATATTGATACTTATATCTAATTGCCTATCGACTTACCTCGGACGTCGTAAAACGGGGCGGTGCTACTAGTCGACTACTTTCGTTTTTCCCCGATCCAAATCCAATTTCTTTTGTTCTTGATCTAAAAATATTCAAATTAAACTCATTTAACAAATTTTCATTCACATTAATCCACATACACACAAATGGGAAAATTACCTTTTTACCCCTAGCATTTACAAATTTTTACAATTTAGTCCTTAATGCATAAAATTCAAAATATATCAAATTAATCATATTCAAGGGTGGCCGAATACTCCTAGGGTCCTAATATGCCCATATTTTTCATAAATTTTGAATTTTAGTCCCTCCAAATATTTATTTTTGCAATTAAATCCTAATTACTCAAAATCATCAAAAATTCCTTTATAATATATTATAACCCAATACATATCCTCCATAATTCATCATCAAACCTTAGAAACCTCAAGCTCTCATCAATGGCAACATTCAAAATACTCATTAAATTCAAAAATTAAAGCTTGGGTTTTAAAGATTACTAAGCAACGATCTCAAAAACATAAAAATAATCGAAAACCGACAAGAAAACGAACCTTAATGAGCTAGATGAGTTGCCGAACCCTAAGCTTATGTTCTCCCCCTTTTGTTTCGGCTATTTGGAGATGATGAATGATAATATATGTTTTATTTTATGTTTTATTAAGTTATGATAACATTTTTCTTCTTTTCCCATTTTACCCTTAATGATATAATAATACACTTATATAACCTATGTCTAATGACGTCCCACCAATATTAATTAGGGCTATTTACAACATAAAACCCCCACTTTTAAAAGCCACTAACAAATAGATACTTACTTATTAATCTAGCAACTTTCCAACTTTCGCGATTTCATCCTTTTTTTTTAATTTAACACTTAAACGGCAAAATTAAATCACGAAAATTTAGCAATCACAAATTCACTCAAAATAAACACATAAAATAATTTTTAATAATATTTTTATAACTCGGATTCGTGGTTCCGAAACCACCGTTCCGATTAGGGTCTAAATCAGGCCGTCACATGTGAACTTACTAAGCTTTATAAGCTTACCTTTTTCTTTTCCCCTGTTCCAGAGTTTTATCAAACAAGCTTGGGTTGGAGGTTGTCGGAGATCACTTCACACTTTCGACTATCAAGTTACCAATTGGGTATTTTCATTGAAACGTTTTCAATTATGGCATGTATAGGGACTTGGCCATTTTGTTTGTATGTCCTTATGATATGGCTAAATAAGAACATGTGTTGATGTTATGTATGCCTAAATGAGGTTTAATGCAAAGAAATTATGAAAGAGTAAAAGTTGGTTATGAAATAGTTTTGGGACAACAACAGTGACATGATTTTTAAAAATCACTAAAAATTTTAGAAATGAAATTAATGGTTAATGAGAAATAGAATTAAATCTTATTGAGTCTATTTTCATAGGAAAGAAACAGAGCAAGCAAAGGAAGTCTATATTCTGAGATATTTAAATTCTTGTGAGACTGGTTTAGAATGACTTTGTGATCCCCTGTTCTAATTTTAGAAATTTACTAAAAATTGTACAAGAAGAATTAAGGGATATAATTTATATGTCTAGATTCCTTAATGAGTCTATTTTTGTTAGAAATAAATGGAAACATTATCCGAAAACTGTACTATGAGATAATTGATTTTTAGTGAAGAGAGGTTAGGTCCGCTGGACTGCGAAATGGGGGAGACTTTAACTAATAAACTGTATTAATTGGTCAAACCAAAAATTCTGGAAAAATTATGGTAAGAAGATATATGAGTCTAGTTTTAGAGAAAATTTATGGATTTAAATTTTGAGTTTCGTAACTTAAGTTATAATTAATTTAGTGACTATTATGCAGGTGGACAGTTTTATTATGAATAGTGAAATAAATTGTTTTGATTTGTGTAAGTAATCAGAAAATTTTTGATGTTCTCGGTTTGGTCCCGAACCGTTTCAATTGCATGTTTTAGGGATTGGATGAATGTGAGCAGATTAATTTTAAAAGTAAATTTTTATGCCCCGAACTAGTAAGATAAATCTGGTAACGCCTCGTGCTCGACTCTGGCGACGGTCTCGAGTAAGGGCTGTTACAAGGGACATCAACCATACAAAGATTCATCGTAAAATAACATGTAGGAGTCGGGTCTAGAGACTCACCAGAGACCCACCTTTACCTTGGCCCGGAGCTTTTGTTTCGATTGTTCTTCCTGATCCAGTAGTATCAACTGCTTAAAAGAATCATGAAATTTCCATTAGAATCCTTTTTTACAGATAGTTTACTAACATTTCATCTACATGCGACCCCCATATAGGGCCTTCCACTCACACCCTACTATTCTTACATCTTTTAACATCTCTACTCTTCAACAATTGTAACATGCAAAGCTATAAGACTTACCAAAAGGTTGAATCATCCATTGATTAAGCAAAATCTTAGCTCTAATTTAAAAAAAGAAGAAGAGGACATTTAGATTAGAAAGAAGAACTAGAATGTAGAGCGAAAAGAAAAAAACCATCTAGAATCCCCTCTTCACTATATATATACTCCTAGTTCACTTTAGTGAATTTTGACAAGTGACAATGCTTACTGAAATTGTCCCCTGATTTTCCTACAAGATCCAAGGGGAAAATAAAAGAAAATCTAGCGAAGACCGATGTTATCGTTTGACTAGTCATGGGTAAGGTCAAATCAATCCAGTTGACTCCCAATTAATTATGTTACAATAACCAACTTGAACAATGCTCATGCAAACCAAGCACACTATACCTTGGTGGTGGCTTATGTATGGTGTGATTTTAAATACAATTAGGTCTCTTACAACTTTCTTATATACTTGGTAGGCTCTTCATGCTCTACCAAAATTCTTGGGCATATTCTTTCTTCACTTGAAAATTCATTGTAATTAAATCCTTAGAGCCAACGAACGAATACCTTAATGCTAGTATTAAAATATAAATATTCAAAATATTTTAAAAAATTAAAAATATTTAAAATATTAAAATTGATATAAAATTATAAATATTACAAAATAATAACTTATAAATATTATAAAAACATAAAAACTAATAAAATCTAAAAATTATAAAAAATATAAAATTAATAAAACATATTTAAAATGTTATAAAAATGTATTAAAATTCTTAAAAACTTAAAAATCATAAAAAATAATAAAAATAATAAAAATAATAAATATTAAAATATTAAAATTGATATAAAATTGTAAAATTATTAAAAAAACATAAAAACTTGAATTGGACTAGATCAATCGGTTAGGCTGGTTAAGCCAAAACCAGCAAGAGAACTAGTTCGAAGAACGCCATTAGACTGGTTGACTTGAGAATTGAACAGTTGAACCAATTTTTTTAATTTTTAATTTTTATTCAATTGAACTAGACGAACCAGTCGAACAGGCAAACCGATGGCCTGACTGATTCGACCACTAGCCTGGTTCTAAAAACTTTGGTCAAAAATTTTTATCTAACATATGCTAATAGTTGGATAATGAAATTTTGATTTGATAGTATCTAATTGTACCAAAAATATTTTATATCATACAATACTTAGCAAACAGTTTCCAATTTTTAAAGTCCAAACTATTATACTGAACTTAAAAAATTATAGATAATTTTTTTAAATAATAATAATAATAATTTATTTTTATCAAAAATAATAATAATTTATCAATAAAAAGGATAGTATCCCATAATTGTCATTTTATTTTTGGAATATAGAAAACATTTTATTTAATATAAAAATGACCCTAATGACCTTATGACTATTCTCATTATTCAATGGTTAGTGTAATGTCATATGTTCATTATGATTTTAGGGTTTAAATTACTTTTTTTATTTTTAATATTTTTTAATTTATTAGAAATTTTATATTATTTATAAGTTTTTATGAATTTTTACAAGTTTTTATAAAATTTTAAATATATTTTATTAATTATATATTTAATAATTTATTAAATTTTATTATTTTTTTATAATTTTTTAAGTTTTTAAGTTTTTTATCATTTCTATAAATATATATCAATTTTAATATTTTTAATATTTTATACTTTTATAATTTTTAATAATTTTTATTATTTTTAAGAATTTATATATATATATATTTATAAAATTTTAAATATTTTAAACATGTTTTATTAATTTTATAAAATTAAAAAAAACCATCATGACAACAAATTTCTCCCAAAATTACAAAAAGATTGAAACAAATTATAAGATTACAAATTCATATGTAATTAACCATTATCTCTAACTTGTTTTTTCTATCAAAATCAAAACTAAAAGTACCATAATACGAGTTAGGTTGCTTTTTTTTTAATTTAAAAAATAAGTATTGGTTTATATAAATAAAAAATGTAAATTAATTTTTTTTAATTTTATTTGTTTTTACTATTAAAAATCGGTCTTGAATGCACGAGGTATAGAAGACATGTCGCGTATATTTGTCTAGTTATGCCGTTAACTATATCAATTTTTAATTGTAGAAATTGATGAAACTTTTAACAAAAAAAGGAACAAATTTCTTTTTGAATTAATGTGTAATGACTACTTTTTTTTTAATAAAAATGACAAAATGTAATCTAACTACTAGTACAGAAAACTATGCAATAATTTTATGGAAATCAAGCAACTTGAACTCAAAAATAATGTATGTGTTTTATAAAGTTATAACAAAAACTATATTATTTAAATCTTAAAAAATTTCTAAAGTTATGACAAAAATTTTTTATAACATGTTATAAAAGTATTATAAAATATATATTTATAAAAAATTACAGTCAAGAGATATTATATAACTTATTTATGTGTCTATGTTATATATTATAAAAATAATATATTTATTCGTAAAAAATGTTATAGTGTTTTTTTTATCATAACTTATTTATAAAAAGTAATTTTCTAAAATTATAATAAAAAATTATATTATTTATAAGAAGTGTTATAAAAGTTTTGGATAATTTGTAAAACTTATTTTTAAGTGATTATAGGTAGGGGTATTCAATCAGTTAACTAACCGGTTAACCGGCCCGAACTATCATTAACTAACCCTTTTAAACCCTTAACCGTCAATTGAACCAAATTTTTCAAAAAAATTAATCGAACCAAACTTTTTCGGTTAATTCGGTCGTAACCGAAATTTATATATATATTTTTTGTTAAAACAAGTATAAAACATACAAAAAAAATTAACTGAATTAACCAAATTTAATATATGTAAAATGTATACAAAAAATGTAAAATTTCAGTTAATTAATCTATTTTCAACTCGAATTAACCGTTAATTAAACTTCCAAAAAATTATTAACCGACATTGACTGAATTAATTCGGTTAACTGACCGATTAACTGCATTCGATCGGTTAACCAAAATAATTTGGTTTTACTTGAAATTTGCACAACCCTAATTATGAGTAGTTCTAAGCATTGTATAAAAAAAAATATGATCAGAACTTATAATGAGATTGTTCGAAAAAAATTATATATTATTATAAACTTCTTTATATTATATTATAAAAGGGATATAACCCGTTATAACCCATCTCTAAATTAATTTATATAAAATTTTAAAATTATGCTAAATATAGCAACATAGCGAATTTTGGGGCCTATAATTCAGACTAATCCCGTTGTTAGGAGACGTTGAAAATCCTACTTCCAAAAGAAACTAGAAATCATACCCAGAATCCAACAATAAATTCAAGTGTTAGAACGAATTCATCACCCGAATCAAAGGTCCTGCTGAATTTGATATGTGGCATTCCTAGCACAAGATCCCACAGGGAAAGTGTGGTAGGACTCCAAAACCCTGCAATGAATTCAAGAATCCGGAAGTCATCTGGTGGAGCAATGCATGCAATCGTCCGGGATGGATAGTTTGGTTTTGGTGGCCAAAGATCAGTAGGGAAACTATGTTGTTCAAAGAGCATTGAATTGTCTACAACATGGATATGGAAGTTGAAAACTCTGCAATAAACATGATTCACATCTTCATGCGGGATAATCAAGTGTTATATTATTTACTTCAAATGAGCCTTGTTTTGCGAAAATAAAATATTATCAGTGCTGCCTGTATTTCACCAAAATTTGTAAAATCTTGGCGCTAGGATTAATGCTGTCAACTGTTTCCGTTAAAGAATGAATTTTTCATGTGATGGTTTGTGAAAACAAATCTGTTTCCATCTGTCAATGAATTCGGCTGTTTTCTTCCCAAATCTGAAAACAAATAAGGTTGGGGAAGAAATTAGGCCAACATTTCAAGGATAAAATGGTAAAATAAGAAATAAAAATATAGGTATTTTCTTCAGTTGCCTTCAATTACTGCTGAAAGCTCCAGTCCCGTTTCAGCACAGCAGTGAGATTAAAATAAATTTTCACTGCACTGGAATGGTGAACCAAGCAGCAGTACAGTGAAGTTGGGTACCCCAACTATACCTCACTGATGAAAAAAGCTCAACCAAAGGCAGCCTTAGTTAATTATGTTGACCTAAGGCTAAGGACGGGGAACCCAAAAAAATTAAAAACCCTTTCCATTTCTCCCAATATCTAAAAACAACAAAAATTTATGTTTCTCTAACCTAAGAGAAGCTTAGATTTCAAAAAGCGTGAGCCTTTTTCACTTGGAAAGTGTTGTTGTTGTTTTTTTTTTTTTAAATAAATGATTTGTTTTTGTCTGTTAATCTCTAGCAATGGAATCGTTTTTCATTTTTTTTTGGCTTCTTTTTTAATTTGTTTAAATTTATTTTTTTTGAAAATATTTATGGATTTTTATGTATTTCTTTCATTTTTTTAGAATTAGGATCCATCATTTATAAATTTTGAATATTATTTTTTGAAATTATGACTAAATCGATATAATATATAAAAATTAAGAGCTAAATTTATTATTATACTGATTTTTTAATTACTATGTCACCTTGCAATTAATAAAAATATATAAGAAAAACAATCTTATTAGTTTGATAACCAATTTTAGAAAAATTAAAATTGGGTGAGAAAAAGAATAAATTTATAATTGCGTGATCAATTTAAAAAAAATAATTGAATGATTCAAATAGAAAATAGCCCATAGTTAGATAACTTGTAGTGTAGTTTACCCAAATTTCTTTCGTCTGACTCGCGTGGGAAAAGGAGAGGTTAGTCAAAGAATGGGTAAGTCCACGTGCAGCCATAGTTTTAATCACCTGCTACAGCTACTACCTTACATCTTTCTATTTTCTATTTTTTTTATCTGTTTATTATTATGTAATATTCTATACATACTTCCACTTCACACTCTTCAATTATTACACTCCATTTAATTTTAGATTTTGCTGTCAAATTAATAAATTCATGTATCTCAGTCTAGCTCATAGATTTAATTGGATTTTTTAATATATAATTTTCTGTTTTCAAACTCAGATGTTCAGGTCGAAATTATATATATATATATATATATTTCAAGCCGGCATATATTCAAGTAGGTTAGTTTCACTCAAACTATCTATTTTTATAAATAAATAATTAAAGTTTATTTTGACATATATATTTTATGAAAACTTAAAATATACAAATAAAAGTACAATTAGAGTCTCTCTACCCCTCGTTGATAAATTAATTTTTATATTTTAGATGGAGTAAAATAATTCATCAATTAAATTATATTATTAAATGCTGATTCTGGTATTTTAAATATAAAGAATAATAACCTTTACTATTTTACTTATATAAAACAGTGCACAGATAACTCATAAATTACTAAAATTTCAAAAAAAAAATCATAAATAAATTACAAAAGCTTTTCAATATTCAATGAAAATTCTAAAAATAGAAATGCACAAGCGTGACATGCTGAGAGTATAGATTAAATTTAATAAAAGATGTAACCCCCAAATAAGCATTTAACTCTAAAGTACAATTTTAAGGAAATCATTATTTTTCATCAGACGTATGGAATCCATTTGCCATTTTTTTCAATAAAAAAAACCCAAATGAAATCTAGGATAGACTACTATACTACTTTTACCACAAAACCTACTATATTTTCAATCATTACATTCTAATATTATTATTTTAATATTTTGATTGGCGAAAATAAGAACCCAACTCATTTTTACTGTAAAATGAGATGCATTCAACTGAAATGGGATTGGATTATGTATCCATTTTCACATTACTTACTTTATACAACTTTCATTAATAAGTCAATCTCCTCTCTTCTTGCCTTAAAATCAATTTCTTCGCTCTTTTTCTTCCTCACTGTTTCTCTGTATTTTCTCATATCTAAACACTCTCTACTTCTTGATCTCTTTTGTTATGGATAATCAAGACCAGGGAAAGAATCAATCCTCAGGTTTTTCTTTTTTCTTTCCTTTTTTTTCTTCAATATTTTTAATGATTTTTTTTTATTTAATAAATTTCTGGCCTTGTTGAAGTTGTCTGTTTGTCTTTCCTGTGTTTTCTTGTTTATTACAATATATGTATAAAAACTTTAGTTTTTGTTTTCATGGATGATGGATATATCATCATTTTCTAGGCTGGTTAAAGTTGTTTGACTTTTTTTTCCGGGAAAACGATTACCAACTTTCTGGGCTTTCTTGTTTCTTATAAAAGAAACTAGTATAACTTTTTCTTCAATCTGCCATTAATTTCACTTCGTTTCCATTGAAAAAACTATTTATATGTATGTATGTTGTTTTTCTTTTCCCTCTGGTTTCTAAACTAAACAATATCTTTCCTTCAATTTTATGGTTTTTTTTTTAAATTCTGATTATATATTTTCTCAATACTTCCGATTGACGATTTTTTCCCTCAGAAACCGATTTCGATTTTCTCCATTTTTGTTGTCATTCCTAATTGATTGTACGGATTTTGGTGAATCCAGTTGAGGCGAAGATTATGGAAAGGGGTGGTTGGGAGAAAAGTATCAGAGGAGTCGGAGCAATGTCGAATAGATCTGAAATAGAAGTATTTTCGGACGCGGCAACGGAATTTCAAGATGGCGAATTAGGGTGGAGTACGGATATTGTTAGCCAAGCCGACAAGAATCTTGCTTCCGCCATTTCATTCAAAGATTGTGAAGATTTCGGTAATTCACAATAAATCTCGATTACCACTTTTTGGTGGTGGACTTTTGGATTTGGCTATAAGTGTCGGATGGAGGAATTTTAAAAGTTACTCCTTTATGTCCATGTCTCGATACTAGAGTATTTTTAAATGTGACCCCTTTATATGCATGTGTCAATGCATACGTCACACAAGAAAATTTGAAGTATCCATATTCGGATAAATGCTTGAATCCATTGCCAACAATGTGGATACCAATCACCCCAACTCATGTTATTTTATTACTAATGTTTTGCTCGTTATTCGGATAAGCGTTAGGTGTGGTTATGTGCCTGATATAAGTGTGTATATCCGATTTAACCATGTCTAGAAGAAGTTGCTCGTACTTCAATTCAGTTTGGATTGCGGTTTTTTCTGAACCAGTTTACGTCTACTTCTCATAAAGTTTTGCATTAGAATTTACTGCTTTTTGTGATTTAAGGCTAAGTTGTTCGAATTCTTTAGTTTTCTCAAAGAATCCATGGTTGATGTATATCTGGAAATGAGTATGGGATATGATGTTCCAAGAATCCTCCAAATACGTAGAGATCTTGGAAAGAAGTTGAATACTCATGTTAGATACATACCAATAGGCTGAGCAAAAATCAGTTATAATAGACCTAATTGACCCATTCTGTTAAGTCGGCGGTTATGGTCTCACAGTTAAGATGGTTAAGTTAGTGAGTTATCTGTTATTAAAATTCATACCTAAACCAATCAACTTAACCGAATTAATATATATTTTTATTTATTTTTAAGTATATTTTCTACAATATAAAAAAAAAAAAAAAGAGTTATTTGGTCGGTTCGATTAACATTGAAGGTTGTTGGTTAAGTTCAAAAAACCGATCAAACTGATTGATAAAACGAAATACTCACCCCTACATACCAATGTCCTCACAGCCGAGCATATAAGGAGCTAAACTTGCCAAACTGTAGCACAGATATAAAAGAAATGAAAGTCTGACTAAGTTCAAAGTGATTTTTGGGTATCGGTTGAGGTGGTAATACAGCATTACTTTTGATCTAGTTTTAACTATTTGGTTTTATTTACATCTGCAGATATCCTTCAATCACCACGGAATTCAGTTGATGGAAGCCAAAGTGAAAATCCTGTTCCAAGAAGCATGCCTATTCTGCCAGTGGGCACACCCGAGCACCATGATGTTGGCTTGAGCTATAGTAAATATTCCGAGGATAAAAACGGCTCTGCTAGTGATGTGGTCTCTATCGAAACAGAAACACTAAAGGGTATCTCTGAAGAGAGTAGGAAAGACAATGCTGGTGTTAGTGTAGCAGCTTGCTCTGTTGGGCAAGCAACTGATGCCAATGAGAATGAAGGAAGCAAGTTCAACGAAAACCTATCAAGTGCCTTGGTTTTTCCTGGCAAACATGCTGGCAAAATATCTGAAACAGAATCTATCTCAGAAACGAGACTGGACAAAACTTCAGATATGTCTTCTAAGACATCCATGAGTGGAAACGGTGAGCATGAGACTGATGGAAAGGGAAACCCTGGAATTAGTTTTGAAGAAAATTTAATGGATGCAGGTCTGAAATCCAAAAATGCTGAGGATTTAATTTCAGAGACTGTTTTGGCTGACAAAATTGTGGAATTAGAGGAAAATAGTGACAATTTGGCTCTCGACACGGTCATTGATGATCTTTCATCCAAAGCTGAATCTACAAATGATAAGAATGTGTCTACGGGTACCTTTGAATTACAGACTGATGCAGCACACAGTACAGACTCTTCCATTGATGTCGGTTCAAATGAGGTCAATGAAAAAAAGGAAAAGGAAAAAGAAAGTGGTTATGTGCTCTGCAGTCCTGATGATATTCCTGTTGTAGATGATGCTGAAATCAAGCTTGAAGGTTTTAAAGATCATACAAGACTAAATATACCTCAATCGGAGACTTTAGCTCCTAAAGAAATAATTGTTGATAAGGAAGACGAAGTCAAAGACCATGTTTCACAGGAGAAGTCCAATACATTTGTGTCTAATCCAATGGATGAAGAAATCGCTATTGAAGATAGCTATAAACTTAGTGGAAATAATGAAGCTATCATTGAAGAAGTGTTCGTGATTGCGAATGCTGATCTGATTCAGATCGATAAAGGGTCCGATGCATTAGTTTATGCTGATACAACTGAGAATGAGAAAGATCGGGAAGTCCAGTCTCTCGAAGAACAGCAGCTGGTCAATGTTGCAGATGAGTTAAATAAAGGGTCCAATGCGTTGTCTCCTCTTGACGCTGATACAACTGAGAATGAGAAGGATCACGAAGTCCTGTCTCTCAAAGAACAGCAACCGGTCTATGTTGCTGATGATTTACAAAGGATGGGATTTCAAGGAAGCATGTTAAATGATGTACCTGATGTGAAACCTATGGTTACAGATGCTGATGTAGAGGCTGGAAAGTTAAATGATGTTGTTGGAGATGAAAATTATGCGAAAAACATGAGAACATCATGTGAATCTACCGATAGTTCTTCACTATTGCATGCTAATCCAGCATTGCATTTACTTGATGTTGAGGACTCTGATGATATTGGGACAAGAAAAACTGAAAAATCTGACATCAATGAAGTTGCAAGTGGAGATGGACTGGAGGAGGGATATGTTTCTACAAAGATGGACTCTACATCCGAATTGACTAGCACTCATCACCAATCTGCTATTGTCACCGAGGAAGTGAATGAGACTGAAGGTCTGCAGTCAGATAGTGTTTCTAACAGTGAAGATTACAAAAAGGAACCTGAAATAAGTAAGGGTAACAAAGTACATGGAGACTGTGCAGCCAAAGATCTTATGGCTTCTGCCATAGACAATAGTGAACGAAACGAGTTTGAGAGAACATCAGTCAACCAGTTGAAAAAAGAGTTGGTACATTCTGGTCCTGTCAATGATAGTCATAACAGAGAGTCCGAAGTGGCTGCCTCTGAGACTAGTGCTGCAATTTTGCAAGGGGAAGCCAAAAATGGATCTTCTAAACCTCAACTCGATACAACTGTAGGCGATTTTTCGATTGAATCAAATAGTCGAACTGATAGTTTGGAAGGCCACTGGGGATCTGTTTCAGGTACACTAGCATGTCGTCTGACTTAATTTCCCATTGATGAATTTATATGAAGTTAAGAACTGGTTTGATCTTATAATTACTCAGATTTCAGGTATAATAATCAGATATTAGAACATAGGTTTAGTGATAGGACTCTCTAAGGATCCTCCAAATATATGAAAGAACTTGAAAAGAAATGAATGTTTTCACATCAGACTCCTGACTCCGAGTAACATTGATAATTCTAATCGAAGAACTAAGTTGATTTCTTGTTTTTGTGCATGGAGAACAGTTCTTTCAACCCAATCTGATAACCAGGCTGCCATGGACACTGAAACTTTACCACCAACCAGTTCACAAGCACTTTCAGAAGCAGAGAAAACCAACACAAAGAAGTCAAAACTGGCATCCAAAGAACAACATTTCAATAAATCCGACGAATTTGAGCCACCGTCTTTCATGACATTGGTTGAAGGTGGAGGCAGTGACCGAAAAGCTGCTGCTGTTTCTGAAGTTCCAACAGGTGGAAACCCGAGAGCTGGCTGGTTTCCTTCACTTACTCATGCAACAAATGAGTCCCAAGGAAGAAAAAAGAATGAAGAGATCATACAGAAGGTGGCTAACTGGAATGCAAACCAGCACGGTCCTTTGAAGAACTTAGCCAATAGTGAACCCAAACCCAAGTCCCGTAACTTGAATCAGAACCCAAACCCAAACGCGAACCCCACTGTTTTGGCTCCCAGAGATGATGGAGGCAAAGTAAGCTCAATGGTGGGCCCTGAAACACTTATGGCTGAGGCAACCGATGTTGAAGCAGAGAAAGAATGGAAGTCTCCTGCAAGGTATCCATCTGATAGAAAGAGAGAAAAGAGGAAAGTTAAAGGTAGGCCATTGTGGGTACAGTTTGTATGTTGCTCATCTGCCAATTAGGATTATAAATTATTTGAGACCTATGTTGCTCATGTCTTGGATGAGTTTGGAGATATCATCTTTTATAAGGAAAAACTTTAAAAAGATCTCACTGGTATCGGATTCCTACACTTGAATCCGAATCCGAGTAACATAGCTTAATACTAACAGTCTGTTTTGTATCATGTTTTTTCTTTTTGTGTATTATAATCATGTTTATACGTTAATAATTCATGTTATATAGAATTTGATAGGTGTAGTTATTTATTTATATTATTGCTAAATTATGTGTTGGAATTAATATATTGCTAAAATATCTGTCATTGTATTTGGGGTTAGTAGAAATAACTAGTGTTTATAAGTCTACTAGTAGTGGAGAAGAAGTCAATGACACTGCAAGTATGTTTGTTGTTGGGAAATCAATTCATGGTTTCCATTTTTGATTTGCTTTCTGTTGATTCCGTTTTAGTTATTGGATGCATGATTTCCTAGGACACAACCTACATTTTTGTTGATTTATTATTTTACTCAATTTTGGCTTACTACATTGTACAACCTTTTCTCTCAAGTAAGAAGTTTTTGCCTTGGCCCTTTCCTTTAGTGGTCGCCTCCGTGGAATAAGGTTTGTCCTTTTTCTTTTTTGGTCAGTTTTTTTGACTCTTTCCTTTTTGCTCGTCGTCTCCGACCAAGGAGTGATCGATTGTCTAGGGGTCTTCCCCATTTTCCCTTTCCGCCTCCTCTCTGGTAGGTTCTCCTTCTTGTGGTGGATTTTTGTTTTCCCTTTTTACCCTCTGGTGTAGTTTCGGTAGTCTCCTTGTGTAATGGTGGCTTCTCCTTGGGAACTCGCTGACTTTAATTCCTGGTGGTTGAGGGTGTACCATCGCACTAGGGCTTTAATATGGAATAATTAGCTTCAACGGTCAATTAACGATCTATTAATTGCAATTCTGTTAATGTTAGTTACTGTAGCAAAACGATGTGTTTTGGTCGAAGTTTTTAATAATAACGGTGCATGTAGGGGGTTATATTAGCGCTTAAATGAGTTGTTTAAAGTAAATAGTTGTAAATGATATGGTGCATATTGGCTTATGCCAAGTTGTCCTTTTTGTTGTCATTATTCACTTTTTTAATAGCTAATTCGTTGGAGGGGAAACGGTTAAGAAAATAAACAATTTCTTTCTCCTCAACTTTCTCTGGCTTTGTTTTTTTTTTTTCTATTCTCACCTTTTTATTCTTATTCTCTAGAGCTCTTTCTCTTAAACTTTTGTTCCTCACCAAAGGTATTAGTTATCGACGATCCTCATGGCCAACAATGGAGTAATGACACATTTGCAAAAGGAGATGGGGTTGTTGCAACATGAGTTGTCCCAGCTCAATAACAAGTTCGATGTTAAGCTGGAGACGAAATTGGACTTTCGATTTGATGCAAGCTCGTATTCGAAGTTGATTACGAGTTGCTTGAGTTCCCGATCGTAAATTAAGAAGTATCGTGTCTAAGCTCTTGTTAAGGTTGAAAATGAAAGAAGTTGGTTTAAAATAACAAAATAGGTGTTTGTAGATAGGAAATGGATGGAATGAGTTTGGCTTAAGGTTGAAGAGTGAACCAATATTATAGAGCAATATTGACCCGAATCTTATGTTAACACTTAAGGTGGATGGAAAGATAGATAAACCGTGACCCACTATCTATATGGAGATAGGAACTAATCGATATAAGGTTGAACGCCACACTTTGGGAAGTGATAAGTTCACAAGAATCAGATTGACTCTACTAGATTAACTAGATAAGTCAATTTAAGTCAGAAAAGAATAAAGAGAGTTGAACAACTTACAAAAGTTATGAAATTCATTAAAAGTTCCACTAGGTGTTTAAAGCCTAATAATTATAGGCTGTACAAAGATCAGTTGAATAGGCACATTACAATCAGATTAATTGAGCTGAATATCTATTGAAATATCCAACAATTTCATTGAAGTCTCCTAGGTGTGGAAAACGCCAACATCCATGTCTATTTGTAATCCCAATCAACTAGTTCATTTGACATTAGAAAGGAGCTGAATGTGCATGGAGCTTATTGGCTAAGATGGTGTGAACAAGTTTAGATGCTGCTTTGGAAACTCGAATGGACATGTAGCTCTTTTATAGCTGCTTGGGGTGCATGAAGAGTCTTCAATGTGAACAGCTAAAATTGGATAGTCCTAAGGTGTGAACATGGCAGCCAATCGGTTAATCAAGTGTGAAAACACTTGATGCTTTGCTAGACACGAAATGGCTATTGGGAGGATGTATTCAGCTCCTTAATTGTGCCATATGAATAGCTTTAAAGGAAGCTTCCTAGTAGCAGCCAATGCGAACAACTTGTTACCATTAAAGAGACTGATAAATGCCACATTAAACAAAGTTTAACATGCTTTAAATATGTAGGAAATTAAACAAACTTTAAAGATGTCTGAATTTAAACATACTTAAAATATGTATTAAAGATGTCCTAAATTATGAAATAATTAAAAATTCTTATTAATGATGTTCAGATTATGACATAATTAAAAACTCATATTAATGATGTTTAAATTATGACATAACTAAATAATTAAACTAAATTAACTAAAGTAACTAAAATCTAATTTAATGCTTTATTCCAACAACCGAATTCAACAACTTAAAGTTTAGCTTAGAGCAAGTTGCATGGCACGTATGGAGCGCATGCCCAAGCGTGCCCAAGCTTGATCAATGAATCCTACAACAACTTCTCCCCAAATTTGACCAATGAGGCCTGAAATAACTTCTTTGAACCTCTTGGCTCGAACACGAGCAGTTGGCCCCATTGGCAGCTTAATTGGATCACAAGCTGTTTTGGTTGAGTCCGTAATCGCATCATCCACTCCCCCTTTGAAGTGATTTGTCCCCAAATCTCACATACATCATAAGGAGAAAGGTCAGACACATTAAAGCTTGCGCTAACATTGTACTCACCTAAAAGGTCTAGCTTGTATGAGTTGTCATTGATCCTGTCTAACACTTGAAGAGGACCATCGCCTCTAGGTAGCAACTTAGACCTTCGTTGAGCTGGGAATCTGTCCTTCTACATGTGAACCCAAGCCTAATCTTCGAGTTCAAAGACAACTCGCTTGCATCCCTTGTTTGTTTTGTGCGCATATTGTTCGGTTCTCTCTTCTATATTTTTCCTCACCTTTCGATGTAGTTGTTTCACGTACTTAGCCTTCCGTTTGCCATCTACATGTTCAAGTTGATTATCAGGTAAATAAATTAAATCTAGAGGTGTTAATGGATTAAAACCAAAACAACTTCAAATGGAGAATGCTTAGTTGGCGAATGAACAGATCGTGTAACGCCCCTCACCCGTAACCATCGCCGGACATGGGTATGAGGCATTACCGAACATACACTCGCACAATCATTTGATTTCGACACATATATTTCACGTAAAAAATTAAAACTTTTTTATTCATACACATAACATCCACATTATGGGCCGATATATTGGGCATGATCCGGGACCAAACCGGAACTTTTTGAACACTTATGAAAATTTGACTAAAAAAAGTGTCACATGCCCGTGTGACTTAGGACACGCCTGTGTGGACAGGTCGTGTGATCACACACGCCCTTGTCCCAGCCCGTGTTAAAAACATTGAGCATTCTGTTTATGACGTTAGCATACCAATAAGGGCACACGGCCAAGTTACACACCCGTGTCTTTGCCCATGTGGTCAACGCTTAGGCTATTTTCCAAGCCCTTTTTGTTGCCCTCAATCAATTACACTCAAATACATTTCGTAGACACATATCATACCCTTAATTATTCCTAACTTAACCATCAAATATGTATAATACACCCAACTAAATCAAAGCATTTCCACATGCAAGCATAAAATAAACTTACATACACATAACCATTATGAGCCATATCTCATGGCCCTATACAATGAAACGATATAAGTCAGTACATTTGGCCAATTTACAATAATACATACTACCAATAACTAAATCTCTATACATACCACTCACTTGTAAGCAAATAAGAATTGTTATTATTCCATCTTGACAAATCGATAGTGTGATGCTGCCTCCGACGATCTCCAATCCCGAGCTAACCTAACAATACTAAGAGAAATGGAAAGAAGGGTGTAAGCTTTATAGCTTAGTAAGTTGGCATATAATAATAAGCAATTTAATTAACAAGACATTTCTATTCCTCAAGGTGTGTTCTTAAGAAAATAGAATTATTATTCACATGATTTCACTTTTTACTCAAGTTCAGCTTAGTCTGTTTTCCTGAGTCACAGTTGCGAAATTAATTTAATCTTACGCTATAGAACTCGAAATTAAGTTTCGTAAATTTTTCCTGAAACTAGACTCATATATCTTCTTGCCATAAAATTTTCAGAAATTTTGGTTTAGCCAATTAATACAGTTTATTTATTAAAGTTTTCCCTGTTTCGCTGTTCGACAGTCCTGACTCCTTTTCACTAAAAATAAATTATCTCATTATTTAAATTTCGGATAATGTTCCTGTTTATTTCTATTGAAAATAGACTCATCAATGATTTTAAGCATATAAATTACACACCATAACCATTTTTTATACAATTTTTAGTGATTTTCCAAAGTCTGAACAGGGGATTTTGAAATCCATCTAACCCTTATTTATAAGATTTCATATTCACACTTACACATATTACACTTATTTATAAGATTTCATATTCACACTTACACACAATGCAACATGGCATGAAACAATTTATACATTAATTCATCTTAACACACAATAATTTTCACTTTCCATTATACTTTATCATACCATTTCGTTACCCGTTGAGCCGTGCGGAATTCTAAAAGATACATGGAAAATTGCACAAAAGTGCAACACATATATTGTAGCCGAAGGTACCACTGAAATGCTCATTATCAAGCTATACATGGGCTTGCTCACACAAGCTGACGTTCGAGTCGAAGCTACTCAGTGCTGCTCGCACAAGCTGACAGGTATCCGCAACAAATGCAGGATTACCTAGCCACTGGTAGTCGAACAAGACCAGCACCCGGAATCACTTATACAATCAATCACATATATGATAGTTCCTAGTGACATGTCACTTGTATCCTAATCGGTTCCTAAGGTTCAATCGAGACTTTTTGACACTAGTCAAAGCTTAGTCAATATACACTTAATCACACATCTTATGATGATAAAAAATCTCACAATTTCACATAATAACTGTATTCGTAACAAGCACTTTGAGCACAAGATTTCAATTCAGTTTCATGTATCATAACATACCTTTATATCATTTCATATATATAGCACCTTAACCATTAATTCAACATATTCAAATCAGCATATTAATCTAGGTTGCAAGTATAACCAACAATAGTATTGCATTATTATTAACACCAACTTACCTCGAACGCAAAATGACTATTATTCATGACTTAGCCCATAACCTCATTCTTCTCCGTTCTAAGCCCGAATTTCGTGTTTTCTTGATTTAACACATTAAATGACACTCATTTAACAATCACATTACTCAATTTAGCCTAAAAATCACATTTTGAAATTTTTACATTTTTGTCCCTAAAGTTTGTTAAAATTACGCTTTTGCCCCTAGGCTCATAAATAAATTTTTATTCAATTTTCTAGTATTTTAGACTTAGTTGAACCATTTTCATAACTATGGTAGTCCACAATTCCCACTAATTCACACACTTATGACCAATTTTATAACTTTTACAATTTAATCCTTTCGGACGTTTTCGCCGAAAATCACTTAGTAAAAACCGTTTCTCTAACCATAAACATGCATAATCTACCATAATCCATCAAAATGCACAGTTATTCAACATGGGTCAATTTTTAAACAGAAACCCTAACTTAAAATAATGGTAGAAATAGGTAGATTATGTTGCAAGGATTTCAAAAATATGAAAAACATTAAAAACGGGGCTCAGAATCACTTACTATTGAGCTTGGAAAGCTTGAAAACCCTAGCCATGGAGAAGATGAAGGGTTCGGCCATGGTTGAAGAAATATGGACACTTTTGGCTTTTATTTTATGTTTTAATTCATTTAATGGCCAAATGACCAAAATGCCCTTCACTTAAAACTTTGATATTTTTACCCTTCCATGTCCATTTTTGTCCAAATATTTCGAATTTGGTCAAATTTCTATTTGGAACCTCTAATTAAAAACCCAATTCAATTTCATGCTAAAGGTTTCTAGAATTCAACTTTTACAACTTATTCAATTTAGTTCCTAAAATCAAATTGAACACTTTTCACAAAAATTTTCTTCACGAAATTTTCACACAAGCGTATAAACATATCATAGACCTTATACCAATCATAAAATAATTATTTCTACATTGGATCTGTGGTCTCGAAACCACTATTCTGACTAGGCTTTAATTCGGGATGTTATAGATCGGTTGTAGGCAATTTCAATGTGCGACAAGCACTCTTCCCATGTCTTCAAGTTATTCTTAGTGATCGCTCTCAATAAAGTAGATAGGACTCGGTTCACTACTTCAGTTTGACCATCTGTTTGTGGGTGACATGTAGAAAACAACAGTTTAGTGCCAAGCTTGCCCTATAAAGTCCTCCAAAAATGGCTAAGAAAATTTGCATCTCTATCAAACACTATAGTCCTTGGAACTCCATGCAATCACACTACTTCCCTGAAATACAAAATTGCAACATTTGAAGTATCATCAGTTTTATGGCAAGCAATAAAATGAGCCATTTTAGAAAATCGGTCAACAATTACAAAAATAGAGTCCTTCCCACTTTTAGCTCTAGGAAGTCCTAAGACAAAGTCCATAAAAATGTCAACCCAAGGTTCTTCGGGAATGGGTAGGGGTGTGTACAATTCATGGGGTTTGATTCGTGATTTGGCCTTTTTACAAGTAATATACCGATTGCACACTTTCTCCACATCACGCCTCATCTTTGGCCAAAAGAAGTGCTCGTGGAGCATGACCATCGTCTTGGTGACTCCAAAATGCCCCATGAGCTTCCACTATGTGCGTCATTCACTAGTACCTCCCGAATGGACCCTTGAGGTATACACAACTTACCTTCTCAAAATAGATAACCATCATGCCTATAAAACTTATCAATGGACCCTTTTCCCATGCTTTATACATTTCACCAAAATCAGAATTAGCTTCATACAACTCTTAAATAAGCAAAACCAAGTTAAAATCTAAGTTATTAAACAATGCGTACCTTCTTGACAAGGCATCGGCTACGACATTATCTTTACCTTTTTTATACTTGATCACATAAAGGAATGTTTTAAGAAACTCCACCCACTTGGCATGCCTCTTGTTTATCTTGTTTTGTCCATTGAGGTGTTTAAAGCCTTGTGATCGGTTTGGGCCAGAGGTAGTGTTGCCATGTTTTCAATGCTCGGATCAGAGCATATATTTCCTTGTCATACATTGGGTAGTTGAGGGTGGCTCCTTTTAGTTTCTCGTTGAAATAGGTTATGGGACGCCCATTTTGAGTTAACACCACTCCAATTCCTATTCCTGAGGCATCACATTCAATCTCGAAAGTTTTGTTAAAATCATACAAGGATAATAAAGGAGCATTCATCACACAATCTTTAATCAATTTGAAGGCATTCTCTTGTTCTTCACTCCATTGAAAATTAGAGTTTTTCTTCATAATTCCAGTCAAAGGAGCAGCCATGGTACTAAAATTAGGAACAAACCTTCTATAGAAACTAGCTAAGCCATGGAAACTTTTTACTTGACTAATGCTTTTAGGTCATGGCCACTCTCGAATTGCCTTCACTTTCTCTTAGTCTACTTCAAGACCTTCCGAGCTAACCAGGAATCCTAGGAAAACAACTTTGTCAATACAAAATGAACACTTTTTAAGATTAGCAAATAAGGTTTCCTTACGCAACACTTCCAAAATAGATTTCAAATGATGTACATGATCTTTCAAAGACTTACTATAAACCAAGATATCATCAAAATAAACCACACAGAATTTACCAATGAAAGATCGAAAGATATGATTCATTAGACGCATGAAGGTGCTTGGTACGTTAGTTAGGCCGAAAGGAATAACCGACCACTCGTACAAACCATGTTTGGTTTTGAAGGTAGTTTTCCATTCATCTCTTTCTCTCATTCGGATCTGGTGATAGCCACTCTTGAGGTCTATCTTGGAGAATAGTTGAGCTCCACTTAGCTCAACCAACATATTGTCTAGACGCAGAATCAGATGCTGATATTTGATGGTGATTTTATTGATTGCTTGGCAGTCGACACACAAGCGCCAAGAGCCATCCTTTTTAGGCACCAAGAGTACGGGCACGACGCATGAATTAAGGCTCTCTCAAATGTACCTCTTGTCCATCAACTCGGCTACTTGCTTTTGTAGTTCCTTGGTTTATTCTTGGTTACTTCAATAAGCTGGACGGTTAGGAATTATGGCCCCGGGTATGAAATCAATTTGATGTTCGATTCTTCAAATAGGTGGTAAACCGCTTGGGATGTCCTCTAGGAACACATCTTCAAATTCCTACAACAAGGACACAATAGGAGAAAGGAGATTGTCATCTAATTTGTTAGTACCAAATAAAATTTCCTTGTACATGAGTACAAGCATGGGCTGTTTCAACAATAAAGATTTTCGGATTTCTTTTTCTCTTGCATAGACGCTCAATTTTTCAATCTCATTTTCTTCTTTTCTTTCTTCTTTCTCTCGCATTATTAACTCATTCTCTTTATTTTTCTCTCTCGCTTTTATCTCATTTCTTCCTTCCTTTTTTTCTATTTTCTTTTCTTTTTCACTTTTTCCCTCTTGATCTTTTGCTCTCAATTTTTCAATAGAGATTTTCAATTTTAACTGATCTTCATACATTTGTTTAGGGGTTAATGGCGCCAAGGATACATTTTTCCCAAGATGTTTGAATTTGTATCTATTAGTGTAACCATCATGGATAACTCATCGGTTGAATTGCCATGGCCTGCCTAACAGCAAATGGCCAGCATGCATCGGCACCACATAACAAAAAACTTCATCACTATACTTGCCTATGGAAAAAGAAACAACGGCTTGCTTGGTAACTTTGAGTTCTCCTCCATCGTTAAGCCATTGCAACTTGTAAGGATGTAAATGTTTGGTAGTTGCTAGACCAAGTTTCTCCACCAGCATGCTACTAGCAACATTCATGCAGCTACCTCCATCAATGATCATGCTACACACTTTGCCTTGGACATGGCAACGAGTGTGGAAAATGTTCTCTCGTTACTGTTTATCTTCCGTACTTTAGAGGCTAAAACTCCGCTTGATAACGAGAATTTCTCCCTCCACAGCATACTCAAGTTCCTCCTCCTCTTCGGTGAGTGCTTCAGGCTCATCTTCTTTTCCTTTTTCGGATTCGATCTCACTCTTGGGCCTTACTACCACACACTTCAATTGGGACATTGGCTTTCAATGTTGCCCCTCCTAAGGAATTTGAAGCATTTGATGTCTTAGGTTTGGTTTGGCACAGCCTCATTTTTGCCTTTGCTAGATTCCCTACTCGGCTTGTTAAGCTTTGTGGCTCTTACGGCTTCCTTCGTTCGAAAGGGGGAATATTTCTTATTGACTCCTTGTCCCCATTTTGATGTAGAAGTGGAGTTAGGAAAGGTTCGGGTGGGTCCTTTGTGCTTCAATTGTTTCTCCACTTTGATCGCCATATGAACTATGTCAACAATTTCAACATAATGTTGTAATTGCACCATGTTGGCAATGTTTCGATTTAATCCAACAAGGAATCTTGCCATGGTAGCCTCTTGGTCCACTTCGACGTCAGCTCGAATCATGGCTATTTCCATTTTTTTTGTAGTAATCTTCCATGCTCCGATTTCCTTGAGTGAGGTTTTGCAACTTTTAATACAACTTACGATGGTAATGAGAGTGAACAAATCTCTTCCTTATTATAGCCTTCATTTTAGCCTACGTAGACAAAGGTCGTTCTCTATTTCTCCTCCGGCACATGCTGAGCTGGTCCTACCAAAAGATGGTGTAATAAAAAAATTCTATGGTAGTAAGCTTAACTTTTTTGCTCTCCAAGTAGTTGTGACACTTGAAGACAAGTTCAAACTTCTTCTCCCACTCCAAATATGCCTCGGGATCGATTTTCCCTTGGAATGAGGGAATTGTCATCTTGATTGTAACACTCCTTACCAGAGTCTGACGTTAGGACAGGGTACATGGCATTACCGGACTTAAACATAACCAATTGTACAAAATTGGGCCATAAAAATTTTATTACATTCAAAACCATTCATACAAATGTATATCGTCCCTTATAAGGACCTACGAGGCCCTAAACATAAATTGGAGGTGGTTCGAGATAAACCAGAAACTTTGGAACACTTAGAAAATTTTCATGTTTTAGAGAGTTACACGCCCGTGTGGGTAGGCCATGTGGTCACACACACTCGTATGGCTCAGGACACGCCCATGTCCTCAACCCGTGTAACTCTCTGTTTATGACGTCATTAGCAAAATAGGTCACACGGCCAAGTCATATGCCTGTGTGCTAGGCCGTGTGGCGAATTTAATTTTCAAATTTAAGGTGCAGACTTCACATAGCTGGGCACATGCCCATGTCCTATGACCGTGTCCTTCATATGGCTGAGACACACGGTCGTGTCTCTGTTCGTGTGGCCAATTTGAAGCTAAAATGCTAAATGCAGGGGACACACGACTAGACTACATGCCCATGAGGCTAATTGTGTGTCACACACGGCCTAGACACATGCTTGTGTGTCTACCCGCGTGGACCATTTTGAGGCTATTTTCCAAACCATTGGCCACCCTGAACTGCTCACTCACATGTAAACTTTTAATGGCACTTCACAAGGCACGATTGAACACTTAAACATACACAAACAAGACATGATCATGATCATTTCATCTCTACTTATACATGCATAAGACTTAATACTTTATCAAGACCAATTACACCACCTCACATACAATTAAACTTCATTTACTTGCTTGCTTGCATTTTCGTACCAACATATACACACACAAAACTATCATCTTTCATCCATCAATAACCATAGGCAATATCACAAAGGCATGGGCACATGCATGCATATATGAATAGGTTTACAACCCAATAATCAATATGAGCCACATCTCATGGCCTTATACAAAATGAATCAATTTATCATCATAAGCCAACACATTTGGCTAGACCAATATGACATATAACAAAAGCCCAAGTCCCTATACATGCCATACTCAAAATGTTGAGACTAGCTATACCCAAAGTTCCAATTGATAGTGGGATCACGTCTCCGACGTCCTTCGATCCCTGAGCTAGCTTAGTGATACTATAAGAAAATGGAGAAGAGAGGGGCGTAAGCATAATGCTTAGTAAGTTTACATGTAAATAATTAACAATAGTAACCATCATTATTATACACATAACATAATATAATTTATCACAATGTCATCAAGTATCATAGATACATTTAAAATAATATCATTTACATAATGTACGATAAAACTCTTGATCATAATTCATTTATTCATTCACTTCTTACCGAGGTCTCATTGATTCATAATCTCAATATTTATGAGCTTTGTGTACATACCTGTAACCTTTTAACATGATCATACCTTGTCATTTCTTTAACATTATCTTTGGATTACCCGTTGAACCACTTGGAATACTAAAGGATACTCGGGAATCTCATACAGATAGTAAGATGCCAATGCCATATCCTAGATATGGACTTACATGGGATCACATATCGATGTTGATAGCCCAACTATGGTCTTATACGATGTCTCATATCGATGCCATATCCCATTTATGGTCTTATACGAAGTCTCATATCGATGCCATATCATACAAAGTCTCATTTCGAAGCCATGTCCCAGACGTAGTCTTACAAAAAACCACATGTCGACGCCATATCCCAAATATGGTCTTATACGAGATCTCAATAACCCTAATGTCATGGCATTTGTATCCTATCTATTCCTAAGGTTCAACCGGGATTTTCGAGTATCAAATCTTCGTCGAATCATCAACGAGTCATCATTAGTCAATTCCACAAAGACAATTATACAATTCATGCAATATTAAAGCATGAAATACATAATAATGAAATGTTGCATTATTTATACACAAACTCACCTCGGTACCAAAAATGGCTAACTATTCGATTTAGTCCACAACCTTATTTTTTCTCGGTTTAGGTTCAGATTTTGTTTTTCTTGATCTATAATAGCAAATTTCACTTATTTAATTATCACATTGTTCAAATCAGTCCAAAAATCATACTTTGGTAAAATTATAGTTTTGCCCCTAAACTTTCACATTTTTATAAATTAGTCCCTAGGCTCGTAGGATGATTTTCATTCAATTTCTTTGTACTTTAAGCCTAGCCGAACCATTTTCATAATTATACCAGCTCACATTTTTCATTAGAGCACACTTTTACTACACATTTTATAAACTTTTACAAATAGGTCCCGTTAGATGTTTTTATTGAAAATCACTTAGTAAAAGTCGTTTATTACACATCAAACTTTCTTAATTTACCATGAAACATCAAAACACATGCATGTAACACATGGGTAAATTTATGAACATAAACCCTAGCTCAAATGAATGGTAGAAATAGCTAGATCGGTTGATGACAACTTCAAAAATGTAAAGAGCATTAAAAACAATGTAGGATGCACTTACTATCAAGCTTGAAAACTGAAGAAACCCTAGCTATGGCTTCCTTAGAAATTTTGGCACCCATATGAGAAAGATGAGCAAATTTTGCTTGGTTTTTCCCTTTTTAATCTTTTATTAACCAAATGACCAAAATGCCCTTTTTACTAAACTTTCAAATTTTATCCATGGATGCCCATTTTAGTCCAAAAATATAGAAATTGGGCAAGTTGCTATTTAAGGACCTCTAATTAAGACTCCAATGAAATTTCAAACTTAAAGCTTCTAGAATTTCATATTTTGCAACTTTTGCAATTTAGTCCTAAAAGTCAAATTGGACACTTATTCAAAAAATTTCTTCATGAAACTTTCACACAATCATGCAAACATGTCATAGACCTCAAAAAAATCATAAAACAAATATTTTTACTTTGAATTTGTGGTCTCGAAACCACTATTTTGACTAGGCCCAAAATCAGGATGCTACAACTCTCCCCTTTAAGGATTTTCGTCCCCGGAAATCTTACGGTAAAAAAGTTTGGGTACTGTTTTCTCATGGCCTCTTCAAGTTCCTATGTAGCCTCTTCAACCCCATGTCTTTGCCAAAAAACTTTCACAAGGGCAATATATTTGTTCCTCAATTGCTTAACTTCCCATGCTAAGATCTTGATCGGTTCCTCACCGTATGTCATATCCGGTCGAATCTCAAACTCGATTGGAGAAATCACATGCGAAGGGTCTGATTCGTATCGGTGCAACATAGACGCATGAAACATGTCATGGATCCTTTCCAACTCAATGGCAAAGCTAACCGATATGCTACTGGTCCTATCCTTTTAGTAATTTCATACGGTCTAATAAAACGCGGACTCAACTTGCCTTTCTGGCCAAATCTGAGAACTTTTTTCCATGGTGACACTTTCAAAAATACCTTATCACCAACTTGAAACTCAATCTCTTTCCATTTCAAATCCGCGAAGGACTTTTGTCTACCCGAACGGCTTTCAAACAATCACGAATCACTTTTACTTTCTCTTCAGTTTCTCTGACGAAATCGACCTCGTAAATCTAACTTTTTTTGAGTTCGGTCCAATACAAAGGAGTCCGACACTTACGGCCATATAATGCCTTATAAGGTACCATTTTCAAACTCGACTGAAAACTGTTGTTGTAGGCAAATTCTACCAATGGTAAATACTTTTCCCAACTACTTTGAAATTGAAGAACACAACACCGAAGCATGTCTTCAAGAATCTGAATTACTTTCTTAGGCTGACTGTCGGTCTGTGGATGAAAAGTGGTACTAAAATTCAATTTCATCCTAAAGCTTCTTGCAACTTTTTTTAAAACCGCGATGTGAACCTTAGATCTCAATCCGAAATAATCGACATAGGTATTCCATGAAGTCTCACAATCTCAGAAATATACAAGTCGGCTAGCTTATTAAGTGAGTAATAGGTACATACTGGTATAAAATAAGCCGACTTAGTTAGCCTATCAACAACAACCTATATGACATCTTTGTTCCTCGGTGTCAAAGGCAACCCTGTCACGAAATCCATAGTAGTACGGTCCCATTTCCACTCAGGAACCATTACAGGCTGAAGTAAACCTGAAGGTACTTGGTGTTCGACTTTTACTTGCTAGCAAATTAAACATTTAGAAACAAACTCTGAAATGTCTCTTTTCATTCCCAACCACCAATACGATTTTTTCAAGTCATGGTACATTTTCGTACTACCCGGATGAATAGACAAACAACTATCATGTGCCTCACACAAAATCTTTTGAATCAACTCAGTATCTTTATGAACACAGATCCTATCTCGGAATGTCAAGCAACTATCATAACCAATCCAAAAATCTGATTCAATACCCGACTCACACTGAACTTTCTTCGCTTGCAAATCACTGTCATTTTTTTGAGCTTAATAAATCTCTTGGAGAAACATTGGTCTAGCTTTCAACTCTCCTAGAATCGAACCATGATCGGATATGGTCAACTGAGTATTCATAGCTCTCAAAGCAAACAAGGATTTCCTACTCAAGGCATCGACGACCACATTTGCTTTTCTTAGATGGTAATCAATCACCAACTCATAATCTTTTAATAGTTCAAGCCACCTCCGTTGTCGTAAATTCAAATCCTTTTGAGTCATCAAGTACTTTAGACTTTTGTGATCGATATAAATATGACACTTCTCGCCAAGCAAATGGTGTCTCCAAATATTTAAAGCAAACACAATTGCTGCTAACTCCAAGTCATGTGTCAGATAATTTCTCTCATGCGGTTTCAATTTTCTTGAGCCATAAGCTATTATCTTACCTTCTTGCTTAAGTACACAACCCAGTTCATCAAGGATGCATCGATATAAACCATAAATTCTTTTCCCAGTTCAGGTTGTACTAAAACTGGAGCCTCAGTCAACAATGCCTTTAGTTTCTCAAAACTTTGTTGGCAGTTTTCTGTCCATTCAAACTTGACATCTTTCAATAACAACCTCATCATTGGAGTAGCAATCATGGAAAATCCTTTAACAAATCATTTGTAATAACCAACTAAGCCTAGAAAGCTTCTAACCTCTGTCAAATTCCTCGGCAGTTTCCATTCAACAATAGCGAAATCTTGCTTGGGTCAACTCTAATACCATCACCCAAAACAAGGTGCCTTAAAAATTTGAATTCTCGAAGCCAAAATTCACTTTTACTAAACTTAACATACAACTGCTTGTCTCTTAAAGTTTGCAAAATCGTTCTCAAGTGCTCGGTATGCTCGGTCTCATCATGAGAATAAATCAATATATCATCAATGAAAATAATAACAAATTTATTCAAGCACGGTCAAAAAATACAGTTCATTAAATCCATAAATATAGCAAGAGCATTCGTTAAACCAAAAGGCATGATAAGGAATTCATAATGACCATACCTCATCCGAAATGTAGTTTTCAGCACATCTGGCTCTTTAACTCTCAACTGGTAGTAACCGAATCTCAAATTTATCTTTGAAAACACTGTCGCTCTTTTCAACTGGTCAAACAAGTCATCAATCCTCGGCAAGGGATACTTATTCTTTATGGTCACCTTGTTGAGTTGTCGATCATTTATACATAGTCTCATGGATCTGTCCTTTTTCTTCACAAATAACACAAGAGCACCTAAGGGAGAAAAATTTGGTCTCGCAAAACCTTTATCCGTTAACTCTTGTAACTGAACTTTCAACTCCTTTAATTCTATCAGAGCCATTCTATACGGAGCAATCGAAATAGGTGCAGTACCAGGAATTAAATCAATACCAAATTCAACTTCTCTAATAGAAGGCAATCCAGACAACTCTTTCAGAAACACATCCGGATACTCACATACTATCGGCACTAATTCAATTTTCAACTCAGGCTCTTTTTTATTCAGTACGAAGGTAAGATAAGCTTTATAACCTTTCTTATACATCTCTGAGCAGTTATGGAAGAAACCACTACAGGCAAGTTATCTGATTCACCTGATTCAACCTGAAGGATATCCCCATTTTCACATTTGAGTTCAATAAATTTTATTCCTCCATTTACTATCACATCATGAGTAATTAACCAGTCTATACCAAGAATTACGTCAAATTCATCAAACGGCAATAGCATGAGATTAGCCGGAAAATAGTGACCTCTAATCATCAAAGGGCAATTCTTACATACTTTGTCAACTAACACATACTTGCCTAATGGGTTTGACACTTTTATCATGAATTCTATAGCTTCAATAGGCATATTCATACTAGACACCAATTTCATACAAACATACGAATGGGTAGATCCCGGATCAATCAAAGCAACAACAGAAGTATCATAAAGAGAAAATGTATCCATAATCACATCAGGAGATAAAGCCTCTTCGCGAGTGCGAATGGTGTAAGTCCTTGTAGGTGCTCTACTCTTGGATCTCACAGCCGACTATCTAGGCGCACCTTTACTACTCGCTCCATTTCCTAGATTTCTCTGTGGTTTCCCTCTACTAGTAGTGTTACCCGATTCACACTCTGTTTTTCTACCATCTCAGGGTAGTCTCTAATAAAATAATCTGGGGAGCCACACTTGAAACAAGCTCTATCATTAATTTGGCACTCGCCGAGATGACGTCTACCACAATGTGAACACTCAGGTCTACTTGGTCGGACATTAGCAACACTAGCAATTGAATTGAAGTAGTTTGAGCTTTCAAAACCGTGTACTGTTTACCTCTATTTCTTTTGAGAACCCAATTGAAGCATTTGATCGAGTAGTGAACTCTCTCGATTTCTTAGATGAAGACTGAAATGATTTACCCAACTGTCTTTTCCTTGAGTCACGAGACTCATTTTCAGCTTTTCTTTTCTCTTTAGCCAATTCCTCGGCCTTGCAAGCTCTCTCAACAAGTACTACAAACTCTTTTAATTCTAGGATGCCAACCAACAATCGTATGTCCTCATTTATCCCATCCTCAAACCTCTTACACATGATGGCCTTAGTAGATACACATTCTTGAGCGTATTTGCTAAGTCTCACAAATTCATGCTCGTACTCAGTTACAATCATTCGGTCTTACTTTAATTCAAGAAATTCCTTTCTTTTCTGATCAATAAACCTCTGGCTAATATACTTTTTATGGAACTCTTCCTGGAAAAATTCCCAAGTTAACCTCTCCCTTGGCACAATCGACACAAGGGTGTTCCACCATTGGTAAGCTGAATCTCGTAGAAGTGATATAACACACTTCATACATTCTTTCGGTGTGCACTACAACTCATCAAAAACCTAAATGGTAATTTTGAGCCAAAATTCTGCTCTCTCTAGGTCATCATCTATATTAGCTCCGAATTCTTCGGTCCCTTACTTTCGGATTCTATCAACTGGAGGGTTTTCCCTTCTTATCATTTCCACAACTTGGGGAGCTACAGGGGTAGGCTGAAGGTTCGGAGGGGGTGGAGGTTGAACAGCCAGATTCGTATGAACGAACTCGTCAAACCATTCATTCATTACTTGGATGAAGGCTTCTCGAACCTTTCCTCCTTGACTCACGGTCAGGGGTTTATTCTCTGGTGGCACTATCCCTTCAGCGGGAGTAGGCACGTCACTTTCAACATCATCTACCACTACTTTGTCGGGATCCATTTACTATATGAAAACACATTTTAAAATCGTCAAGAGTTGTCACGCTATCATAATATATGTATGGCATGTATAGTTAGACTTTTACTCACGCTACGTAGCCTGAGAATCGACTAAAACATAGCTCTAAGACCACTAAATGTAACACCCCTTACCTGAGTCCAACGTCAAGACAGGGTACGAGGCATTACCAGACTTAACATAACCAATCATACAAAATCAAGACATAAAAATTTCATTAAATTCAAAACCATTCATACACATGTATATTGTCCTTTATACGGACCTACGAGGCCCTAAACATACATTGGAGGTGGTTCAGGACTAAACCAGAAACTTTGGAACACTTAGAAAATTTTCATGTTTTAGAGAGTCACACGCCTATATGGGTAGGCTGTATGGTCACACACGCCCGTATGGCTCAGGACACACCCGTGTCCTCAACCCGTGTAACTCTCTGTTTATGACATCATCAGCAAAATAGGGTCATACGGCCAAGTTACATGCCTGTGTGCTAGACCGTGTGGCGAATTTAATTTTTGTATTTAAGGTGTAGACTTCACACGGCTGGGCACACGCCCATGTCCTATGACCTTGTCCTTCACATGGCTGAGACACATGGCCGAGTCTCTTCCGGTGTGACCAATTCGAAAACTAAAATGCTAAATGCAGAGGGCACACGACCAGACTACACGCCCATAGGGCTGACCATATGTCACACGCGGCCTAGACACATGCCTATGTGGACCATTTTGAGGCTATTTCCAAGACATTAGCCACCCTTAATTGCTCGCTCACATGTAAACTTTCAATGGCACTTGACAAGGCACGATTAAACACTTAAACATACACAAACAAGACATGATCATGATCATTTCATCTCTACTTATACATGCATAAGACTTCATACTTTATCAAGACCAATTACACCACCTCACATACAATTAAATTTCATTCAATTGCTTGCAAGCATTTTCATACCAACATATACACACAAAAAACTATCATTTTTCATCCATCAATAACCATAGGTAATATCACAAAGGCATGGGCACATGCATGCATATATGAATAGGTTTACAACCCAATAATCAATATGAGCCACATCTCATAGCCTTATACAAAATGAATCAATTTATCATTATAAGCCAACACATTTGGCTAGACCAATATGACATATAACAAAAGACCAAGTCCCTATACATGCCATACTCAAAATGTTGAGACTAGCTATACCCAAAGTTCCAATTGATAGTGTCATCAAGTCTCCGACGTCCTTCGGTCCCCGAGCTAGCTTGGCGATACTATAAGAAAATGGAGAAGAGAGGGGAGTAAGCATAATGCTTAGTAAGTTTGCATGTAAATAATTAACAACAGTAACCATGCATTGTTATACACATAATATAATATAATTTATCACAATGTCATCAAGTATCATAGATACATTTAAAATCATATCATTCATATAATGTACGATAAAACTCTTGATCATAATTCATTTATTCATCCACTTCTTACCGAGGGCTCATTGATTCATAATCTCAATATTTATGAGCTTTGTGTACATTCCTGTACCCTTTTAACATGATCATACCTTGTCATTTCTTTGACATTATCTTTGGATTACTCGTTGAACCACTTGGAATACTAAATGACACTCGAGAATCTCATACACATAGTAAGATGCCAATGCCATATCCCAGATATGGTCTTACATGAGATCACATATTGATGCTGATGGCCCAGCTATGGTCTTACACGATGTCTCATATCGATGCCATATCCCAGATATGGTCTTATACGAAGTCTCATTTTGAAACCATGTTCGAGACGTGGTCTTACACGAAATCACATGCCAATGTCATATCCCATATATGGTCTTATACGGGATCTCAATAACCCTAATGTCATGACATTTGTATCCTATCTATTCTTAAGGTTCGACCAGGATTTTCAAGTATGAAATCTTTGTCAAATCGTAATCGAGTCATCATTAATCAATTCCACAAAGACAATTATACAATTCATGCAATATTAAAGCATTTAATACATATTAATGAAATGTTGCATTATTTACACACAAACTTACCTCGATACCAAAATATGGCTAACCATTCAATTTAGTCCATAGCCTTGTTCTTTCCTCGGTTTAGGTTCAGACTCTGTTTTTCTTGATCTATAATAGAAAATTTCACTTATTTAATTATCACATTGTTCAAATCAGTCCAAAAATCATACTTTGGAAAAATTATAATTTTGCCCCTAAATTTTTACATATTTACAAATTAGTCCCTAGGATCATAGAATGATTTTCATTCAATTTCTTTGTACTTTAAGCCTAGCCGAACCATTTTCATAATTATGCAGCCCACATTTTTCATTAGAATACACTTTTACTACACATTTTATAAACTTTTACAAATAGGTCCTTTTAGACGTTTTCACCGAAAATCACTTAGTAAAAGTCATTTATTACACATCAAACTTTCTTAATTACCATGAAACATCAAAACACATGTATGTGACACATGGGTAAATTTTTTTAACATAAACCCTAGCTCAAATGAATGGTAGAAATAGCTAGATCGGTTGATGACAACTTCAAAAATGTAAAGAGCATTAAAAACGGGGTGAGGATGCCTTACTTTCAAGCTTGAAAACTGAAGAAACCCTAGCTATGGCCTCCTTAGAAATTTTAGCACCCACATGAGAAAGATGAGAAAATTTTGCTTGGTTTTTCCCTTTTTAATCTTCTATTAATCGAATGACCAAAATGCCCTTTCTACTAAACTTTCAAATTTTATCCATGCATGCCCATTTTTGTCTAAAAATATAGAAATTGGAAAAATTTCTATTTAAGGACCTCTTAAAGCTTCTAGAATTTCATATTTTGCAACTTTTGCAATTTAGTCCTAAAAGTCAAATTGGACACTTATTCACAAAATTTCTTCATGAAACTTTCACACAATCAAACAAACATGTCATAGACCTCAAAACAATCATAAAAAAAAATTTTTACTTCAGATTTATGGTCTCAAAACCACTATTCCAACTAGGCCAAAAATTAGGATGTTATATTCATGTTTTTGAGATCATCATACACTCGGTCTCACTCCCTTGGCCCTTGGTTGCTTTAGCCTCTTCGCCTCTCACTTTTATTAGAGGCTTGATCACTCTCCACTTCACTAGTCTCGTAAAGATCATCTTGATTTAGCCTAGTTTAGCCTCACTCTCTCTATAGATTTGGAGGGGTTCGTTCACGTTAGGGTGTTTCCTCGAGTTGGCCCAATTGCTCTTACATTGGCTTTAGTCGATGTTGAAGCATTCGGTCCATTTCTCGAATGAGTTCTTAGTATGTCAAGTTAGACACTCCACCACCACCAGTGACGTTTCGTACAGGGCACAAAACACCACCATTAGAAGTGTTCCTTTCGGGGCTACGTGACATGATGTTTTTCCTCACCACAAACCTCACTAATTCACTTAGAAAGAAAGAAAAATAAACGTGCTCTCCACTGGTGTTTCACTCAAATTTTGGCTTTTATCTCTCTAATGCTCTCGCACACTCTTTTCTTTTTCCACTCTTGCTCGCCTCTCTAAGTTCGTAAGTGACTACTTTAGACTTAGCAACAAATCTTTGTGGAGTCTGCTTCAAAGGGGTTGTAAAGATGGGAGTTGATGTCGGGTGGAGGGTAGGCTAAAAGAAAATAAAAGGTATTTGAAGTGTGGTTGAAACATTTGGTAAGGAAAATTTTGAGCTCGGGAAAACACTTTCAAACTAGCTTTTCTCTTCTCTTCTCTTTTCTTAATACAATTTTCGATCTTTTTTTTATATTTCATACTTGTACTTTCAAATGTGCTATATATTCTTTTTTTTTAAATAATATTTTTAAAATATATCCTCGGTAGTTATAAGAACGTAGATACTTAATTTAACTAGCTCTAATACCAAATGATACGAGCTCGTATTAGGAGTTGATTACGAGTTGCTTGAGTTCCTAGCTGAAAATTAAGATATATAGTGTCTAAATTCTTGTTAAGGTTGAAAATGAAAGAAGTTGGTTTAAAACAATAAAATAGGTGTTTGTAGATAGGAAATGGATGGAATGAGTTCGGCTTAAGGTTGAAGAGTGAACCAATATTATAGAGCAATATTGACCGGAATCTTATGTCAACACTTAAGGTGGATGAAAAGATAGATAAATCGTGACCCACTATCTATATGGAGATAGGAACCAATCAGTATAAGGTTGAACACCATACTTTGAGAAGTGATAAGTTCACAAGAATCAGATTGATGCCACTATATTAACTAGATAAGTCAATTTGGATCAGAAAAGAACAAAGAGAGTTGAACAACTCACAAAAGTTATGAAATTCATCAAAAGTTCCACAAGGTGTTTAAAGCCTAATATTTATAGGTTGTACAAGGATCAGCCAAATAGGCACATTACAATCAGATTAATTGAGCTAAATGTCTATTCAGTTATCCAACAATTCCATTGAAGTCTCCTAAGTGTGGAAAATGCCAACAACCATGTCTATTTGTAATCCCATTCAGCTAGTTCATTTGACTTTAAAAATGAGCTGAATGTGCATGGAGCTTACTGGCCAAGATGGTGTGAACAAGTTTAGATGATTTTTTGGAAACCCGAATAGACATGTAGCTTTTATGGCTGCTTGGGTTGCATGAAGAGTCTTCAATGTGAACAACCAAAATTGGATAGTTGTTAGGTGTGAACATGGCAGTCAATTGGTTTTCAAGTGGTTTCACATGGAATGGCTCTTAGGAGGATGTGTTCAGCTCCTTAATTGTGTCATATGAATAGCTTTGAAGGAAGCTTCCTAGTAGCAACCAATGTGAACAACCTGTTACCATTTAAGAGACGGGTAAATACAGCATTAAACAAAGTTTAACATGCTTTAAATATGTAGGAAATTAAACAAACATTAAAGATGTCTGAATTTAAACATACTTAAAACATGTATTAAAGATGTCCTAAACTATGACATAATTAAAAACTCTTATTAATGATGTTTAGATTATGACATAATTAAAAACTCATATTTATGATGGTCAAATTATGAAATAATTAAAGACTTAAGCTAAATTAACGAAAGTAACTAAAATCTAATTTAATGCTTTATTTCAGCAACCGAATTCAACAACTTAAAGTTTAGCTTGGAGCAAGTTGCATGGCACACATGGAGTGCATACCCAAGATCGATCAATGAATCCCACAATAGCTTCTCCCCAAAATTGATCAATGAGGCTTGAAATAGCTTCCTTGAACCTCTTGGCTTGAGCACGAGTGATTGGCCCCATTGCCAGCTTAATTGGATCACAAGTTGTTTTAGTTGAGCCTTTGACCATGATCGCATCACGCTTTAAGGAGTTTCGCGATGAAATCAAAGGGGAAATTAGAAGAGAAATCTAATTTGGGATGTACTCGTTTTTTGAGCAATATTTTGGTCCAACTTCAACTACTGTCCATAGAGGAGTACAAGATAGGGGCGAGGGAATTCTTGGAACACCTCCACTTGGATTTCCACCCAAAGAAGGTTTAGTTATGTCACCTAGTGTAGATCTAGGACACCCGGGTATTCATTCTCGAACTAGCTTAGGGGACAATATGGGGAAGGCTTTCCAGTTGAATTGCCCTCGATTTGATAGAACATATTTCTATGGTTGGTGGTCCAAGCTCGAGCAGTTCTTCGAGGTTAAGAATGTGGGGGATCCAACTAAGGTCCGAATGGTGATGGTACATTTAGAAGGGAGAGCCTTTGAGTGGCATCATTTCTTTGCCTAACTACATGGTGTTCTCCAACAACATACTTGGGGGGTGTATGCTCGAGCCTTGTAGGAGAGATTTGGATTTAGCAGATATTTGGATCCCGTGACTGAGTTGGTGGCCCTTAAACAAACATGTATAGTAGATCAATACCATGATCATTTTGTAAGCCTTTTAAACCAATTGCATTTACCAGAGAATTATGGTTTGAGCATTTTTGTGTACAATCTCAAATCAAATATTGGACAATATTTGAGACCATTTAAGCCTACCAATCTAGAGAAGGCTTTACTATTACTTGACAAGTAGAGGATATTGTAGGTTCCTTCCTAAGAAAAGTGCTCTTATAGGAGGAAATTTTAGCTACCTTAAACCCTTATTCCCTACTGCTAAAGGTTACTAGCTGGTCCTCGCACTATTTCAAGGGGTTACCCTTCTACAATTTCCAGTGCCAAAACACCAGTGAAGGCTCTTTCTGAGGTTAAAATGGAGGACAATAGGAAGAAAGTATTATGTTTCTGATGTACATCAAAATACACACCAGGGCATAAATGTGCCAAGTCTCAACTTTATAAATTTGTGATTGAGGCATTAGTTAAGCTGGAAAATGAACTTAAGAGCCCTACATCTGATGAGTTTCAAGATTGTCCTGAAATGTAAGAATCTGTCGAAGGTGAAGTTGACTCAGTAGCTTCAGTCTTGTCACTACATGCTCTCAATAGCTCTTAGGGTCATAATACAATGCGTTTATCAGCTAGAATTGGTCATTGTGAGGCTATATTCTGGTCGATTCGGATAGTACTCACAACATTATGGACTGCAAATTGATGAAGAAGTTACATTTACTAATGGATCTATCTTACAAGCTCAAGGTGATTGTTGCTAATGGTTTGCAATTAGCCACTCAAGGAGTATGTCACTCAGTGGTGTAGGAGGTACAAGGGTGTCACTTTTTTACTAATTTTATGGTGCTTCCAGTCAAAGGATGTGATCTAGTTCTTGGTATTTAATGGTTCATTTCATTAGGATCCATTGTCTGGAATTTCTTTTTTCTCACCATTCACGTTACAACAAAATAGGTTTTTGGCAGTGTTTTTAGTGGCATTTGGATCAAAAACACCGCAAAAGTTATACATTAGTGGTGCTAATTGGAAAACACCGAAAATGGTTAGAGCTATAGCGGCGTTTATGATAAAAAGGCCACAAAAGGTCTAGTAGTAGCAGAGTTTTTGATAAAAATACCGTAAAAAAATATTTTATTTTAAACTAAATATCGCCGTTTTGCTCCCTGTCTATTTATTATTTAACTAGTTTCTTTATATTAATTAAAATACAATTTATTTGTAATTTAATATTTTAAAATCTTTAGAAAAATTAATGACACGTAGAAAAAATTTGAAAGGAAAAACATAGAAAAATATATGTTAAAAATGAAAAAAATTAAAATACTATTATTTAAAATAATTTTAAAGTTTTTTGGGTATATGTCTGATTGTTTTTAATTTATATATTAAATAATTTCTTATATAATTGTAAAAAAGATAATATTAATTGTAAAGTATTAAAATTAATTATCATTATAGTTTAGGGTTTAAGGTTTTGCAGTTTAGGGCTTGTGGTTTTAGTATTTTAAGGTTTAGTGTTTATGCTTTAGGAGTTAGAATTTACTGATTAGGGTTTAGTGTTTAGGGTTTATGGTTTATGGTTTCGTGTTTAGCGTTTTTACGATTAAGGTTTCAGGGTTTAGTGTTTAGGGGTTAGAGGTTTTGATAAAAATAACAAAAATATGTTTTTAGGGTTTAGATAAGCAATAAGATTTTTTTATTTAATTTTGTACCTTGTAATATATATTATTAATTTAATATCAAAAGCATAATAAAGTAAAAAGGAGAGAGAAATTCAATATTTCCACATTTTCTTATAAAAAAAATCCACCTCTTGGTAATTTAGAAATTGGGAAGTTAAACAGATTGAGTCTTAGCTCAATTAGTATGAGCATTGTTGTCAATATAAGAGAACATGGGTTCGAGTGTGTTGAAATGCATTATCCTCTTGTTTATAAATTGGGGAGGAAATATGAGTCGTACGTTGTAGACATAATATCAAAAAAGAATTTGAGAAGTTAAATTTTATCAAAATCAATTTGAATAAATTCTTTCAGCTGCACAAAAAGTTAAACTCGTGGATACAAAATCTTCGACGACACTGATGTGACAACTCATGTGCTAGTCTATTTGTATTCCATTGTTGGTGTAGATATTTTTTTGAAGAAATTATTAAATTTTTTAAATTTTGTTGAATTTTTAAATATTTATTAGTATAAAATGCATTAGCGGCGTTTATGAGAAAAAACGCCGCAAAAAATAATTTTACTTTAAACAAAATGGCTCTACGGCGCCATTTGTAGTGGCCTTTTTAGTGGCATTAGCGGTGCTAGGTGAAAAACGTCGCAATAGGTCAAGCTTTAGTGGCGTTTATGATAAAAACGTTTCAAAAAGTCAAGCAATAGCGTCGTTTATAAGAAAAATGTTGCAAAAGGTAAGCAATAGCGGCGTTTGTGTAACAATCCGAATTAGGGCCTAGCTGGAATAGTGGTTTCGAGATCACAAATCCGAAGCAGCAAAATATATTTCATGATTATTTTTGAGTTTATGACATGATTGCATGATAGTGAGAAAATTTCCATGAAGGAATTTTTATGAAATAGTGATTAATTTGTCCTTTAGGACTAAATTGTAAAAATTGTAAATTATGAGCTTCTAGAAGTTTTAAGGATGAATTGGCATTATAAAAATTATTAGAGGTCCTTATTTAGCAATTAAACCATTTATTAGCATGATGGACAAAAAAGCCCATAGAAGGAAAATTTTCTAAAGCAAGGATATAATGACATTTTGGTCATTTATTTAATTAATGAAATAAAAAGGGAAAAATAAGCAAAATTGTGTCCATCTTCTTCCTATGGGTGCCGAAATTTCCAAAGCTCCATAGCTAGGGTTTCTTTCATTTTCAAGCTCACTAGTAAGTGCAATTTACTTCATTTTTAATTCTCTTTGTATTTTTGAAATCCTCGTAGCTTAATTTAGCTATTTCTACCACTAATTTGAGCTAGGGTTTATGTTTAAAAGTATACCCATGCATGACATGCAAGTATTTTGATGCCTAGTGGTAGAATATGAAAGTTTAAAGTGTAGTAAACATCTTTTACTAGATGATTTTTCATGAAAATCCCTAATAGGGACCAAATTGTAAAAGTAAGGAAATGTGTAGTAAAAGTGTGAATTGATGACAAATAGGGTCTGTTATGAACACTAATAAAGTTTGGCTAGGCTTGGGTAACCAAGAAAATAAGTGCATTTCATTATACGAGCCTAGGGGCCATTTTGCAAATATGTAAAAGTTTAGGGGAAAAATTATAAAATTTTCCAAAGTGTTAATTATGGGATATTTAGCCAATTTGATTATTAAATAAGCTTAATTTGTCATTTTAGATTAAGAAACATGAAGCCTAGATTGAAACCGAGGAAAAAGTAAGGTGGTGGATTAAATCGAACATGCACCCGCATTTTGGACCTAAGGTAAGTTGTATGCAATGAATTAGCTTTATGCATTATGAATATTTATTGTGATGACATTTTATGAATTTATGATATTCCATAAAGTTATTGAAATGAATTTTACAAAGAGATGAGAAAGAAATAAATGAGAAATCCCTATTAAATTTTAATGAATACGAAGGGTACCCTAGTCATGATGTGAGAAATTGTAGGTCTCGTGTAAGACCATGTCTGGCATCGGTTCCAAATTGAGATTCCATGTAAGACCATGTCCGAGACATGGCATTGGCATTGACATGTGGTCCCGTATAAGACCATGTCTAGAACATGGCATCGGCATCAAGATGAGACTTAGATCCCCTGTAAGACCATGTATTGGACATGGCGTTTGCATCTAAGAGAGATCCCGTATAAGACCATGTCTAGGACATGACATCAGTATCAGTTTATGATCTCGTGTAAGACCATGTCTGGGACATGGCATCGACATCGATATGAGATCCCATGTAAGACCATATCTGGGATATGGCTTCAGCATCGACTTGAGATCCCATGTAAGACCATATCTGGGATATGGCTTTGGCATCTTGCCATGAGAATGACATTATGGGTATCCTTCGATATTCTAAGTATTTTAACAGAAAAAATATTCAAGTTGATGAATTTAACGAGAAAGACTAACATTTTGTGATGAGTGATACAAGTGTATATGATTAAATTACGAGAAAATGAACACGTAATGATATGAGTATGATGGTGAGAAAAGCATGAGTAACAATACGAAATGATATGAACATGTTGATAAGAAAGAGTATGAGTAAGCCATGTTATCGTATAAAGAATTTCCATGACATTTCATGATACCTTATTTGGATGTTTATTCCATGATTGTTGTTGCTATCTTATTTCATGCAACTTACTAAGCAATTATGCTTACTTCCTTTCTTTTCCCTTTTCCTTGTAATTTTGCCAAGCTAGCTTGGAGGTTATTAAAAGTCAGAGCTTGAAGTCACACTATCAAGCCGTCCATTTAGGGTATAGTATAGTTTGGTTATTTTGAGTATGGCATGTGTAAAATACTTTGTCATTTTAGTATGTGTCACTTGGGGTAGCCAAATGTGTTGGCTATTGATATTACTCAAGTCATGTTGTAATGGCCTTTAGAAATGAGCTAATATTGTTAAGTTAAATTTTTGCAATGTTGATGAAGTTTATGGAATTGCAAGTTTGCATGTTTAAGTAGAGTAGTGATTGGTGAGAATGAAATACTTGGTGTCATGTGAATACCTTAATTGTGGGTATTTAGAAGTGTAATTATGTCATGATCTGTGATATTGAGTTTGGCCTTGTGGTTGGTTCAGTTTCAGGGTGGCAAAGGGCTTGGAAAATAGCCTATAATTGTCCACACGGGTGGGCACACGGGCGTGTGCCTAGGCCATGTGTGACACACGGTGAGCCCCATGGACGTGTTGACAAGCCGTGTGTCCCCTGCACCTAAATTATGCAAAACAGAATTCCCAGTAGTAAACACATGGGCAGAGACACGGCCGTGTGTCTCAACCGTGTGGAGGGCACGGCCTAGCACACGAACGTGTGGCTTGACCGTGTGACCTAAATTGTATGCTGATGTCATAAAAAAATGCCCAAGTTTTCATACACGGGCTAAGGCACGAGTGTGTCGAGGCCAGGTGAAGGACATGGGCTAGGGACACGAGCATGTGCCAGGCCGTGTGAAAACCTCTATAGGTTCAAAATGAAAAATAAATTTGACATGGGCTAGGGACATGGGTGTTTGTGACCACACGGCTTGTTCACATAGGCATGTGGCCCTGTTTTGAGCAAAAATTCACTAAGTTCCTGAAGTTTCCGGATTGATTTCAAACCACTCCCGATGTATGCTTTGGGCCTCGTAGGCCCATAATAAGGATTTTTAGAGAATGTATGAGAAGTTTTTAAATGGAAATGAAAATATTATGGTTCGACATTACACATTCGAGTAAGTTAAGTACGGTAATGCCTTGTACCCTGTCCCGATGTCGGACACAGGTAAGGGCTGTTACAGTTTGTATCAAAAATACCGCAAAAAATCTTTTTATTTTAAACAAGGCGCGGTTTTTGTAAGTTAAGGGAAATTTGAAATTTACCCTAAATAAATAAATAAAACTAAACACTCTGTTTTCATCTCTAAGCCGCCTTCACCTCACCACTTCCCCGACACATTCCCAGGCGGCTTCCTTTTTCTTCTCCGACTGCTGTTTCCCCTTACACTAATTTCGATTCTCACGGGTCGCACTGACTTAATCCTACATAGTGCTATGACATATGCAACTCTGCTTTCGAAATCCAATGATATTCTTTGGCAGCCATTGATCTTTAGGGTTTATCTCTCATTTATTAGATTGATTCTTTTATAACACAACTGAGAAAAGTAATCTTTTTTTCTTATTAAAAATAATAAGAAATACACTTACTATATAGGTACTCATATTTTTGCCCAAAAACCCAAAATAGTACAGAATGGAAGAAGAATCTTACAAGAAATATGAAGGATGCACCATTAAGGAATGCCAAGACAAGATTCAAAGAAGTCTACGAAGTTGAAACGTGGGAATGAGCAGGGAAACGTGTTTTAGTTGAAAGTCGTTTTCTGTTTGGTTCCCGTAAGACTAAGGAAGAGTGTGGAGAGATTTTGGGTTTATAAGGTTTAATTTAACTTGGCATTTACTAAAAGGTGGAGAAGTGGGGGACATGGGATTTTTTTTGTTTCTTTGAATTTCTAACGGGGAGTAATGCTATTTTTTTTACTTTTATATTATGTTGTGTCATTTAGTTCATTTTATTCTCTCGTAGTATAATTTGTGTTCTTTTGTCCATGTAATAAGCTGAGTTGAAAAGGTGTATGCAATTTTTTTCTCAATTCCTAGAGTTCTGCTTCAATTTCTCTTTAGTTAAACATGTTGTTCTGTTTGGTTGTTCACACTGGAGAATTGTAGAAAGAGCTGATTGTCTATGACTTTAGTACTGTAGGTTGTTGTCCTTGCTAAATTCTAGGAATAAGTAAGTTCTGTAAAGTGTCAATTTTATAGTTTTGATAAACAGCCTTCTAAAAACTAGCAAATCGTCACTTAAAATTTTGTTCTGGAGTTAAATTTTTTGTCCTGTGTTTATTATGTTTTTGACAACCTTTTTTAAGTTAAACTCAGTAGTTAAATGCACTTTTAGGTTAAAGTTGCTAACGTGGTACCCTTGTTTGTAGGAGCAAAAGACCTTTAAATATTTAATGTTTCCTTATTGATTAACAATCCAAAGTCTATTCCCTACCCTCTTTTTTTAGAAAAAAATCCTGAGCCTAGCCTAAAAGAAAACTAGAAGTCTAACATCTCATTTACATGTCAGTAATACTCCGTCTCCACCTTGTTTTGGTCGAGCATTATCATTTTCTTTTGTTGCAACATTGTTAAAGTGCTTGAATGATCAGATAGTCACTACAACTATCATATTTTTGGAATTTAACGAGTCTCCATTCTATTTTTCATATATGACATGCTTCATTGGCCTATAGTTACGTTTTGGCTTGATCTTACCAATATTTCTTTTTTACAATTTTTTCCTTGTACACAACATCATAGAGAGCACAAGCAGACCAGATCTTACGGCATCTGCAAAACAATCCAGATATGTGGCTTCAAGTTGTGGACATTTTGCAGCAGACAAAGAGCTTGAACACCAAGTTCTTTGCCTTGCAGGTTAGTCAAAATGACTATTTCTCTCTTTGATCTATAATAACATGTACATCAAACTGGCCTAAGGGAGCTCTAGTTGACTTTCGTATGTTGTCTAGTGGTTCTTGTACCTATAGTTTGCTCTTCAACATTTAAAAAAAATTATTCTCATCGCCAAATAAATAAATAAATATAATATGAGGTTCTAAGTTTTCCAATTTTGAATTCTGTAAAAGAACATCGCATTGTATAAACTAAACTCTCAAGTAGGAGTTGTGCTATGAGCTCATCCTAAAAGACCTTAGCCTCGTCAGTTCCTTGTTCAATTCTTTCTTTAAAATATGAACATAGCTTTATGAGGCAAATATTTTGAACATAGCTTAAATTGTTGTAGATTTGAATTTTCTCAAGCTTGAGTCAGATTTTTGGAACTTAAATTTCTAGAGTTCAATTTCAAGCTTAGATTATAGGTTTGAATTGTAACACCCCTTACCTATATTTGATGCCGGAACAGGGTACGAGGCATTACCTAACTCAAACACATACATACTTTCATTTCTAAATTATCAAATCTTCGTTCCAATTTAAAACTTTTAAATGTTAGCTTAAGGTCCCTTATATCAACCTATGAGGCTCAAATTACACATAAGAACACAGTTCGAGTCTAATTTGAACACTTACAAAACTTTTAAGAAAAGGCTTTTAAAATAGAGCACACACCCGTGTGATTTGCTAACATGGCTGTGTTGGCGGCCTGTGTAACTTACATGGTTTAGGTATATTGGGACACGCCCGTGTCTCCTACCTACGTGGATTTATTTTCCATCATCAACCTACAGGGGTTTTCACACGGCCTGGCACAAGCCCGTGTTCCTGGCTCGTGTTTCTCACATGGCTATGACATGCCTGTGGCACGGGCCGTGTGCAAAAACTAAGCATCCTGTTTCTGACGTCATCATCCCCTAAGGGCCACACAGCCAAGGCACACGCTCGTGTGCTTAGCCCGTGTGCAACACTGACTTGGCCAACTTAAGGTGCAGGGGACGCACAGTCGAGCCACATTGTAACGCCCCAAATTTGGGCCTAGAAGGAATGGACCTTGAGATTGGGGAGCGTTAGGAACTTGACACTTGAATATTTATTATGCAAAAGGTGGCATAAATGAAGGGTTTGTTTTAGTGGTTAAGGGCCCTGAGAAGTATTGGAGAAGTCCTGGGTTTAAACATGGGCTTTAGTAAAATTTTTGGTTTTGAGTGAGTAAAGCCCTAGATGCTTGGAAGTAAGCCTTTTAAATTATTGTGTTAAAGAAATGACACAAAAAGAGCCTGTGGTCTAGTGGTTGTGGCATCATTAAGGTTGCAAAGGAGCCTGGGTTCAAGTCTTGGCTCTTGCAAGTTATTTTGGTTTTTCTTTTAAAGGAACCTGGACTTTGGCCTTTAGACTTTATAAGTAATTGTGGATAAAATGGGGCAAGAAAAGCCAAGTGGCCTAGTGGCAAAGTGGCGTCACATGAGAGGCGAGGAGGTCCCGAGTTCGAGTGTTGGTATGGTACACTGTGGGTTATTTATTTTGCATCTTTGGACTGCCAGTGGATGAGTTAGAATTGAACTCTAGAGGAGAGAGTTTGAATTGGTCAAGTGAGGAAATTAAGGAGTAGATCATGAAGCAAATTGTGGAGAAAATCAAGGGATTTTTAAACAATGAAGAGGTGTAGCCGAATTGTGCAACTTGCATGTGTAAATTCGGCTAAGAGAACTCATTTTTGTGTATTTTTGGTATTTTGTGAGTGGATAGGAGCCGATCTCCTCTCTACTAATTCGGGTTCCCTTTGCTTTTTGTGCTTCAGGTTTTCCTCTCTTCTTTTTGCGAGTTTGTGCTTTGCTTTTTAGTCTATTTGGGTATTTATTTACTTCCTTTTTTCAAAAAGCCGAATTGGGAATTTCCTCTTTGCCAATCCTAGTCCATCGTTCGGCCGAGCCCTATCATTCTTCTTCTCCCTTTCTTTTATTATTTTGGTCTTATTCTTATAGCCGAACTCTCACCCTCTTTCCCTCAATTAATTATCAACTTTTATCTTCTCCTTGGGTTGCTACCCGAATAATTGTTTCTCTCCTACCTCCTCAGTCATGTTGACTCTTTGCTAACTCTCCTTCTTCTAGTTTGAGTTGACACCATTATTCTCATTACTAGCCATATACTTCTTCTCTTGAAGTCGAATCTCCATACATCTCTCTCTCTACCCTTTTTATGTTCAGATTTTTTTGAAAGTTGTTCTTTAATCATTCGGTTAGGATTCAAGTGTTTAGTCATTGATTCTTGACAAATTCTCTTCTTCTGCATCTTTCCATTTTAAAGACGGTAGACGATTGTCTTTGAGCCTTCGATGAGCAAAGGAGGATCCAGTAAAGTGACGGCGAAGGTGCCAACTAAGTCTGAGTGTGTAGCCGCTACTCTCAAGTTTAAGTAGCATAAGGTGTCGGCTATTTGGGACTTTCCGCTGGGATGCGAAAGGGTGACTGCATCAAACTTCGGGTTAAGTAGGCAAATCGCAGTCGACCAAACTAGTCAAGGTAAGTCGTAGACGATTCTTTGGCTAGGAGTTTGGGTTAAAGTTCTTTTAATTCTTTTGATAAGTTATTAAATGAATGTTTTGTTTGAATAGGTTCCGACACTCAGGATTCTTAGTACTCTACGTGATCAGGTGTGTAATCGGGGGCTATGTATGTTAATCGACTAAAAAGCCGAAGGGGTGTGTATTCACCCCGTTCTAATTGTTGTTTGGCTGAAAAGCCAAAAGTATGTGTTTCATTGAATAGATAGTAGATCGGTGAATACTGAAGTGCCGAAAAGCTGAAAGTTCGACAACAATTGTCACACGAGCGTGCGAACGTGCGTGTGGATAGTCTGATGCAATAGTGGAGGCCGCTATGAGCGATTTTATGGGCTTAGGCCATAATGGGCCCATGGGCTCGCATGGGTAAATCTTGCTGTCAAGTGGGAAGTAGTCGGACTTGTCATGTCGCGAATAGGAGTGACTATTAATGATCTTGGCTATAGTTTTCACATAGCTTTAGCTGAATTTGGGCTAGGTGGGCCACACGAGTGTGTGGGCCCATTTGGGCCAGGTAATGGGCCTTGGGCCCATCTGCATCGTTATGTCAATTTAGGTTACGTTAGTCCCTCAAGGCGACGGTGGACCTTCTGTTGGGTCATTAAGACCCTGTACTGTAAAATTACCGAAATACCCTTGTAGTGTAAAATTACCTAAATACCCTTGTAGTGTAAAATTACCAAAATACCCTTGTAGTGTAAAATTACTGAAATACCCTTGTAGTGTAAAATGACCGATTTACCCCTAGAGGGTAAAATGACTAATTTTACCCTTGTTAGGTAAAAATGACCATTATACCCCTAGAGATAGAATGGCTGTTTTATTTGGGTTATGTATGTTTGATGTGCTTATGATATATACAAATGACTGATATGAATGACTTGACTATGATTGTATAACCGGTTATAAGCATGACATTCCGCATACATAACATATTGCATGGGTTGGAATATTGTATGGAGGAAGATCTGATCTAATAGGGTCACACGGGTCGCGCGAGACGACTGTGGACCTACCGAAGGCTTTGAGCTGTATATTCATTCTGATCTGGTATGGTCGCATGGGTCACCTGAGATGACTGTGGACCTACCGATGGCTTTAAGCCACTTAATGTGATTATGGCTTTATGCCAATCGATAGCTTTGTGCCAATTATATTACCATGATGGATGGCTTTGTGCCATTGGGATTACCGTGTTTGATAGGCTTTGTGCCGACTATACGATAGTTAGATGGCTTTGTGCCAATGGATGGCTTTATGCCACGCATATAATTTTGGCTTGGTGCCATTCTGTTTATGGCCTCTGGCCATTCTGTTATTTGGAAGCATTGTTGTGATACTTACGGCCTTTAGCAATTCTATCTACTGCTTTGAGCCGTTCTGTTGACTTAGTGCCGCAACCGGTGCTAACTCTTGGTGTGTTGGATGGGTGGGTTAATTATATCCCCACAAACTGTACAGGGTTGGATGGAGGGAAGTGTAGGGTTGGATGTGGTAAAACATAACATGCATTATACATACTGCATTTTGACTGTGTTCTGATATGGGCTAGGCCTAATTGATTCTGTTATGGGCTGTGACCCAAATGATAATATAACGGGCTTGGGCCACATGTGTTCTGTTTCTGAATTTGTAATGGGCTAAGACCCATCAATTACTGTCTACTATGGTGGGCTTAGGCCCAGATTGTTACTGCTTTTTGTATGACTGACTATTTTTAGATAGTAGGGGATTACACATTGAGTTTTCGTAAACTCACCCCGTTTGTTAACCTTTCAGGTAATCCCCGCATTAGGAGGATCGGTGCTGTGAGGGACTTGGAGATAGCCACACAACTGTTTTTGGTTTCATTTACATTTATTTACTTTTAAGTACTTTGATTTTGATTTAGGTTGTAATAAAGTCTCTCCTAATTTCTGGACTTTTTAAATTGGGATTCTATTCATATTGATCTATAACTGTTAGAAGTAGATCACGATTTTCCAAAACAACAATTAGTTTTCAAAACACTACGTTCCGTAATATTTTCAAAATGGTTTCGCGACTTAATTTCTAAACATCATGTTTTCGTAAATCGACTCTTTTAATTAAGATTCCACAACAACCAATATTTCCCACAGGAATAACTTTCTAATAAACCTCGTTTTCAAAATAAATTAACATAGACTGGGGTTTAACACAAGTTTAAATGGCGAGGTGTTTTTTTTTTTAAATCTTTAAGAAGGGTTTCCAATGAAAACATGGTTTTCAAAAAACACTTCAATGTGACACACCAGATTCGGTCCAAAACGACCAGGCTGGGTTTGGGGTGTTACACACACACCCATAGGGTGACCGTGTGTCACACACGCCTAGACACACGCCCGTGTGTCTACCCGTGTGGACAAAATAAGGCTCTTTACCAAGCCTATTTGCCACCCTTTCTTGTACCATCCTACACAACATTACAAAGCTACCTTCCCAACATATGTATACATCCTAAACATTCATAATCAATACCTAAATACATCATTCAAATGCTTTTTTAACCATACAATATCCTCACATATTTAATAAGCCAAATTCATGGCTAAACATGCATTGAACACTAAAACAACCATGGTTAAAGTCACTTTACCCTTAATACGACAACTAGCCTATACATGCCATATAACTAAAATTTACAAAGCTTTAAGTACCAAACCATGACGAGATAGTGTGTTGAGATCTACGTCACCTTCCAACTTGAGTAGACTTCCAAAATCCTACAATACGAGAGAATAAACGAGGTAAGCTATAAAGCTCAGTAAGCTCATATGATCATTTAATTTATGTTAGCTATCAAATACATTTGAGTAATTACATAAGCATAAAGAGTTTATATGGTCTCACCGTTCAATCATTTACTCCCTTATAGGGTTTACCATGATTTTTGAAAGCTTATTCATTTCAATTATCGTATGAAAGGATTGGATATTTAGGAAATCACTTATCATTACTTATGCATAACGATATGGAATATTTCACATTCGATTCTTTGATCATTTCATGAGCTGAAAATATTATCTCGCATGCCAAACCATGGCCTTTCTCGTATTTACAATATGGATTTATTATACGCTTTTAAGTTACTACCACTCGATATTCACATGAATTTCATACGCACCTGTCTCACTTAATTGATTACATTTTCACTGTCTTCTTGACCTTGTCTATTGATTCACTTACACATTAATAACAACACGTTATCCCAGGTCATTATTAATAAATTTCATAAATTCATAAATATTTTGTATCTCATTTATAAAATCTGATATGAATTCCACAATATCTGTCTTACCCGTTGAGTCATTCAGAACACCATCAAATGCATCGGGAATCACGTATGTACGGTACCACTGCCACATTCTAGATATGGCCTTACGTGAGGTCGTCTACTAATGGCATGTTCCAGACATGGTCTTACACTAGCTCACATCTATCCGTGCTGATGCCATGTCCCAGACATGGTCTTACAATGACACATAACGAGGTTGATGCCATTTCCCTGACATGGTCTCTCGTATCAATGCTGATGCCATGTCCAAGACGTGGTCTTACACTAGCGCACATATCGAGCTGATGCCATTCCCAGACATGGTCTTACACTAGCTCTCATATCACGCTGTTACTATGTCCTAGACATGGTCTTACACTAGTGCACATATCGAGCCAATGCCATGTCCCAGACATGGTCTTACACTAACTATCTCATACTAAGGCCGATGCCATGTCCCAAACATAGTCTTACACTAGCTCTCCTCTGTCCGTGCTGATGCCATGTCCCAGACATGGTCTTACACTAACACATATCCAAGCCGATGCCATGTCCCAGACATGGTCTTACACTAACACATATCCAAGCCGATGCCATGTCCCAAACATGGTCTTACACTAGCTTGCTCATCGAGGCCGATGCCATGTCCCAGACATGATCTTACACTGACACTCGTATTGCCATGGTCCAACCATGATTTTTTTCCGTCAATTCATCATAAGTCGTAGTACGGTTGTACTTGACCCTGCATTTCTCCTGATTGGTCTTTCAATCCGATTTCATACTTGCATTTCATCATGGTTAGATAACAAGCATATGAAATAATACAATATCTCATTTCAAATTTAATAATTATTCACTGTAAATTAATCATATGAACTTACCTCATTTGTTGCAACAAAAAACTAAGTCGACTAATTTCAATCCTTTGTTTTCCCTCATCTTCTGTTCAAATCTCATTTTCCCCAATCTATATAATAACAAATTTTACTTGTTTATTTATCAATTTATACAATTTAGTCCAAAATTCACATTAGGGCAGTTTTACTCTTTTACTTCTAATGTTTCACATTCTTACAATTTAATCTTATCACATAAAAGTGTGAATTCATGAAATTAATCACATCCCAAGCTTAGCCGAATTTTAGAATCATCCCTAGCTGCCCATAAAACATAATTTGGCAAATTTACAGTTTCACCCTTAATCTTTCCCAAAATTACGATTTTCCCCGAAGTTCGTAATACGATTTTAATCAAATTTCTTCCTCCTTTTAGCCGAGCTGAACCTTTATTATTCTTATAGCATCTCAAAATTCCAATTATTTCAAAAATTTCCACCTATTTCCTAACCTTTGCAAAAAGGTCCATTTTAGGGTGTTTTCATGAAAACCCTTTCACAAAAGTTGTTTGCTAAGCAACTAAGATTCATTTTCTTCCATAAAATTTCAGCAAACAACACAATTTGTCTCATGGAAAAACCCTAAAATCTTAATCACTTTGCAAAATAATCACCCCATTAGCAAGCTTATGCTACAAGGTTCCCAAAAGTACAAAAATCATAAAAAATAACCATCTAAATGACTTACTTGTAAGGAAACTAAGTGGCTGAAATTTTGGAGCTCTCAAACCCCCATGTTTGTTGCCATTTTCGGTGGATGAAGGAGAAGAATGAAAAAGAAAATGACAAATTTTCTTTTTGTTTTATTTTATTCACTTATTAAGTCACCTAACCCACCAATTTTGACTTTTCAACTTATTTGTCCCCATATGGCCTCCTATGGCTGGCCAAGCTCATATAAAGGGCTTATTTGCTCTTTAAAACACCACATTTTAGTCAATTAACTATTTATCATAATTTTCTAGCAAAATAGAACTTTTGACCTTTACGCGATTTAGTCCTTTTTCAAAATTAAGCATGCAATCGCTAAAATTATTTCACCAAAATTTCCATACACTCTTTTAATCATGTTATAACTCATATAAAAATAAAATAATACTAATAAACTAATTTCTCTAATCTCAGATTAGTGGTTTCGAGACCACTGTTCCGACTAGGTCCAAAATCGGGCTGTTACAATTCTCCCCCTTAGGGATTTTTGTCCTCGAAAATCATTACCAATATATGGATTTGAGATTTGGTTTTTCTCATTTCCTTATCAATTCCTCATATAATTTCGGATTCTCCATACTTTAATCTCGTAGGTGAAATTTTAATTTATTCTTCATTATTTATCTAATCTGACTAAATTTCAGCATCTCTTATAGCGAAATCGAGAAATTTTATTTCTGTTACAACACTTTCACCATTACTCATTTCGCTAACTGAAACTCAATGATTTTACACTATAACACCCCTCACCCAAGTCCAATGTCGAGATTGGATACAAGGCATTACCGGACTTACGAACACACAATCACTCAATCCCAACTTACAAATTTTTCAAAAATTTAAAACATTTTCAATCTTATTCAAAACACTCTTATTATGGCTTACGAGGCTGAAGAGACTCATTGGGTATGATCTGAAACCAAATTGGAACTTCTCAATCACTTTAAAAAATTTCTACTTAAAACAAGGCACACACCTGTGTTGGACAAGGACACGCCCGTGTGGGCAGGCCGTGTGGTCGCACACGCCCTTGTCCCTAACCCATGTGGAATTAATTTTTATTTTGAACCTACGAGGGTTTTCACACGGCCAAGCACACGCCCGTGTCTCTGGCCCATGTCCTTCACATGGCCTTAACACGCCCGTGTCCTCACCCTGTGAGAAAAATTAGGACATTATGTTTATGACGTCATCGCGAAATCTTCATCACATGGCCAAGCCACATGCCCATGGGCTAGGCCGTGTCTATCACACAGTCAAGGCACACAACCGTGTCTCCAACCCATGTGTTTACTACAAAACATTTAATTTCCATAGTTTCAGGTACAGGGGACACACGGCCTATCAACATGCCCGTGGGGCTGGCCGTGTGTCGCACACGGCCTAGACATTTGCCCGTGTGCCTACCTATGTGGACAATTATAGGCTATTTTCCAAGCCAATTGCCACCCTGAAACACAACCCATCACAAACCAATTTTTTCCAATACATAATATGACACAAAACACATCCAAACAACCATATTTCGGCATCCACACACCACATTTTACTAACCATACACGAGCATAGTCATCCATACACATCATACACCTACTATGCAACTTGTATTTATAAGAGATTACAACACTTCAATTAAAAAGTATTCAATCTTATGTGGCCCATAGCAAATGGCCAAATACCATAACTTTAGTGACAACATTTGACCTTAAGAACTATGACACGTAACAAAACATTAGACCATCTATACATGTCATAATCTTAAGTGTTTAAAGAAAACACCAAAATGCTTGTTGACAGTGTCGATGGAATCCCTTTGATCTCCAAACCTCGGGTTAGCTTGACGAACCTATAGGGGAAGGGAAAAACGAAGGGGTAAATTATAAAGCTTAGTAAGTCTATATGTAAAAGTAATGAGCATCTAAACTAAACGGGCATAGCTAATGGAAAATAAATTTTCTAATCATACAATTAAGTTTGGGAATTATCACTTACTCATGTGATCTTACCAAATGATTCATTACATACATTAAGCACTTAGCACACATAATAATTTTCATATAACCTACACATACACAATCTTGAACACACGATTAAATCTTGTTCGCTTGCATTCACATAGTATCATATTAATTCGGATAGCCTAATGAACCACGTGGAATACTAAAGGATACACGGAAATAAGGCAAAAGTGCCACTCACATAATGTAGCCAAAGCTACCACTAATATGTAGCCGAAGCTACCACTTATCACATAAGGCTCAATAATGAGCTATTATCGATTTGCTCACACAAGTTGATGGTGTAATCGATTCTACTCAGTGCTACTCACACAAGCTGACAGGTAGCCGCAACAAATGCAGGATTGCCTAGCCATTGGTAGTCAAACTAGACCAGCACCCGGAATCACATGAGCAATCAATAACGGTCGATGATTTCCTACTGACATGTCACTCGTATCCTAATGATTCCTAAGGTTCAACCGAGAGTTTTCTTTACTTATTGGTTTATTACATTCTATAATTAATATTTTGATATAAAATTTCAGAATTTCAAAATAATTAAATAATTAAACATAATGATTAAAAATAACTCATTATTCACATATAGGACTTACCTTGGTACAATTATGCTAATCTTTTTTTATTTTTATCTGACAGATTGCCTTTCCCGGTCAATGTTATTTTCACGACGTTCTTAATCTATAATGTAACAACCCGAATTAAGGCCTAAACGGAATAATGGTTTCTAAAACCACAAATTGGAAGTAGAAAAATTTATTGCGATTAAGTTTTAAAGTTTATAGGGTGATAGAATAGTAGTGTGAAATTTTCATTAAGAAATTTTATCGATTGGATGTCCAATTTGATAACTGGGACTAAATTGCAATAAGTGAAAAATGTGTATTCTAATTCATAAAGGTACTTGATTGGAATGGGTTTTTAAAGTGGAGGTCTTTCAATGGAAATTAGGCCATTATAACTTGGGTTAGAGAAAAATACCCTTAGGTGGACAAAATACTAAAGGTTTTTAATGAAGGGCATTTTGGTCATTAGGTAAATAAAAGAATAAAATGGGAAAAATAAGCCAAAATTTTGTCCATGCTTCTTCAACCTTGGCCGAAACTCTCCATGGACACCATGGCTAGGTTTTTCAAGCTTCCAAGCTCAATAGTAAGTGCACCCAAGCCTCGTTTTTAATTTTTTTTTTACATTTTTGAGATCTCAGTAACTCGGTTTATCTATTTCCACCTTTACTTTGAGCTAGGGTTTGAGTTCAAAAATTTACCCAGGTCGAATAATTGTGTATTTTGATGATTAAAGGTATATTATGAATGCCTATGATAAGAAAAACAAGTTTTACTAGGTGATTTTCAATGAAACCGAATAAAATGGGCTAAATTGTAAAAGTTAAAAATTAGTCATAAGTATGAGATTTAATGAGAAATTTGGACTGTCGTAGTTATGAAAATGAGCTGCCTAGGTCCAAAATACAAGGAAATTGAATAAAAATCAATTTACGAGCCCAAGGGCAAAAGTTTTACTTTGATAAAGTTTAGGGGCAAAAACATAAATTTGCCAAAATATTATTTTTGGATCACATTGAATAATTTGACTAATAATTGAGCTAAATGTGATATTATAGATCATGGAAAATGAGATTCGGACTTAAAACGGGAGAAGGAAAAAGGTTTTAGACTAAAGTGCAATAATTCAATAATTTGGACCGAGGTAAGTTTGTATGTAAATAATTCATTATTTTCATTTCTGTTGTAATATTTTAATGCATATTACGAAATGTAATTATATGATATTATGATTGACGAGATGTGGGAAAGTGAAATTCCCGATTGAAGCTTCGAAAAATGAAAGATACAAATATTATGTAGCTAGGTCACATGTGTGGTTTCAAGGATAAGACACCATGTGTACAAGAGAGCTATGAGATACGATGTCGTAGCTAGGTTACATGTGTAATACTGGGAGTATACCATGTGTACAAGAGAGCTAGGAGATACGATATGGTAGCTAGGTCACATGTGTAATACTCGGTGTATATCATGTGTACACGAGAGCTACGGATCAAAGATAGCTAGGTCGCATGCATGGTACCGAGGGTACATCATGTAGACACAAGAGCTATGTTATATGTAGCTAGGTCACCTGTATGGTTTCGAGTGTTGGACACCATGTAGACATGAGAGCTATGGGACTAAGTAGCTGGGCCGCATGTGTGGTTTCGAGTGTTGAACACCATGTAGACACGAAAGCTACGGGATTTATTGGCTAGGTCACATGGATGATATAGAGTATACACCATGTGCACAAGAGAGCCGGATTATGTGTTGGTGGAGCTAAGTGCTGAAACCACCGAGTATCAGTTGTTATTCCAAAGGGTTCAACGGGAAAAGCATTCTAAAAGAGACTAGTGTGGTGATGTGGTGTGTAAGTGCAGGTATATACATATAAGCAATGTGCTCGAGATGTGAATGACTTGTGGTAAGGTTGATATGGTGTAAGTGTTAACATGAATACTTGGAAATATTGGTGATGATTATACATTGGAATGACTAATATTGAACACGATTGGTGTTATGTGTTCATAAATGAAAATAATATAAGGAAAACATTGAAGAGTAAAATTTTCTATAAAACAGTTTGAAACATCAACAGTTACGTGATTTTGAAAAATCACCAAAAATTATGGAAATTTAATTAGAAGCTTAATGAATTATAAAATTAAATTTCATTGAGTCTATTTTCACATAAAAGAAACGATGTGAGCAAATGATTTATATATTATTAGATATTTAAATTATAGTGAGATAGGGTTAGAATGGGTTCTGAAATCCCTTATTCTAACTTTGGAAAATCATTAAAAATTGTACAAAAATTATTGTGAGATATGATTTATATGCTTGAATTCCTTAATGAGACTAATTTCAAAAGAAATAGACAGCAACATATTTTGAATTCTGTACAATGAGATAATTAAATTTTAGTGAAGAGGGTTCGTAGCCGTCGGGTAGCAAAACAAGGGAGACTTTAAGGAATAAACTGTATTGATTGGCTGAACCAAAAATTTTGGAAATTTTATGGTAAGAAGATATGTGAGTATAGTTTCAGGAAAAATTAGCGGATCTAAATTTGGTGCTCTGTAGCTCTAGATAAAAATAATTTAGTGACTATGGTGCGAGTAGACAACTTAGGGTGGACAAGAGTAAAAAGTGAAAACTATGTGCAATTACAACCATATTGTTTTTTGATCATAATGAGAGGTTTTATTGAGGCATGTTAATGAATTATTTACTATTTACATACTTACTTACTAAGTTATAATGCTTACTCCCTTCCTTACCTTTTTCTTATAGTGTCTCAGATGCTAGCTCGAGTTGGAGGTCGTCAGAGATTCAATCACACTATCAAGCTAGGAACGGTATCAAAAGAGTACCAATTATTTATAATTTATGGCATGTATAGGGAACTGAATATATGGGTATATGTTATTGAGTTGGCCTAGAATGTTGGCCTAAGTCAATGAAAATTTTATTGTTGTATAAGGCCATTTGATATGGCTAATAATAGCTATGTTATAAGTCATATTGATGCAATACGTAAATGAGTATGTTTGCATAAGGGTGAATGAATTTGTTTATAATATGGACTTGATAATTGTGTCATGTGAATGGTCATGCAAGTGTATATTGTAGGTGGTTAATGGCAAGGTAAGAGTGAGGGGGTACATTGAACTTATGTCGTTTGAGTAATGAATTTATGCCTTAATAGTGGCTACTTGGAGACCTAAATATGTCATGTTGTGTATTGATGAAATTGGCCTAAGTGTATAAGTGATTTTGAATGACAGAAAGGCTTGGTAAATAGCCTCAATTGCATCCACATGGCCTAGGACATGGGCATGTGCCTTGGCCGTGTGACTTTGAATGTGTATTGATGTCATAAACAGAATATCCCCAGTTTTGCACACGGGGTGACCACACGGGCGTGTCGAGGCCGTGTGAAGGACACGGGCTAAGGACACAAGCGTGTGCTCGACCGTGTGAAAACCCCTGTAGGTTCAAAATGGAAAATAAATATGCAATAATTCTACACGGGTTAGGGACACGGACATGTGTGACCACACGGCCTGCTTATACGGGTGTGTCCCTGTTACACACAAGCGTGTGCCGTGTTTTTAGTCAAATTTTCTTAAATTTTCTTAAGTTATTGGTTGGGTCTCGGACCTCTCCCAAACTATGTTTTGGGCTCTATAGGCCTATTTTAAGGATTGTAAGATATATTATGAAAAGTTTTAAATTTGAACGAAATTTTTATGGCTTGTTTTTTATGGTTGATCGTGTTATTGTCCAGTAATGCCTCGTACTCGGTTCTGGTGTTGAACCCGAGTAAGGGGTGTTACATACAACGCCAAATTTAACTCATTCAATACATACAATACTTGATTGGACACAAAATTATCCTATGATAAATTTTACCATTTTACCCATAACTTTGTCAATTTTTACAATTTAGTCCCTTGTCTCGTAAAATGAAATGTATCAATTTTTTCTACATTCCCAAGCCTAGCCGAACATATTTCTCTTCTATAGCAGCCCACAATTTTTAATGTTTCACAATTTATGCACATATTTTACAACTTTTGCATTTTAGTCCTTAAATGCATTTTCATGAAAAATAAACTAGCAAAAGGTTTTTACTACACTTCAAGCTTTCATTTTCTACCAATAAACATCAAAATGCTTCCGTGTCACATATGGGTTAATTTTTAAACATGAACCCTAGCTTGAAATAGTGGTATAGAAAGCTAGGTCAAGGTACGAGGATATCAAAAATACGAAGGACATGAAAAACGGGGCTAGGAATCACTTACTTGGAGCTTGAAAAGATGAAACAAAACCCTAGCTATGGAGAAAGGGACATTTGACCATACATGAGGAAGATGGACACCAATTTTGACTTATTTTCCCTTTTTATTTCATTTAATAACCAAATGACCAAAATGCCCTTAATGCCATTCTTTGCAAATTTTTCCTTCCAAGGGTATTTTTGTCCATAATGCCAAAAAATAGTCTAATTGCTCAATAAGAACCTCTAATTTATAATTTCATTTTAATTTCACACTAAAAGCTTCTAGAACACATATTTTGAAACTTCTGCAATTTAGTCCTATTACTCAATCAGGCACTTTATCGGTAAAATTCATTTACTAAAATTTTCACTCATGCATTCAATCACACAATAAACCTTAAAACTTAATCGGAATAAATTTTTTATGTCAGATTCGTGGTCTCAAAACCACCATTCCGTTTAGGCCCTATTTTGTGCTGTTACATGCACGTCCAGTCTGTATACTTATTCTATCAGTTTGAAGCTACTTCTGGCTGTTATAATTTACTTTCACTTTTCCACTCAAATTTTCTGATGGGGTCGATCCCATGGCTTCTCGCAAAGCTCGATTAGGTGACAATTGAGTTCGATAATTGCAACCATATATACTTTATATAATGCCGTCTTTTTGCACGACTAAAAGATTATAATTACACACAACTCAATTTATGTAATTACTTTTTTCCCTCGCTTTCATATTTTGAAGCACTATAACGAAATGTTACTTCGAGGATCTAAAATTCCCCTTTCGGGTTAACTATACAAAATACTAATGTTTATATCACTGAGTGGTGTAAAAGCCTCCGACGTGAGTAATTTGATTGATCTATCCAAAGAGTGATCTACACATATTGAGATAAAATGTGCACACTGCTCCACACGATCAATAATAACTCAGACACTATATCCCCTTTTTACATTATCCTTTGAATTTTATATTCTTGCCACTCTTACAATATTACAGACCGTAATAGTCCTGAAGGCACTTGATACTAAATTTCATTCTGTTCTTCGTTCAGACATGTAGACACTTAGTTAAAAGTACCACGTTTCATACTCATTTGTTAGGACAATCATCTCAGATTTTCGTATCTCTTAGTACTCCCGACTTGGCCGGATATTGTCTAATAATTTCAGGTTCCCTTAGTACATGAACATCTGTCCCGACATAACGAATGATCATTGGTTTCGATTTGAAATTCCGGGTCAGAAGTCAACTTACTTTGGCCCCCTTTTTAACTTGTAATTCACTGACACATTTCTGGACTTCGTAACTTGATGAATACACCTCAATAGATTTCAAATTCAGTTAACGACCATCCATCATCCAATCAAAACAATCGTATAATTCTCACTAGCAAAACACACATAGGTTTCTTGTTTAGCATCTTTGTGACGGTAGTCGTTACCTCCGGATAGTGATCAATCATTGTCTCAAAAGCTTTCGACAGTTCTAGACACCTTCGCAGTCTCAAGTTCAGATCTCTTCATAGCATCAAATGTTTCAAACTCTTGTGACCGTCAAAAGGTTACATTAGTCACCAATTAATTACTGTTGGCATTATACAGTACAATTACGATATCGTCCATCTCTAATTCACGTATCGAATAAATCTTTTCATGCAGTCTTAACCGCATGAAAAACATATGCCATCACTATACATTCTTGCATTAAGAATTACACATCAAACCATTTATTAGAGTAAAACTAAAAATTATAAACTCTTTACTTGGTTCAAGTTGAACCGGAACTAAAGTTTCAGTTAACAATATCTTTAATTTCTTATCACTTTATTAATAAGTACTTTATCACATAGACTTCATGAGCATGATAATTCCCCAATTAAAACAACTTTGACTGACAAAAACATGTTTCAATAAAACTATTTGGATAGATATGACTTAGTATCACGTATGCTAGAATGTGAATTGCACGTTTCGACTATTCATCCACTTACTCGAGGATATCTCAAGTTTATTTTCTAACATGTGGATAAATTCAATCACAATTATCTTGAATAGTCTTTCAAGCAATGATTAAATCGAACTAGGCGATTGAATCAATCTTGACTATCAGATGATGATTTCTCAATTAATAATCAACGAGATTTTGAATCATGCTGGAGTCATAACTATCACATAGATTAAAACCCTAGTGTCATAATAGGGCCGACATCTCAACTGTGTATATACTTAATGTCTTGGAGAAGATCTGGAAGCAAAGTATTATTTATTTGAAATGTCTTCAGCTATATCCAAGGTTATATATATAATATTCCTGTATATAGGAGAACAACAACTAATGGAAATAGAGTATTAGTATTGCACTCATTTTACCATTTGCTTTTCTATTACCATAATGGAATAATGCCAATTATTATGCAACCAAACCAACAATGCTCTCGTCTAACACAAGTTTTAATTAACGTCCTCATATGATAAAAGTTTCATCTGAAAACAACTAACCACCTTTTTCCTCTAAGAGGAATTGAATACATAGAATACACGAAAGAATTCGTAATAATTGCCCAACTATACTTGGCTATCACTTCAATTTAAGTATTATCTACTATTTGATTTTGTCATCACTGATTTCACATTATCCTATCCCTAACAGAAATCAATTTGGGGGGATTTCTAGCAAATACATACTTTAAACTTTATATCTGAGTGAGTCGATTAGCCGAGATTAACTTCCTTTTTAACAGTGACATTGTCAAAACTCGATTGACCTTTAGAATTCCTCGACATTCTTTCTAGAATTGAATTTATTGCCAATCTATTTTCAACTCTAATTACATCATTAGTTATTCTACTACTGTACTTTTTAGTCTCTCACTTATGGGCTCAATCAACCTAACGCTCGTGAAATTTCATTATTTACACCCCAAACTTACTATAAGTTTGCACAAAAATCATTCGACGTTCATAGGCATATCTTACTCATTTTCATCCTTACTACTCATGCATCATAAATCGGGCTCATTCTCATGAGTTTTGCATACATACTTGTACCACTTCCTAACATAACCATAGTCTTTTGCATTTTAGTCCTAACTTTGCATTACCTGTTGAACCACTTGGAATACTAAAGGATACCTAAGAAATTTCATAGGCTTAGTCAGATGTCAACGCCATATCCTAGATATGGTCTTACATGGAACCGTATCATATGTCGATGCCAATAACCCAGTTATGGTCTTACACGATACCACATGCTGATGCCATGTCCCTGGCTTGGTCTTACACGGACATACATATAACTCTAATGTCATGGCAAGGGTATCCAATTTATTCCCTGGGGTTCAATCAGGAATTTATACCTCATCGAATTTTGTTGAACATATTCAACAATATTTAAACAATTCACATTCAAAAATGCCCTTTTTTGGCACCTATTCGTAAGACATACATTTAAACTACATGCGATATAACAATACTATCAGTCCAGGTTAAAACCCTTTTATAACTTTTCATCCATCTCATAAAGTTGCCGTAGTTCATCGAAATGAAATGTTCAACTAAAATAATGACATTTTACCCTCATTTCTCATCTCATAGTTACTTCATTTCGTGCATTATCACATACATATTAAGAACTCTAACTCATACCTTTTCGTGTTTTTGGAATTAGCTCAGTTGGAAGTACCCTTGTTTCAACAAAATAATTTCATTAAGGTTAGGAGATACCACACTATCACGGTCTATATATGGCTTGTATAACTAGACTCTCATACAAGCTAGGTTAGTCCTAGAATCGACTAAACCATAGCTCTAATACCACTAAATGTAACACCCCTTACCCATATTCGACGCCAAAACAATGTACGAGGCATTACCTAACTCAAACACATACACACTTTCATTTCTAAATTATCAAATCTTCGTTCCAATTTAAAACTTTTAAACATTAGCTTAAGGTCCCTTATATGAACATATGAGGCTCAAATTACACATAAGAACACCGTTCGAGACTAATTTGAACACTTACAAAACTTTTAAAAAAAGCCTTTGAAAATAGGGCACACGCCCGTGTGGAAAGGCAACACACCTGTGTGATTTGCTAACATGGCCGTGTTGGTGGCCCGTGTAACTTACACAGCCTAGGTATATTGGGACACTCCTGTGTCCCCTACCTGTGTGGATTTATTTTCCATCATCAACCTACAGGGGTTTTCACACGGCCTGACACAAGCCCGTGTCCCTGGCCCATGTCTCTCACATGGCCATAACACGCCCATGGTGCGGCTCGTGTGCAAAAACCTTGGCATTTTATTTTTGACGTCATCATCCCCTAAGGGCTACACGGCCAAGGCACACTGTGTGCTCAGCCCGTGTGCAACACTGACTTGGCCAACTTAAGGTGCAAGGGACACACGGTTGAGCCATATGCCCATAAGGCAGATCGTGTGTCACACACAGCCTAGACATACACCCGTGTGTCTACCCGTGTGGACAAAACAAGGCTATTTACCAAGCCTATTTGCCACCCTTTCTTGTACCATCTTGCACAACATTACAAAGCCACCTTCCTAACATATGCATACATCCTAAACATTCATAATCAATACCTAAATACATCATTCAAATACTTCTTTAACCATACAATATCTTCACATAATTAATAAGCCAAATTCATGACTTTACATGCATTGAACACTAAAGCAACCCTAGTTAAAGTCACTTTACCCTTAATACGACAAATAGCCTATACATGTCATATAACTAAAATTTCCAAAGCTTTAAGTACCAAACCATGACGAGATAGTGTGTTGAGATCTCCATCACCTTCCAACCCAAGTAGACTTCCAAAATCCTACAACATGAGAGAATAAATGAGGTAAGCTATAAAGCTCAGTAAGCTCATATGATCATTTAATTTATGTTAACTATCAAATACATTTGAGTAATTATACAAGCATAAAGAGTTTATACGGTCTCACTATTCAATCATTTGCCCCCTTATAGGGTTTACCATGATTTTTAAAAGCTTATTCATTTCAATTATCGTATGAAACGATTGCATACTTAGGAAATCACTTACCATTACTTATGCATAACGATATGGAATATTTCACATTCGATTCTTTGATCATTTCATGAGCTGAAAATATTATCTCGCATGTCAAACCATGACCTTTCTCGTATTTACAATATGGATTTATTAGACGCCTTTAAGTTACTACCACTCGCTATTCACATGAATTTCATACGTACCTGTCTCACTTGATCTGATTACGTTTTCACTGTCTTCTTGACCTTGTCTATTGATTCACTTACACATCAATAACAAAACATTATCTCAGGTTATTATTAATAAATTTCATAAATTCATAAATCTTTTGCATCTCATTTATAAAATCTAATATGAATTCCACAATGTCTGTCTTATCGGTTGAGTCATTTGGAACACCATCGAATGCATCGAGAATCACGTATGTACAGTACCACTGCCACATCCCAGATATGGCCTTACGTGAGGTCATTTACCAATGCTTTATCCCAATCATGGTCTTACATTGGCTCACATCTATCCGTCTCGATGCCATGTCCCAGACATGGTCTTACACTGACACATAACGAGGCTGATGCCACGTCCCAAACATGGTCTTACACTAGCTCTCGTATCAATGCTGATGCCATGTCCTAGACATGGTCTTACACTAGCTCACATATCGAGCTGATGCCATGTCCAAGACATGGTTTTACACTAGCTATCGTATCAACACTGATGCCATGTCCTAGACATGATCTTACACTAGCTCACATATCGAGCTGATGCCATGTCCCAGACATGGTCTTACACTGACTCTTATACCAAGGCCGATGCCATGTCCCAGACATGGTCTTACACTGGCTCTCCTCTGTCCGTGCCGATGCCATGTCCCAGACATAGTCCTACACTAACACATATCCAAGCCGATGCCATGTCCCAACATGGTCTTATGCTAGCTTGCTCGTCGAGGCCGATGCCATGTCCCAGACATGGCTTATACTGACACTCATATTGCCATGGTCCAACCATGGTCTTTTTTCGTCAATTCATCATAAGCCATAGTACGGTTGTACTTGACCCTGCATTTCTCCTGATTGGTCTTTCAATTCGATTTCATACTTGCATTTCATCATGGTTAGATAACAAGAATATGAAATAATACAATATCTCATTACAAATTTAGTAATTATTCACAGTAAATTAATCATATGAACTTACCTCATTTGCTGCAACAACAAACTAAGTCGACTAATTTCAATCCTTTGTTTTCCCTCATCTTCTGTCCAAATCTCGTTTTCCCCAATCTATATAATAACAACTTTTACTTTTTTTGTCATCAATTTATACATTTAGTTCAAAATTCACATTAGGGCAATTTTACACTTTTGCCCCTAATGTTTCACATTCTTACAATTTAGTCCCTATCACATAAAAGTGTGGATTCATGAAATTAATCACATCCCAAGCTTAGCCAAATTTTAGAATCATCCCTAGCTGCCCATAAAACATACTTTGGCAAATTTACAGTTTCACCCCTAATCTTTCCCAAAATTACGATTTTTCCCGAGGTTCGTAATACGATTTTAATCAAATTTCTTCCTTTCTTTAGCTGAACTGAACCTTTTTTACTCTTATAGCATCTCAAAATTCCAATTATTTCACATAATTTCCACCTATTTCCTAACCTTTACAAAAAGGTCCATTTTAGGGTGCTTTCGTGAAAACCCTTTCACAAAAATTGTTTACTAAGTAACTAAGATTCATTTTCTTCCATAAAATTTTAGCAAACAACACAATTGGTCTCATGGGAAAATCGTAAACTCTTAATCACTTTGCAAAATAATCACCCCGTTAGCAAGCTTATGCTATAAGGGTCCCGAAAGTACAAAAATCATAAAAAAAATAACCATCTAAATGACTTACTTGTAAGGAAACTAAGTGGCTGAAATTTTAGAGCTCTCAAACCCCCATGTTTGCTTCCATTTTCGGTGGATGAAGGAGAAGAATGAGAAAAAAATGACAACTTTTCTTTTTGTTTTATTTTACTCACTTATTAAGTTACCTAACCCACCAATTTTGACTTTTCAACTTATTTGTCCCCTTATGGCCTCCTATGGTGGCCATGCTCAAATAAAGGGCTTATTTTCTCTTTAAAACACCCACATTTTAGTCAATTAACTATTTAACATAATTTGCTAGCAAAATAGAACTTTTGACCTTTACGCGATTTAATCATTTTTCAAAATTAAGCATGCAATCGCTAAAATTATTTCACCAAAATTTCCATAAACTCTTTTAATCATGTTATAACTCATATAAAAATAAAATAATAAAAAAATAATAAGTTATCTGATCTCAAGCTAGTGGTTTCGAGACCACTGTTCCGATTAGGCCAAAATCGGGCTGTTACATGAATTTTCTTGCACTCAGAATTTTTAAAGCTTGAATTTCTGAAGTTTGGATCCGCTCTGTTTTGCCGCAGTTTCATATCCATTGAAAATAGTACAGATAAACGTTAACACTTTTGGACGACAAATACTGGCGGAATGGTTTTTATGAATTCGATCAATGTTTAGCTTATTCATCTGAGGTTACTTGTTTCTAGCTATGTTGTCTACTTTCTTTCTGGATTTGGATTAATAGTTAAATATATCACCATTTTAGCTTCCTTGCAGCGTATACATTCTGTTCGGACGTTATAGTACATGACTTTATTTCTTTTTTTATTCGATTGTTTATATTTGCTTATAAATTATCATCCCTTATTTTTCCCTATAAGTTTTTTCTTTCCTTTGTCAATTTATTATTGTTTATAGTGTTTACATATGAATACGTCAGAAGTGAGCATACGAAATTCCAAGTGCAAGCATAATTTTCTATAAAGTAATTACTAGATGGTTTGACTATGTAGTATGCAGCTATTTTGTCAGCCACAAATCTTAGATGTATTTTTAATTACTTTATTTTAGTGGAGTTGTCTGCTTTTTGGTATTTCTGCTGTATTTGCTTTTATAGGTTAACTGAAATGTTATTTTTCACTATTATTTTCTATTTACTCTGATTCTTATTTTCCTTCTAGGTCTTTAGAGGGTACTGACATACGTCATAAACATTTGCATTTGTTCAGTATGTCTAGGTTTTTTCTATTCAACATTCAGAATTTGGCTCTAATATGCAATTGATTTTTTCAGCAACAAAGTTGTAGAGCTTCTATAAGTAGTTTTAAAGTAGGTAAGTCATCTCATGCATACTGAAATTAGTTGGTAAGGGATAGTTTTTAGATGTGAATTCTCATCTACAAAACTGCATAAATGAAGGAGCTTCCAAGGAAATTTTGATACATGAGTTTGTTTATCAGAAGGGTATTAAAAAGCTTTGGAACTCCTAGGATCAAAACATATCATTAATTATCTTGTCCAAAGATATGACCATCTGCTCTTTGATTTCAGGTTCGATATTGTATGATATTGCGACCATCTTTTTTGGGGGATAAATTCATGCTTTGCCAAAACAAAGTTGATGTTGTGCAATTTTTATTCCGCTCTCAAATAAGTCATGTAACGAATGAAATGTTTAATTAAGTTTGAGAAGAAATATATGTCCAATGTAGAGTTTGATTTTCCTTTTAAAGCTGTGTATAGCATAGGGAATAAGAAAATCTTTATAATTGGATTCTCTAAATTTAGTTAAAGTTGTGATTCAATTTAATATTAGTAGCTAAATGTTAGATATTCTCTACTCCAATGGCAAAATTGGCAATGGAATTTGTATTTGTGGTTTTGTCCAATATTAGCATATTCAATTTTTGAAAAAGATTTTTTTATATATTTAGAAATAAATATTATTTAATTAAAATATTTTTTAAATGTCATGTTCGTTAGTGGCGTTTGTGGGAAAAGCACCATTAAAGGTCATGTTTTATAGCGGCGTTTGTGGTAAAAACGCTGCTAAAAGTCATGTTCTTTAGCGGCATTTATGAGAAAAGCACAGCTAAAGGTCATGTTCTGTAGTGGCGTTTGTGGAAAAAGCAACGCTAAAGGTCATGTTCTATAGCGGCATTTGTGGAAAAAGTGCCACTAAAAGTCATGTTCTATAGTGGGGTTTGTGAGAAAAACGTCAGTAAAGGTCATGTTTTGTAGCAACATTTGTGGGAAAGGAGCCACTAAAGCTCATGTTCTATAGCAGCGTTTTTTCACATAAACGCCGCAAAATTTAGCGGCGTTATCTATAGAGACGTTTTTTTGTAGCGCTTATAGAAAGGTCGCAAATTGTTGTAGCGCTTATAAGAGCCGCTATAGGGCCAAAAAAACGCTGCAAAACCTGTTTTGTTATAGTGGCAGTTTGAGTATTTAGGGAAGTCATGTACCTTTCAAGGTCTCTTTCCTGAAGGTCTACATGTTTCCACTGGTGCACAGTTGTCTAAGTGCTTCAGTGTGTTGGGGTAGGGTCCCAGTCCTATGTTGCTTACCACTTTCACTCAAACAGCCTTGACATTAACTTCTCAGCCCTTGCATAGGGATATTGAGTTGCTCTTGATTGAATTTAAGGATGCGTTTCATCTTCCTACTGGACTTCTTCTTGTCAGATTATAAGACCACATGATACCCCTCAAAGATAAGACTTAGGTGGTCAAGGTTTGACCATATAGATACCTTGTTATTTAGAAGAATGAAATAGAAAGGCTTATCAGAAAAATGCTTGATGTTGGAATTGTGAGGGACAACAACATTCTTTGTATCATCAATTGTCATGATGAAAAAGAAGGATGACAGTTGGAGATTATGTGTGGACTATAGGTAGCTTAATCAACTGACTATCAAAGAAAAATTTCTCATCCCTATGATCGAAGAACTGTTGAATGAGAATGTGGGAAGGTGATATCCATAAAACAACATTCATAACTCATGAAGGGCACTATGAGTTTCTGGTCATGCCCTTTGGTTTGACCAATGCACCCTCTATTTTCCAATCTCTAATGAATAACATCTTCAAATAGTTGCTAAGGAAGTCAGTGCTAGTTTTTTTATTATATCTTAGTGTATTTTGCTGACTGGTCAGAATACTTGAGACATTTGAGGGAAGTTCTAATCATTCTCAAGCACCACCAACTATATGCTAAAAAAGGGAAATGTAGTTTTGGTACTACACATTTGGAGTATTTAGGACATATTATCTTGAAGGGGTTTATTTCTGTGGATCCATCTAAAGTTGAAAGGGTTCTCAGTTGGCCCAGACCTGCTTCAGTTAAGGAGTTGAGAGGTTTCTTGGGGCTCTCGGGTTATTATAGGAGGTTTATAAGGCAATATGGAGTTATTGCCAAGCCTTTAACAACTTTGCTTAGAAAAGAGACACCTTAGAGTTGGTCTGACATTGAACATGAGGTTTTCGACCAACTTAAGGTAGCAATTACTCGAGCACAATATTGGTTTTTCCCAATTCCAAAGAAGAGTTCTGTGTTGAGACTGATGCTTATAGTTAGGGTGTAGAAGCAGTCTTGCAACAAAAAGGGAGACCTATTGGATTTTTTAGTAAAAGGCTAGGGATCAGACATCAGACCTTGTCTATTTTTGAGAAAGAGATGCCAGCAGTATTGTTGGTTGTCAAAAAGTGTCACCCCTATTTGGTTGGCAGACACTTCCAGATCAAGATTGACCATCAGAGCCTACGGTTCCTGTTTGACAGATAGGTCATCACACCCTATCAACAGAAATGGGTTGCAAATACACTTAGGTATGATTACACCATCACCTATAGAAAAGGAGGCCAAAACATAGTAGCTGATGCATTGTCTCAAGGAGACCACTCACAGGAAGGGCAATTGTTCCAGTGTGTTGGGAGTATTTCTTGGTCTAAGGTATAGGGACATCATTGATTCTTGTTCCACTGACCTTACCTTGTAGTAGATTTGACTTGGTCTTCAACAGGACCCCCAACTTTATTTGAAGTACTCATGAGATGGTAAAGTTTTAAGGAGAAAAGGGAAAGTAGTAGGTAAGGATTCAGGGCTGAGAAAGAAGCTTTTTGACTTGCTTGATAGACTCTTAGAGCTTTTGTACTGGAAAGGCTTCTCCAAAGAAGTGAAGAGATGGGTTAAGGAATGTATTTTCTGTCAAAGGTAAAGAGATGGGTTAAGGAATGTATTTTCTGTCAAAGTTGCAAATATGAAAATTCTGCTTACTCAGGCCTATTACAACCTCTTCAATTCTTAATCATGCACGGGTAGTGTAAGTTTAGATTTTATGGAAGGCCTTCCATTATCAAAAGGGAAGGACACCATCCTTGTTGTGGTTTACAGACTCAGTAAGAATGGCCACTTCTTGGCCTTATCACATCCATTCGCTGCATTTACTGTGGCTCAGCAGTATCTAGAGCACATCTACAAGTTGCATATAGTTTTAGAATTTATCATCTTTGATAGGGACAAGGTGTTCATTAGCTCATTTTGGCAGACTCTGTTTAAACGTTTAGGGGTAGCTTAATTTGTCCACTACTTATCACCCCCAAATTGATGGGAAAATCGAGGTACTAAATAGATGCTGAGAAAGCTACTTGAGGTGCATGTATGGGGAAAGACCTTCTGATTAGGCCCTATAGCTTCCCTTAGTTGAGTGGTGGTACAACACCACTTACCACTCAACCTTACAGACCACTCCCTATGAGGCTTTATATGGAAAAGAATCCCCTCATCATTTGCCTTACTTGGTAGGAGCATCCAAGTTGCTATAGTTTGGGGTCTCCAATAGAGGGAGGCAACTCGAAGTTTGTTAAAGTTTCATTTAAAGAGGTCTCAGGAGGGAATGAAATAAGTGGCTGTTAAGAGGAGATCGGAAAGGGAATTTCAAGTGGGAAACTTAGTTTATCTGAAGCTTCATCCTTACATACAACACTGTATTAGAAAGAATAGGAATTAGAAGCTAACCTTTAGTTATTTTGGACCCTACCCTGTGGCAGCTAGGAGGGGGCAAGTTGCCTATACCCTGACTTTACCAGCTGATGCTCGTATTCATCCTATCTTCCACATTTCTCAACTCAAGAAACACATTGGCTCAGCTTCTAGTTAAATTACACTTCCCCCTATGGACTCGGATGGTGCTCTTGTTAAGACACCATTTCAAATACTTGATAGAAGAATGGTTAGGAGAGGCAATCAGGCAACTATGAAAGTGCTAGTTGAATGGGCCAATACTTTCTCTGAAGATTCGACTTGGGAGTGGTTGACTGAGTTTCAGCAGTAGTATCCACTATTTGATCCTTGAGGACAAGGATCATGTTTGAGAGGGAATATTTGATATGGAATAATCTGCTTTAATGATCAATTAACAATGTGCTTTGGTTAAAGCTTCCAATGAAAACGGTACGTGTAAGGGGGTTATATTAGCGCTTAAATGAGTCGTTTAGAGTAAATAGTTGTAAATGATACAGTCCGTATTGGCTTATGCCGGGTTGTCCTTTTTGTTGCCATTATTCACCTTATTGATGGCCAAACCGTTGGAGGGGAGGCAGTTAAGAAAATACACAACAGTTTCTTCTTCCTCAACTTTCTCTCTAGCTCTACTTTTCTCTCTGCTCTCACCTTCTTATTCTTCTTCTCTAGAATTCTTTCTCTTAAACTTTCGTTCCTCACCAGACTTTCCTTGTGGCTGTTATGGACGACATCAGAGGGTAGATTCGACCATGGCTCTTGTGTTTTCTTCTCTCTCTGGTATAGTGGTAAATCTAGTGTTTTTTCGAGCTTTATCCCTCGCATAACTTGCTAGAGCCTTGATGATCTAACATGATGTATTGCCCTTCTTACTCTCCAACTAACTCTCCTCTTCCTTCTCTACTCATTGGTAGCGGGGACGACTGTGTTCCTACTAACTAGCCTTAAGGTTTCCTTTAGAGTGGGGTTATAGTTACTTTGGGTTTGGGTTTTTCGCCTTGTTTTTGTACTCATTGTTTATTTTTGTGCATGGAGCCGAATCCTTTATATCTGGCTTGTTATGATTGTCTATTTTTGGTTGAGTGAGCGTACCATATCTTTCATTATAACTTCTTTCTGAGCTGTCCATGTGTGTTTTAACGTTTTGTGTTTTTTAAAAAAAGAATTTTTTTTCTAAGTACATTAAATTATTATATATTAAACTTGATTTTTTTTTGCAGGTGGTACTAAACAAATTTATTATATATATAAGATGCGCAGCTAAATGTAACCATAGATTATAATTCTAATAATAAAGGTTAGGATGGTGATAACATAGTTTAAACTCATACGAAGAAGACAAAAAAAATCAAAATTAATTGATATTCGTAAATATTGTATTTGTTTCTAAAATCTAATTGACACTTTCTCTCATTTTGTTGATATTCTCGAATTTGTTGTAAATAAAGATGTGATAATTGTATTAAAAAAATGAAAAATAAAGATATAAAAAGCGTTTATATGTTTATCAAGAAAATGTTAGAAGCATCCCAATTTATAATTCTAAAATGCATGAAAATGCTTGTGAGATTTTAATATAATTTTGTTTCCTTAAATATAAAAATAAAAAAATTATTGTATGATTTAAAAATTAATTTGTCTAATTAAAATTGGCTAAGAAAATATAATATTATAAAAAAACTTATGCAATATTAACCATTTATAAATAATTTTAAAATTGAGAAAATGGTAAAACGATTCTGGAAATGTTCAGTGCTATTATTTTAAAATATTCATCCTATAATTACATTCCGTATATATTTAACTACAGTATGACGTCTCAATTTATAAGAATACATTGGGGGTGTTTTATAAAATTATAATTAAAAATATATAATAATGAATTGCTTTCTACTTAAGGAATAAATTATATTAATATGATTTAAAAAAAACATAATTTTTAGGCACCAATAAAATAATGTCACGTCATTAAATTTTAAAGACAATAAAATATTATTATACATTCATATATTGATATATATATCTAATACATTCTCCAACTTAATTTAAATTTAATTAAATTACTTAAAATAATTAATTTTTAAATGATAAACAAACATCTTTTTTTTTTACAAATTTAATTATTATTTTTTCATAAGTTAATATTTTTTATTTTTGTACATTCAATTTTTTTTAAAAAAAGTCAATTTTGTACAATTTTTCTCATGTCATTTGCACATAACTTTGGTACTTATTTTACCTTCAATCTTGAACCTTGAAGTTTAGGGTTTAGGTTCGAAATTTAAGGTTCAAGGTTCTATTTTGGATTTGGGGTTCAAGGTTTAGGTTGAGGTTTAAGGATTCGATGTTTAAGGCTTGAATTCAAGGTTCAAGGGTTCGAAGTTTGGGTTCAGTGTTTGATGATTTGGAGTTACGAGTTTGGGGTTCAAGATTCTAGATTCGGGGCTCAGAGTTAAAAATTATCTAAATTATATGTCAATGACGTGAAAAAAATCGTTGAAAGGGGCCATAAATAATATGGTGGAAAGGATCCATAAAATATTTTCTCTATAGATGAGTGTATAATAATAATTTAATTTCTTTAAACTTTGATGATGTGGCAAAATGTTATTGGTGCCTAAAAACTTTAATTTTTAGAATCATCCTAATGTAAGTTATTCCCTTAAACTTATATAATTAAGTTGTTTAAAGTATTTTTATTAGCAATTTTTTTTAACTTTTAAAACTTGTAAAATTATTCTTTTTAAATGCACAAAAGTAATTTTATTAAATTATTTTTATATATTTCAAAAAATTTATTTATTTTTTGAGCATTAAATATAAAATAAATTTTTAAAAATTAAAATTAGACTTCAAATTTTCAGGATACTCCTTACTTAACACATATTTCTTATTATTTTATTTAAAGACTCAATTTCAAAGCAACAAAAAAAAAATTGAAAATAATATAATACATTATACTTATCATAATTTAATTATAAAAAAAAAAGTTTACTGAAAACAAACACAAATAAGCGTAATCCTATTGTATGCCAAACCCTAAGACGTTCTTTGTATGCATAATATCCTAACTCGCCACTTTCATGGCGCATTCCTAACTTGGTCTCCCTTGACGAACACATTTTCATCAACAGCTGAAATGTAACAAATATTTATAAGTTCATACGAACTTAGAGCTTTAATGTAAAATATCTTGGAATCTTTTTAGTTGTATTTCTTCTTTCGAAGATTTGTTTACATCACAGTTTGAGGCGGATATGTAACGACTCGGTAGTTAGTGGTATCAAAAGTGTGGTTTCAGGACCTTGTTTTCATAAATTGAACTCGTAAATATTTTTATTAAATACTTATAAAGTTATTTTAGAAGCAAATTGAATTCTGGTTAGATAATTTTGTTAAATTAGTGTTTAATTTAGGTATATGAACTAAACCATATAAGAGCCAAAAATTGAATATCATAAAATAAAACATAATTAAGGACTTAAAAGGCAATTAAACTATTGGTTTAGTGAAAGTGGACAGTAATAAATGATTTTATAAAAGAAAATGTAATAAAAGTAATAAATAAAACAAAACATAAGGTTATTAAATAGAAAATTAAAAATTAAAGGATTAAATTATATAACTTAGATAAATATGATAGTGGAGAGAAACAGAATGTTAAATGCTTCATCAAGCAGAGCTTTGGGGGGGGGGGACCGCCTTAAAGGGTTTTTAAATTTCAAGCTCAATTTAGTGTTTTTTTTTAACTTTTTATATATTTGGAATTTTGGTATTTTGAACTAGTTGACTCATGTTATAATTTTTAGTACTGATAAAGATTTTGTGTTTTACCATTGTTGAATAGTGGAAGTTTTTTATGGTATTTAGATAGACTTTAAGTTTAGAATTGATAAATGACTAATTTGTTAAATCAATTGATAATTTTGTGTAATAGGGACTAAAATGCACAAATTTCAAAATTACAGTAGAAATGTGAAATAGTGTTAATTAGGCCTAGAAAGTAAATGGTAGAAAAATTGGAGGTTAAATTTGAAAGTTATGTTAGTCCCGATTTAGGGGACTAATAAAATGCAAAAGTTGCATAAATTAGAAATTTAATGTGAAATTGGTAATGTATTGATAATTTATTATGTTTGTTTTAATCCGTAGCTAATGATGACCTAGATCCCTCGAAAAAGAAAGGACAAGACAGTTGTCGACGAATAGCTCAGACTTTATGGTTCATATTTCTATAATCCAAACTGATTTACAGTTTGCTGCATATTAATTTGTTTGTTCATGGTAAGCATTTGAGGTCAGATTTCTTGTTCAATTGGGTCGATTTGAACCAATTGATGATTATGAAGACTCAATGTGCATATTTGAGAAATATATGTATTTTCATGAATCGGCTAACATAGCTTTCAATTTAGAAGTTCAAATTCCCTATAGTCCATTTAGGACATTCTATTTCTTACTTTTACCACAAGTTTCGCAGTTTATGCACTTTAGTCCCTATTGTACATAACTATCAATTAAATTCACAATTTAGTCATTTTTTTACCTCTGAGCTTAAAATCTATTAATTTAACACCTAAAAATTCAATAAATCATCAATGATAACTTTCTAAAACTTTAACAATTTAACAAGTCAAGTCACGGTGAACTAGATTAAGCTCTCATAACCTCAAAAGTATAAAATATATAAAAAAATGACTAAATTGAACTAACTAATTGAAGCTTCAAATTTGAAACCCTTATGGCCAGAAAGTTTCTTTCTTCCCCTTGTGGTTTTGGTCTTGAACAGATGGAAAAAGAAAAATAATGTTTTCTCTTTCTCCCCACTTGATATTTTATTACACATTTTAAATTTTAATTAAATATTTTTTATTTTATTTTTAATTATAATTTTATAACATACATATAATTTATACACTTATTACTAACCCGTCCACTATTAATACCAAAGTGGTATAATTGTCACTTTAGTCTTTAGTTCATTTCAATTTAAAAGAAAATTACAAAAAAATGAACTTCTTTTACAATTTAGTCCCTATTCCTTAATTAATTACTAATTTAGCAAAATTATCTATACAAAATTCAATTCACCTATAATATAACTCCGTAAATATTAAATATTTATGGTCTCAATTTATGGAAACATGGTCCTGAAACTGCATTTTCTGACACCACTGACTTTCGGGTTGTTACAGTAATATCCTAAGTACATATCTCATTGAAATTAACTTATGCAGTATAAAAGACTCGAAAATGTTTACACTTTTTTTGTGATGTGACTCGACTCAAAATTTTAATATCAGAATAGTGGATATAGTCATGATTTAAAGAACTTCTAGATATCTCCAACATACGCATGAAAAAAAAAAAACAATCCAACCCTAGTCCCATAAGGATTTTGCCACCGACCCTTCCTATACATTCCTTGTGGGAGTTGTGTTTCCCATTAAAATATTATTATTCAATTATATCTTGTTCTACTTAGACTCATGTTGTTTTCTCTATAAATAGAGACTAAGGGCTCGGTCAAATACGCACTTAAATATGTTCTATCAAAATATAGTCAAGTTATTTTCAGAATAAATTCTATCTTTCGGCATATTTCGTCTTTTGTTTCTAGCTCTTGAAAGTTTCACTAAATTTTTTATCGATTTGTGAATAGAGCTGACACTCTAGCAAACCGAGGTCGAGATTACTGGAGAAGATCAAGTGGTAAAGAGTTTAAAAGAATTCAGGTAAAGAGTTTATTACTATAGATATCACAATCCTTCAGTTTTAAAGAACTTTTTAAAACTTTCGTTGTGCACAATTCCACTTTTTTCAAATCGAATTTTCCAATATTAGAATCTTGGCTCGAGAAGTCAAAAAGTTGAGAAATAAACATATTCCAGTAGCTAAGGTTCTCTAGAGAAATCACAATATCAAAAAAGGTTACGTGGGGAACTCAAGGAAGTTATGCGTTATCAACATCCTCAACATTTTTTATCCAAGTAAATTTCAAGGAAGAAATTCTTTATAAAAAAAAGGGAGAATTGTAACATCTCAAAAAATTTGGCATCAAAATTCATGACATTCCGGGGTTTAAATAGAGAGGTATCATTGTATTATTTGTACAATAACGTGGAAGTGAATTTTCATCAAGAATTTTTATTAAAATTGGTTAAGATTTATTTTATTAAATTTGGCTCTAGATTATTTGAAAGAAGAGTCAAATTAGGTGGGTGGTAACAAGTCTAAGGTGTAGATTTGTTTTCTGGTAGAAAAAGGACAACATTAAGCGATTAGATCAGATAAAACCCTAATCAAGAGGAAATAGACATGCTGCGGTCTCTTCCCAACAAGTTCACGACCAAAGCCAGTGGGGATCTAAATAAGCGTATCAAAGAACTACCGATATCAGCAGATTTAGTCATGTGATTAACAATACTATTAAGAGTTCTCGGGAAATGTTGGATACAAATCTCCCATTTTTGACACAAAGCTTGATGTAACAACCGCAGTTCCACTAAACTACTAGTAGCTTTTCCACCAGACAAAAGTAATTCAACCAACAAAGCATTATCACACTCAACTTCAACTTTCTGAAACCCTTTATCCCAAGCTAAGAATAATACTTCCAACATAGCTCTTGTTTCAACTTTAAAGATTGACTTGTTACCAAAACTCATTGCATAGCCCCATAACCAATTTGCATTTGAATCTCTAAGAACAACCCCAATAGAAGCCCTTCGTTCCGTATTCGACACAGCTCCATCTGAATTAAGTTTTGTCCAACCCATTATAGGAGGAGTCCAACTCGAAAGACTCCCCATGGTCCCCAAAGATTTCATCTGCACATCCAAATCCTGTAACTCCTAGCCTACATGTAGTCGGTATCCACAATAGCCCCGATATCCTGTGACTATTAGAGAACACACACTCATTTCTATTCTTCCAAAGTAGCCAACACAAGATTACAAGTGTTTGCCACTCCATTTCTTCACAGTGAATATTACCTTTATCCTGCAAGTTCCAAACTAACCATTCCTTCATTGACAAAGAAAAGAAAATATTATGGGCTTGCCAGGGAACCACTATTCGCCATATAGTCTTAGCAAAAGTGCAATACCGAAAAGCATGAATCCCTATCTTAAAACTATTGTACACAAAGGCCAAAGACCATCCTCTATTATATGCCTACGTCTTCTCTCATTATTTGTAAAAATTTTATCATGCCATAAAAGCCATACGAAAACATGTACTGTTTGAGGCATCGGAACTCTCTAAATCTTCTTCTAAAAGCAGCATAATCAAAAACTCGACTAAAAAGATTCTTATAAGTCACAGATAATGAGAAACCATCCTTTTCCATCCATTTCCAAGCCAAGCAATCTTATCCTACAGCATCATATGAGGGTATGATCGCTACGATTTGTTGAATAATGAGGCATGGAACGAGATTATTAAGACGATTCCAATCCCAAAGACCATTCTCAGTCATTAAGTCACAAATGCGCAATGTTTTATTAGGTTGATCTGATCCTCCAAGAAAAGGGACCCATCTGCCTAACCCATACATGATTCCAAATATTTGTCATACGGCAATCGCCAATTGACCAAAAAACATTACCCATAGCTTCTTGCCAAACTCGTGTTAATGACTTCCATATGAATGAATAGTTGTTTCGAGAGATATAGGTTGGAAGCACCCCTTGTATATTATATTTCTTCCTTAACACTTGAACCCATAAAAGACTCGACATTTGCAAGCAGACGGTAACCAAGATTCATTAAGAAAATCTTATTCTGATCACATAACTTTCGCAAACCCAATCCACCACTATCCAAAGGTTGACAACAATCTTCCTAAAAAAGAAACGCAATTTTCCTTGTATTATTGGTTGTTCCTCAGATGAAATTACGAGCAAGTCTCTCAATTACATTGCATATAGAAAGAGGCACCTGAATAGTAAATATAAAGTAAGGAATAGCAAGAACAACTGATCGTTCGCCTTACTAGCGAAAGTTTTCTCACATCCCATCTAGAAAGTTTTTGCCTAACCTTGCATACAATAAAGTTGAAAGTATACACAATAACTCTCTTATGAAACAATGGCATACCAAGGTAACATCCAAGATCATCCACTCGGCTGAATCCCACACTTTTGCAAATCACCTCAATAACCGAACTAGGAGTATTAGGGGAGAAAAACACCTGCAACTTAAACTTGTTAACCCTTTTCCTAGAAAAGTAAAAGAAAATTTCTAGTATACTACTTACCACAACAACTTGATCCCTACTAGCTTCACAGAACAACTTAAGGTCATCAGCAAAGAAAATATGAGACAAAGCGGGCCCTCTTCTTGAGATGAATAAAGGCTTCCAACTCCCATTCATAGTCACCTCACCAATAAGGTGCCCAAGCCTCTCTATGAAAAGGAAAAAAAATAGGACGATAAAGGATCACATTGCCTTATACCACGTCACGGTTGGAAAACGTCAGTATATAACCCCCTAATTTTGGGCTTAAGAGGATTAGGCCTTGAGCGTGGGACTACATGAAAGTCTATGTGTGCAAAAATATCACAATTGCATGTTTGGTGTGTTGTTTAAGTGATTTGGAGTGTTTAGGGATGTCTGAGAAGTCCTGGGTTCAAACCAGGGCTCTGGCAAAAAATTTAAAATTTTCCTTAAGTGGACTTTAGCGTTAGCTTGAAGACCTTATAAATAGTTTTGATTAAAATATGACGCAAGGAAGCACTTGGTCTAGTGGCAAGGAGGTGTTAGGAGTATGTGTGTGGTCTGGGGTTCAAGTCCTAGCGTTTGCAAAATTATTATTTTTGCTCCTAAGTAAACCTTTGGTGATTAGAAGTAGACCTTATATTTAGTTGAGGATAAAGTGTGACACAAAAAGAGCTTGTGGCAAGGAGGCATGTGGCAAGGAGGCAAGTGTCGTGTTGATGTAACACCCCTGACCCGGCCCAGACGTTATGGCCATGTCCGGTGTGCCACATCACCTAGACTATGCTACGCCGTCCTATGTACTAAGTCTGATGTTCGAGATTTTTGAAAAGTAATATTTGTTCTTCTTGAAATTCCTAATTTGATTACTATTCGACCTAATCTCTATCTCATTTGTGAATTGTTTCATTCTAGTCTTATCATCATTCTTAGTTTTTAGTAAAGTCAGGTTGTTTAAGAAAATATTGATTTAATTTTCAAAAACATTGTATGTTCAAGTTTGAAATAAAACCGTAAAGAAATCCCAAATAACAGTTATAGCGGCCTTATTACAACCCATATCAAAGTAAAAACCAATACGAAATATTTAAATTAAACCAAGAAAGTTCAGTCCTCGTGGCCACTCTGAATCCCTCCCAGCGTCCAAGTCACAATCTAGGGCTCACCTGCAAGGATGGAAAGAGAGGGGTGAGTTTGGGAAAACTCAGTGTGTGCAGAACCCATCCAAAGCCCAAATTGGCTCAAGCCCACTGGGCCTAAACCCTAACCAGTCCCGGTCAGATACTGGGCCAAAGCCCTATTCAGATAGCAGTAAACTGGGCCAAGGCCCTATAACAGATACTGGGCCGAAGCCCTATTCAGATAACGGATTGGCCCATAGGCCCATAACAGTACAGTACAGTAATGCAGTATAAATGCAAACCCAATTGGGGAGACTACTCAACCCACCAACCGCTACACACCACCCGTACCAACCAACACACCATGTGGGGAATAACTCGACCCACCCAGCCCACACACCACAGTCGCAGCATGGCTGCTCAGATAAACAGTATACGAGGCAAAGCCCCTTTCAGAAACAGTACGAGGCATAGCCCCTTTTCAGTAACGTGGCTGTGCCACTCACACTTCCTCCATTATCAAAACCCAACCCATGCAATAGATATATATCATGGCATGCAATAACAGTAACAGTCATGTCAAACAGTATAGTCAATTTTAGCCCTAGAGGTATAACGGTAATTTTCTACCTAGGGACAAAACAGTAATTTCTTACCCTAAGGGTATTTCAGTAATTTTGCTCTCATGTTACAGATTTCATGCTTATTACAGTATTTATTAATCACATAGTTGTTACAGAAGTTCGGTTAACTCAGTTTTTCAGTTTTAGCATTCAAGCCCTAAAACCCCTAATGAGCCCTATTACGTCGATTGGCCCATTAGGCCCATTTAGTCCCAATTTCGTAATCAGTTATCTTGTTTTAACTGTTTCACGCCTACAGTTCATAATATTACCTTTAACCCCATTTTTACTCACATGGGCCCAAATCGCCCATTGGGCCCATATTTGGCCCACCGAGGCCCAACTTACCATAATGTCCAAAATTTAGCGGTCAACACGCCTAACAGTGCCGATTCCAAAACTAACCTTCTCCTACTAACTTGAGAGCGTTCGCACGCTCACAAGCTCTCGAAATACCGAAACTTCGGCATTTCGGCTTTTCGGCTTTTGCCGATTTGTGCATTGAAGGGTGTTCGAAACACACACCTGTTTTGCAGTTTCTCCTACGAGATCCCCTATGCGTTAATCCCTACAATCCAATACTTAACTGATTAGACTATATCAACACTTAATCTGAATCGAAAACTTACCCAAAACCTTACTTACACATTCGGCCAACACCCTTAATGGCCTTAATGTTCTTACCTTGACGATTTAGATCCCTTTAGATCTAGATCTGATGTTCCAAAGTCTTCAACCCCTTGCTTGATCACCTTTTCATCCAACTAACACACAAAAGAACAAAGAAAACGGCCTTTTATTTACCAAAAATCCAAAACGACACAACCATTAGCTTTAGGGACTTTCGGCTTTTCCAAACATGAAATATCGAATGGATCTGAATGATTAAACACTTACCAACGATTTCTCTTCAGTTCCTATGCAGATCTGATGTAAATCTGACCCTTAAACGTCAGTAGAAACCTTATCTCTGAGATTTGTAATTTCAGCTATCTCCCTACAACTATGGTGATTTCGGATTTTTAATAAGAGAAGAAGATGGCGTTTTGGCTGTAGCTTTTGGGTGATGGTGTCGACAATGGTGTGATTAAAGGGAGTGTAGTAATCGGCCACAATAGGTGAAAGAAACAGAGGTGATTCGGCTTACAAGAAATCGGCAAGAAAGGAAGCAGTTTTCGGGATTTCTGGCACTTTGAGCAATCGGTTATGGTTGATTTTAAGAAGAATGGAAGCAAAAGAAAGAGTGGATCTATGCAAGATAGGTATTCGGCTAGGGAAGAGATCAAAGGGAAGAAGAAAAATGAAAAAACAATGGTGGAGATGGGGAAGGAGAAATCGGCTATGAACTTTCCAGGGAGGCAACTCTTGGCTTTTCTGACAGTAGAAGAGAGGAAAAAACCCTAAGGTGGCTAACCCTAATTGTCATGACAACAAAAAGAAAATAATATAACCTTAGCATTCCCTCTAAAGCAATCGGCCCAAGTCCTTAAAGCCCCTTGCCGAAATTCACCTAAGTTAGGCTCATGCTTGAAAATTAAAAAGAACTTCACGCATACCTTGCATCTCGAACCCTTGTCCTTGATCATTCATTTAGGCGCCACTTTTTTAGGAGCTTAGTGGCTCCACCTTGCCACTTTACCAAGAGCTCACTTGTGACATCTTTTACACGGTTTTTCTTAAAAGCCCACTTAACCAAGTCCCCTTTCACTTGAAAATCCAACTTAATATTTTACCGGGTTTTGACTTAAGCTTAGACCTTCTATAGACCCATTAACACATGTACATACATTATCAACCTTTAGAACACCAAAATTTTAAAAATTTCACTAAAATTCACAAAACCCGAAAAATCCCGAAAATCAGGGCGTTACAGTTGAGCTATTGAGGGGGGCTTGGGTTTGAATTCCCTTGCTAGCAAAATGTAATTAATTTGCTTCTTGGAAGGATAGAGTTTGTAGTGGATTCAAACTCTTGTGGGAAGTTGTGGACTTGGTAAAAGGGGGAGTGAATCAAGGGATTGATGTTGGTTGTTGGGGAATGGATTATGCCATGATTCAAGGAGAAAAAAAGGGAGAATTTGAAATGCTAGGGGTAAGTGTGCCGAATTTGGTTTGGTGGTTAAGGTGATTTTAGTTTTGGGGAATTGGGGAATTTGCCAATTGGTTTGTTTTTGTGCCGTGTGTTTTGCTTGTCAATAGGGGGTAACTTGTTTTAGTTTCTTCAGTTTTCCTCTTACCGAAGTTAGCTATACATCTTTTGGGCATTTGTTTCGTTTTGGCTTTTGGTGTTATTTAAGTTTTGCGCAACCCCTTCTAAGCCGAACATCCAAGTCTTTGTCTTTGCTTTGGATTGTGTCTTACCTCTCTGGCCGAACTCGTTTTCTTTTCCACCCTTATTGTTTTTTTTCGACATCCTTTAGGGTGATGATCAAATGCCTTAGTTCTCTTGACACTTTCTCTTTTGTGCATAAATGTTGGTAAGCTGAAAACAACACCTTCCTTTCCCCTCTTTTGTTTTACTATCTTATTTTCAATACTTACCGAAAGTCATGAACCCTACTTGGGTAGCTTGAAGCCATTTGGACATTAGTCTCTGCCAGTCATTAGGGTATCGACTGCTTCGCTTCGCTGCTCATCTCTGTCTACTTCTTCAATACTTCTATGGACGAATACTGTGGGGGTAGGTGTTATTGTTTTCTGAACTTTTTATGTTTCGGCCTACTTTCCTTTGGTTTTGTTCTAGTGATTTCCCCACATTGATTACTCTTCTCTGATCTTTTCTCTCAAATTCAACACGTTATCCAACACTTGTGTGTTACCCCTTTAGTCTGTAACCGATTCTGTAGAGTGGTAAGTAGTTGAGAGTAAGGCTGGTTTGGCTTTGAATTCTTGTGATAATATCATATATCTTGTTGGGATCTAACAAGGAAGGGATGTTTGTATAGGTTGTGGCCAAAGGTGATCTAACAATTCTTTGGAATTTTGGGAAGCAAGCGCTTCTATTGTTGGTGCAAGGATATTTGGGGGGCAATTCGTTCCTCGATCAATTGTGTAGCGTTACCGAAATCCATTGCTGTGAAAAGCGATTAAGGTATGTATTCACACCCTTGTTTAACTGTAGATCGGCAAAATGCCAAAAAGCCAAAAATACAACGTTTGAGGCCACGCGAGCACGCGATCGCTCGTGTGGTAAAACGAACCCAGGAACGTGGGTGTACGACGGAAAAGGCAACCATGAACAAACTCATGGGCTTAGGCCATAGTGGGCCGAATAGGCCCGTGGGCCCATTTGGGTATATCTCACTGCTGAGTGGGAAATAGTTAGACTTGTCTTATCGTGCACATGACTTTGTTGTATTGGGTCTCGATGGGCCGAAATGGGCCGTGTGGGCCCAATAGGCCTGTAGGCCCCACACGAAATAAATTTGTATATTGTGGTAAATGTTTGACTGAGCCGTGTAGTCCACGTGGCTAGAGTTGTTTCGGGCTAAATGGGCCATGTGGGCCCAATAGACTTATGGGCCCACACAGATAAAATGTATGTGATGTGATAAGTGTTTGTTTTAGGCCGTGTTGTTCGCATAGCCATGGTTGTTTCTGAGCTAAATGAGCCACAAGAGTGGGTGGGCCCATTCGGGTCGAGTAATGGGCCTTAGGCCCAATTACCCTGTTTTGCTTGGTTAGGTTACAAAAGTCACTCGAGGCAACGATGGACCTTTGGTGGGGTTATTGAGACCTCGATTTACAAAAATACCCTTGATTTGTAAAATTACAAAAAAACCCTCGATTTGCAAAATTACAAAAATATCATTGATTTGCAAAATTACAAAATACCCTCAATTTGTAAAATTACAGAAATACCCTCGATTTGTAAAATTATAGAAATACCCCCGGTTTGTGAAATTACCAAAATACCATTGGTTTGCGAAATTACCAAAATACCCCTAGATTGTAAAATTACCAAAATACCTCCAGTTTGTGAAATTACCAAAATACCCCTGGATTTTAAAATTACCAAAACACCCCTGGATTGTAAAATGACCGAAATACCCCTGTAGGGTGGAGTTGCCAAAATGCCCTTGTAAGGTAAAATGACTGTTTTGCCCTTATGGGAAAATGACTAACTTGGACTAGGTATTTAACTGTTTTGATTGTGGTTGTATGATTGTGTATTAACTGACTTGACTATGGTTGTGTGACTGATCAGCTTTTAGTATATGTTTAAATGACTAATATTGAGCATGGCCATTCTGCATACACGTATGATGATTGAGCATAACATACATGACATTTTGCATGGGGTTGGGACATTGATTTGGAGGAAGTTCTGCGCTAATGGCTTTGCCATGTAATCAGATTCTGGTGGCTCTGCCACGTTTTCTATTTTTAGCAGCATGGCTGCGTATTGGTGTGTGGGTTGGGTGGGTCGAGTTATTCCCCACATGGAGTGATGGTTGGTACGGGTGGTGTGATGGTTGGATTGGGTTGGGATTGCATTCACATTCTGTTACTGATTCTACTTTAGGCTTAGGCCCACCTGATTCTTATTCTGATACTGAATTAGGCTAAAAGCTCAATAGATTTTGGAACTGTAATGGGCTAGGCCCATCTGTTACTGTCTGCTTTAAAGGCTAGGCCCAGTTGATTCTATTATGGGCTAAGACCCAGGTGATATCATTTTGGGCTGTGGCCCACTTGTACTCTAAATTGTTACTGTTTTCCATCTTCTGACTGACTGTTCTATTTTAGTAGGGGATTACACACTAAGTTTTCATAAACTCACCCCGTTTATTAACTATGCAGGTAATCTCTAGCTTTAGGAGGATCAGTGCCGCAAGGGACTCAGAGAAGGCCACACACTACCAATGTTTTCAGTTTCAATTATTTACATTCAAGTATTTTTGATTTGGGTTGTAATAAGGCCTTAATAATTTTTGGATTTTAAATTTTGGGGTTTTATTTATTGCTTTAACATTGCTAGGAGTAAAACTCGGGTTTTCAAAACAACAACTATTTTTTTAAAATATCACGTTTCTGTAATTGTTTTAAAATAAGCTTCCGTAACAAATAAGGTTTTAAAGGTAATAACGTCTTACAAGAAAACGTCTTTTCATAAACCACGTCTTAAAAATAAGCAAATGAAATTCGAGATTTTACACAAGTTTTAAATGGCAACAAGTTATAAATAAGAAGGATTTCCAATGAAAATAAGGTTTTTGAAAAACACTTCAATGTGACACGCTAGATTTAGGCCTAACTTCTAGGCCTAACTTCTAGGCCGGGTTTGGGGTGTTACACTGTAAGAGTCCCATTCCATAATACCTGGAGTGAAGTAGAAGAAACGCAATGCAACATGACACTAATTAATTCCTCAGGAATTCTTGCCATTAACAAAGTACCTCGTAGGAAATCCCAATTGAATATATCATAGCCTTTTTAAGGTCTATCTTCATAATCATACCACATTTATTTCCTCAAAAGTTGCTTAAAAGTGTACCACTTCTTGTGCCACTATAATATTATCGACAATATCTATGCCTGGTATAAAGCTTGATTGGTTCTGACTTATCAATTTCACCATTAAAGGTCACAGTCTATTAACAATCGTCTTCATAAAAATCTTATACAACACTGAACACAAGCTTATAGGCTGAAATTGATTAATTCTCTCTGAATTCAGTGTCTTCGAGATAAGAACTAGTAACATTTTGTTCAATTTCGAATCTAGCCCAACCCACTTAAACTGTGTCCCATAAAAGAACACATCGGCGGTTCCACAAAAGAACACATCGGCGATCCCACAATCTCCCATTGAGTCTAAAAGAAACTAACCTAAAACCCATCCACACCGGGGGCCATTAAAGGATCCATACTAAACACTGCTCTACGTACTTCTTCATCCGAAACCACTGAAATAAGATCCCTCATCTTATCATAGGAAAACATAGGAAATTTACCTCGATAAGGGAAAACACCACTACTCACAGAGTCTATGGTATAAAGTTCCTTAGAGAATTGCACCACATGCTATTTCAACACATCCTTCTCAAAACACCATTCATTAGAAGACCCTCAACTTTATTCCACTTCTGTCTTGCCAACATACAACTATGAAAATTGGATGTATTCCTATCCCCATCTTTTAACCATTCTACTTTGAATTATTGAAACCACAACCACTCCTCAGAGCTAAAACTTCCTCAGTTTTTTGTCGTAGTTCGTACTCTCGTCTATGAAGTGGTTGAGAAGAGTGAACCTCAAGGAATTTTTGAACCCTTTCTAGCTTAGAAATTAACTTTCTTTTGCGTACAAAGATATTCCCAGAAACCTACTTGTTCCATTCCTTAACAGATTCCTAGAAGCATTCCAGATTATCACCAACCCCTAACTCATTATTCCAGCCTCTATTAACAATGTTGCCAAAATCCACATAAGACATCCAACTAGTAAGATAATGGAAAGACCTTAAACAATTGCTAACGCTCGACTTAAAAGAAATTAATATCGATCTATGATCAGATTTTAGTTTGTGAAGGTTCCTCACCGAACATTTTGGTGAAAACGAATCCCACTCCGAATTACAGATAGCCTGTCAAGTATCTGTGACAAACCTCCCTACACCATGTAAACTTGGCACCACTAGCACCCAAATCTTGCAAAGCATTGTTGAATAAAAACTCTCTAAACCATTTGGAACCTACACGTGAAATAAAAGGCCCACATTTCTTTCACCTCCATCAAGAATAGAATTGAAATCACCAGCAAGCAGTAAAGGTCCCTCCACCAAAACAGCCAAAAAGCTGAGAAAATGTGACAACTCCCTTCTCCTTGCAGTATGAGGACTCGCATAGACAATAGAACAAAAGAAATGATCTGAGCTCATCATGCTACGGATTTTGACATGAACCACCTAAGAATGTATATTAAAAATATCCACCATTACATCCTCATTCCAACACAACCAAATCCCCCCAGCAAAACCATTCACTTCCACCCTAAAAGAATTTGGATATGCAATTTTCGCAATAATACCATTAGCCCTAGTTCCACTAACTCGATTTTAAAGCAAACGAAACAAATCTAGCAAAAACTCTTTCCTGTATTCTTTAACAAAACGGTAAAAATGAGGATGTCCCGCTTATTGGAAATTCCTACAAATTACTTTAGTGTTCATAAAAAATAAGGAATTTTACTAGCCAAACACGAAATAAGACTACAATAAATTCTGACAATTAATCTCAACACCATCAGTGTCATCCACAATCATACATTCCTCAGCAACTTGAGGATCTAACACCATAACATCTTTTTCTGGATTCCTTTTGAGATCACAAACCAACCCTTCCATTGCTAATTAGAGATTAACTGATTGCTGCTCCTGGATCCCGAGAGTCTCATCAGGTGGTTTTCCTCGCTGTTTATAGCGAGTAGTGCTATTACGAAGTTGTTGCACTATGGGAGAGCTCATTTTACCAAACATAAAAATCCCATTCTCTTTGTCAAGATTAACTCTCATTTTTTCTTTCTCCAAAATACGAACCGCTGCATGTTTCTTCTTATTTAAATTAGCCGAAATTTCCACTTTTTCCATCACTATAGCTTTCCCTCTATCAGTGGTACCCACTTGGGCCAATCTCAATCAATAAAAAAAGCACTGTGCCCAATATTCAAATTCATACCCAAGCTTCCATTATTAGGCTTCAAAAACTTCAAAGCTGACTTTGGCCCACTCCCTATCACCACTTTTTCCCCTTAGCCCTTAGCTTGGCCTGTTTCCCTTTTGTCTCACTAATATCTTTTTCTGGAAACCCTAACCTCATATCCCCTTCACCGTTAGACTTAGTCACTACCTCATCACTCCCATTAATCTCGCTATTAAACATTGCAAAAATCTCTCCCTTACTAACCCTCAATGCTGCAAAGCAAGATCCCCTAGCAAGACCCCTAGAATCGTCATTTCTTCCCTCACCAGAGGCCCGACTACACCCTCTTTGTCTCTCTACCACCATCCATGAACCAGAGGTGTAACAACCTGATTTAAACCCTATTCAGAACAGTGGTTTCGGGACCACAAATCTGAGTCAAAAAATATTTTAAAATTATTTTCTATGTTTAGAATGTGTGAATTGATATATGTGAAATTTCATGTTTTTATTTATCGTTTGAGTGTCCGATTAATTAAAAAGGGCTTAATCGCGAAAAATGAAAAGGTTGGTAGTAAATTGTGTAAGTGCCTAATTGTTATTGTCTTTATAATATAAGGCATTTAAAATGTAATTAAAGCATAAGTCAAAGTGATGGACAATTTTGGACTTAGTTTATAATGGTTTTGTATTAATTAATAAAGGTTAATTTTGTAATTAAACTAATAATATATGTTATAATAAAACATAAAAAAATGAAACATGTGTTCATCCATTTTTTGCATGATCGATTGTTAAAAGAAAAAGAAAAGAATAAAAGCTTTCAAAATTTTGGCTAGTAGCAAGCTAGATTTAGGGTGAGTTTTAGCTCTATTTTTGATAATTTTTACGTTTTTGAGATCGTTGCTATGAAATCTACAAAGCCCGTGTCTTAATTTTTAAATTTGATGATGATTTTTTATTTTGCCATTGTTGAAAGCTTGTGATTTTTGTTGTTTCATACTGGAAAATAAAAGATATGTGATAGATTAACAAGTTTTGTATTTGAATTTTTGATGAAATTAAGTAATTAGGGCTAATTTGTAAAAATAATAAATTGAGGGACTAAAATGTGTAATAAATGTGTATAAGGAAGATGAATATTTAGCCTAAGCATGGTACAGTGAAATTTTGCATATTTTGAGTTTTGTACAATAGGGATTAATTTGTAAAAATTGTGAAATGTCAGGGGCAAAATGGTAATTTACCCATTTAAGAATTTTTGGACTAAATTGAATGAAATTGTGTTTGAATAAGTTTATTTGAATATGCTTAGATTAACAACCAAAGAAATCGGACTTGGATCGGGGGTAAACAAAAGTAATTGAATAGTCGTTTTATTTCATTCGTCGATTCCGAGGTAAGTTTATAAGCCAATAGATTACGTAAAATTTAATTGAACATATCTAATTGCGCTGAATGAAATATTTACATGTATATGTGTATATAGCTGAATGTATATAATTATGGAAGAAATATTTATGAGCCTAAATTGATCGAGAATCGACGTCCGAAAGCCCCGTATGAGCCTTAGGAATAGATAGGATACATATGTCATGACATATGATTCTGATATATGTGTACGAGTAAGACCACGTCTATGATGTTGGCATCAAAATATATGTGCGAGTAAGACCACGTTTAATACGTTAGCATCTATATGTGATTCCGATATATGTGTGCGAGTAAGACCAACTCTAGGACAGTGGCATCGATATATATGATTAAATGTAAGACCACGTCAGGGACGTTGGCGTTATACGAGCTTTCTGACTATCCATATATCCTTTCTAACTCTGAATGGTTCAATGGGCAATGATAAGTTACGAACGAATGTGTAATTGAGCTAAAAAGGGTTCAGGTATGTGTTTGTTGATGTATTGAAAATAAGGTAAGTTTCGTACTTTAAAATGATGATATGAATTGTACATGTTACCATGTTAGCTATATGCATATAACTGATTATCTCTCCGAATCTGTAAAACTGTTCTCAAATGCTCTTTATGTTCAGTCTCATCAAGAGAATAAATCAAAATATCATCAATGAACACAACTACAAACTTGTCCAAATACGGTCTAAATATTTGGTTCATTAAGTCCATAAAAACGGTAGGAGCATTAGTTAAGCCAAACGGCATCACAAGAAACTCATAATGACCGTACCTAGTTCGGAATGCAGTCTTCGGAACATCTGACTCTTTAACTCGCATCTGATAGTATCCGGATCTCAAATCTATCTTGGAAAACACGGTGGCTCCCTTTAATTGATCAAGCAAATCATCAATTTTGGGCAGTGGATATTTGTTCTTGATAGTTACCTTGTTAAGTTGCCGATAATCTATGCACAATCTCATTGAACCATCTTTCTTTTTCACAAATAACACTGGTGCACCCCATGGCGAACTATTGGGTCTTACAAAACCTTTATCAGTTAATTCTTGCAGCTGAGCTTTCAATTTTTTCAATTCCAACGGGGCAATTCTATAAGGAGTAATAGAAATAGGTGTGGTACTTGGAATTAGCTCAATACCAAACTCAATTTCTCTAACAAGAGGCAAACCTGGTAATTCTTCTGGAAATACATCTGGATACTCGCACACTACAGGTACTGATTCAACTTTCAATTCTGAATCTTTAGTATTCAATACAAAAGCAAGATAAGCCTCATACCCCTTTCTCAAATATTTCTGAGCTGTCATAACTGAAATCATAGCAAATGAACCATCTGACTCATCTGAATTAACTCGAAGAATGTCACCATTTTCACATTTTAACTCAATGAATTTCCTTCCACAATTCACTATCACATCATGTGCCATCAACCAATCCATACGCAGAATAACATCAAACTCATCAAACGGTAATAACATGAGATCGGCCGGAAAACAGTAACCTCTAATCATTAAGGGGCAATTTCTACATACTTTATCTATCAATACACACTTGCCTAGTGGATTCGATACTTTTATCACAAATTCTATGGATTCTATAGGCATACTCATTTTAGACATCAGTTTCACACAAACATAGGAATGGGTCAAACCCGGATTAATTAAAGCAATGACATTAATGTCATGTAAAGAAAATGTACCCGTAATCACATCGGGGGAGGATGCCTCTTCGCGAGCATGAATAGCATAAGTCCTTGTAGGGGCTCTAGCATCTGGTCTCGCCGTCGAATCTCTAGAGGTGCCTCTGTTACTTGCTCCTATTCCCAGTTGTCTCGATGATCTACCTCTAGTAGGAGCATTTTCGGATCTAGCACTCTGTGTTACTTCTCGGTTAGCCACCTCCGGACACTCTCGCACAAAATGATCTGGAGCACCACACTTATAACAAACATTTTCGCCTGCTCAACAAGGACCATAATGAAGTCTACCACATCGTGGACATCCCGATCTACCCGATCTAACATTACCCACACTTGCGATCGAAGTGGTCTGAGCTTTCGGATCTTTAAATCTGCTACCTCTATTCTGACTAGATTGCCCTGCTGAAAAGCTAGATATGGTAGAAAACTCTTTGGGCCTCTTGGATGTAGCCTGAAATGATCTACTCATCTATCTTTTCTTTGTATCTCGCGTCTCTGTTTCATTTTTATCTTTTCTTTTTAACAACTCCTCCGCTTTACAGGCTCTGTCAACTAAAATGACGAGCTCTTTTATTTCCAGAACACCCACTGATAGTCGGATATCATCATTTAACCCATCCTCAAAACTTTTACACATAATAGCCTCCGTGGACACACATTCTCGAGCATATTTACTGAGTCTAACAAATTCACGCTCATAATTAGTCACTGTCATATTACCTTGTTTCAGCTCTAAGAACTCTTTTCTCTTCTAATCAATAAACCTCTGGCTGATGTACTTTTTACGGAATTCCTCCTGAAAGAAGTCCCAAGTGACCCTCTCTTTCGGTACAACTGATACTAGTGTCTTCCACCAGTGATAGGCCGAATCTCTGAGAAGTGATACTATACATTTCATACATTCCTCAGGTGTACAAGATAATTCGTCAAAGACTCTGATAGTATTTTCTAGCCAAAATTCTTCTCTTTCTGCATCATCGTCTTTTGTTGCTCAGAACTCTTCTGCCTTATATTTCCTGATTTTATCAACTGGTGGCTTTTCTCTTATCACTGTACCTGTGACTGGAGGAGCTTGAGCTACATGGGTAGCCTGAGAATCCTGAGGGGGTGGAGGTCTAACTGCCAGATTCATACGAACGAACTCGACAAACCAATCATTCAAAGCTTGGAAGAGAGCTTCTCGAGTCACTCCTCCCTGATCAACTGTTACTGGTCTATTCTCAGATGGCACTGCCCCTTCTATAGGAGCAGGCACATTACTTTCCATATCATCATCACCAGCTTGTTCGGGATCCATTACTATAAAACAAAATATTTAAAAATCGTCAGGAGTCGTCACACTATCAAAATATACGTATGGCATGTATAGCTAGACTCTTACTTGTACTAACTATTCTGAGAACTGACTAAACCTGCTCTAATACCAATAAATGTAAAGCCCCCACGCCCGAGACCGTCGCCGGAGTCGAGCTTGAAGTGTTACTACACATAATTTACCATTTTAAACAACTTTACATTATTTATTTTGATTTTCAAAATAAGCAGTTTATCTGCGTCATGGTTGCTTGAAAAATCATATCTCGAGTTACAAAACCCGAAATCAAGATCCGTAAATTTTACCTAAATCTAGACTCATGTATCTATCTAATAATTGTTTTCTAGAATTTTTGGCTAGGCCGATTAGTAGAGTTTATTAGTTAAAGTTGCCCCTGTTTTAGAACTCAACTGCACTAACCTCTACTTATTACGAACCACTTTTCTCCCTGTAAAAAATTCATATGACTATGCTATTTGTTTCTCTTAAAACTATACTCAATAATAATTCTGAACATATAAAGTGCACCACCTAATTATTTTTTTACAATTTATGGTGAATTTCCAAATTTGGAATAGGGGATCCAGAAATCGCTCTGGCCCTATTTCACTAAAACTCAAATATCTCATAAAATACAATACCTTTACCTATTTTTCTTATTCCATATGAAAATAGACACAATAATCTTTAATTTCATATATTATTCACCATCAAACCATGTTCCTACTATTTTTAGTGATTTTTCAAAATCACGTAATTTCTGCTACTTGAATCTGTTTTTAAGCTACTTTCACATTTTCCTTAATTTCCATGTGATAGTTACTACTCAATCATACATACTATTAAACATGTACATCATCAGCCATTCTATTAGATAATCACTAGCAAGTATTTACACATCATTCATTGATCATATCATATCAAAAGAAGCCAAGTTCCTATACATGCCATACACAAAACGAAACGTCTAACTATACCAAAGTGATTCCTTCGATAGTGTGATCGGATCTCCGACGTTTCCTTCGATTCCCGAGTGGCTTGGCAAGAACTATAAGAAGAGGGAAATAAAGAGGGTAAGCACTAGGCTTAGTAATTTTACAAGTAAATAAATTACAACATTCATCATATGGGATAAGTATGCAAACTATCTATTAGCATTATAGGCTTTCTTTACATCTCATTTTCTGCCTTCTTCTTCTTCACTTACCTTCTTTCTTACCTGACCTTTCATTATTCATGATTACAATCTACCTTTCCTTTGCTGATAATTCACTGTACATTTACTTGAATAATGGCCCGTTGAACCACTCGGAATACTAAGGATACTAGGGTCGTTCCTGTCTAACAATATCCTGCCAATGCCATGTCTTTGACATGGACTTACATGAATTATTCCTGTCTCCAATGCCATATATCTAATATAGACTTACATGGCTCAATCATATCTCCAAAGTCGTATATCTAGTACGAACTTACATGGCTCATTTTTGTCCTGTCCTGTCCTGTCGACCCGTAATGTCATGACATTTCGTATCCTAACATTCCTAAGGTTCAATCGAGACTTTCTACTGCTTTTCTCTGTCATATCACCTTATATTAAACTTGATTATTTTCATAAAATGAATATATAAATGCTGGAAAATGACAATAGTAATGTAAAATAACAGAATATTGCATTTATTTACCGTAAACTTACCTCGATACCAAATGTGACTAAACTTTACAATTTAGTCCTTTACTTTTTCTTTTCCCCGATCTACTCCTAAATTTCGTTCTTCTTGATCTATAATAGCAAATTTAACTTATTTAATATCAACATTTATCAAAACAGCCCTTTACTCAAACTTTGGCAAAATTACATTTTTGCCCCTAAACTTTTGCTTATTTACACTTTTGCCCCAAGGCTCGGAAATCAAAACTTATCACAAATTCTTGTATTTTAAGACATGCTGATCATTTATTTGCCAACAAGATCTTCAAATTCCTACTATAACATACACTTATGTACAATAGGTATTTTTACCAATTAAGCCCTTTTACTCGTTTTTATCTAAAACTGAGTAGCTCAAGTTGTCTAGCATAATTTAAAACCTCATATTCTATCATAAAACATCAAAAAGCACAAATTTCACCTATGGGTAATTTTCCAAATATGAACCCTAACTTAAAATATTGCTAACATAAGCTTTATCGAGCTACCGGGACTATGAAAACGTAAAGAACATTAAAAACGGGGTTTGGAATCACTTACTGTAGAGCTTGGAAGCTTGAAACAAACCCTAGCTATGGAGAACCCTTGAAATTTCGTGCTAATGAAAAAGATGATAGCAATTTTGTCATCTTTTTCCCTTTTTAATCATGTTAATAATTAAATGACCAAAATGCCCCTCCTTACTAAACTTTCAAAAATTCCATCCATGTCCAAATTTTGTCCATGAACTTAAAATTGGCCAAATTACTATTTAAGACCTCCTAATTAATATTTCAAAACAGTTTCATACTAGAAACTTCTAGAATGGAATTTTTGCAACTTATTCGATTTAGTCCCTAATTTTAAATTAAGCACTTTACGCAAAGAATTTCTTCAAGAAATTTTCACACCATCATGCAATCATAATATAGACCTCAAAATAATTATAAAATAATTATTTCTATCTCAAATTTGTGGTTAATAAACCACTATTCCGATTAGGACCTATTTTGGGATGTTACAACAAATATATGATGGTCATGTTTTACTCTGTGTTTTGGCTTTGAAAGTGAAGTTATGTGATTAAAGTTATAATTATAAGTTAATGATTATTTGGTTGTTATAACTATGATTGAATTATGCTTGACTATAGGGGTTTGATATTTGCCATAGCTATTTTGCATTAGCTTGTAAATAAATATGTTTATAAATGAATCGTTTGGTAATGGAAAATATTATGCGCATTTGAAAATCGATTATGTGATGAAATAGATATGGATGATGATTATAAGTTGTTCATGATTCGGTATTTATACTTATGTTCATCATGAGTTTGGTTTAAAAGTTGTTATAATGTACTTATGTATTTTGATTTGATGAATGAATATATATATGTATTGATTTTTGGTATGTTATCGGTAAAGCATTATATATCATGGTTAGTTAATGACTATTCGGTTCGGCTAAGGAGGAGATAAGTAATGAAAATGTCTATTGATTGAATTGTTGTAAAAGTCTTAATGATTATGTATCTAATGATATGATAGCATATATGAAAGTTGACACCTTATAAAGCTTATGAATTTAGTATGTATAATTACGGTTTTGCATTTAGATTTTGACCATATGAATAGTAAATTTATAGTAATGATTGTGTCTGGTGATTAAAGTTGATTAGCATGTGGTAATGTATTGATATTTGAAATGTGGTAAATTTAGACATATGAAATAGTGCATTATTTTGTGTTTTAAATAAATGTGCATAGTATGTTCGGTCATAATGATATACTGGAAATGCCACATATGAATTTGGTTTAGTAAGAGCACATATTATATGAGTTAAAAGCTCAAATTTGATTGAGGTTATTTACATATTCGGCCTTTATGCATAATAATGTACATTTCATTCATTTTGATATTTGTTAAAATGTCGTGTTTGTTATTAGTCTTTGGTCTTGTAATTTGCTTTATTTGTTTATCTTTGAGACATGATCCATAAATACTGTGAGACTAAATATTTTTAAGTATATTATTTAATTAGAAATATGTTGAATAATAATACACTTATATTTACAATTTTTACCTAAGTGATCATGTGATTATTTTTGAAAGTCGTGTTTTTGTTCAGTAATACATCGTAACCCTAATCAGGTGACGGATACGGGTTAGCGGTGTTACAATAGGGTTCATTCTCTACCTTCTTTTTAAGACCCAACTTCTCCATGATCTGTCGGGCACAACCTGACTCCTCCAGCAGTGAAGCAGTTGCAATCTCAAGAGAAACGTCCACTACATGTCTGTACATACCACATTGGAAATAGATGTTTGGTAAAGTTTCATATTCAACACATTGAAGACGACTATTAATTCGAACCTTCGACATCAACAGTTTCCTCAAATCAACATAGACTGCTAACTGTGCAAATCGTCCCCTACGAGCACAATCCATATGAACATCCAACTTTAACATTGGACCAACCGTATGACCAATCACCCTTAGAAGGAAATCTAAATAATAACCTTCAAGCAGTCCAGGTAACCTAATCCAAATAACCTGTGACTTAATACCATTCTGACTTGTTAAAAACTTCGGTGACCATGGCTAAACAGTTAGGTATTTGCCAAAAATTACCTATAGCCTTCCTACTAATACCTTATTATAGTCAGATTCATCCTGAAAATGAACCAGATAAAAATCATTCTAAAGATCTATAAGTTGGATCTGACACTGAGGATTCCATTGTAAATTGATTTTATTTAACAAAAAATTAAAACCAATCCTTCCACTAGTAATTTCATAATAACTGTATTGGCCATTCTTCGTTTGATAAACTCCTGCACTCTATTAGAGAATGTAATCAACAGAACACCCTCAATCACTTCAGTAACAACATCTCCATCCATAAGTGTAAACTCGTCTTCCAGAAAACCACCATTATTCTTCTCTAAGGAAGCCCCTAAGAGGGTTGATTTGTATGACGCCTTCGAAATCTCTGACTGAATCCTCTAGCCGTTATTATCCATAGTCGGGTCATCAAAATCTAGCTGTACTTCCGATCTAGTGCGAACTTTCTTCGTGGCCCTTTTGATAGCACTAGTCGAACTCGAGTTATTGGCACCCACCACGAAATCCACAATAGGTAATGTTCCACTCATCACCCCCTCTAGATATCAAACCGATTTTAAGGTTTAGATTTTGTTAATGAAAATCTATGAGAGGTGTAACACTCCTAACCCGTATCCATCACCAGATTAGGGTTACGGAGCATTACTGAATACATCACATCAAATAACATACCATTCACACACATTTCTCATTTGTAGACATACATCATTCCTATACATTCATAAAGTCCTTAATACAACCTCTCAAAGCTCAAATCATGCTTTACAAGTGGTTTGGGACTAAATCGATAACTCAAGGGACTTTTGGGAAACTTAGAAAAATTTTCACAAAATAGGGGACACACGCCCGTATGTATAGACCGTGTGTCTCAATGGCCACTAGGCATGCCCGTGTCACAGACTGTATGAACATTTGAAATAGGATATCATGGTCGTGTCCCAGCCCGTGTCCTACCCTGTGTAACTCTCTAACTTGGGTCACACGGCCAACACATGCTCGTGTGTCTAGGCCGTGTAACTCACTGACTTGTTTCTATTAAATGCTTTAGGGGACACACGACCGTGTACCATGACTGCGTGTCTCACACAGTTGAGACACGCGCCCGTGTCTCTACTCGTGTAGACAAAAATAGGTATTTTACCAAGCCATTTTGTCACCCAACTTTGCATAAACCTACATCAAATAGCACAAAACATAGCATGAATAGACATCTTTTTTAAACTCAAACAAGTATGAAATATACAATTTCGAAACCAACAAATAAAAATCTCAAAAATACCATTTTATACCATTCAAATTTCACACCAAAACTCCAATCTTAAAACATCAATATGGTCACTTCCATTATGCATTCCTTGACCTAATACCATAAGCACACTTATCACATATTTCACTCATTTGATGCTTAAGTTACCAATTCACATTAACATGTATATAGCCATTACCAACCCTATAAAAATTGGTCATTTGCACAACATATTCATATCATCAAGCTTACCAAAACAAACCACATCACAAGAACACATACATAACCAAAACATTTATCATTTACTAGCCAATTCAAATCACTATTTCTCAATCAAAACTTTCGTATAGCAATTATAGAACAAACATCATAAGTCATATACTCATATAATTATACACTTCCACATATACCGCATTTAAGCTAAATCACATGGCTAAATTCAACTAAAACACATAGGCTTCCTTAGCCAAAATTACTTACACTTATTATATAACCACAAAGCCTGTACATGCCATATAAACAAAATCATAAAGCTTATAATTACCAAATGATAGCTAGATAGTGTGATAAGATCGCTGACAACTTCCAACCCGAGCGAGCCTCTGCAACACTATAAAACATAGTAAAAGAAAACAAAGTAAGCTATAAAGCTTAGTAAGCACTATGGTAATAAACTTAACTTATTAAATAAGCATATTTCAATCAAAATAAGCATGACATGATATAATTCATATCAAACCACAAACCTTTCCCTTGTTCATTTCATTATTAAACTTGAAGTTCACAAATCACTTTAACACAAGGCTTGTATAGGTTCCGTACATACCTGTACCACTTGTATTGGTCTTACTTTCATCTTCATCTCGATTATGTCCGTTGAACCATTCAGAATTACTATAGGATACTCGGGAACACATCGCACACTAAGTGCCATATATATAGCTGAAGCTATCTCATATCACGTATATACTCGCTCTCGAGTTAACAATGGGCCTGCTCACACAAGTTGTCAGTCAAGATATAGCTACACGGTGCTGCTTACACAAGTTGTCAAGAACCGCAACACATGTCCAAACCCAGCCACCGGTAGGACGTACGAGACCAGCACCCGAATCACATCATCTCGGTAAATCTCTATGTCATGACATTTGTATCCTAAACTATTCCTAAGGTTCGTACGAGACTTTCATCTATCGATTCTATGTCGATCATGTTTGTAACTCATTTCCAACCAACTTCACAATTCAATTCACTAATAACAATGCATTTATAACACAATTTAACAACATTTATTAGCATATGAACTTACCTCATATACGAAAATGACGAAACGAGTCGACTATTCAATTACTTTGCTTTTCCCCTATTTAAGTCCTAATCCCTCTTTTCTTGATCTATAAATAATCAAAATCAACTTATTTATTCCTTTATTTATTCAATTCAATCCAAAATACACATTAGGGCTATTTTACACATTTGCCCCTAAACTTTCACATTTTTACAATTTAGTTTTTATTTCACAAAATCACAATTTTAATGAAATTCCTTTAATACCCATGATAGCCAAATTACCCTTATGCCCCTAGCAGCCCATATTTATCAACTTTTCACATATTTAACCACACATTTAACACTTTTCACAATTTAATCTCTAATTTACATTTTTACTCAAAATCACTTTACAAAACTTAATAATCTAACAACAAAGTTTCATATTTCATCAACAAGCATTAAAGCACAACAACATTCATCAATGGCAACTTACAAAATCTTTAATAGTTTTGCAAAATAGTCCCTGGGCTAGCTAGAACTAGTTGTAACGATCTAAAAAATATAGAAATTATTAAAAACGAGACAAAAATCGCACCTTAATGAGCTAGAAAAGCTTGGCCGAATATCAACCCTAGCTATGGCTTTTTATTTCTACAAAATTCGGTGGAAAGATGGTATGAAGAAAATGATAGGAACTTTTGTTTTATTTATTTAATCTTTAATAACCAAATTACAAATTTAACCTTTGTCATATAACATTAAAACCCCACGTCATAATGTCCATAAATGTCCACTTAAACGACCAATGGTCTAATTACCACCTAAGGACCTTTACTATTCAATTTCATAGCCATTTAGTGCATTTAACTAATAGAACACTACTTTTGCACTTTACGCGATTTAATCATTTTTATCGAATTGAACATTTAAACAGTAAAATTTCTTAACAAAAATTTCACACAACTCTAATATCATATTGTAAACTTAAAATAATAGTAAAATAAATTTTTCAACCTTAGACTTGTGGCAATTAGACCAAAAAAATTGAACTGTTACAAGAGGTTTATGTGGTAATATGACCCAAGGTTTATAATAGGTATTTTCCCTTAACAAAAAATATACATCAAATTGTTGCTCAATTTTTTTCTGCAATTTTGGTTCAAATCAATCAATCAAGTAAGGTAAGTGAGATTCATGTTTCCTTAATCAATCAAAAATAGTTTTTAGATCATTGAATGTTTGCTTCCAAACCAAAATTGTATGGGGAAAGTTTGAGTTGGATGTTTATTGATAGATTGACTAATATTATTAATATATCGACTTTTGTAAATATTGTTAAAAAGTTATTTGAGTATATTTGGTATGTCATAAGATATAAATTTTTTTTAAAATTCTTTAAATGCACTTGAGTATAGAAATGTTACGCTTGCACGCATAAAAATATAGGTAAATTGATTAATGTCCATAAAAGGAGTCTGTAGTATACCCACCACCCCAGAGGCTTTGGAAATGTTTAACAATCTAATCGTCATGTTCCCAAGCTAGTTGTACTCCACATTTTTCATTTTAATTTTAAGCTTTCGCAAAATTAGTGGAAATCGATAATCTGTAGATAAATCTCCCATCAAGTCACTTCCACATCGCCTCTTCCTCTACCCTAAAATACTACCCCTTATATTTTATCTTTCAAACTCCGAACATTCATTGCGTCTTTGGGCTTCAAAATTATATTATTATAAAATAGGATTAAAATTTTAAGAAATACAATTTACCGGGACTTCAATTCAAATTAATCATTAAAATACTATTCAAATTTGGCCTAAGCCTTTTAAATAAAATTACGAGTTTGGCCATCAACTTTTTAAAAAAAGTTAAATTATTGTATTTTTAATAGAAATACTAACTAAAATGTTCGATTTTTAAACATGGCAACTCGTATGTACTTCATTTGTTTTTGAATTTTTTTAATTATTAAATTAATTATTGATGTGACATATAAGACATAATGGCATGTAAGCATGAAATATATATGAATTGTCACGTGGGTTTCTAAACTAACATAGTTAGAAAATTAATGTTTTAGTCAACATTTATTTTAAAAAAGGGGAGATTTGGCTCTTCTTGAAAAGTTAATAGACAAATTTAGCTCAACGGGTAAAAAAAGGCCCTAAACTTTGACAAAAAAAATCAATTAAGCCATTTTAAAAAAAAATGTAATTAAGCCCTCAAACTCTCAAGTTACATCAATTAAGCCATTTGATCAAAGTTTTCCATCTTTGACCATAATGCTGCTAACGTGGCTGTTAATGGCACTGACATGACATTCCTCATCTACAAAAGTTGTTATTGTGGCACTACCACGTCAATTGCCATATTAGCAAAAAGTTCAAAAAAAATTCAAAGAAATCTAAAAAATATTTAAAATTTTTGTGCCCAGAATAAACTTGTTTATTATAATGAAATGTTATTACATAAGGCGAATGTTATAAAGAGAATTGATTATACTTAATAATAATTATATAATTTATGGTTATTTTATATATAAAAATTAAAATGAAAAAAATATTAGTTTATTAAAATATGATACTTTTCATTACATCATATCATTCATTGTAGCAAACTAAAAGCAAAATATAGCTTTATTTGACAGTAATGTTCCCTCTAGTTTGCCATTTGTTTCCAGAATGTCTAGTGTATGAGAAAGTTGGTGAAGTCACTAAAAAAAGAAGAAAACAAAGTATGAAAAGTAAAATTAAAAGCATCAATGTTTCTGTATATTTCCAAAGCCGATGAATAAGAGACTCCAATTTCCCAAAAACTCAACAAACAAACAATGGTGAATATTTGATAAGTTGGATGTTGTATAAAAAAGATCGAGTATTCATTTTGTTAAGTAAATAATTGAATTTAAATAGAAAAAAAGACTCACAATATAATTAGAAAGATAATTCTCTTATTCTAGTAAACTACTAAAAGAAAAATAATTATTTCTAAAAAATCTCAATTGATTATTCTAAGGTTTATTTATTTAAATAATTTAAAAAATATCTCAAAATATATAGGGCTTCAACACGTATTTCAACCCCCTCAAGTTGGTGCATATATATCAATTATGCCCAACTTGCTTACAAGAAAATCAAAGCTTTTTTTAGAGAGCCCTTCGATGAGTATGTCAGCAATCTGTTGTTTTGAAGGAACAAATAGCATGCACACTTAGCCTTCTTCAATCTTCTCCTAGATAAAGTGTTTGTTAATTTCAACATGTTTAGTTCTATCATGTTGGACTGGGTTGTGAGCAATGCTAATCATAGTATAACTTCATTGGTGAAGTTATTGGTTTCCTCAACTCCTCCATAATTCTTTTTAACCATATCATTTTACAAATTCCTTAGGCTATTTATCTAAACTCAACCTTTGCACTACTTCTTGTTACAACACTTTGCTTTTTACTTTGCCAAGTCACAAGGTTTTCCCAAACAAATGTACAGTACCTTGATGTAGATATTTTATCTGTTACTAAGTCTGCCCAATTTGCATTTGTATAAGTTTCAATTCCTCTTTGTTCGAATTTCTTAAAGAATAAGCTATTGCCAAGTGAACTCTTCAAGTATCTCAAAATCTAAAACACTACTTTTTCATGTTCCTCCATTAGGGAATGCATAAATTGACTCACTAAGCTTACTGCAAAAGCTATTTGGCCTTGTATGTGATAAGTAGATTAGCTTGCCAACTAATCTCTGGTATTTCCCTTTATCAAATGACCTTTCTTCTTTATTTTTGAATTCTACATTTGGATCAATTTGTGTATCAGCTAGGCGACAATCACTCATCTCAATCTCCTTTAAAAGATCAATCACATATTTTTTTTTTGAAAGACCACAAGACCTTTATTTGATTGAACAACTTCTATTCCAAGGAGGTATTTTAAAGGACCCAAGTCTTTGATCTCAAACTCCAATGCTAGATGCTTCTTGAGATGCCTTATTTCATCCATGTCATCTCTGGTAAGAATGATATCATTAACATAAACTATAATAAATGTTATTCTACCTCTTTGTGAGTGTTGGTAGTGTATGAGCAACTTGCCCTTGTGAGTAACCTTGTTTTTTAACAACTTAAGTGAACCATTCGAACCAAGCTTAAGGAGACTACCTTAGACCATACAAAGATTTCCTAAGCTTACATACTTGAGTTCCAAATTTTTCTTCAAAACCTGGAGGGGGATCCATGTACACTTCAAGTTTCTCATTTAGGAAATCATTCTTCACATCTAGCTGCTGTAAAGACTAATCAAGATTAATAGCAATGGATAAAAAAACTCTAACAAAATTTAACTTAGCTATTGGAGAAAATGTCTCAAGATAGTCTATCCCGTACATTTGAGTGTACACTTTAGCCACCAACCGAGTTTGTATGTTGGATTTAGTGTCCTAAGTGTAGTTTTTTTTTTCTAAGTACACTCATAGTTTTTTTGAACAGGTTGGTTAATAAAACAAATTCATTGGTTACATTAATATACTTTGTATAATTGTCCTTACATGGTTTTTGCACGCAAAGCAAAATGGAAGAAAATATTGCTCATTGGTTGTCTAAATGTTTAACTAATACTAAGCAATATTATGTGGTCAGATCGTAGTATAGAAAGACAACTTGTATTGGTAGACAAACCTAAACATGTCCTTAGTCTAATTGCAAGTGAGCAATCAGAGTGAATGACTACCAAAAGATAGACATAGATGTGGCTGACTTGATTAACAATACATCGGATAGGATCCAAGCAGAATAGATCCTAAATTCGTTTATGGATTTATTTCTTGTGATGTTCACAGTGTGGCATACCTTAATCCTAAGTGGATGGTGGACTGTGTATGTGTGACTCTTACACTTTGATGTAAATAATAGCCTAAGTTCAAATAGATAAGGAACTAAAAGCTGGTGCGTTGGGTGTATGACTTCTATAGTATCTAGCGTCATTCGAAATAGTGAAATTCATAACCCAAACCATGGGTAAATGATATCCTCTCATTGGCATTACATGGTTGATGAAAAGTAAATATGGCCGCAGGTCGTCCGTCTTTGTGATAAATGACTTGATTATTATTTGATAGTGATTGACCTTTCATGAAGGAAGATGTAATGGTTTCCATGAGATAAAATAGGATCATATTAGGAGAACGGATATTATCCCAAAGAGATCAAGGTCATTGGATGAGCACTGAATAGTTGTTTTTGTAATGGTATGTCATTGAGGAGAACTCAGTCACGATACTATAATGAAATGACTTCATGGCTAAATGAGTTTATAATTAAAAGGCAAACAGCTAGAACTTAACTATAAATCATTTGAGCCTCAACTACATATGTCCAATCGGTCCCTCCGCTAGCTTGTTGAAACTAGAAATGAATTGCGTGCTTGAATAGAAATGAACATAATGAATAAGAAAAGAGAAATAGGAAACATTCAGGAATGATGATGGTTTTCTCCGAAATAGAGAAATAGAATCATTTGGAAATGAATATAGGTTTCCAAAAATAGAAATGATCCATTTGCAATCCTATATGGATTAGTTAAAAAATTATCGGAAGAATGACTTTATGTTTTTGGACTGTTTTGAAGCTTGAAAATAAAAATAAATCATTTGGTCATAGTGAACATGTTAAGTTGTGAAATATTGAACATATTTTCTCAAAAATTTATCAGGGGCAAATTTGTCAAAATTTTGTTAGGGATAAAATAGGGGTGAGAAAATTGATTTATATATAAATATTAAAGTTTATTTTGGTAAATAGAAAAACTAAATCGGGCTAGATCATATTATAGAGTACTAGGTCAAAAAGATCTAGGAAGTACTTATAATTTAACTCGATGTGAGGGAGATCCAAAAACCCCTCATGAACATGAAGGGGGTTACAATCCTATTAGGAATACTAGGGTGTGCATCCATTTTAGTCCTATTCTAAGTAGGATGTTGTTTTTCTATTTAAAATAAATCACTACAACTTAACAAGGGTTCTACCTTCTCTTCCTATAAATAGATGGCACCGGTACAGCTATTAACACACATTTATGAGATTGTTATTTTGCCAAAAAATAGAGAAAATTTATTCTCAACTATTACATATATATATTTTTGGAATAACAATTTTATCTGTTTCAATTAAGAAGAGAGAAATTTCATTTTCACCTCAAAAGGAGAGAAAAATTTTTCTAGTTCTGTGTTCCGATTCAATTGGTTCGAGCCTACACTTGAAGTAGTTTTTGGTATGAGAATAGTGGAGAATATCGTTTAGTTGAAAGCCAGGAACAACAAACGTTTGCTAAGCCAAAAACATAGGTATGAATTCAATTAATGTTTATTGCTATAAATATCACAAACCTAGTTGGTTTTCAAAATTTTACTTTTCCTCTCTGCAAGAACATAATTTTCAAATCAGATTTTTTTTTCCAAAATTGCATCTGTCTAAAGATCCATCTGAACTGAATTTGGTTGTGAACACCAATTTATAGCCCACTATCTTTTTTCTACAGGTAATTCCATTGTTTCCCATGTACCTTTTTTTCAAAAAGTATGCCTCTCCTCTAAAACAGTCTTCTTCCATTCAGAAACTTGTAAAGCATCTTTCTTATTTTTGGGTATTTTCACAATATCAAAACACGAAACAAAGACTAAGCTGGTCAAAGACAAGGCTTTATAGGACACAAATTTAGACATGTGATATTTGACAACATTTCTAACACCTTTTCTTTTGGCAATTGGAATATCTAGATCAGAAAATTCATTGGTTAGATTACGAGTTTTACCTAGACTTTTGACAAGATCCTGTGGGTCAGATTCTTAGTGATAAATCTAGTGGATTCCACTTTGTTGATCTTGATTTCTTCTTGAGTAAACCAGCAACTCCTTTGTTGTTCTCTATTCTCATGATCAAACTTGACACATTCATACTCCTTTTTATTAACAATATTAAATCATTCAAGTCCTTTTTATTAACAACATTAACATAATTAATTTCTATGTTGATCATAATTTCACTTCCCTTATTATTAGAATCCCTATGTTGTATATCTCTAGTCTTTTCTCAAACAATTATTGAATCTTCCTTGCTATAATTCCCTCCCTGAAGATTAGAATCGAAGTAAGATTGTGTTTCAACAAATTTGACATCTATGGTAACAATAATTTTCCTATCAATCGGATCATAACATTTGTAACCCTTTTTATTAGAAGCATACCCAACAAAGAAATATTTTTTTGCTCTAGGATTTAGTTTACCCTAGTTTTGAAGACGAATAAAACACTACAATCAAAAACTCCGAGGGGTAAATCTATGATAAATTTAAAGATAGGAAAACTATCTTTAAAAAGGACTAAAGAAAGTTATATAGTTTAGAGTTTACTGGGCATTCTATTAATAAGATATGTAGTCGTTAACAAGACATCTTCCCAAAGATAACGTGGTACTTGAGTAGTGAACATCAAGGCTCTAGTTACTTCCAAAAAATGACAGTTTTTTCTTTCCACAATCCCATTATGTTGTGGTGTACTTGTAAAAGAGCTTTGGTGGACTATTCCATGTTTGGTTAAGAAAATGCCTAATTTGTAACACCCCTAACCCGTATCCATCGCCGGACTAGGGTTAAGAGGCATTACCAGACAAATCAGAACTTTACAAACATTTCACAAACATAACAATTGTCATCCACATATCATAGTCAAACATACACATTGAGTCCCTTAAGAAGGTTTACGAGACCTTAAACATGTATTAGAAAGGGGTCAGGACTAAACCGAACTCGTACAAAATTTTTCTAAACTTAAACATTTTTCAAAGGTACAGAGGTCACATGCCCGTGTGGGCAGGCCTTGTGCCTCACACAGCATTAGACACGTCCATGTGTCTAGGCTGTGGCAAAATAGGGCATACATTCTAACTTAGGTCACACGGCCAAGGACACGCCCATATGCCAGGTTGTGTGAAATCTGAAGGGTATACTGACTTGGGTCACACGACCAACCACACGCCCGTGTCCTAGCCCGTGTACCCTTTCAAAATAGCCCACACGCCCATGTGCTAAGCCGTGCCAAACTATAGGGTATACTGAGTTAAGCCACACGGCTTGCCATACGCCTGTGTGTGAGGCCGTGTGGTGTGCCCAGGCTCACTTTGAAGTAACCTTCGAGCAACACGATAGAGACACACACCCGTGTCCCTGCCCGTGTAGGCACAAAATAGGCCATTTGCAAGGCCAATATGCCACCCAATTTGGATCCTTCCTACAAGCAACAAATATGCAACATTTGCACCACAATTTTAGCCCATTTCATTCACAAAACATCCGCCAATATGACTATGTCATCATCAACCAATTTCATGCTCATTTTCCATGCTAAATCATACCAAATTCTTAAGCCAATCATATCAAAACATAAGTTTCATAATTCATTCATATAATGTTCAATCACATATCGAAACTTACCACAATCACAACATTATTCATACCAAAATGACCATTCCTCATTAGGCCATATATGCACTATAGAACATACCAAATTTGCATCACATGTCACATACCAATTTCAAGCATAATCACATCTTTTAGTTAGCTACATCACATGGCATAACATATATACAACTCAAAATCATATTTCATATTATCTAGACTATACATACCATACTTAACATTTATACTTTAAAAAAGTACCAAAGTCAAGTTCGATAGTGTGGTGATGATCCTCGATGATCCCCAAGCTCCCAGTAGTAATGATATCTATAAAACAATTGAAAAGACACACAAAGTAAGCTACAAAGAGCTTAGTAAGCCATATACAAATAAACTTACCATATAACACATTTATAGAACAATTCATTAACATAGTTTCTGGTAAAAAACACTCACAATTCCATATTGCTCATATATCTCATTTATTCAAAACTCATTTACACATATATCACATTTCCTTTCCATATACTCATACATATATAACATATAGTTAATGGCACATATGCCTACCTTTCATAATCAAATATTAAACACATCACAACGTACCTCAATTGGATATACTTTAACATAGTCATACATTTCTCATAGTTGCCCATATTTGAACTGTTCAGAATCAAATAGGATATGCCAAAAGCTCGTACAATGCCAACGTCCTAGACGTGGCCTTACATGTAATCAAATATCGATGCCACTGTCCCAGACAAGGTCTTACACGAAATAAATACGATGCCGATTTCCTAAACATGGTCTTACACTTAAATCTCAATTCGATGCCAACGTCTTAGATGTGGTCTTACACGAAACTCAGATTAGAATCCTATGTCATGACATATGTATCCTAACTATTCCTAAGTTCGTACGAGACTTTTTAGACGTCATCTCATTATCAAAACTTTCTTGGATTTCATTATATTCATCTCCAATAATCATTCATCATAGTTCAATTACATATAAGCATGAATAAATCAACTTAAGCACATTTATTTGTATATAGACTTACCTCATACGGATTCAGACGAAATAAAATGATTAATCGATCACTTTCGACTTCTCCCAATCTAATTCCGTTTTCTTTTGTTCTTGATCTAAATAAATTAAAATTTAACTATTCAATAACACATTTCATTCATTTCAATCCATAAACACATAATTAGGGCTTTTTGCACTTTAGCCCCCATATTTTCACATTTTAACAATTATGTCCTTATTTCATAAAACACAAAATACACAAAATTCAATATGCCCATAGCTTGGCCGAATATTCATAGGGTTCATATAAGTCCACATATTTCATTTATTTCACATTTTAGTCCCTCAAGATATCATTTTCACAATTTAGCCCAAATTACTCAATTTCATCAAAAATCCAAATACAAAACATATTTATCAAACACATATCTTTCATATTTCATCATATAACATCACAAAGCTCACAATTTCATCAATGGCATATTTCAAAATCATACTCAAATTCAAAAATTGAGGCATGGGCTTGATAATAGACTAAGCAACAATCTCAAAAACATAAAAATCATCAAAAATGGATCAAATTACCTACCTTAATCACCAATTCTCCTAGTCGAACCCTAAAAAGCCTTTATTCATTCTTTTTCTTTTGATTTTCGACAAAGATGAACAAATATGGCTTAATTTATTTATTTTATTTAAATACATATTATTACTTCATTTACCAAAATATCATTGGTTATTAAACCATTTAATCATCAAATATTAGGCCATTAATGTCCACCACCATTTAAAATGGTCTAATTACCTTTTAAGACCATCATATTCAAAAGCCAACACAATTAAACACATTGAACATATATAATGCTACTTTTACCTTTTATGCGATTTAGTCCGTTTTGCAAATTAAACACACAATCGGAAATATTAATTCACGAAAATTTCACAGATATAAATTCTCATACTTTAGGCACAAAAAATAATAATAAAATATATTTGACTCGAATATGTGATCTTGAAACCACTGTTCCTACTAGGGTCTAAACTGGGCTGTTACATAATTAGTCACTAAAAAATTCCCCACCACTGTCACTCCAAAATATTTTTATTTTCACACCAAGTTGTGTTTTCACCATAGCATAGAAAGATTGAAACATATTTTGTAACACCAAAACCCATATCCGTCATTAGATTAGGGTTACAGATTATTTCCATACAGTTTAAAACAACCAATAACAAATAGCATCAAGTTTACCAAACAAATTAACAAATTTATAAATAATTCAGATTGAAGTAAAACATAAATTTATGGGCCTTAAATCGAGTCTATGAGGCCTTAAAAATAGTTTAGTAACAATCAGAGACCAATTCAAAACAAATCAAAAGATTTAGGAAAAAATGAAAAATTTCAAAACAGGGGTGACACAACCGTGTATCCAGGCCGTGTGACAGAGCCCATATCATGTGGCTCCAAACATGGCTGTGTGGCTATCTCACATGCTGATATGGCTACTCCACACACTCGTTTGCTTGCCTGTGTAATTCACTAACTTGGGTCACAAGGCCGTGTCGCAAGCTGTGTGCTAGCCCGTGTGAACCTTCCACCTAACACGTTTGGGGTGCATGCCTATGTGGGTTGCTCGTGTGTGACACATGGCCGTGTGAAAACCAGTTTCCCAAGTCGTATGTGCCCAAAAAATGACGCAAAACATGCCTATTTTTTTTATCCAAATGCTTAGGTGCCTACATCTAACAAAAGTACCTGCAAACAGGCTCTAATAATGCAATCAAGGACACTCAAAACATGTCAAAACTATCAATCTATTGACTAACCAACGTGTCATCCATGACACCACAACACAAACACTTACACATTTCATTTCCTTAACTCAATATACAAGCCATAAGCACATTCAACATGACTTACCCTCAATCCCAAAATGAGATGCTTAATTCAAGCCAAATTTACCATTTCATGCTCATCCCACTACTTCTATTTATGCTTCAACCTAGAACTAGTATGCTCATTTAAGTAAATACTCAACCACAACATCATATGTACATCCATTATACAACATAAGTACTTATAAACCACTACAAAGCATAATCAAACCCTCCTATTACATGCCATATAAGCCAAGTTGTTTAAAAACCTACCTCCGATAGTGTGATTCTTCAAGTTGATTAGATCTCTCGATTTCCACAAAACGTAATCTATAAAGAAATAAACGAGGACATGAGTAAGCTTCCATAAAGCTTAGTAAGTTCGTCGATTAAACGATAAAGCTTACCAAATTAAACCTAATAATTCTATTAACAAGATTAATAAACAGAGTTCCTATCAATCACAGTTCACAACAGGTGAGTAATACTTGAACAAAAGTACAAATCAATTTTCCATATTTTAATAACATTCAATGATCAATAAAACATTGATCGATGAACGATATATGGATATGAGTACACGGTTAACCATCCAGAAACCACCAACTGCTCAACGAGCCAATCCAACCTGTAACACACCTCGGCACTAAGTGCCTAACTCGTAGGCTAACATCTGCCCCCGTAACACACCAGAATAACATCGTAATATAACACGATAGTTTGCAACAAATGCAAGGCCTTGATATATCTGGGGAGTAGAAGATATACTGGAATCATCATCACATCTCATACCAAATCCCGTACTGCGCGCATTATAACCTATTGGCATACAAATCGTACTCTATCCTACGTTCATCCAACTGAGGAGATATCATCAATAATAAGTGCAATAAACAATTCATTATTTCAATTCTCATTTTCATATCATCAAATATATGTTAACCAACATTCAACAATTAAATGTCCATCCAAAAAAGGTGAAATATGTATTAAAATTAAACTAAAGTAACTTACTAGACTAATTTGCAACAATGACATAGGTCCAGGGACTATTTAGTAATTTTTTCTCTTTTCCTCGATTTTCAACTCGTTCTTGATCTAAGATAATAATTTCATTCAATTAAGTAATTCCAATAGCAAAGTTAACTCATTTTATGCTATTAAGTCCTTTTAGGCATTTTTACAAAATTGCCCCAACATTTTACTTTTATGCAATTTAGTCCTTAAGTCCAAAACTTGCAATTTAAACAATTTCTAGTAAAACTAAGTTCAACCGAATTATAGTATATTTCTCTACAATCCATACTTGTTGTTGTTTCACATCAAGTCCTTGTAATTTTATCACTTTAACATTTTAGTTCTTAAACATTAAAATCATCAACAACTACTTTACAAATTAGTCCTATTTAACAACCAAGCTTAATAATCTACCATAAGACTTTAAGAACAACCCAAAGTCATCAATGGCATAAACCATAACATTTGAAAAATTTACAAATTAGTCTCCGAGTTAGCTAGATTAATTAAATACGAGCTCGAAAACATAAAAATCACTAGAAACAGACAAAGTTTACTCACCAAATCAAAGAACCAAAACTTGAACGAAGTTTCCTCTAGTTTCTTCTAGGTTATTCGGGTGAACAAAGATGAAACAAATATGATGAAAATGTTTCCTTAATTTGTTTTGTTAATAAATTACTTATTTCCTAATTTACTAAATTACATTTCTTTAGTTTCACTCAAATTTCAACAATTTCAAGTCCAAAACCATCCAGCATGAATCACAAGGTCTAATTACCTTTTAAAACTCCTCTATTAACCTTGTTAAACTAATAGCGACTGAATTTTACAGTTTCTATGATTTAGTCCTTTTCCCTTTAATTACTAATTAATAAGGATCCAATAGCAATTAACCACAAAAATAGAGAATTTCACATCATTCCTATCATTTGGCCATTTAAAGAGGGTCCAATTACATAATTAATCCTTCAATTATTTTTAATTATTAATTAATTAAACTTTATTTCTATTTCACCTTAAAGTATTAGGACCTAATTAATAAATAACCCAAAGGTTAGTGAATGATTGACATCCACCGCCTTATGGACTTTTAGCAATGGTTTAATTACCATGTTAATCTCTTTGGTATTTTAAAATATAATATGAGTAACTTTTATCTCTTTTACAATTTAATCCTTTTACCTTAATTAAGCAATCAATTGCAAAATTACTAGACCAAACTTCAATTCACCTATAATGTAACACCCCAAACTCGGCCCAGACGTTATGGCCAGATCCGTTGTGTCATACTGAGATGTTTAAGAAACCCCATATTTTATCCAAAATCTTTCTTAGTGTTTTAAAAGGTTGTCTTGGCTAAGTTAATAAAGTGAATGGAAGCTGTGCACCAGGTAGGTATCCGAAACAGAGGAGGTGAGCCATGTGGGTTGCTTAAGTACCAGGCTCCTGATTGGATCCAATCCTAGACATGCCCACGACCATTGCCACACTTTAGTTTGGTGATTTGTTTTGGAAAACAAGTTGAGTTGGAATTCATTTAAGTAAATATATTTGATAAACTATTTTATTATATCATTGCGTTATTTTGAAAACATGTACCATTTTGGAAAACGCGTCCTATGTCTAGCCCGTTTTAAGTCAATATCCGTTAATTAAAATAAAAAGTATAAGATAAAATAATCCTGGAAAAAAATTAAAATGGCCTTATTACAACCCAAAACCAAATAATAATACTTAATTTAAAATAAAAATTATAAAGACCAGTTACTTTATGAAAGTAGTCTGAAAGCGTTCACCATGGCCACTCTGAATCCCCTCTGGCTCCAAGTCTCCATCAAGGCTCACCTGCAAAGTTAAGGAAAAGAGTGAGTTTGGAAACTCAGTGTGCAACAAGCCCTTTTAGAGCCCCAAATCAATTATCAGCATACTGGGCCCAAGCCCCAATTCAGTCTCAACAACCACTGGGCTAAAGCCTTTCGTTTAACGGTTACTGGCCGAAGCCTTTCTCATAAATTATATCACTGGGCCAAAGCCTTTTCTGTAAATGGTATGGCCCATAGGCCCATTCCAATATCACATGTAATATCAATAGATGTATGCAAGCCCATTTGGGGAGACTACTCAACCCACCATCCGCTACTCTCCACGCATACCAACCAAGCTCTCCATGTGGGGAATAACTCAACCCACCCAACCAAACTCTCCACTGGCAGCACAGCTACTTTATCATATAACTAGAGGCCTAGCCTCTTTTAATAACTAGGGCAAAGCCCCTTTTCGGTAACTGTGGCATTGCGACTTACACTTCCTCCACCAATAAACCCAACCCATGCATATAATGAGTATATCATGGCATATCATGCGCATATCATAGCCTATCGTGTGCATATCATGGCATATCATGTATAATAACAATATCACATGCATCATAATCATAATAAAACCCTAGGGGTATAATGGTTATTTTCACCAAGGGGCAAAATAGTCATTTTCATGCTATAAGGGTAATTTTGTAATTTTATCAATTATTAGGGTTTTCCATGCTCATTATCAACAATTTCGAGTGTTTGAACGATAATTTTAATCCATTTTAACCAATTTCAGCTTTTGGCCCAAAACCCCTAATGGGCCTTACGTAGCCAATTAGTCATCTAAGCCCATTTAGCCTATATTTCATAACGGTATTAACGGTCCTGACATGCAATTTAACCAAATTCCATTTTCTACCAATTTTACCCAAATGGGCCCGAAAACCCATTGGGCCCAATCTCAACCCATCGAGGCCCAACTTACCATTGTGCGTAAATTCGTGCCCTTACCTGTTCCATCGATCCAATCACCGATCTTATCGCATTCATCACGTCTATAACCATTCGCAAAACCACAAGTTCCCAAAATGCCGGAATTTTGGCATTTCGGCTTTTCAGCAAATATTAATCTAAGCTACTACGAGGGTTCGTTACACACCTGATTAGTGACGGTCGATTTCCAAAATCTGCTACGCACTTGTCCTACATACATTTACTGGACATATCAGACTTTGAAATCCAAAGATAACCACACAGTCTTACCAGGACCATTCGGCCACCAATCCCCATGACATTGATATCATACCTTTGCTGAAAGTTGTAACTAGACCAAAATCTCGTCACTTCCCTTGTCCAAGTTCTCAAAAGACTGCTTTAGAATGCACTAGCACCAAAATAAATTATTTGTTAAAACCCATAGAGCCCTAAACCCCCAAATCGATAGCCACCAAAGCATCTAGGGGTTTTGGTTCCCCTAATCCAAAATACTAAAATATAACCAAAGTTTCGAACACTTACCAAGGGTTCACCTTCCAAAATGATTCCAACCCCGAACTAACATAGTTTTAACGCAGACCAAGCTTCCAAAAACTAGCAGAAATCGCACCCCAAGGCTCTTAGGATTCGGCCACCAAGTCCCTCAAAGGTGTTGTGCTTTCGGCTTTTGAGTCAAAGAAGAAGAAAATAATTATAAACCGAAGAGGGGTGTTGCTGATGGAGTATGGATGCTTTTAGGAGTGTAAGATTCGGCTAAAGGGAAGAAGAAACAAGAGTGTACCCTTAAAGAGAAATCGGATCCTTGGGATTGGCTTTGTTTAGCAAATGGCTAACAAGAGGAGAAGGGAGGGGTAAGCTCGGCTTCTAGGGAGTAAAGAGGAATAAAAGAGAGTATGGAGGAGGAAATGAAAGAAAGAAAAGAGAGGGATTTGGTTTACAAGCAAACGGCACCAAAGAGAAAAGAAAGAAGAAAAACTAAAAATAACCAAGCTAAAATTCAATAGCTGAATTTGCACAATACACACTCTTGCCCGGCCACACCCTTTTCCAATTTCAAATTCTGCTAAAATCTCTCCTAGATACACTCCTCCTTATCCCTCCATGATCCATGCTCTTGACTGATTCAAACTCTTCAACTAGAGTTCCAGACGACTTCAAACTCTTGCATGCTCATAACATAAAAATAAACCACACTAATACCTGCTAGAGAATCGAACCTTGGCCTCCTTCCCTTCCATTTACACGCCACTTTTTTAGAAACCAAGTGGCGCCCTCAAGCCACTTTGCCAAAGCCCTTTTTGTGATACAAACTACCCACATCTTTTAATAAGACCACCCATCCAAGACCCTAATTCTTTAAGTGCAAAAATTCAAAAATTCTACCAGGTTTTTACCAACACTTGGGCCTTCCATAGGCCCATTTACACACTCCAAATATAACTTGCACCTCTAGATAACAAAATTAAGTTTTAACCAAATTCACACAAAAATCACAAAACCCCGAAAATCAGGGTGTTACATATAATATGACTCTGTAAATATTTAATAAAAAAATTTACGACCTTAAATTATGGAAACAAGGTCTTAATACCTCCTTTTCAAAAGCCACTTAACTTTTGGATTGAACCACTTTTACTTATTTATACGTTCAATTTGTAAAATTATTAAACTAGAATTCAATATAATATTGTAATTGACTCATAAATATTAAATAATAATACAGGCTTACTCGTCAGATTTGTGGTCCTGAAATCACTCTTTCTGACACTATTGAAAAACGGGTTGTTACATATTTTTAAAACCCGTTTGATATGTTTTTTGAAAACATGATTTATCAGGTTTTGTTAATTCTCAAATCAACCCGTTTGATGTGTTTTTCGAAAACATGATTCGTTTGAAAACCCACTTACATTAAAACCTTATTACGACTTAATCAAAAATTTGTTAATCAAATTCAAACGTTGTTGCACTTTAAAAACAATGTTTGTTGCGTAAGCTTAAAAATTATGTTGCGGAAACGTGATGTTTTGAAAATAGTTAATTTTTTGGAAAACTGTGCTTTACTTCTAATAGATATCAATCATTATAAATAAAATCCCAAATTAAAAGTAAAAAATCAGAGAGGCCTTATTACATCAAAAACCCAAACTTAAGTTATTGACAAATAAAAAGTCAAATGTAAAAAAGATGCAGTTGTGTGGCCACCCTCGAGTCCCTCGCAACACCGATCCACCTAACGCTGGGGATTACCTACACAGTTAAAAGCGGGGTGAGTTTACGAAAACTCAGTGCATAATCTCCTAATATAAAAAAAACCATTAGTCAGATAAACAAAATACAGAAACAGTCTGGGCCTAAGCCCCTTATAGTAACAGAATCAGAATGCGATATGATTAACGCATGATGCAAGTTATCCCAACCAAACCTGCACTTGCCTCCATCCAACCCTGCACTTACTGTGGGGAATAAATCACCCACCTATCCCTACACTTACAATGTTAGCATTGGTTGCGGCACTAACTAGAATCGCAGCAAAGCTGCCAGGAAAATAAGTGGCTTAAAGCCATCAATAGTGGCACAAGGCCTTCAAAAACGGCACAAAGCCTTTAGTAACGGCACAAAGCCTTTGATAATGGCACAAAGCCTTCGATAATGGCACAAAGCCTTCGGTAGGTCCACAGTCGTCTTGTGTGACTCGTGCGACCTTAACATATCAGTACACTTCCTCCATAACAATATCCCAACCCATGCAGTATGTCATGCATGTATGAAAAACACAAAAATATCACATGGCATGCTCAATTAATCAAACATCATATAAGGGCATAACAGTCATTCTACCCTATAGGGGTATTACAGTTATTTTACCCTATGGGGGTAATTTAGTCATTTTACCCTACAGGGGTAGTTCGATCATTTTACCCTACAGGGGTAATTCAGTCATTTTACCTATTTGGGGTCTAGGTACACTTACCAACCCATCAGGAGGTCTATAACCACCTCGAGTGACTAGTGCAAACTTAACAGTCATAACGGTGTATATGGGCCCAAAGCCCACTATCCGATCCAAGTGGGCCCATATGCTCGTGTGGCCCATTTAGCTCAGATTAAGCCACGGCTATGCGAACTACATAACCCAGTCCAATCTTTACCACATAACGTGGATATTATCTATGTGGGGCCCATGAGCCTATTGGGCCCACACGACCCATTTAGCCCATAACGGCCTAAGCCCATGAGAATGCTCATGGCGGCCTCTACAGTCTTACTCCCATGTTCGTGGGCTCAGTTTCATCATACTAGCGTTTGCACGCCCATGTGACCTCAAAGCCCAACCTTCCAGCTATTCGACTTTTCAACTTTTGCTAACCTACAGACATATCAGGGTGAAATACATAATCTTTCAGCTTTTCAGCCGATTATCAGTTACAGGGTAATGCTGCAACCTGTTAGCAAACACTTGCATAACGCCTTCGCGCACCAACCTACATCCAATCGGGATATTTCATTACTCGTTTCCCAAAAAGATTAATACTCAACTTAGACTTATCCCATAACATCACCAAACATGTACCTTGGTTAAGCAAGTGCAATTTAATCCCCCCTTAAACCAGTGATCACCAAATCCTTGGCAAAAACTACATTGCATCCTAATCTCGTTAATAACCACCATGAATGAGAATAACTAGAGCCAAATGAACAACAATCTTACCACCACACAGAACTAAAAATGGTTGATAGAAGAAATCGGCCTATACCCACAAGAGTCCAAAGTACCCAATTGATAGAGGCAAAATGGCACACTTGTACCCTCACACCCGACTAGCTGAACATCAAAATTCAAGAACTGAAAGTAGAGAAGAGGAGAACTGTAACACCCCTATCTCGAAACCGTCGCCAGAGTAGGTAAGGGGCATTACCGGACTTGTAACTTATGTCGAACAGTAAGATTTTAAACTTTTTAATCATTAATAAACTTGTATGAACAACCATCAAAACATAGATCAATTGAGCATATCAAGATACATATAACACATTTAGCGTCTAATTGAAAACATGCCAAAAGATGGGAAAAAATTTCATAAATTTTTCTAGTTAGGGGCACACGGCCGTGTCTCTTGCCCGTGCTCTTTTCACACGGTCGTGTCCTACCAGACACGCCCAAACCACATAGCCCGTGGTCGAAACTGTCGAAAATTATACGGCTGGTCACACGCCCGTGTACAAAACAGAACAGACCGTGTGACTATACTGCCAAATTTCACACGGCTACAAGTTACCAGACACGCCCGTGTGTCTAGGCCGTGTACCAAACTGACCAAAACATTTAAGGTGCAGGCGACACACAGTCGAAATACACGCCCGTGTTCCCTGGCCGTGTGGCACAATATAGACTCGGTTTAAGCCAAATTGCCACCCAAAATTTGGGTCATTTCTACTAGCCATAATTATGCAACATCTCATGCCAATTTGTCAACCAAAAACATACTAATTCAAGCATATAATAGACCCAAAATCATCATAAATCTTGTACCAACTAGGCATAACAATTCAATAGCTAAAATAGTCACATTCATGAACTCATCCACACATAAATATACATAATCATTCCTTACCTTCCATCTAGGCTAACAATGCACATAACTTGCACATATAACATAATAAACATATCAACCATGCAAGCATATAATCTCATCAAGATCACATATCTTTCTATGAGCACATATAGCCAAAGAACAACTCAAAATACTTGATTATATACATATATGACCCAAGCCACATCTCATAGCTTGATCATTTACCAAAATATATCATGTTCACTAAATATCTAGCCTATACATGCCATGACTATTTCATTTACAAAAATATTCAAAAGTACCAAAGTTTGATAGATAGTGTGATGGCGATCTTCGACTCATCTGATTATCGAGCTAGCTTCCGAATCTATAAGATAGTGAAAGAAATAAATGGATTAAGCTTCTAAAGCTTAGTAAGTCCATATAACATGAAATTAAACTTACCGATTCGATAAGGTAATCCATATAAGTAAGGCTATTTCAATCATATGACCTTATAGCCTATTACAGAATCTCATTCATGTTAGTTCATATCACTTCATAATCAATCTCATATAAAAGTATAACATGTAATTCACATCCATAGACACATACAACATCATAGTTCTTATACATCTTTGACTTATGTGGAACATATAGTTCAGGTTTCATATGTCAAAACATTCATGTAATACATATGACATATATCTCTTATACACATGTACCATATAACTTTTTCTTGTAACATGTATCGGTATTGCCCGTTGAACCTATAAGAACATCGAGGGATACTCGGGTGGTACACACACAGTGTATATACATATAACCTGTAATCCGTCAATGCGTCATATATGCTCTTTCGAGCCTGTACGGTAAGCCCGAAGGCTGACATGTAATCCCGAAGGATGAACGGTAAGCCCGTAGGCTGAACGGTGAGTCCGAAGACTAAACATATAATTCCGAAGGATAAACCTGTAGCTCATGAGCACGTGGTGAGTCCGCAACAAATGCAGGAGCTCGAACCACCCTGTAGCCCTGGTGATATGTGACTTGTATCCTATCGACTTCTACGGTTCTAACGGGGCTCGGTATTCGATTTATCACTTGTAACAATTTAACATTTTCTTTCAAATTCATATATTCACATTCAATTAGGCTATTCAATCAACTATCATTCCACATTTTCAATAACAACAACAATGAACATGTACACATTAAATTCGTTATACGAACTTACCTCGTAATCTCGTATCTACCCGTCTATTTTTCGTTTTCCCCGATCAAGTTCCGGGATTCGATCGTCTTTATCTATATTAATTCAAATTCAGCTATTTACTAACTCACATATTCAGTTTAATCCAAAAACATATATTTTGGCATATTTACAAATTAGACCTTATAATTTCAATACTTTGCAATTTAGTCCTTTATCACAAAAATGACAATTTTCGTGATTAATCCACAATTTCCCTTAGCCGAATATTCATGTAGTCTCTATAAGTCTATATTTTATCATTTAATCACAAATTTAACCTCAAAAATTCTATCTTTTTGCAAATAAATCCTTAAACTCATTTTCATCAAAATTTACTTTAAAATTCTTGTATTTTCTCACATAATATACAATAATTCATCAAAATCTATCAAAATATCAAGGATTCATCAATGGAATTTTTCAAAGATATTCACAAAATCAGAAATTGAGGTACGGGTCGACTAGCATACGAAGTAACGATTACAAAAACATAAAAATTATCGAAAACGGGACAAAAACGAACCTTAAATTTGAGCTCAAAGTGACCGAATGCTTGAAAGTATAAAACCCTTAATGTTTTGATGAAGAATCGGTGAAGAAACGAATGAAAATGAGTGGTATTTTGTTTTATTAAATCTAATTTAACATAGATTAATTAAAAACCAAAATTAACCTTTATAATATCATTTATAAAACTTTAATAATAAGGGCATATGTGTCCATTAGCTTTAAAAATGGTGAAATAACCATATAAGGCCTTCCACTTATAAAGCCATCATCAAATAAGCCATTTATAAAATAGAACTCCTATTTATCGCTTTATGCGATTTAATCCTTTTTATGAAATTAACCTATCAGATAGTAAAATTTCAATACGAAACTTTCACACGGTAATTCTATCATGCTGTAAAACATATTAAAGCAGTAAAAATAATATTTAGACTCGGTTAAGTGGTCCTGAAACCACCCGTTTCGACTAGGTATAAAGTGGGCTGTTATAAGAACAGGGTATTCGGCTACAATAAAAGATTAAAGAGAAGAAAAGAGCAAGAACAATCAGTCAAGGTTACAGTGTGGAAAGGAGTGGAAAATAGTTATTACAAAAGACCCGAAAGAGAGGAAGAATAAAAGAAAGGATTGTGGAGGGAGGAACAGAGAAAAGAGAAATCGACAATAAAGAACTAAGATAAAAATAATGGAGTATATTCGGCCAAGTTTCTCAAAAGAAAAGATGAAGTAAATGAGTTCAAGAGAAAAGAGGGTATTTGATCAAGGTTAGAAAAGTAGGAAGAACGATTGAGAGGAAAAGATAAGGATTTTGGCTTGCTCAAAAGAAAAGAAAGGAAAACAAAATACCTCAAAACCGAAAAGTGTCCACCACAAAACACTCACAGTAAAACACCTTAAAACGAAAAGCTAAATTCGGCTTTAGAGAAAAAAAAATACCAAAGTAAAGAAAAATCGTAGCCAAGGTCTCTAGCAACAAACGACTACCAAAACACAGAAAAGAACCCCTAATAGTCCAATGTATGAGTGCCCAAAGCCCCCATATGAGACAACTCTTCTCCCTAAACCAAATTCCTTGATTTTCTCCATAATCTCCTCCTAAAAATCCTCCATTATCTCCTCTATAATCCAGTCGTTGACCAGTTCAAACTTCCCTTAACAGAGTTTCAATCAACATCTGCTTCTCACATGGCAAGAGAGTAAAATAAATACTCTTCTTACCTTGCCATGACTTGAACCTTAAACCTCAAGAGAACTCCTTACGCCACCTACCACTGCACCATAAGCTCTTTTACGTCACATTTTATCCTCAATTAATTATAAGGTCTACTTTCAAGCACCAAGGGTTTTATTCACTTAAAACAAAAAATTTGCTAAAGCCCAGGTTTGAACCCAGGACTTCTCCAACACTTCTCAGGACCCTTAACCACTGAAGCAAGCCTTCATTAATGTCACTTCTTACACAACAAATATTTATGTGCCGACTTCTAATCGCTCCCCATGCTCAAGGCCCATTTCTTCTAAGCCTAAAATTCAGGGTGTTATAACCATGGCCTGAAATTTACGCATAAATGAGTCAAATATAACATGACAATTGAAGGTCTGGGATAATTTACTAACTGATATGAGATTACAAGCTAGATTTGACACATGTAAAACATCATGTAAAACCAAGGAGGTAAAATTTTAATAGTGCCTTTCCTGGCTATTGTGAAGAACAACCCTTCTGCTTCTTTGATCTTTCTATTTCTTGTACAAGGTGTGTATGTTGAGAAAAGGAAATGACTACTAGTCATGTGATCACTAACTCCAGAATCAACGATCTACGTGTTTGTTTTACAAAGCTTGACATTGAAAGAAACAAAAGAATTAGTACCAGATTGGGCAAAGGAGCAAGAAGGACTATTGGATGAGTTAGGAATAGAAGAATTCATCCAAACTTATGGTGATTGAAAAAGCTTGTGTAGATGTTATAGTTGTTCCTTAGTGAATGGAGACCCTTTTAAAGAAATTTGTTGTTCATAATTTTTATTAGTTATTTGAAAAGCTATGCTATATCCAAATTGTGATCCATGATCATTTCCACTCTTCTTTCTCCTATTCGTAGGTTTTTCATGGAGCTTCCAACATGTTTCTCGATTCAACCATTATTTTTTTGCAATGGTCGCACCAAGGTTTCTTTATTTTTTTTCATTATCATTATCATTTTTAACATTTACAAGAGTAGAATTCTCATTGTTAGCTTCAAATCCATACCTTAACATTATTTTTCTCATAGTCTTATCTCTTTTAACCTTAGAAAGAAATTCTCATAGAGTGTTGGAAGCGATTTTTCCCTAGAACCCAAGATCTTGGAAACCCAAAAGTATACACACTTTTTCATGCCCTTTTTAACTTAAATTCATGCAGTTTTGATAAAATTCTTGTTAAAAAATAATTAATTTTTATAAAATAATTAAATTGTACTTAAATTATGAACATGTTGAATTTTAAATTATAAGCATGTTGAATTTTAAATTATGAACATGTTGAATTTTAATTAATTTTATAGTTAATTTTGATCAATTTTTATCATTTTCGACAGATTTGCACAAAGGGCAAAAAATGACTCGACAGATATTGCTAGAAGCACAAAACCAAGAAGCAATTTGAAGTATCAAGATGGATTAATTTTCAGCATAAGACGGTCCAAAATTATGTGTATTAATTCATAATATAATTAATTTTAATTTATATCTAATTTAATTTGGGTTAATAAATTATTATTAATTAATTATGAAAAAAGTGGCCTAGTTGAGCCGAATTGAGTAAACCAAATCGACCAAGAAATAGACAGCCTAAAACCGTCCATATGCTGATCAAAGTAGCTTATTGGCTAATTATTTAGCTTGCAAATAAGCCCTTCTAAAATTGTTCAAGTTGCAAACAACCCCCCCATAATTGGTAGCTTTATAGATTTGCCCCAAGCCTAAATTAGCAAAGTTGACACTATCAACCTTGCTACATGTGTGGCCAGCCAAGGGAGGGCTCTTTGGCTACTAATTTTAACTAGTTTTAGCAGCCCTCTTCAGTTATAAAAAACCCCTTAGTCTGGTCATTTGAAATACACCTCAAGCATTCACATCTCTTCTCTCTTCTCTCTATTTTCTCTCTTTATTTCCCATCCAAATTCCTTTGCTCTCTTGCCGATTTCTCCTTTTGGAAAAGGGCATTCATCAGCCATTTGGAGCAACATTGAAGTGTTCATAGTAGCCTCGGTCGACGAGGACAACAGAGAAGAAAGAATAGAGCAAAATAGTTAAGCCACGGAGAAACAACGGATTTGATCCTTGTTCCCTATCTTTTTAATTTTTGTTATTGTTATGATGAACATGTCTATGAATATTTATGTTGTTGGAATGATTAATTTAATTAATTTATCTTGAATTTAATTCGTGTTAGGTTGATTGCATTTCGTCTGCTTAAATTGTTAAAATTGTTTTTATGTTGTTATAGGCCTCGGTAAGATGCTTGATTCAGTAAAATCATGACTAAGTTATTCTTGCATTACAATTGTGAGGTAGCTAATGAATTAATTATTTAAACGGATTGAAATTGTAATTAATGGACACAGTACTTAATCAATGCATGTTGAATCATCTAAGGTAGTTGAGAGTTAAATTAGCAACGGTATCTGACGATAAATTTGCCTTGCATAACTTGTAAGATTATTGTGATTAAACTATTTCAAGGTAGGGATGCTTTGTTACCTCACGTATTAGATTTAATTAATCGTTTGAATTGACATAGGGATATGTACAAGAGATTATTTCAATTTAATAAGTATGTAAGTGCAATAATTGCCTATTAAGATTTGTTTAATTGGTTAAATTGACGTAGAGATATAGTCAAGAGATGAATGGATTTTGGTAGGTGAGTATGTTCATAAGTTAGCAAATTACTGAGTTGCCGTGAATTAATTCTTAACAACATAAACATGAGTTTAATAATTCTATATTAAGAAATGTAATTAATCTAACACAATTATGTCATCTTGATTAAAATAGTATTTTAAAATCATGCATTAGAACTCTTATTTTATTTTTATTTACTTAGTTTAAAAATCTTAGTTTTTAATCACAGTCCCTATGGGTACAATAACTCGACATTTACTTGTCACTTTATTACTTGTTGTGATTGTGTACACTTGCACGTTTTCGTCGTTCCAAGTTTTTGGTACCGTTGCTGGGACTATTTTAAAAAGTCATTACTTGTGAATTTGTTAGTTTTACATTTTGGTTTAATTTCCTGTTTAATTTTTATCTTAATTAATTTTTCTATGATTATTTCAGGTTTTTATGATTATTGACAAAATTATTGATTTACTCCCTGTAGACCCTGAGATAGAAAGAAATTTTCGACAACAGACAAGCAAATCAGACAAGGACCAAAGAGATGAACCTTGAAAATTTGAATCAAGGAAACAGAGCAAACCCTGCTCAAAATCCTATCCTTATTGTTGATAATAGGGATAGAGCTTTAAGACAGTATGTCATGCCAGTGTTTCATGATCTTAATCCAGGTATTAGGAGACCCGAAATTGAGGCACAACAATTCGTGCTGAAGCTAGTCATGTTCCAGATGCTTCAGATAGTAGGCCAATCCAGTGGAATGCCTATTGAAGATCCTCACCTGCACTTGAGACTGTTCAGGGAGGTAGGCGACTCTTTCAAGTTAGCCGGAGTACCCGAAGATGCATTACAATTGAAGTTGTTCCCATATTCGCTAAGGGACAGAGCTCAAGCCTGGTTAAACTCATTACCACCAAACTCAATTTCCACATGGTAAGAGTTAGCAGAGAGATTTCTCATGAAGTATTTCCCACCTAGCAAGAATCCTAAGTTGAGGAATGAGATCACTACCTTCCAACAAATGGATGATGAGTCCTTGAATGAGGCATGGGAAAGGTACAAAGAATTATTACGAAAATGCCCTCATCACAGGATCCCACACTATATCTAACTTGAGACGTTTTATAATGGTCTCAATGCTCACACGAGGATGGTAGTGGACGCTTCTACTAATGGTGCTATTCTTTCTAGGTCTTATAATGAGGCTTATGAAATCATTGAGAGGATTTTTAGCAACAATTATGAATGGACAACCAATCGAGTAGCGTCAGGAAAACAAGTTGCCGGAATACATGAAGTAGACGCTCTTACTTCACTCGCATCTCAGGCATCCTCAATATCCTCAATGTTAAAAACTCTTACCACTAATGGGTCTAATAGTTTTGTAACACAGCCACCGAACTAATTTGAAAATATAGCCTGTGTCTATTGTGGGGAAGGACATTTGTTTGAGGAATGTCCATTGAACCCAGAATCCAACTATTACATGGGTAACTAGAACCAAAATCGAGGAAGGCAAGGTCTACAATCCAATTTCTATAACCCATCGTGGCGAAACCACCCGAATTTTTCTTGGAGTAACCAAGGGGCTAGAACTAATAACACTTATGCCCAACCTAGACCAACCCAGCCACCTATTTTTTACCCAAGCTGAACCATCCAATAGCTTAGAGAATCTATTGAAGGCATACATGGCAAAAAATGATGCCACTCTAAGGAATTTGGAGAATCAAGTAGGCCAACTCGCTACTGAACTCAGGAATTGACCACATGGTGCTTTACCTAGTGATACGGAGAACCAAGGAATCCAAGGAATGAGTATTGTAAAGCATTGACATTGAGGAGCAGAAAGACACTAGAACCCAACACCATCGAAGTTGAAAATGAGCCAGCGAATGCTCAAGACTCAAAGGAAGTTCAACCGAGTGTTGAAATTCCAGTTTCACCGGAACTAGAATCTACAAAATCTGACATGAGAACTTTAGAACCAACTAATTCTGATCAACTAACAACTCCATTAGATGCAAAATTGCCACAGAGGACAAATCAACCAGTTCCAGTAAAGAAATCTCCACCACCTTATCCTCAAAGAATTTAGAAGCACTTGAACAAATGCCAAACTACGTCAAATTCATGAAAGATATCCTGTCTAAAAAATAAAGACTTGGAGAATTTGAGATGGTAGCTTTGACAAAGGAATGCGGTGCATATCTTCAAGATAAACTACCCCCAAAGTTGAAGGATCTTAGATGTTTTACCATACCTTGCAACATTGAACCAACATATTATAGTAAGGCACTATGTGACTTGGGTGCAAGTATCAACTTGATGCCTATGTCAATATTTAGAAAGTTGGGGATAGGTTAAGTTAGACCTACCACGATTACACTTCAATTAGCATATCGATCCTTAGCACATCTGAAAGGAAAAATCGAGGATGTATTGGTACGTGTAGATAAATTTATCTTTCCTGCTGACTTTGTGGCTCTAGACTTTGAAGCAGACAACGAACTGCCAATCATCCTAGGAAGACCGTTCTTAGCAATTGGAAGGACCCTTATTGATGTGCAAAAGGGTGAGCTTACTATGTGTATTCAGGATGACCATGTAACATTTAATGTTTTTAAGTCTATGCAATTTCCTGACACAATTGATGATTGTTCTGCAGTGTCCAATTTAGAGGATTTAATTGTGGAGAAGGAACTCAACTATGTTGAGGATCCATTAGAACAAAATTTGACATTAGACCCTCTGAATGATGAAGAGGAGGACAAATACTTAGCTTTGCTAGAAGCTAATCCAAGGGGATTTAATACACAATCTCATTTTAAATCTTTGGAATTAGAAAATGGCGATTATACCCAACCAAAAGCGTCAATCAAGGAGCCACCTAAATTAGAACTGAAGGTACTTCCTTCACATTTAAAATATGTTTATTTAGGTAACACTTCTACTCTGTCTGTGATTGTTTCAGTAGAATTAACTAGTAAACAAGAAGAGAAACTCATCTCAGTATTGAAACAATTCAAGAAGGCTATCAGACGGACCATAGCCTATATTCGCAATATTAGTCCATCTGTATGCATGCATTGTACCGCCCTGACTTTCGGGATTTTTTGGGTTTTGTGAATTTTACTGAAATTTTAAAATTTTGGTGTTCTGAAGGTTGAAAATGTATGTACATGTGTTAGTGGGCCTTTAGAAGGCCCAAGCTTAAGTTAAAACCCGGTAAAATATTAAGTTGGATTTTCAAGTGAAAGGGGACTTGGTTAAGTGGGCCTTTAAGAAAAACCGTGTAAAATATGTCACAAAGGGAGCCTTGGTAGAGTGGCAAGGTGGCACCACTAAGCTCCTAAAAAAGTGGCGCCTAAGTGGGTATTCAAGGACAAGGGTTCGAGTTACAAGGTAAGCGTAGTGTTCTTTTTAATTTTTAAGCATGTGCCGGGCATGTGCCTAACTTAAGTGAATTTCGGCAAGGGCCTTTAGGGACTTGGGCCGATTGCTTTAGAGAGATTATTAGGGTTATATCTTTTTCTATTTCCTATCATAAGAATTAGGGTTAGCCACCTTAGGAATTAATCTTCTCTTTTACTATCAGAAAAGCCGAAACTTGCCACCCTAGAAATCTTCTAGCCGATTTCTTCTTCTGCACCTCTACCATTATTTTTTTTTCACTTTTCTTTTTCCTCTTTAATCTCTTCCCTAGCTGAATACCCTCCTTACTCAGATCCACTCTGTCTTTTGCTTTTATCCCTCTCAAAATCAACCATAGCCGATTGCTCAAAGTGCCAGAAATCCCGAAAACTGTTTTCTTTTGCCGAATCTTTCTAAGCCAAATTACCCCTGTTCCTTTCACCTGTTGTGGCCGATTACTACATCCCCTTGAGCCATATCATTGTCGACACCATCACTCAAACTCATAGCCCAAATCACCATCTTCTTCTCTAGTTGAAAAGTTAAAATCACCATAGTTTTAGGGAGATAGCCGAAATTGCAAATCTCAGAGATAAGGGTTCTACTAATGTTTAAGGGTCAGATTTACATCAGATCTGCATAGGAATCGAACAGAAATCATTGGTAGGTGCTTAATACCTCAGATCTGTACATTATTTCATGTTTTGGAAAAGCCGAAAGTCCCTAAAGTTAGGGGATTATCGATTTGGACTTTTAGTAATTCAAAATGGTATTTTTTATTCTTTTTTAGTGATAGTTAGCGAGGAAGGTGATCAAGCAAGGAGTTGAAGGCATTGGTATCACCAGATCTAGATCTAGTGCACCTAAATCGTCAGAGGTAAGTTTCCATGGCCATTAATGGTGTGGCCGAATGTGGTAAGGGATTGTGGCTTTGGTTTTTCGTAGATCTACTGATTAATCGATTAGATATTGGGTTGTAGGAACTGTCGCATAGGAGATCTCGTCGGTGAAACTGCAAAACAGATGTGTGTTTTGAACACCCTTCAATGTTCAAATCGGCAAAAGCCGAAAAGCCGAAATGTCGAAATTCTGACATTTTAAGAGCTTGTGAGCGTGCGAACGCTCTCAAGTTGGTAGGAGAAGGTTGGTTTTGGAATCGGCACTGTCAGGCGGGCTGACCGCGAAATTTTGGGCGTTACGGTAAGTTGGGCCTCGGTGGGCCGAATATGGGCCCAATGGGCAATTTGGGCCCAGTTGGGTAAAAATAGGTCTAAAGGCAATAATATGGGTTACAGGCATAAAAACTGTTAAAACAAGATAATGGATTGGAAATTAAGGCTTAAATGGGCCTAATGGGCTAAAATGGCATGGTAGAGCCCATCAGGGGTTTTAAGGCCTAAGTGCTAAAACTGATAAACTGAATTAAATGAGTTTCTGTAACAACCACTGTAATAGTAGAGGCTGTAATAATAATAAAAACTGTAATAAGAGAACAAAATTACTGAAATACCCTTAGGGTAAGAAATTACTGATTTACCCCTAAGTATAAAATTACCATTATACCCTTAGGGCTAAAATCGACTGTACTGTTTGACATGACTGTTTCTGTTACTGTATACCATGATATGTATCTATTGCATGGGTTGGGTTATATAATGGAGGAAGTGTGAGTGGCACTACCACGTTACTGAAAGGGGCTATGCCTCGTACTGTTTCTGAAAGGGGCTTTGCCTCGTATACTGTTTATCTGAGCAGCCATGCTGCGACTGTGGTGTGTGGGCTGGGTGGGTCGAGTTATTCCCCACATGGTGTGTTGGCTGGTACGGGTGGTGTGTAGCGGTTGATGGGTTGAGTAATCTCCCCAAATGGGTTGCATTCATATTGTTATACTGTACTGTACTGTTATGGGCCTAGGGGCCAAATTGTTGTCTGAATAGGACTTCGGCTCAGTATCTGTTATAGGGCTTTGGCCCAGTATCTGTAATCTGAATAGGGCTTCGGCCCAGTATTTGACTGAGACTGGTTAGGGCTCAGGCCCAGTGGGCTCGAGCCGATGTGGGCTTTGGATGGGTTCTGCACACACTGAGTTTTCCCAAACTCACCCTTCTCTTTCCATCCTTGCAGGTGAGCTCTAGATCGTGACATGGTTGCTAGGAGGGATTCAGAGTGGCCACGAGGACTGAGCTCGTATTTTAATTGGTTTATTAATTTAATTACTTTTTCTATTGGTTTTATTTTGTTATGGTTTGTAATAAGTCCACTATATCTGTTTTTATTTGGAACTTTCAACTATTTTATTTCATCCACAATTACACATTGTTTCGAAAATTAAACAAATGTTTTCTTAACCAACCTGTTATTACAAGAGACTAAGTAAGATAATAAGGTTAAAGTGAATCGCTTAACAAATGAAATAGAGATTAAGTTGATTAGTTACTAAAACAGGAATTTCTAAAAAAGTCAAGCATTGCTTTCCAAAACTCACCATCGGACTTAGTAAATAGGGCGGCGTAGGATAGTCTAGGTGATGTAGCACACCGGACATGGCCATAACGTCTGAGCCAGGTTCGAGGTGTTACATTTAATGGTATCAGAGCCCGGTTGCAACAACTTCGCTGTGGATCAGGTCCAAACAGGGTTTTCAAATATGTAGAGTCCAGAAGGGTATTTTTGGAAAAATCAGATTTTCAGAAATTTTTTTTTTTGGTTTTAAAAGGTTTTTTTTTTCCTTCAAATTGTAGTTTTTAAAACAAGTTGTTTGAAACATTGATTTTTTTTAAAGAGGCCTCAAACTATTTGATCTGATAAATCGAAAAGTGGCACACTGAATCCCCGGCACCAAGTTGTAAGTATTTTCTGCTTAACTTCTGTACTGTACTAAAAATAAAATTGTAGATAGTACTGAGCCTTAGATGTGACAATATAGGTGAGGTAGTATTAAGGCTATAAAACTGAGACTGTAGGGTAAACTAAACCCTAGGAAACTGAGACAGTAGCTAGGCTACGATCGCGCGAATACAACTCTAAAATTTTATCTGTTCATAAGATATTCTGTAATAAACAACTAAAACATTAACTGATGTCATAAAATTTGTAAATCAGATAATTGATATGAGTACAAGAGCTGCTCGTGGACGAGGCCGTGGACAAGGCCGAGTTAGTGCTCAAGTGGATCGTCGTCTTCTGAGCATATTCCAGCTGGAGAGGCATGACCACTGGTTGAGGATAATGGGCCATACGATCAGGCTGCAGGGGACGACGCTTTGTCCCAGGCCATGTTGAGAGTTCTGGAAAGGGTGGCCGGAGCTAATGTTGGGCCTGTGAATAGGGGGTCCATTTCTGAGCGACTCCGGGCCAATGGAGCGGAAGTTTTTAGGGGCATATCTGGAGTGGCCCCGAATGTGGCTGAGTACTGGTTGGAAGCCACAGAGCGAATTATGGATGACTTGGACTGCTCAGTAGAGCAGAAGCTGAAAGGAGTGGTATCGTTGCTGAGGGACGAGGCGTATCAATGGTGGATCACCGTAAGAGAGGGTACCCCAACTGAGAGGGTAACCTGGGAATTGTTCAAGCAGTCTTTCAAGGCAAAATATGTTGGGGCTAGTTATGTGGACGCACGAAGGAAGGAATTTCTGAACCTGACCCAGGGTAGTAAGACTGTGGCTGAATATGAGGTAGAATTTCTGCGATTAAGCCGGTATGCTAGTGGCATTGTTTCCACCGAGTATGAGCGTAGTGTTCGGTTCAAGGATGGCCTCAGAGATGAGTTGAGAGTATTGATAGCGCCGCAGAGGGAGCGCGACTTTGCTGCACTGGTGGAGAAAGCTAAGATAGCCGAGGAAGTGAAGCAAGCTGAAAGGCAAAATCGCGATAGGGATCGCAACCGTTTTAAGAGAGATTTTGGAACATCAGGAGCTGCAAACCGGAATTTTAAGAGGGCTAGAGTAGAAGAACCAGTGCGAGCTGTGCCAGTGAATGTTGTTAGACCACAGGCTTGTAGAGACTGTGGTAGAGTTCATCGAGGAGAATGCTGGAAACACAGTGGAGCTTGTTTTTGTTGTGGGTCTAAGGATCTTCAGGTTAAGGACTGCCCACAGAAGCTAGCTCAGGCTCAAGCTGTTGATCAGAGGGTTGCTCAGCCTGTGCGTGGAGGACTGCCACTGCCAAGGGGCCGTGGTCAAGGTAGAGGAGGCAAGGGTAATGGACGTGGTCGTGGAGCACCTGGCAGGGGTGCTGGTAATGCTGAGGCTCGTCAGCCAGCCTTAGTGTATGCTGCTCACCGCCGCGAGGAGGGTGATGCACCTGATGTTATAACTGGTACGTTCTTAATATATCATACACCATATACTGCTGTAATTGATGCAGGTTCGACGCATTTGTGTGTTGCTTGTGAAATTTCTGGGTCGTTGGGTGTGCATTCTGAGGAGACTGCGAGTAGGGTAACTGTAATTAGTCCTTTAGGTCACTCTGTTAGGGTAGATAAACTCTTTAGAGATGTGCCTTTAGAGACTCAAGGTAGGATCTTTCTGGGAGACTTGATGGAGTTACCTTTTGGAGAATTTGACTTGATTCTGGGCATGCACTGGTTAACCAAGCACAAGGCAACGCTAGATTGCACGGCCAAAAGAATGGTATTGAGAACAACCGAAGGCGAGGAGGTGATGGTTATTGGTGAATGTAGGGACTATTTGTCCAATGTGGTTTCTGCCTTAAGGGCTGAAAGGTTGATGCGCAAAGGTTGTGAAGCATACTTAGCATTCGTAAGTCAAACTGAACCCGAAGGGGTGACAGTGGAGACAGTGAGGACTGTTAATGAATTTCGAGATGTATTTCCTGAGGAGCTACCTAGATTACCTCCTAACTGAGAAGTGGAATTTGGGATCGATCTGTTGCCTGGAACAGCTCCAGTGTCCATTGCGCCTTACAGAACGGCACCAAATGAGCTAGTAGAATTGAAAGCCCAGATTCAAGAGTTGTTAGATAGGGGCTTCATTAGACCGAGTGTGTCTCCGTGGGGAGCACCGGTGCTGTTTGTGAAAAAGAAGGATGGAACGATGTGTGTGTGTATCGATTATCGCCAGTTGAACAAATTGACGATAAAGAATAAGTATCCTCTGCCAAGAATCGACGATTTGTTCGACCAGCTTCAAGGAGCTTCTGTGTTTTCCAAGATCGACCTTCGATCTGGATATCATCAGTTAAGGGTAAAGGAGGTGGATGTGCATAAGACGGCATTTAGAACTCGCTATGGTCACTACGAGTTTTTGGTTATGCCATTTGGATTGACGAATGCACCAGCAGCTTTTATGGATTTAATGAACCGAGTATTTCAGCCATACTTGGATCGTTTCATGGTCGTCTTTATTGATGACATATTGGTGTATTCAGAAACAGAAGAGAAGCATGATGAGCATCTTCGAATCGTTCTGCAGACTCTAAGAGAAAAGCAATTGTATGCGAAATTTAGTAAGTACGAATTCTGGCTTCGAGAAGTGACTTTTCTTGGTCATGTTGTTTCTGCTAAGGGAATTAGGGTAGATCCTCGCAAGACTGAGGCAGTCTTGGACTAGAAGCCGCCAAGGTCTGTATCAGAAATTCGTAGTTTTCTGGGTTTGGCAGGCTATTATAAAAGGTTTGTTGAGGGGTTCTTTATCATCGCGGCTCTGTTAACGAAATTGTTAAGGAAGGGAGTAGCCTTTAATTGGACTGAGAGGCAGCAAGAAGCTTTTGACAACCTGAAAAAGGTGTTGATTGAGGCGCCAGTGTTGATTCAGCCGGAATCTGGGAAGGACTTTACGGTTTATAGCGATGCTTCGCATGTGGGATTAAGTTGTGTACTGATGCAAGAGGGTAAGGTGGTTGCTTATGCTTCGTGACAGCTTAAGCCTCATGAGGCGAATTACCCTATGCATGATTTGGAGTTGGCAGTAGTGGTATTTGCATTAAAAATCTATAGACAGTACCTTTATGGGGAAAAGTGTATTATATACACTGACCATAAAAGTCTCAAATATCTGTTAACTCAGAAGGAGTTGAATCTTAGGCAATGGAGATGGATAGAGTTGCTTAAGGACTATGACTGCTCGATTGAATACCATCCTGGCAAGGCTAACGTAGTGGCTGATGCACTGAGTCGAAGGACTGTTGCTGAGTTAAAGGCCATGTTTGCTCGTTTGAGTTTGTATGATGATGGGAGCTTGCTAGCAGAATTACAAGTAAGACCGACTTGGACTGAGAGAATCAAAGAGTTATAGTTGAAGGATGATTCGTTGATTCCTCGATTTTAGCAAGTCAAGAATGGTGAGAGTGAGGATTTTAGACTGAATTCTGATGAGGTTCTTTGTTTCCGTGGGAGAATTTGCGTTCCTAAGGACTTTGATTTAAGGTAGTTGATTTTGGGTGTGGCTCATGGTGGACCTTGTGCTATGCACCCTAGAGGTAATAAGTTGTATAAAGATTTGCGAGAGGTTTATTGGTGGCCTGGACTTAAGCGAGAGGTGACTGAGTTCGTTGGGAAATGTTTGACGTGTCAGCAAGTTAAAGCTGAGCACCAATTGCCTTCTGGATTGTTGCAGCCAGTGAAGATTCCGCAGTGGAAATGGGAAAGAGTAACGATGGATTTTGTGAGTGGGTTGCCTTTGACATCTTCGAAGAAAGACTCTGTATGGGTAATTGTGGATAGGTTGATGAAGTCTGCTCATTTTGTACCGGTCAGAACCAATTACTAACTGCAGAAGTTGGCCAAATTGTATGTAGCAGAAATTGTGCGTTTGCATAAGGTGCCAGTTTCGATAATTTCTGATCGAGACCCTAGATTTACATCTCGATTCTGGAAGAAGTTGCATGAGGTATTAGGTACACAATTGGACTTTAGTACTGCATTTCACCCTCAGACAGATGGTCAGTCTGAAAGGGTCATTCAAGTGTTGGAAGACATGTTAAGAGGATGCATTATCGACTTTCGTGGTAGTTGGGAAGATTATTTACCGTTGTCGGAATTTGCATACAACAACAGTTATCAAGCAAGTATTCAGATGGCTCCATATGAGGCACTTTATGGGCGAAGATGTCGTACTCCTACATGTTGGACAGAGTTGGGAGAGCGCCAAGTGCTTGGACCAGAGTTAGTGGCAGATACTGAAAGTAAGGTTAAGCTGATTCGAGATCGGTTAAAGGAGGCGTCTGATCGGCAGAAGTCTTCTGCTGACCTTAAGCGTAAGGAGATTGAGTTCGCTGTTGGGGATATGGTGTTCCTAAAGGTGTCGCCGTGGAAGAAGATCTTGAGATTTGGTAAAAAGGGCAAGCTAAGTCCGCGGTTTATTGGGCCTTATAGGATTCTCAAGCGAATTGGGCCAGTAGCATATCAGTTGGAGTTGTCACCAGAGTTGGATCGTATCCATGACGTTTTTCACGTGTCTATGCTAAGACGGTATCGGTCGGACCCTTCGCATATTGTATCAGTAGAGGAGATTGCAGTAAATACCGATTTGACTTTCGAGGAGGAACCTGTGGAGATCTTAGATCGTGAAGTCAAAGTCTTAAGGAGGAAGTCAGTTCCACTGGTGAAGGTGCTGTGGCGTAACCATGGTAGAGAAGAAGCTACTTGGGAACCTGAACAGACTATGCGCCAACAATACCCTTAGTTATTTGGATCAGGTAAATTTCGAGGCCGAAATTTCTTTAAGGGGGTAGAGTTGTAACGCCCTGACTTTCGGGATTTTTCAGGTTTTGTGAATTTTAGTGAAATTTTAAAATTTTGGTGTTCTGAAGGTTGAAAATGTATGTACATGTGTTAGTGGGCCTTTAGAAGGCCCAAGCTTAAGTTAAAACCCGGTAACATATTAAGTTGGATTTTCAAGTGAAAGGGGACTTGGTTAAGTGGGCCTTTAAGAAAAACCGTGTAAAATATGTCACAAAGGGAGCCTTAATAGAGTGGCAAGGTGGCGCCACTAAGCTCCTAAAAAAGTCGCGCCTAAGTGGGTATTCAAGGACAAGGGTTCGAGTTACAAGGCAAGCGTAGTGTTCTTTTTAATTTTTAAGCATGTGCCGGGCATGTGCCTAACTTAAGTGAATTTCGGCAAGGGCCTTTAGGGACTTGGGCCGATTGCCTTAGAGAGATTATTAGGGTTATATCTTTTTCTATTTCCTGTCATAAGAATTAGGGTTAGCCACCTTAGGAATTAATCTTCTCTTTTACTGTCAGAAAAGCTGAAACTTGCCTCCCTAGAAAGCTTCTAGCTCGATTTCTTCTTCTGCACCTCTACCATTATTTTTTTCACTTTTCTTTTTCCTCTTTGATCTCTTCCCTAGCCGAATACCCTCCTTACTCAGATCCACTCGTTCTTTTGCTTTTATCCCTCTCAAAATCAACCATAGCCGATTGCTCAAAGTGCCAAAAATCCCAAAAACTGTTTTCTTTTGTCGAATCTTTCTAAGCCAAATTACCCCTGTTCCTTTCACCTGTTGTGGCCGATTACTACATCCCCTTGAGCCACATCATTGTCGACACCATCACTCAAACTCATAGCCCAAATCGCCATCTTCTTCTTTAGTTGAAAAGCCGAAATCACCATAGTTTTAGAGAGATAGCCGAAATTGCAAATCTCAGAGATAAGGGTTCTACTAACGTTTAAGGGTCAGATTTACATCAGATCTGCATAGGAATCGAAGAGAAATCATTGGTAGGTGCTTAATACCTTAGATCTGTACATTATTTCATGTTTTGGAAAAGCCGAAAGTCCCTAAAGTTAGGGGGATAGTCGATTTGGACTTTTAGTAATTCAAAGTGGTATTTTTTATTCTTTTTGAGTGATAGTTAGCGAGAAAGGTGATCAAGCAAGGAGTTGAAGGCATCGGTATCACCAGATCTAGATCTAGTGCACCTAAATCGTCAGAGGTAAGTTTCCATGGCCATTAAGGGTGTGGCCGAATGTGGTAAGGGATTGTGGCTTTGGTTTTTCGTAGATCTATTGATTAATCGATTAGATATTGGGTTGTAGGAACTGTCGCATAGGAGATCTCGTCGGTGAAACTGCAAAACAGGTGTGTGTTTCGAACACCCTTCAATGCTCAAATCGGCAAAAGCTGAAAAGCCGAAATGCCGAAATTTTGACATTTTGAGAGCTTGTAAGCGTGCGAACGCTCTCAAGTTGGTAGGAGAAGGTTGGTTTTGGAATCGGCACTGTCAGGCGGGCTGACCACGAAATGTTGGGCGTTACGGTAAGTTGGGCCTCGGTGGGCCGAATATGGGCCCAATGGGCAATTTGGGCCCAGTTGGGTAAAAATAGGTCTAAAGGCAATAATATGGGTTACAGGCATAAAAACTGTTAAAACAAGATAATGGATTGGAAATTAAGGCTTAAATGGGCCTAATGGGCTAAAATGGCATGGTAGAGCCCATTAGGGGTTTTAAGGCCTAAGTGCTAAAACTGATAAACTGAATTAAATGAGTTTCTATAACAACCACTGTAATAGTAGAGGCTGTAATAATAATAAAAATTGTAATAAGAGAACAAAATTGCTGAAATACCCTTAGGGTAAAAAATTACTGATTTACCCTTAAGTATAAAATTACCATTATACCCTTAGGGCTAAAATCGACTGTACTGTTTGACATGACTGTTTCTGTTACTGCATACCATGATATGTATCTGTTGCATGGGTTGGGTTGTATAATGGAGGAAGTGTGAGTGGCACTGCCACGTTACTGAAAGGGGCTATGCCTCGTACTGTTTTTGAAAGGGGCTTTGCCTCGTATACTGTTTATCTGAGCAGCCATGCTGCGACTGTGGTGTGTGGGCTGGGTGGGTCGAGTTATTCTCCACATGGTGTGTTGGCTGGTACGGGTGGTGTGTAGCGGTTAGTGGGTTGAGTAGTCTCCCCAAATGGGTTGCATTCATATTGTTATACTGTACTGTACTGTTATGGGCCTAGGGGCCAAACCGTTGTCTGAATAGGGCTTCGGCCCAGTATCTGTTATAGGGCTTTGGCCCAATATCTGTAATCTGAATAGGGCTTCGGCCCTGTATTTGACTGAGATTGGTTAGGGCTCAGGCCCAGTGGGCTCGAGCTGATGTGGGCTTTGGATAGGTTCTGTACACACTGAGTTTTCCCAAACTCACCCTTCTCTTTCCATCCTTGCAGGTGAGCTCTAGATCGTGACTTGGTTGTTGGGAGGGATTCAGAGTGGCCACGAGGACTGAACTCGTATTTTAATTGGTTTATTAATTTAATTACTTTTTCTATTGGTTTTATTTTGTTATGGGTGTTAATAAGGCCACTATATCTGTTTTTATTTGGGACTTTCAACTATTTTATTTCATCCATAATTGCACATTGTTTCGAAAATTAAACAAATGTTTTCTTAACCAACCTGTTATTACAAGAGACTAAGTAAGATAATAAGGTTAAAGTGAATCGCTTAACAAATGAAATAGAGATTAGGTTGATTAGTTACTAAAACGGGAATTTCCAAAAAAGTCAAGCATTGCTTTTCAAAACTCACCATCGAACTTAGTAAATAGGGCGGCGTAGGATAGTCTAGGTGATGTAGCACACCGGACATGGCCATAACGTCTGGGCCGAGTTCGGGGTGTTACATGCATAAGATCATACTAGAAGATGGCGAGAAAGGGATGATTGATGGACAATGAAGACTGAACCCCATCATGAAGGACGTGGTGAAAAAGGAAATTATCAAATGGCTTGATGGGGGTATAATTTACCCCATCTCAGACAGTTCATGGGTAAGTCCAGTCCAGTGCGTGCCAAAGAAAGGAGTATTACGGTCGTTGAAAATGAGAATAACGAGTTGATACCACTAGAACGATTACGGGATGGAAAATTTGCATCGATTACCCGGAGCTAAACAAGGCAACTAGGAAAGATCACTTTCCTCTGTCGTTCTTAGAGCAGATGCTGGATAGACTCGCGGGGTAAGACTATTACTATTTTCTCGATGGATACTTGGGGTATAGTTAGATTACAGTAGCACCAGAAGATTAACACAACACAACATTCACCTGCCCGAACGGTACATTTGCATTTAGACGTATGCCATTTGGTTTATGTAATGCACCTGCTACATTTTAAATATGTATTATGTCTATTTTTACTGACATGGTTGAAAAATATTTGGAAGTTTTTATGGATGATTTTTTTGTATTTGGAGATACTTATGATGATTGTCTACCCAATCTAGCCAAGGTACTAAGGCGATGCGAAGAAACAAAACTTGTACTCAACTGGGAGAAGTGCCATTTCATGGTATGAGAAGGTATTGTTCTAGGCCATTGGATAACGAGACATGGAATCGAGGTAGATAAAGAAAAGGAAGATGTTATTGAGAAACTCCCACCTCTAACATCTATAAAGGATGTTAGGAGCTTTTTAGGCCACGCCGGTTTCTACCAAAGATTTATTAAGGACTTATCCAAAATTGCTAAACCTTTATGAAAATTATTGGAGAAGGACACGACGTTCAAATTTGAGGAAGAGTTCTTTGGAGCTTTCAATGATTTGAAGAGTGGGTTAGTTTTGGCACCCATAATCGTCACACCAGACTGAAATTTTCCATTTGAATTGATATGTGACACAAGACTTTGCGATAGGAGCTGTCATGGGCTAGTGAAGGAACAAAGTTTTTCATCCCATCTACTATACAAGTCAGACTCTAGCAGGAGCTTAACTGAATTATACAGTAATAGAAAAAGAGTTACTTGCCATTGTGTTTGCTTTTGACAAGTTTCGATCTTATCTTGTAGGTACCAAAGTGACTGTCTATACGGACCACTCGGCAATTAAGTATTTACTTGTCAAGAAAGATGCTAAGCCAAGGCTGATCCAATGCGTACTTCTACTTCAAGAGTTTGATCTAGAAATTCAAGATCAAAAGTGAGTAGAAAACCAAGTAGCAGACCACTTGTCCAGGTTGGAGCCACAAGAAGGGAATTCTCCTCTTATACCCATTCAGGAGACATTTCCAAATGAACACATACTGAAGGTAAATCATGTCCATAATACCCCTTGGTTTGCTGATATTACTAACTATTTAGCTTGTCATTTGATGCCGATTGATAAGATGTATCATCAAAAGAAAAGGTTTCTTCACGATGTGAAGTACTATATATGCGAAGAGCCACATTTCTTTAAAAAGTGTACAGATCAAATGACAGGAGATGCATGGCAAAAGATGAAGTACATAAGATTTTATACCATTGTGACTCAGTTCCAAGTGGGAGGACACTTTGAAGGTACACGTACTACGGCCAAAGTATTGTAAGCCAGATTCTTTTGGCCAACACTATTTAAAGATGCATATGCCTACGTAAAGAGATGTGATCGATGTCAAAGGGTGGGAAATGTTACCAACAAAAATGAGATGCCTCGAACAAACATTATTGAGGTAGAATTATTCGATGTTGGGGTATTGACTTTCTTGGTCCTTTCCCTCTATCTTTTGGTCACAAGTACATATTGGTAGCAGTAGAGTATATGTCCAAGTGGGTTGAGGTTGAAGCATATCTGACAAACGATGCTAAGGTTGTAATGAAGTTTTTGCAAGAGCATGTGTTCACAAGGTTTGAAACCTCATGAGCCATCATTAGCGATGAAGGGTCCCATTTTATGAACAAGTGGTTGAAATGGTTACTTGACAAACATAGAGTGAAGCACACAGTTGCCATAGCTTACCATCCGCAGACGAATGGGCAAGCTGAACTGGCAAATAAAGAGATCAAAGGCATACTTGAGAAGGTATTTTGCCCGAACCAACAAGATTGGTCCAAAAGACTGGATGATGCTTTATGGGCTTACAAAACAACATACAAGACACCTTTAGGGATGTCACCCTATAGGTTGGTCTTTGGGAAAGCCTGTCATTTGTCCTTGGAATTAGAGCACAAAGCTTACTGGGCACTTCAACAACTCAACTTGGATCTTAAGCTTGCTAAGGAGAATCGGATTCTCCAACTCAATGAGTTAGAAGATTTTCAAATGCTTTCATATGAAAATGCCAAATTACTCAATGAAAGACTCAAGAAATGGCATGACAAGCACATTCGAGTTCAAGAATTCGAAGCATGTCAGCAAGTCTTATTATTCAACTCCAGATTAAGGTTCTTTCCAGGTAAGTTAAAATCTCATTGGTCTGGCCTATTTACGATTCACTGAGTCTATCCATATGGAGTTGTCGAACTTCAAGGTAAGGGAGGTAATTTTCGAGTTAATGCTCAACGCTTGAAACATTACTGGGGAGATAAAATTAAACGGGATCAAATCTCGTTCATTTTATCAAATGATTAAACTTTCTTGTTTTCCTTCTTAAATAAATGATTTAGGGTGTATTTTTGGGATTTGTATGTTTAAATAAATCCTGTCTAGGAGATTGGAACTTAAGCGGGACCGTTTGTGACCCTTCCAATCTTTCTTGGGAATTGATTTTAACATAATTTCCCGAGAAATTATTCCCTAAATGATAAAATAAATTTTTAAATTTTCAAATAAAAGAGTCAATTTTGATCCAAGTTTTAAATTGCAACTCAATTTTAAATTTTCTTTAAGTCTAGGGACTTAATTGAACTATTTTCAAATTTTGGTTGCTCTTTTCGTAAATAGATGCCTCTTTTGTAAATATTTTCAATGGTACCTAGAATAAATGTTTATAATTTAATAACTAAAATGATAATCAATAATATATAATTATATCTATTATACTATATATATTAATTTCTATCAACTTTGCATAGAATTAAGGTTAGTTTTATTTTAATCATATTTTATTATAATAAACTAATAGCAATTAATAAATTAATATATTTAATTGTTGTTAACTTTGATTAAAATTAGAATTAGAATATTTTAATTATTAAATTGTTCTAAGAATTCTACTCTAATTCCTACTCCTATCACTATAAATTCCACCCATCTATTCTTCTTTTTCATTCATCATTGCCTCCAAACTCTCTAAGTGCTGCAGCCTCCTAGCCAACTTTGCCTAGCTACCTAGCAGCCATTCGAGCAACAGCCCACCTTGTGCACGCCTGCCTTATCGCGCACTGTATTGCGCGCCTTGTGCTGCTCCAGCCCCAGCTGCCTAGGCCTTTGTCCCGTACATTGCTACGTGTGCCCAGCTCATGCGCGCACCCTCACCAAGCCTGCTCGACAAGGATCTGCACGCTGCTTACACATCACCTAGCCCCCGCGTGCGTTGTTGCTGGTCCCATCCCCTGCTACACACAGCTGCCTCACACACCTAAGCGGCAGACCTTGCACCAACCCCTTTTAGCCGAAAACCCTCCAACCTCTCTTAATTTGCCCTCTTTTTCCATAAATATTATTTTTTTAGGAGTTCTTAATGTTTTACAAAAAAAGGTGGTAAGACTAAATTTTCTCCTAAATTTAATTACATTCAATTATTTAATTTTTTAATTTATTGAATTATTAATAATTTATATTAATAAAATTTTTGAGAAAAAATTTTCCCATCTTATGTTCAGGTTAACCATGGCTCTGCCCAAATTGACAACACACAAAACAAATTCCACTGTGAAGAAGTAAAAGTGAGATACGAAAATATCTTCAAGAATCAATAGATGCATCCAGAGAAGGGCTTTACACTTAAAGAAAGCAACTATATTGATTTCATGGCACATATTCGTCAAGTTACTAAAGCTCTCAATTGGGAATTGTTTTGTGAGAAGAGACTTAGTGTGGATGAGGAGTTAGTGCATGAATTCTATACAAATTTAACCTCAAGCAAGTTGACGGAAGTTCCAGTTCGTGAAATTGAGGTACCAATAACTTCAAATGCTATTAATGAGTTCTTTGAATTACTTGATTTCGAAAATGATGAATATTCTTCCTTAATAAGCAATATCTAGCCTGAAATTTGGAAGAAATTCTCGAAGAACTTACAGTTCTAGGTTCTAAGTGGACTGTGTTAAAGCAAGGAATCCACACTTATCGAAGAGAATATTTGACACCACTTGCAAAGGTATGATTCTATTTCATCTGTTTCAACCTTATGCCTAGTTTGCACGGGACTATAATCTCATTATAGCATGTAACACCCCAAACTTGGCCCAGACATTATGGCCGAATCTGGCGAGTCACATCAAAGTGTCGTTCAAAAATCAGATTTGTCAATAAAAGTTCATTTCCATGTTTAAATCTTTTGTGTTTGTATTTAGCAAATCATCTCGTCAAAAGCTTTCCAAAATTTGGACATGTTGGTAAAAATCCTTTTTTAAGTTAAAACTCATTTCATTTTTGTTGCTTGAGAAAATTCGGCAAATCACGTTATTACAATTTGAAAACAACTTATCAAAATGATTGCCATATTTGTTATCGATGATATCCTAAACTAAACAAAATCGTGGAAGCTTTTCTAATTGAAAACCTTGAAATTTAAGTCGCGTGTTTTTCTTTGAAAATAGTTATTACTTTGAAAACTCATTTTTCCTACTCTAGCAATTTAAAATAAGAAAATCAAATCCCAATTTAAAAATTAAAAAGAAATGGCCTTATTACATAACCAAAAGCCTAAAATGAAATTTAAATAAACAAGTCTAAAGCAGAACATCAGCGGTTGTATGGCCACCTCCGAGCCCCTCGCGGCTTCAAATCGCCTAAGGCTGGGGATTACCTGTACAATTAAAAGAAAGGGTGAGTTTATGGAAACTCAATATGTAATCCCCTATCAGTCAAACAGTAAATAGTGCATGCAAAAACAATATGGGCTGAGCCCTATTCAGTAACAGTGCAGTCTGGGCCTTAGCCCTATATAGTAACAGAGTGGGCCTAAGTCCAGTACAATATCAATATAGTGTAAATATGCAACCCATCCTGATCTAACCAACACACCACCCGTACTAACCAACACGCCATTTGGAGACTAAATCGACCCACCCAGCCAGCACACCAATATCGTAGCAAAGCTGCTAGCAGTAGTAAAGCAGTAAAGCTGCTAAAAATAATAAGCGTGGCAAAGCCACCAATGTCAAAATATGTGGCAAAGCCACCAGAAATAGTAAATACGTGGCAGAGCCACTAGTACTTCCTTCATAACAGTATCCCAACCCCATGCAGTATGACGCGTCATAAATATTACGTGTATCCAGTATGTCACACTTAGTATTAGTCATATAAATATCATACACACATCAATTAACCTACCACTAGGGGTGTAACGATCATTTCATCAATTAGGGGTAAAATAGTAATTTTACCCTTTAGGGGTATTTTGGTCATTTTACTAACTTTGGGGTCTCGGTACAGTTGACGACCCTTCAGAAGGTCTACAGTCATTTCAAACAACTCAGATGACCTAAGTGGTCATAACTGTAACACCCTTAACCCGAAACCGTCACCGGAATTGGATAAGAGGCATTATCGGACTCTGAAGGACCTTTACAAAACTTAATCAGAAACCAATACAGAATTTCATGCAAATCAGTTTAGAATCACTCTTATTGAGGGTTTTCAGACATAATACAAACATCTTAGATGATTAGGATTCGAATCCTACTGCATCGGAAGCCCGGAAAATTTTTCTCTTTTAAACCAACGTCACACGGCCGTATGACATATAGCACGGCCGTGTGATAAGGCCGTGTGGCCTTCACACGCCCATGTCCAGAGACCGTGGTCGAAACTATCAAATTGACCACGGTCACCCCACACGGTCGTTTGGGGGCCGTGTACCCCACACGGTTGAGACACACGGCCGTGTCTCTTGCCCGTGTGATACCCTAAAATTTGAAGTTTCGGTGCAGGGGAGGCACGGTCTAGGTACACGCCCGTGTGCCCTGCCATACAGACCGTGTCAGGCTATTTACCAAGCCTTTGCCTCCCTGAAACACAAGTAATCATATCCACAACCAATGCAAAGATCAATATACCATAACATTTAAATATAAAAAATTACCAAGAACTAATATTTATACATGCCACTAGATACAAGTAAATGAGGATTAACATTTTTCTCCAAGTTGACAAGTCGATAGTGTGACGTGGCCTCCGACGATTTCCAACCCCGAGCTAAATCCTGAAATAATAAGAGAATGGAAAGATGGGGTAAGCTTCATAGCTTAGTAAGTTGGCATATCAGATTTAATTCAATTAACAAGGTTTGCCCATTCCTCAATAAGTATTTTGAGAAGGTAAATAATTATTCACTTAGTTACACTTTTTACTCAAGTTCAACTTGAGCTGTTTTTCTGAGTCACGGTCGCTAATTTAACTATTCCGTAAGATACAGAACTCAAAATTTAGTTCTGTAATTTTTTCTTGAAACTAGACTCATATTTCTTCCTGCCATAAAATTTTAAGAATTTTTAACTTAGCCAATTAGTACAGTTTATTTGATAAAGTTTTCCCTATTTCAATGACCAACTACACTGACCTTTGTTCATTACGAATTAAATATCTCACTGTACAGAATTTGGATAACATTTCCATTTGTTTCTATTGAAAGTAGACTCATCAAGGAATTTAAGCATATAAATTACACATCATAACCATTTTTACACAATTTTTGGTGATTTTCCAAAAACAGAACAGAGGATCACGAAGGTATCCAGAACCAGTCTCACTAACGTTGAAATATCTTACAATTTACACCTCTTTTGCTTACTCAGTTTCTTTTATAAGAAAATAGACTCAATGAGCTTTCAATTCATATACCATTCACTTTCTAATTCAATTTCCACCATTTTTGGTGATTTTTCAAACATACACAACTTTAACTGTCCAATACTATTTTAATAAAATTTTCCCTTTTTCATGCTTTCTTAATAAAAGTTCTAATGGTAGCACTTACCATATCTCGATTATTTAACGAGCTTATTGCTCATCATTTACACTTACATACCTGCACTGTTCATTAGATCTCACATTCACACTTATCATGTAATTTCATCAAACATAATATTCACTTACCATATTGTTCAATTATAAATATTCCATGCACATGTCCTATTCAATTTTATTACCCTACACCATGGTTTCGCACATTAACGTTAATCTTTTCCTGTAGAACTTTCAGAAATGAAAAAGGATATGCAGAGGTTGGCATCAAATGCCTCACAATAATGTGGCCGAAGCCACCACAATACGTAGCTGAAGCTACCACAATATGTAGCCGAAGCTACCACAATATGTAGCCGAAGCTACCATAATATGTAGCCGAAGCTACTACAATCAATGAATCGCAAACGTAATCCACGGGTCTACTCACAGAAGCTGACAAGTGACTGCAACACATGCTAGTACATCCAGCACCCGGGATACGGAAGTGGAACCCTCAAGTGACATGTCACCCATATCCAAAATCAATCTTACAGTTCAAACGGGATTTTCCATAATATACAAATTATGCAATTATTCAATTCACCATTCATATTCATACATTTTCACATGTAATTTATCAAATAATTAACGACAATGCAAGTGCATGATAATTTACTCATGACTTACTCCTTGAGCACTTTCTATAACACTTTGCACCATAGGTATATGCATTTTTAAATCAATTCACCAACTTGGCGCATTAAACATTTATTCCACATAATTCAAGTAATACACAAAATTTGGGCTTCGAGTACTAGCTACAATAATATTGCACTATTATTATCATACCAACTTACCTAGATTGCCGAAACGACTAATTTTCCCGCTTTAGCCCACCATTTCGTTCTTTCCTGATCTTAGTCCAATTTCATGTTTTCATCATCTAACATATCAAATAACATTCATTTAACACATTTTATCAACACACTAATCAATTCAATTCACATATCATATTTTGGCAAATTTTTACAAATTTTGCCCCCTAACTTTTCAAAAATTTACACTTTTGCTCGAAAGCTCGTAAAACAATTCTTTATTCAATTTTCTTGTATTTTGGACTTAGCTAAACCATTTTCACAACATGGTAATCCATAATTCTCACTAATTCATAATCTTATGACTAATTTACAACTCTCACAAATTAGCCCCTTTTTTTATGTTTTTACCGAAATTCATCGGGCAAAAATCGTATTTAACACATCAAACATTCATTATCTACCATAAATTATCAAAACACAACCATGTCATAAATGGGTAAATTTTTAGACTCTAATTTCTCTTCAAATAAGTAGTAGAAATAGAAAATTTAAGCTTCTAAAATCTCAAAAATACGGAGAACATTAAAAACGGGGCTCAAATGCACTTACAATTGAGCTTTGAAAAGCTTGAAACCCTAACCATGGAGGCTTGGAGAGAAACGGCAGCATGGAGAAGAAATGTGCAGATTTTTGGGTTTAAAAATTTGTGTTTTTATGACTAAAACACCCAAATGACCAAAATGCCCCCTAAAGGCTCTTCTTTCAATTTGTCCTAGTCATGCCCATATTTGTCTATATCAAAATATGATGGTCTATTTGCCATTTAAAGACTTCTAGTTTAAACCCCCATTTTAATTGGGTACTCATACCTTAGAACTCATATTTTTGCAATTAATGCAATTTAATCCCAACAATAAAATTAGGCACTTCATCGATAAAATTGCTTAACAGAATTTGCACACCATCATTCAAACACATCATGGACTATAATTATAATAGTAAAATAAATATTTCAACCTTGGAGTTGTGGTCTCAAAACCACTATTCTGACTGAGCCCTATTTTAGGCTGTTACAATAACAGTGTAAACGGGCCCAAGGCCCAATACTCGGCCCTAGTGGGCCCACATACTCGTGTGGTCCATTTGGCCCAAATTCAGTCATGACTATGCAGTTTACAAAGCCCAGTCCAATAGCTGTCACTTCCCGTGGATTTAATCTGTGTGGGGCCCACGAGCCTATTGGGCCCACATGGCCCATTTCGACCCAATGAGGCTCATAATAGCTTGAGTCCACGAGAAGCTTATGGTGGCCTCTACAACCTTTTGCCCATGTTTTGTGGGCTTAGTTCACCACATGAGCTTTTGCACGCTCATGAGGCCTTGAATGCTGAAGTTTCGGCTTTCCGGCTTTTCATCTTTTACCGACTTGCGGTAAAGAGGGGTGTGAGTACACACCTTTTTCCGCTTTACGACAGTAATGATTTACGGTGTACGGATACACACTTGATCATGAAAAGGAACCGCCCCTCAAATATCCTTGCACCTAGATTAAACCATCATGACGATTAGTTATCTACTCTTGTTACCAAAAAGATTTGATGAAAACTAAATCAATCACAGAGTCCTTACCAAACAATAGAAGTAATCACTTCCCTGAATTCTCAAACAATTTCCAGGTTACCTACGGCCACAACCTATACAAACATCCCTTCTTTGTTAGATCCTGACAAGCTAGACAATATTATAACAATAACCTAGTGCCGATCAAGGCCTTACCCTCAACTACTTACCAACCCACAAACTCGATTACTGCCTACAGGAGTAGTGCACGAGTGTTAGGTATCACACTAAATCTGGGAGAGAAGATCAGAGAAAGACCATTGGTGTAGGAAAATAACAAAAACGATAACCAGCAGAAAACAAACCGAAAAAAATAAAAAGATCAAGGAACACCAATACTTACCCAATAGTATTCAACTAAGGAGGTAATTGAAGATGAAGACAAGGATGTGTAGAAATTTAGGTAACCAATGCTCAGCCGATTGTCAAGGACTAGTGTCAAAATAGAGTTGACATGAGAGGATAAGACTCGATTATTTAATAGAACAAGGAACAAAAGAGGGGAAAGAGGAGGTGTTATATTTGACTTACCAAAGTATTATGAACAAAGGAGAAAGTGCTGAGAGGAGACAAGGTATTCGGCAGAGGAAACTATGGTGATGAGAAAAGAAAGGCTTGGAGAGAAATAACCAAAATTCAGCAGTAGATGCTTAGGAGTTTCGACAAGGTGAACCACAAATACACTTGAAGAATATTGTCAAAAGAGAAAGGAGAAAACTCGAATGGTCAGAATGCAATTTCGTTACCAAAGATACACGAAACCGAAGAGAGAATGAAAAGACAAGAAGCAGAAGAGAAAAACTACCAAAAACAAAATGAAAGAAAACAACTACAAAGTATTATACCAATTCGGCTTCAAAAGGCAAATGTCGACTTCACTTCTACCAAAACTGAAATTCCCTAAGTCTGAAGAACAATTTTTGGCACACACTCCCTCCACATTCAAACTCCTTGATTTTCTCAATATCTCTCCTTAATACTCTCTACATTTTGCTCTATAATACACTCCTTCAACCACTCTATGATCTCTTCCATCAGAATTCTACTGCAAACTAGCCGATCTAGCTGCAAAATAAATACTTCACCTTAATCTGTGCCAACACTCAAACCTTGGACCTCAAACACGCTACACATGCCACTTGCCACCAAGCCACAAGGCTTTTTGTGACCAAAAACCCTGCGCAATTGAATATAAAGCCTACATACTAACGTTTAGATTCATCTAAGGGTAAAAATTTAAAATTTCAGTAATAGCCAGGACTTGAACCCAGGCTTCTCTAACACTCCTAAATAAACCAAACACTTCGCCATCACACCATACAAGCAATTTGTATCAAACAACGCAAAATTAAATACCCTATATTTTTGGGGCGTTACATAGGAATGGTCTTATTATACTTGATTTTAACTAGAAAGATCATTGATGTGGGAAAAATCAACCTAAGAGAAATGCAAAATTGTGTCGTTAGACATTCTGGCCCAGCTTACTTTCCCTTTACGACAACAATTCTGTGCCTAAAAGCTAAAATTCTTACAAACATAAAGAAGACAGGGTACAGCTAGGGCATAATCATAGATTGGGACCTTTACCGAATAGCTAGAGACACTTTTCTACAGTAACGAGTTGAAGAAAGTAAGGATCTTGAAGAAGAAAAAGAAGATCCCATAGAGATTGAGCTAGTGCAAGAAGCTGAAGTCCTTGGTGAGGTGGAACCAATGGAACCAGAAGCTGAACCTGATGTTGAAACTTCAATGTTTAGAACTCAATCACCTTGCCTAGATCTTCGAGATAAGCTATCAAAGTTTATGTATATAATGCAACATATGCAATGGCAGCAACAAGCCTACTGGAGATACTAAAAAATAAGGGATGACTTGATGAGAAGTGCTCTTACGAAAATTTACAATGATCCATTTATTTTTGTGCCTAAGTTTCCAAATTACATATTTGAACGATAGAGTCCACTATCGAAGAAGGAGCGAAGTGACTCATGCAAAGACAATAATGATGGAGCAAAAGATGAGTCAAATTCAGAAGGATCTACAAATAAATAAAAAAGGGGGGATCTTGACTCTATTTTATTTATGTTCTTAGGTTATTTTAGGATTAAGTCTAATTAGGAATTTTTATTTTTGCATAATAAAATAAGAGGTGAAAATCATGAATAGAAATGAACAAGTCACAAAGTATAAAATGTGTAAATGGATATATACATGTCTAGGATTGGATTTAGAGAAAGCTTGGTACTTAAGCAGTCAAATTGACTCACCTCCTCCTTTTCTAGAATCCTACCTAGTGTATAGTATCTATTTACTTTAAAAAATGAGGACATTGTTCATCTTAACTAGGGGGACCGAAAAAAAATTTGAAATTATTTCCACTCAGAATAAATTTTTCTTTAAGTTATAATTAGGATATATTTTGTTCAAAAATTTAAAATTTTGTTAAGTATCCTAAACTTCAGTATAAATAAACCTCTATTATTTCAATAAATTGTTAAGTTAGCTTAATAATGATATAAATGTATTTTTAATAAAATATGTAAATCGTACGATAAAATTTTTAGTTCCTTACGAAAGTTAAGCATGCATGAAAATTTAAGTCTTTAGAATTGACTTAGTAGTTTCTTAAGGCAAAATCCTAGGAAGCAGGGAATGTTGAAAATGATTTAGGCAACTTTTATTTGGATCGTTTGAGCCTTTCAAGCCAACCATGATAAATTTTATCCTTTGAAACCGAACTTTGAGACTATATGGCCTAATTTTATTTGAACCCTTGCAATATTTAGCCATCACTTTTCTCTTAAGTATATTTAAATTGTCCCAAACACTAGACTGAGTACTATTCAGAGTATTCTTTGAAAATAAGTTTGGGGAGTTGAAAAGAAGTATCAAATGCTCTAAAAATTGTAGTATATACAGGAAAATGCTTGAATATAAAAAAAAAGCATATATACTTGAAAGACAATAAATGTACAAAAGAGCATACGAAAGAAAAGTAAGTTGGTTTATTGAAGGTAAATATTCCGAAGGTCCGGTCGAAGCTTAGTTTAGGGTTTTAGCTTAAATTTATCTATCTTTTACCTACCCCTAGTATAGCCATGTTACAACCTCGTTAAAGACCTATTGATTCAAGTTTTTATGCTACCTACATTAGTGGAGAGAAATTCCTATATTCAACATATGAAGGCATAAGTTAAACTTAAAGATTGCAGCTTAGTCTTATATAAGGGAATAAAATCAAATTGGTAAAGGTTAACATGTCTTTGTTAAGGAATCATTTAGTCTAATTTTGCTATCATAATAGTTGTTGAGATTAATTTGAACGATATGTATACTTAAGTAGCATAACTATCAAATTTCTTGTTTTTTAGCCTAAGTATATTAAATTCATAATTCTTGGAAGAATGTTGTTCTGAAGGAGTTTTTCAAATGTGTTTCCGAGAAATTCTTTTCAAATTTATGCATTACTCGAGACGAGCAATGAATTTAATTTAGGGGTGTGGAAACACAAAAATATACACACTTTTTCATGCCCTTTTAACTTAAATTCATGCAGTTTCGGTAAAATTCTTGTCGAAAAATAAATGATTTTTATAAAATAATTAAATTGTACTGAAATTATGAACATGTTGAATTTTAATTAATTTTATAATTAAATTTGATTAATTTTATCATTTTTGACAGATTTGCACAAAGGGCGAAAAACGACTCGGTAGACACTACTAGAAGTACAAAACCGAGAAGCAAATTGAAGTATCAAGACAAATTAATTTTTAGCCTAAGATGGTCCAAAATTATGTTTATTAATTTATAATATAATTAATTTTAATTTATATCCAATTTAATTTGGGTTAATAAATTATTAGTAATTAATTATGAAAAAGTGGTCCAATTGAGCCGAATCGAGTGAACTAAACCGACCAAGAAATAGATAGCCCAAAACTGTCCATATGTTGACCCAAAGTAGCTTATTGGCTGATTATTTGCAAAGAAGCTCTTGAAGACTTGTTCAAGTTACAAACAAATCCCTCTACAATTAGTGGCTTTATGGATTTGCCCCAAACCTAAATTAGTAAAGGTCCTTGCCACATGTGTGGCTGGCCAAGGGAGGACTCTTTGGCTGCTAATTTTAGTTATTTTTAGTAGCCCTCTTCAGCTATACAAACCCCCTTAGTTTGGTCATTTGAAACACACCTCAAGCATTCACATCTCTTCTCTCTTCTCTCCATTTTCTCTCTTCCTTTCTCATCTAAATTCCTTTGCTCTCTTGCTGCTTTCTCTTCTTGGAAAAGGGGCATTCATCAGCCATTTGGAGCGACATTGAAGTTTTCATAGTAGCCTTAGTCGACGAGGACAACGAAGAAGGAAGAACGGAGCAAACTATTTAAGCCACAAAGAAGGAAGTGTTTATAAATATTTATCTTGTTGGAATGATTAATTTAATTAATTTTGCTTGAATTTAATTCGTGTTAGGTTGATTGCATTTCGTCTGCTTAAATTGTTAAAATTGTGTTTATGTTGTTATAAGCCTCGATAAGATGCTTAATTAAGTAAAATCATGACTAAGTTATTCTTGCATTACAATTATAAGATAGCTAATGAATTAATTATTTATCGGATTGAAATTGTAATTAATGGACACAATACTTAATCAGTGCATGTTTAATCATCTGAGGTAGTTAAGGGTTAAATTAGCAACGGTATCTGACGATACATTTGCCTTCCATAACTTGCAAGATTATTGTGAGTAAACTGCTGTAAGGTAAGGATACTTTGTTACCTCATGTGGTCCTTTATGTGCTTATGAGATTTAGTTAATGGTTTGAATTGACATAGGGATATGTACAAGAGATTATTTCAATTTAATAAGTATGTATGTGCAATAACACATTTGCTTATTAAGATTTGTTTAATCAGTTGAATTGACATAGGAATATAGTCAAGAGATGAATGGATTTTGGTAGGTGAGTATGTTCATAAGTTAGCAAATTACCGAGTTGCCGTGAATTTATTCAAAACAACATAAACATGAGTTTAATAATTCTAAGTTAAGAAATGTCATTAATCTAACACAATTATGTCATCTTGATTAAAATCGTATTTTTAAATCGTGCATTAGAACTCTTATTTTATTTTTATTTGCTTAGTTTAAAAATCTTAGTTTTTAATCACATCTCTAAACCAAAATATTTTTCTTCGCCAAATTGTTTTAAATTTCATTCATAAATAATCCTTTTCACGGTCCCTATGGGTACGATAACTCGACATTTACTTGTCACTTTATTACTTGTTGTGATTGTGTACACTTGTAAATTTCTGTCGTTCCAGATCTCATTTCATCAAATTCTCTATTTAAACTAGCCTAAAATAAGTAAGCTCGGTCATTCTCTTCTTTTTTTCATAGCTTTTACACTATATTTAGTATACTCGCAGTCATCATTATAACATTGATCTAGTTCTTGCTAAAAAGACATCATCTCGTTATAATAAAAAATAATCTCCTTTTCTCCTTGCCTAGCCTTTTAGAGTTTTATTTCTAACTCAAAGATTTGTGAAGCTTTTTCTAAATTTGAATAGGTGTCTTTCACAATGTCCAAAGATCTTCAATAGTCGGGAGAAAAAAAAAGATTTACATATGGATGATTCCATGGAATTGACAAGCCACACATTCATCATAGAATTTTCTAACCTCCACGTACTCATCCTTGAATTGCCCACTTGTGGTTCCTTGATTTCTTCAACTAACTGACCTAGCTTTTTGTGCCCATCAATTACTAACTTTACGAACTACGACATTCAAGATAATTCGTGTCATTCAACTTGTGAAATGATAGATGAAAAGAGAGGTGAGACACCTTTGTCCCTTGAATCATTGCGCTTTCGTTAGTTGTTCTGATAACAAAACTTTTTATATTCGTTTGTTTGCTGGATCTGTTATCTCAAATGAAATTGTTTTAACCATGGTGTTACTGGAAATTTAACCTAGCTTAGATGACATGAAAGTTTTCAAGAGAGCACTCAATAAAATTGTTCTAATTTTATTAAGTAAAGAACTAAACTTAAATAGGAAAAAGACTCACAACATAATTGGGAAAATAATTATCTTATTTTAGTAAACTACCAAAAGATAAAAAATAAAAAATAAAAAATCGCAATTGATTATTCTAACATTTATCTACCTAAATAATGTGAAAAATATCTCAAAATATATGAGGCTTCAACATATATTTCAACACTCATCCCTAAAAAATAAAGGAGTATAGAAGATATTTGATAGTGAAAGTTGCTCATTCTGCCATTTTGACCAACTTAAATACCTTTTATTCATCATCTAAACATAAAATTAATAATTAAGTCCAATTTTCTAATAAATGTATGTATTGAAAAGATCTGAAATTTACATCCAAAACTCAAATACTTGAAGTATAAATATCTAGTATGTGCTAAGAAACCTAACATGAAGAAATAAAAGAACTTACGTTGTTTGAAATTGAACTACTTGCCAACTAATATAGAATAGATGTGGAGCGCCTTGCAAGTAGTTGAAAAAGAGTTTGCCACATTCTACTTAATCAACAATGGGTTCAACTTCTATCATTTGCTTTATTCCTTATGCTTTTGGAGTATCACCCATCATAAAGGTATCAATACATATATGGTTGAAATAAGTTTTATATTTGAACTTTTTTTTCTCAAGTATGCAAACATTAATTTTTTTCATCCATTTTAGGTGATTTTGACAAACAATGCAAGTCCAATGATTGAAAGAGATAAAAAAAAGAAATAAAAAATTAAAATAATTTTTATTATAAAATTTGAGATTTTTTTAATTTACCATAAATTCAACACAACTATCGAATTTGTAGCTATTTTACCTTAATTAGCGCATATGATTATTGTGATGGGTTTAGTAATATTGTCTACATTAAATAGTAATAATTTTAGACATTAATGAGGTTATTAAGTATATCAAGTAAAACATGTCAAAAGAACCAACAACAAATAATATAGGAATAATTACTATTTTAAATAAATTAATGGAGGTTAATAACAATATTTTTTAGAGTATTTATCTATTGCAATTTATACTAAGGCGAAGGTTTTACCTGTTCATTTTCATTTCTCTTTTTTACATAATAATATAATACTTAAATTTCAACTCTAATCCCTATATTTTTTATATTTATGAGAATAGTTAATTTTTAACTTTGATCCCTATACTTTATTTAAATTTGAGATTTATCTTTATACTTAAATTTTTAAATAATTTGGGACCTAAACTCTTATAATGTCATTTAGTTAGTCTAAATATTTTATTTTGATTAAATGTTGATGTGAATTTTTAAGAATTGTTAACACGGTTAAAATTCTTTAATAAATTCAGGACCATTACAATGACATTTTGTTATATGAATACCAAGCGAGTATTTTTTAAAAAAATTTTAAATTGTCACACTGACAAATTTAACAAATGAATTTTAACAATGTTAACAAATAGAACTAACATTTTTAAACTAAAAAAATAGAGAGACTAAATTCCTAAAAGTAAACAAATATATAAAAGACTAAATCCCAAATATATAAATAGTACAAGAATTTAGAGCATATTGCAAACATTAAATTTTTATCTACTATAACATCCCAAAAATCAGGTTAGAAAAAATAGGGTTAGTGAACCAAGAGTTGTCACGCCCCGACTTTTAAGGGTTATCTTTGTACGTTTGTGAAAAAGCAAGAGTTTGAGAAATTGGCTTAATGTGTAACACCCCTTACCCGTGTCCGACGTTGAGATAGGGTACGTGGTGTTACCTTACAAATACTCATACAATCGTTCAAACTTGAGTCAATGAAATGTGTCCCAATTTAAATTTTTTTTAACATTGTCCTATAGACCTTCATATGGGCCCACGAGGCCTAATACATAGTTTGGAATAATACGGGACCATTTAGGGTACTTAAGAAATTTCTTCAAAAACTACTAAAAATAGGGCACACGCCCATGTGGAAGGGAAACATGCCCGTATGGCCCCTAGACATGGCCGTGCTAATGGCCCATGTAGTTCACACGGCCTAAGCACCTAGGGACACGCCTGTGCCCCTTGTCTGTGTGAATTTATTTTCTAACATCAAACCTACAGGGGTTTTTACATAGTCTAGCACACGCTCATGTGCCCAGCCTGTGCCCCTCACATGGTTATGACATGCCCGTATCCCAGCCTGTGTGTAAAAAGCTTGACGTTCTATTTTTGACGTCAGTAATCACACGACCATGGCACACGCCTGTGTGCTCGGCCGATGTGCTTGGCCCGTGTGCGACACTGACTTGGCCAACCTAAGGTGCAAGGGACACACGACAGAGCCACACGCCCCTGTGCAGACCGTGTGTCTCACACGACCTAGAAACACGTATGTGTGTCTACCCGTGTGGACAAAATGAGGCTATCTACCAAGCCTTTTTGCCACCCTGAAACAATTTCAAATACAACCCAATATTTTCATATCATGACTTAACATCAATATCTATATAAATGTGTAACGCCCTAATTTTTGGGATTTTTGCGATTTTGGTGTGAACATGAAATTTTGTTGTTTAGGTATGTAATTTATGCTTTGAGGGTGTTAGTAGGCCTTTAGAAGGCCCAAGCCTAAATTAAAACCCGTAGACTTAAAGAGAAGGGGACTTGAGTAAGTGGGCTTTTAAGAAAAAGTGAGTAATTTAGAACACAAGTAAGCCCTTGGTAAAGTGGCAATGTGGCACCACTTAGAGTCTAAGAAAGTGGCGTGTAGAAGCTAGGCAAGGGCCAAGGTTCAAGTCTCAAGGTAAGCAGTGTGGTATTTTATTTTTATTGCATGTGCCAGTCATGTGATGGACTTTAAGTAAAACTCTGTTGGAAAGAGTTTGAGATGCTCATAGGATTGAGTCAAGGAGGGATAAGGGGAGAGATTTTAGGAAGTTTGAAGAGGAGAGTGTTTGGTCGATTGGGAAGGTTGGAGTGCATAGTTAGGTAGGGCTTTTGGGAGGTATTGTTTCGGCAATTGGGAGTAGTAAGTGCCGATTTCTCTTAGTAGCTAGCCTTCGGGATTTTGTCAAGTGGGACATTTTCTTTCTGCCGATTAGGTATAGTACCCTCTCCTCTTTTCTTTCTTCTCTTCTTCTCTTCTATTTTCACCCAAAGCCGAATCAACTCTTTTTTTTCTACTTTTCCTCAAAGCTGAATCCTATTGAAACAACCTTTCTTCTCAAGTCTACTAGTCGACCACCACCAAAAGCCAAAAGCCAAAAGCCGAAGTTGTGTTATCATTTTCTCCCTTGATCGAAACCCTATTCTTTCTTCAATCCACTTAGCCAAATCTCACACTTTCATAACCCTTGTTGACACATTCTCTTTTCTATTACAACTTATACCTTTCTCTTCTTCATTATACCAAAAGCCAAAACCTCCAAATTCATAGTGATTCGGGATCTAAACCTCTAGATCTATACTCTACCTGCACTTTAAGTTAGATCCATAGTAGATCTGAGATTGGAAAGGTGTTGGAAATCTTCTGTCAAGTATATCTTTGGTGGTAAGTACTCGGATCTTATCTTCCATTAATTAGTGATTCAAGAAAAGTTGAAAACCCCTAAGTTCATGGGGTGGCTATTGGTTAGGGCCTTAGTGGTTGACCATTCGGTTTGTTATGTGTTAGTGCAGATTGAAGGCTACCGATCGACGGGTGTGTGGAAGGCTAGGACCGTTGGTTCGACTAGATGTAGATCTAGTCACTGATTTCGGCAAAGGTAAGTACTCAAGTGATTAAAGGGTGGTTGCCGATTGTATATAGGGCTAAGTAGTGATAGTTTCAGTTGGATGTTGGATTAACGGTATGTTTTCAAATGATTGTAGGATAATCGCGTGGGAGATCTCGTTGTAGTAATCGCAAATCAGGTGTGTAAAAGAACACCCTCTAGTAGACTAAATCGGCAAAAGCTGAAAAGCCAAAATGCCAAAATTTCGGCATTTCGTGGGCTTGCGAGCGTGCGAGGGCTCGTGGGTCAGTTAAGACTGGTAAGATCGGTTGTCGCAATTGGTAAGGTGGACGTGTGCGCGATTTCGTGTGCCTTGCTGAATTTGGGCCTCTAGGGGCTGAATTTGGGCCCAATGGGCTTATGGGCCCATATGGGTGAAAACAAGTGTTAAGTGTGTTCTGATAATCTGGGAGTTAAAACTGTTTAACCAAACGAAAATTTGGGCTTAGTGGGCTAAAATAAACACTATAGGGCCTATTAGGGGTTTTAGGGCCCGATAGCTCTAAAGTTGGTAAATGGGCTAGATAAGTTATTTAGGTGAAAATTGGATTGTTAACAACTGTAATAAGCATGAAACCCTAAAAACTGGTAAATTTACTGAAATACCCCTCAAGGGTGGAAAATTACTATTTTACCCCTAGGTGCAAAATAACCATTATACCCCTAGGGTTAAATTTGACTAAGATGCATGCTATATTATATTTGTTTACTATATGCCATGACATGTTTTACTGTTGCATAGGACTGGGTTATTGATGGAGGAATTGCTAAGTGGCATTGCCACGTTTATTGACAAGGGCTTTGCCTCGTTTACTGTTAGTGGCTTGGCCACGTTATCTGATTAAGCAGTTATGCTGCGACTGTGGTGTGTAGGGCTGGGTGGGTTGAGTTATTCCCCACATGGTATGTAGGGTTGGTACGGGTGGTGTGTAGGGCTGGATTTGGGATGGGCTTTTGCATACATGCATAATATCTATTCTGTTACTGTAATGGGCCTAAGGGCCGTACTGAATACTGGATAGGGCTAAGGCCCAGTTAATACTGAATAGGGTTAAGGCCTAGTTAATACTGTACCTAGATAGGGATTAGGCCCAGTAAGCTTAAACTGATTTGGGCTCTGGTTGGGTTTTCTTTACACACTGAGTTTCCAAACTCACCCCTTCCTTTCATCTATGTAGGTGAGCCTTAAGCTAGTGGACTTGGAGCTGGAGGGATTCAGAGTGGCCACATGGACTGTAGTTGGATAATTTGCTTTAAGTAGTTCATTTTTCAATATTTCACTTAAATTTTGTTTTCATTTTGGTTTTGGGTTTGTAATAAGGCCGCTTTAAGTATTTTTAATATGGGTCTTTAATCCTTTACTTGTAATTTGATTAAAATGGGTAGATTAAGGCTGCGCAAGTTTTTCTTAAAATTAATCAACATTTTCAAAATAAAACACTCGTAACAAATGGATAACAAGAACACAAACAAGATCTCGTAATAGAATAACCTTTAAACTGGTAGTGGATAGGACGTTCACAAACTAAACCTGGATTTTCTTTTTAAACTTTAATATCGATTTTCGCAAAACTCGCCCTAATCATGATAACCAAAGAATATGGTATAAATCCTCGTCAATGTGACACACCAGATACGACCATAACGTCTGGGCCGGGTTTGGGGTGTTCCAAAATGTCCACAAGTATACATTTATCTAAAAACCACATTATGCTTAATGTGCATGCACAATTAACTTAAGAAAGCATCCACAATTTCCACAAATTCATTCTCATTTCACTAAAATAACTTGAATAATTTTGGCCAATTCCAATGGCCATTTACAACATGAATCTTATAAAATAAATGGCTAACACAATTGGCTAACTAGTGTAACTGGTACCAAAATGACCAAATAACCTATACATGCCATTACTCAAAATACAAAAACTACTATACTGAATGCTTTAATTGATAGTGTGAACGATGCCTCCGACGTCCTTGGATCCTTGAGTTACATAGGTGGCACTATAAGGGAAAATGGAAAGGAAAGGGGTAAGCACAAAGCTTAGTAAGTTGAATGCAGATATTAACGATTAAAAAACCATGAATTAACTTTCTCGTAAGTACCAATAATTCACATAAACATAAATGATTGTAAACATAACTTACTCATCTTTATTATTCCATTACTAATCATACAACATATGATCGGGCTCATTTCACATACATGATATATATATGCACCTGTACCACTCACAACAAGGTCATCACTTCCTTTATATACTCAACTATAAACTTTTCCCATGGAACTAAATGGAATAGGAAAGGATACTCGGTGGCCTCAAACGTAGGTTAAGCGCCGATGCCATGTCCCTAACATAGCCTTACACTAGCTCATAGGTTAAAGCCGATGCCATATCCCAGACATGGTCTTACACTAGCATATATCTAGAGCCGATGCCATGTCCCAGACATGGTCTTACACTGACTTTCTCGTATCGACGCTGATGCCATGTTCCAGACATGGTCTTACACTAGCACTCCTCGATTTGTGTCGATGCCATGTTCTGGACATGGTCTTACACTAGCACATATCGAGCCGATACCATGTCCTAGACATGGTCTTACACTAGCTCATCTATCTCGGAGTCGATGCCATGTCACAAAATGGTCTTACACTAGCTCTTGTATCACCCTAATCTCACGGCCCAATTATCCAGTCTATTCGTATGGTTCTGTAACACCCCAAACCCGGCCCAGACGTTACGGCCAAGTCTGGTGTGTCATATTGAAGTGTTTTTCGAAAACCATGTTTTTATTGAAAACCCTTCTTAGTGTTTAGAAACTTCTACCATTAAACTTGTATAAAACCTCAACTTGTGTTTGTTTATTTTTTTTCAAAACGTGGTTCATTGAAATAATCATTCCCTTTTTAAACATTTTTAACAACTTTGTAAAATTTTATGGAAAATTGTGAAAGCTTGTAAACCTTTGTAGTTTGAGGAAACATGTTATTTTAAAAATAGTTTAAGTATCGAAAAATCAGACCTTCTTTCTTATGGCTTAAAGTGAATGGATACTATGCACCAGGTAGGATTCCAAAAAAAAGGAGGTGAGTCAATTACTCTGCTTAAGTACCAAGCTCTCCCTAGATCCAATCCTAGACATGCACACACCCATTGCCACACTTTAACCCACGAACAACAAATTAGGTTTAAGTCTATTTAAAATATTCATTTATGAAAATGTTTACATTGCGGAAGCTTTGCTCTGTTATCGTGTTATTTTGAAAACAAGTAACTTTTATAAAATCACGCCTTAGAGCTATCCGATTTCGAAACGATTTAAACAATATCATGCTTAAGCTAAAACAAATTAAATAATTAGAGCGGCCTTATTACAAACCCAAAAACCAGAATAAAAATAATTAAAGCAAATAATAAAATAAATTAAATAACTTAATTAAACCAGAAATGCAGTCTATGTGGCCACCCTGAATCCCTCCAGCTCCAAGTCCACCAATCTAGGGCTCACTTGCATGGATGAAAGAAAATTGGGTGAGTTTGGAAACTCAGTGTGTAAAGAAAGCCCATCCAGAGCCCAAACCAGCTCAGGTCCATTGGGCCTAAACCCTACCAATCTCAGTAACTATTAGGCCGAAGCCCTATTCAGTATTCAGTTAATTGGGCCTTAGCCCTATTCAGTAAACAGTACAACTGGGCCTTAGCCCTTTTCAGATAATAGTACGGGCCATCAGCCCATTACAGCAACAGATCAGTAATAATGCATGTATGCAAAGCCCAAATCCCATCCTATATCCATCCACTACACTCCACCCGTACCAGCCATATACACTCCATGTGGGGAAACAACTCAACCCACCCAGCCGCTACACTCCACAGTCGCAGCATAACTGCTCAGATAATGTGGCCAAGCCACTAACAGTAATACGAGGCAAAGCCCCTTTCAGTAAACAGTACAAGGCAAAGCCTCTTTTAGTAATCAGTACGAGGCATAGCCTCTTTCAGTAAACAGTTTGAGGCAAAGCCTCTTTCAGTAATCAATACGAGGCAAACCTCTTTCAGTAATGGTGGCAATGCCACTTGGACTTCCTCCATCAATAAACCCAGTCCCATGCTACAGATAATCATGTCATGGCATACTGTGAACAGAAACAGAAAAACATGCATTTCAGTCAAACTTAGCCCTAGGGGTATAACGGTCATTTTACACTTAGGGGTAAAATAGTAATTTTTCACCTATAAGGGGTATTTCAGCAATTATTCCATTTTTTAGGGTTTTATGCACTTTACAGTCATTAATTGTCCAACTTTTATCTCAGTAGCTTACTTAGCCCATTTTAGCAGTTTACAGTCATTGGGCCCTAAAACCCTTAATGGGCCCTACAATGTCATTTAGCTAATTAGCCCATTTAGCCCAAATTCTAAGTCTAGCTTAACAGTCTTAACCTCCAGAAAATCAGAATACACTTACCGCTTACTCTTTCCCCATATGGGCCCGTAAGCCCATTGGGCCCAATTTCAGCCCCTCGAGGCCCAAATTTACCGAAGTGCACAAAATTGCGCACTCAACCATCTTACCACCTGCGATTACAAATCCAATGATTTCCAACCAACTTCGGCATTTCAGCATTTCGACTTTTCGGCTTTTGCCAATTTAGAGTATAGAAGGGTGTTCGATACACACCTGATTTGCGATTTTACCGATGAGATCTCCTATACGATTTCTCCCGTGTCGATCCTAGCTACTAGATCTAGATCTAGATCTAGATCACTTCCACGTCCCTAACCTTTATTTCCTCTTGCGAAATCCCCCTTTTTTGCAAACTAGAACACATAAATCGATTAGAAAAATTAGGATTACCTATCACCATAGTCGACAGCCTCCCTAAAGTATTTAGGGACTTTCGGCTTTCTTAAATCCCAAAATAATGAATAAAAACGAGAGACCCAAATACTTACCAAAGATCCACTGGACAAGAGTGCCTCCAACCCTTACCTATCTCAGATCTAATACAGATGTAGCCACAACCACAAGCAGAGAAAGACTCTAAGAGATCCAAGAGTTCGGCTACCAAATCCCTATGAATATGGTGATTTCGACTTTTGATGTGATGAAGAAGAAGATGGAAGTTGTATAAAAAGAGAGGGTTTCGATAAGGGTTTTAGGAGTTGTGAGATTCGGCTAAGTAGATTAAAGAAAGAATGGGGTTTCGACTTTTGGTGGTAATCCACTAACAAGGTGTTGAGAAAATAGAAGAATAAAGAAGAAGGTTCGGGCTTTGATGAAAAATAGAAGAGAAATAAGAGAAGAAAAAAACAACAACTAAAGAACAAGTGAATTCAGCCTTGAGAAACAAAAGAAAGAAAAGAAGAAAAGATGAGTAAAAATAATAAAACAAAACCGATTGAAAGAAAATAAAACCAAGAGGTTGAAAGAAGACCAAGAGAAAAAAGATTAATACCAAAACTACAAAAATAAATGTTTTCCCCTTGTTCCTTCGGCACATCCCCCAATAAGCTAAATTTTATCCCATTAAAATTCTTTAATCCAAAACCTTAATTTTAGCCATCCACCGAATTTGAATTGCATTCAAATTCTTCCTAGATTTTAGCTAAAAACAAAGTTTGAATTTCATTCAAACTTTTCCATCGATCAGCCGACTCACTCTGCTGCTAGGAGGAGTTTCGGTCCAGTACAACTCCTCTCACCATGCGTGTAGCAAAAAGGCAGCCCTCCTGCGCAACAGCAGCTCGAACCCAGGACCTCTAGGCAACCACACACGCTACTGGCCACTGTAACGTGTCTTTGCTTTCAATAATATACCGCCGCAATTATTTTTAAGGCTTATCCACTAAAGCCGCTGCTGTTAAAAATAAAATCAAAATTTTGCCTGCACCTCGGTTCGAACTCGCGCTCGCACGGACCTCTTAGCATGCTGCTGCCACTGTGCCATAGGCGCTCTTGTGGCGAACTCCCGTTGCAACTTCTTTTAAGGCATCTTTTAACGGAACCCTGATTACTACAAAAACAAACATTGCGCGCATCATGCCTTGAACCCAGGCCCCCTTCTTGCTGTCTAACGTGCTAAACCACTGGGCCAGGCACTTCCTTTGTGCCTAAACCTAGGCCAACTTATATATAAGCCCTATTGCCCAGATTCCCCTAAGAAAGCAAAAATAAAAAAATTTTTTACTAAAGCCTTGGGCCGAGCCCAGGACTTTTCCCACACTATAAATCCTTCGTAATTTACTTAAAAACTAAACTAAACATAAAAATAATAATTATAAATATTTTTAATAATAATAATAATAATAATTTTCCATGAAAATTTAAAGCATCCAATTTTTTTTGGGCCGTCTTCTATCCGAACCTGGACTCAAAGCCCAATAATTCTAGGCCCAAATTCAGGGTGTTACAGGTTCCATCATGAAAATTATCATCATAACATTTCAATGTCATCTCATAAGCAAAAATCAATATTCCATGGAATAGTAATAAATAAATAAATATATATGAAGAAAGTCGTAATATTTACACTCAATCGGTTTCAGTTTGACAACTTGGCCTTCCCCCTATCTAGGCCCGGATTTCTTTGTTCTTGATCTATAACAAAAAAAATTTCTCTAACTTAATCACTTAATCATTTACAACAATTTAAAATTCACAATTTGGCAAAAATGACCATTTTGCCCCTAGACTTTAGCAAAATGACCATTTTACTTCTAGGCTCGAAAATTGATTTTTATCGAATTTCATCATTAACCAAGCCTAACCAAACTCTTTTCAATCTTATTGCAACCCAAAATTCCTATTATCTCACACACTTACTCTTTAGGCGATTTAGTCCTTTTTCGCAATTGAGCTTGTAATCGCGTAAATTAATTTGCCAGGATTTTTCATGCACCTTTATAAAAATACTTTAACACATAAAATAATGCTAAATTAATTTTCCCTAACCTCGGGTAAGTGGTTTTGAAATCACTACTCCGACTAAGCCCAAATTCGGGCTATTACAATTCTCCCCCTTAGGGATTTTCGTCCCCGAAAATCTTACTATTAAAGAGGTTTAGGTACTGATCTCTCATAGTCTTCTTAGGTTACCATGTGGCTTGCTCGACTCCATGTCTATGCCATAAAATCTTTACAGGGGCTATGCTTTTATTCCTCAATTTCTTGACTTCCCCAGCCAAAATCTTAACAGGCTCTTCATCATAGGTCATGTCCAAACTTAACTCAATCTTTGCCGATGAAATCACGTGTGAATGGTCAGAGCAGTAGCGACGTAACATCGATACATAAAAGACATCATGAATTTTCTCCAACTCAGATGGTAATGTTAAACGGTATGCTACGGGTCCAATTGTCTCGGTCTCCTTGTATGGTCTAATAAATTGTGGACTCAACTTGCCTTTCCTACCGGATCAAAGGACTTTCTTCGACGGGGACACCTTCAAAAACACCTTATCCCCAACTTGAAACTTGATCTCCTTTCGTTTCAAATTCACGTAGGATTTTTGTCTATCCGAGGTGGCTTTCAGGCAATCTCAAATCACCTTAACCTTCTCATCGGCCTCTTTGACTAAGTCGACCCTGTGTATCTAATTCTCTTTAAGTTCCGACCAATACAAGGGCGTTCGGCACTTGCACCCATACAAAGCCTCATAAGGCGCCATCTAAAGACTCGACTGATAACTATTGTTGTAGGCGAATTCAACCAACGGCAAGTACTTTTCCCAACTGCCCTGAAACTCTAGAACACAACACTGTAACATGTTCTCAAGTATCTAGATCACTCTCTCTGACTGGCCATCCATTTGCAGGCAAAAAGCTGTGCTAAAATTCAATTTTGTCCCCAAAGCTCCTTGCAAATTTCCCAAAAATCATGACGTAAACCTTGGATCCCTATCTAAAATAATCAATAAGGGTACTCCATGAAGCCTCACAATCTCTGAAATATACAAATCGACCAATTTCTCAAGCGGGTAATAGGTATGTACTGGTATGAAATGAGCTAACTTAGTGAGTCTATCTACTACTACCCAAACTGCATCTTTCTTCTTCGGAGTCGAAGGTAATCCCATCACAAAGTCTATAGTGACCTGATCCTATTTTCATTCGGAAACCATTATGGGCTGAAGTAAACCCAATGGTACCTTATGTTTGGCCTTCACTTGCTGACAAATTAGGCATCTTGATACAAATTCCAAAATGTCTCTTTTCATACCAGGCCACTAATACATTTTCCTTAGATCATTGTACATCTTTACACTCATCGGGTGAATAGACAAGCACCCACTATGAGCTTCTTCCAACATTTTCAGAATAATCTCATTGCTTTTAGGTATGCAAACTCTGTCTCGATATATTAAGCAACCACTGGGCTTAATTTGGAAATCTCATTCAATGCCTAACTCATATAGTGTTCTTTTAGCTTGTAGCCCTTCATCATTTTTCTGAGCTTCAAGAATTTCTTGGAGGAATACAGGTTTAGCTCTCATCTCTGTAAGAATTGAACCATTCTCAGACATCGACAACTGGATACTCATAGCCTTTAAAGCAAACAATGATTTTTGGCTTAGTGCATCGGCAACTACATTCGCCTTTCCAAGATGGTAGTCAATCACCAACTCGTAGTCTTTTATCAGCTCTACCCATCTCCGTTGCCTTAAATTTAACTCTTTTTGTGTCATCAGATACTTTAAGCTTTTATGGTCCATGAAAATTTGGCATTTCTCACCATATAAATGGTGTCTCTAAATCTTTAGCGCAAAACTGATGGTGGCCAACTCTAAGTCATGAGTAGGGTAGTTTTTCTCATATGGATTCAACTGTCTCGAGGCGTATGCAATTACTTTACCTTCTTGCATTATCAAGCACCCCAATCCATTCAGGAGAGAGTCGCTATACACCACAAACTCTTTTCCCGTTTTGAGTTGCACTAAAACTGGAGCTTCGATTAACAAAGCCTTTAATCTCTCAAAACTTTGTTGACATTTTTCTATCCACTTGAATCTAACGTCTTTCTGCAACAATCTCGTCATCGGAGCCGCACTCATAGAAAATCCATTAACAAAACGTCTGTAGTATCCAATTAAGCCCAAGAAACTCTTAACTCTGACACATTCCTCGGTGGTTAAAATCTTACTTGGGTCAACTCTGACCCCTTCACCCCGAGAAATATGTCCCAAGAATCTGACCTCTCGAAGCCAAAATTCACTTTTACTAAACTTAGCATATAATTGCTTCTCTCTCAAGGTCTGCAGAGCAGTCCTCAAGTGCTCAGCATGCTCGTTCTCATCTCGAGAGTAAATCAGTATGTCATCAATAAAGACTACTACAAATTTATCTAGGTATGGTCGAAATATGCGGTTCATTAAATCCATGAATACCGCTGGGGTGCTCGTCAAGCCAAAAGGCATGACTAAAAACTTGTAATGACCATACCTCGTCCGAAACGTAGTCTTTGACACGTCCTTCTCCTTAACTCTAAGCTGGTAATAACCGGACCTCAGGTCTATCTTGGAAAACACCGTGGCTCCCCTAAGTTGATCGAACAAGTTGTCGATCCGAGGTAAAGGATACTTGTTCTTCATAGTCACCTTATTGAGTTGTTTGTAATCTATACATAATCTTAACGACCTATCTTTCTTTTTCACAAAAAGTACAAGAGCACCCCATAGAGAATAGCTCGGTCTCGCAAATCCCTTTTCCATCAATTCTTGTAATTGTGCCTTCAACTCCTTTAACTCCATCGGTGCCATCCTATACGGAGCAATCGAGATAGGTGTCGTACCAGGGACTAACTTGATACCAAACTCCACTTCCTTAATCAGAGGTAATCTGGGAAACTCTTTCAGAAACACATCTGGGTACTCACAAACCACTGGCACTGACTTAATCTTCATTTGAGATACTTGGGTGTTCAACATAAAGGCAAGAAAACCTTCACACCTTTTTCTCAAATATCTTACTGCAGTCAAAGACGAAATCATTACCGGTAAGTTATTCGGTCCACTTGATTCTACCCGAAGGTTATCTCCATTTTCACATCTCAATTTAATAAATTTCCTCCCACAATCCACTATTACATTGTGAGTAGAATACCAATCCATACCAAGGATTACACCGAACTCATCAAACAACAATAGCATAAGACTGGCCGGAAAACAATGACCTCTAATTGTTAAGGGACAGTTTTTACATACGTGGTCAACTAACACGTGCTTGCCTAGCGGATTAGTCACTTTTACTACAAATTTTGTAGACTCAACTAGCACATTTATATTAGGCACCAACTTCATGCAAATGTAAGAATGGGTAGACCCTATATCAACTAAAACAAGATTAGATATATTGTGGATAGAAAAGGTACCCGTAATCACATCTGGGTACGAGGCTTCCTCGCGAGCGTAAATGGCATAAGTCCTTACTGGCGCTCGGCCCTCGAACCTTGGGGTGGAATCTCTAGGCACACCCTTGCTATCGGCTCCGCTTTTGGGTTCTTCTGTGAACTACCCCATGACGGTTCATTATTCGTCTGTATCTCTTCTTTTTATCTTTTTCATCCCACTCAGAACAATTCCAAATGAAGTGATCCAATGACCCACACTTATAACATCTGTAACACCCCAAACCCGGCCCAGATGTTATGGCCAAGTCCGGTGTGCTACATCACCTAGACTATCCTACGCCGCCCTATCTACTAAGTCCGATGGTGAGTTTTAAAAAAGCAATGCTTGATTTTAGGAAATTCCCGTTTTAGTAATTATTTGACTTAATCTCTAGTCCATTTGTTAAGCGATTCATTTTAACCTTATTATCCTAATTAGCCATTTGTACTATCAGGTTGGTTAGGAAAATGTTTGTTTAATTTTCGAAAACGGTGTGTATTTGTGGCTGAAATAAAATAGTTGAAAATCCCAAATAAAAACAGGTATAGTGGCCTTATTACAACCCATAACAAATAAAACCAATAGCAAAAAGTAATCAAATTAATAACCAATTAAAATGCGAGTTCAGTCCTCGTGGCCACTCTGAATCCCTCCCAGCATCCAAGTCACGCTCTAGGGCTCTCCTACAAGGATGGAAAAGAAAAAGGTGAGTTTGGGGAAACTCAGTGTGTGCAGAACCCATCCAAAGCCCACATCAGCTCGAGCCCACTGGGTCTGAGCTCTAACCAGTCTCAGTTAGTTACTGGGCCGAAGCCCTATTCAGATTACAGATACTGGGCCAAAGCCATATAATAGATACTAGGCCGAAGCCCTATTTAGATAACAGTTTGGCCCATAGGCCCATAACAGTACAGTACAGTATAACAGTATGAATGCAACCCAATTGGGGAGAATACTCAACCCACCAACCACTACACACCACCCGTACCAGCCAATACACCATGTGGGGAATAACTTGACCCACCAAGCCCACACACCACAGTCGCAGCATGGCTGCTCAGATAAATAGTATACGAGGCGAAGCCCCTTTCAGAAACAGTACGAGGCATAGCCCCTTTCAATAACGTGGCAATGCCACTTACACTTCCTCCAATATAAACCCAACCCATGCATCAGACATACATACATCATGATATGCAGTAACAAAAATAGTCATGTCAAACAGTACAGTCGATTCCAGCCCTGGGGTATAATGGTAATTTTCCACCTAGGGGTAAATCTATAATTTCTCACCCTAAGAGTATTTTAGTAATTCCGTTCTCTTATTACAGTTTTTATTATTGTTACAGCCTCTACTATTACAGTGGTTGTTACAGAAACTCATTTAATTCGGTTTATCAGTTTTAGCCCTTAGGCCCTAAAACCCCTAATGGCCCTACCATGTCAATTAGCCCGTTAAGCCCATTTAAGTCTTAATCTTTAATCCATTACTCATTTTAATAGTTTTTACGACTATAGTCCATATTATTACCTTTGAACCTATTCTTATCCCAATGGCCCAAATTGCCCATTGGGCCCATATTCAGCCCATCGAGGCCCAACTTACCATAGCGCCCAAAATTTTGCGGTCAACTTGCAAGACAGTGTCGATTCCAAAACCAACCTTCTCCTACCAACTTGAGAGCGTTCGCATGCTCACAAGCTCTCGAAATGCCAGAATTTTGGCATTTCGGCTTTTTGGCTTTTGCCGATTTGAACAATGAAGGTGTTCAAAGCACACACCTGTTTTGGGATTCAATCGACGAAATCCTCCACGTGCTAACTCCTACAATCCATTTCCTAATAGATTAGCCAATAGATCCACGAAAAACACTGCAAAAAGTTCCTTACCAAATTCGCCCAATACCTCTAATGGCCTAAAATCTTACCTTTGCCAATTTAGATCCCTTTAGATCTAGATCTGATGATCCCGATGCCTTCACTGCCTCACTTGCTCACCTCCTTCACTAACTATCACTCAAAAAAAAACCAAAACACAACTTTAGATCACTAATAGACTAAATCGACAACCTCCCTAACTTTAGGGACTTTTGGCTTTTCTAAAGTATGAAATATCTTAAGGATCTGAGTTGATAACCACTTACCATTACTTTTACCTTGACTCTAACTCAGATCTGAAGTAGATCTAACCCTTAAATGTTAGTAGAACCCTTATCTCTGAGATCTGCAAATTCGGCTATCTCCCTAAAACCATGGTGATTTCGGCTTTTCACCAAGTGAAGAAGATGACGATTTGGGCTATGGGTTTGAGTGATGGTGTCGACAATGATGTGGCTCAAGGGGATGTAATAATCGGCCACAACAGGTGAAGGGAACAGGGGTAATTCGACTTAGAAGGATTCGGCAAAAGGAAGTAGCTTTCGGGATTCTGGCACTTTGAACAATCAGCTATGGGTGTTTTTGAGAGGGATGGGAACAAAAGAAAGAGTGGATCTGAATATGAAGGGTGTTCGGCTAGGGAAGAGATCAAAGAGGAAAAAGAAAAGTGAAGAAAATAATGGTAGAGGTGAAGAAGAAGAAATCGGCTAGGAGCTTTCTAGGGAGGCAAGTTTCAGCTTTTCTGTCAGTAAAAGAGAAGATTATACCTAAGGTGGCTAGCCCTAATTCTTATGACAGAAATAGAAAAAGATAAAACCCTAATAATCTCTCTAAAGCAATCGGCCCAAGTCCCTAAAGCCCTTGCCGAAATTCACTTAAGTTAGTCACATGCCCGGCACATGCTTAAAAATTAAAAAGAACACTACGCTTACCTTGTAATCGAACCCTTGTCCTTGAATACCCACTTAGGTGCCACTTTTTTAAGGAGCTTAGTGGTGCCACCTTGCCACTCTACCAAGGCTCCCTTTGTGACATATTTTACACGGTTTTTCTTAAAGGCCCACTTAACCAAGTTCCCTTTCACTTGAAAATCCAACTTAATATTTTACCGGGTTTTAACTTAAGCTTGGGCCTTCTAAAGGCCCACTAACTCATGTACCTACATTTTCAACCTTCAGAACACCAAAATTTTAAAACTTCACTAAAATTCACAAAACCCGAAAAATCCCGAAAATCAGGGCGTGACAACTCTACCCCCCTTAAAGAAATTCGGCCTCAAAATTTACCTGATCCAAATAATTGAGGGTATTGTTGACGCATCGCTTCTTCTGGCTCCCACGTAGCTTCTTCTCTACCATGGTTGCGCCATAGCACCTTAACCAATGGAACAGACTTCCTCCTTAAGACTTTGACTTCACGATCTAAGATTTGTACAGGCTCTTCCTCGAAGGTCAAATCAATATTTACTGCAATCTCCTCTACTGGTATAATATGCAAAGGGTCTGACCGATACCATCTTAGCATAGACACGTGAAAAACGTCATGGATATGATCTAACTCTGGTGGCAACTCCAACTGATATGCTACTGGCCTAATCCGCTTGAGAATCCTATAAGGCCCAATAAACCGAGGACTTAGCTTGCCCTTTTTACCAAACCTCAAGATCTTCTTCCATGGTGAAACCTTTAGAAATACCATATCTCCAACAGCAAATTCCATTTCCTTGCGCTTAAGGTCGGCATATGACTTCTGCCGATCAGACACTTCCTTTAATCAATCTCGAATCAGCTTAACCTTACTTTCAGTATCTGCCACTAACTCTGGTCCAAGCACTTTACGTTCTCCTAACTCTGTCCAACATGTAGGAGTACGACATCTCCGCCCATAAAGTGCCTCATATGGAGCCATCTGAATACTCGCTTAATAGCTGTTATTGTATGCAAATTCCACCAATGGCAAATAGTCTTCCCAACTACCACAGAAGTCAATCACACATCCTCTCAACATGTCCTCCAACACTTGAATAACCCTCTCAGACTGACCATCTGTCTAAGGGTGAAATGCAGTACTAAAGTCCAATTGCGTACCTAACGCCTCATGTAACTTCTTCCAGAATCGAGATGTAAATCTAGGGTCTCGATCAGAAATTATCGAAACTAGCACCCCATGCAAACGCACAATCTCTGCTATATATAATTTGGCCAACTTCTGCAGTGAGTAATCGGTTCTGACCGGTATAAAATGAGCAGACTTTGTCAACCTATCCACGATTACCCATACAGAGTCTTTCTTCGAAGGTGTCAAAGGCAACCCACTCACAAAATCCATCGTTACTCTTTCCCATTTCTACTGCGGAATCTTCACTGGCTGCAACAATCCAGAAGGCAATTAGTGCTCAGCTTTAACTTGCTGACAGGTCATACATTTCCCAACGAACTCAATCACCTCTCGCTTAAGTCCAGGCCACCAATAAACCTCTCGCAAATCTTTATACAACTTATTACCTCCAGGGTGCATAGCACAAGGTCCACCATGAGCCTCACCCAAAATCAACTACCTTAAATCAGAGTCCTTAAGAACGCAAATTCTCCCACGGAAACAAAGAACCCCATCAGAATTCAGTCTAAAATCCTCACTCTCACCATTCTTGACTTGCTGAAATCGAGGAATCAACGAATCATCCTTCAACTATAACTCTTTGATCCTTTCAGTCCAAGTCGGTCTTACTTGCAACTCTGCTAGCAAGCTCCCATCATCATACAAACTCAAACGAGCAAACATGGCATTTAACTCAGCAACGGCCCTTCGACTCAGTGCATCAGCCACTACATTAGCCTTGCCAGGGTGGTATTCAATCGAACAGTCATAGTCCTTAAGCAACTCTATCCATCTCCGTTGCCTAAGATTCAACTCCTACTGAGTTAACAGATATTTGAGACTTTTATGGTCAGTGTATATAATACACTTTTCCCCATAAAGGTAGTGTCTCCAGATTTTCAATGCAAACACCACCGCTGTCAACTCCAAGTCATGCGTAGGGTAGTTCGCCTCGTGAGGCTTAAGCTGCCGCAAAGCATAAACAACCACCTTACCCTCTTGCATTAGCACACAACCTAATCCCACATGCGAAGCATCGCTATAAACCGTAAAGTCCTTCCTAGATTCTGGCTGAATCAACACTGGCACCTCAGTCAACACCTTTTTCAGCTTGTCAAAAGCTTCAAAAGCTTCTTGCTGCCTCTCAGTCCAATTAAAGGCTACTCCCTTCCTTAACAATTTCGTTAACGGAGCTGCGATGATAGAGAACCCCTCAACAAACCTTCTATAATAACCTGCCAAACCCAGAAAACTACGAATTTCAAACACCGTCCTTGGTGGCTTCCAATCCAAAACTACCTCAATCTTGCGAGGATCTACCCTAATCCCCTCAGTAGAAACAACATGCCCTAGAAAAGTCACTTCTCGAAGCCAGAATTTGCACTTACTAAATTTCGCATACAATTACTTTTCTCTTAGAATCTGCAGAACAATTCGAAGATACTCATCATGCTTCTCTTCTATTTCCGAATACACCAATATATCGTCAATAAAGACGACCACGAATTGATCCAAGTACGGCTGGAATACTCGATTCATTAAATCCATAAAAGCTGCTGGTGCATTCGTCAATCCAAATGGCATAACCAAAAACTCGTAGTGACCATAGTGAGTTCTGAATGCCATTTTATGCACATCCACCTCCTTTACCCTTAACTGATGATATCCAGATCGAAGGTTGATCTTGGAAAACACAGAAGCTCCTTGAAGCTGGTCGAACAAATCGTCTATTCTCGGTAGAGGGTACTTGTTCTTTATCGTTAGTTTGTTCAACTGGCGATAATCGATGCACATACGCATCGTTCCATCCTTCTTTTTCACGAACAGTACCGGTGCTCCCCACTGAGACACACTCAGTCTAATGAAGCTCCTATCTAACAACTCTTGAATCTGGGCTTTCAATTCCACTAGCTCCTTTGGTGCCATTCTGTAAGGCGCAATAGACACTGGAGCTGTTCCAGGTAACAGATCGATCCCAAATTCAACTTCTCGGTTAGGAGGTAATCCAGGAAGCTCCTCAGGAAAAACATCTTGAAATTCATTAACCATCCTCACTGTCTCCATTGTCACCCTTTCGGGTTCAGTTTGACTTACGAACGCCAAGTATGCTTCACAACCTTTGCGCATCAACCTTTCAGCCCTTAAGGCAGAAACCACATTGGACAAATAGTCCCTACGTTCACCAATAACCATCACCTCCTCGCCTTCGGTTGTTCTCAATACCATTCTTTTGGCTGCGCAATCCAGCGTTGCCTTGTGCTTGGTTAACCAGTCCATGCCCAAAATCAAGTCGAATTCTCCAAAAGGTAGCTCCATTAAATCTCCAGTAAAGATCCAAACCTGAGTCTCTAAAGGCACTTCCCTAAATAGTTTGTCTACTTTAACGGAGTGACCTAAAGGACTAACTACTATGACCTCACTCACAGTCTCCTCAGAATGCACACCCAACGACCCAGAAATTTCATAAGCAACATACGAATGTGTCGAACCCACATCAATTAAAGCAGTATATGGTGTATGAGATATTAAGAACGTACCAGTTATAACATCAGGTGCATCACCCTTCTCGCGACGGCGAGTAGCATACACTAAGGCTGGCTGACGAGCCTCAGCATTACCAGCACCCCTGCCAGGTGCTCCACGACCACGTCCATTACCATTGCCTCCTCTACCTTGACCACGGCCCCTTGGCGGTGGCAGTCCTCCTCGCGCAGGCTGAGCAACCCTCTGATCAACAGCTTAAGCCTGAGCTAGCTTCTGTGGGCAGTTCTTAACTTGATGATCCTTAAACCCACAACAAAAATAAGCTCCACTGCATTTCCAGCATTCTCCTCGATGAACTCTGCCACAGTCTCCACAAGCCTGTAGTCTAACAACATTCACTGGCACAGCTCGCACTGGTTCTTCTACTCTAGCCCTCTTAAAATTTTGGTTTGCAGCTCCTGATGTTCCATAATCTCTCCTAAAACGATTGTGATCCCTATCGCGATTCTACCTTTCAGTTTGCTTCACTTCCTCGGTTATCTTAGCCTTCTCCACCAGTGCAGCAAATTCGCGCTCCCTCTGCGGTGCTATCAATACTTTTAGCTCATCTCTGAGGCCATCCTCAAACCGAACACTGCGCTCATATTCAGTGGAAACAATGCCGCTAGCATACAGGCTTAGTCACAGAAATTCTGCCTCATATTCAACCACAGTCTTACTACCCTCGGTCAGGTTCAGAAATTCCTTCCTTCGTGTGTCCACATAACTAGCCCCAACATATTTCGCCTTGAAAGACTGCTTGAACAATTCCTAGGTTACCCTCTCAGTTGGGGTACCCTCTCTCACGGTGATCCACCATTGATACGCCTCGTCCCTCAGCAACAATACCGCTCCTTTTAACTTCTGCCCTATTGAGCAGTCCAAGTCATCCATAATTTGCTCTGTGGCTTCCAGCCAGTACTCAGCCACATTCGGGGCCACTCTAGATATGCCCCTAAAAACTTCCGCTCTATTGGCCCAGAGTCGCTCAAAAATGGACCCCCTATTCATGGCCCCAACATTGGCTCCAGCCACCCTTTCCAGAACTCTCAGCATGGCCTGGGACAGAGCGTCGTCCCCTGCGGCCCGATCGTACGGCCCATTATCCTCAACCAGTGGTCGTGCCCTCCAGCTGGCATATGCTCAGAAGACGACGATCCAACTTTAGCACTAACTTGGCCTCGTCCACGAACGGCTTTTGTACTCATATCGATTATCTGATTTATGAATTTTATGACATCAGTTAATGTTTCAGTTGTTTATTACAGAATATCTTATGAACATATAAAGTTTCAGAGTTGTGTTCGTGTGATCGTAGCGTAGCTACTGTCTCAGTTTCTTAGGGTTTAGTTTACCGTACAGTATCAGTTTTATAGCCTTAATACTACCTCACCTATAGTATCATATCCAAGGCCCAGTACTATCTACAATTTTATTTTCAGTACAGTACAGAATTTAAAGCAGGACATACTTACAACTTGGAGCCGGGGATTCAGTGTGCCACTTTCCGATTTATCAGATCAAATAGTTCGAGGCCTCTTTAAAAAAAATCAATGTTTCAAAACATCTTGTTTAAAAAAACTACAATTTGAAGAAAAAAAACCTTTTAAAAACCAAAAATTTTTCAGAAATCTGATTTTCCAAAAATACCCTTCTGGACTCTAAAATTTTTTAAAAACCCTTTTTGGACCTGATCCACAGCCTAGTTGTTGTAACCTGGCTCTGATACCACTAAATGTAACACCCCAAACCTGGCCCAGACGTTATGGCCAAGTCCGGTGTGCTACATCACCTAGACTATCCTACGCCGCCCTATCTACTATGTCTGATGGTGAGTTTTGAAAAAACAATGCTTAATTTTAGGAAATTCTCGTTTTAATAATTATTCGACTTAATCTCTAGTCCATTTGTTAAGCGATTCATTTTAACCTTACTATCTTACTTAGCCATTTGTACTATCAGGTTGGTTAGGAAAACGTTTGTTTAATTTTTGAAAACGGTGTGTATTTGTGGCTGAAATAAAACAGTTGAAAATCCCAAATAAAAACAGGTATAGTGGCCTTATTACAACCCATAACAAATAAAACTAATAGCAAAAAGTAATCAAATTAATAACCAATTAAAATGCGAGTTTAGTCCTCGTGGCCACTCTAAATCCCTCCCAGCATCCAAGTCATGCTCTAGGGCTCTCCTGCAAGGATGGAAAAGAAAAGGGTGAGTTTGGGGAAACTCAGTGTGTGCAGAACCCATCTAAAGCCCAATCGACTCGAGCCCACTAGGCCTGAGCCCTAACCAGTCTCAGTCAGTTACTGGGCCGAAGCCCTATTCAGATTACAGATACTGGGCCAAAGCCCTATAACAGATATTGGGCCGAAGCCCTATTCAGATAACAGTTTGGCCCATAGGCCCATAACAGTACAATACAGTATAACAGTATGAATGCAACCCAATTGGGGAGACTACTCAACCCACCAACCGCTACACACCACCTGTACCAGCCAACACACCATGTGGGGAATAACTCGACCCACCAAGCCCATACACCACAGTCGCAGCATGGCTGCTCAGATAAACAGTATACGAGGCGAAGCCCCTTTCAGAAACAGTACGAGGCATAGCCCCTTTCAGTAATGTGGCAATGCCACTTACACTTCCTCCAATATAAACCCAACCCATACATCAGACATACATACATCATGATATGCAGTAACAGAAACAGTCATGTCAAACAGTACAGTCGATTCTAGCCTTGGGGTATAATGGTAATTTTCCACCTAGGGGTAAATCAGTAATTTCTCACCCTAAGAGTATTTCAGCAATTCTGTTCTCTTATTACAGTTTTTATTATTGTTACAGCCTCTACTATTACAGTGGTTGTTACAGAAACTCATTTAATTCGGTTTATCAGTTTTAGCCCTTAGGCACTAAAACCCCTAATGGCCCTACCATGTCAATTAGCTCGTTAAGCCCATTTAAGTCTTAATCTTTAATCCATTACTCATTTTAACAGTTTTTATGACTATAGTCCATATTATTACCTTTGAACCTATTCTTATCCCAAATGGCCCAAATTGCCCATTGGGCCCATATTCGGCCCACCGAGGCCCAACTTACCGTAGCGCCCAAAATTTCTCGGTCAACCCGCTTGACAGTGCCGATTCCAAAACCAACCTTCTCCTACCAACTTGAGAGCGTTCACATGCTCACAAGCTCTCGAAATGCCGGAACTTCGGCATTTCGGCTTTTTGGCTTTTGCCGATTTGAACAATGAAGGTGTTCAAAGCACACACCTGTTTTGTGATTCAACCGATGAAATCCTCCACGTGCTAACTCCTACAATCCATTTCCTAATAGATTAGCCAATAGATCCACGAAAAACACTGCAAAAAGTTCCTTACCAAATTCGGCCAATACCTCTAATGGCCTAAAAATCTTACCTTTGCCGATTTAGATCCTTTTAGATCTAGATCTGATGATCCCGATGCCTTCACTGCCTTACTTGCTCACCTCCTTCGCTAACTATCACTCAAAAAAAAACCAAAACACAACTTTAGATCACTAATAGACTAAATCGACAACCTCCCTAACTTTAGGGACTTTCGGCTTTTCTAAAGTATGAAATATCTTAAGGATCTGAGTTGATAAACACTTACCACTGCTTTTACCTTGACTCTAACTCAGATCTGAAGTAGATCTAACCCTTAAATGTTAGTAGAACCCTTATCTCTGAGATCTGCAAATTTGGCTATCTCCCTAAAACCATGGTGATTTCGGCTTTTCACCAAGTGAAGAAGATGACGATTTGGGCTATGGGTTTGAGTGATGGTGTCGAAAATGATGTGGCTTAAGGGGATGTAATAATCGGCCACAACAGGTGAAGGGAATAGGGGTAATTCGGCTTAGAAGGATTCAGAAAAAAAGTAGCTTTCGGGATTCTGGCACTTTGAACAATCGGCTATGGGTGTTTTTGAGAGGGATGGGAGCAAAAGAAAGAGTGGATCTGAATAGGAAGGGTGTTCGGCTAGGGAAGAGATCAAAGAGGAAAAAGAAAAGTGAAGAAAATAATGGTAGAGGTGAAGAAGAAGAAATCGGCTAGGAGCTTTCTAGGGAGGCAAGTTTCAGCTTTTCTGTCAGTAAAAGAGAAGATTATACCTAAGGTGGCTAGCCCTAATTCTTATGACAGAAATAGAAAAAGATGAAACCCTAATAATCTGTCTAAAGCAATCGGCCCAAGTCCCTAAAGCCCTTGCTGAAATTCACTTAAGTTAGTCACATGCCCGGCACATGCTTAAAAATTAAAAAGAACACTACGCTTACCTTGCAACTCGAACCCTTGTCCTTGAATACCCACTTAGGCGCCACTTTTTAAGGAGCTTAGTGGCGCCACCTTGCCACGCTACCAAGGCTCCCTTTGTGACATATTTTACACGGTTTTTCTTAAAGGCCCACTTAACCAAGTTCCCTTTCACTTGAAAATCCAACTTAATATTTTACTGGGTTTTGACTTAAGCTTGGGCCTTCTAAAGGCCCACTAACTCATGTACATACATTTTCAACCTTCAGAACACCAAAATTTTAAAACTTCACTAATATTCATAAAACCTGAAAAATTTTGAAAATCAGGGCGTGACAACATCCTCGATCATTTCCTCGACATTCGCCAAAGTGTCGTCTACCACACTACGTACACTTTGGCCTATTCAGTCTAGCACTACCGACACTTGCAATAGAAGTGGTCTAAGCTTTGGTCGTCATATGCTACTTACTCTTGTCTCTATTTAAAAATCCTACCGAAGCAGTCGAGTGGGTAATGAACTCTTTTGACTTCTTAGATGAGGACTGATATGATTTCCCCATCTATCTCTTCTTCGAGTCTCGAGACTCTATGTCAGATTTCCTTTTTTCCATAGCTAACTCTTCAGCCTTGCACGCCCTCTCGACGAGCACTACAAACTCTTAAATCTCTGGGATACCCACCAATAATCGGATGTTCTTATTCAAACCGTCTTCAAATCACTTACACCTGATGGCTTCTGAAGACACACACTCCCTAGCGTATTTGCTGAGTCTTACGAACTCATGCTCATACTCGGTAACTGTCATTCGCCCTTGCTTCAATTCAAGGAACTCTTTTCTCTTCTGATCGATGAACCTCTGACTCATGTACTTTTTCCAGAATTCTTCTTGAAAGAACTCCCAAGTTACATTTTTCTCTTGGTACCACTAACATGAGAGTGTTCCACCACTGATAGGCTGAATCTTATAAGAGTGACACTACATACTTGATACACTCCTCCGATGTGCACGTTATTTCATCAAATACTTGGATGGTATTTTCCAACCAGAACTCAGCCCTCTTTGGGTCACCATTTATGTTTGCTCGAAACTCTTTTGCCTCGTGTTTCTAATTTTGTCTACTAGGGGTTTCTCTATTCTAACCACTTTTTCTCCTTGAGGAGCTACCGGGGTATGCTGATAAATCAGAGGAGGTGGAGGAGGCAAAGTGTTTAGGTTCACACGAACATACTCCGTATACCAAGCGTCTATCATTTGGAGGTAGGCTTCTCTAGCCCCTTCGCCCCGACTCCACGTCACGAGCCCATATTCTATAGGCGCGATCCCCTGGTGGGAGCCGACGCATTATTTTTTACATCGTCCATCATAGGTTGATTGGGATCCATTACTATAAGAAAAACATAATTTACTAGCGTCAGAAGTCGTCGCACTATCATCAAACAATAATGGCATGTATAGCTAGACTCGTATAGACTCTCAGTTAGTCCTAGAATTGACTAAACCATGCTCTGATACTACTAAAAGTAACACCCCTTACCCATGTCCTACACCAGGATAGGGTACGAGGCTTTACCTTACTAATACTCATACAATTGTTCAAACTTGAGTCAACAAAATGTGTCCCAATTTAAACATTTTCAAACATTGTCCTACAGACTTTCATATGGGTATACGAGGCCTAATACATGGTTTGGAACAATCCGGGACCATTTTGGATACTTAAGAGAATTTTTTCAAAAACTACTAAAAACAGGGCACACGTCCATGTGGCCTCTAGACATGGCTGTGCTAATGGCCCGTGTGGTTCACACGGCCTAAGCACCTAGGGACACGCCCGTGCCCCTTCTCCGTGTGAATTTATTTTCTAACATCGAACCTACAGGGGTTTTCACATAGTCTGGCACACACCTGTGTGCCCAGCCTGTGCCCCTTACACAGCCGTGACACGCCCGTGTCGTGGCCCGTGCGTAAAAACCTTGACATTCTATTTCTGACGTCAGTAATCACAAGGCCGTGGCACACGCCCGTGTGCTCGGTTCGTGTGCGACACTAACGTGGCCAACCTAAGGTGCAGGGGAAACATGGTCGAGCCACAAGCCCATGTACGGACCGTGTGTCTCACACGGCCTAGACACACGTCTGTGTGTCAACCCATGTGGACAAAATGAGGCTATCTACCAAGCCTTTTTGCCAACCTAAAAAAATTTCAAATATAACCCAATATTTTCATGCCATGACTTGACATCAATATTTATCTAAATGTCAATAAGTACACATTTATCCAACAACCACATTATGTTTAATGTGCATGCACAATTAACCTAAGCAACCATATATAATTTTCACGAATTCATTCTCATTTCACTAAAATAACTTGAATAATTTTGGCCAATTCCAATGGCCATTTACAAAATGAATCTTATAAAATAAATGGCCAACACAATTGGCTAACTAGTGTAACTGGTACCAAAATGACCAAATAACCTATACATGCTATGTAACAGCCTGATTTAGACCCTAATCAGAATGGTGGTTTCGGGACCACGAATCCGATGTCAAAAAATATTTTAAAATTATTTTCTATGTTTATTTTGTGTGAATTGATATCTGTGAAATTTTCGTGATCTAATTTTATCGTTTGAGTGTCCGATTAAATAAAAAGGCTTAATCGCATAAAATGAAAATTCAATGGTTTTTCTAAGAAGGGCTAAATTGTACTTGGCTTTTTAAATGAAAACCCTAAAGTTGCAATAAGCCCAAAAGTAAGTGTAATGGATGACATTAGACATAGATTATAAAATTTCATTATTATTTCATTAAGGGTAAAATGGGAAATGAAATAAAATGTTATAATATAACATATTATAACATAATAATAAAACCATATTCATCAATTTTCATCTTCTAATTGCCAAAACTAAAGAGAAGAATAATAGCCTAGGGTTCGACCATCTATTTAGCCCAATCAAGGTTTGTTTTGTTGTCGATTTTTGATTATTTTTACGTTTTTGAGATCGTTGCTCAGTAATCTTCAAAACCCAAGCTTTGATTTTTTATTTTGATGAATATTTTGAATTATGCCATTGATGAGAGCTTGTGATTTTTATGGTTTGATGATGAATTATGAAAGATATGGAGTGGGTTAACATATTAGGCAAAGAAAATTTTGATGATTTTGAGTAATTTGGACTTAATTGAAAAAATAAAAATGTGGGGGGATTAAAATGTGAAATTAATGAAAAATATAGGCTTATTTGGACATTACGAGTATTTGGCCTACCCTAGATGTGATTAATTTTGCATAATTTTGTGTTTTGTGCATTAGGGACTAAATTGTAAAAATTGTAAATGTTAGGGGTAAAATGGTAATTTTCCCATTTATGTGTTTTTGGACTAAATTGAATGAAAATATGTTTGAATGAGCTTAATTTGAATATGTTTAGATCAATAATTAAAGAAATCGAAATTGGATCGGGGAAAAGCTAAAGTTGTCGACTAGCTGTCCCGTCTCGTTTTTCATCGCCCGAGGTAAGTTTATAAGTAAATAGATGTGTTTATTGATAAGTTAATGCTATGTTTACATGCTGGTATGAAATGCTAAGATTAAATTAAGTTATGGCCGAATGTGTTTAAGTATGGCTACCACATTTTCGAGTTCGACTCGACCGTGATACGACGTCCGAAAGTCCCGTATGAACCTTAGGAATAGTTAGGATACATATGTCATGACATAGGATTCTGATATATGTGTGCTAGTAAGTCCATGGCATCGATTTGTGATTTCGATATGTGTTTACGAGTAAGACCCTGTCTAGGACAGTGGCATCGATATGTGGCTACATGTAAGACCACGTCAGGGACGTTGGCATTGTACAAATTACATGATTATCCGAGTGCCCTATCCAATTTCAAATGGTTCATCGGGCAAAGACAAATTCTGATTGGATGTGTTAAATAAATAAAAGAAGTGACAGGTATGAATTAGCTTGCTAATTATTAATGATAAGGTTTGTATATGACTTGTTTGACAATATAAGTTATATATGATATAAAGCATGAATTTCCATGTTTTAAATTAAGTGTATTCGGCCTATTGCACATTATTGAATAAATATTAATTTTGTGTATGTGTATTTTTATGCATTCGGTCAACTGACTATTATATGTACATGAGACTATGTTATAATCTATGAGTTTGTACATGTTGAGCACGTGAATTAGGTACTTAATAAATATTTAGCCTTGAGGTTTAAATGATGATCTGTTAATTTTGGCTTTATAAGCATTCAATTAAAGTGATAATATAATAGAATATAAATGTATATGATTATATGTATGTAATATGAATATATATAAGTGCTTGGACTTAAATGTGAATTGGTATAATAATCTAATTTAATTTAGTTAAGTTGAATAAGACATTGAGTTGTTTATTTGCTTATGACTTACTAAGCTTTGATAGCTTATTCTTGTGTTATGTTTACTCTGTTTTATAGATTTTGAAGTCAAGCTACAAGCTCGGGGAACCGTCAGCCAAGTTCATCACACTGTCTACCATTTTGGTTTCTTTCTGGCTAAACTTAAATTATGGCATGTATAGGCAGAAATATATTTACGAAATGTTGATTTTGGCTATGTAACTAAGGCCATGCGAAAATGGCTTGTTACTTATGCTTAGTTTTAGCTTTATATGTGCTTAGTTTTGCTGTCCATGATTTTGGCTTGATATATGCTATAATACTTGATCATGGTTTGGTATGTGGTAAGTATTTTGTACATTGATAATGGCTTTATTTATTAGGTTGAATTTGGTTTGGGGTTGAATTATTGTTAAAGCCTTTTAATAAATATATTATATGTTGTGGTCTTTTAAAATCATTATGTTATCCTGGAAATGTATTAAAGTATAAATATATATATGGCTTGCAAAAGAAAAGAGAAAAAAAAAAGAAATTGTGGTTCGGTCACATGTTTATAATGATGATATTTATGCTAGGTAATAACTATGTCATATGCTGTAATAAATTAATGACCATCAATATATATATAATAGAACATGAGTATATGAAATATTCGGTCACCTTGATTTAGTTGAAAATTTATTTACACTTTACTTGGACATAAAATGATTATATTATAGATGTTATATATATATATATATATATGTAAATATGTGTATGGTTGATTTTATTAAATGTGCAGGTTGCTTTTGATTTATATGTGTTAGGTGTTAATTGTTTGGAATTGGTTTGGTGGTGATGATAGACACGATGACAAAAAAAAAATGTTGGATAAATGTATACAAGTTAGTTGAATCGTTGTTAAGTGATGAATATTGCAGGTGTCTTGTGAATAAATGGTCGATTGTTCTATCATGTGTTTAATGCTAAATGTGACCGCTACCTTAAGGTTGATTGCATATTATGTACATGTGTATGCTAGCCTATTCAGCCATGGTGTAATGTATTAAACATTTATTCGTGTCTACTTATTAAATTTTATAATATGGTTGCATGATTATGTAACACCCCTTACCCGAGACTGTCGCCGGAGTCGAGCACAAGGCATTACCGGACTTAACTTACTCAATCAGGCATAAAAATTTGCTTTTAAAAAATTAATTTATTTTCATTCATTCAATAAGTCCCTAAGAAGGGTCATCGAGACCCTAAATCATGCTATTGAAATGGTTCGGGGCCAAACCGAGATCAATAAATTTTTTTTCGATTACTTAAACAAACCAAAATAAATTATTTCTCTATTCCTTATAAAGCTGTCCAACTACATCACAGTCACTAAATAAATCATAACTCAAGTTACGGAACTCAAAATTAATTCCGTAAATTTTCCATAAAATTAGATGTTAGATTTATAAAATAAATTTATAATAAAACTGAACTTAATAAGCCAGGATCTATCATGTTAAATCATAAAGAATAAATCAAGAATAAAATTAAATGCGGAAGCGTACCTGAATCCATGAATTCCTTTAAGTTTTACCAGATTTTGGGGATTTGATCTTCCAAATTAGCACACAAGAAATTCAGAGAATATCTACTCTTTCTTTCCTAATGATGGGATATAAGAAAAGATATCTTGTGTATAATTTGGGGACCATAACCCTAATATTTATAACCTTGTAATATTAGTTCTAATCAAATTCTAATTAGCCCATCATTAATTAGAATTTGATTAGAAGAGTATCTACACATATTTGACCCATACTTTATTTATTTAATAATTAAAGCCCAATAAAATTCTAACCAAATTAGATCACTTTTAATTTGGGCTAACCTATCATGATAGTAAATAATAACATGTAATTATCCTTAATAGATATGTGATGTCCATATTTTCCAACAATCTCCCACTTGGACCACATATATATACTAATTGCTTTATAGTTACATGTCATTACATAACCTTATGAGCTCAAAATTTTACTATCATATCCAAAAGGTATCCCGAACAATCTCGTCCATTACTTATGTTAACATAGAATCAAGTCGACTTTCGTTACATATATCGTAACTAAATCCATCCATGATTACGTATATTAATACAACCAAATGACATAGATCAAGTATGGATGTGTAGCATGGAAATTACATGCAATATGATCTAAACATGTCTATTTCCAACTGGTCTTCTTTAGTGAGATCAAACCTTACCAAAATCAGAGTGTGAATAAACCAAATAAACTTTATTTCTGCAGAAAATAAACTTAATATCTTTAAATTGAAATAACCGAAAATGTGCCTATAACATAAAAGCATTTAAAAACACAAACTCCCACTAAAACCAAATATCCTTTAAATGACATTACACCCATATGAGCAGTGTGCTCTTATAAAACCTTAGGTGTAGTTCCTTAGTAAGCGGATCCGCAATCATGGAGTTTGTCCTAATATGCTTTATAAGCATCTAACCACTCTGAACTTTTACTTTAACAACTAGGAGCTCAAAGTCTATGTGTTTTTACTTTGATGTGCTCCTGTTGCTATTGGAATCAAAGATTGCAATTTGTTTTCACAATTTGTACCTTAGTGAAAAAAATCTTATATCCATATTCCATCAAAATCGGAGTCTATATACCTAATGATCTCTAACTGATTAGACCTCCGATATGTGAGCATGTAATCTTTTGCTCTCTGGAAATACCTTATAATCCTCTTGGATGCTATCCAATGGTCTAAACCAAGGTTGCTTAAAATATATGCCTAACATCCCAACAATGTACGCAATGTCCAGATGCGTACAAACTTGAACATACATTAAACTCCCAACAGCTGATGCATAGGGAATCTTTTGCATTTCCTGAATTTCAAGGTTACTTTTAGGGCATTGAGTAAGACTAAATTTGTCTCCTTTAGTGACTGGGGTGTCACCTGGTCTATAATTCTGCATGCCAAACCTTTTGAGTACTTTATCGATATAGCTCTTTTGTGATAATCTAAGAATACCTCAAGATTGATCTCGATGTATCTGAATTCCTAAAACAAAAGAGGCGTCCCCAAGATCTTTTATCTTAAAATGCTTAGATAAAAACCTATTAGTTTCATGCAATAAGCCTATATCATTAGCGGCAAGCAAAATGTCATCAACATATAGAACCAGAACTATGTACTTACTCCCATTGAATTTTTGATACACACAATCATCAACAATATTTATCTTAAAACCAAACGAAAAAATTATTTGATGAAATTTATGGTACTACTGACAGGAAGCTTGTTTGAGTCCATAGATGGATTTTTTTTAATTTGCAAACCATATTCTTTGAGTCTTCTGATTCAAAATTTTCTGCTTGCACCATATAAATTGTTTCTTCAATGTCGCCATTAAGAAACGCAGTCTTAACATCCATCTAATATAACTCAAGATCAAAATGAGCAACAAGCGCCATGATTATCCTAAAGGAGTCTTTCGATGAAACTGGAGAGAAAGTCTCTGTAAAATCAATACCTTCTTTTTGAGTATATCCTTTTGCTACAAGACGCGCTTTATACCTCTCCACATTACCATTTGCATCCCTTTTGGTTTTAAATATCCATTTACAACCAATCGGTTTTGCACCTTCAGGTAATGGGACAAGTTCCCAAACTTTGTTGTCTTGTATAGACTTATACTCATCTTTTATGGCATCAATCCACTTTTGAGAATTAGAACTTCTCATAGCTTGATGAAAGTTGATTGGATCATCTTCCATCATTCTATTGTCATCCTCATGTTCTTGGAGAAATACAATATAATCATCTGGAATAGCATTTCTCCTTTCTCTTGTGGACCTCCTTAATGGCACTTGTTCTTGAGGTTGTTGAGTTTGTTTTTCTAGAATAATTATCTCATTTTGAATGGGGAGTTGTTTAACATTGTCTTGTAGAGGTTCTGGATTCACTTCTTCATCAATGATAGGTATAAGAGCCTGAACATGGTCAAAAGTGATAGTAGGAATGCAATTCCTCCTCAAAAGCAATGTCTCTAACCTTATTTCTCCCCTCAAACTCAACATCCTCAAAAAATGTCATAGTTCCCGTCTCAAAATTATGGGATCATAAAATTTATAGCCCTTAGATCACTCAGAATTTCCTTAACCTTTAACTTTATAGACATCAAAGAAGTCAGAAGTGATGTCATTTCAACATTATTGTTTTTAGCAAAACGTTTCTTAATTTCGTCAAGGAAACCTTAGTCTGAGTAATCTTTTCAGATTCTATGCCCTTAAAGGCTTCTGAAATATTGTGCTTCATGATCATTAGACTCTTGCAATTTGAACGATCCCACCTTTCAAAATCCCTCTTGACATTAAGGGTGCTTTCCGCAGTGAGAGGTGCAGGTTATTCTTCCCTTAGTGCAAGGTCTATGTTCATATAGCCAAGCAATATAAGTAAGTGCCTTTTTTCATTCATTGAAATTTGTCCCATTAAACATGGGTATAGAATTTAGCAGATATTGTGGCAGTATAGAACAAAAGATAAAAATAATCTCACATCAATATTCATAAGTAAACAATAAATTCAAGATAATGGCTAATCCCATCTCAAGATACCAAACACAACATTAATATCAAGTCTTTGGACAGTAATATTAACAGTAAGCGGTACTCTTGTTGTAGCAATCAAACATTGACAATAAATTATGTCAAACAATGAATTAATATTTGGACTAACTTATTGCTCACATAAAATACCTTATAATTGTCACACATTTATTACCACGGATGTCTTTGAAATTCTGCCAAATATTAACTTACCTTTAGGTCAATCAATAAATGCATGAATCACAAAAACATATAATCATCTTAATATTTCAAATAAACTAATCTACACAAAAGAGGTCACTTTGGCGGCATTTTGTTTCAACTAATTTATTTAAAATATCAGACATCCTTAATTCAAAGCCAAAATTTGAATATATTTGTTCAAAATATTTATCTTAATTTTATCTTTCAATCAGATAAAAATATAACCATATATATATATATATTTATCCCAAAACAACATACAATGATGTTGGCAAATATAACAATAGTTGAACAAATCATAAACCATAAATAACTTCATATAAAACTTCAAATTTAAACCAAAATAATTTGAATAAAGGTAAACCTCATCTCAAGATATCGGACATTCCATTAATATTTTATTTTTGAACAAAATATTAACTTGTAAGTGATATCTTGGTATAGTAATCAAACATTGACAATAAGAACATGTCGAACAATAAATCTTCCTTTGGGCCAATTTATTACTCACATGTAAAACCAAATAATTGTCACATGTTTATTACCATAGTTGCACATGTAATATTATTAACTTTCATTTGGGCTAATCATAACTTAAGTTACATGCACACAACCTTTTATATTTTAAAACAAAATAATTTATACAAAAAAATCACTTTGGTGACTTTTTGCTTCAATTAAGTTATTTTAAAATATATATAAACATACCAATATTCAAATTTAAAATTTTCCCAATAGCCAAATGTCAAAACTATTTTTCTTATTGCTTTATAGACTCCGAAATAACTCCAAATAAGGTTATCTTAATAATGCAATAAAAAAAACGAAAACCTTCATTTTTTTTTTGACTATTTTTTCTTTTGTTCCAAAGCCATATATATCAAAACCACATAGAAATAATATAATGGTTCAAAGTTAAATAATTAACAAGCACATGTATTCATAATTTTGGCATGAATAAAAACACCATAGCAATTCATGCATATACATGTGGTCATAATCAAATAGAAAAACTTATATTGAATTTACCATGTAAATCCAAAGTTGTGTTTATGATTAAACAAATATTCACATGAATACATTTCAAACAAAATCATAACAGTTGGCATATCTCACAATTCATACAATAAACCACATCATCATAATTTAACCAAATATTCGAAACCATAAGATGCCAAAACCTAAAATTATAGAACCAAACTTAAAACCAAATTATTTAAACACATATTATGGTTAACATCAATTTTCATCAAACCTAATTTCATCATAATTAAACCATTAAAATATAATTCTGATCAACTTGCTTTACATATCCCAAGTAAATTCAAATCCAAAATATATGCCTAAACTGAATAATATATTCTCACAACTATATATTGAATTTAAGGATTAATGATTATAAAAATTGAATTCAATTATACATTTGATGAATCTGATTTGAATAAAAAAAATGATTATAATGAAACCCTAAAATTGAATCGGTAAAACTAACAAATATTACCATCAACCTTAAGGATTCACCATATATAATGAGATCATTGATAAACAATCGGTATATAAGAGACACTTTACTTGAAGCAATTTCTTCTACCAACATATATCATCATGTAAAATCCTGAACATAATTACTAAAGTGTCTCCAAAACAATATATATATACATATAACCGTTAAACTATAAAACAAACGATTAACGATTAACAATCCATCATTGATATAATCAAATATATATCATAAATAGTTTCTAATGAAACCCAAACCTACACAGTTTTTTAAATATTTATTAAATTTGTATAAACAACAAAAATCCTCAGTTTTTAATTCTCAATCAAAACTGTAAATCTTTCCAGTTATACGAAAATTAAAAACTTAAAACTTTATTTAAAACCTTATAAAGAATCAAAACTCAAAAATTTATCAAGAATCTAAAAAATTCAATATAATATATAATTAAAATATAAAATCCATAAGATCTGAAAAAAGAATCAATCCAAAAAATAATAGAGAATCAATTCATTCTCAATGATTCAACATGACAAAGCTCTTATACCACTTGTTAGATTTATAAAATAAAATTATAATAAACTGAACTTAATAAACCAGGATCTATCATGTTAAATCATAAAGAATAAATCAAGAATAAAATTAAATGCGGAAGCGTACCTGAATCCATGAATTCCTTTAAGTTTTACCAGATTTTGGGGATTTGATCTTCCAAATTAGCACACAAGAAATTCAGAGAATATCTACTCTTTCTTTCCTAATGATGGGATATTAGAAAAGATATCTTGTGTATAATTTGGGGACCATAACCCTAATATTTATAACCTTGGAATATTAGTTCTAATCAAATTCTAATTAGTCCATCATTAATTAGAATTTGATTAGAAGAGTATCTATACATATTTGACCCATACTTTATTTATTTAATAATTAAAGCCCAATAAAATTCTAACCAAATTAGATCACTTTTAATTTGGGCTAACCTATCATGATAGTAAATAATAACATGTAATTATCATTAATAGATATGTGATGTCCATATTTTCCAACATTAGACTCATATACCTTCTTACTAATTTTTTTATAGAATTTTTAGTTTAGCCAATTAGTACAGTTTATTAGTTAAAGTCTCTCCTGTTGTGCAGTTTGACTACTCTAACCTCTGTTCACTACGAATTAATTTTCTCTCTGTACAAAATTCAAATTGGTATGAAGTTTATTTCATTTGAAACTAGACTCAATAAGGAATCTAAGCATATAAACTATAATGCCTAATTATTTATGCACAATTTATGGTGAATTTTTAAATTCAAAACAGGGGATCACGAAGTCAATCTAGAGCAGTCTCACTCAATCGCAAATAACTCTTAATATAAAACTCTTTCACTTGCTCTGTTTCTTCCACATGAAAATAGACTCATTAGGCTTTAATTCCATGTCTCATTAACTATTTAATTCCATTTCTACTATTTTTAGTGATTTTTTAAAATCACATTATTTCTGCTGTTTGAATCTATTTTTAAGCTATTTTCACCTTTTTCATGGTTTCTTACCATTTAGGCATACATAGTATTAAACCTATGTTTGATTAGTCATTCCAATAGCTAATCATCAACAAGTATTTACATACCATTCATTAAACATACCCTAAGGACATTCATACCAAAAGAAGCCAAGTCCCTATACATGCCATACGCGAAATGAAACGTCTAGCTATACCAAAATGATCCTGTTGATAGTGTGACTGGATCTCCGAGTTCCTTGCGATCCCCGAGTTGGCTTGGCAAGAATTATAAAAAGAAGGAAAATAAAGAGAGTAAGCACTAAGCTTAGTAAGTTTACAAGTAAATAAATCACAACATTCACCCTAAATAATAGTTAATCATAGTATCATCAAGCATCATAAGCTTTCCTTACACCTCATTTCTTACCCTCTTCCTTATTCACTTACTTTCTTCTTACTTGATTATTCAATAAACTCATGAATATAACTTACCTTTCCTTTGTTGAGAGTTTCTTGTAATTTAACCTGTACAATAGCCCGTTGAACCACTCGGAATACTAAGGATACTCGAGTTTTCCTGCCTGACAATAGCCTGTCAATGCCATGTTCTAGACATGGTCTTGCATGAGATGTTACCTGTCCTACCAAAACCATACTTTTAATATGGACTTACATGGGATATTCCTGTCTTGTCTGGTAACCCAAAATGTCATGACATTCCGTATCCCAAACATTCTTAGAGTTCAAACGGGGCTTTCTGATACTTTTTCTCTGTCATCTCATCTTTGGTTCAACTTCGAATATTTTCATAAAGTAAATGTATATATGCTGGAAATTAACAACATTAATGTAAAATAATGAAATATTGCATTTATTTACCGTAAACTTACCTCGATACAAAATACGGTTAAACTTGACAATTTTGTCCTTTACTTTTTCCTTTCCCCGATCTACTCCCGAATTTCATTCTTCTTGATCTATAATAGAAATTTAGCTTATTTAATACTCACATTTATCAAACAGCCCTTAACTCGACTTTGGCAAAATTACATTTTTGCCCCTAAACTTTTGCATATTTACACTTTTACCCCAAGGCTCGGAAATTAAACTTTATCCCAAATTCTTATGTTTTAGGACATGCTAATCATATATTTACCAACAACAACCTCATATTCCCACTATAACATGTACTTATGAACAATAGGTATTTTTACCGATTAAGCCCTTTTACTCGTTTTTACTTAAAACCGAGTAGCACAAGTTGTCTAGCATAATTTAAAACCTCATATTCTATCATAAAACACCAAAATAAACAAATTTCACCTATGGGTATTTTTCCAAATATGAACCCTAGGTTGAATTGTTGCTAGCATAAGCTAAATCGAGCTACCGAGATTCCAAAAACATAAAAATCATTAAAAACAGGGCTTGGATGCACTTACTATGAAGCTTGGAAGTTGAAGAAACCTTAGCTATGGAGAGAGGTAAGGTTCGGCCAAGGCTTGAAGAAGATGAACACAATTTGGCCTTAATTTCCCTTTTAATTCATTTTAATTACCAAATGACCAAAATACCCTTAATGCCTTTCTTTGAAAATTTTCATGTACAAGCCCATTTTTGTCCAAAATTTTAGAAATTGGTCAAATTGTATTTAAGACCCTCTAATTAATATTCCAAGGCAATTTCATACTAAAAGCTTCTAGAATGCAAGCTTTGCAACTTATTCGATTTAGCCCCTAATTTCAAATTAAGCACTTTATGCATAGAATTTCTTCACGAAATTTTCACAAAATCATGCAATCATATCATAAACCTCAAAATAATTATAAAATAATTATTTCTATCTCGAATTTTTTGATTTCGCAACCACTATTCTGTTCAGGCCCTATTTATGTTACAGATTAGACGTGGGTTCTAAGGATTTGCTCTTAATGCAAACTGTGAGTGGCATTAAGAGATTAATAGTTAATAAGTCAAACATTGATTCACTTTTTGTTAAAGAATAAAGCATGCAAGTTCCTTTTGCCTATTTCCTAAGTCGCATATGTGGTGGTTTAAAATATGTTTTATGGCTTATTAAATTCTAAATGTGTATGTGATTTGGTTACCATGTAAATACTCTGATGCTATAAGCAATACGTGAGTTTAGTTGCAACATTGTTTATGCAAGACATATGTCATTACTTGTTTTGAAACGCAAATTGAATTTATTTTCAATTATAAATGAGTTCAACTTGAGTGAATATATGCATATATTTAGATGCCTGGAATTGAACTGTTAATCAGTAATGCCTCTTAATCCTAATCCGGTGACGGATATGGGCTAGGGGTGTTACATGCCATTACTAAAAATACAAAAACTACTATACCGAATGCTTCAATTGATAGTGTGAACGATGCCTCCGATGTCCTTGGATCCTCAAGTTACCTAGGTGGCACTATAAGGGAAAATGGAAAGGAAAGGGTAAGCACAAAGCTTAGTAAGTTGAATACAGATATTAACGATTAAAAAACCATGAATTAACTTTCTCATAAGTATCGATAATTCACATAAACATAAATGATTGTAAACATAACTTACTCATCATTATTATTCCATTACAAATCATACAACATATGATCGGGCTCATTTCACATACATGATATATATATATATATGCACTTGTACCACTCATAATCAGGTCATCACTTTCTTTATATACTCAACTATAAACTTTTCCCATAGAACTCAATGGAATAGGAAAGGATACTCGGTGGCCTCAAACGTAGGTTAAGCGCTGATGCCATGTCCTAGACATGGCCTTACACTAGTTCACAAGTCGAGGCCGATGCCATGTCCTAGACATGGTCTTACACTAACTCTCTTCTCATTGCCGATGCCATGTCCCAGACATGGTCTTACACTGGCATCCATCTCGAGGCGATGCCATGTCCTAGACATGGTCTTACACTGACTCTCTCTTATCGACCCCGATGCCATGTTCCAAACATGGTCTTACACTAGCACTCCTCAGTTTGTGCTGATGCCATGTTCCAGACATGGTCTTACACTAGCACATATCGAGCCGATGCCATGTCCCAAACATGGTCTTACACTAGCTCATCCATCTCAGTGTCGATGCCATGTCCCAGACATGGTCTTACACTGACACATAACGATGCCGATGCCATGTCCCAGATATGTTCTTACACTAGCTCTCGTATCACCCTAGTCTCATGGCCTAATTATCTAGTCTATTCGTACGGTTCCATCGGGAAAATTATCATCATAACATTTCAATGTCATCTCATAGGAAAAAATCAATATTCTATGGAATAGCAATAAATTAATAAATATATATGAAGAAAGTCGTAATATTTACACTCAACTTACCACAGTATACAAAATCTAGTAACTCAATCGGTTTTAGTCCAACAGCTTGGCCTTCCCCTGATCTAGGCCCGGATTTCTTTGTTCTTGATCTATAACAACAAAATTTCTCTAACTTAATCACTCAATCAATTACAAAAATTTAAAATTCACAATTTGGGAAAATAACCATTTTGCCCCAAGACTTTAACACAATGACCATTTTACCCCTAGGCTCGAAAATTGATTTTTATCGAATTTCCTCACTAGCCAATCCTAACCGAACTTTTTTCACTCTTATAGCAACCCAAAATTCCTATTATCTCACACATTTACTCTTTATTTTACAACTTCTACAACTAAGTCCTCTCTAAGTGTTCTCATGCAAATTCTTTCACAAAAGTTGTTTATTTAACAACTATGATTCATTTTCTTCCATAAAATTTCAGCAAATAACACTTATGCATTCATGGTGAATCTTTAAATTTTCAATCATTTTGCACAATAGCCCCCTCAATAGGTAGCCCACGTTACAAGGGTTCCAAAAAAGCAAAAATATTCAAGAAAGGTCATTAAATTGACTTACTTGTGAGGGTGATAATTTGCTCAAAATTTTTGAAGCTTTCAAAACCCCAAACTTGCTGAAATTTTCGGTGAATAAAGAAGAAAATGAAGAAGATGAAGGTTAGGCTAGTAAGCTACTATTTTATGACAATATAAGTCACCTAACTTTGACTACAACTAGTCAAATTGAATTTTTCTCAATGTCTTTCACCTCATGGCCAGCCATCTCTTATCAATTAGGCCTATTTTCATTTTCAAGGCCTCTAACTATAATTCCCCTACTATTTAATACCCAATGCTAGTAACTACAACTTCTACTCTTTAGGCGATTTAGTCCTTTTTCACAATTGAGCTTGTAATCGCGTAAATTAATTCGCCATGATTTTTCATGCACCCTTATAAAAATACTTTAACACATAAAATAATGCTAAATTAATTTCTCTAACCTCAGGTAAGTGATTTCAAAATCACTACTTTGACTAAACCCAAATTCGAGCTGTTACATAATGGTTAAAGAGAAAACAGGGTGTGACACCTTTTATTCGACCCAATTAGAGGATCTGAATATAACACAATATTATGCAACAAATGCAAGACCTTAGTGTATCCAGGGAGTAGAAGATGTACATGAATCATCATCACAGCTCATACCAAATCCCGTACCACGCGCATTATAAACTTTTGGCACGCCAATTGTACTCTATCCTACATTCATCTAATTGAGGAGATATCATCAATAATAAGTGCTATAAAAAATTCATTATTTCAATTCTCATTTACATATCATCAAATATATATTAACCAACATTCAACAATTAAATGTCCATCCAATAAAGGTGAAATATGTATTACAATTAAACTAAACTAACTTACCAGACTAATTTGCAGCAATGACGAAGGTTCAAGGACTATTCAGTAATTTTTTCTCTTTTCCTCAATTTTCAAACCGTTCTTGATCTAAGATAATAATTTCATTCAATTAACTAATTCCAACAGCAAAATTAACTCATTTTATGTTATTAAGTCTTTTTAGGCATTTTTACAAAATTGCCCCAACTTTTTACTTTTATGCAATTTAGTCTTTAAGTCCAAAACTTGCAATTTAACCAATTTCTAGTAAAACTAAGTTCAACAAAATTATAGTATATTTCTCTACAGTCTATACTTGTTGTTATTTCACATCAAGTCCTTGTAATTTTATCACTTTAACGTTTTAGTTCTTAAACATTAAAATCATCAAAAACTATTGTACACATTAGTCATATTTAAAAACCAAGCTTAATATTCTACCATAAGACATCAAGAACAACCCAAACTCATCAATGGCATAAACCATAGCATTTTACAATTTTACAAATTAGTCTCCGAGTTAGCTAGATTAATCTAATACGAGCTCAGGAACATAAAAATCACTAAAAACGGACAAAGTTTACTTACCAAATCGAAGGACCAAAACTGGAACGAAGCTTCCTCTAGTTTCTTCTAGGTTATTCAGCTGAACAATGATGAAACAAATACGATGAAAATGTTTCCTTAACTTGTTTTGTTAATAAATGAATTATTTCCTAATTTACTAAATTACATTTCTTTAGTTTCACTCAAATTTCAACAATTTCAAGTCCAAAACCGTCCAACATGAATCACAAGGTCTAACTACACTTTAAAACTCCTCTATTAACCTTGTTAAGCTAATAGTGACTGAATTTTGTAGTTTTTATGATTTAGTCCTTTTTCCTTTAATTACTAATTAATAAGGATCCAATAGCAATTAACCAAAAAAATAGAGAATTTCACATCATTCCTATCATTTGGCCATTTAAAGAGGGTCCAATTACACAATTAGTCCTTTAGTTATTTTTAATAATTAATTAATTAAACTTTATTTCAATTTCACCTTAAAGTATTAGGACCTAATTAGTAAATAACCTAGAGATTAGTGGAATGATTGACATCCATCACCGCATGGACTTTTAGCAATGGTCTAATTACCATGTTAGTCCCTTTGGTATTTTAAAATATAATGAGTAAATTTTACCTCTTTTACAATTGAATCCTTTTACTTTAATTAAGCAATCAGTCGCAAAAGTACCAGACCAAACTTCAATCCACCTATAATACGAATCCGTAAATATTTAATAAAAATATTTACGACCTTAAATTATGGAAATGAGGTCTCAATACCTCATTTTCAAAAGCCATTTGACTTTTGGATTGAACCACTTTTACTTATCTATTCGTTCAATTTGTAAAATTATTAAACTAGAATTCAATATAATATTGTAATTGACTCATAAATATTAAATACTACTATGGGGTTGCTCGTTAGATTTGTGGTCTTGAAATCACTCTTTCCGACCCTATTGAAAAATGGGTTGTTACATATTTTTAACTTTGGATTTATCTTTTAATAAAAAAACCCAAACAATGCGAGTATGATCATCATTAAATGCAACAAACCAACGTTTTCCTGAAAAATTTTAGACTCTCGAATGTCCCCAAACATCACTATGAATTAACGAAAAAGGTTTGGAACTTTATTACTTTGGGGTGGAAAGAATGATCGATGATGTTTAGCCAATTCACAAAATTCAAAGTGATAAGGACTTTTAGTCTTAAATAGATCAGGTAACAAATGTCTTAAATATTGAAAATTAGGGTGTTGAAGCCTATAATACCAAATTATAACCTTATCAGAACTAGAATCTGAGTTTAAAGATAGAGTAGTTGCTAGTTGACTTAGATGGTCATCATCAAGAAAGTAAATTCCACTATATTCTTTAGCACTACTAATCATCCTCCCTGAGACCATGGCCTGAAATTTACGCATAAAGGAGTCAAATATAAAACGAAAATTGAAGGACTGGGATAATCTACTGACTGATATGAGATTACAAGCTAGATTTGGCACATGTAAAACATCATGTAAAATCAAGGAAGGTGAAATTTTAATAGTATCTTTCCTGGCTATTATTAAGAACAACCCATCTGCTTTTGATCTTTTTGTTTCTTGCACAAGTGTGTAAGTTGAGAAAAGGAAATGACTACTAGTCATGTGATCACTAGCTCGGAATCAATGATCCACGTGTTTATTTTACAAAGCATGACACTGAAAGAAACAAAAAAATTAGTACCAGATTGGGCAAAGGAGCAAGAAGGACTATTGGATGAGTTAGGAATAGAAGAATTCATCCAAACTTGTACTGATTGAAAAAGCTTGTGTAGATGTTATAGTTGTTCCTTAGTGAATGGAGACCCTTCTAGAGAAATTTGTTGTTCATAATTTTCATTAGTCATTTGGAAAGCTACGCTATATCCAAATTGTGATCCATGACCATTTCCACTCTTCTTTCTCCTATTCCTCAGTTTTTCATGGAGATTCCAACACGTTTCTCAATTGTGCCAATATTTTTTTTGCAATGGTCGCACCGAGATTTCTTCTTTTTTTTCACTGTCATCATCATTTTTAATAGTTACAATAGCAGAATTCTCATTGTTAGCTTCACATCCTAGCCTTAACATTATTTTCCTCCTAACCTCATCTCTTCTAACCTTAGAAAAAATTCTCACAGAGTGTTGGAAGTGATTTTTTCCTTAGAACCCGAGATCTCACTTAATCAAATTCTCTATTTAAACTAGCCAAAAATAAGTAAGCTCGTTCATTCTCTTCTTTTTTTCATAGCTTTTGCACTATTTTCAGGGCACTCCTAGTCGTCATTATAGCATTGATCAAGTTCTTGCCAAAGAGACATCATCTCGTTATAATAAAAAATAATCTCCTTTTCTCCTTGCCTAGCCTTCTAGAGTTTTATTTCTAACTCAAAGATCTGCGAAGCTTTTTCTAAATTTGAATAGGTGTCTTTCACAATGTCCCAAACATCTTCAATAGTTAGGAGAAAAAGAAAAGATATACATATGGATGATTCCATGGAATTAATAAGCCACGCATTTATCATAGAATTTTCCAACCTCCACGTACTCATCTTTGAATTGCCCACTTGTGGTTGCTTGATTTCTCTAATTAAATGACCTAACTTTTTGCGCCCATTAATTGCTAACTTCACGGACTACGACCATTCAAGGTAATTCATGTCATTCAACTTGTGAAATGATAGATGAAAAGAGAGGTGAGACGCCTTTGTCCCTTGAATCATTGCACTCTCGGTAGTTGTTTTGATAACAAAACTTTCTATCTTTGTTTGGTTGCTAGATCTCTTATCTCGAGTGAAAGTTGTTTTAACCATGGTGCTACTGGAAATTTAACCTAGCTCAGATGACATGAAAGTTTTCAAGAGAGTACTCAATAAAATTGTTCTAATTTTATTAAGTAAAGTACTAAACTTAAATAGAAAAAAGACTTACAACATAACTGGGAAAATAATTATCTTATATTAGAAAACTATTAAAAGATAAAAAATAAAAATCTCAATTGATTATTCTAAGATTTATCTACCTAAATAATTTGAAAAATATCTCAAAATATATGAGGCTTCAACATGTATTTCAACACTCATCCCTCAAAAATGAAAGAGTATAGAAGATATTTGATAGTGAGAGTTGCTCATCCATTTTCACCAACATAAATACCTAAAATTAATAATTAAGTCTAATTTTCTAATAAATGTATGTATTGAAAATATCTAAAATTTACATCTAAAACTCAAATACTTGCTAAGTAATATAGAATAGATGTGGAGTGCCTTGCAAGTAGTTGAAAAAGAGTTTGTCACATTCTAATTAATCAACAATGGGTTTAGCCTGTATCAGTTGCTCTATGCCTTATGCTTTTGGAGTATCACCCACCATAAAGGTATCAATGCATATATGGTTGAAATAATTTTTATATTTGAACTTTTTTTCTCAAGTATGCAAACATTAATTTTTTTTCATCCATTTCAGGTGATTTGACAAACAATGCAATTTCAATGATTGAAAGAGATAAAAAATGAAATGAAAAATTAAAATAATTTTTATTATAAAATTTGATATTTTTTTAATTTACCATAAATTCAACATAACTATCAAATTTGTAGCTATTTTACCTTAACTAGAACATATAATTGTTGTGACGGGTTTAGCAGTATTGTCTGCAGTCAATAGTAATAATTTTAGTCATTAATGACATTATTAAGTATATCAAGTAAAACATGTGAAAGGAACCAACAACAAATAATATAGGAATAATTACTATTTTAAATAAATTAATGGAGGTTAATAACAATTCTTTTTAGAGTATTAATCTATTCCAATTTATACTAAGGCCAAGGTTTTACCTATTCATTTTCATCTCTCTTTTTTACATAATAATATAATACTTAAATTTCAACTCTAATCCCTATATTTTTATATTTACGAGAATAGTTAATTTTCAACTTTGATCCTATACTTTATTTAAATTTGATATTTAATCTTTATACTTAAATTTTTAAATAATTTGGGACCTCAACTTTTATAATTTGATTAGTTAGCCTAAATATTTTATTTTGATTAAATGTTGATATGAATTTTTAAGAATTGTTAACACGGTTAAAATTCTTTATTAAATTCAGGTCTCTTACAATGACATTTTGTTATATGAATACCAAGCAAGTATTTAAAAAAAAATTAAATTGTCACACCAACAAATTTAACAAATGAATTTTAACAGTGTTAACAAATATAACTAACATTTTTAAACTAAAAAAAGTAGAGAGACTAAATTCCTAAAAGTAAACAAATATATAAAAGACTAAATCCCAAATATATAAATAGTATAAGAATTTAGAGCATATTGCAAGCATTAAATTTTTATCTACTATAACATCTCAAATATCAGGTTAGAAAAAATTGGGTTGGTGAACAAAGAGTTGTCACGCCCCGACTTTTAAGGGTTATCTTTGTACGTTTGTGAAAAAATAAGAGTTTGAGATATTAGCTTAATGGTTAAGAGAAAACAAGGTGTGACACCTTATATTCGACCCAATTAGAGGACTCGAATATAAAATGCCACATTCAAATGCTAAAACAACCTATTTTACTATTTCATTTTATGGAAATGGTAGTGTAGGGGTAAATTATTTTTAAAAAAGATTTGGCAGCATTTCTGTTTATTTTAGTAAAATTTAGATTTCACAATATATGTATATTCATATTCAAATAATCTCCCAACACTTCGATATTTCGAAACATACCGCAAACTAAGCATATAACATTAAAACCATTTAATTAACTAATAATATTATAATTATAGCAACCAAAACTTAATTTTTTTATGTCACAAATATATATCTATAGTCAAATGATTTTACTAAAAACCAAGTACATGCCAACTTGAAACAAAATAAATATATGAACTCTGTAGAGTCTAGGATTTGTTGGTTGGATGCTGACAACTCTGAGTACAAAATCTCAAAATACATCTATCCTACATATGAAAACAAGACCATTCGGTGAGTATGAATTTCAAACGGTATTACTATAACTTAATATAATGTGAAATAATTGGACTCAATTGATTTGTTTTTTCCTTAAACCAATGCAAGTATGTTTCATATCAAAGTTTATCTAATACATTAACATACACATGTATCCAAAACAAACCAAATGTGATATTATAATTGACCAATCTATTTTAATGAACTTATTAACACTTTATGCTAACGATGTATACAACCTTATTCGATTTTGTCTCATTTTGTCATATTGCATTACATTACCAATTTGAATCAAACCATTCTTCCTGTTCAATATTGATGTTCTCTAATTCATAGCTTGGATTTGAACTAATTTACGAATCCTATTAATACTATAATTCAACACCTAGTGCCACATCGATATGTCCCGAACTAAACAAATTATGCCCATCGCTTATTGGTTAATCTGAAGAAATAATTGTGCCCAACACTTGTCAGTACATCTGATGGTTAGTGCGTCTAGTGCTTATCAAACTATAGTCGAAGTAATTTTATATCGGTACATCCGACGTAAACAATTTGTGCTTTGCACTTATCAGCTTAGCCGAAGTAGTAATTGTGAAAGTCACGGTTGGGATGCTTGAAGGAAAATGCACCTAGCGCTCATCGACTTATAGTCGAAGCAATTATTGTTATTATTTTACTTGATTCTGTAACTCATTAATTATTCTAAACTTTTCCCAACAATTACTAGAACAACCAATAATAAAATTTCATTCTCAGTTCAATTTCCATTCTATTGATCTCAATAACAAATCTTTCGTTGAATGTCATTTCATATAAAACGTGGCATGATTCGTCTCATGTTCAAGCCTAATGCGCAACTTTACTAAATTATACTATTTCAAAATTTTATACAATTTAACTCTCTATCACAATAATCAAACTGAATATTGTATTTCTAGTCAGACATTCATGTGTAACTTCCTTCATTTTGCCAACTTACCTAACAATGAAATTAAAAGGAGAATAAATAATAAGTTAAGTTATGGTGATATTTACAAGCAATTTCAAACTATTCATCGATGACCTTAGCCTTTTCCTTCACTTTTGAAGAAACCGGATCCTCAGTGGCTACGAATTAACATAACAAATAACATCAATAATTCACCCAATTCACAGTCAATTATTATCTCAAACAAACTTTACATTTCATTAAATTTAAATTCTTAAAACCAAAACAAGCATAACTCTCCATTCTAAGGGTCAATTTATAATCCAACTTCATTTCCTTTTATTTTAGACCTTCTATTATTAATTTCTAACAAAATCTCATAACAACTCTACTTGATATCCACTTTATTTTCTCTGATGAAAAATCTAACATCTAACTTCAAAATCTAGTTCTTTTTTTATGTATAAACTAAAATCTATCAATTTAACATAAAAAACATAAAAAAATCATTAATGGTAACTTTCTAAAACCTTAACAGTTTTATAAATTGATATACCAGTTAGTTAAATTATGATTTCCCGATCACAAAAACATAAAATTTAAAAGAAAAGTAATAATTTATACTCACTAATTTGTGGGTTAAAGCTTGAAAACCCTAAGCAATTTCCTCTATTTCTTTTCTTTTTTTTTTTTCCATGTGTGGAAGGATGGAGAAGACATCTTCTCTCTCCTTCCACTTAAATCATTTCACTTTATTATTATTTTTTCCTAAAATATAATAAATAATAATTATAACATAACAACCATATTTTTTTAGCCACAAATTTGGCATGTCTTAATGCCATCTTAAATTTTTAGGCTATTAGCAATTTTAGTCCCTTTACTTATTTTCAAATTAAAATTTATAGCAATTAACTTTATAATTTAATCATTGGACTAGTTTAAATACTTAAATCAACTAAATTCTTATCCTCGATTCAATTCATTTATAATAAAGCTCTGTAAATATTTTTATTAATTATTTATGGACTCGATTCATTTAAACAAAACTTAAAACTGTACTTTTCGAAACCACTATATTGGGTTGTTATAATTCTGCCCTTTTTAAGAAATTTTGTCCTCGAAATTTACCTGGAAAAAGGTAGGGGTATTGGGATTTCATTGTTTCCTCTGGTTCCCAAGTCGCTTCTACATTATGATTGCGCCATAGAACTTTTACCAATGGTACATGCTTATTTCTTAGCTCTTTCACTTCTCAAGATAAGATTATTGTGATTCTTCCTCATAAGCCAAATCACATTGAACTTCAATTTCTTCTACTAGAATCACATTAGATGGGTCAAAACAGTATCATTTGAGCATGGACACATGAAATAAGTCATGAATCTTTTGTAATTCCGATGGTAGGGCTAGGTGATAAGCAATTGGTCCCACTCTCTCAATAATTTCATACGGTCCTATAAATCTAGGATTCAACTTTTCCTTACAACCAAATTGTAACACCCCATACCCGGTCTAGACGTTATGGTCAAATCTGGCGATGCTACATGGTAATGCTTTTAAAACTGTATCGTTGCTAAAACCATTTCCCGTTTAAGACGTTTCATTTACCTTTTATTAGTTTTTAAATCATGTCATTTATTTAGTCGACCATTTTCAAAACGTTATTCAATGCGGAAGCTTTTAAAATAGTTTGCATAATCGAGAGTAGTTTTGTAAAACATTTATTTCTTTTGAAAACATGAGTTTTCCTACTATCAGCAGATATAAACCATAAAACAGTATAAAACCCAAATTTAAGTAAAAATCTGTAGCCATAATGACATCAAATACTCCCCAAATGAAAATTAAAACCATAAATAAGAAATAAACAATTTAGAAGAAGTCGTGTGGCTACCATCGGGTCCTCCGTTGCACTGAGCCGTCAAGTCTAAGGATTACCTGAACAGATTAAACAGAGAAAGGGTGAGTTTTTGCAATTCAGTGTGTAATCCCCACAAATAAACATACATATAGATACACATCAGAAGATAACCAAATACAGTCTGGGGCCTGAGCCCATCACAGAATCAGTTTGGGCCTTGGCCCATTCAGATACAGTATTAGAAACATATTGGGGCCTTGACCTATATCAAATACAGAATGCAGATACATAAATCAGAATCCTACCCACTAGCCGCTACACATGTGACAGCCCTAGTTCGACCTTAGTCGGGAAGCGGTTTCGGGACTGCTAAACCGAGTCAAAAATTTTAGTTGGTAATGTGAGTTGCGTAGTTGATATGAGTTTTGGTATGTGTTATAATAATTATGTGAAAATTTGACCTTCAATTTTATTAATTGCTTGAAGAGGGCTTAATTGTTGAAATTTGGAATTATAGTAGGCAAAAATCAAAGTGGCTAAAAGTGTAAAATTACAAAAATTTGTCTTTGCATGTCAAATAAACCATTTCCACTTTAGTGGACGGTAATGATGGTGTTTAATAATTTTTTTTATATGTTGTTTATGTGTAAATTAAGTTATGTTGCATAAAAGAAAAATAAAAATAGGAAATGAATGTTTATTTCTCTTCCATTGCCGAAATTCAAAGAAGGGAGAAGGGAGGAAGGGTTTAAACTTTCGGCTGGTGCATTGTAGAATTGAGGTATGTTTATTGATCTTTTCTTATAGAAATTTTGAGATGAAGTTGACTATTAGGTCCATAAAACAACCCATTTGTAGATTTTGATTTTTGGGATGTTTTGAGCATTCGGTCTAAGCTTTAGAAATGTAGAAAATGGGTGAAGTTCTTGATAAAAAATTTTTAACGGTGGCTATTAGGCTCTTTGATGGTGGAAACCATGAATCTTCAAAACCTAGAATTAAGATCTTGACATGAACCGTGAGTATGTGTGTGGTGGTTGTATTGCCGAATTTGTTGAATTGAGGTCCTATGCATAATTTGTGTGGATTGAAAACTTAAGTACTTAAATTCGTAAGGGTAGGATATGAATTTAGCTAACCTTTCTTGAAGAGGTGCCGAATGATACTCAATTTGAGTACTAATAGCTTGATCAAATAAATTGAGCCAAAATTTGGTGAATTTTAGAGTAGAATATAAGGTAAATTATATTCGGCTATTAGCTAGCACTAAAGTGGGATCATGCTTTGTGTCTTTTGATGGCTGAATTTTAGTTTCGTCTTTGGTAAAATAATTAAAATGTAAGATAGGGAAAGTTGTTCTTAGACATAATGACATTTGAGTTCACATGAGGATACGTTTATTAATTTTGTGTCAAGAAACCTTAAAGTTTTGTCTCATGAGTTTGAGCTTAGCCGATTGGAAATAAATTAAGTGTGTGATTTTTTTTGTATATACTTAATTTGCTGGACAATGACTTGTAATCTCATCATTTTGAATATGATATGTTCGGCCATTGGTGATTGCTATGTATAATGTGATGAGTTGGTTAAAAGATCTATGTATAGTTGTAATGACTGAACGAACTTTATATGACATGTAGTTGATTTTGTGAAGGCCGATTGTATTTTGGTTTTTATTGAGAAAGTTGAGGCCAAATTGTTTTTGGTAAACTATAAATAATATGTGTACTTGAGTATAGGGCCGAATCGTGTATCATTATTTTGTTGTGAATTATTATTATGAGACTCTTGATGTAGTTATTGAAAGGGTTGGGTTGTTTATATGCATTAGGTACTCGCTTATGTGCTGCCAAGGAATAAGTTAATATGAAATTCTATGATTTGAAATGTTGAAGTTGCCGAATTAGTCATGGAATTTTACATAAATGATTGTGGCTGCATACGAGTATGTTTAGTTAGTAGAAAATAGCATTCGGCATATTTTTTTTAGGAATTCAAAGTTTTAAATTGAGAGATGATTATAAATGCAATTTCCTGCTCTTAACCGAATTACTTGTGGGTAGCTTAGAAAGGATGACTACATTCTTTGTTTGATCTAATGACGAAATACGAAATTTATATACTCAAATTGTTTATTTTAGCTCAAGAGCTAAGAGAACCACACTCGGACAAAGGAAAGGCAAAGGTGGTGGAGTAATCGGTTCGTAAATAATTATCGACCATTGAGGTAAGTTTAAGTATTTAACCCTATCATTGAGTTATTTTAACGTGGCATATGCGGTTAGTTACTATATGCTTTTAGACCGAATGTATCTTTTAAAAGTGCCATAATATGTGTAATGTGCGAAGTGAACGAACGAATGATGTGTTAAAATTTATTTGGTGATAAGTTCATGTACTGAATTCGATTTATCTGTATCTGTGTTTCAAGCCGGGTTAAATCCCGAAGAGCCTTAGGGCTAGAGTTCAGAGCCGGGTTAAATCCCGAAGAGCCTTAGGGCTAGAGTTTCAAGCTGGGTTAAATCCCGAAGAGCCTTAGGGCTAGAGTTCAGAGCCGGGTTAAATCCCGAAGAGCCTTAGGGCTAGAGTTCAGAGCCGGGTTAAATCCCGAAGAGCCTTAGGGCTAGAGTTCAAAGCCGAGGCAAATCCCGAAGAGCCGTAGGGCTAACGGTAAGAATCCGGTTCTATGAACCTCTGTTAATGAGACATCCACTATAAAATGACCAGGTACGTTAGTTACATAAAAGCGAAAAATTTCCTATTGAATTAACTTACAAATGAGTGATGTTTAGTGCTAACAATGGTCGTAAAGAGATTGTGACAAATCTGTGGTTTTTGATCTATGTGTGAACATATAAATTTCGTGAGTATGTATTTTTGGGGACTACTAGTACATTCGAACGAAAAGGAGGAATAAATTTAGTATTTGCATATTCGGCTAAAATAAAATCTTTATAAATGAGCAAATCGATGATGTCTTTACTTTTGTAGATTGATTGTTTTATTACTTGAACTTACTAAGCCTAGAAATGCTTACTTTGTTGCTCTGAATCTTCTGTTTGATAGATTTTGGTTCGTCAGCTACGGTCTCGGGAAGCTTAATCTCGAAGTCATCTCTACTATCAAAGCCACGTTCGGTACCTAAATTACTAAACTCTAGTGAATGGCATGTATAGGCTTAACTCTTCTTTTGAAACAAGTCATATTTTGGTGTTGTAAATATTAAAGCCACGTGAAGGCGGCTGTTTCTTTTAAATCGAAATGTCCTATAAGTGAATCAATGTTTGTGTTATGATCTAGTTAGATGGCATTTCGGTTAAGGTATATGAATATACATAATAGGTGCCGATTTAGTGTGTTTATTTTTTTTTTATTGAATCACTAATGATGTTAAATGGTTCTTTATTTATGTACTTAATGTATGTTGTTATAAGTCACTATCGGGCATAAACTAAAAAGAAAACATGTTTAAATAAGGTTGATGTCACTCTTAATTGAATAAGTTGTCCCGAATTGAAATCAATAAATGTATCGTTTGTTCGGTTACTTTGGTCATCAGAAAATGGTTCATATGTTAATCCGTGTTTGCCCGGGGGTTGTATTAGTTGGTTAATGCCCAATGACCTAATTCGGTGACGGATGAGGGTTATAGGGTGTTACAACACACCATCTCCGTTCAACCCAACACACCATGTGGGAATTAAATCAACCCACCCATCCCTACACACCATACTGTACTGAAGTGCGACACATAAACAGAATAGCACAGCTGTGCTGCTAGATAACAGGCTTGTAAGCCTTTCAGTACACTTCCTCCATATATCATCAACCCAACCCCGATGCAATGCAATATACTATGAATAGCATGCTAATATGCAATAATCAATTCATACAATCAGTTTAGTAGACATGCTCAGTATTATCAGGCTCAGTACAGATATCATACAAATAGATCACACGTTTAAGGGTCCAAGTAATGCTTACCGACCCTACAGTAGGTCCATAGTTGACTTGGGCGACCCGTGCACCGTACAGAACTTTTCAGAAAAATAGGTTCACAAGCCCATATGGCCTACCCGTGTGGGCCCACATGCCCATGTCGCCCATACAGGCCAAATTGGCCTTGGCCGAGTGGACCACACGGCCTGGCCCAGAATCCCAGACGTCTGTGTGGTTGTAGGCCCATACGGCCCTATTCAGTCTAATATGTGTCTCGCACATAGCCTATCTGGTCATCACTCGACCATGTCCTTGGTGAATGGCCTGGCTTTGTCAATCACATGGCTGTGTCCCCTCACACGACCTACCACATGTGCTATAACAGCCCAAATTAGGGGCTAAACGAAATAGTGGTTTTGAAACCATGAATTCGAAGTCTAAAATATTTTTTTCCGATTGAGTTTTGATGTTTATTGGGTGTTTGAATAATTATGTGAAATTTGGTGCATGAATTTTATTATTTGCATGTCCAATTTGATAGGTTGGACTGAATTGCAATATGTGAAAAATATGGGTTTTAATCCATAAAGGTACTTGATTGAATTGAGATTTTAAATTAGAGGTCCTTATATGTAATTAAACCATTTTAACCTAGTTTGGACAAAAATGCCCAAGGAAGGATGGAATACTAAAGGTTTTTTAATGAAGGGCATTTTGGTCATTAGTTAATAAAAGAAATAAAAAGGGAAAATAAACCAAAATTTTCCATCTTTCTTCCTCCCTTGGCCCAACCTACCAAGAAACCATAGCTAGGGTTTCTTTCATCTTTCAAGCTTGATTGTAAGTATCTCCTAGCCCCGTTTTTAATGTTCTTTGTTTTTTTGAAATACTCGTAACTTGCTCTAGCTATTTCTACCACTATTTCAAGCTAGGGTTAATGTTTAAAATTTTACCCATGAATGACTTGCATGTATTTTGATGGCTAGTGGTAGAATATAAAAGTTTAAAGTGTGGTGAACAACTTTTACTAGGTGATTTTTGGTGAAAATTGTAAAAAAGGCCTAATTGAAAAAGATGAAATATTATGTGCATAAATTGTGAAATGATGGAAATTGAGGGCTGCTATAAGAGGAAAAGTGATTCGGCTAGGCTTGAAATGCATGAAAATTAAATGAAAATCATAAACCGAGCCTAGGGACTAAAGTGTAAAATTGAAAAAGTTAGGGGCCAAACTGCAAAATTTGTTATAGGAAGATTTTGGACTGTTTTGAATAATGTAGTGATTAAACAAGCTAAATGTATCATTATAGATTGAGAAGATTGAGAAATTGACCTTGACTGAGGCAAGGACAAGGTTTCGGACTAAATTGTAAATTATCGCATTTTGTTATCGAGGTAAGTTTATATGTAAGTAATACATCGATTTTAATTCCATAAATATAATTTATTGTATGCTATGGATAATTTTGGATAACTACTATGATTTGGTGGATTATGGAAAATCGGTGTTCCCGATTAAACCTTCGAAGAAACGAAAGATACGGATAATGTGTAGCTAGGTCACATGTGTGTTTCCGAGGGTAGGACACCATGTGTACAAGAGAGCTATGAGATGCTATGTGGTAGCTAGGTCCCATGTGTTATACAGTGTGTGTATACCATGTGTACAAGAGAGCTACGAGATGATAATTTCATGAGTACCTAGGTCACAAGCGTAATATTGGGTGTATACCATGTGTACATGAGAGCTACGGGTTTTAAAATAGCTAGGTCGCATGTATGTTACCGAGGGTACATCATGTAGACATGAGAGCTATGTTATATGTAGCTAGGTCGCATGAGTGATTCTGAGTGTTGGACACCACGTAGACACGAGAGCTACGGGATTTAATGGCTAGGTCACATAGGCGATATTAAGAGTTCACCATGTGTACACGAGAGTCGAATTATGTGTTGGTGGAGCTATGTGCTGAAACCACCTGGTATCGAATGTTATTCCGAAGGGTTCAACGGGAAAGCTTACTAAAAGAGATTTGTGTGGTTATGTGATGTGAAAGTGCAAGTGTATTTATGAGCCAGTGAAAATGTGGGCGAGTGTATATGTGTGTATGGGTGCATGTGAACTTTAGTTTATGTAAATGATTTGTTTGGTATGTATATGATATGGGTAAGGTTATGTGGTAAGTTCATATATGATGATATGCTTTTTTTGTGATTAAGAGAGTTAGTATGATGTTAATTATTTGCATTTAGACTTACTAAGCTTCTTAAAGCTTACTCCTTTCTCTTTTTCCTTGTTCTATAGATTAGTCAAGCCAGCTCGGAGGTCGGGAAGCATCAGAGGATCACCTACACTATCCGCAACCTTCTTTTAGTATTGTGATACATACTCTTTTGGACTATGGCATGTGTAGGGACTTAGTGGCGTTGTAAGTGTCATGTTGTTTTGGCTGTATTGTGGAAATTATCTTTTGGATAAGTCATTTTGTAACTAAGGCCATGTGATTTGGCCAATGATAATATTGGTTTATCTATAAATCCTTATGAAGTGGTTCATGGAATGCTTGGTGTGTTTATGTGTGGTTAAGTTGAAATAGATGATGGATGGTTAAATGAGGTCATTTAGATGCCAAAAAAATGTGTATGATATGTGGTTTTAAAATTGGTAAAGGTTGTATGTGTTTTTGAGGCATAGGATGGCTTGGAAAATAGCCTAATTTAGGGCCACACGACTGGCCACTACGGCCATGTGTGTAGGGCGTGTGAACTTTGCATGAAATTTTTGAAGAGTAAGGATGTCATAGGGCCTGGTCACACGGGCGTGTCCCGTGGCCGTGTGACCAAAATTGCATGCTGACATCATAAACAAAATACCCCAGTTTTTCACACGGGGAGAGAGGACTGGCGTGTTGAGGCCGTGTGAAGGACACAGGCCAAGGACATGGGCGTGTGCTCGGCCATGTGAAAACCCCTGTAGGTTCAAAATGTAAAATAATTTTCCAATAATTCAACATGGGTAGGAGACACGGGCATGTGTGACCACACAGCCTGCTCACATAGGCATGTCCTTATCTCACACAGACGTGTGCCCTATTTTTGACCTAAATTTTCAAAATTATTCTAAGTTCTCGGTTTGGTCCCGGACCACTCCCAAATTATGTTTTAGCCCCGTAAGCCCATTTTAAGGACAATATGATATATTATGAAAGGTTTTAATTTGGAACGAAATTTAGTTGTAACTCCCTGAATTTTGGGCCTAGGAGAAATGAGCTTCAAGTATCAGAGAAATTTGGATTTTTGTTGGACGAGAAAAATTTCACGATTGCATATTTGGTATGATTGGTTAAGTGATTTGGAGTGTTTGGGGATGTTTGAGAAGTCCTGGGTTCAAACCAGGACTCTAGCAAAAATTTTAGTTTTTCCCTTATGTGGATTTGGCATTAGCTGGAAGGCTTTGTAAATATTTTCGGTTAAAATATAACACAATGGAAGCAGGTGATCTGGTGGCAAGGAGGCGTTAGTAGCAAGCATGTGATTTGGGGTTCAAGTCCTGGCCGTGGCAAAATTATTTTTATTGCACATATGTTAGCATGGAACCTAGCGTGTAAGCCTTATAATTATTTGGGGCTGATTTACATCACAAGAGAGCTTGTGGCTTAATGGTAAGAGGCGTGTTAGGTCTGTTGGGGAAGCGTGAGTTTGAATCCCAGGTTATGCAAAGTTTTGATTTTTGCTCTTAAGAAGGTGTTAGCTAGCAGGTAAGGCTTATGGTTAATCGTGTTGGTTTCATGTTATAAAAAGCTGGACGGCAAAGTGGCAAGTGGCGTGAAGGGAGCTTTGAGGTCTAGGGTCGAGCTACCCCTTGTGCATGGGAGATTTAATTTTGCTGCTCAAATGGGAAAGGAGTTGGAGTTTGACCAAAACTCCTCATGGTAATGGATTGAATCGGTCAAGCGGTGGAAGAAATTTGAATTGAATTTAAATTGGATTGTTGGCTAAAATCAAGGAGTAAATAAAGGAAATCTGATTTTTGGGAGGGGTGTTGGAGAATTCTAGCCGAATTAGGGAGGCTTGTGTTGGGAGCTCAGCTTGGGGGAGCAAAAGTGAAGGGATTAGTCTTTGTTTCGGTTTGGGCATTCGTTTTTTTGGCGGTGTATTGAAGCCGATTCTTTGGTGGTTTTTTTTTTAGTTCTTGGTTTTTTTTTTTTTTTTTTTTTTGCACTCTTGTTTCTTTTTGTTTTGTATTCTTGTTTTCTCCTCTCTTGGGTATTGTCAAAATTGTTACCAAAAGTGACCTCTCGCACACTCTTGTGCTTTTCTTCTTCTTCACTATCTCTTTTTGCCCTTTCTCTCTAAAACTAAATGTATTACTGCTCTTCCTTCTTCGCGATTCTTTTCTTTTCTACTCACTTCCCCGACTTCTCAAACCTTTTTGTATTAGCTTCCCTTTCTCTTTTCTGTCAATATTTTTTATTCTTTGTGTTTTTAAAACAGTGGCCGAAGGTACTCTCCATTCTTTCCACCCGAATAAATTGCTTAGCCATTTGTGCTTTGTCTCCTTTGTCTTTTAGGGCTTCACACCTTAGTCGAATCATACCATTATTCTTCTCCTAAATTTTTCTATTTTTCTTGCTTTGGTCAAATATTCTGGGGTAACTATTGCTGAAATTCTATAGATTGTTGGTAAGGGTGCGTTCTTACCTTATTATTATTATTTCTTCTTAATCGTATTCCTTTTGGCTTTATTATCTAGTTTCGGTCCCCTTTGCTTTTCTCTTTGGGGGCCGAATGTATGTTGCCTCCTGACAAACGTTTGGTCTACCGAATCTTGCTAGGAGTGTGGATTTTATTGTGGAGGCTTAGGTCAATTACTCTTCTCTTTATGAGTGGCCTATCCTTTTTTTAGGGTAAGTAGTTTAAATTCAATAATTATCATGTTGAATTTTAGATACTTATTAATCGATCGAATATTTCTTAAAGGTCAAAGTTTTGGAATGGTACGTGGCTGTTAAATCAATAGGGGTCTGCGATTGTTGGTTTGGTTCTCGATATCGAAAGTGATTCGGTTTCAACATCGCAACAGGTGTAGGTTTCCACACTACTTAGACTAGATCGGCAAATGCCGGAATGCCAAAATGCCAGAATGCCAAAACACCGGAAGTATGCTAACGTTAGCCACACGAGCTTGCGAATGCACGCCTGGAGAATCCAACGCGATAGTAGAGGTAAACGGATGTATGTTATCATCCCGTTACTATACGTGCTTGGCTCAGGCCAATTTTGGGCTCGGTGGGCCACATGACTGTGTGGGCCCACATGGGCTGGCTTAATGGGCCTCGGCCCATAATCGAGTTTCTATACTAATATGGTCGTATGTGTCGCTAGAAGATTGTAGGCTTGCTTAGTGGGCCTCAGAGTACTTAGACCCACACTGGTTAATGACTTAAATGCCCCCAAGGGCAAATTGACCAAAATACCCCTCGTAGGTAAAATGTCTGTTTTGACCCTATAGGATATATAAATGATTAGGGTTGCCATGAGATGATCTGATTAAGTATATCTGTTCTATTTGGTGACGATTGTATGATCTGATATCTACATTGTAGCATGCCACGACATTATGTTGCATTGAATTGGGGTGGGTTGTTATTGAAGAGAAGGAAGTCTGAAAGGCTTTTAGCCTGTTATCTGGCAGCTATGCTGCGTATATCTGACATGTGCTATTCACGGTACCATACTTGGTGTGTAGGGTTAGATGGGTTGATTTTATCCCCATACTTGGTTTGTAGGGCTGGGTGGGTTGATTTTATTCCCACATGGTGTGTTTGGTGGTACGGAGATGGTGTGTAGGGTTGGCGGGCATATTATATGTTTTTTGTATCTAATCTGTTCTAATTTTGCATTTGAGTGGGCTAAGGCCCAACTATATCTGATTTCTGTACTGAGAGGGCTAAGGCCCACATCGTTTCTATATGGGCTCAGGCCCAGTCTGTTACTGTTGCTATAATGGGCTCAGGCCTAGGTTGTTCTGCATGACTTTGTTTTTATTTGGGCGCACACTGAGTTTTTGTAAACTCACCCAACTATTTAATTGTGCAGGTAATCCCCAGACTTAGACTGTAACACCCCAAATCCAGGCTAGACGTTACGGCCAAGTCTGATATGTTATATTGAAGTGTTTTTCAAAAACCGTATTTTCATTGAAAACCCTTCTTTAATGTTTAAAAACTCTTACCGATAAACTTGTATAAAACCTTAGTTTGTGTTTATTTTTTTTCCGAAACGGGATTTATTGAAATGATCATCCCTTTTCAAACATCGTTGAAACCTTTGTAAAAGTTTTATGAAAGCTTATGAACCCTTGTAGTTTGCAAAAACATGTTATTTTAAAAATAGATAAAATATCGAAAAATCAGATTTGTAACCTTTATAAAACATGTTATCTTGAAAACGGTTTAAATATCAAAAAAATTTGACCTTTTTCGTTAAGACTTAAAGTGAATGGAAGCTGGGCACCAGGTAGGATTCTAGAAAAGAGGAGGTGAGTCGAATAGACTTCTTAAGTACCAAGCTCTTCTTGGATCCACTCCTAGACATGCACACTACCATTGCCACACTTTAACTATTTGAAATATTTATCTACAAGATCATTTAAAAATTGCGGAAGCTTTGCTTGGTTATCGTGTTATTTTGAAAACAAGTAACTTTTATAAAAATCACGTCTTAAAATCATTTATTTTCAACTCCATTTAAATAATATCCTACGTAAGCTAAAACCAATTTAAATAAGAAAAGAATAAAAACCCAAAATAAAAATAATTAAAGAGGCCCTTTTTACAACCCAAAACCAGAAATAAATAATTAAATCTAAATTCAAGTAGGTAACTTAATTAAAAATCCAACAATCCAGTCCATGTGGCCACTCTGAATCCCTCCCAGCTCCAAGTCCACCGATCTAAGGCTCACCTGTAAGGATGGAAGGAAAAAGGGTGAGTTTGGAAAACTCAGTGTGCAACAAGCCACTTACAGAGCCCAAATCAATATCAGCATACTAGGCCTAAGCCCCCAAATCAGTCTCAACATATAACTGGGCCGAAGCCTTTTCATTTAACAGTTACTGGGCCGAAGCCTTTCCATTTAACAGTTACTGGGCCGAAGCCTTTCATAAATCATATCACTGGGCTGAAGCCTTTTTTGTAAACGGTATGGCCCATAGGCCCATTTCAGTAACACATGTAAACGTCAATGTATGTATGCAAAGCCCATTTGGGGAGACTACTCAACCCACCATCCGCTACTCTCCACCCGTACCAACCAACACACCATGTGGGGATGCTACTCAACCCACCCCGCCGCTACTCTCCACTGGCAGCATAGCTGCTTTATCATATAACTGGAGGCCTAGCCTCTTTTAATAACTGGGGCAGAAGCCCTTTCGATAAACTGGGGCAAAAGCCCTTTTCGGTATACTAGGGCAAAGCCCTTTAACACTTCCTCCAATCATATAAACCCAACCCATGCATGTAATGATTATAACATGGCATATCGTATACATATCGTAGCATATCATGTGCATATCATGTGCATACCATATCATTTAATGAAAAATATCAATATCACAATCAACATAATCATTTTACAACCCTAGGGGTATAATGGTCATTTCTACCTAGGGGTAAAATAGTCATTTTTAAGCTATAAGGGTAATTACGTAATTTTAACACTTATTAGGGTTTTTCATACTTATTCAACATTCCGGAGTATTAAAACAGAAATTTTTAGCCTATTTTAGCAAAATCGAGTTATTGAGCCCAAAACCCCTAATGGGCCTAACGAGTACCGATTTAGCCTTCTAAGTCCATTTAGCCTAAATACTACTATCGTTCTATCTGGGTTAATCATACATTTATCACAATTCCGTTTTAGCAATTTTTACTCCAAATGGGCCCGTAAGCCTATTGGGCCTAATTCAGCCCATCGAGGCCCAACTTACCAACATACTCAAAATCGTAATCTTACCTGTTCCATCGATTTCGTTAACCGAGCCCATTGTATTCTAACCTATTCACTATTTATCTCGTTACCAGAAACTTAACGATACCGGGATTCGACATCTCGGCTTTTCAGCCGACATTAATCTAAGCTACTACAAGGGGTAAGTTACACACCTGCTTGCAACGAACGATGACTATATCCGATCCAAGTCAATCCTACATTCGATTACTAAAATATTAGACCACGAATCAATGATAACTAAATTTAACATACTCTTACCATATCCGGGAATCCATGAACAAGGCCCTCAATCCTTACCTTTGCTGAAGTTGATATCCAAATTTGGATCCGAACGCTCCACTGATCCAAGCCCTTAGTCAGCAGCCTTTAACCCTTACAAGCACAGAGTAAAATAATTTGTAACAGCCCCTTAAAGCCTTAGGCACTATTTCAACAGCCTCCCTAAACACATAGGGATTCCAACTTTTCCAAATCCCAAAAATAAGAATAGATCACAGTCAAGTCATTCATATCACCAACCTATATCCACAGTCAACCTAGCCCAATCATCACACAAGTTAGTCATTTACCCACGAGGGGCAAAACAGTCATTTAACACCCTAAGGGCAAAACGGTAATTTTACCCCATAAGGGTGTCTCGGTAATTCTACCCTACAGGGGTATTTCGATAAATTTATAAATCGAGGGTAAAATAGTAATTTTTACAAATTAAGGGTAAAACGGTAATTTTACAAATTAAGGGTAAAATGGTAATTTTACAAATTAGGGGTAAAATAATAATTTTACAAATTAGGGGTAAAATAGTAATTTTCAAATCGAGGGTATTTTTGTAATTTCACAAATCGGGGGTATTTCTGTAATTTTACAAATCGAGGGTAATTCGATAATTTTACAAATCGGGGGTATTTCTGTAATTTTGTAACCCAATGGTATTTTAGTAATTTTGTAAACTAAGGGTATTTCAGTAATTTTGTAAATCAAGGGTATTTCAGTAATTTTGTAAATCGAGGATAAAACGGTAATTCTATAAATCGGGGGTACTTTGATAATTTTACAAGTCGAGGGTATTTCAGTAATTTGGTAAACTAAAGTATTCTAAACAGAGATAACAATGCGAATGGGCCTAGGGCCCATTCTCGGCCCAAATAGGCCCACACGCTCGTGTGGCCCTTTTAGCCCAAATCTAGCCATAGATATGAGATTCACATAATCTAGCCCAATATTTACTATACAATCAAACAACTTATCCAATTGGGCCCGCAGGCCCATTGGGCCCACATGGCCTCTTCGGCCCATCACAGCCCGAAGTAGCCGTCCTACCGCTAGAGCAGTGAGAAATACACACCTGATAGGAGACTGAAGTTAATCCGCGCTCCAAACACTCTTAGCCGATGCCCAACCCAAACGGGCACACCATAAAGCAAAAGGGATCAGCCAAGAAAGCTGTGCCTACTCTCCTCCTGATTTGCTCTATTTAAAGCTAGCTCCTCACCTGCTCTCATGTTAGCTTTCCGATGTGGGATTCTCCATCAATCCCCCCAAAATTAAAGCATTAGCAAAATAATCAACCTTTGCGTGCAACGGGATTTGAACCAAAGTCCTCTCAATAACCCTGTCAAGCCGTCACCACTCGGACACAAGCTCCTTTGTGTCATAAGTCCAACACATTTAACTTTAAAGCTCACCTGCTTGCTTCCAGATTTATTTAAAAGAAAAACTAAAATAAATTGCAAGAGCCAAGACTTGAACCTTGGACCCCCTTGCTTCCTTGTCCCCTAAGTGGTGCTACTTTGCCACTACACCACACTCCTTTTTGTGTCTTATTACACACATAATTCCTTACAACTCCTCTTTTCCAAGTCCTCTATTCCTTAAGTCCAAAAATCCAAGAATTCTCCGGGTTTTTAACCAATACTTGGGCCTTCCATAGGCCCAATAACACACTCCAAACACAAATTACACATCCATATATCAAAATTTCAACATTACACCAAATATCACAAAAATCCCGGAATCTCAGAAATTAGCCCAAGACTTTTCCCCACACTATGAATCCTTCGCAGTTCACTAAAATACCACATTAACCCATTAATAATAACCTTCCATAACAGAATTCAACACATCAATAATTTTATTTCAAACTATCTCACACCTGCACCCAGGCCCAAGGCCCAATACTTCTAGGCCCAAATTCAGGGTGTTACATAGACGATTTGACGCTGCGAGAGACTTGGAGCGGGCTACACCTTTAAAGTTGATTTGGGCTTTATATAGTTAAATTATTCTCTTTGACTTTATATTTCTGTACTAAGGCCTTTACTTTGGTTTTGTTATAATTTGAGATCAATTGTTGATCCTTTGAATCTGATAGCTCTAGGACGTGGTTTTACAAAAGATATCTATTTTCAAAAAAAAAAAACATCGTGATAACACAACAATGGGTTTTAAAACAAATGCTTTCTGCTTGAACTGAAATATGAGATTTTAACATTGATTATAAAAACTAAGATTTTTCGAATAACAAACTTAGGGTTTTATTCAAACTTACAAAGTTCCAAGTTTTCACTAATTTTAAAACCGCAAGGTTTTTCAACAACACCAGTTTTTACGATTCACCCTTCAATGTGATACGCTAGACTCAGGCCTAACTTCTAGACCGGGTTTGGGGGTGTCACATTTATGGATTGACTTCGTATGTTTGGTTGTCGGTAATGCCTCGTACTTGGTTTCGGCATTGAACTAGGGTAAAGGGTGTTACATGGGCGATCGCACACCTGCGTGGTGTCGACAGAATGCTTTTTCGGCTTTTCACCGAATCCCATTTTCTATATTTTGGGTACACACCTGGTTTTGTTTGAAGCTAAACCGAACTTCGAGCACTCCAGAACCTAAATATTGACCAATAAACACTGGATTAATCGATTTTAATGCGAACTTAACTCAAACTCGAAACGAGGAATGCACCCCTTAAGCGGCAGACAACTTACTGACAATGAAAGAAAACCCCCAATGGCTCAAATCCCTGATGAAGCATCGATTAATGATTGCTCTTAACCTAAATCTAAAGAACCACAAAAACTTTCATTCAGAAAACAACTTATGGAACCAATAAGATATTGGCAGAACAAATACCTACCGAGTAAGCGAAACGAATGAGGTAAGGGAGAAAAGAGATGAATCAAAAGTAAAAACACAGAGAAGGGAAGGGGAGAAGAAGGTAAAATTTGGTAGAGAAGTAAAAAGAAAAAATGACAGGAAAAATTTTGGAAGAACGGAAGAGAAACCGAAACTGTGCTTTTTGGGGCAACAACCAAAATATTTGCTGATAATCCTGAAATCTCAACTTCCCCCCACTAACTCCACCAACTCAATATCATCAGAATTCCAATTTTACTCAAACACTTACACGGCACCCAGAAAAAAATTAATTCCCTTACTCGCCCAAGGATTCAAACACAGGACCTCTAGTAGACTAACACTCCACTAACCACCAGACCAGCAGGCCCATTTTGATATGTTTTTACAAACAATTAAACTTAAGCCTACTAAACAAGAGTAAGGCTTTATTCATAAAAATACTAAACTTTGCCCAAGGTAAGGCTTGAACTTAGGACCTCACACACACACCCAAAACACTTAACCACTGAAGCAGACAGATATTTGTGTCACAAAATTACAAAAGCTAGTATAAGAAAATTGGGGCGTTACACAAATAATAGGACTTTCTTCCACGAAAAACTTTCAAAAATACTCTATCTCCCACTAAATACTCAATATCCCTCTGTTTCATGTCTGCATATGACTTTTGTCTACTAGATGCTGCTTTTAATCTATCCCATATGAGTTTAACTACATTTTCTATTTCTTGAACCACCCTTCTCTCACTCAGCTCAGCCCAACAAATTAGCATTCTACATCTTCGACCAGACAGTGCTTCATACGAAGCCATTTGAATACTTGATTGGAAATTATTATTATACTCAAATTTAGCTAATGATAAATAATGTTCCTAGCTAGATTCAAAATTTATAATACAAGCACGTAACATATCTTCCAGTATTTGGATGACTTATTCTAATTGGCCATCGGATTGAGGATGAAAAGTCGTGCTAAAATTTAACCTCGTATCCAATGATTCATGTAATTGCTTCCAAAATTTAAATGTAAAATGAGAATATCGATCAAAGATAATTGACGCAGGTATACCATGTAGTCTAACTATCTCGCGAATTTAAAATTTCAGTAACTTCAGAAGTGACAAATCAATCCTTACTACTAAGAAATGTGTTGACTTTGTAAATCGGTCAACTATCACCCAAATAGCATTTCTTTTATTCAATGAGATTGGTAAATCAATCACAAAAATCCATAGTAACTCACTCCTACTTCCACTTAGGAATCGAGATAGGCTGAAGTAATCTAGTGGGAACCTGATGTTTGGCTTTTACTCATTGACAAGTCAAACACTTGGCTTCATGTTCAACAATCTCCCTTTTCATTCCCGTCCACCAATATAATTCTCGCAGATCACAACACATTTTTGCACCATCAGGATGCGTAGCAAAGGGACCATTGTGAGCTTCATGTAGAATCAAATACTTCAGCTCTAAATTATCAGGAATGCAAAGACGATTACAAAACCGGAGACAACCATTAGTATCAATGCTAAAATTCTCATTATCACCCTACCAAGCAAGCGTCAATTTCTCGGATAATTTCGTATCAATCAACTATGCCTCATTGATTTGATCTTGCAACACGGGTTTAACTTGTTATTTAGCTATTAGACAGCCATCATTTCCAATTCTGAGCTAAACAAACATCGTCAAAAACTTGATCTCGTGATGATGAAGTAATAAAATTGATCGTACCTAGAAACTAACTAATATCACAATAAAGGCAAGTGCACCTATCGAACAGTATTATAGTTAGTGGCAAGACTGGAATATCGAATCCAAGGAACTAAAAGTACTAGTAATGACTTCCTTTCTATTATCTAACCCAAGAATAAATAGGTGGTTTGTGTAAACTAATTAAATCTAAACTAAACTGAAGATGTGACAAAGAGTAAATTGGGAAATTGTTGTGGGAAAACTAATTAATGAGGACAATACCTAAGGAAGAATCCACCTAGACTTCACTTGTTATCTAACTTTGAACTAGACGATTTCTTCATTTGACTTGATCTGTAGAGATCCCTAAATTATGTTAATACCTCTGTCAAGAATAAAAACATCTAATCCTAGGTTGATTAATTGAAATCTCTTTCTAATTAAAACCCCTAGTCTTACATTAACTTGATCTATGGCTCCCCATATTAGATTTGACTCTAATCTGGCAGATTTTTGTCGTCCTATGTCTAGGATTGCGATCAACTCTGCTTAATTTTGTTGGATCTACTCCTATACAAGGGCTTTTACTCCTCTATATAAGCACATCCGACTTAAATTAATATCCCAGAAATATCAATTCAAGAGTTAAAAACACAATTAAGAACAAATCAAATATTTATCATATAGTTTAGATAATAATAACAAGATTCGTCTTAGGTTTCATCCACCTTAGATATTTGGGGTTTTAGTTCATAATTATAAAAAGAAACATCTCAGAATAAATAAAATAACAAAATATAAGAAAACCCAAAACTCCTGAAAGGATAGAAGGGAGATCCTTTGTCTTGATGTAGATCCTGGCTTCTGAGATGGATCAATCGGCTTTCCTACGAGTAATTCCCTGCCTTTAACTCCCCGTCTTGGCGGGAATAATGTCTTCGACACTGTACACCCTTGTAGTTCCCTCCTAGGGTCTTTATATAGAGTTTAGAATGTCTTTCTTAGCCCCTAAGTAGCCTTTTCCGGGTGAAATTGAACTTCATCACGACAGGGACACGCCAGTGTGCCACCCCCGTGTGAGTCGATGTTGGGCCGTGTTCAAGCCTATTTATGTGGCACTACCATGTGGGTTGCTCGTGTGAATCAATTCTAGGCCGTGCTTGAGCCTGTTTATGTGGCACGGCTGCGTAACACGCCCATGTGGTGAACTTCCAGGCCGTGTTGATTCCTTACCTTAGCCTATTTTCTCCGTTTTCAGCCTGTTTCTTGTTCTTTTTACTCCCTTAAGCTCACCTGAGTATAAAATATGAAATTAAAGGTTTAGGAGCATCAAATTCCACAAATCAAGGAATAATTCATCTATAAATGTTCTAATCATAAGGTAAAAACATGTATTATTTACGGTTTATCAAATACCCCCACACTTAAGCCTTTGCTTGTCCTCAAGCAAAATCTCAACTCACAGTTAAAAGTCATTCTTCTTAACTTATAACACTTATCAATAATGTTTCGAACAAATCCACAAGTAATCATACATTGAAAATTCAACCAAAAGAAAATTAAGGTCTCAAACAATCTAATTTGAGAATTTTATCACAGAAACATAGGTTTTCTCCCTTCTCCTGGGTAGTTACCTTTTAATTCAAAATCAACAGGAATTGACATCCTCACTGAAGATTCACTCTATCCACTCAAAGTGTTTAGGGTTCAAAAATTTAAGCATTCAATAGTCAACCTGAAAATTTATTACCATAAGCTTGTAGGAAAATCAAATCTCCACCATTATTTATTGATATGACACATCGATCAAAAGGTCTTTTAAATGATTGTAATGGGGCTTTGGTTAGGGGCGTGGCCATAAGCTGAAAAAGAATGGTTAGAATCGAGATTGAATTGAAAAATCATCTAACTAGAAAAATCTCTGTCACTGAAACATATTCCTATAATAAAGCCTCTTTGATGACATCATTTTGGATTCGAAAGCTTATAATAGAAATATGCAAAAATAATTGAAATATGAATTACAATTGAATTAAATGTATATACACCTTTTTTTTTGTAAAAACACAATTAAATAACAATAAATTGAATATTTATGAACTTTACAAACTGAAAAGAAGAACAAAGCTAGAAAATTATTCAATTCAAATCTCGACAAAAATAGGGATCAAAATAATTGAAGGGAATTCAACAAAAATGGGTTATAGGCTAATATTGAGGGTAAGTCAAGGAATGGGTTGTTAGGCTCAATGGGGTTCACTAGGGGTTAATTTATGAAGGTAGGCTTTTATGGACTAAGTAGGTTAAACCTAGTTGCCTTTATCATTTCGGTATATCAAATCAATGATGTGGTCTCGACATGTATAATTGAAGCAAGTTCTAGAATAACAAATCAATATTGACTCACTCAAAGCAACAATAAAAGTAAGCACGAAAGGATATATGCTCAAAAGGCTCAAAAATCTCACCAAAATTATGGCTTTTGATGTCAATCCTGCGAATTTAAAATTTGAAGATAATACTTAAAATTAGGGAAAACAACCTAGAAAAATTGTAAATTCTCAATAATTTCAACTTATTATGCTTGATTCCCTAATGTTTTAAAGTTTGAATAATCAAAGCATAAGTACCTATGTCTTAATTCTCAACATATCAATAAAAATCATAAATCAATCAGAATTCATTTCAATAGGGGATTGAGAATAATGCAGATAATTCAAAATTTGAAAACAATGTAACAAGTTAGTGGTAAAAATTTTCAAGGGTTTCAAAGATAATACAAAGAGTGAAAGTGAGTTCCCCCCCACACTTAACATGTACATTACCCTCAATGTACAAAGATACATTAGTAGCAATAGAAGCATAAAATCATAAGATAGGGAGAGATGTGAAACTCCCTGAATATTAGATGAATTCCTTGAGTAGTTAAAGCTGAATTGGAGAAAGGGCTATTTGAAGTTCATTATTCTGGGTGACTAAAGAGATTAGCACAACTGTGTGTAAAATTCAGGTATTACTCGATAAAAATTGGAGTGCAAAAAATAAAAGGAAAAAGGGAGGAATATAAAATAAAGAAATGAAAATTGAATTTAATTAACAGGGATTTAGTCCTACGGCCGTGGTGCACGCTCGTGTGCCCTTGGTTTGGCCTATGTGTTTCGTGGACTTTTTGGTGTTACCAGGTTAGTCGGCACGGGCGTGTCCTACGCTCGTGTTGATTTCTCAGTTTTTTCCATGGTTTATTAGCACGGGTGTGCTGGGATACACGGCCATATAACACGGTCGTGTCTTCTAGTGTTCGCTTCTCCAACAGTCGTGTCTAGGCTCACACGCCCATGTATGAGTTGTCAGGGTTGGCCATGGTAGTATTGCATAGCCGTGTTCCTAAACGTGGGGTGCCCACGGCCTTAGGCACACCCGTGTGCCTGGTCGTGTGGTTCTGGGGAATCTGCGTTTTAAAGGGTTAGTTATGAATCTAAAAAAAAATCAAAATTGTTAGTGCTCGGGTTACCTCCCGAGAAGCGCTTGTTTATAGTCTAAGCTTGACTTCTTACTTGCACCTTTGTGAGGGATTGTAGAGCCTAAGCTCCTCTCTATCATTCTTAAAGTCGTCACCATAATATAGTTTGAGTCGATGACCGTTTACCTTGAAAGTGCCTTGAGTTGGATGTGTTATCTCAATTGTGCCGTGGGGAAGAACACTTTGAACTATGAATGAGCCTGACCATCTCGACTTTAGTTTTCCAGGGAATAATTTAAGCCTTGAGTTGTACAGCAGAACAAGATCGCCAGGTTTAAATTGTTTATGTTGCTTCGACGAGCATCATGGCATCGCTTTTTGGTTTCCTTGTATAAGCGTGAGTTTTCATATGCATGGCAGCACCATTCGTCCAACTCGTTTAGTTGCATGAGTATCTTTCCACCTGTAAGATCAGGGTCAAGGTTTAAAAATTTAATGGCCCAAAATGCTTTATGTTCTAACTCAAAGGGTAAATGACAACTTTTCCCATAAACGAGTCTATAAGGTGATGTTCCTGTGGGAGTTTTGAACGCAGTTCTATAAGCTCATAAAGCATCATCTACTTTCATGGCCCAATCTTTTCTATTTACTTGTACAGTTTTCTCTAAGATACGTTTTAGCTCTCTATTAGCTACTTCAACTTGTCCACTGGTTTGAGGGTGGTAAGGGGTAACTGTCTTATGGTATACTCCATATTTTCGTAAAACTTTCTCAAACTACGTATTCCAGAAATGAGTTCCCCTATCACTAATAATTACTCTCGGTGTTCCAAATCGAGAAAAAAGTTTTTTAAGAAATGTTACTACCATTCTAGCATTAGTAGGTAAGGCTTGGGCTTCTACCCATTTAGACATGTAATCGACTGCTACTAAGATGTATTTATTTCCAAATGAGCTAGGGAATGGACCCATGAAATTGATGCCCCATACATTTAATATTTCACATTCAAGCATATATGTTTGAGGCATTTCATCACGTTTAGAGATATTACCTGTTCGTTGACATTTGTCACAAGATGTAACATACCTGCTGGTGTCTTTAAATAATAAAGGCCAATAAAAACCTAATTCGAGTATTTTATGGGAGGTCTTAGTTCCATTGTAATGTCCTCCTGTTGGTCCTAAATGGCAGTGTTCCAATATTTTTCTAGATTCAGTCTTTGTAACACATCTTCGAATGACTTAGTCTGCACAAATACGAAAAAGAAAAAGGTCTTCCTAGAAATAGTTTTTCACATTAGTAAAGAATCGCTTCTTTTGCTGATATGTCAACCTTTTTGGTGTTATGTTAGCAGCTAAGTAATTTGTAATATCAGCAAACTAAGGTACCTCAGAATTAGATATGACTAAGAGTTGCTCTTCAGGGAACGAGTCATTTATTTCAGCTTCATCAAGTTCTTTGAGATGTAGATTCTCAAGCCTGGAAAGGTGATCTGCTGCTAAGTTTTTAGCTCCTTTTTTGTCTTGGATTTCTAGATCAAATTCCTGCAATAGTAGAATCCATCTTATTAGTTGAGGCTTTGCATCGGATTTAGTTAAAAGATAACGAAGAGCTGAATGATCAGTAAAAACGATGACTTTAGACAATATTAGATATGGTCTAAATTTGTCAAACGCAAAAACCACATCTAGCAATTCTTTTTCTATGGTAGTGTAGTTCTCTTGTGCTGCTGTTAGAGTTTTGCTAGCATAGTAGATTGGCTGAAAATGCTTGTCTCTTCGCTGTCCAAGAACTGCACCTACTGCAAAATCACTCGCATCACACATTAGTTCGAAAGGAAAATTCCAATCAGGTGCGATTATAATTGGAGTATTGGTGAGCTTCTCTTTGAGAGTGTTAAATGCCTTTAAACATTCCTAATCAAAATTGAAAGGCACGTCTTTTTCTAGTAATTTCGTTAATGGCTTAGCTATTTTAGAAAAGTCTTTAATGAATCTTCTATAAAAACCAGCATGTCCTAAAAAACTTCTAATTGCCTTAACTGAACTAGGGGGAGGTAGTTTTTCAATGGTCTCAACTTTTGCTTTATCTACTTCTATCCCTTTACTAGAAATTTTGTGTCCTAGCACAATACCTTCTCGCACCATAAAATAACATTTTTCCCAATTAAGAACAAGATTTGTTTCTTGACATCTTATTAAGACTCGTTCTAGATTTTTGAGGCAAAGTTGGAAAGAGTTACCGAATATCGAGAAATCATCCATGAATACCTCCATGATGTCCTCCACGAGTTCGTTAAAGACTGCTAGTATGCAACGCTAAAAAGTAGCAGGAGCATTACATAATTCAAAAGGCATTCTACGATAAGCAAACGTACCGTATAGACAAGTGAATATCGTCTTCTCTTGATCTTCAGGAGCTATCGGGATTTGGAAATAGCTAGAAAGTCCATCCAAAAAACAGTAGTACATATGTCCTGATAGTTTTTCTAACATCTGATCAATGAAAGGTAAGGGGAAGTGATCCTTTCTCGTGGCGTCGTTCAATTTTCTGTAATCAACACAAACCCTCCAACCTATGACAGTTGTTGTAGGGATTAATTCATTCTTCTCATTGGCAACAACAGTCATGCCACCTTTCTTAGGAACAACCTGTACAGGACTTACCCAAGCACTGTCAGAAATAGGATAAATAATTCCAGCATCTAAAAGTTTAATTACCTCGGTTTTGACCACTTCCTTTATGTTGGGGTTCAGTCTTCTTTGAGCTTGCACACATGGTTTGTATTCATCCTCCATCAAAATTTTTAGGTACAAAAGGAAGGACTGATTTATTTGATGTTAGAAATTTTCCAAGCTGTGGCTCTTTTATGCTTTTTTAACACTTGAATTAATTCCTCTTTTTCCTTAGGTTGCAAGTTTGAAGCTATAATGACTGGTAGTGTAGAATTTTCTCCCAAAAATGCATATTCTAAGTGTTTGGGTAATTGTTTGAGATCTAGTTTGGGAGGTTCGTCAATAGAGGGTTTTTGTCTTAGTTCATCTTTGATTTCAATGCCCTCATAATCTATTTGTCGTGGGAAAGATTCATTGGAGTTTAGCTTAGTTATTACCTTTTTCATCTTAGTGGTAATTTCTTCTTCTCCCACACCTTAAACGAGACACAGTTCCAACATGTCTTTAAGAGTGATTTCCTAAAAAAAATCTTGAATAGAATGACCAATAGAATCAATAAAATAACAGGAATCATCTTGTTCCCTAGAAAATCGCATGGCATCATAGATTTGAAATAAAATTTCTTCATCCCCTACCCTAAGCACAAGTTTTCCATCTCTCACATCAATAACAGCTCTGGCAGTAGCTAAAAATGGTCGTCCTAAGATTAACGGTACCTCAACATCCTCATCCATGTCTAACACAACAAAATTGACAGGGAATATAAATTTATCCACCTTAACTAATACATCTTCAATGATACCCCCAGGGTATTTAACGTATCTACCAGCTAATTGAATACTCATCCTAGTGGGTTTTAGTTCCCCTAGTCCTAGTTGTTTGAACAATTTATAGGGCATTAGATTAATGCTAGCACCTAAATCTACTAATGCCTTTCCAATATTTAAATTGCCAATCAAACAGGGAATAGTAAAACTTCCTGGATCTTTCAATTTGGTTGGGAGTTTATTCTAGAGGATCGCTGAACATTCTTCGTTAAGTTCTACTATGGATAAGTCTTCAAACTTCCTTTTGTTTGTTAGAAGTTCTTTCAAAAATTTTGCATATGTGGGCATCTGTGAAATAGCTTCAACAAAAGGTAAATTAATATATAATTGTTTAAAAAGTTCAAGGAATTTATCGAATTGAGCGTCTATGTGTTCTTTCTTTAATTTTGTTGGGTATAGGATGGGTGTTTTGTATTCTTTGAGTACTGGTGGGGTGTTTTCTTTGGGCTCGGCTTCCTCAATGTTTTCCTTGTCATGTTCTTGTAGTACCTCCTTTTCAGGTTTGGCTAGTGTTTTCCCGCTCCTTAGTGTAACGACTTTAACGTGCTCATTAGATTTGATCTCTATGTTGCTTGGTGATCTTTCAGAGATTAGCTTAGCGAGCTGGCTTATTTGAGTTTCAAGCCCTTGAATGGATGCTTACTGGTTCTTAAGTGTAGTTTTGGTGTTCTGGAAACGGGTTTCTGACACGGTGATAAATTTTGTGAGCATCTCCTCAAGGTTTGATTTTTTCTCTTGTTGGAACAGTGGCTATTGAAAACCCAGAGGAGGTGGTTGCCTTTGATTTCCTTGCCCTCCCCATGGGAAATTTGGGTGGTTCCTCCAACCTGCATTGTAAGTATTACTATAAGGGTTATTTTAGGATCTAGAATTATTACCCATATAGTTGGCTTGCTCAATTTCCATGCCATGTCCATAGGAGGAGTAATCGGAATTGCTCATGTTTCCCTGGATTGAGTCACATTGTATCACTGGGTGTACCTGCGTAGAACCAACAAAATTATCAATCTTTTTATTAAGGGGTTCTACCTGATTAGAAAGCATGGTGACTGCAGCAATATTAAAAACCCCGGCAGCTTTTTGTGGCTTTGTTCTCATGACTTGCCACTGATAGTTATTCAGTGACATCTCTTCTATAAACTCGTAAGCTGCTTCTGGTATTTTGTTGTTGATTGTTCCACTGGAGGCTGCATCGATCATTTGCCTCGTTAAAGGATTCAAACCGTTGTGAAAGGTTTGAACTTGTAACCACAGAGGTAACCCATGGTGGGGGCACCTTCTCAATAGATCCTTGTATCTCTCCCAGGCATCGTAAAGTGTTTCTAAATCCATCTACACAAAAGAAGAGATATCATTCCTTAATTTCACTGTTTTAGCCGGCGGAAAATATTTGAGCAAAAATTTTTCGGTCATTTGTTCCCATGTAATGATAGATCCTCGTGGTAAAGAATTTAACCACTGTTTAGCTTTATTTCTCAAGGAGAATGGGAATAACCGAAGACGAATGGCATCATCAGAAACGCCATTTATTTTAAATGTATTGCATAACTCTAAAAAGTTGGCTAAATGAGCATTAGGATCCTCATCCTGCAAACCATCAAACTGAACAAACTGTTGTATCATCTGAATAGTTTCAGGTTTCAGTTCAAAATTATTTGCAGCAATAGTAGGCCTAATAATACTAGATTCAGTACCAGCCAAATTAGGTTTAGCATAATCATACATAGTACGTGGAGCAGGATTTTGCTCAACAGGATTTGCGGCTACTACAGGAGGTAGCTGATTATCGTGATTTGCCTCCATCTCACCAGCAGGTTCAGGTTCTTCTTCTTGACTTTGTTCTGGATATTGCAAGCTTCTTCTTATCTCTTTGCAAGTTTGACGAACTGTAGCTTCTAAATCATCGTCAAACAATAATGGTCCTCCTGGGTTTCTTCTAGTCATAAACTAGAGATACCTGAAAGGGAAACGTAAAAAGAAAATTAAAATCCTAAAATAAAATAAAATAAACAGAAAATAATTTGCAATGAAAGTAAAAATAGCTAAAGTAATAGGAATCGAGTGTTCCTAATATCTTAGTTCACCGGCAATGAAGCCAAAAACTTGATCTCGTGATGATGAAATAATAAAATTGATCGTACTTGGAAACTAACTAATATCACGATAAAGGCAAGTGCACCTATCAAATAGTAGTATAGTTAGTGGCAAGACCAGAATATCGAATCTAAGGAACTAAAAGTACTAGTAATGACTTCCTTCCTATTATCTAGCCTAAGAATAAAGAGGTGGTTTGTGTAAAATAATTAAATCTAAACTAAACTGAAGATGCGACAAAGAGTAAATCGGGAAATTGCTGTGGGAAAACTGATTAATGAAGGCAATACCTAAGGAAGAATCCACCTAGACTTCACTTACTATCTAACTTTGAACTAGACGATTTCTTCATTTGACTTGATCTGTAGAGATCCCTAAATTATTTTAACACACCCGTTGAGGATAAAAATAACTAATCCTAGGTTGATTAATTGAAATCTCTTTCTAATTAAAACCCCTAGTCTTGCATTAACTCAATCTATGGCTCCCCATATTAGATTTGACTCTAATCCGGTAGATTTTCGTCGTCCTATGTCTAGGATTACTATCAACTCCGCTTAATTGTGCTGGATCTACTCCTATACAGGGACTTTTTCTCCTTTGTATAAGCACATTCGACTTAAATTAATATCCCAGAAATATCAATTCAAGAGTTAAAAACACAATTAAGAACAAATCAAATATTTATCATATAGTTCAGATAACAATAATAAGATTCGTCTTAGGTTTCATCCCCTTTAGATATTTGGGGTTTTAGTTCATAATTATAAAAAGAAACATCTCCGAATAAATAAAATAACAAAACATAAGAAAACCCAAAACTCCTGAAAGGATAGAAGGGAGATCCTTTGTCTTGATGTAGATCCTAGCTTCTAAGATGGATCAATCGGCTTTCCTACGAGTAATTCCCTGCCTTTAACTCCCCATCTTGGCAGGAATAATGTCCTCGACACTGTACACCATTGTAGTTGCCTCCTAGAGTCTTTATATAGAGTTTAGAATGTTTTTCTTAGCCCCTAAGTAGCCTTTTGAGTGAAATTAAACTTCATCACGACAGGGACACGCCTCTGTGCCACGCCTGTGTGAGTCGATGTTGGGCCGTGTTCAAGCCTATTTATTGGGAACGGCCGTGTGGGTTGCCTGTGTGAATTGATTCTAGGCCATGCTCGAGCCTATTTATGTGGCACGACCGTGTGACACGCCCGTGGTGAATTCCAGGCTGTGTTGATTCCTTACCTTAGCTTATTTTCTCCGTTTTCGGCCTGTTTCTTTTTTTTTTTTTACTCCCCTAAGCTCACCTGAGTATAAAATATGAAATTAAAGGTTTAGAAGCATCAAATTCCACAAATCAATGAATAATTCATCCATAAATGTGCTAAGCATGAGGTAAAAGCATGTATTATTTACGGTTTATCAGCTTACAATTCAATTGCTACCTTTCTACTCAGCGCATCAACTATAACATTTTCTTTCGTAGGATGATAGTCAATCACACAATCGTAATCCTTTAACAAATTAACCCAGCGGTGTTGTCTCGAGTTCAATTCCCTTTGAGGTAAGAGATATTTAAGACTTTTATGGTCAGTGTACATACTACATTTCTCGCCATAGAGATAGTGTCTCCATATCTTTAAAGCAAAAACCTTAGCAGCTAGCTCTAAATCATGTGTCGAAAAATTGTGTTCATGGGGTTTCAGTTGTCGAGGCGCATACACAATCACCTTACCATCCTACATCAATACACAGCCTAACCCATTCAACCAGGCATCACTATAAACCATAAATTCCTTACCTAATTTAGGTAGGGTTAAAATTAGAGCTTCAGTTAACATCACTTTTAATTTCTCAAAACGTTTTTGACATTGTTCTGTCCAAACAAATGGTATATTCTTCTATAACAACTTTGTCACTGGCATTGCTATCTTAGAAAACTCATTTTTAAATATTCTACAATAGCCAGCTTCAATCTTTTTCTGGTTAACCTAAATTCCTTCAGCTAAAATTACATGCCTCAGAAAAACCATTTCAAACAACCATAATTCACATTTACTAAGCTTCCTGTATAGTTGCTTCTCTCACAATACTTGCAATACAATTCTGATATGCTCATCATGTTTGATCTCTGATTTTGAACATACTAGAATATCATCAATTAATACTACCACAAGTTGATCTAGTTAAGGTTGGAATATAGGTTCATGAGATCCATGAATGCTGCAAGAGCATTTGTCAGTCTGAATGGTATTACTAGAAACTCATAGTGACCATACTGCGTATGAAACAATGCTTTTGGCATATCACTATCCTTCACCTTCAACTGGTAATACCCTGAACTCAAGTCAATTTTAGAAAAAAACTAAAGCTCTCTTTAACTGATCAAACAAATCATTGATGGCGGCAAAGATACTAGGGCGTATAAATCCATGACCCCACAAGTCTTGCAATTGAATTTCTAACTCCTTTAATTCTATCGGTGCCTTTCGATATAGAGCTATTAATATAGCGGGTGTACTAGGAAAACTTCAATCACAAACTCAACTTCTCAATCATGTGACAGTCTCGGTAATTCCTTCAGAAGTACATAAAAAACACTATTCAAATTTTAGTTATCTTCCCCTCTTCCAAATTTGAATAAATAACATAGGCTAGAAAGCTTCACAGCCTTGATTCATGAGCTTATTCGCTTGAATTGAAGAAAGGACGCGAGTCAAACCATTTGATCTAATACCATTTACTTCTATTGTCTCTTTATTTGTACTCTAGATTAAAATTTTCTTCTTACGACAATCTAGAATTACACTATATTTTGTCAACTTGTAGCACCCCTAACTCGTATCCGTCGCCAAAATCGGGTTTTAGAGCATTACCAAAACTTTCAGAATATTTTTAGATAATTCATGTAAATTACTATTCATTTACCAAATCATTCATAACGTCACTTACATGGACACTTGCAACTCATGAACAAATTGATGTCACACAGCCAAGTCACACGCTCGTGTGCTAGGCCATGTACCACACACGGCTGAGACACATGCCCCGTGTCTCTGCCAATGTGCCCAATTCTGAGCATTCTGTTTCTCAAAATTAAGGTGCAGGGGACACACGGCCTAACTACACGCCCATGTACCTAGTCGTGTGTCACACACGGTCTAGACACACGGCCGTGTGTCTACCCGTATGGACAAAATAAAGCCATTTCCTAGCTTCATTTGTGACCCAAATTTACCATTTTCCTGCAGTAAAACATACCAAACACATTCCAACCATTTCAAACATTCAAATCAAGCAAATTCCATAATTCATCATGGCATATCATTTCATGCATACATGTCTATAATCTTACTTTAGTTAAGACCTCGAGTTAGACTTAGTTTGATCAACTACTTAACATAAATGTAGCTACCATAGTTTGACACTACAAGTATTTTAGAACAAAACACTACTAGCCATTCCAATGGCTAGATTACAAGCATCATTTACAATTACATGCCAATATGGCCAATATATCTTATACATGCCATTACAACCATAATTGATTTACCATATTGTTCTGACATGGGTCGATAGATAGTGTGAGTGATCTCCGCCAAGCTTCCAACCCAACGAGCTTCCAATTTCCTATAAAATAGGGAAATAAAACTAAGTAAGCATAAAATGCTTAGTAAGTTCGTATAACATGGTACTTAACTTACCATTCATTCTATTTTGAGGTAACTATGTAAGGCATATTCAATCAATTTGACCTCAAGCCCTACACATCCTCAATGCCCTTGTAAGTCATATGTTCCATATTAACATCAAAACATATATGGGCTCAACAAAAATCATATATTCCATATTAACATCAAAACATATATGGGCTCAACAAAAATCAAGTTTTTATGAACACAGGCTTTCGACATCATGTATTCATTTAACATGTATCAATAATCTCATTATAATACAAGTATAATTTCATAATAGTTCATCTCGAGTTTAGATTATTTCATGTCAAAGCCTTACTCTTATCGTTTGAAATATCAAGGTCACACGAGTAGTAGTTCGCTCACGAAGTACAAGTCTATAATCAAGGATGAACATTCTCATCAAATAATTTCCATGTACAAATATCATCATCTCATGTTTCCATATATCAATTATCATGTATTAGCATTTCATGTATTATCATCTCATGTAATAACTCATTTTTTATTCATATCTTCTCATGTCTAGATTGTTACCCGTTGAATTTATTCGGAATATTGATAAAACATAGATAGTACACTTGAGGTGTACAAATCCATCCTCATAGATGAATAAGTTCATCAAAAAAATTTCTATATTCATATATCATAATTTCATACTTCCATATTTCATAAAACATAATTTATATGTACTTTAAGTAGATACCTGTAAAAACCTATTTCTTTTCATGTCAGGGTTTTACCCATTGAATTATTGAAAATATCGATGGATATTCAAGTAGTTCACCCAAAGTGTACAATTCAGGAATCCGTCCATTCATGTTTAGGGTGCCCATTAAGGCACATAATCAAAAATCACACTCTCGAGCCACATATCACTACAGCAAAATTGACTTTTAGTGGTGTTTTTTTAGCCTTTAGCGGCGTTTTTACAAGCGCCGTAAAAAACGCCGCCATATACAACGCCGCAAATTTTAGCGGCGTTTATTAAAAAATACCGCTAAAAGTCCTGATCTTTAGTGGCGTTTGTGAGAAAAGTGCCGTTAAAGATCATGACTTTTAGCGGCGCTTTCCCACAAACACCGCTAAAGATTAGACTTTTAACGGCATTTATGAAAAAGCGCCGCTAAAGATCAGGACTTTTAGTAGCGCTATTTTAAAAACGCCACTAAAAATCTCAAGCTTTAGCGGCGCTTTTTTCAAAAAATGCCACTAACAGTCCTAATCTTTAGCGGTGCTTTTTTAAAAACGCCGCTAAAAGTCTGATCTTTAGTGGCACTTTTTTGAAAAACGCCACTAAAGGTCATAAAAAGATAAAAATTTATCAAAATAGCATATTTGCATCGACTTCCATTAAACAGCTTGCCATTAAATATTTTAATTAAAAAATATTTATTTCTAAATATATAAAAAAATATTTTTCAAAAATTTAATATGCTAATATTGGACAAAACCACAAATACAAATTCCATTGCCAATTTTGCCATTGGAGTAGAGAAAATCTAACATTTAACTACTAATATGAAAGTGAGTCACAACATTAACTAAGTTCAAAGAATCTAATGATAAAGATTTTCTTTTTCCTTATGCTACAGACAGATTTAAAAAGAAAATCAAACTCTACAGACAGCTTTACTGAACTAGTGATTTTGGGGGCTCCTCTTTCACTAATAGAGTTGGTTAAGTTGGTTAACAGAAAAGGGTATAAGAAGGCATATCTTCAATCTGCAACACATCGTCCATTTGAAGTTCTCTTTCCAGCTGAGTCATTGTCGATTTCAATACTTCCTGAAATCATAATAATAATAAATAATAATTACACATGCAACATAATTTCAATATTGCAGACAAAACACGATTAGCTATGATCTCAAGAAACAACTAACAGAAATAAAAAAGTTAGCACTCATACAAATGCAATAGTTGTGTAGCAGAGCATTCAACTGGTGGGTTTTCTAGGAAGGAATAAGGACACCATTGTAGGCATACTGTCTCCAAAGAAACACACAAACTGAAACCTTGTGAAAATATCAAACTAATGTCAAATGGCTCTTGAAAGATAAATTTCCTCAAAGATGTTTAAATTTGAAAGAAGAAATTTTTTTAAGAAGCAAAGGAAACAGAATTTGAGGAACCAACATGAAAGACAACTTTTCTAAAAGCTAAAATTAAACACTTCAAGAAAATCTAAAGGTACAAATCTAGACAATCATAGGAATAAAAAAAAAAGCCAATATGAGAATTAAGAAGAAAGCAAGAAAAGATAAATTGCTTGTGAATAATTCCATGAATAATTCCATTACTGCAACATGTATCAAGTCTCATTGCTTCGTTCATGTAGATTTCTAAGCTCTAATAATTTCAACTCACCATGCAATGCATGTCCCTTCACGCCATGATCAAACTTCGAGAGGGACAATAAGATCAAATTCTGGCGATGTAAGCCAATTCTGGCGATGCAATGTAGATGTACGGACATGACGATACCTATGTAAAAAAAGAAAAAGTGAAAAGCTTAAAAAGGAATGACTCAATATTCTAGCGAAAGATCAAATTCTGTATAGACCACTCACGGTTGTCTTCTGTCGGCCATTACAGCATGTGCTTCCCTGCTTGTACCCTTCAATTAGCTTCTGGATAAATTTCTTTTGAGAGTTTCAGTCAGTACTAGGCATAAATTATTGCCAATCAACAATATTATTTTCTATAAATCATTTCACCTGTCCTTTGACAAAGTAAGCCAATTCAGCCCCATCTGGAAGTCCTTTTGGCATAAAAAGTGACTGGTGCAAGAAATTATCCCTGCAAACAATTTAAAGAAATTCTAGCTTAATTCAGGCCGATTTAAATTTTACATAGAGAAGCATAGCATATGCCATAGCGCACCTTTTCTTTGTGTCAGCACCAGCAGTTCCCTTCTGTTTCATGACTGAGTTAGGCCTTAAGGTACAATGTTAGTGAGGTGTTTTAAAAGCCAAACTTAGAGCTAAAACCCTACTGATCAATGCTTTAAAGAGATTCAGGGACTCAATTAAGAACAACAAAAATGATCCTGCTAAGCGTACAAGAAATTTGAGCCTGCTAGATTCAGGTGAAAACAAACTCCAATAAAGCAATAAAAGATGAAGGTATGGTACCAAAAACAAGAAAAATACAGAAAAAGAAAAGAGGGTTTTGTTGAGGGAGGACCATACTAGCCATTAGTAGGAAAGGGATAACGTGAATGGTCCCATATTCATCGTTTTGCCACTAAACCTGCACAATAATCAATCAAGCTTATACCTCAACAGTGAATAACATCAAAAGGAAAAATATAAAAATATAACTAGTCCGAAAAACATGAAATTCGACATCAAATGATCCTTAACCTCTAATAGTGCAGAAACACACCCTAACTAGTCAAATTTTATGCAATTTAACAGTGATACAACATTATGATTACACAATCATCGGAACACACGAAATTACTGAATTTCACAAAATTGATTCAATAATTCACGAATAAATTTAAAGAGCTACAAAACCCATACCTGAATTCACGATTTAAACACCCAAAAATGATCGACGCCTCAAATCCACCAATTCTGAAAACTCCTGTCGACGAAATTGTAAAACGCAACAAAAGAAATGGAGTAGAAGCAAAAGAGTAGAACTCCAATTGAGATGAAAACAACCCATTGAAATGAAGCAGCAGAAGAAACTCAAAGATTAAAAGAAAAAGAAGAAAACGTGAAAAAAGAATAGAAGAGCGTGTGTGAGAGGGAGAAGAGATTTTGCCTCTATTTTTGGGGGTGAGCGGGATTTTGATTACCCTTTTTGGTATAAAAAATATTTTTTGTGGCGTTTTTTAAAAAAACGTCGTTAATTCTCTAATTTATTGGTAATTTATCTATAATATATTTTAGAAACCCTTAGAACAAAATAATATCAAACACCAAACCATATATTAACAAATAAATATATTAACCATATATTTAGCTTGCATATTTTAAAATAAGTTGTTTAAATTTTTCAAATTTGATAAAAGTTTACAAAAATGTTTAAAAATGGGTAAAATATATTAACATTATGTTTTGTTAATTAAACATATATACAAATTAAATATATATTTATTGTACTTTAATTAAATAAATATTTCATTTAAGTAAAAAATTGAATTAAAAAATTAAATTTTATTAAATATATTTTAATTTATATACACGGAATAAACAAACTAATTATATATATAATGTCGGCGGCAGTTGTTTGAATATTACATAGAAGAGGAAAGTAGTGATGATCTACAACATTTAATAATATTGATCACAAAATATATTTTCAATTAACTATTAACAAAATCATATAATATGAAAATGGAAAAGCAAAGACGATACATCATATATTTTTAACAATATTTTAATTTTAATTTAATTTTTATTATATTATTTAAAATTTTAATTATATGATGTAAAAATATATTTTTTATGAAAAAGTTTCTTTTGCGAGTTATCATTGGCCACAACAATAATTATTACGAATACATGCCTTAATTATGTTTTTTTATTTGCTTTTTAATTTTTGGGGCAAATTTATAGAATTTATTCCGTCAAAATCTCATAATCCCTAGCCTACAAACCAGCATTATGAGTGTATATATATAAATTTCTTGTGAAATTGGTTTTACTTCATTTCAAAAGCAACATCAAATAATTACACCCAACATGGATTTGATAATGACATGATCTTTTATATAGATTTGGGCAACAAAGTTGTCATTTAATTAAGGCAAATAATTACACTATAATACACTTATATATAGATGAAAAAATCATGTAGAAGATAAATAAGAATTTGGTTGAAATAGTAAGTTTATAGAATTTTGAATTTAAATATCATAATATTTGTTTATTTCTCTAGTTTTAAATAAGATTATAAAAAATAAAAACATTGTTATTTTACACACAAAAAAAATATCATTATAATAATATTTATTATTTTGTAAATGAAATGAGATTTTGGGATATTCTTACCTGCATTGAGATATAAATATATTATAGAGAAATTACCAATATATATTTATGTATTTTATAAACTTAATTATCTATAATATATATTTTATACACTGAAACTTAAACCCTAAATCACAAACACCAAACACCAAATCCTAAACCCTAAACTACGTGATCTATTCAAAACCATATATAAATCTGAAACCATAAATTCTAGACCATAAGTACTCGAACTGTTAAATATCAAAAACCCTAACCCTTAAACCCTAATAGCCTAACCCCTAAAATCATGAAGAGTACTGAAACCCTAACTATAAAATAATAAACCCTAAACCATAAACTATAATCACAAACACTAAACCCCTAACCACTAACCCTTAAACCACTAAACCCTAAACCACAAAAACATAAACAATGAACCTTTAACCCTAAACCCATAAACCCTAAACCATAAACCCTTAATACTGCTAAACATTAAGATCATGAACACTAAACACTAAACCTCAAACCTAAAATAACAAAACCCTAAACCATAAAATTAACATTCTAAACATTAAACCCTAAACCATAGACCTTAAACCTTAAATATTAAACCCTAAACCCAAAAAATAAAAACTAAACCTTAAAACTTAACTATGAAAATATAACTCAAAACAAGAATTTTAGTGGCGCTTTCGGAAAAACGCCGCTATTGCTCAAAAACGCCGCTATTGCTCAGACTTTTAGTGGCGTTTTTGCAAAAACGCTGCTATTTCTCAGACTTTTAGCGATTGCTCAGTTTTTTGTTGCGTTTTTTTTCAAACGCCGCTACTGTATAATATTTGCGGCGTTTTTACCAAAAATGCCACTAAAAACGCTGCTAAAGCCCTATTTTGCTGTAGTGTATTGTAACACCCCAAATCCGGCCCAGACGTTACGGCCAAGTCTGGTGTGTCACGTTGAAGTGTTTTTCGAAAACCGTGTTTTCATTGAAAACCCTTCTTAATGTTTAGAAACTTTTACCGTCAAATTTGTATAAAACTTTAGCTTTATCAAAACGTGATACATTGTAATAATCAAAACATTGTGAACAACCTTGTAAAATCTTATGGGAAATTTTTGAAAACTCGTAAACATCTGTAGCTGCGAAAAACATGTTATTTTAAAAATAGTTTAAGTTATCAGAAAATTAGATCCCTTTTGTGATGGCTTAAAGTGAATGGATACTATGCACCAGGTAGGATTCAAGAGAAGAGGAGGTGAGTCATTTAGACTGCTTAAGTACCAAGCTCTTCCTAGATCCACTCTTAGACATGCACACATCCATTGCCACACTTTAACCTTGTGATTTGTCTACGAACAAATTAAGTTTGAATGTATTGAAGATATACATTTGTGAAAAACAATTACGTTGCGGAAGCTTTGCTCTACTTATCGAGATATTTTGAAAACAAGTAGCGTTTATAAAATTGTGCGCTAAAGCTAACCCATTAAGAACAATTTATATAATATCATACTTAAGCTAAAACAAATTAAAAATTATTAAAAGGCCCTTATTACAAACCCAAAATCAAAATAAAAGTAATTAAGATTAAACTGACATAATTAACTTGATTTAAACCATCAGTCCAGTCCAAGTGGCCACTCTGAATCCCTCCCAGCTCCAAGTCCACCAATCTAAGTTCACCTGCGAGGATGGAAGAAGAAGGGGTGAGTTTGGAAAACTCTGTGTGTGCAGAACCTATCCAAAGCCCACATCGGCTCGAGCCCACTGGGCCTGAGCCCTAACCAGTCTCAGTCAGATACTGGGCCGAAGCCCTATTTAGATTACAGATACTGGGCCAAAGCCCTATAACAGATACTGGGCCGAAGCCCTATTCAGATAACAGTTTGGCCCCTAGGCCCATAACAGTACAGTACAGTATAACAGTATGAATGCAACCCATTTGGGGAGACTACTCAACCCACCAACCGCTACACACCACCCGTACCAGCCAACACACCATGTGAGGAATAACTCGACCCACCCAGCCCACACACCACAGTCGCAGCATGGCTATTCAGATAAATAGTATACGAGGCAAAGCCCCTTTCAAAAACAGTACGAGGCATATCCCCTTTCAGTAACGTGGCAGTGCCACTCACACTTCCTCCATTATAAAACCCAACCCATGCAACAGATACATATCATGGTATGCAGTAACAGTAACAGTCATATCAAGCAGTACAGTCGATTTTAGCCCTAGGGGTATAATGGTAATTTTATACTTAGGGGTAAATCAGTAATTTCTCACCCTAAGGATATTTCAATAATTTTGTTCTCTTATTACAGTTTTTATTATTATTACAGCCTCTACTATCACAGTGGTTGTTACAGAAACTCATTTAATTATGTTTATCAGTTTTAGCACTTAGGCCCTAAAACCCCTAATGGGTTCTACCATGCCATTTTAGCCCATTAGGCCCATTTAAGCCTTAATTTCCAATCCATTATCTTGTTTTAACAGTTTTTATGCCTGTAATCCATATTATTGCCTTTAGACCTATTTTTACCCAACTGGGCCCAAATTACCCATTGGCCCATATTCGGTCCACCGAGGCCCAGCTTACCGTAGCGCCCAAAATTTCGCGGTCAGCCCGCTTGACAGTGCCGATTCCAAAACCAACCTTCTCCTACCAACTTGAGAGCGTTCGCACGCTCACAAGCTCTCGAAATGCCAGAATTTTGGCATTTCGGCTTTTGCCGATTTGAGCATTGAAGGGTGTTCGAAACACACACTTGTTTTGCAGTTCCACTGACGAGATTTCCTATGCGCCCGTTCCTACAATCCATTATCTAAGTGATTAACCAAAGAAACTACAAAAATCGATGCTAAGATTCCTTACCATATTCGGCCACACCTTTAATGGCCATAAAACCTTACCTCTATCGATTTGGATCTACTAGATCTAGATCTGGTTGAATAGATTCCTTCAGTTCCTCGCTAGATTACCTTCTTCGCTAAATAACACATATAAGAACCAAAATATATCGTTAAAACACCCTTAGGCCATGTCGATAGCCTCCCTACATGTATACAGGGATTTCGGCTACTCTTAATTTCCAAAATAACGAATGAGAAGGAGTTTAGTTACTTACCAAAGATTTATTCGCCAAAAACATTCCCACGCACCACTTTCTTTCTAGATCTGTTGTAGATCTAATCCCCAAAATACGAGTAGTGAACAGATTTAAATACTAACTCCCAAATCACTGAAATATGGAGATTTTGGTTTTTAATATTTATGAGTAAAGAGGAAGAAGTATTTGAACGGATAAAAGGGATGTAAGTTGTGATTTAATTATAAGAAAAGGGACCCTGTAGTCGGTTCTACTGAGAAGAAAATAAAAAAGAATAGAAGTAGGGGAGAAGGTTCGGCCTTGATGAGAAATAGAAGAGAAAAAGAGCAAAATAGTAGAACAAGAATCGTTTGCATGAGAGACAACCTCGGCTAATAGGGAAAGAAATCAAGGGAAACAAATTGAAAGAATCAATACAAAGGATTTTGGATAGAGAGAAAATAAGCAACAAAAATAAAACAAAACAAAATAAAATAGTTTGAATGCCAGAACAAATTCAGCTAATTGGCTAAAAATAATTTCCAAATTAAATCTCGTGCCTATCTCCTTGTTTTTAGCCACCCACCGAATTTGATTTAAATTCAAATTCTTCCTACCAGCTGCAGCCACCCATTCAAATTAACTTCATCCTTATCTCCAACCGATCAGCAGCAGCATCCACCGACTGACCTGCTTCAGCACGCTACTAGGGAGCGCCCCAGTCCCGCACGGCACCTCCTACGCGTGCGCAGCAAAAACGGGCTCTCCTCGGGCGCAACACTACTCGAACCTGGAACCTGCAGGTTGCACAGCACGCTACTGGCCATTGGGACACGCGTTCCTCTTTGATAATATAGCGCCGCGCTAATTATTAAAGCTTACCTACCGCAGACCTGGGTCCATTAAAAATAAAACAAAACCTGCGCCTACCTGGACTCGAACCCGTGCTCCTTTTCGAATTCCTAGCACACTGCTGCCACTGTGCCACAGGCGCTCTTGTGGCATACCTCGGTCACGACTATACTTAAGCCTTACCTTAGCGTGGCCTGGCTTCTAAAAATAAAAAGAAACCCCCCCGCGCACCGTGCCTTGAACCCAGGTACTCCTACAACCCCTAGCGCGCTTAGCCACTGAGCCAGGCACGTTCCTTTGTGCCTAAACTTGCACAATTTATTTTAAAAGCCTTATTGACCAGTTCCCCTAACAAACAAAAACTAATTTCTTTGCTAAAGTCTTAGATTGGACCAAAATTTTCCCACACTTTAAATACTTCTAAATTCATTTAAAAACTAAATTTAAACACCAAATATTATATTATTCTATATATTTTTAAATAAAAATAATCATAATAACAATAGAAATTTCATAAATATATCTTTATAAAAATTTCAAATATAGTGATATATATATATATATATATTTTTTTCTAATAATAATAATTATAGTTTTCATGAAATTATAAAACATAAATATTTTATCAATAGTAATAGTAATAAGAATATATGATTCTAATAAATACAGAAGAAATTTTCTAATAGTAATTTAATTCAAATTTCTCTCTCTTTTTTTTTTAAACAATAATATTTAAAACTTCTCAATTTATTCAGGTTTTCTTTTATTCGAACCCAGACTTCAAAACCCAATTCTTCTAGACCCAAATTCAGGGTGTTACATGTATCACACAACAAGATTACCAGTCCAGGCTAAATCATGACTCCAACATATGCTTACATGAGCTTAATCAGGATTGTCAGTCCAGGCTAAATCCTTTCTATAACATATGCTCTAAAGAGCTTGATCTGGATTACCCATCCGGGCTAAATCCAATCTGTATTATATGCTCGAGAGGGTTTATATCAGGATTACCCGTCTAGGTTAAATCCTATTAGTAATGAGGTCAATATGATTACTCGTCCGAGCTAAATCCCGTCAGCAACAAATGCAGGACCTCATTCATTTTGGAAAATCACATATCAATCAATTTTCCATTTTATTTAATTGAGATTTAAACATTTTTCTCAAGCATTATCGGGCATGTGATTATTTCATACATCCACTATAACACCCCTTACCCATGTTCGATGCTAGAACAGGGTACGTGGCATTACCAGACAATAACACAACCAACCGTACAATATCAAGCCATAGAAATTCGTTCCAATTTAAGACTTTTCAAACTATATCATTAAGTCCCTAAAATGGGCCTACAAGGCCCAAAATATGCTTTGGGAACCATTCGGGACTAAACCGAAAGCTTTTTAATACTTTTGAGACACTTAGGAAATTTTCTTGTTTTGGAGGGTTACACGCTCGTGTCCTAGGCCGTGTGGATGCATTTGAGGCTATATACCAAGCTTTTTTGTCATCCAAAATCACTTATACACTTAAGCTAATTTCATCAATATACAACATGTCAACTTTAGGCCTCCTAATAGCCACTATTAAAGTGTAGACTCATTACTTTAATGACATAAGTCTAATGTACCACATCACCCTTACCTTGCCATTAACCACATACAACTTATATGACCACTCACATAATACATTTATCACATCCTTATCATATACTAATTCATTCACCCACATGCAAACATACTCATTCATGTAATATACTAATTCATTCACCCACATGCAAACATACTCATTCATGTATTGCATCATTATGTTTATAACATAGCTAATATTAGCCATATCAAATGGCCTTATACAACAAAAAAATTTCCCTTAACTAAGGCCAACATTATAGGCCAACTCAATAACATATACACATATATTCAAAACCCTATACATGCCATAAACTTATAAATACTTGAAAATATTTTAATACTGATCTTAAGTTGATAGCGTGATGGAGTCTCCGATGACCTCCAACTCGAACTACCATCTGTGACACTATAGGAAAAAAAGAAGGAAGGGAGTAAGCATTATTGCTTAGTAAGTAAGTATGTAAATAGTATGTAAATGGTAAACAATTCATTAGCATGCTTCTATAAAACCTCCCAATATCCTCTCAAAACAATATGGTTATAATTGCACATAGTTTCCACCTTTTACTCATGTTCACCATGAGTTGTTTACTCGCGCCATAGTCACTAAATTATTTTTATCTGGAGCTAAAGAACTCCAAATTTAGATCTACCAATTTTCCCTGAAACTTCACTCATGTATCTCCTTACCATAAAATTTCCAGAATTTTTGGTTTAGCCAATTAGTACATTTTATTCATTAAATTCTCCCCTATTTTGCTATCTGACGGTTACAACCACACTTCACTAAAAATTGATTATCTCATCTTACAAAACTCAGATAAGGTTCTCGTTTGTTTCTTTTGAAACTAGACTCATTAAAGAATTCAAGCATATAAATCACATCCCACAACTATTTTTTTCGATTTTTAATGATTTTCCAAATTTGGAACAGGGGATTTCCAAACCCATTCTGACCCTATCTCGCTATAATTTTAATATCTCATAATATATAAATCATTTTCTCCACCAATTCTTTTACATGAAAATATGCTCAATAAGATTTAATTTCATAACTCATTTAGACTCTAATTCAATTTCCACCATTTTTGGTGATTTTTCAAAATCACATAACTGCTGTTGTTTCAAACTATTTTATTGAAAATTTTACTCTTCCATGTTTTCCTCATATTATTTTCATTTATGAACATATAACACTGATCATGCTCAATATTAGTCATTCCAATGGATAATCATCATCGAATTTTTTTCCAAGTATTCATGTCAGCACTTACACCATATCAACTTTACCACAAGCTCAATCACATTTCGAGCACATTGCTCATATGTATACACCTGCTCTTACACACCACATCACCACACAAGTCTCTTTTAGTAAGCTTTTCCCGTTAAACCCTTCGAAATAACATCCAATACTTGGTGGTTTCAGCACATAGCTTCACCAACACATAATCTAGCTCTCATGTACACATGGTGAACTCTCGATATCACCCATGTGACCTAGCCATCAAATCCCATAGCTCTCGTGTCTACCTGGTGTTCAACACTCGGAACCACACGTACAACCTAGCTACATATAACATAGCTCTCGTGTCTACATGATGTACCCTCGGTACCATGCATTTGACCTAGCTATCTTTAATCCATAGCTCTCGTGTACACATGGTATACACCCAGTATTACACATGTGACCTAGCTACATATAAAATTATCATCTTGTAGCTCTCTTATACTCATTATTGGAAACTTGTCTACATATATTGGTACTTTATCTACACTACTATACTTGTGGTTTATCCACATTGAGCTACAATTCGCACTATTTGTTGTTCGGTAGATGGGTTCTAGGAAACTTGTGGTGTGTAGCAGATGGTTGGGTAGTAACCTTTTGTATTTCATCATTTGCATCATACCATGCCCATACTCCATTTTGTATATTGTTATTGTTTAATAAAAACTTTTACTAATATGAACTCCATGAGATGGCTTTATGGTCTTTAGTTAATGTATATGTGCATGATTGATAAATTGCTTTATTTGTTATGGTTATTGTGTTGATGTCCCTACGTCTTACTATATTGTTATATGTTGTCTTAAACAACTCTTACATTCATACTGAGCTTTTAAAATTCACCCCCTACTTTACTCCTTACAGATAACCCACAAGACTAGGCTCGAAATTGACATTCGAAGGTCTCATTACGTACTTTCTTGCATTAAATTTTTTTAAAAAATTACTTTAATTATTTTGGTATTGTTTTATTTGGGATTGTAATTTTTTATTTAAGTTTGGACTGTGGTATAAGACATTATAAGCTAAGATTTTTGCCTGCATGAGTTTTGATAGAAACTAAACAAATATGGGAAATGGTATAATATGACTTAAAATATGGAATTTTCTATGAAAATCAAACACAATAAAATTTCCGTTGTACAACGATAATGTAATAGCCCATTTTTGAGATAGATCGGAATAGTGGTTTCCAGACGATAGAACTGAGTCAAAATATTTATTTTATTATTTTAATGAGTTTTACAGCATGTAGAATGGTAGTATAAAAATTTCGTTAAGAAATTTTACCGTTTAAATGGCTAATTGAGTAAAAAGGACTAAATCGCGTAAAGCGTAAAATATGAGTTTTATTAGTTGAATGGGCCAAATAGCTATAGAATGAAATGAATGAGCCTTGCATGGTAAATACACCATTATTAGAATGAGTGGACATAATTAGCCATTGTTTTAATGATATTTATATATTTTATTTAAGGTTAATTTGGTAAAGTAGTTATTATAGTTAAATTAAAATAAAATAAAACAAATTAAAGCTTTATTCTCATCTTCATGCCCCGACTATTGAGATGAAAAAACCATGGAAGAGAGCTTGCTAGGGTTCGGCTATGCTGATGCTCAATTAAAGGTCCGTTTTTGTCCCATTTTTGATGATTTTTATGTTTTTGTAATCGTTGCTTTGTATTCTAGCTAGCCCGTGCCCTAATTTTTGAATTTTTTAATGATTTCATGAAGTGTCGTTGTTGAATGCTTGAGCTTTTAAATGATTGATGATGGATTTTGAATATTTGTTAATAGTTAAACTAGTTTTGTAAAGTGATTTTTGATAAAAATGTGAATTAGGGATTAAATTGAGAAATATTAAAATGTTGTGGTTAAAATGTGAAATAAAATGAAAATATGGGCTACTATGAGGCTATATGAGATTCGGCTATACATGGGGTAAGGCCTAAATGCATAAATTTGTCATTTTATATAATAAGGACTAAATTGCAAAGTAGTCAAATTATAAGGGAAAATGTGTAATTTGCCAAATATATGAGTTATGGACTAAATTGAATAGAATAATTACTGAAAGTACTGAATTTGATATTATATAGATCAAGATAAATAATTATCGGAACTAGATCGGGGGAAATGAAAGTTAGACGAGTAGACCACTGATTATCTGAGCAATACAAGGTAAGTTCATATAATTAGAATCGAACTTTCTTTTGAATTATTTGTAATTGTATGTAATGAATCTACATGAATATATGTGAATTGGATGATTGAGTACATGTTAATTAAATGATTAAATTGATGTTTACTGAGAACTACTGTGTCCCGTTTGAACCGTATAAAGTCATAGGATACAAGTGACATGTCACTAGGGTACCGTTTTGGTCGAGCTCCTGCATTTGTTGCGAACTCACCACAGCTCGTATGAGCTCACCGATTCAGCTCTTATGAGCTTATCGATTCAGCTCTTCGGAGCTTACCGTTTCAGCTCTTCAGAGCTTACCGTTTACCAGCTCAGGAGGAGCTTACCGATCATGGCTCAAAAGAGCAGAAATGATGATGAATTGATGGATTACCGATTTGTACACTTAGTGTGTATCACCCAAGTATCCCTCGATATTTCATTAGGTTCAACGGGCATATTACTGTTACGAATTACATGGTAAGGTATGGAGATGTGATATGAGTCATTGTAACGTTGGGGTTTATGCAAGTGTACATAGTCATTCAAGTAATAAGTATAGAGTTATCGTCTCCACAAGGATTGTATTAGTGCTTAGTCAATTAATTATGAAATTATATTAACAACTTGGTAAATAAAATAAAACTCAATTTAATCTGGAAGTGTTGGTTAAAATTAAAAATAATTAATTAAATGCAATGATCCCTAATGAAAATTATCCTAAGTATGCAAACTATATGATTGAAATGGATTTTAGCAAAATTAACACAATATGCAACAATTATAACATAAATAAACTTGGACAATTACCTTAACTAAACTTAATTTATTATCAACATGCTTAATGACATTCGGAAAAACATTCCATGGCAACTCGACCTTTCATGAGTTTGGAAACCACATTAGGTCCTTTTGGAATCCTTTACTTAGTAAATAGGCATTTTACTTATCCTTATTTACTACGGGTTTCTTAGAATTCGTGCGAGGTAACAAGGACGTGTTAGGTTTGAAACAGTTTAATCACACAAATCTAAAAACTATGCAGATAATAGAGCCGGGTTAGGGTTGTTATGCAACGTACAATTTAATCGGGTTAGGATCTAAATTGAGCATGCACATTCCAATTATGCGTCCACTAGCCGTCATCTGGTTAGGATCGCTCAGCTAATTTAGGTGCATTTCAATCACGTATGAACGAAATACAGACTTGATTTTAATTGGAAACATGATCGATTGAGGCACAAACATCATAAGCATGAATCTAATAAATATTATTTAATCAAAATAATCATCCTAGCTTAAATAAAATTAAGATATCATTGTTGTAAACAAGAGCAATGAACACATAGCAAATGTTCTTGAATTAAGTTAAAGAAAAGAAAGATTAAACCTAATTCAAAGTGGCTGTCACCCAAGACTCTGAATGATGAGAACTCCTTCGATCCTTTGCTTCACTCATTTGCTGATACTCTCCGAGGTGGCCAAGCAAGGGCTCTTTGAGAGGCTAATTAAAAGCTAAAATCCTTATGAAAAGATGATGATAGGCGTGGGGAGAAGAGAGAGTTGAGAGAAGAGAGAAATGAGAGATGATTGATGAGTGAGGGATGATTTAAGAAGTGAGGAGAGGGGTCTTATTTATAGGTGAGGCTAGGGAGCTAGTTTGCTAAAAATAGGAGTGTTCAACATTTCAAATTCCTTCCAAGGGTGGCCGGCCATAATTTGTGGAGATGAGGCCGGTTTTTTCTTGATTCATGTGCCATATCAACTTAGGATTAAGACTTGGTAACCAGTAAATCTTCGGGTATATCTCTAATTTCTACAATTCTTCAAGGGCCTTGTGCAATTAAACCAAAACTTAAGTTTTTAGCATCCATGGGCAGCTGAAATTATGGATTGACTTGGTCCTAATTTGGATGGTTTTTCAATCAAAATAAAGCTCTTCAACCTATCCAAAAATAGCAGATAAATTAGAGGACCAAATACTGCAGTTTAACCACTTTAATTAAATAATTTACTTAATTAATTAAAACCCAAATTTTATTAATAAAATTATCAAAATAAATTATTAAATATATTTTATGTTTTATTATTTAACTAAATCATGCATGGCTCACTTTATACTAAAAATATATATTATGCTCAAATTAATATAAAATAAACCATTTTTTTGCATGAAAACTATATAATAAAGCATAAAATCATATTTTAATCATTTCTATGTCCTAATTTCATAGTTTCACATATTTCATTAATTTATTAAACAATTGCTTGGTTTTAACAACAAATTTAAGTAAAAAGGTCATTAATGATATAGGAAAAATCCTATAATTTTTCAGTTTATACACCCCCAAACTTAAATCATTGCTCATCCCAAGTAATGTTCTTGCACAGCTCAAGGTTTACTAAGGCAAATTTTTGCTAAGAGTGTAAGTAGTATCAATCTTTATCCCATAATCATGCATCAATAAATTCATGCTCACAGATCTTCTTTATTAACGAGTAACTCATATGCAATCAATTTGAAAATTTTATACTAAAGCTCAAAATATGCTAACATGAATCGTAGTTTGCATGTATGTCATAGCCATAGATAAGATTCTTCATTCAACATAATTTCTCATCAATTAAGCAAAACAATCAAAAGGCTTATTTCTGATCTTCATATGTTGAACTTAGTACTTCCTCTCCATTAATGTAGGTGATATAATCATCAAATCAATTGGTCTTTTATAAGGTTGTAATGAGGCTCGGTTAAAGGTAGGGATTTTAAGAGATGGGATATTTTGGGTTCAAAATCTTAACCTTTAACTTTGTATTGGATTTCTTGAAATTCAACCTTTTTCTTTAAGTGAACCTTTACACACCCCCAAACTTATTTTGAACCTATGCCCATATTTACTTTTTGGAGACTGAGCAAACTTTTCTTTACTCTTTCGATGGTTTTTTTTTATGCATGAACACATACATCTTCTGAAAATTTCCTCAAATGATTACCAAGAAAACTTCAGTTAAGATAAGTGCACAAAATTAAGATAACTTCAAAAAGATGGAAATATGGCTTGTAATGTAGGTTATTGCAATAACAAGCTTTTAAGCTCAAAATTATAGTTTCAAGGGTCTAATATCGTAAGGTTGGCTTGAAAGGCTCAAACGTTCCAAAGAAATGGTGCCTATATCATCTTAGATTCTTATGTCTCCTAGGATTTCGCCTCAAGAAAGTTACTAAGTCAATTCTAAAGATACAAACTTTCATGCATGTCTAATATCAGAAGAAACTAAGTTTTCATGGCAAACATTACCTAAGACTAAGATCATACCAACATCCCATGTAACACCCTACACCCCTGTCCGTCGCCGGAATAGGGTATAAGGTATTACAAAACTAAATACAATCTACCGAGGTTCATGGTTACATGCTAGGCGTGAATTCATTGAGTTCTATAGTCGAATATAACACTTGTAGGTCGGTTCGATCAATACATCATATCTCATTAAAATCCTTCTATAAGCATGCTAGCAAATCTCTACCTTGTGACTACTAACAATTGGCTAAATCAAACATTTCAATAACCAGACATCATATTAGAAATTCATCACATGATGGGTACTAACTAAATTTCATGCCACAACATCGAATCATATGAGAATCATCCAAACACATATAATCAAACTCGAAGACTAAGCAAGCCATTTTCGCATGGCTAGAAATATTTACAACTCAAAATGAAGTTTGATTCAGCCGAAGGAGATTAGCCTATACATGCCATTGATCCAAAACAACCATTAAATGTACCAAAATAATAGCGATATCAAGGCTTCAATCCCCGAGTCTGTAGCTTCCAAAAAGAGATCTATAAAACAGAGAAAACAAGGGAAACGGAGTAAGCATTTCAATGCTTAGTAAGTTTTAAGCAATGACAACAGATAAAGCATCAAATTATAGCATAGTTGCTCGTATCTTTGTTTCCCTCCTCTTTTAGGTAAGTCACCTTTCAACCAAACATATACATTCACATCGTATATGAAAGTGGATAGCTTTCACTTATAGTAAACTCACTTAAACATACACATGTCACAAAAATTTACATAACACTTCACATAGGCCAATTGTACTTAGACCATATTAATAATCTCATTTCATGAACACATTGAAATCACATAATGACCTTAATATTCGGTCCAAAAATCCAGCTTGCATATAAGCCAAAGGTACATACCTGTATAACTTAACACTTTCAGCGCAATTCATTAGCGATCGTTACCTTGAAGACCATTAGTCTTAGGCTTTACTCGTATCATCATCGAGATCTTTAGCTCGGGTAAATCTCCATGCATAGCCATCGGGCCTCTACCCCGGATATAATCTCCGCATATAGCCTTCGGGTCTTAACCCGGACATCATCTCTGCCTATAGCCTTCGGGTCTTAACCCGGACATAGTCTCCACATATAGTCAGCGGGACTTAATCCCGGATTCACATCACAAATTCTCATACACATATATATTCGCATGTTGCCAAGTTTCACATAGCAATATTGCACTTGTTATTCAATCAATTCATTTGCATACAAACATATGACATGCTCCTCGACTTTATATCATAAATATATATATATATATACTTCAAAACTCATGCACGTATACTCTTCTTTTCTAGACTTTCGGCCCAGTGATCAAACATACATAAGCAATGCATTTCAAATCTCAATTTCGGCCCTTTTCTCTATGAGCCATTCGGTTGTATAGCAAACATGAATAAGGTTTCTTTCTCAAGGGGACATCTTTCAAAAATCAGCATGTATCTCATGGCATTTTAACTTAAATAGCAATTTCGTTTACTCAAAACTTACCTTGAACTTTCCCGAGAAATTACGAGTTGGCTATTCGACCACTTTGGCCTTCCCTTTATCCGAACTCGTCCCTCTATGCTCTTGAGCTAAATAAAACATTTAATTTTATTAATCCTTATTCAAGCATCTCAATGAATCATTTTCACTTATAGTCAAATAATACATGCATATTCTTCTCATTGCAAACACATACGCACATTCGGTCATTTCACATACATATCATAAGTCACAACAAGCTGATTTTCTGAGCAGCATTCAATAATTTACTCATAACTGGAGCTACAAAACTCCAAATGAAGTGCCGTTAATTTTTCATGAAAATAGACTAATTTATCTTCAATCCATAAAATTTTAATAATTTTTGGTTTGGCCAATCAATACCATAATTTTCTTAAAGTTTCCCCTATTTCACTGTTTGATTAAACTGACTACTCTATACTACGAACCAAATTTCTCCTTGTACAGAATTCCAAATATGTCCTAACCAATTTTATTCGAAACTAGACTCATTAAGGAGTCTAAGCATATAAATTTTGTCTCATAAAAATTTTTATGCAATTTATGGTGATTTTCTAAAAACAGAACAGGGGCTTCTGGAGTCATTCTGACCCTACTTCACACAACTTTAAAAATCTCTTTATTGGCAGGTCAATTGCTTGTAAGGTTTCTTTTATAAGAAACTAGACTCATTAAGATTTAATTGCACAATTTATTCAGCCTCTAATTCAACTCTCACAATTTATGGTGATTTTTCCAAAACACGTTACTGCTGCTGTACCTAGCAGATTTTATACCAAATTCACTCTTTAGTGTTCTTATTCACATATTTAAAATATAACATTTCCTAAGGCACCCTTTAGAGTAGTCATTGGTCTTAACACAATATACATATTTCATATTCATTTTAATCAATACACCACTCTTAAGACACCAATTATGAAGACAAACATCAAAGATTTTATGCACATGGCCGACTAGGTCATTTCTTTAATCAAGAAACTCCCACAAGCACAAATTAATCTATTACTTTACAAATGGCATGCATTTACTCAATAATTCCCTTAATTCTACCTTCGGTCTTAGCACACATATTTCGAGCTTACTAACACTTTAAAACTATTACAAGTTCATGCCTTAATTCCTTGACCAAACGCTAATATATCCAAACAAATTCAACAATCAATCATGCATTCCAAAGAGCCCATTCGGCCATTAAGCAAAAAAAAAAAAAAATCAAGCTAACCTCACATTCTTAAACAATGCAAAATCCACAATTAAGTGTATTTTCAATCTAATAAACCCTCTTGCAAATTCATAACATAACCGAATGCTCACTTATTTAATTTCACCTTATAGTAAATTCAAATTTTTATCCAAATTAAGCATATGGCCGAATATCAAAATTAATAGTCAAACTAAAATTGTTATCGTGACTACTTAGAACACTAAATAACCAATTCAATTTAGCAAATTATTCAACCTAACCCAAAATATCCCTTTAAGAATCGGCAATGAAGAAGTAGGACGCTAAAACATACAAATCAATTCTATCTATCCATAAATCCTCATAAAAACACATCTAACTAGCTCAACAATATCCAAGTTGCATTATTTAACAAAAACATCAAAGAAAACACAATTTCTCCACCCTTACTCACATGGCCGAATGCCAAAGATGGCATAGACTTAGAAATTCTTACATGGGTGATAATAGGAGCTTAGTATCCATCTCAAAATCATAAATGTCAAAGAAATTTTCCATGAAAACTCACCTTAATTTTGAAGACCCCAATGGCCGACTACAAGTCTTCTTCTACCCCTTTTCTATTTCAAAGCTCGGCAAAATGAAAAACAAGTGAAGAAGCTTTGTTCTTTTCACCCATTTCCTTAATAATTAAATTTATTTTAAACATAATATACACCTATGCACTAAAATACAAAACAAAAACAAACAAAAAGGCATGATGATGATGGTTAGCCGGCCACTTAAATCAAATAGGGTAATTTGACATGCAACCCCACCATTTTACTTTCATACATTTATTAGTCATCACACATCTAGCTAGTTTACTTTCAAAGTTCACAACTAAGTCCTTTTAAGTGAAATTCACATTTATAAGTCTAAATTAAAACACCAAAAATGTCACACATAATTTAGCATATACAATAGGCATCAAAATAATTATTAAATTATTTTTATGCCTCGGTTTTGTGGTCCTGAAACCACATTTCGACTAGGGTCGTTTTAAGGTTGTCACATCCCATTCTTCATGATAACATATAATCACTCAGATAAAATCATCATTCATGCTTGCATACAAACTATCTCATTAACAAAAAAGTTTCTCTATACATTCATTCATTCAGACATACTTATGAAAGAAATGATTGAAACATACTCGAGAAAAATTTGAGCAATTTATTTGCCTTACCCCCTCTTTAAAAAGAAGTAATGTCCTTATTGCAAGAACAAAGTAATGAATGAAAACTGAACACCAGGTAGGGTTAAAAAGAAAGAGAGGTGAGTCATTAAGACTGCTTAAATACCAAGTCTTTCCTTATAATCTAATCCTAGACATGTTCATTTCCATTGCCACATCACTTAGTCTTTTTCTTTCTACAGAAGTATTTATTCATGCTTGCCATGTGTAACACCCCACCCACACCTGACTTAGACGTTATGGCCGAATCTGGCAGTGTCACATTGGAGTGCCTTTTTGAAAACCATTTTTTTTTCTTGTTGATAAAACCCGTTAGAAAGTTACAGCCTCTTCGTTAAATTCTCAATCGTCTTTGTCGTTTGTTAACCAATTTAAATCGCCATCACTTATAAAATATCATTTGATATGGAAACTTAAAAAATTGTGTTACGGAAACGTGATGTTTTGAAAATAGTTATCGTTTTGGAAAACCGTGTTCTACCTCTAGCAGATATAAATTATGATAAATAAAATCCCAAATTAAAAGCTAGAAAATCAGAGAGGCCTTACTACAAAAACACCCAAACAAAAGCTACTAAATATAAAAAGTCAAAAGTAAAGCAGATGCAGTTGTGTGGCCACCCTCGAGTCCCTCGCAGTGCCGGTCTACCTAACGCTGGGGATTACCTGTACAGTTAAAAGCGGGGTGAGTTTATGAAAACTCAGTGTGTAATTCCCTAATATGAAAATAGAAAGTCAAAGATATAGAATACAGAAGCAGTCTGGGCTTGAGCCCATTACAGTATTAGTTGGGCCTAGCCCAAATCAGTATCAGTATGAAAAATGCATGATGCATGCTATCCCAACCAACCCTGCACTCCATCTCCTGCCCAACCCTGCACTTATTGTGGGGAATAAATCACCCACCCATCCCTACACTTACAGAGTTAGCATCGGTTGCGGCACTAACTAGAATCGCAGTAAAGCTACCAGTAAACAAAATAGCTAAAAGCCATATACAGAATGGTTATAAACCATAAACAGGATGGCACAGAGCCATAAACAGGATATGAACAACACAAATCCATCAGTAATACGCACGGCACAAAGCCATCGGTAATATGAACGGCACAAAGCCTTTGGTAATATGCATGGCACAAAGCCATCGATAATATGCATGGCACGAAGCCATTGGTAATATGAATGGCACCAAGCCATCGATAGTATGCATGGCACCAAGCCATCGGTAATATGAGCGGCACAAAGCCTTCAATAGTATGCATGGCACGAAGCCATCGATAATATGAGCGGCACCAAGCCTTCGGTAGGTCCACAGTCGTCTCGTGTGACCCGTGTGACCTTTACGAATCAGTACAGTACACTTCCTCCATAACAATATCCCAACCCCATGCATTATGTCATGTCATAAAACAATATGTATATGCAACATGTTATTCTCAGAAAGAGCAGTCAACTCATAGCACAAATCAGTCATTTACCCCCCAGAGGGGTAAAATAGTCATTTTACTCTTTAGGGGTATTTTGGTCATTTTACCTATTTTGAGATCTAGGTACATATACCCAACAAGAGATCTACAGTCACCTCAAGTGACTTACGTACCCAAAGCCCACTATCTGGCCCAAATAGGCCTACATGCTCGTGTGGCCCATTTAGCCCAGGTTTAGCCACGGCTATGCGAACTACATAACCTAGTCCAATCTTTACCACATATCGTGGACATTATCCGTGTGGGGTCTACGAGCCCATTGGGCCCACACGGCCCATAATGGTCTAAGGCCATGGGAATGCTCATGGTGGCCTCTACAGCCTTATGCCCATGTTCGTGGGCTCGGTTTTACCACACGAGCGTTTGCATGCCCATGTGACCTCAAAGCCTAACCTTCTGGCTTTTGGCTTTTCGGCTTTTTGGCTTTTGTCGATCTATGGACAAATCAGTGTGAAATATACACCTGTTTACGAGAAGAATACAAATCTCCACATACACCAACCTACAATCCATCCCAACATACAATCAGTCCTCCACAAATTATTGTTCAAAGCACTTAATCCACCCCAAAACAATAATCGCTACCAACCTTGATCGAGTACTAAACGATTTACTCCTTTTAAATCGCTAACCAAGAACGAATGTATGTCTCTTGCTGATTTACTGCATAGACCAAATATCTTATTAACCAAAAAAGATCAAATATGTGGCCTTTAATCCACAACGTCAACTTACAATCCACAGGGATTTTCGACCTAAGCCCAAAACTAAGGTAGCATCCTTACCTTAATCGATCAACGAGAGAAAGGGTTAAATTGCTTCAAGGCCACTTGCACTCCTCCACTCCTCGAGGAAATCATAACATAGGGAAAGGATCAACAATTAAGGCATAAGAAGGAGGGCATTCGACTTAAGATAAAGAATAGGAGAGAACAAATTTGAACGAAGAAGGGAAACATGAACACCTACTTTTGTCAGAACCATTGCAGAAGTCAAAATACCCACACTACAGTAAAGCATAGAATAATCAGTCAAGAATAAGGAGAGAAATTAAAATCGTGAACAATCGATCAACCAAATAGAAAGAAGGGAAGAGGGAAGAAAAGAATGGGGAAGGAACAATCGGCTAGGGAGAAAAACTGAGAAAAAACAATATTGTAAGAGAAAAGACGATAAAAGGAGTGATCATAAAAGAAGTTGAGGTAGGAGTATTCGGCTACTTCTCAAGAAAAGAGAAAATAGACGAAGGCAAAGACGATACTAAGAAAGTATATTCGACCAAAAGAATAAAAGGTGGAAAAGGCGCAAAATGAAAAGTAATTCACCAAAACTCTAATAACTAAAATGACAACCAAAAGAGAACTACTCCGGCAATCAAGAGTTCAGCACAAAATGACAAGGAAAGAAGGATTCCCCAAACCCAAAAGTGACCAAAACTGAACACAAAATGAGTGGAAAACTAGCTTAACCGAATTCCCACACCCCTATTGCCCATTTCGACACACTTCCCTCAACAATTCAAATTCCTACTTTTTCTCCCCAAACTCCTCCTAAAAATACTCCTTAACCTCCTCCTTGATTCTCTCATATTATCCTTCCAAAAATCTCTCCTCCAACCTCCAAGACTAATTCAAACTCCAACCACCTTCATAGTGTTTGATTCAAACTCCACCACTCTCGCAGCAAAGAAGTAAAATAAATACTCCTTTGTGCATAAAGTGACTTGAACCCCTAAACTCCTTTGAAGCTCAACACACCACTACTACTACACCACAGACTCCTTTTGTGATATAACCTAACCACAAATATTCTTAAAGCCTATATGCTAAAATCAAGGTTCACCTAAGAGAACTAAATTTTTTTGCAAAAGCCAAGGCTTGAACCCCTGACTTTTCAGACACTCCCCAAGGCACATAACCACTAAAGCAGGCACTTATCTGTGTCCTTTTTCTACACATCCAAAAACTTACATGTAGTTTGTTAGCTGTTCCCACGCTTCAAGGCCCATTCTTTTTAGGCCCAAAATTTGGGGCGTTACACTATGTTTTATTTTGCTGAAATTAAATCCTAATTACTAAAGAAATAAATTCCTAAAGACCTAAATAAATAAATAAAAAGACAAGAATCCTCCTTTTTATTCTTTTGTCTCATTCCCTTTGTCTTCTTTAGCTCCATCTTTGCTTCTATAAACTTCCGTCCATGTCTCAAAGATAGCATCTGGGAACTCAGGAACAAAAGTGTTAGAGATATTCTTAAAGGTATTTCGAATTGAGTCATCTCTAATTTTTGCATATTTCTAGTAAGTTTGCTGTTGATTGTGCATGAATTTTCACATATCCATCAAAATTGACAACTCTGTTTTCTTTGAAATGCTTGCAGAAGTCGACCTTGGAGTTGTAAATTTAGGCTCAACACTCAGCCTTACTGGTTCTTCTTTTAGCTCAACCCTAAGTTCAGGGTTTGTAGATCCTTCAACTGGTTGAGGACTGTTCGGTTCTATATCAGATTCTTCTTCAGATTCTGAAACTAAGTTAGCTTCATTTTCCATTGCATCTGTTGACTCCTTAGTTTCTGGCTCAGTTGGCTCTTCTTGCTCACCTTGGTTCAGCTCATTTACCATCTCTACTAACCTTTTAAGATCCTGACTTGTAATGCACCCTTGAACATACTGCCCCTTCAAATTTGCTTGTGTTTTAACATGGGCCCATAAGCAAAGTGAAGTGACTAATGATGGGAAATAAGCACTTCTTGTCTTCATTTTAACACAGTCATAAATCTCTTTAAGAATAATTTTTCCAACATTAATGAACTTTTTTGTCAAGATGGCATATAACAAAAGCATTCGTTCCATCGAGATGGTGGAACTATGTGAGATAGGCATAAAACTGTAGCAAATAAAATAAAACCATACATTTGCTACTAGTTTTAGGTATTACCTTTGGCAAGAATTACTCCTATACTTTCTTATAATCCATTGGGATCCCGGATCTGTCACAACATCAAGTACTTGTTGAAGAAAATCCTAATTGATGTTGTTCATCATAGGGTAGTACTCATCTTCTTCAACATCAGGTAAGTTAAACAAATCATTGATGGACTTAGAGGTAAGAGGTACCTTTTTCTTTCAAACGATAACCTCAGTAGCATCTTGTGTAGTCAAACTTGCACAGAACTCTTGAACTAGTTCATCATCAGGAAGTGAACAAGCAACACAAAATCGTTCCCACTTGAGAGCATTAATTGTCTTTCTAATCGGCACAGGAACAACCATCACGTCATTGCTCTTCAAGTTAAAACCTTTTTTCTAGCATCATAGGTTGATGTTTGAAAATTGAATCAAATATCTCTTTCACTTCTTCGTCGATCAAAATTGGGTTTTCAGGAGTAGTCTTTGACGATCTAGTTCTTTTGCAAGACATGATATTTTCCTGAAAATTTTGGCAAAGTTTTGGTAAGGAAAAATCGGCAAGTAGGTAGGACCTGCTTCGGCAAGCCTTATGACAGTAAAGAGGTTACGATGGCGACGATAGTGTGCAACGGCATTGATGGGTTGCAGTGGCGATGTTGATGCTCCGTCAAATTTCTTACGGCGGCACTAGGTTGTTTTGGCAAACAAAAAGAAGAGGACTAGGGGCTTCTTTCGAGATTTGAGGCTAACAGCACAAGAGGGAGGTTTAGGGATTTTGAGGTTTGAACAAATTACTTTGGAGGCTATGAAAAATTATAGAATGAAGAGAGGTTTATATAGGGAAAATTTAGGGCAACATGTAGCAAAATTTTAGCTACATTAAAGTTACTTGGGCGGCAAGCAATTGAAATGGCGGCAAAAGGTGTGGATTTTTCCCTCCTTTCTACTGTCTTGGTCCTCAAACTCAAAAATTTATTTATAGACTTTTCAGCAAAAAGAAAAGTGGTTAGTACTTGGGTCAACTCTGACACTCTTTATTAACATAAAAATTTAAAAATAAAATAAAATAAATTAAACTTAAAAATTCAAAACTTAGAAAATTTCTTCACAATAAATTACATTAAATTAATTCCCAGGAAAGGTTAAAGAGGTCACAACGGTCCCGCTTAAGTTCCAATCTCCTTAGACAAAATTAATTAAATGTACTAAATTAAGAAAATAAATTCTAATTATTTATTTATTTACAAAATAAGTTCATAAAAAATTAAGGGTCTGTTAATTTGAATAAGGATTCAACTAGCTCAACTTCACCATTCCAATAATGTTTAGGATGTTGACCATTAATTTTAAACATACCTCTATAATATAATTCAACAGCTCCATTGTAATACCCCAAACCCGACCTGGAAGTTAGGCCCAAATTTTGGCGTGTCACATTGAAGTGTTTTTTGAAAACCTTGTTTTCATTTAAAACCCTTCTTGTTTATAATTTATTGCCAAATAAACTTGTGTTTGTTTATCTTCAAACCGTGGTTTATTAAAAAGTTCATCACTTAAAAATGTTGTTAATATCGTTGTAAATCTCTTTGATTTGCGAAAGTTAATTTAAAGTAAAGAAGTTTAAAACGTATGTTTTTGAAAACATAAATTGGCTTGAAAACTCATTTTATCCTAATTTAGCAATTATAAATAATAAATCAAAACCCAATTAGAAGTTAAAATCTTCAAATGGCCTTATTACAAGAATTTAAAACCCAAATATAAAAATATTTAGAAGTAAATAATCAAAATAGAAAGCATAAGCAATGTGTGGTCTTCTCCGAGTCCCTCGCAGCATTGAACCACCTAACGCTTGGGATTACCTGAAAAGGTTAAAAGCGGGGTGAGTTTATGAAAACTTTATGTAATCCACTTACTAAAGTAACAGTCAGTATACATAAATAGAGATAGAAACAAAAACAGTCCAATTCAGGGCATACGTGGGCCAAAGCCTACTACAATCATATGGGTCTCAGTCCATAACAGAAACAATTGGGCCTTGCCCAAAATAGAATCAGAATAGGGCAGATATGAAAGATGTATAATGCATGCAAACCCATCCAACCAGCACACCACTCCGTCCAACCCTACACTCTAGTGGGGAAAGAATCGACCCACCTATCCCTATACTCCAATGTTAACACCGGTTGCGACACTAACTAGTATCGCAGCAAGCTGCCAGAAATCAAAATGGCCAAAAGCCATAAACAGAATTGCACCGAGCTAGAGTAATATGCGTGGCACAAAGCCATCGATAACGGGTCTATAGTCGGCACAAAGCCTATGATATCGGCATAAAGCCTTCGGTAATGGCACAAAGCCCACAATAACGTCAGGAAACCCACAATATCGGTACAAGCCCACGATAAGGAACAAAGCCCACAATAACAGCACGAAGCCTATAATAATGGCACACAGCCTTCGGTAACATGATCGGCACTCAGCCGTCGATAGGTCCACTGTCATCTCGGGTGACCCGTGCGACCTTACCAAATCAATACGACTCTTAAGCCTTCGATGGGTCCATAGTCGTCTCGGGCGACCCGTGCAACCCTAACAGATCAGATCTTCCTCTGTACAATATCCCAACCCAAACAGTATGTAGAATGACATGCTCATAACCAATCATATAATCGCAGTCAAGTCAATTAAAACACAATCATACATTCACAGTCAAAATAGTCATAGCCCAAGTTAGTCATTGACCCACAATGGCAAAATAGTCATTTTACACCATAGGGGCAAAACGATCATTTTACCCTACAAGGGTATTTCAGTAATCCTACCCTACAGGGGTATCTCGATAATTCTACCCTATAGGGGTATTTTGGTAATTCTACAAATAAGGTTATTTTAGTAATTTTACAATCGGGGGTATTTCGGTAACTTTACAAATCAAGGGTATTTCAGTAATTTTACAAACTAAGGGTACTTTGGTAATTTTACAAATTGAGGGTATTTCGGTAAGTTTATAAATCGGGGTATTTCGGTAATTTTACAAATTAGGGGTATTTCGATAATTTTACAATTAGGGTATTTCGATAATTTTACAATCTAGGTTATTTCGGTAATTTTACAAATCGAGGTCTTAATGGCCCAATAAAAGATCCACCGTCGTCCTGAGCGACATAAGTAACCTAAACAAATTTAACAGTGCAAATGGGCCTAAAGCCCATTACTCGGCCCAAGTGAGCCCACACACTTGTGTGGCCCATTTATCCCAGAAACGACTCTAGCCACATGGTCTACATAGCCTAGTCTAACATATACCATAATATGCAAATTTATTCCGTGTGAGGCCCATAGGTCCATCAGGCCCACACAGCCCATTTCGGCCCATCAAGGCCCAATACAACCAAAGTCATGTGCGCGACATGACAAGCCTCCCTATCTTTCATTTGACAGTTAGATTTGCAATCGCGAGCTATATGGGCCCATTGGACCCATCGGCCAATTTTGGCCCAAGAGGCCCACCACGGCCCAAGCCCATGAATTCGCTCATAATGGCTTTTACGATTCATCGCCCATGATTTGAGGGCTCATCTCACCGCACGAGGGATTGCACGCTCACAAGGCTCAAATGTTGAAGTTTCGACATTTCAACTTTTCGGCTTTTGCCGATTCACAGATAATCGAGGGTGTGATTACACACCTGATTGCGAAACGTATGAACTGCCCACTCGCCTAAGCCTTGAATGAGTGATTAACACTTTATTGCCCTTAACGCTGATTAAGGCTTGATCTAATGCCTTTAGCGACTATCTGCTCAAGTACAAAACTTATTAGACCAACTATTACGAGAAAATAGCTTAAAGCCCCAATACTAAATCACAGGGTATTCAGCCAACACTACTTACCCCCAAAATTGATTGACTGCTGAAAGGGAAAAACTTGAATCCCTTGAGAACCTTTCACCCTTCAAGAACTTCGAAATCCCAAGAACATGATCACAACAGAAAAAGAGCAAAGAGTTATTAGTCATAAATCGAACATTTGGTTTAGTCAAAGAAGAACCCAACAGTAAGAAATGAAACCACATAACTGAAATACACTTACCTACACCCAAGTCGAGAGAAAGAAAGAAAAAGAAAAGATGGAGGGCTCGATTGGCTGCCACAAACCAGATGCCTAAATGTACTTGCACTGCAAACATAAGTGATGTTACTATCGATCTAGAAGGAGAACAGTGAGGTGACTAACAGAACTCAAGGAAAAGAGCAGGGGGTTCGGCCAAGGGGGAATCGAATGAAGAAAAGAATGATAAATGTAGGGGAAGAAAAAAAGAAGTGTGGTCGGCCCAAGTTGAAAGAAAAGAGATTCAGCTAGATGAAAAATTTGAGACTAAGGAAAAAATGGAGTAAGGTTCGAGCAAAAGTAAAATTAAGAAGAGAAGGAGAGAAAAGCTTCAAAGATGATTACGATAATTGCCACTTGAATTCTTGGGTTTCGACAAAATGAAACACGAGAAGAAGAGAAGTTCGGCAATAGAAAGACTCCCAAAAGTGCACTCAAACTCCTAATCCAAAAATTCCCCCTAGTCCCCCTTCAAACTCAGTACTAATGATCGAATACGCACCCTTAAGGAGTTCCAAATTCGGCCAAACCTCCCCTCCTAACAACTTCCCAATTTTCTCCCCATATCTCTCCTTGGTATCCTTCATAACAACCTCCAAGACCCATTCAACTTTCTTCCTTTTGCCAAGTCCACAACAACCTTCCAGAATTTGATTCCAACTCTACCTCTTGCCACCCCCATGTAGCAAAATAATTACATTTTTCTTGCAAGGGGATTCAAACCCAAGCCCTCTCAATAGCTCAACACGCCACTTACCTCCTTGCCACAAGCTCTTTCGTGTCACACTTTACCCTCAATTAAATATAAGGTCTATAGGCCAAAGTCAAAGTTCCTTTTATAAGAAAAACCAAAATAAATTGCATGAGCCAAGACTTGAACCCAGGCTCCCTTGCATCCCTAATGACGCCACAACCACTAGACCACATGCTTCCTTGTGTCATATCTTCAACACAATAATTTAAAAGGCCTACTTCCAAGCATCCAGGATTTTATACACTTAAAACCAAAATTTTTGCTATAGCCCAGGTTTGAACCTAGGACTTCTCCAACACTCCCAAACACTCCTAGTTACTTAACCAACACACCAAACGCATGATAAAATATTATGAGCCGCCACTAAGGCCTAGTACTTCTAGGCCCAAAATCTGAGGCGTTACATCCATAAGGATAAACTCGATAGACAGTATAGGGTCCTTTCTATTGGGATTTCAACTTCTTAGGAAATAACTTTAGCCTTGAATTAAACAACAACACCTTCTGACCTTCTTTAAACTCACGAGGTTGAATGTGACTATCATGCCATCCTTTTGATCTTTCTTTACACATTTTGGCATTCTCATAGGAAAACAACCTCAACTCTTCCAACTCATCCAGTTATAACAGCCTTCTCTTACTAGCTTGCTTAAGATGAAAATTCAACTGCTTCAAAGCCTAGTGATCTCTGTTCTCCAACTCTATTGGCAAATGGCATGCCTTACCAAAAACTAACCGATAAGGAGTCATTCCTAACGATGTCTTAAATGCTGTTTGATAGGCCCATAATGCATCATCGAGCCTTAGAGACCAATCTTTTCTATTAGGGCGAACTACTTTCTCAATGACACCTTTGATTTCATGGTTCACTCTTTCAACTTGCCCATTGGACTGAGGGTGATAAGCAGTAGCAACTTTATGCTTCACATCATATTTTTTAAGCAACCACTTAAGCCATTTGTTCACAAAATGAGAACCTTCATCACTAATAATAGCTCTTGGTGTCCCAAATCTTGTAAACACATGGTTTTGTAGAAATCGCATGACTACCTTAGCATTGTTTGTAGGGTATGCTTCAGCTTTAACCCACTTGGATACATAGTCCACATCAACTAAGATGTACTTGTTCCCACATGAAGAAGGAAATGGTCCTAAGAAGTCAATGCTCCATATGTCGAACAATTCAATCTCCAAAATATTTGTTAAGGGCATTTCATTCCTCCGTGATATATTTCCGGTTCTTTGGCATTTGTCACAGTTCTTCACATAAGCATAAGTATCTTTAAATAGTATAGGCCAAAAGAAACCTGCTTGTAAAATTTTTGTTGCAGTATGTGCACCACCAAAGTATCCACCACTTGGAGATGAATGGCAATGATATAAGATCTCCGCAATCTCACTTTTAGCTACACACTTCTGGATTGTATTATCTGCAACTGTTTAAACAAGAACAGATCCTCCCAGAAATAATACTGATTATCATGAAGGAACTTGTTCCTTTATTGGTATGTCATTTCTCGAGGAATTATTCCACATGCAAGATAATTGGCAAAATCAGCAAACCAAGGTGTTTCCTGAATTTGGCTTACCTCAAATAGGTGCTCATCTGGGAAATTCTCATTGATAGACACACATGATCGAGCTACCTCATCTTGCTCCAACCTCGACAGATGATCAGCTACTTGATTTTTGACACCTTTTCTATCTTGGATCTCAAGGTTGAATTCTAGGAGTAGAAGTATCCAATGAATTAGCCTCGATTTCGTATCTTTCTTTGTGAGCAAGTACTTAATGGCTGCATGGTCAGAAAATACTGTAACTTTGGTACCTATAAGATATGAGCGGAATTTGTAAAAGGCAAATACTATAGCAAACAGTTCCTTTTTAGTTACCCTATAATTGAGTTGGGCACCCGTCAAGGTTCTACTTGCATAGTAAATGGGGTGGAATACTTTATTTCTTCTTTGACCCATCACAGCTCCAACAGCATAATCATTTGTATCGTACATCAACTCAAAAAGTGCACTCTAGTCAAGTGTAACGATTATTGGGGCTGAGATTAATCATTTTTTCAGGTCTTCAAAAGCTTCTAAATATGCTTTATTGAAATCAAACACTATATCTTTCTCTAACAACAAACACAAAGGTTTAGAAATTTTCGAGAAATCCTTAATAAACCTTCTGTAAAAACCAGAGTGGCCTAAGAAACCTCTGACTCCTTTCACAGTAATTGGGGCCAGTAATCTTTCAATTACATCCACCTTTTCTTTGTCAACTTCAATTCCTTTCTTTAAAATTTTATGCCCTAAGATAATCCCTTCCTTAACCATAAAATGGCATTTCTCCCAATTAAGAACAAGATTTGTCTCTTCGCGTCTCTTCAATACCTTAGCCAAATTACTCAAACAAATACCATAAGTATTACCCAAAAAGAAAAATCATCCATGAAAACCCCAACAAAATTTTCAACCATATCAGTGAATATTGCCATCATGCATCGTTGAAATGTTGCAGGTGCATTGCATAAACGAAAAGGCATTTACCTAAAAGCAAACATATCGTATGGACAAGTAAAGGTTATTTTATGTTGGTCCTCCGGAGCTACAACTATTTGGTTATATCCCGAATAACCTCTAAAAAATAATAGAATTCATTACCTGCTAATCGGTCTAACATCTGATCCATAAAAGGCAACGAAAAATGGTCCTTCTGAGTGGCTTTATTTAACTTTCTGTAGTCAACACAAATTCTCCAACCCATAATAGTTCTTGCTGGAATTAGTTCATTACGCTCATTCTCAATAATCGTAATTCCACCTTTCTTCGGCATACACTACACTGGACTTACCCACGAACTATCTGAAATAGGATAGATGATTCCTGCATCTAACCATTTGATCACTTTGTTTCTCACAACTTCCTTCATAACAGGATTGAGCCTCCTTTTCCCATCAATTCGAGCTCTCCCTCCTTCTTCTAAAATGATTTTATGTATGCAAAAAGAAGGGCTTATACCTTGAATATCAGTTATGGTCCAACCAACTACTTTCTTAAATTTCTTTAGAACAACAATTAGTTGATCCTCTTGATCCTTTGTCAATTCTGTTGAAATTATCATAGGCAAAGTAGAACAGTCACCTAAATAAACATACTTCAAAAGGGAAGGAAGTACTTTTAGCTCGAGTTTAGGTGGTTCTTCGATTGACAACTTAGGTTGCACAAATTCTCTAACTTCCAACTCCAATGGTTCAAATTACGTGGATTGAATAAAACTTCTCAGATTGGCTTCCATCAAAGCCATGTTTTCTTCACCTTCTTCATCCTCCAAAGGGTCTATTTCTAAGGTTGTCTCCAATGGATCTTTTTCAAAATTATTTTCCATAGAAACCAAGGTTTCTATTTCTTCCATAACTGAACACTCTTTTGTTAGATCTGGAAATTTCATCGCTTTAAGAATGTTGAAAGTTACCTGATCGTCTTGAACTTCCATGGTAAGTTTGCCTTTTTGTACATCAATTAATGTTCTTCCCGTGGCTAGGAAAGGTCTCCCAAGGATAATTGGCACTTCCTTATTTGCTTCAAAATCTAGAATAATGAAATCAGCAGGAAAGATAAATTTATCAACTCTTACCAAAACAATCTTTCCCTCGAGGTATGCCAAAGATCGATTCGCTAGCTGAAGCGTCATAGTTGTAGGTCTTACTTCACCTATTCCTAGCATCTTAAAAATAGACTTAGGCATCAAATTGATACTTACTTCTAAGTCGCACAATGCTTTACCACAGTAAGATTCACCAATGTTACAGGGTATCGTAAAGCTTCCTGGGTCTTTCAATTTTGGTGGCAACTTGTTCTGCAGGAACACACTGCACTCCTTTGTAAGGGCAACAGTCTCATACTCACTCAATCATTTCTTCTTGGATAGTATATCATTCATAAACTTCACATAATTTTGCTTTTGTTCTAAAGCCTCTACCAATAAAATGTTGATGTGTAATTGCTTCATAACATCTAAAAACTTCTTGAATTGTACCTCATGTTTCTACTTGTGTTGCTGCAATCTTTGTGGATAGGGACGTGATGGAACTTTAGGTTGGATTGGACAACTCTTCTGAATAGGTAAATCTGCATCCAAAGAAGATGTTAAAATATATGAATTCACTAAGTTAGGACTTACCTTATCAGTCTTTACAGATTCTGACTCTTTCGATATAGGAACTTCAACAACTGGTTGACTTCCTACTTCTCAACAGGCTTGTCTTCAACATCAATCAATTGGGGTTCCAAAATCTTACCACTTTACAATGTCACTGCCTTGATATGTTCTTTACCCAAATTTTTTTAATTCTCAGTATTGCTCGACAAGGTTCCTTTCGGTCTATTACGAAGTTCCGTAGCTAACTGACCTATTTGGTTTTCCAAATTTTTCAGTGTCGCTGCTTGACTCTAGATGAAAGTGTCATTCTTTGCTATATATGCTTTCAACAAGTTCTCCAAATTGTTTGATGACTTAGCTTGCGGTGGTTTTGGAGCTTCCTGATTAAACCCTTGAGATTGGTTGGGTCTATGCTGCATAAAATTGTTGTTCGGTCTGTTTCCTTAGTTGCTTCAAGAAAAGTTGGGATGATTACGCCATGAAGGATTGTAGAAGTTGGATTGGGGTCCTTGTCCACTCCTATTCTGATGTTGATTCCCCACATAGTATACTAACTTGGGATTCAATGGACAATTCTCAAAAGAATTACCCTCCCCACAGTACACACAAGAAACTACTTCAAACGGACTTAGTGGTTGAGCTACAAAATTTTTAGCACTATTAGCGGTTTACTATTTTAACATAGAGGAGATAGACGATACTTGAGCTGATAACGAAGTAAGGGTATCAACTTCATGAACTCCGGCTACACGTCTTCCTGAAGCTGTTCGATTTGTTGGCCATTGGTAGTTATTGTTTGCGATTCTCTCAATGATCTCATAAGTCTCGTTGTAAAACTTAGACAATATTGCACCATTCGCAGAAGCATCTACCATCAATCTTGTATGTGCATTGAGACCATTATAGAATGTCTCCAACTAAATAAAATGAGGAATCCCATGATAAGGACACTTGCGAAGTAATTAGTTGAATCGCTCCCAATCCTCATACAAAGACTCGTCATCCAATTGTTGGAAAGTTGTGATCTCATTCCTCAACGTAGCGTTCTTGCTAGGCAGAAAATATTTGACCAAAAACTTCTCTACTAATTCTTTCCATGTAGATACAGAACTTGATGGCAATGAATTTGATGGCAATGAATTTGATGGCAATGAATTGAGCCATGCTCATGCTCGATCTCTCAACGAGTATGGAAACAACTTCAACCTTAGTCGTCTTCAGTCACACCGGCTATCTTGAATGAATCACTCACCTCCAAAAACAATCGAAGGTGGAGATGTGGATCTTCCGTGGGCATACCACTAAATTGGCCCACCGTTTGTAGCATTTGAAACATCACTGGTTTCAATTCGAATTGGGTTGCCTCAATATCTGGCCTTCTGATTTTTGGATTAAGCTCATTGAAAAGTGGCATAGCATATTGTCTGATGCATCGATCCCCATCATCAGCAATGAGGATGGGATTTCTTACATTATCGAATTCCATACCTTGGTCTTGATTCTGATTTCCAAGGTCCATGTCGTTTTGTCTTTGAGCTATTCGTTCACGTCTTCTTTGTTTAAAAGTTTGTTCAATTTCAGGGTCTATTGGTAATAAATTGATAATATGATCTATGCTCATAAACACCTCAAAAAAATCACAAAATTAAAAAGAATAAGTTAGTAATGTTAAAAATAAACCAAATCGACAATAATTAATTTCACAAAAAATGACTATGGCGACAGTTAACAATCCTCGACAACAGCACCAAAAACTTGTTACGCTGGGGTTTGTGCAAGTGTACACAGTCGTTCAAGTAATAAGTAAGTATAGAGTTATCATCTCCACAGGGATTGTATTAGCGTTTAGTCAATTAATTTGAAATTATATTAACAACTTGGTAAATAAAATAAAACTTAATTTAATTTGGAAGTGTTGGTTAAAACTAAAAATAATGAATTAAATGAAATGATCCCTAATGCAAATGATCCTAAGTATGCAAACTATATGATTGGAATGGATTTTAGCAAAATTAACACAATATGCAACAATTATAACATATATAAACTAGGACAATTACCTTAATTAAACTCAATTTATTATCAACATGCTTAATGACATTCAGAAAAACATTCTATGGATTTTAATGATCCTTATTTACTAAGGGTTTCTTAGCATTTCGTGCAAGGTAACAGGACGTGTTAGGTTTGAAATAGTTTAATCACACAAATCTAAAAACTATGCAGATAACAAAGTAGGGTTAGGGTTGTTATGCAACCTACAATTTAATCGGGTTAAGATCTAAATTGAGCATGCACATTCCAATTATGCGTCCACTAGCTGTCGTCTAGTTAGGATCGCTCAGCTAATTCAGGTGCATTTCAATCATGTATGAACGAAATACAAACTTGATTTTTGTAACACCCCAAACCCGGCCTGGACATTACGGCCAAGTCTGATGTGTCACATGGAAGTGTTGTTTTTTTTTTGAAAATCGTGCTTTCATTGAAAACCCTTAAAGTTTTAAAAATTCATACCATTAAACTTGTATAAAACCTTAGCTTGTCTTTTTCCAAAACGTGATTCATTGAAATAATCATCCCTTTGCAAACATCATTAAAACCTTTGTAAAAGTTTTATGAAAGCTTATAAACCCTTGTAGTTTGCAAAAACATGTTATTTTAAAGACAGATCAAATATCGAAAAATTAGATTTGTAACCTTTATAAAACGTGTTATCTTGAAAACGATTTAAGTATCAAATAAATTTGACCTTTTTCATTAAGACTTAAAGTGAATGGAAGCTGGGCACCAGGTAGGATTCCAGAAAAGAGGAGGTGAGTCGAATAGACTGCTTAAGTACCAAGCTCTTCTTGGATCCACTCCTAGACATGCGCACGACCATTGCCACACTTAGTAAGGAAGCTAATATTTATTTACGAGAACATTTAAAATTGCGAAAGCTTTGCTTGATTATCAAGTTATTTTGAAAACAAGTATTTTTATAAAAACCGCGTTTTAAAATCATTTACTTTCAACTCGATTTAAATAATATCCTACGTAAGCTAAAACCAATTTAAATAAGTAAAGAATAAAAACCCAAAGTAAAATAATTAAAGAGGCCCTTTTTACAACCCCAAAACCAGAAATAAATAATTAAATCTAAATTCAAATAGGTAACTTAATTAGAAATCCAATAGTCCAGTCCATGTGGCCACTCTGAATCCCTCCCAGCTCCAAGTCCACCAATCTAAGGCTCACCTGCAAGGATGGAAGGAAAAAGGGTGAGTTTGGAAAACTCAGTGTGCAACAAGCCACTTACAGAGCCCAAATCAATATCAGCATACTAGGCCTAAGCCCCTAAATCAGTCTCAACATATAACTGGGCCGAAGCCTTTCCATTTAACAGTTACTGGGCCGAAGCCTTTCATAAATCATATCACTGGGCCGAAGCCTTTTCTGTAAACGGTATGGCCCAAAGGCCCATTTTAACACCACATGTAATATCAGGGTATGTATGCAAAGCCCATTTCAATATCATATATAATGTCAATGTATGTATGCAAAAACCCGTTTGGGGAGACTACTCAACCCACCATCCTCTACTCTCCACCCGTACCAACCAAACTCTCCATGTGGGGATAACTCAACCCACCCAGCCAAACTCTCCACTGGCAGCATAGCTGCTTAATCATATAACTGGAGGCCAAGCCTCTTTTAATAACTGGGGCAAAAGCCCTTTTCGGTAAACTGGGGCAAAGCCCTTTATCACTTCCTCCATCATATAATAACCCAACCCATGCATTTAATGTGTAAAACATGGCATATCGTATACATGTCATAGCATATCATGTACATATCATGTGCATATCATGTCATAGCATGTAAAATAACAATATCACAATCATCATATTCAGAATAAAACCCTAGGGGTATAATAGACATTTTCACCTAGGGGCAAAATAGACATTTTCATGTTTTAAGGGTAATTACGCAATTTTATCCATTATTAGGGTTTTCCATGCTTATTCATCAATTCCAAATGTTTCAACAGCAATTTTAGCCTATTTTAGTACAACCGAGTTATGGGCCAAAAAACCCCTAATGGCCCTATGTAGCTAATTCAGTCGTCTAAGCCCACTTAGTCCAAATCCTACAATTATCTACTTATTTAACCAGTTTTAAGCCTATAGTGTATTAAGAAATGTCTATGGCTCATTTTTACCCATATGGGCCCGTAAGCCTATTGTGCCCAATTTCAGCCCATCGAGGCCCAACTTACCATCATGTACAAAATCATGCACTTATCTGTTCCATCGATCCACAGACGGATCTTATCACGTTTTTCACATCTAAAACCACTCGCAATTCCACCAGTTCCAGAAATGCCAAAACTTCGGTATTTCTGGCTTTTCAGCAAATATCAATCCAAGCTACTAGAGGGTTTGTTACACACCTTATTACGACAAACGATGACGAGATCTGTTCCAACTCAATCCTACATTCATTTAAATTACATTAATATCTAAAATCAAAATCAAATGCTCACTATTATCACAATATACATATTCGGCCAACCTCTTAAAAATGGTCTAACTCACTTACCTTATCAATCTTTAACTCTTAGATCCAAATCCAAATCGCCTTGAAACCGTTGATCTTGTTAGCCTCCAAATAAATCCTGATCGCTAGCCTTCGATTCGCACATAGAAAACCAAATAAAAATACTTAATTCAATCTTGACCAAAAATCGATAGTCTCCCTAAAGTATTTAGGAATTTTCAACTTATTCTCGAATCACTAAATAAATAAAATAAAATAAAATAAGATTTGAATACTTACCAAAGACGTTCTTGTCAGAAACGTTTCCAACACTTTTTCCAAATCGTAGATCCACAGTAGATCCAACTCAAAACGCGAGTATAGGATAAATCTAAAGTTTAATTCTCAAATCACTAACATATGGAGGTTTCGGCTTTTAAGACCATTCGACTATGGAGGTTGAATGAAACTGGTTTTATGATTGGAGAAAAGAAAAGATAGAAAAGCAAGAGTTGATTCGGCTTTGAATGAACAAGAAATTCGAAGAGAAAATGAGCAAAAGAAAATATAAAGTGAGAATAATAGAATAACACAAGAACCGACCGGAGGAAGAATAAAATCCAATCGGCTAACCCCAAAACTAAAGAAGAAATTAAATCATGAAAGCAAAGTAACAAGATAATTCGGCACTCAAAATCCCCCTAGCCGAATGGTGTAATTTGGCATAAAAATAAAAATTTCCTTCCTCAATCACATACCATGCCTTGCTCCTTAATTTATGCTAACTACCGAATTTAAATTCTATCAAAATAAATTTGAATTGCTTCAAATTCTCCCTTGATTTAAGCTAAAAACAAAAGTTTGAATTTAATTCAAACTTTTCCCCACCGATTGGCAGCTTATCCACCGCTTGCACAGCAAGTCTCCCGCACAGCACGCGGCTAGGAAACACCCCAGCCCCGCACGTCTCTTCCTGCGCGCGCCCAGCAAAAACGCGCTTTTCCTGCACGGGATGCTGTTCGAACCAGGGACCTCCCGATTGCCCAGCACGCTACTGGCCACTAGGATGCACCTTCCTCCTTGACATAATAGCGTTACGTTTAAATTTAAACCTTACCTGCTGCAGTTCCCGCTTCTTTAAAAAGAAAACAAAATTCCGCCAACGCTTGGACTCGAACTCGTACCCCCTCGGTCCTTCTAACGCGCTGTTGCCACTGCGCCCAAGGCGTTCGCTGTATTAGTCTCTGCTCGCAACTTTACTTAAACCTTATCTAGCCGCAACCCTGCTTACTAAATAAAAATAAAACCCACCTGTGCGCATGCTGGGAGTCGAACCTCTGCTCCCTTCCTACTGCTTAACACGCCTAACCACTGGGCCAATCTCCTCCTTATGTCCTGTTTTAACCCAACTATTTAATACCCCTTATGCCCGGATTCCTCTATTAAGAAAAATTAAAACAATTTCTTTTTACTTTTTTTTTTAGTAGAGTTTAAACACTAAATATTATACATATATATTTTTAAGTAAAACAAATAATAATAATATCAATAATAATAAATATATTTTTATCTAGTAAAAATTTCGAGTATTAATACCATAAATAATAATATTTTTTTCAAATACAGTAAAAATTTTATCTCATAATAATAATTATAATTTCCATAAATTAGTAAAAATAAATACAGTAAAAATGTTTGATAATTTAATTCAAACATTAAATTAACAACAATAATTATCTAATAATACATAAAAATAATAATTTATCATTTTCATAGAAATTTAAAAACATCAATAGATATAGTAAGAATTTAAAATATCAGTAATAATAAATTTAGTAAGAATTTTCTAATAGTAATTCAAAATATATATATATATATATATTTTTAAAATTTCTCAATTACTCAGGTTTCCATTTATTCAACCCAGACTTCAAAACCCAATTCTTCTAAGCCCAAATTCAGGGTGTTACAATTTTAATTGGAAACATGATCGATTGAGGCACAAACATCATACACATTAATCTAATAAATATTATTTAATCAAAATAATCATCTTAGCTTAAATAAAATTAAGCTATCATTGTTGTAAACAAGAGCAATGAACACATAGCAAACATTCTTGAATTAAATTAAAGAAAAGAAAGATGAAACCCAATTCAAAGTGGCTGTCACCGAAGACTCTGAATGATGAGAACTCCTTCGATCCTTTGTTTTGCTCCTTTACTGATGGCTCTCCGAGGTGGCCAACCAAGGGCACTTTGAAAGGCTAATTAAAAGCTAAAATCCTTATGAAAGGATAATGATAGGTGTGGGGGAAAGAGAGAGTTGAGAGAAGAGAGAAATAAGAGATGATTGATAAGTGAGGGATGATTTGAGAAGTGGAGAGAGGGGTCTTATTTATAGGTGAGGCTAGGGAGCTAGTTTGCTAAAAATAGGAGTGTTCAACATTTCAAATTCCTTCCAAGGGTGGCTGGCCATAAATTGTGGAGATGTGGGTTATTTTTGCTTGATTCATGTGCCACATCAACTCAGGATTAAGACTTGGTCACCAGCAAATCTTCAAGTAAATCTCTGATTTCTTCAATTCTTCAAGGGTCTTGTGCAATTAAACCAAAACTTTATTTTTTAGCATCCATGTGCAGCCGAAATTATGGGTTGACTTGGTCCTAATTTGGATGGTTTTGCAATCAAAATAAAGCTCTCCAACCTGTCCAAAAATAACAGATAAATTAGAGGACCAAATACTGTAGTTTAACCACTTTAATTAATTAATTTACTTAATAAATTAAAACCCAAATTTTATTAATGAAATATATCAAAATAAATTATTAAATATACTTTATGTTTTATTATTTAACTAAATCATTCATGTAACGCCCTGATTTTTGGAATTTCTCAGGTTTAGTGTGTTTTGGTAAAGTTGTGAAAATTTTAGTGTTCTGATTGTTGAATCTGTGTTTGAGCATGTTAGTGGGCCTTTATGAGGCCCAAACTTAGGATAAAACCCGTTAAAAATAGCAAAGTATGGTTACAAGTAAAGGGGGGAAACTGGATCAAGAGGGCTCTTAAGAAAAACTTGGTGAAATTTGTCACAAAAGGAGCCTCGGCAAAGTGGCAAGGTGGCGCCACTAAGCTCCTAAAAAAGTGGCGCCTAGGAGGTGGTTGAGGTCAATGATACGAGTCACAAGGTAAGCTTGAGATACTTTTATTTTTATGTGCAGGTGTGGTTAAGTGTTGGCACTCAAGTGAAACTCTGGTTTGAAGAATTTGAACTGTTCATGAGAGTGAATCAAGGAGAGTTTTTAGGGAATTTAGATTGGAGCAATAGTGGCCATCCAGGGGACTCTGCTTAGTGAAAATTTGGCACGCAAAACAAGGTATAGCATTTTGGCAATTTGAGTGCCAGTTGTGCCGATTTCTTTAGGGTTTTTTTTTTGAACTTCTTGTGCCGAGTGAGTATAGTACCTTAGGTTTTCTTTTTGTCCATCTTTAGGTTATTCTTTTCTTTCTTTTCTGACCTAATAGCCAAACTCTGCTACTCCCAAAAAAACCCCTATTGCCGATTGCACCTCCTAGCCGAATTCACTTCTTTTCTATTCTTCTCTCACTCTTCTTCTTCTTTCTCTTTGCATCACAAACTAACCACATTCCATCACTCTTGCTTCAAGACCAAATCCATCTTTTTCTTTCTCTCTTCATTCAATCTCTATTGACAATCACTTGACCGAAACCATACCATAGCCGAATACCCATTTGACCGAAACTATACCCTTTGTTGTTTACCTTTTTTTTTTAACCGAAACTAATCACTCCTTCTTCTCTTAGATTCTCTAGCAAAGCTGAACCCATTATCATTCATTACTTGTGCCACCAATTTATTCCCCTATTTCTCTATTGTGACGACAAGGACATCTAGGAGTAGATCTAAAGGCTGAATATCCTGAGAGCCGTATTCTGCTATTGTTTGGGGCTAGATCTAGTACAGATCTAGTTTAGTGAAAGCGTGGAAGCAATATTCATCGAGTAGAGTCATTGGTAAGTGGTTTAAGTGTTGTGTACTTTCATTTTCTTAACATTTAAAGGGAAGCCGAAACCCCTTAAGGGAGGCTAAAGTTGTGGACTAAGGGCCTGTTGGCCTCTTTCTCTTGGTTCTGTGTGCGATAGTGTGGACAAGGGGACATTCAGCAAAGGAGTTTGAAAGGCTTACAAGGTTGAGCATCTAGATCTAGTCCGTATTCGACAGAAAGGTGAGATTTTTAGGGACTTGGTCTATGTTGGCCGATTATGTTAATGCTTTAGTATGGTCAATTTTAGACTAACGTGTTAGTGACCAATTATAGGCTTTACGTGTGGGGACCTCGTCAACATTTCGGCATTTAACAGGTGTGTATCATACCCTTGTTATAGACTAGATCGGCAAAGGCCGTAATGACCAAAAAGGTGATCAAAAAGTAACCGAAAGTGACCCAAAAGTCGGCACTGTGAGGATCTACGAGTATGCGACTACTCTTTGATGGTTAGATCTGAAATCGTAGATGGTAGGATTGCAGAGAGTGCAATTCCGTATGTTTTGGTAAGTTGGGCCTCGGCAGGCCGAATATAGGCCCAATGGGCTTCCAAGCCCATATGTGTAAAAATAGTCATTAAAAGGTGTTTTGTCAGACTATAATAAATAAAACGGTTAAAATCTGTAATCTAATCATAAAACTTGGATTAAGTGGGCTTACGATACCGATAAACACCGTAGGGCCCATTAGGGGTTTGGGCCTAATTGCCAAAACTGTTAAACTAAGTTAAAATAGACCACTGTAACGATAAATGGAATAGAAGTGACTGTAATATGCGTGAAAACCCTAAAAAACTGATAAATTACTAAAATACCCCTAAGTATGGAAAATTACCATTATACCCATAGGTGCAAAAATTACCGTCATACCCATAGGGTTAATTTTATTTGAGATGCATGATATTCTGATTCTGTATGATGTATGCTATGACATGTATATCTGTTGCATGGGTTATAGGTTATATTGATGGAGGAAGCGTTCTGGTGGCCTCGCCACATATATATATATCTGTTCTGGTGGCCTCGCGAAAATATCTGTATCTGGTGACTCTGTCACAATATCTGGTAGCCTCGTTGCAAATTCTGTGGTGTGTAGTGGATGGGTGGGTCGAGTAGTCTCCCCACAAGGTGTAAGGTTGGTACGGGGGTGTATGTGGATGGATCTGGGTTGGGCTTTTTGCATACATGATATATCTGTTCTGTATCTGTTTTGGGCCTATGGGCTTCATTCTGATTTCTGTACTGGGCCAAGGCCCAAATAAATTTGACTCTGAGGCTTGATCTGTTTTGGGCTATGGTTGGGTTATGTTACACTTTGAGTTTACCAAACTCACCCTTATTCTCATCTATGCAGGTAATCCTCAACCATAGTGGGCTTGGAGCTGTGAGAGATTCGGAGTGGCCACATCATCTGCAAATTCAATTTTCATTGTAGTTAGGTTATTTTAAATATCTTATTTTACTATTTTGTGTTTTAAGTTGTAATAAGGCTGCTCTTTAAATTTCTTTTTCTTTTATGGTTTTATTTACTGGTTTTATTTATACTTTATCGAAACTATTAGTTATAGGCCGCGCAGGTTTTTAATCAAATTTAATGAATGTTTTCAAAACACAAACAAACGTAACAAATGGCTAACTTAAAGACTTAATAAACTGTCTTTTCGCTAAACCACTGTTTTTACAAAGAACACACACTCAATCGTAAGTCCATGTGACACGTCAGATTTGGCCATAACGTCTAGGCCAGGTTTGAGGTGTTACAATTCATGGCCCACTTTGTACTCAAAAAATATATTATGCTCAAATTAATATAAAATAAACCATTTTTTTGCATGAAAACTATATAATAAAGCATAAAATAGTATTTTAATCATTTCTATGTCCTAATTTCATATTTTTACATATTTCATTAATTTATTAAACAATTACCTAGTTTTAACAACAAATTTAAGTAAAAATGTGATGAATTATATAGGAAAAATCTTATATATTTTTCAGTTTACAGTCATAGAAATGTACATGTAAATGAGATGGAAATGAGTTATATTGATTATATAGATGAAATGATACATGATTTATATGAATTATATAAGTAAAATATGAAACGATTCATATTAATTGTATAAATGAAATGATAGATGAATTGGATGCCAAATGAACATTTTCATGATTGATTTCATCCTTATGAATGGATGATTATATTGTAGCTATGTGACTAACTTATGAATGCATGTTGTGAATAGGCATTTTGCAAATGAATTGGATTTAAATTGTTTTATTGCTTAATGTCGTATTGGTTAGTTTAATTCTATATTATACGGGCTTACTAAGCTTTTAAGCTTACTACGTTTAATTTCTATATTTTATAGATTTCGAAAGCTTGCTTGATTCGGACAAAGTTGGAGATTTACATCACACTATCCATACGACTCTTTGGTACATTTGGATATTTGTAAATATGGCATCTATAGGCTAGTTTATAGGTTAAACTGTATGGCAACTTATGTTAAGGATTTTGGTACATGACTAAGCTATGTGATATGGCTTAGATTAACTCATGGTTGGTTTGGTACATATATGCACTATATGAAATATCTATATTGTGGCAAGTGTGATGAATGATGTTTAGTATTTGATAATGTTGGTTTGAATGAACTTGTATGGAATTGTGAATAACATATAGAAGTGGTTATTTTGATGTAGTAAGGTATGTGTAAATATTATATAGGTATGATGTGGATAGATGAATTAGTTGGTTAGAAAATGGTACAAAATATGCTTTGATTTGGTTGATTTGGTTTCCTATTTGAATGTGTTTTGGTGCCATGTAATTGCTTGTAGGTACTTGGAAGTGGGGTGTGAAAAATGGCTTAAACCAAGCCTATTTTCGTACCACACGGTCTAAGCACACGGGCATGTGTCTCGACCGTGTCACCCCTGCACCTTAGATAGTTAAGTCAGTGAGTTACACGGCATAGACACATGGGCATGTGACTGGCCGTGTGACCAAGTCAGATACCCCTTAATTTTCACACGGCCAGGCACACAGGTGTGTCTGGTGGCTGTGTGGATAAGTCAGTATGTATGCCCTGTCTTCACACGACCTGGATACATGGGAGTGTCTGGTGGTCGTGTGAGGCACACGGCCTGGGCAGACAGTTGTGTGACCCTTACTCAAAAAATTTTCTAAGTTTTTCCAACTTTTTCACATGTTACCGATTTAGTCTTGAACGCATGTGGTAAGCTTTGTATGTTCAAATTAAGCATGTTATAGGTATTGAATAATTAATACTTACTAAAATGCTATGAGACTTGATGTTTAAATGTTCTGAATTGTATTAAAGGTCTGGAAATGGCCCTTTACCTATTTCAGTGACGGTTACGGGATAGGGGTGTTATAGGTAAAACTAAGGTTTTAATAAGGGATTTTTCAACATAACAAACTAAGTTTTATTTCAATTGACATGACCTTTTAATAAATTGAACTTAATAAGGGATTACCTAATTAACCGGTTGATAAGGATGATAGCAAAAATAGGATCATACATTTGTCTAGGTCACATATTTGAATTAGGGCTCTAGACATTCAGAAAAATACTTGGATTTTGACACAATGTGACGTGTAGAAGTCTTAAGGAGCCTTGGAAACAAGAATTCACAACCCCCTTCAAGTGGCTCTAATTTCCCCTCCAAAAAAGAAAACTTGGCAAGAAAAAGTTTGAAAATGATCCCCATAATCTAAAAAGATTGTTATAACTTTTCTAAAAAAATCAAGAAAAATTATTGGAAAGAAAAAGTCAAAGAGAATTTATTAACTCAAAAGAGAAGTTGTTGAATAATAATCAATTCATCTATTGCGTACAATCTAAAGGCTTTTATATAGGCTAACTAAATAAATCTAAATAAAACTCTTACGTATACTAGAACTCTATTTAACTTAAACAATAAGTAGTTTTAAACTAAACTTTCTTGTTGACATAAAACTCCTAAATAACTTACAATACTTAATAATTATAAAAAAATTGGAATAAAAATAATAAAATAATAAGAGCTAATAAATATGATATTTGGCTCATATATAATAAAAATTAAGCCTGAAACCTGAACCCAGTATGAAATGCCTAAGCTTGTGGGATTGATTGGGGTCCTTGAAGTGAAATGCCTAAGCTTGTTAACATCTTCCACATGGGCTTGTCATCATAGATTGCTCATATTACCGATGTTTTTAACAAGCTTTATGCAACCACGCTAAGTCTTTTGAAACCTTAACAAAATAGTGATTTTATAACTAGTCATTTTTCTTAGCAATTTATATGTCTAATGTAACCTTCAGAATTCATTCATAACATTTAGGCCAAATTTGGGAGGTTACATTTGGTGGTATCATAGCCTAGTTCATAAACTCGGTTTAAATTTTAAATGGGTTTGCATGCATTCATTGAAAACAAGGGGTATTTTGGGAATAACAAGCCACAAAAATTTATGAAAATGATTTTCTTTAAAGAAAAAGCTGAGACTCCGATACTAGTTGCTGTAGAAAACTGCTATTGCTGAATTGTATATGAACACTAAGAGTGTATTGTTGTAGAAATAAAACTGAAATAACTAGTAATTGTATTTTTTTCAGAAACTGTAAGATGATAACCTAAGAACTTACTAAAAGCAACTAGTGATTATTCTTTGAAACTGTAGATCAAACTTAAGGTCTTAGGATACATAATGAATAACTGTAGAATGAGGAACTATGGGGCTCAACAATGAGTCACCCAAGCTGAGTCATTTGTTTCTCAGGGAAGTTATACCTAACCTTGAGACAACTGACAACATGATTGTGCCTACTATAGAAGGCAGTTATCAAGAGACTGGGGAATGATGCAATGTCCCAAGCGATGTTGGGAATTTAAGAAGAAGTACTGTTTGGAACTGTATTGGAATCAGGGTTGCACACTAAAAGCATGGTGGTTCGGATTAAAGAAAGGGGTATCAAATTTAATGACTAAGAAAAATTTGAGGATGAAATTTCTTTTAAGGAGGGGAGAATTATCACATCCCAAAAATTAGGTTAGGAGAAATTGGGTTGGTGAATCGAGAGTTGTCACACCTTGACTTTTAAGGGTTATCTTTATATGTTTGTGAAAACATGGTTATTGGTTTGATGGTTTCCTGTTAGTGAAACTATTCTTGAAACCCAAGTTTGATTCCCTTCCTTTGCACCATTTTGGTTATTTTGCAAAATTTGCTTCAAACCCTAGTAGGTGTCATGTCTTGTTTTAAAAATAAATGTTGTAAAATTATTTAAAGAATTAGAAATCGGCTTAATGGTTACAAGAAAATAATGAAGCAATCTAATTGGCATTGTAACAGCCCGTTTTTAGTGAAATTAGAACAGTGGTTTTGAGACCACAAATTCGATGTGAGAATAATTATTTTATTATTATTTTTAAAGTCTACAACATGTTAGTAGTATCATATAAAAATTTTGTTAAGAAATTTTACCGTTTGCATGCTTAATTTGATAAAAAGGAATAAATTGCAAAAGGTGCAAAATTAGAGTTCTATAGCTAAAGGCACTAAATAGCTATAGAACTAAAGTGTAAGAGTCCTTATGTGGTAATTAAACCATTTTAGTCATGAGTGGACAAAGATGGACATTAAATAGATCAATTTTTAAGTTAAAAACAAAGGTTAAAAAAGTAATTAAGTAAATAAGATCAACTAAACAAAATAAAAATATGGTATCATCTTTTTAATTTAGTGTCCACTAATTTTTGAAGAAAGAAAACACCATTTTTGGTGCTTTAAACGTTCGGCTAAGCTACCTTATGCATGTAAGCATTTTTTTCATCCCATTTTTAATGATTTCTATGTTTTTGGAGTCATTATAACTTAATCTAGCTAGTGAGGGAATAATTTGCAAAGCTGTTAAAAGATTAAGGTTTTGCCATGAGTGTATTCATGTTGTTGGTGATGTTTGATGGAAGAAAATGAACCTTTGTTGTTAGATAAACAACTTTTGTAAAGTGATTTTTGATGAAATTATCAATTAGGGATTAAATTGAAAAATGTGAAATATTCTAGGTGAAATTGAGAAAAAAATGACATGTATGGGCTGCTATGAACCTATACGAAATTCGGCTAGACTTGGTAGGGATGGAATTGCATGGATTTCATTTTACAAGCTTAAGGACTAAATTATAAAGAAATCAAAGCATTAGAGGCAAAAGTGTAATTTTGGAAAAAGTGAATTTGGATTGAATTGATTAGGATGGCTATTAAGTTGATTGAATTTATTCATTTAGATCAAGATAGACCTCGTACGGCTTTAGATCGAGGCAAAGAGAAAGGTTTGGATTAATCGACTCTGTTTCTACATTTTATCATCGAGGTAAGTTCATACGTTTAAATAGCTTTTTAAATTATGTTTTAAATACTATCATTTTTTAATATCAAATTGTGTCTCGATGAAAATATCCAATGGCACATCAGCGATAATTGACCAATGAAAAGGGATAGTGACGACCATTAAATTATGAAAAGGGATTGCTTCGGCTATCGATTATGAAAAGCGATAGTGATGACCATCAACTATAAAAAGGTGCTGCAATCATGGCCGAGGACTCAACCAAAACAGCTAGTGATCCAATTGAACTGCCAAGGGGCCAATCACTCGTGCTGGAGCCAAGAGGTTCAAGGAAGCTATTTCAGGACTCATTGATCAAGTTTGGGGAGAAGCTATTACGGGACTCATTGATCAAGCTTGGGCATGCACTGCACGCGTCCTATGATATTTGCTCCAAGCCAACTTTTAATAATTAGATTGTTGATTTTGATTGTTGGGATAAGATTTAAATTCAATTTTAGTTGTTTTAGTTAATTTAGTTTGAGTCTTTAATTATGTCATAATTTGAACATCATTAGTATAAGTTTTTAATTTAATCTGAACATCATTAATAAGAGTCTTTAATTATGTCATAGTTTGAACATCTTAAATACATGTTTTTAACTGTGTTTAAATTCTAACTTCTTTAATGTTTGTTTAATTTCCTACAAATTAAAACTGTGTCAAACTTTGTTTAATGTTGCATTTAACTGTTTCTTTAATTTATAATAGGTTGTTTACATTGGTTGCTACTAGGAAGCTTCCTTCAAGCTGTTCGTATGGCACAATTAAGGAGCTGAACACATCCTCCAAAAGCCACTTTGTGGTCAGCAAAGCATCAAATGCTTTCATACTTGATTAACCGATTGGCTCCCATGTTCACACCTAAGGGACTATCCAATTTTCGCTGTTCACATTTGAGGGCTCTTCGTGCAACATAAGCAACCATAAAGAGCTACATGTCTATTCGGCTTTCCAAGGAAGCATCAATCCTTGTTCACACCATCATAACCAAACAACCCCATGCACATTCAGCTCATTTTCAAAGTCCAATGAATTGGCTGTTTGAGGATTGCAAATGTCACGTGTGAACAAGGCTGTTGGCGCCTTCCATACCTAGAAGTCTTCAAGGGATTTGTTTGACAATTCAATAGACATTCAGCTCAATTAGTCTAATTGTAACATGCCTATTTGACTAGTCTTTGTACAGCCTATAAATATTAGGCTTGAAACATATAGAAAGAACTTTTGATGAATTTTATAACTATTGTGAGTGTTCAACTCTCTTTGTTCTTTCTTGACTCAAATTGACTTATCAAGTACATATTGTGGCATCAATCTGGCTGCTTTTGAACTTATCACTTCTAGCAAGTGTGGCGTTCACCCCTATATCGATTGTTAACACCCCTAAACCCAGCTTAGACGTTATGACTAAATTTAGCGGTGTCACATTGGAGTGCCTTTTTGAAAACCTTTTTTCTTGTTGATAAATCCCGTTTAGAAAGTGACAGCCTCTTCGTTAAAATCTCAATCTCTTTGTCATTTGTTAACCAATTTAAAATGTTATTACTTTTAAAACATGGTTCATTGCAGAAGCTTAAAAATTTGTGTTGCGGGAACGTAATGTTTTGAAAACCGTTAATAATTTGGAACAACCGCGCCCTACTACTATCAGATTCGAATTAAAGTAAAAGCCCAAATTAACAGTTAAAAATTTAAGAGGCCTTATTACAAAAATAAATACCTAAATCAAATTAATAGTAAATAAAATCACATACAAAGCAGACACAATTGTGTGGCCACCTCCATCGAGTCCCTCGTAGCACCGACCCGCCTACAACTGGGGATTACCTGATTACGTAAATTACTAAAAATCCACAAGCGCCAGAACCTTGACTAGATCGATCGACCGTGATTTGCGTACTTGATCCAAAGTTTGGTACAGTCACCCTGCCGCACCCTGGCGGAAAGTCTCGAACCGCTAACACCCTACACCGCTTAAACTTGGGGGAAGGGACTACGAGTTCACTTCCAGTCGACACTCTTCCTGATCCTCCCTCAGACTAGCTATCACTAGCCGCCACCACCGCCATCTTTCTAGCACTAGAGACCCCTTCACTTATCGAGAATTCCAGAACCCGAGGAACACACATATAAGAGAGGGGAATAAGGATCGTTATTAGAACCCGCTTGAACAAAAATATTCGAAAAGAAAAAATGGAACAAATTTGAACAAGAAGAGGTTACCTTTGATCGAGTGATAAAGGAAAGGTTTTGACTGCTTCAATATCGTTTGCAACTCCTACACTCCTTAAGAATCTAGAAACTAATGAACACCACAGAAGAAAAGGCGAATAAGATTCGACAATAACAAAAGAAGTAATCAGCTTCAATAGTGCAAAAGAGGGGAGCCTTGATAAATATTGAGAGAGAGATCAAAAAGGAGTCGAGTGCTTACTGATTTGCCAGAGTCTACTTGCAAAAATTGGACTAATACCAAGAGATACTAAATTTGGCCAAAGTATCCAAATAAGAAGTGAGGGAAGAATAATATGTATTCGATAAAATAGGTGATCAATTGAGTTAGGAAGAAGAAGGAGAGATTCAATCAAGACTAAGGCTAAAAAAAAAAAACTAAAAAGGTCAGAGAGAGAAAAGAAAAAAGGTTATTCGGCTACAAAAGGTATCAAGGGAAAATAGTTGTCTAAGAGTAGAAGAAGAAGAATAACAACAAAGATAGCCCCAAAATGAAAGTTCCTGAAACACTAGCCAGAAACAATCGATACCGAAAAGACTTCCTAGAACAACTCGGCTTCAAAAAAGAGTGAGAAGACCCACAACTTGGTGAAATCCCAAAATAAAATGACCAATTACCAATACATAGCCGAACATTACCCCAAAAGAACTCCCCAATTTCGTTCAGCCTTCCACACACTAAACACCACCACCAACATCCCTACACAACCGAAACACTAAGTGCCAGAGTTCAAACTCGGCAAGACTCTTCTCCCCATTCGAACTTGCTTGGTTTTCTCCTTAATTTCTTCCCATCCATCTCTTTAAATTTGGCTAACAACAACCTCATTCAAATATGCTCAAACCCTTGGTGTTTCGGTCAAACACAACCTCTCTCATGGCCACCAGCAAAAATAATCTCCATTTGCACAAGCAGGGATTCAAACCTCAATCCTCTAGCACACTTGTAACGCAACAACCACTGCACCAATAGGCTTTTTGTGTCATAACTTATCCTCAACAATTTAAAAGCCTATAAGCCAAAGTCAGAGTTCACTTAAATAAGTAGAACAAAATTTCTACGCACGCCAAGACTTGAACCTCAGACCTTACAGTTACACATCACGCCACATTGCCACTAGACCATAAGGCCTACTTCCAAGCACCTAGGGTTTTATTCACCTAAAACCAAAAAATTTACTAAATCCCAGGTTTGAACCAAGGACTTCTCCAACACTCCCAAACACACCCAAACCTCTTAGCCATCACACCAACATGCAATTCAGTGTATATGGGCCCAAGGCCCATTATATAGCCCAAGTAGGGCCCACGTGCTTGTATGGCCCACTAAGCCAAATTTAGCCATAGCCCTATGTACGACACAGCCAGTCCATTAATTCCCACAAGTCCAATGACAAACACCTGTGTGGGGCCCAAAAGCCCATTGGGCCCACACGGCCCATTTTGGCCCAAAACTTCTAGGCCCAATTTCGGGGCATTACAGATTGGTTCCTATCTTTCTAGATAGAGGGTCACAGTTTAATATCCTACCAAAACATTTCTAAGTGTTGACATAAGAATCGGGTCAATATTCCTTTATAATATTGGTTCATTCTTCAACCTTCACTCGAAACATAGTTAGCCATTTCCATCCATCTAAACATTCCCTTGCAAACTTGCTATTTTCGAAAGTATTCATACTTAGCCCAATTTTTGTTATACTTCTTAATTTATGATCGGGAACATTTGCAACTCATAATCAACCACGAATACGAGCTCGCATCATTTGGTATCAGAGCTAGTTAAAATTAAGTAAGTATCAACGTTCTATCACTCCCGAAGTTGTATTTGAAAAAATTGAACAAAAAAATAATTTTCAACATCTTTTCAATAATTCAAGTTTGAAAGTATAAGAGGGAGACTCGAAATTATAAAAAAAAAAAAAGAGAAAAACTAGCTTGAAAGTGTTTGTTTTTGCAAGCTCAAAATTTTCCTTTACTAAACGTTTTAAGCCACACTTCAAGTACCTTTCGTTTTCTTTTAGCTTACGCAATACCCGACATTAACTCCCACCTCTACATCGAAGTCGATTCTAAGGTTGCTGCTAAGTCTAAGGTAGTCACTTACGAACTTAGAGAGATGGGCAAGAGTGGTAAAAGGCAAGAGTGGTGAGAGTATTAGAGTGATAAAAGCCAAGCATGAGTGTAAACACGAGTGGAGTGTACATTTTTCTCTTTCTTTTTGAAATAACTAGCGAGGATTTTGTGGTGAGGAAAACATCATGTCATGTAGTCCCGAAAGGAACGCTTTTGATGGTCGTGTGTGCCAAATATTACTGATGGTGGTTGTTTGTGCCCTATAAGGAACATCGCTGGTGGTGATGTACCTGATTTGGCATACCAAGCCCTCATTCAAGAAATGGATTGGTTGCTACAACGTTATCTAGAGCCAATGCAAGAGCAACTAGACGAACTTGAGGAAAGAGCCCAATGTGAACGAACTCCTCCAAATCCAAAGAGAGAGCGAGGCCGACCTAGGCTAAATCAAGATGATCTCTATGATCCTAGTGATGTAGAGAGTGATCAAGCTTCCAATTAAAGTGAGAGGCGATGAGGCCAAAGGAACTGAGAGCTGAAGGAGCAAGACCGAGTGGATGACGACCTTAAAAACATTAAGATCGTGATTCCCTCGTTCCAAGGGAAAAATAATCCTTAGGCATATTTGGAGTGGGAGAAGAAAATTGAACTTGTCTTCGAGTGTCACAACTACTCATAAGGCAAAAAGGTCAAGCTTGTTGCCATTGAGTTCTCCGACTATGCCATCATTTGGTGGGATCAGCTCACCATGAGCCGAAGAAGAAATGGTGAATGACCCGTGTCTGCATGGGTTGAAATGAAGGCCATCATGAGGAAACGATTCATATCGGCCTATTACCACAGCGAGTTGTACCAAAAGTTGCAAAATCTCACTCAAGAAAACTAGAGCGCGGAAGAGTACTACAAAGAGATGGAAGTAGCCATGATTCGAGCCGACGTCAATGAGGATTGAGAGGCTACTATGGCAAGGTTTCTTGCTGGTCTTAATTGAGATATTGTTGACATGGTAGAATTACAACACTATGTTAAGATTGGTGACATGATGCACATGGCGATCGAGGTGGAAAAGCAATTAAAGTGAAAAGGTGCCACTTGTCCCTTTGCTAACTCTACTTCTACATCAAAGTGGGGTCAAGGAGCCAACGAGAAGGAAGCCCCCTTTCAAACCAAAGAAACCATTGGAGCTATAAAGCTTAACAAGCCGAGTGGAGAATCAAGCAAAGGCCAGAGCGAGGCTATGCCAAACCGAACACGAGACATCAAGTGCTTCAAATGCCTTAGGAGGGGCCATATAACTAGCCAATGTCCCAATTGGAGCGTGATGATTCTAAGGGACAATGGTGAGATCAAATTTGAAAGTGAAAAAGAAGATGAGCCTTAAGCACCCACAAAAGAGGAGGAAGATCTTGAGTATGCTGTGGAAGGTGAAATATTAGTCATCAAGTGGAGTTTAAGCCTCCAAAGCATGAAGAACAAGTAGCAACATGAGAATATTTTTCACACGCGTTGCCACGTCCAAGGCAAGGTGTGTAGCGTGATAATTGATGAAGGTAGCTGCATGAATGTTGCTAGTAGCATGTTGGTGGAAAAACTTAGCCTAGCAACCACCAAACATCCTCATCCTTATAAGTTGCAATGGCTCAATGATGGAGGAAACTCAAGGTCACTAAACAAGCTATTATTTCTTTCTCTATTGGCAAGTATAATGATAAAGTTGTTTGTGATGTAGTGTTGATGCATGCTGGCCATTTATTGTTGGGGAGGCCATGGCAATTCAACCACTAAGTCATACATGATGGATACACTAACCGCTACACCTTCAAACACCTTGGGAAGAATGTGACTTTGGTGCCTCTTGCCCTTAAACAAGTGTATGAGTTTCGAAAATCGAGAGCAAAAGAAAAAGAAGAAAAGAGTGAGAAAGAAAAGAAATTAAAAAAATAAAGGAAAGAATGAGGTAAAAATAAAAGAGAAAAATAAAGAGTGTGAGTTACCAACATGAGAGGAAAATGAAAGAAAAAGAGAGAATGAGTCTGGAAAATCGAGTTTCTATGCAAAAGAAAGTGAAATTTGAAAGTATTTATTATTAAAACAGCCTGTCTTGTACTTATGTACAAGGAAAGTTTATTTGGAACTAACAATTTAGATGACACTCTCCCTTCTTTAATTGTGACTTTGTTGCAGGAATTTGAATATGTGTTTCTGGAGGACATTCCAAGTGGTCTACTATCTATTAGTGGAATTAAACTTCAAATCAATTTCATACCCGGAGCTACAATTCTAAACCATCCAACCTATCAAAGTAACCTCGAAGAAACCAAGGAACTACAAAGGCAAGTGATCGAATTATTAAAAAGGGGAACGTTTGAGAGAGCCTAAGTCCATGTGTCATCCTCGTACTCTTGGTACCTAAAAAAGATGGCTCTTAGCACATGTGTGTGGAGTGTCGAGCAATCAACAAGATCACCATCAAATATCGACATCTGATTCCACGCGTAGATGATATGTTGGATGAGCTAAGCAGAGCACAACTTTTCTCTAAGATAGACCTCAAGAGTGGATATCACCAGATCCGAATGATAGAAGGAGATGAATGGAAAATCACCTTCAAAACCAAACATGGTTTGTACGAGTGGTTGATTATGCCTTTCGGCCTAACTAACGCACCAAGTACCTTTATGCATTTAATGAATCATATCTTTCGATCTTTCATTGGTAAATTCTGTATGGTTTATTTTGATGATATCTTAGTTTATAGTAAGTCTTTGGAAGATCATGTTCATCATTTGAAATCTATTTTGGAAGTGTTGCAAAAGGAAACTTTGTTTGCTAATCTTAAAAAGTGTTCATTTTGTACTAACAAAGTTGTTTTCCTAGGATTCATGGTTAGATTGAAAGGTCTAGAAGTTGACTAAGAAAAGGTAAAGGCAATTCGAGAGTGGCCATGACCTACAGGCATTAGCTAAGTAAAAAGTTTCTATAACAGCCCAAATTAGGGGCTAAACGGAATAGTGGTTTCAAAACCATGATTCCAAGGTTAAAAATATTTTTTCGATTGAGTTTTGATGTTTATTGAGTGTTTGAATAACTATGTGAAATTTTGGTGGATAAATTTTATTATTTGCATGTTCAATTTGATAGGTTGGACTAAATTGCAATAGGTGAAAAATATGGGTTTTAATCCATAAAGGTCCTAAATTGAATTGAAATTTTAAATTAGAGGTCATTATATGGTAATTAAACCATTTTAACCTTGTTTGAACAAAAATGCCCAAGTAAGGGTAGAATACCAAAGGTTTTTAATGAAGGGCATTTTGGTCATTAGTTAATAAAAGAAATAAAAAGGGAAAATAAGGCCAAAATTGTGTCCATACTCTTCTTCATTTGGCCGAACCTAGCAAGAAGCCATATCTAGGGTTTCTTTCAATTCCAAGCTTGATTGTAAATGATTTCTAGCTCCATTTTTAATATCTTTTGTATTTTTGAAATCCTCGTAACTTGCTCTAGCTAAATTTACCATTATTTTAAGCTAGAGTTGATGTTTAAAATTTTACCCATGTATGACATGCAAGTATTTTGATGTCTAATGGTGAAATATGAAAGTTTAAGGTGTGGTAAACGATGTTTGCTAGGTATTTTTCATGAAAGTCCCTAATAGGGACCAAATTGTAAAGTTAATAAATTATGTGGTAAAAGTATGAATTGATGAGAAATGTGGGCTGTTTTGAATGCCATTGGGATTCGGCTAGGTTTGGGTAACTAAGAAAATAGATGCATTTTAATTTACGAGCCTAGGGACTAAGTTTTAAAAATTTACAAAGTTAGGGGTAAAATGGTAAATTTTACAATAGGATGATTTTGTGTCCAATTGAGTAATGTGTGTATTAAACGAGCAGAATATGTCATTATAGATTGAGAAGATTGAAGAATCAACCTTGACTGAGGAAAAGGCAAGGTTTCGCACTAACTTGCAAAGTATCACTTTTTGTTGTCGAGGTAAGTTTATATGTAAGTAAATTGTGAAATTTTATTTGTATGATAATCATTTTAAATGTATATTATGAAATGTTGATGTTGGATAATTTTATTTGATGCTAAAAATTTTGGAAGGTGAATTCTCAGTTGAACCTTCGGAAAACCAAAGGGGTACAAATATTATGTAGCTAGGTCACATGTGTGATTCCAAGGGTATGACACCATGTGTACAAGAGAGCTACGAGAGTTATGTGGTAGCTAGGTCACATGGGTGATAAAGCGACCTTTACCATGTGTACACGAGAGCTACAGACCAAAGATAGCTAGGTCGCATGTATGGTACAGGGGGTACATCATGTAGACACGAGAGCTATGCTATTAGTAGCTAGGTCACATGGGTGATAAGCGACCTTCACCACGTGTACACAAGAGCTACGGGATTTAATGGCTAGGTCACATGGGTGATAAAGCGACCTTCACCATGTGAACATGAGAGCCGAATTATTGTGATGGTAGAGCTATGTGCTAAAAACCACCAAGTATCGAAGGTTAAACCAAAGGGTTCAACGAGAAAGCTTACTAAAGAGTTTGGTGTAGTATTGTGGTGTGTAAGTGCAGGTGCATTTATATGAGCAAGTGGAATTGTGGGAAATTATATGTGGGTGCAAGCGTGCATGTGAACTTTAGTAGGTGTAATAAAGGTGCATGAATTGTATGTTAATATTGGTAAGAATGGGTGGTAAGTTACTGTGTGAGATACAACTTTTGGTGTCACTAAATGTTGCTATAATGTAAATTATTTACATATAGACTTACTAAGTTTTTAAAGATTACTCCTTTATCTTTTTCCTTGTTTTAAAGATTTATTCAAGCCAGCTTGGGATCGGGACGTGTCGGAGGATCACCCACACTATCAATGCTATCTTTTGGTATAGTGAAATGAATTCCTTGAACTATGGCATGTATAGGGATGGATTTGTGTTGTAAGTGTCCTTGGGTTGGTTGTCATGTGGACATAAGTCTTTTGATGGGTATTTTAAAACTAATGCCATGTGATATGGCAAATGATAATGTTGGTTTATATATATATCATCATGAGGGATTTCATGGAAATGGGTTGGTGTGCATGTGTGGATATGTATCAGTGTATGGGGTAAACCATTAAATGTGGCCCTTTAGGTGTTTAGTATTGTCATGATGCATGGTGATGAATATGGTATAAGTTGTGCTTGTTTTCAGGGTGGCAATTGGCTTGGAAAATAGCCTATAATTGTCCATATGGGTAGATACACGGGCGTGTGTCTAGGCTGTGTGCGACACATGGCCAGCCTCATGGGCATGTGTATAAGCCGTGTGTCCCCTGCACCTGAACTTATGAAAATTTAATGTTTTGTAATAAACACTCGGGTTGGAGACACAGCTGTGTTTCTCAATAGTGTGATAGACATGGCCTAGCCCACGGGCATGTGGCTTGGCCATGTGACAATTTTTTGTGATGATGTCATAAACAGAATACCCCCTAGTTTACACACGGGTTAGGACATGGGCGTGTGTCCGGCCGTGTGAAAGACACGGGCATAGAGCACGGGCGTGTGCTTGGTCGTGTGAAAACCCCGTAGGTTCAAATTGAAAAATAATTCAGCATGGGCTGGGGACATGGGCGTGTGTGACCACATAGCCTGCCGACATGGGCATGTCCCTGTCCCATACGGGCGTGTGCCCTATAATAGGTCAAATTTTGCAAAATTTTTCCAAGTTCTCGGTCTGGTCCCGGACCACTCCCAAACCATGCTTTGGACCTCGTAGGCCCACTTTAGGGTTGTATGATATTTTATGAATATGTTTTAAAATGAAACAAAATTTTGTGGTTCTATTGTGTATGTGTGGTTGTGATATTGTCTGGTAATGCCTCGTGCGTGGGTAAGGCATTAAACCCAGGTAAGGGGTGTTACAGTTTCCATGGCCTAGCTAGTTTTTATAGAAGGTTTGTTCCTTATTTTAGTACTTTGGCTACCCTTTGACTGGAATTATCAAGAAAAATTCTAATTTTCAATGGGGTGAGGAACAAGAGAAGTCCTTCATGTTTGTTAAAAACTGCTTGACAAATGCTCCTTTACTCTCCTTACCTGATTTTAACAAAACCTTTGAGGTTGAATGTGATGCTTCAGGAATTGGGATTGGGGCTACTCTAACTCAAAGTGGGCATCCCAAAGCCTACTTTAGCGAGAAACTGAATGGTGCCACCCTCAACTACCCAACATATGACAAAGAAATGTATTCGTTGATCCGAGTGTTAGAGACATGGTAGCACTACCTATGGCCCAAGGAGTTTGTCATATACACTGATCACGAGGCTTTGAAACATCTCAAGGGGCAAACAAGCTTAACAAGAGACATGCAAAGTGGGTGGAGTTTCTTGAATCATTCCCTTATGTGGTCAAGTATAAGAAAGGTACAGAGAATGTTGTAGCCGGTGCCTTGTCAAGAAGGTACACATTGCTTAATAACATAGTGTAACACCCCTTACCTATGTTCAACACCGGAACAGGGCATGAGGCATTACCGGGCTTATCACACGAATAAACATACATTTTCGGGTCATAAATATGCGTCCAAATTAAACCATTCAAATTCGATCATATCGTCCCTAATATGAGCCTACGAGGCTCAAAACATACATTGGAAGTGGTTCGGGGCTAAATCGAGAACGTTAAAATTTTTCAATAACTTAGAAAATTTCCACTACATAGGGGTCACATGCCCATGTGGTTATGGGACACCCCCATGTGGGCAGGCCGTGTGGTCTCACATGCTCTTGTCCCTACCCCTTGTAACTCTCTGTTTATGACATCATCAACATTTAAAGGTCACACGGCCAAGGCACACGCCTGTGTCACTAGGCCATGTGGAAAATTAATTTCACAAAAATAGGTGCAGTTTTCACATGGCCGTGTCACACGGCCATGTTTGAGACCATGTCCTTCACACCGCCAAAACATACGGTCGCGTCTTAGCCCGTGTACTATTCTAACTTCATATTTTAAAGATGTAGGGGACACACGACCTATACACATACCCATGAGGCTGACCGTGTGTCACACACGGCCTAGATACACACCCATGGGGCTGACCATGTGTCTACCCGTGTGGACAATGTATAGGCTATTTACCAAGCCAATTGCCACCCTGAAACTCAAAAACACTTATACCAATTCAAGCCATATATAGTAACATACTTAATGTAACCATGATGTCCACAATCAATACCTTAACACATCTCTCACATGCCATATCTATCATGCTTAAACAATCACACATTCACCAACCCAAATCATGCAAATTACCACATCCATGAAATGCATGATCACATTATTATAAATGTAACCAACATTTGATGACCTTATACAAAATGGATATCATATCATTATAGGCCAACACTCTAGCCAAATCAAATATGACACATATACAAAATGACCAAGTCCCTATACATGCCATACTTCCAAAATGTTAAGATCATTATACCCCACAATAATGTCCTTGATAGTGTGAGATGCAACAAGTCCCGGTTCCGAGCTAGCTTGGTGACACTATAAGACAAGGGAAAGTAAAGGGAGTAAGCTAAAAGGCTTAGTAAGTTTATATGCAAATATTAGACATTTTAACCCCATAATAACCATGCAATTTCATAAAATGAAGGATAATACATTGATCATCGAAATCACATAAGCTTACTTACACGAGTACAACCTTACCATACGATCATCACTTATAGAATTCATATTTATGAATTTCACGTACACATGTGTATCATATTAGCGTACAAACACATATTTTCACATCTTTATTATTGCCGTTGAACACTCAGAATATTAATGGATACTTGAAAAGCTTGCACATACGTGCGACATATATGTACCCAAAGCTACCTCTTATCACATTTCATATATATACTCGTTCTCGAGCTAGTCACGGGTCTGCTCACACAAGCTGATAGTTAGGACGTAGCTACCCAGTGCCGCTCACACAAGCTGATAGATATCTGCAACACATGTCGAAGTATCTAGCCACTGGCAGGACGTACAAGACTAGCACCCAGAATCACACAATCACATAATCACACTTAAGGTCCTAGTGACATGTCTCTAGTATCCTATTCTATTCCTAAGGTTCAACTGGGATTTTTCATTCAGACTTATCGAAAATTTCTCAAATACATCCAATGAGTCATTTACACAAGTCATAGAATATAAAAGCATATAAACATAAATTAACAATGCATTATTTATATAAAAACTTACCTTGGTACAAAATAATTGCTAATATTCCAATTTAGTCCACAACCTTGTTCTTTCCTCGATCTAAGTTAGAACATTGTCTTTCTTGATCTATAATAACAAATTTAGCTCGTTTAATTATTCATTTTTTTCAATTTGGTCCAAAAATCAAATTATGGAAAAATTACATTTTTGCCTCTAATCTTTCACTTATTTACACTTTTGTCCCTAGGCTCGTAAAATGAAAAGTATTCATTTTTCTCAAAACCCAAGCCTAGTCGAACCTTATACATACACATATCAGCCCATATTTTTCATTTACTCACATATTTCTACACATATTTTACAACTTTTGCAAATAAGTCTTTTGATATTTTTACCAAAAATTACTTAGCAAAAGTCATTTATCACACAACTAACTTTCATATTCGACAATTAGACATCAAAATACATGCATGTCTAACATGGGTAAAATTTTAAACATGAACCCTACTTCAAAATAATGGTAGAAATAGGTAAATTGGGTGATAACGACTTCAAAAACGTAAAGAGCATTAAAAACGAGGCTAGGAGGCACTTACTATCAAGCTTGAAAGTTGAAGAAACCCTAGCTATGGTGTCCTTCAAAGTTTCGGCCAAGGTACGAAAGATGAACACAAATTTTAACTTGATTTTCCCTTTTTATTCTTTTATTTAACCAAATGACCAAAATGCCCTTAGAGCCTTTCTTTGAAATTTTACCCTTCCATGTCTATTTTTGTCCATTATGAGATCTAATGGTCTAATTGCTAAATAAGGACCTCCAATTTACAAATTCATAACAATTAAGCACCCAAAGCTTTTAGAACATATACTTTGCAACTTTTGCAATATAGTTCTAATAGCAAAATTGGAAACTTTATCGATAAAATTTCTTAACAAAATTTTCACACATGTATTCAATACTATAGACCTTAAAACAATCATAAAATCAATATTTCTACTTTGGATTTGTGGTCTCGAAACCACTATTCCATTTAGCCCTAAATCGGGCTATTACAACTCTCCCTCTTTAGGGATTTTTGTCCCCGAAAATCTTACCGAAAAAGAGGTTTGGGTACTGTTTTCTCATGGCTTCCTCGGGTTCCCACATAGCCTCTTCTAACCCATGTCTTTGCCATAGAACTTTTACTAGGGCTACACTTTTATTTTTCAACTATTTGACTTCTTGAGCCAAAACTTTGATCGGTTTGTCATCATATGTCATATCCGATCAAATCTCAACTTTTATTAGAGAAATCACATGCGAAGGATCGGAACGACATTGTAACGCCCCAAAATTGGGCCTGGAAGAATGGGCCGTGTGGGCCCAATGGGCTTGTGGGCCCACACGGGTCGTCGTCTTTGAATTTAATAGAATTAGTGTTCCGGTTGTGTCGTAGATGTGGCAGTAGGAAAATCTAGCTTGGCGGGCCATGCGAGCACGTGGGCCCCACTTGGGTTGCATAATGGGCCCCGGGCCCATATTCACTGAATGACATGTTGGTGTGATGGGTAAGAGGTTTGGGAGTGTTGGAGAAGTCCTGGGTTAAAACCTGGGCCTTAGCAAAAATTTATGTTTTTCTCTTATGGGAGCCTTGACGTTAGTGGGTAGGCTTTAAGTATATTTTTGGTGAAAGCATGATACAAAAAGGAGTATGGTGTAGTGGCAAAGTAGTGCCACTTAAGGGACAAGGAAGTAAGGGGGTCCAAGGTTCAAGTCTTGGCTTTTGTAATTTATTTTGGTTTTTCTTTTAAATAAATCTGGAAGTGAGTAGGCGGGCTTTAAAGATGAATGCGTTGAACTTATGACACAAAGGAGCTTGTGTCCAAGTGGTGGTGCCTTGACATGACTAATCGAGAGGTCTATGGTTCGAATCCCTTTGCTTGCAAAGGTTGATTATTTTGCTAATACTTTAGTTTTTGAAGATTGATGGAGGATCCCACATCGGGAAGCTAGCATGGGAGTTGGCGAGAAGCTGGCTTTAAATAGAGCAATCCATGTTGAAGCGTGTTCGTTGGGGTTAGGCGTGGGATCATTCGTTGATCTGTATGCCGTTGGGTCATAGTGATGGTGACCGTAGTTGATCGACACCCCCCGAAGAGTCAAGGGTGTGATTATTGTTGGCTTCTGGGCATAGAGCGTTTAGAGGGTGGATTAGCTTCAGATGCCTATCAGGTGTGTATTTCTCACTACTCTAGCTGTAGGACGGCTATTTCGGGCTGCGATGGGCCGAAAGGGGCTATGTGGGCCCAATGGGCCTACAGGCCCAATTGGATAAGTTGTTTGATTGTGTAGTAAATATTGGACTAGACTAGGTGAATCTCATATCTGTGGCTAGATTTGGGCTAAAAGGGCCACATGAGCGTGTGGGCCCATTTGGGCCGAGAATGGGCTTTAAGCCCATTCACATTGTTATCTCTATTTAGAATACTTTAGTTTACCAAATTACTGAAATACCCTCAACTTGTAAAATTACCAAAGTACCCTCGATTTACAGAATTACCGTTTTATCCTCGATTTACATTACTGAAATACTTTCAACTTGTAAAATTACCAAAGTACCCTCGATTTATAGAATTATCGTTTTATCCTCGATTTACAAAATTACTGAAATACCCTTGATTGACAAAATTACTGAAATACCCTTGGTTTACAAAATTACTAAAATACCCTTGATTTATAAAATTACTGAAATACCCTTGGTTTACAAAATTACAGAAATACCCCCTATTTGTAAAATTATCGAATTACCCTCGATTTGTAAAATTACAAAAATACCCTCGATTTGTGAAATTACAAAAATACCCTCGATTTGTAAAATTATGGTTTTACTCCTATTTGTAAAATTACCGTTTTACCCCTAATTTGTAAAATTACCATTTTACCCTTGATTTGTGAAATTATTGTTTTACTCCTGATTTGTAAAATTACCGTTTTACCCTTAATTTGTGAAATTACTGAAATACCCCTATAGGGTAGAATTATCGAAATACCCCTGTAGGGTAGAATTACCGAAATACCCCTGTAGGGTAGAATTACTGAAATACCCTTGTAGGGTAGAATTACTGAAATACCCTTTAGGGTAGAATTACTGAAATACCCCTGTAGGGTAAATTACCGAAATTCTCCTATAGGGTAAAATTACCATTTTGCCCCTAGGGTGTTAAATGACTGTTTTGCCCTTGTGGGCAGGTGACTGACTTGGACTGTGTGTTTGATGGATTTGATTGTGAATATATGTTGGTGATATGAATGACTTGACTGTGATTGTTTGATTTAAATATGGGCATGATATCCTGCATACACGACATGTTGCATGGGTTGGATTTTGTCCGGAGGAAGTACTGTACTGGTGACTATGTCACATTCACTGTTACTGGTGGCTATGCCATAATTACTGATACTGGTGGCTTTGCCACATTTACTGTTTCTGGCAGCTATGCTGTATTATTATTACTGGCAGCTTTGCTGTGATACTGATATTGTGGGCTGTGTGCTGTTATTGTGGGCTTTGTGCCATTACCGAAGGCTTTGTGCCATTACTGAAGGCTTTGTGCCATTACCGAAGGCTTTATGCCGATTATAGACCCATTATCGAAGGTTTTGTGCCACATATTCTGTTACGTGGCAATGCCACGTATGCTGAATGAGGCTTTGCCTCGTACTGTTTACTGAAAAGGGGCTTTGCCTCATTATACTATTTATCTTAGCAGCAATGCTGCGACTATGGTGTGTGGGCTGGGTGGGTTGAGTTATTCCCCACATGGTGTGTTGGTTGGTATGGGTGGTGTGTAGCGGTTGGGTGGGTCGAGTATTCTCCCCACATGTTATGGGATTGCATTCACATTCTGATTCTGATTCTGATTCTGTTAATTGATTCTGATTCTGATTCTGTTAATTGATTCTGATTCTGATTCTGTTAATTTATTCTGATTCTAATTCTGTTAATTGATTCTAATTTTGATTATGTTAAGTGATTCTGATTCTGTTAATTGCTTCGATTCTGATTCTGTTAATTGCTTCTAATTCTGATTCTATTAGTTGATTCTGATTTTGATTCTAATACTGATACTGGTTCAGATAATGTCTTTGATTTTGTAATGGGTTAAGGCCCATCTGGTACTGCCTCTTATAATGGGCTAAAACCCAATTGATACTAAAACTGTGGTAGGGCAAACTTTTAAATTCTTTTACACAACTGACTATTCGTATTTGTAGTAAGGGGATTACACACTGAGTTTTCGTAAACTCACCCCGTTTATTAACCTTTCAGGTAATCCCCAGCCCTAGACGGATCGGTGCTACGAGGGACTCGGAGAAGGCCACACACACTGCTTATGCTTTCTGTTTTGATTATTTACTCTCAAGTACTTTATTTTGGGTTTGGTTTGTAATAAGGCCTTTTATAATCTCTGGATTTCATTTAAAGGTTTTTATTTACTTTGAATTATATCTGCTAGAGGTGAATCGAGTTTTTCCAAAATGTTAACTGTTTTCAAACACTAAGTCTTCTGCAACTAATTAAATTAAGCTTCCGCAACAAAAAAGGTTTTAAAGGTAATAATGTTTTTAAAAAGGGATTAACTTTTAGTTGACCACGTTTTGAAAATAAACAAACACAAGTTTTGGTTGGCAACAAGTTTTAAACAAGAAAGGTTTCATTGAAAACATGGTTTTTGAAAAACACTTCAATGTGACAAACCAGACTTGGCCGTAACGTCTAGGCTGGGTTTGGGGTGTTACAGACATCATCGCAACATCGACACATGAAACACATTGTGAATCCTTTCCAACCCTTTCGGTAAAGCCACCGATATGCCACTGGCCTTATTCTTTCAATAACATCATACAGACCAATAGAACACGGGCTCAACTTACCTTTATGGCAAAACCACAAAATCTTCTTCCACGAAGATATTTTCAGAAATACTTTATCACTAATATGAAATTTGATTGCTTTCCTTTTCAAATCCACATACGACTTTTGTCGATCTGAAGTAGCTTTCAAACAATCACGGATTACTTTCACTTTTTCTTCGGTTTCTCTAATCAAATCAACCCCATGAATTTGTCTTTCACTGAGCTCTGTCTAATACAAAGGAGTCCGACATCTGCGGCCATACAATGCTTCATATGGTGCTATCTTTATGCTCGACTCAAAACTATTATTGTAGGCAAATTCAACCAAAGGTAGATATTTCTCCCAACTACCTTCGAATTCTAAAACACAACATCGGAGTATATCTTCGAGAAATTACTCTTTCCAATTGACCATCTATTTGTAGATGAAACGCGATACTAAAATTCAATTTTGTACCCAAAGCTTCTTACAACTTTTTCCAAAATCTCGAAGTAAATCTCAGATCTCTATTCGAAATAATAAAAATAGGCACTTCGTGCAATCTCACAATTTTAGCTATGTACAATTCGACTAGCTTATCAAGTTAATAGTTGGTACGTACCGAAATAAAATGAGATGATTTCTCAATCAATCAACAACAACCCGAACGGCATCTTTCTTTCTCAGAGTCAAAGGCAAACCCATTACGAAGTCCATTGTAATCCTATCCCATTTCCACTCGGGTATCATCACTGGCTGAAGTAAACCCGAAGGCACTTGATGTTCAGCCTTTACTTGTTGACAAATCAAACACTTCGATACGAACTCAGATATATCTTGTTTCATACCTAGCCACCAATACAATTTCTTTAAATCATTATGCATTTTTACACTGCCCAAATGCATTGACAAACAACAACTATGTGCCTCATGTAAAATTTTTTGAATAAGCTCATTATCTTTCGAAACACAAACTCTATCTCAGAACATCAAACAATCATCGGCCCCGATTTGAAAATCTGATTCACTAGTCGATTCGCACTACTCTTTTAGCTTGCAAATCACTGTCATTCTTCTGAGCTTCACGAATTTGCTGAAGAAACATCGATCTAGCTTTCAGCTCAGCTAGGATCGAACCATCATCAAACAAAGCCAATCTCATGTTCCTAACTCTCAAAGCAAATAAGGATTTCCTACTCAAAGCATCAGCGACTACATTCACCTTTCCCGGGTAATAATCTATCACTAGCTTATAATCTTTCAACAACTCGAGCCATCTTTGTTGTTGCAAATTCAAGTCCTTTTGGGTCATCAAATACTTTAAACTCTTATGATCAGTGTAGATATGACACCTCTCACCAAACAAATGGTGTCGCCAAATCTTTAGGGCAAACACAATGGTAGCCAACTACAAATCGTGCATCAGACAGTTCTTCTTGTGTAGCTTCAGTTGTCTCAAAGCATAAGCTATCACCTTGCCCTCTTGCATCAATTCACATCCAAGACCGTTCAAAGATGCATCACTGTAAATTACAAATTCTTTTCCCGACTCAGGTTGTACTAACATCGGTGCCTCAGTCAATAAAGTTTTCAACTGCTTAAAAATCTTTTGGCATTTTTCTAACCATTCAAACTTAACATCCTTCTGTAACAACCTTGTCATTGGAGTAGCAATTATTGAAAATCCTTTAACAAAATGTCTATAATACCTAGCTAAGCCCAAAAAGCTTCTAACTTTGGATACATTTCTTGGCGGTTTCCAATCAACAATTGCTGAAATCTTACTTGGATCAACCCTTATACCTTGTGCAGAGACAATATGTCCCAAAAATCTAACTTCTCGGAGCCAAAACTCACTTTTACTAAACTTAGCAAACAATTTCTTATATCTCAAAGTCTGCAACACAATTCTTAGATGTTCAGCATAGTCAGACTCATCTCGAGAATAAATCAAGATATCATCTATTAACACAACCACAAATTTATTCAAGTATGGCCAAAAAATATGATTCATCAAATCCATAAATATGGCAAGAGCATTAGTAAGTCTAAAAGGAATAACAAGAAACTCATAATGTCCATAAGAAACTCATAATGTCCATACCTCGTTCGGAATGCAGTTTTTGGCACATCTAACTCTTTAACTCTCAACTGGTAGTAGTCGGATCTCAAATCTATTTTCGAAAACACTATCCCTCCTTTCAACTAGTCAAACAAATCATCAATCCTTGAAAAATGATACTTAATCTTTATGGTCACCTTGTTGAGTTGTCGGTAGTCTATGCACAATCTCATGGATCCGTCTTTCTTTTTAACAAATAACACGAGAGCACCCTAGGGAGAAAAACTCGGTCTTGCAATTTCCTTATCTATCAACTCTTGCAACTAAGTCTTTAATTCTTTTAACTTGGTGGGAGCCATTCTATACAGAGCTATCGATACCAGTGCAGTCCCCAGTAACAAATCAATAGCAAACTCTACCTCTCTAACTGGTGGTAGTCCTGGCAACTCTTCTAGAAATACATTCGAATATTCACAAACTACCAGTACCGATTCAATCTTCGATTCAGACACTTTTGTATTCAATGCATATGCAAGAAATGCTTCACAACCCTTTCTTACATACCTTTGAGCAGTCATAGACAATATCACAACTGGCAATTCATTTGATTTATCTGTTTCAACCCGAAGAACCTCACCATTTTCACATTTCAATTCAATAATTTTCTGCCTACAATTTACATTGGCATTATACAATGTCAACCAATCCATATCCAAAATAGCATTAAACTCATCAAATGGCAACGATATTAAGTTAGCCAAAAAACAACGACCTCGAATACTCAAAGGGCAATTCTTACAAATTTTATCAACTAACACATATTTACCTAAGGGATTTGACACTTTAATCACAAACTCAGTAGACTCAATAGGCAATTTCTTACTAGTTACCAAATCCATGGAAATATAAAAATGAGTCGATCCAGGATCAATTAATGCAATTATATTAGTATCACAACGAGAAAATGTACCCGTGATCACATCAGGGGATGAGGCATCTTTCCGAGCCTGAATGGCATAAATTTTTGCAGGTGCCCTAACTTTTGATCTCACAGTTGAATCCTTGGATATGCCTTTGCTACTAGCCCCATTTCCCATATTTCTCACTGGCCTCCCTCTAGCAGTAGTGTTACTCAATCTAGCATTATGAAAGTTATCTTTTTCGATCATTTTAGGGCAATCCTTAATAAAATGGTCTTGGGAGCCACATTTAAGACAAACCCGATTGATCATCCAACATTCACTGAGATGTGTCCTACCATAGTGTTGGCATTTAGGCCTTCCAGATTTAACATTACTAACGTTCGCTATAGATGAGTTCGGGCCTTAGAACCCGAATATTGCTTCCCACGATCTCTGTTAAGATTCCTAGCAAAAAATTTGAATGAAAGTGCATATCTCTCAATTTCTTTGACGAAGACTAAAATGACTTACTCATTGGTCTCTTTCTCAAATCTTTAGTCTCAAGCTCAGCTTTTCTCTTTTCCTTACACAACTTTTCCACTATACAAGCTCGTTCGACTAACACAACAAATTCTTTCAGCTCTAAAATTCCAACAAACAGTCTAATGTTTTCATTCAACCCATTTTCAAACCTCTTACACATGATAGCCTCTGTGGAAACACATTCCCGAGAATACTTACTACGTCTAACAAACTCTCGCTCATATTCAAATATAGCCATTCGGCCTTGCTTCAACTCTAAGAACTCTTTATGTTTCTGATCAATAAACCGTTGACTTATATACTTCTTTTTGAATTCCTCTTGGAAGAAATCCCAAGTGACTCTTTTCTTTGGTACTACTGATACTAAAGTCTTCCACCAATGATATGACGAATCCCTCAGAAGCGATATTGCACATTTCAAACAGTCCTTGGTGTACAAGAAAGCTTATCAAATACCCGAATAGAGTTTTCAAGCCAGAATTCTACCCTCTCGGGATCATAATCTATATTAGCCATGAATTATTTGGCCCCATACTTTTGGATCTTACCAACAGGAGGGTTATTCAGTCTTACCATTTCTATAACTTGGCGAGCTACGAGAACCAGTTAAGGAATAGAAAGAGGTGGGGGAGGTTGAGCACTCAGATGTGTTCGAACAAACTCTGAATACCACTCATTCATCATATGGAGAAAGGCTTCCCTAGCCTCTCCTTCTTGACTAGTTGTCACATGCCTACTATCAGGTGGTGCGATCCCTTGGGTGAGAGCCGGCGCATTACTTTCAATGTCATCAGCTACGGCTCAATCGATACCAATTAACTATATAAAAAAAACAATTTAAATTGTCAGGAGTCGTTACACTATCAATATTTATGTATGGCATGTATAGCTAGACTCTCTCATATCCTAGGTTAGTCCAAGAATCGACTAAACCATAGCTCTGATACCACTAAATGTAACACCCCTTACTCGTGTTCAACGACAAAATAGTCATAAGGCATTACCGAACTTACCACACGAATAAACATACATTTTTGAGTCATAAATATGCGACCAAATTAAAACCATTCACATTTGATCATATCATCCTAATACAACCGTACAAGGCCCAAAACATACATTAAAAGTGGTTTGGGACTAGACTGAGAATGTTAGAAAATTTTTTAAAAACTTAGAAAATTTCCACTACACAGGGGTCACACGCCCGTGTGGTTATAGGACACGTCCGTATGGGTAGGCTGTATGGTCTCACATGCTCGTGTCCCTACCTCGTGTAACTCTCCATTTATGAAGTCATCAATATTTGAAGGTCACATGGCTAAGGCACATGCCCGCGTCACTAAGCCATGTGGAAAATTAATTTTACAAAAATAGGTACAGTTTTCACACAGTCGTGCCACACGACAATGTTTGAGACCATGTCCTTCACACGACCTGTCTTAGCCCGTGTACTATTCTGACTTCATATTTTAAAGATTCAGGGGACATACAACATATGCACACGCCCATGGGGCTGACCGTGTGTCACACATGGCCTAGATAGACGTTTGTGTGTCTACTTGTGTGGACAATGTATAGGCTATTTACTAAGCCAATTGCCACCCTGAAACTCAAAAACACTTACACCAATTCAAGCCACATATGATAACATACTTAATACAACCATGTTGTCCACAATTAATACCTTAACACATCTCTCACATGTCATATCTATCATGCTTAAACAATCACACATCCACCAACCCAAATCATGCAAATTACACATCCATGAAATGCATCATCACATTCTTATAAATGTAACCAACATTTGATGACCTTATACAAAATGGTTATCATATCATTATAGGCCAACACTCTGGCCAAATCAAATATGACACATACAAAATGACCAAGTCCCTATACATGCCATACTTCCAAAATTTTAAGATCATTATACCCCACAATAATGTCTTTGATAGTGTGATAGAGCCTCCGACAAGTCCTGGTTCCGAGCTAGCTTGGTGACACTATAAGACAAGGAAAAGTAAAGGGAGTAAGCTAAAAAACTTAGTAAGTTTATATGCAAATAATAGACATTTTAACCCTATAATAACCATGCAATTTCATAAAATGAAAGATAATACGTTGATCATCAAAATCGCATAAGCTTAATCACACAAGTACAACCTTACCATATGACCATCACTTATAGAATTCGTATTTACGAATTTCACGTACTCACCTGTCTCACATTAAGATACAAACACATATTTTCACATCTTTATTATTCCCATTGAACACTCAAAATATTAACAGATACTCAGAAAGCTTGCACATACGTGCCACAAATATGTAGCCAAAGCTGTAACACCCCAAACCCGGCCCAGACGTTACGGCCAAGTCTGGTGTGTCACATTGAAGTGTTTTTCGAAAACCATGTTTTCATTGAAAACCCTTCGTAATGTTTAGAAACTTTTATCGGAAAATTTGCATAAAACCTTAGCTTTATCAAAACGTGATACATTGTAATAATCAAAACATCGTAAACAACCTTATTAAATCTTATGGGAAATTTTCAAAACTTGTAAACATCTGTACTTGCGGAAAATATGTTATTTTAAAAACAGTTTAGGTTATCAAAAAATCAGATCCTCTTTGTCATGGCTGAAAGTGAATGGATACTATACACCAGGTAGGATTCAAGAGAAGAGGAGGTGAGTCATTTAGACTGCTTAAGTACCAAGCTCTTCCTAGATCCACTCCTAGACATGCACACAACCATTGCCACACTTTAACCTTGTGATTTGTCTACGAACAAATTAAGTTTAAATGTATTGAAGATATACATTTGTGAAAAACATTTACATTGCGGAAGCTTTGCTCTACTTATCGAGATATTTTGAAAACAAGTAGCGTTTATAAAACCGTGCCCTAAAGCTAACCCATTAAGAACAATTTATATAATAACTTACTTAAGCTAAAACAAATTAAAAATTATTAAAAGGCCTTTATTACAAACCCAAAATCAAAATAAAAGTAATTATGATTAAACTGAAATAATTAACTTGATTTAAACCATCAGTCCAGTCCAAGTGGCCACTCTGAATCCCTCTCATCTCCAAGTCCACCAATTTAAATCCCTCCCAGCTCCAAGTCCACAAATCTAAGTTCACCTGCGAGGATGGAAGAAGAAAGGGTGAGTTTGGAAAACTCAGTGTGTACAGAAGCCCATCCAAAGCCCAAGTCAACTCAAGCCCATTGGGCCTAAGCCTAAACCAATCTCAGTCAGATATTGGGCCGAAGCCCTATTCAGATAGCAGTAAACTGGGCCTTAGCCCCTTTACATATAGCAGTACGGCCCATAGGCCCATTACAGTAACAGAACAGTATTAATGATAACAATGCATGAATGCAAGCCCATGATCCATGTGGGGAGACTACTCAACCCATCCAACCGCTACACACCACCCGTACCAACCATCACACCATGTGGGGAAGCTACTCGACCCACCCAACCGCTACACACCACAGAATTTGTAGCGAGGCTATAAACAAACAAAATTAGTACTAATGTCATATTTATTTTAAAAGCCTTATTGACCAGTTCCCCTAACAAACAAAAACTAATTTCTTTGCTAAAGTCTTGGATTGGACCAAAATTTTCCCACACTTTAAATACTTCCAAAATCATTTAAAAACTGAATTTAAACACAAAATTAGTACTAATGTCATTTATATTTTTATTTAAGTAATAAAAATAATAAAAATAATATTAATAATTTTATAAATATATTTTTATAAAAATTTCAAATACATTAATTTTTTTCTCAATAATAATAGTTATAATTTTCATAAATCAGTAAAAATAAATACAGTAAAATTTTTTAATAATATTTTAATTTGAACACTAAATTAACAACAATAATTTTATAAACATATTTGTATCTAATAATTATAATGATAATAATAATAATTTATAATTTTCATAAAAATTTAAAAACATCAATAGATACATTAAGAATTTAAAATATCAGTAATAATAAATTTAGTAAGAATTTTCTAATAGTAATTCAAAATAAATTTTTCTTAAACGATAATATTTAAAACTTCTCAATTTGTTCAGGTTTTCTTTTATTCGAACCCAGACTTCAAAACCCAATTCTTCTAGGCCCAAATTCAGGGTGTTACAACTCTACCCTCCTTAAAGAAATTTCGTCCTCAAAATTTTCAAAACTAAAATAATTGTGCAACACTATGCTACTATGCTGCGCACTCTGATCTAAATAATTTTAGTACGACCCAGGACTCTAATTACTGAAGTAAATAAACATTAACACTAGCGCACACAATTCGTAACCAAACATCCCACATTCTTAACTAGAATAAGCTTTGCAATCAAGAGCTCGATGTTCCAGGGACCCACATAAAAAGCACACTCTTTTCTCCCTATCGCATTCACCTGGATGACGCCTGTGGCAGTTCTTGCAAGCCGAAAAGTTCGGTCGTGTGTGAACTAGGATCCTTCCTCTTCTTACACTCCAAGCACCCTGCTTGAAGCGTTTCCCTAATTTCCTTAATTTTGGTATCCAAAACTTCTTCTACCACCTTCTTTACTAGCTCGACCAGTGCCTCAGTACTAGGCTCCGAGTTACTGCTACCCAAAGTTGGCAAACTTTGCTTACCCTCAGAATCCATATCAACACTCTACATTACCAGTACACTTATCAAATAACTACAATGTTCTCAAAATTTTATTATTCTTATGTCTTATGCAGAGATAGTATTTTAATGCTTTATTTTATTTCGGATCATATCCTAGCTACAGTCTCAGTCTTTTAGTTTCCCTACAGTCTCAGTCTCTACAATTTTTTTCTAGAGCAACCCTATCTACAATATCATATCAAAGGTTCAGTTCTATCTACAGAATCATCTTAGTACAGTACAGAATATAAAGTAGAAATACTTACAGACTTGGTGCCGGGGATTCAGTGTGCCACCTCTCAAATTATCGAATCTCAGAAAGAACTTAGAAAGATTCAAGCCTTTAAAAAATCAATTTCTCAAAACATGTTAACTTTAAGAGGACTAAAAAAAATTCCATAAAAATCAGATTTTTTTCCAAAAATACCCTTGTTGGGCTTAAAATATTTTGAAAATCTTTTTGGTCCCGATCCACAGCCGAGTTGTTGCAACCGAGCTCTGATACCACTAAATGTAACACCCCAAACCCAGCCCAGACGTTACGGCCAAGTCTGGTGTGCCACATTGAAGTGTTTTTCGAAAACCATGTTTTCATTGAAAACCCTTCGTAATGTTTAGAAACTTTTATCAGAAAATTTGCATAAAACCTTAGCTTTATCAAAACGTGATACACTGTAATAATCAAACATTGTAAACAACCTTATTAAATCTTATGGGAAATTTTCAAAACTCGTAAACATCTGTACTTGCGGAAAATATGTTATTTTAAAAACAGTTTAGGTTATCAGAAAATCAGATCCTCTTTGTCATGGCTGAAAGTGAATGGATACTATACACCAGGTAGGATTCAAGAGAAGAGGAGGTGAGTCATTTAGACTGCTTAAGTACCAAGCTCTTCCTAGATCCACTCCTAGACATGCACACATCCATTGCCACACGTTAACCTTGTGATTTGTCTACGAACAAATTAAGTTTAAATGTATTGAAGATATACATTTGTGAAAAACATTTACGTTGCGGAAGCTTTGCTCTACTTATCGAGATATTTTGAAAACAAGTAGCGTTTATAAAACCGTGCCCTAAAGCTAACCCATTAAGAACAATTTATATAATAACTTACTTAAGCTAAAACAAATTAAAAATTATTAAAAGGCCCTTCTTACAAACCCAAAATCAAAATAAAAGTAATTATGATTAAACTGAAATAATTAACTTGATTTAAACCATCAGTCCAGTCCAAGTGGCCACTCTGAATCCCTCCCAACTCCAAGTCCACCAATCTAAGTTCACCTGCGAGGATGGAAGAAGAAGGGGTGAGGTTGGAAAACTCAGTGTGTACAAAAGCCCATCCAAAGCCCAAGTCAACTCAAGCCCATTGGGCCTAAGCCTAAACCAATCTCAATCAGATACTGGGCCGAAGCCCTATTCAGATAACAGTAAACTGGGCCTTAGCCCCTTTACATATAGCAGTATAGCCCATAGGCCCATTACAGTAACAGAACAGTATTAATGATAACAATGCATGAATGCAAGCCCATGATCCATGTGGGGAGACTACTCAACCCATCCAACCGCTACACACCACCCGTACCAACCATCACACCATGTGGGGAAGCTACTCGATCAACCCAACTGCTACACACCACAGAATTTGTAGCGAGGCTACCAGATATTGTGACGAGGTCACCAGATACAGATATTGTGGCGAGGCCACTAGAACAGATATATATGTGGTGAGGCCACCAGATTGCAGCGAGGCTGCCAGAACGCTTCCTCCATCATAAACCCAAACCCCATGCAACAGATATCATGATATGGCATACAGTAAATAGAAATAGTAAATCATGCAATTCAGCCAGATTCAGCCCTAGGGGTATAATGGTCATTTTACACCTAGGGGTAAAATGGTAATTTTGCACCCTAAAGGGTATTTTAGTCATTTACACTATTATCACAAGTTTCAAGCATGTTACAGTCACTAACAATTATTATTTCCGTCTTAGCAGTCAATTTAACATTTTTAACAAGTTCCAGTTATTGGGCCCTGGAACCCCTAATGGGCCCTATAGCACCTATTAGTAAATTAAGCCCATTTTGTCCGAGTTTCATATTCAGTTACCGATTTTAGCAGTTTCAATCCTACAGTCTAACAGAACATACTTATTACCTATTTTTACCTAATGGGCCCAAAAGCCCATTGGGCCCACATTCGACCCATCGAGGCCCAACTTACCAAAGTGCAAGAAACTGCACACTCAACCAACTTACCACTTACGATTACAGATCCCACGATTTTCCAATCATCTTGTGAGCACGCACACTCACAAGCCCATATAATATCAACTTTTGTGTTAATTGGCCTTGCCGAATTAGACTAAGGAAGGGTTCGATACACACCTGATTTATGTCGAATCGTTGACGAGATCTCCTATGTGATTTCTCCTACAATCCATTATTTAAACGATTAACCAAAGAAACTACGAAAATCGATGCTAAGATTCCTTACCATATTCGGCCACACCTTTAATGGCCATAAAACCTTACCTCTATCGATTTGGATCTACTAGATCTAGATCTGGTTGAATAGATTCCTTCAGTTCCTCGCTAGATCACCTTCTTCGCTAAATAACACATATAAGAACCAAAATATATCGTTAAAACACCCTTTGGCCATGTCGACAGCCTCCCTACATGTATACAGGGATTTCGGCTACTCTTAATTTCCAAAATAACGAATGAGAAGGAGTTTAGTTACTTACCAAAGATTTATTCGCCAAAAACGTTCCCACGCACCACTTTCTTTCCAGCTCTGTTGTAGATCTAATCCCCAAAATACGAGTAGAGAACAGATTTAAATACTAACTCCCGAATCACTGAAATATGGAGATTTTGGTTTTTAATATTTATGAGTAAAGAGGAAGAAGTATTTGAACGGATAAAAGGGATGTAAGTTGTGATTTAATTATAAGAAAAGGGACCCTGTAGTCGGTTCTACTGAGAAGAAAATAAAAAAGAATAGAAGTAGGGGAGAAGGTTTGGCCTTAATGAGAAATAGAAGAGAAAAAGAGCAAAATAGTAGAACAAGAATCGTTTGCATGAGAACCAACCTCGGCTAATAGGGAAAGAAATCAAGGGAAACAAATTGAAAGAATCAATGCAAAGGATTTTGGGTAGAGAGAAAATAAGCAACAAAAATAAAACAAAACAAAATAAAATAGTTTGAATGCCAGAACAAATTCAGCTAATTGGCTAAAAATAATTTCCAAATTAAATCTCGTGCCTATCTCCTTGTTTTTAGCCACCCACCAAATTTGATTTAAATTCAAATTCTTCCTACCAGCTGCAGCCACCCATTCAAATTAACTTCATCCTTATCTCCAACCGATCAGCAGCAGCATCCACCGACTGACCTGCTTCAGCACGCTGCTAGGGAGCGCCCCAGTCCCGCACGGCACCTCCCAAGCGCGCGCAGCAAAAACGGGCTCTCCTCGTGCGCAACGCTACTTGAACCTGGAACCTGTAGGTTGCCCAGCACGCTGCTGGCCACTGGGACGCATGTTCCTCTTTGATATAATAGCGTCGCGCTAATTCTTAAAGCTTACCTGCCGCAGGTCCATTAAAAATAAAACAAAACCTGCGCCTACCTGAACTCGAACCCGTGCTCCTATGGAACTCCTAGCACACTGCTGCCACTGCGCCACAGGCGCTCTTGTGGCATACCTCGGTCACGACTGTACTTAAGCCTTACCTTAGCGTGGCCTGGCTTCTAAAAATAAAAAGAAACCCCCGCGCGCACCGTGCCTTGAACCCAGGTACTCCTACAACCCCTAGCGCGCTTAGCCACTGAGCCAGGCACGTTCCTTTGTGCCTAATCTTGCACAATTTATTTTAAAAGCCTTATTGACCTGTTCCCCTAACAAACAAAAACTAATTTCTTTGCTAAAGTCTTGGATTGGACCAAAATTTTCCCACACTTTAAATACTTCCAAATTCATTTAAAAACTGAATTTAAACACAAAATTAGTACTAATGTCATATATATTTTTATTTAAGTAATAAAAATAAAAATAATAACAATAATAATTTTATAAATATATTTTTATAAAAATTTCAAATACAGTAATTTTTTTCTCAATAATAATAATAGTTATAATTTTCATAAATCAGTAAAAATAAATACAGTAAAATTTTTTAATAATATTTTAATTTGAACATTAAATTAACAACAATAATTTTATAAACATATTTGTATCTAATAATTATAATGATAATAATAATAATTTATAATTTTCATAAAAATTTAAAAACATCAATAGATACAGTAAGAATTTAAAATATCAGTAATAATAAATTCAGTAAGAATTTTCTAATAGTAATTCAAAATAAATTTTTCTTAAACGATAATATTTAAAACTTCTCAATTTATTCAGGTTTTCTTTTATTTGAACCCAGACTTCAAAACCCAATTCTTCTAGGCCCAAATTCAGGGTGTTACAAAAGCTACCTCTTATCACATTTCACATATATGCTCGTTCTCGAGCTAGTAACGGGTCTGATTACACAAGCTAATGGTCGGGACATAGCTACCCAGTGCTGCTCACACAAGCTGATAGATATCTGCAACACATGCCAGAGTATCTAGCCAATGGTAGGACGTACAAGACCAGCACCCGAAATCACACAATCACATAATCGCACTTAAGGTCTTAGTGACATGTCACTTGTATACTATTTTATTCTTAAGGTTCAACTAGGATTTCTCATTCAAAGTTTCAGCCAAGGTAAGGAAGATGAACACAAATTTTGACTTGATTTTCCCTTTTTATTCTTTTATTAACCAAATGACCAAAATGCCCTTAGAGCCTTTCTTTGAAATTTTACCCTTCCATGTCTACTTTTGTCCATTATGAGATATAATGGTCTAATTGCTAATAAGGACCTCCAATTTACAAATTCATAACAATTAAGCACCCAAAGCTTCTAGAACATATACTTTGCAACTTTTGCAATTTAGTCCTAATAGCCAAATTAGACACTTTATCGATAAAATTTCCTAACAAAATTTTCACACATGCATTCAATCATAGTATAGACCTTAAAACAACCATAAAATCAATATTTCTACTTCAGATTTATGGTCTCAAAACTACTATTCCTTTTAGGCCCTAAATCGGGCTGTTACACTTAGATTCTAAACTGTTTAGTTTTACTTATTGAAAAGACTTGTATGAAACCGATGCTGATTTTCGTGAAACTTATAAGGCTTGTGAAAAAGGAGCCTTTGAGAAGCTTTATAAGCATGATGGTTATCTATTTCGTGAAGGTAAGTTGTGCATACCTCAAGGGTCTATTTAGGAGGTACTAGTGAATGAGGCGCATTATGGAGGCTTCATGGGGCACTTTGGAGTGACCAAGATGTTAGCCATACTCCATGAGCACTTCTTTTGGCCAAAGATAAGGCACGATGTGGAGAGGGTGTGCGATCGGTGTGTTTCTTATAAAAAGGCCAAATCACGAATCAAACCCCATGGATTATACACACCCCTGCCCATTCCCAAAAGACCTTGGGTTGACATATTTGTGGACTTTTTTTTAGGACTTCCTAGAACTAAGAGTGGAAAAGATTCAATCTTTGCAGTTGTTGGTCATTTTTCTAAAATAACTCACTTTATTGCTTGCCATAAAATTGATGATGCTTTGAATGTAGTAAATCTGCTTTTTACGGAAGTAGTACGATTACATGGAGTCTTAACGACTATCGTGTCAGATCGAGATGCCAAATTCCTTAGCCATTTTTGGATAACTTTGTAGGGCAAGCTTGGCACTAAGCTGTTGTTTTCTACCACGTGCCACCCACAAACGGATGGTCAAACTGAAGTGGTTAATAGAGTCCTATCTACCTTATTGATGATGATTATTAGGAAAAACCTAAAGACATGGGAAGAATGCTTGCCGCACATTAAGTTTGCTATAACCGATCTGTCCATTCAGCCACTAAGCATTCTCCATTTGAAGTTGTTTACAAGTTTAATCCTTTAACCCCTCTTGATTTAATTCCCTTACCTGCTAATCAACTTGTGCATGTAGATGGAAAATAGAAGGCTAAGTACGTGAAGCAACTATATCAAAGAGTGAGGGAAAATATAGAGAAGAGAACCGAACAGTATGCGCACAAAGCAAACAAGTGATGCAAATGAGTAGTCCTTGAACTTGGAGATTAGATTTGGGTTCACATGCGAAAGGAGAGGTTCCCTGCTCAACGAAGGTCTAAGTTGCTACCTCAAGGCGATGGTCATTTTCAAGTGTTAGAACGGATAAATGACAACTCATACTAGCTGGACCTTCTAGGTGAGTATAACGTTAATTCTAACTTTAATGTGTTTTATCTTCCTACTTACGATGTAGGTGACGATTTGGGGACAAATCACTTCGAAGGGGGAGGGAATGATATGATCATGGTCGAGGACTCAACTAAAACAGCTAGTGATCCAATTGAGCTGCTGATGGGGCCAATCACTCGTGCTCGAGCCAAGAGGTTCAAGGAAGCTATTTCGGGTCTCATTGATCAAGTTTAAGGAGAAGCTATTGCGGGACTCATTGATCGAGCTTGGGCATGCACTCCATGTATCCCATGCAATGTGCTCCAAGCCAAGCTTTAATTTTCAGATTGTTGATTCTGGTTACTGGAATAAAGATTTAAATTCAATTTTAGTTATTTTAGTTATTTTAGTTTGAGTCTTTAATTATGTTTAGTTTGAGTCTTTAATCATGTCATAATTTGAACATCATTAATATGAGCTTTTAATTTAATCTGAACATCATTAATAAGAGTCTTTAATTTATGTCATAGTTTGAACATCTTAAATATATGTTTTTAAGTGTGCTTAAATTCTAACATCTTTAATGTTTGTTTAATTTTCTACAAATTAAAAGTGTGTCAAACTTTGTTTAATTTTGCATTTAATCGTTTCTTTAATTTGTAACAGGTTGTTCACATTGGCTGCTACTAGGAAGATTCCTTCAAGCTGTTCGCATGGCACAATTAAGAAGCTGAACACATCCTTCTAAGAGCCATTTTTTGCTCAGCAAAGCAGAAAGTGTTTTTCACACTTGATTAACCGATTGGCTGCCATGTTCACACCTAAGGGACTATCCAATTTTTTCTATTCACATTTGGGGGCTCTTGGTGCAACACAAGAAGCCATAAAGAGCTACATGTCCATTCGATTTTCCAAGGAAGCATCAATCCTTGTTCACACCATCTTAACCAATCAGCCCCATGCACATTTAGCTCATTTTCAAAGTCTAATGAATTGGCTGTTTGAGGATTGCAAATTTCACATGTGAAAAAGGCTGTTGGCATCTTCCATGCGTAGAAGTCTTCAAGGGATTTGTTGGACAATTCAATAGACATTCAGCTTAATTAATCTATTTGTAACATGCCTATTTGGCTGGTCTTTGTACAGCCTATGAATATTAGGCTTGAAACATGTAGAAAGAACTTTTGATGAATTTTATAACTATTGTGAGTGTTCAACTCTCTTTATTCTTTCTTGACTCAAATTGGCTTATCAAATACATCTTGTAGTGTCAATCTGACTCCTTTTAAACTTATCACTTCTAGCAAATGTGGTGCTCACCCCTATAACGATTGGTTTCTATCTTTCTAGATAGAGGGTCGCATTTTAATATCCTAGCAAAACATTTCTAAGTGTTGACATAAGAATCGAGTCAATATTCCTTTATAATATTAGTTCATTCTTCAACCTTCACTCGAAATAGATTTAGCCATTTACATCTATCTAAACATTCTCTTGCAAACCTGCTATTTTCGAAACTATTCATACTTGCCCAATTTTTGTGATACTTCCTAATTTATGATCGGGAACATTTACAACTCGTAATCAACCACAAATACGAGCTTGCATCATTTGGTATCAGAGCTAGTTAAAATTAAGTAAGTATCAACATTCTATGACTCCAGGAGTTGTATTTAAAAAAAATCGAACAAAAAAAATTTTAGCATCTTTGCAAAAAATTCAAGTTTGAAAGTATAAGAGGGAGACTCAAAATTATAAAAAAATAAGAAGAAGAAGAGAAAAGCTAGCTTAAAAATGTTTGTTTTCCTAAGCTCAAAGTTTTCCTTTACCAAACGTTTTTAGCTACACTTCAAGTACCTTTCGTTTTCTTTTAGCCTACCCTATACTCGACATCAACTCCCACCTCTACATCATTTTTGAAGCTGATTCCACTAGGTTCTGCTAAGTCTAAGGTAGTCACTTACGAACTTAGAGAAACGAGCAAGAGTGGTAAAAGGCAAGATCGGTGAGAGCATTAGAGTGATAAAAGCCAAGCACGAGTGTAAACACGAGTGGAGTGCACATTTTTCTCTTTCTTTTTGAGAGAACTAGCGAGGATTTTTTTGGTGAGGAAAACATCATGTCATGTAGCCCCAAAAGGAACACTTCTGCTGGTGGTGGTGTGCCAAACATTGCTAATAGTGGTGATTTGCGCCCCATAAGGAACATCACTAGTTGTGGTGGTATTGTAACGCCTCAAATTTGAAGGTTTTAATGATTTTTACTTAATTCATGATTGCATGTTTGGGTATGCTTAATTGAGGATTTGAGCGGGTTTAGAGGGCCTTAGGAAGGCCCGGGTTTAAGCTGAGTCTTTAGCAAAATTTTGATTTTGGGCTTAGGGGTGTATGAGTATTGGTTTGTAGGGCTTATGTCTAGTTGTTGGAATTTTTGTGGCACAAAAAGGCTTGTGGCAAGGTGGCAGTGGTGCTACATGTGGGCATAAGGTGGCGTCATAGACAAGGGGATCTTGGGTTCAAATCCCCTTGCAACCGAAGGAGTTTATTTTGCTAAATGTGGGCGGCAAGTGGTTTAATTGAGTTCAAACTTTGGAGGTGGTTAAGACTAGGTAAGAGAAGACTTGGTCATGGAGAATTTGAATTGAATTCAAATATGAGAGTTGAGTAAGTCAAGGAGCAAATCTAGGAGTGGATTGTGGGAAATTGAATTTAGAAGAGAGTGTAGCCGAATTTGAGTTTGGAAGTGAGTGAATGTGCATTTTTTTAGGTTTTGCATTTTCAGCTTTGGGGTAGGTAGGTTGTCGAAATCCTTCTCTTCTTTGCTATCTACCAAATTGACTCATTGTGTCAAAATCTTCACCTTGGCCGATTGCCTCAAAAGCCAAGACCCTTACTGTCATAGCTATCATATACTCTCTATCACTCCTTCTAAAACCCAAATCCTTATTTCTCATCCTCTTCATCACTACTTCTTTTCCATTGTCAAATCCTGCCATCTCAATATCCTCTTCTTTGTTTTGTGAAGTTCACTTTGGCTGAATATTCCATGCCTCTCTTCTAGCTCTTTAGCCGAAACTTAAACCCTTCTCCTACTTACACATATCCTTTGAATCTTAAACCAATACCTCCATTGCCGAATTCAGTTCTTTACTCCCTTGTTCTTCTTTCTATTTTTTGCTTGACCGATTATCTTGTAGAGACTATCCCTTCTTCTTCTCTCTACTTTATTTCTCTTGTTGGCCGAACCCTGTTCTCCATTTGTAAACATCCTTCTTTCATTGAATACTATCCCCCCATTAATCAATTATTCCTCCCTCTAAATCAATCATTTCCTTTGATTAGTCAGGGCGTAAATTAGGGGAAGACGACTTCTGGTGATATCAATATAGTCAATCAGACTTCTAGGTAAGGACTCTATTCTCCTTATTTCTTTTAAGTATGGTATGAAAAGTTGAAACCCCTCCTAGCATCCTTTTACTAATCGGCTTTAATCTATGATAACCGATTGAAAGGTCTCTCTTTCTGCTTACATTCTGTAGCCATTGTAGAAGGTAGATCTCGTGGAGGCTAGTTAGCCGTTATTGTTGGCAAGGCTATCTAGATCTACTAGTTAGATTTTGGCAAAGGTAAGTAGTGGGTGTTATAAGTTGGTTGGCCAAATATGTCAAGAGTAGTGGATAATGGATTTCTATCGGGTTTTAGTCTAATAATGTGTTTGAGCGATTGTAGGCTAATCGTTCGCAGGATTATCGGAGTTGATTCGTAATCAGGTGTGTAACTACACCTCTATAGTGTAGATCGGCAAAAGCCGAAAAGCCAAAATGCCAAAGTGCCGGCATTTAAGGCCCCGTTGGCGTGCGAGCGCTTATGGGCCGATCTAAACCCACTGTGATGGGTTTCCATCTGAGGAGATCGATTTGTGCTATTCTGCGTATCTGAGCCATTTTGGGCCTCGATGGGCCGAAATGGGCCCAATGGGCCTACAGGCCTGTTTGAGTAAATTTCTGGGTTAGTGACTATTAGCACACTAGTTAGTAAACTCTGCAATTCTGGACATAAAAATGGGCCTAATGGGCCACATGGGCGTGTGGGGCCGAATGGACCCAATTGGGGTTTCTGGGCCCATAGACACTTTTGACCTAAATAGTGATTTGTATGTATGCATGAATATTTCTATATCTGTTATTCTATAAGCATGATGTAATTTATTCTGTGAATCTGCATGGGGTTGGGTTTTCTGAGGAGGAAGTTCTGTTAAAGTGGCTCTGCCACATAATCTGTTTCTGGTGGCTTCGCCACAAATTCTAATATAGTAGCTTAGCTGCATTTTGGTGTGTTTGGTTGAGTGGGTTGAGCTACTCCCCACAGGTGTGATTGGTTGGTATGGGTGGTGTGATTGGTTGGATCGGGGTGGGTTCTGCATATTATCTGCTTATTATCTGTTCTGGGCTCCGGCCCATTTTGTTCTATTAGGTAGTTGCACGCTGAGTTTTTACAACTCACCCTTTTAGTTGTTACATTATGCAGGCAACCCCTAGATTTGGCTGATTTGGAGCCGAGAGGGACTCGAGGTGGCCACATGCTTTTCTATTTGGTTTTCTTTAATTCCATTAAATTTTTATCATATATCTCTTTCCTCTTTTGGGTTTATGTTTCTGTAATAAGGCCACTATGGATTTAACTTTAAATTTGGTTTATTATTGGCTTTGGAACTGATGTAAAATGGCTAACTAATCAACTCGGATGTTTTAAACTTGTAACGAACGTTTTCGAGATCAAACCACGCTTTGTTTTCCTAAAATGAGCCTAGCAAACTTAAGATCTAAAATTAACCCGTTTTTGAACCTACTTTTGCAATGTTGTTTCACCTTTAACAATAGTTTGATTTAAACTTGAACCTGCTATCCAAACCAAATAAAACAACTCAAACTAAAAGCGAGTTTTCCTTAAATCGAGTAAATGGTTTTCGAAGCCAATCGCCATGTAACTCACCAGATTCAGCCATAACGACTAGGCCGGGTTTGGGGTGTTACAAGGATGCTCGATTTGGCGTACCAAACCCTCATTCAAGAAATGGACCAATTGCTACAACGTTATTTGGAGCCAATGCAAGAGCAACTGGACCGATTAGAGAAAAGAGCCCAACATGAACAAACTTTTCCAACTGGACCAAACCTACTCTTTTCAAAACTATTCATACTTAGCCAAATTTTTATGGTACTTCTTAATTTACGATCGATAACATTTACAACTCATAATCAACCACGAATATGAGCTTACATCAAAAGTGATGGTGACGACCATCGAATTATGAAAAGGGATAACTTCGGCTATTGATTATGAGAAGGGATGGTGACGACCATCGAAATATGAATAGGGATAGCTTCGACTATTGATTATGAAAAGGGATAGTGACGACCATCAACTATAAAAAGGGATGGTGATGACCATCGAATTATGAAAAAGGATATCTTCGGCTATCGATTATGAAAAGGGTTGGTGACGACCATCAATTATGAAAAGGGATGGTGACGACCATCGTGATTCCACTTCGTTTGGGCTTTGGTAAGAGTTTTTGATGCAAGTTAGTTTGTTACTATGGAAGGTAGGAAGCATGTGTATTCATGATTGTGGAAAGTATGAATTCATATGATTTAAACTAATGAAAGTTATTTTATCATGTGTTGATACTGAATTTATGTGATTAAGCACTAATTTGGGCTGTTTGTGATGCTTAGACTTGTGCCGAGCTTGTGTTGGATTGATTCATATTATTTTAAGTTTATGCATTGTATTGGTAAGCATCGTTTATGTATTACGAACTTACTAATAATTTTATGCTTACTTTGTGTTCTCTTTCCATGTTTTGTAGTTAATCGGAGCTTGTTCGGGTTGGAAGGTTGTTGGAGACCTGTAGCACCCCTTACCCGTGTCTGACACCAGGATAGGGTATGAGGCGTTACCTTACTAATACTCATACAGTCATTCAAACTTGAGTCAATGAAATGTGTCCCAATTTAAACTATTTCAAACATTGCCCTACGGACCTTCATATGGGCCTACGAGGCCTAATACATGGTTTGGAACAATCCGGGACCATTTCAAGTACTTACAAAAATTCCTTTAAAAACTACTAAAAAACAGGGCACACACCCCGTGTGGAAAGGCAACATGTCTGTGTGGCCTCTAAACATGGCCATGCTAATGGTCCGTGTGGTTCACACGGCCTAAACACCTAGGGACACACCCGTGCCCCCCGTCTGTGTGAATTTATTTTCTAACATCGAACCTACAGGGGTTTTCACATAGTCTGGCACACACACGTGTGCCCAGCCCGTGCCCCTCACATAGCCTTGACACGCCCCTGTCACAACCCATGAGCAAAAACCTGGGTATTCTGTTTCTGACGGCAGCAACCACACGGCCGCGGCACATGCCTTATGCTCGGCCTGTGTGCGACACTGACTTGGCCAACTTAAGGTGCAAGGGACACACGATCAAGCCACATGCACGTATGCGGACCATGTGTCTCACACGGCCTAGACACATGCCCATGTGTCTACCCGTGTGGACAAAATGAGGCTATCTACCAAGCCTTTTTTCCACCTTGAAACAAGATCAAATATAAACCAATATTTTCATATCATTACTTGATATCAATATCTATCTAAATGTCCATAAGTATACATTTATCTAACAACCACATTATACTTAATGTGCATGCACAATTAACCAAAGCAACCATCCACAATTTCCACGAATTCATTCTCATTTCACAAAAATAACTTGAATAATTTTGGCCAATTCCAATGGCCATTTACAAAATTAATCTTATAAAATAAATGGCCAGCACAATTGGCTAACTAGTGTAACTGGCACCAAAATGACCAAATAACCTATACATGCCATTACTCAAAATACAAAAACTACTATATCGAATGCTTCAATTCATAGTGTGAATGATGCTTTCGATGTTCTTGGATCCTCGAGTTACTTAGGTGGCACTATAAGGAAAAATGGAAAGGAAAGGGGTAAGCACAAAGCTTGGTAAGTTGAATGCATATATTAACGATTAAAAACCATGAATTAACTTTCTCATAAGTACCGATAATCCACATAAACATAAATGATTGTAAACACATTATTATTCCCTTTCTAATCATACAACATGTGATCGGGCTCATATCACATACATGATATATATAAATATATACACCTGTACCACTTACTACAAGGTCATCACTTCCTTTATATACTCAACTATAAACCTTTCCATGGAACTCAATAGAATAGGAAAGGATACTCGATGGCCTTAAATATAGGTTAAGCACCGATGCCATGTAACGCCCTGAATTTTGAGAATTTTTGAGTTTTTGTAATTTTGGAGGAATTTTGAAATTTTTGGGTGTTTGATTGTTGGAAGTATGTTTAAGGGTGTTAGCAGGCCTATAGAAGGCCCAAGCCTAGGTTAAAACCCGGTAAAATATCAAGTTTGGATTTTAGTGAAAGGGGACCTGGTCAAGTGGGCTTTTAAGAAAAACTTCGTAAAACATGACAAAAATAAGGTCTTGGTGAAGTGGCAAGGAGGTGCCACTAAGTTCCTAAAAAAGTGGCGCTTGGGAAGGAATAAAAGGGTCCAGGGTTCAAGCTGTAAGGTAAGCGTATGGTTATTTTTAATTTTTAGGCATGTGCTGGGCATGTGCTCATTTAAGTGAAATTGACAAGGGCCTTAGGGGAGTGTGGGCCAAATGTTTAAGTGGCAATTAGGGCAACTTAGCTTTCTTTTCTTTTATACTGACAATTAGGGTTAGCCACCTTAAGTCATTCTTTTCTCCACTTCATAAAAGTGACCGAAAACGCAGCTTTCTTCTTCTATGTGCCGAAATCTCTTTTGCTTCTTTCTTCTCCATTCTTTTTCTTTTCTTGTTGCTATCTCCCCTAGCCGAAACCTCTCTACCACCCTATTCATCTTTTTGTTCAGCTCCAACCTTCTAAAAACCACCATAGCCGTTTGTCAAAAGAGTCGAAATCCCGAAAACTTTCTTTTCCTGTCGATTTCTTTTAGCCAAATTTTCCCTATTCTTTTCATCTATTTTTGACCAATTGCTACCTTCTTTAAACCCTTACTGCTTTTCGGCAAAACCACTCCAAACTATACCATTAAATCATCATCTTCTTCGGTAGACAAAAGCCGAAAAAGTCATTCTTTCAAGGGTTCTTAGCTGATTTCTTAGATCTCAAAGATAAGGGTTCTGTTAGCATTTAGAGGATAGATCTACCTCAAATCTGTGTAGAAACTGAAGAGAAAACAGTGGTAAGTGCTTATCAACTCAGATCTATGTATATTTTGCGATTTAGTAAAAGCCAAAGTCCCTAAAGTCTAAGGAGGCTATCAATTTGGGCATGGGACTCTGAGAGTCATTAACAAACGATTTCTTTTGGTATTATTATGTTTTAGAGGGGGTTGATTGAAGGCTTGAGCAAGGGGGAACAGCGAGATCTAGATCTAGTTCCTACTTCGACAAAGGTAAGTGTTAAGGAGCCACTGTAGGAGGGTGGCCGAATGTGTGTATTGCTTAAGGGTAAGTATTCGATTTGGGTTTTAGATATTAATGTGGTTTAATCGATTGTAGGATCGTTTTGGAGGAGATCTTACTGGTGAAATCGTCAAACGGGTGTGTATCAAACACCCCTCTATAGTCTTAATCGGCAAAAGCCGAAATGCCGAAATTCGGGCATTTCGTGGGCATGTGACTATGCGAATGCTCACAAAATGGTTAGAAATCATTGGTTTGGAAATCACAAGCGGTAAGCTAGTTACGTGTGTAATTTCGTGCAATTCGATAGTTGGGCCTCGATGGGCTGAATATGGGCCCAATGGGCTTACGGGCCCATAGGGGTGAAAATGTGTAATAAACGTATCCTTGTAGACTGTAGGCTTAAAATGGGTTAAATTAATAATTAATTTATAAGTTCTGTACTTAATGGGCTTAAATCACTAAAAGGACACAGTAGGGCCACTAGGGGTTTTAGGGCCTACAGACTAAAATTGGTAACACGTGGTAAATAAGCTACAATGATAGAAGTAGAGTTATTAGTGGCATAAAATAGGGATAAAACCCTAAAAAGTGGATTAATTAATGAAATACCCTAAAAAGTGAGAAATTACTGTTTTACCCCTAGGTGTAAAATGACTGTTATACCCCTAGGGTTAAATTGGACTGATTTGCATGATTTACTGTTTCTGATTATTGTATGCCATATCATGATATCTGTTGCATAGGATTTGGGATTTATATGAATGGAGGAAGTGTTAAAGGGCTTTTGCCCCAGTTTACCGAAAAGGGCTTTTGCCCCAATTTATCGAAAAGGGCTTTGCCCCAGTTTACCGAAAGAGGCTAGGCCTCATGTTATATAATAAAGTAGCTATGCTGCCAGTGGAGAGTAGCGGTTGGGTGGGTTGAGTAGTTCTTCCCACATGGTGTGTTGGTTGGTACGGGTGGAGAGTAGCAGTTGGGTGGGTTGAGTAGCTTCCCCACAGATTGATATGGGTTCATGCATGCATATTTGATTTGTTATTGAAATGGGCCTTTGGGCCATACCATTTACTATTATATGAAAGGCTTCGGCCTAGTGATACTATATCTGAAAAGGGCTAAGGCCCAGTATCGATATGTGAAAGGCTTCAGCCCAGTTAATGTTGAGATTGGATAGGGCTTAGGCCCAGTGGGCCTGAGCTGATTTGGGCTCTGAATGGGATTCGTTGCACACTGAGTTTTCAAACTCACCCTCTCTTCTTTCCATCCTTACAGGTGAGCCCTATACAGTGGACTTGGAGCTGGGAGGGATTCAGAGTGGCCACGAGAATAAAAAACACTGGTTTAACTAGTTTTATTTAATTTACTACTTATTTTATTCATTAATATTTTTATTTGGGTTTGTAATAAGACCGCTAAATTTATTCTTATGGGATTTTCTATTTTCACATTACTTAAAATTAATTTAAAATTATTTACGTGAGTTTTCCTAAAATCAATCAAACGTTTTTAATCGGTCACTCAAGTACATAAGCAACGAGTTAATTTTTTTACAATAAAATGAATAGGACGATCACGTAATAAACCGGAAATTTCTCTTAAAAATTTCAATATCCGTTTTGTCAAATTCACCTTCATATTAGTAACTAGGTAACGAGGTTAGGTATAGGTAATGTGACACACTGGACTTGGCCGTAACGTTTGGGCCGGGTTTGGGGTGTTACATGCCATATTCTAGACATGGTCTTACACTGGCTCATAGGTCAAGGTCGATGCCATGTCCTACACATGGTCTTACACTAGCTCTTGTCTCATTGTCGATGCCATGTCCCAAACATGGTCTTACACTAGCATACATCTCGAGCCGATGCCATGTCCTAGCCATGGTCTTACACTAACTCGCTTGTATCGAGGCCGATGCCATGTCCCAAACATGGTCTTACACTAGCACTCCTCGGTTTGTGCGGTGCCATGTCCCAAACATGGCCTTACACTAGCTCATCCATCTCGGCGTCAATGCCATGTCCCAGACTTGGTCTTATTGTAATGACCCAAATTCCTAGGCACCAGAAAAACGAGTCGTAGGGCCTCCGTCTTAGGAAAATTAAGTCCGTAAATATTTATTAAAAATATTTATGAGGATAATTATGAGTTAAATTAGATTTTGATTAAGTGAATTTAGTTTAATTAGAAATAATTAGTAGAAAAGACTAAATTGAATAGAATGCAAGAGTTTAATTATAGAATAGAAAATTGTTAAGGGATTAAATTAGTAATTAAACTATAAAAGTGACATGTGTTTGATGATGGATAAATACATGTGTATTTGTATTAATGGTACAAATGTATTATATTTTAGCATTTACTTATAGTTTAAGTAATATTTAATTATTATTGTTAATTATGAAAATATTGTAATTTATTTAATAAATGGAGACAAGTGTATGGTAAGGATGAATACATGTGTAATAGTGTAAGAGTATACAAATTTATACAAATAATAAGTTATTATATTAGATATTTTATAATAATAAATTAGTTAAAACAAATAAAGGGAATAATAAAAGAAAAAAATAATAGAAAGTTACAGAGAAGAAACGTGAGAAAGAAAGAAAAAGGAAAGAAAGAAAGAAAAAGGGAAAATTGAAGAATTGAAGCTTGGAGATTAATTTGGTAAGTTAATTAAGCCCTTTCCCTTCTAATTTTGGTATTTTTGAAGCTTTAGAGAAAGATTTTCTTGAATTCATGAGAAAATATTGAAAATTAATGGAGGTTTGATTAGGGTTTATGTTGAAGAAATGATGAAATTAGGGATTAATTTGATAGAATTATGAATTTGAATTGAATTACGGACTTAATTGTAAAACAAGCCATAAGTTTTGAGTTTTAGGGATTAAATTGAAAGAAATTCGGAATTATGGAAAAATGATGAAAATTTGATAGTTATATGAATATTTTGATGGAAATTGAATAGAAATAAGGTGTGAAATGGTGTTATAAATTTGGTTATTAGCATTTTACATCAAAACAGTTTTGAGAAGTAGCAATGGTCTGACTTTGAAAATTCACTAAAAATTGTAGCAATTGAATTAGAGGATGAATAAGATATGAAATTAAAGCTTATTGAGTCTAGTTTTTTCAATGAATTTATGAATCAAGAGATATTTGAAATTTTGTAAGACTGGTTCAGGGTGATTTCGAGACACTCTATTTTGACTTTGGAAAATCATTAAAAATTGTAAAAAAATTATTATGGAGTGTACTTTATATTTGTGAACTCCTTAATGAATCTAGTTTCAAAAGAAATAAACAAGAACCTTATTCGAGTTCTGTATAATGAGATAATTGATTTTTAGTAGAGAGAGGTCAGAACTGTCGAACGGAATAACAAGGGAGTATTGAATGAATAAACTGCACTAATTGACTGGACCAAAAATTCTGAAAATTTAATGGTGATAAGATATATGAGTCTAGTTTCAAGGAAAATTTACGGATATTAATTTAGAGTTTTTTAGCTCAAGATATAAATAATTTAGTAACAATGACTCAAATAGACAGCTTAATGGTGAAATTATATAGATATCCTAAAAATGGTCAAATTTGCATGTTTAGGCTTATGAATTAAATTGAATTGTATTATATTAATTAATTATAATTATGCTAATTTTCGTAGCAAACAAAGAAACCGAGGCATCCAATACGAAGGGGAAAGAGAAAGTAGTCGAAGAATAGCTCGGAGAAATCGGTTTGTATTATCATAATTCAAAGTATTTATTATTGCATATTTAATTGTTTATATATATATGAATGTGCATGAAAATGACTTGAATGTGAATTGTTGATTATTTGTGATTACATTGAGAAATATAAGAGAATTGATTGAAATATGAAAATGTTTCGGAAATGGAAATGTGATCGAAACCCTATTAACTAGTCGGGCTTAGTGGATATAATTGGCATGCCATAGGATTGGAAGTGTTCAGGGATTCTTCAACCTCGAGTCGATGAGGCACTAGGTGTGCCATAGATTTACTTTGAATAGTTTCGATGAGGATTTGGTAGCCACATTGCTTCGGCTTGGCCGATGAGGTACTTGGTGCGCCATAGATCTGACTTACTTCAAACTATCCGATGAGACGTTGGTCGCCACTCTGGTGTGTTTGGTTGGATCCGCGTATCCACCTTGATCCGAGTCAGGTTAATAGGGCCTATAAGTGAAATGAGCAAAATTATCTGAATCTGATTATCTGAATTATCGAATGAAAGGTGAAAGAAAATGATGATACGAAATGTGAAAAGAAATTGTGCTATGAAGTTGAAAGCATGAACTTTATGTTTATGAATTATGTATACATGAAAGTGTTATGAATTAAGTGTTTACCTGTTGGTGAAAATTTTATAATCATTTGAATGACATTAATGTGACATGAATTGGCATATTCAATTGACTACTTGTGCATTTATGCTTTGAATTTAATTTGATGTTATGAATTGAATTATGATAATACCACTGAGTATTTCCAATACTCAGCGTACGGTTGTTTTTCGTGCGCAGGTTAGGTAAAGTAGAGTCCGGTTTTGCATTCAAAATCATCTCCGACTCCAGCTCATTTTGTGGTGAAAATCTTATCTTCTGGTAATGTGGCATGTACTAGGTTTTAGGTTGTCACTTGTACATATTTAATGTTTTGAATATGAAAGATGGTGTATCAACTTTAAGGAGTTTGACGTATGAATGGATGATTCCTAAGTTTATGAAATGAATGGTATATAGTTATATGTTATGTGGAAGTGAATTGGAATGGTTTATTTCTGGTTTGAACTTGCAGGAGGTTTATGTAAAAATAAGCAAAAATGCTGCCGAAATTTTTATATGTTATGTAAAAAAAATAATTCTGAGTACCTATAAAGTTGGGATTCGAATCCTAACCCCACGAAAGGTTCATATTAGGTTCGTAGAACCTCGATAAGGGTAATTAACCTTATTTTGAATATAATTTCGTAATTATTTTTGCTTTATAATAATAGTTTGTCTGTTTTCGGTAATGCCCTGTAACCCTATTCCGGGGTCAGTTTGGGGTTAGAGGGTATTACATTTAGTGGTATCAGAGCTATAGGTTTAGCTGATTCTCGGATTAAAATTGAATTCGTAAGTGAGTCTAGAAGTACATGCCACATTTGAGTTGGAATTGAGTCGGGATTTTTGAATGCTAACCTATTTAATTGTTTCTGTTTTATAGAGACTAAAGATGTCAGATGATCGATCAATTGATTTAAATGAAAGTGAATCAGCCACACCTAGTGTGAACCCGTTTATAGACCAACCTCCCGAGGTAGAAGAAGAAAACATTAGGGAAAGAGATGAAAAATGTAGAAATGAACCTGATATGTTAAGAGTTTTAGTTGATGCTCTCCAGCGAGTAGCGGGAACTGTACCTGCTACCACATCTGTACCTGTTCCTAGACGGGCCCCGATTAAAGAATTGAGAAAATACGGTGCCACAGAATTTTCGGGTCTGAAAGGTGTTGATCCATCAGTAGCTGAGAATTGGATAGAAGCGACAAAAAGAATTTTACAACAGCTAGAGTGTACTCTCTGAGAAAGTCTGTTGTGTGTTGTATCTTTATTACAGGGTGAGGCATATTTATGGTGGGAATCTGTTATCCGACACTTATCGACTGATCAGGTATCATGGAATTTATTTCAGAAAGAGTTTCAGAAGAAATATATCGGTGAAATATACATTGAAGATAAGAAACAAGAATTTCTGACTTTGAAACAAGGTAAAATGACAGTAATAGATTATGAACGGGAATTTTCAAGACTTGGCAGATATGCATCAAAATTTATACCGATTGAAGCTGACAGTTGTAAAAGATTCTTATGGGGACTAAGAGAAGAAATAAAAGTGTTACTGATATCTCAGCGAATTACTGAATTTGTTGATCTGATTGAACAGGCTGAGATGATAGAACAAGTTCTGGGGCTTGATAAAAAGACCGAACCTTCTAAATCGGTTGGGAAACGTACGGGAACTACAAGTTCGAATCCATTACCGAAAAGATTTCGAGACTCTAGAAGTGGTTGGAGATCTAGCTTCAGATCAGATAGAGGAGGAAAGAGTCAGGGGAAGCAAACTACAGTCTCTACTGGTAGTGTAAGAGGTCCATCTCGAGATATTACTATTCCAGAATATGAGCATTGTGGGAGAAGACACAGAGGTGAATGTTGGCGATTGACTAGAGGATGTTTCAAATGTGGATCTATAGAACATTTTATTAAAGACTGCCCGAAAGCTGATAATACTACACCTGCGACATCACAGAGATCAATATCTACTGCCAGAGGTAGAGGATCGGGCAGAGGTGGTTTTGTATCTCGAGGAGGTAGTGCTAGAGGAAGTAGTGATGTTGTTACACAGCAGTCGGAGGCTAGAGTTCCAGCTAGAGCTTATATGGTCAGAACTCGAGAAAAGGGGGATGCACATGATGTTGTAACAGGTATATTCTTATTGTATTCTGAACCTGTTTATGTTTTAATTGACCCTGGGTCTTTGCATTCATATGTAAATTCAAAATTGGTTGAATTGGGAAAATTAGAATTTAAGATGTCTAGTGTAGCAATAGAAGTGTCAAGTCCGTTAGGACAGATGGTATTAGTGAATCAAGTTTGTCCGAGATGCCCGTTGGTTATACAAAATAAAATTTTTCCGGTTAATCTATTGATTATGCCATTTGGAGACTTTGATGTAATATTGGGTATGGATTGGTTGTCCGAGCATGGTGTAATTTTAGACTGCTATGAAAAGAAGTTTAGTATTCAGGCTGATGATGGAAACAATATTGAGGTAAAGGGTATTCGAAACAATGGACCAACACGTGTTGTCTCAGTAATGAAAGCTAGTAAGATGTTACAGCAGGGTTGTACATCATACTTGGCTTATGTTATTAATTCAGATACAGTGGATAGTCAATGCAGTAAGATCCGAACAGTTTGCGAATTTCCAGATATTTTTCCAGAGGAACTACCAGGTTTACCACCTGACAGAGAAGTTGAATTTGCTATAGAGGTTTATCCGGGTACTGCTCCGATTTCTATACCCCCTTATCGTATGGCACCTACTGAATTGAAGGAGTTAAAGATACAGTTGCAAGATTTGTTAGATCGTGGTTTTATTCAGCCGAGTATTTCACCGTGGGGAGCTCCGGTATTATTTGTTAAAAAGAAAGATGGTTCGATGCGACTTTGCATTGATTATAGACAGTTGAATAAAGTAACAATCAAGAACAAATATCCACTCCCTCGTATTGATGATTTATTTGATCAGCTGAAAGGAGCTTCTGTATTTTCAAAGATAGACTTGAGATCGGGTTACTACCAACTAAAAGTAAAAGAATGTGATGTACCGAAGTCAGCTTTCCGTACGAGATATGGTCATTATGAATTTTTAGTAATGCCATTTGGATTGACTAATGCTCCAGCTGCTTTCATGGATCTGATGAACCGTATATTTCACCCGTATTTGGATCAATTTGTTGTGGTCTTCATTGATGATATACTTGTCTATTCTAGTACAGAAACAGAGCATGATAAGCATCTCAGAACAGTGTTACAGATTTTGCGGGAAAAGCAATTGTATGGGAAATTAAGTAAATGTGAGTTCTGGTTATCAGAGGTTGTATTTCTGGGACATGTAGTATCAGCGGAAGGAATCAGAGTTGATCCGAAGAAAATTGAAGCCATAGTTTAATGGAAAGCTCTGAAAAATGTGTCTGAGGTACGTAGTTTTCTTGGTTTGGATGGATATTATAGAAGATTTGTAAATGGATTCTCGAAAATAGCCATGCCGATGACTAAGTTGCTACAGAAGAATGTTTCTTTTATATGGGATGACCAATGTTAGAAGAGTTTTGAGACATTGAAGCAAATGTTAACCGAGGCACCAGTTTTAACATTACCCGAATCAGGAAAGGATTTTATTGTGTACAGTGATGCTTCTTTAAGTGGTCTGGGTTGTGTACTGATGCAAGACGGAAAAGTTATTGCTTATGCATCTCGTCAGTTGAAACCACACGAGTGTAATTATCTGACACATGACTTGGAGTTAGCAGCTGTGATTTTTGCTTTGAACATTTGGAGGCATAATCTTTATGGTGAAAAATGCTACATATTCACTGATCATAAAAGTCTAAAGTATCTTCTTTCCCAGAAAGAATTGAATTTGAGACAGAGACGGTGGATCGAGCTCTTGAAAGACTATGATTGTGTTATAGACTACCATCCGAGAAAAGCAAATATAGTCGTGGATGCATTGAGTAGAAAAGCTGCAATTGAGTTGAGAGCCATGTTTGCACAGCTCAGTATCACTGATGATGGAAATCTGTTAGCCGAGTTAAAAGTAAAACTGGTAATATTTGAGCAGATTAGAGCAGCTCAGTTGGGAGATGATAAGTTGGTGAAGAAAAGAGAGATGATACAGAGTGGTACGGTAGAGGACTTCAGTATTGATGCACATGGATGTTTAAGGTACCAAAATCGAGTTTGTATTCCAGATAACTCTGAATTGAAAGAACTAATACTTCGAGAAGCACATGATGGCTCATTTGCTTTACACCCCGGAGGTACAAAAATGTATCATAATTTACGAGATTTGTACTGGTGGCTTGAAATGAAAAGAGACATAGTTGAATATGTTGGTAAATGTCTAACATGTCAACGGGTAAAGGCAGAACATCAGGTACCGACTGGTTTACTTCAGCCTATTAATATTCCTGAATGGAAATGGGATCGTATCACGATGGATTTTGTTACGGGGCTACCGTTGTCAGCGAGTAAGAAGAATGCTATTTGGGTGATAGTTGATAGACTTACTAAGTTAGCACAATTATTAGCAGTCAGAACAGATTGGTCGTTACAGAGACTTGCTGAGGTATATATCCGAGAAATTGCTAGATTACATGGTATTCCGAAATCAATAATTTCAGATCGAGATCCTCGGTTCACATTGAGATTTTCGAGGCAATTACATGAATTTGTTTATAATAATAGTTTCCAATCTAGTATTCAGATGGCTCCGTATGAAGCATTGTATGGACGAAGATGTAGATCACCCGTGTGTTGGTCAGAGCTGAATGAAAGAAAAATGATTGGGCCAGAATTGATCCAAGAAACTAAAGAAACAGTCAAGAAGATACAAGAAAGATTAAAAGCAGCTTTTAACAGACAGAAGTCTTATGCCGATTTAAAACGACGGGACATTGAGTATTCAGTTGGCGATAAAGTATTTCTTAAAGTCTCTCCTTGGAAGAAAGTGTTGAGATTTGGCAGGTAAATTGAGTCCTCGTTTCATTGGACCGTATGAGATAGTAGAGAGAATTGGACCAGTGGCTTATCGGTTAGCTTTACCTCCAAAGTTACAGAAAATACACGATGTTTTTCATGTTTCAATGCTCCGAAGATATCTGTCGGATCCTTCTCATGTCATAACTACTGAAGATATTGAGCTTCGACCGAATTTATCATACAAAGAAGAACCAGTTGAGATTTTAGCCCGAGAGGTAAAGGAATTAAGAAATAAAAGAGTTCCTTTAGTAAAAGTACTTTGGAGAAGTCATAAAATGGAAGAAGCAACATGGGAACCGGAAGAAACTATGAAGACTCAGTACCCTCACCTATTCTCAGGTAAATTTCGAAGACGAAATTTTTTAAGGGGGAGAGAAATGTAATGACCCAAATTCCCGGGCACCAGAAAAACGAGTCGTAGGGCCTCCGTCTTAGGAAAATTAAGTCCGTAAATATTTATTAAAAATATTTATGAGGATAATTATGAGTTAAATTAGATTTTGATTAAGTGAATTTAGTTTAATTAGAAATAATTAGTAGAAAAGACTAAATTGAATAGAATGCAAGAGTTTAATTATAGAATAGAAAATAGTTAAGGGATTAAATTAGTAATTAAACTATAAAAGTGACATGTGTTTGATGATGGATAAATACATGTGTATTTGTATTAATGGTACAAATGTATTATATTTTAGCATTTACTTATAGTTTAAGTAATATTTAATTATTATTGTTAATTATGAAAATATTGTAATTTATTTAATAAATGGAGACAAGTGTATGGTAAGGATGAATACATGTGTAATAGTGTAAGAGTATACAAATGTATACAAATAATAAGTTATTATATTAGATATTTTATAATAATAAATTATTTAAAACAAATAAAGGGAATAATAAAAGAAAAAAAATAATAGAAAGTTACAGAGAAGAAACGTGAGAAAGAAAGAAAAAGGAAAGAAAGAAAGAAAAAGGGAAAATTGAAGAATTGAAGCTTGGAGAATAATTTGGTAAGTTAATTAAGTCCTTTCCTTTCTAATTTTGGTATTTTTGAAGCTTTAGAGAAAGATTTTCTTGAATTCATGAGAAAATATTAAAAATTAATGGAGGTTTGATTAGGGTTTATGTTGAAGAAATGATGAAATTAGGGATTAATTTGATAGAATTATGAATTTGAATTGAATTACGGACTTAATTGTAAAACAAGCCATAAGTTTTGAGTTTTAGGGATTAAATTGAAAGAAATTCGGAATTATGGAAAAATGATGAAAATTTGATAGTTATATGAATATTTTGATGGAAATTGAATAGAAATAAGGTGTGAATTGGTGTTATAAATTTGGTTATTAGCATTTTACATCAAAACAGTTTTGAGAAGTAGCAATGGTCTTAATTTGAAAATTCACTAAAAATTGTAGGAATCGAATTAGAGGATGAATAAGATATGAAATTAAAGCTTATTGAGTCTAGTTTCTTATAGTAGAAACAGTGTAAGCAATGAATTCATGAATCAAGAGATATTTGAAATTTTGTAAGACTGGTTCAGGGTGATTTCGAGACACTCTGTTTTGACTTTGGAAAATCATTAAAAATTGTAAAAAAATTATTATGGAGTGTAATTTATATGTGTGAACTCCTTAATTAATCTAGTTTCAAAAGAAATAAACAAGAACCTTACTCAAGTTCTGTACAATGAGATAATTGATTTTTGGTAGAGAGAGGTCAGAACTGTTGAATGGAGTAATAGGGGAGTATTTAATGAATAAACTGTACTAATGAACTAGACCAAAAATTCTGAAAATTTAATGGTGAGAATATATATGAGTCTAGTTTCAAGGAAAATTTACAGATATTAATTTGGAGTTTCGTAGCTCAAGATATAAGTAATTTAGTAACAATAACTCAAATAGACAGCTTAATGGTGAAATTATATATATCCTAAAAATGGTCAAATTTGCATGTTTAGGCTTATGAATTAAATTGAATTGTATTATATTAATTAATTATAATTATGCTAATTTTCGTAGCAAACAAAGAAACCGAGGCATCCAATACAAAGGGGAAAGAGAAAGTAGTCGAAGAATAGCTCGGAGAAATCGGTTTGTATTATCATAATTCAAAGTATTTATTATTGCATATTTAATTGTTTATATATATATATGAATGTGCATGAAAATGACTTGAATGTGAATTGTTGATTATTTGTGATTACATTGAGAAATATAAGAGAATTGATTGAAATGTGAAAATGTTTCGGAAATGGAAATGTGATCGAAACCCTATTAACTAGTCGGGCTTAGTGGATATAATTGGCATACCATAGGATTGGAAGTGTTCAGGGATTCTTCGACCTCGAGTCGATGAGGCACTAGGTGTGCCATAGATTTACTTCAGATAGTTTTGATGAGGCTTTGGTAGCCACATTGCTTCGACTTGGCCGATGAGGTACTTGGTGTGCCATAGATCTGACTTACTTCGAACTATCCGATGAGACGTTGGTCGCCACTCTGGTGTGTTTGGTTGGATCCGCGTATCCACCTTGATCCGAGTCAGGTTAATAGGGCCTATAAGTGAAATGAGCAAAATTATCTGAATCTGATTATCTGAATTATCGAATGAAAGGTGAAAGAAAATGATGATACGAAATGTGAAAAGAAATTGTGCTATGAAGTTGAAAGCATGAACTTTATGTTTATGAATTATGTATACATGAAAGTGTTATGAATTAAGTGTTTACCTGTTAGTGAAAATTTTATAATCATTTGAATGACATTAATGTGACATGAATTGGCATATTCAATTGACTACTTGTGCATTTATGCTTTGAATTTAATTTGATGTTATGAATTGAATTATGATAATACCACTGAGTATTTCCAATACTCAGCGTACGGTTGTTTTTCGTGCGCAGGTTAGGTAAAGTAGAGTCCGGTTTTGCATTCAAAATCATCTCTGACTCCAACTCATTTTGTGGTGAAAATCTTATCTTCTAGTAATGTGGCATGTACTAGGTTTTAGGTTGTCACTTGTACATATTTAATGTTTTGAATGTGAAAGATGGTGTATCAACTTTAAGGAGTTTGACGTATGAATGGATGATTCCTAAGTTTATGAAATGAATGGTATATAGTTATATGTTATGTGGAAGTGAATTAGAATGGTTTATTTTTGGTTTGAACTTGCAGGAGGTTTATGTAAAAATAAGCAAAAATGCTGCCGAAATTTTTATATGATATGTAAAAAAAAAATTTTGAGTACCTATAAAGTTGGGATTCGAATCCTAACCCCACGAAAGGTTCATATTAGGTCCGTAAAACCTCGATAAGGGTAATTAACCTTATTTTGAATATAATTTCGTAATTATTTTCGCTTTATAATAATAGTTTGTCTGTTTTCTGTAATGCCCTGTAACCCTATTCCAGGGTCGGTTTGAGGTTAGAGGGTGTTACATTTAGTGGTATCAGAGCTATAGGTTTAGCCGATTCTTGGATTAAAATTGAATTCTTAAGTGAGTCTAGAAGTACATGCCACATTTGAGTTGGAATTGAGTCGGGATTTTTGAATGCTAACCTATTTAATTGTTTCTGTTTTATAGAGATTAAAGATGTCAGATGATCGATCAATTGATTTAAATGAAAGTGAATCAGCCGCACCTAGTGTGAACTCGTTTATAGACCAACCTCCCGAGGTAGAAGAAGAAAACATTAGGGAAAGAGATGAAAAGTGTAGAAATGAACCTGATATGTTAAGAGTTTTAGTTGATGCTCTCCAGCGAGTAGCGGGAACTGTACCTGCTTGTATATATGTGGTTTTCTGATTAGTTGACATGTTGGCTTGTACATATGTGGTTTTCTGATTGTTAACAAATTGGCATTTTGGTGCTTTTATGGTTGATGTTGGAATGGTCTAGTTAATGTATGTTTTAATGACCCTTTTGGTATATTTGAATCTAATTTTGGTATGGTCATTATGATAGAATTTGGTAAGGAATTTGATTGTAATTGTTGAGTTGTTAAATGGCTAAGTTATGCTTGTGTTTGAGTATATTTAATGTCATGTAAATTGAGGTGTCTTTTGGCACATTGGTTGTAAAAATAGTGCCATATTGTTCTAGCTTGATTATGCATATTTTAGGTACACTTTGGATGCTTGAAATGGGTGCAAATCGGTTGTGTGTGTGCATAATTTAGGTGGAGGAAATGGCTTGAAAATGGCCTATTTCTTGTCCAAACGACCTAAGATACGGGTGTGTGTCTCAACCGTGTATCCCCGGTAGGTTTCAAAGGGTTGCAAGTTGGGTTGTTACATGGCCTAAGACACAGCCTGGCACATAGGCGTGTGGCTTGGCCATGTGACCCAAGTTAGAGAGTTACACAGGCACAGACACGGGTTGGGATACGGCCATGTGTCTGTAACAGCCCATTTTTAGTGAAATCGAAACAGTGGTTTTGAGACCACAAATCGAGCCAGAAAGGAAATTTATTTTAATATTATTGCATGGTCTGCATTATGATAGCAATGTTATATGAAAATTCTAATAAGAAAATTTTATCAATTATGTGTTCAGTTATGGAAAAGACCAAATTGCATAAAATAGAAAACTTGAATTCTAGTAGCTATAAGGATTAAATAGCTATGGAACTCAAAATTTAAGGTCCTATTATAGTAATTAGACCATTAAAGTAAAGTTAGTAGATATTTTTGGTGATTCATCCATGGAAAAATAGAAAAAGAAAAGGACTAAATTGGAAAGTAGGAAAAATAAAGATGATAATTAAATTAAATAGAAAAATATCATCATTTTATATCATCTTCTTCCCCAAAAATACATGGAAACCCTAAGAAAGAGAAAGCAAGCTTTCTTGCCTTAATTGGGTAAGTATTCTTATCTCGTTTTTAGTAATTTTATATTTTTGAGATCAGGATAGTTTAATTTATATACTTTGGGGATTAATTTGAAAAGTTATCAAAGTGTAGAAGTTTTTTCATGGATGAATATGTAGAAAATTTGAAATTTATGGTAGAAAATGAAAGGTTGTTGATAGATAAACAACTTTCACAAGGTGAATTTTGATGAAAACATGATTCAGGGACTAAATTGTAATGTTGAAAAATTCATGGAAAAATTCTTATTTTTTTAAATTTATGGACTGTTATTGTTATATATGAAAATTGGCAAGGCTTGGAATAAGGGATAAATTGCATGGATTTCATTTTTTGAGCGTAGGGACTAAATTGTCATTTATGAAAAGTATAGGGGCAAAATGGTAATTTTGCCTAGTATGTAAATTAAATTAAATTGAGTATGAAATGGATTAAATTGATGTTAAAATTCATTTATATAGATCCAAAAAACTCAAATACGAAGTTAGATCGAGGAAAAGAAAAAGTGTCGGATTAGTAGACTTTTATATACGAACAAGAAACGAGGTAAGCTCGTGTAACTTAAACATGTATATTTATATGTTTGAATTAAATGTTGTTTATGTGAGAATTGAATAGACAATTAATGTATGAAAATAATCACATGCCTGAAATTGCTCGATAAATGATAAGTTTCGTTTGAAGAATGAAATTCGATGGATACATGATTTTCCCGTATTGATTATAATCATGCATTTGTTGAAGATATTATAGACGAGCATCTTGTTAAAAGCCTTTTTGAGCATCCTGTTATATAGTTCTTGCAAGCATCCTGATCGGTAGTGACTATGCATGCGTTGCGTACTACTGCACCTCTTTGTGAGCGTCTTGTTACATGATTCGATCGATTGTGATACATATGTTGCGAACACAAACGCAGCTCTATATTAGCATCCTATTAGTGCTCGCTTGAACTCCTTGATATGTGACTATCCAGAGCTCCTATTACATGGCGCTTTATGAGCATCCCTGATAAGCTCTTCATGAGCTTTCAGGTTAAAAAGTTCTTTGTGAACTTCCTCTTTATGGCTCTTATGAGCCTTCCTATTTAGCCTGGATAAGCATCCTGTTACATGGCTCATTTGAGCATCTTGATATATGTGGCTCGAGAATGTGCTCCTTGATTATGTACCCTAATGGGTACCTGGAACATGAATTGACTGATTACTAATTCGTATACCTCGTGTATACTACTTGAGTATCTATCGATATTTCTATAATTCAATGGAATAAATTTCTAACGTGAGAAATTATGAGATTAAAAGAGTTATATCTCAAATGCTTCTGAAATACCTGAAAGTTTGTAGTATGATAAGCCCATCCATGTTTAATTGATGTAGATGAGAAATATGTGACTAACTTACTTATTTGAATGTTTGTGATTAGGAAAATTTTGCCAAAATTTTGGAAAGCATGTTATTGTTATGCTTGCCTAAATGAATATAATTTGGTAAGTTTAATTCCTGTTATATAAACTTACTAAGCATTGAATGCTTATTTGGTTTTCTTTCCTTTATTTTATAGTGCTCGGAAGCTCGCAAGGGTTGGAGATTGGTCAGAGCATCTTCACACTATCCACCAGCTTGTTTTGGTATAAATAGTAAACTTATTTTGGTATAATGGCATGTATAGGTTATCTTGGCCAATTGTTGACTTGTAAATGGTTGTTTGTAATCTAGCCATTGGAATGGCTAGTGATAGTTTGTTTTGATATATTTGTAAGGTTAAATCATGATAAATATAAATGTGTTTAGTATAATTTAAATCAAGTTATGTTAAACGTGTATGATTATAAAAGGTAAGATCATAAACATGAATTCATGTGACGATATATCATGTTAGATAATAGAGGTTGGTTTGGTTATAAGACTTGAATTGGTTGGTATATGCTTGCAAGTATTTGTAACACCCCAAACCCGGCCCAGACGTTATGGCCAGATCTGGTGTGTCACATGAACGTTTCATTCACTTACGACCCTCTTTTAATAAAACATTATGTTGTTTCATGGGAAAATCCACGTTTAGTAGCTTGTGCATAAGAATCAATATTAGTTTTAAAACCGTATCTATTGCTACGTAAAATTCACTTGTTAAAAGATCATATTGTTGTGTTATCGTTGTTAAGTAATCCAATCGTTACGTAATGTATGTTTGGAAAACGTTTGATTAAGTTTGGAAAACCCGCATAGATTAGTCTACTATTGTAAAACAAACAATAAGGAAGACCCAAAACAAAATACCCAAGCATCCTTATTACAACTTAAATCTGAAATTTAAAAATGAAATATAAATAAACTAATATTTAAGAAAACATTAGAAACCAGAAACTTGAACCTCATGGCCACCCCGAATCCCTCGCAGCTCCAAGTCCTCTATGGTTGGGGGTTACCTGCATAGATAGAATCAAAAGGGTAAGTTTGTGAAAACTCAGTGTGTAAAGAAACCCAACCAATGTCAGAGATCAGACAAACTCAGTCTAGGCCGAAGCCCTATTCAAATATAGGTCATACTGGGCCCTGGCTCTTTTCAGAAACAGAGTGGGCCTTGGGCCCATTTCAGATATAGAACAGAATGTATATATATAAATATGTATGTATGCAAAGCCCAAGCCCAGTCCAGCCCTACACACCACCCGTACCAGCCTTACACACCAATTGGGGAATAACTCAATCCACCCAACCCTACACACCACAGACATAGCAGAGTTGCTAATACAAAAATCGTGGCAATGCCATCAGAACAAAAATACGAGGCAGAGCCTCTAAGCAGATTACGTGGCAATGCCACTTTTAGCACTTCCTCCATATCCATAACCCAACCCCATGCAACCTAGAGTACTACATGACATGGGCATATAGAATATCAGATACAATAACATGCAAATCAGTCAACTATTTCTAGAGGTAAAACAGTCATTTAGCATCTAGGGGTAAAACGATAATTTTCACCCTTTAGGGGTATTTTGGTAATTTGGCTATGTCTTTAAGTTTCATATTTAACACGACCTTCTAGCAGGTCTAACATCACTCTGAGTGACTCGAATAGTCCATACATTCATATAGTGCCATCGGGCCCAAAAACCCCTAATGGGCCCGATGTAGCCTACATGCTTCTGCGGCCCGCTCAGTCTAATTTTACACATATTATCGCAAATTTAGTATCCAGTTTACCAGAGTTCACTTACCGCATACTTTTACCCATATGGACCCGTAAGCCCATTGGGCCCAACTTCGGTCCATCGTGGCCCAGAACAGCCCATATAACACCCCAAACCTAGCCCAGACGTTATGGCCAGATCTGGTGTGTCACATGGACAGCGAGTTACATCACGTACTTCTTTTAATAAGTATAGTGTAACTTAGCAAAATCATGTTTGGGAGTTTTGAGAAAAAGCTGGTTATCAATTTATAAAGTCTTATCCACTATTAGTTTTATTTCTTTAAAAGATCTTACTTGTCATTAGGTTATCCATTTGTTGCGTATGATGTGTTTTGAAAACATTGATTAATTTTAAATAAAAACCCGCGCAGCCTTAGTTTATCCATTTTAATCAAGTTATAATTAAATAAATAAAAATAAAAATAAAATACTTAAAGAGCGGCCTTATTACAAATTAAAACCCAAAAGAAAATAAATTAAGAAAATGCTGAAACAACTAATTTTATGAAAACATAGCCAAATGCAGTTCACGTGGCCACTCCGAATCCCTCCAGCTCCAAGTCCACTAAGGTTGGGGCTCACCTGCATAGATGAAAAGAAAGGGGTGAGTTTGGGAAACTCAGTGTGTAAGCTAAACCCAACCAGAGTCAAGATCAGTTCAAGCTTAACTGGGTCTAAGCCCTATCCAGATATAGTATTAACTGGGCCTTAGCCCTATTCAGTAATCAGTAATTACTGGGCCTTAGCCCTATTCAGAAAATCAGTGTGGGCCTTAGGCCCATTACAGTAGCATAACAGTATTTCATGCATGTATGCAAAGCCCAGTCTAGTCCAGCCCTACACACCATGTGGGGAATAACTCAACCCACCCAGCCTTACACACCGCAGTCGCAGCATAGCTGCTTAATCAGATAACGTGGTCAAGCCACTAATAGTAAAACGAGGCAAGCCTCTAACAGTAAACGTGGCATTGCCACTTAGCACTTCCTCCATCAAAACCCAATCCCATGCAACAGTATAATATGTCATGGCATACAGTGAATAGATTTAATTTAGCATGCAATTCAGTCAACTTAGCCCTAAGAGTAAAATGGTCTTTTAGCACCTAGGGGCAAAATAGTAATTTTCCACCCTTAAGGGGTATTTCAGTAAATTTTCCAGTTTTTAGGGTTTCATGCTCATTACAGTTTGTTAACAGTCTTAATGGTGTCCAAATAACTTATTCAGCCCATTTTATTATTACAGAGTCATCGGGCCCTAAAACCCCTAATGGGCCCTATAGTGTCCACTAGTTATTATAGTCCACTAAGCCTATATTTTACGCCTGTTTTAGCAGAATTAATAGTCTAACTACCAGATTAAACTTACCGCTCATTTTCACCCATATGGGCCTGTAAGCCCGTTGGGCCCAAATTTAGCCCTTCGAGGCCCAAAACCATCAACGTGCACAAAATCGCGCACACATCACACTTACCATTTACGATTACAGATTTTACTGATTCAACCGACCCAAGAGTGCTCGCATGTTCGCAAGCCCTCGAAATGCCGGAATTTTGGGACTTCAATTTTTCAACTTTTACCGATCTAGTCTACTAGTGGGTGTCGATTACATGCCTGTTTTGCGTACTACTTCAAAATCTCGTGTTCGAACAACCTACATCAGTTTACCCACCATGTTATTTCATAGTCTGATTATAACTATCAACTCTTACCCCCTACACATTCGGCCATAACCAAAACATTCATTAACACTTACCTTGGCCGAGATCTAACAAGTAGATCTGAATCACCTTGTGATCACTTGCTCACCCACACCCTTAATGAGATTTGCCCCTACTTCAGCTACAGAATCACTAGCAGATAACCAGAAAACTTTAAATTGATTACCAAAGAGAAAGGCCGACAAGTGAAAAAGATTAAGGATTTCGGCTCTTTACGATTCATTAGAAAGAAGAGATTATGAAAGGAGATCACTTACCCAAAGATTCACCCGCTTGTCCTGACAGAAGAGAGCCTCAAATCACTAGTCTAAACCAGATCTATTATGGATCTACTCAAAATTGAAGGTGGAGAAGAGATCTATGGCATTCGGCCGAAGGAGAATGTTTGCAAAATATATGACAAGATTCGGCTCCTTGAGGGTATGGGAGTTTTGGTTTGAAGAGAAAAGATGGAAGATGAAGAAGTTGTGAATCAGAGAAGAGATGGTCGATAGAGAGATATGGAAGGCTTGAAGGTTTCGATTATAGCAAGAGTGAAAGCAAAAAGGAGAATCGACAGAAAAGATGTGTTTTCGAGTTTTCAGCTTTTTGAAGCAATCGGTCAGGGAAGGTTTTAAGTGAATCAATTTCAACAATAAACAAGAAAAGAAAAAGGCAAGAAGATGATGGATTTTGCTTAAGAAGAAAATAGAAGAGAAAAGAAAAGAAAAGAAAAGAAAAGAAGAGGATTTGGTTTTGCACAAATCGGCACAAGTGGTTTGTGCTTCTGGTTTCAGCTTCTAGAACTTAGGTAGGAGAAGAGAAAAGAAAGAGAACCCTATAGACTTACCTAGTCGGCACACACCTACCCAATATGTCGAACTAAAACCCCCAAGAAGAACCCAAAAAGCATTCGGCTAGCCCCCTAAACTCCCTCTTGCCGAATATGCCAAAACCGATAGGCCAAAATCGATAATGCTCCCCCAAGAACCCCATATTTGGCCATCACTTGTTCCCATTCGAAATTCCTAAAATTTCTCCCCTCATCCCTCCTTGATTCAATCCCATGAGCATCCCAAACTCTTCCCAATAGATGGAGTCCATCACATGCCTTGCACATGCATTAAAAATAAAACCCCACATTGCTTACCAAGAGACTTGAACCTTAGCTCCTACACAACTTCCACACGCCACTCCCTTGTCTCTTAAGTGGCGTTACATTGCCACCTTACTACAAGTCAACTTGAGTCTTAAATTACCAATATTTTTTTTAAAAGTCCACCTAGTCAAAGCCCCTTCTCCCTTAAGTCTAAAATTTTAAAATTTTACCGGGTTTTAACTTAAACTTGGGCCTTCTAAAGGCCCACTAACATACTCAAAACATAATTTAGCACATCCATACAAGCAAAAATTAGATTTACGCAAAATCACAAAAATCTCAAAAATTAGGGCATTACAGCCCAAGTGCATGAAAACGCACACAGCAGCCCTTACCGTCCATTATTTTCAATTTCACAATTTTATACTGACCCACGAGCGCTTGTATGCTCGTAAGCCCTCAAAATGCCGGCATTTTGGCATGTCGGCTTTTCAGCTTTTGCCAATCTAAGCTACTAGAGAGTGTCATTACACACCTGATTACAAACTACGTCGAGATCCCGCGAATGATCAACCTACAACAGTTTAATCACTACGTTAATCCATAATCTAATAGAAACTACTAACACCATACTCCACAGATATTCGGCCATCATAACAAATCACCCACTCCTTACCTTTGTCAAAATATGGCCCCAAACACTAGATCTAGCCTACCTTGGTAATGTTAACCACCCTAGCCTCCACAAGATCCACCTTACGAAAGGCCACGAAACTCAATCAGCTAACAAAAGAGTCCATAAATAGGTTTCCAAAGAAAGGATCCAAACCGATTATCACAAGAAGATCTAAAACCTTCGTAGAATCGAATACTTACCACAGGGGTTTGCTAGATTGATTCGATATCGCCAAGAGTTAATCCACTATACTAGGCCCAGATCTATACTTGATCTAATCGAAGCAAAGGGGAAAGAATGAATAGATGAAAGGGTTGGATAATCGACAGAGAAAAGAAGTTGGATTTGGTTTGAGAAGAGAACACTGGAGAGGGTTCGGCCAAGAAGTGTTCAAGAGAAAAGAGTGGTAGGGTTTGGCTCTTTGGGTAAATCGACAAAGGGGAAGGCTAACTATTTTAAGATTTCGGCTTTTAAAGAAATTGGCCAAAAGAAATCGGCTAGAATATAAAGTGTTTCAGGTTTTAGCTTTTGAAACAATCGGCCAATGAGGGTTCTAGGTGAGTCGACTTCAACTAATGAAGAAAAGAGGAAGAAGATGAAGAAGATCGGTTCGGTTAGAAGAAGAAAAGAAATGGAAAGGTCCGATTCTTGCACTAATCAGCCAAGGGAGAGGTTGAGAGCTTAGGGACTTTCGGCTTTTTAAACAAAAAGGGGAAAGAAGTGAAAGAAAAAAAAGAGCAAAAAGGCAATTCTCAACTTACCTAATCGGTACGAAGAAGAAAATGACCAAAAGCAAATCCCAAAAGGCATACTCTACAACAAAAATTCTGCTCACTTTCACCACATATGCCTAAAATGCATGCTACAAAGACCATTAGCCGAATTGGCTCTTCCAAGTCTCCCACAATCGGCCAACTCTCCCTTCATAACTCAATCCCTAAATTTTCTCCTTGATAAACTCCCCCTTATCACTCCTTAATCTAATCCCATGAGCACTTCAAACTCCTTCTTTCAGAATTTAACTTGGACTCGACCTCTTACCGTGCACATGTAATAAAATAAAATAAACCCTTTGCTCACAAAGGGATTCGAACCTTAGCTCCCTCACAAGCTTCCACACGCCATCATCCTACTCTAAGTGGTGCCACCTTACCACTTTACCATAGGCTCACTTGTGCCTTAAATCCCCAACATTTATTTAAAAGCCCACTTTGCTAAAATCCATTCTTACTTAAGGCTAAAAATTAAAAATTCTCCTAGGCCTTAGACTTAAACCTAGGCCTTCTAAAGGTCCACTAACTGCACTCAAATCTTTAATACAACACATCAAACCATGTAAAGATAAATTCAAGCAAAAATTCAAAAACCATAAAAATTAAGGCGTTACAACTTTACCCCCTTAAAGAAATTTCGTTGAAATTTACCTGGTCCAAAAAGGTGAGGGTATTGTTGACGTATCGCCTCCTCTGACTCCCACGTAGCTTCTTCTCTGTCGTGATTACGCCAAAGTACTTTTACCAGAGGCACTGATTTCTTCCTTAACATCTTGACATCATGTAAGACGTCGTGAATCCGGTCTAACTCAGGAGGTAGTTCCAGCTAATATGCTACCGAACCCACCCGTTTAAGTACTCGATAAGGGCTGATAAATTGCAGACTCAATTTGCCCTTCTTTCCGAACCTTAAGATCTTCTTCCACGGTGAGACCTTCAAGAAAACCAAATCTCCCATAGAGTATTCAATTTCCTTATGCTTCAAGTCAGCGTAAGATTTCTGCCTATCAGATGCCTCCTTTAACTGATCCCTGATCAGGTTGACCTTATCTTCTGTATCCACTACTAACTCTGGCCCAAGTACTTGACGTTCTCCCAACTCTTCCCAACAAGTAGGAGTACGACACCTACGCCCATATAACACCTTATACGATGACATTCGAATACCTGTCTGATAACTATTGTTATATGCAAACTCCGCTAACAGCATAGTTTTCCCAGCTACCTCGGAAATCAATAATACACCCTCTCAACATATCTTCCAAAACCTGAATCACCCTCTCTGACTGTCCATCCATCTGAGATTGAAAAGCAGTGCTAAAATCCAACCGTGTACCTAACGCCTCATGCAACTTTTGCCAGAATCGAGATGTAAACCTAGGGTCCCGATCAGAAATAACCAAAACTGGCACTCTATGAAGTCATACTATCTCAGCTACATACAGTTTTGCCAAGTTCTAAAGTGATAGTCAGTTCGGACGGGTATAAAATGAGCAGATTTGGTCAGCCTATCCACAACCACACAAACCGAGTCTTTCTTAACAGACGTCAAGGGTAGCCCACTCACAAATTCTATGGTTACCCTTTCCCACTTCCAAACTAGAATCTTCACTGGTTGCAGAAGTCCAGATGGTAGTCGATGCTCAGCTTTCACCTGCTGGCATGTCAGACACTTACCCACAAACTCTGTTACTTCCCACTTAAGTCCAGGCCACCAATACAATTTCTGTAAATCCCGATACAACTTATTCCCTCCGGGATGCATGGCACAGAGATCGCTATGAGCCTCTTGCAGTATAGACTGCCTCAAACCAGAGTCCTTTGGGACAAAAACTCTCCCACAGAAACACAAAATCCCTTTACTGTTCAACCCAAAGTCAGAAGTTCCACCCTCTTCAATCAGTCGAAACCGAGGAACCAATGACTCATCCAATAATTGCTTCTCCTTAATTTGCTCCAACCAGGTCGGTATTACTTACAGTTCAGCTAACAAGCTACCATCATCATATAGACTAAGATGAGCAAACATCGCTCTTAGCTCAGTTACAACTCTTCGACTCAGTGCATCAGCTACCACATTAGCTTTGCCTAGGTGATACTCAATAAAATAGTCGAATCCTTAAGCAACTCTATCCATCTTTGTTGCCTAAGGTTCAACTCCTTCTGAGTCAAAAGATACTTGAGGCTCTTATGTTCCATGTATATGATACACTTTTCTCCATACAAGTAGTGCCTCTAGATCTTTAGCACAAAAATTACTGCTACCAACTCCAGATCATGTGTAAGGTAATTCGCCTCGTGAGGCTTAAGTTGTCGCGATGCATAAGGAAGCACTTTACCCTCTTGCATCAACACATAGCCCAATCCAACATGCGACGCATCACTATACACAGTAAAATCCTTCCCAGACTCCGGTTGAATCAATACAGGTGCCTCAGTCAAAACTTTCTTCAACTTTTCGAAACTCTCTTGCTGTTTTGTAATCCAGACCAACGGTACTCCTTTTTTTAAGAGCATCGTCAACAGTGCCGCTATCAAGGAAAACCCTTCTACAAACCTCCTATAATACCCTGCCAAACCTAAAAAACTCTAAATTTTTGACACAGATCTCGATGGCTTCCATTCCAGCACCGCCTCGATTTTTCGAGGATCCACTCTAATCCCCTCAGTAGAAACAACGTAGCCCAAAAATGTCACTTCTCGTAACCAAAATTCACATTTGCTGAATTTTGTGTACAACTGCTTCTCCCTCAACACTTGCAGGACAATCTAGAGATGCTCATCATGATTCTCCTCAGTTATCGAATACACCAGAATATTGTCTATAAAGACGACCACAAACTGATCTAAGTAGGTTGAAATACCCGATTCATCAAATCCATGAAGGCCACTTGCGCATTCATCAATCCAAACGGCATTACCAGAAACTCGTAATGACCATACTGAGTTCTGAACGTTGTCTTATGAATATCCAACTCTTTGACCCTTAGTTGATGATATCTAGATCGAAGATTGATCTTGGAAAATACCGAAGCTCCTCTTAGTTGGTCAAATAGATCGTTAATCCTTGACAGAGGGTACTTGTTCTTAATAGTCAGTTTGTTCAACTAACGATAACAATGCACATACGCATCATCCCATCCTTTTTCTTAACAAACAAGACCAGTGCTCCCCACGGAGATACACTTGGTTTAATAAAGCCTCTATTCAGAAGTTCTTAGAATTACGCTTTCAACTCCACCAACTCTTTCAGGGCCATCCTATAAGGAGCGATGGACATTGGAGCCGTTCCAGGCAACAAGTCGATTCCAAATTTGACTTCACGGTTCGGAGGCAACCTGAGAAGCTCATCCGGAAATACATCCTAAAACTCCTTGACGGTTCTAACTTCCCCTACAAGCAAACCCTCAGAATCTGATTTACTCACATATGCCAAAAATGCCTCGCAACATTTACGAATCAACTTCTCAGCTCTTAAAGCCGAAATAGCATTGGACAAGTAATCTCTTTGCTCCCCTATTACAGTTACGTCCTCATCTTCCGTGGTCTTTAACACTATCCGCTTGGCAGCGCAATCCAAAGTCACCGATGCTTAGCAAGCTAATCCATACCAAAAATGAGATCAAACTCTCCAAATGGTAGATCCATCAAGTCTACAGAGAAAATCCTACCCTGTGTCTCTAAAGGTACATTCTTAAAAAGTTTTTCTACCCTAACCGAGTGACCCAATGGACTTACCACAGAAACCCCACTCACAGTTTTCTTAGATTGCACACCCAACGACCCAGACACATCACAAGCAACATACGAATGGGCAGATCTAATGTCAATCAGAGCAGTGTATGGCGTGCTATAAATTAAAAACGTACCGGTTATGAAGTCAGGTGTGTCACCCTCCTCTTGGCGACGAGCAGCATAAACCAACACTAGCTAGTGAGCCTCAGCATTTTTAGCACCCCTGCCTGGTGCCCCACGTCTACGTCCATTTCTATTGCTGCCCCTAGCCTAACCATGGCCTCTCAGTGGTTGTTGCCCACCTCTCACTGACTGAGCAACCCTTGGTTCAGCAGCTTGCATCTGCGCTGGCCTATGAGGACAATCTTTAACTCGATGATCTTTGGACCCATACCGAAAACATGCTCTAGAACGCTTCTAACACTCACCCAGATGTACCTTTCCACAATCTGCACAAGCTTGCGGTCTAACCACATTCATTGGAACTTCTCGCACTGGCTCGTCCACTCTAGCTCTTTTAACGGACCTTCCTGCAGCACCCGAGGGCCCTGAATCCCTCCTGAATCAATTTCTATCTTTTTCACGGTTCTGGCACTCCGAACACTTCACCTCCTTAGAAATCTTGGCTTTCTCCACCAGAGTAGCAAAGTCACGCTCCCTATGTGGAGCAATCAATACTCTTAACTCGTCTCTGAGGCCATCCTTAAATCGCACACTGCGTTCATACTCTGTAGCAACTATACCACTGGCATACTGGCTTAACCTTAAAAATTTAACTTCATACTCCGCGGCAGTTCTACCACCCTGAGTTAGATTCAGGAATTCCTTCCTTCGGGCGTCCACATAACTTGCCCCAACATACTTTCTTTTGAAAGCCATCTTAAACAGCTCCCAAGTCACCTACTCAGCTGGGGTACCATCCCTCACAGTAATCCACCACTGGTAGGTCTCATCAGACAATAAAGATACTGCTCTTTTCAGCTTCTACTCCACTGAGTAGTCTATGTCGTCCATGATCCGCTCTGTGGCCTCCAACCAATACTCAACCACATTCGGGGCTACACCAGATACACCCTTGAAAATTTTTACTCTATAAGCTAGAAGCAGTTCAGAAATCGATCCTTGATTCATCGTTCCAATACTTGCTCTAGCAACCTTTTCCAAAACCCGTAGCATTGCCTGGGACAAAGCATCGTCCCTTGCAGCCCCATCATAAGACCCCGTCTTAGTTGCTGGTGGCACTCGTGCCTCCCCAACTAGCATGTGTCCTGACGATGAAGACTCAGCTTGCACACTTCCTCAGCCACGACCACGGCCTCTTCCCCGTGCTGCCCTCGTACTCATATCTTATTGTCTGATTACAAATTTTATGAATTAGTTCAATATTTCAATATTTATTACAGATGTTTTATGCAGAGATAGTATTTTAGAGTTGTTTTCGTAGAATCACAGTTTAGCTACAATTTTAGTCTTCTAGAGTTTTCAGTTTTCCTACTGTCTCAGTCTTCTACAGTAGGGTCTTAGTACTATCTACAGTAGTATCATAGTATTACAGTAAAATAAAGTAAAGCAGAAGGTACTTACGGACTTGGTGCCGGAGACTCGGTGTGCCACTTCTTTAAAAACCAAATTCAAAAAACCCAAGTTTGATCGATGACAATAAACTTTATTGGAAAATTCCAAAAACCCTAGACTTTTTTGGAAAAATTACCTAAAAACATTTTGGAAAGAAATTGTTTAAAAGAATTCTTAAGGAAGTTTTTCAAAATTGATTTCAAAACAAGTTAGAACTTAAATTTTAAGAAAGCGTTTGAACCCATTACACAGCTGAGTTGTTACAACCGAGCTCTGATACCACTAAATGTAACACCCCAAACCAGCCCAGACATTATGGCCAGATCTAGTGTGTCACATGAACGTCTGATTCACTTACGACCCTCTTTTAATAAAACATTATATTGTTTGATGGGAAAATCCACGTTTAGTAGCTTGTGCTTAAGAATCAATATTGGTTTTAAAACCATATTTATTACTACGTAAAATTCACTTCTTAAAAGATCATATTGTTATGTTATCTTTATTAAGTAATTCAATCGTTACGTAATGTATGTTTTGAAGATGTTTGATTAAATTTGGAAAACCCTTATAGACTAGTTTACTATTGTAAAACAAACAATAAGGAAGACCCAAAACAAAATACCCGAGTGGCCTTATTACAACTTAAATATGAAATTTAAAAATGAAATATAAATAAACTAATATTTAAGAAAACATTAGAAACCGGAAACTTAAACCTCGTGGCCACCCTGAATCCCTCGCAGCTCCAAGTCCTCTATGGTTGGGGTTACCTGCATAGATAGAATCAAAAGGGTGAGTTTGTGAAAACTCAGTGTGTAAAGAAACACAACCAGTGTCAAAGATCAGACAAACTCAATCTGGGCCGAAGCCCTATTCAGATATAGGTCATACTAGGCCTTGGCCCTTTTCAGAAATAGAGTAGGCCTTGGGCCCATTTCAGATACAGAACAGAATGTATATATATTAATATGTATGTATGCAAAGCCCAAGCCCAGTCCATCCCTACACACCACCCGTACTAGCCCTACACACCATGTGGGGAATAACTAAACCCACCCAACCCTATACACCACAGACGCAGCAGAGCTGCTAATACAGAAATCGTGGCAAAGCCACCAGAACAAAAATACGAGGCAGAGCCTCTAAGCAGATTACGTGGCAATTCCACTTTTAACATTTCCTCCATATCCATAACCCAACCCCATGCAACCTAGAGTACTACATGACATGGGTATATAGAATATCAGATACAATAACATGCAAATCAGTCAACTATTTCTAGGGGTAAAACAGTTATTTAGCATCTAGGGATAAAACGGTAATTTTCACCCTTCGGGGTATTTTAGTAATTTAGCTACGTCTCTAAGTTTCATATTTAATACGACCTTTTAGCAGGTCTAACGTCGCTCCGAGCGACTCGAATAGTCCATACATTCATATAGTGCCATCAGGCCAAAAAACCCCTAATGGGACTGATGAAGCCCACCTGCTAATGTGGCCCGCTCAATCTAATTTTACACATATTATCGCAAATTTAGTATCCAGTTTACCAGAATTCACTTACTGCATACTTTTACCCATATGGGCCTGTAAGCCCATTGGGCCTAACTTTGGCTCATCGTGGCCTAGAACAGCCCAAGTGCACGAAAATGCACATAGCAACCTTTACCGTCCATTATTTTCAATTTCATGATTTCATACCGACCCACGAGCGCTCACACACTCGTAAGCCCTTGAAATGTCAGCATTTCAACTTTTTGACTTTTGCCGATCTATGCTACTAGAGAGTGTCGTTACACACATGATTACAAACTACATCGAGATCCCGCGAATGATCAACCTACAACAGTTTTAATCACTATGTTAATCCATAATCTAATAGAAACTACTAACACCATACTCCACAAATATTCGACCATCATAACAAATCACCCACTCATTACCTTTTGTTGAAATCTGGCCCCAAACACTAGATCTAGCCTAACTTGGTAACGTTAACCACCCTAGCCTCCACGAGATCCACCTTACAAAAGGCCATGAAACTCAGTCAGTTAACAAAAGAGTCTATAAATAGGTTCACAAAGAAGGGATCCAAACCGATTATCACAAGGAGATTTAAAACCTTCGGCTTTCCTTTATTCACAAGAATATGAAGAAATATAATCGAATACTTACCACAGGGGTTTGCTAGTTTGATTCAATATCGCCAAGAGTTAATCGACTATACTAGGCCCAGATCTATACTTGATCTAATTGAAGCAAAGGGGAGAGAATGAATAGATGAAAGGGTTGGATAATCGACAGAGAAAAGAAGTTGGATTCGGTTTGAGAAGAGAACACTAGAGAGGGTTAAGCCAAGAAGTGTTCGTGAGAAAAGAGTGGTAGGGTTCAGCTTCTTGGGTAAATTGACAAAGGGGAAGGCTAACTATTATGAGATTTCAGCTTTTAGAGAAATTGGCCAAAAGAAATTGGCTAGAAGATGAAGTGTTTCAAGTTTTGGCTTTTGAAACAATCGGCCAATGAGGGTTCTAGGTGAGTAGATTTCAACTAATGAAGAAAAGAGGAAGAAGATGAAGAAGATCAGCTCGGTTAGGAGAAGAAAAGAAATGGAGAGGTTCAATTCTTGCACCAATCGACCAAGGGAGAGGTTGAGAGCTTAGGGACTTTTGGCTTTTTGAACAAAAAGGGGAAAGAAGTGAAAAGAAAATAGCAAAAAGGCAATTCTCAACTTACCTAATCGGTACGAAGAAGAAAATGACCAAAAGCAAATCCCGAAAGGCATACTCTACAACAAAAATTCGGCTCACTTTCACCACATATGCCTAAAATGCATGCTACAAAGACCATTAGCTAAATTGGCTCTTCCAAGTCTCCCACAATCGGCCAACTCTCCCTTCATAACTCAATCCTTAAATTTCCTCCTTGATAAACTCCCCCTTATCACTCCTTAATCTAATCCCATGAGCACTTCAAACTCCTTCTTTTAGAATTTAACTTGGAGCCCCCTCTTACCATGCACATGTAATAAAATAAAATAAACCCTTTGCTCACAAAGGGATTCGAACCTTAGCTCCCTCACAACCTTCCACACGCCATCATCCTACTCTAAGTGGCGCCACCTTGCCACTTTACCACAGGCTCACTTGTGCCTTAAATCCCTAACATTTATTTAAAAGCCCACTTTGCTAAAGTCCATTCTCACTTAAGGCTAAAAATTAAAAATTCTCCCAGGCCTTAGACTTAAACCTAGGCCTTCTAAAGGTCCACTAACCGCACTCAAATCTTTAATACAACACATCAAACCATGCAAAGATAAATTCAAGTAAAAATTCAAAAACCATAAAAATTGGGGCGTTACATTATTGGTGCAGGTTATTCACAAATTTGGGTGAGAAATAAAGCTAGGAAATGACCTTATTTTGTCTACACAGGTAGATACACGGGCATGTGTCTTGACCGTGTGTGACACACGGCCTAGCACATGGGTATGTGGTTTGGCCGTGTGTCCTCTACATCTTAAAATTGAGAAACAGAATGCTCAGAATTGGGCATATGGGCAGAGACACGGGCGTGTGTCTCAGTCATGTGAAACACATGGCCTAGAACATGGGCGTGTGTCTTGGTCATGTGAAACTTGCACCTAATTTTCAAAAATTAAATTAACCACACAGCCTAGCATACGGACGTGTCACTTGGCTATGTGACCTTTGCACTTAATTAAATTACAGAACAGATAGTTACTCGAGTTAGGGACACGGGCTTGTGCCCTACCTCATATGCCACATGGCCTGAGACTTGGGCATGTCACTTGGTCTTGTGGCTCACACGGCCTACTCACACAAGCATGTGACCCCTATATATAAGAAAAATTTTGAAATTTCATAAAAAATTCTCTGAGATTATGATTTACTCTCGACTTGTTACTAATGTTTAAATTGGGCATTGAAGGTCCAGCCAAGGAACGATATGAATTATTTTGGATATGAATTGTAATAGCCCAATATAGGCCTAAATGGAATAATGGTTATGAAAGCATAAATTTGAGGTTAAAATATTTATTCCGATTGAGTTTTAAAATTTATGATGTGTTTGAAATGTTGTGTGAAATTTTCGTTAAGAAATTTTATCGATTGGGTGTCTAATTTGATAATTAGGACTAAATTGAAATAGATGAAAAATGTATGTTCTTGTTCATCAAGGTACTTGATTGGAATGGGTTTTTAAATTTGAGGTCCTTAAATGGTAATTAGACCATTATATTTCAATATGGTCAAAAATGGGCATAAGATAAAATGCTAAAGTTTTTCATTAAGAGCATTTTGGTCATTTAGTAATTAAAATGAATTGAAAAAACAAAACAAGCCAAATTCTTGTCCATCTTCTTCATATGGCTAAATCTAGCATGGGGGAAGCCATGGCTAAAGTTTTCAAGCTTCTAAGCTTCATAGTAAGTCTGTCTTTGCCCCGTTTTTTATGTTATTTACGTTTTTGAAATCCTTGTAACATGAACTTTCTATTTCTACCATTATTTTGAGCTAGGGTTGAGATTTGAAAATTTACCCATATGTGAAATTTTTTTTATGTCTAATGGTAGAAATATTCGGAGTGTAATAAATGACTTTTACTAAGTGATTTTCGATGAAATTGTTAAAAAGGACTAGTTTGTAAAAGTTGTAAAAATGTTGTAAATGTGATTAAGTGGGAAATGTGGACTACTATAGTTATGAAAGTGGTTCGGCTGGGTCTAAAGTGTAAGAAAATTGAATAAAAATCATTTTACGAGCCTAGGGGAAAAAGTGTAATTATGACAAAGTTTAGGGGTAAAAATATAATTTTTCCCGAAATGTGAAATTGGGCTAAATTGAGTTGTTTATAGATTGAGAAAAATGAGATTCGGACTTAGAACGAGAGAAAAATCAAAGAAAATGTTGAATATGTCTGTTTGCCATTTTCGAGTCGAGGTAAGTTTGTATGTAAATAATATATCGTTTTTACTTATGTTATAATATTTTGTTATTATTTGAGATTTGGTTGCATATTGAATGATCACTTGAGGTAAATTATGAATTGAAATTGAGTATGGATGAATTGGTAAAAAATGTTGAAAAGTGAGGAATTTCACGGTTGGACCTTCGGAATAGAAAAGATACGAATGATCTGTTGTGAGAACACATGTGTAGTACTATGTGCAGGCTACTATGTGTTTAAGATGGTTTTAGGTCACGTGTGTAGTACTAAGTGTAGGCTACTATGTGTACCAGATGGTTAGGTCGCATGTGTAGTACTAAGTGCAGGCTACTGTGCGTACCCGATAGCTTCTATCACATGTGTGGTACTAAGTGCAGGCCACTATATGTAAGAGATGGTTTTGGTCATAGATGTAGTACTAAGTGTAGGCTACTATGTGCACCAGATAGCTTCAGCTATAAGGGTGGTACTATGTACAGGCCACCATGTATTTGTTATTATTTCGATGAGTTCAACGGGAAATTGACTAAATGAAAATACATGTGATCATGTAATGACTAGTGTAATTGAATATGAATATAAAATGAATAAGTGCAGGTATATGTGTGTGAAAATTTATAAGCAATGCACAAGATAGTTGATCGAACTTTCGGTAAGATGAAATGGAGTAAGTGAAATTATGTAAGAGTGAAAATTGTAATAAAACCATTTTGGACAGCAGCAATTGTATGACTTTGAAAAATCACCAAAAATGGTGGAAATCGAATTAGAGATTGAATAAGATATGAAATTAAACCTTATTGAGTCTATTTTCACATTAAAGAAATGGTGTAAGAAAAAGAATTTCATATTATGAGATATTTGAATTTTCATGGAACAAAGTCAGATTGATTTCAGAATCCCCTGTTCTGACTTTGGAAAATCATTAAAAATTGTAAAAAAAATAATTATGGGTTATAATTTATATGCTTAAAATCCTTAATGAGTCTATTTTTAATAAAAACAAACGAGTGATTTTTAGTTAAGATAATTAATTTTTAGTGAAAAGGGTTCGGAACCGTCAGCCAGCAAAACAAGGGTGATTTTAAAGAATAAACTGTACTTATTGGATAAACCAAAAATTCTAAAAATTTTATGGTAAGAAGATATGTGATTCTAGTTTCAAGGAAAATTAGCAGATCTTAGTTTGGAGTTCCGTAGCTCCAGATATAAATAATTTAGTGATTATGACTCAAATAGATAGCTTGTTTTGAACTTGAGTAAATAGTGGATCTATGTGTAGTAATGATTATATTATTTGGAGAACATATTGTGAAGATTTATAATAGCATGTTAATGAATTGCTTATTATTCGCATACTTACTTACTAAGCTATAATGCTTACTCCCTTCCTTTCTTTTTTCCTATAGTGTCATAGATGCTAGCTCAAGTTGGAGGTCGTCGGAAACTCACTTACACTATCAAGCTATTGGTTGATATAAAAAGGTTTTCAAGTATTTATAAGTCTATGGCATGTATAGGGACTTGGTTAATTGTTTATATGTTATTATGAGTTGGATTAAAATATTGGCCTATGCTATTTGAAGGTCTTTGTTGTATAAGGCCATTTAATGTAGCTATTATTGGTTATGTTATAAGTTAAAATGATGCAATTCATGAATGAGCATGCTTGCATATGTGTGTGGATGAATTAGTGCATGATGTTGATGTGATAAATGTGGCATGTGAATGGTTGTGTGAAGGGCACGGCCTTGGACACGGGTGTATGCCCTTATTTTCAAGAAATTTTCCAACATTTTCCAAAGTTCTCGGTTTAGTCTCGGACCGCTTCCATAGCATGTATTGGGCCTCGTAGGTCCATATCAGGGATTTAGTGATGAAAATTGAAAAGTTTAATTTGGATGTAAAATTTATGTCTCGATTTTGTACGATTGCATGTGTATGTTCCGGTAATGCCTCATATCTTGTTCCGGCACTGAACACGGGTAAGGGGTGTTAGATGAATAGTAAAAGACATGAATTATCTATAATTGTATTGTAAACTCCGATAATGCTTCCTAACCCTGTTCTGGTGATGGATACGGGTTAAGGGTGTTACAATGTCTCTCCTTCAAATGTCCACACGACCTGAGACACGCGCGTATGTCTCAGCCGTGTGAGTCACACGACCTAGCCACACAGGCGTGTGTCTCAGCCGTGTGAGTCACACGGCCTGGCCACATGGCCGTGTGACCCCTGCAATGTGAAAATTTTCAATTTTTTCCCAAAAGTTTTATATATTTTTTATTTAGTCCCAAATCCTTACTAAAGCGTTTTTATGGCCTCGAGGGCTCAAATAAGGGACAATATGCATATGTTAGAATGGATTACAATGACATTCTTGAAATGTCTCCAAATGAATGTTTAAGTGTTAAATTTTTCGGTAATGCTCCATAACTCTATTCTGGCAACAAATACGGGTTAGAGGTGTTACAAGCATAAAGACCAAAGTTCGAATTCTTTGATGCGAGCTCAAATTCGATTGATGATTTGAATCGCAAGGGTTCCCAATTGAAATTAAGAAGTATCGAAAGTAACAGACTAATTATGGGTTGAATCGAAAATGGTAGGTTATGCAAAAGGGTGTTTTGGGTGGACGAAATGGATAGGATAAGTTTCGGTTTAAAGCTGAAGAATGAACCAATATTAAAGGACAATATTGACCCGATTCTTATATCAACACTTAAGATAGTTACGGAAAAGATACCAAGAGCATGACCCACTATCTATTAAGATAGGAACCAATTGATATAGGGTGAACGCCACACTTCGAACAAGTGATAAGTTTAAAAAGAAATAGATTGACGCCACAAGGTTTACTTGATAAGTCAATTTGAGTCAAGAAAGAACAAAAGAGTTGAACACTCACTATATTATAAAAATTCATCAAAGATCTCTTCAAATGTTTACAAAACAACTATTTATAGGAAAATATAAAAGAAGATGAATGGCAAACATTCAGCCATTAATGTAGTTCACGTACACCAACCATACAATGAGCCAAATGATTCATGAACTCCTTTAAATGCATATAAATGGTTGTTCACTCCCCTTTGATGGTTCATGGACGTTTTTCCCTTATATTGGCATGTATTTGGACGTTCATGCACCTCATTGAATGATATTCATGCATGAACTGTAACTTGAAGAGTCACATTCTTCCTCCCTTTGTTGTGCATGAATTCTTAGCATAGAAGAAAGCTTCAAGTGCCTTGTATGATCACCAAAAGTCTTATTCATCTCCTTGGATCATTCGTACACCTGAAAGGAACATGCATTGTAACACCCCTTACCCAAAACCGTTGCCGGAGTCGAGCTCGAAGCGTTACCAGACTTACCTTACTAGTTCAGGGCATAAAAATTTGCTTTTAAAATTAATTCATTCACATTCATCCAATATATCCCTAAAATGGGCCCTCAAGGCCCTAAACATGCAATTGGAATGGTTCGAACCAAACCAGAAACATTTAAACATTTCCAATTATTTACACAAATTAAAACAATTTATTTCACTGTTCATAATAAAACTATCCACCTGCGTAACAGTTACTAAATTAATTATAACTCGAGTTACGAAACACAAAATTTAAATACGGAAATTTTCCTTGAAACTAGACTCATATATCTTCTTACCATAATTTTTCAGAATTTTTGGTGTGGCCAATTAGTACAGTTTATTAGTTAAAGTTTCCCCTATTTTGTAGCCCAGCATACCTACCTCTCTTCACTAAAAATCAATTATCGCATAGTACAGTTTTTATTTAGTGTTTCCACTTGTTTCTAATGAAAATAAACTCACTAAGGAATCTATACATATAAATTATGACTTATCATTCTTTTTGTACAATTTTTAGTGAATTTCTAAAATCAAAATAGGGGATCACAAAATCCCTCTGAACCAGTCTCGTAAGAATTTAAATATCTCATAATATAGACTTCCTTTGCTTGCTCTATTTATTTCTTATGAAAATAGACTCAATAAGCTTTAACTCTATATCTCATTCACTATTTAACTCTATTTCTACAATTTTTAATGATTTTTCAAATTCACATCACTACTACTGCTCCAAAACTGTTTCATGGCCGACTTTTACTCTTTCATAATTTCTTTGCATATTATCGTTTAGGCATACATAACATCAAATCATGTTCTTAATTAGCCATTCAATAGCTAATCACTATCAAGCATTCACATGCCATTCTTTAATCGTATCATAAGGACATACACACAAAATGACCAAGTCCCTCTACATGCCATAACTCAAAACATTTCAAATTACAAAATACCGAGATAGCCTTTTGATAGTGTGAGATGAACTCCGACGTCCTTACGATCCCTAAATTGTCTTAGCTACACTATAAAAGAGAGAAAGGAAAAAAAGTAAGCTACAATGCTTAGAAAGTTTACAAGTAAATAAATGACAACATTCACCAAGCATAAATATACTCATATTATACCATCAACTAACAAGATCTTTATTTTACTTCTCCACTTACTTTCCTGTTTATCATTCATTTACCTAAAATTCATTTTAATTACCAAATGACTAAAATGCCCTTCATTAAAACTTTGGTTATTTTTATCTATGTATGTCCATTTTTGTCCATGAAAACCTAATGGTCTAATTACCATTTAAGGACCTCTACTTCAATTATGCTCTTCAATTTAATCCTTTCCTATCTAGAACTCATATTTATCAACTTTTGCAATTAAGCCGTAATAGGCAATTTAAATATGCAATTCATGAAATTTTCTATCAATATTCTAACACATGCATCTATTCACACAGTAAATCATAAAAATTAATAAGAATAAATTTTTCTATCTTGGATTCGTGGTTTCGCAACCACTGTTCCATTTGGGCCCTATTTCAGGATGTTACATTTCTCCCCCTTTAGGGATTTTCGTCCCCGAAAATCTTACCTGTGAATAGGTTTGGATACTGTTTTCGCATAGACTCTTTGGGCTCCCATGTAGCCTCGTCTACCCCATGCCTATTCCAAAATACTTTCATAAGTGCAATACATTTGTTCCTTAGTTGCTTGAGCTCTTGAGCTAGAATCTTTACCGATTCTTCACTGTAAGCCATATTTGGCTGAATCTCAACCTCTGTCTGTGAAATCACATGTGACGGAATAGAACGGTAATGACATAACATAGACACATGGAGCACATCATGAATCTTCTCTAACTCTGTCGGTAAAGCTAACCGATATGCTAATGGCCCAACTCTTTCAGTCACCTCAAACGGTCTAATAAAATGCAGACTTAGTTTGCCTCTCTTGCCAAATCTAAAGACTTTCTTCTATGGGGATACTTTCAAGAACACTTTGTTACCAACTTGATACTCAATTTTTTTTCTTTTCAAGTCTGCATAAGACTTCTATCTATCCAAAGCTGCTTTCAAGCAATCTCTGATAACTTTCACTTTCTCTTCAGTTTCTTTAACTAAATCGACCCCATAAATTTGATTTTCTTTAAGCTCTATCCAATACAAAGGTGTATGTCATTTACATCCATACAAAGCTTTATAAGGTGCCATCTTCAAACTCGAGTGATAACTATTATTAGAGGCAAACTCTACCAACGACAAATATTTTTCCCAACTACCCTGAAATTCTAAGACACAACATTTAAGCATATACTCAAGTACCTGAATAACTCTCTCTGACTGACCATCGGTCTGAGGATGGAAAGTTGTACTAAAACTCAACTTTGTGCCCAAAGCTTCCTGTAACTTCTTCCAAAACTGTAAAGTGAATCTCGAGTCTCTATCTGAGATAATCGATAATGGTACTCCATGTAGTCTGACTATCTTTGAAATATACAACTCGACCAACTTGTCAAGTGAATAATCCATACGAACTGGAATAAAATGAGCCGACTTCGTTAGCTTATCAATCACAACCCATATTGCATCTTTCTTTCTCGGTGTCAATGGCAATCCTGTTACAAAATTCATGGCAACTCGGTCCCATTTTCGCTCAGGAACTAACACAGGCTACAATAAACCTGAAGGTACCTAATGTTCGGCTTTTACCTGCTGACAGATCAAGCATCTAGAAACAAACTCTGAGATATCTCTCTTTATTCCTACCCACCAATACATTTTCTTCAAACCATTATACATCTTTGTACTACCTAGATGAATAGATAAGGAACTGCTATGTGCTTCCTCTAAGATCTTTCGAATAAGCTCATCATTCTTTGGTATACATACCCGATTTTTGAACCTCAAACAACCATCAGAACTGATTTGAAAATCTGACTCTATACCTGACTCACACTGAGCTCTTTTGGCTTGCAACTCACTGTCATTTTTCTGAACTTCACAAATTTCTTCAAGAAAGATTAGCTTAGCTCATAATTTGACTAAGATATAACCATCATCTGAAAAGGTTAAACAAGTGTTCAAAGCTCTTAATGCAAATAAAGATTTTCTATTCAAAGCATTAACAACTACGTTTGCCTTACCCGGGTGATAATCGATTACTAGTTTATAGTCTTTAATCAACTCTAACCATCTTCTTTGTCTCAAGTTCAAATCTTTCTAAGTCATCAAGTATTTCAAACTTTTATGATCAGTAAATATTAGACATTTCTCACCATGCAAGTGATGTCTCTAGATTTTCAACGCAAATACAATGGCAGCTAGTTCTAAATCATGTGTCGGATAATTTTTCTCATGCGGCTTTAGCTGTCTAGAGGCATAAGCAATTACCTTTCCTTCATGCATAAGTACACAGCCTAGTCCATTCAAGGACGTATCACTGTAAGTCACAAACTCTTAACCCAGTTCTGGTTGTACTAAGATAGGAGTTTCAGTCAATAATGCCTTTAACTTGTCAAAACTCTACTGACACTTTTTAGTCTATTCAAACTTGACATCTTTCTGTAGCAATCTTGTCAATGGGGTAGCTATCATGGAAAATCCCTCTACAAATCGTCTATAATAACCGGCGAGACCAAGAAAACTTCTAACCTCTGATACATTCTTGGGAGGCTTCCAATCAACAATGGTTGAAATCTTGCTCGGATCAACTCTAATACCTTCACCTGAGACTATTCCCGTAACCAGAACTCACTTTTGCTAAACTTGGCATAAAGCTGATTATCTCTCAAAGCCTGTAAAACTATTCTGAAATGCTTTGAATGCTCAGTCTCATCATGAGAATAAATAAGATATCATCAATGAACACAACTACAAATTTATCCAAGTAAGGTCTGAAAATTCAGTTCATTAAGTCCTTGAAAATGGTAGGAGCATTAGTTAAGCCAAATGGCATCACAAGGAACTCATAATGGACATACCTAGTCCGGAAAGCAGTTTTCAAAACATCTAACTCTTTAACTCGGAACTGATAATATCCGAATCTCAAATCTATCTTGGAAAACACAGTAGCTCCCTTCAATTGATCAAACTAATCGTTATTCTAGACAGTGGATACTTGTTCTTAATAGTTACCTTGTTAAGCTGCCGATAATCTATGCACAATCTCATCGAACCATCTTTCTTTTTCACAAAAAGTACTAGTGCACCCCATGGTGAACAACTAGGTCTTGCAAAGCCTTTATCTGTTAATTCCTACAACTGAACTTTCAATTCTTTCAATTCCATTGGAGCCATTCTACAAATAGCAATAGAAATGGGTGTTGTACCTGGAACCAACTCAATACCAAACTCAACTTCTCTGATAGGAGGCAAACCTGGTAGTTCTTTCGAAAACACATTAGGAAACTCACATACCACAGGCACTGATTCAATTTTCAACTTTGGAACTTTAGTATTCAACACAAAAGCAAGATAAGCTTCATATCATTTTCTCAATCATTTTTGAGTAGACATAACAGAAATCATGGCAATTGAAGTATTTGACTCATCTGAATTAACTTGAAGAATTTCACCATTTTCACATTTCAACTTAATGAATTTCTTTCTATAATTCACTATCACATCATGCACAGTCAACCAATCCATACCAAGAAATACATCAAACTCATAAAATGGCAATAGTGTGAGATCAGCCGGAAAACAGTAACCTCTAATCATCAAAGGGAAATTTTTACATACTTTATCTACTAATGCATCTTGACCCAATGAGTTCGATACTTTAATCACAAATCCAGTAGACTCAATGGACATGTTCATACTAGACATCAATTTCATGCAAACATATGGAAACATTAACATCATGAAGAGAAAATGTACTCGTAATTACATCAGGAGAGGATGCCTCTTCACAAGCATAGATGGCATAGGTCCTTGCGGGTGTTCTAACATCTAGTGTCACTACTGAATCTCTAGACACACCTCTATTACTTGCCCCTATTCCCGGGTTTCTCTGTGGTCTACCTCAGACTGGAACATTCCCTAACCTATCACTCTGTAATTCTTCCTTTTTAACCATTTCTGGACACTCTTGCATAAAATGATCTAGAGCTCCACACTTGTAACAACCACTCTAATCTGCTCGACACTGGCCAAAATGACGTCTACCACACTGTAGACACTCTAGTTTGCCCGGTCGGACACTGCCTATACTCGCAATCGAGGTAGTCTGAGCTTTTGAACCCATATTTCTGTTATCTCTATTTCTGTTTGAATACCCAGCTAAAAAGTTTGATCTAGTAGAAACCTCTCTAGGCCTCTTGGATGTAGACTGAAACAGCTTGCTCATCTGTCTTTTCTTCGTATCTTGTATCTCAATTTTAGCTTTGCCTTTTTCTTTTTCTTTCAGCAACTCCTCTGCCTTACAAGCTCTGTCAACTAAAACAACAAACTCGTTTATTTCTAGAACACCAACGGACAGTCAAATATCATTATTGAGCCCATCTTTAAATCTCTTGCACATAACAGCTTTAGTTGACACACACTCTCTAGCATAATTGCTGAGTCTAACAAATTCACGTTCATATTCAGTCACTGTCATCTTACCCTACTTTAGTTTAAGGAATTCCTTTCTTTTCTGGTCGATGAATCTCTGACTGATGTACTTCTTACAAAACTCTTCCTGAAAGAAATCCCAAGTGACTCTTTCCTTCGATACTACTAACACAAGTGTCTTCAACCAATGGTAAGCTGAATCTCTAAGAAGTGACACCACATACTTAATACACTCTTCTGGTGTACAAGATAACTCATCAAAAACTCTGATAGTATTCTCGAGCCAAAATTTAGCTTTCTCTACATCGTCATCTTTAGTAGCCCGAAACTCTTCGACCCCATGTTTTCTAATTTTATCAACTGGTGGCTTCTCTCTTCTAACTGTATCTATGACTAGGAAGCTACATGGGTAGTCTAAGGATCATGAGGGGGTGGAGGTCTAACAGCCGGATTCGTACGAACGAACTCAGCAAACCATTCATTCATAACTTGGAAAAAGGCTTCTCGAGCCCCTCCTCCCTGACTAACTATAACGGGCCTTCACTACTATCTGGTGGCACCGTCCCTTCTGCGGGAGCGGGTGCATTACTTTCTATATCATCTGCACCAACTCATTCGAGATCCATAACTATAAAAGAAAAGCATTTTAAAATTGTCAAGAGTCGTTACACTATCAATATATAAGTATGGTATGTATAGATAGACTATTACTCATATTTACTCATATTGAATATTCCAAGAATCGACTAAACTCTTGCTCTGATACCAATAAATATAACACCCCTTACCCGAGACCATTGCTGGAGTCGAGCACGAAGCGTTACCAGACTTACCTTACTAGTTCGGGGCATAAAATTTTCTTTTAAAATTAATTCATTCACATTCATCCAACATATCCCTAAAATGGGCCCTCGACGCCCTAAACATGCAGTTGGAACAATTCAGGACCAAACCGAAAACATTTAAAATTTTCCAATTACTTAAACAAATTAAAACAATTTATTTCACTGTTCATAATAAAATTGTCCACCTGCGTAATAGTCACTAAATTAATTATAACTTGAGTTACGAAACTCAAAATTTAAATCTATAAATTTTCCCTGAAACTAGACTCATATATATTCTTACCATAATTTTTTCAAAATTTCTGGTGTGGCCAATTAGTACAATTTATTAGTTAAAGTTTCCCCTATTTTGTAGCCTAGTGGACCTGACCTCTCTTCACTAAAAATCAATTATCGCATAGTACAGTTTTCATTTAGTGTTTCCACTTCTTTCTAATGAAAATAAACTCACTAAGGAATCTCTACATATAGATTATGACTCATAATTCTTTTTGTACAATTTTTAGTGAATTTCTAAATTTAGAACAGGGGATCACAAAATCCCTCTGAACCAGTCTCACAAGAATTTAAATATCTTAGAATATAGACTTCCTTTGCTTGCTCTATTTCTTTCTTATCAAAATAGACTCAATATACTTTAATTATACATCTCATTCACCATTTAATTCTATTTTTACAATTTTTAATGATTTTTCAAATTCACATCACTGCTACTGTTCCAAAACTGTTTCATGGCCAACTTTTACTCTTTCATAATTTCTTTGTATAAACTATCGTTTAGGCATATATAACATCAAATCATGTTCTTAATTAGCCAATCAATAGCTAATCACTATCAAGTATTTACCTTCCATTCTTTAATCGTATCATAAGGACATACACATAAAATGACCTTGTCCCCACACATACTATAACTCAAAACATTTCAAATTACAAAATACCGAGATAGCCTTTGATACTGTGAGACGAACTCCGACGTCCTTACGATCCCCGAATTGGCTTGGCTACACTATAAAAGAGAGAAAGGAAAAAGAGTAAGCTACAATGCTTAGTAAGTTTACAAGTAAATAAATGACCACATTCACCAAGTATAAATATACTCATATTATACAATCAATTAACAAAATCTTTATTTTACTTCTCCACTTACTCTTTAACTTTCCTATTTATCATTCTTTTACCTGAACTTTCTTGTAACATAGCTTGTATATTACCCAATGAACCGTTTGGAATACTAATGGTACTTGGGTTTTCCTGCCTGATAATAGTCTGCCAATGCCATGCTCTAGGCATGGTCTTACATGGGATGTTCCCTGTCCTGCCAAAGCCATATATCTGATATGGATTTACATGGGATGTTCCTCAACTATCTCAACCTACCAATGCAATATGTCTGATCTGGGCTTACATGGGATGTTCCTCAACTGTCTCAACCCAAAATGTCATGAGATTCCATATCCCATACATCCCTAAGGTTCAAACAGGCTTTCTGATACTTTTTCACTATTACCTCATCTTTGATTCAACTTGAAATATTCTCACAAAATAAATGTATATATATGCTAGAAATTAACAACATTAATATAAAATATCGAAATATTGCATTTATTTACTATAAACTTACCTCGATGCAAAATACGATCAACTTAACAACTTAACCGTCTACCTTTTTCTTTCCTCGGTCTATCCCCAAATTTCATTCTTCTTGATCTATAATTAGAAAATTTAGCTTATTTAATACTCACATTTATCAAAACAGTCCTTAACTCTATCTTTGGCAAAATTACAATTTTGCCCCTAAACTTTTACATATTTACACTTTTTCTCCAAAGCTCGAAAATTAAATTTTTTCCCTAATTATTATGTTTTAGGGCATGCTGATCATTTTCCCTTAATGGCAACATCAAATTCTCACTCTAACATGTACTTTTGAACATTAGGTATTTTAACCGATTATGTTGTTTTACTCGTTTTCACTTAAAATCGAGTAGCACAAGTTGTTTAACATAATTTAAAACTTCATATTCTATCATAAAACATCAAAATAAACACATTTCACCTATGGTTATTTTTCCAAATATGAACCCTAGGTTAAATTATTGCTCGAATAAGCTAAATCGAGTTACCGAGACTCCAAAAACGTAAAGAACATTAAAAACGGGGCTTGGATGAACTTACTATGAGCTTGAGAAGTTAAAGAAACCCTAGCTATGGAGACATATGAGTTTCGGCCCTTATGGAGAAGATGATAACAATTTTGCCATCTTTTTCCCTTTTAATTCCTTTTAATTACTAAATGACTAAAATGCCCTTCATATTTTATGTCCATTTTTTTCCATGAAAACCTAATGGTCTAATTACCATTTAAGGACCTCTATTTCAATTATGCTCTTCAATTTAATCCTTTCCTATCTAGAACTCATATTTATCAACTTTTGCAATTAAGCTGTAATAAGAAATTTAAACATGCAATTCATGCAATTTTCTATCAATGTTCTAACACATGCATCTATTCACTCGGTAAATCATAAAAATTAATCCGAATAAATTTTTCTATCTCAAATTCATGGTTTCACAACTACTATTCTGTTTGGGCCCTATTTCGGGATGTTACATGCATTCTTATAAATGGAGTTTTAATGGTATATAGGCTCATGAACTAGTTACATGCATCTTGTAGATTCATCCTCCATGATGTGCATGCATGTTACCATTCATTGTGCCACATTAATTGCTGGATTCTTTCCCCTTGGACGTTCATGCATATAGCTCATACATGAACATGAACCAAATGTCACATAAAGCTCCTTTTGCTTCTATTGTCTATGCACATGTATTGGTGCAATAAATTCAGCAACTCCAAGTGCACGTATTAAACTTAAGAAGAACTTTCCTAGCAGTAGTCAATGTGAACAACCTGGACAATATTAAAACAACGTTTAAATGCAATATTATGACAAGAAATTAAGCAAACTTTAATGTGTATGGACTTTGACAAACATTAATAATGTCATAATTAAGACACATAATTAAAACACATATTAATGATGTTCAAACTAAGACATAATTAGAAAAACATTTTAATAATGTTCAAACTAAGACATAATTAAAGACTCAAACTAAAAATAACTAAAATAACTCAAATGGATAAACATCCTTATTTTCCAGCAACCAAAATAACACACTGATTTGAAGCTTTATCTGAAGCACATTGCATGGGATGCATGGAGTGCATGCCCAAGCTTGATCAATTAGTCCCATAACAGTTTCTCCCTAAACTCGATCAATGATACTCGTAATAGCTTCCTTGAACTTCTTAGCTCGTGCACGAGTACTTGGTCCTATTGGCAGCTCGATTGGTTCACAAGCTGTTTGCCTAACATTGAGCGTTGGGTCCGTGTCCATGCTCACATCATCCCCCCTCTTTGAAGCAATTTGTCCCCAAATCGTCCCCTATATCATAAGGAGAAAGATCAGATACATTGAAGCTAGCACTAACATTATACTCACTAGGAAGGTCCAATTTGTATGAATTATCATTAATCTTCTCCAACACTTGGAAAGGTCCATCACCTCGGGGTAACAACTTAGAACTTCTTTAAGTAGGGAATCTCTCTTTTCGCATGTGAATCCAAACCCAATCTCCCTCTTTAAAATGATTTGTCCTCAAATCAGGCCATTTGCTTGAAAAAAGTCTTTGTGGATCACAATTCCTTGAATTATATCTTTCTTCCATTGAGTTGAACATAAATCTTTCTGGAACCTAAAAATCAAAAACATTTTCAGAAACAAAATAAGAATGAAGGATTTCTTTCAATCCATCACTTACACAGTCTTAAAACAATTCAAAGATGTTGCATTTCGTATAAACATAATGAATATCAAACGTTCCTTCAATGTTGTAAACTCAAGTTAACTCCGTGATTAAAAATAAAGTTTTCTCTTACCATTTCAATCTAGCTCGAAAGTTTCATGGCTGGCAACATAGAAGGAACATGAAGTAATTGAAAGTTATAATCATACAAAACATGCTCGAATCCTTTAAACCATAATATAAAACAATCTCTGGGATCAAAGATTTGATTTTGACTTTGTAAGTCATCAGAATTCGCATGTTTTGTTTTCGAAAATAATAATGTTAAAAGATGGAGCAAATGGAAGTGGCCAACACATTTATACAAAATAAATTTATGATGCTCATCTTTTTTCAACAATAACTTAAGAAAACATGCTCCGGGTTTAAACACATGGTTTTGATCACTTATTTTCGAATGCAATAAAAACTTTTCTTTCAGCAATAATTCACACATGTTAAACAAATAAGATTTAGGCATAGGTATGTTCAAATAATCAAAACTCTCAAAATTCCTTTGAACATGCAGAGATATCCACAAAATTTTCTCACATTGATTTAAAGAATTCACATAGCAATTAAATCAAACAGATTAAGCTTTCTACGTGAAAATTTTTTATCACATACGATAAACAAATTCTATTAACATATAGTTGGAACAAAGATATCAATGTCCAAATCATCTTGCAATTTAATGTTATTTGAATCAACATGAAACAAATAATGAGAGAAACATTTTAAAACACTATTCGGGACAGAATCAACAACTTTATTCAATGAATAACAACAAAACAGGTTATCGTAAAGAATTTTTTTAATATAAAAAACTTTGGCAAACTTGTTAATGAAATTCAAAGAATACCAATTTGATTGAATCTCAAAAGGTTCCTTACCTTGCTTACCTTCAGAGATTTGAAAAATGTTTTTACTCTCCAACTTACCTTTTTCGATCAATTAGAATCGTCTCTCGTCAGTGAGGTAATGAAGTTGGGACTCTTCCATGGCTGGAATTTTATAAACCTAAAATGAAGAGTAATCAAAAGGCAAACTCAAATGTGGGTTAACAAAAATAGTCCTCACATTTGTTTGAATACTCTCTTCTTCTTCACTCGTTTCTTTTTTAATCTTTCTTTTTCCACACTCTCTTTTATTTTTGAAAACTCACTCTCACTCTTTATTTCACTTTTTTTTTTCAACAACGACACTCATTTCATTCACACTTTCTTTTATTTCTTCAATCTCAATGAAACATTCATCTTTAACATGTTCTTTTCTTTCGCTCTCATTTTCCTCTTTTTCATTCTCAAATTATTTTTCAATGTTCTTTTCTCGCTAGCATTCTTTTTCTTTCTCTTTTCTTTCAACTTCTTTTTCTCTCATTTATTTTTTTCTTCTTTTAATTTCTTTTATTTTTATTTCATTTTCTCTCATTAACAACTCTTGTATTTATTTTCTTTCAATTTCCTTTTCTCTCATTCTTTCATCACAAGATACGGTTAAGATGAAAGAATTGGAACGAGAAGATTTTCGTTGGGTAAGAGTGGACGGATATACATTTGAGACACAATCAACTCTTCGTGAGTGAACCTCTGTGGATGAGTATTTTGGTGTAATTGAAGAGATACTTGTGCCTTCTTTTTTGTCACCTTGAAAGGCTTCAAACTCGTGGTTTGCTTTATTCCGACTTGAATTCCTCGACAAATAGGAATTACGACATGGATTTTTTCTCAAGAAATCATTGGATGTTTGACTCCTTGACAGTCTTGCTTCCATCCTTTGATTTTGAGGAGTTCGTTCCCGTTGGGTTCTTTCCTTTAATTGGTCTAATTGCTCTTGCATTGGCTCTAACAGGTGTTGTAGCATTCGGTCCATATGTCGAATGAGGGTTTGGTATGCTAAATCGGGCACACCACCTCCACTAGCAACATTCCTTTTAGGACTTTGAGACATGATGTTTCCTTACCACAAACCTCACTAGTTCTCTCAAAAAGGAAAAGGTAATGTTCACTCCACTCGTGTTTTCACTCGTTTTGGCTTTTGTTCCCTCTACTATTCTCACACACTCTTGCCTTTTACCACTCTTACTCGTTTCTCTAAGTTCTTAGGTGACTACCTTAGACTTAAGCAGCAAATCTTTGCAAATCAGATTCAAAAGTGATGTAAAGGTGGGAGTTAATGTTGGATAATAGGGTAGGCTTAAAAGAAAACAAAACTTAATTGAAGTGTGGTTGAGATTGCTATGTTAAAGGAGAATTTGTACTCGGGCAACAGAAAACACTTTCAAGCTAGCTTTTTTTATAAAAGTTTGAGTCTCCCCTTTTGTACTTTTCAAAATTGGATTGCAAAAATGCTGAATTCTCTTTTTTTTTATTTTTTATTTTTTTAAATTTCAATGTTGGGAGATATAAAAACGTAGATACTTACTTAATTTTACTAGCTCTAATATCGAATGATGTGAGCTCGTATTCATTTGATGATTTAAGTTACAAGGGTTCCCGATCCAAATTAAGAAGTATTGAAAGTAACGGACTAATTATAGGTTGAATTGAAAATGGTAGGTTATGCAAAAGGGTGTTTTTGATGGACGAAATGGATAGGATAAGCTTTGGTTTAAGGCTGAAGAATGAACCAATATTAAAGCACAATATTGACCCAATTCTTATATCAACACTTAAGATACTTATGGAAAAGATAACAAGACCATGACCCACTATCTATTAAGATAGGAACCAATCGATATAGGGTGTAACACCCCATACCCAGCCTAGAAGTTAGGCCCAAGTCTAGCGTGCCACATTGAAGTGTTTTTCAAAAACCATGTGTCCAAAGAAACCCTTCTTAAAGAAACTTGTTGCAAACTAAAACTTGTGTTTGTTTATTTTCAAAACTTGGTCAACTAAAAGTTAATCCCTTTTAAAAACATTATTACCTTTAAAACCTTCTTTGTTGCAAAAGCCTAATTTAGTTAGTTGCGGAAGACGTAATGTTCGAAAATAGTTAACATTTTGGAAAACCGTGATTCACCTCTAGCAGATATAATTCAAAGTAAATAAAAACCTTAAAATAAAAATTCAAAAATTATAAAAGGCCTTATTACAAACCAAACCCAAAATAAAGTACTTGAGAGTAAATAATCAAAACAGAAAGCATAAGCAGTGTGTGGCCTTCTCCGAGTCTCTCGTAGCTTCGATCCGTCTAAGGTTGGGGATTACCTGAAAGGTTAATAAATGGGGTGAGTTTACGAAAACTCAATATGTAATCCTCTACTACAAATATGAACAGTCAGTCATGTAAAAGAATTAAAAAGTTTGCCCTACCACAGTTCCAGTATCAATTGGGCCTTATCCTACTATAACAGACTGCACTATATGGGCCTTAGCCCATTACAGAATCAGAAAACATTATCAGAACTAGAATTAAAATGAGAATCAGAGTCAATATCAGTATCAGAATTAGAATCAAAATTAGAATTAGAATCAGAATCAATATCAATTAACGGAATCAGAATTGGAATCAGAATTAGAATCAAAATCGGAATCAAAATCAGAATCAGAATGTGAATGCAATCCCAACCTAGTCCAGCCATCACACCACCCGTACCAACCAACACACCATGTGGGGAATAACTTAACCCACCCAGCCCACACACCAATGGGCAGCAAAGCTGCCAATAACAAAATATCGTGGCAGAGCCACCAGAATCAGATAATGTGGCAAAGCCACTTAACAGAATACGTGGCACAAAGCCATCGGTAATGTGTCTATAATCGGCACAAAGCCTGTGATATTGGCACAAAGCCTTCGGTAATGGCACAAAGCCCATAATAATGGCACAAAGCCCACAATATTGATACGAAGCCCACAATAACGGCACACAGCCTTCGGTAATGGCACAAGCCCATAATAATGGCACGAAGCCTACAATATCAATACAAAGCCCACAATAACGGCACACAACCTTTGGTAACATGATCGGCACTCAGTCATCGATCGGTTCATAATCATCTCGGGCGACCCGTGTGACCTTATCAAATCAGTACGAATATACGGCTCTTAAGCCTTCGGTGGATCCACAGTCGTCAAGCAACCATGTGATCCTAACAGATCAGATCTTCCTCCATACAAAATCCCAACCCATGCAACATGTTGTGTATGCAGAATGTCATGCCCATATTTGAATCAAACAATCACAGTCAAATCATTCATATCACCAACATATATTCACAATCAAATCCATCAAACACACAGTTCAAGTCAGTCACTTGCCCACAAGGGCAAAACAGTCATTTAACACCCTAGAGGCAAAATGGTAATTTTACCCCACAGGGGTATCTCGGTAATTCTACCCTACAGGGATATTTTAGTAATTCTACCCTACAAGGGTATTTAGGTAATTCTACCCTATAGGGGTATTTCGGTAATTCTACCCTACAGGGGTATTTCAAAAATTCTACCCTATAGGGGTATTTCGGTAATTCTACCCTACAGGGGTATTTCAGTAATTCTACCCTACAGGGGTATTTCGGTAATTCTACCCTACAGGGGTATTTTGGTAATTTTACCCTATAGGGGTATTTCGGTAATTCTACCCTACAGGGGTATTTCGATAATTCTACCCTAAAGGGGTATTTTAATAATTCTACCCTACAGGGGTATTTTAGTAATTCTATCCTACAGGGGTATTTTAGTAATTTCACTAATTAGGGGTATTTCGGTAAATTCATAAATCAAGGCATTTCGGTAATTTTACAAATTGGGGGCATTTTGATAATTTTATAAATTGAGGGTATTTCGATAATTTTCACAAGTCCGGGGTATTTCAATAATTTCACAAATTAGGGGTATTTCAAAAATTTTGAAAGTCAAAGGTATTTCGGTAATTCCAAAAATCAAGGGTATTTCGGTAATTTCACATATCAGGGGTATTTCTATAATTTCATGAATCGGGGTTATTTCTGTAGTTTTGTAAACCGGGGCTATTTTAGTAATTTCGCAAATTAAGGGTATTTCTGTAATTTTACAAACTAGGGGTATTTTGGTAATTTTCCAAACCAAGGGTATTTCAGTAATTTTATAAACCAAGGGTATTTTTGTAAGTCAATGGTATTTCAATAATTTTGTAAATCGAGGGTAAAACGGTAATTTTGTAAATCGGGGGAACTTTGGTAATTTTACAAGTCGAGGGTATTTTAGTAATTTAGTAAACTAAAGTATTCTAAACAGAGATAACAATGCGAATGGGCCTAGGGCCCCATTCTCGGCCCCAATGGGCCCACATGCTCGTGTGTCCCTTTTAGCCTAAATCTAGCCACAGATATGAGATTCACCTAATCTAGTCCAATATTTACTACACAATCAAGCAACTTATCCAATTGGGCCTGTAGGCCCGTTGGGCCCACATGGCCCCTTTCGGCCCATCGCGGCCCGAAGTAGCTGTCCTACAGCTAGAGTAGTGAGAAATACACACCTGATAGGAGACTGGAGTTCATCCGCGCTTCGAGCACTTTTAGCCAACGCCCAACCCAAACGAGCCCGCCATAAAGCGAAAGGGATCAGCCAAGAAAGATATCTTTACTCTCCCCATGGATCTCCCTATTTAAAGCCAGCTTCGCATCCACTCTTATGTTAGCTTCCCGATGTGTGATCCCCCCATCTCAGAGTTTAAATTCAACACCAACTCTTGCCGCCCCCTGTTAGCAAAATAAAAGCTCTTTGATTGCTATGAGTTTTGAACCCTGGACCTCCTTGCCAACTCTATGACGCCACATTCCTGCCTCTTATGTGGCGTTACTTTACCACTAGACTACAACGCTTTTTGTGGCACAAATTCTCCAACAATATTCTTAAGGCCTACCTACTACACCCAGGGTTTAATTCACCTTAAACCAAAATTTTTGCTAGAGTCCAGGTTTGAACCCAGGACTTCTCCAACACTTCTCAGTACACTTAACCACTGAAACAAGCCTTCATTAACGGAATTTACATGCACAACAAAATATTATAAGCCACTTCCAACTGCTCCCATGCTCAAGGCCCAAAACTTTTAGGCCCAAATTCAGGGTGTTATAGGGTGAATGCCACACTTCGAAGAAGTGATAAGTTCAAAAAGAAACAGATTGACGCCACAAGGTTTACTTGATAAGTCAATTTGAGTCAAAAAAGAACAAAGAGAGTTGAACACTCACTATATTATAAAAATTCATCAAAGATCTCTTCAAATGTTTACAAAACAACTATTTATAGGAAAATATAAAAGAAGATGAATGGCCAACATTCAGCAACTAATGTAGTTCATGTACACAAACCATACATTGAACTGAATGATTCATGAACTCCCTTAAATGTATATAAATGGTTGTTCGCTCATTTGATGGTTCATGGATATTCTTCCCTTATATTGGCATGTATTTGGACGTTCATGCACCTTATTGAATGATATCCATACATGAACTTTAACTTGAAGAGTCACATTCTTCCTCCTTGTGTTGTGCATGAATTCTTAGCATAGAAGAAAGCTTCAAGTGCCTTGTATGATCACCAAAAGTCTCATTCATCTCCTTAGATCATTCATGCACTTGCATGGAACATGCATTCTCATAAATAAGCGCTTTAATGGCATATAGGTTAATGAACTAGTTACATGCATCTTACAGATTCATCATCCATGATGTGTATGCATGTTACCATTCGTTGTGCCGTATTAATTGATGGATTCTTTCCCCTTGGGCGTTCATACATATAGCTCATACATGAACATGAACCAAATGTCACATTAAGCTCTTTTTGCTCTCACTATCTATGCACATGAATTGGTGTAATAAATTTAGCAACTCCAAGTGCATGTATTTAACTTGAAAAGAAGTTTCCTAGCAGCAGCCAATGTGAACAACCTGGACAACATTAAGACAACGTTTAAATGCGATATTATGACGAGAAATTAAACATACTTTAATGTGTATGAACTTTGACAAACATTAATAATGTCAAAATTAAGACACATAATTAAAACACATATTAATGATGTTCAAACTAAGACATAATTAAAGACACATATTAATGATGTTCAAACTAAGACACAATTAAAGACTCAAACTAAAAATAATTAAAATGGATAAAAATCCTTATTTTTCAGCAACTAAATTAACACACTGATTTAAAGCTTTATTTAAAGCACATTGCATAGGACGCATGGAGTGCATGCCTTGAACTTCTTATCTCGTGCACGAGTAATTCGTCCTATTGGCAGCTTGATTGGATCACAAGATGTTTGCTTGACATTGAGCGTTGGGTCTGTGTCCATGCTCGCTTCATTCTTTCCCTTACAAAATATTAATTTTGCTATTTTTGCTCCCACTCCTCTATTTTTGTGCCAGCCAACCTAGTTTAACCTAGGTATATAAGTTATTCTTCATTAAGTTTTTAGTCTATTCATTTTCTTTTTCCTTCCAAGTCGTCCCTCTCTTCTTCCTATCGCTTTTTTCACTCAATTTTTCCCTTTTTCTTCCTCCTGTGCCATCCCAAACAATGTGATTCTCACCATTTTTGTCTTTAAATCAGACCTTTTCTGCTCTCAAATGGCCCAAAATTAGCCTCTCCTTCTCTCCTCCACTCATGACAATGTTGGTTTGTTCCCTTTTACCTCTACTTTATTTTCTTCTATTGTTGATTTTTGTTGCTATTTTTACAGCCATTTTATTAATGTTTCCAGCCACTAAAATTTGTTCCCCTTACTTCTAAAAATCCTCTCTATTGTCGATCTAAAATCGATCCCTTTGTTCCGCTATTGGACGTGTTATCACCCTTGGAGCATCATTGTTTGTTGCTATTTTTTCCCTTCTTTTTCTACCCCTTACATCAGTGTTTTCTTCAATATTTCTCTGGTTTAAACAACCCTTAACGTTTGAAATTGATAAGGTATCCAAATACATTCATCTGACATCTCAAATCTAATTAACAGGAAGCATAAGTGTGGTTTTTGCGAGTGATTGTATCATAATGTATTTGTTAAAAGCTATTGTTTTGGCTGATTGATCTAAGGCCTTTAATTGGTTATTGGATACTGATTTTTATTAATATTTTAATCGTAGGTGTTAATTTGAACGTCCCAGATCAACAGTGAAGCAGATTGTTCACACCCTTGTTTTGCATCAAATAGTGTAAGTTAGCTTGTAGAATTAGATCTGAAAAATAGATAACATAGCACTGATTTGGCTGAACCCTTAGGGGGTGTTTCAAGGCTGGTCATTAATCGTATATTATCATTTTAAGTGTTATTTTTGGATCTAATGTAACAGCCTGAATTAGAGCTTAGTCGGAATAGTAGTTTCGAGACCACAAATCCAAAGTTGAAAAATATAATTCATGATTCTTACTGAGTTATTGATATGCTTGCATGATAGTGAGAAAATTTCATGAAGGAAGTTTTATGAGTTGTGATTACTTTGTCCTTTAGGACTAAATTGCAAAAGATGCAAATTATGAGTTTCTAAAAAGTTTAAGTATAAAATAGCATAAGAGAAATTATTAGGAATCCTTATTTGGAAATTGGACCAATTTTAAGCATTTTGGACAAAAATGCCCATGGAAGGGTAAAATTTCAAAGAAATGATGTAAGGGCATTTTGGTCATTTGGTTAATTAATGAAATAAAAAGGGAAAATAAGCCAAAAATAGGCTCATCTTCTCCATGTACCAGTCAAAATTTCCAAGCCCTCCATAGCTAGGGTTTTTTTCATTTTCAAGCTCTAAGTAAGTGACTCTAAGCACCGTTTTTCGTGCTTTTCGTATTTTTGAAATCCTCGTAGCTTAATCTAGCTATTTCTACCACTAATTTAAGCTAGGGTTTATATTAAAAAATATACCCATGCATGACATACAAGTAATTTGATGTCTAGTGGTGGAAAATGAAAGATTAAAGTGTAGTAAACACCTTCCTCTAGGTGATTTTTCATGAAAGTCCCTAATAGGGACCAAATTGCAAAGTTAGTAAATTATGTAGTAAAAGTATGAAATTGTGAGCAATGTGGGCTTTTATGGATACTAGTAAGTGTCGGCTAGGCTTGGGTAGCCAAGAGAATAAATACATTTCTTTATATGAGCCTAAGGACTATTTTGCAAATATGTAAAAGTTTAGGGGGAAAATTATAAATTTTTCCAAAGTATGAAAGATGAGATATTTAGTCAATATGGTTACTAAATAAGTCAAATTTGTCATTTTAGATCAAGAAACATGAAGCCCGGACCGAAATCGGGGAAAAAGTAAAGTAGTGGACTAAACTGAGCATTTGCCCCCATTTTGGACTTGAGGTAAGTTGTGTGTAATAATTTAGCTCATTTGTTATGTAAATTCATTATGATGAATTTTTTATGAAATTATGATATTCCATGAAGACATGGATAAAATTTTGTATGAGTTATGCTAAATTCCATGACATTGATTCATTGAGGAAATGTATGAGATTCATGAAATTATTGATGTGAACTTTTACTAAGAAATGAACAGGACATAAAAAGAGAGGTTACATGCAAGTTTAAATGACACGAAGGATATCATAATCATGTCATGAGTATTGTAGGTCTCGTATAAGACCATGTCTGGGACACAGTATCGTCACTGAACTAAGATCCCATGTAAGACCATGTCTGGGACATGGCATTGACATCGAGAAGTGATCCCCTGTAAGACCATGTCTGGGACATGGCATGGGCATCTGAGATAAGGTCTCATGTAAGACCATGTCTAGGACATGGCTTCAGCATCAAGAGGATATAAGGATCCCCTGTAAGACCGTGTCTGGGACATGGCAGGGGCATCCGATTTGAGATCTCGTGTAAGACCATGTCTGGGACATGGCATCGGCATCAGAGTACAATTTCGTGTAAAACCATGTCGGGGACATGGCATCGACATCAACATGTGATCCCATGTAAGACCATGTCTGGGACATGGCATTAGCATCATTTCATGAGATTGACTTACGAGTATCTTTTCGTATTTCTGAAAGAATTTTTAAACAAGAAAAGTATTCAAGTTGATAAGTTTCAAGAGAAAGACTAAAGTTTCATGTTGAGTGTTTCAGGTATATACGAGTAAGTATGAGTAATTGAAAGTAAATTGTTATGAGAAATACAGCATGAAAAGCATGAGTAAGTATATGATTGAGTAAGCCATGAGAATAAGTAAGAAACTACATGGAATTCATGATACTTATTTGAGTAATATTTCATGATTTGTTGTTATTTTATTCATGCAACTTACCAAGCATTTTATGTGCTTACTCTTTCCTTTCCCTCTTCCATATAGATTTGTCGTACCAGCTCGGGGATCGTTAAAGTCGGAGCTCAAAGTCACACTATCCAACCACTCTTTTTGGGTATAGTATAATTAGTCATTTTGATGTATGACATGTGTAGGAAGAATGATCATATTACTAAGTGTCATTTTGTGTAGCCATGGGTACCGGCTTTGATATTACTCTAGTGGTGTTGTAATGACCTTTGGAAATGGCCTAATATTGCCTAACTTATATCTTACTCAATATGGATGAAATTCATAAGTATGCATATTGCAAGTTCAAGTAGAGTATTAATGGATGAGAATGATGTGTATAATAGCATGTGGATGCCTTAATTATGAGTATTTAGAGAATATGTTATGCCTTGTTATGTGTTATGGAATTGGCTTGTGTTTGGTTATGTTTCAAGGTGGAATAAGGCTTGAAAAATAGCCTATTATTGTCCACACGGTTGAGCATACGGGCGTGTGCCTAGGCTATGTGTGACACACGGTCAGTCTCAAGGACGTGTTAATAGGTCATGTGTCCCCTGCATCCAATTTAGTTAAGTCAGTATAGAACACGGGTTGAGCACACGGGCGTGTGCCTTGGCCGTGTGCAATTCTAATGATTATGGTATTCGAGTCAGAATACTCCACGGGATGTTGACACGGAAGTGTCTAGGCCGTGTGAGGGACATGGGCCTTGGACATGGGCATGTGCCCAAGCCGTGTCAAAACCCCCGTAGGTTGAAAATAAGAATAAATTATACATAGGCGTGTCCCATCTCACACGGGCATGTGGCTCTGTTTTAGGTAAAAATTTTCTAAGTGCTCGAAAGTTCTCGAATCGGTTCCAGAACGCACCCGATATATGTTTTGGGTCTCGTAAGCCCATGATAAGATTATTAAGAGAATGAATGATAAGTTTTTAAAAGAAAAGAAATTTTATAGCCCGGGATTTCAAGATATAGTAATACTCCATAAGGTAATGCCTCGTACCCCATCCCAGCGTCAGACTCGGGTAAAGGGTGTTACATCTAAGCTCATCTAAGGCTTAAGAGCAGAAATGCAGATTTTACGGTTTAGTGTTACAGTTTGCAAATTAAGGTATGGGTCTACCCTAAGTCTAAATAACCTAAAACTTAAATAAATATATTTAAATAATGTCATTTGATTATTGATTTTGGTTTGGCCGAATAACCTAAATGCAAAAAAGTGAGGAGTCGAGCAAGGTACGTAATTGAATAAGAAGCTTTGATGTTAAATGTCTTGTTTGGGTGATGAAATTGTGAATGGAATGTGTGTATAGCATTCTAAAATTTATATTAGTGTTTGATGTGCATGTAAATTTTCCATGACAGAAATTGTGTTATGTACGTAATTATGTTACATACCATGTACGACATTGATTGTATTGAAAGCATGCACACATGCCACTAATTATGTTAATTGAATGTATGCAAGAAATACCCTGATTTTACCGAGAAGCATGCCATTGTATTGAACTATACTAGCGGTTTATCCACATCAACCTACGGGTTGTATGACATCCCAAAATCGACTATAGCCGGGAAGTGGTTTCGGGACCACTAAACCGAGTCGTTTAAATTATTAAATGTTAATTTTCGTGCCTAATATATATGTAAAATGTATGTGTGAGATTGTGGTGTTTTGATTTTGGCCATATGACGCGAAATTTATTTATATGGACTTGTATGAAAATTATGAAAAACATGATAGGTAAATGTGAAATGGCCTAGTTCTATATGGTATAAATTCAAAGGGGTTTGCATGTCAAATTTGCCATTTTCTTAAAAGTAGCCGGCCATGTGGTGTAATCATGAAAAGTTTGCATGTTTTATATATTTATATAATATATATATTCATGCATTATTATAAGAAATATTTATTTTATCTTATAATTAAAAGAAAAGGCATAAAATGAGTAAAAAGGGTGACAAAAACAAGGTGTTTTTATTTTTGTTTCTTCTCTTCTTATTTTCTTCATCTTTGCCGAACCATGAGAGGAACTAAGAGAGGAATTGAAGCTTGAGATATTCGGCCATTGAAGCTCACATGGTAAGAAATTCTTGATTCTTTGATTTTGTTTTGGTGTTTTGAGCATCATGGCCGATTATATCCTAAAACCATGACCCATCCTCTGGGAATTTCTTCGTTAAGTCGATATACGGCAATGGTGTTTTAAAATCATGAAATTCTTTGAGTTTTGAGTAGTTGAAGCTTTCGGCCATAGTAAATTTTGCTAAAAATGAGAGTGTGATGTTTGTACCTCATATTTTGAATAAATAAAGCAAAATTCGGATGTGTATATATATATATATATTTATATCAAAGTTTAGTCCATGTGTGTATCCTTGAATGAATTTCTAAGTTTATAAGACATGGAGCTTTCGGTTTGGGTTGGAATGTGCTAAGGGGTTGAAGTTTAGAAATTTTAAAAGCTATGGGCGAATTTAAGGGATTTTGTTGTTAAATTCATGGAATGGTTAGACTAATTGGTCAAATTGTGCTTGTGGTAGTTTCTTGGCTAAAGAAATGGCCTATTCGGCCATGTACTTAAATTCTTTGATTTTTGTTTTGACAATTGGTGTCTTGAGAGTGGTTGATTAATCAATTGAATTTGGATAATTTGGACTTATGGCAAGGGTTGATTAGGTCAATCGGCTAAAATATTTATGTTTATGTGTGGTGCCGAATGTTTTCTTGAGGTATTGATAAAATTAGCTTTGAAAACAAAATGTGAAATATTTACATTGGTTATATGTATTTGGCCAAAGGTAAAATTTCGGGTAAAATACATTGAATTGTGATTGTTGAATGTGATATGAGGATTGTATGTATATTCGGTTATATGATATTTTTTTTTAGGGAAATAAGCTCAAAGAAATGTGAACTATCTGTGTTCCCTTATAAGTTGCCGCATAAATCTATATGTGTTTCATTGTGAGGATTTCTGCATTTTTGTTTATAAAGATTTGGCAAGGCTATTAAACTAGTTAGAATTTGGTTTTGAATTAGCTCAAGAGCAGGGAAACAGAGTCGGATCGAAGTTAAGCAAAGCTGGTCGAGTAATCAGAATATACCGTACGAAATTGTCGAAGTAAGTCTTTAAGTGTTTGGTTGATTCTTTTTGGCATGCTTATTGGTCTAATGAAAATAGCTAAGAGATTATCGTCAAAATTTTACTATTAAGCTGAATGAAATTAATGGCATAAATGTATGTTATGTATATATTGAACGATTAATGTGAGTCATGTAAATGTGTTTGTAAGAAAATAAGTAAATAAATAAATGAATAAATAAAGATGAATGACTAAGGTGGAAAATACATATATTTGCGTATATGTAGGACGGCTGTAATAGGTAAATGTGATTCGCATGTATGCTTATGTACTTGTAGCGTAGCCGAATAATCAAATTGTGAATGAGAAGTGAGGAGTAAATGAGAATTGGTTGTATACTCTTATATTCGGCCTAATGGGATTTTAGATGTGAATAAATGTTACATGTAAGTATGTGTTTACAAATTGAGCTTGGATAGTCGATTCAAGAACGACATGGTAAGTTTTTGAGTAATGGATTTTAGTCCATGACATGATGAAATTAAAGTACATATGCATAATATATAGATTCAGACTTAAAGGTCATACTTGAATGTTGTAGTGGAAAAGCTAATTTGTGCAAAGGTTGGAAGTCGAATATTACCTTGAATTTGGTCATCATTTGAAACGAAATTTTACCCTTTGTTCATGATAAGTGAACCGAATGACATATGATTTGTAAACATGCCATGATTGTATTCGAGTAAGGGAAATAATTTTTGAATGTGATATGATATATATATATATATATATATGCGAATAATACGCATAAGTAAATTAGCATGTCTAGTATCTTTATCAATTGATGTTACTTGCATGAATGATCTTGGTTGAGTGCCAGATTATAAACGAAAGGTACATAAATAGATATGTTCATTTTTGGTTAATAGTATGCGTAAGGTTAAGGTAAGAGTCCCATATGTACTAAAATGTATCAAAACTTATTTACTAAATTGTTTATTAAGGAAGAGACTAAGATATGTATCAAGATCGCATGTGTTAGTGTGTATATGTGATAAGGCCGATCGGAAAATATTAGATATGTGTAAGATGTATATTAATTTATGTATACAAAGAGAGATTGAATAACTTATAGAATACGGGGCACGGCCTAACGGCTATTAGAAAGAATGAATGTGAATTATGTAATCTATGAGTTAGTCTAAATAGAAGCATTATTCTGTTAATATGTTGTGATATGTAAATACAACTAGCGTATATCATAAAGTGTAATAAACCTTCTGAATAGATTATGGTACAAAATTATTCGGGATATTGACTTAGTAAGCTTCAAAGCTAGTAAATTGGATCGGTTTTTATAACTTGCCAACCAAGTGCCTTTGATTACAAGATCCCACAATAAGATGACAAATGAGGCTTATAGTATGCATTAAATGACTCAGGTATGTGATACTTATCTTTTGATGTAAGAGTGACTCGAATTGGATTTGTTTATGTTCAAATGCGAAACTATTCATTTGAAGGTATGATATTTATGCATCTGTGTCTTTGGTTATCGAAATTTAATGATGATGGAATCCCATATGTTGGCTAGGTATGTATCCCCCCACTCAGAATTAAATCTGCTCTGGATTGAATCATAAGAAGTAGTTATAATATAAACTTATAAGAAATGAGTACAGATTACTATGCTATTGAGCCATGCTCGCTTAATGTGAAGAATCATGTGAAGTTACCAATTTTAAATTGTTGTTTGAGCCTAAAGTTTAAATGACTTATAAATTTTGAATAATGTGCATCATGTGGTTGAGTACCTTTACAAATGGCCATTGTGGTAACGACATATGGAAGCGGTTAGGTGATATAAGTTTCTATGTAGATGAGTCGATAAGTAAAGTATGAGTAGTTGTGATTAGATTCATTCACCAAACGATTTTTCATTTTCCAATTTGAATAGGAAATTATGTCTTTAAATTCAGTAAAGTTAATTGTATTACTTAAAGACTTACTAAGCTTATGAAAGCTTACTTCGTTGTTTTGTGTCTTTGTTTTATAGACTGTGGAATCTGACTACCAGCTCGGGGACTGTCAATGCTTCGTCACACTATCAAATCGCTTTGGTACTATTATATTTTAGAATTATTATGGCATGTTTAAAGTAGACTGTTGTGAACAATATATTTATTTGAAAATATATTTCAGCCATATGAATATGTCACATATCTTGAGTGTCATCATAAGACTCAGTTTCTAATCTTTGATTGCATTGAACTTACTTATGAATGCTATTGAACCTATGTCTGTGTGAAGGCGTAAGTGAAAGGTTCAGATCGGTAATACCTCTTAGCCCAAAATCCAGCGATCGGGTACGGGTTAGGGGTGTTACAGGTTGCACTATTTGGTGTTTGGTAGACGAGTTCTGGGGAATTGGTGGTGTGTAGCGGATGGTTGAGTAGGAATCTTTTGCATTGCATCATTTGTGTCATAACATGCCCATACTCCATTCTATATACTATTATGGTTTAATAAGAACTGTTATTGATATGAACTCCATGAGATGGCTATATGGACTTTAGTTAATGCATATGTGCACTGATTGATAAATTGCTCTATTTGTTATAGTCGCTGTGTTGATGTCCCTACATCTTACTATATTGTTATATGTTTGCTTAAATAACTCTTAGACTCACACTAAGCTTTCATAAGCTTACTCCCCCACAGTGTTTAACTTTTTAGGTAAACATTGAAACTATGACCAAACCCAATATACAGATTATCACCTTGGACATCAAACTATTTTTAAATAAGTATTTTTAATAAATTCTTTATTGGTTTTGGATTGTAATTTTAAGTTTCTGGTCTATGGCTTGATTATTTTGTTTTGGGGATTTTTATGCATGCATATTCATTCGAATGGTTTGAACTTAATAGCTGGTAATTGTATGTTATTCGGTCTAAGTAAAATCTGATTCAATCAATGATTTTTCATTGCATTAGATTACATCAAGTTTTTATAAAATAAAAAGACAAACCATATGATTTTCTAAAAGTGTCATTAATAACAATAAAATGAAGTTTAAAATATATACAACCTAATAAATGAATATCGTAACCTAACTTAAAGCAACAAATACGGTTTCTTAAAATAAGCTGGCTTAGGAATTTTTAAAGTATTAGTAGGTTAGCTTAGCTATTCTGGTGGCTCACGTAGCTTTTTCAGTCTAGCCATAACGTCTAGGCTGAGTAGGGAGGTTACATCTATAATTAGCAAATATATATATATATATATATATATATTTAACCCAATGCAAAGAGTGGGGGAATTATACTAATTAAGTAAAAAAAAACTTAGGCTCTTCTAAAAAAATATTTTTGTTTTTATTTTTATTTTCTATTTACATTTTTAAAAGATAATTTCTATTTTTTTAAAATGAAAAACACATTTGATAAATAAAAATAAAATTTTATTTTCAATAATAAAAAAATGTTTGATACTTATTTTTCTATAATAGAAATAAACGATAAAAAATTTAAAAGTTTAAATTTATATTTGAAAAATTGTTGAAAACAGAAAATTTGTGTCTATGAATTTGAATCCAGGCAAATTTAAAGTTAAAACCTCTTATTTTCATATTTTTCAGTTTTACAAAACATTTTTAATAAAGAATGAAAACAACTTCTTTACTGTGTTCTAATTTTCACATATTTTTCATTTTTTAAAATTAATTTTAAAAATTTTCAATCAAACACATTTTCTTCAATGTCTTCCATATTTCAAGAAAACCAAAATGAAAAAAAAAAATTATTTCTCAAAACCAAATGGAGCATTAATTTTATAAAACTCGTGATTTTATAATTTCCAGAATGCTTAAATACATATTTTAACCCCAATTTAACAACCTTTTTAAAAAGTATTGTGAAAAAGTGTTTTTGAAATATAATTTTGAAAAGTTTGGTTTAATATTTGAATGTTTAGCATTATTGTCAAAAATTACTTTTGAGAAATAAAATGTACATTTTAGACATGGTATTATCAAGTAACAAATATATATTTAAATAATGTTCAAATTAGTTAATTTATTATATTTTAGTAAGAATATAAAAATTATTTTATTATAGCTTGTTGTTAATATTTTAATATATGAAATATAAATTTTATATAGTTTTAAGCAATAAATATTAAATGTTTATAAAATTTAATTAGAATCTATAAAATATATTTTAAATATTTAAATATAACTATTAAATATTTGTAATTAGATATTAACACAATTGTATTATTTTAAAAAAATACTTTTTATTTTTAATTAATTATTTTAACACATTTGTAATTAAGCACCAAGAAAAGAAAAAGAAGGAAAAATACTATGTTGTTAGAGGGGTGAAGAAGTAATTAAGTACCAAAAGTGCTTTTGGAAGAAGAAAAGTTAAAAATTTTAGTTTTTTCTTTTCAAAAATGCTTTTGAAAAATTAAAAATTTCATCTAAAAGCATTTATGTTTAGTATAACTTTTCTTTCAAAAGTGTTTTTCAAGCTAAAAGTGTTTTTTTTTTTAAGCACTATTAAACAAGCTCTTAAGGGTTTTTTTTTTTTTTTTTGGTGAAAAGAAAAGATTACAAAAGACAAAAGACTAATTCTTCAAAGGAGAATCCTCTACCAATCTTAAACCAAGTCTTCTAGAACGAACAGACTTGGCCAAACTATCGGCAACTTCCACTACTGAATAGTTGAATCTTCCACTACTGAATCCTATTAAGGATAAGAAGAATTCTCCTGATGAGAGTAGAATAAGAAGTCCCTGAGGCACCTTCTTGAATAGCATTAACAGCTTCAATATTGTCAGCCTGGATTAAAACCTTCTCAAAACTTCTATTTAAAACAAGATTTAAGCCATCCAGAACCCCCCACAACTCAGCTTCTAACATAGAACAAGTACCCAAGTATCTGCAGTAACCCATAATCCATCTCTCATTATGGTCACGTATAAAACCACCAGCTGCTGCAAAGCGCTCTTCAAGTTTAACCGAACCATCTGTTTTCAAGCTTATCCAATTGCTATTCCCATGGAAATTATGGGAAGAAACATGCATCGTATGAGAAACTCATATGGATGCAAGAGAGAATTGCTTTGCCCAACTGTAAGACATTTTAAGAACCTCTTCGTAGCTCCAAAAGAAATCTTAAAAAATAAAAAATTATGATTTTTCCAAATACGCCACGTGACAATCCCAAAAAAACAGGGCCACTCTACTCCATCCAAAGATAAGGAAGAATGAATTTGAAGATTAGTCGTCATCCAGTTATGAAAGGAATCAACATAGAACCTGGAATGTCTTCCTTCTGGAATAATTTTATCCCAAATGGCTCTAGCAGTAGAGCAGTCTCTAAGTATATGTAACACATCCTCGCACTCATGTCCACAAATCCTGCAAGCACTACTATTCCTAAAACCTCTTCTTGACCTTTTCGCATTCGTAAGTAACGATTCCTAAGAGCAAGCCATAAGAAGAGACGAATTCACTGAGGTCCATTAAATCTCCAAGGCAGCTCCCAAATGTAATCTTTAGGATATAAGGAACCATCACGGACCTTCTCATAAGCATTTTTAATAGTAAATGAGCCAGTCGAGATAGCCCCCCAAACTATTCTGTCAAGACCCAAAGAATGGTGTGGCGGTGGAATTCCAACGATTTTATTAATGATCTCTTCAGAGATCTATAGCCAAAAAAGATTTAAGTTCCACGAACCATCACCTGTAATCATACTACTAAGCGTGCAATCTATATTAAGGTTAGAAAAGCCTGGAATATAGGAAGATAAAGGACCGCAATTTGGAATCCACATATCACGCCAACATTGTATACTGTTACCATCACCGATAGACCATAAAAGATTTTCTCAAAAAAAAAGGCCATACCATAGCAATGGATCTCCATACAAAAGAACAATGTCTTCTAGATAAATTTTTTGATAAACCACTGGGAATCCCGTATTTAGACCAAAGGACTCGAACCTATAATTCATTGACATTAGAGACAATGTTGAACCCATTTACATCATAAAAGAAGTATTATCATCTCTCAAATACCTCAGACTAAGGCCCCCATGAGATTTCAGTTGACACACCGAGTCCCAACCAATTAGAGCTACCTTAGCCTGATCACTGGTGGATCCCCAAACGAACCTCTGAACGATGCGTTCAATCTCATCACATAATCCTTTTGGAACCATCATCGTCTGCATAAAATAACTAAGGATCGAAAGAAGAACTGATTGAGTTAATGTCACCCTACCTGCTATAGAAGGTTGCTTGGCATCCCAACTAGACAACTTACTACGAACCTTATCAACCACAAAATGTAAGGTGTTGCTGGTAACTCTCTCGTGAAAGAGGGGAACACCTAAGTAAAATTCCAAGTCATTCACTTCCTAAAAACCAAGAAAATTACTAATACGCCTCCTTAAACTATCTTCTACACCTTTGGAGAGAAAGATATTTGTCTTCCTTATGTTTATCCTGTGACCCTAGTAACTACAAAAGTCATCAAGAATACTCTTTATAACCCGAGCTTGATGTTCCTCTGCATGTCCAAAAAGGATCAAGTCATCCGCGAAGAAAAGGTGGGAAAGGGGTGGACCATTGTGGACTAAACGAATAGGGGCCCAATTGCCAATCTCAATGGCGGAATGGATATTGTGGCTCAACCACTCCATGCACAGAATGAACAAATAAGGAGATAAAGGGTAACCTTGTCGAACGCCCCTAGCTGGACTAAACTTAGATGTTGGAACCCCGTTCCACAAAACCTGCATAGTAGAGCTAGAAATTGCAGACATAATTACATTACATAAGAAATAAGGAATACCTGTAGCACGAAAAGATGTATCAATGAACTCCCAATACACTCGATCATAAGCTCTCTCAAGATCAATTTTAATAGCCATCTTGCGTACTCCTCATTGAGTGAATAACCTCTTGAGCAATGGAATTATTATCAGTGATGTTGCACTCTGCTAAAAACTAGTCTGTTCTGGAGCTATAAGATTACAGAAAACCTTTTTAAAACGATTTGCGATAACCTTCATAACCAGTTTGTACAGAACATAGCACAAACTAATTGGCCAAAAGTGTGCGAAACCTTTAAGGTTTTGGATTTTAGGGATAAGAAAAAGTAATGAGTTATTCAAGTCTGGATCAATGCTTTCATCATCAAAAATACCCTTAACCCATCTACAAACGGATGTGCCTACATGATCCCACTGGCTTTGATAGAAAAGGGCATGATATCTATCGCTTCCAGGAGCCTTCAAAGGTACTATGTCAAAAAGAGTGGATTTAATTTCCTCATTAGAAATTGGAGTATTGAGGAAATTAAAATCCTTGTCAGAGATGTGAGGAAAAATACCTATGGGTAAATCACTCATCGAGTCGGGGAGTTCACCATACAAAGAAGTAAAAAAATTAACCTCTTCCAATTTTAATTGCTCCTGATCCATAATCCACTCCCCCGAGCTATTCTTTAAAGCAGTGATTTGATTTGATTTTCTCCTCTTCAAAGTGCGTGTATGGAAAAATTTTATGTTGCGATCCCCCAAGGCAAGCCAATCACAGCGGGCTTTTTGATGCCAAAGAATCTTCTCATGGTATAGCACATTTTCCAAATCCTCTCTAACCTCTATTTCGACTTGACTAAGATGCTTCAAGTCACTTTTGTCTCACTTAAGCTCAATGTTACGAAGTTTATTCGTCAGAAGCTTCTTACAGGCACCAATATGACCATACACATCTTTATTCCATCTTTCGACTTGATCAGTGATCTCAGAGTGGGCTGTTGACATGCTATCAGAATCCCTCCAATTTTCTTTAACAAAATCTGAAAACGCTGGATGCTCAACCCAACCCACTAGGAACCGAAACAGTCGTCCTTTAGGAGAGTGGAAACCAGGCATCAGAGACATTTTTAAATGTCTATGATCAGATTTGAGTCGAGGCAAGTGTGTCATCATAGCATTAAGGAAGAAAGTACACCAAGCATTATTACAGATAGCCCTATCTAAACACTCCATAATCCCCCTTTTCATCCATGTAAACTGCGATCCCTTAAATCCTAAGTCATGCAATAAAGCTGAATCCATAAACTCATCGAAAAAAGGACATCTTTTCCCAAGAGTCCGACCCCTCTCTTCTCATCTAAGGAAAGGATAGCATTAAAATCGCCAATTGCCATTCATGGAGTCCCATCAACTGGAATAGTTCTCTATAAAGCCTCCCATAAAAATCTTCTTTTACTAGGATTAGGGCTGCAATACACAAAGGCGACTAGAAAAGGTTGTCTGGTAGAGGTACCAATAACTCTAACTGACACAAACTAAGGATGATTTTTAAGAATCTCCACACAAACAGAGTCCTTCCAGCAAATCTAGATACCACCCGAGAACACCACCGCTTCTATACGATGAGAATAATGGAAACCAAGTTTTGCAATAATCGAACCAGCTTTGCCTCCACTAACCCTCGTTTCAATAAGGCTAATCAAATCTGGTTTATGATCCCGATTATATTCCCAAAAAACCCAAATAAACTTTGAGCTAGCTCACCCTTGGCAATTCCAAGAAAAAATAGTAAAATTCATAAATAATAAAAATAAAAGTACAAAGACTAACCTTTCAAAGGGCAGTAGAAAAAATAGCACCCTCATCATTAGCAGTAACCTTGTCAAAAAAGGTTTCACTTGTTCACCAATAAGATTAGCCATAGTATTCATAGCCTCAGGAAGTGGACTCGTGAATTTCTACTAGTTTTAAAATGTCTCCCTCGTCCACTAATCGTTTTATTAAGCGTTTTACCACTACGTCCACTTCTTTTTTTAATATCAAAACCATGACTTTTTGGCACATCAATTGAAAATTTAGAAGCCCCTAAACTGTTATTAAGCCCTGAAACATTCAAATTATAGTCTGATTTTTCCTTAAAAATAACTGTCGAATGTCGTTTAGGATATAGCACATTAGTATTCAAATAAACCACCTATTTAAGGGGACCCTCGTAGGTAGGATTAAAGTGCAAGGAGGAGTGCTTGTTTTGCAAGTCTGATGAAGGGCTCGAATGATCCGTATGCTTCAAATTCCCAAAACCACCCAAATGAATTTTTCCTTCTAAATTGATTGAACATTGCCTAGATTAGGCCCAAAACTTTTCAGTGAATGCATATTGTCTTTCGTCAACCCTTGTTCAGTTGTGACCTGTTCACTTTCCGACAAGGCCTGTCTATTTAATTGCTTAGCAGGCTTGAAAGTAATACCTTGGTCCAACACCTCCTTGTCCTTATTCCCTTCTACTGATAGCCCAGAAGAAGACCCAGGCTTGCTCTCTTTTAGTTTTCTAATGAAATCTCCCTACTTAAACCTAACATCTTTTAACCCTGAAATTTCAGTCTCAAAATCATTTGAAAGTTTGTCTAGAGATGATAGCGCCGCGAATCTGGAGCCCGCTAGATTACTTTCCGCAACCATAGTCATCGGCCATCGTTGCTAAAGCCGTTTTCTTGTCTACCATTTTAGATGAAACTTCTTCTCTACCAAGAACATTCAAAATGGCCAAATGAGAAGAACAAGAAACTTTTAGATGGCCATATTTACCACAAGCAAAACATACCATGGGAAGGCCTTCAAATTCCACTCGTTCCATCCTGCCATTGATCGAAACTTGCGAGGTAAGTGGCTTCTCCAGATCTAAAGACACAGCCATTCTTGCAAATTGACCCCTTGCTCCACTTTCAGTTTTGAAATCCAGTTTAACCACTTGATCGACCAAGTTCCATATTTCCTCTAAAATCTTTCTTTTATACAAGAAACCCAGTAGACCTGGAAAGTGGATCCAGACCATAACCTTGCAGGAAAGGGTCTCAGCGGATCAAAATCAATTGTCCAAGGCTGAACAGTTAGATAGTGACCAAACACTATCCAAGGGCCTTGAGTCAGTGCCAAATCGTAATCTACTCTACTCTTAAATTGGATAAGATAATAACCGTTCTCGATGCCCATCAGGCAAAAAGATTGTGAGGGTTCCCAAAGGCTTAAAATACGTTTGTGGAGCACTCCGTAGCCGATGTTCCATCCCAAAAGCTTGACGACGACAGTGGTTTCCATATCCCTCAACAAAATGTTCCTTAGCCGTTCAGAAAAATCTGCGCAAGCAATGGAATTATTTTTGATGTTTGTGCGTGTGGCGTGGTGGAGTTCAAGCCAAATTAGAATTCTGAGTATGGGAGATGTTAGTGGAGTGATTTTGGGAAAATAGGGGTTATCGAAATATTTTGGTCTCACCATCTTAATTTTTTCTCTACAATTCTTCCTCATCCGCTTTCTTTTTCGACTCTTCCATTCTTCTTTTTGCCGCTGCCCCTTCCATTCCTTGCTACCGTTTCTTCTTGTTTGATCCCTGATCATGATTTCGATGAAGTAATAATGATCGTACCTGAAAACTAACTATTATCACAATAAAAGGCAAGTGCACCTATCGAGTAGTAGTATAGTTAGTGGCAAGACCGGATATCGAATCCATGGAACTAAAAGTACTAGTAATGACTTTCTTCCTATTAACTATGTAACACCCTAAATCCCTCATCCGTCACTAGAATAAGGTCACAAGGTATTACTTAACTAAACACAGCCTCAGGACATTCGAATAAACTCTTAGAAATCATTTTCAAGTGACCAAATGTAAACATAGACATAATGCAACTCATGACTTCAATTTAAACTTGCTTATGCGTTTAACAGTAATATAAACAATTACGAACCAGGCTTTCTTTTGAGTTTATGCACATTAGTGACTTACAAAATCTTACTATACTTTTATGACAATGAACCATTTAACATGCTTAATAATTCAATAATTATAACAACTACCGAATATGCTTATAAGTATATAGATGTGCCATAACCGAATATATATATCCTCCATAACCAAGACATTTCGCAAACATTAATTCAACTATGAGACCTTACTAAACAAAATGAGTAAGCCATCTTCGCATGGCTTTAATATTTACAATTTCAAAATGTAACTTGTTTCAAAAAGGGAGTTAAACCTATACATGCCATCTTTCAAAATATAAACTATCAAAAGTACCAAAACAGTGACGATAGTGTGGATGACTTTAGGCTTGAATCCTCAAGCCCGTAGCTTTCCATGAGATCTATACAACAGAGTAACAAAGACACTCGAAGTAAGCTAATTAGCTTAGTAAGTCTTAAGTAAATTAAACAACTTAACTTAATTTAAAAAAATTAATCACATATATAGGATTTAATAGTAACATTATTTGGTCGAATGGACATAGCCCCATTGTACACATTTTTATATACCTAACATTTCTTTAAAATGCAAAATAACATAATCACAAAATTGTATAGCACCATGTCAATCCTTGATTCAATATAATAGAGCTAATTCGAGGCACCATGTCTACTTATAATTTCAATGATTATAAGCACATATGAACAAAACATATACCTCCATGTATATAATTCCATAAGGGCCGAATATACATAATCATTTATTTGCACTAATAGCAAGTCATTTGATTAGCTTCAAATACATATAGACATGAACACTTCAAGATCTCAATGCCAACATTAATTCACCCAAATTGAACTATAATATAATACAATTTCTACATTCAAAACATTCCTTCTTTATTTGTAACCACATACATAATTAATATATTCCCATGAATAATTTTACATGAACCAAATGTTCACAAATGAACATAATCAAAATCCAATTCGAATCATTCTCACATAAGTAGGTAAGTATCACATACCTGGACCACTTAATGCGTAATATGAATTCAATTTGTCATTTTAGCAAAGGATCTCTTGTCATATACTTTTATCAATTCACCAGCACTTGGCCTACTAGGTATAAAACCCGAGTTTCATCACTGGCTCAGAGCCTACTAGATATTTTAGTCTGAATTTGCTTCCCCGACATTACGCCTGCTAGGCTCAAGGCCCGAAATCATTTCATCGGCATTACGCCTGCTAGGCTCAAAGCTTGATAATTATTCACTAACTTATAACTTATTGGCCAATGCACGAATACCACTTTACGATAGCTAATTCACATGCTCTTTCGTACTTTTGTACTCTATAATCCAGTTTACATATAGCTGAAACATATATCTTTGTACAAAGGTTTCCATCATTCCATTATACTCATAGGAAAAAGTTCACACATCATAACATATCTTATAATACATCATATTATCATATCAAATTCGCCTTAAATGTACTTATCACATTCGGCTTATAGTATAAGTTCCATACACTTTTGGCACATTGAATGTATAAAATCAAACATTCAATTATCATATTCTTACAACCTTAAACATACCAAGAATCAAGCTCAAATACTTAAGAACTTAACTCTATTGTCGTCGAACGACTACGGATTAATTATTCCACAAGTTTTGCTTTGCCTCTGTCCGAAATTGGCTCTCTTTGTTCTTGAGCTAAATTAGATAAAATATAACTTATCACAACTCAATCAAAGATAACCTTACTCACTACTACATTCATATATACCATATCTACTTTTCTTATTGAAATACGCATATATGGAAATCTTACTTACTCTCATCTTATCATGTACAAAGTTTCAAATCATTACCTAACCACATTCGGCAACTATACATACATATATATATATATATATAACTCAAGAATCAAATCATACATATCATAAACCTCAATCGGCCATTTCAATGTACCTCAATTAGAGATTTCATATTTCTTCCTAAGTCGAATGCTATATATATATATATAATAATTATAGACATAGCATATGTCATACTCACATTTTCACATCTCGAAATACCACAAATAGTTCAAGTCACTAATTAAGAGTACATTCGGCATCCACATGACAAGGTTAACATTTAAGCATGCCGTTCTAACATATATAGCATCATTCGAATATTTATACATATCTAAATACATATTAACCCATTTTGCCGATTATCAAATCTCATTTAAATCACATGTATAAATTTACAAGTTCACACTCATCCTTCTCGTTATTTCTTATTTTATTTTACTTATTCAAGGCTCAATTTAGAAATAACATGATTCATTCAATCAAGGACAATTTCCCTTTTCTAATAACACACTTTCGACCGAATTTTCACTCTTTACTCAATTAATACACAACATTACTCAATTTTTTGTCTAATTTCATATTCGGCCATCATATAAATACAAATTAACAATTTAATCATAAATTTCTAATTTTACACAAAATTCCTACATCTCACCATCATAACCGAATACAATCTACTTATTTAATCACCTATAACAACATTTAACTAGTTTATAATCACATATATTCATTTCATTACACAAACATCAAACTATCAACGAATTAGCATATCTTGATCATGGCCGAATGCTCCATGTATCACAAATTCAAGAATTAACATATGGGTTGTATCAAGAAGTTAATGATCAACTCAATTTCACAAAATCTAAAGTAAATATCATGAAACCATACCTTAATCAATGCTTAAAGATGACCGAATGCCTTAGCTTAACTTCTTTATTTTCTTGCTTTAGTTTTGGCAATGGGAGAAAAAGATGAGAAACCTTTGTTTTTATCACCCTTTTGTTTTATCAATTCATGTTTTCTCAATATAAAACCATTAAATTTTATTCCAGTAATATAAAATACATATAATGCCAATCATCCATCATCATTGTCGTCCACTATATTAAGAGTGGTCCATTTGACATGCAAGTCCTCCAACAATAAGTTTCAACCACAATTCGGCACTTACTCAAAGTCCCACTAATTTCTCTTTTATGCAATTGGGTCATTAACTAATAATTCAATATTCAATTGGAAAAATTAAAGAACCAAATTTTCACACATGATAATTCACGTAATAAAAACATAGAAAATAATATTTTAAAAATTTTCTGACTCGGTTTTGTGGTTCCGAAACCACTTTCCCGATTAGGACCAAAATAAGGCTATCACAACTCTCCCCCTTAGGGATTTTCGTCCCCGAAAATCTTACTGGTGAAAAAGTTAGGGTAACGTTCTTTCATTGAGTCTTCAAGCTCCTAAGTCGCTTCCTCAACCCCGTGTTTGAGCTACAGTACTTTTACTAACGATATTTTCTTATTTCATAGTTCTTTTAATTCATGAGCCAAAATTCGAACTGGTTCTACCTCGTAACTCAAATCAGACTGAATCTCAATCTCTGAGGGGCTAATCACATTTAAAGGATCGGATCTATACCGTCTAAGTATCGAAACATGAAATACATTATGAATCTTTTTGAGTTCGGGTGGCAAATTTAATCTGTAGGCAACTGGCCCAATTCGTTCTGAAATCTTATACTGTCCGATAAATCTCGGACTCAATTTTCCTTTTCGGCCGAATCTAAGCACCTCTTTCCATGGTGAAACTTTAAGAAACACTTTGTCTTTGACTTGATACTCTATATCTTTCCGTTTCAAATCTACATATGATTTCTGACGATCGGACGCTGCTTTCAAACTTTCACGGATTACCTTTACTTTCTGTTTGGCCTCTTTTATCAAATCGACCTCGTAAATCTTATTCTCATTGAGCTCGGTCCAAAACAATGGTGTACGACATTTACTACCGTACAAAGCCTCATAGGGTGCCATCTTGATACTCGATTGAAAACTATTATTGTATGCAAATTCAACCAAAGGCAAGTATCGTTCCCACGAGCCACTAAACTCAAGGATGCAATACCTCAACATATCCTCAAGTATCTAAATAATTCGCTCGGATTGACCATCAGTTTGGGGATGAAAATCAGTGCTAAAATGCAACTTGGTACCCAAAGCTTCTTGCAATTCTTCCAAAATCGTGAGGTGAATCTCGGATCTCTATTAGAAACAATAGAAATGGGCACCCCGTGCGATCTCACAATCTGAGAAATATACAATTCGGCTAGCTTATCAAGTGAATAATCAGTACGAACAGGGATAAAATGAGCCGACTTTGTCAATCTATCAATGACAACCTAGATTGCATCTTTCTTGCTCAACGTCAACGGTAAACCTGATACAAAATCCATTGTAACACGTTCCCATTTCCACTCAGGTATCATAATCAGCTGAAGCAATCCTGAAGGTACTTGATGTTCTGCTTTCACTTGTTGACATATCAAACATTTCGAAACAAAATTAGAGATGTCTCATTTCATACCGTGCCACCAATATTGATGTTTCAGATCATTATACATTTTCGTGCTACCCAGGTGAACTGACATTCGGCTACTATGAGCTTCGTTCAAAATCATCAAGATAATCTCGGAATTTCTCGAAACACACAGTTAGTTTCTGAACCTTAAATAATCATCTTCATCAATCGAATACTCTGAATCCTCTTTCAAATCCATTGAGTCCGTTTAGCGATCAAATCAGCATCAATTTTCTGAGCTTCAAGGATTTGTTGCATCAATATTGGTCTTGCTTTTAATTCCGCTACTAACACATCATCAGCGGACGTAGACAAATGTACATTCATTACTCGAAGAGCCAATAGGGATTTTTGACTTAGGGCATCAGCAACCACGTTAGCTTTTCCCGGATGATAGTCGATGACAAGCTCGTAATCTTTCAATAATTCTAACCACCGCCATTGTCTCAAATTCAAGTCTTTCTAAGTCATCAAATATTTGAGGCTTTTATGATCGGAATAAACATGGCATTTCTCTCTGAACAAGTAATGACGCTAAATTTTCAAAGCGAAAACAATGGCAGCTAACTCGAGATCATGTGTCAGATAGTTTTTCTCGTGAGGTTTTAATTGTCTCGAAGCATATGCAACAACTCTACCTTCTTACATCAAAACATAGCCTAAACCATTCATAGATGCATCGCTATAGATCATAAATTCTTTACCCGATTCTAGCTAAACTAACATGGGAGCTTTAGTCAAAAGAGCTTTCAACTGATCAAAACTTTTCTGACACTTTTCTGACCACTCAAATTTGACATCCTTCTGAAGCAACTTTGTCAATGGTGTTGCTATCATCGAGAAGCCTTTCACGAACCGTCTATAATACCCGGCAAGTCCCAGAAAGTTTCGAACTTTCGAAACATTCCTCGAAGGCTTCCAATCAAGTATAGCTGAAATTTTATTAGGATCAACCCGTATACTCGATGCGGATACAACATGTCCCAAAAAGCTAACCTCACGTAACTAGAATTCACATTTACTGAACTTCGCGTAAAGCTGTTTGTCTCGCAAAGTCTGTAACACCAATCTCAGGTGTTCAGCATGTTCGGTTTCATCGCGTGAATAGATCAAAATGTCATCTATGAACACGACTACAAACCGATCTAAATACTGTCTAAAAATTCAATTCACTAGATCCATGAAAACTGCAGGGGCATTAGTGAGCCCAAACAGCATCACCAAGAATTCATAATGTCCGTACCTCATTCAGAAAGCAGTTTTAGGACATCAGAGTCTCTAACTCGCAACTAATAATAGCCCGATCTCAAGTCTATCTTCAAAAATACTAAAGCTCCTTTAAGTTGATCGAATAGATCATCAATTCGCGGTAACGGGTATTTATTCTTTATCGTGACTTTACTAAGATGACGATAATCGATGCACATTCGCATGGTTCCATCTTTCTTTTTCACAAATAGCACTGGTGCACCCTAGGGAGAAAAACTCGGTCGAGCGAAACCTCTATCTGTCAATTCTTGCAACTGGGATTTCAATTTTTTTTTAATTCAGTCGGTGCCATACGATACGGAGCTATCGAAATCGGAGTCGTTCTAGGTACTAAATCTATACCGAACTCTACTTCTCGAACAGGTGGCAAACCAGGTAATTCTTCGGGAAATAAATCCAAATATTCATAAACCACATGTACGGTTTCAAGTTTTCTTTCTGATACTTTACTATCCAGAACATACGCCAAATAAGCTTTACATCCCTTTCTCACATACTTCTGAGCCATCATCAAAGATATCACCATCGGTAACCCGTTTACCTCAGTAGACTCAACTCGAATTATTTCACCATTCGAACATCGCAAATCAATTAATTTTCTTTTACAATTCACCACAGCATCGTGCACGATTAACCAATCCATAACGAGGATAATATCAAACTCGTCAAATGGCAATATCATCAAATCGACCCAAAAATAAGAATTCTGAGTCATTAGGGGATAGTTCTTGCACACTTTGTCTACTAACACACACCGGCCCAAAGGGTTTGACACTCGAATCACAAATTTAATAGACTCAACAGGTAGAGTCTTACTGGTTGCCAAAGTTTCACACACATAGGAATGAGTTGAATCGGGATTAATCAAAGTAATAACATCAGTATCAAAAAGAGTGAAAGTATCAGTAATAACATCTGGAGAAGAAGTGTAACACCACAAACCCGGCCCAAACATTACGGCCGAATCCGGTGTGCCACATCACCTACAACTAACCTGGTTACTAAGATTGGGGTGAGCTTTGCAAAAATCGTTCTTAAAGTTTTAGAAGAAATTCTCGATTTACTTAATGAATATCTTATTTACTACCGATCGTTAAATGTTTATTTAAAAATGTGTCTTTTGGAATGTGTGTTTGGTTCTGAAAACATTCGTTTATCGTCTTTTTTTAAAAACAAGTAACTTTGTTAAAATGCCCTTGGAGCTATCCGATTACAAAAACAAATTAAATATTATTCTTAAGTTAAAACAAATTAAATAAGTAAAGAATTAAAAACCCAAAATAACATAAATAGAGCGGCCTTATTACAACCCAGAAACCATTATAAAAATAATCTAAATAAATAAAGAAATAAAATAATACTTAATTGAAAACTAGAAATTTAATCTTCGTAGCCACTCTGAATCCCTCTTAGCTCCAAGCCCACCAACTAAGGCTCACCTGCATGGACAGAAGAAAGAGGGGGTGAGTTTGGAAAACTCAGTGTGTATGGAAAGCCCATCCAGAGCCTAAGTCAACTCACGCCCATTGGGCCTAAGCCCTACCCAGTCTCAGTTACTGGGCTGAAGCCCTTTTCAGATACAGTAATCTGGGCCTTAGCCCTTTTTAGATAACAGTATGGCCCATAGGCCCATTACAGAACAGAACAGATAGTAAATATGAATGCAAGCCCAAAACCAACCTAAATCCAACCGCTACACTCCACCCGTACCAACCCTACACACCATGTGGGGAATAACTCAACCCACCCAGCCCTACATTCCACAGTTGCAGCATGGCTGCTCAAATATCAGTAATTTGAGGCAAAGCCTCCAGTACGTAGTCAAGCCACTTTCAGTAATTCCTCCATCAACATCCCAGTCCCAAACAGATATTCATGTAATAAACAGAGAACAGTAACACATGCAGTTCAGTCAGATAAAACTCTAGGGGTATAGTAGTAATTCTACGCCTAAGGGTAAAATTGTAATTTCTCGTCCCTAAGATTTTTCAGTAATTTTATCAGTTTTTAGGGTTTTTGTGCATATTTTAGTCTTCAATAACCTAAATTTTGTCTCAATAGTTATTTAACTCGTTTTAACAATTTTAAGCTATTGGGCCCCAAAACCCCTAATGGGCCCTACAGTGTCTATAAGCGACTTAAGCCCATTTAGTCCAAATTTTATGATCAATTTATCAGTTTAACCAGTTTTGAACCTACAGTCTATCAGTACACATTAATTACTCATTTTTACCTATAGGGGCCCGTAAGCCCATTGGGCCCACTTCTAGCCTATCGAGGCCCAATTACCAAAAAACACGAAATTACACATACAACTATCTCATCACTTGCAATTTCAGATCCAACAATTTCTAACCATCTTATGAAGCATTCGTACAATCACAATCCCACGAAATGCTCGAATTTCGGCATTTCGGCTTTTACCGACTTGAACTAAAGAAGGGTGTTTGATACACACTTGATTCGCGACGACTGCTAATGAGATCCCCCATGATATCCTACAATCGATTACCACAACTTTTAGTTTACAAATCCGTATAACCAATCTCAATGTTCACTTACCATATTCAGCCAATGCCCCTAAGGGCCTCAAAATCTTACCTTTGCCGAAAATCGATGACTAGATCTAGGTCTAGTCATTCCAAAGATCCAAGCCCTCTTCAGTAGTCTCTGAATCACACTAACACCAAAAGAAACCGATTAATACAACCCTTTAGGGTCTTAAGTCCCAATCGACAACCTCCCTAAACTCTAGGGACTTCGGTTTTTTCTAAATCACAAAATAAGAATAGATCTGAGGTGATGAGCACTTACCACTGATTCCCCTTCTGTTTCTACTCAGATCTGATGCAGATCTAGCCCCTAAACAATAGTAGAACTCGAATCCAAGAGATCTAAAGTTTTGGCTATGGACTTCTAAGGATATGGCGTTTTCAGCTTTCCTAACTGGTGAAGAAGATGATGATTTTGGGTTATAATTTTGGAGTGGTGTTGCCGACAAGCACTAAGGGTTTAAAGAAGGTGAAAATCGATCAAAGGGGACGAAAAGAACACAAGGATTTTGGCTTGGAGAAATCAACACAAGAGCAAGTTTTCGGGATTTTAGCTTTTATGGCAATCGGTTATGGTGGCTTTGAAAAAGACTATGATCGACAGATAGAATGAGGTGAGGGGTAGAGACATTTGGCTAGAGAAGAAACAAAAAGGAGAAGAAAAGAATGAAGGAGAGGGGAAGAAGAAGAAATCGGCACAAGAGATTAGTCTTGTGTTTTCGGTCACTTTGTAAAACATGAGAAGAGAATAAAATTTTAGGTGGCTAACCCTAATTGGCAAAACAAAGAAAAAGAAAGGAAACCAACCCTAATGCCCACTAAAGCAATCGTCCCAACCTTCCTAAGGCCCTAGTCGATTCTACTTAAGTTAATCACATGCCCGGTACATGCCTAAAAATTAAAAGTAACTATACGCTTACCTTGTGACTTGAACTTAGGCTCTCTACCCTCATCCACATGTCACTTTTTTAGGAGTTTAGTGGTGCCACCTTGCCACTTTACCAAGCCCCTATTTGTGTCATATTTTACGAAGTTTTTCTTAAAAGCCCACTTAACCAAGTCTTCTATTCACTTAAAATCCAAACTTGATATTTTACCGGGTTTTAACTTAGGCTTGGGCCTTCTAAAGGCCCACTAACACATTTAAACACAATTCCAATATCCAGAACACCAAAATTTTAAAATTCACCAAAAATCCCAAAAACCCAAAAAAAATCCCAAAAATCAAGGCGTTACAACTCCACCCCCTTAAAGAAATTTTGGCCTCGAAATTTACCTGATCCAAATAATTGAGGGTATTGTTGACGCATAGTCTCTTCTGGCTCCCAAGTAGCCTCTTCCCTTCCATGATTGTGCCATAGTACTTTTACCAACGGAACTGACTTCCTTCTTAAAGCTTTAACCTCTTGATCTAGAATTTGCACGGGTTCCTCCTCAAAGGTCAAATCAGTTTTTACTTCAATGTCTTCCACTGGTACAATATGTGATGGATCCGATTGATATCGATACAGCATGGACACATAGAGGACGTCATGGATTCGATCCAACTCTGATGGCAACTCCAACTGATACGCCACCGGTCCTACCCGTTTAAGAACCCGATAAGGCCCTATAAACTGCAGACTCAATTTGCCTTTCTTGCCAAACCTCAAGATCTTCTTCCAAGGTGAAACCTTCAAGAAAACTATATCCCCAACAGCGAATTCAATCTCTTTACGCTTTAGATCCGCAGACGACTTCTGTTTGTCAGATGCCTCCTTTAACCGATCTCTTATCAACTTAACCTAACTTTCAGTATCTGCTACTAATGCCGGTCCAATAACTTGTCGTTCTCCTAACTCTGTCCAACACGTAAGCGTACGACATCTTTGTCCATAAAGTGCCTCATATGGGGCCATCTGAATACTTGCTTGATAATTGTTATTGTATGCAAACTCCGCCAATGGCAGTAGTCCTCCCAACTGCCACAAAAGTAAATCACACAACCCCTTAACATATCCTCCAAAACCTGAATAACCCTTTCTGACTGTCCATCTGTTTGAGGGTAAAACGCAGTGCTGAAATCCAATCGTGTACCCAATGCCTCATGTAACTTCTGCCAGAATTGAGATGTAAACCTAGGGTCTTGATCAGAAATGATCGACACTGGCACACCATGCAGCCGCACTATCTCCGCCACATACAACTTGGCCAACTTTTGCAGTGAGTAATCGGTACGAACAGGTATGAAATGGGAAGATTTCATTAACCTATCCACAATCACCCACACAGAATCTTTCTTAGAGGGTGTCAAAGGTAGTCCACTCACAAAATCCATAGCTACTCTCTCCCACTTCCAGAGTGGAATTTTCACCGGTTGCAACAGCCCAGAAGGCAGTTGGTGCTCAGCCTTGACTTGCTGGCACGTCAGACATTTCCCAACAAATTCAGTCACCTCTTGCTTTAGTCCAGGCCACCAGTACACGTCTCGCAAGTTTCGGTATAACTTATTCCCTCCACGATGCATGGCACAATATCCACCATGAGCCTCTTTCAGAATTGACTGCCTCAATTTGGGGTCCTTCGAAATACAAACTATTCCACGAATGCAAAGAACTCCATCAGTGTTCAGTCCAAAATTTGAATTCTCCTTATTCTCAACTTGCTAAAATCGAGAAACCAGCGATTCATCTTTCAACTACTTCTCTTTAATCTGTTCAGTCCAAGTAGGTCTTACTTGCAATTCCGCCAACAAACTTCCATCGTCGTACAGGCTCAAACGTGCAAACATAACTCTCAAATCAACAACTACCATTCGACTCAATACATCAGCCACCACATTAGCCTTGCCTGGGTGATACTCAATCGAGCAGTCGTAATCCTTAAGCAACTCTATCCATCTTCGTTTCCTAAAGTTCAACTCCTTTTGAGTCAACAGATACTTAAGACTTTTATGGTCTGTGTATATAATACAATTTTCCCCATAAAGATAGTGTCTCCAGATTTTCAACGCGAAGATCACTATTCGAGATCATGTGTAGGGTAATTCACTTCATGAGGATTCAGCTGTCGCGAAGCATAAGTGACTACTTTACCCTCAATTGATAGTATCCAGATTGAAGGTCGATCTTGGGAAATATCGAAGCTCTTCTAAGCTAGTCAAACAGATCGTCGATTCTTGGCAGAGGATACTTGTTCTTTATCGTCAGTTTGTTCAACTGGTGATAATCGATGCATATACGCATCGTCCCATCCTTCTTCTTCACAAACAACACTGGTGCTCCTCACGGAGACGCACTCGGTCTAATGAAGCCTCTATCCATTAACTCTTGGATTTGCGCCTTCAGTTCCACCAACTCCTTTGGTGCAATCCTATAGGGTGCGATGGACACTGGAGCCGTTCTCCTAAACTCAACTTCTTGATTCAGAGGTAATCCAGGAAGCTCCTCTGGGAAAACATCTTGAAATTCCCTAACAGTTCTAATTGTCCCCACAGTCAGATCCTCCATTTCAGCTTGACTTATGAAAGCCAAGTATGCCTCACATCCTCTGCGAATCAGTTTCTCAGCCCTTAAAGCTGATACCACATTGGACAAGTAATCCCTTCGTTCTCCAATAACCATTACCTCCTTATCCTCGATAGTCCTTAACACCACCCTCTTAGCTGCACAATCCAAAGTTGCCCTATGCTTGGTTAACCAATCCATTCCTAAGATCAGATCAAACTCTCCGAATGGTAACTCCATCAAGTCTCCAGCAAAGATCCTACCTTGAGTCTCTAAAAGCACCTCCGTAAAGAGTTTATCTACCCTAACCGAGTGACCCAGTGGACTAATCACAGTTACCCCACTCACAATTTCCTCAAAATGCACACCCAACGACCCAGAAATGTCACATGCAACATACGAATGGGTTGATCCCACATCTATCAGAGTAGTATAGGGTACACTAGAGATGAAAAACGTACCGGTTATGACGTCAGGTGTATCACCCTCCTCTCGGCGACGAGCAGCATAAACCAGAGCTGGTTGACGAGCCTCAGCATTGCCAGCACCCTTGCCAAGTGCTCCACGTCCACGACCGTTGCCACCTCGACCTTGTCCACGACCTATTAGTGGTGGCGTTCCACCTCGCACTAGTTGAACGGCCCCTTGTTCAGCAACTTGAGTCTAGGCTGGCCTCCTAGGACAATCCTTAACTCTATGTTCCTTTGACCCACAATGAAGACATGCACCAATACGTTTTCAGCACTTTTCCAGATGCACTCTACCACAGTCTTCGCAAGCCTAAGGTCTAACTATGTTCACCGGAACTGCTCGAACTGGTTCTTCCACCCTAGCTCTCTTAACATTCCGATTTACAGCACCAGCTGGTCCAGAATCTCTCCTGAATCGGTTTCGATCCCTATCGCGGTTTTTTCGTTCAGCTTGCTTCACCTATTTGGCTACCCTAGCCTTCTCTACCAGTGTAGCAAAATCGCGCTCTCTCTACAGAGCTATCAGCACCCTTAACTCATCCCTGAGGCCATCATCAAAGCGAACATTGCGCTCGTACTCAGTAGCAACCATTCCGCTGGCATACCGGCTCAACCTCAGAAACTCTGCCTCATACTCAGCAACTGACCTACTGCCCTGGGTCAGGTTTAGAAATTCCTTCCTACGTGCATCCACATAGTTGGCTCCGACGTAGTTTCCCTTGAAAACTGTCTTAAATAATTCCCAGGTTACCCGCTCAGTTGGGGTACTCTCTCTCACAGTAATCCACCATTGGTATGCTTCGTCTCGCAGCAGAGACACTGCTCCCTTCAGCTTTTGCTCCACCGAGCAGTCCAGGTCATCCATAATCCTTTCCGTAGCTTCCAGCCAATACTCAGCTACGTTCGGGGCTACTCTAGATACGCCCCTAAAAACCTCTGCTCCGTTAGCCCGAAGTCGCTGAGAAATGGACCCTCTGTTTATAGGCCTGACATTAGCCCCAGCAACCCTTTCTAGAACCTTCAGCATAGCTTGGGACAGAACGTCGTCCCTTGCGACTCGATCGTGTGGCCCATTTTCAGCTACCGGTGGTGGTCGTGCCACACCAGCTGGCATGTGCTCCGAAGATGAAGACCCAGCTTGTGCGCTACCTCGGCCACGTCCTCGGCCTCGTCCACGAGCAGCTCTCGTACTCATATCGACTTATCTGATTTAGAATTTTATGACAGTAGGTTAATATTTCAGTTATTTATTACAAATGTCTTATGTAAAGATAGAGTTTCAGAGTTGTTTTCGCGAATACGTTGCCTAGCTACAGTCTCAGTTTTCTAGGGTTTAGTTTCCCTACAGTCTCAGTCTCTACAGTTTTCAGCTCTACCCTATCTATAGTATCATAGTAGGGTCTCCGTTCTATCTACAGTATTGTTTCAGTACAGTACAGTACAGTACATAAAGCAGGAATACTTATAGACTTGGTGCCAGGGATTCAGTGTGCCAGTTCTTCAGTTGTCAGATTTCAGGAAACTCAGAATTTTCAAAATCCAAAACATGTATATTTCGAAGAAAACTAGCTTGGAAGAGTTTTTCCTAAATTTTCAAAAACCAATTTCCCGAAATATCCTTCTTGGGCCTAAGTTTTAAAATTTTAAAAATCTTTTTGGACCAGATCCACAGCAACTCGGCTCTTATACCACTAAATATAACACCCCAAACCCAGCCCAGACATTACGGCCGAATCCGATGTGCCACATCACCTACAACTAACCTGGTTACTAAGATTGAGGTGAGCTTTGCAAAAATCGTTCTTGAAGTTTTAGAAGAAATTCTCGATTTACTTAATGAATATCCTATTTATTACCAATCGTTAAATGTTTATTTAAAAATGTGTCTTTTGGAATGTGTGTTTGGTTTTGAAAACATTCGTTTATCGTCTTATTTTGAAAACAAGTAACTTTGTTAAAATGCCCTTGGAGCTATCCTATTTCAAAAACAAATTAAATATTATTCTTAAATTAAAATAAATTAAATAAGTAAAGAATTAAAAACCCAAAATAAAATAAATAGAGCGGCCTTATTACAACCCAGAAACCATAATAAAAATAATCTAAATAAATAAAGCAATAAAATAATACTTAATTGAAAACCAGAAATTTAATCTTCGTGGCCACTTTAAATCCCTCCCAGCTCCAAGCCCACCAACTAAGGCTCACCTACATGGATGGAAGAAAGAGGGGGTGAGTTTGGAAAACTCAGTGTGTATGGAAAGCCCATCCAGAGCCCAAGTTAGGTCAAGCCCATTGGGCCTAAGCCTTACCCAGTCTCAATTATTGGGCCGAAGCCCTTTTCAGATACAGTAATCTGGGCCTTAGCCCTTTTCAGATAACAGTATGGTCCATAGGCCTATTACAGAATAGAACAGATAGTAAACATGAATGCAAGCCTAAACCCAACCTAAATCCAGCTGCTACACTCCACCCATACTAACCCTACACACCATGTGGGGAATAACTCAACCCACCCAGCCCTACACTCCACAGTTGCAGCATGGCTGCTCAGATATCAGTAATTTGAGGCCAAGCCTCCAGTACGTGGTCAAGCCACTTTCAGTACTTCCTCCATCAACATCCCAGTCCCATGCAACAGATATCCATGTACTAAACAGAAAATAGTAACACATGCAGTTCAGTCAGATAAAACCCTAGGGGTATAACAGTAATTCTATGCCTAGGGGTAAAATCGTAATTTTTTGTCCCTAAGATTTTTCAAGAATTTTATTAGTTTTTAGGGTTTTTATGCATATTTCAGTCTCCAATAACCTAAATCTCGTCTCAGTAGCTATTTAACTCGTTTTAACAATTTTACGCTATTGGGCCCCAAAACCCCTAATGGGCCCCTACAGTGTCTATAAGCAACTTAAGCCCATTTGGTCCAAATTTTATGATCAATTTATCAGTTTAACCAGTTTTGAACCTATAGTCTATCAGTACACATTAATTACTCATTTTTACCCATACGGGCCTGTAAGCCCATTGGGCCCACTTTTAGCCCATCGAGGCCCAATTACTAAAAAAACACGAAATTACACACACAACTATCTCACCACTTGCGATTTCAGATCCAATGATTTCTAACCATCTTATGAGCATTCGCACAATCACAATCCCACGAAATGCCCGAATTTTAGCATTTCGGCTTTTTGGCTTTTGCCGACTTGAACTAAAGAAGGGTGTTCGATACACACCTGATTCGCGACGACTGCTAATGAGATCCCCCACGACATCCTACAATCGATTACCACAACTTTTAGTTTACAAATCCTTATAACCAATCTCAATGTTCACTTACCATATTCAGCCAATACCCCTAAGGGCCTCTAAATCTTACCTTTACCGAAAATCGATGACTAAATCTAAATCTAGTCGTTCCAAAGATCCAAGCCCTCGTCAGTAGTCTCTGAATCACACTAACACCAAAAGAAACCTATTAATACAACCCCTTAGGGTCTTAAGCCCCAATCGATAGCCTCTCTAAACTCTAGGGACTTCGACTTTTTCTAAGTCGCAAAATAAGAATAAATCTGAGGTGATGAGCACTTACCACTGATTCCCCTTCTGTTTCTACTCAGATTTGATACAGATCTAGCCCCTAAACAATAGTAGAACTCGAATCCAGGAGATCTAAAGTTTCGGCTATGGACTCCTAGGGATATGGCATTTTTGACTTTTTTAACTGGTGAAGAAGATGATGATTTGGGGTTATAATTTTGGAGTGGTGTTGCCGAAAAGCACTAAGGTTTTAAAGAAGGTGAAAATCGGTTAAAAGGGATGAAAAGAATAGAGGGATTTTGGCTTGGAGAAATTGACACAAGAGAAAGTTTTCAGGATTTTGGCTTTTATGGCAATCGGCTATAGTGGCTTTGAAAAAACTGGGATCGGTAGATAGAATGAGGTGAGTGGTAGAGATGTTTGGCTAGAGAAGAAACAAAAAAGAGAAGAAAAGAATGAAGGAGAGGGGAAGAAGAAGAAATCAGCACAAGGGATTAGTCTTGTGTTTTTGGTCACTTTGTGAAACTTGAGAAGAGAATAAAATTTTAGGTGGCTAACCCTAATTCACAAAACAAAGAAAAAGAAAAGAAACTAACCCTAATGGCCACTAAAGCAATCGGCCCAACCTCCCTAAGGCCCTAGCCAATTCTACTTAAGTTAATCACATGCCCGGCACATGCCTAAAAATTAAAAGTAACCATACGCTTACCTTGTGACTTGAACTCAGGCTCTCTACCCTCATCCACATGCCACTTTTTTAGGAGTTTAGTGGCCCCACCTTGCCACTTTACCAAGGCCCTATTTGTGTCATATTTTACGAAGTTTTTCTTAAAAGCCCACTTAACCAAGTCTCCTATTCACTTAAAATCCAAACTTGATATTTTACTGGGTTTTAACTTAGGCTTGGGCCTTCTAAAGGCCCACTAACACATTTAAACACAATTCCAGTATCTAGAACACCAAAATTTTAAAATTCACCAAAAATCACAGAAACCCAAAAAAAATCCCAAAAATCAGGGCGTTACAAGAAGCCTCCTCGCGAGCGCGTATAGCATAAGCTCTGGCAGGTGCACGAGCCTTAGATCGAATAGCAGTGTCTTTGGTTCCTCTCTGACTATCGCTAGCATTACCCACATGTCTAAGTGGTCTACCTCGTCCTACAGTGTTACTAGGTCTCTCACTCGGATCAGTGTTTCGCTCAACTAATTTCGGACAATCTCGGATAAAATGTTCGACTGACCCACACTTGAAACAGGAGCGGTCATGCAAGCTGTAGCTCCCCGAATGCCATTTACCACAATGCTTGCACTCGGATCTGTTTTGACGATCATTGCCAACACTAGTAATGGAGGTAGCTCGTGTACTCACAGTAGGTCAGTTACGATCTCGTCTAGAAAATCCCAAAGTGGTCTTGGATCAGCCCGATTCATCTCGAAACTTCTTCAAGGACTGTTGAAAGCTTTTCTCCGAAGATCTTTTACGAAACGCTCTAGCTCTAGCTTCGGCTTTTCTTTTCTCAGTCTCGAGCTCTTTAGCTTTACAAGCTTACTCAAAAAGTACCACAAATTCTTTAATCTCAAGAATGCCTACTAGCAATTTGATGTCTTCGTTCAACCCATCCTCGAAGCGTTTACACATGATAGCTTCAGAAGAGATACACTTACGGGCATATCTACTGAGTTTCACAAATTCTCGTTCATATTCGGTAACTGTCATTTGGCCCTGTTTAAGCTCAAGAAACTCTTTGAGCTTTTGATCGATGAATCTTTGACTGATATACTTTTTACGGAACTCCGTCAGAAAGAATTACTAACTAACCCGCTCTCTCAGAACAACCGAAACTAAGGTATTCCACCAGTGATAGGCAAGCAAGGGAATTATTTTTGATGTTTGTGCGTGTGGCGTTATGGAGTTCAAGTCAAATTGGAATTCTGAGTATGGGAGATGTTAGTGGAGTGATTTTGGGAAAATAGGGGTTATCGAAATATTTTGGTCTCTCCATCTTAATTTTTCTCTACAATTCTTCCTCATCTGCTTTCTTTTTCGACTCTTCCATTCTTCTTTTTGCCGCTGCCCCTTCCATTCCTTGCTAGCGTTTCTTCTTGTTTGATCCCTAATTGTGATTTCGATGAAGTAATAATGATCGTACCTGGAAACTAACTATTATCACAATAAAAAGCAAGTGCACCTATCGAGTAGTAGTATAGTTAGTGGCAAGACCGGATATCGAATCCAAGGAACTAAAAGCACTAGTAATGACTTTCTTCCTATTATCTCTGTAACACCCTAAATCCCTCATCCGTCACTAGAATAAGGTCACAAGGTATTACTTAACTAAACACAGCCTCAAGGCATTCGAATAAACTCTTAGAAATCATTTTCAAGTGACCGAATGTAAACATAGACATAATGCAACTCATGACTTCAATTTAACCTTGCTTATGCGTTTAACAGTAATATAAACAATTACAAATCAAGCTTTCTTTTGAGTTTATGCATATTAGTGACTTACAAAATCTTACCATACTTTTATGACAACGAACCATTTAACATGCTTCACAATTCAATAATTATAACAACTACCGAGCATGCTTATAAGTATATAGATGTGCCATAACCGAATATATATGTCATCCATAACCAAGACATTTCGCAAACATTAATTCAACTATGAGACCTTACTAAACAAAATGAGTAAGCCATCTTCGCATGGCTTTAATATTTACAATTTCAAAATGTAACTTGTTTCAAAAAGGGAGTTAAGCCTATACATGCCATCTTTCAAAATATAAACTATCAAAAGTACCAAAACAGTGACGATAGTGTGGATGACTTTAAGCTTGAATCCCCGAACCCGTAGCTTTCCACGAGATCTATACAACAGAGTAACAAAGACACTTGAAGCAAGTTAATTAGCTTAGTATGTCTTAAGTAAATTAAACAACTTAATTTAAACAAATTAATCACATATACAAGATTTAATAGTAACATTTTTGGCCAAATGTACATAGTCACATTGTACACATTTTTATATACCTAACATTTCTTTAAAATGCAAAATCACATAATCACAAAATTGTATAGCACAATGTCAATCCTTGATTCAATATAACAGAGCTAATTCGAGGCACCATGTCCACTTATAATTTCAATGATTATAAGCACATATGAACAAAACATATACCTCCATGTATATAATTCCATAAGGGCCGAATATACATAATCATTTATTTGCACTAATAGTAAGTCATTCGATTAGCTTCAAATACATATAGACATGAACACTTCAAGATCTTAATGCCAACATTAATTCACCCAAATTGGACTATAATATAATACAATTTCTACATTCAAAACATTCCTTCTTTATTCGTAACCATATACATAATTAATATACTCCCATGAATAATTTCACATGAACCAAATGTTCACAAATGAACATAATCAAAATCCAATTCGAATCATTCTCACATAAGTAGGTAAGTATCACATACCTGGACCGCTTAATGCGTAATATGAATTCAATTTGTCATTTTAGCAAAGGATCTCTAGTCATATACTTTTATCAATTCACTGGCACTTGGCCTGCTAGGTATAAAACCCGCGTTTCATCACTGGCCATAGCCTGCTAGACATTTTAGTCTGGATTTGCTTCATCGGCATTACGCCTGCTAGGCTCAAGGCCCGAAATCATTTCATCGGCATTACGCCTGCTAGGCTCAAAGCCTGATAATTATTCACTAACTTATAACTTATTGGCCAATGCACGAATACCACTTTACGATAACTAATTCACATGCTCTTTCGTACTTTTGTACTCTATAATCCAGTTTACATATAGTTGAAACATATATCTTTGTACAAAGGTTTCCATCATTCCATTATACCCATAGGACAAAGTTCACACATCATAACATATCTTATAATACATCATATTATCATATCATATTCGCCTTAAATGTACTTATCACATTCGGCTTATAGTATAAGTTCCATACACTTTCGGCACATTGAATGTATAAAATCAAACATTCAATTATCATATTCTTACAACCTTAAACATACCAAGAATCAAGCTCAAATACTTAAGAACTTAACTCTATTGTCGTCGAACGACTACGGATTAACTATTTCACAAGTTTTGCTTTGCCTCTGTCTGAAATTGGCTCTCTTTGTTCTTGAGCTAAACTAGATAAAATTTAACTTATCACAACTCAATCAAAGATAACTTACTCACTACTACATTCATATATACCATATCTACTTTGCTTATTCAAATACGTATATATGGAAATCTTACTTACTCTCATCTCATCATGTACAAATTTTCAAATCATTACCTAACCACATTCGGCAACTATACATATGTAACACCCTAAGCCCCTGTCCATTGCCGGATTAGGGTCTAAGGTATTACAAAATCAAAATACAACTACCGAGGTTCATAGATACAAAGCTAGACGTGAATTCACTGAGTTCAATAGTTGAATTTAACACTTAGGTCGGTTCGGTTAGAACATCGTATCTCATTAAAATCGTTCTATAAGCATACTAACAAATCTTTACCTTGTGACTACTAACAAATTGGCTAAATCGAACAAATTCAATAACCAAACATCATATTAGAAAAGTCATTGCATATTAGGTACTAACTAAATTTTCATGCCACAACATCAAATAGTATGAGAATCACTCCAACCCATATAAGCAAACTCGAAGACTAAACAAGCCATTTTCGCATGGCTAGAAATATTTACAACTCAAAATGAAGTTTGATTCTACCGAAGGAAAATAGCCTATACATGCCATTGACCCAAAAATAACCATCAAATGTACCAAAATAACAGCGATAGTGTAGGTGATTAAGGCTTCAATCCCCGAGTCCGTAGCTTCCACAAGTGAGATCTATAAAATAGAAGAAACAAGGGAAACAAAGTAAGCAAATTAATGCTTAGTAAGTTTTAAGCAATGAGAACAGATAAAGCATCAAATTATAGCATAGTTATTCGAATATTTGTCTCCCTCTTCTTTTAGGTAGGTCACCCTTCAACCAAACATATATATATTCACATCGTACACGAATGAGGATAGCTCGCACTTATGGTAAACTCACTTAAACAATCACATGTCACAAAAATTCACATAACACTTCACATAGGCCATTTGTACTTAGACCATATTAATAATCTCATTTCATGAACACATATGAAATCACATAACGACCTTAATATTCGGTTCAAAATCCAGTTAGCATGTAAGCCAAAGGTACATACCTGTATAACTTAACACTTTCAGCGCAATTCATTAGCGATCGTTACCTTGAAGACCATTAGTCTTAGGCTTTACTCGCATCATCATCGAGATCTTTATCTCGGGTAAATTCTATACATAGCCATCGGGTCTTTTCCCCGGACGTAATCTCCGCATATAGCCTTCGGGTTTTTAACCCGGACATCATCTCTGCATAGAGCTTTCAGGTCTTAACCCGGACATAGTCCCCACATATAGTCAGTGGGACTTAATTCCCGGATTCGCATCACAAATTCTCATACACATACATATATTCGCATGTAGCCAAATTTCACATAGCAAGATTTCACTTGCAATTCAATCAATTCATGTGCATACAACATATATCATGCTTCTCGACTTTATATGATAAATGTACATATAATTCAAAATTTATACACATATACTCTTCTTTTCTAGGCTTTCGGCCCAATGATCAAACATACATAAGCAATGCATTTCAAATCTCAATTTCGGTCCTTTTCTCTATGAGCCATTCGGCTATATAGCAAACATGAATAAGGTTTCCTTCTTAATGGGACATTATTCAAATATCAGCATGTATGTCATGGCATTATAACTTAAATACCGAATTCGATTACTCAAAACTTACCTTGAACTTTCACGAGGAATTACGAGTTGGCTATTCGACCACTTTGGCCTTCCCTTTATCCGAACTCGTCCCTCTATGCTCTTGAGCTAAATAAAACTTTTAATTCTATTAATCCTTATTCAAGCACCTCAATGAATCATTTTCACTCATAATCAAATCATACATGCATATTCTTCTCATTGCAAACACACATGCACATTGGAGCATTTCACATACATATCATAAGTCACAACAAGCCGATTTTCTGAGCAGCATTCAATAATTTACTCATAACTGGAGCTACGAAACTCCAAATGTCGTGCTGTAAATTTTGCATGAAGGTAGACTCATTTATCTTTATTCCATAAAATTTTCATAATTTTTGGTTTGGCCAATCAATACCAGAATTTTCTTAAAGTTCCCCTAATTCACTGTTTGATTAAACTGACCACTCTATACTATGAACCGAATTTCTCCTTGCACAGAGTTCCAAATATGTTCTCACCTATTTCATTCGAAACTAGACTCATTAAGGAGTCTAAGCATATAAATGTGGTCTCATAACAATTTTTATACAATTTATAGTGATTTTCCAAAAACAGAGCAGGGGACTTCGAAGTCAATCTGACACTGTCTCACTCTACTCTAAAAATCTATTTATCGGAAATTCCTTTGCTTGCAAGGTTTCTTTTATAAGAAACTAGACTCACTAAGCTTCAATTATACAATTTATTCAGCCTCTAATTCAACTCGCACAATTTATGGTGATTTTTCCAAAACACGTTACTGCTGCTGTACCAAGCAGAATTTTATACCAAATTCACTCTTTAGTGTTCTCATGCACATACTTAAAACATATCATTTCCTAAGGCACCATTTAGAGTAGTCATTGACCTTAATATATATATATATATATATATATAATTCATATTTATTCCATCCACAATCAGATTTCTCCATACAACACAAACCAAACCACTTATCAATTTAACACCCAAAACATCCAAAAGCAACATCAAAGGCACATTCGGCCATTGCACAAACATGCATTATAACAATTGAAACATCAAACATCAACCCCTCTTGCATCTTCCCATGGCCGAATATTCACCTTTGTAAGTTATGTCACTCAAATCATTTTATTAATCATGCACATATATTCCCTAATAGAAATTTTTAAAGTTGCCAATCAAATCAATGTCACCAAGTTAGCTGAATGTATGCATATACACAAAATGCATTTAGCATCTTCATTTACCTTAGTTCATTTAACAAATTTACAACTAAATGCTTAAGTCCAAAATTGGCAATCTTTGGCACAAAGATACACTAGCCGAATGCTATCTATCATATAAATCACCACCTCAACCTTCAAATTTTACAACTTAAGAACTCAATTACTTCATAGTTATTTTAAATCTTCACATTCGGCAAATCATGGCACATTCAAGCTCTTTAATTGATCCCTATTAACAATCAATTCACAAATGTGCATTTAACAAGCTCAATTTCACTTATTAATCAAAAACACATTCGGCACCCTCATCCAAAATTACTAGCATTACTTATTTTCTTTTCAAGTTCATGGCCGAACCTCCAAGTCAATAGCCAAAACAAAATTTCTATCATGGTTAAGTAAGACTCTTAGTACTAAATTCAAAATCACAAATCTCACAACTTAGATTCGGAATTTAGAAGTAGGAAGCTAATCATACAAACCGATTTAATCTATTCACAAATCCTCATAAGTAAACCTCTATCTAGCTCAAACAACATCCAAACTCTATTTATTTACACAAACTTCCAATTAGACAAGATTTTCCCACTTCTTCTCATATGGCCGAATATGGAGAGTGATATAAACTCAAAAACTTTCACAAGAGTCATGTTAGGAGCTTGGTTTTCATCTCAAAATTACAACATTCAAAGAAAAATTTCATGAATCTTACCTTGTTTGTGCTTCACTTTGCCGAATGCCCTAGCTCAAGGGTTTCTTATTTTCTTTCTCTACTCACGGCAATAAGAAGAAGAAAATAGCCTTGCTATTATCACTTCAACCTTATTTTATTCATTTGGTTTATTTACTCTTTATTAATTCAATTTTTATGACAACTAATTTATTAATTCAATTAATATTAATTAGCAACAAACAAAGCACAAAATGACAAACTAGGTCATCATTACCCTCCACTATCATAAAAGTGGGTAATTTGACATGCAAATCCCTTATTTTGCATGCATGCATTAACTAGTCTTCACACATTTGTCTAGCACATTTTCAAAGTTCACTACTAAGTCCCTTTAAGTGAAATTAAATTTTATAACTTTAAATCGACACATCAGACATGTCACACACGAATTAACACGTATCATAGGCATCAAAATGAATATTAAATATATTTTATGCCTCGGTTTTGTGGTCCCGAAACCACATTCCGACTAGGGGCGTTTTAAGGCTGTCACAACATATATATATATATATATAACTCAAGAATCAAATCATACACATCATAAACATCAATCGACCATTTCAATGTACCTCAATTAGAGATTTCATATTTCTTCCTAAGCCGAATGCTATATATATATATATATAATAATTATAGACATAGAATATGTCATACTCACATTTTCACATCTCTAAATACCACAAATAGTTCAAGTCACTAATTAAGAGTACATTCGGCATCCACATGACAAGGTTAACATTTAAGCATGCCGTTCTAACATATATAGTATCATTCGAATATTTATACATATCTAAATACATATTAACCCATTTTGCCGATTATCAAATCTCATTTAAATCACATGTATAAATTTACAAGTTCACACTCATCTTCTCGTTATTTCTCATTTTATTTTACTTATTCAAGGCTCAATTTAGAAATAACATGATTCATTCAATCAAGGACAATTTCCCTTTTCTAATAACACACTTTCGGCTGAATTTTCACTCTTTACTCAATTAATACACAACATTACTCAATTTTTTGTCTAATTTCATATTTGGCCATCATATAAATACATATTAACAATTTAATCATAAATTTCTAATTTTACACAAAATTCCTATATCTCACCATTATAACCGAATACAATCTACTTATTTAATCACCTATAGCAACATTTAACTAGTTTATAATCACATATATTCATTTCATTACACAAACATCAAACTATCAACGAATTAGCATATCTTGATCATGGCCGAATGCTCCATGTATCACAAATTCAAGAATTAACATATGGGTTGTATCAAGAAGTTAATGATCAACTCAATTTCACAAAATCTAAAGTAAATATCATGAAATCATACCTCAATCAAAGCTTAAAGATGATCGAATGCCTTAGCTTAACTTCTTTATTTTCTTGCTTTAGTTTCGGCAATGGGAGAAAAAGATGAGCAAACTTTGTTTTTATCACCCTTTTGTTTTATTAATTCATGTTTTCTCAATATAAAACCATTAAATTTTATTTCACTAATATAAAATACATATAATGCCAATCATCCATCATCATTGCCGTCCACTATATTAAGAGTGGTCCATTTGACATACAAGTCCTCCAACAATAAGTTTCAACCACAATTCGGCACTTACTCAAAGTCCCACTAATTTCTCTTTTATGCAATTGGGTCATTAACTAATAATTCAACATTCAATTGGCAAAATTAAAGCACCAAATTTTCACACATGATAATTCACGTAATAAAAACATAGAAAACAATACTTTAAAAATTTTCTGACTCGGTTTCGTGGTTCCAAAACCACTTTCTCGATTAGGGCCAGAATAGGGCTGTCACAATCTAGCCTAAAAATAAAGAGGGTTTTGTTGGTAAACTTAAATTCTAGCTAACTAAAGACAGGACAAAGAGTAAATTGGGAAATTACTTTAGGAAAACTTAATTGACAAAGGCAATACCTAAGGAAGAATCCACATAGACTTCACTTGTTATTTAACCCTGAACTAGATGATTTCTTCATTCGACTTGATCTGTAAAGATCCCTAAATTATGTTAATATCTCCATCGAGAATAAGAACAACTAACCCTAAGTTGATTAATTAAAATCTCTTTCTAATTAAAACCCCTGGTTTTGCATTAACTCGATCTATGGATCCCCCTATTAGATTTGACTCTAATCCGGTAGATTTTCGTCGTCCTATGTCTAGGATTGCGATCAACTCCGCTTAATTGTGTTGGATCTACTCTTAAACAAGGACTTTTGCTCCTCTGAATAAGCATATTCGACTTGAATTAATATCCTGAAATATCAACTCAAGAATTAAAAACACAATTAAGAACAAATTAAATATTTATCATATAGTTCAGATAACAATAACAAGATTCGTCTTAGGTTTCATCCCCCTCAGGTCTTTGGGGCTTTAGTTCATGTTTATAAAAGAATACATCTCAGAGTAAAGAAAATAAAAAAACATAAAGAAAACCCAAAACCCCTAAAAGGATTGAAGGGAGATCCTCAGTCTCGTTGTAGATCCTTGCTTCTGAGATGGATCAATCGGCTTTCTTCGAGTAATTCCCTATCCTCTACTCTGAGTCTTGGCAGGGACAGTATACACCCTTATAGTCGCCTCCTTTGGTCTTTATATAGAGTTTGGAGTGTCTTTCTTAGCCCCTAAGTAGCTTTTTTCGCGTGAAATTAAAACTCGTTACGACAGGGACACGCTCGTGTGAATCGAGCCCAGGCCGTGTTCAAGCCTGTTAATGTGGCACAGGCGTGTGGTTCACCCGTGTGAGGAACTCCAAGCCGTGTTGATCTCTCACTTTTGCCCATTTTCTCTGTTTTTAGCCTGTTTCTCGTTCTTTTCACTCTCATATGCTTAGTTAAGTATAAAACATGAATTTGAAGAATTAGGAGCATCAAATTCCACAATTTAAGGGATAATTCATCCAAAATTATGCTAAGCATGGGGTAAAAATTTGTATAAATTATGGTTTATCAAATACCCCCACACTTAAACCTTTACTTGTCCTCAAGTAAAATCCTCAACCCACAATAAAAAATCATTCTTCTCAACTTATAAATCTTATCAATAATGCTTCGAATCAATCCATGAGTAATCATACATTGAAAATTCAACTAAAAGAACATTAAAGTTTCAAATAGTCTAAGTTGAGAATCTTATCACAGAAACATAGGTTTTCTCCCCTCTTCTAAGTAATTACTTTTAAATTCAAAATTTAACAAGATTTGACATCCCCACTGAAGATTCACTCTATCCACTCGAGGTGTTTAGGGTTCAGGAATAAAGCACTCATTAGTCAATATGAAAAGTTATTACCATAGGCTTGCATGAAAATCACATCTCTACCACTATAGATTGATATGATACATCGATCAAAAGGTCTTTAGATGGTTGTAATTGGCTTCAGTTAGGGGTGTGGTCACAAGTTGAAAAAGAGGGTTAGAATCAATATTGAACTGAAAAAATCATCTAACTGAAATAAATATAGACATGTTTTTTAAGAACAAATCAAATATTTTACAAACTTAACAAACTGAAGAGGAAATCATAGCTAGATAATTATTCAATTCAAATCTCGACAAAAATAGGGATCAAAGTAACTATAGGGATTTCAACAATAATGGTTAATAGGTTAATATTGAGGGTAAATCAATGAATGGTTTGTTAGGCTCAAGGGCGTTTACTAAGGGTTAATTTATAGAGGTAGGCTTTTATGGAGTAAGTGGGTTAAAACCTAGGTGCCTTTATCATCTCAGTATATCAAATCAGTGATGTGGTCTCAACATGTATAATTGAAGCAAGTTCTAGAATAACAAATCAGTATTGACTTACTCAAAGCAATAATAAAAGTGAGCATGAAAAGATGTATGCTCAAAAGGCTCAAAAATCTCACTAGAATTATGGCTTTTGATGTCAATCCTATGAATTTCAAATCTCAAGATAATACCTAAATTTGGGGAAAATAACCTCGAAAAATTTTAGATTCTCAAAAATTTCAACTTATCATGCTTGATTCTCTAATGTCTTAAAGCTTGAATAATCAAAGCACAAACACCTATGTCTTAATCCTAAACATATCAATAAAATTCATAAATAAATCAGAATTCATTCTAATAGTGATATGAGAAAGTGACTTGAAGGACAAGGCAAAATTCAAGGATTTGAGAACAATTCAACTTATAATCCCCCCACACTTAAGATGTACATTGTCCTCAATGTATGAAGATAGGTAAAAATATAAGCATAGATCATAAGTGAGGGATAGAAACGAGACTCCCTAAATTTTGGATGAATTCCTTAGAATAGTGAAAGCTATATTAGGGAAAGAACTACTTGAGGTTCATGATTCTGGGTTGTTGAAAAGAATAAACACAACTGTGAGGAGAATTAAAGTATTACTCGATAAGAAATAAAATGGAAAAATAAAGGTATTTACAAAGAAAAGGAAAAATATAAAGAAAAGAAACTTAAGAAGGTAGATAAAATAAAGTAAAAATAAATGAAACTGGACTCAAATATTCTTATCGTCAGATGAATCATGAGGTGGTGGTGGTGTGGTGATGAATAATGGGTGGTTTAAGATAATGGGTTGTGCACACGGCTGTGGCACACTCCCGTGTGCTCTAAGTCTAGCCCGTGTGTTTCGTGGACGTATGGTTTGGCCACGGGTGATAGGCACGGGTGTGGCACATACCCGTGCTGATTTCTCACTTTCACCCATGGTCTATTGGCATGGGCATGTTACATGCCCATGTTGATTTGGCAGGTTCACCCATGCCTATATCGCACAGTTGTGGCGTTTTATTGAAGCCCGTGTCTAGGGAAAAATTTTCATCTATTTTCACACGGTCGTGTCTCCACCTGTGGTGTGTCCATGGCTTTAGTCACGCCCGTGTGCCTAGCCGTGTGGCTTTGGAAAATTTACATTCATGAAGTCAATTTAAGATTTAGATGTTAAGTTAAAGAAATTAACTATGTTAGTGCTCGGGTTGCCTCCCGAGGAGCGCTTGTTTATAGTCTAAGCTCGGCTTCTCCTAAGCTTGCACGGTCATGGTGGTTTGAGGAGTTCAAACCTTCTATCAGTTTTAATATCAAAATAAGGTTTAAGTTGAGTATAATTTACCTTGAAAGTGCCAAATGTCTTATGTGTTATCTCGACTGTACCATAGGGGAAAATTTTCATTACCGTGAAGGGAGGTGTGTCACCTGTATGAAATTTTGAATTCGAGATTTGAGGATCCTCCTCCTCTAATAATACCTTATCCCCTACCTTAAATTGATTCATCTTTACCTTAGGGTCGTCATGGTGATGCTTTGGTTCGATGTGGCATATCTTAGGTTTCTCTTGGTGGTAGTTCAGCCACTCGACTAGTTTTTCGATGTGGCATTCGTTCTTCATGGATTGTTCCCTTGTTATCGTATGAACTCGAATGTGGCTCAGTTGCACTTTCATGAGGAGTACCCTGTAGAAAAGGTTGGATAGTGAGATCATTCTTATTACAAGGACTCGTACTAAAATATTTATCATTAACAGTCTTATTAGAATTACGAGCTTGCAAAGTAATTGTGCCATCACCTACACGAAGTATGAGTTCACCTGTGCCTACATCAATTATAGTTCTTGCAATTGCTAAGATGGGTCGCCCTAGAATTAATGGCACATTGCTATCCTCATCTATGACTAAAATAACAAAGTCCACTATGAATATGAATTTGTCAATTTTAACCAGAACACCTTCAATTATACCCCTAGGAAATCTAATGGTTTTATTAGCCAGTTGAATGCTCATCTTAGTCTGTTTTGGTTTCCGAAGACCTAGTTGTTTAAACAGTTTATAAGGCATTACATTTCTACTAGCCCCTAAATTAGCCAAAGCATTTTTAATATCTAAGCTACCAATCAAACTAGGAATTGTGAAACACCCTGGATCTTTTAGTTTGTCGGGCAGCTTATTTTGTAAAATGGCTGAACAAACTGCATTCAGCTCCACATGTGATGATTCGTCTATTTTCCGTTTGTTTGCTAAGGCTCCTTTAACAACTTAACCACATTTGGCATCTTCGAAATAGCTTCAATAAACAGTAAGTTAATGTGTAATTTCTTTGAAAGTTTAATGAATTTACTGAATTGTCCATCTGTGCGGTCTTTCCTTGTTGCATTTGGGTTGGGACACGAGGCTTATACTCTTTGACAATTGGTTCTTTGCGGCTTACCTCACCCTTACCTTTACTTACCATAGTTTCCTGACTTGGCTCTAATTTGGATTTAACTAACCCTCCTTCATTGATCATGTCAATGGCGTAGAATTGGTCCTTAGGGTTAGTCTCGATGTTGCTTTACAAACCACCTTGTGGTCTTTCAGAGATTAGCTTAGCGATCTAGCCTATTTGAGTTTCGAGTCCTTGAATGGATGCTTGTTGATTTTTAAGTGCCGTCTCGGTGTTTTGAAAATGGATTTCTGATACGGAGATAAATTTCGTGAGAATCTCCTCAAGGTTTTACTTTTTCACTTGTTGGTAAGGTGGTTGTTGAAATCTTGGAGGGGGTGGTGGTCTCTGATTTCCTTGATTGCCTTATCCTCCCATGAGAAATTAGGGTGGTTCCTCTAACTTGCATTGTATGCATTACTATAAGGATTGTTTTGAGGTTGAGGATTCTTACCCATATAGTTGACTTGCTCGTTTTCCATGCCATGTCCATAAGAGGAGTACTCTGGATTGCTCATGTTTCCTAGAGTTGAGTCACACTGCATCACTGGATGTACCTATGTAGAACCAACGAAACTATCAATCTTTTTATTAAGAAGTTCTATCTTATTAGAAAGCATGGTGACTGCGTCAACATTAAAAACTCAGGCAGCTTTTTACAGCTTTGTTCTCATGACTTGCCACTGATAGTTATTCAGTGACATCTCCTCTATAAACTTGTAAGTTACCTCTGGTGTTTTGTTATTGATTGTTCCATCGGCGGCTGCATCAATCATCTGTCTCGTTGAGAGGTTCAAACCATTGTGAAAAGTTTGAACCTGTAACCATAGAGGTAACCCATGGTGAGGGCACCTTCTCAATAAATCCTTGTATCTCTCCCAAGCATCGTAGAGTGTTTCTGAATCCATCTGCACAAAAGAAGAGATATCATTCCTCAACTTTACCGTTGTAGCCGGCCGAAAATATTTAAGTAAAAACTTTTCCGTCATTTGTTCCCAAGTAGTGATTGATCCTCTAGGTAGAGAATTTAACCACTGTTTAGCTTTATTCCTCAAGGAAAAAAGGAATAACCGAAGACGACTGGCATCATAAGAAACGCCATTTATTTTGAATGTGTCGCAGAATTCCAAAAAATTAGCTAAATGTGAGTTAGGATCCTCATCCTGCAAACCATCAAACTGAACAAACTGTTGTATCATTTAAATAGTGTTAGGTTTCAGTTCAAAATTATTTGCAGCAATAGCAAGCCTAACAATACTAAATTCAGTACCAACTAGATTAGGCTTAGCATAATCATACATAGTATGAGGAATAGGGTTTTGATTCACAGGATCTGCGGCTATCGCCGGAGGTGGTAGATTATCCTAATTTGCGTCCATCTCTTTAGTAGATTCAGTTTCGTTCTCTTGTCCTTGTTCTGTGTACTGTAGGCTTCGCCTTATGTTTCTTCGGTTTTTACGAACTGTGGCTTTTAAGTTATTATCAAACGATTATGGTCCTGACGGGTTTCTTCTAGTCATAAACTAGAGACACCTGTCAGGGAAAGAAAAAAGAAATATTTAGTAAGAAAAATAGAAAATAAATTACAAATAAAGTAAAAATAGCTAAAGTAATAAGAATCGAGTGTTCCTCATATCTTAGTTCCCCGGCAACGACGTCAAAAACTTGATCGTGATTTTGATGAAGTAATAATGATTGTACCTAGAAACTAACTATTATCACAATAAAAGGCAAGCACACCTATCGAGTAGTAGTATAGTTAGTGGCAAGACCGAAATATCGAATCCAAGGAACTAAAAGTACTAGTAATAACTTTCTTCCTATTATCTAGCCTAAAAATGAAGAGGGTTTTTGTGGTAAACTAAAATTCTAGCTAACTAAAGACACGACAAAGAGTAAATTGGGAAATTACTTTAGGAAAACTTAATTGACAAAGGCAATATCTAAAGAAGAATCCATCTAGACTTCACTTGTTATTTAACCCTGAACTAGACGATTTCTTCATTCGACTTGATCCGTAAAGATCCCTAAATTATGTTAATATCTCCGTCTAGAATAAGAACAACTAACCCTAGGTTGATTAATTGAAATCTCTTTCTAATTAAAACCCCTAGTTTTGCATTAACTCGATCTATGGATCCCCTAATAGATTTGACTCTAATCCGGTAGATTTTTGTCGTCTTATGTCTAGGATTGTGATCAACTCCACTTAATTGTGTTGGATCTACTCTTAAACAGGGACTTTTTCTCCTTTGAATAAGCACATTCGACTTGAATTAATATCCTAAAATATCAACTCAAGAATTAAAAATACAATTAAGAATAAATCAAATATTTATCATATAGTTCAGATAACAATAACAAGATTCGTCTTAGGTTTCATCCCCCTTAGGTATTTGGGGATTTAGTTCATTTTTATAAAAGAATACATCTCAGAGTAAAGAGAATAACAAAACATAAAGAAAACCTAAAACCCCTAAAAGGATTAAAGGGAGATCCTCAGTCTCGTTGTAGATCCTTGCTTCTAAGATGGATCAATCGGCTTTCTTCGATTAATTCTCTATCCTCTACTCTGAGTCTTGGCAGGGACAGTATACACCCTTATAGTCGCCTCCTAGAGTCTTTATATAGAGATTGGAGTGTCTTTCTTAGCCCTTAAGTAGCTTTTTTTGCTTGAAATTGAAACTCGTTATGATAGGGACATGCCCGTGTGAATCAAGCCCAGGCCTTGTTCAAGCCTATTAATGTGGCACGGGCGTGTGGTTCACCGGTATGAGGAACTCCAACCTGTGTTGATCTCTTACTTTGGCCCATTTTCTCCATTTTTGGCCCGCTTCTCGTTCTTTTCACTCTCCTATGCTCACCTAAGTATAAAACATAAATTTAAAGGATTAAGAGCATCAAATTCCACAATTTAAGGGATAATTCATCCAAAATTATGCTAAGCATGGGGTAAAAATATGTATAAATTACTATTTATCAATCCCCCATCTACTTCCAAATTTTCTATGGCTCGTTAATTTAACTTTTCCACGTTAGCAGTAAGTTGGTAAGTTCTGGCTTTTGTCATTCTGAATGTTGTCTAAATTCTTTCGAAAAGGGGTTCCATTTGGTGTTTAGGAAATAATCAAGAAACTAAATATCTTTCCCAATTGACGAGTTAAGCGTATGGAATTCTCGTTTCGATCAAAAGTAAGGGTTTCGATAGTTAATGGATGAACGTCTCATTACAATTCTGTTAAAGTCTTAATTATGTTACTGAAATTGAGTTTTAAAATTGTCAATTTTAGTCTTTGAAGTGCTTGGGAGTGTTGTTACAAATAATCGAAAACTCACTATCGATGCCACACGGACGTGTGGTAGGCTATCTAGTAGGATGTGTGCCCTAACACGGCCGTGTGTGTGACAACCCTAAATTGACCCTAGTCGGAATGTGGTTTCTGGACCACAAAATCGAGGCACAAAAATAATTTAATATTTATTTTGATGCCTATTATATGTGTTAAAATCATGTGTGACACTTTGGTGTTTCAATTTAGAGTTATAAGTGTGAATTTAACTAAAAAGGGCTTAGTTGAAAACTTTGGAAGTATGTTAGTTAAATGTGTTATGACTAAATAATAGCATAGTTCAAAAACATGGATTTGGATGTCAATTTGCCCACTTTTATGATAATGGATGGTAATGATGCCTTGTTTTGGCATTTTGTGCCTTGTATTTTTGCTAAAAAGAAATTTATATTAATAATGAATATTATGTGTATAGATAAAAGTTAATTTAATATTATGAAAGTGGAGGAAAAACCTAGGTGAAGCCATTTTCTTCTTCTTTTGCCGTGAATTGAGAAAGAAAATAGAACTCATGAGCTTGGGGGCATTCGGCTAATTGAGACTCAAATTAAGGTAAGATTTATGAAATTTTTCTTTGAATGTTGTAAATTTTGGTTGGTTTTGAAGCTTGCAACAAGACCCGTGTGCTAGATTTTTATGATTTAAGTCCATGAAGCTTTTGGTTATGCTAAGGAAATTGAGGAATGAATTGTTTTCTTTGTGAATGAATGAGCATAGGAGAATCGATTTTCATGGTAGTAGGAGCTCATTGCCAAATGTACATGGGGAAATTATATGTGTTTGAGTTTGGTGAATATATGAAGAGAAGTTTCGATTGTGGCTTCTTGATATTAGAAATTTTTCTGAATTTGAGATGAAATGCAAGTTTTTATGAAAGCCTAATTGTAAATTCTTGAGATTTTGGCTTAAGGAGTATTCGGCCATGGTTGTTTTGGCTAAATGGTCTAGATATTGATATTATGTAATGAATGGTGACCTTAGATGAAATTGAGCTAGTTAAATTTTATGAATGGTTATTCGATTGGAATTATTAAGTATTGAAATTCGGCTAAGTGAGTAAATGTAAGCTTAATGAAATGAAAATTTTATGCATGCATTTATAGATGTATACAATCGGCCAGCTTGGACCTTTATAATGTGAAAATGATGGTTAACCATGCTTAGGACCAAGAATGTATTCGATTAAGAATATTAATAAGTATTTAAGTGAACATGTTTGATTGATGCTTGTTAAGATGATTGATATGTGAGTATTCGGTCTTTAGGGTGTGTACAAAGGAAAATGATTGAATTTTAAAGTTTATTAAGGTTTGTTAATGAAATAATGCTAAGACCTAAAGTTTTATAAAGTAAATAAGAATGTGAATTATGCCATATGTGTAGGTACATGCATTCGGCCAAGAAAGATGATATTAAAATGTTCTTATTTTTTTTTATGTGTTTGAGTAGTTAAGGCCAAATGGGTTATAGTCTAGTCATAGATGGAATTTTATGCATATGAGTGTGTATGTACTTGTGTGTGCTGTATTAGTGGTTAATAACAATTGGTAATGGGGTAAATGTTAATTAATTTAACATTCAGCCTTAGCTATATGTCATGAAACTTACAATGTAATTTGAGAAGTAAATAGAAGTATATGTTATTAAGGAATGCATTCTATATGCATGTATATGTGCGGTTGTGCATAAATTTGGATAAATGGTGATTTGGTGACATAGTTTGGGTTGTATTTTAAAAATAGTTGAGATAAGGATTGTCAATTGTGTCTATTGAGCATTCGGCCATTGAGGAGCAATGTGAAGCTTTGAAAAATTTGAAAAGCTTAAATTACATGCTTGTATGCACTTCAATGTGATGGTTATCCTAAGGTTGATAATTTGACAAAGTGAAGGTCTTAGTATAAATCAATTTTATATGTGTTATTGTGCATAGCCGAATGTGTGCTTATGATAAGGGAAGTATATGTGTTTCTTATTTTGTTTGTAAGTGAAATGATCAAGTGAGATTTTTGAATAAGGATTAATGAAATTAAATTATTTAATGAAGCTCAAGAGCTTAAGGAGCCGAATTCGGATAAGGGGGAAAAACTAAACTAACTAAATAGCCGATCCGCAGTCGTCGACAACATTCGAGGTAAGTTTTAAGTGATTAAATGCTGAGTAAATTCAATCATAATAGAACATATTGAGTTGATTTAATAAGATATGATGTGGCCATGATATATTCTAAACTCAAATGGTAAGTTGTTAAATGTTTGAACTTGGAAATTTAAGTGCAATTTGAAATAATCTGCTTAGGACAGCAGCAGTAACGTGATTTTAGAAAATCACCATAAATTGATGGAGTTGAACTAGAGGCTGAATAAAACATGAAATTAAATCTTAATGAGTCTAGTTTCTTATAAAAGAAACCATGTAAGCAAAGGAATTTCTGATAATGAGATATTTAAAGTTGTATGAGACAGTGTCAGAATGACTCTGAAATCCTCTGTTCTGTATTTAGAAAATCATTATAAATTGTACAAAAATTTTTAGAAGACAAAATTTAAATGCTTAGACTCCTTAATGAGTCTAGTTTCAAATTAAATAAACAATAACATATTTCAAATTTTGTACAAAGAGAAATTTGATTCGTGGTGAAGAGTGGTCAGAATAGTCAAACAGTGAAACAGGGGAAACTTTAAGAAAAATCTGGTATTGATTGGCCAAACCAAAAATTCTGAAAATTTTATAGATAAAAGATATATGAGTCTATTTTCAGGGAAAATTAACGGCACTTCATTTGGAGTTTCGTAGCTCCATTTACGAATAATTTAATGACTGTTGCTCAGGAAAAACAGCTTGTGCTGAATTTGTGATTATGTTGTAAACCTTGATAAAGCTATTTGAGTTGCTTATAAGCTATTGATTAAATATTGGTAATCAAAGTACCAAATCCGTATTAAAGTGAAGCTATAAGCCATAAATGACTAGTATACCTAGTCAATTTTGTTATGATGAAATTGATGTACAAGATATGTATGTGTGGTGAGGCCAAAATGGCTAACATCAAATGTGTGTAAGTCATCTTAATGACCTTTATGAAAATGTTTGCTATCTTTATTTGTATAGTAAGGCCGAATGGCCAATGTGATGAATGTGAAAGTGTATATATATGTGATAAGGCCGAATGGCCAATGTGACGAATGTGAAAGTGTATATATATGTGATAAGGCCGAATGGCCAAGGTGATGAATGTGAAAGTGTATATATGTGATAAGGCAAAATGGCCAATGTGATGAATGTGAAAGTGTATATATATGTGATAAGGCCGAATGGCCAATGTGATAAATGTGAAAGTGTATATATGTGATAAGGCCGAATGGCCAGTGTGATGAATGTGAAAGTGTATATATATGTGATCAGGCCGAATGGCCAATGTGATGAATGTGAAAGTGTATATATATGTGATAAGGCCGAATGGCCAATGTGATGAATGTGAAAGTGTATAAATGTGATAAGTCCTGAAGGGCATTTGTGTCAGTACTATATCCGAGTTATGATCCCGCAGGCTTTATGCGAGAATATTATTCTGAATTAATGTCCAAGGCTTCGTGCTCGTACTATATTCGAGTTTTAAAGACCCGAAGGCTAAATGCTGGGATTCAAGTAAGACTTTGATATTGAGTATCCGCAGTAAGTTACCATCAAATAAGTATTATGTATGTAAGACGTTCAGGTACGTATTACTTACTCATCGATGGATTGATTTCGAAGTGAATTATTAGTATCAAAGAGGTATGTAAATGTGATCAATATTATAACTCCAAATATGAGAATGATCTAATTGGTAATGGTATGCTTGTGTAATAAAGTATGTGATGAAATATTCTTATGTATTAGTGCATATTCTGCCCAAAGGCCTTATGATTTGAGTATGGGTTGGGTTCAGCTAGATGTGCCAGTACAAGGTAAGGATTATATTCTGTAAACTTACGTATATGTGATAAGGAATATGTTTGGTTCTTTAGGTGCCTACATTTATTTAGTACTTGTCATGTTGAAATACTTGAAAATATGGATGTGATTATGAACAAGTGGAAAGGATTATTTAAAGCTGTAAATTGGTGAAGAATGTGCTTACCATGTGAATCCATCTTCAGTTGATGAAGAATGTGCTTTGGAAATATTCGACCATCTAGGTCTTTATTATTCGAAAGTATATATGTGATAGCTAAGTGATGCGTTTATTGATATTATGGTTCGAGATGAAGCTCTAGATTAACTTCATCGAACAGTTGAAATGAATGACCAATGATATTGAATGAAAACACTTTGTGACTTAAAACTCAAGGCTAAAGAAAGGTGAATTAAATTATGTGAAATTTTGGCTAGGTATATTGGGTCAAATGAGATTTTACCTAGACTAAGTATATGTGAAAAACGTCATTGATTCAGCAAAATTATTGTTTTGCTTAAAACTTACCAAGCTTACGGAAGCTTACTCTGTTCGTTTATGTTTTGGTCTGTAGGTTGTGGATTCTGACTACCAGCTCGGGGATCATTAGCACTTCGTCACACTATCTACCATTACGGTGGCCATGAGATTGGATTATCTTATGGCATGTATAGAATAGACTAGTAGCGAAAAAATAATTTGGTTAATGTATATAAGCCATGCGAAAATGGCATCTTTTGAATGTTTACTTATAGAAGTTTACATTTTATCCCTGGCTGTGTTTAGTGTTTATCCAAATGAATGATCTTAAAAAAAAAAAGTTTTACCATTATGTCATGAGTTACAAGTCCGGTAATGCCCCTTACCTATTCCGGCAATGATTACGGGATAGGGGTGTTACCGTGTGATTAAGAAGGTCAGGCTGTGCACGAAGGACATGGTCATGTGATGGCCAAGCAGGCAGTGTGTGAGACACGGGCTAGACTATTTTGGGCCATGTGGGCCACACGAGCTTGTGGCCCCACACAGGTGAGCCACACGGGCATGTGAGATTTTGGGCCAGGCCATGTGATCTACATGGCCAAGGCCAATTTGGGCCGTGTGGGCCCACACGGGCAGACTACATGGGCGTGTGAGACCATTTTGACTAAAATTATTCTAAGGTTGCACGGGTCACCTAAAACGACTGTGAACCTACTGTAAGGTTAGTAAGCACTACTTAGACACCTAATCATATAAACTGACTGATTGGTTGATAGGTACCGAGCATGTTAATATTATGCATGTATACTGAACTGTTTATATGTACTAGTAATAATGAGTTAGCATGACATGTTATGTATGTTGCATTGCATGGGGTGGGGTTGATATTATTTGGAGGAAGTGCACTGAAAGGCTCTTATGCCTAATATATTGGGAGCTCAGCTGCAAATTGCTGTTTTGTGCCGCATTAGGTACTACCTAGGCTGTAAGGATGGGTGGGTTGATTTAATCCCTACATGGAGTGTAGGGTTGGACAGAGATGGTGTACAGAGGCTGGTGGGGTAGGACTTTGTTACTAAATATTGTATGATTGCTACTGATACTATGATGGGCTAAGGCCCTAATGTATATTGACACTGATACTGAAAAGCACTTAGGCCCATGACTGTTTAACTATGCACTGTGATTACTGACTGTATATTTGTTTACTGCGGGATTACACACTGAGTTTACGTAAACTCACCCTTTTTGTTTAATGTGCACAAGTAATCCCCAGACTTAGATAGATCGGTGTGGCGAATGACTCGATAGTGACCACAATATTAGACTGCCATGGTTTTAATTTAAGATTTTTGGTTTCATTTTTAGTTTATTTTTGCTGGTTAAATTTTTGGGTTGTAATTGGACTATCGGACTTTGGCTTGGTTTTAGATTTTAATTATCTTTACTTCATGGTTTACAACTGTTAGTAGTAGGAAACATCGATTTTCAAAGGAAACAAATGTTTTTGGAAATGTACGATAGTTTAACTGTTTTAAAAGCTTCCACAACGAATAACATTTTGAAACTATTGACTAAATGAGTAACACGATTTTGGAAGTAGAAGATATTAAGATAAGTAACTCAATGGATATGGTTTTATCATGATGACACGATTTTCAAACACCCTATCATGTGACACCGTTAGATTTGGTCCTAACGTCTAGGTTAGATTTGGGGTGTTACATTTAGTGGTATCAAAACCAGGTTGCAAAAATTGACTGTGGATTATTGGTTTTAAAACTTGATTTTTAAAGAACTAATTTTCAAATGATTTGAAATGTTTTGACTGAGTATATGGTACACTAAGTCTCCGGCACTGATCCTGTAAATATTCTGAAACTGATATGTGTTTGAATTGAAAATGCTATGATATTCTGAAACTACCATAGGTAGTAAACTGTGAAAATACTCTAGTTATTATATACTAAAAACCGTAGACAAACTGAAACTATAGTATACTGATAGAGACTACGATATACGAAAACAAACTCTAAATTATTGATACTGTTCTACATAAAACATCTATTAATAACTATTGAACTATAACTGATTCATAAATTTCTAATATAGATAAATTTGTTTAGATATGAGCACACGAGGTATCCGCGGATGGGGTACTAGAGGCCGTGATAGAGGCCGTAGAGGGGCTCGAGCTGAGTCCTCGTCATCTAGTAGCATACCACATTTGGATACGAGGAAGATGCCAGTATCGCCAACTACTAAGACTGGGTCTCGTGATCACGTGGCTAGGGACAACGCACTGTCCCAAGCTATGCTAAGGATTTTGGAGAGGGTCGTTGGGCCCAATACTGGATTTGGGGGCCGAGGGTCAGTTACGGAATGAGTTCAATCTAATAGAGCTGAGCTCTTTAGGTATGTCGCTAGAGTTGCCCCTAATGTGGCCAAGCACTAGATTGAAGCCAAAGAGAGGATTATGGATGACTAAGATTGTACCCCTGAGCAGAAATTAAAGGTGCAGTCTCACTATTAAGGGATGAGAGTTATCAGTGGTGGCTTATAGTTAAGGAGGGCACTCAACCCGAGCGACTGACCTGGGAGTTCTTTAAGACAGTATTTTAGGGGAAATATGTGGGAGCCAGCTATGTGGATGCATGTAGGAGAGAGTTTCTAAATCTGACCCAAGGAGATCGATCAGTCACCGAGTATAAGGTTGAGTATCTGAGATTGAGCTGCTATGCGCGAGGTATGGTGGCATCTGAGTATGAGCCATATGTTGGCTTTGAGGATGGCCTCAGGGATAATCTGAGGGTTCTAATAGCTCCGTAGAGGGAGCGTGATTTTTCTGCATTAGTCGAGAAGGCAAAGATTGCCGAGGAGATTAAGAGCGCTAAGCGCCAAAACCGTGACAGAGAAAAAAGTAAGAATAAGAGGGATTCAGAGCCCTCGAGTTCTGTACAGAGGCCTAAAAAAAGGCCAGAGCTGATGGGCTGATTAGAATTGGGCCCCTTGTTGTTTCTACTGGATTAAAACTGCAACGCCCTGATTTTTGAGATTTTTCAGGACTTTTGTGATTTTGGTGAAATCTTAAAATTTTGCTGATTTGGATTTGTGTTTAAGAGTGTTAGTAGGCCTTTAGAAGGCCCAAGCCTAGGATAAAACCCGAAAAAAAATCAACTTTAGATTTTACAGTGAAGGGGACTTGGTTAAGTGGGCCTTTAAGAAAAAGTAGGGGAAATAAGACTCAACAAAGCTCTTGGTAAAGTGGCAATGTGGCACCACTTAAATGCCTAAAACAGGGGCGTGTGGACTAAGTGCTAGGGCCAAGGTTCTAGTCACAAGGTAAGCAAGCTGGTGTTTTATTTTTTTGCTGCATGAGTTGGTCATGTGATGAAGCTCAGGTAGAACTCTGCTGAAAAGAGTTTGAGTTGTTGAGGAGATTAGTTCAGGCGAGATAAGGAAGAGAGATTTTAGGAAGTTTGAATAGGTGGAAGTGTTGGCCGAATGTAGGGATTCTAACAAGCAAATTCGGCACTTGGGTTAGTGGTTGCAATTTCGGAAGTGAAGTAGGGTGTGCCGATTGTTTGAATAGCCATTCCGGTTAGTTCTGACCACTTTTTCGTTCTTACCAAATTAGGGTATTGCCACTTAAGGTTTTTTTGCTTTTGTTCTATTCTTCTCTTAGTGTCTCAAAAAGCCAAAAACGCAAGCTAAGATTCTTTTCTTGTGCCGATTTGATTGTAGGAGAATCTTTCTTCTTTTCATCCATCTTCACTTTGTTCTTCTTTTCCCTAAACCGATTTCATCCCATCACTTCTCTTCTAGACCGAACCTACCTACTTCTTCCCCTCCTTCTCTCTTTTCAAGCTTTCTAGCCGATTGCAATAAAAGCCAAAATCCCAAAAATTGAGCTTGAGTGCCGATTTTTTCTTGGCCGAACCCCTCCTTTCTTTTTCATCCCTTCTAGCCGAATCTCACACTTTCAAAACCCTAGCCTCTGTCGACAACACCTCTTCAATCCATAACTTCAAATCACTTTCTTCTTCATCACATCAAAAGCCAAAATCACCATACTCATAAAGACTTAGGAGTCAAACTTTTAGATCTATAGATTCATTCTTTGCTCGTGTTTAGAGGCTAGATCTACGTTAGATCTGAGTTAGAAATAGGATTGGAATCATTCTGGAGTATTAAACCTTCGATAAGTTATCAGAATCTCCTATTCATACTTTATTTCGAGATTTAAGAAAAGTTGAAACCCCTATGTGTATAGGAGGCTGTCGATTGGGGCTAGAGGCTTTGTTGGTCTTATTATTTGAATTGTTTTGTGCTAGTGCGGACTAAGGGTTACCGATCGAAGGCTTAGATCGTTGGAGCGATTAGATCTAGTAAACAGATTGACAACGGTAAGTGGTTAAGAACACCCTATTGTGGCCGAATGTGGTAAGGAGTTTTAAGATTGGTTATTGTTGATCTGTAATCTAAAGACTGTAGTGGCCGATTATAGGTTATCATGGGAGATCTCGGTAGTGATTGTCGCAAAACATGTGGGTAAACGAACACCCTTCTGTAGTCTAAATCGGCAAAAGCCAAAAAGCAGAAATGCTGAAATTCTGCCATTTCGTGGGCTTGCCAACGTGTGAGCACTCGTAAGTTGGTTGGAAATCATGAGATCTGTAATCGCAAGTGGTAAGATGAATGAGTGCACAAATTCGTGCACTTTGATAAATTTGGGCCTCGAAGGGCTGAAATTGGGCCCAATGGGCTAACGGGCCCATATAGAAAAAGTAAGCGGTAAGTGTGTTCTGATATACTGTAGGTTAAGACTGTTAAACTAGACTTAGAATTTGGTCTAAACGGGCCAATATGGCTAAGTGACACTGTAGGGCCCATTAAAGGTTTTAGGGCCCAATGACTGTAATCTGCTAAAATAGGCTAAATAAGCTATTGAGAAAAAAGTTAGACCAATACTTATTAAAATGTGCATGAAACCCTAAAAATTGGCATAATTACTAAAATACCCCTTATGGGTGGAAAATTACTATTTTACCCCTAGGTGCAAAATGACTGTTATACCCGTAGGGCTAAATCTGACTGAAATGCATGTTTTTCTGTTTTTGTTCACTACATGATTACTTGTTGCATGGGACTGGGTTATTGATGGAGGAAGTACTAATAGTGGCTTGACCACGTACTGAAGGGGCTTTGCCTCGTTACACTGTTATCTAAGCAGCTATGCTGCAACTGTGGAGTGTAGGGCTAGATGGGTTGAGTTATTCCCCACATGGAGTGCAGGGCTGGTACGGATGGAGTGTAGCGGTTGGATTTAGGTTGGGTTTGGGCTTGCATTCATAATGATATCTGTTCTGTTTCTGTAATGGGCCTTTGGGCCGTACTGTTATTTGAGAAGGGCTAAGGCCCAGTAGTACTATTTACTAAATAGGGCTAAGGCCCAGTTGTACTGTTTAGTGAGTAGGGCTTCGGCCCAATATATACTGAGACTGGAAAGGGCTTAGGCCCAATGGGCTTGACCTGATTTAGGCTTTGGATGGGCTTTCTTTACACACTAAGTTTCCAAACTAACCCATTTTCTTCCATCTATGCAGGTGAGCCCTAGACTGGCAGACTTGGAGCTGGGAGGGATTCAGAGTGGCCACATGGACTGCAGTTAATCAATTAAGTTTTTATTTTATTTTATTTTACTTTATTTCTGTATTTATTTTAAATTATTTTCATCATGGTTTTAGGTTGTAATAAGGCCACTTTAATTATTTTGGTTTTTCAACTTTTTATTTGTACTATCATGGTTTTGGGTTGTAATAAGGCCGCTTTAATTATTTTGGTTTTTCAACTTTTTATTTATACTATACTTCTAATGCTATGTACAAAGCTGCGCGAGTTTTCTTAAAATTTATTCAAACGTTTTCAAAATCAAACACATGTATCAAACGAGTAACAAAGTTAAATTTTATAATAAATCTTCTAATAACTGGTAATGGATAGGACGTTCACTAATAAACTGGGAATTTCTCTTAAGACTTTAAATAGCAGTTTTGCAAAGCTCACCCCAATCTTAGTAACTAGGTCACACGGTTAGTTGTAGGTGATGTGACACACCAGACTTGGACGTTACATCTGGGTCGAGTTTGGGGTGTTACATTTAATGGTATCAAAGCCCGGTTGCAACAACTTGGCTATCGATCGGGTCTAAAAAGTTTTCAAAAATTTTTAAAATCAGGGCCCAAGAATGGTACTTTGAAATCGATTTTGGGAAAATTCTTACGAAAACCTTTCTTAAACTCGTTTTTTTTTACATACTTTCTTAAGGTTTTCTTAAAAAGGCTTAAGTTTTAAATGGGCTTTCTGAAATCGGGTAGCTGAAGAAGTGGCACATGAATCCTCGGTACCAAGTCTGTAAATATTCTTTTCTTATACTATACTGTACTGAGATATTACTGTAGATAGAACTGAGACCCTATTATGATACTATAGATAGGGTAGTACTAAAAGCTATAGAGACTGAGACTGTAGGGTAACTAAACCCTAGAAGACTGAGACTGTAACTAGGCTAAGAAATTGCGAAACAAACTCTAAAACTCTATTTGTACATAAGACATTCTGTAATGAACAGCTAAAATATTAAACTAATGTCATAAAATTCATAATCAGATAAGATGTTATGAGTACGAGGGCTACTTGTGGACGTGGCCGAAGCAGTGTTCAAGCTGGGTCTTCATCTTCAGAACACTTGCCGACTGCCATCGGTAGCCAAAAATGGGCCGTATGATCAGGCCGCAGGGGATGATGCCTTGTCCTAGGCAATGTTAAGGGTTCTAGAAAGGGTTGCTGGAGCTAATGTTGGGCCAGTGAATAGGGGATCCATTTCTGACCGACTCCGGTCTAACGGAGCAGAGGTTTTCAGGGGCATATCTGGAGTAGCCCCAAATGTAGCTGAGTATTGGCTGGAAGCTACGGAACGGATTATGGACGACCTGGATTGCTCGGTGGAGCAAAAGCTGAAAGGAGCGGTGTCGCTGCTGCGAGACGAGGCATGTTAATGGTAGATCACTGTGAGGGAGAGTACCCTAGCTGAGCGAGTAACATGGGAACTATTTAAGACGGCTTTCAAGGGAAAGTACATCAGAGCAAGTTATGTGGATGCATGTAGGAAAGAATTTTTGAACTTGACCCACGGCAATAAGTCCGTTGCTAAGTACGAGGTGAAATTTTTAAGGTTGAGTCGGTATGCCAGCGGTATAGTTTCTACTGAGCGTAGTGTTCGTTTTGAGAATGGCCTCGAGGACGAGCTAAGGGTACTAATAGCTCCACAGAGGGAGCGCGATTTTGCTGCGTTGGTGAAGAAGGCTAAGATAGCTAAAGAGGTGAAGCGTACTGAACGAAAAAATCATGATAAAGACCGAAACTAATTTAGGAGGGATTCTGGACCATCTGGTGTTGCAAACCAGAATGTCAAGAGAGATAGAGTAGAGGAACCAGTCCGAGTAGTTCCGGTAAATACAGTTAAACCACAGGCTTGCAGAGATTGTGGTAGAGTGCATCTGGGAGAGTGCTAGAAGCGTACTGGGGTATGTCTTCGATATGGGTCCAAGGAACATAGAATTAAGGATTGTCCTCGGAGGCCAACTCAAACTCAAGATGCTGAACAGAGGGTGGCTCAACCAGTGCGAGGTGGACCGCTACCACCGAGAGGCCGTGGTCAAGGTAGAGGCTGCAATGGTAATGGTCGTGGACGTGGAGCACCTGGCAGGGGTGCTAGAAATGCTGAGGCTCGCTAGCCAGCATTGGTATATGCTGCTCGTCGCCGAGAGGAGGGTGATTGACGTCATAACTGGTACGTCTTTTATCTCTAGCATACCATACACTGCTCTGATAGATGTGGGATCAACTAATTCGTATGTAGCATGTGACATTTCTGGGTCGTTGGGTGTGCACTCTGAGGAAATGGTGAGTAGGGTAACTATGATAAGTCCACTGGGTCACTCAGTTAGGGTAGATAAACTATTTAGGGAGGTGCCTTTAGAGACTCAAGGTAGGATTTTTACTGGAGACTTAATGGAGCTGCCATTCGAAGAGTTCGATCTAATTTTAGAAATGAACTGGTTGACTAAGCATAAGGCAACACTGGATTGTGTGGCTAAGAGAATGGTGTTAAGAACTACTGGGGATAAGGAGGTAATGGTTATTGGGGAGCGAAGGGACTACTTGACCAATGTTGTTTCGGCCTTAAGGGCTGAGAAGCTAATTCGCAAAGGTTGCGATGCGTACTTAGCTTTTGTAAGTTAGACTGAGACTGAGAATCTGACTGTGGAGACAGTTAGGACTATAAAGGAATTTCAAGATGCCTTTCCTAGGGAGCTTCTTAGATTACCTTTGAATCGAAAAGTCGAGTTTAGAATTGACTTGCTGCCTGGAACGGCTCCAGTGTCTATCGCGCCCTATAGGATTGCACCGAAGGATTTAGTGGAACTGAAAGCACAAATCCAAGAGTTGTTGGATAGAGGTTTCATTAGACCGAGTGTGTCTCCGTGGGGAGCACCGGTACTGTTCGTGAAGAAGAAGGATAGGACGATGCATATGTGCATCGATTATCGCTAGTTGAACAAACTGACATAAAGAACAAGTATCATCTGCTAAGAATCAACAATCTGTTTGACTAGCTCAGAGGAACTTCAGTGTTTTCCAAGATCGATCTTCGATCTGGATACCATCAATTAAGGGCAAGGGAAGTGGATATTCATAAAACAGCATTCAGAACTCAGTATGGTCATTACGAGTTTCTGGTTATGCCATTTAGACTGATGAATGCACCTGCAGCTTTCATAGATCTGATGAATCGAGTGTTCCAAACTTACTTAGACCAATTCGTAGTCGTCTTTATCGACGATATCTTGGTGTATTCAGAAACTGAGGAGAAACATGATGAGTATCTCCGTATTGTTCTATAAGTACTGAGGGAGAAGCAACTCTATGCGAAATTCAGTAAATGTGAATTTTGGCTTCGAGAAGTGACTTTTCTGGGTCACGTTGTTTCTGCTGAGGGGATTAAGGTAGATCCTTGGAAGATTGAGGCAGTTTTGGAATGGAAGCCACTGAGGTCAGTATCGAAAATTTAGAGTTTTCTGGATCTGGTAGGGTATTATAGAAGATTTATAGAGGGATTCTCTCTAATTGCTGCACCATTGATGAAATTGTTGAGAAAGGGAGTAGCATTTTTATGGACCAAGAAATAGCAAGAAGCCTTTGATAAATTGAAAAAGGTATTGACCGAGGCGCCAGTTTTGATACAGCAGAGTCTGAGAAGGATTTTACTGTGTACAGTGATGCATCGCATGTGAGACTAGGCTGTGTACTAATGCAAGAGGGTAAGGTGGTCGCTTATGCTTCGCGACAGCTTAAGCCTCACGAGGTGAATTACCTTATGCATGATCTAGAGGTGGCAGCAGTGATCTTCGCGTTGAAAATCTGGAGACATTATCTATATGGAGAAAGGTGTATTTTATACACAGACCATAAGAGTCTCAAGTATTTGTTGACTTAGAAGGAGTTAAATCTTAGGCAACGAAGATGGATAGAGTTGCTTAAGGATTATGACTGTTCGATTGAATACCACCCAGGCAAGGCTAATGTGGTGGCTGATGCACTGAGTCGAAGGGCTGTTGCTGAGTTGAGAGCGATGTTTGTTCCTTTGAGTTTATATGACTATGGAAGTCTGTTAGCGGAGTTGCAAGTGAGACCAAGTTGGACTGAGCAGATTAAAGAGAAGCAGTTAAAGGATGATTCGTTGGTTCCTCGGTTTTAGCAAGCTGAGAATGATGAGAATTCAGATTTTGGACTAAATACTAATGGAGTCCTCTACTTTCGAGGAAGAGTTTGTATTCCGAAGGACTCTGACTTGCAACAGTTAATTCTGAAAGAGGCTCATGGTGGACCTTGTGCCATGCATCCTGGAGGGAATAAGTTGTATCGTAACTTGCGAGAAGTGTATTGGTGGCCTGGACTTAAGCGAGAGGTGACTGAATTTGTGAGAAAATTTCTGACATGCAAGCAGGTAAAGGCTAAGCATCAACTGCCTTCTAGACTGTTGCAACCAGTAAAGGTTCCACTCTGGAAGTGGGAGAGAGTTACCACGGATTTTGTGAGTGGGCTACCTTTGACACCCTCCAAGAAGGATTCTGTGTGGGTAATTATGGATAGGTTAACGAAATCTACCCATTTTATACCTGTCCCAACCGATTACTCACTTCAAAAGTTGGCCAAACTATATGTGGCGGAGATAGTGCGACTGCATGGGGTGCTAGTATCGATTATTTCTGATCGAGACCCTAGATTTACATCTCGATTTTGGCAAAAGTTGCATGAGGCGTTGGGTACATGATTGGACTTCAGCACTACTTTTCACCCTCAGTCGGATGGACAGTCAGAAAGGGTTATTCAGGTTCTGGAAGACATGTTAAGAGGTTGTATTATCGACTTTTCAGGTAGTTGGGAGGACTACTTCCTATTGGCAGAATTTGCGTACAATAACCACTATCAGGAAAGTATTCAGATGGCTCTATATGAGGCACTTTATGGGCAAAGGTGTTGTACGCCTACGTGTTGGACGGAATTGGGAGAACGATAGGTTCTTGGACCAAAGTTAGTGGTAGATACTGAGAGTAAGGTTAAGTTTATCAGAGATCGGTTAAAGGAGGCATCTGATAGGCGAAAATCATATGCTGATCTAAAGTGTAAGGAAATCGAGTTCTCTGTAAGGGATGAGGTCTTTTTGAAGGTCTCACCTTGGAAGAAAATTTTGAGGTTTGGTAAGAAGGGTAAGTTGAGTCCGCGATTTATTGAGCCTTATCAGGTTCTTAAACGAGTAAGGCTAGTAGCTTACCAGTTGGAGTTTCCACCGGAGCTGGACCATATTTATGATGTTTTTCATGTGTCCATGCTAAGACGATCGATCGAATCCTTCGCATGTCGTACCAGTAGAGGAGATTGAGGTAAACACGGATCTGACCTTTGAAGGGGAGCCTGTGCAAATTCTGGATCACGAGGTCAAAGTGTTAAGAAAAAAGTCAGTTCTATTGGAAAAAGTGCTTTGGCGCAATCATAGCAGAGAAGAGGCTAGTTGGGAGCCAGAAGTGGCAATGCGTCAACAATACCCTCAACTATTTTGATCAGGTAAATTTCGAGGCCGAAATTTCTTTAAAGGGGTAGAGTTCTAACGCCCTGATTTTTGAGATTTTTCGGGAATTTTGTGATTTTGGTAAAATCTAAAATTTTGGTGATTTCGTTATTAAATTTGTGTTTAAGAGTGTTAGTGGGCCTTTAGAAGGCCCAAGCTAGGATAAAACCTAGCAAAAATATCAACTTTTGATTTTAAAGTGAAGGGGACTTAGTTAAGTGAGCCTTTAAGAAAAAGTGGGGCAAATAAAACTCAAGTAAGCTCTTGGTAAAGTGGCAGCGTGGCACCACTTAAATGCCTAAAAAAGTGGCGTGTGGACTGAGTGCTAGGGCCAAGGTTCTAGTCACAAGGTAAGTAAGCTGGTGTTTTATTTTTTTGCTGCCTGAGTTGGTCATGTGATGGAGCTCAGGTAGAACTCTGCTGAAGAGAGTTTGAGTTGTTGAGGAGATTAGTTCAGGTGAGATAAGGAAGAGAGATTTTAGGAAGTTTGAATTGGTGGAAGTGTTGGCCGAATGTAGGGGTTCTAACAAGCAAATTCAGCACTTGGGTTAGTGGTTGCAATTTCAGCAAGTGAAGTAGGGTGTGCCGATTGTTTGAATAGCCATTCCGGTTAGTTCTGACCTCTTTTTCCTTCTTGCCGAATTAGCGTATTACCACTTAGAGTTTTTTTTGCTTTTGTTCTATTCCTCTCTTGGTGTCTCAAAAAGCTGAAAACGCAAGCTAAGATTCTTCTCCTGTGCCGATTTGATCATAGGAGAACCTCTCTTCTTTTCATCCATCTTCACTTTGTTCTTCTTTTCCCCTAAACTGATTTTATCCCATCACCTCTCTTCCAGACCGAACCTACCTACTTCTTCCCTTCTTTCTCTCTTTTCAAGCTTTCTAGCCAATTGCAATGAAAGTAGAAATCTCGAAAGTTGAGCTTGAGTGTCGATTTCTTCTTGGCCGAACCCCTCCTTTCTTCTTCATCCCTTCTAGCCAAATCTCACACTCTCAACACCCCTAACCTCTATCGACAACACCTCTTCAATCCATAAATTCAAATCACTTTCTTCTTCATCACATCAAAAGTCAAAATCACCATACTCATAGGGATTTAGGAGCCGAACTTTTAGATCATAGATTTATTCTTTGCTCGTGTTTAGAGGCTAGATCTACTTTAGATCTGAGTTAGAAACGGGATTGGAATCATTCTGGAGTATTAAACCTTTGGTAAGTTATCAGAATCTCCTGTTCATACTCTATTTCGGGATTTAAGAAAAACTGAAATCCCTATGTATATAGGAGGCTATCGATTTGGGCTAGAGGCTCTGTTGGTCTTAGTATTTGAATTGTTTTGTGCTAGTACGGACTAAAGGTTGCCGATCGAAGGCTTGGATTGTTGGAGTGACTGGTAGATTTAGATCTAGTAAACATATCGACAAGGGTAAGTGGTTGAGAACACCCTATTGTGGCCGAATGCGGTAAGGAGTTTTAAGATTGGTTATTGTTGATCTGTAATCTAAAGACTGTAGTGGCCGATTGTAGGTTATCGTGGGAGATCTCGGTAGTGATTGTCGCAAAACAGGTGTGTAAACGAACACCCTTCTGTAGTTTAAATTGGCAAAAGCTGAAAAGCCGAAATGCTGAAATTCTGCCATTTCGTGGGCTTGCAAGCGTGCGAGCACTCGTAAGTTGGTTGGAAATCATGAGATCTATAATCGTAAGTGGTAAGATGAATGAGTGCGCAATTTTATGCACTTTAGTAAATTTAGGCCTCGAAGGGCTGAAACTGGGCCCAATGGGCTAACGGGCCCATATGGGAAAAAGTAAGCAGGAAGTGTGTTCTGATATATTATGGGTTAAGACTGTTAAACTAGACTTAGAATTTGGTCTAAACGGGCCAATATGGCTAAGTGACACTGTAGGACCCATTAGGGGTTTTAGGGCCCAATGACTGTAATCTGCTAAAATAGGCTAAATAAGCTATTGAGACAAAAGTTAGACCACTACTGATTAAAATGTGCATGAAACCTTAGAAACTGGCATAATTACTGAAATACCCCTTATGGGTGGAAAATTACTATTTTACCCTTAGGTAAAAAATGACCGCTATACCTGTAGGGCTAAATCTGACTAAAATGCATGTTTTTCTGTTTCTGTTCACTACATGATTATCTATTGCATGGGACTAGGTTATTGATGGAGGAAGTACTGATACTGGCTTGACCACGTACTGAAGGGGCTTTGCCTCGTTACACTGTTATCTGAGCAGCTATGCTGCAACTGTGGATTGTAGGGCTGGGTGGGTTAAGTTATTCCCCACATGGAGTGCAGGGCTGGTACGGGTGGAGTGTAGTGGTTGGATTTAGGTTGGGTTTGGGCTTGCATTCATAATGATATATGTTCTGTTTCTGTAATGGGCCTTTGGGCCGTACTGTTATCTGAAAAGGGCTAATGCCCAGTTGTACTGTTTACTGAATAGGGCTTCGGCCCGGTATATACTAAGACTGGAAAGGGTTTAGGCCTAATGAGCTTGAGCTGATTTGGGCTCTGGATGAGCTTTCTTTACACACTAAGTTTCAAAACTCACCCATTTTCTTCCATCCATGCAGGTAAGCTCTAGACTGGCTGACTTAGAGCTGGGAGGGATTCAGAGTGGCCACATGGACTGCAGTTAATCAATTAAGTTTTTATTTTATTTTATTTTACTTTATTTCTGTATTTATTTTAAATTATTTTCATCACGGTTTTGGGTTGTAATAAGGCCGCTTTAATTATTTTGGTTTTTCAACTTTTTATTTATACTATACTTCTAATGCTATGTACAAAGCTGCACGAGTTTTCTTAAAATTTATTCAAACGTTTTCAAAATCAAACACACGTATCAAACATGTATCAAAGTTAAATTTTATAATAAATCTTTTAATAACTGGTAATAGATAGGATGTTCACCAATAAACCGGGAATTTCTCTTAAGACTTTAAATAGCAGTTTTGCAAAGCTCACCCCAATCTTAGTAACTAGGTCACACGGTTAGTTGTAGGTGATGTGACACACCAAACTTGGTCGTTACGTCTGGGCCGAGTTTGGGGTGTTACAACAATGTTGTGATGTTTGTGGTAGATGCCATCAAGGCAAGTGTTGGAGGAGGACTAAGGCTTGCTTGAGGTGTGGGTCCTTGGAACATCCCATTAGAGAGTGTTTGCTGAGGGCCGATTAGATGCAAGCTCAGGGTACTGGTAATGGACAACCACAAAAGGTAGTATAGCAGCCACCAAGAGACCGTGGTCAAGCTAGGGGTGGTAATGGCATGGGTTGTGGGCAGAGGTGCTGGACAAACTGAGTTAAGGCAGCCAGCACTAGTATATGTTGTACGTCGTCGAGAGGATAGACATGCTCCGAACGTCATCACGGGTACGTTCTTTATTCATGATGTACCTTATATTGCATTGATAGATATATGATACACTCACTCTTATATAGCCTGTACTGTGTCTGTAAACTTGGGGATTTTGGTTGAGAGCACTTCGTGTGAGGTTACCGTACTGAGTCCGTTGGGGCAATCTATAAGGGTTAACAGGTTGTTTAGAGACGTCCCTTTCGAGGTTCAAGGGGAAATCTTTCTAGCTAATCTAATGGAGCTTCTATTTGGGGAGTTTGACCCAATTGTAGGGATGGACTGGTTGGTTAAGCACCGTGTCAACTTGGACTATACGACTAAGAGGGTCGTATTGAGGACCGAGGGGGATAATGAGGTGGTCATGATTGAAGAGTGCCGAAATTATTTATCTAATATGATCTCTGCACTGGTGGCTGAGAAGTTGGTTTGTAAGGGATGTGAGGCATTTTTGGCCTACGTAAGTGTTTCAGATTCTGGGAACTCTACAGTTAAGGACATTAGAACAGTAAAGGATTTTCTAGATGTGTTTCCTAGGAAGCTACTGGGTTTACCTTCGAATCGTGAAGTGGAGTTTGGGATTGAGCTTCTCCCTGGTACAGCTCTGGTGTCCATCACCTCCTATAAAATGGCACCGAAGAAGCTTGTAGTGCTTAAGGCTCAGATTCAGTAGTTATTGTATCATGGGTCTATTTGCCCTAGTGTGTCTCTGTGGGGAGCACCGATACTATTTGTAAAGAATAAGGATGAATCCATGCGGATGTGTATCAATTATCAGCAACTGAATAAGTTAACCATTAAGAATAAATACCCACTACCGAGGATAGATAACTTGTTCGACCAGTTTTGAGGAGCTTCAGTATTCTTTGAGATTGACCTCTAATCTAGGTATCATCAGTTAAGGGTTAAAGAGGCTGACATACATAAGATAGCGCTTAGGACTCGTTATGGTCATTACGAGTTCCTAGTTATGCCTTTTGGGTTGACTCGAAAGATTTCATGGATTTGATGAACCGAGTATTCCAGCCCTATCTGGACCAGTTTGTGGTGGTGTTCATCAATGACATATTGGTTTACTCGAGGACTGAGGATCAGCAGGATGAGCATCTTAGAGTTGTTCTTCAGACTTTGAGGGAAAGGCAGCTCTATGCTAAGTTTAGCAAGTGCAAGTTCTAGTTATGTGAAGTAACATTTCTGGGTCATGTGGTTTCTACTGAGGGGGTTCGGGTTGATCTTTGAAAGATTGAGGCTGTGTTGGAATGGAAACAACCTGGGAACGTGTTTGAGATCCACAGTTTTCTGGGATTGGCATAGTATTATCGACAATTTGTGGAAAGATTCTTAGTTATTGCAGCACCCTTAACTAAGCTGCTATGTAAGGGTGTACCATGTAATTGGACTGATACACAGTAAGAGAGCTTCGAGAAGCTCAAGACCATACTGACTGAGGCTCTTGTTCTGATATAGCCGGAATCTGGGAAAGAGTTCACCATTTTTAGTGATGCGTCACATGTTAGATTGGGATGTGTGTTAATGCAAGATGGTAAGGTATTAGCATAAGCGTATCGTTAGCTTAAGATGCATGAGGCGAACTATCCAACACATGATTTGGAGTTGGCTGCCATGGTATTTGCACAAAAGATCTAGAGGCATTATCTGTATAGTGAGAAGTGTATCATCTACACTAATCACAAGAGCCTCAAGTATCTCCTCACTCAGAAGAAGCTAAATTTTAGGCAGCGTAGATGGATTGAACTGCTTAAGGATTATGGCTGCACCATTGAATACCATCCTGGCAAGGCCAATGTAGTGGTTGATACACTAAGCCGTAGAGCTATGATGGATTTAAGGGCGATGTTTGCTTGCCTAAGCTTATTTGATGATGGTAGCTTATTAGCTGAGCTTCAGATTAAACTGACATGGATTGAGCAGATTAAGGGTAAGCAGTTGGAGGATGAATCTTTGGGTCCACAGTTCTAACAGATTGAGAGTGGTGGCACTACAGATTTTAGGTTGAACTCTAAGGGGGTGTTGTGTTTTCTTAGACGGGTATGTGTGCCGAATGATAAGAATTTGAGACAGTCTATACTGAGAGAGGTGCATAGTAGCCCTTATGCTATGCATCCTAGCAGAAATAAGATGTACCGAGACCTCCATGAGCTATATTGGTGGCCAGGACTAAAAAGGGAGGTTACTGATTTTGTGGGGAGATGTCTGACTTGCTAGTAGGTTAAGGCTGAGCATTAGTTACCTTCGGGTTTACTGCAGCCGGTTAAGATTCCTCTTTGGAAATGGGAACGAGTGACTATGGACTTCGTTAGTGAGTTGCCCCTAACATCTACTAAGAAGGATTCGGTATGGATCATCGTGGATCAATTGGCCAAGTCCGCCCATTTCATACCTGTTCATACTAATTATCCACTGCAGAAGCTGGTAAAGCTTTATATTTAGAAAGATAGTGAGACTATATGGGGTACCAGTTTCGATTATTTTTATAGGGATCCTCACTTCATATCTCGATTTTAGAGGAAGTTACATAAGGGTCTGGGTTCGAGGTTGGACTTCACTACTGCATTCCATCCTTAGACCGATGGTCAATCTGAGAGGGTGATTCAGATACTAGAGGATATGTTAAGGAGCTGTGTTATTGATTTTTGAGGTAGTTGGGAGGATTATCTGCCACTAGTGGAGTTTGCCCATAATAATAGCTTCCAATCTAGCATTCAAATGGCGCCTTACGAGGCTCTATATGGTCGTGAGTGTCGCACTCCTTTATGTGGGATTGAGTTGGGCGACCAACATGTTTTGGGTCCTGAGTTGATTTTTAAGATAGAGGATAAGGTTAGACTAATTTGGGATCGTCTAAAAGAAGCTTCGGATAGGCAGAAGTCCTACGTAGATTTGAAGAGAAAGGATATTGAGTATTGTATGGGAGAATTTGTGTTCATTAAGGTTTCACCATGGAAGAAGATTCTAAGGTTCGGTCGAAAGGGCAAGCTGAGCCCTAGGTTTATTAGACCCTATCGGATTCTAAAACGAGTGGGACCAGTCGCTTATCAGTTGGAGCTACCTCTAGAGCTTGATCGCATAAATGATGTATTCTACGTCTTAATGTTGAGGCACTACCACTCTGATCTTACTCAAATTCTTCCTGTTAAGGAGATTGAGGTTAGACCAAATTTGTCTTTTGAGGAGAAGTTGGTTCAAATTTTAGATTGTGACGTAAAGGTCTTGAGGAGAAAGTCCATTCCTTCAGTGAAGGTTCTATAGCGTAATCATAACACTAAGGAGGCCACGTAAGAGCTTGAGGACGCGATGCGTCAGCAGTATCCTCATCTATTCTGATCAGTTAATTTCAAGGATGAAATTTTCTTTTACGGGGTAGAATTGTAATGCCCCAAAATTTTTAATTTTGATGTGTGAATGTGTGACACAAATATCTATCTCCTTTAGTAGTTATGTGCTCTGGGTGTGTTTGGGAGGTTCCAAGTTCAAGCCATGACTTGGGCAAATTTTGGTAATTTTATGAATAAAGCCTTATCGTTGGCCAATAGGCTTTTAAATAAAAGTTGGTAAATAATTGACAGAATGGGCCTGTTGGTCTGGTGGTTAAGTGGAGTGTTGATATGTTGAAGGTTTTGTGTTCAAGTCCCTGCGCAAGCAAGGGAATTATTTTTGATGTTTGGGTGTGTGGCGTGGTGGAGTTCAAGTCAAATTGGAATTCTAAGTATGGGAGATGTTAGTGGAGTGATTTAGGGAAAATAGGGGTTATCGAAATATTTTGGTCTCTCCATCTCAAATTTTTCTCTGCAATTCTTCCTCATCCGCTTTCTTTTTCGGCTCTTCCATTCTTCTTTTTGCTACCGCCCCATCCATTCCTTGCTACCATTTCTTCTTGTTTGATCCCCTATCTACTTCTAAATTTTCTATGGCTCGTTAATTTAGCTTTTACACGTTAGTGGTAAGAAGGTAAGTTCTGACTTTTGTCATTCTAAACGTTGTTTAAATTCTTTCTAAGAGGGGTTCCATTTGGTGTTTAGGAAATAATTAAGGGACTGACTATCTTTCCCAATCGACGTGTTAAGTGTGTGGAATTCTTGTTTCAATCGAAGGTAAAGGTTTCAATCAAAGGTAAGGGTTTCAATAGTTAATGGATGAACTTCTCATTACAATTCCATTCAAGTCTTGATTATGTTACTGAAATTGAGTTTTAAAATTGTCAATTTTAGGCTTTGTAGTGCTCGGGAGTGTTGTTGTAGTGAATCGAAACCAGGTGTGTACCCAATTCCGTAAAAATGAGGTTTTTGCAAAAGCCAAAAACATCACTGTCGAAGCCACACGGGCATGTGGTAGGCCGTGTAGTAGGGCATATGACAGCCTTAAATTAACCCTAGTCGAAATGTGGTTTCGGGACCACAAAACCGGGTCATAAGAATAATTTAATATTTATTTTTATGCCTATTATATGTGTCAATTCATGTGTGTGACATCTTTGGTGATTTAATTTAGTCTTATAATAGTGAATTGCATTTAAAAGGGCTTAATTGTGAACTTTGAAAATATGCTAGGTGAATGTGTGATGGTCAAATAATTGCATGTTGTAAAAACATGGCCTTGCATGTCAAAATTCCCCTTTTTATCTATAGTGGCTGGCCAACCAACCTAATGATGATGTTTTGGTTGTTTTTATTTTTATTTTAGTGAATATATATGCATATTATGTGAATAAAATAAAAGTGAATTATTATATTAAGAAAATTTGGAGGAAAAACCAATGTTAGGCCATTTCTTCTTCTTCTTGTCGTGAGTTGAGAAAGAAAATAGAAACTTATGGAGCTTAGGGCATTTGGCTAGTTAAGGCTTCAAATAAGGTAAGGTTCATGTATTTTCTTTGGATTTTTGTGAAATTTGGTTGGTTTTGAAGCTCACAACAAGACCCATGTATTAGTTTTTGTGATTTAAATCCATGAACCATTCAGTCATGGTTTCATGTATTGAATTCATAAAGTGTTGATGATGCTTGATGATAAGTGATTAGGGATGTTTATAAATTAATTAAATTTGGTCATGAGTGACATATATGGGCAATTAGCATTCGATTAATGTGCTTGAGTAAGGATTGTAATTGGGATTTATGATTTTGGAAATCCTCGATTTGAAATTGATGAAGGAATGCTTAGAGTTTAGATTAAGGTTGAAAATTTGTATGAAATTGAATTTGTGTGTTAATTTGAAGTTCTTGTTGCTTGGTTCGGCCAAATTGTCTCAAGACATTCGGCTATGTTCAGATTTGGGGGAGTGAATTGTTTTCTTTGTGTTTTATTTAACATAGAAGAATAAGTGAAGCCCTAATGTGGTTTTTAAGTATTAGAAATTTGGTTGGAATTTTGTTAAATTATTTAAGTGATGGCCGAATGTAGCTATATTAAAGTAAATGAAGACGTTAAATGCATTATGTGTTTATGCATCCATTCGGTTAAATTGATGATATTAAGTTGATTGGTAAATTTGAAATTGCTTTTAGGGAATCAGTATGTGTGAGATTAATAAAATGTTTTGTGAATGGGTTATGGACATTCGGTTAAGGGAGAGTATTTGTAATTAAAGGTTCATGAGCTTAAATTGAACAATTGTTGTTTTGAGTGACATAATTTGCAAACGAGAGTATTCGGCCACGGTAAAATGCATGAGGATGTAATGTTTGATGTTCCAATTGATATAATTATGTTTTGAAGGTTGGTTATATTATTTTGATCTAGGCCAAATGAGTTGATTGAATTAGGTACACTTTAATTGAAAGACAAAAGGGTAACCTTAGTAAAGTCCTTATTTGGCCATGTTATTTAGATGATTGGGATGCTTTGATTTAATTCATGATAGCATTTGGCATTGGGTCTTACGAGGATTTGCCATAATGGACTAAATGTTTAATTATTAGTATATGCATGTACAAAATCTAATGTACTTAATTGATAAGTATGAGATAAGGATTTGAATGACATGTATGTGTTTCTAAGGTATTTATGAGTATATATGTATATATGCGCTTAAAATGTGATTGATAGCTGAATGTTGGGTACTTGGTAAAGTGAATGTCTTAGTATAGAATAATTATACATGTGTTTCATGGTATTCAGCCAACATGAGATATGGATAAAATTGTGTCGTAGACAGTATAAGAGAGTGTTTAAAGGTTATTGTGATATATATGTATTTGGCCAAATGTGTGTATGTGCCAAGGGAAGTATATGTGTTTCTTATTTTTTTTAAATGAAAGTGTAATAACCAAATGAGATGTATGAATAAGGTTTAACAATAGTTAAATTGTTCAATTTAGCTCACGAGCTCAAGAAACCAAATCCGGATAGGGGAAAGCTAAACTAATCGAGTAGAAGATCTATAGTCGTTCAACGACCGTCGAGGTAAGTTCTTGAGGGTTTAAATTAAAATGCTTATGTTAAATGATGGAAGAAATGAAATGAACCTCTATAATATGAGCATAGAATGATAATTTCCGAATGTAAATTGATTAAGTAGCGTATGTGATTGATAAAGTTACGATATGTTACATGCATATTTAAGTGAAAATATGTGTGGAAGTGTGATATAAAGTATGAAGGTGGGATTTGATAGTATAAGCCGAATGTGGCATTGTAACATCCTGATTTTTGGGGCTTAGTAACTTTGTGTGATGTTTTGTAAAATTTTAAAATGTTGAGATGTGGTTGTGGAATTCATGTTTAGAGTGTATAAATGGGCCTATGGAAGGCCCATGAGTTGGCCAAAACCCGGAGGAATTTTTGAAATTTTGGACTTAAAGAATTAGGGGCTCGGGTTAGGAGGTCTTATCAAAATATGTGGGTAAAATGTATCACAAAAGGAGCCTTGGTAGAGTGGCTAAGTGGCGCCACTAGTCTCCTAAAAATGTGGCGTGTAAGTGGAAGGGAGAAGGCCAAGGTTCGACTCTCTATGCAGGTATTTGTGATGTTTATTTTTATGTCTTGTGTATGCAAGAGTTTGAAGTTGAACGGAACTCTGTTGGCTAAAGGTTTGAATTGGTCATGAGCTAGAATCAAGGAATGATAAGGGGGAGGATAGTGGGGAGAGATTTTAGGAGAATTTGAAAGTAGAGAAGGGGTGGCCGGCCAAGGGGGGTGTGGAGTGCTAAATCGGCATTAGAATTAAGTTTTTCATTTTTTCCATTCATTTCCCTTGTGCCGATTTTCTTGTAAGCTAAACTCTTCACGATCTCTTCATCTCTTGTAGCCGAATCTTTCAACCTCTGAGCCTTCAACCCATACCGATTAAATCATCATAAAAGTTCCATCCCAAAACAACTTCTTCTCTCTTAGATTAAAAGCCGAAAGCGCAACACTTGTGGAGTCTTGGTGGCCGAATCTTAGGATCTTTTTGGGGCGACTTCTACTGGTGTTTAGGAGCTTGGAGTTGTGTCGAATCTGAGCCAATACAGGATTGAACCATTGGTGTAAGTGAACCCTCGGTAAGAGTTCGAAACCTTAGTTATATTTTGATGTTATGGATGTTAAGAAAAGCCGAAATCTCCTAAAGTTTAGGGAGATTGCCGATTTGTAGTCTAGGCTATATTAAGCCTTATTCTTTCGTTTTATGGTCTCCTGTAGCGAAGCAAACAAACCTTGAGGGAGCAATAGGTTGGTGAAGCGGTGTTGGATAAGTTTGGATCAATAATCGACATTGCGAAGGTAAGCTATCTACGGTTATAAGCATAGTGGCCGACTAGTGTTAATAAATAGTGATTATTCTTTTAGATTTGGTTTTAATACATCAAGTAAATGAATATAGGACGAGTGCGTGGACGACTTTGAGGAATCGACCGTCATTTAACAGGTGTGTAACATACCCCGTAATAGCCTAGGTTCATATTGTATAAAAGCCGAAACATCGGATTATGTTGTTGATATAACCTGTAAATACGAGATGATGTGTGGATGAGTTCAATTGCGATGAACACAGTAAACGGAAGGGAAGGAACAGGTAAGAGTACAATTTCGTACAGTTTGGTACGTTGGGCCTCGATGGGCTAAAATAGGGCCCAATGGGCTTGTGGGCCCATTTGGGTAAGGATGGGTAAAAATGGAATCTGATTGAAACGCAGGTTAAATTTTTATTACCGTTACGTAACTTGGGCTAAAAAGGGCCTAAATGACTAAATCGGCTACGAAGGGCCCATTAGGGGTTTTGGGCCCAATAACTTGAATGCACTATAATAGGCTAAAAACGGTTGTTTAAACACTTAGAATTGATGAATAAACGTGGGAAAACCATAATAGTTAGTAAAATTACGAAATTACCCCTAAGCATGGGAAATGACTATTTTGCCCCTATATGAAAATGTCTATTTTACCCTTAGGGTTTCATTCTGAATATGATGATTGTGATATTGTTATTTTACATGCTATGACATGATATGCACATGATATGCCATGACACATGTACGATATGCCATGTTTTTACTCATTACATACATGGGTTGGGATTATTCGATGGAGGAAGTGTTAAAGGGCTTTTGCCCCAGTTATTAAAAGAGGCTTGGCCTCCAGTTATATGATTAAGCAGCTATGCTGCCAGTGGAGAGTTTGGCTGGGTGGGTTGAGTTATTCCCCACATGGAGAGTTTGGTTGGTACGGGTGGAGAGTAGAGGATGGTGGGTCGAGTAGTCTCCCCAAACGGGTTTTGCATACATACATGTTTTGTCATATGTGATATTGAAATGGGCCTAAGGGCCATACCGTGTACAGAAAGGCTTTGGCCTAGAAATATGAAATTGAAAGGCTTCGGCCCAGTAACAGTTAACCGAAAGGCTACGGCCCAGTATATGATGAAAAATTAAAATTTGTGCAAGTATGGATTTGGGCTCTGAAAGGGCTTGTTGCACACTGAGTTTTCAACTCACCCCCTTTCTTCAACCTTGCAGGTGAGCCTTGATGTGGAGACTTGGAGCCGGTGGGAATTCAGAGTGGCCATGATGTGCAGTTGGACTTTTTTTTAAAAGTTTTAAATAAATTTTATTATTTCTTTTTGGGGTTGTAATAAGGCCATTTTAACTAATTTCTTTCTGGATTTGGTTGGTTTTGAACTTTGAATTCTGCGTTATTATTTATATCCTAAAATGGGCTAGATCTAGGTTACGTTTTTAAACAACTCCCACTTTTCAAATCTTACAAAGATAAAATATAATATTTTAACTAAGGCATCACTTTGAACAAACACCATCTCGAGGCATTTTCAAAATTTCCGATAACCTAAAGTGTGGCAATGGTTGTGGGCATGTCGAGGATTGGATCCAATCAAGAGCTTGGTATTTAAGCAGCCTTCATGGCTCACCTCCTCTGTTTCGGATACCTACTTGGTGCACAGCTTCCATTCACTTTAGTCTTTTAAAAATCATCATCACATCCTTTAAGAGAGGTTTTAAATCAGAACTTGTGTTTTTGTTTCAATGTGACACGTCAGATTTGGCCATAACGTTTGGGCCGGGTTTGGGGTGTTACATTTAGTGGTATCAGAGCCAGGTTGCAACAACTCGGCTGTGGGTTTTTAACGGTATTTTAATGGTCTTTTTAACGGGCTTTTTAACGGGTTTTTCCAAAAATTTTAAATAATGATTTTTCTTTTTAAATCAAATTTAAATAAAATCTTTCAACACATTTTTGTGGATAAATATATGTTTTAAATGATTCAAAGGAAGAGGTGGCACACTGAATTCCTGGCCCCAAGTCTGTAAGTATACTTTCTTTATCATTTGATATTTAAATGATATTTGAGAATGATATGATATTATTGTTGGTCTTTATGTGATGCTATCAAAGACCTTACTATGTTACTTTAGTTAGGGTAGAGCTAAAAACATTTAGGATTGAGACTGTAGTTAGATACAATGTTGCGAAAACAGCTTCTGAACTACTATACTTCCATAAGATATCTCGTAATAAACAACTGAAATATTAACTAATGTCATAAAATTCGTAATCAGATAAGTCGATATGAGTACTAGAGGAACTCGTGGACGAGGCCGCGGACGTGGTCGCGGTAGAGCGCGGGCCGAATCTTCATCTTCAGGGCATAGGCCAGCTGAAGAGACATCTGTGCCACCAGCATCTGAGACTGGGTTGCATGATCGAGCTGTAGGGGACGATGCCTTGTCCCAAGCAATGCTAAGGGTCTTAGAAAGGGTTGCTGGAGCTAGTACTGGGATAGTGAATAGAGGATCTATCTCTGAGCGACTGCGGGCCAACGGAGCAGAGGTTTTTAGGGGCGTATCTGGAGTAGCTCCGAATGTGGCTGAATATTGGCTTGAGGCAACAGAACGGATTATGGACGACTTGGATTGCTCTGTGGAGCAAAAGTTGAAAGGGGCTGTATCGTTGCTGCGAGACGAGGCTTACCAATGGTGGATCACAGTAAGAGAGAGTACCCCGGCTGAGCGGGTAACTTGGGATCTATTTAAGACTGCTTTTAAGGGCAGGTATGTGGGAGCTATTTATGTGGATGCTCGTCGTAAGGAATTCCTAAATCTAACCCAAGGTAATAGGACTGTTGCCGAATATGAGGCAGAATTCTTGAGATTGAGCCGATATGCTAGTGGGATAGTGGCGACTGAATACGAGCGTAGCGTTCGGTTTGAGGATGGCCTTCGGGATGAGCTTAGGGTGCTGATAGCTCCACAAAGGGAGCGTGACTTTGCTGCGTTGGTAGAAAAGGCCAAGATAGCCGAAGAGGTTTAGCGGGTGGAGCAACAGAATCGTCAGAAGGATCGACTTAGATTTAGGAGGGATTCTGGACCCTCGGGTGCTGCATACAGAAATGTTAAACGAACCAGAGTAGAGGAGCTGATTCGGGCCATGCCAGTGAATACCGTCAGACCTCAAGTTTGTAGGGATTGTGGTAGAGCACACTTGGGTGAGTGTTGGAAAAGAACTGGGGGTTGTTTTCGATGTGGGTCCAAGGAACACAAGTTTAGGGAATGTCCTAGGAGAGCAGTTCAGGACCAAGTTGCTGAGCCAAGGGTTGTGCAACCAGTGCGAGGAGGACCACCACCACAGAGAGGCCGTGGGCAAGGTAGAGGTGGTAATGGTAATGGACGAGGACGTGGGGCACCTGGCAAGGGTGCTGGGCATGCTGAAGCTCGTCAGCCGGCGTTGGTTTATGCTGCACGACGTCGAGAGGAGGGTGATGCTCCTGATGTTATAACCGGTACGTTTTTCATTCATAGCACGCCTTATACTGCTTTGATAGATGTTGGTTCCACTCACTCGTATGTTGCCTGTAACGTATCTGGGGCATTGGGTGTGCGTTCTGAGAAGACTGTGAGTGGGGTATCAGTGATAAGTCCTTTGGGTCACTCGGTTAAGGTAGATAAACTTTTTAGGGAAGTGCCTCTAGAGACTCAAGATAAAGTATTCGTGGGAGACTTAATGGAATTGCCATTTAGAGAATTTGATCTTATCTTAGGAATGGATTGGTTAACCCAGCATAGGGCGACATTAGATTGTGCTGCTAAGAGAATGGTATTAAGAACTGACGAGGATGAGGAGGTATTAGTTATAGGGGAGCGAAGAAATTATTTGTCTAATGTGGTGTCAGCCTTAAAAGCTGAGAAGTTGATTCGAAAAGGTGGTGAGGCATACTTGGCCTTTGTGAGCCAAGCTGAGCCTGAAAAGATGACCGCAGAGTCAGTCAGGACTATTAAAGAGTTTCAAGATGTCTTTCCTGAGGAGCTTCCTGGATTACCTCCAAACCGCGAGGTTGAGTTTGGAATTGACCTGTTACCTGGAACAGCTCCGGTGTCTATTGCACCGTATAGGATGGCACCAAAGGAGTTGGTAGAACTGAAAGCTCAGATACAAGAACTATTGGACAGAGGATTTATAAGACCAAGTGTTTCTCTGTGGGGCGCACCAGTTTTGTGTGTAAAGAAGAAGGATGGAACCATGCGAATGTGTATCGATTATCGGCAGCTGAACAAACTGACGATCAAGAACAAGTACCCTTTGCCAAGAATCGACGATTTGTTCGATCAGTTGAGAGGAGCATCGGTATTTTCAAAAATCGACCTTCGGTCCGGATATCATCAGCTGAGAGTCAAAGAGGGGGATATTCATAAGACGGCATTCAGAACTCGGTATGGTCATTACGAGTTCCTAGTTATGCCCTTTGGACTGACTAACGCACCTGCAGCATTCATGGATCTGATAAATCGTGTATTCCAGCCATACTTAGATCAGTTTGTAGTTGTGTTCATCGACGATATTTTAGTGTATTCGGAAACAGAAGAAAAGCATGATGAGCATCTTCGTATCGTTCTACAAGTATTAAGAGAGAAGCAACTCTATGCTAAGTTCAGTAAGTGCGAATTTTGGTTGAGTGAGGTGACCTTTTTAGGGCATGTTGTTTCTGCCGAAGGAATTAAGGTAGATCCTCGAAAAATTGAGGCGATTCTAGAGTGGAAGCCACCAAGGTCAGTGTCAAAAATTTGAAGTTTTCTAGGGTTGGCAGGTTATTATAGAAGGTTTGTGGAAGGGTTCTCTGTGCTGGCTGCACCATTGACCAAACTCATAAGGAAAGGAGTACCGTTTGTTTGGGCTGAGAAGCAGCAAGAAGCTTTTGAAAAGTTAAAGAAAGTTTTGACCGAGGCACCAGTGTTGATTCAGCCAGAGTCTGGTAAAGATTTCACTGTGTACAGCGATGCATCACATGTAGGTTTGGGGTGTGTGTTGATGCAGGAGGGAAAGGTGGTTGCATATGCTTCAAGGCAGCTTAAGCCTCACGAGACGAACTATCCTACGCATGATTTGGAGCTGGCGGCAGTGATCTTCGCGCTTAAAATTTGGAGGCATTACTTATATAGGAAGAAGTGCATCATCTATACAGATCATAAGAGTCTTAGGTATTTATTGACTCAAAAGGAGCTGAATCTTAGACAGCGAAGGTGGATAGAGTTGTTGAAAGACTATGATTGTTCGATTGAGTACCATCCAGGCAAGGCAAATGTGGTGGCCGACGCGTTGAGTCGTAGGACTATAGCAGAATTGAAAGCAATGTTTGCTCGTTTAAGCTTATACGATGATGGGAGCCTGTTGGCAGAGTTACAAGTGAAACCAACTTGGGTAGAACAGATTAAGAGGCAGCAGCTGTTGGATGAGTCTTTGGATTCTCGGTTTTAGCAAGCCGAGAAAGAGGAGAATTCGGACTTTGGGTTAAACAGTGATGGGATTCTTTGTTTTCGAGGAAGAATTTGTATGCCAAAGGACTCTGAACTAAGGCTGATGATTCTGAAAGAGGCTCATAGTGGACCTTGTGCCATGCATCCGGGAGGAAATAAGTTGTATCGAGACTTGCGAGAGTTATATTGGTGGCCTGGACTGAAGAGAGAAGTGACTGAGTTTGTGGGAAAGTGTTTAACGTGTCAACAAGTAAAGGCCGAGCATCAACTACCTTCGGGATTGTTGCAGCCAGTGAAAATACCACTTTGGAAGTGGGAAAGGGTAACCATGGATTTCGTAAGTGGGTTACCTTTGACGCCTTCCAAGAAAGATTCGATTTGGGTGATTGTGGATAGGCTGACGAAATCTGCCCATTTCATACCTGTTCGAACAGATTATTCACTTCAGAAGTTAGCCAAGCTATATGTAGCAGAGATAGTACGGTTGCATGGAGTGCCAGTGTCAATAATTTCTAACCGAGACCCAAGATTTACATCTCGGTTTTGGAGGAAATTGCATGAGGCGTTGGGGACGCGATTGGATTTTAGCACAGCATTTCACCCTCAGTCAGATGGGCAGTCAGAAAGAGTTATCCAGATTTTAGAAGACATGTTGAGGGGTTGTGTGATCGACTTCAGGGGCAGCTGGGAGGATTATTTGCCCTTGGCAGAATTTGCTTATAATAACAGTTATCAAACGAGTATTCAGATGGCTCCATATGAGGCACTGTATGGGAGAAGATGTCGTTCGCCTACTTGTTGGACTGAGTTGGGAGAGAGACGAGTACTTGGACCAGAATTAGTGGCTGATACTGAAGACAAGGTTAGGGTAATTAGAGACCGCTTGAAGGAGGCAGCAGATCGACAGAAGTCCTATGCAGATCTAAAGCGTAAGGATATTGAGTATGCAGTAGGAGACATGGTCTTTCTTAAAGTTTCGCCTTGGAAGAAGATATTGAGATTTGGCAGAAAGGGCAAGTTGAGTCCGCGATTCATTGGGCCTTATCGAATTGTAAAGCGAATAGGACCGGTTGCTTATCAGCTAGAATTACCTCCGGAGTTGGATCGTATTCACGATGTCTTTCATGTTTCAATGCTAAGGCGATATCGTTCTGATCCTACTCATATCGTGCCAGTTGCAGACATTGAGGTACAAGCAGATTTAACCTTTGAAGAAGAACCAGTGCAAATACTTGATCGTGACGTTAAAGTGTTGAGAAGAAATCAGTCCTATTGGTAAAGGTACTTTAGAGGAACCATGGCAGGGAGGAGGCTACTTGGGAGCTCGAGGAGGCGATGCGTCAACAGTATCCTCAACTATTTTAATAAGGTAAATTTCGAGGCCGAAATTTCTTTAAGGAGGGTAGAGTTGTAACATCCTGATTTTTGGGGCTTAGTAACTTTGTGTGATGTTTTGTAAAATTTTAAAATGTTGAGATGTGGCTGTGGAATTCATGTTTAGAGTTTATAAATGGGCATATGGAAGGCCCATGAGTTGGCCAAAACCTGGAGGAATTTTTGAAATTTTGGACTTAAAGAATTAGGGGCTCGGGTTAGGAGGTCTTATCAAAATATGTGGGTAAAATGTATCACAAAAGGAGCCTTGGTAGAGTGGCTAAGTGGCGCCACTAGTCTCCTAAAAATGTGGCGTGTAAGTGGAAGGGAGAAGGCCAATGTTCGACTCTCTATGCAGGTATTTGTGATGTTTATTTTTATGTCTTGTGTATGCAAGAGTTTGAAGTTGAACGGAACTCTGTTGGCTAAAGGTTTGAATTGGTCATGAGCTAGAATCAAGGAATGATAAGGGGGAGGATAGTGGGGAGAGATTTTAGGAGAATTTGAAAGTAGAGAAGGGGTGGCCGGCCAAGGGGGGGTGTGGAGTGCTAAATCGGCATTAGAATTAAGTTTTTCATTTTTCCCATTCATTTCCCTTATGCCGATTTTCTTGTAAGCTAAACTCTTCACGATCTCTTCATCTCTTGTAGCCGAATCTTTCAACCTCTGAGCCTTCAACCCATACCGATTAAATCATCATAAAAGTTCCATCCCAAAACAACTTCTTCTCTCTTAGATTAAAAGCCGAAAGCGCAACACTTGTGGAGTCTTGGTGGCCGAATCTTAGGATCTTTTTGGGGCGACTTCTACTGGTGTTTAGGAGCTTGGAGTTGTGTCGAATCTGAGCCAATACAGGATTGAACCATTGGTGTAAGTGAACCCTCGGTAAGAGTTCGAAACCTTAGTTATATTTTGATGTTATGGATGTTAAGAAAAGCCGAAATCTCCTAAAGTTTAGGGAGATTGCCGATTTGTAGTCTAGGCTATATTAAGCCTTATTCTTTCGTTTTATGGTCTCCTGTAGCGAAGCAAACAAACCTTGAGGGAGCAATAGGTTGGTGAAGCGGTGTTGGATAAGTTTGGATCAATAATCGACATTGCGAAGGTAAGCTATCTACGGTTATAAGCATAGTGGCCGACTAGTGTTAATAAATAGTGATTATTCTTTTAGATTTGGTTTTAATACATCAAGTAAATGAATATAGGACGAGTGCGTGGACGACTTTGAGGAATCGACCGTCATTTAACAGGTGTGTAACATACCCCGTAATAGCCTAGGTTCATATTGTATAAAAGCCGAAACATCGGATTATGTTGTTGATATAACCTGTAAATACGAGATGATGTGTGGATGAGTTCAATTGCGATGAACACAGTAAACGGAAGGGAAGGAACAGGTAAGAGTACAATTTCGTACAGTTTGGTACGTTGGGCCTCGATGGGCTAAAATAGGGCCCAATGGGCTTGTGGGCCCATTTGGGTAAGGATGGGTAAAAATGGAATCTAATTGAAATGCAGGTTAAATTTTTATTACCGTTACGTAACTTGGGCTAAAAAGGGCCTAAATGACTAAATCGGCTACGAAGGGCCCATTAGGGGTTTTGGGCCCAATAACTTGAATGCACTATAATAGGCTAAAAACGGTTGTTTAAACACTTGGAATTGATGAATAAACGTGGGAAAACCATAATAGTTAGTAAAATTACGAAATTACCCCTAAGCATGGGAAATGACTATTTTGCCCCTATATGAAAATGTCTATTTTACCCTTAGGGTTTCATTCTGAATATGATGATTGTGATATTGTTATTTTACATGCTATGACATGATATGCACATGATATGCCATGACACATGTACGATATGCCATGTTTTTACTCATTACATACATGGGTTGGGATTATTCGATGGAGGAAGTGTTAAAGGGCTTTTGCCCCAGTTATTAAAAGAGGCTTGGCCTCCAGTTATATGATTAAGCAGCTATGCTGCCAGTGGAGAGTTTGGCTGGGTGGGTTGAGTTATTCCCCACATGGAGAGTTTGGTTGGTACGGGTGGAGAGTAGAGGATGGTGGGTCGAGTAGTCTCCCCAAACGGGTGTTGCATACATACATGTTTTGTCATATGTGATATTGAAATGGGCCTAAGGGCCATACCGTGTACAGAAAGGCTTTGGCCTAGAAATATGAAATTGAAAGGCTTCGGCCCAGTAACAGTTAACCGAAAGGCTACGGCCCAGTATATGATGAAAAATTAAAATTTGTGCAAGTATGGATTTGGGCTCTGAAAGGGCTTGTTGCACACTGAGTTTTCAACTCACCCCCTTTCTTCAACCTTGCAGGTGAGCCTTGATGTGGAGACTTGGAGCCGGTGGGAATTCAGAGTGGCCATGATGTGCAGTTGGACTTTCTTTTAAAAGTTTTAAATAAATTTTATTATTTCTTTTTGGGGTTGTAATAAGGCCATTTTAACTAATTTCTTTCTGGATTTGGTTGGTTTTGAACTTTGAATTCTGCGTTATTATTTATATCCTAAAATGGGCTAGATCTAGGTTACGTTTTTAAACAACTCTCACTTTTCAAATCTTACAAAGATAAAATATAATATTTTAACTAAGGCATCACTTTGAACAAACACCATCTCGAGGCATTTTCAAAATTTCTGATAACCTAAAGTGTGGCAATGGTTGTGGGCATGTCGAGGATTGGATCCAATCAAGAGCTTGGTATTTAAGCAGCCTTCATGGCTCACCTCCTCTGTTTCGGATACCTACCTGGTGCACAGCTTCCATTCACTTTAGTCTTTTAAAAATCATCATCACATCCTTTAAGAGAGGTTTTAAATCAGAACTTGTGTTTTTGTTTCAATGTGACACGTCAGATTTGGCCATAACGTTTGGGCCGGGTTTGGGGTGTTACAGGCATAAATAATTCAATAAGAATTTTGAATGTGGAATGAGTACCGAATGTATTATGAGTGGGATTATGGTTTAATGCTATAAAGTGAGTGGAAATACTAATATGATTGGGAAATTGAAAAAGGAAATTGAGAGTTTAGTAAATTTAAGTGTTTAAACATAAGTATTAATGAAAGTAACATGCTATATCTTGATAATTAAATGTCTCGTATTACATATGTGTTTTATTGAATAATACGTGCATATGGAGTAAAATCTATATAGTTGACATGAGTAAAGTATCAAACGGTGAGTGTGATGTGGAAATGCCATAATGGTTGTGCTTTATTTGTCAAATGGCTAAGATGGAAATAAATGTATAAGATATGTATATGTAGGGTGGTCGAAATGGTTAATGTTGAATATGTGTATGTTATATATATATGTGTGTACTTAGTGAGGTCAAATGACTAATGAGAATGTTGAATGGCCTAATGGTTATTATAAAATGAAACAAATTATGTGTTATATGAGTAAGTGAGAATAAAAGTATCATCCTAATTAAAATGTTTGTGTTATGTGAATATTAAAAGTATATGAAATAATACATGGATAACTTTGTGGATTGACTATCGTACGATATTACTCGGGTCTATAATCGAGTAAATCTCTTGCTGGTATTATATCTGGGTTTAAAGTCCCGCAGGCTTAATGCTGGTGAATTAAGTAAGATTATGATTTTGAATGTTCGCAGTAAACTACCATCAAGTAAGTACTATACATTTAAGATGTTCAGGTACGTATTACCTCCTCATTTGTAAATTTACCTCAAAGTGAATCATTAGCATCAAAGAAAAATGTATATGTGATTGATGATTATACTGCGAAAATAAGGATGACCTAATCGGTCTTGGTATGTTTGTATAATGTAGTATGTGCTAAGTTTTCATGTATGTACTCATGTACATTCGACCAACGATTCTGTGAATTATTAGTATTAAAGAACGATACATATGTGGGAATGATTATTATATCTTCGAATAAAGGAATAATCTATTCGGTCAATGGTTGTCAGTATAAGAAAGTATTTGATTTAAATTTATCGTATGAGCTTTAAGTAAAAAAAAAGTATGTGCTGAAATATCTATATGTAATTGTGTATATTCAGCCAAAAAGGCCTTATGAATTGAGAATGAATTATATTCGGCTAGATGTGCAAATACAAGGTAAGGATTGTATTCTGTCAACTTATGTATATGTGATAAGGATTATGTTTGGCTCTTTGCGTACCTATACTATAATTCAATACTTGCCATGTTGAAATACTCGAAAGTTTTGATGTGATTATGAACTAAGGAATTAAGTTTTTATATACATATATATATATATGTTCATTTATGTGCATGAAACGAGTACATTTGAGCAAGTGATTATGATTATTGAAAGAGTTATACGTTATGCTAAATGAGTAGTGACTCTATGAATCTATTCATGATAGATTATGGTATGACTATGTGCTTCCAATTATGGAAACTAAATGCGGTTAAAGTATTATGTTTTAGTTTGATTGATTGAATTAGAAGTAGCAATGAAGCTTTTAGATGCGGAAGAATATATGATCTCAATTTGGATGAAATAGTTAAATTATATGCGTGTGCATGAGGTTTGAACTATTTGACTGGACGATGAAATCTCTTGATATTGTTAAATGTGATTTGTACAAGGTTTAAAACGATGAGTCCTAGTAATGATCAACAATTAAAGATGTTCAGTACATTAAGTTAGCCAGGTATGTATCATGGACTCATATATGATTTTAATTTGATTGAATCAAAAGCATATAAAGTAATGCATATGTGAATATTCGACCATCTTGGTTATTATTGTGAAAGTATATATGTGCTAGCTAGGTGGTGCGTTTATTGAAATTATAGTTCGATATGAAGCTTAGATTAACTATATCGAATAGAAGAAATGAATGACCAATGATATTGAATGAAAACATTTGTGACATTAAACTCAAGGCCAAAGAAATGTAAACTAAATTACGTGAAATTTTGGTTAGGTATATTCAGTCAAATGGGATCTTACTTAGATTTAAGTACATGATATAATCGTATTTGATTCAGCAAAGTTATTGTTTTGCTTAAGACTTACTAAGTTTATGAAAGCTTACTCTGTTTGTTTTGTGTCTGTGTTTTATAGATTGTGGACTCTGACTACCAGCTCGGGGATCGTCAGCGCTTCGTCACACTATCTGCTATTACGGTAATCATGTGATTAGACTTAACTTATGGCATGTATAGGATAGATGCTAAACAAAAATGATATTATGAATTTTGTGTATAAGTCACGCGAATGTGGCATCTTATGGAACTTACTTGTGTAAGTCTCAAATTCGAACTTTGTTTGCATATAATAATTACTAAATTAATGATCTTATTCAAGAAAATGTTCAAAATTTTTCTGTCCTGATCCGATTCCTAGTTTCTGGTAACGCCTCTTCCTATTCCGGTGATGGTTATGGGATAGGGGTGTTACAGGCCATGTGCCCTAACACTATCGTTGATCGACGAGGCCAGGTCGTGCGTGAAGGACACGACCGTGTGATGGCCAGGCAACCTTGTGCGAAACACGGGCTAAACTGTTTTGGGCCTAGTGGGCCACACAAGCGTGTAGGCCCATACTAGTGACCCACACGGGCATGTGAGATTTTGGGCCAGGCCATGTGATCAAAATGCCAAGGCCAATTTGGGCCGTGTGGGCCACACGAGCGTGTGGGCCCACACGGGGAGACCACATGGGTGTGTGAGCCCATTTTTATTGAAATGATTCTAAGGTTGCATGGGTCGCCTAAGACGACTGTGAACCTACTGTAGGGTCGGTAAGCACTACTTAGACCCCTAATCATATGAACTAACTGATTGGCTGATAAGTATCGAGCATGTTAATATTATGCATGTATATTGAGCTGTTTATATGTACTGGTAATCATGAGTTAGCATGATATGTTAGGAATGTTACATTGCATAGGGTGGGGTTGATATTGTTTGAAGGAAGTGCACTAAAAGGCTCTTAAGCCTAATATACTGGCAGCTCAGTTGCAAATTATTGCTTTGTGTCGTATTCGATATTACCTGGAGTGTAAGGATGGGTGGGTTGATTTAATCCCCACATGGAGTGTAGGGTTGGACGGATATGTGGTGTAGAGGCTGGTGGGATAGGACTTTGTTACTGAATACTACATGACTGCTACTGATACTGTGATGGGCTAAGGCCCTAATGCGTATTGACACTGATACTGAGAAAGGTTTAGGCCCATGACTGTTTAACTATGCACTGTCATTACTGACTGCATGTTTGTTTATTGCGGGATTACACACTAATACGTAAACTCACATTTTTTGTTTAATGTGCATAGGTAATCCCCAAACGTAGATGGATCGGTGCAGCAGAGGACTCGATGGTGACCACAGTATTAGACTGCCATGGTTTTAATTTAAGATTTTTGGTTTGATTTTTATTCTATTTTTGCTGGTTAAATTTTTGCGTTGTAATTGGACTATCAAACTATAACAGCCCAACTTTCAATAGTGTTGGAAATAGTGATTTGAGATCACTAAATCCGATAATCAAGTTTGAAAATTTTAGTAATTAGAATTTATGAGTTAAGTATAAATTCAGAAATTTTTTTTAGTGAATTTTGTGTTTTTAAAAAAAGAATTATTAGGTAAATTAGGTTGAAAATGAGATATCGAGAGCTCGATATCATAAATTAAGCCGTAAATATTTTTATAAATATTTATGGAGTGTTAATAAGTTAGTATTAAAGTTTCGTTAAGAAATTTTAAGGTTTCGGTAGTCAATTGGGTAAAAAGGACTAAATCAAATTAAGTGCAAAATTGTGAAATTTGGTTAAATTGCTTAAGTAATAATTAAAGGAGGACCAAATGGGCAAATTGGCATATGGGCAAAAGGCTGGACGGTAGAAATATAGAAATTAGTAAAGAGGTAGTGTGAACTATGGGCAAAATTGGAAATTTTGTAATATTGATAAATAAAAATCTTACCAAAAAGAATTTTCTAGGGAATTCTTCATATTTTCCAGCCAAAGACGCCATAGCAGGGCTCCAAAGCTGGTTTTTCACATTTTTGCACCATGTGAGTTCAATCTTTGCTTTTTCTTTGTAATTTTTATGTTTTTTGTGACTTTTACAATTAGGTCCACTTATTGAATTCATTAGTTTTTGATTTTGTGGGTGACATTGGAAGTTGCCATGGAAGAGTGCTGTATGTTTATGATAAATTATCATGGATTCTAAGCTTTAAATTCATTACATGATGAATTTATTAAGTTATTTTTAATAAAAATTGATTTTTATGATCTAATTGTGGAAAAAAGTTTAGAATTAAGGTTGAAGCTGAAATTATGAATGCTAAAGAGTACATATTAGTTTAGAATGATAGAATAATGTGTTAATTGAGGAAAATAAGTTCAATTGATGGGTTAATTGATCAGGGACTAAATTGTAAAAAATATAAAATTTAGGGTAAAAGTGTAATTTCAAAAATTGAAAGGCATAAATTGTTAATTAAATTAGACACTAATGAATTGGAAATTTTATATTATAGATTAAGAGCTCAAGGAAGCCGTGGAAAAGAGAAAATAGCTAATTAATTCCCGAATTTCCTGCAACTTTTGTAAATTGGCCAGGTAAGTTTATATGTAAATAAAGTACTATTGTGTTTAAATAAATTTATGTATTGTTAAATTGTTATATATGTGATATTATAATTGCTACTACGAATATTTAATAATTGCAAAAATATTAGTATGTGAAATGTGTATTGATTTGGAAATAAGAAAGTATATTTGATTCTGAATCAAATTGTGATATAAAGATTGAATTAATATTATATTGATTTGGAATTGAATGATTTGCAATAAAAGAGAATGTGAAAGTGAAATTAATATATGATCATATAAATTGGAAATAAGTTGTGTTTGAATTGAGAAATATGTGAGAAAATGTGGTCAAAGTGTAATTGATGTGAATTCGACTGAAATAGAGAAAGAAATCTGATACCCTATTAACTAGTCGGGCTTAGTGGATATAGTTGGCATGCCATAGGATTGGAAGTGTTCAGGGATTCTTCGACCTTGAGTCGATGAGACACGTGGTGTGTCATAGATTTGCTTCGGATAGTTTCGATGAGGCGTTGGTCGCCACTTTGCTTTGGCTCAGCTAATGAGACACGTGGTGTGTCATAGATTTACTTCGAACTATCCAATGAGGCGTTGGTCACCACTCTGGTGTGTTTGGTTGGATCTGTGTATCCACCAAAGTCCGAGTCATGTTAATAGGGGTAAATAGATGAAATGAGGAAATTGAATGAATTTTGATTAAGTAAGTAAACAAATGAAATGAGCAAGTGATATTGAAAATATAAGTAAAATCCCGGTTGAACCTTAGGAATACTTTAGTGATCAGTGGTAGCTTCGGCTACATTTCAGTGGTAGCTTCGGCTACATATCAGTGGTAGCTTCAGTTACATATTAGTGGTAGCTTCGGCTACAATTCAGTGTGGCACTTATGTGCAAGCTTCTGTGTATCCTTTAGTATTCCAAATGGTTCAACGGGTAAATTGACGAATTAATAAGATGAGAAAGCATGTGATTATGTGTACAGTTGAGCACAAACATATGTGTGAAACTTTATTAGATGGGTTTGATTATGTGATAAATGAGTGCAGGTATATATATGTGTATGTTTGTGAACAATGTGCTCTTGCTCAATGTATGATCAAATTTGTGGTATGGTTGATATGGAGTAAGTGTTATTATTAATATTTGTAAATACTTGATAATAAGTATTCATTGAAATGGCTAGCTATGGACATGTTGGGTGTTATATGTGTATAAATGAAAATATTACAAAGAAAACGTGAAAGAGTAAAATTAGCTATAAGACAGTTTTGAACAACAGCAGACATGTAACTTTGAAAAATCATTAAAAATAGTGTAAATTGAGTTAGAAGCTGAATGATATATGTAATTAAAGCTTATTGAGTCTATTTTCACATGAAAGAAATGATGTAGGTGAAAGAATTACAGAGTAGGATATATTCAAAGTTTTATGTGACAGGATCATAATGAACTTCGGAATCTAGTTTCAAATGAAACAAAAAATAACCTTATATGAGTTCTGTACGATGAGATAATTGAATTTTAGTAGAGAAAGGTAAGAACTGTCGAATAGAGTAACAGGGAATCTTTAATGAATGAACTGTACTAATTGGCTAGACCAAAAATTCTCAAAATTTTATGGCAAGAAGATACATGAGTCTAGTTTCAGGAAAAATTAACGAAACTTAATTCGGAGCTCTGTAACTCAAGAAATAAATAATTTAGTGGCAATGACTCCAATAGACAGCTCAATGAGAACATGAGTAAAAAGTGTAATCAAGTAAAATAGAGATTATATCACTTTGGAAAGCAAAATTGTAAGAATTAGTTCAAACAAGTTAATATTTGCTTATCAATATTTGCATATAAACTTACTAAGCTTTGAAGCTTACTTCTCTTCCTTTCCATCTCTTCTAGGGTTGTAAGTTAGCTCGAGTTGGAGATTGTTGGAGATGTCATCACACTATCATGTTATCGTGGTGAAGTAAAAAGGTAATAATAAATCTCATAAGTCTATGGCATGTATAGAGACTTGTTATTTTGTATATTTATCAATTATCTTGGCCATATGATATGGCTCACTATGATTAATGGGTTGTAGTACTTATATATTGAATTGGTTGAGTATTAGTATTAGTTTGAAATTGGTTTGAAATGCGCAAGGAAGGTTAGGTTAGTACTCTAGACTCATATAGAGTCCACATAGCCTGGCATACGGGCGTGTGTCTAGACCGTGTGAGGTACACGGCTAGCACATGGGCGTGTCTTATAGCCGTGTGTACAAGTCAGTGTAGTCCATGGGTAAGAGGCACGGGCATGTCTCAAACCACTACGGCCGTGTTGAACCAAACGGTTCATTAACACGGCCGTGTGAACCTTACTCTTTAGAAAATTTTAAAATAATCGAAAAATTTTTTAAGTACCTGAATTAGTCGTGAACTACCTTTAACTCGTATCTTTGGACCTCGAAAATCCATATAAAGGATTATAAGGTTATTTTATATTTTGTTTGATTATAATTGTGTATTAATTGTAAATTGTCTGATAGTTTCGGTAATGCTCCGTAACCCTGTTTCGACGACGGTTTGAGGTTAGGGGGTGTTACATGAACTTTGGCTTGGTTTTGGGTTTTAATTATCTTTACTTTATGGTTTACAACTGTTAGTAGTAGGAAAACTCAGTTTTCAAAGGAAACAAATGTTTTTGGGAATGTATGATGGTTTAATTGTTTTAGAAGCTTCTGCAACGAATAACGTTTTGAAACTATTGACTAAATAAGTAACACGATTTTGGAACTAGAAGATATTAAGATAAGTAACTCAATGGATATGGTTTTATCGCGACGGCACGGTTTTCGAACACCCTATCATGTGACACTGTTAGATTTGGACCTAATGTCTAGGCCAGATTTGGGGTATTACATCAGCCATGTGAGGCACACGACTTGATCACACGACCGTGTGACCTTTATTTTGCAAAATTTGCATCTTTTTCCTAAACTTTCTAAACTATTTCAAATTGGTCCCAAATTGTTTCTAGGTTATTTTTAGAGCCTCGAGGGCTCGATTTAGGGATATTTTGCATGAGTATGAATGGTTTATGAAATATTCATATGTTTCCGATTGTTCTATAATACTCCGTAGTCCTAATTTGGCGATGAAAACGGGTTAGGGGTGTTACAATTTATCACGTCGCGACGTGGAGCCTAGTGATGTCATGATAAGCTTCCGATGGCTTGAGCCTTTACCTTTTTGTCTTAAATTGAGTTTTGGCTACTTAGAAAGCTTTTGAAGCTCATTTTAAGCTTAATTAAGCTAGAAAATCATATTCTTCATGCATTATGAATGTTTTGTTGATATAATATTATTGTAATTGTTCCAGAAACAAATCTGACATCCTAGTACGTTGACCTAGAGATTAGGTCAGGTAAGGGGTGTTACAAAAATAGTTTTCAATTTATAATTTGATTTCATCGAATAAATGCCATTAGTAGACTAATACCACATAAATTAATCAAGTTATCTCTAAAAGCTAATCAAAACTCTATGAACCCAACTAGAATCGTGAGGAGTTAAGATGCCTTCAACCAAGATAGTATCCTATGCATTTCCCTCATCATTCAATAAAGCCCGAGCCTTACAATTCTCCATCCCCAACAAAGGAGTAGAGAGTCAAGGTAGGAATTATCATTATCCCATGTGCCATATAAAACCTTTATTAATAAGATCTTAGTAGCATGAATGCTCCTCCAAAAAAAAAGGATTACTACCTTCTTCCCCATCACGAAAGCTATATTAACTAAACAAATTTAGAAGATTGAAGGATGGAGAATGAATTCCAGAACTCCTTGAAGAAAATCTAAAAGAAAACTATTACTAAAAAATCACAAGAAAGAAATCTTATACAAAGAAACTAACTCTCAAAGTTGAAAACTTTATTAATGAAAACAATTGTGTCCCTAATGAATAATAAAGAGGCATTTATATATGCCAATTAAGTACATCCAAATAAAACTCTCAACTATACTAAAACTCTATTTAATCTAAATAAGAGTGATTTCAAAATGTGTTTCGAAGATAAAAAATAGATTTTTGAACACTATGAAGACATCTCAACTCAAAAATGTCTGGATCCCTTCCAAAAATGCATCGCAAGTCGACTAATTGTAACATGGCTAGGTGAGTGGGCTTGATCAGGGTCCTTAAAGTGTAACGCCTAAGCTTGTTAACATTTTCCACACGTGTTTGTCGTCATGCATTGAAATTTTAAGTTCACTAACAAAATTGGTCCCTTCTATTTCATCGTTGCTCAGTATTGAACTCCAAAGTCCATCGCCTTGAAGCTTCAACTCTTCTTCTCAAAATTTATTCGTGATAAAGCCTTGAACGAATAAGTTGAGTTTTACCTTCAGTTGCTTAGATTTGGATCTCATGATTAGGCCTTAAGGGAAACTAAGTTCATCGTCATCATGGACTTTGAATTGGGTCAGGCCGCTGGTATCATAATCCCTATACTTTAGATAAAAAATCAAACGGATCAAAAATCAAATGAGTATATAAACTAGTATATATATATATACAAAGTAATGAACATGAGTATTTTAGCAAGTTTGGAGTTGTAAGTTAATTGTTTGAACTCTAAAATGCTTCCTTACTTATTATTTTATAATTTTCTTCTTTAATTAATAATTAATAATTTCTCTAATTAATTTTTACCCTTAATTAATAATTTAATATATCTTTTAGTGATATATGTATAATTTAATATAAAGTATTGGAACAAATTAGGTAAGTGTGAATTTCAAATTATGATAAAAAAAGAGCAGTAAAAGAAATAGAATGTCAGTAAAAAAAATGTAATTTGGTTTTACTTTTAAAAATGTTAACATGAAATCCAAATAAAATTACGTGATATTAATTAATTTCTATTTTTTTACGTATAAGAATCTGAATAAGATTCTAAAAAAAATAACATTAATTATTTTCAATTTATATTAAATTATAACACCCTAATTCAATTATAAAAAATAATCACAAATAATTTATTCCATAAATTTGCAAATAATATTTTTTTTAAAAATCTCAAAACGCTAATGGAATTTGATTGACAATTGATTTGTATTACCATAAATATAATTAGCAGCAGTATAGTCATGGCAAATTTATTATCATATAAGTATTTAATCAATTATATTTGATCATATACACTAAAGTGCAATTTAATAGAAAAATTGATAACAAGTTTTGCTGACATAGTTTTACCAAATCCTGATTGTTAGATCATTTTACTTTCTCTTTTACCATGCCTCCCTTCCAAAAAGCACAAATGCCTCTTTTCTTTTTTATTTTTGGTTGTAAGGATGTAAAAAAAAAAGTTATGAATTCTCTTTACCACATTATTTATGATTCCTACTAAATAAAAATAAATACATCATTTTTCGTCCACATCATCCATGATCTCTCCTTACTAATTGTATATATGATTTGGAAAAAAGATTATTTATTTATTTTTAATTGGTAAGGACCATAGATAATGTAATAACGAAGATTCATAAAATATTTTTCCGAGATTTATGATTAGTGCAGTCGCCTTCTCCGACACAAATAACAGCTGAATGTAGCTCTCTCCTTCCTCTTTCACCTTATCAGGTCAAATTTTGCTAAAAAAACCCTAAAATCTAAAGCTCTCCAAACAAGATACGAAGAAATGTTACTTTGATCAATCATCTTTGCCATCCAATGAAGCTAATTTCGAACTATGTCTTTTCTTTCTCTTTTATTGGTTTTTTATTCTCAACTTGCCTGCTTCTTGTATGTTTAAATTCGTTTGAGGGTTAAAGTATAATTCTTTTTTTTGGGGGGGGGTATTAATTCAAGTTAGAGGGGGGCTAATAGTGGCTATTAGTCAGAGCCTAATATTGCCCCAGTCTATTTTTCGGGTTTAATATTTTTACTCAAACCCTTCCAAAATTTGGGCAAACCTTTAGGGTTGGACCAAAAACCTAGCTCATGAACAATTCTATTATAGGAGAGGGTTCAGTTGAATTTGTTGATTAACATTTGAGGGTAAGTTTATTGTTGAGTGTTTAGTAATTAAAAATGGTAGGATTGATTCAATGGTGTAAATGTTACTGAAGAATTTATGCAGTTGATGTTCTAGTGAAGAGAAGATGTAACAAAGGTAGATGTAGTGGTATTGACTAAGTAATAAGTGGATTGATGGATAGATAATTGCTTGGATTAATGGATGAAAGTCAATAATGGAGGTGGTATGGTGATTGGATTGGTGAAAGGGGTTTGATGGTGCATAAGGGTGATGGTGCACAAAGATCTAACGATGGGTTGTTGAGAACAATTTATTGATTTTTTTTTTTTTTTTGAAAAATCCAATTGCTAACCCTCTCATTCTATAATACAAGTGTTACTTTATCCTAGAATTTGAGAGTAGTTGCCATGAGACATGACAATCTTACAATTTTTGTATAGTTGACCAAAGAGTAATGCCTCATTGATATTATTGAGGGTGTCTGGCGAGGTCACTATTTGACCCAAACAGTTAAAAGGGACTAAATTGTAGAAAAATTAAGAATATTTTTTTTAAAATTTTCTTTTTAATGTTTTTATAATTTTTTTGTAATATTTTATTTTTTTAATTTATTTTAAATATAGTAACATGTTTATTCATTTAAATATATAAATCTAAAATATTATAATTTTAATATTAATAGGCCAAAATCCAAAATTTCATTAACATTGAAATAAAATGAAAATTATTTATACAAACAACTCGTTAACCCAAATTTCAATCTATTAAATTTACTAAATTCATTTTAATTTTTATTTAATAAAAACCTTAATACAATGCCAATTTTTTTCTAAAAAATTGGTAATTCTTTTTTACAAATCTATAAACCTTTTATTATTATGTTAAAAAATATTATTATTCATATTAAAAATTAATTTTTTAAAAAATCATGCTACAATATCATTTTTTTTTAAAATGATATTTTTTTACAAACTTATAAATATTTGTTTATTATTTTATAAAATACTATTTTATTAATACATACATCCAAATTTGTGCATTGCACAAATATGCAAACTAGCTATTATATATTTTAAAATTTTTATATGATGACATCATCATTACCACGTGGCACAATTGTAAACTGTCATGTCATCAAATTTGGATGGCATTATAAAAAAAAAATACTAGCATAGCTGATAGAAAAAAAAAAAGAGTTCATATACTAATCTGAACCAAAAAAAAAAAAAAAAAAACTTTAAAGTATCAATTTAGATGGAGTTGTCAAGTTTAGGATTAAAATAATGTACTAATCTAAAACTTTAAAAAAAAAAGTTTGGTTTAAGAAAACATGATGGTTGATTCACCTTCAGTGAAAATAGTTTCCTGGAAAGAGAAGTTGTTGGGAAGTTTTGGTTCAGAGTCTTATGATGGTTTTTTGGATGGGGATCTTGTAATTAAAGATGGGGACATTCTCCACTTAACCACCAGACAGCAGACCCATTTTGTCAATTATTTACCAACTTTTATTTAAAAGCTTATTGGCCAATGATAAGGCTTTATTCATAAAAATACCAAAACTTTCCCAAGTCATGGCTTGAACTTAGGACCTCCTAAACACACCCAGAGCACATAACCACTAAAGCAAACTGATATTTGTGTCACACATTCACACGTCAAAATTAAAAATTTTGGGGCGTTACAGCTGAGACACATGCCACTATCTCAAACCATGTAACAATCAAACTAGGACATGCAACCGTGTCCCTGCCCATGTCCTCACCCGTGTAACTCTCTGAGTTTGGTCACACGTCTGTGTCATACACCCGTGTGCCAAGCTGTGTAACTCTTTAAGTTGCCCCACGCGCGCGTGTGTCGGGTCTTGTGTTTGGCCATGTAACTCACTAACTTGTACCCTAAAGAACTCATCAGATGACACACGACCACGTCGCAGGCCCTGTGTCTCCTATGGCTAAGTCACACGCCAGTGTCTCAGGCTGTGTGGACCCAAAATGAACCTGAAACAACAAGTTTACCAATTCAAGCTTACTTGAACTCTAAGTAATCCATTTACAAGCCAAAAGACCTATTCAAAATGACCTTAAACAAGCTAAAAACATGCTAAATCAATCATCTTAAGTGCCTAACCAATGTATTCTCATTGATGCCACAAGTATATACAATTTTACAACAAAAGAACTATCATTCAAAGTATTTTAAATCACACCATCTAACATTCAACCAATATGCCAAACATAGGCACCTCAATCACAACATTCCAATCACACTTACCATAAACTTGCACATAAACATCATACCTCATTCACATTATCATATCAGTTGACTATTAGCACTTAAGATCGTATTTTAACATTTTACATATCAAAACAATAGTAATGACATACAAGCTTATTACATGCCATATAATCCAAAATGAACATTCCAAAAACTACCAAAAATGAGTGGATAGTGTGACTTGAATGTCGATCCAACTATCCAACCTTCAAAGTATCTACAAGAATAGAAAATAACACAAGTAAGCTCATTGAATCTTAGTAAGTTCGATGTACTAAAATGATAAATCTTACCAAAGTAAGTATAACAAATCAAATAATATAATATAACCATATGTGTTCCTTGTCAACCATAATTTCAACGGTGAATTGTAAAATTCGATTGAAAACTCAAATAAATGACAAAAATAAAAAAATCACTAAACAAGGTAACTTACCAAGATTTACAATCTGATAAACAACTTACGGATAAGAGTACATCGATATTCCAATCGAAACACACCAAATGCTCATAAAAGCTAATCCATCTGAAACACACCAGATACTCATAAGAGCCAATCCACTTGATAACACACCAATGGCTCTGAAGAGCTAGTCTAACCGAAACACACCAAAATAGGAAGTATAACATAAAAGTTTGTGATGGGCATCAAAACCATCGAAGTTAATTCCTACAAAATAACTTTAAATAGTAGTAAAGAGTGGTAGTAGGGCCGAGTCCACAGTGATTGGTATTATAAGTAACTTTCGCGCTTAATTTATGATCAGAATTTCTATCGTGTTGATAATCATGGCAATAGTCGTGCCCACAACTCCAAACAAACCTGCTGAAAAATAAACAAATAAATTAGGGGAGTTTTGAAATGTTTAGAAATTAAATAATTGAAACAACATAATTAATTAATTAATTAAATTAGAAATTAAATTAAATTGGAAATTAAATTTGGATTTTGTAATCAGAGATAATAAGCCTCACCCCTAGACTTGGTGGATTCTCAATTTTGAATCAATCTTCGAAAATTAATTTTCTCCTCTAAATAATAAGCTGGTTATAACAGTTAAGAATGTCTTAACCGCCAATTCTTCCTTTCATAGTTGGCCTCAGTATGACATGCAAAACCAACCCTTACCGATTATCTAACCGAGATACACACATTCCTAATTCAAGATTTCGGTAGCCTTGCATTATGAGGAACCCAACTCGGACAAACGACCTCAGCCTCGCGGGACGTTTAAACCCGATCACTTCTCTCTTGATTTGTTGTTGGAGATCCGAATACAGTACGACTGACTCGTTTCCCACTATCCACAAACATAACTCTAACCTAACGCGCTTTTTAATTTGAAATCAAGTTAACTTTATGGGATAAGTTGTTAATCCCGATACTTAGAAAAATTATGAATACTGATTAGAAGGATTGTTAGTACGGATACGTATCTCACGATTCCCAACCAGAAAGAACACCAGCCTAAACCTAAGTTGGAATTTAGTGAAGCATGGATTTAATCATGCTTTGGTTGGCAATTGATACGATCCGCCTCGGGGTGAGTCGAGTCGTATGTAAGTTTGCCCGATCGTCTACGAGAAAGTATCGTTCGATTTGCTTGTTAAGTAAAGTTGATGGGAAAATAAAGCGGAAGCTAGGTTAAAGTGTTCAAAGATAGGTTATGGGTAAGAATATGTATAGGTTCGGTTATGATTAACAAATAAAAAAGATGAGGAGATAGGAAATGGTTTGATAGGCGATGTGATGAATAAAAGGAAATTGGATAGAAAGATGGATATGGTGAAATAGGACTTAAGTTTCAAGTATGATTCGACACTATAGAGAGTATCGCCCCGGTACTTATATCACTTAAGGTGGAAATGAAAATGATAGAACCTCGACCCACTACTTAGCAAAGTAGGAACCTTGGTATAAGGGTGAACGCCACACTCGGTTGAGTGATAAGTTCAAAAGGAAGAACAAGGTTGACACCAACTAAGAACTAGATAGGCCAACAAGTCTTCAACGAAATATGAGAGAAAGAAATCTCACAAATTCCATAAATTTAACAAAGTTTCATTAAGAGAAAAGTCTACCTACAAATGAAAATGATAACCATATATATAGTGCCTAAAATGTCTATTGGAATTCGGCAACTAATGTGTTCACACAACAATAAAAACATTCACACTAATTCATTAAAATTGTTCATGAATTCAGTAGATTCATGCACTAGCTGAATGGACACTTTCTTCCCCCTTGGTGTGTGCATGAATGCTTAGCCATGAAGTAAGGCTTCAAGTGCCTTGTATGAGCACCAAAGGTTGCATTCATCTCCTTGGGACGTTCATGCACTTGTATAGAACATGCATCCTCATTAATAAACACTTTAATGACATGTAGGTTCATGAATGGTAGCATGAACTTAGTAAATTCGTTCTCCCCTTTGTGCATGCACTTAATTCAATCAATGTGTTGAATTATTGAGTTAATTCCTTCCCTTGGACGTTCTTGAACCCATCCATGCATGTGTAGTAGCTTATAGGTCAATTCAAAGTGTGAACATGTTCAAAGAACTCAACGGTCAACATAGAATTAGTTGGCAGCTACTTCTTGGCCGAATAAGTGCCTTGGAAAGTTAGGAGACAGCCACCGTACATGCACTTAAGCCATTCATGCATTCTATCATCCCATGCATTTGATCCATTCATGGATTAGCCTTTAATGTCCATACATGCATTCGGCACATGCATGAATTTGTAGAAACCTTGCATCTAGCCATACATGCACCAGCATTTAATACTTCTTCATTCATGCATGTGTGTCGTCCAAATAGGTTGAATCTTCAAGCACTCATTGTACCGTCCATGAGCATTGCACCTATAAAAAATAAAACAATTCATAAGACATCATGTGAACACACATAAATTCGGCACAATGTGAACATATTAATGACATGCATTAAATCAGCTAAAATGTGATCATAATTAAAATATGTAATAACTATGACATATTAAAAACAGATATTAATATAAGACAAATTTGATGCTTAAATAAATATGTTCGGCTTTTATTTAATGCATTAAAGTTAAAATCAAGTTTAAACTAAAATGAGCTAAGTTTTAGCTCGTGAGCTAAAGTTGAGCTGGGGTTGAACTCCTAAGCTGAAGTTGAGCTAAGGGTTAGCTCGTGAGCTGGAAAAGAGCTAGGAGTGAGCTCGGTTTAGCTCAGGCAAGCTGGATCGAGCTCGAATGAGCTAGATTTGAGCTGGACGGAGCTCGGGGAGCTGGAAAGGAGCTGGGATCAGCTTGCCAACAAAGCAATGCTCGACTCGGGAGACTTGACCGATGGGGTTTGCTGGACGCGCTCGCATCATTCCCCCCTTCTTTTAGGCGACTTGTCCTCAAGTCGAGCCATTTGTTCGATTTAAAAACTTTTCTCACACATGGCTTTCCTCGGTCAAATGGAATAGAAGATATCAAATAAACCTGAAAAAGCCTCACCACTTTTGGCAAGAAGAAATTCAAATAAGTCAGATTCATATGATATTCAAAATTCAAGAAAAACTCATTTAATCGAACATATGCCAAAAATCTAAGCTGTGAAAAACAAGCATACGTAAAGTTATTAAAAAGTTTCGATATGCCATCATTGCGAACATGTGAATTTAGTTGAAGCAAAGGGTAGTTGGTCACAAATGTTTGCAAGCAAGTAGCAACATTATTCCTCGACCAAATAATATCAAAATGATCATACGAAAATAGTAACTTAATTGGTCCCTCATCTTGCTTATGCAAAGTATGCCATGGCCATAAGTTTGCTAACTCTTTCTTCTGCTTATTAACATGTTTTGTGTATTCATATTCCAACACAAATAGATCAATATAAGGCCAAAGACAACAATCAACCACATCAGGATTCGAATAATGTTCAAACATCAAACAATCACAATGATTTTCAATATCATCCGAATTAAGCAAAGATGTTCGAAGAATTTCAGAAATCTTACCTTGACATCCTTGATGAGAAGAAAATTTATAACCTGTTTTACCTTTTTCAATCAAAACAAATCTTCTCTCTTCGGGAAGATAATGTAAAACCAACTTTTTACTTCGGTTGATTTGCATGGGTGATGAAACACCATAACAGCTCATGCTTACCAAAGGGGTACGTTCACAATAATGAAAAATGTTAGTATCAGAAATGAATGAAGTAAGAGGGAAAACCAAATCATGATTCGTTTCAAAACCAAGGGCATAAGTCGGCCTTACCTTAACAAAAGGTAACAAAAATTCCACATGGGGCCATGGAAAGTAATTAAGGAACGAATTGGAATTGAAACCAAAATTCTTTAATAAAGATCGAGCATCGAGCAAACATATATAGGATACGCAACACACAAGATGCTTAATGTTTTCATAAAATGAATCCATGTAGCAAATACCAGGCTTGAACACACGAACTTGATCAGGAATTCCAACAAGCAACATATTAGAAGAAGATATAATCAACTCACCACACGAATTATATTTCACTAGTTTAAACATGCATGTTGAATTGACAAAACTGGGCATACCAATATGCGAAGATTCATGCTTCAAGAGTATCAATCGAGAATGCAAATCGTTACATGGAAATTTCACACAAAAATTCAAAGATTGTTCATGAAGAGCACAATTGCACATATCATGTGAAGATCTTTTAACATGGATGCCAAACAAAGAATTTTTAGAGAACATGCAACTTTTCAAACATGCAAATTTGTCACAAATCAATTGATCAGGCATATTTAAAGATTTAACACATGAATTCAAAAAGTTTGCATGGTCAAACACATCAAAATTTTTAATTGACAGACTTTGATCAAACATATTCAAAATTCGCTTAGAGAAAACCACTCCAATGTTGTCAACAGATTTGCCAATGTAGTCATTGTCATAAGAAAATTTGTATATGGCACCTTTTAAAACAAAATCGTTAACAGCAATAAGTGACCAAGAATTAGCCAAATCAAGCGACTTTGATTCGATAATCAAAGAATCCTTACCTTCCTTACCTTCGATCGCAAGTGGGTGGTTGTCATTCACGAACTTACTTTTTTCGAACAACTGAAATCGCCTCTCGTTTGGAAGGTATCGGAGTTGGAATTGGTCACACGAACTTTTAGGAACCTGAAAAGAAAATTCACAAGGAAGACAAACATAAGGGTTTGAAAGAATCCTCACTTGCTCACTATTTTCTTTTTCACTCGATTCTTTTTTCTCAAGAACACTCGATTCTTTTATCTCAATTTCTTTTTCATTTTCTTTTTTTTTTCAAAGACTTTTTCAAAGGCTTTTTCAAGTTCTCTCAAGACTCGCTCATTTTCTCTTTTGCTTGCCTTTTGTCTCTCTTTTCTTTTTATTTCTTTTGCCTTTTCTTCTTTTTCTTTTCTCGCTTTCTCTTTACAAAAAGAACTATGAGAATATAAGTTGTGTTTGAAAGAAGAAAAACTATTTTCATATGAATCACGATCAAGGCTTCGTGAAGAATACTCCTTGGATGATTTCTTTGAAATTCGGGAAGAGGTATATCTATCTCTTCGGGTGTCATTTTGGAAGGAGTCAATATCGTAGTTGGCTTCTCGTCTTCGTGAATTCCTTGATGAAAAGGACTTTCGTTCAAAATCACTTCTCGAATTCGTCGATGAATACGAGTCATAGTATGAATCTCTTTGTCTTAAATCCTTGGGACAATAAGAATCTTGATCGAAATCTCGTCTCGAGTAATCATTAGACGTGTATCTTCGCGAAGTTCTCGATTCTAGTTTTTGACTTGATGACACTCGTTCTTGTGGATCTCTTTGTTCCAATCGATCTAACCTCTCATGCAATTTATCAAATTTGAACTTCACCATTCTTTGCATTTCTTGTACCAAATATTGGAATTCTGATTCGGTGAATTCTTCACGAGACATGATTTTTGTTGCTGAAAGAAATACGTTAGATCATAAAACAAAAAAAAAAAAATTAAGTACCTCACCACAAACCTCACGATTTCACTCGGAAAGAAAGAAAAATTGGTAGCACTCACACTCGTGTTTACACTCGTTTGGCTTTTACCTCCACTCGAATGCGCTCACTCACTCTTGCCTTTTACCTCTCAAACTTTCTCTCGCAATTTCATATTCAGACTCGCCAAGGCCTTATCGTAGGCTTAGGGGTCGGTTTCAAAATTGTTTAACAAAGGATAAATATGAGGGGTTTAGGGTTGGCTGAAAAAAAAAAATTTTCTCGGGTCTAAGTGTGGCGATGGGGTAGGAAGTGGATGGTAGAAATGAACGAACCTGATCGGGAGTGCAAAAATGGTCAACAAAAGAATAAAATCTTTCACACTTTTTTTTTAATACTTCGAATTTTTTTCCCACTTTTTTTTTCACTTCATTTTTTTACTTTTTTTTCACTTCAATTTTTTTTCGAATTTTCTTTTCACACTTTTTTTCTTTTTTTTTTCACGTTTTTTTTTTTTCACTTCAATTTTTTTTTTCAAGTTTCTTTTTTTTTTTTCAAAATTTTTTTTATACCACTCTCTTTTTTTTTAAGTACAAAATGATGAATAACAAAACAAATAAAAAATTTTTTTTGAATTTTTTTACGAACCTATTTTGATGATGCTTCGAACGTCGGTACTCCTCGTTTTAAAAGCTCTGATACCAAATGATAAGATCCGCCTCGGGGTGAGTCGAGTCGTATGTAAGTTTGCCCGATCGTCTACGAGAAAGTATCGTTCGATTTGCTTGTTAAGTAAAGTTGATGGGAAAATAAGGCGGAAGCTAGGTTAAAGTGTTCAAAGATAGGTTATGGGTAAGAATATGTATAGGTTCGGTTATGATTAACAAATAAAAAAGATGAGGAGATAGGAAATGGTTTGGATAGGCGATGTGATGAATAAAAGGAAATTGGATAGAAAGATGGATATGGTAAAATAGGACTTAAGTTTCAAGTATGATTCGACACTATAGAGAGTATCGCCCCGGTACTTATATCACTTAAGGTGGAAATGAAAATGATAGAACCTCGACCCACTACTTAGCAAAGTAGGAACCTTGGTATAAGGGTGAACGCCACACTCGGTTGAGTGATAAGTTCAAAAGGAAGAACAAGGTTGACACCAACTAAGAACTAGATAGGCCAACAAGTCTTCAACGAAATATGAGAGAAAGAAATCTCACAAATTCCATAAATTTAACAAAGTTTCATTAAGAGAAAAGTCTACCTACAAATGAAAATGATAACCATATATATAGTGCCTAAAATGTCTATTGGAATTCGGCAACTAATGTGTTCACACAACAATAAAAACATTCACACTAATTCATTAAAATTGTTCATGAATTCAGTAGATTCATGCACTAGCTGAATGGACACTTTCTTCCCCCTTGGTGTGTGCATGAATGCTTAGCCATGAAGTAAGGCTTCAAGTGCCTTGTATGAGCACCAAAGGTTGCATTCATCTCCTTGGGACGTTCATGCACTTGTATAGAACATGCATCCTCATTAATAAACACTTTAATGACATGTAGGTTCATGAATGGTAGCATGAACTTAGTAAATTCGTTCTCCCCTTTGTGCATGCACTTAATTCAATCAATGTGTTGAATTATTGAGTTAATTCCTTCCCTTGGACGTTCTTGAACCCATCCATGCATGTGTAGTAGCTTATAGGTCAATTCAAAGTGTGAACATGTTCAAAGAACTCAACGGTCAACATAGAATTAGTTGGCAGCTACTTCTTGGCCGAATAAGTGCCTTGGAAAGTTAGGAGACAGCCACCGTACATGCACTTAAGCCATTCATGCATTCTATCATCCCATGCATTTGATCCATTCATGGATTAGCCTTTAATGTCCATACATGCATTCGGCACATGCATGAATTTGTAGAAACCTTGCATCTAGCCATACATGCACCAGCATTTAATACTTCTTCATTCATGCATGTGTGTCGTCCAAATAGGTTGAATCTTCAAGCACTCATTGTACCGTCCAGAGCATTGCACCTATAAAAAATAAAACAATTCATAAGACATCATGTGAACACACATAAATTCGGCACAATGTGAACATATTAATGACATGCATTAAATCAGCTAAAATGTGATCATAATTAAAATATGTAATAACTATGACATATTAAAAACAGATATTAATATAAGACAAATTTGATGCTTAAATAAATATGTTCGGCTTTTATTTAATGCATTAAAGTTAAAATCAAGTTTAAACTAAAATGAGCTAAGTTTTAGCTCGTGAGCTAAAGTTGAGCTGGGGTTGAACTCCTAAGCTGAAGTTGAGCTAAGGGTTAGCTCGTGAGCTGGAAAAGAGCTAGGAGTGAGCTCGGTTTAGCTCAGGCAAGCTGGATCGAGCTCGAATGAGCTAGATTTGAGCTGGACGGAGCTCGGGGAGCTGGAAAGGAGCTGGGATCAGCTTGCCAACAAAGCAATGCTCGACTCGGGAGACTTGACCGATGGGGTTTGCTGGACGCGCTCGCATCAGCAATGGATTGGATTTAAATGAAAATGATGGAAACTGGGAAGGGAAGGGATTTGGAAAGCAATTAAACAAATTTTGTAAAAATAAGGAAATGGAAATGGGAGTAGTAGAATGCTAATGACGCATCAAATTTGGAAGGAAAAGAATAATTGTGACAGCCCGATTTAGGGCCTAAACGGAATAGTGGTTTTGAAACCACAAATTCGAGGTAGAAAAATTTATTCTGATTAATTATTATAATTTATCGAGTGATTAGATGCATATGTGAGAGTATCGATAGAAAACTTTATGAATTACATGTTTAATTTGCCTATTAGGGCTTAAGTTGATAAATATAAGTTCTAGATGTTAAAAGATTTATTTGAAGAGCATAATTGAAGTAGAGGTCCTTAAATGGTAATTATACCATTAGGTTTCCATGGACAAAAATGGACATACATAGGTAGAAATAACCAAAGTTTTAATGAAGGGCATTTTAGTCATTTGGTAATTAAAAGGAATTAAAAGGGAAAAAGATGGCAAAATATGCTCATCTTCTCCACAAGGGCCGAGTACACCAAGGAAACACCATAGCTAGGGTTTCTTCAACTTCTCAAGCTCATAGTAAGTTATTCCAAGCCCCGTTTTTAATGTTCTTTACCTTTTTGGAGTCCTGGTAACTTGATTTAGCTTATTCTAGCAATAATTTAACCTAGGGTTCATATTTGGAAAAATACCCATAGGTGAAATATGTTTATTTTGATATTTTATGATAGAATATGAGGTTTTAAATTATGCTAAACAACTTGTGCTGCTCAGTTTTAAGTAAAAATGAGTAAAACGACATAATCGGTAAAAATACCTAATGTTCACAAGTATATGTTAGAGTGGGAATTTGATGTTGCCGTTGGTAAATAAATGATCAGCATGTTCTAAAACATAAGAATTAGGGATAAAGTTTAATTTTCAAGCCTTGAGGCAAAAGTGTAAATATACAAAAGTTTAGGGGCAAAATCATAATTTTGCCAAAGTTAGAGTTAAGGACTGTTTTGATAAATTTGAGTATTAAATAAGCTAAATGTGTTATTTTAGATCAAGAAAGACATGGAATTGACCTTGATCGGGGAAAGAAAAAGATTGTGGACTAAATTGCAAAATTTCTATATTTTGCACCGAGGTAAGTTTATATGTAAATAATGTATTGTTTTTCTTATGTTATGATATTTTATTGTGTGACATGTGAAATAAGTTTTAGTATTGTACAATTAATGGATATAAACGGTGAATTGTGGTTGATGAATTGGGATTAAATGAGGAAATCTCGGTTGAACCTTCGGAATGGAAAAACATGGTGCTCAGTGGATATACCATGGTTATACGTGTAACGTGGTGCTAAGTGGATATACCACGATTATACATGTTGGTTCATTAACGTGGTGCTAAGTGGATATGCCACGGTTATACATATAATGTGGTGCTAGGTGGATATGCTACGGTTATACATGTTGATTCAAAAAGTGGCGCTAAGTGCGTATGCCACGAATACATATGTTAGCCCAATAGTGTGGTGCTATGTGGGTATACCACGAAGTTGGGCATCAATTACAGAGGGTGGAGTTATGTACTAAAACCACCGGATATTATTACATTCCGAAGTATTCAACGGGAGAAACAAGTTTGTTAAATGGAAATTTATGCGAAAAATGTGGAAATACATACCGGGATATGAATATATGGGTTTGAACCATGAGTTAGATAAGTGATTGAACTTTGATAAGATAAATTTGGAAAAGTGTTATTTTGCAAGTTGATAATAAGGAATTTTAGTAAAAGAGGTAAAATTTGGGATAAACAGCTTCAAATAGCAGTAGATGAGTGACTTTGAAAAATCACTAAAAATGGTAGAAATTGAATTAGAAGTTGAATGAGATATGGAATTAAAGCTTATTGAGTCTATTTTCATATAAAAGAAACATATCAAGCAAAGGAATGAGATATTGTACAAACATATCAAGCTTATTGAGTCTATTTTCAAATAAAAGAAACATATCAAGCTTATTGAGTTTGTATTTTGAGATATTTATATTTTTGTGAGACTGGTTTTAGAATGACTCCGTGATCCCCTGTTCTGACTTGGAAAAATCATTAAAAATTGTGAAAAAATAATTATGGATCATAATTTATATGGTTAGACTCCTTAATTAGTCTATTTTCAAAAGAAAGAAACGAGAATCTCATTTGAATTCTGTAGAAAAAGATAATTAAATTTTAGTGAAGAGTGGTCAGAACTGCTGAACCGCGAAACAGGGGAGACTTCAATGAATAAACTGTACTAATTGGGCAAACCAAAAATACTAAAATTTTTATGGTAAGAAGATATATGATTCTAGTTTCTGGGAAAATTTATGGATCTTAATTTGGAGCTCCGTAGCTCTAGATAAAAATAATTTAGTGACTGGGACTTGAAGGGACAGCTTGTACTGAACTTAAATAAATGGTAAATGCATGTGAGAATAAGGTTGTGTAATTGTGGAAGCATATTTAAGGATTTATAAATGCCACTAATAGTTTATTATTTATATTATTTACATATTACTTACTAAGCTATAAGCTTACTTTGCTTTCTATTTCTTTCTTGTCTTATTTTATAGTGTAATCGAGTTCGTTTCTCGGGAAAAATTGTCGGAGGCTCACCAACACTATCCATCCTTCCTTTTGGTATTTTGTAAACATATTTTGGATATATGGAATGTATAGAAGGCTTGAGTATTTTTTTGTATATTGTAGTAATATTAATTGCAATGTTGATTTCTAATATTGGATATATCACTCGTATTATGCTATCGATGCAGTCTAATATTAGTTAAATTACAAGTTTATGATATATGTGAATTTAATGTTTAAATGATGAGTGAATAGTTGACGAGTTTTAATTTAGATAATCATTTTATGTCTCGATTTATTATGATTACATGTTTGTTATTCTGGTAATACTCGTATCCTGTTCCGGTATTGAACTCGGGCAAAGGGTGTTACAATAATTCTTATTTAATTCCAAATGAAAATCAAGTGTCAAGTGTTTCTTCCAAGTTACCTTAAAGCCCTAATTATATACATATCACTTACTAAATTTGGCTTAACCACCCAATACATAATTAGAATTTAACAAAAAATAAAATAAGAGTTTTTCTAATTTTGGCTTTTGCAAAGTCAAAAGAAATCTAACGAGTCATTGGCTATTTCCACGTGATACGCCCTGGCCGCGTCATGTTTCAAATTAATTCGACAACATCGGAATTGGCCCAAACTTGAGGGGCCTAAGTGCAAGATGAAGTTTTAATTTCAGTTTATCAATTTGGTTGCTGGAAAATAAGGCAATTTTAGTTATTTTAGTTATTATGGTTTGAGTCTTTAATTTTTGTCATAAATTAAGTTGGATTAAATATGCATTAATTTGAACATTTTTTTAATATGTCCTGAGTTTATTAATTGTGTCATATTTAGTTCAGCAATTGAATTTGTCTTAAGTCTATTAAATATGTTCTAATTAGTACAGCATGTTAATATGTCTTTGTTTTGACATCATAAATTTGTCCAAAGCTTAGACAAATTAAATGATGTTTTGATTATGTTTTATTCTTGATATTAAGACGGTTTTAAATGTGTTTCTAAGAGCTGATCAGAAAGCAAAGTTCAATGGACAGCAAGCATGTGCAATGAATGGCATTGAAGGTGAAGACATGCACTTGGTAGTGCATTAAAAGGGGTTGGAGCTGCTGGTTGCTCTTTTTTATGCCACATTCATATTTAAGGATGTTTGGGGAGCTTAATGTGTCCATTAGGTTGCAATTCATGCATGTCCTACATGCATGCACATCTAAGGGAGGACAAGTTACATTAACTCTGCACATTGAACAACAATGTTCATGCATCAACTTGCTCCAAGAAGGTTGTTCAATTCTGTTCATACATGAATTAATCAAGAGGGACGAATCTATCCATTCATGCACTCCAAATGGGCTTGTACGGTTTTAATGTCACACATTAAATCCAAAAGATACATGCTTCAAGTTCATGAACAAGTATCTCATTAAATTCAGCCAATGTACCAGCACATTCATGCATCAAGAATTGGGAATGAACCAATTAAAAACAAGCTACCCATTCATGTGTTCAAGACACCTCAAACATTTCAATTAAATGAGATGCAAGTTTCATGCATCTAGCATTCGGCCAAGAGGGAATGAAGGTAGATTAAGGGCCGGGCATTCATGGATCTTAAAGAATACTTCAAGACTAAGCATCCATGCACACACCAAGAGGGAGGAAGGTGTCCATTCGACTGAAGCATGAATCTGCTAAATTCATGAACCGAATTTATTCAATTAAGTGTGAACATGTTAAATACAAGTGTGAACAGATTTAAGATTAGTATGAACACATTAGTAACCGAACTTCAATAGGCATTTTAGAGCCTATAAATAGTTTGTTTTGTAAACATTTATGGGTTAAACAATTCACTTATCTTTTATGAAATATACAACATTTGTGAGTTACTCAACTCCCTTGTTTGTTTAAGACTCAAACTGACTTATTTAGCTTGCTAGTGGCATCAACCTTTGTTTCTTTAAACTTATCACTTATAACACCCCTTACCCGTATTCACGCTGAAATAGGTACCAGGCATTACCAGACTTAAACACAAGCACTCATACAATTTTGAGCCATAAGTTTCCACCCAAATTTTAAAACTTTTCACATTCTTTCATAACGTCCCTAAAATGAGCCTACGAGGCCCAAAACATACTTTGGAAGCAATTCGAGACTTAACTGAGAACTTTGGAGCACTTAGAAAATTTTTCATCAAAACAGTGTCACACGCCCATGTGACTTGGGACACGCCCGTGTGGGTAGGCCGTATGGTCACACACGCCCATGTCCCAACCTGTCTGAAAGACATTAAGCATTCTGTTTATGACATCATCAACAATTTAGGGTCACACGGCCAAGTCACATGGCTATTTGCTAGGCCATGTGGCAAATTTAGTTTACGCATTTAAGGTGCAGACTTCACATGGCCTGGGCATACGCCCATGTCCTAAGGCCGTGTCCTTCACACGGTGAGACACACGGCCGTGTCTCTAACCATGTGTTTACTATTGGACATTCTATTTATGATGTCATCAACAATTTAGGGTCACATGGCCAAGTCACATGCCCGTGTGCTAGGTCGTATGGCAAATTTAATTTACGCATTTAAGGTACAGGCTTTACACGACCTGGGCACAGACCCATGTCCTAAGGCAGTATTGTTCACATGGCTGAGACACACGGCCGTGTCTCTACCCGTGTGTTTATTATTGGACATTCTGTTTTGCAAAATTAGGGTGCAGGGGACACACGGCCTATTCACACGCCTGTGGGACTAACTGTGTGTCACACACGGCCTAGACACACGCCCATGTGTCGACCCGTGTGGACAAAATTAAGGCTATTTACCAAGCCATTTGCCACCCTGAAACGTAAACACATTCATACCAATTTCAACAACACATAGCAGAGCATAATTATACAACCAATTATTCACAAATTAAGACATCCACACATCAAATGCATACCACATTCATCACACATTACTCAACTTAATCATGCAAGCTTTCACCTTCATAACCACATTAACATGTGAAGTTTAGGCATAACTAATATTGACCAATTCCAAATGGCCTTTTACAAAATGAACCATCAACATTAGTAGGCCAACATTTTTGGCCAAAACAATTATGACACATAACAAAATGAATAAGTCACCTATAAATGCCATAATCTCAAATGTTGAAATCAAAATACCAAATCAATTATTGATAGTGTGTATGGAACCCCATTGATCTCCGGACCTCGAGCTAGCTTGACAACTCTATAGGGAAAAGATAAAATAAAGGGAGTAAGCTACATAGCTTAGTAAGTCTATATGCAAATAATGGACGTCTCAAATTCTCATTGTTTCACACAAGTACCAATAACTTATCAACTTTACACTTTAGTTCAATTTAGGTACTTTCCATGAACACCCTTTTACAAAAGTTGTTTATTTAACAACCTACATTCATTTTCCTTCATAAAGTTTTAGCAACCAACACTTATACACTCATAGAAAAACTCTAAACTCTAAACCATTTTGCAAAATAGTGATATGATCACGCCCCGGGCACACTCTTGGTCCAGCCCACTAAGTGATACGACAGAGCTTGGGAAGAGTAAGATGCCGAAACCATTAGTCATACATGGATTAACCCAATTGGCGTCACTTGCAATTTATTGCAAGTTGAATTTGACTTTTAATAAATTCATCTTAAGTTTAATGAATGAGTTGCTAGACTTAATTCAACTCATTTTAGTTTAATTAATAAGTGTTTTTGTTGAACTTTATTTAATAAGTGATGCTCTTAATTAATCTAGTTACTAGGATTATTTATCGATGCATGAGTTTAAGTTTATTTAATTATGCTTCTTTAATTAACTAGTTGCTGGAATAATTAATGCATATGTTTAGTTCATTTATTTAAGTTAAGTATTTATTTTTTATATGTTTAATAAGTGTTTAAATGTGATTAATAAGCTCATTTTAATGTTTTTATTGCATGAGTCTTTTCAACGTATAACCATTACATTACAAGGTTTGTTACAAATTTATTGAAGTGACTTTTCAAATGTTTTTAGTTACATTATTAAGAAGCTGTTTCAATAAGTAAAGGAGAGCATTAATTCACCTATAAATTCAGCAGCAACCTTTTGAGTGTCACTCCATAACTGTTGGCTTCTTAAATACACATTACAATCATACAAAACACCATTAAGGAGCTCATGTCTATTCGACTAGCTAAGGGACAATTCAAAGGTCATCTTTCAAACATTCAAGAACATTCATTCAGCTGAATTGAAGTGAATTTAATGGTGGAGTTATTTGGTTCAAGAATGTCAAGAGACTTGAACTTTATTTCAGCTTTTATTTAGCACGTTAAGATAAATACTTGTGACTATTTGGCTACCCTATTCTAGCACTATAAATAGGTGAAATCAGCCTTTGTAAAAGGACTTTTAGAAAATTATTTTGAATGAATTATTGTTATTTGGTGAGAATAACTTCTCTTAGATTTCATTCTAAGACTTGTTGGCTTATCTGTTAGTTCAGTGGCATCAACCTTGTCTTTTCTGAACTTATCACTCCAAAAGAGTGTGGTGTTTACCCCAACCCGATACCTTTGGTTCTTGTCTTGCTAGGCAACGGGTCAAGGTCCTATTCCTTCCATAACTGAACCCCCTTAAGCCCTATAAGTCTTGGGTCAACATTTCTTTAATGTTGGTTCGAGCTTGATGCTGAAGACCTTAATTCCATCCAATTTCGATCTATCACTTATCCCTTTAGTATTTCTTGTTAGCCAATTTACTTTACCCATCCTTAGCCCTTTGAACTATTCTAATATATACTATCTTACTTAGCCAAAATTCACCTTCACAAAATGAACAAAGACTTCATCGTTGGACGATCGGGTAACATAAATACGACTCGAGATCAATCATGAGGTTGAGATCGTATCATTTGGTATCAGAGCTTGCAAAACGAGGAGTACGGACGTTCGAAACTATCCCGAAAGTAGGTTCGTGAAGTGAAAAGAATTCAAAAAAATTCAAAAAAAATCTGTGTGTTGAGATTTGAATTGTAATTCATCTTTTGTGATTGAAAAAAAAAAGAAGAAAAAAATATAGTACGAAAAAAAAAAAAGAGAGAGTTTATGTTCTTTTGTGTTGATATTGTTCTTGTCATCCTGATCAAATACGTTTGATTTCCTACCTTTCAATTTCTACCTTCACGCCACACTTAAATTCAGTTTCATTTTATTTTAGCCTACCCTACATGTAACACCCCAAACCCGGCCTGGACGTTATGGCCGAATCTAGCGTGTCACATTAAAGTGTTTTATTGAAAACCTTATTTTCATTAAAAAAACCCTTCTAAAGAAATTTTAAGTAAAAACCCAGCTTATACGTTCTTTTATAACAAGGTATATTCAGAAGTCATTTTTAACTTTTTACTTCATGTTAAAATTTACTTTGGAAAAATTTACTTTAACTGTGGAAGCTTATTATTTTTAAAAAAAAAAACAACAAGTGGTTTCAGAAAAGAAAAAAAAAACTTAAAATGTGTTTAAAACGAATAAATCCATGTTCCAGTCTTAAAGCATCATAATGTGCAGTAATAACCAGAGAAAATGCCTTATTACAATTCAGACTTAAACAATTAAAATACTAGAAGTTTTAATAAAGAAAAAGAATCAAGTCTAAGTTGTCTTGCTAGTTGGCCACCTCCGAGTCCCTCCATCCGTCGAACCGCCTACTAAGGTTCACCTGAGAAAAATAAAAGAGAAAGTGAGTTTCGAAACTCAGTGTGTACAACCCTCAGCAACAATATTTATATCATGCAACACAAATCATCTTGGGCTGAGCCCAATACAATAATAGCACAAAATCTTGAGCAATCATGTATGCAAAAATGCAATGCCCACCCCATCCAACCGATACACATCATCTCCGTCCAACCGAAACACATCCTGTGGGGATAACTATATCGACCCAACCATCCGATACACATCAATGGTAGTGCCGGTTGCGGTACTACCTAACGTTGCAGCAAAGCTGTTGATCATATATTGGGATTAAAAGCCTTTATTGGATCCACAGTCGTCAAGTGACTATGCGATCCTCATATAACACTTCCTCCAACATAATTCCCACCCACATGCAACATCATAACACATGAGTGCAACATGTAGCATATAGTATACATAAGTCATAATTCTAACACACAGGGGTATTTCAGTAATTCTACCCTACAGGGATTTTCTAGTAATTCTACCCTACAGGGGTATTTTAGTAATTCTACTCTACAAAGGTATTTAAGTAATTCTACTCTACAGGGGTATTTTAGTAATTTACTAACGTATGGGTCTTAATTACGAACTTTGCCCGTCAACAAGTCCTCCTTGGCTAGAGTGAACAGACACTATGCACCAGGTAGGATTCTAGAGAAGAGGAGGTGGGTCATTAAGACCGCTTAAGTACCAAGCTCTCCCTAGATCCAATCATAGACATGCATATGCCCATTGCCATACTCTAACCTTACGACTTGTCCACAGACGTGTTTGATAAATTAATTAAGTTTTATGCACTTGAGGATTCATTAGTAACTAGGCCTAAAAGTCCATTATAAAACCTAGTATGTATGTCTGCATACTTTCATTCATTCATATAGACCATCAAGAGCAATCGTATTTATATGGCCTTTTAGGCCCAATCGTAATCATACGGCCCATCAGGCTCAATCCATTTGAAACAGTTCAACAAACTTTGTCAACTCATCACTTATTATTAACATATCAATTTTTGCTAGCTTGGGCTCACATGCCCGTCGGCCCATTTGGCCCATTCTGACCTGGTTAGCCAAAACGTGACCCAAGTCCATGAGATCGCTCATGGGGCCTCTGATAACGTATCGAATACCCTCGTATGAGTGTTCACGCACTCGCAGGACTACCGTAGCCAAATTTTTAGCTTTTCGACATTTCGACATTTTAGCTTTTCTACATTTGTTGAACTATCATGTGTGTGCAGTGTATTTACACACCTGGTAATAAAGCGTGTTGCGATTTCCTTATCTCCCAAACCTACAACTGGTATCACCCTTCAATTAATTGTATGCTTAATACATATCTTTACCAAAATCGAAACCTCACCATTCCCTTAGCTTGCGCGACAAGTCTTAATAGCCTCTTCTTTAATCACTCACTCCGATCAACTCCTAGATCTACACCAATCTTAACTATTAAAACCAAAATAATAGGTGATTTGTTTCCAACACAAGTCCCCCTTCCTTTAACTATGACCATTGTAACACCCCTATCCCGTAACTGTCGCCGAAATAGGTAGGGGCGTTACCAAAAATTCAAAACAGATCAGAACAGAATATTCACATATTATAACAAGATTCAAACAAAAAGTCCCTTTCAGAAGTCCACTAGACCTTAAACAGGCATTGATATAGGGTTGGGACTAAACCGAACACATTCACGAACTTCAAAACACATGTAAAAATTTTCCAATTTAAGGAGGTCACACACTCGTGTGACCAGGTCGTGTGCCCCACACGAGACTCAGGCACGCCCATGCACCCAAGCAATGCCAAAATAGAGTAAGCATACTGACTTTTCGTCATGACCACAAGACACGCCCATGGGTCTTGGCCATGTGATACTGGAAAATTAGCACGGCCATAAGGCACGCCCGTGTGCCATAGTCGTGTGGCACTAAGTAGACTTGGTTTAAGTCATACTTTCCAGCCACTAAAGGTCATTCCCTACAAGCCAACTCATGCCACAACAATACCACAATTTCAACTAAAATTCAATGCCTAATCATACCTCCACATGATCAAACCATTCTTATACACATTCATATTTAAATCTCATACCAAGCATGTCTATATCATAAACAAAGTTCATGACTAAACACATAGTACATATCTTATTCATACCACATCCAATTCTTACCATTTCTTCACATTAACATGTTTCAAGATGACCAAAACAAACTAGATCATAAAACCATTATAAACTTACACAATTTGGCATCACAAGCCATAAACCAAAACTAAGCACAAACATACCATTTGCTAGCCAATTCTCATGGCATTACAAATAAACATATCCCAAGCTTAATACATAGACATTCTAGCCTATACATGCCATACTTAAACTTTGTACATTCAAAAGGTACCGAAATCAAGCTCGATAATATGGTGACAATCTTTGACTATCTCTGAGCCCTCAGTAGCTACGATATCTGTAAAACAGTTGAATGAAAATACAGAGTAAGCTACAATGAGCTTAGTAAGCCAAATACAAACATATGCAATCCTTAAACACAATATGATAGCAATCTCATGTAGATAACTCATGAACCAAATATACTCATTCGTCATATACTCATAGTTCACAATAGCATACCTTACATGCTCGTAAATTCAGTACAGAACAAATGTACCTGAGTCAGACATATAAAATATACATTCATTCAATCCTCAAAATTTATCCTTATATCATTCAGAAACGTTACAGGGATCATATAGGCCTTATACAATGCCGACGTCCTCGACGTGGTTTTACATGTTATTCAATACCGATGCCACTGTCCTTGACAGGGTCTTACATGAAACATATACGATGCCAGTTCCCAGACACGGTCTTACACATAATTCTCTAATCAATGCCTACGTCCCGGACGAGGTTTTACATGATATCATTTTACCATTGCTCATTTGGAAATGACTTGGAATAATACTTCAGGCTCTCATGGCCATCCAAATACAATTTATAAATCAAGAATTTATAACAGACATCAATATAACGCATATTTGTATTTTGACTTACCTCGTACGGATTTAACAGATTTGAACCGACTATTCAACAATTTTGGACTTTCCTCGATCTAAGTCCAATTTCCTTGGTTCTTGATCTAAATAAATCCAAAATCAGCCATTCAATATTCCATTTCACTTAATTCAATCCACGAACACAAATTTAGGGCATTTTGCATTTTAGCCCTCACAGTTTCATACTTTAACAATTTAACCCGTTCTTTACAAAATCACAAATATGCCAATTTTACCAAGACTATGGCTTGACCGAATGTATATGTAGCTCATACCAATTCATACACTTCATTTATTTTACAAATTAGTCTTCCAAAATTCTCTTTTTTACAATTTAACCCACATAACCCAAATTTATCAAAATTTCATGGCAAAACATGTTTATTCAACACCTATCCATTATAATTCAACTAAATTCATCACAAAGCTTCAAAAATCATCAATGGCATCTCATGAAATCTTCAATAGAAATAGAAATTCAGACATGGGCATTGTAGAACACGAAGCAACCATCACAGAAACATAAAAATTATCAAAAATGGATCAAATTACATACCTTAATCTCAAAATAAAAAGGCCGAACCCTAGCTTGGTGTTTTTATTTTCTTTCTTTGGTATTTACGGCAATGGTGGATGAATTAAACACCACTTTATGTTTTGTAATAATATTAATTCATGATTATATCATAAATTACCAAAATGTCCATCATAAATCAATTTATAAAACATATATAATAAGGTCATTTATGACCATCATCAAATAGAATGGTACAATTTCCATTTAAGGCCTTAAAATTTTAAAAGCCAAATCAATTGAATACATGAACATGTAGCTTACTAATTTAATCACTTATGCACTTAAATCCTTTTTTAGAATTCAACACAGAAAAAGACAAATTAAATCACAAAAATTTTACAGAAATTAATTCAGATAACACAGACACAGAAAATAATATTAAAATAATTTTTTAAACTCAGATATGTGGTCCCGAAGCCACTATTCCAACTAGGGTCCAAATCGGGCTGTTACAACCATTCGGCCAACTAAGACTAAGAACACTTACCCAAGAAGCAATTGGCCCAAAAGAGGAGTAGTGCGGCATAGATAAAGTTCAGCCAACAAAGTGTTCGGCTTAGAGAAGGTGAACTAGGAGCAAGAAAAAGAAGAGTTTAATAAGAAAGGAAGGGAAGAAATCGGCACAAACTTAAAGGGAAAGAATAAGGGTTTTTTGGCTTTTGGGTACTTGGAGAGAAAAGTAGTTTTCGGCAAAATAAGAAGAAAGATTTTGGCATTAGCCTAGAACCCTAAAATCGGCACCTATATATATACTAGTCGAAATTGCCTTCCCTTAATTGCCAATTCGGCTCCACCACTTCTTCTATCCCTATCTCCTAACTTTTCTCCATGATAAGTTCCTCAATCCCTTACAAAAATTTTGCTTCTCATCACTTCTCTTAGAGTCCTGTTCCACGCCACTACCAACCATCTAGAAGGCAAAAACAAAATTCCTAAAAATACCAAGCCAGCACTTGAACCTAGGATCCCATTGCTTGCCACTAACGCCACCTACCTGCACCCTAAGTTGCGTCACTTATCCACCACACCACCGCCTTGCTTGTGTCCTATTTTATCTCCATTTATTTAAAAGCCAAGCTACTTGCCATCAAGGTTCCTTAAATTATTAAATTAAAATTCCTTCACCTTAAAGTTCGAACCCAGAACTTCTCCAACACTCCTGGACACTCCAAATTTATTAAACCCTTAAAGCCAACATGTCATTTATCATTTTCTTACTTACTAAAAAAATTTATGAGACCCAAAGCCCAAAGCCCAAAGCCCAATTCATCTAGGCCCAAAATTCGGGGCGTTACACTACAACTTTAACATCATTACCCTTTTAGCCCATTAGTAACTGACCCCTAAGCTTATGATAAAGCCTTGAAAGTCTGATTACGAAGTCACGAGAGAAGAAAGGGTGGTAAAAGGTAAAGAGTGTGTGAGAACATTATCGAGAAAAAAAGCCATACATACGAGTGATAAACACGAGCGAGAGTGAACATATTTTAATTTTCTTTCCGCGAGACTTGTGAGGTTTGTGGTGAGGTATTTATTTTCTGTTTAGTTTAATCATTTTTCTTTTAGCAATAAAATCATGATGTGAGAAGAGTTTTTAGATTTTGTACTTCCAGAATTTATGAAAGAAATGGATCAACTATTCAATAGAAAATTAGCACCACTGCAAAAACGGTTGGACCAAGTGAAGGAAAGAGGCCGAAGGAAGCAAAGTCGAGAAACGGCCATAAGACCATCGCTAAGAGAAACAACCCAAGACTATCCAAGAAGAGATCTATACTATGATTCCTTATTCGTCAAAGAATTCGAGACAAGAGAAGATAGATATATCTCTTTAAGTGCTTCAAAGAATTCATCTACGGAAGATCATTCACGAAACACTTATCATTTTGATTCATTTGTATTATCTTCAAGTTGTAAAGAAAAAATGAGAGAAAAAGAAATGAAAATAAAAGAGAGGCAAGATGTAACACCCTGAATTTGGGTCTAGAAGAATTGGGCTTTGAGTCGAGATTCCGATAGAAGAAAATTTGAATGTTGAGAAGTTTTAAATATTACTAGTGTTAAAAAAAAAAAGAAATTTTAATTAATTATTATTGATAAAATATTTCTGTTATTATTACTGATATTTTAATTTTTTTATGAAAAATTATAAATTATTATTATTATCATTATAATTATTAGATACAAATATGTTTATAAAATTATTGTTGTTAATTTAGTGTTTAAATTAAAATATTATTAGAAAATTTTACTGTATTTATTTTTACTGATTTATGAAAATTATAACTATTAGTATTAAGAAAGAAATTACTGTATTCGAAATTTTTATAAAAATATATTTATAAAATTATTATTGTTATTATTTTTATTTTTATTACTTATATAAAAATATAAATGACATTATTATTAATTTGGTGTTTAAATTTATTTTCTAAATAAATTTGGAAGTATTTATATTGTGGGAAAAACTTTGGGTTTAATCCAAAATTCTAGAAAAAAAAAATTAGTAATTTTTGCTTCTTTAGGGGAATCTGGGCAATAAGAGTTATATATATTTTAGGCTGAGTTTAGACACAAAAGGGAAGTCTGGTTCAGTGGCAGAGGCGCTAGGAGATTGTTGGAGTGCCTGGGTTTAAGGCACAGTGCGCGTAAGGTTTACTTTTTTAGAAGCCTGGTCACGCTAAGGTAAGGCTTAAGTATAGTAGCGACTGGGTTATGCCACAAAAAGGCTTGTGGCGCAGCGGCAGCAATGCGTTAGGCACTCCACAGGGGCACGGGTTCGAGTCCAGGGTGCAGGAACGTTTTACATTTTATTTTTAAAGGAGCGGGACTTCAGCCGGTATAGCTTAAGAATAGCTGAGACGGTATTATACTGAAAGCGAGCTAGCGTCCCAGTGGCCAGTAGCGTGCTGGGCAACTTGGAGGTCCCAGGTTCGAGCAACGTTACACGCAGGAGGACGCCATTTTTGCTGGGTGCGCGCAGGAAGAGACGTGCGGGGCTGGGGCGCTTCCTAGCAGCGTGTTGTGCAAGCGATTGGAGATAAGAATGGGTGTGAAAGGTGATAAAGGGCAGCAGCTGGTGAAAGAATTTGAATGGCATTCAAATTCGGTTGGGGGCTAAATCCAAGAAAAAGATCAAGGAATTTAAATTAGAAAAGAATTTTTGATCCATTCGGCTATAGGCATTAAATGCCGAAGGAGCATGGGAATTTTGGCATTATTTTTCTTGATTCAAATAGCCGATTTTGCTTCTCTATTTTACGTTAGTTATTATTATTATTTTTTTCTTCTTTTTTTCTCTCTTCAATCAATTTTGCTTTTATTTTTTAGTTTTTGCTCGTCTCTTCTTTGCTCAATTCCTTCATTCTTAAATTTTTCCTTATGTTGTTTCTCTTTTCTTAAATAGCCAAATTAACTCTTTCTTTTCTTCTCAAATCCCCATCTCATGGTTGATTACTCATTTGATTAAAATCATCTCCGATTGTTTCTTCACTAGCGAACTTCTCGTCACCTATTTTTTCTTTTAGATCGCAATAGCCATACTCTAGGATAGATCCAAAAGCCGAAATTATTAAATCTGTTCTCTACTCATATTTTGGGGATTAGATCTACAACAGATTTGGAAAAAGGAGGTACTTGGGAACATTTTGACAAATAGATCTTTGGTAAGTAACTGAACTCTTTCTCATTCGTTAATTAAGGGAAGCCGAAATCCCTATGTACTTGGGGAGATGGTCAACTTGGCTAAAGGTTAATCCTATTTTGGTGATCGATTTTATGTGTTAAAGGGTGATCAACAAGGAGCGTTGGATTAAGGGCATTGGCACATTAGATCTGGATCTAGTAGATCTAAGTCGACAAAGGTAAGAACCTTAGGGCCTTGTTCATGGTTGGCCGAATATGGTAAAGTGTATAGTGGGTTAGTATAGTCGATTATTAGACTAATTTATTAATGACCGATTGTAGGCTTTACGTGTGGGGATCTCGTCAACATTTCAACATTAATCAGGTGTGTAACGAACCCTCTTAGTAGCTTAAGTTAACAAGTGCCGAAAAGCCAAAATGCCGAAATTTCGGCATTTCAATAACTTGTGAATATGCGATTGTTCCAAGATTAGTTAGAAACGATGAGATCGGTGATCGGTATCGATGAGACAGGTAACGGTACAATTTCGTGCAAGTCGATAAGTTTGGGCCTCGAGGGGTTGAAATCAGGCCCAATGGGCTTTCAGGCCCATTTGGGTAAATTTGATAGAAAATGAAATATGGATAAATTGCATGTTGAGACTGTTAAAATCGTTATGGAACATAGGCTAAATGGGCCTAGATGACTAAATCGGCTACGTAAAGCCCATTAGGGGTTTTGGGCCCAATAACTCGAAATTGCTAAAATGGGCTGGAAATACTATTTAAATGCTTGGAAATTATTGATAATAGTTAATGAGCATGAAAACCCTAATAGTTGATAAAATTACTGAATTACCCTTCAGTGTGAAAATTACTATTTTACCCCTAGGCGAAAATGACTATTGTACTCTAGGGTGTTATTTTGATTGAAATGCGTGTGACATTTTATTGTACGTGATATGCCATGATATGTTCATTTTATGCATGGGTTGGGATTTATATGAAAGGAGGAAGTGCTAAAGGGCTTTGCCCCAGTTACCGAAAGAGGCTAGGCCTCATGTTATATAATAAAGCAGCTATGCTGCCAGTGGAGAGTAGCGGCGGGGTGGGTTGAGTAGCATCCCCACATGGTGTGTTGGTTGGTATGGGTGGAGAGTAACGGATGGTGGGTTGAGTAGTCTCCCCAAATGGGCTTTGCATACATGCATTGACGTTTACATGTGTTATTGAAGTGGGCCTATGGGCCATACCGATATTTGAAAAGGCTTCGGCCTAGTAATTATTGAGATTAAAAAAGGGCATAGGCCCAGTATGCTTTTGTTGATTTGGGCTCTGAAAGGGCTTTGTTGCACACTGAGTTTCCCCAAAACTCACCCCTTTTCCTTCCATCCTTTCAGGTAAGCCCTAGACTGTGGACTTGGAGCTGGGAAGGATTCAGAGTGGCCACGAAGACAGCATTTCTGGTTTTAATTAATTAATTCAGTATTTTATTTAATCGATTTATTTTCAATTTGGGTTTGTAAAAGGCCTTTTTAATTATTTTAAATTTCGTTTCTAGCTTAGGTGTGATATTATTTAAATTGTTCTTAATCAGTTAGCTTTAGGGCACGGTTTTATAAACGCTACCTGTTTTCAAAGTATCTCGATAAGTAGAACAAAGCTTCCGCAACGTGAATGTTTTCATAAATAAGTAAATCTTAAATACGTTTAAACTTAATTTGTTCGTAGACAAGTCACAAGGTTAAAGTGTGGCAATGGATGTGTGCATGTCTAGGAGTGGATCTCGGAAGAGCTTGGTCCTTAAGCAGTCTAAATGACTCACCTCCTCTTCTCTTGAATCCTACCTGGTACATGGTATCCATTCACTTTAAGCCATAACAAAGAGGATCTGATTTTCTGATAAACCTAAACTGCTTTTAAGATAAACATGTTTTTCGCAACTACAGAGGTTTACGAGTTTTCAAAATTTCCCATAAGATTTTACAAGGTTGTTTACAATGTTTTGATTATTACAATGTATCACGTTTTGATAAAGCTAAGGTTTTATACAAGTTTAACGATAAAAGTTTTGAAACATTAAGAAGGGTTTTCAATAAAAACACGATTTTTGAAAAACACTTCCATGTGACACACCAGACTTGGCCGTAATGTCCAGGCTAGGTTTGGGGTGTTACACAAGAGATGATCATGAGAGAAAATGAGCAGATTTTGAAAGAAATCGAGAAAAGAAAAAAAGAAGTCGAAAAAGAAAAAAATTGAAAAAGAAATCGAAAAAGGAAAAAATGTGCTCAAGAAAAGAAAGTTTAAAATGAGAGTGAGCAAAAAGAAAGTGTGCAAGAAATGAGTGATCTCGATGAAAAAGAAATGATTGAAAAAGATGAGAGAGAATAAGAAAATGTGTGTTGTTTCCACTAACCAACTTGTTAGTTTTCCTCGAGTTGTTTCTTTTCAAGCTTTCGAAAGACCGATTCATAAATATCAACTTTACTACATTCTCGATGGGAGAAGGTTTGCTTTGTGTGAAATTGGTAAAACCGGTCCTAAATTTTATAATCTTCAAGGTAAACAAGGTATGATTCCTAAAAACTTTAACACATCTTTGTTTAATTTGGATAATGAAAACAACCTAGTTGGTAATTCATTTTTTGAAAATCATTTGTATCTTGATGTGATTGGTTCTTTATCTATGATTAGTAAAGGATTGTTCGTGTCAAACGATGATAATGAATTCAATGCCGATAGAAAACATGGTGTTGATCGACATTTGGGTAAAGAATTATCCAATCTACCTTGGCACACTTTTAATATGCAAAACGAAGAACCATGTAACCCTTCTCCTTTGTCTACTCATGTTGAAAGGTTATGGATGAGAATCAAGAAACTTGAATGTTTGCGAACACATTAGCTTAATTATCCTTTGATTTTATTAAGTTCACTTCTTTGCAATGCTGGTATTTTGAGACTATTTGATTTAATGAAGCCCTTACTGCATTTTGTAACAATTAAACAAACTCATGTGTTCAAACCTGGAATTTGCTATTTTGGTTCGTTTTGTAGGAAACTCAAGCATTCTAAATTTTGTGCGATCAATTTATGTTTGTTTGATGCTTGGTCTTTAATTAAAGAAATGAAACTTGAATACTTTGATGACAACTTAAAATGATTCATTGATCATTTTATGTGGTTGTACATGAAATTCATGTTTCCTTCTCGAGTTTTGTGTAATCTCCAGGTTTCTCAAGATCGATGTGATGAACTCCAACTTCAATATATTTTCGAGGAAAGAAGATTTACAATGATTGAATGAGGTATTGTTCAAATTGAATCCCAATCACTTCTTCCTAAAGGTAAGTAAGGTGAGTTTCCATTATTTCTTAAACAGCATCATTCCACTTGAATTGATGATTTTGTTCAAGACTTGAATTCTGAAAAGGTACTGTACTCTATTGTGATCAATTGTCATTCTTTGACTTGTGATAATATATTATTTTGATTGAAGGCAAGAAGACTCTTACTTTTGAAAAACGTGATGTTGATGAGTTGGTTAGTGAGTCAAAAATTAATCGGTCACTACAAGGTTTAAATATGTAAGACTTGACTTGAATATTTGGTAAGGCCCTAACATACAAAAAGTTCTGTTCATTTGATTGTAAACATGATATATGGCATTTACCTCTTGCATGGATCATGGGTGTTTTGATCGAATGACACTTGGTCCACATGTTTGTTTGGATGATTTCTTGATGACTTGTGGCTACTCCTTTAAATTAATTCATTCGTTTGATGAGACTTTGTTTGGTGAAGGTGTAATAGATCAGTTTAGTTGTATGTGTATGGCCTATGTACGTTTGAATCAATTTAATCGAGTGAGGTTTGAAATAAGTGCCTATTCGAATGATTTTCTCATGTCTTTTGAACTACTTCCTAAGTATAAACTAATGTCGAATATGGAGTTTCCATTTGAAAAGGGAAGAATTGTTTATTACTTTGAATTCGGCAATAGTTCACCAACTCAATTGTGTACAAAAAAGGTGAAAGAGGATTGCCCATTCTTAACTCATCATTCCATTAGATCTCTATCCTATGTTGATGATAACAAATATCCTTGTCAAGTGGTGACTTTCTTTTAGGTCTATGTGAGAATTTTTATCCCAATCGTCCGAGGAAAGCCGCGCAAAATGAAATACTTTCTAATGAACAAACGGCTCGACTTCAGGACAAGTCGCCTTCAAGACAGGTGAATGATACGATCACGCCCCGGGCACACTCTTGGTCCAGCCCACTAAGTGATAGGACCGAGCTTGGAAAGAACAAGAAGCCGAAACCATTAGTCATGCATGGATTAACCCAATTGGCGTCACTTGCAATTTATTGCAAGTTGAATTTGACTTTTACTAAATTCATCTTAAGTTTAATAAATGAGTTCTTGGACTTAATTCAACTCATCTTAGTTTAATTAATAAGAGTTTTTGTTGAACTTTATTAAATAAGTGATGTTCTTAATTAATATAGTTACTAGGATTATTTATTGATGCATGAGTTTAAGTTTATTTAATTATGCTTCTTTAATTAATTAGTTATTGGAATAATTAATGCATATGTTTAGTTCATTTATTTAAGTTAAGAATTTATTTTTGATATGTTTAATAAGTGTTTAAATGTGATTAATAAGCTCATTTTAATGTGCTTATTGCAGAAGCCTTTTCAACTTATAACCGTTACATTACAAGGGCTGTTACAAATTTATTGAAGTGACTTTTCAAGTGTTTTTAGTTACATCATTAAGAAGCTGTTTCAATAAGTAAGGGAGAGCATTAATTCACCTATAAATTTGGTAGCAACCTTTTGAGTCTCACTCCATAACCATTGGCTTCTTAAATAAACATTACAAGCATTCAAAACACCATTAAGGAGCTCGTGTCTATTCGGCTAGCCAAAAGACAATTCAAGGGTCATCTTTCAAACATTCAAGAACATTCATTCAGCTGAATTGAAGTGAATTCAATGGTGGAGTTATTTGGTTCAAGAATGCCAAGAGACTTGAACTTTATTTCAGCTTTTATTTAGCACATTAAGATAAATACTTGTGACTATTTGGCTACCCTATTCTAGCACTATAAATAGGTGAAATCAGCCTTTGTAAAAGGACTTTTGGAAAATTATTTTGAATGAATTATTGTTATTTGGTGAGAATAACTTCTCTCAGATTTCGTTCTAAGACTTGTTCGCTTATCTGTTAGTTCAGTGGCGTCAACCTTGTCTTTTCTGAACTTATCACTCCAAAAGAGTGTGGTGTTCACCCCAGCCCGATACCTTTGGTTCTTGTCTTGCTAGGCAACGGGTCAAGGTCCTATTCCTTCCATAACCGAACCCTTTTAAGCCCTATAAGTCTTAGGTTAGCATTTCTTTAATGTTGGTTTGATATTGCTGCTTAAGATCTTAATTTCATCTAATTTCGATCTATCACTTATCCCTTTAGTATTTCTTGTTAGCCGATTTACTTTACCCATCCTTAGCCCTTTGAACATATTCTAATATATACTATCTTACTTAGCCAAAATTCACCTTCACAAAATGAACGAAGACTTCATCGTTAGACAATCGGGCAACATAAATACGACTTGAGATCAATCACGAGGTCGGGATCATATCATTTGTATCAGAGCTTGCAAAATGAGGAGTACAGACGTTCGAAACTATCCCGAAAGTAGGTTCGTGAAGTAAAAAATTCAAAAAAATTCGTGTGTTGGGATTTGAATTATAATTCATCTTTTGTGATTGGAAAAAAAAAAGAAGAAAAAAAATATAGTACGAAAAACAAAGAGAGAGTTTATGTTCTTTTGTGTTGATATTTTTCTTGTCATCTCGATCAAGTACGTTTGATTTCCTACCTTTCAATTTCTACCTTCATGCCACACTTAAAACTGATTTCATTTTATTTCAGCCTACCCTACAACTATAACATCATTACCCTTTTAGCCCATTTGTAATCGACCCTTAAGCCTACGATAAAGCCTTGAAAGTCTGATTACGAAGTCACGAGAAAAGAAAGAGCGGTAAAAGGCAAAGAATGCATGAGAACATTATCGAGAAAGAAGAAGCCATACAGACGAGTGGCAAACACAAGCGAGAGCGAACATATTTTAATTTTCCTTCTGTAAGACTAGTGAGGTTTGTGGTGAGGTATTTATTTTCTATTTGGTTTAATCATTTTTCTTTTAGCAATAAAATCATGATGCGAGAAGAGTTTTTAGATTTTTAACTTCAAGACTTTGTGAAAGAAATGGATCGACTATTCGATAGAAAATTAGCACCATTGCAAGAACGGTTGGACCAAGTGGAGGAAAGAGGCCGAAGGAAGCAAAGTTGAGAGACGGCCATAAGACCATCACTGAGACAAACAACCCAAGACTATTCGAGAAGAGATCTATACTATGATTCTTATTCATCAAGGAATTCGAGACAAAAAGAAGGTAGATATATCTCTTCAAGTGCTTCAAAGAACTCATCTACAGAAGATCATTCACGAAACATTTATCATTTTGATTCATTTGTATTATCTTCAAGTTGTAAAGAAAAAATGAGAGAAAAAGAAATGAAAATAAAAAAGAGGTAAGAGATGATCATGAGAGAAAATCAGCGGATTGACGTGGTCGTGATAAGTTTTAAATTTTTATGATCGTACCTAAAAACTAACTATTATCACAAATAAGGCCAGCGCACCTACCGAACAGTAGTATAGTTTAATGGCAAGACTGGAATGTTGAACCCAAAGGAACCAAAAGTACTAGTGATAACTCTCTCTATTATCTAGCTTAGAAAACAAAGGGGAGTTGGTTTAAACTAAAATTTGACTAAACTAAAGACGCGACAAAGAATAAATTGGGGAAATACTCTAGGAAAACTAATTGATTAAGGCAATACCCAATGAAGAATCCACCTAGACTTCACTTGTTATTTAATTCTGAACTAGACGATTTTTTCATTCGACTTGATCCGTAGAGATCCCTAAATTATGTTAATATCTCTCTCGAGACTAAGAACAACTAACCCTAGGTTGATTAATTGAAATCTCTTTCTAATTAAATCCCCTAGTGTTGCATTAACTCGATTTATGGATCCCCTTATTAGATTTGACTCTAATCCGGCAGATTTTCGTCGTCCTATGTCTAGGATTGCGATCAACTCCGCTTAATTGCGTTAGATCTACTCTTAAACAGAAACTTTTGCTGCACTGAATAAGCACATTCGACTTGAATCAATATCCTGAAATATTAACTCAAGAATTAAAAACATGATTAAGAACAATTCAAATATTTATCATATAGTTCAGATAACAATAACAAGATCCGTCTTAGGTTTCATCCCCCTCAGGTATTTGAGGGATTTAGCTCTTGTTTATTAAGAAGAACATCTCAAAATAAGGAAAATAACAAAACATAAAGAAACCCTAACACCCTTGAAAGAAATTGAAGGGAAATCTTCAGTCTTGAAAGGGATTTTGACTTCTGAGATGGATCAATCGGCTTTTTTCAAGTAATTCCTTGCTCTCTACTCTCTGTGCCACCTTTAGTCCTCTCCTAGGGTGTTTATATAGACTTTGGAATACCCTTCTTAGCCCCTAAGTAGCTTTTTTAGCATGAAATTAAAACTCGTCATGATAGGGACACGCCCTTGTGGCATGCCCGTGTAAATCAGGCCTAGGCCGTGTTCAAGTCTGCTAATTTGTCACGGGCGTGTGGTTTACCCATGTGATGAACTCCAGGCCATGTTAATTTCTCACTTTGGCCCATTTTCTTCGTTTTTGGCCCATTCCTTGCTCTTTTCTCTTCCTCATGCTCACCTAAGTATAAAACATGAAATTAAAGGATTAAGGGCATCAAATTCCACAAATTCAATGATAATTCTTCCATAAATGTGCCAAATATGGGATATAAATATGTATATATTATAGTTTATCAAATACCCCCACACTTAAGCATTTGCTTGTCCTTAAGCAAAATCTCAACTCATAATTAAAATTCATTTTTCTTAACTTATAATTCCTATTAATAATGTTTCGAAATAATCCACAAGTAATCATACCTTGAGAGTTCAACTAAAAGAACATTAAAGTTTCAAACAATCTAAATTGAGTATTTTAGCATGAAAACATAGGTATCTCCCGTTATCTAAGTGATTACCTTTGATTCAAAATATCACAGAGTTAACATCCTCACTAAAGATTCGCTCAAATCACTCAGGGTGTTTAAGGACAACAATTTAAGCACTCAAGAGTCAATATGAAAAGTTATTACCATAGGCTTGCATGAAAATCAAATCTCCACCACTGTATATTGAAATGATACATCAATCAAAAGGTCTTTCGAGGGTTGTAACATGGCTTTGGTTAGGGGGTGTGGTCACAAGTTGAAAGAGAAGGTTAAAATCGAGATTGAATTGAAAAATTACCTAACTAGAAAAATACTAATACTGAGTAAATACATTCCTGAGTAAATAATCCTAAAACTGAACTATCCTTCATGAATAATATTGTTTACTTTTAATCATTACTTAGTGACAAAATGCTAATGATAAATTAACAACTGAATTAACTTTGTGTATATATAGCTTTTTTTTAGAACACATCGAAGTAATTAAACTTTACTAATTAAGGGGGAGAACATAGCTAGATAATTACTCCACTCAAATCTCGACAAAAATGGAGATCAAATTAGAATGAGGGAAATTCTCAAGAAATCAAAATCAGGTTTATGGGTTAATATTGAGGGACATCAATAAATGGTCTACTAAGCTCAACGAGGTTCACTAATGGTTAATTGTGAAGGTAAGCTTTTATGGAGTAAGTGGGTTAAACCTAAGTGCCTTTATCATCTTGACATATCAAATCAATGGTGTGCTCTCGACATGCATAATCGAAGCAAGTTCTAGAATAACAAATTAATATTGATACACCCATACCAATAATAAAAGTGAGCATGAAAGGATATACGCTCTAAAGGCTCAAAATCTCACAAAAATTATAGCTTTTGATGTCAATCCTATGAATTTCAAACTTCAATATAGTACTTAAACTTGGGGAAACATCCTAAAAAGATTTTAATTCTCAAAAATCAACTTATCATGCTTGATTCTCTATTGACTTAAAGTGTAAACAATCAAAGCATAACTCCCTATGTTTTAATTCAAGACATATCAATAAAAATCATAAATCAGTCCAAATTCATTCTAATAGTGAAAGCCAAGATTCAGGGATTTGAGAACAATGCAAAAAGGGAATTTCTGTAATGCATCCCCCCCACACTTAAGATGTATATTGCCCTCAATGTACAAAGATAAATTTACTGAAAATATAAGCATAAAATCATAAGATAGGGAGAGAAGTGAAACTCCCTGAAAATTAGATGAAATCCTTGAGTTGGAAGTGTGGAAACTTGATTCAGAGATGTGTTTGGTGTTTCGGTGGCTATGGTCATGGTTGAGTAGGACGTGGCAGTCTTGGAGTACCTTTCCTATTAGAGTTGGATTTGGGCTCTTGGGTTCTTTAGACTGCGATAGCATCAATGACTTTTTAGTATATATAAAGTAGCAAGATTACTCGTTAAGAAATTGCCAAAAATGTAATTTGTTTAATAAAGATTATAAAACCTAAGGGTGAGATAAAAAATCGTATTTAATTAGAAATAAACATAAAAATTAAACGAAAAATTAAAAATAAAAGTAAAAATAACAAATAACAAAAAAATAAAAATAAAAATAAAAATGACTTAAAAGTCCTTATCGCCAGATGGTTTGCGAGGTGGGGGCGGCGATGAAATGTGAAGATGCTAACAAATCTGATGGATAGTAGCGTCCATGAGATCAAAGTGTTGAAAACACTGCTGCTCAAATCGTGTCAAGCACTCAGAGATGTCAGAAAGTGAAGTTGCCGCATGAACTGGACGATGAATGGGTGGTGGCTGAGACGGTGGCTCCTCGTGAGGTGGAAGGACATCATCAGTAATGTCCTCTGGGTCCTCTTGTTCAGTGAACTGGACTAGGCGGTACTGAAGAGGGTTGATCCCACATCATCGCTCAATCATCCTCATGTGTAGCATACTTGAGATGCCCTGTAGGGACATCTAACTTATAAAAGTGAGGGAGGATGATTGCACCACTGTGTTGAGGAGGCCGAAGTGGCGAGCTAGTCGAGTCATATAGGGGCCCATAGAAATTACCCCCTTCCTATGTCACTCTATCTGATGTTGAATGGCGAGGGCGATGAAATAAGCAAGGTCGAACACGTGCCCGTGCGCCATACTCCATAGGAAATAGGTGTCGTGAGTGTTGACGAGCCGGTCTCTCTCGTCGACCTGTCAGAGTGTGTGCGAGGATGGCGTGGAGATACCTCAATGATGGAGAGAGAGTGGTAGCCTTGGAGCGACTAGGATCGTAGGTGGCTGAAGCAGGGACCAGGGCCATGCAACATTTGGATGAAGAATAATATATGTGACGATGGAGCTCAGATAAGTCTTCTTCCTCTATGAATTCTTTCGTATAGAGGCCCAGAGCTAGACCAAACTCAGGTACGCTTAATTGGCATACCAAACCACCGAGAAGGAACTGGACCGTTCCGGGATCGTCTGTAACACCCCTAGACCCGGTCCCATCGCAGGAGAGTCAAGAGGCATCACTAGACCATTTCTTCGAAAAGCCACATGTTATTAAAAGAAGATCTTTACTAAACATAACGATATAATTGACACTAATGGGCAACCGCTCATCAACCGAACACAACTAACCAATTTATTAAGTTCAAAACAATGTATGTAATAAAATCGTCCCTAGTCACATTCACCACTTAAACTTCATAGATCACAATTATAAAGGTATGATATACCTCAAGACTAGTTTACAAAACATGTATTTTTACAACCATTCATATATAACATAATCTAATTAATACCATAACTATAAAGTGAAAATTTTAAGAGAGTCATTTTCGCATGGCCTAATTTAGTTACAAAATCAAAGGATGTTCGTTTAACCACCAAAAGTCAAACCTATACATGCTATTTCTAGATTTAGTTACTAGTACCAAAAGATGAGTGATAGTGTGGATGACTTCAATTCTGGAACTCCCGAGACCGTAGCTTTCGATCTAGATCTACAAAATCGAAAGCAGGGACAACAAAGTAAGCAATTACTTACTTAGTAAGTACTTAAGTAACTCAGTCAAAAATAAATGAAGGACATAATATTATCAACTCATGTCTAAATCCTTCTTTGGCCGAATATGAGCGTATCATGTTACTATTTACTCACCAACATAACTCAAAGAAAACGCAATGCAATCCAAGAATTATTCATTCATAACTGAGTATTTCGATTTTATTCTTTGCATAATCAATCTAGCATATATATATATACAACTCAACATCAGATTTCTTAAACATACGAATGATATCAAACGATAGTTCACAGATCTTCACCAGGCTCAAACAAACCAATCTTAATGATATTCTAAACCATTAAGTGTATAGAATGCGTACCTGCCTTCCTTACATTAAGTGGCGCATATGTTATAATCAGGGCAATATTATTTATACGTGAGCTTATACATTTAACCCATATCCGATTTCCACCACGAATGGTTTTCAAGGCCAAACTAGAAGCTTATCGCTGGCTTTAAGCCCTTCGAGACTAAGCTCGATTTTAACTCTGGCTCGGAAGCCCTTCGAGACTAAGCTCGGTTTTAACTCTGGCTCGAAAGCCCTTCGAGACTAAGCTCGGCTTTAACTCTGGCTCGAAAGCCCTTCGAGACTAAGCTCGGCTTTTAACTCTGGCTCGAAAGCCCTTCGAGACTAAGCTCGGCTTTATCAACGAAATTTGTACTCGTACATATTAGCATATCTTTCATATCGTCTTTCAATAACCATCCAGATACAAACGCACAATTTCGGCATAATACTAATCATATTCCATACGGTTTGTTTAGTTGTAAACAAAGAACGAAATTTCACAACTAGATACATTAATATTTAACCTTAGTGTTCGGCTTTCAACAATTACCCACACGTTCATTTCCAAAAATTCACATTCGGACATATCATTTTCCATTAGCTTACAGATTATACATATGTATTATTACTTCACCTTATCCTAAATAAAGGTTCGTTTCTCAAGGACTTACCTCGTATCTCTCTGAGTAGTGCACGGGTTGACTATTCCACGACCTTCGCTTTTCCCTTGTCCAAGAGTGTCCCTCTTTGTTCTTGATCTTATTGTAAACAAATTTAATTTGATTAGACTTTATTCATTCCTCTCACTGATTCACCGTACTAACATTCCAACAAAATATATATATACTTCATATACAAACACATGCGGCTAAACATAATTAAGTTACATGTCACATCGAAACTATAGCTTTAGGGCAAGTATACTTAGAACCCTTTTAATCAACTCAATACATTGCTCCCATTCGGCCTATCAATACCATCTTAACACATTTATCACATTGGCTACCTAAACATGGCATAACTAATTTCCCTTCGATTTAATCATTTCCTAAATCAAATGGGTCATGCGGCACATCATATCACATAAGTTATCAATTAGGCATTATAACAACCCACATTAAGCAAATAGAAATGCGCACTTAAGCCATATCAATCCAAGACTACTTAACCTGAATACATATATATCTAAATCTATAAATTCAAGCACAATTCGTGCCTTCATCTCGATGGCTAAGTATGTTTCACTTCTAAGATTTCACATGTAAACATTCATCCCAAGATTTATACAAAAATCGGAAATTGAAAATCTTCAATCAAATTCATTAAAATATTTTAAACCCTAAAATAACCATTAATTACTCAAACAAGGAGCAATCGGCCATGACTAGATATCCACATACAAAGTTTGTTCTTCCCCTCAAAAAGAGTGGGTAGAACCGAATGGCCCTTAACCAAATTAAGGCTACAAGCACAAATCATAACCTCCTCTCATAAATTTCCTAACATGAATTCATCTGACAATATTTTCTAAAGCATTTATTCAATCCCAAACTATCATATTGCTATCTTATAACCAACATACGGCAATTCCAATTAACAATGTATAATGACCGATTATCAAATAACATAACACCCAATCTCTATGCACATTTTATAAGCTCAAATTCCCTATCTATCACTCAATAAACCTGAATTAAAGCCTCAATCATTTCTAAAACTTTTCCACATGACCGAATGCTCAAGAGCTCAAAATTTGAAAGATCAAAACATAGGCAATTTATGATATACTCAAGCCATTCAAGTGTTCTTAAAAATACATGTGAAATTAGTAAATTCAACCTCAAAACAAAAACTTATCAATCCTTAATCAAATTCCATTATCAATTATCCAAATTAACACATAAAACATATCAAAACCTAATACTTATTTCCATCTCCCTAAATCTATATATATACGGCAAATACACACATGTACTAAATCTTTAGCATACAATTCTAATAATTTGCAGCTCAATATCATCTTTTCACTGAAGTTGTCAACATGGCTGAATGCACCAACATCAACCGAATTCAAAATTTAAACACGGGCTAGGTAAGGGACTTAGTAACTAACTCAATTTCACCAAAATTTTGAAGAAACACATGAAAACATTGAATCCATACCTTCAATTTGATGCTACAAGATAGAATGTTAGTTCTTTCTCTTTTCTCTTTGCTTTCTAGGTTTCACGGCAAAACAAAGAAGAAAAACACCGAATTTTCTTTTTCTTTTCTTTAATTTTAAATTCTTTATTATTTTAAGAAGCCAAATTTCCCACTAACTTAATTTAACCAATAAAATACTTAAACCACTAATAATTTCTTTTGCATGGCTGGCCACTTACACAAAATGGGAATAATTGACATGCAAATCCACTTATTATAAACCTTACTTAATTTGGCCCTTTCTAATTTGTCTAACAAAGTTTCTAAGTTTTTCAACTAAACCCCTATTAATAAATTCCTATTGAATTTATCAAATTCAAATCCACAACTTCCACACATGCATTTAACACATAATTTAAGCATTGAAAATTAAAATTAACTATTTTAAGGACTCGGTCTAGCGGTCACGAAACCACTTCCTGACTAGGGTCGGAATTAGGGCTGTCACAACTCTCCCCCTTAAGAAATTTTCGTCCTCAAAAATCTTACCGGTAAACAGATTTGGGTATCTTTCCTTCATAAGGTTCTCAGGTTCCCAAGTCGCTTCTTCGATCCCATGCTTGAGCCATAGTACTTTTACTAATGGAATCTTCTTGTTTCGTAATTCTTTTATTTCGCAGGCTAAAATATGAATCGGTTCTTCTTCATAGCTCAAATCAGACTGAATTTCAATTTCTGACGGACTAATCACATGCGAAGGGTCGGATCTATAGCGACGGAGCATCGATACATGGAAGACGTTGTGGATCTTTTCAAGTTCAGGGGGCAGAGTTAGTCGATAAGCAACCGGCCCAATACGTTCTGAAACTTCATACGGTCCAATGAATATTGGACTCAACTTGTCTTTTCGACCAAAGCGAAATATCTTTTTCCACGGCGAAACTTTCAGAAACACCTTATCACCAACTTGGTACTCGATGTCTTTACGCTTTAAGTCCGCGTACGATTTCTAACGATCGGATGCTATTCTCAAATTGTCGCGAATTATCCTCACTTTCTGCTCCGCTTCTCTAACTAAATCAACTCCGAGAATCTTATTCTCACTAAGCTCGGTCCAGAACAGAGGAGTACGGCATTTACGACCGTAAAGAGCTTCGTAAGGTGCCATCTGAATACTTGTCTGAAAGCTGTTATTATACGCGAATTCGACTAGGGGTAAGTATTTTTCCCACGAACCGCTAAACTCGAGGATGCAACATCTCAACATGTCCTCGAGTATCTAAATAACCCGTTCAGATTGACCGTCTGTCTGCGGATGAAAAGCGGTGCTGAAATGAAGTTTAGTACCTAGAGCTTCTTGCAGCTTCCTCCAAAATCTAGAAGTAAACCGAGGGTCTCGATCAAAAACAATAGAAGTCGACACCCCATGTAATCGCACAATCTGAGAGACATATATTTCCGCTAACTTATCAAGCGAAAAGTCAGTGTGAACCGGTATGAAATGGGCTGATTTCGTTAATCGATCAACAACAACCCAAATGGAGTCCTTTTTGCTCGGTGTCAACGGTAAACCCGACACAAAGTCCATTGTAACGCGATCCCATTTCCACTCGGGTATCAAAATCGGCTGAAGTAATCCCGACGGCACCTGATGTTCCACTTTTACTTGCTGACATACTAAGCATTTAGATACAAAATCAGAGATGTCTCGTTTCATGCCGTGCCACCAATACTGTCGCTTCAAATCGTTATACATTTTCGTACTGCCCAGATGGACCGACATTCGGCTACTATGGACTTCATTCAAAATCATCGAAACTAGCTCAGACTTTTTCGGAACACACAATCGGTCCTTAAATCTCAAGCAATCATTTCCGTCGACTCGAAATTCTGAATTCACATTCGACTCACACTGAACTCGTTTGGCAACTAAGTCCTCATCGGCTTTCTGCGCCTCACAAATCTACTGAAATAGCACAGATTTTGCTACCAATTCGGCAATCAACACATCATCCACTGACATGGTTAGCCTCGCGTTCATTGCTCGTAAGGAAAATAAAGATTTTCGACTAAGAGCGTCCGCAACGACATTAGCTTTTCCCGGGTGATAATCAATAACAAGCTCATAATCTTTTAGCAATTCTAGCCACCGCCTTTGTCTCAAATTCAAATCTTTTTGAGACATTAGATACTTGAGACTTTTGTGATCGGAGAAGATGTGACATTTTTCACCGAACAGGTAGTGTCGCCAAATCTTCAAAGCGAAAACAATAGCGGCTAATTCAAGGTCATGAGTCGGATAATTTCGCTCGTGAGGCTTCAACTGTCTCGAAGCATAAGCAATAACCCGGCCTTCTTGCATCAAAACGCAACCTAAACCGTTTAGAGATGCATCACTATAAACTACAAACTCTTTACCGGTTTCTAGCTGAACTAACACTGGAGCTTCCGTCAAAAGGGTTTTCAGTTGGTCGAAGCTTTTCTGACACTTATCTGACCACTCAAACTTGATATCTTTTTGCAGCAGTCTCGTCAATGGAGTTGCAATCATCGAAAAACCCTTGACGAAACGTCGGTAATAACCAGCGAGTCCTAAAAAGCTTCGAACTTCAGTAATATTTTTAGGGGGTTTCCAGTCGAGAATAGCTGAAATTTTGTTCGGATCAACTCGAATGCCAGAAGCAGATACTATATGGCCCAAGAACCTGACCTCGCGCAACCAAAATTCGCACTTGCTGAATTTTGCATACAATTGATTTTCACGTAAGGTCTGAAGTACTAGTCTCAAATGCTCGGCATGCTCGGCTTCATTGCGAGAGTAAATCAGAATATCATCGATGAACACTACTACAAAGCGGTCCAAAAATGGCCTAAATACCCGATTCATCAAATCCATGAATACTGCAGGGGCATTTGTGAGTCCAAACGGCATCACTAAAAACTCGTAGTGACCATATCTCATTCTGAATGCTGTCTTCAGTACGTCGGAATCTCTAACTCTCAACTGATAATAGCCGGATCGCAAATCAATCTTCAAAAAGACTGAGGCTCCTCTCAACTGATCGAACAAGTCGTCAATTCGGGGCAGCGGATACTTTTTCTTTACCGTGGCTTTATTCAGCTGTCGATAGTCGATGCACATTCTCATAGTCCCGTCCTTCTTTTTCACGAACAAAACCAGTGCACCCCAAGGCGAAAAACTAGGTCGCGCAAAGCCTCTATCCGTCAACTCTTGCAGTTGAGATTTTAATTCTTTTAATTCGGTAGGTGCCATACGATACGGGGCAATCGAAATCGGTGTCGTACCTGGAATCAACTCTATACCGAACTCGACCTCTCTTACAGGCGGCAATCCCGGTAATTCTTTGGGAAAGACATCTGCAAACTCGCAGACTACGGGCACCGTCCCAAGTTCTCGGTCGGAAACTTTGTTATCTAGCACATAGGCCAAATACGCTTCATAACCCTTCCTCACGCATTTCTGAGCTGACATGGTTGTAATTATTGCAGGTGGCCCACTTAGATCAATGGACTCAATTCGGATTATTTCATTATTCGAACATCGCAAATCGATAGTTTTTCGCTTACAATTTACTATCGCGTCATGAACTGTCAACCAGTCTATTCCGAGAATAATGTCAAATTCGTCGAACGGTAGAAGCATCAAGTCTGCCGGAAAACAGAAATCTCGAACCATTAATGGACATTTCTTGCATACTTTATCAACCAGAACACAACGACCCAAAGGGTTCGACACTCGAATTACAAATTCAGTAGACTCAACAGGAAGAGTCTTACTGGAGGCTAAAGTTTCACACACATATGAATGGGTCGAACCAGGATCAATCAGGGCAATAACATCAGTATTAAAGAGGGTGAAAGTACCAGTAGTAACATCCGGAGAAGAAGCTTCCTCGCGGGCACGAATAGCATATGCTCTGGCCAGTGCTCAAGCCTCGGATCTAACTGTAGTATCTCTAGTCCCTCTCTGACTGCCGCTAATATTTCCACCCTGTCGCGGTGGTCTACCCCACGAAGCTGTGCCACTAGGTCTCTGAGTCGGATCGGGAGTGCGTTCATCATTTCTAGGACAATCTTTAATAAAATGGTCAGCAGATCCACATCGGAAACAAGAGCGGTCACGATGCCTACAACTCCCCGGGTGCCATTTACCACAATAATTGCAATCCAATCTATCCCGACGTTCATTACCCACACTGGCAATGGAAGTAGCTCGCGAACTCACGGGAGGTCGATGGTGTTCTCGTCTAGAAAAACCCGATGTATATTTAGATCGGCCTGAATCATCTCTAGTCTTTTTGGACGATTGCTGAACAGATTTTCCCGCAGATCTCTTACGGAACTCTCTATTTCCATCTTCGGCTTTTCTTTTTTCCTTACTGAGCTCTTCAGCTTTACAAGCTCGCTCGACTAACACGACAAACTCCTTAATTTCTAGAATTCCCACTAGCAGCCTGATATCTTCGTTTAATCCGTCCTCAAAACGCTTACACATAATAGCCTCGGAGGATACACATTCTCGAGCATAACGACTAAGTCGCACGAATTCTCTCTCGTACTCGATTACTGACATCTGACCTTGTTTGAGTTCTAGAAATTCCTTCCGTTTTTGATCGATGAATCTCTGGCTGATGTATTTCTTACGGAACTCGGTTTGGAAAAATTCCCAGTTGACCCGTTCCTTCGGAACAACAGAAACCAGAGTATTCCACCAGTAGTAGGCAGCGTCACGTAACAGAGACACCGCACATTTAAGACACTCATCGGTTGTGCAGGACAGGTCGTCCAACACTCGGATGGTATTGTCGAGCCAAAACTCGGCCCGCTCGGCATCGTCACTAGGGGAACCCAGAACTCCTCGGCCCCATATTTTCTAATTTTGTCAACAGGGGGCCTACTCGATCTCACTGGATCGGTCACAGGAGGAGTCGTAAAAGTCAGAAACAGAGTATTCGGGGGCGGAGGTTACCGAACAGCCGGATTTGATCTAGCAAATTGAGCGAACCAGTCACTCATCATTGCATAAAAAGCTGGTCTAATATCATCATCTCGACGACCAATATTTGGCTGAGAGTCGGGTGGCGCTGTCCCTTGCGCGGGAGCAGGAGCTACACTCTCAACATTGTCCGCTACGGTTCGATCAGGTTCGGGATCCATTCTATATCAAAAATCACATTTCAGATATCAGAAGTCATCTCACTATCAAAATGACACTAAATGGCATGTATAGCTAGACTCATACTTACTACGGTAGTCCGAGAATCGACTAAACCGTAGCTCTGATACCAATAAAATATAACACCCCTAGACCCGGTCCCATCGCAGGAGAGTCAAGAGGCATCACTAGACCATTTCTTTGAAAAGTTACATGTTATTAAAAGAAGATCTTTACTAAACATAACGATATAATTGACACTAATGGGCAACCGCTCATCAACCGAACACAACTAACCAATTTATTAAGTTCAAAACAATGTATGTAATAAAATCGTCCCTAGTCACATTCACCACTTAAACTTCATAGATCACAATTATAAAGGTATGACATACCTCAAGACTAGTTTACAAAACATGTATTTTTACAACCATTCATATATAACATAATCTAATTAATACCATAACTATAAAGTGAAAATTTTAAGAGAGTCATTTTCGCATGGCCTAATTTAGTTACAAAATCAAAGGATGTTCGTTTAACCACCAAAAGTCAAACCTATACATGCCATTTCTAGATTTAGTTACTAGTACCAAAAGATGAGTGATAGTGTGGATGACTTCAATTCTGGAACTCCCGAGACTGTAGCTTTCGATCTAGATCTACAAAATCGAAAGCAGGGACAACAAAGTAAGCAATTACTTGCTTAGTAAGTACTTAAGTAACTCAGTCAAAAATAAATGAAGGACATAATATTATCAACTCATGTCTAAATCCTTCTTTGGCCGAATATGAGCGTATCATGTTACTATTTACTCACCAACATAACTCAAAGAAAACGCAATGCAATCCAAGAATTATTCATTCATAACTGAGTATTTCGATTTTATTCTTTGCATAATCAATCTAGCATATATATATACAACTCAACATCAGATTTCTTAAACAAACGAATGATATCAAACGATAGTTCACAGATCTTCACCAGGCTCAAACAAACCAATCTTAATGATATTCTAAACCATTAAGTGTATAGAATGCGTACCTGCCTTCCTTACATTAAGTGGCGCATTTGTTATAATCAGGGCAATATTATTTATACGTGAGCTTATACATTTAACCCATATCCGATTTCCACCACGAATGGTTTTCAAGGCCAAACTAGAAGCTTATCGCTGGCTTTAAGCCCTTTGAGACTAAGCTCGGTTTTAACTCTGGCTCGGAAGCCCTTTGAGACTAAGCTCGGCTTTAACTCTGGCTCGAAAGCCCTTCGAGACTAAGCTCGGCTTTAACTCTGGCTCGAAAGCCCTTCGACACTAAGCTCGGCTTTATCAACGAAATTTGTACTCGTACATATTAGCATATCTTTCATATCGTCTTTCAATAACCATCCAGATACAAACGCACAATTTCGGCATAATACTAATCATATTCCATACGGTTTGTTTAGTTGTAAACAAAGAACGAAATTTCACAACTAGATACATTAATATTTAACCTTAGTGTTCGGCTTTCAACAATTACCCACACGTTCATTTCCAAAAATTCACATTCGGACATATCATTTTCCACTAGCTTACAGATTATACATATGTATTATTACTTCACCTTATCCTAAATAAAGGTTCGTTTCTCAAGGACTTACCTCGTATCTCTCTGAGTAGTGCACGGGTTGACTATTCCACGACCTTCACTTTTCCCTTGTCCGAGAGTGTCCCTCTTTGTTCTTGATCTTATTGTAAACAAATTTAATTTGATTAGACTTTATTCATTCCTCTCACTGATTCACCGTACTAACATTCCAACAAAATATATATATATACTTCATATACAAACACATGCGGCTAAACATAATTAAGTTACATGTCACATCGAAACTATAGCTTTAGGGCAAGTATACTTAGAACCCTTTTAATCAACTCAATACATTGCTCCCATTCGGCCTATCAATACCATCTTAACACATTTATCACATTGGCTACCTAAACATGGCATAACTAATTTCCCTTCGATTTAATCATTTCCTAAATCAAATGGATCATGCGGCACATCATATCACATAAGTTATCAATTAGGCATTATAACAACCCACATTAAGCAAATAGAAATGCGCATTTAAGCCATATCAATCCAAGACTACTTAACCCGAATACATATATATCTAAATCTATAAATTCAAGCACAATTCGTGCCTTCATCTCGATGGCTAAGTATGTTTCACTTCTAAGATTTCACATGTAAACATTCATCCCAAGATTTATACAAAAATCGAAAATTGAAAATCTTCAATCAAATTCATTAAAATATTTTAAACCCTAAAATAACCATTAATTACTCAAACAAGGAGCAATCGGCCATGACTAGATATCCACATACAAAGTTTGTTATTCCCCTCGAAAAGAGTGGGTAGAACCGAATGGCTCTTAACCAAATTAAGGCTACAAGCACAAATCATAACCTCCTCTCATAAATTTCCTAACATGAATTCATCTAACAATATTTTCTAAAGCATTTATTCAATCCCAAACTATCATATTGCTATCTTATAACCAACATACGGCAATTCCAATTAACAATGTATAATGACCGATTATCAAATAACATAACACCCGATCTCTATGCACATTCTATAAGCTTAAATTCCCTATCTATCACTCAATAAACCCGAATTAAAGCCTCAATCATTTCTAAAACTTTTCCACATGACCGAATGCTCAAGAGCTCAAAATTTGAAAGATCAAAACATAGGCAATTTATGATATACTCAAGCCATTCAAGTGTTCTCAAAAATACATGTGAAATTAGTAAATTCAACCTCAAAACAACAACTTATCAATCCTTAATCAAATTCCATTATCAATTATCCAAATTAACACATAAAACATATCAAAACCTAATACTTATTTCCATCTCCCTAAATCTATATATATACGGCAAATACACACATGTACTAAATCTTTAGCATACAATTCTAATAATTTGCAGCTCAATATCATCTTTTCACTCAAGTTGTCAACATGGCCGAATGCACCAACATCAACCGAATTCAAAATTTAAACACGGGCTAGGTAAGGGACTTAGTAACTAACTCAATTTCACCAAAATTTTGAAGAAACACATGAAAACATTGAATCCATACCTTCAATTTGATGCTACAAGATAGAATGTTAGTTCTTTCTCTTTTCTCTTTGCTTTCTAGGTTTCACAGCAAAACAAGGAAGAAAAACACCAAATTTTCTTTTTCTTTTCTTTAATTCTAAATTCTTTATTATTTTAAGAAGCCAAATTTCCCACTAACTTAATTTAACCAATAAAATACTTAAACCACTAATAATTTCTTTTGCATGGCTGGCCACTTACACAAAATAGGAATAATTGACATGCAAATCCACTTATTATAAACCTTACTTAATTTGGCCCTTTCTAATTTGTCTAACAAAGTTTCTAAGTTTTTCAACTAAACCCCTATTAATAAATTCCTATTGAATTTATCAAATTCAAATCCACAACTTCCACACATGCATTTAACACATAATTTAAGCATTGAAAATTAATATTAACTATTTTAAGGACTCGGTCTAGCGGTCACGAAACCACTTCCCGACTAGGGTCGGAATTAGGGCTGTCACATCGTCATACTGGGACATGACCATTTATAGGTGGAAGGCAGAACAGAGCTCCAAGGTGAGTTTGAGATATGTGGGCTCGACGATCTTAAAGAATCGATCCCACAGCTTAGTCGTCAATAGGGGCCGAATCGCGTCCGCGAGCTGGACCTGCTCGAGGGCTGCCTAATCAATGCATCGTCCCACGCTGAGGGGTCGCGCCCTAAGGATCTGGAATAGTTCCTCTTGGGAATCCTGTGGAAACTGAAGGAATGGATGTCGTATTTCTATGGTTGCACTAGAGAAGGTAGCTCCGAGTCCCTTTCACTTTTTTGAAGCAGGGACGGTTGTTTTGGATTTTCCACGAGGGTTTGACATAGTGAACCTACAGGATAAGTCGAAAGATTACTATTACTAAGTGACAAAGATCACAAAAATCCGCAAATAATGTTAAAGACTCTAAAAGTCCTAAATGCATGCTAAATAACAAAACAAATCATGAAAAACAAATGAGTGGGGTTAATGAGCTTAAACTAATTATAAATGTGTGGGGTACTAATGCCTAACTAATCTCAATAAGAAAGGAATGCATCATGTGGTTTAATAGAATGAATCATTTGAATATAACATGACTAAATATGCAAGAATGAAGTGTCGCAAATACAAATCCCTAATACTTTTTACGATAAGAGTCGTAAACCTAAAAGACAACAACTAGGAGAATTTTGACTCATAGACGTACCAAATGTGTGCTAAAAGTAAATCCAAATAGCGATTTACCAAAAGAACAAAGTCTTTAGCCGTCTACTCATGGAATCTTAAGACGAGGAACGAATTATCAAAGAATAAGTATAGAATCCTAACTAGTGCAACTAAAATAAAAATAATCCATAAAGCAAATAGTTCAACAATGAGAACAAAATAATACAAGATTAAGAATCAAGAAGATAATGAAGATAAGTAATACACCAACGATGGAGGTGGTGTGTGGTCGATGCACGAGCGTGGTAGTGGCACATGGGCGTGGACTGCGTGGGCTGGTGTTTGGTTGGTGGTGGGTCGTTGGCATGAGATGGAAGTTGGTGAGGAGGGGTTTGAGGGAAAAGGGATGTTGATTAGTGTAGGTGGTAGTGAGGAAGGAGAAATTGAAGAGAAAGTTAGGTTTTGGTGGTCGGAATTTGGGTGTTGGTGGTGCTAGTGAGGTGCAACGGCTAAAGATGGCTGGTGGCTAGGGTTTTAAAATGGTGAAGATGATGAATAGTGGATGGCTTAAATGGGGATTGGGGCACATGGCCATGTCGCATGCCCATGTCCCTTCCGTGCAGCCCGTAAGGTTTGTGATTTTAGGGTTTTAGCGCACCTGATGCTTTGCCCACACCCATGTTCTTTAGTGGTGTTGGTTCACATGGTTGTATTTGGTATAGAGGCCCAGAGCTAGACCAAACTCAGGTACGCTTAATTGGCATACCAAACCACCAAGACAGAACTGGACCGTTCCGGGATCGTCATACTGGGACATGACCATTTATAGGTGGAAGGCAGAATAGAGCTCCAATATGAGTTTGAGATATGTGGGCTCGACGATCTTAAAGAATCGATCCCACAGCTTAGTCGTCAATAGGGGCCGAATCGCGTCCGCAAGCTGGACCTGCTCGAGGGCTGCCTAATCAATGCATCATCCCACGTTGAGGGGTCGCGCCCTAAGGATCTAGAATAGTTCCTCTTGGGAATCCTGTGGAAACTGAAGGAATGGATGTCGTATTTCTGTGGTTGCACTAGAGGAGGTAGCTCCGAGTCCCTTTCACTTTTTTGAAGCAAGGACGGTTGTTTTGGATTTTCCACGAGGGTTTGACATAGTGAACCTACAGGATAAGTCGAAAGATTACTATTACTAAGTGACAAAGATCACAAAAATCTGCAAATAATGTTGAAGACTCTAAAAGTCCTAAATGCATGCTAAATAACAAAACAAATCATGAAAAACAAATGAGTGGGGTTAATGAGCTTAAACTAATTATAAATGTGTGGGGTACTAATGCCTAACTAATCTCAATAAGAAAGGAATGCATCATGTGGTCTAATAGAATGAATCACTTGAATATAACATGACTAGATATGCGAGAATGAAGTGTCGCAAATACAAATCCCTAATACTTTTTACGATAAGAGTCGTAAACCTAAAAGACAACAACTAGGAGAATTTTGACTCATAGACGTACCAAATGTGTGCTAAAAGTAAATCCAAATAGCTATTTACCAAAAGAACAAAGTCTTTAGCCGTCTACTCATGGAATCTTAAGACGAGGAACGAATTATCAAAGAATAAGTATAGAATCCTAACTAGTGCAACTAAAATAAAAATAATCCATAAAGCAAATAGTTTAACAATAAGAACAAAATAATACAAGATTAAGAATCAAGAAGATAAGGAAGATAAGTAATGACACCAACGATAGAGGTGGTGTGTGGTCGATGCACGGACGTGGTAGTGGCACATGGGCGTGGATTGCGTGGGCTAGTGTTTGGTTGGTGGTGGGTCGTTGGCGTGAGATGGAAGTTGGTGAGGAGGGGTTTGGGGAAAAAGGGATGTTGATTAGTGTAGGTGGTGGTGAGGAAGGAGAAATTGAAGAGAAAGTTGGGTTTTGGTGGTCGGAATTTGGGTGTTGGTGGTGCTAGTGAGGTGCAACGGCTAAAGATGGCTGATGGCTAGGGTTTTAAAATGGTGAAGATGATGAATAGTGGATGGCTTAATTAGGGATTGGGGCACACGGCCATGTCGCACGCCCATGTGCCTTGCGTGCAGCCCGTAAGGTTCGTGATTTTAGGGTTTTAGCGCGCCTGATGCTTTGCCCACACCCATGTTCTTTGGTGGTGTTGGTTCACATGGTTGTATCGTGCGGCCGTGTCCTACTTTGTTCGCTTCCCCCACTCCCTGTATGAGGTCACATGCCCGTGTTTAATTAGCAGGTTCGACCACGGGCCTCAAGCACGGGCGTGTCAAATGCCCTTGCTAATTTCTTAGCTTTAACCATGGCCTAGGGACACGGGCGTGCTGCACGCCCGTGTTGATTTAGCAGGTTCACCCATGGCCACATCGCACGGCCATGGCTATTTGTCGAAAGCTGTGCCTTAGGAAAAATTTTGTCCTGTTTTCACACGGCTGTGTCACACGGCCATGTCTCCACTCGTGATGTGTCCACAGCCTTAGGCACACCCATATGCCAGGCCGTGTGGTTCTGAAAATCATGCATTCAAGGACTCAGTTAATGATTTCGATGTTAAAAACTTGAATTTGAAGAGATTTACAATGTTAGTACTCGAGTTGCCTCCCGAGAAGTGCTTATTTAGAGTCTAAGCTCGACTTACTTCCCTTTTGTATGGTCACAGTGGTTTGAGGAGTTGAGGCTCCTCTCTCTTACTATCAATCTTATCAAAATAGGGTTTTAGTCAAGTACTATTTACCTTGAAAGTGCTGAATTTGGGATGTGTTACCTCGACTGTACCGTAGGGGAAGGCTTTCATTACCATGAAGGGAGGTGCGTCATCTGTATGAAATTTTGAATTTAAAATTCGAGGGTCCTCCCTTTCTAATAACACCTTATCTCCTACTTTGAAGTGATCAGCCTTATGCTCGTCATGGCTTTGCTTTAGTTCTGTGTGGTGTATCCTAGGTTCTTTCTTGCTATAGTGTCGCCATTCATCTAGTTCCTCAATCTGTAACATTCATTCTTCATGGACTGCTCCCTTGTAGTCGTATGAACTCGAATGTGGCTCGATTATACTTTTGTGAAGAGTATCCTGCAAAGAAGGTTGGACCGTGAGATTACTCTTTTTAAAAGAACTTGTAATATCATCTTTATCATTAAAAGTCCTAATAGGATTGTGAGCTTGAAGAGTAATCGTGTCATTGCCTACACAAAGTGCGAGTTCACCAGTGCCCACATCAATAATAGTCCTAGCAGTTGCTAAAAAGGGGCGTCCTAAAATTAAAGGCACATAGCTATCCTAATCCATGTCTAGAACAACAAAATCCACTGGGAATATGAATTTATCAATTTTAACAAGTACATTTTCAATTATACCCTAGGAAATCTAATGGTTTTATCACCCAATTGAATGCTAATCCTAGTTTGTTTGGGTTTCCCAAGACCTAATTGTTTAAACATTTTATAAGGCATTACATTTATGCTAGCCCCTAAATCAGCCAAGGCATTTTTAACGTCTAAGCTACCAATTAAACAAGGAATCGTAAAACTCCCTGGATCTTTTAGTTTGTTAGGTAGCTTGTTTTGAAAAATGGTTGAGCAAACTGCATTTAGCTTCACATGTGATAACTCATCCAATTTCCATTTGTTTGCTAGAGGTTTCTTTAAAAATTTAACTGCATTTGGCATCTGCGAAAGAGCTCCAATAAACGGTAAGTTAATATGTAATTTCATTAAGAGTTTAAGGAATTTATCGAATTATTCATCTGTATGATCTTTTCTTGTCACATTCGGGTATGGGACATGAGGTTTATACTCCTTACTTACCGGTTTTTATGTACCATGACTTACCTCAATCTTACCATTACTTACCACATTTTCTTGCCTCTCTTCAGATTTATGTTCAGCTAACCCTTCTTTGTCGTACATAGTGATGGCATGGAGTTGCTCCCTTGGGTTAGTTTCTGTGTTACTTGGCAAACCACCTCGTGGTCATTCAGAGATCAGCTTAGCAAGCTGACCTATTTGGGTTTCGAGGCCTTGAATTGATGCTTGCTGATTTTTGAGTGTTGTTTTGGTGTTTTAAAAATGGGTTTCTGATACCGAGATAAATTTCGTGAGCATATCCTCAAGATTCGGTTTTTTCTCTTGCTGGTAAGGAGGTTGTTGAAAGCCTGGAGGGGGTGGTGGTCTCTGATTTCCTTGACCACCCCACGAGAAATTGGGATGGTTCCTCTAACCTGCATTATAAGTGTCACTATAAGGGTTATTTTGAGATCTAGAATTTTTACCCATATAGTTGGCCTGTTCATTTTCTGTGCTAGGATCATAGGATGAATAATCTGTGTTGTACATTCCTCCTCCATTTGAATTGCACCTCATCACTAGATATACCTGCATAGAACCAACTAAACCGTCAATCTTTTTATTCAAGAGTTCTACCTGATTTGACAGCATTGTGACCGCGTTAACATTAAAAACACCGGTAGCTTTTTGTGGCTTTGTTCTCATGACTTGCCACTGATAATTATTTAGTAACATCTCCTCTATAAAATCATAAGCCTCCTCAAGTGTTTTGTTATTTATGGTTCCACCGGCAGCTGCATCTATCATCTATCTTGTTGAGGGGTTCAAACCGTTGTGGAAAGTTTGAACCTTTAGCCATAAAGGTAACCCATGGTGAAGGCAACTTCTAAATAAATCCTTGTATCTCTCCTAAGCATCGTAGAGTGTCTCTAAATCCATCTACACAAAAGAAGAGATACCATTCCTTATCTTTGTCGTTTTAGCTAGAGGAAAATATTTAAGTAAGAATTTTTCAGTCATTTGTTCCCAATTAGCAATAGACCCTCGTGGTAGAGAGTTCAACCACTGTTTAGCCTTATTTCTCAAAGAAAAGGGAAATAATCGAAGGCGAATAGCGTCATCAAAAACGCCATTTATTTTGAAAGTGTCACAGAATTCCAAAAAGTTAGCTAAATGTGTGTTAGGATCCTCATCCTGCAAACCATCAAACTAAACAAACTGTTGAATCATCTAAATAGTGTTAGGTTTCAGTTCAAAATTATTTGCAGCAATAGCAGGCCTAACAATACTAGATTCAATACCAGCTAAATTAGGCTTAGCATAATCAAACATAGTACGAGGAGCAGGATTTTGGTTCATAGGATATACGGCTACCATAGGAGGTAGCTGATTATGTTGATTTGCCTCCATCTCTTCAGTAGACTTGTTTTTGTCCTCTTGCCCTTCTTCTATGTACTGTAAGCTTCGCCTTATTTCTCTTTCATTTCTGCAAGCTGTAGCTTCTATCTCACTATCAAAAAGTAAAGGTCCTAGGGGGTTCCTCCTAGTCATAGACTAGAGACACCTGTTAGGGAAAAATAAAAAGAAATAAAAATTTACTAAATAAAACCTAAAATAAAAGTAGAAAATAAATTGCAAAAGTATGAATAGCTAAAGTAACAGAAATCAAGTGTTCCTAATATTTTAGTTCCCCGGCAACGGCGCCAAAAACTTGGTGTGGTCGTGATAAGTTTTAAATTTTTATGATCATACCTAGAAACTAATTATTATCACGAATAAGGCAAGCGCACCTATCGAACAATAGTATAGTTTAGTGGCAAGACCGAAATATCGAACCCAAAGGAACCAAAAGTACTAGTGATAACTCTCTCTATTATCTAGCCTAGAAAATAAAGGGGAGTTGGTTTAAACTAAACTTTAACTAAACTAATGTAACACCCTATAACCCTCATCCATCACCAGAATAGAGTCACAAGGTATTACTTAACTAAACACAGCCTCAGGCCATTCAAAGGTACACTTAGAAATCATTACCAAGTGATCGAATGTAAACATAGAAATAATGCAACTCATGACTTCAATTCAACCTAACTTATACGTTTAACAATAATATAGCCAATTACGAATCAAGCTTTCTTTTGAGTTTATGCACATTAGTGACCTACAATATCATACAATACTTCCATGACAAAAGAACCACTTATCCTACTTGATAATTCAATAATTATAACAACTACCGAACATGCATATATATGTATGTACCATAACCGAATATGTCATCCATAACCAAGACATTTCACTACATTAATTCAACTATGGACCTTACTAAACAAAATGAATAAGCCATCTTCGCATGGCTTTAATATATACATAACCAAAATATAGCTTGCTTTCAAAAGAGAGAGTTAAGCCTAAACATGGCATCTTTCAAAATATAGACTTTTAAAAGTACCAAAAATAGTAACGATAGTGTCGATGACTTCAGAGTAGATCCCCGAGCTCGTAGCTTCCAACCAAGATCTATAAAATAGAACAAAACACAAATATTCGTAGTAAGCAATTAAGCTTAGTAAGTTTTAAATAATTTAAACAACAAAACTTATTTGCACATTATTCACATATAACATATTCGAAATGTAACACCAATTAGCCGAATATGCATAGCCACATTATATCCATTTCATTGACATGTCATTTCTTTAAATCTCGAAGTCACATAATCACAACAACTAAATGCCTTGATGTAATTCTTTGATTCGACTTAATAGGGTTAATTCAAAGCACCACATTCACATATAATTTCAATGATCATAATCACATATATAACATATACTTTCATGTATTAAAATTTCACAATGGTTGAATATATTTATTCACCATCACTTCTCATATACTTTCCATTCCACTTTCATAATTCAATCCACATTATCCTCATATGCACAGATGATTTATACGTACCTGGATAATTTAATCTATCGTATGAATTCAGATGCTGTATAACACAAGTCTCATAGTCTTAGACTTTTATTATTTCACCAACAATTTGCCTGCTGGGTATAAACCTGAACTTATCACCGGCACGAGGCCAGCTGGACATTGGGTCCGATTCTCATTCACCGGCATTACGTCTGCTAGGCTCGTAGCCTGAACTTATTTACCAGCTAAAAGCTTGCTGAGCCAAAGGCCCGAATAACAATTTGAGTATAAATTTCACAAAATCATAAACATATGCACTTCGTGTATTTATGCATTTTGCACAAGGTAATCACATTAATCCACTTGGACTTCATTCAAGTATAATCACATAATATCTATCACATTATCATTTCTTAACATACCATTCGGTAATATTTCCATTTCAACAACAGATCTTCCATTTCATTTTTATATAAACTTTCGGCAATATAATCATAAGAATTACCTTATTTTACTATCATGCATATCATTCGGCAATATGCATGTATATGTGTATATTTGAATAAAGGACACCAAATCTTTCATGACATACCATGACATATTCACAAGAACTTATGTTTAAATACTTAAAACTTACCTCAATTGTTGTCTAACAACTATGGATCAGCTATTCGACTAGTTTCACTTTTCCCCTATCCAAATTTGGCTCCCTTTGCTCTTAAGCTTGATTAAACAAATTTATTCATTTAAATCAATAATCTAACTTCTTACAAGTCAATAATTTAAACATCATAATCAGCTATAGCCTTATTCATTCAAAACATGAAATAAGTATTTACTTAATGATATAAGTACATATACACAACCAAAACTCATTCTCGGCCACTTCATTATACACTTATTAAACCGAAGTTCACATATATATTTGATATCAAACTATCATTCCTTTCCAAGGTTACCAAAACCATCCTATGACCAAATATATGCATATTCTTACATAGTACACGAAATTCCCATTTAATCTCACATACATAAATATTTGGCCGAACATTCAAGTATCCTAAACAACAAAACATTTCCTCTACTTATTAACATCCATACGACCATTTTGTACTTTCAATCACCTAAATAAACAACAAATTACTCAATTAATTACTAAAGTCCACATTCGGCATCTATAATCACATAAACACAATAGCCGATTGCTATTTATCATCTAATTCAAACTTTCAATAACCTCAAATTACTAACAAACCAACCCTTGCATTGATTTAAGCTTGTTCGGCCATTATAAGCAAAACAACTAATTTAGCATTCAAAAATTAAATTATCTCACTAGTTCACAATCGGTCAATTCATTTTACATCAAAAATATTCACATCTTACTCACCATTAATCACATTCGACAATTTTAAAAACATATTAATCACCTAGCCGATTTCCAATTGTTATTTAAGCTACATAGAAATATACATATATATACACGGCAATAAAAACTTATTTCCCATAAATTCCTTACTAATCAGCCTTTACCAAGAAAACATAACAAAATTTTATTCACATTAGAAATTTAACTCAATTACTAAATTATACCACAATTTAAATGATGAGGAAATTCCTTTCAAATCTCACATACGGTAAATTTGTGTTCATTATTATCTTAATACACAAAAATTATTCAATTCATTGTTTAATTTCATATTCGGCTATCATATATACATATATTAACCATTTAATTATAAATTTCTAATTTTACACAAAATTCCCACATCTCACCATAACAACCGAATACAATTTACTTATTTTAGCCACCTATAGCAACATTTACTAGTTTATAACCACATATATTCATTTCTCATTACACAAACATCAAACTATCAACAAATTAGCACATCCTAACCATGGCCGAATGCTCCATGTATCACAAATTCAAGAATTAACACATGGGTTATATCAAGAACTTAATGATCAACTCAATTTCATAAAAATCTAAAGAAAATAACATGAAATCATACCTTAAATTTGACACTAGAATAGCCGAATGCCTTAGCTTTTTTTTTCTTTTCTTCTCTTGATGAAATCGGCAAGAACAAGAAAGTAACACTCATTCTAAGTTTTACTATTACATGCAATATGTTTAATTGTTATGTTACCAAATTAGCCTTGATAAAATCATGGCTCTTTCACCAATTCTTGGCCGATTATGTCCATGAAATGTATGCACGGTCTAATTGCATTTTAAACCCTTCCTATTAAAAGAACACTCACAATTCGACACTTGCACATTGTCCCACTAATTTTCCTTTTATGCGATTGAGCCATTATTTAATAATTTGACATCCAAATGACAAAATTAAAACACCAAATTTTCACACATGATAGTTCACATAGTATAAACAAAGAAAATAATATTTTAAAAAATTTTCTGACTCGGTTTTGTGGTTTTGAAACCACTTTTCTGATTAGGGCCAAATAGGGCTGTTACCACTAAAGACGTGATAAAGAATAAATTGGGGAAATACTCTAGGAAAACTAATTGATTAAGATAATACCCAAGGAAGAATCCACCTAGACTTCACTTGTTATTTAACTCTGAACTAGACGATTTTTTCATTTGACTTGATCCGTAGAGATCCTTAAATTATGTTAATATCTCTCCCGAGACTAAGAACAATTAACCCTAGGTTGATTAATTGAAATCTCTTTCTAATTAAAACCCTAGTGTTGCATTAACTCGATCTATGGATCCCCTTATTAGATTTGACTCTAATCTGACAGATTTTCATCATCCTATGTCTAGGATTGCGATCAACTCCGTTTAATTGCGTTGGATCTACTCTTAAACAGGGACTTTTGCTGCACTAAATAAGCACATTCGACTTGAATCAATATCCTGAAATATTAACTCAAGAATTAAAAACACAATTAAGAATAATTCGAATATTTATCATATAGTTCAGATAATAATAACAAGATCCATCTTAGGTTTCATCCCCCTCAGGTATTTGAGGGATTTAGTTCATGTTTATTAAGAAGAACATCTCAAAATAAGGAAAATAACAAAACATAAAGAAACCCTAAAACCCCTGAAAGAAATTGAAGGGAAATCTTCAGTCTTGAAGGAGATATCGGCTTCTGAGATGGATCAATCGGCTTTCTTCAAGTAATCCCTTGCTCACTACTCTTTGTGTCACCTATAGTCCTCTCCTAGGGTATTTATATAGACTTTGGAATACCCTTCTTAGCCCCTAAGTAGCTTTTTCCACGTGAAATTGAAACTCGTCACGACAGGGACACGCCCGTGTGGCACGCCCGTGTGAATCGGGCTAGGCAATGTTCAACTCTGCTAATTTGGCACGGGCGTGTGGTTTACCCGTGTGATGAACTCTAGGCCGTGTTGATTTCTCACTTTGGACCATTTTCTCCATTTTTAGCCCGTTCCTTGCTCTTTTCTCTTCCTCATGCTCACTTAAGTATAAAACATGAAATTAAAGGATTAAGGGCATCAAATTCCACAAATTCAATGATAATTCTTCCATAAATGTGCCAAATATGGGATATAAATATGTATATATAATAGTTTATCACGGATTTTGAAAGAAATCGAGAAAAGAGAAAAAGAAGTCAAAAAAGAAAAAAATTGAAAAAGAAATCAAAAAAGAAAAAAATGTGCTCAAGAAAAGAAAGTTGAAAATGAGAGTGAGCAAAAAAGAAAGTGTGGAAGAAATGAGTGTTCTAGATGAAAAAGAAACGATTGAAAAAAATGAGAGAGAAAAACAAAAAGTGTGTGTTGTTTCCACTAACCAACTTGTTACTTTTTCTCTAGTTGTTTCTTTTCAAGTTTTCGAAAGACCGATTCATAAATATCAACTTTACTAAATTCTTGAGGAGAGAAGGTTTGCTTTGTGTGACATTGGCAAAACCGGTCCTAAATTTTATAATCTTCAAGGTAAACAAGGTATGGTTCCTAAAAACTTAACACATCTTTGTTTAATTTGGACGATGAAAACAACCTAGTTTGTAATTCATTTTTTGAAAACTATTTGTATCTTGATGTGATTGGTTGTTCATCTATGATTAGTAAAGGATTTTTTGTGTCAAACAATGATAATGAATTCAGTGCTAATACAAAACATGGTGTTGATCGACATATGGGTAAGGAATTGTCTAATCTGCCTTGGCACACTTTTAATGTGCAAAACGAAGAACCATGTAAACCTTCTCCTTTGTCTACTCATGTTGAAAGGCTGTGGATGAGAATCAAGAAACTTGAATGTTTGCGAACATATTTGCTTAATTATCCTTTAATTTCATTGAGTTCACTTGTTTGCAATGCTAGTATTTCGAGACTATTTGATTTAATGAAGCCCTTGCTGTATTTTGTAACAATTAAACAAACTCATGTGTTCAAACCTGGAATTTGCTATTTTGGTTCATTTTGTGGGAAAATCAAGCATCTTAAATTTTGTACGATCAATTTATGTTTTTTGATGCTTGGTCTTTAATTAAGGAAATGAAACTTGAATACTTTGATGACAACTTAAAATCGTTCCTTGATCATTTTATGTGGTTGTACATGAAATTCATGTTTCCTTCTCAAGTTTTGTGTAATCTCCAGGTTTCTCAAGATCGATGTGATGAACTCCGACTTCAATATATTTTCAAGGAAAGCAGATTTATAATTGTTGAACGAGGTATTGTTCAAATTGAATCCCAATCACTTCTTCCTAAAGGTAAGAAAGGTGCATTTCCATTATTTCTTAAACATCATTCCACTCGAATTGATGATTTTGTTCAAGACTTGAATTCTAAAAAGCAATGTACTCTGTTGTGGGCAATTGCCATTTTTTGACTTGTGAGAATATATTTGTTTTGACTGAAGCAAGAAGGCTCTCACTTTTGAAAAACGTGATGTTGATGAGTTGGTTGGTGAGTCAAAAGTTAATCGGTCACTGCAAGGTTTAAATATGCAAGACCTGACTTGGATATTTAGTAAGGCCCTAACATACAAAAAGTTCTGTTCATTTGATTGTGAACATGATATATGGCATTTACCTTCTTGCATGGATCATGGGTGTTTTGATCAAATGATACTTGGTCCACATGTTTGTTTGGATGATTTCTTGATGAATTGTGGCCACTCCTTTAAATTAATTCATTCATTTGATGAGACTTTGTTTGGTGAAGGTGTAACAAATCAGTTTAGTTGTATGTGTATGGCCTATGTACGTTTGAACAATTTGATCGAGTGAGGTTTGAAATAAGTGCCTATTCGAATGATTTTCTCATGTCTTTTGAACTGCTTCCTAAGTATAAACTAATGCCGAATATGGAGTTTCCATTTGAAAGGGGAAGAATTGTTTATTACTTTGAATTCAGCAATAGTTCACCAACTCAATTGTGTACAAAAAAGGTGAAAGAGGATTGCACATTCTTAACTCATTATTCCATTAGATCTCTTTCCTATGTTGATGATAACAACTATCCTTGTCAAGTGGTGACTTTCTTTTAGGTCTATTTGAGAATTTTTATCTCAATCGTCCGAGGAAAGCCGTGCAAGAGGAAATACTTTCTAATAGACAAACGGCTCGACTTCAGGACAAGTCACCTTCAAGACGGGTGAATGATATGATCACGCCCCAGGCACACTCTTGGTCCAGCCCACAAAGTGATACGACCGAGCTTGGAAAGAGCAAGAAGCCGAAACCATTAGTCATGCATGGATTAACCCAATTGGCGTCACTTGCAATTTATTGCAAGTTGAATTTGGCTTTTAATACATTCATCTTAAGTTTAATAGATGAGTTGTTGAACTTAATTCAACTCATCTTAGTTTAATTAATAAGTGTTTTTGTTGAAATTTATTTAATAAGTGATGCTCTTAATTTATCTAATTACTAGGATTATTTATTGATGCATGAGTTTAAGTTTATTTAATTATGCTTCTTTAATTAAATATTTACTGGAATAATTAATGCATATGTTTAGTTCATTTATTTAAGTTAAGTATTTATTTTTGATATGTTTAATAAGTTTTTAAATGTGATTAATAAGCTCATTTTAATATGTTTATTACAGGAGTCTTTTTAACTTATAACTGTTACATTACAAGAGCTGTTAGAAATTTATTGAAGTGACTTTTCAAATGTTTTTAGGTACATCATTAAGAAGTTGTTTCAATAAGTAAAGGAGAGCATTAATTCACCTATAAATTCGGCAGAACCTTTTGAGTCTCACTCTATAACCGTTAGCTTCTTAAATAAACATTACAAGCATTCAAAACACCATTAAGGAGCCGGTGTCTATTCAGCTAGCCAAGGGACAATTCAAGGGTCATTTTTCAAACATTCAAGAACATTCATTCAGCTGAATTGAAGTGAATTCAATGGTGGAGTTATTTGGTTCAAGAATGTCAAGAGACTTGAACTTTATTTCAACTTTTCTTTAGCACATTAAGATAAATACTTGTGACTATTTGGCTACCCTATTCTAGCACTATAAATAGGTGAAATCAGCCTTTGTAAAAGGACTTTTGAAAATTATTTCGAATGAATTATTGTTATTTGGTGAGAATAACTTCTCTCAAATTTCATTCTAAGACTTGTTGGCTTATCCGTTAGTTCAGTGGCGCCAACCTTGTCTTTTCCGAACTTATCACTCCAAAAGAGTGTGGCGTTCACCCCAACCCGATACATTTGGTTCTTGTCTTGCTAGGCAATGGATCAAGGTCCTATTCCTTCCGTAACCGAACCCCCTTAAGCCCTATGAGTCCTGGGTTAGCATTTCTTTAATGTTGGTTTGATCTTGCTGCTTAAGATCTTAATTCCATCCAATTTCGATCTATCACTTATCCCTTTAGTATTTCTTGTTAGCCTGTTTACTTTACCCATCCTTAGCCCTTTGAACCTATGCTAATATATACTATCTTACTTAGCCAAAATTCACCTTCACAAAATGAACGAAGACTTCATCGTTAGACAATCGGGCAACACAAATACAACTCGAGATCAATCACGAGGTCTGGATCGTATCAAATAGTCCCCTCTATAGGTAGGCCATGCTACAAGGGTCCTAAAAATGCAAAAATCATCAAAGAAACCATTAAAATCACTTACTTGTGAAGGTGTAAAGTTGATGAAATTTTTTGAGCTTCCAAAACCCCTATAATGGCTGCTAATTTCTGTGGTGAAGGAGAAAAAGAAAATATGAAGCCTTTATTTTATTTTACTATATTTCTAGTCAAAGTTAGATTACCAACTCCATCAAATTTTGACTTTTCTTTTCCCTTTGCCCTTATGGACTTCTATGGCCGGCCAAGTCTCTCTAAAGGGCCTATTTGCACTTTAAAAACCTCCAATTTTAGTTCTCTATCTATTTAACTCAATTTACTAGCAAATTACAACTTTATTCACCAAAATTTTCATGCAATCTTATGAAAATACCATAACACATAAAATAAAGCTAAATAATTTTCCTTGACCTCGAGTAAGTGATTTTGAAATCACTATTCCGACTAAGTCATGTTTCAGGCTGTTACAATAGTCAATCACCAACTCATAGTCTTTCAATAGTTCCATGCACCTTCATTGTTGTAAATTCAAATCCTTTTGAGACATCAAGTACTTCAAGCTCTTATGGTCTGTAAAGATACGGCATTTCTCACCATACAAATGATGACGCAAAATTTTCAAAGCAAAAACGATGGCAGCCAATTCCAAGTCATGGGTCAGATAGTTCTTCTCGTGGGGCTTCAATTGTCTCAAGGCATAAGCTATCACTTTGTCTTCTTGTAACACCCCAAACCCGGCCTAGAAGTTAGGCCTGAATCCGGCGTGTCACATTGAAGTGTTTTACGAAAACCAAGTTTTCATTGAAAACCCTTCTTGTTTAAATATTTGTGTGAAACCTCAATTTGTGTTTGATCAATTCCCAATGTGGTTTATTAAAAAGATTATTCCCTATTAAAGATGTTATTAATTATAAAATCTTAATCGTTGCGGAAGCTTAATTTAAAATAGAGATTGTTTTGGAAAAACTCGTTTTTACCACTAGCAATTGTAAAATCACAATGAAATCCCAAACTTAAAAGTAATCTAGAAGTTATAAAAGCCTTATTACAACCCAATAAAAATAATTTAAAATAAGGTAAATAAATAAAACTACTGATCATTAAAACAAGTTGCAGTGTAGCCACCTCCGAGTCCTCTCCTACATCGAACCGCCTACTGAGGGTCACCTAAAAAAAATTAAAAAGAGGGAATGAGTTTACGAAAACTCAGTGTGTACGTCTCTTGACAGACACATTACATGCATTAAACATTTTGGGCCTAAGCCCTATTCAATATCGATGGCCTTTGGGCCTTAACCCATAGTGGCCTCGGTTGGGCCCGAGCCCATATCTCAACTTACAGTGGCCTTAAGCCTTAGCCAAATCACAGCAATATCAATATGATTATGCAATGTGCAATTTCCCATAACCAACCCTGTACACCCCCTTCCAACCCTACACACCTGTGGGGAGATACTCAACCCACCCATTCTTATACATCCAGTGTAGCACCAGTTGCGGCACCACTTATCGTTGCAGCATAGCTGCTTATATTTGGTGTAGCACCGGTTGCGGCACTACTTATCGATGCAGTATAGCTGCTCGGTGGCTAAAAAGCCTACGGTGGCTATAAAGCATTCGTTGGCTAAAAAGCTTGCAGTGGATCCACAGTCGTCAAGCAACATGTGACCCTTATATACACTTCCTCCAATCATAATCCCAGCCCATATGCAATATAATAACACATGAATGCAACAGATAACTATATTGCATAAGTCATACTCATGGCACGTAGGGGTATTTTGGTGATTTCTAACTAAGGGTTTTTCTATAATTTTGTAGGTCAAGGTTATCTCAATAATTTTATCCTACAAGGGTACTTCAGTAATTCTACCCTATAGTGGTATTTCAGTAATTCTACCCTACAGGGGTATTTCAGTAATTTCTTAACACCATGGGTCTAATTACGTACCTTGTCCCGTCAACAAGTCCTCGTTACTATGCACCAGGTAAGATTCCAGAGAAGAGGAGGTGAGTCATTAAGACCGCTTAAGTACCAAGCTCTCCCTAGATCCAATCTTAGATATGCATATACCCATTGCCACATTTTAATCTTATGACTTTTCCACAGATACACTTAATTGATTAATTAAGTTTTATGTCTGCTTAAACGATTATTAGATACTAAGCCCAAAAGTCCATCACATAACCCTAACTAGTCCACATACATTCATATAGCCCATTAGGCCCAATCACATTTATATGGCCCACTAGGCCCAGTCACATTTATACGGCCCATCATGCCAAAATCTATTCCAAGCCATACAACCAACTTAATCAGTTCGTCGTTTATTACCAATTTACCAATTTTTGCTTATTTGGGCCCACAAGCCCATTAGACCCATTTGGCCCATTCTAGCCCAATTGGCCAAAACGTGACCCAAGTCCATGAGATCGCTCATAAGGTCTTTAGTATTGTATCGATTACCCTTATACGAGTGTTTGCGCACTCGCAAGACTACCGTAGCCAAACCTTTAGCTTTTCAGCATTTCGGCTTTTCCGCATTTCGGGATTTACCGATCTATTGTGTGTGTAAAGTGTGTGTACACACCTGATAGCAAAACGCGCTAGATCTCCTTAGCCATGAACCTATAATCAATGTCACTCAATAGTTAATCATACACTTATCAAATACTTTTACCAAAAGCTGAAATCATACCACTTCTCCTTACCTTGCGCGATTGAACCTAACTAAACTTTCACCGCTTGCTAGCCCCGATCGATTCCAAGATCTACATTGTAGAAACTCTTATTATTAAAGATTGACTTAGCAGATGACTAAGATCCATCGTATTCACCCTTACAACTATTAATAACATACGGCCAACCACTAAAACCGAAAATAGAGATAAACGCACTTACCAAACCCAAAGCACACTAGGAGTAATTCGGCAGAGACTTGAGAAAAAGATTCGGTCCTACAATTAAGAAGAAAGAGAGGAGATGTCGATTTTAGTGTTTAGAAACAAAAACAAAGTTGGTGATGGCACAACAGAGGATTCAGCCACATAGAAGAGGAGAGCATTCAGCACAAAATAAGAAAAGAAATCGGCTAATTGGTTTAGCACCCAATCGGCCAAGGTTAAAGAACAAGGAAAAGAATGATGAAGCAACAAGGAAATTGAAAAGAGAAGGTTTCGGCAAAGGTAATAAAGAAAGAGAGAATTCGGTAATACCCCTTAAGAACCAATAATGAGAATTCGTAATACCCCCTAAAAGACCCAAAAACGACACTCATTTACTCCTCTAAGCCAAATTTACACACTCCTCATGTAACGCCCTGACTTTCGGGATTTTTCGGGTTTTGTGAATTTTAGTGAAATTTTAAAATTTTGGTGTTCTGAAGGTTGAAAATGTATGTACATGTGTTAGTGGGCCTTTAGAAGGCCCAAGCTTAAGTTAAAACCCGGTAAAATATTAAGTTGGATTTTCAAGTGAAAGGGGACTTGGTTAAGTGGGCCTTTAAGAAAAATCATGTAAAATATGTCACAAAAGGAGCCTTGGTAGAGTGGTAAGGTGGCGCCACTAAGCTCCTAAAAAAAGTGGCGCCTAAGTGGGTATTCAAGGACAAGGGTTCGAGTTACAAGGTAAGCGTAGTGTTCTTTTTAATTTTTAAGCATGTGCCGGGCATGTGCCTAACTTAAGTGAATTTCGGCAAGGGCTTTAGGGACTTGGGCCGATTACTTTAGAGAGATTATTAGGGTTATATCTTTTTCTATTTCCTGTCATAAGAATTAGGGTTAGCCACCTTAGGAATTAATCTTCTCTTTTACTATCAGAAAAGCCGAAACTTGCCTCCCTAGAAAGCTTCTAGCCGATTTCTTCTTCTGCACCTCTACCATTATTTTTTTTCACTTTTCTTTTTCCTCTTTGATCTCTTCCCTAGCCGAATACCCTCCTTACTCAGATCCACTCTTTCTTTTGCTTTTATCCCTCTCAAAATCAACCATAGCCGATTGCTCAAAGTGCCAGGAATCTCGAAAACTACTTTCTTTTGCCGAATCTTTCTAAGCTAAATTACCCCTGTTCCTTTCACCTGTTGTGGCCGATTACTACATCCCCTTGAGCCACATCATTGTCGACACCATCACTCAAACTCATAGCCCAAATTGCCATCTTCTTCTCTAGTTGAAAAGCCGAAATCACCATAGTTTTAGGGAGATAGCCGAAATTGCAAATCTCAGAGATAAGGGTTCTACTAACGTTTAAGGGTCAGATTTATATCAGATCTGCATAGGAATCGAAGAGAAATCATTGGTAGGTGCTTAATACCTCAGATCTGTACATTATTTCATGTTTTGGAAAAGCCGAAAGTCCCTAAAGTTAGGGGGATTGTCGATTTGGACTTTTACTAATTCAAAATGGTATTTTTTATTCTTTTTGAGTGATAGTTAGCGAGGAAAGTGATCAAGCAAGGAGTTGAAGGCATCGGTATCACCAAATCTAGTGCACCTAAATCGTCAGAGGTAAGTTTCCATGGCCATTAAGGGTGTGGCCGAATATGGTAAGGGATTGTGGCTTTGGTTTTTCGTAGATCTATTGATTAATCGATTAGATATTGGGTTGTAGGAACTGTCGCATAGGAGATCTCGTCGGTGAAACTGCAAATCAGGTGTGTGTTTCGAACACCCTTCAATGCTCAAATCGGCAAAAGCTGAAAAGCCGAAATGCCGAAATTCCGGCATTTCGAGAGCTTGTGAGCGTGCGAACGCTCTCAAGTTGGTAGGAGAAGGTTGGTTTTGGAATCGGCACTGTCAGGCGGGCTGACTGCGGAATTTTGGGCGTTACGGTAAGTTGGGCCCCGGTGGGCCGAATATGGGCCCAATGGGCAATTTGGGCCCAATTGGGTAAAAATAGGTCTAAAGGCAATAATATGGGTTACAGGCATAAAAACTGTTAAAACAAGATAATGGATTGGAAATTAAGGCTTAAATGGGCCTAATGGGCTAAAATGGCATGGTAGAGCCCATTAGGGGTTTTAAGGCCTAAGTGCTAAAACTGATAAACTGAATTAAATGAGTTTCTGTAACAACCACTGTAATAATAGAGGCTGTAATAATAATAATAACTGTAATAAGAGAACAAAATTACTGAAATACCCTTAGGGTAAGAAATTACTGGTTTACCCGTAAGTATAAAATTACCATTATACCCTTAGGGCTAAAATCGACTGTACTGTTTGACATGACTGTTTCTGTTACTGCATACCATGATATGTATCTGTTGCATGGGTTGGGTTGTATAGCGGAGGAAGTGTGAGTGGTCTTGCCACGTTACTGAAAGGGGCTATGCCTCGTACTGTTTCTGAAAGGGGCTTTGCCTCGTATACTATTTATCTGAGCAGCCATGCTGCGACTGTGGTGTATGGGCTGGGTGGGTCGAGTTATTCCCCACATGGTGTGTTGGCTGGTACGGGTGGTGTGAAGCGGTTGGTGGGTTGAGTAGTCTCCTCAAATGGGTTGCATTCATATTGTTATACTATACTGTACTGTTATGGGCCTAGGGGCCAAACTGTTGTCTGAATAGGGCTTCGGCCCAGTATCTATTATAGGGCTTTGGCCCAGTATCTGTAATCTGAACAGGGCTTCGGCCCAGTATTTGACTGAGATTGGTTAGGGCTCAGGCCTAGTGGGCTCGAGCCGATGTGGGCTTTGGATGGGTTCTGCACACACTGAGTTTTCCCAAACTCACCCTTCTCTTTCCATCCTTGCAAGTGAGCCCTAGATCGTGACTTGGTTGCTGGGAGGGATTCAGAGTGGCCACAAAGACTGAACTCGTATTTTAATTGGTTTTACTTTTACTATTGGTTTTATTTTGTTATGGGTTGTAATAAGGCCACTATATCTGTTTTTATTTGGGACTTTCAACTATTTTATTTCATCCACAATTACACATTGTTTTCGAAAATTAAACAAATGTTTTCTTAACCAACCTGTTATTACAAAAGACCAAGTAAGATAATAAGGTTAAAGTGAATCGCTTAACAAATGAAATAGAGATTAAGTTGAGTAGTTATTAAAACGGGAATTTCCAAAAAAATCAAGCATTGCTATTCAAAACTCACCATCGGACTTAGTAAATAGGGCGGCGTAGGATAGTCTAGGTGATGTAGCACACCGGACGTGGCCATAACGTCTGGGCTGGGTTTGGGGTGTTACACCTCACTTCCCAAATCGGCACCAACTCTTCACACACCCCATCTCTTAATTTTCCTCCAAGATATTCTCCCCTTATCACTCTATTAATCTCTTCCTTGAATTTCTCTCCTTCAAAGTTCAACTCTGATGCCACTACTAGCCATCCATAGCGTAAAAATTAAATCCCAAAATATTACCATGCTAGCACTCGAACCTAGGATCCCCTTGCCAGCTAATGACGCCACTTAGCCACTACACCACAACCTCACTTGTGTCCTATTTCTTCTCCATTTATTTAAAGGTCATAACTCTTGGGGTCAGGGTTCCCTAAAGACTGAATAATAAAAATTTTCCTAACCCCAAAATTCGAACTCAAGACTTCATAAAGACCCCTAAATACTTCAAAATCACTAGCCCAACCATTCTAACATACAATTTGTGTCATTATCATACTCTCAAAAATTTTAAACGCACCTACACTCGGGGCCCAATTCTTCTAGGCCTAAAATCAGGGCGTTACACTTCTTGTATCAATACACATCCAAGACCGTTCAATGACACATCACTATAAATCACAAATTCTTTTCCGGACTCAGGTTGTACTAACACCGGAGCCTCAGTCAACATTGCCTTTAGTTTCTCAAAACTTTTTTGGCACCTTTCTGTCCATTCAAACTTGACATCCTTCTGTAACAACTTCACCATCAGAGTAGCAATCATGGAAAATACTTCAACAAATCGTCTGTAATAGCCAGCTAAGTCTAGAAAGCTTCTAACCTCTAACACGTTCCTCGGCGGTTTCCATTCAACAATAGTTGAAATCTTACTTGGGTCAACTTTAATACCATCACCTAAAATAATGTGGCCCAAAAATCCAACTTCTCTAAGCCAAAATTCACTTTTACTAAATTTAGCATACAATTACTTGTCTCTCGAAGTTTGCAAAACCGTTCTCAAGTGTTCAGCATGTTTAGTCTCATCACAAGAATAAATTAGTATATCATCTATAAGCACAACCACAAATTTATCCAAGTACTATTGGAAAATTCGGTTCATTTAAGTCCATAAAAATGGTCGGGGAATTAGTTAAGCCAAATGGCATCACAAGGAACTTATAATGTCTAAACCTCGTCCTGAATGCGGTCTTCGGCATATCTGACTCTTTGACCCTCAATTGATAGTGGCTGGATCTCAAATCTATCTTAGAAAGTACAGTTGCCCCTTTCAACTGGTCGAACAAATCATCTATTCTTGGCAAAGGATATTTATTCTTTATAGTTACCTTGTTGAGTTGTCGGTAGTCGATGCAAAGTCTCATGGATCCATCTTTCTTCTTAACGAACAATATCAGAGTACCTCAAGAGAAAAATTCGGTCTCGCAAATCCCTTATCTGTCAACTCTTGCAACTGGGTTTTTAGCTCTTTCAATTCAGTCAGAGCCATTCTATATGTAGCAATCGATATTGGGGTAGTTTCTGGTAATAAATCAATAGTGAACTCCACTTCTCTAACCGGTGGCAATCCTGGCAATTCTTCTGGGAACACATCCAAAAATTCACAAACTACTGGTATCAATTCAATCTTCAATTAAGACACTTTGGTGTTCAACACATATACAAGAAATGCTTCACAACCCTTTCTTATATACCTCTGAGCAAACATAAACAAAATCACAACGGGTAGCTCACTGGATTTATCTGTTTCAACCCAAAGAACCTCACTATTTTCATATTTTTATTCAATAATTTTCTGCCTACAATTGACCTTGGCATCATGCAATGTCAACCAATCCATACCCAAAATAGCAACAAACTCATCAATGGCAACAACATTAAGTTAGCCGGGAAACAGTGACCTCGAATCATCAAAGGACAATTCTTACAAATCTTATCAACTAGCACACACTTGCCTAAAGGGTTTGACACTTTAATCAAAAACTCAGTAGACTCAATAGGTAAATTCATATTAGTTACCAAGTTCATACAAACATAAGAATGCATACACCCAGGATCAATTAAAGCAATGACATTAGTATCATAAAGAGAAAATATACCAGTGATCACATCAGGGGATGATGCATCTTCCCGAGCATGGATAGCATAAGTTCTCGCAGGTGCTCTAGCTTCTAATTTTGCAGTCGAATCTTTAGGTACACTTTTGCTACTGGCCCCATCTCTCATATTTTTCACTGGCCTCCCTCTAGCAGCAGTGTTACTCGATCTAACATTCTGGGAATTATCTTTTTCAATTATCTCAAGACAATCCTTAATGAAATGGTTTTAGGAGCCACATTTAAAACAAGCTCGGGTGATCACCCAACATTCACCAGGATGTCACCTACCATAGTGTTGGCATTCAAACTTTTCAGATCTTACATTACCAATGCTCGCTATAACGTAGTTCGAGCCTTAGAACCCGAATATTGCTTCCCGCGATCTCTGTTAGGGTTCCCAGCTAAAACATTCGAGTGGGTGTGCATATCCCTCGATTTCTTTGATGAAGACTGGAAAGACTTACTCATCATTCTCTTTCTCGTATCTCTAGCAGCAAGCTCATCTTTCCTCTTTTCCTTACATAATTCTTCCGCCTTGCAAGCTTAGTCAACTAACACAACAAATTCCTTTAGCTCTAGAATTCCAACAAACAGTCTGATGTTTTCACTCAACCCATCCTCAAACCTCTTACACATAATAGCTTCTGTGGAAACACATTCCCGAGGGTACTTACTGAGTCTAACAAACTCTCACTTGTACTTAGATACAGTTATTTAGCCTTGTTTCAACTCTAAGAATTCTTTTCGTTTCTGATCAATAAATCGCTGACTTACATACTTCTTTTGAAATTCCTCTTAGAAGAAATCCCAAGTGACTCTTTCCCTCAGTACCACTAATACTAAAGTTTTCCACCACTGATATGTCGAATCCCTTAGAAATGATATAGCACATTTTACACATTCTTCGAGTGTACCTGAAAGCTCATCAAACACCTAATAATGTTCTCTAGCCAGAACTCTGCCCTCTCAAGGTCATCATCTACATTGGCCCTGAATTCTTCGACTCCGTACTTACGAATTTTATCAACCAGAAGCTTATTCAATCTTACCATCTCCACAACTTGGGGAGCTACGGGAACCGGTTGAGGAATAGGAGGGGGTGCGGGAGGTTGAGCATTTAGGTTCACCCGAATAAACTCTGTATACCACTTGTTCATCATATGGAGAAAGGCTTTCCTCTGTGACTAATTGTCATGTGTCTACTATCGGGTAACGCGATGCCTTGTGCAAGACCCGGCATATTTCATTTTACGTCATCAGCTATAGCTCAGTTGGGATCCATTCACTACATGAAAACATAGTTTAAAAAGATCAGGAACCATCACACTATCAAAATTTATATTTATGGCATGTATAGGTAGACTCTCCACATGCTATGTTAGTCCGAGAAACAACTAAACCATAGCTTTGATACCACTAAATGTAACACCCCTTACCCGTATTCACACCGGAACAAGGTACAAGGCATTATCAAACTTAAACACAAACACTCATACAATTTCGAGGCATAAGTTTCCACCCAAATTTTAAAACTTTACATTCTTTCATAACATCCCTAAAATGAGCCTACAAGGCCCAAAACATACTTCAGAAGCAATTTAGGACTTAATTGAGAACTTTGGAGCAATTAGAAAATTTTTCATCAAAACAGTGTCACACGCCCGAGTGACTTGGGACACTTTCGTGTGGGCAGGCCATGTAGTCACACACGCCCGTGTCCCAACCCGTGTGAAAAACATTGGGCATTTTGTTTATGAAGTCATCACTAATTTAGGGTCACACAGCCAAGTCACATACCCATGTACTAGGCCATGTGGCGAATTTAATTTTCGCATTTAAGGTAGACTTCACACGGCCTGGGCACACGCCCATGTCCTAAGGCAGTGTTGTTCACACGGTTGTGTCTCTGCCTGTGTGTTTACTATTGGACATTCTATTTTGCGAAATTGGGGTGCAGGGGACACACGGCCTATTCACACACCCATAGGACTGGCTGTGTGTCACACATGGCCTAGACACATGCCCGTGTGTCTACCCGTGTGGACAAAAATAAGGCTATCTACCAAGCCAATTGCCACCCTGAAACGTAAACACATTCATACCAATTTCAACAACACATAGCAGGGCATAATTTTACAACCAATTATTCATAAATTAAGACATCCACACATCAAATACATAAAATATTCATCACACATACACATCGCAGATTACTCAACTTAATCATGCAAGCTTGCACCTTCATAACTACATTAACATGTGAAGTTTAGACATAACTAATATTGGCCAATTCCAAATGTCGTTTTACAAAATGAACCATCAACATTTGTACGCCAACATTTTTGGCCAAAACAATTATGACACATAACAAAACAAATAAGTCACCTATACATGCCATAATCTTAAATGTTGAAATCAAAATACTAAATCAATTGTTGATAGTGTGTATGGAACCTCATTGATCTCCGGACCTCGAGCTAGCTTGACAACTCTATAGGGAAAAGAGAAAAGAAAGGGAGTAAGCTACATAGCTTAGTAAGTCTATATACAAATAATGGACATCTCAAACAATAAAGCATGCAATTAATATGAAAGAATTTGCATAAATCACACTAAAGATTTATGTTCACAACTTACTCATTTTATCCTTACCAAAGGTCTAATATACTCATCGATCACATTGCTTACGAATTTCACACTCATACCTGCTTCTGCTCATAACACAACCATTTCCACTTGCCTTCACACTATGCCATATCATTTAACTACTCGTTGAACCACTTGGAATACTAAAGGATACTTGGAAGTTTTGCACATAAGTGCCACACTTATTTGTAGCCAAAGCTACCACTTATCACTTATCACTTAAGAGCTCACTCTTGAGCTAATCACGGGCCTGCTCACACAAGCTGACGGTCGTGACGTACCTACACAGTGTTGCTCACACAAGCTGACAGGTATCCGCAACACGTGCCAGATTACCTAGCCATTGGTAGGACATACTAGACCAGCACCTAGATCACTTAAACACTTAGACACTTGGTTTCCTAGTGACATGTCACTTGTATCCTATTCGATTCCTAAGGTTCAATCGGGATTTTCTCACTTGCCGATACTTGGTCGATATACATATTTAGATAGTTATCCATAATGCACGCAGTATTAAAGCATTCAAAATAAAAAATATAACAATGCATTATTTACATACAAACTTACCTCGATACAAAATGATTATTTTTGCGATTTAGTCCACGACCTTTTCTTTCCCCTGATCAAGGTCGATTCCACGTCTTTCTTGCTCTATAATAACACATTTAGCTCGTTTATTACTCACATTATTAAATTTGACCCAAAAATCATTATAAGGCAAATTTACATTTTTGCTCCTAACTTTTCACTTATTAACACTTTAGTCCCTAGGCTCATAAAATGAAATGTATTCATTTTTCTCAAAACCCAAGCCTAGCTGAACCTATCTCATGCTAATAACAGCCCACATTTTCTTTCAAATGAGATTTTTACAACTTATTTTACAACTTTTACAAATAGGTCCTTTTAGACGTTTTCACCGAAAATCACTTAGTAAAAGTCGTTTATTACACAACTAACATTCATTTTCTACCATTAGGCATCAAAATACATGCATGTCATACATGGGTAAATTTTTAAACATGAGCCCTAGCTCAAATTAATGGTAGAAATAGGTATCGGGCGATAACGACTTCAAAAATGTAAAAAGCATTAAAAACGGGGCTAGGATGCACTTACTATCAAGCTTGAAAGTTGGGCAAACCCTAGCTATGGCTTCCCTTGAGAAATTCAGCCAAGGAGGGATGATGGACACCAATTTTGACTTGATTTTTCCCTTTTTATTCTTTTATTAACCAAATGACCAAAATACCCTTAAGGCATTTCTTTAAAATTTTACCCTTCCATGTCCATTTTTGTCCATCATGACATATAATGGTATAATTATTAAATAAGGACTTCCAGTTTAAAAATGCATTTCAATTAAGCACTAAAAGCTTCTAGAACACTTATTTTGCAACCTTTGCAATTTAGTCCTAATATTCAAATTGGACACCCTATCGCTAAAATTTCATAACAAAATTTTCACACATGCATTCAATCACACCATAGACTTTAAAACAATTATAAAATCAATATTTTAGCTTTGAATTTGTGGTTCCAAAACCATCATTCTGTTTAGGCCCTAATTCGGGCTGTTACATTACTTCCAAACCAAGTGTGGCATTCACCCTTATACCTTTGGTTCCTATCTCCTAACATTCAACCAATATGCCAAACATAGGCACCTCAATCACAATATTCCAATCACACTTACCACAAACTTGCACATAAACATCATACCTCATTCACATATATCATATAAGTTGACTATTTGACTATTAGCACTTAAGATCATATTTTAACATTTTACATATCAAAAAAATAGTAATGACATACAAGCCTATTACAAGCCATATAATCCAAAATGAAAGTTCCAAAAACTACCAAAAATGAGTGGATAGTGTGACTTGAATGTCGATCCGATCGTCTAACCTTCAAAGTATCTACAAGAACAGAAAACTACACAAGTAAGCTCATTGAAGCTTAGTAAGTTTGACATACTAAAACGATAAATCTTACCGAAGTAAGTACAACAAATCAAATAATAACATAACCATATGTGTTCCCTGTCAACCACAATCTCAACAGTGAATTGTAAAATTAAATTCAAAACTCAAATGTATGACAAAACCATAAAAAATCATTAAACAAGATAACTTGCCGAGATTTACAATCTGATAAATGATTTACGGAGAAGAGTACATTGATATTCCAACCGAAACACACCAGATGCTTATAAGAGCTAATCCATCCAAAACACACCAGATACTTATAAGAGCTAATCCATCCAAAACACACCAGATGCTTATAAGAGCCAATCCACCTAATAATACACCAATGGCTCTAAAGAGCTAGTCCAAACGGAACACACCAAAATAGGGAGTATAAGATGAAATTTTGCAACAAATGTTGAACCTCGACCTACTCGAGAAACATATATATATCACTTCACAACAATCTCCACTCCAATCCTCCATAACACACCATATCTTGATTGTACTCTATCCCGCGTTCAATTTGATCCAAATATTGAATCTCAACAACTTTTCTCGAATAACTTTACAGCACTTATAATCAAATATATCTATTATATCACATTATATCATCAAACATTTCAAATAGATGTTAAATTATAAACTGTATGAACTTACCTAGACTGAATTGTAGTAATTGCAAAAGTTTAAAGTCATCCTTCCTTCAAGGCTTAAGATATGATAAGATGGGTTAGAGACGATCTTCACTTCTCACTTCAAAAGATATTCACTTACGCATTTGAAAGAAACATGTTAATCTCACGAGAGCTTAGTAAGTATATCAAGAATTAATCAACACATATAAAATCCATTCCATACACATACAAAGTTACATACTTATGTATAAACATAAGTATACAATACTATCATTAATCTCTATCATCATACACAAATTTATTTCAATAAAATCTACAATAAAATACCAATCCAATAATATACAAACCACTTACTATTGCCATTTAATGTTTACCTACCTTCTTTATTAATTTTCCCAATTGTTGACTTAATATAACACAATAGGATATACGAAAATGTTGTTAAGATGCACTAAATGTCACTATTCTTCATACAAAAGTGTGTATGTCACTTTGCACTAAAGTGCTACTAACACTTGCACCGTAGTGCCACTTCCACTTGTACTGCAATGCCACTATCACTTGCGCGCTTAGTCACTTTCTTGATGACATGCTATTTATATCCTAATAGCTCTTATTTTATCTACAAGGGCATTTAAACTATACCAGTTGTTTACGTTTTCTCAATAAATAGAACAAATTCAAATTTTCTTTTTTTTCAATTTAGTCCTTATCTAAATGAAGTCAATAATCACTAAAATTTCACTTGGCATCTATTTCTTAAATAATGAACTTTTCATTTATAAACTTCATATCAATATCTATTTCACCTATCTAACTTTTACACTCATTTCAATTTATTCATTTTTCATCAAATTCACTACACATACACTTTCAAATTCATAATAAAAATACAATTTCATGTTAAAATAATTTCATAGGATCAAATCATCATTTTCCTATGTAAATAAATTTCAAGTAAAATACTAAACTAATTTGTCAAATATTCTACTTAGGGTTTGATTAAATAAGTAAAACTCTTGATATACTTACAACAAAATGCCTGCATGAACCCTTTCCTTCTTCCTTCACTCCTTTGTTATATCTTTGTCTTTATCACCCAATTGATGTTCACCCTTCTTTTTCTTCTCTTCATTATCACAACACATATACAACATTTAATATCAAAACAAAAATCACACGCTATTTCCATGCATTATGAGAAAATAAATATGAATTTCTAAAATAAACTCCCACATTCTTACCTTATTTACATAAAAGCCCTAACTTTTCTTCACCTTTATTTCTTCTCCAACTTTCTTTCTTCTCCAACAAAGACTATTAGTTAGCTTTTTCAGAAAATAAGTTCACTATATAGTTGTCCTCTTATTTTTGTAACAGCCCGTTTTAGGGTCAAATCGAAACAATGGTTTTAGAACCACAAATCTGAAGTACAAATAATTGTTTTATTATTTCTTTAAGGTTTAACATATTATTGAATGATTGTGTGAAAATTTCATTAAGAAATTTTATCGATAGAGTGCCCAATTTGACTAGTATGACTAAATTGCAATAGGTGCAAAATGTGTGTTTTAGAAGCTATGGGTGCTTAATTGTAACGACATTTTAAATTGGAAGTCCTTAAATAGTAATTAGACCATTATACTTTAAGATGGACAGAAATGAACATGATTTGGTGAAATTTCAAAATTAGGCATTAAGAGTATTTTGGTCATTTGGTTAAATAAATGGACTAATAAGTAAAGAAAGATGAAATTTTGTCCATCTTCTTCCTCCATAGCCAAAAATCTCAAAGAGGACATAGCTATGGTTTTGGCCACTTTCAAGCTCGACTGTAAGTCCATCCTAGCCCCGTTTTTAACGATTTTTATGTTTTTTAGATCCTTGTAACCTTATCTAGCTTTTCCAATGACTATTTTGAATTATTATCAAAGTTTAAAATTTTACCCATGTTAGACATGCATGTATTTTGATGTCTGATGGTAGAAAATGTATGTTAGTTATAAGATAAACGACTTTTGCTAAGTGATTTTTGATAAAAATGTCAAAAGGGACTTATTTGTAAAAGTTGTAAAATGTATGTAGAAAATGTGAATAAAGGAAAATTGTGAGCTGTTATGATTATGAAAAATATTCGGCTAGGCTTGGGTAATGAAGAAATTGAAAGAAATTCATTTTACGAGCCTAGGGACTAAAGTGTAAAATGTAAAAAACTTAGGGGCAAAAATGTAATTTTACCATAATATGATTTTTGGGATTCATTGAATAATGTGAGTATTAAATGACTTAAATTTGTTATTATAGATTAAGAAAAATGAGGTTCGAACCTAGATCGGGAGAAAAATAAAGTATTTGACGATTAGGTCCATTTCACTATTTTGTACTGAGGTAAGTTCGTATGTAATAATACATTGTTATATTTATGTTTAAATGCTTTTATATTGCATGAATGGTATGATTGACTCTTTGGAAGTATTCAACAAAGTTTCGATAAGTGAGAAATCCCGGTTAAACCTTAGGAATAGAATAGGATACAAGTGACATGTCATTAAGAACCCATGTATATATATGTTTAAGTGATCCGGGTGCTGGTCTTTTACGTCTTACCAATGGCTGGGTATTCCAGCATATGTTGCGGATACTTGACAGCTTGTGTGACCAGCAATGTATAGCTATGTTTCGCCTAACAGCTTGTGTGAGCAGGCTCGTGAATAACTCGAGAGCGAGCCTATAAGTATTATGAGATATAAGGTAGTTTTGGCTACAAATATGGCACTCATGTGCAAGATTTTTGAGTATCCGTTAATATTCGAAGTGTTCAACAGGAATGTCAAAGATTTGAAAGTATGTGGTTATGTTACGAGTTGGTACAGGTATCTACGTAAAACTCATAAATGATAAACTCAATAGGTGACAAACCCTTGGTAAAGTTGTGATTGAGCAAGTTATGACTATGAGATTTTAATGTATCTCCTATTATATGAATTGCATGATAATTGTGTGGTTAATATGCTTATTATTTGCATATAAACTTACTAAGTTATATAGCTTACTCCCCTTTCTTTCCTTTGTCTTATAGGGTCACCAAGCTAGCTCGAGATTGGAGATCATCAAAGATTCGAATCACACTATCAAACTCTCACTTTGGGTATTGATGATCTTATTATTTTTGAAAGTATGGCATGTATAGCGACTTGGTCATTTGTTACATGTGTCATAATTGATTTGGCTAAATGTGTTGGCTTATAATGGTTAGAAGTTCATTTTGTATAAGGCCATTGGAAATTGGCTAATATTGGTTATAAGTATATTCATATGATGATGCCTTTCATGAATAATGTGTTAATGTCTTGGTTGTGGATATTTGGTTGTATGTATATGCTTGAATTGGTGTTATGTTATGTTGTGTAGGTGTGTGCCTTAAAGGGTGGCAAAATGGCTTGGTAAATAGCCTATATTTTGTCCACACGGGTGGACACACAGGCGTGTGTCTAGGCCATGTCATGGGCATGTATTTAGGTCGTGTGTCTCCTGCACCTTAATTTTGAGAAGCAGAATGCTCAGAATTGAGCATACGGGCAGAGACACGGGCGTGCGTCTCTGTAACGCCCTAGTTTTTGGGATTTTTGAGATTTTGCTTGAATTTAATTTTTGCTTGTCTAGATGTGTTAAATTATGCTTTGGGTGTGTTAGTGGCCCTTTAAAAGGCCTAAGCATAAGTTAAAACTCGGTAGAATTTTAAAATTTTAGACCTAAGGGAGAAGGGGCTTTAACTAAGTGGGCTTTTAAAAAAATGTTGGTAATTTAAGACACAAGATGACCTATGGTAAGGTGGTAATGTAACGCCACTTAGAACACAATGGGGCATGTAAAAGCTGTGCAAAATAATGTGATGTTTTATTTTTAATGCATGTGCAAGGCATGTGGTGGACTCCAAGTGAAACTCTAATGGGAGGAGTTTGAAGTGCTCATGGGATTGAGTCAAGGAGGGATAAGGGGGAGAAAATTTAGGGAATTTGAATGGAAAGCAAGAGAGTTGGCCGAATAGGGGAGTATGGAGTTGCATATTCGACTAGGGGAGCTTAGAGTAGCATTTTCGGCATTTTTGGTTTTGAGTGTGTGCCGATTGCTTGTTGCCTACTCTTCAGGATTTATTTTAGGTCATTCTTTTGGGTTTGTTGAATAGGTATAGGGTCTTGAGAGCTCCTTCATTCCATCTTTTTCTCCTCTTTTCTCTGTTCAGAAAAGCCGAAAATATTGTGCACATCTTAACCTCTACTGATTTCTTTCTTCTTGGCCGATTCTATTCTCTCATCTCTGTTCTTCTTTTTTTTCTTCTTTCTCTTCTTCTTCTTCTTCTCTTTAACAATTAGATTGGTCTCTCTAAAGCTTCTAGCTGATTGCTTCAAGGGTCGAAATCAAAACTCTTCTTGCCCTAATACTACAAAAGCTGAAATCCCGAAACTTTAAATCCTCTCTTGTCGTTTCCATCTTAGGCCGAACCTTACTCATTTTTACTTTGAAAGCCGAAAATACTATACAATCTTTTCTCTTCTTCTCTCATCTACTTTTCGTTCAAAAACCGAAACTCTCTTCTCTAAACCAAAACCCCTTCCTTTCTTGGTATGTTGTTTAACCTCTTAGATCTATTTCTTTGCGATTCGATTAGATCGAGTGTGGATCTAAGCGTGGAGTGGTGAAAATAACCTCTAGTGATAGCAAAATCGATCTAGCAAAGACTGTGGTAAGTATTCGAATCCTTTCTCTTGTATTCTAGTGATTTATGAAAAGCTAAAAACCCCTAACCTCCCTGGGTGGAATCGGTTTTAACTTCCTTTGAGAGGAGTATCTATTGAGTTTTTCTTTTGGATCTCATGTTTGTTAAGGGTGGTAAAAGGGCGATCTAGAGAGGAACAGTGGAGACTAGGGCCATTGAGGCAATCTAGATCTAGATCTAGTGGTTAGAGTCGACAAAGGTAAGAGACTAATGATGCTCTATTATGGCTGAATAGGTACAACAAGTGGATAGTGATTATTTAATTGGATTTTTAGTTAACAGTGCGATTTACACGATTGTAGGTTAATTCGGTGCGGATCTCGACATAGTACGCAAATAAGTATGTAATCGACACCCTCTAATAGACTAGATCGGCAAAAGCCAAAAAGTCGAAATGCCAAAATTCTGACATTTCGAGGGCTTACGAACATGCAAGCGCTCGTGGGTCGATTTGAATTGGTAAAATCAGTAATCGTAAACGGTAAGAATGATGTGTGCGTATTTTCATGCACGTTGGTGGTTTTGGGCCTCGAAGGGCCGAATTTGGGCCCAATGGGCTTACGGGCCCATATGGGTGAAAACGAGCGGTAAGTGTATTATGGTAATCTGAGTGATAATTCTGCTAAAATAGATGTAAAATTTGGGCTTAGTGTGTAATGCCCTGATTTTCGGGATTTTTCGGGATTTTCATGATTTTGGTGAAATCTTGAAAATTTGGTGTTTTGATTATTGAATTTGTGTTTAAGTGTGTTAGTAGGCCTTTAGAAGGCCCAAGTCTAAAATAAAACCCGGCAGAAATATCAATTTTGGATTTAGAGAGAAGAGGACTTTTGTAGGTGGGCCTTTAAGAAAAAGTTAGTAAAATAAGACACAGAGAGGCCCTTGGTGAAGTGGCAATGTGGTGCCACTTAAGTGCCTAAAAAAGTGGCGTGTGGACTAAGTTTAAGGGCCATAGTTCAAGTCACAAGGTAAGCAGTGATACATTTAATTTTACCGATTTGGTCATATGGATAGGGGCATTCGGCTAGGGCTTTTGGGAGGTTGTGCCGTTTGCTTGTATAGCCATTAGGGCAAGTTCTAGTTTCTTCTGTCTTGCCGAATTAGGGTTAGCCACCTAAGGTTTTCACTTTTGTTCTATCCTTCCCTTTAGTGTACCAAAAAGCCGAAAACACAAGTAAGTTCTCCTTTGTGTTGAATTCTCCCTTCTCTTCTCCTCTCTTCTTCCATTATTTTTCCTTCTTCTTTCTTTTAAAGCCGAAACCACCTCTCCTCCTCACTTATCTTCCCTTTTCTTCTCTTCAAAAACTGAATCTGCAATTCTTTCCTTCTCAAACCCATCAACTACTAAAAGTCGAAATCCCGGAAGATTGCTGCTGTGTCGATTTGTCTCTAGCCGCATCCTCTACCTTCTTCTTCTCTTTTGGCCGATTTTCAAATCCTCTAAACCGCTAACCCCAATCAGCAACACCACTTCAAACCCACAACACCAAATCATCTTCCTCTTCACCGTTCCAAAAACCGAAAATACCATATTTTTAGGGACTTGTAGCCGAATCTTTAGATCTCTAAGACTCGATCTCTGCTAATGTTTAGGGGTTGGATCTGTATCAGATCTAAGTAGAAATGGAAGTGGAATCATTTTGATTAAGAGAATCTGTGGTAAGTACTCAACATCTCAGATCTATTCTTTATTTCGGGATTTAGAAAAGCCGAAATCCCTAGAGGCATAAGGAGACTGTCGATTTGGGGCTTAAGGCTTTAAGGGTTTCTAACAATTGATTGATTTTGGTGTCAGTGTGATATAGAGGCTATTGATCGAGGGCTTGGACAAGTTGAACGACTAGATCTAGATCTAGTCACTAAATTCAACAAAAGTAAGATCTCAAGGGTCTTAAGTGTTGATGGCCGATTATGGTAAGTAAGGTTATGTTGGTTATCATTGCATCTTGAGTCTAATATGTCTAGTGATCAATTGTAGGACGCTCGGTAGGAGATCTTGGTAGTATTCGTTGCAAATTAGGTGTGTATCGAACACCCTTCTGTAGTCTAAATCGGCAAAAGCCAAAAAGACGAAATGCCGAAATTCTGGAATTTCATGGGCTTGTGAGCGTGCGAACGCTCATAAGTCAGTTGGAAATCATTGGATCTGTAATCGCAAGTGGTAAGATGGTTGAGTGCTCAACTCTGTGCACTTCGGTAAGTTTGGGCCTCGATGGGCTGAAATTGGCCCAATGGGCTTACGGGCCCATATGGGTAAAAATAAGCAATAAATGTGTACTGATAGACTGTAGGTCCAAAACTGCTAAAACTGGTAAATCGATCGTAAAACTTGGACTAAATGGGCTAAATTAGCTAAATGTCACTGTAGGGCCCATTAGGGGTTTTAGGGCCCACTAACTAAAGACTGCTAAAATGGGCTAAGTTGACTACTGTGATGAAAGTTAGACTACTGAAAACTGAAATATGCAATAATCCTAAAAATTGATAAAATTACTGAAATACCCTTAGGGGCGAGAAATTACTATTTTACCCTTAGGTACAAAATGACTGTTATACCCCTAGGGCTAAGTTTGACCAAAATGCATGTTCTACTGTTACTGTTTACTGCATGCCATGTCATGAATATCTGTTGCATGGGGCTGGGATATTGATGGAGGAAGTACTGATAGTGGCTTGACCACGTACTAGAGGCTTTGCCTCAATTTACTATTATCTGAGCAACTATGCTGCAACTTTGGAATGTAGGGCTAGGTAGGTTGAGTTATTCCCCACATGGAGTGTAGGGCTGGTGCGGATGGAGTGTAGCGGTTGGATTTAGGTTGGGTTTAGGCTTGCATTCATGATTGATATCTGTTCTGTTACTGTAATGGGCCTATGGGCCATACTGTTATCTAAAAAGGGCTAAGGCCAAGTTTACTGTATCTGAATAGGGTTTGGCCCAGTAATTGCTGAGACTGGATAGGGCTTTGGTCCAGTGGGCTAGAGCTGATTTGGGCTTTGGATGGGTTTCTTTACACACTGAGTTTTCCAAACTCACTCCTATTTCTTCCATCCTTGTAGGTGAGCCCTAGACTGTGGACTTGGAGCTGGGAGGGATTCAGAGTGGCCACGAAGACTGTATTTCTGATTTTAAGTTAATTATTCCATTATTTTACTTAATCGTTTTTATTTTTAATTTGGGTTTGTAATAAGACCGCTCTATTTTTTTATTTTTTATTTTGGGTTTTAATTGCTTTTTCTTACATTACTTAAATTATTTTGAATATAGCTGCGCTAGTTTTTCTTAAAGTTAATCAAACGTTTTCAAAATCAGTCACATGATTCAATTGAGTTACAAAGTAAATTTTATAATAATATCTTAATAACTGGTAGAGTATAGGACGTTCACCAATAAATCGAAAATTTCCTCATAAAACTTTAATAACGGTTTTGCAAAGCTTACCCTAATATTAGTAACTAGGTAACATAGTTAGTTGTAGGTGATGTGACACACCAGATTTCGCCGTAACGTCTGGGCCAGGTTTGGGGTGTTGCATTTAGTGGCATCAGAGCCCGATTGCAACAACTCGGCTGTGGATCGGGTCTAAAAAACCTTTCGAAAATTTTTTTAAATTGAAGCCTTCCGAAATTTTTTTTTAACTTGAAGCCCAAGAGGGGTATTTTTGGAAATCAATCTTTGGAAAATTTAGAAAAACCCTTTTCAAATTTGTTTTCTTCAATATATACATGTTTTAAGGTCTGATCTAAAAAGGTTTCAGTTTTTCCGAGTTTTCTGAAATCTGGTATCTGAAGAGGTGGCACACTGAATCCCTGGCACCAAGTCTGTAAGTATTTCTGTTTTTTTATACTGTACTGTACTGAGACAACACTGTAGATAGAACTAAGACCCTGCTATGATACTGTAGATAGGGTAGTACTGAAAACTGTAAGACTGAGACTGTAAGGAAACTAAACCCTAGAAGACTGAGACTATAGCTAGGCTACGATTTCGCGAAAACAAACTCTGAATCTCTATCTGTACATAAGGAATTTGTAATAAACAACTAAAATATTAAACTAATGTCATAAAATTCGTAATTAGATAAGACGATATGAGTACGGGAGCTACTCGTGGACGAGGCTGTGGACGTGGCCGAGGCATTGCTCAAGTTGGGTTATCATCTTAGGAACACATGCCAGCTATTGAGGCACGACCGTCACCGGTTGCTAAAAATGGGCTATATGAGCGGGCCGTAGGGGATGATGCCTTATCCCAGGCCATGTTAAAGGTTCTAGAGAGGGTGGCTGGAGCTAATGTCGGGCCTATGAATAGGGGATCTACTTCTAAGTGACTCCGGACTAACGAAACAGAGGTTTTCAGGGGCATATCTAAAGTAGCCCCAAATGTAGCTGAGTATTGGCTGGAAGCTACGGAACGAATCATGGACGACCTGGATTGCTCGGTGGAGCAAAAGCTGAAAGGAGCGGTGTCGCTACTGCGAGACAAGGCTTATCAATGGTGGATCACTGTGAGAGAGAGTACCCTAGCTGAGCGGGTAACCTGGGAACTGTTTAAGACGTCTTTCAAGGGAAAGTACATCGAAGCGAGCTATGTGGATGCGCGTAGGAAAGAATTTCTGAATCTGACCTAGGGTAATAAATCTGTTACTGTGTATGAGGCAGAGTTTTTAAGGTTGAGCCGTTATGCTAGCGGTATAGTTGCCACTGAGTACGAGCGTAATGTTCGTTTTGAGGATGGCCTCAAGGATGAGCTGAGGGTGCTGATAGCTCCACAGAGAGAGTGCAACTTTTCTGCACTGGTGGAGAAGGCTAAGATACCGAAAAGGTAAAGCAAGCTAAACGGCAGAACCGTCATAAGGATTAAAACTGATTCAGGAGGGATACTGGACCATCTGGTGCTGCAAACAAAAATGCTAAGAGAGCTAGAGTGGAGGAACCAGTCAGAGTGGTTCCGGTAAATACAGTGAGACCACAAGCTTGCGGGGATTATGGTAGAGTACATATGGGAGAATGCTGGAAGCGTACTGAGGCATGTCTTCGATGTGGGTCCAAGGTACATAGAATCAAGGATTGTCCTAGGAGGCCAGCTCAAACTCAAGTTGCTGAACAGATGGTTGCCCTACCAGTGCGAGGTGGACTACAATCGCTGAGAGGTCGTGGCCAAGGTAAAGGTGGCAATGGAATTGGATGTGGACGTGGAGCACTTGGTAGGGGTGCTGGGAATGTTGAGGCTCGTCAGCCAGTATTGGTATATGCTGCTCATCCCCGAGAGGAGGGTGATGCACCTGATGTCATAACTGGTACGTTTTTTATCTCTAGCATGCCTTACACTATTCTGATAGATGTGGGATCAACCCATTTGTATGTTGTATGTGACATTTCGAGGTCATTGGGTGTGCACTCAGAGGAAACTATGAGTGGGGTAACTGTGATAAGTCCTCTAGGTCACTCGGTTAGGGTAGATAAACTCTTTAGGGAGGTGCCTTTAGAGACTCAATGTATGATCTTTGTTGGAGACTTGATGGAGTTACCATTCGGAGAGTTCAATCTAATCTTAGGAATGGACTAGTTGACTAAGCATAAGGCGACTCTGGATTATGCGACCAAGAGGATGTTGTTAAGAACTACTTAGGATGAGGAGGTAATGGTTATTGGGGAGCGAAGGGATTACTTGTCTAATGTTGTGTCGGCCTTGAGGGCTGAGAAGCTGATTCGTAAAGGTTGCGAGGCATATTTGGCTTTTGTGAGCCAAGCTGAGACTGAGAACTTGTCAGTAGAGATAGTCAGAACTGTTAAGGAATTTTAAGATGTATTCCCTAAGGAGCTTCCTAGATTACCTCCGAATCGAGAAGTCGAGTTTGGAATCGACTTGCTGCCTGGAATGGCTCTAGTGTCCATTGCACCTTATAGAATGGCACTGAAGGAGTAGGTGAAACTAAAGGCGCAAATTCAAGAGTTGTTGGATAGAGGCTTCATCACACCGAGTGTGTCTCTATGGGGAGCACCAGTGCTATTTGTGAAGAAGAAGGATGGGACGATGCGTATGTGCATCGATTATTGCCAGCTGAACAAACTAACGATAAAGAACAAATACCCACTGCCAAGAGTCAACGATCTGTTTGACCAGCTTAAAGGATCTTTAGTGTTTTTCAAGATCGATCTACGATCTGGATATCATCAATTGAGGGTAAAGGAAGTGGATATTCATAAGACAGCATTCAGAACTCGGTATGGTCATTACGAGTTTCTGGTTATGCCATTTGGATTGACGAATGCACCTGCAGCTTTCATGGATCTGATGAATCGAGTACTCCAACCTTACTTGGACCGATTCGTAGTCGTCTTTATCGACGATATTCTGGTATATTCAGAAATTGAGGAGAAGCATGATGAGCATCTCCGTATTGTGCTGCAAGTGTTGAGAGAGAAGCAACTCTATGCGAAGTTCAGTAAGTGTGAATTTTGGTTGCGAAAAGTGACTTTTCTGGGTCACATTATTTCTGCTGAGGGGATTAGAGTAGATCCTTGAAAAATTAAGGCAGATTTGAAATGGAGCCACCGAGGTCGGTATCGAAAATTTAGAGTTTTCTGGGACTGGCGGGGTATTACAGAAGATTTATAGAAGGATTCTCCCTAATTGCTGCACCGTTGATGAAACTGTTAAGGAAGGGAGTAGCGTTTGTATGGACTGAGAAACAACAAGAGGCTTTTGACAAGTTGAAAAAGGTTTTGACTGAAGCACAGGTGTTGATTCAGCCAGAGTCTGGGAAGGATTTTACTGTGTACAATGATGCATCACATGTGGGTCTGGGCTGTGTACTGATGCAAGAGGGTAAAGTAGTCGCTTATGCTTTGCGACAGCTGAAGCCTCACGAAGCGAATTACCCCACGCATGATTTAGAGTTGGCAGTGGTGATCTTTGCGTTGAAAATCTGGAGACATTATCTATATGGGGAAGAGTGTATTATATACATAGACCATAGGAGTCTCAAGTATCTGTTGACTCAAAATGAGTTGAATCTTAGGCAACAAAGATGGATAGAATTGCTTAAGGATTACGACTGTTCGATTGAGTACCACCCAGGCAAGGCGAATGTGGTGGCTGATGCACTGAGCCGAAGGGCTGTTGCTGAGTTGAGAGCGATGTTTGCTCATTTGAGTCTTTATAACGATGGAAGTCTGTTGGCGGAGTTGCAAGTGAGACCAACTTGGACTGAGCAGATTAAAGAGAAGCAGTTAAAGGATGAGTTGTTGATTCTTCGATTTTAGCAAGCTGAGAATGAGGGGAATTCAAATTTTGGACTGAATACTGATGGAGTTCTCTGATTTCATGGAAGAGTTTGTATTCCGAGGGACTCTGACTTGGGGCAGTTAATTCTAAAAGAGGCTCATGGAGGAAATTGGGCCATGCATCCTGTAGGGAATAAGCTGTATCGAGACTTGCGAGAGGTGTATTGGTGGCCTGGACTTAAGCAAGAGGTGACTGAATTTGTGAGAAAATGTCTGACATGTCAGCAAGTAAAGGCTGAACATCAACTAACTTCTGGATTGTTACAGCCGGTGAAAATTCCACTTTGGAAGTGGGAGAGAGTAACCATGGATTTCGTGAGTGGACTACCATTGACACCCTCCAAGAAGGATTCGGTGTGGGTAATTATGGACAGGTTAACAAAATCTACTCATTTCATACCTGTCCGAACTGATTACTCACTGCAGAAGTTGGCCAAGCTGTATGTGGCGGATAGTGCGACTGCATAGGGTGCCAGTTTCGGTTATTTCTGACCGAGACCTTACGTTTACATCTCGATTCTAGCAAAAGTTGCATGAGGCGTTGGGTACGTGATTGGACTTCAGCACTACCTTTCACCCTCAGACGGATGGACAGTCGAAAAGGGTTATTCAGGTTCTGAAGGATATGTTAAGAGGTTGTGTTATCGACTTTCGTGGCAGTTGGGAGGACTATTTGCCATTGGCGAAATTTGCGTACAACAACAGCTACCAAACGAGTATTTAGATGGCTCATTATGAGGCATCTTATGGGCGGAAGTGTCATACGCCGACTTGTTGGACAGAATTGAGAGAACGACAGATTCTTGGACCAGAATTAGTGGTAGATACTGAGAGTAAGGTTAAGTTGATCAAGGACCGGTTAAAGGAAGCGTCTGATAGACAGAAGTCATATGCTGATCTAAAGCATAAGGAAATCGAGTTCGCTATTGGGGATATGGTTTTTCTGAAAGTTCTGCCATGGAAGAAGATCTTGAGATTTGGTAAAAAGGGCATGTTGAGTCTGGGGTTTATTGGGCCTTATCGGGTTCTTAAATGGGTAGGGCCAGTAGCTTATCAGTTGGAGTTACCATCAGAGTTGGACCGTATTCACGACGTCTTTCATGTGTCCATGCTAAGATGGTATCGATCGGATTCTTCGCATGTTGTGCCAGTGGAGGAGATTGAGGTAAAAACCGATTTAACCTTTGAAGAGGAGCCTGTGCAAATACTGGATCGTGAGGTCAAAGTACTGAGGAGGAAGTCAGTTCCATTAGTAAAAGTACTTTGGCCCAATCATGGCAGAGAAGAGGCTACTTGGGAGCCAGAGGAGACGATGCATCAACAATACCCTCAACTATTTGGATCAGGTCAATTTCGAGGCCAAAATTTCTTTAAAGGGGTAGAGTCGTAACGCCCTGATTTTCGAAATTTTTCGGGATTTTTGGGATTTTGGTGAAATCTTGAAAATTTGGTGTTTTGATTATTGAATTTGTGTTTAAGTGCGTTAATGGGCCTTTAGAAGGCCCAAGTCTAAAATAAAACCCGGCAAAAATATCAATTTTGGATTTAAAGAGAAGAGGACTTTTGTAGGTGGGCCTTTAAGAAAAAGTTAGTAAAATAAGACACAGAGAGGCCCTTGGTGAAGTGGAAATGTGGCGTCACTTAAGTGCCTAAAAAAGTGGCGTGTGGACTGAGTTTAAGGGCCAGAGTTCAAGTCACAAGGTAACCAGTGATACTTTTAATTTTGTCGATTTGGTCATATGGATAGGGGCATTCGGCTAGGGCTTTTGGGAGGTTGTGATGTTTGCTTGTATAGCCATTAGGGCAAGTTCTAATTTCTTTTTCTATCTTGCCAAATTAGAGTTAGCCACCTAGGGTTTTCACTTTTGTTCTATCCTTCCCCTTAGTGTACCAAAAAGCCGAAAACACAAGTAAGTTCTCCTTTGTGCCAAATTCTCCCTTCTCTTCTCCTCTCTGCTTCCATTCTTTTTCCTTCTTCTTTCTTCTCAAGCTAAAACCACCTCTCCTCCTCACTTATCCTCCCTTTTCTTCTCTTCAAAAACTGAATCTGCCATTCTTTTCTTCTCAAACCCAATAACTACTAAAAGCCGAAATCTCGAAAGATTGCTGCTGTGCCGATTTGTCTCTAGCCGCATCCTCCTACCTTCTCCTTCTCTTTTGGCTAATTTTCACATCCTTTAAACCCTTAACCCCTGTCGGCAACACCACTTCAAACCCACAACACCAAATCATCTTCCTCTTCACCGTTCTAAAAATCGAAAACACCATATTTTTAGGGACTTGTAGCCAAATCTTTAAATCTCTAAGACTCGATCTCTGCTAATGTTTAGGGGTTAGATCTATATAAGATCTGAGTAGAAATAGAAGTGGAATCATTTTGATTAAGAGAATCGGTGGTAAGTACTCGACATCTCAGATCTATTCTTTATTTCGGGATTTAGAAAAGCCAAAATCTCTAGAGGCATAGGGAGGCTGTCGATTTGGGGCTTAAGGCCCTAAGGGTTTTTAACAATCAATTTATTTTAGTGTTAGTGTGATCTAGAGGCTATTGATCGAGGGCTTGGACAAGTGGAACGACTAGATCTAGATCTAGTCACTAAATTCAACAAAAGTAAGATCTCAAGGATCTTAGGTGTTGATGGCCGATTATGGTAAGTAAGGTTATGTTGGTTATCATTGGATCTTGAGTCTGATATGTCTAGTGATCAATTGTAGGACGCTCGGTGGGAGATCTTGGTAGTATTCGTTGCAAATCAGGTGTGTATTGAACACCCTTTTGTAGTCTAAATCGGCAAAAGCCAAAAAGACAAAATGCCGAAATTCTAGCATTTCGTGGGCTTGTGAGCGTGCGAACGCTCATAAGTCAGTTGGAAATCATTGGATCTGTAATCGCAAGTGGTAAGATGGTTGAGTGCTCAACTCCGTGCACTTCGGTAAGTTTGGGCCTCAATGGGCTGAAATTGACCCAATGGGTTTACGGGCCCATATGGGTAAAAATAGGCAATAAATGTATACTGATAGACTGTAGGTCCAAAACTGCTAAAACTGGTAAATCGATCGTAAAACTTGGACTAAATGGGCTAAATTAGCTAAGTGTCACTGTAGGGCCCATTAGGGGTTTTAGGGCCCAGTAACTAAAGACTGCGAAAATGGGCTAAGTTGACTACTGTGATGAAAGTTAGACTACTGAAGATTGAAATATGCAATAATCCTAAAAATTGATAAAATTACTGAAATACCCTTAGGGGCGAGAAATTACTATTTTACCCCTAGGTACAAAATGACCGTTATACCCCTAGGGCTAAGTTTGACCAAAATGCATGTTCTACTGTTACTGTTTACTGCATGCCATGTCATGAATATCTGTTGTATGGGGCTGGGATATTGATAGAGGAAGTACTGATAGAGGGTTGACCACGTACTAGAGGCTTTGCCTCAATTTACTGTTATCTGAGCAGCTATGCTGCAACTATGGAATGTAGGGCTGGGTGGGTTGAGTTATTCCCCACATGGAGTGTAGGGCTGGTGCGGATGGAGTGTAGCGGTTGGATTTAGGTTGGGTTTAGGCTTGCTTTCATGATTGATATCTGTTCTGTTACTATAACGGGCCTATGGGCCATACTTTATCTGAAAAGGGCTAAGGCCCAGTTTACTGTATCTGAATAGGGTTTGGCCCAGTAATTACTGAGACTGGATAGGGCTTTGGTCCAGTGGGCTAGAGCTGATTGGGGCTTTGGATGGGTTTCTTTACACACTGAGTTTTCCAAACTCACCCCTATTTCTTCCATCCTTGTAGGTGAGCCCTAGACTGTGGACTTGGGGCTGGGAGGGATTCAGAGTGGCCACGAACACTGCATTTCTGGTTTTAAGTTAATTATTCCATTATTTTACTTAATTATTTTTATTTTTAATTTGGGTTTGTAATAAGGCCGCTCTATTTTTTTATTTTTTTATTTTGGGTTTTAATTACTTTTTCTTACATTACTTAAATTATTTTGAATATAGCTGCGCGAGTTTTTCTTAAAGTTAATCAAACATTTTCAAAATCAGTCACACGATTCAATTGAGTTACAATGTAAATTTTATAATAATCTCTTAATAACTGGTAGAGGATAGGACGTTCACCAATAAACCGAAAATTTCCTCATAAAACTTTAATAACGGTTTTGCAAAGCTCACCCTAACTGTAGTAACTAGGTAACATCGTTAGTTGTAGGTGATGTGACACACTGGACTTGGCCGTAACATCTGGGCCGGGTTTGGGGTGTTACATAGTGGGCTGTAGTAGCTAGTGGACACCGTTGGGCCCATTAGGGGTTTTAGGGCCCGATGACTCTGTATTACTAAAATGGGCTAAATAAGTTACTTGGACGACGTTAGGACTGTTAATAAACTGTAATAAGCATGAAACCCTAGAATCTGGTTAATTTACTGAAATACCCCTTAAGGGTGGAAATTATTATTTTACCCTTAGGTGTTAAAAGTCCATTTTACCCCTAGGGTTAAGTTAACTGATTTGCATGCTAAACTATATCTGTTCTATTTATGATATGTCATAATATACACTATTGCATGGGATTGGGTTTTGATGGAGGAAGTGCTAAGTGGCAATGCCACGTATACTGTTAGAGGCTCCGCCTCGTATTACTGTTTTAGTGGCTTAGCCACGTTATCTGATTAAGCAGCTAAGCTGCGACTGTGGTGTGTAGGGCTGGGTGGGTTGAGTTATTCCCCACATGGTGTGTAGGGCTGGTACGGGTGGTGTGTAAGGCTGGATTGGGCTGGGCTTTGCATACATGCATAACTTTCTGATCTGTTATTGTAATAGGCCTAAGGCCCATACTGTTTACTGAATAGGGTTAAGGCCCAGTAATCACTATTTTCTGAATAGGGCTAAGGCCCAATTAACACTGTACTTGAATAGGGCTTCAGCCCAGTTGATCTTGAACTGATCTTGACTCTGGTTGGGTTTAGCTTACACACTGAGTTTTCACAAACTCACCCCCTTTCTTTTCTTCCATGCAGGTGAACCCTAACCTTAGAGGACTTGGAGCTGGAGGGATTCGGAGTGGCCACGTGGACGGCTTTCTGGTTTTTAACATTTTTCTTAAGTCATTTATTTTATTATTCAGTAGTTTTTACGTTTTTAATCTGTAATAAGACCGCTCGATAATTATCTTATTTTCAATTTGGTTTTACTTATTTATTTGATTATTACTTGTTCAAAATTGATAGACTAAGGCTGCACGGATTTTTATTTCAAATTAACAAACGTTTTCAAAATATCCTTTACATAACAAATAGATAATTTAATAATAACGACTCTCTAACAAGATCATTTAAAAGAAAACCCCTAACTGATAGTGGATAGGATTGTCATAAATCATATAGCTTGCTTTTACTTAAAACGCTTAAAATGGTTTTGCTAAGTCACCCTAATCCTATTAAAAGAGGAATAAGGCATAATTAACTGTCCATGTGACACACCAGATCTGGCCATAATGTCTGGGCCGGGTTTGGGGTGTTACAGTCTCAGTCGTGTGGATGGTACGGCCTCGAACATGAGCGTTTGGCCTGGCTGTGTCAAGTCTACACCTATTTTTGTAAAAATTAATTTTCCACACGGCCTGGCACACGTGCATTTGACTTGGCCGTATGATCTTAATTTGGTCATAAGTTACAAGTTAGAGAGTTACACGAGGTCAGGACACGGGCAAGTGTGACCACACAGCCTGCCCACACGAGCGTGTCCCATATCCACACGGGCGTGTGACCTCTGTTTAGTGGAAAATTTTCTAAAGTTCTTGGTTTAGTCCCGAACCACTTCCAATGTACAATTTGGGTCTCGTAGGCTTGTATTAGGGACTTTATGATTAATTGTAAATGGTTTTAATTTGGATGCAAATTTATGACCCGAAATTGTATGTTCGTTTGTATAACAAGTCTGGTAATGCCTCGTACCCTGTTTTAGCGTTGAATACAGGTAAGGGGTGTTACAATTTTTACTAACAACTTATGAAGAAATTTGAAGTTTGAAGCTTGATTCTTTATTCTTTATTCGCTATAGACAAAAAGAACCAAAATAAAGGAGAAAGCAAAGTTTTCTTCTTTAATATGATGGTGGCATGTGAAGAAGAGAATGATCAAGATGTTTCTCCAAGTTTCCATATAAATCCATTAGTTTAATAATTTCTAAAAAAAAATCTATCCATCATCTTTTCACATCACTCCCTCTTAGTATAATTATATTTCCAATCCTCCATCTTTTTTCCTATCCATATTATCTACTTATTTCATATTTCTAGTTTTTACACTATAGCCCAACACTTCTCACACTTCTACAATTTAGTTCATTCCTTGAATTAATTTTCCTAAATTCCAAAGTCCATTTAATTTCTTATAACATCCAATCACCTTCTGTACTAATATTATTAATTCTATTTTTTTTCATCTCTGAAAATTTTGAACACGTGTCAACCCAAAATTGACTCTGTTCACTTCTCGAAAAATGTTAAGGATGTTATAGTTTTGTACAATAGTTGTTAGCTTTGATCTCTCAAACTTTTGATATTATAACATTTAAGATAAATTTTGATATATTATATTTCCTAAGTCATTTGGTGAAAATATGGTTGAAATTTTCATAAAACAATTTTAAAGCATTTTCAAAGACTAGCAAAATACTCAAAAATATGTTTTAAATATGTTTTAGTTTATCTAAATGTTTTTGAGTCAATGCCAAAATGTTCTAAGGTGTTTAACATGTTTTGGCACTTTGGTAGTCAAGTCTTAAGATATAAAACTATATGTCTCGAGACATAAAAGATCGAACGCAAAAGTTAGCTTTAGAAGTTGCATGTCTAGAGAGAATAGTTTGTATGTCTCAAGGCATAGGCTACCAACAACTATATAATAGATATTTTTCAACCATGTCTCAAGACCTGGGTTTTAAAGATAGTTTTTAAGTTAGAAATTAATACTTCCAACGGCTAGAATTCACCCCGAATGACCATAAATGTCCATAAACTCATTCCTTGGTATAAATACAGTCAAAGACATATAAAGACACAAGAGAGAGAGATATTCAAGCATAAAACACAATATCATAAAACACAAGAGAAAAGTCTTCAAGTCTTTATTCTTTCATTTCTCTTGTAAATATCTCTAGAAGCTTATTGTTAGATCTTTATCATTCTTATTTCATTTCTTTAAGAGCTTAATTTTTGTAAACACACACATTGTAGAAGTTCCTTCCTTTATTCTCTTTCATATCACTAATTGTAAATTGGGAGGGTTTTAGTTGAGTAACAAAAACTAAGCAGGGGTCTAGTTTAGCCATAAAAAACTAGGGAGAAATGTTCTATCTAAGACTTAAGAAAAAGATAGAGCTGTAAAGGTTATAGCTTCTCCTAGAAAGGTAATGTAACACCCCTAACCCATATCCGTCACTAGAACAGGGTTACAAAGCATTACCAGAGTTTACAAAACAAAAACAAAAAATTCATGTCATTTACTAGTCTCTTATCCGAAACTAATCATATCGTCCCTTGATTAGACCCTCGAGGCTCAATTTAAGCATTAGAAACAAGTCAAGAATAAATTGGGATCTCAGAAATTTTTTCATAAAATTTCAAAATTTTTCTTATATACACGGGTCACACACCGATGTGAGTAGGCCGTGTGGCTCACACGGCCAAGCGGCATGCCCATGTCTCAGGCCGTGTGGCATATGAGGTAGGCACATGCCCATGACCCTAACCCGTGTAACTCTCTGACTTGAAACTTAATTAAGTGCAGGGGTCACATAGCCAAGCCACAGGCCCGTGTGTTAGGATGTATGGTCAATTTAATTTTAAAAAATTTAGCTATAGGTTTCACACGGCCAAGACACACGCCCGTGTTCTAGGCCATGTGTTACACAAGGTTGAGACACACGCCTGTGTCTCTGCCTGTGTGCCCAATTTTGAGCATTCTGTTTCTAAATTTTAAGATGCAAAGTACACACAACCAAACCACATGCCCATGTGCCAGGCCGTGTGTCACACATAGTCAAGACACATGCCCATGTGTCTACCCGTGTGGACAAAATAAGGCCATTTCCAAGCTTATTTCTCACCCATTTGCTCATCCACCTACACAAGCATTTCTAACACATCCAAAACATTTAAATCATGCCAAACCCAAGTCTCATTCATACCAAATTAAGCATTTACATCAAAACAAGTCTATCATAAGTCGTTCCAATGGCTATTTACAACCAAAACATTTATATACCAACCTAAGTTAATTAACCTATACATGCCATTATATTCAAAATAAGGTTTGCCATTCAGTACCCAAAACAAGCTAAAGGATAGTGTGATGTTGCTCCGACCCACATCTAAGCTTTACGGTCCTCTGAGTACTATAAAACAGAGAAAATGAGACAGAGTAAGCACTTAGTGCTTTGTAAGTCTGTATAATATGAAGTTAACTTACCATACATTTGTACAATAAGCAAACATACACATGCAATCCAAGTAATTTGGCCATAGCCGAAGCACACATTCTCATCAAACATGTTAGTTATTCATTTCATATAAATATCAATAACAAAAATGAGCTCATTAAATTCTAGGTTCCATGCATGTCATATATTTTTTCAGATATTGATTTCATTTGATTTTCACTTGTTTACTTATCAAAATTTTACCCGTTAAATCATTTGAAATCTCAATAGATACGAAGGTCGTACATATTAAGTGTACAAATCAGTAACCCGTCAATTCATGTCCGGGAGTACTCATCAAAGCACTTAAACAGAGAGCTCTCTCTCAAGCACTATAACAGGAAGCTCATTGAGCCATGTAACGGAAAGCTTATTTGGGCACTGGAGAGCATTTAACGGGAAGCTCCGAAGAGCACTTAATAAAAAAGCACTGAATAGCCATATAATAAGAAGTTCAAGCGAGCATTAATAGGATGCTCATATAGAGTTACGTTCGTGTCCGCAACATATGTAGGATCACAACCAATCGCATAACAGGACGCTCACAAAGAGCTGCGTTTGTGTCTGTAACATATACAGTATCACAACCGATTGCATAACAGGACGCTCACAAAAAGCTGCGTTTCTGTCCGTAACATATACATGATCACAATCGATCACATAACAGGACGCTCACAAAGAGCTGCGTTTGAGTCCACAACATACGCAGCATCACAACCAATCGCATAATAAGATGCTCACAAAGAGTTGCATTTGTATCCGCAACATATGTAGGATCACAACCGATCAAGTAGCTTCGAAGAGGTATAAACGGAAAGCTCGCAAGAACAGTATAACGAGAAGCTTGAGAGGGCTTATAACGGGATACTCATTCGAGCTATAGTATGTCCAAAACAAATGCAAAACCACTATTGTTTCCGGAAACAAAACCTGTATCCAATTGAATTTCATTCATTTAAATGGGATTTAACTTTTATCAGGTACTTTTCGAATATGTAATCAGATTTCATACACATAGCCAATACAACATTCACATACGAATCATTTAAACCCATTCAAACATATAATTACATTATTAAGTTACATGAACTTACCTCAATAATTGTTCGTGAGTTGTAGTCTACTAATCCGATACTTTTTCCTTTCCACGATCTAACTCCGCTTTTGATCTATCCAGATCTATATGAGTAAATTTAACATCAATTTAATACAAATTACATTCAATTTTATCCCAGTCACATCTTAGGCAAAATTACTATTTTGCCCCTATACTTTTTCGAAATGATGATTCCGTCCCTAGGCTCGAAAAATGAAATTCATGCAATTTAATCCTCATTTCAAGACTAATTATTCTCATACATATCAATAACAGCCCATGAATTCTATGAAATTTTAGAATTTTCCCTAAATTCAACACTTTTCAATTTAATCCCTAAAACATGATTACACCCAAAATTCTTTGATAAAATACCTTTAAACATCCATTAACATCTCAATTTCATCATCAAATAACTAAAATCATATGAACTTATCAATGGTATCCTCCAAAACTTTCAACAAAATCAAAAACTAATGAAATAGTATGTTGGACCTAATTTCAAAAGTTCAAAAAAATAAAAATTTCAAGGAAAAAGCCAGAATTAAACTTACATGAAGCTAAAATATGAAAGACCAGCTTAAATCCTCTTCAATGGCTATTTTTGATAGAAAAATGATGAAGAAAATGTTTAGAAACTATTAAAATCACATTTGGCCATATAAACTTTGTTTTAATTCCAATTTTGTCCTTAATAACATAAAATCCTTTATTTTTTTCAGACTATGCTGCCTTAGCCATTTAAAATGGGTCCATTTGCCCTTTTAGTCCTCCCTTATTTAATTATTAAGCTATTTAATCACTTTAGCAAGTTTTACACATTTTTAAATTTAGTCCTTTTTAATTAATTGACTATCGAAACATTAAAATTTTCTAACAAAATTTTAATACTATCTTAATGATACTCCGTAAATATTTATAAAAATATTTACGGCTCGATTTATAAAATTGAGGTCTCAATAACTCTTTTCTAAATCATTTAACTTAATAATTCCTTATAAAACATAAATTATTATTTCAAAAATCTTTTAAAAATCATATTTGGCTTGTAAATATTAAATAATAAAATTTACGAGCTTATTTGCCAGATTTACTGGCCTCAAACCACTGTTTCCGACTTCACTAAAAATTAGGCTATTACAACTCTCCTCCTTAAGAATTTTTGTCCTCGAAAATCTTACCAGTAAAAAGGTTCAGGTTTTGCTTCTTCATTTTTTCTTCAGATTCCCAAGTAGCCTCTTCTATTCCATGTCGTTGCCAGAGGACTTTCACTACTACCTTTTTTTTCTTAACTCTTTTGTTTCTCATGCTAGAATTCTAATTGGTTCTTCTCTGTAAGTCATATCGGGCTGAATCTCAACTTCCGTTGGAGAAATAATATGTGAAGGGTTTGATCGATACCATCGTAACATTGACACATGAAAACATTATGAATTCAGTCAAGCTCTGGTGGTAATGCCAATCGGTATGCAACGAGTCCAATTCTCTCAATGATTTCATATGGCCCAATAAATTGGGAACTCAGTTTTCCTTTATGGCTAAATCGGAGAACTTTCTTCCAAGGTGATACTTTCAAGAATACTTTGTCGTCGACCTAAAATTCTATTTCTTTTCGTTTAAGATCGGCATAAGACTTTTGACGATTAGAAGCTGCTTTCAAACTATCCGGATCACCTTACCTTTTCTTTAGTTTCACGAATCAAGTCAACTTCGTGTATCTTTTTCTCACTAAGCTCTGTCCAATACAATGGAGTTCTACATTTATGACCATACAGAGCCTCATACGGTGCCATTTTAATGTTGGACTGATAACTACTATTATATACAAATTCAATCGAAGGCAAATACTTTTCCCAATTACCTTCAAATTCTAGCACACAACATCGAAGCATATCTTCCAAAATCTGTATAACACGTTTGGATTGTCCATTAGTCTGAGGATGGAATGCAATGCTAAAATACAATTGAGTACCCAAAGCTTCTTGCAGCTTATTCCAAAATCGGGATGTATATCGAGGATCTCTATCAGAAATAATAGAAACTGGCACTCCATGTAGTCTGACAATATCAGAAATATATAATTCAGCTAATCTATCTAGAGAAAAATCCATTTGTACTGGAATAAAGTGTGCAGAGTTTGTCAAACGATCAAGATTGTCCAAATGGCATCTTTTTTTTGGAGTTAAGGGTAAACCTGACACAAAATTCATAGCAACTCTTTTTCATTTCCATTCCGGTATTGTAACTGGCTCTAATAATCCTGAAGGTACCTGATATTCGGCTTTAACTTGCTGACATATCAAACATCTAGATATGAACTCAAAAATATCACGTTTCATTCCTAGCCACTAATACATCTTTATCAAATCATTATACATTTTGTTACTCCCCGAATGAACAAATATAATACCATTATGAGCTTTATTCAAAATCTTCTGTACAAGTTCTGAATTCTTTGGTACACATATTCTATCTTTGAATAACAGACAACCGACAGACCCAATTTGAAATTCTGAATCGGAATTTGACTCACATTGTACCTGTTTTGCTTGTAATTCATCATCATTTTTCTGAGCTTCACAGATTTGTTGTAAAAATGTCTGCTTAGCTGTTAACTCAGCTATGATTAAACCATCATCAAACAATGACAACCGGGTATTCATTACTCACAAAACAAACAAAGACTTCCTGCTCAGAGTATCTGCAACTACATTTGCCACCCAGATGATAATCAATAACTAAATCATAGTTTTTCAACAATTCAAGCCACCTGTGTTATCTCAAATTTAAATCTTTCTGTGACATTAGGTATTTCAAACTTTTATAATCAGTGAATATAAGACATTTTTCACCAAACAAGTAGTGTCGCCAAATTTTTAGTGCAAACATAATAGCTGCCAATTCAAGATCATGTATCAGGTAATTTTTTTCATGTGGTTTTAACTGTCTAGAAGCATAAGCTATTACTTTTCCTTCTTGCATTAATGCACAGCCTAAACCATTTAATGACGCGTCACTGTAAATTACAAACTCCTTACCCGATTCAGGCTGGACCAGAATTGGTGCTTTAGTTAACAGGGCCTTCAATTTGTCAAAATTTGCTGGCTTTCGTCAGACCATTCAAACTTTACATCTTTTTGTAGTAACCGTGTCATTAGAGAAGCTATCATCGAAAATAATCGGCTAATCCCAGAAAACTTCTAACTTCAGACACACTTTTCAGTGGTTTCTAATTAACAATTGCTAAAATATTACTCGGGTCCACCCTGATTCCTTCAGCGGATACTATATGTCCAAGAAAACCAACTTCCTGAAGCCAAAATTCACACATACTAAATTTGACATACAATTGTTTCTCATGCAGAGTTTGCAGAACAATTCTTAAATGATCAACATGTTCATTATCATCTCAGGAACATACCATAATATCATCAATGAATACCACAACAAATTCATCTAAATACAGTTTGAAAATTATGTTCATCAGATCCATAAATACTGCAGGTGTATTTGTTAAACCAAACAACATCACAAGTTACTCATAGTGCCCGTACCTGATTCTAAAAGTTGTTTTCGGGACATCCGATTCTTTTACTCGCAGCTGATAGTAGCCAGAATGGAGATCAATCTTTGAAAATACAGTGGCACCTTTTAACTGGTCAGACAGATCATCAATACGAGGCAACAGATACTTGTTCTTTATTGTGACTTTGTTAAGCTACCAGTAATCAATACATAGTCTCAACGAGCCATCTTTTTTCTTTACAAACAAAACCGGTGTACCCCAAGGTGAAGAACTAAGTTGAGCAAATCCCCGGTTAATTAATTCTTGCAATTGTGCTTTCAACTCTTTTAACTCTGTAGGGGTTATTCTGTAAGGTGTTATAGATAAAGAAGTTGTTCCCAAAATAAGATCTAGAGAAATTTCCACCTCTCTGACTAGCAGTAATCCAGCAATTCCTCTAGAAATACATCAGGAAACTCACAAACAACTGGCACTGACTTAATCTTCGATTCAAACACTTTAGTATCCATTACATAAGCAAGATAGGCATCACATCCTTTTCTAATATATCGCTGTGCTGATATAGCTGAGATCATATTAGAAAACCCATCCAGTTTATCAGATTCAACACGGAGCAATTCACCATTCTGACATTTCAACACAATATACTTTTGTTTACAATTTGCCACTGCATCATGTTGAGTTAACCAGTCCATACCCAGAATTACATCAAATTCATCAAATGGCAATAACATCAGATCAGCAGGAAAACAGTAACCTTGTATCATTAACGGACAATTCTTACAAATTTTATCAACCATCACATATTGGCCTATGGGGTTCGAGACTTTAACCACGGATTTGTGGACTCGACAAGTAAATTTTTAACAAACACTAAATTTTTGCATATATATGAATATGTTGAACCGAGATCAATGAAGGCAATAATATCAGTATCAAGAAAAGAAAAAGTACTAGTAATCATATCAGGTGCAGAGGCATCTTGACATGCACGAATAGCATATGTCCTTGCTGGTGCTCTTACTTCAGATTTGACAGTTGAATCTTTTGTAGTACCCCAGCTACCACTTACATTACCAGGGTTACGAGGTGGTCTACCTTTTGTAACAGGGTTACTTGGCCTCAAAGTCTGAATAGTATCTTTTTCAATTCCTTCTGGACAGTCTTTAGGATAGTGGTCAAGAGAACCATATCTAAAACAAGCTCCGCTTTTCACATGACACTCACTAAGATGAAATTTATTACAATAATTGTATTTAGGTTTAAAAATCCTGACACTTCCAGTGCTTGCTATAGATGGGGCCAGGGATCTCAGATTAAAACATTGAGAGCTTCGATCTTTCCTAGAATACCCCACAGATATGGTAGAACGATCATCATATTTCCTCGATTTCTTTGAAGCGGATAATTGTGACTTTCCCATAAATCTTTTACTCGGAGTTCGGGCTTCCATCTTTGCCTACCTCTTTTATTTACTTAATTCTTTAGCTTTATGTGCTCGATCAGCCAGTACGACAAATTCTTTTAATTTAAGAATCACAACTAATAGCTTTATGTCTTTATTCAGGCCCTCTTCAAACCATTTACACATTGCAAGTTCAATTGGAATACACTTTCTGGCATAGTTGCTTAATCTGACAAATTTTCATTCATACTCGGATAATCATATTTCCCTGTTTGATCTCTAAAAATTCCTTCTTTTTCTGGTTAAGGAATCTCTGGCTAATGTACTTCTTTTTGAATTCTACTTGGAAAAATTCCCATGTAACATTTCCCTCGGCACAACAGAAATCAATGTATTCCACCACTGATAGGCTGAGTCTTTTAACAGAGATACTGCACATTTCAAACATTCAGCAAATGTGCAAGGTAATTTATCTAGTACTCTAATGGTATTTTCTAACCAAAATTCAGCCTTTTCCAAATCATTATCAATAGTAGCTCGGAATTCTTCTACCCCATATTTTCGAATTTTATCAACAGGAGGCTTACCAGTTCTAACAAGTTTTGTACCTTGTGGCATTTCAGAAACTGGTTGAGGAACAGGAGGGGGAAGTTACTGTACAGCCGGATTTGTTCTTACAAATTTTATAAACCATTCATTCATCATCTAAAAGAAGGCTTCTTTAGCCTCTCTGGCTCGACCCTCAGATACGGGCCTTCTACTACTAGATACTTCTCTTTGAACAGAAGCTTGAATATAGCTCTCAGCTTCTTCAGATTCAGCTTGGTTGGACGATATTACTATATGAAAAACATGTTTAAAATAGTCAAGAGATATCATCTATCACAATTTATATAATAGCATGTATAGCTAGACTCGTACTTCACCACGTTAGTCCGAGAATCGACTAAACTATAGCTCTGATACCAACAAAGGTAACACCCCTAACTCGTATCTACTGTTGAAACAGGGTTACGAAGCATTACCAGAGTTTATAGAATAAATACAAATAATTCATGTCATTTACTATTCATATCTGAAACTAATCATATCCTCCATTGATTGGACCCTCAAGGCCCAATTTAAGCATTAGAAACAAGTCGAGACTAAATCAGGACCATAAAAAAATTTCATAAAATTTCAATATATTTCTTATATACAAGGGTCACAAGCCCATGTAAGTAGGCTATGTAGCTCATAGGGCCAAGCGACATGCCCATGTCTTAGGCCGTGTGACATATAAGGTTGGCACACGCTCATGTCCTTAACTCGTATAACTCTCTGACTTGCAACTTAATTAAGTGCAGGGGTCACACAGACAAGCCACACGCCCATGTGCTAGGCCATTTGGTCAATTTAATTTTCAAAAATTAAGGTGCAAGTTTCACACGGCTAAGACACATGCCCGTGTTCTAGGCCATGTGTTACACACGGTTGAGGCACATGCCCGTGTCTCTGCCTGTGTGCCTGATTTTGAGCATTCTAAGATGCAAGGACACATGGTCAAACCACATGCCTATGTGCCAGGCTGTGTGTCACACACAGTCAAGACACACGTCCGTGTGTCTACCCGTGTGGACAAAATAAGGCCATTTGCAAGCCTTCTTTCTCACCCATTTGCTCATCCACCTACACAAGCATTTCTAACACATCCAAAACATTTAAATCATGCCAAACCCAAGTCTCATTCATACCAAATTAAGCATTTATATCAAAACAAGTCTATCATAAGCCGTTCCAATGGCTATTTACAACCAAAACATTTATATACCAACCTAAGTTAATTAACCTATACATGCCATTATATTCGAAATAAGGTTTGCCATTTAGTACCTAAAACAAGCTGAAGGTTAGTGTGATGTTGCTCCGACCTACATTCAAGCTTTACGAGCCTCCAAGTACTATAAAATAGAGAAAATGAGACAGAGTAAGCACTTAGTGCTTATTAAGCCCGTATAACAAGAAGTTAACTTACCATACATTTGTATAATAAGTAAACATAAACATGCAATCCAAGCAATTTGGCCATAGCCTAAGAGCACAATCTCATCAAACATGTTAGTTATTCATTTCATACAAATATCAATAATAAAGATGAGCTCATTAAATTCTAGGTTTCATGCATGTCATATATTTTTTTAGATATTGATTTCATTTGATTTTCACTTGTCCACTTATCAAAATTTTACCTGTTAAATCATTTGAAATCTTGATGGATATGAGGGTACTACACATTAAGTGTACAAATCAATAACCTGTCAATTCATGTCTGAGAGTACTCATCAGAGCACTTAAACAGAAAGCTCTCTTTCAAGCACTATAACAAGAAGCTCATTGAGCCATGTAATGGAAGCTTATCAGGGCTTGGTAACAGAAAGCTCACAAAGAGCCTATCTTGGGTAGCTCCAGAGAGCATTTAATGGGAAGCTCATAAGGACACTTAATTAGAAAGCACCGGATAGCCATATAATAGGAAGTTCAAGTGAGCATTAACAGGATGCTCATATAGAGCTACGTTTGTGTCTGCAACATATGCAGGATCACAATAGATCGCATAACAGGATACTCACAAAGAGTTGTGTTTGTGTCCGCAACATATGCAGGATCACAACCGATTGCATAACAAGATGCTCACAAAAAGTTGATTACCTTTGTGTCCACAACATATGCAACATCACAATCGATCGCATAATAGGACGCTTACAAAGATCCGTGTTTGTGTCTGCAACATATGCAGGATCACAATCGATCAACTGGCTCCGAAGAGCTATAAACGGGAAGCTCACAAGAACACTATACTGAGAAGCTTGAGAGGGCTTATAACGGGACGCTCTTTCGAGCTATTGTATGTCCACAACAAATGCAAAACCACTGCCAATTTGGGAAACAGAACCTTGTATCCAATTTAATCTTATTCATTTAAATGAGATTTAACTTTTATCGGAAACTTTCCAGATATGTAATCAGATTTCATGCACATAGCCAATACAACATTCACACACAAATCATTCAAATCCATTCAAACATATAATTACATTATTAAGTTACACGAACTTACCTCAATAATTGTTTGTGAGTTGTAGTCTACTAATCTGATATTTTTTCTTTCCACAATCAAACTCCATTTTTTATCTATCTGGATCTATATGAGTAAATTTAACATCAATTTAATACAAATTACATTCAACTTTATCCCAGACATATCTTAGGCAAAATTACCATTTTGCCCTTATACTTTTACTAAATGACGATTCCCTAGGCTCAGAAAATGAAATTCATGCAATTTAATCCTTATTTCAAGCCTAATTATTCTCATACATATCAATAACAGCCCATGAATTCTATGAAATTTTAGAATTTTCCCTAAATTTAACACTTTTTAATTTAATCCTGAAAACATGATTACACCCAAAATTCTTTGATAAAATACCTTTAAACATCCATTAACATCTCAATTTCATTATCAAATAACTAAAATTATATGAAATTATTAATGGTATCCTCCAAAAGTTTCAACAAAATAAAAAACTAATGAAATACTAAGTTGGACCTAGTTGTAAAAGTTTTAAAAACATAAAAATTTCAAGGAAAAAGCAAGAATTAAACTTACATGAAGCTAAAATATGAAAGACCAGCTTAAACCCTCTTCAATGGCTGTTTTTGACAAAAAAATGATGAAGAAAATGTCTAGAAACTATTAAAATCACATTGGCCATATAAACTTTGTTTTACTTCTGTTGTCCTTAATCACATAAAATCCTTGATTTTTTTGTTTTAGGCTAAGCCACTTCATCCATTTAAAATGGGTCAATTTTCCCTTTCAGTCCTCCCTTATTTAATTATTAATCTATTTAATCACTTTAGCAAGTTTTGCACCTTTTTCAATTTAGTCCTTTTTAATTAATTGACTACCAAAACGTTAAAATTTTCTAACGAAATTTTAATAATACCTTAAGGACATTCCGTAAACATTTATAAAAATGTTTACAACTCGATTTATAAAATTAAGGTATCAATACCTCTTTTTCTAAATCGTTTGACTAAATAATTCCTTATAAAACATAAATTGCTATTTCAAAAATCTTTTAAAAACCACATTTAGCTCGTAAATATTAAATAATAAAATTTGCGAGCTTATTTTCTAGATTTAGTGGCCTCAAACCATTATTTTTGGCATCACCAAAAATTGGGCTATTACAGGTAACCATTATAGTAGTGAATTGGTGAAAAACTAATGTAGTGGAGGTAGGTAATTGGGCCAGACCACCATAAATCAAAGTGTTCAAACTATTCTCCTTTGTTCTTTTATTTTAGAATACTTTGTAAAAAAGTTTTAAAATACCAATTCACCCCCTCTTAATATTTTTGGGCCTAGCACTAAAATAGTTCCCTTTCGTGAGAAGGGTCATTGGTTGCCAGCATGGAACTGCTAGTTGCTACCAAAAATAAAAGATTTCTTTTGGCAATGTTTGAAAATTTTTGTTCTAATGAGAGGTAGGCTTGCTAATAGAGGGGTTAATATTGCTACTACTTGCTCTTGATATGGAGAGTACAAATTGTTGGATCATGTTTTAGTTTATGTCTAGTAGCCCAAGCCGTCACATCTGAAAATATTAAAGGTTTGGCATAATGGAAATTCTAAGTACTTAATTAGAAAATTTTCTGTTTAAGAGGTTCTATTGTAATTATGTGAACCTTACGGGATGTTTGGGTAAATAGTTAGATTTTAAATTCAATTTCGTCATATTAAAACCAAGAGTTTCTGTTAGTGAGAAATATTATGATTAAGGGTATTAATAATACTGATTGACTTGGGATTAAGGGAAGCGATGATGGAAGGGCTATATATAGGAAAAATTCTTCATTCTCATATTCATTTTTTTTGTTTTTCTATCTTATTCTACTCTGTTTCATTCTATAAGATAGGAAAACTAATAAACGGGTTGCATAAAAGGAAGAATATAAGGCGTTAGCATGTAAATATTTGAGAACTTAGCAGTTTGGTAATCCTTCTAACTCTTACATACCTTTTGATTTAAGAAAAAGGAAAGAAAGTCAAAGGATTGCAACATAATTTATTTTGAACTGTGATGTTTAAGTCGTAGATATCATTTATAACTCTTCTACATGTATATGGATTAATTTTTCTTACATATGTATATCTTTGTTTTGATCTTTATATGATTGTTATATTTAGCCAACTAAGAAAGAGGAGGTCCAAGTGATAAAGGGAAGACTAAGCAAGTGTGAGCTGTGTTAACTCAGGGATTTTGTTAGTTAGTTTCTAAAATCTAACTCTCTGTGGTAGTTACATATATATATATATCAATATTGTGTTATCATGTTGTGGTTGACTTTATGTTTTGCTGATGATGAATTGAACCATCGTGGATGGTTTATATAAAGGATTGTTTTAAGTTGCATGTTCGATTATGCTTTTTAGTTCATTGTTGATAAACTTTCACTGAGAAAAATAATTATTAAGGAAGTTGGCATTGCCATGGTTCGCTAGAGGCCATGTTTAGTATAATATGTTGTGTTATAAATAAAATGATCAGTTGAATGCTTGTGATATGCTTTCCATAATTATGAATGATATGTGGAGTGTGGAGGGTTGTTTTGGCAGATGAAAGATGAAGAAATGTCACGTTGTGCACTCTGTGCCACGTGTTATCTAGCTTTGTAGAGGTTTGTGCGGATAGTATGGAGAATGTATATGCATGGTTTTCAGCTTTGGGGAGGCTCAGTTGAATTGTATGAAGATATATTACAAATGAATATGATAACCTAATGTGGGTTCTATGTACGTATGAGACTCTGTAGAGTCTAAGGCTTTAAGCCTCACATGTGTAAATAAGTCCATGGTCATGGCATATGAAAGTTATGAAATATATGAAAGTCTGCTGGATTTAACTGATAAGTTTTATATTAAAGTTATATATGAGATTTAGCCAAATGAAGCCCGTGACAAAGTTCGCTTGTATGAATCCACTATGATTGTGAAGTTCGTCTATGAATCCGTATGTTTAAATCTACTTCATCTATGAAGTTTCTTCTATGAATTCACATGAACGGACTGTTATATTTATGAATCTTTCTATACGAGCATGCATGTTTGAATCTGCCATATTGTGAATCTTCTTCTATGAATTCGCATCTATGAGCCGCTGTATCCATGAATCTTCATCTTTGAGTTCGTGTGTATGAGTGCGCTAAGTTAATCTTATAACATCTCGAAATAGGGCCTAAATAGAATGGTGGTCGCAAAACCACGAATCTGAGATAGAAAAGTTTATTCCAATAAATTTTTATGATTTATCGAGTGATTAGATGCATGTGTTAAAGTATTGATAGAAAATCCTATAAATTGCATGTTTAATTTGCCTATTAGGGCTCAATTGCAAAAGTTGATAAATATAGTTCTAGATGTTAAAGGATTTAATTGAAGAGCATAATTGAAGTAGAGGTCTTTAAATGGTAATTATACCATTAGGTTTTCATGGAAAAAATGGACATACATAGGTAGAAATAACCAAAGTTTTTAATGAAGGGCATTTTAGTCATTTGGTAATTAAAATGAATTAAAAAGGGCAAAAGATGGCAAAATGTGTCCATCTTCTTCATTAGGCTGAAATTTCAAAGGATTCTCCATAGCTAGGGTTTTGTCAAGCTTTCAAGCTCCATAGTAAGTGATTCTAAGCCCTGTTTTTAATGTTCTTTACGTTTTTGGAGTCTCGGTAACTTGATTTAGCTTATTCTAGCAATAATTTAACCTAGGGTTCATATTTGGAAAAATACCCATAGGTGAAATGTGTTTATTTTGATGTTTTATGATAGAATATGAGGTTTTAAATTATGTTGAACAACTTGTGCTACTCGGTTTTAAGTGAAAACGAGTAAAACGACATAATTGGTAAAAATACCTAATGTTCATAAGTACATGTTAGAGTGAGAATTTGATGTTGTCATTAAGGGAAAATGATCAACATGTCCTAAAACATAAAAATTAGGGAAAAATTTTAATTTCTGAGCTTTGGGGAAAAGTGTAAATATGCAAAAGTTTAGGGGTAAAATTGTAAATTTGCCAAAGTTAGTGTTAAGGACTATTTTGATAAATGTGGGTATTAAATAAGCTAAATTTGCTAATTATAGATCAAGAAGGACGAAATTTGGGGATAGACCGAGGAAAGAAAAAGGTAGAAGATTAAGTCGCCAAGTTGATCGTATTTTGCACCGAGGTAAGTTTATGGTAAATAAATGCAATATTTTGATATTTTATATTAATGTTGTTAATTTCCAGCATATATACATTTATTTTGTGACAGCCCTAATTCGACCCTAGTCGGGAAGTGGTTTCGTAACCATTAAACTGAGTTGGAAATAAATTTTTTTCTTTAAAAATATGTTTTAAATTTTGAATTAATATGTGAATTATACGTGTGGAAATCTGTGGTGCCTTAATTTCTGATTTTTGGTTGAGTTTATGTTAAAATTCGAAACTATGACTAAATCGTATGAAAGATAAATTAGTTGGGCACATGTGTAAGTGCCGATTCAAATGTCTTTATTAGTAAGGAGGACTTAAGTTGCTATTAATCCATGCATAATTTGCATGGACATTACCGTCCATGGCTTAGTGGAAAAGCTTGTTTTTAAAAGGGGGCAATTGGGTAATCTAATAAATGTGAGCATGCATGTTATGAAAATAATAGAATAATGACTTGGGTGTTCTCTTTGTTTCGGCCGAAATTGAAGAAAAAGAAGTAGGAAAAGAAAAATTCAATTTATTCGGCCATGGCTTCCCTTCAATTGGAGGTATGTTGAATGAAATTTTTAGTTAATTATGCATGAAATTAGGAGAGTTGTTATGTGGCCTACTTCACCCATAGCTTGAATTTTTTTTAAATCTCATGGTGTTTGTGTTCGGTCATGAAGGAAGCCATTGGAGTCATGGATGTTTTGCTATATTACTTTTGAAATTTGATTTTTGTGGCTTATATGGGTGCTTGCTTTCGGTCATGGATGTTTTGCTATATTGCTTTTGAAATTTGATTTTTGTGGCTTATATGGGTGCTTGCTTTCGGTCATGGATGTTTTGCTATATTGCTTTTGAAATTTGATTTTTGTGGCTTATATGGGTGCTTGCTTTCGGTCATAGAGTTAAATTGATGAGAAAATTAGTTATTTGTCAAAATAAATTGTTACCATAGCCGAATGAGGTAGTAGTACAAGGGATGGTCCACATGAGTGATTAGATAGTAGTTTGGGATAATTGGTCATGGTAATATGACATGTAGGTGTTTCTATCTTGTAAACTTGTTGGTTTGTCTTGGTCAAAGCATTGTTGAGTTGCTTATTTTTAATTGTTAAGTTGTTACATGTACATTGAAGGTTCGGCCATGCAAGGAAATGTGGTATAGCCGAATATTGAGAAGAAGAATGTTTAATACCCTTAGTATGATAACCGGCCATGGAAAAATTTTGGGATGTTAGTTATGTGCTTATGACCTTATTTTACTTACCTATGTGAAGTATAAAATGAAGTGAATTTTATATACATATAAGTTGTGGCCGAATAACTGTTAGGAATGAAGTGAAGGATTTTGATATGTGCCTATATTCGAATTAAGGGAAAGCATAAAATTATGTGTATGTCATGTGAAATATAGTAGTACATGTTTGATATATATAAATATATATGTATTCGGTTATGTATAGATTAAGTAATTGATAACTATGTGACCATTAATTCGAGATTTTTAATCGGTAGACTTGTTTGATCTAGCTCAAGAACTAAGAGAGCCGCACTCGGATAAAGGAAAAACAAAGGTGGTGGAATAGTCGGTTCGTAGATAGTTATCGACTTTCGAGGTAAGTTTCAAGAGTTTAAAAGTTTATGTACAATGAGTAATGATATGGAATATGTGTTAAGTTAAAATTATAAGTTGGTGTGGTTATCTTTAATAAAGTCTTCATAAAATAAGTCACTATGAGGTGATGTAGCCGAATGGATATTTGGAGGATAGATTTCGAAACATGTTTTAGTTTATGATACTGCTGAATGTTTAGAAAGAATAAAATGCACCATGCTCCTTATATGTCGCAGCAAGTGCATATGAATAAGCAAGATGCGGACAGATTTCTTTTCTTTATGTATATGCTTAGAACCGAAATTGTAAAGTGAGTAGGAGGAAAAATATACTATGCGGAAGTTACTATTATGTGATGGAAGGTGTTTGAAATTAAGATGAATTGGAGTGGTGTTCATTATTCGGGCCTTCGTGCCTAGCAGGCTTCGTGCCGGTGTTCATTATTCGGGCCTTCGTGCCTAGCAGGCTTCGTGCCGATGTTCATTATTCGGGCCTTCGTGCCTAGCAGGCTTCATGCCGGTGTTCATTATTCGGGCCTTCGTGCCTAGCAGGCTTTGTGCCGATGTTCATTATTCGGGCCTTCGTGCCTAGCAGGCTACGAGCCGGTGATACGTTCGAGCTTTGTACTCCACAAGTTTAGGGCCGGTGATTGAATTCAGGTTTCTTTTAAACCTAGCAGGCTTAATGCCAGTGATGATAATAATAAAAAAATAATAATAATAAAAGAGGGGTAATAATAGCTTCAATTACTGCGGTAAGCCGTGAAATGAAATTAATAACACCTTAAACCGGCCAGGTACGTACTAAGAACTCTTATTTAAATTTTGCTTGAAAATGGTCATCAGTAACAAGGGAGACCGAATATGTAGAGGGCGTATTAACGGTATATGAATGTCTATGCACTAAATTTTGTGGTTCATATGGTTGATGTGTACTATTATGTGAAAGTATGTGATTCGCTTTCATGAATGAAGTTGTGGCAATTGAAATTATATGTGAAATGTTCCTATCTATGATAAGTCTTGTTAGTTTATAACTTGAAACTTACTAAGCTTACCATAGCTTACATTATTTGTTATGTTTATTCTGTTTTATAGATTTTCTTCTGAAGCTACGGTTCGAAGGATTCAAGTCCAAGTCACTCTCACTATCGTTAATAGATTTTTCTCTTTGGTACTTTCGAAGGTTTAAACTTAACTTTCCAAACAATGGCATGTATAGACTCAAATTCTCTATTTTGACTTTTCAACCCATTTTGATGTGTATATCCGAAGAGCCATGCGAAAATGGCTTATCAAATTGCTTTATAAATGTTTATGAATGGAGCATGTTATGGTTGAATATGGATGAGTATAAAAGAATTATGCATATGGTTATAAACGTGGTGTGTATTATATCTATCTAGAGGTATAATTGAGTTAAGTAGTAATAGCATGAATCGAGGTGACAAATATTATTGACCTTAGGAGTGTTTAAGTGTAAGTGTTCGAAAGTTAATTACCTATAAACAAACTTGCATATTCGGCTAGACACTAAGATAAGGCTTCGGCTAACTTGTATGTGATTTCTTCTGTATGCTTAATGTGTATTAGTTAAAGTTAAATTTTAGTTCAATGTACAAATATTATATATGTGGGCAATGTATTCGGGTTAGTAATGCTTGAAATCTTGGTCAATTTATTTTTAGACTAATAAGTGTTTGTTCTGTAACGTCTCTTAACCCTCCGTCGACGGGTAAGGGTTTTGGGGTGTTACATATTTTATGAGAATATTTCAAATTGAATTAAAGATGAGATAATAGAGAAAAAGGATCAGAAAGCCCCGTTTAAACCTTAGGGATATATGACATTTTGGGTTGAGACAGTTGAGGAACATCCCATGTAAGTCCATATCAGACATATGACATTGGCAGGTTGAGACAGTTGAGGAACATCCCATGTAAGTCCATATCAGATATATGGCTTTGGCAGGTTGAGACAGTTGAGGAACATCCCATGTAAGTCTAAATTAGATATATGGCTTTGGCAGGACAGGGAACATCCCATGTAAGACCATGCCTAGAGCATGGCATTGGCAGGCTATTATCAGGCAAGAAAACCCAAGTACCCTTAGTATTCCAAACGGTTCATTGGGCTAATATATAAGCTATGTCACAAGAAAGTTCAGTGTAGCCAAGCCAATTCGGGGATCAAAAGGACGTCGGAGTTCGTCTCACACTATCAAAGGCTATCTCAGTATTTTGTAGTTTGAAATGTTTTGAGTTATGACATGTATAGAGACTTGGCAATTGGTGTGTATGTCTTTATGATATGATTCAAGTATGGTATGTGAATGCTTGATGATGATTAGCTATTGAAATGGCTAAATAAGAACATGTTTTGATGTTATGTATGTCTAAATGATCGTTTATGCAAAGAAATGATGGAGGAAAAGTTGGCCATTAAACAGTTTTGTAATAGCAGCAGTGACGTGAATTTAAAAAATCACTAAAAATTGTAGAAATGGAATTAAATGGTGAATGAGACATAGAATTAAAACTTATTGATTCTATTTTCATAGGAAAGAAACAGAGCAAACAAAGGAAGTCTGTATTGTGAGATATTTAAATTCTTGTGAGACTGGTTTAGAAGGATTTTGTGATCCCCTATTCTGATTTTAGAAATTCACTAAAAATTCTATAAAAAGAATTATGAGTCATAATTTATATGTATAGATTCCTTAGTGAGTCTATTTTCATTAGAAATAAGTAGAAACACTAAATGAAAACTGTATTAAGAGATAATTGATTTTAAGTAAGGAGAGGTCAGAATAGTGGGACTGTGAAACTAGGGAACTTTTAACTAATAAACTGTACTAATTGGCCACACCAAAAATTCTGAAAAATTATGGTAAGAAGATATATGAGTCTAGTTTTAGGGAAAATTTACGAATTTAAATTTCGAGTTTTTTAATTCGAGTTATAATTAATTAAGTGACTATTACGCATGTGGACAATTTTATTATGAATAGTGCAAATGAATTGTTTTAATTTGTGTAAGAAATTGGAAAATTTTTAAATGTACCCGGTTTGGTCCCGTACCGTTCCAATTGCATGTTTAGGGCCTCGAGGACCCATTTTAGGGATATATTGGATGAATGTGAATGAATTAATTTTAAAAGCAATTTTTTATGCCTCTAACTAGTAAGGCAAGTGCAAATTTTTATGCCTCTAACTAGTAAGGTAAGTCTGGTAACGTCTCGTGCTCGACTCCGGCGACGGTCTCGGGTAAGGGGTGTTACAAATCCCAAATGACTCTATCTCCTTTGGTGGGTTTATATTAAGATTTTACGCAACAAGTCTGTATGAAGAGACTATATGCCTCACGATCTTTCACAATGGGGAATTCTTATGCATATTGTATTGCGCCATTACGTGGTTCATGCTCAAATATAAGCTCTGGAATATGATCTCACAAGTTTTAGCTAAGCAAGATTTGTGGCGAATCCTAAAAGTTGAAGTAACTTATTTTAGAACTCATTAAGTTCCTTATGAATTTACCATGTTTCTTTTCCTCATTTCAAGTAACTTTAAATTGTTGTTCGTGAGGAATTAAGGAACTAAGCTAAAACCTCCAAAGCCTTGTGTGAGCATGACATCCTTTATTTTATAATATATGTAAATATCGGGCATGTGGTTTAAATTTTTGTTTTGTGCTTGTATAAGAACTTTTCAAATCTAGTTAAAAATGTAATTAAATTCACGAAATTAATTAGACGCATTATTCTATGAGAAAGTCGTTTCATATTTTATGTTTTATCAGTAAAACCCTATAGATTTATTAATTGATTATTAAACTACTATAGCTTACTTTAAATGCTTTAAGAGTACTACAGCTTAGCTCAGCGGTCGCATCCGGTTATAAGTTTGAGGTTCCTTTAAATGTTGTGATGTTGCTCGGGTGTAAAAGATAAGTTTGTTAGCTTAAATACAATTCGTATGAGTTTATATTTTTTGTTTTGTTTTAAGAAATATGTGTAAAAATTGGAATATTAAAAATAAATGATATTTAATTGAATTATAGGAGATGGGCCAGGACTTAACATGGTATGCAAACGTCACTTCTTAACCACTTGACTAGTATCGGTTATTTTGTTTGAATTTGTAGATAAGTGTAGATTTTCTAAAAATTAGGTTTTCTTTTTATTTGAATTGGTATATTAATTGTAGATTTATTTCATTATTGTTTGATTTTATAATCCAATATTTGATCTTCCGGTGACCCCTTTCACTTCAGTTTCTCATGGGGTCGACATAAAATCAGGAAAACAAGCGAAAAGGAAATAAACCCTAAATTCTCATTCACTCACTCGGTTACTATTAAGTAAGAATCTGGAAAACCCTAGAACAAGTAACCTTTCTGAATATATCTGGTTCCAAGTTGTTTTCAAACTTGTCGGATAATGGCGAACTCCGATCCCGAAGGGGTTGACGGCGTACGGATGACATGGAACGTCTGGCCTCGCACCAAGCTTGAAGCCAGCAAGTGCGTCATTCCCTTGGCCGCTTCCATCGCTCCGATCCGCCCTCACTCGGACATTCCTACTCTCCCTTACGCTCCTCTCCGCTGCCGGACATGTTCCGCCGTCCTCAACGCCTATTCGCGCGTTGATTTCCTCGCCAAGATCTGGATCTGTCCGTTTTGTTACCAGCGCAACCAATTTCCACCGCATTATGCCATGATCTCCGAAACGAACCTTCCTTGCGAACTCTACCCGCAATATACCACCGTGCAATACACGCTTCAAACGAATCCCGACCCCAACAACCCTTCCAATGCTCCTCAATTGCAACCGGTGTTTGTTTTTGTGTTAGACACTTGTATGATCGAGGAAGAGCTAGTGTTTGCTAAATCGGCGTTGAAACAGGCTATTGGATTGTTGCCGGAACAAGCTTTTGTCGGTTTCGTATCTTTCGGGACTCAAGCACATGTCCATGAATTGGGGTTCACGGAAATGTCGAAGGTCTATGTTTTCAAGGGGAGTAAGGAGATTTCCAAGGAGCAGGTTTTGGAGCAATTAGGCCTCCGTGCTGCTGGGCGGCGGCCAACTGCTGGATATCCGAAAGGACTGCAAAATGGATATGCGAATACAGTTGTTAATCGGTTTTTATTGCCCGCTTCTGATTGTGAATTCACGCTCAATTCAGTGCGTTTTGATTTGTTTGTTGTAGGAATTAGTTTTTCCAATGTTTGAATTCTTTTACTTAGTGGTCGGTTGATTTCAATGTAGCTCTTGGATGAGTTGCAAACGGATCAATGGCCCGTACAAGCGGGACACAGGGCGTCTAGGTGCACTGGAGTGGCCTTAAGTGTTGCAGCAGGATTGCTTGGGGCCTGCTTGCCTGGTACTGGTGCTAGGATTATTGCTTTGGTTGGTGGGCCATGTACTGAAGGGCCAGGCACGGTAATGCCATTAAATTTTTTGTTTAGCTTCTGAACTTTCACGCATTCCACAACTTAATGAAAGGAAGTATTTATGTTGCCGGTGGTGAGCCATTTGCCATTCGTTTTCTTATTAATGGTATTTAATTTTTGGGATGTTACACCAACAATATGTCATGGTTGAGATGGGTATGGTTTGTCGTAATTAGCTTGAACTTTATTTTTCCCCCAATTTTGAATGTTTCTGTTCACTCCACACACTAATATATAGGTGCATTTTTCTTCTCTTTATGGTTAAAACTATTATTTCCCTAAAAATAATGTGAAGTTTCTGTCTCATGTTTCTTTGGGGATGATATTTGATAAAAGTTGCAGGCAATATAAACAAGCAAACTGGCTTTGTAATTACTTCGTTTAGAGGTCATGTTTTTGTTAGCATTGAGTGTGTGTGCATTTACTTTGTGCAATTGTTTTAAAACAGAGATTCTATTTCATTAATGTTATTCCTGTTGACTACCTTATTTCTGTCTCCGACCCTTTGACGAACTTTTATGTTAGCTTTATAGTTACGTAGATCTTGTCCCCTGAATATTTACTTTTTCTTTGGTGCAAGATGAATGTCGGTCTTAAATACCTTGTAGTTGTAGGAATGATTCATACACAACTGTGATTGAATTGAGAAAATGGAGATTGAAAAGATATTGATTTGAGCATTGCTCCTGGTTTAATTTGTATTTCTTGGCTGTCATCAAAATGATACTGGTTATGTGATTTTTGCAGATTGTATCCAAAGACTTGTCAGAACCTGTACGTTCACATAAAGATCTTTTTAAGGATGCTGCACCATATTTTAAGAAAGCAGTCAAATTTTATGATAGTCTTGCAAAACAACTGGTCGACCAGGGTCATGTTCTTGACCTTTTTGCATCTGCACTTGATCAGGTCTGTCTTGTCCACCTTTTAAGTTCTCTAATGAATCTGTCATTCTGTCTCTATGCAGATCTAGATTGATTTGCTTCAATATGCTTAAGTCATATTTTCAATGTGCCCACTTTCATCTTCTGTCCTCTCTGGTTAAACGTTGTATGACTCTCTTAATAAGGATGGATTCATTTACAATTTTTTTCTCCTGCCTTCTAACTGATACTATGGATTAAAAAACCTGTTGAAGCTAATGGGATTTAGGACCTAATTTATTTGGAAACCTTAAGTATCCTATATAATTTAAAATTTACACATTAGATAAAATTGTGGAAATCTGAAGACGTGACTTTAATTTTACCATTTTTTTTTTTTTCAATTGGTGGCTTGTGATGAATGCCTTATTTTGCGGAAAACTGTGGATGCTAATATCTAGTCCGCTTACCATTGGTACTAACCTTTTAGTTTAATGACAATTCCTATTGAGATTAATATTCTTCAAAATGTAAATTGTACATAAATATGTTATGTCTTTTTGTGTGTTCTTAGGTTGGAGTTGCTGAAATGAAAGTTACAATTGAAAGGACAGGTGGACTTGTTGTTCTAGCTGAAAGTTTTGGTCATTCTGTATTCAAAGACTCTTTCAAGCGTGTCTTTGAAGATGGGGAACAGTCTCTTGGCCTATGTTTTAAGTTAGTTCTTGTGCCACATCTAAGCTTCTTGTTCAACTTTGAGTTTACTTTTGTTTTATTCATGCTGTTATAAATAACTATATAGTTGCATTCTTAATTGGTAAATTCACATTTTTATTCCAGTTCTAGTTGTCCTTGTGTTATTTGTTGGAGTTCTAGATGCACACATATCTTAGTTGTGGCACCATTCTGCACTAGGTGATGCTACTGTTAGAGAATGTTAAAGTTTTACATACCTTGCTGACCTTGCAATTAAACAGAGAACAAATTTATCAAATGTCAGAAAGCTGCATCTGTGAAAATGATTAAACGCCAGTATTCTATGTTGGCATAATTATGTTGGCTTAATCAGTCTTCCTAAAGGTTTCAAAGGTGAGTGCTTGCATTGTTGAAAGTAGTACAAGTATTACAGTGCAGCAATGGGAGTGTCCTTGCTGATTTCTGTTAAATTTCCTGATTTTGAATTGAACATTGATTGCCATAAATGAACTATCTCCCCCCCTCATGGTTACCCGTGAAATTGCTTTAGATTTAATTTTGCTATTGCTTTAGGTTAATTTTTGTATCTGCATGCATTATCTGTAACTTTTCTTCGGCTGTGGTTTGGAGACCCAGAAATATCATCTTAACTTCAGTTTAAAATTCAAACTTATTCTTTGGTGGACTTTGAACAATAAGATAGTTCCTCTCTTTCTTAGCATAATATGGGGAATGCTGAAAGAGTGGTTATGAACTTAAGAATTTCTAGTGAAGGATGGGTTTCCAGTTAGGAGGTGCACCAAAGATCATCGGGAGTCATTTCTCTTTGTCATACTGATGGATGAGATAATGGAAGGCATATTAAATATCTTGGTGTATATGCTAATTGTGTATGATTATGTATTGGTTGACGAGATCAAAGGGTATAGGTAGGGGTTCAAGTTGATGTTGCATGGGGTGAAAGGTTGAAGGGGATATAAAAGAAACTCAACTGTGAAGGTGATAATTGTTTGGAACTATTAGAAGAGGATGGTGGTGGATAGGAATAATTGGAGGAGGATTCAAGCATACAGTGTAAATGATTCCATGTCTTGGTTCTTGTAGCTGACCACAAAAATATTGGGATATTGGGATTAAGGCTTATTGGTTATTAATTTCAAACTCATTCTAAGCTCTCCATTTCTTTTTAATTTTTCTTTCAGTGGCATGCTTGAGATAAGTTGTTCAAAAGAGATCAAGGTTCAGGGAATCATTGGACCTTGCACATCATTGGAGAAGGTTGGTCCATTTAACAATCTAATAACATCTCTTACTCTAAACTGCAGATTCAATCTACTTGTATTTATGGAGATTTAAGCTGATTACAATGACTGTTACAGAAAGGACCTAGTGTTTCTGACACGGTCATTGGGGAGGGTAACACTACAACATGGAAAATGTGTCGCCTTGACAAGAGTACTTGCTTGACAGTTATATTTGATCTTTCATCAACTGATCAATCAAATGTTCCAGAAACTGTGAATCCACAGTTCTATTTGCAGTTTCTAACAAGGTTTGCTGCATAAACTCCTTGAAAGGCTCCTTTTTATTTACCTTAACATAAATATACTTGATTTCTTTCTTTGCTTTGTTCCTTTAGTTATTTGATCAGCCTTTTTAAGGCATGCACCTAGGTGTTGCACATTAGTGCTAAATGACAAAAGCGCTTCACACCCTTTTAGGCAAGATGCATCTGATCAAGCACACACTTTTGTGTGCTTTGGCATGCTTTTTTATAAGGTTGTAATTGTCCCCCCCCCCCCCCAAAAAAAAAAAATTGCCTGATCGAAGTTCTTAAATTCTTTAATTTTTAATTAACTTCTACCTTTTATAGTGAAATAATGGGACAATTTCAAACTTTCTTTGCTTCAATGTTTAGTGTTAAACAAGGCTATCATGCATATAGAAAAAAGAAAACCTTATATGTTTTGTTGTATAAATTGGAGTAGTGATTATTATAAGGATTATATATGTTAATCTTATTTTACACGCAGACATGCTTTCTCTGTCTAATACACGCATGCAAAAACACACTCATTCTGGCTTGTTTCTCTTAGGTGAGAAGCTTTTTGTGCCTTGCGCCTCAGGCCAATATAAGTTTTAATGCACCTGTTGCATGCCTGCTCTATTGACTAAATGAATTTGATTGTGATATTGTTTATCTAATTGCAGTTATCAAGTCCCTGAAGGTAAAACACTTATTCGAGTTACGACTGTGACAAGACAATGGGTAGACATTTCTGTTAGTACTGAGGTTAGTATAGATTCTCTCATTTTTGTACCTATGATTATTTAATTAATTGTCTAAAACAATTAAGCATACCCCTTTCTCCATTTCTTCTATTTTGCGTTATGTTAAATATGTCCCATTTGGTCATATTTAAGAGGTTTTGTCCCCCTGGGATGTTGATGTCATTACCATGTGTCTTGGTCTGAATATTTGATCGATCATGTTTGTTTGAGAAAATTTTTGAAATTAGTTTAAGCTGACTGCCAATGTCTCTCCATTCTAGGAATTAATACACGGTTTCGATCAAGAGACTGCAGCTGTTGTGATGGCACGAATAACTTCCCTGAAAATGGAGACAGAGGTAATTTAAAATGTATTGTATTCTTTTGTCTAGTTTTCCTGTATTTCTTATTAGGATGTATTCACTGTCGGGCTATATTATATAGCTGATACTTTCTGCTTAGTACATTATGCTTTTGTTTATCTAATATTCTCCACTCTTATTATATATTCCATGCTATGGATAAGAACTTCCTCTTAATGCTTTGCCCTATGTTGAGTGGTTCTCTTCATTTGCTTTTCTCCTACCCCCAGATTTCCCACTAGTTATATTTTCTATCTATTATTTTTTTGCTCCTTGGCAATGCAATGACACATTTAACTGTTGCTTGTGATCACACTTTTTAATAATTATTATGGCTTTTTTGTTTCATTTAGGAGGGGTTGGACGCTACGAGGTGGTTAGATCGGAATCTCATTCGATTTTGTTCCAAATTTGGCAGCTACCGGGAGAACGATCCATCATCTTTTTCATTAAATCCTTGCTTTTCTTTGTTTCCTCAATTTATTTTCAATCTACGGCGGTCACAATTTGTACAGGTAATTGCTTCTTTGTTTCTAATTTCCAGCCTTTTTATAATATTTAATCAACCTATGTTTATATATGAGGTTTTTTTTCCCATTCCTTCTGTGTGGCAGGTTTTTAACAACAGTCCTGATGAAACTGCATATTTTCGCGTGTTATTAAACAAGGAAAATATTACTAATGCAGCTGTTATGGTTCAACCCTCATTAATATCATATTCGTTCAACTCACCACCCCAGCCAGCATTATTAGATGTGGCTTCAATTTCTGCTGATCATATTCTCTTGCTGGATTCATATTTCAGTATTGTTGTTTTCCATGGTATGACAATAGCACAGTGGCGCAACATGGGTTACCAGAATCAACCTGAACATCAGGTATGTTTGTTCATGTTAAATCTGGAGCTTAATGTACAAGGTTTTTATAGTATCATTACATTCATAATGTGCAAAAATGATTTTCAGTAAACATGCCTGATGTTGGGCTTCTTTTAACATTAAGATAATAAATTTGATCACTTTGAGTTCAAGATAAGTTGGAGCTGTATGATATCTGATTTTGATGCCTCTCTAAGCCATAAATAATATTTTATTATTCTTGTGCTGATATTACTATGCCTACGAGAATTTTTATTCTAAACTACTGACAGTCTACAGAAGAAAACCCCTTATACCACCACCTTGTAGCTCAGAAATGGAAACTACAAGGTTAAGCATAATGGTATTTGTTAAGATGTCTGGATTTCTCTAAATTGGAATATGCTTTGTTGGAAAAGGCTGGTGCATGGTTGTGTTTGTTGAAATGACTCTTGTCATTGTATATTGGATCACTTTATAGGATTAGTGAAGTGTTTTGTGGATATTTTATGTTGTTTCGTTTTCTAAAGCTAAGTTATCACGCATTTTATGTTTATCTGGCAATATTTTACTCTAAACTCTAGGAAGTGGATGCCAATAAGATAGTTCTATTTTACCAGGCAATTGGCTTTTTTTTTATCCTGGTTCTATTGTTACTGACTTAAGAACTTTCACTGGTAATATTTGCTACTGACGTTCTCAAATTCATGTTGTGGTTTATAACCTAGTTGCTGTTTTTCAATGTCAATTTTCATCTGCATGATGTCCCTATTTTTGCACCTTTTATTCTGGAGAGTTAAAATTTGTCTTACAGAAGAACATGGGGCCCTTTTTCCTGGGACGAGAGAGAGAGTTATGGCATATTTCTTTTTCTATTTTTTGATCTCTGAATTACAATATTATATCAGATCGTCTGGAATATGCCTGTTCTTCAATGAAGTCTTCAATACTGCTATAGTTCTATAGTTTACCACCCAATTTCTAAGTACTGCAGTCTATGATTCTATTTTCTAAAGCTATATTTTTCTACAGGCATTTGCACTTCTTTTGGAAGCACCCCAGGTTGATGCCCAAATTATTATTCGGGACTGCTTTCCTGTCCCCAGATTGGTTGTATGTGACCAGCATGGATCCCAGGTGAGCAACTTTCCTTAAAACTGATTCTTATTGGAGATATCAAAATGTGTCCTTAATTTACCCTTGTGAATTTCATCTTTTTTAAATAGATGCCAAGTATCACTTTAATCTGAATTATTCGTTAATTTTTCATCTCAAGTATTCTTAAATTCTGCAAATCAATCTTTTAGAAAATCGAGTACATTTGTGAACTGTTTGTACCAAATTCTCATAAGCTTGATTATTCAGCATTTCTGGTTCATTGTATCTTCTGTGGGTTTAGCTTTGATAAATTTCTTCCCCCTGCTTTGACATGATCGTATTTCATTCATCTCTACCTTTTCTTCGGTCCAAGGTTTAATTGGGTAGAAGCAGATGGCTATCTTAATATTTCCTTATATAATTGTTGTTTTTTGATACTTTTAACTCTTCATTTTTAGTAAGGTTACATGTGTCTGATGTGACTCAAGATGTTGGTATAAGGATTTGAGTATGAGCCACCAAATACATGGAAAACCTTGAACAATTGAGTAACATTCACCCCGACCCAAATCGGGGTAACATAGGTTGTTTCATATTTATAGGGAATTTGATCAGGCTAGCAATAGATTACGGATTGTACCAAGTTTTTAGTTTTATTTTTCTTGGCTTATGGATTGTGTTCCTAGTTTATAATACTCAATGCAAATATGTTCCTACATTTGTTATTGCTGTCTTGGGCTGAGCTATCCTTTTTCCTTAGTACAAGTATCACTTTTTAGGTACACTAATCATTCACTATTTAGCAACAGTATAATGTGGCTGCATGTTTTGATCAAGTTCTGGTGTTCCATGTTGTGAACCTCTTATAGATAAGGTAACTGTTGGGTCTGAATCAAAAACAATAGAGGGGTATCATGTTTGTGTCTTTGCCACATTTGAGTGCGTTAACTGAACTTCTGCACTTGGCCTATGAAACCAATTCTCTATTTTACCTCAGAGGCTTAAACAGGAACTGATTTTGTGTGTAAAATAAATAGCGCTTTTTGACATTACCGAGCAGCTTGCTTATTTATGTTTGTTTTGCAGGCAAGATTTTTATTGGCAAAGTTGAACCCATCAGCCACATACAATAATGCCACCGACATAGCTCCAGGATCAGATATAATCTTTACAGATGATGTAAGCTTACAAGTCTTCTGTGAGCATCTTCAGAGATTGGCTGTGCAATCCTGATTGTAGAAGCTAGTCCAAAGGCTTGGGTTTTCGGAATGGGAAATTCCCTCGTTTTGAGTTATATGTTCTCTCTCACATCCTCTGTCCGATTCGGTTCTTTCCATCAAAATCTCATGAAGCAGATTTGAAAAAGAAAAAAAGAAACAATAAGAATAGCTCCATATCATTCTTTGGGGCTGCCGGGAATGTATTTGCTTTCATGAACAGATATGACAATGGACCCAACAAAGAGGTAAGTCGAGTCTAGTTTTTCGACAATTTTAGGGAAAGTAAGGTATGGTTGAGGATGTAATTTTGAGGATCCCTGTTTCAGTACCAGCAATGTCAATTAGGGTTTCTTTTGTAGCGTCTACTGAATTTCAGGTCATATATACACTGGTTAGGGTTAAGACTCCATTTTTAGGTTTTGAGGTTGAGACCTTAGTTAACGTTTGGCCGTTTTGTTTGTTTATATAAATATACATATGCGTATATAAATTCGTTTCAGCCCATACTTCCAAAATTCAAAGTATTCTACTTATGTAAAAAAAATTATTATTGATTTTTCTTGTCTTGAAGTTGAGGAAAAAAAAAACAAATAAAGGACGAGAATAGAACTACTTTGTGATAACAGATCTTTTTGTGCGAGATTCTCTACACTTTGAGGTGAGGCCTACAGTGATACAATTCAAAACCTAATCTATGGCATGAAAATGGTATGCGACACTCAAATTTAAGATTATAGTCAAGTTTCATGTGCCATACTCAGATTCAATTTACAACATTAAGAAGTTATTGACATAAATGTTAAAATTATGCATTATTTTTAATACAATTTGTAATGTTATGCATCAACCTTATTTTGGTGCTTTTGTATACTTCAAATTTTAATTTTAGTTCAATTTTTGCATTTCATTAATTTTATTATTTATAAGACAAATTTTCATTAAATCATGTGTAAATTGTTGATGGCATTTTATTAAGCTGAGAAAACAAACAAATTTAAAATATTTTAGCCTAGATTAGAAAAATAGACATTTGAGAGAGAGTTTCTTCTACTAGGAAATTTGTAGTTTTTATTTATTTATAATATATGTGGAAATAATTTAAATTTGTTTTTTTTTGTTTTTTCAACTTAACAAAATGTCATGTGAGTAATTTGCACATAACAAAAAAACATGTGACATAGATTTTGAGGTTAGTGCAATGTGAAAATTGAATAAAAATTAAAGCCTGATGTACACAAATGCACCAAATTAAAGTCTGTGTATAATTTTGAAATTATATCAAAGTTCATGTGTAATTTTGGTATTTATTCCTTGAATTATTTGTTAAATTCAAGTCCATTGTAATATTATTTTGTTACACAACTAATTTCAAAATGTCACGGCAACTAATCTGACAAAAGAGTTTAATGGTTATAACATTGGATGTGAATTTTTAAATGTAATAAATGGAGAGGATGTATCGACTCGAATTCTCGTGATATCAGAAAAACAGTTTTGAAATCTAATTTCTGTTATCGAGTCTATAATATAAAATAAGAATATTTAGAACATAATAAAATTCGGTTAAGTAATTTAGCTCAAAAAAGTAATTAATTAAAACTTAGAGGTTAAATTGTAAAAATCCAATCGCAATTGAGTTTTAATTAAGAAAAAGCTTGGAGATCTAAATGGCAATTATCTCAATGACCAAAATAGTAAATAAAGAAATATTAAATCGTGGATGATGGTGGTGGATGCCATTAAGTTTAATTAAGAGATAATTAATGTATACTTAAACTAAATTAATTATAACTTAATCTTAGTATATAAACAAAAGTAAGTGGCTTAGAAACAAAACCAAGAGAACTCCAATTTTGGAGCTTGAACAATTGACCAAGTAAGTTCTAAGGTAATCAAGCCTTTTATAATGTAAATTCTTTTATGGATTTATGATCATGGGAGCTTGATTTAGCTGGCACATGTATCAATTTGTTCAATTGTTAAATTATTAGCAAGTTGCCGTTGTGGAGAAATTGATGAATTAGGTTTGAAATGGACAAAAATTAATCTTAGATTATGATAAGGACTAAATTGTAAAGTTTAATAAGCTTGATAGTTAACTTTGTAACATTAGGGACCAAGTTGAATTAATTGAAAATCTATTATGAAATTATGCTAGGAATAGAAAGTATAGGGTCCTAATGAAACAATGTGAAATCAGATTTTGATAAGATGTTAAATATTGAAAGATATGCTTATCCTGAGTACAAGGACTAAATTGAATAAAATGCAAAATATGCTTGGTTTTGTGTTTGAATGAGAATGGGATGAACTTTGATGTTGTTTATTTATTAATTATCGATCATAGCTAAAGATAACGTTGAGCCGTTGAGAGGGAAAGGAAAAGGGAGAGTCGTTGACGAGTGACGCGAGGATTCGGTTTGTACTTTTATGATTCAAGATCAACCTATTATTTGCATATTCATGTTACATTGCATGATTGAGTATTAAGGTGAGTAAATACTGGTCACATGAATTGATTTGCTATGATTGATATTGAATATTGAAATAATGGATTAAATTGAATAGAATAAAAAGTAGCATGAGTTAGTTGAGACATGATATGTGATATAAAAATGGATTGAAATTTGCTATATGATATTGAATACGTATGAATTGATGATGAAATGAATTAAGAATGACAATATATGTAATATGAATTGATTTATATGATGTGATTGGATTATTGGTACCCTATTAGTTGTTTGGATTGTGTCGAATATAGTTGGCATGCCATAAGATTAGATTGTGTACGGGTTAATGCACTTCATGTGCCGGGATACGTTTCATGAGCTAGGATGCGCTTCGTGTGCTAGGATGCGCTTTGTATGTCAGGATGCGCTTCGTGCACCAGTATTCACTATGTGTGTCTGTTTCCTTTACTTCGGTTTATCTGATGATGCACTTCGGTGCCATACCAGTGTGTTGGTTGGATGATCGTGTATTCGTTCGAGTTAGAGTCAGGTTAATAGGGATTATAAAACATAAGCACGGTAAATGATATTGATCTGAAATGATATGGAACTAGATGTGCATATATGTAATTTATGATAAAGAAAGCATATAAAAGATTATGTGAACCGATTAGAAACGAGCTCTAGGGCCGAACCGAATATGAATGAGTCAATAGACTCCATAAAAAAAATCAAATTGTAAGTTGAATGGATAAATGACATTGATTGAACATGGAAATTAGATAGCCTATTGTTAAAAGTATATATGTTTGAGACTTAAATGGTATTGAATGTTTCAATTGGTATATAGATTGGCATTTGATGAATGGTATGATATGGTGAAATCTATTGCAAATGTTAAATGAATTTATATACAAATTACTATATGTATAATATATATATTGGCATGATAGAATATGAATTGGTTAGACATTGAACTTGAACTTATTGTGACCATTTGCTAATGCTAAGGTTGCATTAAGTTGCATCATGAAAGCATTACTGAACTTTATCGCTCAATGTACGGTTTGTTTATTCCATGCACAAGTTTAGGTGGACCTTGAAGTCTCGAGAGGTGAATTCATCATCTAGTTTGCAGCTTTTGACTTAAGAAAGTTTGTATAGTTTTTTACATTTTGATCAATGGCAAGTACTTAGGGTTGAACCCATTTTTGGGTTATAAATGGTCAAATTGGTGAAATTGAGCAATGTATGTATGAAAAATGAAATAGCTTATGAATGGTTAAAGTTTTTTTGGTTATGATGTGGAATATAACCTTTATATCATGATGTTTGTTAATTTGGGTCATAAAATTAGCTATACTTTTTTAAATGACAGGATGAAACTAAAAAGGAATGAATTTGTAGGATTCTATTTATAATGTCATGACACCACCCCATGGATGTCGTAACACCAACCTTTATCATTACAACGTCAACTTACTGTCTTCTAGGTCACGACATTGCACCATAAGAGTCACGACGCCAGCCCAAAACATTTTGTAAATTTGCATATTAGCCCTCAATTGGTCTTAGGTTTTCATAAGCTCGTATAAGACTAAAAAATGATTATGTAACATATTATGAATAGGTATTATACTTACATGCATGTATAAATGGTTGTATTATATATATAATTGTTCGTAGTTGCTCCAGCAATGGATGTGACATCTCGTAGCTTGGACCCGGTGATCGGGTTGGGTATGGGGTGTTACATTTAGTGGTATCAGAACTACAAGTTTAACTGGTTCTCGAAATAAATTGAGCTCAAAATTGAGTCTAGAGATACATGCCAAGGTCGAGTCGAGTTTGAGTTGAGATTTGGATGCTGATTATGAATTCCTCTGTTTATAACTGAAAATTTCAGAGGAATCAAGAAACGCTATTTATGATGAGATGTACAGTAGTGATAACTTCATTGAGGGTGAGAATAAGATTGAGATCGAGACACTTGGTGTTGATCAAGTTGGTGCTCAAAAAAATAAAGCTGATAGATCTCACTGAGAAGGTTAAGGTGGTGAGAATTTGCTCTGCACGATAACAAAAGTCCTTTAGTGAGTGGTGGGAGTTGCTCCACATGTTGCACTAGTAGGCACAACTTAGCGAGCTTTGATAAAGGAGTTGTGGAAATATGGAGCAACTGAATTCAAAGGATTGAAAGGTGTCGATCCCTCATTAGTCGAAGTCTAAATAGAACCGACAGAATGGGAAATGCAATAGTTAGAATGTTCCCCGTACAAGTGTGTTACGTGCATAGTATCTGTTTTGAAAGATGAGGCGTATTAGTGGTGGTTGACAGTCACCCGTCATGTGCCGCTGATTAGATTACTTGGGCATTCTTTTAGTCCAAGTTCTAGAAGAAATATGTTGACAAATTGTATCTAGAAGAAAAAAAAATTCATAATGCTAAAATAATGTGATATGTTAGTGGTTGATTATGATCGAGAACTTTTATGACTCAACAAGTACACTATTGTATTAGTGCGATAGAAGAGGAAAGTTGTTAACAATTCCTTCGTGGATTGCATGATGAGATCTGAGTTCAATTAGTTTTGCTTAAACGCAATGAATTTTTTGATCTAACTGAACGAGCAAAAGTGGTGGAGCAAGCTATGGGCCTAGATAAGAAAAGCGAGCCCTTCTGAGCCTTCCTAAGCCTTCGGAAAGAGTCTGGACTTTTAATTCGCAGCCTTTGCCAAAACGAGCTAGAGAGTTTCGAGAACCCTAGAGATCAACTCCAAGGACTGTTAGGTCATATAAAGCTTAGGATCGACAATCATCAGTGTCAGTGGGCAGTGTTAAAGGTCCTGTAAGAGATTTAGACATTCTAAATCCCGAACTTTACAGAAGAAGACATAAAGGTGACCTGTCGTTAAATGTAGTAGCTAATTCAAGTCAATTCCGACTTAAGGGGTTTGTTTTCTAAGAAATTTAGGATTTTATATTACGTTTTCAGAAATTAGGCCTAAGGAATAAATATTAATAAAATAAGTGTTGTTTAACACATTCTGTAAGTTTTGTGACCCAATAGGCTGACACGGGCCTTAGGTTGTGCTAATATGGTTAATTGAGTGTGTAGAATGAAGACATAAAGGCCCAATTGACGTGGAAGCAAGGGACGAGTGATGCACAAGCTTCCCGAGATGTCAAAGTACAAAACAAACGACGCAAGGTAGAAATAGGGTGTTGTGTCGTGCCACACAAGGGGTGTGGCACGGCATAGGATGACATCCTACCAAAGTAATTCGAGGTTATTTTTGTTCGCACAATCAACTTTATACAAATACCTAAGATGTGCCGAAGACCTAGTTTGGGCTGCCAACACTTCTATAAATAAGACGTTAGGAGTTTGATTTAACTGAGTCATCCTAGACGCCTTCAAAAACTTGGTAGTTTAGGAGTAGATTTAGATTATTTTCTTTTTGGCTTTTCAATACTATTTTGTTTTCATCTTGAAATTAGTTTTGATTTAAGAGTTTATTTATTTAATTAAAGTATTTTAGTTAATTTGCATTTGATTTAATTATCTATTCCAAATTTACTACTCCATTCCTTATTCAATATTCAATCCACTATTATTCAATTCTCTTCCGAATCAATTACATGATTCATTCAATCGAGATAGAAATTATAAATAATATGAGTGGCTAAATTCTCTAAGAGAGATTAACGAGTGGATGGGGATGTGATTAACGGAGGATTTAGAGTTTCTCGAGAGGGGTTAGTTGGTATGAATTACGTATGCTTAAACCACTAGGACCGACAACCCTAGAAAGTTATCATAGGCTAGATGAGGTTTGGAGATAAATCGAACTGAGTAAATCGTAATTTATCCTAGTTTGAGAAAGTGAGGTTAGGAGATAAGTGAGTATAAACCAATCTAGAAGTAATTAGAGGCCAGGAGGTAATAATTGGTTAATCAGTAGCTAATTCACCTTAAAACCCTAATCCAAAGTTAAATCCAAAGCTTGAAGCAAGTTCATCTTCCTGATTGGTTTATTGATTATTAAGTTGTTTGTTTATTTTATTATTTATTTTATTTAGTTTTATCTCACTTATCTATTTTATGGTTTATCTTAATATATGAATTAATAACTACTACTTAGACTTACTATTGTAAAACATTTTCATTATTTATTGTAACACCCAAATTCGGTCCGGATGTTATGGCTGAATCCAGCATGTCACATTGAAGTGTTTTATCGAAACCTTGTTTTCATTAAAAAAACCCTTCTAAAGAAATTTTAAGTAAAATCCCAATTTGTACGTTCTTTTATAACAAGGTATATTTAGAAGTCATTTTTAACTTTTTACTTCATTTTAAAAGTTACTTTGGAAAAATTTACTTTAACTGCGGAAGCTTATTAGTTTTTTTAAAAAAATAACAAGTGGTTTCAGAAAAGAAAAAAAAAACTTAAAATGTGTTTAAAACGAATAAATCCATGTTCCAGTCTTAAAGCATCATAATGTGCAGTAATAACCAGAGAAAAGGCCTTATTACAATTCAGACTTAAACAATTAAAATACTAGAACTTTTAATAAAGAAAAGAATCAAGTCTAAGTTGTCTTGCTAGTTGGCCACCTCCGAGTCCCTCCATCCGTCGAACTGCCTACTAAGGTTCACTTGAGAAAAATAAAAGAGGGAGTGAGTTTCGAAACTCAATGTGTACAACCCTCAGCAACAATATTTATATCATGCAATACAAATCATCTTGGGTCTGAGCCCAATACAATAATAGCACAAAATCTTGAGCAATCATGTATGCAATAATGCAATGTCCACCCCATCCAACCGATACACATCATCTCCATCCAACCAAAACACATCCTGTGGGGATAACTATATCGACCCACCCATCCGAAACACATCAATGGTAGCGTTGGTTGCGGTACTACCTAACGTTGTAGCAAAGCTGCTGATCATATATTGGGCTTAAAAGCCTTCGTTGGATCCACGGTTGTCAAGCGACTATGCGATCCTCATATAACACTTCTTCCAATATAATTCCCACCCACATGCAACATCATAACACTTGAGTGCAACATGTAGCATATACATAAGTCATACTTATAACACAAAAGGGTATTTTAGTAATTCTACCCTATTGGGGTTTCCAGTAATTCTAACCTACAGGGGTGTTTTAGTAATTCTACTTTATAAGGGTATTTCAGTAATTTACTAACGTATGGGTCTTAATTACGAACTTTGGCCCATCAACAAGTCCTCCTTGGCTAGAGTGAACAAACATTATGCACCAGGTAGGGTTCCAGAGAAGAGTAAGTGGGTCATTAAGACCGCTTAAGTACCAAGCTCTCCCTAGATCCAATCCTAGACATGCATATGCCCATTGCCACACTCTAACCTTACGCCTTGTCCACAGACGTGTTTGATAAATTAATTAAGTTTTATGCACTTGAGGATTCATTAGTAACTAGGCCTAAAAGTCCATTATAAAACCCTAGTATGTATGTTTGCATGCTTTCATTCATTCATATAGCCCATTAGGCCCACTCGCATTTATATGGCCCTTTAGGCCCAATCACAATCATACGGCCCATCAGGCCCAATTCGTTCCAAACAATTCAACAAACTTTGTCAACTCATCACTTATTATCAACATATCAATTTTTGCTAGGTTGGGCTCACAAGCCTGTCGGCCCATTTGGCCCATTCTGGCCCAGTTAGCCAAAACGTGACCCAAGTCCATGAGATCGCTCATGGGGCCTCTGATAACGATTGAATACCCTCGTACGAGTGTTCGCGCACTTGCAGGACTACCGTAGCCAAATTTTTGACTTTTTGGCATTTCGGCTTTTTGGCATTTTGGCTTTTCGGCATTTGCCGATTTATCGTGTTGTGCAGTGTATGTACACACCTGGTAATAAAGCGTGTTGCGATTTCCTTATCTCCCAAACCTACAACCGATATCACCCTTCAATTAATTGCATGCTTAATACATATCTTTACCAAAACCGAAACCTCACCATTCCCTTACCTTGCGCGACAAGTCTTAACAGCCCCTTCTTTAATCCTCACTATGATCAACTCCTAGATCTGCACCAATCTTAACTATCAAAACTAGAATAACAGGTGACTTGTATCCAACACAAGTCCCCCTTCCTTTAACTATAACCATTCGGCCAACTAAAACCAAGAACACTTACCTAAGAAGTAATCAGCCCAAAAGAGGAGTAGTGCGGCACAGAGAAGGTTCGGCCAACAAAGTATTCGGCTTAAAGAAGGTGAACTAGGAGCAAGAAAGAGAAGAGTTTAATGAGAAAGGAAGGGAAGAAATTGGCACAAACTTAAAGAGAAAGAATAAGGGTTTTTCCACTTTTGGGTAATTGGAGAGAAAAGTAGTTTTCGGTAAAATAAGAAGAAAGAATTTAGCATTAGCCTAGAACCCCAAAATCGACACCTATATATATACTAGCTGAAATTGCCTTCCCTTAATTGCCAATTCGGCTCCACCTATTCTTCTATCTTCATCTCCTAACTTTTCTCCTCGATAATCTCCTCAATCCCTTCCAAAAATTTCTGTTCTCATCACTTCTCTTAGAGTCCAGTTCCACGCCACTACCAACCATTTAGAAGGGAAAAATAAAATTCCTAAAAATACCAAGCTAGCACTCAAACCTAGGATCCCCTTGCTTGCCACTAACGCTACCTCCCTGCACCCTAAGTGGCGTCACTTATCCACTACACGACAACCTTGCTTTTATCTCCATTTATTTAAAAGCCTAGCTACTCGCCATCAATGTTCCTTTAATTATTAAATTAAAATTCCTTTACCTTAAAGTTTGAACCCAGAACTTCTCCAACACCTCTAGACACTCCAAATTTATTAAACCCTTAAAGCCGACATGTCATTTGTCATTTTCTTGCTTACTAAAAAAAATTTATGAGACCCAAAGCCCATAGCCCAATTCGTTTAGGCCCAAAATTCGGGGCGTTACATTTATTTCATCCCTCCCTTGGGTATGATCCTCTGAATACTTCCAAAGTATGTTGTTGTACTAAACTATATTAAAATTTGACTCATGCACTTGCAGACACCATCGTTCTTAATTCTTATATTTTGGTGTTATGTTTTAACTATAAATGATAACTCATTTATACGCGATGAAGTTGTTAGCGCTATTGCTGGGGAGGTTTCGACAATAAATTTTGAAAATAATTTTGCAAATCGTAAGATAAGTAGGAATGTTAAGACCTATAGATACAATTTTTAATTTAATTTTATTTTCAAGTCGTTTATGACCCAAAGCTCAAGCACTCCAATTGAATCATACCCAGATTTAAAGTAAATTATTAGACGTAACCATCCAACAATGAACATTGATCCACCTGTGGTTATAAATTTACCATAAGAAAACCATTGTTTGAAGAACTAAGAGAGCAACAAAGAACCAAGAGAGCAACAAAGAACCATACGGGAAGAAGTCCCAGTGCGAGTACGCCCTACCTACACTAGACGCAGTGTGAGAAATATAAAACGACCGGCAATTAATGCTAATAATTTTGAGATAAACATGACCACTCTGCAAATGATTCATATTAGGTTCAGTTCAAAGGAATGACCACTCTACAAATGATTCAAATTACACTTCAGTTCAAAGGGAACATGGTTGAAGACCCGAATTAGCACTCAAAGTGGTTTCTTCATCTATGTGACACCTTCAAATACAATAAGGTATCTAATGATGCTGTGCATCTTTGATTATTCTTGTTTTCTCTATGCGACAATACTACTGATTGGTTGGATTTGTTAGAACCAAGTTCCATCACCATATGGAGTGATCTAGTAGAAAAATTTCTCTACAAATATTCCTCGATTAATCGAACAATTTAGCTCTAATGAGAAATTACAAATTTCAAACAATATGGAGGTGAGTTCTTGTACAAGGCATGGGGACGATTCAATGATGCTAAGAAAGCGTCCACATTATGGATTGCAAGCATGGCTCTAAATCCAATTATTCTATAATAGGGTTGATGGCCTCACGTCACTTGTAGTAGTTATTTTAGGTCATTTCCACATTTAGTGAGTTTGTTTTCTAGGTATTTTATAATTAATTATTATATTTTTAGTATTAGTAGCTTAGGATTAAAATTTAATAAAAATAAGTATTTCTAACACATTTTTTGAGTGTTTATAACCTATTAGGCCGACACGGGTCTTAGGTTGGTTTAATTTGGGTATTTAAGTGTGCAGAAGGCTTAATTTTAGGCCCAATTGATGTAGAAACTTGAGGTGAGTGTTGCACAAGCTTCTCGGGCCATGAAAGCATGAGAAAAACATCCTAAGCCATAAAATGCCTTGCATGGCATGACACGCAATGTCTGTGTTGCAACACGTAGCCTTGTGTTGAGCCACAACAACCCTATGTTGAGTCATATCAACCTGTGTTCAGCCATAAAGCCTGCATGTAGGCTACAAGAAAAGATGACGTCAGCAATGTTTTGGTAGATTCTCAAAGATTTTATTTCTTACTTGTTGATCTGCCACAAATTGATATGGCAAATTAGGCTTTCCCGATATGCTTAAGGAACTATTCTTGAGCATAATAGTGTCTTTTGCATAGTTTTTTTTTGTTATTTTTAGATTTTAAGTTAATAAGTGAAAATGTATTGCTTTTGCTCATTTTGTGACCCAATTTGGCAAATAGTACTATTTAGGGGGCCTAATATGTGATTGAGTTGTCTAGGGACATGTTGGATGTTGGAAATGAGCAAGAATGGCACCTAAGGAAATGGTATCATGATATCCACACCTTCGAATCGTAATACCTCCAACAATATGAAAGATTGGAGACACCCTTCATGGTATCGCGATATCCATTTTGGGTATGGCGATATCCACCTTTCCAAGAAGACCCTAAGGCTCAACACTACTTAAGGTATCACAAATACTCACTTCTAGGTATCGTAACATCGACATCATCAAGGGGACAAAATTAAAAAATAGGGTAGTCCTTGTCCACCCAATCCACCGATCACTTAAGGCCCATGTAGGGGCATTTTGGCAATGAAAACTCATTAGAAGATGGCCTAAAACAGCTAAAATTTGCTAAGGAGGAGAGAGACACACATTAGCTTAGTTTTAGCTAGGTTTAGTTTTCTCTTAGTTTTTCTGTACTTTCTCTAGGGTTTTCATTTTCTCTTCTTTCTTAGTTTAGAGCTTTTTTTTTTTTTTTTTTTTGCATTTACTTCTTGTTCTTGATGTTCTTAGTGTTGTTAAGTTAGTTATCATTATAGCTTAGGTTTATTTACACTTTCAATTCCTATGCCATTGTTGTAAGACATTTTTAGCTTTAGTTTAATGTATTTTAGTTTTTTTTACTTTAAATCTGTTAAAGTTAGTTCCTTTTATATTTATTGCTTTAGATTTTCTTGTTGAATGCTTTTAGTTTCATGTTCTTTAAGTTTTGTTGCATAAAAATCTCAACTTTTATATTTATCTTAAGCTTTACTTTAATGGCTGTTTTGTTTTACATTTCCATGTTCATCCTCTTTATTTTCAGCATAAGTAGCTAAACGTAAAAGGAAGTTGGTTGATGGAGATGTGGGTAAGCTGATTTTGGACCAAGCACTAAATCATAATAAATTGGACTAAATCGAATAGACCTAAAAACTTAGGAAGTAACGCCCTTAAGGGAACATCTAGGCAAGTGTGTAACGCCCCAAACTTGATCCGATAAACCAAACCTAAATATTAGGGGTCATGCCTATTATGAATGTAACTTAAACCTTTTTACTTAATTAAAAATTTCTATTATTGACTATTACATAGTTTCACTTCAAATTGAATTTTCTAAGTATGTAAAATGAATGGTTACAGGTTTGATGCATGGTAATTAAATTATAATGATATCTATGTTTTCAATTTCGTGCTAACATAAGTACCTTAATTCACAAATCTGCAAACATGAGTTCATTTTTTTTATCACGCCACTTAACTCGATCTATATGCATAATAGTCCTAATTGCCACTTCTTGGCATAGTCCTAACATTGTCCTTCTAGGCGTAGACTCATATTAGCTAACTTGAAAACACTATACACTGAAATAAGTTCATAAGAACTTAGTGAGGGGAAACTTTATTTACCTTAATAATAACACTTATCCTTTGTGACAGGTGAAACATCCTATCGATCTTATCGACCATGACCTTTGTACTCTATATCTTGTGAGTACCTTTGCACAATCTATCCTTCGTACATCACTTTCTTTGTAACACCCTATACCGCTGTCCGTCGCCGGAATAGGGTATTAAGGTATTACATAACTAAATACGACTTACTAGAGGTTCATAAATACCAACTAGGCTTAGATTCTTTAAAATACTATAACCGAATGTTTATAGATCACTTGCAAGAAGGTTCGGTTAGTACATTGCATCACAATGAATTTGATAAATAAGCATCTATCAAAATCTACCATGTGACTACCAACAATTAGGCCAAAACAATTTCTCAAATAACAGTATACCATATTTGAGACACATTGCATCTTGATTTCTATCTATAACTCATGCTACAAATATCAAGCCACATGAATTTCATCAAAACATATATTCATACTTAAAGACTAAGCAAGCCATTTTCGCATGGCTAAAATGATTACAACTCAAAACGTAATTCGGTTTACTGTACGGAGATTAGCCTATACATGCCATTGTTCTCAAAATAACTATCAAATATACCAAAATAACGACGATAGTGTAGGTGATTTAGGCTTCAATCCCCGAGTCCGTAGCTTCCAAAAAGAGATCTATAAAACAAAGGAAACAAAGCAAACGGAGTAAGCATTACAATGCTTAGTAAGTTTTAAGCAGTGACAACGGATGAAATTAAATTATAACATAGTTATTCGCGTTTTTGTTTCCCTCTTCTTTTGGGTATGTCACCCTTACCCGAATACACACATTCTTATCATATACGATAGGCAGATAACATTCACTTAATATTGAGCTCATATAATCATAGACATATTGCATAATTTCACATAACACTTCTCATTAACCAATTTTACTATAACCATATTAATAGTCTCATTTCATAACCACATACGCAATCGCATAATGACCTTATGATTTGGTCCAAAACAAGCTTGCATATAAGTTTAGGGTACATACCTGTATAACTTAATGCTTTAACGCATTCATTAGCAATCGTTATTATGAAGTCGTTAAATCTTAGACTTTATTCGTATCATCATCGAGTCTTTTAGCTCGGATAAAACCTCCACTCAAGCCTTCGGGTCTTAACCCGGACTTAGTCTCCGCATGTAGCCTTCGGGTTTTAACCCGGACTTAGTCTCCGCATGTAGCCTTCGGGTTTTAACCCGGACTTAGTCTCCGCATGTAGCCTTCGGGTTTTTAATCCCGGATTCAAATCACAGAGTTCCATGTATATCTATTCACATTTTATTACATTTCACATAACGAAGAATCACATGTGTAATTCAAGTCCACTCATTTACATATAGACATATATCATGCTCACTGACTTTGTGTCGTAGACATCATTCAAGTCCAATACAAGTATACTTCTTTTACTAAACTTTCAGCTCAATAAGTAACACACATATGCATATATCCCAAATCTTATTCTTTGCTTAGTTCTCTAATAGCCATTCGGCTATATAACAAACATATACAAGGTTTCTTACTCAATAACCTTATTATGGTAAGGTCAATAGGACATCATTCATTTATCATTCATGCATATCATGGCATTTAAATTAAATACCAAAACCAATTACTCAAAACTTACCTTGGACTTTCCCGAGCAATTATGAGTTGGCTATTCGACCACTTTAGCCTTCCCTTTATCCGAACTTGTCCCTCTATGCTCTTGAGCTAAATAAAATATTTAAATCTATTAATCCTTATTCAAACATCTCAATTAATTAATTTCACTTATAGTCAAATGGTATATGCATATACTTCTCATAGCAAACACACACACATTCGGCCATTTCACATACATACCACAAGTTGCAACAAGCTGATTTTCTGAGCAACATTCAATAAATTACTCATAACTGGAGCTACGAAACTCCAAATGATGTGCCGTTAATTTTGCCTGAAATTAGACTCATATATCTTCCATCCATAAAATTTCCAGAATTTTTGGTTTGGCCAATCAATACCAGAATTTTCTTAAAGTTTCCCCTATTTCACTGTTCGACTAAACTGACCACTCTTTACTACGAATTGAATTTCTCCTTGTACAGAATTCAAAACATGTCCTAGCCTATTTCATTCGAAACTAGACTCATTAAGGAGTCTAAGAATATAAATTTTGCCTCATAAAAATTTTTATGCCATTTATGGTGATTTTCTAAAAACAGAACAGGGGATTTCGGAGTCATTCTGACACTGTCTCACACAACTTTAAAAATCTATTTATCGGCAATTACATTGCTTGTAAGGTTTCTTTTATAAGAAACTAGACTCATTAAGCTTTAATTACACAATTTATTCAGCCTCTAATTCAACTCCAACAATTTATGGTGATTTTCTAAACTCACGCTACTGCTGCTGTCTTAAGCAGATTTATTACAGATTTACTCTTAAAACATACGTATGTCAAATTACAAGCTTAAACCAACACATCACCATTTACAAATCAAGACATTAAGCATTCATAATTTAGCTCATAACAACATGGCCGATTTCTAGTTTTGCCGTCTAACCAAGATTTCGTAAATTTTAAGCTCAATATAACGAAGAGCATGCCTAATTTAAGCAAAACAATTTCCTTTCTTATAATTACATATATATATATATATATAGCAATTTCTACTTCGTACCACTTAAGAATGGATTCAATTTAATCATCCATCACCAAGCACTCAATCGGTCATTTATTAAACAAAATTATCAACAAAACAACATCTCCTAAAAATTATCAAACATTAATTCCACATCTTACCATGATAGCCGATTATCAAAAAGCACTTTAAGCTACCATGGCCGAAAACCCCCTTTACTCAAACAATCCGATTCCCAAATATCATCAAATCCATACATCAATACATTTAGCTAGCTCAAAGCTCTCTTTACTACCATTTCTAAACAAAAACAGCAAAACATTCCAGCAACTAGCATATTATAGCTACTGCCGAATGCTCTCATAACCCTTTTTTTTTTTTGCCACACAAAATACAAGTTTTTCACAAATCCACTTACAAATTCAATTTCACATGCATATAGGCATCAAAAAATCCATTAAGCACCCCTAATTTCATTTCTATCATCAAACTCAAATTTTATAAATTTCCTACTCATGACCGAATGCATGTCTCATCTTCAATGGCAACAATTTATTCACCTCAAAATTTAAGTCTTCATTTGGCATTCATTCTAACACATACTAACATTTAACACATAAATTTCCAAAATTAATCTCAACCAAAACCGAGCATGAAACCACTACCAAATCAAAGAATGCATCGGTGAATTTAAAATAAGATTACAAGAAACTCATGAACAACAAAACACAATCAAATTAGCAAATTTAAGGCCATGCCCGAATGAAATTTCATAAAGAAAAATAAAAAATTCATGTATGGGTTCCATCAATAGCTTTATGAGGAGTTTAATTTCACCAAAAATTACACAAAAATCACATAGAAACATACCTTAATCAATCCTAAAATGACCGAATGCCTAGCTTGAAACCTCTCTTTTCTTTGTTTTAATTTCGGCAAAAGAGGAGGAACAAAAGAAAATGGATAACTTTGTTTTTATCACCTCTCTTATTATTTTATTCATCTTTATTTTATGAATTTATAATAACTTTTATTTTATGCATAAAGTAAGCATTTATTCACTAAAGTACAAAACAAAACACCCAAAACCTCATCATTAGATGAGTTGGCCGGCCATCATAATGAAAAGAGGGAAATTTGACATGCAAGGACATTAATTCTCTTGCATGCACTTACTAGTCATCACATAATTACCTAGCTCATTTTCAAAGTTCACAATTTAGCCCTTCTAAGTACAATTCACTATGATAAGACTAAATTAAGTCACCACAAATGTCGTATATGATTTAGCACTTATAATAAGCATCAAAATGAATGTTAAAAATATTTCCGTGACTCGAATTTGTGGTCCCGAAACCACATTCCGACTAGGGGCAACTTAAGGCTGTCACATTCTTACTTTCATCTAATCCTTCATATATTTATACCAATTTCCTTTCTAGAGATTCGCACATCTATTACGTTATTGCCTTTACATGATTAATTCTGAACCAACTTATTATCACAATTGTGCATAAACGCATCACAGATGGAAAAGACCTCCTTTGAGCTTGTATAGAGTCAAATCCTTATTTAGACCTCCCTTTAAGTATTACTTGGTATTTTTTTACGATTCCTCTACTCATTATTTTTAATTGATTCTTGGTCATAACTAGTTTTAAACGTAAAGATGATAGATACTTTGGGCATGCTGAAATTACGAACACACTCATGGGTCCTAATAATGAATCCTTTACTCAGAAAGATTCTTCAGATGGAAACTCATACACTCGACTATCTCCTTGATTCGTCTTCTTTGCTTCCTCCTTATCTTCGTATGGTCTTTACCTTGAATTCTTCAACTACCTTAATCCATTCCAATCTTTCTATTTGTACTTTAGGGCCCTACAGAATATGCCATAAGAATTATACATCCTGTAATCATCGTAGGATTACCTTTCCCATTTCACCGCAAAATGTTTCCCTCAATCGTTTCTACAAATACATTAATTTTGAAGTTCGCCAAAAGTTTACTTTAGAAATCCCCACATACACTGTTCATTCAAGGGTCATTACCCTTACCGTAACTTCAAAGTTAGTCGTATATATATGTATTTATTGTTCTTTTAGAGTTTATTGTACATATTATGCTTTCAAGGAACTATACATGTAACAGCTCGTTTTTCAATAGTGACAGAACAGTGGTTTTGAGACCACAAATTTTTGTTGAGACCATAAATTTTTGTCATGTAAGCCGTAAATATTATTTGTAGAATATTTACTAAGTCATTAGAGTCGTATTAAAATTTGGTTAAGAAATTTTAATATTTAGATAGCTAATTAAAGAAAAAGGACTAAATTGTAAAAGGTACAAACTTAGTAAATATTGCATTTAAGTTATTAAATAGTTTAATTAATAAATTATGAAGAACTTAGGTAGCAATTAGTCCTTAGTTATTAATGTTGGATGACATTAAGAATGAAAATGATAAAAATAATGTATAATTAATGGCAAAATTGTAAATAAAGTAAAATTAAATAAAACAAATTGAAATGTGAGATTTTTCTTCTTCATTTCCTTATCTCTTTGACTTGTTTTCTTGTAATTCTATGTTTTGGGATCGTTGTAACTAGGTCCAGCTAGCCCGTACCTTCATTTTTGAATCTATTAAAAATTTTGGAAGTTACCATTAATGAATCTTGGTTGTTTGTGACGATAGTTATATGCTTGAAGCTTTGATTTTTGATATTTGGTTGTTTTGTAAAGTGATTTTAGTTAGTTTTTTTTTTTATTAAAGGATTAAATTGTTAAAATTTTAAATTTCTAGGTTTAATGGTGAATAAGAGCTATTTTATGGACTATTTAGAAGCCTTGAGTATTCGGCTGTAAATTTTTTACTTGAGAAAATGGTCAAATTGATAATTTTCGTGTTAAGGGACTCAATTGCATAAAATGTAAAAGTTTGGAGAAATTGTGTAATTTTTTTAAAATAAAATAGTATAAAATGTAAAGTAAATTGGAATATGAAATATAAGCTAGTAATTGAGAATTTTATATTTTAGATCAAGATACTGTTGATTTACGTGGAAAAAGGGAAAATTACAGAATAGTCCTTGAAGTTCTGTAACTATTACAACTTAGTCTAGGTATGTTCGTACAGTTTATAATTCAATATCTATATGAATTGTATGATGATATAATATGATATAGTGGATATTAATTGTTTAATGATGAAGTAAAGTTGTTTGAGAAAATGTTATTGAATTTTGACATGTGGGTCGGCTGAACTCGAGATAGAGTACAATGTAATGACGGTGTGTTATACGGGGTTTGAAGTGGAGATTGATGAGGTGATGTAACACCTCTTACCCGTATCTAATGCCGGGACAGGGTATGAGGCGTTACCTAACTAACACTTATGCAACTGAATATTTCCGGATCAATAAACTTCGTTCTAATTTAAAACTTTTCAAACTTTATCTTAAAGTCTCGAATATGGACCTACGAGGCCCAAAACATGCTTTAGAAACAATCTGGGACTAAACCGAACACTATCATAAATGTTAGAAAAGTTCATAAAAAAAAACTGGGCACACGCCCAGGTGAAAGGGTGACACGCCCGTGTGATCTCTAATATGGCCATGTTGAAGGGCCGTGTAGCTCACACGGCCTAGGCATGTAGGGGCACGCCCGTGCCCCCATACTCGTAGGGATTTTATTTCTAACATCGAACCTACAGGGGATTTTCACATGGCCTAGCACACGAGCCCGTGTCCCTCACACGGCCATGACACGCTCGTGTCTCAGCCCGTGTGCGGAAACCTTGGTATTTTATTTCTAACGTCATCAACTCTTAAGGGTCACACGGCCAAGGCACACGCCTGTGTGCTAGGCCGTGTCTTTCACACGGTTGAGACACACGGCCGTGTCTCAGCCCGTGTGGTTACTACTGGGCATTTTATTTTGCCAACTTAAGATGCAGGAGACACATGGCTGAGCTATACGCCCATGGGACCGACCGTGTGTCACACACGGCCTAGACATACGCCCGTGTGTCTACCCGTGTGTACAAGTATTACCACCTTGAAACATAATCAAACACATACCAATCTTACCAATGCATAACATGGCATAAATACTCAACCAAACAACCACAATTAGACATCCACACATCACATAGCTTCATCCCAAAATGTATGCATACACCTAAAACTTTCATACTCCAGGCATCAATAGTTACATTCTTTTTACACTTAATTAATCAACTAGCCTATACATGCCATCTAACCAAAATTACAAGGCTTTGAGTACCAAACCATAGCGAGATAGTGTGTTGAGATCTTTGACTTTTTCCAACCCGAGCAAGCCTCTGGAACCCTATGAACATAGGAGAGAAAACAAGGTAAGCTATAAAGCTTATTAAGCTCATATAATAATAGGCTGATATTAACTATCAGATACATCCCAAGTAATTACACGAGCATAAAATAGTTCATATGGTCTCACCGTATAATCATCTACTCCCTTATAGAACTAACCTTGATTTTTGAAAGCTTATTCATTTCAATAATCGTATGAATCAAAAGCATACTTATCAATTCACTTACAATTACTTGTGCATAAACGATATGAAATATTTCACATTCAATTCAATGGTCATTTCTTAAGCATAAAATACTATCTTGCATGTCAAACAGTAATATTACTCATATTTACGCTGTGGACTTATAACATGTGCTTAAGTTACTTCCACTTGATACTCCCATAGATTTCATAGATACCTGTATCACTTAGCTGGATTACTTCTTTATTCTCAACCTGACGTAGTCTGTTGATTTGCTTAAATATCGATAACAACATGTTATCTCAATTCAATATCAATAAATATCATGAATTCGTGAATCTTTGATATTTCATTTGTATAATTAGATATGAATTCCACAATTTCTGAGTTACCTGATGAGTCATTCAGAACACCGTCGAATGCTCAGGAATCACATATGCATGATACCAATGCCATATTCCGAATACGATCTTACATGAAGTCGCACGCCAATGCCATGTCCCAAAATGGTCTTACACTAGCTTTCACATATCGGTACCGATGCCATGTCCCAGACATGGTCTTACACTGACACATATCGAGGCCGATGCCATGTCCCAGACATGGTCTTACTGTAACACCTTTAGCAAAAAAATGTAACACCTTTAACCCGTATCCATCGCCAGAAAGGGGTTACAAGGTATTACTGACTAAATTTAACTTTTCAATATTTATGTATAAATATACATACAAAAAATGCTAATACTAAAGGATTTAATTTATTTAAACATGAATTATTTTAAAAATCACACATTTAAAACATTTGTTAATGCTGATATAAAAACATACACATTCAGCTTCAACATCTAAATATGCACACATGCATATATTTATCAAGTGAACAAATTTCAAAGTGTCAAGATGGTACATATCTCAAGGTGCATATGATCAACTTACAAGCAAAGAATTACACCTTTGTGAAAACAAAATCACTATTCATTTGGTCAACTTCATAAGCTTTAGTCTATTACAACTCATTAAAATTTTAAAACATCCACTCAAGATTTAATGAAACCAAATTCTCATGCCTCATATAATTAGAGAAAAGAAAAAAAATAATATACAACATATAATAACTTAAACAAGTTGACCAATACCAAAACCAAACATACATGTAACCTCAATTACCAAAAAGCCGATTACTTAAAACCATATGTTCACCCAATTTGCTTATAGATAAATCATGTACTTTAAGAAATACAGAACATTATTACACCACAACACTTTTTCCATTTCTATTTCCAAAGCAATAATTCATACAAGTATACGTTGACCCTAAATTCATCATTAGTAAATTTCTATAATCTTGAATCTTTTCAAAGCATAACAAAACTGTATGTCATGGTTCAACTTCAGTTTATAAACATATCAAATGTATACTGTGACATCCTTATTTTGGCCCTAATCGGAAAAGTGGTTTCGGGACCACAAAACAAGTCAAAAAAATATTTAAATATTATTTTCTGTGGATATTATATGCAAATTTTCATACGTGAAAGTTTCTTGTTTTAATTTTGTCATTTGGATGTTGAATTATTAAAAAAGGACTCGTTTGCATAAAAGAAAAATTAGATGGTTTATGTGTGAGTGCCGAATTGTAGTTGTTCTTTTAATATGGAGGGTTTAGATGCAATTAGGCCAAGGAAATTTTGCATGGACATATTCGGCCATTTCATAGTGGAAAGGTAATGATATTAATAAGGCTAAAATTGGAAATGGTTTAATAATGTTTGTTAAATGAAATAAACATAAAAATAAAGACATTTTGCTCTTGTTTTTGGTGAAACTAGAAAGAAAAGAATTGAAGAAGATTTGTTGAGCATTCGGCCACTTGAAACCTCCAATTCAAGGTGATTTTTATCTTTATTCTTGTTAATTTTGGTGTATTTAAAATATATGTTCAATCCTTTAAAAAGCCCATGTTGAAATTTTGAATTTGGTTGAAGGATGTATATTCGGGTTATAGAGGAAAATTGAGTCAAACTTGATTGTTTGTTTAAGTTGAATAGAGAAATGGATGAATCCATAATTATAAGTGAGTAAATTAGTAAAATAAGGAGTTAGAAGGGCTTGTTTGAAAAGAGATTACATTCGGATTAAAGGTACTTTGACAAATTTGTTTTTGTTATTTTTATATGTACTTGGACTGATTTGTAAGGACTTGGAAATACTATGGAATATTCGGCTGAAGTACAATAGGTAGAATGTTGAATATTTTCATGTTAAAGATGATAGGGCCAGATTGTTAATGTCCGAAATTGTAAGGGCTGTTATGTGAAATTTGTTTTAGTTGTATTGTATATAAACAATCCTTGAGTAATGTTAAGTGGATCAAGTGATTTAATAAATAGTTGTTTTATTTTTTTTAATTCAAGCTCAAGAACCTAAAGGGACAAATTCAGACCGGGGTAAGGTGAAAATAGTCGAATAGTTAATTTGTAATCGTTCGACAACATCCGAGGTAAGTTTAAGTAATTAAACATAAGTTATACTTGTTTATAACATGATGTATCATGAAAATTTAATTTACATTGTATATATATGCACAAGGCCGAATCTGAGGATGATTTGAAAGAAAAATAGTCGATATGTTTCATGGTCAAATGTAAGTATGAAATGAAGGTAAGTATTTGATATGCTTTATGGCCGAATAATAAACTTTGATATGGAAGTAAAAGGTTGATATATGTTAGGGCTGAATGGAAAATTTTGGAATGAAATAAAATGTTTGGTAGGTGTTAAGTTTGAGTGATAATAAGATTTACTATGTATTTGTGCTATGTGGAAATTAGAAGCATATGAATTAGGGTATGTGAAACTTTGTGATTTAATTATCATATTGTGTTATTCGGGCCTTTGGCCTAGCAAGCTTTAAGCCGGTGATTATTAACGAGCTTCGAGCCTAGCAGGCATAATGCCGGTGAATGAGTATCGGACTTAAAGTCTAGCAGACCTTGTGCCGGTGATAAATTCAGGCTCATGCCTAGCAGGTTATATATCAGTGATTCGTTTTCAAGTCTATGAATATAAGACTTCAAGTTGTTACAAAGAGGGAATAATGGAAATTGAGCTATAAGGTGATGTATAGAATTGGCTATAAAAAGGTAAGTTTGTATTGGTGTTCATTGAAATAGTTAACTTAGCTATAAGAGATTTATATCATCTTTTGTGAATGGCTTAAGAGAAATCTCTGTGAACGAATGTGGTGATTATAATGTTATCTTGAAGTTGAGTTATGTGTGGCTTATAAGGATATATATATATATTCGGCCAAGATAGCCCTTGTGAAATTGTATTAGGTTATTGCATATATGTGATAGTTTGAAATATTATATATTTAGCATTGAGTTGTTTAATTACTTAATACTTACTAAGCTAATTAGCTTACTTTGAGTGTCTTTGTCATTCTGTTTTATAGATTTTGGCTGAAAGTTACAAGCTCGGGGATCATTATTGAAGTCATCCACGTTATCGTCAAACCTTTGGTACTTTTAAAAGACTATATTTCGAACTATGGCATGTATAGGCTAAACCCTTTTGAAAACAAGTTTATTTTTGGATATGTATATACTCAAGCCATGCGAAAATGGCTTGTTCATTAGCTAAGTATGGGTTCAAGGTTTGATGAAATTATGTAGTTGATATTTGGTTGTGGTTGATTAAAAAGTAAATGACTTGAGAATTTGACTTTGATATTTGGTATAAATATATGTTTAGTGTTAAGATGGAGATTGTATTTACAAATTGTTATGTTGGATACGTTTGGAATGATGAAATTCTTAATATGGTTAACCTTTGCATAAGGATTAGGATATTGAAATTGTTTATTGAAATGGTATATGTTTGATATGTGTAATTGGGCTACTTGTAGCAATAATTTTTTATGTGTATAATTAAATGCTGATTTAGTCATGTTATGTACATGAAAAAAAAATTGTTTGATTAAGAATGAATTTTCATTCGGCAATTGACGTTATATAAGCATCTAATTTGATGTTTGATATGTGATCACTAGTACATAGTCGAATGTTTATTCAAGGAATTAGATTTGTGTAAGATTATTTTTAAAATGCATAGTGATAGACCATTTGATTTGACCAATTGAATTATTGAATGAATTATATGCTTTAGGATTGTCTTATATTCGGTTATAGCCTTATAAAAGAACCAAATGAATAGTATCTTAGGTTTCAAAGGATCATGATGAATGAATGCGTGAGAAGTAGTTTTGGTTGGCTATTTGTACCTTAAAGATTAGGTATTTTTTGGCATTTGAATAAAACATGGTAAAATGATATGGTCCATTAGTTGCACACATGATTTCATAGGTGATTTATTAGGTGTGTTTGTTCATGATTTAAGTATTTAAAACTGTGTACGAAATGATCTTTATACCATGAATGATTTGATTATACTTTATATGCATATATTGTAGTGCCGAATGGATAAAGCCAGTATGGTATGTACTTTTAATATGTTTACTTTATGTAGTTAATGTGGTAATGCCTTGTAACCCATTCCGGCGACGGATCAGGGTTAAGCGTGTTACGTATACCCTATTTTAAAATCAAATAATATAAGTACCTTTAACTCAAAATCTATTAAGTGAATTTAGCACATAGTAAAAACAAAGCCAAACAATCATATCACAAACTACTTCACATTCACATATTGAAACATTACTTGACAAATATGAACAAGCCATCTTTCGCATAGCTTATATATATATATATATACAGGATCCAAAACCAACATTCAAAAGTTGCCCAACCTATACATGCCATAAGTTGAGCTTTAAACATTATATACAAAAATAGTAGATAGTGTGACGATACTGCTGACGGTCCCGATGCTTGAAGCTTGATTCAAAGGTCTATAAAACAGAGAAACATAACATCCAAAGTAAGCTTTTATAGCTTAGTAAGTTATAAGCAAATAGAGATTTTAATAGCATAACTCAATCATAAAAACTTAAACTAAACTCGTTAATCTTAATCATTTTCCTTTCAACTATCAAAGCTTATAATTCTTACAATTTTCTTCGTTAATCTTAATCATTTTCCTTTCAACTATCAAAGCTTATAATTCTTACAATTTTCTTCTATCAACATTTCAAAGCCGAATCCATTTTTAATCCATTGAGCATTATAGCATATCACATATAATTCAAAAATATCCCGAATACCATACATTCACTTATCCGTATATTTAACTTTAGAGCTCATAACATCACTTCATAACACATACCTACGCCATAAATAGCCAAACATTAAGTTATTTATTCATTAAACCATAATATAATTTCATAAGTCACAAATTTGTTCAATCTCATTCAAATACGCAAACATTCTTCGAATTCATAGCACATACTTTATATCTCGTATCAAATTATATACATACCTTATTACAGTTAAACGACAATTTAGCTCGTACCTGGCTCTTTCATTTGTTTAACTTATTTAATAATGTATCGATCCGAAGTCTTGAATGATACACAGGCTTATTGCCTGCTAGGTACCAACCCGATTAAAAACACAATGGCACATGGCCTGCTAGGCTTATAGCCTAATTTTTAATTCACTGGCACGAGGCCTGCTAGGCACAGAGCCTGATTTAATTCACTAGCACAAGGCCTGCTAGGCACAGAGCCTGAATATCCACAATTACATCATTCACACTATCGCACATTTAAATCGTTGACATTCATACTCTTCTATGCTGGTCGCCCTATTATTAATATGCCGAAACACAAATAAAAACATTACTGTATAATTCTCCCATCAATTTCACATTCGGCAACCACAACTAAATTATAGCTAGAGTAATTCACTAAAACAAATCACATTCGACAATGATAGATATAGATTCAAACATTTCAATTCCACACTTAAATTTTGCTTTTAAATAAAATTGAGCACATTTATTAGCTTATATACTTACCTCGGGTATTATCGTATGATAATATCGACTATTCAACGAGCTTTGTTTTCCCTCGATCATGATCCGCCCTCTTTTGATCTTGAGCTTAAATTAAAAGCAAATTAAATTTATTTAATTTACTAATCACTAAATTCAGTAACAAAAAATAATACAACTATATAATTTACACATTCGCCCTTTATAACTGCACTTTAACAAATTAGTCTTAAATCCATAAAACATCAACCAAACATATATTACTCTTAATACACTTAAGCCGAATCTGCTCCTACCCCATATAAGTCCTCCTAATTCATTTGTTTAGAAATTTAATCACTCAAATTTATAAATATATAGTTTAATTCTAAAAACTCAAAATCACAAGAAACTCCCTTACAACACATTTGTCTAATCCCTATACTTTAAAATTTTTTTAATATGAAACACAAATTTCCTAACCATTCACTCAGGCCAAGCATCAAATTATCATTCATATAAAAAATTAACTCATGGGTTTTGGAGAAAATCAAACAAGGAATTCAAAAGATATCAAAATCAACAAAACTATCATGAAAATTACCTTAATTTTAGCTTGCTAATGGCCGAAACTTCAAAGCCAAAGATTTCTCTTTTCTTGTTCTTTTGTTCGATCCTAAGATGAACCACATGCATGTCTTTTTCTTTATGTTTTATTTTATTAAAATAAAACTTAATTTTTAATTTACTTTTTTAACCTTAAACATAATATAACATTACTTTATAATTCCTATCCCTTACCGTCCATATGCTTTATTAATGGCATAATTGCCATTTAAAACCTCAACATTCAAAAGACATGGCAATTTAACATTTTCATGATAACATGCTTATTAATCACTTAATGCAATTTAATCTTTTTTAATAATCAAGCACTCAAATTTCAAAATTTAAACATGAAACTTTAGCAAACATAAATACACACATTCAAAACACTGAAAATAATATTTAAAAAAATTTTTTGAGCTCAGATTCGTGGTCCCGAAACCACCATTCTGATTAAGGTCAAAATCGGGCTGTTACACTTACACTGGCACACATATCGTTGTCGATGCCATGTCCCAGACATGGTCTTACACTGACACACATCGAGGCTGATGCCATGTCCCAGACATGGTCTTACACTAGCACTCACATCAACGCCGATGCCATGTCCCAGACATGGTCTTACACTTGCTCTCGCGTCGCCATGGTCCAACCATGGTCTTTTTCCGTCAATTCATCACAAGTCTTAGTCCGATTGTGCTCGACCCTGCATTTTCCTTAGATCGATCTTTCAATTCATATGTTCATATTATCTTGATTCGATACAAATGTACAGAAAAATACATTGTATCCTTTCTAATTTAATAATTGATCACGTAAACTAACCATATGAACTTACCTCGTTAGCTGAAACAACGAACAAAGTCGAATAATCCGATCCTTTATTTTCCCTCATTCTCTTCCCAAATCTCACCTCTCTCAATCTATAAAATAACAACATTTACTTATTTAGTCATCAATTTAGACTATTTAGTCTAAAATTCACATTAAGGCAACTTTGAACCTTTGCCCCCTAGTGTTTCACATTTTTGCAATTTAGTCCCTATCACCTAAAAGTGCCAATTCATGAAATTAAACACAACCCATGCTTGGCTGAATTTTATAATTATTACTAGCAGCCCATAACACATACTTTGGCAATTTACAGTTTTCCCCCTGAACTTTCACAAAATTATGATTTTGCCCCTAGGCTCGTAAAACGATTTTCATCAAATTTCTTCACTTTCTAAGCTTAGACGAATCTTTATTACTCTTATAGCAGTTCACAATTTCAATTATTTCACACAATTACCATCAATTTTACAACTTCTACAAAAGGGTCCATTTTATGAGTTTTCATGAAAATCCTTTCACAAAAGTTGTTTATTTAACAACCAAGATTCATTTTCTTCTATAAAAATGCAACAAATAGCATGAACATTCTCATGGAAAAATCCTAAATTTTCAACCATTTTGCAAAATAGTCCCCTCATTAGCTAGATTAAGCTAATAGGGTTCTAAAAACACAAAAATCATTAAGAAAAACCATCAAAATCACTTACTTGTAAGAGGACTAAGTGGATGAAAGTTTGAGCTCTCAAAATCCTTAAGTTTGTTGTAAATTTTAGTGGTGGTGGGGGAAAAAAGATGAACACCAGCTTTTTATTTTATTTAATCAATTAAATCACCAAAATCCCACTTAACCTTTGACTTTTCAATCTCTTTGTCCCTATGTTCAGCCATTGATCAAATTGAGGTCTATTTAATCAAAGAGTGTAACAGCCTAATTTTGGGCTTAGTTAGAAAAGTGGTTTCGGAACCACTAATTTGAGGTCAGAGAAATTAATTTTTTATTTTTTATGTGTTATAGAATGAAATTATGAGTGCATGAAAATTTTGATGAATTAATTTTTGCGATTGCTTGCTAAATCGCGAAAAAGGACAAAATCGCATAAAGGGAAAAAAATTTGTTTTACTAGAAAATGGTGTTAAATAACTAGAGAACCTTAATTGAGGGTATTTAATGAGCAAATACACCCATTTTATAAGGGTGGCTGGCCATAGGGACAAGAGAATTAGAAAAGCTAATTTTTAGGTGATGTTAGGTGACTATTAGGCATTAGAATAAGGCAAAAAGAAAATAGCTACATCTTTTTCCTTCTCCATCTTTACACCACCGAAAATATCAGCTAAAGGGGAGGATTTTGAAGCTTGAAAAGTCAGCCATTAAGTTCTCTCATAAGTAAGTGATTTTGATGACTTTTTTTTTTTTGATAATTTTTGTACTTTTGGGACCTTTATAGCATAAGCTAACTAAAGGGGGGACTATTTTGCAATATGGTTAGAAGTTTAGGGTTTTGCCATGAAAGTAATTGTGTTGTTTGCTGAATTTTTATGAGAGAAAATGAATCATGGTTGGTAAATAAATAACTTTTGTGAAGTAATGTTCAGGAAAAACACCTAAGATGGACCTTTTTGTAATGGTTGTAAATTGTGTAGTAAATGCATGAAATAATTGAAATTTTGGGCTGCCATAATTGTGATAAGAATTTGGCTAGGCTTGGTTAATGAGAAAATTTGACAAAAATCATTTTACGAGTCTAGTGGTAAAATTAGAATTTTGTGAAAGTTTAAGGGCAAAATGGTCATTTTGCCAAAATGTGAATTTTAGAGTGTTTAAATAAAAATAGTGATTAAATTAATGAATTTTTATCATTATTATAGATCAAGAAATACGAAATCTGGACGTAGATCGGGAGAAGGCCAAGCTAGTAGACTAAATCGATTAGTCGCCCACATTTTGTGTACTGAGGTGAGTTACATGTAAATACTACAACTACATTGTATTTATGCATTGATTTATTAATATAGTATAAAATGTTGATTGTGATTATGAAATTTCATGATGAGAATGATATTGTAAAAATCTCGGTTGAACCGTAGGTCATTCCATAATACTAGGGTTATCTGAGAGCTAGTGTAAGACCACATCTGGGACATGGCATTGGCCTCGAGATATGAGCCAGTGTAAGACCATGTCTAGGACATGGCATTGGCGTTGATGTGAGAGTTAGTGTAAGACCATGTCTGTGACATGGCATCAGCCTCGTTATGTGTTAGTGTAAGACCATGTCTGGGACATGACATCGGCACCAATGTGTGAGAGCCAGTGTAAGACCATGTCTGGGACATGGCATCAGCTTTGAGATGTGTCAGTGTAAGACCATGTCTAGGACATGGCATCGGTACGGATAGAGGAGAGCCAGTGTAAGACCATGTCTAGGACATGGCGTCGACCTCGATATATGAGTGTTAGTGTAAGACCAAGTTTGGGACATGGCATCGACTTTGATATGTTAGATAGTGTAGGACTGTGTCTGGGACATGGCATCGGTATTCTACCCTACGTATGAGGCTTATTCAGATATCCTTTAATATTCCAATGGTTTAACGGGTGATTGAAAGTTTTGGTCGAGAAAAAGAAAATTTTATGATTATGTTGTGAGTGTTATAGGTATCTAAGCAAAATTTATGAGGATTGAGCTCGATTTATATTGTGTGAATTGTATAGGTGAAAATGAGTAAGTTATGCCTATGAGCGTTTATGATTATGGACAAATGATAATAAGTTGTGAGTATGATAATGCCTGGTAAATAGTTGTTATTTATTTATATGCAACTTACTAAGCTTTATGCTTACCTCTTTTCTTTTCCATTTTCTTATAGTGCCGCCTAATTAGCTCGTGGATTAAAGATTGTTGGAGGCATCACTCACACTACCAACTGAAGCACTTGGTATAGTTAGCTTTATCATTTTAAGTAATGGCATGTATAGGGACTAGTCTTTTGTTGAGTGTTATATTGTTTTGGGCCAAACGTGTTGGCTTGACTTAAGATACTTCATTCTGTATAAGGCCATGGATATTGGCAAGTATTTGTTTGATGATACATATATATATATATATAGATGATGATGATGATGTTTTCATGAATGGGCAATTAGTATGGATGAATAAGTACATGATTGAGTCAGTTAAGTATGTGATGAGGATACATAAGTAATGTAAGGTGTTTAAGATGAGAATGACTTGGTTGTGGTCCTTTAGAAGTATATTAATGTCATGAAATGTGTTATTTGAAATTTGTATGAGTTGGTTATGTTTTAAGGTGGTAAGAAGGCTTGGCAAATAGCCTTATATTGTCCACACGGGTAGACACACGGGCGTGTGTCTAGGCCGTGTGTGACACAGGGTCTGCCCCATGGGCATGTGGTTCAGCTATGTGTCCCCTACACTTTAATTTGACAAAAAAATTAAATGCTTAGTAGTAACCACATGGGTGGAGACACGGCCGTGTGTCTCAACTGCGTGGGAGACACAGCCTAGCACAAGGGTGTGTGTCTTGGCCGTGTGACCTTTAAGAGTTGATGATGTCAGAAATAGAATACATAGGTTTTTACACACGGGCTGAGACATTAGCTTGTCATGGCCGTGTGAGGGACACGGGTCATGGACACGAGCGTGTGCCAGGCCGTGTGAAAACCCTTGTAGGTTCTATGTTAAAAAAATAAATCCACAAGGGCAAAAGGACATAGGCGTGTCCCTATGTTTAGGCCGTGTGAGCTACATGGGCTAGCGACACTGCCATGTTTTTGGTTCACATGGGCGTGTTGCCCCTCCACACGGATGTGTGCCCTGTTTTTCAGTGACATTTCTTGAAATTTTTATATGTACTTGGAATAGTCCCGAACTATGTCTAAAGTGTGTTTTGGGCCTTGTAGGCTCGTAATAGGGACTTAAAGGTAAAGTTTGAAAGTTTTAATTTAGAACGAAAATTTATGAATCGAAAATGTATGTTTGCATGGGTTTAAGTTAAGATAGTGCCTCATACCCTATTTCATTGTCGGATATGAGTAAGGGGTGTTACATTTAGTGGTATCAGAGCTATAGTGTAGTTGATTCTAGGACTAACCTAACGTGTGCACGAGTCTAGCTATACATTCCATAGTTGTAGTATGATAGTGTGACGACTCCTGACGAATATAAATTGTATTTTCATATAGTAAATGGATCTCGACGGAGCTATGGTAGATGATATGGAAAGTAACGTGCCCGCTCCTACTGAAGGGACCGCTCTAGTTGAAAGTAGGCCTGTGACAATGAGTTAGGGCCGAGGGGCTAGAGAAGCCTACCTCCATATGATGGGTGCTTGGTACTCAGAGTTTATTCGTGCAAATTTCAATACTCCACCTCCCCCACCTCCTCCGATACATCTGCCTGCTCTTATAGCTGCTCAAGGAGCATAAATGGTTAGAAGAGATAAACCTCCGGTAGACAGAATTAGAAAGCACGAGGCTGAGGAATTTCGGGCAAACATAGATGATGACCCAGAGAGAGTAGAGTTTTGGTTAGAGAATACCATTAGAGTATTCGACAAACTGTCATGCATGCCTTATGAGTGCATGAAATGTGTAGTGTCACTTTTACGAGACTCGGGCTACCAGTGGTGGAATAGTCTCGTGTCAGTTGTACCAAGGAGAGGATAAGTTGGGAATTCTTTCAAGAGGAGTTCCGTAAGAAGTATATTAGTCAAAGGTTCATCGACCAGAATAGGAAAGAATTGCTTAAGCTGAAGCAAGGTTGTATGACTATGACGGAGTATGAGCGTGAGTTCGTAAGGCTCAGGAAATATGCGCAAGAGTGTATATCTACAGAAGCCACCACGTGTAAGAGATTTGAAGATAGTTTGAATGAAGACATTCACTTGTTGGTGGGCATTCTTGAGTTAAGGGAATTTGTGCTGCTTGTTGAGATAACGTGTAAGGCAGAAGAGTTGGCCAAAGAGAAGAAAAGAGCTGATTTTGAGTCTCGAGACTCAAAGAAGAGATAGATGGGGAAATCAGATCAATCCTCATCCAAGAGATTGAGAGGGTTTACTACTTGATCGAATGCTTCAGTGGGGTTTTCAAGCAGAAATAAGAATAAGCAGTACACGATGTCTAAAGCTCAAACCACTTCTATCGCGAGTGTTGGTAGTGCTTGGCTGAATAGACCGGAGTGCTCGCAGTGTGGTAGACAACATTTCGGTAAGTGCCAATGGAATGAAAGAGGTTGTTTCACGTGCAGTTCATTAGACCACTTCATCCAGAACTATCCTAAGATGGATGAGAAAGACAGAAAGCAAGATGTGAGAGCGAGTAATGCTCCTTCGAGGGGTAGACCATAGAAGAACCCAGACAGTAGCAGAAGAGGTGTGCCTAGAGATTCTACTGTGAGGTCAGAGGGCAAAGCACCTGTGAGGACCTACGCTATCCATGCCCGTGAAGAGGCTTTGTCTCCCAATGTGATTATGGATACCTTCTCTATCTATGATATTTTTGTGGTAGCTTTGATTGATCCGGGGTCTACCCATTCCTATATTTGTATGAAATTGATGTCTAGAATAAAAATGCTAGTTGAGTCTACTGAATTCCTGGTAAAAGTGTCAAACCCATTAGGCAAGCATGTGCTAGTGAGGTCATTGTTTTCCAGCTAACCTAATGTTATTGCTGTTTGATGAATTTGATATAATCCTTGATATGGATTGGTTGGCTGCCCATGATGTAGTGGTAAATTATGGAAGAAAATTAATTGAACTGAAATGTGAAAGCGGGAATGTTCTTCGGGTTGAATCAAGTGAACCAGATAGCTTGCCTGTAGTGATAACAGCTCGGAGATATTTAAGGAAAGGGTATGAGTTGTACCTTGCTTTTTTGTTGAATACTCCAGTGTCTGAATTGAAGATTGAGTCAGTGCCAGTGGTATGTGAGTATCTGGATGTGTTTCCAAAAGAGTTGCCCGTAGGGAAGTTGAATTTGGTATTGAGCTAGTCCCTAGTACAACACCTACTTTGATTGCTTCGTATACGATGGCCTTGGCAGAGTTAAAGGAATTAATGGTCTAGTTGCAAGAGTTAATGGACAAGGGTTTTGCTACACCGAGCTATTCCTCGTGGGGTGCGCTGATATAATTTGTGAAGAAAAAGGATGGTTCGATGAGATTATACATAGACTACTGACAGCTCAACAAGGTTACAGTTAAGAACAAGTGTTCTTTGCCAAGGATTGATGACTTGTTTGATCAACTAAAGGGGGCTACCTTGTTTTCTAAGATAGACTTAAGGTCCGAATACTACCAGTTGAGGGTTAAGGAGCAAGATGTACCAAAAATTACATTTTAGACGAGGTATGGCCACTATGAATTCCTCGTCATGCCCTTCAGCTTAATGAATGCTCTTGCTATGTTTATGGATTTAATGAACTGCATTTTCTGACCATACTGGGATTAGTTCATCGTTATTTTTATTGATGACATATTAATTTATTCTTGTAATGAATGTGAACATGCAAAGCATTTGAGAACGGTTTTGCAAACCTTGAGAGATAAGTAGTTGTATTCTAAGTTAAGCAAAAGTGAATTTTGCCTACGAGCGGTTTGATTTTTGGGACACATTGTGTCGGGTGACGAGATTAGAGTTGACCTGAGTAAGATCTCGACTATTGTTGAGTGGAAACTATCGAGGAATGTATCAGAGATTAGAAGTTTCTTGGGCTTAGCGGGCTACTGCAGACGATTTGTTAAAGGATTTTCAATGATTGCTACTTTGATGACGAGACTTCTATAGAAAGATGTTAAGTTTGAATGGACGGATAAGTGCCAACAGAGTTTCGAGAAACTAAAGGCTTTGTTGACCGAAGCCCCAGTTTTAGTGCAACTGGAATCGGGAAAAGAATTCGTGGTATATAGTGATGCATCCTTGAATGGATTAGGGTGTATGCTTATGCAAGAAGGCAAGATAATAGCCTATTCCTCAATATAGCTAAAACCACATGAGAAAAACTATCCGACACATGATTTAGAGTTGGCCGCCATTGTGTTTGCATTGAAGATATGGAGATACCATTTGTTTGGCGAGAGATGCTAGGTATTCACTGACCATAAGAGTTTAAAGTATTTTATGGTTCAAAAAGAGTTGAACCAACATCAACGAAGATGGTTGGAGTTGATAAAGGATTACGAGTTGATCATTGAATATCACTCGGGGAAGGTGAATGTAGTCGCCAATGTATTAAGTAGGAAGTCATTGTTCACCTTAAGGGCTATGAATACTCAGTTGTCTATAGCTGATGATGGTTCAATCTTATTTGAATTGAGAGCTAAACTGAGTTTTCTACAAGAGATTTGTGAAGCTTAGAAAAATGACATAGATTTGCAAGCCAAGATGACTCAATGTGAGCGGATATCAAATCAGATTTTCAGATTGATTCTAAAGGTTGCTTGATGTTTAGAGATAGAGTTTGTGTACCGAAAGACAAAGAACTTATTCAGAGGATTCTACGAGAGGCACATAGTGGTTGCTTGTCTATCCACCTGGGTAGCGTGAAAATGTACAATCACTTGAAGAAAATGTATTGGTGGTCAGGAATGAAAAGAGACATTTTTGAGTTTGTTTCCAAGTGTCTAATTTGTTAGCAAGTGAAGGCCGAACATCAAGCACCTTCGGGGTTGCCTTTGACACCAATGAAGAAAGATATCGTTTGGGTTGTTGTGGATAGACTAACAAAGTTGGCTCACTTTATACTGGTGCGCACTGATTTCTCACTTGAGAAACTAGCCGATTTGTACGTTTTCAAGATTGCGAGGTTGCACGGAGTGCCCTTGTCGATTATTTCGGATAGAGATCCGATATTCACATCTCAGTTTTTGAAAAAGTTAAAAGAGGCATTGGGGACAAAATTGAGTTTTAGCACTGCTTTCCATCTAAAAACCGACGGTCAGTTGGAAAGAGTAATCTAGATTCTTGAAGACATGTTGAGGTGCTGGGTTCTCGAATTTCAAGGCAGTTGGGAAAAGTACTTATTGTTGGTAGAATTCGTCTACAATAATAGTTATCAGTCAAGTTTGAAAATGGCGCCTTATGAGGCTTTGTATGGGCGTAAGTATCAAACGCCCTTGTATTGGACTGAACTTAAAGAGAACCAGTTACACTGGGTCGATTTAGTCAAGGAGACTGAAGAGAAAGTAAAAGTGATTCGTGACTTCTTGAAGGCTGCCTCGGATAGATAGAAATCCTACACGGATTTGAAATGATAAGATATTGAGCTTCAAGTTGGTGATAAGGCATTTTTGAAAGTGTCTCTGTAGAAGAAAGTCCTTCGATTTGGTAGGAAAGGAAAGTTAGGTCCACGGTTTATTGGACCTTATGAACTGACTGAGAGAATTGGACTAGTAGCATACCGATTGGCCTTGACATCTGAGTTGGAAAATATTCACGATGTCTTCCATGTGTCTATGTTGCGTCATCACTGTTCTAACCCTTCACACGTGATTACACCAACAGAGTTTGAAATTAGACCAGATATGACCTATGGTAAGGACCTGGTTAAGATTTTGGATCGGAAGGTTAAGAAATTGAGGAACAAAAACATTGCACTTGTAAAGGTATTATGGCATAGACATAGAATCAAAGAAACCACATGGGAACCTGAGGAGACTATAAAAGACGAATACCAAAACCTATTCATCGGTAAGATTTTTGGGGACAAAAATCCCTAAGGGGGAGAATTGTAACAACTCGATTTTTGGCTTAGTCAGAATAGTGGTTTCGGAACCACTAATCTAAGGTCAAAGAAATTATTATTTTTATTATTTTATGTGTTATAGAATGATATTATGAGTGCCTAAAAATTTTGGTGAATTAATTTTAGCAATTGCTTGCTAAATCGTGAAAAAGGACAAAATCGCACAAAGGGTAAAAGTTTTGTTTTACTAGAAAATGGTGTTAAATAACTAGAGAATCTTAATTGAGGGTATTTAATAAGCAAATATACCCATTTTATAAGGGTGGCCGGCCATAGGGACAAGAGAATTAGAAAAGTTAAATTTTAGGTGATGTTAGGTTACTATTAGGCATTAAAATAGGGCAAAAAGAAAATAGCTTCATCTTTTTTCTTCTCCATCTTCACACCACCAAAAATATTAGCCAAAGGAGAGGATTTTGAAGCTTGAAAACTCAGCCATTAAGTTCTCTCATAAGTAAGTGATTTTGATGACTTTTCTTGATAATTTTTGTACTTTTGGGAACTTATAGCATAAGCTAACTAAAGAGGGGACTATTTTGCAATATGGTTGGAAGTTTAAGGTTTTACCATGAAAGTAATTATGTTGTTTGCTGAATTTTTATGAGAGAAAATGAATCATGGTTAGTAAATAAACAACTTTTGTGAAGTAGTGTTCAGGAAAAACACCTAAGATAGACCTTTTTGTAAAGGTTGTAAATTATGTAGTAAATGCATGAAATAATTGAAATTGTGGGCTTCCATAAGTGTGAAAAGAATTTGGCTAGGCTTGGTTAGTGAGAAAATTTGATAAAAATCATTTTACGAGTCTAGGGGTAAAATTGGAATTTTGTGAAAGTTTAGGGGCAAAATGGTCATTTTTCCAAAATGTGAATTTTAGAATGTTTATATAAATATAGTGATTAAATTAGTGAAATTTTATCATTATTATAGATCAAGAAATACAAAATCCGGACCTAGACTGGGGGAAGGCCAAACTAGCAAACTAAATCGATTAGTCGCCCACATTTTGTGTACCGAGGTAAGTTGTGTGTAAATATTACAACTCCATTGTATTTATGCATTGATTTATTTATATAGCATAAAATGTTGATTGTGATTATGAAATTTTATGATGAGAATGATATGGTAAAAATCCCGGTTGAACCGTAGGAATAGATCGGATAGTCGTGCCATAATATTAGGGTTATCCGAGAGCTAGTGTAAGACCATGTTTGGGACATGGCATCGACCTCGAGCTATAAGCCAGTGTAAGACTATGTCTGGGACATGGCATCGGGGTTGATGTGAGAGCTAGTTTAAGACTATGTCTGGGGCATAGCATCAGCCTCATTATGTGTTAGTGTAAGACCATGTTTGGAACATGGCATCGACACTGATATGTGAGAGCCAGTGTAAAACCATGTTTGGGACATGGCATCGGCACGGATAGAGGAGAGCCAGTGTAAGACCATGTCTGGGAGATGGCGTCGACCTCGATATATGAGAGTTAGTGTAAGACCACGTTTGGGACATGACATCGGCTTTGATATGTGAGCCAGTGTAAGACCATGTCTGGGACATGGCATCGGAATTCTACCCTACGTATGAGGCTTATTTGGATATCCTTTAATATTCCAATGGTTCAACGAGTGATTGAAAGTTTAGGTCGAGAATAAAAAAATGTTATGACTATGTTGTGAGTGTTACAGTTATCTAAATGAAATTTATGAGGATTGAGCTCGATTTATATTGTGTGAATTGTATAGGTGAAAATGAGTAAGTTATGCCTATGAGCAATTATGATTATGGACAAATGATAATAAGTCGTGAGTATGATAATGCATGGTAAATAATTGTGAATTATTTATATTCAACTTACTAAGCTTTATGCTTACCTCTTTTCCTTTACATTTTCTTATAGTGCCACCTAATTAGCTAGTGGATCAAAGAACATTGGAGGCATTGCTCACACTATCAATCAAAGCACTTGGTATAATTAGCTTTATCATTTTAAGTAATGGCATGTATAGGGACTAGTCTTTTGTGTAAGACTATGTCTGGGACATGACATCGACATCGATATGTGAGAGCCAGTGTAAGACCATGTCTGGGACATGGCATCGGCTTTGAGACGTGTCAGTATAAGACCATGTCTGGTACATGACATCGTCACGGATAGAGGAGAGCCAGTGTAAGACCATGTCTAGGACATGGCGTCGACCTCGATATATGAGAGTCAATGTAAGACCAAGTTTGGGACATGGCATCGACTTTGATATGTTAAATAGTGTAGGAATGTGTATGGGACATGGCATCAGCATTCTACCCTATGTATGAGGCTTATTTGGATATCCTTTAATATTTTAATGGTTCAACGGGTGATTGAAAGTTTAGGTCGAGAATGAGAAAATGTTATGATTATGTTGTGAGTGTTGCAGGTATCTAAGTGAAATTTATGAGGATTGAGTTCGATTTATATTGTGTGAATTTTATAGGTGAAAATGAGTAAGTTATGCCTATGAGCGTATATGATTATGGACAAATGATAATAAGTCGTGAGTATGATAATGCCTGGTAAATAGTTGTTATTTATTTATATGCAACTTACTAAGCTTTATGCTTACCTCTTTTCCTTTCCATTTTCATATAGTGCTGCCTAATTAGCTCGTGGATTAAAGAACGTTGGAGGCATCGCTCACACTATCAACTGAAGCACTTGGTATAGTTAGCTTTATCATTTTAAGTAATGGCATGTGGCTTGACTTGAGATACTTCTTTCTGTATAAGGCCATGGATATTGGCAAGTATTTGTTTGATGATACATATATATATATATATATGATGATGTTTTCATGAATGGGCAATTAGTATGGATGAATAAGTACATGATTGAGTCAGTTAAGTATGTGATGAGGATACATGAGTAATGTAAGGTGTTTAAGATGAGAATGACTTGGTTGTGGTCCTTTAGAAGTATATTTATGTCATAAAATTTGTTGTTTGAAATTGGTATGAGTTGGTTATGTTTCAGGATGGTAAGAAGGCTTGGCAGATAGCCTTATGTTGTCCACATGGATAGATACATAGGCATGTGTCTAGGCCGTGTGTGACACACGATCCGCCCCGTGGGCGTGTGGTTTGGCCGTGTGTCCCTTACAGCTTAAGTTGACAAAAAAATTAAATGCCCAGTAGTAACCACAAAGGTGGAGACACGACCGTGTGTCTCAACCGTGTAGGAGACACGGCCTAGCACATGAGCTTGTGTCTTGGCCGTGTGACCCTTAAGAGTTGATGATGTGAAAAACAAAATACCCAGGATTTTGCACACGGGCTGGGACATGGCGTGTCATGGCCGTGTGAGGGACATGGGTCGTGGACACAGGCATGTGCCAAGCTATGTGAAAACCTCTGTAGGTTCGATGTTAAAAAAATAAATCCACAGGGGCAAAGGGGCATGAGCATGTCCCTATATGTTTAAGCCGGGTGAGCTACATTGGCCTTCAACATGGCCATGTTTTTGGTTCACACAGGCATGTTGCCCCTCCACATGGGCGTGTGCCCTATTTTTAGTGACTTTTCTTGAAAGTTTTCTAAGTACTCGGAATAGTCTCGAACCGTGTCTAAAGTGTGTTTTGGGCCTTATAGGCTCGTATTAGGGACTTAATGGTAAAGTTTGGAAAGTTTTAATTTGGAACGAAAATTTATGAAACGAAAATGTATGTTTGCATGAGTTTAAGTTAAGGTAACGCCTCGTACCCTGTTCCGGTATGTTATCGGTTGGATTAGCTTTTCGGAACATTTGACGTGTTATCGATTGGATTAGATCTTCAGAGAATTTGGCGTCTTATCGGTTGGATTAGCTCTTCGGAGCACTAGGCATGTTTTAAGTTGGATTAGCTCTTATGAGTGTTTGGCGTGTTTCATGTGGATTACTTGCATACTCGTATGTATAAGTCATTCATCAGATCATAAATTATTGTGCTACAACTTATTTAAAGGTTTTGAATGGCATAGCATGTATTTGACTTCTTGAACTGACTTCGTTGTGAATATATATATTTTCCCAAAAATTACCATTTAAACTTTGAGTTGAATTATGTAATTCACTGGTTCAACTTTGTGGATGGTAGAAAACACTTGTTGTTGAGTTATTTTTTTATTTAAATTATTGCATTTACTTTGGTAAGATTTATTGATTTTGTATATCAAACTTACTAAGCTTCAATGAGCTTACTTGTGTTAATTTCTGTTCTTATGTCAGACTATCCATCCGTTTTTAGTAGTTTTTGGAATGTTATTTTAGATTATGTGGCATGTATAGGCTTGATTTGACCTTACTTTTGTTTTTGTATTTATATATGTAAAGAGTGAACCTAATTGCAAATTGATAACATGAACACCATTACATCATTTTAATGTTAACTTGGGAAAAGTTTAGATAATGACTCGCTATGGAATGTGAATGATGGAATATGTTTTTGAGATAAACTTATAGTATATGTATGACTAAGAGGTCTATTTGATTTGTGGTGATTTGAGGTGCCTATGATTGGCACATTGGGTAAAAGTTGTGTGAATTGGCATGTTTTGGATGATGATTTATATTGTTGTTTAAGTGTGTACTTGTGGTACCATTGAGGGTACATTGGTTAGGCACATAAGATGGTTGATTTAAGATGGTTGATTGAGCATGAATTGAGCTTGTTTAATGTCATTTTGAATAGGTTTAATGGTTGGTAAATAGATTTCTTAGGGTCTAAGAAATCTTGAAATGGTAAACCTGACATTTAAGGTTCATTTAGGTACACACGGCCTGGGACACACCCGTGCCTCTTGGCTGTGTGTTATATAAGGCCTGCGACACGGTCGTATGTATTAAGTTAGTGTGTTACACGGCGTAGCATACGGCCTGTGACACGACCGTGTGGCCCAACTCTGTGAGTTACACGGGTAGGGACACTAGTTGAGATACGGCAGTGTGTCCCTTTTTCGAAAGTTATACGGCCTGGGGCATTACACATGGCCCTGTGTCCCTTGTTTTTGAAACTTTTCATATTTTCCTGAAATTTTCCTAGTTGTTTCAAATTAGTCTCGAATTGCTTCTAAGCTATTTTTAAGGCCTCGAAGACTCGATTTAGGAAAAAATGCATGTTATTGGTTAGCTTTTATTAAGGTTAATCTATTTAATAATATGATGTTAAATGTTTTACAATTGACCAGTAATGCTCCATAACCTTAATCTGGCAACAGAGACAATTTAGGGTGCTAAAATACATGTCATTCCTTCATAGGCTGTTTCATTCAGGGTTTGCCACCAAGACACTCTCTTCAAATGGTTGTAACAAGAGCCATCTTTTAGATTGTGCCACGAAGGTATTTTTTCCATCTTTCGTCATAAGGTTTCCTTTATTTAGATTGCCACAACGGCTTCCTTTACATGGTTAGCCATAAAGGCTTCTTTTACATGGATAACCACAAAGGCTTCCTTTACATGTATAGCCATAAAGGCTCCCATTACAGAGATTGCCACAAAGGCATTCTTTTCAAAGACACCACAAAGGTTTCCATTTCATATATGCCACAATGGCTTCCATTTCAGGTATGCCACAAAGGATTCCATTTTAGATATTTGCCATAAAGGCTTTCCTTTTAGAGGTTTGCCATAAAGGTTTCCTTTTCTAGTGTTTTCCCGATAAGGATTTGCCTAAACTCACATTACGCAAGGTTTGCCCCTGATTGTTTGGGTCACTCAAAAACCTCATTAGGTAATAACTTTCCTTTAGTTCTTTCCATATAGCACCATAGCCCAGCTATAGTCTTTCACGATATGGTGTCATGGCCCATGGATTTGTCCTTTTCCAGAGAATTGTGTTTAAAGTCTCAATGGACCCCTTTAGATGACTCCATAGAGACAAACACAGACTCATCATGCATCGACTCAATCATAATAGATAACATTCTTTAGCATGTTTCCAAATCACACATATACATTCTGATAATTCCTAAGCAATCATCCTTTAACCTCAAGATTCATATTACATGCTTAGATCTTTCAAAATTCATGCAATACATACACACAAGGTCCATAAAACATTCATCGCCATACCATGCTCATCTAGCTTCAATTTCATGTTTCAGTTGCTTTTCATGAAAGTTTCTAGAACACACAACATACATGCAAGAGTCGGCTTAGAGACTCACCTAATAACCTCGAAGGGCAGCTTAGACTCTAGATCCTACACTTAGTAAGATACTGCAACAACCATTGCCTCATATAATAGAAGATTAGCATTAAAACCCATTAGAGTAACTTTTACAATCATTTCAAACCTAGATAACCCATAAACAAAACCTTAATTCTTTAGGCATTCATGTAGATCTACCTTTCCAGAGCCATAAAACTCACCTCAACATGAAGAAAAATCACTCAGTAAAACCCAGAATTTCAGATCTAGCTTAAACAGGGAAAAATGCTTCTTGTTTCCTCCAGCTCTAGATCTTAATTCTTTAAAGGAAAGAGGGAAGAAGATAACTCCCTTTAACCAAACTGGAGTACTCTTTTAGCTTAACCCAAGTCTCTATTTGAACTTGGTAAACGCCACATCCATACTGAGTTGTCTTATCTAAAATCTTCCACTTCCAAGAGACTTACTTGATTATCACCTTAGCCTTTAACTCTTTTAGTTCACATTCAGTTAGTTTCTAATCAACTTACCTTTTAGGTTTGTGTGATTAAAGTGTTTCAAACCTAATCCGTCCCTGTTACTTCACATAACTCTAAGAAATCCTTAGTTAAATATGATCATAGTAGTATGCATGTTTTTCTAAATAAACGATTCTGAAAGGACTTTAACTGGTTTCAAGTTAATGAAAGATCAAGTTGTCATGGAATACTTTCTAGACATTGTTAAACATGATAAATGATGAATTGAGTCAAATGTTGTAATCATTCTAGCTCCTACATGTGTTTATTGTTAAAGCTTCTGAATTTGCTGCTAAGCCATCTCATTGCATTATTCATCACATTTGTTGTAACACACTTAACCCGTATCCGTCGCCGGACAAGGGTTAAGAGGCATTACTGAACATTTCATGACATTTTACAATCATTTCACATACTTAGCTCACACATCAACATATCATAATTATTCATAAACATATAGTCCCTTTAGAGGGTCTACGAGACCTTAAACATGCTCTAAAGATGGTTCAGGACTAAATCAATCTGGTATGAAATTTTCTGAAACTTTAAAAATTTTCTACGTAACAGAGCTTACACGCCCGTGTGAACAGGCTGTGTTCCTCAAATGGCCTCAGACACGCCAGTGTGTCTAGGTCGTGTGAAAATAGGGCATACATTATAACTTGCACAACACGGCCAAGGACACACCCGTGTGCCAGGCCGTGTGAAAATTTTTGAGGTTACTGACTTGGGTCACACGGCTAACCACACGCCTGTGTGTTTATGCCGTGCCAAACCTGTAGGGTATACTAACTTGACCACATAGCCTGCCACATGCCCTCGTATGAGGCAGTGTGGAGTGCCCAGAGTCAATTCGAATTGAACCCTCGAGCAACAAGGCAGAGACACATGCCTGTGTCCGTGCCTGTGTAGGCAAAAATAGGTCATTTACAAGGCCAAATTGCCACCCTTTTTGGGTCATCCCTACAATCATCAATTTAAACACAATTCTTGACCAAATAGCAACCAAATCCACACCAATAAATGTGTAATTCAATCCATAATATCATCAATCAATTCCATACTCGTTTCCAACTCAACATACACCAATTTCATGTACTTAAATCATACCAAAACAACATACCACATACTTCATTATAAGCCATTACAAAACATACCAAATCCTTACCATTTCAACCATGAAACATACCAAATCAACTTCATATCAACTTACCAAAATGACCATTTTCACTAGGCCATAAATGAACATATTATAAATAGCATATTTCAACTCATATCATTACTAAAATAAGTTCTTCATCTCAAGCCACATCACATGGCAAGATTCCCTATACATAACATACCATAACATCAATCTTAGCCTGTACATGCCTTACATTATATTTACAATATCAAAGTACCAAAATATCATTCGATAGTGTGACGACGATCCTTGACGATCCCTGAGCACACGGTAGCTTCAATAATCTATAAAACAATGAAAAACATACACAAAGTAAGCTTTTGAAAGCTTAGTAAGCCATATACAAATAATCTAACTCAATCAACAATTTTATGCCAATTTATCCATGGAATTCATGACACAATACATATACAAGCCTCATAATTCACAAATAATTCACTTACTCATATTTCACTTGTACATAATCACCATTCTTTTCAAAAAGATCCCATATCTTCAATTATAGGAATACTTAGCTTTCATTCTTGAATTATATATTCATTTCTTACGTACCTGAATCGGATACTCATTCACATATTCATTCATTTCTTGATGTTGCCCATTGAACCGTTCAAAATTAACAAGGATACTCGGAGAGCTCGTAAAGCTCGTACAATGCCATATCCCAGATATAGTCTTACATGTTATCATATATCGACGCCACTATCCCATACAAGGTCCTACAGGAAAACATATACGATGCCAATGTCCTGACATGGTCTTACACGTAATCTATAAACGATGCCAATGTCCCAGACATGGTCTTACATGATATCACACCTCAGAATCCTATGTCATGACATATGTATCCTATACTATTCCTATGGTTCGTATGAGGCTTTCGGATATATCACTCTATCGATACTTGCACATTTTCAAACATTCAACATTCATAACATTTCAATATCAAATTAACACATAATTCATATAAAATACATTTCTTTGCATATGAACTTACCTCGTATTTGGTATAAACGAACTGAATTAATTATTCGTCAACTTTCAATTTTCCCCGATCTAAATTTGTTTTCTTTCGTTCTGAATCTATACTCATTCAAATTTAACTCATTTATTCACTAAACCATTCAATTTAATCCAAAAAACACATATTTATGCATTTTTACACTTTAGCCCATACAATTTCTCATTTACTCAATTTAGTCCTTATTTCATAAAAACTTAAAATTCATGCAATTTAATATCTTCCCAAGCTAGCCGAATTTTTCTAATGCACATATCAACCCATATTTATCATTTATTCACACATTTAACCACAGATTTTCACATTTTCAAAATAAGTCCCTACTTAACAATTTTATCAAAAAATCACTTAATAAAACTTGATAATCTATCAACAAATATCCATTTTTCATCATCAACTATCAAAAAGCTCATAGATTCAACAATGGCACCTCATAAAATCATCAACAAATTCAAAAATTAAGGTATGGGCTAGCTAGAACACAAAGCAACGATCACAAAAACATAGAAATAATCAAAAACAGATCAAAAAACCATACCTTAATCACCCAAATTCATTACCGAACCCTAGCTAGCTCTTTTTCTTTCTTTTTCTTTAAATTTTCAGTAAGAAAGATGAATGAAATCACTAATTTTCATGTTTTGTTTTATTATTATCACATTAATAATTAGTTTACCATTTTACCCTTGTTTAATATCATTTAAAAATCACTTAATGGATGGTCATTAATGTCCATTAACCGTTCTAATGGCACAATAGAATTATAAGGACTTCCATTAAAATAAGTCATGGCAATTTAACACATTAAACAAAGAGAATGAAACTTTTATCTTTTATGTGATTTAGTCATTTTTCTCAAATTGAGCAATTAAATGATAAAATTAGCTCACAAAATATTCACAAATATATTTTCACATGCTATAAACACCAAAAATAATATTAAAATAATTTTCTGACTTTGGATTTGTGGTTTCAAAACCACTATTCCTACTAGGCTCAAAACCGAGCTATTACATTTTCATTTAGATTAACTTGCATTTAGTTATCAATTTAATTTAACACCTATCACCCAAAATTATTGTGTTTTTCTTAACCAATATGTGAATAGAAATTTGACAAGTATCGATTTAAATACAGTCCCTATGGAGACGATAACTCTTATACTTACTTATTACTTGATAACAACTATGTATACTTGCATAAACTTACGCGTTACATATCACGATACCCAATGTAACACCCCAAACCCGGTCTGGACGCGATGACCAGATCTGGTGTATCACATGATCCTAAACTACGCTTGTAACCTTTTAATTCACGATGAGTCTTAGGTGATATCTTAAAACTAGCAAGGTGGGAAAAGTTCTTGTTAAAACTGCTTTAAGATGTCATTACTCAAGATTGTTTAAATTTTATAAACGTTATTTTGAAAACGTTATTAAGGTTTTGAAAACCCGCGCAGCCTATGTCTAGCAGTTTCGATAAAGTACGAATCAAATCATTTAGAAATTTAAAACCCAAAAAGAAAATTTAATAGCGGCCTTATTACACATTAAAACCCAAAAATAACATAAAATTAAATTACTAAAACATAAATGAGAACCAGTCTTATTGCAGTCGCTGTGGCCATCCCGAATCTCTCGCAGCTCCAAGCCCACTATGGTTGAGGGTTACCTGCAGGGATTAATTAAAAAGGGGGTGAGTTTGACAACTCAGTGTGCAACATTATCTCAACCATAGGCCAAAACAGATCAAGCCTCAGAAACAGAGTTAATTGGGCCTTGGCCCATTACAGGAATCAGGTTAAGCCCAAAGGCCCATAACAGAAACAGATCAGATATAAGCATTATGCAAACAGAAAACCCAACCCAGATCCATCCATAACACCCCCGTACCAGCCTTACACCATGTGGGGAGACTACTCGACCCACCCAACCGCTACACACCACAGATATTTACAGCGAGGCTGCCAGATATAATTTGCAGTGAGACTGCCAGATAACATTTGCAGCGAGGCTGCCAGATATATTTGCAGCGAGGCTGCCAGATATTGTGACGAGGTCACTAGATATAAATATTGTGGCGAGGCCACCAGATTGCAACGAGGTTGCCAGATATAATGTGACAGAGTCACCAGATTGCAGCGAGGCTGCTAGAACGCTTCCTCCATCATAAACCCATACCCCATGCAACAGATAATCATACTATCATGCAAGATATAGCATCAGATATACTCATATAGATAATTAACTCATGCAGATACATAACATCATACATTTCATACAGAATTAACCCTAGGGGTATAATAGTCTTTTTACACCTAGGGGTATTTTGGTAATTTTCCATATTTAAGGGTATTTTAGTCCTTTTTCATATTTTTAGAAATTTTATGCAAGTACAGCTGATTATTAGTTCCCAATTAACCACAGAAGTCCATTTGTGCCAAATTTCCAGTTTTGCCCTTTTTGCCTAAAACCCCTAATGGGCCTTACTAAGTCCAATATTGTCTCGAGCCCTTTAAGCCCAATTTTACGTTTAGTTTACCAACTTAACATGTTATTACTAACTACGTCGCCAGATAGTCTTTATTAGCCATTTTACCTATTTGGGCTCGGAAGCCCATTAGGCCCATCTTTGGCCCATTGAAACCCAACTTACCGAGAAGCTCGAAATTGCACCTTCTGCAATTTTGCCACTGTCATTTACTAGTTTGATCACCACAGGGTATTCGGTTACCCTCAGATCCTTTCAAGACAACTTTTTCGGTCACTTCAATCGGACACTTTAGCATAATTTCGGTCATTACGGCCTTTAGCCATCCTAGTCTATGATAGAGACACGTTACACACCTGTTTTGCAGTTCTGCCAACAAAATCCTCCACGTGCTTATTCCTACAATCCATTCCCTAATTGGTTAGCCAACAAGCTTTACAAACTAATGTCAAAAATCCTTTATTGCATTCGGCCATACCCTCAAATAGCCTTACAACCTTACCTTAATTGTTTTAGATCTCTCAGATCTATCTTTAGATGAATCGCAACTTCCTCCTCCTTGCTGGATCTCCTACTCTTGCTATCGAAAGCACACAAGAAACAACCATAGTATTAGAGTCTTAAAAGCAATGTCGACATGCCCCCTAAAGATCTAGGGGTTTCGGCTTTTCTTTCTGATGTTGATAAACGAATGTACTTAATGTTTAGATCGCTTACCGTTGCTTCCACTAGAAGAGTATCGTTTCCAAGCTTCCACTAACTCGAGACTATATTAGATCCACCGCAAATCTAACTCTAACGTCACAAGAGTGGCCCTAGAGATATTCGGCTTTTTGAATGATTAGAAGGAGATGCTTTCGGCTTTTGAAAAAAAAGTGATATGGTGCACTTGTTGTTTTAACCAATAAAGTAGGTGGGGTAAATCGGCAAATAGAAGAGATAGAAGAATAGGGTTCGGCTTGCTAAAGAATCAAGAAGGAGAAGAAGAAGAAGATTTCGATCAATCGGTAACAAAGGGAGTGTGGTTTCGGTCATAGAAAGCATTTGGCCATGGGGATTTTAATCATATGAGTATTCGGTTTAGAGCTTGAAGAAAAGAAGTAGGAGAAAGCTTATTCGATTCGGCCAAGAAGGAGGCAACAAGATAGGTTTCGATTTTGAGAAAGCAAGATGAGAAGAAAATAAGAGTAGAAGAGAGAACAAGGGAGGTGTTTAGTCGAATGTAGATTCGGCTCAATAGTGGGTTAAGGGTTCGGCTATTAGGTTGATGAGAGGAACAAAATGGCAAAAGAAAGGTACCTAATACACTATGCAAAATTGACAGAAAAAGGAAGCTTTTCTTACCTAGGAAAAATCGGCACCAAATCATAAAAAGACCAAAGAAGAATTCGGCACACCAAAACACCTATTTGCCGAAAATGCTACCTAGGTACAATGCCGAATTTGCCTTCCCTCAAAAGTCCTTTGGCCGGCCATCAGTTTGAAATTCAAACTCTCCTTGATTTGCTCCTCAACCTCCTCCATGATTTGTTCTTTGACCGATTCAAATCTCCTCCAACCAGAGTTCCAGTCGGCTTCAAACTCTTACCTGCTCCAGCTTAAAAAATAAACAATACTTTCACAACCTCTGGCGCTTGAACCCTTGACCTCTAGGCTCATTTAGGCGCCACCTTTTAAGGAGCCTAGTGGCGTCCCCCTTGCCACTTTGCCACTGATTCATTTGTGCTACATTTCGCACGCAATTCCTTAAGACCCTTATTTCCACTGATCCCCTATTTCCTATGGCAAAAATTCAAAATTTTGCCGAGCTCCTAACCAACTCATGGGCCTTCCATAAGCCCATTAACACATCCCAAACATGCATTACACACCTGATTTAAACATTTAACAGATGACGATAAATCTAAGAAAAACCCGAAAATTAGGGCGTTACAACTCTACCCTCCTTAAAGAAATTTCGTCCTCGAAATTTACCTTATCTAAACAAATGGGGATATTGCTGACGCATTGCCTCCTCTGGTTCCCAAGTAGCTTCCTCTCTGCCATGATTACGCCATAGTACCTTTACCAATGGGACTGATTTTCTTCTTAAAACCTTCACATCTCGATCCAGAATCTGCACAGGTTCTTCCTCGAAAGTTAAGTCAGGCTGAACTTCCACTTCTGCAACTGGTAGAATATGGGCAGGGTCAGAACGATATCGTCTTAGCATGGATACATGGAACACATCATGGATTCTATTTAACTCTGGGGGTAATTCTAACTGATACGCCACCGGACCCACTCGCTTAAGAACCCGATAAGGCCCGATAAACCTCGGACTCAGCTTGCCTTTCTTACCAAATCTGAATATCTTTTTCCACGGCGAAACTTTCAGAAAAACCATATTACCTACTGAGTACTCAATCTCTTTACGCTTCAAATCTGCATAAGATTTTTGTCGATCAGATGCCTCTTTCAAACGGTCCCTTATCACCTTGACCTTCTCTTCAGTCTCTGCTACCAATTCAGGTCCAAGAACTTGCCGCTCACCCAATTCGGTCCAACAACTAGGTGAACGACACTTACGCCCATACAATGCTTCATAAGGTGCCATACGGATACTAGCCTGATAGCTGTTATTATATGCAAACTCTGCCAACGGTAAATAATCCTCCCAACTGCCTTGAAAATCGATAACACAACCCCTCAACATATCCTCTAGAATCTGAATAACCCTCTCAGACTGACCATCAGTCTGAGGATGAAAAGCCGTGCTAAAGTTCAGCCGCGTTCCCAACGCCTCATGCAACTTTTGCCAGAACCGAGATGTGAATCTAGGATCTCGATCAGAAATGATAGACACTGGCACCCCATGCAGTCGCACAATCTCTGCCACATACAACTTGGCTAACTTCTGAAGTGGATAATCAGTACGTACAGGGATGAAATGAGCAGATTTAGTCAACCTGTCTACAATCACCCAAATCGAGTCCTTCTTTGATGGCGTTAAGGGCAATCCACTTACGAAATCCATGGTCACCCTTTCCCACTTCCAGAGTGGTACCTTCACTGGTTGCAGAAGTCCAGAAGGTAACTGGTGCTCAGCTTTCACCTGCTGACAAGTCAGACATTTCCTCACAAATTCTGTTACTTCTCGCTTCAGTCCAGGCCACCAATACAACTCCTTTAAGTCATGATACATCTTATTACCTCCAGGGTGCATAGCACACAACCCTTTATGAGCTTCATTCAGAATTGCTTGCCTCAACTGAAAATCCTTCGGAACACAGATTCTACCGCGAAAACACAGAACTCCTTCACTGTTAAGTCCAAACTCAGAAGTATTCCCATCTTTAACCTGCTGAAATCGAGCATCCAGAGACTCATCCCTCAACTGCTTTTCCTTAATCTCATCCACCCAGGTCGGTCTTACTTGCAATTCTGCTAACAAGCTACCATCGTCATACAGACTCAAACGAGCAAACATAGCTCTCAGGTCAGATACAGTTCTACGACTTAGGGCATCAGCCACCACATTAGCTTTGCCTGGATGATACTCAATCACACAATCATAATCCTTAAGCAACTCGATCCATCTCCGTTGCCTAAGGTTCAGCTCCTTCTGAGTCAACAAGTACTTAAGACTCTTATGATCTGTGTATATAATACACCTTTCTCCATACAGATAATGTCTCCAAATCTTAAGTGCGAAGATCACTGCTGCCAACTCCAAATCATGGGTAGGATAGTTCACTTCATGAGGTTTAAGCTGTCACGATGCATAAGCAACCACCTTACCCTCTTGCATCAACACACAGCCCAACCCAACATGCGATGCATCACTGTACACGGTAAAATCTTTTCCAGACTCTGGTTGAATCAGTACAGGTGCCTCGGTCAGAACCTTCTTAAGCTTCTCAAAAGCTTCTTGCTGCTGCTGGGTCCAAACAAATGGTACGCCTTTCCTTATGAGTTTCGTTAATGGTGCTGCCATCACCGAAAATCCTTCTACAAACCTTCTGTAGTATCCAGCTAAACCCAGAAAACTCCGAATTTCGGCCACAGACCTCGGTGGTTTCCATTCCAGAATCGCTTCAATCTTTCGAGGGTCCACCTTAATACCTTCAGCAGAAACAACATGCCCCAAGAACGTCACTTCCCTCAACCAGAACTCACACTTACTAAATTTTGCATAAAGCTCCTTTTCCCTTAACACTTGCAGCACAACACAGAGATGCTCATCATGTTTCTCTTTAGATTCAGAATAGACCAAAATATCGTCGATAAAGACGACCACGAATCGATCCAAGTATGGCTGGAACACTCGATTCATCAGATCCATGAAAGCTGCAGGTGCATTGGTCAGCCCAAATGGCATAACCAAGAACTCATAGTGACCATAACGGGTTCTGAATGCTGTCTTGTGTATATCCACCTCTTTCACTCTTAACTGATGATACCCAGACCGAAGGTCAATCTTGGAGAATACTGAAGCTCCTCTAAGCTGATCGAACAGATCGTCGATTCTTGGCAACGGGTACTTATTCTTGATCGTCAGCTTGTTCAACTGCCGATAATCGATGCACATCCGCATTGACCCATCTTTCTTCTTAACGAAAAGCACTGGTGCTCCCCACGGAGACACACTTGGCCTAATGAAACCTCTATCCAACAGTTCTTGAATCTGCGCTTTTAACTCCACCAACTCCTTTGGTGCCATTCTGTACGGTGCAATGGACACCGGTGCCGTACCAGGCAACAAATCGATCCCAAACTCAACCTCTCGATTAGGAGGCAGTCCTGGAAGCTCTTCTGGAAACACATCTTGAAAGTCCTTAACGGTTCTAACTTGATCCACAGTTAGCTCCTCAGATTCCGCTTGACTTATAAATGCCATAAAAGCCTCACATCCTTTACGAATCCACTTCTCAGCTCTTAATGCTGTCACCACATTAGACAGATAATCTCTACGTTCACCAATCACCATAACTTCCTCATCCTCTGCGGTTTTTAAACTCATTCGCTTTGCAGCACAATTCAAAGTAGCCCTATGCTTTACAAGCCAATCCATTCCTAAGATTAGATCGAATTCTCTGAAAGGTAACTCCATCAAATCTCCAGAAAAGATCTTACCTTGAGTCTCTATAGGCACGTCTCTATACAGTCTGTCTACCCTAACCGAGTGACCCAAAGGACTTAGTACAGTTACCCCACTCACTGTCTTCTCAGAACGTACTCCCAGCGACCCAGATATAGCACATGCAACATAAGAGTGTGTAGATCCAACATCTATTAACGCAGTGAATGGTATACGAGAAATCAAGAACGTACCGGTTATGACGTCAGGAGCATCACCTTCCTCTCGTCGACGAGCTGCATAGACTAACGCTGGCTGGCAAGCCTCAGCAAAACCAGCACCCCTACCAGGTGCTCCTCGTCCTCGTCCATTTCCATTTCCACCTCTGCCTTGTCCACGACCTCTTGGAGCTGGTGGTCCACCCCTCACTGGCTGAGCAACCCTCTGATCTCTAACTTGATTCTGATCTGGTGCTTGAGGACAATCCTTAATTCTATGCTCCATCGACCCACATCGAAAACAGGCTCCTGAACGTTTCCGACACTCGCCCATATGGATCCTACCACAACTTCTGCAACTCTGTGGTCCGACAGCATTCATTGGCACTGCTCGCACTGGTTCTGCCACTCTTGCCCTCTTAACATTCCTATTATACCCGCCTGATGGTCCAGAATCCCTCCGGAAGCGGTTCCGATCCTTCTCACGGTTCTGCCTCTCAGTACGCTTTACTTCCTTCGCAATCTTAGCTTTCTCCACTAGAGCAGCAAAACTACGCTCCCTCTGTGGAGCAATCAGCACCCTTAGCTCGTCCCTCAAGCCATCCTCAAAGCGCACGCTACGCTCATATTCAGTAGCGACTATCCCAGAAGCATATCGACTCAGCCTCAAGAACTCAGCCTCGTATTCAGATACTGTCCTACTTCCCTGAACCAAATTTAAGAACTCTTTCCTACGGGCGTCCACATAGCTAGCTCCAACATATTTTCCTTTAAAGGCTGTCTTAAACAGCTCCCATGTTACCTCACCAGCTGCAGTTCCATCTCTTACTGTGAGCCACCACTGATAAGCCTCATCTCTAAGTAACGATACAGCTCCCTTCAGCTTCTGCTCCACAGAACAGTCCAGATCGTCCATAATTCGCTCTGTGGCCTCCAACCAATACTCGGCCACGTTTGGGGCTACACCAGACACACCCCTGAAGAATTCTACTCCATTAGCTCGGAGTCGCTCAGATATCGCACCACGAAATCCATTACCAGTACTCGCCCCAGCAACCCTTTCCAAAACTCGAAGCATCGCTTGTGATAGGGCATCATCCCCTACACCCCTATCATGAGATTCCACCTCTGTTGCTGGTGATACTGGTATCTCAGCTGCTGGTGCATGACCCGAAGAAGAAGATTCGGCTCGTGTACTACCTCGGCCACGTCCACGGCCCCTACCATGAGCTGCTCGCGTACTCATTTCGTATGTTCTGTTTTAGAAGTTTTATGAGTCAGATTAATATTTCAATGTTTATTACAGATGTCTTATGAATAGTAGAGTTTCAAAGTTTATCTTCTTTCGCGGTAGCCTAGCTGCAGTCTCAGTTTATCTATCAGAGTCTCTACAGTTTCAGTAATACCCTAGCTAAAGTATCATAATATAGTCTTTAGTCAGGTATACAATCAGAATTTTCAGAAACAATCAGAAAAGTTCAGAAAACTTACAGGCTTGGGCCGGAGATTCGGTGTGCCACTATTTCAAAAGATCTCATAGGATAACTTAATTTGTTCTTTGAAAATAACTCTTTTAGGTACGATAGAAGTTTATCAAAACTAGTTCCAAGTAATTTTGAAAACAATGTTAAAAACATGACATTTCGAAAATATTTGTTTTGATTGTTTGAAAACTTCCATTTTTTTTAGACCCGTTCCACAGCCGAGTTGTTGTAACTTAGCTCTGATACCACTAAATGTAACACCCCAAACCCGGTCTGGACGCGATGACCAGATCTGGTGTATCACATGATCCTAAACTACGCTTGTAACCTTTTAATTCACGATGAGTCTTAGGTGATATCTTAAAACTAGCAAGGTGGGAAAAGTTCTTGTTAAAACTGCTTTAAGATGTCATTACTCAAGATTGTTTAAATTTTATAAACGTTATTTTGAAAACGTTATTAAGGTTTTGAAAACCCGCGCAGCCTATGTCTAGCAGTTTTGATAAAGTACGAATCAAATCATTTAGAAAGTTAAAACCCAAAAAGAAAATTTAATAGCGGCCTTATTACACATTAAAACCCAAAAATAACATAAAATTAAATTACTAAAACATAAATGAGAACCAGTCTTATTGCAGTCGCTGTGGCTATCCCGAATCTCTCGCAGCTCCAAGCCCACTATGGTTGAGGGTTACCTGCAGGGATTAATTAAAAAGGGGGTGAGTTTGACAACTCAGTGTGCAACATTATCTCAACCATAGGCCAAAACAGATCAAGCCTTAGAAACAGAGTTAATTGGGCCTTGGCCCATTACAGGAATCAGGTTAAGCCCAAAGGCCCATAACAGAAACAGATCAGATATAAGCATTATGCAAACAGAAAACCCAACCCAGATCCATCCATAACACCCCCGTACCAGCCTTACACCATGTGGGGAGACTACTCGACCCACCCAACCGCTACACACCACAGATATTTGCAGCGAGGCTGCCAGATATAATTTGCAGTGAGACTGCCAGATAACATTTGCAGCGAGGCTGCCAGATATATTTGCAGCGAGGCTGCCAGATATTGTGACGAGGTCACCAGATATAAATATTGTGGCGAGGCCACCAGATTGCAACGAGGTTGCCAGATATAATGTGACAGAGTCACCAGATTGCAGCGAGGCTGCCAGAACGCTTCCTCCATCATAAACCCATACCCCATGCAACAGATAATCATACTATCATGCAAGATATAGCATCAGATATACTCATATAGATAATTAACTCATGCAGATACATAACATCATACATTTCATACAGAATTGACCCTAGGGGTATAATAGTCTTTTTACACCTAGGGGTATTTTGGTAATTTTCCATATTTAAGGGTATTTTAGTCCTTTTTCATATTTTCAGAAATTTTATGCAAGTACAGCTGATTATTAGTTCCCAATTAACCACGGAAGTCCATTTGTGCCAAATTTCCAGTTTTGCCCTTTTTGCCTAAAACCCCTAATGGGCCTTACTAAGTCCAATATTGTCTCGAGCCCTTTAAGCCCAATTTTAGGTTTAGTTTACCAACTTAACATGTTATTACTAACTACGTCGCCAGATAGTCTTTATTAGCCATTTTACCTATTTGGGCTCGGAAGCCCATTAGGCCCATCTTTGGCCCATTGAAACCCAACTTACCGAGAAGCTCGAAATTGCACCTTCTGCAATTTTGCCACTATCATTTACTAGTTTGATCACCACAGGGTATTCGGTTACCCTCAGATCCTTTCAAGACAACTTTTTCGGTCACTTCAATCGGACACTTTAGCATAATTTCGGTCATTATGGCCTTTAGCCATCCTAGTCTATGATAGAGACATGTTACACACCTGTTTTGCAGTTCTGCCAACAAAATCCTCCACGTGCTTATTCCTACAATCCATTCCCTAATTGGTTAGCCAACAAGCTTTACAAACTAATGTCAAAAATCCTTTATTGCATTCGGCCATACCCTCAAATAGCCTTACAACCTTACCTTAATTGTTTTAGATCTCTCAGATCTATCTTTAGATGAATCGCAACTTCCTCCTCCTTGCTGGATCTCCTACTCTTGCTATCGAAAGCATACAAGAAACAACCATAGTATTAGAGTCTTAAAAGCAATGTCGACATGCCCCCTAAAGATCTAGGGGTTTCGGCTTTTCTTTCTGATGTTGATAAACGAATGTACTTAATGTTTAGATCGCTTACCGTTGCTTCCACTAGAAGAGTATCGTTTCCACGCTTCCACTAACTCGAGACTATATTAGATCCACCGCAAATCTAACTCTAACGTCACAAGAGTGGCCCTAGAGATATTCGGCTTTTTGAATGATTAGAAGGAGATGCTTTCGGCTTTTGAAAAAAAAGTGATATGGTGCACTTGTTGTTTTAACCAATAAAGTAGGTGGGGTAAATCGGCAAATAGAAGAGATAGAAGAATAGGGTTCGGCTTGCTAAAGAATCAAGAAGGAGAAGAAGAAGAAGATTTCGATCAATCGGTAACAAAGGGAGTGTGGTTTCGGTCATAGAAAGCATTTGGCCATGGGGATTTTAATCATATGAGTATTCGGTTTAGAGCTTGAAGAAAAGAAGTAGGAGAAAGCTTATTCGATTCGGCCAAGAAGGAGGCAACAAGATAGGTTTCGATTTTGAGAAAGCAAGATGAGAAGAAAATAAGAGTAGAAGAGAGAACAAGGGAGGTGTTTAGTCGAATGTAGATTCGGCTCAAGAGTGGGTTAAGGGTTCGGCTATTAGGTTGATGAGAGGAACAAAATGGCAAAAGAAAGGTACCTAATACACTATGCAAAATTGACAGAAAAAGGAAGCTTTTCTTACCTAGGAAAAATCGGCACCAAATCATAAAAAGACCAAAGAAGAATTCGGCACACCAAAACACCTATTTGCCGAAAATGCTACCTAGGCACAATGCCGAATTTGCCTTCCCTCAAGAGTCTTTTGGCCGGCCATCAGTTTGAAATTCAAACTCTCCTTGATTTGCTCCTTAACCTCCTCCATGATTTGTTCTTTGACCGATTCAAATCTCCTCCAACCAGAGTTCCAGTCGGCTTCAAACTCTTACCTGCTCCAGCTTAAAAAATCAACAATACTTTCACAACCTCTGGCGCTTGAACCCTTGACCTCTAGGCTCATTTAGGTGCCACCTTTTAAGGAGCCTAGTGGCGTCCCCCTTGCCACTTTGCCACTGATTCATTTGTGCTACATTTCGCACGCAATTCCTTAAGACCCTTATTTCCACTGATCCTCTATTTCCTAAGGCAAAAATTCAAAATTTTGTCGAGCTCCCAACCAACTCATGGGCCTTCCATAAGCCCATTAACACATCCCAAACATGTATTACACACCTGATTTAAACATTTAACAGATGACGATAAATCTAAGAAAAACCCGAAAATTAGGGCGTTACACCCAACCCTTGGCATTGCGATACCTCAGACATAATAGAATGCGAAGGGTCCAAAAATAGGGGATATCATGATATCTACCTTGGGTATCACGATACCCAAGTCAGGTCAGGTGATAGCCAATTTTAGGTATCGTAATCTGCGTGTTTTGGAGGGTTTTTAAGCCTCCAAACACCCAAAACACCCAATTTTTTTCATTTTCCCAAAATTCAACCCTAAATCCCTAAAAAATCCCCCTCTGTATTTTCTCTCAATCTCCTCAATTTCTCTTTACAATCTCTCTTTTCTTTTTGTTTTATTTTAGGTTAGTTTTATTCTTTTGCAAGTATTTAACTCTTTTGGCTTGGAAAACGTAGAACTTCCTTGACTCATACAACAAATCCATCACAACAAACACAATTTAAGTTTCCTTTTTCTCCTTTTTGTTCGCATTTGTTATTCTTTTTATTTTTTTTATAATTTTTGCCATTTTCATTTTGGTTTAGAGTGATTTTTTGTGGGTTAGTTGGTGAATACATATTTTCTAGATAGCTTAGTTTTAAAGGTTGATAAACATGACCTATAACATCCCACCTGGTGAACCCTTGAATGTTCGAAACATTGTTTATAGAAGTAAGGCTTAAGGAGTATGTTTTAAACGTATAACGTAAGGATTTGATTAAATTTAAGAACTTTTTAAGTGCACCTACAACGCCCTAATCTAGCAATTTCTGAAAGAAAAGGCTCTATAGGGAATTTAATGATGAAGCCTATATGGCAATAAGTTATAAACAAGTGAGGTTGGAATGCACCAGGGTATGTGGTGAATCAAAAATATTATTGTGTGAATGGTCCTCTAAAATAGAAATGGATAAGAAATCATGAAAAGGACAAAGTGTGACAAATCAAGGAATAATGGTATGAATGTATACATACATAGATATGGCGCATGGTCATAAAGAAGTATGATTGAGGAAATAGTATTCACCTAGATACACTTTATGGCATTTAGAATGAGCGGACTCCAATATGAAAATAAGGAAATAAGGATACCATGTTTGATTACTATGACTAGTGAAATAAGACTTATGGTTACAAAAAAATGATCTTTAGGATACGATTTCACGCTAGTGGCATAGCACACCCCGTAACCATTATAGTCTCATGCTAGTTAATCTGTGTGGTAAGTTGGTTAGGAACTAACTAAACGTGAACTAGAAGGGATATTGGCTAAAGGAGAAATTGAATAAGTTTCTTGGATTTGGCTGGTTAAGTTAAAAGGACACTCCGATTTGGTTAAAGGGGATATCTTCTTCCCCTATTTCCTTTGAAAACATTAAGATTTAGGGCTAAAGAAAGATAGAAACATTGCTTTGAGCTGAGTTTGACATCCTAGATATTTCTAGTGATCTTCTTCACATCTAGGTACGTTTTGTGACTCTGTCTGTCAAGGAAACATAGATCTGTAAGTATGTTTGGAGAAATAGGGTGTTGAAAGATGTTTGGGTTTAAAACGATAATAATGTTTCTCCGAATGGGTCATATGTTTGAAAATCGGGTTTGGAAAATGCAACAAAAAATAAATTTAGGGAAAAACCACTTAGTTGTGATATCTAAAGTAATAAACGCTTAATCAAAATCGTACATTTTCCAATCATCTAGGATGAACGCTTAGACCGAGTAGTCTTCTCTGTTATCCTCAAGCTCACGTTTGCTAAGTGTAGGCTCACTTCGAATCAGAAAATTTTTCACAAAAATTATTAGTGGGCTAATTTCGCAATTTCTCTAAATTTTTTGGGCTAGGTTGTAAATAAGAAAAGAATTTTTAGAAATTTTTTGAAATAATTTCTTCAGAGAATTTTCTCTCTATAACTTTCTCTTACATTCAAGTGTTTGAAAAATAATGATCAAAGGCTCTCTTTCTATAAGGAAAGTTTAGAGAGTTCAATTATGATTAAACTTAATAAATTTAATATTAAATTAATATAATATTATTAGGTTAAATTTAATATTAAATCTTATTAAATTTATAGAATATTTATCTACAAGATAAACATTAAATTAAATTTAATATTAAATTTATTAAAATAATGTTATTTTTTGAATAATTAATCTGAAATCAAATTCTCTAGTAGAGTCCCAGTAGGAGTGTAATTCTTCCACTGCTCAACCACCAAAGACCCTCCGTCGCCGACCATTTTTTGGTCACCGGAATGCCACCGTCGTAGCCACCAACATCCAAGGTGGTTCAATTATTGTCTATTCAATTTGAGCCAGTGACGACTTGATCAGCCTAGTCCAGCCACCGGTTGGACTGTTGGCCCGGATTCATATACCAGGCCCGGTTTGACCAATTTTTGGGTCTTGGTATTGGTTTTGGGCTCCTAGGCCCAATTTACAATCCCAAGTTCAAATTTCAAGTTTAATTATCCATTGGGCCAATTATCTAACTTGAAAATTAATTTCCAAAAATATTATATTAATTTTAATTAATTTGATTAATTTAATTTTACTTGATCAAAATTAATTTTCTCAAAGATCACTTAGATTTTCCAAATTAATTTTTGAAGAAAATTTTTTAATCAAATTCTCTAGTTGGACACTTCTTACGACTGCCTAATTTAATTCCACATCGAATAAATCAAATAAATTAAATTATTTTCAAAGTCGTAGAATTTTCTTCCAATTTAAAAGCAGTCCGATCGAGCTTTTATTGAGCTAACAGAGGGACCAACCAGACATATACAATTAGGCTCTAGTAATTGTAATTATGTCCATAAGTATCTTTTTGATAATTTGCAATTACTTAATCATGGAGTCAGTCCACAAGAAGTACCATGACTGAAAACTCCTTATTGTATACTCTTTACGAAAGCAATTCTTCCAACTAGTTTGTCCACTGACCTCGTCATGTGTGTGCTACCCTCATATGATATTCTTGATTCCTTTGAGTTAAAGCTATTCACTCAATACAATCACATTTTATCTTATTGTCACTATTGTGTCTTCTTAGTGATTAATATGATCACTGTCAACAAATAATTGTGATAAATTGCTCGTTCAAGAATTAGCAACTCGTGGCCACTTTCCATATTTACCAATCCACACAATGCCAATGAGAGGATATCGTTAACTCTTTAATTGATATATGAATTTTGTTGTTGCCAGTAAAACCATGCCATACACAAGTTATGTAGCCAGCATACCGTTTATCGGTATGATCATCTTTAGAGCATAAGCCTCTAATTATATCAAAACACATGAGTTACATATGCATGGCCAGTGACTAACTCAGAATTTAGGTAAATCATACCATGAATGTCAAAAGTGAATTCACAAACGGATTCAACATTAATTCATCATGGGTCCAGTTCAATATATCATTCTGCCAATGAATACATCTATGTTTCTACCCGTTGAGTGAACTACTCTAATAGCCTAGACTAGTCATCTCCTTAATTGGAATTGTAGAAGACATAATAGTCCTTCTCATTATTTGAATCAAAAGCTCACTTTGATTCTTTTATGGGATTATGGACTCATTTAGATTATCTACTGAAGTAAGTTGTCTTTCTCGCAATGTAGACATTCTTACAATGTCACTTATCATTAGTTTGAACTTAGCCAATCAATTAGTTAATATTTGGTTGTCACAATTTCTCTGTTCATGCAAAATATGAAAGACAGAAATACAAAAGACATAACAGTGAAATGTGAAATATATTTATTCATCGTTCAAATAGATAGAAAATAATTACATGTTTACTACAATATGGGTACATTTCCCAACATCCTAACGAGTGTTTCTATTCTAAAAGGCAGAAGAGGTTGTAGAAATTTTTGAATGATGGATCTGAAGCCTAAGTTATCCATTTAAGATTAATAGATGAGTCTCTACTTTGACTCATTATTGCTAATAGATTGTGTAGGATAAATTTGAAATGTCTAGTAGACGAGTAAAATGTAGGAGAAATTATGCAAGAGCAAGAACGAAAAAGCAAAAAATTTCTTGATTTAGAATTGGGCTGATGAGTATGCAGGTCAAGTCCCAAGGTAGGAACTTTCTAGTTAAGTCTGTAAGATGACTCTTGCATTTGTGTTATACGTTTTAGAAATTTCAGTGAAAAGATATAAAACCATAAAATTCAAGCTATGAAAGTATTATGTGATGATTCTAATGAGAATGTGTGAATTATGGACTTGTGTGTTTGGATTGCATGAAATCTGATGGTTTAAGTGTGTAATAGGAATCTAAGGTTAAATGATACTTGTATAAGAAAGGTTGAAATGAGTATATGTTTTTGGAAAAACATGAGTATGTCTGTCATGTACCGTGTTTGTCTCTAGAATCATCTAAAGGGGTCTGTTGAGACTTTAAACATGAATATCTGAAAGGAAAAGTCCATGGTCATGTAATTTCAAATGAAAGAACCATATCATGTAAGATAGTAGCTGGTGGACTATGGTGTCATATGGAAAGACCACATCGTGTAAGACCATGACTGATGGGTTATGGCATCATATGAAAAAATCTAAAAGAATGTTATTACCTAATGGGGCTTTCTCCGTGACCCAAGGTGATGAGGAGCAAACCTCACGTAATGAGAGTTTAGGGGAATCCCTATCATAAAATTGTATGAAAATGGAAAGCTTTTGTGGTGAGTACTGAATGAAAAGGATGTCATCGTAGCAAAACTCTAATAAAGAAAACCTTTGTGGCGAGTACTGAATGAAAGGGATGCCTTTGTGGCAAAACCTTGTAAGGAAAGCCTTTATAGTGAGTATTGAATGAAAAAGGATGCCTTTGTGGCAAACCATTGAAAAGAAATACCTTTGTGGAAAACTCTAGAAAGGAAAGCCTTTATGGCGAACTTTGTTGAAGGAACGCCTTATGGCAAAATCTAAAGAATGGCCCTTATGGCCTCTATTTAAGGGAATGCCCCTATGGTGAATAACATATGAAAGGAAAGGAAATTTGGTGAACAATGGAGGAACGATGCATAAAGTTTTAGGAAGTAACGATAAGTATAGCACCTTAAAGATATGGTAAATGTGATGAATTGTGAAGGAACAATGTATGGGGTAAGCAGAAGGAATAAGGTATACAACGAACTCTGAAGGAGAGACCTCATGTGGAAAGTTATGAAGAATCCTATATAGTTTCAATGTATAAACAAAAGAGATGGGACTTGAGAGTTATCAAAATCTTGGCGAACTTTAAAGATGAGCCCTGAAAGACACCTTGTGGCGAATTTTGTGCTTAGTAATTGGCGTAGTCTATCTCACCCCTAAATGTTAATAGTAAAGTTAGCAAGTATGAAATGTAATTATAAATGTATTAAAAAGGTGAACAAGATGGCTAAAGTTTATATAAGATAAGATCTTAAAGAAGCATAGAAGGTAATGATGTTGTAAATATGGTATGCTCGTAAGAAAGAATCGACTGCATGAGTATGGATCTCACACTGGGATACAATAAGGCAAAAATTTTAATGATTGTGAAAGGAAGATAAGTCCTTAAAGATATTAAGAGAAAGGAAATGATCTTAAGTAAGGAAGGATAATTTCAGTGTGAAGATGGTAGTCCCAATGGAGTACTCGTCAGAGGTGAAAGGGAAGGCCAAGAAACACAAAAAGGATATGCAAAGCAACAAAGTGATGTGATAAAGTGGAACAAGTTTGTGAGGATTAACTCACATAGTTTTTATTAACTTTCTAAACTTTTTTCCTATTTCAGGTTATAAAGAAGTATGCACCGAGGGACAACACCAGGGCTATGCCAAGGAGTGGTGGCTAGGGCTATTATGCATATAGAGGAAGTTAAGTGGCATGTTCAATTCTGAGCATATGTTTATTTAAGTAACGCTCCAAGATACTTACCGTAGGCTAAGAGTTAAAGTAGTTAATAATAAAATTTTATTATCGTGAATTGTATATTTAATCATACATTGTACACTCATAAGAAACCTTAAATTGAAGTCTAAAACCTTATCATACTCATAGATAGAACTTATATATAGGCAAATAAGCAAAAGATTAAGTTACATTGTACTAGCGCATAATGCCCGATATTCGGATCTAGCGAATCAGATTAGGTTGAGAGCATTACATGCCCCCTAAAACTATAAAATGGGCAAGGTCCCAACTTGAACCACCTTTGAAACCATTGTATGTTCTAGATAAATTCAAGTCGAAAGAGGTTGAACCCTTTTTTCTATCCATTCAAGGGCGCTCGTTTATCTTTGAAAGAGGTTTTGACCCATCAACCTCATAATGCGAAGAGGTTTGGGATTTAGTTTGTTTTCGTTGGTGGATGAATTTTGTGGTGGTGCCAACTACACTTGCAGTAATACCTGCTGCCTTGGAGTTTTACTCCAATTTAAGATTTTCTAAAAAGAATAAGGTGTATGATAGGCACAAGAAAATTAACATTTCCTCAAAGGCTATTAGTGACTATTATGGTGTCCATCACTATGAAAGTGATAATTTATCCACTATGGATCTTAATAATTTAAAAAATGTTGATATGAATGCAGTATTAGCATTTTTTAACTTAGAGGAGAGGGAATGTACATGGGTAAATAATTACCTTCTATCTTTTAAACAAGCTATTAAAATGGGATTTAATAGTGAATCTATGTTCTTTAAGCAGTTGTGGTTGCTGGTTCGAGAAGGGTGCTTGAGTTTGGATTTCAAGCTATAGTGTTAGGTGAGTTTATTTTGTAACACCCTAAAAATCTAAGTCTTTAATTTCTATATCTTGTGGCATAACTGCATGTTTGCTTTAATGATTAAGTGATTTAGGAGTGTTTGGGAGTCTCTGGGAAGCCCTGGGTTCAAGCCTTAGCTTATGCAAAATTTTAGTTTTTCTTACTTGAAGGAACCTTGACTCTAGCAGGAAGCCTTTTAAAGTATTGTTATTATTTTATGACACAAAAGAGGTGTTGGTCTAGTGGTAGTGGCGTGTTGTGCTTCTAAGGAGTTTGAGGTTCAGTCACACTGTGCACAAGGGAGTATTTATTTTACTACTCTTACCAGGCGAGAATTAGAGGTTGACTGAAACACTATTAGGTGGAGGCTGAATGAGTCATGGAGAAACTTGAGGAGAGATTTGAGGAGATAATCTGGGTTGTTAGGAGAGAATCAATGAAAAATTTGAATTGTGAGGTGTTGGAGCCGAATGGGAAAGCTTGGGTATGCAGAATTTGGCTAAGGGTATGTCTCTCTTTCTTCTCATTTTCAATGTCGGGTTTTAAGGGAATGCATTTGTTTAGAGCTGATTTTGCTAAAAGACTTTGGGAGTTCTCTCGTTTCTTTATCACCATTGGTTTTCGAGACTACTTGTTTTTTCTAGTTTTTCACTCTACTTCCTAGCCAAACTTTTGTTTACCATTTAGGCATTTTACGAGTTAATTTTGTCCTTCTCTTGTGCCAATTTCTTCTTTCTTCACCTTTTCCAAACCTTTCCTTTCTTTCTGCCTCTCAATTTTCCTTTTCTTTTCCCTTTATCTTGGTGGCGAAATATAGCAGTTGTTTTGGTGTGGTTTTGATTATTCTTTCCCTTAATTTCTTAGCCGAATACACCTTTTCTTTCTCAATTCTTTTAAGCCATCGATTTCCTATTTTTTGTGTGCCTAGGTTTTTGGCCGAATATCTCTTTTGGTTCTCCCCCAATTCGTTTCAAGTTGTTGGCCGATTCTCTTCCTTTCTAATCGATTTTCCTTTAGTGGACGGCTATTTCTTCCTTCTCCTCTGTTGGTTGGTAATAAAAGCTGTAACTCTATTCTTTGCTTTCTTTCCTTTCTGCCGCTTGAATGATGGTTTCTTAACACTCTCTTTTGCTATCAACTATTGGTAGGGTTGCAGTAGTGCTAGCTTGATTTCTGTTATAGTGGGTGTCTAAGTGAGGACGGTGAGCCGATTGTTCCTCTCTTATTTTTTTTGGTAGTACACTTTTGGTAAGTAGCAGTGCCTTGATTCAACCTTTGTACGTATTCGGTGTTAGTTATTTAGTGCGTTTGGAATACAGGAAATTTCTAAAGGGGATCGATATTGGTTGGAGTAAACGGTTCAAGTGGGTAATCTCTATTCAGTCAAGCAAGGTAAGTGATGCTGAGTTTTGTGGGATAAGGTTAGATGGAGGGGTTAATTTTGAGAGTCAATTGATTAATGGAAAGTACTGATTGAATGTAGGTTTTGAGAGCTCTTGGATTTCTCACGCATTCTTGAACACATGTGTGTATTCACACTACTTTAACCGTAGAACGGCAAAAGCTGAAAAGCCAAAAAACTAAAAACTGAAAAGTTGAAAAGCTGAAAAGCCAAAAATTATGGCAATGGGTGCCACACGGGTGTGTGAACGCATGTGTGGTGATTCGAGCCCACGAAATGAGGTGTATGATTGTAGAGGCCACCATGAGCGATCTCACGTTCTTAGGGCCCTGTTTGGCCGAATTGGGCCGTGTAGGCCTAATGGGCCCATGGGCCTCACATGGGTAAATCTCACAGACATGAGGAAAATATTGGACCTAACTGTGTTGTTCACATGCCTAGGGTCATTTCTGGGCTTAACGGGTCACACGAGCGTGGGGGCCCCACTTGGGCCACATAATGGGCATTGGGCCCAATTGCATTATTTAAGTAAAGGTCGCACGGGTCGCATGAGACGACTGTGAACCTACTGATGGGTCGGCGTGTCTACCTAGACTCCAAACTGAGAAATGACTATTATGCCCCTATAGGGTAAAATGTGTATGATGCCTTTATGTAATGTACGTTTGATTAAGCATGCCATCTGATATATTTATGATTTGCATTCATGCACGATGTTATGTTGCATGGGGATGGGTTATTGTAAATGGAGGAAGTGTACTGATCTGTTAAGGTTGCACGGGTCGCACGAGACGACTATGGACCTACCGACGGCTTAAAGCCACTTATATTATTGACAACTTTGCTGCAATACTGGTTAGTGCCGCAACTGGTGCTAACATTCAAGTGTAGGGATGGATAGGTTGATTTAATCTCCACAGGAGTGCAGGGTTGGACAGGAGATGGAGTGTAGGGTTGGTTGGGGTTATATGCATCACGAATTCTGATTTCTGATACTACTATGGGCTAAGGCCTAACCGTTACCGTTATGGGCTAAGGCCCAACTGATTCTGCTATGGGCTAAGGCCCAACTGTTACTGAAAAGGGCTTAAGCCCAGTTTATTCTGTTGCATATTATTTGCTTATTTGGGGCGTTACACACTGAGTTTTCGTCCCCTTTAATTTAACTGTTTAGGTAATCCCAGTGTTAGACGGTTCGATGCATCGGAGGACTCAGAAGTGGCCACACTATTGATAACTAAGATTCTTAGTACTTTATACTATTTATGTTTTCAGTAGTTGGGTTTTTGGTTGTAATAAGGCCTCTCTGGATTTTATTTTTAATTTTGGGGATTTTATTTTGTTTGGTTATAACTGCTAGTATTAGAATATGATTTTTTAAAAGAACAATGTTTTTTCAAAACAAACACAAATACGCAACGATTTAAAAAAAGCCTTTGCTACAAACGAGTTTTCTTTAAACTTTAATAACATAATAAAGAAAAGTGACCTTTGACAATAATGTAAGGTTTAAAATTATCTTTGTATACACTCAATGAGGCTAAATAAAGATTGGGTCATTCAAATGAAATTACATTTTAGAGAAAATAACTCTTCTATGTTTGTGTAAATGAACAACCCCTTTTTTTTAAGTTACTATTTAAAAAATGGATTGACTTCTAACAACATCAAGTTTATGTTTCACACTTTAATGTAACACCGCCAGATTCGGCCGTAACGTCTAGGCCGAGTTTGGGGTGTTACATATTCTAACTCATGTATGTTAATTGTTCAAGTAAAGGCATATATATAATGATAATACCTCAAATGCTGGGTAAGTTTGTGACGTATAGTAAAGATGTTATATGTGTATAATGAACTTATGCATGAAGTAATGTATGAATATAAAGTGATTGGTAAGTATGTAAGTAAGGTCTGAGATAAGGAATGTACGAATCGATTAGCTATGCATGAACAAATCAAGTGTAACACCGCTAACCCGTTTCCGTCGCCAAACTAAGGTTAAGGAGCGTTACCGAATAAATTGGAGCAAATAACTTCAAATCAGATTGTTAATTAATAATTACATAAAAATCATTACAAACCTATAATACATATACATTTGGGCCAAAAATCAAGCCTTCGAAGCCCTAAAAATGGTTTAGAATCGATGTACGACTAATTTAAAATAATTCAGAAAGTTTGGGGCAAATTTCATAAATACCTAAGAATAGGGGACACACTGCCCTGTGAAACACCCCAAATCGTGTAACTTTTGAAATTAATACACACAGTTGTGTCCCAACCCGTATAACTCACAGACTTGAGTCACATGGCCGTGTGTTAGCCTATGTGGGAACTCCACTTATATAGTTTTACTACACACTCAAGGCGCACACCTGTGTGGTTGCCTATGTGTGTCACATGGCTGTGTGACAGATCGTGTCTCAGGTTGTGTACACCTAAATGTACCTTAAAACTCAAGTTTACTAAATATGCTTACTTGAGACGCAAACCTACTATTTACCAAATAATTTACTTACTCAAAACACACCTAAACAAGAACAAAACATGCCAAAATCACACATAAATCATACAATTTAAAAGCTTATCCAATGTACCCTCAATGGTACTACAAGTTTATACACCTACACAACAATATAATTCATCAACCATTCAAACATTCAATCTTGGCCATGTATAATTTAAATACCTAACCACAATTTTTACAAAATGAGCTATATTCACCACCAAACCTAGCAACCATGTAACTTTCATCACATTACAAGGCAACATCTATCAAAAGATGAACTAGTTACATGATATATACATATCAAACGAGGTCATAAACATAACAACCTATTACATGCCATATAATCCAAAATAAATGTTCAAAAACTACCGAACTTGGATGGATAGTGTGACTTGAGTGTTGATCTGGTCTTCCATTCAAACTAAATGATATCTATAAGAAATGCAAATCACACAAGTAAGCTTATTGAAGCTTAGTAAGTTCGACGAACAGAAGCAATGAATCTTACTGAAATAACTTAATCAATACATAATACAGAAACGACATAATCATAATCCTGCCATTCAAAACCAAATCACAGGTGAGTCATAAACTTGTATCCAAGTGGATTAATTCAATCAATTGCGATATATCATTAACTATACCTGATAAACATTGTAATGGATTCAGATACATGGTTAACCAACCAAAAAAACCAAATCCCTCAAATGAGCTAACCAAGACACGCATGGGCACCAAATGCCAAGCCTGTAGGCTTTACATCTGCCCCCAAAACACACCTGACGAACTGTAAAATAAGACGATAGGTCGAAACAAATGCCAAACTTCGGTATATTTAGTAAACATGAATGAATTCATAGTCATCATCTCAACGTCAATCAATCCCGTATAGTGCGCGATATAACCTATTGGCATGCCAATCGTATCTTATCCTACATTCATCAGTTCACATTTTTTTTGTCATTTAATAACATTTAATGCAATTTCTTTCTCGAGTCAATCCACTTACTACAATTCAATACTTTCAATTCAATTAATAAATTTCAATTCTCAAACAATTAAATATTTAGATTATAGTGAAACTTAACCGTACAAACTTACCTGGACTGAATTGTAATAGTTGCAGAAATTTAGGGACTATTATAAAATTTTCCCTTTTCCACGCAAGTCAACCTGGTCTTAATCTAAAATGTAAAATTTCCCAATCATTAGCTTACGTTTCATATTCCAATTTATTCTACAATTTATACCCATTTATTTTCAAAATTTACACAATTACCCCTAACATTTACAATTTATGCAATTTAGTCCCTTAAATCAAAAATCAACAAATTAACTATTTTCTCAAGTTTAAATTTATAGCCGAATAGTCTAGGCACTTAAGCAATCCCAATTATAACTCTAAATCACCATTAAACCTTGAAATTTTGACATTTTAACAATTTAATCCTTAAATAAAAAACTAATAAAAATTACTTCACAAAATAACTAAATACCACAATAAAAGCTTTGAACACGTAATTATCATAAAAAAACAACCTATATTCATCAATGGCAACTTCTAAAATTTTTAATAGATTCAAAAACAGAAGTACGCGTTAGCTGGACCTAGTTCAATGATCTAAAAAACATAAAGATTACAATAAACGAGTTTAAACCGGACTTACTTGCAAGAACTCTTGATTTTCGAACCTTAAACTTTCACAATGGTGTTTTTACTCTTCAATTTTTGGTGGTTTTTGCCTTTAGGAAGATGATAGTATTTTTATTTCATTTTTACTTAAGTTTTGTTTTACTAATTACAACTTTACCCTTTAAATTATCATGCATTTTACTTAATTCAAAGTCCAAAGTCGTCCATCTACTTTTACTATGATCTAATTACCATATAAGTCCTCCCTCATTTAATAATTAAACTATTTGATCATCTTAATGCTATAATTAACAATTTTGACACCTTTTACAATTTATTCCTTTTTCTTTAACTAATTATCTAAATGTTAAAATTTATTAATCAAATTTTAATACGACTCTAATGACTTCATAAATATTCTATAAATAACACTTATGGGCTAACATGACAGAAATTTGTGGTCTCGAAACCACTGCTCTGCCACCACTAAAAAATGGGTTGTTACAACTCTCCCCTATTACGAAATTTCACCCTCGAAATTGTTACCTGAGAATAAATTTAGATACTGTAGTTTAGTCGATTCTTTTATTTCCCAAGAAGCCTCTTCAGTGCCATGCCAATCCACAAGACTTTTATCAACGGTACTCATTTACTTCGAAGTTCTTTGACTTCCGGAGCCAAAATTTTCATCTGTTTTTTTTTTAAATATGTCAAATCTTGTTTTAATTCAATTTCATTATAGGGAATACATGTGAAGGATCAGGTCTATTCCGTCTCAGCATTGAAAAATGGAATATATTGTGAATTTTCTCAATTTTATGAGGCAAAGCTAATCTGTAAGCTACAGGCAATACGATCTCACGTTGGTGACTTGATTCGAGATTCGTTCAATTTGAAGTTTAGTTGAAATTGGGCTAAGTATAAGCTTAAATAAAGATATTCGAATGATTTAAATAAGGCTAAGCTATGGTACGGCTCAAGATGAAGGAATAGGTGACTTTAAGTTGGAAATTAGATGGAATGTATATGGATTTGGCTAGGCAATGATATGGATTAGTGAAATAGAAAATAGGATGGATGAGATAGGCTTAAGGTAAAAAATGAACCAATATTATATGGAGTATTGACCCGAGTCTTATACGACATTTAAGATGAAATGTTGATAGGACCTTGACCCACTATCTATTGAAAGATAGGAACCAAAGGTATAGGGTATGAACGCCACACTCAAAGAGTGATAAGTTCAAAAAGAAACAAGGTAGACACCACTAGCTATGCTAGATAAGTCAACTTGAGTCTTAAATAAAATATGAGAGTTGAGTAACTCTCAAATGTTATAAACATTCATAAAAGGGTTTGAATTGTGTGTAAGTTGTGTAACCCACAAATGATTACAAAAAAAAACTATTTATAGGCTTTAAAATGCCTATTGAAATTTGGCTACTAATGTGTTCACACAACAATTAAAAGGTTCACACTAAAACATTAAAGATGGTTCATGAATTCGGCAGGTTCATGCACTAGCCGAATGGACACTTCCTTCCCCCTTGGTGCATGCATGCATGCTTAGCCTTGAAGAATTCATGAATGTTCAGCCCTTAATTTCCTTGCAATCCCCCTTGGATGTTCATGAATGTGAAGGTGCCATGCATGTCCTTTAATTGACTCTTTATGGCATCTTGAGCATATGAATGGGCAGTTTGCATTTAACTGATTCAGCACCTACTTTCGATGCATGTATGTGTTGATTCATTGGCTGAATTTATGAGCTAAATGTCATAAACTTGAAGTATGTATCTTGTGGATTTAATGTGTGACATTAAAACCGTAGAAGCCCCTTTGGGGTGCATGGATGGGCAGGTTCGTCCTTCTTGATTATTTTCATGCATGAACAGAATGAACAACCCCATTCTTCATCTTTAAGAAATGCACATGACATGAATTTAAGCCTCCATGTGATCGGTCACAATGCAACTTTAAGATAGCATTTAATTTGTCTAAACTTTAGACACAATTAAGATGTCTTAATCTAAGACACATTAAAAGGTTCTACTTATTATAACATATTAATTAGACTTAAGACACATTAAAATGTTGTACTAATTAACATGCATAAATAGAGTTAAGACATATTTAAGACTCAAATTATAATTAACTAAAAATAACTAAATCATAATTAATGTTTTATTCCAGCAACTAGAATGCATAAATTAAAATGAAGTAGAATCTAGCTCAATGAGCTAGGAATGAGCTGGATGAGCTCGAAGGAAGTTGCAAGGGTTGCTTGGATTGCTTTTCCATGAACTATTGATAAACCCCAATGGCATTTCCCAAGGTTCCATGCCAACTCTAGGAGGGTCTCGGGTCATGGCCGTATCATCCCCATCCCCTTTGAAGTTAATTGTCCTCAAATCGGGCCACTTACTTACGAAAAATCTTTCTTCGTCACAAGCCTTTGGTTGATGAATTAGGCAAAGTTGCTCCCAAGAACCTGAGAATCACACATACCTCGAAAAGAAAACTAGTTATTCGCATGCCCTCCCTCTTTAGGTGGAGCCCATTTCAAACTGTCACCTACACAAGAATGAAATAGATTAGTGACACTATAAGTTATAAGCTCAAAAGAATTTTTTAAATATTATTGTAACAACTTGATTAGGGGTCTAGTTGAAACTGTGGTTTCGAGACCACAAATTCGACACAGAGAAATTTTTTTAATATATTTTATGGTCTACAGTTTTAGGGAATGATTTTGTGAAAATTTCATTCGAAAATTTTTACATTTGGGCACTTAATTCAGTGAAAAGGACTAAGTTGTAATAAGTGCAAAAGATGGGTTCTATAGGTTAAAGGTGTCAAATTGTTATGAAATTTTAAATTGGAGATCCTTAATTGGTATTAGACCATTGGTTAAGTTGGTGGACAAAAATGGACATGGTTAGGTATGTTTCTAAAGTTTTTCATTAAGGGCATTTTGGTCATTTGGTAATTAAATGAATTAAAAAGTCAAATTAAAAGCCAATTTCTGTCCATCTTCTTCCCCATGGCTGAAATTCTCAAGGGGGAAACCATGGCTAGGGTTTTCAAGCTTCCAAGCTCAATTGTAAGTCCGTTTTAGCCCTGTTTTTAGTGATTTTTACGTTTTTGAAATCCTCGTAACGTAACCTATCCTTTTCAAGGACTAATTTGAAGTGCTAGAAAAGTTTAAAATTTTAATCATGTTAGACATGCATGTATTTTGATGTCTAATGGTAGAAAATGCATGTTAGTCGTAAGATAAATGACTTTTGCTAAGTGATTTTCGATGAAAATGTAAAAAAAGACCTATTTGTAAAAAGGTTGTAAAATGGGTATTAAAGTGTGATTAAATGAAAATTTTGGGTGCTATAAGCTTGTATAAGGTTCGGCTAGGCTTGGGTTTTGAGAAAAATGAACACATTTCATTTTACGAGCCTAGGGACTAAATTGTAAAAATGTGAAACTTTAGGGGCAAAAATGTAATTTTTGCCATAATGTGATTTTTGGCTGTTTTTGAATAGTATAATGATTAAATAAGTTAAATGTAATATTATAGATAAAGAAAAATGAGGTTCGAAATTAGAACGAGAGGAAAAAAGAATTTGATGATAAGGTCCTTCTTGCCATTTTTATGCCGAGGTAAGTCCGTATTATTAAACTTTAATGTTTATTTATTATGTTGATGAATGATTTTATGAATTTATTCATATTATTGGTTGAATTATGAAAATTAAATGTTCAAAACAAGTAAACGCAAGGTTGTTCACTTCCGATCAATGAAAAAAGTTGCATTGTGGTAAAAGACTATGGTTGGACCATGGCAAAATGTGATTTTGTGTAAGACCATGGCTAGGCTATGGCATCGACATGTGATTTCATGTATGACCATATCCGGGATATGGCATTGAAAGGATAGTACGTGTAAGACCATGTTTGGGACATGGCATCGATTCGATAAATTGTGTAAGACCATAGCTGGGCTATTGGCGTCGATGTGAGATTACATGTAAGACCATATCCAGGATATGGCATTGTACTATCTATGAGTGATTCCAAGTATCCTCAACAGTTTTGAATGTGTAACACCCCTTATTCATATTCGACGTCGGAACAAGGTACGAGGCATTACCAAACAATAACACAGCCAACCAGTCGTTTCTGAGTTACATATTTCCATTCAAAATTAAAAACTTTCATTCATAGAGCAATTGTCCCTATTACGGACCTACGAGGTCCAAAACATACTTTGGGGTGGTCCGAGACCAAATCAAGAACTTTAAAAAAATTTTTGGAAAAGTTTTATGTAACACAGGGCACACGCCCGTGTGGGTAGGCCGTGTGGTCACACACGCCCAAGTCCCCAGCCCATGTGTATTTATTTTTCATTTCGAACTTGCAAGGGTTTTCACATGGCCAAGCACATGCCCATGTCCTAGGCTGTGTCCTTCACACGATCGAGACACACGCCCGTGTCTCTGCGTGTGTCCAAAAACTTAGACATTCTGTTTAAGGTGTCGTCATGCATTTTAGGTCACACAGCCAAGGCACACGCCTGTGTGTTAGCCCGTGTGATGTACTCAATTTTTCACAAATTGCATGAGGGGACACACAGCTAGTTTACATGCCCATGGGGCAGACTGTGTATCACACACGGCCTTGACACACGCCCGTGTGTCTACCTGTGTGGACAATTATAAGGCTATTTACCAAGCCTTTTTGCCACCCTTAAAACAACCACATTCATACCATTATAAACAAAACTTCACAAGACATAAACCCACATCAAAATAATTCAATTTCCACACATTCACAACTCAATCTCATCTCACACACATTGCCCAAACATCATGCAGGTATACAACCATTTGCTCATCACATTTCCACACACAAGTTTCATACTATCAATCATCCCACATAAGCAAACAACTCTTCATGAAATACCTCATCATATGCTTATAACAAAATCAATATTAGCCACATTTCATGGCCTTATACAAAGTGAAATACCAAATAGCATAGGTTTACACATTTTAGCCCAACAATTATGACACTTACAAAATGACCAAGTCCTATACATGCCATAACTCAATGTAAAGTTCAATATACCAAAAAGTGTTGATAGTGTGAATGATCCTCCGACATCTTCCATATCCTGAGCTGACTTGGCTACTCTACAAAACAAGGGAAGAGGGAGGGGAGTAAGCTTTAAGCTTAGTAAGTCTATATGAAAACAATAAACATCAAACCACACACTGATCAATCAAAACATAACTCAACTGTCTCAATGATTCAAATCTTATAATTTCACTCACTCATCTCACATCTTACCCAACATTCTCAACACTTAGCATGCACAAGGCATCATACATTCTCACATTTATTCTCTGCACTTACTCATAACAAAAATGCTCATAACTTCACTTAAATAGTTTCTCAACATACACTTCGGTATAATAATCCTTGCAAAATGAATTGCATATAGCCACTCATATTAACAATAATAAGGTGGTTTCACACTTAGCCCACCAATATCAATAATTCACAGTGGTTTCGCATGTAGCCCACCAATATCATTATTTCATGATGGTTCACACTTAACCCATTGATTCTAATAATGAGCAAGGTGAGTCGCACTTAGCTCATCAATTTCAACAGTTACCCGGTGGTTCATAGATAGCCCACCATTATCAATATTTCATAGAACTTATTCGTATCCTCACTTTTCGTAATTTCATCCAATAACAATAATATTCATTCACATTTCAATAAGGCATCGAAGAGTAAAAACATCAACTAAAGGATGTATCGTTTACATAGAAACTTAACTCGGTACAAAATGTGTCAATTTGCAATTTAGTCCGAAACCTTGCTTTTGCCCTAGTTAAGGTCAATTCCACGTTCCTCTCGATTTTGAGCTTGAAAAAGAAAGAAACCTTAGCTATGGTGTCCCCCAAATTTTCGGCTAAGCATGGAGAAGATGGACAACAATTTTGAGTTATTTTCCTTTTTTATTTCTTTAATTATCCAAATGACAAAAATGCCCCTCACTCATAACTTGAATATTTTGTCCCTTCCATAGGCATTTTGTCCAAAACAAGATAAAATGGTCTAATTATCAAATAAAGACCTCTAATTTAAAAACCCATTTCAATCAAGTACCTTTTTGGATTTAAAACAATATTTTCCACCTACTGCAATTTAGTCCAACTTATCAAATTGGACACCCAAATAATAAAATTTCTCAACCAAAATTTCACACAAGCATTCAATCACTAAATAAACCTTAAAACTCAATCGAAATAAATATTTTAACCTCGGTTTTGTGGTCTTGCAACCACTATTCTGACTAGGCCCTAATTTGAGCTGTTACAACTCTCCCCCTTTAGGGATTTTCGTCCCCAAAAATCTTACCAGTGCAAAGGCTTGAGTACTGTTTCCTCAGGGCTTTTTCCGGTTCCCATGTAGCCTCTTCCACTCCATGTTTTTGCCACAACACTTTCACTAAGTCTATATTTTTGTTTCTCAATTGTTTAACCTCTCGGGCCAAAATTGTAAGTGGTTCCTCATCGTATGTTATATCTGGCCGTATCTTAATTTTTGTCAGAGAAATTACATCTGAGGGATCTGAACGGTATTGTCGCAACATCGACACGTGAAATACATTGTGTATCCTTTCTAACTCTGCCGGTAAAGCTAACTGGTACGCCACTGGTCCAATCCTCTCAATGACCTCATACGGCCCAATAAAACGTGGGCCTAACTTGCCATTTCGGCCAAACCTCAATATTTTCTTCCACGGAGATACTTTTAAAAATACTTTATCGCCCACTAGGAATTCAATCTCCTTTCTCTTCAAATTCGCATAAGACTTTTGTTGATCAGAGGTAACTTTCAAACAATTACGAATGATCTTCACTTTCTCTTTTATCTCTTTAACCAAATCGACACCATGAATCTGATTCTCACTCAATTCGGTCCAATACAAAGGTGTTCAACACCTACAATCATATAATGCCTTATACGGGACCATCTGAATACTAGACTGATAACTGTTGTTGTAGGCAAATTCAAACAATGGTAGATATTTTTCCCAACTACCTTCAAACTCTAAAACACAACATCGGGGCATGTCTTTAAAAACTTGAATTACTCTTTCGGATTGTCCATCAGTTTGCGGATGGAATGCGGTACTAAAATTTAATTTCGTACCTAAAGCCTCTTGCAACTTTTTACAAAATCTAGAGGTGAACCTCAAATCCCTATCTAAAATTATAGACATAGGTACTCTGTGTAATCTCAAAATTTCAGCAATATACAATTCAGCTAATTTATCAAGTGAGTAATCAACACGCACTGGTATAAAGTGAGCCGATTTCGTCAATCTATCAACAATAATCCACACAACATCTCTCTTTTTCAGAGTCAAGGGCACCCCTATCACGAAGTCCATTATGATTTTGTCCCACTTCCACTCGGTAATCATCACTGGTTGAAATAAATCTGAAGGTACCTGATGCTCGACTTTCACTTGTTGGCAAATCAGGCATTTTGCCAGATACTCAGAAATGTCTCTTTTCATACTCGTCCACCAGTACAACTTTTTTCAAATCATTGTATATCCTTGTACTACCTAGATGTACTAATAAACAGCCATTATGTGCTTCATGTAAAATTATTCGAATCAACTCATCATCTTTCGGTACATATATTCTATCACGAAACATCAAACAACCGTCTAAATTAATTTGAAAATCAGAATTATTACCCGTTTCACATTGAGCTCTCCTAGTTTGCATTTCACTATCATTCTTTTGAGTCACAAATCTGCAGAATAAACAATGGTCTACCCTTCAATTCAGCTAATATAGTACCATCATCAAATAATGTCAAACTATTGCTCATCACTCTCAAAGCGAACAAAGATTTTCTGCTTAGAGCATCGGTGACTACATTCGCCTTTCCTGGATGATAATCAATTACCAAATCATAGTCTTTCAACAACTCAAGCCATCTTCCTTGTCGTAAATTCAACTCCTTTTGAGACATTAAGTACTTCAAGCTCTTATGGTCAGTAAAGATACGACATTTTTCACAATACAAAAAATAATGCCAAATCTTCAAGGCAAAGACAATGGTGGCCAATTCTAAGTCATGTGTCGGGTAATTCTTCTCATGCGGCTTTAATTGTCTCGAAGCATAAGCCACCAGCTTGCCCTCTTGCATAAGTACACACCCCAATCCATTTAAAGACACATCACTATAGATCACAAACTCTTTCTCTGACTCAGTTTGCACTAGCACTGGTGCTTTAGTCAATCGCGCTTTCAGCTTCTCAAAGCTTTGTTGGCACTTTCCAGTCTAGTCGAACTTAACATCCTTTTGAAACAACTTAGTCATAGGAGAGGAAATTATCGACAATCCCTCGACAAAGCGCCTATAATAACCAGCTAGGCCCAAAATCTCTTAACCTCGGATACATTTTTCGACGATTTCCAATCAACAATCGCTGAAATTTTACTCGGGTTAACCCGAATACCATCACCTGAAATTATATGTCCCAGAAATCCAACCTCACGAAGCCAAAACTCGCTTTTACTAAATTTTTCAAAAAATTTCTCCTCTCTCAGAATCTACAATACTGTTCGTAAGTGCTCGACATGCTCATTCTCATCACAGGAATAAATCAAGATGTCATCTATAAACACCACCACAAACTTTTACAAAAATGGCTAAAAAACTCAGTACATCAAGTCTATAAACATAGCTAGTGCATTAGTTAAACCAAAAGGCATCACAAGAAATTCATAGTGTCCATACCTCGTTCGAAAGGTAGTCTTTGACACATCAGACTCCTTGACCCTCAATTGGTAATATCCGAATCTCAAGTCTATCTCAGAGAACACAGTGGCTCCTTTTAATTGATCAAACAAATCATCAATTCTCGGCAATGGGTACTTGTTCTTTATTGTCACTCTGTTAAGCTGACGGTAATCAATACAAAGCCTCATTGATCTGTCTTTCCTTTTTTACAAATAATACGGGAGCACCCCATGGAGAAAAACTCGGTCTCACAAAACCCTTATTCGTCAACTCTTGTAATTGAGCCTTTAACTCTTTCAATTCGGTTGGAGCCATTCTATACGGAGCAATAGAGATCGATGCAGTCCCAGGCAACAGATCAATAGTAAACTCAATTTCTCTAATCAGAGGCAACCCAGGTAATTCTTCCAGAAACACATCCGAAAATTCATAGACTACAAGCACCAATTCAAGCCTCGACTCAAACATCTTAGTATTCAGTACATACGCAAGGTATGCTTCACACCCTTTTCTCATACACTTCTGAGTAGATAAGTTCGAAATCACCATAGGTAACTTGTTTGTTTCATCTATTTCCACCCAAAGGATTTCACCATTTTCACATTTCAACTCAAGAGTTTCCTGTCTACAATTTACCTTGGCATCATGCAATGTCAACCAATCCATGCCCAAAATAACATCAAACTCGTCAAATGGCAACAACATTAAATTAGCCGGAAAATAGCGACCTTGAATCTTCAAAGGACAATTCTTGCAAACCTTATCTACCAATACATGCTTGCCCAAAGGGTATGACACTTTAATCACAAATTCAGTCAATTCAACAGGCAATTTCTTACTATTTTCCAATTTCACACAAACATAAGAATGAGTGGATACGGAGTCAATCAATGCAATAACATTAGTATTGCAAAAAGAAAATATACCAGTGATCACATCTGGAGATGACGCATCCTCTCGAGCACGTATAGCATAGGCCCTAGCAGGTGCTCTCGGATCTAATCTCACAGTCGAATTTTTCACTATACTTTTGCTACTAGCTCCACTCCCGGCATTTCGCGATGGTCTACCTCTGCTAGTAGTATTACTCGGTCTAACACTCTGAGGTCTCTCTTCTTCAACTTTCTCAAGACAGTCTTTAATAAAGTGTTCTCGAGAACCACACTTGTAACAAGCTCGACTATTTCCCCAACACTCACCAAAATATTGTTTGCCGCAATTTTAACATTCGGGTTTATTAGCTCTTGAATTACCCACACTTGCCATCGAAGTGGCTTGAACTTTAGAACCCGAATACGACTTACTCATCGGTCTTTTTCTAGCATCTCTGGCCTCACTCTCGGCCTTTTTCTTCTCTTTACTTAACTCTTTGGCTTTACAAGCACGTTCAACCAATTCAACAAACTTTTCAATTTCCAAAATCCCCACTAACAATTTGATGTTCTCATTTAACCCATCTTCAAACTTTCTACACATAATAGCATCGAAGGACACACACTATTGAGCATGTTTACTGAACCTAACGAAATCAAGCTCATACTCAGCCACAAACATCTTACCTTGCTTTAATTCAAGGAACTCTTTCCGTTTCTAGTCAATAAACCATTGGCTTATATATTTCTTTCGAAATTCCTCTTGAAAGAAATCCTATGTGACTCTCTCCTTTAGAACCACTGATATCAATGTCTTCCACCAGTGATATGCTGAGTCCCTCAGTAATGACATAGCACATTTTAAACACTCCTTGGGTGTGCATAACAGCTCATCAAATACTCTCATAGAATTCTTGAGCCAAAACTCTACCGTTTTTGGATCATCAATTATGTTGGCCTTGAATTCTTTGGCCCCGAATTCTTCACCCCTTGTTTTCGAATCTTATCAACTAGGGGATTAGTTAATCTTACCACATCAATACCTTGAGGAGCTATGGAAATCGGTTGTGGTATAGAAGGGAGCAAAAGAGGTTGAGCATTAGGATTTGCTCGAACAAATTCAGTATACCAGTTACTTATCATATGGAGAAAGGCTTCCTAAGCCTCATCTCCCTGACTCTAGCTCTCATGTCTACTTTCTATTGGCACGGTCCCTTGCGTAGAAGCCTGCACATTACTCGCAGCATTATCAGCCGCAGCTCGGTCGAGATCCATTTACTATACAAAATCAAAACACAATTTAGAATAGTTAGGAGTCACCACATTATCACAATATAGTTATGGCATGTATAGCTAGACTCTCACTCATACAATGGTAGTCTAAAAATTGACTAAACTATGGCTCTGATACCACTATATGTAACACTCCTTACATGTATTCAACGTCGAAACAGGGTACGAGGCATTACCAAACAATAACACATACAACCAGTTGTTTCCAGGTTACATACTTCCATTCAAAATTAAAAACTTTCATTCATAGACCAATTGTCCCTATTCGAGCCTATGAGGTCCAAAACATACTTTGGGGCGGTCTGGGACCAAACGAAGAACTTTAAAAAAATTTTGGAAAATTTTTATGCAAAACAGGGCACACACTAGTGTGGGACAGGGACACTCCCGTGTGGGTAGGTCGTGTGGTCACACGAGCCCAAGTCCCTAGCCCGTGTGTATTTATTTTTCATTTCGAACCTACAGGGGTTTTCACATGGCCGAGCACACGCCCATGTCCTAGGCCATGTCCTTCACACAGCCGAAACACATGCCCGTGTCTTTGCCCGTGTACAAAAACCTGGATATTCTGTTTATGACATCATCATGCATTTTAGGTCACACGGACAAGGCACACGTCCGTGTGTTAGCCCATGTGATGTACTCAAGTTTTTGCAAATTACATGTAGGAGACACACGGCCAGTCTACAAGCCCATGGGTTAACCATGAATCACACACGGCTTGGACACACGTCCGTGTAGACAATTATTAGGCTATTTCCAAGCCTTTTTGCCACACTTAAAACAACCACATTTATACCATTATCAACAACACTTTGTAACACCCCAAATCTGGCCTAGTCGTTATTGCCGAATCTGGCGAGTTACATGGCTATTGGCTTTGAAAACCATTTACTTGATTTAAGGAAAACTCGCTTTTAGTTTGAGTTATTTTATTTGGTTTGGATATCAGGTTCAAGTTTAAATCAAACTATTGTTAAAAGGTGAAATTGCATTACAAAAGTAGGTTCAAGAACGGGTTAATTTTAGATCTTAAGTTTGGTAGACTCATTTTAGGAAAACAAAGCGTAGTTTGATCCCGAAAACGTTTGTTACCAGTTTAAAACATCCGAGTTGATTACTTAGCCATTTTTCATCAGTTCCAAAGCCAATAATAAACCAAATTTAAAGTTAAATCTATAGTGGCATTTTTACAAAAACATAAACCCAAAATAGTAAAGAGATATATGATAAAAATTTAACAGAATTAAAGAAAACCAAATAGAAAAACATGTGGCCACCTCGAGTCCCTCTCAGCTCCAATTCAGCTAAATCTGAGGGTTACTGCACAATGTAACAACTAAAAGGGTGAGTTTTGTAAAAACTCAGTGTGCAACTACCCAACAGAACAGAATGGGCCGGAGCCCAGAATAGATAATAAGCAGATAATATGCAGAACCCACCTTGATCCAACCAATCACACTACTCGTACCAACCAATCACACCTGTGGGGATTAGCTCAACCCACCCAACCAAACACCAAAATGTAGCTAAGCTGCTATATTAGAATTTATGGCGGAGCCACCAGAAACAGATTATGTGGCAGAGCCACTTTAACAGAACTTTCTCCTCAGAAAACCCAACCCCATGCAGATTCATAGAATAGATTATATCATGCTTACAAAATAATAGATACAGAAATATTCATGCATACATACAAACCACTATTTAGGTCAAAAGTGTCTATGGGCCTAGAAACCCTTATTGGGCTCGTTCGGCCCCATAGAAATAACGTCTAGAATTACAGATTTTACTAACTAGTGTGCTAATAATCACTAACCCAGAAATTTACTCAAACGGGCGCGTAGGCTCATTGGGCTCATTTTGGCCCATCGAGGCCTAAAATGGCTCAGATACGCGGAATAGTGCAAATCGATTCCTTAGATTGAAACCCATCACAGCGGGTTCAGATCGGCCTGTGACAGCCCTATTTTGACCCTAGTCGGAGACCGCTAAACTGAATTGAATAAATAATTAAATAAAATATTACATGTCTAAATATATGTGACCATGCTTGTATAAAAATTTTAATGCTTTAATTTTTCAAATTGAATGTCTATTAAAGTAAAAAGGACTTGTATAAGAAGATTTAAATATGTGTGTGGCTAAATTCAAAAGACTAAGGATGGAATGATGAAAAATGCAAGGACTTGCATGTTAAATTTGCCATCTTTGTTGTAAGTGGCCGGCCATATGGGATAATGATTCAAAATATGTGTATTTTATGTATATTTCATAATTTTATATGTATATTATATATCATGAAATAAATAAAATAATAAAAAGAGAATGGTGAAATGAACAAGGTTGTTTACCTTTGCTCTTCATTACCGAATTCACAAAAAGAAAAGGGGGGAGGAGAAAAACTAAGTTTCGGTCATTCTAGCATCAAATTAAGGTATGTTTTATGTGATTATTTCAAATTCTTGCAAAAATTAAGCAAGATGTTTAGCTCCCTATTTAGCCCACTTTGAAACTTTTGTTTTGGTTGAGAATTGAGCATTCGGCCATGTTCATGTATTAGCTAAATTTGTTGATAATTGGTTGTAAGTACTATGGAATGAAAATTTGTGATTATATTTGAACTATATGATGTTTAGATGATGAATTAAGCACCGTTGCATTAGAACATGTTGAGTATATGCAAGAATTTTTATGTTCGGTTGGAAATGCTTATTCGGTCATGGGGGTGATGAAACTCTTGTGGATTTTGATGAATTTGGTTATGAGGGGAATCAAGGATAAATGTTAAGCTTCTAGTCTAATGCATGAAAGAAATTTTGAACCCATGATGGTGCTAGTATTCGGCCATAAAAAGGAAATTTTTTGAAAAGTGACTAAGGTCTCTCATGTTTTTATTTGTAATGATGATTGTTGCAAAATTGAACTAGTTTAAATGATTTTATGAAGGATCAAACTTAGTTGTGATTGGCTTATGCGTTTAAGCCTTCCTTATTAAAGCCAATTGGTGCTTGTAGAAAATGGTTAGGCAAATTCATGTTAAAGCATGTGAATGAGAGTTAAGAGAACCATTTTTCATTTTAGGTTCGGTACTAGTTAATAATGAGCTAAGAAATTGAGTTCAAAAATGTAACATAGTGAGCAAAATTTCCATGCATATTTTGACATTAAACTCTACATGATTTTGAGCTTACTAAGTGATGACATGAAATTTTGCTAAAGTGATATATATGTGTCAACTTAAGCCGAATGTGATTTTGACCGAGGGTGTGAATAAGGTAATAAAAATGATAGAAAATGATTTATGGCCAAGGCGTTTAGGTGTTAACATATTCGGCTCTTGTAAGTTGTTGTGTCATGAATAATGAGTTGATAAAAAGACTATGTGTATCTAAGTTAATTAATAGCTTGGTTGTGATTTGTGATGAAATTGTGCTTGGCTGAATGTGTTTGGTAAAAGAAGTTTGGGTTGTGTCTTGGTTGGAATAAGAGTGTAACTATCAAGAGAGATGGATGAATAAAGTATAATATGATTAAACTTGCATGACATAGCTTAAGAGCATAGAGGGACAACATCGGATAAGGGAAAAGCTAAGGTGACGGAATAGTCGACCAGTAAATACTCAGAAAGGCACGAGGTAAGCTTTAAGTAAATGAATTTAGCATAAAAATCTAGAAATGAATGATAGAGTTGTATGAAATGTGAACCACGGCTCAATGACCTTACCTTATCTAAATTCTGTGCATGAGATAGTGGTTATAAAGCATATGGCCGAATGATTTCTAGAGAATAAGATATGAAAGTTAGGTGAGTATGTGACCCTTATACGTATGTGGACTGAATGTCCAATAGAAGTATTTTTGTGTATTTATATGCATATGAAGCAAGTGAAATCTCAATGTGATATAGAAATTTGTGATGTGTGCACTCAACTTATAAATGTGCATTAAGATTTGATGGTAAATCCGGGCTAAGTCCCGAAGGGCATTCGTGCCAGTGTTACATTCGTGCTGAGTCCTGAAGGGCCTTCGTGCCGGAGTTGAATCCGGGCTATGTCCCAAAGGGCATTCGTGCCAGTGTTACATCCGGGCTAAGTCCTAAAGGGCCCTAGGGCTAGCGTTATAACCGGGTTAAGCCTGAAGGCGTTCATGCTAATACGTAGTTTATGTCTTAATTATCTCAATAAAAGTGCTCATTACCTTAAGTCTGTCAGGTATGTACCTCATACTCATTGTGAGATTGATTCGTTTTAGATTTTAACCACACATTGGGATAGTGATGCCTTGACTATAGCCTAATGTTACATGAAAGTCAATGACTTACCTATAATGTGTGTGAATTTTCAACTAAAGTAGAATTGTATTAAATTGAACCCTTAGTATATACGCATATTTGATTAAAGTATGAAGCTACATGAATATGTGAGTATGAGTATAAATTCAAGTTTCGCATTGAAATGAAAATGTATGCTTTCGGCCAAGGGGGAAATGTTGATGAATACAATGAGATTGATTATATAATATGAATTGATGTTTAAAGGAAATGAATATGTCATGTATGAAAGATAGTAGTACTTTTAGTCATAGTAATATTCGGCCAAAGGGAAGAGTTTTAGCTTAAATAGAAGTATGTTTTAAATTCAACTGAATTCATTGCTTAAAACTTACTAAGCATAAATGCTTACCCCGTTGCCTTGGATTGTCTGTTTTATAGATCTCGTTCGTTAGCTACGGTCTCAAGAATTTCAAGATCAAAGTCATCTACACTATCCAAGCCCTTTCGGTACTTGTAGCTAAACTTTGAAAATGGCATGTATAGGCTTGACTTTTGGATTGTAAATCAATATCTTTTTGATGATGTCTATAAGTATAGCCATGCGAAAATGGCTTGCAACGTTACCTTTCCTTTTTAATATGGACTTTAAGCTTGGTCACGTTAATTGAGAATAAATATGAAGGTGTGTGCTTTCAGTTGCTAATATTGGAAGTAGTGTGTTTCTCGAGAATTATGTTGAAGATCATGTATGGGCTAAAGGTGTATGTTCGGTAATTGCTCTTAAATTGAATGGTGCATTAAAAAAAATTGTTAAATTGTTCTTAGTAGGAAGGGTATGTAAGTATGGGTAGAACCAAATGAATGAGGATGCATAATTCATTCTGATTCAAGAGAATCATTGGTGTTTAGTTGTTAACATACGGCAATGCCTAATTAAATGATAGACATATATGTATGAAAGACTACTTTTAAAAGTTGGCTATGACTTTCGAATAGAGTATAGAGAGGTTGGTACATGAAGTATTTGAAGTATGATTGAAAAGTTTTGTGCTTTGTGTACCTATTGGATAAAATGTGTATATATGCATGTTCGGTTCTAATACATAGGGTGTATGTTTGGCTTAGGTTTAAAAATGTTGCCATATGAATTTTTTTTTAAATAGAGTGTGTCTAATATTTAGTACTTGTCGGGTAATGCCTAATAATCCCTCTAGCGACGGACATGGGATTAGGGGTGTTACATTTTATTAGTATCAGAGCTACGATTTAGTCGATTCTTAAACTAACGTAGCATGTGTGGGTCTAGCTATACATGCCATTTAATGTTAATGCGATAGTGTGATGACTTCTGACATCTAAAATGTGATTTTTGGTATAGAAATGGATCCCAAACCTAATCGATCCGTAGCGGACGATGTTGAGAGCGTAACGCCTGTTCCCGCGCAAGGGACAGCGCCGAATGACTCTCAGGCGAATATCAGGCATCGAGACGATGACACGAGGCAAGCCTTCTACACAATGATGAGTGATTGGTTCGCTCAATTTCTTAGAAGAAATCTGACTGTTCCACAGCCCCCGCCCCCGAATACTCCGTTCCCAACCTATGTGGCCCCTCCTGTGACCGATCCGGTGAGATCGAGTAGGCCCCCAGTTGACAAAATTAGAAAATATGGGGCTGAAGAGTTTCGGGCTACCCCAGTGATGATGCTAAGCGGGCCAATTTTTGGCTCAATAATACAATCCGAGTGTTCAATGAGTTGTCATGTACGCCCGAGGAGTGTCTGAAATGTGCGGTACCTCTGCTACGCGACTCTGCTTACTACTGGTGGAACACTTTGGTTTCTGTCGTCCCGAGAGAGCGGGTTACCTAGGAGTTCTTCCAAACCAAATTTCGCAAGAAATACATAAGTCAGAGATTCATTGATCAGAAACGGAAGGAATTTCTTGAGCTTAAACAAGGCCGGATGTCAGTAACCGAATACAAGAGAGAATTCGTACGGCTCAGCCGATATGCTCGTGAGTGTGTATCATCCGAGGCTATCATGTGTAAACGTTTCGAGGACGGATTAAACGAAGATATCAGATTGCTGGTGGGAATTTTGGAAATCAAAGAGTTCATCGTACTAGTCAAGCGAGCTTGCAAGGCCGAAGAGCTCGGGAACGAAAAGAAAAAGGCTGAAGATGGAGCTAAAGAGTTCTGAAAGAGATCTACGAGAAAGTCTTTTCAGCAATCATCCAAGAAAATTAGAGATGATTCGAGCCGATCTAAGAATACCTCGAGTTTTTCTAGACGTGATCATCATTGACCCCTCGTGAGTTCGCGAGCTACTTCTGTCGCCAGTGTTGGAAATGAACGTCAGGACAGATCTGATCGCAAATATTATGGTAAATGGCACCTGGGGAGCTATAGATTTCATGATCGTTCCTATTTCAGATGTGGATCCGCTGATCACTTTATTAAGGATTGTCCGAAGGTGGATGAACGCAATCCCGATCTGAGTCAAAGACCTAGTGGTATGGCAGCACGAGGTAGACCACCGAGGAGTGGAGGAAATACTAGTAGCAGTCAGAGAGGGACTAGAGACACCGCAGTCAGATCTGAGGCCCGTGCTCCTGCCAGAGCGTATGCTATTCGTGCCCGAGAGGAGGCTTATTCTCTGGATGTTATTACCGGTACTTTCAATCTCTTTAATACTGATGTTATTGCTCTGATTGATCCCGGTTCAACCCATTCATATGTGTGTGAAACTTTAGCCTCCATTAAGACTCTTCCTGTTGAGTCTACTGAGTTCGTAATTCGAGTGTCAAATCCTTTGGGTCGTTGTGTTCTGGTTGACAAAGTATGCAAGAAATGTCCCCTAATGGTACGAGATTTCTATTTTCTGGCTAACTTGATGCTTTTACCCTTCGATGAATTCGATATTATTCTCGGAATGGATTGGTTGACTGTACACGATGCGGTAGTGAATTGCAAGCGAAAGGCTATCGATTTGCGAGGTTCAAATAATGAGATAATTCGGATTGAATCCACTGATTTAAACGGACTATCGGCCGTAATAACTTCCATCTCAGCCCAAAAATACGTGAGAAAGGGCTATGAAGTGTACTTGGCTTATGTGCTAGACAACAAAGTATCCAAACAAGAACTTGGGACTGTGCCTGTAGTTTGTGAGTTTTCAGATGTGTTTCCCAAGGAATTGCCGGGATTGCCGCCTGTTAGAGAGGTTGAGTTCGGTATAGAGTTGGTTCCGGGTATGACTCCGATTTTGATTGCCCCGTACCGTATGGCACCTACCGAGTTAAAAGAATTGAAATCTCAGCTGCAAGAGTTGATAGACAGAGGCTTCGCACGACCGAGTTTCTCACCCTGGGGTGCGCCAGTTTTGTTTGTGAAAAAGAAAGATGGAACTGTGAGAATGTGTATCGACTACAGACAGTTGAATAAAGCCACCGTAAAGAATAAGTATCAATTGCCCCGAATTGACAGCTTGTTTGATCAGTTGAAAGGAGCTTCAGTGTTTTCAAAGATTGATCTGCGATCCAGTTATTACCAGTTGAGAGTTAGAGATTTCGACGTGCCAAATACCGCATTTAGAATGAGGTACGGACACTTTGAATTTTTAGTGATGCCGTTCGGGCTCACTAATGCCCCTGCGGTTTTCATGGACTTGATGAATCGGGTGTTTAGACCATATCTGGATCATTTTGTGGTGGTATTCATCGACGACATTCTGATTTACTCTCGAAATGAGATCGAGCATGCCGACCATTTGAGACTTGTGCTCCAAACTTTACGCGATAATTAATTGTATGCGAAATTCAGTAAGTGCGAGTTCTGGTTGCACGAGGTCAGCTTTTTGGGACATATAGTGTCTGCCTCGGGTATTCGAGTCGATCCAAACAAAATTTTAGCTATTCTTGACCGAAAACCACCTAGAAATGTTTTCGAGGTTCGAAGCTTCGTAGGACTTGCCGGTTATTACCGACGATTCGTTAAAGGTTTCTCGATGATTGCGACACCATTGACGAGACTGCTACAAAAAGATGTCAAGTTTGAATGGTCTGAAAAGTGTCAGAAAAGTTTCGACCAGTTGAAAGTTCTTTTGACGGATGCTCCAGTGTTAGTTCAACCAGAATCTGGTAAAGAGTTCGTAGTTTATAGTGATGCATCTCTGAACGGTTTAGGCTACGTTTTGATGCAAGAAGGTCGAGTTGTCGCATATGCAAGAAGGTCCGACTCATGATCTTGAGTTAGCTGCTATTGTTTTCGCTCTGAAGATTTGGCGTCACTATCTGTTCGGTGAGAAATGCCACATCTTTTCTGATCATAAGAGTCTCAAATATTTAATGACTCAAAGAGATTTGAATCTAAGACAAAGACAGTGGTTAGAGTCTCAAATGATTTTATGAAGGATCAAACTTAGTTGTGATTGGCTTATGCGTTTAAGCCTTTCTTATTAAAGCCGATTGGTGCTTGTAGAAAATGGTTAGGCAAATTCGTGTTAAAGCATGTGAATGAAAGTTAAGAGAACCATTTTTCAATTTAGGTTCGGTACTAGTGAATAATGAGCTCAGAAATTGAGTTCAAAAATGTAACATAGTGAGCAAAATTTCCATGCATATTTTGACATTAAACTCTACATGATTTTGAGCTTACTAAGTGATGACATGAAATTTTGCTAAAGTTATATATATGTGTGAACTTAAGTCGAATGTGATTTTGACCGAGGGTGTGAATAAGGTAATAAAAATGATAGAAAATGATTTATGGCCAAGGCGTTTAGGTGTTAACATATTCGGCTCTTGTAAGTTGTTGTGTCATGAATAATGAGTTGATAAAAAGACTATGTGTATCTAAGTTAATTAATAGCTTGGTTGTGATTTGTGATGAAATTGTGCTTGGCTGAATGTGTTTGGTAAAGGAAGTTTGGGTTGTGTCTTGGTTGGAATAAGAGTGTAACTATCAAGAGAGATGGATGAATAAAGTCTAATATGATTAAACTTGTGTGACATAGCTCAAGAGCATAGAGGGACAACATCGGGTAAGGGAAAAGCTAAGGTGACGAAATAGCTGACCCATAAATACTCAGAAAGGCACGAGGTAAGCTTTAAGTAAATGAATTTAGCATAAAAAGCTAGAAATGCATGATAAAGTTGTATGAATGTGAACCATGGCTCAATGACCTTACCTTATCTAAATTTTGTGCATGAGATAGTGGTTATAAAGCATATAGCTGAATGATTTCTAGAGAATAAGATATGAAAGTTAGGTGAGTATGTGACCCTTACACGTATGTGGACCGAATGTCCAATAGAAGTATTTTTGTGTATTTATATGCGTATGAAGCAAGTGAAATCTCAATGTGATATAGAAATTTGCGATGTGTGCACTCAACTTATAAATGTGCATTAAGTTTGATGGTAAATCCGGGCTAAGTCCCGAAGGGCATTCGTGCCAATGTTACACCCGAGCTGAGTCTCGAAGGGCCTTCGTGCCGGAGTTGAATCCGGGCTATGTCCCGAAGGGCATTCGTGCCAGTGTTACATCCGGGCTAAGTCCCGAAGGGCCTTAGGGCTAGCGTTATAACCGGGTTAAGCACGAAGGCATTCATGCTAATACGTGGTTTATGTCTTAATTATCTCAATAAAAGTGCTCATTACCTTAAGTCTGTCAGGTATGTACCTCATACTCATTGTAAAATTGATTCGTTTTAGATTTTAACCTTACATTGGGATAGTGATGCCTTGACTATAGCCTAATGTTACGTGAAAGTCAATGACTTACCTATAATGTGTGTGAATTTTCAACTAAAGTAGAATTGTATTAAATTGAACCCTTAGTATATACGTATATTTGATTAAAGTATAAAGCTACATGAATATGTGAGTATGAGTATAAATTCAAGTTTCGCATTGAAATGAAAATGTATGCTTTCGGCCAAGGGGGAAATGTTGATGAATACAATGAGATTGATTATATAATATGAATTGATGTTTAAAGGAAATGAATATGTCATGTATGAAAGATAGTAGTACTTTTAGTCATAGTAGTATTTGGCCAAAGGGAAGAGTTTTAGCTTAAATAGAAGTATGTTTTAAATTCAACTGAATTCATTGCTTAAAACTTACTAAGCATAAAAGCTTACCATGTTGCCTTGGATTGTCTATTTTATAGATCTCGTTCATTAGCTACGGTCTCGGGAATTTCAAGATCGAAGTCATCTATACTATCCAAGCCCTTTCGGTACTTGTAGCTAAACTTTGAAAATGGCATGTATAGGCTTGACTTTTGGATTATAAATCAATATCTTTTTGATGATGTCTATAAGTATAGCCATGCGAAATGGCTTGCAAAGTTACCTTTCCTTTTTAATATGGACTTTAAGCTTGGTCACGTTAATTGAGAATGAATGTGAAGGTGTGTGCTTTCAGTTGCTAATATTGGAAGTAGTGTGTTTCTCGAGAATTATGTTGAAGATCATGTATGGGCTAAAGGTGTATGTTCGGCAATTGCTCTTATATTGAATGGTGCGTTAAAAAAATTGTTAAATTGTTCTTAGTTGGAAGGGTATGTAAGTATGGGTAGAACCAAATGAATGAGGACGCATAATTCATTCTGATTCAAGAGAATCATTGGTGTTTAGTTGTTAACATACGGCAATGCCTAATTAAATGATAGACATATATGTATGAAAGACTACTTTTAAAATTTGGCTATGACTTTCGAATAGAGTATAGAGAGGTTGATGCATGAAGTATGATTGAAAAGTTTTGTGCTTTGTGTACCTATTGGATAAAATGTGTATATATGCATGTTCGGTTGTAATACATATGGTGTATGTTTGGCTTGAGTTTAAAAATGTTACCATATGAATTTTTTTTTTAAATAGAGTGTGTCTAATATTTAGTACTTGTCGGGTAATGCCTAATAATCCCTCCGGCGACGGACATGGGATTAGGGGTGTTAAACAGCCCATAAGCGCTCGCACGCCAAATGGGCCTTGAAATGTCGGCACTTTAGCATTTTGGCTTTTCGGCTTTTATCGATCTACACTACAGAGGTGTAGTTACACACCTCATTACGAATCAACTCCGACAATCCTGCGAACGATCAGCCTACAATCGCCCAAACACATTATTAGACTAAAACCCGATAGAAATCCATTATCCACTACTCTTGACATATTCGGCCAACCAACTTATAACACCCACTACTTACCTTTGCCGAGATCTAACTAGTAGATCTAGATAGCCTTGCCAACAATAACCACTAACTAGCCTCCACAAGATCTACCTTCTACAATGGCTACAGAATGTAAATAGAAAGAGAGACCTTTCAGTCGATTATCACAAATTAAAGCCGATTAGTAAAAGGATGCTAGGAGGGGTTTCGGCTTCTCATACCATACTTAAAAGAAACAAGGAGAATAGAGTCCTTACCTAGAAGTCCGCTTGACTATATTGATATCACCAGAAGTCGTCTTCCTCTAATCTACGCCCCAACCAATCAAAGGAAAAGATTGATTTAGAGGGAGGAGTAATTGATTAATAGGGGGATAGCATTCAATCAAAGAAGGATGTTTACAAATGGAGAACAAGGTTCGGCCAACAAGAGAAATAAAGTAGAGAGAAGAAGAAGGGATAGTCTCCACAAGATAATCATCAAGCAAAAAAATAGAAAGAAGAACAAGGGAGTAAAGAACCGAATTCGGCAATGGAGGTATCGGTTTAAGATTCAAAGGATAGGTGTAAGTAGGAGAAGGGTTTAAGTTTCGGCTAAAGAGCTAGAAGAGAGGCATGCAATATTCGGCCAAAGTGAACTTCACAAAACAAAGAAGAGGAGATTGAAAAGGCAAGATTTGGTAATGGAAAAGAAGTAGTGATGGAGAGGATAAGAAATAAGGATTCGAGTTTTAGAAGGAGTGACAGAGAGTATACGATAGCTATGACAGTAAAGGTCTCGGCTTTTAAGGCAATCGGCCAAGGTGAAGATTTTGACACAATGAGTCAATTTGGTAGATAGCAAAGAAAAGAAGGATTTCGGCAACCTACCTGCCCCAAAGCTAAAAATGAAAAACCCAAAAAAATGCACATTCACTCACTTCCAAACTCAAATTCGGCTACACTCTCTTCCAAATTCAATTTCCCACAATCCACTCCTAGATTTGCTCCTTGACTTACTCAACTCTCACATTTGAATTCAATTGAAATTCTCCATGACCAAGTCTTCTCTTACCCAGTCTTAACCACCTCCAGAGTTTGAACTCAATTGAACCATTTGTCGCCCACATTCAGCAAAATAAACTCATTCGGTTGCAAGGGGATTTGAACCCAAGATCCCCTTGTCCATGACACCACCTTATTCCGACATGTAGCGCCACTGCCACCTGGCCACAAGCCTTTTTGTGCCACAGAAATTCAGTAACACCCTGAATTTAGGCCCAGAAGTATTGGGCTTGAGTCTAGGTTCGGATAAAAGAAAACCTGAATAATTGAGAAGTTTTAAATATTAGTGTTAAAAAAATTAATTAAACTTATTATTATTGATAAAATATTGATGTTATTATTAAAGATGTTTTGATTTTTATGAAAATTATAATAATAATTATTAGATAAAAAAATATTATAAGTAATTTGGTGTTTAAATTTAGTGTTTAAATAAATTTTGAATGATTTATAGTGCAGGAAAAGTCTTGGGTTCGATCCAAGACTCTAGCAAAAAAATTCTTAATTTTTGCATTCTTAGGGAAATCGGGGCTTAAGGCCTTATAATTAAGTTAGGCAAAAACTGGGCATAAAGGAACACCTGGCCCATGGTTAGCACGCTGGGAAGTAGGACAAGGGCTGCGGTTCAAGGCACGGCAAGCGCGAGATGTGGGGTTTTTTTTTTTAATAATCAGGATTGCGGCTAAGTAAGGCTTAAGAAAAGTTGTGATGGGATTATGCCACAAGAGCACCTGTGGCGTAGTGGCAGCAGCACGTTAGGGACTCCAAGGGGACGCGGGTTCGAGTCTAGGTGCAGGTAAGTTGTAATTTTTAAAAAAAAATAAAAAAATAGCGAGGACTTCAGCAGGTATGGCTTAAGATTAAATGCGACCATATATTGTTGAAAACAAAGTTGCGGCGCAGTGGCCAGTAGCATGCTAGGCTACCTGGAGGTCCTGTGTTCGAGCTGGGGCGCGCGCAGGAGGATGTTCTTTTTGCTGGGCGCGCGTGGGAAGGAGCCGTGCAGGATTGAAGCTCCTAAGCATCATTCGGTGCAAGCGGTGGTAAGGAATTTGGGTGAAATCCAAATTGGTGGGGGCTAAAATTAAGGAGCAGAGAAAGGAATTTAATTTTGGGAAGGACTTTTGTGCCTATGTAAGCACCCATTCGGGCATAAGCATGAGGTGCCGATTGCTTCTATTATTTTGGGGGGCCTTCATGAGTTATTTTTCTTCTTGGAGATTTGCGGTATTTTTTTTAGTGTGTTAGCCAACTTTGTTTTTACTTTTCTTTTAATCGGGTTTGTTTCTTTTTAATTATTTACTTTATTTTATTTATTTTCTTTTGGCTCACCTTCTCTTTTATTTTCACCCAAAGACCGAATGAACTCTTTCTTTTCTACTTTTTTTATATAGCCAAATCCTTTTGAAACAACCTTTCTTCTCAAGTCTACTTGTCGACACCTTCTCTTTTCCATTACAACTTCTATTTTCTCTTTTTCATTACACTAAAATCTGAAACCTCTATATTTTAGTGATTCGGGAATTAATATTTAGATCTATTTTCTACTCATGTTTAAGTTGGATTCACAGTGGATATGAGGTTGGAAGAGTGTTGGAAATGCTTCTGACAAGTACGTCTTTAGTGGTAAGTATTTGGATCTTATTTTTCATTATTTAGTAATTTGAGAAAAAAAGCCAAAAATCCCTAAGTTTAGGAAAGTTGCCGAATTCGGTAAAAAGAGTAATGCTAGTTTTGCCTTGTGTGGTTTTTGTGTTTTAGTCACAAGAATGGAAATTAGCAAGGAGTAATAAAGGCTAAAGTCGTGGAAGCGATTTAGATTTAGATCTAGATCTAGTAGATTAAAATCGACAAAGGTAAATATTTGAGGGCCATGTAGGATGTTGGCCGAATATGGTGTTAATGGTTACATTGCGTTATCGTTGATTTATGGTCTAATACCTTTAGTGACCAATTGCAGGACAAATCGCGTAGGAGATCTCGTTGGTATAATCGCAAAACAGGTATGTATCGAATACCTTTCTTTAGTCTAATTCGACAAAGGCCAAAGTAACCGAAAAGTGACCAAAAGTTTGACCGAAAGTTGGTAATTCGTGGGCTTGTGAGTGTGCGAATGCTCACAAAACGCTTAGAAATCGTTAGGTCTGAAATCACAAGTGGTAAGGTAGTTGCGCGTGCAATTTCGTGCAATACAGTAAGTTGGGCCTCGAAGGGCTGTAAATGGGCCCAATGGGCTTACGGGCCCATGTGGGTGAAAACGGGTAACTAAGGTGTACTGATAGATTGTAGGTTCAAAACTGCCTAAACTGATAAATTGATCATAAAATCTGGACTGGATGGGCTTAAGTAGCCAATAGACACTGTAGGGCCTATTAGGGGTTTTAGAGCCAATAGCTAAAACTGTTAAACTAAGTTAAATAGATTACTGTGACAATAAATGGATTAGTAGTGCCTGTAATATGTATGGAAACTCTAAAAATTGATAGAATTATTGAAATACCCTCATGGGTGGAGAATTACAGTTTTACCCCTAGGTGCAAAATTACCGTTATACCCCTAGGGCTAAATCTGACTAAAATGCATGTAATACTGATTCTATTTACTGTATGCCATGTCATGATTATCTGTTGCATGGCATTGGGTCTATATAGATGGAGGAAGAGTTCTGGTGGCCTTGCCACAATTTCTGTTAAGAGGTTCTGCCTCGATATTCTGAATTTGGTGGCCCTGCCACAATTTCTGTTCTAGTGACTCTGTCACATTATCTATTTACGCAGCAATGCTACCACTGTGGCATGTAGCGGTTGGGTGAGTTGATAGTTTCCTCACAATGGGGAGATGGGGCTGGTACGGGTGGCGTGTAGCGGTTGGGTGGGTTGAGTAGTCTCCCCACATGTGATGGGTTTGGGCATACATGCATAATTTCTGATCTGTTCTGTAATGGGCCTATGGGCCGTACTGTTATCTGAAAAGGGCTAAGGCCCAGTATTCTGTATCTGGATAGGGCTTCGGCCCAATTATTACTGTGACTGATTTGGGCTTTGGATGGGCTTCTTTGCACACTGAGTTTTCCAAACTCACCCCTTTTTCTTCCATCCTTGCAGGTGAGCCCTAGATTGGTGGCCTTGGAACTGGGAGGGATTCAAAGTGGCCACATGGACTAGACCATTGGATTTTATTAAGTTATTTATTTCAATTTAGTCTTAATTATTTTTATTCTGATTTTGGGTTTGTAATATGGCCGCTCTAATTATTTTTAAATTTTTTTTAGCTTAAGTATGGTATTGTTTAAATTGTTTTGAATTCGGTTAGCTTTAAGGTATGTTTTTTTTTATAAAAGTTACTTGTTTTCAAAATATCACGATAACCGAGCAAAGCTTCCGCAACGTAAACGTTTTCATAAATAAATAGACTCAAACTTAATTTGTTGTTCATGGACAAGTAATAAGATTAAAGTGTGGCAATGGATGTGTGCATGTCTAGGATTGGATCTAGGAAGAGCTTGGTACTTAAGCAGTCTAAATGACTCACCTCCTCTTCTCTTGAATCCTACCTGGTGCGTAGTAACCATTCACTTTAAGTCACAACAAAGAAGGTCTGATTTTTCGATACTTAAACTGTTTTTAAAATAACATGTTTCCGCAACTACAAAGGTTTACAAGTTTTCACAATTTTCCATAAGATTTTACAAAGTTTTTAACAATGTTTGAAAAAGGAATGATTATTTCAAGGAACCACGTTTTGAAAAATAAACAACACGAGCTGAGGTTTTATACAAGTTTAACGGTAGAAGTTTCTAAACACTAAGAAAGGTTGTCAATGAAAACATGGTTTTCGAAAAACACTTCAATGTGACACACCAGACTTGGCCGTAACGTCTCCAACAACTACACATAAGCCCTACAAACTAATACCCATACACCCGTAAGCCCAAAATTGAAATTTTGCTAAAGACTCGGCTTAACCCTGAGCCTTCCTAAGGCCCTCAAAACCCACTCAAATCCTCAATTAAGCATACCCAAACATGCAATCATGAATTAAGTAAAAATCATTAAAACCCTAAAATTTAGGGCGTTACACACTTTACAAGACATAAACCCATATCAAAATAATTCAATTTCCACACATTCACAACTCAATCTCATCTGACACACATTGCCCAAACATTATGCATGTATACAACCATTTACTCGTCACTTTTCAACACACAACTTTCATGCTATCAATCATCTCACATAAGCAAGTAACTCATTCATGAAATACCTCATCATATGCTTATAACAAAATCAATATTAGCCACGTCTCATGGCCTTATACAAAATGAAATACCAAATAGCATAGGCTTACACATTTTAGCCCAACAATTATGACACTTACAAAATGACCAAGTCCTATACATGCCATAACTTAATGTAAAGTTCAATATACCAAAAAGTGTTGATAGTGTGAATGATCCTCCGACGTCTTCTGATCCTGAGTTGACTTGGCTACTCTATAAAACAAGGGAAGAGAAAGAGGAGTAAACTTTTAGCTTAGTAAGTCTATATGCAAACAATAAACATCAAAACCACACACTGATCAATCAAAACATAACCCAGCTGCCTCAATGACTCAAATCTTATAATTTCACTTACTCATCTCACATCTCACCTAATATTCCCAACACTTTGTAACACCCCTTACCCAAAACTGTCACTGGAGTCGAGCACGAAGTGTTACCAGACTTTGAACAACACTTTCAGAATTTACTCTCTAGAGGACACTAAGTCACATACAATTCAATGAATAAATACTCCATCAAGGGTTTTCGAACATAAAACTATTATTATAGATAATTTGGATTTGAATCCAATCAAATTGAACAGTTAGAAAATTTTTCACTGTTAAATCAGAGTCACACGCCCATGTGACAATTTGGCACGGCCGTGTGAGTAGACCGTGTGGTCTTCACACGCCCATGCTTGGTTCCTGTTGAGTAATCTGCCAATTGCACCACGGCCATCCCACACGACCGTTTGGGGGCCGTGTCTCCTACCTGTGTGGTACACTAAATAACATTTCAAGTACAGGGGAGGCACGGTCCAAAGACATGCTCGTGCCATCCATCTATGGTGCATTCTGCTAAAAGCCCCACGGCCAAGGCGCACGCCCGTGTGCTTTGCCATGTAGACCGTGTTAGGCTATTTACCAAGCCTTTGCCTCCCTGAAACACAAGTAATCATATCCGCAACCAATGCAAAGAACAATATACCATAACATTTTAATATAACAAATTCCCAATAACTAATCTTTATACATGCCACCATATACAAGTAAATGAGGAATAACGTTTTTCCTCAAGTTGAAAAATTGATAGTGTGACGCGGCCTCCGATGATTTCCAACCCCGAGCTAAATCCTGAAAACAATAAGAGAAATGGGAAGATAGGGTAAGCTTCATAGCTTAGTAAGTTGGCATATCAGATGTAATTCAGTTAATAAGGTTTGCCCATTACTCAATAGGTATTGTAAGAAGGTAAAATAATTATTCACTTAGTTACACTTTTTACTCAAGTTTAACTTGAGCTATTTTTCTGAGTCAGGGTTACTAATTTAATTATTCCGTAAGCTACAGAACTCAAAATTTAGTTTTATAAATTTTCCTTGAAACTAGACTCATATTTCGTCTTGCCATAAAATTTTCAGAATTTTTAACTTAACCAATTAGTACAGTTTATTCAATAAAATTTCCCCTATTTCACTGATCAACAACACTGACCTTTGTTCATTACAAATTAAATATCTCACTGTACAGAATTTAGATAATATTTCAATATATTTGTATTGAAATAGACTCATCAAGGAATTTAAGTATATAAATTACACATCATAACCATTTTTACACAATTTTTGGTGATTTTACAAAATCGGAACAGAGGATCACAAAGTTATCCTGAACCAGTCTCACTAACGTTTAAATATCTCACAATTTACACTTCTTTTGCTTACTCAGTTTCTTTTATAAGCAAATAGACTCAATGAGCTTTCAATTCATATCTTATTCACTTTCTAATTCAATTCCCACTATTTTTGGTGACTTTTCAAACGTACACAACTGTAACTGTCCAATACTGTTTTAATGCAAATTTCACTTTGTTCATGCTTTCTTAATAAAAGTTTTAATGGTAGCACTTACCTCTTATCTTTCTTACCAAATCTCGATTATTTAACGAGCTTATTGCTCATCATTTACACCTACATACCTACACTATTCATTAGATCTCACATTCACACTTATCATGTAAATGCATCAAACATAATGTTCACTTACACATTTTAACACATGATCACTTAGTTTTCACAATTAATCACTTATTCTTCATGTACATATCATATGCCGATCATAAGCACACTTAACAATTCCATTCACAGTTTACAATATCCTTTCACTTCACTTGGATACAGTTAATCTAATCATATTGAACAATTTTGGAATATAAATAGATATACAGAGGTTGGTACATAAGTGCTGTACGGACATGGCAAAGCCATGAGGTAGCCAAAGCTACTAACAGAGAGGTAGCCGAAGCTACAATCATTCACAGTACAGAAGTTAACCACGGGCCTGCTCACATAAGCTGACAGGTGTCTGCAACACATGCAAGACCACCCAGCACCCGGGTAACTATAACAGTCAGAACAGTGGGGCCTTCAAGTGACATGTCACTCATATCTATGTCTATTCCTACTTGTTCAACCGGGATTCACATTCAATACATCCTTTCCAATATTACAGAGGCATATTTAGTTCACAATTATTTCAATACATTTCCATAACACTTTGTACCATAGGTATATTTTTAAATCAATTCACCAACTTGGCACATTAAACATTCATTCCACATAATTCAATTAATACACAATTTTAGGCTTCAAGCACAAGCTACAATACTATTGCACTGTTATTATCATACCAACTTACCTCAACTGTCCAAACGGCTAATTTTCCTGCTTTAGCCCACCATTTTGTTCTTTCCCAATCTTAGTCCAAATTTCACATTTTCATCACCTAACATATCAAATAGCATTGATTTAACATATTTTATCAACACACTAATCAATTCAATTCACATATCATATTTTGACAAATTTTACAATTTTGCCCCTATACTTTACCATAATTACCAAATTGCCCCTAGGCTCGAAACATGATTTTTATTCAATTTCTTTACTCCATAAGCCTAAATGAACCCTTTCATGGCCATAGCAACTCACAAAAATCATTATTACACACATTAACAACTTATTTTACGACTTTGCATAATAACCTTTTTAAGGTATTTTCATGCAAATTTTCTTCACAATGTTGTTTATTAGACAATTACAACTCATATTCCTCCATAAAAACTCAGCAAACAACACATATATATTCATGGGAAAACTCTAGACTCTTTATCATTTTGCAAACTAGACCCCTCATTTGAAAGCTCATGCTTTGGGGGTTTCAAAAATATAAAAATTATCAAGAAATAACCAAAGATCACTTACTAATTAGGGCTCAAAGTGGCTGAAATTTTAAAGCTTTAAACCCCCATTCTTTGCTGCCATTTTCGTGAGGAAGAAGAGGAAATGAAGGAGAAAATGACATTTTATTTCTTTTTTCTTATTTTATTACAAATAGTCAAAATATCACACCTAAAAGCCATAAATTTTGGCTTTTTGACCAATTGGTCTCCCCTTGGCCCGCCACACATTTAAAAAGGTCCTAATTGCCCTTTAAAGGCCTCCAATTTTAGTTCTATAGCCTATTAACACATTTAGGCATTAACACACAACTTTTACATTCTACGCGATTTAGCCCTTTTTCGAAATTAAGCTAGAAATCGCTAAAATAAAATTACCAAAATTTTCATGCACCTTTATAAACATGTTATATCACATAAAATAATATCAAAATAATTTTCTTCGGCCTCAGACTAGTGGTTTCAGAACCACAGTTCTGACTAGGCCCAAAATTGGGCTGTTACAATTCTCCCTCTTTAGGGATTTTCGTCCCCAAAAATCTTACTGAAATGAGGTTTAGTACCTTTCTTAACTAAAGTCAAACTGCCATGCAATATGTTCAATCAAGTAAAAACTCACACAAAATAAACGAGGGCTTTTCATATAAGCATAAATAATTACACTTGCTTCCCCACCGACCAATCAATAATTACTCACAATCTTTCAATAGCTTAATTCGTCAACACTGTCTTAAACTTAGATCTTGCAATGTCATCAGATACGTTAAACTCTTGAGATCCGTAAAAATATAATAGTCTTCGTTGAATAAATAGTGTCATAAAATTTCTTAATGCAGATACAATAGTGATAATCGCTAAATCACTACCTGAACAATTCTTCCTTTTTTTTTCATAGCATTAACTACCTTCAACTGCTTTAACTTTGCTAGCACACCTATACCATTCAAACTTTCTCAATTGGGATGACTTTACCAACGTGACGCGATCGCGCCCAGCGAACCCCTTGGAATAAGTTTCCTAAATCAAACATTGACTTGTTGGCAAGCTGATCCCGGTTTGTTTCCAGCTCCACGAGCTCTGTCCAGCTCATTTAAGCTCCAATCAGCTTGCCTGAGCTAAACCGAGCTCACTCTTAGATCATCTTCAGCTCACGGGAGACCGTTCCAGCTCGTTTGAGCTCAACTAAGCTTCTACTCAGCTCCATTAATGTCTACTTTAAATAAGCACAACTCGTTTATCTTAATTCTAGCTTAACACAGCTCATAATCGAAACCCTCAGCTCATTTTAGTTTAATTATTGCATATTTATTTAAGTGAGCTAGTTGACTAGTTACTTAATGCATATCATTAATTTGCCATAATTTAAACATTAAATAAATGTGTCTAAATTATTACATGCATTAAAGATGTAACCGAATTTAATTGAGTAATTAATAGTGTTCATCTAGTTGTGTTCACATTTGCTATTAATGAGTGCATTAACCATGTAGGTACATTAACTTGGACGGTACATGCATGAAGGAAATTAAATGCAAGGTGCATGCATGGATTAGGTGCAATGGACGGCAAACCAATGGACAAATGCATGTTCATGCATGTATTTGAAGGTTCATGGTTCACATTTAAGATGATACACACATTGGACGATTCATGAATTTCTAAGTGTGCACACTTCATGTTCACACCATGATGACTATTCATATGGGCGTTCACACACAAGAGGCCCTTCAAGCACCTATGTTCACACCACATAAGACCCTTCATGAAGCCACCATTATGAGGCCACTATTGGTGAAACAACATGAGTTAAAGGCTCCATTAAAGGGGTTGGCCGAACCTAGCTATACATTCATGAAGACATTCATCCAAGTACATCAATGCATATTCATGAAGCTCTCCATTCACCCCCCATTCAGCCAAACATGGACATGCACTCCAAGGGATTTATTTCTAGAATTTTCCTATGTATTTAATGGATACATTTCTTAAGTGTTAAGTCCATGAATGGACTATTCGGCTAGCCTAGGTACTAGTATAAATAGCTAGACATTTTACATGTAAAGGGACTTTTAAATCTTTGATCATTTTTATATATATTGAAAACTTTGTTTTCTGTGAGGTTGATTCCTCTTAAACTTTGTAGAAGTCTCGTGCGACTTATCTAGCTTTGCTAGTGGCGTCAAACTTGCTTGTTTTGAGCTTATCACCGAACCCTTTAGTGTGGCGCTCAAACCTATCCTACACCACCATCTTTCCAACTTAGACAATATAGGATTCGGGGTGACACTTTGGTGTTGAATCTTTCCTGACGTCTAAGAATTTCGACCATTGACCACCTCTCTTCAAAAACTTACCATTTCATATCTTTATTCCCTATCATTCATTTTAAACCATTTCGTACCATCTAAAATACTACATTCCTTTCTAAACCCTTTCTTACCTTCCATTCTAATTCGAACCTTTTTGTAACTTATTCTATTTTAGCCTAAACCGACCCTACTTACCATCTATCATTCTTCCTTCTAATTCTACACCACTTCCAAATCCCTTCTAAATCTTACATCTTCTAACCTTCCACTACTCACCTATCTATTCAAAGTGAAACTTCGATCTTCTTCTCGACTACGATCGGGCAATCAACGTTAATCCGGCTTATTTCATAACTAAGTTCGCGTCATCTAGTATCAGAGCTAGAATTGAGAAGCTTCGAAGACCGAAGATTCATCTGAAGATCAATCTGTAAGTTAAGAAAATTCGGAATTAAAAAAATCAAAGTTGAAAAAAAATTTAGAATTAAAAAAAGTTCGATTTTTAAAAAAAGTTTTCAGGTGTTCTAGTTTATTCTCTTTGAATCTCTTCTATCTTATTCTAATACCCTTTTTTCCTTCAAAACCCAAAAGTTGCCACACATAAACCCGAAAATTTAAGCCTACCATTACCTTTATTCGTTACAACCCTTGTAACCCTCTTAAAGCCGACCCCTAAGCAATAAGACGAGTTACTCGAGACAAAATACAAAGTAAAAGATGAATCCGAGAGGTAAAAGGCAAGAGTGATTGGTGAGACTATCCGAGAGAAGAAAAAGCCTTAAAAGAGAGTAAACACGAGCGGAGTGCAACTATTATTTCTTTCCAAGCGAACTAGTGAGGTTTATGGTGAGGTACCTAATTTTTGTTTTGTTTATGATTTAACATTTTCTTTTCAACAACAAAATCATGTCACGCGAAGAGTTCACCGAATCGGAATACCAATACTTGGTGCAAGAAATGCGAAGAATGGTGACTTCTAAATTCGACAAACTATACGAAAGATTAGATTGTGTGGAACAAAGAGATACACGAGGACAAGTGACATCAAGTCGAAAAATAGAGTCGAGAACCCATTGTGATTCCTATTCACCATCGACTTCAAGACAAAACTCCTACTCGTCAAGAAGTTCGAGACGACGAGCTACCGATTTTAATTTTGAATTCGTTTAAGAAGATGTGCAAGGTAATAGACATACTCCTTCTAGATCTTCAAAGAAATCTTACTCGGAGTATTCTTCACGAAATCTTGAACGTGACTCATATGTAAATAGATCTTCATCTTTCGAACAAGATTTGTATTCTTATGATTCTTTTGTAACATCTAGTAAAAGAAAAGAAAAAGCAAAAGAAGAAAAAGAAAAAGAAATAAAAAAAAGAGAGAAAAGAGGCTAGCAAGAGAGAAAATGAGCGAGTTTTGAGAGAGCTCGAAAAAGCCATTAAAAAAGCCTTTGAAAAACAAAAAGAAAATGAGATTGAAAAAGAGAATGAAAAAGAGATAGAAAAAGAATGTGAACATGACAAAAGAGTGGAAAAAGAAATCAAAATAAAAGAAACGAGTGTTTCAGAAGAAAAAGACTCGAGTGAAAAAGAAAATAGTGAGCAAGCGAGGATTCTTTCTACTAACCCTTCTGTTAGCCTTCCTTGTGAATTTTCTTGTCAGGTTCCTAGAAGTCCTTGCGACCAACTTCAACTCCAATATCTTCCAAATGAAAGGTGTTTTTGGATGATCGAGAAAGGTAAATTCGTAAATGATAGCCACCCACCTGTAGTTGAGGGTAAGGAAGGTAAGGATTCCATGTTTATCAAATCAAGGCCGCCTGATTTAAAAGTTGTTCATAAAGATTTTGATGGCCTAATTTCTAAAAAACTTCCATCTTTTGATTTGGCTAATCCTTGTTCACTTATTGTTGTTAATGATTTTGTTTTAAAAAGCCTTTCGTTTAACGATTACTACATTGACAAATTTGTTGACAACATTGGATTGGTTTTCTCTAAGCGAACTTTGAATGTGTTCAATCAAGGTCTTTCACTTAAAAATTATGATATGTTTGACCATGCAAACTCCTTGAATTCATGTGCTAAATCTTTCTGTTTAAATATGCCTGATCAGTTGATTTGTAATAGATTTTCGCATGAAACATTTCATCCGTTTGATTTTCCTCTTCAAATTAAATCGTTAAATTTTTGTGCAAAATCTTCATGTGCTGAATTGCATTTTCAAATGAGATTTTTGAAGCTTCAATCTTTGCATGTTCGCCTGCTTGATGTTGCTAACTTTGCTTGCCTGTTTGCTCAAGTAAGGGTTGAATCATGCGATTGTTTGAAAGGTTGTATGATCACTTCCTTGATTGATCGAATGGAATATCAGTCAAGTGGTGAGTTGATTACATTTTCTTCTAACATGTTGCCTGTTGGAATTCATGATCAAGTACATCTGTTCAAGCCTGGCATATGTTACGTAGATTTGTTTTATGGAACATTTAAGAATTTCACATCTTTTGCATTCAACTTATATTTGTTTGATGTTTGAAATTTCGATAAGAAACTGAAATTTGATGATTTGGGTTTCAATTTTGATTTGTTTTCTAATCAACTTGCTTGGCCATATTTGAAAATTTTGTTTCATTTTAAAAAGGTAAATTCGACGCATTTCTATGGACTTAAATCGAGTTTTAATTATGTTTCATCTTTTCATTCTAGGTCCATTGTTTCTAATGATACTAACCTTTTTCCTTATTGTGAACGCATCGCTTTAACAAGACCGAGATATTCCTATTTATCTCGAGTTGATCGAAATAAAAGGTTTGTATTACATTACATTTCCGAGGAGAGAATATTTGTCCTGCTTGAAAAAGGTAAAACCATTCACAAGTTTTCTTCTCTTAACAGACAACAAGTGGTGAGACTTTTTCAGGTTTGCACAATGCCCTCTATTTCGTTTGATCGAGGAAAGCCGTGTGAGAGAAACACTTTTAAAATGGACAAATGGCTCGACTTGAGGACAAGTCGCCTAAAAGAGGGGGGGAATGACGCGATCGCGCCCAGCGAACCCCCTGGAATAAGTTTCCTGAATCGAACATTGACTTGTTGGCAAGCTGATCCCGGTTCGTTTCCAGCTCCACGAGCTCCGTCTAGCTCATTTGAGCTCCAATCAGCTTGCTTGAGCTAAATTGAGCTCACTCCTAGCTCATCTTCAGCTCATGGGAGACCGTTCCAACTCGTTTGAGCTCAACTAAGCTTCTACTCAGCTCCATTAATGTCTAATTTAAATAAGCACAGCTCGTTTATCTTAATTCTAGCTTAACACAGCTCATAACCGAAACCCTCATCTCATTTTAGTTTAATTATTGCATATTTATTTAAGTGAGCTAGTTGACTAGTTACTTAATGCATATCATTAATTTGCCATAATTTGAACATTAAATAAATGTGTCTAAATTATTACATGCATTAAAGATGTAACCGAATTTAATTAAGTAATTAATAGTGTTCATATAGTTGTGTTCACATTTGCTATTAATGAGTGCATTAACCTTGTAGGTACATTAACTTGGACGGTACATGCATGAAGGAAATTAAATGCAAGGTGCATGCATGGATTAGGTGCAATGGACGGCAAACCAATGGACAAATGCATGTTCATGCATGTATTTGAAGGTTCATGGTTCACATTTAAGACGATACATGCATGGGACGATTCATGAACTTCTAAGTGTTCACACTTCATGTTCACACCATGATGACTATTCATATGGGCGTTCACACACAAGAGGCCCTTCAAGCACCTATGTTCACACCACATGAGACCCTTCATGAAGCCACCATTATGAGGCCACTATTGGTGAAACAACATGAGTTAAAAGCTCCATTAAAGGGGTTGGCCGAACCTAGCCATACATGCATGAAGACATTCATCCAAGTACATCAATGCATATTCATGAAGCTCTCCATTCACCCCCCCATTCGGCCGAACATGGACATGCACTCCAAGGTATTTATTTCTAGAATTTTCCTATGTATTTAATGGATACATTTCTTAAGTGTTGTCCATGAATGGACTATTCGGCTAGCCTAGGTACTAGTATAAATAGCTAGACATTTTACATGTAAAAGGACTTTTGAATCTTTGATCATTTTTATATATATTGAAAACTTTGTTTTCTGTGAGGTTGATTCCTCTTAAACTTTGTACAAGTCTCGTGCGACTTATCTAGCTTTACTAGTGGCGTCAAACTTGCTTGTTTCGAGCTTATCACCGAACCCTTTGGTGTGGCGCTCAAACCTATTCTACACTACCATCTTTCCAACTTAGACAATATAGGATTCGGGGTGACTCTTTGGTGTTGAATCTTTCTTGACGTCTAAGAATTTCGACCATCGACCACCTCTCTTCAAAAACTTACCATTTCATATCTTTATTCCCTATCATTCATTTTAAACCATTTTGTACCATCTAAAATACTACATTCCTTTCTAAACCCTTTCGTACCTTCCATTCTAATTCGAACCTTTTTGTAGCCTATTCTATTTTAGCCTAAACTGACCCTACTTACCATCTATCATTCTTCCTTCTAATTCTACACCACTTCCAAATCCCTTCTAAATCTTACATCTCCTAACCTTCCGCTACTCACCTATCTATTCAAAGTGAAACTTCGATCTTCTTCTCGACTACGATCGGGCAATCAACGTTAATCCGGCTTATCTCATAACCAGGTTAGTGTCACAACGGAACAACTTTAATTCAGAATAACGTCACCCATTTAAAACAATCCAAATAGGTATCTCTCTGTATCATGCTTTCCAAAATTTTAATTTTCTTCATTCAGACTATTCGGCTATAAATCTATAAATGCACAACATCACTTCCGAACCAAAGAATAAATATAATTACACATAAATTAATTTATTTCCCAACTGACCAGCCCACTCTTATTGAGACAACCGAGTTATTATTAATTATTCAATATCATTCCATAGAAATCACTTCTTCCGGTTGTTAGGATAGGTTAACCATACAATCTTCCATAATTTTTTCAACTGATCAATCATAGATATTCACTAACCATATTGGCTCAGATGAAACATAACATCTTGTTTGAACTCACTGAGAAATATCAAAAGTACCCGATGAAACAACATCATTGTACTATTTGAACTTAACTGTCACAATCCACAATTTCATCGGTCTAGATTCAAAGATAAGTCACACTTGATAATTTTAAACAATATTGGTGGAAAGGAAAACCAAGATAATGAAATTCAATATACAAACCGTACTGAATATCTGAGAACACCATATATACGAAATCATAGAAATCCTGACGGTTCCGCAAGGAAAATCAGAAGATAAGAAACACAGTTCATATATTCTGAAGTCGATTGTGACAGAGATAAGACATATTCCATACATATATAAATAGAACAATAGCCAGAAGAAACAAAAGGACAATGTCTTATAAGTTCACTATCAATTTTATATCAGACGTAACAGAATCAAATTCCAATAGAAGATAATGGGATGCCGATCAAAGATCAATCAGATTAACGATACTTTAATCAGAACACAAATAATCATAAATGTCTCTGAGAATGTATGAACACATAAGATACCCGAAAGAGTTAGTCGTAAATTACTCAATTGTGACCATCATACTTAAACATCTTCACAATTCAAACATTATTCTTCTGACTACCTCCGCACTCATTAATTCTGTATTGTTCCTTTCACTAAAGAAAATCAGTTCAGAAAATTTCAGTTAATACTTCCTCTCGGTGTCATATCTGAATAAATCAGTTTACCAAAGTTAACTTCTTCACCAACTATGATAGCATATAAACCAAGTAGTTCTTGAGTCAATCTGCCGTCTTTCTAACCTCATTCTTCACTTATCAACCATTCTCAATCTCTAATCATGCTTAGCTACTCTACCACTGAACTCCTTGATTCACGCTTAGGGACTTAATCAACGTGATTCTCATAAATTTCCATTATAAACACCTCATCGGTAAGGGGGGAGAGGTCATACAACCTCTAAATCAATTCTCACATATACACATATATGACATATCTATCATTATCAACATATATCATCATGGTTATACCATCTACTTCAAACAATTTTTCATTCATATATATTTTACACAAAATTTTTGATTATCACATTCAAACAAATGCACTCATTCACACATTCAATGAATTTTGGATAACTTCATTTATCACATTCACTAATCAAGTTAATCAAGCATGCAACAGCATATGAAGGCCAAACAGATATGAATAAGTGCATCACTATATAAACTTTCATTTCACCATTATCACAGGTACACATTGTTGATCCTTATTCATACCATTCCGAGTTTAACTCATCTTGACTACACTTTATTCAAATATTTTAATATCACTATCACATGGTTGGATGTAGCTCGGTTGGAGAATACTTCTGTCTAAACAGTTGATCCTCAATCGCGTTAGGAGACATCACACTATCACATTTTTGTGGCATGTATAACTAAACTCTTACACTTGCTATGTTAGTTCGAGAACCGACTAAACCATAGCTCTGATACCTCTAAATGTAACACCCCTTACCCGAAACCATCACTGGAATCGAGCACGAAGTGTTACCAGACTTTTAACAACACTTTCAGAATTTACTCTCTAGAGGACACTAAGTCACATACAATTCAATGAATAAATACTCCATCAAGGGTTTTCGAACATAAAACTATTATTACAGACAATTCGAATTCGAATGCAATCAAATTGAACACTTAGAAAATTTTTCACTTTTAAATCAGAGTCACACGTCCGTGTGACAATTTGGCACGGCCGTGTGGGTAGACTGTGTGGTCTTCACAAGCCCATGCTTGGTACCCGTGGAGCAATCTACCAAATGCACCACGACCATCCCACACGACCGTTTGGGGGCCATGTCCACCACACGGCTGAGACACACGGCCGTGTCTCCTACCCGTGTGATACACTAAATACAATTTCAAGTATAGGGGAGGCACAGTCCAAAGACATGCTCGTGCCATCCATCCGTGGTGCATTCTACCAAAAGTCCCACAGCCAAGGCACACGCCCGTGTGCTTTGCCATGTAGACCGTGTTAGGCTATTTACCAAGCCTTTGCCTCCCTGAAACACAAGTAATCATATCCGCAACCAATGCAAAGAACAATATACCATAAAATTTTAATATAACAAATTACCAATAACTAATCTTTATACATGCCACCATATACAAGTAAATGAGGATTAACGTTTTCCCCCAAGTTGACAAGTTGATAATGTGACACGGCCTCCGACGATTTCTAACCCCGAGCTAAATCCTGAAAACAATAAAGAAATGGGAAGATGGGGTAAGCTTCATAGCTTAGTAAGTTGGCATATCAGATGTAATTTAGTTAATAAGGTTTGCCCATTCCTCAATAGGTATTTTAAGAAGGTAGAATAATTATTTACTTAGTTACAATTTTTACTCAAGTTCAACTTGAGCTGTTTTTCCAAGTCATGGTCGCTAATTTAATTATTCCGTAAGCTACAGAACTTGAAATTTAGTTCCGTAAATTTTCCTTGAAAATGGACTTATATTTCTTCTTGCCATAAAATTTTCATAATTTTTAACTTAACCAATTAGTACAGTTTATTCAATAAATTTTCCCCTGTTTCACTAATCAACTACACTGACCTTTGTTCATTACAGATTAAATATCTCACTCTACAGAATTTAGATAACATTTCCATTTGTTTCTATTGAAAGTAGACTCATCAAGGAATTTAAGCATATAAATTACACATCATAACCATTTTTACACAATTTTTGGTGATTTTCCAAAATTGGAAGAGAAGATCACGCAGTTTCCCTAAACCAGTCCCACTAACGTTTAAATACTCACAATTTACACTTCTTTTGCTTACTCAGTTTCTTTTATAAGAAAATAGACTCAATGAGCTTTCAATTCATATCACATTCACTTTCTAATTCAATTTCCTCCATTTTTGGTGATTTTTCAAACGTACACAACTGTAACTGTCCAATATTGTTTTAATGCAAATTTCACTTTTTTCATGCTTTCTTAATAAAAGTTTTAATGGTAGCACTTACCTCTTATCTTTCTTACCAAATCTCGATTATTTAACGAGCTTATTGCTCATCATTTGCACTTACATACCTGCACTATTCATTAGATCTCAAATTCACACTTATCATGTAAATGCATCAAACATAATGTTCACTTACACATTTTAACACATGATCACTTACTTTTCACAATCAATCACTTATTCTTCATGTACATATCATATGCTGACCATAAGCACACTTAACAATTCCATTCATAGTTTACAATATCCTTTCACTTCACCTGGATACAATTAATCTAATCCCGTTGAACAATTTCAGAATATAAACAGATATACAGAGGTTGGCACATAAGTGCTGTACAGACATGGCAAAGCCATGAGGTAGCCAAAGCTACTAACAGTGAGGTAGCCGAAGCTACAAACAGTAAGGTAGCCGAAGCTACAATCAGTCACAGTATAGAAGTTAACCACGGGCCTGCTCACATAAGCTGACAGGTGTCTGCAACACATGCAAGACCACCCAGCACCCGGGTAACTATAACAGTTAGAACAGTGGGGCCCTCAAGTGACATGTCACTCATATCTATGTCTATTCCTACTTGTTCAACCGGGATTCACATTCAATACATCCTTTCCAATATTACAGAGGCATATTCAGTTCACAATTATTTCAATACATTTCCATAACACTTTGTACCATAGGTATAATTTTAAATCAATTCACCAACTTGGCACATTAAACATTCATTCCACATAATTCAATTAATACAAAATTTTAGGCTTCAAACACAAGCTACAATACTATTACACTGTTATTATCATACCAACTTACCTCGACCGCCGAAACGGCTAATTTTCTCGCTTTAGCCCACCATTTCGTTCTTTCCCGATCTTAGTCCAAATTTCACGTTTTCATCATCTAACATATCAAATAGCATTCATTTAACATATTTTATCAACACACTAATCAATGCAATTCATATATCATATTTTGGCAAATTTTACAATTTTGCCTCTATACTTTACCATAATTACCAAATTGCCCCTAGGCTCGAAACAAGATTTTTATTCAATTTCTTTACTCCATAAGCCTAAATGAACCATTTCATGGCCATAGCAACTCACAAAAATCATTATTACACACATTAACAACTTATTTTACAACTTTGCATAATAACCTTTTTAAGGTGTTTTCATGCAAATTTTCTTCACAAAGTTGTTTATTAGACAATTACAACTCATATTCCTCCATAAAAAACTCAGCAAACAACACATATATATTCATGGGAAAACTCTAGACTCTTTATCATTTTGCAAACTAGACCCCTCATTTGAAAGCTCATGCTTTGGGGGTTCCAAAAATGTAAAAATCATCAAGAAATAACCAAAGATCACTTACTAATTAGGGCTCAAAGTGGCTGAAATTTTAAAGCTTTAAAACCCTCATTCTTTGCTGCCATTTTCGTGAGGAAGAAGAGGAAATGAAAGAGAAAATGACATTTTATTTCTTTTTTCTTATTTTATTACAAATAGTCAAAATATCACACCTAAAAGCCATAAATTTTGGCTTTTTGACCAATTGGTCTCCCCTTGGCCCGCCACACATTTAAAAGGGGCCTAATTGCCCTTTAAAGGCCTCCAATTTTAGTTCTCTAGCCTATTAACACATTTAGGCATTAACACATAACTTTTACATTCTACGCAATTTAGCCCTTTTTCGAAATTAAGCTAGAAATCGCTAAAATAAAATTACCAAAATTTTCATGCACCTTTATAAACATGCTATATCACATAAAATAATATCAAAATAATTTTCTCCGGCCTCGAAATAGTGGTTTCGAAACCACTGTTCTGACTAGGCCCAAAATCGTGCTGTTACACACTAGCACGTACAAAGCATCATACATTCTTACATTTATTCCCTGCACTTACTCATCACAACAATGCTCATAACTTCAAGTAAATAGTTTCTCAACATACACTTCAATATAATAATCCATGCAAAATGTATCGCATATAGCCATTCATATTAACAATAATAAGGTGGTTTTGCACTTAGCCCCCCATATCAATGATTCATGGTGGTTTCGCACACAGCCCACCAATATCATTATTTCATGATGGTTCGCACTTAGCCCGTCGATATTAATAATCAACAAGATGATTCGCTCTTAGTGTAATGCCCTAAATTTGGGCCTAGATGTGTTGGGCCTTGAGCGAGGGAACTGTTAGGAGATTGCACATAAATTTTTAGTTGTGCAAGAAAGTGATATAAATGAATGTCTCCTTCAGTGGTTTTGTGATTTACGAGTGTTTGGGAGTGTCTGAGAAGCCCTAGGTTTAAGCCTTGGCTTATGCAAAAATTTTGTTTTGATTGAATAAACCCCTAGCTTTGGGCCAATAGGCTTATAATTAAATATGGGAAAACCATGACACAAAAAGAGTCTATGGTCTAGTGGTGGGTGGCGTGTTATTGCTTCTAAGGGGCTTTATTTGAGTCACGCAGTGTACAAAGTAGTAATTATTTTGCTACTCCTGCCATGTGAGTAGTTGAGGTTGACAGAAACTCTATTGAGTTGAGTAGAGTTTGAATTGGTAATTGGAAAGATACGAAGAGGGATATTAAAAGATTTTAGGGAGAAAAAGATGGGATTTGAGGAGTTTGAAGGGGAGTAGAGTTGTGCCGACATTGGGTGGTAGGTCCAAAGAAAATTTGGTTGAGCACTATTCTCTAGAATTTTCGGGTTTGAGAGTGAATTACAGTTTTGAGTTTTGTGCAATTGCCGAATGCTCTTTCTTATTTTCGGCTACTATTGTTTTTTTTTGGGCTCTATTTATTCTCTGTCTTGGGGGGTAGTTGAACTTTTCATTTACCATTCGGGTATTGTTTTGGTTCAATCTTCTTTTACTGTCTCTTGACCGAATACATATCTTCCTCCCTTGATCTTTGTTATCAGTTTTTCTCCTCTCCATCTTTGTGACCGAATTCATCTTATTCTTCTCTTTATTCTACTTCGTCTTTCTTTCTTTTGTAGCCTCCCATTCTCGATTCATTTGGTTGCTAATCACTTTTCTATTTTGTTTTAGCCTAATGCTCATCCCTCCTTCCGTATTGTTTTGGCTTTGACAATTGATTCCCCAATCAACCAGGTATGTATTTTCTCGGTTGTAGCTTCTATTTTCTTTCCGACACAATAAACTTTCGTCTAACATGATTTATTCTTTTTACCACCGATTGTTTCAAGGGGAGTATTTAGACTAGGCCTTGTCTCTGCTGCATCGTGTGAGCATTCTAAGGTTAGGCCGATTGTCTCTTCTCCTAATTCGGACTCTATGTTTTGGGTAAGTGTTTTCTCTTCAAGTTTAAATTGCTCAATTGGTGGATGGTTATTAAGAGATTGCATTTGTAATGAAGCTAATCGATAGGGAATGTGTGATCAGTTCTAATCAGTAATCTAAGGGAAATAAATCGATTATTATTCAATCAAGGTGAGTAGGAATTGACGTTTTGGGATTAAATGTAACGCCCCAAATTTTAGGGTTTTTGAATTTTTTTCTTGAATTTATTTTTGTATGTCTTGATGTGCTGAATTAATGATTTGGGTGTGTTTAATGGACCTTTAGAAGGCCTGGGTTTAAATCTAAAGCCTGGTAGAATTTTAATTTTGCCTTATGTGAGAATGGACTTTGGCAGAATGGGCTTTTAAATTAATGTTACTGATTTGTGGCACAAGGAAACTTGTGGTAAAGTGGCAAGGTGGTGCCACTTAAAACACAAATGGGTGACGTGTGGTAGTTGAGAAAGAGCTCAGGGTCGAATCCCCTTGATGGAAAAATTCTTTAATTTTGCTACATGGACAAGGTAGGAGTTGGTTTTGGAGTTGAACTCTGAGTGAAGAAGTTTGAGTGCTCATGGCGTTTGATTAAGGAGTGATAAAGGGAAATTTTCAAAGAGAAAATTTAGGGATCAGATGGGAAGGAGTGATGGCCGATTGTAGGATTGTTTGGAGTGCAAATTCGGCTAAGGTAGTAAGGGGTAGTGCATTTCAGCAATTAGGGAGTTTGTGTGTGTGCTGAATTCTTTTTGGGCACTTTCAGGATCTTAGTCCTTTAAGTTTCAGCATTTTGGTAGGTAGGTGCTGATTTCTTCCTTTGGGGTTTTGGGATTTGCATTTTTGGTTATTCTTTAGTGCCAAATAGGTAAGTTTGAAGTGTGCTTTTCATTCCTTTCTTTCCTTTCTCTCCTTCTCTCTTTCGTTCAAAAGTCGAAAGTCCCTAAGCTCTCAATCTCCTCTTGGCTGATTGGTTCTAGAACCGAACCCCCATCTTCTTTTCTTTCCAACCCATCACCTAATTCTTCTTTCTCTTGTACTCCCAAGTAATCGAACTCTATTTCTCCATTTTAGGAAACATTTGCTCTTTTGGCCGACTTCTCCAAAAGCTGAAAACCCGAAACACTTAGCCTCTCTCTGTGCTGATTTGTTCAGGAAGCCAAATACTACCACTCTTTCCCCTTAAACACTCCTTGGCCAAACCCTCTCTAGTGTTCTCTCTTCAGAATCGAACCCCATCTTCTTTTCTCTGTTGATCTTCCAACCCCTTTCATCTATTCATCTTCTCCCTTGTGCTTTGATTAGATCAAGTGTAGATCTGGGCCTAGTGTAGTGGAAATAACTTCTGGCGATATCAAATCAGGCTAGAAAACCCCTGTGGTAAGTACTCGATTCTTTTTCTTCATGTTCTTATAAATAAAGAAAAGCCGAAAGTCCTATCTTCATTTATGCTAATCGGTTTTGGATCTCTATCTAGTAAGCCAATTTAAACTCCTTTTCTTGTGGTCAATGGTGTTTTCAACTATTCGTGGTGACAGATCTGGTAAAGGAAGGTTAGTTGTTGGACAAAGGGAAGCAGTCTAGTGTTTGGGGATAGACTTCGACAAAGGTAAGTGATGGGTGACGTGTTAATGATAGCCGAATATGTTTGGAATAAGGTGATGGCGGTTTCAATTGGATTATGGTTTAACATAGTGATTAAACTATTGTAGGTTGATCATCTGAGGGATCACTCGATGTAGTTCGTAAATATGTGTGTAACAACACCTTCTAGTAGCATAGATCGAAAAAAACCGAAAAGCTTAAATGCCGAAATGCTGGGATTTCGAGGTCTTCCGCGCATGCAAACGCTCATGGGCCAGTTCGAAATTATGAATCTGAGTTATTGGACTGTAAGGGCTGCTGTGCACGTTTTCGTGCACTTGGGCTATTCTAGGCCTCGATGGGCTAAATTGGGCCCAATAGGCCTACGGGCCCATATGGGTAAAAGTATGTGATAAGTAATTTCGGGTATATTAGATATTAAATCTGAGATAATATGCGTAAGATTAGACTGAGCGAGCCACATAAGCATGTGGGCTCCCTCGGGCCCATTAAAGGTGTTGGGGCCCGATTCCACTATACGACTGTATGGACTTTCTAAGTCACTCGAAGCGACGTTAGAACTACTAGAAGGTCGTATTAAGCATGAAACCTCGAGATGTAGCTAAATGACCAAAATACCCCTGAAGGGTAAAAATTACCATTTTACCCCTAGTTGCCAAAGGACTGTTATTACCCCTAGAAATAGTTGACTGATTTGCATATATCTGTATCTGATAATATGTATGCTTATGTCATGTAGTACTCTAGGTTGCATGGGGTTGGGTTTTTGATATGAAGGAAGTTCTGTATAGTGGCACTGCCACGTAATTTCCTTAGAGGCGCCGCCTCGTATTTTTGTCCTGGTGGCTCTACCACGATTTCTGTATTAGCAGCTCTACTGCGTCTGTGGTGTGTAGGGCTGGGTGGGTTGAGCTATTCCCCACATTGTATGATGGGCTAGTACGGGTGGTGTGTTAGGCTGGACTAGGATTAGGCTTTGCATATATACATACAGATATATTCTATTCTGTATTTGTAATGGGCTTAAGGCCCACTCTGTTTCTGAATAGGGCCAAGGCCCAGTTTGATCTATATCTGAATAGGGCTTCGACCCAGACTGAGCTGCTTGATTGATCTCTGATACTGGTTGGGTTAAATTACACATTAAGTTTTCACAAACTCACCCTATTATTTCCATCCATGCAGGTAACACCCAACCATAGTGGACTTGGAGCTGCGAGGGACTCGGGGTGGCCACGTGGATCATGCTTCTGGTTTTAGTTTGGTTTTAATTTTTTTTTATTTCCATTCCATTTTAATTACGGATTTATGCTGTAATAAGGCCATTTGGGTATTTGGTTTTGGGTTTCTTAATTATTTGTTTTAAAATGGTAGACTAGATTATGCAAGTTTTCCAAACTTAATCACAAACGTTTTTAAACATGCCTTACATAATGACTAGATAACTTAATAATAATAACACAACAATGAGATTTTGATATAAACTTTACTTGGTAATTAAAACAGTTTCTGAATTTGATAATGCTCAATAATTACAAGCTATTAATCATGGTTTTTCCAATGAATAACATAACGTTTCGTTAAAAAGATGATCGTAAATGAATCAATCGTCCATGTGACACTCCAGATCTGGCCATAACGTCTGGGCCGGGTTTGGGGTATTACATTAAATGGTTGTCAATCCTATTGGTTATAAGACTGATTGTATATCTTGATTGAATATAGGTCTGGAGCTCATGGATCTTAGCATGTTTTTGTAAACAAGTGTGTATTCACACTGTTTTAACTGTAAATCGGCAAAAGCTGAAAAGCCAAAAAATACGACATATGATGCCACATGGGTGTGCGATTGCTCGTGTGATAATCCGAGCCCACAAAATTGGGCATTTGACCGTAAAGGCCACCGTGAGCGATCTCATGGGCTTAGGCCGTTTTGAGCCACATAGGCCGCATAATGGGCCTTGGGCCCATTTGCACTGTCTTGACTTATAAGATAAAATGACCGATATACCCTTGTAGGGTAAAATGACCAATATACCCTCATAGGGTAAAATGACCGATATATCCCTGTAAGGTAAAATGATCGATATACCCCCATAGGGTAAAATGATCGATATACCCCCATAGGGTAAAATGATCGATATACCCCGTAGGGTAAAATGACCGGTATACCCCCGTAGGGCAAAATGATCGATATACCCCGTAGGGTAAAATGACTGATATACCCCCGTATGGTAAAATGACCAATATACCCCCATAGGGTAAAATTATCGATATACCCCTATAGGGTAAAATGACCGGTATACACACATAGGGTAAAATGATCGATATACCTCGTAGGGTAAAATGACCGATATACCCTCATAGGGTAAAATGACCGATATACCCCCATAGGGTACAATGATCGATATACCCCTATAGGGAAAAATGACAGTTATACCCTTGAAGGGAAAAATGACCGATATACCCTCGTAGGATAAAATGACCGATATACTCCGTAGGGTAAAATGACTGATATACCCCCGTAGGGTAAATGATCAATATACCCCCGTAGGGTAAAATGACCAATATACCCCCGTAGGGTAAAATGACCAATATACCCCCGTAGGGTAAAATGACCAATATACCCTCATACGGTAAAATGACCGATATACCCCTGTAGGGTAAAATGACCGATATACCCTCGTAGGGTAAAATGACCGATATACCTCTGTAGGGTAAAATGACAGACATACCCCCATAGGGTAAAATGACCAATATACCCCCATAGGGTAAAATGACCGATATACCCCTGTAGGGTAAAATGACCGATATACCCCCGTAGGGTAAAATGACCAGTATACCCTTATAGGGTAAAATGACTGATTACCCCCATAGGGAAAAATGACCGATGTACCCCCTTATAGGGTAAAATGACTGATATACCCCCATAGGGTAAAATGACTATTTTGCCCTTACTTTGTGTATGACTGTATTTGAGCATGACATTTTGCATACGCGTATGATATTATGTCATGACATATTGCATTGCATGGGGATGTGTTATGATATTTGGAGGAAGAGTACTGTACTGATAAGGTCGCACAGGTGGCATAAGATGACTGTGGACTGATAAGGTCGCACGGGTCGCACATGACGACTGTGGACCTACTGATGGCTTTAAGCCACTTATATTACTGGCAGCTTTGTTGCAATACTGGTTAGTACTGCAACCGGTGCTAACATTGGAGTGTAGGGATGGGTGCATCAATTTATTCCCTATAGGAATGCAGGGTTGGACAAGAGATGGTGTGCAGGGTTGGTTAGGATTATGTGCATCATGCATTCTGATTTCTGATACTGTTATGGGCTAAGGCCTAACTGATATTGTTATGGGCTAAGGCCCAACTGATATTGTTATGGGCTAAGGTCCAACTGATACTGTTATTTGCTAAGGCCCAACTGATACTGTTCTGTAATGGGCTCAAGCCCAAACAGTTATTGCATACTGTATGTTTGACTGTTCAATAAGGGATTACACACTGAGTTTTCGTAAACTCACCCTTCTGTTTAACTGTACAGGTAATCCCCAATCGTAGGCGGGTCGGTGCTACGAGGGACTCGATGGAGGTGGCCACACTATTGCATCTATCTTATACCTCATTTTATTTACTCTTAAATTTTGATTTTGGTATTTATTTTTGTAATAAGCCCTTTCTATGGTTTTAAGTTTTAAATTGGGATTTTTGCTTGCTTTGATATAAACTACTAGTTGTAGGAAAAAGACTGGTTTTTAAAAGATAATTGATTTCGAAACACCGTATTTCTATAACATGATTTTAAGCTTCCGTAACAAACACTATTTTGAAAGTATAATAACAATACAACCTGATCATCAAGCTGCTTAAATGATTTCAGTTTTGACAACGTATGAGATACCCTAAATTTTCGTTAAGACCACAATGAAACTTTAAATTTTTAAACGGGTTTTTACGTGAAATCATGTTTTCGAAAAGCACTTCAATGTGACACCGTCAGATTCAGCCATAACACCTAGGCCGGGTTTAGGGTGTTACACTTAGCTCATCAATTTCAACAATTACCCAGTGGTTTGCACATAGCCCACCATTATCAATATTTCATGGAACTTATCTGTATCCTCACTTTTTGTAATTTCATCCAATAATAATAATAGTCATTCACATTTCATGTACGGCATCCAAGAGTAAAAACATCAAATAAAGGATGTATTGTTTACATATAAACTTACCTTGATACAAAATGTGTCAATTTGCAATTTAGTCCGAAGCCTTGCCTTTGCCCCGGTCAAGGTCAATTCCACGTTCCTCTCGATTTTGAGCTTGAAAAAGAAAGAAACCCTAGCTATGGTGTCCCCCAAATTTTTGGCCAAGCATGGAGAAGATAGACACCAATTTTGACTTATTTTCCCTTTTTATTTCATTAATTATCCAAATGACCAAAATGCCCTTCACTCGTAACTTTAATATTTTGTCCCTTCCATAGGCATTTTGTCCAAAAGAAAATAAAATGGTCTAATTACCAAATAAAGACCTTTAATTTAAAAACCCATTTCAATCAAGTACCTTTATGGATTTAAAACACATATTTTCCACCTACTGTAATTTAGTCCAACTTATCAAATTGGACACCCAAATAATAAAATTTCTCAACCAAAATTTCACACAAGCATTCAATCACTAATTAAACCTTAAAACTCAATCGCAATAAATATTTTAACCTTGGATTTATGGTCTCGCAACCACTATTCTGACTAGGCCCTAATTCAGGCTGTTACAGAATAGTTTAATGACATAATCAAGATGAGAATGAAAGTATAATTGAATTAAGTATTATAGGTACGTATAGAACCTATGTGAAAATTGAATGAAAGTAATTTGGTGAGTTCACGTTGTATCATGTACAAGATATGAGGTATACTTGTGTATAAATCTGTTTTATGCCAAATTGAGTTTATTTGGTGATGTTGAGGTATGAATTGAATGATATGAGATATAAGTTATATATGTGTAGCACATAGTGTGCAAAAATAATCTTATTTGATGATCTTTTATATGACTTAATGGGCTAAAGAAATGTGATGAATATTGGATCGAATAAAGTTTATAAACATTGATTTCATGATATTGTGAATTTATGGTTTCCATGCGAATGTTTTGTGAAAACCTTGTGATTCTTGGCCTATACTTGTGATGTATGAAATACATGGTAAATTTAGTTAGCGATCGTGAAATTGATTTTTGAGCCTAATGAGTTTTGATATAGCATGTGATATTCACACAAATTGTGATTTATCGGATATGAGAAAAAGGAAATATTGACAATATTATCTATTAAAATGATTATGGAAGTTTGAGAATATATGAGCTTTTAAACAATTGAAAGATGTAAGAAAAATATGCTCGAAATGTAAATTCTCATAATAAATGTGCATGACTATTATGAGGTTTGAAATGATTGGTTGATTGTGGAAAGCTATTATAAGGGAAAGCTTATGGTTGTTAGGCTAATATCAAGATGTGTTAAATCATGCTTACAAATTGATAAAGCATATAATGTGATCGAATAAGTTATAACTGTGAGTTTATAGCAAATTATATTATCTTGTGTTATATGTTCATACGGACTTACTAAGCTATATAGCTTACTCCCTTTTTTTCCCATGTTTTATAGTGTTATCAAGCTAGCTTGCGTTGGAGATCATTGGAGATTCTATCACACTATCAAGCTAACAATTTGGTATCAATGTTTTGAAGCATTTTAAGTCTATGGCTTGTATAGGGACTAGATTACTTTGATATAATGGTCAAATGATGCATTTGTATTTGGCCATGAGATATGGCTTATATTGAGTAATTGGGTTGTAAACCTATTTATATGTGCATGCATGAGTGAATGCCTTTGATGTTGTGGGAATGCCATGTTCAAGCCATGTTTGTAGATGTTTGATTGCCAATTAATGCCATGTTAAATGCTATTGAGATGTATAGGTATGTGTGTGAAGTTGATAGTGGCAAATGCCTTGGAAAATAGCTTTAAAGTTGTCCACACGGGTATGTGTCTAGGCCGTATGTGACAAACAGTTAGCCCCATGGGCGTGTGAACATGCCATGTGCCCCCTGCACCTTAATTTTGAGAAACAGAATGCCCAGTATGGAGTAAACGAGTAGAGACACGGGCGTGTGTCTCAGCCGTGTGGACGTCATGGCCTTGGACACGGGCGTGTGCCAAGGGCGTGTGAAGTTTGCACCTATTTTGTGATAATTTAATTTGTCACATGGCCTTGGACACGGATGGGTGGCTTGGCCGTGTAGTTTCATTTGGCTGATGACATCATAAATAGAGAGTTACATAGGGTATGGACACGTGCATGTGTGACCATGCAGCCTACCCACACAGGCATGTCATATATCCACACGGGCGTGTAACCCCTATTTAGGGCAAAATTTTTATAAGTTTATAAAATTTTTGAAAGTTCTTGGTTTAGTCCCAAACCGCTTCCAAAGTATGTTTTGGGCCTCATAGGCTCATTTTAAGGATGACGTGAATTAATGTGAAAAGTTTTAAATTTAGATGGAAATTTATGGCTCGAAAATGTATGTGTGTTTGTGTTTAAGTTCGGTAATGCCTTATACCCTATTCTGGCGTGAATACGGGTAAGGGCGTTAGATTTATTCAAAAATTGAGCAATTAAACAATGCTAGGATTAAAGACAGAAGTTGATTTTACCTTTTCGCAATGAATAAAAAATTTAGCACGTAATCCTATGCTGGGATGATGCAAACCAGTCGCATCATGTTACGACACAACTCAACATCATCAAGATTGGCCCAAGCTCGAGGGGCCTAAGTGCAAAATGAAGCTTTAATTCCAGTCTGTTAATTTGGTTGATGGTGTAACGCCCTGATTTTCGGGACTTTTCGGGTTTTGGTGATTTTTGGTGAATTTTAAAATTTCAGTGTTCTGATTGCTGAAAATATGTTTAAAGGTGTTAGTGGGCCTTTAGAAGGCCCAAGCCTAAGTTAAAACCCGGTAAAATATCAAGTTTGGATTTTAAGTGAAAGGGGGACTTGGCTAAGTGGGCTTTTAAGAACAATTTTGTAAATTATGACACAAGAAGAGCTTTGGCAAAGTGGCAAGGTGGTGCCACTAAGCTCCTTAAAAAGTGGCACCTGGGAAGGAATTAAAAGTCTAGGGTTCAAGTTACAAGGTAAGCGTTTTGTTGCTTTTTAATTTTTAGGAATGTGCCGGGCATGTGATTACTTAAATGAATTTCGGCAAGGGCCTTAGGGAGGTTGGGCCAATTGTTTTAGTTGATATTAGGGTTAGGTTCTTTTCTTTTTCTATCTTGGAGAATTAGGGTTAGCCACCTAAAACTTTATTCTCTTCTCAAGTCTCACAAAGTGACCGAAAACACAAGTAAGCTTTCTCCTATGCCGATTTCTCTTTTGACTCATTCTCCTCCATCCTTTTCTTTTCCTTTTTGCTTTCTCCTCTAGCCAAAACCTTCTTACCACCTTATTCATCTTCTCTTTCAATTTTATCCTTCTAAAAACCCCTATAGTCGATTGCCATAAAAGCCGAAATCCCAAAATTTTACTTCTTGTGCCGATTTCTTCTAGCCAACATTCTCTTATTTTCTTTATCTTTCTAGTCTATTTCTACACCCTCTAAACCCTTAGGCTTTATCGACAACACTACTCCAAGATTATAACCCCAAATCATCATCTTCTTCGCCAGTTAAAAAGCCAAAAATGCCACATCAATAGGAGCCCATAGCCGAATCTTTAAATCTCTAATATTCGGGTCCTGCTAGCATTTAGGGGGTAGATCTACATCAAATCTGAGTAGAAACAAAAGGGAAATCAGTGGTAAGAGCTCATTAACTCAGATCTATAAGTTATTTTGCAATTTAGAAAAAGTCGAAGTCCCTAAAATTAAGGGAGGCTGTCTATTGGGGCATAGGGCTCTAAGGGTCATTAATCAATGGTTTCTCTTGGTGAATAGTATGTTCTAGAGGCAGTTGATTGAAGGCTTGGACAAGTGGATCAACTAGATTTAGATCTAGTCACTAACTTCGACAAAGGTGAGTTCTCAAGGGCTTTTAATGGTTATGGCCGATTATAGTAAGGGTATATTGAGATTGGTTATACGGATTTGTTAACTAAAAGTTGTGGTAACCAATTGTAGGATATCGTGGGGGATCACGTCAGCAGTCGTCACGAAACAGGTGTGTATCGAACACCCTCTCATAGTTCAATTTGACAAAAGCTGAAATACAAAAATTTCGGTATTTCATGGGCTTGTGAGTGTGCGAATGCTCACAAGATGTTTAGAAATCGTTAGATCTAAAATTGCAAAGTGGTAAGCTAGTCACGTGTGGAATTTCGTATACTTCGGTAATTGGGCCTCGATGGGCTACAAATGGGCCCAATGGGCTTACGGGCTCATATGGGTGAAAACGGGTAATTAAGGTGTACTGATAGATTGTAGGTTCAAAACTACCTAAACTGATAAATTAATCTTAAGATCTGGACTAAATGGGCTTAAATAGCTGATAGAAACTATAGGGCCCATTAGGGGTTTTAGGGCCCGATGGCTAAAAATTGTTAGAACGAGTTAAATAAACTACTGAGTTGAAAATCAGGTTAATAATGACTGAGATCAGTATAAAACCATAGGAAACTGATAAAATTAGTGAAATACTTGTATAGGTGGAAAATTACTATTTTACCCCTATGAGCAAAATGACTGTTATACCCCTAGGGCTAAGTGTGACCAAAATACATGTTTTACTATTATTGTTTACTGCATGCCATGTCATTATTATCTGTTGCATGGGACTGGGATATTTATGGAGGAAGTACTGAAAGTGGCTTGACCATGTACTGGAGGCTTTGCTTCAACTTACTGTTATCTGAGCAGCTATGCTGCAACTGTGGAATGTAGGGCTGGGTGGGTTGAGTTATTCCCCACATAGTGTGTAGGGCTGGTAGGGTGGAGTGTAGCGGTTGGATTTAGGCTAGGCTGGGCTTGCATACATGTTAATATATGTTCTGTTCTGAAATGGGCCTATGGGCCCTACTGTTATCTGAAAAGGGCTAAGGCCCAGTTTACTGTATCTGGATAGGGCTTCGGCCTAGTTAACACTGTGACTGGCTAGGGCTTCGGCCCAGAGGGCTTGAGTTGATTTAGGCTCTGGATGGGCATTCTATACACACTGAGTTTTCCAAACTCACCCTCTTTCTTTCCATCCATGCAGGTGAGCCCTAGTTGTTGGACTTGGAGCTGGGAGGGATTCAGAGTGGCCACGAAGATTAAAATTTCTGGTTTTCAATTATTTTATTTCATTATTTATTTAGATTATTTTTATTTTGGCTTTTGAGTTGTAATAAGGCCGCTCTATTTATTTATTTTAGGTTTTTAATTCTTTACATATTTAATTTGCTTTAACTTAAGAATAATATTGTTAAAATTGTTTTTGAAACCGGATTTACTTGTTTTCAAAATAGCATGGTAAACGAACATTTTCCAAACCAAATACACTTTCCAAAGAGTATCAAAAGTCACGTTTTTAAATAAACCTTTCACGATTGGAAGTAAATAGGACATTTATTAAGTAAATCGGGAATTTCTCTTAAAATAACAAAGATGGTTTTGCAGAGCTCACCCTAATCTTAGTAACTAGGTAACATGGTTAGATGTAGGCGATGTGACACACTAGATTTGGCCATAACGTCTGGGCCGGGTTTAGGGTGTTACAGATGGAAAATAAGGGCTTTGATTTATTTATTTTAGTTATTTTAGTTATTATAATATGAGTATTTAATTATGTCTTGTTTATTAAATGCATCTTTAATTAATGTCTTGCATTATTGATCTACATCTTTTAATTATGACATGCATTATATGTTTTGCATTTAATAAAGTCATGCATTATGTAACTCTCATGTTAGTTAAAGTTTGCATCTTTTAATGAATTCATGCATTAAGTAATTCATTGTTCATTTAGTTTACATTTTAATTAAACCATGCATTTAAGCATCTTAGTTGTTAAATATGTTTGAGTTTGTTTATATAAGTATGTTATTTGACTGTTATGTTTTAATGCATAAGTTATAGTGTGTTTCATTTTTCTTATCTAAATTAATTGTGTGTTTAATAGTTTGTTGTAGGAAAGTCCAAAAGGCTGGTCACATATTTTAAAGCTACAATAGGGCTGTTCGTTTGCTAAGAAGAATCAAATGTTGTCACATTCAATTGGTTGTTCAGTTTTGGTATAAAAAAGTGTGCATTTGGTCACTTAATTGCTGGTGCATATTTGGAACATTTTTTGTGGATATTGAAGCACTCAAAGCTCATTATGGTGGCTTTTCAAATGGACCAAGAGTGACTCTTCAAATTCGATCAGTTTCATGCACTCAAAGCTAGTTATGGTGCCAATTAAAGAAATGAATACATAAGCATTAATGTATTTGGTTAAGGGGAAAATGAAGGAACATCAAACAGCACATTTAATGGATCATTAAGCCTTCATCAAGTAAAGAAGCATCACTTTTCAGCTATGCATGAATCAAGTGAAAAGACATGACTCTTTGGCTGCCCATTAAGAGTTATAACTGAATTTTAATATTTTGGTAATAGCTGATATGAATGTTGAATTTGAATAGTCATATTAGTGCCTATAAATAGCTTATAAAAGGACAATGTAAGGGACTTTTGACCAATTTTATATTCAATTTGAAACTTGTGAGATTTCTAATTCTCCTTATTCTTTCGGGACTGAATTGACTTATCAAGTATTCTTGTCGCGTCAATCTGTTCTTTGTTAAACCGAACTTATCACCTTTTGTGTGGCGTTCATTATACCTTTGGTTCCTACCTCTTTAGGTTACAGGTCAAGGTCCTTCTACCTTCATCATCTTTCACTTTAAGTGATATAAATCCTAGGGCAATACTCTTTATAGTATTGAATCATTCTTGAAGTTTGAGTTCTATTTTTCCATTCCACCAATCTATCAACTATCATTTTATTTCTTTTGTTAGCCGAAACTATCCATTATTTATTTAACCATTTTACCTACTACCATTCTTTGAAGCCATTTCTTCTATATTGTTCCATTTAACCTGAAACGAACCCAAGTCTTACTCAAATTCACAATTGGGCAATTTAAGCGACTCGAATCATCACTAAAATGAGTTCGTATCATTTGGTATCAGAGCTAGCGAATTTGGAGTAAGAATCGACGTTCTTGGCATTACGGTATTGTAGTTCATTTGAAAAATTTTGAATTTTAAAAAAATTCAAAATCCATTCAAATTCAAGGATTGAATATCAAGTTTTGCAAGTAAAAAAAATTGTGAAAAAAAAGAAGTTAGTTTTGAAAATTCTACTTGCTACTCGAAATCATCCATTTAATATCCTACCAATCGACCACACCATAACCCAACCATTTGTTTCTAGCCTACCTTCTTGTCCTACAACAATCCTTACCCTTAAAACGACAACGCTTTGCAAACCGACCCACAATGACTACTTCTAAGTCTAACTAGTCCCTTTGAGAACTTAGAGAGGCGGAGTGAAAAGAAAAAGGCAAGAGAAAGTGAGATTATTTGAGCGAGTAAAATCCAAGTGAGTGTGATTTGTTTGTGAGTGGATAGTGAGGTTTTTTTGTTGTGAGTTCCTAAGATGTCAAGAAGTCTGGAAAGAAACCCAAACAAAGGAGCTGGTTTGCATCCTATAAGGAATGTTCGTAGAGGCATGCCAGATTTTACACTAAAAGCTTTCACGCGCGAAATGGAACGTCTATTTCATTAAAAGGTCAAACTCACACTACACCAAAACAACTTTTAGCAGCGTTTTAGTAAAAAAACACCGCAAATATTACACATTAGCGACGTTTGAAAGAAAACGCCGCTAAAAACAGAGCAATAGCGGCCTTTTTGGACCAAACGCCGCTAAAAACAGAGCAATAGCGGCGTTTTTAGGAGCTTTTAACGACAGTTTTTTGGAAACGCCGCTAATGCTTAAGCTTTTAGCGGCGCTTTTCTAAAAATGCCGCTAATGCTCAAGCTTTTAGGGGCGCTTTTCTAAAAAACGCCGCTAATGCTCAGACTTTTAGTGGCGCTTTTCTAAAAAACGCCGCTAATGCTCAAGCTTATGGTATTTGTGGTTTATGGTTTAATATGTTTAGATATACAGTTTAGGGTTTAATTTTAGATTTTTTAGAATATAAATCTAAATAAGATGAATATAAATTATTATTTTAAAAAATATATATATCAAAATTAATGGGTTAAATCCCAAAAGCATACATGAATTATATATTAAATAATTTTAAAGTTTTTTGGGTATATGACTGATTGCTTTTTAATTTATATATTAAATAATTTCTTATATAATCGTAAAAGAGATAGTATTAATTTTAAAATATTGAATTAATTATCATTATAGTTTAGGGTTTAAGGTTTAAAAGTTACTGTTTTGAGGTTTTATGGATTATGGATTATGGATTATGGATTTTGGGATTATGGTTTATGATTTACGGTTTAAGGGTTGAGGTTTAAGGTTTAGAGGTAAGTGATTATGGGTTTAGGGGTTAAGGGTTATGGGGTAGGGGTTAAGGGTTAGGAGTTTAGTGTTTAGGGTTTATGTTTTATGGTTTAAAGTTTAGGGGATAGGGATTTAGGGTAATTAGTGTGAGCATTGTTATCGATATTAAATGCCATTTATTTAAAAATCTAAACAACTAATGCGGACCATACTTAAAAGAATAATGCTTGTATTGTTATGTCATTTTGTATTTTTTTTAATAGATCGATTCCATTTTATTTATGTTAAAGTTTCCTTTTGTATTTTGTATGTTAATTTAAAATTATAAAAATCTTCAAAAAAAATTTAAAATTGAAAATAAAAAATTAAAAAAATAAAAAAACTTAAAAATTTAATATTTAATATTTTATTCCATATTTCAGTTAAAAAGTTCAATATTCAAAATTAAAAAAATTCCAAAAAAAATAATATAAGTAGAAAAATTTTGAAAGAAAAAAATAGACAAAAAAGTTAAAAATAAAAAATTTTAAAATTGGACAATAGCGGCGTTTTTTGGGGAAACGCCGCAAAAAGAGAAATCAAATTCCCGCTCACTCCCCAAAAATATTTTTGGTTACCCGCTTTACTCCCTGTTCTTCTCATCTCTGTCCCTTTTTACTCTCAAAATTTGCTTCCAACAACACTAAGTCAATACACCTACACCAACCACACTTCTTTTTCCTTTTCATTTCACTGCAATAATTTCACCCACCATAGCTACTACTTTTCTCTCGATCTGTTAGGGTTTCTTTTAATTCTAGGCTTTCAAGGGAACGTACAGTTTCCTTTTAATTTTCCCCAATTCCCTTTCTTCTCCTTTAATCCCTAAATTTTCATCCCCAAGTTTCCAACCCATTTGCCACCGAAGACCCCGATCGGACCACCTGGTGCATCGCCCTCGACTAACCCTTCTGCTGCGTCGCCGTCACCGTCGGTCTAGATCTCTACTACCACAGCTGTTGTAATGCATTAGATGCTTTTTCCGGTTGGAAACATGAAGGTTTGCCTACTGTTAAAGTTCCTTCTGCTCAATATCATTTCAAAACCTTCACAAAACCCTGGGAACCTCACATTCCCTTAGCACACCTTATATCTTCATCTCCTCAATTATTTCAGTCAAAGCATCCCAAAGTTTTTATCTTTGAAACAAAATTTCTGACTTAAAATACTAGCCTTGCAACCGAGCTCTTTAGCTTCTGGTACACTGACTTCTTTTTCTTTTTGGGCAATATTTCAACGTTTTAATTATTGGGTTTTGATTTTGATTTTTTGTTTTTTTCGATTGATTAGATGTTGGGGCAATCCTTGTGGAAGACACGACCTGCACTTTGGAGCTTTCCAAAGTTCTCTCCTATTGCCAGAAAAGAGGTGTTTCAGCTGTTCATTTCTCCCTTTGTTTTTGTTTAAAATGTGATTTTCTCCACGTTTATCAGCTAAGTACCGTTGACAGAAATTTGGGCTTGTCTTAGGATTCTTTCTGTTTCCTGCTACGATTCTCCCATGGCTGTTGGCTAGACTCAAATTAAAAGTTAAACAGAGAAAGCCAAATCATAATTGAATACAAATGGATTAACAACTAAACAATATGACTTAATTCTAATAATTAATAGTAGTATTATGTACTTTATCTATAAGAAGGTTACATTTTTTTTATAAAAGTTGATTTACAATTTTCATTTTCTTTACATGCAGTTTACAGATATTGCTAATTGAAGTTGTGGATTTAAAATTTTTCAGTGCTTGTGATTATTACTGCAGCTTTCTTTTGTGTTCAAACAATCATTGGTTGCTTATTCTTATATTCCTAAACAATATCAAAATTTTACAATTACTCTTCATTAGATGAACAAGTCATTCTTTTCTTTAAATTATCTTTGAATATTTATAGCGTGGAAAAGGTGCCCTTGTAAAGGTTGTTGGTCTTGTAGATGCAAGCGCAGGTACCACAGATGGAGGTTCATTGACGTTTTGAGAAACATTTTGAAGATAGTAGTTAGTATTGCGCATTATTAGGTTACTGTTATGGTGGTCACAGGTACTGAATATGTTCCATTTTCATATACTTCATTGCTACGTTCTTATATCATATGAAAAGTATGAACTTGAAATCAGATATAGTCATAGCAATTAACATAGAATGGCTTTCACGTATCAATTAGCGAAAGACCTAAATGTTGAGAAAAGCATAAGAATTGAACTTCTATCTTAAGCTCAGTATATGTCATAGAGTCTAGTATTATCAATCTTGAAGAAAGCTACTCTTAATCTTATATTTCTAGTCTCACAAAATCCATCATGTTGTCTTTACAACATTTGTTTACTCATCTTACTGATATGAATTTAAACCTACTTTTCTTTTTTACTATTTTTAAATAAGATATGAATAGATAAAAAAAATTTATATCATCAAGCTATACCATCAATTGTTTTGTGCCATCTCTTGACCGAGTTTCACTATGTGCAGCCTAGAGTTCATGTGGGGGTGAATACATGAAAGTCAGTTTGTGCCTATAAAGTGTAACATCCCGAAATAGGGCCTAAACGAAACATTGGTTTCGTGACCACAAATTCGAGATAGAAATAATTATTTTATAATTATTTTGATGCTTATGATATGATTTCATGATGGTGTGAAGATTTCGTGAAGAAATTCTATGCATAAAATGCTTAATTTGAAATTAGGGACTAAATCGAATAAGTTGAAAAACTTGCATTCTAGAAGCTTTTAGTATGAAATTGCTTTGGAATATTAATTAGGAGGTCTTGAATAGCAATTTTACCAAATTCTAAAATTTTGGACAAAAATGGGCTTGTACATGAAAAAATTTCAAAGAAAGGCATGAAGGGTATTTTAGTCATTTGGTAATTAAATGATTAAAAAGGGAAAAAGATGGCAAAATATGTCCATCTTCTTCATTAGCACGAAATTTCAAGGGTTCTCCATAGCTAGGGTTTGTTTCAAGCTTCCAAGCTCCATAGTAAGTGATTCCAAGCCCCGTTTTTAATGTTCTTTACGTTTTTGGGATCCCGGTAGCTCGATAAAGCTTATGCTAGCTATAATTTAAGTTAGGGTTCATATTTGGAAAAATACCCATAGGTGAAATTTGTGTATTTTGATGTTTTATGATAGAATATGAGGTTTTAAATTATGCTATATAACTTGGGCTACTCGGTTTTAGGTAAAAACGAGTAAAAGGGCTTAATCGGTAAAAATACCTATTGTACATAAGTGTATGTTATAGTAGAAATTTGAGGATGTTGTTGGTAAATAAATGATCAGCATGTCTTAAAATATAAGAATTTGTGATAAAGTTTGATTTCCGAGCCTAGGAGTAAAAGTGTAAATATGCAAAAGTTTAGGGGTAAAAATGTAATTTTGCCAAAGTTTGAGTAAAGGGCTGTTTTGATAAATGTGGGTATTAAATAAGCTAAATTTGCTATTATAGATCAAGAGGAATGAAACTCGGGAGTAGATCCAGGAAAAAAAAGTAAAGGACTAAATTGTAAAGTTTAGTCACATTTTGTATCGAGGTAAGTTTACGGTAAATAAATGCAATATTCTTTTATTTTATATTAATATCATCAATTTCTAGCATTTATATTTTTATTTTATGATAATATTCCAAGTTAGATAGAAGAGAATTTAATAGATAAGAAATATCAGGAAGCCCCGTTGAACTTTAGGAATGTAGGGATACGAATGTCATGACATTTGGGGTTGACAGGACAGGACAGAAATGAGCCATGTAAGTCCATATAAGATATATGGCTTTGGAGACAGGAATGAGCCATGTAAGTCCATATCAGATATATGGCTTTGGAGACAGGAATAATTCATGTAAGTCCATGTCAAGGACATGGCATTGGCAAGATATTGTTAAACATGAAAGACCCTACTATCCTTAGTATTCCGAGTGGTTCAATGGGCCATTGTACAAGTTAAATTACAGAGAATTATCAGCAAGGGAAAGGTAGATTGTATTTATGAATATTGAAAAGTCAGGTAAGAAAGAAGGTAAGTGAATAAGGAAGAAGGTAGGAAATGAGATGTAAAGAAAGTTTATGATGCTAGGTGACATTATGCATAATTATCCTTTGTGATGAATGTTGTGATTTATTTGCTTGTAAACTTACTAAGCCTAGTGCTTACTCTCTTTATTTCCTTATTTTATAGTTCTTGCCAAGCTCACTCGGGAATTGAAAGGAACGTCGGAGATCCAGATACACTATCGAAGGGATTACTTTGGTATAGTTAGACGTTTCATTTCTTATATGGCATGTATAGGGACTTGGCTTCTTTTGGTATGATATGTTCAATGAATGGTCTGTAAATACTTGCTAGTGAATGAAGGGCTAATGATACACATGTTTAGTAGTATGTATGCTTGACTGGTAACTATCACATGGAAACTAAGGAAAATGTGAAAGGAGCCTAAAAATAGATTCAACAGCAGAAATGATGTGACTTTGAAAAATTACTAAAAATATTGGGAATGGAGTTAAATAGTGAGTTGGATATGAAATTAAAGATTAATGAGTCTATTTTACTATGGAAGAAACAGAGTTAGCAAAAGAGTTGTATATTATGAGTTATTTACAATTGAGTGAGACTACTCCAGACTAACTCTGTGATCCCCTATTTTGACTTTAAAAATTCACCATAAATTGTACATAAATAATTAGGAGTTATAATTTATATCCCTAGATTCCTTATTGAGTACAGTTTTTAATGAAAGAAACGGAATGCCCATTTGAATTTTGTAGAGAGAGAAAATTAACTCGTAGTGAATAGAGGTCAGAGCAGTCGAACTGTGTAACAGGAGAGACTTTAACTAATAAACTGTACTAATTGGCTAAACCAAAAATTCCATTACTAGATAGATATATGAGTCTAGTTTCTGGAAAAATTTACAGATCTTAATTTCGAGTTACGGAACTCGAGATATGAATTTTTAAGCGACTATGATGCAGAATGGCAGTATATTTCGAGAAGTTTAAATAAATGATATAAGGTTGCTTAAGTGATAGATTAAGTTTAGTAACGCCTCGTGCTCAATTCCGACGACAATCTCGGGTAAGGGGTGTTACATTTATTAATATCCGAGCAGGTTTAGTCGGTTCTCGGAACAATTAGTGTGAGTAAGAGTCTAGCTGTACATGCCATACTTGTATTTTGATAGTGTGACGACTCCTGATGATTTTTAAATATTTGTTTTATAGTAATGGATCCCGAACGAGCTGGTGATGATGATATGGAAAGTAATGCGCCTGCTCCCGCGGAAGGGGCAGTGCCATCCGAGGGTAGGCTAGTAACAGTTGATCAGGGAGGAGTGGCTCGAGAAGCTCTCTTCCAAGCTTTGAATGATTGGTTTGCCGAGTTCGTTCATACGAATCCGGCTGTTAGACCTCCACCCCCTCATGATTCTCAGGCTACCCATGTAGCTCAAGCTCCCCCAGTCATAGGTACAGTGATAAGAGAAAAGCCACCAGTTGATAAAATCAGGAAACAAGGGGCAGAAGAGTTTGAGCAACAAAAGACGATGACGCAGAAAGAGCAGAATTTTGGCTCGAAAATACCATCAGAGTCTTTGATGAATTATCCTGTACACCTGAGGAATGTATGAAATGTGTAGTATCACTCCTTAGAGACTCAGCCTATCACTGGTGGAAGACACTGGTATCAGTTGTACTGAAAGAGAAGGTCACTTGGGATTTCTTTCAGGAGGAATTTTGAAAAAAGTACATCAGTCAGAGGTTTATTGACCAAAAGAGAAAGGAGTTCCTGGAGTTGAAACAAGGTAATATGACAGTGATCAATTATGAGCGTGAATTTGTCAAGCTTAGTAAATATGCTCGAGAATGTGTGTCCACAGAGGCTATCATGTGTAAAAGGTTTGAGGATGGGTTAAATGATGATATTCGGCTATCAGTGGGTGTCCTAGAAATAAAAGAGTTCGTTATTCTCATTGAGAGAGCTTGTAAGGCGGAGGAGCTGTTAAAAAGAAAAGGCAAAGTTGAAACTGAGATGCAAGATACGAAGAAAAGACAGATGAGCAGATCATTTCAGGTTACATCCAAGAGGCCCAAAGAGTTTCCTACCAAATCTAGCTTTTCGGCAGGGTATTCTAGTCAGAATAGAGGTAGCAGATTTAAGGATCTGAAGGCTCAGACCACCTCAACCGCAAGTGTGGGTAATGTTAGACCGGGTAGATCAGGGTGTCCACGGTGTGGTAGACTTCATTATGGTCCTTGTCGAGCAGGCGAAAATGTTTGTTATAAGTGTGGTGCTCTAGATTATTTTGTGCGAGAATGTCCAGAGGTGGCTAACCGAGAAGTAACACAGAGTGCTAGATCCAGAAATGCTCCTACTAGAGGCAGATCATCGAGGCAACCGGGAGTAGGGGCAAGTAACAGAGGCACCTCTAGAGATTCAGCGGTAAGACCAGATGTTAGAGCCCCTACAAGGACTTATGCTATCCGTGCACGAGAAGAGGCATCCTCCCCCGATGTGATTACAGGTACATTTTCTTTGCATGATATTAATGTTATTGCTTTGATTGATCTGGGTTCGACCCATTCCTATGTTTGTATGAAATTGATGCCCAGTATGAGCATGCCTATAGAATCTACAGAATTGTGATAAAAGTAATGAATCCACTAGGCAAGTATGTATTGGTAGATAAAGTATGTAGAAATTGCCCCTTAATTATTAGAGGTCACTATTTTCCGGCCGATCTCATGTTATTGCCATTTGATGAGTTTGATTTTTTTCTGGGTATGGATTGGTTAACTGCACATGATGTGGTAGTGAATTGTGGAAGGAAATTCATTGAGTTAAAATGTGGAAATGGTGAAATTCTTCAGGTTAATTTAGATGAGTCAGATAGCTCATTTGCCATGATTTCTATTATGACTGCTCAGAAATGTTTGAGAAAGGGGTATGAGGCTTATCTTGCTTTTGTGTTGAATACTAAAGACCCAGAAATGAAATTTGAATCAGTGCCCGTGGTATGCGAGTATCCAGATGTATTTCCGGAAGAATTACCAGGTTTACCTCCTGTTAGAGAAGTTAAGTTTGGTATTGAGCTGATTCCAGGTACCACACCCATTTTTATTACTCCTTATAGAATGGCCCCGTCGGAATTGAAAGAATTGAAAGCTTAACTGTAGAAATTAACCGATAAAGGCTTTGCAAGACCCAGCAGTTCGCCATGCGGTGCACCAGTGCTATTTGTGAAAAAGAAAGATGGTTCGATGAGATTGTGTATAGACTATCGACAGCTCAACAAAGTAACTATCAAGAACAAGTATCCACTGCGTAGAATTTGATCAATTGAAGGGAGCCACTGTGTTTTCCAAGATAGATTTGAGATCCAGATACTATCAGATGCGAGTTAAGGAGTCAGATGTTCCGAAGACTGCATTCCGAACTAGGTATGGTCATTATGAGTTTCTTTTGATGCCGTTTGGCTTAACTAATGCTCCTGCCATTTTTATGGACTTAATGAACCGAATATTTAGACCGTATTTGGACAAGTTTGTAGTTTGTTCATTGATGATATCTTGATTTATTCTCCTGATGAGACTGAACATGAAGTGCATTTGAGAACAGTTTTACAGATTCTAAGAGATAATCAGTTGTATGCTAAGTTCTGTAAAAATGAGTTTTGGCTCCGAGAAGTTGGATTCCTTGGACATATTGCTTCAGGTGAAGGTTTTAGAGTTTATCCGAGCAAAATTTCAGCCATTGTCGATTGGAAGCCTCCCAGAAATGTTTCAGAAGTTAGAAATTTTCTTGGCTTAGCTGGTTATTATAGACGATTTGTGGAGGGATTTTCTATGATAGCTACCCTGTTGACGAGATTGCTAAGGAAAGATGTTAAGTTTGAATGGACCGAGAAGTGCCAGTAGAGTTTTGAAAGGTTAAAGACGTTGTTAACTAAATCTCCCATCTTAGTACAGCAAAAACCAGGTAAAGAATTTGTTATTTACAATGATGCATCCTTGAATGGGCTCGGTTGCATACTCATACAGGAAGGAAAGGTAATTGCTTATGCCTCTAGGCAATTGAAGCCACATGAAAAAAATTATCTGACGCTTGATTTGGAACTAGCTGCTATTGTATTTGCATTGAAGATTTGGAGACATTATTTGTATGGTGAAAGGTGCCGGATATTCACCGATCATAAAAGCTTGAAATACTTGATGACTCAAAAAAATTTGAACTTGAGGCAAAGAAGATGGTTGGAGTTACTTAAACATTATGAGTTAGCAATTGATTATCACCCAGGTAAGGTCAATGTAGTTGCTGATGCTTTAAGTAGAAAATCTTTATCTGTATTGCGAGCTTTGAATACCAATTTAGCCATGTCGGATGATGGTTCTATTTTAGCTGAATTGAAAGCTAAACCGGTATTTCCTGAAGAAATTTGTGAAGCTCAGAAAGATGATAGTGAGTTACAAGCTAAAAGAATTCAATGTGAGTCAGGCATAAAATCAGATTTTCGGATTGGTTCTGATGGTTGTTTGATGTTTAGAGACAGAATATGTGTACCAAATAATGATGAGCTTATTCGAAAGATTTTACAGGAAGTACATAGCAGTTCTTTGTCTATACACCCAGATAGTACAAAGATGTATAATGATTTGAAGAAATTGTACTGGTGGGTAGGAATGAAAAGAGATATTTCAGAGTTCGTTTCCAGATGCTTGATTTGTCAACAGGTAAAGGCCGAACATCAGGTACCTTCAGGTTTATTACAGCCTGTGCTAGTTCTGGAGTGGAAATGGGACAGAGTTACTTTGGATTTTGTGATAGGGTTGCCGTTGACACCGAAAAAGAAAGATGCTGTATGGGTTGTGATTGATAAGCTAACTAAGTTGGCTTATTTTATCCCAGTCCATATGGATTATTCACTTGACAAGTTGGTCGAGTTATACATTTCAGAGATAGTTAGACTACATGGAGTACCATTATCGATAATTTTAGACAGAGATTCGAGATTTACTTCACGATTTTGGAAGAAGTTACAAGAAGCTTTGGGTACAAAGTTGAGTTTTAGTACGGCTTTTCATCCTCAGACCGACAGTCAGTCAAAGAGAGTTATTCAGGTACTTGAAGATATGCTTAGATGTTGTGTATTGGAATTTCAAGGCAGTTGGGAAAAATATTTACCATTGGTAGAGTTTGCCCATAATAATAGTTACCAGTCGAGTTTGAAGATGGCACCTTACGAAGCTTTGTATGGACATAAATGTCGTACACCTTTATATTGGACAGAGCTTAAAGAAAACCAGATTTACGGGGTTGATCTAGTTAAAGAAACAGAAAAAAAGTGAAAGTTATCAGAGATTGTTTGAAAGCAGCTTCAGACAGGCAGAAGTCATATGCAGATTTAAAAAGAAAAGAGATTGAGTATCAGGTTGGTGACAAGGTATTCTTGAAAGTATCCCCGTGGAAGAAAGTTCTCAGATTTGGCAGGAAAGGCAAGCTAAATCCACGTTTTATTAGACCGTTTGAAGTGATTGAGAGAGTTAGGCCATTAGCATATCGATTAGCTTTACCTACTGAGTTAGAGAAGATTCATGATGTGTTTCATGTGTCAATGCTACGACGTTATCGTTCAGATCTATCACATGTGATTTCTCAGACAGAGGTTGAGATTCAGCCAGATATGACTTATGGTGAAGAACCGGTAAAGATTTTAGCTCGAGAGGTAAAGCAATTAAGGAATAAAAGTATTGCTCTTGTGAAAGTCTTATGGAATAGACATGGGGTTGATGAGGCTACATGGGAGCTCGAAGAGGCCATGCGAAAACAGTACCCAAATCTCTTCACAGGTAAGATTTTCGGGGACGAAAATCCCTAAAGGAGGGAGAAATGTAACATCCTGAAATAGGGCCTAAACGGAACAGTGGTTTCGTGACCACAAATTCGAGATAGAAATAATTATTTTATAATTATTTTTATGCTTATGATATGATTTCATGATGGTGTGAAGATTTCGTGAAGAAATTCTATGCATAAAATGCTTAATTTGAAATTAGGGATTAAATCGAATAAGTAGCAAAACTTGCATTCTAGAAGCTTTTAGTATGAAATTGCTTTGGAATATTAATTAGGAGGTCTTGAATAGAAATTTGACCAAATTCTAAAATTTTGGATAAAAATGGGCTTGTACATGAAAAAATTTCAAAGAAAGGCATGAAGGGTATTTTAGTCATTTGGTAATTAAAAGATTAAAAAAGGGAAAAAGATGGCAAAATATGTCCATCTTCTTCATTAGCACGAAATTTCAAGGGTTCTCCATAGCTAGGGTTTGTTTCAAGCTTCCAAGCTCCATAGTAAGTGATTCCAAGCCCCGTTTTTAATGTTCTTTACGTTTTTAGAATCCCGGTAGCTCGATAAAGCTTATGCTAGCTATAATTTAAGTTAGGGTTCATATTTGGAAAAATACCCATAGGTGAAATTTGTGTATTTTGATGTTTTATGATAGAATATGAGGTTTTAAATTATGCTCGACAACTTGGGCTACTCGGTTTTAGGTAAAAACGAGTAAAAGGGCTTAATCGGTAAAAATACCTATTGTACATAAGTGTATGTTATAATGGGAGTTTGAGGATGCTGTTGGTAAATAAATGATCAGCATGTCTTAAAATATAAGAATTTGTGATAAATTTTGATTTCCGAGCCTAGGGGCAAAAGTGTAAATATGCAAAAGTTTAGGGGCAAAAATGTAATTTTGCCAAAGTTTGAGTAAAGGGCTATTTTGATAAATGTGGGTATTAAATAAGCTAAATTTGCTATTATAGATCAAGAGGAACGAAACTCGGGAGTAGATCGAGGAAAAGAAAAAGTAAAGGACTAAATTGTAAAGTTTAGTCACATTTTGTATCGAGGTAAGTTTACGGTAAATATATGCAATATTCTTTTATTTTATATTAATATCGTCAATTTCCAGCATTTATATATTCATTTTATGATAATATTCCAAGTTAGATAGAAGAGAATTTAATAGATAAGAAGTATCAGGAAGCCCAGTTGAACTTTAGGAATGTAGGGATACGAATGTCATGACATTTGGGGTTGACAGGACAGGACATAAATGAGCCATGTAAGTCCATATAAGATATATGGCTTTGGAGACAGGAATGAGCCATGTAAGTCCATATCAGATATATGGCTTTGGAGACAGGAATAATTCATGTAAGTCCATGTCAAGGACATGGCATTGGCAGGATATTGTTGGACATGAAAGACCCTAGTATCCTTAGTATTCCGAGCGGTTCAACGGGCCATTGTACAAGTTAAATTACAGAGAATTATCAGCAAGGGAAAGGTAGATTGTATTTATGAATACTAAAAAGTCAGGTAAGAAAGAAGGTAAGTGAATAAGGAAGAAGGTAGGAAATGAGATGTAAAGAAAGTTTATGATGCTAGGTGACATTATGCATAATTATCCTTTGTGATGAATGTTGTGATTTATTTGCTTGTAAACTTACTAAGCCTAGTGCTTACTCTCTTTATTTCCTTATTTTATAGTTCATGCCAAGCTCACTCAGGAATCGAAAGGAACGTCGGAGATCCGGACACACTATCGAAGGGATTACTTTGGTATAGTTAGACGTTTCATTTCTTATATGGCATGTATAGGGACTTGGCTTCGTTTGGTATGATATGTTCAATGAATGGCGTGTAAATACTTGCTAGTGAATAGCTAATGGAAGGGCTAATGATACACATGTTTAATAGTATGTATGCTTGAATGGTAACTATCACATGGAAACTACGGAAAATGTGAAAGGAGCCTAAAAATAGATTCAACAGCAGAAATGACGTGACTTTGAAAAATTATTAAAAATAGTAGGAATTGATTTAAATAGTGAATGAGGTGTGAAATTAAATCTTGATGAGTCTATTTTACTATGGAAGAAACAGAGTTAGTAAAAGAGTTGTATATTATGAGTTATTTACACTTGAGTGAGACTGCTCCAGACTGACTCTGTGATCCCCTATTCTGACTTTAAAAATTCACCATAAATTGTACATAAATAATTGTATATTATAATTTATATCCCTAGATTCCTTATTGAGTCTAGTTTTTAATGAAATAAACAGAATGCCTATTTGAATTTTGTAGAGAGAGAAAATTAACTCGTAGTGAACAGAGATCAGAGCAGTTAAACTGTGTAATAGGGGAGATTTTAACTAATAAACTGTACTAATTGGCTGAACTAAAAATTTTAGAAAAACATTAGTAGATAGATGTATGAGTCTAGTTTCAGGAAAAATTTACGGATCTTAATTTCGAGTTACGAAACTCGAGATATGAATTTTTGAGCGACTATGACGCAGAATGACAGTATATTTCAAGAAGTTTAAATAAATGATTTAAGGTTGCTTAAGTGATAGATTAAGTTGAGTAACTCCTCGTACTCGATTCCGGCGACAGTCTCGGGTAAGGGGTGTTACATAAAGTAAGTATGAAAATAGATTCACTACCTTGCGCCATGTAACAACACTTTCCAGTTATGTATTCCTTTTTTCAGTTGGTTGAAATTTCATTAATTAATAGCAAGTTGTTTAACTGCATTTCCCTTTTTTCATTTGTGCTGATATTTATGACAAAGTTAAGAAACAGTGTATAGTTTGTGACTTATGTTACATCATCTTCTGCTATCAACCATGTCTACTTTTAACTAAGCTTAATTTTGTAGAGTTTTTAGTTCTTAATGTATTAGTTTTTCCTTCTTGATTTGACACTGACATTCTTATACATCTATAGTTTGATGATATATGAAGTGAGAACTTCTGTGTATTATGCTTTTTCATTTTTCAGTAATAAACTTCTGTGTATTCTTAACCAATTTGTATTACACCAAATGGCAGTTAGTCTATTTCGAATGTTGGCTTCCCTTGCTCGAGATTTGGTCGTTGCAAATACCTTTGGGTTAGCTTCACTTGTATTTTTGTTGGGTGGATTTGTTATACCTAAAGGTATGTTGTCTAATATATTTTATTTAGGAATTAAAGATAAAATAATTTTGTTGTTGATTCTTCAAAAAGAAATATATATATATATATATATATATTGTTGATTGATTTACTCTTCTTCTTTTAGACCAAATTAAGCCATGGTGCTTCGTCAACATGGTTTACCTTCTGCTAAGTATTGGTATTGGCTTGGAGTTTGTGTGTCTTCAAATTTTGAAATAAATAGAATAAAATATAAGTATATTTTTATTTTTATGTTTATGTTTATTTTTTCATGGAACAAAATTAACATTTCATTTTATACGGTTTTCAACTTTTTATACACAATTTTTTAAATTATATAATTTGAATTAATTTATTTAAATATTATTATAAATATAATAATTATTTAAATATTATTTAATTAAAACAATCACGAAAATAGAGTTTATTCCCTCTACTCATTCAGATATACTGACAGCTTGATACAAAACTTTCCTGCTTATGCAAATATCTTTATATGTCAACTTGAAAAAGCTATATATATATATATATATATATATATATGATTATATTCCCACTTGTTCAGTTCATTTCCAATCACTGATGAACTTTGTGATACTTTGGCAGGTATGACCAAGGTGCTTATTAGAGCCTGTTTTTGAGGTTTGAAATCCTTGAGATTGACATTTATATCTCTATGTTCTGCACTTCCAAGTGTCGGCTTATTTCATTTAATTTAATATGTAATTACATATTTTATTCATTTTTTATGAATATTTATTAAATATTATATTATTATTTTTATATTAGATTGTTGTTTTAATTATTTAATTGAATAAATGTATAAGTTTGAGCTTAAAACTGTTGTTAGCTTTGTGTTATAATTTGTTCTAAAGTTAGATTTCAAATCCTTAGATTTATAATTAGGGCTTATTAGATTTCAAATATTATTTTCATTTTCTCATATATATGTATTTGGTGATGCATTTATTGCAGACAATTGAGATTCTTTTCAGCAAAAGGATATTCTTAGATATGGAGGTTAGTTCCTTTAATTCCCTTTTGCTCCTGAGCCTGTGCAGTTATGCTGTTCGGTTTTTTTGTTCTATCCGGTTATTAGCAACAATGTTTTATTTCTCTTTTGTTGAAACAAATTCTGATTCTTGCTTTATGGTGGCATTATTAAAAATTTATCTTTCCATATCATAATTTAAAGAGATCAGTTAATGTGCTTTGACATATGTGGCTTTAAGGGTCGTATAAGTGATTTCCTTACTGGCCTGACTTTGGCTTACAGGTGCATACTTTGGCTTTGAGGGTCGTATAAGTGTTTAATAAGGAGAAAACCATTTTATGTGTTAAATGCTGAAAATTTAGGTGTTAAATGCTGCAATTTATGGTGTTTGAAAGTTGTGATTTATGATATTCGAATGATGTATTTTAAGTTGTTCGAATGTGTTTAAGAGTTGATTTAATATAATGCTTAATGGTTTTTTATTGTTGTTCAAAGCATGATGAAATAAACATGTTAGGCGTGGTTTAATTCATGCCTTACTGACCTGTAAGGTTGTCCAAAACAAGACAAAATTTAGTTGTCTTTAAGATGTTCTAATGTGGTTGTTCAAATGGTTCTTCAAATTTTCCAAATGTGTCTTTAAGGTGCTCGAAAATGTCATATTAATGTTGTCCATATATGATTTTGAATGCTGGAAATTTGCAGCATTTAATTTCCAGCTTGAAGTTGATTAAACCATGATGTAAATGCAAAACATTTATATACTGTTCACATGCTAAATCAACCATTAGTGAGCTTAAAATTGATCTATTCGAATGTGTTAAATTCATTGTTCAATGTGATGTTATTTATGCTAATGTATTGAGTATATTAAGCTGTGCAATTTGATGTTATATGTGGCGTTAATGTTGACTTGTTAATTGCATATTTTATTATTAATCTGATTTAGGGTTCTGAATTTAGAAGACCCTTATCTTAAGATAAGTTATCTACTTTCATAATAACTGGAATCTGATTCTGTTATTTTGGTTGGTTCTTGCCTTCATATGTCATTCATTAACTTTTGTTTCTTTTTTCTTAGGTTTGACTTTTTGTTGGATGCATGGTCCAGGATTTCTGAATTCATGCACTGTGACGACTTGTTTGAGCTAACTGTTGATCTTAAAGTGTGCATTCTAATCATTATTTTGTTCTATTTGTATTTTGTTAGATTTCTGGTGTAGTATGATAAGTGCGATATTTTGTTTGATTGTTATTGATAAACTTTCTGTTTGGCAGGATATATATTTACATCATAGATATTTTTCTTCTTCTCAATATTTTGATAATGAATTTTAATTTTTTTTATATTTTTCATGACTTTTATAATATTTTATAATATTTTATTTTTTAAAATTTTATGACCTTTAGCGGCATTTATGGGAGAAGCGCCGCTAAAGGTCATGACTTTTAGCGACGTTCTAAAGGCCTAAAAAATGCCGCTAAAAGTCAGTTTTGCTGTAGTGTCATCAAGGAACGAATAGATCGAGTCGAGGAACGAGACCAACAGGAACAAGTTTTTTTAAGACAAAGGACGGAAATAAGATCGTCACGAAGACAAATGCCCAAAGATTGTTTAAGAAAAGATCCATATCATGATTTTTATATGACGATGAATTCAAGATGAAGTAAAACAAATTCCGAGTTTGATTCCTTTCGAGATGACAAACGAAAAGGTAGATATGTCTCTACAAGCACATCAATTTATTCATGCGTGGGGAATTACTTACGAAGTGGCGAACGTGTTTCAAAAGCATCAAAGTACTCGTCTACGGAGGATCTATCATGAAGAGATGATCTTATTTTGTATGAAGACCCCTTCTCTTATTATCAACGAAAGGTTTCTCATTTTGATGATTCCTTTTTGTTGTCCTCCTTTTGTAATGAAATTGAAAAAGCATGTGAAAAAGAAAAAGAAATCAAAAAGGAGAAAAGGAATGAAAGAAAGCAAAAAGAGATCGAGATTGAAAAAGAAAAAGATTACGAGCAAGAAAAGTATATCGAAAAACAAAGTGAGAGAGTGAAAGAAACAAGTGACATTGAGTTTTCAAAAATTGAAAAAGAGATTGAGGTAAAAAAAGAGAGTATGCAAGAAACAAGTGTTGCTGGAAAAGAAATGAAAGTCGTTGAGTTTTCAAAAATAAAAGAAACTATGGAAAAAGAAAGAGAGTTTGAAGAAACGACAGAAAAAGATGCAAGAGAACAAGAAAAAATGAGGAATGTATTCACTAACCAACATGTGAATTTATCTCATGTTGTTTCTTTTCAGGTTTTCGAAGATTTGATTACTAAGTTCTAGCTTTATTACCTTCTCGATGAGAGGCGATTTCGATTGATCGAGAAAGGTAAGAATGGAAATGACCCTTAGCGCTTAAAGGTAAGCAAGGTAAGGGTTCTATGGGATTTGAGCCTCAACCAACCCACTTGAATGTTATTGGTGGGGATGCCAAAGACTTAGTGATTGAAAGAACTCCTCACTTTTATTTGTTTAAGTATCATTCTCTAATTGTTGATGACTATGTTTTAAAAAGTGGTATGAAAAATCTTACAATTGATGAGTATTGCGTTGACAAGTTTGTTGATGTAGTAAGAGTGCAATGGTACAAACAAAATTTGATTTCGTGTGGAAGGAACTGACACCTAAAACGCCTAAGCTGTTTGATTTTGTTGATAATGTGGAATCCTTAACTTGTTCAAAATCCACATGTTTAAGCAAGCTTTTTCGGATTACTTGTGAGAGTTCCACTGTTCAAGTGATTGTATGCTTGCATTTTCTTTGTCTAGCATAAGTAAGATTCTGGTGAAAATGAAATTGTTGTTGCATTGTGGAACGATCAATCAAAATCGTGTTTTTAAAACCGGAGCATGTATGCCAAAGTCGATGTCAAGCAAAGGTGAGTATCCAAATTGTATTTTGAATCAATGTGTTGACCCCTTCTATTTGCTCCGAGTTTTATCCTTATTTTGTTCGAAAACAAAGCTTGTGAATTTTATTAGCTTGCAAAGCCAAAATCAAAATTTTTATTCTGGAAATTATTTTAAATTTTGGTTTAAAAGATTCAAGCATGCTTTGTTTGGTAATGACTTTAAGTTGCTCCATGTTCTTTCTACCATGCCTGTTAAGGAATTTTCGAGTCATATTGAAGCGATAAGAGAACACTTTGTTTTTGACCCCAGAGACTATTGTTCTTTATCTTTCTTCAAGAGATTTGAGAATTGGAATATGGTTAACTCTCGAATGCTTTGTGATTCTAGTTTGTTGTCGTCATTGCAATTTTTGATACATGATGAAAAGGTAAGGCCAATTTCCATTTTTGATCCTGGCATTGGTTTATATGTTAAATTTTTGAATAATATTTTAGAAAGTTCTTTAGAGATTTTAATTCATAGTGTCACTAATGTATTTCATTTTTGTGTAGGTGACAATTTGGAATGGATCCCTCCTAAAACCATTTGTGGTTTTAGGATTTTGGAAATGATTTTGTCCGTGTAACACCCTTTACCCGAGTTCGACGCTGGAATCGGATACGAGGCATTACAAGACAATAGCACAACCAATCACTCAAAGTTGAACTATAAAATTTCATTCCAATTTTAAACTTATTCATAATATATCATACAATCCTTAAAATGGACTTACGAGGCCCAAAACATAATTTGGGAGTGGTCTGGGACCAAACCAAAAACTTAGAAAAATTTTGGAAAATTTGGTTAAAAACAGGGCACACGCCCGTGTGGGCAGCCTTGTGGTCACACACACCTGTGTCCCCAACCCGTGTGGAATTATTGTAAATTTATTTTTCATTTCGAACCTACAGGGGTTTTCACATGGCCGATCACACGCCCGTGTCCTTGGCCCGTGTTCCTCACACGACCTCGACACGCCCGTGTTATTACCCCGTGTGCAAAAACTTAGGTATTCTGTTTATGATGTCAGCATGCAAATTTGGTCACACGGCCACAAAACACGCCCATGTGGGCAGACTGTGTGACGTACTTATTCTCCGAAAAATTCATGCAAATTTCACACACCCTACTCACATGGCAATGGTGGCTGACCGTGTGGGCCTAAGTTAGGCCATTTACCAAGCCGTTTCATACCCCAAAACACGTATAAACTTATACCATTTTATTACAACATACTATAACACTTTTTATGTAACGCCGCGAATTTGGGCCTAGAAGTATTAGGCCTTCAGCAAGGGAACAGTTAGGAGACTGCAAATAAATGTTTAGTTCTGCAAGAAAGTGACACAAAATCCGTATTTGTTTCAGTGGTTAAGTGTCTTGGGAAGAATCTAAGAAGTCTTGGGTTCAAGCCTGAGCAAGTACAAAAAGTTTTGTTTTTAAGGAATAAACCCTTGCCTATAGTTAGTAGGTTTTTCAATAAATGTGGGTAAACCATGATACAAAACACCTACTGGTATTGGGGATAAGTGGCGTGTCATCTATGCATAAGGACTGAGGTTCAAATCCTGGTGAGCATAGTGGAGTGTTTTATTTTGCTGCTGTGCCATGGGAGTGTTGTGGTTTGATCGAAATACTGAAGTGGTTGAAGGGAATTTGAATTAAGTTGTTGAGAGACCAGTTTGAGTGATTTGAGGTGAGATATTAGGGAGGATTTTAAGGAGAAGTTTTGGGGATGGGAAGAGAGTATTGTGCTGTTTTTTAGGAGAGAATTGTGGGATGAGGGGGTGATCTTAGTTATTGGCCGAATTCCCCTTGGAGTGGCCACTTTTATTTTCTTTCAATTTTATTTTCGGTTTTCCCTTTCTTCACCATATTCTCTTGACACTAGTTCTTCCTTGAAGCCTGTCATTATTTTTATTTTTTTCTCTCTGTACTCTTTTGGTTGTTTTCCCTGACCAATTCTTTGCATAGTAAATCCCGGATACAAGTGGTTTTGCTTCCTAGCAATTTGTTTCCCTTTAGTGTTACATCCTTCCCTTGGTTGCTGTTTTTTTTTTTACTTCTTTACTACTCTACTGAAAAGTGAACGAACGATCATCTTTTATTTTGGCCCAATCTGATTCTTTCTTCTATCTCTCATTTTCATTTCTTTTGTCAAATCCTCCCATCGTTTGCGCCAACTCTTGACTCTCTCGGTTCGGTAAGTTCGGTAGGGGTTGGTTTTGTTTTTTCTTTAGTATTTTGATTAAGAGAGTTTTTATTGGTGTTAGGTTTTGTCAAAAGGTGGGTGTTGATTGTAGAGTTCCGATTTATGCTGAAGAAGTAAGGGAATCGTTATCGTTCATCTTAGGCAATCTATCCGTTGTTTTTAGCAGTGGGTTGTCGTGTGCGACTTCGTTGTAGTTACTTGATAATAGCTTTACTGTTGTGTTAATGGCTAATAACAGGTGTTAGGGTACACGCACGATTATGCTACCTTCGAACTATACCAGGTGTGTAATCACACTGTTTTAACCATACATCGACAAAAGTTGAAAAGTAGGACTTTTGGCGCTACACTAGTGTGTGCTCGCTCGTGTAGTAATCTGATCGCATAAAATGTAAGTGTTCGACTACTGAGGCCACCATGAGCAATTTCATGGGCTTAGGCCATTTTGGGCCTTGTTGGGCCGAATTGGGCAGTACAGGCCCAATGGGCTTGTGGGCCCCACACGAATTGTAACACCCCAAACTCGGCCTAGATGTTATGGCCGTATCTGACGGTGTTATATTGAAGTGCATTTTGAATCGTGATATTTATAGGTCTTGTTGCGAAAACCTTCTTAATTTAGTAAAACCTTTAAATCCAATTAAATCATGTAGTCCAGTTATAAAGAGTAGTTACTTTTGAAAACTCGTTTCTTGCGAAACCTTTGCTTTGAAAACCCCTTTGTTGTGTTACCGCGAGATTTTTTTCAAAACAGTCATTTTGTTTTTTAAAAACACACCCTAGAGCTATCAAGTTTCAAAGATAAATAAACATTCCCAAATTAATTTTGGAAATTTTAGCAATGGCCTTATTACAACCCAGAATAAACTGATAATTAAAAACGGATTAAAAATTTAAGTAACTTAAAAGAGAAGTAAGGTCGTGTCCAAGTCTTTCGTAGCACCGAATTGTCTAGACCTGAGGATTACCTGCACAGTAAAGCAGATGGGTGAGTTTACGGAAACTCAGTGTGTAATCCCATTCTTACAGTATCATATAATCAATCTGGCCTAAGACCATTTTAGAAACAGTATAACATGCATACAGAATCCTACCCAACCATCCACTACACTCATCTTCGTCCAACCCATCACTCCACGTGGGGATATAATCAACCCACTCAACCCTACACTCCACAGTGTAATACTGATGCGGCACTATCAATAAAATGCAGCAGTGCTGCCAGAATGTTAGGCTAGAAGCCATCAGAACAATGCAGCGAAGCTGCCAGAACAGAACACTTCCTCCATAAGCATATATCCAACCCCATGCCATGCAACATACTTAGTGACATGCTCATATGATACAAAAAACACATACATAACATCTCATGGCATGCATAATCATTCAGAAAACATATGGGCCAAGGCCCATCCAGCACACCCATGTGGGCCCACATCGCCGTGCAGCCCACCAAGCCCAAATTTGGCCTACGCCAAGCGTGTATCATAATCTGAACATTGTTACCCATTAATTACAAAGTTTCACTCAAGTGAGGCCCATGGGCACATTGGGCCCATTGGGCCCATTTCAGCCCAACTCATGAAATCGCTCATGATGGTCGTTTTTTGAAGTAGGGCCATAATCTATGGCTTCAGCCGATCACCTGTGCGATCGCACGCCCATGCAGCCAACATTCGAGTCGTTGGCTTTTCGGCGTTGATAATTTGGCATTTCGCCTTTGTATCTTAAAAGTACGATTACTACACCTGTAAACGTATTGCAAAATTAATCCACACGCAACCAGCCTCGTGCACACAAAAGTTCTCAAATCTCCCAAATCTACCGACTACAATGATAAAACTTCTTGGTCCAATATTTAAAACAATAACCATCTTAGTAGACTCAATCATTAATGAGAACATGACTTAAAATCCCAATACATAGCTATGGAGTATCCGGCCATAAATACTTACCCCAAAACCAATCGACAGTTGATGGAGGGATTCTGAATTTCCCCAGAGAACTCTACACCCTTCGAACCTACGATTAATTGATAGAGAAAAATGAGAAGAAGGAATCGGTAGGCACAACTAGATATAATCGGTCAATCACTGAATAGAGGAGATGCTGAGATGCAAGTTTACCACACAGCCTTATTGAAGCAATCGGCCAACATGAAGAGGGAAGAGAATTAATCAAAAGAAATGAAGAAAAGAAAGTAATAAACAGAAGAGGAACAATCGGTTTATGGGAAGCCAATTGAGAGAAAAGAGGAAGGTAAATGGTGCTAGTGTAATCGACCAATAGGGGTTACACAAAATAGTGAGAGCAAAGAGACAAGGGAGATGTGAGAGTCGGCTCAAGCATGAGGGGTAGATGCCAATGGCCTAAAAAAAATCGGCTACTAGAGTAAAAGGGGTATTCAATTTTGCCAAAAAAGAAAGGTACAGAAGAAAAGAAGAAAAAGACAGTGCTCCAAAGTCAAATTGGCTACTACCAAAACTGTAACACCCCAACCCGTATCCATCATTGGAATAGGGTCACAAGGTATTATCGAAGTTTATAGAACTTTTTTTTATCACATGATAACTCATTTTATAAGAAATTGTACAACTTAAATTTTACCACTCTTCCATAAACACATGTATATTTTCATTTGATCATTTACCCTTTCGACGTATCAAATAATAAACATATTATCATTTAACCAATAGCTTGGCACTTGTCTAAGCGTCAACAACAACAGTCATTAGTATGCTTGAATATATTTCATATAATTTAAGAATCGATAAACTCATTGTATCAACATATCATACTTGAGATTATTACTTATTACGGCTTACCTAATTTCCATGTATCAGCATATTAAAGATAGCCACATATTCATATAATATGATACATATTATTCTCTTGTCATTTCTTCAAAAACATAAATCATTCATTATACCAAAATTTCATGTATCATTGTTTTCATGAATTTTGTATATATTTATTCCAGGACAATTCATAATCTTAAACATGCATAATTATCAGGTAAGTTTCATATACATGTATTTTCCATGTCATACTTTTAAAACATCGAATAAATATCGTTTTCGTGTATTTCAAGTTCAATTTTGTGATTACTGTTTCGTGCTCAAATTATTTCCATGTCAGGGCTTTATTCATTAAGTCATTCAAAATTTCATTGTCATACAATTAATATTATTAAAGTATACGAATCTATAATCATGGATGCATATATTCATCAATAAATTTCATGTACAAATATCATCATCTTATATTTCCATATATCCAGTATCACTGTCATTTTTTTTATGTACTTTAGGAATATATGTACAAATCTTTTTATATACATATTTCCTTTTCTGGTCAGGATTCTTACCTACTGAATTTATCAGAATATCGATAGTTAAAATCATATAGTATACTTAAAATATGCAAATCCGTAATCCATCAATTCACATTTACCCTTTTTAGCTATGTGTTTACCATCTTCTACATTTATCTCGTTGAACTTCTCGGAATTTTGATGGATTACCATCTTCTACATTTATCTCGTTGAACTTCTCGGAATTTTGATGGATTTTCGATAGTACACTCCTGGTGTACAATCTCATTAACCGTCAATTCATACAGGAGTACACTTTTAGTGTACAATTCCGGGTCCGTCAATTCATATGCATGTGTTGCCATGGTATCTTTCAACCATGGTCTTATTCATTTTCTCAATATGTTGCCATGGTATCTTTCAACCATGGTCTTACACATTTCATTTCAGTAAGCACACTCCCGCGAACCTCACTCTCCCGCGAACCTCAAATCTTGGCACACTTCCGCGAACCTCAACTCCCATGTATTCTTCGGAAGGGCCTATACACATATATTCTTCAGGAGAGCCACCAGCACACTCCCGCGAACCTCATTTCCCATATATTCTTCAGGAGGGCTGATATTAAGATTACCCTTTCGGGCTTAACCCTTTTTCCTGTATTCTTCGGGAGGGCTATATCAGGATAGGATCACCCATCCAGGCTAGATCCCCTTTTACTGTCAATTCCTTTTCAGAGATCCATCGATTTTTCTTTTCATTCAACCGGGATTTCTTCCCCTTTTTATCAAATATATCAATGTTTCATCAATTTTCATATAATGAACATTCAATTCATATTCACATCAATAACATACATTTCAAGCATTTAAGAATATAATTTAAATTACACGAACTTACCTCGTTGCTTGTTTGTGTTTATAAATTCATTAATCCAATACATTTTCTTTTCCATGTTCGAGTCTCACATTTGAGTCGTTTGGGTCTTTATAAATAAATTTGATCATTGTTTTCATTTATTCCATATTTTAATACATTCAATTAGTGCTCTAGGCAAAATTACCATTTTGCCCCTAAACTTTTAATTAATGACGATTTTACCCTTAGGCTCAGAAAAATAAATTCATGCAATTTAATCCTTATTTCTAGCCGTTATCATCATACATATTAATAACATTCCATAAATTCTATAAAATATCAAAATTTTCCATAATTTCAACATTTTTCAATTTAATCCTTAAAACATGTTTTCCCTCGATCTCGAACTAAATTAACAGTTTTCATTTAAAATTTTCAATTTAAATAATATAACAATCCATTTCATGTAATTTGATCATTTCTAACATTTTTAAAAAATTACCCATAAAGTTTTACTTTTATTCAATTTAGTCCTTAAGCCTAAAACATACAAATTAGCCATGCTAACTGAATATTCATACATATTTTCCTCCTCCTCCTCCTCTCCATTCCACATCCTTAATTTATATAATATGCCTATAAGTAACATTATCAATAATTTCACTATTTACTTATATGTGAACATTCAAGCTGTCCACCTGCATCATAGTCACTAAATTATTTATACAATTTTTAATGATTTTTCCAAGTCAGAACAGAGGATCCCGAAATCATTCTGAACCAGTCTCACAAAAATATAAATATCTCAGAATACATAATTCATTTACTTGTTTTGTTTCTTTTATATGAAAATAGACTCAACAAGCTTTAATTCCATATCTCACTCAACTCCTAATTCAGTTTCTACCATTTTTGGTGATTTTTCAAATTTAGCTTACTCTGCTGTCCAAAACTGTTTTAGTGCAAGATATTAATTACTAAGTTTATATCACCCTTATTTTCTTTCTCTACACCATTTCCCATCTTATTTTATCTTCACTACCATATCAAGAACATAGAATCATATATAAGAAAACTCTACATTAACATCATTTACATGCTTTTTCAATAATATTAAACTTAAAAATACATGGAAATCTTGATGTTCTTACCTTGTTTTATTGTTTCCAAACTTTAACTTCATTTTCTCTCTCCTCCAGCTTCTATTTCTTGAATCCAACTTGATATTCTAACTCCTTGTAGTCTCCTTAACATTTTTCTCCTTCGGTAGCTATGGAAATTCTTTTGATTTCTAGGTGAAAATGGGGAATTTTTGGTCGAGGGACCAAATTGTAAAGAAAGCAAAACTTTCTTTCTTTCTCTCTTCCTTTCACGTTGGTGCATGGGAAAGATGGTGGTTTCTTCTCTCTTTTTTTTTGCACACACACACACATATATACTAAATAAAATAATAAAATAATAAAATATCTTATTAAAATATTAATAAAGTAATATTTATCTTATTAAATAATTATAAAATATCATCACACCATCATTACCTTCTAGATTTCTCTCTCCTTCTAATTGACCATTTTGCCCTTCATGATCTTTTAAAATTCCATCCTTGAGTCATCACTTAATTTGGTAAAATTATGATTTAGTCCCTCATAATTCTTTCTCCTATTCAATTTGGTCCTAATTCATCCATTTTCCTTTGTTTCTAGATTATTCCATCCTTAAAATATTTGCACTATTGGTCCTTCAACTTTTCTATATTTACACTTTAACCCCTTAAATTTTAAGTATTTACTCTTGGGCCACAAAACTTTTCTCACTTTTACGATTTAGTCCTTTCTTGGATTAATACATCATAATCACTTCCTACATAGATTTTGTTGATATAGCTCAAATTTTCTCTTTTTATTTGTTTAATTATTTCTTTATTTTACTATATCAAGGATAGAAATTGTCGGGATATTACAAAAACGCAACAGAAAACTAGAAGCAACTGACGAAACAAAAGAGCAAAATCTTCCCAAAAATGCAAATTTCGGCGTAAGAAAGTACAAAGAGAGAGAAAAAGGAAACAGGGTTACCGAAAAACTAAAGCCAACCTAGACAAAATCAGCACTAGATGCCTATCACCACACTTACACGAAAGAGTCCTACATTAGGCCAAACCCCGCACCTTGATCCACTCCCCGATTCTCTCCTCCAAATCACACCAACCAAGTTTGAATCACATTCAAACTTCTTCAACTGAATCTATTCCCTTGAAACACTCATCAAGACCGATTCAACCTTCCATTATGAAGAGTTTCAGTTAACTTCAATTACCTTCCCCACGTGAGCAGCAAAATAATAGTCGATTACGTACAAAGTAGCTCGAACCTAAGACCTGCAGGCGCACACCACACGCTATTTTCCACCTGACTACACGCCTTTCATGTCTTTCAACACACACTTTAACTTAAAAGGTTTATGATCACTAAGCAAGGGTTCACTCAAGCCAAAAATTGAAAGTTTAACAAAAGCCAAGATTCGAACCCTAGCTTCCCAAACACCCCCTAACGCGTACAAAACACCTTGCCAGCATGTCAAACATGAAATATGTGACCAAACATGTAGAATTAAAAATTCAACCAACCTGGGGCGTTACACGGATGAATCACACCGATGTGTGGAAAATATTGAACCTGGCTGTATCGTGCACATGGCCAAGGTCATTTCTGGGCTTCGTGGGCCACACGGGCGTGTTGGCTCACTTGGGCCGCATAATGGACTTTAGGCCCATTTTCACTGTTAGTCTGTTAGGGTTGCACGGGTCGTTCAAGACGATTGTGGACCTACTAATGGGTCGGTAAGTATACCTAGACCCCTATAAGGTAAAATGACCAATATACCCCTATTAGGTAAAATGCATGTTATGTCCCTATAAGGTAAAACGACTATTATACCCCTATGTAACAAATGACTATTTTACCCTTACTTTGTGTATGACTGTATTTGAGCATGCCACGTTGTATGTATGTTACACCCATGTATGATATTATGTTACGATGCATGACATGTTGGATGGGGATGGGATTATTATTTTGGAGGAAGTGTATTGTACTATAAGGTTGCACGGGTCGCCCAAGACGATTGTAGACCCACTGATGGCTTTGTGCCATTCATATTACTGTTAAGGTTGCATAGGTCGCCCAAGATGACTGTGGACCTACTGATGGCTTTGTGCCAAACATATTACTGGCAGCCTTGCTGCAATACTGTTTAGTATCGCAACCGGTGCTAATCTTGGTGTGTCTGGCTAGGTAGGTCGATTTTATCCCCACATGGTGTGATTGGCAGGACGGAGTGGTGTGTCTAGCTGGATTAGGTGGGATTTTTTATTGCATTATTGCACTGCTACTGTTACTGTAATAGGCCAAGGCTCACATTGGTACTGTTACCGTAAAGGCCTCAGGCCCGGACTATTACTGCATACTGTATGATTGACTGTTTGTTTGTTAGGGGATTACACATTGAGTTTTTGAAAACTCACCCCTTCTATTTTTATTGTACAAGTAATCCTCAATTATAGGTGGGTCGGTGCTGCGAGGGACTCGATAGTGGCCACACTACTTGATAAATTAATATTTTTAGTACTTTATAATATTTATGTTTTAGTATTTGGGTTTTTCTTTGTAATATGGCCTCTCTGGTTTATTTTTAATTTTGGGATTTTAATTTGGTTTGGTTATAACTGCTAGTATTCGGGCTCGAGTTTTAAAAAGAAAAACGTTTTTACAAAATAATCGCAAATACGCAACTGTTTTAAAAAGCTTCCGCGATAAAAGGTTGTTTTAAAATTAATAGCGATTTGATAAGTAAATAGTTTTTGGATAATAAACCACGTTTTTAAAAGTAAATAACTTTTTGAAAATGAAAAACCCATTTTAGAGTCACCATTTAATAAAAAATTGATTAACTGATTCGTAACACCCCTTACCCGAGACCGTCGCCAGAGTTGAGCATGAGGCGTTACTAGACTTATCTTTCTAATTCGGGGCAAAAAATTTGCTTTTAAAATTAATCCGCTCGCATTCATCCAATATCCCTAAAAAGGGCCCTCAAGGCCCTAAAACAGGTAATTGAAACGGTTCGGGACCAAACTGAGAACATTAAAAATTTTACGATTACTTACACAAATTAAAACAATTTATTTCACTATTCATAATAAAATTGTCCACCTCCGTAACAATCACTAAATTAATTATAACTTGAGTTACAAAACTCAAAATTTAAATCCATAAATTTTCCCTAAAACTAGACTCATATATCTTCTTACCATAATTTTTTCAAAAAAAAAATTTTGGCCGATTAGTACAAATTTATTCATTAAAGTTTCCCCTATTTCACAGTCCAATAGTTCTAGCCACTTCTTAGTTAAAATCAATTATCTCTTAGTACACTTTTCATATAGTATTTCCGCTCCTTTCTAATGAAAATAGACTCACTAAGGAATCCATACATATAAATTATAACTCATAATTCTTTTTGTACAATTTTTAGTGAATTTCCAAATTCAGAATAGGGGATCATGAAGTCACTCTGAACTAGTCTTGTAATAGTTTAAATATCTCATAAATAGACTTCCTTTGGTTGCTCTATTTCTTTCCTATGAAAATAGACTTGATAATCTTTAATTCTATGTCTCATTCATCATTTAAGTCCATTTCTACAATTTTTAGTGATTTTTCAAATTCACATCATTGCTGCTGTTACAAAACTGTTTCATGGCCAACTTTTACTCCATTATTTCTTTGCATAAACTATCATTTAGGCATACATAACATCAAAACATGTTCTTAGTTACCCATTTCAATAGCTAATCATTATCAAGTATTCTCATGTCATTCTTTAGTCATATCATAAGAACATACACACAAAATAGTCAAGTCCCCATACATGCCATAACTCAAAACATTTCAAACTACAAAATACTAAGATAGCCTTTGATAGTGTGAGATGAACTCTGACATCCTTACGATCCCCGAATTGGCTTGGCTACACTATAAAAGAGAGAAAGGAAAAAAAGTAAGCTACAATGCTTAGTAAGTTTACAAATAAATAAATGACAACATTCACCAAGTATAAATATACTCATATTATACCATCAATTAACAAAATCATTATTTTACTTCTCCACTTACTCTTTAACTTTCCTGTTTATCATTCCTTTACCTGAACTTTCTTGTAACATAGCCTGTATATTAGCCCAATGAACCGTTTGGAATACTCAGGATACTTGGGTTTTCCTGCCTGATAATAGCCTGCATTATCATACTGAAGATACTTCATCTTTGATTCAACTTGGAATATTCTCATAAAATAAATGTATATATGCTGGAAATTAACAACATTAATATAAAATATTGAAATATTACATTTATTTACCATAAACTTACCTCGGTGCAAAATACGATCAACTTGACAACTTAATCTTCTAGCTTTCTCTTTCCTTTATCTACTCCCAAATTTCGTTCTTCTTAATCTATAATAGCAATTTTAGCTTATTTAGTACTCACATTTATCAAAACAGTCCTTAACCCTAACTTTGACAAAATTATAATTTTGCCCCTAAACTTTCACATATTTACACTTTTTCCCCAAAGCTCAAAAATTAAACTTTATCCCTAATTCTTATGTTTTATGACATGCTAATGATTTTCCCTTAATGGCAACATCAAATTCTTACACTAACATGCACTTATGAACATTAGGTATTTTTACCGATTATGTCGTTTTACTCATTTTTACTTAAAACTGAGTAGCACAAGTTGTTTAACATAATTTAAAACCTCATATTCTACCATAAAACATCAAAATAAACACATTTCACCTATGGGTATTTTTCCAAATATGAACCCTAGGTTAAATTATTGCTAAAATAAGCTAAATCAAGTTACCGGGACTCCAAAAACGTAAAGAACATTAAAAAATAGGGCTTGGAATCACTTACTATGGAGCTTGGAAGCTTGAAACAAACCCTAGCTATGGAGAACCCTTGACATTCGGCCTAATGAAGAAGATGATAACTTTTTGCCATCTTTTTCCCTTTTTAATCTTTTTAATTACCAAATGACTAAAATGCCCTTCATTAAAACTTTGCTTATTTCTACCTATGTATGTCCATTTTTGTCCACGAAAACCTGAGGGTATAATTACCATTTAAGGACCTCTACTTCAATTATGCTCTTCAATTTAATCCTTTCCTATCTAGAACTCATATTTATCAACTTTTACAATTAAGCCCTAATCGGCAAATTAAACATGCAAGTCATGAAATTTTCTATCAATATTCTAACACATGCATCTAATCACTCGGTAAATCATAAAAATTTATCGGAATAAACTTTTCTATCTCAGATTCGTGGTTTCACAACCATTGTTTCGTTTAGGCCCTACTTCAGGATGTTACATGATTTTGAGGTTTCCAACGACAACGAGTTTTACGTTTCACACTTCAATGTGACACCGCTAGATTCGGCCATAACGTCTAGGCCGGGTTCGGGGTGTCACATTTTAAACCCTCATTATAGCCACATTCAACATTTAATCAACACATAACAATTCATCCACACACAAGCAAACCAACCATTGCATGAATTACCTCATATAGATATACAAACTAATAGCATCATTAGCCATATCACATGGCCTTAGTACAAAATGACCTATTGAGAGAAAAGAACCCACATTATAGCCAAACTACTTTGACACTTAAAAAAAAAAAAATCAAGTCCCTATGCATGCCATAATTCAAAAGTACATTTCAGTATACCAAAACCATAAGACAAGGGAAAAAGAATTAAGCTTAGTAAGTCTATATGAAAATAATTAGCATCATAATAACATACTCAAGTTCAAGCTCAAAATTTAACATAACACAATTTCAATACTCATCATGACTTCACTTACTCGCTTTAACCTTACCCATATTCACATACACCATATAAAATTTGTCTACCCATGCACATACTCACATACATCCTTGCTCACATATACACTTGCTCACATATGCACTTGCTCATATCCCTACACTTATACATTACGTATTCACACAAAACATCATTTAGTAAATTTTCCCACATAGTTTACCCACATAGTTTTAGTACCACATATGCACTTGCTCACATGTACTTTTAGTACCATGCATGTGACCTAACCCACATAGTTTCATATCGTAGCTCCCGTGTCAACATGATGTCCTACACTTGGAACCACTCATTGGACCTAGCTACTTACCATATAGCTCTCGTATCAACATGATGTACTCTAGGTAACATTTATGTGACCTAGTTATTTTTAACCCGTGGCTCTCGTGTACACATGGTATATACACATGTGACCTAGCTACCATATAACATCTCGTAGCTCTCGTGTCTACATGGTGCCCTATCCTCAGAACCACACATGTGACCTAGCTACATTTCATCCATATCTCTCAGTTTTTGAAGGTTCAACCGGGAATTTCACATTCCCACAACTTTTTGATAACAATATTACTCAAGCATTCTTCACAATATATAACCATATATAATGACATTAATAAATCCAATGCATTACTTACATATAAACTTACCTCGATACAAAATATGTCAAATTTGCGGTTTAGTCTGAAACCTTGGCTTTGCCTCGGTTAGAGTCGATTCAACATTCTTCTAGATCTATAATGACACATTTAACCCATTCAATATTCACATTACTCAAATAAGTCCAAAATCTTCCTATAACCCATTTTACAATTTGACCACTAACTTTCCAACTTTTACAATTTAGTCCCTAGGCTCGATAAATGATTTTCATCCCATTTTCTTGTATTTTAAGCCTATCCAAACCATTTTTCCTCTTATAGCAACCCAAAATTTCCATCATTTCACAATTTATGCACACAATATTTCACCTTTTACAAATAAGTCCTTTTTACAATTCTTCACCAAAATCACCTAGTAAAAGTTGTTTACCACACTTCAGTCTTTCATATTCTACCATTAGGCATCAAAATGCATATAGGTCATCCATGGGTAAAATTTTAAAAATGAAACCTAGCTTAAATTAGTGGTAGAAATAGCTAGAGCAAGTTACGAGGATTTCAAAATACGAAGAGCATTAAAAACGGGGCTAAGAGTCACTTACTTAGAGCTTGAAAAGATGACAAAACCCTAGCTATGGTGCCCTTACAAATTTCGGCCTAGAGGAAGAAGATGGACACCAATTTTTGACTTATTTTCCCTTTTTATTTCTTTAATTATCCAAATGACCAAAATGCCCCTCATGCCCTTCTTTAAAAATTTTCCCTTCCTTGGGTATTTTTGTCCAAACTCAAATAAATGGTCTAATTACTGCATAAGAACCTTAGATTTGAAACCCCATTTCAATCAAGTACTTTTATGAATTAAAACACATACTTTTCACTTATTGCAATTTATCTACCAAATTATCAATCGGGAAAAATATTTTAGACTCGAATTCATGGTTTCGAAACCACTATTCCATTTAGCCCCTAATTTGGGCTGTTACAGTCTGGATCATGAATAAAAGGGTTTGTGATCTTAAAAAAATTTTCTCGAGCAAATGGCCTGATTTGAGGACAAATTGTCTTCAAGAGGGAGGGTATGATGCAAACCCGGTCGCATCATGTTACAACACAACTTGATGTCATCAAGATTGGCCTAACTCGAGGGGCCTAAGTGCAAAATGAAGCTTTAATTCCAGTTTGTTAATTTGGTTGCTGGAAAATAAGGAGTTTGATTTATTTATTTTAGTTATTTTATGTAACGACCTCAAAAGTACGGATATCAGAAAATGAATTATCGGGCTTCCATTTTTAGTAAAACAAACTTGTAAATATTCATTAAAAATATTTATAAAGTTAGTTATGTGTTTAATTAAGTTTTAATTAGGTGAATCTAGTTAAATCTAGAGAAAATAGTGAAAAGGACTAGATTGAATAATTGATAAAAGTCTAAATTATAGATTAATAGAAATTATAAATGACCAAAATGGCAATTATGCCATTTGTTATTTGATGATGCGGCAATTGTTGATAAAAATCTAAGATTTTTATTGTTGTATTATATTAAATTATAATGTATATTATTAATTTATAGTTTTATATTAGATATTTTTATGAATTTTATTAATTATTATATTATTATTATTAATAAGATGATGACAAATGTGTGGTGATTAAAATATACATGTGTAATATATATATTAGTGCACTTGTAATATATTTATGTGTTTCTTAAATAAATAAGTAAAAGATAATTATTAATTAATTTTTTTTATATAAGATTTTTGTATAGTAAATAAATTAAAATATTGAGTGATAAAGATATTGGACAATTGTAGGGATAAAAATGTGTACACTTGTTGTATTTATATTTGTTATTAAAATGATATTTTATAATTATTAATTAATTAATTATAAAGTAAATAAGTAATGAAATAAGTAAAAAGGAAAGAAAAGAAAGAAAAGAAGAAAAGTAGCAGAGAACCAACGAAATAGGTGAAGAAAAGGAGAAAGAAGGAAGAAAAGGTGAAATTTGATATTTGAAGCTTTAAACTTTAAAAAGGTAAGTCATTTAAGCCCTTTTTACTTAATTTTGATATTTTGTAGGGTTCGGTTAGATTAGTTTAGAAAGACTCATGTTGAGTCCCCACGGCCTGGCACACGGACGTGCGGCTTGGTCGTGTGAGAAAATCAGAATGCTCCACGGGTAAAGGACACGGGCGTGTCCCATACCACCACGACCGTGTTGAACCACATGGTTCATTAACACGGGCGTGTGAGCCCTACTCATTAGTATAATTTTAAAATGTTCGAAAAATTTTATAATACTTGAATTAGTCCCAAACTACTTTTAACATGTATTTTTGGACCTTGAAGATCCATATAAGGGACTATAAGATTATTTTATATTATGTTTGTTAATAATTGTGTAATAATTGTAAATTGTCTGATAGTTCCGATAATGCTCTGTAACCCTCTTTTGGCGACAATTTAGGGTTAAGGGGTGTTACATTTAGTGGTATCGGAGCTATCAGGTTTAGCCGATTCTCAGACTAAATCGAGCTTGAAAATTGAGTTTAGAGGTACAAAGTACATGCCACAGTCAAGTTGAAATTGAGTCGGGATTTGGATGCTGACCTATTTGATTGTTTTTGTTTCATAAGATTAAAGATGTCCGAAGAAAGAATAAATGATACTGATTTGTGATGTACACTGGAAATAATGAATTTCATGAATTTAACGAAACTGAGTTGGTTACCCTTATTGTAGAAAAGGGAAATGTTAGAGAAAAAGATACTTTTTAATTTAGTTAATTCTGATAATTTTGAAAGTGATATTTAAGTGTTTAAGTAAAACATTACCTATGATGATATAGAAATTCAAAAAGATAAAGATAAATGTTGTGTTATATGAGTTTAAATAGAAAGACAAATTATGAGGCTTTACATCTCTACCCTCCTTATTGGTACAGTTATATATAGTGAAATTCATAAGATTTATGTTGATTTAGTTTAGAGGTGTGGGACTGAATAATTCATTGATGGAATGATAAACTAAGCAGTTAAAATTGAGAATGGGTTAGTAAATAGAGATGGGTTCTGAAAAGAGATATCAGAGTTATTTTCTAAAAACTATTTGGGATATACAATACTACTGTTAAAGAAGAAGTTATTTATTAGAAATTGATTTATTCAAATGTGGTATCTACAAAACAAGTTAACTGGAAAATTCTTCCTAACCAGTTTCGTAGGTGAACTGAATGATATGGGACTGTTGATGACTATATATGTTAGTGGATTAGTGATGAAATTGCAAATATATCTAGATGCAACTGTTATAGTCGAGTATCCTACAGAGGTATCTTCTGGGTATTTTATATGGGTATTCTAAATGTTCTTTTATCTTTAAAGGCATATGCAACTATTCAGATGTGGTTTTTATCATATAGAAAGTCTGATTGATTCATGATCGGTATTCCTCTATTTTTCTTTGGTTTTTAAATCCATTATGTTCAATAGAAGACTTGATGATAAGATTCATAGAAAGATATTTTCTACTTCTACTCGTGGATATTCTGAATCACATATATGCAACTTATATCATCTTTATCACAATTGTTTCTAATGGGTATAAATGATATTCTTCTTTTGGTCTTTCTCTGGAATACTATAGATTTCTTTATCATTTCATGTGGTTTTTATTCTCGGAAATTTAATATAGCTGCACATCTGGGATTTCATTATCTTGGTTTTTTATTATTTTATAGTCTAATCTTATCTATTAAACATGATTCATCTGTGGAAGGGTATTTATTGATTGAAGATAATAATATATATATTGTTGTTACAAATCCTGGTTCAATCACGAGAGTTCGGAGATATGGATCTTAGATTATAGAAATTGCATTACTACATTGGTTGTTAATGGAACTACTTTCGGTTTTTCTTTTCTATCTTGGAGTGCACTGTTGATGCTGAGGTCCTGTTCTATCTATACAATTGAAACATCTGTTCTATTATAGTACTATGGTTTTAACCTATCTGATGAGGGTGGCCTCGGAATAATTTAAAGCTTCAAATCTCAAATTTCACCTTTTCTTCCTTCTTTCTCCTTTTCTTCTCCTATTTCGTTGGCTCTCTGCTACTTTTCTTCTTTTCTTTCTTTTATTTCCTTTTTACTTATTTCATTACTTATTTACTTTATAATTAATTAATTAATAATTATAAAATATCATTTTAATAACAAATATAAATACAACAAGTGTACACATTTTTATCCCTACAATTGTCCAATATCTTTATCACTCAATATTTTAATTTATTTACTATACAAAAATCTTATATAAAAAAATTAATTAATAATTATCTTTTACTTATTTATTTAAGAAACACATAAATATATTACAAGTGCACTAATATATATTACACATGTATATTTTAATCACACACATTTGTCATCATCTTATTAATAATAATATAATAATTAATAAAATTCATAAAAATATCTAATATAAAACTATAAATTAATAATATACATTATAATTTAATATAATACAACAATAAAAATCTTAGATTTTTATCAACAATTGCCGCCTCATCAAATAACAAATGGCATAATTGCCATTTTGGTCCTTTATAATTTCTATTAATCTATAATTTAGACTTTTATCAATTATTCAATCTAGTCTTTTTCACTAATTTCTCTAGATTTAACTAGATTCACCTAATTAAAACTTAATTAAACACATAACTAACTTTATAAATATTTTTAATAAATATTTATGAGTTCGTTTTACTAAAAATGGAAGCCCAATAATTCATTTTTTGATATCCGTACTTTTGAGGTCGTTACATTTTAGTTATTATAATATGAGTCTTTAATTATATCTTGTTTATTAAATGCATCTTTAATTAATGTCTTGCATTATTGATCTACATCTTTTAATTATGACATGCATTATATGTTCTGCATTTAATAAAGTCATGTAGTATGTAACTCTCATGTTAGTTAAAGTTTGCATCTTTTAATGAAGTCATGCATTAAGTAATTCATTGTTCATTTAGTTTACATTTTAATTAAACCATGCATTTAAGCATCTTAGTTGTTAAATATGTTTGAGTTTGTTTATATAAGTATGTTATTTGACTGTTATGTTTTAATGCATAAGTTATAGTATGGTTAATTTTTCTTATATAAATTAATTGTATGTTTGATAGTTTTTGTAGGAAAGTCCAAAAGGCTGGTCACATATTTTAAACCTACAATAGGGTTGTTCGTTTGCCAAGAAAAATCAAATGCTGTCACATTCAATTGGCTATTCAGTTTTGGTGTAAAAGAGTGTGCATTTAGTCATTTAATTGCTGGTGCATATTTGGAACATTTTTGGTGGACATTGAAGCACTCAAAGCTCATTATGGTGGCTTTTCAAATGGACCAAGAGTGACTCTTCAAGTCTGACCGGTTTCATGCACTCAAAGCTATTTATGGTGTCAATTAAAGAGATGAATACACAAACATTAATGCATTTGATTAAGGGGAAAATGAAGGGACATCAAACATCACATTTAATGGACCATTAAGCCTTCATCAAGTGAAGAGGCATGACTTTTCAGCTATGCATGAATCAAGTGAAAAGACATGACTCTTTGGCTACCTATTAAGAGTTATAACCGAATTCTAATATTTTGTTAATAACTAATATGAATGTTGAATTTGAATAGTCATATTAGTGCCTATAAATAGCTTGTAAAAGGACAATCTTAGGGCCTTTTGGCCAATTTTATGTTCAATTTAAAACTTGTGAGATTTCTAATTCTCCTTGTTCTTTCGACACTGACTTGACTTATCAAGCATAGCTTGTGGCATCAATATTTCCTTTGTAAACCAATTTTATCACCTTTTGGTGTGGCATTCATGTACCTTTAGTTCCTATCACTTTTGATAGCAGGTCAGGGTCCTTGCTATATTCCTATATCGTAAATAACTTAAGAGCCATTTTGAGACTCGGGTCAACAATCCCAATATTGTTGGTTCATTCTCGGCCTTAGCCAAACAATCCATTATTTACTTAACCAGTTTACCTACTACCAGTTTTTGAAGCCATTTTTTCTATCTTTCTCCATTTAACCCAAAATGAACTTATCCTTACTCAAATTCACTATCAGGCAATTTAAATGACTCAAATCATCATCGAAACGAGTTCGTATCACGAAATCAAAAATAGAAGTTGGTCTTACCTTGTTCTTTGATGGAAACAAACCAGAATCACCAAGCATTCGATAGTTATAGTTTTGAAAATCAAAATCCATTGGTTCAAATCCCTTGATCAAAAATAAAGAATAATAATCACCGGGATCAAAAACGAGGTTTTCTCTTACCATTTCACTTTGACTTGAAATTTTCATGACCAGCGTCTTAGAAAGAACATGAAGCAATTTAAAGTCATTATTATGCAACTCATGCTTGAATCTTTTAAACCACAATATAGAACATCCTCCCGAATCAAAGATTTGGTTTTGACTTTGCAAGTAATCAAAACTCACATCTTTTGTTTTCGGACATAATGATAAAGTTTAGAGCAATTGAAAGGTTTCAGCACATTTATTCAAAGTAAAATTACGATGCTCACCTTCATTTGACAACAACTTAGGAACACATGCTCCGGGCTTAAAAACATGGTTTTGATCACTCATTCCAAAATGCAGCAAGAATTTCGTGTTTACCAATAAATTACACATGCTAAATAAAGAAGGTTTAGGCATAAACACATTCAAACATTCAAACCTCTCAAACCTCTTCCTAACAAGCATGCAAATACATGAGGATTCCACACAAAGATTTAGAGATTTCACATTAACATCACAATCAAACAAATTAAATGTTTTACACGAAAACCCTTTATCACTCATGATCAAACTTTGCACATGCCGATTTAAACTATCCTCATCAACAAACTTATTAACACAAAACTTGTCATAAGAAAATTTCTTCATGGAACTAGTTGGTATGCCATTATCAACAACAATAGAAAAATGACTCTTAACCAAATCAAAGTGAGGAGATCTTTCAAAAACTAAGCCATCGACAATTTTCTCAACAACATTCAAATTTGATTGTCGTGATTCAATGGCTAAATACTCCTTACCTTGCTTACCTTTAAGCACTTGTGGATTAATTTCACCTTCAACATTACCTTTCTCAATCATTTGAAATAGTCTCTCATCAAGAAGGTATTGAAGTTGAAACTTGTCAATAGAATCTTTAGAAACCTAAAAAGAAGAAACAATACGACGGTAACTCGCATGAAGGTTAGTAAAACATTCCTTGCTTTTTTTTGTTCACTTTCATCTTTTCACTTGTTCCTTTTTCAAACTCTCTTTCTTTTTCAATAGTCTCTTTTATTGTTGAAAACTCACTTTCACTCTTCATTTCGCTTTCTTTTTCAACAACACTTGTTTCTTGCTCACTATATTTTCTTTCTTCAATTTATCTCTATTTTTTAATTTCTTTTTCTGGCTCACATGCTTTTTCGATCTGAATCTCTTTTTGCTTTCTTTCATTCTCTTTTTCTTTTTTGATTTCTTTTTCTTTCATCTTTTTTTTTCGTCTCTTGATTTCATTCAATATTCGTTCATTTTCTCTCATTAAAACTCTTGTCTCTCTTTTCTTTTAATTTTTTGTCTCGTTCTTTCATTACAAGAAGAAGATAACATATAAGAATCACAACGACAAGCTTTTTGTTGGAAAGAAGGGTAAGCATCTACATATGAGATATGATCAACTCTTCGTGAATAACCCTCCGTGGGTGAGTGCTTTGATGCATACAAAACACGTTCACCTCTTCGTAAGTGTTCCTCTGTGGATGAATGCCTTGATGCACTTGAAGACATACATCTACCTTCTCTTTTGTCATCTCAAAAGGTCTCAGACTTGCGATTTTCTTTACTCCAACTTGAATCCTATGAAGATTAGGAATCAAGACGTGAATCTCTTCTAAATGAATCTTTTCTCTCCTTTTGCACATAGGGCTCCTTCAATAATCTTTCTTTCACACGATCCATTCTTTTATATATCTTTTCACATTCAGATCTCACAATTCTATGCATTTCTTTCATCAAATTTTGATATTCAAAATCTAAAAGCTCTTCTCGAAACATGATTTATTGATGGAAAAGAAATGAGTTTAAAAATAGAAAATGAATACCTTACCAATACAAACCTCATGAATCCACTCACAAAGAAAGAAGATATGACACTCCACTCGTGTTTACACTCTCTATTCGGCTTTTTCTTCGCTCTAATGCTCTCACAACTTCCGTGCCTTCTACCACTCAATTCTTCTCTCAAAGTTCGTAGAAGACTCTTTAGACTTAGAAGCAAGCTTAGGGGTTACTTTCAAAGGGTTAACAAGGCTAGAAATTGATTTGGGTGTTATGTAGGCTGAACGAAAAGAATGGATACTAGTGTGGCGAAATGGTGTGTTTTTGGCAAAAACGAATTTTGAAGATCAAGAAAATTTGAGCACTTTTCAAAATAGCTTCTTTCACTCTTTTTTTTTTTAATTTCGAATCTCTTTTTTTTTATATATTTTTCACCCTTTGAATTTTGAATAACCTATATTCTTTGTTTTTACACGAAATTTATTTTTTTGATTTTTTTCAAAAACTCACTCTAGGATAGCTATGAACGTCCGTACTCCTCGATTTTGCTAGCTTTGATATCAAATATACGATCTCACCCTGATGATTGATTCGAGTCGTTTGTTGTACCCGATCGTAAAATAGAGAAGTTTCGTTCAATTCGGAGTTTAGATGAAATTGGGCTAAGTATAAGCTTAAACAAAGATATTCAAATGATTTAAATAAGGCTAAGCTATGGTTCAGCTCAAGATAAAGGAATAGGTGACTTTAAGTTGGAAATTAGATGGAATGTATATGGATTTAGCTAGACAAGGATATGGATTAGTGAAATAGAAAATGTAACAGCCTGATTTAGACCCTAATCAGAACGGTGGTTTTGGGACCACGAATCTGAATCAAAAAAATATTTTAAAATTGTTTCCTGTGTTTATTCTGTGTGAATTTATATCCGTGAAATTTTCGTGATTTAATTTTGTCGTTTGGGCTTCCGATTAAATAAAAGGACTAAATCGCGTAAATTGGAAACTTGCTAGTCTAAAGTACAAGGGCCGAATGGTTAGTGGTTTTCTATGTGAAAGTACTTATGTTGTTAATATTCCTTTTATTTAGTAGTGGCCGAATAGGTCCATGTTATATGTGTTTAAGCTATTATTTTTTTAAGGGCAAAATGGGAAATGATGAATTAATATATGTATAACAAAATACAAAGCTTATATTATAATTCATAACTTCATCTCTCTCACCGAAACAAAACAAGGAATAAAAGAAAGAAACAACCATGGGGTTTGGCCACTCTTAAGCTTAATCAAGGTAAGTGTTCAGCTTGGTTTTCGATAATTTTTATGTTTTTGAGATCGTTGCTTCGAGTACTACAAAACCCATGTTTAAATTTTGAATTTTGATGAATATTGAGTTATGCCATTGATGAGAGCTTGTGATTTTATTTGTTTGATGACGAATTATGAAAGATATGTTTTGGGTTAATATATTTTGTATAGGAATTTTTGATGATTTTGAGTAATTAGGACTTAATTGCAAAAAAATGTGGGGGGCTAAAATGTGAAATTGATGAAAAATATGGATTTGTTTGAGCACTAGGAGCATTCGGCCAACCATGGGTGTGGTCAATTTTGCATATTTTGTGTTTTGTGCATTAGGGATTAAATTGTAAAAAGTGTAAATGTTAGGGGTAAAATGGTAATTTGCCTATTTATGTGTTTTTGGACTAAATTGAATGAAAATATATTTGAATGAGTTTAATTTGAATATGTTTAGATCAAGAACCAAAGAAATCGGATTTGGATTAAGGAAAAACAAAAGTTGTCGACTAGCCGTCCCGTTCTGTTTATATCGTTTGAGGTAAGTTATAAGCATATATGTGTAACATTTATATTTAAACATAAAATTTATATGCTGATTGTAATATATAAAACTTATGTGCATAATTGATTGTATGAAATATGGCATTAAGTGTGCGAGATGTTAATGTAATGACACTAAGTGTGCGATACATTACAAAACTTTAGCATTAAGTGTGCGAGATGTTAATGTAACAGCACTAAGTGTGCGATATGCTACAAGGATGTAGCACTAAGTGTGCAAGTTTTCTGATCTTTTAAAGGAATTGAATTATAATTGTGAAATAAAATTAAAAGGCCGGGTATGTATTAACTTGATACTTAATTAATACAAGGTAAGTGAATAACCTATTATTTGTATTAAGCTATGTGTAATAGTAATGAGAATTATTTGCTTATGTGATTGTGAGTATTCGGCCTTATGTATAGAAATGAATAAGTTTCAATTATAAGCATATGTGATTATTGAAATTGACCATAAATTTAATATATGTTCACGAGGATATTTTATGATGCATAAGCTTGTGTAATTGTACATTATTGAGCTATGTGTTTGGCGACTGTTTGGCTTGAGAAGTCCAATATAGCTATGTTAATTTGGCCACATGAACATTCGATCAATGTGGCATTTAGCAATGAAAACATGTAAGTAAAATACGAATTATATATATATGTACTTGGGATTAAATGTGCTTTGCTTAAATAATTATTTTTATTTAATTAAGTTGATAAAACCATTTAGTTGTTCACTTGCTTATAGCATACTAAGGTAAGTTAGCTTACTGTGTGTATATATTATTCTATTTTATAGATTTTAGGATTTCAAGTTACGAGCTCGAGGATCGTCAGCAAGTCTATCACACTATTGACTACCTTCGGTACTTTATAAGTTACATTTCAAAATTATGGCATGTATAGGCTAGATTAAATTTTGAAAGGTTGGATTTTGGTTTGTGTATAAGTAAAGCCATGCGAAAATGGCTTAACTTCTATGTTTAATTTCAATTATGTTTGAATATGGTTTAAGTTATTTTGGTTGTAATACTATTTGCTATGAATGAACGATATTTACATATGATGTTTAGGTCATTTAATTTGGTTTTGCTATGGAAATGTGATGATGAATGTGCTAGTGATTATAATAGGTTATTTTCGATTAGATTATGAAAGTATTATGGATTGTGTACGTATGTTTAAATATGGCTTTTAGATGTTAAATGCTGCAAATAATTTAGGTGTGGTTATTATGGATAAGTTCGATCATGGATTAAAATAACTAGAATGTCTTAAATTGATTTGATGTGTTTGATATGACATAAATCTATGAATATGGTACTAGTTTATGTATGGATTGATTAATTTTGATTATATGTTTAATTTTACATTTGGACGCACATGTGATTAATGTGTTGGTCTTGATTATGACCTTTGTTTATATTGCTTGATAGAATTGGCATACTTAAATTCGGTTTGATGTTAAAGTAATATGCAACTGATTATCATACATTAAAAAAATATGTTTTAATGTTAAAGTAATATGCAAGTGATTATCATACATTAAAAAAATATGTCTATGTACATATTTTGGTTTATTTCTTTGAAATGTTAGACGTAAGTAATAACCTAGCAAAGCTAAGTAGGCATCTGGTGAAGGTTCATAAAAGTTACTAAATGAATAGCCAATAATATTATAGGGATATTGGATGGTTAAATTGCAAATTAGGTTAGTTGTTTTGAGTCTCAACTAATAATAGTATTATATGTGTTATGCACATATTACATACTTAAATATTGAGTGGTGATGATTGATATGGGATGTTCTTGTTAAATTCGAATTGAGCAATAAATAATTATGTTCTATATACGAGTGATAGTTCCCTTGTGTATAAAACCTATTATAATATAATTGGGTATAAGTTTAACATGCCCATTTCTGATATTTACCGACCATGGCATGAATATAAATTTTTGTTTTAATAGATCTGTAATAAGAAACCAACTTATTGTTTGGTTATATGCACAAGATTATACGCTATAAAGACATGTCTTATTTTGTGACTATGTATTAATGGATTAATTTCTGAACTTTTATGTGTTGAGAAGGACCGAGTAAGTGATCTCCTAATTGGGTATTTACGTATGAATGGTTCATGAGACTTGCATATGATGTCATGTGAATATCTTAGGGATAAGCATTGTAGGTTACACTTCGCAACCCATCATGACGACGAACATGGGTTAGGGGTGTTACAAAAAATAGCATGGATGAGATAGGCTTAAGTCCAAGAATGAACCAATACTAAATGGAGTATTGACCCGAATCTTATATGACACTTAAGATGAAATGTTGATAGGACCTTGACCCACTATCTATTGAGAGATAGGAACCAAAGGCATAGGGTATGAACGCCACACTCAAAGAGTGATAAGTTCAAAAAGAAACAAGGTAGACGCCACTAGCCATGCTAAATAAGTCAGCTTGAGTCTTAAACGAAATAAGAGAGTTGAGTAAGTCACAAATATTATAAACATTCATAAAATGGTCTAAATTATTTGTAAGTTGTGTAACCCTCAAATGATTGCAAAAATAACTATTTATAGGCTCTAAAATGCCTATTGAAATTCGGGTCCTAATGTGTTCATACAACAATTAAAAAGTTCACACTAAAACATTAAAGATGGTTCATAAATTCAGCAGGTTCATGCACTAGCCGAATGGACACTTCCTTCCCCCTTGGTGTGTGCATGCATGCTTAGCCTTGAAGAATTCATGAATGTTCAGCCCTTAATTTCCTTTCAATCCCCCTTGGACGTTCATGAATGTGAAGGTGTCGTGTAAGTCATTTAATTGACTATTTATGGTGTCTTGAGCACATGAATGGGCAATTTGCATTTAACTAATTCAACCCCTACGTTCGATGCATGTATGTGTTGATTCATTGGCCGAATTTATGAGCTAAATGTCATAAACTTGAAGCATGTATCTTGTGGATTTAATGTGTGACATTAAAACCATACAAGCCTCTTTAGGGTGCATGGATGGGGAAGTTCGTCCCTCTTGATTAATTTCATGCATGAACAAAATGAACAACCACATTCTTCATCTTTAAGAAATGCACATGACATGAATTTGAGCCTCCATGTGATCGGTCACAATGCAACTTTAAGGCACCATTTAATTTGTCTAAACTTTAGACACAATTAAGATGTCTTAATCTAAGACACATTAAAAGGTTGTACTTATTATAACATATTAATTAAACTTAAGACACAATAAAATGTTGTACTAATTAACATGCATAAATAGACTTAAGACATATTTAAGACTCAAATTATAATTAACTAAAAATAACTAAATCATAATTAATGTTTTATTCTAGCAACAAGAATGCATAAATTAAAATGAAATAGAATTGAGCTGAATGAGCTAGGAACGAGCTAGATGAGCTCGAATGAAGTTGCAAAGGTTGCTTGGCTTGCTTTTCCATGAACTCTCGATAAACCCCAATGGCATTACCTAAGATTCCATGCCAACTCTAGGAGGGTTTCGAGTCGTGGCCATATCAACAGGACCGATTCTTTCAGTAATCTCATATGGCTCGATAAATCTTAGACTTAGCTTTTCCTTCCTGCCAAATCATAGTACTTTTTTCCATGGAGAAACTTTTAAGAATACTTGATCACCAACAACAAATTCTATATCTTTTCTTTTAAAATTTTTGTATGATTTCTGATGATCAGATACAACCTTTAAATAAACTCAAATAATTTGAATCTTGTCTTCAGTTTCTTGAATCAAATCAATCCCTACCATTTTGGATTCGCTCAACTCAAGCTAATATAAAGGTGTTTTACATTTTCTTCCGTACAAAGCTTCAAATGGTGCCATTTTAATACTGGACTGATAACTGCTATTATAAGTGAATTCAGCTAATGTTAGATATTTTTCCCACCTACCTTCGAACTCGAGTATACAAGATCGTAGCATATCTTCCAGAATCTATATTACTCATTTTGATTATCTGCGAGTTAGAGGATGAAACACTGTATTGAAATTGAGTTTAGTGCCCAAAGCCTCATAAAGTTTACCCCGAAATCTTGATGTAAATCTCGGATCAAGATCAGAAATAATAGATGTTGGAACTTCGTGTAATCTTAAAATCTCAGACACATATAATTCCGCTAGCCTTTCAAGTGCGTAATCTATTTTGACTAGAATAAATTGTGCCAATTTAGTTAATCTGCCAACAATCACCTAGATTAAATCTTTCTTTTTCTGAGTTACAAAAAAACCAGATATGAAATCCATCGTGACTCACTCCCACTTTCACTTAGGAATCATAACAGGCTATAATAATCTTGACGGTACCTGATGCTCTGCTTTTACCTACTAACAAATCAAATATTTTGCTACAAACTCGCAAATCTCACATTTCATACCCAGCCACCAGTACATCTGTTTCAAATCACAATACAGTTTCATACTACTAGGATGAATGGAATACGTACTACTGTGAGCCTCTGATAGAATATCATGTTTCAAATCTAGGTTATTTAGAACACAAATTCTACCGCAATAATACAATGTATCATCAAAACTAATACTATATTCAATAGCCAAATTACTTTAAACCAAATTTCATTTCATAATCAACTTCAAATCATCATTTTGTAACTCTTGAATTCATTAAAGAACTAGGGGTTTAGTCCTTAACTCTACCAATACAGAACCATCGTTATTTAGAGCTAAATGAGCATTCAATGCTTGAAGTGCAAACAAATATGATTTTGACTAAGTGCATCTGTAACCACATTAGCCTTTCCCGAATGATAATCAATAACCAGATCATAATCTTTCAGTAACTCTAACCAACATTGCTATCTCAGGTTCAATTCCTTATACGTCATCAAATACTTTAAACTTTTGTGATCAGTATACACATGACATTTCTCACTGTATAAATATTGCTCTATATTTTCAAAGCGAAGACAATCATAGCTAATTCGAGATCGTGAGTCAAATAATTTCTTTCATATGGATTTAGCTATTGAAAAGCATAAGCTACTACTTTCCCTGACTGCATCAACACGCAACCCAAACCATTGAGAGACACATCACTATAAACAACATATTCTGTCCCAGATTCTGGCTAAGTGAATATTGCAGCTTCTATTAACATGTTTTTCAGCTGATCAAAACTCTGTTGACACTTATCAGACCAGATAAATTCAATGTTTTTCTATAGTAACCTGGTCATAGGTGAAGCGATGATCGAGAAGTTTTTAACAAAATAAAAATAGTAACTTGCTAAATCCAAAAAAATTCACACTTCTGAAACATTTTTTGGAGTTTTCCAACTCATTACAACAAAAAATTTACTTGGATAAACTCGAATCCCATCAGCTGATACAATATGGCCTAAAATTCCAACCTCTCAAAGCCAGAATTCATATTTACTAAACTTTGCATACAACTATTTTTCTCGCAAAGTCTGTAACATGATTCTCAGGTGTTAAGCATGTTCAGAATCTATTTTTGAATATATCAATATATCATCAATAAATAAAACTATAAATCTATCCAAATAAGGCTGAAAAACCTGATTCATTAAATCCATAAAAGTAGCAGGAGCATTTTCTAATCCAAATGGCATTACCAAAAACTCATAATGACCGTAACGAGTTCGGAAAGTAGTTTTTGGCACATTACAATCTTTAACTCGCAACTAATAATATCTGGATTTGATATCTATCTTTGAGAAAACTGTGGCACCTTTCAATTGATCAAACAAATTGTTGATACATGGCTAGGGATATTTATTCTTTATTGTAACTTTATTCAATTATCTATAGTCAATAACCAATCTTAAAGAGCCGTTTTTCTTTTTCACAAACAACACAGATGCACCCTAGGGATATATGCTTGGTCGAATAAACCCTCTGTCTAACAAGTCTTGCAACTAAACTTTCAATTCGTTTAACTCAGCTGGTGCCATAAAATATGGTGATATCAATATTGGTGCAATACCAAGAACTAGATCAATAACAAACTCGACCTCACGCTCAGGTGGTAAACCCGATAACTCTTCGGGAAATACATCAGTAAACTCATTAACAACTGATAGCTAATCTAACTTCAATTTTGTATCTCGGCTATCAAGTGTATATGCTAAATATGCCTCACTAACTTTACATATCAATCTCTATGCGGAAATAGTTGAAATGATTCTAGCGATATTGTTCGGTCAATCAGGTTCAACTGAAATCATTTCTCTTGTCTGGCATTTCAAATCAATTTGTTTTTTTCTACAGTTTACCACAACATCATGTTGCATCAACCAATCCATTCCCATTATAATATCAAATTCCTGAAAGTGTAACAACATCAAATCAATAGCAAAATCGTAGCCCTGAATTCTTATGGAACATTTATGACATATTGAATTAACTAATACACTATGACCTAGTGGATTAGTAACTCTAATATCAAACTCCATTAACTCAACAGGTAAATTCTTATCTGTTACTAATGTCATGCAAATATATGAATGAGTTGACCCAGGGTCAACTAATGCATACACAGTAACATCAAAGAGATATAATTTACCAGCGATAACGCCAGGTGCATTAGTTCTTATCTAACTCAGATGGCATATGCTTGTGTAGGAGCTCTAGCTTTTTATCAGACAGTTGTGTTTTTATTGCCACTGCGATTTGCTCTAGTATTACTAATTTGGCCTAGACGTTTACTTCTTTGTAGTTTCAGCATTTGCTTTTCATTCTTTTCTTCATTTCTCTGGCTAACCTCGAATAATTCCCCACAAAGTGATCTATTAAACCACATCTGTAACATGCACCCATTTTAGCTCAGCATTCACCGGCATGTAATCTACCACAATGTTCACATGCAGATCTCGAAACATTTCAGACACTAGCCACGCTGTCAGCCTGTTTAATCTGGGACTTTGAATCATGTTGCACTAACTTGTTTTTACCTGAAAATCTTATTGGTGAAGTAACACGGCTAAAGACTTCTTTTGGCTTCTTATTTGGCAGAGCAAAAAATGACCTGGAAAAAATCTATTCACCAACATCCCGAGCCTTTCTTTCCCTCTGTTTCTCGTTGTTATACACTTCCTCCATCTTTTGAGCTCGATCAAATAATACTACAAATTGTTGTATTTCTATTCCTCCAATCATCATCTTGATTTTATCATTTAAACCATCTTCAAATCTGATGCACATTTCTTCCTCATTTGGGACAATTTCATGGGCATACTTACTAATATGTACAAATTCTGTTTCACACTCAACTACGGATTTGTTCCCCTATCTCAGCTTAAGAAATTCTTTCTTCTTCGGTCTAGATAACGTTTACTACCATACTTCTTTTAAATTTTGCTTTGAAGAAATCCCAGTTAACATTTTCCTTTGGCACTATAGCTATTAACATTGAAAACTATAAGCTTCATCTTTCAATAACAATACAACACATCTCAAATAATCACTAGGTAAGTAGTCTATTTCATCGAAAACTCATTAGATATTCTCAAGCCAATACTCAGCTTTAGTAGGATCATCATCAGTTCTACCCTTAAATTCCTTAGCCCCACACTTTCAAACTTTATCAATAGGGATCCGCCTACTTATTTCTGTTATTTGACAGGGTGAAATTATCACAGGAGGTATTAGAGGGGGTGGAGATTGTTGAGCCACAAGAGTGGTTCACATAAATTCTATGAATCATTGACCAGTTAAACCAAAGAAAACATTATTTACTTCATTTTTTGACATTTGGGGAATTGGTAAACTACGACTCGCTTCACGTTCATTAGTCAAAACATTGCTATTAACCTCATCAGTGTCAGCAGGACCAGCTTCGGCTAACATCTTTATAATCTATCAAAAAATATAAATGTTAGATCAGATCAAAAACGTCAAACTATCACAGGTTTATATGTCATGTAATTCGAGACTTTATATATGCTACGTTCAATATGAAAACTAACTAAACCGTAGCTCTGATACCACTAAATGTAACACCCCTAACCCATTTTTATCGCCAGACTAGGGTTATAGGGCATTACCGAACAAATCAAAACAAATAACTTCAATCAGATCGTTTAATAATAATTACCTAAAACTCATTACAAACCTATGACATATACATTTGGGCCTAAGATCAAGCCTTCGAAGCCTTAAAAATAATTTGGAATTAATTCAAGACTAATTTAAAATAATTCAAAATGTTTGGGAAAATTTTCATAAATACCTTAAAACAGGGTACACACAGTCATGTGGCCAGGCCGTGTGAAACACCCCAGATCGTGTAACTTTCAAAATTGAGACACATGGTTGTGTCCCAGCCCGTGTCGCTGCTCATGTAACTTACTAGTTTGAGACACACATTCGTGTCTCTGCCCGTGTAACTCATTGACTTGGGTACACGATCGTGTCGCAGCCCGTATGTCAACCCGTGTGGGAACTACACTTATATAGTCTTGCAACACGCTCAGGGCACACACCTATGTGGTTGCTCGTATGTGTCACACGGCCGTGTGATAGATATCTCAAGCCGTGTGCAGCTAAAGGTACCTTAAAACTCAAGTTTACCAAATATGCTTACTTGAGACACAAACCTACTATTTACCAACCAATTTACTTACTCACAACACACCTAAACAAGAACAAAACATGCCAAAATCACACATAAATCATACAATTCAAAAGCTTATCCAATGTACCCTCAATGGTGCCACAAATTTATACACCTATACAACAATATAATTCATCAACCATTCAACCATTCAACCATTCAAACATTCAATCTTGGCTATGTATAATTTACATACCTAACCATAATTTTTATAAAATAAACTATATTCACCACCAAACCTAGCAATCATGTAACTTTCATCACATTACAAGACAACCACTATCAAAAGATGAACTGATTACATGCTATATATATCAAACGAGGTTATAAACATTACGACCTATTACATGCCATATAATAAAAAATAAACGTTTAAAAACTACCGAAATCGAATGGATAGTGTAATTTGAGTGCTAATCTGGTCTTCCTTTCCAACTAAAATATATCTAAAGAAATGAAAATCACACAAGTAAGCTTATTGAAGCTTAGTAAGTTCGACGAACAGAAATAATGAATCTTATTGAAATAACTTAACCAATACATAATACAGAAATGACATAAATCATAATCCTGCCATTCATAACCAAATCACAGGTGAGTCATAAACTTGTATCCAAGTGAATTAATTTAATCAATTATGATATATCATTAACTATACCTGATGAACATTGTAATGGATTCAGATACAATGTTAACCAATCGAACACACCAAACTGCTCAAAGGAGCTAACCAACAAAGACACATCTAGGCACTAAGTGCTAAGCCCGTAGGCTAACATCCCTCTGAAACACACCTCGGCACCAACTGCCAAGCCCCTAGGCTTTACATTCGCCCTAAAAACACAACTAAGATACTATAAAATAACACGATAGGTCGCAACAAATGCTAAACTTCGGTATATTTAGTAAACATGAATGAATTCATAATCATCATCTCAACATGAATCAATCTAGTACAGCTCGTAGTATGACCTATTGGCATGCCAATCGTATCCTATCCTACGTTCATCGGTTAACATTTTTTTTCATTTAACAACATTTAGTGCAATTTCTTTCTCGAATCAATCCACTTACTACAATTCAATTCTTTCAATTCAACTAATAATTTTCAATTTAAAAACAATTAAATATTAATATTATACTAAAACTTAACCGTACGAACTTACCTGGACTGAATGTAATAGTTGCAGAAATTCAGGGACTATTCTGAAATTTTCCCTTTTCCATACAAGTCAACAAGGTCCTTATCTAAAATGTAAAATTTCTCAATTATTAGCTTACATTTCATATTCCAATTTATTCTACAATTTATACCCTTTTATTTTTGAAATTTTCACAATTGCCTTAACTTTTATAATTTATGCAATTCAGTCCCTTAACCTAAAAATCATCAAATTAACCATTTTTTCAAATTCAAATTTATAGTCGAATAGTCTAGGCCCTTACATTGTCCCAATTATAACTCTAAATCACCATTAAACCTTGAAATTTTGACATTTTAACAATTTAATCCTTGAATAAAAAACTAATAAAAATTACTTCACAAAACAACCAAATATCACAATCAAAGCTTCAAGCACATAGCTATCATAAAAAAAAACAACCTACATTCATCAATGGCAACTTATAAAATTTTTAACAGATTCAAAAATGGAGGTACGGGTTAGCTTGACCTAGTTGACACAATCTTAAAAACATAAAAATTACAAGAAACAAGTTTAAAACAAACTTACATGCAAGAAATCTTGATGGCCGAACCTTAAACTTTAGAAATGGTTTTTTTACTCTTCAAATTTTGGTGGGCTTTGCCTTTAGGAAGATGATAGTATTTTTATTTTATTTTATTTTTACTTAAGTTTTATTTTACTAATTACAACTTTACCCTTTAAATTATCATGCATTTTACTTAATTCAAAGTCCGAAGCCGTCCATCTACTTTAACTATAATTTAATTACCATATAAGTCCTCCCTCATTTAATAATTAAACTATTTGATCATCTTAATGCAATAATTAACAAGTTTTGTACCTTTTACAACTTAGTCCTTTTTCTTTAATTAGCTATCTAAATGTTAAAATTTCTTAACCAAATTTTAATACGACTCTAATGACTCCATAAATAGTCTATAAATAATATTTATGGGCCAGCACGTTGGAAATTTGTGGTCCCGAAACCAGTATTTTGTCACCACTAAAAAACGGGCTGTTACAACTAGGTAAGTAAATTATGGATAAAATGTCCCTTGTGATGCCTCTAGTAGGGTAGGTATATTGCTAACTAGACTAGCAGATCATGATACAATAAGTGTAAGACCATGCCCATGGAAAAATATGTTGTGAAAGCACTCATGGTGTTGCCTCAAGTAAGATAAAAGCTGGACTAGCAGATAATGACATGAGAATGTATAAGTCCATGTGGTTAAGACCCATGGCAAGATATGACTGTATGAATGTTCACAGTGAAGCCTTCGATAATGTGTAGATCAAACTAGCGATCGCAACATGAAATTTTGTATAAGTCCATGCGAGAAAGACCCATGGCACCTTTTGTAAAAGTTCGTCAGGATAGTAAACACATGACTCAGTAAGTTTCTGCTGAAGCGTGATCTGTTTAGCCCTTGTGGCGTACACTACTAAGTCTATGTGGTGAATTACGTATTGTATTTGTGGTAAACTCTAGGTATATTTTGGATGTTCCTTGTTTGTTAAGTCTATGATAAAGATATGATCTATTTGAATATGTTTTGGTTTGGAAAGTTTTGTGATGTAACCGAATGATTTTTAGAGGAAATTTCTTGAAAAGAAGTATGGATCTATATGTTCGAAAACAGTATCCGTCATGGTTATCTATTAATTTAGGAATGGGCATAATCTTAAATATCTAAGTGTCTATTCGTCTGATTTCATTTGTATTTTGTAAGGTTGGAAGTCTAGGATGTTTGATATCCTCTATATATGAACAGTGTCATGTTTCGAATCTGGAATATATATATATATTTGTGCTAATTGTTAACTTGGGTGTTATTGTGCTTTATAACAATAGTCGTGAAAAATGTTTCTGAATGATCTATTTTTTTCGATTATTAGTATGAGCTTGTGCTTTGGTATTGATCTAAACTATGTTTTGTTTAGAAAACTAATGGTGTTCAACTCTGCGTGGTAATCTGCAAAATTTGTAAGTACTTGTTAGTGAATAGTGTTTATGAACAACTATTTTAGAATAAATGTTTGTGTAAAGATATGGTCTGTATGAAAAGGGCTCTGAATAGATATTCTTTCGAAAAATACTTTTATTGTTTTAAGATAAAGAAGGTATTTTGTTATCGTTTGGAAAGGATCTGAAGTCAGCCAAGCAATTAAGTGAGAATTAATACGTTAGATATAGTAGTTGGTAATAGGTGCGAGTTTGAGATTATGAACGTGTCCTGTAGCACCCCCTAACCCCTAACCCGTCTTTATCGTCAAATTAGGGTTACAAAGTATTATGATATTTAACAAATAAAATAAAAACATAAACCATTCAAATATTCAAAATCAATCATCAATCATAGCATATATATAATTATGAGCCTTATATCGAGTTTATGGAACCTAAAAATCAATCTGAAAACAATTAAGCTCTAATTTGAAATAAGATAGAAAAATGTAGAAAAATTTCAAAACAGGGGTCACACGACCGTTTGGTTAGACTATTTGACAATGTCCAGGCCGTGTGGCTTAAGAACATGACCGTGTAGCCAAACCATGCACAGTTTGAAAATAGGGTCACACGACCGTGTCTCCAGGTCGTGTGGTCGATCGTATGCAGTTTGAAATAGGGTCACACGGTCGTGTCACAGACCATGTGCAACAACGTGTGTGATTTGAAATAGGGTCACATGGTCATGTCTCTAAGCCATGTAACAACCTAAGACCGTGTGGGATAAACCTGCACAAAAATATAATAGGCCACATGGTTGTATAAAGTGACCGTGTGTGGTACACGGTCATGTGGTACACTGTGTCCCTGACCATGTACACGTAAAGTACCTTCAAAATCAAGTCATTTCTTCTACCATTGCTTGGTTACCAAGCCATATCATTTGCACCTATAAATACTCATCTCAAAACACAGCGAATCATGTCAAAACATATCATATACCATTCAACCTAATTGCCTAACCAATCTACCCACAAAAGTGCATCAATCAACAATGCAAACCTAATCAAATGATCCTACTCAAACTTACCATTATGCCTTCAATGGCACCCAAAAAACCAAACCAAACATACACAAGAACAACCAACACATTCAAGTAAAGCATGTGTAAACATGATTTTAATCAATTCCATGCTAAGACATAATCTAGGCATATTATACATCCAACTAAATCCAAACTTCCATCAAACATAATGCCTAACATATAACCATTTCATTCATGAAAACACTTAGAAAATAACCAAAATCACCATCAAGCTATCAACAAAATGACTATTTCCAAAATGCTATGGATATTTACATAACTTATAAGGCCATCAAGATTCCAAATGCCATCAAACTACAAGATTAACATTCCAAACACAAGACTCCCTAGGTACATGCCAACCCAAAACAAGAGTATCACCAATACATAAGTTCAAAATGGTCGTTGGATGCTGAATCAATGTACGAATCGAATAATACCTAACCTGCGCATGGAAATAAAATGTACACTGGGTATAACTCAGTGGCATTTCTATAATCTAAACATTAAAACAAAATATAACACTTTTAAAAGCTCAATTTAAAACTAGATAATGCCATGCTATTATCAATTCAAATATGCAAATTTATATAGACATTATTATACCAAATACATTTTACTATTGCTAAATGCATGGAAAATTCAATTCACATATTATACATAAATCAACTTCATTTCTTATTCACACAATCAATCACTCTTTTTATTTCCATCTCACATTTCATTTCTCATTTCAATTCCATTTCTCATTCTTTTGCCATGTAACACCCCAAACCTGGCCTAGACGTTATGGCCGAATCTGGCGGTGTCACATTGAAAGGTAGACTGTACAAATCGATGATGGTGGAAAACCCTAAAAACAACATTTGGTTGTTCGTTGTTTAAAATAGTGTTTACACGTTCTAACTCCTTTATTTAAAATCAGCCTTTAAACGAAGTACTTTAGTTTAAAACGAAAACCAGTGGAAACTTGTTTAATTTTAAGTTTAGATAAACCTTGAGTTTGCTATTTGAAAACCTTGGTTTGTATTCTTTGATAAATTTCCTTGTTTATTTATAGCGAAAGCTCTTGTTTTAAAAATGTTCATGTTTTTAGGTTGAGTTTGCGTACAAATATTACTTTAGTTTAAAAAAAACAAGTTCAATTTAAAGTTAAGCCCATAGGAGAATAAAATCTAAACCAAATCAAAACCAGAGGAAAGGCCTTATTACAACCAAAAACCCAATAAAGAAAAACAAATACTGAACTAAATCAACTCGTAGTGTGGCCACCTCCAAGTCCTCCTATACGTTGAACCGCTTACTAAGGGTATTCTGAAAAAATTAAAAAGAGGGGAATGAGTTTTCGAAAACCCAGTGTGTACAACCCTCAACGATTAATAAGCATGCATCAATCCACTTGGGCCTAAGCCTATTACAATAACAGTGGCATTTGGGCCTTAGCCCATAACAGCCTCAATTGCGCCTGAGCCCATATCTCAAACAGTACCAATATATGCAATGCACAATATCCCATCCAACCCTGCACTCCGTATCCCTTCCAACCCTACACTCTTGTGGGGATAAAATCAACCCACCCATCCCTACACTCCAATGTAGCACCAGTTGCGGCACTAACCAATATTACAGCAAAGTTGTCAATCACATATTAGGCTTAAAAGCCATCGGTGGGTCCACAGTCGTCTCAGGCGACCCATGTGACCTCCCCCGAATAGATCTATAGTTGTCTCGGCAACCCGCACAACCATAACTAATCAATCACTTCCTCCAACAATATTCCCATCCCCATGCAACATAATCTCATATGAATACAACATAAACATATACATGGCATACAAAATCATACATATAACATGTAGGGGTATTTTAGTCATTTTTCCCTTAAGGGCAAGATGGTCATCTTTTTTATGATGGGCCTTAATGCATAACTCAGCCCATTAACAAGTCCACAATCATTCAGCGCGTTTTATGTCACTTTCAGCAATTACAAATTCATTGAGGCCCAAAAACCCAACATTTGGGCCAAGACAGGCCCACACTCTCATATGGCCCATTAAGCCCAAATCCGTCATTGGCCATGTAGTCAACATGACCAGCTCATCATTTCTTACCCTTCCATCAATTTTGCTCGTGTTGGGCCCATGAGCCCATTGGGCCCATTTGGCCCATTTCGGCCCATTTGGCCAAAAAGTGACCCAAGTCCATGAGATCACTCATGGGGCCTCTTTATCATATCATTCTTCCCACACGAGTTTTCGCGCACTCGAGTGGTTACTGTAGCCAAACTTTTAGCTTTTTCGCTTTTTGGCTTTTCGGCATTTTGGGATTTCAACTTTTGCCGATCTGTAGTGTGTGCTGTGTGTGTATACACCTGATCACGAAACGCGCTACGATTCCTTAACCACGAACCTACGATCATTCAAAACTAATAGTTAATCACACACTTAGTATAGCTTTCCTCCTTTTCCAAAAGCCGAAATCACACTAATCCCCTTACCTTGAACAACTAAGCCTTATCAACCCTTCACTAATCGCTAGTCACGATTATTTCCAAGATCAGCATCACAAAACCCTTAACCATCAAAGGTTGAATAAACAAGTGACTTACATCCATCCTAAGTTACCCTTCACATCTTATAAGAACATTCGGCTACCCATAAAATCAAGAATAAGGATGAATACACTTACTAATTGCCAGAACCCTTACCGCACCAAAATCCAAAATGTGAATCAGTCCCACGATTAAGAAGAAAAAGAGAGGAGAAGTCAGTTCTAGCAAAACCGATTGTGAGAGTGAGGGAGTGTAGATGAGAGGAAAAGAATGAGGTGTTCAGCTTTAGAGAATAAGAGAAGAAACAAAGTGAATGGAGAGCAAGAGAACAATAGTCGACCAACAATAGAAGGGGAAGAGAGGAAGTAAAGAAAGAAATAAAGAGAAGAGGTTTTCGGTCTAGGTATTTTGAAAAAGAAGAAGATGATGACGGCACAACAAAAGGATGATAAGAGAATTCGATTTTTAGGGACTTTGAAGAAGAAGGTATGGTTTGGCAAGTAGCAATTAAGTATGGAAAGAAAAGAATCACCTGATAGAGAAGTTGTTATTTTCGGCTTTTGAATGAGAACTACCAAGACATGATTTAGGAGAGAAACAATATCGTCTAGATGTGCCAAAGAAACCAAAGCCACCCAAAACAAAAGCCGAAATGACCAAAAGAATTCGGCTATACCCTTAAAAGACCCAAAAATGGTATACATAACTTACTCTAGCCGAATTTTGCCTTTCACCACTTTCCAAATCAGCTCTAACACTTCACACCCCCAATCTTCTAAATTTTCTCTAAGATATGCTCCATAATCCCCTCCTTGAGTTTCTCATATGCCCACTTGAAGCACTCCCCCTTCAGAGTTCAACTACAACTCCACCACTAGCTATCCCGAGGTACAAAATAAATTCTCCACATAATATTATGCCACACCTCGAACCTTGGAGCTCCCTGCCTCTCTGTGACACCGCCTCCATGCATCCTATGTGGCGTCACTTTGCCACCAGGCCACCTGTCTTCTTATGTCTTATTTTTGCCCCATTTATTTAAAAGTCATACCACCTGAGGTCAAAGTTCCCTTAAGGCTAAAACCAAAATTTTTCTTATACCCCAACTTGATCCCAAGACTTCTTCAACACTCCTAGACACTCCAAATTTATTAAGCCCTTAAAGCCAACATGCCATTTGTGACATTTCCTTACTTAAAAATTTTATGAGACTCAAAACTCAGGGTCGAATTCATCTAGGCCCAAAATTTGGGGCGTTAAATGCCATATCAAAATCATACAACTTATTTTTTCATTTATATCTCTATTAACACGACTGAGACTCAAACAAGTACATGGATCTAACCAACACACCAATTTGGCACCTAGTGCCTCATCAGATAAATCCGAAACAAATAGTTGCTCTCAAAGCTAAAAATAAGCTGACGCCTATTATCTCATTGGTTATACCGAAGTAAACTGGCACCCAATGCCTTATCATCTCGTAGTCGAAGTATCCCTAAACCCTTCCTATCCTATGGCATGGCATCTATATCCAACTCAGCCCGGATAGTTAATAGGTTTTCATTTCATATTTCAATACCAACCAATGTTTCAAATCACATTTATTCTAAACATGTATACATTTATTCAAGTTATAAAAACTATAGTTATCCCAACACATATATTCAATTCAAACTTTTATAAATCAATTGAGTGTGAAATTAATTGTGTATTGATGGTTTTGTGTGTTATAGACTTATTTAACATCTTTTTACTAAATATTTGAACAAATTTCGAGTATATTGTCAGCAAATTATATGAATTTAATTCATATTAAGACAATGAGCATGATTTTAGCAAGTTTGTAATTTTATTAATTTTTAGAGTTAATTTTGTATAAAAATTAAGTTATATTGCTATATGTTTAATAAAGTGCTTAATATATTGCAGTGTGACCATGGAATTAACTAACATGGAAGCAAATTAAATGTCACACATGAACAAGTCATATGGACGGCTAGAGCATGATTGGGTTCAGAAATTTTACCTTGACCCAGTTGAAGTTGGTTGTTGAAAAAAATCTAATTGTATCTTAAATTGAGTCACAAAATCGTCCATTAAAGGGAAGAGAAGCCCAAATTCAGCAAATGCATATAAGCAACCCAAAATCAACATTTGAAGATTTATTTACAGGTCATTGCACTTCAGAAATAATTAGAAATCAACTCCCAAATATTGCCCAAGAAACCGACCAACCCCTAGCACAAATCAAGCTTGAATCAAGCAAGAAAATCAAGGAAAAAACCAACCACTTTCCACATTTCATGGTTGGCCAAGAGAGGGAGTATTTCAAGGGATCCTTCAAGCTATTTTTAGCAAACTCTCATGTCACCCTTCTACTATAAACACAACCTCTCATTCCCATATCCCTCATTCATCAATCATTCATTCATACTTCATTTTTCACTTGTTTATTTCCTCACCTTTTCCCGCATAAAGCCATTCATTTTCCTTATTCCCATTAGCTTGAAATTTCTGGCAAAAATTCTCTCTTGGTTGGCCTCCTTGAGGAGCAATTTGTGAAGGAGTAAACACAAGGATCGAAGGAAGCCACTACGATTGATTTCTAGAGGACTGACAAAATCATTTAGAGTTTCTTCTTCCTTATCTTTATTTTTTCTTAGTTATTCAACATCTTCGCAAATTGTTTTAATACTTTTTCATTAACAATGATAGCTTAATTTTGCTTAGGTAGAATGATTACATTAATTTGACGAAGTTCATTTGATACATGTTTATGATGCCTGTGCCTCAATCATTCATACTTTCGATTAAACCCGTGCAAGTATTTCATTCATTAAAATATGATTGAATGCATTAGAATTGGTTGATCAACCTAGCCAGATGACGATTAATGGACACAATAATTTAAAGATGTATACTTAATTTAGATCCTAGCTCGATTAAATTAAAGGTTCATAATAACTTGAAAGAGCTTTATTACCTTGCATAACTTTTAGATTTGTGTGATTAAATTGTTTCAAACCTAATTCATCCTTGTTACTTCACATAACTCTAAGAAACCTTTAGTTAAATATGATCATGGCAGTATGCATGTTTTTCTAAGTAAAAGATTCTGAAAGGACTTATAACTAGTTTCAAGTTAATGAAAGATCGAGTTGCCATGGAATACTTTCCGGACATTGTTAAGCATGATGAAAAATAAATTAAGTTGAATGTTGTAATTATTCTAGCTCATTCCTGTTATTATTGTTGAAGCTTGTGAATTTGCTGCTAAGACCATCTCATCTCATTCATTACATTTAGATTAATTCATTTGTATTTAGTTAATAATAATTTTATCCATCACATCAAAATTATTGTGTTTTCTTACCAACTTTTAACTTTATTTTTGCAATTATTTGATTAACATATACAGTCTATGTGGAGACGATAACTCTTATACTTATTACTTGATAATGACTGTGTATACTTGCACAAATCCACACATTAACAAGTTTTTGGCTCTATTGTCGGGGACTGTTAATTTAATCATTATTTGTGAAATTATTTCTTGCAATTTGGTTCATTTATTTTTTATTTAATTAATTTTTTACTATTTATTTTTTGTTATTTATTTTTAGATGCTTATGAGCATAAATCGAATCATCGATCTACTTCCTATAGACCCTTAAATCAAGCAAACATTTAGACAAAGAAGACAAGAAAGATTAGCCCAAAGGCAAATTGCAGAGATGGACCTTGAAAATAAAAATGATGTTCAAGGGAATGAGCTGTTAATACTCGTAATCCAATCCTTATTGCTAATGATAGGGATCGAGATATAAGGCAATAAACTATGCCACTTTGCAATGAGTTAAATCTGGGAATTACTAGACAAGAGATTGAAGTTTGAACTGAAGCCTGGGATATTTCAAATGCTTCAAACCATGGGCCAATTTAGTGGAATGCCCATAGAATATCCACACCTTCACCTTCGACAATTCATGAAGGTAAGCGATTCCTTTAAGATAGTTGGTGTAGTTGAAGACGCATTGAGATTGAAGTTGTTTCCGTACTCATTGCGAGATCGAGCACGAGTATGGCTTAATTCGTTGTCACCACATTCAATTTTAACATGGAAAAAATTAATTGAGCACCTCCTCCGGGTAAAGTATTTCCCACCTAGCAAAAATGCTAAGTTTCAAAACGAGATCACCACTTTTTAACAAATGGATGATGAATCCTTATGTAACAGCCCATTTCGGTCAAATCGAAATAGTGGTTTCGAAACAACAAATTCAAAGTCAAAATATTTATCTTATTATTTTATTAAGGTTTATAGCATGATAGAATTATTGTGTGAAATTTTCGTGAAGAAATTTTACCATTTGAGTGTTTAATTCGGTAAAAAGGACTAAATTGCATAAAATGCAAAATTGATGTTCTCATAGCTTAAAGTACCTATAGCCATGATTATTAAATGTGGGAGTCCTTATAATGTGATTTGACCATTATAATACTTAGTGGACATATATGGACATATTACAAGTGATATATTTATGTTTTATTAAAGGTTATTTTTGTAATTTGATAATAAAGGTTAATTAATTAAACAAAACATGAAATTCATCATCATTCACCTTCCTTCCACCGAAAATTTAGAAAGAAAACACCATTAGAATAGCTTCAAAGGTTCGGCTAGGGTTCATTAAGCATGTAAGTGATTCTTTACTCGGTTTTTAATGATTTTTACATTTTTTTAGATCGTTGCTTCGTAACCTAGCTAGCCCGTACCTCTAATTTCAAAAATGTTAAAGTATTTGGAGGTTACCATTGTTGAATGTTTGAGTAATTGGATGTTTGATGATATTTTGGAAGGGTTAATGTTAGATTAATAGCTTTTGTAAAGTGATTTTTGACAAAAATGTCAATTAGGGATTAACTTGTGGAAAATAAAAATGTTGTGGTTAAAAGTGCGAATAAATTAAAAATATGGGCTACTAGTAATATGTATGAAATTCAGCTAAGCATGGGCTTGTACTAAATTGCATGAATTTGCAATTTTATGTGATAAGGACTAAATTGTAAAAGTGTGAAACATTAGGGGCAAATATGTAAATTTGCCAAAATATGAATTATGAGCTAAATTGAATAAAATGATTACTGAATGTGCTAAATTTGATCATATTTAGATCAAGATAAGCCAAGATCAGGATTAGATCGGGGAAAATGAAAAGTGGACGAATACTTGATAATTTTTATCTGAACGACTTGAGGTAAGTTCGTATAATTAGAATTAAACTTTTAATTACTTTTTTATTATTTGAAATGTATGTATAACTGAGTAAATGATATTCTTAAATTTTGAATGCATAATTGATGAGAATTATTGAATACCGAGTCCCGTTTAAACCGTAAGAATTTTGTAGGATACGAGTGACATTTCACTAGGGTTACTATTTTGGTTGAGATCCTGCATGTGTTGTAGACTCACCACAGCTTGTATGAGCTTACCAATATATCATCTCATAAGAGCTTACTGTTCTCAGCTCGTAAGAGCTTACCGTTTCATCTCGATAGCGCTTACTATCCATCAGCTTAGGAGGAGCTTACCGATCATGGCTCGAATGAGTGAAAATGATAATGAATTGACAGATTACCGATAAATACATTTAGTATGTATCACCTGAGTATCCATTGACATTCTAATAGGTTCAACAGGCATAAATTCTGTTACTGGATATACGAACGAATCACCGGCTATACGAATGAATTACTGTTTATATGAGTGAAAGTGAATTGTATGAATGTATTGTGTGTTACATGAAATTGGTATGATAAAATGCATTGAGCATGAAATTGAGAATGGTTAATTATACTTTTGTAAATGGATGATTATTTGTACTTATATGACTAACATGTTAATGGATGAATGTGTTTAGGCATTTGGCAAGTTAAATTGGATATACTATATTTATTTGTATTGATTTTGTAAATGGTAAGTTTAATTCTGAATTATACAGGCTTACTAAGCTACAAAGCTTCCTCTGTTTATTTTCCATGTTTATAGATGTTCGATAGCTAGCTCGATTTAGACGACGTCGGAGATTCACATCACACTATCCAGTTGGCCGATTGGTACTTTTGAACTCAAGAAAATGTGTAAATATGTCATGTATAGGCTAGTTATAAAGATGATAGTTATGGTCACTTATACTTATGATGTTGGTACACGTTTTGGTCTAAGATAAAGCCATGTGATTTGGCTTAACTTAATTGAATGTATAATTATGTGGTTTGGTACATCTTGATATGCTTAATGATAAGTTGAATGGTCCAAAAGGTTATTTGAATATGTGATGTATGGTTTATTTGAAGTTTGAGAGCATGATTTGTATGGGAAATATATGGTTAGTAAAGCATGATTGAACTTGGTTTGGTTATGGGAATTGGTATATGTTGAATAGGTGAATTATTACAAATTGATCTTTGAAATGATTGTAGTTGAATTGGTATAATATGTGCATTGAACATTGATATTTGGCCGCCTATTTGTATATGGAAATGGTACCATTTGAGTTGTTGTAGGTGAATATTATTTGGGTGGAAAAATGGCTTTGCAAATAGCCTATTTTTTCCATGCGGTCAGAGACACAGGCGTGTGTCTCAGCCGTGTGTTATACACGGTCATAGTACACGATCATGTGTCCCCTGGTGTTGTATTTCGAACCAAGTCAGTATGCTCTACACAGCCTCACACATAGGCGTGTGACTGGCCATGTGGCATAAGTCAGTATACCCTACAAGAAGGACATGGCCTAGCACACGACCTGGTACATGGGCGTGTGAGGCCAATTCAAATAGGCACACAGGCTAGACACACGGGCGTCTGGTCGACCATGTGGCCAAATCAGTATGTACCCCCTGTTTTTACACGGCCCGTGACATGGGCATGTCTCACATGGCCTGTTCACACGAGCATGTGTCCCCTGAATTGAAATTTTTCTAGGTTGGCCCTAAACATTTGAATGTTATCATTTTAGTCTCAAATGCATGATTAAAGGCACGTATGCTCATTTTAATTATATTATGAGTGTAAATGTATGATATTGATTACAATGTGATAATTGTTTGATAAATAATGTACTAAACTGTGTTATATATCTATGGTAATGCCTCTTAACCTATTCCGGTAATTGATACGGTTTAGGGGTGTTACACCTTATACGAGGCGTGGGAAAGATTCAATGAGTTACTTTGAAGATGCGCTCACCATGGGATTCCACTTTGCATCCAGTTGGAGACGTTTTATAACGATCCCAACACACACACAAGGTTGGTGGTAGATGCTTCTGTGAATGATGCTCTCTTGTCAAAGTTTTATAATGAGGCTTACGAGAACATCGAAAGAATAGCCAGTAACAACTACCAATGGCTGACAAATCAAGAAGCTTCAGGAAAATGAGTAGCCGGAGTGCATAAAGTATATGCCCTCACTTCATCCTTAGCTCAGGTATCTTCAATCACTTTAATGTTGAAACAGTTTACTTCTAACGATTTAAATCATTTTGCAGCTCAGCCACTCAGTCACTTTGACATTATTTCCTGCGTATAATGTGGGGACAGACATTCTTTTCAAAATTGTACATCAAATCCCAAGTAGATTTATTATGTAAGGAATCAACATCGAAATAGAAGTGTACAAGGACCATAGTCCAACTTCTATAATCTTTTATGGCAAAACCATCCAAACTTCTCTTGAAGTAACCAAGGAAGATGTAACAACCCAGTTTAGACCATAGTCGAAATGGTGGTTTCAGAACCACAAATCCGAGGTCAAAAAAATATTTTAATATTATTTTTCATATTTACAGTATGTGATTAAGTATGTGTGAAATTTTTGTGATTTAATTTTAGCATTTGAGTATTTAATTTGACGAAAGGACTAAATTACGTAAAATGCAAAAGTGGCATACTAATTGTTTAAGTGCTCATTTGCCATGATTTATTTAATTGGATGTCCTTATAATGTTATTTGACCAAGATTAAAGCATGTGGACATTTATAGACAACCATTAATTAATTTATAAGTTAAATAAGCATGGGTAAAATGGTAAATTATGAATAAAGTTATTAAAATTAAAATAAAATATCATTTTGTTCATCTTTTCATCACTATTGCCAAAAATAAGAAGAGAAAATGGGGTTAGAGAGCTTTGACGCATTCGGCTCTTGTTCATCTTGATTAAAGGTTCGTTTTAGCTCGGTTTTTAGTAATTTTTATGTTTTTGAGATCGTTGCTTCGTGTTCTAGCTAGCCCATGTCCTAATTTTAGAAATGGTTGATGATTTTTTGATATGTCATTGATGAATCTAAGAGTTTTGTGATAGTTCTTGATGGAAAATAAGTGTTGGATGATAGATGAACATGTTTTGTATATTGATTTTTGATGAATTTGCTTAGTAAGGATTAAAATGTGAAATTTGTAAATTTAGGGGTCAAAATGTGAAATAAATAAAAGATATGGGCTGCTAAGGACTAACGGAATGTTTGGCCAAGCTTGAGTATAGTGAAATTATGTGTATTTTGTGTAATTATGAAATAAGGACTAAAATGTAAAAATGTGAAATTATGAAGGCTAATGTGTAAAAAGGCCAAATTATATGTTTGTGGATTGAATTGACTGAAATGTGTAATTAAATAGTCAAATTTGAATTTATATAGATCAAGAACGAAAGAAATCAGAATTAGATCGGGAAAAGTCGAAGGTTGTCGAATAATCAACTCGTTTAGCCGTTCTCATTTCTGAGGTAAGTTCATATGCAAATAAATGTATTTCAATTGAATTATATATGTTTGATTGTTATGGAAATGTATTGAATTGCTATGGGAGTTGAATCATTAAATCCGAGAAAGTATCGACAGAGTTGAGATATCTGAAAGCCCCGTACAAACCATAGGAATAGTAGAGGATACATATGTCATGACATAGGATTCCAAGATGTGATATCGTGTAAGACCATGTCTAGGACATTGGCATCGATTTGAGATTTATGTATAAGACCATGTCTGGAACTGTAACACCTCGAAATTGGGCCTGGAAGAATAGGTTATGTGCGCCCAATGGGCTTGTGGGCCCACACAGGTCGTTGTCTTTGGACTTACAGGAATTAGTGGACCGGCTGTGTCGTACACATGGCTCTGGGCAAATCTGGCTTAGCAGGCCATGCAAGCACATGAGCCCCACTTGGGTTGCGTAATGGGCCCCGGCCCATATTCACTGAATGACCTGTTGGTGTGATGGCTAAGAGGTTTGGGAGTGTTGGAGAGGTCCTGGGTTCAAACCTGGGCCTTAGCAAAAATTTATGTTTTTCTCTTATGGGAGCCTTGACATTAGTGGGTAGGCTTTAAGAATATTTTTTTGTGAAAGCATGACACAAAAAGGAGTGTGGTGTAATGGCAAAGTAGCGCCATTTAGGGGATAAGTAGGCAAGGGGTCCAAGGTTCAAGTCTCGGCTCTTGCAATTTATTTTAGTTTTTCTTTTAAATAAATTTGGAAGTGAGTAGGAGGGCTTTAAAGATAAATATGTTGGACTTATGACACAAAGGAGCTTGTGTCCTAGTGGTGGCGGCGTGGCATGGTTATTGAGAGGACTATGGTTCGAATCCCTTTGCATGCAAAGGTTAGTTATTTTGCTAATGAGTTTATTTTGGAGGATTGATGAAGGGATCCCACATCGAGAAGCTAGCATGGGAGTAGGCGAGAAGCTGGCCTTAAATAGAGCGATCTATGAGGAGAGTAAGGATACCTTGGTTGGCGTTTGGGCATAGGAGTGTTCGAAGCGCGGATTAACTCCAGATTCCTATCAGGTGTGATTTCACTCTACTCTAGCTGTAAAGCAGCAAATGCCAAAATGCCGGTCACACGACGATGGTAGCCGCACGAGCATGCGAGCGCACGTCTGGGAGCTTCAACGCGATAGTTGAGGCCATCATGAGTGTTCTTGTCGGTTTAGGCTATTTGGGCCACGATGGGTCGAAAGGGGCCATGTGGGCCCAATAAGCCCGTAGGCCCAATTGGATAAGTTGTTTGATTGTGTAGTAAATATTGGACTAGACTAGGTGAATCTCATATCTGTGGCTAGATTTGGGCTAAAAGGGCCACACGAGCGTGTGGGCCCATTTGGGCTGAGAATTGGCCCTAGGCCCATTCGTATTATTATCTCTGTTTAGAATACTTTAGTTTACAAAATTACTGAAATACCCTTGGTTTATAAAATTACTGAAATACCCTCGACTTGTAAAATTACCAAAGTACAATGGATTTACAGAATTACCGAAATACCCCTGATTTGTGAAATTACCGAAATACCCCTATAGGGTAGAATTACTAAAATACCCTTATAAGGTAGAACTACTGTAATACCGTCGATTTGTAAAATTACAGAAATACCCCTAATTTGTAAACGTACTGTTTTACCCCTAATTTGTAAAATTACAATTTTACCCCAGATTTGTAAAATTACCGTTTTACCCTAATTTGTAAAATTACGATTTTACCCCTGATTTGTAAAGTTACCGTTTTACCCCTAATTTGTAAAATTATTGTTTTATCCCTGAATTGTAAAATTACCGTCTTACCCCTAATTTACAAAATTACCGAAATACCCTTGGGTTGTAAAATTATCGAAATACCCCTTTAGGGTAGAATTACCGAAATACCCCTGTAGGGTAGAATTATCGAAATACCCCTGAGTTGTAAAATTACCAACATACCCTTGTAGGGTAGAATTACCGAAATAGCCATGTAAGGTAGAATTACCGAAATACCCCTTTAGGGTAGAATTACCGAAATACCCCTGTAGGGTAGAATTACTGAAATACCCCTATAGGGTAGAATTACCGAAATACCCCTGTAGGGTAGAATGACCGAGATACCCCTGTGGGGTAAAATTACCATTTTGCCCCTAGGGTGTTAAATGACTGTTTTGCCCCTATGGGCAAGTGACTGACTTGGACTGTGTGTTTGATGGATTAGACGGCGTTCGTATGATAGTGATTTGACTGACGTGACTGTGGTTGCGTGATTGATATGTTTTAATATATATTTGAATGACTGTTACTGAGCATGGCCATTATGCATACATGTGTGATGATGAGCATGACATACATGATGTTCTGCATGGGGTTAGGATTATATTGGAGGAAGTGCTAAAAGTGGCAATGCCACGTTATCTGCTTAGAGGCTCTGCCTCATATTTCTGTTCTAGTGGCTCCGCCATGATTTCTATGACTGTGGTGTGTAGGGCTGGGTGGGTCCAGTTATTCTCCATATGGTGTGTAGGGTTGGTATGGGTGGTGTGATGGCTAGACTAGGTTGGGATTGTATTCACATTCTGATTCTGATTCTGTTAATTGATACTGATTTTGATTCTAATTCTGTTAACTGATACTGATACTGATTCTAATTCTGTTACTTGATTCTAATTCTGATTCTGACTTTGATTCTAATTCTGATAATGTTTTTGATTCTGTAATGGGCTAAGGCCCATCTGGTACTGTCTATTATAGTGGGCTAAGCCCAATTGATACTGGAACTGTAGTAGGGCTTAGGCCCACCTGATTCTGTTAAAGGGCTCCAGCCCAGATTGATTTTATTTCTTTTTCTGTTTACTGACTGCTACTCTAATAAGGGGATTACATACTGAGTTTCCACAAACTCACCCCATTTATTATTCTTTCAGGTATTTCCCAACCTTAGACGGATTAGAGAGGGACTCAGATAAGGCTGCACACTGCTTATGATTTCTGTTTTGGACGATTTACTCTCAAGTACTTAATTTTTGGGTTTGGTTTGTAATAAAGCCTTTATAATTTTCAGATTTTAAAGTTAGGTTTTTGTTTATTGCGTTTATTATCTGCTCTAAGTAGAACCCGATTTTCCCAAAAATGTTAACTGTTTTAAAATCAACATGTTTCCGCAAGCTACGAATTTTTATAAAGCTTCTGCAAACTTACTTGGTTTTCACTTATGACAGTAATTAAAGTTTTACAAGCAAATTACTTTTCAATGAACCATGTTTTGGAAGCAAAGAAACGCAAACTGAAATTTAAGTTTTAAAATAATAAGAAGAGTTTTCAATGAAAATAAGGTTTTCGAAAAACACTTCAATATGACACGCCAGACTCGGGCCTAACTTCTAGGCCGAGTTTAGGGTGTTACAGGAACATTGGTATCGTATATGATTTCGTATAAGACCCTGTCTGGGACAGTGGCATCGATTTTGGATAACATGTAAGACTATATCTAGGGTATGGCATTGTATGAGCTTTACGAGCTATCCGAGTATCCTTATTGATTTCAAATGGTTTAACGGGCATTATTGTGAAAGGAACGAGAATGTGAATGAGTATCCAATTCAGGTACGAAAGAAAGGTATATGAAGTGTAAGTATAAAAGGTGAGCATGAATATGAATATTTATATGCTAGTTATATGAGAATGAGATGTGCTTTTATGCAAGTGAACTATGAACAAATAAGCTGTATGAGAAATATGAACTTGTAATGGTGTTTTGCCTGATTTACATGAATGAATTGGTCTATATTTGTTTTATGTGATAAGTTTATTTGTATATGGCTTACTAAGCTTTTGAAAGCTTAATTTGTGTGTTTTCACTTGTTTTATATATTAACAAAGTTACTGAAAGCTCGAGAATCATCAAGGATCGTCATCACACTATCACGCAATATTTTGGTACCACCATTTGAAGTTGTATATGTTAATGTATGACATGTATAGGCTATGATTAATGTGATATGTTTTGAATTGTAAATACCATGCCAGGTGATATGGCTTGATTATGTTTAAGACTATGGTTGAATTTAGTATAAGTCATGTGATGATTATGGTGTTTATAATGTGTTCATATATGGCCTAGTGAAATGGTCATTTTGAGTAAGTTTGATATGAGACTTATTTGTGGATTTAGTATGATTTTGGTATGAGATTGGATGTGGAATTGGAAGGGTTGATTATAGATGAATGAATAGATTGGCATGTGAAGTTGGTAAGTTTTTATATGGAAATTGAGTATGAGATTGATTGGTTATATTATGGCATGAATTGTGCATGTTTAGGTTGATTAGTTATATTCTGGCATGAATTGTGCATGTTTAGGAATTGATTTGGTTGCATTTGGGTATGAATTATGTGTGATTTTGAGATTGTAGGTATGACCCAAAATGGGTGGCAAATTGGCCTTGCAAATGGCCTATTTTTGCCCACACGGGCAAGGACAGGAGCGTTTGTCTCTGTTGTGTTACTCAAAGGCCAATTCGAATTGAGCCTAGGCACTCCACACAGGCTCACACACTGGCGTGTGGCTGGCCGTGTGGTTTAAGGAGTATACCCTACAGGTTCGGCACGGCCTAGCACACGACCTAAAGCATGGGTGTGTGGGCCATTTTCGAAAAGGCACATAGGCTGGCACACGGACACGTGTTTGGCCATGTAACCCAAGTCAGAATACCTTCCAGATTTCACATAGCCTAGATATGGGCGTGTCCTTGGCCGTGTGACCTAAGTCGGTATGTATGCTTTATTTTCACACGACCTGTGACACAGGCATGTCTGGTGGCCATGTGAGGCACATGGCCTGTTCAGACGGGCGTGTGACCCTTAAATCAAAGAAAAATTTCTAAGTCTCCCAAAGTTTGCAAATGTTATTGGTTTAGTCCTGAACCACTACTAAGCATGTTTTAAGGTCTCGTAACGCCTTGTAAGGGACAAAGTGATTGAGATGAATGGATTTTAATTATGATTGCACAAATGTATGATTTATGTTGTGATTGATCAGTAATGCCTCGTAACCCTATTTTGGCACAAATACGGGTTAGGGGTGTTACATTTGGTGGTATCAGAGCTACGGGTTAGTCAATTCTAGGACTAACATAGCGTGTGAGAGTCTAGCTATACATTCCATATATATATGAACTGCGATAGTGTGATGAATCTTGATAGCTAAAATGTGTTTTTCGTATAGTAATGGATGTCGAACGAGTCATAGCTAATGATGTTTAGAGCAATGCGTCCACTCCCACTCAAGGGGCAGCGCCGACTAAATCTAGGTCAATTTCTAGTGACCATGAGGGAGAGACAAAGCAATCCTTCTTCCAAATAATGAATGAGTGGTTCACGGAATTCGTTCGAATGAATTTGACTGCTCAACAACCTCCACCCCCGCCTAACCCTGCACAAGTCCCTATTGTGCCACAAGTGTTAAATCCAATTCAATTAAGTAAGCCTCCAGTCGAAAAAATCAGAAAGTATAGGGCGAAAGAATTTAGAGCTACAGTTGATGATGATGCTAAGAGAGCTGAATATTGGCTTTAAAATACGATCAGAGTGTTCGATGAATTATCTTGTACTCCGAAAGAATGTGTTAAGTGTGTTGTTTCATTATTGAGAGATACAGCGTACCAATGGTGGAAAACTTTGACATCTGTAGTTCCGAGAGAATGAGTCACCTGGGATTTCTTCCAAACCGAGTTTCAAAAGAAATATATCAATCAACAGTTCATAGACCAAAAACGTAAAGAGTTCCTTGAGCTGAAACAAGGTCGCATGTCCGTTACGGAATACGAGCAAGAATTTGTGAGACTGAGTCGTTATGCAAGAGAATGTGTCTCTACTAAAGTAATTATGTGTAAAAGATTTGAAGATGGTTTGAACGAAGACATTCATTTGTTTGTCGGGATTCTGGAAATCAAAGAGTTCATTGTGCTTGTTGATCGAGTGTACAAAGTTGAAGAACTCGGGAAAGAGAAAAGAAAAGTTGATTCGGAAGGTAGAGATGCAAGAAAAAGATCATCGAGTAAATCATTTCAGCCCACATCAAAGAAATTCTGAGATGATTATAGCCGATAAAAGGCTAATGTGGGACATTCGAGTAGAGATCGTGCAAGGTCACATTCGAGCTTTAGAGCTTTAGAGCTCCACAAATTCTGAGATGATTATAGCCGATAAAAGGCTAATTGTAGACTGAATGATCAGGCTTGTTTCAAATAATGATCACTTTATCCGTGACTATCTCAAATCAGTTGAGTAAGAGATTGTGCAGAATCTGAGGCCAGGTAACACTATAGCTAGAGGTAGACCACCTAGAAACACTGGTAATATGAGTGGTAGCCAAAGAGCAACTAGAGATACAGCTATGAGATCTGAGGTGAGAGCACCTGTAATAGCTTATGCTATTCGCGCTAGCGAAAAAGCTTCATCTCCAGATGTTATTACTCGTACTTTTACTCTTTATGATACTTCTGTGATTGCATTGATAGATCCTAGATCAACACATTTGTATATATGCATGAACTTAGTATTCAGTAAGACTTTGCCTGTAGAGTCTACTGAGTTTGTAATTGGAGTATCGAACCCCTTAGGCAAGTGTGTTTTAGTTGATAAAGTGTGCAAGAAATGTCCATTGATGATCTAGGGTTTCTGTTTTTCAGCTGATCTGATGTTATTACCCTTTGATGAATTTCATATAATTCTGGCTATGGATTGGCTAACATTGCATGATGCTATTGTGAACTGCAAATGGAAGACTATTGATTTGAGATGTCAAAATGATAAGATAATTTAGATTGAATCTAATGACATGAATGGGTTATCGCAGTGATCTCATCCATGAAAGTTTTAAATTATGTAAAAAAGGGTTGCGAAGCTTATTTTTCTTATGTGATCAACACGAAAGTGACAAAAAAGAAAATTGAATCAGTGCCTGTTGTTTGTGAGTACCCAAATTTATTTCCTGAAGAATTACCAGGATTACCACTGATCCGAGAGGTTGAGTTTGGCATTGAGTTAGTGTCGGGAACCACACCTATCTCGATAGCTATATATAGAATGGCTCCAATAGAGTGGAAAGAATTAAAGTCTCAGTTGCAAGAGTTAATTGATAAAGGTTTTGCACGACCGAGTTTCTCACCCTGGGGTGCTCATGTACTATTTGTGAAAAAGAAAGATGGCACGATGAGAATGTGCATTGATTACAGACAACTTAATAAAGTAACTATCAAGAGTAAATATCCTCTGCCACGAATTGACGATTTGTTCGATTAGTTGAAAGGGGCTATAGTGTTTTCTAAGTTAGATTTGAGATCGAGTTACTATCAGCTGCGAGATAAAGACTCAGACATTCCTAAAACTACTTTCCGAACGAGGTACGGACATTATGAATTTTTGGTTATGCCCTTCGGACTAACGAATGCTCCTGCAGTCTTTATGGATTTAATGAATAGAATTTTTAGACCGTATTTAGATCGATTTATTGTCGTGCTCATTGATGACATATTGATTTATTAATGTGATGAAACTGAGCATACTAAACATCTGAGAATCGTGTTACAGACTCTGCGTGATAAGCAGTTATTTGCAAAGTTCGGTAAATATGAATTTTGGTTGCTAGAAGTTGGTTTTCTAGGGCATTTAGTATCAGTATCAACAATTCAAGTTGATCTGAGCTAGATTTCAGTGATTTTAGATTAAAAGCCTCCGAGAAATGTGTCTAAAGTCTGTAGTTTTCTGAGACTTGACAGTATTACAAACAGTTTATAAAAGGCTTTTCGATGATTGTGACACCATTAACAAAATTACTTCAGAAAGATGTTAAGTTTGAATGGTCGGATAAGTATCAAAAAAGGTTTGATCAGTTGAAAGTCTTATTCACTGATGCTCCAGTGTTAGTATAGCCAAAATCAGGTAAAGAGCTTGTGATTTATAGTGATGCATCGTTAAATGGTATGGGATGTGTTTTGATGCAAGAAGGCAAAGTCATAGCTTATGCCTCGAGACAATTAAAGCCGCATGAAAAGAATTACCCGACGCACAACCTTGAATTAGCAACTATCATGTTTGTGCTAAAGATTTGGCGCCATTATTTATTCGGTGAAAAATTTCATGTGTATTCCAATCATAAAAGTTTGAAATATCTGATGACTCAAAAAGATTTGAATTTGCGACAGAGAAGATGGTTAAAGCTGTTAAAAGATTATGAGCTTGTAATTGATTATCATTCGGGAAAAGCAAACGTTGTCGCTGATGCTTTGATGATGGTTTAGTTTTAGCTGAGTTGAAAGCTAGACCGTTGTTTTTACAACAGATTTATGAAGCTCAGAAAGTCGATAATGAAATGTTAGTGAAAAAAGCTCAGTGTGATTTAAACTCTGATTCTGAGTTTGGTGTTGATGTTGATGATTGTTTGAGATTCAGTGACTGAATTTTTATTCCAAGAAATCCAGAGTTGATTCAAATGATTTTGAATGAAGCTCATAGCAATCGTTTATTTGTTCATCCAAGAAGCACGAAAATGTATAACAACTGAAAACAATTTTATTAGTGGTTGGGTATGAATTGAGATATCTTAGACTTCATTTCAAAATGTTTAATTTGTCAGCAAGTCAAAGTTGAACATCAGATACCGTCCGGTTTGTTACAACCAATTATGATTCCTGAGTGGAAATGGGATAGAGTGACATTGGATTTCATTTCAGGTTTGCCCCTATCTCTAAGAAAGAAAGATGCAATCTGGGTTATAGTTGACAGATTAACGAAATCAGCTCATTTCATTCTGGTACGAATAGATTATTCACTTGATAAATTGGCTGAGTTATACGTTTCAGAGATTGTAAGATTGCACGGGGTGCCACTATCTATTGTGTCGGATAGACATTTGAGGTTCACTTTGCGATTTTGGAAGAAACTGCAAGCAGCTTTAGGTACTAAATTGGATTTCAGTACTACCTTTCACCTGCAGACGGATGGTCAATCCGAGCAGATCATTCAGTTACTCGAGGATATGTTGAGATTTGCATTCTTGAGTTTGAAGGTACGTGGGAATAATACTTGTCATTGATTGAATTTAAGTACAATAATAGCTTTCAATCAAGCATTAAAGTGGCACTGTACGAAGCCTTATACAGTCGTAAGTGCCAAATACCATTATACTGGACTGAGCTTAGTGAGAATAAGATTCACGGAGTTGATTTGATAAAAGAGACTAAGCAGAAAGTGGAAGTAATTCGTGATAGTCTGAAAGTAATGTCAGATCATCAGAAATCATACACAGACTTGAAATAAAAAGATATTGAGTTTTAGATTGAGGATAAACTATTTTTAAAAGTGTCTCCGTGGAAGAAAATATTGTGATTCGGTAGAAAAGGCAAATTGAGTCCAAGGTTCATCAGGCTGTATGAGATTATATAGCATATCGGGCTAGTTGCATATAGATTATTGTTGCCACCTAAGTTAGAACAGATTCACAATGTGTTTCACGTATCGATGCTTCGATGATACATATCTGACCCATCACATGTGATATTCCCTTCTGAGATTGAGATTCAGTCTAACATGACTTACGAAGAAGAACCGATTCGTATCTTATCCTGCGAGGTTAAAGAATTCCAAAATAAGAAAATTTCGTTAGTGGAAGTGTTATGGAATCAACACGAGGTCGAAGAGGCGACGTTGGAGCCCGAGGATGCTATGAGAGAGCAATATCCGAACATATTTACTGGTAAGATTTTTTAGGACGAAAATCCCAATGGGGAGAGTTCTAACAGCCCGGTTTAGACCCTAGTCGGAATAGTGGTTTTGGAACCACAAATCTGAGGTCAAAAAAATATTTTAATATTATTTTCCATATTTACAGTATGTGATTAAGTATGTGTGAATTTTTTGTGATTTAATTTTAGCTTTCAGTGTTTAATTTGACGAAAGGACTAAATCGCGTAAAATGCAAAAGTGGCATATTAATTGTTTAAGTGCTCATTTGCCATGATTTATTTAATTGGATGTCCTTATAATGTTATTTGACCAAGATTAAACTATGTGGACATTTATGGACAACCATTAATTAATTTATAAATTAAATAAGCATGGGTAAAATGGTAAATTATGAATTAAGTTAATAAAATTAAAATAAAACATCATTTTGTTCATCTTTTCATCACTATTGCCGAAAATAAGAAGAGAAAATAGGGTTAGAGAGCTTTGAAGCATTCAGCCCTTGTTCATCTTGATTAAAGGTTCGTTTTAGCTCGGTTTTTAGTAATTTCTATGTTTTTGAGATCGTTGCTTCGTATTCTAGCTAGCCCATTCCTTATTTCAGAAATGGTTGATGATTTTTTGATATGTCATTGATGAATCTAAGAGTTTTGTGATAGTTCTTGATGGAAAATAAGTGTTGGATGATAGATGAACATGTTTTGTATATTAATTTTTGATGAATTTTCTTAGTAAGGATTAAATTATGAAATTTATAAATTTAGGTGTAACACCCCAAACCCGACTCAGACGTTATGGCCAGATCTAGTGTGTCACATGGAAGTTACGTTTGAAATCGGTTTTATTGATAAAAGGTTTCCTCTATTTTAAAAACCTCGTTTAGATTGTGGACATAACAAAATCCAATTAAAACCCTTTTTTTTTTAATTTTTTGTTTTCTCAAGTTGAAAATGAATTAGTAGAATTGGTTTCCGTATTTGTTGTATTCAATTATTTGAAGTTATGAAAACTCTTAATATTTGAAACATTACGTGTGAATTTCTAGAAAATCGATTGTTGTTAGTTTTGAAAACCTGATTAGCTACTCTAACAGTTTGAGAGGATAAAACAATTCGAATAACGAAAATTAAAACAAAACCCCATAATGGCCTTATTACACGAATAATACCCAAACTGAAACTAAACAAAAACAAATGCGAAAGCAGAAGACATGTGGCCACCCCGAGTCCATCGCAATTCCAAATTGTCTATTGCTTGGGGTTACCTGCACATTTAAATTAAAAGGAGAGTTTGCAAAAACTCAATGTGTAACTTCCCCAACCGATAACAGTGAAGAGACATGCAGAACAAACTGGGCGGAAGCCCTATTTAGAAACAGGTCAATTTGGGACTTAGCCTTATACAGAATAGTGCGAGCTCAAGCCTATTACAGAGTCAAAACAGTAAATATATGTATGCCAACCCAATACAACCATCACACCACCCGTACCAACCATCACACCATGTGGGGAATAACTCGACCCACCCAGTCAGCACACCAATACGTAGCCATGCTGCTAATAACAGATATTGTGGCAGTGCCACCAGAATCAGAATGCGTGGCAAAGCCACTAAAATAGATGTTCCCCCGAGTCATACCCAACCCCATGCAGAATGACATATCATACTCAAATATAACACGTATGCATATTAGCAGACATAGATACAGTCATATATATATATATATATCAGACAACCTATCTTTAGGGGTATAACCGTCTTTTAGGCAGTCAGGGGTAAAATGATAATCTATATGGTTAAACAGTGTATATGGGTCCAAAACCCCTATTGGGCTCAGATGGGCCCACACGCTTCCGTTACGACCCATTTAAACCAGTTTACGTACGGCATCACAAGCCCTATCACCCAATATACCAACGATCACTTACCGAGCAATTTGCCCATACGACCCTGTAGGCCCATGGGGCCCATATCAGCCCATCAAGGTCTATAACGGTCCAAGTGCACAAAATCGTGCATGATGGCCCCAACCTTCCATTACCCTCGATATGTGGGCTCAGTTCAGCCCACAAGCATCCGCACGCCCGTATGGCCTCAAATGTCAACATTTTGGCATTTCAGCTTTTCGGGTTTTGCCGATATACACTATAGTAGGGTGTGATTACACACCTGGAATAATGCTATCGTCGCAACACTTTCAGATCATAGCACCCCACCTTGCTTGAACCAATGTTCTTAATTCTCGTTAAACACTAAGAGAATAAGTCACACAATCCACAGTATATCCCTACTTCAGTATTTGCCTTATGTAAAGAGGTCATTGCCCATAATAAAGTTCAGCTTATGATTGAGCCAGAGAGAAATATATCAATCAAAAGGAAGAAAAAGTACTTAAGAAACGATAAAGAAAAAGAATAAGATTCTGTTATGGAAGCTTAGTCAAAAGAACAATGGAGGGGGAGAATAATAGTAAGGTTCGGCCAATGAAGGGTATTTTAGCAAAAAAGGAGAAACAAGGTTCGGCTAAAGAAGAAATGGAAGCAGAGAGGGAAAAGAGGAATGAGTTTCAGCTCCTAATGAAATTTGTGAGAAGAAAAGAAAATGGGTTATTCAAGAAGAGTACTAATCAGCTAGAGAGAATAAGAGAGGAGCAAATGAGGTTCAGCCAAATGATGCACTACTCCAAAACCTTATTCAGCTTTTAGCAAAAGAGAGAAATGTATTTCGGCTAAGATCAAAAATTAAAGAAAAGAGGGTACGCCCAATCGGTAAAGAACAAATAAGAAGAAAAGAGGAATCTGCTTTAGGTAATTTAGCACTGCACACACTCTAAAGAGTTGAAAATGGTCACTTGCAACCTCGCACTCAAAAGAAAAGAGACATGAAACCACCCAAAAGAATAAAACCCGATAATAAGGATTAGGAAGGAATTCTACACCTACACCCACAATTTGTCGAAACATCCCCCAAATGCACCTCTAGTCGAATTTACTCCACTTTGATAGAAGCCAATCCGAAGGACTATGTTCAACTAGCACAGTTTGAACCGTTAGTGTTAGAAGCTCAAGAATACGTGTAACCCAAATTGTCAATAAGGGAACCACCCAAACTTGAACTTAAGGTACTTCATTCCTATTTGAAATACATTTATTTGGGTAACAGTTCCACTTTGCCTATGATTATTTCAGCAGAAAAAGGAGCAGCTAATTAAAGTTTTGAAGAAATTCAAAAAGGCGATTAGTTGGACTTTAGCTGATATTCAAGGAATAAGTCCTTCCTTTTGTATGCATAAGATTATATTAGAAGAGGGCGAAAAGTCTAGAATCGAGGGACATAATAGTTTGATCCAATCTCTATAACATCTCGAAAAGGGCCTAAACTGAATAGTGGTTGTGAAACCACAAATACGAGAAGAAAAGTTTATTATGATGAATTATCATGATTTACCGATTGATTGGATGCATGTGTTAGACTACCGATAAGAAATTTTATAGATTGCATGTTTAATTCGTTTATTAGGGCTTATTTGCAAAAGTTGCAAAATATGTATTCTAGTTTATAAAGTACTTGATTGAAATAGGGGTTTAAAGTAGAGGCCCTTAAATAGTAATTAGATCATTAAAGTTTGATGGACAAAAATAGACATAGTTAGTAAGTAAGGTATTTAAGGGCATTTTGGTAAAATGTATTAATTAATGAATAAAAACAAAATAACATGAAATAAGCTATCATCTTCTTCATTTCTTTTCTCCATGGCTGAATGTAGCAAGGGAACACCATGGCTAGGGTTTGTTCATCTTCCAAGCTTCATAGTAAGTCCGTTCTAGCCCCGTTTTTCATGTTCGTTACATTTTTAGAATCTCGGTAACTTGATTAAGCTAATTCTACCATTAATTCGAGCTAGGGTTTATATTTGAAAAATTACCCATAGGTGAAAAGTGTGTACTTTGATGTTTTATGACAAAATATGAAGCTTAGAATTATGTTAAACGACTTTTGCTAAGCGATTTTCAGTGAAAATGAGTAAAACGACATAATTGGTAAAAATTATTATTGTTCATAAGTGCATGTTAGGGCGAGAATTTGATGGCCATAGAAGGAAAAAAAATGATTAGAATGTCCTAAAACATAATAATTAGGGATAAAGTTTAATTTCCGAGCTGTGGGGCAAAAGAATAAATATGCAAAAGTTTAGAGGCAAAAATGTAAATTTTGTAGAAATATGTTTTAGGTCCAAAATGATTAGTGCATTGATTAAATAAGTGAAATATGATGTTTTAGATCCCGGAAAACGAGATTTGGACCTAGAACAGGAGAAAAACCAAAAATCCAAAAAGTTGGTCAAAATGACCTTGTTGGTATCGAGGTAAGTTCATGTGTTTAATAAGCATTTAATTAAGCATGTTTGAATGCTAAATTGATATACTAGTTATTAATGTTTTAGTATTGATTTTTGAATATAATGACAATAATTGAGAAATGATTCAAATTAAAAGTGAGAATTCGAATAAGTTTACATATAAGACCATAGTGGTAATGTGGTTTTGTATAAGATCAAGAAAGTATTGAATAGCATAATTTGAGGAAGGTTAGATATATTGAGGATATGATGAGATTGAGAATGTAAGTATGTAAGTTGAGTAATATTTTATTATTATGAAATTGTTGCTATTATTATTGAGTTATGTGACTGACCTTGAGAATTTTGAGTATGTTTTAGCTATGAATTGCCAAGACATGGAATTGATAAGTTACCATAAGGCAAAGATTCCAAGTAAGACCATGCCAAGGAATGGCATTGGTAAGTTTTACAAGGCAAGGAAATCATGTAAGACCATGTCAAGACGTGGCATTGATAAGTTACTATAAGGCAAAGATTCCATGTAAGACCATGTCAAGACATGGCATTGACAAGTTATTATAAGGCAAAGATCCCATGTAAGACCATGCCAAGGCATGGCATTGGTGAATTCACAAGGCAATGATACCACGTAAGACCATGTCAAGACATGGCAATGGTAAATTTCAAAAGGAAAGGTACTTGAGTAATCCAAAGAGTAAGTCAAAGAGATGATAAGGTAAGATCATGAGGAAAGAGCATAGGTATGTACATAAGGCTTATTAATATTGAGGCTATAAGTTGATGATATTAAAAGTATTTTAATGAGTATATTCAAGTATTAAGTAAGTGATAAGTTTTCAATTATACTTATGATGCTTTGTGACATGGTTGGCAATATGCCTATATATTATGAAAAAGTATTAATGTGTTAAGTGAGATGTTGCAGGTACATAAGCAAGCTATTAAGTAAGGTGTTTTTTTTTATTCCGAGCCCTTGGTAAGGTTACCAATGAGTAAGACGGAAAAGTAAGGACTTAACATTATTTATGCAAATTATGAAAGCTCAATAATAAGCTAAATTTATTACTAATGCCTATTATTTTACATGTGAACTTACTAAGCTTTATAAGCTTACCTCTTTCCTTTCCCCTGCTCCAGAGTTTTATCAAACAAGCTCGGGTTGGAGGTCGTCGGAGATCGCTTCACACTTTCGACTATCAAGTTACCAATTGGGTATTTTCATTGAAACATTTTTAGTTATGGCATGTATAGGGACTTGGTCATTTTGTGTGTATGTCCTTATGATATGGCTAAATAAGAACATGTGTTGATGTTATGTATGCCTAAATGAGGTTTAATGCAAAGAAATTATGAAAGAGTAAAAGTTGGTTATGAAACAGTTTTGAGATAGCAACAGTGACGTGACTTTGAAAAATCACTAAAAATTGTAGCAATAGAATTAAATGGTGAATGAGATATAGAATTAAATATTATTGAGTCTATTTTCATAGGAAAGAAATAGAGCAACAAAGGAAGTCTATATTCTAAGATATTTAAATTTTTGTGAGACTAGTTTAGAATGACTTCGTGATCCCCTATTTTGATTTTAGAAATTTACTAGAAATTGTATAAGAAGAATGAAGGGTTATAATTTATATGTCTAGATTCCTTAATGAGTCTATTTTCATTAGAAATGAGCAAGAACATTAAATGAAAACTGTACTATGAGATAATTGATTTTTAGTGAGGAAAGGTCAGAACCATTGGACTATGTAATAGGGGAGAATTTAACTAATAAACTGTACTAATTGGTCACACCAAAAATTCTAGAAAAATTATTGTAAGAAGATATATGAGTCTAGTTTCAGGAAAATTTTATGGATTTAAATTTTTAGTTTTGTAACTCAAGTTATAATTAATTTAGTGACTATGATGCAAGTAGAGAGTTTTATCATGAATAGTAAAATAATTTGTTTTGATTTGTTTAAGTAATCGGAAAGTTTTTAATGTTCTCGGTTTGGTCCCGAACCATTTTAATTGCACAATTAGGGCCTTGAGGGCCCATTTAGGGACTTGAAGGCCCATTTAGGGGCATATTGGATTGATGCGAGTGAATAAATTTTTTAAAAAAATTATGCCCGAACTAGTACGTTAAGTCTGGTAACTCCTCGTGCTCGATTCCGACGACGGTCTCGGGTAAAGGTGTTACAATCTCAAGTATTTGATCTTGGGAAACTCAAATCTCAATGGAAAACAACAAAGATCATATATCCCACCTATGACACTCCGTGGATGGGACTTGTACCAAAGAAAGAAGGTATCACGGATAATGAGTTGATTCCATTAAGGACAATCACGGGTAGACAAATTTGTGTGAATAACAGAAAGTTGAGCAAAGCAACACAGAAAGACCATCTATCGCTGCTATTCTTTGATCAAATGTTGAATATAATTGTTGGGCAACATTATCTCTTCTTTCTAGATGGATACGATTAGTATGATAAATGGTCATTTGAGATCGCCTTGGTTAGTGACGATCACCAATAACATTGAGGGAGTTCTCTTCACTTTCTTTGTCATTATTTTATTTACATTTTTTTCTCTCATTCAAATAAATGGCATGCTTATAAATTATTTTTCTTGAATTAGTACATTAAATTAATTCTATCTAAGGAGATTGGAATTTAAGCGAAACCATTTGTGACCCCTCCAACCTTTCTTGAAAATTTAATTTGATGTAATTTTTCAAAAAAGAAAATTTCTAAGTAGCCCAAAAGAAAATTTTCATTTTAATTTTAATTTTATTTCCATTTTTAATTTTATTATTTTGTGTTTAGTACGAGGGTCAAGCTGGCCCAAGTACTAATCAGTTTATTTTTCTGGTTTAGTTTAATTTTTCAGTATAGAAAATAATTACAGTGTGGGCTTAAGGCCTAAAACAATGAAAAAAAGGAAAACAACCACTCATTGTCATCATGAACCCCCCCAAAACCTTAAATTTTTGCCACCACTTTTTCCCCCCATACCTTGCCACCCAAGTCATCACTTTAGCTAAATTTTAGCTAAAATTTGCCCTAATCCATCACTAATAAACCCCTTAACACCTTCATAATTTTCACAACACTTGAACAATTAGCATTCACCTTAAACCTACATATTTTTCTTCTCCTAGCCACCGACCTGAAGTCTCAAGAGCTTCTCCCCAATTTTTTTCTTTCTTGTCACATACCTCTACTAACGCCACCGCAAGCCCTTCGTCATAGCACCCTTTCCATCACAGCAACCGCCGTGACATATCCCATCACTGTCGCAATCCTCTTGCTGTCGCAACTTCATTGCCATCGCAAAATCCACTTCAAAAAGACGAAATTTTCTTTTCTTTCAGGAAAAGTCACCATGTCTCGTAAAAAAACTAGACCTTCAAAAACTTCTGCTAAAAATCCAATCATGATTCATGACGAGAAAGCAAGGGAAAGATTGATTCCATCTTTAAAAAGCCACTGTGACTGATTTTCAGAGGACTGTCAAAATCATTCAGAGTTTCTTCTTCCTTATCTTTATTTTGTTCTTAGTTATTCAACATGTTCACAAATTGTTTTAATTTTTTTCATTAACAATGATAGCTTAATTTTGTTTAACTAGAATGATTACATTAATTTGACAAAGTTCATTTGATTCATGTTTATGATGTTTGTGCCTCAATCGTTCATGCTTTCAATTAAACTCATGCATGTATTTCATTCATTAAAATATGATTGAATGCATTAGAATTAGTTGATCAATCCTAAGCAAATGGTGATTAATGGATGCAATAATTGAAAGATGCATGCTTAATGTAGATCCTAGCTCGATTAAATTAAAGGTTCATAATAACTTGAGAGAGCTTTATTACCTTGCATAACTTTTAGATTTGTGTGATTAAATTGTTTCAAACCTAATTCATCCATGTTACTTCACATAACTCTAAGAAACATTTAGTTAAATATGATCATGGTAATATGCATGTTTTTCTAAGTAAAAGATTTTGAAAGGACTTATAATTGGTTTTAAGTTAATGAAAGATCGAGTTGCCATGGAATACTTTCGGACATTGTTAAGCATGATGAAAAATGAATTAAGTTGAATGTTTTAATTACTCTAGCTCAATCATGTTATTATTGTTGAAGCTTGTGAATTTGTTACTAAGACTATCTCATCTCATTCATTACATTTAGATTAATTCATTTGCATTTAGTTAACAATAATTTTATCCATCACATCAAAATTATTGCGTTGTCTTACCAACTTGTAATCTTTAATTTTGCAATTATTTGGTTAACATATATAGTCCCTATGGAGACGACAGCTCTTATAGTTACTTATTACTTGATAACGACTGTGTATACTTGCACCAACCCACACGTTAACAATAATCTAATTACAAACCCAAAAAATAACCTAAAATTAAAATTGTTCTAAATCTAGGAACCACGACCATTATTTTATAACAATATATATTATAATTAAGCCCATACAATAACATACATATGATTCATAAACATATACATGTGCAAGAATGCCACCTCTCATCAAAATTTAATCAATCAAGATAAAGTTTAAAAAATTCCAGTAAACTAATTTACACCATAAACATTACACAACTTGAATTTGATACCAATTGTTGGTAAATTTGGTTTTAAAAAAATGGAATAGTACATAATAAAATTTTAAAAATTTCTTTCAAAGCAAACCAACTATGATGTTTATAGCAATAAACCTATTTACAAGAATTGTGCCTAAGTTTTCTATGAGGTGGAACGGATTGTTCCCAGCTTTTGACCTGTCGATCTTTTTTGTTATCATGGACCTTCGTTTACTAGAGTGTGGGCTCTATCAACAAATTGATGAAAATTTTGAAGCAAAACTTTTGGGCTAGAAATAGAAAAGATGAATTCTTATCAAAAGATAAAATATAATAATATAAATAATTATTCTTTATTTTGATAGAATATCAACGTATGTAGTGTATATTTGACCTAGCCCTTAGTCTCTATTTATAGAGAAAGTAACAAGAGTTCAATCAAACAAGTATTAACCAAATAATAATATTTAAATAGAAAATTACAATTCTTATTAGAAGTATACCATAGGGGTGGCAACAACCTTATTTTGGGACTAGGGTTTGTCGGGCCTCGTCATGTATCGGGTCAATTATAAGTGTTATTGTTCTTTAAACAACTCTTATAATTTATCCATACTCAATAAATATTGTAATCCGCCAAACCCAATCCCTTAGAAGGATCCAAGTAAGACGTGTCACTATAAAGAAATCATTTATCTACAAAACTGATTCTGGCGTAAAATTTGTAAAACCATAGTGTTTGAAATAAACTTTTAATAAATGATGGAAAATAAAGTATAAGCCAAATGACGTATAGAATTTCAGTAATGTATTTTATTAACCCAAAATAATATAATAGTAAATCATTCCATAAACTTCAATGAACTTCATTGAATCATAATTCTTCAACATGAGTCTTAAGTACAATTTCTTTTCAAAATATAATCAGATATCACCTCCCCCCATCATCATGCATAATACAAATAAACAAATATCTTACAATAACTAATGTCGTCTGGCGTAGTCCTTTAGAAAGTCTTCCTTCAATAGTATGCCCTAAAAGGAAAAAGGAAATGGGGTAAGTTCAAAAGTACTTAGTGAGTTCCAGAAGAAAGCATATCAATAGATACTAATACTTCAAGCAAATCCTTTCAAAGATTCAAACACAATCATACTATTCACTAGATGGCAAGTACCATACACAAACAGACTATATGTCGATTTACTTTTTCTTTAGCGTATACAATATGCCCTATGACCAGTCAAACAACCTTCTTCATGTTAGCCACGTACTCATATCCATAGTTAAATTCATCTTATTCATTCCATTCATATTCCTTTCGTTTGTATTCTTTATCGTGATTTGTCAATCTGGTTTGCAAATACATTTTCTATAACGCCCCCACACCCGAGACTGTCACCGGAGTCGAGCTTGAAGTGTTACTACACATAATTTACCATTTTAAACAACTTTACATTATCTATTTTGATTTTCGGAATAAGCAGTTTATCTGCATCATGGTCGATTGAAAAATCATATCTCAAGTTAAGAAACTCGAAATCAAGATCCGTAAATTTTCCCTGAATCTAGACTCATGTATCTATCTGCTTATTTTTTTCTAGAATTTTTTGCTGGGCCAATTAGTACAGTTTATTAGTTAAAGTTACCCATGTTTTAGAACTCAACTGCACTGACCTCTACTTACTACGAACCACTTTTCTCCCTGTACAAAATTCATATAACTATTCTGTTTGTTTCTATTAAAACTAGACTCAATAAGGATTCTTAAAATATAAAGTGCACCACCTAATTATTTTTTTACAATTTATGGTGAATTTCCAAATTTGGAACAGGGGATCCAGAAATCACTCTGGTCCTGTTTCACTAAAACTCAGATATCTCATAAAATACAATACCTTTACCTATTTTTCTTATTCCATATGAAAATAGACACAATAAGCTTTAATTTCATATATTATTCACCATCAAACCATGTTTCTACTATTTTTAGTGATTTTTCAAAGTCACCTCATTTCTGCTACTTGAATCTGTTTTTAAGCTACTTTCACATTTTCCTTAATTTCCATGTGATAGTTACTACTCAATCATACATACTATTAAACATGTATATCATCAGCCATTCTATTAGCTAATCACTAACAAGTATTTACACATCATTCATTGATCATATCATATCAAAAGAAGCCAAGTTCCTATACATGCCATACACAAAACAAAACGTCTAACTATACCAAAGTGATTCCTTCGATAGTGTGATCAGATCTCCGACGTTTCCTTCGATCCCCGAGTGGCTTGGAAAGAACTATAAGAAGAAGGAAATAAAGAGGGTAAGCACTAGGCTTAGTAAGTTTACAAGCAAATAAATTACAACATTCATCATATGGGATAAGTATGCAAACTATCAATTAGCATTATAGGCTTTCTTTACATCTCATTTTCTGCCTTCTTCTTCTTCACTTACCTTCTTTCTTACCTAACCTTTCATTATTCATGATTACAATCTACCTTTCCTTTGCTGATAATTCACTGTACATTTACTTGAATAATGGCCAGTTGAACCACTCGGAATACTAAGGACACTAGGGTCGTTCCTGTCTAACAATATCCTGCCAATGCCATGTCTTTGACATGGACTTACATGAATTATTCCTGTCTCCAATGCCATATATCTAATATGGACTTACATGGCTCAATCCTGTCTCCAAAGCCGTATATCTAATACAGACTTACATGGCTCATTTCTGTCCTGTCCTGTCCTGTCGACCCCTAATGTCATGACATTTCGTATCCTAATATTCCTAAGGTTCAATCGGGACTTTCTACTGCATTTCTCTGTCATATCACCTTATATTCAACTTGATTATTTTCATAAAATGAATATATAAATGCTGGAAAATGACAATAGTAATGTAAAATACAGAATATTGCATTTATTTGCCATAAACTTACCTCGATACCAAATGTGACTAAACTTTACAATTTAGTCCTTTACTTTTTCTTTTCCCTGATCTACTCCCGAATTTCGTTCTTCTTGATCTATAATAGCAAATTTAACTTATTTAATATCAACATTTATCAAAACAGCCCTTTACTCAAACTTTGGCAAAATTACATTTTTGCCCCTAAACTTTTGCATATTTACACTTTTACCCCAAGGCTCGGAAATCAAAACTTATCACAAATTCTTGTATTTTAAGACATGCTGATCATTTATTTACCAACAACATCTTCAAATTTCTACTATAACATACACTTATGTACAATAGGTATTTTTACCAATTAAGCCCTTTTACTCGTTTTTACCTAAAATCGAGTAGCTCAAGTTGTCTAGCATAATTTAAAACCTCATATTCTATCATAAAACATCAAAATAAACAAACCCAAATATGAACCCTAACTTATAATATTGCTAACATAAGCTTTATCTAGCTACCGAGACTACGAAAACGTAAAGAACATTAAAAACGGGGCTTGGAATCACTTACTATGGAGCTTGGAAGCTTGAAATAAACCCTAGCTATGGAGAACCCTTGAAATTTCGTGCTAATGAAGAAGATGATAGCAATTTTGTCATCTTTTTCCCTTTTTAATCATGTTAATAACCAAATGACCAAAATGCCCCTCCTTACTAAACTTTCAAAAATTCCATCCATGTCCAAATTTTGTCCATGAACTTAAAATTGGCCAAATTACTATTTAAGCCCTCCTAATTAATATTTCAAAACAGTTTCATACTAGAAACTTCTAGAATGCAAGTTTTGCAACTTATTCTATTTAGTCCCTAATTTTAAATTAAGCACTTTACGCATAGAATTTCTTCAAGAAATTTTCACACCATCATGCAATCATAATATAGACCTCAAAACAATTATAAAATAATTATTTCTATCTCGAATTTGTGGTTACGAAACCACTATTCCGATTAGGCCCTATTTTGGGATGTTACATTTTCCCTACCAGAGGCTACACAACCATTTTCATGTGTCGTAATCTTCCAGTTCAATGTACATTCCATCGGATGAAACTCCATGAATATATTTCTTTAACATTATTTCCATGAATCAATCTGTGTCATTCTCGTCAGAAGTAGAAGGTTGTAGCTTAAGCATGAAGAATGATTCTTATACTTAAACATAGACATAACAGACTCAAACTAACAACTCTTGAACACCCTTTTTCATATACACATTACACCTTTATAGAGTATGAGTACTTACCTTACACGAAATATAAAACAATAATATTACACACATGGAAGTAAAAAGGAACTCACCAGAAACACAGCAAAGTCTAGATGACAGGACCTTTGCCTTTATCACTTGAACCTTCTATAATGTCTTGAGCTAAAATATAGATAATTAAGATTATCTGATCATTATACTTTTAAATCCAAACATGCATGCAAGAAACATTAACACATAACTCAGAATTAGGAAGTTTCCTTCCTTACATAAAAATCTAACACTTATGTATAAAGAACTAACAGTATGCATGTCATTATGAAAATAACCTAGGGTTCATCGATATTTACCAAAGAGTTAAAACAAACACGGAAGTTGGCTGGGTATACCGAACCCAACTTTAGAAAGATTTCTAAGCTTAAGCTTTTCAAAGAGAGTGCATAGAAAATCAAGAAGAAGATGAATGCAAAGAAAATGTAAAGTTTATCAGTGAAGACACTGATACTCTTATATACTCAAGCACGGAGATAAGGTTTAGTGGAAGAATCAGATGATTCTTGTGATTAAGTGTGCTTATCATAATTTAAGTCTTATCAACTACGGTATCATAGTTCCATTTTAACCAGTTGTGATTGGACTAACTAAATAATCTTTCTAAAATAAACAAATCTATTAAACTACGGATTTAACGGCTTCACCAAAACATCTAGGGTGGTGTATACCCAACAGAAAAATCTGCCAAAACACAGAATTCGCCAATTGGCGTATACACAAAATCCTATATTTAGTCCTAGCTAATACTTTACTTACTCAAAACTACCCTTAGTACAATAAACAATAACCAAATATAGAGACTTTGTTAGGTGGACTATTACAAATATATTTTCCTATACCCAAAATATTATTTACTTTTTTAATTAATTAAACTAATTAATTTTTTTTTCAACCTAATTCTAAATCTATTAAAGTCATGACGACTTCACCATACTAGAATTTATGAGCAAATTAATTTAATTAACTTGTTTTCATGAAACTATGATGACTTAATTAATTTAATTCCTACTTCGAACTTCAATTATTTAATTTCATATTAAATAAAAATTTGAAGACATAAATTAATTCTAGAGTCATGTCTTGTTCAAGGCAAGAAAACACATTCACTGTAGAAAACGATACATGCAATCTATTTCTTTAGTTCATTGCTTCACATTTTTCCATTTCATCAATCAATGCAAACCATCAATGTTACATCTAGCTAGCAGAGAGACTGATTGAACATATATGATGACCTTAAATCATTTGTAATTAAGTTTTGACTCTTCCAATGACCTTGTCATATGTTTATTACCCTCATAGGATATCCTTAATCTATTTGGATAAATTCATTCTCCCAATATGATCTTATTTTATCACATGATAACCATTACATCTTTCTTCATGAAAAGTCAATTACTAGTAAAAGTAATTTAATCATTTATCTCAAAAATAAATTACCCATGGCCACGTTACTTTCCATCTATCAAGTAACGTTAATGAGAGGATATTGTTTACTCTTTATTGTGCTATGAATTCTACTGTTGTAAGTGAAGTTATGTCATGCAGAAGTTGTATACCCAATGTACCAGCTTTTGGCTCTATTACCAATTAAACACAAGCTATCAATACATCAAAGTATACAAGTCACACACACATAGTCCGCCAATTACTCAAGATTGAGGTAAGACACACTATGAATGTCACAAGTAAATAAATCCACAAACGAATCTAAAATTTATTCTACTTGGGTCCAGTCGGGTGAACAATTGGTCTAATTAGTTACATCTATGTCTCTATCTCATAGGAATTATCTGCCCCGATACCCAAAACAATGTACCTCCCTTATTTGGACTTAATAGATGACATGTTAGTCTTTTAATGAACTTGCTCAATTTTGATTAGACTAAGTATGTGTTTAGATTATCGGCTAATATAAGATGTCTTCTAACACTACGATCCATCCACGTAATGTCGCTTAGTATTAATTTAAATGTTAAATAACCAATGAGCCGAAATATTTTCTTTCATTTTGCTTCACGTGCAAAAACTATTGGGGAAAAAATACAAAAAATATTAATAATGATTTAGTTGTATTTAAACCAATGTATTCAAAAAAATACAAATTACATATATGTAAACTAAGGGCACTAAATCCTAACATAAGGATGCTAGAGGTGCAGTATTTTTTTTTTTTTTACTAATATAAAGCCTGCTGGGTTACAATAGAACTACTACCTATGGAAAAAATGAACAATGCATCAAAGTTTTTGGTGAAAGAAGTGTTGATGTAATATGAGTAAATGCTTTAAGAAAGGTACATTTCAACCATTAGCCTAATACTAAACATTGTAATTTGCCAAAATATGGGATGTGGGTTTCACAAGACTGAGTTGATGACCTTGTGGGTTTACTAAGGCCTCCTCTAGCCTCATTTGTATACATTGAAAATATCTACCCTAATTTTCTTCAATATCATTACTTTTCTTATTTGTTTTACTGACTAAAGCAAATTGAAAGAGGGCGTTGTAGTCTTCCATATTGCATGGGTGGTTTTTTTAAAAAGAATTTATGGGAATAAAAGTAGGAAAAAATGGTGTTCCGAGAAGCAATTGAATCACCAAGTTGGGCTTATCTTACACATTAAAATCAGACAAGTAATTTATATATTTATGATGCTACCAACTACAACTATATGATATAAAATAATGAAAAAGCCTTCTACCACCAACTTTTATTTCATCTTTTTCCAAAACGCCGTCTACAAACATCCAGATTGTAGGTAAAGTACAAACAAGTTTGATAAGGAATTCTCCATTTTTTATTGATAAGATCCATCTAAATTTTTTTTATGTATAATGGTTAGATTGTTAATACATATGAGAAATTGATATAAAACTTAAATAATTTTACATACTTTTATAATATTATGATAAAAATTGTACGTGTATTTTACATATTTATTTCCTTGTGGTCCACTTGAGTCAGCTGCTAGAGAATATATAGTATGGTCAATTTAGGTGTTCTTGCGAAAACTGACGTTTATTTCCATATTATAGAATTCGTCACTCTTCTTGCCTTACGTTAAAATTCACTCAATTTGTCCAAAAATATTAAAGAGTAAATTGCATTGAAAGTCCCCGAATAATAATTCATTCTACATTAATCTCTAAACATTAAAATATTTTAATTATATCCCTAACTTTCAACTTAATATAAATAAAAAACTAAAGGGAAAAAGAGAGAGAGGGAGAGAGAGACATAGTTGAAGCTTCTACAAAAGCTGGAAATCCCAAATGGTCTCCGACCCACGTTTTGTTTTGTGTTGAATTAATTATTTTTAGATAAAATACTTAAAATTTTAAAGGTTACAATAAATTTCAAATTTCTTATTTTCTGTATATTTAGAATTTAATTTTTCATTTTATTTTATTTAAAAATTTTTGTCCAGTTATTAGCACGGTTAAATTCTTCGATTAATTTATTGGTGTGACATTCTAAAATTTAAAAAAAAAAGATACTCACTCGATAATCATGTCACAAAAATGACATTACAATGTACTTGAATTTAACAAATTTTTAAATTTGCGCCGTAATAAAATATTTAGACTAACTAATGGTATTATAAATGTGAGCTATGTCCAAAATTAAAGTAAAAATATCCAATCTAAAATTGGGCATATATAGGGATCGAAATTGAAATTTGCCCATTTCATATAATTAAAAGTATAGGGAGCAGAATTGGAATTTAACCATTTTTGTTAATAAAGTAAAAAGCGAAAGAAGTTTTAATGATATTAAAGTAGAGGGAGCAGAATTGAAATTGAACGATTTTTATTAACAATGTAAAAGGAAAGGAGGGAGATGTGGTGAGAAATGCCAAATTTCCATTGTGGTGTAGATAGGTTTTATGGTATGGGATATGTTTTGCATTTTTTCTGATTTTGATTATTAAGTTGAAGATTTCAGTTGTTGTAATAATGGATTTACAGTTATATAACAGAGTTGAATTATTCCATTAGAAAACTTCCAATTGCCTGACATCATTTTTAGCTTTAATCTAATGTTAAATCATTTTTAACAAAATTTTAAAAAGGTCATTTCATTCAACTCCTTATAAATCCCTCAAGAACTTGCAATTTTCACCATTTCTCCCCGCAACAAGCATGGAGCTCAGTGAACGCTTGGGGCAACGCCTCCTTGGAATCCATCGATCCCGAAATCCACGACCTCATTGAAAAGGAGAAGCGTCGCCAATGCCGCGGCATCGACTTCATAGCTTCCGCAAACTTCACTTCCTCCGCCGTGCTCGAGGCCCTTGGCAGTGCTCTAACCAACAAATACTCCCAAGGCATGCCGGGGAACCGTTACTACGGCGGAGATCAATTCATTGACGAGATTGAGAACCTGTGCAGATCCCGCGCTTTACAAGCTTTCAATCTCGATCCCGCCAAATGGGGCGTCAACGTTCAGCCGTACTCTGGTTCGCCGGCGAACTTCGCCGTTTACACGGCAGTTCTTAAGCCACATGATCGGATCATGGGACTGGATTTGCCTTCGGGCGGTCACTTGACGCATGGGTACTTTACTGCCGGCGGGAAGAAGATATCGGCGAGTTCGATTTACTTCGAGAGTTTGGCTTATAAAGTGAAATCAAGTAGCGGGTATATTGACTATGAAATGTTGGAAGAAAGGGCGATGGAGTTCAGGCCGAAGCTGATCATTTGAGGGGGCGATGGGTATCCAAGGGAGTGAGATTACGGCAGGTTCAGGGCGGTTGCTGATAAGTGCGGCGCTCTCTTGTTGTGTGACATGGCTCACGTTAGTGGCCTTGCTGCTGCTCAGGTATTCACATTGCACTGCACTCCGGGTTGGGTCTCCAAAAATTTTAATAAATCTAAAAGGTTAAAATGTGCCTACAGTCACTATATTTTTTCAAAAAATAGGAATTTAATCTTTATACTTGTATATCTAGAAATTTAGTCGTTTTACTTTTTAAATTTTAAAATTCAAATTTAATTATTAATATGTTAATTTTTTTTGTTAAATTGACTGTTGTAATTAAGGGTGAGCGTTCGATCAAATTGAATGAAAAGTTTTAAATTAATCGAGTTGACAAATCATATTTTGTCATCCTAACTCAATTTGAAATTTTCTCAAATCGAGTCAAGTGAGATAAAATTTAAATTGAATATCTTTGTTCGAGTTAAATTTAAAAAAAATAATTTTGGGTCCTTGTAACCACTGTCACCCACCGTAATCAAATTTATTCACCGTAATCAAATTTAATATTAACTTTCATCACCTCATAATTAGAGGTGCTCATGGGTCGGACAGAGCCAAGTTCAAGTCGGGCTCAACTAAAAATTCAGGCACATTTACTAGACCCTGGCCAAGTTCGGCCCGAAAAATGGGCTTAAAATTTTGCCCAAACCCAACCCGGATAGAAATGTTAAAACTTGGGCCCAACCCGGCCCGCTCGTATTAATTTTTATATTATTTTTATATTATTTTTAAATATATATAATACATCAAAAATACTAAAAACATCAAAATAAATATGTAACATCCCTTACCCGGGTTCGATGTCTGAACCGAGTACGAGGCATTACCAGACAATATCATAACCAATCATACAAAGTCGAGCCATAAAATTTCGTTCTAAATTAAAACTTTTTTATAATATATCATACAATCCTTAAAATGGGCCTATGGGGCCCAAAACGCAGTTTGTGAGTGGTCCAGGACCAAACCGAGAACTTAGAAAATTTTTGGAAATTTAGGTCAAAAACAGGGCACACGCCCATGTGAAACAAGGACACACCCGTGTGGCAGGCCGTGTGGTCACACACGCCCGTGTCCCCAACCTGTGTTGAATTATTGGAAAATTATTTTTCATTTTGAACCTACAGGGGTTTTCACACGGCTGAGCACATGCCCGTGTCATTGCCTCATGTTCTTCACATGGCCTCAACACGCCCATACCCTCACCCCGTGTGAAAAACTGGGGTATTATAATGATGACGTCAGCATGCAATTTTGGTCACACGGACACGGGACACGCCCGTGTGACCAAGCCGTGTGACGTCCTTATTCTCTGAAAATTTCATGCAAAGTTCACACGCCCCACACACATGGCCGTAGTGGCCAGCCGTGTGGCCCTAAGTTAGGCTATTTCCCAAGCCATCTTTTGCCTCAAAACACATACAAACTTTACCATTTTTAAAATCACATACCATACACATTTTTAGGCATTTAAGTGACTTCATTTAACATCAATCATCCATTTCAACTTATCCACACACAAACACACCAAATATTCCATGAATTACCTCATAAGGATCGATAAATAAACCAATATCATCATTGGCCAAATCACATGACCTTAAATACAAAATGACTTATCAAAAGACAATTGCCACAATATAGCCAAACCAACATGACACTTACAACACCACTAAGTCCCTATACATGCCATAGTTTCAAAAGAATTCATATTACAATACCAAAAGAATGTTGTGGATAGTGTGAGTGATCCTCCAACACTTCCCAATTTGTGAGCTGGCTTGACTAATCTATAAAACAAGGAAAAAGAGAAAAGAGTAAGCTTTAAGAAGCTTAGTAAGTCTATATATATGCAAATAATTAACTTACCACATAACCTTACCAATACCATATACATGCCAAACACATCGTTACATAAACCTAAGTTCACATACACCCATGCACACATATACACTCACCCACATTTTCACTGGCTCATAAATACACCTACACTTACATACCACAAAACCACACAAATCTCTTTTAGTAAGCTTTCCCACTGAGCCCTTCGAAATAACATTCGATACCTAGTGGTTTCAGCACATAGCTCCACCAACACGTAATTCGGCTCTCATGTACATATGGCGAACTCTCAGTACCACCCATGTGACCTAGCCATTAAATCTCATAGCTCTCGTGTCTACATGGTGTCCAACACTAAGAATCACACATATGACCTAGCTACATATAACATAGCTCTCGTCTCTACATTATGTACTCTCGGTAACATACATGCAAGCTAGCTATTTTAAACCCTTAGCTCTCATGTACACATGGTATACACCCGTATTACATATGTGACCTAGCTACTCATGAAATTATCATCCCGTAGCTCTCATGTACACATTGTATAATCACCGTATAACACATGTGACCTAGCTACCACATTGCATCTCGTAGCTCTCTTGTACACATGGTGTCCTACCCACGGAAACACACATGTGACCTAGCTACACATTATCCGTATCTTTCGTTTTTCTAAAGGTTCAATCGGGAACACCAAATTTCCATTATTCACCAAATCATAGAAGTTATCCAACATTATCCATAACATACAATAAATTATATTTATGGAATTAAAATTGATGTATTACTTACATATAAACTTACCTTGACAATAAAAAGCGATAATTTGCAATTTAGTCCGAAACCTTGCCCTTGCCTCGGTTAAGGTCGATTCCTCGATCTTCACAATCTATAACGACACATTTAGCATGTTTAATCACTACATTATTCAAAACAGCCCAAAATCTTCCTATAGCAAATTTTGTAATTTGACCCTTAACTTTTTTAATTTTACACTTTAGTCCTTAGGCTCGGTTTATGATTTTCATTCAATTTTTATGCATTTCAAGCCTAGCCAAATCACTTTTCCTCTTATAGCAGCCCCCATTTTCCATCATTTCATAATTTATGCACACTACATTTCAACTTTTACAATTTAGTCCTTTTTTACAATTTTCACCAAAAATCACCTAGTAGAAGTTGTTCATCACACTTTATACTTTCATATTCTACCACTAGTTATCAAAATACATGCATGTCATTCATGGGTAAAATTTTAAACATCAACCCTAGCTTGAAATAGTGGTAGAAGTAGCTAGAGCAAGTTACGAGGATTTCAAAAATACGAGAATATTAAAAACGGGGCTTGACATCACTTATTATGAGCTTGAGAAGTTAACAAAACCCTAGCTATGGTGTCTCTTCAAATTCGGCACTAGGGGAAGAAGATGGACACCATTTTTGACTTATTTTCCCTTTTTATTTCTTTTATTAATATTTTCCCTTTTTATTTCTTTTATTAACTAACGACCAAAATGCCCTTCATTAAAAACCTTTGATATTCCATCCTTCCTTGGTCATTTTTGTCCAAGCAAAGTTAAAATGGCCTAATTACCATATAGAGACCTCTAAATTAAATTCTAATTCAATCAAGTACCTCTATGGATTAAAACCCATAATTTTCACCTATTGCAATTTAGTCCATCCTATCAAATTGGACATGCAAACAATAAAATTCATGCACCAAAATTTCACATAATTATTCAAACACCCAATAAACATCAAAACTCAATTGGAAAAATATTTTAGACTTCAAATTCATGATTTCGAAACCACTATTCCGTTTAGCCCCTAATCCGAGCTGTTACAAAATATTTCCTGACAAATTAAAAATAAATTTTAAAAAATATGTAGACTTAAATAACACTAAAATAAATGTAACTTAACAAGCAAACGCCTCTAAAATAATAACAAAATTAACAAATGCCTTTAAAATAATAACAAAATTAACAATAAAATAAGTTTTATACAATAACCAAACAGTAGCAACAAAATAGTAGCAACATAATAGTAAAATTGTAGCAAAATAGGGAGAAAACAACAAAAAATAACATTAAAAAAAAGAGTAATTTTTTGTCCTTTAGTGAATTTGGGTCGGGCTCAGGCTAAAAAGGCCTTACCCGAGGAAAAAGGGCTTTATTTTTTTTATCCAATCCAATTTTTCGGGCCTATATTTTTACCCAAACCCTCCCACATTTCGAGTAGGCCTTTAGGCCGAGTTGGGTGGCCAGACCTATGATCAGGTCTACTCATAATTTATTTATCAATCTTTTATGTATGCTTAGTTGTTTCAATTATCTTCTGATTCTTGTCACTATGTATTTTGAAATTAAAAAATATATTAAATATAAAAATGTGATTTTTTTTAATAAAAGTTATTTTAAAGATAAAATGTGGAATTTACACCAACATAAAATTTTAACACAAATATTTTATGGCATCATTAATAATTCAATTGATTAAACAATTCAATAATATAAATAATATAAAATGTAAAATTTAATTTAATAATATAAATAGTAGATATAAATAAAATTATTACTATTTAGGTTTAGAGGGATTTTTGGTTGATTTTGATTTTTTTTTATTTAGGAGTAAATGGTGAGAAGTAAAAATTTAGAGGAATATAAAAAGTTTTAGGAGTAAAATTTTGGAGGGAAAATATTAAAAAAATAATTGGGGGGATGGGTTTGAGGTAGATGAGGGGTTAGAATGGGAGAGGAGTAAAAGTTTTGGAGAAAAGGTAAAAAGGTTTGGGGTTTGGGGTAAAAATATAAAATATTATAGTTTGATATTCGATTTAATTGAGTTATTTGAATTTGAAAACTCAACATGATTTGAACTTGACATTTGAAAAAAAATTTCGAGTTAATTCGATTCGTTTAACTCAAAATTCGAATTTTTTGAGTTGAATCGAGTTTTGCTCACCCCTAACTGCAATATTTTTTAAGTAAAAAAGTACTTACTTTGCATGTAATTAAAAAAAATGTTGTAATTAACTTGAATTTAACAAAATAATAATAATAGTATTAACAGTTTGACCTAAATTTTAAAATCTAAAGGAAAAAATAACTAAATTCCTAAAAATTCAAATAAAAAAACTAAATTTTAATTGTTCGATTAATACAAAAACTATAGGCATTTTTTAACCAACCTTAAAACAACAAATTTTGGCAATGATTTATGATAAATGCAAAAATATTTACACTAAACTAATAAGTTGATTTAAAAAAAAAAAGTGTTGGAAAATATGGACATTACATATATAATAAGGATAATTACATGTTATTATTTACTATCATGATAGGTTAGCCCAAATTAAAAGTGATCTAATTTGGTTAGAATTTTATTGGGCTTTAATTATTAAATAAAGTATGGGTCAAATATGTGTAGATACTCTTCTAATCAAATTCTAATTAATGATGGGCTAATTAGAATTTGATTAGAACTAATATGCCAAGATTATAAATATTAGGGTTATGGTCCCCAAATTATACACAAGATATCTTTTCTAATATCCAATCATTAGGAAAGAGAGAGTAGATATTATCTAAATTTCTTGTATGCTAATTTGGAAGATCAAATCCCCAAAATCCGGTAAAACTTCAAGGAATTCATGGATTCAAGTACGCTTCCGCATTTACTTTTATTCTTGATGATTTGACATGATAGATCCTAGTTTATTCAGTTTTTTTTTAGATTTATTTTACAAATCTAACAAGTGGCATCCGAGTCTCGTCATGTTGAATTATTGGGAATTGATTAAGTTTCTATTTTTTTATGGAATGAATTAATTCTCCATTATTTTTAGAATGATTCATTTTTTAGATCTTATGGATTTGATATTTTAATTATATATTATGTTGAATCTTTGAGATTCTTGATAAATTTTTCAGTTTTGATTCTTTAAATAAAATTTTAAAGTTTTTAATAAAATTTTAATGTTTTAATTTTTCGTGGAAAGATGTACAGTTTTAATTAAAAAAACTATAGAAATTTATTCATATATATATGTTTCGTTTATATATATCTATATATATATAATATATGCATGCTTTGATTGGTTTAATGCATGTTGTTTTGGAAAATTATATAAATATATATGATTATCTTTTAATTTGATTGAAAGATAAAATTAGGGTAAATATTTTGAAACAAATAAATTCAGATTTTGACTTTTAATTGAGGATGTCTAATATTTTAAATAAATTAGTTTAAACAAAATGCCGCCAAAATAACCTCTTTTGTGTAGATTAGTTTATTTGAAATATTAAGATGATTATAAGTTTTTGTGATTCATGTAACACCCCTTACCCAGGTTTATCGCTTTACTCGAGCACGAGGCATTATGGAACAATATCAAGTCTAATTATACACTCTCAAGCCATAAAATTTCTTTCCAATTTAAAATTTTTACATACTATATCATACGATCCTTAAAATGGACCTACGGGGCCCCAAAACATACTTTGGAAGTGGTCTGAGACGAAACTGAAAACTTAGAAAATTTTGGAAAATTTGCCTCATTACAGGGCACATGCTCATGTGAGACAAGGGCACGCCCGTATGGGCAGGCCGTGTGGTCACACACACTCGTGTCCCCTACCCGTGTTGAATTTTTTTGAAAAATTATTTTCATTTCGAACCTACAGGGGTTTTCACACGGCCGAGCACATGCCCGTGTCCTTGGCTCGTGTCCTACCACACGGTCTCGACACGCCCGTGTGGTTCCCAATGTGAAAAAATTGGGACATTCTGTTTATGACGTCAGCATGCCATTTTAGTCACACGGCCATGAGACATACCCGTGTGACCAGGCCGCGTGACATCCTTAAGCTCGGAAAATTACAAGTAAGGTTCACACGCCCAACACACATGGCCATTGGGTTTGGCCGTGTGGCCTTAAGTTAGGCTATATTCCAAGCCATTCCTTGCCCCAAAACACATACAAACACTACCATATTTGACACCACATATCAACACATCTTTAAACATCAAAATATCACTTAGCATACCATGAATTACCTCAAAAGACATGTATAAACCATTCTCATCATTGGGCCATGTCACATGGCCTTGTTTACAAAATGTGTAACACCCCTAACCCATATCCGTTGCCAAACTAGGGTTAAAGGCATTACCGGACCAATCTGAACTTTTACAGACATTATACATTCATTCATCACAAAACATAATCAAACATAATCATATAGTCCCTTATAAAGATCTTTGAGACCTTAAACATGCATTAAAAGTAGGTCGGGGCTAAACCGAACACTTAGAGAATTTTTTAAAACTTTAACATATTTCTATACTGCAGAGATCACACGCCCGTGTGATCAGGCCGTGTGCCTTACACGGCTACCAGACACGCCCATATGTCTAGGCGGTGGCAAAACAGAGCATACATACTAACTTGTTCACACGGCCACGAGACACGCTCGTGTGCTTGATCGTGTGAAAATTAAGGAGGCTACTAACTTGCACACACGGCCACAAGGCACGCCCGTGTGCCTAGCCCGTGTGACATCCTAACCAATTCGGCCAAGGTACAAGGATCACACGGTTGTGACACACGCCCGTGTGCTTTGGCCGTGTGACACAAAATGGGCTTGGTTTAAGCCACATTTTCCCATCCAATTGTCAAATACCTACAATATATATATCATTCAAAATGCAACAATGATCAACCATTTCAGCCAATTGCCAAACCAAAACATAACTCAATTCATTATCATCCAATTCATACTCATCATCCAAACTAAATCATACCAAAATCTCAAACACAATAGCATACCAATGTACACTTACCTCACCTATTAGCATCATATTTAATCACTTATTAAACTTGCTAAAATCAAAACATTTTTCATACAAAAAATGACCATTACTCAAGGACATACTTGCATCACATAAACCTACCAAAACAAGCATATTCATAACTATTTGTTAGCCACATCTCATGGCATAACTTATAAGCTTTACAAAACATATCCCAAAGACATCTAGTCTATACATGCCATAATTCAACATCACTAACAAAATATACAAAATAAAGATTGATAGTGTGGTGATGATCCTTGACGATCCCCGAGCTCTAGGTAGCTTTGATAACTATAAAACAGAGTAAAATAAACGCAAAGTAAGCTACAAAGAGCTTAGTAAGCCATATACAAATAAATCCATAACAAAGAACAATTTTTAACCATTAGAACCATATGATCTATGGTATAACATAAGCACAAATTCACATATCATATTCGTATAGCTCACATATTAAATGATCATATACATACATACCTCTTATTCTCTAAATTTCTTATACATTCATATGTACCAGAGTTCAGATGCGCATTTGTATTATCCTTCACTTTCTCAGAATGCTTGTTGAACCAACCGAAATTAACTAGGATACGTGGATAGCTCAGAAAACTCATACAATGCCGACGTCCCAGACGTGGTCTTACATGTAATCAAATATCAATGCCACTGTCCCAAACAGGGTCTTACTCGAATCAATACGATGCCAATGTCCCAGACATGGTCTTACTCGTTAATCTCATATCGATGCCAACGTCTCAGACGTAGTCTTACATGAAAACACATATTGGATCCTATGTCATGACATATGTATCCTTACCATTCCTAGGGTTCGGACGGGGCTTTTCGAACTTAATCACATGCTCATAATTTAATTCAGATTTCACATTTTTAGCTCTCATAGCCATATAATACAATTCAATCAACATAATAGCAATTATAATTCAATTTAACGCATTTATTTGTATATCGACTTACCTCGTACGGATATGAACGGACAAAAACTGCTATTCAACGATTTTTGACTTTCCTCGATCCAATTTCGTTTTCTTTAGTTCTTGATCTATATAAATTCAAATTAAGCTCTTTTATTCACTAACTCATTCAATTTAATCCAAAAACATATAATTAGGACATTTTACAAATTAGCCCTCACATTGCACATTTTCACACTTTAGTCCCTATTTCACAAAATCATCAAATCCACAAAATACCACAATTTCATTAAAACACATGTGTGCCGAATTCTCATATGTTCTCTACTAGCCCATATATTTCAATTATTTCACATTTCAGTCCCTCAAAAACTCATTTTCACAATTTAGCCCAAATTGCTCAAATTCATCAAAAACTCATAGACAACACATAATAATCAAACACATATCTTTCATATTTCATCTATTAACACTTCAAAGCTCATAAAATCAACAATAGCATTTCATGAAATCTTCAACAAAAATAGAAATTGAGACATGGGTTTTGTAGTACACGAAGCAACGATTTCAAAAACATAAAAATTATCAAAAACGGACTAACATGCATACCTTAATTCTTGATTCAAAATGCCAAATGAACAAACACCAAAACCTTTTCTTTTTGTTTCTAATATCGGCAAAATGCATGACAAAATGGCCACATTCATGTTTTGATATATTATAACATATAATAATAATCAATTTACCATTTTATCCATTATTTATTAATTTATAAAACACATGTATTAAGGTCATTTATGACCACTTAAAAATTCAATGGTATAATTGCCATATAAGGCCATTATAATCAAAAGCCATTTCAATTAAACATGTGAACATGTAGCATGCTAATTTTACCATTTTTGCATTTTAATCCTTTTTCAAATCAAACACTCAAACAAACAAATTAAATCACAGAAGTTTCACAGATATCAATTCACATGCTATAGACACAGAAAATAATATTAAAATATTTTTCGAACTCGGATATGTGGTCCCGAAACCACTGTTTCAACTAAGGTCCAAACCGAGCTATTACAAAATGACTTATCAAATGACCTTTGCCCACATTATGGCTAAACCAACATGACACCTACAATTCCACTAAGCCCCTGTACATGCCATAGTCTAAGAGTTTGTGTCACAATACCAAAAGATTTTATCGATAGTGTGGGTGATCCTCTGACTCGATCTGATTCCAAGCTGGCTTGACTAAATCTATAAAACAAAAGAAAAGAGAAAGGAGTAAGCTTCAAAAGCTTAGTAAGTCTATATGTAAATAATCAACATTGAGACAACATTCCACCACAACAAGGATATCTCTCATATACCAACTTACCACTCAAAACTTACCAACTTTTCCATACAATTCATACACATTATTTTCACCTATTTAAGTCCACATGCACCATCACAACCACATGCATTTTTCCATAATTTCACTTGCCCAAAGAATACACCTACGTACACATATTGAACTACTACACCAAATCTCTTTAGTAAATATTCTCATTGAACTCTTCGGATTAACACTTGATACTCGGCGAACTTTCCCATCAAGATACCACCAATCCATAAGTTCGGCTCTCGGGTACACATAGTGAAGATCACTTTATCACCTATGTGACCTAGCCATTTAGTCTCGTAGCCCTCGTGTGCACATGGCAAAGGTCACTTTACCGCTCATGTGTCTTAGCTACGTAGGACATTGCCCTTATGTACACATGATGAAGGTCACTTTATCATCCATGTGACATAATCATTAAGTCCCAAAATCCTCATTTGCACATGGTGAAGGTCACTTTATCACACATGTGACTTAGCCATTGAGCTCCTTAGCTCCCGGTCTACATGGTGAAGCTCACTTTATCACACATGTGACCAAACCGCATTTTACTCGTATAATCTGTTATCCTGAAAGTTCAACCAGGAGTTCTCAATCCCAACTCAACCAAACATCATAGAAAATTATCATCATCAACAGTTCATTATAACCATTAGATATCATTAATGCATAATTCAAAAAATTAAATTACTTACATATAAACTTACCTCGAAAACAAAATGTGATAATTTACAATTTAGTCCGAAACCTTGCCCTTGCCTCGGTCAAGGTCAATTCCTTAATCTTCTCATCTATAATGACACATTTAACTCGTTTAATACACACCTTGTTCAATTTAGTCCAAAAATCATCGTACAACAATTTTTACCATTTTACCCCTAACTTTGTCAATTTTTACAACTAAGTTCCTAGGCTCGTAAATTGAAATGTATCAATTTCTTTGACAACCCAAGCCTAGCCGAATGTCTATAGCACCCAAAATAGCCCACATTTCTCATCAATTTATACTTTTACCCCTCAACTTCTCAACTTTGCAATTTGGTCTTTTTTAGGGACTTCCATGAAAAATCACCTAGAAATCATAGTTCACTACACCTTAAACCCTCATATTCCACCATTAGACATCAAAATACTTGCATGTCATAAATGGGTAAATTTTTAAGCATCAAACCTAACTCAAAATAAGGGTAGAAATAGCTAGAGCAAGCTACGAGGATTCTAAACATACGAAGAACATTAAAAACAAGACTTGAATGTACCTTAAACGAAGCTTGAAAGTGACCAAAACCCTAGCTATGGTTGGCTTCTAAATTTCGGGACCAAGGAGGAAGATGGACACCAATTTTGACTTCTTTTTCCCTTTTTACTTCTTTAATTATCCAAATGACCAAAATACCCCTCATGCCCTTCTTTAAAATTTTTCCCTTCCACGGGTATTTTTGTCCAAACAAGGTTAAAATGGTTTAATTACTACATAAGGACCTCTAATTTAAAAACCTAATTCAATCAAGTACCTTTATGAAATAAAACTCATATTTTTCAACTATTGCAATTTAGTCCAACTTACCAAATTAGACATATAACCAATAAAATTCACTCACCAAAATTCCACCTATTTATCCAAACACCCAATTAATATCAAAACTAAATCAAAATAATATTTTAAACCCCTGATTCATGGTTTCAAAACCACTTTTTCATTTAGCCCCTAATTCGGGCTGCTACAATTCATGCGTTTATTAATTGACCCAAAGGTAAGTTAATATTTGGTAGAATTTCAACGACATCTGTGGTGATAAATTTGTGACAATTATAAGGTATTTTATGTGAGTAATAAGTTAGTCCAAAGATTAATTCATTGTTTAACATAATTTATTGTCAATGTTTGATTGATACAACAAGAGTAACGCTTACTATTAATATTATTGTCCAAAGACTTAATATTAATGTTGTCTTTGGTATCTTGAGATGGGATTAGCCATTATCCTAAATTTATTGTTTACTTATGAATATTGATTTAAGCTTATTTTTGTTCTATATTCAGCTAATTCATCTTCTACTGCCACAATATCTACCCATATAAATTCTATACCCATGCTTAATGAGACTAATTTTAAGGAATGGAAAAGACACTTACTTATAGTGCTTGGCTGTATGGACATAGACCTTGCATTAAGGGAAGATCAACTTGCACCTCTAACTATGGAAAGCACCTCTGATGTTAAAAGGTATTTTGAGAGGTGGGACCGTTCAAATCGCATGAGTCTTATGATCATGAAACTCATCATTCCAGAAGCCTTTAGGGGCATAGAATCTGAAGAGATTACTCAGGTTTCCTTGATGAAATTGAGAAATGTTTTGCTAAAAATGATAAGGTTGAGATGACATCACTTCTGACTTCTTTGATGTCTATGAAGTATAAGGGTCATGGAAACGTAAGGGAGTACATTATGGAGATGTTCTATATTGCTTCAAGACTTAAGTCACTTAAGATCGAGCTTTCTTGCTTGTTCTTATGGTTTTGGTATCGCTTCCTGCACAATTTAATCAATTTAAAATTAGTTATAACTGTCAAAAAGAGAAATGGACCCTAAATAAGCTCATTTCTCATTGTGTGCAAGAGGAAGAAAGGTTAAAGCTTGATAAGTCTGAAAGTGTTCATTTCGCCAATGCTCCTAAAGACAAGGACAAAAAAAGAAAATATCATAATGAAGTTGCTAAGGATCTAGCTCAAAAGAAACAACAACAAGCTACAGAGAGTTTTTTATTTGTAACAAGTCTGGACACGTAAAGAAAGATTGTACCAAATATCATGCTTGGCATGCAAAGAAAGGTATAATTCTTAATTTGGTCTGTTCTGAGATTAATTTAGCTTTAGTACCTAGAAACACTTGGTGGATAGATTCTGGTCCCACTACTCACATAAGTGTTTCTATACAGGCTTGCCTAAGTTACCGAAAGCCAAGTGATGGTGAAAGACACATCTTTGTGGGCGATAGAAAATTAGTAGAAGTGGAAGCAATCGGGCATTTTAGGTTGTTATTAGGAACTAGTTTTTATTTGGATTTAAAAGACACTTTTATTGTACCGTTATTTAGATGAAATTTAGTTTCTGTTTCTTCGTATGACAAATTTGGATATTATTGTTCATTCAGAAACAATAAATTTAATTTGTCTTTAAATTCAAATGTTATTGGAAATGGTTAATTAAATACTTATGACAACCTTTATTTGCTAGAAACAGTTGCATCCTATAATGAAACCTTGTATGTGGAATCACGTAGTATGAAACGCAAATTAAATAAGGAAAATTCAGCATCATTATGGCATAGGCGCTTAAGTCATATCTCAAAAGTTAGAGTTGAACATCTTGTGTCTGATGGTATTTTAGAGTCCCTTAAGTTCACAGACTTTGATTTCTGTGTCAATTGCATTAAAGGAAAACAGACCAAAACCAAGAGATTGGGTGCCAACAGATCTACAGACGTCTTAGAATTCATTCATACAGATATTTGTGGGCCATTTCTTATGGCATCCTAGAATGGTCAACAATATTTCATAACATTCATAGATAATTACTCACGTTATGGGTACTTATATCTCATTCATGAGAAATCTCAGTCTTTGGAAGTTTTTAAAGCTTATAAAGCTGAATTTGAGAATCAAGTCAACAAAAGGATTAAAAACATCAGATCTGCTCGTAGTGGTGAGTACTACGGTAGATATGATAACTCAGGTGAACAATGTCCAGGACCATTTGTGAAATTCCTAGAGGAATGCGATATTGTCTCACAGTACACCATGCCAGGATTGCTTAGTATGAATGGTGTAGCTAAAAGATGAAACAGAACTCTTAAGGATATAGTAAGGAGCATGATTCCTCATTCTACCTTACTTGAGTCCCTCTAGAGAGAAGCATTAAAGACAGCAGCTTATATTCTGAATAGAGTACCCAATAAAGTAGTTGCAAAAACACCTTATGAACTTTTGACAGGTCAAAAGCCTAGTCTAAAGAATTTTCACTTTTGGGGATGTCTAGTTGAAGCAAGGCCTTATAGGCCACATGAAAAGAAATTGGACTCCAAAACAGTAAGCAGCTACTTTATTGGCTATTCTGAGCGATATAGGGGCTATAAATTTTATGATCCCATAATAAAGAATATTTTTTAGACAGGAATTGCAACATTTTTTAGGATGTTGAGTTTGGGGGAGAAATAAGGTTAGAGACATTGCTTTTGAAAATGAATTGGATTCTAACTCAGTTCCTACTATCACTTTTGATGATGTTCAGGTTCTTATATCTATTATTGATCAAGAAGTGAATCCAGAACCTCTATAAGACAATGTTGACCAACTCCCCATTCAAAATGAGGTAATTGTTCTAGAAGAACAAACTCAACAACCTCAAGAACAAGTGCCAACAAGGAGGCCCACAAGAGAAAGGAGAAATACTATTCCAGATTATTATCTTGTATTTCTCCAAAAACATGAGGATGACAATAGAATGATGGAAGATGATCCAAACAACTTTCATCAAGCCATGAAAATTTCTAATTCTCAAAAGTGGATTGATGCCATGAAAGATGAATATAAATCTATGTAAGACAATAAAGTTTGAGAACTTGTCCCATTACCTGAGGGTGCAAAACCAATTGGTTGTAAATGGATATTTAAAACCAAAAAGGATGTAAATGGTAATGTGGAGAGGTATAAGGCGCGTCTTGTAGCAAAAGGATATACTCAGAAAGAAGGTATTGATTTTGCAGAGACTTTCTCTCCAGTTTCATCGAAAAACTCCTTTAGGATAATCATGGCGCGTGTTGCTCATTTTGATCTTGAGTTACATCAGATGGATGTTATGTAACACCCCTTACCCGTATCCGATGCTGGGATAGGGTACGAGACGTTACCTTACTAAATTCCACGCAATCATTCAACTTATACTCATTGAAATGTGTCATAATTTAAAACTTTTTCAAACAATGTCCTACATACCTTCATATGGGCCTACGAGGCCTAAAACACGATTTGGAAACAACCCGGGACCATTTCGAATACTTAAGAAAATTTCTTCAAAAACTATTAAAAACAGAACACAAGCTCGTGTGGAAGGGCAACACGCCCATGTGGCCTCAAGACTTGGCCGTGCTGATCGCCCGTGTACCTCACACAGCCTAAGCACCTAGGGACACGCCCGTGCCCTGAATTTACTTTCTAACTTTGAACCTTTAGGGGTTTTCAAACGATCTGGCACATGCCCGTGTGCTCAGCCTGTGCCCCTCACATGGCTAGAACACGCACGTGTCGTGGCCTATGAGCAAAAACCTTGACATTCTATTTCTGACGTCAGCAATCACAAGGCCGTGGCACACGCCCGTGTGCTTGGCCATGTCCTCCACACGGTTGAGACACATGGCCGTGTCTCAGCCCGTGTGTTTACTATTGGGCATTTAATTCAACAATTTTAAGGTGCAGGGGACACAAAGCCTATGTACACGCCTGTGGGGTGAATCGTGTGTCACACATGGCCTAGACACACGCCCGTGCGTCTATCCGTGTGAACAAAAATAAGCTATCTACCAAGCCTTTTTGCCACCCTGAAACAAAACCAAATACATATCTAGACATACCAAGACTTTTAAGCTCAACCAGTAGCCATAAATTGGCATCGTAATCTATTCATATAAATCAATCCAACCAAAGTATGCATAATTCAACTCTTAGTACACACATTCCTGAATAATATCATTATTTCCATTTATCAACTTCCAATATTAGCCATCATTCATGGCATTACACAAAAGAAAATTTTTAAGACAAGCCATCACATTTTGCCCAAAGTAATGTGGCACTTCACAAAATAATAGAGTCCTATACATGCCATATTCAAAAAGATTTAAACTAACTATACCAAGTGCTTCAATGGATAGTGTAAGCGATGACTCCGATGTTCATTGCTCCTCAAGCTATTTAGACGGCACTATAAGAAAATGGAAAGGAGAGGGGTAAGCATAAAGCTTAGTAAGTCATAAGTAAATAAAGGACAACATAATTACCATGTTAAGTCATACTCTTAACACATCATGATTTATGCATGATACAAAGAATAACCACAACTTGACTTACTCATTTTCATCCATTTCTAACTATATAACATGCTATTGAGCCCACATTTTATCCATTGCACTTAGGCACCTGCACCACTTGCAAAAATCATCACAATATCTCTCAACTTAACATTATCTTTAAGTTTTCCTGTTGAACTATTTAGAATACGAAAGGATATTCAATGAGTCTCCAACATAGGGTATCGAGCCGATGCCATGTCCTAAACATGGTCTTACACTAGCTCACATGTTGAGGCCGATGCCATGTCCCAGACATGGTCTTACACTAGCATACATCTCGACCCGATACCATGTCCCAAACATGGTCTTACATTAACTCTCTCGTGTCGACGCAGATACCATGTCCCAGACATGGTCCTACACTGACCCTCTCGTATTGAGGCCGATGCCATGTCCCAAACATGGTTTACACTAGCACTTCTCGGTTTGTGTAGATGTCATGTCCTAGACATGGTCTTACACTAGTACATATCAAACCGATGCCATGTCCCAGACATGGTCTTACACTAGCTCTCGTATCAACCTTAGTATCATAACTTGAATATCCAATCTATTCTTAAAGTTCAACCGGGCTCTAATGCATATGTTCTCATCATTACATGACCAAAATTCATCATTCAACAATTCATACTCAAGTAAACATTCTCACACATATCTCATATCACAATGCATAATCTTATGACAAATCAATGGTTTCATGCATAAAAATTTAAAATGTTGCATTATTTGCCTACAACTTACCTTGATATACAAAATGTGAACAACCGCTTGGTTTAGTCAATTTGCTTGGCCTTTCCCCGGTCTAGGTTCGGATTTGGTAAATCTTGATCTATAACAATGAAAATTCACTATTTTAATCACCAATCTAATTTAAACAAGTCAAGAATCATAATTTGGTAAAATGACCATTTTACCCCTAGGCTTGGAAATTGATTTTTATTGAATTTCCTTATCAACCAAGCTTAACCAAATTTTTTTCACTCTTTTGGCAACTCAAAATTCCTATTATTTCATGCACTTACTCTTTATTTTGCAACTTTACAACTAAGTCCAATTTAGATGTTTTCGATGAACTCCTTTTTTCAAAGGTTGTATATTTAACAATATTAACTCATTTTCTTCCATAAAATTTCAGCAAACAACACTTATTCATTAATGGAAAAACTCTAAACTTTTAACCATTTTGCAAATTAGTCCCCCTCAATAGGTAGCTCATGCTACAAGGGTCTCAAAAATGCAAAAATTATTAATGGAAGCCATCAAAATCACTTACTTGAAGAAGGAATAAGTGGCTGCAAATTTGAGCTTTCAAAAACCCCAAAAATGGCTGAAATTTTAGTGAAGAAGAAAGCAAAATGAAGCTAATAGAAGGCTAGGCTATTTAGGTACTATTTTATCAATTAAACCATAAAATATCTTACCAACCCTTTTGACTTTTCTTTATTCATGTCTCATGGCCAGCCACTCCTCTTAAAAAGGGTGAAATTTCCCCTTTAAAGCCTCCTAATTTTTGTTTTCTAGCTATTTAACACCTTTTTCTAATAAAATATGACTTTTACCCTCTATGCGATTTAGCTCCTTTTTCGCAATTAAGCCTTCAATCGCATAAATTAATTCACCAAAATTACTATAACACATAAAATAATGCTAAAATAATTTTCTCTAACCTCGGGTAAGTGATTTTGAAATCACTATTCCGACTAAGCCCAATTTCGGGCTATTTCAATTCTCCCCTAAGGGATTTTCCTCCCCAAAAATCTTACCGTTAAAGAGGTTCGGGTACTGATCTCTCATAGTCTCTTCCAGTTCCCATGTGGCATCCTCGACTCCATGTCTATGCCATAACACCTTCACTAACGCTATGCTCTTGTTTCTCAATTCCTTGACCTCCCGTGCCAAAATCTTAACGGGCATTTCACCATAGGTCATATCCAAACTTATCTCTATCTCTGCCAGTGAAATCACGTGTGAAGGGTCAGAGCGATAACGGTGTAACATAGATACATGAAACACATCTGAATTTTCTCTAACTCCTGAGGCAATGCTAATCGGTATGCTACCGACCCAATTCTCTCCATCACCTCATAAGGTCCAACAAACCGTGGACTCAACTTGTCTTTCCTACTGAATCGAAGGACTTTCTTCCACGGGGAGACTTTCAAGAACATTTTATCCCCGACTTGAAACTCAATCTCTCTTCTTTTTAAATCTGCGTAGGATTTCTATCTATCCAAGGCGGCTTTCAAGCAATCTCAAATTACTTTAACCTTCTCTTCAGTCTCTTTGACCAAATCAACCCTGTGTACCTGATTCTTTTTAAGTTCTAACCAATACAAGGGCGTTCGGTACTTTCGCCCATACAAAGCCTCATAAGGCGCCATTTGAATACTCGACTGATAGCTGTTGTTGTAGGCGAATTCAACTAGTGGTATGTACTTCTCCCAACTGCCTTGGAATTCGAGAACACAACATCTCAACATGTCCTCAAGAACCTGAATCACCCTCTTTGACTGGCTGTCAGTCTGCGGATGGAAACCCGTGCTAAAATTCAACTTTGTCCCTAACGCCTCTTGTAACTTTTTCCAAAATTGAGATGTAAATCTCGGATCTCTATCTGAAATTATTGACAAGGCTCCCCATGCAACCTCACTATCTCAGAGATGTATAACTCAGCTAGTTTCTCAAGTGAATAATCCGTGCAAACTGGTAAGAAATGAGCCGACTTTGTTAGTCTATCTATGATGACCCATACTGCATCTTTCTTCTTTAGCGACAAAGGCAACCCAGAAACAAAATCCATGGCAATGCGGCCCCATTTCCACTCAAGAACCATTACGGGCTGAAGTAAACCCGAAGGTACTTAGTGTTCGGCTTTTACTTGCTGACAAACTAAACACATAGAGACAAACTCTGATATGTCTCTTTTCATTCCCATCCACTAATACATTTTCTTCAGGTCATTATACATTTTCACGCTGCTTGGGTGAATAGATAGGCGACTACTATGCGCCTCTTGCAAGATCCTCTGAATAAGCTCAGCATCCTTAGGTATACAGATTCGATCTCGATACATCAAATAACCGTCGACACCAATTCTGAAGTCTGATTCATTTCCCATCTCGTACTGAGCTATCTTAGCTTGTAGTTCATTGTTACTTTTTTTAGCTTCGACAATCTCTTGCAAAAACATCGGTCTGGCTCTCAACTCAGCAAACATCGAACCATCGTCAGTTATTGACAATCGAGCATCCATAGCTCTCAAAGCAAACAATGACTTCCAGCTCAATGCATCAGCGACTACATTCGCCTTTTTGGGGTGGTAGTCAATTATCAACTCGTAGTCCTTTAGCAACTCTAGCCATCTTCGTTGCCATAGGTTCAACTCTTTTCGCGTCATCAAATACTTTAAACTTTTGTGGTCTGTAAAAACTAGGCATCTCTCGCCATACAAATAGTGTCTCCAAATCTTCAATGTGAACATGATGGCAAGAAACTATAAATCGTGGGTCGGATAATTTTTCTCGTGTGGCTTTAGTTGCCTCGAGGCATAGGCTATTACCTTGCCTTCTTGCATGAGCACACACCCCAATCCATTCAAGGAAGCATCACTATACACCACGAATTCCTTTCCCGATTCCGGTTGCACCAACACTAGGGCTTCAGTCAACAAAGCTTTTAACTTTTCAAAACTCTCCTGGTACTTTTCCATCCACTCAAACTTCTTTTTGAAGTAGCCTTGTCACTGGAGTAGTAATAATTGAAAACCCTTTGACAAATCATCGATAGTAGCCCACTAGGCCTAATAAACTCCTAATCTCTTTTACGTTCCTTGGCGGTTTCCATTCAACAATAGCCGATACCTTGCTCGGGTCAACTCTGATCCCATCTTCCGACACAATGTGTCCCAAGAAACCAACCTCTCGTAGCCAAAATTCACTCTTGCTTAACTTGGTGTACAACTGTTTATCTCTCAAAGTCTGCAAGATAATCCTCAAATGCTCCGCATGCTCACCCTCGTCATGAGAATAGACGAGTATGTCATTAATCAAGACGACGATGAACTTGTCCAAGTAGGGTCGAAAAATACAGATCATTAAGTCCATGAATACCGCAGGAGCATTTGTCAAGCCAAATGGCATGACTAGGAACTCATAGTGGTTATACCTCGTCTGAAAGGTAGTTTTCGGCACATCTTGTTCCTTGACTCTCAACTAGTAATACCCCGACCTTAGGTCTATCTTAGAAAACATAGTTGCTCCTTTCAACTGATCGAACAAGTCATCGATCCTCGGTAAGTATACTTATTCTTCACTGTAACCTTATTGAGCTGACGGTGTCTATGCACAATCTCATCGAACCATATTTTTTCTTAACAAATAAAACAGGCGCTCCCCACAGAGAATAACTCGGTCTCGCAAAACCCTTATTCATCAACTCTTGCAACTGGGTCTTCAATTCCTTAAGTTCCATCAGAGCCATCCTATATGGAGCGATCGAAATAGGTGCCATACCAGGGACCAACTCGATACTAAACTCGAGTTCCCTTTCTAGAGGTAATCCAGGCAACTCTTCCAAAAATACATCTGGATACTCGCATACCACTGGCACTGAATAAATTTTCACTTCCGATGCTTGGGTATTTAGCACAAAAGTGAGATACAACTCATACCCTTTTCTCAAGTACCTCTGAGCCGTCATAGAAGACATCACTATAGGTACACTATCAGATTCACCTGATTCAATCTAGAGAACATCCCCATTTTCACATTTTACCTCAATAAATTTCTTTCCATAATTTACCACTACATAATGGGCAGTCAACCAGTCCATACCCAAGATTACATCAAATTCGTCAAACGACAATAACATTAAGTTAGCCGGGAAGCAATGACCTCTAATTGTCAAAGGACAATCCCGACACACTTGGTCAACTAGCACATGCTTGCCTAGTGGGTTTGACACCTTCATTACAAACTCAATTGACTCAACTAGTATTCTCATTCTAGACACCAATTTCATGCAAATATAGGAATGAGTAGAACCCGGATCAATCAATGCCATTACAGAAATGCCATAGATGGAAAAGGTACCCATAATCACATCGAGGGACGAAGCCTCTTCACGGACGCAGATAGCATAGGTCCTCGCAGGCGCTCTACCCTCGGACCTCACAGCAGGATCTCTAGGTGCACCTCGGCTACTAGATTCACTACATGGGTTCTTCTGCAGTCTACCTCTCGAAGGAGCACTATTCACTCTCACCTCTTCCCTTTTATTACCCTCATCCATCTCAGGACAGTCTCGGATGAAATAATCAAGTGAGCCGCACCAAAAACAACCTCTTTCATTTCCTCGACACTCGCTGAAGTGTCATCTACCACACTATGAGCACTTAGGTCTATCAGGTCAAGCACTACCAATGCTCGCAACAGAGGTAGTGTAGGTTTTGGATGTCACATGTTGCTTACTTTTATTCTTACCCGAGAATCCCACTGAAGTACTGGATTGGGTAGCAAACTCTCTCGATCTCTTGGATGAGGATTGATGCAATTTCCTCACCTGTATTTTCTTTGAGTCACGGGACTCTATATCAACCTTTCTCTTCTCCTTGGCCAACTTTTCGACCTTGCACGCTCTCTCAACGCGTACCACAAACTCTTGAATTTCTAGAATGCCCACCAAAAAATAGATGTCCTCACTTAAACTGTCTTCAAATAGCTTACACATGGTGGCTTCGATAGACACGCACTTACATGCATACTTGCTGAGTCTCATGAACTCGCGCTCATACTCGGTAACTGTCTTCCAACCTTGCTTTAATTCAAGGAACTCTTTTCTCCTTTGTTCGATAAACCTCTGACTAATATACTTTTTTTGGAACAATTCTTGAAAGAATTCTCAAGTTACTCTTTCTCTCGGTGCTATTGATAAGAGAGTGTTCCACCACTGGTAGGCTGAGTCTCGTAGGAGTGACACTACAAACTTTATACACTCTTTCGGTGTGCATGACAGCTCCTAAATACTCGGATGGTATTCTCCATCCAGAACTCGTCTCTCTCCGGGCCATCGTCTTTATTTGCCCAGAATTCCTCGACCCCACATTTTCTAATTCGGTCAACTGTGGGTTTCTCTCTTCTACCCAATTCTGCTCCTAGAGGAGTTACTGGGGCATGCTGATAAGTTGGAGGTGGGGGAGGTAGACTATTCGGGTTCACACTAAAGTACTCCGTAAGCAAAGCATCCATCATTTTGAGATAGGCTTTTCCAGCCCCTCCGCCCTGACTCATCTTCATGGGCTCAGTCTCAACTGGTACGGTCCCTTCAGCGGGAGCCGGTGCATTACTTTCTACATCATCCGCCATAGCTCCTTCAGGATCCATTTACAATATGAAAAATACAATTTAAAATCGTCAGGAGCAGTCACACTATCATAGGACAATTATGACATGTATAGCTAGACTCATACACAAGCTAGGTTAGTCCTAAAATCAAATAATTTATAACTCTGATACCACTAAATGTAACACCCCTTACCCGTATCCGATACCGGGATAGGGTATTAGACGTTACCTTACTAAATTTCACGTAATCATTCAACTTATACTCATTCAAATGTTCCCAATTTAAAACTTTGTCAAACAATGTCCTACAACCTTCATATGGGCCTACGAGGCTTAAAACACGATTTGGAAACAACCCAAAACTATTTCAGATACTTAAGAAAATTTCTTCAAAAACTATTAAAAATAGGGCACACACATGTGTGACCTCAAGACTTGGCCGTGCTGATGGCCCGTGTACCTCACACGACCTAAGCACCTAGGGACACGCCTGTGCCCTTCGTTTGTGTAAATTTATTTTCTAACTTCAAACCTTCAAGGGTTTTCACACGGCCTGGAACACGCCTATGTGCTCAGCCTGTGTCCCTCACACAGCCAGGACATGCCCCTGTCACGGCCCGTGTGCAAAAACCTTGATATTCTGTTTCTGATGTCAACAATCACACGGCCGTGGCACACGCCCGTGTGCTTGGTTGTACCCTCCACACGGTTGAAACACACGGCCGTGTCTCAGCCCGTGTGTTTACTACTGGGCATTTAATTCAACAATTTTAAGGTGTAAGGGACACACGACCTATGTACAGGCTCGTGGGGCGGACCATGTGTCACACACTGCCTAGACACACGCTCGTGTATCTACCAGAGTGGGTAAAAATAGGCTATCTACAAGTCTTTTTGCCACCCTGAAATAAAGCCAAATGCATATCCAAACATACCAAGACTTTTAAGCTCAACCAATAGCCATAAATTGGCATCCCAACCTATTCATATAAATCAATCCAACCAAAGTATGCATAATTCAGCTCTTAGTACACATATTCCTGAATAATATCATCATTTTCGTATATTAACTTCCAATATTAGCCATCATTCATAGCATTACACAAAAGAATAAATTTCTAAGACAAGCCATCACATTTTGCCCAAAGTAATATGACACTTGACAAAAGAATTAGAGTCTTATACATGCCATATTCGAAAAGATTTAAACTAACTATAACAAGTGCTTCAATGGATAGTGTGAGCGAAGACTCTGACGTTCATTGCTCCTCGAGCTATTTAGACGACACTATAAGAAAATGGAAAGGAAAGGGGTAAGCATAAAGCTTAGTAAGTCATAAGTAAAAAAAAGACAACATAATTACCATGTTAAGTCATACTCTTAACACATCATGATTTATGCATGATACAAAGAATAACCACAACTTGACTTGCTCGTTTTCATTCATTTCTAACTATATAACATGTTATTGAGCTCACATTTTATGCATTGCACTTAGGCACCTGCACCACTTGCAAAAATCATCACAATATCTCTCAACTTAACATTATCTTTAAGTTTTCCCGTTGAACTAGTTAAAATACGAAAGGATATTCAATAAGTCTCTAACATAGGGTATTGAGTCAATGTCATGTCCCAGACATGGTCTTACACTAGCTTACATGCCAAGGCCGATGCCATGTCCCAGACATAGTCTTACACTGGCATACATCTCGACCTGATGCCATGTCCCAGACATGGTCTTACACTGACTCTCTCATATCGAGGCCGGTGCTATGTCTTAGAAATGGTCTTACACTAGCCCTCATCAGTTTGTGCCGATGCCATGTCCCAGACATGGTCTTACACTAGTTCCTCCATCTTGGTGTCGATGCCATGTCCCAGACATGGTCTTACACTGGTTCATCCATCTCGGTGTCGATGCCATGTCCCATACATGGTCTTACACTAGCTCTCGTATCAATCCTAGTATCAATACATGAATATCCAATCTATTCTTAAAGTTCAACCGGGCTCTAATGCATATGTTCTCATCATTACATGACTAAAATTCATCATTCAACAATTTATACTGAAGTAAGCATTCTCACACATATCTCATATCACATTGCATAATCTTACGAAAAATAAATAGTTTCATGCATAAAAATTTAAAATGTTGCATTATTTTCCTACAACTTACCTCGATATACAAAATGTGAACAACAGCTCGGTTTAGTCAATTTGCTTGCCCTTTCTCCGGTCTAGGTTTGGATTTGGTAAATCTTGATCTATAATAATGAAAATTCACTAATTTAATCACCAATCTAATTTAAAAAAGTCAAGAATCATAATTTGGCAAAATGACCATTTTACCCCTAGGCTCAGAAAACGATTTTTATTGAATTTCCTTATTAACCGAGCTTAACCAAATTCTTTTCACTCTTATGGCAACCTAAAATTCCTATTATTTCACACACTTACTCTTTATTTTGCAACTTTACAACTATGTCCAATTTAGGTGTTTTCTATTAACACCATTTTTCCAAATGTCGTATATTTAACAACATTAACTCATTTTCTTCCATAAAATTTCAGCAAACAACACTTATTCATTAATGACAAAACTCTAAACTTTCAATCATTTTGCAAATTAGTCGAATCAATAGGTAGCTCATGCTACAAGGGTCTCAAAAATGCAAAAATTATCAAAGGAAGTCATCAAAATCACTTACTTGAAGAAGGAATAAGTGGCTGCAAATTTGAGCTTTCAAAAAACCCAAAAATGGCTGAAATTTCAATGAAGAAGAAAGCAAAATGAAGCTAATAGAAGGCTAGGGTATTTAGGTACTATTTTATCAATGAAGACACCAAATATCTTACCAACCCTTTTGACTTTTCTTTATTCATGTATCATGACAGGCCACTCCTCTTAAAAAGGGTGAAATTGTCCCTTTTAAGCCCCTTAATTTTGGTTTTCTAGCTATTTAACACCTTTTTCTAATAAAATATGACTTTTACCCTTTATGTGATTTAGCCCCTTTTTCACAATTAAGCCTTCAATCGCGTAATTAATTCACCAAAATTTTCATGCACCCTTATAAAAATTAATATAACGCATAAAATAATACTAAAATAATTTTCTCTAACCTCGGGTAAGTGATTTTGAAATCACTATCCCGACTAAGCCCAATTTCGGGCTGTTACATGTTAAGACTGCATTTCTTAATGGCGACATTGAAGAAACAATTTATATGGTGCAACTAAAAAATTTTGAATTAGAATACTTAAAGAATATGGTTTGCAAATTGACAAAACCCATCTATGGACTCAAACAAGCTTCCCGTCAATGGTGCCGTATGTTTCATCAAATAATTATTTCATTTGGTTTTGAGATGAATATTGTTGATGATTGTGTGTATTACAAATTCAATGGGAGTAAGTACATATTTCTGGTTCTATATGCTGATGACATTTTGCTTGTCGCTATTGATATAGGCTTATTGCACGAAACCAAGAGGTTTTTATCTAAGCATTTTGAGATGAAAGATCTTGGGGACGCCTCTTTTGTTTTAGGAATTTAGATACATCGAGATCGATCTCGAGGTATTCTTGGATTATCACAAAAGAGCTATATCGATAAAGTACTCAAAAGGTTTGGCATGTAGAATTGCAGACCAGGTGACACCCCTGTCTCTAAAGGAGACAAATTTAGTCTTACTCAATGCCCTAAAAGAAACATTAAAATTCAAGAAATGAAAAAGATTCCTTATGCATCAGCTGTTGGGAGTTTAATGTATGCTCAAGTTTGTATGCGTCCGGGCATTGCGTACATTGTCATGATGTTAGGCAGATATTTAAGCAACCCTGGTATAGACCATTGGATAGCAGCCAAAATGGTTATGAGATATCTTCAGAGAACAAAAGATTATATGCTTACTTATAAGAGATCATATCTCTTAGAGGTCATAAGGTATTTTGATTCTAATTTCGCTGGATACCAAGATAGTAGGAAATCTACATCAGGCTATATTTACCTGTTATCTGGAGGAGCTATATCTTGGAAAGTGTCAAACAAACACTTGTAGCTTTGTCCACTATGGTAGTAGAGTTTGTAGCATGCTATGAGACATCCAACCATGAAATATGGTTGCAAAAATTTGTCACAAGGCTACGCATTTTGGAGAATGTAGAAAGACCACTCAAATTATTTTGTGACAATAAGTCAGCAATGTTGTATTCCAATAACAATAGGAGTTCATCTAAGTCAAAGCATATTGACATAAAGTTCCTAGTTGTAAAAGAAAGAGTGCAAAATGGTCAAATATCCATAGAGCACATTGGGACAAACTCCACGATAGCGGATTCGCTCACAAAAGGTTTACCACCCAAGGTCTTTCATGAACACACTACTCACATTGGTGTTACATTATTTGAGGATATCATGATTTAGTGGGATTTTATATTCAGACATTTATGTATTTGGTTATTTTTCGAACAGAAATGAAGTATTCAGTTTATTCACTCTATTTATTGTTTTGACTTCACTTAAGTTTAAAGAGGACCAGTTGGAAATAGACTTGTTTAGATCATATTGCATGTAATTTCCATGCTACACATCCATACTTGATCTATGTCATTTGGTTATGTTAGTATACGCGTAATCATGGATGGATTTAGTTACGATATATGTAACGAAAGTCGTATTGGTTCTATGTTAACATAATTAATGGATGAGATTGTTCGGAATACCTTTTGGATATGCTAGTAAAATTTTGAGCTCATAAGGTTATATAATGACATGTAATTATAAAGTAATTAGTATATATATGTGGTCCAAGAGGGAGATTGTTGGAAAATATGGACATCACATATATAATAAGGATAATTACATGTTATTATTTACTATCATGATAGGTTAGCCCAAATTAAAAGTGATCTAATTTGGTTAGAATTTTATTGGGCTTTAATTTTTAAATAAAGTATGGGTCAAATATGTGTAGATACTCTTCTAATCAAATTCTAATTAATGATGTGCTAATTAGAATTTGATTAGAACTAATATGCCAAGGTTATAAATATTAGGGTTATGGTCCCCAAATTATACACAAGATATCTTTTCTAATATCCCATCATTAGGAAAGAGAGCAGATATTCTCTAAATTTCTTGTGTGCTAATTTGGAAGATCAAATCCCCAAAATCCGGTAAAACTTCAAGGAATTCATGGATTCAGGTACGCTTTAGTATTTAGTTTTATTCTTGATTTATTCTTGATAATTTGACGTGATAGATCCTGGGTTATTCAGTTTTATTTTAAATTTATTTTACAAATCTAACAAAAAGTTGTTAAAATATGACTTTATTTAAAACAGGAAGCTTTTTGACAATATAATCAAATTTACATATAAAAAATTAATATTATATCATTTCATCATCAATTACCTTTATTTGTTTCATTTGATGCCATTATTTGAATGTTAGAAACTTTTAATTTCTCTAATTTGCTAGTTTTAACAATCTATCTCCTGTTTTTGTGGGTGATTTTTCTAACTAAGATACTACTTTATGTTAACTTTTTTCCGCGCTATACCTTCACCAAAAGATTAGGGTAAACAATAAAAATAGTCACTTCTACTTACTTCAAATTACATTTTAGTTATTTATGTTTAAAATATTACGTTTTAGTCACTTATATTGTTGTTTTGTTACGAAGTGGTCAATCGCCGTTAAGCTCCGTTACCTCCCTAATGACAATCCTATGTGGCAGTCCAAATAGGTTTTAAATGCCAATTTAGATGTTCAACTGGGACGAGAATAGGTAATTGAAAATTTTAAATGAATTACACCTTGAACTGGAAAATAAAAACCATTCGTCTCATTTTTCTTTTAGTTTTATTTTCTATTTTGACTAAAAATATTATTCTCATCCTAGATGGATATCTAAGTTGACATTTAAAATTCAGTTGGACTGCCACGTAAGATTGCCGTTAGGGAGGTAACGAAGCTTAACAATAGAGTGACTACTTCATAAGAAAATGATAGCGTAAGTGGCTAAAACGTAACATTTCAAACATAAGTGACCAAAAGGTAATCTGAAGCAAACAAAAGTGACTACTTTTATAGTTTACCCAAAAAATTATTATTAATCACTTTAAAAATTCATTGTCATTGTTAATTATACTCAAACTCCTAAAAAATATATTACCATATAATTTAAAAATATAAAATCAATCTTTATTGTATCACTAACTAATAAGTTTTTTATTTTATTTTATGCTTAAACTCTTTAAACATATAATACCAAATAAAACAATTAATATTGCGTATGAATTTAAATCTTTATTTTATGTTTACTTACACATTTTTTTCATGTTAAAACTCTATTTTATAACTATAAGTATAAATATTCTAAAAATTAATTTAATAATATGATAAGAAATAAAAACAAAGTATTTTCATAGTGCAAATTTTGTTATATATTATAGAAATATTCTTTTAGCAGGCTTAATATAATATTACTTGGTATTTGATTTTGTTATATATTTTTTTTAATTTTTACTTAAATTTTTTTTGTTTAATTTTATATATGAACTTGACATTTTTCTAAGTTGTACCTATTTTTTTTTGTCTAATTTAGTACTTGAACTTGACCTTTTTTTGTACATTTGATGCCGAAGACTTCTTTTTATCTAATTTGGTACTTGGATTTGATAATTTTTTTATAGATTTATCAAAATATAAAAAAATATTTTAAAATAATATTTATTGTTTTGTAAAAAAAAATAATTTTTTTTTATAATTTTACAATTGAGTTGAGATTCAATTGACGATGAATCAACTCCTTCAAACTCGTGATATATAATATAGATAAAAAAAAATTTGTAAAAACTTTGTTAAATTAAACCTTCAATACTTATCTTAGAAAAAAAACACTTCAATTCTTGCACAATAAAAATGTTACTTTGTTGTCAATTATTTTAAATACTTTAAATTAATGCACTTAAAAAAATTATAATATATTTGTTCCAAATTTTTATCCATGATAAATTTGGAAAAAAAAATAAGATGTTAAAATTGAAGTTTTTTATCATTTAAAGTCAAAATGGTTGAATTTGTTGAAACAGGAGGCAGCAAATCCATTCGAGTTCGCGGACGTTGTGACAACCACCACTCACAAGAGCTTAAGGGGTCCACGGGCGGGCATAATATTCAATCGGAAAGGACCAAAGCCACCAAAGAAGAGCGGTCCAGCAGAAGATGGTACAATGTATGAGTTTGAAGATAAAATGAATTTGGCAGTATTCCCATCGGTTGCTTGGCAGTGGCGTTGAAGCAAGCCATGTCTCCTGGGTTCAAGGCTTACGCTAAACAAGTTAAGGCCAATGCCGCCGCTCTTGGAAACTACTTGATCAGCAAAGGTTACCGCCTTCTCACCGGCGGAACCGATAACCACCTACTTCTTTGGGATCTTCGCCCTCTCGTATTCACTGGTATATATATATATTTTACTTAAAATGTTTGAATTTGGTTTAGTCATTAAAGAATGGAATTGTAACATAATAAGAAGTATAAAAATGAAACCCAACTTTAGCTTGCTCAAGTGGTTTGGTTTTCATTTTGAATTAAGCTTTAAACTTTAGGTGGAGCTCAAGCTTGTTACAACCTGAGTTCGACTTTATATAATTATATTTGTATAAAATTGAAAGATTCAAAATTCAACTTTATAAGTTGAATATGGATGAAAAAGAAAAAAGAAAAACCAATAAAATCTGATTTGTTTTTTATAAATCTATAGAGTTTCTTAAACATAATATTTTCCCATTTATAAATCATTTATGGAATTTCTTTAAATATAATTAATTGTTTTTAAAAGATTTCAAACTAATTTAACCGAGGTCTAAACTGCTGAACCTCCACAACCATGTTTGACTCAATATACCTTAAATAAAGTGGAGTCAAGTGAAGATTTTGGTAGTGGAAAATGGGGTTTGATTCAGTGAAGATTTTGAGAAGGTGTGTGAAGCCTGCAACGTTACAGTTAATAGGAACCCTGTTTTTGGTGACAGCAGTGCCGTGTCTCCCGGAGGTGTTCGAATTGGTAATACCATTTGCCTTATTTCTAAAGTTTTCGAGTCGGAAATGGAATTGACATTGTTTCAATATAACTATTTTTTATATATATTTTAATTATAAAAACTAATATGGCATAGGACATTATGTAAAATTTTGGCATACATCAAGTTTGGAGAAATTCTCAAGTGAAAATTGGGTTAGGTTTGGGTTAGGGTCCGGGTGAGAAGAAATCACCCTGCCTTCATATGTATATTCAAGTACCTGCTTTGATCTCTTAATGGTTCTCCAATAGATTAGATGATGCTGAAAAAACTGGTTAAGCAATTTTTGCAAGAGAATAGAGATATGATTCTTTATATTTTCTATTTCATTCAACCATCAATGATGGGATGGTGGTGTTCTAAAGCCATATTTTCTTGTACAAAGTAATGCTGATGATTAGTTAGCATGACATGGAATGGGGATTTTTTGTTCCTAATTTTAAGTGATGTAGTGGAAGGAATAAGCACTTGTTAACCATTTAAAGATACTTGTGTCATTAGCATCAAGAACCCAAGGGAATCATTCCCTCTCTTTGCTTACGTGACTTATTTCTTGACTTTTGGGAGGAAAGAGAGATGGTAGTAACATATTTACAAAAAAGAGTGACTTGTGGAATATTACCTGTTCACTTATTGTTTAAGAAAAAACTCACTAGATTCTAGGTTGTGAGTTGGCCTACTTTAATCGGATGCCCACGACAGGTAGCCCAGCCATCACATCGAGAGGTTTAGTTGAGAAAGACTTTGAAGGGATCGGAGAGTTGCTAGACCGAGCTGTGAGGATTACATTCAACATCCAAAAACAGTACGGAAAGCTATTGAAGGACTTCAACAAAGGTTTGGAACATAACAAAGAGATTGAAGAGTTGAAGGATGATGTTGAAAAGTTTGCATCTTCTTTTGATATGCCTGGCTGATTTTTATACAAGCTTATTATATGGTTGTTATTTTCAGCTTTTGTATCTTGATGTCAAAACAAAATAAATAAAACTGAGTTTAATAGTAAAATTGATTTTTAAGAAATATTTACTCAAGCTTACCAAAACCAAATACCATGTCAATAATTTAGACCTCTGATCAATGGATTAAGAAAAAAAAAAATTAATTAAGTGAATAAAAAATAAATTAAACATTTTCATGTTTAATTTAGACCTCTGATCAATGGATTAAGAAAAAAATCAAAAATTAATTAAGTGAATAAAAAATAAATTAAACATTTTCATATTTAATCACATTCATCCTTAAAATTAATTAATGAACGAATCATGCCAACTCATATTTAATCTTTTATTTTTCTAATAAAATTTATTAAAAATCATTAAAAATTTTAGACTTAAAATTATAAAAATTTTAAAATTTTATATAAAAATATAAAACCTTATAAATTTTATTAAAAAACTTTTAATTTTAAACTAAAAAATATTTAAAATTATAAAAATATATAAATTATTATAAAACTAAAGCTAGTTCAAAGCATAATGTCCATACAAATCACTTTCACTTAGCATGCAAACTATCTCATCATTATCAGGGATGGATTTCGGGGCCGCGGGACAGTCGTCCCCTTGAAATTTTCAGAATTTTGAATTTTATATATAAATTATCATGCATTTTAGATTTGATGTCCACATTGTATAACATTCGTCCCTTTGGCTAAATTATATTTCATATAATTCGTTCCCTTAAGCCATACGGTTATACTTTATATTAACAAAATAATTTTTAGTTTTTAATTATATAACTTTAATAATAATGATCAAATATTAATGTATGATGAGCCTTGAAAGATTAAACTTAGAGGCCCAATATGGAATTTAAAAACAAATTCCAGAATTAATTGATTTGGCTCATACCCGTACATATTAGGTTAGTGATTTTTTTGTATTTTGATTTCTATGTCTTACTAAGGAATTATCTTCCTCTGGTAAGGTGCCAACACTGCCGAGAGAAAAAGAAAGGAATTTGATACTGAGACTGAGAGCATAGAGTTAAAAAATACAAATTATCTTCCTCTCGGCTCCTAACGCAAAAGACCTCTTGATAAATATTTTTGCATAAATTATGCTCTTTATTTATTTGACTTATTTTTTTCCTAATATGTTATTGTTTAATACATTATTATAGTCTTCAAGTTTTTCGATTAAATTATGGTCAACAAAAAGGTTGAATCTTTTTTTCAAGAAAAGGGTGTTAGAAAGCAATAATGATCAATCAGTTCCTCAACCTTCTATTATTAGTGGAGAAAAATCAAATATTGAATCTTTCAAAGCTTCTAAACGAGATATCAAATCTTCTCAATCCCAAGCTCCTGAACGCGATATGGACTCTTCCCAAGCTCCTGAACGAGATATCGAGTCTTCCCAAGCTCCTGAACGAGATATCGAGTGTTCTCAAGTTCCTGAACGAGATATCAGGAATTATAATGATATTTATGAAAATTTTAATATAGTATTAGTTATTCTTTTTTTTTTTTTTACATATTGGAAAGAAATATTTAATTATATATAGTGTGATTTTTTTTACTTTTAATTTTTTTAAAGTTAAATCATTCATGCTTTTAAAAAAATTAAATTGATTTGTTTGATACGCACTTCGTCTTCAAGATCTCGAATGTTATCACCCCTCCTTCCAATCTATCAGCAACTTGAACCCATTGCAAGGCTCCCTCAACAACATTTGGCACTGTATCTGTAATAGCCCTCCTGACGAAATCTTCGTAATTGGTTACTATTTAGCTTGTAGTTGGTAAAATAAGGATAGATGAGCAAGTGAAGTGTTTATCTTAGCTAAGTATAGAATTTTGTGTATGCGCCATTTGGCAAACTCTTAAGTTTGGCGAGTTCTGTCATTTGGCGAACTCTCTTTTTAAGTATCCGCCCAACCCAGATGCTTTAGGTGAACTCATTAAATTCACAGCCCAAGTGATAAGCAAGTTGGTGTACTGAATTTGTTTGTGTCTTGTATATGCTACTGGACGTACTATGTGTATGTGTGTGAATCCTTTAGAAAGGTTCAAATGTATTATCAATAATGTTATGTATGATTTCTTTTTAGAACTCATTAGGTTAATTTGAACTTACTCTGTTACCCTTTTTCCTTCTCAGGCTTGCTGACTGAAGGAAGGCTTTGTTAGAAGCACTACTCTAAAGTGTTGCTTTTGTCATGAGATAACTGCTCTATGTTTGTATCATGCATGACTTATCGAGATAACGCATAAGAGTATTTTGAAAATGACTTGTATAAAGAACTTTTGTTTTGATAAGACACTGTTTTATAATACTTCTATTAAGTATTAAAATCGTGGTTTTAAATTAATACATTTTGTTTAATGAAATTATTATATTTGCACTCATACACTAAAATGGCTTGAATGTTATTAAAACTATTAATGATTCCATTTAAATTGAGTAAAGCAACAACTATCAAATGGTTTATATTTATAACTTTATAAAATTTTAAAAACTTATGCCAAAAATATTTTGAAGTTAGCTTGATTTCAAGTAGTGACATACCATACTCAGATCTTATTATAGGGTCGAGTTTGGCGTGTTACGATATCTCTCCATTATTAAAGGAAAATAGTTATTGAAATCGACTACAATGTCAATAATTTCTTTCACGGATGAACAATGTAGATTCCCAAAAAGTTAGGTTTGGTTTGGGGTTTTTTGGATAAAAATTGAATCAAATTGTTCCATTCACTTTTTTTACTTTTAAAACTAAAATCGTATATAATAAAAATTAAAATATTTGAAATCGATAATTGTGATTCAATTTGGCAGTTTTTACCAAATTTGAGTTTTGTAAAACAAACAATATCACCTTGTTTTGGGCTAAAAAAAATCTAACATTACAATTCTTGATTTTTTTCAACAATTCTAATACATGCTCTAGATTCATTTATATATTTATAAAGTGAATTAAATAATTAAATTAATATCATAATCATCAATAAGATTATTTAAAAAATCATTTTAAGTTAAGGTATTAAGTTGATAAATCATTCAAAGGTGTTAAAACGAAAGGTAATACATAAATCATTAGTATACCTAATGTTTTCTATGTCATTTTTTTTTAGTTTAATTAGTTATAACTAAGTGGTTACAATGTGCCATATAATTGATTAAATTCATAACTATCAAACATATATAATTGTGGAAAGTTATTTCTTTTATAAATAAAATATTATAAAAGTTAATAAATTATTTTCCTAAAATTAGAATTATGCTTATAATTCTAATTATTATATTTAAGAAATGATTTACTTTTATCTTTTTGTATGATTATATCTAGTTGTTGTTAATAATAATAACAATAATAATAATAATAATAGAGTTAAATGATTTAGTCTACATAGATATTGAAATGGTCAATTTATTATTCTATTAGGACTATTCCGTTAAACATGTTTTTTTTTTTTTTTCATTTGGTTTGATTTTGAATAAAATAAGTTTCCTGTGGCAAAACTGAACTTGAACCAAATAGTGTGGTATGAGTAATAACACCAATCCAAAATTGAACCCAACAATATAAAATCAAAATCGAACTGAATACATTGGTTCAAATCAGTTTTTCAATTTTCTCAATATCTTTACTCTACTATTTCGAAGGGATGATAATAGAGTTAAAAGAAGGAAGAAAAGAGGGGGGAGATTTCTAGGAAAGAGAGTGTGGCATTAGCAGACAATTTATTGTAAAGATACTTTTTATATAAAAAAAAATTTAATAAATTATATAAATTTTAAAATAAACTTTAGTTTATAATTCAATTTTTATATTTTTATATGTTTATATATTATTTTTAATAATTTTATAATTCTTTTACAACTTTTATTATTTTTAATATTTTTACTATTTTTCATTATTTTTATATTTAAAAAATATTTTTATGCTTTTAAATAATTTTTTTTAATTTTTACTATTTTTATGACTTATATTTTTTATTTACAATTTTTATATTTTTATTAGAAAACTAAAGATTAAGTCCCCTGAAAATTTCAATGTCCTCAAAGAGTTAGATATTTTATTTGACTCGTTCTCAAACAACGTCTTCTTATCAATTCAGAGTGTGCAAAAAGAGAGATTGGGTCGGATGGTTCTTGTGACCTGTGTGGTTATGCCTTTAAAGATATATTACATGCTATTCGTAATTGTCCTGGTGCTAAGGATATATGGTCTAGGATTATACTTACAGTTAAGTTTGATACTTTTTTTCCCTAAAAATGTGCGTGAGTGGGTTGTAGCTAATCTACAAAATAATCTTAGGATGCAGATGGAAGAGGTTGGTTGGCAATGCTTCTTTGGAATGGTAGCATAACAAATCTGAAAGAATTGGAATTTATTTATTTTTCAAGAAATAACGTGGAGTGCTGAGAAATTGATTAAAGCATCGTATTATTGGGCCAAACAATATACCTCTCTCCATGACGTAAATGCTTCCAGTTAGCAAGCTCAGATCTCAATTCCACCAATGTTCGAGAAATAGCTCCAATCAAACTTTGATGGTGCAGTAAAAGAGAATTCTGGGTTTGCTATGATTGGGGGGTCTTGCGTGACAGGTACGATAGATGGATTCTTAGGTTCTATTCTAGATGCTGAATTGTGGGGTATTTGGGATGGTTTGACGATTGCACTTCATAAAGGTTTTGGCAGATTGATTATCTTCTCAGACAGTCAAGAGGCGGTACAAGTTTTACAGGGCAATTCTACAAAGGTATCGAATTCCACTTTGGTTAGAAGAATCAAAATGTTATTGGCTAAAATAGTGCATTGGTCGATTCATCACGTATCTAGATAGTATAATAAAGAGGCTGATAATCTAGCTAAAATGACTACCGGTAATAGTAGTGGTTTCCAGTTATTCGAAATGCCTCCAAAAGGACTTGAGTTTTAATTATGAGTAATTTATTGTAATATTTTTATTCATAAAAAAAAAAGATTAAGTCTGATGTTGCCATGTATCGCTATATAATTGGCCCGTTAATTAATCTTAACACAATCAGTGTGGTTAAAAATGGAAATCATTAAATGAAGGACTTAATTGATTTTTTTTATTAATGACAATGACTCAATTAGGTTTGATTAAGTTGCAAACTTAATTAATTTTTTTTAATTTTTTTTCTTATGCCTTTTTATACCATAGATTAAATTGTTTAGTTCGCTTAAATGTGATTTTGTATATTAAAAGATGGTTTTTAATATTAAATAGAATATATAATTAATAAATTACATTATGGTCTTTCTATAAAAGGTTAAATATTCAAATATGATCAAATTAAAATTTTTAAATTAGGCTATTAGTCCCTATGCCATGTAAAAGTTATGGATTTAATTCTTGTACTTAAATTTAGTCAATTGTAGTTTTTATACTTTTTAAATTAGTCAAATTTAGGCCTTGTACTTTTAGAATTTTAAAATTTTAGTCCTAACCCAAACAATAGTAATTAATTTCTACTACTAGCCCTAAACTATGTTTAAACATATAGATTTGATCCTTATTCTTTAATTTGATCATTCTTAGTTCCTATGCTTCTTGAAATTTGAAATTTCAATCTTAACGCAAAACAACAGTCGTTAAATGCATAAATTAATTTTTTTCTGAGTACTATGTTGAAATGGTACGTTGACATGACATTACACATATTGATGCATGATCGTATTCATGATTTCGATTACAATGTGCTAGATTTCCTAATTGTTTAATTCTATATCATCCCGATTTAGCATTCAAGGTGAAATTATGGATAATGGAAACTTGGTAGATGAAAATGACAAAAAAATAGGTTGGATGGATGACTTGCACGAATCAAACGCTTAGAAATGAACTAATGATATGAGAGATCATGACGTAGTTTCTATAAAGTAAAACAACGAACAAATCTTTGAAGAAAAAGAAGTAAACTGTGACCCGCTATTTAGCAAAATAGGAACCATTAGTATATTAGAAAGCCACACTTCAGAAAATAAGGAAAGAATATAAGTGATAAGTTCAAAAAGAAAGGGTTTGACGCCACAAGGAGAACCTTGATAAGTCCAGATAAGTTAGACCAAGATCAAAGCGATAGAATTCTCACACAAAACTTAGAAATATTCATTTATCTAATAAAAAATCTATTTACAGGATATTTATGGGCACTTTTATGACTATTCAAATGCCTATGTGAGACTTTTTATATTTGGCCATTAACTAGATTATTATAAGCACTAATTTTATTTTTAACTCTTGTAGGGAAACTAATAAGTCATGTCTCTTCATTGGAATTTGATGTAGTTGAAAAGGCGTGTCAATTCTCCTTAATGAAGACTTAATGTATCCTTAATGTGTTTAATTGATGTCACTTCAGCTCCCTTGAAAACAAATTATAAAGCTTGTGCAGCATCCCCTTAAATGGCATCATGATAAAGGTTTAAGACTCCAAAAACATTCAGACTTGAAGAGTCTCCTTTGGTCTATTAAATAACCTCCATAATGTTTTTTAAAAAACTTTAAAACCATCCAATTTGAAGAGTTTTTAATCATATGAAAAGCCACCTGCAAAATAGATATTTAAGCATTAAACAATAACTTAAAACCCTCATAAAAACAACATATTTAATAACACTCATGCACACAAATTAAATGAACATGCAACTTAAACCATACTTGAAGTAAATTAACAAATGAGATGATTTAATACATGACTTATTTAATATGAAAAACACATAATGTAGGTCTTAAAGGATGCTAATGTATTAATGAAAACCATTAACTAAAGACGCATTCAATAAACAAGAAACATAATGCACATTTTAAAAGATGTATATGTATTAATGCAAAACATTAAATAAAAATGCATTTAACAAACAAAACACATAATGAAGCATATCATTAAACAAAGATGCATTTAACAAACAAAACACATAATTAAAAACTAAATATTTTGTTCAAGCTAATCAAATTGTCACATGCAACACATTGCATGGAATTGGATCTTTATCTTAAGTCCAATAGAAATTGGACTTCTCATGCTCGGCCCAAACTTGGTAAATTAACCCTAACATCGATTTTTTGAGCTTCTTGGATCTAGCCCGAGTCATAGACCCAATGAGAATTTCAATTGGATTTCTTCTTGAATTCTCCTCATCTTTCAACCCGATTAGTATAGACATGGACAACTTTGATTTTGTCCCAATTGATTCTTCACCAGATGCTCCCATGCATATATCATCCCCTCCCTCTTCAAAACGATTTGTCCTCAAATTGTCACCTACATCATAAGGAGATAAATAAGATACATTAAAGCTAGCACTAATGTTGAACTCACTTGGAAGGTCTAGCTTATATGAGTTGTTAGTAATCTTCTCTATAACTTGGAAAGGTCCGTCTCCTCTTTGAACGAGCTTTGGGATCATCATTGGGCTGGAAATCTTTATTTACGCATGTACGCACGACCCAATCTCTGGGTTCAAACAAAATTTTCTTGCGGCCCTTATTTGCCTTCGTCTTGTACTCCCTAGTTCTTCTCTTGTTATTATCTTTCAGTTTTTGATGCAATTCCTTAAAAAAATTCTGCTTTCTTTTTACCATTTAAATTAATAATCTCATTAGAAGGTAAAGGCATTAAATCTAAAAGTGTAAGAAGATTAAAACCATATACAACCTCGACTGGTGAAAACTTCGTAGCAAAATGAACGGTACGGTTATAAGCAAACTCAACATGGTGTATACAATCTTCCCATGTCTTCAAGTTCCTTTGTATGACCACTCTCAACAATGTAGACAAAATTCGATTAACTACTTCAATTTGTCTATCCATTTGTGGATGACAAGTACTTGAGAACATTAGCTTTATGCCTAACTTACTCCATAAGGTCTTCCAGAAGTAATTCAAATACTTAACATATCGATATGAAACTATACTTCTTGGAATCCCATGCAATCAAATTACCTCTATGAAAAACAAATTTGCTACTTGCATAGCATCATCAGTTTTGTGGCAAGGTATGAAGTGTGTCATTTTAGAGAATCTATCAACCACTACAAGAATAGAATCTCTACCATTTTTCAATCTAAGTAATCCTAACATAAAGTCTATCAGTAAATCAACCCAAGGTTCCGTAGGTATGGGTAATGGCATATACAAACCACGAGTTTTAAGTGTAAACTTAGCCTTTTTACACGTGATACACCTTTCACAAATTCTTTCAACATCTCGTCTCATGTGTGGCCAAAAGAAATGTTATTGCAACACATCTAAAGTTTTGATCATGCCAAAATGACACATAAGTCCTCCTCTATATGCTTTCTTCACAAATAATTCACAAATAGATCCCTAAGGAACACAAATCTTGTTTTCTCTAAAAAGAAAACCCTCATGTCTAAAAAATTTTCCAAAAGCTCATTTTTCACAAGCTTGATATACATTTCCAAAATCAAAATCAGAATCATATAAGTCTTTAATATACTCAAATCCAAGCATTTTGTATTTAGAATTGATAACAAAGTATACCTACGTGACAATGCATCAGCAACAACATTTTCTTTACCTTATTTGTACTTGATGACATAGGGAAAAGTTTCAAGAAACTCTAACCATTTTGCGTGTCGTTTGTTTAACTTATACTGCCCCTTCAAATACTTCAAAATAACAAATTCTTTCAACCAAAGGTAATGTTGCCATGTTTCCAACGCTCGTATTAAGGAATATATTTCTTTGTCATAAGTCGGGTAACTCAAAGTAGCACCATTCAACTTCTTGCTAAAGTACGCCACATGACATCCTTCTTACATCAACACAGCGTCAATGCCTAAATCTGAAGCATCACACTCAACTTAAAAGGTTTTAGTAAAATCAGGTAAAGCTAGTAACGAAGCATTGGTGAGTTGTTCTTTTATCAAATTAAAGGACTTTTCTTGCTCATCTCCCTAATGGAAGTTCAAATTCTTTTTAATGACTCCAGTTAAATGTGCGACCAAAGTACTAAAATTCTTAACAAACCTTCGATAGAAGCTAGCAAGTCCATGAAAGCTTTTAACTTGACTTACACTCGTCGGTCTTGGCCAATCTCAGATAACACTCACCATTTCTTGATCAACTTTGAGGCCTTTAGAAGTCACTACAAAACCTAAGAAAACAAGTTTTTCAATGCAAAATTAGCATTTCTTAAGATTAGCAAACAACTTCTCCTTGCATAAAACCTCTAAAATCGAACCTAAGAGCTGCACATGTTCATTTAAATTCTTACTATAAATCAAAATATCATCAAAATAAACAACATAGAATTTACCAATTAAGTGTCACAACATTTGATTCATCAACCTCATGAAAGTGCTTGGTGTGTTAATTAGGCCAAATGGCATGACTAACCACTCATACAAACCATATTTCGTTTTGAAGGTTGTTTTCCATTCATCGCCTTCTCATATTTGAATCTGGTGGTACCCGTTATTCATATCAATCTTAGAAAAAATGTGCAAACCACTCAACTCGTCCAACATGTCATCGAGCCGAGGTATCGGATGCCTATAGTTAATAGTTATCTTATTGATAGCTCGCCAATTGACACATATACGCCACATACCATCTTTCTTTGGAACCAACAACATAGATACAGCACAAGTACTTAGACTCTTAAGAACGTAACATTTCTCCATTAATTCTTCAACTTGTCTTTGCAGTTCCTTAGTTTCTTTAGGATTGCTTCTATATGTCTGTCGATTCGGTATAGTGGCACAATGAATAAAGTCAATTTGGTGCTCAATTCCTCGAAGGGGTGGTAATCCATTTAGCACATCATCAGGAAAGACATCTTGGAATTCCTGTAACAATGAAACAATAGAAGATGGCAAAGTCTCATCGAGTTTGTTAGTAAACAAGGCTTCCTTGTACACAAGTATAAGCCGTGGATGTCTAAGAACTAGAGTTCTTCTAATCTCTCTCTCATTGACATAAAAACTCACTTTTTCAATTTTTTTCTCCTCTTTTTTCTTGATTTCTTTTAATTTCACCTCAAACTTTTTTTCTTTTTATTACTTTTTTCTTTTTCACTCTCATCCTTCTTTTCTTTTTCTTTTGATTTTGTTTTTTCACTCTCTTCTTTCAAACGAATCTGATCTTCGTAGACTTTCTTTGGTGTTATTAGAACTAAAGTAATGGCTTTCTCATTATGCTTGAATGAATAGCGGTTGGTGTAGCCATCATACACCACTCGTCGATCGTATTGCCAAGGCCTTCCTCAAAAAAAATTATCCAACATGCATGAAATAATATCACAAATCACTCCATCGCTATACTTTCCAATGGAAAAGGGAACTACAACTTGCTTGGTCACCTTGATCTCCCCAATATTGTTCAACCATTGCAACTTATATGGCTAAGGGTGTTAAGTGTTGGTAATCTAAGTTTTTCCACCATTGCATTACTTGTGATATTAGTGCAACTCCCACCATTAATGATTACACTACATACCTTTCCTTGAACATGGCATCGAGTGTGAAAGATGTTTTCCCATTGCTGTTCATCTTCCGAGGCATGAATATTCAAACTCCTTTTTACCATAAGAAGTTCACCACCAATAGCATATTTCATTTCATTTGCATCATCTAGTAGCAGTAAAGAATCATCATTAAATTCATCTTTAGTCTCAATTTCTCCATTATCTTTAAGGACCATCACACTTCGATTGGGACAATGACTAGGGCCCAAACACTTGAAGCACTTGACATCTTTCAAACAATTTTGTTACATTTTTGCCTTTCCTTTATATGTAAAGTTACTTGGCTTTTGGAATTTGGGTGTCCAGATTTGTCTTTTGTTGGCATGGTTGCATCCTTTTTAAAATATGTTTGGCCCCATTTTGAAGCGGAACCAGTGTTGGATGCCATTTGAAACACTCCTTTCTTCTTGAGTTGCCACTCAATTTTTATAGCCATATTAACCATATTTGTCAATTTTACATAATCTGTAGCTTAACAACATTAGCTATTTCTTGATTTAAGCCAGACAAAAACGTTTCCATGGTAGCCTTTCCGTCTTCATCAACTGTAGCAGCCCGATTTAGGGTTTAAACGGGATAGTGATTTTGAAACCACAGATCCAAAGCATAAAAATTTATTGCGATAAATTTTTTAGGTTTATTATATGATTGAATGCATGTGTAAAAATTCGGTTAAGAAATTTTAGAGATAAAGTGTCTAATTTAATTTTTAGGACTAAATTACAAAAGTTGCAAAATGTGTGTTTTAATTGATAGAGGGATTTAATTGAAATGAGTTCTTAAATTGGAGGTCCTTAGATGGTAATTAAACCATTGATTTATGTGGTGGACAAAAATGGACATAGTAAGGTATGTTTTAAATTGTTTGCCATTAAGGGTATTTTAGTAATTTGGCTAATAAAGCCAAAATAACATGAGAAAAGAATGTCATCTTCTTCATTTTCTTCATGCCTTGGCCAAATATACCATGGAAACCATGGCTAGGTTTTGTTCAAGCTTCCAAGCTCTATAGTAAGTGCATCCTAGCCCCTTTTTTTAATGCTCTTTACATTTTTTAAGTCATTATCACCCAATTTACTTATTTCTACCATTAATTTGAGCTAGAATGCATATATTTTGATGTCTAATGGTAGAAAATGAATTTTAGTTGTGTAATAAACAACTTTTACTAAGTGATTTTCGGTGAAAATGCCTAAAAGGACTAATTTGTAAAAGTTATAAAATTTGTCGTAAAAGTGTGATTTAGAGGAAATTTTGGGCTGTTATAGTTATGAAAATGGTTCAACTAGGCTTGTATGTTAAATAAATTGAATAAATTTCATTTTACGAGCCTAGGAGCAAAAGTGTAAATATGTGAAAGTTTAGGGGAAAACGTAATTTTTCCATAATATGATTTTTTCGGTCACATTGAATAATTTGACTAATAAGTGAGCTAAATGTGATATTATAGATCATGGAAAATGAGGTTCGGAACTAGAACGAGAGAAAAACGAGTATTCAACGGTTAGGTCTTTTTCTCGCTATTTTTGCATCGAGCTAAGTTTGTATATAAGTAATGCATCATTAATCTATGTTTACATGTTATATTTATATTGTATGAATTGTGTAAATGATATTTTGAGTGAAATTGAGAAAATACGATAAGTGATAAGTGTGAATGAGAATTCCCGATTGTATGTAATAAAGTTTCGATAAGTGATAAATGTGAGTGGGATATCCCAGTTGGACCTTAGGAATAGAATAGGATACAAGTGACATGTCACTAGGAAACTAAGTGTTTAAGTGATTAAGTGATCCGGATGTTGGTCTAGTAAGTCCTACTAGTGGCTAGGTAATCTGGCATGTGTTACAGATACCTGTCAGCATGTGTGAGCAACACTGTATAGTTATGCCACACCCATCAGCTTGTGTGAGCAGACCCGTGATTAGCTCAAGAGTGAGCTCCTAAGTGATAAGTGATAAGTGATAAGTGGTAGCTATGGCTACAAGTGATAAGTTGTAGCTTCGGCTACATATATGTAGGACTTATGTGCAAACCTTCCGTGTATCCATTAATATTCCGATGTGTTAAATGGGATAAGTTAAAGATGTGAAATCGTATATGGCTCTATTTCGAATCAGTATAGGTATGTACGTGAACCTCATAAGAAATGAGATCGGTACGTGATGAACTTTCGGTAAGATAAAGATTGAGTAAGTTATGAGAATGAGGATAATGATATTTGTGCAAGTTTTATTGTATTAAATAAATTGTAAAGTGTGTAAAAATGATGAAAATGAGATAAGATTTGTGTTTATTGGTCCATACTTATGAGGTATGAAATACTTGATAAAATCAATTGGTGATTGTGTAATAGGCTTTTAGGCCAAACTGAATTATGATGTAGCATGTTCTAATCGCACAAATTGTGGTATTTTATTAAAAATGGAGAGTTTTTGATTGCTAGATAAATGACAAGATATGTTAAATTATGATTACAAATTTATAGAATTGACAATGTGATTGAATAAGTGACATTATCTTATGGTTATATTGTCGGTCTCGGGATAATAAATCGTAAGATGTCCATTATTTGCATATAAACTTACTAAGCTCTATAGCTTACTCCCTTTCATTTCCCATATTTTAAAGGATGGTATATTAGCTCAGGTTGGAGATCGCCGAAGATGCTATCACAATATCAAGTTATCATGTTGGGTAAATGAATGTAAACCTTTTAGTTTATGGCATGTATAGGGACTTAGTTATTTAGTGTATGTATTATTGATATGGCCAAATGTATTGGCTTGTAATGATTAAGGGTTTGATTTGGCTTATGGCCACATAAATTCGGTCACCTTGGCTAATTGGGTTGTAAACATATTTATATGTACATGCATAAGTTAATGTCTTTTATTGTTGTGGGAATGCCATATTCAAGCCATGATTGTGGGTGTTTGCTTGCCAATTAATGTTGTGTTAAATGCTATTGATATGTATAAGTATGAAAATGAGGTTAAGGGTGGCAAATGGCTTGAAAAATAGTCTTAAAGTTGTCCACACGGGTAGATACACAGGCGAGTGTCTAAGCCGTGTGTGACACACTGTTAGCCCCATGGGCCTGTGAATAGGCAGTGTGCCCCCTGCACCCTAATTTTGCAAAGCAGAATATCCAGTAGTAAACACACGGGCAGAGACACGATCGTGTATCTCAACCGTGTGAAGGACACGGCTTTAAGACATGGGCGTGTGCCCAGGCCGTGTAAAGTCTATACATTAAATGTGAAAATTAAATTCACCACACGGCCTAGTACACGGGCGTGTGACTTAGCCGTGTGCCCCTAAATTGTTGATGACATCATAAATAGAGAGTTACACAGGTGGAGGACACGGGCGTGTCCCGAACCACACGGGCATGTGTGATCACACGGCCTACCCACACAGGTGTGTGACTCTCTAAAACATGAAACTTTCCTTAGTGTTGTAAAAGTTTTGAAAGCTCTCGGTTTAGTCCCTAACCACATCCAATGTATGTTTAGGGCTTCGTAGGCCCATAATAGGGACGTTATGAATATTTTTGAAAAGTTTTTTAACTTGGACGCAAATTTTATGAATCGAAATTATATGTGTAAGTGTGTTGAAGTCCGATAATGCCTCGAACTCTATCCCGACATGGATACGGGTAAAGGGTGTTACATTTAATGGTATCAGAGCTATGGTTTAGTCGATTCCCAGACTAACGTAGCATTTGTGAGAGTCTAGCTATACATGCCATATTAATACCCGTGATAGTATGATATCTCTTGGCTTTAACGAAATTGTTTTGCTAGTATAGAGATGACTTCCAACCGAGCTATTTTCAATAATGCTGAAACTGATATTGAGATGATTGAAATGTGCTTATGATGTGTTGAAATGTGGAAAGGTATGAATAGAAATTCATGATATGCATGTGTTAATGTACAGAATGAGATAACCATAAGTTGAGAAATGTGGAAACATGGAATGAAATGAAAATTTGTATTGTGATAAGCTCATCCATGTATGATGGTATTCATCTGATGTTATGTGCCCAATCTATTTGATTAAGTGAATATGATAAGTAAACTTACCCAATGGACAGAATGTGTGTGTATGTACACTTGTTTGAATAATGCATAATTAGTGTGTCCATATAGTTGAATCTCATGTTTAATTGTTAAATTAGAGAAAATATAATTTTTTGTTTTATGTCTTTGTTATGGAACCATAAATATTATAGTAGCATAAAAAATTGAATTGGAAGATCAAATTGAGTAAGAACGCAGGAGATGAGTACGATCATTCAATGATGAATTGACGGCTAAAACTATGGTTGGACCATGGCAAAGTATGAAATGTAAGACCATAACTAGGCTATGGCATTTCAGTAAAAAGACCATAACTAGGTTATGGCATTGTGAACGTAAGACCATGATGGGACCATGGCAGTACATGTGAGTACATATAAGACTATAGCTGGGCTATAGCATTGTAATATCGTACATGACCATAGTTGGGCTATGGCACCGTAATGACATGTAAGACCATAGCTGAGCTATGGCATTGTGATACGTGTAAGACCATGTCTAGGACATGGCATCGTTATGAGATTTCGTGTAAGACCATATCTGGGATATGGCATCGTTATGAGATTTCATATAAGACCATGTTTGGGACATGGCATCGATATAAGACTTTGTGTAAGACCATAGTTGGACTGTGGCATCAACTAAACGACGTACTCAAACCCGTAAGGCGTTCTCTAATTTGACAAATGTTGGTAAGTAAAATTGAAGCAAAGTGTTAGAATTTAATTAGATATTAATATCGAGCTCGAGTAAGTAAATTCATTGTTTGAAATTATGTATAACAGAAAACATTTGTATAATAAATAAGTGTGTTAATTTGCTTGGAATGAACTATGTGATTATGATGATATTACATTAATGATGAATGCTAAGTCATATGTGTGTATTTATGAGAGTCAAGTTAGAGGCTTTATGACCTCACCCCCTTACTAGTGTTGCTTTATGACGAAATATTACGAGAATCATGTTGAGTAAGTTCATAAGTGTGAACTAAAGAGTTCAGTTGTGAAATAATTAATAATGCATACAGAGATGAGAATAGTTTGGAAAATGAAAACAGTTTTGGAAGAAATATCAAAATATTTTAAAGATTATACAGATTATGCAATGCCATGGTTGAGGAAGAAGTTAGTTTTGGCTAATCGACTCAAATAAGTATGAAGTCTAAAGATATGTTTGCTGAAATTTCTCTCGAACTGGATTTCATTGGTGAATGGAATAATATGAGGTTTATGATGGCAGAATTAGTCAGAAAAATGATAATTAAGTGGTAATGATCTCTGTGTGTGACAGTTACAGTTGAAATGAATATGATGATCATTTTTGGGTATCCTATGTATTCTTTATCCTTAGAGATATGTGTGTGATTGTTCAGTTTCTGATAGAGTTCTTATGTTGTGAGAATGCTAACTAACTATGATGTTAGACGAAAGCTCTGTTGATCTGATCGACTTATGACCGGTGTTTTCTTATCTTTCTTTGGAATTCTGTTCTATTATGTTTGGAATGAAATTCAACGGTAAAATTGTACGAGGATATTCTTCTGTTCCTACTGGTTATTGTTCTGTTTTATATGCATATATGGAAAAGATGTCATCTTTGTTACAATTGATTCCAGAATGTGTAAGCATTGTTTTCTCCTAGATTTCTCTGAGGAATCATCAAGATCTCTATTATTTTCCTGTGAATTGTGCTCTTGGACTTCCGATATGGTATCATATCTTAGATTTCTCTATCTCGGTTTTTTCTATCATCCTTAATTCGTGAATTATCAACCATAGCTTATCTTTAAAGTGTGTTTTTTGGTTTATGATAGCTATGTTTATTACGAGTGTATTTCTGGTTCTATTCTAGAAATGCAGTAATTCTGGTATCTAAATTTCTTTAATTTTCTTGAAAGAAATTAATATTGGCAAAGGCATAAATATTAGAAGCTCAAGCTTAAATTGTGTGATGATTTTCTTTTCTCAGGTAAATCTGATTAAGGTCGGTGAATTTAATCAGGATATTTTGTTTTTTTAAGCTAATGTGGTTGTGAAGATTTTTAACTAGCATGTTAAGGAAATTATAAAAGATTGTAGGTTTGAGTTGTTTAACAGCATAAAGAAAAAAGTATTTTGATATGTTATTATATGGTAGTTGAGATCGACTTAATTGTTTTATCTGAGTGAGCTGATTAGTCGAAAGGTAATTCGAGTTAAATGCCTTTAAGTTTGTCATCAGGTAAGAAAATAAAATCTTGTACATTTATTGGTGAATATACGGACAATTTAAAAGAAGAATCTATATCCTAGAAAGTATGATATGGAGATATACTTTGTAGATTGTTTTAATCGAATGATGTGTTATGAGTAAGGCTAGTCCAATTGATAAAGTTACCATAATTATGAAAGTTTGCAAGGTCCATTGTATATTAGTCAAATTGAAAATAGTTGAAGGTGATATTAACCGAAGCATTGATTCTGATTTCTATTTGAATTGAGTAAAGAATTCACGATTTTCAGTAGTGCATTATTAAACGGATTGGAATGTGATTTGATTGCAAGAATGTAAAATGCTGGTTATGTTTTCAAGTGGTTAAAATCTCATTAAAAGAATTGTTCGACGAGTGATTTAGAGACGGTCACTATTATGTCTGTATTGAGAATTTGATGACATTGTTTGGTCGACAAAGATTATTATATGTTTCCCGATCTCAAAAGTTTAATGTATCTAATGACACGGAAAGGTCTGAGTTAAGACAGTATCGATGACTTGAGTTATTGAAAGACTGTGAGTAATTATTGATTAATCTCTGAGAAAGCAGATAAAGTTACAGCTTATGAATGGAAAAATCTTTGTTTATTTTATGAGTAGGTTACATGATTGACCTTATTTGATGATGGTCTGATTTTAGCCAAATAAAAAGCTAAAGTGATGTTTTCTTTACAAGCTTGAGAAACTTCGGAATGTATTAATGAGTGGTAAACTAAATGAATACAGTGAGGATCGACTTTTGATTCTAAATTCTAGGTTGGACCTGATTCATATTATTATTATTCCGAAATGGAATTTGGGTGTCGAAGAATCCGGGGCTTATGCAGGAAGTTTTATACAAAATTCACAATAATAGTTTTTCGGTTTGTTCGGAGAGTAATAAAATATGCAGCCATAAGAGTTGATGTTTTGATAATTGCATATGTACATGCCAATTGTGAGTTTGTGCTCAAATGTTGAATTGTCAACATGCAAAAGCCGAATTTCAAGAGTATTTAGGACAATTACAGTCAGTGATGAATCTGGAATGAAAATGAGATGGAAACATTATAGATTTCGTACCTGAATTATCTTTAACTTTGAAAAGGAAGAGCTTACTGGACTGTGATTGATCATTTGTGTACAGATTTCTTGTTTAACAAACTAGCTAAGTAAGATATTTCTGGGATTATTGGATTATACGAAGCGTTAGTCTCCATTATTTCGTATTGAGATCCGAGGATTATATCCCAATCATGGAAAAAGCTATGAGAAACTATGAGTACGCAGTTACATCTTGGCACAGTAAATTTGTTTTATATATCAATGATAAGTTTAAGGGAGTGATTCAGATTTTGATGGTGTACTCTGGCACTGTGTGCTAAATTTAAAAAGGTATTGCAAAAAGATATACGAGGTTAAATCAACTGAAGAGTTAGTGAAAGTGATTCATGAGACTTGAAAACAACTTATTCTAGTAAGATTTTCGGGGATGAAAATCCCTAAAGGGAGAAAGTTGTAACAGCCCAATTTAGGATCTAAACGGGATAGTGGTTTTGAAACCACAGATCCGAAACATAAAAATTTATTGCGATAAAGTTTTGAGGTTTATTATATGATCGAATGCATGTGTGAAAATTTGGTTAAGAAATTTTAGAGATAAATTGTCCAATTTGATTTTTAGGACTAAATTGCAAAAGTTTCCAAATGTGTGTTTTAATTGACAGAGGGATTTAATTGAAATGAGTTCTTAAATTGGAGGTCCTTAGATGGTAATTAGACCATTAATTTATGTGGTGGACAAAAATGGACATAGTAAAGTATGTTTTAAATTGTTTTTCATTAGGGGTATTTAAGTAATTTGGCTAATAAAGCCAAAATAACATGAGAAAAAGATGTCATCTTCTTCATTTTCTTCATTCCTTGGCTGAATATACCATGGAAGCCATGGCTAAGGTTTTGTTCAAGCTTCCAAGCTCCATAGTGAGTGCATCCTAGCCCCGTTTTTAATACTCTTTACATTTTTGAAGTCGTTATCGCCCGATTTACCTATTTCTACCATTAATTTGAGCAAGGGTTCATGCTTAAAAAATTTACCCACGTATGACATGTATGTATTTTGACGTCTAATGGTAGAAAATGAATATTAGTTGTGTAATAAACGACTTTTACTAAGTGATTTTCGATGAAAATGCCTAAAAGGACTAATTTGTAAAAGTTATAAAATTTGTCATAAGAGTGTGATTTAGTGGAAATTGTGGGCTGTTATATTTATGAAAATGGTTCGGCTAGTCTTGTATGTTAAAGAAATTGAATAAGTTTCATTTTACGAGCCTAAGGGCAAAAGTGTAAATATGTGAAAGTTTAGTGGCAAAAACATAATTTTTCCATAATATAATTTTTTGGGTCACATTGAATAATGTGACTAATAAGTGAGCTAAATGTGATATTATAGATCATGGACAATGAGGTTCGAAACTAGAATGAGGGAAAAATGAGTATCCAATGGTTAGGTCTTTTTCTTGCTATTTTTTCATCGAGGTGTAATACATCATTAATCTATGTTTACATGTTATATTTATATTTTATGAAATTTGTAAATGATATTTTGAGTGAAATTGAGAAAATTCGATAAGTGATAACTGTGAATGAGAATTTTCGATTGTATGTAATAAAGTTTCGATAAGTGATAAATGTGAGTAGAAAATTATGGTTGAACCTTAGGAATAGAATAGGATACAAGTGACATGTCACAGGAAACTAAGTGTTTAAGTGATTAAGTGATCTGGGCGCTGGTCTAGTACGTCCTACCAGTTGCTAGGTAATCTGGCATGTGCTGCGGATACCTGTCAGCTTGTGTGAGCAGCACTGTGTAGTTATGTCACGACTGTCAGCTTGTGTGAGCAAACCCATGATTAGCTCAAGAGTGAGCTCCTAAGAGATAAGTGATAAGTGATAAGTGGTAGCTTCTGCTATAAGTGATAAGTTGTAGCTTCGGCTACATATATGTGGCACTTATGTGCAAACCTTCTGTGTATCTGCCAATATTCCGATGTGTTCAATGGGATAAGTTAAAGATGTGAAAGTGTATATGGCTCTATTGCGAATCGGTACAGGTATGTACGTAAACCTCATAAGAAATGAGATCGGTACGTGATGAACTTTCGGTAAAATAAAGATTGAGTAAGTTATGAGTATGAGGATAATGATATTTGTGCAAGTTTTATTGTATTAAATAAATTGTAAAGTGTGTAAAAATGATGAAAATGAGATAAGATTTGTGTTTATTGGTCCATGCTTGTGAGGTATGAAATATACGATAAAATCGAATGGCGATTGTGTAATTGGCTTTTGGGTCAAATTGAATTACGATGTAGCATGTTCTAATCGCACAAATTGTGGTATTTTATTAAAAATGGAGGGTTTTTTATTGCTAAATAAACGATAAGATATGTTAAATTATGATTTCAAATTTATAGAATTGATAATGTGATTGAATAAGTGACATTATGTTATAGTTATATTGTTGGTCTTGGGATAATAATTCGTAAGATGTCCATTATTTGCATATAAACTTACTAAGCTCTATAGCTTACTCCATTTCCTTTCCTATATCTTATAGGATGGTACGTTAGCTCGGGTTGGAGATCGCTGTAGATGCTGTCACAATATCAAGCTATCATGTTGGGTAAATGAATGTAAACATTTGAGTTTATGGCATGTATAGGGACTTAGTCATTTAGTATATGTATTATTGATATGGCCAAATATATTGGCTTGTAATGATTAAGGGTTTGATTTGGCTGATGGCCATGTAAATTAGCTCACCTTGGCTAATTGGGTTATAAACCTATTTATATGTGCATGCATAAGTTAATGCCTTTGTTGTTGTGGGAATGCCATATTCAAGCCATGATTGTGGGTGTTTGCTTACTAATTAATATTGTGTTAAATGCTATTGAGATGTATAAGTATGTGAATAAGGTTAAGGGTGGCAAATGGCTTGGAAAATAGCCTTAAAGTTGCCCACAAGGGTATGTGTCTAGGCTCTGTATGACACACGGTCAGCCCCATGGGCGTGTGAATAGGCCGTGTGTCCCTTGCACTCTAATTTTGCAAAACAGAATATCCAGTAGTAAACACACAGGTAGAAACACGGCCGTGTGTCTTAGCCGTGTGAAGGACACGGCCTTAAGGCATGGGCGTGTGCCGAGGCCGTGTGAAGTCTATACATTAAATACGAAAATTAAATTCACCACACGGCCTAGCACATGAGCGTGTGACTTGGCTGTGTGCCCCTAAATTATTGATGACATCATAAACAAAGAGTTACACAGGTGGAGGACACGGGAGTGTCCCGAACCACACATCACATACGCCCTAACCACACATTCCTAAGTGTTGTAAAAGCTTTGAAAGTTCTCGATTTAGTCCCTAACCACATCCAATGTATGTTTAGGGTTTCGTAGGCCCATAATAGGGACGTTATGAATATGTTTGAAAAGTTTTTAATTTGGACGCAAATTTTATGAATCGAAATTGTATATGTAAGTGTGTTTAAGTCCGATAATGCCTTGAACCCTGTCCCGGCATGGATACGGGTAAAGGGTGTTACATCAACATTGGATCAGATCATAGCTATCTCCATCTCCTTGAAATAATCTTCCACACTCTGATTTCTTCGTGAAATATTTTGGAGTTTCTGGAACAAGTCTCACTAGTAATGACTAAGACCAAATCTTTTTGCATGAGTGCCTTCATTTCAACCCATGTTTTCTCGAGTTATTCTCTATTTCATCTTTTATTCATAGTTAGTTGATCCCACCATATAATAGCATAATCTGAAAATTTGGTGGCTATGATTTTTACCTTTTGTCAATTTTGAATAATTATGCCACTCAAAAACCACTTTATCTTCTTTTCCCATTCTAAATAAGCTTTAGGATTGGTTCTTCCTTGGGATGAAGGAATTTGCACCTTAATATTTTCAAGATTGTTATCAAATTGTCTCTCACCCCATTGGCTCTTGATTTATACGATCATTTTGTCTCCCACTTTGTTCTGACACTTGATCGCTTTCCACTTTATTATTGACATAATAATCATCTCGATAATTTCTTGCAGGTGCTTGTTTGCGTTGAACATTAGGAACCTGAGGTGATTGGCTTCGTTGTGGAGGTAAACATCCTCGTTGTGGTTGTAAACAGGCTCGTTATGGAGGTGAACGACCTTATTATTGTCTCCCCTCTAACTAATCAAGCCGTTCTTTGATGGGCTCTAATTGATTTTGCATCATGCATTATGTCTCCTTAAACAACGCTTGATAAGCCAAGTTTGGAACTCTCCCTCCTTCTTTAGGATTATTCCTTACAGGACTCCTTGACATGATTTCTATTAGTCACAAAACAATGTTAATAATGAAATATTCCTAACCAAATCAAACCTCACAATTTTCTCTTAGAAAAGAAAAATCACTCCTCTTATATTTGCACTTAGTTTGGTTTTTTCTCGCTCTTTTAATCTCACCACTCATGCCTTTTTCCACTCAAGTTCTTCTATAAGTTCTGGATCAAGCTAGTTAGGACTTGAACAAAGAACACTTGCAACAGTCAGTTAGCAACAAGCGGTTGATATGTGGTAGGATAGGTTCAAAAAGGAAAGGAAAAGGTAACAACTTTTTTTTAATCGATAGATTTCAGTAGTGTGACAACTTGTCAGAAAATATAAGATATACTCTAGAATATGAATCATTTTTTCTTCTTTTTTTTACGAAATTTTACTTCGTATTTTTTATTTTTTTCTTTTTTTTACTATTTTGAAACTTTTAATACGATACCTGGATTAGATTTTTATAGCTCTGATACCAAATGAGGCGTGATCGTATTCGTAAATTCGATTACAATACGTTAGATTTCCCAATTGTCTAATTTTGTATCGTCTCGTTTTAGCATTCAAAGTGAAATTGTGGATAAGAGAAACTTGATAGATGAAAATGACGAAAAAATAGGTTGGATGGATGACTTGCACGAATCAAACACTTAGAAATAAACCAACGATATGAGAGACCGTGACCCAATTTCTATAAAGCGAAACAATGACCAAATCTTTGAAGAAAAAGAAGTAAACTGTGACCCGCTATTTAGCAAATAGGAACCAACAGTATATTAGAATGCCACACTTCAGAAAATAAGGAAAGAATAGAAGTAATAAGTTCAAAAAGAAAAGGTTTGACGCCACAAGGAGAACCTTGATAAGTCCAGATAAGTTGACCAAGATCAAAGAGATATAATTCTCACACAAAACTCAGAAATATTCATTTATCCAATCAAAGCTCTGTTTATAGGATATTTATAGGCACTTTTGTGACTTTTCAAATGCCTATGTGAGACTTTTCATATTCGGCCATTAACTAGCATTATTATAAGCACTAATTTCATTTTTAACTTTTGTAGGGAAGCTAATGAGTCATGTCTCTTCATTGGAATCTAATGTAGTTGAAAAGGCATGCCAGTTCTCTTTAATGAAGACTTAATGTATCCTTAATGTGTTTAATTGATGTCACTTCAGCTCCCTTGAAACCAAATTATAAAAGCTTGTGCAGCATCCTCTTAAATGGCATCATGATAAAGATTTAAGACTCCAAAAAAGTTCAAACTTGAAGAGTTTCCTTTGGTCCATTAAATAACGTCCATAATGTTCTTTAAAAAGCTTTGAAATCGTCCAATTTGAAGAGTCTTTAATCATATGAAAAGTCACCTGCAAAATAAATATTTAAGCATTAAACAGTAACTTAAAACACTCATAAAAACAACATATTGAATAACACTCTTGCACATAAATTAAATGAACATACAACTTAAACTATACTTGAAGTAAATTAACAAATGAGATGATTTAATGCATGACTTATTTAATATAAAAAGCACATAATACAGGTCTTAAAGGATGTTAATGTATTAATATGAAGCATTAACTAAAGACGCATTCAATAAACAAGAAACAAAATGCACATTTTAAAAGATGTAAATATATTAATGCAAAACATTAAATAAAGATGCATTTAACAAACAAAACACATAATTAAAAACTGAAGATTTTGTTCTAGCTAATCAAACTGTCACATGCAACACATTGCATGGAATTGGATCATTATCTTGAGATCGATAGAAATTGGACTTCTCATGCTCGGCCTAAACTTGCTGAATCAACCCTAACATCACCTCTTTGAGCTTCTTGGATCTAGCTCAAGTCATAGGCCTAACAGGAATTTCAATTGGATGTCTTCTTGAATTCTCCTCATCTTTCAACCCGATTGGTATAGACATGGACAACTTTGATTTTGTTCTTCATCAGGCGCTCCCATGCATGTATCACATAAGATAATATTTTTTTCGCATAAGATATCAAAAATAATAGAAGTTAATTTAATGAATTTGATAGCTACCATTTGATAAGGATTGAAATTTCAAAATTCGAAAAATACAAACACTAAAAATGATCAAATAAAAGCATAAAGACGTAAGTCACAATTTACGTATAGTACAAAGACTAATAGCAAAATTTATCTTTTTTAATTTAGTTAACAAATAATTTCATATAATGTAATAGATTGATTCATTGATAAATTTTCGATTCAGCTAATTAAACCAAAAGTTTTGATCCAATTTTAAAATGGAAATTTGTAAAGTCTACTCAATTAGATTACTATAAAATTTTACAATTAGTTTTTATATTATAGGTAACTTGTGAGTTTTATGTCAGTATTTTAATTTAGTCATTTGTAGTCTATGTATGCTTTTAATTTTGAAATTTTATTCCTAACCAAACAACAAACATTAAATTAAATTAGTTAAGTTAAATTTTGTTATTTTCAAGATCTTATGTTATAAACATATTACCACATGTGTAACAATATACAATTTGCTATTTCCACACTCATAAAAAGAGTTTTACCATTTTAATTCATGAATTTAACGATTATCATTTTAATTAGTATTAAAATTTTGAAATTAAAAAAATTATAAAAATTAAAAATATCAAATTAAATAATAATTATTAAATCTATAATTTACGCATAGAGATTAATAATAAAATTTAACCTACAAGATTTAATTACTACCGTTAAATTTGGTAGGCGATATTGGGTTAAAGGGCCCGGTTATGTTTAATGGGCTGAGTCCAGAAACGGAGCTTTTCATCATTGACTTTTTTTTTTTTTTTTTTTTTTTTTTGCATTAAACAGAGTTTTCCTCGTACCCAAATTTGGCAAATTTTAAGAACCGTAAACTGATTGAAGAAAAGATACCCCAAATCAAATCACTGACTAAAATCAAACTCAAATGCGATTCCGAGTTATAGGGTTTTAGGTATTTTCTTTTTCCAGTTAATAATTTTCTTTACTCAGCTTTATTTTTAATCTTAATTTTTTTTTTAAAAATCCTTTTTTATTACTGTAAAATCTGGGGGTTTAATTGATTTTTAATGTTGTTTTTTCAGTGATACTTTGATTCGAGAACTGGAACAATGTCTACTAATTTTTGAAAGCCCCACATTGGCAAAAGCTGAGAAAATTAACTATTTTTTTCTTTTCAGGTATTTTCTCTTTCACTTTTTAGCCTTTTATTTTTGGGTTCTAATTTTTGTGTGTGTTTTATATTATTATTATTATTATTATCATCATCTCTGATATTTCTTAGACTTGCACTGTAGAAATATCCTATTTTTAGCTGATAATAATTTTTTTTTCAATTAATTTGTGTTTTTAAGCTTTATTTTATGTTGGGTCTGTTCTGGTTTACCTTATATTTCATTTATTTTTTTCATGATTTGAAGTTAATAATATTTTTGTTTTGAAAATGAAAATGAAATTTGAGTAATTATTTTAGTTAGGAATTTATGCCCAGGTACATATTGATTCACAGTTACTGTACATAAATTTCAATTTGTCATTCAGTTGCAAGCTGTTAAGGAGTGCTTATTGTAGTTCTTTCACTATGTTACTCGGATTCGGCTGTGTTAAAAGGAGGGCATGTGTCTAACATAGGCATGTTTAACTTTGTTGCTAAGTTTTTATCATGAATTTGAAGGGTCTTTGGAGGGTTATATTGGAATGCATGAAGCATGAGTATCGGACATGATGATAACTTCAAGGAAAATGAAGATTTGGAAAGGTTGAATAATTGGAAGGGGGGGGGGGAATGAAATAGTTGGTTGAAAAGTGTTACCTTTTAGGAAGTGCTAACTTGTTGTGATGATCATATGTTTAGTTGTACATTTCACATTGTTCATCTATTGACCAGAGTGAGTTTTTTGGGTTTCCTTTTCATTGCTTTCAAGTATCTGGTCTTTTAGAGTTTCGATTGTGTTTTTTTTTTTCCCATTTCATGTACATTTTCATTTTCCATCAGTTCAGTGGAGCGAGTTTTTCAGGTTTTCCATTTTGTCGATTTCAAGCATCTGGTCCTATGAGTTCTGTTCATGTTTTCTGTTTCCATTTCATTGTCAATTTTGCATTTTCCATCCATTGAATGGACTGATGTTTTTGGGTTTCCATTTCATTTCTTTCAAGTGTCTGATCTTTATAACGCTTGATCGAATCTTCTGTTTCCATTGCGCTTTGTATTTTCCATGGTTGAATGGAGTGACTTTTCCGGGTTTCCATTTCACTGCTTTCAAGTGTCTGGCCATTATAAGTTCCGTTGTTGTTTTCTGTTTCCATTTCATTTTGCATTTTCCATACACTAAATGGAGTGAGGTTTTTGGGTTTTCTAGTTCATTGCTTTCAAATATCTGCTCTTTTTATGTTCTGTTCATGTTTTCTGATTCCATTTCATTGTACATTTTGCATTTTCTATTCATTTAATGGAGCGAGTTTTTTGGGTTTTCCAATTCATTGCTTTCAAGTACTCTTCATAAGTCGGTGTGCGTGAAAAACTACATTAAAAGTTGTACATTACAAACTATGAAACAAATTGATTAGTTTCCGATTAAAATTTTGGGTACAAATTACCATGAATAAAAGATTTTCGAGTACAAAATTATTTTCCTCTTGGTATCGGACTTTTATGTGGAATGATAACTATTTTCTCATCCATGAAGGGGCCGAATTTCAATATAGTAAGAAAAACTATGTTGATAAATGTACTTAGAATTTCTTTGTATTCTTTTGTTCTGAAGAATAAAACGATGATCATGAAAATTCTTAGGACTTCTCTTTCTTCAGGTACAAAGAAGAGCATCGAGGTTGGGATCGAAGAAACATTTCACTTGTTTTTGTACAAAAATGACAATGAAACCATCAAGTAACATTTGGATCCGACGTCAGCAATGTCCATGCGGAGATTGGAAGTGTTATGTTAAGTATGAAGGAGATGATCAGACATCGGTAAGCTCTCAGCTAATAAAAAACGAGACAACTTCAACATCATCATCATCAGAAGCTGTCTTTATGCCATATGTTGGTCAAATATTCAAAACTGATGAAGATGCTTTTGAGTACTATAGCAATTTTGCACGGAAGAATGGATTTTCAATACGGAAAGCACGGTCCACAGAAAGCCAGAATTTAGGGATCTACCGACGGGATTTTGTCTGTTATCGGTCAGGGTTTAATCAACCAAGAAAAAAGGCCAATGTGGAGCATCCGAGAGATCGGAAATCAGTGCGATGTGGGTGTGATGCGAAATTGTATTTGACAAAAGAAATCGTCAACGGTGTGTCTCAATGGTACATTTCACAATTTAGTAATGTCCATAACCATGAATTGTTGGAAGATGACCAAGTACGTCTGCTTCCAGCATATCGGAAAATTCAGGAAGCTGATCAGGAAAGAATTCTTTTACTCTCCAAAGCCGGGTTTCCTGTCAATCGCATTGTGAAGGTGTTGGAATTAGAAAAGGGAGTTCAGCCCGGACAATTGCCCTTTATCGAGAAGGATGTTCGGAATTTTGTACGGACTTGTAAAAAGTCTGTTCAAGAAAATGATGCTCTACTTACTGAGAAAAGAGAAAATGATACATTGGAACTTCTCGAGGCCTGCAAGGCCATGGCAGAGAGGGATGCTGAATTTGTTTATGATTATACAACAGATGAAAATAGTAAGGTCGAAAATATTTCATGGTCATATGCAGATTCAGTCCGTGCATATACAGTGTTTGGTGATGTGGTTACCTTTGACACCACGTATCGATCTATTACCTATGGTTTGCTTCTCGGAGTATGGTTTGGTATAGATAATCATGGAAAGCCAGTTTTTTTGGGATGTGCTTTATTGCAAGATGAAAGTTTGAAGTCTTTCGCTTGGGCTTTACAGGTTCGTGGACATAATTATTTGTTCCCAATCTGTAATTGTCTTTTTGTCTATTTATGGCTTTCTTCTTTTGAACAGACTTTTCTTCGTTTCATGAGAGGTAGATGTCCGCAAACAGTTCTAACAGATATTGATTCAAGCCTAAGAGACGCAATTGCAAGGGAATTGCCTGATACGAAACATGTTATATGTTCATGGCATGTTCATTCGAAATTATCGAGTTGGTTCACGCCGTCGCTTGGATCACAGTATGAAGAGTTCAAAGCCGAATTCGATATGTTGTGTCACTTAGAGGGTATAGAGGAGTTTGAACATCAATGGAATCATTTGGTTGCCCGTTTTGGACTTGCCTCTGATAAGCACATAGCTTTATTATTTTCATATCGAACATCCTGGCCACTTTCTTACATCCGAAGTTACTTTCTTGCTCGTTCAATGACGGCTGAGTTTTATCAGTCTTTGGACGAATTTTTTAAACGAATCTTGAGTGGACAGACATGTTTACAATTATTCTTTGAGCAGGTTTGTTGGTTAGGAATGTAAGAGAAACTTTTCCCTGTTTATTAAATACCGTATGTCTCGAACCACGTTTTAAACATTTGCTTTTGGCAGGTTGGGTTTGCTGCAGATTTAAGAAACCGAAGTAAAGAAGCATTGCAATACATGCATACCAAGACGTGCTTACCAATTGAAGAAAACGCAAGAAGTATTCTTACACCTTATGCATTCAATGCATTACAACACGAGATTGTGCTGTCGGTGCAATATGCAACAACGGAATTGGCAAATGGATCATATCTTGTACGACACTATAAGAAAATGGAAGGTGAATATCTTGTGATTTGGATATCACAAGATGAGCAGATTCATTGCTCATGTAAGGAGTTTGAACATTCCGGGATATTGTGCCGGCATTGTCTTCGAGTACTGACAGTGAAAAACTATTTCGAAATCCCGGAGAAATATATTCTGTTCCGGTGGAGATTGGAGAGTTCGTTGGTTGCTCTGGAAGATCAAAATGGCCAATGTAACAGTGATGAGTATGCTCAAGTCTTTCATTCTCTAGCTGCAACTCTTTTGACTGAATCACTGTTTACGAAGGAACGATTCAATCACGTTCATCGGGAACTTACAAGACTCCTCGAGCATGTCCGGAACATGCCAGTATCTAATGAGTTTGCTTCGAATATGGCAGCTAACAACATCAGTGAGTCATAGGTTAGGGGGTATGAAATCACAGCTAATAGATTGATTTGGAGCTTGCTTGCTTGTCGGAACATTTCAGAGCTGTACATGTGATTTATAATACATTCAGCTGTAAAGGTTGTTTTTCGAAAGATATCGGGGCATGTGGAGGATGAGATACACAGGTGATGAATGCTTTTGATAGATGCTAGACATCAAAACACTCTGAAAACAACATAGAGATGGGAATATACTACTTTTTCATTCTCTTTTCACAGATTATTTTTCAGGTTTCATGGTTGGTATCATATATTAAGTTTAATAGTTTTCCCTTTTTTTCTTTTACCTGCTAAGACATCACCGAAAGCTTTATCAACATCACATGTAAATATGCCAACTTTATGTAATTCAATTTTGGGGGACATAGAGAGGAATTTGGATGTGGGATATATCTTGTATTGGAAGGATTTCGGAGGATGATGTGTATAATTATTTATGAAAAGTATAACAATGTAGTTTATCGTTTGGTAAGGGATTTCTTGCCCCCTATTATAATTCATTGTCTGCCTTCATCTATGTGTTTTCCTTTTCCTAATGAAAATGACAGCATGCATTTTATTCTTTTACTTTAAAAATTCGGTAAATTAATTTTTATATATTAGATTAAAGAATAAATTAATTTTTCTATAAAAAATTTTATTCATTTTTAATGTTGAAAACTAGTGCAGTTGACAGTGACATACCAAGCATACCTCATTCTATTGTACAAAGACTAAATTACTCATTTTTATTTTTTATTTTGAATAGAAGAGATAATAAATTGGACTCTTACGGGTACTTTTACCAAAATATACCCTTTTTATATATGCAAAAAAAATAATATTAGAGAAATAATTATTTGCGTTTGGCACACATCGGACAACTTTCTGGACATGAGTATGTAAATGTACTTCAAAGATTCTTCACATACATGAAAATCTTCAAAATAATATATATATATATATATATATTTGTCGGATAAAAACCCAAGACTGAGTCTAACAAGAGTAACATAGTCAGCTACAACACTAAACAACAAACAAAAATGTTAAAAGACAGCAGGAATTGAAGCAGAAGCATCAATGGCCTTTGAGTTTACCCTCTTCAGCCATCTTTCTACGTATCTCATGAGCTGCATTGAAAATGCCAAGCGTGGGTTGGTTGCATACGAAGCACTTCTTATTCTTCGCATGATGCTGAAACAGACAATCAAAATGCAATTGCTTCCTTTACTTTCGAAAGAAATCAATACAATGCACACAAAATCAAATCCAAAATCGAACCTTTCGATTTGATCAAAAGTTAACATTTAGAAAGTACTCTAATTGGTAAATAGATATTAACTAATAATATAAATGTGTTGTACCAAAATAATAATAAATGTATTTGGCTTGATGACATCATTTCCATATAATATTAATTGATTAAAGGTTCGAATCTCATAAACTACAAATAAAACACAATCAATTTTTCACCGGTTAAACCAGATAAACATCTTCCTCAGTGATGTCAAGGCGAGCGCCTGGTGCTCTTTTCGGCGCCTTTGTTGCAAAGCCAGGCACAAAAAAAGCGTGCTTCACTAAGGAGTCCTTCCATTCTCCTGTTTATTTTTATTTTTATTTTTTGACTTTTAAAAGAAAAATATAATAAATGACTTTTTAATTAATTATTGACGTAATTTTATTATATAAAAACCTAATTAACTCTTAAAAGTTGAAACTTTTAAAGAGAAGATGAAGATGAAGGAAATTTGGAGCTAGTTTCTGATGATGATATTTAATTTCTTCCTCATGGTGTTTTATTTTACAATACATTAAGTAAATTATTAAACATAAACTATTGAACAATATTTTGAATTTATAAATTGAACTATATTAAAATTTATCTATCCTTTACTAATTAATTAATACTTATTAATTATATGTATTAGTTACATATGTTTTTATAGAAATTTTTCATGCATATTTATATTTAAATGCTTGTGTCTTGGTTTACTCGGGTGAGCGCTTTTTTTGCCCAGCGCCTCAAGTGTGCCTAGCGCCCTTGACAACATTGATCTCCCTAGGGTTAATATACTATATCAGATTGGACAGCCTATCATTCCCTACTCAACCGGTATGTCCGGAAGGTCAGGTATGGTCTTTTGATCACTGAGTAAAATGTAAACCATATTGAATCATATGACAAGAAACACTAGATATAGACATGGCACAAATAAGACATTTAAGGAAAAAGAAATTAATCTACAGGAAAGGGCACAAGAGGGTACCTTTAAAGCACAGTGCTCGCAGAAGTAGTGCTTGCATTTAGTAACAACAGGATCAACAAATGGCTGCCGGCAAATAAAACAGGCAAAGGGCAATGCATCATCATCATCATCATCACTCTGAACTACCCCTGCCTCATCATCGTCATTCCCCTCACTCAAAGCAAGATTTCTTTTCCTTGCTTTCTCTGCTTCTTCCCACTCTTTCTCTAACTGCCACCCAGACTTGTAATCTCCACGGTCATGCATAAACTTACATGAATCTCCATAACCACAGTAACCGGTTTCTTTGTAGTCTTTACAGATGTCGGGTTGATAATCAAATCTTGCCGAAACCCTGATGTGGGCAGAAGCTCTAAGAGGTCCATGAGAGCCACCTGCTTTCTCACTGGCAACGGTTTGTTCTCTTCGAAATCCGGCTTTATGATCCACATAGCCATGCATTCCAGTGTACAATTTTTCTCCCCCAGAGCATGTGCTTTTCCCCTTCAAAGCCTCCTCTGCTCGTTTAAGAACTTTCTCACGTATAGCTCGAGCATCTTTCGTAAACTCAGTCTCAGTTTCTAAGATTGCTGTAGCTCTGCTATCATTTTGGACTTGAATTTCCTTGGAAGACTCAAATTGAAAAACCGGCTTGTGAGATTCAGTACTTGATTCAGTGGCAGTAGCACTCTTGGAGGATCCAGTTGAAAAGTACAACTTATTGTCAGGCTTCGAAGCCTTTTTTTGATTGTGCAACAAAGATGTGCCATTTCTGGAGTCTTCATCTTCATCCTCATTTATTGTCCTTTTCCTTGTGTTTTTGCCCTTCGTTGGCTTCCTAAAGAAGTTGCAGACTGAAAAACCAAAGAATTAATTAATGGATCTATGATAAGATTTATGGCTACACAAACCATTGAGGGTGGTTCTAGATCTAGTCCAAAATGAACTGTCATAGGGGATATTTTGAAGCCATTTAGTTCAGAAAATGGTAAGGTAGCCCATAGATGGGGAGCAACTCCATCGATGGGTGTTTTAACTATAAGTAAATATCCATATATAGCTTCAAGAAAAAAAAATAAAAGAAAGGACAAAATTTACCTTGTTCAGATTGTTGAGGTTCTGATTCAGATTGCCGAAGTTCTTTTCCAGGATCCTGAGGCTCACTTGAATCTGCCATCTTAACAGACAGAAAAGAACAATGGCTTATAGATTCCTTGCCTCAACCAAGATTAACTTTAATTTGACCACGACTGTTGCTCCAAGTGGTTTTAAACTAAAATCAGTCAAAATCCTTACTATTATTAATTAAAACTAGCGAGACATACATGATCGACATATTAACTGGTGTCCTAACTAAATATCTACATATATTATATGGAAAGGCTAAATGCTCAATTCAGGACCCAATTGTATACAAATAGGAATTGGATATAAATCGAGAAGTGAGAGGGATCTAAAAAATGGAGTAAAAGAGGAACCCTAAACCCCAACTTGTTTTGCAGAGCTTTCGATTTTTTTTTTTTTTCTAATTTGTTTTGAAAATCATGATACTTGTCCAACTTATACCTACACAGCAGCCATAACAAAATTCGTTTCACATGTATTAATTTCACCCAAAAGGTTTTCATTAGTCCCAACACCAAAAGCTTAAAGCTTTTTATGCGTTATTATTGAAGAGTAATTTCAGCAGTTCTTCAAAATGTAGGGTTCTAAATTAGAGCATTTAACCTCATGAAAATGATATTAAAATTCATACATACATCAAAGATTTTCAAAACATAATACTTCTCGACATTTTATGACCCTAATCATAACTGTAACCACAATTACATTAATAATAATTGCAAGTGTCGATTTTATCAAGAATACAAAACTTACAACGATGGTACTAAAAATGGAAATTCTGAACAACTTTTTATAAAAATAAAATAAAATGAAATTCGAAAAAACTTTCAGCAGAAACATAAAACTTATAAAAGCTAAATAAATCTAAATAGAAATCAAACATTACTTGATGAATAGTAAACCTAAAACTTGAAATCAAGAATCGAAGAAGCTCAACTTCTACTCACCTAATTTAATGGAAAGGAAAACCAATTGATAGGACGGCAGCGATAGCGGCTTCAGTTGAGAAAAGGGCGTAGCGAAACGGCGAGAGAAAGAGGAAAAGAATGTCGGCGGCGACAGAGAACAGTGGCGGCGCTCTCGGCGGCGAGTGGTGGAAGAAAGAAATAATTTCGAGTGGACTGGGGCTGGAAATGTCTAAAATTTTAGGGCCAATATAAATATGAAAATTCCCAAATAGAAAATTTGTTTTGGTCGGATATTAAAGGGTTAATAAGCTCTTTGGTACCTGAGTTTCACCTTAATGTTCAATTTGGTACCTAAGTTTGGCTTCAATATTATTTTGGTAGTTGATTTTTTTCAATTTGATACTTCAGTTTTTTTTGTTTTAATTAAGTACTTGAGTTTGACTTTAATTTTCAATTTGGTATCTGAGCTTCCTTTTTGTCTCTATTAAGTTTTTATTTTTTTTTACTAGAGCACATGTACCAAATATTCATTGAGTCATATGATCTCATTTGGTGTGGGTACTAAATTGAACATTAAAGCTAAATGTCGAAACCATTTTTAAGTTTGAAAATGGGGATCGACTTTAAAAATATAGAGTCGCCACCAATCTTTTTTCGAGGTGTGACTGGGCCACCTTAAAATTGATCGCTTTAATAAAACATTTTGATTTACTAAAACAATGGTTTTGGTCTACAAAATTTGAGAAAACAGGTTCGGGAGTCAGTTACGTACGAGGAAGGATTAGCACCCTCATGACGCCCAAAATTGGTACCTATTGATTAAATAACATCTTTGAGTCGAAAATTTGAAAAGATTTAAAATACGATCCTACTATTTAAAAGAGAGCTTGAGTGAATCAAATTGAAAATTAAGACCCTCTTATCTCGAAGGAATAAAATGTCACACCTAGTAAGTTAGGATGTAACACTTCAAATCTTCGATGCTAAGGCGGCCCTTTGAAAAAAAACTCGCGTTCCAGAGCCAAAAGAAGTGTATTCAGCTATTTGGGCTTTTAAAGAAGCAGAACCCAGTAAGTTAGGGCTCCATTTCTCAAAATTCCTAAATATCGAACATTGCCTTTGTTTTAAAAATTCTTACCTCGGGACAGTGAAATATCACATCCAGTGAGTTAGGGTGTAACATCTCAAGTTCTCGAGGATAAGCTTTTATTTGGAACCCACGTATCTTGTTTTTAGAAGGGTACTTGGTTACTTAGGATCAACAAGGAAAATCAAAACTCAGTAAGTTAGGGCACGATTCTCTCGAAGCTCCCAAATATCCAGTATTGCCTCATTTTGGGAAAAAAATCATTTTAATGCATTTGGGTAAAGATGTAATGTTGTAAAGAGATATGTGTAATCGAGAAATAATGAACGTGAAAATGGAAACCAGGATAATGAGGGCAAAAATAATCACAGAGAAACAAGTAACCAGGTCAACAATTTAATAAATAAATAAGTGGGAATTAATGAAAATTTAAATAATAAAGAGAAAAAGGGAAAGATAAGAAATAAAATGAGGGAATAATTAATAAAATAAAAGAAATAAAAATAAAAAGGGTATAATAATAGGTTTAAAGGGTAAGAATTATATACTAATAATAATAATAATGATAGGCCAGGAAAAAACAAGCTCTAATAATAATAATAATGAAAAACAGTAATAATAGGAAATAAAAATGATAGTATTAGTAGTCTAAATAAAAATAATATGAATAGTAGTAATATAGCTACAAAAATAATAAAATTTAATGATAAAGATAATGGTAAATACGAATAAAGGAAGTAGTAATAATATATATGTTAAATGGATAAGTAATGATTATAGTAAAACAATAGTAATAACAATAAATAATAATTAAAATATAAGTCGAAATTGTAACAAAAAAAAATAATGAATTTTCTAATAGTGACAGATATAAAAAATTCAAATTAATTAAATTAATGGTAAAACGTCAAAAATAGTCGAAATGGTGCTAAAATGAATTGAAAATAGAAATTTTGGGGCGAAATTGAATTAAATGGAAGATAGGGGGACCAAAATGTACGTGCGAGTAAAGGGGAAGGGGCTGGAGCGCAAATTTCCCTACCCCCCAGTGCGCTGCGCTTAATACGGGACAAAAATGTGATAAAATTAAAATTCCCGGGCCTAATTATAAATGACAAAAACTAAAAACAGGACCCAATTGAAGATGGCCTCAAAAGCAGAATGACTGAGGGCGCAAATAAACCCTCAGTCCAAAAACACGCGGATCCTTGGCCCTGGGTCGGGTCAAATACGTCGTTTTGGGGCCATTTTGAAGGCCATGAAACGGCACCGTTTTGAGAGGGTATAAAAGCTGAATTTTTTTAAAATTTTCATTCTTTCCTTTATTTCAAAAACAAACCCCCCTTTCTCTTATTTTCTCTACAGGTCAGAGATCACCGGCGAGCCTCCGACCGGCCTCTGTCACATGCCGTCGATAGGTAAAAAAAATTATTTTTTTATTTTTATTTATACTATATTATATATATATATATATATAAATAGTTTACAAAAAGAAAATAAAAGATTTATGTTATTTCGAAAAAATAAAAATAAAAATCAATACCTTTGGAGTTCCAGATCTATCTTTCGCTTGCTGCTTTTGGATGTTTGGTGAGTTTTTGAATTGACTTTAGTATTCAAAAAAAGAATTTGTATTGCTCTATCTTCGGGAACCCAAAAAAAAGTCCCTTTTACAGTATTTTCCAAGGGCTTTTATAGCCATTTTACAACCGATTTTTACTTGTTTGCAGGTGCGTGATCGAGAGGGACTCTCCCCGGTGTGCGACGTGCGGCGCACGTGGTGGCTGCTATTGGGGAGTGCGGCGCGAGGAGTGGCCACCCATTGCTAGGGTTTCTAGTTTCGGTTTAGGGGTGTTAGGCTAGTCTGATATTGGGCTAGTGTTTAGGGTAATGGGTTTGGGTTTAATTTATTTTAATTTGGGCTGTTTGTATATGGGCTCTGGGCATAAATTAGGTCCAACAGCTGCCCCTCTTTGCTCATTGTCATGTAACAAGAATAGAGCAAAGACTTTAGAAGGGCCAATCTTGCCCGAGCTTGTCGAGTCTTAACTTCTTGATGTAACCTCGTTGCAACCCACTGCCTTTTGTTGCTTCAAAATGCCCCATTGCTATTTTATGGAGATACGATTTGTTGAAATTTGAACTGCTCCTGCTCCTGCTCCTGCTCTTGCTCAGCGAAAATAAGATTTGTTGTATTCAGCCTGTTCCACTCCTGCTCAGTGGAGATAAGGCTTGCCGAAATCTGTAATTTTTAGCTTATTACCCTATTGCTTAGGGAGTTAGGGATCACCATCTTTGATCTGCTCCACTACTGCTTAGGGAGATAAGATCTGTAATTTTTAGCCTGTTACCCTACTGCTTAGGGAGTTAAGGCTCACCGTCTTCAATATGCTCTGCTACTGCTCAGGGAGACAAGATTTGTAATTTTTTAGCCTGTTACCCTACTGCTTAGGGGGTTAAGACGAATGGCTTCAATCTGCTCCACTACTGTTTAGGGAGATAAGATCTGTGATTTTTAGCCTGTTACCCTACTGTTTAGGGAGTTAAGGCGCACCGTCTTTGATCTGCTCCGCTACTGCTCGGGGAGATCAGATCTGTAATTTTTAGCCTGTTACCCTACTGCTTAGAGGGTTAAGGCGAGTGGCTTCGATCCGCTCCACTACTGTTTAGGGAGATAAGATCTGTAATTTTTAGCCTGTTACCCTATTGTTTAGGGAGTTAAGGCGCACCGTCTTTGATCTGCTCTGCTACTGCTCGGGGAGATAAGATCTGTAATTTTTAACCTGTTACCCTACTACTTAGGGGGTTAAGGCGAGTCTTCGACCCATTCCACTACCGCTTAGGGAGATAAGATCTGTAATTTTGGCCTATTACCCTACTGCTTAGGGGGTTAAGGCGAGTGACTTAAATTTGCTCCATTGCCGACACATGGAGATAAGATTCGCCACGATTTGATCTGTTCCACTCATGCTCAGTGGGGTAAAATCTGCTGAAATTTGTAGTTTCACTCAATCTCGCTACATTGTCCACTAGGGAATCCATCTGTAGAATTGATTTCTTGATATTTATGCTTATGCCAAATGATTAGGATGCCATGATCAGAATGAGTCAAATGCTCCTAACTGGATGTATTATGAATGTTAAATGAATGAATGCAAAATGAGAATGATCCATCTTTTAACACTTGGTTTGTCATTGCTCGTTGTTTACTAAGGTAATATCCCTGACGTATGTTTTCTTGTTCAGTTGACAACGGAGAATCTGAAGATGTGGTCAAACTCTTATCTCTCACATGTTTCTCGCCTTTTAAGCTTGGGAAGTTCTAAATAATTGTCCTTTTTCAGGTTCTTGTATCATTTAGAGACCTTTCAAGTAATATGCAAAACTTCTTTTGTGAAAGTATTATTAGTTCATTAATCATTATTTCAATATGAAATGCTTGAAGAAGATTATAGAGATGGATAAAACTGAAGTTTATTATGAACAAAATCCGTAAAGAATGGATTAAGCAAAGAAAGTAAATATTGCTAAAATACAAAGAATGGGAAGGTGGAACTAATGCCCCAGATATCACAGCCTGAGCTTCTCTTTACGAACTTCTTGAAGACCACTCTAAGGTCAACATGTGTCTAGGAGATCTGTAGTACTTTGTCGATGCCCTTAAGATGTAGCATATCTCATTATTGTTAACTCAGGTACAGGATGGTTAGCGCATGCCCATTTCTCATTTGAATTGCCCTTTTACGGGTTTTCAATTCAAGGCCCCTTTGGTCTCAAAGCGCCCTTTGCGGGTGTTCGCCTTGGCCTCTCCATTTTTTTATTTTTTATTATTTTATTTATTTATTTATTTTTGGAACTCAAGGTGCCCTTTGCGGGTTTTTACCTTGGCCCATTTCTCCTCAGGCGAAGTACTTCTTAACTGAGTCCACATTAACTGGATTAGGCTGAATTTTGCCATCCATCTTAGCTAATATCAATGCTCCACCAGAAAAGGCCTTTTTTTTACTACATAAGGTCCATCCCAATTAGGCTTCCATTTTCCTCTGAAGTCCTTTTGTGTAGGTAAGATCTTCTTCAATACCAGGTCTCCCTCATGGAATACTCCGGGGTAAACCTTTTTATTGTAAGCTCGCATCATTCGCTTCTGGTACATTTGACCATGACGGATAGCTTTTAGCCTTTTCTCTTCAATCAAGTTCAGCTGGTCATACCAGGATTGGATCCATTCTGCCTCGTCCAACTTTAACTCTGATAAAACTCAGAGTGAAGGAATTTCAACTTCAATGGGCAAAACTACCTCCATCCCATAAACCAATGAGAAAGGTGTTACCCCGGTGGAAGTTCTAATAGACGTTCGATAGGCAAAGAGGGCAAACAGTAACTTTTCGTGCCAATCCCTCCAGGTCTCAGTCATTTTCCCCACGATCTTCTTGATATTTTTGTTAGCTGCCTCAACTGCACCATTTATTTTCGGGCGATATGGTGACGAGTTGTGGTGTTTAATTTTGAACTGACTGCAGACCTCTACTATTACGCTGTTGTTCAGATTCGACGCATTGTCCGATATAATCATTTCCAGCATACCATAGCGACATATGATCTCCTTTTTCAAAAACTTGCTAACTGTCGATTTTGTGACATTGGCGTATGAAGCAGCCTCGACCCATTTGGTAAAGCAATCGATGACTACAAAAATAAATCGATCACCATTAGAAGCTTTTGGCGAAATTGGCCCAATGACGTCCATGCCCTACATTAAGAAAAGCTATGGAGAAGTCATAACATAGAGAGGTGAAGGAGGTACATGGATCTTGTCTCCATAAATTTGGCACTTATGGCACTTCTTGGCTTAACGGATGCAATCTCCCTCCATCGTAGACCAGTAATACCCGAATCTCATGATTTTTCGGGCCATTGTAAAGCCATTGGCATGCGTCCTACAGACACCCTCATGGACTTCTTCCAAGATTTTTTTAGCTTCAACGGTATCAACACACCTTAGCAACACCTGATCCTTCCTCTTTTTATACAAGATCTCTTCGTCTAAGACATAACCACTGGCCGACCTCCGTAACATCTTTTTATCATTTTCAGTTGCTTGCTCTGGGTATTCACGATTCTTCACATATTATAGAATATCATGATACCAAGGACGATCATCTCTCTCGTCCTCTTCCTCGATGTTACAGCAATGAGCCAGAGCCTCACAAATACTCATCTGGATTGGCTTCATATATTCTTGTTCATTCATTTTGATCATAGAGGCTAGTGTAGCTAGGGCGTCAGCCATCTGATTTTCATCGCGCGGGAGATAAAAGAAGGTGATATCATCAAACTGCTCAATTAGCTCCAGAACTAACTTTTGATAACTGATCAATTTGGGATCTCTCGTCTCCCATTCACCTTTGAGCTGATAGATCACTAATATAGAGTCTCCATATACCTCCAGCACCCTGATTTTACGGTCTATGGCTGCACGAATTCCCATGATACATGTCTCGTACTCTGCCATATTGTTTGTGCAGTCAAAATCCAGCTTACAAGTGAATGGATAATGATCTCCACTTGGGGATATCAAGACTACCCCAACTCCGTTACCGACGGCATTTGATGCTCCATCGAAATTCAGTTTCCAAGAATGATCTTCGGGCGTATCTTCTTCGGTAGTTGCCACATATATTAGATCTTCATTGGGGAAATCGAAATTCAAGGGTTCGTAGTCCTCCAAAGCTCTACTGGCTAGGAAATCCGCTATTGCACTTCCCTTCACAGCCTTTTGGTTCACGTAGACTATGTCAAATTCAAAGAGCAGAATTTGCAATCGAACCATTCTTCCATTCAGAGCGGTTGACTCCATCATGTATTTAAGAGGGTCTAGCTTCGAGATTAACTAGGTCGTATGATATAACATGTACTACCTCAACCTCCGAGTTGTCTAGACCAAGGCACAACATAATCTTTCCATTGGCGAGTATCTCATTTCACACTCAGTAAATTTCTTGCTGAGGTAATATATCGCCCTTTCCTTCCTTCCTGTCTCGTCGTGTTGGCCCAGCACACATCCCATTGAATTGTCAAATACTGTCAAATGTAGAATCAATGGCTTATCAGGACTGGATGGCACTAGCACTGGAGTATTAGCCAAGTACTGTTTAATTCTGTCAAAAGCCTTCGGACATTCATCGTCCCATACGCCTGGATTGTGTTTCTTGTGAAGACGAAATATGAGATCACATTTTTCTGTCAGCTGTGAAATGAACCGGGCAATGTAGTTTAACCTTCCTAGAAAACCTCAAACTTCTTTCTGAGTGTGGGGCGGAGGCAATTCTTGTATAGCCTTGACTTTATCCGAGTGGACCTCAATTCTCTTTTCGCTGAGCACAAAACCAAGAGCTTTCCTGACCTGGCCCCGAAAGTACACTTGGTTGGATTAAGCTTTAGCTAAAATTTCCTTAACCTCAAGAACAGTTTTCTCAAAACCTGTACATGCTCCTCTTCTGTTTGGGATTTTGCAATCATGTCGTCAACGTAGACCTCGATTTCCTTGTACATCATGTCGTGAAACAAGGTTATTATGGCTCTCTGGTATGTTGCCCCCGCATTCTTTAACCCGAATGGCATTACTTTGTAATAGAACGTTCCCCACAAGGTTATGAACATGGTCTTTTCCATGTCTCCAGGATGTATCTTGATCTAATTGTATCCGGAAAACCCATCCATAAAAGAGAACAATGAATAATTTGTCGTATTATCCACTAGGGTGTCAATGTGAGGCAATGGGAAATTGTCCTTTGGGCTAGCCCTATTTAGATCTCTGTAATCTACACACATCCGCACCTTTCCATCTTTCTTAGGGACGGGAACAATGTTGGCTACCCATTCTGAGTAGAGTTAACCACCTGTAAGAACCCGGCATCAAATTGTTTCTTGACCTCTTCCCTTATTTTCACTGCAACATCAGGTTTCATCCTCCGGAGCTTTTGTTGGACTGGCTTGCACTCCTCCTTTATGGGAACGCGATGCACTACAATATCAGCACTTAACCCTGGCATGTCCTGATACGACCACGCGAAAACATCTCTGAATTCTGGCAGTAGCTTGATGAGATCCTGCTTTGTTTCCTCACTTATACAAGTGCCAATTTTCACCTCTTTCCTTACTTCCAAGATCATAATCTCAATTGTCTCTTCGTGGGGTAGAATCTACTTTTCTTCCCGTTCTACCATCCTCAACAAATCCAGAGATAAACCACTGTCTTCGTCATCTTCAAAATCCTATGATCCCTGTAGGTACATGTCTTGCTCAGAAGGGAGTTCTGCGCCCGTAGCAGCGTTGCTCACGACATCAATATCCGGGGACCTATTGTAGGTATGAAAGAATGTCTAAGAATACCTTATTTGCATGGTATGATTATGAATAGAATGGAAAAAGATGAAATAAAATAAATGATTGCTCAATGAGGTATGAAAATGCACTTTTTATTGAAATAAAAATGATTCGAACATGAGCCTATTTCACAGAAGATTCTTATTATTCCTAGGCAAGAAAATAATAAGTGTGTTTTAAACATTACTCTGTATTAGTTCTAAAAACTACAGGAAGTTCTTCTACAGTCCAGTTGTTCAGAACACTTTCATGCTTATAAGGGCGAATGCCCGCTAGGTTTCCTTCTTTTGTTCCTTCTTCCAATACAGCGTTGATGCTCAAAGTCTTCATCATATCTTCAGTCGTTCCTTCACTTGTGAGCTTTAGTTCAGGATGGATAACTCCTCCTACCATGAATGTACTAGATATATAGGGAAAGGTCATTGGCTCCCACTTGATCTCTACCCCACTTAATCTTGCTCTTCTTTTCTCCTGTTTCCTCTCCAGCTCTTTTTTCCTCTGTTGTGCATCTGGCTTATACCCCAAGCCAAATCGGTCCCATTTGCTAGCTAAGATCGGCACTTCCACTCGTCCATGAAGATATTTCCCAAACCCCCTTTCGGGCAACGCACCTCTTCCTACTGTTAGTTGTAAACTCATCTTCGTAGCTTCTGAGAGTTTGGGCACCGGGATCTTGCTTCCCTCGGTGATGAAAGTCGCATTCACAAACTCTAACGACCGGAAATAACATTCAACCCCTTCACTATCACTGTCAATGTACAGTGCCTCGTTAACAACAGATGCAATAATGTCCTCTTCAGCGTTTATCGTTATTAACCGGCCCTCTGTTACCAACTTTAATTTCTGATGCAACGATGATGGTACTGCCCCTGCTGAATGAATCCACAGCCTCCCTAATAGACAATTATAAGAAGGTTTAATGTCCATTACTAGGAAATCCACCTCGTATGTATTTGGCCCGATCAGAAGAGGTATCTTTATCCTTCCCATTACCTTCCTTTCATTGCCACCAAATGCTCTCACTATATTTTGGCATGTCTTCATATGAGAGCTGTCTATAGGCAATCGGTTTAATGTGGATAGAGGCAGGACATTTAGTGCCGAGCCATTGTCAACCAACACCCGCGGTAGCGTATACCCTTTGCAGCGGGTAGTGATGTGCAGAGCTTTGGTAGATCCCATGCCCCCCTGTGGTATTTTATCGTCACTAAAAGAAATGAAGTTATCGGCGCTTATGTTGCTGACAAGGCGGTCTAGTTTGTTTACCGAAATGTCGTCAGCGACATAAGTTTCGTTCAACACCTTCATCAGTGCATTGCGGTGCGTCTCTGAGCTCAAAAGCAAAGTCAATATTGATATGCGAGCTGGCTGCTTGTGTAATTGTTCCACAACACTATACTCACTGTGTCTCAGGAACTTCAAAAATTCTTCAGCTTCATTTTCCATTACTGGTTCATTAACCAATTGTTCTGACCTCTCTTCTTCTTGTTTGGTCACAAAGGATTTCCTTTTTGCGGGTTCAGCCCTTGTGCTTAGCGTGTTGCCCGAAACTCCTTCTCCCCGGGTTATCACATTACAATTATAATTCCATGGCACTCTTTTGCTATCCTTAAAAGGGAAAGCCCCGGGCTTCTGGATAACGATTCTCGGTGCCACCTTTGCTTCAGCTTCATTATTTTTTTGCCGTGAAATAATGACCACTGGGTGACTAGCTTCATAGACCTTCTCTATCGATTTCTCTTCAGAAGCACATACATCATCTTCTCCGGTAAATTCAAAGAACTCTAATTCTTTATTGTCCATTAAGCTCTGGACTAAGGCTCTGAATTTCTTGCAACTCTGGATTTCATGGCCCTCCTCACCATGGAACTCACAATAGTTCCTCACTTCTCGGGAGCTGCTCCCTGAATTCTGCGTTATCAGCCCCATTTTCAGCATTTTCTTACAAACTTCCCTTAACGGGGTCTTTACCTCAGCTACGTTCAACTTAACTCTTCTCCTCACATTCTCGATTATTGTATTTACCCCACCCTCAGCATGGTTGTAATGGGTTTTCTACTCCAGGTGCATCATCGAATCTTACAACACCCATGTTGATAAGTTTCTTGACCAACTTCTTAAACGAGATATAGTTTTCTATCGAATGCCCCACGGCCCCTGCATGGTATTCGCACTGAGCGTTTGTGTCAGACCACTTGGGGTATGGGGGCTGCAACGATTTTAGATAAGATGGTGCTACAACACGTTCATCAAATAGGCTTTTGTACAGCTCCCTATATGTCACTGGGATAGGGGTAAACTGCATCCTTTCCGTATTTCTCTTTGTGCTGGGCTCCTGCCTTGGTGAAGCTTGCTGGCCTGTGACTACCGCTCTTGACTGATTAACAGTGACAGTGTAATGCCCTCTTACTCGAGACCGTCGCCAGAGTCGAGCCTGAGGTGTTACTAAACTTAATTTATCACTTAAATGAATTTAAACCATTTATTTCAGCATTTGTAATAAGCTATCCATCTGCGTCACAGTAGCTAAAAAAATCATATCTCGAGTTACAAAACTTGAAATTAAGATTCGTAAATTTTCCTTAAAACTAGATTCATATATCTATCTACTAATTGTTTTCTAGAATTTTTGGATGGGCCAATTAGTATAGTTTATTAGTTAAAGTTTCCCCTGTTTTAGTGTTTGACTGCTCTAACCTCTATTCACTACGAACACTTATCTCCCTGTACAAAATTAAAATGACTATGAAGTTTATTTATTCTAAAACTAAACACAATAAGGAATCTATACATATATAGTATGACTCCTAATTATTTTTGTACAATTTTTAGTGAATTTCTAAAGTCAGAATAGGGGATTTAGAAATCGCTCTGACCCTGTTCCACCAAAACCCAAATATATCATAAAATACACTCTTTTACCTGTTTCGTTTGTTCCATATGAAAATAGACAAAATAAGCTTCAATTAATATTTTATTCACCACCTAATCTTGTCTCTACTATTTTTAATGATTTTTCAAACTCACGTCATTGTTGCTGCAAAATTCTGTTTTATAACAAAATTCATCTTTCTATGGCTTTTCATGGTCTAAGTAACACATTAAACATACACGACACCAAATGTAATCTAGATTGGCCATTCCAATAGCTAATCATTTCCAAGCATTTCCTTGCCATGCCATCACCATGTCATAAGATTATTTACACAAAATGCTTATAATGCTATACATGCCATATTCAAAATACAAGCCATTATAACAATTTGTCCTGGATAGTGTGAACGCTCCTTCAACCCTTCCCGATTTCCAAGCTGGCTTGTCAAAACTACAATGAATGAAAAGGAGGGAGTAAGCATAAATGCTTAGTAAATTCACATGTAAATAACAAGTAACATAACTATGCAAATCAACATAACTACCAATTACATAAGATTATTAAAACATTCATGACACAAGAATACTTGCTATTTTACCACATTCTTGTCTTTCCAAGTTCTCAACTCGAGATTTAGGCTCATACCTGTCCAACTGCCTCTTTCACCATACTTTCCAACATACCTCTTTCGTTTAGGCGTTCTCATTATTCATTTAAAAATCTACCCGTTGAACTCATCGGAATATAACTCGGATACACGGATTTCACATACATAAGTGTCATATCCGTAGCTAGACAACTCAATAGCCTATGGAATTTACGTAGCCAAGCTACCATGTAACCCACCCATAAGTGAACTCGAACTCAACTCAACAAGCTAGGGCGTTCACATCCATAAGTGAACTCGGACTCAACTCAATGAGCTCGGATGTCTAGTTACATCTCACGAACTCGGACTCAACTCAACGAGCTCGGAACTCAATCATCCTAGTGACATGTCACTTGTATCCTAATCTATTCCCAAGGTTCAAACGGGATTCTCTTCAATCGCACCTCTTGGTCGTCTTCCTCGAAATGTCGGAACCGATACTTGGTAGCATTTCATATTTATCAAGTAGCTCACATAATTTGTATATTACTAAATAATAATTCACAAAGCATAATATTTCATGATAATAAGTATCATATCATATAAATAACATTAAATCATTTAAAATAACAATTATGTTGCCTTATTTACACATGAACTTACCTCGGTACAAAATGTTAGGAATCGAGCCTATTCCTCGTAAACTTTGTTTTTCCCTCGATCACGACTCGAATCTCGTTTCTCTTGATCTAAAATAACACATTTAGCTTATTTAATACTCACATTTATCAAAATGGTCCTTGACCCTAACTTTGTCAAAAGTACGAATTTGCCCCTAAACTTTTGTATATTTACACTTTTGCCCCAAAGCTCGGAAATTAAACTTTACCCCAAATTCTTATGTTTTAGGACATGCTAATCATTTATTTACTAACAGCAACCTCAAATTCCCACTATAACATGTACTTATAAACAATAGGTATTTTTACCGATTAAGTTGTTTTACTCATTTCACTTAAAACCGAGTAGCACAAGTTGTCTAGCATAATTTAAAGCCTCATATTCTATCAGAAAACACCAAAATAAACAAATTTCACCTATGGGTATTTTTCCAAATATGAACTCTGGGTTGAATTATTGCTAGCATAAGCTAAATCAAGTTACCGGGACTCCGAAAACGTAAAGAACATTAAAAACAGGGCTTGGAATCACTTACTATGGAGCTTGGAAGCTTGAAACAAACCCTAGCTATAGAGAACCCTTGAAATTTCGTGCTAATGAAGAAGATGGACATATTTTGCCCTTTTTTTTTTTCCCCTTTTTTAATATTTTAATTACCAAATGACCAAAATACCCTTAATGCCTTTCTTTGAAAATTTTCATGTACAAGCCCATTTTTGTCCAAAATTTTAGAAATTGGTCAAATTGCTATTTAAGACATCCTAATTAATATTCCAAAGCAATTTCATACTAAAAGCTTCTAGAATGCAAGTTTTGCAACTTATTCGATTTAGTCCCTAATTTCAAATTAAGCACTTTATGCATAGAATTTCTTCACGAAATTTTTACACAATGATGCAATCATATCATAAACCTCAAAATAATTAAAAAATAATTATTTCTATCTCGGATTTGTGATCATGAAACCACTATTCCGGTTAGGCCCTAATTCGGGATATTACAGATAGGCTTTGAATAGCCAGAGCTCACATTACCTACTTCATTTTCCTTTTTCTTTGGGCTGACCTTTTCGTGCTTTCCCCAGCCTCTATCTTGCCGTACCTTATCGCGTTTTCTATCATTTCGCCAAACATCACTATGTCTACGAAACTTTTGGTTGCGCTACCCAGCATGTGATTAATGAAAGATGCCCTCAAAGTGTTAATAAATAGCATGGTCGTTTCTTTTTCCAGCAGTGGTGGCTGGACTTGTGTAGCAACTTCCCCCCACCTCTGGGCATACCTCATGAAACTTTCGCCTGGCTTCTTCTCCATATTCTGCAACATGATCCTGTTAGGCGCTATATCTGTCACATGGCCATATTACTTCACAAAGGCCTGCGCTAAATCCTTCCAGGATTTGACTTGGGTACGGCTCAACTGATTGTACCATTTGGCCGCGGCCCCAGTCAAACTATCCTGAAAACAATGAATCAACAATTGGTCGTTGTTGACATATCCGGTCATTCTCCGACAGAACATTGTAATATGGGCATTCGGACAGCTGGTTCCATTATATCTTTCAAACTCTGGCATCTTGAACTTCGGTGGGAGTACCAGATCTAGGACCAGACTCAGCTCCTTAGCATCCACTCCGCATTGGTAATCAACACTTTCCAATACTTTGAACTTCTCCTCCAACCATTTGCATCGATCTTCGAACTGTCTTGCTTTTTCGTCTTCAACTGCATCGTCGAAGTCGGGGACCATTGGTTTTGCCAAATTATCACCAGGGTTGGAGTTCGAGCCTGTTGGGAGATTTCCTGGTGCTGAGGTACCAGATTGATACTGAGGTCTAATATTAACGGACACCTTTGGTGGTTGGGCACTTGTTGGGGCCAAGCCAGGAGGATATGCAGAGTTCTCATTGTCGTCTCCAGTATCACCAATAGGGCCCTTCCCTTTATCAGGCCCTCCAGTTAACAGTTGTGTTAACTGGCTTATCATGCTTCTCTGGGACTCTAGCATCTGGTCCCTCATGTCCTGTTAGATTTTAGCCAACTGTTCTTGCATCTGAATTTGTAACTGGTCTTGCATCACCTTCTGCATCTGTTCTAACCTTTCCAGCCTTTGATCCATGGCTTTTGTTTTCTTCCGGGTGTAGTAGTGATATTCCAGGGTAACTAAAATATGATCTTTGATTAATAGGGCTCTTTTGCAAAATTTAATGCACATGATGTGATGCAATGCAATGTAATGCAAATGCACGATATGAATACAAAAAGGCATCAATTCTGATTCGATTTTATTTAGAATAACTTCACTAAAAGACAAAATCCTTTACACAAAATCGACTACATATGCGGCCTAGCCCTTATGCCCAGAGCTTTAAATTTCTAAAGAAGCTCGGCCAGCTCCTGACCTCGATCTGACTCTAACTCATACTTTACGCTCAACACGTCAGCTTGGACTGCCAGGGTTTGTAAATGCTCTGCTACTTCTCGGATCTGAGCCATGGCTTCGCCTATGATATAATCTCTATCTCTAACCTGGTCTTGAGATCGATGAAACTGTTCCTTCCACCGCTCATTACTCGACTCAAGGAATTCAATTCGAAGTTCACAGTTCTATAGTGCAGTCTCAAGTTCTTCTACTTTTCTCTTCAAGTCTTCAATCCTACCTAGGCTAGCCTTTAACTCCATTACAGAGTTGCGACTGCGAGTGCCTTCTCTAACTCTGTTATTCGTGCTCTAACATCTCATTTTCGTTTTGACTCTCTGATGTATTTCTTTTCAAAGCTTTCTCTCGTGCTCGAGCATCATGGAACCTCTTTTTCCATTGATCGGCTTTAGACCTTTCTTCTTGGATTTCTTGTCACCACTGCTCTGAAGTTTTACCCAAACCAACATTTCCCATCGAGGTATGCAATTACTTATACTCAGTCTTCAGATCATCTAAGTCTTCTTCAGCCTTTCTCTTTCCCTTTCTCAACTTCTCGACCTCGTATTTCTGCATATCGATATCTAATCCTAAATGCATCTTTTTCTCTTCTAGTTGTTCGATCTTCTTTCCCAACTCTGAATTTCTCCTTTCAAAATCCTGATTTATAATTCTAACTTAGAGGGAACTACTCTTAAATACTCCCCTATTGGCCGAACATCCTTCAAACTCAGCCTAGGGATATTGTCGTTAACTCTCCTACTCAACCATCCATTGTACTCAGGAGTCGTCATTGGATCTGCGGCCAACCCCTTCATTCGATGAGTCCGATTCCAAGCATTAGAGATCTTCTTAACCATTTTCTTGTAGTCTCCCCTATACAAAAACTCACATTGAGCAAGCCCATGAGTTGCCGGTATGAACTGTCTTGTTTCATTTTGCCTAAGCACGAGCAAAGGAGCATATCCAACAGCACCCCATATTCCAAGCAAAGGGACCCAGTCGAAACTCTCACATCCAAAAAGAATTTCGTCAGGAACCAACCAAGGAGCCTTCCACTCAACATCTTCTTCTTGAAGATTTTGAAGAAGCGCAATCTAGTTTTCTTCTGATATGTCATCTCTTCTGGGTGTAGCTGCTATCTCCTTTAGTGGGGAGTAATTCTCAAAGAGAGCCCGATAATGAACCTTATCTACCTTCCAAAAATGACTGTAAAACCAAGCTAATAGTAATTGCGCACACCCTATAAATCTGCCCTCGCTAGACCTTCTACATGCATTCAGAGACCTAAATGTCTCGGCCAAGATCGCAGGAACTGGTGTGACCCCCTTACCAAGTCGATCGAAGAGATCTGTGACTGCCTCATCAACATACCCAATGCCCTAAGGAAAAGCATTAACCCGTAAACACTCAAAGCAAAGCCGTCAACTTTCTTTTTCATATCAGAATGCACTAGGATAAAATCTCACAAATTATTCCATGGGATGCACTTACATTCCCCCTTCTGCCTGATCCTTACCGTAATCCACTGTTCACTCATCCCTGTAACATTCATTAATTTCTTCCAAAACGTTGGAATATAAGCAGCTCTCGAATAGGCCTTATTAACTTGAACCTTCGGGCAATGTAATAAGGCTGTATACTCCTCTACCGTGGGTACCAAATCTACCTTCCCAAATGTAAAGCAACTATATGCAGGGTTCCAATACTGAGCAAGGGCCCGAAACAAGTGTTCGTCCACTTTGATATCGAGTAGGTACGGCAGATCTCTATAGTTACAGTAAAACAACTGTTTAGCCTCATCATTCCACTGATCCCATATCTCCTTCAATTCTTTAAGATTATTTTGGGTCACATTGATGCGAGTGTAATCCCATAACTCTGATTTGTACCCCTCGGCTAGACTGTCCCCTTTCTCTAATTGCTTTGTCTCTGACCATCTACGGACAACCGCATTATCTTCTACTTTATCAAGGAATTCGTCCCCCATGCCAAGCTTTCTAATTTAGAAACTGAATACGAATCAACACCTTTTAAGTATGGAATGACATGCAAATATGACAAAACAAAACACAAGTTAGTATCATACCAGAAACATAACTCAAAGTAAAGAAAAGAGTAACAAACACCTATCAAGGTGATCGCTAGGGTTTGGCGTAGCTCTTCCTAGGGTGGGCCCTTAGGGTTTCTCTATATGTGGTTTGGTCCTAGAGTTGAGGTACCTGAACCAGCAAATTCCTCGATCCTCACCCATTATAGGCTTATATGGACCGAGTTCAGTTCAGGGGGATACATTTCCCTATGGCTGCACGGAGATGAAAATCTCACGAAGACATAGGTACGGATGTATCCCGGAAGTGATCCACTATCCTGCACGGAGGTGAAAACCTCACGAAAGAAATAGCTTCTCACTCCTACTTAAAGGGTGTGACCACAATGATCATGCAATATGATGCAAGAATTTACAAAACTTGAAATATAAAAACATGGACAATATGATGAACACCATAACAAAATAGATGAAATGCCATGAGAGGATCGTATGTTAAAATCGAGTTTTCAATTTTCAAAAAACATAAAATAATCAATTTACGGCTTGACTCTCTTATTGGTCCCCAATGGAGTCGCCAAGCTACCGAAACCATTTTTAAGTTTGAAAACAGGGATCAACTTTAAAAATATGGAGTTGCCACCAATCTTTTTTCGAGGTGTGATTGGGCCACCTTAAAATTGATCGCTTTAATAAAACGTTTTGATTTACTAAAACAATGGTTTTGGTCCACAAAATTTGATAAAACAGGTTCGGGAGTCGGTTACATACGAGGAAGGATTTGCACCCTCGTGACACCCAAAATTGGTACCTATTGATTAAATAACATCTTTGAGTCGAAAATTTGAAAAGATTTAAAATACGATCCTCCTATTTAAAAGAGAGCTTGAGTGAATCGAATTTAAAGAAGGGTATTCAGCTATTTGGGCCTTTAAAGAAGCAGAACCCAGTAAGTTAGGGCTCCATTTCTCAAAATTCCTAAATATCGAACATTGCCTTTGTTTTAAAAATTCTTACCTCGGGACAGTGAAATATCACATCCAGTGAGTTAGGGTGTAACATCTCAAGTTCTCGAGGATAAGCTTTTATTTGGAACCCACGTATCTTGTTTTTAGAAGGGTACTTGGTTACTTAGGACCAACGAGGAAAATCGAAGCTCAGTAAGTTAGGGCACGATTCTCTCGAAGCTCCCAAATATCCAGTATTGCCTCATTTTGGGAAAAAAATCATTTTAATACATTTGGATAAAGAAGTAATGTTGTAAAGAGATATGGGTAATCGAGAAATAATGAACGTGAAAATGGAAACCAGGATAATGAGGGCAAAAATAATCACAGGGAAACAAGTAACCAGGTCAACAATTTAATAAATAAATAAGTGAGAATTAATGAAAAATTAAATAATAAAGAGAAAAAAGGAAGATAAGAAATAAAATAAGGGAATAATTAAATAAAATAAAAGAAATAAAAATAAAAATGGTATAATAATAGGTTTAAGAGGGTAAGAATAATATACTAATAATAATAGGCCAGGAAAAAACAAGCTTTAATAATAATAATAATGAAAAACAATAATAATAGGAAATAAAAATGATAGTATTAGTAATCTAAATAAAAATAATATGAATAATAGTAATATAGCTACAAAAATAATAAAATTTAATGATGAAGATAACGGTAAATACGAATAAAGGAAGTAGTAATAATAAATATGTTAAATGGATAAGTAATGATTATAGTAAAACAATAGTAATAACAATAAATAATAATTAAAATGTAAGTCGAAATTGTAACCAAAAAAATAATAAATTTTCTAATAGTGACAGATATAAAAAATTCAAATTAATTAAATTAATCGTAAAACGTCAAAAATAGTCGAAATAGGGCTAAAATGAATTGAAAATAGAAATTTTGGGGTGAAATTGAAATAAATGGAAGATAGGGGGACCAAAATGTATGCGCGAGTAAAGGGGAAGGGGCTGGAGCGCAAATTTCCCTACCCCCCAGTGCGCTGCACTTAATACAGGACAAATATGTGATAAAATTAAAATTCCCGGGCCTAATTATAAATGACAAAAACTAAAAACAGGACACAATTGAAGATGGCCTCAAAAGCGGAAGGACTGAGGGTGCAAATAGACCCTCAGTCCAAAAACACGTGGATCCTTGGCCCCGGGTCGGGTCAAATTCGGGTTGGCCCCAAAACGACGTCGTTTTGGGGCCATTTTGAAGGCCGTGAAATGGCACCATTTTGAGAGGGTATAAAAGCTGAATTTTTTTAAAATTTTCATTCTTTCCTTTATTTCAAAAACAAAGCCCCCCTTTCTCTTATTTTCTCTACAGGTTAAAGATCACCGGCGAGCCTCCGACCGGCCTCCGTCGCATGCCGCCGATCACTTTATTTATACTATATTATATATATAAAAAAATTGTTTAAAAAAAGAAAATAAAAGATTTATGTTATTTCAAAAAAAAAAAATCAATACCCTTAGAGTTTTAGATCTATCTTTCGCTTGCTGCTTTTGGATGTTTGGTGAGTTTTTGAATTGATTTTAGTATTCAAAAAAAGAATTTGTATTGCTCTATCTTCAGGAACCAAAAAAAAGTCCCTTTTACAGTATTTTCCGAGGGCTTTTATAGCCCTTTTACAACCAATTTTTACTTGTTTGCAGGTGCGTGATCGAGAGGGACTCACCCCGGTGCGCGACGTGCGGCGCACGTGGTGGCTGCTGTTGGGGCGTGCGGCTCGAGGAGTGGCCACCCGTTGCTAGGGTTTCTAGTTTTGGTTTAGGGGTGTTGGGCTAGTTTGATATTGAGCTAGTGTTTAGGGTAATGGGTTTGGGTTTAATTTATTTTAATTTGGGCTGTTTGTATATGGGCCCCGAGCATAAATTAGGTCCAACACTAAATTTAGACGCCAAATTAAAATAAAAAAATTTAGATACCAAATTGAACATTGAATCCAAATTCAGGTACCAAATTGTATATTAACCCGTATTTTAGACCAATAGTTCTTTTTTTTTTTTTTACTTCAAGAATTCAAATCATTAAATTATTTTTAGGGATAGTATTTAGTACATTGAAAGTGTATATATTTTATCACACAAACAACCTTAAAAATTGGCATGTGTTTTTTTTATATATTTATCTTTAAATATTTTACTATACTCATATAGGACACTTGTCATCACCCTCACTAACCTCCACTAAGAGGTGTACCAAATATTTTCACTTATTTTTAACATATTCATTATTAGGATTAAATCCAAGCATTATTATTGAATTCCAAATAGAATGAGTTTAAAATAATATTATTTTTAAATATTTGAATTGTTTAAATTTAAATTTAAAAAGTCAATTTTTTATGAAAATAAAAAATACTAAATTTATTATATGTAAAATTACAATGAAGTTGGATATTTGAATTTATTGTCTATATATACAATTATTCAAGTCTTTAATTGAGTTACTGTCACGAGTCAGTAAGACTGCAACTTAATTAGGGAAATTATAAAAATATCCCTTTATATTTAAAATAAGTATTATTTAAGGATACTTTAACATTTTAATTAAAAAAATAAAAAAATATACACAAAGAGGGAACTGTCCCACTCAGGACTACTAAACCCTAGTCATCGATTTTCTGAAAGACTTTCTGAAGAGCTTAGTGCAAGGAAGGCCGAGTAAGTGAGAATAAATTCTTCCAACTATAGAGTTTTCCTATAAAAATGATGTGAATCAACCTAGGTTAAGTAAGGAGGGAAGTAACCATTTGAAGTGGTGTATGGTAGGAGGATTAACAATAAGGGGAAAATATAATGATCAAATATTTGGTTTAAACGAAAGAAGAGATCTTTCTAGCGATTCAGTTCCTAGAGGGTTCCAAACCTAGCCTTCCAATATGAGAGCGAGACAAGCAAGCCTGAACCCATCCAATGAAGGAAGTGACGTTTGCTACGATCAATATCCGAACAACACCTTGACTTTGAATCTAGATGATGGGGGACCCCCTCTCCCGCGCGATTTGATCTCTCTCCCATTTGTCGAGTCGAGCTATCACCCCGATTGGAATAGATATACACAGCCCCTCTACCCCCTACTCTAGTCAGCTTTCTATCTCTTTCTCCAACCTTCGATGATCCTCCAGCAGGCAAATCATAAAAGTCAAGAAGAAGTGATGGGCCTGATCTTCCGATATCGATATCTGATATCCATAAGCTAGCTCTTGGTTAAGAAAATCCTGCTATAAAGAGGGAGTTGGCAGAGGTAGAATCGGCATCTGTCTCGCCTGCTGTAAATGTAACACCCCTCACCCGGTCCGATCGCCGAACTCGAGTTACGGGATGCTACTCAGTCGCTAGAGCAGCGTCATGCAAAATATATCATTTAATGTAATTCAAATGCGTTAACTCTAAGCATAATAACAATCTCAACCAATAACATGATTAAATTGAACAACTATTCATAAACTATTTGATTCTAGCATGAATATGGACCAATCTCTAACATTTTAAAACTTTGAACAAGGTATTGATATTGAGGAAATAAGTATCGATATTTTTGTGTTAGGTATCAATACGTACTGTAGGTAACGATACCAAATCGACGTACTATCCATTTTGAAAATTGTTCATTTGGTAAAGTATCGATACATTGGTCCCTAATATTAATACTTTTACCCAGACAAACAATATCCAATTGAGGAAGCGACGTTTGCTACGATCAATATCCAAACAACACATTGACTTTGAATCTAGATAATAGGGAACCCCTTTGTCGCACGATTTGATCTCTCTCACATTTGTTAAGTTGAGTTATCACCCTAATTAGAATACATATACACAACCCTTCTTGATGCGATTTCCTGAGCTTGGATGATCGGAAAATAACTTAATGTGAAGAATCGTCTTGAATGGTTCAAAAGGTGGAAACCTTAATCTAAAGCACTTGAATTCTTTAACGAACCGTAGCTATATTAAAACTACATCCCACTTAAACTTGACCGAATACTCGAATCTTGGTGTATCGAAGTCGCTACACCCCGGGATGAAAAACGGAGTGATAAGATAATTTTTTTGAACGCCACAAAATTAAAAAGTTTGATAAGTTTGAAATAGTTCAATAAAGAACCTTAGAGAAAATTTCTCACAAAATTATTGTTAGAATTGAGTGTCCCGAATCCTTATTTAAATAAAATACAGTGGTAAAATAAAATAAAAGTAAAATCCATATAGAACTACACTTCTTTTATTAAACTCCATCTATTTGATATTGATTAGAATAAGGTGTTTTAATCTTACTACACTCTTATTAGAATATGGTTTTACAAGCCTATAAATAGACATAGTCTACTCCTCTTGTAATCATTTGAATTCGACATAGTGAATTTTCTTTTTCTCTATATGTGGTTTTTTCCCAAAAGGGTTTCCACATAAAATCTGTGCATTTTTTATTTTTCTGTTCTCTTTTCTTTGCGATATATTGTCATTACCGACATTCTATTTTTACAAATTGGTATCAGAGCTTTTGGGTTGTTCATTTTAATCACTATAATGGGGTCTTTGAAGTATGAAATTCCACTGTTGGATCGCAACACCAGATTCGCATTGTGGTAGATAAAGACGCAAGCAATTATTGCAAAGATGGAGTTAGAGAAATCTCTACTAAGGGTAGATAAGATGCCTTTGACATTGATAGATAAAGAGAAGAAGTGTAAGGATCAAAAGGCGTTAACACAGTTACATCTGCGTTTGTCTAAAGAAATTTTACAGGATGTGATGAAGGAGAAGGCTGCTGCTGTATTATAGAAGAGGCTGGAACAAATATGTATGTCAAAAACTCTAACCAGCAAGTTGCATATGAAGCAACGTCTTTATGTTCATTGTTTGGAAGAAGTGCGTTTGTGCACGAACACTTAAAGAAATTCTCTCAAACTTGGAGGCCACGGAGGTTCAGTATGATAAGGAAGATCTAGGGTTGATTCTACTTTGTTCGTTGCCCCCGTCTTATTCAACCTTTAGAGACACAATTTTATATAGCCGTGAGTCTCTCATAGTTGATGATGTTTATGATTATTTGACCTGGTATGATAAAATGAAACATCTTGTAGTTAAAACCGACTTTCAGGGAGAGAGTCTTATTATTTATGGGAGACAAGATTGAAATGCTAATGATGATAGTAGAAGGACACAGGAACGGAATCTTTGCGGTAAATCTAAGGGTAGATCAAAATATTCAAATAAAGGTAAAACTTGTAACTTCTGCAATAAGAAAGGGCACATTAAATCTGAATGCTATAAGCTACAGAATAAGATCAAAAGACAGGTTGCAAATCAAAAGGGAAAATAACTAAAAAATTTCGATGAAGTTGATGTTGTAGAAGAATACAACTGTGATGAACTTCTAGTCACTTCTAGTCACTTCTGTCAACAATTCTAAAGTGAGCGAAGAGTAAATCCTTGATTTGGGCTGCACCTTCCATATGAGTCTCAATCGGGATTAGTTTACAACCTACGAAACAGTGTCTGAAGATGTTGTTTTGATGGGAAATAATGCTTCATGTAAAATCGCAAGTGTTGGAGCAATTAAAGTTAAGATGTTTGATAGAGTTGTCAAAACACTTAGTGACGTACGACGTGTTCTAGAATTGAAGAGAAATTTAATTTTGTTGAGTAATCTTGATTCAAAAGGGTACAAATACACAACTAAAAGTGAGGTTTTGAATATTTCCAAAGGCTCCCTCGTTGTGATGAAAGGGTAGAGAAAGACTACCAAGCTATATGTTCTGTAGGGTTTTACTGTTACTGGTGATGCAGCTGTCACTTCCTTTTCCTTGTTAGATGATGATATTACTAAACTTTGGCATATGCACCTAGGGCATATAAGTGAGAATGGCATAACAGAATTGAGCAAAAGATGACTTCTTGATGGGGAAGGAATTTGCAAACTGAAGTTTTGTGAGCACTGGGTTTTTGGAAGCAAAAGAGAGTTTGATTCACCAAAGGAATCCATAATGTGAAGGGAACGTTAAAGTATCTTCATTATGATCTATGGGGGCCATCTAGAGTGCCTTCAAGAGGTGGAGCTAATTATATACTAACTTTTATTGATGATTTTTTAGAAAAGTTTGGACATTCTTCCTAAAGCAGAAAAGTGATATGTTTTTCGCATTTAAGTCTTGAAAAATTATGATTGAAAAATAGATGGAAAATAAATAAAATACCTCCGCACAGACAATAGCTTATAGCTCTGTTCTGATGAGCTTAATAAACTATGCAAGTCAAAAGGGATCATGAGACACTTGACAGTTCGTCATACTCCACAACAAAATGGCGTTATAGAACAAATGAACAAAACAATCATGGAGAAGGTTCGACATATGTTGTCAAATACCAACTTACTCAAGTCATTTTAGGCCGAAGCAACATTTATTACATATTTTTTTATCAACCGATCTCCATCCATTGCCGTTGAGAAAAAGACTCTACAAGAGGTATAGTCTGGTAATCCTACTAACTATTCTGATTTAAAGATCTTTAGGTGTCCTGCGTATGCTCATGTTGATAATGGAAAATTGGAACCGAGATCCATTAAATGTGTTTTTCTTGGTTATAAAGCTGGTGTAAAAGGGTATAAGTTATGGTGTCTGGAAAATAGGAAAGTTGTGATTAACAGAGATGTTGTTTTTTATGAAACTACTATGCTACCTAACTTATATCTTAAAGACTCTTCCAGTAAAGAAAATCAAAAGTAGGTGGAGCATCAAATTAATCCAAAATCTACAACAGAACCGACTCCTCGAGCTAGTACAAAAATTCATAATAGAGTTGCTTCTTCACCACAATACTCTGTCACCAAAAACAGAATAAAAGAGAAATTAAACCTCCAAAGAAGTATGCCGAGCTGATCTAGTTGCTTATGCTTTAAATATGACTTAAGATATAGATACAAACCAAGAGTCATCTAATTATTCTGAGGTGGTTAGCTGTGAAGACTCAGAAAAGTGGATGTTTGCTATGCAAGACGAGATGGAATCATTCTACAAAAACAGAACATGGGATCTTGTGAAACTTCCTAAAGGTAAAAGGGTTGTTCGTTATAAATGGGTGTTTAAAAAGAAAGAAGGGACTCTATGAGTTGAAGAACCCAAATATAAAACAATGCTTGTTGCAAATGGTTACAGTTAAATTCCAGGAGTGGACTTCACAGATGTGGTCTCCCCAATTGTGAAGCATAGTTCGATTCGAGTTTTACTTGGTATTGTGGCCATGCATGATTTAGAGCTTGAGCAGTTAGATGTAAAAACTACATATTTGCATAGAGAACTTGAGGAGGATATTTATATGCAACAACCAAAGGGTTTTACAATCTTAGAAAAAGATGACTATGTTTGCTTACTGAAAAAGTCCCTTTACGGTTTGAAACAGTCACCATGATAGTGGTACAAGAGGTTTGATTCCTTTATGACTTCTCATGATTTCAAAAGAAGTAGCTTTGATAGTTTTGTTTACTTTAAGAAAAACAGTGATGGTTCTTTTGTGTATCTACTCATTTATATTGATAGCAGCGAAAGATAAAGGAGAAATAAGAAAGGTCAAAGCCCAACTAAGTGAAAAATTTGAGATAAAAGATTTGAGACTAGGAAAAAAAACTTGGTATGGAGATTCTCAGAGATAGAAAAGCAAGTAAATTGTACCTAAGTTAGAAGGGGTACATTGAGAAAGTTCTGTGTAAGTTCAATATGCAGATTGCTAAACTTGTTAGTACTCCTTTAGCAGCCCATTTCAGACTTTCATTGGCTTTGTCTCCACAATCAGATGATGAGATTGGGCCCATGTCACATGTTTCATACTTTAATGTAGTGGGATCTCTCATGTATGTTATGGTTTGTTCACCTCCAGATTTATCATATGCAGTTAGTGTAGTTAGTAAATACATGGCGAATCCCGGTAAAGAACATTAAAAAGCAGTTCACTGGATTTTAAGATACTTACAAGGTACTACTGATGTTTGCTTACAGTTTGGAAAAACTAGAAATGGAGTAATTGGGTATGTTGATGCTAATTTTGCTAGATACCTTGATAGAAGAAGATCTCTCACAGGTTATGTATTTACAATCAGAGTTGTGCAAATAGTTGGAAAGCCACTTTGCAAACTACAGTCGCTTTGTCTACCACTGAAGCTGAGTATATGGCGATTACTGAGGCTTGTAAAGAAACCATTTGGTTGAAGGGATTCTTTAGTGAACTCAATAAAGACCTTCAAATCAGTACAATATTTTGTGACAGTCAGAGTGTCATCTTCCTTACAAAAGATCAAATGTTTCATGAGAGAACAAAACATATTGATGTTCGGTATCATTTTGTTCGTGATATTATTGCTCGTGGTGATATTGTTGTGAACAAAATTAGTACTCATGAAAATCTTGTAGATATGATGACTAAGTTACTTCCTATAACCAAGTTTGAGTATTGCTTAGACTTGGTTGGTGTTTATTGTTGAATTTAAACCCTTAAGGGGTTTTATGGAAAAGGTGGATAACTTGTTCGTTAAGAGTTCGCGATGAAAAACTTGTTCGTTAATAGTTCGCGATGAAGAACTTGTTCATTGAGAATTCGTGTCAAGGTGGAGATTGTTAGAATTAAGTGACTCGAATCCTTATTTAAATAAAATATAGTGGTAAAATAAAATAAAAGTAAAATCCATATAGAACTACACTTCTTTTATTTTATTTTAGAATAAGGTTTTTTAAACCTTATTAAACTCCATCTATTTGATATTGATTAGAATAAGGTGTTTCAATCTTACTACACTCCTATTAGAATATGGTTTTACAAGCCTATAAATAGACATAGTCTACTCCTCTTGTAATTATTCGAATTCGACATAGTGAATTTTCTTTTTCTCTGCATGTGGTTTTTTCCCAAAAGGGTTTCCACATAAAATCTATGTGTTTTTCATTTTTCTTTTCTCTTTTCTTTGCGATATATTGTCATTACCGACATTCTATTTTTACAAATATGCTTTAATTTCAAGCAAAATTTTTTTTTACATAAGTAGCTTAGGCAGAAATTTATAGGCCTCTAAAATAACCTTTCAAGTTCCTACAAAGACCTTTCATATTTAGCACTTAACTAGCTTAAAAACAAACAATTAAATTTGATTCAGATTCTTGATAGCTAGCCCAAAAAGCATGCCTCTTCACTTGACTTTGTGTATTTGAGAGGTCATGTCTTTTCATTAGTCCTTGGATAGCTTAAAAGTCATCATCTTCATGAAGCTTAATGCTCCTTAAATTTGTTGTTTTGAAGTCCTTTCTTCTTCCATAACCAAATGCCTTCTTTGCTTGTATTTCCTCCCTTTAATTGGTGTCATGAATTTGCCTTAAGTGTATCAAAACCGAACAAAATTTGGAAAGCCTCCATTGGTCTTTTGAATAGTCACCTAATCAAGATTGAATATTCATTAATCACTTAAACCTATTCACATTCTTATTCAACTTAAAACAACTTAGTAAAAATGAAAATAAACACACTTTAACTAATGCATTAAAATAACAACCAAAATAAATAACAGACTTATATAAACTAACTCAAACATATTTAACAACTAAGATACTTAAATGCATGTTTTAATTAAAATGTGAACTAAATAAACAAATGGGTTACTTAATGCATGACTTTATTTAAGATGCAAACTTTAACTATCATGATAGTTAAATAATGCATGTCATAATTTATGATGCAATCTTAACTAACATGAGAGTTTCATAATACATAAATTTATTAAATGTAGAACACATAATACATGTCATAATTAAAAGATGTTGATTAATAATACATGGCATTAATTTAAAGATGCTAAAATAAACTAAAATAAACTTAATTAAAGTCTTTGAAAAATTTCTCTTATTTAATCAAACTCATTGGAAAAGTCATCCACTGTTTGAATGACTTGAACCAAGTTAGGATTTGGAAGTTTCCCTCGATCAGATTGGGCTTGCTCCCACAGGCTCTTCATCAACCCATTAAGAGCCTCTTTAAAATGTTTAGCTCGTGCTTTTGTGATTGGCTCAACTGGTAGATACAAAGAATCGAATAAACCCTTAAATGCTTCTAGTGAATTTGGGCTTTGAAGATTTGACCCATTTCCATAGTGCCTCGACTTGTCAAAATTGGTTTTGGGCTTGATACTTGGGCTCACATCACCTTTACTCTAGTCACTTTGGTCATTTAAGCCTTGCTATTACAACTCTATTTCATTCCATCCAATCAAACAATTGAATTACTGATTACAACTTTATTCCATTACAACATTATTCCATTCACCCTAACCAAATGTGACGTAGATGATTGCAAGAGAGCGGTCATGGTCAAGCATGAGGCATTAAAGAGATTAACGGGGAAGCCGTTATTAGAATTACCCTTAGATGGATTCTATTATGAATCAATTTTAAGACAATGTTGTGAAATTCCGATTGGATACGTATAGATTCTTGCAGGAATTTATGGGTCGTTGTTGCTTAATGGAAAAGAGTACTCAATTCCTATGACAACCATAGAGGGGTGCTTGGTGGCTAGCACTAATAGGGGATGTAAGGTTATTCATTTGTCTGGTGGAGCTTTTAGTGTTCTATTGAGAGGTGGGATGGCTACAGCTCCTAAGGTAGCTGATTTGAAGTTTTATTTGGAGGAACCTAACAATTATAAGACCTTGGCTGTTGTTTTTATATATATTTTTTCATATCTGGGTTAAATCATTTAAGTTGAAGCTAAAATGGGTGCTGGATTGTTGTTGCAGATCAAGTAGGTTTACGACTTGCATTTTCTTCAACTTACATGATTTAAGTTCCTAAGGTAGCTAAAATGTGGAATCTTTAATTGAGATTCACCCACAGTACCAAAGGGTGTCCAAAACGTTTTGGATTTTCTTCAAATTGGCATCTGTGGTGAGTATCATTTCCATGAATATATACTTCTTCATTTTCGTCTTTTGAGCTAGACCGTTGAACTCTTATGCAAAGGTGAAAAAGCAGGACCTTGAGTTTGACCATGGCTACTATTACTGCAATTGTCAAATCCGAATATTTTATATTTCTGCAGGTAAGACACCCAGTTCTTTTATATATATATATATTTTCTGTTTTCTGTTTCACTGTTTGAAATTGCAACGTTCCATTTCTTTTGAAATTTTCGGCTTTTATTTTTGAAAAAAAAAAAAAAATGATGAAGAATAAAGTAATTTTAGAAAACTTATCTAAATAATCTAGCTTTAAAATTTTTGTTATGGAATGAAATAATATAATATATTAATATAACTTTTTGTCATTAAGTAGATGAAAAATGAATGTCGTCAAAACACCAATCCAACCTTTCTTTGGTTTTCTGCTAAGAGTAAAAAATAGCTGACAGCGGCGGCGTTGGTAATGACGGCCACCAGCGATCCGAACCCCGAAGTTTCCGACGAGCAGCAACAACGATCGGAGATATACACATATGAAGCTCCCTGGTACATCTACGCTATGAATTGGAGCGTCCGCCGCGACAAAAAGTACCGACTCGCTATCGCCAGTCTCCTCGAGCAATACCCTAACCGTCTCCAGATTGTTCAACTCGACGACTCCAATGGCGAGATCCGGTCGGATCCTAACCTCTCCTTCGACCATCCCTATCCCGCTACTAAGACCATCTTCATTCCCGACAAGGATTGCCAGAAACCCGATCTTCTCGCTACCTCCTCCGATTTTCTCCGCATATGGCGGATCTTAGATGACGGATCCCGCGTTGACCTCAAATCGCTCCTTAATGGCAATAAGAACAGTGAATTTTGCGGTCCTCTCACGTCTTTCGACTGGAACGAGGCGGAGCCGAAGCGAATCGGGACTTCCTCCATTGATACGACTTGCACTATTTGGGATATCGAGAAGGAAACAGTGGATACCCAGTTAATTGCCCACGATAAGGAGGTTTACGACATCGCTTGGGGCGGAGTTGGGGTTTTCGCTTCCGTCTCCGCCGACGGTTCCGTTAGGGTTTTCGATTTACGCGACAAGGAACATTCGACGATCATCTACGAGAGTTCGGAGCCGGACTCGCCGCTGGTGCGGTTGGGGTGGAACAAGCAGGACCCCAGATATATGGCGACCATTATAATGGATAGTGCCAAGGTGGTTGTTTTGGATATCCGTTTCCCGACGTTGCCGGTGGTTGAGTTGCGGAGACACCAGGCGAGCGTCAATGCCGTCGCTTGGGCTCCCCATAGTTCCTGCCACATTTGCACCGCCGGCGATGATTCTCAGGCGTTGATTTGGGATTTGTCTTCGATGGGTCAGCCTGTTGAAGGTGGGCTTGACCCCATTCTTGCATACACAGCTGGGGCTGAAATTGAACAGTTGCAATGGTCGTCGTCTCAGCCTGATTGGGTGGCCATTGCCTTCTCCACTAAGCTTCAGATTCTAAGGGTATGAATTGCAGTGTGAAGTTAGGTTTTTCTGTTTGTTTTGACATTAACTAACAACATGCTTGCTTGATCTTCCATTTGAGATAAGAATCGAGTTTCACTTCTGAATTCAAACTCGATTTAAAATTGACTGAACTGCAAGTTTTCATTTCACAAAATATTTTGCTACTTAAATACAAATCTCTACGTATAAACAGCCGGCATTTGATACAATGTCGATAAGAAAAATAACATTTCACCATTTTTCAATATTTGAAATTAACATAAAATTACCTTTTAAATGTTGTACAATTTTTTTCCTTATCCAATCCATTGTAACATCTCGATATCTGGCAGAATACCAACATATTATATTCTCTACTACATTCTTCACTTATCAAATATTTTTTTCTAAATTTCTATAATTTTTTCTAGTACATTCTTCACAATTTTCTCAACATCTTTATAACACAAAATTATTAAAATATATCAGAATTTATACGAACAAGGATTTACATATCAGTGTTGTATTCTTATTATTTTCAGCAAGTACTGCTTATTCAAGTACATAATACCATGCGCCATTATCAAAGTAGCCACAACAACAATCACCGATTTAGGGTCTGTCACTGGTATTACATTTATGACCGACAATCCATATGCAACAGCGATTTAAATTCCCTGCGAGAAACTCTTAACCACCCAAGCACGCTAGAACAAATGAAATCACAGTGATGAACACGGAAGCAATACGCACCAAGCTCTAGAGAAAATTTTAGTTTGTCACCCGCACCCTCTCCCTCATCTGGGTGTTAAGGATCACGACACATGAAGTAGCCATTTTGGTTGCTGCATATCTACATGATTTCAATGGAAAAGAGCCATCACATTCATTCTCTAAAGCACTTTAAGGAGAGTTAAATGAAGCCTTTTCTTGCTTGGTTTTCAGAAGACTCAACCATCTTGCTTTTCTCCCTACTCCGATCCAAAATGAGGTGAATTATTGGTATGAAGTATGAACAAAACTGACTCAGTTGCCTTGTACGTGTCAAGGTTATCGTCGTTGTCCTTCAGCTAAGCTAAGCTAAGCTGGAAGCACATTATATTCACATTCCCAACTTCCATTTATGTAGCTTGTTATGGTGTCTTCCAACAAATCTTCGAAGATGGCTTCACCAATCTCAACACCAATATAACCAGTGTCAAGTTGAAGGTCCATCCATGTTCCAGTCTTAGCCAGGTCTTTTCGGACTATCAGGTCCAGAGTACAAGGCAATGGTGTCGGGAGCAAATGCCAATAAACTCCCTCCCAGACTTCTTGAATTGTATTTTTCATGTTTGGGATAGGACGGATATTGGGTTTAACAAATGAAACACTAGGGGGACTAAAATAGTACCCACAAACCTCTCTGACTACTTCGTTAATGCAATCAAAGAGCAGTTTTTGGTCTTGACAAAGCTGGTTGGGCAAGTATTCCACCTCGTCAACCAACAATGGGTTGATAAGCAGGTCTGAAGAAAGTGACCGGATGTAGACTTTGTCCCAGCTGAAACTCGAGGCTTGCAGCACTGCCTTTATGTGCTCAAATATTGATTCCTTATCATCCATATAAGTTTTAATTCGATTGCTCTGATTTGTGGCCAAAGAGTCATGTTCTTCAAATCGAATTCTTAGCGGTTGAATGGATGTTTCACCTGAAGATTGGGGAGCAACTTGGCATTAGGAAAAAACACTGTGGCTCAACAAACTTAAAAGCAAAAGCCAAATGTGAAATAAACAAAAGACTTCTCTCATATTCCTACCGGAATAAGATCTGATGCTTGCAGGGCTGATAAGATCATCTGCGAATATTGGCTCAAGAATAGATATGGGGCTTGATCGCTCTGGTATATCAGTAAAACTCTCCAAACATTCAACCTTTTTCATGACTGATGAGTCCGATGAAGATGATAATGGAGAAAACGGCTGTTGGTCCACTTCCGATGAATCCTGGAGGAGAAAAAAAAAAGGTTGGATGAGACATCAGATATACAATGCAGACAACAAAATGGAATAATCGCATGATACGCAGAAGAGCCTCATTTTTTCTTATGGTGATTTTAGCTTTGCCTTCAAAATAATAATACAAAATTGAGACATCTGGCGTGCGATATCTCTCAGTTTTTTCTAGGAAGATGCAAGATCTAATTGGAAGGCATAAGCAGCCGGTATTCAATCATTCTGAACTTCTTAACGACATCAAATCTACATATCAGCAAACAACATCACCATACCTGTTTCAAGTACCAAGGATTTTGTTTTTCATCACAAGCTTCATATATATCAACATTTTTATCATCTGTGATAATTGAAGAGTCGCTCGTCTCTGAAGACATATCCAGGGACTTGCTTTCTTCATGAACCATCATTTCAGTAGCTTTAACAATACTCACAGAATCTGCATATGAAGGTTAAATATTAATAAACCTGGGATATTCATGATTATCATCATAAATTATACAAATGCAAAATTGTACCTTTGGAACTCAATTCATCTTTTATAGAACAAAAAATTGGATCCTCTTTGTCATTATTCACACTAGTGTCAAGGTTGTTTGAAATTGCATTATCACTTTCAACTTCATTATCGCTTTTGTTTTCAGAAATGCAAAGCTGGCCATTGGTCTTCTCTGCCCTCAAACTTAGAAGGCTGACAAACCGATCATTTTCACTCACCATTTGCAATTTGTCCGAGCCTGCAAATCTCATCTGTGCAGTTGTAAAACTATGCTCCAAGTTCCGACCAGGGCTGCCGACAGGGGATGTATTATACTCAGGAAGAGAAAGAATCCTACCTAAGGTTTTTGGAACCTGTGTACTCAAAAGATCCTCATTTTGATCCTCATTTGTTAGCAGATCAGAGAGATGTTTCTTTGCCTCGATATAGATGTTCGAGACCCTTTTCATGGAAAAATCAATAGTCTCATATTCCGTGCTTAGTTCGGAGCCCTTTAGCTTGCTTGTCTTTTCTCCTTTTGCAACATCAATGGAAGGTCTGCCAATTCTTTCAATAAAGAATTGGCCTTTTGTTGGAGAATTCATCCCAAAATATTCTTTAACTCTGCCACTGTCCTCTGAATTTTGTTGCTCAGCTGGAAATTTTTCAGATATACCATTTGTGGGGATTCTATGTTGGTCTCTTCCTATAGCATGTTTCAACTTTCTTTTTATTTCAGCAAGAAAAAAGTGGGAACCAACTTTCTCATTTGGCTCCCGATGACTGATAATGTACTGAGAATCTGAAGGTGAGTCGAGGCTGCTTCCAGTTTCAGGAGTTTGCAAGCATGTTGACCCAGGCTTCAAAACTACAATTTTATTTGAAGCTTGAGAAGCCTTATTTCCATCTGAAAGTTCTCTTTCCTGAGATTTCAGATTTCTTCTAAAGAAATTACGCTGCTTTCTCTTAACAGGCTCATTGCGCTGTCTTAAACCATTGGATTCCATGTCTGAAAAGTTTGATTCAGCAAGAGGCTTAGACTCTTCATCCTTTAAATGAGCATCCGGCAAGTCTTGAACGAATTTCAACAAGTTCAAATCAGGTAAAAGTTTCAAAAACAATTCCTCATCTAAACTCGAAATGGGTAGTGCATCCATGACTTCGTTCGAGGCTAGGAGTTCCCCATCTTCTGTAAGTTGGTTCCCAAAAAGAAACTTCTGACTCACTAAGACCTTGATTGCCTCATTCAACCTTTCTTCAGAACCATAGCTCTTCGGATTTTGCTCAAGCTGGTCATGATTCATGCAATTGACTCTTTTCTGATGGATTTTCCGAAAAAACTCTTCCATTAGATTATCCATATCGAGATTGCTTGTAGTTTGTTGCTCTGATTTATGCTGCCTAGATCTTTCCGATACCGAGTTCTCAGCTACATCCATATGAAGACTGCTACTGGAACTTTTCTTCCAAGTTCTGTTTTTTCTGTTCCAATTCTTCCTTCCATAGTCTCCTTCCCCAGAATAGAACTGTTTCACTTCAACTTCAGTATTACTTGCTTCTTTCTTTGCAACCTCTCCAGACATTTCCTCTTCTAGGAGTTTCTTCACACTTGGCGTACATGCATCAGTAGCTGTTCTTTCCTCTTCACCATCCTGAAAAACTTAGTAATATCAATAATAAATGAAAAGCTTTTTCCATTGCTGTTATCTTAAGCTCATCTACCCATCTAATGAACAATGTTACTTGGAATCGTGTCAAATTCAGATGTGTTTAACTGAGTTGTTTACAATTTTCAAGTTTTTCTATGTATATTTAGGGTCCTTGGAGGGTCATATCCCAATACGCATGTCTAGATATGCATACATGGGCACTCCAAGAAAATGAAGAGTTGGTGCAACATAACTAAAGAATATATTAGAATTCTCAAAATTATGTAGGATTCGGGTTAAATTTCCAAAGCTTACAAGTGGTCTGGGACAATCTTCAGCGGAACTAGTCAACATTTCAGGTTTATTTCTTGTATTTGGAGCACCTGCAAAGTTAAAGAGAAAATGCAGCATTAAGTAGTGCTTAAAACTCTATAAAAGAAAAAACAAAAACAAGTAGTGCTTAAAACAATACAGAACAAGAAAATCAAACCAAATTAACTACAAAGAAAAAGAATTCTCATAGCAGGTTTCTGTTCATTTGGATAAATGATTTATTGTTTAAAACCAATGCTACCGAAAAACATATTTCCGATTAATGATATAAACAGGCCAAATTATATCTTAATGCTAAAAGGACAACCCAAAAGACCGTTTATTATTACTTGCAACTTTAAATAGAGCTTCCATGGAAATGCTTCAAAGTTACTTAAAGAACTTACCAACTGCATTTCTGTCCCCGCGCCTTCTATCAGAAAGCAGTCTGCGAGTTGATCGACTATGGCGGAAGTCAAGCATACTAATCAAGCCCCACATACAGCCCAACTGATCCTTTTCATATCGTAGAGAACAACTATTTGATCTTTTGGCCATGATTAATGTGGTTCTTATTCAGATTAGAATGCTTTGGCAATTGAAATTTTCGGTTGAAAGGTAATTTGGAATCTGCTAAAACAGATAGAAATCATGAAATTGCAGAAACATAGATTACGTCAGAAATAATGGAACTGCAGAAACATTTAACATTGCCTGATTCAGTATAGATGAACAATAAGCAAAATAGGTTCTTTATGCATCTTCCTACGATAAAAGTCTATTTAGCTGAAGGTTTCAAAGAAGAAAATAAGCTAGCCAAGTGGTGAACCAGAGTTTTTCATTCTACTATCCTTAAGAGTTGGCATCTAACAACGAACATCAGCATCAGCAACCGGTTCCCTTATTTTCAATCTATGAACCAACGCTTAACCAAGTTGGTTCCTACAACTATTTTTAAGAGTTGACAAGACTCAGAATACCAGCATCCAGAACTGGTTCCCTTATTTCCGACCTATGAAACAGAGTTGGCATCTAACAGAGCTTCATTTGTGTGTGTTCGTGTGTACACAAAATCAAGTGGTAAAGAATGTTGTCGGCAAGAACTGGAAACAGACACTCTAAAATCGGGTCAGTCCAAATCTATTATGATCATGAGAGACTGTTGACATTAATGATGACGATGGTGATGATGCAGAACCAGACATTTCTCTTGACAGATCAGATTTAAAATTCATCAACTCTTAATTTTCCTACTACACATTGCGTAAGCCTTTATGATACTCATAAGTCTCTTATCTACCTCATGCACCACCTAAATCCTAGTCCGGCAGTGTCACTTAAACTTTTATACAAAACTTAATTTGTTCAAGCAACCCTACTTAAAAAAACAACATCCAATAGGTCTGAAGTTCAAATTCAAATACATATATATGATCTTTACCCTATCCCAGCATGACTATGTACCTAAAACCAAGTTTTAAATACAAGGTTGATTTGAACTAGAATTTTAGCTCTGTTCGTTTGTGCAATCATTTAAAAAATTTTGACATCCAGCAATTATGAAATCCAGATCTAACTAGATTACATCCAATGTAAAAAAAACAAAAAAAAAACAGTCATGATTGATTTGATGAGGGAAAAGATGAAAGAAATGCATGTGCCTGAAACAAAGAGTTCCTTAAAATTCAAAACCATCAAGAACTAGGAGATTGCTTCAGTCAAAATGTAGCTGGATTATGTTAACATTAAAGGCAAAAAAAATTCCCAACAGTCCAATTTCAACAACTCAAGTTTTACCAAGAAACTTGAACCACAAGTTCCATAGTCAAAAAGCTTTGGATGCCAAAGGTATCAAAGCTTTATTTTCTTTGACTCTACAAGCCTTAAACCAGAGCCTCAAAATCCTCGATAACAGACCAGAGAAGTGTTACCTTTTCTCCTTGGATCTTCACTTCAACGAAAAGATCAATTGCATTTCAAGAATTCACATTGATTACCCCTTAAGAATTCATTTCCCAGCTCTTAAGTCAGCAAAGAACCATGCAAAATTATAAACTTGGGAAGTGATCAGCGCCTTGAACCTCCTCGAAGATGTGCCTCTGCATGGCCTAAAGTTGGATTCGGCATATCAACAAACACAAAAAAATATATATTATAGAAAACCCAGAACAATATTTATGAACAATCATAGAATTGAAGTCCTGAAAAGACTGAACAGTTTGTTTTATCCAATTTCAGTGACAAGCTCTCCATGAATGCCATATCTGAAACTATTACATCAAACAAACAAACTCCCACTTCTTCCATGAATAACAGCCGAGAATCAAGCTTTCTATAAACACGCAAATGAGTTTGAAAATTCTGATGGAAAACAATTGAATACAAGGGAAGTGAGGAGGTTCAATCTGATGCAAAAGCTATAGTTCCAATAACCCACCATGAAAAAACGAAAGGAAAAGCTTCAAAAGATGGATAATTCTTTTCATGGGGAAAACATATTTTGACAAGAGAAAAGGAAAGAAGAAGCTTTATTTGGCACCGACCCATGATTCTTTATGAAGGAAACTGAAAGGGGAAGGCATTTCGAGAGGGAGAAAAATAAAAAGGAAGTAAATAGAAGAAAGAAAAATGGGAAAGTAGAAGGAAAAAAAAGAAGCACAATAAGCTTACATTACACAGTGAAGAGATGGAGAGAGAGAGAGAGAGAGACAGCATAGCGGAAGTAAGAAGTTCTTATAGTTGGAAGAGAATACGTGACAGTTGGGGTTACGTTTGATTGAATTGGACCCCACTTTCTTATTCATTACACGTGTGCACTGTTTGGATTATATGTGATAATACGTATTCGGAGCTTTATATATTACATATTTTTTTCATTAAAATTTTACCAATTGATACCAATTCGCATGCATATTTTTTAGTGTTTTTTCTTAAAATAAAAATATTAAACTGAATAACAAAAGAATATTTTTTATAATTTTCTTCTTATCACATCAATTTAAATAATAATTCGTATAAATAAACAATTAACAAAATTAAAATAAAACTTTAATTTAATAATAAATTTAAGATTTTACTAATTTAATCAGCGTAAATTTAAATTCCTTTATATACATATATTTTAATTCTTAAAATAAAAATACCATACAATAATATATTCAAATCTCTTCATATACATATTTTTTTATTATTTTTAAAATAAAAAGATTAAAGTATCATGTTATAATATATTCAAATTCCTCTACTTTTATTTTTAGGAATTTAGTTTTTTTTACTTTTTAGATTTTAAAATTGAGGTCTAACTTTTAATACTATTAAATTTATTTTGTTAAATTCAATATCATTTTTTAGTCACATTGTAAGATTTTTTTATTTTAAAATATTTCACCAAAAAATTTAATAAAAAATTTAAATATTAATACTTGAATATGAATTTTAAAATTTAAAAATTAAATAAATTAAATTTCATTAAATAAAAGTACATGCACTGAATTTTAAGTGGTAAAACATTATTAAGAATTCTTTTGAAATGTTGTTATTAAAAAAAAAAAAAAAGGATAAAAGGATGTTTGTAATAAGAAGAAGAAAAAGAAGTAGTAGCAGTATAAATCCCAACCCTTTTTATGATACATCATATAGTAAGGCATGCTACATCCATTGTAAGCTTACCAATTCCATTTGTTACTTGATGGTTATTATTTCTATTAAAAATTTTATCATGCTTATAAAAATAAAAATTTAAAATATAAATGTATTTAAAAATATGGTATAAAACTAATTAATAATAATACATGAAATATGTATGTTATTAAAATAAAAAAATTATTTATCATTTTGTTGTCATCAATATTGAGTAGGTGTCGAGTTAATTTGTGATACCAATTCAATCGAATACATTATTAATACTAAAAATTCTATCATATGTGTTTGCATGTGAAAACCACGTACTTAGAGCACATGTGTGTGTTTAAAAATAACATACAATAAATAATAAAACATAAGGTTTGAAACTAATAATAATAACATCAGATATGCAATATATACAAAATTAAAATAAAAAATAGCTTAACTAGTGAGTAAAATAAAATTGACATAAGTAACTACATCATATTAAGAATATTAAATGCACTTCAATTGTTTACTATGGTGTTGTAGTTTTTTTATAACACGTCAAAAATTTATCAAGTTAGTGAAAAGAAAATTCAATATTAAAAATATAATTTTTAAAAATTAAGTATTGAGCTGACGTATGAGACAAATACAATCAGTGGCAAATTCAGTGAGAGAAAACATTTTATGTTTAAAGTTAATTTGTTTTTTTAAATTTATTTAAAAATTATTAATAGTGTACTGGCAAAAAAAAAAAGTGTTTATAAATTCATTAAACACGAATTCAATTTCTAGACATGTTAATTTTAATTATATTACTTTAAAACTATAAAAACGTATAAAAAGACAAAAAGTTACTAAAATAATAATAGTAGTCATTTAATAAAATGATATATTAGTTATTTCTTGACAGAGTTGGTATCAGGTTAACCTGTGACATCAACTCAACCAAAGGTTTTATTAATAGTAAGTATTTTTTATTGAAATTATTAAGATTAAGTACACACATAGAACTAATGGAGGTAACGAAGTGTGAATAATAAAATTAAAATGTATAAAAATATTAAAATAAAGTTTTAATTGAGTGATAAATTAAATATTTTTCTAATGCAAATGATGTGGGTTCAAATCCCACTATATACATATTTATTGTTTTTTTTAAAGTGAAAATATTAAAATATCCCAAATAATATTACTTATTTTAATTACGAAATATGATTCTCATAAATTTTTAATCGAGTTAATGTCTACACCAAGTATTTTATTAATAGTACAAGGGTGGTCCTAATTTAAGGACAGGGAAGCTGTTAAGCCATGAATTCGGATCTAGGTTATTATGTTTTTATATATATACAAATATAAATGTGGTGTTTTAATTTTTGTTATAGTATTTATGTATATTTAATTATTATGTGGTATACAAGATTACTGGATTAAACCGTTTGTTTGAATTAGAGTTGAAGCGAAATGATTGTAAAAAACATTGTTAATGTTGACATTGTTAGTTGGGGGATTACAAGTTGCAATGAGAATAAGGTTGACTTCATTATTCGTTAGTAACTACTTCTCTACTTTATTATTAATTAATTAATTGCAAATTTTCATCTAAACTTTCTAAAGGAAACCACCATAAATATTAATATTTTTTCAGATGTATGAGTTTGGTGTCTAAATTACTAATTGATTTTACAAGTAATCTAAGTTTTAACAAAGATTAGTCCAAGTTACTTAAAATGGTTGCTTTTCTTTGTGGAAGTGTTGGGTCGGAGAATTGTTCTACAGAAGGGTTGATCCTTAAAAATGTTTGTTTTAGGGATAAAAGGAGGATTCTGATAGGGCAATGCTAGTGGATTTGAATATGGAACCAACAATCTCTTGGAAAGATATGTTAATAGGAAAATCCTCTACTATTCCAAGGAAGGTAATTGCACCGATTGGTAAAGAGGTAGAGGATGATTTTGAACTTTTGGAAGGGGATACCAATAAATCTTTTGTTAACGATATTCTTTCTATTGAATTTTCGAAAAAGATTCATCAAAATCTGATTAAGGACAGGGCACAACTGTGATTCTAAAACTTTTGGGACGAAACATTGGTTATTCGACCTTATAGAACAAAATTTATAGCCTTTGGAAGCCTTCATCACCATTTCAACTACTGGACATCGAAAACAGTTATTTCTTGGCTAGATTTCAAATATGAAAAAGTTCTTTTCTGAAGGTCCCTGGATTATTTTTGGTCAATACCTAATCGTACAACTTTAGACGATAAGTTTTAATCCTGCACAATCGTTTCTAAGCATAATGATATCGTAGATTAGGCTCTTGGGTTTACCAGGGTACATGTACGAGCGAAAGATCCTATTGGAAGTTGAGGAAATGATTGGGAAGGTTTAAAAATTAGATATGAATACTGATAATAAGGCAAGATGGTGTTGTGCTCACGTTGTAGTGTACGTTAACTTAGACAAGCCACTGGTGTCCCAAGTTCTGATCAATGACATGCTTTAGCGAGTTAAGTATGAGTTTCTTCCAACGATTTGTTTCAGATGTGGAAGATATAGGCATGTGAGTGAGGCTTGCTTCAATAGGGTTTTTGGACCTAATGTTGAAAGGGAAACTCCGCCATCTGGATCATCACCGATGGACTTGGTGATGGCTGATGAAGGCATAAGGGGGAGGTGTGAGTTGTATGGGCCTTGGATGCTCGTGGAGAGAAACTCACGGTGGAAATCAAGGGAATTTCGAGTAATGGGTGCTAAAAATCTAGAGAAAAACACTGAGGGGTCCCAATTTCATAATTTGATTTTTTAAATAAGGATATGGGGGCTTTTAGAGATGAATATAAGATTTTGAGGAATAACAATATAAAAGAAAAAGAAATCCTAGTAGATGGCTCACAAGGGACTGTTTTTAATTCACATAATCTGGGTCTTATGGAGCGTGAGGGTTCAAAATGGTCATCATAGTCAATTCGACTTTAAAAATATTACTCGCCCACTGGGCCTAAGTAATAAAATAAATATTCAAGCAGATGGGTCCACAAGACCAAAGGCTACTAAAGGTGTTTTGGAAAATCGGGGTAAAAGAGTGTTAAAAGGCAATGAAAAAAAGGATCTGTTAATTACCCAAAAATCAGGCCAAAAGTCTAGGCTGAATATTGTTAGTATGAGAGTTAATTCATCTAATTCGGATCAAGTTTTGGAGGCCTGTAGGAACCACCAAGTTAACTTAGATGAAAGCGAAATCGATGGTCTTGTTGATGTCATTGGTGTGGCTGTAGCGATGAATTTTGATTCTATTTTACTTGATGGTTTACATTCTAAAACAATTTCTTCTTTTAATCCTACTTTTGAGGGACCAATGGAGTTGCAATTTTGGTGTTGGAAGGTGGTCTTGATCTTGGGAAGCACACAACGGTCACTTTCAAGGAAAAAAAATCCAAAATCTGGTAAACAGGCGAATGAGGATTTTGAGTTAGATTCTGGTAGGGATTTTTTACGGCCTTCTGGACGGGTTTCTAGAAAGAAAGCTAGGGGTGGTCGGAGTGGAAGGAAGCTAAACAAAATAATTCATTGTTAGGGAAGTTGTTTTAAATCGTCTGACAACTCGTAAGTTCATTTGCTTGATTTTATGAATACCATGGCTAAACTTATCACATCTCAGCTTGTTGTGGATGTTGGTAATTGTGATTCGATCAAGGTCGGAGAGCATCAGATTGGTTTGGAGTCTCCTAGGCAGTAAGGTTTGTCCTTTTTTTTTTTATCTTTTTCTATGAATTTAAATCTAACCATATTTTTATGGAATTGCTAAGGATGCACTAGTGCTAAATTTCCCTAAATTTTTCGGAAGTATAACTTAGAGTGTGGACCGAATATTGTGTGTCTTTTGGAGCCTAGAATAAGTGGTAAAAGAGCTAATAATATCATTGCTAAATTAGGCTTCTTACCGTGTTGAAGTTATTGGCTTCTTAGCACGTGTTTGGGTTGGTTGGAAAGAATCAGTCAAGATTGAGATCATTCAAAATCATCTTCAATTTATAGTTCTTCGAGTTCTTGGTCGTGTTCTCTCTAAATCCATTTTTATTTCCTTTATGTATGGCAATCCAAATAGATGGAACCGAAGGATCCTTTGGGATGAGTAGAAGTTTTCCATGCCTTAGAGGACATCTCCATGGATGATTATGGGTCATTTTAATGTCATCCTTTCATCTAATGATAAGAGAAGTAGTTGTTCTATTGGGAGGAGGTGTTCTTTTTTTGGTGACTTTGTCGAATCAACTGAGCTAAAAGATCTGGGTTTCAGAGATCCATCTTTTACCTAGCAGAGAGGTGGGATGTTTGAGAGATTAGATCGGGCACTAGCTAATGATGCCCGGGTGACAGCCTTCTCAAATTGTCTAGTTTCTCATCTCTCGAGGATAAAATTTGAACATAGGTTTCTTTTCCTATTTATGGGGTTGAATTCAACTATGTTAGAGGCAGACTCTCTCGTTTTTTAGTTGGATGGATGAAACATTCTAATTTTACTGCTTTTGTTAAAGACAAGTGAAATTATTCGGGTAATATGGCTAAATATTTATCTCTATTTACCTTGTGTTTTAAGGAGTAGAATAAGACTGTTTATGGATATATTGGCACCCGTAAAAAGAAATTAATGAAATCATTAGCTAATGTTCAAAGTGTAAAGCCCTTAACCCGATCCGTTTTGTAACACCCCGAATTTTGGGCCTAGAAATATTGGGCCTTGAGTTTTGGATCCTAGCTTAGTATTTTTAGGAGTTTAATTTTGGCCTTCTAGAAGGTTGGAAGTGGCATGAAGATGGACTCTATGGAGACTGATCAGAAAAGAAAATGTAGGAAGAGGTTAGGAGAGCTTATCGTGGAGAAAAATTAGGAGATGAGATGTGGATGAAGTGGAGCCAGTTAGGACTTTAAGGGTTCGGCTTTGGGTATTTATAGGGGGTGCTGAATTCTTTTTGAAGAGTTTCTCTTGCTTTGCCAAATCGAATGCTTCATTCTTATCCTTCTTTCTAGTTCTTTTTCCTCTTTTGCAAAAGCCGAATACCTATATCCCCTTTGTCGATTTCTTTCATTAATCTCTTAAAAGCCGAATACTCATATCCCCTTTGTTGATTTCTTTTGCTTTCCTCCATCACAAATTTGTTTTTGTTATTTACAACATTTAATCAAGATTTTAAAAGCCGATCACACTCAGTAGATATCTAGGCCGTTAATTTGAAAGTGAGCTTCGGTAAGTGTCTCATTCTCAATTTCAGTTTCTTAAAGGGGTGGCCGAGTATATATGTAGCCTATAAGGGTGACTCGTGTGGAAGACGAGTCACCTGATGTTGATAAAATATGTGTGTTGATGCAGATCTAAGAATATTTGAGACTATTTGCTAAGGAAGGCTAGAAAACCCGAAGGTACACAGTAATGTTACGGTACGGCTTCGGGATTTGATAAAGTTATAGTTTAAGGTATAGAATTGATTCGAAAGCGGTTTTGATTGTAGGTCGAGGATGAAAATAGTGTAGTACGGGTCGTCAATCATGTGTGTACATACACTACACACACGAAAATCGGCAAAAGCCGAAATCCCGAATAGGCCTACCGAATTTGTAGGCCTAAAGTGGCAAAGTTGTGATATGCAATTTTATGATGGATTAGTATGTGTGATTGTATGATTGAGTTATGATCGAGCCTGATGGGCTACATAAGCATGTTTGGGGCTTAATGGGTTTTATGAATATGATTGGGCCTAGTGGGCCTTATGGGATTGTAGAAACGCATGCTAGGGTTTTAATGGACTATAGGCCTAGTTTTGACCACTCAAATTTTACATAAGACTTAATTAAATAATTAAACATGTCCACGGACAAGTCGTTAGACTAAGGTGTGGCAATGGACGTGTGCATGTCTAGGATTGAATCTAGGAAGAGCTTGGTACTTAAGCGGTCCGAGTGACCCACCTTCTCTTCTCTTGAATCCTACCTGGTGCATAGTGTCCGTTCACTTTAGTCCCGAGGACTTGTTGATGGGTCAAAACCATAATTAAAATCTGTCTTTTTAGGAAATTACGAAAATACCCCTCTAGGGTAGAATTACGAAAATACCCTCTAGGGTAGAATTACTAAAATGCCCCTGTAGAGTAGAATTATTATAACGCCTCGAAGGGTAGAGTTAATGAGACACCCTTATAGGGTAGAAATTACCAAAATACCCCTGGGTAGTGAAATGACTAAAATACCCGTATGTGTTATGAGTGTGACTGGTGTATGTTGTATGTGACGATGATGCATTCATGAGATAGTATGTTGCATGTGGGCTGGGTTTTGATTGTAGGAAGTGTATATGAGGGTCGTACGGTTGCTTGACGACTGTGTACTCAACGAAGGCTTTTGAGCCACGAGTAGCTCGCTGCAACGTTTGAGTAGTGCCGCAACTGGTGCTACCTTTGGAGTGTAGAGGATGGATGGGTTGATGTAGACATCCCCACAGGTGTGTTGGGTTGGTACGGGTGGTGTGTAGCGGTTGGATTTGGGATGGGAACATTTGCATACATGTAATTCTGGTATGATATGAGGTCAATGTGGGTTAAGGCCCAGTCCACTGATATTGTTAGGGCTTAGGCCCAATGTGATATGTGTATAATAAATTGATTTGATTGTCAAGGGTCGTACACACTGAGTTGCGAAACTCACACCCTTATTATTAATATTTCAGGTGATCCACAATAGACGGCTCGACGTGGGAGAGGACTCGGAGATAGCCACACTACAAGTTACTTAAGAATTTTAAATATAAATTTATTAAGTGATTTTTGATAATTTTTTTTTCCATTGTGATGTAATAAGGCTATGTAACTCCGATTTCACTTTTTACTTAGGGATTTATTTGTTACTGTTATATTTAATAAACATGGTTTTTCCTAAATATTTATTTAATTAAATTCTTCGATTTTTAACTAAGTAAATTCTTTTAAAGCATATTTCGTTCGAACTAAGTTTTAACTAAATCGTTTTAAAAGCAACTCTTCAATGTGACATCGCCAGATTCGGACCTAACTTCTAGACCAGGTTTGGGGTGTTACACGTTTGCCCTTAACCTATTCATAAAAAAATTCAAAAAATACCTCTTAATTAGTAACACTGCCCAACAAATTTTTGTCTGGGCATACAAAGTGTCATTACAATCATTTGAACAAGACTTTACATTCAGCGAGTCTTTACAAGTACATATAACCTACTTATTCCACCTATAAATAATATTATTGGCGGTATTTATATTACTAACACATTTTATATACGCCACAAGGCTTATAAACAATAACCGTGACCTATCCACAATATTTCCATCAAACTTGAACACGCCGCTCCCTTGGCTCTGTATGCATAGCAACCCATTTCGCTACTCTTTTGGCGTAGCCCTGGCATCGTCCTTCTTAGCGTAACCTTTAATCGAGTTACCTATAATAAGAAGACACAAAGGTAAGTTTGATGAAACTTAATGAGTAAACTCTTATTTACCCGAATCTCATTTGAGAATTCTCTTATCCAACTCTTTGTCTCTTGTTCTTTAATTTAATTCTGGTAGATACACCCCTTAGATTCTATTTATTTCACTGCTGGTGTCATATTTCGTTTTGAGATCATAACTTGCATTACCTATCATCGTTACCTTAATAGCATTATTCATTTTGTTCTTTCATGATTTCTTAAGCATTCCTATTACAAAAGGCTTTACAGATAGAATACCTTTGGTTTGCCACTCACGCTGGCACATTCTCGTCTCGTTCTTCTTACCATGTTACTATATTGGGTTCTTCATAACACTTCTTATGAAGCCTTTCTTTCAGAGTTCGCCATACTTATCATTCCTTCATAAAACCTCGTATATTGTTTATTGGATAGTTTTCTTTTCTTTTCGTTTAGAGTCCGCAATAAAGTCGTTCCTTTTTAGAGATATCCACAAGGGCTTTCTTATTCAGAGATTGCCACAAATGTGTCCTTTTCATTAAGTACTCGCCACAAAGGCTTTTCCTTTAGAGCCTCGCCACAAAAGCGTCCCTTAAGAGGTTCGCCATAGAGGCTTACCCTTCCGGAGTTTTGCCACAAAGGTATCTTTTACATTCAGTACTCACCACAAAGACTTTCCTGTCCAAAGTTGTGCCACAAAGGTTTTTCCTTTCCTGGTGATTTAGGTGATAGGGATTTGCTTAGACTCACATTTAGCGAGGTTTGCCCCTCATCGTCTTGAGACACACAGAGAACCACATTAGGTAATAACCTTTTTTAATTTTCCCATATGATGTCATAACCCACCAATTATGGTCTTACACTATATGGTCTTCTTTCCATATGATGCCATAACCCACCAGTTACGGTTTTGCATGATATGATTTTCTTTGTATATGATGTCATAACCCATTAGTTAGATCTTGCACGATATGGCCTTTTTTAATGCCATTGCCATACTTATACTTTCAAAGATTTGTGTTTTTAGTCCCGACAGAACCCTTTGATGACTTCAAAGGTAGACACAGACTCATCATGCATCGACTTACTTATGAAAAATATTCTTATACTTACAAGACACACATGCACTTCCTATCAAACTCGTTCTTACTTTCAAACATAAGCACACCATAGTCATACAAATTCATAACTCTTACATTTATTATCAAATTCATCTCATCATACTTTACCAATTTTAATATCATGCTTTGGTCGCTTAGCATAAAAGTTTCTAGATAAGCATAATGCACATACAAGAGTCAATTTAGGGACTCACTTGGTAATGATTTTTAGCAGCTTGGGCTACATGCCTAAGGTCTTCTTAGAACTACGGCGACCACTGCCTTGTAAAAACAGAAGATTTTCCGTTAACATACTAGAAAATCCTCAAATAGAGCCTTAGTTCTTCTTGCACTCCTATAGATATACTTTTGTAGAGCAATAAGACTTACCTTGGCACAGAGAAATCATCGATAAAATCTAGGGTCTTAAATCTAGCTTAAAAAAATATTGTCATTTCCTCTAATATTAGATTTTAATATTTTCAAGAGAGAAGAAAAGAGTTATCTCTATTCAAACTTAAAGACTTGTTAATATAATCTAAGTCTTCATTGGGGCTTGACAAATGTCACATTACTATTGAATTTTCTTATCAAAGTCTACAACTATTGAGAAATCGTATTGGTTTCTTTTTCTCTTTTAACAATCAACCTTGGACCTATTCAACAATAAAGTTCCTATCACTTAGCATACCTTATACAAACAAAATAACCATATGACAAACATATCAAACAACCAAGTTATTTATATTTACATGAGGGCATGCAATATTTACTATCATCTCATATAAATACACATCATTTACAAGCCTTCATCAAAAGGCATAAACATAAGTGAACTTGGCACCATTTCAAAACAAACCAGTCACCAAGACAATAATTAGAAACTCTATTACATGCCAAAACACATATATTAATTAACCACTTCAGTGAATTAAGGGTCATCTGAATCACAAGGCATACACTAGTGATCAAAATTCATACTTACATATATACATTTGTAAACCAACATTAAGGCATATGGGCAGATAAACTTAAACCACATCGCATTGGTAAATAGCACAAAATCAATCCTAATACATATCAGTTTTACCTATTAGCCAAAATAATCAAAACTACCAATATGACAAATGGATAGTGTGATGGTGCTCCTATAAGACTCCAACCGATCAAGCTTTCTAATGATCTACAAAATAGAAAAAACACATACGTAAGCAACTAGTACCTAGTACGCTCATATTAGGAACTTAAACTTGCTGTGTATATTAAGTTAAACAATTAAAGATAAATTTCATTTTCTTGTATGCCAAACATCCTTTCCTATATACAAAAGTTCACAAGGTTAGTTAGTGAAACAATACTTATAAGATCAAATAAGGCATGGCAATAAACATATGAACATCTCAATTTCACCAACTAACATTTGTACTTATACCGTGTAACTTAATCTTCTTTAAATTATGCATATCCAAATTCCCATATCATGTATTTAATACCATAGTTTAATACATGCATGTATTTTTCCATTTGAACATTAACTATTCATTGACCTTAATAGAATAACATCAGATACTTGTAATAATATTTTTAGTACAAGTTACTAGATACAACACACCGGTACAAATCCTACAAGGCTTAAGGCCTGATACGATATATCAGCACGAAGCTTGCTAGGCTCAAAGCCTAATACAATACACTGGCACGAAGCCTGTTAGGCACAAAGCTTGAATCAATATACCGTCACTAAGCTTACTAGGCACAAAGCCTAAATCAATACATCAGCACTAAGTCTGCTAGGCACAAAGCCTTAATCAATACACCAGCATTAAGCCTACAAGGCACAAAGTCTGAATCAATACACTAGCACGAAGCCTACTAGGCACAAAGCCTGAATCATTATTTCTAATTCACTTCAATCTCCTTATTAATTTTTCATCAGTCAACATTCAAAATAACGAACACTAAAATTATTTGAATAACTCAATTAGCAAGCAATTTAACTTAACATATTACATATATTACAAACTTACATGAACTCGTAAATGACTTCTAACTCGAACTGACCACTATTCCGCTATTTAGACTTTTCTGCGATTTATGTCCATTCAAGTTGTTTCTTGATCTAGATATATATTTTTATTCAATTAATCTTGTTTCAACATTTAAAATAATTAAATTTACACAATTTACCATTTCAATAAAATTTACAAAATGTCCCCTAATAATTTTTTACAATTTAGTCCCTATATTAGAAACTTGCAATTTAAGCACAATTAAAGAAAACCCATTCTAACTGATTTTTCACTTAGTCCCTACTCAACCCACTTTTATCAAAATTTCAAAAGAATTTCATACAATTTACCACTTTAACAATTTTGTCCCTATTTACAAATTTAACAAAATTTACTTAATCAAATAGTCCCTATTCATTTCATAGCTTCAAAATCTAACAATTTCTATCACAACATCTAATATTCATCAATGGCAAGTTTTAAAATCTTAAACATTTTTGAAAATAGAGATACAGGTTTGTTGGACCTAGTTGCAACAATCTAAAAAACATAAAAATTACAAGAAACGAGTGAAAAAAATGGCTTACATGCAAGGGAAGAACCAAGGACAAAGCTTTCACAGTCCTCCTATGGTGGTTCGGTGATAACAAGAATGGAAGAAGAAGGCAATAATTTTTTTATGATTTATTATTTTAATACACTTATTCATTTAGTTTTATTATTTAAACACATATTTTAGTAATATAATGAAATGTATAATCGACCATGAACATAAAAATGGCTTATTTTCCTTATAAATCCATCCACTTATAATAATTAAACCATTTAGTCAATAAAATTCAATAGCGATTAAGTTTTACACCTTTTATAATTTAGTCCTTTTTCTTTAATTAACTAGTCAAACAATAAAATTTCCTAACCAAACTTTAATATGACCCTAATAATAAAATATTTACAAGCTTGGTTTATAGAAACAATGCCCGAATACCTCATTTTCAAAAACCACTTAACTTTAAAGATTTACCACTTGAACCTAACACTCAATCAAATAACATAATAAATCAAATCAAAATATATTATCATATTATATTTGTCTCGTAAATATTATTAATATTTATGAACTCACTCATCGGATTTGAGGTCCCAAAACCACTGTTTCCAACACCACTAAAAAATGGGTTGTTACACTTACGATTGGCCTTTTTCCACGGCTTAGTTCTTTAGATGTTGATTTTTTGGACAAGGCGATATCGAATGAAGAAATTAAGAAGGCTTTATTTGATATGGCTCCTTTAAAGGCCTCGAGTAGTAATGGTTTTCATGCCTTCTTTTTTTAGAATTAATGGGATGTTGTTGGTAATGTTATTTGTGAATAGGTTAAAAAGGTGTTTGTAGGCAAAGCCATTGATCTAGATCTGAATAATACTCTAATTGTTCGCATTCCTAATATAGTAAATCTTGAAAGTTTTCCACAGTTTCGTCCCATTAGTCTATGCTCTGTCCTCTACAAATTAGCCATGAAAGTTATTGCCAACTGTTTCAAACTAGTTTTTCCTAATTTTATTTCACAAGAGCAAGCAGGGTTCATTGTTGGGCATTAAATTTCTGATAATATAATCATAGCGTAAGAAGTTATCCATTCTATGAAAGGCAAGCGTAATGGTAGGAATTAGATGGTAATTAAAATTAACTTAGAGAAAGCTTATGATAGGGTGGGTTGGGAGTTTATTTTTAGTTCCCTTTAGGTTGCTGGTATACCAAATTTCCTTCTGAGAGTGATTATGTCTGCCACCTCTTCTTCTACTATGCAAATTCTTTGGAACAAAGTTCCTACTAAGAAGTTTAAGTAAGCTAGAGAGGGATTAAACAGGGGTATCCTCTATCTCCTTATCTTTTCGTGTTATGATGGAATGACTTGGTTACAGTATTTGTTCTGAAATAGATTATGGAAAGTAACATCCTATCTGGTTATCATAATCAGGACCTGCATTATCTCATCTTTTCTTTGCAGATGATTTGGTTATTTTTTACAAAGCAGAATTAGAACAAGCTCGATTACTTAAAAGAATTTTAGAACATTTTTTTTGTTATTCTGGACATAGGATCAATGCCCAAAAAAGTAACATTTTCTTCTCTAAAGGAGTTAGGTGTGATTTAAGCAATCAAAATTGTAAGCTGCTTGGGTTTTAGGAAGTTCAGAATCTTGGCTCTTATTTGGGGGTTCCTCTCTTTCACGAAAAGGTCACTAATAGCACCTTGAGCCTTGTGGTGGAAAAGGTGTGCCGTAAATTACAAAGTTGGGAAGCAAGGAAGTCATCTATAGTAGGTAGCGTTACTTTCGCTCAATTTGTCCTTCTTTCAATTCCCAATTATTTTATGCAATATATGATGATACCTAAGGGAGTATCTGCAGAGATTGAACAAATGGTCAAACAGTTTATTTAGGGTTATTCTGAAGGACATATAAAGATCGAATTAGTTGGGTGGGACTCCATCTGTCAACCTCGATCTTGTGGTGGCCTTGAAATTTGACATTTGAGAGAACAAAACACCTTGTTCCTTATGAAGATTGGGTTTAATTTAGTATCCAAGGACAGTGCCTTATGGGTATAAATCCTTCGAGCGAAATATGGTTTGAAAGAGTTTTACCAGATAACATTACTCGAAGTAAATGCTTTCATTTATGAAGGGCATTTATTTCGAGAGAACCTAGCCTAGTAGTTAGAAATGGTAATAACACTCGTTGTTGGAAGGACTCATAGATTCTAGCAATAGGTCCATTGATAATGCAAATTCATGTTCATGTTAATCTTGATTTAGATTGCCCTCTTAGTGAAATGGTTACATCATATGGAACTTGGAATCTTGACCTTTTTCGCATATGATTTTTAGAAGATTTGGTCAGGCAAGTATTAAGTATTCCTCTTTCTTACCCGTTTTCGAGATCAGATAGGGTTATTTGGACACGTACGGTGTCAAGGTTCTTTTCTGCTAGAAGTGCCTTTTGGTCTGTAAAGGAAAATTCTTGGAATTCTAGAGATAAACTCTGAAAGAACACTTGGAAATATCAGGGGTCGCAAAGAGTCAAATTTTTTCTTTGGTTAGTGTCTAAGCAAATGTTACTTACTAATGTGGAGTGTACTCAGCAGGGAATTGGACATAACATCTCTTTCCCATTATGCAGACACAAAACAGAGGATACTCTTCACATGCTTCAAGATTGTTCAACAACGAAGGAAGTGTGAGTTCATATTGTCCCAATTGATCAACAACACAAGTTTTTCTCTGGGACTTTATAGGTTTAGTTAACTTTTAACCTTTGTTGTTACACAAGGTTACCTGGTTAAGGGATAATTTGGTCTTGTCTTTTTGAGTTAATTGCTTAGTACATCTGGAAGAATAGGAATCTATTTATCTTCTAAGGTATTACTTGGAACTCTTTTGAGATTGTTAAAATTTCCTATAGTTGGGCACAATAGTACGATTTAAACCATAAGGGATACTGGCAAAATGTTCATCCTTTTGGTACTTGAGCACCTTTGGCAGGTAAATGGGTACACTTACTCACTAATGGCGCAGTGGATGGAGGTTTTGGAAATGCTTCTGCTGTTGGAGTGTTGCGTGATCAAAATGAAAATTGGATCTTGGGGTTTAATCACTAGCTAGAGAAATGTACAATTTTTTAGGTTGAACTATAGGGTATTAGATGGTATACTTATTCTGGTTTGTAAAGGTTTTAAAAGGGTTACCCTTCAGACCGATAATCTGGAGGTGGCCAAAACCTTACAAGGTAGTGTGATGGTAGATTTAAGAATCACAGTGCTTTGAAGGGTCCAATAGATTATAAGAATTGAAGGACAGTGGTGGATCAGGTATGTTCCTAGGGAGGTCAATCTATTGCTGACTGTTTGGCTAAGTTGAATTTAGGATGGAAAACAAGTTTATAGGTTTATGATGATGTCCCTAATAAAGTTTTAAAAGCTCTACAACAAGATAGAGCTAATGGTGCTTTTGAACAATTTAATTTAATGTAACTTTGTTGTTTGATTATCACAAAAAAAAATACAAGTAATTTGTTTGTATTTTAAAAGGAAATTAAGCTGCTTTACTTTGAAAAAGCCTTTCACACAAGGTTGGTTTTATATATATGGAAGGATTCATTTACACGGCGCAAAAACTAAAATAAATTTACATATATTCTTAATTATTTACATAATTAATATTTTAACGATCCAATTGTTATATTTAATGGTCTATTCAAGGAGATCATGCATGTCAAATTTGATGCGAATTGAGAATTTCTAACCATTTCTTCTACGTAAAAAAAATTCAACCGTTGAATATATATTAATATACATAATATTTTAGATTGATATAATAAAAATATTGAATCGATTAAAAAATTTACATGCATGATAAGTACAATTATATAAATAGATCCAATGGTTGAATTGTTAAAAAATAGTCGTATAAAAAGTTATGAAATGATGTAAAATCATTTTAAGTTTTACATTAATGATATTTTGAGGTGTTTTGTTGTGAATTGTAAATAGACGATTAAGACAATAAAAAATATTTTAAAATAAGAATATTAAAATTTATTTTTAATAAAAATTTCATACAAATAATCAAATTTAAAATTAAACATTTAAACTGAACTTAATCGAGACGAATTTAATTTTTATCTAAAATAGATTTTGAACTTTTAAAATATACTTTATTAGAAGTAAACCAAACTCCAAGACAATTTAAACTTAGTTGCATCATGCAGATAAACCGGTCGAGCCGGGTACACCATCCCCACTGCGAAATAAAATGGTAGTGAGATGGGCCCACTTCTCTTTACCAACTCCAACCGTCGGCTTCACTCTCCCGGACCCGGTCCTTATGACACAACAAGGCCGCCCCCTAGGTTCGTATATTTAGGTTGTTAAATATTTATGTAAATTTTATAATACATATAAAAACCAAAAAAATATTTTGATTACAGTAATTTTATATACATGATGTTTTTTTTATTCAAATCTCATTCATGAGTAATTTTTCTTGATTTATAAAATATATATATAAAAAATAATTTTTAAATTGAATTGAAATTTAAACGATGAATATGATTAACTCAATCAAAGAATTTATATAGAGCATCAATTTTAGATCAATTTCTATTCAATTTTTTTATTAATAATAAAATTATATTTTAATTTCTAAAAAAATTATTTAATATTTTAAAAAGAATTGATAAAATTAGATAATAAAAGTAAGTTTTAAGAGTTAGGAAGGAGTAGAGATTGTACGAAAGAAAAGATCTATAGTTATAAGAAAAAAAAGGGAGAAGTTGGCGAAATGTACTTGTCTCTACAACTCCAAAACTTTGGAATGTTTTTTTTAAAAGTGACTTTTTGTATTTTATATTTGTGATACTTTCCTTATGGTCTCAAGTCCATCTTTATAGACGGCGACTCATCAACACCATTTTTGTTTTTATTATTTCAATGTAATCATTGTATAATTTCTCAAATAAATAACTAACGATATTTTATTCAAAATATTATATTAATTTAAAATTAATATTTTTAATTTTTTAATTATGTTTGATAATTTATAATATAAAAAATGATAAATAGATAAGGGCTACTTAATATTGAGGTTTTTTTTTTTTTTTTAACATTATCCTTTAAATAGTTTACCTTTAAAATTTTAAAAATTACATTTACTAAATAATCTAATTATATCTAGCACTTATTTATAAAAAGATATCAAATAAATAAATTTTATAATTAATTTTTTAGTATTTAATTATTCAATTCGTCAGTCCGCACTTTATTTCTTTTATGGAAGCTTGGTATCCACAACTTCAATTACTTTTAATTCTAACATAAATTATCCCAAGATAAACTTGAGTCAGATTATGGTTAAATTTTTCTTACCTCTTATTTAGAAACATCTAAAATTAAACACTACTTTTTCTATTCACATTTATATATTTTTATAATTACATTTAAAAATTTTTATTATTTAAACTAAAATTGGATCTTAATTTAGTAGATTTTTAGAAAGTAAAAATATTATGGAGGAATTGTACCAAGAGTCAGATTACATTTAGTTTCCTCTACTAAAAAATAACAAATTAGTCTTTATACGTTAAATTGAAGAGCAAATTGACCATTCTATTAAAATTTTTATCCATTTCTATTGTTTATAACCGGTCCTTGTATGTCGACATGAGATATGCGTGTTATGCCACGTTCTGTCACCCACATCAGTATTTAATAGAACTTTAACTAAAAGGAATAATTTTTTTTTTTGATTTAATGTATGAAAGTAATTTTTGAATAAGGAAATCTATGTACTTTTTATCACTCCTGATCATATACATAATTCAGGCAGCTTTTTCTCTTGCTTGGTTTCAAAGATATTGTAAGATGATTAAATTGGAGGTGTTGTTGGATAGAATAAGAATGAAAAGAAAATTTTAATTTCTAATTTTCTATCTTTCCAAAAATAATGGGTAACTTGGTTTGCTCTATAAGTTAATTTGATTTATCATACCAAACTTCATCATTTGGATTAGTTTTTGTGAAAGTTCAGTTTACCCAATAATTATTTGCTTTAGATATAAATATTATTATAAAAAAAATGTAAGCCAAAAATCCAACATAGAGTTAGTTGAGGTTTAAATCATCAAACTTAGGACATTAGATTGGAATATTTAACTTAAAACTATGATTTTTTATCATGAAAGTTGTTTAGGTTGGTGGGTGTTTATCAATTTGTTAAAAACATATTTCATTCAAATTAGAGTATTATATATATATATATATTGTCAATTTAATATAGATAATATTGGATTGGTATTTTCAAATAACTATTTTAATATCCAATCATATTTTTGGATGTGTCAAACAACCATACACAATTGGGATTGTGAAGTGCAATGGAATTCAAAGGAAGCTTTTTTTTAGTTTGTTTGATAAATTAATTTTAAAAAATTAAATTAATATTTTGAATAATTTTTATGCATGTTTGATAATTCAAAATTAATTTTTTTTTAAGTGTAGAAAATAATAAGTTGATAAGAGTTATTTATTACTTAATCGGGAACATTTTTAATTTTACTTTATTTATTTTATAATTAAATTTTTGACACTTAATTTTTTCAGTTTATTAAACAATATCTAAAAGTTTATCTTTTTGTAATGTAGATTAAATTAGATTAAATATTGATTTTAAATTCAAGTGGAACAAGAAATTAATAAAAGTGAAAAGGACAGATTTGATGAATGTGTTTGTGTTAATGTTGATTAAATAGATGTCTCTTGTTTTTTGTCTTATCAAATCTACCAAGCATCCATCCCTTTCTTTCATTTAAATGTTTTTCTTATAATCACTACACCCCAATTACAGATTGGACAACAATCACAGTGTTTAAATGATTAACATGTCACTAAATTCTTACAATTCATTTATTTATTTTCCTATAAAATGACTGTGTTTTAATTTTTTTATTTTTATAAATATTTTTTAAATTCTAAAAATAAATTTATTTTTTTGGGTAAAATAATAACAAATTATTCATGATTTTATTTCATTTAGTATGTATAGTCCCATTATGAAAAAAAAAAAAACTTTAAAGCACAATTTTTTATTTCATTATAATAAATATTATATTTTATATTAATAAAAATATAAATATATTTCTTCAAATATATTACCTAAAATTGGATAATTAAAAATAAATAAATATTACACGTAATAAAATCTCAACCCTATTTACGAAGTTAAATTTTTTTACTATCAATATACTGAACTCTTATCCATATATATTACTTATATTCATATTATTTATATTTAATATCATTATTTTTTTATAATAATTTCTTAACTCACAAAATTCCAATAACCAAAATTTTCTAAAAAGATTATTTAAAAAAAAAACCATAAAAATACTAGTATTCGAAATGAAAATTTTAAAATCTTTAAAACTTCTAAAATTTCTCATCTGAACACACTATTTAAATCATGGAAATGTTGAAATTTCTATTATATATTAGATTATGAACCTCGCACGATTGGGATGAAAATATTATATAATAAATTTATAAAATTAATATAAAAATTAAATATAAATTTAATTAAAATGGTAAAATTGTGATAATAAAAATTATAATAGCTTGGGTTTAAATATCATATTCTTATTGTAAGTATATATTGTAACACCCTTAATCCATTTTCGTCGCTAGATTAGAGTTACAGAACAATATAGTACAATTCGAATCATCTAACTTCAAATAAATACAGTTATACAAATTCAATGTTAACATTCAATAACTCAATTTAACTATAGTAAAAATACACTTATGAGTCTTAAATCGAGCCTACGGGGCCTAAAAATAATTTAGAAACATTTAGGGGTCATTTTGAAACAAAACAGAAAAGTTCAGAAAAATTGTAAAAATTTAGAAACAGAGTCACACGGCTGTATGGTTAGGCTGTGTGACATAGCCCAAACCGTGTGAGCATTCGAAGTATGGGACACACAGCTGTGTTGCAGCCCATGTGTATGCTAGTGTGGGTATTCGAAATAGGGTTACATGGCTGTATGGCCAAGTTGTATGACATAGCCCAAACCGTGTGAGCATTCAAAGTATGAGACACACTGCTGTGTTGCAGCCCGTGTGTCTGCCAATGTGGATATTTGAAATAGGGTCACACGGTCGTGTCGCAGCTCATGTGAGTATTCGAAATATGGTCACATAGTCATATCGCAGCCTGTGTGTCTGCTTGTGTGGGTATCTAAAATATGGTCACACGGCCGTGTGAAACTTGCACCTAAAACAATATTGACACATGACCATGTGGGGTGGCTGTGTGTGGCATACGACCATGTGATAGCCCGTGTCCCAGACCGTGTGCTTCATAAGTTGCCCCTAAAACAAACCAAATCAAGCACCAATTCTTGCACACCAAGACACACCATTCCCACATGCATTCCTATGACCAAAACACATTTAAACACACTCCAAAACATACTGATACATGCACAGATAGGGTGAAATTTTCAAGTTTGGAAACCAACAGACTTGCAATGACTTTTTGGATAGGATCCAGACATTTCTGGGTTGAGATGTCTTCATGGCGTTCGAATATCTATCTTTTAGCTTCAAAACGCACTTTGAATCACTTGATTTCAAGTTTGGGAGCTCAAGTTATGACTATTTTAATAAAGACTACACGAGCAGAATTTATGGGCGTGATTATGACGGGAGTTATGAGTTTTAGGCTTTTAATTCGAGTTTAAATCATATTAGGTTTAGGTTTTGGCTTAATTTTTATTATATATGAGCTCAATATTGTATTTATCAACTCTAATTATTTTATTATTTTATTATTCCTAATTTTTAATAATTATTAATTAGTTTAAGTTATTTAGGAGTTTTATGTCAACAAGAAAGTTTAGTTTAAAACTACTTTTTGTTTAGATTAATTAGAGTTCTAGTATACTTAAGAGTTTTATTTAGATTTATTTAACTAGCCTATATATAGGTCTTTGCATTGTACACAAATCATTCAATTCATTATTATTCAACTTCTCTTTTGAGTTAATAAATTCTCTTTAAGTTTTTCTTTTCAATAATTTCTCTTAAATTTCTTTTAGAAGAGTTTTAACAATCTTTTTAGATTGTGGGGATCATCTTCAAACTTTTTCTTGCCAAGTTTTCTTTCTTGGAGGGGAAATTAGAGCCACTTGAAGGGGTTATAGATTCTTCATGTTTCCAAGGCTTCTTAAGACTTCTATACGCCATGTTCTATCTTTTCCATCTATCTTCTTTATAATTCTAGTCTTTGATTTATTTTTTATATTTAATTATCTTAGTTATTTATTTTAATTTTTTTTATCTAACTTGGATTTGATTGCGTTTCAGGTTGGGTCAAAAATCTAAGTTTCTTTCTAAACGTCTAGAGCCCTAAGTCAAATCTGCGGCATTGACAAACTTTACAATCCACTTCGGCATTCATCCACACTCATTCTGTATCACATACCAAATCATCCATCCTATAAACCTAAGGAATATGCCATCAAAAGGCACCGCAATTCATACATCAAAATCAATCCAACCAACATCTCAAGTTCATTCATTAAGCACAAACCAAACATAACAAAACCATTTCACACATACATATCATTCAACCATGATTTACCTCTCATCATATGGGCATGCATAAGTGTTCAACAACAGCTATTTACACCATTATTTACAAACCATCAATTAAAAACATTAATGCATACATAAGCTTGACACCACTCAAACATACCAAATTGCCAAGTTAACATTCAAGCCCTATTACATGCCATTTATAACATTAAACCAAAGTAACCAACAACTACTAAAATGATGATTGGATAGTGTGATCGTGCTCCGACATGATTCTAACCGATCGAGCTTTCCGATGATCTACAAGATAGAGAAAAACAACTACGTAAGCAACTAGTGCTTAGTAAGCTCGTATAAAGGAAACTTAAACTTACTGAACATAAAACGATTAAACCATTCAAATAGCTTAAAATAATTAATTCAAGCCTATAACCCATTTTAACATTTGTGTAACCTAGTCTCTAAACCCGAAACTCACAATTTAACCACAATAATGAAATACCATGTTAGTCGATTCTTTCTATGGTCCGATACAACCATATTTTCATGATTTCACAATATTTTCCTTAAATTTTACCATTTTCATAATTAAGTCACTAAACCTTAAAATCATCAAAATCATTTAACAAAATATGTCTATTTAACAACCAAGCTTAACAATCTACCATAAAACTTCAAAAAATACATCGATCTCATCCATGACATAATTTTTAATATTTAACAATTTTACAATTTGACCCCCGAATTAACTAAATTAAACTAATACGAACTCAAAAACATAAAAATAACTAAGAACAAGTGAAAATTACTTACCATGCAAAGTGAAAGCACCTAGCTGAACCAAACTTCTACAATGGTGTTTTTTTTCCTCCTTTTAAATTTCGGTGGTGGCTTAGGAAGATGACAACTTCCTTTTTGTTTGTTTGTTTGTTTGTTTTAGATTTAATTATCATATTACTGTTTTACCCTTAATTGTTTTAATTACAAATAATAAATATTAGTCCATAAATGTCCATTATTATATATATATGTATGACATAATTATCATCTAAGTTAATTAATTAAATATTCCATAGCCATTTGGCTCTTTTTCTAATAGAAATCAACTTTTGCATTTATTACAATTTAATCATTTTTAATTAATTAACTATTTAAACATTAAAATTTATTAACCAAATTTTAATACTACTCTAATAAATACTTGTAAATATTAAAATACTAACTCGTATATCGAAATCGTGGTCCTGAAACCACAGTTTTCGACATCACTGAAAATAGGCTGTTACATATATTTTTTCTAAATTTATCAAACTATAGCTACATTCAAAATAATATTTATTCTTTTGTAAACGATGTTGGGAAAGATGTTTCTGTTCGTTCCATGTCTTGTTATAATGAAATTGTTCCTCTACTTGGACCATTGACTTGGGCCTTAAATAGGTTTCATTTGTGTTGAGTTTGGTCCACTTGAATGTGACATATTTGACAAAACTAGAAACATGGGTTGACTAGGGTGCTAAGACTCCCAACCGAATTTCTTGAGGTGACTGGATAAGCATACAAGTTTTATTATTAATGTTATTTTTGTAACGTCTTGTTTTTCAATGGTATTGAAATGACGGTTTCATAACCTTGTATTCTGATAATCAAGTTAATAAATATTATTTAATATTTATGAGTCTATCATAAATTTATATTGAATTTTGATATGATAAATTTGCTAATTAGACAATTAGTCAAAGTAAAAGTGGTTCGACCCTAAAGTTAGTAGTTTTGAAAAAATGAGGTATTGGGACCTCGTTTCAATAAATTGAGCCCACAAATATTTTTATTAAATATTTACGTAGATGTTATATAGGTGAATTGAATTTTGGTCCGAAAATTATAGTGATTGGATGGTTAATTAGGGTCTAAGGACTAAATCATAAAAGTGATAAAAATTTAATCGCTATTTAATTTTAATAGCTAAATAGGTCAAATGGTATTATTGAATGGATTTTTAAATGGTAATTGGACCCTCTTAAATTAGCTTGGATGATTAGTGCATGAATTTGGTTTGGTTTTATTAATTTTATTTTAATTAAAATTAAAGAATTGTAAAAATAAAACTTAAAGAAAACATAAGTGGATGGAAAGAGAATTCTATTCTCATCTTCCTCCCACCATTTGAACACCATTGAAGGAGAAAAGAGAGCTTCAAACTCTCCCAAGTAATCAACCCTTGCATGTAAGTTAATTGGAGGTCCTTTTTTTTGTAAATTTTATATTTTAATGTTGTTGTAACTCAATTTAGCTAATCCGTATATTTGTTTTCAAAACTTTTAAAATTTATAAAAGTTGCCATTGATGATTTTTGAACCTTTTGATGTTTAAATGTTAGCTTTTAAATTTAGAGATGACAAAAGAACTAAATTGTTAAGTTATGATAGTTTCAGTTATAGGGAACTTCTAAAAAGTGAAATTGAATTGAATTATACCTATAATAGGATGATATCAGGCTACTGGAATTGGTAAATTGTAATAAATTATTATAGATTAGGATTTGAAAAAATTAATAGATAATCAAGAAAAAGAAGAAATTACGGATTAGTCCTTGACACATTGTTTACTACTATATTTCCTAGTAAGTTCATATGAGACGTACTTTGTAATTCCCCGCCCAGCGTAGTCTTGTTAATAATTTGTATGAGATAAAGTTAAGCTAAGACTTATTTAAGGTAAGACTGGTTTATGTTGTATAAGCCAGTATGGTATTTGTATTAGTTATGCGCCATGAGTGGCAGACTTATGATTTATAAGTCTGTTTTGATTTGCTTTTGGGCGAAGTCTAAGTTGTAATTTTTATGGTTTGGCGTGGTCGTAGTGAGGAACCCACCAATCAATGTTTCTTTTGGAAAGTCTGTGTGTTAAGACCTTTTGTTTTTATATGCCGTAAAAGATTGTGGGATTTTGGATTTAAATGTTATTCATTTGTGCATGTGTGAATTTTGTTTAGTTTTAGTTGTGCATTAACTGAGATCCAATTAGAAATATACTAAAGTGTTATGATTATTCTTGATATATTATAGCTTGTAATGATTATGTTGGCCATGATAAAATTGAATTATCTTTGCATGTTAGTCACGTGTTAACCTTGAGTGAGGAAGTTGTGAGATATTAATATCAGGTAAAACTTTTGTAGCGAGGGTTTTTCCTTCTATTTTCTTTTGCCTTGTTATACTAATCCTATTAAGAGTTCGTTGTTAGAGAAGAAGCAGAAATTGATCAATTTGAAAGAAAGAGTTGTACATGCAGTAGTAGTGATAGAATAGCAACTTCTTTGAGATTATCTGTGAGTATCCAGATCGTATGATTCTTCTCTATGTTGTATTCTATTTTGTTTCTAACATTAAAGTATGTATGTCATAGATAAAGTCCAAGTGAGAACATAAACTTCGAACTTTAGAAATCTATTATGTGTAATTGTCTCTCTATGGGTATGTGTGCATGATTATGGCATGAAATAAAAATGACTTTCTTGGGGATATGAACTCGATATCCGGATAAGATGAGCCACTGGTAGGGCATGTTAATTGCAAACCAGAATGGCAAATATGTGTGACCACTGGTAGGGCATGCTAGTTGCTAACGAGATGGGGATATATGATGGGTCACTAGTAAGACATGTTAGTTGTTAATTAGTTTGGCGGCCACTGGTAGGGTATGTCAGTTACTAACCAACTGGCATAAGTGTTAGGTTTGGTAGGGCATGCTAGTTGTTACCCATGGCAAAGAGCCCTATACTCACAGGAACACGTAGGTGTTCAAAATGATATGATACAAAAGATCTATTTTGATATGTGAAATTCGAGGTTCAACCCAAAGAAGGTTATGAAAGAGTAAGTTAATATGTCTTTGTATGTGTTATATGATATGTTATGTATTGAAAGGATAAGCTGATATGATACTGTGTATTTTTGTGTAATACATATATCAGTTGAGATGAAAAGAAAGATTAATGATTAAGAAAGTATATTCTGATACCTGTTCATGTGTTGAGATCGTAATGAATTCATCAAGAGATGATAATTAGTATATTGAATCCGCCCTAGTAAGTTTTGAAAGCAAGTTTGAGTTCGCCTAAAGAGAGGTTGTGATAAATAAGGTACTTATGAGAAAAGATTGTGCTAATGGAGAAGCATCGCTCTGATGAAGTAATAATGCTATGTAGAGGAAACGATATAAGTGTATGCCCAGTGTTATGAAATATGGTATACGACATTTGAGTAATGAATATCAACATTTGATTGATGCTTGTATGAAACATTAGGTTGTAACTCATGATGACCATGTTAAAGATTTTATCAAGGATTAGAGAAATGTCATCGAGGTGTCGTGGAAAAACACTATTGTTGTTCCACAAGCTATAACTCCTCTTATTGATAATGCAATATTCTATCTCATCCCCTCTAAACAACATGATAAAAGTTAATATATCATATTTGCAGACTAATTATTTTTCAAAAAAAAAAGAGCTTTCGTAATACACAATTGAATTGGTATAGATGGCTAATCCACCTCTTTGTAGATTTCAAAAGATAATGTAGCCATTTACTTCAAAACATAAGATAATTTTTAATTTGGTAGAAAATGATTATAAAATATATGTTATAAAATGTTAATATGTTTAGGTTAAAGCATGATATAATATATGTGTATAAAAGAGATAATGGAAAAAGTTACATTCAAGTTCAAATTTATGTTAAAGATAAGCGTATGAATTAATTGAAGTAAAATGGAGTTGCATCAGAGTAAAATAAATAATTAAAGATAATTAATGGGGTGAGAATATACTAGTTAATTTGTGAGAGAGAAGAGAGGAGCCAAATGATTCATTGAAATTTGATGCCACAATTGGATTTTCCTTAAAGCTATAGCCATAATCATTGGCCCATAATCTTCTTTTATTCTAAAAAAAAAATCTAATTATCCTTGGAAAGTTTTCATGTTAGTAACACGGTAAATACTGAATAGGTATCAACAATATATAATTGAAAGGGTTATATTTTTAAAGGGATTAAAAATATAAATATATCTGATTTAGAAAAAATGTAAAAAATTTTAAATACAATTATGATGTGATAAAATACATCAACATAATATGAAATTTAGATTTGAATTAATTTTGGACATATTTCATTTATTTTTAAAATTTTTAAACACATGTCACTTTGTAGTTATATGTAACTTTATTAATTAAGTGACTAAAAATGTAAAAGGTTAATTTCTCTGATAATAGTTTTTAAAACTTAAACACTTGGCAATCTCGTAATCATGGATAAAATTAAACTGTAAAATCATCTGAAAATTTAATGTATTCTTAAAAAACTATGACTCGAAACTTATAATGATAATTCAGGTATTCTGGACTTTTTTATTCTTTTAAAATTAAAAGTTTGGTAGATGCTTTATTTAGGCATAAACATTATTGAGAACAATTTTGTGATATATAAGACAAGATAGTTATATGGTTAGTGGAAGATAAAACCAAAGAGATTAGTGCAATAAGAAAAAAAATAAACTTCACTAACCTTATATATCTAATTAGGGTTAGCCATATAAATGGAATAACCATGATTATCCGAATTAAGTAAAATTTAGTGATTAAAATTGATTTGGCTCAAATAACTATTTAATTATAAAATAATTTTTAATATATTTTTGAATCGCTCGGACATAATAAGTTTAGGTAATGAATTTTCAAACGACCCATCAAATGGCACAATTATATTTTCAAAGATATAAACTAATAGATTAATACTCAACTTTTGTTAATGGTTTGTCGCCTTTATATTTCTAAAGATAAGATGATCCACTTTTATTTCTAAGATAATAATGATTATGGTCGTAGGGAACACGATTAGATCTGAGAGTTCCAAGAATTTCTTTCTAAGAGTACATGTCACACAGAAACTGTCGAGTGCCATGTTAGGTTCAAAAAGATACTAATTCTATTGAGTTGAATTCGAATATATTTATTTGAGACAAAGATGGTCTGGACACTATTTTTACTTGGTGAAGATGTTTAGTCCTGCAACATAGAATAAAAACTACGGAGCATCAAAATTTCTATTCCTGATGCTTTCTGTAGGGGATAAACCCGATTAAATAACAAACAAAGTGAAGAAAATAAAAATAAAAAAGATCGAACACATAAATTTTATATGGAAAAACTTCTCAAAAGTGGATAAAAAACCACGGGTTAAAGGAGATTTCACTATAATAAAGAAGAGTACAAAAGATGGAGAGATTAAAAGAAAAACTCAAAGCCCCATAAAAAAACCCTTCGAAAACAAAGAACAAAATTCTCTAAATATAAATATTTTTTATTGTGTAAAACCTAAAGTAACTAAAGTCTATTTATAGGCTGAAATTCGTAGCATATATGACTACAACAACTTTAGGTTAATTAGGGTTTAAGTGGGAAACTAAAAATAAAGTTTAATTAGGTGAAAAAAAAGCCAAAATAAACTTTGGTCAAAATAAGAGACATTCTCCCACAAATCTCCACCTTGACTCATATGTGGGCCAACCCCCTTGCTGAGCCTTGTTGCGGGCTTGACTGATTCTTCATTGGATGCTTACCAACTCCAAGCAATGCTCAAACTTTGAAACTAGAAGGCACTTTGTCAACATGTCGGTCAGATTGTGTTATGTGTCAATTTTAAGAATCTGAACATCTCCTTGAATGATCACCTCTTAAACAAAATGACAACGAATGTGTACGTACTTCGTTCTCTTGTGATGCATTTGATCTTCGGTAAGATGTATGACACTTTGACTATCACAATATACGACAGTTGCCCATTTTAACTTATCAGTTCACTGAACAGGCCCCTTAACCAAATTGTTTCTTTTACTGTTTCTGTAATTCTCATGTATTCTGCTTCAAGAGTTGACAAAGCCATTGCAGCTTGAAGTGTCGTTTTCCAAATAATGGCATAATTCCTAAAAACAAATAGGTAACTTGTGAGGGTCCTTCTTCGATCTAAGTCTTCTACATAATTAGAATCAACATATCTGACTAGACCCTTTTGAGTTCTTCCAAACTCTAAGCATAGGTTAGAAGTACACCGCAAAACCTAAAAACTGACTTAATTGCATGCATGTGTAACTTACCAGGATTTGCTATATATCAGCTAAACAATATATGAAATATCAGGACGAGTGCATACCATTGCATACATCAAGCTTCCAACTACGCTTGAATAAGATACTTTTGACATGTACCTTTCATCTTCTTCATTCGATGGGAAATTTAAAATTTAGAGTTTAAAATGTGTTGTAAAGGAGTACTTACTAGTTTTGCATCCTGCATCTCAAATCGCGCAAGGATCTTATTGATGTATCTTTGTTGCGATAAAAAAATTTCCTGGAATATCTATCTCTCAAAATTTCCATCCCCGAAATTCTTTTGGCTGTACCTAAGTCCATCATCTCAAACTTAGAGTTAAGCATGGTTTTAAGACGACCAATTTCAAATGGATTCTTAGCTGCAATTAACATATCATCAACATAAAGCAACAAATATATAAAAGAACCATTATCAAGATATTGTACATAAACAAAATTGTCATACTTACTTCAAGAAAATACAGGCTGAGTTTTTACAAACTTGACTCTGATACCACTAAATATAACACTCGAGAACTCGGCCCAGAAGTTTTGATCGGATTTCAAAAGTCACATTATTGAATTCCAAATTTCTCTTAAAAAAAGTCAATCTCTTTGTATGTTTAACAAAATTTAGTAAAAAACTAAACCAGCACATTACAATTAGTGTTTAATTGGCGTTAAAAACAAGTCAAAAATAAATCAAATTAGTATGCCCTGAACAGTTCCAAAATGAATCAGATTTTGCTAATTGTAACCCAAAATTTCAAACTAGTGTTATAGTGAAAAATATGTTGTGTACTTTTTAATAGAAGACCATAGGTCATTTCTCAAAAGCGTATGAGTTTTGGAACAATAGCAAAGAGCTTAGTTAAAAACTACGCTCGTAACTTCCAAAATATTGTTCAAAACCGAAAACACATAATTTAGCAAAAATCCAAATTCAAACCTATACCACAGTTATTATAACCACCTCACAAAAAATTTTAAATAAACCATACTAAACTTAACGAAATCTTATGTAAACTGAACCAACACCAAAAGCTTTCTGAGACCTCTGATGAGTCGAGTTTGAAGCTTAAACTTGCAAATTACCTGAAAGGAAAAAACTAAATGGATGAGCTATGCGAGCTTAGTGTGAGTTCGAAACATAAGTAAATGGCAGAAATAGATCAAGACAACAAATATTTAAGAAACATACCTATACCAAAAACATACGAAATTTCCAAATTGGTAATCCGTTTACGAATTTTATTTCCACTAACAAATGGTACTGTAACACCCCTAACCCGTATCGTCGCTGAAATAGGATTAAGAAGTATTACCGATCAAATCATAACATTAAGCAGACATTTCATATTCAATAATCTAACATTATCAAATCTCATTCAATCACATTCACATTATCCCTTATGATCTAAAACTTAAAAAATTTTCAAAAACACAGAAGTCACACACCTATGTGAACAGGTCGTGTGTCTTACACGGCTAAAGACATGCCAATGTTACAGGCCGTGTGAAAACAAAGCATACATACTAACTTGTACCACACGACTGACTGCAAGCCCGTGTGCCTGGTCGTGTGAAAACTGGAGGGTATACTGACTTAGGTTACACGGTTAGTCACATGTCCGTGTGTCTATTCGAAATGGCCTCACACGCCCGTGTGCTCGACCGTACCAAACCTGTAAGGTATACTGACTTATGCCACACGGCCAGTCACACACCCGTGTGTGAGGCCGTGTGGAGCATCCTGACTTAATTCGAATTGCCACACTAGGGGACACACGGCAGTGTACCATAACCGTGTGTTGCACATGGCTGAGACACACACCCGTGTAGACAAAAATAAGCCATTTGCAAAGCCAATTTGCCACCCCATTTTTCATACCCTACAAGGACACCATAATACAACTAAACCAAACACAATTGGTAGCCAATTCATTTCAAAATATGCACATTTTATATCATAACAACATCAGACATTTCTAAACATATTTTCCTAACCAAAGCATACCAAACCAACATGCCATAATCATCAATTCAACCTAATCTCAATGTGCATTTTCTCAACATTCAAACAACCAAATCAAGCCTCAAAATCATACCAATTCAACATCTCAATTTCATACCAAAATATACCATTTCTCATCCAAAATACATCATCAACACCTCACCACATAACCCAACAATTTAATCATCAAAATAACCATATCAAGTTGGCCAAAACTCACAAGACATAATATATACATCACATACCAAATATTAACTCATATCATAAACCAAATTCACTTCTATCAACAATACCATTTACAAGCCAACTCACATGGCTAAATTCATAGCTCAAAAACATATTAAAATGACACTAGCCTATGCATGCCATATACCATATTTACAAGCTTCAAAAGTACCAAATAGATGATCGATAGCATGATGACATTTCCTGATGATCCCCGAGTCCAAGCTAGCTTCAATTCTCTATAAAACAAGGAAAGAATAAACAAAGTAAGTTTTAAAAGCTTAGTAAGCTCATATACAAATAAAATCATCATATGAAACAATTACATTTCAATTCCATTATACAAAGCATGGTTATACACATATATAAATACTAACCTTCCTCATTTAATAATCATAACCATATCCAATTTCATCACTTACCTTTCCTTTCAATACTCATAAGAATTTCATATGTATCTGTGTCATTTAGCTCATTTACACATTCTTTCTTGTTTTGACTTTGCCCATTAAATGATTCGGAATCGATAAGGACACTCGAAAGTCTCGTATATCTCATACAATGCCATATCCCAAATATGGTTTATATGTTATCACATATCGATGCCAATAGCCCAGTTATGGTCTTACACAAAATCACATATCGATGCCCTAGACATGGTCTTACACGTAATCATATCTCGGTAATCCTAATGTCATGACATTTATATCCTATAATATTCCTAAGGTTAGTACGGGGCTTTCGGACATCGTGATTTTGTCAATTCTCGGTCGTATTCATTCATTCAACATTCAATGTAGTTCAATGATAAATAAATATGTATAACATAATTTAAGAATATTTATTTACATATGAACTTACCTCGTATTAGGGATTGACGTATTAGGTCGACGACTCGATAACCTTTGATTTCCCCCGATCTAAATTCGATTTCTTTCCTTCTTGATCTATATGAATTCAAATTTAGCTTATTTAATAATTTATTCATTCAATTTAGTACAAATCAGACTTAAGACAAATTTACACTTTTTCCCCACATATTTCACATTTTTTACAATTTAGTCCTTATTTCATAAAATCACAAATTAATGAAATTCACCATAGACCCATGCTAGCCGAATTACTATTATGCCCCTAGCAGCCCATAATTTTTATTTATTTCCCATTTTAACTACTAACTTTGCACATTTTTTAATTTAATCCTTAAATTGCATTTTCATCAAAAATCACTTAATAAAACATAATAATCTAACATCTATCTTCCATATTTCATCATCAACCATCAAAAAGCAAGCATATTCATCAATGAAATCTTTCAAAACATTAAGCAGTTTTGCAAAATAGTCCCTGGGCTAGCTAGTACTTGATACAACGATCATAAAAACATAAAAATCATTAAAAACCGAGCTAAAATCACTTACAAATTGAGCTAGCAAGTGTCGAACCCTAACTTGCATAAAAATGGTGTTTTTCACCTTGGAAATTCGACAAGGGTGGAAAAGATGAACAAAAACCATGTTTTGTTTTATTTTATTAACTTAATTGCATAATTACCTAATTACCCTTAATGAAATAACTTAAATTGTTCATATTGCATGTCCTTTATAGTCCACTATCATGTCAATGGTCTAATATCAACATAATGAGCTTCAATTTAATAAACCATAGCAATTACACACCTTTAACATATAGAAAGCAACTTTTGCATCTTATACAATTTAGTCCTTTTCTCAAATTAACCAACCAATCGATAAAATTAGCTCACGAAATTTTCACACATACGTAATAACATGCTATAAACACCGAAAATAATATTAAAATAATTTTCCAACATCAGATTTGTAGTTCTGAAACCACTGTTTTGATTTAGCTAAAACCAGGTTGTTACAGGTACGCAAACATATCATTCAGTATTAACTCTGTCAATCATATTTTCAGATGTGTAATGAATGCACAGATCAAAAACCCACCCAACCAACCAAACACCACTCTGACCACCCTGGACACTACAATTGGGCTATAGTAGGGCACCCTACACACCACAAAGGGCTATTATAGGCTCGTCCCCTCTGCACACTACGGTAGTGGGTCTTAGCCACTCAACTAACATATATATATGCATTGTGGATGTACTACTTTCAAAATAATTTTTCAGTTTGACTGCTTAGAATAGACTTCCTTCTCTTCACAACCAAAACCCTAGTTTTATGCAAATGCAAAAATATGTACACAATATATAAACAGAGATATAGAAATGGACTTCCTCATAACCAGAGTAACAAAACCAGAATTCACATGCCTACATTCAACTAAATGCTGCAAAACACATTTATTGCATCCAAACTTATATAAAAGATATAATTACAAACCCAATATGAAATATGTGCTCACGAATACAACATTACACATACAAATAGCATTTCATAATTAGTTTCAACAAAATCAAGATCTCACACACTCCTACAGAACTTAAACTAACACAGGATTATTCAGGGTCTAAATCGTATTGACTTGTAAAAATGAAAAAAAATACAGAAACAATAAAAAATGAAGGCCACACAACCGTGTGACTAAGCCGTGTGAGAGGGTCCAGTCCGTGTGAAGGCCAACACAGTCATGTGGAAAAGGCACACAATCATGTAGCTACGACACACGCCTATATGATTGAGTTGCACAGCCATGTGAGTTTCCCGTGTAACTCATTGTGTATTTGTAACCAAAATTAGCATAATTTTTGAAGCAGAGAAGACACTACTATGTGGCTAACTCACACGCCCATGTGGTTGAGATACATGATCGTGTGACTAAACGACACGCCCGTGTGTAATCGACAAAATCTTCCCAACAGGGGTCACACGACTGTGTGACCAGCCCATGTGACCCACCTCAGACCGTGTGTCAAAAAACACATCTAATTTCCAAATGGGACACGATCGTGTGAATCGCTCGTGCGCAGCACACATCCGCGTGCTTCAAAACCACCCCCAAACTTGATGCACAACCACAAAATACACGGAAAAATTACTCCAAATACAAATGTTTAGGAAATCACACCTTATTACGTTCATAAACACCAACGAATGATCACTTCCCACCATTGAACCAAACTGAAACTCAATAATAAGATCACACAAACTATTTTAAAACCTTAATCAACAATAATAAAGAATCTAGAAAACCAAATTAAAATTCAAAGGCACTTACACTTTTCAGCACTTAAACAAACTAATCACGTAATTCCTCTATTGAATGACTGAAACAAAAGCTTTAATGCATGACCAAATAGATAGAAAAACAAGCACAATAGTCAAAAAGAACAAAAAAGATGGAACTGAAAGAGGAAGAAAAAGAAGCCAACGTGTGAGAGAATGAGAGGAAAAATAGAATAACATGAACAGAAATTTTTGGGGATTCTTTTCCCTTCTTTTTTTTTAATTAAAATTAAAAACTCCAGTAATTTTTTATTAATAATTTAAAACCAATTATATTTTACTTATTATTATAAAAATATATTTCAAAATAATATAACAATATCATATTTTATCAAAACCCTTCAAATTTAATTACAAAAATTTTAAAGAATTAAAACCAAAAATAAAAAAAAATCCCACATTGCGTACACGTGGACTCAAACCCGAGACCAAATGTAAGTTATCAAAGAGCTAGCCACTAAACAACAGACTCATTTTTCTCCTAAAATACGAAAACAAACTTAACAATCCAACCGAACCACAAACCCCAACCAACTAACCTGTACAATTTTAACCCCAATTTTGGGGCGTTACAACTCACCCCTCCTAAAAGAAATTTTGTCCTCGAAATTTCCTACTAACAGTACTATCGCTTAAACGCAAGACTAGCCACAACGTTTTCGCTGTGCACTCTACTCCCAGTGCGCTACGATACCATACTTAACCTTAAAATCACACACACCACTTAAACACTTAATCATTAAACCAAATCAATTCACTTACTATCACACACACAACACATTATCCAACAATCAGAAAGTCAACTCATTCACAAACAACACTACACATAAGCCGAGATATCCCACAACCATGCCTGACTCACTGTCGTCAAGAGCACTCCCTAATCTGATGCTCCGTGGACCCGTATCTGAAACATGCTCCTGACTTTTTTTGACATTCGCCCGAATAATGCTTTTTATAATGCCTACAAATCGAAACATCATGCCACTAGCAAAACCTTTGACATTACCTTTGCTAACATTCAGCTGAGATCTCACATGCTTCGCAGATCAAGGCTTCAAACTCAAAGGACTACGATCCCTTTTCTTCCCACACTCTACACACCTACCTTAAACCATTACTCTGGTTCTCTATAAACTGGCCTCGAAAACTTTCTCTAAAACTTCCCTTACTAACCGAGCCAACGCCTCAGTACCTACCTCCAAATTACCACCACCCGTGGCTGGCATAACCACAACGACCTCCAACTCTTGAGTAGACACACATCCCGGAGAACCAGATGACTACTCAAAAGTCACACCAAGCTGATCTTTACGACTTAGCTTGTCACCAGAATCCATATCAAACCTCGTAACTAATCTTAAGAGATCTACAATATCAAACCTGAACATAAAAATAAATATCTAAACACTATAGTTCCAATCTTACAGAACTAACCTTACAATCTCATAATTTTACATGGACCGATATCGGGGTCTTAGACATTTTATTTTTACAAACATATTCAAAACACAAAATATTTTCTAAACACTATGGTATGTTTTGTCAAAAATATTTTTAATACACATGCATGTGAACATATAAAAATACAGGTCGAGTTTTTGCAAACTTGACTCTGATACCATTAAATGTAACACCCAAGAACCTGGCCCAAAAGTTTTTACCAGACTTCGGACGCCACATTATTGAATTCCAAATTTCTCTTAAAATAATTCAATCTCTTTGTATGTTTAACAAAATTTAGTAAAAACTAAACTTGTGCTTTGCAATTAGTGCTTAATTGGCGTTAAAAACAAGTCAGAAATAAATCAAATTAGTATTCCCTAAACAATTCCAAAATGTATCAGATTTTGCTAATCGTAACCCAAAATTTCAAATTAGTGTTATAGTGAAAAATATGTTGTGTACTTTTTAATAGAAGACCATAGGTCATTTCTCAAAAGCGTATGAACTTTGGAATAGTAGCAAAGAGCTTAGTTAAAAATCACGTGCGTAACTTTCAAAATATAGTTCAAAATCGAAAACACATAATTTAACGAAAAATACAAACTCAAACCCATACCATAGTTATTATAACCACCTTACAAATAATTTTTAAATAAGCCATACTAAACTTAAGGAAATCTTATGTAAACTGAACCAACACCAAAAACTTTCTGAGACCTCCGATGTGTCGAGTTTGAAGCTTAAACTCGCAAACTACCTAAAAGGAAAAAACTAAAGGGATGAGCTATACGAGCTCAGTGTGAGTTCGAAACATAAGTAAATGGCAGAAATAGAACAACACAAGATATTTAAGAAACATACCTATACCAAAAACATACGAAATTCCCAAATTGGTAATCCGTTTACATATTTTATTTCCACTAACAAATGGTACGCAAACATATTACTCAGTATTCACTCTGCCAATCATATTTTCAGATGTGTAATGAATGCACAGATCAAAAACTCACTCACCTAACCAAACCTACTTCGACCACCCTACACACCACAATTGGGCTATGGTAGGCCCATCCACCCTACACACCACAAAGGGCTATTATAGGCCCATCCACCATACACACCGCGGTAGTGGGTCTCAGGCACTCACATATATATGCAGCTCAGTTGACATATATATATGTAATGCGGATGTATCACTTTTAGAATAATTTTTTAGTTTGACTGTTTAGAACAGACTTCCTTCTATTCGCAACCAAAACCCCAATTTTATGCAAATGCAAAAATATGTACACAATATACAAACAAACATATAAAAACGAATTTCCTCATAGCCACAATAACCAAACCAAAATTCACATGCCTACATTCCATTAAACGCAAAAACACATTTAATGCTTCCAAAGTTATATAAATAACATAACTAAAAACCCAATATCAAATATGTGCTCATGAATACAACATTACATATACAAATAGCATTTCATAATTAGTTTCAACAAAATCAAGATCTCACACTCCTATAGAACTTAAACTAGCACGGGATCATTCAAGGTCTAAATCGTATTGATTTGTACAAAGGAAAAAAAATATAGAAACAATAAAAAAATAAGGTCACACAACCATGTGACCAGGCCGTGTGGGAGGGTCCAGCCTGTGTGAGGGTCAACACGATTGTGTAAAGCCCGTTTGACTGAGTTGCATGGCCATGTGAGTTTCCCGTGTAACTCACTATGCATTTGTAACCAAAACTAGCATAATTTTTGAAACAGAGAAGACACAACCGTTTGGCTAATTCACACGCCTGTGTGTGATTGACAAAATCTTCCCAACAGGGGTCACATGGCCGTATGACTAGCCTGTGTGACCTACCCCAAATTGTGTGTCGCAAAACTCACCTAATTTCCAAACAGCGCACGACCGTGTGAATCGCCCGTGCGTGGCACACGCCCGTGTGGCCCAAAACCACCCCCAAACTTGATGCACAACCATGAAAATACACAGAAAAATCACTCCAAATACAAATGTTTAGGAAATTACATCTTATTACGTTCACAAGCACCAACGAATGATCACTTCCCACTGTTGAACCAAACTGAAACTCAATTATAAGATCAAAAAAACAATTTTAAAATCTTAATCAACAATAATAAAGAATCTAGAAAACCAAACTAAAATTCAAAGGCGCTTACACGTTTCAGCACTTAAACAAGCTAATCACGCAATTCCTCTATTGAATGATCAAAACCAAAGCTTTAATGTATGACCAAACAGATACAAAAAGAAGTACAATAGCCAAAAAGAACAAAAAAGATGGAAGTGAAAGAGGAAGAAAAAAAGGCCAACATGCGAGAGAAAGAGGAAAAATAGAACAACCTGAACAATATTTTTGGGGATTGCTCTCCCTTTTTTTTTCTTTTAATTAAAATTAAAAACTCCAATAATTTTTTTTATTAATCATTTAAAACAAATTAGATTTTACTTATTATTATAAAAAATATATTTCAAAATAATATAAAAATATTAGATTTTATCAAAACCCTTTAAATTTAATTACAAAAATTTTAAAGAATTAAAATAAAAAATTCTAGAAAAAGCAATTCTTACATTGTATAAACGTAGACTCCAACCTGAGACCAAATGTAAGCTACCAAAGAGCTAGCCATTGAATAACAGACTCATTTTCCTCTTAAAGTGCAAAAATATTTGATTGGTTTGTATCCTTTTAAGGGATTAATTTTTAGTATGTCAAATTTATTTGATTGGATTATACTTTATAAAAAGTTAAATTTAATTGACTGGATTGTATATTGTGCAAAACCTTGTATATTGTATAAAAACCTTGTTTGAAAACGTTTTTTTTTTTTTTTTTTGCACAACAGAAAATGATGCACTTAACACACAAGTATCGATACTAACCAATATCAAAACAAAAACAAAAAACATCAAAAAATATACATCGATCAATCCGGTGTTCACTACCGTAAGACAAATATAGTGCCAGAGCAACTAAAGTATTTATACTCAAGATCCAAGAATGTAACTCCAAATACATGAAAAGGCTTTTAAGAAAATTAAATATATTCGAGATAAATAGATATTTTATCTCAAACAAACATCCGAGTTTAAGGTTAAAGACTATATACATCTTATAGGAAACTATATGAGGGAATAGGTTACAATAAAAGAATTTCTGTTCCATGAATGTAAAGCTCACGTATACACCACTCAATTTTTTTATGGTACAACTTTAGAAAGTACATGAAACTATCGTATAAATTATCATGTTACAGATTCTGGAATGGTGTATTTATAAACTTCAGATACCATATTCTCTTGAAAAATCCTACTCAGCAAACAAAAATGTACCTTGGTGTAACAAATCCCTTGGTGTAACAACTCAGCTTGGCCGGATTATTCCATAGCAGGGGTCTTGAGTTTGTCTCCCGATCCAGCTGAATACTAGCTGATAATACAGTGATTCCAGCATTAAAGCAACAGGTTCTCCAGCATCGAAAGTAGCCAACCAAGGGTCGTTCCAGCAGGTAATTTCAGATCATATTGTTAATTTAATCCACATAATCGCATAAAAATGGTGCCAGTTATGATATGATTGTTGAATCCTTCCGCTGCCTTGGCATCAAAACGACCAGTTGCAGCTTGCCAAGCTGGCAAAGTCTAATAGGATTCGTATATACTGCAATCTTAGCATCCTTCTCGCTTAACAAGAATACATGTGCAATGCTGAAAGAATCACCTTTTTCAGCAGCAAATTGCCACTCTCTTGTTGATATATTGAACCAGTCTTTCCTTGCAGATTTGGTGGCTTTAACTTCAACGTATTCGATATGACCTCTTTCATCTTCTACCACTAGATCATAGGGTAATCCGGTTTCATTATCTTTATTCACCCACTTCACTTTTTTACCCGAGGTGCCGGTAAAGTATTTGAAAGCTGCAAGCTCACCCAGTTTCCCAGTTAGCAAAGCTTGAGCTGTATTGGGTGTGCCAGTAAGAAGCTGATCTCTCTGGCTAAATTCAGATGAAACGAATCCAGTATTAAGCTGATTTCTCTTGGTAAATTCAAGTGAAACCACCTGAGGGTTTTCCGACACTAGACTTAAATCAACAGGATCAAATGCGATTCTCACACCGGAATCAACTGTGCCAAATGCAGTTCTTACACCAGAACCAGTTGCATTGGTAGTGTTCCCATACTGATGATCCAAACTTTCAGAGTCTGGCAAAATTGGAACTGGTGAAGTTGTTTCTGTATTGTCTTCCATGAACATATCAGTGTCTATTGCAACTGGACCATCACCGCTAGTGTGTGAATCAATGTGCTTGGAAACATTAATTGGTTGTGAAATAGGTGCCGGTCTCTTACTGAGACCAGGTGCAGTTTTCCAATCCACAGGTGGCCAGTTTGAGTAGATCCCTGACATTTTCTTGGACTTCGAAGTGGGTTGCTCTTTTTCTTCTGTTGTGGCAGAACTTTCAAGAAATTCATTACTCTCAACTTCAGAAGTCACAGAAGAAAGGGACCAAACAGGTTCTTCATCAGGAAGTTTTGGCATCCTTTGGCTGTTCAAGATGAAATACTCAGTCTGTTCTTCATTAGAACCAGATATTGCCATAGTTGTGACCATGTGAAGGAAATTTGCCAAGTGCAAATCTGGTGTTCCATCAAATAACAAACAAGAAAGCTCCATATACACAGCATGAGAATCTGATTCAGGAGTGGTGTACAAAATATTATCCTGTATAATAAAATAAAAGGTTTTAATATTTAACACATAAAATGAAGATAACATATGTATCCTGATCCTAATGTAAACAGAAATTCCACTATGTTTGACACTGGAATTTTACAGATTCATTTTATAACTGGAGATAATATTTCAAAAAAGTACTATAGAGTACCGATAAGCTATTTTATAACTGGGGAAGGTGAGGACAAGATGCTTTGTTGCACATTAAGGCATGCCGTATGTTACATGGACTCAGGTGTAAGTATCGAGCATGAGTACACATCTGACATGGATATGTTAAACTTTCCAAGTTTTTCCTGTACTGGCTTGGAGAGTCTTATCTCCATACTCATGACTGAAGAAATTTTGGACACTAGTGTTTCAAAAGAAATGAGTAGTCCGAGCAACACAGAACACCATGCGTAAAACTCATAAAAGAACACTAATGTCATCTGTTTAGAATTACAGTTAGAGTCAATGCTATTCTTATACATTTTGCAAAATAAGATAATTTCCGAATGAAAGGGTCCAAGAGAATAAACCAAAAAAAAAAAAAAAACCATTGAGGGTGCAGCTATCCTACAGACAACTTTCAATTAATTCAAGGAATTTGATTTCAGTAGGCCCTATAGTATAGATCACATTAATAAAAAAAATTCCAGGCCATACCTGAAGAAGACAGGTGCATTGAAACTTCTTCTTGGACACAATGCCAGAGCTCTTTATAACATTCCTGTAGTACAGCTCATCAACGACGACAATTTGTAAATCACTTATATTGCTAAATCCAGATTGCTTGAGTTGAATATATTTATCAAGATGAACACTGTATAAGTAGCGTTGTGCAAAAGGTAGAGCCCAATTCACAAGGGAAGCTTTGAATCTACCATCTGCTCGTTCGCTGTAAATTGCTTCACGAGTAACAACCTATGTAACAGAAAAAGCATGAGGAGCGGACAAGGCTAGTAAACATACAGTAGGTCGATTTCAGCCAAGTGAGATTACTTCTACATACTGACTTCTTTCTAGTAATAACCTGACCTAATCCTTTATTTCCAATTAAGGATATTTTTAACTAACTACATGTATCCATGGTCATATGTTGGCTTAGTGAAGCAAATATAGCAATCTAAAAGTTTATAAGTGACCATGAATAATCCTCTGCACAATAAGAACACATTGAAGATAAGAGAAAATACGGACAAATAAGCAAAAAAAACCCATTATAGATCACAGTAAAACTTAAAAAAGGAGTTGGGGAAATTTGTAAGTTTAAAACTTTTAAAAACTTAAGAAGCAAAATGGCGACAATGCATATGGTGCATGCACTGCAAATTGAACGAACATCATCATTATCACCATGAAAACAATGTTGAACCATGGCAAAGCATCCATGGGTTCAATCAGACACCTACAAACAAGTGTATCCAAAAGGGTAAAAGTTCCTAACAGTATTAGGAATTAAATCACAAGGATTAAAAATATATGAAGACAAAAAACAGATGATTGTTATTAAATATAAAAGTGAAACAAAAAAAATGTTCAAGCCATATGATTGAGTTTCCGGATACCTAAATGGTAAAAAATTCAATTGAACTACTTGATTTCAATCAGACACAAGCACACACTCAAACATGTCTTACCTCTGAAAGAACAGGAATCCCAAAGGTGCGGATCAGAATAGACACTTTAGTCTGAAGTAACTCTCTCTCACTATCATTGAGAGTGCCAAAGTAAAGAAAATCAATATTATCCAAATGCTTAAATCTCTTCTTTAGTTTCTCATCATCACACCAGCACACTAAACCAAAAGAAGGGTGCAGGGAAACCCACTTATCTAAGACAGTGGGCAGCACGGTATACTCTGATTTATTAAGACATTCTTTCATGTGATGGATATCTTCAGTACTCAGTAAACCCGACTTCAGTGCATCAGCCCACTTCAGAAAGACTTGGAAGACCTAATAATGAAAATCAAATATATGATCACGGCTCTAATAAGGGACAATATGAACTTAGTTAAGTTTAGTCACTTACAGCATGAGCAGCTTGTGAAGGTAAAGTAACTGCTGATAACTGTAGCAAAATATCCAGGTAATTACAGAAAGAAGGTTTCTCAGGCACTTTGCATTCATTAACAAAAAAATCACGGAGACCTGGATAAATATTGGACAGTGTTCTGTTTAAGGGGCATTGGTTCTCAGATGAGCCAGAATGAGAATGATTATACATTTGGTCCATGGCTCCAGTTGAATCGTGCCAATACACTTCTTTAGAAGACAAGAATAAGCCAGATACCACATCATCGGGCCTTGAAGCCAACTTGTATGGAACAAATATAGAAGACGCTGCATGGAACTCCTCAGCAATTTCCTTCCTTGAATTACGTACTTCACTCCAAATAAAAGTGTATAATCTGGACATTTGTGCTACACTGCATGCAAATAAGGACATTTAATTCAAAATGAGGGGTGGTATATAAAAAATCAAACAGCTAGAGACAAAGAACAACAAAAGGTAAATGTAAATACATCAGATGTTCAGAGCCCTACATTTTTCTCTTAAAGTAGAGCCCTCTTATCATGAAAAATGTGCTTTATCTATAAATAAACTCTTCACAACAATAAATCATATCACAACATTCAGCAACAAATTACTGAACCCAAAGAGAAACAGAATGAAATCAGTTTCTTTTCCAGAAAGAAACACAAATATACACAACAAAATATTTACTTAGAAACAACTGCAGAGCTTCCCACCCAAGTAACAGAAACAAAGTCACAAATTTCGCAAATGAAACTTCTTTATCCTTTCCCAAGATTTAAGTACTCAAGTGTAAACGCAGATGTGCAAGTCAAGGTTTTCCTCCCCCATTTTTAAGCTTTACAGGTATTGCCAAAGTTAGGTAGCGTACTAATAAATTTAGTACTTCAATTAAAAGAAAACCAATGGATATCTTTCACTTGTGCTACAATTAAGAGACGACGGACTATCTTCCCAGCCATTAGTTGTAGTATAATATCCAGCTCTGTAGTAACAACTGGTTAGATGCGCAGGGTAAGACATCATCCACCATCCAATCACAAATTGCATATAAATTTAAAAAAACTGAGGTCCATGACAATTTAGAATTCTAGGAACAAGCCAGACTTTTTTCATCAAACAAAATGCAGTCACGCCAAAGACTAAAACATAGCAGAATGGCAGTAATACCTGGCGTTGAAAGAGCTGTTGGATCTCCATAATTTAAGAATCTTGAGGGCATCGTCAATGGTAACTTCAGTTCTAAAACCAATATCCTTTACTAACTTTCCATTCCTCACCTAAAAAGACACAAAACATTATACTCAACTTTAGCAAAATTATTATGTTGGAGCTAAGTAAAATTTCAAACTGTTAGAACTCTAAGCACTAATTTGAAAAAATTTCAAATTTGGGTCAACTGGTTACATTTATGAAGAGATCACATTTTAATTGTTATTTCATATAAGCGGGAGGAAAAAGGATTCAGTGAGTTGCCTTTTATTCTCTTGGTTCATTTTATTAAAAATTTCACATTAAATATCAATTCACAAAAAAAGGTAGAATAAAATTTTTAAGTGACTGCTTAAGTTTCTCACTTTTTTTGGCAAATTACTCTGATAACTCTTTATACATCAGAAAACAGGTCAATTAGTTGAAACAATTCATGATATCATCAAATCATTATCAAACCAACCTTTGGAACAGCATATGGAGCACATGCACCTAGGATTGCACGCACTGCATCACAATCATGGAACAACTCTTTAGGATAGTGAAGCTTATCATCCATGCTAGAAACCACCCATGGGATCTCATAGATCTTGCACAAAAAAGAAGATCTGAAGGTTTTAATGTCGGTGCCAGATTTGAAATTGCAGCAACCAATAGCTTTTTCACTAAAATGAACATCCCAAAATTCATCAAGAACCTCCAACAAGTACTTACAGCCTTCACGATTGCCACTTCCAGACAACAGGGATAACAACTGAACTAGCTCATAAGACTCCCAATCCTTAACAACTGATCCATGAGAAATTAAGTCCCAATCTGATGACAAGCTCTGAAGAACAGTATGAGACATATCCACAAAACTTTTATCAAGTTGAACCACTTGCACAAAATCAGTGACACCAATTTCCAGGAAAAATTCCCTCCACTTCTTCAATCCAGAAGAGAGCAATCTAGAAGCTGGATGCTTCAGATATGTCTTATCAACCTCATGCCATGTCAGATCCACACCATTAATCAACCTATTTATGTTCACAGGGTTCTCAAATTCTTTGCTGAAATGAACTGATACATCAACTGGTCTTTTTAAGCCATAATTTGTTAATATAAAAGCTTTATTTCTTAACTCTGAGATAATGTAATCCCTCTCAACACGACAACTGGGGCAGCTAGATTGTAAGTGAATCATCACAAAGCAGAGGTAATCTATCATCAAATTTTTGTCACTAGTTTTGACTCTTTCATCAGACATATCTGGCAAAATATGTACTTTAATTATTTCATGTGCAGAGAGCTGCTGGACACCGATATTATGAAGCACACTAGTAATGTTTCCTACGCATGAGATACTGACAGCTGATTCAGAAAAAAGGGCAGGACTGACAAACCGAAGTTTAGCATACAATGTAGGAAAAGCTTCAAGTCCAAGATCACCTTCAAACGCAGTGTTTATAACATCAGAATGTAACCAAATTGTCCCTTCATCAACAGAGGTAAAGGTGCCATCTGAAAGAGGAATAAATGGAGTTTTTCTAAGAGTTTCTACGAAAACAGTTTCTATTTCACAATTCATTGACGCCTGTCCAGAAGACTGGAATGAGATTGCATAGAACTCATTCAACCAAGAGGATATCCAAGCTAGGCCCATTGGTTTAAGTCCATTTCCTCTTTTACACAAAGAAGTTATAATTTGGACCAGAACTTCAGGACCATAGTCTTGGACACCTAATGCCCTTGCCAATGCATCAGACAAAATTATATCCTTGTCCAGATAACCAAGACCAAGGTGATCATGGAGCAAGGAATCAGGAAAAAGCTTACGAGCTGATTCAGTCCAGCCTCTTAGAACTTTGCAGGATGGTACCCATTTGCTTTTGTCTCCTTCCAAAATTAAGCAATTTGACATTCGTAACTTAGATATGATCATCCGAGGAAGGGAGGAAAAAAATCCATGCACCTCCCCAACAAGTGGAACAAAGCTCATGTAAACTGAAACAGCTTTTCCTGGATTTTCCTGGAAACAGGGGAGAGAACAAAATGATCTCTCTGCAGAAACAAACAAACTAGGATACTCAGACAATAACCACTGGTTCCACGGACTATCTACATCAACTTCTTCTCTAGATGAAGGAAGAACAAAATCACCTTGAAGAATAAATTTCAGGCCATATGTCCTTAAAGGAAGAAAAGCAAAAACAGGTTGTTGGTCCAGAAATGGTCTGTAACATCCACAATCAGTCTCCAGCAGTGTAAATGCTATTGAAATTTCTGTTATTTGCACATCACGATGAATGAAATCAGCCTGCAATTTTTGGGATGCTACAAACCATGTCATGTTTTCCACCCCACATAACACCTTTACAATGCCATTTCCCACAATTTCTTTTCTCATAACAACAAATGAATCATTGAGCATGTTCCGAAACACAATACACTGGAGCCTGTGGAGAAAGAGTAACAAAGAAGGATTGAGATCCGAAAACATGGAGACAATATTGTTCATATCATTTCCTTTAGATGTATCTGATCTGAAAGGAAGTACAATGCAAGTGTTCCAACACTTATTATCCAGCTGACTAGTGTCTCCACCCAACAGCATTTTAAAAGAGTCAACATTACAAGGAGGTACTAGAGTAGGCAAAACAAAACCTATCTGACCATCACTTATATCAAACTTTACATGAAACCCATTGGAGTGAATCTCAGGGGCATCTGTAACCTGCAAATTACAAGAGAACATAACTCATCGAAGCCACAATTTAAACAATACACATAGTAAGTACCTATCAGTTTAGATTTATGTAGCAAACATTTCAGGAAAAATATTTTCAAGTCAGTTGTAGATTGGCATAATGAACAACCGAATGATTTAATGGAAAATAAAATGCAATTGAATCCTTGTAGAAAGTACAGGTCCAAAATAAAACTATTACTCATAGGAATAAAATCTTTACCATAAGTGGTGACTATAAACTCATCTAATGAAGAAAACAACACTCAAAAAAAAAAGGAAAATCTACCTTTAAGAAATGTAATTATGAAGGGTTACTTTTAAAAGTGCAATGCTATGGGGTTTCCTACCATGCTTCCGAAAGTAATTAATCAGAGCAATGAATGGTACGTTCTACCTTAATGAAAAGAAAATCATGACGTTTGTAACTATCTACTTACAATTTATAGCCAATGTTTAGATTCTATAGAGTAATGAAATTTGGGCTGTAAAGGAAATTTCATTCTTCTTCTGGGTATGAAAGTCAAAGACGGACAAACTTAATTCTGAAAAATTAAAGTTTTCCCATTTAAAGAAGCTAGATGCTATATAGATTGATTTGAGCAGAATGATTGGAACCACAATATTTGCCTTGTTTAACTCCTATTGCTATCTATACTATTCACCCAACTTTTCTTCTTACATTTATGCCTTCTAGTCTAGATATTGAAATGAGGTAACATCTGACATTACTTGAACAGGACAAATCAGAGAATAAGATAATATGAAATAGCACTGAAAAATAAGTTATTGTACCCGAAAAACAGATTTGAAACCAATGCCTTTCTTCCCTATGTAGCCAGAACATCCTTTTTTTGTTGAGCTTCCAACATCACAAAGTGCTCTGATGTTCTGAGCAGAAAAGCCTTGTTCATTATTTAAAACAATTATACCTGACTCTTGAACAATAAAAGCTAGAGTTGGTTCCTCGTTTTCAGAGTAGACATTGTCATCCGCATTTTGAACCTGAAGCAACATGAGACTTAGTTAGATGCAGCTAAACATTTTACCATTTAGCAGTCAGAAAAATTCAGTATTTCCACTATCTCATAGAAAGAGTCCCAACTTCTAGCAACAGAAAGCTTAACTAGATCCAATTAACACTTCATCATTAAAGAGCAGCTGTCAGGAAATCTCAATACTCCCTCTACCCATAATGAGGACACATACTTCTATTTTTCAGATGTCCAAAAAGCATTTTCCGCCATAAAAAGGGAAAGGCCGATTATCTAGCATCCAACAACACCTTTCAATAATTTTAACTTAGAGCAAAGAAAACCAGAAACACTATGAGAGGAAAACAAAAACATTAATCAGTAAGTGCTATATTGCTTCCTATGCCTTTTCAACAGCTATTGTGAGATGGAGTACCAAAAAAAAAAAAAAAAAAAAAGATGCACACATACACACACATAGAGGGAGAGTGATATCCAAGCAAATTTTGCAAATTCAACTGTAAGTATTGAAAACATTTCAACTAACAAATACAACATGATGATGCTACAGAGGACCCATAGTAACAGCAAGGAAGATCACAGGAGAATGTAGAACGGTTAGCCAAAAAGAATAACATATCCTTTCCATCTAAAACAAGAAGAAAACAACCTCATTGGTAGGTAGCATGGAAAATAATAAAGAAGTTCAAGAATACAGTTACGCCAGGTGGAATATCTGAAGATAAATTTGTCCTCTAAACATATTTCTAAGCAAATATGGAGTAGAATTGCTCCTTCTTTCTAGTATAGAAATTTAAGTTCCATAATCAACTATGTGGACAGACACAATCCATTTAGACATTATTTGAGCAGTCCTACTTTGCACAATTGAAAAACAAAAAACAAACTTACAAGCTCAAGAAGAAAATGTGAGTCCTGAGAGTACAACTCCTGAGAAAGACAATGGAGTGCTCTCCCCAAGCGAGCATGTTGCTTCTTCAACAAGCTACTCTCCACACTTGAAAGACTTGGATATAGACCAAACTCATCTCGCCTGATCGATTCAATAACCAGGGCCGCATCTGTCTGTTCATCAACTTCAGATGATCGTTCTCTGTTCTTATAACCCATTCTCTCAGCAGAAACTTCTTCACAACTAATTGTGTCACAAACTTCAGCTTTCTTGTCTGTCTGATCAGACACTATCACTTCTTTCTCAGCATAGGATGGCCTATCTATTCCATTTTGCAAGAAGTTTGACCTTATTTTTAACTCAGACATACTGGTTTTCATCCCTAATCCCTCAGATGAAAGAAACAAGTTACTCATATCAGTGGAACAAAATACGTGGTAATCCTGTATCCACTCCACTATGCCAAGAGAAAAGCCTAATTCATGTAGCATAACACGCTGATTCAGTTCGTTGCATGCACTCAAAATAGCTGAGGGGCAATTTTTAATTACAGTCCGCATCCCATGAAGTAATATATCAGCTGCACAACCATGAAATTCTGAAGGTAGATAACATAGACAATCAAGGAAAAACCTTGAAGCATGAGATGCAGCTTTTTTCATTTCGATCAAGTTAATGTGTAATCCATTAGCCGAATTGCCAACAGAAGCATCTTCCCGAAATTTTGGCGTAAATGATGCTTTTCCATTCATAATAGAATTCTGGTAATCATCTGCTTCAATGTTCTCCATTTGGTTTTTCAAAAGGATTTCAAAAGCCATCTGTGCATGGTGTTTAAGGAGGGCTAAGGGGAGGTGCTTTATTCCCCCAGTTATAGAACACAAAGACAGCAGCATCAAAGCTGTTTCAAAGGCAGATCCCTTAAGAGCAGCTTCCAAAAATGAATCAACAGTGGCTGATTGATCAATACGAACAACTTTCCCATCTTTCGTCACCAAGCACAACAACTCTTCTGCACGGACTTCATTAAACAACCACGCTATAAGAGAACCAAGAGAAGGAGCAAATAAAACATCCCAGTGTGACCATGAATATAGATCTGACAGCATTGGGGCCCTAAGCAAAATAGCCATGGCATCCTTGGAAGCAGCTGATTTAACCTTCCTAAGATTCTGGACAGAAGTTTCTGATGAATAGTTCTCATCATAGGCCAATGAATGACCATCATGGCACATTCCCAACAATGACGCTGAAAATATAACACATTTGGAACTTATATCATTCTTAGATTTCTCCACAAATTCCAGAAAATCTTCCATCGAACCATTTTCCTTAACTTTGAAATTGAACAATGGACATTGCTTCATGAGCAGTTCATTAATAACCTCCTTGGTAATAATTTGATTGTCCTGTAAATTATATGAAGCCTGTGATATGAAAGCAATCAACAGATGCTGGAGAATGCAAACCTCTAAAGGAGACTTTTCACATATTTCAGCAGCCAAGAGTTTCTGTAATTCAATAGGTAATAATGAAGCATGTCTTTCTAGAAACATGAAGAACTCTCCAAGACCAAGGGACTTAAAGTCCTTAACATAAAATTGCTCAGCCAGCCAAGACTCGCAGTTAAACAGCTTCCTCAGCAAAACTAACTTTTGCTCTTTAAGTGATTTACCAATTTCTTGATTATGCTTAAAATAAGCATTAATTTTCTTGATAACATCTTCCACTGTCACACCTGCACATAGAGTAAACTGAGACAGTTATATCAAATGAGCACTGATATCTCTGAAGAGAAGAATCAAAGGACTGGGGAATAATGAAAGCAACAAACTATTTTTGTACAAAAACAGGTGGCTGTAAAGAAAAGATAAATCTTTAACTGCCAAATAATTCTTTCATCATTGCATTACTACTCAGACACAAAAATCTAAGCCTTGGCAGGTCAAGTGAGAAGTTCAACGGAGAGAGAAACTTAAATTAGTTTTTTGGAAAATGATCCAACACCCTGAAATATAAAAAATAACTACTACTTTCAAATGCAACCCAACCATCAATTAGGCCCATTTCTAGAGAAAAAGAAAAACAGAAATTATTAAAATGCTGCTACAAAAAAATATGTTAAACTAAATAACTAAAGATAATGACTCAAGAACACGCAGCCAAATTCGTACAAAACACAAATGAAAAGGGTTCCCTTTTAGTAGAAATAACAAGGGGAAAAATATATTTCCTGTAAGTATTTAACCATATTTAATAAATAATGAAGAAACAAAACCATGAAATCATACTAGAAACTTTTTCTTTTTCTTTTGGCAATAGAAATCAATAAAGCAAAGACTACTTACAATCTATACTTGTGGGGATCAACGCATCCTTCTCACTTGGTTCAACATCAATGCTCTCATATTCAGAACAGTTATCAGATGTGGTAGTTAATTCCAATTTTCTGACAGCTTGAATAGTATCATAGATACTATCCCACATTCCTTTTTTGATAGATGTCACCTGTAATATTGAAAAAAAAAAAATTACCACAATCTGGATCTCAAAATAACTTGTCACAATAAGCATACCTAGCAGATAGGAATTCGTAAATGGACTGGAAGCATCAGTGCAGTCACTGGCACCCCAAAGGTGCTAGGACTATTGTACCACCTAAGAAGCAAGGCACAAAGAAGAGATTCAGCCAAGTTGGCATTTGGAATGGGGTGATCTAGAATAGAGAGTGATCTAATCACCATGATTAGATCACTATGTTTGGTAGTAACTAGGGAATCCTAAATGGCAGTAAGCATAGATCACCTAGAGTGATTAGATTGCTACCTTGCAAGGTAATTTTAGATCCCATACAAAAGGGTGGAGATGTTCTATCACGGGGAAAAGTAATCTTCAAAATCAATTTAGGGAAAATTTACCATCAAAGTGGTGCCAACCAAAATGCGGTTCTCTCCTAATTTTAGTTTTTTAAAGCAAATTTCCACTTTTTAATCATTTTATACAAGACAACTATTGTAGCTCTTAACTGTGAACAAGTCAATAACTTTGAATTATACTCATTAGAACTGGTTAATACCTTATAATTTTCACAGAACAATGAACTCTTGTTTTTAAAATTGTTCATTCAATACAAATTGAAAATTCTGCTTCCTTTTAATTAATCTTATTAATGGTAGTGAGGTTATTTTGTGTTAAATTGTTTCCAGGCAATATCAAACACAAAGATTTAATGTCACCAGTGATTATAATATTGCACCAAGACAATACCTTTTGAGCTTTCTTATGCCAACTACCTTTTAAGGCATAAACCCTAGGCATCAAAGTTAAGTGTCTCAATAAAAGGTACCTCAACTGAAGGGGTTGAAGAAGCTTTTACTAAGTAGGGATGAAACTTAGCACCTAGGTAAAAGCCTCAATCATATGAAAATAGATTTTTCCCAGGACAAGGTAAAAACAGGAGTATGTTTTACCATCCGGTTGTAAGAAAAAAAAATATTATGCAATATGCGGATGCTCTTCAAGTCCCCCAAAAAAATTAAAAAACAAAAAAGAAAAAGTAACAGTGAGGATGAGAGGAGCTTTTACTAGATTTGCAGCAATTAGCACAGCTTACTGCAATCAGATAAGCAAATTAGACTTACAGCAACATTTAGTAATCCAATAAATGGATAAGAAGAAAGCATTGACTTCATTTTCTTCCTCTTCTGAGATGTTGAGCTGTAAAAGCAAAGCATTCTTTGTAGAACCTATGAATAAATCAGAATTGAAAATGAGCATCATATTAAAGTGTGATTAAAACAAACTAAAAAATTCAATGTCCAACATCATGTAGTTAACATTCAGAATTATACAAGTACTCGTGAGAATTGGAAAGGCTTGGAGCTCAGTGCAGTTGTTAAAATCCTAAGATTATAAATTGAAATTATTAAAATTCTTGATCCTGGATTCATGTATTTGAATATATAGTTGAGATCCTATATTATTATAAGTTAAGTAAAAGAAGTGAGGAACTGCAAATAAGTAACAAAGCTGAAAATGGTGCACTCCTCTGAATTGAAGTGCAACGTATGTAAATATTCTACAAGGGCATAACTTCATTTTTAATGATTTCTGAGATACAACTTGAGTGATGGGTAATTTTTCTAATTTTAAGAGGCAAAACTAATATGGAACATCTAAAGTTTCATTAAAAGAGAATACCAACAAGCACGTTACATTTAGAAGACAAGAAAATTGCCATGACTAATTACAACCATCACTTGCAATTTAAATATTTGCAGCAGAGAAGCATGAACATAGAAGAATAGACACAGCAAGTTCAAAACGCTTATCAAATTGAAAAGAGACAAAACAGAGGAAACACTAGATGAGATCTCTAATTAAAAGTTCCATGGATAAAATGACTACTACGACACAAGACAAGCAAACACAATAGACAGGTCATGCAGTGGACTAGAGGCCCTCTTCAAATAATCACATTGCTCATTCTTTAACATCACATAGTGGTGCAAGTTGAGGTGCAAACTGTTTTAGCGCTCCTTTAATATCCTCTCTCAAGTGAATAGACACTGTTTAAGTTTTAATCCTTCCATGTCCCTAAACCTACAATCCATGATTTCACAATCCTAGTGCTCCATATGTCTAGGCAGATTCTTTTGAAATATTGCAGATTCCTCAGGAAGAGACAACTAATTGTATTGGGATGGAGAAACAAAAATAAACCACTAAACTATTTTACAGAGTGAACTAACCTCTTCCATTGTGTGCTCCCTACATGCCTCCTTCCAGGTTGTGATGAATGTCTTCATCAAGTTATCAGAGAGCAAAATATCAGCTTCATCTAAACTACTAAGGTCTTTGGATTGATTTCCATTTTCATTTGGAATAGTAGCTTGCTTGAGTCCATCTCTTCTGCTTAGCTTAGGTGGTCTAGAGATGGAAGGACTGGGACTATCAATTTTTCTTTTCCTTTTGTATGGCCCTGTACAGTCATTGCGCTTTGAGCTAGCAGTAGCAGGAGAAGGTTTAGGCATTCTATCTTTCAAGCCAAGCCTTATCAACTCTTCTGCTGCAGAAGGGTAAGGACAACTACTAACCCGATCAGAGCTACTAATAACTTCTGATGGCAACTCTGAGTCACTGCCTTCATCATTGTCATTCCTTTCATGTTCATGAGCACTGTCACTGGCATCTTCCTCCTCTGTGCTTGAGGAATCAAATCGTATATGCTTGCCACAAAAATCCTTGTGTACTGACATAAATGACTCAACTTGTTGCGATATGTTCATATACCGTTCTTTTAGCTTCAGACCCTTGCAATGTTTTCTTAGCTTCAGCCCCTTTTGGCATTTCTTTACCTCAAAGTCTCCCTTTCCCTCAGCCTTCTTGATAAAACTAGTATACATCCTATGATCACAACAGTAACAATTTCAATATACTATAATATCAGATGTGCTGTCAAATTAGGATGTGGTCAGTGAATATGACACTATAAGATGTGGTAGGCCATCAGAAGTTGACTTCATAAGGTAATGTATTCACATGCATGATGTTAATGCCCAAATAAGCCTTAGAAAAAGATTATAGGATATTAGATAGAAACTGGAAAGAAACAAAACATGTAACAATTCACCAAAAGTATATCATACAGAGAGTAACATAAAATTAATCATGTAATAAACAAATTATAGAATGTCATATAGAAAGCAAAAAGAAACAAACCATGAAAGTAACATTAGGTTTTTAATTTAAGAAGAAAGTTCTTAAAGTGTAATAGATTTGTTAGCTATGAAGAAAAAAAGCCAACTCCGCTTTTGTTAAGGACTAAACGATAAATTATTTTATTACTGTATTAATGAAAATTTTATCAGGTTATAATTATCTAAAATGTGCCTTTGAAGCAACAACCAAGACATTGGAGGTTGTAATCTATAAGCATTATAAACTAATTTTTGAGAAAACAATGCCATATCCCTAAAAGCAAATACCAAAATCAAAATTAGCCATGTTTGTTGGCAACTGTTCTATGAAGTTCTCAAGGCATTGGTTTCTATCAGTGCATCAGACTTTTCCGACTTCTTTCTTTCTAGTTAAAGGAAGTACAGAGATATGGAATACATACGCCAAGCTCCGAATACGCACACCAAGCTTATCCTTGCTTGTGGCAGCTTGCTTGTCAGCAACAAAATCCAGAAATTCATCAATAAGAATTTCTTTATTTTTGTGGCCGTCAATGAATTCATGGATGTGAACAATTATGTCCTCACTTGTTATTTTAAACACTTCTGTACAATTTTTAACTGAAAAATAACGCAAGATAAGTGGATGACGAAGCAAGGGGCCAAGCTCCAGCTTCTCATATGTCCTAACACCCTCATTCTCACATATTGCCAGCTCCAACTCATACAATGTAGTAATTCTTCGTACTCCAGCAAAACATTGGATAAATGCATTTACCTAGAAAATAGATGAAGAAAGAAAGAAATTAGAAAAAGAAGAAAAAAAGAAAGAAAAATAACCATTATGTTTCAAATAATATATAATTTAGCCTTCATTTGGCATCTTGCACCGATAAAAAATGGGCAGTAGAAAATTTCAATTTGTCTACTACACATGAAAAGCTCCTTTCCATGTAGATAGAGAAATATGCCCTGCCTGTCCCCTTGAAAGGAAAAACTAAGAAACACTAGTTATTTAAGTCAGTAATTCCAACTTTCTAATGAAATATCCTCAACTCTCAGAAGACAGAAAAAAAAAAAAAAAAAAACCAGCCTTAAGGCTTTGTTTAGCGTGTCTGCTACTTACGTTTCCACAGTTGCTTGCTTGTAATTAAACAAAAGAAAATTGTAAAAATGCAAGATTTTAACTGATTAAAAATAATAAAAAAGGATCAAAATATTAAAATGCAATACCCCTTCTGGCATAACTATTCTAATACAAAGAAAATCATGCATTTCATTCTGCAAAGATTATTGGCATCATATCTTTTGACTCTTCAGAAGTATTCTTTGCTTTCTGGTTCAAACATGCTTTCTATATCTCTTTGAGAAGTATGATTTGAACCCTAATCTTATAAAAATCATTACCAGCAACAATAAATAAAGCATCCAAATGTCCCTATTCCATCAAAGGATTTCAACATTCTTATAGCCACTAAATTTGCAAAATACAATTATAAGCATGTATGTATATAAAAGATATATAATCTGTGTATTGTAATTACCCTTCCTTCAATGGCCATAAGCCTTTGAAGAGACGGAATCCCCTGCATGTCCAATCCTAACGAGCTCCATGAGTCAGCCTGCAGGGCTACCAAGGCTGCCTCCGAAACTTTCCATGCCGTAACACTATTTCCGGTAGCAATAAGCTCACACCACGCCTGGTTCACAGCCTGGTTTGCTCTTTCCTGGACTTCCTTCGGGACTTGGCCAGAGGCGGCGCTGCCTCTATGGTTGTGGAGCTGACTTTGGCTGCTGCTGGGGTTATTGGCCTGTTGTGGTTGTGGTTGTGGGATAATAGAGTTTTGAGGAAGGCAATAAGCATTAGGGTTTTGGAAGAAGAAATTGTTAGGGCCTTGTTGCAGAGCAAAGTTTGGTTGGACTGGAGTTATAAGGGCCTGGAGGAATTGGAGAACGTTGGGGTCTTGGAGAGCGAAATTTGGATTTGAAGGTTCGAGTGGTGGTTGAGATGGAGGATGGCCGCCAGGGGGGCGGAAGGGACGGTGGCCGTTATGGCGACCGCGCATCTTGAAGGAAAGAAGGAAGTAGGTTTAGGGAGGGATTAGCAGTGTCAGCTTTGCGTATTATATATTGTGACGCTTTATTTGGATTTTATTTTAGAATTCCTTTATTTTCGTATTCACTTAAATTAAAACTCAGTACCATTTTCTGGTATCTATTTTAAAAAAATTCATTCAATAAAAACATGATAGGTAACATGCTCTTAAACATTATACACTTTTTGAGATAAAATTAATATTTTAAATATACACTTTTTGAGATAAATTTAATATTTTAAATTCTACATTTGAATAAAAAACTTTAAATACCTAAATTAAAAAACAATATAATTGGAAGTCAATTTTATAGTTAGACATTTTATATTCAAACTCGAGTAAAAAAAACCATTCAGTAAAAGTAACTTTGTCTTTTTTACTATTCAACTATAAAAATATATGGTATAAAAGGTTTTCCAAGAATTCTATTTAAAAAACAATCAATTAAGGTCATTCTAACTTTATGCACTCAATTGAACCCTAAACTTATAAAATTGATCCACATTAAAATTATTGATGACGTGGTAATACCATTTCAGCAAAAAATATAAAAAAATTTAAAATTTTTAAAAAATCTATTTTGAAAATTCAAGATAAAATAAATGGCTGCCCATGTTGATTCTAAAATTTAAAAAAAAAAAACCCATAAGAATGGCTTAATGGTTCGAAGAATTTCAAAAAATCAAAAAAAGTCCCTCTTAACTTTTTATATCCAATTGAACCCCTAAACTTACAAAATTGACCAATTCAACTCTTTCATTGATGTTATAAAATTTACAAAAACCAAAATTTACAAAAAAAAAAAATTATTAAAAATTTGATCAATTAGTAAAATTATAAAAAAATATCCAAATTTTGTAAAAAAATTCCTTAAAATAAAAATAATTAAAAATTATAAAATAGAAAAAAATACGTTTATAAAATTATAAAATTTATAAAAAATCATTATATGATTTTTATAAAATTTTGTGTTTTTTTATCATTTTAATAATTATTTTTATAAATATTATCAATATTGAATTTTTATAATTTTTATGATTTTTTTATAATTTCAAAATGAATCTAGACAAATGGGTATCCAGATTTATCTGACAATCATTTGTCTAGAATCATTCTGAACTTGAATTTTAAATTTTTTCTGAAAATTTTGAATTTTTTTTTTGCTGATGTGGCATTGATACTAAAGTGGACCATCACGTTAGTACATGTTGGCTAGCTTAGCAGCCACAAATGGTCATGTAAAGATTCCGTTAGAACAGTCAAAGTTAATCAAATGGTCAATTTAACCAAGTTTGTAAATTTAGGGGCTCAATTGAATGCAAAAAGTTAAAAGGATTAATTGATTTTTTTTTTAAATTCTTCAAAGGCATTTTCTACCATAAGCCTAAGAAAATTTATAGAAATTATAAGAAAAAAAAGTAAAAATTATTTTAAAATTTCAAAATTATTAAAAATTCCCTTAAAAATAAAAGTAATTAAAAACTATAAGAGAACATATAAAAACATGTAAAAATTATAAAAATGGTATAATGAAAATTATCAAATACTTTGAAGTCTTTAATAGGTTGCATCTTTCTATTAAATATTATATGAAGATTAGAGTAAATGAAAATTACCATATAATGACCGAATTTAAATTCTAATATTTTAAAAGTTACATACTATCATCCATAGGATAGCAAAAAAAAAAAAAAAAACTGAATTCGATGAGTTTCAATTCAACGTGATTCATTAGGGTTGGATTTTTTTTTTTTGGAAAAATCAAGTTCAACACGAGTTCAGTCGATTCAAATTAGAAAAAAATAGTCGGGTTGAGTAGGAATCGGGTTTGAGGTCAATCAATCCCGCCTCGTGTAACACCCCTAATCCATATACATAGCCAAAACATGGTTACGAAGCATTACTGGAGTTTACAGATCAAATAATCAGACATTTAATATCGTATAACATTCATATCAGAAATCAATCGAAATCAAACATATTGTCCCTTATATTAGCCCTCGGGGCCCAAAATACACGTTAGAAACAAGTCGAGACTAGATCGGACATTCAAAGAATTTTTCAGAATATTTTGAAAATTTTCAAAGTTGCAGAGGACACACGCCCGTGCGGCTAGGCCGTGTGACACACACGGTTAAGAGACATGCCTGTGTCTTAGGCCATGTGGGCATTCGAAATAGGAAAACACGACCGTGTGTCTGCTCGTGTGGACAAAATAAAGGCTATTTACAAAATCATTTTGCCACCCTTTAAAGTACACACCTACACAACAAAACATAGCACCAATCCAAGAATATACATACAACCAAATATCCACAACCAAGACATTAACACATCATTCATGAAAGGCATCATTATATGAATATGCTTATAACCAATATTGGCCCATTTCCAATGGCCTTATACAAAATGATCATCTAACCATTATAAGCCAACACATTTGGCCAAATCAATTATGACACATATAACAAAATGACCAAGTCCCTATACATGCCATAAATTCAAAATACTAAGATCATCAATCCTCAAAATGAGAGTTTTATAGTGTGATTCGAATCTCCGACAATCTCCAATCCGAGCTAGCTTGGCGACACGATAAAACATGGAAAAAAATAAATGGAGTAAGCTAAATAGATTAGTAAGCTCAAGAAATAGGCAAACCTTACCACACATATAACATTCAAATAATATAACATGATTAAATGTAAATTTACCATAGTCTCATGTTCACAATTCAATCCATCACAACTTACCTCACGTTCATCAATTCACTAATCTAATAATCATAAGTTTCAAGCACGTACCCTTACCATCTCATAATGGTTTTACACATAATCTCAACTTTGGCATACCCATGAACCATTCAGAATAACAATGTCGGATACTCAGGAAATTTTGCACACTAAGTGCCACATATGTAGCCAAAGCTACCTAAGTCTCATATCACATAATTACTCGCTCTCAAGCTATTGACGGGCTTGCTCACACAAGCTGTCAAGTATCTGTAACAAATGCCGGTATACTCAGCCACTGGTAGGACGTACGAGACCAGCACCTGGATCACATAATCAGATAACACATGGTAACCCTAGTGACATGTCACTTGTATCCTAACTTATTCCTAAGGTTCAAACGGGATTTCTTGCTTGTTGAATTGTCGTCGGACTGGTCCATAGAGTTAAATTCATCCACATATTCAAATATACAGTTCATGCAATATTAAGGCATTTAAATACAATTATTTTAAAGCTTATTTTTAACATACGAACTTACCGCGGTATAAAAATGGCGAAATTGACCTAATCGTTAAATACTTTATTTTTTCCTCGATCTAGGTCCAAACCTCGTTTTTCTTGATCTATAATAACAAATTTAACTCATTCAATATTCACATTATTTAATTTAGCCCAAAAATCATATTATGGAAAAAATACATTTTTGCCCCTAACTTTTTAACTTTTTACACTTTAGTCCCTAAGCTCGTAAAATGAATTTCTTTAAATTTCTTCATTACCCAAGCCTAGCCGAATCTTCTTCATGCTCATAACTACTCACATGTTTCATTTATTCAAATTTTCTACACACATTTTACAACTTTTATACATAAGTCCCTATTTGACATTTTCATCAAAAATCACTTAGTAAATGTTGTTTATCTAACACCAAACATACATTTTCTACCCTTAGACATCAAAATACACAAATATTAAACATGGATAAAATTTTAGACTTTGATTTTATTTCAAATTAGTAATTGAAATAGCTAGATTAGGTTACAACATTCACAAAAACGTAAAAATTATTAAAAACGAGCCAAGAATGGACTTAGAATCGAGCTTGGAAGTGGCCAAAACCCTAGCTATGGATTCCCTTATGATTTTTGGCTATGGGGGATGAAATTAGAAAGATGAACTTCTATTTTTTGTTTTATTTTTGTCTTTATTTCCTAAATGACCAAAATGCCTTTAATGCCTAACTTTGAAATTTCACCTAACCATGTCAATTTTTGTCCATCTTAAACTATAATGGTCTAATCACCATTACAGGACCTCCAATTTAAAATTTCATTACAATTAAGCACCCATAGCTTCTAGAACACACATTTTGCACCTATTGCAATTTAGTCCTATTAGTCAAATTGGACACCCTATCGATAAAATTTCTTAACGAAATTTTTTATGTAATCATTCAATCATACTGTAAACCTTAAAGAAATAATAAAATAATTCTTTCTACTTTGAATTTGTGGTTCTAAAACCATTATTCTGATTTGACCCTAAAACAGGCTGTTACACGTGTTTTGTGTTATTGAAAATGTATTAGTTGAGTTAGAAATCATGGTGAGTGAGACACGTATAAATCATGTGGCATCCTAGTGGGGTAACATGTTAATAACCAGGACACTTGGAGAACTGCGTAGAATATGATTAATTAATTAGTGGAAACGTGTGTGCATGGATATTGATTAGAGAGCCTACTTAGAATGGGATTTGGATTAGAGTATTACTATAAATAGTACAACTCAGTAATGGAGATAAGACTTTTATTTTCATCTTCTCTACTCACATTTGTTATCATCGAAGAAAACTTAAAAGTGTTCTTATTGTTAACAGAAGAACTGATCGTTAAGCTTTTAGAAGCTACCTTCTTTATGTTGTTTGCTGGTAAACTCTTTAAATCCTTCTTTATGTTTTTACTAGGAAGGAAGAAGTAGTTGTAAGAGTTTTTTTATTAGGGTTTTCATCTAAAATGTTGGACAAGAAGAAAACTTCCTTCTAGAAACTATTTACATGTTTACAACTTCTTACTATTATGATGAATTCCGGTTGTTTTTGTATTTAAAATATTATTTTATTATTTTTAGCTAAAGAAACAAGAGAAGGTCCTAGTGCAAAGGGAAAAGAACATGTTGAGTAGATAAAACCCTATATGAAGGTTTTTGGGGAGTTCCTTGTACTCTGTGTCTGTTAATTGTATCAACATGTTTAAATTGTCCTACTATTTACTCAGGTGAGTTGTCCTAACTTCTTCATGAAAGTCCTAACCTTTGGTTTTATTGTGTCTGTTAAAGGAATGTGGAAATGAAACAATGCATTTATTGGTAAGGTCAGTACATCATAGATATGAGGCATGCATGTGCATCAATATGAATACTCACTCCTTGGTGCTTAAGCTCTACATCCGGATCGACAAAAAGAGGTATCAGAGTGTTGATACATATGATAATGAAAAGAAAAGAAAAGAAAATTGTTACTATATGTTCCACATCCGATATGGCACATTGATACAAATCATGACTGGTATCTGACCTTACAGGGAACACTTAGGTGTTTAAATTAACAAGGAGGGTTTGTGGATGCTCGATTGGTATAATTGGTCTACTGGCTCTATGGAGCGGCATGGTGGAGATGGAATATTGACTCTTTAGAACAAAGATCAGAAGCTAGTACAAGCAATAGGGTGTATTAGTATAAAGGTGCATAAATGTATTTATGTAACGCCTCAATTTTTAGGATTTTGAGATTTTGCTTGAATTTAATTTTTGCTTGTCTGGATGTGCTAAATTATGCTTTGAGAGTGTTTAGGGGACCTTTAGAAGGCTTAGGTTTAAGTTGAAGCGTGATAGAATTTTTGAGTTTTAGACTTAAAGGAGAAGGGTACTGACTAAATGGGCTTTTAAACAAAAATTAGGAAAGCAAGAAACAAGTAAGCCTGTGTTAAAGTGGCAAGACGGCGCCACTTAAAGCACAGGGAGTGGCGTGTCAGGAATGGTAAGAATCCATGTATTAGCGAGTAGTTTCTTTTATTTTATTGCTTGTACAAGGTGAGTGGTGGTTCCAGGTGAAACTCTGAAGGAGAGTGTTTGAATGGCTCATGAAATTAAATCAAGGAGGATAAGGGGAGAAAATTTAGGAATTTTGAATGGGAAGCAAGTGATGGCCGAATATGGGTCTCTTGGGGAGCATTTTCGGCTTTTGTCTTTTGGTGTTGGCATAATCGGCAGGTGGAGTATAGGGTGCTCGCCGAATACTACTTGGGGTTCTTTTGGGTTTGTAGATTCGGCGTTTTTGGTAGGTAAGTGCCGAATAGGTAAGTCCTTAGGGTCTTTTCTCCTTTTCTCTTCTCCTCCCTTTCTTCAAAAAGCCGAAAACACATATACAAACCCCTTGTGTCGATTTGTCCAAAGAGCCAAACCATTTCTTCCTCTTTTTCTTCTCAAAGCCAAATTCATCTCTTCTTTCTCCTTGTAACACCCCAAACCCAACCCAGACGTTACGACCAAATCTGATGTGTCACATCATCAACGGACTAACCATGTTCCCTAATTACTACGATTATGGTGAGTTTTGCAAAACCATTATTAAAGTTTGACGAGAAAATCCAGGTTGATTGTGAACGTCCTATCCGCTACCAATTTTTAGGGGATATCTTATTAGAAGATCTTGGAATAACTTTTGTTACTCGTTTAATACGTGTAATTTATTTTGAAAACGTCGATTGATTTTAAGAAAACTCGCGCAGCTTTATTCAAATCATTTAAAGTATAGTATAAATAAATAATTGAAAGACCCAAACTAAAATAATTAAAGCGGCCTTATTACTACCCAAAACCAGAATAATAAAATCAATTAAAAATAATTAAGAAAATAAATAACTTAATTAAAAACCAGCAATGCAGTCTATGTGGCCACTCTGAATCCCTCCCAGCTCCAAGTCCATCAGTCTAGGGCTCACCTGCATGGATGAGAAAATAGGGTGAGTTTGGAAACTCAGTGTGTAAAGAAAGCCCATCCGGAGCCCAAATCAGCTCAAACCCACTGGGCCTAAGCCCTATCCGGACTCAGTAATAACTGGGCCGAAACCCGATTCAGTATTCAGTTGTTGGACCATAGCCCTATTCAGTAAACAGTGTGGCCCATAGGCCCAATACAGTAACAAATCAGTAATAATGCATGTATGCCCAAACCCAGCCTAAATCCAGCCGCTACACTCCACCCGTACCAGCCATACACACCATGTGGGGAATAACTCGACCCACCCAACCCATTACACTCCACAGTCGCAGCATAGCTGCTCAGATAATGTGGCCAAGCCACTAACAGTAAATCTGAGGCAAAGCCCCTTTCAGTAATACGAGGCAAATCCCCTTTTCAATAATACGAGGCAAAGCCCTTTTTCAGTAAACGTGGCAATGCCACTTGTACTTCCTCCATCAGTAAACCTAGTCCTGTGCAATAGATAATCATGTCATGGCATACAGTGAACAAAAACAGTAAAGCATGCATTTCAGTCAAATTTAGCCCTAAGGGTATAACGGTTATTTTGCACCTAGGGGTAATACAGTAATTTCCCACCTTTTAGGGGTGTTTCAATAATTTTACCAGTTTTTAAGGTTTTATGTATATTTCAGTTATTAACAGTCCAATTTTCATCCTAACAGTATATCTAGCCCATTTATCAATCCTTAGAGCTATCGGGCCCTAAAACCCCTAATGGGCCCTACAGTGTCATTTAGCTATTTTGGCCCATTTAGCCTAAATTCTATATCTGACTTAACAGTTTTAACCTACGAATCACCAGAATATACTTACCGCTCGTTTTCACCCATATGGGCCTATAAGCCCATTGGGCCCAAATATAGTCCATCGAGGCCCAAATTTACCGGGGTGCGTGAAATCGCGCACTCACCAACTTTACCGATTTTGATTACAGATCTTACCACTTCTAATTGACCCACGAGCGCTCGCACGCTCGCAAGCCCACGAAATGCCAGAATTTCAGTATTTCAACTTTTCAGCTTTTGCCGATTTAGTCTACTAGAGGGTGTTCGTTTACATACTTGATTTGCGACAGACGTTAACGGGATCTCCTACGTGTATCCTACAATTGGTCACTTAACAAATTAGGCTTACTAATAAACGATAACTAATGTAATCTAGCTTACCATATTCGGCCAACCTCCTTTAAGGCATTAGAACACTTACCTCTGCCAAAAATAGTGACTAGATCTAGATCTAGTCGCTCCAATTGTCCAAGCCCTCGATTGGTAGCCTTTAGTCCTCACTAGCACAAAATAAATCAAACAGCACCACCAAACCCTTTTAGTCCTAGTCGACAGCCAGCCTATGCATATAGGGGTTTTCGGTTTTTCTTAAATCCCGAAATATCGAATGCTAAAAAGAGATCTGAGTACTTACCAAAGATCCACTAAACCAGAATGCTTCCAACTCTTTTTCTATCCCAGATCTGATGTAGATCTAGTTTCAAGACATAAGCAGAGAACAAATCCAACTATTTCGGCTTTTGGATCTATCCTAGAGTGTCAATTCTGGCCTTAGAGAAGAATGGATGAAAAGAGTTCACAAGGTGACAAAACTGTCAGCAGAGAAAGGGATAGGAGATTTGTGATTCGATTTCTTGAAAGATTTGAAAGAAGAGAAGAGAATATGTTAATCAAAGACGTAATCGACCATGAGATGAGGGGATTTAAGGTTCGGCTCTTTGAAAGAAATTGCAAAAGGGGAAGGAGTTTTGGTTAAGATGAATTCGGCACACTATCTTTAGGTTTAGGCTATTATGAAATCGGCTATGAGGCTTGAAAAGGAAATAGAAAAGGACAGAGTAGATTCGGCTTTAGGTGAGAATAAAAAAGAATGAAGATTGAAGAAAAGAGGAGAAGAGAAGATTTTGTTATGGCAATCAGTACAAGAAGAAACAAAAGCTGCGTTTTCGGCTTTTTAGAACCAAAGGAGAAAACAAAAAGAGAAAGAAATGAAACCCTAGCAGACACCACACTAATTTGGCAAAGAGAAAAGAAGTCAGAATTATCTCGAAAGTCTACTCAAAACAATCGGCACCCCTTAACACCATTTGCTGAAATTACAACCACTAAACCCAAGATGCCGAATTTGCTTCCAAGACTCCCACAATTGGCCACCACCAACTTTCATTCAAATTTCCTAAAATCTCTCCCTCTTATCCTCTTTGATCAAATCCCATGAGCATCTCAAACTCCTTCCAGCAGAGTTTCACTTGAGTTCCATCACATGACGGACACATGCAACAAAAAATAAAACACCAGCTTGCTTACCATGCAACTTGAACCTTGGCCCTTACACTCATCCACACGCCACTTTTTTAGGAACTAAGTGGCGCCACATTGCCACTTTACCAAAGGCTTCCTTGTGTCTTAATTTACTCACTTTTTTTTAAAAGCCCACATAACCAAGTCCCCTTCTCTTTAAGTCTAAAATTTTGATAAATCTACCAAGTTTTAACTTAGGCTTGGGCCATCTAAAGGCCCACCAACATACTTAAAACATAAACTTCATCATCCAACAACTAAATTTCAAGATTATTCCAAAATTGCAAAAATCTCAAAAATCAGGGCATTACACTCCTCTTTCTTATTCACTTCATAGCCTGTCAAGACTCACTTGGAACCTCACCTAGCCGATTACCATAAAAGCCGAAATTCTAAAAGGTTTAGTCCTTGTGCCGATTTCTTCTTGGCCGAACCCCTCCTTTCTTTTTCTTCTCTTTTAGCCGAATCATCTATTCTTCTCTTCTCTAGTTCTCTTCATAGGTTTCTTTGGCACTCCCTGATAACTGAACCCTCTCAACCATTTGCAAACAACTACCCTTTGGTCGAATACTATAGGCATCTTTTTCACCTTCGGGTTTTAGACTAGATCTGGTAGAGATCGGGTTCAATATTGGTGGCAAATAACTTTGGTGGTGGCTAGAGGATCGAGTGAATCACTGGGTAAGAATTTCGATCTCCTTTTACTTTTGGTTAGGGGAAAAGCTGAAACCTCTAACCCTTTTGGGCTAATCGATCTAGACTCTCTCTATGGGTTTGGATGGTAGGTTTTGGGTTACTAATGTAGTTCTATGGTTTTCGTAAGGTGGATCTCGTGCAGGCTAGGAAGGTCAACGTTATTAAGGCGATCTAGATCTAGATCTAGTGGTTAGAATCGACAAAGGTAAGAGGCTAGTGATGCTCTATTATGGCTGAATAGGTACATTAAGTTGATAGTGATTATTCAATTGGATTTTCAGTTAACAGTGCGATTTAAACAATTGTAGGATATTCACGCAAGGGACTTCTGAGTATATCGTAAACAGGTGTGTAATTGACATCCTCTAGTAGACTAGATCGGCAAAAGTCGAAAAGCCGAAATGCCAAAATTCTGGCATTTTGAGGGCTTGCGAGCGTGCGAGCGCGCGAGCGCTCGTGGGTCAGTTTGAAATGGTAAAGTTGGTATCACAAATGGTAAGACTGTTGTGAGCACGTTTTCGTGCATTTGGATGGTTTTGGGCCTCGAATGGCCAAATTTGGGCCCAATGGGCTTATGGGCCAATATGGCTGAAAACGAGCGGTAAGTATATTCTGGTAGTCTAACTGTTAAATTTGTTAAAACGGGTGTAAAATTTGGACTTAGTGGGCTGTAATTGCTAGTGGACTCCATCGGGCACATTAGGGGTTTAGGGCCCGATGACACTATAATAATGAAATGGGCTAAATAAGTTACTCGGACAACGATAGGTCTGTTAATAGACTGTAATGAGCATGAAACCCTAAAATTTGGTAAATTTACTAAAATACCCCATAAGGGTGGAAAATTACTGTTTTACCCCTAGGTGCTAAAAGACCATTTTACCCCTAGGGTTAAGTTGATTGATTTGCATGCTATTATATCTGTTACTCTGTATGCCATATCATAATATATTCTATTGCATGGGATTGGGTTATTTTGATGGACGAAGTGCTAAAGTGGCAATGCCACGTATACTACTAGAGGCTCTGCCTCGTATTACTATTTTAGTAGCTTAGCCACTATATCTGATTAAGCAGCTAAGCTGCGACTGTGGTGTGTAGGGCTGGGTGGGTTGAGTTATTCCTCACATGGTGTGTAGGGCTGGTACGGGTGGTGTGTAGGGTTGGATTGGGCTTGGGCTTTGCATTCATGCATAATACACTGAACTGTTATTGTAATGGGCCTAAAGCCCACACTATTTTCTGAATAGGGCTAAGGACCAGTTATCATTGTATTCTGAATAGGGCTAAGGCCTAGTTATCACTATACTTGAATAGGGCTTCGGCCCAGTTTGAGCTTGAACTGATCTTGATTCTGATTGGGTGAGCTTACATACTGAGTTTTAGTAACAGCCCAAATTTCAGTGGTGTCGGAACAGTGATTCGAGATCACTAAATCCGACAAATTAGTATAAAATATTATTAATTTAATGAGTATAAGTTAAATGTGAAGTTAGGGAAATAATTGAAATAGTGAATAGTGTTTTAGAAATAAATATTAAATAATTAAGAAGTGAAAACGAGGTATCGAGACCTCAGGATATTAAAACGAGCCATAAATATTTTTATAAATATTTATGGAGTGTTAGTATGTTAGTATTAAAGTTTCGTTAAGAAATTTTAAGGTTTTGATGGTCATTGAGTAAAAAGGACTGAATTGTAATAAATGCAAAATTTGCTAGAAGAATTAAATAGCTTAAGTGTTAAAAGAAAGAGGATTTAAAGGGAAATTAAGCCTAAAAGTGAATAGGTTGGATGGCAAGGGCAAGAAAATCAGCAGAAAAGTAAGGGAAATAAGGGCAAAATTGGAAATTTTATAATTTTAACATATAAAATAAGGACAAAATTGAGAAATCTAGAGATCTCTTCATATTTCTCAGCCAAAACGCCATAGAAGGTCTGGAGAAAGCTGGTTTTTCATATTTTTACATCATGTGAGTTTGATTCTTGCTTTTTCTTGATAATTTTTATGTTTTTATGACTTTTACAACTAGGTCCACTTATAGAATTCATTAGTTTTTGATTTGGTGGGTGAAATTGGAAGTTACCCTAGCTGATTAAGGGAAGTTTATGATGAATTATTATGAAATTTAAGTTCTAATTTCATATTAAGGTGGCTTTATTAAGTGATTTTGATAGGAAATGGTATTTAGGACCTAATTGTGAAAAAGTTGTGAATTAGAGGTTGGTGTTGAAATTCAGAATATAAAAGGTTTTGAAATAGTTTATAATGATAAAATAAAGTGTTAATTGAGAAAAGTTCGTTCAATTGATGGGTGAATTGAGTAGGGACTAAATTGTAAAAACTGTAAATTTTGGGGTAAAAGTGCAATTTCAAAAGTTGAACAGCATAAATTGTGAAGTGAAATAGAAATAAAATAAATGCTAATGAGTGAAAATATTTTGCATTTATAGACCAAGAAATCGAAGCAAGTCGCGGAAAGGAGAAAATAACCGAATAATTCCCGAATTTCTACAATTTTTGTGAATTAGCCCAGGTAAGTTCATGTGGCTAAATTTTAATGATCATTGTTAATATTATGAATTTTGTAATGTGTTATATGATGTGCATGTGACAAAATTATGTGATAAGAGTATAAACAATGTAAAAGCATGAAATTGTAGGAAACTATCGGATTGAGTACCTTTGTCTCATGATACGTGACGAATTGACGGAAAAAGACCATGGTTGGACCATGGCAACAAATGATAAGTGATTTTCGTATAAGACCATAGCTGGGCTATGGCATCGGAAACAAATGATAAGAGATTCCCGTATAAGACCATAGCTGGGCTATGGCATCGGTGAAGTGTGCCAAGTGATTTCCGTATAAGACCATAGCTGGGCTATGGCATCGGAGAAAAGTGATATGTGACCCGTGTAAGACCATATCCGGGATATGGCCTCGGTATGATATGTGATCCGTGTAAGACCATGGCTGGGCTATGGCTTCGGAAAAGGAAATGTGATTATGTGTAAATCCATAGTTCTACTATGGTATAAAGAAGGCAATGTACTCAATTCCGTATAGTTCCTAATTTGTGAAGAAGTGATAAATGGTAAAGGGGCCCAAAAGGATGAATTTCGAGTATGGATATTAATGAATGATACTAAGTAAAATCGATTTGATTTGTGAATGACAGGAGATAGTAGTGAAATGTAAACTATGTGAATGATTTATTAATTTGGTAAGTTTACTTTCCAAGCCTATGAACTTACTAAGCTTTCATAAGCTTACTTGAATGTGTTTGACATGTGTTGTAGATTAACGTGAATTCGGAGGATCGGATCATCACGAGGAATCACACTATCCTGACTTATTCCGGTAGTTTTTGGGTTATTATCTTTTGGTTTATATGGCATGTATAGCAATATACTCATGTTGTGTAATTAATCTTGCGATATGGTTGTGGTTGGATTGAGAAAATGCTTGATAATGATTAGTCCTTGGAAGGGTTAATTTAGATCATGTATGAGACCATGTATGTTCAAAGTGATAATAGTTCATGAATTTTCATAGTAAAGTGAAAATTTGTCATAAAACAGAATGTTGTAACAGCAGTGATGTGAGTTTGAAAAATAACTAAAAATAGTAGAAAACAAATTAGGTGATGAATTAAATATGGAATGGAAGCTTATTGTGTCTACTTTCATATGAAAGAAGCAAAACAGGTAAAGGAGCTATATGTTGTGAGATATTTGAGTTTTAGTGAAACAGGGCCAGAGTGATCTCTGGATCCCCTGTTCCAACTTTGAAAATTCACCATAAATTGTACAAAAATAATTATGAGGTGTACTTTATATGTTTAGAATCCTTATTGAGTCTAGTTTAAGGGAAACAAACATCATATTCATGTGAATTTTTTACAGAGAGAAAAGTGGTTCATAGTAAGTAGAGGTCAGTCCAGTCGAGATCTGAAACAGGGGTAACTTTAACTAATAAACTGTACTAATTGGCCCAGCCAAAAATTCTAGAAAAAAATTAGTAGATAGATATATGAGTCTAGTTTCAGGAAAAATTTACGGATATTGATTTCGAGTTTCGTAACTCGAGATATGATTTTTTAAGCGACCATGACGCAGAAAGACAGTTTGCTACGAAAATGAAATTAGTTGTTATAAAATTCAAAAAGTGATGAAACAAGTTTGGTAACACCTCAAGCTCGACTCCGGCGACGGTCTCGGGTAAGAGGGTGTTACAGTTTTCACAAACTCGCCACTTTCTTTTCATCCATGCAGGTGAATCTCAACCTTAGAGGACTTGGAGCTGCGAGGGATTCGGAGTGGCCACGTGAACTGCTTTCTGGTTTTATAATTTCTTAAGTTACTTATTTTAGTATTCATTAATTTTTGGGTTTTAAACTATAATAAGGCCGCTCGGTAATTATTTTATTTTTATTTGGGTTTTATTTATTTATTACCTGTTTAAAAATGTTAAACTAAGTCTGCGCGGATGTTTATTTCAAATTAACAAACGTTTTCAAAACGTAACCTACACAACAAATGGATAACCTAATGACAACGACTCTATAACAAGATCTCTTAAGAAGTAAACTTAAACTGATAGTGGATAGGGATTTTATAAATCAAGTAACCTTCTATTTTCTCAAAACGCATGAAATGGTTTTGCTAAGTCAACCTAAAAGTTATGAAACAAAGAACGAGGTGTAATTAACTGTCCATGTGACTCAGCAGATCTGGCCATAACGTCTGGGCTGGGTTTGGGGTGTTACAGTTTAGATGATGCGTGGATATTTGCATGAAGTGTAAATAGTACGTTGAAATGGTTATAAAAGTTAGTTTTAAAATGGTGGCATGCTAATAGAGTCGTCATTGGCATGTGTCCGCCAAATATTAGAATCCGGTAGCGAATAATATCTACTAATTGATTGTATCTACTAGCAGATACTTCAAAAAGGGAAAATTGCATCTATCTACAGTGGTACGTATTTTAAATGGTTTAAGTAATTTGGTCATGTATTGTGAGATTGTAATTCTGCGAACTCACTAACTTCTGCGAACTCACTAAGTTCTTATGAATTTACATAGTTTCTTTTTCTTATTTTCAGGTGTTTAGGTTGAAAGATTATATTTTGAAGGGATCCAGTCAGAATCGCAGCCTCTTTCGTGAGTCATCCCCTATTTACGCTCATAACATGTACTAACTAGGATAGGATAAATGTTAAATTTCGTCTGTTTCAAATTTAAAAACTTGTGTCTAAACAAATGATTTTGAACTCTAGGGTTCTTATAAGCAGTATTATTGGGCACTCCATCAAATTGTTTTAAAATATTGGCAGTCAGCTAAAAATGAATTTTGAACTTTTAAATGAGAGTTAGCATATTTTATGTTTTATATGTAAAGGTATGCCCAAAGATCAATCATGAGATGATTGTAGTCACATACTTATTTAACCTTGTTTATTAATATAAGGCATTATCATTGTTATTTTAGTTTCTTTTTATGTGTGTAAATAAACTAATTAATAATAAAGTCCTAAGAATAATATGATTATTCTTAAAAGGTCCTTAGTGAAGTATTATTGTGGGCTTGGATAATAATAACGCATTAAGACTAATGTGTAGTTGATTCATAACAAAGTGTTTTCATTGACATAAGGATGTCACAATCAATACATGGGTATGTGTTAGAGAACAAATATTTGACTGACCCGTTATGAGTATGTTTCTTGGATTATTATGTAATAGTTACAACATTACTCATAGTGATAACTATTGTAACACCCCTTACCCGAGTCCGACTCTGGGATGAGGTACGAGGTATTACCGTACTTAATCTTGCTCAAACCTACTAAAACGAGCATTAAATTCTCACTCCAATTTAAAACTTTTGCAAACATATTCTTAATAATCTTATTATGAGCCTACGAGGCCTAAAACATACACCGGAAGTGGTTTAGAACTAATTTGGTAACTTTCGAGCTCTACGAAAAATTTTGCTTGAAACAGGGCCACATGCCCATGTGAGGTGGGACACGCCAATGTGGGCTAGCCGTGTGGTCACACTAGACCTGCTCATGGGTTGGGCGGCCCGACCCGGCCCGAAGGCTCGCCCGAAATGTGAGAGGGTTTGGGCAAAAATATAGGCCCGAAAAATGGGCTTGGGCAAAAAAATAAGGCCCGTTTAAAAATGGTTCTGGCCTTGGGTAAGGTATTTTTAGCTCGAGCCCGGCCCCGCCGAATTCACTAAAGGACAACAAAATCTACTATTTTTTTTAGTTTTTGAATGTTACTTTCTTGATGTTTTCTTTCTATTTTGCTACCATATTACTATTATGTTGTTACTATTTTGTTGTTATTTTTTGGGTATTGTATAAAACTTATTTTATTGTTAATTTTATTATTATTTTAAAGGCATTTGTTAATTTTGTTATTATTTTAAAGGTATTTGCTTGTTAAGTTACATCTATCTTAGTGTTATTTAAGTCTACATATTTTTTAAAATTTATTTCCAATTTGTTGAGAAATAGTTTTTTGATTTTTTTAGTATTTTTGATGTATTATATATATTTAAAAATTATATAAAATAATATAAAAATTAATACGAGTGGGCCAGGCCGGGCTCGGGTTTAAGAATTTTTATATGGGCCGGGTTTGGGCAAAATTTTAGACCCATTTTTGGGCCCGGCCTGGCCCGAGCCCGATGAATGGGCCCAAATTTTTAGTTGAACCTGGCCCAAACCCGGCTCGGCCCGGCCCATGAGCACCTCTAGGTCACACTCGCCCATATCCCTAGCCCGTGCTGAATTTATTTCTCATTTCAATCTTACAGGTTTTAATACGGTTTGGGCACACGCTCGTGTCTATGGCCCGTGTCACTCACACAACCTAGACACGCCCATGTCAATAAACCGTGGAGTACTCGGATCTGATTACTATAAACAACATGCGTTCACACGGCCAAGGCACACGCACGTGTGCTCACTCCGTGTGCAATACTGACTTAACTACTTAAGATGCAGGGGATACACGGTCGAGCTACATGCCCTTGGTGCGGACCGTGTGTCACACACAGCCTTGACACAGGCTCGTGTGCCTAACCCGTGTGGACAAAATAGCTATTTTCCAAGCCTATTTTCCACCCTGAAACACAAACAAACTCATACTAACTCCAATCTCACAACTCAAGGCACAATGTACATTCTAAAAATCCGTACTTAAGGCACTCACCTGCCACCATGCATATCATTCTCATCCATCATTAATCTACTTAAACTTGTAAACTTGCATACTTATGAATTTCACCCACATTGCATAAAACATAACTTAGACAATATTAGCCCATTTCAAGGCCATTACAATGTGACTTGAGTGACAATAATAACCACCACATTTGGCTACTTCAAAATGACACATATCAAAATGACTAAACTTCCTATACATGGCATACATCAAAATAACTAACTTTACTATACCAAAATGAATTCCTTAATAGTGTGACGTAGAGCTCTGACTTCAATCGATCCCTGAGCTAATTCAGCAAATCTACATGGAAAGAGAAAATGAAGGAGTACGCATAAAATGCTTAGTAAGTTGCATGAAATAAAATAGCAATAATTGTCATGGAAAATCATTCAAATAGGGTATCATGAAATTCATGTAACTTCTTACTCTTTTTCGTAACTTACTCAATTTTATAACAAATTCATTCTCATGATTTACTTACTCTTGTGACTAGCTCTTTCTCATGACTTACTCATTCACATGTCTTGCTCATTCTCTTGCCTTACATTTTCATATTTTCTCATGACTTATTCAAGCTGTAACCCTCATCATGAAACTTTAGTCTCTCTCATTAGCTAATCAACTTGGATACAATCACTATTAACATGCTTAAAATATCGAAGGATACTCGTAATGTCATTCTCATAGTAAGATGCCAAAGCCATATCCCAGATATGGTCTTACATGGGATCTCAAGTCGATGCCGAAACCTTATCCCAAATATGGTCTTACACAGGATCTCATATCGATGTTGATGCCATGTCCCAGACATGGTCTTACACGAGATCGTAGGATGATGTGGATGCCATGTCCTAGACACGTCTCATATGGGATTTCTCTTAGATGCCCAAGCCATGTCCCAGAGTTGGTCTTATAGGGATCTATATCTCATATCGGTGTCGATGCCATGTCTCAAACATGGTCTTATACGGGACCTCATGTGGATGCCAATGCCATTTCCCAGACATGGTCTTACATGGGGTCACATCTAGATGCCAATGACATGTCCAAGACATGGTCTTATATGGGATCTTTGTTCGATACCAATGCCATGTCCCAAACATGGTCTTATACGGGACCTACAATACTTATGACTACGGTATCCCTCGAATTCTTTATCATTTACATGAAATTTCTCTTTTACTTCTTCATCATTTCTTATAACAATTCATGTCATATTTTTATAGAAGTAACATGGAATACATGGAAAATCATCATAATAATTTTCATGAAACATAAGGCTAAATTATCACATACAACTTACCTCGGATATGAAATGAGGGTGAACGCTCGAATTTAGTCAACCACCTTACTTTTTCCCCGATTTCGGTCCGGGCTTCTTGTTTCTTGATCTAAAACAAAAAATTAAGCTAATTTAATACACGCATTGGCTAAATAGCCCATAATTAATACCATGGCAAATTTTATAAGTTTTCCCCTAAAGTTTACATATTTACAAAATGGTCCCTAGGCTCATAAAATGGAATGCACTTATTTTCTCGGTTACCCAAGCCTAGCCGAACCTTATATGTACTCATGCCAGCTCACATTTCATATTAATTTATACTTTTACTACACATTTTACTAACTTTACAATTTGGTCCCTATTAGGGACTTCCATGAAAAATCACCTAGAAAAATGTGTTTACTACGCTTTAAACTTTAATATTCTACCACTAGGCATCAAAATACTTGCATGTCATGCATGGGTATATTTTTGAGCATAAGTCTCAGCACATATTAGTGGTAAAAATAGCTAAATTAAACTACGAGGGTTTCAAAAATACGAAGAGAATTAAAGACAGGGATAAATTGCACTTACTTGTGAGCTTGAAAATGTCAAAACCCTAGCTATGGAGTCCCTTAAAATTTTGGCACACTTGGGGAAGAAGATGATAATATTTTTTACTCTTTTTCCCTTTTTATTACTTAACTTTACGAAATGACCAAAATGCCATTGCACCATTTCCTTGAGATTTTTTCCTTCCTTGGGCATTTTTGTCCATCATGCTAATAATTGGTTTATTTTCCAAATAAGGACCTCGAATAATTTTTATAATGCTATTTGATACTTAAACCTTCTAGAAACTCGTATTTTGTAACTTTTGCAATTTAGTCCTAAAGGACAAATTGACCACTTTTTCATAAAAATTTCTTCATGGCATTTTATCACTATCATGCAATCATGTCATAAACTTAAAAATAATCATAAATTATACTTTTCTACTTCAAATTTATGGTCTTGAAACATCTATTTCGACTAGGCCCTAATTCGGGTTGTTACAATTCTCCCCCTTAGAGATTTCCGTCCCCAAAAATCTTACCGATGAACAAGTTTGGGTATTGAACTCTCATGTTTTTCTCAAGCTCCCATGTTGCCTCTTCTACCCCATGTCTTTGTCACAACACTTTTACACGGGCAATACTTTTGTTTCTTAACTATTTGACTTCTCGAGCTAGAATCTTAACCGGATCTTCACCATAAGTCATGTCTGGTTGAATCTCAATCTCTGTCGGGGTAATCACATGTGAGGGGTCTGATCGGTAGCGTCGCAACATGGATATATGGAACACATCATTAATCTTTTCCAACTTAGATAGCAGGGCTAACCGATAAGCTATCGGCCCTATCCTCTCGATGATCTCATAAGGTCCGATAAAACGTGGACTTAGTTTACCTTTTCGACCAAATCTAAAAGCTTTTCTCCACCAAGAAAATTTTAGAAATACTTTATCCTCGACTTGAAATTCTATTTATTTGCGTTTCAAATCAGCATAAGACTTTTGTCTGTCAGAGGCAGCTTTCAAACAGTCTCGAACCACTTTTACTTTCTCCTCTGTTTCCTTGATTAAATCAACCCCCTGAATCTGATGTTCTTTGAGCTTTCTCCAATACAAAGGCGTTCGAAACTTATGCCTGTATAAGGCCTCATAAGGCGCCATTTTCAAACTTGACTGGAAACTGTTGTTTTAGGCAAATTCAATCAAAGGTAGGTATTTCTCCCAACTACCTTGAAATTCTAATACACAACATCTGAGCATATCCTCAATCACTTGTACTACTCTCTCCGATTGACCGTCGGTCTGTGGATGGAAAGCAGTGCTGAAATTTAGCTTGTGCCCAAAGCTTCTTGTAGCCTTTTCCAAAATCGTGACGTGAATCTCTAATCTCTATCCGAAATGATAGATAATGGCACTCCATGAAGTCGCACAATCTCAAAATTGTACAAGTCAGCCAGCTTAGTGAATAATCCATACGTACCGATATAAAATGGGCTGACTTCGTAAGCTTGTCAATCACAACCCACACGACATCTTTCTTTTTCGAGTCGTCGATAAACCCATCATGAAATCCATGGTAATACGGTCCCATTTCCACTCGGGAACCATGATAAGCTGTTGTAATTTGGAGGGTACTTGGTGCTCTGCTTTTACATGTTGACAGATTAAGCATCTCGAAACATACTCGGAGATATCTCTTTCATATTCGGCCACCAATATCATTTTTTTAAATCATTGTACATTTTAGTACTATTGGGGTGGATAGACATTTGACTACTATATACTTCATGTAAAATTTTCTAGATAAGCTCATCATCCTTTGGTACACAAATTCAGGCTCGGAACTTTACACAACCATCTGAATCGATCTGAAAATCTGAATCGGTACTCGATTCGCATTGAGCTTTCTTGGCTTTTAATTCACTGTCACTTAATTGTGCTTTGCAAATCTCTTGAATAAACATCGGTCTAGTTCTCATTTCTGCCAAAATTGAACCATTATCGGTTAAGGTCAACTATGTGTTCATAGCTCTCAAGGTAAATAGCGATTTCCTACTAAGAGCGTCGGCAACAACATTCGCTTTCCCCGGGTGGTAGTCAATAACCAACTCATAATTCTTTAATAACTCAAGCCACCATCATTGTCGTAGATTCAGATCTTTTTGTGTCATCAAATACTTGAGACTTTTATGGTCGGTGAACACTAGGCATTGCTCGCCGTATAAATGGTGCCTCCAAATTTTTAAAGCAAACACTATTGCAGCCAACTCCAAATCATGAGTCAGATAATTCTTTTCATGAGGTTTCAATTGTCTTGAAGCATATGTAATCACTTTACCCTCTTGCATAAGTATGCAACCCAATCCATTTAAGGACGCATCACTGTAAATCACAAACTATTTTCCTGGTTCAAGTGTATTAAAATAGGAGCTCAGTCAATAGCGTCTTTAACTTCTCGAAACTTTGCTGACACTTCTCTGTCCACTCGAACTAAACATCTTTTTGTAGCAATCTCTTCATAGGAGTGGTGATGATGGAAAATCCCTTGACGAACCTTCAATAGTAGCCGGCCAAACCCAAGAAGCTTCTGACCTCGGTTACATTCCTCAGTGGTTTCCATTCAACAATTACTGAGATCTTATTTGGATTAACTCCAATGCCATCCCTGAAACGATGTGGCCCAAAAATCCAACTTCCTTAAGCCAAAATTCACTTTTGCTGAACTTGGCATAAAGCTGCTTATCTCATAAGGTTTGTAAAACCATTCTTAAATGCTCGGTATGCTCGTTTTCGTCACGTAAGTAAATTAGAATGTCGTCAATAAAAACCACAACGAACTTATCTAAGTATTGCCAAAATATACGGTTCATTAGATCCATGAATACTGTAGGAGCATTGGTTAAACCGAATAGCATGACAAGAAATTCATAGTGGCCATATCTTGTTCTAAATGCATTCTTAAGCATATCGGACTCCTTAACTTTTAACTGGTAGTACCCGGATCTCAAATCTTTCTTGGAAAACACTATGGCTCCTCTTAACTGGTCAAATAAATCATCGATCCTTGGCAAAAGGTGCTTATTCTTTATGGTCACTTTATTAAGCTGCCAATAATCTAGGCACAGCCTCATAGAACCATCTTTCTTTTTCACGAATAACACAGGAGCACCCCACGGGGAATAACTTGGTCTTGCAAAACCTTTATCTGTCAATTCTTGCAGCTGAGTCTTTAATTCCTTTAGTTCTATTGGCGTCATTCTATTAGGAGCAATAGAAATAGGTGTAGTACTTAGAGTCAATTCTATACCAAACTCTACCTCTCTAACTGGAGGTAATCCGAGCAACTCTTCTGGGAAGACATCCTGATACTCACAAACTACTGGCACTGACTCAATTTTCAACTCTGACTCTTTGGTATTTATCAAAAAAGCAAGGTAAGCTTCATACCCTTTTCTTATACATTTCCGAGCAACCATGGAAGAAATCACGGTAGGTAAACCCTCAGATTCGTATGACTCCACTCAGAGAGTTTTACCATTCTCACATTTCAGTTCAATAAATTTTCTACCACAATCCACTATTACATCATGAGTGGTTAACCAGTCCATACCAAGGATTAGATCAAATTCCTCGAATGGCAAAAGCATGAGGTTAGCTGGGAAACAATGACCCCTAATCATCAAAGGGCAATCTCGACATACTTTGTCTACTAACACACAATTGTCTAAGGGATTGGATACTTTTATCGTAAATTCCGTAGACTCTATGGGTATACTTATGCTAGAAACTAATTTCATGCAAATATATAAGTGAGTAGACCCCAGGTCTATCAAAGCAACAACAAAAGTTTCATAAAGAGAAAATGTACCCGTGATTACATCGGGTGATTATGCCTCTTCGCAAGCGCGAATGGAATATGTTCTTGTTGGCACTCTACCCTCAGGTCTCGCAGTCTGTTGTTTCAGTGCGCCTTTACTACTCGCCCCCGTTCTGGGGTTTCTCTAAGTCTGTCCCTAGTGGGAGCGTTACCCGACCTCGCACTCTGGTCTTTATCTTTTTTGACCATCTCGGGGCACTCTCTAATGAAGTGGTCTTGAGAACCACACTTGAAACAAACCCTCTCATGTGCCTGGCATTCACCGAGATGGCACCTACCGCACTGAGGGCATTTAGGCCTACTAGGTCGAATGTTACCCACACTTGCAATAGATGTGGTCTGAGCTTTGGAGGCTGAATACTGTCTACCTTTGCCCTTACTTGAGAACCCCACTAAAGTAGCTGATTGTGTGGTAAATTCCTTTGATTTTTTGGAGGAAGATTGAAACGACTTACCAAACGGTCTCTTTCTTGAGTCACGAGACTCCATCTCAGCTTTCCTCTTCTCCTTAGCCAATTCCTCGGCCTTACAAGCTCTATCTACGAGCACTACGAACTCTTTTAATTCCAGAATACCAACAAACATTTTAATGTCTTCGTTTAATCCATCCGCAAACCTCTTGCACATGATGGCCTCGGTGGATACATATTCTCGAACGTATTTACTGAGTCTCACGAACTCACGCTCATACTCAGTTACGGTCATCCAACCTTACTTCAACTCTAGAAATTCCTTACGCTTTTGATCAATGAACCGATGACTAATATACTTCTTACGAAACTCCTCTTGGAATAACTCCCAATTTACTTTCTCCCTTGGTACCACTGACACAAAAGTGTTCCACCACTGGTAGGTGGAATCTCGTAGAAGAGATACTACACACTTCATACATTCCTCAGGCGTGTAAGATAATTCATCGAATACCCTAATGGTATTCTCTAGCCAAAATTCAACTCCTTCCAGGTCATCATCTTTAGTAGCCCAGAACTCTTCTGCCTCTTATTTCCGGATCATATCAACCAGGGGCTTTTCTCGTCTTACTACCTCTACAATTTGGGGAGCTGCCAGGGTAGATTGAGGAATAGTAGGGGGTGGACCTTGGTGTTGAGCAGCTAGGTTTATTAGAATGAACTCTTAAACCACTCATTCATCATTTGGAAGAAAGCCTCTCGGGCCTCTCCTCCCTGACTAACTGTAACTGGTCTATTTTCTGACCCAATTGGCACCATGCCTTCAGCTGGAGCCGGCGCATTACTTTCTACATCATCTACCATAGCTCGTTTGAGATCTATTTACTATAAGAAAACACATTTAGATTGTCAGGAGTCGTCACACTATCATATCACATATGTACATAAGTATGGCTAGACTCATGCATATGCTAGGTTAGTCCTAGAATGGACTAAACACTAGCCCTAATACCACTAAACGTAGCACCCCTTACCCGAGCCCGACGTCGGGATGGGGTATGAGGCATTATCGTATTTAATCTTGCTCAAACTAACTAAAACGAGCCTTAAATTCTTGTCCAATTTAAAACTTTTGCAAACATATTCTTAATAATCTTATTATGAGCCTACGAGGCCCAAAACATACACCGGAAGTGGTTTGGAACCAATCCGAGAACTTTCGAGCTCTATGAAAAATTTTGCTTGAAACAAGGCCACACGCCCGTGTGAGGTGGGACACGCTTGTGTGGGTTGGCCATGTGGTCACACACGCCCAAGTCCTTAGCCCGTCCTTAACCCGTGTCTATGGCCTGTATCACTCACACGGCTTAGACACGCCCGTGTCAATAAACCGTGGAGTACTCTGATCTGATTACTATAAACAACAGGCGTTCATACAGCTAAGGCACACGCCAGTATGCTCAACTCGTATGCAATACTAACTTAACTACTTAAGATGTAGGGGACACATAGTCGAGCTACACGCCCTTGGTGCGGACCGTGTATCGCACACGGCCTTGACACACACCCGTGTGCCTAACCCGTATGGACAATATAGGCTATTTTTCCAAGCCTATTTGTCACCCTGAAACACAAACAAACTCATACTAACTCTAATCTCACAACTCATGGCATAATGTATATTCTAAAAATCCGTAATTAAGGCACTCACCTGCCACCATGCATATCATTCTCATCCATCATTAATCTACTTAAACTTGTAAACTTGCATACTTATAAATTTCATCCACATTGCATAAAACATAACTTAGACAATATTAGCTCATTTCAAGGCCATTACAATGTGACTTAAGTGACAATAATAACCACCACATTTGGCTACTTCAAAATGACACATATCAAAATGACTAAACTTCCTATACATGGCATACATCAAAATAACTAACTTTACTATACCAAAATGAATTCCTTCATAGTGTGACGTAGAGCTCTGACTTCAATTGATCCCCGAGCTAATTCAACTAATCTACATGGGAAGGGAAAATGAAGGAGTAAGCATAAAATGCTTAGTAAGTTGCATGAAATAAAATAGTAATAAATGTCATGGAAAATCATTCAAATAGGGCATAATGAAATTTATATAACTTCTTACTCTTTCTCGTAACTTACTCAATATTATAACATATTCATTCTCATGGTTTACTTACTCTTATAACTTGCTCTTTCTCATAACTTACTCATTCACATGTCTTACTAATTCTCATGCTTTACGTTTTCATATTTTCTCATGACTTATTCAAGTGTACCTGTAACACCCATCATGAAACTTTAGTCTCTCTCATTAGCTAATCAACTTGGATACAATCTCTATTAACATGCTTAGAATATCGAAGGATACCCGTAATGTCATTCTCATGGTAAGATGCCAAAGCCATATCCCAGATATGGTCTTACATGAGGTCTCAAGTCAATGTCGAAGCCATATCCCAGATATGGTCTTACACGGGATCTCATATTGATGTCGATGCCATGTCCCAGACATGGTCTTACATAAGATCGTAGGATGATGCCGATGCCATGTCCTAGACATGGTCTTATAAGGGATCTCTCTTAGATGCCCAAGCACGTCTCAAATATGGTCTTATAGGGGATCTATATCTCATCTCGGTGCTGACGCCATGTCCCAGACATGGTCTTATACGGGACCTCATGTGGATGCCAATTCCATGTCCCAAACATGGTCTTACATGGGGTCACATCTAGATGCCAATGCCATGTCCCAGACATGGTCTTATATGGGATCTCTGTTCGGTACCGATGCCATGTCCTAGACATGGTGTTAGACGAGACCTACAATACTCATGACTACGGTATCCCTCGAATTCTTTATCATTTATATAAAATTTCTCTGTTACTTCTTTATCATTTCTTATAACAATTCATGTCATATTTTTATAGAAGTAACATGGAATACATGAAAAATCATCATAATAATTTTCATGAAACATAAGGCTAAATTATCACATACAACTTACCTCAGATATGAAATGAGGGTGAACGCTCGAATTTAGTCAACCACATTACTTTTTCCTCGGTTTCAGTCTGGGCTTCGTGTTTCTTGATCTAAAACAACAAATTAAGCTAATTTAATACACTCATTGGCTAAATAGCCCATAATTAATAGCTTGGCAAATTTTATAATTTTGCCCTTAAACTTTTACATATTTGCAAAATGGTCATTAGGCTCGTAAAATAGAATGCACTTATTTTCTTGGTTACCCAAGCCTATCCGAACCTTATATGTATTCATAACAGCCCACATTTCTCATCAAGTTATACTTTTACTACACATTTTACTAACTTTATAATTTGGTCCCTATTAGGGACTTCTATGAAAAATCACCTAGAAAAATGTGTTTACTACACTTTAAACTTTAATATTCTACCACTAAGCATCAAAATACTTGCATATCATGCATGGGTATATTTTTTAGCACAAACCCTAGCTCAAATTAGTGGTAGAAATAGCTAAATTAAGCTACGAGGGTTTCAAAAATACGAAGAGAATTAAAGACGTGGATAAATTGCACTTACTTGTGAGCTTGAAAATGTCAAAACCCTAGCTATGGAGTCCCTTAAAATTTTGGCACACTTGGGGAAGAAGATGATAACATTTTTTATTCCTTTTCCCTTTTTATTACTTAGCTTTACCAAATGAGCAAAATGCCCTTGCACCATTTCCTTGAGATTTTTCCCTTCTTAGGGCATTTTTGTCCATCATGCTAATAATGGGTCTATTTTCCAAATAAGGACCTCTAATAGTTTGTATAATGCTATTTCATACTTAAACCTTCTAGAAACTCATATTTTGCAACTTTTACAATTTAGTCCTAAAGGACAAATTGACCATTTTTTCATAAAAATTTCTTCATGGCATTTTATCACTATCATGCAATTATGTCATAAACTTAAAAATAATCATAAATTATACTTTTCTACTTCAAATTTGTGGTCTCGAAACCACTATTCCGACTAGGCCCTAATCTGGGCTGTTATAACTATGTATATGATCTTTAGACTTGATATCATCATTGTCCCAACATCGTGAGTCGTACACTTTGATACAGTCAAACATCTACCATAACAGGGTTTACTATAAAGATTAATGTTGGGTATGTCGCAATCTATGTAGTGGGATATGATTTATCAATATAAGATTTATCCCTTCTACATAATGGGAGCAATATTTTAGGCTACTTGATAGAGTGAGACTAGAAATGCATGGTCATGCTCAAATAAGTTGATATGAGGTATCACACTTATTTGTTTATTGTAGTCTACTCAAAATATCAACAAATATGAGATTGAACTATACAAGTGTGACTATACCATGACTTGTGTCCAATTTAAATATAAAGGATAAAAGGATATAATATATGAAAAATTTATCACAAAAAGGTTATATTGAATCATGACTTCTTGTAACATGGGTACAATGGTGCATTTCTAGATGTCACCCATTACTTGTGACATTAGAAATGTTCTAATATTACTACCAACGTTACAAGAACCTATAAGGACGCACCCTATAGTTGAAGCGAACAAAATCCAAATACAGTTGGTATTGTGTTTAGTTGTCACATGAATTAAATTAATTATTGAATTAATTTAATTTGATAGTTAAATTTTGAACACATTATATGTACAAACTTATTATATACAAATAAAGAACATGGTTAAAATTAATATATGAATTTGATTCATATAAAATTTTAATTGAATATAGTTTACCGAAATTATTAATATAAATAATTATAACAATAATTTTGGTTAAAGATAAAAAGACATGGAAGTTGATATTCTTTTGGAAATAATATAATCTTTTTAATATGCTTTCCATATGTTTCTTTAAAAAATAAAAAGGGAATTATTTCATTTTTATTAGGTCAATTTAATAAAAGGAATATAAGTCCTTTGTGTGTTAGGGTTACCAAGAAAAGAAAAAAGAAATAAAAAATGGTCTAGCAGCCGTTTTGAACTTTCTCTCTAAAAAGTTCAAGAGAGTTTTTGTTGTTCATTTTGACTGGGTGGACTACGTAAAGGCCGAGACGGTTTTGGTTGTGGGTCGCAAAAAGAAATTAGATCCTAAAGGTATATCTTCAACTCTTTTTCAACCTGATTTGTTCATCGTACATGGATCCATGGTTGATGATCATCGAAATATTTTTTTCCCACCTACACCACGGGGCATACAGGCAATCCAACAGTATATATATCAAGGATCAAAAGGCTTTTGCCAAATGTTGAAATGATGTTGTTTATTTGTACATCGTGTATTACCGCATAAAGTCCGCTCTTAAAGCTTATAAGTCATTCGATATTTGGGTTAACGCCACAGTTCATATAGTAGTATGCTAAGCTCAAGGTGTTAGATTTTTTAATTTGGTTCGCCACTAAGTTTGGTTTTAATTTGTGACACTCCATACTCATACCCAACGATCAAGTTGGGTGTAGGGTGTTACACTCCAACTAATCTTGACCTCCCTATTACCCTTCGCATAGGTAAACATCAATGCATCTATCCTATTGCTAATTACATTTCTTATAACCATCTTTCCCCTTTGTCTTGTTCTTTAATTGTCTGTTTAGATTTTGTGTCTATTCCCAAGTTGTATACGAGACATTGAGCCATATTGGTTGGTGAAATGCAATGCTTAGGGAAATCAATGCTCTGGAAAGAATGGTATTAGGACTTTGCTGGATTTTTACAATCAAAGTTAACCATAATGGGTCTCTTGCTTGTCTTAAAGCTCGTCTTATTAGCAAAGGATATTCTCTGACTTATGGAGTGGATTATTTGGATACATTTTCTCCAGTGGCTAAGATAACCTTCAATCGCCTATATCTATCTTTGGCAGATCACGACTAGCCATTACATCAACTGGATATTAAGAATGTTTCCTTGCATGATGGCCTTCAAGAAGTTTTGTGGAGCAAACACCAAGGTTCGGTGCTCAAGGGGGAGTATGAGAGAGTTTGGTATTTGAATAATTTATTGTACGACCTAAAACAAATCCCTCAAGCTTGGTTTGGAAATTTTAATTAAGTACTCCAAAATTATGGTATGAAGAAAAGCAGAACCAACCATTCAGTATTCTACGAATATTTTGAAATTGGCATCATTCTTCTAGTTGTATATGTTGATGACATCGCTATTACGGAAAATGATAGTGCATAATTTTGGTTCTTAAGTAATTTCTTCGTAGTAAATTTCACACAAGATTTGGGGGCATTGAAATATTTTTCGAGAGTAGAGATGACAAGAAGTAAAGTACGAGCTTGACTTGTTGACAAGAACGAGGAAAATAGAAGTGAAACCTTGCAGCCCTCCTATGATTCCTAATTTGCATCTCATGAATCTATTTTAGAAGTCTAAGAAGTATGGTCCAAATATCGCGTATGCAATCAGTGCTGTCAACCAATTTATGACAGCTCCAACCATTCAACATTGAGAATAGATTTTATGTTACTCAAAAGAAGCAACTAGAACAACTATACAAGAATCACGGGCATACTATCATTAAATGTTTTATAGATACTAATCCACTAAACGGTATTGTGTATTTGTCGGAGAAAAATTGGTGTCTTGAAAAAGTAAGAAACAAAATGTTTATCTCGATCTAGCGTAGAATCGACATACCGAGATTATGGGGTACATCATCTCATTAAAGAAATAGGCTTGAAGTCTTTATTACCAATGAAAATTAACACAATAAAATGGACTATCATTTCGTTCGCGAACAAATCCGAGGAGGATTGATTTTTACTAGTTACCTAAAAACTGAATATCTACTCGGTGATATTTTCACAAAGCCTTGAGTTCAATATCTATGTAACAAGTTGAGCCAATTAATATATATGGTCCAACTTGAGGGGAGTGTTAACAGACTATGCAAACATATATTTAGGGATAAGATATTATGCTATTTCCGTATTCAACTAATAGTATTGTAAATCAATAGAGAAACATGACTTTTTCCTTCCAAATACCACTGTTTTAACACCATCCATGGCGGTAATCATCTAATAGAATAAAATTTGCTTCTTTTTAGGTACATCCAAAGTTTAGGGACGGGATATGGGGCTTCACGGGATTTGAACCGTCCAACCTTGGTACATCAAATTTCATGTACCTGATTGTAAACGTTCTTTCTTTAGGTACAAAATCATTAAATGATGTAAAATTCAGGTTCCAATTTACATATTAACCCTTTGTAAAAGGCAAAATAAAACAGGGGCAAGGGTGAAGGGATGAAAAGAGATCAAACCAGTGATACTTGATGGGCTTTTAGTTCGATGCTTGTGAGTGCAACTTGTTCGCAACGTAGAGCAAATGGCTGATATTTGATGAGGGATAGTTTTGTAGTAGCTTCAGATTGGAAGTGAAATCCCCAGCAAGTAAGCGCCTACGAACAAGAATCAGCATTGCACAGCATACCCGAAGCAATGTCTCCTGCAAATACATGTATGTTTTGCATTAGAAGAATCCATAAAAATCCCTTATGCTACTTGGTTTCAGTGTTAGTGTTAGATATGATTATGTGTCCAACAAAGGTATATTTAACTTTTCTAAACATTTTTCACATATTTTGCGGGGGATATCCCCGTACCAATGTCCAATTATGTATCAGACAAGAGTGTCGGAAACTGGTAATTCAAGCTAAATGAGGACTCAGAGCAATACAGAAACCCCAAGCCTAAGTAATCATGTGTATTTGATCAATGCAAAATAGATGGAAAAACTGAAGAATCCAATTACGACTCCAAAATTAGGTACCAATTTGAGTCGCATAAGCCCGATGACATTTGAACAAATTTCAAAGACAACAGAAAAGAGATTGTGAAATAATCCCAAATTACTACAACCATTTATCAACCTAACAAGCTTTGAGTAAAAATCTAGAGAGGGATCATACCAAAGGACCTTCAGGGTCACTTAAAAGCGTGTCCCAGATATGAAGGCTGTCCGCAAAATTGAATTCTTGTGTCAAAAGCAGAGTAATCCACCTAAATGCATAAAACTGGGGGTTGACCTGTGATATTTATGCACAGCAATTAGCATTAAGCTGAACTACTTGACTTGGCAAGAAATGATGAGGGACTGGGGGTCACATTGTAGAGGAGGTGAGGATAGAGGTGTAAATAAGATGCCATACATGCTATTCAGATCCGGCATAAAAAACTCCAATTCAGCTCAGTCATTTTCTAATCAAGCTTGAGCTAATTTTCAAGCAGCTCCAGCTATTGAGCAAGTTGATTTCAAGTATTTTAATACTCAAATAGCTTGCGAGCCTAGTCAAACTTTTTAATTTAATATATAGTTATTCTTAATTTGTATTGAGATTTCTAAATTCTATGTTAAGCTTTAGCATTAAACAAATCAAGTTTTAAGTCGAGCATGGGATCAAACTTAGCTTTTTCTAGGTAAATAAGCTTAATTGAGCAAGTTTGAGAAATTCAATTTTTATATCTAATCAAGTTCAAGCTTTAAAAATGAAATTTGATTAAGCTCAAGCAAAACATCAAGCCCTGAGTTTCGAGTTGATCACTCAAACTTCGTAGAGCTTGAGCTCAACTTGCTCAATTACACTCCTAGGTGGGGTTAGTTGTCAGAGGCAAGCATGAGTCGAATGAAAAAGATGACAACATATGATAAGATAACCTAAACAATACAATAAGCATGAATTTTGCAAAGATATCTTACTTTAGTTGTGATCTCTAGATGGCGCCAAAGCTCTTCATCATGTTCTTTCAGAAATTGTGACAACCTACTAATAGTGGAACGAATTCCCACAGTGCTGTTGTCAAGTTGCTTGCAGAAATGATCACGGAATCCGCTCAATAACTCAACGAAACAAAAGAATGAGTCAGCTTCAGCAGCAGCCTGCAAGACTTCAATACAGAAAGTGATGAAAGAAAAGAATAAAGCATAGTGACACATTAATCTGAGCCATATTGATAGTAATGATAAAGGAACTAATCTATATTACTTTTTCTTTTTTGCCTTTTTGAAAGCTAATCTATATTATTTTTTAGTTGTCGACCCTGTAATTGGTCTGTGGTTATCTGTTGACATATATTCTCCAGAAATTTTGGTGCACATAAAAATTTCTAGCTTGTATGTGCCATTCTATGTTACTTGGACTCGGGTATGAGAATCGCATAGGGACCTGTATCTAAAATGGGTATGTTAAGTTTTTTTTATTTTTGCACGGATAGTATGGTCATCTCTGCAAAGGCTAAACCCACCTCTCTATATGCTTTGGATATAGGTACTTCAAGAAGAATAAAAAGTCTAAGCATCAAAGATGTCAATTAATTCAAAACTGATGAAAGCATCAACATGTTTTGTTTTGCACAAGCTCCATATCCATTTGATAATTTTCATCATAGCTTTTGGGGTTTGATTGAGACAAAAAAGTAGGATTTGGGGGCAATGGCGTTGCAGATAGAAAAGAGAAAGCTATGGGTTCTCTAAGAACTCCAGTGGATGAATGATAAGTAGATCTCAAAGCTGAACAGAGAAGGTTCTGGAAGCAGAAAACACTTTTTTGGTTGCACCAAGTTTGGTGCGGAGAAAAACATAAAAAATTAATAACAACTGGATAGGAAGGATAATGAGATCTTTACCGCCATTTCTTCATCAGGATCATTTCTGAATACATAAAATAGAGGTGCCAAGATTTCATTCATCCCTTGAACATATCTTATACCTGGATTTAACTTGGCAAATACAATTAATATATCTTTCAATGCATCCTGAATAAGCAAGGTACACATAAGTCAGAAATGACTTTGGTTCGTATCAGAACTTGAGTCCAAAGGGTGAAACAACAAAATCACAAGAAAGAAGATATACCTGATTAGACTTTGCAAGCGGCGAGTCTCCAGAAAAGAAGTGCATGTCTGGATGAGTGCGCTTCACATCTCGGTCAATCTGTTCTATAATTTCCGTGTCCTAGGAATACCCCCATCCCAAAAAAGAGTCAACTCTATCTAAACCAAGAAGAAACTGGAAATAACTGGGCTCAACAACAAGATGACTAACATCACAAGAAAAACGCACAAACAAATGGGAAGAAAAACCTCTTCCTGAATGCTTTCTAAATCAGGCAAACCTAAAGTACTTGAGAATACAAAAGTGAATGACAGATTCAACTAATAATTGAAAAACAGAACAATTAACCACCGCTTTCATGTAGACACTGGCATACAAATACAGAAATAATACTCATCAGCTCATGTACTCTCATTTAAGTATCAACCAAAAATGAGTTGGCTAAGTTATTTGAATTGTTTTCTGCCCTCATTCGGCTTCAGCTAGGACATTTATCAATAAGAAGTTTTAGATTCTCTTCTTGCCTTTCCTACTATAATGCTATACAAATTAACAATTATAAATCAGGATCTAGTAATAACAGAAATAATCAGATAACTCAATATAAAACAAATGATTATTCTTAGTAAACTAAAGCTAAAGCTAATGTATGGAATAGATACTGCAATGCTAACAGCAGCACAATTGTGCAAACTGCCTCTGGAATAACTAGTATACTGAAGTGACCCACATTTAAGATATTAATTACTTCAAGCAGGTATGCTGTTTTTTCTTCCAGAATGCATGACAGCATTGATTATTTTTCCGACTGCAAAAAATTATGGTTTCTACAGTGCAAGAAATTATTCAATCTTTCAATTATGTAATCCAGTAGATTTTACATCAAAGCATTATACTCCTTCAATGTTTTTCCACTTCTGTCTACATAATCATTAACCCTCAATCTCTTTCTTCTATCCTTAAAGTCAACCAAGCACTAGAAATCAGACTCTGATAAAAACACATGAACTAATTTGATGGGAGGCAGCTCAACAAAGTGTTTACAATCTTCAATTAAAACATTCAACATAAAAGAAAACACCGGAGATGAAGTACAGTTCTAATAACTGATTTTCAAATGAGCCTAACAATATACCTGGAAGAATTGATTCCAGATGCTGCTTTCCCCAAGGCTTAAAGGATGCTCTCCATGTGTTACCTGTGATCTTGACAGCGGACCACTGCTTTCAGATTTTGAATGATCATCAACCGCTGACTTCTCTAACTTCCTCGTAATTTCTGTCTGACTAGCCACAGAAACATTCAGAAACCCAAGACTCTTACAGAAACAGAGAGAAGTGAGAAAACACACAAGATAACACTAATGCCGTTGAAATTTCACCATAGCATTAACCAAAGAAACTAATCATATATACTTGCTTGCCTATAATGTAAAGTCATCGTAATGTACTTCAGTCATACTATTTACTTTCAACATCTAAGTGTGGAAATGTACTTCTAAAATTTAACAAAGTATATGGGTTGAAACTTGACAATACATATGTTCTTTAGTATAAGGAACTCTTTTGCTGCTTTAGTTCTTTCTACAGGTCACTAACGTCAGATTTCAGAAATCAATGTCAACATTTAGACCGTTTTCCATTAACACTGTTATCAGTTTTACTTGTTTGTGCCAAAATCAAATGTATGAGGACTAAATTACTCAATTCTATAGTATAAGACTAAATTGCAGTTTCGAAAATAGTAATAGGAACTCCTTATATACACAATTATAACATAAAAAAGGTAAAGAAAACACTTACAGGATTCATCAATAGCTCTTCTTTAAATTGCTTGTACTCAGACCTTTTCTTAGCTAATTCAGATGACCACTGCAAACGATCAGGTGGTAAATACCCTAATAACAACTGCCAAAACAACCAAACAACCCCTGTTTCAGTTTTAATAAAAAAAAATGAATGCATCGGAATTGACAATTCATTTGATTGAGAGACTAGAAATGTCGGCCTTTAATCAAATTTCAAATTTCTCAGAGACTACCTTCCACACTGTAGACCTAATTCCTGCACCGTCTGGAATCCCTTGCGAAGCAATCCGCCGCAATTCTCGAAAATTTACTACCTTCTTTGACAACTGACAGAAAGAATGTTGGAATTAAAAAGAAAGAAGAAATAAGTTCCAAAAAAAAATGGATAATCAATTAAAAACCTCAGCTAAAAGCTGAGCCTGGCGAGAGATATCATCAGGAGAAACTCCGGTAGGGCTAGCGTTTTGGTCATTATCATTGCTATTGTTGTTACTATTTTTATCAATTGGATCTCTGAATTCATATTTCTGAGAAGTAACAGTGGGCTGACGTCTTGACGCTGCAGCGGGAGGAGACACTGGAACCGTTGGCTGAACAATTGGCTCGGAGACAGCGGCTGCGGCGGTGGTTGTGGTTGTGGTGGGAGAAAGGGAAAAACGATGGAGGCGATCGTCCACGCTGGGAGTTGTGGACCACAGCGAACTGTTGAGCCAATCAGGTATTCGCTCTTTCGCCATTGCAAGATTAGAATCGAGATTTGTTCTTTACAGAAATAAATAATCTAACTTGAAATTTGAACTGATGAAATCGACATGTTTGAGGGACTGGTATTGGAGAAGGATTTTTTTTTTTCTAAGTACTAAAAAGCCCATAAAATAAATTTTAAAAATGGTAAATTCTAATTAGCTTCATTTGTTTACTAGTAAAATAATTTTCGAGAAATAAGTTTTAAAAAAATATTTTATTGGCAAATGGTTTACTTTTTATAAAATGATTTATTTTTTTGATATTTTGATAAATATATGTAAAATATTTTTTTTATATGATATATTTTTTGAAAAGTGAAACAACTATATTGAAAAGTTTTTATAATACTATTTTTATGTAATAATGAATGCCATGCTAGGGTGCTGAAAATTTAATCGTCTTTAAAGAAGGAAGAATAAGTTTGATCCTAAATTATATGTTTGCTTTAACCGTTGTTCTTTTTTTTTGGTGAATCACTAATCTAATTAAAGTTGGGTTTCACATGAACTTGAAACTCAATTCTTGTAAGTAGAGACAGAAGGACACAAAACTTTCTGCATCTTATTATATTAGGGGAAAAAATGAAATTGTCTGTGACTTCTAATTCACAAAAAATATCAAATGTGTTTCTGAAACTGGAAAGCAGTTGTTGGAGCCATAATAGTTGAAGTTAGAAAGGCCTCAAGCTGATTGATGCAAGTGAGAGCATACTGATTTCCTTTGAAGTCAAGACACAGGTTCATAGGCCCAAAAACTATCTGGATCCGAATAGAAGAAGGAGAAATCTTGGATTTCTAGATTAGCTATGTGCCAATCAACAAAACGAGCTTGTGTTGACTTCAACAGTACAAGTATGGTTGGAAAAAGCCACCATTTGTCATCTTCCCTGTTGCCAAATTCCATATATAAATTTCTTAAAAAGACTTTATCAACCTATCCATCCTATCACTTCACAAGGTATACCACTAACATCTACATAAACTAAGCTTGTGAATAATCTTCTATATCCATTTCCTTAGGAAAAAATGTGGACTCTAAAAAAGTTGCGGTGTCACCTAATATTTAGTTAAGGTTCCAAGAATTTTATTAGATCAATAAGAGTTAAAATGAAAAAATCTTCACCTTCTTGTGTTCTAAGAATTTTCCTGGTCAGGTGGTTGGAAAGCAGAGATTCCATAATGTATCATGCCACAGATGAAAGCCACAGCCTACACAAAATAAAATATGCATATGTTAAACAAACTATTGATGTCCTATTCACATGGTAAGGTAATGCAAGACTCAGTGCTTTATGAATTATAGAAAATGCACATTCCTCCTCTTTGTTATATTACTACTACATATCATTTTAAGAAAATGCGGAGAAAAATCAACCTTGAGGGTGTAGAGGTTTTCTCCTTGACTAGTAAGTAATATGTAACACCACTTACCTATGTCCAACGCCAGGATAGGGTACGAGGTGTTACCTAATTATTACATACACAAACATACATTCTTGGATCAACAAACTTCGTTCTAAATTAAAACTTTTCAAACCTTGCCTTATAGCCCTTAATATGGACTTACGAGGCCCAAAACATGTTTTAGAAATAATCCGAGAATATTCCGAATACTTAGAAAGCTTTCAAGAAAAACTACTAAAAAAAGGTCACATGCTCGTGTGAATGGGCAACACACTCGTGTGGCCTCGGAACATGGCTGTGCTGAAGGCCCGTGTGGTTTACACGATCTAAGCATATAGGGACATGCCCGTGCCCCTCATCCGTGTGGATTTATTTTCTAACATCTAACCTACAGGGGTTTTCACACGACCTGACACACGCCCGTGTCCCTGGCCCGTGTCCCTCACACAATCTTGATACGCCCGTGTCCTAGCCTGTATGTGAAAACCTTGGCATTCTGTTTCTGACATCAGCAACAATTTAAGGTCACACGGCTATGGCACATGCCTGTGTGCTAGGCTGTGTCTTTCATACGGTTGATACACACGACTGTGTTTCAGTCCGTGTGGTTACTACTGGGCATTTAATTTTTCCAACTTAAGGTGCAAGGGACACACGGCCTGACCATACGCCCATGGAGCGGATTGTGTGTCACACACGGCCTAGACACACACCCATGTGGACAAAATAAGGCTATCTACCAAGCCTTTTGCCACACTGAAACAAGATCAAACACATACCCATTTCATAACATTGCACAAATACTCAACCAATAACCATCATTTGCATATATCAATAAAAATATTAGCCACCATCCATGGCCTTATACAAAATGAGGTAATTTATATCAAGCCAACACATTTGGCCAATTTCTCAATAACACAAAACACAAATTGACTAAGTCCCTATACATTCCATTTCTCAAAATACCAAAAACTAACTATACCGAATACTTTAGTTGATAGTGTGAACGAAGCCTCCGACGTCCTTTGATCCACGAGCTAATTAGGCGGCACTATAAGAAAATGGAAAGAGAAAGGGAGTAAGCATAAAGCTTAGTAAGTTGTAAGTAAATAAATGACAATAATTTAGCATGCTTTAACATACTCACCACACATCATAATTTGCACATGATATGAAAATAGCTACAAGCATAACTTACTCATTTTCATATCTTACTAATCATACAACATAAGTTTGAGCTTACATCTCAAATATTTCTTGTTGGTACCTGTACCACTCACAATATCATCAATATTTCTCATTCCTTACACAAACTTTAAATTTCTCGTTGAACCTTTAGAATACGAAAGGATATTCAATAAGCCTCAAACATAGGGTATTATGCCAATGCTATGTCCCATATATGGTCTTACACTAGCTCACATATCGATTGTAACGCCCCTCACTCGTAACCGTCGCCGGACACGAGTACGAGGCATTATCGAATAAACACTCGATCGATCATTTGATTTCGACACATAAATTCCGTGTAAAATTTAAAACTTTTTCATTAATACACATAACATTCACATTATGGGCCTACAGGGCCCAAAGAATACATTAGGTATGATCCGGGACCGAACTGGAACTTTTCAAACACTTATGAAAAATTTCACTCAACACAGTGTCAGCCACTTGTGTGACTTGGGACACTTCCGTGAGGGCAGTCCGTGTGGTCACATACGCTTGTGTCCTAGCCCGTGTTAAAAACATCGAGCATTCTGTTTCTGACGTCAGCAAACATTTAGGGGCAAACGGCAAAATCACACGCCCGTGTGCTAAGCAGTGTCCTCTACACGGCTGAGATAGACGGCCGTGTCTCTGCCCGTGTGACCAACACTTAGGCTATTTTCCTAGCCCTTTTTGTTGCTCTCAATCAATTACACTTAAATACATTTTATCGACACATATCATACCCTTAATTAGTACTAACTTAACCGTCAAACACACGTAACATACCTAAGTACTTCAAAACATATCCACATACATACATAAATAGCATGCATACCCTTAACTATAATGGGCCACCTCTTGTAACCTTATACAATTAAGTAACAAAAGCCAATACATTTGGCCAATTCACAAAATACATACTACCAATGACTAAACCTCTACACATGCCACTCACCCAAAAATAAATAAGAATTGTTATTATTCTATCTTGACAAGTCGATAGTGTGGTGCCGCTTCCGACGATCTCCAATCGCGAGCCAACCTAACAAAACTAAGAGAAATGGAAGAGAGGGTGTAAGCTTTAAAGCTTAGTAAGTTGGCATATAATAATAAGCAATTAAATTAACAAAATGTTTCCATTTCTCAAGAGGTATTCTTAAGAAATAAAATCATTGTACACATGTTTCCACTTTTTTACACATGTTCAGCTTAGGTTGTTTTCTTAGTCACAGTCACTAAATTAATTATATCTAGAGTTATGAAACTCCAAATTTAGATCCACTAATTTTCCTTGAAACTAGACTTGCATACCTTTTTACCATAAAGTTTTCAGAATTTTTGGTTTAGCCAATCAATACAGTTTATTCATTAAAGATTCCCTTGTTTTGCAGTTCGATAGCTCTGACACCTCTTCACTAAAAATCAAATTTATCATTATATAGAGCTTGGATAACTTTCCCGTTTGTTTCTATTGAAAGTACACTAATCAAGGATTCTAAGAATATAAATTACAGATCATAACCATTTTTATACAATTTTTAGTGATTTTCCAAAATTGGAATAGGGGATTTTCGAAACCATTCAGACCCTGCCTCACCAAAATTTAAATATCTCATAATAGAAAATTCATTTACTCACACCTTTTATGTGAATATAGACTCAATGAGCTTTGATTTCATATCTCATTCAACATTTAATTTAATTTTCACTATTTATGGTGATTTTTCAAAATCACGTAACTACTGCCATTTAAAACTGTTTTACTAAAAATTTTACTCTCCCATGTTTTCTCCATATTATTATCACAAATGCACACATAACACCAAGTATGTTCAACACTAGCCATTCAAATGAATAATAATCACCAATATTTACGAGTATTCATAGTAGTACTTACATCATATCCGCCTTACCATAATTTCAATCACATCTCAAGCACATTGCTCACAATACACCATTGCTCAAATGAATACACTTGCACTTACACACTACATTACCATAGCACTTTCTTTAGTAAGCTTTCCCATTGAAGCCTTCGGTTTAACCTTCGATACTTGGTGGTTTCAGCACATAGCACAATAAATCGGCTCTCGTGTACACATGGTCAAGATCACTTTATCACCCATGTGACCTAGCCATCAAATCTCGTAGCTCTCGTGTACATATAGTGAAGTTCACTTTATCAGCCATGTGACCTAGCTACTCATAACATAGCTCTCGTGTCTACATGATGTACCCTTAGTACCATGCATGTGACCTAGCTATCTTCAATCCATAGGTCTCATGTACACATGGTGAAGATCAGTTTATCACCCATGTGACCTAGCTATCTTTGATCCGTAGCTCTCGTGTACACATGGTGAAGATCACTTTATCACCCATGTGACCTAGCTACCACATGAACCTTGTAGCTCTCTTGTACACATGGTGTCTGTCCCTCGGAATCACACATGTGACCTAGCTACATGTCATCTGTATCTTTAGGTTTCCAAAGGTTTAATCGGGATCACCACTTTTCTCAAATCTCCAATTCATATATATCACCCAATCATACTTCATAATATCCATCAACATATTATTTGACAAATATAGTCAAGACATTATTTATACACAACTTATAATGTCACATAATCATCATAATCATAGAGAGAACTTTTAAACTCAACGTCTCAATTCATTTCCATGTTACCTATGTCACCTTGTATCATAAGCATTATTATTAAATCAATTCACTAACACAATAATATAATAAACATATAAATCAACAAAATCAATTTAATACCACAATTTTAATTTCAAACATACAATATGACATTTTTGTATTATTATTATCATACCAACTTACCTTGAATGCAAAAACAACTAATTTCCTATCTTAGCTCAAAGTTTCGTTCTCCCTCGATCTAAGCCTGAATTTTGCGTTTTCTCGATCTAACATATCAAATAACACTATTTAACACTCACATTATTCAAATTATTCCAAAAATCATACTTTTAAATTTTTACACTTTTACATTTTTACCCCTAAAATTTATCAAAATTACACTTTTGCCCTTAGGCTCGTAAGTAAATTTTTATTCGATTTCTTTTCATTTTAGGCCTAACAGAACCATTTCATGAATATGGCAGCCCACAATTCCCACTAAAATGCACACTTATGACCAATTTCATAACTTTTACGATTTAGTCCTTTCGTACGTTTTCGTCGAAAATCACTTGGTAAAAACCGTTTCTCTAACCTTAAACATGCATAATCTACCATAATCCATCAAAATGCACAATTATTCAATATGGGTCAATTTTTAAACATAAACCCTAGCTCAGAATGATGGTAGAAATAGGTAGATTATGATGCAAAGATTTCAAAAATATGAAAAGCATTAAAAACGGGGCTCGGAATCACCTACTATTGAGCTAGAAAAGCTTGAAACCCTAGCCATGGCTTCTCCCATGGTGTATTCGACCATAGTAAGGAGAATATGAACCTTTTTTTTATTTTTATTTGTGTTTTAATTCATTAAATGGCCAAATGACCAAAATGCCCTTAAAGGCTTTTCTTTCAAATTTGTCTTATTCATGCCCATTTTTGTCCAATAATTTAACCAATGGTCTAATTAATACTTAAGGACCTTCAATTTAATACTTCATAACAATTAGACACTTCTAACATGTGGAACTCAACTTTTGCACTATTTACAATTTAGTCCTTTTGACTAAATTGAGTGCTCAAACATCAAAATTTTTGAACGAAATTTTCACAAAATCTTTCTGTGAAATCATAGATCATAAAAATAATATTTTCCTTGTCTGATTTGTGGCCTCGAAACCACTGTTCTAACTAACCCCAAAATCAGGATGTTACAACTCTCCCCCCTTTAGGGATTTTCGTCCTTGAAAATCTTACCGAAATGAGGTTTGGTATCTTTCCTCACAGTTTCTAAGCATCACTAAACAATCTTCTTCGAGATGATACTTTCAGTAACATTCTGTCATCGATCTGAAACCCAATATAACTAGGTTTCACTTCTGTATAACTTTCATAATCATATACGAAAATAATATAGATTAACACTTTATGGAAGTCACTATTCTATAAACAAATAATTCAGCCAATTCTATCAAACCAGGAATCGATACATACTGAGATAATTATGCGAATTCTGTTAAATGATTGGGAACAATCCAGCTAGCATTTCTTTTATTCTAAAAGTGAGGGAAAATCTGATACGAAATTTATAATAGCCCTATTCATCATTATTTCAATATCATCACTAACGGTATTAACCCTGAATGCACTTGATATTCGACTTAATCTTGTTGACAAATCAACATCTGAATACAAAATCAGAAATATTAAGTTCATATCCGTATACCAAAACATTTACTTTAAATCACTGTACTTTTTATCACTCTTTGAATGGATAAACTAGATACTACTATAAGCTCTGTATAAAATTCTCTGCAATAACTCTATATCCTATAGTACATGAGGTCTATCTCGGAATAATAGTAACAATAATCAATTCCAATCTGAAGTTCAGAATCAAAAGTTGATCCTCACTGTACTCATTTAGCTTATCTCTCATTAACATATTTCTGAGTTCCTCAAACTTGCAAAGTAAACATCACTTTAGCTTTTTAATTAGTTAAAATCAATCCATCATCAAATAAGATCAATCGAGTAACCAACTCACACAAGATAAATAGGGATTTTCCATACAAGCATCTGTAACTACACTTGCCTCCCCACAGGTTAATCAATAATTATTCACAATCTTTTAATAGTTCAAGTCATCAATACTGTCTTAAACTTAGATTTTTCTGTGCTACTAGATACCTTCAACTCTTGAGATCAGGGAACATATGACAATCTTCATCAAACAAACAATGTCATCAGTTTTTCAATACAGATATAATAGTGGTCGTCTCTAAATCACTAGCCGAACAGTTCCTTTTTAAGGTGATATTTACCATCTGAAAACATAAACCATCACTTTACATTCTAGCAATAAAATGCATTCTAATCCGTTCACTAGTGCATCATTGAAAAATCATAAATTCATTACTTAATTCAAACTAAACTCAAAACTGAAGCTTCGGTTAATAATACCTTCAACTTTGCTAACATGCCTAGACCATTCAAACTTTCATAATTGGGATAACTTTATCAACAGAACAACTTTAATTTAGAATAACATCACTCGTTTTAAACAAATCCAATAGGTATTTTTTCCATATCATGCTTTCCAGAATTTCAATTTTCTTTATTCAGACTGTTTGGCTAATAAATCTATATATGCATAACATCACTTTTGAACCAAAGAATAAACATAGATACAACATAGCTTAATTTGTTTCCCCAAATTGATCATCCCACTCTAATTAGAACAACTGAGGTAACTTAATTTGTTCAATAACATTCTACAGAGATCACTTCTTCATGTTGTTAGGATAGATCAAACATACAATCTTCCATAGTTATTTCAATATGCTAGTCACAGATATTTACTAACTGTATTAACTCGGACAAAACATAACACCTTGCTTGTATTTATTGATAATAATAAAAATTACCCAAGGAAACATAATCAATGTACCATTTAAGCTTGACTATCATAATCCACACTTTCATCGATCTCGGTTTCAAAAATAAACCATACTTGATAAATTAAACAATAAGAATGATGAGAAGACTGAGATAATGAAGTCCGAGACACAAAACCATATTGAATGTCCGAAGACACCACTCATACGCAACAATAGAAATCCTGATGATTTCGCAAAGAAAACCAGAAGAAAAAAATATAGTTCATACATTTCGAAGTCGATTATAACAAAGATAAAATATACTCCTTACAGATATAAATAGAACAATAGCTAGAAGAAACAGAAGAACAATTTCATATAAATTCACTGTCAACTTTTATCTCAAACATAACAGAATAGCATATCGATAGAAGATAGTGGAATGTCAATCTTAGATCAATCAGACCATCAATACTTTCATCAAAAAATGAGATGTTACAAATGCTTCTGAGAACATATAAACACATAGTATACCCAGAAGAAATAGTCGTAAATTGCTCAACTGTATCTATCATACTTAAACATCTTCACATTTCAAATATCATTCTTACGACTAATTCTGTCACCACTAATTTCATATTGTTCCTTTCACTAAAGAAAATCAGTTCAGAAATATTTCAGTTAATTCTTCCTTTCGGTATCACCTTTGAATAAGTCAATTTACCAAAATTAACTTCTTCACTAACCGTAATATTGTATAAACCGAATAACTCTTGGATTAATCTGCTATCTTTCTAACTTATTCTTTACTTGTTAATCATTCTCAATCTTTGATCATGCTTATGACTATTCTACCACTGAACTCTTTGATTCCAAACTTAAGAACTTAATCAACATAATTCCCATAAATTTTCATTAAAAACACCTCATCAGTAAGGAGGTGAGGTCGTACAGCCTCTGACTCGATTCTCGCATATATACACACGTATGACATATCTCTCATTATCATCACATGTCGTCATAATTACACTATCCACTTCAAACAAATTAACATTCATATCTATTTTACACAAAATTTTCGATTATCTTATTCAAATAAGTGGACTCATTCATACATTCTATGCGTTTTGAATAACTTTACTTATCACATTCACTAAATTAATTAAACCATGCATATAACGTCATATGAAGGCCAAACAAATATGGATGAGCTTATCACAATAAGGACTTTCATCTTATACATTATCACATACGTATAGATATATCACAAATTCTTATTCATACTTTTCTGAATTTTGACACATTATGACTGCACTTTATTCAAATACTTTAATACTACTATCACATGATCGGATGTAACTCGGTTGGAGAGTACTCATGTCTAAACAAAATCATCCTTATTCGCGTCGGAGACATCACACTATCACATATTTGTGGCATGTATTACTAGACTCTCACACTCACTATGGTAGTTCGAGAACCGATTAAACTATAGCTCTGATACCACTAAATGTAATGCCTCTCACCTGTAACCGTCACCGGACACATGTACGAGGCATTATCGAACAAACACTCGCTCGATCATTTGATTTCGATACATAAATTCTGTGTGAAATTTAAAACATTTTCATTAATACACACAACATTCACATTATGGGCCTACGAGGCCCAAACGATACATTAGGTATGATCCGGGACCAAACTGAAACTTTCGAACACTCACGAAAATTTTCACTCAAAACAGTGTCACACGCCTGTGTGACTTGGGACACGCCCGTGGGGCAAGTAGTGTGGTTATACACGCCTGTGTCCTAGCCCGTGTCAAAAACATCGAGCATTCTGTTTCTGACGTCAGCAAACATTTAGGGGCACACAGCTAATCACACGCCCGTGTGTTAGGTTGTGTCCTCCACACGGTTGAAACACACGGCCGTGTCTTTGCCCGTGTGACCAACACTTAGGCTATTTTCTTAGCCTTTTTTGTTGCTCTTAATCAATTACACTCAAATACATTTTATCGACACATATCATACCCTTAATTAGTACTAACTTAACCGTCAAACACACATAACATACCTAAGTACTTCAAAACATATCCACATAAATACATAAATAGCATGCATACCCTTAACTATAGTGGGCCACCTCTTGTAACCTTATACAATGAAGTAACAAAAGCCAATACATTTGGCCAATTCACAAAATACATACTACCAATGACTAAACCTCTACACATGCCACTCACCCAAAAGTAAATAAGAATTGTTATTATTCCATCTTGACAAGTTGATAGTGTGGTGCCGCCTCTGACGATCTCCAACCCCGAGCCAACCTGACAAAACTAAGAGAAATGGAAGAGAGGGTGCAAGCTTTAAAGCTTAGTAAGTTGGCATATAATAATAAGCAATTAAATTAACAAAATGTTTCCATTTCTCAAAAGGTATTCTTAAGAAATAAAATCATTGTATACATGTTTCCACTTTTTTACACATGTTCAGCTTAGGTTGTTTTCTTAGTCACAGTCACTAAATTAATTATATCTAGACTTACGAAACTCCAAATTTAGATTTGCTAATTTTCGTTGAAACTAGACTCGCATACCATCTTACCATAAAATTTCCAGAATTTTTGGTTTAACCAATCAATATAGTTTATTCGCTATAGATTTCCCTATTTCGCAGTTTGAAAGCTCCAAAACCTCTTTACTAAAAATCAAATTTCTTATTATATAGAGCTCGAATAACCTTCCCGTTTGTTTCTGTTGAAAGTAGACTCATCAAGGATTCTAAGGATATAAATTAAACACCATAAACATTTTTATACAATTTTTAGTGATTTTCCAAAATTGGAATAGGGGATTTTTGAAACCATTCAAACCCTGTCTCTCCAAAATTTAAATATCTCATAATAGAAAATTCATTTACTCACACCTTTTATGTGGACATAGACTCAATGAGCTTTAATTTCATATCTCATTCAGCATTTAATTCAATTTCCACTATTTATGGTGATTTTTCAAAATCACGTAACTGCTGCAATTTAAAACTGTTTTACTAAAAATTTTAATCTCCCATGTTTTCTCTATATTATTATCACAAATGCACACATAACACCAAGTATGTTCAACACTAGCCATTCAAATGAAAAATCATCACCAATATTTATGAGTATTCATAGTAGCACTTACACTGTATCCGCCTTACCACAATTTCAATCACATCTCGAGCACATTGCTCACAATACACCATTGCTTAAATGAATACACCTGCACTTACACACTACATTACCATAGCACTTTCTTTAGTAAGCTTTCCCATTGAACCCTTCAGTTTAACCTTCGATACTTGGTGGTTTCAGCACATCTCTACCAACAGAATAAATCAGCTCTCGTGTACACATGGTGAAGATCACTTTATCACCCATGTGACCTAGCCATCAAATCTCGTAGCTCTTGTGTACACATGGTGAAGTTCACTTTATAACCCATGTGACCTAGCTACTCATAACATAGCTCTCGTGTCTACATGATGTACCCTCAGTACCATACATGCGACCTAGCTATCTTCAATCCATAGGTCTCATGTACACATGGTGAATATCACTTTATCACCCATGTAACCTAGCTATCTTTGATCCGTAGCTTTCGTGTACACATGGTGAAGATCACTTTATCACCCATGTGACCCAGCTACCACACGAACCTCGTAGCTCTCTTGTACACATGGTGTTCATCCATTGGAATCACACATGTGACCTAGCTACATGTCATCCGTATCATTAGGTTTTCAAAGGTTCAATCGGAATCACACATGTGACCTAGCTACATGTCATCCGTATCCATAATTCCCACTAAAACACACACTTATGACCAATTTCATAACTTTTACGATTTAGTCCTTTCGGACGTTTTCGTCGAAAATCACTTGGTAAAAATCGTTTTCTAACCTTAAACATGCATAATTTACCATAGTCCAGCAAAATGTACAATTATTCAACATGGGTCAATTTTTAAACATAAACCCTAGCTCAGAATAATGGTAGAAATAGGTAGATTATGATGCAAGGATTTCAAAAATACTAAAAATATTAAAAAAAAAGGGACTCGAAATCACTTACTATTGAGCTAGAAAAGCTTGAAACCCTAGCCATGGCTTCTCCCATGGTGTATTCGACCATAGCAAGGAGAATATGAACATTTTTTTTGTTTTTATTTGTGTTTAAATTCATTAAATGGCCAAATAACCAAAATGCCCTTAAAGGCTTTTATTTAAAATTTGTCTTATTCATGCCCATTTTTGTCCAACAATTTAACCAATGGTATAATTACTACTTAAGGACCTTCAATTTAAACCTTCATAACAATTAGACACTTCTAACATGTGGAACCCAACTTTTGCATTATTTATAATTTAGTCCTTTTGACTAAATTGAGTGTCCAAACGTCGAAATTTTCGAATGAAATTTTCACGAAATCTTTCCGTGAAATCGTAGATAAAAAAATATAGTAAAAATAATATTTTCCTTGTCAAATTTGTGGCTCGAAACCACTGTTTCGACTAGCCCCAAAATCGGGATGTTACATCGAGGCCAATGCCATGTCCCAGACATGGTCTTACACTTGCTCGCATAGATCAGTGTCGATGCTATGTCCCAAACATGGTCTTACACTGACACATAACGAGGCCGATGCCATGTCCCAGACATGGTCTTACACTAGCTCTCGTATATCCCTAGTGTCATAGCATGAATATCCGATCTATTCCTACGGTTCAACCGGGAGTTAATCACATTAAATCTCATCATGTATTACTCATAATCACATTGAATCAAATTTATGCCAAATCAATAATCTCATACATGATATTGAAAATGTTGCATTATATACATAAAACTTACCTCGGTATACAAAATGTAAGTAACTAATCTGCTTAATCCACTTGCTTGGCCTTCTCTCGGTCTAGGTCTAGATTTCGTATTTGTAGATCTATTATAATAAAAACCACTAATTCAATCATCATTTTAAAATAGGCATTCTAAATTTCACATGTTGGCAAAATGACCATTTTCCCCTAGACTTTCATAAAATGACGATTTTAGGCTCGGAAATTGATTTTTATCAAATTTCCTTATTAGCCAAGCCTAACCAAAATTCTTTTCACTCTTATGGTAGTCCACAATTTCAATTATTTCATGCATTTACTACACAATTTACAACCTTTACAACTAGGTCCATTTTAAGTGTTTTCCATGAACACCACTTCACAAAAGTTGTTTATTTCACAACCAAGATTCATTTTCTTCCATAAAATTTCAGCAAAAAAAATAAACACTATCATCGAAAAACCCTAAACTCTCAATCATTTTGCAAAATAGTCCCCTTAATAGCTAGCTCATGCTACAAGGGTCCCAAATGTACAAAAATCTTTAAAAATGACTACCAAAATCACTTACTTGTAAGAGGATGGCTTGGCTGAGTTTTAAGCTCCAAAAACCCCTATCTTTGTTTACTATTTCGGTGGAGAAGAAGAAAGGAAAAAGATGATATTTTCCTCCCTTTATTTTATTTTATTTTAGTCAATTTAATCACCAAAACTCACCTAGCGTTGACTTTTCTATTCTTTTTGTCTCATGGTTGGCCACCCCTATTAAAATGGGTCTATTTGCTTATTAAAGACACCCAATTATGGTTCTCTAACTATTTAGCACTATTTGCTAGTAATATAAAACTTTTGCCCTTTATGCGATTTAGTTCTTTTTTCGCAATTAAGCTTACAATCACGTAAATTAATTTACCAAAATTTTCATGCACTCATATAATTATGCTATAATACATGAAATAATATTGGAAAATAATTTCTCCAACTTCAGATTTTTGGTCCCAAAACCACTGTTCTGACTAAGCCCAAAATCAGGCTGTTACATAATATTAGATTCAGTGCTTTATGGTATATTGCAAAATTCCTCCTTTTTCCATATTGGAAATACATATCAATTTAAAAAAACCATGGAAAAGAATCTACCTTTTCTCCAAATTGTTTAGTGCTTTGCAGACAAAAATATCATCTTTATAAAATTTTAGGTGATTACACATTAGTTCTTTGCATTAGTATATTTCATACAACAAGAAAGTAACAGAGACCCGAAATTTAGAGTTGCTTATGATGTTTGTCAGAGATGTAGCATTCCACAAGGAATATTTATGCGTATGTGAAGCTCTCCGAGGCTCTTCACTGAACAAGGCATTCAAACTAGCTAGGGATGGAGAAAGTAGTGACAAAGGAAGAATAAGTAAGACAGCAAGGAATGCCCCAAGAGGTATCCAATAGAATTAAATCAAAGTAAGAAGGGTAACGGCAAGATCTGCCAAAAACATGGTAGTCCTAAAACACAAAGTTCAAGCATAAGGTGATGAACAATTCATAAAACCAGCTATATGAGTGAGGTTATACAAGAAAAATCTCTACATAACCTGATGACCAATAAGCATAGTATTGTGCACTAAGAGAGAAAATGGGAAGAAAATGTCTCTTTTAAATTCTAGAGATTTCACGGTAGCATCATTTATAAGACCTCCATTAATTCCCCCTATGATTTTTCTACGAGATAATGCATGAGTCGGATATGGCCAACTCTGTTGAAGATGTTTAAGGCTTTTGCCTGCAGATGTAACATCTTTCTTGAACCATTGACACACAAATAGCCAACAAGTATAATAATTTATAGAGATAAAAAAAAACAACCATTCAAATATTGGAACCTTATCATAGGCATCAACTGAAGTGCTAAAAGGAAATTTTCTTCATACATTCAGTTAGTAACATAAGTTCCTGACAATAAAATATTATTGGTAATGAAGGCCAGGGTATTCAAAGTAGATGAGGGTGCTTGTGAATTATGTTAGTTGCATTCAAACTAGAGAAAATTAATGTTTACATCATTCTTTTAAGCTGCCATTTTTAAAATGCCATTCAGCCATATATATGTTTCAAAATCAACCTCATCCAACATACTCCGAACCTGACCTCACATAATCCATTAATTTGAAATGCAACTTGATCATTTAATCTTTACAATGGGAACACAAAGATCTATAAGCCTATCCCTTCGTAAACTATCCCTCCAAGGAAAAAGCACAAAGGAAATACTAAAAATAAAGACAAAAGATACTTGTAATTCACTTCAACTTGTATAATCGAAAGGCATAAAATTTTAATCCCAAACATAGAAAAAATTAAAAATAAAGAAACAAGGAAAGACATAAAATTTCAGGTATATGAACCGAAAGAAACTTGTATAACCAACATTGCTTCTCTTTCAAATAAAACCCACCACTAATTCAGCACAAAGAACAAAAGGTATTCAACAATATAAAAATTAAATCAAAATTCTAGGGAATTGCCAAAATTATCGGTTAAAATGTTGACAAGTAAAGAACAAGAAGAAAAAAAAGAGCTTTAAATGAACATAAAGAAGATGCCATACCTTAAGCCAAGACCCTGCGAAGAGGAAGATTTGAGCGAAATGAAACAGTAGTGCATAATTTGCCTGAAAAGAGAAGATAGCGATGGACACAGCGAAGAAAAAACGGAAAAATGGAAGAGATTATAAAAGATGAAGAACGAAAGAAGTAGAAGGAGGAAAGTTACTTGGATGAAGAAGGAGAAGGAAGATGAAGAACAGAAGTAAGAAGGGGGAAATAATTTGGTGAGAGTTGGAAAATGTCTTACAGAAATAAAACCGGTAAGACATTTTCCCTAAACACATATCATTTTACCCGTGTTTTGGAAAACATTTTCCAAATATAACTATATAACGCATAGTATATAACTAGTAATTAAATTTGACTAAATAGATTTAATCGCTATTGTTTGGGTTACAACTAAAATTTCAATATTTAAAAAGTATTTAGGATTAAAATAGACGACTTCAGAAACTATAAAGAATAAAAATGACCAAAATAAAGTATAACGACCAAATCCACAACATTCATAAAGTGTAAAAATTAATAACAAAATCTAACCTTTCAAAAAAATCAATTATGTCATCAAATTAAAACAGAAATCAATTGAGGCTTAATTGAACTTGAAGTATTCATGTGATAATTGACATGGTGATTAATTTAAGAGTTGACATGAAAATAAAATAACATGACATTTGACGTAAAAAAAATACTCAATTAAAAAATGCCTTACATGGGAAACTTATTTTCCAAAATTCATTTTTTTAGTATTATCTTGACACCTACGAGTGTCATGAAAAAAATGCTCACTTAAAAAAAGAACTGCTTTTACTTTACGTGGGAAACTAATTTCCCAAAATTCTTTTTTTTTTAGAATTTTCTCAACACTCATGAGTGTCACATTTAATGTGTTGTCAAATCTATACACTAATTTATGCACTGAATGTCAAAAGAAAGTACATGTAAAGTACATACATAATCTCAACACTAATGAAAATCGAGTTTAAAGGTAAAAGGTTTGACTAACATATTTATTTTGTTGTTGCCTCAACCAATTGTATTGAATACAATGGAAGTAATTTCCCATGGTTGTCAAGTTTCCTCTATAAAAACTCACACATACCTTTTTTCTTCTTATTGAAAATTTTCTCACTCTCTAATTCACAAGCTCTCCAACCTTCAAATTCTTTAAAAAAGCAATTGTTTTTACTTACATTTTTTTTAGGGAGAAAATAACCAGCCACATTGCCAATTACACCCTATATATGATGAAATCTCCAATTCAGTTTTTTTAGTATTGTAGAAATATTTTTAAGAATTTTTTTATTTAATAGTTTTTGTGATTTTTTAACTTTTTGGGCCCAACAATTTACAGTTTTCATGTAACAGCCTGTTTTTCATTAAATTAGAACAGTGGTTTCAAAACCATAAATCTAAGGTCAAAAAATTATTTTAATATTGTTTTTAGTGTTTACAGCATGTGAATATATATGTGTGGAAGTTTCGTGAAGTAATTTTATCGTTTGTTTGCTAAATTTGATAAAAGGACTAAATCGCGTAAAATGTAAAAGTAGCATGCTATTAGTTAAAAGTGCTTAATAGCTATGATTTATTAAATGGAAAGTCCTTATGTTGTAAAATGACCATAAATTTTTTTCCATTATCATCTTTCACCGAAAATCAAAGGAAAAGAAAAAGGTTTTGAAGCTTTTAGGGTTCGGCACAATCATAGCTTGATTGATCAAGAAAAGAGGAATCCAAAAATAAATCAGGGGAAAGGCAAAATTATCGAGTAATCGACTCATTTTGTTGTTTTCACAACTGAGGTAAGTTTGTATGCTAATAAACATTGTTTAATTGTGTTATAAATGCTTTATTTTTGTCAAATTAAATTGAAATGCTGCTTGGATATGAATATGACAACAATCGGTAGTGATACGTCAGTTAAGAAATCCTTGTTGAACCTTAGGAATAGTTAGGATACAAATGTCATGACATTAGGGTTACCGAGATGAGATTATGTGTAAGACCATGGACATGGCATCAATACAAGATTCATGTAAGACCATAGCTGGGCTATTGCCATCGATATGAGATTACATGTAAGACCATATCTGGGATATGGCATTGTTATTGTGTATACGAGACTCCCGAGTATCCAAATGTATTCCGAATGGTTCAACGAGTATAGACGGGACGAGGATAAAATTATAAACGATCTAAGTGTTACAGGTACGTATGAAGTTTATATGAAAATTGAAAGAAGTATCAAAGAGCAATTTATATGTATTTATGTGGTAAACACATAAAAGGTTTGTGTTTGAAATATGAAATAGCATATTATGCTTATTTATGCTTGGTTGATTGAATAGTATATGTTTGTTATGCTAGGTTTATTTTCATACGAGCTTACTAAGTTATAAAGCTTACTGTGTTCATTTTCCCTCTGTTTTATAGTGAATTAAAGCTAGCTCAGATTCGGGAATCATTAGGAACATTATCGCACTATCGGGCAATCTAAGTTGGTACCTTTGAAGCTGTACATTTATGGTATATGGCACATATAGGTTATATGTGGTATTTTGGTTGTGAATATAGCCATGAGATTTGGCTAGTAAATGATATTAATGTTGATGTGTGTTTGGTTATTTGAAATGGCTTGATAATGGCTATGGTTTGGTGTATATAACGAATTGGCAAGTGGTATGTTTTGATGTGATTGAGGTTGAGTCATTTTGGATGTTAAATTGTTAATTGAATGATGTGGATGAATGCTTAAGGAATGTATTATTGTGGCATGAATTTATAGGTCAAATTGGTAGCTAAATGTTATGTTTTTGAATTGATGAATTGATTGAATTGTGGATGTTAAATTTCTAAATGTTATGTTTTAATGGTGTTTGATAATGTTTGATTATTGAATGCAGAATGTGTGCTTAATGATGTGATTTGATTGGTAATACCTCGTAACCCTATTCCGGTAACGGATATGGGTTAGGGGTGTTACATTTCAGATCCTAATCCTTGTATCTAACAATGTTTGAAGGATGTTGGTTTGTTTGTTGTATCTAACATGGCAAAGCTCCATATCATTCAAAACATTTACATTCCATTTGCCATGCAAGGGAGTGAAAATTACTTTAGAAGATGCCACTTTAATAATCAGTCTTCCAATCGACAAAGAGGTGGTGATCGGAGCTAATGGCATTAATGTGGAGTATGAGTGTCATCAATTGTTAGGTGTTGTACCTTCAAGGGAGTAACTAGAGAAAGATCTAGATGGGTGCTAGAAGAAGTGCACATGATTGAAGAAGCTTTTAAAATCGATTCCTCCACTATATGCCACTATTGTAAGGTGAGCTAGTAAACTAGAGCTTGGATACTCTAGATTATTAGAGGAATGTTCTTTCCAAACAAGTTTGGGAACAAGGTCCATACCATGTTTCTTTTACTATTAGAGGATTTTAAGGTGTTGGGTAGATTTAGGTAGGGTTCTGCTACTCTAATGTATCTTTATAAGGTGTTTACCATGGCAGCCCATGAAATAATTGTCCACGTCAATGATTGGTGTTTGCTCTTGCAGGCATGGGCATGGATATACATGTCATGGTTAGCACCTATCTCTTCTCAAAGATGTCAGTTTCCTCTTAATTGAAGGTAAATGTAACCTCATAAACCCAGCCTGGGCGTTACAATCGAATCTTGAAGATTACATAGGCCATTATATTGGCACAAAAAACGTTTAATTTCTTTTAAAATCATTACGTGTTTTGATTTGTTAGGGAAAAACTAATAACAGTCTCGTTAAACTTCTTTGGAGTAATAAGATAGAAAATCAAATACCATTGAAAAGACTAAATTCGAACATTTTGAAGAAAATGTATTGGTTTAAAAATATCGCAACAGAAATTTGATGAAATTTGTATTTTTAATAAAAATCATTATTTAGTATATACCATTTAAAATATCATTTATTTGAATAAAATAGATTTAGGTCTTGTAAAAACGTACTCAAGTTTATAATCGAGTTATTATGTTGAAACTGTATTTGCGTTAAAAAATTTAGTTTTTCACATTAAATCCATAAATCATTTTAAAGATTATTTTACACTTTAAAGCATGCAAAGTTAACCAAAAATCCCAAATCAATGTCCCATGCCACAGTCCGAAAAATTATAATTAAACAGTCCAAATACCAAAATAATAGAGAATAAAACATTTAATAAAAATTCATCTTAGTACTCCTTCAATCAGTCATGTTCATGTCCTAACCTCAAGGGTTATCTAAAATGTTAGAAAATCATAGGGTGAGCTCTTAAAGCCCAGTATGAGTACTAACTTAAATAACAACAAAATTTAATTTATACATTTCATAAAATTTATAGAAATTATGTATATTAACACAATTTCATAGATGATAGTATGCATGATAATGTCAATGCGAAGTTTTTTAGAAATTAGTGTAAAGTTTTAAGAAAACGTTCCTACCCGACTCTGCTACACACCATAAAAGAGTTCCCTAGAACTCGTTCATCCAATAACACACCAAAATATGGACAAGCCACCAGATAATGCAAACAAGCTGCCAGATACAGATATATGTAAACAAGCCACCAAAATTGCAGATAAACTGCCAGAAAATATGGTTAAACCACCAAAATGTGCAAATCATTAAACTGCCAGAACCTTCCTTCTTTCAATATCATCCCAACCCTATGCATGTGGTATGACATACAGAAACAAAAGTTTTCAAAGGGAATGCTTAACATGTGAATCAGCTTTCTATTACGAAACACTACAGTGGGCATGTTTAACATGTGAATCATATTTTCATTAATAGAAATAGTGGCATGATTTATTTTTCGTTCTTAACAAATAATGCCATTAAATCACATATCATGAGTGTTGGAATATAAACATAATATCTCATTTTTCAGTAAATCACACAAACACATTCATATCATCATAGATTAATCAGTTCAGAATCATTTACCTAGAAATCATCTGTAATGCCCTCCACCCAACCCAATTCACCAAGTTTGGGTTTCGGGTATTACTACATAGAAAACTTAACAAAATTCTTGAAATAGAAGACAAAACTTATTACTGAAAACATTTCTCATTAATTTAATTAAAAACTCTTTACTTAGAGAATAAAAGAAGTATTTGCAAATAAAATATCATAATGATCTTGCTAAAATTTTATTATAACACGTAAGTTACAAAAGACAAATTCAAATGGTGTAGTCATACTAAATGCCAATTCTTCCTATACGCGCATTGTATGCATAGTATGCCCCTTATGCTACTGCTCTGGCACCATCCTCACATTGTCTCCTCAAGTACTTACACTGACAGGACAATACCTGAAACATAAACATGACGCTAGTAAGTTCAAAGGAACTTCGTGAGTTATGAACACAACTTACCTTTTTAATTTTTCATGAAATTCTTCGTCTTGAATAGTTGGACTTTCCTATAGTTATCTTTTGTGAATACCTTCCCAGTTTCAATTGTATACTTTCATACTTATATGCCTCTCATCATTCATGCCTTGAAACCCTATTTTGGCAACGGATATGGGTTAGGGGTGTTACAATTACCATCGAAAATTGAAGAAAAAGAAAGAACATTGGGGCTTGAAAGCATTCAGTCATATCTCCCTATTGCATGTAAGCATTTTTCATCCTGTTTTTAATGATTAGAGTCATTGTAGCTTAATTTAGCTAGCCTAGGGACTAATTTGCAAAACTGTTCAAAGATTCAAGTTTTTCCATGAATGAATCAATGTTGTTTGTGAAGTTTGATGATAGAAAATGAAACCTTACTGTTAGATAAACAACTTTTGTTAAGTGATTTTTAATGAATTTGTCAATTAGAGATTTAATTGCAAAATGTAAAATGTTCATAGTGTAATTTGTGAAATAATGAAATGTGTGGGCTATTAGGAGCTTGTATGAAATTTGGCTAGGCTTGGATAGGGGTGAAATCGCATGAATTTCATTTTTACGAGCCTAAGAACTAAATTATAGAGAAATCAAAATATTAGGGGTAAAAGTGTAATTTTACAAAAATGTGAATTTGGGTTGAATTGAATAGAATAGTCATTAAATTGGTTGAATTTATTTATTAGATCAAGATAAACCTCAACTAGATTTAAATTGATGGAAGACGAAAATTGCGGATTAATCGATCATACTCCTATGCGCTAGTTGTCAAAGTAAGTTCATAGTATTAAATGGTATAATTAAATTTCCATATGTATTTGTATTTTATAAACAAGTAGTTAATTGTTATGTAATTATACTTGATCGCAAATACGTGCCCCTGTTGTACTTCAGTACCCCTAATCGTACATATGTGCCCTTGTTGTACTTCGGTACCCTTGATCGCACATGTAACACCCCAAACCCGGCCCAAACGGTATAGCCGTATTTGTTAGTGTCACACTGAAGTGTTGAGAAATTGTGAACTTATTACATCTTGATCTAGAAGTAAAAACTTTTAATTTTGGAAGAATACATAATTTTGCCCTTCTTAGAGTCTAATTGTAAAATTGGTTGACTTTGTAATTTTGTTAATCGCGAAAGCTTGGCTTATCGGCTTATTGTAACGAAATCGCGGTTTTTGTGAAAACAACTATCTTCTATTAAAATCGCACCCTAGAGCTAGCATATTTTTAGTGAAATAAATAAACCCAGTATCTAAGAAAAATTAAATAGTGGCCTTATTACAACCCCAAGATGAAATAATAATTAAAGCAAAATTTTAATTTAAATCTGAAAGCAATAAAAACGAAGTGTGGCCGCCTCCAAGTCCCTCGCAGCACCGGACCGCCTATACCTCGGGATTACCTGTACAGTAAAATAAATGGGTGAGTTTGTGAAAACTCAGTGTGTATTCCCATGCATAACAGTGGTTCAAAATCAATCTGGGCCTGAGCCCATTTCAGAACAATATAGCATGCAATCCAGAATCCTACCCAATCCAGCCTTTACACTCCATCTCCGTCCAGCCCATCACTCCACGTGGGGATGTAATCAACCCACCCAACCCTACACTCTACAGTGTAGTACCGATACGACACTATCAAATAATTGCAGCAGTGCTACGAGAATATCAAGCTATAAGCCCCTAGAACAAATGTATCAAAGCTGCCAGAATAGTACACTTCCTCCTTACACATAAGCCCAATCCCATACAATGCACATAATTAATGACATATACAACCCACATAGTACATACATAGCATTTCATGGCATACATAATCATTCAAAGAGTATACAATTTTACCCCCGGAGGGTATTTTAGTCATTTACCAGTATGAGCCTAAATATGTAAAAGCCCATCAGTAGGCCCGTGGTCGTCTGGCGACACATACGGCCAGACAGTCCAGAAACTCAGTTATGGCCTAGGGCCCATCAAGCGAGCCCATCGGCCCAACTCACGAAACCGCTCGTGATAGTCGTTTTTTGATGTAGGGTCACAATCCGTGGCCTCAGCTGATCACATGGGCGTTCGTACGCCCATGTGGCAAAACGTTCAATTCGTCGGCTTTTCAGCTTTTAACATTTCGGCATTTTGCCTTCGAAATCTAATAGTGTGATTAACACACCTGCTTGCAAATGACCAATCGCCTAACGAACACCACACCTACAAACTGATCATAGTGTCTAGTTAGCCAATAGAACCATTATTAACTTAACAAAAATCTAATCGCCAATATCCATAGTCAGCAACCCTTACATTCTTAACTCGAGTGAAGAAACCTGCTCAATACACTTAGATTGCTATCTATTAAACATCGATCTGCCCTTGGCCAAATGCTTGAACCACAAACCCACCTTTATTAAACCAAAATGCTTAACCACATGACCAAAGAATCGAATGCTACCCTAAACGCAACAATCCCTTATACGGCCATTACCCAAAAGGGAACATTCAACATTAAACGCTTACCTTAAGTGAACCCAGCTCACCCTCAGAGAAACTGATTGCTAAGGAGTACCTACAAGACCCAAATAAATCTATAAAAAGGGAAATAAAAGGCCACCGTCGGTCCAAAGAAACAACAACTATGACTGACTGAAACCAAAAAGAAAGGGAAAAAAGAAAGGGGTTTCAGCCTTTACAAGGTACGCCCAAATGGAAATGGAAACAATATACACCTATCGTACCTACCTTCAATCTTCAAAACCAAAAAGATTTAGCTTGTGAAAGTACGAGAAGAAAATGTAATCAACTTGGTTTAGAAAGAAATGAACAAAAGACAAAGGGTCAAAGAATAGAGGTTCGACTAGAGAAGGAGAATAGAAGAATATTCGGTTTACACAAAGAAGGGAATATTTGGCTAATATGGAAAAGAGAAGGGAGTAGAAAAAGTCAATGAGAACCAAGACCAATGGTGTGTTTGACGTTTGTATAACCAAAAGAGGAGAGAAAGTGCTTGAGAAGAATCAGAAAAAAAGAGTATGAGTTAGTTCAATCAAAAGGAGTGGAGATGTATTCGATTGGAAGTCAAAAGATATGGAAAACACCAAGAGGGAAAAAAAACAAGAATCGGCACTAAAAGCTTTTGTGTTGAGCAAAGAAGTGATACATTCGGTTATGGCATAGATCAAAAAAACCAAAATGAAAGAAATCTGCCACTATCTACAACCAAAAGCCAAAATACCACTCGCCTATTCACACTAATCCGACACCAAAAACACAAGTACCAAATGGTACCAACAATGTCCCACTTTCGACCAACTCTTCCCACATTCAAATTCCTTTATTTGCTCATCGATTTCAGCCAGCCATCCAATCTAAATTTCAAATCAACATCCTTCCACTACTTGACCAAGTCAACATTCATCCACTAGGAGTTTCGGTCAGCCTCAACTTCTTCCCTTGCGCGAGCAGCAAAAATAACGCCCATTGGCACCCGGGGTAGCTCGAATCTGTGACCTCCCCTTAGACGCCCCTTACCACTCGTCTTGCCACTAGACCAATACGTATTTCACGTTAAAATCCCCACACAACAACTTAAAAGCCTTCTGACCTATGCGCTGAGATCCCTTTAAGCCTAAAAAAACTTTTCCACCTAAGCTTAGACTCAAACCCCCGACCCAGGCACACAACACATGCTTTCTTGCCAACTTGCTAGAGTGCTTTTCATGACCTACTACACCCGTATTTATTTAAAAGACTTACTATTCGTGTGCCTTAATTTACTTAAGCCAACAATAAAAATTTTCCTAAAACCTGGGTTCGTTCACAGGACCCTTCCGACATTCCAACCCACTCCCAACTCATTTAACTAACACCCCAAACATGAAATCAAAGAAAGACAAACATAATTACAGAATCTAAAATTTTAGGGCGTTATAGCACATATGTGCCCCTAGTTTACTTCGGTTACCCTGATCACACATACGTGCCCCTGTTGTACTTTGGTACCCTTGACTGCACATACGTGCCCCTGTTGTAATTCGGTACCCCTAATCGTACATACGTGCCCTTGTTGTACTTCAGTACTCTTCATTGCACTTACATGCTTTGTTTACATTTCGGTAGCATTAATCAAGTAAAATAAGAGTTTCATTCAATTACTGATAAGTTTTTTAAATTGCTATGTTCTTACTAAGCTTATAAGCGTATACGTGTTTGTGTGTCATTTTCTAGATTACTTTTGCTAACTTGGAATGGATTGAATCTTCAGCTCATACTATCCATCGTTGTTGGTAGCTTTTGAACTCTTTAAGGTTGTGGCATGTATATGTGGCAATATATGTATATATATGTGTCTAGTTATTTTTGGTATAATGATGAACTGTTAAGCTAGTTGTCTAAATACTTTGTTTTCTAAGTTTGTGTATATAAATCTTTTGACTTGATATAATGTTATGAAGGTAAATACTTGTGAATGGTTTTGATGTTGATGAATTAAGTTATTATGTTGGTATGTATATTTATGGCTTGAAGGATGGAAGATGGAATGGTAGTTAAAATATATGCTATGTGTTTTCTTACATTTGTTTAAATGTGGTTATTTTGGTATATTAGACTAGTTGAAATTTATGGCTATTTATGCTAATGCTTGTTAATGAACATTGAATGGCCAAATTGGTATAATGAGTGTGGCTATAATATGTGAACATAGAAGTAAATGTTGATATGAAATGGATCACAAGTTAGTTGTTTTGTGCCTAAATTATGCATCTATAAAGTACATGTTAGTAGTTGTGATTGAGGTGCCCTTTGGGCATATTGCTTGTATGAATATATGCCATATTGATTTAGCTTTGACATACATGTTTTGAGTGCAACTTGAAGGTTTACTTATATGTACAAAATTGATTATAGGTATGTCCATGAATTGGTGAGAAAAAATGGCTTGGAATGGCCAATATTTCATCCACACAGCCAGAGGCACGGTCGTGTGTCTAAGCTGTGTGGGATACATGGCCAAGCGACACAGTCGTGTGTCCTCTGTAGCTTACAAAAGGGTTGCAAGTCAGGCAGTTACACGGCCTGGCACTCGGGCGTGTGAGGCCATTTCAAAGGGTACACAGGCATGTGGCTTAACCGTGTGACCCAAGTCAGAGAGCTACACAGGCACAGACAGTAGCTGGGATATGACCGTGTGTCCCTACTTCTAATGCCCACACGGCTTGAGACATGGGCGTGTGTCTTAGTCGTGTGAGTCATACGGCCGTGTGACCCCTACAGTTTGAAAATTCTTATCTTATTTCTAAAAAAATTCTATATGTTTTCGATTTAGTCTTGACTTGTTTCTAATGTGTTTTTAGGGCCTTGAAGGCTCGTGTAACACCCTAAATTTAGGCCTAGAAATATTGGGCCTTTAGTAAGGGAATGGTTAGGAAATTGCACATAAAAGTTTAGTTGTGAAGAAAATGGCATAAAGGCAAGGTGACCTTAATGGCTAAGTGAATTAGAAGTGTTTGGGGGTCTCTGAGAAGTTTTGGGTTCAAACCTGGGCTTTAGCTAAATTTCTATTTTAAGTGAATAAAACCCTGGGTGCTTGGAAGTAGACCTTATAATTAATTTGAGTTAGAATGTGACACAAAAGAGCTCATGGTGCAGTGGTAGGTGGTGTGTTGAGTTCTCTTGAGGTCTAAGGTTCAAGTCTTGGCAAGGTAAGAAGAATAAATATTTTGCTCTTAGATGGATCTGAACACTAGTACATAGGCTTTATATTTAATTGCGCATGGTTTTGTGTCACAAAAAGCCTTGTGGCTTAGAGGCAAGTGGCGTGTATAGTGTGATTGAGGTCCATGGTTCGAGTGTCGGCACAGCTTAAGGTGAAGTATTTATTGTGCAATTAGGTTCGGCTAGTGGTTGTGTTACAATAGAACTCTGATAGATGAGGTTGTTGAGAAGAGAATTTAGGAGTGATCTTGGGAGTGGATCACGGAGATATAGGGGAGAAATTTGTGGAGAGAAAAGAGGTGTTTGATTTGGAGGGAGTTTGTGCCGAATTGAGAGGGGAAAAGCATAGGAATTTCAGCTAGGGAGAAAAAGTGGTGAACATATTCGACTTTTGGGGTTGTTTTTGCATTTCGGGTTTTGTTTGTGTTTTATTACTTCTCTTTTCTCTATGTTGCCGAACTTATTCTGAAAAGTGACCTTTTGTGCATTTTTCTGCTGTCATTTTCTAGCAAATGTGAGTCCACCTCTTTTCTTTTCTTTTTTTTTTTGCTAATCTCTACTGAAACTGTAACACCCTAATTTTTGGGATTTTTGTGATTTTGTGTGAACTTAAAATTTTTGCTTGTCTGGATGTGTTAAATTATGTTTGGGTGTGTTAGTTGGCCTGTAGAAGGCCCAAGCTTAAGTTAAAACTCGGTAGAATTTTAAAATCTTGGACTTAAGGGAGAAGGGGCTTTGATTAAGTGGGCTTTTAAGAAAATGTTGGTAAATTAAGACACAAGTGAGCCAATGGCAGGATGGCAATGTAATGCCACTTAGAAGACAAGGGTGGCGTGTGGAAGCTATGCAAGAGCTAAGGTTCAAGTCTCTTGGTAAGCAATGGGAGTTTTTTTTTTTTAATGCATGAGTAAGGTAGGTGGTGGAATTCAAATTAAACTCTGGAGGGAGGTGTTTGAATGGCTCAAGGGATTGAATCAAAGAGGATAATGAGGAGAAAATTTAGGGATTTCAAATGGAAACAAGAGTTGGCCAGCCAAGGGACTTTGGTTTAGCATATTCGGCTAGGGTGTTAGAAGTTTGCACTTTCGACAATTAGGATGGTTTATGCCGACATTTGTAAGGGTTAAGCCTTCGGAATTTGGCAATTAGGGGCTGTTTCCTTTGGCCAAATAGGTATAGTGCCTTTAGTTTCCTTTTCTTCCTCCTTCTTTTTCCCAAAAACTGAAAACTAGATCTCTACATTCTCCTTGTGCAGATTTGTCCAAGAGCCAAAACCCCTTTCTTTCTTTTTGTTTCTCAAAGCCGAATTCACCTCTTCTTTCGTCACTCTTTTCTTTATCTTTTTCACTCCACCAATTGAAGTAACCATTGCTCAAACCTTGTTGCCGATTTCACATTGACCAAACTTCTTCCCATTGCTAATTTTTCAAGAGCCGAATCTCAAACCTCTCATCTCTCTCTGCCGATTATTTCTTTTACTTCGTGAACTTCTCTTCTTCTATTTTTCTTTTAAACCGAAATAAACATACTCTAGGATAGGTCCAAAAGTCGAAATCACTTAGATCTACTCTCTGCCTGTGTTTTGGTTAGATCTACAACAGATTTGGAATAGGCTGGTATTCAGAGACTCTTCTTTGGCTGTACAAAATGGTGGTAAGTGTTCAAAACTCCCTCTTTCTAATTTGGTAATTCAAGGAAAGCCGAAAACCCCTAGTTTCTTAGGGTAACTATCGATTTTGGCTATGACTCATATTAGTCTTCTCATTTGGGTTCTTATGTGCTAGTGTGGAATAGAGGCTGTCTGTGGAGGAGTATTGAAGGCTAGGACTACTGGAGCGATCTAGAACTAGATCTAGTTATTGTTTCGGCAAAGGTAAGTATTCAAGGGTCTTAGATGATGTTGGCCGAATATGGTAAGTTGATAGCTAGATTGATTTCATTGATTCTAGTTAATAGTGTGACCTAAACCATTGTAGGATAAACGTTCGAGGGATTTCAGCCTATATTGCAAAACATGTGTGTAATCGACACCCTCTAGTAGACTAGATCGGCAAAAGCCGAGAAACCAAAATGTCAAAATTTTAGCATTTCGAGGGCTTGCGAGCATGCGAGCGCTCATGGGTCGGTTAAATCGGTAAAATCTGTAATCGAAAACGGTAAGGATGATGTGTGCGCAATTTCGTGCACGTTGGTGAATTTGGGTCTCGAAGGGCTGAATTTAGGCCCAATGGGCTTACGGGCCCGTGAAATCGGGCAGTAAGTGTATTCTAATAATCTGAGTGATAAATCTGCTAAAACAGACATAATATTTGGGCTTAATGGGCCGTAATAGCTAGTGGACACCGTAGGGCCCATTAGGGGTTTTAGGGCCCGATAACTCTAAGTTGATAAAATGGGCTAAATAAGTTAACTAGATGCCACTAAATAAGTTAACTAGATGCCAGTAAGACTGTTAACAAACTGTAATGAGCATGAAACCCTAAAAACTGGTAAATTTATTGAAATACCCCTTAAGGGTGGAAAATGACTGTTTTACCCCTAGGTGCTAAAGGACTGTTTTACCCTTAGGGCTAAGTTGACTGTATTGCATGCTAAATTTTATCTGTTTACTGTATGCCATGTCATAATATACACTGTTGCATGGGATTGGGTTTTTGATGGAGGAAATGCTAAGTGGCAATGCCACGTTTACTGTTAGGGGCTTTGCCTCGTTTTACTGTTTAATGGCTTGGCCACGTTATCTGATTAAGCAGCTATGCTGCAACTATAGTGTGTAGGGTTGGGTGGGTTGAGTTATTCCCCACATGGTGTGTAGGGCTGGTACGGGTGGTGTAAAGGGCTGGATTGGGCTGGGCTTTGCATTCATGCATAAATGCTGTTCTATATCTGTAATGGGCCTATGGGCCACACTAATTCTCTGAATAGGGCTAAGGCCCAGTAACTACTGTATCTGAATAGGGCTAAGGCCCAGTTAATACTGTATCTAAATAGGGCTAAGGCCCAGTTAATACTGTATCTGGATAGGGCTTAAGCCCAGTTAAGCTTGAACTGATCTGGACTCTAGGTGGGTTTAGCTTACACACGGAGTTTCACAAACTCACCCTTTTCTTTTCATCCATGCAGGTGAGCCCCAACCTTAGAGGACTTGGAGCTGGAGGGATTCGGAGTGGCCATGTGAACTGCATTCGGTTAAAGTTTTCTTAAAATTATTTATTTCAGTATTTTCTTAATTTTTTTTCTTTTGGGTTTTTAATTTGTGATAAGGCCACTCTTTAAGTATTTTATTTTTATTTTGATTTTTATTTATTTAATTATAACTTGCTTAAAATTGATAGAATTAGGCTGCGTGGGTTTTTATTTTCAAATTAATCAATGTTTTCAAAATATGTCACACACATCAAATGGATAACTTAACAGCAAATAAGATCTTCTAAAGAAATAAACTCTAAATTGGTAGTGGATAGGACTTTCATAAATTAAATGACTTGTTTTCTTTCCAAACTCTTAACAATGATTTTGCAAACTCCCCATAAATGTATTAATTAAAGAATAAGGTGTATTTCATCGTCCATGTGACACACTAGACTTGGCCATAACGTCTAGGCTGGGTTTGGGGTGTTACAGAAACCCTCTCTTCTCATTGGCTCCTCTGATCCTTTCAAGTTTTGGCCGACTGTTCTCCTCCTCCTCCTTTCTATTTCTTCTGCAATTGGTGCCTCTCTTAGTCGAACCTTCTCATAGTGCCTCCCCATTTTCTGTTCTTTTTCTCTCTTAATTCTTCTATTTCTTATTTAGCTAAAGCACAGAATTGCCCTATCTATTTAGGTTTTGCAAGGATTCTAACAATCGGTAAGTCCTTCATTCTTTCTTTTATCGATAACTCCACCTTCATTTGGTTTCCTCCCTAATAACCGTATGTTTTCTCCTTTCACCTTCAGACTACAAAATACGGTTTCTTCTCTGTGATATGGCCATCATTGGGCTTAGGGGTTTCGGAGATGTGAAGTGGCACAAGTGGCTTGAAGCAATCAAACCTTTATTTTCTATTCATCATTCAATCAAGGTGAGAATGATTATCATAGTATTGGGTTGAGGCCGTATGTGCCCTATGGGTTTGATATGTGGTTTATGTGTGGATTTAAGCCACACTTGTGAAGGTTTTATTCTAAAAAGATTTGTCATATTATAGATATTAAACCAATGAGTGTAACCGATTGTGATCGTTGATCTTGGGAGGCTTTAGGTCGTTCGTTCAGATAAGGTTCGATACGAGTGGGTTAATCGTACTTTTTGCAATCAAGTGTGTATTTTTACCATATACCTGATAGTAGGCTAAAAAGCCGACGGCACACACTATTTTTAACTATAGATCGGCAAAAAGCTGAAAAGCCGAAAAGCTGAAGGATTGGGTTTGGAGACCACATGGGCGTGCAAACGCACATGTGATTCACCGAGCCTACGAAATATGGGTATACGATGATTAAGCCTGTAATGAGCCACGTCGGGCCAAAATGGGCCGTGTGGGCCCAATGGGCTCATAAGGCCCACACGGGTAAATCTCACGACATGTGGTAAATATTGGATTGGGCTGTGTAGTTTGCATGGCCGTGGTTAATTCTTGGCCAGATGTGCCACACGAGTGTGTGGGCCCACTTGGGCTGCATAATGGGCCTTAGGTCCATATACATTGATTTGCATGTTGAGGTTACATAAGTTGCTCGAGGCGACCGTAGACCTTCTGATGGGTCGATAGATGACTCTAGACTTATCCCGATAAAAAGACCGTAATACCCTTATAGGGTAAAATAACCATAATACCCTATAGGATAAAAAGACTGTAATACTCCTGTAGGATAAAATGACCGTAATACCCTTGTAGGTTAAAATGACCGTAATACCCCTGTAGGGTAAAAGACTGTAATACCCCTGTAGGGTAAAATGACCGTTGCAGGTTAAAATGACCGTAATACCCCTATAGGGTAAGATGACCGTAATACCTCTGTAGGTTAAAATGACCATAATACCCCTGTAAGGTAAAATGACCGTAATACCCTTGTAGGGTAGAATGACTGTTATGCCTTATATGATGTTCATTGATTGAGTATGTTATGTGATTTTTATGTGTTTTGCATACATGTACGACATACTGCATGGGTTGGGATATTGATATGGAGGAAGTACTGATCTGTTTGGGTCACACGGGTTGCATGAGACGACTGTAGACTTACCGAAGGCTTAGAGCCGTATATTCGTACTGATCTATTAAGGTCACACGGGTCGCACGAGATGACTGTGGACCGACCGATAGCTTTGTGACGTACTTACTATCGATGGCTTAGTGCCGTTCATTTTACTGATGGCTTCGTCCATGCATAATATCGATGGCTTAGTGCTGTCCATTTTATCGATGGCTTTGTGCCACGCATACAATTGATGGCTTTGAGCTGCTACTGATGGATTTGTGCCACTATTGATGGCTTGTGGCCCTACTGATGGCTTTGTGCCACTATTGACGGCTTATGTTGCTGCTGATGGCTTTGTGCCGCTATTGATCATGGTTCTGTGCCATCCTGATAATGGCTTTATGCCATTCTGTTTATGGTTTACAACCATTCTGTTTGTGGCTCTTAGCCATTCTATTTACTGGCAGCTTTTCTGCGACTCTAGTTAGTGCCGTAACCTGTGCTAACTCTGTAAGTGTAGAGATGGGTGGGTTGATTTTATCCCCACAGTAAGTGCAGGGTTAGACGAAGGCAAATGCAGGGTTGGATGGGATATCATGCATCATGCATCATACATAGTGCATTTTGATTCTGTTTCTATAATGGGCTCAAGCTGGATTGTGTCTGTATTCTATTACTGATTCTGCTACCGAATTGGGCTAAGGCCTAATTGATGCTAAAACTGTATTGGGCTTAGGCCCAGATTGTTATCGCATTTTTGTATGACTGATGTTTCTTTTTATATAGTAGGGGATTACACACTGAGTTTTCGTAAACTCACCCCGTTTTTAATTGTGTAGGTAATCCCTAACGTTAGGTAGACTGGGGCTGCAAGGGACTTGGAGATGGCCACACAACTTCTCATGTTTTTTTGTTTTATATATTTACTTATAAGTACTTTACTTTTGTTTTGGTTTGTAATAAGGCTTCTCTTAAACTTTTGGACTTCAATTTGGGGTTTTACTATGTTAAGTATTATATCTGCTAGTATTAGGACGCGGTTTTTCCAAATTGATAATTGTTTTCAAAGTATCATGTTTTCGTAAAATATCGGAAAAGCTTCCGCAACTTCCTTGGTTTTTAAACATACAACAAACTAATAATGTTTTAAAGTAATGACGTTTTTAAATGGTTAGGAAGGTTAACAAAGAGGCTTTAACTTTCAAATGGGCTTTTATCAATAAGACTAAGTATTCAAAAAAACACTCCAATGTGACACCGCCAGATTCGGCCATAACATCTAGGCTAGGTTTGGGGTGTTACAGCTCGTATAAGGGATCATATAAGGAACAATATGTTTGTTATTGATTGATTTTACTATGATTGATGTTGTGAATTAAATGGCTAAAATTTTGATAGTTTGAAACGTAAACTTCGGTAATGCTTTGTAACCCTATTCCAATATAGATTTGGGTTAGGGTGTTACAAAAGAAAGGTGGAATCACAATTGTCGAGAATAAAGAAAACGATTTAATCCCAATGAGGATGGTCATGGGTTAGAGAATGTGTATTGACTACAAAAAATTTGAACAAAGCTACGCGAAAAGGATAATTTTTTGTTTCCTTTTATGGATTAAATGTTGAGTCGACTGGCAGATAAAGGATTTTACTGTTTCTTAGATGGATATTCGAGATATAACCAAATAGTTGTAGTCTTGGAAGACCAACAAAAAATGACTTTTACTTGCCTATACGGTACGTTTGCTTTTAGGTGAATGCCTTTCAGTTTATGTAATGCACCTGCAACATTTATGATATTTGTTTGAGTAATTTGGCTAGGGTACTGAAGAGATGTGAGGAGACAAATCTTTAACTTAATTGAGAGAAATTTCACTTGATGGTTAAGGAAGGGATTATTAAGGACATAAAATTTCTAGAAACGGGATTGAAGTCAACAAAGCAAAGGCGGATGTGATTGAAAAGTTGCCACCACCAGTCACTGTTAAAGGAGTTAAAAGTTTTTTAGGCCATGCCAATTTTTAACGAAGGTTTATTAAATATTTTTAAAAAAATTTCCAAACCTTTTTGTACTTTTCTAGAAAAAGATACAACTTTCGAATTTAACAAAGTATGCTTGGAAGCTTTTCAAGAGTTAAAAAATCAGTTAATCTTAGCCCCAATAATTGTTACACCTGATTGGAACTCACCTTTTGAGTTGATGTGTGACACAAGCAATTTACTGTAGGGGATGTGATGGGGCAAAGAAGAAACAAAGTGTTTCATCTGATCTACTATGCAAACAAAACTTTGACATGAGCCCAACTTAATTACACTGTAACTGAAAAAGAAATCTTTTGTAACACCCCTTACCCCTATCCGTCGCTGGATTAGGGTTGTGAGGCATTACCGATCATAATAAAATTCGTACAATTATTCAATATAATTTGCAACTCGAGATTTAGATTACATCTAGGCTTATAACTCATTCAAACATCAAATCTTAAAAAATTGATCATACTCAACATAGCTTAAATAAGGCATAATCTAAATCGTGTATATATATATATATCAAACAACTTATACATATATAGAACATATAACACATCAATAATTTCATTAATGAATATTTATACTTGTTTCAATAAAGTCATGCGAGTGAACAAATTATACATCAATTGAAACAAATGTCATTACCAACCTTCTTATTCATTTATGCGGCATTAATTTATTAGTCTAAATAGAATTCATGTATTATGCATATTTACATAAATTAAGAACAAGCATTCGGGTTTATTTATAACCCATTCCAGTCTTTATTTATTCAGCTATTACAACCCATTTATACTTTTCATAACCTTACAATTGATCCATGAATTCTTACAGCCACGCACATTTACATATCACCCATAATATATACACATATATGTACATTTAAAGACATATAAAAGCTCATCTAATATGCCATGACTGAATACTTATGCACACATAATCATTGTTATTAAACTAAACTCCCTATACTAATCTTAGGCCCAATATGTCTAACTTATCATGATAATTAGATTAAGTATCATACTCATAATTAATATAGTTTATAAATGGACACCAAATTTACCTCATGCAAAAACGCATTAATTCTCACTTAACCAATATAAGGCTTACCTTGGCACAATCAATGTCTATTATACATCATATGGCCGAAACACATAGTAACATCATAAACATTAAATGTATTTATATTAGATTCAGTTTCAATATAGGCTCAGACCAAGATCAAGCATATATATAATATCACCAAATTCATTCATGCCACATCCGAATTCAACAACCAACCTTAATATGTGACCACTTAACACGATTTATAATAATCTATAGCACAAGGCATAGTAACCAAAATAATTCAAAACATAACAAAACCAAAACCGAATTCAAGCATAGAAAATAAGCCATTTTCGCATGGCTTTTATACATAACCAAAGTATATTATTTCAAGACACATTCCAGCCTATACATGCCATAATTCGAGTTTAACTTATAGAGGTACCAAAATAATAGATAGTGTGATGAACTTTGCTGATAGTCCCCGAGCTCGTAGCTAAATTCCAAAATCTATAAAACAAGGTAAACATGAATACACAAAGTAAGCTATCATAGCTTAGTAAGTCACAAGCAAATAAACAACCCAAAAAGGTATTGAACTCATTTTAACTATCCAAATTTCATTAACATTATCATACTAGACCTCAACCTTTCAAACGAGATAATTAATACATTTTCGTAAACAATTTTTCTATATGGTCGAATACCCACATAATTATTTTAACAAATCAATCTTCAAAAACAAAGAGTTATAATGAAACCCTACACACATATACTTAAATACGTAAATTCGAACATCATAATATGTCAACATTTACATATATTATCTATGTACCGAATATACATGGTCACACATGTACACATAGTTAAGAATCATTTCATTGATACTCAAGCTATCTAGTCACAAAGCCAAATACACATACCATTCTCACATATATTCATCATTAGCATTATACATGATTGTAAAAATTATCAAGTTATAAACTTACCTTATTACTAGTAGCCAACAAGCTAATTCATACCTGGACATTTAGCTCATTTTACAGATCCATACCCGATTTACCTTTGCCCGATGAACCATTCGAAATTGGATAGGACACTCGGATAATCACACATATTTTACAATGCCAACATCCCAGACGTGGTCTTACATGTAGTCACATATCGATGCCACTAACCAGGCAGGGTCTTACTCGTACTTATATATCAAAGTCACATATCGAAGCCATGGTCTTACTCGTACACATATATCGGAATCTTATGTCATGACATGTGTATCTTAACTATTCCTAGTGTTCATACGAGGCTTTCGGACATTGTAAGTCGGTCGAAACAAATTCAGAAATATAGTAGCCAAGTTTGTTCATATTCGGCTATAGCTTATATAAATTCATATATTGCATTTTGGCACATATATTTAGCATTTAATTAAAATTAGGTACGTTTATTTGCTTATAAACTTACCTCAGACGATATAAAACAGAACGGGACAGCTAGTTGACAACTTTGTTTTCCCCCAGTCTAAATCCGATTTTCTTGGTTCTTGAACTAAACATATTCAATTTAAGCTCATTCAAACATATTTTCATTCAATTTAGTCCAAAAACACATAAATGGGCAAATTACCATTTTACCTCTAACATTTACACCTTTTACAATTTAGTCCCTATTGCACAAAACACAAAATATGCAAAATTTGAATACACCCATATTCGGCCGAATGTTCTTAGTGTCCATACAAGTCCATATATTTCATTTATTTCAGATTATAGTTCCTCAAATTATTGTTTTTGCAATTTAATCCTAATTACTCAAAATCATCAAAAACTCCTATACAAAATATGTTAATCTAAAACATATCTTTCATATTTCATCATCAAACAACAAAAATCACAAGCTCTCAACAATGGCATAACTCAAAATATTCACCAAAATAAAAAATTCAAGAATGGGTTTACTAGTACTCGAAGCAACGATCTCAAAAATGTAAAAATTATCAAAAATCGACTAAGAACAAACCTTAAATCCTGCTTGGAAATGGTCGAACCCTAAAACTCTTCTCTTTTCTTTCTTATTTAGCTATTTCGGCAAGAACATGACAATATAAAACCATATAATAAGCTGTATGTTTTATTATACATATATTATTAACCATTTTACATTTTTACCCTTAAATTAAATTAGTAAACCGCATATAACATGCCCATTACCGTCCACCTATAAACCAATGGTATAATTGCATTATAAATGCCTCCACTAATAAAGACAACAACAATTAAGCACTTTCACAGATATAAATTCATACATAATAAACACAGAAAATAATTTTAAAATATTTTTTTGACTAGGATTCGTGGTCTCAAAACTACCGTTCCGATTAGGGTCTAAATCGGGCTATTACATCTTTGCTATAGTTTTTGCTTTTGATAAGTTTCGTTCTTATCTTATAGGTATAAAAGTCACAATGTTTATTGATCATGCGGCTATCAAATACTTACTCGCAAAGAAAGATGCTAAATTGAGGTGGATTCGGTAGGTATTCCTACTCCAAGAATTTGACCTTGAGATCTAAGACATAAAGGGAGTTACAAATCAAGTAGCTGATAATCTGTCAAGGTTAGAACAAAACGAGGTAACGTTGTCACTCATTCCAATTAATGAAAATTTTCCAAATGAGCATATCTTCAAGGTAAATCAAATCCATGAAACTCCATGGTTTGCTAATTTTGAAAATTATATAGCATATGGAGTAAAGCTTCTAGAAATGACATACCAACAAGGAAGAAATTCCTTCACGATAGTCGATATTATCTGGGAGGAGCCTATTTTGGTTAAACAATATGCAGATAATATAATTAGCAAGTGTGTAGCTGGAAGTGAGATTGGGGAGATCCTATACCATTGCTAGTCATCTTTAAGTGGGGGACACTTTGGTGGTTCCTGCACTGCAACAAAGATTTTACAAGCTGGATTTTTTTGGCCAATGGTGTTTCAGGATGCATACGCATATGTGAAGAATTGTGATCGATGCCAAAGGACTAGGAACATCTCAAGGAGAAATGAGATGCCCTTGACAAATATCCTAGAGGTAGAATTATTTGATGTTTGGGGCATTAATTTTCTAGGCCCGTTTCCTTCTTCTGATGGTAACAGGTAGATCTTAGTGGTTGTTGACTATGTATCGAAGTGGGTGGAAGTCAAAACATAGCTAATAAATGATGTTAAGGTAGTCATGCAATTCTTACATAAGCAGGTGTTTACACAGTTTGGGACTCTAAGGGCTATAATTAGTTATGAAGCATCTCACTTTGTAAACAAATGGCTTAAGTGGTTTCTTACAAGTATGATGTGAAACACAAATTGCCATTGCCTATCATCCACAATCAAATAGGCAAGTTGAATGGGTAAATCGTGAGATCAAATGAGTCATTGAGAAAGATTTTGACCTAACTAAAGAGATTGCTCCCAGAGGCTTGATCATGGGCTTATCAAACAGCTTTTAAGACATAGGAATGACTCCTTATCAGTTAGTCTTTGGAAAGGCATGCCATTTGCCACTTGAGTTGGAAAATAAAGGTCATCGGGCTTTGACATGATTAAATTTAGACCTAAAGCAATCTGGTGAGAGAAGAATATTACAACTTAATGAGTTGAAGGAGTTAAGATTGTTTTCGTATGAGTATGCCAGGATGTACAAAAAAAAGACTAAGAGATGGCATAAAAAATGTATACAACCTTGGGAATTCAAAGAAGGTCAAGAAATCTTGTTGTTTGATCCAAGGCTAAGATTATTTCCTGGAAAGCTCAAATCCCAATGGAAAGGACCATACACCATTCACAAATTATTTCCTGGAAAGCTCAAATCCCAATGGAAAGGACCATACACCATTCACAAAGTCTATTTGTATGGAGTGGTGGAATTACAATATAAAAAAGGGAGGTACTTTAAAGTTAATAGTTATCGTCTCAAACACTTTTGGAATAATGATGTTGAGCGAGTTGAGACCACTCTCAACTTAATGGACCCTTAATTTTTATTTTTAAATGACGCAATAAGAAAAATTTCATGAATTAGTACATTAAATTAATTCTGTCTGAGGAGATTGAGATTTAAGCGGGACCATTTGTAACCCAACCTATCTAGAGAACTTAATTTAACGTAATTTTTCGAGAATTTTTTTCTAAGTAGCTTAAATGAATTTTTAATTATTATTTTTAATTTCAATTTTATTTCTATTTTATGTTCAATAAGAAGGTCAAGTTGGCCCAAGTACTAATCAGTCTATATTTTGTTCAGTTTAAGAAATAATAATAGTTTGGGCTCGAGGCCTAAAAGAGGAGGAAAAATATCCACTTTTTCCATCCATAAAACCCCTCAAAACCCTAATTTGTCACCACATCTCCTTCCCTCCATACCTTGTTGCCCAAGCATCCTTTTTAACTAAATTTTAGCTAAAAACTTGCCCTAGTTTACTACTATATAAACCTCTCTCTTCATCATATTTTTCATACCACTTAAGCAATTAGCCTTAACCCTAGCAACCAACTTCTTTTCTCCTTGCCGTTGGCTTCAAGAAGTCTTCAAATTTCTTTTCCAAAATTTCCTAGTTGTTACCTTTTCCTTTAGTCACGACATTCATTTGTCGTAGCAATCATCTCCATCGCCGTTGCCACAGCACCACACTCCAAACTTTCCCTTTTTGTTGTTGCAATACCTTCGCCATTGCAACTTTCACCTTAGAAAGTTGAAATTCTTCTTATTTTTCAGGAAAAGTCACCATGTCTTGTAAAAGAACTAGATCTTCCAAAAATTTGGTTGAAAATTCTATTGTGATTCAATATGATGAAACAAGGGAAAGATTTGATTCCATATTAAAAAATCAGGCCATGATGCTAGAAAAAGGTTTCAATTTGGAGAGAAATGATAATATGATTATTCCTTTATCAATTCGAAAAACAATTGAAGCCTTAAATTAGAATCAGTTTTGTGATGCACAATAATTGCCCGAAGAGGAGTTCGTAAGAGAATTCTATGCCAATTTATTTGTGCCAAACACTACTGAAGTTTTTGTTCGTAAGAAGAAGGTATCTTTTACTTCTAAATCAATTAATGATTTGTTTAATTTGCTTGATACTGAAGAAGATGAATACTTTATCATGATGACAAATGTCAATTAGGATTTTCTTCAACAAATACTTAATGTTGTTACAAATCCAGGATCCTAATGGATTATAACAAAGTACGAAAGTCGTTCTTGCTGAAGGGAGTACTTAAAACCAACGGCTACAGTATGGTTCTACTTTGTTTGATATAGCTTCATGCCTATCTCACATAGTTTCACCATCTCGATGGAATGAATGCTTTTGTTGTATACAATTATGACAGAAAGGTCTATCAATGTTGGGAGAATTATTCTCAAAGAAATCCAAAATTGTGCTAGGAAAAAGGCAAGAAGTGCTTACTTTCCCTTATTGATTACTTCACTTTGCTTAAAGGCCCAAGTTAAATCATAAGAAAACCTAAAGGTCGTTATGTTCAAGGTTGCATAACAAGACATGATCTTGAAAAGTTAGTGGAGGTGTTGAACATTGAACGAGATTGAGCCAAATAAGTCTAACAAACCAGAATTTGATGAGCCATCAACTGAATCTAAATCGAAAGTTGACTCAATCAATGAAATAGAAGAAGTAGAATCTGAAGGTGAACTAAACAATCTTGAACCTAGGGTGGAACCAAATGTTACTGAACCAGTTAAGCCAAGTGTTAATCTTGAGTTGACCATTCTGATGACCTCTTCTTCAAACACTATGAATAAATTAGAATTTTCAACTATGATGGATATGTGGAAAGTTATGCATAGCCAACAATAGGCTTATTAGAAATATGAAAAATTTAGATATGATTCCATAAGGAATACTTTTCAGAATATCTCTAACAGTTTCATTCTTGAGTTCCCAGATCATATCTTCGAGACATGGTAAAAAGAGGTCATGAATACAAACGAGAACGAGAAGGCAAAGGAGAACAACAAATGGGATGATACAAATGAATAAAACGGGGGTTTCTTGTTCTTTTTGTTAGTATTATTCTTAAGCATCTTTATTTACTTTAGGAATGTTTTGTTTTATGCATAATAAAACTTAAATAATTTGCAATACATGAATAAATTAAGTAAAAAAAAATTCTCTAATAAAAAGCAACATAATTTGGTAATGTGAATGTACATGTCTAGGATTGCAATTCTACCTGGTGTACAGTTTTCATTCATTGCTTTATTATTATGTAATGATGACATTGCTTCTTTTTAAACGGGAAGGGGGTAAGGGCCAATCTTGTATGTTTATGTTTTTTTTTTATTTCAATTTTCACACATAAGTATGCTAAAATAAATAAGTGCTCGGAGACAATTTTTGTTTATAAGTTAGCCCATATAAAATTATACTTGCTAATTTTTTCAAGGTTTTTTGAATTCATGTTAGCATAATCAAAATTAGGTATGTTTTATAAGTTCCCTACAAAATTTTGCCATGAAAATTCTTCTCTCTTTGAATTTGACATGCATGAAGGTTTAAGTGTTTAGAATTGGGTTAGTAACTTTCTTGAGGCGAAATCCTAGGAGACATAAGAATTTGAAAATGATATAGGCACATTTTGTTTGGATCGTTTGAGCCTTTCAAGCTTACTGTAATTAAAATCAACCCTTGAAACCTTAATTTGAACTATATGGCCTATATATTTTATCTACCTACATCATAAGCCCGTTTACTATGTTTTCATAAATTTTATCCTAATTTTTGCACCAACTTCTACTTTCTTTGGTGAATAAATTTTGGGGAGAAGTTAAAAGAAGGTATTTGATGTGATTAAAAAAAAGAGATCAAATATTGAAAAAATTGATCAAATGATGTACGATCAAATGTATGATCAAGTGATGAGAAATATGAGCTTCAAAATTAAGTTTGAGGGTGTTAACCCTAAAAAGAAAGGTGAATTGGGTTGTGCAAGGTCCAAGGCAAGTTTAAGGTTATTTGAGCTTAAAATTCACTTTGTTTAATCCTTTCCTTAAGCCTAGCCCTATTACAACGCTATGAAAGACCTTAGGATTGCTTTGCTAAATTAACAATAAGGAAGAATAATTGGATAGTAGGATTTATGTATAACTTTGAAAAGCATACGAATTATGATTATTGCTAACATCTTCTTTTACTTGATATGAAAATTTGAAATTATTTATTGCATATGAACAACTTATCAACAAGAAGAGTTTGTGCGCATAAAATTTGTTGCAGTATGATTATCTGAAAAGTTGATTTTATGTAAACATTGGACAAAATTGCCTTAAACTTATTCTTTACATGAAACATTACTTCAGACGAGTAGTGGATTAAGTTTAGGGGTGTCTAAACTATAACTTTATAGATTTTTTATGACTGTTTATATCACATTTTTATTTAGAATTTATGTTAATCTCGAGTATTTGGATATTTAATTAGGTGATTTTTGTTCATACTGAGACAATGGGCATAATTTTAGTAAATTATGAATTTTATGGATTTATGTATTAAATTTTGCATAATTTAGCTATCTGATGTTACATAGTAATTTTTGTGCTTTAATATTGCAGTGGGACCATTGAAAAGTGTGGAAGCTTATTTAAATCATACATGGGGATGAGTTATATGCCACTTGAATTGGATGGTAAAGACAAAAAATTGAGTCAAGAGAAGTCAATTTGATCAAGTTGAAGTTGTCTTGTTGAAAAGAGCAAGTCTGATGGTTATTTGGGTCAAAAAGCCGTCCAAGTGGGGGAAAGTAGTCCAATTTGACTAAGACATCAGGAGCAACCCAAATTAGCATTGTGATAATTAATTTGGAGGTCCTTATGTTAGAGTATGCCTAAAAATCAATTATGAGATGATTGTAATAACATATTTGTTTTACCTCATTTATTAATATAAGTCATTGCCATTATTATTTTAGTTTCTATTCTATGTATATAAAAAATTGTTTTATAATAATGTCCTGAGAATAATATGGTTATTCTTAAAAGGTCATTAGTCGAGTATTATTATGGGCTTGGACAATAATAATGCATTAAGACTAACATGTAGTTTATTGATGACAAAGTGTTGTCATTGACATGGGATGTCAAAATCAATACATGAGTATGTGTTAAAGTAAAACATATTGGGCTGACCCGCTATGAGTTTGTTTCTTGGATTATTATGTCATAGTCACAACATTACTTATAGTGATTACTATGTATACAATCCTCAGACTTGAGATCATCATTATCCCAACATTGTGAGTCGTATATTTTGATTTAGTCAAATGTCTACCGTAACTAGTTGTTCTATAAAGGTTGATGTTGGATATATCTTTGCAGTGAGATATGGTTGATCAATATAGAATTTGTCCCTCCTACATAATGGGAGCAATATCTTAGGCCACTTGATTAAGTGAGACAAGAAATGCATGGCCATGCTCAAATAAGTTGATATGAGATTATCATACTTATTTGTTTATCATAGTCTACTTAGGATATTAAGAAACATTAGATGGACTATGCAAGTGTGACTATTCCATGACTTGTATCCATTCTAGATATAAAGGACAAAAAAGGGTTTAATACATGAAGGGTTAGTCATAGAGAGGTTATGTCGAATCATGACTTCTTATAACTTAGGTAGCAATGATGCATTGCTCGATCCACTCATTGTTTGTAATATTAGAATTGTTCTAGTATTACCGCTAACGTTATAAGAACCTACAGGGTCACACCCTATGGTTGAAACGAATGGAATCCAAACTTAGTTGGTATTGTTTTTAGCTGTCACATGAATTAAATTGATTATAGAATTAATTTAATTTCGTAGTTAAATATCGAATGAATTATATGTACAAGTATGTTGTACACATAATGAGAACATGGTTAATTTAATATATATGAATTTGATTCATATAGAATTTAACTAAACATAATTTACCGAAATCCTTATTATAATTATTACAATTATGGTTTATATTGTTTTGTGCCTCAATTGTTCATGCTCCCAATTAAAACCATTATGTATTTTATGCATTAAAATACGTTTAGATGCATTAGAATTAGTTAGTCAATCCTAATCAGATGATAACTAATGGACACGATAGTTAGAAGGTGCTTGCTTAATTTATATACTAATCAGAATAAATTAGGGGTTCGTTATAGACTAAGATAACTTATTACCTTGCATAACTTTAGGTTTATTTGATTAAATTGTTTCAAACCTAAGCCACCCTGTCACTTCACATAATTCTAAGGAATCCTTAGTTAAATTATGACATTGGTTTATGCATATTTTTCTAAGTATAAGATTTGGTTGAACTTATATGAGATTCCCAGTTAATGAACGATCGAATTTCCATGGAATATTTTTTGAACATTGTTAAAAATGAAGAAAATGGATTGAGTCAAGTGTTGTAATTGTTCTAGCTTATTCATGTTATTGTTGTTGAACTTGTGAAATTGTTGTTAAACCATCACCCTGCATTTTAGTTCATCTAATTTGCATTTAGGTAATTTGCATCTAGTTAATTAATTTAATTTTAACATCTATCACTTAAAAATTATTGTGTTTTCTTTACAAACTTGTAAATTAATAATTTTGCAATTATTTGATTAACAGATACAACCCTTGTGGAGACGATAATTCTTTTACTTACTTATTGCTTGATAACGACTGTGTACACTTGCACAAACCTACACGTTACAGGCACCCTATAACTATCTTGTTTGCGATATGGATTTGCCTAAACTAATATCGAGTGAGGTTTGCCCATCATCGCTTAGGACACACAGAGAACCCCAGTCGATAAATGCGGCTTATCTGCCCTTTTTAGAATGTGCCATGGTGATAAATGATAAATTATACATATTTTTACCTCATGTTTAGCCTATATTTTGGATGGATTATCATTAATTTTGTGAGAATTAGTGCTCTTAATCTTTTTTTTTCATATCTTATACTCAGGAGAGCATAGGGAAGAGAAAAGAACGAAAAACAGGCCAAAAACAATGAAAATGGGCCAAAATATGAAATCGACACGGCCCAAGGAGTCACGGCCATGCCACATGAAGATCACAGGTCCAGCCCTCGACAAGCACGACCAGGCCACACTGCCGTTCCTCCATCGACAGACTCTCACACGGCCTCTTGTCGTGGCACACGGGTGTGGCACACGGGTGTGTCCCTGTCTTGAGGAAGAGGAATTTCATTCGGATTTGGATACTTAGGGGCTAAGAAAGCCATTCTAAACTCTATATAAAGACCCCAGGAGGCAACTCTAAAGATATACTCTTTTCTCTCAGAGAAAGAGCACCATATTTCTGCCAACACAAGGAGTGAAAGCAATGAATTACTCCAAGGGAAGCCGATTGATTCATCCCAGAAGCCAGAGTTCTACATCAAGACAAAGGATCTCCCTAAATTCCTTCAGGGGTTTTTGGGTTCTTATGTTTTATTATTTTAATTCTTCTGAGATGTTTTCTTTCTTTATTATGAACTAAACCCCTCAAATACTTGAGGGGGATGAAACCTAAGACAGATCTTGTTATTATTTATTCTTGAATTATATGATAAATACTTGAATTGTTCTTAATTATGTGTTCTTCATTCTTGATTTAATAATCCTAGGTATTACTTCAAGAACTTGATGTGCTTAGGCAGAGGAGCAAAAGTCCCTATTTTAAGAGTAGATCTACCATAATTAAGCAGAGTTGCATACAACCCTAGATATAGGGCGACATAAATCTACCGGATTAGGGTCAAACCTAATAGGGGGATCTATAGATCGAATTAATGCAACCTAGGGTGTTAATTAATAAAGAAACTTTAGTTAACAGCCTAGGCCTAGTTGCTTTTATCCTCGAAAGAGGTATTAATATAGGTTATGGATCTCTACGGATCAAGTCAAGTAAAGAAATCATCTAGTTCAAGAAATTAATAACAAGTGAAGTCTAGGTGGATTCTCCCTTAAGTATTGCTCAGATTAATTAGCTTTTCCCTAAAGTTTTCCCTAATTTACTTTTTGTTCACTTTTAGTTAGTTTTAGAATTAGTTTCAATCAATCCTCCTTTATTTTTAGGCTAGATAATAGAAAGGAAGTAAGTATTAGTACTTTTAGTTCCCTTGGGTACGATAACTCGGTCTTGCCGCTAAACTATACTACTGTTCGATAGGTGCGGTTGCCTTTAAGATTGTGATATTAGTTAGTTTTTGGTGTGATCAGTTTTTATAAATTTTATTACTTAATATCGCGAGCATATCAAGTTTTTGGCGCCGTTGCTGGGGAACTGAAATATTAAGAAAACTCGATTTCTATTACTTTAGCCATTACTATATTTATCTATTTTCAGTTTTTATTTATTTTTATTTTATTATTTTTTATTTTATTTTATTTTATTCTATTCTTCTTTGTTTTTCTTCTTTTAGGTATTTCTAGTTTATGACTAGAAACAACCCAATAGGACCATTACTTTTTGACGAAGATTTAGAAGCAACAGTTCGAAGAAATCGTAGAGAGATTAGACGAAGCCTACAATACCCAGAATAGGATCAAGAACAAAGGCCAGAACCTATAGAAGAGATGGAAGCAAATCAAAACGTTCCACCACCTCCCGCAATAGTTGCGCCACCAGCAAATCAGGAAGCAGCTCCTCGCACTATGTATGATTATTCTAAACCTAGTTTGGCTGGTACCCAAACTAGCATTCTTAGACCTACTATTGCTGCTAATAATTTTGAATTAAAGCTTAACACTATTCAGATGATACAGCAATTGGTGCAGTTTGATGGTTTACAGGATGAAGATCCAAATTCCCACATAGCCAATTTTTTGGAACTTTGTGATACTTTTAAAATTAATGGCGTTTCTGATGATGCCATTCGTCTAAGGCTATTTCCATTCTCTTTGAGAAACAAAGCCAAACAGTGGTTAAATTCTTTACCATGAGGCTTAATCACCACATGGGAATAGATGACCGAAAATTTTTTACTTAAATATTTTCCTCCAGCTAAAACAGTTAAATTATGAAACGATATCTCTTCTTTTGTGCAGATGGATTTAGAAACACTATATGATGCCTGGGAGAGATACAAAGATCTTTTGAGAAGATGCCCTCATCATGGCCTATCTTTATGGTTACAAGTTCAAACCTTTCACAACAGTTTGAATCCATCAACAAGGCAAATGATCGATGCCCTGCAGGAGGAACAATCAACAACAAAACACCAGAAGCAGCTTATGAATTTATTGAAGAGATGTCACTGAATAACTATCAGTGGCAAGTCATGAGGACAAAGTCGACGAAAGCTACAGGAGTTTATAATATTGATGCTGTCGCTATGCTTTCTAACCAAGTAGAACTTTTAAATAAAAAGTTTGATAATTTTGTTGGTTCTACGCAGGCACAACCAGTGATGCAGTGTGATACAACTCCAGTAAACATGTTCAATCCAGATTTTTCATCCTATGGACATAGCATGGAAGCTGAACAAGCCAACTATATAGGTAACAATTCTAGACCTCAAAATAATCCTTATAGTAATACTTACAATGCAGGTTGGAGAAATCACCCCAATTTTTCATGGGGAGGACAAAGAAATCAAAGACAACAACCTCCTCCAGGATTTCAGCAGCCACCACCACAACAAGAGAAAAAGTCGAATCTTGAAGAGATGTTCACCAAATTTATGGCCGCATCAGAAACCCATTTCTAAAACACGAAAACGGCATTAGAGAACCAGCAAGCATGAATTCAAGGGCTTGAGAATCAAATCGGTCAGCTTGCAAAATTAATTTCAGAAAGACCATAAGGTGGAGTACCAAGTAATACTGAGCCAAATCCCAGAGAACATGTCAAAGCAATTACTCTAAGAGATGGGAAAGTCCTAGCCGAACCAAAAAAGAAATCTACTCTGGAATCTTCAGGAGACAAGGCCGAGGAACCCAAGGAAAACACTCCATCAACACTCAAGGAATACCAACCGCCCATTCTATATCCAGCAAAGTTGAAGAAAGACCGTACAGACGCCCAATTCGGTAAATTTCTTGAACTTTTTAAATAATTACACATTAACTTACCTTTTGTTGAAGCAATTTCGCAGATACCGAAGTACGTGAAGTTCCTTAAAGAACTTCTGATAAATAAAAAGAAGTTGGAAGAATTAGCCACAGTGGAACTCAACGAGGAATGCTCAGCTATTCTCCAAAATAAACTACCAGCAAAACTGAAAGATCCAGGGAGTTTTACTATTCCTTGTTTAATTGGTAGTTTACTCATTGATAAAGCCCTAGCTGATTTAGGTGCTAGCATTAATCTCATGCCTTACAAAATGTTCAAGCAACTTGGTCTAGGGGAACCAAAGCCCACTAGGATGAGTATTCAATTAGCTAATAGATCTGTTAAATATCCTAGGGCAATCATAGAAGACGTGCTAGTAAAGGTAGATAAATTTATATTCCCTGTTGATTTTGTTGTGCTTGATATGGATGAGGATATTTAGGTACCTTTAATTTTGGGACGTCCATTCTTAGCCACTGCTAGAGCTGTTATTGATGTAGGAGATGGTAAATTAGTACTCAGAGTTGGTGAGGAAGAAGTCGTTTTTAAAATCTATGATGCTATGAAGTTTTCTAAAGACCAAGATGATTCCTATTATTTGTTGATATTATTGATTACTTTGTTCAAGATAAGTTTCAGGAACTTTCTATGGCAGACACGTTGGAACTGTGTCTTGTTCAAGGTGGGGGAAAAGACGAAGTCACCACTGAAATTGAGGAAGTAAGAAATGAGTTAGATTCTAATGAAATCATCACAAGACACATAAGCTATGAAAGTATAAAAATGAATGATGAGTTAAGACAGAAACCTTCCATTGATGAACCCCCTAAATTAGAGTTGAAGCAACTACCAGATCATTTAAAATATGCCTTTTTAGGGGAAGATTCAACTTTACCAGTCATTATCGCATCAGATTTGAGCATTGCAGAAAAAGAGGAACTACTCCATGTATTGAGGGAACACAAGCATGCTATAGCTTGGAAAATTTCAGATATTAAGGGAATTAATTTGTCCTTTTGAACCCACAAAATTTTAATGGAAGATGAATACAAACCATCGGTGCAAGCTCAGAGACGATTGAATCCTAGTATGAAGGAAGTCGTAAAAACCGAGGTAATTAAACTCCTAGATGCAGGCATTATTTATCCTATTTCTGACAATTCTTGGGTAAGTCCTGTGCAGGTTGTTCCTAACAAGGGAGGCATAACTATGGTATCTAATGACAAAAAAGAGGCAATACCTACAAGAACAGTCACCGGATGGAGAGTTTGCATTGATTATAGGAAGCTGAATGACGCCACTCGAAAAGATCATTTTACCTTGCCTTTTATTGATCAGATGTTGGAAAGATTATCAGGTCACATGTATTATTGTTTCCTAGATGGCCTTTCTGGTTACTTCCAAATCCCGATAGCCCTAGAAGATCAGGAGAAAACGACATTTACATGCCCATACGGTACGTTTGCTTATCGTAGAATGCCTTTTGGTTTATGTAACGCTCCTACTACTTTTCAGCGATGCATGCTAGCTATCTTCAATGAATTTGTGGAAGATATCATGGAGGTATTTATGGATGATTTTTCAGTTTTCGGTAATTCTTTCCAACTTTGTCTTAATAATCTAAAACGTGTTTTGATAAGATGTGAAGAGACAAATTTAGTGCTAAACTAGGAAAAATGCCATTTTATGGTTCAAGAGGGTATTGTTTTAGGACATAAAATTTCTAGTAAAGGGATAGAGGTAGATAAAGCAAAAATTGAAACCATTGAAAAATTACCTCCCCCTAATTCAGTTAAGGCTATAAGACGTTTTTTAGGACATGCCGGTTTTTATCGCAGATTTATTAAGGATTTTTCTAAAATAGTTAAGCCTTTAACAAAGTTGCTAGAAAAAGACGTGCTTTTCAACCTTGAACAAGAATGTTTAGACTCTTTTAACACTCTTAAAGAAAAGTTAGTCAATGCCCCAATTATGATTTCACTTGATTGGAATCTACCTTTTGAACTAATGTGCGATGCAAGTGATTTTGCAGTAGGTGCAGTTTTGGGACAACGAAGAGACAAACACTTTCAATCGATCTATTATGCTAGCAGAACTTTGACAGCCGCTCAAGCAAATTATACTACCACAGAAAAAGAATTGCTAGCTGTTATTTTCGCATTTGGTAAATTCAGATCTTATTTGATTTTGTCAAAAGTCATTGTTTATACTGACCATTCTGCTCTTCGTTACCTCTTAACTAAAACTGATGCAAAACCTTGATTAATAAGATAGATTCTATTGTTACAGGAGTTCGATTTAGAAATAAAGGACAAGAAAGGAGCTGAAAACTTGGCAGCAGATCACCTTTCGAGATTAGAACACACGAAACCCAAGTACCTCGACAAAATAAACGACTTGTTTCTTGAAGAACAACTCCTATCCTTAGCAGATGCAATGGTTCCTTGGTTTGCTGATCTTGCAAATTATTTAGCAGCTAACATAACCCCAAAAGGGCTGACCCATCAGCAAAAGAAGCGATTCTTCACTGATGTGAAAAACTACTTTTGGGAGGATCCTTTTCTTTTTCGAATTTGTGCAGATCAGGTTATTCGAAGATGCGTTACTGAAACAGAAGCATACCAGATTTTGAATCACTGCCATTCAGGACCCACAGGAGGACATCACAGTGGAGCTAGAACTGCTCATAAGGTACTTGAATCAGGCTTTTACTGGCCTACACTTTTCAAGGATGCCAACAGGTATGTGACCTCTTGTGATAAATGTCAGCGAACAGGTAATATTTCTCAACATAATGAAATGCCTTAGAATTATATACTTTCATGTGAAATATTTGATGTATGGGGTATTGATTTCATGGGTCCATTCCCTACTTCATTTGGGAATAAGTTCATCCTAGTAGCAGTAGATTATATGTCAAAATGGGTGGAAGCCCAAACCTTACCTACTAATGATGCTAGAATGGTAGTACGATTTTTGAAGAAACTTTTCTCTCGATTTGGAACACCTAGGATAATTATTAGTGATAGGGGTACACATTTTTGCAATGCCCAGTTTGAAAAAGTCTTGAAAAGGTATGGAGTACACCATAAAATAGCTACCCCTTATCACCCACAAACCAGTAGCCAAGTCGAAGTGACAAATAGGGAACTCAAACGCATCCTAGAGAAAACAATAGAAACAAATAGAAAGGATTGGTCAAGGAAAATAGACGATGCTTTATGGGCTTATAGAACTGCTTTTAAAACACCCATAGGAACATCTCTTTATAAGCTTGTCTATGGAAAAAGTTGTCATTTGCCATTTGAACTTGAACATAAAGCATTTTGGGCTATCAAATTTTTAAACCTTGATTTTAAGCTTGCAGGTGAGAAGCGATTAATGCAGTTAAATGAGCTCGATGAGTGGCATTGCAATGCCTACGAGAGCTCACGACTATATAAGGAAGACATGAAGTGACGTCATGAAAAAAGACTGAAACAACCTAAATAGTTCAAAACAAGTGATCTTGTCGTACTCTAAACTCGAGGCTGAAATTATTTCCTGGAAAACTCAAGTCAAGGTGGTCAGGTCCATTCACTGTTCAAACTGTCTTTCCATACGGCACAATTGAGGTAACTCACCCCAACTACGGTACGTTCAAGGTAAACGGACATAGGCTTAAACACTACAGAGGTGAGAATTTTAAAGATAAAAGGGAGGATCTTCAGCTCCACGAAATCCCTTCGTGATACATCCAGACAGAGTCGAGCTTAGACTCTAAATAAGCACTTTTCGGGAGGCAACCCGAGCACTAACTTAGTAATTTTTTGTCTATTTTGATTTTAGTATTTTCATGTATCAATTAACCCTTTTTAATGCAGAGATTTAGGACCACACGGCCAGTCCCACGGGCGTGCCCCAGGCCGTGTGAACACTTCAAACAGAGACATGGTCGTGTACTGAGGCCGCGTATAAACAGAGCACAAATTTTCCCAAAACACTGGCCACCGATATATAGCCACAGCCGTGCGATATAGCCGTGGCAACCTTTCGACTTCAACACGGGCTACCAACAACACCCCACGGCCATGTGACATGGCCGTGGCAACCCTGCAGTATCAACACGGGCTTGCACAAATCCCCACGCCCGTGTCCGCAGCCCGTGGAAGACACTGTCAAATTTCACACGGCTATGGCACATATTACACGACCGTGTGAAACATGAACATGATCGAACATGGTCTTGTATACCATCACACCACTGTGTGAGTGACGAAGAACCGATCTCCCACGGTCGTGTCAAATATTCCCACGGGCGTGTACTTCGAACTAGGAGCGCCAAAACCCCCGAATTTCAAAAGACACGGGCAAAACACGACTCACACGGGCGTGTGACATGCCCGTGTGACCCAAAACTTATAAATAGGCAGCCACTATTCATTCTCTTCTCCACTCAAAACCCTAAAATCCTCCTCCTCCAACCACCATAAGTGCTGCCACAGCCCTCAAAACACCACCACCCTCGAAATCAACCGACCCACGCCCGTGCAAACCATTCCCACGACCGTTCGCCCTCAACCCACGACCGTGCAACCTTATATTCGGCTCTATGTTCTCATTTTTCTCACTTATATTTCATTTTCTTTTCTATTTATTTTAAATTTTACTTTATTCTAATTGTTAATTTAAGCATGGAATTAGTTATATTCGGATGAATAATCTAGAATAGTATAGAATATATTAGGATTGCATGCCATTTAAATTCATTTATTGTATGCCACTTAAATTCATATTTGCATGCCATTTTCCTCATTTATTTAGTATAAATACATACTCATATTTCTTAATTTTGTTACAAATTTCAAAATGATTAATTTCTACTATTCAGGTTAATCCTCATTTTATATTTTCTTTTTCTTAGGAACATTTTCGTTTTAATCTACATTTTAATTATTATCTATCTAGTTTAATCTCAATCTTTAGGACTAATGCTTGTTATTTTATTTTAGATACTATATCATCATCATGTGGTAGGAAAACTGCCGTCCCCGTCTCCAAGAAACGTAAGGGGCCAGGGAGTTCATCAGCGAGACCCACCTCCGAGGCTCGACACCCATTCATCACATTTTCCCAAGCCTCGCAGGAGGAGCATTATCAATTACTCTGAGCCCGCCCTATATCCACGGGTCGCTGCATAGATTGGGCTGGCCTCGAATAGATACATTTAGTGGACGACGTTCGGGCCCTACTCATGAGTGAGCCATGGGAGCAGTTCTTCCAGATTATCGAGCCCACCTACTTAGAACTCACTTTAGAGTTCTACTCCACCTTCCACCTCCAGACTGTGATGACCAGATTTGATGATCCAGGGACGGTCCAGTTCCATCTGGGAGGACTCGTGCGTCGCCTCAGTGTGCTAGAGTTCAGCTCCACACTCGGGCTCTACACAGAGCAATTTATGACAGACGAGGACTTCCCCAACCTTTCTCACCGCATCCATATCAGGCCAGTCGATTGTTGGAACGAAATCGCCCCGAGACGTCAGACATATAACCCAGTATCAGCAAGGCGACAGCCCTCGTTCCCTCTCTGAGGTACATTCATGCTCTCTTTGCTCAACTCTTGCAGGTAGACGGGAGAGCACATGCGTCGTCAACACTCACGATGCCTACTTCCTATGGTGCATGGTGAATGGACACATCATCGATCTAGCATACTTCATCACGCACGCCATGCAGCACCAGACAGAGAGGCACCGCAGAGGCGTCTTATCTATGGGGCCTTACATCACACGTCTGGCTCGTCACTTCGGGCTCCTCAACACTTCAGCCCAGATATCCTCCTACACCCTGATTGGTCAGATGTCTCCCCAAGGCATCGTGACTATGCTACATATGAGGATGATCGAGCAGAGGCCAGGAGGGACACCCCTTCAGTTCCGCCTTGTTCAGGAGGGCGAAGACCCAGAGGACATTACTGATGATGTTCCACTACCACCACCGGAGGAGGATGCACCAGCAGCGCCAACACCACCCCCACCCATCTCATGCAGTAGCAGCCCACGAGCAGATATGCCAGCACCTCTGTATCACTCCACTACCGCGTGATCCATCTGAGGAATAGATATATCTATTCCTCTTAACTTTACTTTATTTTTTTTACTTTATTCTAAGTTTTGAACAGTAATCTCTATTTTTACCTTTTGTTTTAACTTTATTTTCCTTTTTACGTTTTATTTTATTTTATCTTTGTCATTATTTGAATATTAGTATTTTTAGTATTTTGTTTTATTTTATTTTACTTCTTTTCCTAATGGCCAACCCCTAACAAGTAATTTCTATTGCTCCAAATTCTCCACGACTAATAAATTCTTTCACAGTTTCAAAGGAGCTCTACAGCTTAAATCTCTATGAAAAAGGGAACACCTTGCCACAACTGCCAACTCTTCCAATCTCCGTCTCACTAATCCATCCAAAGCAGGGAGTTTCATACCTCCCTTTATCTTATGATTATATGCTTTTATTGCTACTAATGCTATCTATGTACATTGAGGGCAATGTACATCTTAAGTGTGAGGGGGAAATCTATTTTCAAGTCTTTACACTCTCTTTGAAATCCCTGAACTTTTCTAACATTTTGCATTGTTCTTAAATTCTCACTTTCACTCTTTGCATTATCTTCAATCTCCTATTAAGAATTAATTCTGATTGATTTGTAGTTTTTATTGATATATGAGAATTAAGACATAGGTGCTTGTACTCTGATTATTCAAACTTTAAAACATTAGGGAATCAAGCATGATAAGTTGAAAATTTTGAGAACCCTAATTTTTTTCATAAGTTCTTTTCCTTAATTCTAAGTGTTATCTTGAGATTTGAAATTCGCATGATTGACATCAAAAGCCATAATTCTGGTGAGATTTTTGAGCCTTTTTAGCATACATTCTTTCGTGCTCACTTCTATTATTACTTTTAGTGAGTCAATACTGATTTGTTATTCTAGAACTTGCTTTGATTATACATGTTGAGACCACATCATTGATTTGATATACCGAGATGATAAAGGCACCTAGGATTTAACCCACTTACTCCAAAAAAGCCTACCTCGATAAATTAACCCCTAGTGAACCCTATTGAGCCTAACAACCTTTTCTTTAACTTACCTCTAATATTAACCTATAACCCATTTTTGTTGAATTCCATTCAATTACTTTGATCCCTATTTTTGTCGAGATTTGAGTTGAACTTATTATCTAGCTCTATTCTCTTTACCATATTGTATAGTTGTAAAATTTCAACTTAATGTATTTTACTTGAATTGCTCTTAAAAAAATGTACGTTCAGTTGTAATCTGTAATAGTTCAAATGGTTTTTGCATATTTCTATTTTAAGGCTACCAATGCGAAAATGATGTTATCATAAGACTTAGCTCGAGAAATATGTTCCAGTGATAGAGATTTTTCTAGTTAGATAATTTTTCAATTCAATCTCGATTCTAACCCTCTTTTGCAGCCTGTGACAACACCCCTAACCAAGCCCTATTACAACCATTAAAAGACCTTTTGATCAATGCATCATATCAATCTATAGTGGTGGAGATGTGATTTTCTTGCAAGCCTATGGTAATAACTTTTCAGGTTGACTAAAGAGTACTTAATTTTTGAACCCTAAACACTTTGAGTGGATAGAGTGAATCTTTAGTGATGATGTCAACTTCTGTTAATTAAGATTAAGAGATAATTACTTAGGAGAAGGGAGAAAACTTATGTTTCAACGATAAAATTCTCACCTTAGAGTGATTGAGTCTTTAATGCTCTTTCGAATGAATCTTCATTGTATGATTACCTGTGGAATAGTTTGAAACATTATTGATAAAGATTGTAAGTTGAGAGGAATGATTCTTGATTGGGGATTGAGATTTTGCTTGAGGACAAGTAAAGGCTTAAGTGTGGGGGTATTTGATAAACGATAAATTATACATATTTTTACCTCATGTTTAGCCTATATTTTGGATGGATTATCATTAATTTTGTGAGAATTAGTGCTCTTAATCTTTCTTTTTCATATCTTATACTCAGGAGAGCATAGGGAAGAGAAAAGAACGGAAAACGGGTCAAAAACCATGAAAATGGGCCAAAATATGAAATCGACACGGCGCAAGGAGTCCTACACGATCGTGGCACACGGCCGTGCCACATGAAGATCACAGGTCCAGCCCCCGACAAGCACGGCCAGGCCACACAGCCGTGCCTCCATCGACAGACTCTCACACGGCCTCTTATCGTGGCACACGGGCGTGTCCCTGTCGTGAGGAAGAGGAATTTCATTCGGATTTGGATACTTAGGGGCTAAGAAAGCCATTCTAAACTCTATATAAAGACCCTAGGAGGCAACTCTAAAGATATACTCTTTTCTCTCAGAGAAAGAGCGCCATATTTCTGCCAACACAAGGAGTGAAAGCAAGGAATTACTCCAAGGGAAGCCGATTGATTCATCCCAGAAGCCAGAGTTCTACATCAAGACAGAGGATCTCCCTAAATTCCTTCAGGGGCTTTTGGGTTCTTATGTTTTGTTATTTTAATTCTTCTGAGATGTTTTCTTTCTTTATTATGAACTAAACCACTCAAATACTTGAGGGGGATGAAACCTAAGACAGATCTTGTTATTATTTATTCTTGAATTATATGATAAATACTTGAATTGTTCTTAATTATGTGTTCTTCATTCTTGATTTAATAATCCTAGGTATTACTTCAAGAACTTGATGTGCTTAGGCAGAGGAGCAAAAGTCCCTATTTTAAGAGTAGATCTACCATAATTAAGCGGAGTTGCATGCAACCCTAGATATAGGGTGACATAAATCTGCCGGATTAGGGTCAAACTTAATATGGGGATCCATAGATCAAATTAATGCAACCTAGGGTGTTAATTAATAAAGAAACTTTAGTTAATAGCCTAGGCCTAGTTGTTCTTATCATCGAAAGAGGTATTAACATAGGTTAGGGATCTCTACGGATCAAGTCAAGTGAAGAAATCATCTAGTTCAAGAAATTAATAACAAGTGAAGTCTAGGTGGATTCTCCCTTAAGTATTGTTCATATCAATTAGCTTTTCCCTAAAGTTTTCCCCAATTTACTTTTTGTGCACTTTTAGTTAGTTTTAGAATTAGTTTCAATCAATCCTCCTTTATTTTTAGGCTAGATAATAGAAAGGAAGTAAGTATTAGTACTTTTAGTTCCCTTGGGTATGATAACTCGTCTTGCCCTAAAACTATACTACTGTTCGATAGGTGCGCTTGCCTTTAAGATCGTGATATTAGTTAGTTTTTGGTGTGATCAGTTTTTATAAATTTTATTACTTAGTATCGCGAGCATATCACATGGCCATGAAATTTCTTCAAAATTTACATAGCAGAATTCTTTTTAACTGTCCCGATGGAATTCATCATATACTACCGTAGTGACCAAAATCATAATTCAATCTCTCCACACTCATAGATGCCCCCATTTCCCCAAACAATTTCCAATCATATATTACATATTCAAGTAGAGTAACTCATCTTTTTAACCAAAGCATACTTCATTACATGCCACACATACATCATCACAATCACATCTCACAATGCACATTCCAAACACATACACATAGTTGCTCCACAGAATCATATTCACCTATACACATAGTTTATTATGTTCTAGACTCACAGGGACCAATATCAAAGATACATACTTATTTTTAGCAATCTTTCATTTACACACTCATCATTTCTAAGACATCAGTCACCGAAGACTTGTCTACAAAAACTTACAGGAATTTAGGGACTCACCTGAGATTCACCTACTACAGCTACCAACTTCAAACTCAAACATCCAATTCAAACCGGTAGCAACAACTTCTTATAGAATATGAATTCATCATTAAACCATTTACAGATAGATTGCTAACATTCCAATTATAGAAAATCCCCATGCAAGGTTTCTCATTTGTAACTTACTACCCATATATTTCATAGCATCCTTATTCTTAACATGAAAAGTTACCAGACTTACTAGGAGATGGAACACCTCAATCTTATTCAAGAACCCTTAGCTTCCAGATCACATCAGAAGAGGAACCAAAAATAACATTTAATACTTATGAAAAGAAAGAATTAAAGAATTACTTTGAAGGAAAAAAAAACTTTTCACGAACCTTTCTCACACATATATATAATCCACTCCCATTTAGTGGAATTTGACAAGTGTCCCAAAATTTCAGAAAATGCTCTTATTAATAGTCTACAAAATATGAAAGAAACATAAATGGAAGTCTTTTCCAAATTCCATTTGTCCAATCCATTTAGTTGGTTTATAAACAGATTTAGTTACTGAGACTTTCCCTATACAATACTGGAATAAAATAGGCGTAATATACATTTGGTAGTGACATACATAAAGCTTACTCTTCCTCTATGTCATCTTCTTTCTTTACTGAAGAACAAATCGAAGGCTAAATCATGATATACTTCCTTGGCGGATACTCAATTCACCTAAAACATTAGATCACCTGAAGCTACAATTTGGCGAACTAACTTTCGGATTGTGCCAAAATAGACATCTTCGCACCTTTACACCTAAAATTTGGGTTATCCAAATTTGGGGTGTGACATCATCTTTTTTAATAGATTTAGCATTCTTTTTTGAATACATAGAGTATTCGCATATTTTCACATTTCAAAGAATTTTATAGAGCATAAATAATTATATATATTTTACTTAACAATTAATTATACATAATTTATATTAATTTAAAACAACACCTTGATTTAGTAGATCCAATGCAACACTTAACCCCTTCGAGCACCCACTCTTGGATCTAACTAGATCAATCATAGATTTGGGCATTAAATGATGATCCATATTGAAACGTTATTTGAGTTCTTCCTTTAATAAGAAGTGGTTTAATCTAAATTTCCAATCCTACACTTACACTTATAATGTAACACCCCTAACTCGTTACCATAGCCAGATTAGAGTTATGGAGTATTACTATATAAAATAGAATTTTTAACTTCAAAATAGACCAATAATATAATTTAATATTAATTTCCAATAACCTCATTACAATCATAGCAAACATACACATTTGGGCCTTAAATCGATCCTTTGAGGCCCTAAAAACAATTTGAAAACAATCAGAGATCAATTTGAATCAAAATAGAAAATTTTAGAAAAACATAAAAAACTAGGAAATAGGGTCACACGGCCATGTGGCCAGGCTGTGTGTGAACATTCAAAGTAGGGACACACAGTTGTGTCCCTAGCCTGTGTGTTTGCTCGTGTGTGTATTTGAAATAGGGACACATTGCTATGTGCCAAACCGCATGTAGATTCGATGTTGGGTCACATGGTCGTGTACTAGGCCATGTGCTAGACCGTGTAACAAACTATTTTGAGTAGCATAACCGTGTTGTAGATCGTGTCTCAGATCGTGTTAAACCTACACCTAAAATATAAATGAAACACGACCATGTGAGGTGACTGTGTATGGCACATGGCTGTGTGATAGCCCATGTCCTATGTCATGTGCTCTGAATTTAGCCCCTAAAACAAGCCATTAAAATACTTATCCTTACCTAACAAGATACATCATTTACACATTCCTTCAATTAACCAAAACACTCTCTAAACACATTCAAAACATATTAAACCAATCAACCTACAAATTCTAAACAATATGCCATGCAAAGGCACCTTAATTCATACCAATTCAAAATCATATTATAACCTAAACATCAATCACCACAACCACAAACCTTTCAATTATTTCAACCACATATAAACATATCTCAAGTCATACATTTGCATTTCACTCATAGTGACCAAAAGACACATTCTTACCAAACATGACAAGTTTAAACTAACATATACTCAAAAGATATAACCATACCAAGTTGGCCAAATAACATATTCACAACATTTATTACAGTTAAACCTTATACATACCATTTATAACCATAGCCAAGATAATCAAACACTACCAAAGTGATTACTAGATAGTATTATAGGACTCTGACAAGATTCCAATCGATCGAGCTTTTGATGATCTATAAAACTGAAGAAAAACAACTACTTAAGCAACTAGTGCTTAGTATGCTCTTAAATAGAAGCTCACACTTACCAAACATCAACATTAAATCAGTCAACCATGCTTATTAAATCATATAGATACTTTACTTTCCTATTCACAACAATCCATATAGTTAGTAGATACCTTAAAAATATATCATCAAAGAAACATGGCATATATCATGAAATGAATTGCATTCATTCATCTTTTCTCACATGTTTGATTATTAAACTTTTTCCATTCATTTGCAAACACTAATTTTTCACTTCATAAGATTATTTATAACCACAAATTTGTATTCATACCTTTACAATAGCCTTTACTTACCCGTTGAACCATTTAGAATTACATTGGATACTTAGGAATGCTCACATAGCATGCCTTTTCATGTAACTGTATCCTTTTCAATAATACTCATACGAGCTATGGGTCAAGATATGATAACCGTTGAAAAGAGTTATATTTCATGCCTTTGGACCTAGTTAAATGTTTGTACTTAGGTACACTTAGTGGCATTTAAAGATATTTTATAAGTATTTTATCATTTGCATTAGGAGCTTGGACTATGTTTACATGATAGATACTTTTAATTGTGTATGGAAGGGTTATTTTTGGTGGTTTGGTAGGTGTAGGAAATGGAGAAAGAAATACATGAGTGAAGGTTTGTTGGGGTAAAAGGTTGGACAATTTGCCATCTAATATGCCGTGGCAATTCAAGAAGATGACCGAGTCAACATTTAGCACATACTAGTTTTAGCCCAACTCTATTTGTACCAAAAAATCTGCCTAAAAAAAGGAGAAGATATTTTGGGCTGTTGGAGCTATTCTAGGAAGAAAAAGCCTATAAAAATTTGAGGGAGAAAGCCCTAAGTGTGGAGATCCGAAGGCAACAATTGAGGGTAACAACTGAGTAGGAACGAAAAAAGGAGACTGAAGGCAGTCCCTCTCAGACATCACATGACACTGTGGTGCTAGATTGCGGATTAATTTAGCAACAACTATCTTCCTAATTTCTTCCATTATTTCTTATTTTGTTCTCTGTGGATTAATTTGATCAAAACGATGTTGGGTGTTATTTCAAACTTCAATTTTAATCATCGACCCATGAGCTAAATATCATAGGGTTGGGATTACATGATGGAAACTTTTATTTTCTTTAATAGTTGAAGCGGATGTTTGACTTAATTTATTAATGAAAAATGCTTCCTGGACACTATGACTATGCCATAGAACTTTTACTAATGGAAAATGCTTATTACGCAATTATTTCACCTCGTGAGCTAACATTTCGACCAGTTTTTCTTCATAAGACAACTCAGGTTGAATTTCAATTTCTTCCGTTGAAATAATGTGAGATAGATCTGATCAATACCTTCTAAGCATTGAAATGTGGAAAACGTCATCCATTTTCTATAATTCCTCTGGTAAAGCCAATCAATACATGACTAGTCCCACTCTTTCAGTGATCTCATCCAATTAAATGAGGACTCAGCTTCCTTTGTCGACCAAATCTTAAAACTTTCTTTTTGGGTAAAACCTTTAGAAATACTTTGTCGCTAATAGAAAATTTAATATCTTATTGTTTCAAATCTGCGTATGATTTCTGTCTATCGAAGGTTGTTTTCAATCTATCTCGAATTATCTTAACAATGTTTTTTTTTCTTGAATCAATTCCAGCCCAACACCTTTTCTTTCACATAATTCCATCCAAAAAATAGGTGTCCAAAACTTATGACCATATAAAGCTTGATACGGAGCCATTTGAATACTCGATTAGAAACTATTATTATATACGAATTCAGCCAAAGGTAAATAACGTTTTTGTAACACCCCTAACCCATATCCGTATCCGGAATAGGATTACAAAGTATTACCGAAATTTATAGATCATGTAAATAGATATTTCATTAAATATGGTAATCATGTCAGAAATTAAATATAAAGTCCCTTATATGAACCCTCAAGGTCCAAAACATGCATTAGAAACAAATTGGGACTAAATCGGGAACTCAAAAAATTTTATGTGAAATTTCAAAATTTTCCCTAGGTTTAGGGGTCCATGCCCATGTGGTCAGGCTGTGTGAGCCACACAGCCTAGTGACATGCCCATGTTTCAGGCTATGTGGCATATATAGTAGGGCACACGCCCGTGTCCTTAACCCGTATAACTCTCTATTTTTCAATTTATTTAAGTGTAGGGGTCACACGGCCAAGTCACATGCCTGTGTGCTAGGCCGTGTGATCAATTCCAAGTACTTTGTTTTGAAATTTTAATATGCAGGGGACACACAGCAAGAATACCCGCCCATATGCTAGGCCGTGTGTCACACACGGCTGAGAGACATGACATAATAAGGCCATTTACTAGCCTTATTTCTCACCCAAACTTGGCTTCCACCTATATTAACACTTAATTGTATTCACCAATCAATTCAAGATATTAAAACCAATCTAAAACCAAATCATATACATAATATTCTCATCAATTAAATTCTTATATTCAAATCTTTTCGAATTGAACATTCTTAATCCAATCATCCATATACTTGCCATTCATTAATCATATCATATTTTACCTATCAAACATGCTAAGGCCATATATATACATCTCAAAATATATCAAACACAAGCCATACCAATGGCTAGTTACAATCCAAAACATTTAAATGCCATCAATGGCTAAGTTCACCTATACATGTCATTATAACCGTAATTAATTTACCATATATATCAAAATGGGGTAATAGATAGTGCGAGTGATCTCCACCAAGCTTCCAATCCAACGAGCTTCCAAATTACTATAGAACAGGGGAAAAATAAAATAAAATAAGCATATAATGCTTAGTAAGTTCGTATAACATGGTAATTAACTTACCATTCCTTTTTATGTTCAAGATAAACATACAATGCACATTCAATCAATTTGATCATGAGCCCTAACAGATATTCTTATCACACTTGTTAGTCATATAATTTATTCAAATATCAAGAAACATGTATGGGCTCAACAATAACCAAATTTCCATGTACATATATTTTCCACATCATGTATTTATATAACACATATAAATCATATTCGAGCATTTCATGTAGATTTTCATAATATTTCATCTCGAGTTCAGGTTATTTCATGTCAAAACTTTACCCATTTAATCATTTGAAATATCAATGTCATACGGATAGTACACTCAAGGTGTATAATTTTTATAGTCATGGATGAACATATTCATTAAGTAAATTCTATGTTCATAGATTATCATCTCTTATTATCAAGTATCATGATTTTCATGTATTTCGAGCAGATACATATAATAATTCATTTCGTGTCCATATCTCCTCAAGTCAGACTTTTACCCATGGAATCATTGAAAACGTTGATGGATAAACTAGTAGTGTAACAGCCCGAATTAGGGCCTAAACAAAATGGTGGTCTCGGGACCACGAATTTGACATAGAAAAATTTATTCCGATTAGGTTTTAAGGTTTATTGTGCGATTGAATGCTTTAGTGAAAATTTAGTAAATAAATTTTACCGATAAAGTGCCCGATTGACTGTGTAACACCCCAAACCCGGCCCAAACATTACGGCCAAGTCCGGTGTGTCACATCACCTACAACTAACCAAGTGACCTAGTTACTAATGTTAGGGTGAGCTTTGTAAAATCGTTATTAAAGTTTTAAGAGGAAATTTCCAGTTAATTGGTGAATGTCCTATCCTCTACCAATTATTAAGAGATTATTATAAAATTTACTTTGCAACTCAATTGGTTCGTGTGACTAGTTTTGAAAACGTTTGATTAACTTTAAGAAAAACTCGCGCAGTTATATTCGAAATAATTTAAGTAATGTAAAGATAAGTAATTAAAACCCAAAATAAAAATAAATAGAGCGGCCTTATTACAAACCCAAATTTAATATAAAACAATTAAATAAAATAAAGGAATAATTTACTTAAAACCAGAAAGCAGTCTTCGTGGCCACTCTGAATCCCTCCCAGCTCCAAGTCCACAGTCTAGGGCTCACCTGCAAGGATAGAGAAATAAGGGGTGAGTTTGGAAACTCAGTATGCAAAGAAGCCCATCCAAGGCCCAAATCAGCTCAAGCCCACTAAGCTGAAGCCCTATCCAGATATAGTAAACTGGGCCTTAGCCCTTTTCAGATAACAGTACGACCCATAGGCCCATTACAGTAGCAGAACAGATATTAATTATGAATGCAAGCCCATCACATGTGGGGAGACTACTCAACCCACCCAACCACTACACTCCACTCGTACCAGCCCTACACTCCATGTGGGGAATAACTCAACCCACCTAGCCCTATACTCCATAGTTGCAACATAGCTGCTCAGATAATAGAAAAATGAGGCAAAACCTCCAGTACGTGGTCAAGCCACTTTCAGAACTTCCTCCATCAATAACCCAGTCCCATGAAACAGATAATCATGATATGGCATACAGTAAACAAAAACAGTGAATCATGCATTTCAGTCAAATTTAGCCCTAGGGGTATAACAGTTATTTTTCACCTAGGGGTAAAACTGTAATTTCTCACCCTTAAGGGGTATTTTAGTAATTATACCAGTTTTTAGGGTTTTATGCAGTTTTAATCAGTAATAGTCTAACTTTTATCTCAGTAGCTTATTCAGCCCATTTTAGCAGATTACAGTCATTGGACCCTAAAACCCCTAATGGGCCCTACAGTATCATTTAGCTAATTTAGCCCATCTAGTCCAAATTTTACGATCGATTTACCAGTTTTACCAGTTTTAGCAATTTTAGACCTACAGTCTACCAGTACGCATTTATTGCCTATTTTTACCCATATGGGCCCGTAAGCTCGTTGGGCCCATATTCAGCCCATCGAGGCCCAAACTTACCAAAGTGCACGAAATTGCGCACTCAACCATCTTGCCACTTGCGATTACAGATCCAGTGATTCCCATCTAACTTGTGAGCGTTTGCACGCTCACAAGCCCATGAAATGCCAGAATTCTGGCATTTTGGCTTTTCGGCTTTTGCCAATTTGAACTACAAGAGGGTGTTCGATACACACCTGATTTGCAACAGACGTTGATGAAATCTCCCATGGTATCCTACAATCGATCGCTCCAACTCTTAATTACAAATCAATAATACCCAAGCCTAATAAACACTTACCATATTCGGTCATAATCACCTAAGGCCCTTGAGATCTTACCTTTGCCGAAATTAGTGACTAGATCTAGATCTAGTCATTCCACTTGTTCAAGCTTTCGATCAGTCACCTCTAAAACATACTGACACCAAAATAAGTCAAGTGTTAAACCCCTTAGAGCTTTAAGCCCCAATCAACAGCCTCCCTAAGCCTCTAGGGATTTCGGCTTTTCCAAATCCCGAAATAACGAATAGATTTGAGATGTTGAGTACTTACCACAGGTTTTCCTTAACCAAGCAATTCTTCTACTCAGATCTGATGTAGATCTAGCCCCTAAACACTAGCAGATTTCGAATCTTAGAGATCTAAAGATCCGCTATATGTCCCTAAAAACTACGGTGTTTTCAGCTTTTGGAACTGTAAAGAAGAAGATGATTTGGTGTGGTGGTTTTGAAGTGGTGTTGCCGATAGGGGTTGGGGTTTAGAGGGTGTGAAAATCGACTAAAAGGGATAAAGATGATAGGAGGATTTTGGCTATAAGAAATCGGTACAAGAAGCAGCCTTTCAGGATTTCAGTTTTTAGTAGTTGATGGGTTGAGTAGAAAAGAATGGCAGATTTGATTTTTGAAGAGAAAAAAATGAAAGATGAGTGAGAAGGAGAGGTGGTTTTGGCTAAAGAAGAAAAGAAAAAGAAAGGAATGGAAGAGAGGAGAAGTGAAGGGAGAATTCGGCACAAAGGAGAGCTTACTTGCGTTTTCGGCTTTTTGGCACACTAAAGGGAGAATAGATCAAGGGTGAAAACTTGAGGTGGCAAAACCTAATTTACCAAGACAGAAAAAGAAATAAAAACTAACCCTAATGACTACCTAAGCAAACGGCATAGCCTCCCCAAGGCCCTGGCCGAATTCTACTTAAGTCTCATCACATGCCCGGCACATGCCCAAAAATAAAAGTATCATCTGCTTACCTTGTGACTTGAACCCTGGCCCTTAAACTCAGTCCACATGCCACTTTTTTAGGAGTTTAGTGGCGCCCCCTTGCCACTTTACCAAGGCCCTCTTTTTGTCTCAGTTTACTAACTTTTTCTTAAAGGCCTACTTAACCAAGTCCCTTTCACTTAAAAACCAAAGTTGATATTTCTGCCGGGTTTTAACTTAGGCTTGGGCCTCCTAAAGGCCCACTAAAACACTTAAACATAATTTCAGTAACCAAAACACCAAAATTTCAAGATTTCACCAAAAATCACAAAAACCTGAAAAATCTCGAAAATTAGGGTGTTACAACTCTACCCCCTTAAAGAAATTCCGGCCTCGAAATTTACCTTATCCAAATAGTTCAGGGTATTGTTGACGCATCGTCTCTTCGGGCTCCCAAGTAGCCTCTTCTCTGCCATGATTGCGCCAAAGTACTTTCACCAACGGGACTGACTTCTTTCTCAATACTTTGACTTCTCAGTCCAAAATTTGTACAAGCTCCTCTTCAAAGGTCAAATCGATTTTTACATCAATCTCCTCTACTGGTACGACATGTGAAGGATCCGATCGATACCGTCTTAGCATGGACACATAAAAGACGTCATGGATTCGATCCAACTCCGATGGCAACTCCAACTGATACGCTACTGGCCCTACTCGTTTAAGAACCCGATAAGGCCCAATAAACCGCAGACTCAACTTGCCTTTCTTACCAAACCTCAAGGTCTTCTTCCAAGGTGAAACCTTCAAGAATACCATATCCCCAATGACGAACTCGATTTCCTTACGTTTTAGATCCTTATATGACTTTTGTCTATTAGATGCCTCCTTTAACTGACCTCTGATCAACTTAACTTTACTTTCAGTGTCTGCCACTAATTCCGGTCCAAGAACTTGTCGCTCTCCCAACTCTGTCCAACACGAAGGCTTACGACACCTTCGCCCATACAGTGCTTCATATAGAGCCATCTGAATACTCACTTGATAACTATTGTTGTACACAAATTCCACCAATGGTAAGTAGTCCTCCCAACTACCACGGAATCAATGACACAACCCCTTAACATATCCTCCAGATCCTGAATAACCCTTTCTGACTGTCCATCTGTCTGAGGGTGAAAAGTAGTGCTGAAGTCCAATCGTGTACCTAACGCCTCATGCAACTTTTGCGAAAATCGAGATGTAAACTTAGGGTCTCGATCAGAAATAGTCGACACTGGCACCCCATACAGTCGCACTATCTCTGCCACATACAGCTTAGCCAACTTTTGCAGTGAGTAATCAGCTCGGACAGGTATGAAATGGGCAGATTTCGTTAACCTATCCACAATTACCCACACAGAGTTCTTCTTGGAGGGTGTCAAAGGTAGCCCACTCACAAAATCCATGCTTACTCTCTTCCACTTCCAAAATGGAATTTTCACCGGCTATAACAATCCAGAAGGCAGTTGATGCTCAGCCTTTACTTGCTAACATGTTAGACATTTTCCTACAAACTCAGTCACCTCTCGCTTAAGTCCAGGCCACCAGTACACCTCTCATAAGTCTCGATACAGCTTATTTCCTCTAAGGTGCATGGTACAAGGTCCACCATGAGCCTCCTTTAGAATCAATTGTCTCAAATCAGAGTCCTTCAAAATGCAAATTCTTCCACGAAAGCACAGTACTCCATAAGTATTCAGTCCAAAGTCCAAATTCTCATCATTCTCAGCTTGTTGAAACCGAGGAACCAACAAATCATCCTTTAACTATCTCTCCTTAATCTGCTCAGTCCAAGTTGGTCTCACTTGCAACTCTGCCAACAGACTTCCATCATCGTACAGACTCAAATGAGCAAACATCACTCTCAACTCAGCTACAGCCCTTTGGCTTAGTGCATCAGCCACCACATTCGCCTTGCCTGGGTGGTACTCAATCGAACAGTCATAGTCCTTAAGCAATTCTATCCATCTTCGTTGCCTAAGGTTTAACTTCTTCTAAGTCAACAGATACTTGAAACTCTTATGGTCTGTGTATCTAATACACTTTTCCCCATATAGATGGTGTCTCTAGATTTTTAATGCGAAGATCACTGCTGCCAACTCTAGATCATGCGTAGGGTAATTCGCTTCGTGAGGCTTCAGCTGTCGCGAAGCATAAGTGACTACCTTACCCTCTTGCATCAATACACATCCTAGACCCACATGTGACGCATCACTGTACACAGTAAAATCCTTCCCAAACTCTGGCTGAATCAACACTGGCACTCTAGTTAATACCTTTTTCAACTTATTAAAGGCTTCTTGCTATTTCTCAATCCAAACAAACACTACTCCTTTCCTCAACAGTTTTGTTAACGGTGCAGCAATCAGAGAAAATCCCTCTACAAATCTTCTGTAATAGCCCGCCAGGCCCAGAAAACTCCGAATTTTCGATACTGACCTCGGTGGCTTCCATTCCAGAACTGCCTCAATTTTTCGAGGATCTACCCTAATCCCCTCAGTAAAAACAACGTGACCCAGAAAAGTCACTTCTCGCAACCAAAATTCACACTTACTGAACTTTACATAGAGTTGCTTCTCTCTCAGCACTTGCAGCACAATACAGAGATGCTCATCATGCTTCTCCTCAGTTTCTGAATATACCAGAATATCGTCAATAAAGACGACTATGAATCGGTCTAAGTAAGATTGGAACACTCGATTCATCAGATCCATAAAAGCTGCAGGTGCATTTGTCAGTCCAACCGGCATAACCAGAAACTCGTAATGACCATACCAAGTTCTGAATACTGTCTTATGAATATCTACCTCCTTTACCCTCAATTGATGGTATCCAGATCAAAGATCGATCTTGGAAAATACCGAAGCTCCTCTAAGCTGGTCAAACAGATCGTCGATTATTGGCAAAGAATACTTGTTCTTTATTGTTAGTTTGTTCAACTGGCGATAATCGATGCACATACGCATCGTCCCATCCTTCTTCTTCAGAAACAGTACTGGTGCTCCCCACGGAGACACACTCGGTCTAATGAAGCCTCTATCCAACAACTCTTGAATTTATGCTTTCAGTTCCACCAACTCCTTTAGTGCCATCCTATAAGGCGTGATGGACACTGGACCTGTTCCATGCAGTAAGTCGATTCCAAACTCGACTTCTCGATTTGGAGGTAATCCAGGAAGCTTCTTAGGGAATACATCTTAAAATTCCCCAACAGTTCTGACTGTCTCCACAGCTAAATCTTTAGTCTCAACTTGGTTCACCAAAGCAAAGTACGCCTCGCATCCCTTGCGAATCAGTTTCTCAGCCCTTAAGGCCGAAACAACATTGGACAAATAATCCCTTTGCTCCCCAACCACCAGTACCTCCTCATCCTCGATTGTCCTCAACACCATCCTTTTAGCAGCACAATTCAGTGTCGCCCTATACTTAGATAACCAGTCCATTCCTAAGATCAGATCGAACTCTCCGAATGGTAGCTCCATCAAGTCTCCACAGAAAATTCTACCTTGAGTCTCTAAAGGTACCTCCCTAAAGAGTTTATCTACCTTAACTGAGTGACCTAGAGGACTTATCACAGTTACCCTACTCACAGTTCCTCAGAGTGCACACCCAACGACCCAGAATTGTCACATGCAACATACGAATGGGTTGATCCCACATCTATTAGAGCAGTGTAGGGCATGCTAGAGATAAAAAATGTACCGGTTATGACGTCAGGTGCATCACCCTCCTCTCGGCGATGAGCAGCATACACCAAAGCTAGCTGACGAGCCTCAGCATTGCCAACACCCTTGCCAGGTGCTCCACGTCCACGTCCATTGCCACCTCTACCTTGTCCACGACCTCTTGGCGGTTGTGGACCACCTCGCACTGGTTGAACAACCCCTTGTTCAGCAACTTGAGTTTGAGCTGGACTCCTAGGACAGTAATTGATCCTATGTTCCTTGGATCCACATCGAAGACATGCCCCAGTACGCTTCTAGCATTCTCCCAGATGTACTCTACCACAATTCCCGTAGGGCTACGGTCTAACTGTATTCACCGGAACTGCTCAAACTGGTTCCTCCACTCTAGCTCTCTTAGCATTCCTGTTTGTAGCACCGGAGGGTCCAGAATCCCTCCTGAATCGGTTTCGATCCCTATCACGATTCTGCCGTTCAGCTTGCTTCACCTATTTGGCTATCTTAGCCTTCTCCACTAATGCAGCAAAATCGCGCTCCCTCTGTGGAGCTATCAGCACCCTAAGTTTATCCTTGAGGCCATCCTCAAAATGAATGCTACGTTCGTTCTCGATAGCAACTATACCACTGGCATAATGACTCAACCTCAGAAATTCTGCCTCATACTCAGCAATGGACTTATTGCCCTGGGTCAGGTTCAGAAATTCTTTCCTACGCGCATCCACATAACTTGCTCCGACGTACTTCCCCTTGAAGGACGTCTTAAACAGTTCCCTAGTCACCCACTCAGCTGGGGTACTCTCCCTCACAGTGATCCACCATTGATATACTTCGTCTCATAGTAGAGACACCGCTCCCTTTAGCTTTTACTCCACTGAGCAATCCAGGTTGTCCATAATCCATTCCGTAGCTTCTAGCCAATACTCAGCTACATTTGGGGCCACTCTAGATATGCCCCTAAAGACTTCCGCTCCGTTAGCCCGGAGTCACTCAGAAATAGATCCCCTATTTACTGGTCCAACATTAGCTCCAGCAACCCTTTCCAGAACCCTTAACATTGCCTGTGACAAGGCAGCATCCCCTGCAGCCCGATCATATGGCCCATTTTCAGTAACCGGGGTGGTCGTGCTCCATCAGCTGGCATGTTTTTGAAGATGACGACCTAGCTTGAACACTGCCTCGGCTACGTCTACGGCCTCGTCCACAAGTAGCTCTCGTACTCATATTGACTTATCTGATTATGAATTTTATGACATTAGTTTAATATTTCAGTTGTTTATTATAAATGTTTTATGTACAGATAAAGTTGCAGAGTTTGTTTTCGCGAAATTGTAGCCTAGCTACAGTCTCAGTCTTCTAGGGTTTAGTTCCCCTACAGTCTCAGTCTTACAGTTTCAGTACTACCCTATCTACAGTATCATACCAGGGTCTCAGTTCTATCTACAGAATAGTCTTAATACAGTACTGCATGAGAAACAGAAATACTTACAGACTTGGTGCCGGGGATTTAGTGTGCCACTTCTTCAAATACTAAATTTCAGAAAACTCAGAAAGATTTAAACTTTTCAAAATCAAACCTTTAAAACATGTATATTTTGAAGAAAACAAGTTTGAAAAGGGTTTTTCTAAATATTTTAGAAACCGATTTCAAAAAAACCCTTCTTGGGCCAAAATTTTAAGAATTTTTGAAAACATTTTTAGACCTGATCCACAGCCAAGTTGTTGCAACCGGGCTCTGATACCACTAAATATAACACCCAAACTCGACCTAGACGTTATGGCCAAGTCCGGTGTGTCACATCACCTACAACTAACCAAGTGACCTAGTTACTAATGTTAGGGTGAGCTTTGCAAAATCGTTATTAAAGTTTTAAGAGGAAATTTACGGTTAATTGGTGAACGTCCTATCCTCTACCAATTATTAAGAGATTATTATAAAATTTACTTTGCAACTCAATTGGCTCGTGTGACTGGTTTTAAAAACGTTTGATTAACTTTAAGAAAAACTCGCGCAGTTATATTCGAAATAATTTAAGTAATGTAAAGATAAGTAATTAAAACCCAAAATAAAAATAAAGAGAGCGGCCTTATTACAAACCCAAATTTAATATAAAATGATTAAATAAATAAAGGAATAATTTACTTAAAACCAGAATGCAGTCTTCGTGGCCACTCTGAATCCCTTCCAGCTCCAAGTCCACAGTCTAGGGCTCACCTGTAAGGATAGAGAAATAAGGGGTGAGTTTGGAAACTCAGTGTGGAAAGAAGCCCATCCAAAGCCCAAATCAGCTTAAGCCCACTAGGCCAAAGCCCTATCCAGATACAGTAAACTGGGCCTTAGCCCTTTTCAGATAACAGTACGGCCCATAGGCCAATTTCAGTAGCAGAACATATATTAATTATGAATGCAAGCCCATCACATGTAGGGAGACTACTCAACCCACCCAACCGCTACACTCCACTCGTACCAGCCCTACACTCCATGTAGGGAATAACTCAACCCACCCAGCCCTACACTCCACAGTTGTAGCATAGTTGCTTAGATAATAGAAAAATGAGGCAAAGCCTCCAATACGTGGTCAAGCCAATTTCAGAACTTCCTCCATCAATAACCCAGTCCCATGCAATCGATAATCATGATATGGCATACAGTAAACAGAAACAGTAAATCATGCATTTCAGTCAAATTTAGCCCTAAGTGTATAACAGTCATTTTTAACCTAGGGGAAAAACTGTAATTTCTCACCCTTAAGGGGTATTTTAGTAATTATACCAGTTTTTAGGGTTTATGCACGTTTTAATCAGTAATAGTCTAACTTTTATCGCAGTAGCTTATTCAGCCCATTTTAGCAGATTACAATCATTGGACCCTAAAACCCCTAATGAGCCCTACAGTATCATTTAGCTAATTTAGCCCATCTAGTCCAAATTTTATGATCGATTTACCAGTTTTAGCAGTTTTAGACCTACAGTCTACCAGTACGCATTTATTGCCTATTTTTACCCATATTGACTCGTAAGCCCGTTGGGCCCACATTCAGCCCATCAAAGCCCAAACTTACCGAAGTGCACAAAATTGCACATTCAACCATCTTGCCACTTGCGATTACAGATCCAGTGATTTCCATCTGACTTGTGAGCGTTCACACGCTCACAAGCCTACGAAATGCCAGAATTTTGGCATTTCAGCTTTTCGACTTTTGCCGATTTGAACTACAAGAGGGTGTTCGATACACACCTGATTTGCGACAGATGTTGACGAAATCTCCCATAGTATTCTACAATAGATCATTCCAACTCTTAGATTACAAATCAATAATACCCAAGCCTAATAAACACTTACCATATTCGGCCATAATCACCTAAGGCCCTTGAGATCTTACCTTTGCTGAAATTAGTGACTAGATCTATATTTAGTCGTTCCACTTGTTCAAGCCTTTGATCAATCGCCTCTAGAACATACTGACACCAAAATAAGTCAAGTGTTAAACCCCTTAGAGCTTTAAGCTCCAATCGACAGCCTCCCTAAGCCTCTAGGGATTTCAGCTTTTCGAAATCCTAAAATAACGAACAGATTTGAGATGTCGAGTACTTACCACAGGTTTTTCTTAACCAAGCGATTCTTCCTTAACCAAGGGATGAAGAAGATAGGAGGATTTTGGCTATAAGAAATTGGCACAAGAAGCAGCCTTTCAGGATTTCGGCTTTTAGTAGTTGATGGGTTGAGAAGAAAGGAATGGCAAATTTAGTTTTTGAAGAGAAAAAAATGAAAGATGAGTGAGGAGAAGTGGTGGTTTTGGCTAAAGAAGAAAAGAAAAAGAAAAGAATGGAAGAGAGGAGAAGTGAAGGGAGAATTCAGCACAAAGGAGAGCTTACTTGCGTTTTCGGCTTTTTGGCACACTAAAGGGAGAATAGATCAAGGGTGAAAACTCGAGGTGGCTAACCCTAATTTACCAGGATAGAAAAAAAAATAAAAACTAACCCTAATGACTACCTAAGCAAATGGCATAGCCTCCCCAAGGCCTAGTCGAATTCTACTTAAGTCCCATCACATGCCCGGCACATGCCCCAAAATAAAAGTATCATCTGCTTACCTTGTGACTTGAACCTTGGCCCTTAAACTCAGTCCACACACCACTTTTTTAGGAGCTTAGTGGCGCCCCCTTGCCACTTTACCAAGGCCCTCTTTTTGTCTCAGTTTTCTTAAAGGCCCACTTAACCAAGTCCCTTTCACTTAAAAACCAAAGTTGATATTTCTGCCGGGTTTTAACTTAGGCTTGGGCCTCCTAAAGGCCCACTAACACACTTAAACATAATTTCAGTAACCAAAACACCAAAATTTCAAGATTTCACCAAGAATCACAAAAACTCGAAAAATCCCGAAAATTAGGGCGTTACAGACTGATAGGACTAGTTTGTAAAGATTGTAAAATATGGGTTTCTAGAAGCTTTAAGGATGAAAAAGCATTAAAAAATTTATTAGAGGACCTTATTTAGTAATTAAAACATTTTATAGCATGATGGACAAAAATGCCCATGGAAGGAAAAATTTGTAAAGAAGGCCGTTAAGGGCATTTTGTTAATTGGTTATTAAATGAAATAAAAAGGGAAAATAAGTCAAATTTTGTGTTCATCTTTCTTCCCTTGGCTGAATGCTCCTTGTTCTCCATAGCTAGGATTTTGTTCACTTTTCAAGCTCCAAGTAAGTGACTTCTAGCCCAGTTTTTCATGTTTTTCGTATTTTTGAGATCCTTGTACCTTGGCCTAGCTTTCTATACCACTATTTTAAGCTAGGGTTCATGTTTAAAAATTTACCCATATGTGACATGAAAGCATTTTGAAGCCTTTTGGTAGAAAATGAAAGTTTAAAGTGTAGTAAACACCTTTTTCTAGGTGATTTTTCATGAAAGTACCTAATAGGGACCAAATTGTAAAGATAGTAAAATGTGTAGTAAAAGTATATATTGGTGAGAATTGTGGGCTGTTATGAGCACTATTAAGGTTCAGCTAGGCTTGGATTACCAAGAAAATAGATACATTCCATTTTACGAGTCTAGGGACTAAGTTGTAAAAATTGACAAAGTTAGGGGTAAAATAGTAAAGTTTACCATAGAATGATTTTGTGTCCACTTGAGTAATGTATGTATTGAATAAGTTGAATTTGATGTTATAAATCAAGAACGAAGCGAAATCGACCTTGACGGAGGAAAAGGCAAGGTGTCGGACTAAGTCGTAAAATACCAACATTTTGCATCAAGGTAAGTCTTATATGTAAATAATGAGTCATTTTAATCATTTTCTTCAATTATTTAATTATCTAGAATTTTGAAATCTATATTGAAATATTGAATATGCAATGTGATAGAATTTACAAGTAAAGAAAAGTGTAACACCCCAAAAATCCCGAACTGTCTTTTGTGGTTAAGATGAGTATGGTGTGTTTGATATTTTAGTTAAGTGTTAGTAAAGTGTTAAAGGGCCATTTATTGAGTTCTGAGTTCGAGCTTTGAGGTGGAAAAATTTCTGTTAAATGTTAAAAGAACCCTGTTTGCGAGTGTCATGGCTTTTAAATAAATGGAGAAGAAATAGGACAAAAGTGAGGTTGTAGTGTAGTGGCCAAGTGGCGCCACTTAGGGAGCAAGGAGGTGGCGTCAACAGCTGGCAAGTGGATCCTTGGTTCGAGTGCTATCATGGTAATATTTTGGATTTATTTTTACACTATGGACTGCTAGTAGTGGCATTGGAGTTGAACTCTCAAGGAAGTGATTAGAAGGGAAATTCAAGGAAGTGATAATAGAGAAAACTTAGGAAGAGATTGAGGATTGAGAAGTGGAGTCGAATTGGGAATTTGGAGATAGGTAAATTCGGCTATACTATATATAGGTGCCGATTTTGGGGATTCTAGGCTAATACCGAATTCTTCCTTTCTATTTTGCTGAAAACACTTTTCTCTCCAAATATCTAAAAGCCGAAATCCTTTATTCTTTCTCTTTTATTTTGTGCCAATTTCTTCCCTTCCTTTCTCATCAAACTCTTTTCTTTCTTCCTCCTAGTTGACCTTCCCTAAAGCCGAATATCTTTTGGCCGAAATTTTGTGGTGCTGCCACTTTGTCTTCAACGTTGGCCTATCGATTCTTGTGTAAGTACTTTACTTTCTTTTAGTTGGTCTTTCTAGTACTGATTCTGTCTCTCCCTCACTCTTTCTAAATTAGTTTTGGTAGGGGATTTGTATAGAATCATAGATTTTAGATCTCTACTGAATTGTTCATTAAGCATTTTGGCGTTTTGGGTAAGTATTCCTCTTTTATTGGTTAAGGTTGGCCGAATGGTCATGAGTGGTTTAAAGGTGACTTAAGATGATTGCAAGTCACTTGTTGTTTAGTTCTTAATGATTAAGATCGATGCAGATTTAAGAAATACTCGTGATTACTGATCAAGGAAGGGCTGTTAAGGCTTGTCGTCCAAGGTAAGACAAAGGTGGGATTACAGTTTTTAGTAATAGTATTTGATAAGTGTATGATTAACTGTTGAGTGGCATCGATTGTAGGTTCGTGGCTAAGGAGTTCACAACGCGTTTTGTTAAGCAGCTGTGTACATACACTTCATACACATAATAGATCGGCAAATCCCAAAATGACAAAATCTCGAAATGCCGAAATGTCGAAATGCCAAAAAGTCAAAAGTTTGGCTACGGTAGTCGTGCGAGTGCGCAAACACTCATATGAGGGTAATCGATGCATTATCAGACACCTCATGAGTAGTCTCATGGACTTGGGTCACGTTTTAGCCAACTGGGCCAGAGTAGGCCAAATTGGCCCGACGACCTCGTGGGCCCAAATAAGCGAAAATTGGTAGATTGGTAATAAGTGATGAGCTGATTAAGTTGGTTGTATGGCTTGTAATAGATTTGGGCCTGATGGGCCGTATAATTGTGACTAGGCCTAATGGGCCATATAAATGTGATTGGGTCTGATGGGCTTTATGAATGTATGAAAGCATGTAGACTTGCTAGGGTTTTATAATAGACTTTTAGTCCTAGTTTCTAATGAATCCTTAAGTGGCATAAAACTTAATTAATTTATCAAGTGCGTCTGTGGACAAGTCATAAGGTTAGAGTGTGGCAATGTGCATATGCATGTCTAGGATTGGATCTAGGGAGAGCGTGCTACTTAAGCAGTCTTAATGACCCACCTCCTTTTCTCTGGAATCCTACCTGGTGCATAGTATCCGTTCACTTTAGCCAACGAGGACTTGTTGACGAGCCAAAGTTCGTAATTAAGAACCATAATGTTAAGAAATGACCAAAATACCCCTGTAGGGTAGAATTACTAAAATACCCCTGTAGGGTAGAATTACTGAAATACCCCTAGGCAAAATTACTAAAATACCCTTATGTGCTATGAGTAAGACTTATGTATGCTATATGTTTTTTGTTGCATTCATGTATTATTCTATTGTATATAGGTCGAGATTATGATTGGAGGAAGTGTATATAAGAGTCGCACGGTCGCTTGACGACTTTGGACCCAACAAAGGCTTTTAAGCCACGAGTAGCTCTGCTGCAACGATGAGTAGTGCCGCAACCAGTGCTACAACGAAGGCTTTTAAGCCATGAGTAGTTCTACTGCAACGATGAGTGGTGCCGTAACCAGTATCACAATGGGTGTATAAGGATAGGTGGGTCGAGTATCTCCCCACAGGAGTGTAGGGTTGGAAAGGGGTGTACAGGGTTAGTTATGGGTAATTGTGCATTGCATGCACATTTTAATATCTGAGATATGGGCTCGAGCCCAACTGAGGCCACTATGGGCTTAGGCCCAAAGGCCACTGTATATTGTGATATGGGCTCAGGCTCAACTGAGGCCACTATGGGCTAAGGCCTAAAGGCCACCGATATTGAATAGGGCTTAGGCCCAATCTGATTGTTGCATGATTACTTGTTTGACGAGGGTCGTACACACTAAGTTTCGAAACTCACTCCCTCTTTTTAATTTTTTTCAGGTGACCCTCAGTAGGCAGCTCGACGTAGGAGAGAACTTGGAGGTGGCCACACTACACTGCTATTTACTTTGAGGATTACTAGTTTTATTTACTTTCTTTATTTTACATTGTTTTATTGGGTTGTAATAAGGTCTTTTATCTCCGGTATGATTTTATATTTGGATTTTATTATTATTATAACTGCTAAATTGTCAAACTCAAACGGGATTTCTAAAATTAAACATGTTTTCTAAATCAACATAAATATCTGAACATTTTCTTAAAATGTGAGCTTTCGCTATAATTTAACAAGATATGTATACTTGGGTTTTCAACTTATAAACTCAAAGCTTTTACTCAAACTCACCTAAACTTTTGATTAAGTGAACCTGCTAATGAACATGTTTTAAACTAAGTTATTTTTCTAACAAAACTGTTTTGAAAATGAACCCTTATTCGAACCACAGACGGACGAATGTCTTCAAAGTCTTCCAAGTATAAGATTTATACGAGTCATCCTTCAATGTGACACCCCCGAATTTAGCCATAATGTCTGGGCCGGGTTTGAGGGTGTTACATTTAGTGGTATCAGAGGTCGGTTGCAAAGCTCGGGCTATGAAATGGGCCCTAGATTTTGGGTTTAAAATTGTTTACAAATGAGCCAAAAAGGTTTCAAGGATTTTGATGTGTGGCACACAGAGTCTCCGACGCCGAGCCAAGTAAGTTCTCCTATTACTAAGTTTGTCTTAAATTGATGTATTGTTGATAGTTACTGGGCTACTTTAGATGATAGATTCTTAGGTAGAGAAAAACTGAAGCCTGTAGGAAACATGAGACTGTAGTGGACTTGCGATTGCGAAAACAACTTTTAAACTACTACTTTCATAAGACATTTGTTTAAATCATTGGAACTATGAACTAAATCCATAAAATTCCTAATTCAGATAACACGCAAATCGACGATGAGCGTTAGGAGAAATGCATGAGGCCATGGCAAAGGCCGAGCAGTGTTAGGGTTGGGTTGTAGGCATCGGGCCGTATGCCCAATGTTGAAGTAGAAGAAGCTCCGGCCTCACCCATAGCTGAGACGGGGCTATATGATTGAGCCGCTGGGGATTACCTAAGCGGATTACCTGGGACTTCTTTAAGTCCACATTTCAGGGGAAGTACATTGGGGCAAGCTATGTAGATGCCCGAAAGAAGGAGTTCTTAAACTTAATACAAGGAGACAGATTCGTGGCGGAGTATGAGGCAGAATTCCTAGAACTCAGTAGGTATGCTAAGGGAATAGTGGCCACAGATTATGAACGTTGTGTGCGGTTTGAGGACGGCCTGAGAGATAGTCTCAGGGTGCTGATAGCTCCACAGAGGAAGCGGGATTTTGCAACACTAGTTGAGAAAGCTAAGGTTGCAGAAGAGGTGAAGCACACTGAGTGCTTAAACCAGGATAAGGAAAGAGGCAAAAACAAATGGGATGCAGAATCTTCTGGTGTTGGACAGAGGCCTATGAGGAGGGCTAGAATGACGGGCCAGTCGGAGCTGGGCCCCTTGCTGCTAATGCTAATGTTAGAATACCACCTTGTGCTTTTTGTGGGAAAGGACACTTGGGTGAGGGCTAGAGTAGGACGAGAGCTTGTCTGGGTTGTGGTTCAATGCAACATCGATTCAGGGAGTGTCCAAGGAGGCGAGGTCAAGTGCAAGCAGGCAGGGGTCATGAGCAGCCTCAGAAGGGTGGTCAGCAGCCGTCAAGGTGCCGAGGTCAGGCTAGAGGTGAAAATGGCTTAGGTCGTGGAGCACCAGGTAGAGGTGCTGATTATGCTGAGACGAGGCAGCCAGTTCTGGTTTACGCAGCACTTCGTCAAGAGGTCAAAGACGCTTCTGATGTGAATACTGGTACACACCTTGCCATAGTGTTTTGTAAAATTATTTGGTATTAGAATTAGAGTATGTAGCAAAAGCGTAATGTTGTAATCAGTGTTGTGCAACTATTAGATAGTTAGATATTTCGAGGATGAAATTTCTTTGAGGAGTAGAGTTGTAATGCACCAAAAATCCCGAACTTTCTTTTGTGGTTAAGATGAGTATGGTGTGTTTGATATTTTAGTTAAGTGTTATTAAAGTGTTAAAGGGCCATTTATTAAGTTTTGAGTTCGAGCATTGAGGTGGAGAAATTTCTGTCAAATGTTAAAAGAACCCTGTTTGCGAATGTCATGGCTTTTAAATAAATGGAGAAGAAATAAGACACAAGTGAGGTTGCGATGTAGTGGCTAAGTGGTGCAACTTAGGGAGCAAGGAGGTGGCGTTAATAGCTGGCAAGGGGATCCTTGGTTCGAGTGCTAGCATGGTAATATTTTGGATTTATTTTTACACTATGGACTCCTAGTAGTGGCATTGGAGTTGAACTCTCAAGGAAGTGATTAGAAGGGAAATTCAAGGAAGTGATAATAGAGAAAACTTAGGAAGAGATTGAGGATTGAGAAGTGGAGTCGAATTGGGAATTCGGGGATAGGTAAATTCGGCTATACTATATATTGGTGCCGATTTTGGGGATTCTAGGCCAATGCCGAATTCTTCCTTTCTATTTTGCCAAAAACACTTTTCTCTCTAATATCTATATGCTGAAATCCCTTATTCTTTCTCTTTTATTTTGTGCCGATTTCTTCCTTTCCTTTCTCATCAAACTCTTTTCTTTCTTGCTCCGAGTTAACCTTCATTAAAGACGAATATCTTTTGGCTAAAATTTTGTGGTACTGCCACTTTGTCTTCAACGTTGGCCGATTGATTCTTGTGTAAGTACTTTACTTTCTTTTAATTGGTCTTTCTAGTACCGATTCCGTCTCTCCCTTACTCTTTCTAAATCGATTTTGGTAGGGGATTAGTATCAAATCACAGATTTCAGATCTCTACTGAATTGCTCATTAAGCATTTTGGGGTTTTGGGTAAGTATTCCTCTTTTGTTAGTTAAGGTTGGCTGAATGGTCATGAGTGGTTTAAAGGTGACTTAAGATGATTGCAAGTCACTTGTTGTTTAGTTCTTAATGATTAAGATCGATGCAAATTTAAGAAATATTCGTGATTAGTGATCCAGGAAGGGCTGTTAAGGCTTGTCGTCCAAGGTAAGGCAAAGGTGGGATTACGGTTTTTGGTAATAGTATTTGATAAGCATATGTGTAACACCCCAAACCTAGCCCAGACATTACGCCCGGATCTGGAGAGTCACATGGCGATGACTTTGGAAATCATCTAGGTATTTTAAGAAAAGTTTGGTCCTTGTTTAAATTGAGTTTGTTTAGCTTAAAAACCACGGTTAGGTTTTAAAAAAAAACCGTTGCTTTAGTTTGGAAAACGTTACCAGGTTAAGTTACCGCATTGGGTTTTGGTTATGCTTAAAGTTGTTGAAAGTGAGTGAAAAACAAAGGGCATGGTTTTTCTTTTCCTTCAAAACGTTCGTTATCAATTTTATCGGATCCCATTTAATTAATTCACCTATTTCATGTGATATCCGTTCGAAATAAGTAAGAACTAAATAAAAGTTAAAACCCCATAATGGCCTTATTACATCACTTAAACCAAAATAAAAAACGGAAATAAAAACACAAATAGTGGAAGTTTAGCTGGTGCAGAAAATGAGTGAAAATCATGTGGCCACCTCGAGTCCATCACGACACCAAATCCACTAAGCCTGAGGGGTACCTGCACATGTTACAGATTAAAGGAGTGAGTTTGCGAAAACTTAGTGTGTAACTTCCTAATAGAACAGAATGGGCCAAACCCAAAACAGACATAGATTGGGCCTAAGCCCACGACAAATACAGAATATAATAAGCAAATCCCACCCAAGCCAGCCATCACACCACCCATACCAGCCATCACACCATGTGGGGAATAACTCAACCCAACCAGCCCACACACCAATATGCAGCCATGCTGCTAATAACAAAATATTGTGGCAGAGCCACTAGAATCAGAATACGTGTTAAAACCATGGTTAACAGAATTATGTGGTAGAACCACTTTAATAGAACTTCCTCCATAATAACCCCACCCATGTAGACTCACAGAATAGATCATATCATGCATTTGGATTAACAGATACAGATTTAGTTATGCAAAACCTTTAATCTAAGCTCTAGGGGTATTACAGTCTTTTATGGACTAGGGGTAAAATGGCAATTTATTTGATAAGGGTATTTCAGTCTTTTTACCAGATTCTAATGCCTTATTTATAGATTTTACTTTTCAGTAGGTCCAACGTGGTTTCTAGCGACTCAGGTTCATTAATAAGATCACGAGTGATTATAGGCCCAAAACCCCTATTGGGCTCGTGTAGCCCCGCTCGTCCGTATGGCCCATTAAGCCTAGTTTTATGTCCAAAGTTACAGATTTTACCATCTAGCATGTTACTAGTTACTATCCCAAAAATTTACCACAATTGGGCCTGTAGGCCCATTGGGCCCATTTCGGCCCATCGAAGCCCAACACGGTTTAACTACGCGAAATAGCGTAATTCGATCTCCTCAATCCAAAACGCATCGTTGTGGGTTCAGGTCGGCCCACAAGCGTTCGCATGCCAATGGGTCCTTGAAATGCCGACATTTCGACATTTTAGCTTTTCAGCTTTTCAGCTTTTGCCAATTCTACGCTACAGAGGGTGCAGTTACACACCTGTTTATGAACTAAGTCGAGAGATTCCGCGAATGATCAACCTACAACAATCCAACCATGTCGTTAAACTATAATCTAACTTGAACCATCTTTACCAAATTTTTAATACCTTCGACCTTAACCAAAATCCTATTAGCCACTTACCTTGTCAAAGTCTAGCCTCAAAATTTCGAAGACCCTGCGATTAACCAATGCCAACCAGCCTCCACGATCAACCTTGATAAACGACCATGAAATTCAAACAATCAATCGGAAGAGGATTATAAAACCGTTTCCAAAGAAGGGGATTTCGGCTTATCTTCAATAATAAGCGACATAAAGGAAAAAGAAGAGATTACTTACCAAAAGCAACGGATCTACAAAAGGGTAAGGGCAATCGACCTAGACCCTAATCTTAATAGCGTTTGAACACAAAAAGGTGCACCCCACTCTTTAATCACCAAAAATCACAGCATAGAGAGCAAATCCAAGATTGGATTTAAAGAGAAATCACAACGCAAGAGAGGAGTAATATAAAAGGTAGAATTCGGCAAAAGAAAAAGAAGTAGACTCGGGAAGAATGAGAAATAAAGGTTCAGGTTTTAAAAGAAGTGATAGAGGGTATGCAAATGGTATTGGAGTATGGGTTTCGATTTTTGAGATCACAACAAAAGAGAGAAATTGTTAACAAAAGAATAGGAAATGATTGGCTATTTGAAAAGAAGAAGAACAAGAGAAGAAGTAGAGGAAGAGGGAAGCGAGTTTCGGCTACTAAGAAGAAAAGAGTAAAAGAAGAAACTACACTAGAGAATTCGGCACCCACAATCTACACTAAACCCCGAATGGTCACAAGCTATTCCCAAAAGAAGAATCTCAAAAACCCAAAAGGGAAAATCGGCACACAACTACACCAAATGCTGAATCAAAACAATAAAAAGGACCCGAAACCCCAAAGAAGCAATTGGCTTTCACTCTTATCCCTCAATTTGTCGAAATACCAACTCCAATGCTTAATAGCCGAATTACCCTCTCAAGCACCCCACATTTAGCCAACTCTATCCTCACACCCACATCCCTAAATTTCCTTCTTGATTTACTCCAACCTCTTATTTAAATTCGAATTGAATTCCATGACCACTTCAACTTTTACCCAGTCTTCACTAAACTCCAGTCTTTGTATCCAACTCTACCACTTACTAGGTCCATGCAGCAAAATAGCAACCATTAGCTGTTAATGTGATTTGAGCCTTAGCTTTCCCATCTGCTATCTCACGCTACCTTTTGACCCCACATGTGGCGTCATTTGCCACTTTGCCACAAGCTCTTTTGCGACACAACACTCCAACAACTACACATAAGCCCTACGAGCCAACACTCACACTCCTATAGACCCAAAATCAAAATTTTGCTAAAGTCTTGGCTTAAACCCGAGCCTTCCCGAGGCCCTCCAAACACACTCAAACCCTCAATTAACACAGTCAAATATGCAATTATTAAATTAAGCAAAACACAGAATCCTAAAATTTGGGGCGTTACAACTCTACCCCCTTAAAGAAATTTCAGCCTCGAAATTTACCTGGTCAGGATAGATGAGGGTACTATTGCCGCATTGCCTCTTCAGGCTCCCATGTCGCTTCTTCTGCACCATGATTACGCCAGAGTACCTGAACTAACTGAACAGACTTCCTCCTTAGTACCTTCACATCATGTTCCAGAATTTGCACTGGCTCTTCGTCAAATGTTAGATCAGACTTAACCTCAATTTCCTCCACTGGTACAATATGAGACGGATCAGAACGGTACTGCCTTAACATAGAAACATGGAAGACATCATGGATCTGGTCCAGTTCCGGAGGCAATTCAAGCTGATAAGCTACTGGACCTACCCGTTTCAAAACTCGGTAAGGCCCGATAAAGCGAGGACTTAACTTGCCTTTCTTCCCAAATCTCAAGATCTTTTTCCACGGTGAAACCTTTAAGAACACCATATCCCCTACAGCGAATTCAATTTCCTTACGCTTTAGATCTGCGTATGATTTTTACCTGTTAGATGCTTCCTTTAACCGATCCCTAATTAGCTTAACCTTATCCTCCATATTAGCCATTAACTCTGGCCCCAACATTTGACATTCACCCAGCTCAGTTCAACAGGTAAGCGTACGGCACCTCCGACCATACAACGCTTCATATGGCGCCATCTAGATACTTGCCTGGTAACTCTTGTTATAAGCAAACTCGGCTAATGGAAAGTAATCCTCCCAACTACCCCAGAAGTCAAGGACACAACCCTTTAGCATATCTTCCAAGACTTGGATTACCCTTTCTGACTGACCATCCGTATGGGGGTGGAAAGTAGTGCTAAAATCCAATCGTATACCTAATGCCTCATGCAGTTTCTTCCAAAATCGAGACGTAAACCGTGGGTCTCTGTCAAAAATAATCGACACTGGCACACCATGAAGCTGTACTATCTTAGACACGTATATCTTTTCAAGCTTCTGAAGAGAATAGTCCGTTCTGACTAGTATAAAGTGAGCGGATTTTGTTAATTTGTCCACAATTACCCAGACTGAGTCTTTCTTTAAAGGCGTCAATGGTAATCCACTCACAAAATCCATGGTTACCTTTTCCCACTTCCATAGTGGAATCTTAACTGGTTGTAGAAGCCCAGAAGGTAATTGATGCTCAACTTTCACCTGTTGGCACGTCAGACATTTATTCACAAATTTGGTTACCTCGCGCTTAAGTCCAGCCACCAATACAATTCTCGTAAATCCCTATAAAGTTTGTTTCCTCTAGGATGCATGGCATATGGGCTGCCATGAGCCTCTTTCAGAATTAACTACCTCAGATAAGAGTCCTTCGGAATACAAACTCTCCCACGGAAGCACAGAACCTCTTCACTATTTAACCCAAAATCAAGAGTCTCACCACTATTTACTTGCTGAAAACGAGGAACTAGTGATTCATCCAACAACTGTTTTTCCCTGATCTGCTCCGTACAAGTCAGCCTTACTTGAAGCTCCGCTAATAGACTCCCATCATCACAAAGGCTAAGACGAGCGAACAACGCTCTCAGATCAGTTACAACTCTACGGCTCAGAGCATCCGCTACCACGTTAGCCTTCCTAGGGTGGTATTCAATAGAGCAATCATAGTCCTTAAGCAGCTCTATCCATCTTCGTTGCCTAAGGTTCAGCTCCTTCTGAGTAAGAAGGTACTTGAGACTTTCATGGTTCGTATATATAACACACCTTTCTCCATAAGGATAGTGTCTCCAGATTTTTAACATGAATACCACCACTGTAAACTCTAAATCGTGTGTAGGATAGTTCACCTCATGGGGCCTAAGCTGTCGTGATGCATAAGCGACCACCTTTCCTTCTTGCATTAACACACAACCTAAACCAACGTGTGACGCATCACTATACATAGTATACTCCTTCCCAGACTCCGGCTGAATCAGAATAGGACCTTCAGTCAACACCTTTTTCAATTTCTCGAAACTTTCCTGTTGCTTGTCAAACCAGACAAATGGTGCCCCTTTTCGTAACAACTTAGTCAACGGCGTAGCAATGACGAAAAACCCTTCTACAAACCTTCTGTAGTACCCTGCCAAACCCAAAAAACTCTGAATCTCAGACACTGTTCTTGGCGGTTTCCACTCCAACACTGCTTTTATCTTTCGAGGATTAACCCTAATTCCCTCAGCAGAAATGACATGACCCAAGAATGTTACTTTTCAGAGCCAAAATTCACACTTACTGAATTTGGGGTAGAGTTGCTTCTCTCTCAAAATTTGTAGAACTATACAAAGATGCTTATCGTGATCCTCCTCAGACTCTAAATACACCAGAATTTCATCTATGAAGACAACCACAAGCTGATCCAAGTAAGGTTGAAAAACCCGATTCATGAGATCCATGAAGGCTGCCGGTGCATTCGTCAAACCAAACAGCATCACCAGAAACTCGTAGTGCCCATACCTTGTCCTGAATGTTATCTTATAAATGTCTGCTTCCTTAACCTTCAATTGATGATAACCAGACTGAAGATTGATCTTGGGGAATACCGAGGCTCCTTTAAGTTGATCGAAAAGGTCATCAATCCTTGGCAGAGGGTATTTATTCATGATAGTCAATTTGTTTAACTGACGATAATCTATGCACATACATATTGTTCCGTCTTTCTTCTTGACGAAAAGTACCGGTGCTCCCCATAGAGACACACTCGGTCGGATAAAACCTCGATCTAGAAGCTCTTGAATTTGAGCTTTCAATTCAACTAACTCCTTCGGTGCCATCCTATAGGGGGCGATAGACACAGGAGCTGTTCCCGGTAGTAGGTCAATGCCAAATTCGACTTCACGATTAGGAGGTAAGCCTGGCAACTCATCAGGAAAGACATCTATGAATTCCTTAACAGTCCTTACTTCTCCCACTGAAGGACCTTCAGACTTAGAATTGCTTACATAAGCCAAAAATGCTTCGCAACCCTTACGAATAAATTTTTCGGCCTTTAGTGCCGAAATAACATTCGACAGATAATCCCTTCGCTCCCCTATTACAGCTACCTCATCACCCTCTGAAGTCTTTAATACCATCCGCTTTGTAGCACAATCCACGTTCGCTTGATGCTTAACAAGCCAGTCCATCCCCAAGATGATATCAAATTCCCCAAATGGTAGTTCTGTCATATTCGCAGGAAATGTTTTACCTTGGTACTCTAGGGGTACATCTCTAAAAGTTCATCTACCCTAACCGAGTTACCCAGTGGACTAACTACAGATATCTCACTCACAGTATTCTCAGATTGCACACCCAACTTCCCAGACACACCACATACCACATAAGAGTGTGTGGAACCAATATCAATCAAAGTAACATAAGGCATGCTATGAATCAGAAACATACCAGTAATGACATCAGGTGCATCACCCTCCTCACAACGACGAGCAACGTATACCAAAGCTGGTTGACGAGCCTCAACATTTCAAGTACCTCTGCTTGGTGCTCTACGACCCCGTCTGTTACGAATACCGCCTCGACCCTGACCACGACCTCTAGGTGGCAGTCTACCTCTCACTGGTTGGGCGCCTTTCTGCTCTGTAGTTTGCACTTAGACCGGCCTCTGAGGACAATCTTTCACTTGATGATCCATAGACCCACATCGAAAACATGCACCCATGCTCCTCCTACACTCGCTCGGATGTGATTTCCCACACTCAGTATAGATCCGAGACCCACTCACATAAGCCAGAACTACTCTCACCTACTTAGCAACCCTGGCCCTCTTAACAGACCTCCCAGAAAAACCCGACGACCCTGCTTCTCTCTTAAATCTGTTCCTCTCCTTTTCATAGTTCTAATGTTCCAAGCGCTTGACATCTTTAGCTATTTTGGCTTTCCCTACCAATGCAGCAAAGTCGCGTTCCCTTTGCGGAGCAATCAGTACCCTAAGCTTATCTCTCAGCCCATATTCGAAACGCACACTGCGCTCGTATTCAGTAGTAACAATTCCATGCTCATAATGACTTAACCTCAAGAATTCTGCCTCTTATTCCTCTACAGACTTATTCCCCTAAGTTAGGTTCAAGAATTCCTTCCTTCGGGTGTCCACATAACTTGCCCCGACGTACTTTCCCTGAAAAGCCGTCTTAAAGAAATCCCACGTTATCCGATCAGCTAATGTACCTTCTTTCACAGTGAGCCACCACTGATAGGCCTCATCCCGTAGTAGAGATACTATTCCTTTTAATTTCTGCTCCACCGAACAGTCCAAGTCATCCATGTTTCGCTCAGTGGCCTCCAACCAATATTCGGCCACATTCGGGGCTACACTAGATACGCCCCTAAAAATTTCTGCTCCATTTGCTTGAAGCTGTTCAGAAATCGACCTGCGATTCACTGTTCCAGTACTTGCTCTCGCAACCCTTTCCAAGACACCAAGCATTGCTTGCGATAGAGTATCATCCCCGGCTACCCAATCATAGGACCTAGTCTCAGCCACTGGCGGCACTGGTGCATCCACTGCAGGCGCAGGTCCTGACGCTGAAGATCCAGCCCAAACACTACCTCAGCCTCTACCGTGGCCCCTACCACGTGCAGCTCTCGTACTCATATCGAATTATCTGATTACGATTTTTATACATTAGTCAAAATTTCAGTTATTATTACAGATGTTTTATGCAGAGTCAGAGATTTTAGAGCTTTGTTCTCACAGATCTAGATCTATCTACAGTGTCCAAGTTCTAATGTGCATAGGTTTCTTATAATCTCAGTTGTCCTTACTACAGAGTCTCAGTACTCCCTATAGAGGCTTAGTACTAATTACAGAAATATTTCAGTTTAAAAAAAATACAAGAAAATAAATTAGATAAACTTACAGATTTGGGCCGGGAGACTCGATGCGCCACACTTCAGAAATCAACCTTTCAGTAAAAGAATCTTTTGAATTTTTAGGGAAAATTTTAGAGAAACATGTTTTCAAAATATTTAAAAGTATTTTTTTAAAACCCGTACCACAGCCAAGTTGTTGTAACCTGGCTCTGATACCACTAAATGTAACACCCCAAACCCGGCCCAGACGTTACGCCCGGATCTGGAAAGTCACATGGCGATGACTTTGGAAATCGTCTAGGTATTTTAAGAAAAGTTTGGTCCTTGTTTAAATCAAGTTCGTTTAGCTTAAAAACCACGGTTAGGTTTTAAAAAAACCCATTGATTTAGTTTGGAAAATGTTACTGGGTTAAGTTACCGCATTGGGTTTTGGTTATGCTTAAAGTTGTTGAAAGTGAGTGAAAAACAAAGGGCGTGGTTTTTCTTTTCCTTCAAAACTTTCGTTATCAATTTTATCAGATCCCGTTTAATTAATTCACCCATTTTGTGTGATATCTGTTTGAAATAAGTAAGAACTAAATAAAATTTAAAACCCCATAATGGCCTTATTACATCACTTAAACCAAAATAAAAAATGAAAATAAAAACACAAATAGTGGAAGTTCAGCTGGTGCAAAAAATAAGTGAAAATCATGTGGCCACCTCGAGTCCATCACGACACCAAATCCACTAAGCTTGAGGGTTACCTGCACATGTTACAGATTAAAGGAATGAGTTTGCAAAAACTTAGTGTGCAACTTCCCAACAGAATAGAATGGGCCAAGCCCAAAATAGAAACAGATCAGGCCTAAGCCCACAACAGATACAGAATATAATATGCAAATCCCACCTAAGCCAGCCATCACACCACCCGTACCAGTCATCACACCATGTGAGGAATAACTCAACCCAACCAGCCCACACATGAATATGCAGCCATGCTGCTAATAACAGAATATTGTGGCACAGCCACCAGAATCAGATACGTGGTAAAACCATGGTTAACAGAATTATGTAGTAGAACCACTTTAATAGAACTTCCTCCATAATAACCCCACCTCATACAGACTCACAGAATAGATAATATCATGCATTCAGATTAACAGATACCGATTTAGTTATGCAAAACCTTTCATCTAAGCTCTAGGAGTATTATAGTCTTTTATGCAATAGGGGTAAAATGGTAATTTATCCACTAAGGGTATTTCAGTCTTTTTACCAGATTCTAATGCCTTATTTACAGATTTTACTTTTCAATAGGTCTTACGTGGATTCTAGCAACTCAGATTCATTAATAAGATCACGAGTGATTATGGGCCCAAAACCCGTATTGGGCCCGTGTAGCCCCGCTCATCCTTACGGCCCATTAAGCCTAGTTTTATGTCCGGAGTTACAGATTTTACCATCTAGCATGTTACTAGTTACTATCCTAGAAAATTTACCCCAATTGGGCCCGTAGGCCCATTGAGCCCCTTTCAGCCCATCGAAGCCCAACACGGTCTGACTACGCGAAATAGCGCAATTCGATCTCCTCAATCCAAATCGCATAGTTATGGGTTCAGGTCGGCCCACAAGCATTCGCACGCCAATGGGGCCTTGAAATGCCGGCATTTTGACATTTCGGCTTTTCGGCTTTTGCCAATTCTACGCTACAGAGGGTGCAGTTACACACTTGTTTATGAACTAAGTCGAGCGATTCCGCGAATGATCAACCTACAATAATCCAACCATGCCGTTAAACTATAATCTAACTTGAACCATCTTTACCAAATCTTTAATACCTTCGGCCTTAACCAAAATCCTATTAGCCACTTACCTTGCCAAAGTCTAGCCTCTAGATTTCGAAGACCCTGCGATTAACCAATGCCAACCAACCTCCACGATCAACCTTGATAAACGACCAAGAAATTCAAACAAAAAGGTGCACCCTACTCTTTAATCACCAAAAACCGTAGCATAAAGAGCAAATCCAAGATTCGGTTTAAAGAGAAATCACAACGCAAGAGAGGAGTAATATAAAAGGTAGAATTCAGTAAAAGAAAAAGAAGTAGCATCGGGAAGAATGAGAAATAAGGGTTCGGGTTTTAGAAGAAGTGACAGAGGGTATGCGAATGGTATGGGAGTATGGGTTTCAGTTTTTGAGATCACAGCAAAAGAGAGAAATTGTTAACAAAAGAATAGGCAAGGTTTGGCTATTTGAAAAGAAGAAGAACAAGAGAAGAAGTAGAGAAAGAGGGAAGCGAGTTTCGGCTACTAAGAAGAAATGAGTAAAAGAAGAAACTACACTAGAGAATTTGACACCCACAATCTACACTAAACCCCGGAATGGTCACAAGCTATTTCTAAAAGAAGAATCCCGAAAACCCAAAAGGGAAAATCGGCATACAACTGCACCAAATGCTGAATCAAAACAACAAAAATGACCCAAAACCCTAAAAAAGCAATCAGCTTTCACTCCTATCCCTCAATTTATCGAAATACCAACTCCAATGCTCAATAGCCGAAATACCCTCTCAAGCACCCCATATTCGGCCAACTCTATCCTCACACCCACATCCCTAAATTTCCTCCTTGATTTACTCCAACCTCTTATTAAAATTTGAATTGAATTCCATGGCCACTTCAACTTTTACCAAGGCTTCACTGAACTCTAGTGTTTGTATCCAACTCTACCACTTACCAGGTCCATGCAGCAAAATAGAAACCATTAGCTGTTAATGTGATTCGAACCTTAGCTTTCCCATCTGCTATCTCACGCTACCTCTTGACCCCACATGTGGCATCATTTGCCACTTTGCCACAAGCTCTTTTGTGACACAACACTCCAACAACTACACATAAGCCCTACGAACCAACACTCACATTCCCATAGACCCAAAATTAAAATTTTATCTTGGCTTAAACTCGAGCCTTCCCGAGGCCCTCCAAACACACTCAAACCCTCAATTAACACAATCAAATATGCAATTATTGAATTAAGCAAAATCACAGAATCTTAAAATTTGAGGCATTACAGTATGATTAACTACTGAGTGAATTGATTGTAGGTTCGTGGCTAAGGAGTTTGCAACATGTTTTGTTAAGTAGGTGTGTACATACACTTCACACACACAATAGATCGGCAAATCCCGAACTGCCAAAATCTCGAAATGCTGAAATACCAAAAAGCCGAAAGTTTGGCTACTGTAGTCGTGCGAGTGTGCAAACACTCGTATAAGGGTAATCGATGCGTTATCAGAGACCCCATGAGTGATCTCATAGACTTGGGTCACGTTTTGGTCATCTAAGCCAGAATGGACCAAATGGGCCCAACAGGCTCGTGGGCCCAGATGAGCGAAATTTGGTAGATTGGTAATAAGTGATAAGCTGATTAAGTTGGTTGTATGGCTTGGAACAGATTTGGGCCTGATGGGCCGTATAATTGTGACTAGGCCTAATGGGCCATATAAATGTGATTGGGCCTGATGGGCTATATGAATGTATGAAAGCATGTAGACTTGCTAAGGTTTTATAAGGGACTTTTAAGCCTAGTTTCTAATGAATCCTTAAGCGGCATAAAACTTAATTAATTTATCTAGTGTGTTTGTGGACAAATCATAAGGTTAGAGTGTGGCAATGGGCATATATGCATGCCTAGGATTGGATCTAGGGAGAGCTTGGTACTTAAGCGTCTTAATAACCCACCTCCTCTTCTCTGGAATCCTACCTGGTGCATAGTATTCGTTTACTTTAGCCAACGAGGACTTGTTGACGGCCCAAAAATGTTAAGAAATGACTAAAATACCCTGTAGGGTAGAATTACTGAAATACCCCTAGGTAAAATTACTGAAATACCCCTATGTGTTATGAGTAAAACTTATGTATGCTATATGTTTTCTATTGCATTCATGTATTATTATATTGCATATGGGCCGGGATTATGATTGGAGGAAGTGTATATATAGGTCACACGATCACTTTACGACTGTGGATCCAACGAAGGCTTTTAAGCTACGAGTAGCTCTGCTGCAACGATGACTAGTACCGCAACCAGTGCTACAACGAAGGCTTTTAAGCCACGAGCAGTTCTGCTGCAACGATAAGTGGTGCCACAACTGGTGTCACAATAGGTGTATAAGGATAGGTGGGTCGAGTATCTCTCTACAGGAGTGTAGGGTTTGAAGGGGGTGTACAGGGTTAGTTATAGGTAATTGTGCATTGCATGTGCATATTGATATCTAAGATATGGGCTCAGGCTCAACTGATGCCATTATGAGCTAAGGCCCAAAGGCCACCAATATTGAATAGGGCTTAGGCCCAATATGATTGTTGCATGATTACTTGTTTGACGAGGGTCGTACACACTGAGTTTCGAAACTCACTCCCTTTTTTTAATTTTTTTCAGGTGACCCTCAGTAGGCAGCTCGACGTAGGAGAGAACTCAGAGGTGGCCACACTACACTACTATTTACTTTAAGGATTACTTGTTTTATTTACTTTCTTTATTTTACATTGTTTTATTGGGTTGTAATAAGGCATTTTATCTCCGATATGATTTTATATTTAGATTATTTTATTATTATAACTGCTAAATTGTCAAACTCAAACGGGATTTCTAAAATTACAAATGTTTTCTTAATCAACATAAATATCTGAACGTTTTCTTAAAACGTGAGCTTTCACTATAATTTAACAAGATATGTACACTTGGGTTTTCAACTTATAAACTCAAAGCTTTTACTCAAACTCACCTAAACTTTTGATTAAGTGAACCTTCTAATGAACACATTTTAAACTAAGTTATTTTTCTAACAAATTTTTTTTGAAAATAAACCCTTATTCTAACCACAGACGAACAAATGTCTTCAAAGTCTTCCAAGTATAAGATTTATACGAGTCACCCTTCAATGTGACACTGCCAGATTCGGCCATAACGTCTAGGCAGGGTTTGGGGGTTTTACAAAAAGTCCCGATGGAACCTTAGGAATCATTAGGATACGAGTGACATGTCACTAGGAAACCATCGACCGTTATCGACTGTCTATGTGATTCTAGGTGCTGGTCTAGCTCGACTACCAATGGCTAGGTAATCCTGCATTTGTTGCGGATACCTGTCAGCTTGTGTGAGCAGACCTGATAATAGCTTATTATTGAGCCTTATGTGATAAGTGGTAGCTTCGAATATGTATTAGTTGTAGCTTCGGCTACATTATGTGTATGGCACTTGTGCCTTATTTCCGTGTATCCTTTAGTGTTCCACATGGTTCATCAGGCTAACTGAATTAATGTTATAATATGATTGTATGGGAAAAGATTTAACCGTGCATTCCAGGTTGTGTATGTACAGGTTATATGAAAAATATTATGTGTGCTAAGTGCTTAGTGTATGTATTAAGCATATGGTAAGATCTCATAAGCAAGTAATAAATTCCCAACTCTATTGTATGATTGAAAAACTTACTTTCCATTAGCTAAGCTTATTTAGTTTATGTGCTCATTTGTTTACTTGTAGACTTACTAAGCTTTATAGCTTACCCCTTTCTTTTTCCTTTCTCTTATAGGTTCGTCAAGCTAAGCCGAGGGTCAGTGTCCAACAGGATTCCATCAACACTATCAACAATCTCTTTTGGTATTTTGATTACATACTTGATAAGTTATGGCTTGTATAGGTGGTCTATTATTTTGGTATGTGACATAACACTCTTGGGTCCATTTGTTGTTAGTGGTATTTTGATACTTGGCCATGAGAAATGAGCCATGAATGGTTAAGTCCTATTTTGTAAAAATTTTGTAATTTACTAATGAGTAAGTTTGCATAGTATGGGTAAAATGTGGATGGATGCGTATACTTGTGTATGATTGTTAAAATGTAGTGTGTGGATGCCGAAATGTGGTTAATTAGATGTGTTTTAGTGTTATTTTGAATATTGGCAATATTGATTTGTGTCAATTTGTGTTTTAGGGTGGCAATTGGCTTGGAAAGTAGCCTATAATTGTCCATACAGGTAGACACACGGGCGTGTGTCTAGGTTGTGTGTGACACACGGCCAGCCCACGAGCATGTTGATAGGCCATGTGCCTCTTGCACTATAAATTATGGGAATTAAATGTTTTGTAGTAAACACACGGGTTAGTGACATGGCCGTGTATCCTAACCATGTGATAGACACGGCCCAGCCCACCGGCGTGTGGCTTGGCCATGTGACAAAGTTTTCATGATGACGTCATAAACAGAATGTCCCAGTTTTTCACACGAGAAGAGGACACAGGCATGTTGAGGCCGTGTGAAAACCCCTGTAGGTTCAAAATGAAAATTAATTCCGTACGGGCTAGGGACATGGGCGTGTGCTACCACACGGCCTGCCCACACGGGCGTGTCCCTGTCCTACATGGGCATGTGTCCTGTTTTAGGTAGAATTTTTCTAAGTCTTCGAAAAGTTTTGGTTTGGTTCCGAATCGTACCCAATGAGTCTCTCGGGCCTTGTAAGCCCTTAATAAGAGTGTTTTGAATAAGATTAAAAGTTTTAAATTTTTGACAAATTTGTGGGTTGAGATCGAGTGTTTGTGAGTCTGGTAATGCCTCGTACCTAGTGCTGACATTGGACTTGAGTGAGGGGCATCATAGGTAGTACACTCGAAGTGTACAAATTAAAATCCGACATTTCATGTCCGGCAGTACTCATTAGAGCACTTAAATAGAAAGCTCTCTCTTAAGCACTATAATGGGAAGCTTACATAGAGCCATTTCGGGAAGCTCATAAAGAGCCTATTGGGAAGCTTATCCGGGCTATATAATGAGAAGCTCATAAGAGTCATAATCGGGAAGTTCACAAAGAACCATATCGGGAAGCTCATGAATAGCCATGTAACGAGAAGCTCTAGATAGCCAAATATAGGGAAGTTTAAGCGTGCACTATCGGGAAGCTCATAAAGAGCCAATTTAACAGGAAGCTCATGAAGAGCCTATAATCGGGATGCTCATAAGAGCTAAGGCGTGTCCACAACAAATGTAGAATCATAACCTATCAGGACGCTCCGAAGAGCTATAACGGGAAGCTTGTCAGAACCTTATACGGGAAGCTTGAGAGGGTTTATATCAAGATGCTCTTTCGAGCTACAGTATGTCTGCAACATATGCAAGATCAATCCCAATCGAGAAATCCAGTATCCACTGACTTTCATTCATTCAAACGGGACTTGACATTTTTCGGGCATAGTGATCATTTCATATACGTATGCCATTTATAAAATTTACATATACACATTTGTCAGAAATTCAATCAATTTCATATACATAGCAATCTATATAAGGAATCTTAACATCAATTCATACTCAATCTAGTCCAATGAACATTTTAGGCAAAATTATCATTTTGCCCCTAAACTTTTAATAAATGATAATTTCATTCCTAGGCTCGGAAAATGAAATTCTTGCAATTTAATTCTTATTCCAAGCATAGCCAAAATTTTACATGTAACGTTTACAGCCCATTTATTTCAAAAAATTTAGAATTGTTCCATAGATTCCATATTTTTACAATTTAGTCCCTAAATCAAAATTTCATAAAAATTTACTTTGTAAAAGTTGTTTATCTTTCAATAACCTTTCATTTTCTACCATAAATTTCAAAATTTCAGCATATTGATCCATGGCAAAATTTTTATACTTTGATAACTTTGCAAATTAATCCCCAAAATAGATAAACCAAGTTATTCCGATCTCGAAAATATAAAAATTACTAAAAGCGCGACAAAAAAACTTACTCAATTGAGCTTGAATGATTTTCTTTCTCTCTCCTAGGGTTTCCATAGCATTTTGGGGAAGAAGATGATATATTTGATGATATTTTCTTTTTGTTTATTATTTATCACCATTAATTTTGTGATCTTTCCAATTTTTTCCTTTTCTTAATTTTATTTTCCATGGATGAATAATCATCCTTAATCACCAAGAATTTTTAAATGGTCCTTTTACAATATAAGGACCTCTACTTTAAAGTTCTATAGCTATTTAATCCCTTTAGCTATTAGAACTCAACTTTTGCACTTTGTGCAATTTGGTCCTTTATCAAGTTAGACATGCAACCAATAAAATTTCTTTACGAAATTTGTAGCACCCCTTACCCATGTTCAACGTCAAAATAGGCACAAGGCATTACCAGACTTAACACAAGAATAAGCATACATTTAAGAGTCATAAATATATGTCCAAATTAAAACCATTCACGTTCAATCATATCATCCTTAAGACGAGCCTACGAGGCCCAAAACATACATTGGAAGCGGTTTGGGACTAAACCGAGAACTTTTAAAAATTTTACAAACTTATAAAAATTGTTCCCTAAACAGGAGTCACATGCCCGTGTGGATATAGGACACGCCCGTGCGGGTAGGCCGTGTGGTCACACACGCCCGTGTCCATACCCCGTGTAACTCTTTATTTATGACGTCATCAGCCAAATGAAACCACACGGCCAAGCCACACGCCCGTGTGCTAGGCAATGTGAAGAATTAAATTTTCGCAAAATAGGTGCAGACTTCACACGCCCTTGACACAAGCCCGTGTCCAAGGTCGTGCCATCCACACGGCTGAGACACACGCCCGTGTCTCTGCCCATATGCTCTTCTATTTCTCAAAACTAAGGTCCAGGGGACACACGGCCTATTCACACGCCCATGGGGCTGACCGTGTGTCACACACGGCCTAGACACACACCCGTGTGTCTACCCGTGTGGACAAAAATAAGGCTATTTTCTAAACCATTTGCCACCCTGAAACTCAATCACATTTATACCAATTTCAACCACATATAGCATAACATAATTTAGAAATCAACATCCTCAACTAAGACATAAACTTAATATTTACGTGTCACAACCATCAAGCAACACATCACATACTCATTTATCCAAACATGCAACATCCACATTCATGAAAGAAAACATCATTTTATCATAAATGAGAGCCATATTAGCTAACTTTTAATGGCCTCATACAAAATGAACATTCATCAAAATAAGCCAACATGTTTGGCCAAATCAAATATGACACATAACAAAATGACCAAGTCTCTATACATGCCATACTTTCAAAAGTACCACAATTATCAAATACCCAAATAATATTTCTGATAGTGTGATGTGAGCCTCTGAGAAGTCCCAATTCCGAGCTAGCTTGGTGACACTATAAACAAGGGAAAGTAAGGGGAGTAAGCTAAAAAGCTTAGTAAGTTTATATGCAATTAATAAACATCATAGCTATATAAATTAACATGTAATTCTTATAATGAAAGATAATACATTTATCATTGAACTCACATAGGCTTAACTTACTCAAGCACAGTCTTACCATGAGATCATCACTTGTAACGTTCATACTTACAAATATCTCGTACACACCTGTACCATATCATCACACAAACATATATTTTCACATCTTTGTAATTCCCGTTGAACACTCGGAATATTAGTAGATGCTCAGAACGCTTGCACATACGTGCCACATATATGTAGCCAAAGCTACCTCTTATCACATTTCACATATATGCTTGTTCTCGAGCTAGTCACGGGTCTGCTTACACAAGCTAACGGTCGAGACGTAGCTACTCAGTGCTGCTTACACAAGCTAACAGGTATCCACAACACATGCCAGAGTACCTAGCCACTGGTAGGACGTACAAGACCAGCACCTAGAAGCACAAAATCACATAACCATACATAGGGTCCTGTGGACATGTTAGTCGTATCCTATTCTATTCCCAAGGTTCAACCGGGATTTTCCTTACTTATCAAAACTTTGTCGATTATGTTACATAAATCATTCACACATTTTATACAACATTAAAGCATTAAAAAAAAATAAAATGATGCATTATTTACATACAAACTTACCTCGGTACAAAATAATTACTAATATTTCAATTTAGTCCACAACCTTGTTCTTGCCTTGATCTAAGTCAGAACCTCGTCTTTCTTGATCTATAATAAAAAATTTAGCTCGTTTAATTATCACAATTTTCAATTTGGTCCAAAATCATATTATGGCAAAATTATGTTTTTGCCCCTAATTTTTCACTTATTTACACTTTAGTCCCTAGGCTCGTAAAATGGAATGTATTCATGTTTCTCAAGACACAAGCCTAGCCGAATCTTATTCATGTTTATAGCAGCCCACATTTTCATTTATTCACATATTTCTACACACAGTTTTCAACTTTTGCATTTAGGTCCGTTTTGACATTTTCACCGAAAATCACCTAACAAAAGTTGTTTACCATATAACAAACTTTTATTTTTTCTACCATTAGACATCAAAATACATGCATGTCACACATGGGTAAAGTTTTAAACATAAACCCTACTTCAAAATAATGGTAGAAATAGGTAAATCGAGTGATAACAACTTCAAAAACATAAAGAGCATTAAAAACAGGGCTAGGATACACTTACTATCAAGCTTGAAAGTTGGCCGAACCCTAGCTTTGGGTTCCTTTAAAAATTTGACTAAGGGGGAGAAAGATGAACACAATTTTGACTTGATTTCCCTTTTTATTCTTTTATTAACCAAATGACTAAAATGCCCTTAAAGCCTTTCTTTGAAATTTTACCCTTCCATGTCGATTTTTGTCCATCATGATATATAATTGTCTAATTACTAAATAAGGACTTCTAATTTAAAAATCATAACAAATAAACACTCAAAGCTTCTAAAACTTATAATTTTCACTTTTTGCAATTTAGTCCTAATTATTAAATTGGACCCTCTATCAATAAAATCTCTTAATGAAATTTTCACACATGCATTCAATCACACTATAAACCTCAAAATAATATCACAATAAATTTTCCTTCTTTAGATTTGTTGTAACACTCCTTACCTGTATCCGACATCGAGATAGGATACGAGGCATTACCTTAAAAAACACAAACAATCCTTCAACTTACACTCATTGAAAAGTGTCCCAATTTAAAACTTTTTCAAACAATATCCTACGGACCTTTATAAGGGCCTACGAGGCCTAACACGTGGTTTAGAAATGATTTGGGACCATTTCGGGCACTTAGAAATCTTTCAAGAAAGTCCACTACAAACAGGGCACACGCCCGTGTGGCCTCTAGACATGGCCGTGCTTATGGCTCATGTGATTCACATGGCCTAAGCACCTAGGGACACACCTTGCCCCTTGTCCATGTGGATTTAATTCTGACTTCGATCTTATAGGAGTTTTCAAATGGCCTATCACATGCCCATGTGCCCCGACCCTGTCCTTCACACAGCCTTGACACGTTCGTGTTGTGACCCATGTGCAAAGACCTGGGTATTCTATTTTTGACGTCAACAGACACACGGTCGTGGCACACGCCCATGTGCTCAACCCGTGTGCAACACTGACTTAGGCAACTAAGGTGCAGGGGACAAACGGTTGAGCCACACACCCGTGGGGCAGACTGTGTCTTACACAGGGCCTAGACACACGCCCATGTGTCTACTCATGTGGACAAAACAAGGCTATTTACCAAGCCTATTTGTCACCCTTTCTCGTACCATCCTATACAACACATGCATGCATCCTAAACATGCATAATCAATACTTCAATACATCATTCCAATGCTTCTTTAACCATACAATATTTTCACATAATTAATAAGTCAAATTCATGGCTAAACATGCATTGAACACTAAGGCGACCATGGTTAAACTTACTTTACACTTAATATGACAACTAGACTGTACATGCCATATAACTAAAATTTGCAAAGCTTTAAGTACCAAACTATGATGAGATAGTGCTTGAGATCTCCATCACCTTTCAACCCGAGCAGACTTCCAAAATCCTACAACATGAGAGAATAAATGGGGTAAGCATTAAAGCTCAGTAAGCTCATATGATTATTTGATTTATGTTAGCTATCAAATACATTTTGAGTAAGTACACAAGCATAAACAGCTTATATGGTCTCACCATTCAATCATTTACTCCCTTATAGGGTTTACCATGACTTTTGAAAACTTATTCGTTTTACTTATCGTATGAAATGATTTCATACTTATGAAATCACTTACCATTTCTTATACATAACAATATGAAATATTTCACATTCAATTCTTTGATCATTTCATAAGCTAAAAATATTATCTTGCATGACAAACCTTGACCTCTCTCGTATTTACAGTATGGATTTACTTTACACCTTTAAGTTACTACCACTCGATATTCACATGAATTTCATACGTACCTGTCTCACTTAATTCAAATACGTTTTCATTGTCTTATTGACCTTGTCCGTTGATTCACTTACACATTAGCAAAAATATGTTATCTCAGGTCATTATTAATAAATTTCATAAATTCATAAATCTTTCGTATCTCATTTATAAAACCAGATATGAATTCCACAATGTCTGTCTTACCCTCTTAGTCATTTAGAACACCAACGAGTGCATCGGGAATTACATATGTACGGTACCACTGCCACATCCCAGATATGGTCTTATGTGGGGGTCGTCTACCGATGCCATGTCCCAGACATGGTCTTACACTGACACTTGTACAATGCCATGGTCCAACCATGGTCTTTTTCCGTCAATTCATCACGAGTCATAGTACGATGGTACTTGACCGGGCCTTTCTCCTGGTGGATCTTTCGATCCGATCTCATACTTGAACAATATCATGGTTAGATAACAACATGTTAAATAATACAACATCTTGTCTTGAATTTAATAATTAACCATAGTAAATTCTCCATATGAACTTACCTTATTCGCAGAAACGACGAACTAAGTCGGCTAATCTGATACTTTATTCTCTTACGTTCTCTGTCGAAACCTTGTTTCCCCCAATCTAAAAATAACCACTTTTACTTATTTAGTCGTCAATTCATACAATTTAGTCCAAAATTCACATTAGGGCAACTTTACACTTTTGCCCCTAATGTTTCACATTCTTGTAATTTAGTCCCTATCTCAGATAAGTACAAATTCATAAAATTAAACACAACTCAAGCTTAACCAAATTTCACAATCATCACTAGCTGCCCATAAAATATACTTTGGAAAATTTATAGTTTTGTCCCTAAACTTTTACAAAATTATAATTTTTCCCTAAGGCTCGAAAATCGATTTTTATCGAATTTCATTACTAACCAAGCCCAGCTACATATTTTCTAAGCTTATATTAACTCAAAAGTCTCATTATTTCATACAATTTCAACCTATTTTTCAATATTTACATATTAGTCCATTTTAGGTGTTTTTCATGAAAATCTTTTCACAAAAGTTGTTTATTAAACAACTAGGATTCATTTTCTTCCATAAAATTCTAGCAATCAACACACTTGCTTTCATGGCAAAACCTTAGACCATTAAACATTCTGCAAAATAGTCCCCCCATTAGATAGCTCATGCTACCAAGGTCCCAAAAGTACAAAAATCATTAAGAAAAACCATCAAAATCACTTACTTGTGGGGGCTAGAAGTTGCTGAAAATTTTCAAGCTTCCATGGTCATTCTCTTGTGCAAAAATTGGTGGGGAAGAAAGAGAGATGAAAATATGAAAGTTTTTCCATTGTTTTATGAATATTTTATCCTTTAAATCACCACTTTACCTAATTCCTTTGACTTTTTCATCCCCTTGTCTCCCTTGGCCAGCCATCATGTTCCTAAAGGCCTATTTTCCCATTCAAGGCCTCTAATTTAAGGTTCCCAAACAATTTAACACCCATAGCTATTAAAACAAAGCTTTTGCACTTTATGTGATTTAGTCCCTTTTCGTAATTAAGCTCACAATCGCTAAAAATTTATTCACTAAAATTTTCATGCGCCTATACTTTCATGCTATAACACATAAAATAATATTAAAAATAATTTCTTGACCTCAAATTTGTGATTTCAAAACTATTGTTTTGACTAGCCCCTAAATCTGGCTATTACATTTGTGGTCCTGAAACCATTATTCTGACTTGGCCCAAAATTAGGATGTTTCAATTCTCCCTCTTTAGGGATTTTTGACCCCGAAAATCTTACCGAAAAAGAGGTTTGGGTATTGTTTTATCATGGCTTCCTCAGGTTCCCATGTAGCCTCTTCAAACCCATGTCTTTGCCACAACACTTTTACTAATGCTATACTTTTATTCCTTACTCGTTTAACTTCTCGAGCCAAAATCTTAATCGGTTCTTCATCATATGTCATATCCGGTTGAATCTCAACTTCTATAAGAGAAATCACATGAGAAGGATCGGAACGATATCGTCGCAACATCGACACATGAAACACATTATGAATCCTTTCCAACTCTGCCAGTAAAGCTAACTGATATGCCACTGGTCCAATTCTTTCAATAACTTTATACGGACCAATAAAATATGGACTCAACTTGCCTTTACGTCTAAATCTCAAAATTTTCTTCCACATAGACACTTTTAGAAATACTTTATCACCCACCTGAAATTCAATCTCTTTTCTCTTCAAATTCGCGTACGACTTTTGTCGATCTAAAGCAGCTTTTAAATAGTCACTAATTACTTTCACTTTTTCCTCAATTTCATTAACCAATTGAACACCGTGAATCTGTCTCTCACTAAGCTCAGTCTAATACAAAGGAGTTCAACATTTGCAGCCATACAACGTTTCGTACGGTGCCATCTTTATACTCAATTGAAAACTGTTGTTGTAAGCAAACTCAACCAAAAGTAGATATTTCTCCCAACTACCTTCGAATTCTAGAACACAACATCGGAGCATATCTTCGAGAATCCAAATTACTCTTTTCAATTGACCATCTATTTACTAATGAAACGCAGTACTAAAATTTAATTTTGTACCCAAAGCTTCTTGCAACTTTTTCCAAAATTTTGAAGTAAATCTCAAATCTTTATCCAAAATAATAGAAATAGGCTCTCCGTGCAATCTCACAATTTCAGCGTTGTACAATTCGGCTAGCTTATCAAGTGAATAATCGGTACGTACCAAAATAAAATGAGTTGATTTCATCAATCGATCAACAACAACCCAAATGGCATCTTTCTTTCTCGGAGTCAAAGGCAAACCTGTTACGAAGTCCATTGTAATCCTATCCTATTTCCACTCGAGTACCATCATTGGCTGAAGTAAACTCGAAGGCACTTGATGTTCAGCCTTTACTTGTTGGCAAATCAAAAACTTAGATACGAACTCAAATATATCTTGTTTCATACCTAGCCACCAATATTTCATTAAATTATTATACATTTTCATACTGCCCAGATGCACTGACAAACAACCACTGTATACCTCACGTAAAATTTTCTGAATAAGCTCATTATCTTTCAGAACACAAACTCTATCTCGAAACATCAAATAATCACCAGCCCCTGTTTGAAAATTTGAATCACTAGTCGATTCACACTGAACTCTTTTAGCTTGCATATCACTGTATACTTCTAAGCTTCACAAATTTGCTAAAGAAACATCGGTCTAGCTTTTAGCTCAGCTAGGATTGAACCATCATCAGACAAAGCCAATCTCGCATTCATAACTCCCAAAGAAAATAATGATTTCCTACTCAAAGCATCGGTGACTACATTCGCCTTTCCTGGGTGATAATCTATCACTAGCTCATAATCTTTCAACAACTCGAGCCATCTTCGTTGTCACAAATTCAATTCCTTTTGAGTCATCAAATGCTTTAAAATCTTATGATCGGTCTAGATGTGACACCTCTCACCGAACAAATGGTGTTGCCAAATCTTTAGGGCAAAGACAATAGTAGCCAACTCCAAATCGTGCGTCGAATATTTTTTCTCATGTGGCTTCAGTTGTCTCGAAGTATAAGCTATCACATTGCCCTCTTGCATCAATACACATCCAAGACCGTTTAAAGACGCATCACTATAAATTACAAATTCTTTTCCTAATTCAGGTTGTACGAACACTGGTGCCTCGGTCAACAAAGCTTTCAACTGCTCAAAACTCTTTTGGCATTTCTCTGAATTCAAACTTAACATCTTTTTGTAACAATCTCATCATAGGTGTAGCAATCATTGAAAATCCTTTGACAAATCATTGGTAGTACCCATCCAAGCCCAAAAAGCTTTTAACTTCAGATACATTTCTTGGCGGCTTCCAATCAACAATTGTCAAAATTTTGCTCGGATCAACCCTTATACCTTCTGCGGAGACAATGTGTCTCAAAAATCCAACTTCTCGGAGCCAAAACTCACTTTTACTGAACTTAGCAAACAATTTCTTTTTTTCTCAAAATCTCATTCTGAATGCGATTTTTGGCATATCTGACTCTTTAACTCTCAACTGGTAGTAGCCAGATCTCAAATCTATTTTTGAAAACACTATCACTCCTTTCAACTAGTCACACAAATCATCAATCCTTGGCGAAGGATACTTATTGTTTATGGTCACCTTGTTGAGTTGTCAGTAGTCTATGCACAATCTTATGGATCCGTCTTTCTTTTTAACGAATAACACGGGAGCACCCCAGGGAGAAAAACTCGGTCTTGCAAATCCCTTATCTGTCTTGCAATTGAGTCTTTAATTATTTTAACTTGGTGGGAGCCATTCTATATGGAGCTATCGATATCGGTGCAGTCCCTGGTAACAAATCAATAGCAAACTCTACCTCTGTAACTAGTGGTAATCCGGGCAACTCTTCTGGAAATACATCTAGATATTCACAAACTACAGGTATAGATTCAATCTTCGATTCAGACACTTTTGAATTCAATACATATGCAAGAAATGCTTTACAACCCTTTCTTACATACCTCTGAGCAGTCATAAACGAAATCAATACTGGCAGTTCACTTGATTTATCTGTTTCAACCCGAAGAACCTCACTATTTTCACATTTCAATTCAATAATTTTCTACCTACAACTTACCTTGGCATCATGCAATGTCAACCAATCAATACCTAAAATAGAATCAAACTCATCAAATGGCAACAACATTAAGTTAGCCAAAAAACAGCAACCTCGAATACTCAAAGGACAATTCTTACAAATTTTATCAACTAGCACATATTTGCCTAAGGGATTTGACACTTTAATCACAAACTCAGTAAACTCAATAGGCAATTTCTTACTAGTTACCAAATCCATGCAAATATATGAATAAGTTGATCCAGGATCAATTAATGCAATTATATTAGTATCATTAAGAGAAAATGTACCCGTGATCACATCAGGGGATGAGGCATCTTCCCGAGCACGAATGGCATAAGTTCTCGCAGGTGCCCTAGCTTTTGATCTCACAGCTGAATCCTTGGATACCCCTTGCTACTGGCCCTATTTCTTGTATTTCTCACTGGCCCCCTTTAGTAGCTTTGTTACTCAATCTAGCATTCTAGGAGTTATCTTTTTCAATCATTTCAAGGCAATCCTTAATGAAGTGATCTTGGGAGCCACATTTAAAACAAGCTCGGTTGATCATCCAACATTCACTAGGATGTCGCCTACCACAATGTTGGCATTTTGGCTTATTAGATCTCACATCACCAATGCTCGCTATGGACATAGTTCGGGCCTTAGAACCTAAATATTGCTTCCCAAGATCTCTGTTAAGATTCCCTACTGAAACATTTGAACGAATGTGCATATCTCTCTGTAGGATCGCCCGGTGCCTCCAAGGCGCAGCGGAAAATTAGAATAATAAATTTTACCGGCGATCCATACCATGGATCCATGTGTAAGGAACGAATCGGGGTGATAAAGGTTTCGAAATTACCGAAACTTCAATCTGAGTAGACAGCGACGCCAAGGCAACGGGAATCCTGAAGCACTATCGAACCAAGCCGCAACCTTTAACGATGTCGGCCTCTACGTAGTCCACCCAATTGACAATGAACGGAAATCTCTCAGAAACTATTTTCAGAGAGTATCATTTTTGACGGCTGCTAGGCCTCACTTTTATGGTTTCGGGATTGCCTATGTATATCCCCTTTAGGGTTTTTACCCTTGCCATATTTAAAACTTTGTGTTAATTGGTATATATTCATAATGAATATTTATTACCATAAATAATCCGAATCATAATAATCGTTATTAAATAAATATAATAACGTTTAACCGAAAATTATAATTACGTTAATTATAATAAAGATTTCGGTAAACTATATTTATTTAAATTTATATATATATGAACCAAAATCATATATTAGAAAATTATGTTCTTGATTATGTGTACAACATCCTTGTACATATAGTATGTTCAATAATTTGATTGCCGAATTTAATTAATTCTATAATTAATTTAATTCATGCGACAACCAGACACAATACCAACTATGTTTTACTCCGTTCATTTCAATTAAAAGGTGTGACCCTATAGGTTCTTGTAACATTAGCAGTAATATTAGAACTATTCTAATATTACAAACAATGAGTGGCATCTAGCAATGCATCATTGCTACCTAAGTTACAAGAAGTCATGATTCGACATAACCTTTTGTGATTAACTTTTCATGCATTAATCCTTAAGTCCAATATCTTTAGAATAGACACAAGTCATGGAATAGTCACACTTGCATAGTCCATCCTATGTTTCTTGATACCTTGAGTAGACTATGATATACAAATAAGTATGACATCTCATATCAACTTATTTGAGCATGGCCATGCATTTCTAGTCTTACTCAATCAAGTGGCCTGAGATATTACTCCTATTATGTAGGAGGGACTTATCCTATATTGATCAACCATATCCCTCTACATAGATTGTGGTATATCCAACATTAGTCTTAATAGAACAACCAATTACAGTGTTCGTTTGACTATATCAAAATATACAACTCACGATGTTGGAATGATGATGATCTCAAGTATGAGGATCATATACATATTAATCACTATGAGTAATATTGTGACAATTACATAATAATCCAAGAAACATACTCATAGCGGGTCGGTCCAATATGTTGTTCTCTAACACACACATTCATGCATTGATTCTGATACTCGATATCAATGACAACTCTTTATCATCAATCAACTACATGTTAGTCTCAATGCATTATTATTGTCCTAGCCAACAATAATACTTGACTAAGGATCTTTTAAGAATAATCATATTATTCTTAGGACATTATTATAAAACAGTTTATTTATGCACACAGAAATGAAACTGAAATAATAATGGCAAAGCCTTATATTAATAAACATGATAAATCAAGTATGTTGTTACAACCATCTCGTGATTGATCTTTGGGCATACTCTTACACTCTCGACCTCTTAAACGAGGACTGAAAGGACTTACTCATCAGTACTCATCAGTCTCTTTTTCGAGTCTTTAGCATCGGGCTCAGCTTTTCTCCTTTCCTTACTCAACTCTTCAGCTTTGCAAGCTCGTTCTACTAGCACAGCAAACTCTTATATCCTCATTTAGCCTATCTTCAAATATCCTACACATAATAGCCTTGGTGGAAACACATTCTAGAGCGTACTTATTGAGTCTAACAAACTCTCGCTCGTATTTAGATACAGTCATACGGTCTTGTTTCAATTCCAAGAACTCTTTATGTTTCGGATCAATAAACCGCTGACTTATATATTTCTTTTGAAATTCCTTTTGGAAGAAATCCCATGTAACCCTTTCCCTGGGTACTACCGATACTAAAGTTTTCCACCAATGATATGTCGAATCCATCAGAAGTGATATAGCACATTTCAAACACAACTCTAATATGCAAGAAAGTTTATCAAATACCCAAATAGTGTTTTCAAGCCAAAACTCTACCCTCTCGGGATCATAGTCTATATTAGCCCTGAATTCTTTGGCCCGTACTTTCAAATCTTATCAATAGGAGGCTTATTCAGTCTTACCATTTCTGTACCTTGGGGAGCTACGGGAATCATTGAGGAATAGGAGAGGGTGGGGGAGGTGGAGCATTCGAATATGTTCAAACAAACTTCGAATACGACTCATTCATCATATGGAGAAAGGCTTCCCTAGCCTCTCCTCCTTGACTAGTTGTCACATACCTACTATCAGCTGGCACAGTCCCTTGGGCGGGAGCCAGCGCATTACTTTCAACGTCATCAGCTATGGCTCATTGGGATCCATTTACTATATAAAAATACCATTTAATATAACGCCTCAACTTTTGGGATTTTGAAATTTTGCTTGAATTTAATTTTTACTTTTCTAGATGTGCTAAATTATGCTTTGAGAGTGTTTACGGGACCTATAGAAGGCTTAGGTTTAAGTTGAAACCTGATAGAATTTTTGAGTTTTAGACTTAAAGGAGAAGGGGTACTGACTAGATGGGCTTTTAAACAAAAATTGGGAAAGTAAGACACAAGTAAGCCTGTGTTGAAGTGGTAAGATGGTGCCACTTAAAGCATAGGGAGTGGCGTGTCAGGGATGGTAAAGGAGCTAAGGTTCGAATCCATGTATTAGCAAGTACTTTCTTCTATTTTATTGCTTATGCAAGGTAAGTGGTGGATTCCAGGTGAAACTCTGAAGAAGAGTGTTTGAATGGCTCATGAGATTGAATCAAGGAGGGATAAGGGAAGAAAATTTAGGAATTTTGAATAGGAAGCAAGTGATGGCCGAATATGGGTCTTTTAGGGAGCATTTTCGACTTTTGTCTTTTGATGTTGGCATAATCGGCAGGTGGAGTATAGGGTGCTAGCTGAATACTGCTTGGGGTTCGTTTGGTTTTTAGATTCGACATTTTTGGTAGGTAAGTGCCGAATAGGTAAGTCCCTGGGGTCTTTTCTTCTTTTCTCTTCTCCTCCCTTTGTTCAAAAAACCAAAAACGCATATACAAACCCCTTGTTCTGATTTGTCCAAAGAGCCAAACCCTTTCTTCCACTTTTTCTTCTCAAAGCCGAATTCATCTCTTCTTTCTCTTCTTTCTTCTTCACTTCATAGCCTATCAAGACTCACTTGGAACCTCACCTAACTGATTACCATAAAAGTTGAAATCCCGAAAAGTTTAGTCCTTGTGCCGATTTCTTTTTGGCCAAACCCCTCATTTCTTTTTCTTCTCTTTTAGCCGAACCATCTATTCTTCTCTTCTCTAGTTCTCTTCATAGCTTTCTTTGGCACTCCCTGATAATCGAACCCTCTCATCTATTTGCAAACAACTACCATTTGGCTGAATACTATAGGCATCTTCTTCACCTTCGGGTTTTAGACTAGGTCTGGTAGAGATCGGGTTCAATATTGGTGGAAAATGACTTTGGTGGTGGCTAGAGGATCGAGTGAATCACTGGGTTAGAATTTCGATCTCCTTTTACTTTTGGTTAGGGGAAAAGCCGAAACCCCTAACCCTTTTGGGCTAATCGGTCTAAACTCTCTCTATGGGTTTCGATGGTAGGTTTTGGGTTACTAATGTAGTTCTATGGTTTTCGTAAGGTGGATCTCGTGGAGGCTAGAAAGGTCAACATTATCAAGGTGATCTAGATCTAGATCTAGATCTAGTGGTTAGAATTGACAAAGGTAAGAGGCTAGTGATGCTCTATTATGGCCGAATAGGTACATTAAGTTGATAGTGATTATTCAATTGGATTTTTAGTTAACAGTGTGATTTAAACGATTGTAGGATTTTCATGCAAGGGACTTCTGAGTATATCGCAAACAGGTGTGTAATCGACACCCTCTAGTAGACTAGATCGTCAAAAACTGAAAAGCTCAAATGCTAAAATTCCAGCATTTCGAGGGCTTGCGAGCGTGCGAGCACTCGTGGGTCGGGTTAAAATGGTAAAGTTGGTATCGCAAATGGTAAGACTGTTGTGGGCATGTTTTCGTGCGTTTGGATGGTGTTAGGCCTCGAAGGGCCAAATTTGGGCCCAATGGGCTGATGGTCCCATATGGCGGAAATGAGGTTAATTGATTTGCATGCTATTATATCTGTTACTCTGTATGCCATATCATAATATGTTCTGTTGCATGGGATTGGGTTATTTTGATGGAGGAAGTGCTAAAGTGGCAATGCCATGCATACTGTTAGAGGCTTTGCCTCGTATTACTGTTTTAGTGGCTTAGCCATGATATTTGATTAAACAGCTAAGCTGCGACTGTGGTGTGTAGGGCTGGGTGGGTTGAGTTATTCCCCACATGGTGTGTAGGGCTGGTACAGGTGGTGTGTAGGGCTGGATTGGGCTTGGGCTTTGCATTCATGCATAATACACTGAATTGTTGCTGTAATGGGCCTAAGGCCCACACTGTTTTCTGAATAGGGCTAAGGCTTAGTTATCACTGTATTCTGAATAGGGCTAAGGCCCAGTTATCACTGTACCGGAATAGGGCTTCGGCCCAGTTTAAGCTTCAACTGATCTTGACTCGGGTTGGGTGAGCTTACACACTGAGTTTTCACAAACTCACCCCTTTCTTTTCATCCATGCAGGTGAACCTCAACCTTAAAGGACTTGGAGCTGCGAGGAATTCGGAGTGGCCACGTGAACTACTTTCTGGTTTTATAATTTCTTAAGTTACGTATTTTAGTATTCATTAATTTTTGGATTTTAAACTGTAATAAGGCCACTCAGTAATTATTTTATTTTTATTTGGGTTTTATTTATTTATTTATTACATGTTTAAAAATGTTAAACTAAGTCTGGCGGATGTTTATTTCAAATTAACAAACATTTTCAAAACGTAACCTACGCGAAAAATAGATAACCTAATGACAACGACTCTATAACAAGATCTCTTAAGAAGTAAACTTAAACTGATAGTGGATAGGGATTTTATAAATTAGGTAACCTTCTATTTTCTCAAAACACATGAAATGGTTTTGCCAACTCAACCTAAAAGTTATGAAACAAAGAACGAGGTGTAATTAACTGTTTATGTGACTCACCAGATCTGGCCATAACGTTTGGGTCGGGTTTGGGATGTTATATTTAGTGGTATCGGAGTCCGGTTGCAACAACTCGGCTATGGATCGGGTCTAAAAGGCTTTCCTAAAATTTAAATTAAGGCCCAAAATGGTATTTTGGAAAATCGATTTTAAGAACCTTTTTGAGAAAACCTTTTTTTGAATTGATTTTCTTCAAGGTGTTCGTATTTTACTAAGAGTCTAGGGTTTTGGAAACAAAGTTTATTCAAAGGATTTAGTATTACGAAAACTCAGTTTTCTGAAATTTGGTTTCTGAAAAGTGGCACACTGAATCTCCGGCACCAAGTCTGTAAGTATCTTTTGCTATAATGTACCTTACTATAATACTGTTACATTATTGTAGATAGTACTGAGACCCTACTAAGACTCTATAGCTAGGGCAACACTAAAATTGTAGAGACTGAGACAGTAGGAAAAACTGAAAACTCTAAAAGACTGGGACTGTAGTTAGGCTATGATTCTGCGAAAACAAACCTCTAAAATCCTATGTGTACGTAAGACATTTGTAATAAATACTGAAATACTGAACTAATTCATAAAATTCGTAATCAGATAATACGATATGAGTACGAGGGTAGCTCGTGGAAGAGGCCGTGGATGTGGCCAAAGAAGTGCGCAGGCTGGGTCTTCATCTTCGGGACACATGCCAGCCGAGGAGGCATAAGCGCCACCAGCAACTGAGACTGGTTCGTATGATCAGGCTACAGGGGACGATGCTTGGTCCCAGGCGATGCTACGAGTTCTGGAAATGGTCGTTGGAGCGAGTACGGGGACTATGAACCGAGGATCTATTTCTAAGTGAGTCCGAGCTAACGGAGCAGAGATTTTTAAGGGCGTATCTGGTGTAGCTCCAAATGTGGCCAAATACTGGTTGGAGGCCACGGAGCGGACCATGGACGACTTGGATTGCTCAGTGGAGCAAAAGATGAAGGGAGCAGTATCTATGCTGTGAGATGAGGCTTACCAGTGGTGGATCACTGTGAGGGATAGTACCCAAGCTGAGTGGGTGACTTAGGAGCTGTTTAAGACGGCCTTCAAAGGGAAGTACATCGGGGCGAGCTATGTGGACACCCGAAGGAAGGAATTTCTGAATCTGACCCAGGGTAACTAGACTGTTGCAGAGTATGAGGCTGAGTTATTAAGGTTAAGTCGGTATACAAGTGGAATAGTCACTACGGAATATGAATGTAACGTACGATTTGAGGGTGGCCTCAGAGATGAGCTAAGGGTGTTGATTGCTCCGCAGAGGGAGCGCGATTTTGTGACTCTAGTGGAAAAGGCTAAGATAGCCGAGGAAGTGAAACGCATAGAGCGGCAGAATCGTGAGAAGGACCAAAATCGATTTAGGAGGGATTCTGGACCCTCAGGTGCTGTGGGCAGAATGTCAAAAGGGCTAGAGTGGATGAACCGGTTCGAGCGATTTTGGTGAATATGGTTAGACCGTAGGCTTGCGGGGATTGTGGCAGAGTGCAGCTGGGTGAGTGTTAGAAGCGTACTGGGGCATGTTTTCGGTGTGGTTCCTAAGAGCATAGAGTCAAGGACTGTCCTTAGAGGCCGGCTCAGACGCAAGTTGCTGAACAGAGGGTTGCTCAACCAGTGCGAGGTGGACCACAACGACCGAAAGGCCGTGGTCAAGGTAGGGGTAGCAATGGAAATGGTTGTGGACGTGGAGCACCGGGCAGGGGTGCTGGAAATGCTAAGGCTCTTCAGCCAGCATTAGTTTATGCTGCTCGTCGCTGAGTGGAGGGTGACGCACCTGACGTCATAACCGGTATGTTTTTTATTTTTAGTATGCCATACACTGCCTTGATAGATATTGGTTCTACCCATTCATATATTGCATATGATGTATCTGGGGCGTTGGGTGTGCACTCTGAGGAAATTGTGAGTGGGGTAACTGTGATAAGTCCACTGGGTCACTCGGTTAGGGTAGACAAACTCTTTAGAGATGTGCCTTTAGAGACTCAAGGTAGGATTTTCTCTGCAGATTTAATGGAGCTACTGTTTGGAGCGTTCGATCTCATCTTGGGAATGGTCTGGCTTGCTAAGAATAAGGCGACTCTGGATTGCACTGCTAAGCGAATGATGTTAAAGACTGTGGAGGATGAGGAGGTGATGGTTATAGGGGAGCGAAGAGATTACATGTCTAATGTTGTCTCGGCTTTAAGAGCTGAGAAGCTGATTCGCAAGGGTTGCGAGGCATTTTTGGCATATGTGAGTCAATCTGATTCTAAGAATTGATCGTAGGAGAGGTTAGAACCGATAAGGAATTCCACGACGTCTTTCCTGATGAGTTTCCTGGGTTGCCTTCGAATCGTGAAGTCAAATTTAGAATCGACTTGTTGCCTGGAATGGCTCCAGTGTCCATTGCACCTTACAGGATGGCACCAAAGGAGTTAGTGGAGTTGAAAGTGCAAATCTAAGAGCTGTTGGATAGAGGTTTTATTAGGCCAAGTGTGTCTCCGTGGGGAGCACCGGTACTGTTCGTGAAGAAGAAGGATGGGACGATGCGTATGTGTATCGATTATCACCAGTTGAACAAACTGACGAGTAAAAACAAGTACCCTTTGCCAAGATTGACGACCTGTTTGACCAGTTAAGAGGAGCTTCAGTATTTTCCAAGATCGATCTTCGATCTAAATATCATCAGTTAAGGGTCAAAGAGATGGATATTCATAAGACAGCATTCAAAACTCGGTATGGTCATTACGAGTTTTTGATGATGCCGTTTGGATTGACGAATGCACCAACGGCTTTCATAGATCTAATGAATCAGGTATTCCAACCCTACTTGGATCAATTTGTGGTCGTCTTCATAGACGATATTCTAGTGTGTTCAAGGACTGAGGAGGAACATGATGAGCATCTCCGTATTGTTCTGCAAGTGTTGAGGGAGAAGCAACTATATGCAAAATTCAGCAAGCGTGAATTTTGGTTGCGAGAGGTGGCGTTTCTAGGTCACGTTGTTTTTGCTGAGGGGATTAGGGTGGATCCTTAAAAAATTGAGGCAATTCTGGAATAGAAGCCGCCGAGATCTGTATCAAAAATTCAGAGTTTTCTGGGTTTAGTAGGGTACTACAGAAGGTTTGTGGAAGGATTTTCTTTGATTGCTGCACCGTTAACAATACTTTTGAGGAAAGGAGTACCGTTTGTATGGACTGAGAAACAGTAAGAGGCTTTTAAGAAGTTGAAGAAAGTTTTGACTGAGGCTCCTGTTTTGATTTAGCCGGAGTCTGGGAAGGATTTCATTGTGTACAGTGATCTATCGCATGTTGGTTTGGGCTGTGTACTGATGCAAGAGGGTAAGGTGGTCGCTTATGCATTGCGACAGCTTAAGCCTCACGAAGCGAACTGCCTTACGTATGATCTGGAGTTGGCAGCGGTTATTTTTCCATTAAAGATTTGGAGACACTACTTGTATGGAGAAAAGTTATTATATACACGGACCATAAGATTCTCAAGTATTTGTTGACTCAGAAGGAGTTGAACCTTAGGCAACTAAGATGGATAGAGTTGCTTAAGGATTACGACTGTTCTATTGAGTATCACCCAGGCAAGGCGAATGTGGTAGCTAATGCACTGAGTCGGAGAGCTGTAACTGAATTGAGAGCAATGTTTGCTTATCTGAGTCTACGGTACCTGAATAGGGCTTCGGCCCAGTTTGAGCTTGAACTGATCTTGACTCCGGTTGGGTGAGCTTATACACTAAGTTTTCACAAACTCACCCCTTTCTTTTAATCTATGCAGGTGAACCTTAACCTTAGAAGACTTGAAGCTGCGAGGGATTCGGAGTGGCCACGTGAACTGCTTTCTGGTTTTATAATTTCTTAAGTTACTTATTTTAGTATTCATTAATTTTTGGATTTTAAACTGTAATAAGGCCACTCAGTAATTATTTTATTTTTATTTGGGTTTTATTTATTTATTTATTACCTGTTTAAAAATGTTAAACTAAGTCTGAGCAGATGTTTATTTCAAATTAACAAACGTTTTTAAAACGTAACCTACGCGACAAATGGATAACCTAATGACAACGACTCTATAACAAGATCTCTTAAGAAGTAAACTTAAACTGATAGTGGATAGGGATTTTATAAATCAAGTAACCTTCTATTTTCTCAAAACGCATGAAATGGTTTTGCCAAGTCAACTTAAAAGTTATGAAACAGGTGTAATTAACTATCCATGTGACTCACCAAATCTGGCTCTAATGTCTGGGTCGGGTTTGGGGTGTTACATTTAAATTATCAGGAGTCGTCACACAGTCAATATTTATGTATGGCATGTATAGCTAGACTCTCTCATACACTGGTTAGTCTAAGAATCAACTAAACATAGCTCTGATACCACTAAATGTAAAGCCTCTTACTTGTGTTCAACTTCGAAACAGGGCGCGAGGCATTACCGGATTTAACACACACAAAAACATACATTTTCAGCTCATAACTATGCATCCAAATTAAAACCATTCACGTTCGATCATATCGTCCCTAATAAAAGCCTACGAGGCTCAAAACATACATTGGCATTAGTTCGAGACTAAACCGAGAACTTTTGGAAATTTTACAAACTTATAAAAATTTTACCCTAAACAGAAGTCACACGCCCGAGTGGATATAAGACACGCTCGTGTGGGTAGGCCGTGTGGTCACACATGCCCGTGTCCATACCCTATATAACTCTCTATTTATGATGTCATCAGCCAAATGAAACCACACGGCCAAGCCAAACACCCATATGCTAGGCCGTCTGACGAATTAAATTCTTGCAAAATAGGTGCAGACATCACACGCCTTTGGCACACGCCCGTGTCCAAGGCCATGCCGTCCACACGGCTGAGACACATGCCAGTGACTCTGCCCATGTGCTCTTTTGTTTCTCAAAACTAAGGTGCAGGGGACACACGGCCTATTCACAAGCCTATGGGGCTAACCGTGTGACACATATGGCCTAAACACACACCCGTGTATCTACCTGTGTGGAAAAAAATAAGGCTATTTTCCAAGCCATTTACCACCCTGAAACTCAATCACACTTATACCAATTTCAACCACATATAGCATAACATAATTTAGCAATCTAACATCCTCAACTAAGACATAAACTTAATATTTACATGTCACGACCATCAAGCAACACATCACATACTCATTTATCCAAACATGCAACATCCACATTCATGAAAGACAACATCAATTTATCATAAATGAGAGCCATATTAGCCAACTTTTAATGGCCTCATACAAAATGAACATTCATCAAAATAAGCCAACATGTTTGGCCAAATCAAATATGACATAAAACAAAATGACCAAGCCCTTATACATGCCATACTTTCAAAAATACCACAATTATCAAATAGCCAAATAATATTTCTGATAGTGTGATGCGAGCCTCCAACAAGTCCCGGTTCTGAACTAGCTTGGTGACACTATAAGACAAGGGAAAGAAGGGTAGTAAGCTAAAAAGCTTAGTAAGTTTATATGCAATTAATAAATATTATAGCCATATAAATTAACATGCAATTCTTATAATGAAAGATAATACATTTATCATTGAACTCACATAGGCTTAACTTACTCAAGCACAATCTTACCATGAGATCATCACTTATAACGTTCATACTTACAAATTTCTCGTACACACCTGTACCATATCATCACACAAACATATATCTTCACATCTTTGTAATTCCCGTCGAATACTCAGAATATTAGCGGATACTCGAAAAGCTTGCACATACATGCCACATATATGTAGCCAAAGCTACCTCTAATCATATTTCACATATATGCTCGTTCTTGAGCTAGTCGCGGGTCTGCTCACACAAGCTGACGGTCGGGACGTAGCTACTCAATGCTGCTTACACAAGCTGACAGGTATCCGCAACATATGCCAGAGTACCTAGCCATTGGTAGGACGTACAAGACTAGCACCCGAATTAAACAATCACATAATCATAGGGTCCTATGGACATGTCACTCGTATCCTATTCTATTCCCAATGTTCAACTAGGATTTTCCTCACTTATCGAAACTTTGTCGATTATGTCACATAAATCATTCACACATTTTATACAACATTAAAGCATTAAAAACAAAATAATTTGATGCATTATTTACATACAAATTTACCTTGGCACAAAATAATTGCTAATATTGCAATTTAGTCCACAACCTTGTTCTTGCCACGATCTAAGTCAGAACCTTGTCTTTCTTGATCTATAATAACAAATTTAGCTTGTTTAATTATCACAATTTTCAATTTGGTCCAAAAATCATATTAAGGCAAAATTTCATTTTTGCCACTAATCTTTTACTTATTTACACTTTAGTCCCTAGGCTCATAAAATGAAATGTATTCATTTTTCTTAAGACCCAAGCCTAGCTGAATCTTATTCATGTTTATAGCAGCCCACATTTTTCATTCATTCAAATATTTCTACACATATTTTTCAACTTTTGCATTTAGGTCCTTTTTGACATTTTCACCGAAAATCACCGAACAAAAGTCATTTATCACACAACTAACTTTTATTTTCTACCATTAGACATCAAAATACATGCATATCACACATGGGTGAATTTTTAAAAATAAACTCTACTTTAAAATAATGGTAGAAATAGGTAAATCGAGTGATAACGACCTCAAAAACATAGAGAGAATTAAAAACAAGGCTAGGATGCACTAACTATCAAGCTTGAAAGTTGGCCAAACCCTAGCTATGGCTTTCTTCAAAATTTTAGCTAAGGGGGAGAATGATGAACACAATTTTGACTTGATTTTCCCTTTTTTATTCTTTTATTGACCAAATGACTAAAATGCCCTTAAAGGCTTTCTTTGAAAATTTACCCTGCCATCTCTATTTTTGTCCATCATGATATATAATGGTCTAATTACTAAATAAGGACTTCTAATTTAAAAATCATAACAAATAAACACTCAAAGCTTCTAGACTCATAATTTGCACTTTTTGCAATTTAGTTCTAATAATTAAATTAGACCCTCTATCGATAAAATCTCTTAGCAAAATTGTAACACCCCAAACCCAACCTAGAAGTTAGCCTCGAATCTGGCATGTCACATTGAAGTGTTTATCGAAAACTTTGTTTTCATTAAAAAACCCTTCTCATTTAAAACTTGTTACCATTTAAAACTTGTGTAAAATCTCAAATTTCGTTTGCTTATTTTTAAGATGTGGTTTATTAAAAGACATTCTCTTGTAAAACGTTAATACTTTTAAAACCTTATTTGTTGTGGAAGCTAAACTTAAAGTACTTGCAGAAACGTGATATTTTGAAAAAATAGTTGTTATTTTGGAAAAACCCGAGTTCTACTCCTAGCAATGTTAAAGCCATAAACAAAATCCAAAAATCTAAATACTAGAAATTATTAACGCCTTATTACAACCCCAAATCTACTTGAATGTAAATAATCAAAACTGAAAACATTGATAGTGTGTGGCCTTCTCCGAGGCCCTCGCAGCATCGATCCTCCTAAAGCTAGGGATTACCTAAATAGCTAATAAACAGGGTGAGTTATGAAAACTCAGTGTGTACTCCCCTTACTAGAGTAACAGTCAATAAACAGAAACAAAAACAGAATTAATCTGGGCCAAAGCCCTCTAACAGTATAGTCCAATTCAGAGCATACATGGGCCAATGCCCACTACAATATCATTTGGTTCTCAGCCCATAATTGAATCACCTAGGCCTAGCCCTTAAAGCAGACAATAACAGATGGGCTTAGCCTATTACAAGATTAAAAACATTATCAAAATCATAATCAGAATAAAAAATAGTACAATACAGATATGCAGCCCATCTCAATCCAACCAACACACCACCCATACCAACCAGTACACCATGTGGAGAAAAACCCGACCCACCCAGCCCAACAAACCAATATGTAGTCATGCTACTAATAACAGAAATCGTGGCAGTGCCACCAGAATCAGAATATGTGGCATAACCACTATTAACAGAACTTCCTCCAAATCAATGTCCCAACCCCATGCACTATGTCGTGTACGTTATGCTCAATCATCATATGTGTATGTAGAATCGCCATGCTCAATATCAGTCATCAACATAGATATTAAAAGTCGAACAGTCACACAACCATAGTCAAGTCAATTAATCCACAATCGTACAATCACAGTCAAAACAATCAAATATATAGTCTAAGTCAGTCATTCTCCCATAAGGGCAAAACAGTTATTTTACATCCTAGGGGCAAAATGGTCATTTTACCCTACAAGGGTATTTCGGTAATTCTACCCTATAGAGGCATTCCAGTACTTCTACCCTATAGAGGTATTTCGGTAATTTCACAAACTAGGGGTATTTCGATAATTTTGCAAATTATAGATATTTTGGTAATTTCACAATCCAGGGGTATTTCGGTAATTTTGTAAACCAGGGGTATTTCGGTAATTTTTCAAATTAAAGGTATTTTAATAATTTCACAAATTAGGGGTATTTCGAAAATTTCACAAATCAGGGGTATTTCGATAATTTCGTGACCCAGGGGTATTTCGGTAATGTTGCAAATCAGGGGTATTTCGATAATTTTATAAATTAGGGGTATTTCGATAATTTTACAAATCAGGGGTATTTCGGTAACTTCACAAACTAGGGGTATTTTGATAATGTTACAAATCAAGGGTATTTTGGTAATTTTATAAATCAGGGGTATTTTGGTAATTTTGCAAATTAGGGGTATTTCGATAATTTTACAAATTAGGGGTATTTCTGTAATTTTCCAAATTAGGGGTATTTTTATAATTTTGTAAATTAGGGGTATTTTGGTAATTTCGCAAATCATGGGTATTTCGGTAATTTTGCAAATCAGGGGTATTTTGGTAATTTTGCAAATCAAGAGTATTTTAGTAATTTCACCCTTCGAGATCTTAAGGACCCAACAGGAGGTCCACTGTCGCCCCGAGCGACTTTTGGAACCTAAATAGACAAAACGAGGTAATTGGGCCTAAGGCCCATTACTTAGCCCAAATGGGCCCACACAATTGTGTGGCCCATTTACCCAAAAATAACCACGACTATGTGAATAGCATAGCCCAAATCAGTCACTTATCACATCCCATACATTTTATCCGTGTGGGACCATAAGCCCATTGGGCCCACACGGCCCATTTAGCCCAAAACAACCCTAGCCACATGGACTACACGGCTCAGTCTAACATTAACCACAATATACCAATTTATTCCGTGTGGGGTCCATAAGCCTATAGGCCCATCGGGCCCACACGGCCCATCAGGCCCACACGGCCTATTTCGACCCAACGCAGCCCAGTCCATCCTAAACCCGTGAGAACGCAAATGGTGGTCTCAGACATCCTACACCCATATTCATGGGTTTGATCCACCACAATGCGATCGCACGCTTGTGTGGCATCATTTGGCGATAATTCGGCTTTTCGGCAAAATGTCGATCAACAGTCAAAACAGTACGAGATACTGGTTTTCTTCTTTTCAGCCGATCAACAATCAGAACAGTATATACGGATACACACTTCTAGCTTTTCAGTCGATTATCCAACAAGGCATATAGTTACCCACATTTTTGGCTTTATAGTCGACCATTAAAACAGCATACAGATACACACCTGCAATAATTCTGTTGTCGCAATACTTCCGAGATCAAACACCTATGATGCACAATGATCCACCATTAGTCATATTCATGGTAAATTCAAACCAAAGTATTGAGAACCTTCTAATTGATTCAATCAAACAACATAATCCCTTGTAACAAATAATACCTAAGGTACTTACCACAAAAGTAAATAGACCGCTCTTAAAGAGAAGAATAATCGGCCTGAACTTCCACAATAGAATCCACACTCCTAGTAAGATTAGGCAAATCATACGATGATTAAGTGAAAAGCATACATTCGACCCCAAAGAGAAAGAGAAGGAAAAGTTGAAACTTGACAGTAGGACTAACAGAGATTTGGCTAGAACAAAAATAATGAAGCGATTACACTTACCCTTCAATAACCCAAATGACTTTCGGCAATGCCAAAAAGAGATTCGGCCAAATCCCCCAATAAAATAGAACAAAACAAAGAATCGGCCAAGAAAGATTAATAGTATAAAAAAGAGATTAGGTTCGGCCACCAGTAGGAGGAGTATTAAAAGTAGAAGAAGAATAGTTGAAGAGGGAAAGAAAGACCAAGGTAGGCGTTTACGGTTGTGAGCGGTGAAGAACACGAGTTTGGTTATAAGGAAAAACCAAAAGAGTAAAAGAGAGGAAGAAAAGGAAAAGTAGAGTTCGGCCAAATGATGGACTAGAATTGAGAAGAAGAAATACCAATTTCGGTTTTTTTTAGAAGAAAGGAGCACTATTCGATTTGGCTAAATGATCAAAAAGAAAATGCAAATGATCACTTACTATATTGGCACTAATGAGGAAAGAACCCAAAAACACAAAATCCCGAAATGACAGAAGAGGGAAATGGCACCTACCTATTCACACAAGCCAAAAATGCACCCAAAATACTCCCCTAGCCGAATTTGCCTAATCAAATTCTCCAAATTCTATCACAACTCCCTTCACACCTCAACTCCATCAAAATCTCCACCATTATCTCCATCGATTTTTCTCCTTGATTTACTCCATGAATTCCTCCTTAATCCATTCGCCATCACCCATTCAAATTTTAAGACCAAGTCAACCTTCCACCACATAGAATTCCACTCCAATTCAACCTTTGGCCATCCAGCGATGCAAAATAGAAATCCATCGCCTGCCGTGGGATTTGAACCTTAGTCCTCTCTATTGCTTAATCATGCCAGTTACCTCATTGCCATCCAACCCTTTGTATCATAAACCCAACACATTTAACTAGAAAGCCCACCAAATTGCTTCCAGATTTATTTAAAAGAGAAACCAAAATAAATTGCAAGGGCTAAGACTTGAACCCAGGCTCCCTTGCATGCTTAATAACGCCACACCCACTGGACTACAAGCTCCCTTGTGTCATTTTTTCAACATAATATTTTATAAGGCCTACTTCCCAGCATTCAGGGTTTTATACACTTTTACAAAATTTTTGCTAAAGCCCAGGTTTCAACCCAGGACTTCTCCAACACTCCCAACTCTTCTTAAAACACTTAGCCACTAAACTAATCATGCCATTTGTGAAATTTTCCTCGCACAACTAAAATCAAATTTCTCTGATACTCAGAGCCCATTTCTCCTAGGCCCAAAATTCGGGGCGTTACAGAAATTTTCACACATTTATTCAATCACACTATAAAGCTCAAAATAATATCACAATAAATTTTCCTACTTTGGATTTGTGGTCCCGAAACCATTGTTCCGACTTGGCCCTAAATTGGGCTATTACAAAATTTTCATATAACATTTCCATCATATATAGGCCATAAAATAATAGTAAAATAAATTTTCTTTCTGGAATCGAATTTATGGTCCCGAAACAACTATTCCTATTTTTACCAAAAACGAGCTATTACAGTTCCCAACCTAATTCCAAATCGATTACACAAGTGCGAACATATCTTTCAAAATCTAGATAATAAGTTCAAATAGTCCATCTGTCTATGGGTGAAAGGTTGTTGTGAAATTGAGTCTCATACCAAGAGATTCGTGAAACTGTTTCTAGAATATTGAAGTGAAACATGGATCTCGATAAGAGATAATCAACATAAGGACATCGTGCAACTCACAATTTCCTGAATGTAAACTTTACCAAGTTTTTGAAGTGACCAATCAATCTTGACTGCAATGAACTGAGCTGATTTCTTAAGTCGATGAACAATCACCCACACAATATTTTTCTTATGTTTCGATAAAGGTAACGCCGTTACAAAATCCATCATGATGTGTTTTCATTTCCACTCTAGAATAGAGATAGGCTAAAGTAATCCTGTAGGAACCTGATGTTCTGTTTTAACTCACTGACAAGTTAGGCATTTAGCTATGAACTCAACTACGTCTCTTTTCATTCCTGGACACCGATAGGGTTCTCTCAAATTGCGATACATTTTCATTCCTCTAGGATGCAAAGAAAAATTACTATCATGAGTTTCGCAAAGTATCAACTCTTTTAGTTCTGCAACATCCAGAACACAGATTCGGTTATGAAATCTTAAGCGATCACAATCATCAATGTTGATGTTTTCTATTGTGCCATTTTGAATCATTTCCTTTTTCTTTGCTAACTTTACATCATCTAATTGCACTGCCTTAATCTGATCAAACATCATTGATTTGATTTTCAATTTAGCCAACAAGCTGCCATTGTAATTGATACTAAGTTGAGCAAACATTACTCGCAATTCAACCGCTGTCTTTCTACTCAACGCATCAGCTACGATGTTAGCTTTGCATGGATGGTAATCAATAATGCAATCAAAATCTTTTAGAAGCTCAACCCAAGTTAGGAGGTATTTAAGACTCTTATGATCGGTATAGATGTGACACTTTTCACCGTACAAGTAGTGTCTCCAAATTTTTAGAGCAAAAACCACCATAGCTAGCTCTAAATCATGCATCAGATAATTGTGTTCATACTTTTTAATTGACGAGACATGTATGCGATTGCCTTCCCATCTTGCATCAGAACACAACTGAGACCGCTTAATGAAGCGTCACTATGGACCATAATATCCTTTCCCGATTTTAGTAAGGTTAAAACTGGCGTTTCAGTTAACATCTGTTTCAATTTCTCAAAACTTTCTTGGCATTCATTGCTCTAGACGAAATGATAATTCTTATATAACAACTTTGTCATCGGCAAAGCTATCTTCGAGAATCCATTTACGAATCTTCTATAATAACTAGCTAACCCAAGAAAACTACGAACCTTTGACACATTTCTCAGTGCTTTCCACTGAACAATGGCCTTAATCTTTTTTTGAATCAACTCTAATTCCATCTGTCGAGATAACATCCCTAAAAACACAACTTTTGATAACCAGAATTCGCACTTACTAAGCTTTTCATATAACTATTTCTCTCGTAACACTTGCAAAATAATTATGAGGTGTTGCTCATACTCAGATTTGGATTTCGAATAGATCAAGATGTTGTCAATAAAAACTACCACAAATTGATCCAAATATTGTTGGAAAATACATTTCATGAGATCCATGAATGATGTCAGAGCATTGGTCAACAAAAAAGGTATCACCAAGAATTCATAGTAGTCATAATGCGTACGAAACATCGTCTTTGATACGTCACTATCTTTCACTTTTAGTTGATAGTTACCCGATCTCAAATCAATCTTAGAAAAGGCAAAAGCTCTTTTGAATTGATCGAATAAGTGATCAATACGAGGTAAGGGGTATCGATTCTTAATTGTCAACTTTTTCAATTATCAATATTCAATATAGAGTTGCATCGAGCCATATTTCTTTTTGACGAAAAACACTAGAGCTCCCCAAGGCTATATACTAAGGCATATAAAGTCGTGATCTATTAAATCCTGCAATTGCATCTTTAATTCTTTCAATTCTGTTGGTGCCATATGATAAGCAGACATTAACACCAATCCATACTAGGAAACACTTCAATTGTGAATTCAACCTCCCGATCCAGTGCTAATCTCAGTAATTCCTCGAGAAACACATCAGGGAATTCACAAATAGTACTAATCTTACTACTTTGACTATCACCAGAATTTGAGTTGATAACATAGGCCAGGAAAGCTTCACAACCTTGGTTAAGAAGTTTATCAGCTCGAATTGTTAAAATGATACAAGTTGATCCACTTGCGTGAACACCATTCACCTCAATCACTTTAGCATCTTCTCTCTAAACTACAAACTTCTTTTTATGGCAATCTAGAATCACTCCGTGCTCCGTAAGCCAAGCCATACCCAAAATCAAATCAAAATCTCCAAATGGCATTATCAACAAATCAACGGGAAAGGTTATATTATGTATCTCTAATGGACATCTCCTACACACCTTGCCAACTAACACAGATTGCCTCAACAGACTTGACACAACTATTGATACTTTAAACATTTCAGATTTTAAACTCTCGATTTAACTAACTCAGCATTAACATACGAGTACGTAGATCTTGGATCTATCAAAGCATAAATAGGTTCTGAATGCAAGAAAAAGATACCTGTCAAAACGTCATTAGCATCACCATCCTCACGTGTCCGCACAACATAAGCTCGGGCTGGCGCTCTAGCCTTTAATTGATGAGTAACAACATCATTTCCTTTTCTAGCACCACCACTAGCAAAATAACCACTGTGACTTCATCCGCGACCCCTAGAAGCAGGCACAGACCTCTAAGAAGTAACATAGGTAGCATTCTCATTCTTTGGACACTCTTGAGCAAAATGCTCTATAGATTCATAGCGAAAACAAGCTCGAGTTAGCTTCCAACATTCACCATGGTGCTTTTTTCCCACAATGTTCACATTTTGAGATATCAGCATCCCTAGACGAACCTGGCACACTACCCATGGACACAGTTGGTTGTTGATCATGATTTCTATCAAATCTATCAAACTTAAAAGTCGACTTCCACCTACCACAAAATTCTTTAGTTTATTTTGGTTGTGGATTTGAGCTGGTAGCTCCAGACTGTTTTCTAGTTGTGCGAGTAATCTCAGCCTTTTTATCAAGTCCCAAGGCTTGTTCTACCATTTTGGCCCTTCAACTAAATCAACAAACTCTATAATTCGTTGCGATACCAACTGTACCCGAAGCTCATCACGTAAACCACGTAAAAATCATTTACAGCTTTCTACTTCAGTTGGCACAAATTCAACGACGTACCTACTGAGTCATAAAACCTCCCATCCATAATCAGCCGCAGACATATCGCTCTGTTTCAGCATTAAAAACTCTTGTCTTCTATCTTCAATATATAGTTCTCCAACGTATTTCTTTTGAAATTCCTTTTGAAAGAATTCCCATTTAGCCTGATCTGAAGGTACGTGGCGTGCCACTGACTACCACCAAGCATATGCTTCTCCTTGCAGTAGAGAAGCGACACAAATTACGCTTTCATGTGGGTTACATTCAAGTTGTTGCAAGACACGTTTACTGGATTCAACCCAAACTTCCACTACTGAGGGATCAACCCAAGAATTCAGTCGCACCGTATCTCCATATTTCTTTTATCGGAGCCCGCCAAACTATAAGTGCAGGTGCCATAGTGGATGTAGTTCCCACAACACGCTAAAGAGTATTAGCGATAGCTCTAAGTAATTGTGAATCACCTACTTCCTTAGTGTTACCTCGCTCAACATTAGGTTGTTGAACACTAGCTAGGTTAGCACTCGGCGTCACTTATTCGGTTTCATCTAACTCGCTAGAAACATCATCACCGATATACATTTCCTAATCAACTTTATTATTACACTCATTCGACATCGTTAACTATAAAACAAAAATGAATATAATCACTATCCAAATCCTGACTCAACTCAACTCGACTATGGCATAGACCTCTAGACTCAAATTTGAGCTTGATTTAGTCTAAGAATTGGCTAAACCTGTAATCTCTAAAACCACTAAATGTATCACCCCTAACCCCTCTCTGTTACCAAATTAAGGTCACGAGCATTACCAATCAATCAAAATAATTTAATTACATCGCAAACAATGATACAAGTAAAATATTAACATTACAACATTACACGGTGCAAGGGCAATATATGTTAATTTAATATTTCTATAATCATGTCTTAAACATTTCAATAACGAATCATGATATATCAATCTAATTTAGAGCAAATGTTACCCTTACAGTCCTTAAAATGAGATTACAAAACCCTAAAATAATCTAAAAGCAGGCAGGGACTAATTTGAAACAATTCTAGAAGTTTAGGGTGAAATTTCAAAATGCCTAGAAAAAGGGTACACACGGCCGTGTAGAATACCCAAGGCCGTGTGACATTCGAAATGGGGACACACGGCCTTGTCCTAGCCCGTGTAACTCACTGACTTGAGACACACGGCTGTGTCCCAACCTGTGTCTCTACCCGTGTAACTCTTTAACTTGAACCACACATTCATGTTGAAGGTTGTGTCTGACACTACACTTATGCAATTATACCACATGTTTAGGGCATACGATTATGTGTGTTACCCACGTGTGACACACGGTCGTGTGACAGACCATGTCTCAAGCTATGTGCACCTAAATGTACCTTAAAAATCAAGTCTACCATTTCCTACTTACTTGTACATTAAGAAACTCAAATAACCATTTAACCTATCCAAAACACAATTAAACATACCAAAAACAAGTCAACACAACAATCCTAGGTGCCTAAACAATGTACCCTCATTGGTACCACATTTTCTATCATCGAACACACTAGCAAATCATTTAGCCATTCAAAGCTTCATTCATACCAAGTTTATCAATATTGGCTAACATTTTAGCTAATTAGAATCTCAAATTAAAGCTATCACACATACCAAAATCTCATGTCAAGCTAACATACCAAATACATATATATAGCGTTAACCACAATATGTAACACCCCAAACCCGGCCTGTACGTTATGGCAAAATCTGACGTGTCACATGGATTTACGACTGTCTGTGTTTTTTGTTTATGGTGACTAAAGTGATCTTGTAAAACAGTTGTTTAAAAAAAACTAGTTTATTACGTCTTCAGGTTATCCATTTGTTACGTTCATTGTGTTTTGAAATCGTTCTTTAAATTTGATTAAAACCCCGCATAGCCTACAACTAGCAGTTTCAATCGAATGTAAATGTAACCAATACGTAAAAATCAAAAACTATTAAGAGCAGCCTTATTACAACTTAGAACCCAAAATAATAAAGTAGAATAATTGAAATACTGAAAAAAATGTGCGATGAAAACCAAACTTGCAGAATATGTGGCCACTCCGAATCCCTTACAGCTCCAAGTCCACTATGGCTGGGGATTACCTGCAAGGATGAAAATAATGGGTGAGTTTGGAAAACTCAGTGTGTAAAATAACCCAACCATAGTCCCAAATTAGATCTAGCCTCAGAGTCAGATTTATTTGGGCTTTAGCCCGATACAAAATGCAGAATGAAGCCCATAGGCCCATGACAGAAACAAAGAAGACATATCATGCATGCAGAATACCCAACCCATATCCATCCATATACACCCCCGTACCGACCTTACACCATATGAGGAGACTACTCGACCCACCCATCCGCTACACACCATAGAATTTGCAGCAGAGCTGCCAGAACAGATAATGTGACAGAGTCACCAGATACAGACATTGTGGCTGAACCACCAGAATAGATATTTGTGGCATAGCCACCAGAACAGATATATTTGTGGCAGAGCCACTAGAACGCTTCCTCCATCAATATAACCCATATCTCATGCAACAGATATACATGTCATTGAATACAACATACAGATTCAAAATATCATGCATTTCAGTAGCAATTAACCCTAGGGGTATAACGATCATTTGCACTTGAGGGTATAATGGTAATTTTCATATTTAGGGGTATTTTAGTAAATTTACTATTTCGGGTTTTCATGCATATTACAGCCATTAATCATTTTAACAAAAACACTCACCGAGCATTTTTACCGAATTGGGCCCGTTGGCCCATTTACCCGATTTCGGCCCATTAAGCCCAAATATACTGAGGTGCACAGAATTTCGCACTCTGTAATCTTACCGCTTGAGATTACCAAGTTTAGCAACAGTCTATCTTATGAGCACTCGCACGCTCGCAAGTTCTCAAAATGCCGGCTTTTCGACTTTTCGGCTTTTACCGATCTAGTCTATGAGTGGGTGTCGTTTACACACCTGATTTGGAAAGGTACGTTAGCGAGATCCACATGCGAGTTACCTACAATCGAGTTACTGATACATCAGACTTCATATCAAAACAAACTAATTACTAATCTCCCTACCATATTCGGCCAACATTGCCTCAGTCCCTAAAGTTCTTACCTTTCTGCCGAAATATGAACTAGATCTAGATGTCCAACCATGTTAGAATTCAAAGCCCTTTGTTGTACGTCCCCTTGTCCACACTAGTGCACACAAAGCTAACAGAAAGAGGCCAATATGCCCTTAGTCCAAACGTTAGCCACCCTTGGTTGATAGGGATTTCGGCTTTTTTCTTAAAACATAAATTAACGAAAGAACGAGGTTTGCATACTTACCCCAACGCATTACACCGCAAAATAAGAGTCTTAGATAACGATCTAATCCCGATCTACCGTAGTTCTAATCATGAACACAAGAAGAGAAGAGTATAATCAAAGATTCAGCTTCTGAAGTACCCCAGTGTAGGAAAGTTTCTGTTTTTTTGAAAGAAAAAGAAGGAGATTTGGCCACAAAAGGTATTCGGCTAAGAGAAGAATTCGGTAGCAAGTATTTGGTTTCGAGAAAAATCAAAGAAGAAGAATTGAATGAAAGGAGAAAGAGAGAAGAGAAGAATTTGGCAACAGTGGTCCGGCTTTGAAGAAGAAGAGATGAAAAGTATGGAGAAAGGAGAAGATGAAAGAAAAGAAAGATGAGAAGGGTAGGGAGTATTCGGCTACTAGCAAAAATGAAAAGAAGAAAACCTAAGGTACCCTACCCTATTTCGGCAAACAAGAGAATGAGCAACCAAAATCCCAAAAATGCACAACAAGAATTCGGCAGGCACTCCTCCAAAATGCCAAAATTGCCAATGCCTAAGCCCCTAGCCGATTTGCCTAACTACCATCCCTTGGCCGGCCAACTCTTACTCTTCAAGAGTCCACCATTCGGCCAACACTTCCTTCCTTGATCAACTCCTAAATTTTCTCCCCTTATCCCTCCTTATCCAATCTCCTGAATAGTTCAAACTCCTCCTAACAGAGTTCCACCTATGTTCCAACACCTACCTTTCCTATTCAAAAAATAAAATAAAATAAATACTCTAATTAACTTACCTTGTGACTTGAACCTTGGCTCCCCCTAAACATCCACACGCTACTTTAATAGCACCCTAGTGGCGTTACCTTGCCACTTTGCCAGGGGCTCTCTTATGATTCTTTTTGCCTACTTAAACTTAAAAGCCCACTTCACCATGACCCCCTTCTCTTTTAGACTAAAATTTATTAAATCCATCGAGTTTCTACTTAAGCCTGGGCCTTCTAGAGGCCCACTAACGTACTAGAACATAATTTATATAATCAAAACATAGAAATTCAAGAATTAACCAAAATCACAGAAATCCTGAAAAGTCCTAAAAACCGGGGCGTTACACAATACATATGTATATACAAATAATCATCATGATACTTGAAACCCAAAATAGCACCACATTCACAAAATATTTATAAACCAAAGACTCCCTAGGTACATGCCATTACAAAATGAAATATCACCACACTTCAGCTCGGGATTGAGGTTGGATGCTGAGACAACAATAAGCCGAAATGTACCTAACCTACACACAAAAAAATAAAATCGTACACTGAGTATAACCTAGTGATATTTATATAATCCTAACAATATAAATTCAACATAAGTAATTAAAATGTAAATATGCACCAAGTTAAGCTATGTACGTGTGTTACAATTCAATAATATAATTTTTGTTCATTTCATTTTCTCATTTAATATAATTTCACATGTTCAATCACATATCAAAGGCATTTTATATAACATTTTCTAATCTTATCTCATGTAATAGCATATTACAACTCTTTGATTTCATATCACAATTCACACTTCATTTCATCATTTCGTATTCATTTCTCATCTCATTTCACCTGTCACATACTTTTTCATTCAATATCAAATGTCTCAATTTTTATCATTTAACTTTCCCTATTAACACAACTCAAGCTCGGATGGATACACGAATCCAACCAACTTACCAGTTTGGCACCCAGTTCATCTCAAATAAATTCGAAGTAATAACTGTGCCCAGCGCTATATAAATTGACACCCAGTGTCTCATCAGTTAGACTGAAGCAAATTGGAACCCAATACCTCATCTACTCGAGGTTAAAGAAATCCCTGAAATCTTCCTATCCTATGGCATGCCATCTATATCCGACATAGCCCGAATAGTTAATAGGGTTCCATTTCACTTTCAATTACATACTATATCAAATTCTCATGTATATACATATATAAACATATATTCAATTCAATATTCACATAATCAATACATTCATAATATACCATATCAATCCATTTCAATCAAATAGGAATTCAATTCAATCTCAAAGTACCAAAGTACTTATCTTAAATGCTTACCGTATGTAATAATTTAAACATCAATAATTTACAACTTAGTTCGGATTATAGAAACACAAACCGTGAATTTCGGGCTATTTGGTGTCGATTTTATCCTACCCTTTTTAGTCGAGGATTTTGGTACGAAGTTAGCTACAAAATAAAACAATTAAAATATATTAATAACACACAATTCAATTTCACATTAATTTTCTAATTTTTACACTATATTTGCTTAAACTTCAATTTAGTCCCTAAATCGAGACTAATTTAAATATCCATATTTAACCTCAAATTTTTATACTAATTTCACTTTAATTTAAATTTAGCTACCTATTTTCAATTCTACCCCTTAATTTTGAAATTTTCACAATTTAGTCTTTACTATACAAAATTAACAATTAATTCTACAATTTAGTCATTTTCCACTTCTAACATAAAAATCTATCAATTTAACCCTTAACACTTAAACTATTCAACAATAACAACATCTAAAATCTTAATCAATACTGAAATTTCAACATGGGTCAAGTAGTTCTAAGCACCAGGATTCTAAAAATATAAAAATTATAAGAAAAGGACTAAATTGTACAAACCAATTTTTTGAGTTTAAACTCAAAAACAATAGGTGCCATCGATTCTTCTTCTTTCCTTCCTTCTTTTCTTTTCTTTAATTTTGCATGTCTTTGTTTCATCTATTTCCACTTTCTTTATTATTTCATTTTATTAAGTTTTCATTTTTATTAATATAATATACATATATTCCATGTTATTTCTTTATTATATAATAATATATTAGTTAACACATATATATAACATATTTCCACTAATGTCATCCATTACCACTAATTAAATGTATATTTATTATTCTAGTCCCTTTAATTTATTTAAAACTATAAGTCAAATTTTAACTCAAATTCGATTTAGTCCCTGCACGTTAACAATTCCTAGTTTCACAAAATTCACTTAACCAAAATCTAATTCACTACTAAACTAACCTCATCAATATTAAATAAAAATATTTACGGGTTCATTTTACAGTAAAAAAGTCTCGAATCTCATTTTCTAACACCCCTAACTATCAAGTTGTTACATTTTGCGAGACATGATGATTTTTCTAGAAATATAGGCAAAATTTTGGCAAAAGAAAGGGAAGAAAATTGACAATGGATGAGGCAAGGGATTTGCGGCGGCGATTGACTTGCGACAGTGACTGGTTTACTATGGTGATATGTGTGCTACAGCGACAAGCGTACGGTGGCAATAGGAATGCGACGGTGATATGGTTGCTTTGGCAAAAGACTCACGGTGGCAATAAGCTCGGGTTTGTGACAAGGAAAGGATTTTGGGGAAAGTTTTTAAGATTTAGGCTGACGACTAATATAACAGCCCGTTTTTAGCTAAATCGAAACAGTAATTTCGGGACCACGAATCTGACATCAAAAAATTTATTATTATTATTATTTTAATGTCTACAATATAATATTAGAGCTGTATGAAACTTTCGTAAAGAAATTTTATTGTTTGAGTCTCAATTTGATAAAAAGGACTAAATCACGTAAAGTGCAAAAGTAAAGTTCTAATAGTTAAATGCACTAAATAGCTATAGAATGGAAATGTATGAGTACTTGAATGGTAATTAAACCATTATAATGGTGAGTGGACAATTATGGACATGTGTTAGGGGAATTTTATGTTTTATAATAAAGGTTAATTTAGTAAATTGGTAATTTAAGCTAAATTAAAATAAAACAAAGGTGGTTATCATATTTTTCACTTATATTCCACCGAAAATGAAGAAAAGAAAAGCCATGGGAGAAGCTTTAGGTTTAGCCAAGCTTCTTAGCTTGATTGTAAGTCCGTTTTTGTCTTGTTTTTAATGATTTTTACGTTTTTGAGATCGTTGACAGCTTAATCTAGCTAGCCCGTATCTCTGATTTCAAAACTGTTAAAGATTTGAATGTTTTCATTGTTGAATGCATGAGTATTTTTTTAGTTGATGATGGAAAATAAATCATTGTTGTTAGATGTACAAGTTTTGTAAAGTGAATTTTGGTAAAAATGTCAATTTTGGATTAAATTGTGAAATATGAAAATTTAGTGGTAGTATTATAAAATAAATGAAAAATATGGGATGATATGAGAATGGGTAATATTCGGCCAGCATGAAATTGTATTTAATTACATGAAATTGTGATTTTATGTGATAAGGACTAAATTGCAAAAATGTGAAATAATAGAGGCAAAAGTGTAATTTTTTTCCAAAATGTGTAAATTGTGTTAAATTGAATGAATTTTTGATTAAATAAGTAAATTTTGATAATATATAGATTGAGAAAAATAAGATTTGGATCTTGAACGAAGGAAAACAAAGTATCGGATTAGTCGACCTAATTTGTCGTTACAGCGAATGAGGTAAGTTCGTATGTTAATATTTTTTGTTGAATTGTGTATTATATGCTTTATTATTATTGAATTAAAATGGAAAGGGTTATATATAAGTCTACGATATGTGATCAACCGAGAATTGACAAGTGAAAGTCCTATACGAACCTTAGGAATAGCTTAGGATACAGATGTCATGACATTAGGGTTTCTGAGATTTGATTATGTGTAATACCATATATGGGATATGGCATTGATATGAGACTTCGTATAAGACCATAGCTAGGCTATTAGCATCAATATGAGACTGCATGTAAGACCATATCTGGGATATGTCATAATACTATGCATACATGATTCCCAAGTATCCTTTAGTAATTCCGAATGGTTCAACGGGCAAAGTCAATATGAGAACAAAAGTATGATTGAATTAAGTGATACAGGTACATACAGAACCTATGTGAGAACTGAATGAAGGTAATTTGGTGAGCTCATATTGTATTATGTATATAACATGAGAAAGGTTTGTGCATAAATCTGTATTATGCCAAAATGTGTTTATTTGGTTATATTGAGGTATGAATTGAATGATAAATGAGATATAAGTTATAGTTGTCTTAACTATATATTTATATGGCACATAGTGTGTAAAACACCGTTATTTGATTATATTTTACATGATTTATTTGGCTAAAGAAATGTAATGGATATTAGATCGAATAAAGTTTATATATATATATATATATATATATTTGCTTATGCATATGTAAATATGGATGAATTGATAAGAACTATACAAATAATATGAGCTTTGAAATGAATAAACTTGTGAAAATCTTGGTTAACTATGTGCATGAATACGAGATAGAATGGTGAAATCATATGAGCTATATTATGATTTGAGTAATTGTTTAAAATGTGGTTATTTAGTAATATGAGCTTATCACCATACAAACTTACTAAGCTTTATAGCTTACTTTGTTTTCTTTTTCTATGTTTTATAATGTTATCGAAGATCTCATCACACTATCCAGCAATTGTTTTGGTACTTAAAAGCTTTGTGAATTTGGTTATATGGCATGTATAGTCTAGTTGGTTTATGAAGTGTATAAATCTTTTTGGCTTAAATGAGATTGTTATGTATAGCCAAGTCATTTGGCTCATCTTTGGTATGTTTGATGGTTACGTTTAGGCCAATTGAAATGGAATGTTAATGATATAAAGTTTCATGTGTATAAGGATTTATAAGTTGGTTTATTGTATATGCTTAGTAATATGATTGAAGATGGTTAGGTTACTTTAATGGCTATTTGGTATGTGATGTATAATTGCTTGAAATATGCTTGATTGTGGTTTAATAGTTGAATACCAATTTGGTTGGTTATATGAGTAGAAATTGGTATATGTTATATATGAGATTTATGGCTAGTAAAGATTGTGGAATTGACATGTGAATTGGTTGGATAAATGGATATTATATGAGCAATTGAAATGGTTGGTATTGAAATGGTATTTTTGGTACTTAATTGAGGTTGAATTAGCTACCTATTGTATTATGAATTGATGCCAATTGTGTTTGTGTAGGTGTGTACAATTGGGGGTGGCAAAATGGCTTTATAAATAGCTTATTTTTGTCCACACGGGCGTGTGTCACACACGGTCAAAGTACACGGCCGTGTGTCCCCTGGTTTTGCAATTAAATGCAAGTTAATATGCACCACACGGCCTCACATATGTGCGTGTGACTGGTCATGCGGCATAAGTCAGTATACCCTCAAGTTTTCACACGGCCAAGCACTCTGGCGTGCAGTCGGCCGTGTGATGCAAGTCAGTATGTATGCCATGTTTCCACACGACCTATGACGCGGGCGTGTCTAGTGGTCATGTGATGCACACGGCCTGTTCACACGAGCGTGTGACCCCTGTATTCTTGAAAATTTTTTTTAGTTTCAAACTTTTCGTATGTTATCGGTTTAGTCCCGAACCGTATCTAAAGCATGTTTAAGGCCTTGTAGGCCTTTATAAGGGACAATGTGATTGTATTTGAATGATATTTGAATATGAATGCTTAATGTATGAGATATATCATATATGATATATACATATATGATAAATGATGTGATTTGATTGGTAATACCTCGTAACTCTATTCTGGCGACGGATATGGGTTAGGGGTGTTACAGCTAACATTTAAGCAAATTGCTTGTAAGGTTATTAGAATTATGGTGGCAACCTTGTAGCAAAATTTTAACTACTTAAGTGACTTGGTTGGTAAGTATAGATGGAGGAAACCATGGTGGCAAAATTAAGGTTATGGGGAATCCTTATGGATGGCAATATTGGGTGAATCTTTCCTAACTAGGACCCTTCTTGATCACTATGTGCCAACCTAGTGTTTGCCAATATTAAGGCATCACAGGCATGCTAAAAGGGTTTCTATACTTAGTTGAGTTCTAACAGTATACATATTCAAAACTTATCTCATCCGTATTATTTCCCTAAACAGTATCCAGACACTAAGGCTTCACCGAGCGAGTTGTTACACTTACCATGGCAGCCCATGAACCAATTGTCCATGTCTATGATTGGTGTTTGCTCCTACAGACATGGGCATGGGTATGCATGTCATGGTCAGCATCCATCCTTTACCAACGGTGTAAGTTCCCTCTTAATTGAAGGTAAAAACATCATATTGTTTAATAAATCATTAAACTTTTTTAAATACTAGTACTTATTATTTGTTATTGCATTGAATATTAGAGAAGGTTTAGAGGTCAATTAAACCATACATTCTCTAAGAATGACTTGATATTGATGGATTGAGAAACCAGTCGACGAGCCAATAGAGAAGTATTTTGATGTTGGAATCACATTCTATGAGATTCAATGTTCAAGTCTGGGAACAAGGTCCATACCATGTTTCTTTCGCTATTGGAGGATTTTAAGGTGCTGGGTAGATTTCGATAGGGTTCTGCTACTCTATTATATCTCTATCTTCCACTAAACTAACGAGTCAGCACGAACTACTTATCTCTTGACCTCACAGTCCAGATTGATTTAGGGCTAAGGTGTTCACGGATAGGCCATACCAATTTTCGATTAATTCCCACCTAAATGAATTCTTAGGGTCATCAAGCCTAGGGTTTAAGTTCTTTATCTCTCAAACAGCTAATCCGCTAAGAAAACTGTAACGCCCCAATTTTCGGGTTTTTGAGATTTTGCTTGAATTTATTTTTGCTTGTCTGGATGTGCTAAATGATGCTTTGAGTAAGTTTGGTGGACCTTTAGAAGGCCTAGGGTTAAGTTTAAAGCTTGGTAGAATTTTAGATTTTGGGCTTATAGAAGAGGGGGGAAGTGGCTAAATGGGCTTTTAATGAGAAGTTGGGGTTTTTAAGCACAGGAAGGCATGTGCCAAAGTGGCAAGGTGGCGTCACTTAAGAGCATGGGAGTGGCGTGTGGAGGCTTGTAAGGGAGTTGAGGTTCGAAACTCCTGGTGAGCAAAAAGTTGGTTTTATTTTTTTACTGCATGTGCAAGGTAAATTGTGGACTTCAAGTGAAATTCTGGAGGAAGAAGTTTGAAGTGCTCATGGAATTAGGTGGGAGTGATAAGGGGAGGTTATCTAGGAGAAAATCTAGGAATTTTGAGAGAGGAACAAGAGTTGGCCGATTGTAGGGGTCTTGGAGGAGCTAATTCAGCTGGTGGGTTTGAAACTTGCATTTTCGGCAAGTGTAGTATTAGTGTGCCGAATACCCCCTTTTTGGTTCTTTTCGAGATTTGTTTTGGGCAAGCTTTAGTGCAAATTAGATAAGGTTCAAAGGTGGTCATTCTTTGTTCTTCTTTTTTGCTCTTCTTAATATTCTAAAAGCCGAAATCCCGAAAAGTGTTAGCTCTCCTTTTGACGATTTACCTAAAGCCGAACCCTTTCATCACCCTTCTTCTAAAGCCGAACCAAGTATCCTCCTCTTCTCTCTTCACTCTTTTCTTCTTCTTCTCCTTTACTCCACTGATTGAAGAAACCCTCTTTCTCAAGCCTTGCTAGCCGATTACTCTCAAAAGCTTAAACCTGAATCAATTGTTTACCAATTTCTTCTTTGGCCAAATTTCTTCTTCTCCTTATTACTAATCTTTTAAGAGCCGAACCCTCAAACCTCTCATCTTTCTATCTACCATCTCCTCTCCTTTTACAAACTTTCCTTCTCCTTCTACCTTTTCTCTCAAAACTAAAACTTCCATACTTTCTAGTGGGTTTCCAAAAGCCAAATCACTTAAATCTATCCTCTTCTCACGTTCTAATTGGATCTACAATAGATCTAGACTAGGTTGGCATTTGGGGACTCTTTTTTGGCAAAACAAAGCGGTGGTAAGTACCCGAATCCCTTCTTTCGTAACCTTATGGTTCAAGGAAAGCTGAAAACCCCTAACTCTTCAAGGTGGCTATCGGTTTTAATAAAGATTTATGTTAGCCTTTTTTCTTTGGTTCTCATGTGTTCTAGTGTGGTAAAGAGACGATCTAGCGAGGAGCAATTAGAGGCTAAGACCGTTGGAGCAATCTAGATCTAGATCTAGTTGTAGATTTCAGCAAAGGTAAGTGATTAATGGCTTTGGATGGTGTTGGCCGAATATGATGGTGATGTCGTTTTCATTGATTTCGTTGGATTATAGTTTAATAGTGTAGTGGAATTGTTGTAGGCTAATTGAGTGCGGATCTCGACGTAGCATGCAAACAGGTGTGTAATCGGCACCCTCTAATAGCTTCGATTAGCAAAAGCCGAAAAGCCAAAATGCCAAAATTCTGGCATTTCGAGGGCTTGCGAGCGTGCAACCACTCGTGGGTCGGTTTGAAATGGTAAAGTTGGTAATCGCAACCGGTAAGACTGTTGTGTGCAAGTATTCATGCATTTGGGTGGTTTTGGGCCTCGAATGGCTGAATTTAGGCCCAATGGGCTTACAAGCCCATATGGGTGAAATCGAGCGGTAAGTATATTCTGGTAATCTGGTTATTAAATCAGCTAAAATGAGTGGAAAATTGGACTTAGTGGGCCACAATAGCGTATGGGCTCCGTCAGGCCCATTAGGGGATTTTAGGGCCTGATGACTCTGTAATAATGAAATGGTCTAACTAAGTTACTTAGACGGCGATAGGTCTGTAGTAGACTGTAATGAGCATGAAACCCTAAAATCTGGCAAATTTACTGAAATACCCCTTAAGGGTGGAAATTACTTTTTACCCCTAGGTGCTCAAAAGACCATTTTACCCCCTAGGGTTAAGTTGACTGATTTGCGTGTTATAATATCTGATACGCTGTGTGCCATGTAATATTATATTCTGTTGCATGGGATTGGGTTATTATGATGGAGGAAGTGCTAAAGTGGCAATGCCACGTATTCTGCTTAGAGGCTCTACCTCGTATTACTGTTCTGGTGGCTTGGCCACAATATTTGATTAAGCAGCTGTGCTGCGACTGTGGTGTGTAGGGTTGGGTGGGTTGAGTTATTCCCCACATGGTGTGTAGGACTGGTACGGGTGGTGTGTAGGGCTGGATTAGGCTTGGGCTTTGCATACATGCATAATACACTGATCTGTTACTGTAATGGGTCTAAGGCCGACACTGTTTTCTGAATAGGGCTAAGGCCCAGTTATCACTGTATCTAAAAAAGGCTTAGGCCCAGACTGAGCTTGAACTGATCTCTGACTCTGGTTGGGTTAGCTTACACACTCAGTTTTCACAAACTCACCCCCTTTTCTTTCCATCCATGCAAGTGAACCCCAATCTTAGAGGACTTGGAGTTGAGAGGGATTCGGAGTGGCCACGTGGACTATTCTCCCAGTTTTATCTTTTTCTTAAATTCACTTTATTTTAGTATTCTTTAATTTTTGGGTTCTAAACTGTAATAAGGCCGCTTGGTAATTATTTTTATTTTTATTTTGGTTTTTACTTATTTATTTAGTACTGGTTTCAAATGATAGTCTAGTCTGCGCGAATTTTTATTTCAAATTAACAAACGTTTTCCAAACATATCCTATGTGACAAATGGGTAACCTATTAGCAATGACACTATAAAAAGAGCTCTTAAGAAGTAAACTTCAACTGATAGTGGATAGGGCCTTTGTATAAACTAAATAACTTTCTATTTTGCAAAAGGCATGAGGTGGTTTTGCTAAGTCAACCTAAAGACTATTAAAAGAAGATCGAAGCGTAATTCACTGTCTATGTGACACAACGGATCTAGCCATAACATCTGGGCTGGGTTTGAGGTGTTACAAAAACCTCACATAACAATTAGTTAAACACACCTCCACTCACTAACCCCCATAAGAGGATTAGTTCCTCATGGAATCCGTAAACATCATAAACTTGATAATAAATATATGCATAAAGAGTAAATCAAGAACAAAGTTTACAGTATCCTAATTGTATTTAATTTATGAAGTGCATAAATCCACTAGTGTTTGATCGCGTTTACAAATCAAGTCTTCTAAAGAACACAGATGAAAATAACTGAAAAATAAATCTAAAGCCTAAAAAAACATAAAATAGAAAACTGAATTACACGAAAAAACTAAGAATATGAAAGTTGTCCCTAAACAAGTGTTTGAAGAGACTATTTATAGAGCTAAGGTTGGTTGTCAATGTTTTTCTGTAAATTTCCATTGTGCAGACCAAAATGCCCTTACCTCATATTTATTTCCCATACAAGGCTGATGTCATGACACCTAGTGCTTGTGTCGTGACATTGAAGGTAGTATACTTTAGTTCATTCTTGGTTTAAAAGGTGTGTCATGACACCAAAGGTAATATTGCAATTCTTGTATTCTACTCCCTATTTTCCTACATCAAACTTCCTGTGTTGCAACACAGTGACCAATCTTGAGTTCCTATCCTTTGAATGGTATTCTGCACACTCACTAAGCACATTAGCTCACCTTTAGGCCTCATTCGACCCCTAAGGCCATAAAATGGCTCAAAATACACATTTTATTAAATTTAAAGATAATATGGAAAACTTAACTTAAACATAATAAAAATGCTTGTATTTAAGCTCCTTAAGTACGAGAACTAGTTTAATCTACTACACCGTATTACAATAGATCAAACTCCCTCACACTTAAGTAATTGCTTGTCCTGAAGTAAGACAAAATAGAAACAAAAAGTAAAATACGACTATTGAGCAAGTATAGTACCCAGATTAGTTTCAGGTTACATAACTAGGCATATTCATATCTACACATAATCATGGCATGATATATGGATGACTTACCACTTTCAATATCAAACACCTAAGTTCAGTATATTACAAAGTATACAAACATTAAGGTTTTCAAATATATGAATCCATCAATAAATCATATAGGTAATTTGATTATCCTAGCATAATTTACAAACATTCTTTATTGCAATTATTCAATGTAATGTCAATTCATGAATAAGTTTACATAGGTCACATAGGGCTTTTCAGCTTGTAACGTTATGAGTCTTAGGAAAGGTATGGAATTCAGGAAGAAGAAGCATCAAAATAGTTTTAAGCACGAAAATAGTTCGACACATCATGTTGCTCCCTATTCTCCCTCCTTAATAGCCCTTACCAGCTTACCGCCTTATTTCTTCTTTCCTCACCTTCTTTATTTCACCGCATAGGAGTTATAGCATAATACAACAACTACGGCTATGTAACACCCCAAACCCAGCCCAGATGTTATGGCCCGATCTGGTGTGTCACATGGACAGTGAATTACGCCTTGTTCCTTTATTAATAAGTTGAGGGTGACTTAGCAAAACAATTTTGAGTGTTTTGAGAAGAAGGTTAATTAATTTACAAAATCCCATCCACTATCAGTTTGAAGCTCACTTTAAGAGATCTTGTTAGTGTGTCGTTGTTATTAGATTATCCATTTGTCATGTAGAGAAGGTTTTGAAAACGTTTGTTAATTTTGAAATAAAAATCCGCGTAGCCTTAATCTACCCATTTTTAACAAATAATAATTAAATACTTAAAACCAAATGAAGATAAAAGTTAAATACTGAGCGGCCTTATTACATATTAAAACCCAAAATTAAAGATTACTAAAATAAAGTGAATTTAGGGAAAATAAAAAAAAAGAAACTATTCACATGGCCACTCCGAATCCCTCGCGACTCCGAGTCCTCTAAGGTTGGGGTTCACCTATATGGACGGAAAGGAAAGGGGTGAGTTTGTGAAAACTCAGTGTGTAAGTTAACCCAACTAGAGTCCAGATCAGTACAAGCTCAACAGAGCCGAAGCCCTATTCAGTTACAGGGTTAACTGGGCCTTAGCCCTATCCAAAAAACAGTAATTACTGGGCCTTAGCCTTATTCAGAAAACAGTGTGGGCCTTAGGCCCATTACAGTAACAAAATAATATTTTATGCATGGATGCAAACCCAAGCCCAATCCAGCCCTACACACCACCCGTACCAGCCCTACACACCATGTGGGGAATAACTCAACCCACCCAGCCCTACACACCAGAGTCTCAGCTTAGCTGCTTAATCAGATAACGTGGCCAAGCCACTAAAACAGTGAAACGAGGCAAGGCCTCTAACAGTATACGTGGCATTGCCACTTAGCACTTCTTCCATCAAACCCAATCCCATGCAACAGTATATAATTATGACATGGCATACAGTGAACAGATATAATTTAGCATGCAAATCAGTCGACTTAACCCTAGAGGGTAAAATAGTCTTTTTGCACTAGGGGTAAAATAGTAATTTTCCACCCTTAAGGGGGTATTTCAGTAAATTTGTCAGTTTTTAAGGTTTCATGCTCATTACAGTTTGTTAATAGCCCTAGCGTCATCCCAGCAACTCATTTGGTCCATTTTATTAATACAGAGTCATCGGGCCCTAAAATCCCTAATGGGCCCAACGGAGTCCACTAGCTACTGCAGCCCACTAAGTCCAAATTTTACATCTGTTTTAGTAGATTTAACAGTCAGACTACCAGAATATGCTTACCACTCATTTTCACCCATATGGGCCCGTAAGCCCATTGGGCCCAAATTCAGGCCTTCGAGGCCCAATCCACCAACATGCACGAAAACGCGCACACATCATTCCTACCATTTGCAATTACCGATTTTACCAATTCAAACCAACCCACGAGCGCTCGTACATTCACAAGCCCTTGAAATGCCAGAATTTTGGCATTTCGGCTTTTTGGCTTTTATCGATCTAGTCTACTAGTGGGTGTCGATTACACACCTGTTTGCGTACTATGTCGAGATTCATACCGAATTAACCTGCAATCATTTAAATCGCACTGTTAACTAAAGATCCAATTAAATAATCACCATCCACTTGTTGTACCTATTCAGCCATAATAGAGCATCATTAGTATCTTACCTTTGTCAACTCTAACCACTAGATCTAGATCTAGATTGCCTCAATGGCCCTAGTCTCCACCGCTCCTTGTTAGATCGCCCTTTTTACCACCCTTAACAAACACGAGATCCAAAAGAAAACTCAATAGATACTCCTCCCAAAGGAAGTCAAAACCAATTTTACCCAGGGAGGTTAGGGGTTTTTGGCTTTTCATAAATCACTAGAATACGAGAGAAAGGATTCGAACACTTACCACAGTCTTTGCTAGATCAATGGCAGGTGCTAATTCCACCCCTCTAATCTCAGATCTACCCTCTTCTTAACTAAATCCCAAGAATGGATCAAAGAGATTGAACGAATCCATAGAGAAAAAGAAAAGGGGTTTCGATTAAAAAGAGGTCACTTGAAAAGTTAAAGTTTCGATTTTTGGAAGAGAAGAGGATAACAGAAAAAAAAGAGGTTGGGAAGAGATTTCGGTTTGCTTTCAAATAAAGATGAGAAAGATTTGGTCAATGGAGGAATCGGCTAGGTGTGTGTCAATGACTCGGGTTTTGGCTTTTTAGAACAATCAGCTAGAAAGTTTCAAGAAAAATAGTTACTTCAATCGGTGGAGAAAAGGTAAAGAAGAAGAGAAGAGAGTGAAGAGAGGAGAGGAGAATACTTGGTTTGGCTTTTGGGAGAAAGGTGATGAGGGATTCGGCTTTAGGTAAATCAGTAAAAGAGAGCTAACACTTTCAAGATTTCAGCTTTTTAGAAAAGATAGGAGAAGAACTTGGTGACAGGAAAGGTATGGTCAGCACCCCTAACCCTTAACTAGCTAGCACTCAAGGTTTACTACAAGGCAAAACCCGAAGAAAACAAAAGGAGAAATCGGCACACTCCTATCAAAATGCAGAAAATGTTACCTCTAGGGACCCTAGCCGATTTACTTCCCAAGAGACCCTTATTCGACCATCACTTACTTCCCATTCAAATTTCCTTACTTTTCTCCCCTTATCCCTCCTTGACCCAATCCCATGAGCACTTCAAACTCCTCCCAACAGAGTTTCACTTGGAGTCCACCACATGCCTTGCACATGCATTAAAAATAAAACATCACATTGCTTACCATGAGATTTGAACCTTAGCTCTTGCATAGCTTCTACACGCCCCCCTTGTGTTCTAAGTGGCGTTACATTGCCCCCTTACCACAGGTCATCTTGTGTCTTAAATTACCAACATTTTTTTAAAAGCCCACTTAGTCAAAGCCCCTTCTCCCTTAGGTCTAAAATTTTAAAATTCTATCGGGTTTTAACTTAAGCCTAAGCCTTAAAAAGGCCCACTAACACACTCAAAACATCATTTAGCACATCCAGACAAGCAAAAATTAAATTCAAGCCAAAATCTCAAAAATCCCAAAAATTAGGGCGTTACAAGCTAGATCACAAGTTTTTGTGCACTAATGACTGAGTTTTTCTACTTTTGTGACTGTCACTTTTTTCATCTTTTTCAACACATCTCACTCACAATGCTTTTGCTTTTCATGTGCTTTTTCTACTTGTTTTGACTTTCTTTCTAAATTTTTCTTTTGTCTTACACATATTAATTAACCTATAATTTCTATATCACACTGCTTCTTCCTATTTCACTTTGTTTCTACAAAATCCATCGTGATGTATCTACTTAACCCTAAATATGTATGGTCAAACATCTATATTCATGCAATTTGAGACCAAAGAAAAAGGGTAAGTACAAATTAACGTTTTGGCTCAGGTTTTGCATGGAGGTTCATCAAGAAGAGTATTTTGGCTCAAAAATAGGTGCTAAGGATTGATAAATAGGGTTAGCTTTTTGGCTCTGGGTGTGTACCAAACAATGACTTAGGTCATCCCTAGGTATCTCAATATTAAAAAATTTAATCGATCAAACAATCACAAATTTAACTATTTATTATACATACTAGCATGCTCGTTTCCCTATATTCTCTATATAATTTGGTATATTCGATTATTCAATGCCTATTTACAGTATAATATATAGAACTTTGTAGTCTAATAATCAAATAAATAAAATCAACCATTATCATGCCAAATTTATTAGAAACACAATCAACCTATGTTCATGCTCCTAACCAATCACTTGTATTTCTACAAGCTCTAGCACACATTTGACAATAAAAATTAAAATAAAGCATAAAAATCAAAAACAAATTTCCTATGTTACCCCCTCATACACACACACTTTAGATAGTACATTGTCCCTAATGTACAACCCTGAAAAGATAAGGAAAGAAGTTACCCAATCGATCATGATGTTACTATATTCTAATAGTAGGTGTTCCCTTCCTTTTTCACCGAAAGTTCTAAATTGTTATGCTTCTTTCACGTGAAGTTACTACACAGAAATTTAGAAAAAAAAACTAAAACTGTAACACCCCAAACCTGGCCCAGATGTTATGGCCAGATCTGGTGTGTCACATGGACGATTGATTCACTTACGGTCATCTTTTATACAAAACGTTATGTTATTTGTTAGAAAATCATGACTAATAGCTTGTTATTCTTGATCGTTATCAGATTTAGGAACCGGTTTTATTACCAAGAAAAGTTTATATCAAAATCTCGTTGTTGTGTTATTGTTATTAAATCATCCAGTCATTACGTGAGGCATGTTGAAAAACGATTGTGATTAAGTTTGGAAAACCCGCAGAATCTAGTCTACCGTTTTAAAACAAATAATAAAGAAACCCAAAACCAAATACCCAAATGGCCTTATTACAACATAAATTTGAAATTAAAAATGGAATAGAAATAAATTAAATTTTAAGAAAATCTAAAAAACCAGAAGCATGAACCACGTGGCCACCCCAAGTCCCTCGCAGGTCCAAGTCCTCTATGGTTGGGGGTTACCTGCATGGATGGAAATAATAAGGTGAGTTTGTGAAAACTCAATGTGTAATTTAACCCAACCAGTATCAGAGTTCAGCCATGCAGCTCAGTCTGGGCTGAAGCCCTATTCAGATACAGATCAAACTGGGCCTTGGCCCTCTTCAGAAACAGAGTGGCCTTGGGCCCATTACAGATATAGAACAGAATATATATGCATGTGTATGCAAAGCCCAATCCCAGTCCAGCCCAACACACCACCCGTACCAGCCCATCACACCATGTGGGGAATAACTCAACCCACCCAGCCCTAAACACCACAGACGAGCAGAGCTGCTAATACAGAAATCGTGGTAGAGCCACCAGAGCAGAAATACGAGGTGAAGCCTCAAGTAGAACATGTGGCAGTGCCACTAAACAGAACTTCCTCCATATCCAAAACCCAACCCCATGCAACCTGAGTACTACATGACATAAGCATACAGATTAACAGATACAGATATATGCAAATCAGTCAACTATTTCTAAGGGTAAAACAGTCTTTTGGCATCTAGGGGCAAAATGGTAATTTTTACCTTTCAGGGGTATTTTGGTCATTTAGCTACATTTCAAGGTTTCATGCTTAATACGACCTTTTAGTAGGTCTAACATCACTCCGAACATCTCAGAAATTCCATGCAATCATATAGTGAAATCGGGCCCTAAAACCCCTAATAGGCCCGAGGGAGCCCACATGCTTATGTGGCCCGCACAGTCTAATCCTACGCATATTATCTCAAATTTAATATCTAATACACCAGAATTTACTTACCACATACTTTTACCTAAAGGGCCCGTAAGCCCATTGGGCCCAATTTAGCCTATCGAGGCCCAGAACAGCCCAAGTGCACAAAAACGCGCACTGCTTCCAGTCCAATATTCCAAATTCACGGTTTCAAATTGACCCACGAGCATTCGTACACTCGCAAGTCCTCGAAATGTCAGCATTTCAGCATTTCGACTTTTGCCGATCTATGCTACTAAAGGGTGTTGTTACACAACTGTTTGTGAACTACGTCGAGATCCCACGAATGATCAACCTACAACAGTTTAATCACTATGTTAATCCATAATCCAATTGAAACCGCTATCACCCTACTCCAATCATATTCGGCTATTATTAACCAATCACCCATCACTTACCTTTGTCCAAGTCTATCCCCAAACACTAGACTGCTTCCCTTTATCCGACCACTAACCTTCCTTCACCAGATCCGTCATCACGAACAACCGAAAACACCATTGACCACAAGAAAAGGGGTTTAAATTGGCTTACTAAACAGAGATCCAAAACTGATTAGCACAAAGGGAGATAGGACCTTCTTTTTCTTAAGTCACCAGAACATGAAGAAAAAGAATCGAGTACTTACCATAGGGGTTTGCTAGCCTGATATGAACCGCCAGAGATTAATTCCACTACACTAGGCCCAGATCTACACTTGATCTAAACGAAGCACAAAGGACAAGATGAATAGATGAAAGGGTTGGAAGAACAACAGAGAAAAGAAGATGGGATTCGATTTTTGAGAACAGAACACTAGAGAGGGTTCGGCCAAGGAGTGTTTAAGGAAGAGGGTAATAAAGTTTGGCTTCCTGAACAAATTAGCACAAAATGAGGCTAAGTATTTCAGGATTTCAGCTTTTGGAGAAATAGGCTAGAAGGAGTTTTAGGGAGATCAATTTCATATAATGGAGAAAAGAAGAAGAAGGAGAAGAGGAAGAAAGTAGGTTCGGCTCTTAAGGCAATCGGCCAAGAGGAGATTGAGAGTTTAGGGACTTTCAGCTTTTAAAGAAAGAAAAGAGGAAAGAAAAGAAAGAAAAGGAATGAATTACCTATTCGACACTAAACAAAAATGCAAATCTCGAAACCCAAAGAAAGAAATTGGCACCTACCTACCAAAATGCCGAAACTTAAAGGACTAAGATCCCAAAAGTTCCCAAGAAGAATTCGGCATACACACACACACCCTAATTGTCGAAATGCACTACCCCTTATTGCCCTAGCCAAATTTGCCTTCCAAGCAATCCCACAATAGGCCAACTCTTGCACCTCCCTCCAATCCCTAAATTTTCTCCTTGATAACCTCCCCTTATCACTCCTTAATCCAATCCCATGAGCAACTCAAACACCTTCCCTCAGAATTTAACTTGGAGTCCACCTCTTACCATGTTCATGTAGCAAAATTAAAGGATTTTGCCATTAGGGAGATTCGACCCTTAGCTCCTTCAGAAGCTACCACACGCCACCTCCCTATGCTTTAAGTGGCGTTACCTTGCCACTTTACCACAGGCTTCCTTGTGCCACAAACCCATCACATTAATTTAAATGCCCACTCTGCCAAAATCCATCCTCACATAAGGCAAAAACAAAAATTCTGCCAGGCTTCAAACTTAAACCTAGGCCTTCTAAAGGTCCACTAATCACACTCAAATCATTACTACAGCACATCAGGCCATGCAAAAATAAATTCAAGCAAAAATTCAAAAACCCTAAAAATTGGGGCGTTACAAAAACTACTATAAAATTGTTTAAACATTTCATGCATAATTTCATTAACTAGCTCATGAGTTCATTTATTTCCTAGACACACCACAAATCTCACAATGTTAGTGAGTTCATAAATATGAAACATGCAAACCTATCATGACATGAATTATACACAAGTATAAACATTTATAACTCAATTCATCCATTATATGTTCATTTAGCATTTCACATTTCATTTGAATTATTCATATCAAACATCTCCACTCATATGCCTAACTTCATATAACATTTTCATACATCCATTTCTGTTTACATATTTATCACTCGATGAACCAAAGGAAATAACGTCGGATACGCGGGAATGTTGCTCACAAAAGTTGTGAATTGGGCCATCTCACACAAGCTGTGGGTCAAGATTTTAAGCTACTTGATGCTGCTTACACGAGCTATGAAGAATCCACAACAAATGCAGGACCTTAGCTATCGGTAGGACATCCAAGACCAGCACCCGAAATGGTAATAACCCTAATGACATGTCATTTGTATCCTACGTATTCACAAGGTTCATAAGGGCCACATTTCATAATCAAATCACTCAACTTTATTCAAAATTTTCCATCATAAGAACTCATTCATATAATTCCTTATTTTCATGTCTAACCATTAACTTATCAAATACTACTATTTAGTCCAATTCAACATTTTTCATATATCAAACAATTAATCTCATTCACAACATGTATAATAGTTAATAAATCACTGAAAACAACAACTAATAAGTTTAACAATGTACGAACTTACCTACTTAAAAATGGCTAAGAATGCGACACTAATGTCTACTTTACTAACTTCCCTTTTCCACGATTAATGTTTGGTTGATTTGTTTCTTAATCTAGATATTAATTTCAATTCAATTAACCACTTAAAACAACTTAAATAATTACACTTATACAATTAAGCTCTTTTTATTCTTGTTTTACAAAATTACCCTAAAACTTTTCCATTTATGTAAATTACTCACTAAATATGAAACTTTCAAATTGAACACATTTAATCTCAAACCATGCTAGCCAAATTTCCTATAGTCCTTGTACAACTAATCTGCCACAGATTAATGTGGCAAATTAGGCATTTTCAATGCACTTAAAGAGCTTTTTTCTCGAGCAAAATAGAGTTTTTAACTTAGTTTTTCTTTATTTTCACATTTTTTATATTTTTTAGGTAATAATTGCTAATCTTTCATTTTTTTCTATTTTTTTTACCCAAATTAGCTGATAGTACCATTGGGAGGTCAAATGTGTGCTTGAGTAATGTAGGGACGTGTCAGAAGTCGAAAATGAGCAAAAACAACGTCAAGGGTAGGGGTATCATGATATCCAACCCTTGAATCGTGACCTCCCAGATAGTATAAAAGACTAAGGATACCATTCAGTGGTATCGTCGCATCCTCCTTGGGTATTGTGATATCCACCTCTCAAGGAAGACCCCCAAGTTTGATACTACCCGATATATCGTGATATCCTCTTCAAAGTATCACCATATCGCCTTCATCAAAGGGACAAACCTGGACAAAAAGGGAAATCTTTATCTACCTGACCTATCAATCACACAAGGCCTATATAGGGGCAATTTTGGCATTGAAAAGTCATCAGAACACCATTTAAAATAGCCAAAAGTTGTTGAGGAAGAGAGAGACACAAGTTAGCTTAGTTTTAGGTTTAGTTTTCTCTAAGTTTTCTTTAGTTTTTCTCTGCACTTTTCTAGGGTTTTTATTTTTCTCTTCCTCTACCTCAGATTAGAGTTTATTTTCCTGTATTTACTTTTTGTTTTTGATGTTATTCATGTTACTTAGGTTAATTAACATTGTAACTAAGGTTTATTTACATTTCCAGTCCCTGTACCTTATTATCGAAACTCTTTAAGCTTTAGTTTAATGTATTTCATTTTATTTTACTTCAAATCTGTTGAATCTTGTTCCTTTTATGTTTCTTGCTTTAGATTCCTTTGTTAAATGCTTTAAGTTTCATGTTATTTAAGTTTTCTTGCATAAAAATCTTAATTTTTACATTTTTCTTAAGTTTTACTTTTATGGCTTCTTTGCTTTCTATTTTTATGTTTATTTTCTTGACTTTGAGCATGTGTTGCTAAATCATTAAGGAGGTCGGTTGATAGAGATGTGGATAAACTAAAATTTTTGGACAAACAACTAAACCATAACAAATTGGACTACTCTGAATAAAACTAAGAACTTAGGTAGTGATGCCCCTAAGGGAATATTAAGATAAAGTGAGACCAAAAGGTAATCTTGTTGCGCATCCATTCGTTAGTCCCGGATTAACTGCGAGATTGGATGTTAAATCAGACCTAATCTGTCTAATTTGTTAAAATTGGGATTGAAAGATAAAATGGAGCCACCTGGTAATTTACATGATTTATGTCCCTAGTCTAAGATTTGGTGAACCACATCGAAGTCAACCAACCCCCATGAGCCATTGACTAGATAGTCCCTTTAGTTTACATTTCTTACAATTTAGTCCCTAGAGTAGAATATCTAATTTCTTGCAAACTTATCTTTTATGAATCGTCGTAATATAAAATCGTATTATTAGTTTCTTAGCCTCTATTGTGTATGCTATTTATTGCTCAATTGCCTCTTCCTTTAGGTTCGATCCTTGGAATACTTCAGTATTTCATTATAACACTATAAATATTACAACTAACCTGTATGCTTACAGTAAAATCAGACTTTAGAAATTGTTTCATAAATTAGTTGTTTTATTGAACAAGCATGCAGCCGGTCAACATCCCTTATTTATCACATTTTCACAAAAATTTCATGTAATTTTACTATTTTAACATCTTACTCTTTAAACATTAAAATCACTAAAAATCACTTTACAAAATAGTCCTATTTAACCATTAAACTTACAAATCCATCATCAAACTTCAAAAACACTACAAACTCATCAATGGCATAACTCAAAACATTTAATAGTTTTACAAATTAATCCCTAGGTTAGCTAGATTAAGCTACAAAGATCTCAAAAAAATAAAAATCACTAAAAATAGGCTCGAAATACATACCATGCATGCAAAATGAAGCTTGGTTGAAATCTCCCTAAGATAAAATGGTGATTTTGGTTTCTAAGGTGAAGAAAGATGAAGATGATGGTTGTTTCATCTTTTGGTTTTGTTTTAATTTACTTATTATTAAATTACAAGTTTACCTTTTTAAATTTAATCAAATTTCATATTATGAAACACCTAAATCATCCACTACAATTAAAATAGGTAGATTTACCGTATAATACCCTTATTTCATGCTTATACATATTTTTAATATAAATAAACCTATAGCAATTAACTTTTGCAGCTTTTACAATTTAGTCCTTTTTACTTAATTAACTATCCAAACATTAAAATTTATTAACCAAGTTTAATAAGACACTATAATAACCCTATAAATATTAAATAAGTAATAAAATATTAACTCACTGGTCATAATTGTGGTCCCAAAACTACTATTTTCGATACCACTGAAAATAGGCTGTTAAAAAATCATACTTGCATACCATGATAGGGACATCTCCATAATAGCAATTTAAAGTGTTCCCAAGTCTTATATAGGTTTTCTCCTTCCATCTAATTTAAGTTTGTGATATCTTGCCTTAACTGGATAGTTTTACTGATGGGGAAGAATTTGTACAAAAACTTTTTCCTCAAGCTCGTCCCATGTTGTAATTGAACCTGGAGTTTGTGAATATAACCAAGAAAAAGCATTATCAACCAATGAGAAAGGGAACAACCAAAGATGAATAGCATCATTGATGGCCCCATTAAATTTTAAACTATCGCAAAGATGAAGGAACTATTCTAAATGTTGGTTAGGATCCTCCATCATTGTCCCTCTAAACTCTAAATTATTCTAAATCATGGTCAGGTATATCTCAAAGTTATTTTCATTAATTTTGGGCCTTTCGATACTACCTCGCACATCATCCAAATTTGGTAGCGCTTAATCTCGTAGTCTACGTTTTTCACAAGCCATGAATGGCTTTATCGGTAAAGGTGGTTGTGGTGGTGGTGGTGGTGGTTGTTTCTCTGGTGGTTCTTCGTATAACAGGTTATCACATGATGGGTCAACTACAGCAAGTGGGTTATTTTGTACTTCTTGTGGTTGATATTGATGTCTACAGCTTTGAAGGATAATTCTCTCTAGATCTGATACTGGCTCTATAGGGGTGCTCCTACACTGAGTCATACACTACAACCCACAAAGAAAAAGGAAAATACGTTAGTAACTATAAAAATAAGTTAATGCAAATTAAAATTACATCTATAGTTCTAAGACTTCCTATTTATCCTATTAAGATGTAGAAACTAAAGACTAATTTAATGGCGAAGCCCACCGGCAATGATGCCAACAACTTGACCGCCTCCTGACGTGCTAACGTCAAAAATGAAAAAATATTGCAACTTAAAGATGTGGAATTAGGTAGTGTCCACAAGTCTACGGGTAAGGTTGTAATATAGAATTTACAACAAAACACAAAAGTATTTCGAGGACCGTACCCAAATGAGGCTTGATTAAATTAATAATTAATTTCTACAATAACAAGGCTAAGCAATAGTGAATTGAAACCATATAGATGAATGAAAATAAACATGCAAAGAACATTAAATAACTAATATCAGTGATTTTAAATCTCTCGAATATAAAAATAAAAGACAAACTCGCTTCAATATTCGTAACTAACTTCTGACTTAGGGTTCTATTCAACCATATAGTAGTTAACCTAGTTATTTCCTTTAGGCCTCTAACTAACCTAACTAGTCAGCAAGAACTATTTATCTCTCAACCTCGTAGTTTAGATTGGGGCAGGCTAAGTGGTATTTAGTAGGCCATTCTCTCAACCTCATCTGCCTAGATGACTTTCTAGGGTTGTCACGCCTAGGGTTTAATCTTTCCCAACCTGAACCAACTGATCTAATAAGAAACCCTAAATAGTTGTCAACTACTTTCACATGCACTCGTTAATCCCCCTCTACTTTAGTTACCCATGAATCTAAGTAACATAATTTCAAATTTGAATTGAAACATTAATAAAAAAATCACAAGACAAAATAGAGAGAAGGGAAAAGCGATTATGAATATTAAAAAAGTTTGGAACTGGAAATCCATAGTAACAATTGAGCGATTCACAAGCCAAATTCAGAAAATGAACAACTAAATAAGAACTAAAAAATACTTGAAAAGAAATTGATAAAGTGAAAACCCTAATCTAAGAATTGAAAACTAAATGGAAGGGAACCCTTTTGAGTTTCTGAGTAGTCTTATTTATAGGAGTCATGTTAGATGACTCATTTATACCTAATACAAGTGACTAAACATCATTAATTGGATTTGTACGCACTAAAACACCCTTGTTGTCTTTAGTTGCCTCATCCTATCTATGTCGCGACACCCTTATGCTTGTGTCGTGACACTAACGGTAGTATGCTTCTTTGGTGCTCATTTAGGGTTACGTTGTGACATTTCTTGGTGTGTGTTGCGACATGGTCGACAGTATGCTCCTAAGGTATTCTGGAACTTGTGTTGTGATATCCAAGCAACGTGTTGTAAAATAGGGAGCATTCCACTAACTCATTGGCCTAACGTCCTACACACTCAACTAACATGTTAGTCCTCACTCAAGCCCAAATTGGCCTAAAAGGTCATAAAATACACCTATTTTTTTACTAACTAGATGCTTGGAATGCGAACTTAAAAAAAGCCTTACTTAATTGCTACAAAACGAAATCCCTAAATGTTGAAAAGGACGAGTTATGTAATATGGTAAAAAAGGTCTACAATTCCATACTGTCAAAATTATTTACTTTTATGTGCCTGACAATAGGAGTTTGGATGATGGGCTTAAGGTAGTATGGGATGATAGCAATACAATAGATATGTTGAATTATTGGTACAAGCATTTTGTTATTGACTTATATGGGGAGCATGAAATAAATAGTGAGCCATTTGTAGAATAAGACAATAACGCATCACATATTTATGAGACTGATGATTTTGAAGCTAGTGAGGGAATTGTTTTGGAAGCTAAGGAAAGGTCCAACAAGGGAGACTATTAGGGGGATGGTGAGGGGTTATTTTTGTAACACCGTAAACCCAGCTTAGATGTTATGGCCGAATCTGGTGGTGTTACATTGGACTGTTTTTCGAAAACTTGACCTTGTTGATAAAAACTCGTTTGAAGGTTAAAGCCTCTTTGTTAATTATAAAATCAACTCGTTTAAAGTGTTTTTCAAATACATGATTTTGTTTGAAAACCTACTTCGTGTTAAAACCTTATTACGACTTAATCGAAAATTTGTTAATTAAATTCAAATGTTGTTGCACTTTAAAATCAATATTTTTTGTGGAAGCTTAAAAGAAAATTTGTATTGTGGAAACGTAATGTTTTGAAAACCGTTAATATTTTGAAAAACCGCGTCTTACTTCTAGCAGAAATAAATTGTGATAAATAAAAACCCAAATTAAAACTAGAAATTTAGAGAGAGGCCTTATTATGTAATAAACCCAAAACGAAATTTAAATGTAAGTAAAAGCCCAATAAAATAAAACAGAAGCAGTAGTGTGGCCACCCTCGAGTCCCTCACAGCACAAGTCCACCTAACACTGGAAATTGCCTACACAATTAAAAACGAGGTGAGTTTACGAAAACCCAGTGTGTATTTCCCTAATATAAAAACAAACAGTTAATCAAATACATAGAATCCAGAAGCAGTCTGAGCCTGAGCCCATTATAATAGACAGTATCAGATGGGCCTTAGCCCATTTCAGTAGCAGAATCAGAAGCAGAACATATGTGGGCTTAAGCCAAATACAGTATCAGTTCAGAATAATAATACAATAGTGCAACCCACTCCAATCCAGCCAACACACCACTCCATACCACCAACACACCATGTGGGGATAAAATCAACCCACCTACCCAGTACACTAATATCGCAGCAAGGCTGCCAGACAACAGAATCGCAGCATAGCTACCATTAAAATAAGTGGCTTAAAGCCATCAATAGCGGCATAGAGCCTTCAAAACGGCACAAAGCCTTTAGTATGGCACGAGCTTTCAGTAATTTGAACGGCACTAAGCCATCAGTAAAGTAGACAGCACTAAGCCATCGATAATATGCGTGGCACAAAGCCATCGGTAAAATAGGCAGCACTAAGCCATCGATAATATGCATGGCACAAAGCCTTCAGTAGAATGGACAGCATTAAGCCATCCATAATATGCGTGGCACAAAGCCATCGATAAATGAATGGCACTAAGCCATTGATAGTATGAACGACACAAAGCCATCGGTCGGTCCACAGTCGTCTCGTGCGACCCTTGCGACCTTAACAGATCAGTACGAATATATAGTTTTAAGCCTTCGATGGGTCCATAGTCGTCTCGTGCGACCCGTGTAACCCTAACAAATTAGTACTTCCTCCATAACAATAACTCAACCCATACAGCATGTCGTGCATGTATGCAAAACACATAAATATCACATAACATACTCAATCAATCAACATCATATAAGGCATAACAGTCATTCTATCCTACAGGGGTATTACGGTCATTTTACTTTACAGAGGTATTACGGACATTTTACTCTCCAGGGTTATTATCTTCATTTTACCCTACAGGGGTATTACGATCATTTTACTCTACAGGGGTATTACGATCATTTTACTCTACAGGGGTATTACGGTCATTTTACTTTACAAGGGTATTACGATCATTTTACCCTACAGGGGTATTACAATCATTTTACCCTACAGGGGTATAATGATTATTTTACCCTACAGGGGTAATTCGGTCATTTTACCTTCAAGGGGTAATTCGGTCATTTTACCCTCCAGGGGTAATTCGGTCATTTTACCCTCTAGGGGTAATTCGGTCATTTTCATCAGAATGGGTCTAGACTCACCTACCGACCCATCAGAAGGTCTACAATCGCCTCGAGCGACTTATGTAACCCCAACATGCAAATCAATGCATATGGGCCCAAGGCCTACTATCCGGCCCAAGTGGGCCCACATGCTTGTGTAGCCCATTTAACCCAGATTAAGCCACGGCTATGTGAAATACATAACCCAAACCAACCTTTACCACATAAAGTGGACATTAGTCGTGTGGAGCCCACAAGCCTATTGGGCCCACACGTCTCATTTTGCCCAAAACGGCCTAAGCCCATGAGAATGCCCATGGTGGCCACTACAGTCTTACTCCCATGTTCGTAGGCTCAGTTTTACCACACGAGCATTCGCACGCCCATGTGACCCAACCTTCCGGCTTTCTAGCTTTCTGGCTATTCAGCTTTTGCCGCTCTACAGTCTATTCAGTGTGTGCATACACACTCGTTTAGCTTTTCAGCCGATTATCAGATACAGGGTACAGTTACATACCTGTTCGCGAAATAGCGTCAAAATCCATGAGCTTCGGACCTATATTCAATCAAGCGTACAATCAGTCTTATAACCAATAGCATTAACAATCACTTGATCCAAAATTGTCAATTCCTTACTCACCTTGATTGAATAATACTCGATTTGTTTCTTTTAGATTACTGACTAAAACTGGTCACACGTTTCCTATTGAATAGCTGCATTACAACCGATCCTGTTAGATAGGATTGATCACAGGTGTGGCTTAGAACCACAACATGACCTTATAGACACAGGGTATATTCAGCCTAAATCCAAGTTAACATATTACCTTAACAGAGTGAAAAAAAGAAGAAAGGCTTTTGGTTGCCTCCAGATCCCTTGCACTCCTTTACTCCACCGACACACCTAGAACCCAACAAACATCCTATTACTGAGATGGAATGAGTATTGTCAACAGAAGATATGAGAAAAAGAACATTCGACCCCTAAAGAAAAGAGTAAGAGAGAACAAGTTTAATCAAAGAAACGAAGAATATAAACAGCTATCGATTTCAGGAACATTTGTAGAATTGAAACAGTAAGGAAAAGAAAGCAAGGAATTTGGTCACCACAGAAATAATCAAGAGAAAAGATTCAGTTTATAAGTTAATACGAAACCAAAAGAAAAGAAGAAGAGAGGGAAGAAATGTTGGGTTTGGCTAATAACAAGCAACCATTTGAATCAAAAAGAATGAGGGGGATATGCGGCCAAGGTTGGGGGAAAACAGAAGGAAAGAAAGAAGATATGAAGAAAAGAGTGTATTTAGTCAAGCAAGAGAATTGAGAAAAAAAGAATCGAAGATTCGGCCACAACAGCCCCAAAGTACACGAGAAGGAAAAACAAATAACCAAAGAAGAAAAGAAATAGAAAATAAGAAACAGAGAAACCAATGCCAACAATCAAATCAAAAGAGAGAAAGACATCTCATAACCGACTCTCCTAGTGCCTTTAGACCAAATTCGGCACTAAGTGCCTATGACCGAATAAGCACCCCAAAGAATCCCACTTTCAGCAACCACTACCACTTCTCAAACCTCTCCATGATAACCTCCTTGATTTACTCCTCATATCACTCCACAACACCATTCAAATTCAATTCAAACATTCATGACCAATTCAACCCTAGAGTCTCAGTCCAACTCTACTTCCTACACAGCTCGAGCAGCAAAATAAACTCTTCATTGTGCAATGTGTGACTCGAACCCCCAACCTCCTTGGAAGCACAACACGCCACTACCACTATACCACCATGCTCCTTTGTGTCACCTTCTTCCTACAATTATTTATAAAGCCTACAAGCCAAAGTCTGAGTTCACTTAGATAAATAAAACAAAAATTCTATACACGCCAAGACTTGAACCTCTGACCTCATGAACACTCCACACGCCACTTACCAACAGACCACTAGGCTTTTTGTGTCATGGTCTACCCAAATTTAACTGTAAGCCTATTAGCTAAGGTTTTACTCATAAAATAAAATTTTTGCTAAAGCCTAGGTTTGAACCCAAGATTTCTCCAACACTTCTTAAGGCCCTTAACCACTAAAGCATACATTTAATTGTGTCATTTCCTTGCACAGTTAAATACTTATGTACAACCTCCTTACAGATCCATACTCAAGGCCCAATACTTCTAGGCCCAAATTTAGGGCGTTACAGTTTTGAGAGCTATTTAAGGGTCCAACGATGGCGACTGTGAGAGGGATGATGAGTGTGTTGGTGAAGGGGCTTTTGAGGCAGATTTTGAGAAGGAGGTTGTTGACTGGAAAGATGTTGATGAAGTTTACATGGTTAATGTTAAATATCTTTCAAATTGTGAATGGATGAGGAGTTGCAAGCTCCTACAGATAAGTTGAAAAGCTTTAGAGGAAAATCTATAAAAAAAATTATAATATTGACGCTAATAGGAAGAGGACAGTATGCGAACTTGAAAATGAAGTTTGGGAGGATGTAGAAGTCCAAGAAAGGCATGAAGAAAGTACACAAGAGGCAACTGGTCATGAGACAAATTACTATGAGTCTGATGACCATGTTAGCATAACGGAGTCTAGTTTTGAAAAGGGACAAGAACATGGTACAAGGAGAAGAGAGAAGTTTCTAGTGTAGAATCCAACCATGAAAATTCAAAATTATGTTTAGGGATGCTTTTTAGAGATGTAGAAGGTTTCAAAGATATCATCCGCAATTATTCAAAGGTTTTAAGAAGGGTATTGAAGATTATTACAAATAAATCAAAATAGATCAGCGTTAAGTGCATCGCCTCTACAAAATGTCCTTGGAGAATATTTAAAAGTTATAATAAGATATCAAAATGTCTACAAGTGAACAAGTTTCATGAGGAGCATAATTATTGTGTGAGTTCCAAGAACAAAATGGTTAATGTTGCTATAATTGTAGACTAGTTTGAAGCAACTCTAAGGGCCCATCCAAAAATGAAGTGGAAGGAAATTCAACGAAAGGTAGCTTTAGAGTTGCATGTGAATGTGAACTTTGCCAAGTGTAGAAAGATGAAAAAAAAAAAAGAATGAGCGAGAGGTTGAGTAAGAGCTTCAAGGAAGAATTTGCTATGTTATGCTATTATGCAAATGAGTTGAGGGTTAAGAATCTGGGCTGTACAATTAAAATAGAAATGCAAAGGGTAACTCTAGATTCTCACCTAGATTTTAAAACGTTTTGTGTTTGTTTTTATTATTTAAATAAGGGCTGGAAATTTGGATGTAGACCAATCCTTGGTTTAGATGGTTGCTTTCTAAAAGGGCCTTTCAAGAATGAAATGTTAACAACAGTTGGAAGAGATGCAAACAACTAGATGTACCTAGTTCTATAGGCTATAGTTGAGGGTGAATGTACAGATTCATGGGCATGGTTTTTAAATCTACTAGTAGTTGATTTGGAGCTAGAACATGGATTTGGATATACAATAATTAGTGACCAACATAAGGTATGTAACCTTCCAAACTCGACCCAAATGTTATGGCCGAATTCTGAAGGCTACATTAGTCACCAAAATTGCCAAGTAAATATGTTCCATTTTCAAAATGTTTATTTGTCTGATTTTTAGAAAAACTTTGAGTAGTTGTAATACCCCAAAATAGGGCCTAGGAGTTTTAGGAGTATTTTAGATATTTTAGCTTTAGAGTATTCAGAATTCTGTGACATGGTACACCGTAGATATTTTCGACTATGGTTTTTAGAATATTAAACCAATTTCTGAAAATAAGTTTTAAATACCTTTAATTTTGAAAATAAGATTGATTTGTAAAAGAGTCAAAACTTAGAATTTTTAAGAGATAATTAGACCAGATTTTAAAATCCAACCTTAAAATCCTCATTTATAGTTTTATTTTCGTGTTAGTTCTTCTCCACAACTTGTTCTTGCCGTCCTTTTGTTCTCCCAACTCTTCCATTCAATTTTCTTTGTCAAACCTAAATTCCTTTGATTCCTATCACCTTCCAAATCATTAAACATCCATAAAATCCAAGAAAAACACCTGAAAACACCATAGATTCCTCCATTGTCAAGCTTGTGGGTTTTTCGGGTTTTTTATCAAACACTCTATTTCTCGTCACATAAGGTAACAATTCAATTTCTAATCAGTTTTAAATGATATGTGGTCTTTTAAATGGAATTTTTAGCCACTAAATCGCATGTTTTTAGGAAAAGCCAAAAATTGGGTCATTAATGGTGGATTTCAGGATTTTGGGTAAAATTGTGGTTTGAAAGTGTTTTTCAACCTATTTTAACATTATTAGAAGGTTTATAAACTCATTTTAAAGTTTTGTTGAGTATTTCTAAGGATTTAATGAATTTTCGTGAAAATTACCATAAACATGTCAAAAATTTTGATACCATGAATTGGGTAGTTTTAAGTAGTTTAAAGATTGAGAATCAGTCGTAGGTGAATAAATAGATGAACAAAATCAGTTTTAGGTGAAAATATTAAGTACAGACTAAGATAATTAAAATTTAAATTTGCTATGTTGAAGGTTTTGATTACAAGAGAACCTAGCTTAGGTTTGTGTTTTTGGATTGTTTGATGTGAGTCATTGGCGGAATGTTGAGTGCGTTGTTGTGTGACTTACTTTTTTGAAACATTGGAATCGATAAGACCTTCTACGAGTAGAGATAAAGGCGAGAAGTAGCTATTTTGAGCTTTCGACTTTTCAACAAAAGCGCAATATGTGAGTGTTTGGAATAACTCCTTGTGGACATGATTCAATGTGTTATTTGGGAATTTAATTGTAGCCTAAACCCCTACTCTAAATTCTAAGTGTAAGCTTCATTGTTCTCATGTTTATCTTGTAAAATATGTGCTTGTGTTATTATGAAATTGTGAACTGAAATGAGATGTTATATATATGTTTCATGTACATGATTATTGTTATGGAAGAGTATATGTAAGCATGTCATTCATGCTAAGTGACAGTGATATTGTTGTGCAAATGATGCAAATGTGTTGCAATAGTAAACAGAAATCGGTAAGTAATATATGTATTTAAATACAGATATTTTAGCCTTGCGATACTTAATACCATAGGATATAGTTGGCATGTCATAAGATTGTGAGCACTCGCCTATATGTATATGTGATTTAGGCATTGAGACCCTAGGACATGTTCGAGAGAAAAGGAAATGTGAGCTAAGCTCCATTCAACGGGACATTTTTAGTGTGTTGAAGAGTGTGAGCTTAATGCTTCACTTTTGGGACATGTTTGATTCTAAGAGTCTATGTGGTGTGTTGGAGACCCATGTATCTGATGAGTGCTGATAGTACCCACTTTATGTTTCATAGCTCAAGTGTCAAATTATCTCAAACTATCAATGAATATGAATATGTGTGTGTGTGTGTGTGTGTGTATGTGTGTGTGTGTGTGTGTGTGTGTGTGTTGTGATATGTGTTTATATGATATGTGACTATTATGGAAACTGTCTACAACTATGTTTGTAAGTATTGTGATGTATATATGAAAGTGTATGCAATGACTTAGTAACTGAATTGTTAAACGTGCGTGTGTAAGTAGAATATGTTGAAAAAGTTGTGATTGTTCTAATTATGCCATGTGTATGTTCTACTAATGCTTGATGACATGTTTGCACGGTAGTTGTTCTAGGCATTCAATAAGCTTGTTGAGCTCACTCACTCCCTTCAAACCCTTGCAGAGTAGTTAAGTGTCGGTGTCAATTGTATGGTTCTGAGGGGTGATCCAAGCAAGTCCATTGCTATGCTTCCATAGGTGTTATTGTTATTTGTTTATGTTTTGGGAATAAAACAATTTGGTAGACTTTGTGCTAGTTGTTGCCATGACGTTTGGGATGTTCCATAGCTTAATTGCTCTTAGGACTTTGAGATTTAAATAGTGTTATGTTGATTACTATTTGGATTAATTTTCAATGTTTGAAACTGTTATTCTAGATGTTTTGAGGTTTATTTGATATGGTGGAAGATGCATGTTGATTACACTTGAATTGGAAAGGTTTGCATGCTTTGAACTGTTGTAATTTTCTGGTCTAGAGCAGAGGTATCGATATTCTTGTTCCAAAAATGATACCTCTGTGATTTTGAAATATGTAGGAAGTCAATATCGTATATTGGTATCGATACCCTATCACGAGTATCGATTCTCGGGGTAATTTTATCGATACTTTTCGAAAAGTATCGATAATTTCTAAATTTTTATTTTTGGGTGAGAAACAAAATTTTATTTTGGTATTGATTTTGTAACACCCCAAACCCGGTCTAGACGTTATGACCAGATCTGGTGTGTCACATGATCCTACAACTAAACTTATGATCTTTTTGCTTGTCGTGACTTAGATGATATTTTACTAGAACAGCAAGATTATGAAAAATCATTTTGATAAGCCCTTAGGTTATCCATATTTGAATTTGTTGAATTTTGAAAACCTTTTTAGTAGTTTGAAAAACCCGCGCAGCCTATAACTAGCAGTCTCGATAAAATATGAATTAAACCATAAAAGAATATAAAACCAATAAAGAAATTTAAATAGCGGCCTTATTACAAATTAAACCCAAAATAGCATAATGAAAATACTTAAAGTGAAACAAAAACCGAATTTGCAGATGTTGTGGCCACTATGAATCTCTCGCAGCTCCAAGCCCACTATGGTTGAGGGTTACCTGTAGAGATGAAATAAAAGGGGGGTGAGTTTGACAACTCAGTGTGCAACATTATCTCAACCATAGGCCAAAACAGGTCAAGCCTTAGAATCAGATTAATTGGGCCTTGGCCCATTACAGAAATCAGGTTAAGCCCATAGGCCCATAACAGATACAGATCAGATACAATATGCAAACAGAAACCCAACCCAGATCCATCCATAACACCCCTGTACCAGCCTTACACCATGTGGGGAGACTACTCGACCCACCCAACCGCTACACACCACAGATAATTGCAGCGAAGCTGCCAGATATAATTTGCAGCGAGGCTGCCAGATATTGTGACGAGGTCACCAGATACAGATATTGTGGCGAGGCCACCAGAACAGATGTATATACGTGGCGAAGCCACCAGATTGCAGCGAGGCTGCCAGAACAGATATATATATGTGGTGAGGCCACCAGATTGCAGCGAGGCTGCCAGAACGCTTCCTCCATCATAAACCCAAACCACATGCAACACATATATATACGTACTAGCATTCAACATATAGCATCTCATGCATCAGATATATTCATATTAAATGGTAACTCATGCAGATACATAAAATTATACATTTCATACAGAATTGACCCTAGGGGTATAATAGTCTTTTTACACCTAGGGGTATTTTGGTAAATCTCCATATTCAGGGGTATTTTAGTCCTTTATCATATTTTCAGAGTTTTTATGTACGTTGGATTAATTATTAGTTCATAAATAACCACGGAAGTCCATTTAAGCCAAATTTCCAGTTTTACCCTTTTTAGTTTAAAACCCCTAATGGGCCTTACTAAGTCCATTATTATCTCAAGCCCATTAAGTCTAGTTTTTAGGTCTAGCTTACCAACTTATCCATGTTATCATTAACCACGTCGCCAGAAAGCCTATAATAGTCATTTTACCGATTTGGGCTCGGAAGCCCATTGGGCCCATCTTTGGCCCGTTGCAGCCCAACTTACCAAAACGTTCAGAATTGCACCTTCTGCAATTCTTCCGGCACTAAATTCATAGTTAAGCCCAATGGAGTAAATGGTTACTCTCAAATATCATACGAACGCATTTTCGGTCACTTACACCAGATGTCGGTAATGCTACGCCCTTTTCAGCTTTTACCATTTTAGTCTAACAGTTGGGATTAGTTACACACCTGTTAGCTGTCGAAACGTTGACAAAATCCATGTATGAAGAGCCTACAATCGAACGCTAACTTTTATTTTAATAATCGATAACCAAAGAGCCATAAACCCTTACCATAATTGGCCTACATGGCCTAAGTCATTAAAATCTTACCCTTTCTTCGGTTATGGACTAGATCTCAATGTCTAACTGCGTTAGCCCTCCAAAACTCCTCGCTTGATCACCGTTCCTTGCTATCCAATACGCACAAGAGTCAAACTATAGCATTAGAATCTTACAAATAATGCTGACATGCCCCCTAAGGATCTATGGGTTTCGGTTTTCCCTTAAGAGTTTAATAAACGAATGTACTTAGTGATTAGATCACTTATCGATGCCACCACTCAAAGAGTATTGCTCCCACGTTTCCACTATCTCCGATCTATTCTAGATTCATCGTAAATCTAACTCTAATGTCACCAAAGTGTCTCTAGAGATTTTCGGCTTTTGAATGGTTAGAAGGAGGTGCTTTCGGCTTTTGAGAAGGTGGTATGGTGCTCTTGTTGTTTCAATCAATAAAGTAGGTGGGGTAAAATGACAACTAGAAGGGATGAAAGAATAAGGGTTCGGCTATTGAAGGCTTTGAAAGAAGAGAAGGCAGTCGACTTGGACAGAAGGGGGTAATCGGTCACCAAGAGTTTCGGCCTCTTTCACAGCTGTCGACAAAGGTTCAGAGAAGAGGGAGACAGGGAAGATTAGATTCGGCTAGCAGCAGAATGGTGGTAAGGGGGGTCGGTTTATGGTTTGAGAAGAAGAGAAGCAAATAGATGAGAACAGAAAGAAAACAAAGGAGATGTTTAGTCGAATGCAGATTCGGTTCAAGGGTGGAATAAGGTTCGGTTACTAGGTTAATGAGAGGAACAAAGTGGCAAAAAGGGTACCTAATAGGCTATGTGAACTTGACAGAAGAGGGGAGCTTTCTTACTTAAGGAAAATCGACACAAAATCATAAAAGACTAAAGGAGAATTCGGTACACTCTAGCACCTATTTGCCGAAAATGCTACCTAAGCACAAAGCCGAATTTACCTTCCCCAAGAGTCCTCTAGCCGGTCACCATCTTTCAAAATTCAAACTCCCTCAACTTCCTCCTAGATTTGCTCATTGACCGATTCAAACTCCTCCAGAAACAGAGTTTAAATCTGCTTCAAACTCCTACCTGCTCAAGCTCAAAAATAAAACGCCATCTTTGCCAACTCTGGAGCTTGAACCTTGGACCTCCAAGCTCACTTAGGCGCCACTTTTTAAGGAGCTTAGTGGCGCCTCCCTTGCCACTTTACCAGGACTTGTTTTGTGTCTTATTTCACAATTATTTTCTTATAACACCTATCTTCAAGAGACCCCTATCTCCTAAGTCAAAAATACAAAATTCTGCCGAGCTTCCAACCAACACATGGGCCTTCCATAGGCCCATTAACACCCTCCAAACATGCATTACACATCCAAATACCAAAATCTAAACATTTTAACAGATGAACAATAACCTCTAGAAAGACCCGAAATTTAAGGCGTTACAGATTTTTCAAGCGGTATCGATACCACTTAAAGGAAATACCAATACCCATATGCCAATATTGATACCTACATACTTGATTAGAGGATTTTTGCTAAGTGGCCCTTATGCATGTACAAATGTTATTATATGATGCTTAAGGTATGTTTAGCAGTACTTAATGATAATTAAAGAGTATGATTGACTTAGAACCTATATGGTTGTTAAAAAGAAAGTCATTTTCTTAATTTGAGTTCATTTGTTCTGCGTGAGACATGAGACGATGGTGTAGCATCCTGATATTCGGGCTCAACGACCGGGTTAGGTATAGGGTGTTATAGTAATTGTCTTAGGATTGCCAAAACGTCAAATTATTAAGTTGAATATACTTAAAGTTTAATTATTACAAATCACGTCTTTTAGAGAAAAACTTATTTGTTTTCGTCATTTTGTCTTAAAAACTCTAATTCGATATCATGCAACGGAAAAAGTTATGTAACACCCCTAACCTGAATTTATCGCTGGAACAGAGTTACAGAGTATTACCAGACTTTACAAATCAAACAGACAGAAAATATGAACATTTCATATCATATAGCATTCATGTTAATAACTAATCAAATTTATACATATTGTCCCTTATACGAGCCTTCGAGGCCCAAAATACGCATTAGAAACAATTCGAGACTAAATTAAAAACTCAAAAAATATTTCGAAAACATTTAAAATTTTCAAAACTGCGGGCTCAGACGGCTAAAAGACACGCTCGGTGTCTTAGGTCGTGTGGGTATTCGAAATAGGGACACACGGTCGTGTTCCAGCCTATGTCCTTACCCATGTAACTCACTGACTTGGGTCACCTGGTCAAGCCACACACCCGTGTACCAGACCGTGTACCCTTCGAAGTAATCTCACACACCTGTGTGTTAGGCCGTGTGCTAGGCCGTGTGCTAGGCCATGTAATAGCTTGACTTGCAACCCTTTGAAAGTTACAGGAGACACACGACCGTGTCACCTAACCATGTGTCACACACGGCTGAGACACACGCTCATGTCTCTGCCTGTGTGGACGAAAATAGGCCATTTTATAAGCCACATTTCTCACCCAATTTAGCACTAACCTAAACTCAACATTTTGCATATACACAAGTCATAAATAGGCATCCAAAACAAGCCAAAATCAAGCCTTAAACATGTAATATCTTCACATACAACCAATATGCCCTTAGGCACCTCAAATGACAACTTATAACATGTAAATCTAAACATTCAATATGTCTAATTATTTAACTAACTTATATGCATATTTGTACCAAAACTTACTATGTAGATCATTAATTAAAACATACCATTTAGTACCATTTATGTACTTGATCTCTAGCATCAAGTGGTCATATAAGTAACTTGTAACTTGTGCACTAAAAACACCAATACAAACCATTCAAAAACTAACATCATTATACATATGTGTTTTCCACAACAAGCACTAAATCACTCCAAATTATAATACATATTCATATGCATATTCAACTACCATTTAATTTTCATCCATCAAACATAAATCAATTCACATATTAACCATACCAAACTACACACCAAACATGATAAGTCTATTTATATATACATAGGAAAATAACCAAAACACAAGCCAATTCAAATGGCTAAAAATATAACAAAACATATAGGTTATCATTAGAAAAAATAACCTATACATGCCATTATAACCAAAATTACATAACCAAATGTACAAAAAGAGCTAATGGATAGTGTGATATAGCTCTAACAAGCTTCCAACCCGAACGAGCTTCCGAACCACAATAAAACATAGAAAATAATACAGAGTAAGCATTTAAGCTTAGTAAGTTCGTATAACATAGAATTTAACTTCCGTTTAACCATATTTTAGGTAAGTAAACATAGAATATTCCAACCAATTTGGTCAAAAGCCTAAACACATGTTCACCAACATATTAGCCATATAAATCACATATAAAATCCAATACACATGGATGAATTCAACAAGTAGTCATATTTCATATACATGTAATATTCATTTCATATATCAATGTATCATATAACATCACTTTCATGTATTTCATGCAAATACCTACAATAGTTCGTATCGAACTCATATAATCTCATAACAGAACTGTGCTCATTGAACCATTTAGAATATTGTTGGATACACAGGTAGCACATACGAGGTGTACTGAACTATAATCCTTCAATTCCTGCACATGTATGCTCATTTGATCCTAGAATCGGTATGCTTTTACCAGCTGTAATCGGTAAGCTCCTCAGAGCTGAATAACAGTTAGTTCTTCTGAGCTAAATAACAGTAAGGTCCTTTGAGCTGAAATCGATAACCCTAATAACATGTCATTTGTATCCTACGAATTCCTAATGTTTAAGTAGGGCTTGGTAAACATCGAACGTCGTCGGATATACAATCGGTATTCATATATGACAATAATGCAAATCACATACATATAATTCAATTAAAGCATATAATTACATAATTTAATTACACGAACTTACCTCAACGAGTGTACGTAGATACGGAGGCGACGAATTCGAAACTCTCTTTACCCCGATCTAACTCTATATGAGGTCTAATCGAATCTATACGAATGAATTTAACTCAATTCAATATAATTCACATTCAATTTAGTCCAACACTCATTTTTGGCAAAATTATCATTTTACTCCTATACTTTTAATTCTTTTCAATTTAGTCCCTAGACTCGGAAAATGAAATTCATTCAATTTTATCCCTACTCAAGCCTAGCCGAATTATAGACATACTAATTGTAATAGGCCCATTTTGCCCGAGCCCATAACACAATCCAAAAACAAAAATAGAATAAATCAAATTATAAATGTCCCTTTTATAGTCTATTTACAGCAGCCAATCAACATTACATATCCATTTTTACCTGGACCCAAATACCAGACTTTAAACGGCCCAGAAATTTAACCACTAAACTACCCAAAACCCATTACACCCGTAGCCTAATTACTAAACCCTAAACCCATACCCCATTAACCTAACCCAACAAATGAAGTCGGCCCAGTGGCCCAAGTAGCTTTCAGCCTCAAGAAACCCTAGGTTTCCATTGCGCCGCAATCCCCATCAGCACAAATGTGGCCTCATCGTCGCCGTAGATTTCGCCGGTTACCTACAAGAACAAAAGGAAAAAAAACAGTAGCAAATATAGCAGGAAAATCAAACTTGTAATATTTTTTTTATTCTGTTGGCTATAAAAGCCGAATACAAACAGTGTAAAAGGGTTACGATTTTTACCAATAAAAACATCGAGATTTAATCAAAGAGATAAGAGGTATACTTTAAATTAGTTTTTACATATAGCAAATATACATGCATATTAAATTGTAAAAGAAAAAAGCTCCAATCTTCTTACCTTTCTTGACAAAGCAGAAGGAGGAACTGAGGGGATTTCCCTCTCTCTTTTTGTTTTGGGTTATAGGAAGGGTTTTGTAACCTCGGATTTGGCCTTAGGAAGCCCAAAAGGGTCAAAAAACCCTTTTTTGATAATCCCAACCACCATACACGATGGCGGATGAAGGCAGAAGGTGACGGCTCGATGTCGGAGCAAGGCCGGGCATCGGCGAATGCTCCGAGAGCCTTTTAGAGAGTTTAAAACTTTTTTTCAAATGATATATACAAATGATTTTTTTTATTTTTTTATATTTATAAAGCTTCAATATGACACCGTTTTGGGGGGTTGCTATTAAAGGTCAAAACGACGTCGTTTGAAAGCTGTGACCCGCACGTTGACCCGATACCCGAGGAGGATCCGCGTGTTTTTATAAAAGGGGCAATTTGCCTCATAAGTCCTTCCGCAATTTTCTTTTTTAAAAATTTTGTCCAATTTAAATTCTTTCTCTTATTTATAAATTAGCCCTGAAACTTACCTTTTGCTTCAATTAAATCCTTGGGCTATTGGAAGGCAGATACTGAACGGCACCGTTTAGAGGACAAGGCATAATCGCCCGATAGGTCCCTACAGTGTGACGCACACTTCAATCTAGTCCTTCTATACTTATTTCAAATTTTATTTTCGTTTAATTCCTGTTTCCTTGAATTTTTTTATTTTTTTAATTTTTATTTTATTATTTAAATATTGTATATTCAATTATCTTATTTTTTTTATTATCTATGTTAGATTATTTTATTAAACTCTTTATTATATTTCATATTTTAAAATTTATAAGGTGTATACTATTTTAATTGTTTTATCATTAATAATGAAAAATTTCCACGTATTATTTATTCTAAATATGTATATTATCTTTTTTACATATATATATTAAGTTGTATATTATATTTATTATAAGTTAACCCTTATATACATTTTTTTTATATATTCAAAGTTTTTATATATATTATTTTGTAAATGTTTATTTTATTATTTATACACTAACTATTTTATATTTTGCCATACCATTTTTCATCTTTTTAATTTTTTTTAAATATCTTTTGTGTTTTGCATATATCATTTATCTTATTGTTATTTTACTTTTATATTTGATCTCGTATGCAAAATTTCATTTTTATTTCCCTATTTTTATTTTTCGTATAGATCTCTTGAATCATTATTGTTTACTGTATATCTCTTACTTGTTATTCATGATCCTTTTATGTTTGTCTTAGTATGGTCATTTTATTACTTATATCATTCACTATTTTACGTTATTCTTTCTCTTAGCTGCCTATATTAGTATAAAATGTTATTATATTATGTAATTTAGGATATTGTTTTGGTATTTATGTTTTATAATGTACTAATAATACATTTTACTCAAATCATCATTTTAAAAAAATATATCTCATTCAACCGCCACATTTTATCCAAAAGTTTTTTTTTTTTAAATAAGGCAATATTTTGGTGTTTGGAAATTCTGGAAATAGTGCCCTAACGTGCTGGGTTTCGATTTTTCGTTTGTCTAAATAACTAAATATCATTTTAATGAATTTTGTAAATCATGAGACGATTTTGGTTACGAAGATTTAAAACATCATGTCCTAACGTGCTGGATATGATGTTTGTATTCTTTCGAAACAAAGGAATCTCAAGTTCCAATTCAAATTACTCAAATTTTTAAAGAAATCATGTTTTAAAATCTTTTTGAATTTTCGACATTAAAAAAAAAAAACTAATCAATTCGGTACCAATTTTGGGCGTTACGAGGGTGCTAATCCTTCCTCATACATAACTGACTCCCGAACCCTTTTTCTTGAATTTCATAGCCCAAAATCAATGTTTTTGAAATAAAACGTTTTATAAAGTGATCTTATCACACCTAAGCAAAAAAGATTGGTGGTGACTCCATTTTCTTTTTTTTTTTAAGTTGATCCCCGTTTTTTAAACTTAAAAAAATGGTTTCAACACTAATAGCAGCCCATATTTTTCATAAATTTACAAATTTACCACATAATATTTTCTATTTTTCATCTTAGTCCCTATTTGACAATTTCACTAAAAATTCCTTTACAAAAGTTGTTTATCTAAAAACAACCATTCATTATCTATCATCAAACTTCAAAACTCAAACATATTCATCAATGGAAAAATCCTAATAGTTTAACAGTTTTGCAAATTAGTCCCCGGGCTAGCTAGATTAAGCTACAACGATATCGAAAATATAAAAATCATTAAAAATGAGACCAAAAATCGTACCTAATTGAAGGCTTAAAGATGGCCAAATAACCTAGCTTCCATGGCTTTCATTTCTTCCATATTCGGTTGAAGAATATAAGAAATATGAAAGCTTTTTAATTTGTTTTTAACTTATTATATCATTATTAACTAAATTACAAAATTAACATTATTTGTTTCACTAAATGCTAAGCCATTATCATCCACTAACATATTAATGGTCTAATTACCATATAAGGACCTCCACTTTAAAGTTCTGTAGCTATTTAATATGTTTAGCTATTAGAACCCAACTTTTGTACTTTACATGATTTACTCCTTTTTATCAAATTGAGCATGTAAACAGTAAAATTTCTTAAAGAAATTTTTATACGGTATTTCTATCATACTGTAGACCATAAAATAATAATAAAATACATTTTTTGACCTAAGATTTATGGTCCTGAAATCATTGTTCCAATTTCACTGAAAACGGGCTATTACAAGTTACACCTTTAATTTTTGTACGAAAAACTGTGTTTTAAGTCATATTAAGTTAGTTATTATATTTTCTCAATTTTTATCCTAAATTACATGCATGCAAAATCCAAATATAAAAAACCTATGCCATAGTCCATATTAACAAAATTACAGCCCCAAAATAAAAACATAATAAAAATAAAGTAAAACCTAATAGTGCGTTATTAAATAATTCGAGACGAGACCTCCAAATGCCGAGTCCAATCCTAACCTTGAGGGTTATCTATAAGAAGTAAACTAAAGGATGAGCTTGAAAAGCTCAACATGAGTCTAAACATATACATAACATTGTATCGGCATATAATCAATCATTGAAACATACAACCATTATAACAAAACATACAGTAAATCATGGCATTATGACTATCAGTAATACAATATTTTATACATGGCATGCTTATATGAAACAGTGCAAAAGCCCTACCCATCTATCCACTACACACCACGAGTTCCCCAGAACTCGTCATCCAAACACCAAAAATAATATGAGCAGAAGCTCGATGTGGATAAACCACCAGTAACAATATGCAATAAAACTACCAATAATTTGCAGACAAGCTACCAGTAAGTTGCGGATAAATCGCTAGTACCACAACAATACTCCAAGATTGAAGATTAATTGCTAGTACAATATTGCAAATAAATTACCAGCACTCTACGAAACTCTTCTGTCACCCATCAATCCCAATCTCCATGCAATGCAATATGTCATACCATTAATATAGCATATCATGTTATTCATTAACAATACCAATAATAGTGGCATGCTTAACATGCTTTTAGTTTACCAATTTCAGATGCATGATTTACTTGCAATCGATATACACAATAAGATTCAGTGACATGCCTTTACATGAAATTAATAACAGTAACACAATCTTACGTCACAATAGGCATACAATCAGAAATTACATTCGACACTTACACATTCAATTAATCACAAATAAAGGCCCTTAATATTTGGCCATCACCTTTTGGCACTTACCATAATCGACAATCCTTTATCCATCACAAGGCCATTCAACCATGCACAAAATCAACATGTACAATTAACCAACATGCATATCATATAATTTCAATAATCACCAAAGCACTCAAAGGTAAGACCCACACCTGATTAACATGAAACTAAAGCACTATCACTATTCTACAGCTCTTACATTTAGACATAAATAGATCCCGATCAGATCTATACATAACACACACAAAACATGATTAAAACCAACCTTTAACACCCATACAGGGTTTGGCCAAAATAAGAAACAAATTGAAATTTCATATTTGAGTTTCCAAGATTACTTACTCTCCTACCAATAAAATGAAAGATGCAAACAGCCTCAAACTTCACTAGATATCTAAGGAGTTTAAATTTGGACCTTTTAAAAAAATTCATGAAATTAGCACTTGAAAATTTTAGCCATAGACCTTGCAGTATTTGGCCATCATAGGAAAAAGAATGAGATTAGATTAGATCTAGACAACTTACACATTCCATCTTAGAAACAAAGATAGTAAAAGAAAAGAAACATAGCAAAAGAAAAGAAAAAAGGGGGCAGCAGTGGCAACAATGGTGTCTGGATGCTAGGTCAGTGGCAATAGAGAAGAAAAATGGCAATAGAAGTGTGGCAACAACAATGGTGTAGAAAAAGAGAAAGGACGGCATAAGGTTGTAAAATAATTAGGGTTAGGGCAGCACGATGAGGAAGAAATAAGAGAAAAATTAAGGAAGAAGAGAGAAAATGAGAGGGTGGGATGACAAGGAGGCAAAAGAAATAAGCAAAAGGTTTAACAAAAGAGAAAAAACATATATATACTACTATTTCTATGGGTATGGCTGGCACACAACTAGGTTGTTGGGCAAAAATACTGAAAATAAAAATTATGCTAGAGAGGGGAATCAAACTTAGGTTTCAAGGATCATTTCTTTAACTCTTAACCATCTAGCCAATAACTCAACCTTGTTACAACCATGCAAAGTTAACAATAAAAATTTGGGATGTGACAATGTAAGATAATATTTTCATAGGCTTTTATTTTATATGTATTTTTTTATCCAATTATGTTAACATTTTTATTTAATTTTTTACACAGGGTCTAAAGATTGTAATTGATGAAGTTTTGCCTAAAGTAAAGCATAGAAATTGTACACGTCATGTTTTTGCCAATTAATCTGGAAGGAAGAAAGCAAAGTCTTAGGAATTTGATTTTGGAAAATTGTAAAGGCCACAATAGAGAGAGTGTGGGAAGATAAAGTTGCAAATCTCAAGAAAAAAGATGAAAAAACTGCGAAGGAGTTGATGTCCGAGTCTCCTAAACAGTGGACGAAGTCCTTTTTTGGATGTCCATGTAAGTCTGACATGGTTGACAATAATATTTGTAAAGCTTTCAAATCTAGCAACGTGAAGGCAACGTACGAAAGTATAATAACAATGCTAAAAGAAATCAAGGTTAGGCTAATGATTAAAATTGTCGAGAAGCAAAAGTTCTCTAAATCATGGAAGCAAAACTAGGGTTCTTTAGTGAAGAAGAAACTTGGTCAAAATAAAAGAGATGGTGTTGAATGGAAGATGGTATGGAAGGTGATAATGGTTGTGAGGTGAAAAAGTGAAGAAAGCAATACACAATAAACATTGAAAAACTTGCAGTTGCAGGAGTTGGTAATTAACCAGCTTGTCGCATCCATATGGTTGTGCTGCCATAAGGCATAAGGGTGGTGAACCAAATGACTACTTGGATCAATTCTACCATAAAGAAACCTACAAGAAAGCATATGCATATATGTTGTAGCCTATCAATGGAACACATGACTGGGCCAAGTCTGGAATGGAGCCTATTCTCCCACCTATTGACAAAATGATGCCTAAAAGATTAAAAAAAAAATAGGAGGAAGCCAAAAGATGAGCCAAGAAAAAAAAGGCCTGGACAACTTAATAGGTTGAGTTGATAATGGCATGAAGTGTTTGTGGAGTTGAGGGTCATAATAAACAAAGATGTCGATAAGAGGTAACTGTCATTTTAAGGTTCATAATATTGATTTTATGTGTAAGGTTCATAATATTGATTTTATGTGTTATTTAATAAATAGGAAAATTTGTTGATTAAATATGTTATTCTATTGTTTCTTGCATACCCATCAACCACAGAATGTAGAGCCTCAAGAAGCAAATAATTCAATAAATACTAAACTTATAAATATGATTTTATTTTATGCGTGAAATATTTCACATTGGCTAATTAAATTTTTTATATTTTTATTTATTGCAGAGTCATCAGTCGCAAAATGAAGAGCCTCAAGTCGTAAATAATTTAGTAAATATTAAACATATTTTTTATTTTATTTAATATTTGGTTGATTAAATTAGTTTTTCTTTTGTTTGTTGCAGAAATCAATCAACTAGAAATTATCGATGTTGAAGTTGCAACACCTTCGATAATGATAATATTATAAATCTAATTTTATGTCATTAAATAAATATGAAATTGGTTGCTTAAACTTTTATTTTTTGTAATATTTGTTGGTTCTTGTAATTGTTATTTGTTGTGATATTATAGAATTCTTGTGTCAATTTGGTTGTTAATTTGTTTTCATTTGTTTGCTATAAAGGAAGAACACAAACTATTAGGACAACTTCAACACCTCACAAACCCAATGCTAAGTCAAGAAGTGCACACAAAGTGAACCAAAAGCTGGTCACAATGGACAACAAACATGTAAAGACTAAACGAATACCTATCACAGGGGATGGCCTTTACATAGATATGGAAAGTGGGAAGGAAGCCTTTTATGTAAGCTCGAGCACCAAAATTTTTAGTCCTTTTCAATAACTAATTGCAATGCTACATTCTTTAGTCTAGTTTGAGATTAAGGACAGTTGAATCCAATAGGACATCTACTATGGGCTTTTTGATAAAAACTAATTCCCCGAACAAAAAATGCAAACAAATTAAAGACCATGTTAGCACCCAAGAATCAATTACATAGAATCAACTAAAGAAATGAAACTTTTGTTAAATGGAATGTTATATTTTATAGTTTTTTTTTCATGGGGACCTTCTGCTATAATGACTATAATTGAGTTATATTTTTTTTGTTTGTACCACATTGGTTGACAATATGATCTATGGTATAGGAACTTCTCGCTATTGTGACAATGAGACAATGAGATACAAGCACATTACGTAACTATCTCTTTGGTATATTTGGTATAATTTGTGGCAATGCTATTACCCCTTTTTTAAGTCAATGCAATTACAGCTTCAAGGAATGCAATTTGAAAGCATGAATCCACCTTTTGATATCCAAACAGACCATTAAAATGCCAAACAAGATACAAGTATTCTTTTCTAATTCATATTATGTAGATTATTATATATTTTATTTACATTAAGAATATTACAAATGCATTAAAAATATATAAAATCTAATATATTTATATTAAATTAGTTACATAAATGTGAATTTAAAACCTTTACAACAAGTCCTGCTTAAGTCATCAAACAACAAGTGTTGGAATGAGAAATTAATTGTAGTGATAGTAAAACTATTTATACCAAGAAAATGATAATCTAAATAAAGTTCATCCCGAAAATAAAGAATAAATTTACAAGCAATCAAGACCAAATCAAGAAGTTTGTAACATTGGAAAGCAGCATTCTCGAAGCATAATTATTTGTAATTAAATATGTCGATTACATGAACCATATAAATTTACATTTGTAAATAATTTTTGGCTAATTGCAAACTGCCAATCAGGATAACTTTTCACAAAATGATAAATATCAAAACATTTACATCAACAATAGTCAATAGGGAACTTTACATCTTGCAATTGTTGTTCCCATTACATATGCCAACCTGCTAAGAAAAAACAAGCAAAATAGATGGGTAAACATATCTATGGTAATGTGAAGTATAAAGCACGGTAATGACATGATCAAATCAGAAAATAAAATACAAACAAATACTTTACACCTATACCTGCGGACAAATAACCCATTTCGATATATTTGACTAACTTATATTTCATTTCATTACAATTATTTTCTCTTTTGAATTAAAAAAACCCAAATACTAATTTTAATTTTAAAATTTTAAATTTAGAGTTTCAAAACCCTTATCTAATTCAATAGATATTGCTATAAAAATAAAGTTAAACTCCAAATTTCATAAGCCTAAACCTAAAATATTAAAATTCTCAATCAATTAATAGCAGAATACTAACCTTTGCTTCACCTCAATCTCTCAATTCCAGGTTTCAAAATAATTCAAAGCTTTAATTTTTCTTTTTTCTGTCAGAAGGTTTCAATATTTCTTATTTTTGTTTATTGAGAGGTTTTTCTACTAAGTTCAATTTTTTTTTACATAATCAAGTTTATTTTTTTTTTAATTTAAGAGTTAGTTTTTAAAAAATTCATATATTATTTATTTTATTATTATTTTCTACATGTAATTATCTTATTGGGTTATCTAAGTAATAAATTACTTCTAATTAAAAATATTCCACATATGGAATTTATCATTATCCCGTTAAGTTTTTAACGTGCTTTTTTCAAATATATTAGAAAAAAAATTAAAAATTTGATGACAAAAAAAAGTTTGAAAATACAAATAAAATCATTTTGACAAAACATACAAACATTAATGGCCATATTTGTCCTCAAAAAAAAAAAAAAAAAAAAACTCAACCATAAAACTAAAAAGAATCCATCCGAACCATGAACGATTTTTAAGATACAAATTAAAAAATCACAATTACTCAAACCAAATATTATTTTTATTTAATCATAATTAATTTTAATTTTTATGATGTAAAAAATAAATATTTTATATTTAAAACAATCGAAATAACTTTAAAATATGATATAAAGTATTATTTTTCAAAAATTCAGTCATAAGAGTGATTACTTATTTTTTATTTTATAAATAATTTTTTATAGAAATATTAATGAAAAAAATATTAAAAATTTACCAAATATAGTTATATAATAAACCTATTATGTCAAAATACGTCCAAACACCCTAAACCAAAAATTGGTATAAAAAATTATGAACAAAACTTAATTGAATTATCACGAACAAACAGAAAATCCAAAACTTTTAATGTTACGAACAAAAATCAGGAAAGAAAGAAGGGAAGGAAGAGAGAAACTCCAGAGAGTGGAGGAAGAGTTTGAGAAGAAGGAAGAAGAATAAACAGAAAAGAGAGAGAATAAATACTGAACAGTTTTCATTAACCAAACAATGACCTCAGCTAAAGACAAAACGACATATATAAAAGAATATAACAACAAAAAGAAAATTAAAAGTAAAAGAAAATAGTTGGATGAAATGCCCCGTATCATCAAGTCTTCTGCGCACTGCTTCACTAAAGCAAAACGCATCATTTTGCTTGATATTCATTTTGGCTTGTATCAAATACCTCCACCTCAAAATGATCCTTGTCCTCAAGGATCAAACACAGGAAAAGTTCTTGAATTTTCAATAGGAACTCATTCTTCAATCAAGCATAGGGCATTCATCAGCACAAAGTTCTCGATAGTAACATCAAACTTGAATTCAATGGGACATAGATCATCAAAAAGTTCTAGCCCGACTCTATCCATTGTGTCATTAGGATCGATAACCTTATACACTTTGATAATCATGGTAGTAAATTTCACATCGTTATAAATCCGGTTTCCACGTGCCTTGCCTACAACTTGATAATATAAAAGGAATTGTTTTGGCCTTTGAGAGTTAACCCATACCATGAGTAAGAGAGACGGATTCATCATTGTTAAGCAAGCAAAAATCTAATTTAGCCATTTCTGCAATAACTCGCATGACTTCATTGAACCTAAGGCCAAACTCCATTTCTGATGAAAATCCACACATTTTCTCCGAATTAGGACATCCATTACGAAACTCGTAAAGTGCAAGTAAAATGGGGAGAGGAAGAATAGGACCCACAAGCTGCATTTTATACGACCATTTAATGTTGCGGCATGAAGGCTCCCCTAATAAGAATGAAGGCAACTGAGGAAGGTCTGGAACAATTGAAAATTCCAGAGGCATGGTCATGTCATCGAAGGCCACATCAAGTAGCTCAAAATGGCTAGAAAAAGCTAGTAGTAAAAGGTCCAAAGGGAAGGTTGCCCATATTTGCCTAGAAACAACTTCACATATACTTATTGGCAAGCTAATGTTATTGAAGACAAAAGAAAGTGCAACAGAGGACCTAAACCTACCAAATCCGCATACCGTCAACTTCTCACACAAAATTTCATGAAAGTCTAAATTAAAAGATTCTTTCTGCTGAAAATCCTTATGAGACTTCTGCATCTTGGAACCTAGGCCTTCCGCAAGATTGTCATTCAAATAACCATGAAAATAGTCAAGGTTCAGATACTTAAACCTTTTATGAATTTCATATCCATCGTCACTCCAGAAGTATAGTGAACTATCCTCAAAATTGAACAATGGTTCTCTGTGAGCTACATCAAAATTTAGTACCAAATCCCATGAGGCACAATATCATTGAGCTTCAATATTCCCTGAAGACATTAGCCTAATCAAAAAATAGCCACCAAATTCATCTAGCTCACACTAAAACTTTGACAGATCCCTGCTCAAAAAGGGTTTGCAAAACTTTGAAATTTCCGTAGCAACATATCCTTCATTGATTGAAGAAGGCCCATAACAGAACAACTTGAACTCACAATTCCAAAATGATCCCAACATTATGCAAAAATATGATTTAGTTGCCCACTGATATGTATCATCCCTAGATTGTGACCTTAATTTTAATAACCTAATCACATCAATAAAGCATGGATTATCTAAATCATGAGCCCAACACAACAATGGCACCATTGGCATACGTACATCACAAAGAAGCAATAAAACTTTGGAAGCCAAAACACACTGAAACCCATCAGCTCCTGCTTTAGAAAACGCTAGGAACTAATCCTCATCGAGTACAACATATGAGCTCAACATCTCAATCTAACCAAAACAAATTACATTGCATTCATCATGCATAAAATCAAGTAACAAAGTAGCATCTGATCAGGCAACAACTAAAATCCTAGGATGCAAATTGAACTCAATACCCAACCATTTATAATTCTCTGTACCACTCAAATCATCCCATAAAAATTAAGTTCACTCCCTATAGCACAACCATTGAGCGACTGTCAATTAACATAAGAAACTAAATCAAACAAGAACAGTGCACCATTTTCTAACAAAACCACACCTTCTTCAAGTATGTGTGGACTTAAACAATCATCATAAATATTACGACCCCGTAAAGAAATTCTAGCTAAGATAGCATTCAAGTGTCCTTCAAATTGGATCAAGGCTTGAAAGCGAATCGAAGTTTAAAATGTGACAATTTTATTCACAAATCCATGAAGTGAGAAAACTTGGAGCGCTTCCACGATAATAGTATAAAGCATATGATCGATTATGATAAGGAGGGTTCGATTTGACTCATCACCAACCATGGAAGATCAACTAAAGCTCTGATGCCTTTGTTACGAATAGAAATCAAGAAACCAAAAATGGCAAGGAAAGAAGGGAAGGAAGAGAGAAATTCTTGAGGGAAGGAAGAGTTTGAGAAGGAAGAATAAACAGAACAGAGAGAGAGAGAGAATAATCCCTCAACAATTTTTCATTAACCAAACAATGACCTCAACCAAAAACAGAACACATATAAGAGAAGATAACAGCAAAAAGAAAATAAAAAGTAAAAGAAAATAGTTGGATGAAATGCCCCGTATCACCGAGTATTCTGCGCACCATATCACTAAAGCAAAACGAATTGTTTTGCTTGGTATTCATTTTGGCTCGTATTAGTTAACCGAACTGAAGTGAGAGGTCCAAAGATGCAAGCATATAAGGCAGCTAAATGAGGTTTGGTAAAAATAAACCAAACTGTGTGAAAGTTATGAGCGGAAAATACCCAGTTGGTACATAATTAAATTCACAGATAAAATTCCACATTCTCCAAAGAAAAACCAAAGAGGAACAAGCCAAAATAGATATATGAATGCATATGCCTTAATTATATAGTTTTATGAAAGTAAATTTTCAGAGTTAAAGGACCCCAAAAAAGGGATTATTGATAGCAGAGTTGAGCTCAGATCCAGCTGAGTTGAGAACTTGCATGTCAACCTTGTTTCTTGAGAGAAACAAGAACTCCTCTCCTTCAACTTTCTCAAACCCACACAGCTCCAAGAACTCCACTCCTCCTTTTACAGATCCAACTCTATCCTGTTATGATAGAAGCATAAAATCATGAGATGTGGGTAGGTTTCTTGTCCTGTTCCTGTATTTTTATTGTGCCATGCTCGTGTTTATGCTTTTTTTTTTCACATATATAAATTTAGAAGCATTAATAATCCATATTACATAGACTTGATATATGCATGTATTCATGTCATGTTAATGTCATTTCAGCAAAGTATAATCATAAAAGGAAATGTTAGCCAGTGTCCACATGCCTTCATGGGTAAAGCTTTTTTATATGATCAATTACACAGAAGCAATACATGTAAAACTTGTCCAAGTCCAATCTAACTCAGAAACAAACGAAAAGGAAACGAAAGCTGAAACATAAATCATGGATCAACTAAGCCCTCTCGGGGACTTGCTTAAGAATAAGAAAGAGGAATCTCATGTAAATACCATGGAATAAGGTTTGATCCTATTCATGGGGATTCCGTAAATAGTCCCATTCCAAAACTAGAAAGTTCGAAACAATTGGGATTTTTTTTGGAGATTGGATGCAGTTACTAATAACGATTAACCTAAAATTTTATATCAGTGCGTCTATATTTGTACATGCATAATCCAAACCCATTTATGTTTGCCTACAATATTTTTTCTAATTTTTTGACTGGTTATTTTTTTATATGATCTTTTGTAACTTACATTTTTTTTTCTTTTATTAAGTTATTAAGCACAGATAATATATCTTTTAAGGTTTATGCTATAATAAATTACATCATATATAATATATCATATATTATATAATTAGAAAACAAGCTGAGCCAAGCTTAGCCTTGTATATTGGTGCTAAAACCTGGCTCATTTGTTTAAACAGACCTTTTTTTTCTTTTTTGGCTAATGCCCATTTTCGGTAATATTGGCAAAGAAATCTCAGAAAAAAATAACAAAATATATGTGAATAATCATCAATGTTGAAATCAGTAGCTGATGTGATATTAAGGGTTCAAATTGTTACCTGGAAAGTTTGATTATTGAGTCTAATTTTTCTGAATTTCTCCTCATCAGGATTCCTGGCCACATTTCCTATGTATGTAAGAAGAGTCTGGAATGCTCTCTTGACTTTCGCATCATCATCCTTATCCAAAAAAAACAGAACAGAATAAAAAATGTTAGGCCAAAACAATGATCTGCTGCTCGAATATGCTATAAGTGACATGATCTTGTGACATGAGCTAAATTTTTTGTTGTTACCAATGACCATGGAATAAAAATCAGACTGGACCGGAACCGGTGGTCTGTCCGATTCTAATTTTCAAATATACTTTTTATTTTATATTATGAAGGAACAATTTTACATTTTTTTTTATTCTACATTACAATGTAAAAAGATGTTTTTCATTATCATGTCCCATCATATCCATGTCCTAATTTTCAAAACTTTTCGTGTCCCAATGTATGTCTACATCTATGCTTCCTATGCAAGGTGAAAATAAGTAGTTATCAAGATTAAGATTTTATTCACCTTGTGATTTTGCTTGAGGGATCGCAAACATTCGCGCATTTGTTCAGCCTTTGTGGCAGGCCTAACTGGCAATGCGCTCTGCAATACAGAACAAAGAGTTGTATGAAAACTTGAATTACAAAAATCAGCGCTATTCAGACAGAAAGGCTATTACCTTTTTCTCCTCCACAATGGGTGCAGAAGTTTTTGGTGCTGCTGAAGGCTCCTCTGGTGGCAGCCCAAGCTTCCGCCTCCTCTCTGCCTGCGAGACATATTTAAATTTGTTTTCCAGATCTCAACAACGGAATCAAGTAACAAAAACTTATGTTACTTCGATACTTCATTTTTCTTGAAGTCCAACATTTGTATCTGAAACATATCCGAACAAAGGTATAGGGATATGGTCCTCCAAGGACCCTCCAAATACGGGGAAATCTCAGAAAAAATTTGCAAACACCTATGTCCCGAGACTCACAACCAAGCCCGAGTAACATAACAAGCCTTTTTTTTTTATTGTAGAAGTTATGACAAGTGAAAATTGCAACATAGACACTGTTTCTGTTAGCTGCTAAAAGAGATAAAGCTGTTACCACTATTGGATAATTTATGTTACTCTGATTCTTCATTTTCCTTTTTAAGTATTCATGTCAAACACTGCATCTGGCACATAGCCATACATAGATATGGAGATATGACCCTCTAAGGATCTTCCAAATACATGAAAAACATATAAAAAATCGACCATACCATGCTGGACACATGCTCATATCAAACACTCATGCCAACTCTGAGTAACATAGTGGATAATTGATTGGACATGGGAAGAAAGAGTTAGAACCTTATCTTCCTCCAATTTCTGACGAATCTTTTCCCGTGCTCGTTTCTCTTCCTCTTTTTCAGCTTTCCGCAGGGCCACCAAACTGTGAAAGCAAAAAAATGGAAAAAGAAAAAGAATAACAATTATCACGCAACCAAAGTTGGATTAAATCATTGCAAACAGAAGGGGGAAAAGGCACACAACATAAACTAGAAGACAAACCGTTTTCTTTCATTTTCTTCTTCAATACGTTTTGCTTCCAACAACTCCTTGCCCACTCGAATCCTCTCCTGAAACACTGAATCTTATCAGACACAGAAAAAGTTTTATGATGCAAGAATCATGAAACAACATGCTTCAGGAAGAAGTTGAGAGAGAAAAACAAATTCAACATGATTTATGGTCCTACGAATGCTCCATGAAGAAAATGTGGTTTGAAGGAGATTAACAATGCCAACAGAGTGAAAGAGAAGACCAAGGACATGAACGAAAACCACAAAAAAGGACCTTACATTTTACATGAGTTTAACGAGGAAATGGGTATTAGATAGAGCAGGAGAGGGCAATCGTCCATATAGCTAATCCTTCCATTTCTGGAAATCCCATGAGGTGGGAAAAGCTTACTTTACAAGCATAGTGTGGTTGTTGTCCATGTTCTAGTTCAGAAGAATAAATGCTGCCTAAGTTAGCTGAGACAAAATTTCTACCAACTGGACAATCACAACAAAACAATATTTGACCAATCCCAAACTATTCCAATATGCATTAATGTATTTCTCAATAGAAAATTGGTCAAAAGAAATATCTACATACTTCTATGGCTTTCCATTACATTTTAACAGTATACCAAAATTATCTCTGATTCTGATCACAAGCCCTACAATTATGCAAAGGTACTAAATCAGTTGTTCCCAGTACAAAAACATAATATGTGCTACTGGTGTAGGAAACAGCTTTAAGGATATACATTATATTTACTTATACATATATATTCATTACAAAAATTAGACTGCAGAGTGATAAAACAAAAGATGAAGGACCACCTTTTCCCTTTCTCGTTCCATTCTCCTCTCCTCTTCTTCTTTCTTTTTCCGAGCCCTCTCCCTATTATTTATGAATAAGATGAACATGAAACAGGAGAACACTGTCCCAAAGACATACAAGTCTTCAATAACATCTTGAAATATATCTGAAATGTATCATAGTCCTTCAAGGAAAGACAAGCTAGAAAACTTTCAAACTTTTCATATCATAAAAATGAAAGAGATTGGAATGAACTTTTAGCTACATAAAACAGGCCAGACACCTGGAGCTTGGCAGTATGATCAAGGGTTATTATACTAAATGTGGAAACTATGTTTTTTCCTTAAATATTAGTGTCCAAAGAATATCTATTATGGCTACCGTGGATATGACCAAGAATCCTCAAAATACTTGGAAAAACTTAGAAATTTTTTTTGAACAAACCCGTGTCAAACACTCACACCCAAGTCCAAGTAATATAGGTGAAAAAGCAATGACAAATGCTTCAATCACCAATGACTGATTTAGGCATTCAATTTTATAATACTGAAGAATGCAACTTTATAAGCCATACCGTAGCTCTTGTGCTTTGAGTTTCATCTCTTCCGGTGTAAGAGAAGGTTTAGACGCCTCAACATGTCTGTTGACAGGTACCTGGAAAGACAAATGCAGGTGAAAACCCAATAAATGCAAGGGAATGTCTTACACATATAAAGCTGACTATAGGGATGTTTAGGGGCAAAACCCAACCCTCCCCTATCCTCATAAGGCCTTCTAATCAAAATTCTTATCAGATTTGGGATGGGTAAGGCTTTAGATGTAAACGCAACTCTACAGTATAGGGCACAAAGAACATACCATGAGCATCTGATCTATGTCCGGGTCAGCCTCATGTTCAACTACCCAGTTCACGGCAGCCTCAAGACTTGTATTACCTGCGGAAGAAACCCAATGTTTATACAACAGCAAGTATGCCATAGGCTTGCACCTATAGTATGAAACCCACATTACTATTTCCTTGTATTTGTAGTATTGAAATCATGAATGCCAATAAAAGAAAATTAGTTGACCTTATTGGTATAAAAACTTAAATTACACAAAGCAACCTGTTGGATTATGGAGTTAAAGCATTTCAAAATGGAAATGAACATTGAGCAAAAAAAATATTAGATGGAAAATTCACAACCTGATTTATATCCAACACGAGAAGTAATATAATTTACAACCTGGCAGGAAAGAGAAAAAAAATGTAATCTATAGCAATTAAAGAAGAATGTTAAATGGCCTTACCAGAAAAATGGAGTGCACGGGTTGCTCGTGCTGTAGGAAAACCCATTGCTTCCAGTTCTTCAAGCAGTTTTTTGTCAACCTCTGGCACAACCATCTCTACCAAAACAAAGGAAAAGGAAACAATTAGAGACAATGAATTCACACATATATAGAGCAATTATGTCCAGTCAAATTTGCATGGTTATTAGAAGGTAAAACTTTCATAAGGAAAATACAGAATCATCTACAATTATGAAATTATTCCAGCTCCTATCACTCAGTAGCATTTGGCAGAAAGAGTAAAACTCCCCCACAGTACAATTTAGAATAACATCTTAATCAATTATTCCTGTCCCCACCCCACCAAAAAGAAAAGGTAAATGGAATTATGGCCTTAAAACAGTGCTTCGCAAATAATGGTCTAGCTATCAAATTGTAATAACAAATCAACAAAACAAATGAAATGGACACGTCAAATTCTCATCCCAAAGGCCAGAAGCTGCAAAGCCATGTAATAAAAGAAGAATCTGTCAAACAATTAAATCCAGAAAATATTTTGTACGAGTATCTACTCAAAACAGCCAATCGCTACGCTCTACAATAAACTTAATAGTAAATGACCCTTCATATAATGAGAAACTGACACAAAACAATTTCACCATGAAATTTCAAATAAATACAAATTGCAAATGTACCTTCAGGCTCACGGGTGCTACCCGCAGCAATAGCCTCCTCTGACTCCTTAGCTACCTTTGGAACCTCCAAACTGATTGGTATTGCTGCCTCCAAAGTCTTATCAATAAACTCTGTATGCCCCGTTCTTTTTGTATGCAAATCACTTTCCTTCGAGATGAAACAGGAGTAAAGCCCCACAAATAACAAAATGGAAAACATATTTTACAAAAAAAAAAAAAGTATCACAGAGTTGCAAACCATTTGAGATTTTGTTTTAATAACATAAAATTTTCCTTAAAAATCAAAATGTAGATTTAACTTCAAATCCCGCAAAAATCCAGTTCATGTAAGCAAAAGCAACCTTTTGAGATTAGAAACAAATGTATGCACAAATATTACAAAATGATGGAAACTTACCCACAACCATAGCCCCAAAAATTTACCAAAGCCTTTAATCTAAACATCCATATTGTAATAGCAAACCTTCCAACTTTCCCCTAGTCCAAGAATTACCAAGTCCTTAAAAGACCCAAATCAATGCAAAAGAAAAGTACTCAAACAAAAACCAATTCAGCACGAAAGAAAAACTTCAAAATTCAAATTAAATGCTAACCAGTGCCTAATGGCATTGGCGAAAGTATATATTGAAAGAGAAGTACACTAAAAGTAACAAATTCTTCAAAAGGGAACTAAATAATTCTTAACCGAAGAGTATAATTACCGGTTAAGCAAACACCTAAATTAAATCAAGACAGTAACAAAAGCACGGCTTTCAAGTTAGATCCAATTCAATTTAAACCTTAAACTTTCAATTCCAACTCAATGCATGAGAAAATGCAAATTAAACCCAATACAAGATCAAAGTTTTAAAACCCAATTAAATCAAGAAAAGACTAGAAAAATAAAAGACGTTGAAATACAACCCTAACGAAATTAAAGTAAAAGTGGACGTCATACGATTTTGGATCGGCATGGCTTGCCACAAGAAGAACAAACAAGATTGAGAACAGCTTCAGTGGACTCTGAGAAGTTGGAATGGGAGGTGAGTTCGGCATGTTCGTGGGCTTCCTCCACCGATTTCAACAGAGCCCCACAGTCCCCACACTTCAAAGAAACACCCGCCATTGATGGAATTTTGTTGATCAAAGCTCCCTCTTCAGATACTTGACTCTTCTCTGAATCTATAGATGAAAAAATGTATCATAAGGCTTTTGGGATTCACCCTTTTAAGTTGCCTTCTCGGTGAGGGATACCGGTGTTCATAATTCAAATTTTTTTCATTTTAAAAATTAAAAAATATTTAAAATATTTCTATGTTAAAAAAATGAAATTAAAATAAAAACAATTTTACCTTAAATAAAATCAATTCAAATTAAAATTCATCTGGTCCAAATTCGGATAAAACCTATGTGATCAGGTGAGTAGCTCGACCCGGATGGGTGATGAAATTTATTTGTATTTGGCAACGCACTAAAACTTTCATTAAAATCGGATGGTTCGATTTAATTGTTTAATTAGTTAGTGGTCGAACTTAATTTGATTAGAAGTTGATTAACAATTTTTTGAGATTTTTGTTATTAGTTAATTCGGTTTAAAAGAGGGTAATTAATTGAATTAATTAAATTAACAGAACTTAATAATTAATATTATGTATTAATTTTAAGACTTATGTAGTGTTTTTAATTATGTAGTGTTTCAAGACATAAACATATATTTCAGTTGATTTCAATGTATTTTTTATATATATTTTATACTTGTTTTAACCAAAATTTAAAAACATATAAATTTCAATTAACCAATTGAGTTAATCGAAATATTTCGATTCAATTTATTTTTAAAAAAAATTAATTGAATTAACAATTAAAAAATTATACAATTTAGTTCATTTGATTAATACTAATTCGATACCAACCAAACCCAACGTTTTCACTAATCTTATAAAAGATATATCTTTTTCGGTACAAATAAAGGAGATATTAGGGTTGGTCAATAAAATTTGGAGTTTCTTTTTTTCTTGGAGAAAACATTTACACATTAAACAGAAAAGTCAAACAGTGCATGCAAAAACATTCTCCTAGCATCCAAGGAGCTAAATCTGTAGGAGAATTGCATATACAAAAGAACTCATCAACAAAAAGAACCAAAATATGGCGAAACACTTAAGGTGATCTCTTCCCAAACAAGCGAGCACATCTGCACAACAACTCCCGACTCTAAACACATGCATTATCCTGCTAGAAGTCAAAGGTGGGAGGAGCATCCTTGGCTTTGAGATTTGCAAATGGTTAAAGATTAATTGTCTGGAGGGCTAATCCATAGTTCGTGATGATGATGTGGGATCATGCATCCATCAAGTATGTAGCAGCATATATGAAGTAAATAATGGAAAGCAAAAAGGGTAAAAATGTAAAGAGGAACAAGATCACAACAGAGGGGAGAACCTAGGCAACCCTCATGCGAACTCCCCTTGAAAAAAACCCATAGAATAGATTTTTGTTCCGCCATTGCCAACTCACCATACCCGAACCACCATCACCCTTCACAGTATCCATTATCACCGTTCAACCTCAGTACCCAAGGCCTTTGTTCATGCCCTTCTCAGATCTTACCACCACCCAACAGTATCCATCTTCCGCCTACCTCAGCACTACCATCCTCTATTCACTGAAACCAATGACCATTAACCAACACTCACCATAATTACCTCCCTAAGCCACCATCTACCACCTCCCTCCCATTCACCAACAACTTATATCCGGAACCCATATTCGCGCCAAATCCCAAATTCCAAGAACCAAACAATCAAATCAAACTCAAATAGAAAACTAAAATTTAAGATAGCAAAAAATGAAACTAAGGAACAAAAAAGTTTTAAGAGATTCTATACGAACCAACATTAGGGAAAAAAATATCATTTCTTTACCATTTTTGGTAGATTAGTAAACAAGATGGAGTTAACACACAACCTCAATTACTTTGCAAATAATCTACTATTCTACATGTCAAAATAACATTAGAGGGGCAAGTAAAGGGGCAGAGTGTAACACCTCTAAACCGTAATCTATCGCGGGACTAGGGCTACGATGTATTACTAAACAACTGGAGCAATCCACAATCATACTATAATAATTTATAACACAACAATTCCATCATCAAACATAAGAAATAAGTCGCTTGAACAGGCATATCAAGCCTCAAACATACATTTAAAGAGGGTCGGGACTAAACTGAATACTTAGAAAAATTTTCTGAAACTTAAAAAATTTTAACACTATAGAGGTCACACGCCCGTGGAATTAGGCCGTGTGCTTCACACGACTATCAGACACGCCCATGTGTCCTGGCCGTGTCAAAACAAAGCATGCATATTGACTTGAGGCCACAGCCATATGGCACGCTCATGTGTCTTAGCCGTGTGAAATTAAGGAGGCTACTGACTTGCACGTACGACCACAAGGCACGCCCGTGTGTCGAACCCATGTAACATCCTGACCATTTTAGCTAAGGTGCAACGATCACATGGTCGAGTCACACACCCGTATGCTAAGGCTGTGTGACATGAATTAGGCTTGATTTAAGTCACAATTCACACCTCACATTGCCAAATTCCTACAAGAAAAATTACAGAACATTTTCCAACCAATTCTAGCAAAAATCATGCTCCAAACATACATCAAGATAACCAATTCATCAACAACCAACTACACATGCAAAAGCTTCTCAAATCATACCATTTTATAAGGCATAAACTTAGCCAAACATTCATCACATGATTTATTCTTATACCATTTTCAAATCCAAATCAAGTCTTGCCAAAACTTACCATTTGGTTTAAACCAAAATGACCACATTCAACTAGGCCAAAAGTGCATCATAAAGCATACTAAAACAAAGATATTTACACACTTAGCTAGCCAAATCACTTAGTATAGCATAAATACAATTCAAAATATCTCCAAACCTCCTTAGCCTATACATGCCATACTTAACTATTTAAAAACACAAAAGGTACCAAAATGAGTTCTAATAGTGCGATGAAGATCCTTGACGATTCCCGAGCCTTCAGTAGCTTTAATGGTCTATAAAATAGCAATAAACAAACCAAGTAAGCTTAAAAAGCTTAGTAAGTCATAAGCAAGTATTTAATGTATGAATACAAAAGTAAATCTGTCATTTACCATTTTCAACCATTCTAAAATATCACAAACCTTGTCCCATGCCTTACCACATGGCTTATTCACCTACATGAATTCTTTCTATTTGATTTAAGTGATTTCATCACATATTTTTTCAGAGCAACCATGTACACTTACATACCTGACCATTTCATGCTATCTCATCCAAGTTCACCTCCATAACTCATTCACTGAATCTCTCCAGATTAACAATCAATTCATCGAATAGTTTTTTCGATAAGTACCTATACCATGGCCCGTAGCCAACTCAAGGTAACTTATTCTGAACACCTATACCATGGCTCGTAGCCAAATCAAGGTCACTCCCAAAACATCTATACCATGGCCCGTAGCTAAATCAAGATGTTTATCGCACCCAAAGTGCTAGTATCATGGCCCAAAGCCAAATATTCATCCTAGTGACATGTCACTAACTTCCGAAACTAAACTTATGGTTCAACCGAGCTTTAATTATATCATTTTTTTAATAACTCGACCATATCATTCATTTCATTGTCTTCACCTCATCTGAGGTTTCATTCATCACAATTCGATCTATAATAATACAATTAACAGCATTTATAGCCAAATTACTACTTATGAACTTACCTCGAGTGTGACTTGTCAAAAAGAGTCGATTACCCGTCGACTTTTGATTTTTTGCGATCCAATTCCAGATTTCGCTTTTCTTGATCTATATGTATTAAAATCAACTCGTTCAATCTCACACTCAATCAATTCAATCCATAAACACATAATTAGGGCACTTTGCAAATTAGCCCTCACATTTTCACATTTTGACATTTAAGTCCCTATTTCATAAAATCATCAAATACACCCAATTTCTTTAAACAAGGCCTAGCCGAATTTCTATCTAACCCAGTCAAACCCACATATTTCATGAATTTCCCCTTTTAGTCCCTCTATAAATTCATTTCCACAAATTGGCCCAATTTAGCTAATTCATCAAAAATTCATGACAATTATATCAACCCAATTCATATCTTTAATTTACTACTAAAAAACTTCATAAAACTTATATTTTCATCAATGGCACATCTCATAAACATCAAAAATTTCTCAAATTATAACATGGGCTTGATAGTAGACTAAGCAACGATCTCAAAAACATAAAAATTATCAAAAACCGAAACCAAAACATACCTTAATTGAGCTAAATTATAGCCAAACCCTAGCTTGACTCTTTTCTTTCTTTTTTCCTTGGTACTTTCGATGAAGAATAAACATTAATGAACTATTTTAATGTTTTGTTTTATTATAACATATGTTAATAAACAATTTCCTTTATTAACCTTATTCATATCATGAAAAATACACTATCCCTTGTCCAAATTTGTCATTTTATGAATTCAATGGTTTAATAACCATATAAGGGCCTATCTTTTACAAAGACACTTCAAATAGGCACTTTAATAAATAAAAGGACACTTTTGCATTTTTTGCAATTTAGTCCTTTTTTCAAAATTAATAGACAAACAACCAAATTTTCACACGAGACTTTCACACATGCTAATTTACATTTTATAAACATAGAAAATAATAATAAAATATTTTTTGACTCAGATATGTGGTCTCAAAACCACTGTTCCGACTAGGGTCTAAACCAGGCTGTTACACAGAGGAAATTTGTTCTCTTGGATAAAAGAATTTGTAATAAATATATATTAAAAATATATAAGAAGAAAATGAAGTTTTGATTAAACGACAAAATTTAAAATCACTCAACTCTTAGACAAGTCGATTTTATAGGGAGTTCCATTTTTCAATTAATAAGAGTTTTGGGTCTTGGTTTATACGGTTCTAATGAACTAATGTTAAAATTTTGAAATATTAGTTCATTCATATCTTTTCTCACATGAAATAATATTCTATATTGGATTTCTTATTACTTTTGTTGTCAACTTGTTGATTATACCTTTACATACATGGCTATCGAATACCCACAAGGAGACCCATTATAATACTTGTATGCTTTTAGACAAGTCGATTTTGTAGGGAGTTCTATTTTTCAATTAATAAGAATTTTGGGTCTTATTTTTATTTTTTTTCTTTTTAATATAACAATATTGTTGAAGCCCTAGTGTTTCGTCTATTCGTCAAGGGTGTTTACCCCAAACTCATGTCGTAAAATTGAATAATAAAAATTGCCTACTAGCGATATGTGTATGTCCGATTGTGATTTACTCCTACAAGTGGTGTGTAAATTGAAGATTTATTTAGGTATAAATAAAAAATTAAGATATTTATTTGAATATAATAAAAATATAGAGCTTTTTATTATATTTGTTTTTTTCCTTTCAATTTTGAAGCTTAAATCACAGTTCAAATTTTTTTACTAGGTTATTGCACATTGGCATGGGTGATTTTTTTATATAAAAATATATTTATTAAAAATGCAAAGCCCTAAAAATCACTATAACATATAAGTGGTGTTATATCAAGAATACATATAGTGGATTTTTTGGGTAAATGAAATGTGATATATTAGTGATAATAGGGAAGGATGTTGGATATTGAAGAAAGCTGAAACAAGTGTTATATTGTGAGATATTAATTTATGATATAGACTAAATTGTAAATATGTGAAAAGTATTGGGGTCAAATTATAAATATTCAAAAGTTGAGTGTTAAATTGAAAATAGGAAAACGTTGAAGGACCCAAAATTGCAATTTTACTAAAAAGTGTGAATGGCACAATTGTAAATGTTTAAAATTGTCAAGGGCAAATGAACATTTTGTAAGTGAGATATTTTGATTAAAATTACCAAAATGCCCTCGAACATGTGTATTAAATTTGAGCCATTAGATTTACTTAGTGATGAAGGATTTGATAAGATCTAAGTCGGATCTGATGCCCTAACTATAGTATATTCATTTGTATACTTGTATTTTTTCGAACAGATTGGTTTAATAAAATTATTCATGAGTTGCATTAATATTCTTTGTATATTGTCCTCAATGGGTTTTGCATGCAAAGAAAAATGGAAGCAAATATTAGCTCATTGGTTATCTAATGTTTACTAAGTGGTATTACGTGGTTGGATTATAATATGAAAAGATAATTGACCTGTCACAATTTGTTAAGGCAAATTAGACTCTTTTTTACACTTAGCGAGCTTGTTTTTAGGTCATTTTATGTTATTTTAATGCATTTTCAATTTTAGTAATTTAGAGTTAATTTCTAGCAAAATAAGCATTTTTACGCATAATTTAGCTTTAATTGTGTTGAATTTGGTGCCCTAAGTGTAGTATATTCGTTTGTAAGCTTGTAATTTTTTTAACAGATTGGTTAATAAAATAAATTCATTGATTACCTTAATATACTTTATATAATTGTTCTCACATGGTTTTTGCATGCAAAGTAAAATGGAAGCAAATGTTGCTAATTGGTGTCTAAATGTTTAACTAATACAAATAGTATTACGTGGTCGGATCGTAGTACGGAAAGACAACTTGTATTAGCAGACGAATCTACACATGTCCTTAGTCTAATTGGAAATGAGCAAACTGATTAAAAGACTAATATGTCATCTGTCAAGCCTAATTAGGGAGATGCCTTATCTTAAGTATCGGAGCGGATGACTTCCAAAAGATAGAGACATAGATGTGGTTTACTGGACTGACAGTACATCAGACATGACCCAAGCAGAATAGATCCTAAATCTGTACAAAGGCTTTCTTACATATTACGCCACAAAGGCTTTATTTCATATTACGCCACAAAGACTTTGTTTCATATTATGCCATAAATGCTTTCGTTCTTGACGTGTTTACGATATGGATTTGCCTAAACTCATGTTATGTGAGGTTTACCCATCATCGTCCTGGGACACGCAGAGAACCCAATTGAGAAATCATCGTCCTTTATTTCCTTTCGAAAAATGTCATGGCCATGGACTTTTCCTTTCTGAAATCGTGTTTAAAGTCCCAACGGACCCCTTTAGACTCCGCCGCGGTGAACAAACCCAAACTCACTTGACCGACTCTTCATGCATTGATACCATTTAAGACTTCACACTTTGATCTATTAACACCACCCAACCAACTCACATCTTATCACAATCATTCCATTTGTGCTCATACAATCATACTTCATCATCATAATATTTATCACATACTTTACTTGTCAGATTCCATGCGGACTACACATGCAAGACCCAACAAACATTCATACAATAGTATAACCTTCATATTATAATTTTCTGATGTCGATTTCATAGTTCATTTGATTTCTATAGAAATATCTTGCATAAATGAAATACATGCAAGAGTCAGTTTAGGGACTCACCTGACAACAATTGATATCAGCTAGAACTCTAGATTCATCATCCAACCAGAAACAACAACATCCACTGCTTATAAAACATATGAACACCATTAAAACTCACTCATACAACTTTTACTATCATCTGAAACCCAAATAACCACCATTTAAGGACTTAGTTCTTCATCTTACTATTCGCATACATAAAAATAGACTTATTCTTTTAGAAGTCAACATGCAAGACCACAATACTTACCTAGGATGTTAAACATCCCTTTGTAGGCATTCAGATCCTTTGTTTCAGCTCAATTAAGAAAGATATATGCTTAGCTCCAAGGCAATCAACAATGATACTTTAAATGGAATAAAGAAGACAATTGATGCGTTGCAAAACCAACTAAAGATTTGACAAAGGCAAGTGCACCTATCAATTAATAATATAGCTACAGTAAGCAAAGATATCATTCCCACAAAGACTAAAAGTACTAGTAATAACTATCTTTCTATTATTTAATCGATAAATTCGAGTGATTGATTAAAACTAAAATGAACTAAATTAATTAACTACGAACGTAACAAAGAACAAATTAGAAAAATAATCGAATAATAACCAAGAAGCTAAACAATACTCAGAAAAGAATTCACCTAGATTTCATTTGTCATTATTAATTTCTTTACTTAGTATCTTGATCTGTAGAAATCCCTAAATTATGCTAATATCTCTCTTTAATAATAAGAGCAATTGACTCTAGGTTGATTAATTGAAATATCTTTCTAATTAAAACTCCCATTATCGCATTAACTTGATTTATGGATTCCCTTATTAGATTTGACTTTAACCCGATAGATTTATGTCATCCTATTTTTAGAATTGCATGCAACTCCACTCAATTACGCTAGATCTACTCTTAAAGTGGGTCTATTCCTCCTCTAATTTAAGCACATCAAACATGGATCAATAGTCTAGAAATATTAAACCAAGAATTAAGCACACATAACTGAGAACAAGATCTAGGTCTTTATTGCGTAAAATAAAAATCAAAAGACAGAATTTATCATAGGGTTCATATCTCTAGGTATTTAGAAAATTAGTTCATGCTAGCAAATAAAATCATCCAAAATATAATATAACCACAAAAAACAAAGAAACTTATAACAATATCAAAAGAAATCAAAAGGAAATCTTCAATCATGATGGAAATCTGCTTCAAATTGGCTTCAGTGGTGTTTTTTGAGTTGTTTCCTTGGATGGCTCTCTCCTATCTTCTTATTTTTGTCATATATAGGTCTCAAAATGCCCGAAAAGCCTTGAAAATCGTGTTTTTTTTTTTGCTATTTGGAGTGTAATTCGCAAAATTGACATGATTTGACACATGGCCATGTGGCAACTTATGTGGCTCATATGGCCGTGTGTCCAAGCCGTATGGCTCCTATAACTCACTCTGATTTTCTGATTTTCGTTTTTTTTTTTTTGCTCCCAAATGCTCTCCTAAATATAAAATATGAATTTAAAGGATTAGGAGCATAAAATTCACCATTAGCATTGAATAATCACCTAAAAACGTATTAAGAATGAGATTAAATCATGTTATTTTTAGCACTTATCAATAACTCCCTTTTTTTTTCTCAAGCACTTATCAATATATATAAATAAAAACCCATGTTCTCTAAATGGAACTTGACATGTGTCACAAACTTTCAAGGCTACCTTAATTAATGGTTTATAGCTTTAGAGAAACGTATATAAGAATCCAATATCTATATATATAATTCATCAATTCGTTCATTCTTAACCATCTCATTTGAACTAACTAGTACAATAACTAAACAAGTTTGGTGCACTATACCTTTAGCGATACCTATTTTACCCCCCAAACCCTCAATACTCACATCAATCTCTTCTTCTTTACATCTACACATATTCAGAGAACAATCCTTACCTGATACTCTAACATCAACTATGCACCCAATGTTCACGCCAAGAGCATCGATTGGGCGAATAGAACTGCACCACTCAAACTACTTTTGGGTTACGTACCAAACTCAAGACCCACCAAAATTGGGTGTTACAACTCTCCCCCACTTAGGAAATTTTATCCCTAAAATTAATATAATCTTGGCAAATTCATTTACTCAAGTAATAACTGGCCCCCCTTTTGGTGTATCACCAAGAGCCCATCCTTGCTTAGAATACCAATAGGTTAGCCTACTCACCAAAACTTGGCAGTCATGCAAGAGTTTCAATTTTCCATAACTTGCGTCTTGACAAATGACATCATCATATTGAGATGTAACCCTTTAAACTGACCAAGATGTTATGGTTGAATCTCGAAGATCACATTGGCCATATAGATGGCGTAGAAAATCATTTAGCTATTTTCTCTTAAAAATCATCGTTGCTAAAAATGTCCTTGTTGAGAAAACCAAATTTTATTTGAAATTGTTTATCTTTAGAAAACTCAAGTTTTGATTTTTTTCATAAAGTGTCGTACTTCAATTAAAACATCATAGCGATCATATGCATATCTAAAACTTGTTGGTTATTTTCAAAATGTAGATTTAATATATATCACATAAAATATCATTTTTGTGAGCAGATAGTTTTGAGTTTCAAAAACAAAGTATTGAATTTTGAAAACACCCTTGTTGGGCCTTGTTTGACTTAGCTTTGAAAAAACCATCATAAATTATCAATTTCACAATTTTTTTAAATGATAATTTTAAAATTTAAATCATGCAAAAAAATCCAAAATCAAAATAATCCAAAGTCCAAAAGAAAATCCCAAGCAAAAGTCCACAGTAATAAAAACACATCCCCAAAATATCGAATACCAAAATAATATATTTTTCTAAAAATGACTAAGAACACCTCCATAAGCCGAGCCTATCCTAACCTCAATTATTATCTGAAAAGTCAGAATTAAAAAGGAGTGAGCTTTAAAAGTCCAGTGTGAGATCAATACAAATATAATCACACGCATATCAAAATATCAATCTCATTATACAAATTATCAAAATAATCACAAGTTCTAATACTGATACGTATGCATGAACATGTCGATCCATACTTTAAAAACGATGCATACTTTAAAAACGATGCCATATTTTATAAAATTTCCTACCCATCTCTACTACAAACCATATCGAGTTCCCTAAAACTCGTCCATCTAAAACACAGTTTATGGACAAGCCACCATTGGTTTAAAGATAAATTGTCATTGATTTGCAAATAAACTACCACTGATAACATTGATGTGGACAAGCCACCATTAAATTACAGATACAATGTCGCTGCTTCTACCTTTCACAAAATCCCACCTCATGCATATGATATGGCGATTTTCATTTATAACACATATAGATCACTTATACACTTATGCATGTCAACATGTCCTCATAATCACTTTTAACATGTTTAACATGCTTTTCACAATAGATCATAAATCTTAATTTGTCATACATGTATACACATAAATCGCACATTTTTAAATCATCACATATAACCTATGAGCCATACATCACATATCATGAGCATAAGATCTGCACAAATATCATAACCACAATCATAAGCATATCACTTGTCATGTAAATCATAGATCCACTTGGTTAGAACACTTACTTAGTATCCATCTCGATAAACTATAAAACTCTTCATAAATATTTAGTATATTAATATATTTCAATATAATTAATTTGTTAATAATAAAATACTAATGTCACACAAACAAATAATATCGATCCATACCTTATATTATAGATCTAATTTGCCACAATCCTTAATAATGATCCCACTTTAATCTATCTAAAAGATGAATCCCACAATTTGGGACTTTCGAAAAGATGATTCCTAATGTGAAACTAGGGGTTTTCCTTATGATTATCGTTTGGTCCTTCAAGATGGTAAGGATGTAAAAGCCCATTTTTAGGTCAGATCGGAACAAGTGGTTTTTGGACCACTTAACCGAGTCAAATATTTATTTTATTATTTTTTATAAGTTTTATAGCATGATATAATTACTGTGTGAAAGTTTCATAAAGGAAATTTATCGATTAAATAGTTAATTCGGTAAAAAGGACTAAATCGCGTAAAGCGAAAAACTTGAGTTCTATTAATAGAATGGCTTAAATGGCTATGAATTTATAAATGGAAGGCCTTAAGTTGATATTATTCCTTTATTAAAGTTAGCAGACATTTATGTCCATATAATACATGATTTTCAAATGGTTTTATAAAGGTTATTTTTGTAAAAGGATTTATAAGTTATTAATAAATAAAAACAAAACCATTTTATGCTTTAATCTTCTCCTTTAGCTGAAACTAAGTGAAGAAAAACACCATTTTTGCATTTCTTGTTCGGCCAAGCTTTGATTCTCACGGTTTTTTATCCGTTTTTAATGATTTTTATGTTTTTAAGCTCGTTGTAGCTCGGTATAGCTAGCCCTCGTACCTCAATTTCTAAAAATGGTGATGTTTTTGAAATGTTCCATTGTTGAATACATGTATATTTTTGATATTCTTGATAAATTATTGATGGTTGTTAGTAGATATACAAGTTTTATAAAGTGATTTTTGACAAAATTGAGTATTTGGGATTAAATTGAAAAAGATAGAAATTTTGTGGTTAGAAATGTGAAATAATTGAAAATATGGGTTAATATTGAGTACATGAACATTCGGCTATGAATGGGAATAGGGAGATTTTGTGTAATTTGTCATTTTGTGTATAAAGGACTAAATTGCAAAATAGTCAAAGGTATAGGGGTAAATGTGTAATTTTCCATATATGTGAATTAGGGACTAAAGTGAATTGAACGGTTACAAAAAATATTGAATTTGATAAATATAGATCAAGATAAACAAATATCGGAACTTGATCAGGGGAAACGGAAGGTAGACGAGTATATATCGAATTTTTGAGCTATTACGAGGTAAGTTCGTAAAATTAGAATCTAAACTATGTTTATATTTGAAATGTTTAAAGTTCTTAATGTATAAATGTATATATGAAATAATGAATTGGAATGCCTAATGGTTATATGCTCTGATTAAGTACCGAGTCCCATTTGAACCGTAGAAAGTCGTAGGATACAAGTGACATGTCACTAGGGCTACCATTTGGTTGAACTCCTGCATTTGTTGCGGACTCACTACAGCTTCTGAGTTTACATGTTCAGCCTTCGGGCTTACCATTCAGCCTTCGGGCTTACAGTTCAGCCTTCGGGCTTACAGTTTAGCCTTCGAGCTTACCGTTACCGGCTCAGGAGGAGCATACAGTACATGGCTTGGAAGAGCATATATGATGAATTGACGAATTTACAGGTTTACATATATACATTGTATGTGTATCACCTGAGTATCCCTCGATGTTCTCAAAGGTTCAACGGGCAATTTACCGATATGTATATATGGAATACATGTTATAAGAGATATAAGAGTTACATGATTACATGATATATGTTACATGATTCATATGAGATTATATGTTAAATGAGGTACAAGTTACATGAATTATTTGTTACAAGTATATGCTTACAAGATATATGTTACATGATTTATATGTTATATGAGATATATGATATGTATAGATAAATTGTTACATGGTTATATGATTATATGCTATATGAGTATATGATAAATAAATGAATTGATACATGAATTATGGTTACATGGATGTTATATGTTTGTTTTATCTTTGGAATGGATGAATACATGGTTGTTATATGACTAACATGTGTATGATGGTTGAATAGGCATTGAGGACATATGACTTGTTTTGATAATGTTGTTTACACTTTTAAATGTTGATTCGGTAAGTTTAATTCTATATTATACGGGCTTACTAAGCTTTATAAGCTTACTCTATTTATTTTTCCCGTGTCTTATAGATTTCAGAAGCTAGCTCAATTTGGACAAGGTTGGAGATTCCAATCGCACTATGCCAAGCATCTTTTGGTACTTTTGGAACTATTTTGAATGTTGTAAATATGGTATGTATAGGCTAGTTTTAAGTTGAATTTTTTGGTCACTTATGCTTGAGATTCTGATATGAATTTTGGCACTTGTTCAAGCTATGTGAAATGGCTTGATTTGTAATGGTTGGTTTATTATGAATGCCCTATATGTTATGTCTTTATATGGTAAATTTGATGAATGATACATGGAATATGCGATGTTTGAATATGGTCATTTGATAGGTTTCAATGGCGATTGAAATGGTAAGTTAAAATATGTATTGAATTGGATCATATTGGTACATATTTGAATGATGCAAATTGGCATGAAATTTGGTTGATTATAAAATGGTATAAATGTGTTTGTTTTTAGCTGAATTGGTTGCTCATTTGGTATATGAAATTGTTGCAAATTGGTGCTTGTAGGTACAAGCGAAATATGTAGGGGAAATGTGGCTTAAACCAAGCCTACTTTGTGTCACACGGCCAGAGCACACAGACACGTGTCTTGATTGTGTGACCCCTATTTTGTGGTTAGCTAGTCAGTAAAGAGCATGGGCTAGACACACGAGCATGTTTGGTGTCCGTGCAAATGAATCAGGTTAGCACACGGGCCGGACACACGGGCATGTCTGGTACCGGTGTAGCCAAATCAAGATGACACACGGGCTAGACACAAGGGTGTGTCCGGTGACCGTGTGAGTATCTATGCCCTGTTTCCACACGGCCTGGACACATGGGCGTGTCTGGTGGCCGTGTGAGGCACACGGCCTGGGCATACGGCCGTGTTTCCCTATTTTAAAAATTTTCTTAAGTTTTCCTATATCTTTTATATGCTGTTGAATTAGTTTGTTGTTTTATAGCATGATTTGATTATGAATGCTTGAAAAGCTACTGGATTATGATGTTTTATGATGTATGCTTGATGTTACATTATTCTGATCTATGTTACAGGTCTGGTAATGCCCCTTACCTTTTCTAGTGACGGTTACGGGATAGGGGTGTTACAAATGAGTAGTATTAGTATGATCATAAATATATGATAATAAAATGTAACATTGTCCCTGTGGTCACTATATCATTAGGCCATGATATGAAACCACTAAGAGAAGGATTTTGAGATCCAAATAACCACACTTACAACTTGATTCAATACGGAATGGTCGATGAATCAAGAAATGAATAAAGTCGATGAATCGAGGAAGGAATAAAGTCGATGAATCAAGTGACCAATAGAATGAAGGGAATATATAAGTTTAATCAATTAAAGAATTGGCAAGTGAAAGAGGAAGAGAAAGGAAGAACTTTTGGTCACCAGTGAGAGCGATGACAGTGATCTGACAGCGATGGTCTAGTGATGGTGAGAAAAAAATTAAACAAAAAATGGTGGACTTGTGGTGGCACACGATGACGACCATGACGGTGCTCACAGCAGCGATAGGAGGAGGGAGATGAAAAGAGTGGAGGAGCAATGGCCACGAGAGGTGGTGATTGGTGGAAGGAAGTTTAGGTCACGGTGGAGGAAGAAAAAGATTCTGAAGATGGTGGTGGTTGTTTGCAAAAAGGATAGAAAATGGTGAGAAAAGAAAATGAAAAATGAAAGAAAGTGAATTGGAGAGGGGGTATGGATGGTAATGCCAGGGAGGAGGGCTTGGTCAACCATGGCCAGGTTCGATGTATCATGCAACAAGGTAAGAGGTGAGGTTATGGAAAGGGAGGGGGATATGGAGTAAAAAGGGGGGATCATGCACCCTTAACTTAAGGTAAGTTTGACCTATGTTCGAGGAAAGGAATCCTCCTATTTATTGTGAAAAAGGGCTGGATGGCAAGCACTTAAATCGCATGGAAAAAATTGTAAAAAAAATTAAATAGAAGAGTGTGAACATTAGGACTTGAACATTGGATAGGATAGCTAAGGAGTTAATAAACCACTAGACTACTCAATTCTTTGGTCTCAAACTTGTACAAATAAAAATAAAAATATGGGATGACATTCGCTAAGGGTTTCAAATAAATTTGCAACAAATCGAAATTAATGAGAGCGAAGGCAGTTGAACTCAGATAATCAAGGACAACTCCACCATTACTCAATCACTATAATTGATATTTATTTATTATCAAAAGAGAAAAATATTGTCTAAATAAAAATTTGGTCATAACCACTTTTGGTTCATTAACCCAATTTCTACTAACTTGATTTTTTGGAGGTGACAAGAGAATTTAAACAGTCATCTTTAACTTGACTTCTCCCACAAGATTAGCTCTATTTACATACGCCGTTTCAACACCCCTTTTTCTTTTTCACTTTGATCCAACATCTGAATCCCTATTTTCTTATCTGCTCCATTTATTCTATACTTTCTTTGTCTTCATTTACTCAAGGGTACTAATCATTCTTCCTTTCTTTTCTTTTACTTACACTTATCACCAAAATGGTTCGAACCATAACCCACAGAAGGGGCTGAAGCCATACCAGTCGAAACGTCACTTCGACTAGTCCTATTCCATTTGGGCCTCAAGGTCTTGAGAATACCCTTCTGAATGTAAGGACTTAGTTGATCACTTGTAGCACCACTGAGGACTAGATGGACCAATATTTAGTGGTTTGGGGTATACTAAATCCAAACTTCACTTACACTTTTTGTTTGCCCGAGCGATGTCGTTTAAGCAATAACACCATATGTTTCATTTTACCACTGATTTTATTGGAGGATGGTTTCCCTTTGCCGCTGGATTCCTTCTTCTGTATTGTTTTGAATGAGTACGAAATTGCACCGAGACAACTATCGGCTCTATCTTGGTGCACTTTGGTGGCTTATTACATTGAATGTTGCATGCACAATGAACCACCTTTACTGGGGGTTTTCAAAAGTTCTATTAGTTGAAAGTGATTAGACAAGGCGTATCTACTGCCAACGCCCATTTCAGCGCATGTATAGGATGTAAGTCCGTTGTACAGAACAACATTTATAACCTTCATCAACTGAATGACAAATACATACGAGTCACTTGTAAACTAGAGTCTGGTTTTGGTTTTCCAACAAGATGGTCCCTTCCCAAGAAGAGTATTGGCACTCAATGTCAGCTAGTGGATTACGAGCTTGCTAATATACAGTACAAATGATTGAGTAAGAGGCACATTCTTAACTTGGTAGAACTCATTTAAGTTAGAAACATATTCCAATATTATTTTTAGGAATTTAGCCCTAATGGTTATCGAGCAAATGATTCCATCAAGTGGCTGTATGATCTAAAGGTGCCTTCTACTTTTGAATTCTAGCCATATAATTCAGATGGTGACGTGGCAAACATTTTACTAGGGCATAATAGAGAGTTCCCCTTCTACTTTTACAGCATTTGTGGCCTTTCTCCATGAAACTGGAATGCTGTTACTAACCCTGTTACTACTACCTTTAGTTCAACTCGGGCTAATTCTTCTATTGATGGTGCAGGTTTTCATCCCATTCCTAGGACATGGAAATTTCATCTATCCTTAAGGGGGCTCGTACCTAGGGGAAAGCTACTGTTACATCATCAAGCAAGATAGTGACAAGGAAAACAAAGAAAAGGATTAGAGCATAGAGAAAAACAAAGAAAAGGATTAGAGCATAGAGAGTACTCAAGAGTCTGAAGGTAGTGAGTGCCCTCCATTTATAAGGCATAGACCAAGCTGGGAATATGTCTCTGTAGTTACCCCTACCCCATTAGTTCTTGCTCTTCTCGATAATCCATCATTACATGAAGATTTTGCCCTTATCCAGGTTCTCCCATACAATCTTTTGATCCTTTATTTTTAGATAGCCCTTTAGAGGCAATACATGTGGTTCAATCAATGGTTCTTCCTCCTCAAGCACCGGATGTTACCCTTGCTGGAACAAGAAGTGTCTTTTATTAGCAAGCTCTTTTGGAGTTTGTGTCATCATCCACATCTCTTAGATCTATCTCACAACAACAACAACAGAGCTTACTACCTCTTCAATTAGAGGAGCTCTCTTTATACATCGCATCCTCCTCCATTGGATGCCCTCTAACTCTTATGTCCCAAGTTTAAGAAATCATGTCCATCAAGCATGGTCTTTGGAGTAGGGCCCTTAGAGATGCCATTTAGCATTATAGAAATAAAATATTTGATTTAGAGGAGACTGTAAAATCTGGTGAAGACTCTTTGGCTGAACTACACCATAAATTTCAAGAGTATACCCATTTAATTGGAAAATTGGATACACGACTTATAAATTTAACGAGTAAACACATAGATGCTTAAACTGAAAATGAACAACTAAAAGAGGTAGTCAATTTATTGAAGGATGAAAAAGTGGCCTTAGAAGAGAAACTCAGAGCCTTGGAAGAGAGCTACTGTAACATCCCTTACCCGAGACCGTCGCCAGAGTCAAACACGAGGCGTTACCAAAATTATCTTACTGGTTCGGGGCATAAAAATTTACTCTTAAAATTAATTCGCTCACATTCTTCCAATATACCCCTAAAGAGGGCCCTCGAGGCCTTAAAACATGCAATTGAAACGGTTCAGGACCAAACCAGGAATATTAAAAATGTTTCGATTACTTATACAAATCAAAACAATTTATTTCACTATTTATAATAAATCTGTCCACCTATGTAACAGTCATTAAATTAATTATAACTCGAGTACAAAACTCAAAATTTAAATCCATAAATTTTCCCTAAATCTAGAGTCATATATCTTCTTACCAAAATTTTTCCAGAATTTTTGGTTTGGCCAGTTAGTACAGTTTATTCATTAAAGGTTCCCCTGTTCTGTAGTCCAATAGACCTAACCTCTCTTCACTAAAAATTGATTATCTCATTATACAGAATTCAGATAATGTTTTCGTTGGTTTCTCTTGAAAATTGACTCAACAAGGAATCTAGACAAATAAATTATAATCCTTAATTCTTCTTGTACAATTCTGGTAAATTTCTAAAATCAGATTAAGGGATCAAAAAGTCATTCTAAACCAATCTCACAAGAATTTAAATATCCTAGAATATAGACTTCCTTTGCTTGCTCTGTTTCTTTCTTATGAAAATAGACTCAATAAGCTTTATTTCTATATCTCATTCACCATTCAATTTCATGTCTACAATTTTTAGTGATTTTTCAAAATCACATCACTGTTGCTGTCCCAAAAATGTTTCATAACCAACTTTTACTCTTTCATAATTTCTTTGCATTAAACATCATTTAGGCATACATAACATCAACACATGTTCTTATTTAGTCATTTCAATACCTAATCATTATCAAGTATTCGCATGTCATTCTTTAGTCATATCATAAGGACATACACACAAAATAACCAAGTCCCTATACATGCCATAAGTTAAAACATTTCAAAGAAAATACCCAATTGGTAACTTGATCGTCGAAAGTGTGAAGCGATCTCCGATGACCTCCAACTCGAGCTTGTTTGATAAAACTTTCGAACAGAGGAAAGGAAATAGGTAAGCTTATAAAGCTTAATAAGTTCCCATGTAAAATAATAGGCATTAGTAATGAATTTAGCTTATTATTAAGCTTTCATAATTTGCATAAATAATATTAAGTTCTTACTTTCCCATCTTACTCATTGGTAACCTTACCAAAGGCTCGGAATGGTAAAAAGAATACGTTACTTAATAGCTTGTTTATGTACTTGCAACATCTCACTTAACACATAAATACTCTCTCATAATATATAAGCATATTGTTAGTCATGTCACAAAGCATCATAAATATCATTGAAAACTTATCACTTACTTAATACTTGAATATACTCATTAAAATACTTTTAATATCATCAACTAACAAAATCTTTATTTTACTTCTCCACTTACTCTTTAACTTTCCTGTTTATCATTTCTTTACCTGAACATTCTTGTAACATAGCCTGCATATTAGCCTGATGAACCGTTTGGAATACTAAGGGTACTTGGGTTTTCCTGCCTGATAATAGCCTACCAATGCCATGCTCTAGGCATGGTCTTACATGGGATGTTCCCTGTCCTGCCAAAGCCATATATCTAATATGGACTTACATGGGATGTTCCTCAACTGTCTCAACCTGCCAATGCCATATGTCTGATATGGACTTACATGGGATCCTTGCCTTATATACTCACCAATGCCATGCCTTGGCCAATCATAACTAAAACATACTTGCTCAAAATTTTCAAGGTCAGTCACATAACTCAATAATAATAATAGCAACAATTGCATAATAATAAAATACTACTCAACTTACATACTTACATTCTTAATCTCATCATATCCTCAAGTTATCTTACTTTCCTCAAATTATGTTATTCAATACATTCTTGATCTTATACAAAGCCATATTACCACTATGATCTTATGTGTAAAGTTATTTGAATTATCATTTTTAATGTCAAATCATTATCAAACATTTCTTGATTATTATCATTATATTCAAAATTCTATACTAAAACATTTATAACTAATATATCAATTTAGCATTCAAACATGCTTAATTAAATGCTTATTAGACACATGAACTTACCTCGATATCAATACAGTCATTTTGACCAACTTTCCCAATTTTCATTTTTTCTCCCGTTCTAAGTCCAAATCTCATTTTTCGGGATCTAAAACATCACATTTCAATTATTTAATCAATTTACTAATCATTTTGGACCAAAAACATATTTTTACAAAATTTATATTTTTGCCCCTAAACTTTTACATATTTACACTTTTGCCCCAAAGCTCAAAAATAAATTTTTATTCAATTTCTTTCCATTTTAGGCCTAACTGAACCATTTCATAAATATGGTAGCCAACAATTCTCATTAAAACTCACACTTATGACCAATTTTATAACTTTTACATTTAGTCCTTTCAGACGTTTTCATCAAAAATCTCTCAGTAAAAACCGTTTCTCTAACCATAAACATGCATAATCTACCTAAATTCATCAAAATGCACAATTATTCAAGATGGGTCAATTTTTGAAATCAAACCCTAGCTCAAATAAATGGTGAGAAATAGAGAAATCATGTTACCGGGATTTCAAAAATGTAAAAATCATTAAAAACAGGGCTAGAACGGACTTACAATCGAGCTTGGAAGCTTGAAAAACCATAGCCATGGTTTCTCCGCTATATTCGGCCTTGAGGAAGAAGATGAGTAAATTTTTGCTCCATTTTCCCTTTTTAATTCTTTTAAATTACTAAATGACCAAAATGCCCTTAAAGACCCTTTTTTTTCAAATTTGTCTTATTCATGCCCATTTTTGTCCAACAATTTAACCAATGGTCTAATTACTATTTAAGGACCTTTAATTTAAAACTTCATAACAATTGGAGACTTCTAACATATGGAACTCAACTTTTGCACTATTTACAATTTAGACCTTTTGACTGAATTGCGTACCCAAACGTTGAAATTTTCGAACGAAATTTTCACAAAATTTTTTCATAAAATCATAGATCATAAAAATATAATAAAAATAATATTTTCCTTGTCGAATTTGTGGCATCGAAACCACTGTTCTGACTAGGCCCAAAATCGGGATGTTACAGCTACAAGGCAGAATTAGAGAACCAATGTTGTTCCCATGATGAGACCATTAGGAAGTATCAAGAGGACAATCAAAAGAATCTTATCAAAGCCTTGCCTAAATGGAATTCAAATTTGACTCTACATATTCAGGTGGCTGCAAGTCCACTTGATCTTAGAAAAGTAGACTTCAACTATCTCAAATATATTTCCACTGGTTCACTTAACTTTGATGTTTACCATCTAGAAGGTGAAGAGTGGGAAACTTTTCAAAGGAAGTGGAAGCAAACAAAAGGATTTATCATTCCAACCATGCCCATTGTTGAAGACGAAAAAGAAGGTTCAACATTAGAAGATCAAGTTCTAGAGGACACCTTTCCTATGAAAGAGGTCTTGTAACACCCCTTACCCGTATCCAACGTCGGAATAGGGTTTGAGGCATTACCGAACTTACATCAAAACATTCATACAAAACCAGGCCATAAAATTTCATCCAAATTAAAACTTTTCATACACATGCATAACATCCCTTATATGGGCCTACGAGGCCCAAAACATACATCGGGGGTGGTTCAGGACTAAACCGAGAACTTTGGAAACTTTTGGAAAACTTAGAAAATTTCATCATAAAACAGGGTCATACGCTCGTGTGGCTCGGGACACGCCCGTGTCCTCAGCCCATGTAACTCTCTATTTATGACGTCATCACAAAAATAAGGGCACACGGCCAAGGCACACGACCGTGCCTCCAGGCCGTGTCCCTCACACAGCTGACACACATGGCTATGTCACAGCCCGTGTGGCTAATTCGAAACTAAAGTACATGATGCAGGGGACACATGGCCTGTGTGGACAATTTTTAGGCTATTTTCCAAGCCAATTGCGACCCTCAATAACAAACTCACATGCTTACTTTTATTGACCATTAACATGGCACATTTGAACATTCAATCATCCACAAACAACACATGATCATGGTAACCTCATATCATATTTTACATACTTAAAACATCATGCTTAGTCAAGCTCAAATTTACTAATTCTCATGCATTAAAGTTTAAAAGATTACTCCCATATCACACATTTAAGCCTTAGTTATCAACACATCATCTCATCTCAATTAAACCATCAAGCATTCACCACCAACAATATAACTCATTACATACACACGATCACAAGCCTCATCTCTATGACATAGGCACATGCATAATCATATTATCAACATAAGCCACCATTCATGGCTATACACAAATTGAACTATAACCATTATAGGCCAACACATTTGGCCACATTAGTAATGACATAACTACAAAAGATAAAGCCCTTATACATGCCATAGACATAAGTATTTGAATACTTATACCCAAAATGGTAGCTTGATAATATGATTGAATCTCCAGCGATCTCTAACCCGAGCTAGCTAAATAAACCTATAAGAGATGAAAAGGAAGGGTAGTAAGCTATAAAGCTTAGTAAGTTCATATTAAAATAATAAGCAATTTATTAACTTGCTTCTCAAGGTAATACAACCATATTTGCATTTTTACTTATGTTCAGGTCAAGCTGTTTTCTCAAGTCATAGTCACTAATTTATTTATATCTGGAGCTTTGGAACTCCAAATTAAGTTCTGCTAATTTTCCTTGAAAATAGACTCACATATATTCTTACCATAAAATTTTCAGAATTTTTGGTTTATCCAATAAGTATAGTTTATTCTTTAAAATCACCCCTATTTCACTCACGACAGCTTCAACCTTTCTTCACTAAAAATTAATTATCTCATAGTACTGGACTCGGATGATGTTTCCGTCTATTTTTATTGAAAATAGACTCATTAAGAATTATATTCATATAAATTATAACCCATAACTATTTTTTTTACAATTTTTAATGATTTTCTCAAATCAAAGTAGGGGATTTTGAAATCATTCTGACTCTGTCTCACACAACTTCAAATATCTCATAATAGGAAATTCTTTTGCTTACATAGTTTCTTTTAAAAGAGACTAGACTCAATAAGATTCAATTCCATATTTTATTCAATCTCTAACTCACTTTCTGCTATTTTTGGTGTATTTTCAAATTTGGACTGCTGCTACTGTCTAAAACTATTTTAGTAAGAAAATGGTAATAACTAAATTTACCACACCTTCCTTTCTTTCAATTAGAAATCCATACATTTATAAACATATATCATTATTCACCAAATTAACACAACATCATTTCACAATGCTCATGAACTTACCATTCATGGATTTCATATTAAGTTGAGTTTCTGTACATACCTGTACCGATCCTTACCATTTCATTCATATACATAATGCCGTTGCATCTTCGATGTCTCGCACACTATGTACCATACTTGATACCTCACACGCTAAGTGCTATTTTGGATGTTTCGCACACTAAGTGCCATCCTCGATACTTTGCACACTAAGTGCAATTTATATATATAGCCGAAGCTATCTCAAATTGCACACCAAGTGCCACTTTTAGCCGAAGCTATTTCGAACTGCACACTAAGTGTCATTTTAGCAGATAAGTCGTTAATCATAACAATAATCACGTATAGACAACTTATACAATATCAAGCATTAAAAGTATGAATTTAACAATGCTTAATACATACGAACTTACCTCAATCGTCAAAACGTTGAAATGGATCGACTAATCCGAAACTCTATTTTTCCCTCGATATAGGCTCGTACGAGGCTTAACTTGATTTAATCAATCAAATTCAACTATTTCAATTTATATTCTATTCATTTTAACTCAATTTCATATTTTGGTCAAATTACTATTTTACCCCTACCATTTTTACCTTTTTACAAATTAGTGCCTAAGCTCGTAAAATGCAAATTTAGTCAATTTCATCATAGCCCAAGCCATCCAAATTTCATACATGCTCATATCAGCCATATTTTTCATTTATACACAGTTTTACCACACAATTTATTATATTTCACAATTTAGTCCAAAATTGACATTTTTGCTAAAATTCACTTAACAAAACTCAATAATCTACCATCAAAGATTTATTTTCTATCATTAAACATCAAGATACTAAAATATTCAACAATGGCATCATCCAAATACTTTAAAAATTTTGAAATAAGAGGTATGGGCTACCTAGAACACAAAGCAACGATCTCAAAAACGTAAAAATTATTAAAAACCAAGATGAAATGGACTTACATGCATGAACAACCATGGCCGAACCTTCAAAGCTTTGAGATAATTATTTTATTTCTCACATTCGGCTATTGATGAAGATGAAGGCATGTAATTTGGCTTTTGTTTTATTTTATTTTATTATAATTATCAAATACCATAATTAACCTTAATATACATTAATAATTTCCACTATACCAAGCCATGGAATTCCACTATCAACAATCATGGAATAATTACCACTTAAGGACTCCCACTATTTAATTCCATAGCCATTTAATATCTTTAAGTTATAGAACACAACTTTTACGTTTTGCGCAATTTAGTCCTTTTTGCTTAATTAACTATCAAAACGATAAAATTTTTTAACGAAAATTTAATAACATCTTATTGCCACTCCGTAAATATTTATAAAAATATTTATGACTCGGTTTATAGAAATGAGGTCCTGATACCTCATTTTCTAAACCCACTTAACCTCAGGGTCATACCACTTGAACTTAATAAATCGCTTATAAAACAAAAATCACAATATCAAAAACCTTTTTTTAAACTCACAATTAACTCGTAAATATTAAATATAATATTTACAAACCTACTCGTCTGATTTGGTAGCTCCGAAACCATAGTTCTGATTAACCCTAAAAACAGGCTGTTACAGGTCTTTACTAAGCCTACTAATCAGCCTGATGAAGGGGAGAATAATATCAAATTTCTTTAGTCATACACTTCGTTTCATTTTTATCTTCGATATTCATGATATGAAGTAATAAAATTTATAACAAATGATCACACCAGAAACTAACTATTATCACGAATGAAGGCAAGCGCACCTATCGAATAGTAGTATAGCTTAGTGGCAAGATCGAGATATCGTACCCAAAGGAACCAAAGTACTAGTATTAACTTTCTTTCTATTATTTAACCTAGAAATAAAAGAGGATTTTTATTAAACTAAACTAATTATTAGACTAAGCTAAGAATGCACAAAAAGTGAATTGGGGAAAAACTCTTAGGAAAACTGATTGACTTGGACAATACTCAAGGGAGAATCCACCTAGACTTCACTTATTATCAACTCTTGAACTAAATGATTTATTCACTTGACTTGATCCGTAGAAATCCCTAACTTATGTTAATATCTCTCTCGAGACTAAAAACAACTAACCCTAGGTTGATTAATTGAAATCTTTTTCTGATTAAAACCCCTAGTGTTGCCTTAACTCGTTCTATGGATTCCCTTATTAGGTTTGACCCTAATCTGGCAGATTTTTGTCATCCTATCTCTAGGATTGCGATCAACTTTGCTTAATTATGTTGGATCTACTCCTATGCAGGGACTTTTACTCCTCTACATAAGCACATTCGACTTAAATAAATATCCCAGAAATATCAATTTAAGAGTTAAAAACACAATTAAGTACAAATCAAATATTTATCATGTAATTCAAGAGAAAATAATAACAAGATCTGTCTTAGGTTTCATCCCCCTCAAGTATTTGGGGGATTTAGTTCATAATTATAAAAGAAAACATCTCAGAAGAATAATAATAACAAAACATAAAGAACCCGAAAACCCTTGTAGGAATTTGAAGGGAGATCTTCAGTCTTGAAGGAGAATTTGGCTTCTAAGATGGATCAATCGGCTTTCTTTGGAGCAGTTCCTTGCTTCTACTCTCTGTGTTGGTGGGAAAATAGCACCTTTAGTGGGGAATTAAGCACACCTTTTGTAGTTGCCTCCTAAGGTCTTTATATAGAGTTTTGGAATGCCTTTCTTAGCCCCTAAGTATCCTTTTCTGAGTGAAATTGAACTTCCTCACGACAGAGACACGCCCGTGTGCCACGCCCGTGCGGATCGAGGCCTAGGTCGTGCTCGGGCCTGTTAAGGTGGCACGGCCATGTGGTTTGGCCGTGCGAGTCGGGGTTGGGCCGTGTTTGAGCTCAAGGTGGCACGGTCGTGTGACACGACCGTGCGGCGAATCTCCAGGCCGTGTTGTTTTCATTCTTTGGCCCATTTTCTCCGTTTTTGGCCCGTTTCTCGTTCTTTTCACTTCCTTATGCTCACCTAAGTATAAAACATGAAATTAAAGGTTTAAGAGCATCGATTTACACAAATCAAGGGGTAATTAATCCAGAAATTAGGCTAAAAATATGTATAATTTATCGCTTATCAAATACCCCCAAACTTAAGCCTTTGCTTGTCCTCAAGCAAAATCTCAACTTACAGTTAAGAATCATTCTTCTCAACTTATAATCCTTATCAATAATGTTTCAAACTAATTCACAAGTAATCATACAATGAGAATTCAACCAAAAGAACATTAAAGTTTCAAACACTCTAAGTTGAGAATTTTATCACAGAAACATAGGTTTTCACTATTTTCCTAAGTAATTACCTTTCAATCAAAATCAACAAGAGTTGACATCCTCACTAAAGATTCACTCTATCCACTCAAAGTGTTTAGGGTTAAAAAATTAAGCACTCTTTAACCAATCTGAAAAATTACTACCATAAGTTTGTAGGAAAATCAAATCTCCACCACTATAGATTGATATGACACATCGATCAAAAGGTCTTTCAATGGTTTTAATGGGGCTTTGGTTAGAGGTGTTGTCACAAGCTGAAAAAGAGGGTTAGAATCGAGATTGAATTCAAAAATCACCTAGCTAGAAAAATCTCTATCACTAGAACATATTCCTCGAGTTAAACCTTATGATGACATCATTCTGGATTCGATAGCTTATAGTAGAAATATGCAAAAATATTAAACTATAACTGAAATATGAATTACAACTAAATTAACTGTATATACATTTTTTTAAGAACAAATCAAATATATAATTCCAAACTTTACAAACTAAACAAAAGAACAAAGCTAGATAATAATTTCAACTCAAATCTCGACAAAAAATAGGGATCAAAATAATTGAATGGAATTCAACAAAAAACGGGTTATAGGTCAATATTAGGGGTAAGTCAAGGAATGGGTTGTTAGGCTCAATGGGGTTCACTAGGGGTTAATTTATGAAGGTAGGCTTTTATGGAGTAAGTGGGTTAAACCTAGGTGCCTTTATCATCTCAGTATATCAAATCAATGATGTGGTCTCGACATATGTAATCGAAGCAAGTTCTAGAATAACAAATCAGTATTGACTCACTCAAAGCAACAATAAAAGTAAGCACGAAAGAATGTATGCTCAAAAGGCTCAAAAATCTCACCAAAATTATGGCTTTTTGATGTCAATCCTGTGAATTTCAAATCTCAAAATAACACTTAAAATTAGGGAAAATAACCTAGCAAAAATTTAAATTCTCAAAAATTTCAACTTATTATGCTTGATTCCCTAATATCTTAAAGTTTGAATAATCAAAGCATAAGTACCTATGTCTTAATTCTCAACATATCAATAAAAATCATAAATCAATCAGAATTAATTCCTAATAGGAGATTGAGATAATGCAGAGAGTGAAAGTAAAAATTCGAAATTTTGAGAACAATGTAAAATGTTAGTTGTAAAAATTTTTCAAGGGTTCAAAGAGAATGTAATGACTGAAAGTAAGTTTCCCCCCCACACTTAAGATGTACATTGCCCTCAATGTACAAAGATACATTAGTAGCAATAGAAGCATAATATCATAAGATAGGGAAAGAAATGAAACTCCCTAATTATTGGATGAATTTGTAGAGACGGATATTGGAATTGTAAGAGCCAGCAGTTGTGGCAAGGTTTTCCCATTACAGATAGATTTGAGCTGTAAAGCTCCTTTGAAACTACGATAACATTTAAGGGATTTTAGATATTCGAAGATTAGAATAATTACTCGTTAGGAAATGGCCGATATGAAATAATTGAAATAAAGGAAAAAAATAAACTAAGTTTTCAAAATACGAAAATTCAAGTAATGAAAAAGATGAGATGAAAGAAAAGAAAAAGGAAAAATAAAATGAAAATAAAGGAGAAGAAAAGAGGATTCAGAAGTGCTTGTCCTCAGATGGTCCGCGAGGTGGGGGCGGTGATGAGATGTGTAAATGTTGGCATATCTGCTGAAGAGTAGTGTCGATGTGGTTGAAGCGCTGCTGCTCAAATCGTATGAGGCGCTCTGATATGTTAGCATATGAAGCTGCCGCATGAACTGAGTGGCGAGGGAGTGGTGGCTCGGTCGGTGGCTCCTCCGGTGGTGGGACATCATAAGTAATGTCCTCGGGGTCCTCCTGTTCGACATCTCAGAGTAGACGGTATTGTGGAGGATCGGTCCCACGTTGGCGCTGAATCATCCTTATATGTAGCATAGTTTGAATGCCCTGTGGGGACATCTGGCCAATCAGTGTATAAGAGGTTGTCAGGGCCGTGTTGTTAAGTAGGCCGAAGTAGAGGGCCAATCGAGTGATGTACGGGCCCATAGAGATCACGCCCCTATGGTGTCACTCCGTTTGGTGCTGGATGGCATGGGCAATGAAGTATGCAAGATCGATCACATGAATATGCGCCATGCTCTATAAAAAGTAGGCGTCGTGGGTGTTGACGACACCAATACTCTCACGTCTGCCCATTAGTGTATGCGCGAGTAAGGCGTGAAGGTACCACAGAGATGGGGCAAGATTGGTCGTTTTGGAGCGACTGGGGTCGTATGTGGCTAATGTAGGGACTAGGGCCTCCCAACACTTAGATGGTGATGTCGGTAGAGCTTATAAATGCCCTTTTCTTCCACGAACAGCTTAGTGTAGAGGCCTAGAGCTGTACCGAATTCCAGTACACTGAGATGACGAACGAGGCCTCCTAGCCGAAATTGGATCATCCCTGGATCATCGTGTCGGCTCATCACTGTCTGGAGGTGAAATATGGAGAAGAACTCGAGGGTGAGTTCGAGATAGGTGGGCTCCACAATCTGAAAGAACTGCTCTCATGGGTCTGTCGTTAATAAGGCCTGGACCTCATCCGCTAGGTGGACCTGCTCTAAAGCGGCCCAATCAATACACCTTCCGACTCCGAGAGGTCTTGCCATAATATTTGAAATAGTTTCTCTCGGGAACTCAGCGAAAACTGGATAAAAGGATGGCGAACTTCGACTGCGGGTCTAAAGGAGGAACCACCGGGTCCTTTTCGTTTCTTGGAAGTGGGAACGACAACTTTCTTCCCTCTTGAAGATGACATGTTAACTAAAACAAAACGAGAAGGAAAAAGAAAAATGGGCATGTGTTGTCATTATACATAACTAAGTGAGAGTTTAACAAGAATCAAAATAGTTCAATCAAAGACTTAGTACTTAATTCAATGCAAAGGCTAGTGTTAAGAAAATAATTTGGTTTATTTAAACATGAAGAATGGAAGTGTTTAAATAGAAATTAAGACTAAAACTAAATGCTTAAGATAACTAAAGGTGGCAACAAGATAATGGTTTTAAATGGCATAATGAATATTCTAGATTAATCATGCAAAATGTATGGAAATAATGTCAATAATAATGCAGATAACTAAATGGAATAAACTATTAACATAACAATAGATAAAAAAAATTAAAATTGAATGGAAGAAGTGAGAAAAGGAGAACCGAATGGATGATTATGGGACGAGTACGGTCGTGGCAATGTTGCACGGGAATAGAGGTGCTGTTGAGGTCAGCGGCGGTGCTAGGGGTGGTGGGTATGGGAGTTGGGTTGAGAGGTTTTTAGGGTTTAGGTGAAGAAGAAGATGAATAGTGAGGTTTTAAATAGGATTTTAGGTCACACGGGTGTGTTACACGCCTGTGTGAGTCAGGTTTTGCCTGTGTGGTTTAAAATTTGGGGATTTTGGCACGACCGTGTCCTTCGATGTTCGCTTTTCCCACGGCCGTGTAGATGGTCACACGCCCGTGTCTTGAATGGCAGGTTCGACCACGCCCTTGGGGCATGGGCGTGTCGCACGCCCGTGTTAATTTTCAGGCTTGGCCACGATTTTGGGACACGGGCGTGTTACATGCTCGTGTCAATTTGTCAGGCTTGGCCACGGTTATATCGCACGGTTGTGGCTTCATGTCGCAGCCCGTGTCTCTATTCATGATGTCACACGGTCTTTGGCACGCCCGTGTCGATGCCCGTGTGTGTTGAAAATCCTACATTCAGAGGGTTAGTTGATGAATTAGAGAATAAAAGAATTGAACTTAAGTCAGTGCTCAGGTTGCCTCCCGAGAAGCGCTTATTTAGAGTCTAAGCTCGACTCTGCTTGCGTGTATCATTACGAGGGTTCGTGGAGCTGAAGCTCCTCCCTATTATTCTTAAAATCCTCACCTTTATAATGTTTGAGCCGATGACCGCTTACCTGGAAAGTGCCTTGGTTTGGATGAGTTACCTCGATTGTGCTGTATGAGAAGATAGTTTGAATAGTGAATGAGCCTGACCATCTTGATTTAAGTTTTCTAGGGAATAGTTTAAGCCTTGAGTTGTATAGCAAGACAAGATCGCCAGTTTTAAACTTCTTAGGTTATCTTAAATGATTGTCATGGCATTACTTTGTAGCTTCCTTATATAATCGTGAGTTTTCGTATGCATTGCAACGCCATTCATCTAGCTCATTTAATTGCATTAGACATTTCTCACCTGCAAGTTTAAAATCAAGATTTAGGAATTTGATAGCTCAAAATGCTTTATGTTCAAGTTCAAATGGTAGATGACAACTCTTTCCGTAAACAAGTCTATAAGGAGATGTTCCTATGAGAGTTTTGAATGCAGTTTTATAGGCCCACAAAGCGTCATCCACTTTCCTTGACCAATCTTTCCTGTTTGTTTCTACCGTTTTCTCTAGTATGCATTTTAATTCTCTATTGGTTACTTCAACTTATCCACTAGTTTGTGGATGATAAGGGGTAGTTGTTCCATGGTGCACTCCATATCTTTTTTAAAACTTTATCAAATTGAGTATTGCAAAAATGAGTACCCCTATCACTGATAGTTATCCTAGGTGTTCCAAATCGGGAGAAAAGTTTTTTTAGAAAACGTACCACCATTCTAGCATCATTAGTAGGTAAAGCTTGGGCTTCCACCCATTTTGACATGTATTCTACTTTACTAGTATGTATTTATTCCCAAACGAAGTAGGGAAAGGACCCATGAAATCAATACCCCATACATCAAATATTTCACATAAGAGTATATACGTTTGAGGCATTTCATTAAGCTGAGATATATTACCTGTCCTCTGGCATTTATTACAAGAGGTCACATACCTGTTGGCATCCTTGAAAAGAGTGTGCCAGTAAAAACTTGATTCGAGTACTTTGTGAACAATTTTAGTTCCACTGTGGTGTCCTCCTGTTGATCCAGAATGGCAATGATCCAGGAAATTTATATGCTTCCGTCTTAGTAACGCATCTTCAAATGACTTGATTTGCACAAATACGAAAAAGGAAAGGATCCTCCCATAAGTAATTTTTCACATCAGCGAAGAATCGCTTCTTTTACTGATGGGTCAAACCCTTTGGGTTTATGTTAGCTGCTAAATAATTTGCGAAATCGGCAAACCAGGGGTCCTCAAATTCTATTACGACTAGGAGTTGTTCCTCAGGAAATGAGTCATTTATTTCAGCTTTGTCGAAGTCCTTGAGGTGTGGATTTTCCAATCTTGAAAGGTGATCTGCTGCCAAATTTTCAACTCCTCTCTTGTCTTGTATCTCTAAGTTAAATTCCTGTAACAATAGAATCCATCTTATTAATCGAGGTTTTGCATCAATTTTAGTTAGAAGATAACAAAAAACGGAATGATCAGTATAAACGATGACAGTATTAAATATGATCTAAATTTGTCAAACGCACAAATAACAGCTAGCAATTCTTTTTCCGTGGTGGTATAGTTCTCTTGCGCAGCCGTCAAAGTTTTGCTAGCATAATAAATCGGTTGAAGTGCTTGTCTCTTCGTTGTCTTAGAACTGCACCTACTGCAAAATCACTAGCATCACACATTAGTTCAAAAGATAAATTCCAATTAGGTGCAATTATAATTGAGGCATTAACTAATTTTTCCTTGAGAGTGTTAAATGCCTCTAAACATTCTTGATCAAAATTGAAAAGCACATCTTTTTTTCTAGTAATTTTGTTAAAGGCTTGGCTATTTTAGAAAAGTCTTTAATAAATCTTCGATAAAAGCCAGCATGTCCTAAAAAGCTTCTTATAGCCTTAACCGAATTAAGGGGAGGTAATTTTTCAATAGATTCAACTTTTGCTTTATCTACCTCTATCCCTTTACTAGAAACTTTATGCCCTAATACAATACCTTCTTGAACCATAAAGTGACATTTTTCCTAATTAAGCACAAGATTCGTTTCCTTATATCTTATTAGAACACGTTTTAAATTATTAAGGCAAAGTTGGAAGGAGTTACCGAAAACCAAAAAGTCATCCATAAATACCTCCATAATGTCTTCCACGAGTTCGTCAAAGATAGCTAACATGCATCGCTGAAAAGTAGCAGGGGCATTACATAATCCAAAAAGGCATTCTACGATAAGCAAACGTACCGTATGGGCATATGAACATTGTCTTTTCTTGATCTTCTAGAGCTATCGGGATTTGGAAGTAACCAGAGAGGCCATCCAAGAAGCAGTAATACATATGTCCTGACAGTCTTTCCAACATTTGATCGATAAAGGGTAGGGGAAAATGATCTTTCCAAGTTGCATCATTCAGCTTTCTATAATCAATACAAATTCTCTATCCAGTGACTATTCTTATAGGAATTGATTCCTTTTTTTCATTAGTCACCACAATCATGCCTCCCTTTTTAGGAACAACCTGCACAGGACTTACCCAAGAACTATCAGAAATAGGATAAATAATTACTGCATCTAGAAGTTTAATTACCTCAGCTTTTACGACTTCCTTCATGTTGGGATTCAATCGTCTCTGAGTTTGTACATATGGCTCATATTCATTCTCTATTAAAATTTTATGGGTGCAAAAAGATGGGCTAATTCCTTTAATGTCAAAAATCTTCCAAGCTATAACTTTTTTGTGTTCTCTTAATACTTGAAGTAATTCCTCTTTCTCCTCAGCACTCAAATTCGATACGATAATTACTGGTAGTGTAGAATCATCTCTCAAAAATGCATATTCCAAGTGATCAGGCAATTGTTTTAGTTCCAATTTAGGAGGTTCATCAATCGAGGGTTTTTGTCTCAATTCGTAATTTATCTTAATACCCTCATAACTTATGTGCCTTATGGCAAGTTCATTAGAGTTCAAATCTTTTATTACTTTCTTTACTTTAGTGGTGGCTTCATCTGCCTCCCCACCTTGGACAAGACACAGTTCCAACGTGTCTTCAAGAGTGATTTCCTGAAAGGAGTCTTGAACAAAATAGTCAATAGAATCAATAAAATAACAGGAATCATCTTGTTCTCTAGATAATCACATAGCATCATAAATTTTAAAAACAACTTCTTCCTCACTAACCCTAAGCACTAGTTTACCATCCCCTATGTCAATAACAGCTCTAGCAGTAGCTAAGAATGGGCATCCTAAAATTAAGGGTACCTCAATATCTTCATCCATGTTAAGCACAACAAAATCAATAGGGAATATAAATTTATCTACTTTTACTAATACATCTTCAATGATTCCCCTAGGATATTTAACAGATCCATCAGCTAATTGTATACTTATCCTAGTGGGTTTCGGTTCCCCTAGACCTAGTTGCTTGAACATTTTGTAAGGCATTAGGTTAATACTAGCGCCTAAATCAGCTAAGGCTTTTTCAATGTTTAAACTGCCAATTAAGCAAGGAATGGTAAAACTTCCTGGATATTTTGGAGAATAGCTGAGCATTCCTCGTTGAGTTCCACTATGGACAGTTCTTCCAACTTCCTTTTATTTGTGAGAAGTTCCTTTAAAAATTTTGCGTACTCCGGCATCTGCGAAATTGCTTCAACAAAAGGTAAGTTAATATGTAACTGTTTAAAAAGTTCGAGAAATTTACCAAATTGAGCATCCATGCAGTCTTTCTTTAACTTTGTTGGATATGGTATGGGTGATTTATACTCTTTAAGTGCTGGTGGAGCACGTTCTTTAGGTTCTGCTTCCTCTACCTTTTTCTTTTCGGATTCTTGAACAGGCTTCTTTTCAGGTTCAGCTAGTACTTTTCCATCCCTTAAGGTAACTGCTTTCACATGTTCCCCAGGATTAGGTTCAGTATGACTCAGCAAATTACCTTGTGGTCTATCAGATATCATCTTTGCGAGTTGACCAATCTGATTTTCGAGCGCTTGAATAGAAGCTTGTTGGTTCGTAAGTGTTGTTTCAGTGTTTTGAAAGTGAGTTTCAGAAATCGATATGAACTTTTCCAACATTTCCTCAAGGTTTGCTTTATTTTCTTGCCAGTATAGTGGTTGTTGAACTCCCGGAGAGGGTGGTGGTGGTCTTTGATTGCCTTGACTGCCCCATGAAAAATTAGGGTGATTCTTCCAACCTGCATTGTAAGATTGTTGTAAGGATTATTTTGAGGTCGAGAATTATTACCTACGTAATTCATTTGTTCATTTTCTGTGCTATGTCCATAGGGTGGTACTCTAGGTTGCTCACTCCTCCTAGGTGTGAGTCACACTGCATGACTGGGTGTACCTGCGTAGAACCAATAAAACCATCAATCTTTCTATTTAAAAGTTCTACCTGATTAGAAAGCATTGTGACTGCAACAATATTAAAAACTCTTGTAGCTTTTTATGGCTTTGTTCTCATGACTTGCCACTGATAGTTATTCAGTGACATCTCCTCTATAAACTCGTAAGCTGCTTCGGTGTTTTGTTGTTGATTGTTCCTCCGGCAGCTACATCGATCATCTGCCTTGTTGAAGGATTCAAACCGTTATGAAAAGTTTGAACTTGTAGCCACAAAGGTAACCCATAGTGAGGGCACATCCTCAATAAGTCTTTATATCTCTCCCAGGCATCGTAAAGTGTCTCTAAATCCATCTGCACAAAAGAAGAGATATCATTCCTTAATTTTGCCATTTTAGCCGGCGGAAAATATTTAAGTAAAAATTTTTCGGTCATTTGTTCCCATGTAGTGATTGATCCTCGTGGTAAAGAATTTAACCTCTGTTTAGCTTTATTCCTTAAGGAAAAAGGGAATAGTCTAAGGCGGATGGCATCATCAGAAGCACCATTTATTTTAAAAGTGTCACAAAATTACAAGAAATTGGCTAAGTGTGAGTTGGGATCCTCATCCTGTAAACCATCAAACTGAACAAATTGCTGAATCATCTGAATAGTGTTAGGTTTTAATTCAAAATTATTTGCAGCAATAGTAGGCCTAACAGTACCAGCCAAATTAGGTTTAGCATAATCATACATAGTACGAGGAGCATTATTTTGGTTCACCGGTTTTTCGGCTATCGCAGGAGGTGGTAGATTGTCTTGATTTACTTCCATCTCCTCAGTAGGCTCAGGTTCTTGTTCCTGTTTTGGATACTGTAAGCTTCGTCTGATCTCTCTACGAGTTCTACGAACTGTGGCTTCTAAATCTTCGTCGAACAGCATAGTCTTTCTGGGTTTCTTCTAGTCATAAATAGAGATACCTGGAAAGGAAAAAGTCAAAGAAAATTAAAATAAATAAATAAAACAAATAAAAATAAAGGTTGAAAATAAATAAAAAATAGTAATGGCTAAAGTAATAGAAATAGAGTGTTCCTAATATCTTAGTTCCCTAGTAACGGCGCCAAAAACTTGATATACACGATATGAAGTAATAAAAGTTATAACAAATGATCACACCATAAACTAACTATTATCACGAATGAAGGCAAGCACACCTATCGAAGAGTAGTATAGCTTAGTGGCAAGACTGAGATATCGTACCCAAAGGAACCAAAAGTACTAGTATTAACTTTCTTTCTATTATTTAACCTAGAAATAAAAGAAGATTTTTATTAAACTAAACTAATTATTAGACTAAGCTAAGAATGCACAAAAAGTGAATTGGGGAAAAACTCTTAGGAAAACTGATTGATTTGGACAATACTCAAGGGAGAATCCACCTAGACTTCACTTGTTATCAACTCTTGAACTAGATGATTTATTCACTTGACTTGATCCGTAAAAATCCCTAACTTATGTTAATATCTCTCTCGAGACTAAAAACAACTAACCCTAGGTTGATTAATTGAAATCTCTTTCTAATTAAAACCCCTAGTGTTGCCTTAACTCGTTTTATGGATTCCCTTATTAGGTTTGACCCTAATCTGACAGATTTTGTCGTCCTATCTCTAGGATTGCGATCAACTCCACTTAATTATGTTGGATATACTCCTATGCAGGGACTTTTGCTCCTCTACATAAGCACATTCGACTTAAATCAATATCCCAGAAATATCAATTTAAGAGTTAAAAACACAATTAAGAACAAATCAAATATTTATCATATAATTCAAGAGAAAATAATAACAAGATCTGTCTTAGGTTTCATCCCTCTCAAGTATTTGGGGGATTTAGTTCATAATTATAAAAGAAAACATCTCAGAAGAATAATGATAACAAAACATAAAGAACTCGAAAACCCCTGTAGGAATTTGAAGGGAGATCTTCAGTCTTGAAGGAGAATTTGGCTTCTGAGATGGATCAATCGGCTTTCTTTGGAGTAGTTCCTTGCTTCTACTCTCTATATTGGTGGGAAAATAGCACCCTTAGTGGGGAATCAAGCACACCTTTTGTAGTTGCCTTCTGGGGCCTTTATATAGAGTTTTGGAATGCCTTTCTTAGCCCCTAAGTATCCTTTTCTGAGTGAAATTGAACTTCCTCACGACAGGGAATGCCCATGTGCGACGCCCGTACGGATTGAGGCCCAGGCCGTGCTCGGGCTTGTTAAGGTGGCACGGTCGTGTGGTTTGGCTGTGCGAGTTGGGGTTGGGCCGTGTTCGAGCTCAAGGTGGCACAGCCGTGTGACACGGCCATGTGGCGAATCTTCAGGTCGTGTTGTTTTCATTCTTTGGCGTATTTTCTCCGTTTTCGGCCCTCTTCTCGTTCTTTTCATTTTCTTATGCTCACCTAAGTATAAAACATGAAATTAAAGGTTTAAGAGCACCGATTTACACAAATCAAGGGGTAATTCATCCAGAAATTGGGCTAAACATGGGGTAAAAATATGTATAATTTATCGCTTATCAATCTTTCTTTTAAATAGTCTTTTGAACAGTGTAATACTTTCTTATTAATGCATCATTCATTTACCTTCTCTGTTGTCTTTCTTATTATTTAATTACTTCATCATTTACTTCACACATAAACATAGTTGTATTCACATACCTAAGAGACTAAGCCAGGCTCGGGGTATTATGCATACATGTTTCTTTATCTTCATACTTTGAGAATCGACTGAACCGGGCTCTAATACCAAAACATGTAATGCCCTCAACTCGACCTGATTTACCAGGTCCAAATCTCGAGTATTTTAGTAGGTAATTCAAAAAATTTAGCAAAACAATTTATTATTTCTTCTTTAAGCTTGTTATTTGAAATCTAAAAAAAAAATCTCAACATCTTTAAAGATTTGAAATGAAGTACATGTTAAACATCTTATTACAAATCATTTGATTCAGATCTCTATAAGTTAGAAAATTATTTAAAATAACTTAAAAGACAAATTTCAAAGTTGTGCCAAAAGTCCTCTGTATGCATAATAGCCCAATCTGCCACAAGCTTGGCGTACTCCTAGTGTTATCCTTCTAGGAGAAAGCTTTTTTTCAATAAACCTGAGAGAAAATAATAACCTCATCAGTATAGAAGTACTTAGTGAGCTCATTGGCAGTACCTTGATGGAGTCTTGTAATACTTTAGGACTTTCCATAGATCAAGTTCCACTCTGTGCCATTTGCTACGACTGATATCATACGATCCTACCCATCTCGTACACGTTAATTATCAAATCCCTATTGTACATAATCTTCCATATCTTGTTACTGAGGAAATCATTCTAATGAATTCATGGATCTCTTAATTTAAAATAATGCTACCTGACATTATTTTGGGTAGATACATATGTATGACGAATACTTAAGCAGCATTTCATAACTGTGGTTTAATCTCAAACCTACTCTGATCTAATTCCATACACATATTCATACTAATAATTAACCGTGTATAACATCTATATGAACTCCATATCATGCTATACAGAATCTCATAATTCAAAACAACATTAAATCATATTAAGAATAAATTTGGAAGAAGATGTGATACCCCTTACTTTTTATATTTACATATCACTGTGACACTCCAAACCCAACCGTGACGGACCTGCCCAAATTTGAAGTGTTACATTAGCCACTGAAGCAACTCTCCAGCTAACGACCACCTGACGCATACCCCAACCTTATAACACCTCATTTATGACAAATTAACTATCATTTATGTAACAGCCCGAATTAGGGCGTAAATGGAATGGTAGTTTTGGGACCACGAATCTGACATAGAAAAATTTATTCCGATAAAGTTTTAAGGCCTATTGTGTGAGTGATTTCATAAGTGAAAATTTAGTCAATAAATTTTATCGATAATATGCCCGATTAAGTAATAGTATTAAATTGCAAAAAATTCAAAATGTGAGTTCTAGAAGTATTTAGTGTTTAATTGAAATGAGTTCATAAATTAGAGGTCCTTATGTAGTAAATAAACAATTTTGTATCAACATGGAAAAAATAGCCATGCAAGGGTAAAAATCTCAAGGAAGGGCCATAAGGGTATTTTGGTCATTTGGTTATTTTATAAATTAAAAAGGGAAAATAATGCCAAAATGTGTTCATCTTTCTCTTGTGCTGGCCGAAACTTGTAAGGACTCCATAGCTAGGTTTGTCATCTTTTTCAAGCTCCAAGTAAGTGCAATTAAGCCCCGTTTTCATGTTCTTCCTATTTTTCAAATCCTCGTAACTTGACCTAGCTATTTCTACAAGTATTTTAAGCTAGGGTTCATGCTTAAAAATTTACTCATGTGTGACATGAAAGCATTTTGATGTTTAAGGGTAGGAAATGAAAGTTTGATGTGTAGTAAACAACTTTTACTAGGTGATTTTTCATAAAAATGCATTAAAGAGCTAAATTGTAAAAGTTGTAGAACATGTGCATAACGTGTGAAATATTGAAAAATGTAGGTTGCTATAAAAGAGAAAAAGAGTCGGCTAGGCTTGGGAATGTAGAAAAATGGATACATTTCATTTTACGAGGCTAGCGACTAAAGTGTAAAAATTGACAAAGTTAGAGATAAAATGGTAAAATTTACCATAGGATAATTTTGTGTCAAATTGAGTAATGCATGTTTTAATAAGTTAAATTTGATGTTCTAGATCAAGAATGACGAGAAAACGACCTTGACCGGGGAAAAAGCAAGGTCTCGGACTAAACCGTAAAAAATAGCATTTATTATCGAGGTAAGTTTATGTGTAAATAATGAGTGGTGTTAACATTATGATTAATTATTTTTAATGATTTTAATATTTGTAAAATTGTGATGAATTGCAAATTGTGTATATTGATAAAAATCGATGAGTGTGGAAAACCCGATTGAGCCTTAGGAATCGACTAGGATACGAGTGACATGTCACTAGGAACCCATTATATGTGATGAATTGTATATGTGATTCCAAGTGCTAGTTTAGTTTGACTGCCAGTGGCTAGGTAATCCTGCATTTGTTACGGATACCTATCAGCTTGTGTGAGCAGTACTGAGTAGCTTCGACTCTACCATCAGCTTGTGTGAACAGGCCCATGAATAGCTCAATGCTGCGCTTTTATGTGATATGTGACAAGTGCTAGCTTCGGCTACAAATCTTTGGTAGCTTTGGCTACATACCAGTGGTAGCTTCGGCTACAATATGAGTGGCACTTTAGCGCATTTTTCTAAGTATCCTTTAGAATTCCGCATGGTTCAAGGGGTATTTGAACTGATATGATAAAATATGATTGGATGTAAAAATATTTGACCGTGTGTTAAGAATGTGTATGTGCAGGTTATCTGAAATATATCATGTGTGCTAAATGTTTAATGTGTGTATTGAATCATGTGGTAAGGTCATATGAGTAAGTGAAAAGTTCAAACTCGCAAAAGTGATAATATGAAAACTTATTTGTATTAGATTTGTAATTTAAGCTTTAAATGCCCATTATTTACATATAGACTTACTAAGCTTTATATCTTACCCCTTTTCTTTTCTCTTCCCATATAGGTTTGTCAAGCTAGCCTGAGGTTCATTGATCAACGGGATTCCATCAACATATCAACCACTATTTTGGTATTTTGATTATGAACCTTGAAATTATGGCATGTATAGGTGGTTTAATCTTTTGGGTTATATGTCATAGTCTTATGAGGTCAAATGTGGTTAGTGGTGATTTGGTATTTGGCCATTTGAAATGAGACATAATTGGTTAAGTTATGTTTTATCAAAGTGATGTAATTTTATATTAAGGTGCAAGCTTGCAATGTTTATGTGGAATGTGGTGTGATGCGTGTGCTTGATGACGGTAGATGAAATTTAGAGTATGAATGTCAAATTGTGGATGTTTGAATGAATTTCTATGTTATGTTGAGTATTGGAAAAAATTTGGTATGTGGTTGTTTGTTTTTCAGGGTGGCAATTGGCTTGGAAAATAGCCTATAATTGTCCACACGAGTAGACGCACGGGTGTGTGTCTAGGCCGTGTGTCCCTTGCATTTGAATTTATGAAAATAAAATGCCCAATAGTAAAAACACGAGTGGAGACGCGGCCGTGTGTCTCGACCTTGTGATAGACACGGCCTAGCCACGGGCGTGTGGCTTGGCCGTGTGACGTAAATTGCATGTTGACGTTAGAAACAAAATACCTAGGTTTTTGCACATGGGCGAAGACACGGGCGTGTGCATGACCTAGAACACGAGCGTGTGCTCGGCCGTGTGAAAACCCCTGTAGGCTCGAATTGAAAAATAATTCCACACGGACTGGGGACGTGGGTGTGTACGACCACACAGCCTGCCCACACGGGCGTCTCCCTGCACCACACGGGCGTATGCCCTATTTTAAGTAAAATTTTTCTAACTGTCCGAAAAGTTTCGGTTTGGTTCCCGATCATACCCAACATATCTTTTGGGCCTCGTAGGCCCATAATAAGAATGTTTTGAATAAGAATAAAAAAAGTTTTAAATTTATGTGGAAATCGTATGTTGAGATCAAATGATTGTGTGAGTGTAAGTATGGTAATGCCTCGTACCCTAACCCAGCGACAGATGTGGGTGAGGGGTGTTACAATTTATTAATGCGGAAGCCATTTTTGAACCATTATTAAAATTTTTCTACATATTTAAACCTAAGGGTATTTTGGTCATTTTATCACCTAAGGTTAAACTATCTCGATTTTATTTCTAAATATTTACTAACCTTCTTTTAGTCAAATTATGCAAGCCCTAAAAATTTCAGCTTAATTCGAGTTCACTTACTATGTCTAATTCAAGTTTTATTATTAAGGACTGAATTATAATTTTTACAAACTTTTAGTGCAATTTCCAAATTAAAAATTAAGAGTGTTTCTACCAAACATTAATAGTTACAAGTCTAATCCTAAAATATTTCCAAGTTTTCCTATCATTAAAGGCTTCAATTAATCTAATCAAGTTTTAGTACTAAATTATAAATTAAGCAAATTAGAACACTAGATTACAAAAACAAAAAATTTAACCCCAAAAACCCACACACCCATGTGAAAAGACACACGCCCATGTGCAAACTACTGCACCTATTTTGTCAACAATTCGTTTTAATTACCTCATTACATATTTTACTTACCCATTAAACTTGAAATAACTACAATTAATTACCATAAACATCCACACATCTCTAGTTTAATTTATTTACAACAAATATGCAATAATTAATCAAAATTTAACACCCAATTACATGCTTAGCAAACACCAATTAATTCACACAAGCTACATACCTTAGTCGCAAGCAATCTATTCCATGGTAAGCTTCAATTAAACATTGTTAGTATAAAATACATGCTTCATACACCATGTTATCAACCACCGTACGAACACTCATCAACATACCATAAATCAAACATCAATTAGACATAAAATCATGTATTAAAGCAATTATAAAATCACCAAAATTAAAGTCTAAAATTTAATGTCCAATGTCCATTACAAGTAAAATAACACTAGTCCCAAAAGCATCACAATTCCCCTATATAGTCTTTAAAGTAAATTTCTTAAGCCACTACCAAGCCTTATTCTTGGATCACCCACGCATTCGCTTCTCGACTCCTTACGCTTGGAAATTCTCTGCACAAAATGAAAAGGTGTGAACTTAAAAATATTTGTGAATGATAGTAAAAATATCAAGTAATTTGCATGCAATCATGCACAAATCAAAGTAATTAAGCATTAAATTTTCAGTCATAAAATGTTAACATTTCACCATAACACCACATGCTATTTCAAGAAGTAAGAATCAGTTTTTCCTTGGCATGTAAATTCATCTTTTAACATATAAACATTCAATTATATCGGCATAATCAATCAATTATATTGGCATAATACATCCATGGCAATAAGTAAACATGTGATCATACATTGGATAAACGGATCTCGAGCTCCCACAAATCAAATAAAGTCCTCCAAATTGAGCTGGCCAAAGCCACATGCTCCCTTATAGCACCTCAAATCATCTGATGGGTGGAGACTCAAGCTCAACACTCCCTTATCTACTCCAAACAAATCAATCCACCAAGAGCCATATGCTTACAATATCACAAATAATGGTGAGTACACACAAATCCTATGCCATGCCAACTATATCCAATGGATCCACCATGCAATGTTGCCAATATAATCATACATACAAGGCATAATGTTAAAATACAAGTAAAAGTATGTTGCTAAGCAATTTTTAACATCAATAAGATTAAGCGTAGAAAATATCATTTTCCCAATATTCATATACCAATTAGAATATCTTTATCAAATGTTCAATAAACCAGCAATTCATGCTCCAAATATCAATTTATTCCATACAATCTCATCATGCTAAAAGCATAATACGCAACTTACCAAACCAAATTCCATTTTGCTCTTTTATAAAATAAAACCTATTTTTGCAAATCCAACCATCCAATATGCAATTAAGTCATTAATAGCACGAATTAAACCTTAAATTTAACATATAATCAGGACAATTTACCAAATTTCCCTTAATATCACTCAGCTCCACACTTAGCTCTTTAAGCAAAAAAATATGTTCAAACAAGCAAGTTTGAGCTTCAATTCTGATTTGCACGTTCCTCATCTTGATGTGGAGCTGTAACAAAGACAAAGTATGCATTACAAACTAACAATAGCAACAAGAAACATGAAATTTTATAAAGTATACGAATATAAATCATTGTTCTAAACTACCTTACCAATGTTGCACAACTAAGCCGAAATATGGAATTCCTAAACTAAACTCCCTTTTCAGCACCTCAAACCACTTCTAATCTTCATTCCTAGTCCAATAACATGTATTCTAAGTGTTAATTTCATCATTTAATCCATTTCATACTTTTTAAGAAAAATCATCCATGTTCTTGATCAAATTCAAATTTCTCAAAATTGATCCATAAAACGTGTTTGATCTTTTGGTTTAAGATTAAAAACCTCTTATTAGCCCTATTTTGAGCTTAGACATCCATTAATATTTGGATTCCAACTCAAAATTCATGATCCACCATTGTTGATCCTCAAGTTCAAGACAGAAGAAATTAAAGTTGAAAATCCATTATAATCATTTAATTAACAAATAATGATTGAAATTAACTTAACAACAAGTTTAAAGATGAGGATTTAGAAGTTTGAATCAAAATGCTTGAAGAAATTCAGATGACTTTTTGCCCAACTTTGAAAATTATTTCGAGAGATTTTAGAGAGAATTTTTGGAGAGAAAATGTTAGATCCATTCTTTGATATTTGGTTTATGAAAACAAGCAGAGAGAGAGAGAGAGAGAGAGAGAGAGAGAGAGAGAGAGAGAGAGAGAGAGAGAGAGCTCTCAATATGGGTGAAAAATAAGTGAAAAGTGAGGTAGTTATAGAGTTTTTAAAACTGAAAACCCCTACTTGGTTTTCAAAATTTGGGGAATTTGCCATTAGGCCACTACTCATTTTCTGTTGTTTTTCAATTTGCTCCTTTCACTCCAAAATTCCGAAAATATAGTTTATGTGCTATAAAACCTTTTATACATTTCCCTTTTTTTTCAAATTAATCTCATTTAATTAATATTTTAAATCACCCAATTAAACCTCAATTTTAAATTATTTTAAATTTCAATTTAACCCAAAATATTTATTTTTACACAAAAATTATTTAAAACCATAAAATTAATTTTTCTAAATATATTTTTATTTTCTGGAATATTATTTACTGATTTTTAGATGAAATTAAGCTAACTAATTAAGAATATAAATCACTAATTAACTTATTTTAAATCTTATTTTCACTCGGAACCCGGTAAACTTACCTGAAACTAGTAGACCTATTTTCGAGGCCTTACAGTCATCATAACGGACATCCTTCTTGACATATAGATACACATACCTTTTTCATGAAAACCTCTTAAGACTGTAACACCCTATACCCCTGTCCGTCGCCGGAATAGGGTATTAAGATATTACATAACTAAATACAACCTACTGAGGTTCATAGATACATACAAGACATAGATTCGGTTATACGTCAATTACGATTAGTGACCAAATTAAATTTCTAGATCCAAACAATCCAACTTTCGAGGTAATTCAACTAATGCAACCATATCACACATATTTACTATAGGAGTACTATCAAAGTTGCAAAGCGACTACCTACTAATAGGTGTAATCGAATTTTTTTAGATATTAAGCATACCATCATCGCATCATATAACCCATGCATCAAAGTAACAAGTCACATAAAATATCCAACAAAACATTTACTCGGCTTAGAGATTAAGGAAGCCATTTTCACATGGCTAGAATAAATACAACTCAAAATGTAATTCGGTTTCACGAAAGGAGATTAGCCTATACATGCCATTGTTCTCAAAATAACTATCGAATGTACCAAAATAACGACGATAGTGCAGGTGATTAAAGCTTCAATCCCGGAGTCCGTAGCTTCAAAATGAGATCTATAAAACAGAGGAAACAAAGTAAACGTAGTAAGCACTACAATGCTTAGTAAGTTTTAAGCAATGACAATAGATAAAAATCAAATTATAACTTAGTGGTTCGCATTTTTGTTTCACTCTTCTTTTGGGTATATCACCCCTTAGCCGAATATACACAATCTCATCATATACAATAGGCAGATAAACTCTCACATGAAAGTGAGCTCATGTAAACATAGATATATATTGCATAATTTCACATAACCTTTCACATTGACCCGATGCCACATTATCATAGAAACAGTCTCATTGATTGCTCACGTATGCATCACATAACTACCTTATGTTTTAGTCCAAATCAAGCTCACATATAAGCTCGGAGTACATACCTGTTTAACTTTTCGCATTGAGCGTAATTTATAAGCAATTCTTATTGTGAAGTCTTATAGCTTTAAACTTTACTCGGATCATCGGCGAGACCTTTAGCTTGGATGAAATCTCCACACGAAGTCAGCGGGTCTTAACCCGGACATAGTCACCGCATATAGCCATCGGGTCTTAACCCGGACATAGTCTCCACATATAGCCTTCGGGTCTTAACCCAGACATAATCTCCACATATAGTCATCGGGTCTTTAATCCCGAATTCACATCACAAAGTTTCATGCATATCTATTCACATGTTACCACATTTCACATAGCAAAATCACATTTGTAATTCAAGTCCACTCATTTGCATATAAACGTATAACATACTCATTGACTTTGTGTCGTAAGCATCATTCAAATCTAATACATATATACTTCTTTTACTAAACTTTCAGCTCAATAAGCAAACACACATAAGCACATATCCCTAATCTTGTTCTTTGTTTAATTCTCTAATAGCTATTCGGCTATATAACAAACATGTATAAGGTTTCTTTTTCAATAACCTTGTTATGGTAAGGACAATGGGACATCATTTATCTATTAAACATGTATATCATGGCATTTTAAATTAAATACCAAATTCAATTACTCAAAACTTACCTCAAACTTTTCTGAGTAACTATGAGTTAGCTATTCAACCACTTTAGCCTTCTCTTTATCCGAACTTGTCCCTCTAGGCTCTTGAGCTAAATTAAACAAATAGATTAGTTTAATTACTCAATCAATATTATTTTCTTATTAATCATATTCGGCAACCATATATCAAATTCATCAAGTACATTTACACCATGATTCAAAACTCATACTTTTTATAGCCGAAAATAGCAAGGACTTATCAAGCCATGTATATCACTTATAACTCACACAAAATGATCATATAACCCTAATAAGAAATTATTCAACTTAGGCCTTGTTTGTATACACAAGCAACACTCAATTAACAAAAATATATGTTTGATTGTTTGATTTATTTCACAAGCTATGACCGAATGTATGTGGCCTTAGACCTCACCTATGTATACAAAATCAAACCATCACTTTCATTATTAAGGACACATTCGGTACCCTCATCTAGACTTAATAGCATTTCTTATTTTCAAATGCAAATATCCTCATTTATAAGAATATTCAGCACTTCTTTGCATTTTAATAGCATGCACATACATCACAAAACTCATTCTAATACAACACATTATCTTTTACTTGAGCCTACATGGATTCAACACCTTGAAGTTTATCTACTAACCAACCTTTTCAAATACATAAAAATTTCGTAGCCGAATGCTCAATTTCATCATTTAACAAACTTTGAGCCATGGATTTGTTAAAATACAAGATAACAACGTCAAACTCGCCATTAAGACCTCCCAAGCACATTCAGCCTACAGCATAACATAAACAAACTTTTGCTTTTAAAATTTTCACGTTTTAACAAGCTTAGCCTCAATTAAACACTTGTTAGTTCATTCAAGCATTAAGCACATCATTCATGATATCCAAACATAAATAGCCGAATCTACAAATTAACTAAGCATAGCAAATCTCATTTACAATTTACTACCACATATACGGCAAATCTTAATAGCCACAAATGTTCATTTCATGAGCTATGTCCACATTCGGCCATCATGATGTAAATATCAAAGTACAACTTAATCTCTTCAACCACTTATCAATTTAGTCACATATACAAAATTAAGAACCCTCATTCAAACACATATAAACACATTTCTTGAAATGGCCGAATCTCATATTGTTATGGAGTTCATCTTTAGCACCATTCACTAAGCTTCAAACTAATTCTCAACTAACCTATGCTCATTATCAATTATTTCAAATATGCGACACCTATTTACCAAATCAAATGACAAGTTGAATTCATGGTTGAATGCAACGATCAACCCAATTACAAAATCAATTTATCACTTAGGTGCTAATTTGACTAATTCTCATACAACTATTATCAATACACATTAATTTTTGTATAAGCCCCTACATTGCCGATTTTCACAATCAACATAGTCACAAGGGCTCATTCCATCTACTCAAATCATCAAAGAACTCCTTACCACTCAAAACAATCAAAATCATGTCAAGGAAAACTCCATATCCCTAGCCGAATGTGCCCCACAAAGAACCGAGCAAGCTCAAATTCCACATTTCTACTTAAAATTTTCAAATCTCATGAAATTAAACCTCAATTTGCCTATCTAATACTCTTTTACTAATTTCTAACACCAAATTTTGTAAACTTCATAACTAGGAACACCATTGCCGAAACATCACATTACAACAAGAATTCAAAGAATGCATCATGGGTTTATGGTGTAATCAGTTATAAAGCTCAAAAACACCCAAAACAAAATCAAATTATCGAAAACTTACCTAGGATTCTTGAGCTTCAATGACCGAACAACAAGGGCTTTTTGTCTTTGTTTTTCTTTTAGTTTCGGCTAGATGAATGAAGAAAGATGAATACATAGTTTTTATCACCCTTTTCTTATTCTAAAATATCCTTAATTCATAATATTATTTTAACTTTTATTTTATGCAAAAATAATCACTTATAATCACTAAAATACAAAACACAAACAACCAAAACATCATCATGAGGTGAGTTGGCCGGCCACTTAAAAGAAAAAGGGAAATTTGACATGCAAGCCCATGTTTTTAAACTATGCTATTATTTAGTCATAACACATTTAACTAGCATATTTTCAAAGTTCATAATTAAGCCCTTTTAGGTGAAATTCATAATTATAATGCTAAATTAAAGCACCCAAGATGTCACACATGAATTGACACATGCTCTCCCCCACTTGAGAAATTTTCGTCCCTGAAAATCTTACCAAAAAATAAGTTTGGGTAACGTTCTTTTATCGAATCCTCAAGCTCCCAAGTAGCTTCTTCCACCTCGTGTTTGACCCATAACACTTTCACTAACGAAATTTTCTTATTCCGTAGCTCTTTAACCTCATGTGCCAAAATACGAATTGGTTCCTCTTCATAACTCAAATCAGACCGAATCTCAATGTCAGATGGATTAATCACATGCGATGGGTCAGATCTATATCGTCAAAGCATCGAAACATGAAAAACGTTGTGAATCTTTTCAAGTTCGGGAGGCAAAATCAAACGATATGCTACCGGTCCAATCCGTTCAGATATTTCATATGGCCTGATGAACCTCGGACTCAATTTACCCTTACGGCCGAATCTAAGCACCTTTTTCCAAGGTGATACTTTAAGAAATACTTTGTCTCCGACCTAATACTCAATATCTTTTCGCTTTAAATCCGCGTATGACTTTTGACGATCTGAAGCTGCCTTGAGACTATCACGGATCACTTTTACTTTCTGCTAGGCATCTCTAATCAAATCAACCTCAAAAATCTTACTTTCACTGAGCTCGGTCCAAAACAACGGTGTACGGCATTTGCGACCGTACAAGGCCTCGTAAGGTGCCATCTTAATGTTCGATTAGAAACTGTTGTTGTAAGCGAATTCAATCAAAGGCAAATACCGTTCCCACGGACCACTAAACTCAAGGATACAACATCTCAACATATCCTCGAGTATTTGAATTACTCGTTCCGACTGACCATCCATCTGAGGATGAAATGCGGTACTAAAATGTAGCTTAGTACCTAGAGAGTCTTGTAGTTTCTTCCAAAACCGCGATGTAAATCTCGGGTCTCTATCCGATACGATAGAGATAGGCACCCCGTGCAATCTGACAATCTGAGAAACATACAATTCTGCTAACTTATCAAGTGAGTAATCCGTACGCACGGAAATAAAATGAGCTGACTTAGTTAATCGGTCCACGATAACCCAAATCACATCCTTCTTGCTCAGTGTCAACGGTAGCCCCGATACAAAATCCATCGTAATCTTATCCCATTTCCACTCGGGTATCAGAAACGGTTGCAACAAACCCGAAGGCACCTGATGTTCCGCTTTTACTTGTTGGCATATCAAACACTTTGACACAAAATTTGAGATGTCTCGTTTCATACCATGCCACTAATACTGACGTTTCAAATTGTTGTGCATTTTTGTACTTCCCGGATGAACTGACATTCGGCTATTATGAGCTTCATTTAAAATCATTGAAACCAACTCTGAACTTCTCGGAATACATAGTCGGCCTTGGAACCTCAAACAATCATTGTCATCAACTTGAAACTCAGAATCCACATTTAAATCGCATTGAGCTCGCTTGGCAATTAAATCATCATCAACTTTCTGAGCTTCACAAACTTGTCGTAGAAACACCGGTTTCGCTTTTAATTCCGCTATCATCACACCATCATCAGATACCGATAAATGCACATTCATGGCTCGTAAAGCAAACAATGATTTCCGGCTAAGAGCATCAGCAACTACATTCGCCTTTCTCGGATGATAGTCAATGACAAGCTCGTAATCCTTTAACAATTCAAGCCAACGTCTTTGTCTCAGATTCAAATCTGTTTGGGTCATCAAGTATTTGAGGCTTTTATGGTCGGAAAAGATATGACATTTCTCACCAAAAAGGTAGTGACGTCAAATCTTCAGAGCAAACACAATAGCAGCTAATTCAAGATCATGAGTCGGATAGTTTTTCTCATAAGGCTTTAATTTTCTCGAAGCATACGCAACAACTCTGCCCCCTTGCATCAAAATACACCCCAAGCCATTCAAAGACGCGTCACTATAAACCACAAACTCTTTACCAGATTCAGGCTGAACTAATACTGGAGCTTCCGTCAATGGGGCTTTCAACTGGTCGAAACTCTTCTGGCACTTCTCAGACCATTCGAATTTAACATCTTTCTGCAATAGGTTCGTCAATGGAGTTGAAATCATGGAGAAGCCTTTCACAAACCGTCAGTAATACCCGGCAAGCCCCAAAAAGCTTTGAACTTCTGAGACATTTCTAGAAGGCTTCCAATCAAGGATAGCAGAAATTTTATTCGGATCGACTCGTATTCTTGAAACAGATACAATATGTCCCAGAAAGCTAACCTCACGCAACCAGAACTCACATTTACTGAATTTCACATACAACTGATTATCACGCAAAATCTGTAGCACAAGTCTTAAATGCTCGGCATGCTCAAACTCATCGCGAGAATAAACCAAAATGTCATCAATAAACACAACCACAAATCGATCTAGGTACTGCTTAAACACCTGATTCATCAGATCCATGAAAACAGCAGGGGCATTAGTCAGCCCAAACAGCATCACTAAAAATTCGTAGTGTCCGTACCTCGTTCTGAAAGCAGTCTTGGATACGTCTGAGTCTCGAACTCGCAACTGATAATAGCCAGATCACAAGTCAATCTTTGAAAACACTGAAGCTCCATTTAGCTGATCAAATAAGTCGTCAATACGAGGCAACGGATACTTATTCTTTATAGTCACTTTGTTCAGCCGCCGATAGTCAATACACATTCTCAAGGTCCTGTCTTTCTTTTTCACGAACAAGACTGGTGCACCCCAGGGTGAAAAGCTCGGTCTTGCGAAACCTCTATCAGTCAACTCTTGCAACTGAGATTTCAACTCTTTCAACTCTATCGGAGCCATACGATACGGAGCAATCGAAATCGGAGTTGTACCCTGAGCTAACTCAATGCCAAACTCAACCTCTCTAACAGGTGGTAATCCCGGTAATTCTTCAGGAAACACGTCCGGATACTCACAAACCACAGGTACAGCCTCAAGCTTTTGTTCAGATATTTTGCTATCCAAAACATAAGCAAGGTAAGCCTCGCAACCCTTTTTCATAAATTTCTGAGCCAGTATAGAAGATATTACCGCTGGTAGCCCGTTTAGATCCATAGACTCAACCCGAATTATCTCATTATTCGAACATCACAAATGATAGTCTTTCGCTTGCAATTCACTACCGTATCGTACACAGTCAACCAATCCATTCCGAGAATAACGTCGAATTCATCGAATGGCAAAAGCATCAAATCGGCCGGAAAACAGGAATCTCAAATCATAAGGGGACATTTCTTACACACTCTATCAACTAAAACACAACGACCGAAGGGATTGGATACTCGAATCACAAACTCAGTAGACTCAACAGGGAGAGTCTTACTGGATGCCAAAGTTTCACATACATATGAATGAGTTGAACCGGGGCTAATCAAAGCAATCACATCAAAATCAAAGAGAGTAAAAGTACCGGTAATAACATCTGGGGAAGAGGCATCCTCGCGTGCGCGTATAGCGTAAGCTCTAGCAGGGGCACGAGTCTCAGATTGGGTCGTAACATCTTTCATTCGTCTCTGACTGTCGCTAGCATTTCCCGTGTTCCTAGGTGGTCTACCTCATGCTGAATTAATGCTCGGTTTCCCACTCTGATTCACATTCTACTCAAACCATCTGGGGCAATCTCTTATAAAGTGATTAGCCGATCCACACTTATAATAGGAGCGATCATGAAATCTGTAGCTCCCCGAATGCCATTTTCCACAATACTTGCACTCGGCTCTGTCTCGACGGTCGTTCCCAACACTAGCAGCAGAAGTGACTCGTGTACTCACAGGGGGTCGATTACGATCTCGTCTAGAAAAATCTGAGGTAGCATTAGGTCTGTCCGAGTCACCTCGAAATTTCTTTGAGGATTTTTTAATAGACTTCCCCAAAGATCTCTTACGGAACTCTCTGGCTCCGCTATCAGCTTTTCTCTTTTCATTTTTGAGCTCTTCGGCCTTGCAGGCTCGCTCGACAAGAACAACGAACTCTTGAATTTCCAGAATGCCAACCAATAGTTTGATGTCTTCATTTAACCCGTCCTCGAAGCGTTTACACATAATAGCTTCGGATGATATGCACTCGCGAGCATATCGCTGAGCCGTACGAATTCTCTCTCATACTCGGTCACTGACATTCGGCCCTGCTTAAGCTCAAGAAATTCTTTCCGTTTCTGATCGATAAATCTCTGGCTAATATACTTTTTACAGAATTTAATTTGGAAAAACTCCCAAGTAACCCGCTCTCTCGGCACAACCGAAACCAATATGTTCCACCAATAGTAGGCAGAATCATGTAATAGAGATACGGCACATTTCAAACATTCCTCGGGCGTACATGACAATTCATCGAACACACAGATTACATTATCGAGCCAAAACTCGGCCCGCTCAGCATCATCATCAACTGTAGCCCGAAACTCTTCAGCCCCGTATTTTTTAATTTTGTCGACCGAGGGTTTACTCAACCTCACAGGGTCGGTCTCAGGAGGAGTCAACGAGGTCGGAAGTGGATTATTCGGGGGAGGAGGTTGTGGAACAGCCGGATTAGTTCGAAGGAATTGAGTGAACCAATCATTCATCATAGCATAAAAATTCTGCCTCATGTCATCATCTCGATGACTGGTATTCGATTGAGAGTCGATCGGCGCGGTCCCTTGAGCGGGAGCAGCCGCTACACTCTCAATATCCTCCGCTACGGCTCAATCGGGATCGAGATCCATTACTATACGAAAAACACATTTCAAATGTCAAAAATCACCATACTATCGTATTCTCATAAAATGGCATGTATAGCTATACTCACACGCGCTACGTTAGTCCGAGAATCGACTAAACCATAGCTCTGATACCAATAAAAATGTAACACCCTATACCCCTGTCCGTCACCGGAATAGGGTATTAAGATATTACATAACTAAATACAACCTACTGAGGTTCATAGATACATACAAGACATAGATTCGGTTATACGTCAATTACGATTAGTGACCAACTTAAATTTCTAGATCCGAACAATCCAACTTTCGAGGTAATTCGACTAATGCAACCATATCACACATATTTACTATAGGAGTACTATCAAAGTTTCAAAGCGACTACCTACTAATAGGTGTAATCGAATTTTTTTAGATATTAAGCATACCATCATCGCATCATATAACCCATGCATCAAAGTAACAAGTCACATAAAATTTCCAACAAAACATTTACTCGGTTTAGAGATTAAATACAACTCAAAATGTAATTCGGTTTCACGAAAGGAGATTAGCCTATACATGCTATTGTTCTCAAAATAACTATCGAATGTACCAAAATAACGACGATAGTGTAGGTAATTAAAGCTTTAATCTCCGAGTTCGTAGCTTCAAAATGAGATCTATAAAACAGAAGAAACAAAGTAAACGGAGTAAGCACTACAATGCTTAGTAAGTTTTAAGCAATGACAATAGATAAAAATCAAATTATAACTTAGTGGTTTGCATTTTTGTTTCACTCTTCTTTTGGGTATATCACCCCTTAGCCGAATATACACAATCTCATCATATACAATAGGCAGATAAACTCTCACATGAAAGTGAGCTCATGTAAACATAGATATATATTGCATAATTTCACATAACCTTTCACATTGACCCGATGCCACATTATCATAAAAACAGTCTCATTGATTGCTCACATATGCATCACATAACTACCTTATGTTTTAGTCCAAATCAAGCTCACATATAAGCTCGGAGTACATACCTGTTTAACTTTTTGCATTGAACGTAATTTCTAAGCAATTCTTATTGTGAAGTCTTATAGCTTTAAACTTTACTCGGATCATCGACGAGACCTTTAGCTCGGATGAAATCTCCACACGAAGTCAGCGGGCCTTAACCCGGACATAGTCACTGCATATAGCCATCAGGTCTTAACCCGGACATAGTCTCCACATATAGCCTTCGGGTCTTAACCCGGACATAGTCTCCACATATAGTCATCGGGTCTTTAATCCCGGATTCACATCATAAAGTTTCACGCATATCTATTCACATGTTACCACATTTCACATAGCAAAATCACATTTGTAATTCAAGTCCACTCATTCGCATATAAACATATAACATGCTCATTGACTTTGTGTCGTAAGCATCATTCAAATCAAATACATGTATACTTCTTTTACTAAACGTTCAGCTCAATAAGCAAACACACATAAGTACATATCCCCAATCTTGTTCTTTGTTTAATTCTCTAATAGCTATTCGGCTATATAACAAACATGTATAAGGTTTCTTTTTCAATAACCTTGTTATGGTAAGGACAATGGGACATCATTTATCTATTAAACATGTATATCATGGCATTTTAAATTAAATACCAAATTCAATTACTCAAAACTTACCTCAAACTTTTCTAAGTAACTATGAGTCAGCTATTCAACCACTTTAGCCTTCTCTTTATCCGAACTTGTCCCTCTAGGCTCTTGAGCTAAATTAAACAAATAGATTGGTTTAATTACTCAATCAATATTATTTTCTTATTAATCATATTCGGCAACCATATATCAAATTCATCAAGTACATTTACACCATGATTCAAAACTCATACTTTTTATAGCCGAAAATAGCAAGGACTTATCAAGCCATGTATATCACTTATAGCTCACACAAAATGATCATATAACCCTAATAAGAAATTATTCAACTTAGGCCTTGTTTGTATGCACAAGCAACACTCAATTAACAAAAATATATGTTTGATATTTTTTATTTATTTCACAAGCTATGACCGAATGTATGTGGCCTTAGACCTCACCTATGTATACAAAATCAAACCATCACTTTCCTTATTAAGGACACATTCAGTACCCTCATCTAGACTTAATAGCATTTCTTATTTTCAAATTCAAATATCCTCATTTATAAGAATATTCGGCACTTCTTTGCATTTTAATAGCACGCACATACATCACAAAACTCATTCTAATACAACACATTATCTTTTACTTGAGCCTACATGGATTCAACACCTTGAAGTTTATCTACTAACCACCCTTTTCAAACACATAAAACTTTCGTAGCCGAATGCTCAATTTCATCATTTAACAAACTTTGAGCCATGGATTTGAGCCATTTAACACATTAATTTTTGTATAAGCCCCTACATTGTCGATTTTCACAATCAACATAGTCACAAGGGCTCATTCCATCTACTCAAATCAGCAAAGAACTCCTTACCCCTCAAAACAATCAAAATCATGTCAAGGAAAACTCCATATCCCTAGCCGAATGTGCCCCACAAAGAACCAAACCAAGCAGGCTCAAATTCCACATTTCTATTTAAAATCTTCAAATCTTATGAAATTAAACCTCAATTTGCCTATCTAATACTCTTTTACTAATTTCTAACACCAAATTTTGTAAACTTCATAACTAGGAACACCATTGCCGAAACATCACATTACAATAAGAATTTAAAGAATGCATCATGGGTTTATGGTGTAATCGGTTATAAAGCTCAAAAACACCCAAAACAAAATCAAATTATCGAAAACTTACTTAGGATTCTTGAGCTTCAATGACCGAACAACAAGGGCTTTTTGTCTTTGTTTTTCTTTTAGTTTCGGCTAGATGAATGAAGAAAGATGAATACATAGTTTTTATCACCCTTTTCTTATTCTAAAATATCCTTAATTCATAATATTATTTTAACTTTTATTTTATGCAAAAATAAGCACTTATAATCACTAAAATACAAAACACAAACAACCAAAACATCATCATGAGGTGAGTTGGCCGGCCACTTAAAAGAAAAAGGGAAATTTGACATGCAAGCCCATGTTTTTAAACTATGCTATTATTTAGTCATAACACATTTAACTAGCATATTTTCAAAGTTCATAATTAAGCCCTTTTAGGTGAAATTCATAATTATAATGCTAAATTAAAGCATCCAAGATGTCACACATGAATTGACACATGCAATGGGCATCAAAATAATTATTAAATTATTTTTGTGCCTCGATTTTGTGGTCCCGAAACCACATCCCAACTAAGGTCGATTTAAGGCTGTCAAAAAGACTTCATTCAACTCTTAGCATGTCAATACTTTATCATGGTTATACATATTACAGATCCACTAGAACCTACTCATATCTTACCATAGAGACATACATTCAAATTCATAACTTACCAGATATTCATGACAGTTCAATTCACTTTGACTTGGCAAAATACACCTTACCGACAATAAAGTAGTACATGCCACTAAGGTGATGCATTCAGACTTCGTCATGAGTACGACTTTTAAGAGTGTGCCACAAAGGCGTTCCTTATAGAGTTTGCCACAAAGGCTTTCTTCCATATTACGCACAAAGGCTTTCTTTCATATTACTTTACAAAGGCTTTCTTTCATATTATGCCACAAAAGCTTTCTATCATATTACGCCATAAAGACTTTCTTTCCTAACGTGTTTATGATATGGATTTGTCTAAACTCATGTTATGTGAGGTTTGCCTATCATCGTCCTGGGATAGGAAAAGAACCCAATATGGAAATCATTATCCTTTATTTCCTTTCAAAAAATGCCATGGCCATGGACTTTTCCTTTTAGAGGTTGTGTTTGAAGTCCCAGTGAACCCCTTTAGACTCTACCGCCGTGAATAAACCCAGAGTCACTTGACTTACTCTTCATGCATTGACACCATTTAATACTTCACACTTTGGTTTATTAACAACACTTGACTAACTCACATCTCATCACATACATTTCATTTGTACTCATACAATCATACTTTATCATCAGAATACTTATCACACACTTTGCTTGTCAGATTCCATGTGAACTACACATGCAAGACCCAATAAACTTTCATACAATAGTATAACCTTCATATTATAACTTTCTGATGTCAAACTCATAGTTCATTCAACTTTGCTTAAAAAATATCTAGCATAAATAGTAGGCATGCAAGATTCAGTTTAGGGACTCATCTGACAACCACTAATATCAACAAGGACTTCAAATTTATCATCCAACAAAAAACCGTAGCAACCACTGCTTCTAAAACATATGAATACCATTAAAACTCATTCTTATAACTTTTACCATCATCTGAAACCTAGATAAACACCATGAAAAGCCTTAGTTCTTCATCTTATTGTTCACATACATAAAAATAAACTTACTCTTTTAGAAGTCAACATGCAAGACCATAATACTTACCTAGGATGTTAAACAATCCTTTGCATGCACTTAAATCCTTTGTTTCAACTCAATCAAGAAATATCTATGTTTAGCTCCAAGGAAATCAACAATGGTGTTTTAAATGGAAGAAAGAAGATAACTCCCTTTTTTGTCAAACCCTTATCCATATATATCTATAAATAAAAACTCATGTTCTCTTAGTGGAACTTGACACGTGTCATAAACTTTCAAGGCTACCTTAATTAACGGTTTATAGCTATAGAGAAACGTATATGAGAATCTAATATTTGTATAAAAATTCATCCTTCGTTCATTCCTGACCATCTCATTTGAACTTAACGAGCACAGTAACTAAACAAGCCTAGTGTACTATACCTTTAGGGATACCCATTTTACCCCAAAATCCTCAATACTCATACCAATTTCTTCTTCTTTACATCTCCACAAATTCAGAGAATAATCCTTACCTAATACTCTAACATCAACTATGCGCCGATGTATATGTTAAGAGTATCAATTGGGAAAATAGAAATGCGCCACTCAGACACTTTCAAGTTACGAGCCAAACTTAGGACCCACCAAAACTTGGTGTTACAATTTCACTCAGGAGATTTCCTAAAAGTAAGAAAAAATCTCTTTTGATCAAATGATAATTGGACTGGCCCTCGTTATAGGCACTATCATGCGATAGGTCAAGAAATTTTATCTTCAAAAGAGGCCAACTAGTTAAAGCATACTACTCGATGAGATTATCCACAATGACTCATATGTTGTGTGATAGATGTTGAGTTGATGGTTATATACACTTAAAGATCTTCTAGTTAAGTAACTCGCCACGGAGCTCTACTTAATTTAGAATAATGGCCAAATGTTACACGGTCATTAGTATGTGTGAATGCCTAAAGAATTAGGTTCATGTACTAATTGGATGGAAATCCATGTTCTTCCTAGTTGATCATTATCACCCTAGTGTGGCTTGATTCAATGGGTGTGAGAATTATTGTTGCAATAGCTTACAAATCTTTTCAAGATTTAATGTAAGACGCACGCATAATCTTAATGCATATTGTAATGTTGCAAAACATTTTCAAACATTTACTTAATACAAAGATATTAATATATGAATGTGTTTGTTTTTAGTTTGAAAATGACACCAACTCCCTTATTGAACATACTCACTGAAAACAAACCAAACGGAAAAACTATAAGGGATGGAAAAGGAACCTGATAATTGTCTTGAGCTATAAGAAACTTAAAAAAGTTCTTGATACTAAATGCCCTCTGACCACTCAAACTGAGGCTAGAAAATATTAGAAAGATTCTAATGGGATAGCTCGTTGCTATATGCTAACAAGCATTACCAGCACTCTATATAAACAACTAAAGAGCTGTAAGACTATTAAAATCTTTCTAGATAAGCTAGAAGACATGTTTAGAGGCCAAGCTGCCTTGGTTTAACATTTTACTATAACTAGCTTAATGAATGCCAAACAAAAGCTGAAATTCCAGTCAAAGACCATATGATCACTCTTATAAGCTACTTTCCCAAGACTGTAGACAATGAGGCCAATTTGGACCAAAACACCTAAATAGAGAGGGTGTTCAAGATCTTGCCTAAGGATTTTGTTGGTTTTCAGTTACATATAACCTTGGTAACAAAAACCTAACACTTACACAACTCATGAAGGAGTTACAATCCTATAAGTTGATGTTGAATGGTGGTCAGTCGGTCTGAGGAGCAGAAATGAATATAGTCGTTGCTTTTTTCTAAAAAGGGAAGGGAAAACATGCTAAGAAAGGTAAGGCCAAGGTCTTTAGGCCACCACAAGTGGAAAGGAAGAGAACCAAAAAGCCAAAAGACTTATCTAAGTCAAAATGCTTCTTCTGTAGTAAGAAAGGGCACTTCAAGGCAAACTGTAAAGAGTGGAAAGAATATCTAGCTACCAAAGGCAAAGGTATAGAACTCTTGATGATAGAAGCTTGTTTAGTAGAAGACTCAATAGACCACTAGGTCATTGATTTGGGAGTCACTAATCTTGTATGTGTTTTCTATAGTGGTTTGAGGAGACAAAAGATCTTAGAGATAAGAGCTTATCGTTGTGGACCGGGAATGAGACTAGTGTGGCAACTAAAATAATGGGAGATGTACACCTTTATTTTTATAATTTTAGGAAGATTATTTTAAAAGATGTTTTCTATGTACCGAGTGTCAAAAGAAACTTAATTTCTATTGTATGTTTATATAAAGACGACTTGACTGTGACTTTTAGTAACGGAATTGCAATATGTAGAAATTGCAATCTTTTCTGTAATGGATGGATGTCAAATAATCTCTTTTTTTATCAAACCAAAGATAACACACTGCTTAAGAATGAAATATCGAATAAAAGACATATAACTTCTCACTCTAATGAGACTTACCTTTTGCATTTGAGACTTAGTCATATTAACAGATAAAGAATAACTAGACTTGTGAAAGACGACATCTTAAGTTCACTTAAAGAAGTTGATCTTCCACTATGTGAATATTGCGTGGAAGGTAAGATGACTAAGTGATTTTTTAATCAAAAAGGAACGAGGGCTGGAAAACCCTAGAACTTGTGCATAATGATATATGTGGCCCTATGAGCATTAGTGCAAGAGGTCGTTACAAGTATTATGTAACCTTTATTGATACTACTCCAGATACGGGTATATATACATGATGCTCCACAAAAGTGAAACCTTTGATAAATTTAAAGAGGTTTGTGCGAAAGTAGTGAAACAACTAGGTTTACCTATAAAAGCACTTCAGTCTGATTGAGGTGGGAATATTTATCTGATGAGTTCTTAGGGTACCTCATAGGCAATGAGATACTATCCCAGTTAACCGCACCAGACACTCTACAATAGAATAGCGTGGCAAAGAGAAGAAATCAAATGTTGTTAAACATGGTACGTTAGATGTTAAATTATTCAAATATTCCATTCTCTTTTTGAGGATATGATGTACAAACGACTTACTATATTCTAAATGATGTGCCAACTAAGGTAGCATCGAAAACCCTATACAAATTATGGCATGGTAAGAAGCCAAATCTTAATCATTTTAGGATGTGGAGATGCCCATCTCACGTATTGGATAAAGATGCAAGGAAGTTGGACACGCAGATAGAATTGTGCATATCCAAAGGGAATAAAATATGGTTTGTTTTATAACACGAAAGAGCAAATTGTTCTTGTCTCAACTTATGCTATTTTCCTTAAAGAAATTTACATAAATGACTTCAAACCTGGAGTAAAGAGGTACTCGAGAAGCTTTTAGGAAATATACAAAACCTATAGAAACGGTTCCAAAACTAACTGCTAATAGTATACCTACAAACAATCAATAACATAGGGAGTCTTGTTGTAATGGGAGGGTCTCTCGTAGTTTTGAGTTCTTCTAATCTGGCAGAAGTGTTTTTAACACTAACTCTGTAAAAAAGGAAGATGATAACCCACTCAGATATTATGAAATGATGCAGAGTGTTGATTTTAAGTTTTGGGAAATAGCTATGAAAGTTGAGATGGACTCTGTGTATTCCAAATCAATATAGAAACTTGTAGACTTACTGGAAGGGATAAAACCTATAGTGTGTAAGTATATCTGTAAGAGAAAAATAAATAAAGATGGAAAATGGAAACTTATAAGGCTAGACTTGTAGTAAAAGGTTGTATTATCCATGCCAAGTGTAGAAAACCTTCTCTTTGGTTGCCATGCTCAAGTCAATCCACATATTATTATCCATTACAGTGGCTTTTGATTATGAGATTGTCAAATGGATGTCAGACAGTTTTTTTTGAACGACTATCTTGAAGAAAGCATCTATATGATGTAACCTACCAAATATATAGCTAAAGGAAATGATCAGAAAATTTGTAAACTACCTAGATCCATATAAAGACTTAAGCAAGTGTCTTGTTTATGGAATAAAAGTTCAATGAAGTGATCAAAACTTTTAGATTTGAGCAAAACATAGATGAACCTTGTGTTTATAAATGTTTTGGGATGGAAAGGTAGTCTTTTTTCGTTCTATATGTTGATGATATTGTACTCATAGGGAATGATGTAGGGACATTGTTATCAGTTAAACTATGATTAAGCCAACAGTTTAGCATGAAGGACTTGGGAGAAGCTAATTTTGTTCTAGGTATTCAAATCCTAAGGGATCGAAAGTATAAAGTGATAGCACTATCTCTGGCTTCATACATAGACAAGATATTAGAGCGTTATGTAATGATCGATTTGAAGAAACGAAATCAACCCTTCATATTGAGATTTCATCTCTCTTTAGAGGACTATCCTAAGACAACGGAAGAAAGAGAGAACATGAGAAAGGTTCATTATGCTTCGGCAGTAGGAAGTGTGATGTATGTTATGCTATGCACACGCCCAAATATCTATTTTGCAGTGGGATTGGTAAGTCGATATCAGGGAATCTAGGACCAAAGCACTAAGAAGTAGTTAAGCATATACTCAAGTATTTATGGAGAACGGGGGATTATATGCTTATGTATTCTAGAGGAGACCTCGCTCCTATTAGATATACTAATTCTGACTTCCAAACATATTGGGATTTGAGGAAATCGACTTTGGGCTGTGTTTTTATCTTAAGTAGTGGGTCCATTGTGTAGAGAAGTGTAAAGTAGAGTTGTACTACTAACTCCACTATGGAGGTCAGATATGTGGCTGTTTTTGAGGCTACCAAAGAAGCAATATGGCTTTGAAATTTCCTCATGGATCTTAAAGTTGATCTTGGTATGGAAAAAGCTATCACACTATATTGTGACAACTGTGCGACAATAGCAAATAGCAAGGAGACGAGAAACCACAAGAGGATGAAACATATCGATTGAAAGTATTATATCATAATAGAGGTAGGTGCAGACAGAATCATGGATGTAGTCAAGGTTGCATCTGTGGACAACCATGCCGACCCATTTACTAAGACTCTACTAGCTAGGAGTTTTGAGAAACACATGGAGAGTATGGAAATACGTAATTTAGCTCATCTACTTCACTAGGGCAAATAGGAGACTATTGGATTTAATGCCCTAAGTGTAGTGTATTCATTTGTAAAATTGTACTTTTTTTAATAGATTGGTTAATAAAAAATTTTCATTGATTACATTAATATACTTTGTATAATTGTCCTCACATGGTTTTTGCATGCGAAGCAAAATGGAACCAAATGTTGTATTTCGTTGTCTAAATGTTTGACTAATACTAAACGGTATTATGTGGTTGAATCGTAGTATGGAAAGACAACTTGTATTTATAGATGAACCTAAATGTATCCTTAGTCTAATAAAAAAAGAGCAAACTAATTAAAAGACTAATATGTCATCTATCAAGTCTAATTGGGAAGATGCCTAGTCCTGGGCATCAGAGAAAATGAATTTGAGAAAAGAGAGATATAGATGTAACTGACAGGACTGACAGTACATCAGATAGGACCCAAACATAATAGATCTTGAATCTATTTATGGATTTATTCACTTGTGATGTTCATAGTGTGGCATACCTTAATCTTGAGTGGATGGCAAACTATGTATGCGTGACTCATACATTTTGATGTAAGTAAATGCTTGAGTTCAAATAGATAAGAAATCGAAACTTGGTGCATTGGGTATATGACTTTTGTAGTATGTAACGTCATTTAGAAAAGTGGAATTAATAGCCCAAAATATGGTTAAATGAGATCCACTCAATGGCATTACATGGTTGATGAAAAGTAAATGTGGTCACGTGTCATTTGTCTTTATGATAGATAACTTGATCACTATTTCATAGTGATTGACTCTTCATGAAGTCATATGTAATGGTTACCATGAGATAAAATAGGATCATATTGGAAGAACATATATTATCCCAATAAGATCAATGACATCCTATGAGGTAACACACTTAAGACAAGGTTAATAGACGAGCACTGGGTAGTTGCTTTCGAAATAGTATGTCATTGGGGGGAGCTTAGGCGTGATATTTTAGTGGAACAAATCCGTGACTAAATGATTTTATAACTAGAACAGCGTAAATGTGCAAGTGTACACAATCGTAACAAGTAATAAAGTAACAAGTAAATGTCGAGTTATTGTACTCACAGGGACTGTAAAAAGTAATATTTATGAAATTAATTAAAACACTTTGGTGAGGTAAAAATAATTTTGGGTTGAAAAGTGTGATTTATAAATTAAGATTTTAAAACTAAGAAAACAATTTAAATAAAATAAAAGAGCTCCTAGTGCACGATTTCAAATAAGATTTAATCAAGATGATATAATTGTGTTTGATTAATTATACCTTTTTAACTTAGAAATATTAATTTCATGCTTATGTTGTTACGAATAAATTCACAGCAACCCAGTAATTTGCTAACTTATGAACATATTTACTAATTAAAATCCATTCATCTCTTGAACATATTCCTATGCCAATTCAACCGACTAAACAGATTTAATAAGATAAACATGCTATAGCACATACACACTCATTAAATTAAATTATCTCTCGCATATTCCTATGTCGATTCAACCGATTAATTCAACTTAATAAACATGTAAAATATTATGTGAAGTAACAAAGTAGCCATACCTTGAAACAGTTTAATCACAACAATCTTGCAAGTTATGCAAGGCATATGTATCATCAGATACAATGCTAATTTAATTTTCAGCTACCTTAGAAGAATTAAACATGCACTGATTAAGTACTAAGTCCATTAATTGCAATTTCAATCCATTTAAACAATTAATTCTTTAGTTATCTAAACAATTATAATGCCAGATAACCTAAGCATGATTTTACTTAATCAAGCATTTTACTGAGACCTATAACAGCATAAACACTATTTTAATAATTCAAGTAGGAAAAATATAATCAACCCAACACGAATTAAATTCAAGCTAAATTGATTAAAATAACCATTTCAACAACAATAATATTCATAGATATGTTCATCATAGAAACAACAGAAATTAAAAAGATAGGGAATAAGAAGGCAAATCCGATGTTCTCCGTGGCTTTGACTTATTGCTCCGTTCTTCGTCTCCGTTGTCCTCACCGGTCAAGGCTCCTATGAAGGCTTTCTTTCTGCCCAAATTTGCTGGGAAAACGCCTCTTTTCCAAGAGGAGAAATCAGCACAAGACTATAGGAAAATGGGATGGGAAATGGAGAGAAAAGAGAGTGGAGAGGAGAAGAGAGAATGAGAGAATGTTGAGAAGTGAGGGATGGTTGAAATGAGCAGCAAGGGGTGGCTTTTATAGCTGAAGAGGGCTGCTAAAAATAGCAAACTCAGCAGCCAAGAGACCCCCCATATGGCCGGCCACACACATGGCAAGGTTGAAGCTTTCAACCTTGCTAAAAATAGGTTGGGGCAAATCTACAAAGCCTAAAATAAAGGTGGGGTTTGAACGCAATTTAGAGGTTTTTCAAGGGGCTTTTTGCAAGTGTATTTAATCAGCTAAATTTCTGATTTGGGTCACCCTATGGCCGGTTTTGGTCAGCCCAATTAGTGGCTGGTTAGGCTCACTCCGCTCAGTTCAACCAGTGCGGTTCACTAGGCCCTTTTTCTATAATTAATTAAAATTAATTTATTTAACCTAAATAAAATAGGAAATAAATTAAGATTAATTTAATTATAAATTAATACACATTTTGGAAATTAATTCGCCTCGATACTTCAAATTGCTTCTCGATTTTGTTCTTCTAGCAGTGTCCGCCGGGCCATTTTTCGCCCTTTGTGCAATTCTGTCAAAATTAACCAAAATTAATAAAAATTAATTATAAAATTAATTAAAATTCATCATTTTATATTTTCAAAACAATTTAATTATTTTATAATATTTAATTATTTTTGGACAAGAATTAAACCAGATTTGCATGAATTTAAGTTAAAAAGGGCATGAAAAAAGTATATAAATTTTTGGGCTTCTAATAACTAGTAGGCAAAAAGTTGGAACTTAATTATAAATTATTTTAGCCTAAATTACATATGTCCAATCTGTCCCTTTACTAGCTCATTGAAACCAAAAATGAATTGCATGTTTGAATAGAAATGAATAAAATGAATAGGAAAAGAGAAATGGGAAACATTCAGGAATGATTATGGTTTTCTCCAAAATAGAGAAATGGAATCATTTGGAAATGAATGTAGGTTTCTGAAAATAGAAATGGAAATGGAAATGATCCATTTGCCTATATAGATTATTTAAAAAATGATCAAAAGAATGAGTTTATATTTTTGGACTGTTTTGAAGCCTAAAAATTAAAATAAACCATTCGATTATTATGAACATGTTGAGTTGTGAAATATTGAACATATTTTCTCAAAATTTTACCTGGGGAAAAATCATCAGAATTTTACCAAGGGTAAAATCATCAAAATTTTGTTAGAGGAAAATAGGGATGAGAAAATTATTTTATATATAAATATTAAAGTTTCTTTTGGGAAAAAAATGAATCGAGTTGGATCACATTACAGAGTACTAGGTCAAAAAGGCCCAAGTACTCGTAATTAGACTAAATGTGAGATAGGCCCAAAAACCCCTCATGGACATGAAGGGAGCCGCAACCCTAGTGGGATTACTAAGGTGTGCTATCCACCCTAGTTTTATTCTAAGTAGGATGTCATTTTTCCATTTGAAATAAGCCACTACAACTCAACAAGGGTTCTACCTTATCTTCCTATAAATAGGTGGGACTGTTAGAGCTATTAAGACAACTTTGAGAGATTTTTATTCTGTCAAAGAAAGAGAGAATTTATTCTCAACTGTTACATATATTGTTCTAGAATGACAATTCTTTCAGTTTCTATTAAGAAGAGAGAATTTTCTTTTTCACCCTAAAAGGAGATAAAACTTTTTCAAGTTCTATGTTTCAATTCAATTGGTTCGAGTCCACACTCGGAGTAGTTCATAGTATGAGAATAGTAGAGAGGATCATTTGGTTGAAAGCCAAGAACAATGAATGTCTGCTAGGCTGAAAACACAGGTACGGATACGATTAAGGTTTATTGTTATAAATATAAAAAACCAGGTTAGTTTTCAAAATTTTAATTTTTTGTTGTGCAAGAAAACCATTTTCAAATTGAGATTTTTCCAACAAGTTGACCTAGTGGACTAATACAAGCCTAAGGTAGTTTTAACAAGCTTAATTGAGTGCGTAGGACACCTATTTTTAGGCCTAGGAGCATCAAGAATGACATCGGGGTCACAACACAAGTTTACGAGGTTACAACAAAGCAAAATAAACTCTAGAGTTTAGGTTCTAAGCTGTGTGTCACGAAACAGCTGTGATGAGGATTAGAAATTGAGTGAGGGTGTTTTCTTCTGTACAATTAATATTTATCAAAATTAAGGCCTATGATTGACCTAATTAGAGCTTCTAATGTAATGCCTCAAATAATTTGTTTTTTGATTGGTAAATAATTGACACAAATATCTGTCTGCTCCAGTGGTTAAGTGTTCTGGGTGTGTGTGTGAGGTCCCAAGTTCAAGCCTTACCTTGGGAAAATTTTGGTATTTTTCTGACTTAAGCCTTATTCTTACTCAGTGGGCTTAAGTTTAATTATTTGTAAAACCATATCAGAATGAGTCTGCTGGTTCGAGTGGTAAGGGAGTTTTTGTGTTGGAGGTTCTATGTTCGAATACCCATGTGTGCGACGAACAGAATTCTTTTTCTTTCTAGAAGTATCTGGCGTGTGGGTGTGTTCAATTAGAATTGAAATTCTAATAGGTTGTTTGTTACTGGGTTAGTGGGGGGAGTAATCTTGGGGATTTGGGAGTTTTCAGATTTTATTTTGTTTTCTCAAAATTTTTACTTCCTTCTCTCCTCCAAATTTCTATCGTCAACCTCCCCTTTTCCTTCTCTTGTGCTTTTGTTTTCAATTGTCACCTCTTCCTATTCTAGTGTTCATCTGTTGCTTTTTTGGAATTTCTTTTTTGCTTCCGTCGACAGTTGGTAAGCAGTTTAAGTATGTTGTAGTTTCAATTTCTAAGTTTCGAATGGAGGTTTATATTTTATGTTTTGGCAGCAAAGAATCAGGTAGAATGAGACTCTCTCTTCATGGAATCCTAGTCAGAATTGCTCGGGGTGGAAGGGTAAGTGTTGAGCGCTTAACTTGAACTATTATCAGTTTCAATCGCTTTAATAAAATTGAGATTTAAAACTGATTTGTGAGTTCTTATGTTGATTTTAGGTATCGTGTGGCTCGGGAGTGTTTTTGTAGCGAAACAGTAACATGTGTGTACTCGAAACATAAAAAAAAAATAAGGTTTCAAAAAAAGTCGAAAACCATTCTGTCGACGTCATACGGGCGTGCGCGGCCTGTGATGGCCGGGTGTGGCCGTGTAAGCTACACGGGCTAGACCAAATTGGGCTGTGTGGACCACACAAGCAGTCTACACGAACATGTGGGTTTCTAGGCCAGGCCGTGTGAACCACATGGCTAAGGTCAATTTGGCTGTGTGGGCCACACAAGCTTGTGGGCCACATAGGCATGTGGGCCCACACAGACGTGTGGGCTCACACTGGCAAGCCACACAGGTGTGTGGGACCATTTATCTGAATTTTTTCCTATGGTTGCACGGGTGGACCCAAACGACTATGAGCCTACTGTAGGGCTGGTAAGGGCTAACTAAGCCCAAATTTGCATGATCTGAGTAACTGATATTATGTTCTGAGCATGCTATTAACATGTGTGTCTAAGGTATCTGATACATATATCTCTATTTCAACTATATATTTGTATTTAAGCATGTAAGCATGTTTAATCTGTATGTCTGATTCTGCATTCACTGCATCTATCATTGGGGTTGGGATGATGTATACTAGGAGAAGTGATCTGGAAGGCAATTTATGCCTATTATCTAGTAGTATGGCTGCAATATATCTAATATGTGCCGCATTTGGTACAACATGGTGTGTAGGGCTAGGTGGGTGTTTTAAACCCCACATGGTGTGTAGGGATGGTCAGAGATGGTGTGTAAAGGATGGGGGTAGGATATCTAATTTCTGATTTTTGATTCTGTCTGCACATCTTTATCTGTATCTAAGATAGGCTTAGGCCCGAATCTACATCTGTATCTGTAATGGGCTTAGGCTCAAATCTATATTTGTCTGATTCTGATTGTCTGATTTTATGCATGCTTATTTTTGTGGGGTTACACACTGAGTTTACATAAACTCACTCATTTCTGTTTAATCTCTACAAGTAATCCCCAGACTTAGGTGGATCGGAGCAGCGGGGGACTTAATGGTGACCACCTATTCGAACTGTTCTTGATTATAGTTTTGCTTTAAAATTTAGATTTGATTTGGGTAATTTTGTATTAATTGAACTCTATGGTCAGTATTCGTTATTTTTGGTTTTGATTGCGTTTATGTTTGTATGACTGCAAAACTTGTTTAAAACTCATATTTTTATTAGAAGCAATGGTTTCCTAAAATCTTAAGCGGCTTTCTTACACACAACGGTTTCTAAGGCTTCTGCAATAAAGAAGGTTTTGACAATTAATTAATTTAAAAACATTTCTAAATTCAAATGGTAAGTAATGAATGTTTTGATTTAAATAATAGCTTAATGCTTAATCTGACTACGCGACTTTTAAAAATTCTTTTGATGTGACATCGTCAGATTCGGTCATAACATCTAGGCCAGATTTAGGGTGTTATATTTAGTGGTATCAGAGTCAGGTTGCAAAACTCAGCTGTGAATTCTGGGGTCCAAAGTTTTGATATTAAAGAACTGGTTTTCAAATGGTTTAAAGATATTCTGATTGGGTATATGGTTCATCGAGTCTCTAGCGCCGATCTTGTAAGTTTTCTGTACTTAGATAAAACTATTTTGACAAAGTATAGATAGTTATTTTCGAGGCACTATAGTTAGTTCCCTCCAAAACTGTAGAATAACTGATAGAGACTAAAACCTTCGAAAATACTTCTGAACTTCTGATACTTATTGCATAAAACATCTGTTAATAAATACTGAAACTGATGCATAGAACTGTTTAATATAGATAATTTGAGTTAGACAATAAATGTATAAGGTATCCGTGGACGTGGTACTCGAGACCATGGTAGAGGCCGTAGGGAGGCTTGAGCTGAGTCTTTTTCTCGAGGTAGTATGTCGAATCTAGATACGAGTGAGACGTTGGTTTCGCCTGCTAGTGAGACTGGGTCTCAAAATCATGCAGTTGGGGACAACGCATTATCCTAGGCCATGGTGAGGATATTGAAGAGGGTCGCTAGGCCCAACAATGGATCTAGGGGCCGAGGGCCGGTAACAGAATGAATCCAGTCCAATGAAGCTGAGTTGTTTAAGTGTCATAGGAGTCACCCCTAATATGGCCGAATATTGGTTGGAGGCCACCGAGCGAATTATGGATGATCTGGACTGTACCCCCGAGCAGAAACTAAAGGGTACAGTCTCCTTACTTCGCGACGAAGCATACCAGTGATGGTTAACGGTTATGGATGGCACTCAGCTAGATCGTCTAAATTGGGAATTCTTTAAGTCTATCTTCTAGGGGAAATACGTGGGAGCGAGCTATGTTGATACTCGCAGGCGTGAGTTCATGAATTTCACACAAGGTGATCGATCTTTGGCTGAATATGAGGCTGAATTTCTAAGACTAAGCCACTATGCTCGAGGTATGGTAGCATTTGAATATGAGAGGTGTGTTCATTTTGAGGATAGGCTGAGAGATAATCTGAGGGTTCTGATTACTCTGCAGAGAGATCACGAGTTCTCTGTTCTGGTCGAGAAGGCGAAGATCGCTGAAGATGTCAAGCGCGTTGAGCGCCAAAACAGGGACCATAAGAGGGGTAAGAACAAGAAGGATTCGGAGCCCTCTAGTTCTGTACAGAAGCCTAAGAAAAAGGCCAGTCTGATGGGCCAGTTAGAGTGGGAGCCCTTATTACTCCTACTAGATTACAGCCTTGTGGAGACTGTGGTAGGCGCTATCCGGGTGAATGTTAGAGAAGGATTAGGGCTTGTTTGAGGTGTGGGTCATTAGAGCACCCCATTCGAGAGTGTCCACTGAGGGCTGATCAGGTGCAAGCTCTGGGATCAGGTACTACGCAGCCTCCCAGAGCAGTTCAGCAGCCACCTAGAGGCCGTGGTCAGGCTAGGGGTGGTATTGGTATGGGCCGTGGACAGAGGGCACTGGGTAGAGGGGTTGGTCAGATTGAGGCGAGGCAGCCTGCTTTAGTTTACGCTGCACGTCACCGAGAGGGTAAAGATGCTCCCGACGTTATCATTGGTACGTTCTTTATATTTGATCTACCTTACTTTGCCTTGATAGACATAAGTTCTACTCATTCCTATGTAGCTAGCACCGTATCTGAAAACTTGGGGATTTTGGTTAAGAGCACTTCGAGTGAGATTACTGTATTGAGTCTGTTAGGGCAATCTGTGTGGGTTAGTAAGCTATATAGAAACATTCTTTTAATGGTTCAAGGGGTGGTATTTCTGGCAGACTTAATGGAGCTTCTGTTTGGGGAGTTCGATCTGATACTGGAAATGGATTGGCTAGTTAAGCACGGAGTTAGTCTGGATTATGCGACTAAAAGGGTCATTTGTGACCAGTGAGCGACGGGATTACTTGTCTAATGCAATCTCTGTGCTTGTGGTCGAGAAACTGGTTCGGAAAGAGTGTGAAGCATTTCTGGCCTATGTCAGTGTTTCTGCTTCTAGAGACTCTTCTTTGGAAGATATCAAAACTATAAGGGATTTTTTGGATTTTTTCCTGAGGAATTATCGAGATTACCTTCGAATTGAGAAGTGGAATTTGGGATTGAGCTTCTTCTGGGTACAGCTCCGGTGTCTATCGCTCCCTACCGTATGGCACTGAAGGAGCTTACAGAGCTTAAGGCTTAACTTCAAGAGTTGTTGGACCGTGGTTTCATCCATCCTAGTATGTCTCCATGGTGGGCACCTGCTCTATTTGTAAAGAAGAAGTACGGGACCATAAAGATGTGTATTGACTACCGACAATTGAATAAGCTAATAGTGAAGAATAAGTATCTACTTCCGAGGATCGGCGACCTATTTGACCAGTTTCGAGGAGCTTCTGTATCCTCTAAGATTGATCTTTGATTTGGATATCATCAATTGAGGGTTAAAGAAACTGATGTGCATAAGACTGCATTTAGGATACATTATAGACATTAGAAGTTCCTAGTTATGCCCTTTGGTCTGACAAATGCTCTGTGGCATTCATGGATTTGGTGAACCGAGTGTTTTAGCCCTATCTGGATCAATTCATCTTGGTCTTTATCGATGATATCTTGGTATACTGTAAGACCAAGGATCATCATGACGAGTTTCTTAGAGTAGGACTTCAGACGTTGCAGGAAAAATAGCTCTATGCTAAATTCAGCAAGTGTGGGTTTTGGCTACGTAAAGTAACTTTTTTGGAGCACATAGTTTCTACTGAAGGGATCTAAGTCGATCTAAAAGATTGAGGTTGTGTTGGATTGGAAACAGCCTAAGAATGTGTCTAAAATCTGCAGTTTTCTAGGTTTGGCAGGTTATTATCGACGTTTATTTGAGGGTTTCTCATTGATTGTAGCACCTTTAACTAAGCTTCTACGTAAGGGTGTTTCGTTTGTCTAGACTGATATGCAGCAATCAAGCTTCGAGAAGCTCAAGTCTGTTCTGATTCAGGCTCCTATTTTGATATAGCCTGAATCCGGTAAGTAGTTTGTGGTATACAGTGATGCATCACATGTGGGTTTGGGTTGCATTCTAATAGAGGATGGTAAGGTCATAGCTTATGCATCCCGTCAGCTTAAGACACACAAGGGAAACTATCCGACGTATGACCTTGAGCTGCTTGTTGTGGTCTTTGCACTGAAAATCTATAGGACTATTTGTAGGGTGAGAGGTGTGTCATCTACACTGATCACAAGAGCCTCAAGTACCTCCTTACTCAGAAGGAGTTAACTCTTAGGAAGCATAGATAGATTGAGCTGCTTAAAGACTATGACTGCACGATTGAGTACTATCCTAATAAGGCCAATGTGGTGGTCGATGCTCTAAGCCGAAGAGTGATATCTGATCTGAGGGCAATGTTTGCTCGCCTTACTCTGTTTGATGATGGGAGTCTATTAGCCAAATCGTAAGTCAAGCAGACTTGGATTAATCAAATTTGAGATAAGCAGTTAGGGGATAAATCTCTGGGATTACGGTTCTGTCAGGTTGAGAGTGGCAGCACTTCAAATTTTGGGTTGAATTCAGATGGTGTGTTGTGTTATCGAGGCTGGATTTGTGTGTCGAATGATACTGATTTAAGACAATCGATTCTGAGGGAGGCATATAATAGCCCTTATGCTATGCATCATGGCGGTAATAAGATGTATCGTGACCTTTGTGAGTTATATTGGTGGCCAGGTTTGAAGCATGAGGTAATAGATTATGTAGCTCGATGTTTGATGTGTCAGCAAGTTAAGGCTGAACACCAGTTGCCTTTGGGTTTGTTACAACCCGTTAAGATTCCCTTATGGAAATGGGGGTGAGTAACGATAGACTTCGTGAGTGGGTTGCCTTTGACGCCCATTAAAAAAGATTCTGTTTGGGTTATCATGGATCGATTGACCAAGCTTACTTCATTCCAGTTCAGATGGATTTTTCTTTGCAGAAGCTAGCAAAGCTATATATCTCTGAGGTAGTAAGACTGCATGGGGTTCTTATCTCGATTATTTTGATAGGGATTCTTGCTTCAATTCTTGGTTCTAGAAGAAATTGCATGAGGCTTTGGGTTCAAGATTAGACTTCAATATTGCGTTTCATCCTTAGACCGATGGTCAAACTGAGAGGGTGATTCAGATACTGGAGGATATGCTCTAGAGTTTTGCGATTGATTTTCGAGGTAGTTAGGAGGATTATCTGCTGTTAGCCGAGTTCGCCTATAATAATAGCTTCCAGTCTAGTATTCAGATGGCACCTTACGAGGCTCTATATGGTCGTAAGTGTCGTACCCCATTATGTTGGACTGAGTTGGGTGAACGGTAAGTTCTGGGTCTTAAGTTAGTTTCTGAGACCAAGGATAAGGTTAGATTGATTAGGGATCATTTGAAAGCGGCTTCTGATAGATAGAAATCATATACAGATCTAAAGAGGCGTGAGATTGAGTATTATGTAGGGTATTTCGTGTTCCTTTGAGTATTCTATTGGGGATTTCGTGTTCCTTTGAGTATTCTGTTGGGGATCGTATTCCTTCAGGTTTCTCCATGGAATAATATTCTGAGGTTCGGTCATAAGGGCAAGCTAACCCTAGGTTTATTGAGCCGTATCAGATTCAAAAGCGCATAGGACCGGTCGCTTACCAGTTGGAGCTACCTCCAAAGTTAGACCATATTCATGATGTGTTCTACGTCTCGATGTTGAGGGGGTACCAATCTGATCCATCTCACATAGTTTTCATTGAGGATATCGAGGTTAGGCCAGATTTGACCTTTGAGGAAAAGTCGGTTTAGATTTTGAAGCGGGATGTTAAGGTTATGAGGAGGAAATCTATTCCATTAGTAAAGGTTCTGTGGTGGAATCATGATAATGAAGAAGCCACATGGGAACCTGAGGATTTAATAGGTCAGCAGTATCCTCATCTGTTCTGATCAGGTAAATTTCGAGGTCAAAATTTCTTTTAGGGGGTAGAGTTGTAACACCCCAAATAATTTGTTTTTGGTTTGGTAAATAATTGACACAAATATTTGTCTGCTTTAGTGGTTAAGTGTTCGGGTGTGTGTGTGAGGTCTCAAATTCAAGCCTTAGCTTGGGAAAATTAAAGACACGAAACTAATATGCAATTCCATTAAAATTCTAATCACATAAATGAAACCACTGCATCATAAGTAGTGCTAATGGCATGTGCCACACTGTCAACATAACCAAAAACATGTATCCCAAATCAAACATCCTTATTGGCTACTAATGACCAAGATATATGCCAAAAGCTAAAAAAAAAGCTTAAAAGTCTTTACAAAAAGTAAATGATCAATTAAAACCTCAAGAAATTATGCTACTCAACTTCAAGAATCACTTTCGAATCTCCTGTAACTTACGCATGAAATTCAAATCCACAAACTGAGTTTTCCTTAAAGCTTAGTGGTGCCCAATAAATTTTCAATAATAATATAAATATATACAATTTCTAAATTAGAAACATCTAATAAACATTCATATGCAAAATTCAACAAAACTTAAACAATGGCAATACCTAATAGATCAAATCAATATGTTTTTATCACAAGCATATGACCATTAACCTTTCATACATAACGTATACTCATATTCCTTCATTTCATATACAACAAGTGCTCATACATTTAGCATTAATGATTTCATAAATCAATATACATAAGAAAGACCATTTTAAACATTGCCACAAATTAACGGAACATGAAATCGTAATCAGATACATAGATATTCATCTAAATCCTCGAAAAGTGGTGTGTAAAACACAATAATAAGGTACACAATAATGAATCTCTGGTGCATGTAAGATACGACTTAACAAACTATTTCTTGAGAATGTACGAAACATTACAAAATGAATCTCCCGGATGCACTAGGCTAACTTGTACAAACAAAATATTTCAAGAGCTTTACATATGTTATTGTTAGGAATTGACCCGATTAAGCAACGAACAAGTAAAATTAGCAGAAGAAATTGAGAAATTGAACACACAAATTTAACATGGAAAAAACCCCTCCAAAGAGGATAAAAAACCACGGGCAAAGATAATTTTACTATAATGGTAAAAGAACGAAGAGTACAAAAGATGGAGATAATAACTAAACCCTGAAAACCCAAAAAATAAAGAACCCTCAAAACGTAAACACAAAAAATTCTCTAAATGTGTTATGAGTTCTAATCTCTAATGGGTGTTATTTTCTAAGGTTGCAAAAGACTCTATTTATAGGCTAAATTCAAAAGTCAAATAATAATAAAATAATCTAAACTAATTAGTGTTTGATTGAAACAAATAAACAGAGTTTAACTAGAAGATTATCTCTCAAATTTGACTAGAAATAGGAGTCATATTCAACAAATCTCCACATTGACTCATATTTCCACAACGCCATCTTTGCCAAAGCTCGCCATGAGCCTATCTTGAATTATGCAAGGGATTAACTGAGTCGAATATGTGCTTAGAAACTGGAAGACTTCCAGCCTTCGACTTGTACACTTCTAAATCAGAATTACCCCGGGTCTGATTTTTACGAATACAGTGCCCTAACTTTTCAAAACCTGCATCCAAAAAGAGAACCTTTCTTCAACGAAACAGTCATACCTTTTTCCCTCCTATGACCAAGTTGCCTCCACTCCAAACGAGTTGACTTTGACTCTGTAACGGACGAAGGATGTCTGATTTCACTAGTCACTGTAGAACCTTCCAGAATATAAAGACTGCCAGTTCTTTTACCTTTTAATAAAATGAGAGATCCACGAGATACTTTAATGTCGCTCGACTCGATGTTGATTTTGCATCCTTTCAAGTCTAAAATACTCAAAGAGATGAGATTCTTTCGTAAATCAGGTCATACCTGACATTTGAGAGTGTCCTAATCGTCCCGTCGTGTATCCTAATTTTAACAGTACTAATACCAATTACCTTACTAGATGAATCGTTTCCCATACGCACAACTCCACCTTCAACCGAACTGTATGTGGAGAACCATTCTCTATTGGGACACATGTGGAAAGAACATCCAGAATCTAGGATCCACTCGGACGTAAACTTAGAGTTATCGCTCGTTGACACTAACAAGAAATCATCACCGCTTTCATCAGCCAAATTAGCACCAGCTACATCTTCCTCATTACTCTTAGCAGCTCTTTTATTTTGCAGTTTATAACAATCTGCTTTGACGTGACCTACCTTTTTACAATAGCGACACCTTTTGTCTCATTTCTTTGATGCTACCAAAACGGAATTTTGCCTATCTGTCTTGCTATCGAAATGAAGCTCATTGTCGAGTTTGTCTCTACTTAACAAATGACCCTTCACATCTTCGAACGAGAGTTTGTCTCTGCCATAAATCAGGGTCTCCCTAAAAGACTTGTATGAAGGGGGTAAAGAGTACAATAATAGCATAGCTTGATCTTCATCATTAATACTAACCTCGACGTTCTTTAATTCATTTAAAAGAGTAATAAATTAACTGATGTGATCTCTAAGAAGCTCACCTTCGTTCATGCGAAACGTAATAGACGTTGTTTCAACACTAAAAGGTTAGCCAGAGACTTAGTCGCATAAAGAGTTTCTAACCTTTTCCATAAGGTGGATAAGGTCTTATCCATCAATACCTCCTACAATACCATATTCGCGAGGCACAACTGGATTGCAGACAAAACCTTTTCATCAAGCTCTTCCCATTCTGTTTTATTTAGATTCTCAGGCTTTTTCCCGGTAACAACCTTTTTCAAACCGGATTGAACTAGAATTGCCATCATCCAAACTTGCCACAGATTGAAATTTGTTTCACCATCGAACTTTTCAATTTCAAACCTTATTGTTGTCATATCTGAATGGGTTGATATATGAAAATTGAACTAGCTCTAATACCACTTGTTAGGAATTGACCCAATTAAGCAACGATCAAGTAAAATTAGCAGAAGAAATTGAGAAATTGAACACACAAATTTAACGTGGAAAAAACCCCTCCAAAGAGGATAAAAAACCACGGGTAAAGATAATTTTACTATAATAGCAAAAGAACGAAGAGTACAAAAGATGGAGATAATAATTAAACCCCAAAAACCCGAAAAATAAAGAACCCTCAAAACGTAAACACAAAAAATTCTCTAAATGTGTTATGAGTTCTAATCTCTAATGGGTGTTATTTTTTAAGGTTGCAAAAGAGTCTATTTATAGGCTAAATTCAAAAGTCAAATAATAATAAAATAATCTAAACTAATTAGTGTTTGATTGAAACAAATAAATAGAGTTTACCTAGAAGATTATCTCTCAAATTTGACTAGAAATAGGAGTCATATTTAACAGTTATGATATGCCAATTACACTTGAGAACTATCAAATACTGTTACATAGGGCTGTCAAGATTGTTCGCATATATTAACATCTTTCAACAATTTAACACATCATTTACCAAAAATAATAGCTAAAATTCACTTCACTAATCAAGGGCTATCGTTTAACAAGCAATTGAATTCACCACCACTTCATAAGTTCACTCAACAAGCATACAATTATCACAAATCAACTATTAAACAATCTAAAAGGTTACCTTAACATACCAATCCCAAGCAATTAATTTAGGCAAATATATAAAGTATATTGGAAATTAAAGAACACAAATTAAAACCAATTCACTCCACCAACACCTTAGCCTTTCCTTTGGCCTTTAACCTTTAGGCCATCACCTTAGCTTCAATTCCACAATCAAAACAATAAAACAAGTTAGAAAAAAAAATCCTAATCAATTATAAACGATGCATTTGATGAAACGAAATCCAACTTTGCTTTTCCTAGAACTTGACTAAAACGCTTCAGAACTCTAATCTTATCCCATCAAAACTAAAATCTAACGATATAGTGATAATCTGAAACTTAAAAACACACAATCTCTCACCTAAATTCAACAAGAAACGCAAAAATGAAAGCTCTCCTCCCAAGTTTTGACATGAGTGGGAAATAAATTGATTGAACCTTGATTTTAAATTTTGAAATACAGTTAATTAATGAATAAATCAATTAGAAATAATCACACTTAACAAGCTTGGATTGAAGAATTTTAATGTAAAATTGAGAGAAAACCTCTCGACTTAACTTCCTAGAACAACTCAAATTCCTTATTTTCAATATTTACGAATTTTTCAGCACCAAAAATTTTCAGGGCATTATATCTACATGAAGAGTTGCTATCTGCGGGCTTAAGGTGGAGGGTTGGGTGGGGGGAGAACCTTTTGGTGAGGGAGGATCCTTGGCTAGCTAGAGATCATGAGTTCTATGTAGACAACAGCTTGGGAAATATCTTTTTAGGACTATGGGTTTGGATCTTCCGGAGTCGAATAAGGGTACATGGATATACAATGTATTTGAGGTATTCTTATGTAGAGGGACGTTCAAACGATTCTGAAAATTCCTGTAAGTGCTAGAGGTGATCGAGATTATGACGGTAAAATCGGGTTAGCATGTTGGAAATCATTTATATGGTGACAAGTTTGATAATGTGGTATCCTTGAAATGGAATGTCCTACGACAGTTGCTCAACCCTCCAAAAGTGAAAGAATTTATGTGGTGGTCATTTAGGAACGTTTTGTCTTCGAAAGTGCAATTAAGGGAGAAGGGTATCGAGACTACTTGCAAGTATTGTAGAACCGATAAAGACATTAATCATGTGTTAATTTCTTGTCCTAAAACATGTCAATGGACTTTTGGAATGATATTAATAGTCTTAACGTATCTCTTGTTGAATGCTTCAAGGTCCTTGCGGAACATCATCCTAGAGCTATCTTGAAGGATTTTAGTTTGTTTTGTTGATGGGCCAGGAACAAGATCGTCTGGAAAATTCTGATGTACATGGTTCAGTCATCGTAAACTTTACCATAAGGCATTTAAGGGAGTAGCAGGATGCACAAGCTGTGAGCTCCCTGTATGGTGGCTCAAATAGCTGCGGACGAGATCATGACTATGACTCACCTATGGGAGGAGGATGGTGCTGTTGGATTGATGCAACACTATTTGAAAGGGAGAAAAAACGGGGAACAGGAATGATTGTTTGAAACAATGAGGGTGCTTCTGCTTGGGCCCTTGCTTCATCATCCTTGCATTTCTATTCACCATGAGTTGTGGAAGGTGGGCGATCCAAAACTTCGAAAGCGAAGAGATGATCTATAGTAATGCTCAAGAAGTTCCATTTGCAATCCACTCAATGGAGGAAGATCGGTCCAAAATTGGTTGCATGATTTTCGAATGCAAGGATCTCCTACGTAAACGTGAGGGCATCAAAATCCAATAAAATCCAGCGATCATAAGTTTGCTAAATATTGTCTCTTGATCATGTTAAGAATTTGATGTCAAACCACATGGTCTGTAATATATTCATTACCAAATTCCGTTTTTTCACTGTACTACTGTAAATAGTAAATTCAAGTTCGGAATCCAAATCCAGCAATTTAGTTTAATACGAATAATATACGAACTTTGATTTTAAAGTAATTATGCGAATTCAAAAAATCAAACATCCGATGGGATGCCATCCTAGGTAAAAATATTAATGTGGAAAACAATCAATATAATAACTTTGACATGTAAAATCCTTAAAAGGTAACCTCAATCGTCCAGAAACGAAGTTTTCCAGCCAATAAGAACAATCAATTAAGACAAAGAATACTGAAATATTTTCTCAAAATATAATTTCATGGTATACATCATAGAACTCGTTACATGTCAAAAATGGATATCAATATATGGTAAATTGTTGTTTTACACTCACCTCTTTCTTTAATGTATTTTCTGTCTCCGTTCACCAGGGTGCCATGCTGACTTTAACCCTTCCACCCCCCCAGATGTCACTTAGAATCAGAACATGTATCAGAACGAAATCCATCTCTCAAACTTTTTCGTAGAATAAAATGTATGCCTCGCAGCGAAGAACTTCTTCGATTGATGCTTGGCGAACATGTTGATCACTCACATAATACCATTGAGATGCAACATTGTCGATATCGGTCGTCCCTTTCCTTTTCTCACCTCCTCTCACATACGCAATGTAGTGACCACCTCTCATTGTTCCCGAATGCTCCACAACCCCCACCAGACTGTAATTGCAATTATCTGCATCTTCACACCTGCAAATTTTAAACATGCTTGTAAATCACATAAATCAATGTTTTTCTTTCGTTTGTTCTTTCTAACATTTGTGTCCGCATAGCCTCATAGTTTAACAATCTGTTCACATCATTTCACAATATGCTATCAAAATTGACAAATTACAGCCAAAGAATCAATTTAAGGATCATTATCAAGAGTTCAACGATATCGTGGTCTGCGAAAGACAGCCACATGTCTTATCAAAGAAAACACCATTTCTTTCCCTCAAATGGCTTTGCTAGCAACTCTTTTTCCCTAACTCGGGACTCATGTTCAATACATATTTGGACATGGATACAGAGGTACAACCCTCCAAATATCTGGAAATACTTTGAAAAAAATTGAGTATCATGTTTGACACAGCCGTATTTGACACTGGCCCCTCGAGTCCAAGCGACATAGAATTACAGACCTGTATGTATATGCAATAAAGTGCAATGTACAAGCTACATCATGTAAAATCTCCAATAAAACTTGTTATATCATGAGCATTAAAAACAATCCCTGATTCGATAAAGATATTATGGCTTCTATATCAAAACAAGCTAATTTCAAAAGGATGCTTTCACAATTACCCGAATAAGCCTATGCATATCTTCAAAGTTGGACTTGAATGTACAATTAGCTTAAAAAGATAGGATTATGAACGGCGGTTTTCAAAAGCAAAACATATTAACTAAAAATAAAGAGGTTGCTTGAAATTTTCCAACTCTTTGCATGGAAAGCAAAACAGTGATCAGCTATCATATAGTAATTTAGCATTTGACAATGCTACATGGACTCAAGGCCAAGTGTCTAATACAGGTAAATATCAGATATAGATACGCTCAATCTGATAAAAGTTTTATCACATATTTGGAGAATCGTATACATGCATCTATGTCCAAATATGTGTAGAATATGGGTATCAAGACATAGGTATTTTAAGAAAAAAGAAGAATCAGAGCAACTTAAGCATCTGAAGCATGTAGCAAGTACTTCAACATCTGAATGCAAGTTTATTTATCTAGAAACATGTAACAGCGTACACCCATGATAGACTCTTTGGAAAAAAGAGACGGATTGAAACAACAACAATAGGTGACTAAGAGAGGCATACCCGGAAATAGCCATCAAAAAGGGGGGGGGTGTATTTATTATCTATATAGAAGATCATGTTATGAACAGATAGAAGACCAAACAAACATTTTTCACATGTTTCAGAATTTAAAATCAGCACATTTTGGAAATATCACCCTACTAGGATAGGTCTCCTGATTTCTTCTTTGGAACTTCATCTAAGAATAAAACCTATGGCCACTTTCAATATCTCTGTGTTTAATAAGAGTTTAGATATCTCAGGCACTCGCATAATTAGCAGCTAAACCATTATGTCTCGCATTTACAATACAGGTGAATGTGCGATTATTGCAGATAATGTTCAATGGCAAACAGTTAGAGCATTAAAAGGAAAATACTAGAATTTAAAGCTTGTATATTGAAAGCATCTAGATATTTTTGTCCATCTCAATTACAAAAGTCAACTTTCCATTTAGTGCATTATAGGAATCATACTAAGAAACCTTTTGTAAAACTTTGGGGAAAGCTTGAAAGCTAGATGCTGGCACATGTATGTTCGTTAGGTCTTACATTCCCAGCTAGGTAAAGATTTTTTTTTTTGGAGGGTCCTTAGAGAGTTATACCCGCGTCTGAATACGAACTGAACACAAAGGTCAAATACGGGTAATTGAACAAAAAAAGAGTCGAAACAGCATAGATGATAATAGTATGGGCTTGTGTTGGCATTCTTACAACATTAACTAACATAACTAATTGAAGTGATAAATAGCCAACCTTTCACTTTCAAAAGCTGATAAGTGAATTAAGTTACAGCGGCCATTCAATAAAAATCTTAAGAGATGTGAGAGGAACAGAAATAATCTTTTTCTAACAGAAGTTCACATTACTTTAATGAAATAAATTATCCCATTCAGGTAACAATGTCAAAATAGGACAATGTTTATCCTTTTCTTGGTCAAACTATCCTATTCTATCATCTGAACTCGCTTTTTTATCCTACTTCTGGTTTAATTCCTAAGATGTTATTAAAATTGTGTTCTGTAGAGATCTTACATTGTATTTTAAATTCTGTAGAAGTGTCTCAGCATCTTAAACGTCAGAAACAGTTCATCATTCCTATACGGGGCAGCTTCATGTAATTTCCAGAAAATCATGTATCACAAACAGGAAACATATTGATCAAGTGAACAAGAGCATGGTCATTTAATGTGAATACTACCAACTATACACATATCTATATGGAATGTGGTGAGCTAATAAAAGACATCGCTAAAATATTAGAATAAGCAAAAAGCTCGACATATGGTGAAAGGTACCTGGGATCCAGATATGGTCTAAGATCAATTGTCTCTCTGAAATTGACATGACCATTCAATTTACTCAAGCGACCACGAGCATCTTGACAAAACCTCTTCAAATGAATAGTCAGAACAGGCGGTGCCTTGTTTATGAGGACCCTCTTTGTAGCATTTCTCTTAACCTTCACATTTTCGGAGTCTAACTCTTCATCATCACTTACGCCAGATTGACAGTTTTCAGTCATATGTGAATTACTTTGATGAAAGGTCTCATTATCACTATGATTTTCAACATTGCAAGAATCAATAGTTCGGGTACCCCCACATTTTTCTTGAGCATAACATTTAGAGGAAACTGAAGAATTTGATTTCAACAGACTTGCATCTTCTAATTCAACAGAATCTAGCTCGCTTGTTTGACCATTTTCAACTTTTACACCATTTTGATTCTTGTTATGAAAAACCGAGCTATCACCAGAACTACTGATATCGCCATTACTAATGGTTCTAACTCCATTAGGGCATTGGTGTTCCATATCTAAACTTCGGGTCTCGCTTCCATTGAGTAAATCCTTTCCCATTTTAGTCTGCTTCTTCTTTGCTTTCAACTTCTGATGTCGCAAAATTTTCGCACAATTCTCACAATTCCAAGCATTATCATCCGAAAGAAGCTCCGGCTTTATGAAGTGAGACAAACAACTTTCCACGGATACTGGAGAATTACTGTCATCAACCTCATCAGGATCAGAATCACTAATACTCCCAGCCATAAAACCAGTTTCAGCAACTTCATTTGCCAAAGATGGTCCAATGATGGGCCCTTCAGCAATTTCAGGCTCATTAAACATGTCACCAAAGCCATCAAACTCCACTTCCTCTAGTCCAAGACCCGCATTGGATGAAGAGACCTCATTTTCTCTCACACTCTCAGTACCTGGAATATCCTCTTTATATGGAAGCAAAAGAACCACAGAATCTTGAACCAGCAATGGAAGCTCCTCTTCTTGAAGGTTTCCAGAAGAATCTTCTGTTTTTTTATTGGTTTCCCCCTCAAGTACAGAAACCTCACAACTTTCTGCTAAAGCTTCATTTGGAACTAGTTCCTTTTCCTCGGAATCTTGAAGGGAAGTATTATTATTTTGAGAAATCAAGTCACTCTCATCAGCTACTATTTCCTGTTGCAGGTAATCCATCCAAGAAAAATCATCTGCACCAGCGTCATTTTCCGAGAGTGTATTCTCTGTTGTGAGGTAATCCAACCAAGCAAAATGATCTGTCCCAGCTGAATTTTCCTTCACTGTACTCTCCACAGCTTGTTCTTTCTGAGACTCCACAACATCAAAGAGATTCCTTGAAGCAGAACTGCTTTCATCTGCCTTGGTGCTTGGGCCAGCAGCATATGAGAGTGAAGAATCACCAGAAGATGCCACCTTGGGTTCCATTTGGGGCACAGCTATATGTCCTGGGCCTGAAGATTCACTGTTAGGTACAGGAGCCGTAACAACTTGAGCTGGTACCTGATCTACATCTTTGTTAACTTTTCCTCTATTCCTGCCAACTTTTTTCGGTGGCAGCTTTGTTTTCTTTGTTCGAGAGACTGGTTGAGCCTTTTTAGAAGGGGTTTTCTTAGTTGGCACTGAAAGTGAGAGATCTAGAAATGGTTCATACACTGTTGACGAGTGTCCACAATCCTCACAACAGAGAGTACTCGAAATTTGACCCCCAAATACAGCATCCACGAAAGTAAGATCCTGACTTGCAGTAACTGCATCACTTTTAGAAGCATTAATGTGTTTTTTTAGAGCCAACTCCTCTGTATAAAGCCCATCAAGTAAGCAACGAAGCAATTCATGACTGTCATGTTGCTGATAGCCTCTAAACTGGGGAGCCTTAGAACAAAGGGATGCAAAAAATGGCTTTGGATTGATAGCATTTTTCAAGCCCATCTCTGGTCTTATTTCAGCAAAAAGCTTTTTCATAGAAATTGTTAACTGCCCCATGGACACATCCAGATTGGAGAAGTAGTCCCTTAGCCTATTCAGAGCCAGAAGATTCTGCATTACTGAATTAAAGAAGCACGTATTACCAAGATTAACCAAACCTCGAACCACATAACCATTTTTTCCATCCAAAGAATTTGATATAGTTCCTTCTGATTTGATATCACAAGTAACACTGCCGCTTCCTGACAAAACATCCTCAACATCATTTGTGGATGATTCAGATGATCGTTCCTTAATCAATTTTACAACCTCATATAAAACATCTTTGCTTTCACTGTTCTCTTCCATTTTCTCAACTGGAATGAATATGCTGCAAGAGAAGCACCACCTCAATTGAGGATTATCCCATTGAACCACCAAGTGGTGACGGGTTTGTCTAAGATGTCGAACAGCATGTGAGGTAGAAGCTGTTGGCAAACCAACTCCAGCGCATACATAATGTCCACACTCCAAACAAACCCAAATGGCTTTCGATTCAGATTTTGACTCAACCGAACCACTTCCCTTCTTCTTCCCATGTTTACTCTTTCCCTTACCTCCTCTCCTATCATTTCTGCCTTCCCTACAATCTTCACACCTTATGGGGCCTGATGACCTAAGTTTAGTCAACAATTTATCTATGTTGATGCCTTTATCAAAATGCAGGCACTTTTTCCTCTCTTTTACGGCTTTAGCTTCATCGTCAACATCATCAATACCGGCAGTTTTCTCCTGAGGTATAGCTTTTGGAGATTGAGCTGCCACAACCTTTTTCTCCTTCGGAGGTACTCGACGATTCTTTTTAACTCTTTTCCCCATTATTTGTTCCTAAAAACAACAAATCCAAAAACCCATTAATACCTAAAACCCAGAATCATAGAAGCAATCAAATAATAAAAAGTGGAAAAAAATTCCAAACGTCTTAACTCTTTTCTCCATCATTAGTTCCTAAAAAACAACTCTAAATAACCATTAACCTACTAAACCCTAATCACAAAAGCAATCAAATAAGGAAAATATTGAAGGAAAACGATCCAAATGTATACTTTCATAAACATATACGATGAGGATTAGAATCTACGAAACATACCCAAAATAACTATCAAGTAAGCACAAGCAGAGATTGAAACAAGAAAAGAAACAATAACGAATGTGAATTCAGAAGATGACCAGATTATGATTCGGATTGATGAATGCAAAAACAAGCTTCCAAACTAGTGTTAAGAACAAAGCAGGTGAATCAAAGAAAGCCGATAAAAAAATGTGCTTAAACTTAGAAAAATCAAGGAATGAAAAACAAAAGAAACAGAGAAAAATAAAAGAAAAAGTAAATTTTACCTTGAAATCCGGTGGAAGAGGACCGCTTTAGAGAAATCAGGAAAGCAGGGGTTTGATTACATGGAAAAGGATTAGGGTTTTCTTTGGAGATTTAGGATCTAAAGCAACGAAAGAACAAGTGAGGGTTTTGGTGGCACAGCTTCGGCTCCAAGTTTACTCTTTTTTCTAGTTTCTCTTTTATCTCAAATCATAAGATTAGAGAAAGAGACAATGAAAAGTGAAAAACAAATTAACCGCGGTAAATTTATAAGAAAATAAATAACAAAAAATATTGTTTATAAAGGTAATCTATAACCCTTGATAATGCGTCGGGCTGGATTTAGACCGAGTCGATGCAAAATTTTAAATTCATTTTTTAAGTTTGGTTTGAAAATTGGACCAAAAATTTTGTCTAAGACCAACCTAAATTAAAAATGCTAAATTCGAACTCGATATACCCGTATTAAAATTTAAAAACTATAATACATCAAATACACTAAAATATTAAAATAAATACATCTAAAATAGTAGCAAAATTAATAATAAAACAAGAATTATATAATATTCAAACAATAAAAATAAAATAGTAACAATATAATAGCGAAATGGTAGGAAAACAACGTAAAAAAAAAAATTTTAGGCTGATTTGTATCAGGTTGGGTTCAAGCAAAAAAATCTTACCTAAGATCGTGCTAGTTTCCAAACCCATTTTACGAGCCTATAGTTTTGCTCAAACCCCTCTACTTTTCAGACGGGCCTTCCAGCGTAGGCAGATTGTTTGACTCATGATCAAGTATAATATATATTTATAATATATATCTATAATCTTTCGGCTAATTTTTGCATATATGCTGGAAAAAAAAACTTATTTAAGAAACTATGCTATTTTTTTTAATTTACAGATCTATATTGCTTTTGGATAGAGAAAGGAAAACGCACTTATAGGGTGCGCTTTCACTGACACATCAGTGAAAACGTGCCCTATAGGACGCATTTTCCCCTCAACGATACTGTAATATCCCGAATTAGGGCCTAATCGAAATAGTGGTTTCATGACCACAAATCCGAGATAGAAATAATTATTTTATAATTATTTTGAGGTTTATAATATGATTGCATGATTGTGTGGAAATTTCGAGAAGAAATTCTATGCATAAAGTGCTTAATTTGAAATTAGGGGCTAAATCGAATAAGTTGCAAAATTTGCATTCTAGAATCTTTTAGTATGAAATTGCTTTGGAATATTAATTAGGAGGTCTTAAATAGAATTTGACCAATTTCTAAGTTTATGGACAAAAATTGGACATTAATGGAATTTTTGAAAGTTTAGTAAGGAAGGGCATTTTGGTCATTTGGATATTAAATGAAATAAAATGGGAAAAACAACACAAAAATTAATCATCTTCTTCAATGTTGCTGCCGAATTTTGCTCTCCACCATAGCTAGGGTTTCAACACTTTTAAGCCTTGATTGTAAGTGATTTACATGCCCGTTTTTAATGTTCTTTACATTTTTTAAATCCTTGTAGCTCGGTTTACCTATTTTTACCAATATTTTGAGCTAGGGTTTATATTTGGAAAAATACCCATAGGTGAAATTTGTGTATTTTGGTGTTTTATGATAGAATATAAGGGTTTAAATTATGCTAGACAACTTGTGCTACTCGGTTTTAAGTAAAAACGAGTAAAACGGCTTAATCGATAAAAATATATATTGTTCATAAGTGTATGTTATAGTGGGAATTTAAGCTTGCTAATGGTAAATAAATGATCAGTGTGTCCTAAAACAGAAGAATTTGAAATAAAATTTAATTTCCGAGCCTTGGGGCAAAAGTGTAAATATGCAAAAGTTTAGGGGTAAAATTGAAATTTTGTCAAAATTTGAATTAAGGACTATTTTGATAATGTGAGTATTAAATGAGCTAAATGTGCTATTTTAGATCAAGAAAAACGAGATTCAAGTCATGAACGAGGGAAAAACAAAGTTGTCGAAGAATAGGCTCGATTCCAAATATTTTGCCATAAGGTAAGTTCATGTGTAAATAATATAACATAATCGTTATTTTTAAGTTAATTGATGTTATTTATATGATATGCTGATTTTTATCATGAAATATATGCTTTGTGGTTATTATCGAATAATATGCAAATTATGTGTGCTACTTGTTAAATATAAATTGCTACCGAGTATTGGTTTCGGTATTCTGTGGAAGACGGCAAGGATATGTGATTGAGGAAAATCCCGTTTAAACCTTAGGAATAGATTAGGATACAAGTGACATGTCACTAGGATGGTTGGGCATCCGAACTCGTTGAGTTGAGTCCGAGTTCACTTATGGATGCAAATGTCCGAACTCGTTAAGTTGAGTCTGAGTTCGTGAGATGTAACTAGGCATCCGAACTCGTTGAGTTGAGTCCGAGTTCACTTATGGATGCGAACACCCGAGCTCGTTGAGTTGAGTCTGAGTTCGCTTATGGGCAGGTTACATGGTCATTTGATTACATATGTGGCACTTATGTACAAATTATCCATGTATCCGAGTTATATTCCGATGTGTTCAACGGGTAAAATTCTAGTGAAATGGAAGAACACTCAAGATACAAGTGTCATTTTGATAAGTGTTGTGAAATGGACACTTTGGATAGGTATGTACTTAACCCTCGGGTTGAAACTCGATACAACAATAATAATGTGGTAAGATGATAAATGATGATTAGAAATATGATATTGTTTTGGTGATACCATGCTAGTGTTATTTGGTATAATTGATTTATTATGTTACTTGTTATTTGCATGTGAACTTACTAAGCATTTATGCTTACTCCCTCCTTTCCATTCATTTTAGTTTTGGACAAGCCGGCTTGGGAATCAGGATAGGTCGAAGGCTCGCTCACACTATCCGAAGAACTATTTTGGTAAAATGGCTTGTATGACTCGAATATGGCATGTATAGCAATATACTTGTTTTGTGTAATTAATCGTGTGATATGGTTGTGGTTTGGTTAAGAAAATGCCTGATAATGATTAGTCCTTGGAATGGCTAATTTAGATCATGTATGAGACCATGTATGTTCAAAGTGATAATAGTCCATGAATATTCATAGAAAAGTGAAATTTGTCATAAAACAGAATATTGTAACAGCAGTAATGTGAGTTTTAAAAATCACTAAAAATAGTACAAACAGAATTAGTTGATGAATTAAATATGAAATTGAAGCTTATTGTGTCTACTTACATATGGAAGAAGCAAAATAGGTAAAGGAGTTATATGTTGTGAGATATTTGAGTTTTAGTGAAACAGGGCCAGAGCAATTTCTGGATCCCCTGTTCCAAATTTGGAAATTCACCATAAATTGTAAAAAAATAATTAGGAGATGTAATTTATATTTTAAGAATCCTTATTTAGTCTAGTTTTAGGAGAAACAAAAGGCACAATCACATGAATTTTGTATAGAGAGAAAAGTGGTTCGTGGTAAGCAGAGGTCAGTGTAGTCAAGTCCTGAAATAGGGGTAACTTTAACTAATAAACTATACTAATTGGCCCAACCAAAAATTCTAGAAAAAAATTAGTAAATATATAAATGAGTCTAGATTCAGGGAAAATTTATGGATCTTGATTTTGAGTTTCGTAACTCGAGATATGATTTTTTTGTAACCGTGACGCAGATAGATAGCAGGTTGCGAGTGTAGAAATAAAGGATTCAAAGTTCTTAAAATGGTAAATTATGTTCAGTAACACCTCAAGCTCGACTCCGGCGATAGTCTCGAGCGTGGGGGCATTACATTTGGTGGTATCAGAGCAGGTTTAGTCAGTTCTCGGACTAACGTGTTTTATGTACGGACTTCGCTATACATGCCATATGTGTATATTGTGATAGTGTAACGACTTCTGACCTTTTAAATGATTTTTTTATAGTAAATGGATCCCGACCCTGCTGTGGCAGATGAAGTAGAGAGTAATGCGCCAGCTCCGGCTGAAGGGGCAGCGCCGACTGAAAATCCACCTCCTATTGTTGGTCAGGGAGGAAGAGAAAGGGGTCGGGAAGCCTTTCTCCAAATGATGAGTGCATGGTACACTGAGTTCATTCGTACGAACCCGAATGTACAACCTCCCCCACCTCCCCCAATTCCTCAACTTGTACCCCCGATGCCTCAGGGTGTGGATATGATGAAATTTCAAAGAACTCCAGTCGATAAATTTTGTAAATTAGGGGCCGAAGAATTCAGAGCTAATATGGATGATGACGTCGAGAAAGCAGAGTTTTAGCTTGAGAATTCTATCCGGGTATTTGATGAACTGTCTTGCACACCTGAAGAATGCTTGAGATGTGTTATATATTTGTTGAGGGATTTAGCTTATAATTGGTGGAAGACATTGATTTCTGTGGTACCGAAAGAGAGGGTAACTTGGGAATTCTTTCAAGAAGAGTTTCGGAAGAAATACATCAGTGAAAGATTTATTGATCAGAAGCGTAAAGAGTTTCTAAAGCTGAAGCAAGGAAATATGACAGTCACTGAATACGAAAGGGAGTTCATCAGATTGAGTAAGTATGCCAGAGAATATGTTCCTACAGAGGCCAAGATGTGCAGACGATTTGAAGACGGGCTCAGTGAAGACATTAAGGTATTTGTTGGGATTCTTGAACTAAAAGAAATGGTGGTACTTGTCAACCGAGCTTGCAAAACTGAAAAACTACTTAAAGAGAAGAAAAAGGTAGAATCTGAGACACGAAATTGGAAGAAAAGACCGATGAGCAGTGCACCCTTACAACAACTCAGAAAATCAAGAAATATGAATCCTCGTTCCCAAGTTTCAGCTGGACAATCATATGGGAATTCTAGGAAGCAAAATGTAGGTCCTAAGTCCCAGACTACTTCGGCAGCTAGTGTAGAGAATTCGAGATTTGTTAAGCCTGAGTGCCAGCGGTGTGGTAGAAATCATTTTGGTCCGTGCAGAGCAAATGAATGTTTTCAATGTGGTTCTCCTGATCATTTTATTAGAGACTGGCCAGAGAGAATTAAAAAAGAAAAATTTCAGAGTACAAAAGCAAGTGGTGCAGATTCGAGTGGAAGGTATTCAAGAAAAGCTGGGAGTGAAGCAAGCAACAAGAATGTGGTCAGAGATTCAGCAATTAAATCTGAAGGAATGGCTCCAGCTAGAACTTATGCCATTAAAGTGCATGAAGATGCTTCCTCACCCGACGTGATCACTGGTATATTTTCTCTTTATGATGTTAATGTTACTGCTTTAATTGACCCCGGTTCTACTCATTCATATGTGTGCATAAAATTGGTGTCTAGTATGAATATACCTGTTGAGAATACAGAATTTATGATTAAAGTGTCAAACCCGTTAGGCAAATATGTTATAGTTGATAAAGTATGCAAGAAATGTCCTTTAATGATTCGGGGTTATTACTTTCCGACAGACTTGATGTTGTTGCCGTTTGATGAGTTTGATATTATTTTGGGCATGGATTGGTTGACATTGAATGATGCTATAGTAAATTGTAAACAGAAAGTTATTGAATTAAAGTGTGAAAATAGTGAAACTCTACGGGTTGAATCAGATAAATCAGAGGCATTGTCTAGTGTGATTTCTTCAATGTCGGCTCGGAGATATTTGAGAAAGGGTTATGAAGCTTATTTAGCGTATGTGTTGAATACAAAAGAAATTGAAAAGAAAGTGGAATTAGTGCCGATTGTGTGTGAGTTTCGAATGTATTTCCAGAGGAATTGCCAGGTTTACCTCCAGTCAGAGAAGTAGAGTTTGGTATTGATTTGATGCCGGGAACAACTCCGATCTCGATTGCTCCGTATAGAATGACACCAACGGAGTTGAAAGAATTAAAGTTGTAGTTGTAAGAGTTGACCGACAAAGGCTTTGTGAGACCGAGTTTTTTGCCTTAGGGTGCTCCTGTGTTGTTTGTGAAAAAGAAGGATGGTTCAATGAGATTGTGTGTTGACTATCGGCAATTAAACAAAGTGACAATTAAGAACAAGTATCCATTGTCGAGAATTGATGATTTGTTTGATCAGCTGAAAGGAGCAACGTGGTTTTCAAAGATCGACTTGAGATCTGGGTACTACCAGCTGCGGGTAAAAGAGTCAGATGTGCCTAAAACTGCTTTTAGAACAAGGTACGATCATTATGAATTTTTAGTTATGCCATTCGGATTAACAAATGCTCCTGCTGTGTTTATGGATTTGATGAATCGCATATTTCGACCATACTTGGACAAGTTTGTTGTGATATTTATAGACGATATCTTAATCTATTCCAAAGATGAGACCGAGCATGCTGAGCACTTGAGGATAGTTTTGCAAACCTTGCGAGACAAGCAGTTATATGCCAAGTTTAGTAAAAGTGAATTTTGGCTTCGGGAAGTTGGATTTTTGGGTCATATTGTTAAAGGGGATGGTATACGGGTTGATCCTAGTAAAATTTCAGCTATTGTTGAATGGAAACCACCGAAGAATGTAACCGAGGTTAGAAGTTTCTTGGGGCTAGCTAGATATTATCGACGGTTTGTAAATGGATTTTCTATAATTGCTGCTCCTATAACTAGATTACTCCGCAAGGATGTTAAATTTGAGTGGACGGAAGAATGTCAACGAAGTTTCGAAGAATTGAAAAAGTTATTAACAGAGGCACCAGTGTTAATACAGCCCGAGTCAAGTAAAGAATTTGTGGTATATAGTGATGCTTCTCTAAATGGTTTGGGATGTGTACTGATGCAAGAAGGAAATGTTGTGGCTTATGCTTCGAGACAGTTAAAACCTCACGAGAGGAATTATCCAACTCATGATTTGGAATTGGCTGCGGTGGTGTTTGCTTTGAAGATTTGGCGACACTATCTATATGGTGAAAAGTGTCGAGTATATACCAATCACAAAAGTTTTAAATATTTGTTGTCACAAAAAGATTTGAACTTGAGACAGCGAAGATGGTTGGAGTTATTGAAAGATTACGAGCTTGTGATTAACTATCATCCAGGAAAAGCAAATGTAGTTGCAGATGCCTTGAGCAGAAAGTTGTTGTTTGCTTTGAGAGTTATGAACACTCAGTTGGAAATGTCAGATGATGGTTCGATTCTAGCCGAGTTGAAAGTAAGATCGATGTTTTTACAAGAGATTTGTGAAGCTCAGAAAAGCAATGAAGACTTGCAAGCCAAAAGAAAGCAATGTGAGGTTGATACAGAGTCAGATTTCAGAATCGGTTTTGATGGTTGCTTGATGTTTAAAGATCGGGTTTGTGTACTGAAAAATAATGAGTTGATTCAAAAGATTTTACAGGAAGCACATAATGGTTGTTTGGCAGTTCATCCGGGCAGTACAAAAATGTATAATGATTTGAAGAAAATGTATTAGTGGAATGGAATGAAAAGAGATATCTCTGAATTTGTATCCAAATGCTTAATTTGTCAACAAGTGAAAGCTGAACACCAAGTGCCTTCGGGACTACTTCAGCCTATTATGGTTCCTGAATGGAAATGGGATTGGATTACTATGGATTTTGTTTCAGGGTTGCCATTGACTCCAGGAAAGAAAGATGCCATCTGGGTAATAGTTGACAGATTAACTAAGTCGGCTCATTTTATTCCGGTACGTACAGATTATTCTCTTAACAAGTTGGCTGAATTGTATATCAGAGAAATTGTTAGATTACACAGAATACCATTGTCAATCATTTCAGACAGAGATCCGAGATTTACTTCACGATTTTGGCAAAAGTTACAAGAAGCATTAGGTACGAAGTTAAATTTCAGTACTGCTTTTCATCCACAAACTGATGGGCAATTAGAGAGAGTAATTCAGATTCTTGAAGACATGCTCAGATGTTGTGTATTGGAATTTCAAGGTAGTTGGGAAAGATACTTACCGTTGGTAGAATTTGCTTATAATAATAGTTATCAGACGAGTTTGAAGATGGCACCTTATGAAGCATTGCACGGTCGCAAGTGTCGGATGCCACTGTATTGGACTGAACTTAAAGAAAATCAGATTTATGGAGTTGATCTTATAAAAGAAACCGAAGAAAAAGTGAAAGTGATTCGAGATTGTTTAAAAGCTGCTTTGGATAGACAGAAATCTTATGCAGATTTGAAATGAAAAGAAATTGAGTTTCAAGTTGGTGATAAGGTATTTTTAAAGGTGTCTCCTTGGAAAAAAGTTCTTAGATTTGGTCGGAAGGGCAAATTAAGTCTGCGCTTTATCGGGCCGTATGAAATAATTGAAAGGGTTGGACTGGTAGCTTATAGATTGGCATTACCATCTGAGTTAGAGAAAATTCATGATGTGTTCCATGTGTCTATGTTACGTCAGTATCGTTCGGATCCTTCACATGTGGTTTCACCGACAGAAATTGAACTACAACCAGACATGACTTACGAAGAAGAACCGATTAAGATTTTAGCTCGAGAAGTCAAACAACTAAGGAATAAAAGTATTGCTCTTGTAGAAGTGTTGTGGCACAAGCATGAAGTAGAAGAGGCTACATGGGAACCTGAGGAAACTATGAGGAATCAATACCCACACCTGTTTACCGGTAAGATTTTCGAGGACGAAAATCCTTAAAGGGGGAGAGTTGTAATATCCCGAATTAGGGCCTAATCGGAATAGTGGTTTCATGACCACAAATCCGAGATAGAAATAATTATTTTATAATTATTTTGAGGTTTATGATATGATTGCATGATTGTGTGGAAATTTCGTGAAGAAATTCTATGCATAAAGTGCTTAATTTAAAATTAGGGGCTAAATCGAATAAGTTGCAAAATTTGCATTCTAGAATCTTTTAGTATGAAATTGCTTTGAAATATTAATTAGGAGGTCTTAAATAGCAATTTAACCAATTTCTAAGTTTATGGACAAAAATTGGACATGAATGGAATTTTTGAAAGTTTAGTAAGGAAGGGCATTTTGGTCATTTGGATATTAAATGAAGTAAAATGGGAAAAACAACACAAAAATTAATCATCTTCTTCATATGTTGCTGCCGAATTTCGCTCTCCACCATCGCTAGGGTTTCAACACTTTTAAGCTTTGATTGTAAGTGATTTCCATGCCCGTTTTTAATGTTCTTTACATTTTTTAAATCCTCGTAGCTTGGTTTACCTATTTTTACCAATATTTTGAGCTAGGGTTTATATTTGGAAAAATACCCATAGGTGAAATTTGTGTATTTTGGTGTTTTATGATAGAATATGAGGGTTTAAATTATGCTAGACAACTTGTTCTACTCGGTTTTAAGTAAAAACGAGTAAAACGGCTTAATCGGTAAAAATATATATTGTTCATAAGTGTATGTTATAGTGGAAATTTAAGCTTGCTAATGGTAAATAAATGATCAGCATGTCCTAAAACATAAGAATTTGAAACAAAATTTAATTTCCGAGCTTGGGGCAAAAGTGTAAATATGCAAAAGTTTAGGGGTAAAATTGAAATTTTGTCAAAATTTGAATTAAGGACTATTTTGATAATGTGAGTATTAAATGAGCTAAATGTGCTATTTTAGATCAAGAAAAACGAGATTCAAGTCGTGAACGAGGGAAAAACAAAGTTGTCGAGGAATAGGCTCGATTCCAAATATTTTGCCATAAGGTAAGTTCATGTGTAAATAATGTAACATAATCGTTATTTTTAAGTTAATTGATGTTATTTATATGATATGCTTATTTTTATCATGAAATATATGTTTTGTGGTTATTATCGAATAATATGCAAATTATGTGTGCTACTTGTTAAATATAAATTGCTACCGAGTATTGGTTTCGGTATTCTGTGGAAGACGGCAAGGATATGTGATTGAGGAAAATCCCGTTTGAACCTTAGGAATAGATTAGGATACAAGTGACATGTCACTAGGATGGTTGGGCATCCGAACTCGTTGAGTTGAGTCCGAGTTCACTTATGGATGCAAATGACCGAACTCGTTGAGTTGAGTCCGAGTTCGTGAGATGTAACTAGGCATCCGAACTCGTTGAGTTGAGTCCGAGTTCATTTACGGATGCGAACGCCCGAGCTTGTTGAGTTGAGTCTGAGTTCGCTTATGGGCGGGTTACATGGTCGTTTGATTACATATGTGGCACTTATGTGCAAATTATCTATGTATCCGAGTTATATTCCGATGTGTTCAACGGGTAAAATTCTAGTGAAATGGAAGAACACTCAAGATGCAAGTGTCATTTTGATAAGTGTTGTGAAATGGACACTTTGGACAGGTATGTACTTAACCCTCAGGTTGAAACTCGATACAACAATAATAATGTGGTAAGATGATAAATGATGATTAGAAATGTGATATTGTTTTGGTGATACCATGCCAGTGTTATTTGGCATAATTGATTTATTATGTTACTTGTTATTTGCATGTGAACTTACTAAGCATTTATGCTTACTCCCTCCTTTCCATTCATTTTAGTTTTGGACAAGTCGGCTTGGAAATCGGGATAGGTCGAAGGCTCGCTCACACTATCTGAAGAACTATTTTGGTAAAATGGCTTGTATGACTCGAATATGGCATGTATAGCAATATACTTGTTTTCTGTAATTAATCTTGTGATATGGTTGTGGTTTGGTTGAGAAAATGCCTGATAATGATTAGTCCTTGGAATGGCTAATTTAGATCATGTATGAGACCATGTATGTTCAAAGTGATAATAATCCATGAATATTCATAGAAAAGTGAAATTTGTCATAAAACAGAATATTGTAACAGCAGTGATGTGAGTTTTAAAAATCACTAAAAATAGTAGAAATAGAATTAGGTGGTGAATTAGAGATGAAATTGAAGCTTATTGTGTCTACTTTCATATGGAATAAGCGAAATAGGTAAAGGAGTTATATGTTTTGAGATATTTGAGTTTTAGTGAAACAAGGCCAGAGCGATTTCTGGATCCCCTGTTCCAACTTTGGAAATTCACCATAAATTGTAAAAAAATAATTAGGAGATTTAATTTTTATTTTCAGAATCCTTATTGAGTCTAGTTTTAGGAGAAACAAACAGCACAATCACATGAATTTTTTACAGAGAGAAAAGTGGTTCGTGGTAAGCAGAGGTCAGTGCAGTCGAGTCCTGAAACAGGGGTAACTTTAACTAATAAAATGTACTAATTGGCCCAACAAAAAATTCTATAAAAAAATTAGTATATATATAAATGAGTCTAGATTTAGGGAAAATTTACGGATCTTGATTTCGAGTTTTGTAACTCGAGATATGATTTTTTTTGTAACCATGACGCAGATAGACAGCAGGTTGCGAATGTAGAAATAAAGGATTCAAAGTTCTTAAAATGGTAAATTATGTTCAGTAACACCTCAAGCTCGACTCCGGCGACGGTCTAGGGCGTGGGGGCGTTACAGGTACTATTCCAACGATAACTTTTCTAATGGCAACAAGAGGTCCAACAGCCATAATTTTTCTTATATAAACCCATCCAAACTTTATTCTTTTCAACTCAATACTCAATACTCAATACTCAATCTTCAATCCTAAATCCTAAATCCTCAATCTTCAATTTTCAATCCTCAATTTTCAATTCTCAATTCTCAATTCTGAAATTTATACTGATTATCAATTCTCAATTATTTTTTTTAAATATTTCTCTGAATCTTATTTTTTATTTTATTTTATTCTTTATAATTTCTAAAATGGTAAATCAGCTTATTCGTTTGGATGAAAGCATATATCCGATGTTTAATTGCAAATGGTAAGAAGAATATTATTATATTATTTAATTTTAAATAGTTAAGTATTATGTTGTCGAGATTATTAATTTTTTATGTTTATATAATTAAGGCGAAGATCGAATTTTGGAGACGTACATAAACAATTTAAGTGAAGGTGCATCGGATGTCATTTATGGACACTTGCGAATTGCAGGATTTCTATACGCGGCTCGCATGCTTAGGGGGACTAAATTGGACCCCCCACTTATTAGTGCTTTGGTCGAAAGATGGAGACTGGAGACACACATATTTCATCTTCCTTGCGGTGAATGTACAATTACACTCAAGGACATTAGTTTACAACTCGGTCTACCGATTGATGGGGAAGTTATTACGGGGCCAATGGCGAGTGTCAATTGGAGTGCAACATGCAAGCAACTAATAGGGAAGGTGCCGAACAAGTTTAAGGGTATCCAGATCGAGATGGGTTGGTTAGAGGACAACTTCTAAAATATCAAGGCTTCCGCGAGTGACATTGAAAAAGAATAATTCACATATGCATTCATCTTGAGGTTTATTAGGGATCTACTTATGCCAGATAAATCTCGAAATCTGGTACATTTAAGGTGGCTACTACTATTAACCGACTTGAAAGAAGCAAGATAACTTAGTTAGGGATCAGCGGTGCTGGCGATATTGTAGCAAAAAATGTGTCGAGTGATGAAAATAGAAATAGCCAAAACCGGCAGTTGCATGCTCCTTCTTCAATCGTGGGCATGATATCGACTACCATTTTTACGCCCCCGAGTGGATCACCTTTATGAATTTCCACTTGTAATATGGTAAAATTCATTTGATACTATCATTATTGTTATAATTTTTCATTGTTGTAATTTTGAAATAACATATTATTTAATTAGGTGAAACAATGCGGCGAGACATATAGGTATACTAACCAAACTTAAGGATATCCAGCTAGCTTTAGACACATAGGTATCTTAGGCAAGTGCTAAAATTTATAAATTCGTACTGCATTTTATATGGATGCCATATGCTGATCTAAGAATTCAAGAATGCATCTCGGCCGAATTTTTGGTCAATTGCAACATCTGGCAAGTCAAAGTTCCATTAACCGTTTTTGTAATAGTCGAGATATACAAATCCAACTAAGTGATGTGATAGTTCGGTGTACGCAACGTATTCTGCCACCACCCTAGGAGCTCGATGACCTACATAAGATCAACTTGCAGGGGAGACTCAAGGAACATTAACCAATATTCCATAAGAAGTATATCGAGATATGGCAGCGTAGGTACTACTACTTGCCAATTCGTGAACCATTTCTCATGCCAAATTTGGCGACATCTCCTAATTACATGGATTGGTTTAGGCATAACGGCAAGTCGTATCTACTGTCAACTGCGAAAATAAGTAGGAAACGTCGCCATAATAGGCCTAAACGAGGGCCCATTAATCCTAGGTCGGGAGAACATGCTAAGAGAGGATCAATATCTGCTCCAAGCCCACACGAGGACCCGATTGTCATGCAACCTACCGGTAATTATGGTTCATATATTTTTTCTGCTAACCCACTTTTTTATACACAAGTACCACATCATGCATCATTAGTTACTGCATCAACACCTCTTCTAGATGTATATTTCGCACAACCGTCACCCATAGCACCGTATTACACGTCAATGTTGATCTACCGTAATTTTTTGTAATAGATTAAACTATTTTTGGTGCTTAATGAGCTCGTAGGAAAGAGATTTAGTTATATTTTGTTTAGTTATCGGTTTTAGTATATAGTAATAAAAAGAGCAATTTCAATAATTTATATGACCTTGAGGGCCAAAGTAGGACTAAAGATAAACTAACATATTCAGTGAGTGTGTAAGACGTCATTCAGGGACACAAAGACAGTGGATTGTCCACGATGTTGCAATAAGGAGCTTCAATGTTGCAACATAGTGAAAAGAGTACTAAAAAAAAGCAGTCTACCTTCGATGTCGCGACATAAACAGAGGGTGTCACGACACCAAAATGACGTGGGGAATTAATGAGCCAGGGGTGTTTTCATCTGTGCAACGAATTTTAAGGTGAAATCTTCAGCCGAATTAGGTTAAGGATAAGTGGCCAACCCTAGGCCTATAAATAGCATTGCTCGAAACACTTTATGGACAACATTTTACTTAGTTTTAATTTTACTTTCATTGTATTTAGATTTTCTCTTAGCTTTCTATTTCGTTCTTCATGGGGATCAAATTGTAGATTGCCATTACTTTTCAACAGATTTTTGTTCGCACATTTATAATTATATCAGGATTTTTCTTATCTTTGTTTTTGATTTATTTATAATGGTTATCTTTTTTATCGATTACTTTGCATGTGTTAAATCCATAGGGAACTAACCCAATAAGAGAGATTAACGAGTGAATGTGGGATTAATTAACCTCTCTATAGGGTTTCTTAATGAATCAGCTGGTTGGGATAGGAATAACTTCAAACCCTAGGCTTGATGACCCTAGGAAGTCATATAGGTGGAAATGAACCCAAAATCGGTATTGCATATCCGTGAAAACCTTACCCCAATCTGGTCTGGACTATGACATCGAGAGATAAGTAGTTCTTATCAACTCATTAGATTAGTGGAAGGCTGAAAGGCCCTGCTAAGTTAATGACTAGTTGATTGAATAGAACCCAAAATAGGAGTTAATTATGAACATGGAAGCGAGTTAGTCTTCTATCATTAAATCTGATAAAATTTGCAATCCGTCTCCATAATAACTTTTATTATTTTTATAAAATATATTTTATCATCACCTTAGGATTTATTGTAATATAATTTAATTAAATTACTAGCTAGATCCATTAACGTTGGAATTAATCTTAGTTTAGTCTCGCCTCTTTTGGGTACAATCCTCAGAGTACTTGCATACTTCGTTGTAAAACTCTATTACAACCTGACTTGTATACTTACGAACATCACTTTCATTCATATCCTTAGTAGTAGTATTCTCACTTCCGACATTGATACGTCGGGAGGCGGTCAAGTTGTTGATGCCATTTCCAATGAGGCAACACCACTGAATTGGTTTTAATTTTTGTACTTAATAGTATAGTTAGGAAAATTTAAAGTTATAGATACAATTTGTATTTTCTTTTTCTTTTTATTCATTTAATTTACTAACTTTTTCTTTTACTTTGTAGATTTCACTGTATAACTCAGAGTAGAGGTATACCTATAAAGCCAACCACTGATCTAGAAAGACTAATACGCAAAAAATCGTCGACAGCAGCAACAATAGCATATGCAAAATAACCTGTCTACTAGAGTTGACCCACCATGACATAACCTACTCTTTGACAATCCTAACTTACTAGATCTACCACCACTATTACCAATAAGCCACCAATGGCTCGAGAGGAACGCACTCTAAGTGATTATGCACTACTGAGTCTTAACACAGTACAAAATACTATCATGAGGCTAGCTATCACAACCAATAGTTTTGAAATAAATTCGGCCATGATCTGGATGATTCAAAACAACTTGCAGTACAGAGGAACTATGTCGAAGGATCCAAACCAACATTTAAAACGATTTTTCCAACTTTGTGATACTTTTAAATTTAATAGGGTCACCAATGACACCATTCATTTTTGGTTGTTCCCCTTCTCCTTAATAGATAACACTTTATCTTGGTTAGATTCACAAGCACCAAGATCTATCACGACATGGAACAAACTTGCAAAAAAATTATTTTACAAGTTTTTTCCTATCAGAAAAATAATCCAACTGAGAAGAGAGATCGCAACTTTTAAACAGATGGAAGGAGAAAGTTTTCACGAAGCTTGGGAGCAATTTAAGTTGCTGATGCAAAGATGCCCTCACCATGGTTTACCTAAATGGATGTGGTTGTAAATGTTTTACAATGAGCTGGATGCAGATTCTAGGGTAGGACTCGATGGAGTGGCAATAGGAGCATTGATGAATTATACATATGAAGATGCCTATCAATTGATAGAGAACATGATTATGAATTCCTACCAATTGTAACGGCCCAAAATCGGGCCTAATCAGAATAGTGATTTCAAAATCACTTCCTAAGGTTTAAGAAAATTATTTTGGCAATAAATTATGTGTTTTAGTGATTTTAGAAGTATGCATGAAAATTTTGGCGATTTAATTTACGCAATTGAAGGCTTAATCGCGAAAATAGACTAAATCGCATAAAGGGTAAAAGTTACAAATTACTAGCAAATTGAGTTAAATAATTAGAGAAATGAAATGTGGAGGTTTTAAAAGGCAATTAAGCCCTTTAGTGATAGCATGGCTGGCCAAGTAGATGAAGAAATAGAAAAGTCAAATTTTCTTTATATAGTAGGTGAGATATTTGAGTAAAATAGTAACCTAATAGTCTAGTTTCCAATCTTGTCTCATTTTGGTCTTCTTCTTCCACCGAAATACTCAGCAAATTAGAAGTTTGAAGCTTTAAAATTTTTAGCCATCTTTAGCTTCCAAAGGTAAGTGATTTTAGGGTGCTTTTTCAAAAAAAATTTCTACTTTTGAGACCCATATAGCATAAACTTTCTAATGAGGGGTGTATTGAGCATTTTGGTTTGAAGTTTAAAAATTTTCCATGAGTGTACAAATGATGTTTGCTGAAATTTTTGGGAAGAAAATGAGCTATTGTTGTTAAATAAACAACTTGTGAAAGAGTTTGCATGAGAATACATAAAATGGGACTTAGTTGTAGAGGTTGCAAAATAAAGAGGCAAGTGTTGGAAATAATGAGAAATTGGGGTAGTAATGAGAATAAAAAGAGTTGTCTAGGCATGAGAGTTGAGGAAATTTGATAAAAATTGATTTCCGGGCCTAGGGGTAAAATGGTCAATTTGCCATAATTTAGGGGCAAAATGGTCATTTTACCAATTTATGAATTTTTGTTTGTTTGTATTAAATTAGTGGCTAAATTGGCAAATTCGTTATTGTCATAGATCAAGAATTGTCGAATCCGATCCTAGACCGGTGAAAAGCCAAGCAAATTGACTGAACCAATTAGCCACTTTCGTTTTTGTATACCGAGGTAAGTTGTAGGTAAATAATACAACATTTATAATTTTCACGCTTAAAATCACTCATTTGTTGTAAATTCTTGAGTTGTGGTGTGAGCTATGAATGCACTAGATAATCGAGCTTGAAATGTGGAAATGATTATTTGTATTTATAAAGTATTGAGAACATGCGTAATTGAGCCTGATTGAGTAATTAAAATAGATTGGATATTCACAACGAGACTTGAGTAATATGTGAGCTAATGTAAGACATGTCCGGGACATGCATCAGCCACACTAGGAGAGCTAGTGTAAGACATGTCCGGGACATGCATGGGCCTCGAGATTTTTGAGCTAGTGTAAGACACGTCTAGGACGTGCATCGGCTTTGAGACGAGAGCTAGTGTAAGACATGTTTGGGACATGCATTGGCCTCAAGATTTTTGAGCTAGTGTAAGACACGTCTGGGACGTGCATCAACTTTGATACGAGAGCTAGTTTAAGACATGTCTGGGACATGCATCAGCCTCGAGATATGCAAGCTAGTGTAAGACCTGTCTAGGACATGGCGACAGCTTATTGTGTGTCAGTGTGAGACCTGTCTGGGACATGGCGTCTACACCAATAGATGAGAGCTAGTGTAAGACCATGTCTGGGACATAGCATCTACTCAATACCTTACATTGAGGGCTTAATGAATATCCTTTCTTATTTTGAGTAATTCAACGGGAAAATTCAAATTAAATGTTTAATTGTGAGATATTGTGATAATCTTTGTAAGTGATGCAGGTACTTAGTGTAATGCATAAAATGTGAGTTCACTAGCATGTTATGTGATTAGTAAAGGAAGGAATTGAGTAAGTTATGTTGTAGTTATTCTTGATGTATGCATCATTTGAAATGAAATGAGAGTCAACTTGTTATGGTAAATTGTTGTTATTTATTTACTTACGACTTACTAAGCTTTACACTTACTCCTCTCCTTTCCATTTTCTTTTAGAGCCGCCTAATTAATTTAAGGATCCAAGAGCATCTGAGGCAGCGTATACACTATCAACCAAAATACTCGGTATGGTCGTATTTTGTGTTTTGAGTAATGGCCTGTATAAGTTAAATGGTTATTTTGTTGTAAGGTACATTAGTGAGCCAATTGTGTTGGCCATTTATGACATTAAGTTCATTTTGTAAATGACCATTGGAATTGGCTAAAATGGTTCTAGTTATTATTAATGAAATGAGCATGAGTTCTTGCAAAGGTTGATAAAACTCATCAATGTATTGGATGCCAATTTATGGCTATTGGCTAATCATAGTAGACTTAGTATATTTGGACTTGTATTGGTTTTGTTTCAGGGTGGCAAAAAGGCTTGGTAAATAGTGCATTTTTTCCCACACGAGTAGGCACACAGGCATGTGCCTAGACCGTGTGCGACACACGGCCAGCCCACGAGGGTGTGTATAGCCGTGTGGTTGCTGACGTCAGAAACAAAATACCCAGGTTCTCTCACACGGGCTGGCACACGGGTGTGTCCTAGCCATGTGACAAACACGGGCTGAGCCCACAGGCGTGTGCCATGACCGTGTGTCTGTTGGCATCAATGCCAAGGTTGTTACACACGGGCGTGTCATGGCCGTGTAAGGGGACACAGGCTAGGCAAACGGGCATGTGCTCAGCCGTGTGAAAACCCCTGTAGGTTGAATGTTGGAAATTAATTCCGCACAGGCGAGGGGCACAGGCGTGTCTCTAACGTACTTAGGTCGTGTGGGGTACACAGGCCATTAGCACGGCCATGTTTAGAGACCACACGGGCATGTTGTCCTTCCATACGGACGCATGCCCTGTTTATGCTAGTTTTTGAAGAAATTTTTGCAAGTGCATGAAATAGTTCTGGATCATCTCTGATCCATGATTTAGGCTTTGTAGGCCCATAAGAAGGTTTGTAGATTGATGTTTGAAAATTTTTAAAATTGAGATGTATTTTCGAAGGTTTGAGATTGATTAATTGCATGTGTTTTAGAAAGGTAATGCCTCATACCCTATTCTGGCGTTGGATACGGGTAAGGGGTGTTACACCAATGGACTAACGAGAGATTCACCTACGGTCTGAGACCATTCATGGCTAAAGTTGTCTAAGAGGAGGACAAATACCAACAAATATTGGGCAAGCTTAACCGATTTAAGTCGACATCTAATAGGCCCATGGTGCATGAAACATCTAGAACAATTGGCCAGTATCCTGAGAATTCAGACAATGACATAAATTACATTTGGAATAGGGGTGAAAATCCCTATTCAAACACTTATAATCCCTATTACAGAGATCACCCAAATCTTAAAGAGGCAACAATTAAGGAGGAGGTAATAATTTTAATTAGAATAGACAAAATATTATTTATCAACCTTATTATTTGTAAGAAACTCAGGAAATGGCCAACCTCAGTGACCATACTATATGTGGTGAAAGGCTAGATAGGATTGAAGAAGAGATGCAGTTAATTTGGACAGAGGTAAGATAAGTGCAGTCTAAATGAACTTAAACGCAAACCACATTGACTAATCTTGAAGATCAGATGGTCCAATTAATGAGCATGATGAGAGACATCAAAAGGTAAATTAGCACAAGCATCCCGAGCAATACTAAAAATAACCCTCAGAAAGAAAGAAAGGAGTAAGTAAAGACAATAGTGCTCCATTCTGGTAAAATACTATGTAGCCTAAATAACCCTACTTAAGAGGAAGATGAAGAAGATGTCGATGATCCTCAGGAAGCAACCTTTCAAAAAGATAATACTGAAATAGAGCCAGAGACGATAGTCGAGCCAACAGTTGAGCCGAAAGATAAGCAGAACCTAGAACCTGTCCTCATAAAGATACCATTCCCCTCACAATTAGATGATAAATGGAAAAGGGATGAAATGGATTTTGTAAGTTTTTTAAACTTATTTAAATCGCTTAATGTTAATTTGCCTCTCACTGAATTAATAGAAAAATTCCTAAATATGCAAAGTACCTAAAGGAAATAATAGCTAGGAGTAGAAAAATTAAATAGGGAGATTAGATTAACTTAGACACATCCTGTAGTGCAATCATCACTAAACAAATACCCCAAAATTAAAATACTTAGGGAGTTTCACAATACCAATAGAGATAAGGAACATGCACTTTAACAAGGCCCAATGTAACCTAGGAGCCAATATCAACCTAATGCCCTTATCAATATATAAGAAACTTGGGTTATGGGAGCACAAAAATACCTATATCACACTACAGTTAGCTTATAGATCTTTGGTACAACTGAAAAGGGTGCTCAAAGATGTGGTTAGTTAAGGTGCACAATTTCATCATCCCGTTAGATTTTGTAATTTTAGATTTTGAAGAAGACAATCATATTCTGTTAAAGAGACCCTTCTTAGCTATATCTATATCCACCATAGACATAGAAAATAACAAATTAATCATGAAAATCAATGGTGAGCCTGAAACTTTCAAATATGGTCACCTACAGAATGAGAGCCATAAGGAGAATTTAGGGAAAGCATGTTATGAGATATCTATAAATTTCCCTATGTGGTCACTTACAGAATGAGGGCCATAAGGAGAATTTAGGGAAAGCATGTTATGAGATATCTATAAATATCCCTAATGACCTTGATCCGTGAAGAGTGTATTATGTGATTGATATAGGTCGAAACACGAAACCTCTATGTCGTGACATTGCTGCAAAAAATTACAAGGTTGACCCGACTCGCTATGCAACCTGCTAATCTGTCACAATTATTGTGGCATATCAAGGACTTTCTGGCACTTAACTAGCTTGTTTTCTGGTGTTTTTATATGTTTTTATTTCATTTTCAGTTTTTATTTGCTTAGGTTAATCTATGTAAAATAAGCGTTTTTACACAATTTTTAGTGTTTTGAGGACTCGTAAGGTCAACTTGGACCTTGGGTTTGACTAACGGGTTATTTGAATGTGTAAGACATCAATTTAGGCTTAAGTATGCCAGGAACAACGGCTGTGTCGTGACATCAACGTCCAGCGTCGTGACACTAAACTTCAAAGCATCAAAGGCTGAAAATAGGGTTGACATCGTGACGTGGGGATCTTGGTGTCATGACATCACTGTGACAAATTGCTGACTTCAATAGCTGCATGAACAAATTTTTAAAAGCTACAAGTTGTTTATTAAATTAATGGTATTTGTAACACCCCATACTCGGCCTAGATGTCAAATCGAATATCAAGATGCCACACTGCCATCTCACATTGGTTTCGTTATTGTTGTCATGTTTGACATATATACATTTTTTATTGTTACAGTAACATACATGCGAATAATAAGTCGTACAAGGTCAAATTAACATTTAGTCATACTAACATACAACAAACAACCATAAAGTAGGCATAAATCAAGTATTAGGACCATTTATCAAATTTTCTCGAAAATGTTACGTAGATATCGATACTACCTCTTTGGTATCAATATTTCCTTTAAGTGGTATCGATACCACCTAGATAATCAATACCAAACTAGCATTCTGTTTCTCGCCAAATTTCAAAATATCGGAAATTATTGGTACCTTTCATAAGGTATCGATAATTACACGCCGAATATCAATACTCGGGCCAAGGTATCGATACCAAAATGGTATTCTGACTCTTTGCACTTTCGAAAATACAAAGATATCATTTTAAAATCCTTAATATCGATACCTTTGCTTTAGGTTACAAAAATTCAACATATAAAAACATTTAAAACATTCAAACTTAGTCCCTAAACCAAGCTTCATTCACCTAGTCACATAAGCACCAAAATGTCTAAACAATAAACCAAACACCGTGTCCAAGTTCACAAGATTCCAAACTTACACAATATGCAAATAATCCCAAATACATCTTAACAAAACCGATAAAAATGTCTACCATATTTCCTTTTCATTCCCTAGAACTAAAATAAACAAAACACCTACTATAATGAGTAAAGAATGGCTTGGATCAATCCCTCGACAGTCACATTGCTTATAGCGGGAACATAACTACTTTGTAAAGGATAAAATGGAGTAGGTGAGCTTAACAAGCTCAGTGACTGCCTAGAGTAACCACTACACAAACAACTCATCATGCATCAACCAAACAACATACAATATATTTCCAAAACATCATTAACTAAATGCCATAATTCACATATCTAGTCATATTCCATGCATTCTTCTACACATTATTTATACGTGCATTTAGGCATATATATATTCTGACATGTATTAATCACATATAAGCACATATAATCACAATGTATGATAATTTGGCTCTTGAGATTATAAAACATAAAGTGAACTCTATCACCGCTCATTGGATACACAGATCTCCAACACACCATACATAAACTCATAGAGTCAAATTTATCCCATAAGCGATACATATAGCTAATGCTCTCCAACACACCACACATATATATCCTAGTGAATGGAGCTTAACTCACATTCCCTTATCTCTCCAAAATTGTCCTTGGGCCTCAACGTCCCATATATCACAGCACATATAAGTGAGTATTCATAATCCTATGGCATGTCAACTATATCCAACGGTCTCATTAAGTCACAAGGCCAAAATATCCATAATTTCATTAAATATCACTTACTAATCATCCGCACACATTCACCGCATAATCATATCATTAGCATATTATACACACTGCCACATGGCATGAACGACATACCCTTATATTTACCGTCAAAATAGTCATCACAGCATGTTCATATTTCATCACATCATAATTCTCTTTATCACAATTCACAAACATATTCATCATATATTTAGCATAAGTAAAAGAACACTTACACTCAGAATTTAAAGAAGGGGTTTAGGATACCTCTAAATTCACAAATACACAACAAATCACTTACGAGCAGTTATTCCAACACACTCACCGAAATATTCACTTTTGTCGGAAAACTGAAAGCTTAAACAAGCTTTTATTTGCCTTTATCTCTACTCGTTGAAGGTCGTATCGACTCTAACACTTCAACAAGACAAACCACACATATATTCAATCAACAATCAATCAAAAACTCACATCAAACAGCGACACACAAGCCTAAGCTACACTCTCTTCTAACCAAAACCTTTAACACGACAAACTTAAAATTTGAATAACTTAGCCTACACTTAATATTTTTCACATGAAATGAATTCCATTTATCTACATATTCATCTATGGCTAATTCCCAACCTTTAAACTACACAAAACTACATGTTTTAAGGTATCAAAATTTTTCGACAAGTTTTGGCCCTTTCAACGAAAATTCATTAAAACATGAGAAATTCTTGACGAAACTTCAAAGTTACTTTGGAAAGCTTCTGATTAGGTTAAAAATAATTGAAAAACACTTTAAAACCAAGTTTTTATCCACAAACTCGAAATTCACCATTAAAGACCCGATTTTTGGCTTTTAATCAAAACATGTGACTTAACAGCTAAAAATTTAGTGTAAAGAACTAAATAACATTTAAAACTAATAGAAAAATGATTGGTTACTTTCGACGAAAGAAAAACAGAGATATGACGTGAGTTTGAGAAAACCCACACTTGAGGAAAATGATGAAATTGGTGAGATTTTTTGGTGATTTCTTGAAATATTTTGAAGATTGGTAACTTGAAAAATAACAAAAATCAAAAGGGAGAATATTTAGCAACCAAAATTAATGAAGAGGACTTGAGAGAGAAAAAAATGGCACAAGCAATAAGAGAGCAAAGCTTTTTCGTGAAATAAGCTGGGAATGGGGGGATTTTAGGTTGGTTTTAAAATTCTGGTAAATTTTCTTTATAAGAACTCTCAATTTTGACCGTGTTACAATTCAGTCCTTTTTTCAAAATTAGGGATATTTAAAACTCGTATCCAAAAATTGGATGTAGGTTTTGCCTATATATACACCCTTATAACCTTATTAGAGGGTGTTGTTGGTTGGTTGTTGATAGCTAGACAATTACATAATTTTATTTTATTTTTCTTTGTAATTTATTTATGTTTGCTTAGTCAAAATTCTTCTTATTCCCATGTGAAGACGATTGCGAGTGGGGATTGCTTTGGTACCGGACTTCAATTAATTATCAATGAAAAATTTTATTATTTTATTTATATTTCGTTTCTTTGGCCAAGTAACGTTTGTATGAATATCATAATAAATCTTGTATTTATTTTATATCTAACATGTTTTGGTTATGGATCTAATTTAGTAATTAAGTAATTATTTTATCTAAATTTGAATGTTTATTCAAGAGTACTTAATATATTAGGGAGTAACGCCCCTAATAGAATATCTAGACAGGTGAGATCGAGAGGGTATCTTGTCGAGTATATTTGTGCCAAGTGGTGAGATGAGGAGGGTGTCCGTATACTTAGGAAGAGACTGAGAGGGTGACTTTGGTGGTAATCATTAGTGAAGATGAGATCGAGGGGGCATTCTTAGCTAAGGGTGGTAAATAACTCAATCGAGGGTAATTACCGACTTAATTGATAATTAGTGATTTAATTGAAAATAGACCGATAACTCATATCGTTGACACTAGTAATAGGAAATTCCATTAGTTATCTTAGACTAATTAATTTCATTAGGTTATTTTAGATTAATTGATTTAATTAGGTTAATTTTAGGTTAAGTAAATTAATTAGTTTAACTAATATTTTAATTTGGTTTACACTACTAATTCGAGACTCGATTAGATTAGTAATTCTTTTCTGTAGTTAATTTAATAATAAATTTATCCAATCTGCAATTCCTAGGGTATGATCCTTGGAATACTTACTGGTGTTCTGTTGTAACACAAATCTATATTACAAATTGACTTGTTCACCTGTAGATACCGTACTTAATTTATATATATTTATTTACATGATTTTAACTTTAAATGTTCACACGTTTGGAGGTGGTAAATTTTTTGGTGCCGTTGCCGGGGATTGCATCGATGAAAATTGTTATTGAGTTAATTACTTTGTAAAATAATATTAATCAAAAGACGAACAAGTTAGATAGTGTACTAATTTTAATTTCTCATTATTTTTAGTTATTTTTGTTTTAGTTTTAGCTACCTTATTGACCAATTAATTTAATCATGAATCAAGTTGATTATCAGTTTGATGATAATAACAATTGGGATGAGGAACGCGAAATGTCTACATTGTACGACGATGAAGTATACGAGGAGAGATTTTACAAAGAATGAGAGATCAAGGAGAACTAAAGATTGCTCATGATGGATCTGCAACAAACTCCATTAGAGGAGGTCGTTCATAATGTTCCCAACTTGCATTGCAAAGACCCCTATGTTGCTGTCAACCATTTGGAACTAAATTGTACAAAACCATTGGATGGAACTAATAACGAAGCATCAAGTTGGATGAACGGAGCCTCGACGAACAAATGAAGTTATGCTGAAAAATACAACATGCCTGAATATTCAATTCAATAGGAACTAGATTTAATTATGGATGTTATATATAGGCAGTTGCATAAGCAACATAGGAGTAATTAAAGATCAAAACAATTGATGGAAGCCTCAATGAGCCAATGAAATTGTGATATCGGAAGTGGAGAAAATGAGCACTCATCTCCTTATGAGTCGTATGACCAAAATGAAGATATGCTCAATTATTCAAATGAGATCTCATGCAATTTGCATGAAACATCTTCCTGTGAAGTGATTAAATAGCCCATATTCAAGCTACTGAAGGTAATGTTAAATCAACTATCGCTAATGATAGAGTTACTCCAACAAAGGTACGAATCAATGATCCCATTGGATAATGTCGTACATGATGCCCCCAATTACGATTATGAAGCTTACTATGGCACTATAGACCATCCAAAATTAGAGTACAAAAGTCAGCAAGAGGTTGAAATTGGAAACGAGAAAGAATTGAATATTGCCAAAGAAGTCTCCGATCTAATTAAATAAGTTGTAGATAACAATAAAAGTAGAAATAGATATAACTTTAACCACTAAAATGGAGCTTAACCAAATTTTAAATAAAAGTGTATACGAGCCGATACACTTTCTGGCCAAACTGAGTATATGCCAATCAAAGAAATCGATGAGTCCATTTAGTTCTTATTCGATGACGTAAATAAAACTCGAGCAACCAAAGCTTCTTGCGACATGGAAGGGAAGAAGCTCGAGAAAATAATACCTCGAAAAACCATTTGGTGTTGGCTCGTATTCAACACCAAGTGGCTCGTAATTTGGATGTTCCACTGATCGAAAATAAGACGATATCATAGGAATCGGCTGAGGGTATTGGTTTGAATTTATCGATAGTGGAACAAACAACATATCAAAGTAACGAGGACTAGCTGGAAGTTCTTCCTTGGGGTGATATGGATCGTCTTAATTTTGAAAAAGTGCTTCTCGCTTAAATTTGTTTTTATTTTAAAATTTTAACTTTTATTTTCATATGTGTAATTATTTTGTAAAATTCTGTAGTTATAGTATGCTTAGTGTATTTGCAAAGGTGGATGAGTTTGTGAAAGGGGGCAACGAATGAGTCGAAAAGTAGAAACCTCGCATGCGAGGTAATCGGAAGAATACTTGACATCGTGACGAGGAAGTCGCGTCGTCGTGGCGAGCTTTCCATGTCTCGACGAGACTTTGCAACATCACGGTGAGCCCTAACAGTGTTGCCCCAAATGAGTTTTTCTTTATTGCCTTCACTGTTCTCCGCCACCGTCGCTTTTAAACCCCTATTTCTTTCATTTTCTTTAACTTATCTTTCACTTTTCTTTAATATTGAGTAGTAATCTTCAGTTTTTTTATCAAAACTCTCCCCATTTTTGGATTAAATTGATTCTTCATCAAGCGCAACAACTCTCTTCGACGAACGATGGTGACCGACGGGGAAGCACGGTGACATCAACATTCAGACAACCTTAAAGCCCGATGATATTCAACCTTGTTCCTAATCTTTGATTATCCATATTAATTTAGGTAAACAGATTAGCAAATCGAGAAATTTGGTTGCTTTGATACTATCATGCATATTGACTATTGAATTTGTAACTGATTCATATGCCTCCTCACAAATGACCTGTGTCTCGGTGAATCGAGGAACATGATGTTCCTGATGAACCAAGGAGATGAATTGTCTCCACTAATGTTGTTACCCGAGCCGACAATTTCATGGATAAATCACTAATTCCTGAACGTGGCTTCAATTTTTCTACACAAAATTTTCACGATTCTATAATTACAAGGATCAATTACTTACGATAGAACACGTTTTGCCAGCATCCCCAGAAATCGACCGTTATATCGATTGGTCAAGAATTCTATGCAGATGAGACAGTAAAATCTTTGTGAGAGGCGTGTATGTAGACGCCTCTTTTGTCGCAGTCGAGGGTTTCATAAGACACCTTACTGTAGTCTAACTTTTTATGAAAATTTACAAGATAGTGAGGTGGATTACAATAAAATTATAAATTTTCTAACGAAAAGTAGAGGTACTTAGATTCAAAAGACCGTGACTAACGAACCTTTATGATTTCAACAGTCAACTATGACTTTGAAAGCAAAAATGTAGATGCATTTCATTAGTGCAAATTTTTTCCTTACTCAGCATGCACAGAAGTGTAGTCGTGCTTTTCTATTGTATTCTATTTTGTAGGGACGAAAGAGAAATGTGGGGGCCTAAAATTTTCACAACATACAACAATGTGCTGAAGGGAACACACACGAGGGCTCCTGTACTCGCACTTGATTACAGAAATGTGCGGGCAAGATGGTGTGACGATTGATCCCGAGGAATTGACTTGCCCAAAAAAGGGCATTTTAAATGATGTCATTTATGCGTGGTTCTATAATCAACGCATTGATCGGGTACAAAAAAGTAACGAGGAGGTGGCTGTACACTAAGAGTACTCAGGGACGTGGGCTCCCAAAACCAATGGAGGAACCCTAACCCATACCACCACAAGTACACTGATCTCAAAAGGTTCTAGAAGATTTGAAGAGTAAGGAATGGTTAAGACATATAGCGGCCCAGTCAAGCGCTAGACATGGTCGATGGCTCAACGTGATGAGGAAGCAGGCCGACTCGAATTTGGATGGCCCATATATTGGGTCACTATGATAGGCACAACACCACCCGTTCCACCCTTCAACGCCTCTAAACCTACACCAGCCTACCAATCCACATTGAGAGGGATGCGACGAGAGTCATCTTGAATGAGCACGATGATGGCACGGATGAGTTAGACGACGACACCTTCGCTGATTTATGAGGGAGTTTACTTTAATTTTTTTCTGTTTTTGTTATTTTAATTTTTCTTAAAAAATTCAAAAAAAATTATTATACTTTGTGTGTTTTCTTTTTCTGTGTAGGAACCCCACAAGTTATGAGGCACTACATATTCGAGTCGAAACAACAAGGAATAGCTAGTCCCACCATTTGCAAGGGACCTTTAAAGCTAATTAGGTAACCTCTTTCCTTTATATTTTTATTGCTTATTAGGGACAATGTGTCGAATAAAGTGTGGGGGTGACATAGGAAAATTTTTAAATTTTTAACTTTTATTTTATTTTGATTTGTTCAGAGTTGTTTTAAAATTTTTATTTTGCGTGTTATGTGTGTGCTTGAATTTGTAGAAATACAAGTGATTGGTTAGGAGCATATACATAAGTTGTATGTTTAAAATGTAAATTTAACTTGAAATTAAATAATTTAGGTTGTTTATATTTAGACAAATTAATTCAGTTTGTTAAACTGTAAATAGGAAAAAAAAGATTAAATATATTAAGTGATAACGGTTAATACGAATAGGTAATTATTTTTGTAGAGATATAGGATGTTCGAATTAAAAAGAAAATATTCGGTAAAATCTATGGTTATTGAAACGATGCAGTATGACTAGTATAACTCTTATAAAAAGTGCTCGATAAAATTCTCAATCGTATTGACACAAATAAAAAAAGGATAGAAAAAATTTAAAAAAGAAAAGAAAAAAATCATAAGTGATTATCGGGGGAAATATTACTGCATTAGGGTTTAAAGCATGGATAAAATAAACCCAGTAGGAAAAAATTCAAACTAAATACACCTTGCAAAAATAAATACTATATTCATATAAACATTTTGATGGAGACATATATTTAATTTTCTTTAACTTGTTTCCTTTGTAATTTATTGAACTAATCTGTTTAGGTGCAAATAACTTTGAATTGTTTATATTTCTAGCTAAAGTTATATATTTAGGCAAATCTTCCTAGTGTCGATGCTCCAATCTAATCTTGTTATCAAGCCAACTCAAGTACACTGTTTAGCTATAGATTTTATTTATTTTCTTTTGCTTGCTTGAGGATAAGTAATGACTTAAGTGTGAGGGAGTTTGATTTGCCACAATTCATTGTGGAAAATTAAGGTCTTTTTAGCACTTAATGATCTTGTTTTCTCGTGCTTTTATATGTTTTTATTTCATTTTCACTTTCAGTTTTTATTTTCTTAGGTTTGATTTTGGTAAAATAATCGTTTTTACACAATTTTTAGTGTTTTGATGACCTGTAAGGCCAACTCGGGTCTCGGGTATGACTAATGGGTTATTTGAGTGTATAGGGCATTAGTTTGGGCTTAAGTATGCAAGAAATGATGATCATGTCGTGACATAAACATTCGGCGTCACAGCACTAAACTTCGAAGCATCAAAGGCTGAAAATAGGGTTGACGTCGGGACGTGGGGTTCTTGGCATTGCGATGTCACCGTGACAAATTGCTGACGTTAGTGGCTGCATGAAAAAATTTTTAAAAGCTGTAAATTGTTTATTAAATCAGGGGTATTTTAGGAATAAATTACCTTAATGTTGTCGCAGGTTTTGCCTATATATACACCCTTATAACCTCATTAGCGGGTATTGTTGGTTGGTTGTTGATAGCTAGACAATTAAATAGTTTTATTTTATTTTTCTTTGTAATTTATTTATGTTTGCTTAGTCAAAATTCTTCTTGTTCCGATGTGAAGACGATTGCAAGTAGGGATTGCTCCAGTCCCGGACTTCAATTAATTATTATCAATGAAAAATTTTATTATTTTATTTATATTTCGTTTCTTTGGCCAAGTAACGTTTGTATGAATATCATAATAAATCTTGTGTTTATTTTATATCTGACATGTTTCGGTTATGGATTTAATTTATTAATTAAGTAATTATTTGTCTAAATTTGAGTGTTTATTTAAGAGTACTTAGTATATTAGGGAGTGACACCCCTAATAGAATATTTAGATAGGTGAGACTGAGAGGATATCTTGTCAAGTATATTTGTGCCAAGTGGTGAGATGGAGAAGGTATGCGTATACTTAGGAAGAGACCGAGAGGGTGACTTAGATGGTAATCCTTAATGAAGATAAGACCGAGAGGGTATTCTTAGCTAAAGATGGTAAATAACTCAATCTAGGGTAATTACAGACTTAATTGATAATTAGTGATTTAATTTAAAATAGATCGAGAACTCACATCATCGACACTAGTAATAGGAAATTCTATTAGTTACCTTAGACTAATTAATTTCATTAGGTTATTTTAGATTAATTAATTCAATTAGGTTAATTTTAGTTTAAGTAATTTAATTAGTTTAACTAATATTTTAATTCGGTTCATACTTTTAATTCGAGACTCGATTAGATTAATAATTCTTTTCTGTAATTAATTTAATAATAAAATTTTTAAATACGCAATTCCTTAAGTATGATCTTCGGAATACTTACTAATATTCTGTTATAACACAAATCTATATTACAAAATTGACATGTTCGCTTACAGATATTGCATTTAATTTATATATATTTATTTGTATGATTTTAACTCTAAACATCCACACATTTGAAGGCGACAACCCACCAGCCAACCCGTTATTTTACCCATTTTTTAACCTAAAATAACACTTTTATTCGAATTAAAACACTTCTAAAACTAATCCTAAACCGTCTCAAACTCCAAACCCCCTCTTAGAAACCTTTTAACCATAAAACCCTTATTCACGCCTCATATTTCTTTACTTTTGCTGTAATTTTTTCCTTTCTTTTTCTTTTGCTCTTCTCTTGTGTAGGTATAAGGCGCCACATAAACGAGGAATTTGCAACAAACGAATACAAGGAACAACGAACATTAAACAAGGTTAAGGGTTACTTTTTTATTTCCACTGTTGCAATGTATTGCTTGTTTTTGAAATATATTGCTTGATAATTAGTCACTCTAGTTGAACGCATTAGAAAAATACCTCCTAGAAAAGCTAGAAGAACTAATGAACAAGAAGCACCGGTAGACAAATCCCTCCAATTTCCCGATCCCGAACGTCAAAAAGAATTGGGCATTGGTGCAATATCATAGGTGAGAGCGCTTTGGCGTAACCCCAAAAGAACCCGTTGTTGTCCCTGTAGTACAGGAATTTTATGCATCATTTGGGGATCAAGAAGATGCTATTTGGGAAATTATAACAATTAGGGGTAAAGAGGTGCGCGTCACCCCTAGAAAAACTTGTGAATTTTACAATGCACCATACTTTGAATATGCTTTCATTGATAATATTGATTTGACAAGATATGGATAAGGTAGGGGTGTATGGAAGCACCAACCAGATACCGATATTCCAATTGTAAAAATGTGGATGCAATTTTTATGTACTCAAGTTACGCCTGCTATATGTTCGATACACGAACATTGACAAAAATAAAACATCCCATTAAACCTAAGAAAACAAAATCTTCTATCGCAAGTAAGACTAAACTTTTATATATTAAAAGAAAGGCCAAGTTACTCAAACTCGAGCGTCAACGTCGGATACAAGCACATATCTTACATGGATATGTGTAAATTTTTCCCAAGGTATTCTGTATTTTTGGGAAGACCTTGAAGGGCCATATTCCCGAACCCATATCAAAATATGTGTTGAACATGGATAATGCGTACATGTATTGCAAGAAAAGTAATGAGCCAGAATAACATAGACGAAGAAAAAAAAAAAACTAAAAAAAGAACTGAATTACCATCTCTAAATGCATCTATTGCTTCATTTGCCACAATATTCAACTTAATCCCAAGCAGACTTTAGTGTTCTTCACATGGCATTGGTTCTTTTCTCCATCTTCAAATACTGAACTTCTCAACCTGACTATTATGTCCAACATTATCATCCACCTTTGATAACTTGGCCGCTTCCTTGGCTGAAATATCTGCATCAACATCACCCACTACACCAGCAAATTGAGATTCTTCGATATCTAAATCCTTATCTGCAGTTTTATCATCTTCAAAATCACTTCCATCAGAGCTGCTATCATTTTCCGGGGTTTGAGGGGACTCACCACCTTCAGTTTCATCAAGCTTCATATCTGCTTCAGCCATTCCGACATCCATCTCGGGAAGTTGTTGCGGTAGGGGGAGTGCATTGCCTAAAACTTGACCGGTCCTTAATTTTTCCCTATAATCCTCCATCTCAACTCTATATCGTTCTTTATCTTCGAGAGCTTTTTCCTGATAAACCTGAATGTAGGATAAAAGACCATGCAAACAAATATGAGTTAAGAAACAGATCGTAAAAGAGAGAACAGAGTGGTATTATGGAATATAACATAGCTCTTACAGATTTTTCAGATTCGGTTAACTTGTTCCATTGTTCACCAATCATTCTACTGATTTCTCGGTCTTGTCCAGGGTGAAGTGGTTTCAATCTAGCATGTTGCTCAGCAAAAAAGAAATTATATCCACTCCTGTTTGGTTTTGGATGAGCGGGATCCCTCCGTTTTATCTCGGATTTTTTCCGGCGTCTTCTGCGTTGGACACCTGATGTAGCATGTGGAGTCACACTCTGGCTGGCAAATGCACCATAGCAGTGTGGCGCTTCGGGTGCTGCATCATCTGAAGCCTGATAAAGGACACCTTTTAGCTTCTCTGAGCCAATAGTGACTGTGACAAGATAGCCACTCTCAAATTTACCGTCAATGACACCAATCACCGGAGAGCCTGCAGTTGTTGATTGCCTTGCTGCTGTAATAAGCTAAAACACATTATCATAATGGACAAAATCATGACACTGTACAAGGATAGAGAATTACAATGGCATTATGTGAAAAATAGACAAATAACTGCAAATATTATGAGTTGGAAGTAATATTTGATCAATGAAAGAGCAGTTGAGAATGCTTGCACAGATCGTTTATGGAACAGAAGGGAAGAGACAGCGAGGAAAGGGAAACGATCACCAGCATTACGGAGAGAAAATAATATGGTATCATCATTCAAAATGGAAACTTTGAAGGCACCTGCAGGTGAATCGGCAATATTTACTCTTGGTTGCTGGACGGCGGCTGCATGAACATCAATGGCTGCCTGTATGGCTCCTTGAGTATGAATCTGCGTAATGGATTGGCTCCTGAAGGGATCTGCATAAAGCAGATCATCATATAATATTAAGAGCAGTACACTGACATCTATTTGAGAAGAGTTCTCAATTTGCATACCAGAAGAAACAGGAACCCAACCACGGGCTTTAAAAAAGTAGATTTGTTCATAGTGATGAAGCAGGGAAAAATAGTATTTCCGAAGCACAAAAGATGCATTTGTAGCAGTTGACGGGAAGTTGAAAATCGCAGTCACTTCCTTCCATCTTCGCTCTTTTATAATCTGCAAGCTCAGGATTTGACACATGATTAATGGCATTACATTTTATAGATCTTGGAGTCTTGAGTTAGCAAATGATTTCAAAATATGACTGCGACCAATGTGAAATCCAAACAAAGTTTATCAAGCATAAATTCAACTCTTATTCCTAGTCTCTATGTCGTATTCTTAATATTTTTCAAAGAAGATGGCACCAGTCAGACTAGTCGATAGCAGTGTTGTTAAAGCGTGCACCTAGTTGTGCCTGTGCCTTAGTGTTATACAATAAGAGTGCTTCAGACCCATTCAAGTGAGGCTCATTAGATTAGGCGCGTGCCTGATGTGCCTCGACGCAGTTTTTCCAAAGGCAATAGGCATAAAAAAAGCCCGCCTGATTGAAGTTCTCATTAACTTTTTTTTCACCTTTTTTCATTTTATATGCCTTTACTAGTAAGAAAGGGATAATAAGAAACGCTATACTTCTCAATATTTGAGCATTCAACAACAAACATTAACCATAAGGATTTCATGCATATTGATTATTGACCAATAAAAGAAATGCAGGTTTTGTAGATAAACTAGACCAGACTTTAGAGTTTACTATCTATCTTAAGCTTTATGTGCATATATATACACACAAAAAACTCTTACACATACATAAATTGCGTTTTACTTCACTCAGGCAAGCACATTTTTTCGTCTCAAGCCTGAGGCAATGTGAGGGTTCTAGCATTTAAAGTGCACCTTGCACCCTTGACACACTGGTCAAAAGAGTCTCTCGTGTATGAACTGGATTTGGCATAACGTACGTGGCCACATTGAACACATATGGAATTTGTTAACCGTTTGAGGATCTCAACAACAGTAGATGAGGAGGAAAGAAACTCAGAACATATCACCATACCTTCTCAATGCCACCACGAGATGTTACCTCGACAAAAAGTTTGTGCAAATCCAACTCCTTTCCTCCAATGATGGGTATCCTATATTGGATTAGAGTCAGAAGAAATTATTAAAATTTAGATTGAGAAGTACGATTAAGAACATACCGTCGAAAATATATAATTCTATGGACAATGTATCAACAAAACAAGCATAAGGGGAACTATGCTCATGCCAGCATCAAATCACAAAGACAGAGACACCTAGCTTAAAACTACCAATATCTAAAAATAAAGGCCGTTTTCAAGAAGAGCCAAAAGGTATTTCGGTTTCCATTTCCACAACTGTTAAAAAGAAAAAAATCATTCTAGCTTAAAAAATCATTCTAGCTTGAAAATAAAGAACTATACATGTGCAGATGGAGGTCTTTTTCTCTCCACTTCTATAATCAATTCCAATGAACACTTTGGAAAACCTGAAAAGAAAACCGAACCCGAGTCTGAAGGGGGAGGAAAAATAAGTGTCCAGCAATAATTTTCCCCAATATTAACAAGAATAGTAGAAGCTTAAATTGTAATTCAAAGAATGTGTGCTGTTCTCTACGGCCAAAACAAAAAAATGTGTCACTAGACCTTTCCATAGTTTTTGAACGATCAGATAAAAGCAAAATACAACTAAAATCATGGTTCTATCATAAGTTAAGGTTCTAAAGAAACTGCCAAGAAAGGACGACTTGATATCAAATCCCAGATATTAATGTACTAAAAATAAACCATTTTTATAGATGTAATTACTGCTCAAGTGACTATTCCTCAGCAATAACACAAGACCTTAGCAAGCATCATCAGTTAAGGAACATGTCACCTATGTTGCTCCAACTCTTCATTATTTTAAAGTACCCATATCTGGCACTCGTGTCTAACACATTTTCAGACATAGGCATGGGAACATGGCCCTCCAAATACACAGAAAAACTTAGAAAGATTAAGCACACCCATATCTCACACTAACACCCAAGTCCAAGTTACATAGCATGCCACATTTTCTTCCAATGTAGGCGAGACAATCTCTAACCAGAAGCATAGAACACAGTTTTTAATTACAAAAGAGAGTAAATAAGTTATCCTGCAAATATAAAAGACGTAATGCTGTAAAACATTTGCTGGTCTATAATCGTACACCAACATAGTAACTTATTCACCAATGATAAAGAAGGATCATAAAGTGTGTGTGCGTATATATATAATGCTGTACATAACAGAAATAAATGTATCTGGAAATCTAGATAGTAGAATCGGATGTAAGCATTAGATATGCATGTAGACATATATGGAAATTTAAATGCTATTGCATACTATATGCAGACTTAGGAAACAAAAAGCATCAAGAGACAGGATGTAACACTCTTCCGGTCATGTTGCATTTTCCACAGTTACAAACATAATAAATGCTATAATGGTTACTTGGGGTGAATATAGACAGATTAATGCCGTAAAAAATTTACCGGTGTCTAATCTTACACCACCTACATAGTAACTTATTCATGAACAATAAAATAAACAAGATCGAAGTGTATATGTATACATATAATGATGTACATAACAGGAAATAAATTATATTTAATCTGGATAGAGCATTGGATATCAGATATATTTGTTGGCATATAGGGGCATATAAATGCTATTTCATACTTTCAAGTAAACTTAGGAAGCAAAGCCATCAAGAGACAGAATTTTATCACATTTTTGGTCACATTGCATTTTTCAGTAAAAAACCTGACAGGGGAAAGCATCGAAACCACAAAATAGCAGCCTAACATTGCTGCTATTGAAATGAAGAAACTTACATGAACTTGGTTCCCATAGTAGCATGGAGCTTCTCCAAAGTAGAGAGAAAAAGCTTTGGACAAGCTGCAACATCTTCATATCTTGCAAGAGGTGGAGGATATGGATTGTAATTAGATGATGGTTCTTTCATAGGCACTACAGTCTGCTTTGCAAAAGAAGTTGATGCCATTGCTAATTCTCAATATTCCAACCTTGACCAGTCCTTCACTGCTGACCCACCAAGAAATCAACCATTAACTGTCTCCTTTTCCAGCTCTATAGACTTATAATGAAAGTGAAAAAGAGTAGCAAGCAAAATAAAAAGAGCTGAAAATATAGAGAAACACTGTACATTTGAATTAAAAAGCATGCTTATAAGCAAGAAATGAAGTCAAAGAAGCCCCGCCAAGCCAAAAAAAAAAAAAAAAAAGGAAAAAAAAAGACAATCCAAAAAGAGAAAATATGGAAATTAAGGCATACCAATGTCAAGAAAAAAAAAACTCATTAAATAGAATATAAAAAATGAATATTTGTTTTAAAAAAATGAGACCATAACCTGCAGGTAACAGTAGATGAGAATATGAACAGCCTGAGTTGATATAATAACTTCCCAGTAACAAAGGAAAGGTACAAAATTCAACAAAATCAAGCTGTACAGAATATCTATAACAGCCATAAATTAGGATTTGAATGAAACAGCACAGCAAAAGAATCACCAAAAGTTCCAAACTTTTCTCTTGTATACTCTTATGTCTAAACTCTACAGTCTAGAAAAAGGGAACACCCTTTTAGACTACCACATCAATAAATACCCAGAAAGGAAAAAATAATTCTCATTTCTTATCAGAACGCAGAGTTTTCATGCCTCCTGACATTCTAAAGATACATTGATATCGATTGGGTACTTTACAAATGGAGATATATATATGTCATAGACATAAATATATATATTATATGCATTCATATATTCATTTAACAATGTCAACTTTTTTTGCCTGTCTCTTTCATCTGACACTGTTTCAGATCAAACTTTTACAAGATACATGGATTATGGATTCTTATAAAACTGTAGTGCCCTTCAATGGCATCCATCTTAGAACAAAATTAATCAGAAAGAATGATGTATAACTCCAAAAGAGACAAAATCTTACCAGTGCTTAAACAACCCATTAAAGCATTAACCTTGAATTTCCAAGAAATCAAACAAAAAAATTACTTTTTTCCCAACTATTAAAAATGCAAAGCACTGTTTCATAACTATATTTTGCTTATTTTATTTTTCTTTTTTAATGATGTTTGTTTATGTATTTATATTCTTTATTTTATTAATAGTTAATGTTTCCAAAAAAATTAATTAAATAAAGCATAAAGAATAGAGAAATCCCAGATGAAGAAATAAAACGATAAGCAAAATAATTAAAAAAAAAAAAAAAACTTACCTTAGAAATGAGAGAGAAAGAATGGGAAAAATGAAATGAAAATTAAAGAAGAAGTTTAAAAACTATAACCCTTAATTATAACCCAAAAATAAGGGTAATTATATATTAAAAAAATAAGGTAATTAAAAGTATTTATTGTTTCTTTTTTTTTTTTTCTAAATTATTTTTAAAGGTTAATACATAAATTTTGAAATCATAAATATTTTTATTATAATTATCTTTCATTTTTGATTCGTGGTGATAATCGTGAGAGAAAATTAAATTAACCCACATGTCAAAAGACAAAATACACCCTTATTTTGCCCCCAGTTGAGCTATACTCTGGAGGGTAGTTTTGGTATTTAGCTTACGGAGAAAACTAAAAAGTGCATATTAAATACTTATTGTTATTGTTTAAATATGAAATATATAAATATTGAATAAGAATTCCTTCATTCAAAAAATTAAAAGAATAAGGAGCATAAATCTGACGGCAAAAAACAAAGCGTATAAATCTTATCATTCATAAGCTAAGGGCAGGCAACTAAGCTCCTTGCTTCAATAGTATAATTGTATTTTTAGCGTTTCTTTAATATAAATAATCTAATCTAGTCTATTTTAAATAGAAAAAATATAAATTTTAGGCACCATTCAAAAGTTTACATTTTAATTTAAGCTTTTTAATATATTATATTATATCAACACCTGACAATTCTATTCTCTCTCTATATATCATCATTTTTTTTTATTTTTAAATTAATAGAAGATAATTTAAAATTATAATCTATCATTAAAGATATTATGGCTCTGTTTGTTTCACTAAAAATGATTTTTAAAAAATGATTTATTTTTCTAGAAAAGTTAATATTTTTTGATGTTTGAATGAATTCTGTGAAAAATATTTTCTATTATTTGGCTGATTTCCTAAAAATATTTCATAAAAGTTGTTTTCAATAAAATAAACATACATTTGATAATTATGATAAGTAGGGAATTGATAACAAAGTGATATTAAGGTAAAATTATAGTAAATAATGAATCTTCATGATGTTAAGGATTAAATTATAAACTTTGTGAAATTTATAATTGAAACAAGATAAATAATATGCATGATAATTTGTTATGTAAAATAAGATATTATAATGAATTATTTGATTAAAGTGCTTATATGGTGAAAAAAAAATTACATGACAATAGGGACTAAATTGAAAAATGTACAAAAGTTTAAGTGTGAAACAATTTAATTTGTGAATAAAAAGTTATGATAAAAGTTTAATGAATGTGTTATGAGATGATAAAATATGCATAAAGTATTGTAAAAGTGAAATTGTGGAAAAATATGGAATTTTTATGATGACAAGGATTAAATTGTTACACTTGAGAAAATATGTGGATGAAGTAATAGAAGTGAAATACATAGAAATTTGATCTTTGAAACAAGATTTTGAGATAAATTATGTGATTAAAGTGTAACAAGAAAAAAAATTGATTTAATATGATTAATTAGTGAATATTGATCTTTTTATGACAAAAAAGGACTAAATTGATAAATTATGAAAGCTTATAGAAAATATTTGATAAGTGAAGAAAGTAGTAGAAAACATAATTTTCTGGTGCTTTGACCCGATGTTTAGGTTGGGTATGAGGATGTTACTATGAACAGAGCTTTATCAATTTGAAAATTATCTTACGGAAAAAAAAAAAGGTTTTATAGAAATAAATGAATAATTTTACCTTGACTAGAAAACTCTGTATGTTGATCATCTATTTTACATTAAAAATATTTTCATAAAATTTTAAACTGAAGATTGACAAGTTTATAGGAAAAAAATAAGAGTTGTGGATTTATGAAAATATGAAAGAAATACGAATGATTTCTGAGAAGTACAGTGAAACCCAAAAGAATTACAAGTAAAATATTCTCTTCAGCAAGCACAAGAAGAAAGAAAATGCGATGGTCGAGTTTGTGAGATTGTGAAAGCAAGTGGTGGTTGGGACGCTTCACCATTTGAGGGTAGAAACTATCGACGTCGGCAAAAAGAAACTTTATGAGGCCAAAGTGGGTTAAACCTTGGATGAACTTTAAAGAATTGCAGGAGTTTAAACATGCTGGTTGCTCTTCTTTCATCGCAAACGAATTATATTACTTAAATCATGATGAACAATTTAGCTGTTTTCCGAATTCAGGTGTTTGGAGTAGAGAAGAAGTACCTATTTATCCTGGCCTATTTTGAAGACGATTTAAGATGAATGCCGACCCTTCACGGTTTCGAATACTCAAGACGACCCGATTAGGAGCCGCTCCAGCAACATTAACTAGGGAACAAAACAAGCTGTCATAGAAAAACTGTGTTGCATCTCATATACATATCTATATCCTTGTGATTTCATCGGTTTTTCAATCTTAATCAGAGGTGTCTTGTTTGATAAGAAGGCTTGAGACCCACCGCTTAAAGGTCAACATTTCCATTGATTTTCCTTCTTGCCAATCTCTATATGTGATCTTCCCTTTTGAGCTTTGTATTGTTTATATCTTTGTTGCAATGATTGAAACTTTCAGAAAACATTTCTTTCCTGTACCAGACATTAGACAACCAAGTTAGTTCCCTGTAATTTGTGTTTATATGATGAATGTGAAAAAGGAATTAAAAAAAAAAAAAAAAAAGAGTTTATTTTGCACTTTCACGTCACTATAAATTTTAAATTTTATTTCTTTAACCTATTAAATGAAATTATGTTAATTTCCAAATAATTTATATGATCTACTTAATATAAGATGTATCACGTCCCTAAAATTTCAACATTTAGAAAAACGTTTATATTTAAAAAATCAATCTTAATTACATTTAAAATAATTCCACTTATAAATTTAATAAATAATAACAAAAAATTGTTATAATATAATACATTCAATACAACTTGTTATATAATACCTCACAAACCTAAATTTGATATGCCCGGGTGATCCGAAATCCGACTCGATCAAGGAAGGGATGTCATCTAGCTCGCCAGTCAGTCACTCCTCAGCTTGCCACCTCATTGTTTGTAAACCCGCAATGATACTTCTCTGAGGAACACCTCAGAGGTTACATGTCAAGTCTAAGGGGGATAACGTGTTCTCATGCATGGCACTAGTTATCCCCTAACACGTCCTATCAAAGAACCATGCCTTGTAAATACAAGGAGTAATCCCATGAGGGGGGGAAGTAACCATCAACAATTGGTGCAGTAAGCGTTGACGGGCTTCTGGCTTTCAGATTGAAGATAGATCGATATGGCCCATCCAAACAAGAGATCCCCCAACACACCCTTTTCAAACCCGAATGTGAGAGGAGAAGTGAGTAATTGTCTCGATGAACTTGACCTCTTTGTAGATTGGTTCACGAATCAACCCGAAAACTTGAGCGAGTCAGATCAGTAGGAAACACACCATAATTTCAACCTCAATTTTTCGTCAAATCGAGAGATTTCCAACCCATCTAACTAGGAGACTCTACAACAGCAGATTGCAAGCCTACAAGAGCAAGTAGTGTTTTAAAGGAGTAGATGGTATAACAAAATATCATATATGAATAACAACTTTATCTTCAAGAGCAGCTCAGACGGAATGAGGAGATGATGTGAAAGATGTGATAAGACCATTCTGGTCATCATGATAACAACATACCCTTATAGGAGGAAGGCTATGGAGTATATACAAGGCCATGGCAACAGGAAATGGATGCCTTGCATTGAGACATCCAGGTGCTACATCCTAACGTCGAGGACATCGATTGGGTCTTTTGTTCTAACAATCCTTTAGCCCCATAAATTATAGCGGTGGGCTAACCTTTGGAGTTTAAAGTGCCAAAATAGGTCTTCGAAGGAAGAAGGGACCAACAATCATATCTGATGCAGTATAATGACTACATGAATATTTTGGAAGCTTCGGATGTTATGAAGTGCAAGGCTTTCTCCATGAATTTAAAGGGAAGCGTTAATGATTGATATTTTTCTTTGCCACAAAGGCTTTATTAGGAGCTTCACATAGCTAGGTTAGTTGTTTTTGGGAAGATTTTCTCGATCTTACGGTTTGCCGATTTAAGATCGCAACCTTATACTTACAAGATTTTCTGAATCTTATGGCTGGCTGATTTAAGATCATTGCCTTATACTTACATGATTTTCTGAATCTTGCGATTTTTTGATTGAAGATCGCAACCTTATACTTACAAGATTTTTTGAATCTTGCGGCTCGCTGATTTAAGATCGAAACCTTATACTTACAAGATTTTTTGAATCTTGTGGGTTGCTGATTTAAGATCTCAACCTTATACTTACAAGATTTTCCAAATCTTGTTGCTCACCGATTTAAGGTCGCAGCTTGCCTTATACTTAAAAGATTTTATGAATCTTGTGGCTCGCCGTTTAAGATTCCAGCCTTATACTTACAAGATTTCTAGAATCTTGTAGTTGTCAATTTAAGACCGCAACTTTCTCATACAGTTCATTTCAATTTTAAAGTTGCAAAACCTTTAGAAATCTGATGTAGTTTTTCAGTACAATTCGCAATATTTTTTCAACACTATTCGCATTATTTTTACAATATAATTTACAAAATTTTCACAATAAAGCTAGCAATATTTTGCAGTACCAATTGCACTATTTTTAAATCACAACTCGTTAAATTTTTACTATACAGCTCGCCAAATTTTTGTTATACAACTCGTCTAATTTTTCAATATATAGTTCGCCATATTTTCACTATATTGCATGTATTTTCGCCATACAGTTTGCCATATTTTTTCTGTAACACCCCTAACCCTTAACCATAACTATAACCGAAACAGGGTTATAGAGCATTACCGAACATTTCAGATCAAATACGAACATTACATAAATATTTTGCATACACATTATAATTAAATCATATTGTCCCTTTTATGAGCCCTCGAGACCCAAAATACACGTTAGAAGTGAATCGGAACTAAACTAGACACTCAGGAAATTTTTCGTGAAATTTTAAAAATTTTCTTAAAAACAGGGGACACACGCCCCTGTGGCTAAGGGACACGCCCGTGTGGCCAAGGGACACGCTCGTACTTTAGGCCGTGTCTGATCCCGTGTAACTCTCTGACTATGCTCGTGTGCTAGGCCGTGTGTCTCATACGGCTGAGACACATGCTCGTGTCTTTGCCCGTATAAGCAACAATAGGCCATTTTAATGCCACTTTTCTCACCCAATCTTGGTATCAACCTAGACACAATCATTTACATACTTACATAACACAATAAGACCTTGAATCCAAACAATATCAAGTCTTATACTAACATGTCATCATATATACTCTAGTATTCAAACTTATCAAATTGACCTAATTCATATATACACATACTTGTACTAACTATTATCATACCTATAAGATTATCATCATTCAACTATACCAAACACTCACATCTAACCTGATATAGCCTTTTATATGCACACCAAAACATAATCATCACAAGCCATCCTTATGGCTAGATGTAACAAAACATTAATAAGCCAACATTGGCCAAATTAACTTATACATGCCATTATAACCAAAATCAAATCATCAAAATTACCGATATAACCAATGGATAGTGTGATATAGCTCCGATAAGCTTCCAACCTATTCGAGCTTCCGATAATTGTAAGGTAAATAAAAACAAGTACGTAGGCAATGAATGTTTAGTAAGCTTGTATAATCTTTAATCATATTAATTCATCTCAAATGTAAAATTTTACGTATAAAAAAGATTCCGATATTGTTACCGTAATACTCATAAGCTATACTCATTAATTCACAAGGTGAATATAACACCCCAAACCTGGCCTAGACATTATAGCCGGATCTGACGATGTCACATTGTAATGTTTTTAAAAAAATGTGTCATCGCTAAATCCCCTTTTTCTACTTAACCTCGTTTCATTATCTTACGTTAATTTAAAATCGTGTTGTTCTTTTTCAAAATATTAATCATTTACAAATCGTTATTCAATTTCAAAACATTTTTCATTATGGAAGCTTTTAAAACCGTTTATTGTAAGAAAACCATTTCCATTTAATGAAATCTTAGTTTCACATGTTTTGGAAAATCATACTTTGGTGTGATCGAATTGTAAAATCGTAAAACAATTAAAATCCCAAAATTAAAATCAAACAGCCCATTGAGTCTAATTTACATAAAAATTACCCAAATAAATAATAAATCTAAGAAAAATAACAAAACCAGTCTCTAGTTATGTGTAGCCACTGTCGAGTCCACCGCTGTACCGACCCATCAAGTCTGGGGATTACCTGTAAAGATTTAATAGTAAAAGTGTGAGTTTTCACAAACTCAGTGTGTAATCCCCACAGAAAACATACACAGGGATCAATAACATAAATCAGTCTGGGGCCTGACCTATCACAGATTCAGTTCGGGCCTTAGCCTATATAGAACAGTCTCAGATATAACATGCAGAACAAATATAAGATTATAACCCTCCAGCCCACACACAAACTCTGACCATCCTTACACACCATGTGGGGTTTAAAACACCCACCCATATTTACACACCAAATGGGGTCTAAAGCACCCATCCATCATTACACACCATACAGTACCGAGATGTGGCATGTAATCAGAAATATGCAACTTAGCTGCCAGATAATAGGCTTTTTAAGCCTTTCAGAGACTTCCTTCAACTTCGTCAACCTACTCCAATGGAATGTAACATAAAATCGATGACATGCTATAATGCAGTTAACAGTTCATATATTCAAATCGGTATACATGTTAAGTGTAACATGCTTAGTACAAATATCACATAATCAAATCATATGTTTAGTGGTCCAAGTAATTCTTACCGCCCCTACAGTAGGTCCACAGTCAGCTTGCGCGACCCGTGCAACCTTACCAAACATTTCAGAAAAGTGGGCTTACAAGTCCATGTGGCCTGCCCGTGTGGGCTCACATGCTTATGTGGCCCACATGGCCCAAATTGGCCTTGGCCGTGTGGATCACACGGCCTGGCCCAAAATCTCACACGCCCGTGTGGTTCACTTGTGTGGGCCCACACGCCTGTGTGGCCTTTACGACCCAATTGGTTAAGCTCCTGTGTCACACACGGTTTCATCCTGCCATTATACGACCTTGTCTTTCTCGTACAGCCTGGCCTCGTCGAGTACATGCCCGTGTACTGTCACACGACCTACCATATGGGCAACCACACGCCCGTGTGTAGTCGATAGATTCTTTTTTTGGCTTTCGCTGATTCTTGTTTTCTGTGTAATCGAGTACACACCTGGTTCGTTTTCGCTGGTTACGCAAACTTGAGATTACCAATACCTATAATTATAATATTCAACCTTTTAGAAACCCAAAAAAAGAGCCTTAACAACTAATCCTGAAAAGAAAAGTTAACTTACAGCTACCCGAACACTCACCACTTCGAATCAACTCGACGAAAGATTGATTCCAGCCTCCTGATTGACTCCTAAACAGCAGTAAAATACCACTTAATCACTTAATCACTTAATCAGAGTAACATTGGAGTTAAGTGAGATGGAAACTTACCATGCGCGCCCCTAAAGGTGAATAACAGAATGATCGAAAGAGAGAAAGGAAAAATAGTTGAAATATGAGAGAAAGCAAATGAATTTTGGTAGTAAAAAAGAGTAAAGGGAGAAGGGGCAGCCGAATTTGCCAAAAAAAGGAAGCAGTATTGATTGAAACTGTTAACCCCCAATCTTTTTCTCTTTAATTCACTCCATTAACTACCCACTACTTAGATTTTTGGTCAAACACAAACTCTAGCCGAAATTTTGTAGCAAAAATAATACCCTTGCCACAGTAGAGATTCAAACACAAGACTTCTCGCATATTGACACTCCACTTAACCACCAAACCAGTAGACCCATTCTGTTATATTTTTACAAAGAATAAAATATAAGCCTATTCAACCCAGTTAAGGCATTATTCCTTAAAAAAACCAAAATTTACTCAAGGTAAGGCTTGAATTTGGGATTTCTCACATACACCCTGAACACATAACCTCTGAAGCAGACAGACAATTGTGTTAATGAATTACAGAAACATATTTAAAAAATGGAACGTTATAATTCTACCCCCTAAAAGAAAATTTCGGCCTCGAAATTTTACTTGATCAGACAAATGAGGATACTGCTGACGCATTGATTCTCAAGCTCCCACGTAGCCTCCTCACTGCAATGATTTTGCCATAGCACCTTCACCAAAGGGATAGATTTCCTCTGCAAAACCTTAATGTCGTGATCTAGTATCTGAACCGGCTCCTCCTCAAATGTTAGATCTGGTCTAACCTCAATCTCTTCTACGGGAATAATGTGCGTGGGATCATAGTGGTAGTGTCTCAACATCGAGAAGTGGAAAACATCATGAACGCGATTTAACTCTAGAGGTAGCTTCAATTGATACGTGACTAGCCCCACTCGCCTCAGAATCTGGTACAACCCGATAAATCGAGGGCTTAGCTTGCCCTTGCGACCGAACCTCAGCACCTTCTTCCATGGTGAGACGTTGAAAAAAACTAAGTCTCCCACAGAATACTCGATATCCTTTCTTTTCAAATCAGCATAGGACTTCTGCCTGTTAGAAGCCGCTTTCAATCGATCCCGAATCAGTCTGACTTTATCCTCGGTCTCTGAAACCAATTTTGAACCTAGTACATGTTACTCACCTAACTCAGTCCAGCACAAGGGAGTGCGACACTTATGACCATACAGGGCCTTGTAAAGTGCCATCTGGATACTAGACTGGTAGCTGTTATTGTAGGCAAACTCTGCTAACGGCAAGTACTCCTCCCAACTGCCTCGGAAGTCAATCACGCAGCTCCTCAACATGTCCTCCTGTATCTGAATCACCTTCTCTGACTAACCATCTGTCTGAGGATAAAAAGCAGTACTAAAGTCTAACCTCAAACCTAGAGCCTTATGAAGTTTCTTTCAGAACCGAGACGTGAAGCGAGGATCCTTATCAGAGATGATCGAGACAGGTACCCCATGTAGTCTCACTATTTCAGATATGTAGAGTTTAGCCAGTTTCTGTATGGAGCTATTAATATCGGTGTAGTACTCAGTAACAACTCAATACCAAATTCAACCTCTCTGATCAGTGGTAATTCTAGTAAATCTTCAAGAAATACGTCTGAAAATTCAGAAACAATCGGTACAACTTCAAGCTTTGATCCTGATATTTTAGTATCCAGAACATATGCTAAGTATGCATCACAGCACATCTCTAAGCTCGCATAGCAGATATCACACTCGGTAATTCATTCGAATCATTTGATTCAATCAAAGAATTTCATCATTCTGACATTTCAACTCTATACTCTTTCATCTGCAATTCACAACCGCTCGTGCATATTCACACAATCCATGCCTAGTATTACATCAAACTCGTCAAATGGTAGGAGCATCAAGTCAGCCGAAAAATAGTATCCCTGCATCAACAATGGACATTTCTTATATATTTTATCAACTAACACTGATTTGCCTAATGGATTTGATACTTTAACTACAAATTCTATATACTGTACTTGTAAACCCTTTTTAAACACTAGTTCCATACAGATATACGAATGAGTTGATCTAGGATCTATCAATGCAACCATATCAGTGTTAAAAAGAGAAAAAGTATCAGTAATGACATCAGACGACGAGGCTTCCTTGCATGCACATTATATTCATATTATTCAGCCACGGCCACAAATTAATGCATTTAACCAAAGCCTTATTCTATATGAACACTTAATAAATCGTTCCATAAGCAATTGCATAATTTAAACCTTACCATTCTTTCATGAGCACTAACTTATTTTCACTTAAATACTTATCATTTCAATGCATCAAATAAATAAACAAATTACTATTCAGCCAATAGCTTGGCATTTGCCTAAACATCAAGCAACGATAATAATTAGCATTTTTGTAGATTTTACATATAAATTCAATATTGATAAACTTATTTTCTCGACATGTCACACTTGGGTTTATTACTCGTCATCATATACATAATTTCCATGTATCAACATATCAAAGATAATCACATATTTACATGTCACTTTTTAATATATCAAGTAAATATCATTTTCATGTCATGTTTCAATATATCAAGTAATATCATTTCCTTGTCACGTTTCAATATTAATTACATATATATAGATCATTCATAGCACATTTAATTCTTGTCAATTTGCTATCTCAAATCGCTTTTCACAATTTAATACAAAAATCATATATCTTATTTTCATTTCATATTTGGTATTATCAAATACCACTCATAATATTATTTCATTTAATTTCCCCTATTAACACTACTCGGACTCTGACAGATACGCGGATCCAACCAAAATACACCAGTTTGGCACCTAATGCCTTATAAGATAATTTGAAGCAATAAGTTGACATCCAGTGTCTCATCGGCTATGCCGAAGTAAATTCGTACCCAGTATCTCATCGAATTTATCCGAAGTAATAATTTGACACCTAATGTCTCATTGACTCGAAGTTGAAGTATCCCTGAACTCTTCCAGTCCTATGGCGTGCTAACTATATTCGACTCAGCCCGATACAATTAATAGGGTTTCAATTCACTTTTCAATTGCCATAATTATTCAAATATCACAATTCCACATACATTCAATTTAATAACAATTAATATTCCATGTACCATTATTTTCATAAATTTCGTGTATATTTATTTTGATAACAATTCATAATCATGAATATACATAATTATCAGACAAGTTTCATATACATAAATTTTCCATGTCACTAACCAAGACTTTCCAAATCAGAGAATGACTTACTGTAACACCCTAAACCCGGCCCAGACATTATGACTGAATCTGGCAGTGTCACATTGAACTGTGAACGTAAAACTTGTTGTCGTTGAAATCCCTTAAATCAGTCAATCAAATCATTATTAAAAGGTGGTTCCAAAATAAGCTGTTCATTTCCAAAACATGCATCATTGAAAAGCCCGATATGTATTAAAACCTTGTTCTGACTTTAACGAAAATTTGTTATCAAATTTCAGTGTTGTTCCACTTTAAAACCAAGTTTGTTGCGGAAGCTTTTAAAGTAAATTACAAAAACATGATGTTTTGAAAAGCATTACTTATTTGAAAAACCGCGTCCTACTACTATCAGATACGAATTAAAGTAAAAGCCCAAATTAACAGTTAAAAATTTAAGAGGCCTACTATCTAGAACCAATGGCCTTATTCACTTAAAAATAAAATTTTTACTAAAGCCCAATATTGAACCCAAGACTTCTCCAACACTCCCAAATACTCCTAAATCACTTAACCATTAGAGTAGATAATCAATTATGTCACTTTCTTGCACAACTAATTACTTATGTGCCGTTTCCTAACTGTTCTCTTGCTTAAGGCCCAATACTTCTAAGCCCAAATTCAGGGCGTTACAATTCACCCCTCTTTAAAGAAATTTCGTCCTCAAAATTTCCAACTATCAGAATAGTCGCATAACTACTAAGCTCCCGCTACGCACTCTAGTCCCAAATTAGCTATACGGCCAAGTGACGAGAACCCAGCTTGAACACCTCTACAGTCTCTACCACGACCTCTTGTACCCTGTTCGTGTGTACCTCTTATGCTCATTGACTATTCGTATTTTATTCGATTTAATAGTTTTATGCAGCTCTTTACAGTTTCAGTTGTTTATTAACATATATCTTATGGAAAAACAGTATCAGTATCTAAGAGTTTGTTTTTGCAGAATGCAGTCTTACTACAGTTTTGGTTTACCCTAAACAAAATATTTCAGTACAGTCTACTACTTATAGTAATCTCAGTATTTCAATTTAAATAAACAGAAGTTTCAAAAGACTTACAGAATCGGCGTCGGAGACTCGGTGTACCACACTTTCAGTAAAACATTTCAAATGCTTCAAATCATTTGAAACAATTCTTTCAGAAATTCAAATTTAAAGACCCAATCCACAGCCGAGTTTTACAACTTAACTATGATACCATTAAATGTAAACCCCAAACCTGGCACAGACGTTATGGCTAATCAGGCGATGTCACGTTGAAGTATGAACGTAAAACTTGTTGTCGTTGAAAACCCTTAAATCAGTCAATCAAATCGTTATTAAAAGGTGGTTCCAAAATAAGCCGTTCATTTCCAAAACATGCGTCATTGAAAAGCCCGTTATGTATTAAAACCTTGTTCTGACTTTAATAAAATTTTTTTATCAAATTTCATTGTTGTTCCACTTTAAAACCAAGTTTGTTGTGGAAGCTTTTAAAGTAAATTACGAAAGCGTGATGTTTTGAAAAGCATTACTTATTTGAAAAACCGCATCCTACTACTATCATATATGAATTAAAGTAAAAGTCCAAATTAACAGTTAAAAATTTAAGAGGCATACTATCTAGAACCAAGGGCCTTATTCACTTAAAAATAAAATTTTTGCTAAAGCCCAATATTGAACCCAAGACTTCTCCAACACTCCCAAACACTCCTAAATCACTTAACCATTAAAGCAGACAATCAATTGTGTCACTTTCTTGCACAACTAATTACTTATGTCCCATCTCCTAACTGTTCTCTTGCTCAAGGCCCAATATTTCTAGGCCCAAATTCAAGGCGTTATACTTACAGATATGAGTACATCATTTTCTTTGTGCCATAACCCAGTTATGGTCTTTTCATTAAAATGCCATAGCGCAAATATGGTCTTATATTTAAACATTTTCATGGTCCAACCATGGTCTTATCCCTCAATTCATCCTTTGCCACAAAACGGTGGTACCCAATTTTCGCTTTCCATTTAACCCAAACATTCATTTTAATTTCATTATATAATAATATTCCGTGTATTTAACAAATAATATAAATAAATATATACTACCATCCATGAATTCAATATAAATATCAAGGTTCAACCATACGAACTTACTTAGGGTAGATTGTGGAAATTGTAGTAATTTAGGGACTATACGGCTAATTTCTCTTTTTCACGTCTGTCTTCGGATTCTTGATCTATAATATAAAATTATTCATTCATTAGCATCTAATTCAATTCTAATTCAATTTACAATTTATACCTTTAAATTTTTGAAATTACACATTTACCCTAAATTTTTATAATTTTTACAATTTAGTCCCTAATCCATTAACCCATCAATTGAGCTAATTTTTTTCTCAATTAACACTTTATCTAATTATTTTAGGCTATTGTACAACCTTTTATATTCAAAATTTCAACACCAAACCCTAATTATTATCTCTTTCACAATTAGGTCCTAAAATCAATTTCTATTAAACTTACTTGATAAAATCATCATATAATAAAATTTAAGCTTCAAGTTCATGTTAATTTATCATAAATGTCTAGCACTCATCAATGGTAACTTTCAAAATTACCCATAATATCAAAAACTAATGAATTAGATAATTGGTCCTAATTGTATAAATCTTAAAAATACAAAAATTACAAGAAAAGAGCAAGAATTGAACTCACATGATGAAAATATATGAAAAACCAGCTTAGTAGGACTCTTCAATGGCCTTTTTGGCTAAGGAATGGTGAAGAAATGTCTAGATTTCTTTTAATTTGTTATTTTATTTACTTTATTTTGTAAAATTTCCAAATTTACCCCTATTTCACCAAATTTTCAGATTTTTTTCTTGCCAATGCCGCCTCAGCCATCCCCTTTGGGCTAATTTGTCCTTTTAGTCCTTCCTCATTTAACACTTGAGCTATTTAATCATTTTAATAAGTTTTGCACCTTTTTCAATTTAGTCCTTTTTAATTAATTAACTATCAAAACGTTAAAATTTTCTAATGAAATTTTAATACTAACTCACTAGCACTCTGTAAATATTCTTATAAATATTTGTAGTTAGGTTTATGATATCGAGGTCTCAGTACCTCGTTTTTTGACCCAATTTACCTAATAAATTCTTTTAAGTCACAAAATTAACTAATTTAAAAATATTTCTAAAATCACATTTGACTCATAATTATTAATCTATTAAATTTTCAAACTCACTTGTCGGATTTAGTGATCTCGAATCACTATTTCTGACACTACAAAAAATTAGGTTGTTACAATTTCTATGCTACTGACCGTACATACCGATGTTATCCCTAATGTTACATGCTAAATTCAGTGGCAGTTTTAACATTATGAAAAAAATAATATCAAAACCCAAATCAGCATCATTGACTCCGCTCAAAGAATCGAAGTTTACATACCACTATCACGCAACAAAGTTTACTTAGTAAGTTTCAATTAAAACTTACATAACAAGCCATTAATTACACGGGTAAGGCATGTAAACCTGTCTCAAAAGAGTCACTTTAGAACTCTTCTTCGACAAAGTGGGGGATAAATTGTTATATAATACCTTACAAACCTTAAATCTAGTTCGCCAAGATGATTCAGAATCTGACTTGATCAAGGAAAGGATGTCATCTAGCTCACCATATCTGCTAGCTTGCCACTTCCCAACTCACCTCCTCCCTATTCGTACACCTGCAAGGATACCTCTTTGAAGAACCCTTCAGAGGTTACGTGTTAGGTCTAAGGGGGTAATGTATCTTTATGCATGGCTCTTGGTTATCCCCTAGCACGTCCCATAAAAAAAGCATGCCTTATAAATACGAAGAGTAATCCCATGAGAAGGGGGAAAGGAACCATCAACACAACTAAAAATAAAATAAATAAAATAAAGTACCAAATAATTGTTATAATATTTTAATATAATATGTACCATATTCTTCTACCTTATAGTCTAAAAAATTTTATTTAAATATTTTTATACATAAAAATGGTAAACATAAAATGGGTTACTGACCCCTACCATATTAATTATAACTCTTTTTAAATAAATTATAATGTTAATTATCCTAATTATTTTAATTAAAATATAAAATATTATCTAACCTATTAATTTAGATTTCTAATTATCTTAACTAAATTAAAATTTTAATTTTCATAATATAATTTAAACTTCTAATTATCGTAATTTACACAAAATCTAATCTAAACTATTAAAAATAAACACATTATTTTCTTTTATTCATTTGTGTTATGAATATCTTATTAAGTGGATATCCATCAAGATCAAGATAAGTTTTGATGTACTCTAAATTCTAATGGTTATTAAGATTAGATCTCTACTTCATTTATACTTCTTATGCCTATAAGTAGAGACTTTGGAAAAACATTGTAATTATCCCATTTGATCAATAAAATAAATTCTCTATTGCTTTACATATTTTCTTTGTTCTTTACTCTCTTTATCTCTCTTTATTTTATAACACTTTATAAGCATGATTCTCAATTCTTTTTTCTAAACCCGCTTCATTCTTATTTTTCATTTGATACCCCTCAATTTTTTTTAAAACCTGTACCTCAATTGCTTCTATCCCTTTCTAATCCCCGTTAAATTATTTTCATTATTTTTCTAACCTAGCATTCAAATTGGTTGCTTGGCTACCCCAAAATTGATGAAAAAGGAGGGTTCTAAACTTGTGCAATGATTCACTTAAAGTTCTTGGGAGGAATCGAATTTAATTGACTTAAGTTTTTTTAATGATTATAATGTCAAATCCTGCCAAACTTGAATTTGTTGCTCTAGACATCTCAGGCAAGAATTATTTGTCACGGGTGTTAGATGCTGAAATTCACATAGATGCTAAAGGTCTAGGGAATACTATAGTAGCAAATAAAGAAACATCTAACCAAGACAAGGCAAAAGCAATGAGTTTCATTCGTCATCATTTACATGAAGGATAAAAAGTGGAATATCTCACAGTGAAAGACCCTCTTGAGTTGTGAAAAAATAGTGAAAGAACGATTTAACCATCAGAAAACGGTTATCTTTCCTAAAGCTCGTTATGATTGGATGCACTTATGGTTGCAAGATTTTAAGACTGTAAGTGAATACAATTCAGAACTTTTCAAAATTAGTTCTCAACTGAAATTATGTGGAGAAAACATAACTGATAAGGACTTGTTAGAGGAAACCTTTACAACCTTTCATGCTACTACTGTGCTCTTGCAGTAGCAATACTAGGAAAAAGGTTTTAAAAAATATTCTGAATTGATTTTATGCCTTTTAGTGGCTGAACAAAATAATGAGTTGTTGATGAAAAACCATGGAATTCGTCCCACTGGTACTACAGCACTCTTTAAAGTGAATGCTACAGTACACAATAAATATGGAAATGGAAAATATAAAGGTTGCGATCATGGTCGTGGTTATGGACGTAGTGGGGGACGTGGTCGAAGACGTACTAGTAATCGTTATCATGGTGTTCATAGTAGTGGTATTTCTAACAACCAGAAAAAAGAATAGCAACAAAGGACAAGAAAGAGGAGGTCAAAATAATCCTTCAAAGGTTATTGAGAATGTATGTTACCAATGTGGTATGAGCGGCATTGGGCACATACTATTCATACACCTAAAAATTTAATGAAATTTTATCAAGCATCCATTAAAGGGAAGAAAAATAATATTGAGACAAATTTTATATCCCAAAATGATGAGATGGAGGCAAAAGAGGGTGGTGATGTAATTCATGGCCTTAATGATATAACTCACCTTGATGTGACAGATTTTTTTTTAGAATCATTAGGAAAGTTGGTGTTATTTTAGCATTTTATGTTGTTTTTAAGTATGTTTTGTTTTCTTGCATAAAAATAAGTTGGTGTTATTTTGGCATTTTTATGCTATTTTAAGTATTTTTTTTCTTGATTAAAAAAATATGTTTATTTTCTTGCAAGTTATACATATTCAATAAATATTTGCAACATTTCTCATTTTATATTTTATTTATTTTTATGAAGAATATGAATGATCAACAAAATTTTGTTGGATCCAAAATCAATGAAGACATGTGTCTTGTTGATAGTGCTACAACACATACGATACTCAAAGATATAAAATATTTTTTTCATTTAACAATAAGTGATGCTCATATTAATACAATATTGGGTAGTTCAAAACTAATTGAAGGCTCTGGAAGAGCTATTATATTATTACCTAAAGGTACAAAATTTGTCATTAATGATGCTTTATTTTCCACTAAGTCTCAAAGAAATTTATTGAGTTTTAAAGATATTTGTATTAATGGATATCATATTGAGACTATGAATGAAAAAAATATTGAATATCTATATATTACAAATGTTGAATGTGGAAATAAATATGTTTTGGAAAGACTACCTACTTTTTCATCAAGTTTATATTGTACACATGTTAGTGCAATTGAGGCACATGTTACTACAAACCAGAAGTTTTTAGAATCACATACTTTTAATATTTGGCATGATCGGTTAGGCCATCTTGGATCTATTATGATGTGAAAAATAATTGAGAATTCAATTGGGCACCTATTAAAGAATCAGAAGATTCTTGAATTCAAAGATTTCTCTTGTGATGTTTGTTGTGAGGGTAACTGATTATTAGACCATCACCAGCTAAAGTTGGGATTAAATATCCCGTATTTTTGGAACATATTCAAGGTGATAAATGAGGGCCTATTCATCCACCATGTGAAACATTTAGATATTTTATTGTATTAATAGATGCATCTAGTAGATGGTCACATGTATGTTTATTATCGACTCACAATCTGACGTTTGTGAGGCTACTTGCTCAAATAATTCGATTAAGAGCACAATTTCTATATTATGCAATAAAAATTATCCATATTGATAATGCTGGTGAGTTTACATCTCAAGCTTTCAATGATTATTACATGTCAATTGGGATAAAAGTTGAACATCTGTAGCTCATGTTCACACACAAAACGGTTTAACTGAATTATTTATCAAACAGCTCCAACTAGTAGCTACGTCATTGCTTATGAGAACAAAACTCCCTATTACAGCTTAGGGATATGTTATTTTGCATGCAACAGCACTTATGCGTATCAAGCCAACAAGTTATAATAAATACTCCCCATTGCAATTGGCTTATGGCTAGGAGCCAAATATTTCCCATGTGTAGTATATGTTCTAATTACTTCACCATAACGAACAAAGATAGGTTTTCAAAGGAGGTTGAGAATATATGTTGGTTATGAATCTTCTTCTATAATTAAGTATCTTGAACCGTTAACTAGAAATTTATTTAGTGAATTTGTTGATTGCCACTTTAATAAAACAATATTCCCAACATTAGGAGGAGAGAAAATTCAGCTTGTAAAAGAAATTACATGGAATGGATCATTATTATCTTAATTAGATCCTCATACAAGTCAATGTGTATAAGAAGTTCAAAGGATCATACATTTGCAAAACATCGCCAATCAACTGAAAAACTCATTTATTGACCTAAAAAGAATTACAAAATCTCACATACCTGCTAAAAATGCTCCAATACGAGTTGATATCCCAATAGGGCAAGCTGTTAGTGCAAAAGAAAGTAATCCATGCCTAAAGCGTGGAAGACCAATTGGTTCCAAAGAAAAAAATTCTCATAAAAGGAAAGGAGCAAATACTCAAGGTGATTATATTATGGAGACAAGTTCCCAAGAAGAAGCCAATGATATAACTAATCATAAACATAAAACCCCAGAAGGGATTCAAGTACCTGAAAATGATGATAACGAAGAGATCTCGATAAGTTATGTTACTTTGGGGAGAAGATGGAACTAAAAAAATATAGTTGTCGACAACAATTTTGCATATAATGTTGCTATTTAAGTATAAAAAGAAAATGATGATCTTGAGCCTAAATCTATTAAGGAATTTAGAAATAGAAAATATTGGCCAAAATGGAAAGATACATTCAAGCAGAATTGAATTCACTTTTTAAACGTGAGGTTTTTGGACCTATAGTCCAAACACCTAAAAGTGTAAAGCTAGTAGGATATAAATGGGTATTTGTGTAAAAACGAAATGAAAAAAATGAAGTTGTAAGATATAAAGCATGACTTGTAGCACAATGATTTTTGCAAAGGCCCGTTATTGGTTATGAAGAGACATATTCTCCTGTGGTGGATGCAATCACATTTAGATATCTTATTAGTCTAGCAGTACATAAAAAATTTGACATGCATCTAATGGATATTGTTACAACCTATTTGTCTGGTACACTTAACGGTGAAATTTATATGAAAATCTCAGAAGGATTTAAAATCCCAAAAGGATATAAAGTCTCTCAAGAAAATTGCTCGATCAGATTAAAGAAAAGTTTATATGGATTAAAACAATCTGGACGTATGTGGTACAATTGTTTTAGTGAATACTTGTTAAAAGAAGGTTACAAAAATGATTCAATTTATCAATGTGCCTTTATATAAAGGTTTGGATCAGATTTTGTGATAATTGTTATTTATGATGATGATCTATATATTATTGGAACTCCTAAAGAGTTGTAAAATATAATAAATTGTTTAAAGAAAGAATTTGAGATGAAAGATCTTGGAAAAAAAAGTTTTTTCTTGGCTTATAGATCGAACATTTAAAATATGGAATTCATGTTCATCAATCAACTTATACAGCAAAGATATTAAAGAAATTTTAGATGGATAAAGCACACGCATTAAGTACTTTTATGGTTGTACTATAGTTAGATGTGAATAAAGATAAATTTTGTCCTTGCGAGAATGATGAAGAGTTTCTTAGTCCTGAAGTACCATATTTAAGTGCCGTAGGGGCATTGATGTATCTTGCAAACAACATAAGACCTAATATAGCTTTCTCTGTAAACTTGTTAGCAATATTTATTTCTTCTCCAACACGTAGACATTGGAATGGAATTAAACATTTATTTAGATATCTTAGAGAGACCACTGATATGGGGTTATTTTAATTAAATGATTCAAAATTCCTATTAGTCGGCTATGCTAATGCTAGATACTTATCGGATCCACATAAAGGTCGATCTCAAATAGGATTTTTATTTACATGTGGGGGTACTGCCATATCATGGCATTCAACAAAGTAAACATTAGCTGCTGATACTTTAAATCATGCAGAAATAATTGCAATGCATGAGGCAAGTCGAGAGTGTGTTTGACTAAGGTTATTGACCCAACATATCCAAAAGATATGTAATTTGCCTTTATAGGAAAATATGTCAACTATCTTATACGAAGATAATGCAACATGTATAGCTCAATTGAAGGGTGGTTATATCAAAGGTGACATAGCGAAACATATTTCACAAAAATTATTCTTCACCCATGATCTTGAGAAAAGAGGTAATATATGTAACAGCCCACTTTAGACCCTAGTCGAAACGGGTGGTTTCGGGACCACTTAACCGAGTCAAAATATTATTTTAAATGCTTTAATATGTTTTACTATATGATAGATATACGGTGTGAAAGTTTCGTATTAAAATTTTACTGTCTGATCGGTTAATTTGATAAAAGGGATTAAATCGCATAAAGCGATAAATTAGAGTTCTATTTTATAAATGGCTTATTTGAGCATGGCTTTATAAAAGGAGGTACTTGCATGGCAATTATGCCATTTTTAATTGGAGTGGTTGGTAATGGACCATTATGTCCATGTTTTATAATGTTTTATAATTATTTTACAAAGGTTAAAAATGTCATTTGGCTTTATTATATGTTTTAATTAATAAAACATGAAAAAAATGGCTTTAATTTTCTTCTCTTCCACCGATTCTTCAAACAAAAATAAGGGTTTAAAGGCTTTGTTTCATTCGGCTACTATTTTGTTAAATTGAGGTATGTTTTGACTTCGATTTTTAGTGATTTTTACGTTTTTGAGATCGTTGCTTTGTATATTAGTCGACCCGTACCTCAATTTCTGATTTTGATTATGTTTTTGAAAAATGCCATTGATGAATCCTTGATATATTAATAGATTTTGATGAATTATTGTATATTAAGTGAGAAAATACAAGAATTTTAAAGTAAATTTTGATGAAAATGAGTTTAAGGATTTAATTGCAAAAAGATAGAATTTTTGAGGTTAAATTTGTGATTAATTGAAAGATATGTACTTGTACAAGTCCCTTGAATATTCGGCCAAGGGAAATTTAGGGATTAATTGTGTAATTTGCTATTTTGTGTTAAAGGGGCTAAATGGCAAAGTGTTGAAAGTATAGGGGCTAAATTGCAAATATGTCAAAATATATGTTTTTGGATTGAATTGAATATGTGAGTTAGTAAATAGCTGAATTTGATTTAATTTAGATAAAGACGATCGAATCCCGGAACTTGATCGGGGAAAACGAAAAATAGACGAGTAAATACGAGATTTCAAGGTAAGTTCGTATAATGAAATTTAATGTGTTTATGTTTATAATTGTTGTTAATGGCATATATGACATATTAGTTGATTGAATAGCCTATTTGGATGTATACATATGAAATTGAAATGAAATTTTTACAAGTGAGAAATAAATATCGAGCCCCGTTAGAACTGTAGAAGTCGATAGGATACAAGTGACATGTCACTAGGGCTACAGGGTGGTTCGAGCTCCTGCATTTGTTGCGGACTCACCACGTACTCATGAGCTACAGGTTTATCTTTCGGGATTACATGTTCAGCCTACGGGCTTACCGATTATCCTTCGAGATTATATGTTCAGCCTCCGGGCTTACCGTACAGGCTCGAAAGAGCATATATGACGCATTGACGGATTACAGGTTATATGTATATACACTGTGTGTGTATCACCCGAGTATCTTTCGATGTTCTTATAGGTTCAACGGGCAATTACCGATACATATTACCTGAAGATTGAATGATATATGTTTTACATGTTATATGAGACATGAGAATTTCATGGATTATATGGTATAAGTTATATGAAATACATGTACAAGTATTTGAGCAATGATATGATACATGAATGTTGTGGTTGGTACATGAATGAATTCATATGTTACATGAACTAACAAGTGTATGCTTGTGAAATAGGCAATTTGAGTATATGAATTGAATTGGCATTGTTGTTGTAATTATCGCATTGATTCGGTAAGGTTTAATTTCTATATTATACGGACTTACTAAGCTTTAAAAGCTTACTCTGTTCATTTTTTTCACTGTCTTATAGATTCGGAAGCTAGCTCGATAATCGGACGAGTCGGAGATCGCCATCACACTATCTATCAAACTTTGGTACTTTTAAACCTTTTGTAAATGAAATGGTCATGGCATGTATAGGCTAGTACTTTTGTGAACATGATATGTTTTGGTAAATGATCAAGCTATGAAATGTGGCTTGGGTCATATGTGTTTATAATCATGTATTGGAGTTGTTCTTTGGCTATATGTGTTTATGGAAAGATATGTGGTTTTGATGAGACTATAAGCTCACATAATTGATATGTATATATGTGTGGATGAGTGCATGGAAATGGTCATTTAGGCCTTTGAGTTGGTGTGCTTGATTTGTGAATAAATTGAGATGATTTTGGGTCCATTTTGTGCTTGAAATTGGTATGTTTTAGGTTGGTAGAATGGCATGAAATGTTGTTGGTTAATGGCTAGTAGAAATGACCCATATTGGGTGGTAAATTTGGCTTAAACCGAGCCTATAACGTGCCACACGGCCAAGGAACACGGGCGTGCGCTTTGACCGTGTGTCCCCTGCACCTTAATGTTTTGGTCAGTTTTGGTACACGGCCTAGACACACAGGCGTGTTTGGTAATTTGAAGCCGTGTGAAATTTGGCAGTATAGTCACACGGTCTGCTCTGTTTTGTACACGGGCGTGTTGGACAGCCGTGTGGGATAAGTCAGATTCGACCACGGGCTGAAAGGTTTGGGCGTGTCTAGAGGGACACGGCCGTGCGTGAATAACACGGGCAAGGGACACAGCCGTGTGTCCCTAACTTTGAAATTTTGCAAATAATCTCCTTTCTTTTAGCATGTTTCCAATTAGATTTCCAATAGTTATATGCATCCTTGTATGATCAATTGAAGCATTCTCTAATGACAGATGATACGTGATGGTTCTTGATTAAAAAGTTTTAAATTTTTTTACTGTTCCGATAAATGTTACAAGTCTGGTAATGCCCCTTACCTACTCCGGCGACGGTTACGAGATAGGGGTGTTACAATATAAATGTTCAACAAATTCGTTCTGGTGATAATTTAGTAGATCTTTATACTAAGGCATTGCCAACTTCAACATTTAAAAGGCTACTACAGAAGATTGGAATGCATTGACTTAAAGATGTAATGGAATGTTGCCATTAGGGGGAGTCTAAAAACAAGTTATACTTTTTTCCTTTAACTAAGGTTTTGTCACATTGGGTTTTCCTGGTAAAGGTTTTTAACAATGTAGCTTGTAATAAAAGATTGTTTACTCTTTTTCCTTCATTAGGTTTTTTTATCCCATAGCTTTTTCCTAATAAGGTTTTAACAAGGCACATTATCTACCAATGGACATCCAAAGGGGAGTATTATGAATACATTATTAAATGGATGTCCATCAAGATCAAGATAAGTTTTGGTGTACTTTAAATTTTAATAGTTATTAGAATTAGATCTCTACTTCATTTATACTTCTTATGCCTATAAATAGAGACTTTGAAGAAGCATTGTAGTCATTCCATTTGATCAATAAAATACATTTTCTATTGCTTTCCATATTTTCTTTGTTCTTTACTCACTTTATCTCTCTTTATTTTATAACAATTTGAAATTTTTTAGTTTTAGTTTTTTTTTTTTTTTACTTTTTTGCTTTTACATCAAATTTATCTATTTTCTCTCTAAAGTATTAAAAAGGTATTGCTAATTTAGGCCTTAATTGAACATTGAACATTCAATTTAATCCCATAACTAAACCAAAATTCAATTTGTTCTGAAGATTATACTCATATTTACTAAAAGATTAAATTGTTTACTTTTATTTTAAAACAACTTCTATTAATTAAATTTATTAAAGAACACAATTCGTAAAATAAATGCAAAAATATATTATTTAATCAGACTTTCCTTACGTATTTTAATTTTTTTCGCATATATGATATCTTCCTATCTTGAATATTTATTTAAACGCTAATATTATAGATGTTGTGTCTTTTAATGTATTAAAGCCAATGATGGAATATATAAAAATTAATTCCTTAAATTTTGAAAAATATTATGCTTCTTTTAAGGTTTTGAAATATTTTGTTCTTATAAATATAATCATAATTAATCTAAATATACCAAAAGATGGTAATTACTTAATTTCTTTTACATGTGAAGTACAATAATTGTTGTATTTATATATTTTAATATATATTAAATTTAAAATTTCAATCAAGCATGTAAGACCATAGTTGGTGGGAATGGCGTCATATGGAAAACTAAATGGCCGTATCATGTAAGATCATAGCTAGTGGATTATGGCATCATATGGGAAAATTTAAGGAAGGTTATTACCGAATGTGTCATTTTCTGTATGTTCCAAGACGATAAGGGGCAAACCTCACTAAGTGTGAGTCTAGGCAAATCTCTATTGCCTAAATCACTAAGAAAGGTAAAGCCTTTATGGCGAACCTCTTTAAGGATCACCTTTGTTGCAAAACTCTAGAAAGTTAAGCCTTTATGGTGAACCTCTTAAAAGGAATGTCTTCATGGAAAATCTCTGAAAGGAAAGCCTATGTAGCAAGTACAGAATGAAAAGGACACACTTTTGTGGCGATATTTGTTAAAGGACATGTTTTCATAGCTATCTTTGAAAAGGAATGCCTTTGTGGTGTAATCCATGAACAAGATGCCTTGGTGGCAACCCTGTAAAGGAAGGCCCTTATGGCGAATACAAAGGAAGCCTTTGTGGCTATTTAAGTGAAGTGATGCCTTCATGACAAAATCTGAATGAAATGCGTATAAGAAACTCTGAAAGAATGGCATAAATAGTTCTCTAAAGGTATAGTAAAGATAAAACTCTGAATATAGGGTAAGTGTCAAGAACTCTTAATAAATAATGTATGGATCAAATAGAAGGAAAAATGTATCTAGCAAACTATGAAAAAAAGGCTTTGTAAGTAAATGAAATGGCGAACCTTGTATAATAATGAGAAATGAACAATAAAGCTAAAGCGCGCCAAAAAATATGGCAAATTTGGGATGAGTGCCAAAGGTATGTGTAGATGGTACTCTGAAGTGACTAAGGTTTATGTATAGATAAGATTCAAAAGGACATAGAAAGTCATGGGTTAGTAAGTATAGTACACTCAAAAGAAAGAAATGGTAACCTGAGTTTGGACCCCACATCTGGAACCTGGTAAGGTGAAGGCTTAATGAATATGAAAGGAAAGTAAATCCTTAACGACACTGAGAGGAAGGCAAAGGTCTAAAATAGGAAAGAATAATTGCAATATGTTAAAATAAAATTTTCAGTGAAGTACTCACAAGAGGGAATAAGGAAAGGTCAAAAGGCACATGAAAAAAAATGAAAACCATATATTGTAATGAGATGAATTGAAACATGTATTTTAAGGATTTTCTCACTAAGTTCTTATGAACTGTAACGACCTATTTTTAGTTAAATCAAAACAGTGGCTTCGGAACCACAAATCTGAGGTCAGAATTATTTTAATATTATTTTAAGTGTTTATAGCATGTTAGTATGATGGTGTGAAATTTTTGTGAAGAAAATTTATCGTTTGGATGTCTAATTTGATAAAAGGACTAAATGGCATAAGATGCAAAATTGATGTTCTCATAGATTAAAGTGCGTGTTGGCTATGAATTATTACATTTGAAGTCCTTATGATGATATTAGACCATTGGTTGTGTGGATGGTCATAAATGGGCTTATATTATGTGATTTATAATGTTTTAATTAAAGGTTAAAATGGTAAATTAGTTATAAATTATTATTAAGTAATTAAGTAAAAATAAAGCCAATTTTTAGCCATTGTCTTTCTCCTAGCTGGAATTAAACCTAAACAAAACACCATTGAAGCTTTCAAACGTTCAGCAATTGCATGTGTTAATTGTAAGTGATTTTAAGCTCGGTTTTTAGTGATGTCTATATTTTTGTGATCGTTGCAACTAGTACTAGCTAGCCTAGGGGCTATTTTGCAAAACTATTAAATGTTTTGAGCCATTGATGAATACTTTTGTTATTTGATGTGTGATGATGAAATATGAAAGTTTGATGATAGATATACTAATTTTGTCAAGTGATTTTTAGTGAAAATATGAATTAGGGATTAAATTATGAAAAATGTTAAATTTGTGGTTAAATGTGTTAAAATTTGATAAATATGGGCTGTTAGGGACCTTATGGGAATTCGACTAAGCTTGGCTGTTGTGAAATTGTATGAATTTGTGATTTTAAGAATTAAGGACTAAATTGTGAAAATGTTAAAATATAGGGGCTAATGTGTAAAAGTGCTCAAATGTGTGATTTGGACTAAATTGAATGAATAGATGATTAAATAAGCTAAATTTGATTACATATAGATCAAGAAAGGATGAATTCGAAATTAGATCGGGGGGAAAAGTAAGGTTATTGAGTAGTTGTCTCGTTTCGTCATTTTCATATCTGAGGTAAGTTCGTATGCTAATCAATGCTATTAAATTGTGTTATAATTGTTTTATTATTATTGAATTGAATTGAAAATGGTTGAATATGAGTTACGAAACAAGAATGACAAAGATACGACAGTCAGAAGTCTCGTACGAACCTTAGGAATAGTATAGATATAGATGTCATGACATTAGGGTTACTGAGATTTCGTGTAAGACTATATCTGGGATATGGCATTGATATAAGATTTCATGTAAGACCATATCTGGGATATGGCATCGATATGAGATCTCGTGTAAGACCATAATTAGGCTATGGCTTCGATATGAGACTACGTGTAAGACCATGTTTGGGATATGGCATTATACTATGAGTGTAAGTCCCGTGTATCCTTTAGTGGGTTTGAATGGTTCAACGGGCATAAACGAGATAAGAATGAAAGTATGATCGAATAAAGTGGTACAGGTATGTACGGAAACTTTATGAGTATCCAATGGAGTCAACTTGATTAATTCATGTTTAATTGTGTATTAAACATATGGAAGGTTTATGATTAGATGTTCTTATGGTTGAATGGTGTTTATTTGATATGTTAAGTTTATTATAATACGATCTTACTAAGCTGCAAAGCTTACTTTGTTTATTTCTCCATGTTTTATAGTGAAATCGAGCTAGCTCGATCCGGGGATCGTTAGAGACTTCATCGCACTATCAGATATCTATTTGGTACTTTTGAGATTGTATATATATGGTATATAGCATGTAGCTATGGTTAATATGGTATGGTTGTTGGAAGTGTATTTGCTCATTTGAATTGGCTTGATAATGATTTTGGTTTGATGTAGATAATGCCATGTGATATGGTTTATTTTGATATGTTTGATGATGGTTTAAATTACTCAAATGGTTATTTGGTATGTGTTGAGTAATTGCTTGAAATATGCTTAGTTTTGGTTTGATATTTGGATGCCAATTTGGTTATTAAAGTATGATGATTTGGTATATGTTATATATGTAAATTATGGTTAGTAAAGGTTGTGGAAATGGTATGTGATTTGGCTAGATAATGGTTATGATATGAGCTTTGAAATAGTTGGTATTGAATTGGTATGAAGTGTGGTGATTTAAGGTTGAATTGGTTGCCTATTTGTGTATGGAAATGTATTATTTATGCTTGTGTAGGGTATGCAAATTTGAGTGGTGAAATGGCCTTGTAAATGGCCTATTTTTATGCACACGGGCGTGTGTCTCAGCCGTGTGTGATACACGGTCATGGTACACAACCATGTGTCCCCTGGTGTTGACATTAAATGTAAGTTAGTATGTACCACACGGTCTCACACACGGGCTTGTGACTGGCCGTCTGGCATAAGTAGTATACCTTACAAGTTTGGCACGGCCTAGCACACGGCTTGGCACACGGGCATGTGTGGCCATTTCAAATAGGCACACGGGCTAGACACACGGGTGTCTGGTCGACCGTGTGACCTAAGTCAGAGAGTTACACGGGATAGGGCACGGGCTGTAACAGCCTGAATTAGAGCCTAAACGGAACAATGGTTTTGGAACCACAAATCTGAAGTAGAAAAATTTATTGCGATAAAGTTTTAAGTTTTATAATGTGATTGAATGCATGTGTAAAAATATCGTAAAGAAATTTTAGCGATAGAGTGTCCTATGTGAATATTAGGACTAAATTGCAAAGGTTGCAAAATAAGTGTTCTAGAAGCTTTTAGTGCTTAATTGAAATGCATTTTTAAATTGGAAGTCCTTATTTAGTAATTAGACCATTATATGTCATGATGGACAAAAATGGACATGAAAGGGTAAAATTTTAAAGAAAGGCCTTAAGGGCATTTTGGTCATTTGGTTAATAAAATAATAAAAAGGAAAAAATTAAGTCAAAATTGGTGTCTATCTTCTCTCTTTGGCCGAATTTCTCAAGGGAAGCCATAGCTAGGGTTTGGCCAACTTTCAAGCTTGATAGTAAGTGCATCCTAGCCCCGTTTTTAATGCTCTTTACATTTTTGAAGTCGTTATCTCCCGATTTACCTATTTCTACCACTAATTTGAGCTAGGGTTCATGTTTAAAAATTTACCTATGTATGACATGCATGTATTTTGATGTCTAATGGTATAAAATGAATGTTAGTTGTGTAATAAACGACTTTTACTAAGTGATTTTTGGTGAAAACATCTATAAGGACCTATTTGTAAAAGTTACAAAATTTGAGGTAAAAATCTGAATTGAAAGAAAATGTGGCTGTTATAAGCATAAGATAGGTTCGGCTAGGCTTGGGTTTTGAGAAAAAATGAATACATTTTATTTTACGAGCTTAGGGACTAAAGTGTAAATAAGTGAAAAGTTAGGGCAAAAATGTAATTTTTCCTTAATGTGATTTTTGGGGTCAACTTGAATAATGATAATTAAATGAGTTAAATGTGTCATTATAGATCAAGAAAGACAAGGAATTGACCTAGATCGGGGAAAGGGCAAAGTTGTGGACTAAATCGTAAAATTTCATATTTTTGTACCGAGGTAAGTTTGTATGTAAATATTGCATCATTTTTTATTATGTTTTAATGTTCTAATGTTGTATAAAATGTGTGAATAATGGGATGTGACATAATCGACAAAGTTTTGATAAGTGACAAGTGTGGAAGTGATATCTCGGTTGAACCTTAGGAATAAAATAGGATAAGAGTGACATGTCAGTAAGAACTGAAGTGTGTGACTATGTGGTTAAGTGATGTCCAGGTGCTGGTCTAATACATCTACCAGTGGCTAGGTAATCCTACATTTGTTGCAGACACCTCAGCTTGTGTAAGCAGCACTGAGTAGCTACGTCCTGACCGTCAACTTGTGTGAGCAAACCTATGACTAGCTCAAGGACGAGCATATATGTGAAATGTGATAAATGGTAGCTTTGGCTACATATATGTGGCACTATTGTGCAAGTTTTCTGAGTATCCGTTAGTATTCTGATGTGTTCAACTGGAATAACGAAAGATATGAAAATATATGTATGTTTGTATGATGATGTGGTATAGGTGTGCATGAGAAAGTTTGTAAGTATGAACATTATAAGTGGTAATATCATGGTAAGTTGTGCTTGAGTAAGCTTAACATATATGAGCTTAAGGGTAAATGTATTAACTCTCTTTATGTGATTTTGCATAGTTAAGATGCTATTTATTTGTATATAAACTAACTAAGCTATATAGCTTACCCCTCCTTTCTTTTCCTTTGTTTTATAGTGTCACCAAGCTAGCTTGGGATCGGGACTTGTCGGAGGCTTGCATCACACTATCAGAATTGTTATTTTGGGCATTTAACATTGGTAATCTTTTTGTAAGTACGACATGTATAGGGACTTGGTCATTTTACCTTATGTCATATGTGGTTTGGCTAAAAATGCTGGCCTAAGTTAGTTGAAAGTCCATTTTGTATATGGCCAATTGAAATTGCCAAAGGTGGATTATTGGCATAATCAATTAAAGATGTCTTTCATGAATGAGTTGATAATTGTGTAATGTCCATGCATGGAGATTTTGGTATGTGAAAGTTTGGTTGTTTAATTGTGTTTTGATAAGTGTTGTTTAATGAGCATAAGTGCTATTGTGTTTCAGGGTGGCAAATGACTTGGAAAATAGCCTATATTTTGTCCACAAGGGTAGGCACATGGGCGTGTGTCATGCCGTGAGTGACACATAGTCAGCCCCATGGGCGTGTTGATTGGCCGTGTATCCCCTGCACCCTAATTAGGCAAAATAGAATGCCCAGTAGTAAACATACGGGCAGAGATACGGCCATGTGTCTTAACCGTGTGAAGGACACGGCCTCAGGACGTGGGCATGTGCCCAGGCCGTGTGAAGTCTGCACCTTTAATGCGAGAATTAAATTTGCCACATGGCCTAGCACACAGGCATGTGACTTGGCTGTGTGACCCTCAATTATTGATGACGTCATAGACAAGAGTTACACGGGTTGAGGACATAGGCGTGTCCCAAGCCACACAGGTGTGTGTGACCACACGGCCTACCCACATGGTTGTGTGAATCTCCAAACATGAAAATTTTCTAAGTTTGTATGAAACTTTCTAAAGTTTTTGATTTAGTCTCGAAACGTTTCCAAAGCATGTTTTGAGCCTCGTAGGCCCATAATAAGGTCGTTACATGTATGTATGAAAAGTTTTAAATTTGACGCAAATTTTATGACTCAGTGTGGTATATTTACGTGTGTTTAAGTCCAGTAACGCCTCGGACCCTGTCACAGTGTCGAATACGGGTAAGGCGTGTTACACGGGTTGAGACATGGCCATGTGTTCCCATTTCGAATGTCCACACGGCTTGTTCACACGGGCGTGTGTCCCCTATGTTCATGAAAATTTTCTAAGTTTCCTAAAATTGTTCTGAGTTATCGGTTTAGTCCCGAACCACTTCTAAAGCATGTTTAAGGCCTCATAGGCCCTTATAAGGGACAATGTGAATGTATTTGAATGTGATATGCTTATGTATGCAAATGTATGACAAATGAACGTATGTCTGGCGACAGATACGAGTTAGAGGTGTTACATGAACTTACGAAAGTTATTTCATGTTTCAAATTGTAAAGAAGTATGTACCGAGGGACGATTCCTGGGCTATGCTAAAGAGGAGGCACGATGGGCTGTTATGCATACAAAGGAAGTTAAGTGGCGTATTCAAGCTTGAGCATAAGTTTACTAAGTAGCATCCCAATGTGTTCACAGTAGGTTGAGAGAAAATAAAGATGTACTCAAATTTTATTATCATGAATTGTATATGTAACCATACATTGTACACTTATAAGAAATTCAATCATAGTCATAGATAGAACTTTTACATAGTTAAATAAGAATGAAAGTTTAAGTTACATTTGTAATAGGGTGTAACACCCAAGATTTGGATCCAATGAATCGAGTCAAGTCTAGGGTATTACATGAAGGTTCTCGTGATAAGGGCAAAGTTCATGTTGTTTAACCTTACTACTTTTTCTGGTGAGTTCCTTCTTAAATCCATATGTTTAATGCCTTTGTTTATGTTTTATTTTAAGGTAAGTACTCATATTCTGAAAGATTATTTGTGTGCACATAAGTGATGGATGTACTTTGCTATGAGTCGTAGTTGGTTTGTCCGTGTAAAGGGAGTAAGGACTTCTCTTCGTGTTTAAACCACCGCCTCCTGCTTCTATAATGAAGGATATCAATTGAGATATGGAAATAAATTCATGGCGATACCTTCAATGAAATGAGTATTGAACTGACAGATCGCAATACATGAAAACAGTCATGTAGCCTCTAGTAGGGCAAGAATGTTGCAAACCAGATTAACAAATCATGAAAAAGGAAAATGAATGAAACATATGATATGGTTTGATTATGGGCTTAGGGTGGTTAACACGAAGAATACTATTTGCATGGGTGCATGGGCATAATGTATTTTCCAAAGAAAAATTGTCAAGTGTATAGTCTGTTTGTGTTTGGTATTCACCAACTAGCGAATTATTTATTCGTGCTAAGTTGGAAAGGTTAGGTTTGAATCGTGTATAACTGATAAAATGTTACTTATGCAACTCACTAAGTTCTTTTAACTTACTTAGTTACCTTTCGTTCTTAGGCTCATTGACTAAGTAAGGGAACCTCTGAAGACTATGCCAGAGGACAATCACTACTGTGAGACTTCTAAAATTTTTTGTATTATGTATGACATAAGGTTGGTGTCAAGATGTGTACATTTTGAAGAATAATATTTCATTTGTATTTAAAATTGTGTCTATGAAATGATAATTTCCATAAATTTTATAATGAAGTTTTTATGGTTTTGAAGCATGTCAGTTTATTTAACCTTAAAAGTTCAGTGGTTCATGTTATACATACATTTAACTGTAGTCAAATTTGGTTTAAGCCGAACGTGGCTTTCAAAGATAAGAATTTATAAGTATGTGACATGCCACACTTGCGTCCTGCTCAAGGGTCGGGTTTAGGGCATTAAAGATTCATTGTCAGTCGACGTTACAACGAAGAAGGTTGCTCGTTGAAACGAGGGCCCTATTTTTCGTAAAATTTAAGCCACTTGGTACCTATTTCAAGGCTCCCATCAAACCTAAAAATCAAGATCAACAATTCACCATTCATACTTATATCAAACCATACCAAGACATGTCAAAACAAACCATTGAATCATCAATCAGCCAATTCAATATAGCTTCATTTTAGCACAAAACATACCATTTTAAATTATTCAATTATATATCATTCATATCATCATTTAGCCATTCAAGCATCAACTTTTCATCAATACTAATCTTTGTGCAAACATACTATTATAAGTTCCATACATAATTCAACACAATTTGTCATAACATACCATTTCCAATAGGCATTAGCACTGCCAAAATCATGTATTATAAAGCTTTTAAGCTAAAACTAACATTTCAAGTTAACATATACAAAACATCTATGTATATGCCACAAAACTAGACTTAAAATGTTTGAAAAGCTATCGGTTCAAAAACGGGATAGTGTAAGCTTCCAGAAAATTCTCTTAACATGTTCCACAAAGTGGCAACCTACAAGGAAATGGAGGCAACAGGGTAAGCATATTGAATGCTTAGTAAGTTTGTAGACATTAAACATAAACTTACCTCATCTTTCATTTAAACACAACAAGCTACTTAACTTCACAAAGTTTGCCTAAACATAGCAAATTACATATCAATCAAGAGAGTTCGATATATATAACCATATCATATAGTAATTCAAACATTTAAAATTTCAATTCAATACCATTCTCATAATCAAATCAACTTTTAATCAATTGGATATCTAACTCATACCATTCCATTGCCATTTTTGCTTTTCATTAACCTTTTTAGCCCGATGAACTCTAGTGAAGAAATTCAGATACACAGGTAACTACACTAAACTAGGGCATCAAAGTGCAAAGCCCATAAGCAATCATTCATATAATCGTACAACAATACTTCCCTCCACCGCATTAGGGTCTCTGTGGAGACATACAAGACTTGATGGTTTGCAACAAATGTTGGATCCCGATATAATCTGTAATGATCTCTATACGATTTGTAATGCCCCCACGCCCAAAACCGTCACCGGAGTCGAGCTTGAGGCGTTACTAAACATAATTTACCATTTTAAACAACTTTACAAAATCTATTTTCATTTTCGGAATAAACTATTTCCTGCATCATGGTCGCTCAAAAAATCATATCTCGAGTTATGAAACTTGAAATCAAGATCATTTTAAATTTTCCCTGAATCTAGACTCATATATCTATTCACTAATTTTTTTCTAGAATTTTTGGTTGGGCAGATTAGTACAGTTTATTAGTTAAAGTTACCCCTGTTTCAGGACTTGACTGCACTAACCTCTGTTTACTACGAACCACATTTCTCTCTGTAAAAAATTCATATGATTATGCCGTTTCCTTATCTTGAAACTAGACTAAATCAGGATTCTATACATATAAATTACACCTCTTAACTATTTTTGTACAATTTATAGTGAATTTTCAAACTTAGAACAGGGGATCCAGAAATCGTTCTGGCACTGTCTCACTAAAACTCAAATATATCATAACATATAACTTCTTTACCTATTTTGATTCTTCCATATGAAAGTAGACACAATAAGCTTCAATTTCATAGTTAATTCTTCACCTAATTAATTTTCTACTATTTTTGGTGATTTTTCAAACTCACGTCAGTGTTGCTGAAATGTTCTGTTTTATGGCTAATTTCATTTTCATAAAAGCTTTCATGTACTAAATAACCTATTATCCTTCCATGACATCAAACATAGTCTATATTAGCCATTTCAATGACTCATCATCGTCAAGCATTTCCTCAACCAAAACACCACCATATCACAAGATTATTTACACAAAGTAGGTATAGTGCTATACATGCCATACTGAGTTTTACAAGCCAGTTACCAAAAAGTCCTTCGGATAGTGTGATTGAGCCTTCGACCTATCCCGATTCTCGAGCCGGCTTGTCCAAAACTACAATGAATGAAAAGGAGGGAGTGAGCATAAATGCTTAGTAAGTTCACATGCAAATAACAAGTAACATAACAAAGTCATTATGCCAAACAACATTAGCATAGTATCACCAAAACATATGTCACAATTCTAATCATCATACTTCATCTTACCACATTTTTGTTGTTGTGTCGAGTTTCAACCCGAGGTTAAGTACATACCTGTCCAATATGGCCATTTCTCAGCATTACTGAATTGTCACTTACATCTTGAGTATTCTTCCATTCCGCTAGAATTTTACCCGTTGAACACATCGGAATATAACTCGGATACACGGATCATTTGCACATAAGTGCCACATATGTAATCAATCAATCATGTAACCCGCCCATAAGCGAACTCGGACTCAACTCAACGAGCTCGGGCGTTTGTATCCATAAGCGAACTCGGACTCAACTCAACGAGCTCGGATGCCTAGTTACATCTCATGAACTCGGACTCAACTCAACGAGCTCGGACATTCGCATCCATAAGTGAACTCGGACTCAACTCAATGAGTTCGGATGCCCAACCATCCTAGTGACATGTCACTTGTATCCTAATCTATTCCTAAGGTTCAAACGGGATTTTCCTCAATCACATATCCTTGCCGTCTTCCACAGAATACCGAAACCAATACTCGGTAGCAATTTATATTTAACAAGTAGCACACATAATTTGCATATTATTCGATAATAACCACAAAGCATATATTTCATGATAAAAATCAGCATATCATATAAATAACATCAATTAACTTAAAAATAACAATTATGTTACATTATTTACATATGAACTTACCTTAGTACCAAAATACAAAGATTTTGCAATTTAGTCTGCAATCTTTTCTTTTCCTCGATTGAGGTCAATTCCACGTCTTTCTTGATCTAAAATAACACATTTAGCTTGTTTAATACTCACATTTTCAAATTAGTCCTTAATTCAAATTTTGGCAAAATTATAATTTTGCCCTTAAACTTTTGCATATTTACACTTTTGCCCCAAAGCTCGGAAATTTAATTTTATCACAAATTCTTATGTTTTAGGACATGCTGATCATTTATCTACCATTAGCAAGCTCAAATTCCCATTAAAACATATACTTATGAACAATATGTATTTTTACCGATTAAGCTGTTTTACTCGTTTTTACGTAAAACCGAGTAGCACAAGTTGTTTAACATAATTTAAAACCTCATATTCTATCATAAAACATCAAAATACACAAATTTCACCTATGGGTATTTTTCCAAATATGAACTCTAACTTAAAATATTGCTAACATAAGCTTTATCGAGCTACCGGGATCTCAAAAACGTAAAATCATTAAAAACGGGGCTTGGAATCACTTACTAGGAAGCTTGAAAGTTGAAGAAACCCTAGCTATGGAGAGAGCAAAATTCAGCAGCAACTAAATGAAGGAGATGAGTTGCTGCTGAATTTTGTGTTATTTTTCCCTTTTAATTCATGTTAATAACCAAATGACCAAAATGCCCCTCCTTACTAAACTTTCAAATATTCCTTCCATGTCCTAATTTTGTCCATGAACTTAAAATTGGTCTAATTACCATTTAAGACCTCCTAATTAATATTTCAAAGAAATTTCATACTAAAAACTTCTAGAATGCAAGTTTTGCAACTTATTCGATTTAATCCCAAACTTCAAATTAAACACTTTACGCTTGGAATTTCTTCGCGAAATTTTCACACCATCATAAAATCATATCATAAACATCAAAATAATTATAAAATAATTATTTCTACCTCGGATTTGTGGTCACGAAACCACTATTCTGATTAGGCCCTAATTCGGGATATTACACGATTAATTATCTTGTATAATCACATATCACGTACAAGCACACTACTAAGTTCACTTTGGCATCTTTAACACATATAACCATTTATTTATAATTTAGTCCATATCTTACCTTTTATACCAAACCGCGGGCAAATCGAATTACAACCAATCATAAACATATTTATAATTCAAATACATAGCAATTAATTATAATCATATCATATGAACTTAGTAGGAAAAACAATAAACAATGGTATCTTTAAGGATTATTCCACAATTTTGCCTTTTCCTTGATTATCTTTAATTTGGTTCAATTCTCAATCTATTCAATTATTTAATTCAATTTATACCAAATAACTAAATAATTTTATAGAATCTCATAATATTGATGAAACCAATTTAATTTTATTTTTTACATGCCCCTAAAATTTTACATTTTATTCAATTTAGTCCTGAAAATCAAAATAACAATATTTTTCAAATTTGAGCTTCAGTTTCAAAATCAATCACAATCACATCCTTCTAGGACCTTCTATTATCTATTATTACGTCAATTTCACATCAATTTCCCAATTTATACACCTTAGTCTTTATGTTCAAAAACTAACAATTAAAAGCTATCAATTTAACATTAAAAGCTATCAATTTAACATCAATCTCTTCAAAAAATCATTTAGAAACTTTAACAGTTTTACAAATTGGTACATGAGCTAGCTAAATCAAGCTCCCATGACCTCAAAAACATAAAAATTACAAGAAAAAGACTTGAAATCTTACCAATTTGAGGGACCAAAAGTGTTCAAAGCTTAAAATAGCTTTCTTTAAGTTTTCTTTGATGAACATTCGGTGAAGAAGAAAGAAAATAAATATGTTACCCTTTTTGTTTTCCTTTTATATTTATATTAGCTTAATTAATCAACATTTATTTAATTAAATTTTATTTAGTTAAAACTTAATGGTGATTAACAAGTCCAGTGGATTCTTAATACCATCTACCACCATTTGACCATTTAAAAATGGTCTAAGTGCTCTATTGGTCCTTTAGTTATTTAAAAATCTATAGCGGTAAACTTTTACAATTTAGTCATTGTACCTTAATTAACTAGCAATTTGACAAAGTTGTTGGACCAAATTTAATAAACTTTTATACTAGCCTCAAAAATATTAAATATTAATATTTACGGACTTAGACTACAGAAATGGGGTTTTGAAATCGCCGTTTTTGACACCACTAAAAACGGGCTATTACACCGCGGACGTAGGGAAATTGAACTGTGTAAATAAATCCTTGGTGCTTTTTGTTTTTGTTTGCACAATTTTCAGTAGTGTCAACTTGTAGTGATCATCGTAATCAAGCACGTCCATAAACTATTTTAAGTTTTGGTAAACAATAACTCTAGGTAGTGGCAAAATTTTTATGAATTATTTATAATTTTAGGTGATAAGTGTTATCTAATAGTGGTGAATTCGATTATCCCCAAGTTTAATAATTGTGATGAATCTGCTTCTATCATTTGTTTGTGGTGAACCTAGATATGATTTTGCGACATTCTTTAGTTTCTAAATTGGTTATAAGTGTTGTAAGTTTTATTTTTATTATCGTTGAGGGCATCGTCTCCTTCGAGAGAAGTCTCCGAAGTGTCGTTCGTCAGACAGTAGACTAGGCCTTCAACAACCGAAAGTATCACCCTGGGACTCGAGTTTTGTATCCTGACACTGCGGAGAGCCTCAAGGGTTCGTGGAGTTGGAGCACCCAGGTTGGTGGAGAGAGTACATACCTGAGGGACGCGTGGATAATTAAATGGTGAAGTTATGTGCAATGTGGATCGAACTGTGATGCTGGGGTTTGTGCAAGTGTACATAGTCGTTATCAAGTAATAAGTAAGTATTGAGTTATCATCTCCACAGGGATTGTATTCGTGCTAAGTCACTTAATTATAAAATTATATTAACAACTTAGTAAATAAAAACACAATTTGATTTGGAAGTGTTGATTAAAATTATGTAAAATTAATCTAAACGCAATGATCCCTAATGTGATTTATCCTAACATGCAACTATATGAATGAAGTAGATTTTAGTAGAATTAAACACAATTTGGAACAATTATAACATAAATAAACTAGGACAATCACTTTAATTAAACTCAATTTATCATCAACATACTTAGTAATATTCGAAAAAACATTCCATGGGAACTCGATCTCTCATGCGTTTGGAAACCACATTAGGTCCTTTCAGAATCCTTTACTTTGTAAATATGCATTTTACTTGTAACACCACTTACCCAGGTTTATCGCTTTACCCGAGCACGAGGCATTTCCAAACAATATCACCATTCATCATACACATCAAAACACCAATTCTCAATCCAATTTAAAACTTATTCATAAAATATCATACAACCCTTAAAATGGGCTTATGAGGTCTAAAACAGGGTTTGAGAGTGATTTGAGACCAAACTGAGAACTTAGAAAATTTTTGGAAAATTTGGCCTACTATAGGGCACACGCTCGTGTGAGACAGGGGCACGCCCGTGTGGGCAAGCCGTGTGGTCACACACGCCCGTGTTCCCTACCCGTGTTGAATTTTTGGAAAATTATTTTCATTTCAAATCTACAGGGGTTTTCACACGGCCGAGCACACACTTGTGTCCCTGGCCCATGTCCTACGCCCATGTGGCTCACCATGTGAAAAACTTGGGACATTTTGTTTATGATGTCAGCATGCCATTTTGGTCACACGGCCATGGGACACGCCTGTGTGACCAGGCCGTGTGACATTCTTAAGCTCTAAAAATTACAAGTAAGGTTCATACGCCCAACATAAATGGCCGTGGGGTTTGGCCATGTGGCCTTAAGTTAGGCTATTTTCTAAGCCATACTTTGCCCCAAAGTACATGCAATCACTCCCACTTTTAACACCACATATCAACACATCTTTAAACATCAAAATGACTCCATTTACCCATCCATCACCCTATTCAATTTAAACACACCAAACACCAAGTATTCCATGAATTTCCTCATAAAGATAGGTAGCAAAATATCATCATCAATGGCTAAATTACTTAGCCTAGGTTTCAAAATAACTTACCCTAAGACATATACCACAATATAGCCAAACCAACTTACACCTACAAAACCATTAAGTCCCTATACATGCCATAATGTAAGAGTTTGTTCCACTATGCCAAAAGATAATGTCGATAGTGAGGGTGATCCTCAGACTCGATCCCATCCCGAGCTGGCTTGACTGAATCTATAAAACAAGGGAAAAAAAGAAAGGAGTAAGCCTTAAAAGCTTAGTAAGCCTATATGCAAATAAATAACATTATAACTTGTTTCCATTCAAGCACTTAATTCATAGTAAAACTTGAATTATCATCAATCTCACTTACTCATTTAATCTTACCAATCCTTCCCATACACCACATGAAATTTTGCTTATCCATGCATATACTCATAAACCCTTGCTTACATTCCTGCATCTATACATCACATGCCACACAAGACATCTTTTAGCAATATTTCCACATTAACACTTTGGTTTATCGACCAATACTTGGTGGTTTCAACACAGAGCTCCACCTTAACAAATGGATTCACTTTAGTCATGGTAACAGCACTTAGCTCCACGCTTCTAAAACAATATTTTATATTTTATCGTAGTAGCAGCACATAGCTCTACGATGTCAATACGATATGTTTTACTCGTGGCCACAGCACAAAGCTCCACGATGTTTTGCTACTTGAAATTATAAGTGGTTACAGCACATAGCTCCACTCTTTCATGCAATTATCCATATCCAATAAGTTGTCATCATAAATTTCCCTGTTCAATCCCACTATGCTTCCATAATTCATAAATGGTATCATAAAACTATTTAATGTTCAATTTCATCCCACATGATAAGTAAAATATTCTAACATAATTAAATCAAGTTTATAATCATCCTACAACAATTTTTACCATTTTACCCCTAACTTTGTCAATTTTTACAACTAAGTCCCTAGGCTCGTAAACTGAAATGTATCGATTCTTTTTATTACCCAAGCCTAGCCGAATCTCTATAGCACCCAAAAAAGCCCACATTAATCATCAATTTATACTTTTACCCCTCAATTTCTCAACTTTACAATTTGGTCCTTTTTAGGGACTTTCATGAAAAATTACCTAGAAATCATAGTTCACTACACCTTAAACCCTTATATTCCACCATTAGACATCAAAATACTTACATGTCATAAATGGGTAAATTTTTTAAGGATCAACCTTAACTGAAAATAAGGGTAGAAATAGCTAGAGCAAGCTATGAGATTTTAAAAATATGAAGAAAATTAAAAACGAAGCTAGAGAACACTTACAATCAAGCTTGAAAGATGAGAAAACCCTAGCTATGGGTTCCTTGCAATTCTCAGCAAAGGGAGGAAGATGGACACTCAATTTTGACTTCTTTTCCCATTTTATTTCTTTTATTAGCTAATGACCAAAATGCCCTTCCTTAAAAACCTTTAGCATTCCACCCTTCCTTGGGCATTTTTGTCCAAACAAGGTTAAAAGGGTTTAATTACCACCTAAGGACCTCTAATTTAAAAACCTAATTCAATCAAGTACCTTTATGAAATAAAACCCATATTTTTTAACTATTGCAATTTAGTCCAACTAACCAAATTGGACGTATAACCAATAAAATTCACTCACCAAAATTCCACCTATTTATCCAAACACCCAATAAATATCAAAACTAAATCAAAATAAAATTCTAAACCCCAGATTCATGGTTTCGAAACCACTTTTTTGTTTAGCCCCTAATTTGAGCTGTTACATTACTGATCCTTATTTACTAAGGGTTTTTTAACATTCGTGTAAAGTAACAGGGACGTATCAGGTTTGAAACAATTTAATCACACAAATCTAAAAACTATGCAGATACAAGAGCTTGGTCAGAGTTGTTATGCAACCTACAATTTAATTGGGTCAAGATCTAAATTGAGCATGCACATTTCAATTATGTGTCCATTAGCCGTCGTCTGGTCAGGATCGCTCAGCTAATTTAGGTGCATTTCAAACACGTATGAGTGAAATACATACTTGATTTTAATTGAAAACATGATCGATTGAGGCACAAATATTGTAAGCATAAATTTAATAAATATTATTTAATCAAAGTAATCATTCTAGCTTAAATAAAATTAAGCTATCATTGTTGTAAATAAGAACAAAGAACACATAGCAAACATCTTTAGATTAAATTAAAGAAAAGAAAGATTAAACCCAATTCAGAGTGGTTGTCACCCAAGACTCTAACTGACGAGGCTCCTTCGTTCCTTTGCTTTATTCTTTGCTGATGTCTCTCTAAGGTGGCCGACCAAGGGTTCCTTAAAAGGCTCAAAATGCTAAAATCTTTATGAAAAGATGATGATAGGCATGGAAAGATGGAGAATTGAGAGAAGAGAGGAAAATGAGAATGAGAGATGATGAAATGATGAGGGATGAGGGATGATTCGAAAAGTGAGAAATGAGGTCTTATTTATAGGTGAGCCAAGGGAGGCTAGTTTACTAAAAATAGGAGTTTTCATCTTTTGAAGCATCTCCCATAGGTGGCCAGCCATGAATTGTGGAATTGGGGCTGATTTGTTGCTTGATTTTTGGTCAATTTGAGTGCCACAACAACTCAGGACTGAGACTTAGTCAAGTGCAAATCTTCAGGTAAATCTCTGATTTCTTCAACTCTTCAAGAACCTTGTGAAATTAAACCAAAAATTGGTTTATGGGCAGCCATGTGTAGCCGAAACTTGGGTTGACTTGATCCCCAATTTGGACAGTTTTGTAATCAGATAAAGCTTTTAGACCTGTCCAAAATAAGTCAGTAAATTAGAGGACCAAAGAAATAAAATTTCACCTTTTTAATTAATTAATTAAAACCCAATTTTATTAATGAAATATTTTTAAAAGAAATTATTAAATATAATCTTATATTTTATCATTTAATTTAATCATGCATGTCTCATAAAAATATAATAAGCTCAAATAAATATAAAATAAGCCATTTTATGCATAAAAACTATATAATAAAGCATAATATCACATTTTAATAATTTCTATATCCTAATTTCATATTTTCACACATTTCATTAATTTATTAAAAAATTACTCGATTTTAACAACAAATTTAAATAAAAAGGTGATGATTTACATAGAAAAAACCCTATATATTTTTCGGTTTACACACCCCTAAACTTAAATCATTGCTCGTCCTGAGTAATGTTCACGTACAACAAAAGGCTTGCTAGGGAAAATTTTGCTAAAAGTGTAAGCAACATCAATCTTTGTCCCATAGTCATGTCTTAATAAATTCATGCTCATATATCTTCTTTATTAACAAGTAACTCATATGCAAACATTTTGAGAATTTTATACTAAGTTTCAAGATATGCTAACATGAATCATAGTTTTCATGTATGTCATAGCCACAGATAATATTCTTCATTCAACCTAATTTCTCATCAATCAAGCAAAACAATCATAAGGCTTATTTATGATCTTCATATGCTAAACTTAGTACTTCCTCTCCACTAATATAGGTGACATAATCATCAAATCAATAGGTCTTTTATAAGGTTGTAATGGGGCTCGGTTAAAGGTAGGGATTTTAAGAGATGAGATATTTCAGTTTCAAAATCCTAACCTTTAACTTTGTCTTGGATTCCTCAAAGTACAACCTTTTTCTTTAAGCAAACCTTTGGAACACCCCCAAACTTATTTTGATCTCATGCTTATACATTTTTTTTTGGAGACTGAGCAAATTTTTCTTCACTCTTTCGTTGTCTGTCTTTTTAGCATGAGCACATACATCCTCTAAGAAATTTCCTCAAATATCATTTACCAAGACAACTTTAGTTAAGATGGTGCTCAAAATTAGGATAACATCAAAAGATGGAAATGTGGCTTGTAATGTAGGTTCATTGTAATAACAGGTTTTGAAGCTCAAAATTATAGTTTCAAGGGTCTAGTATCATAAGGTTGGCTTGAAAAGGGTCAAACGATCCAAAGAAATAGTTTCTAAATCATTTCAGATTTTTATGTCTCCTAGGATTTCGCCTCAAGAAAGTTACTAAGTCAATTCTAAAGATATAAACCTTCATGCATGTCTAATCTCAAAAGAAACTAAATTTTCATGGCAAACATTACCTAAGACTAAGATCATACAATCATTCCATTCCTCATGATAACATACAATCACTCAGATAGAATCAACATTCATGCTTGCAGACAAACTATCTCATTAAAAAAAATTCTCTAAACATTCATTTATTAAAACATACTTATGAAAGAAATGATTGAACATACTTGAAAATTTTAAAAATTTGAGCAATTTATTTGCCTTACCTACTTTAAAAAGAAGCAATGTCCTCATTGCAGGAACAAAGTAATGAACGAGAACTGAACACCAGGTAGGGTTGTAAAAAAAGAGAGGTGAGTCATTAAGACTGCTTAAATACCAAGTCTTTCCTCATAACCTAATCCTAGACATGTTCATTCTTATTGCCACATCACTTAGTCTTTTTCTTCATAAAGAAGTATTTATTCATGCTTGCCATGTTTTATTTTGCAGAACTAAATCCTACTTGCGAAAGAAATAAATTTTAAAAGACCTAAAAATAATTTAAATAAATAACAAGACAAGATTCTCCCCTTTTATTTTTCTGACTCATTCCCTTTGTCTTCTTCAGCTCCATCTCCATCTGTGTAGTTAGTTTCCTCCATCCATGTCTCAAATATAGCATCTGGGAACTTAGGAACAAAAGTGTTAGAGATATTCTTAAAAGTATTTCAAATTGGGTCATCTCTAATTTTTTGCATATTTCCAGTAAGTTTGTTCTTGATTGTGCATGAACTTACACATTCCCATCAAAATTGACAACTCTAATCTCTTTGAAGCACTTGTGGTAGTTGGCATTGGAGTTGTAAATTTCTGTTCAACACTTAGCTTGACTGGGTCTTCTTCTAGATCAACCCTAGGTTCAGGGTTTGTAGATCCTTCAATTGGTTTAGGACTGTTCAATTCTTTATCAGATTCTTCTTCTTCAGTGTCTGTAATTGAATTAGCTTCAGTTTTAGTTTTATTTGTTGACTCCTTGGTTTTTGGGTCAGTTGGTTCTTCCTGCTCGTCTTGGTTCAGCTCATGCACCCTCTCTACTAACCTTTCAAGATCATGACTTGTAATGCACCCTTGGACATACTACCCCTTCAGATTTGCTTGTTTTAACACGGGCCCTTAAGCAAAGTGAAGTGATTAATGATGGGAAATAAGCACTTCCTATCTTCTTTTTAGCACAATCATAAATCTCCTTGAGAATAATTTTCCCAACATTAATGGACTTTTCTGTCAAGATTGCATATAACAAGAGCATCCGTTCCATCGAGATGGGGGAACTGTGTGAGATAGGCATAAAAATGTAGTGAACAAAATAAAACCATAGCTTTGCTACTGGTTTTAGGTATTCCCTTCGGCAAGAATAGCTTTCATACTTTCTTATAATCCATTAGGATCCCGGATTTATCACAACATTAAGCACTTGTTGAAGAAAATCCCAATTGATGTTGTTCATTATAGGGTAGTACTCATCTTCTTCAATATCAGGTAAGTTAAACAAATCATTGATGGACTTAGAAGTGAGAGGTGCCTTTTTCTTTCGAACAATGACCTCAGTAGCATCTTATGTAGTCAAACTCGCATAGAACTCTCGAACTAGTTCATCATCAGGAAGTGAACGAGCATTACAAAATCGTTCCCACTTGAAAGCATTGATTACCTTTCTAATCGGCATAAGAACAACCATCAAATCATTACTTCTCAAGTTAAAACCTTTTCCCGGCATCATGGGTTGATGCTTGAAAATTGAATCAAATCTCTCTTTCATTTCTTCATCGATTACAATCGGGTTTTCTGGAGTAGTCTTTGACGATCTAGTTCTTTTACGAGACATGGTATCTTTTCCCAAAAATTCGACAAAGTTTCGGCACAAGGGGGAAAAGAAAAATCGGCAAGGTGGGTGGGATTTGCTACAATAAACACCTAGTGACGGCAAAGAGGTTGCGGCAGCAACGACAATGTGTGGCAGCAACATTGGGGCTCCGGTGATTTTCTTGCAGTGTCACTAGGTGGTTTCAATAAAAAAAAAGAAGAAGACTAGGGATTTCTTTTGGGATTTGAGGCTAGTGACACAAGAAGGATATTTAGGGATTTTTAGGTTTAAGCAAATTGCTTTGAAGGCTATGAAAATTATTAGAATGAAGAGGGGTTTATATAGGAAAAATTAGGGCAATATGTAGCAAAAATTTAGTTACTTTAGGGTTACTTGGGTGGCAAGCAATGAGAGTGGCGGCAATATGTATAGATTTTCCCTTTTTTTTTGTTGTCTTGGGCCTCAACTCAGACTGTATTTACAAGCTTACTTAAGAGAAAAAAAATTGATTAGTACTTGGGCCAAATTTAACCCCCTTTATTAACATAAAAATTTAAAATTCAAGCAAAACAAATTATACTTAAAAATTTTAACTCTTAATTAGAAAATTTCTTCTTAACAAATTACATTAAATTAATTCCTAGGAAAGGTTGGAGGGGTCACAGCAGTCTTGCTTAAGTTCCAATCTTCTTAGACAGAATTAATTAAATGTACTAAATTAAGAAGATAAATTCTAATTATTTATTTATTTACAAAACAAATTTGTGAGAAAAAAATCAAGGGTTTGTCAAATTGAACGAGGATTCAACTCGCTCAACCTCACCATCCTAAAAACGTTTGAGATGTTGACCATTAACATTAAACGTACCTCCATGATTGTTGTACAATTCAACAACTCTACAAGGATACACTCAGTAGATGGTATAGGGTCCTTTCCATCGGGATTTAAGCTTCCCAGGAAATAACTTCGACCTTGAATTGAACAAGACCTTCTTTAAACTCCCAAGGCTATATATGACTATCATGCTATCTCTTTGATCCCTCTTTACACATTTTGGCATTCTCATAGGAAAACAACCTCAGTTCTTTCAACTCATCAAGTTGTAACATCCTTCTCTCACCGGCTTGCTTAAGATCAAAGTTCAACTTCTTTAAAGCCTAGTGAGCTCTATTTTCTAACTCTAATGGCAAATGACACGCCTTCTTAAAAACTAACCGATAAGGAGTAATTCCTAACAGTGTCTTAAATGTTGTTCGATAGGCCCATAATGCATCATCGACCCTTCGAGACCAATCTTTTCTGCTAGGGCGTACTACATTTTCAAGGATACCTTTGATTTCTCAGTTCACTCTTTCAACTAGCCCATTAGACTGTGGGTGATAAGCAATAGCTACCTTGTGCTTCACATCATACTTGTCAAGCAACCACTTAAGCCACTTGCTCACAAAATGAGAACCTTCGTCACTAATAATAGCTCTTGGTGTCCCAAATTGTGTAAACACATGCTTATGTAGGAATCGCATGACTATAGAACCATTTGTAGGGTATGCTTCAGCTTCAACCTACTTGGATACATAGTCCACAGCAATTAAGATGTATTTGTTCCCATACGAAGAAGGGAATAGGCCTAAGAAGTCAATGCCCCATATGTCAAATAATTCAATCTCCAGAATGTTTGTCAAGGGTATCTCATTTCTCCGTGATATATTTCCGATCCTTTGGCATTTATCATAGTTCTTCACATAAGCATACTCATCTTTAAATAGTGTAGGCCAAAAGAAATCTGTTTGCAGAATCTTAGCTGCAGTACGCGAACCACCAAAGTGTCCCTCACTTGGAGATGAATGGCAATGATACAAGATCTTAGCAAACTCACTTTTAGCTACACACTTTCGGATTATATTATTTGCACACTGTTTAAACAAGAACGGATCTTCCCAAAAATAATATGGACTATCATGAAGTAATTTCTTTCTTTGTTGGTATGTCATTTCTCGAGGAATTATTCCACATGCAAGATAAGCAAAATCAGCAAATAAAGGTGTTTCATGAATTCGGCTTACCTCAAATAAATGTTCATCTGGGAAGTTCTCGCTGATAGGCACACATGATCGAGTTACCTCATCTTTCTCCAACCTCAACAGATGGTCAGCTGCTTGATTTTCGACACCTTTCCTGTCTTGAATTTGAAGGTCAAATTCTTAGAGTAAAAGTATCCAACGAATTAGCCTTGGTTTTGCATCTTTCTTTGTGAGCAAGTATTTAATGGTAGCATGGTCAGTAAATACTGTAACTTTGGTACCTATAAGATATGAGCAGAATTTGTCAAAAGCAAAAACTATAGCAAAGAGTTCCTTTTTAGTTACTGTATAATTAAGGTGGGCTCCTATTAAGGCACACATGATCGAGTTACCTCATCTTTCTCCAACCTCGACAGATGATCAGCTGCTTGATTTTCGACACCTTTCCTGTCTTGAATTTGAAGGTCAAATTCTTAGAGTAAAAGTATCCAACGAATTAGCCTTGGTTTTGCATCTTTCTTTGTGAGCAAGTATTTAATGGTAGCATGGTCAGTAAATACTGTAACTTTGGTACCTATAAGATATGAGCAGGATTTGTCAAAAGCAAAAATTAAGGTGGGCTCCTATTAAGGTTCTACTTGTATAGTAAATAGGGTGAAATACTTTATTTCTCGTTGACCCATCACAGCTTGAACAGCATAATCACTTGCATCGCACATCAACTCAAAAGGTGAGCTCCAATCGAGTGTAACGATTATTGGGGCTGAGATTAACCATTTTTTCAAATCTTCAAAAGCTTCCAAACATGCTTTGTTGAAATCAAACACTGTATCTTTCTCTAACAACAAACACAACGGTTTCAAAATTCTTGAGAAATCCTTGATAAACCTTTAGTAAAAATCGGCATGGCCTAAGAAACTTTAGACTCTTTTCACATTAATTGGGGCTGGTAATCTTTCAATTACGTCCACCTTTTCTTTATCAACTTCAATTCCTTTCTTTAAGATTTTATGCCCTAAAACAATTCCTTAACCATAAAATGGCATTTTTCCTAGTTAAGGACAAGATTCGTCTCTTTGCATCTCTTCAATACCTTAGCTAAATTACTCAAACAAATATCATAAGAGTTACCAAAAATAGAGAAATCATCCATGAAAACCTCAACAAAATTTTCAATCATATCAGTGATGTAACACCCCTTACCCGGGTTCGTTGCCGGAACCGAGTACGAGGCATTACCGGACAATAAAACAACCAATCGTACAAGTTCGAACCATAAAATTTTGTTCCAATTTAAAACTATTCATAAAATGTCATACAATCCTTAAAATGGGCCTTCGGGGCCCAAAACATAGTTTGAGAGTGGTCCGAGCCTAAACCGGTAACTTAAAAAATTTTTGAAAAATTAGGTCAAAAACAGGGCACATGCCCGTGTGAGATAGATGCACGCCCGTGTGGGCTGGCCGTGTAGTCACACATGCCTGTGTCCCCAACCCGCATTGAATTTATGGAAAAATATTTTTCATTTCGAACCTACAAGGGTTTTCACACGGTCGAGCACACGTCCGTGTCCTTAGCCCGTGTCTATCACATGGCCTCGACACACTCGTCTGGCCTCCCCGTTTGAAAAACTGGGACATTTTGTTTATGAAGTCAGAATACAATTTTGGTCACACGGCCATAGGACACACCCATGTGACCAGGCCGTGTGACGCCCTTAGTCTCCGAAAATCCCATGCAAAATTCACACGCCCTACACACATGGTCATGGGGGCTGGCCATGTATCCTTAAGTTAGGCTATTTTCCAAGACATCCTTTGCCCCAAAATACATGCTAACTTTACCACTTTTAATACCACATAACTTACACATTTTTAGGCATCTAAATGGCTTCATTTAATCATCAATCATCCATTTCAACTTAACTACACACAAATACACCAATCATTCTATTAAATACCTCATAAGGATAGATAAGTAAAACAATATCATCATTGGCCATATCACATGGCCTAAATTACAAAATGACTTATCCCATGATAATTACCATAATATAGCCAAACCAACTTGACACTTACAACACCTCTAAGTCCCTATACATGCCATAGTTCCAAAAGAATACATATTACAATACGAAAAGAACTTTGTGGATAGTGTGGATGATCCTCCGACGCTTTCTGATCCTTGAGCTGGCTTGACTAATCTATAAAACAAGGGAAAAGAGAAAGAAGTAAGCTTTAAGAAGCTTAGTAAGTATATATGCAATTAATTAACATCATACCAGCTTTCTTGATAACCATAGATCATGCTACCTCATAACAACTTACCACCTATCCTTACCATGTTTCATACATATATATATACACCAAGCACAATATACACCTAAACTTAAGTTCATAACCACCCTTGATACTCATGTATTTGCCCACATATTCTATGTCCCATAAGTACCTGCATTTACACACCACATAACCACACAAATATTATTTGTAAACTTTCCCGTTGAACCCTTTAGAATAACATTTGATACTCAGTGGTTTCAGTACATAGCTCCACCAACACGTAATCCGGCTCTCGTGTACACATGGTGAACTCTCATCATCTCCTATGTGAGCTAACCATTAAATCTCGTAGCTCTCGTGTCTACATGGTGTCCAACACTTAGAATCACACATGCAACCTAGCTACATATAACATAGCTCTCGTGTCTACATGATGTACTCTTGGTAACATACATGCGACAAAGCTATTTTTAGTCCGTAGCTCTCATGTCTACGTGGTATACGCACAGTATTACGCATGTCACCTAGTTACTTATATAAGAATATCCTATAGCTTTCTTGTACACATGGTATACACCTCATATTACACATGTGACCTAGCTACACCTTCTCCGTATCTTTCATTTTTCCGAAGGTTCAATCAAGAGCACCAATTTTCCATGATTCACCAACTCATAGAATCCATCAAACATCATCCATATCATACAATAAATATAATTTATGGAATTAAAATCAATGTATTACTTACATATAAACTTACATCGACAACAAAAAGTGATAATTTGCAATTTAGTCCGTAACCTTGCCCTTACATCGATCAAGGTCGATTCCTTGATCTTCTTAATCTATAATAACATATTTAACTCATTCAATACACACATTACTCAATTTAGTCCAAAATCATCCTATGGCTATTTTTACAATTTAGCCCCTAGCTTTCTCAATTTTACACTTTAGTCCCTAGGCTCGGTTTATGATTTTCATGCAACTTTCATGCATTTTAAGCCTAGTTGAACCATTTTTTCCTACAACAGCCCACAATTTCTACCATATCTCCACTTATACACACCACATTTTATCTTTTACAAATAAGTCCTTTATACAATTTCCATAAAAAATCACCTAGTACAAATTGTTCTCCACACTTTAAACTTTCATATTTCACCATTAGACATCAAAATACATCCATGACATCTATGGGTAAAATTTTAAAAATAAACCCTAGCTCAAAATAATGGTATAATTAGCTAGAGCAATTTACGAGGATTTCAAAAATACGAAGAACATTAAAAACGAGGCTCGATTGCACTTACTTGTGAGCTTGAAAATCAACAAAACCCTAGCTATGGAGAGCTTGCTACATTCGGCCAAGGAGGAAGAAAAGATGGACAAATTTTGGCTTATTTTCCCTTTTTATTTCTTTTATTAACTAATGACCAAAATGCCCTTCATTAAAAGCCCTTTTATTTTTCTTCCTTCCTTGGGCATTTTTGTCCAAACTAGGTTAAAATGGTCTGATTTCCATTTAAGACTCCTAATTTAAAAACCTAATTCAATCAAGTACTTTTATGGATTAAAACCAATATTTTTCACATATTTCAATCTAGTCCAACCTACCAAATTGGACATGCAAACATTAAAATTCATGCACCAAAATTTCACATAATTATTCAAACACCAAACAAATATCAAAACTCAATCGAAATAATACCTTAGACCCTAGATTCATGGTTTTAAAACCACTATTCCGTTTAGCCCTTAATTCGGGTTGTTACAAGTGAATATTGCCATCATGCATCGTTGGAATGTTGTAGGTGCATTGCATAGACCAAAAGGCATTCACTTAAAAACAAACGTACTGTACGGACAAGTAAAGGTTGTTTTATGTTGGTCCTCTAGAGCTACAACTATTTGATTATATCCCGAATAACCATCTAAAAAATAGTAGAATTCATTACCTGCTAGTCAATCTAACATCTGATCCATAAAAAGTAACGGAAAATGGTCTTTCCAAGTAGCTTTATTCAACTTTCTGTAGTCAACAAAAATTCTCCAACCAGTAACAGTTCTTGTTGGAATCAACTCGTTACGCTCATTTTTAATAATCGTGATCCCACCTTTCTTCGGCACACACTGCACCAGACTCACCCACAAACTATCTGAAATAGGATAGATGATTCCTGCATCTAACCATTTGATCACTTCTTTTCTCACAACTTCTTTCATAATAGGATTGAGCCTCCTTTTCCTATCAATTCGAGCTTTTTCACCTTCCTCTTTTGTGCATGCAGAAAGAAGGGCTTATACCTCGAATATCAGCTATGGTCCAACCAATTGCTTTCTTAAATTTTTTTAGAGCAACAATTAGTTGCTCTTCTTAATCTTTCATCAGTTTTGCTGAAATAATCACAGGCAAGGTGGAATGGTCACCTAAATAAACATATTTCAAATGGGAAGGAAGTACCTTTAGTTTGAGTTTAGGTGGTTTTTCGATTGACAACTTGGGTTGCACAAATTCTCTGACTTCTAACTGCAACAGTTCAAACTATTAGATTGAATAAAATTTCTTGGATTGGCTTCTATTAAAACCATGTTTTCTTCACCTTCTTCATCCTCTAAAGGGTCAAATGCTAAAGCTTTCTCCAATGGATCTTCTTCAAATTGCTTCCCATAGAAACTAAGGTTTCTATTTCTTCCATAATTGAACACTTTTTTGTCAGATCAAGAAATTTCATCGCTTTAAGAGTGTTAAAAGTTACCTAATCGTCTTGAACTCGCATGGTGAGTTCTCCTTTCTGCATGTCAATTAATGCTCTTCTCGTGGCTAGAAAAGGTCTCCCAAGGATGATCGACACTTCCTTATCTGCTTCAAAATCTAAGACAATAAAATCAACAGGAAAAATAAATTTGTCCACCCTTACCAAAGCATCCTCGATCTTCCCTTCGGCATATACTAAAGATCGATTTGCTAGCTGAAGCGTCACAGTTGTAGGTCTTACATCACCTATCCCTAACATCTTGAAAATAAACTTAGGCATCAAGTTGATACTTGCTCCTAAGTCACACGAAGCTTTACCACAGTAAGATTTACCAATGTTACAGGGTATAGTAAAGCTTCCTGGGTCTTTTAATTTCGGTGGCAGCTTGTTCTGCAAGAGCGCACTGCACTCATTCGTCAGAGCAACGGTCTCATACTCACTTAGTCGTTTCTTCTTGGATAGTATATCCTTCATAAACTTCACATAATTTGGTATTTGTTCTAAAACCTCCACCAATGGGATATTGATGTGTAACTGCTTCAGAACATCCAAAAACTTCTTGAATTGCACCTCCTATTTCTACTTGTGTTGCTGCAATCTTTGCGAATATGGAGGTGATAGAACTTTCGATTGAATCGGACACCTCTTTTGAGTAGGTAAATACATCCAAAGAAGATGTTAAAATATTTGAATTCACTAAGTCAGGGTTTACCTTGTCTGTAACAGCCTGAACTAGGGGCTAAACAGAAAAGTAGTTTCGAAACCATGAATCTGAGGTTTAAAATATTATTCTAATTTAGTTTTGATATTTATTGGGTGTTTGGATAAATTTGTGAAATTTTAGTATATGAATTTTATTGGTTGCATGTCCAATTTGGTATGTTGGACTAAATTACAATAGGTGAAAAATATAGGTTTTATTTTATAAAGTACTTGATTGAATTAGGTTTTGAAATTAGAGGTCCTTATATGGTAATTAGGCTCTTTTTAACTTAGTTGGAGAAAAATGCCCAAGGAAAGGTGGAATACTAAAAGTTTTTAATGAAGGGCATTTTGGTCATTAATTAATAAAAGAAATAAAATGGGAAAAGAAGTCAAAATGGAGTGTCCATCTTCCTCCTTGGTGCCGAAAATTAGAAGCCTTCCATAGCTAGGGTTTTGGTCACTTTCAAGCTTGGTTCAAGGTACATTCAAGCCCCGTTTTTAATTCTCTTCGTATTTTTAGAATCCTCGTAACTTGCTTTAGCTATTTCTACTATTATTTTAAGCTAGGGTTGATGTTTAAAATTTTACCCATGTTTGACATACAAGTATTTTGATGTCTAATGGTGGAATATGAAGGTTTAAGGTGTGGTAAACTATGATTACTAGGTGATTTTTCATGAAAATCCCTAAAAAGGACCAAATTGCAAAGTTAATAAATTGAGTGGTAAAAGTATAAATTGATGAGAAATATGGGCTGTTTTAAGTGCCATGGATATTCGGCTAGGCTTGGGTAACCAAGAGAATTGATACATTTCAATTTATGAGCCTAAGAACTTAGTTGTAAAAATTGACAAAGTTAGGGGTGAAATGGTAAAAATTTTCATAGGATGATTTTGTGTTCAATTGAGTAATATGTGCATTAAATGAGTTAAATGTGTCATTATAGATCGAAAAGATTGAGAAATCAACCTTGACTGGGGTAAGGGCAAGGTCTCAGATTAAGTTACAAAATACCGCTTTTTGTTGTCGAGGTAAGTTTATATGTAAGTAATGTGTCAGTATTATTTGTATAATATTGACTCTAATGGATGTTATGAAATGTTACTATTGAATAATTTTGTATGATGCTGAAAGTATGGAAATGAGAGTTCCCGTTTGAACCTCCGAAAATAACGGGTGATACAGATAAAATATGGTTTGGTCACATGTGTGATAAAGTAATCTTTACCATGTAGACTCGAGGGCAATGGAGCTTAATGGTTAAGCCACATGTGTGATAAAGTGACCTTCACCATGTGCAAATGAGGATTATGGGACTTAATGGCTATGTCACGTGAGTGATAAAGTGAACTTCACCTTGTGTACATGAGAGCATTGTCCTATGTAGCTAAGTCACATAGGTGATAAAGTGATTTTCACCATGTGCACACGAGGGTTACGAGATTAAATGGCTAGGTCACATGGGTGATAAAGTGATCTTCACCATGTGTACCCGAGACCCGGGCTATGTGTTGATGGAATCATAAATGGAAGATCCACCAAGTATTGAATATTAATCCGAAGGGTTCAACAGGAATTCTTACTAAAGAGATTTGGTGTGGCAGAGTGATATGTGGGTGCAGGTGTATTCTTTTGGGCAATTATAATTATGGGAAAATGCCTGTGGATGCAAGGGTGCATGTGGACTTAAATGGGTAAAAATAATGTGCATGATTTGTGTGAAAATGTTGGTAAGTTTAGGTGGTAAGTTGGTGTGTGAGAGATAGACCTTGGTATGGATAAATGTAGTTATGATGGTAATTATTTACATATAGACTTACTAAGCTTTTGAAGCTTACTCTTTTCTCTTTTCCCTTGTTTTATAGATTTAGTCAAGCCAACTCGGGATCGGATCAAGTAGGAGGACCACCCACACTATCGATAATATCTTTTGGTATAGTAAAAATGAACTCTTAGACTATGGCATGTATAGGGACTTAGTGATGTTGTAGGTGTAAGATAGTTTGGTTATGTTGTGAATTTTATGGGATAAGTCATTTTGAAACCAAGGCTAAGTGATTTAGCCATTGATGATGATATTTTGTTACCTATCCTTATGAGGAAGTTCATGGAATACTTAGTGTGTTTGTGTATGTTTAAATCGAATTAGGTGGTGGATGGGCAAATGGAGTTATTTTGATGACTAAAGATGTGTTTATTATGTGGTGTTAAAAGTAGTAGTGATAGCATGTGTTTTGGGGCAAAGTATGGCTTGGAAAATAGCCTAACTTAGGGCCACACGGCTAGCCCCCACGGCCATGTGTGTAGGGCGTGTGATATTTTGCATGGGATTTTTGGAGTTTAAGGACGTCACACGGCCTGGTCACACGGGCGTATCCCATGACCGTGTGACCAAAATGGTATGCTGACGCCATAAACAGAATGTCCCAGTTTTTCACACGGGGAGGCCACATGGACGTGTCAAGGCCGTATGAAGGATACGGGCGTGTGCTTGGCCATGTGAAAACCCCTGTAGGTTCAAAATAAAAAATAATTTTTCAATAATTCAACATGTGAAAACACCTGTATTAGGTCAAATTTTCCAAAAATTTTTTAAGTTCTCAGTTCGGTCTCAGACCATTCCCAAACTATGTTTTGGGCCTCGTAGGCTCACTTTAAGGGTTGTATGGTATTTTATTCATAAGTTTTAAATTGGATTGAAATTTGTGGTTCAATTGTGCATAAATAATAGTGATATGTCTGATAATACCTCGTGCTCAGGTAAGGTGATAAACCCGGGTAAGGGGTGTTACATTGTCAGTCTTTGTAGATTCTGATTCCTTTGGTGTAGGAACTTTAACAGTGGGTTGACTTTCCTCTTTTTCAATAGCTCATATTCGACATTAATTAATCGGGGTTCCAGAATTTTACCACTTTGAATGCCACAACCTTGATATGTTCTTTACCTAAATTTTGTGGATTCTCAGTATTGCTCGGCAAGGTTCCTTGTGGTCTATTACAAAGCTCCGTAGCTAACTGACCCATTTGGTTTTCCAAATTTTTCAGTTTTGCTGATTGGCTCTGGATCAAAGTGTCATTCTTTTCCATGTACGCTTTCAACAAGTTCTCCAAACTGTTTGACAACTCAACTTGAGTTGGTCTTAGAGCTTGCTGATTAAACCCTTGAGATTGGTTGGGTCTACGCTGCAGAAAGTTGTTCGATCCATTTCCTTGGTTGCTCCAAGAGAAGTTGGGATGATTACGCCATGAAGGATTGTAGAAGTTGGACTGGGGTCCTTGTCCACTCCTATTCTGATATTGGTTCCCCACATAGTACACTGACTCGAGATTCAATAGACAATTCTCAAAAGAATGACCCTCCTCATAGTACACACAAGAAACTACTTCAAAAGGACTTGGTGGCTGAACTGCAAAACTATTAGGACTATTAACGGTAAACTATTTTAACATAGAGGAAGTAGACGATACTTGAGCTGATAACGAAGTGAGGGCGTCAACTTCATGAACTCTGGCTACACATCTTCCTGAAGCTATTCGATTTGTTGGCCATTGATAGTTATTGCTTGCGATCATCTCGATGATCTCATAAGCCTCATTGTAAGACTTAGACAAAATTGCACCATTCGCAGAAGCATCTACCATCAATCTTGTATGTGCATTGAGACCATTATAGAATGTTTCCAACTGGATGCAATGAGGAATCCCATGATGAGGACACTTCCTAAGTAACTCATTGAATCGCTCCCTAGCCTCATACAAAGACTTGTCATCCAATTGTTGGAATGTTGTGATCTCATTCCTCAGCTTAGCGTTTTTGCTAGGCGAGAAATACTTAACCAAAAATCTTTTTGCTAATTCTTATCATGTAGATATGGAACTTGGTGGTAATGAATTGAGCCAGGCTCGTGCTCGATCTCGCAACGAGTATGGAAACAACTTCAACCTCAGTACGTCTTTAGTCACACCAGCTATCTTGAATGAATCACTCACCTCCATGAACAATCGAAGGTGGAGATGTGGATCTTCCGTGGGCATACCACTGAATTGGCCCACCATTTGGAACATTTGAAACATTACTGGTTTCAATTCAAATTGGGTTGCCTCAATATCTGGCCTTCTAATTCCTGGATTTAACTCGCTAAAAAGAGGCACAACATATTGTCTGATGCATCAATCCCTATCATCGGCAATGAGAATGGGATTTCGTACATGATCGGCTTCATTACCTTTGTCTTGTTTCTGATTTCCAAGGTCCATCTCGTTCTGTCTTTGAGCTATTCGTTCACGTCTTCTTTGTCTAAAAGTTCGCTCAATTTCAAGGTCTACAGGGAGTAAGTCGATAATCCGATCTATGCTCACAAACAGCTTGAAAAGAAGAAGTTAGTAATGCTAGGAATAAGCCAAATTGAAAGTCAATAATTTCACAAAAAATAATGACTATGGCAACAGTTAACAATCCTCGGCAACGGCACCAAAAACTTGTAACGTTGGGGTTTGTGCAAGTGTACATAGTCGTTATTAAGTAATAAGTAAGTATTGAGTTATCGTCTCCACAGGGATTGTATTCGTGCTAAGTCACTTAATTATAAAATTAAATTAACAACTTGGTAAATCAAAACACAATTTGATTTGGAAGTGTTGATTAAAATTATGTAAAATTAATCTAAATGTAATGATCCCTAATGTGATTTATCCTAACATGCAACTATATGAATGAAATAGATTTTAGTAGAATTAAACACAATTTGCAACAATTATAACATAAATAAATTACGACAATTACTTTAATTAAACTTAATTTATCATCAACATACTTAATAATATTCAGAAAAATATTCCATGGCAACTCAATCTCTCATGAGTTTGGAAACCACATTAGGTCCTTTCGGAATCCTTTACTTAGTAAATACACATTTTACTAATCCTTATTTACTAAGGGTTTCTTAGCATTCGTGTGAAGTAACAGAGACGTGTTAGGTTTGAAACAATTTAATCACACAAATCTAAAAACTATGCAGATAACAGAGCTTGGTCAAAGTTGTTATGCAACCTACAATTTAATCGGGTCAGGATCTAAATTGAGCATGCACATTTCAATTATGTGTCCATTAGCCGTCGTCTGGTTAGGATCACTCAATTAATTCAGGTGCATTTCAATCACGTTTGAACGAAATACAAACTTCATTTTAATTGAAAACATGATCAATTGAGGCACAAATATTATAAGCATAAATTTAATAAATATTATTTAATCAAAGCAATCATCCTAGCTTAAATAAAATTAAGCTATCATTGTTGTAAACAAGAACAAAGAACACATAGCAAACATCTTTAGATTAAATTAAAGAAAAGAGAGATTAAACCCAATTCAGAGTGGTTGTCACCCAAGACTCTGACTGACGAGTCTCCTTCGTTCCTTTGCTTTGTTCCTTGTTGATGTCTCTTCAAGGTGGCCGACCAAGGGTTCTTTAAAAGGCTCAAAATGCTAAAATCTTTATGAAAAGATGATGATAGGCGTGGAAAGATGGAGAATTGAGAGAGGAGAGGAAAATGAGAATGAGAGATGATGAAATGATTAGGGATGAGGGATGATTCGAAAAGTGAGAAATGAGGTCTTATTTATAGGTGAGCCAATGGAGGCTAGTTTACTAAAAATAGGAGTTTTCATCTTTTGAAGCATCTCCCATAGGTGGCCGGCCATGAATTGTGGAATTGGGGCTGATTTGTTGCTTGATTTTTGGTCAATTTGAGTGCCACAACAACTCAGGACTGAGACTCGGTCAAGTGCAAATCTTCAGGTAAATATCTGATTTCTTCAACTCTTCAAGGACCTTGTGAAATTAAACCAAAAATTGGTTTATGGGCAGCCATGTGCAGCCGAAACTTGGGTTGACTTGGTCCCCAATTTGGACGGTTTTGTAATCAGATAAAGCTTTCAACCTGTCCAAAATAAGTCAGTAAATTAGAGGACCAAAGAAATAAAATCTCACCAATTTAATTAATTAATTAAAACCCAATTTTATTAATGAAATATTTTTGAAAGAAATTATTAAATATAATCTTATATTTTATTATTTAATTTAATCATGCATGGCTCATAAAAATATAATAAGCTCAAATAAATATAAAATAAGCCATTTTATGCATAAAAACTATATAATAAAGCATAATATCACATTTTAATAATTTCTATATCTTAATTTCACATTTTCACACATTTCATTAATTTATTAAACAATTACTCGATTTTAACAACAAATTTAAATAAAAAGGTGATGATTTACATAGGAAAAACCCTATATATTTTTCGGTTTACACGAACTATCAATCAATGCATAACTAGCTTTTTCTACTCTCTCCACTAATCAAGACGCTCCCACTTTGTGAACCCTCGGGGCTCTCTGCGGAGCCGGGAGACAAAACCTGGTTCCTGGGACTGTATTTTCAATTGTTGAGGACCTAGTCGACTGCCTGACGGACGACGCTTTGGAGACTTCTCTTGAAGAAGTTGACTCCTCTCAACAATAACAAGGCGACTAGCCATGTGGTACCATGTCTCCTTGAAAAGGCTAGTTATGCCTTACTTGGTGGTTCAATCTATGTCGCGCGTGACTTCATTGATTAATTATCTACATGTATTTCAAGTACATACTCTCTCCACCTATTGAAGTACACCCACTCCATAAAATAATTACGACTGTTGACGTCCTAATCGATTACCAGAGAGATAACACTTTAAAAATTTGTCCTGAAAGAGTTGACCCCCCAACAATTGTTATGCAAATTTATTCCATTAGCATCCCCAATGAACACTATGGACACAAAATTTGGTGAAAATGGTGTTAATGAAATTAAATATTTAATTTCTTTAATAAATGTATCTGAATTTAACTGATTTAGATTATATTTCAATTACACCATTGTTATTCTGTTCAAAAATACTGATCCAATGCAACACATTCTGGCTAACAAAACCATAAAAAGTCAAGCTTAAAAAATTAGTAATTTATTTTTATTTATTGAGCTAATTTAAACGCTGTCTAATTATCTAAGTTGAGCCTTTTCTTTTTATTTTTGGAAATAGAGAAACAAAAGCTATAGCCAAAAGAAAGCAAGCCAGATAGATAAACCCACAAACCCAAAGACATCGTTCGGGAGCGATGACCTGCTCCCAGTAATCGAGTACTCATAAAGCCTAAATGTTGCCTTACATCCAATTCCCAATGCCTTTTCATAATAAATTAAAAGAAAACTCATGTTCCCTTTCGGTCATTTATCTAATTACAACAAGTGAAAAAATAATTAAAATATTTAATTTTAAAATGTTAAATAATTAAATCGAATAATATTAATAGTTGAGTAACTAAAATAAAATCAAATATATAGTTAAATGACTATTCTTATAATTTCAACAAAATTTTAAAACTTTTTCTTGCATTTGGATAATTCTTAAACAGCAATATCAAAATTCGAGTCGAAAGATTAGAGTTGGAGCGAGGCAAACAGAGAAAATTAATGCTTGTTTTACGAGTTCCGTCCAAATTTCAATTGTAAACTATTTAAACAAAAGATGCAGCAGATTGCAATTAAGTAAAAGAGAAAAACAAAAAAAAAAAAAAGAAGTTAAAGTCTAGAACTGAAATCAACAGATTTTAAGGAAAGTTTTAGTAGAAAAGAAACTTTATGTTATTAGAATTTACATACCAAGTAAGCAAAATTGGATACTTAAAACAATAGGCAGAAACTATTATATTCCTTCTACGTTGCTCTAACACTTCTATATTTTTTTAAGGGACGTGGTCCAAATACATGAAAAATTTTAGAAAAGATTGAACATAACCTTGTCAGACTTATTATCCTTTCTAGCACCTACACCCGGTCTAAGTAACATTTGAGTCCGAATCTGTAACAGGTAAAATTTTTTAAGACAGCTTACTACCACAATTGAAGGAACGTTACCTTCAAAAGGTATCAGATTAAGTTGCTCATCTGATTTAAACACTTCTCAACACGCCTCCAAGAACACCCCTCTGATTTTTCTTCTTTGACATAACCTGAAATCATATAGTTCCAGAAATCAACCAAGTTGTTCAAGGCTCGGGCTAATTTTTTAGGTTTATGAGCTAGCATCCAAATAGAAACTGAACTTATGCAGTCGAATAAACTATGTTACTTGGAATTATGTTCATGTTGGATACAGATAGAGATTTGATCATATGTAAAGGAATGTACAATAGACAAACGGAACTTACACAGTTGACCAAACTTATGCATCCAAAGAGAAAAGGAACTTATGAAGTCAAATAACTCATGTTACTCGGGCTTGATTGTGTGCTGGATACGGATGTAAATTTGATCGTGTAAAAGAAAGTACAATATAAAAAGGAACTAATGCAGTCGAACAAATTATTTTACTCAGACTGAAGTGTCTGCCGGATACTGATATAAATCTGATCATGTAAAAGAAAGTAATATAAGAAACGGAACTTAAGCAGTTGAATAAATATATACATCCACATAGAAGAGGAACTTATGCAGTCGAATAAACTATATTATTCGGACTTAGGTGAGTATTAGATACAGATACAGATTTACTCAAGCCGAGAGTGAAATGATACCTTCGAGAATGGGTGGGGCAAAGATGCCCGTCGCAAAGCCTTCCTGGGTTCTGTCAATTGTTGAATCTCTCGAAGTTGACTAGCAAGGTTTTCCAATATTTGTAACTGAAACTGTTCCCCTTTCTTGCGCCCTGCCGGGAAGTTGAGCTTCTCTCTTCCTTTCTGTACAATCTTTAGCCTTTCTCTAAGCCAATCAACTTCATTATCGATTTTCAACCTCTCATAATCGAAAGCAGACATGGAATTTCTGCGCGAAATGGGAGGTAAAGATTTGACTTGTGAAGGACCACATGGTGGTAATCTGCCAGGTCGATCTAAACTGCTGCTTCTCCTGTAAGGCTCAGTTTCTAACCCACTGATGGTTCGGTTATTGCATGTCCGACACAAGTCAGATTCATCATTAATGACATGAACATCAAGAATATGATAATTGATTCCAGAATCTATTTGATGCAAATCTTCTCCATGCTTCTCCATTTTTTCATTATTATATGGGAAAATTATTTTAGCCTCAGTTGCCTTTGGTGTCAAACATTGATGTGCACTGGTTTCTCTGTTTTCTTCCTCTTCTGCTATAGTGTTAATGGCTCTCTCAAACAGATCAGATCTCGAATGAGTAGTTGACAGATTGGACTGAACATAACTTCCTTGATGATCGGGATTCTCGTTCTCACATGTCATTCCCCTCGCCTCAAAATTTTGACTAATCTCATAATCATTTCTACATGGATTTGAGTGATTTTTTTCAATACTATAATTTAAAGAAGCAGTATCTTCATTAAGTTCTGAAACTGGTAATTCATTCCCAAAATCGGCAGCATGATCAAGTGATCCGATGGATCCTATCCCATACTCTGAAAAATCAATGTTATGCACTGTCTTTTCCTTCTCCCCAACAGATTCAGCAATCTTCTTTGACATTACCAGTTGCTCCATATTCAAAGTCTTTTGGTCATATATGGCTGCCATATCATACATATCCATATCTGATACCTCTTTTTCGCAAAACATTTGCTTGTAAGCTTCAACTTCTTTCTCCAAGAAATGCTTTTCTCTTTCTCTCCTTAATAAGATCTCTTTGAGAATGTTCATTTCTTCAGCATCATATGCAAATTTTTCCTCAATCATCCTCTGGTACTGCCTCGCTTCCATCTCGATTGTTGCCTTCTCCTCTTGCAGACGCAATATCATTGCCATAGCCTCATCTGCAGCAGTTGCAGCAGCGATTCTCTCTTTCTCAAGCTCAAGGTACAGAGCAGCACGAGCGTCATTCTCTTCGCCTAGAGCTTGTTCTACTATTGCATTTTTGTCACTGCCATCAAAGTTCCAATCTGGCGTCAAGCACTTGAACTCAGCCACTGCTGGTTCCTTCTCAATTTTATTCTCTGTACAAGAGTCATCATCTATTTCAAAGCCCTGCAAACCTTGCTTTGGCAATTGAATCTCTTGTGACGTTTCCCGGCCATCTAAAATTACTTGCATGTTAGATGTGGTATTAGCAAGCACAAAAAACTATTATGTACATACCAGTCAATGTTCAAAGCACAGTTGAGAATTCGGAAAACTTCTCCCAAAAGAAAAATGTACCATGTACTTAGACTGCAAAGTAGGACTCAATAGCATTTAAAACATATTCCATCTTCATTCATTCTCCTATAAGAACAAGTCATTCAATATCTATTCAATACAGGATTGGAAAAGTTTAAATAAGATACACCTTTTAGAGATAGGAGTGGAACCGGACAAGGGTATGGCCTATTGCTTACAATCTTCTCTTCTCTTTCCAGTTAAATAAAAGATTTAGGTTCAAAAGAGGGAACTGGAAGATCCATTAATGCTACAATTCTTCTGTGGTTCGACTCCCAAATCCTTTCTGTGCTGAAGTTTCAATGGAGTGAAAAAGGAAGAAGATAACATATTGAGGATTATATTTATATTTCAAGGACTTTTGAGAGTCTAATTACCAGGTCGGAATTCTGATAGTTTATTTGATGATCATGGCTATGCACAGCTACGTTATATACAACTGCAACTTAAAATTTACTGCATACACAAATAGTTTTGCCATTTACACACCCATGGACAATGCGATACAGGTATAACTACGTATGAAGTTAATTCTAGAAACTTTGTTAGTCCATGTTGCTCCGAACTACCCGTACCGGACACTTATAGGTTAGGCATAGCTATGGATGGCCAACCTACTAAATATATAAAAGAAATCAGAGAAAAAAATGACCCCAAGTTCGAGTAACATGGTAGTAAATCAGTTATCATGAATTCGATATAAAAGAAATAATAACGAGTGAATTCTTCAATGATTCCCCACTTATTTAGTAAGGTAATTAATTATCCTCACCCCATTATTGACATACTCATACCATCCATGCTATCTTTGAATGTAATTCCAACTTAATCAAAAACAAAATAATTATAAAAAAATATAGCATAGAATTAAATTGCAGTAGTGAGCATGTTTTCATCATGTTTATCCTTGTTGCATAACTAATAAATGCTACCACGATCAATTACAGTAAATATCATAAGAGGTAAAACCGATGATTATAGAAAAGAAAATCACCTTCAGAATCATTTGGGGTTGTAATGGAAGGATTCAAACCAGTTGGGGTAGTATTAATGGAAGCCAAAGGATCATTCGGAAAACTCAAAAACTTTCCGCCATAGCCATTAGCAACTCTTTTACGCCGCCTAAGTCCAACTCTTGGCCTCTGATTCCCAAACCTTCCTATATTTGCTCTAATGTTGTTCTTCTTTGAATTACATGAACTAAACATTGCTTCCCCTCCCATTGCAACATCCCCATTTCGCCAGTTGTCAAAATTTGAATGCCAGTCATCTTTATCTTCGTCATAAAAGTTGTTCCAGATTGAATCAAAAGGAATCTTTTTCTTAACAGAAGATTGAACAGAGGAGATTTTAAGATGTGGGTTATTAACTAACATGGATTGAAAACAATTATTCTTATGTGGGTGGCCGAACGATCCATTACAAGGACAAGGCAAGGACTTTCCAAATAAACCCAGAAATTTCGAAGCTAAATAAGCAAGAGCTGATCCACAAAGCAATAAATAAGCTATGGAGAGATCCAGAAAAGCACCAACTAGAGCAGTGAATGTCCATGAATTGATCACATTGCAGGCCATTGGAGGAAAAAAAGAAGAGAGTTTCAATCTGGCTAACTCACCCCGAGTTTGTTTTAGTTGACTCAGTGATTGGGGGACTGATAAAGCTTACCAAAGAGGTTTGGTTGACTCAAGTCGTCGATGAAGGCTTGAGGAAGAATCGGTAGGGGCCCTTTTTCTTTTTCTTTTTTGATTTGATTTGATATGATTGATATTTTAGACCGTTCAAGGTTTTCAAAGCTTCGGTTACATTTCCGAGATGGATACCAGACGACGCCGTTTGAAGACCTTAGTAGATGACAACGACAATTAAAAGGGCCAAAATACATTTGAATTTTAATGTAATTGGATTGAAAATGATTTGAGGCCGAAATACATTTGAATTTTGAAGGCTAAATGCTTAACTTCGGTTGCTCACTTAAGAGGCTATAATTTTTTAAAATTTATTTGGATAAGTCTAAAAAATATATATTAATTTTGGTTTAAGGTTTAACGTGTAATTGTATATATAAATTTTAATTTGGTACAATTATACACATAAATTTTAATTGTAGTCTAAATATATACTTGAAATTTTAATTTTGATTTAATCATACACATTTAAAAAAATAAATACATTAATTTATTATTATATTAGATAAATATAATTATTTATATATGCAATATATAAACATATAAGGATGTTATATTAATAATTGTGTTAATAATTTATAAGATTTAGATCAAATGAAAATTTCATATATAAAATTATACAAAATCAAAATTTAAGTACAAAATTAGTTCATGTATAATTTTAAGATTTATCCCAATTTTTTATATTATAACTTATAATTCACTTAGATTTAGCGTCAAACCACTTTAAAAATTGGAAGATAAAAAACTTAAAATCAACCCTATTACTCAAGTAAAAAATAATAATTTTTTTCTCATCAACTCCCTTATTATGAACAGAACAAACCCTAACACAAATTAGTCAAAATTGAAAGAAAATTATCGAAGGAGAGTGAATCGAAGCTTTGATATTAGCATGTACATATTGCGAGAAGGTATTTGGGATTGGTTGTCATTTTGCTTTAAAGTATATTTCTTTAAACAGCAAATTCAAAGTTACATAATTTATTTCTAAAGTTATTTGATTTAAAGATGGGTATTTGAATATTTTATTTTATTTTAGTGTAGTATTTGGGTATTTGTAAATACCGATGCTTTTATATGGTAATTACATTTTTTTTAATTAATAAAGGATGGAAAGGTAGAAAATCATTTTCAGCTCTACCTCCTCCCACAGGCTTTGAGGGCTTTTTACAAGTTGGTCTCTAGCAGCTAAACTTGAAGATGGAGATGAACAGTCTAAACTTGAAGATCCTTGAGACATTGATGCAATGGTTTCTCTTGGATTACAATATAAGTTATAATTTTAAAATTTCTTTTGTTTTTCTATTCAAATATTTTTTGAAAGTTTTAGGGTCTTGATCAATTTTTGAGTTTTTAAGGTTTTTCCCGGGATTTTTGGTTCTAATAAATAGAGGGGAAACATATGTGGGCTTCTTTTCCTTATTTAAAAAATGATTTTTTTATTTTCATAAATTTGGAAATAATTAATCATAAAATATTATATAAATGATTGTGGTTTCTCAAAGATATAAAGATCTCTCGCATGTGTATAATAATTGTGCCTTGATTTGAACAAATTCGAAAATATTAAGCCCGACTTTGAACATTTCAAAAATAATCAACCCCTAGAAGGTTAGGTTATTATTTAAGCATTTAGTCAATTTTAAAATTGATTTCAATGTATATAATAAATTTATTGAATGTGTTTGAAATTAGAAATAGGGTAAATACATTTTTGGTATTTATGTTTTGCTTCAAGGTCTATTTTGACACTTAACATTATATTTTTTTCAAATTTGTATTCATGTTTCATTTCAAGATACACAAAATGGTATATGAAACTAATGGTGTTAATTGTTTTACACTATGTAATGAATAGTTGAGACAGGACAATTAAAGATTTGACATATAATAATGATAACACCATTGTATGAACCATCATCTGAAAGTTTGTTTAAAAATAGATGATATGGAATGAGGCGGATGAATACAGAAGCAGATTGTAAAGTTTGTTCAAGTTGTGGACTTATCCTAAATTTCAAGACGAATGTAAATGGAAACGAGAAACAATGAAAACATATTAGTTGTCACAAAGGAGAATCAAATGAAATCAAAACAAAAGAAAGATGAACCTGTTGGTAAAGAGTCCAATAGAGAACAAATTAGGGTTTCTCGGATTGAAAGAAACTGTCCTTGGTCCTCAAGAAAACACCCCAACCAGATTTGGAAAACAAAACACAGAACAGATTTGTTATAAGTGATTTTAAAGACGAAAGCAAAGTATTTTGTGCAAGATATTTGAAACAATAAGAAAAAAAAAATTGAAACTCCTAATTTTTGGTGTGTTTCTTGATGGAACAAGATAGGAGAACGTCTCTCTTGAAGCGATTTTAACCTAGAACGAAAATAAATAAAATCAGCAAACCAAAACAATAAGAACTAAATTAAAATAAACAAGAAACGATCAATTAAGGATAGAAAAGAGAAGATGACATCCTAAAAAGCCTTGAAATATTAAAAATCCACAACTCTTTTCAATGGCTTTAATTCCCCCTCTAAGAAAGAGATCTTGGCAAGAAAAAGCTTGGAGATGATTCCTATAACCTAAAATATTGTTAAAACAACTTCTAAAAGAAACTCAAGAGCAATCCTTGAAGAAAAACTCAAAGAGAATTATTATTAACTTAAAATAAAAATCAATTGTTCTTCTATAAGGATGGACATCCATGCTACTTATAGGCCCCCAAAATAAGTTTTCCTAACCCTAATGGAATAACTAACATGAAAACTCATCAAATTAAAAAAAATTCTAAGTGTGGATGTTTAATGAGAATTCGACTAAAGGAACTAAATGGGCTCCTTAGACTGAATTCTTAATGATGATCCAACTATTAAAATAAACTTAGACCTATAGTTTAAATGTTTTACAAATTTGGCCACTTTGATAATGTAACACCCCTAACCCGCATCCGTCGTTACAATAGGGTTACAGAGCATTACAGTAAAACCGTAACATCAAAACATTCATTTCTAAACATTTCATTAAGCATAGCAAAGTCCATTCATACATATGCATATCGTCCATTTTTCGAGCCTTCGAGGCCTAAAAGAAAACACTTTAGAAATGATTCGGGACTAAATTAAGAACCTATTGAAACTTAAGAAAAAAGTTTGAAAAATTTACATTACAGGGGTAATACACCCGTGTGACTCGCAAGGTTGAGACACAGGCTCGTGTCTTAGGCCGTGTGGACATTCGAAGTAGGGATACACGACTGTGTCCCAACCCGTGTCCATGCTCGTGTAACTCTCTAACTTGAGTCACACGGCCAAGCCACACGCCCGTGTGCCAAGCCATGTAACTCTCGAATGGCCTCACATGCCTGTGTGCCACACCATGTGCTAGGCTGTGTAACTGCCTTACTTGCAACCCTTTGAGACCTACAGGGGTGTAACAACCCATTTTTAGTGAAATCGGAATAGTGGTTTCGGGACCACAAATCTGAGCTGGAAAGAAAATTTATTTTAATAATATTGCATCGTCTGCATTATGATAGGAATATTACATGAAAATTCTAATAAGAAAAAATTTACCGATTATGTGTTTAATTAAGGGAAGGACCAAATTGCATAAAATGCAAAAGTTGGGTTCTAGTAGCTATAGGTACCAAATAGCTATGGAATTCAAAAATTGAGGTCCTTATATGGTAATTAGACCATTAAAGAAAAGTTAGTAGATATTTTTGATGAATCATCCATGGAAAAATTAAAAAAGGGTAATGACTAAATTGGAAAAGAGAAAAATTAAAAGATGATAAATAAAATAAAGGTTTAATATCATCATTTTATATCATCTTCATCCTTAAAATTCATGGAAACCCTAGGAAAGAGAAAACAAACTTTCTTGGCTTAATTGGGTAAGTATTCTTGTCCCATTTTTAGTAATTTTTATATTTTTGAGATCGAGATAGCTTAATCTATCTATTTTGGGGATTAATTTGAAAAGTTATCAAAGTATAGAAGTTTTTCCATGGATGGATATACTGGAAATTTGAAATTTATGGTAGAAAATGAAAGGTTATTGATAGATAAACAACTTTTACAAAGTGAATTTCAATAAAATTGTGATTTAGGGACTAAATTGTAAAGTTATAAAATTTATAATAAAATTTTGATTTTTGTGAAATTTATGGATTTTTATTGTTATATATAAAAATCTGCTAGGCTTGGAATAAGGAATAAATTGCATGAATTTTATTTTCCGAGCCTAGGGACGAAATTGGAATTTATGAAAAGTATAGGGGCAAAATGGTAATTTTACCTAGGATGTAAATTGAATCTAATTGAATGTGAATTGTATTAAATTGATGATTAAATTCATTTATATAGATCCTGAAAGACCTAATACCGAGTTGGATCAAGGGAAACAAAAAGTGTCAGATTAGTAAATTTCGTATACGAACAAGTATCGAGGTAAGTTCGTGTAACTTAATTGTGTAATTATATGCTTGAATTGAATGATTTACATGTTTGAAATGTTTGAATTGAATATTGCATATGTGAATTGTGAAAATGCTTTATATATATATAAGAAATTGAACACATATCCGATAATACCTGATAAATGTTAAGTACCATTTGAATAAATGAAAATTGATAGATACAAGTTCCTGTATTGGTTGTAGTCTTGCATATGTTGTAAAAACACCAGAACTTAAGAGAGCATCCCGTATTAGCCCTCTCGAGCTTCCCACTATAGTGTTCTTGTGAGCTTCCCGTTATAGCTCTTCGGAGTGTCTGATAGGTTGTAATCCTACATTTGTTGTGGACACACCTTAGCTCTTATGAGCATCCCGATTATAGGCTCTTCATGAGCTTCCTGTTAAATTGACTTTTTTGAGCTTCCCGATAGTGCTCACTTAAAATTCTTGATATTTGGCTATCCGGAGCTTCTCGTTACATGGTTCTTTGTGAACTTTTCGAGATGGTTCTTTGTGAACTTCCCAATTATGGCTCTTATGAGCTTCCCATTATATAGCCTGGATAAGCTTCCCGATAAGCTCTTTATGAGCTTCCCAAAATGGCTCTGTGTGAGCTTCTCGTTATAAGGCTCGAGAGTGTACTTCTCGATTTTGTGCCCTAATTAGGTACCCTCGGATATGAATTGACGGATTACAATTTTTTACACTTTAAGTATACCATACGAGTGTATCCATTGATATTTCAAATAAATTCAACGAGAAATTTCTAAAGTGGTTAAAATAAATCTGAAATGAAATGTCATGGAAATGTACATGTAATATGGAATAATGATATGAAAAGCATATATATATATATATATATATATATGAAAGACATTAAATGATGAGCTCATCAATGTTCTTGGTATTGTATGATTTACTTGACTAACATGATTGTTGAAGTTGTGTTTTAGGCTATAAGCCAAATTGCTTGGATGTATTATTATGTGATTATCTTAAATGTAAATCTATGATAAGTTAAATTCCTGCTATACAAACTTACTAAGCATTAAATGCTTACTAGGCTTATTTTCTTCTGTTTTATATTGCTTGGAAGCTCGTAAAGGTTGGAGATCGGTCGGAGTATCATCACACTATCCTTCAGGTCGTTTTGGTATAAATAGAAATCTTACTTTGGTATAATGACATGTATAAGCTATTAGGCTAATGTTAGTATGAAAATGGATACTTGTAAACTAGCCAATAGAATGGCTAAAATGGTATGTTTTGGTATATAACTATAATACCATATCATGTTTGATATGTTTGAAATGACTAAGTAATATGAATCAAATGGTAAAAGAAAATGAATTAGTATAAATGGTACAAGTTTACCTAAGAACATAAATGAAAATTTGGTAAGCTTATCCATTGCAATGTACATGTTAATATAACTAGCATAGAACTCGTATTAAGCTTGATTTATATGAATTTAATTGGTTGGTATGTGATTGTAAATATTGGTGTAGGTTGTTGATAAATTTGGGTCAGAAATAAGGCTAGGAAATGGCCTTATTTTGTCCACACAGGTAGACACACGAGCATGTGTCTTGATCGTGTGTGACACACGGCCTAACACATGGGCATGTGGTTTGGTCGTGTGTCCCATGCATCTTAAAATCGAGAAATAGAATGCTCAGAATTAGGTACACAGGTAGAGACACGGGCGTGTGTCTCAACCGTGTGAATCACATGACCCAGAACACGACCGTGTGTCTTGGCCGTGTGAAACTTGCACCTAATTCTCAAAAATTAAATTGTCCACATGGCCTAGCACACGGGCGTGTGACTTGTCCGTGTGACCCATGCACTTAATTAAATTGCAAGTCAGAGAGTTTCACGGGTTTGGGACACGGGCATGTACCCTTTCTTATATGCCACTTGGCCTGAGACATGGGCATTTCATCTGGTCGTGTGAGCCACATAGCCTGACTACATGGGTGTGCGACCCCTGCACCTAGGAAAAGTTTTAAAATTTTGTAAAAATTTTTGAGATTTTGATTTAGTCCTGATTTGCTTCTAATGTTTAAATTGAGCCTCGAGGGTCCAATCAAGGGACAATATGATTAGTTTCGGATATGAATAGTAAATAACATGAATTTTCTGTATTTGTTCGCTAAACTCTGGTAATGCTCCACAAACTTATTTTAGCGACAAATACGGGTTAGGGGTGTTACATTTATTGGCATCAGAGCTACAACTTAGTCAATTCTCGGACTAACGTGGCGAAATACGAGTCTAGCTATACATGCCATTATATAATTTGTGATAGTGTGATATCTCCTGACCATTTTAAATGTGTTTTTCATATAGTAATGTCATCCAACCAAGCTAGAGTTGAATCCGAGGAAGTTGAGAGTAATGCTCAAGCTTCAGTACAAAGAGCCGCATCTAGTAGTAGAAGGCTTGAATCTGAGGGCCGATGTGAGGAGGCAAAAGAAGCCTTATTTCAAACGATGAATGAATGGCTTACAAAATTTATAAGAACAAATCTTACTGTACAACAACCTCCCCCACCTACTCCTCAACCGGTTCCCGAGATGCCACAAGGTGCTAAATCTGTTAGAACTGGTAAGCCACCAGTAGTTAAAATTCGTAAATATAGGGTCAAAAAATTTAGAGCAACAGCTGATGATGATTCAGATGATCCAAAAAAGGCTGAATTCTGGCTAGAAAATACTATCTAGGTTTTAGATGAATTATCACGTACACCAGTTAAATGTCTGAAATGTGCGATATCATTGTTAAAAGATTCGGTTTATTAGTGGTAGAATACTCTAATTTCTGTTGTACCAAGAGAAAATATTACATGAGAGTTTTTCCAAACAGAAGTCAGAAATAATATATTAGCCAGAGTTTTCTTGATCAGAAAAAGAAAGAATTTTTAGAGCTCAAACAGGGGAATATGATAGTATCTGAGTACGAACAAGAATTTGTTAGATTGAGCAAGTATGCCAGAGGATGGGTTTCGACCAAAGTTGATATGTGTAAACATTTTGAAGAGGGATTAAATGAAGATATCAAGCTGTTGATTGGAATTCTTGAGTTAAGAGAATTTATAGTTTTGGCCGATCGAGCACATAAAGCCGAAGAATTAAGTAAAGAAAAGAAACAAGCAGAAAGAGAAGCTTGAATTTCTAGTAAGAGATCTATGGGGAAGTCACAAGCATCTGTTTCAAAGAAATCAAATAATTACTATGATTGTTCTACCACATTTACAAGGCATTCTGGAAGAGAACGAGGCTCTCAACGCTCTAATCTGAGATCTCCATCCCCATTCGTTACAAGTGTGGGAAGTGTTGGAAGTCCTAAACCAAGATGTAAACATTGTAATAAATTACATGTCGGAGAATGTTGCATAAAAAGCGGAGCTTGTTTTAGATGTGGATCTTTTGATCACTATCTCAGAGATTGCCCGAAAAGACCTGACAAAGATGTTGTTCAGACTTTAAAGCCAAGTAACCCCACTTCTAAGGGTAGACCACCTCGCCACCCCGACAATGTTAGCGGTAGCCGTGGTGCGACGAAAGATTCAACAGTCAAATTTGAAGCCAAAGCACCATCAAGGACATATGCTATACATGCAAAAGAGGATGCCCCTACACCAGACGTTATTACTGGTACATTTTCTCTTCTTGACACTAATATAATTGCTTTAATTGATCCTGGTTTAACACACTCATACATATGTACAAATTTAGTGTATGTTAAAAATTTACTTGTTGAATTCACTGAATTTGTGGTTAAAGTTTCTAATCCCTTAGGCCAGTATGTATGGGTGGATAAAATTTTGTAAGGATTGTCCATTAATGATACGGGGCTATTGTTTCCCGGCTGATCTAATGTTGTTGCCTTTGATGAGTTCGATATAATTTTGGAAATGGATTGGTTAACTCAGCATGATGCAGTGGTGAATTGTAAACAGAAATACATTGTGTTAAAATGTCAGAATGGTGAATAATTTCATGTTGAATCTGAGAAACTGGATGGGTTGTCTAATATAATATCAGCCGTGATAACATAGAGATATATCAGAAAGGGTATGATGCCTACCTTGCCTATGTGTTAGATATTGAAGTGTCTAAATCTAAGATCAAGACAGTGCCAGTTGTTTGAAAGTTTCCTGACGTGTTTCCAGAGGAATTACCTGGTTTACCATCAGTTAGAGAAGTAGAATTTTCTATAAACCTTGTTCTAGGGATAACTCCTATATCTATAGTTCCTTACAGAATGGCTCCAACAGAATTAAAAGAGCTGAAAACACAGTTGCAAGAACTAACTGATAGAGGTTTTGCTCGACCATTCTTCACCTTGGGGTGCGCCGGTTTTTGTAAAGAAAAAAGATGGATCGTTGAGGTTATAACCAAAACACCACATTTACAAGCCAAACATAATGACCATTTCATCAAACACAATTCACCTATACATGCTATTATAACCATGACTTAAAACATCAAAATTTATCGGTATAGTTGTTGGATAGTGTGATAGGTCTCCGATAAGCTTCCAAACTGATCAAGCTTCCGTTAATCTATAAAACATAAAGAAGAACGACAATGTAAGCATATAACGCTTAGTAAGTTCATAAATTATGAACAAAGCTTACCAATTCAATGCATAATCATAAAATGTACATGAATCAATCCAACACAAACTTGGTACAAGCTTAAACATCACCAACAACACAAGTTAGTGCTTAATCACATATCTTAGCAAAAATCACCACATGGTAATATAACTTTCATGAATATAGCATATAAGCATTCATACTTTTCATAAAGATGGCTATACACACTTTGATCATCAATAATTCATACATTTCCATAAATTCATGACATTGCCAATCGAAACACTTCCCGTTCCTTCTCTTTACATGCCCATTGAACCACTTAGAATAATATCGGATATGCAGGAATCTCACACACTGTATGCTAACATATGGTCGAAACCATTCCTTCCCTTTTCCTTTACATAGATGCTCTCTCGAGCCATAAATGGGTCTGCTCACATAAGCTGTTGGTCGAAACATAGCTACACGATGCTGCTCACACAAGCTGTCGAGTATCCCTAGAAAATGTCAGAACTTAGCCACCTGTAGGACATTCAGGACTAGCACCCGAAATATGGTAACCCTAATGACATGTCATTTGTATCCTATATATTCTTAAGGTTCAAACGGGCTCGATAGTCATCAAAACGTCGTTGGATTTCCGTCGTGACATGGTATGATAAATAACATAATAGCATTTAAATCAAATAACATTAAAATGCTATTTAAACATACGAACTTACCTTGATCACAAAATGATGAAATAGGATCAACTAGTCTGACACTTTATCTTTATCTGTACGAGGCTTAACTTGATTTAAATAATCAAATTCAATCCATTCAATAATCATTCTATTCAATTAAATCCAAAAAAAAATCATATTTTTGAAAAACTACACTTTTGCCCCTATTGTTTTGATTTCACTACAATTTAGTCTTCAAGCTCGTAATTTAAAATTCATGTAATTTCATCCCTATCCAAGCTAGTTTAATTTCATATAGCTCCATGTGAACTTATAAATTCTTTCTTTAAATAATTTACTGTATTTGAAAGCTCTTTGGGAGTTCCAAAAATATTTAAATCGTCAATATAAAAACAATTATCACAAAATTTGACTTTTTTTAATAAAAATGATGGAAAAATTGGATCATTTTTATAACCGCCTTTCAACAAATATTCACTAAGACGATTGTGTCACATATGTCCAAATTATTTTAATCCATATAAGGATTTCTTTAATCTAATCAAGCAATTTTCTCGAGGAACTTCATTTCTTTCTGGAATTTTAAATCCTTTATGGATTTTCATATAAAATCACTACCAAATGAGCCATACAAATAGGTTGTAACAACATCCATTAGATTCATGTCAAGTTTTTTGCTGCCAAACTAATAAGATATCTAAACGTGATTGCATCCACCATAAAAGAGTATGTCTTTTCATAGTTAATGTCAAACCTTTGTGGAAATCCTTGTGCTACAAGTTATGTTTTATATCTTATGGCTTTTTTTTTTTTAATTTTGCTTTCACACAAATACTCATTTATATCCTACTGGATTTACATATTTAAGTGTTTCGACTACAAGTCCAAAAACCTCATATTTAGTGAGTGACTTCAATTCTACTTGAATTGCATCTTTTCAATTTGGCCAATTTTTTCTATTTCTACATTTGTCAACAAATTTAGGCTTAGGATCCTTGTTTTCTATTTCTATTTCAATAATAACATTATAAGCAAAAATGTTGTCGATAACTATATTTTTTCGATTCTATCTTTTTCTAGAAGTTACATAATTTATCAAGATCTCTTCATTACCAATATTTTTAGGTACTTGAGCCTCTTTTGGGGGCTTCTTGATCAGTTATTTCCTTGGCATCTTCTTGGGCACTTTGCCTCTATAATATGATCATCTTGAATGTTTACTCCTATATTTTTACGAGGATTTTTCTTATCTTAAAGCATGGATTACATTCTTTGGCATTAATATTTTGTTTTATAGGAACATCAATCTGTATTGGAGCATTTTAGTTGGTATGTTAGATTCTATAACTCTCTTTAGGTCAGTGAATGCATTTGATAGTTGATTGAAAATATTTTGCAAATGTAATTGTCCTTTGAACTTCATGTTCACATTGACTTGTACAATGGCATAATTAAGATAACAAAAACTCATTAAATGTAATTTCTTTTACCAATTATTATTTTCTTTCCCTTAATGTTGGGAATATTGTTTCTTTAGATCTAGTGCCATTAGTATAGTATTTCCGTCTATGCATAATCATATTTTTTGACAAATTGGTTTAATAATATTCATTAATTACATTAATACCCTTATATATTTTCCTCAATGATTTTTGTATGCAAAGGAAATATTGACTTGCTAATTATCTAATGTTTAAATAATACTAAGCGGTATTACATGGTCTAATCGAAATACGAAAAGACAACTTATATTAGTGGATAATCTAAACTAAATTTCAGCACTACTTTTCACCTACAGACGAATGGATGATAATATGCTTCGAGCCTATGTAATTGATTTTGAAGCAGGTTGGGAACATTAGGCACCATTGACTAAATTTATGTATAACAACATTTTCTAATCGAGCATTCGAATGGCTCCGTATGAAGCATTATGCGGTTGGAGGTGTAGAACACTTATTGGCTGATTGAATTTGTGTGAAAGAAAGATTATTAGGTTAGAATTCATCCAAGAAATAGAAGATACAATAAAATTATTAGAGATAGATTGACAAAAACTTTTAATAGAAAAAAATCATATGTGGATTTGAAACATCAAGATATTGAGTTTTTTGTGGGCGATAAAATGTTTCTAAAAGTTTCTCCATGAAAGAAAGTTTTATGATTCGACCGAAAGGGAAAGTTAAGTCCTTGATTTATCAACCATATGAAATCACCAAAAGGGTTGAACTAGTTGCATATCGGTTAGTACTAGAAGTTGAATTACAGAAAATACATGATGTATTTCATGTGCTGATGCTTAAGAGATATCATTCGGATTTGTCTCATGTTACTTCAATGGAAGAAATCAAAATTCAGCTTGATTTTTCTTACACGGAAGAACTAATTGAAATTCTATCAAAATTCAGCTTGATTTTTCTTACACGGAAGAACTAATTGAAATTCTATCTCGTGAGGTAAGAGAATTATGAAATAAACACGTCCCACTCATGAAAGTCTTGTGGTGTAGCCATAATGAGGAAGAAGCGACCTGGGAACTGAAAGAGACAATAAGATCCCACTATCCCCATATCTTTTCAGGTAAATTTTGGGGATGAAATTTCTTTAGGGGGACAATTGTAACGACTCGAAAGTCAATGGTGTCGGAAAGTGTGGTTTAGAACCCCTTTTTTTTGTAAACTAGACTTGTAAATATTTTTATTAAATATTTACGGAGTTATATTAGAATTGAATTGAATTTCAGTAAGGTAATTTTGTTGAATTAGTGCTTAAATAGGGTTCAAGGACTAAATATAAAATTTTCAAAAGTTCAATTCTTAAGGAATCTTTAATTAGAATTCAAGTAAGGGGCTTATATAGTAATTATACCCTTAGATTGTATATAGTGATTGGTTGAGGAATTAAAACATATATGTTTTTATGTTATAAAACATTAATTTAAAAAAGAAAATAAAAATAACATGGAAATAAAATATGATTAAACAAAGTGGGCGAAGAAAGAAACATTTTATTCCATCTTCCTTCATGCAACCAAACTAAGGGATGGAAACGAAGAACTAAACGTACGACCTTAGGGTTTTCCATTTTTAAAGCTTTAATTGGTTAGTTCAGTTTAGTCATTTTCTTATATTTTTTATGTTTTCAGAATTCCAAGAGCTTAAGCTAGCTGGCCTAAATAGTATTTTTCGGAACTATTAAAGATTGAGGATGTTACCATTGATGAATAGTTGAAGATTTAGGTGTTAATTTGATAAATTTTAATTTTAGGGTTGAAAAAAGGTTAAATTGTAATGTCAATTGATGGTTTTGTTCAATAAGAACTAAAATGCACAAATTTCAAAGTTTATGGTAAAGGTGATAAATAGGAGGTCCAATAAGGACTATAGTGAAAGCAACATTAAAAATTGGGGTTAGAATAAAAGTTATGTTAGTTCCGATTTTAGAGACTAAATTGAATAAAATGGTAAAGTTGCTTACATTAGTAATTGAATGTTAAAATGTTTGTATATTGATAAATTTGTATGTTTGTCTTAATCCGTAGCTAACATCAACCCGGATTCCTCAAAAAAGAAAGGCAAAGCCAAAGTCATCGATGAATAGTTCAGAGTTTATGATTTGTGTTTCTATAATTCGAACTACTTGTAATTGCTGCATATTGAATTGTTTGTGCATGATAAGAACATAAGGTGAGACACTTTGTTATAATGAGTTGTATTGGATTGATTTGAATTGAATATTGTTCATGAGGGCTAAAATATGTGAAAATATGTAAGTTTATATGAATGTGCCATTGAATAAATATTAAGATGATTTATGTTGTTGCATGTATGGATAAGTGATTTCATGATGAAAATTCATTTGAATTGAAATATTAGTTGATAATGAAATGAGTAAGGAACAACCTATTAACTGTTCGGGTAGATTTGGATATAGTTGGCTGTAAACTCTAAATTATATTGAGTTTTTATAGTTCTTTATGGCACCTTTTTACTTAAAAAATTATGTTAATCCCAAATTTTTGATAATAAGTTGGGTGAATTTTGTTTATATTGAGATAATGGGCATGATTTAATAAAGTATGCATGTGACAGCCCTAATTTGACCCTAGTCGGGAAGTGGTTTCGGGACCACTAAACCGAGTCGTAAAAATAATTAAATGTTAAATTTCATGCTTATTATATGTGAAAATGCATGTGTGAAATTTTGAGGCTTTGATTTTTGTCATTTGATTGTGAAGTTAATGAAAAGGGTTTATGTGAGAAACATTTAAAATGTGTTAGTTTAATTTTAAAATGGCCAAATTATTGCATGGTTTATAATTGAGGGTCTTGCATGTCAAATTACCCAATTTTAGAGCTAGTGGCTGGTCAACTAGTTCATGATGCTATTTTGTTTTATATTTTATACTTTTTGTGGATTTTATGAATATTATGTGCATAAAATAAAATTATAATAATAAAAGAGTGAGTGGGAGGAGAAAACAAGGTTTAGTTCATTTCTTTTCCTTCCATTGCCGTAGCTAGAGGAAGAAAAACATCCAAAGCATTTGGTCATCTTTGGCTTTGAATAAGGTATGTAATTCTTGTTATTTCCTTTTGAAATCGTGGAATTGAGTTTGAATTTAGATTCCCTTCATAGCCCATGAATGAATTTTTAAGTTTTAGATACATAGAGCTTTCGGTCATGGTTAGATTGTGCTAAATGGTGGAAGCTTTGAAGCTATAAGTGAATTAGATGGATTTTATGATGATGAATTCATGTAATTAGAAGTTTGTAAGCTTAATTAGACAAGTTGTGCTTGTTGTAGCTTAATGGTTAGAAAAAAAAGACCTATTCGGCTATGAATGTGCATTTCCTTGATGTTGTTTTGATATTTTGTGTATTAAGAATTGAGAATTGATGAATTGAGCTTGGGAAATTTTAATATTTGTGGCTAAATTGAATTATGGCAATCGGCTAGTTGGTGTTATGCTAGGTTAATGTATAATTGATAATACTTAAATATGTGATAGCTAAAATTATACTTAAGTAACTAATTGAGAAATTGTTAAGTATTAAAATTCTGGAAAATAAGGGTTTGCTGAAAGTGGATCTATGTAGTGCTTATATAATGCTGGTGTTTTAACTTGATTATAAGTGTGTTTGAAAAGGAGTTTCATTCGGCCATGTATTTTATTTAAATGGGGTCATGTTAAGTGGTTGAGCTCAAGCTTGTAAGTAGGTACATAATAGATGCATATATCGATGTAATGGGTTGAGGGTTTAAAGGTTGACACTCTCATAAATCTAGTTAATGTTCAACCTTTGAGATAAGTGTGCATACGATTTTATAGATGTGGTGAGAATAGGATTCATGAAATTTTGGTAAGTGACAAAGCTAGTAATCGGCTATGTGGTTAAAAGCATAGTTTTGAGTGCTCAATGCTTTGACTTGTAAACCTTTATGTGATGAGTTTAAGCTTGTATTTTGATATGCGTATGTGATTATAATAAGTGAATGTCTATGTAACACCCCGAACCCGGCCCAGACGTTATGGCCATGTCTGGTGTGCTACATCACCTAGACTATCCTACGCCACCCTACTTACTAAGTTCGATGGTGAGCTTTGAAAAGCAATGCTTGGTTTTTTTGAAATTCCCATTTTAATAGTTATTCAACTTAATCTCTATTCCATTTGTTAAGCGATTCATTTTAACCTTGTTATCCCACTTAGCCATTTGTAATGTCAGGTTGGTTAAGTAAACGTTTGTTTAATTTTCGAAAACGGTGTGTATTTGTGGTTGAAATAAAATAGTTGAAAATCCCAAATAAAAACAGGTATAGTGGCCTTATTACAATCCATAACAAAATAAAACCCATAGTAAAAAGTAATTAAATTAATTAACCAATTAAAATGCGAGTTCAGTCTTCGTGGCCACTCTGAATCCCTCCCAGCATCCAAGTCAAGCTCTAGGGCTCACCTGCAAGGATGGAAAATAAAAGGGTGAGTTTGGGGAAACTCAGTGTGTGCAGAACCCATCCAAAGCCCACATCAGCTCAAGCCCACTGGGCCTGAGCCCTAACCGGTCTCAGTCAGATACTGGGCCGAAGCCCTATTCAGATTACATATACTGGGCCAAAGCCCTATAATAGATACTAGGCTGAAGCCCTATTCATATAATAGTTTGGCCCATAGGCCCATAACAGTACAGTACAGTATAACAGTATGAATGCAACCCAATTGGGGAGACTACTAAACCCACCAACCGCTACACACCACCCGTACTAGCCAACACACCATGTGGGGAATAACTCGACCCACCCAGCCCACACACCACAGTTGCAGCATGGCTGCTCAGATAAACAGTATACGAGGCAAAGCCCAATTCAGAAACAGTACGAGGCATAGCCCCTTTCAGTAACGTGGCAGTGCCACTCACACTTCCTCTAATATAAACCCAACCCATGCATCAGCCATACATACATCATGATATGCAGTAACAGAAACAGTCATGTCAACAGTACAATCGATTCTAGCCCTGGGGTATAATGGTAATTTTCCACTTCGGGGTAAATCAGTAATTTCTCACCCTAAGGGTATTTTAGTAATTCTATTCTCTTATTACAGTGTTTATTATTATTACAGCCTCTACTATTACAGTGGTTGTTACAGAAACTCATTTAATTCAGTTTATCAGTTTTAGCCCTTAGGTCCTAAAACCCCTAATGGGCCCTACCATGTCAATTAGCCCGTTAAGCCCATTTAAGTCTTAATCTTTAATCCATTACACATTTTAACAGTTTTTACTACTATAGTCCATATTATTACCTTTAAACCTATTCTTATCCCAAATGGGCCCAAAAGCCCATTAGGCCTATATTCGGCCCACCGAGGCCCAACTTACCAAAGTGCCCAAAATTTCGCGGCAAACTCTCTTACTGGTGCCGGTTCCAAATCCAACTTTTCCCTACCAACTTGAGAGCATTCGCACGCTCACAAGCCCTCGAAATGTCAGAACTTCGGCATTTCAGCTTTTTGGCTTTTGCCGATTTGAACAATGAAGGTGTTCGAAGCACACACCTGTTTTGTGATTCAACCGACGAAATCCTCCACGTGCTAACTCCTACAATCCATTTCCTAATAGATTAGCCAATAGATCCACGAAAAACACTGCAAAAAGTTCCTTACCAAATTCGGCCAATACCTCTAATGGCCTAAAAATCTTACCTTTGCCGATTTGGATCCCTTTAGATCTAGATCTGATGATCCCGATGCCTTTACTGCCTCACTTGCTCGCCTCCTTCGCTAACTATCACTCCAAAAAGAACCAAAACACAATTTTAGATCACTAATAGACTAAATCGACAACTTCCCTAACTTTAGGGACTTTCGGCTTTTCTAAAGTATGAAATATCTTAAGGATCTGAGTTGATAACCACTTACCACTGCTTTTACCTTGACTCTAACTCAGACCTGAAGTAGATCTAACCCTTAAATGCTAGTAGAACCATTATCTCTGATATCTACAAATTTGGCTATCTCCCTAAAACCATGGCGATTTCGGCTTTTCACCAAGTGAAGAAGATAACGATTTGGGCTATGGGTTTGAGTGATGGTGTCGACAATGATGTGGCTAAAAGGGATGTAATAATCGGCCACAACAGGTAAAGGGAACAGGGTTAATTCGGCTTAGAAGGATTCGGCAAAAGGAAGTAGCTTTCGGGATTCTAGCACTTTGAACAATCAGCTATGGGTGTTTTTTGAGAAGGATGGGAGCAAAAGAAAGAGTGGATCTGAATAAGAAGGGTGTTCGGCTAGGGAAGAGATCAAAGAGGAAAAAGAAAAGTGAAGAAAATAATGGTAGAGGTGAAGAAGAAGAAATCGGCTAGAAGCTTTCTAGGGGGCAAGTTTCGGCTTTTCTATCAGTAAAAGAGAAGATTATACCTAAGGTGGCTAGCCCTAATTCTTATGTCAGAAATAGAAAAAGATGAAACCCTAATAATCTCTCTAAAGCAATCAGCCCAAGTCCCTAAAGCCCTTGCCGCAATTCACTTAAGTTAGTCACATGCCCGGCACATGCTTAAAAATTAAAAAGAACACTACGCTTACCTTACAACTCGAACCCTTGTCCTTGAATACCCACTTAGGCACCACTTTTTTAGGAGCTTAGTGGCGCCACCTTACCACTCTACCAAGGCTCCATTTGTGTCATATTTTACACAGTTTTTCTTAAAGGCCCACTTAACCAAGTTCCCTTTCACTTGAAAATCCAACTTAATATTTTACCGGGTTTTAACTTAAGCTTGGGCCTTCTAAAGGCCCACTAACTCATGTACATACATTTTCAACCTTCAGAACACCAAAATTTTAAAACTTCACTAAAATTCACAAAACCCAAAAAATCCTGAAAATCAGGGCGTTACAACTCTACCCCCCCTTAAAGAAATTTCGGCCTCGAAATTTACCTGATCCAAATAATTGAGGGTATTGTTGACGTATCGCTTCTTCTGGCTCCCACGTAGCTTCTTCTCTACCATGGTTGCGCCATAGCACCATAACCAATGGAACAGACTTCCTCCTTAAGACTTTGACTTCACGATCTAAGATTTGCACAGGCTCTCCCTCGAAGGTCAAACTGGTATTTACTGCAATCTCCTCTACTGGTACAATATGCGAAGGGTCCGACCGATACCGTCTTAGCATAGACACATGAAAAACGTCATGGATACGATACAACTCTGGTGGCAACTCCAACTGATATGCTACTGGCCCAATCCGCTTGAGAATCCTATAAGGCCCAATAAACCGCGGACTTAATTTGCCCTTTTTACCAAACCTCAAGACCTTCTTCCACGGTGAAACCTTAAGGAATACTCTATCTCCAACAGCAAACTCAATTTCCTTACGCTTAAGGTCAGCATATGAATTTTGCCTATCAGATGCTTCCTTTAACCAATTACGAATCAGTTTAACCTTGCTCTCTGTATCTGCCACTAATTCTGGTCCAAGAACTTGGCGGTCTCCCAACTCTGTCCAACAAGTAGGAGTAAGACATCTTCGCCCATAAAGTGCCTCATATGGAGCCATCTGAATACTTGCTTGATAACTGTTGTTGTATGCAAATTCCGCCAACGGTAAATAATCTTCCCAACTACCACGAAAGTCGATAACGCATCCTCTTAGCATGTCATCCAACACTTGAATGACCCTTTCAGACTGACCATCTGTCTGAGGGTGAAATGCAGTACTGAAGTCCACTTGCGTGCCTAACAACTCATGCAACTTCTTCCAGAATCGAGATATAAATCTAGGATCTCGATAAGATATTATCAAAACTGGCACCCCATGCAAATGCACAATCTCGGCTACATACAGCTTGGCCAACTTCTAAAGTGAGTAATCATTTCTAACCGGTATAAAGTGAGCAGACTTCGTCAATCTATCCATGCTTACCCATACAGAGTCTTTCTTCGAAGGTGTCAAAGGCAACCCACTCACAAAATCCATCATTACTCTTTCCCATTTCCACTGCGGAATCTTCACTAGCTGCAACAATCCAGAAGGCAATTGGTGCTTAGCTTTAACTTGCTGACACGTCAGACATTTCCCAACGAACTCAGTCACCTCTCACTTAAGTCCAGGCCACCAATAAACCTTTCGCAAATCTTTATACAACTTATTACCTCCAGGGTGCATAGTACAAGGTCTACCATGAGCCTCACCCAAAATCAACTGCCTTAAATCAGAGTCCTTAGGAACGCAAATTCTCCCACGAAAACAAAGAACCCCATCAGAATTCAGTCTAAAATCCTCACTCTCACCATTCTTGATTTGCTGAAATCGAGGAATCAACGAATCATCCTTCAACTGTAACTCTTTGATCCTCTCAGTCCAAGTCGGTCTTACTTGTAATTCTGCTAGCAAGCTCCCGTCATCGTACAAACTCAAACGAGCAAACATGGCCTTTAACTCAGTAATGGTCCTTCGACTCAGTGCATCAGGCACTACATTAGCCTTGCCAGGGTGGTATTCAATCGAACAGTCATAGTCCTTAAGCAACTCTATCCATCTCCGTTGCCTAAGATTTAGCTCCTTCTAAGTTAACAGATATTTGAGACTTTTATGGTCAGTGTATATAATACACTTTTCCCTATAAAGGTAGTGTCTCCAGATTTTCAATGCGAACACCACCGCTGCCAACTCCAAATCATGCATAGGGTAATTCGCCTCGTGAGGCTTAAGCTGCCGCGAAGCATAAGCAACCACCTTATCCTATTGCATTAGCACACAACCTAATCCCAAATACGAAGCATCGCTATTAACCATAAAGTCCTTCCCAGATTCCGACTGAATCAACACTGGCGCCTCAGTTAACACCTTTTTCAGCTTGTCAAAAGCTTCTTGCTGACTCTCAGTCCAATTAAAGGCTACTCCCTTCCTTAACAATTTCGTTGACGGAGCCACGATGATAGAGAACCCCTCAACAAACCTTTTATAATTACCTGCCAAACCCAGAAAACTACAAATTTCAGACAGCGTCCTTGGCGGCTTCCAATCCAGAACTGCCTCAATCTTGCGAGGATTTACCCTAATCCCCTCAGCAGAAACAACATGCCCCAGAAAAGTCACTTCTCGAAGTCAGAATTCGCACTTACTAAATTTCACATACAATTGCTTTTCTCTTAGAATCTGCAGAACAATTCGAAGATGCTCATCGTGCTTTTCTTTTGTCTCCGAATACACCAATATATCGTCAATAAAGACGACCACGAATTGATCTAAGTACGGCTGGAAAACTCGATTCATTAAGTCCATAAAAGCTGCCGGTGCATTCGTCAATCCAAATGGCATAACCAAAAACTCGTAGTGACCATAGCGAGTTCTGAATGCCGTCTTATTCACATCCACCTCCTTTACCCTTAACTGGTGGTACCCAGACCGAAGGTCAATCTTGGAAAACACCGAAGCTCCTTGAAGCTGGTCGAACAAATCATCTATTCTCGGCAGAGGGTACTTGTTCTTTATCGTCAGTTTGTTCAACTGGCGATAATCAATGCACATACGCATCGTTCCACCCTTCTTTTTCACGAACAGTACCGGTGCTCCCCACGGAGACACACTCGGTCTAATGAAGCCCCTGTCTAACAACTCTTGAATCTGGGCTTTCAATTCCACTAGCTCCTTTGGTGCCATTCTATAAGGCGCAATGGACACTGGAGCTGTTCCAGGCAACAGATCTATCCCAAATTCAACTTCTCGGTTAGGAGGTAATCCAGGAAGCTCCCCAGGAAATACATCTTGAAATTCATTAACAGTCCTCACTGTCTCCACTGTCACCCCTTCTGGTTCAGTTTGACTTACGAACGCCAGATATGCTTCACAACTTTTGCACATCAACCTTTCAGCCCTTAAGGCAGAAACCACGTTGGACAAATAGTCCCTACGCTCACCAATAACCATCACCTCCTCGCCTTTGGTTGTCCTCAATACCATTTTTTTGGCTGCGCAATCCAGCGTTGCCTTGTGTTTGGTTAACCAGTCCCAAATTCAACTTCTCGGTTAGGAGGTAATCCAGGAAGCTCCTCAGGAAATACATCTTGAAATTCATTAACAGTCCTCACTGTCTCCACTGTCACCCCTTTTGGTTCAGTTTGACTTACGAACACCAGATATGCTTCAAAACTTTTGTACATCAACCTTTCAGCCCTTAAGGCAGAAACCACGTTGGACAAATAGTCCCTACGTTCACCAATAACCATCACCTCCTCGCCTTCGGTTGTCCTCAATACCATTTTTTTAGCTGCGCAATCCAGCGTTGCCTTGTGCTTGGTTAACCAGTCCATGCCCAAAATCAAGTCGAATTCTCCAAAAGGTAGCTCCATTAAATCTCCAGTAAAGATCCAACCCTGAGTCTCTAAAGGAACTTCCCTAAATAGTTTGTCTACTTTAATAGAGTGACCTAAAGGACTAACTACTGTGACCCCACTCACAGTCTCCTTAGAATGCACACCCAACGGCCAAAAAATTTCACAAGCAACATACGAATGTGTTGAACCCACATCAATTAAAGCAGTATATGGTGTATGAGATATTAAGAACGTACCAGTTATAACATCAGGTGCATCACCCTTCTCGCGACGGCAAGCAGCATACACTAAGGCTGGCTGACGAGCCTCAGTATTACCAGCACCCCTGCCAGTGCTCCACGACCACGTCCATTACCATTGCCTCCTCTACCTTGGCCACGGCCCCTTGGCGGTGGCAGTCCTCCTCGCGCAGGCTGAGCAACCCTCTGATCAATAGCTTGAGCCTAAGCTGGCTTCTGTGGGCAGTCCTTAACTTAATGATCCTTAGACCCACAACGAAAACAAGCTCTATTGCGTTTCCAGCATTCTCCTCGATGAACTCTGCCACAGTCTCCACAAGCCCATGGTCTAACAACATTCACTGGCACAGCTCGCACTGGTTCTTCTACTCTAGCCCTCTTAAAATTTCAGTTTGCAACTCATAGTGTTCCAGAATCTCTCTTAAAACGGTTGCGATCCCTATCGCGATTCTGCCTTTCAGCTTGCTTCACTTCCTTGGCTATCTTAGCCTTCTCCACCAGTGCAGTAAAGTCGCACTCCCTCTGCAGCGCTATCAATACTCTCAACTCATCTCTGAGGGCATCCTCAAACCAAACATGCGCTCATATTTGGTGGAAACAATGCCGCTAGGATACAGGCTTAGTCGCAGAAATTCTACCTCATATTCAGCCACAGTCTTACTATCCTGGGTCAGGTTTAGAAATTCCTTCCTTCGTGCGTCCACATAACTAGCCCCAACATATTTCACCTTGAAAGACTGCTTGAACAATTCCCAGGTTACCCTCTCAGCTAGGGTACCCTCTCTTACGGTGATCCACCATTGATACGCCTCATCCCTCAGCAACGATACGGCTCCTTTTAACTTCTGCTCCACTGAGCAGTCCAAGTCATCCATAATTCACTCCGTGGCTTCTAGCCAGCACTCAGCCACATTCGGGGCCACTCCAGATATGCCTCTAAAAACTTCCGCTCCATTGGTTCGGAGTCACTTAGAAATGGACCCCCTATCCATGGCCCCAACATTGGCTCCAGCCACCCTTTCCAGAACTCTTAGCATAGCCTGGGACAGAGCGTCGTCCCCTACAGCTCGATCGTACAGCCCATTATCCTCGACCAGTGGTCGTGCCTCTCCAGCTAGCATATGCTCTGAAGACGACGATCCAGCTTGAGCACTAACTCAGCCTTGTCCACGGCCTCGTCCACGAGCAGCTCTTGTACTCATATCAATTATCTGATTTACTAATTTTATGACATTAGTTAATGTTTCAATTGTTTATTACAGAATATCTTATGAACAGATAAAGTTTCAGAGTTGTGTTCGTGCAATCGTAGGCTAGTTACTGTCTCAGTTTCCTAGGGTTTAGTTTACCCTTTAGTTTCAGTGTTATAGCCTTAATACTACCTCACCTATTGTATCATATCCAAGGCTCAGTACTAACTACAGTTTTATTTTCAGTACAGTACAGAATTTAAAGCAGGACATACTTACAACTTGGAGCCGAGGATTCAGTGTGCCACTTTTCGATTTATTAGATCAAATAGTTTGAGGCCTTTTTTAAAAAAAATCAATGTTTCAAAACATCATGTTTTAAAAACTACAATTTGAAGGAAAAAAAACCTTTTAAAAACCAAAAATTTTTTGGAAATCTGATTTTCCAAAAATACCCTTCTGGACTCTAAAAATTTTTTAAAAACCCTTTTTGGACCCGATCCAGAGCCGAGTTGTTGCAACCAGGCTCTGATACCACTAAATGTAACACCCCGCACCCGGCCCAGACATTATGGCCATGTTCGGTGTGCTACATCACCTAGACTATCCTACGTCACCCTACTTACTAAGTTCGATGGTGAGTTTTGAAAAGCAATGCTTGGTTTTTTTGAAATTCCCGTTTTAATAATTATTCAACTTAATCTCTGTTCCATTTGTTAAGCGATTCATTTTAACCTTGTTATCCCACTTAGCCATTTGTAATGTCAGGTTGGTTAAGTAAACGTTTATTTAATTTTCGAAAACGGTGTGTATTTGTGGTTGAAATAAAATAGTTGAAAATCCCAAATAAAAACAGGTATAGTGGCCTTATTACAACCCATAACAAAACAAAACCCATAGTAAAAAGTAATTAAATTAATTAACCAATTAAAATGCGAGTTCAGTCTTCGTGGCCACTCTGAATCCCTCCCAGCATCCAAGTCACGCTCTAGGGCTCACCTGCAAGGATGGAAAAAAAAGGGTAAGTTTGGGGAAACTCAGTGTGTGGAGAACCTATCCAAAGGCCACATCGGCTCGAGCCCACTGGGCCTGAGCCCTAACCAATCTCAGTTAGATACTGGGCAGAAGCCCTATTCAGATTACAGACCGAAACCCTATTCATATAACAATTTGGCCCATAGGCCCATAACAATACAGTAGAGTATAACAGTATGAATGCAACCCAATTGGGGAGACTACTCAACCCGCCAACTGTTACACACCACCCGTACCAGCCAACACACCATGTGGGGAATAACTCGACCCACCCAGCCCACACACCACAGTTGCAGCATGGCTGCTCAGATAAACAATATACGAGGCAAAACCCCTTTCAGAAACAGTACGAGGAATAGCCCCTTTTAGTAACGTGGCAGTGCCACTCACACTTCCTCTAATATAAACCCAACCCATGCATCAGCCATACATACATCATGATATGCAGTAACAGAAACAGTCATGTCCACAGTACAGTCGAGTCTAGCCTTGGGGTATAATGGTAATTTTCCACCTTGGGGTAAATCAGTAATTTCTCACCCTAAGGGTATTTCAGTAATTCTGTTCTCTTATTACAGTGTTTATTATTATTACAGCCTCTACTATTATAGTGGTTGTTACAGAAACTCATTTAATTTAGTTTATCAGTTTTAGCCTTTAGGCCCTAAAACCCCTAATGGGCCCTACCATGTCAATTAGCCCGTTCAGCCCATTTAAGTCTTAATCTTTAATCCATTACTCGGTTTAACAGTTTTTACGACTATAGTCCATATTATTACCTTTAAACCTATTCTTATCCCAAATGGGCCTAAAAGCCCATTGGGCCTATATTTAGCCCACCGAGGCTCAACTTACCAAAGTGTCCAAAATTCCGCGGCAAACTCTCCTACCAGTGCCGGTTCCAAATCTAACTTTTCCCTACCAACTTGAGAGCATTCGCATGCTCACAAGCCCTAAAATGCCGAAACTTCGGCATTTTAACTTTTCAGCTTTTGCCAATTTGAACAATGAAGGTGTTCGAATCACACACCTGTTTTGTGATTCAACCGACGAAATCCTCCACGTGCTGACTCCTACAATCCATTTCCTAATAGATTAGCCAATAGATCCACGAAAAACACTGTAAAAAGTTCCTTACTAAATTCGGCCAATACCTCTAATGGCCTAAAAATCTTACCTTTGCCGATTTGGATCCCTTTAGATCTAGATCTGATGATCCCGATGCCTTCACTACCTCACTTGCTCACCTCCTTTGCTAACTATCACTCCAAAAAGAACCAAAACACAATTTTAGATCACTAATAGACTAAATCGACAACCTCCCTAACTTTAGGGACTTTCGGCTTTTCTAAAGTATGAAATATCTTAAGGATCTGAGTTGATAACCACTTACCACTGCTTTTACCTTGACTCTAACTCAGATCTGAAGTAGATCTAACCCTTAAATGTTAGTAGAACCCTTACCTCTGAGATCTGCAAATTTGGCTATCTCCCTAAAACCATGGCGATTTCGGCTTTTCACCAAGTGAAGAAGATGACGATTTGGGCATTGGGTTTGAGTGATGGTGTCGACAATGATGTGGCTCAAGGGGATGTAATAATCAGCCACAACAGGTGAAAGGAACAGGGGTAATTCGGCTTAGAAGGATTCGGCAAAAGGAAGTAGCTTTCGGGATTCTGGCACTTTGAACAATCGGCTATGGGTGTTTTTTGAGAGGGATGGGAGCAAAAGAAAGAGTGGATCTGAATAAGAAGGGTGTTCAGCTAGGGAAGAGATCAAAGAGGAAAAAGAAAAGTGAAGAAAATAATGGTAGAGGTGAAGAAGAAAAAACCGGCTAGAAGCTTTCTAGGGAGGCAAGTTTCGGCTTTTCTGTTAGTAAAAGAGAAGATTATACCTAAGGTGGCTAGCCCTATTTCTTATGACAGAAATCGAAAAAGATGAAACCCTAATAATCTCTCTAAAGCAATCGGCCCAAGTCCCTAAAGCCCTTGCCGCAATTCACTTAAGTTAGTCACATGCCCGGCACATGCTTAAAAATTAAAAATAACACAACGCTTACCTTGCAACTCGAACCCTTATCCTTGAATACGCACTTAGGCGCCACTTTTTTAGGAGCTTAGTGGCGTCACCTTGCCACTCTACCAAGGCTCCCTTTGTGACATATTTTACACGGTTTTTCTTAAAGGCCCACTTAACCAAGTTCCCTTTCACTTGAAAATCCAACTTAATATTTTACCGGGTTTTAACTTAAGCTTGGGCCTTCTAAAGGCCCACTAACTCATGTACATACATTTTCAACCTTTAGAACACCAAAATTTTAAAACTTCACTAAAATTCACAAAACCCGAAAAATCTCAAAAATCAGGGCGTTACAGTCTAAGTGTTAATTTTATCTTGGGTAATTGCCGATTGACCTATTGGTTAATGAATAGGATAAAATGTTCATATTGTGAGATCTTTGAATGTTTGAATTAGAGAATAAATAGAAATCGGCCATTATGTTTTTGTAGTATAAATGTCGAATGTGAATTAATGAAATCAACTGAGGAAATATGCGTATTTGATAAGTGAACTTGCTTTGTGATTTAATAGTAAAAAAATGCTATGTTAGTTTTTAAGTATATATGTGCAATTGTTGAGAAACATATTCGGCGATGTGTTTAAATTATGTATTGGAAAGCATGACAAGCTATGTGAGTTTTGTGTGTGTATGTGAACCAGGCATAGGTTGAATATTTGGTCTTAGGTTATGTGCAATCACATAGTATTAAGATTTAATGCATGAGTAATTTTAAACGAGTGCTTAAAGAATAAATCTTAAACATTGATAATATGACTTTTTTTAATGCGAGTGATGCTTTGGTATGAACATAGTGTATATTCGGCTACCTGATATTTATAAGTGTGTTCTTGTATACATAGCTACTGAATACGAAAATTGATAGAAATTTGAAATGCATGGAATGAGTTTACCGTTCATAAGTCATTGATATGAGATAATCCTTGCTTTGAGTACAAATATCTTGGTGTTATAAAGTTTAAATGTTTAGTAGTGAGAAAGTCGAATATACCATGATACAATGCTTGGCTAGTTGATTAACAATAAGTTACATCTGTTTGAATAAGCTCAAGAGCATAGAGGGGCAAATTCGGACAAAGGAAAACCTAAGATGATTGAGTAGCCGACAGTAGTTGTTCAGATATACTCTAGGTAAGTTTTTAAGTAATTGAGTTTAATCCTTTCGTAAGTTTTGAGTAATCAAACCTAGCATATAATTAAAGTTGACATGATATATGTATGATAGATGAATTATGGCCTATTGTCCTTACTTTAATAAGGTTATTTGTGAAATAATTTATATACAGGGTATGTAGCCGAATGGCTATTAGGGAAATAAGCTAAGATAGTGAAATGGATATGTGGTCATGTGTGTTTGCTTGTTGAGCTGAAAGTTTAATGAAAAATGTATATATGTTTTAAGGTCGAATGATAATTGTGATATGAGGTCAATGTGGATATTATATGCTTATATTCGAATGAAGCAAATGAATCACAAATGTGATATGCTATGTGAAAGGTATTAACATGTGAATAAATATGCATGAAACTCAGTGTAGTATATCCGGGCTTAAAGACTCGTAGGCTTCGTGTTGGTAATATATCCGAGCTTAAAGACCCACAGGCTTCGTGCTGGTACTATATCCAGGCTAAAGTCCCGTAGGCTTCGTGCTAGTAATATATCTAGGCTAAAGTCCTGCAGGCTTCGTGCTGGCAATATATCCGGGCTAAAGTCCCGTAGGCTTCGTGCTGGTAATATATCCGGGCTAAAAGTTTTGCCGATGATTTGAGTAGAGTTTAAGATTATGAGACTTCCCGGTAATAATTTCCAACAAATAGGCTCAATACATTAAGATGGCCAGGTATGTATCATATACTCGTTCGTGAATTTAATTTGGACTAAATTATAAGTATCTAATGTGATGATGATACATCTGGCCTTTGTATAAGGTTATATGAAAGTATGTGATTTATTTATGATATATGAATTTCAATTCAAGTGGAATCATATGCTAAACTTTGCCTTATGTATATGTGCATATTCGGTCAAAGTGTGGAACTAAATGCAATGATTCGAATTAGCTATGTTATATGAATACCGATTTAAGAGAAGTTAAAAATGCTCAATGCGTGTTCAGTGTTTGTATATCTAGTCGTATATGTGTTCAGCCAAAAAGAGATAATAGGCCATAGGGATACTATTTTCAAAATTGAATGATATCTATTCGATTGAGTTTAAATGATTGTATTGCTTAAAACTTACTAAGCATAGAAATGCTTACTCTGTTTATCTTTGATTCTCTATTTTATAGATCTCGTTTGTTATCTATGATCTTGGGGGATTCAAAGTTGAAGTCATCCACACTATCTAAACTTGATTTTGGTATTTTCAAAGACTTTATGTTTTGTTAATGGCATGTATAGGCTTAACTTCTTTTTGAAACAAGTTATTTCGGTTATGTAATTGTAAAAGCCATACGAAAATGGCTCGATCATTTTGCTTTTTTTATGTTACATAAAAAGATTATATGTGGTTAATGTTTATAATGTGATGTGTTTATTATAATTGTTTTATAGTCATAAAATAAACATACATGGGTTATAATAGAAATTATTAATTGTTAATGATTGAAACAGTATTGAAGTAGTAATGTATTTTGATTATGATTATTATGTAATATAGTAGCGGATGATAGTTGATTTAAGGTCATATGGTATCTGATAGTTATGTTTTGCTTGGTAATACCTTATAGCCCTATTCCGGTGACGGATAAGGGTTAGGGGTGTTACATTTTAAATTGGTATCAGAGCTACGGTTTAGTCGATTCTAGGACTGACGTAGTGTATGTGAGTTTAGCTATACATGCCATTTTGTGTTAATATGATAGTGTGATGACTTCTGACAGCTAAAATGTGTTTTTGTGTATAGCAATGAATCCCGATCCTGATCGAGCCATAGCTGATGATGTCGAGAGTGTAGCAGCTGCTCCCGCGCAAGGGACTACACCAAATGACTCTCAGCCGAATACCAGTCATCGAGATGATGACATGAGAGAAACCTTTTATGCTATGATGAGTGACTGATTCACTCAATTCATTCGAAATAATCCGGCTGTTCCCCAACCCCCGCCCTTAAATACTCCGCTATCGACACCTGTAGTACCTCTTGTGACCTATCCGTTGAGATCGAGTAGGCCCCCAGTTGACAAGATTCGAAAATATGAGGCTGAAGAGTTCCGAGCTACAGTTAGTGATGATGCAGAGAGAGCTGAGTTTTGGTTCGACAATACTATCCAAGTATTCAATGAATTATCATGTACACCCGATGAGTGTTTGAAATGTGCTGTGTCTTTGCTACGTGACACTTCTTATCACTGGTGAAATACATTGATTTCTATGGTTCCGAGAGAGAGGGTTACTTGGGAATTCTTTCTGACAGAACTTCGTAAAAAGTATATCAGCCAGAGATTCATCGACCAAAAATGCAAAGAGTTTCTTGAGCTTAAACAGGGCCGAATGACAGTGACAGAGTATGAGCGGGAATTTGTGAGGCTCAGCAGATATGCTCGCGAGTGTGTTTCGTCTGAGGCTATTATGTGTAAACACTTTGAGGATGGGTTAAATGAAGATATTAAATTGCTGGTTGGTATTTTGGAAATTAAAGAATTTGTAGTACTTGTTGAGTGAGCTTGCAAAGTCGAAGAACTTAGGATTGAAAAGAGAAAGGCTGAAGATGGAGCCAGAGAGTTTCGTAAGAGATCTTCAGGGAAATCTATTCAGCAATCATCGAAGAAATTTTGAGATGAGTTAGGCAAATCTAAGGCTACCTCAGGTTTTTCCAGACGAGATCGCAATCGACCACCTGTGAGTGCACGAGCTACTTCAGTCGCTAGTGTTGGCAATAATCGTCGGGACAGATTCGAGTGTAAGCATTATGGTAAATGGCATTCGGGGAGCTGTAGATTTCATGACCGCTCCTGTTATAAATGTGGATCTGCTGATCACTTTATTAAAGATTGTTTGAAACTAGTTGAGCGTAATACTGATCCGAGCGAGAGACCTGGTAGCACGGAAACATGAGGTAGACCACCGAGACGTGGGGGTAATACTGGCGGCAGTCAGAGAGGGACCAGAGACACTACTGTTCGATCTAAGGCTCATGCACCTGCCATAGCATATGCTATCCGCGCCCATGAGGAAGTTTCTTCTCCAGATGTTATTACTGGTACTTTTACTCTCTTTGACACTTATGTTATTGCTCTGATTGATCCCGGTTCAACTCACTCATATGTGTGTGAAACTTTAGCATCTAGTAAGACTCTCCCTGTTGAGTCTACTGAGTTTGTGATTCAAGTGTCCAATCTCTGGGTTGTTGTGTATTAGTTGATAAGGTGTAAAAGAAATGTCCTTTAATGATTCGAGATTTTTGCTTTCTGGCCGATTTGATGCTATTACCATTCAATGAATTTGACATTATTCTTGGGATGGATTGGTTAACTATGCACGATGCTGTAGTGAATTGCAAGTGAAAGACTATAGATTTGCGATGTTTGAATAATGAAATAATTTGGGTTGAGTCTACTGATCTAAACGGGTTGCCAGCTGTGATATCTTCGATGCTAGCTTAGAAATATGTAAAAAAGGGCTGTAAAGCTTATCTTGCATATGTACTGGATAGTATAGTATCCAAACGAAAGCTTGAGACAATGCCTGTGGTTTGTGAGTATTCGGATGTGTTTCCTGAGGAATTACCGGGATTACCACCTGTTAAAGAGGTTGAGTTTGGCATAGAGCTTGTACCAGGTACGACTCCGATTTCGATTTCTCCGTATCATATGGCTCCAACTGAGTTAAAAGAGTTGAAATCCCAGTTGCAAGAGTTGACAGACAGAGGTTTTGTACGACCGAGTTTCTCTCCTGGGGTGCGCCAGTCCTATTTGTGAAAAAGAAAGATGGAACTATGAGAATGTGTATTGATTATAGACAGCTGAACAAGGTGACTATAAAGAATAAATATCTGTTGCCTCGAATTGACGACCTATTTGATCAATTAAATGGAGCTTCAGTGTTTTTGAAGATTGATCTGCGATCTGGCTATTATCAGTTGCGAGTCAGAGACTTAGATGTGCCTAAAACTGCTTTCCGAACGAGATACGGACATTACGAGTTCTTAGTGATGCCGTTTGGGCTCACTAATGCCCTGCGATTTTCATGGATTTGATGATTCGGGTGTTCAGACAGTATTTAGATCGATTTTTGGTTGTGTTCATAGACGATATTTTGATTTATTCTTGCGACGAGATCGAGCATGCCGAGCACTTGAAACTTGTGCTTCAGATTTTGCATGATAATCAGTTGTATGTGAAATTCAGTAAATGTGAGTTCTGGTTATGTGAGGTCAGCTTTTTGGGACATGTTGTATCCACTTCGGGTATTCGAGTCGATCCGAACAAAATTTTAGATATTCTTGATTGGAAGCTTTCGAGGAATGTTTCCGAAGTTCGAAGCTTTTTGGGACTTACCGTGTACTACCAACGATTTATAAAAGGTTTCTCGATGATTTCAACACCGTTGATGAAGCTATTATAGAAGGATGTCAAATTCGAGTGGTCTGAAAAGTGTCAGAAAAGTTTTGACCAGCTGAAAACTCTTTTAACGGAAGCTCCAGTGTTAGTTCAGCCAGAGTTCGGTAAGGACTTAGTAGTTTATAGTGATGTATCTTTGAATGGTTTGGGCTGCGTTTTGATGCAAGAGGGTAGAGTTGTTGCGTATGCTTTGAGACAGTTAAAGCCTCACGAGAGAAATTATCTGACTCATGATCTCGAGTTAGCTGCTATTGTGTTTGCTTTGAAGATTTGGCGTCACTACTTATTTGGAGAGAAATGTCACGTCTTTTCTGATCACAAAAGCCTTAAATATTTAATGACTCAAAGAGACTTAAATTTGAGACAAAGATGGTGGCTTGAACTATTGAAAAATTGTGAGCTTATCATTGATTATCACCCGGGAAAAGCTAACGTAGTTGCCGACGCTCTTAGTCAAAAATCATTGTTTGCTTTACGAGCAATGAATGTACATTTGTCAGTGTCTGCTGATGATGTGTTGATAATGGAATTGAAAGCAAAACCAGTGTTATTACAGCAAATCTGCGAAGCTTAGAAAATTGATGATGATTTGGTTGCTAAGCGGGCTCAGTGTGATTCGAGTGTGGATTCAAAATTTTGAATTGACGACAGTGATTATTTGAGGTTCAGAGATTGATTATGTGTCCCGAGAAATTCAGAGCTTATTTCGACGATTCTAAGTGAGGCTTATAATAGCCGAATGTCGGTTCATCCGGGTAGCACAAAAATGTGCAACGACTTGAAACGTCAGTATTGGTGGCACGGTATGAAACGAGACATCTCTGATTTTGTGTCTAAGTGTCTGATATACCAACAAGTGAAAGTGGAATATCAGGTGCCTTCAGGATTGCTACACCCGATCATGATACTTGAGTGGAAATGGGATCGAGTTGCGATGGACTTTGTATCTGGTCTACCGTTGACACTGAGCAAGAAAGACTCAATCTGGGTTATTGTTGATAGATTGACGAAGTCAGCTCATTTCATCCCCGTTCGTACAGACTTTTCACTTGATAAGCTAGCGGAATTGTATGTCTCCCAAATTGTACGATTGTACGGAGTGCCTACTTCTATTGTTTCAGATAGAGATCCCAGATTTATTTCGTGGTTTTGGAAGAAATTGCATGAGGCATTAGGTATTAAATTACATTTTAGCACTGCTTTTCATCCCCAGACGGACGGTCAATCTGAGCGAGTGATTCAGATACTCGAGGATATGTTGAGATGTTGCATTCTCGAGTTTAGTGGCTCGTGGGAAAGATACTTACCTTTGATTGAATTTGCTTATAATAACAGTTTTCAATCAAGTATCAAAATGGCACCTTACGAGGCTTTATACGGCCGTAAATGCCGTACACTATTGTTCTGGACTGAACTCAGTGAAAATAAGATTTTTGGGGTTGACTTGATCAGAGAGGCCGAATAGAAAGTAAAAGTGATTTGTGATAGTTTGAAAGTGGCATCGGATCGTCAGAAATCGTATGCAGACCTGAAGCGTAAAGATATAGAATATCAGATTGGGGATAAAGTCTTTCTAAAAGTCTCACCGTGGAAAAAAGTACTCCGATTTAGCCGTAAAGGCAAATTGCGCTCGAGATTTATTGGACCGTACGAGATTTCAGAACGGATTGGGCCAGTTGCTTATAGATTGATTTTGCCACCTGAACTGGAAAAGATACATGATGTTTTCCATGTTTCTATGCTTCATCGTTATAGATCTGATCCCTCGCATGTGATAAAACCGTTAGAGGTTGAACTTCAGTTTGATTTGAGTTATGAAGAGGAACCGATTCGTATTTTGGCTCATGAAGTGAAATAATTGCGGAATAAGAAAATTTCGTTGGTTAAAGTCCTGTGGTTCAAACATGGAGTCGAGGAAGCGACTTGGGAACTCGAGGACGCAATGAGAGAACGATATCTTAACCTATTCGCTGGTAAGATTTTCGGGGACGAAAATCCCTAAAGAGGGGAGAGTTGTGACAGCCCTAATTTGACCCTAGTCGGGAAGTGGTTTCGGGACCACTAAACCGAGTTGTAAAAATAATTAAATGTTAAATTTCATGCTTATTATATGTGAAAACGCATGTGTGACATTTTGAGGCTTTGATTTTTGTCATTTGATTGTGAAGTTAATCAAAAGGGCTTATGTGAGAAACATTTAAAATGTGTTAGTTTAATTTTAAAATGGCCAAATTATTGCATGGTTTATAATTGAGGGTCTTGCATGTCAAATTACCCAATTTTAGAGCTAGTGGCTGGCCAACTAATTCATGATGTTATTTTGTTTTATATTTTATACTTTTGTGGATTTTATGAATATTATGTGCATAAAATAAAATTATAATAACAAAAGAGTGAGTGGGAGGAGAAAACAAGGTTTAGTTCATTTCTTTTCCTTCCATTGCCGTAGCTAGAGGAAGAAAAACATCCAAAGCATTCGGTCATCTTAGGCTTTGAATAAGGTATGTAATTCTTGTTATTTTCTTTTGAAATCGTGGAATTGAGTTAGATTTAGGTTCCCTTCATAGCCCATGAATGAATTTTTAAGTTTTAGATACATAGAGCTTTCGGTCATGGTTAGATTGTGCTAAAGGGTGGAAGCTTTGAAGCTTTGAAGCTATAAGTGAATTAGATGGATTTTACGATGATGAATTCATGTAATTAGAAGTTTGTAAGCTTAATTAGACAAGTTGTGGTTATTGTAGCTTAATGGTTAAAAAAAAGACCTATTCGGCTATGAATGTGCATTTCCTTGATGTTGTTTTGATATTTTGTGTATTGAGAATTGATAATTGATGAATTGAGCTTGGGAAATTTTAATATTTGTGGCTAAATTGAATTATGGCAATCGGCTAGTTGGTGTTATGCTAGGTTAATGTAAAATTGATAATACTTAAATATGTGATTGCCGAAATTGTACTTAAGTAACTAATTGAGAAATTATTGAGTATTAAAATTCTGGAAAATGAGGGTTTGCCGAAAGTGGATCTATGTAGTGCTTATATAATGCTCGTGTTTTAACTTGATTATAAGTGTGTTTGCAAAGGAGTTTCATTCGGCCATGTATTTTATTTAAATGGGGTCATGTTATATGGTTGAGCTCAAGCTTGTAAGTAGGTACATAATAGATGCATATATCGATGTAATGGGTTGAGGGTTTAAAAGTTGACACTTTCATAAATCTAGTTAATGTTCAACCTTTGAGATAAGTGTGCATACGATTTTATAGATGTGGTGAGCACAGGATTCATGAAATTTTGGTAAGTGACAAAGCTAGTAATTGGCTATGTGGTTATAAGCATAGTTTTGAGTGCTCAATGCTTTGACTTGTAAACCTTTATGTGATGAGTTTAAGCTTGTATTTTGATATGTGTATGTGATTATAATAAGTGAATGTCTAAGTGTTAATTTTATCTAGGGTAATTGCCGATTGACCTATTGGTTAATGAATAGGATAAAATGTTCATATTGTGAGATCTTTGAATGTTTGAATTAGAGAATAAATAAAAATCGGCCATTATGTTTTTGTAGTATAGATGTCGAATGTGAATTAATGAAATCAATTGAGGAAATATGCGTATTTGATAAGTGAATTTGCTTTGTGATTTAATCGTAAAAAATGCTATGTTAGTTGTTAAGTATATATGTGCAATTGTTGAGAAACATATTCGGCTATGTGGTTTAAATTATGTATTGGAAAGCATGACAAACTATGTAAGTTTTGTGTGTGTATGTGAACCAGGCATAGGTTGAATATTTGGTCTTAGGTTATGTGTAATCACATAGTATTAAGATTTAATGCATGAGTAATTTTAAACGAGTGCTTAAAGAATAAATCTTAAACATTGATAATATGACTTTTTTTAATGCGAGTGATGCTTTGGTATGAACATAGTGTATATTCGGCTACCTGATATTTATAAGTGTGTTCTTGTATACATAGCTACTGAATGCGAAAATTGATAGAAATTTGAAATGCATGGAATGAGTTTGCCGTTCATAAGTCATTGATATAAGATTATCCTTGCTTTGAGTAAAAATGTCTTGGTGTTATAAAGTTTAAATGGTTAGTAGTGAGAAAGTCGAATATACCATGATACAATGCTTGGCTAGTTGATTAACAATAAGTTACATTTGTTTGAATAAGCTCAAGAGCATAGAGGGGCAAATTCGGACAAAGGAAAAGCTAAGATGATTGAGTAGCTGACAGTAGTTGTTCAGATATACTCTAGGTAAGTTTTTAAGTAATTGAGTTTAATCCTTTCGTAAGTTTTGAGTAATCAAACCTAGCATATAATTAAAGATGACATGATATATGTATGATAGATGAATTATGGCCTATTGTCCTTACTTTAATAAGGTTATTTGTGAAATAATTTATATACAGGGTATGTAGCCGAATGGCTATTAGGGAAATAAGCTAAGATAGTGATATGGATATGTGGTCATGTGTGTTTTCTTGTTGAGCCGGAAGTTTAATGAAAAATGTATATATGTTTTAAGGTCGAATGATAATTGTGATATGAGATCAAGGTGGATATTATATGCTTATATTCGAATGAAGCGAATTAATTACAAATGTGATATGCTATATGAAATGTATTAACATGTGAATAAATATGCATGAAACTCGGTGAAGTATATCCGGGCTTAAAGACCCGTAGGATTCGTGTTAGTAATATATCCGGGCTTAAAGACCTGCAGGCTTCGTGCTGGTACCATATCCGGGCTAAAGTCCCGCAGGCTTCGTGCTGGTAATATATTCGGGCTAAAAGTTCCGCCGATGATTTGAGTAGAGTTTAAGATTATGAGACTTCCCGGTAATAATTACCAACAAATAGGTTCAATATGTTAAGATGGCCAGGTATGTATCATATACTCGTTCGTGAATTTAATTTGGACTAAATTATAAGTATCTAATGTGATGATGATACATCCGGCCTTTGTATAAGGTTATATGAAAGTACGTGATTTATTTTTGATATATGAATTTCAATTCAAGTGGAATCATATGCTAAACTTTGCCTTATGTATATGTGCATATTCAGTCAAAGTGTGGAATTATATGCAATGATTCGAATTAGCTATGTTATATGAATACCGATTTAAGAGAAGTTAAAAATGCTCAATGCGTGTTCAGTGTTTGTATATCTAGTCGTATATGTGTTCAGCCAAAAAGAGATAATAGGCCATAGGGATACTATTTTCAAAATTGAATGATATCTATTCAATTGAGTTTAAATGATTGTGTTGCTTAAAACTTACTAAGCATAGAAATGCTTACCTGTTTATCTTTGATTCTCTGTTTTATAGATCCTATTTTCTATCTACGATCTCGAGGGATTCAAAGTCGAAGTCATCCACACTATCTAAACTTGATTTTGGTATTTTCAAAGACTTTATGTTTTGTTAATGGCATGTACAGGCTTAACTACTTTTTGAAACAAGTTATTTCGGTTATGTAATTGTAAAAGCCATGCGAAAATGGCTCTATCGTTTTGCTTATTTTATGTTACATAAAAAGATTATATGTGGTCAATGTTTATAATGTGATGTGTTTAGTATAATTGTTTTATAGTCATAAATTAAGCATACATGGGTTATAATAGAAATTATTAATTGTTAATGATTGAAACAGTATTGAAGTAGTAATGTATTTTGATTATGATTATTATGTAATATAGTAGCGGATGATAGTTGATTTAAGGTCATATGGTATCTGATAGTTATGTTTTGCTTGGTAATACCTTATAGCCTTATTCCGGCGACGGATAAGGGTTAGGGGTGTTACAATGCTGTTTTATACTTTTATGTATTAATTTTGTGCATAATTTAATTAATTCATGCAACATTTCCTCTATTTAATTATTGTAATGGGATCATAGAGTTTGTAACAACCTAAATTAGGGGCTAAACTAAATAGTGGTTTTGAAACCATGATTCCGAGGTTAAAAATATTTTTCTGATTTAGTTTTGATGTTTATTGAGTGTTTGAATAATTATGTGAAATTTTGGTGGATAAATTTTATTATTTGCATGTCCAATTAGATAGGTTAGACTAAATTGCAATAAGTGAAAAATATGAGTTTTAATCCATAAAGGTGCTAAATTGAATTTAGATTTTAAATTAGAGGTCTTTATATGATAATTAAACTATTTTAACTTAGTTTGGACAAAAATGCCCAAGGAAGAAGAAAAATAACAAAGGTTTTAATGAGGGGCATGTTGGCCATTAGTAAATAAAAGATAATAAAATTGGAAAAGAAGTCAAAATTGAGTGTCCATCTTCTTCCTTGGTGCCGAAATTTAGAAGCCTTCCATAGCTAGGGTTTCGGTCACTTTCAAGCTTGATTCAAGGTATATTCAAGCCCCGTTTTTAATTCTCTTCATATTTTTAAAATCCTCGTAACTTGCTCTAGCTAATTTTACCATTATTTTATGCTAGGGTTGATGTTTAAAATTTTACCCATGTATAACATGCAAGTAATTTGATGTCTAATGGTGGAATATGAAAGTTTAGGGTGTGGTAAACCATGTTTGCTAGGTGATTTTTCATGAAAGTCCCTAATAGGGACCAAATTGTAAAGATAGAGATTTGTGTTGTAAAAGTAGAAATTTATGAGAAATGTGGGCTGTTTTGGGTACTATTGATGTTCGGCTAAGCTTGGGTAACCAAGAGAATAGATACATTTCAAATTACGAGCCTAGGGACTTAGTTGTAAAAATTGACAAAGTTGGGGGTAAAATGGTAAAAATTGTCATAGGATGATATTAGACTAAATTGTGTAATGTGTGTATTAAACAAATGAAATTGTTATTATAGACTGAGAAGATCGAGGAATCGACCTTGACCGAGGTAAGGGCAAGGTATCAGATTGATTTGCAAAATATCACTTTTTGTTATCGAGGTAAGTTTATATGTAAGAAAATTTTTGAACTTTATTTGTATGTTAATAATTTTAATGTATATCATGAAATGTTGATTTTGGATAATTTTATTTGATGCTAAAAATTATGGAAGGTGAATTCCTTGTTGAACCTTCAGAAAACCAAAAGGATACGGATATTATGTAGCTAGGTCACATGTGTGATTCCGAGGGTAGGACACCATGTGTATAAGAGAACCACGAGAGTTATGTGGTAGTTGGGTCACATGGGTGATAAAGTGATCTTCACCATGTGTACACGAGAGCTACAGATCAAAGATAGCTAGGTCGCATGGATGGTACCGATGTTACATCATGTAGACACGAGAGCTATGTTATAAGTAGCTAGGTCACATGGGTGATAAAGTGATCTTCAACATGTGTACACGAGGGCTACGAGATTTAATGGCTAGGTCACATGGGTGATAAAGTGATCTTCCCCATGTGTACACGAGAGTCGAATTATTATGTGGGTGGAGCTGTGTGCTGAAAACCACTGTGTATCGAAGGTTAAACTGAAGGGTTCAACGGGAAATCTTACTAAAGAGTTTGGTGTAGTGATGTGTTGTGTAAGTGCATGTGCATTTAATGGGCAAGTGTAATTGTGGGAAATTGTATGAGGGTGCAAAAAGGGTGCATGTGGGGTTGAGTAGGTGTAAATTAATATGCGTGATTTGTGTGTGAACATTGGTATGAATAGGCGGTAAGTTGGTTGGCGAGAACAACTCTTGTTGTTATTTAATGTTGTCATGACGTTAAATATCTACATATAGAATTACTAAGCTTTTAAAGCTTACTCCCTTCTCTTTTCCTTTGTTTTAGAGATTTAGTCGAGCCAGCTCGAGATCGATACGTGTCAGAGGATCATCCACACTATCAACATCTATTTTTGGTATAGTGAAATGAAACCCTTTGAACTATGGCATGTATAGGGATGGATTTGTGTTGTAAGTGTCCTTGGGTTGGTTGTCATGTGGACATAAGTCTTTTGATGGGTATTTTACAACTAATGCCATGTGATATGGCAAAAGATAATGTTGGTTTATATATATATCATTATGAGGAATTTTATGGAATTGGTTGGTGTGCGTGTATGGATATGTATCAATGTATGTGGTAAACCATCAAATGTGGCCCTTTAGGTGTCTATTATTATCATTATGCATGGTGGTGAATATGATATAAGTTGTGCTTGTTTTCAGGGTGGCAATTGGCTTGGAAAATAGTCTATAATTGTCCACACGGGTAGACACACGGGTGTGTGTCTAGGCCGTGTGCGACAGACGGCTAGCCTCATGGGCATGTGTATAAGCTGTGTGTCCCCTGTTCTTGAATTTATGAAAATTTAATGTTTTGTAATAAACACACAGGTTGGAGACACAGCCGTGTGTCTCGACCATGTGATAGACACGTCCTAGCCCACATGTAACGCCCCAGAATTTGGGCCTAGAAGTATTGGGCCTTGAGCAAGGGAACTGTTAGGAAACTATGCGTAAAAGTTTATGTAAGCTAAGAAATGACACAAGTGAATGTCTACTCAAGTGGTTAAGGGTCCTGAGAGGTGTTGGAAAAGTCCTAGGTTCAAACTTGGACTTTAGAAAAAAATTTTGGTTTTAAGTGAATAAAACCTTGGATGCTTGGAAGTAGGCCTTTTAAATTATTGTGTTAAGAAATGACATAAGGAAGTGTGTAGTTTAGTGGTTGTGGTGTCATTAGGGTTGCAAGGGAGAATAGGTTCAAGTCTTGGCTATGCAAATTCATTTTGGTTTTTCTTTTAAGTGAACCTGGACTTTGGCCTATAGGCTTTATATTTAATTATGTTTGCCTTATGACACAAAAAGCCTAATGGTCAATTGGCAAGTGGCGTGTGGGTATGTAGGTGGTCAAGGGTTCGAGTGCATGCATGAACATATATGGAGTATTTATTTTGTACTTGTGGCGGCAAGTGGTTATGTTGGATTCAAACTCTATGGAGTGGTTGTGGACTTGGTAAAAGGGGGAGAGGATAAAGGGATTATGATAGGTGTCATTGGAGATTTGAGGGAATGGATTAGGGAGGAAAAAGTGGAGAAAATCAAGGGAAAGGATAGAGGGTTAGTAGTTGGCCAAATTTGGGACTTCCCATTGTGCAAATTCGGTCTTAGAACCTCTTTTTCCATGTTGCTAATTGTGATCTCGGTTTGGAAGGGTATTCGCTTTGGCTTTTGGTTTCATTTTGGTATTTTGCTCAAAATCCTGAAGTGCGGAATTGCTTCTTTTCTTGCTCTCTTGTGTGTGTCGAATGGCCTCTTTTTTTTTTTTACCTTTAGTTTTGTTCTTTTTCTCTAAAAAAAAAAACCAAATACCATTTCCTTCTGATATCCGCGTGATATGAGGTAATAAAATTTATAAAGAACTTGATCAAACCTAAACTGACTAATATCACAATGTTTTAAGGCAAGCGCACCTGTCGACAGTAGTATAGTCTAGTGATAAGATCGAGTATCGTACCCAAGGGAACCGAAAGTACTATTACTCACTTTCTTTCTATTATTTAACCTAAAAATTAAAGAGGGGTTTTGTTTAACTAAATCTAAAACTAAACTAAGAGAAGCAAAAAGAGTAAATTGGGAAGACTTTTTAGGGAAAAGCTAATTGATAAGGACAATACTTAAGGGGGATCCACCTAGACTTCACTTGTTATTGGTTCTTGAGCTAGATGATTTATTCACTTGACTTGATCCGTAGAGATCCCTAATCTATGCTAAACCCTCCGTCGAGGCGTAGAGCAACTAGGCCTAAGTTGTTAATTAAAATTCCTTTATTAATTAACTCCTTAGGTTGCATTAATTCGATCTATGGTTCCCCATATTAGGTTTGACCCTAATCCGGTAGATTTATGTCGCCCTATGTCTAGGGTTGCATGCAACTCCGCTTAATTATGGTAGATCTACTCTTATCACAGGGACTTTTGCTCCTCTGCTCTAAGCACATCTATTTCTTGAATTAATACCTAGGTTTATTAACACAAGAATTAAGCACACATAATTAAGAACAACTCAAGTATTTATCATATAACTCAAGAATAAATAATAGCAAGATTCATCTTAGGTTTCATCCCCCTCAAGTATTTGAGGGGTTTAGTTCATAATAAAGAAAGAAAACATTTCAGAAGATATAAAATAATAAAACATAAAAGAACCCGAAAACCCCTGAAGGAATTTAGGGAGATCCTCTATATTGCTGCAGAATTTCGGCTTCTGGGATGAATCAATCAGCTTCCCTGCGAGTAATCCCTACTTCCACTCTCTGTGTTGGCAGCAAAGAATACTTCCCTTTGTGGGGAAATAAGCACACCCTTAGAGTTGCCTCCTAGGGTCTTTATATAGAGCTTTGGGGAGCCTTTCTTAGCCTCCAAGTACCCCAATTCGAGTGAAATTCCTCTTCCTCACGACTAGAACACGCCCGTGTGCCAAGGCCCGTGTGGCTTCGACAAAGGCCGTGTGATTTGGCACGGCCGTGTGGCCTGCCCGTGCTTGTCGAGAGCTGGACCGTGTGATCTTCATGTGGCACGGCCGTGTGGCACGGCCGTGTGGTGATTCCTTGGGCTGTGTGTTATGTCATTTTTGGCCCATTTTTCTCATTTTCAGTCCATTTCCTATTCTTTTCTCTTCCCTATGCTCTCTTGAGTATAAGATATGAAAAAGAAGGATTAAGAGCACCAATTCTCACTAAATTGATAATAATTCATCTAAAATATAGGCTAAGCATGAGGTAAAAATATGTATAAATTAGCGTTTATCACCTTCTCCTCTTAAATTTCCAATCAGTTTTTTCTAGAGCCGAATCTTTTTTTTCTCTTTTCACTTCTCCTAAACTAATCATTCTCTTGCCGATTACACCTTTTCTTTTCTCTCTAGCTCAGTCCGGTTTGCTTGTGGTGACCGAGTCTTTCTTCTTCTTCTCCTTTTCTCTGAAGCCGAATACTCATACACTCTCTTTCTCTAATCTTTTTTGTTTTTCTTGCTTTGGTTGAACCTCCTTGATCGATTATTGCTGGGATTTTTTTGGTTAATCGGTAAGAGTTTATGTTCTCTTAAGGTGTTAACTATTCGTTTGTACCCCTTGGTTCTAAAAGCCGAATATCTCCTTCATATACTTTTGATTGTAACACGTTGTTGTGTTAGGCCTTAGTGGTTGGTATTCTAGTAGAGTAAAGGATTACTCGTCTCTTGAAGGACATCAAAGCCCTTCCTTCCATTCTTTGATTAAGGTAATATCGCTACTTAACCTTTTTAGGTAGGCTAAATATTATTATGTTCTGGGAAGGGATAGTTGTGGAATTAGTCCACATGGGGGTTTAATCTTGGCTAATAAATTAAAGTGTGTGATATAGATTTTCATCAAGGTGGGTGATCAATCTTAGAGGACTAAGATATCCTCAATGACTGAATGTAAGGTGGTACATATTTTGGGCTAAAAGCTATGTGGTATAGTAACCCAAATCGTCAGTTTAATAAGGGAATGCCTTGTTTGAGTGTAGGATTGGTGCTCTTGGAATTGTGAGTACTTTACGCAAACAGGTGTGTTTTCACACTATATAGTCTACAACGGAAAAAGTCAAAATCTCAAAAAGCCGAAATGCCAGAATGCTGAAAAGCCAAAAAGCTGAAAGTTTGGCAACGGTAACCATATGAGTGCACGAACGCTCGTGTGGAAGGGCCGATACGATGACAGAGGCCCCATGAGTGATCTCATAGACTTAGGTCGCTTTTTGGCTAAATAGGTCGAAATGGGCCAAATGGGCCCGATGGGCCTGTGGGCCCGTTGGTGTAAATTTTACTGTTAGGTGGAAATTAGTGAGGCTTGTCATGTCGCGTACATGGCATAGGCCGTTCTGGGCCTTTGGGCTAAGTTGGACCTTGTGGGCCCGATGAACTTGTAGGCCCACACGGATAAAATGTATGTTATGTGATTAATTTTGGGTTGGGCTATGATGTTTTCTTAGCTATGGTGAGTTTTGGCTTAAATAGGTCACACGAGCATGTGGGTCGACTTGGGCCGAGTGGTGGGCCTAAGGCCCGTTTACACTATTGTAACCATGTAGGCCATCTGAGTCGTACGAGATGAAGGTAGACCTTCTGAAAGGTTGTTATCTGTACCGAGACCCCAATATTAGTAAAATGACCAAAATACCCTTGAAGGGTAAAATTACCATTTTACCCCTGACTGACGAAATGACCGTTACACCCCTAGTGGTAGGTTGACTAATGTATGTATGATAGTTATTTGATTGATACCAAGCATGACATCCTGTATCCATGTATGTTACTATGACATGTCATTCTGCATGGGATTGGGTTAGTGTTGACAGAGGAAGTGTATGGCTTGTAGCCGTTCTGTTCAAGGCCTATAGCCTTTCTGCTTATGGCTTTTAGCCATTCTGTTATTTGGTAGCATGCTGCGATACTTACGGCTTCTAGCCGTTCTATCTATGGCGTTGAGCTGTTCTATTGACTTAGTGCTGCAACTGGTGCTGAGCTTGGTGCATTGGTTGGGTGGGTCGATTTTATCCCCACATTGTGTGTTGGTTGGTACGGGCGATGTATTGGTGGATTGGGCTGGATTTTTGTCTGCATATCTGCATCTGATAATGATTCTATTTTGGGCTTAGGCCTACCTGATTCTGTTACTAATTCTGTAATGGGCTAAGGCCCACCTGATTTTACTGATGGGCTCTGGCCCAGTCTGATACTGTATTCTGTATGACTAATTGATTGCTAATTAAGGGACTACACACTGAATTTTCATAAACTCACCCTTCTAACTAACCATGCAGGTAATCCCCAGCCTTTAACGATTTAGAGCCGCGAGGGACTCGGAGGTGGCCACATATCTGCTAATGTTCTGCTTTAGACTTGATTATTTACATTTCATGTTGGTCTATTGATTTTGTAATAAGGCCATTTGTGGTTTTATTTTTATTGGGTTTTTACTTTTCTATTTTTAATTTGCTAGCTAGGAAAAGGCGAGATTTTCAAAATAATAATTGTTTTTAAAAATGCTCAAAAACACATGTTTTATGTTTCAAACTTTAGAAGCTTCCGCGATTTAAAATAACTTGAAGTAACAAAGTTGGAAATTAAGGCAAAGGTTTTTAATGAGATTATTTGCTAAAGAATAACAAAAGAGTTTTCAATTCAGAAACGAATTTTTAATGGACGGAACAAGTTTTTTTCAAAAAAAGCACTTTAATGTGACACGCCAGATGTGGCCATAACATCTGGGCCGAGTTCGGGGTGTTACACCACGGGCGTGTGGCTTGGCCATGTGACGAAGTTTTCGCGATGACGTCATAAACAAAATACCCCAAGGTTTTCACACAAGCTAAGGCACGGGCGTGTGCTCGGCCGTGTGAAGGACACGGGCATGGGCCATAGGCGTGTGCTCGGCCGTGTGGAAACCCTTGTAGGTTCAAATTGAAAAATAATTTAGTACGGGCTGGAGACATAAGCGTGTGCGACTATACGACCTGCCCACACGGGTGTGTCCCTGTCTCACACGGACGTGTCACTTGTAATAGGTCAAATTATCCAAAAAAATTTTGAGTGTCCGGTTTGGTCCCGAACTACTCCCAAACTATGTTCTGGGTCCTTTAGGCCTATTTTAAGGACAGTACGATATGTTATGAATAGTTTTAAATTAGAATGAAATTTTGTGGCTTGATTGTGAAAGATTGGTTGTGTTATCGTCCGATAATGCCTCGTACTCAGTTTTGGCGACGAATCCGGGTAAGGGGTGTTACAGAGTTAATATTAATAATTTGTGAAGCTTATTTTAAATTTACATGGACATGAGCTTTATTCTACCTTAGTTGGATGACAAAGGCATGCAAAATGGGTCAAGAGGAAGTCATTTTGATCCAGTTAAAGATGATTTTATCGAAGGACAAGTATGAAAACTAATTGGGTCACAATATCATCTAAGCAAGGTGGAAAGAAGCCCACTTCGGCAAGGGCATATGAGCAACCCAAAATCAGCTTTTGGAAGAATTATTCAGAGGTCCCTACACTTAGAAAACAATTAAAAATCACCACACAACTTTTACCCATGAAACCGTCCACCTCATTGCTTGATTTATGCATGAAATCAAGCATGAATCAAGCAACCAACAACCTCTCCTTTCCACAATTCATGGTCGGCCAAGAGTGAGAGAAACCTAAGTGAATTTCAAACTATTTTTAGTAAACCTATTAGTCAACCCTCAAGTATAAATAGACCTCCTATTCACCTTTTATAACACATCTCATATCTCATCTCTCATTTCCTATCATCATTTACTAACTTCTCATTTTTCTTTCCACTTCCATTTCCCTCCACGCCTAAATCCCCCATTTAACTAGCAATTCCTTGAGAAAATTCTCTCTTGGCTGGCCACCTTAAGGAGCACCTTGCAAAGGAGCAATTTCAAGGATCGAAAGAAGCCACCACGATCAATTTCGGAGGACTACCGAAATTACTTCAGAGTTTCTTCTTCCTTAATCTTTATTGTTTTTCAACATGTTTGCATTTTGCTTTGACTTTTTTTCATTAACGGTGATAGCTTAATTTTGTTTAGCTAGAATGATTACATTAATTTGATGAAGTTTATTTGAATTATTTTCATGATGTTCTGTGCCTCAATCATTCATGCTTCCAATTAAAATCATTCATGTATTTCATTCATTAATATGTGATTTAATGCTTTAAAATTAGTCGATCAATCCTGACCAGATGGTGATTAATGAACACAATAATTGGAAGGTGCATGCTTAATTTAGATCATGATCTGATTAAATTAAAGGCTCGTAATAACTCAGGAGAGCTCTATTTCCTTGCATAACTTTTAGGGTATTGTGATTAAATTATTTCAAAATTGATCCGTCCCTGTTACATCATATAAACTTTAAGAAACCTTTAGTTAAATATGATCATGGTAGTATGCATGTTTTTCTATTGGTTTCAAAGTTCATGAAAGATCGAGTTGCCATGGAATATTTTCGGGAATATTATGAACATGATGAAAATGAACTAAGTTAATTGATGTAATTATTCTAGCCTATTCATGTTGTCATTTTTGAAATATTTTGAATTCTGCTGCTAAATCCACCTCATACATTTTAATTATTCATTTCATTTGCATTTAGGTTAACTTGCATCTAGATAATTCTTTTACTTAACATCAACCAATCAAAATTATTGTGTTTTTCTTACCAAATTGTTAATATTAAGTTTGCAAAATATTAATTAACATATATGGTCCCTGCAGAGATGATAACTCTTATACTTACTTATTACTTGATGACAACTATGTACACTTGCACAAACCCCATCGTTAAAAGTTTTTGGCACCGTTGTCAAGGACTATTGCCTGAATTATTGTTGTGAAATTATTCTTTGCAATTTGATTTTTATTTTTCTATTTTATTTCTAAATTTACTAATTAATTTTTTTATTCGTTATTCTTTAATTTTTTTGTGATTTATTCTCAAGTGTTTATGAGCATAGATCAAATCATCGTTATATTACCCGTAGAACCTAAAATTAAGTGGTCATTTAGACAAAGAAGACAAGAAAGATTCATCGAAAGACAATTCGCGAAAATAGACCTTGGAAATCAAAACGAGGTTCAAGAGAATGGAGCTGGTAATGTTCACAATCCAATCCTTATTGCTAGTGATAGGGATCAAGCTATAAGGTAGTACGTTGTGCCCCTTTTTAATGAGTTAAATCCGGCAATTAAGAGACCGGAGATTGAGGCATCATAGTTTGAACTGAAGCCTATGATGTTTCAGATGCTTCAAACAATGGGCCAACTTAGTGGAATGCCTACAGAAGATCCACTCCTTTACCTTGGACTATTCATGGAGGTGAGTAATTCCTTTAAGATAGCCGGTGTAATTGAAGACTCATTTAAGTTGAAGTTTTTTCCATACTCGTTGCGAGATCGAGCACGAGCATGACTTAATTTGTTGCCACCACATTCAATTTCAACTTTGCAAGAATTAGTTGAGTGCTTTTTGGTAAAATATTTCCCACCAAGCAAAAATGCTAAGTTGCGAAATGAGATCACTATTTTTTAGCAAATGGATGATGAGTTCCTATAAAAGGCATGGCAAAGATGCCAGGAGTTACTTTGTAGATTCCCTCACCATGGGATTCCACATTGCATCCAATTGGAGGCGTCTTATAATAGTCTCAACATACACACAACGTTGGTGGTAAATGCTTCTGTGAATGGTGTAACACCCCTTACCCGTATCCGATGCTGGGACAGGGTTCGAGGCGTTACCGTACTTGAACATACTTAAACTTCTTAAAATGGGTCATAAAATTTCTTAAAGTTTAAAACTTTTCAATTTCTATCTTTAAGTTCCTTATACGGGCTTACGAGGCCCTAAAACATACACTGGTAATAATTCGAGACTAAACCAAGAACTTTTAAAACTTTTGAGTCATAATTAAAAATTTCCCTATTTTGGAGAGTCACATGCCCATGTTGGCAGGCCGTGTGGTCTCACGCACCTGTGTGGTTCTAGACACGCCAATGTCCTCCACCCACGTAACTCTCTGTTTATGACGTCATCAAACATTTAGGGGCACACGGCCAAGTCACATGCCCGTGTGCTAGACCGTGTCCTCCACACGGTTGAGACACACGGTCGTGTCTCTGCCTGTGTTAGCCAACACCTAGGCTATTTTCCAAGCCCTTTGTGTTACCTTTAATTATTTACACACTTGTACATTCAAATACATGTAATATATCACTAAAAATTCATGAAAAATAAACATATTCTACTCATATCACACAAGTTCTTAACACATGAATATATAAATAAGTTTACATAATTATAACCAATATGAGCCACATCTCATGGCCACTTACAATGAAGCAATATAAGCTAATACCTTTACCCAACTTTTAACAATACATATTATCTATATCTAAGTGTCTATACATACCACTCACTTAAAAACACCTATGGTTTGTCATTACCCAAACTTGCAATTTGATAGTGTGATGTTGCCTCCGACGATCTCCAACCCCGAGCCAACCTGACAACAGTATGAGGAATGAGAAGAAAGGAGTAAGATTTATAGCTGAGTAAGTTGGCGCATAAAAAGAAACAATTAATTTGTATGACTTTACCAATCCTCACATTGTAATTTAAAAACAATACAAACATTAATTTATAAGTTTGCACTTTTACTCATGTTCATTTTAGATTGTTTTCTCGAGTCACAGTCACTAAATTATTTATATCTTAAGCTACGGAACTCAAAATTAAGTTCTATAAATTTTACCTAAAACTAGACTCACATATCTTCTTACCATTAAATTTTGAGAATTTTTGGTTAAACCAATAAGTATAGTTTATTCTTTAAAGTCTCCCTTATTTTGCTATCTGACAGTTCTGATCTCTCTTCACTAAAAATCGATTATCTCATTATACAGAATTCAGATAACATTTTTGTTTGTTTCTATTGAAATTATACTAATTTAGGAGTTTAAGAATATAAATTATACCCCATAAACATTTTTATAAAATTTTTGGTGATTTTCCAAATTTGGAACAAGGGATTTCCAAACTCATTCTGACCTTGTCACACAAAGCTTTAAATATCTCATAATATAAAACTCTTTTGTTACTCTGTTTATTTTATGAGAAAATAGACTCAATAAGCTATCATTTCATACCTCATCAAGTCTCCAATTAAATTCACACTATTTTTAGTGATTTTTCAAATTCATGTAACTGCTACTGTTCAACACTATTTGACAGCTAATTTCACTCCTTCATGATTTCATTGTTTCTAACTTCTTTTTAGACATACATAGCATCAATAAAATTTATCACATTCTCATACATCATGGGTATTGACTTATAATCACATGGTCATCATAAGATCATATTCATATACATTACTTATTCGTTTGAATTCTCTTTAGAATTCATTCACATACCGAACACATTACTCATTCACCACCTTATTGATGGTCTATCATTTATGGTATCATTACAAAACTTTTTCCTTTCCCGTTAATTTCATATCGTTAACTTACTTAGAATATCAGAGGATACCCGAAATGTCGTTCTTATGATAAGATGCTAAAGCCATATCCTAGATATGGTATTACATGGGATTTCAAGTCGATGTTGAAGCCATATCCCAGATATGGTTTTACACGGGATCTCGTATCGATGTCAATGCCATGTCCCAAACATGGTCTTACACGAGATCATAAACTGATGCCGAAGCCATGTCTCAGACATGGTCTTATATGAAATCTCTCTTAGATGCCAACGCCATGTCCTAGACATGTTATTATAGTGGATCTAAGTCTCATCTCGATGCCGACGCCATGTCCCAGTCATGATCTTATACGGGACCTCATGTCGATGCTAATGTCATGTCCTAGACATGGCCTTACATGGGATTTCATCTTGATGCCAATGCCATGTCCCAGACATGGTCTTACATGGGATCTCTGTTCGATGCCAAAGCCATGTCCCAGACATGGTCTTACACGGGACCTACATAACTCATGTCATGACTTCGGGATCCTTTGTATTCTTTAACATTCAACCAGGATTTCTCTTTTATTTCTTCCTCATTTCTTTGTAAAAATTGATGTCAATATATTTCATGGAAATATCGTGAATATGAATTCATTCTTATGTCAATATGTATCATAGACCTAATTTTCAATCAATTCTTACACATAGCACCTTGAACATATATTTCAACATCATCAAATTAATATGCCAATTTAGCCTTTACACATGAAATACAACAATATGGCATTATTATTATCATACCAATTTAGATTTCAAGCAAAATAAACAAAAACATTGCTTTATTAGTACATCAACTTACCTCAGACGCGAAAATAGCTAATTTCCTCGACTTGGTCCATAACCTCGATATTTCCCGATCTAAGCCCGAATCTCATTTTCTATGATCTATAATATCACAAATAGCTCATTTATTAGTCACATTATTCAACGTGACCCAAAAATCATATTATGGCAAATTTACATTTTTGCCCCTAAACTTTCTCAAAATTACACTTTTGTCCCTAGGCTCATAAATTAATTTTTATTCAATTTCCTTGTATTTTGGACTTAGCCGAACTATTTTCATAACTATAGCAGTCTACGTTTCTCATCAAATCATTCAATTATGACTAAATTTTACAACTTTTACAAATCGGTCCTTTTAGACGTTATCGTCGAAAATCACTTGGCAAAAATCGTTCCTCTAACCATAAACATACATAATCTACCACAATTCATCAAAATGAACAAATTTCCAACATGGGTCAAAACTTAAATCATCATCATGTCTCAAACAAATGGTAGAAATAGGTAGACTATGTTGCAAGGATGTTAAAAATATGAAAAACATTAAAAACGGTGCCCGAATACACTTACTATTGAGCTTGAAAGCTTGAACAAAACCCTAGCCATGGCTTCCATGTAACATTCGGCCAACATGAAGAAGATGAACACTTTTTTTTCTTTTATTTTTCTTTTAGTTCATTTAAAAGCCAAATGACCAAAATGCCATTCACTTAAAACTTTGATATTTTACCTTTCCATGTCCATTTTTGTCCAAAATTTTAGAATTTGGTCAAATTTCTATTTAAGGACCTCTACTTAAAAATCCAATTCAATTTCATGCTAAAAGCTTCTAAAACTCAACTTTTACAACTTATTCAATTTGGTCCTAAAATTAAATTGGACACTTTTCTCATAAAATTTCTTCATGAAATTTTTACACAAGCAAACCCACATATCATAAACCTTATAATAATCATAAACAATTATTTCTACTTTAGATTTATGGTCTCCAAACCACTATTCTAACTAGACCCTAATTCGGGATGTTACAAATGGTGCTCTCTTGTGAAAGTCTTATAATTAGGCTTATGAGATCATCGAGGGAATAGCTAATAACAATTATCAGTGGTCGAAAAATTGAGCAACTTCAAGAAGAGGAGTAGCTAGGGTGCATGAAGTAGATGCCCTCACTTCACTCTCACCTAGGTATCTTCTATCTCTTCAATGTTGAAATAGTTTACTACTAACAGTTTTAAGCATGTTACAGCTCAGCCATCGAGTCAATTTGATTTTGTTTCCTACGTATATTGTGGGGATAACCATTCTTTTGTGAACTGTCCATCAAATCCTGAGTCTATTTACTAGGTAGGAAATTAACACCAAAATAGAAGTGGACAAGGACTACAGTCCAATTTCTACAACCCTCCATGATGAAACCATCTGTAACAGCCTGTTTTTAGTTAAATTGGAACAATGGTTTCAGAACCACAAATCCAAGGTTAGAAAATTATTTTAAAATTATTGTAAGTGTTTATAGCATGTTAGTATGATGGTGTTAAATTTTTGTGAATAAATTTTAGAGTTTGAATGCTTAATTTAGTAAAAAGGATTAAATCACATAAAATGTAAAAGTGATGTTCTATAGCTTAAAGTACTTAATGGCTATTAAATTGAAATGAGGAAGTCCTTTTGTTGTAATTAGAACATTGTTTTTGTTAATGGACATGTATGGGCATTAATTATGCATGTTTTGATGATTTAATAAAGGGTAAGTAAATTAAAAAATTAAACTAAGTAAAATAACAAAAACAAAGTTGTCATCTTTGTTTTATTCATTCCACCACTGAAAATAAGAACAAAGGAAGCCATTGTTGAGTTTTCAAGGGTTCGGTGAAGCTTGTTTATGCATGTAAGTCTATTTTGATTCAGTTTTTGATAATTTTTATGTTTTTGTAATTGTTACAACTAGGTCGAGCTAGCTTAGGGACTATTTTGCAAAACTATTAAATGTTTTGAAACATGCCATTGATGAATACATGATTTCTTTGATGATTTATGATGAATTATGAAACTTTGTTGATAGATTTACTAGTTTTGTTAAGTGATTTTAAGTAAAAATGCAAAATAAGGACTAATTTGTGAAAAAGGTGAAAATGTGTGGTTAAAATGTGGAATAAATGAAAAATATGGGCTTCTAGGGACTTAATTGCAATTTGACAAGCATGGGTAGGGGCTTAATTACATGAATTTGTGATTTTGTGAAATTAGGACTAAAGTATAAAATTGTGAAAGTTTAGGGGCAAATGTGTAAAATAGCCCTAATATGTATTTTGGACTAAATTGAATAAATAAGTAATTGAATAAGCTAATTTTGATTGCATATAGATCAAGAAAGGAAGAATTCAGAATTAGATCGGGGGAAAAGCAAGGCTATTGAGTAGTTGACTCGTTTCGTCGTTTTCATATCCGAGGTAAGTTTGTATGCTACTAAATGTTGTTAAATTTTGTTATAAATTCACTATTAATTTTGAATTGAATTATAATACTGGTTGGATGAGTACGAGCATAATCGACAAAGTTACGACAGCTAAAAGTCTCGTACGAACCTTAGGAATAGTTTAGGATACAAATGTCATGACATTAGGGTTGCTGAGATTACGTGTAAGACCATATCTTTGATATGGCATCGTTATGAGATTTCGTGTAAGACCATAGCTGGGCTATGGCATTGATACAAGATTACATGTAAGATAATATCTAGGATATGGCATTGTTACTGTGTATATGAGATTCCCGAGTATCCAAATGTATTCCGAATGGTTCAGTGGGCATAAATGAGACGAGGATGGAAGTAAGAACGATATAAGTGTCACAGGTACGTATTGAACATATAGGAGAATTGAAATGAGGTAAGTTGAGAAATTCATGTGTAAACATGTTATAAACATGAGAAAGGTTTGTATTTGATATGTTATATGTAATATATTATGCTTAATTTAGTTGAACTACATTTATTTCATGAGTTAAGTTTATTATCATACGAGCTTACTAAGGTACAAAGCTTACTTTGTTTTATTTTCCTATGTTTTATAGTGTATCAAAGCTAGCTCAGATTCAGGGATCGTCAAGGACATTATGGCACTATCGGACATTAATTTTGGTACTTTTGAAAATTTATATTAGGTATATGGCATGTATAAGCTTGAGTAATTTTGATAAGTGTTTTGGTAATGTGTTTGGCCTTATGTAATGGCTTGATAATTATGCAAAATTTGATATATATTTATTGCCTTGTGAAATGGTATGTTTTAGTATGGTTGTGGTTATGTTATTATGGTTGTTCAAATGGTTAGTTGATTGGTGGTGTATAAATGCTTGAGAAATGCCTTGTTGTGGCATGATTTTAGATGTTGATTTGGTTGTCTTTATGGTAAGCTATATATATGTGAATTATGGCAAAGGAACCTTATTGTTTTGATAATTTTTTGGCATGTATTTGGCTAAGTAAATGGAAGTGAATTGTAGTTTGGAATGGATGGAATTATAATGGTAAGAATTATGCTTTTGGTTGATGATTTTTGGCTACCTATTTGTGTATGAAAGTGGTACCATATGCCCTTGTATAGGTATGCTTGACTTGGGTGGCAAAATGGCCTTGTAAATGGCCTAGTTTTGTCCATACGGGCAGTGACACGGGTATGTATCTCAGTCGTTTGTGGCACACGGTCATAGTACACGGCCGTGTGTCCCCTGGTTTTGACATAAATGTAAGTCAATATGTACCACACAGCCTCACACATGGGCGTGTGATTGGTTGTGTGGCATAAGTTAGTATACTGTACAGGTTTGGCACGGTCTGGCACACGGGTGTGTGGTCAACTGTGTGACCTAAGTCAGAAAGTTACACGGGGTAGGACATGGGCTAGGACACGACCATGTGATCCTATTTCAAATGTCCACACGGCCTGTGACACGAGTGTGTTTGGTGGCCGCGTGAGACACATGGCCTGTTCACATGGACGTGTGTCCCCTGTTTTCATGAAAATTTTCCAAGTTTCCTAAAATTGTTCTGAGTTATCGGTTTAGTCTCGAACCACTTCTAAAGCATGTTTAAGGCCTCGTATGCCCTTATAAGGGACAATGTGAATGTATTTGAATGAGAAATACTTATGTATGTAAATGTATGACAAATGATAGTATGTTTAAGTTATAAGTTTAGTAATGCCTCATAACCCTATTCCAGCAATGGATACGGGTTAGGGGTGTTACACCATCCAAACTTTTCTTGGAGTAACCAAAGAGGAAGACCGAACAACACCTATATGCAGCATAGACAAAATCAATCCCAAGGGTTTAATCAACAAGTTCCCAAATAACCACAAGTTGAATCATCCAACAATTTGGAGAATTTGTTGAAGGCGTACATGGCAAATAATGACGCCTTAATCCAAAGGCAAGCAACAACACTGAAAATGTAACACCCTAAACCTGGCCTAGACGTTATGGCCGAATCTGGTGGTGTCATATTTGAGTGTTTCTCAAAAACTTGTTCTTGCTGATAATATCCCAGTTGAAGGTTAAAGCCTCTTTGTTAACTCCTAAATCATCTTAGTCAGTTATTTACCATTTTAAATCGTCATTGTTTTTAAAACATTGTTTGTTGCGGAAGCTTAAAAATTGTGTTGCGAAAACGTGATGTTTTGAAAACAGTTAATGTTTTGGAAAATCACGCTCTACTTCTAACAGATATAAATCATAATAATTAAAATCCCAAATTAAAAGCTAGAAAATCCGAGAGGCCTTATTACATAAAAATACCCAAACCAAAGCTATTGAAAATAAAAAGTTGAATGTAAAGTAGATGCAGTTGTGTGGCCACCCTTGAGTCCCTCGCAGCACTGATCCACCTAACGCTAGAGATTACCTGCACAGTTAAAAGTAGGGTAAGTTTACAAAAACTCAGTGTGTAATCCCTTAATATAAAAACCGTCAGCCAGAAAAACAAAATACAGAAATAGTCTGGGCCTGAGCCCATTACAGTAACAGAATCAGAATGCGATATGATTAATGCATGATGCAAGTTATGCCAACCAACCCTCCATCCAACCCTACACTTACTATGGGGAATAAATCACCCACCCATCCCTACACTTACAATGTTAGCACCGGTTGCAGCACTAACTAGAAGCACAGCAAAGCTGTTAGAAAAATAAGTGGCTTAAAGCCATCAATAGCGGCACAAAGCCTTCAAAAATGGCACAAAGACTTCAGTAACAGCACAAAGCCTTCGGTAATGGCACAAAGCCTTTGGTAGGTCCATAGTAGTCTTGTGCGGCCCGTGTAACCTTAACAGATCAGTAAACTTCTTCCATAACAATATCCCAACCCATGCAGTATGTCGTGCATGTATGCAAAACAAAAAAAATTCACATGGCATGCTCAATGAATCAAACATCATATAAGGGAATAACAGTCATTCTACCCTACAGGGGTATTACGGTCATTTTACCCTACGGGGGTAATTAAGTCATTTTAGCCTAAGGGGTAGTTCGATCATTTTACCTATTTTGGGGTCTAAGTACACTTACCGACCCATCAAGAGGTCCATAGCCACCTCGAGTGACTAATGCAACCTTAACAGTCATAACAGTGTATATGGGCCTTGGGCCTACTATTCAACCCAAGTGGGCCCACATGCTCCTGTAGCCCATTTAACCCAGATTAAGCCACAACTATGCGAACTACATAACCCAGTCCAATCTTTACCACATAATGTGGACATTATTCGTGTGGGGCCCATGAGCCCATTGGGCCCACACGGACTATTCAGCCCATAATGGCCTCAGCCCATGAGAACGCTTATGGTGGTCTCTACAGTCTTATGCCCACGTTTGTGGGCTCAGTTTTACCACACAAGCATTCGCATGCCCATGTGACCTCAAAGCCCAACCTTCCGGCTTTTCAGATTTTCGACTTTTCGACTGATTATCAGTAACAGGGTAATGTTACACACTTGTGTGCGAACTTGTGAAAATCCTTTGAGCACTAATCTACATTCAACACAAGGCTTTTCATTAGCCAAATAACATCAGGATTAATCATCCAACTACTAACCCTTAATCCCCTAAAGTAGCATCAATACTTGCCTTACCAAACAACCGCGATTTAACCCTCTTATGCCATGACTACAATCGTCTACTGCCCCCTTGACGAAAATCTGTAATACCGACAGAAACTTTAGATACTATGCCTACCCACAGGTTGATCATATACAAAATTTGCAGAAACCAATCAACTCCCAGATTATAGAAGGAAGTATTCGACCACCTCAAAGTATTCAAACCGTTAAACTTTGGTTAACTCTCAATAATTGAAAAAAATAGGTTACCTTTGATCCCACAAGAATAGAAAGATTTCGAACTCTCCTGAAGCCCTTGAGAATCTCCTTCATGCCTTGAGAAACTCTAGAATTCGAAGAGCACTACACCCAAAGGAAGAGGACAAGAGATGACTATAAGGGAAAAAAGGAAGAAGCATTCAGTTTGAAGAAATGAAAACAAAAGAGAGAGATGGCTTGCAAAAATGAGTAAGAGTCGAATGTACTTACGATTACCAAAGAACAGTCGTCAAGCTAAACAAGATAAAGAGATGAGGAGGAAAAGAATCAGTCAAGTAACAATGTCTAAACCTGAAGAAAAAGGAGAGAGATGAAGAAAAGCCTAACCGGCCAAACAAGATGTTTAAGAAGAGGAAGGGAATAGAGCAAAGATATTTGGCCAAAAGAGATTTCAGTTCTCACAACTTGAAGAAAACAGAAAAAGAAAAAAATAGAGGGGGAGGGAAGTTGGAGTATTCGGTTAAGGTGAGAATGCCAAAGAAAAGAACTATCTTTAGTTTTGAAAGCGAGAAGAGATACCTAAAAGACCCTAAAAGGCATTTCGGCACCAAGTCAAGAAAACATAAATGAACAAAACCCGAAAATCCCAAGATGCTCCCAAATGCCAAAACCAAAAGTACCCCTTCAAAACTGAACCTATGAGTTCCCTTTAGCAAATTCGACATACGCCCACTCACCCTCAAACTCCCCTTTTTCCTCTTAAAATCCCTTCATAACCTCTCCATGATTTCCTCCTCAATCCTCTCATTGATTTTCTCCATATAACACTCATTGACCAGTTCAAACTTCCCTCAATAGAGTTCTAATCAACCTCTGCTTCTCACATGGCAAGAGAGCAAAATAAATACTCTTCTTACCTTGCCATGACTTGAACCTTAGACCTCAAGAGAACTCCACACGCCACCTACCACTGCACCATAATATCTTTTGTGTCACATTTTATCCTCAATTAATTATAAGGTCTACATTCAAGCACCAAGGGTTTTATTCACTTAAAACAAAAAATTTTGTGAAAGCCCAGGTTTGAACCCAGGACTTCTCTAACACTTCTCAGGACCCTTAACCACTGAAGCAAGCCTTCATTTATGTCACTTATTGCACAACAAATATTTATGTACTGACTTCCAACAAGGCCCATTTTTTCTAAGCCAAAATTTGTGGCGTTACAGAAAAATTTGGAGAACCAAATGGGTCAGTTAGCTACGGCGCTTCGTAATAGATCGCAATGAGCCTTGTTGAATGATAAATAAAATCCTAGAAATTTGGGTAAGGAATATTACAAGGCAGTTTCTTTACAAAGTGGTAAGACTTTGGAACTCAAGGAAGCAGTGGTTGAAGATAAACTTATTAAGAATGAGGAAAGTCAACTGACAGTTGAAGTTCATGTATCGGAGGAGCCAGAACTTACAAAGTCTGATGAGGTAAAATCTAAATTAGTGAATTCTGATAAGCTAACATCTTCTTTAGATACAAATTTATCTCTCTAAAAAAGTTGTCCAGTCTAAGCCAAAGTTCTATCACCTCTATATCCACAAAAATTCCAGCCTCATAAGCAGAAACAAGAGGTGCAATTCAAGAAGTTTTTGGATGTTCTAAAACAACTTCATATCAATATACCATTGGTAGAGGCTTTAGAAAAAATGCACAACTATGTCAAGTTCATGAAGGACATTTTATATAAGAAGAAGAGACTCAGTGAGTACGAGACTGTAGCACTAATGAAGGAGTGCAATGTGTTCATATAGAACAAGCTACCTCTGAAAATGAAGGACCTTGTAAGCTTTACTATACCCTATAATATTGGAGAATCTTACCATGGTAAAGTTTTATGCGATTTAGGGGCAAGCATCAACTTGATGCCCAAGTCTATTTTCAAGACGTTGGGGGTAGATGAAGTAGGACCCATGATTGTGACACTTCAACTGGTGGATTGATTTTTAGGATACCTAGAAGGAAAATAGATGATGTTTTGGTACGTGTAGATAAGTTTATTTTTCTTGCTGATTTCATTGTCTTAGATTTTGAAGTAGATAAGGAAGTGCAAATCATCCTGCGGAGTCTGTTAGTAGCAGAACTAACGAAACACCAAGAGGAGCAATTGATAAAAAATTTAAAGAAATTTAAAAAGGTGATTGGTTGGACTATAGCTAATATTCGAGGAATAAGCATGTCCTTCTGTATGCACAAAATTATCCTAGAGGAGGGCGAAAGAGGTAGAATCAATGAGCAAAGGAGACTCAATCCAATAATGAAAGAAGTAGTTCAAAAGGAAGTTATCAAATGGTTAGATGAGGGAATTATCTACCCCATTTCAGATAGTTCATGGGTAAGTCTGGTACAGGGTGTACCAAAGAAAGGTGGAATCACGATTGTTGAGAATGAACTAGCGAGTTAATCCTGACAAGGACGATCATAAGTTGGAGAATCTGTATTGACTATGAAAAATTTAACAAAGCCATGCAGAATGACCATTTTCTGCTACCTTCTATGGATTAGATGCTAAACCAACTGGTAAGTAACGGATATTACTGTTTTTTAGATGGATATTCGGGACATAACCAAATAGTTGCAGCCCCGAAAGACCAACACAAAATGACTTTTACTTGCCCATATGATATGTTTGCTTTTAGGCTAATGCCTTTTGGTTTATGTAATGCACCTACTACATTTCAGCGATGCATGATCGCAATATTTACTGATATGGTAGAAAATTTTGTTGAGGTATTCATGGATGGTTTTTCTATTTTTGGTAACACTTATGATGTTTGTTTGAGTCGTTTGGCTAAGGTAATGAAAAGATGCGAAGAGACAAATCTTGTCCTTAACTGGGAGAAATACCATTTTGTAGTTTAACGTTAAAAATACCAAAATCTGACAAGTAGAAGAAAAACCAAAACAAAGCCCAAAAACAAATTTATAGTAAAAAATACCAGAATAGTTAAAAATGTAAACTATCTTATTTAATTAACTGAGAACCCAATTCGAGCTCCACCACGCCTATCGATCTTATGATTTCTAGATACTTGAGAGGGTAAAACAAAAGGGTGAGCTAACAAGCTTAGTGTGTAACTAAACTCAAACAAAGAACACACATAACACAATAAACAAATCAAAGTATAGCAGAGAATTTTATAACGATCAATTGACTAGAACTGAGAATGCATGATTATATCAATGCAATATTTTTCAAAAAAAACATGAAGATGGTCTTTTAGAAAATTTCCTACCCATTCTGCTACACACTAAATCAGAGTTCCACAAAACTTGTCCATCTAAAACACACCGACAGATAAATATGGACAATGCCACCAGAGTTGCAGTTAAACCGCCAGATCAAATATATATGGTCATAATATTGCAGTCAAGCTAGCATAACAGATGTCTGGTCGAGCCACTATAAAAATAGTCAAGCTGCCAGAATAAAAATATGGTTAAACTACTAAAACTTCCTCTTATCATATTATCCCAACCCCATGCAATGTGACATGACATACAAACACAGGATCTAAATGAAAAGCATGAAAAACATGCAGTAGTACAATAATAGAAATCAGATGGCATGGAGTTCCACAGTTTGCAAAATAGATGTGTCACAAATCAACATAAGCAAATCAGTTTCGCCATAACGTCACATGTATGGTCATATAGAAGATTCAGAGATATACAAATTAATTCAGAGATATAGAAATTAACATAATCAAACATCATATACTCATATACGAATATAGCAAAATAGATACATGCCATCGAAATTATCAGTATACAGATCATGCATATATATTTCACATACCTTAACCATATTACTTACAGTATCTTACTATCAGATATCATATTTTTAGGTACTATTTGTACAATATGGACCCTACGAAGTGGCTAAATATGCATCATAGATAAATACGACCCTAAGTAAAATTTCCAAAAAAATGGGGCCACACGACCCAACTAGCCTAGTCCGTGTGGCCCACACTACCCAAATAACCCAAACCGGTGACATACACAATTTGACACATAGCATACTTTTTGGCATCACATTGTTTGCTATTTTATGAGTTTCTAATACACACCTAATCATTTTCTGATACACGTCGTTACGACACACTTAGAGACTTTTAAACGACAATGTCAAAAAGATTAATTAGCATGATTTTACCAAACCCGATTCACTAATTCGGCACAATCAAAGACAATCGAAGCTAATTATAGAAAAATCAGCCCCTAACAACAACAAATAAACACTTACCCTTGCACAAACAGTAGCTAATGACAATCAATTCCATAGTGGAATATTTGTCTCCAGACTTCCACCTAAATAGAACTGAAATTAAACCATAATATAGCAAGTTCCCTATCCAAAAATGTAAAACCCTTCAACAAAATACCAAAGTTAAAACACTCCTTACCACCCACGATTAACACTAGCCAAAACAAAAAATGGCACTAATACACACCAAGTCAAATTGAAAATGAAGAAGTAGTAAAGTGACAAAAATAATGATAGTTAAGAAAAAGAGAATAGCACCCAAAACACTATGATGAAGGAAGAAAATCTACAGAAATCAAATAAGGAAAATTGAGAAAAAGAATTGATAAAGAAATTTCAATAGCAAAAGCAAAAACTAATGTTCAAGAAATTAGGGGGGAAAAACAAAATGGGAAACAATGGAGAAAGTGGGGAATGACAAATAGGGAGGGACTTTTTGTGTTTTTTTTTTTAAATGATATCACACTCTTACCATTGAACCAACAAGTTCATTATTTCTAACAATTGAGCGAAATTATTTTTTAAGCCAGATAATCAAATATAGGAGTTTAGGCAAAAATAACAAAAATGCAAGGAAAAGGATTCAAACTTAGAACTTCTCACACACAAGCACAACACTTAACCACTAAAGCATATCAATTCACTTTACAAAATTTTCACAATCTTAACTCAAAAACAGGATGTAACCACTCTTAGTTTCACTAACCCAGTTTTTGAGATGTCACAATATTGATGTTGTATTATTATATTTTTTTATGGAAAAGTTATTTTTTAGGATTATCTTGACATTTAAGAATATCAAGTTTAGAGTAATACTTTAATTTGCATGTATAGTATCTCAACGCCCGTAAGTGTTAGAAACACTTTTAAGAAATATATTCTAAAAATGTATACTTCCCATAAAATATAATAATACTAAAAAATAATTCAAACTATGAATTAATAATGGTAACCTTACTTTAGGAATATTTTTCTAAAAAAAAGGGAGAAAATTTGATATAATATTGGTGCAAAGTCTTATACATCATGGGTGAATAATAAATGTCACCTCATCATTAAATAAAATAGAAAAAATAGTAACGGCTTAATTTAACTATAATTAAATATTAATAACTTTATTTACTTATAATTAATTATAAATAAATTTTAAAACCTCAAACTTGAGAACTTAAAACTTAAACTTTGAACCTAAAATTCTAAATTCGAGAGTTATCAATATTTATTTATAATAGTTAGGTTTAATGTTTAAGTATGTTCAAATAAAATTATTAGTATTTATTTACAAGTCCTCCATATTTTTTGTTTCATTTAATGATGATTTATCATGTTATTATTCATTGATGATATAAGAAACTTATACACCATAATGAAATCAAATATTTAAAAAAAAATCAAAGTTTTGATGGGAATGGATATGCACATGGACTTGTTAGAAGGCAAAATTCAATCCCAAAGAAATAAAAGCCACTTACTACAATTTTCACTTTCCAACTTTAAACATTACTATACTTTTGTTTTGTTCAACAATACATGTTTTCCTTTATTATTAAGGCATTAATGTGTTTGAACCAAAAAAAAAAAAAAGAAAAAAGAAAAAGAAAAGAAGCATTAATGTGTACTTTATGGACGTAAGCCTACCTAACTATATGCGGGACGATTCCATAAACAAATGCCATATGCGGGACGACACATTAGTCATCTGTCAACATGCATTTTCTAATTAGCTGTTAGTATATGCTATATTTACAATTTAATTATATGCCTACTACCACATATGCTATAGATAATAAGAATATGAATATTCGAAATGGGATGGGATGGAAATTTCTTTTAAAAAAACCATTGAATCAATAATTAGTGACGTGTTTGATCTTCAGGAAATAGATGAACCGGTAAAATAAAAGAATATTTTATTATTTATTAAATAATGAAATTAATTATCAAAATAAAATTTATAGAATATTTAATCAGAACAAAAGGGAATGAATAAAATTAATTTTATTGTTAACGTATTGATCAGAGTAATCATCTTACAATTCAAAGTTGTAAGAATTATTTACTTATGATGTCTGAATTGACAACAATTTACTTTTTATCTGTAATGTTTGAGTTGTAAAAATGTGAGATGGATAGAAAAGACAAAGATGGAGACTTGGAGATAAAAGGTCATTGTTGAATTTTGAGATAAAAAGAGGGGTTTGCATTTTGCAATAATATTTAATTTGTAAAAAATTAGGTAAACCAAAAAGGTGAGAGAATTCTTGATTAGTGATTGAGTCATAATCTGACAAAGCGCATATTGTAACATGAAATGTTAATAAATAACAGACCACAATGGGCAAATTGCTACTTAGTAAATAATCCAATATTGGTACTTCTTTTACGTTATGTGTTTTTATAAAATAATAAATGTAATTATAATCAATTTTAATTATAAATAATACAATTCGAATAACAATGAGAAAGTAGAATCAAATTCAAAATCCAATAATTATAATTCATATATTTTTTAATATTTCAAAAATCGGGGACTAAAAGAATCAGGTTTGTGAATCGAGAGAGAGTGGTTATGCCCTAAAATTTGAGATTATTTGTGCATTTTTAGGAAGTAAATAATGTATTAGTTTGTTGGTTAAGTGTTAGTGAAATGTTGCTTAAACCCAAGTTTAAATCCCTTCTCTTGCATCATTTTTATTATTTTGCAAATTCTGCATCAAACCTTAATATGTGACACGCTTTGTTTTTAAAATAATTATTGCAAAATTATTTAAATAATGAGGAAATAACCTAGTAGTTAAAGGAAATATGAGGAAACATGGAAATTATATTAAGGTCTTAAGTTCAAATCTTTTCCCTTGTAAAAAAATTAAGTTTTGCAAAATCCCTTATATTTTTTAATATGTGTTGTCCATACCCTTGAACCTTAGGTATAGATATAACTTTTTCTTGTATTTTTCAACCTTTAAGTCAAATTTTCCCTACCCCAAATGTAACATACTATACTCGACCTGGTCGTTGAGCTCGAATACTAGGACGCTACACCATCATCTCACGTTATGTTCATATCAAATCATCATGTTATTACGCATGCATCTTTTTTGTTGTTGTTGTATTTATTAACATACCATTCACATAAATTGTACATCACACATTTACTTTTTATCAATAAAACATGTCAACCATTCATTAAATAAACATAAAGTGAGTACTAAACTTGCATTAGGACCACTTAGCAAAATTTCCCAAAACTATTACGTAGGTATGGATACCGAAAAGGAGTGGGTGAGCTTACCAAGCTCAGTGAATGCTCAGAATAACCACTACATAAACAAGTCGTTATGCATCAAGAAAGCATACATGCAACATAATCATAACATCTTCTACTCTTATGTCATATTTTACACGTTTAATAATCTTTTATGAATATTTACACACTAATCACATGAATATTTTAACATATATTGTAACACCCCAAACCCGGTCTAGACGTTATGACCAGATCTGGTGTGTCACATGATCCTACAACTAAACTTATGATCTTTTTGCTTGTTGTGACTTAGAGGATATTTTACTAAAACAGCAAGATTAGGAAAAATCATTTTGATAAGCCCTTAGGTTATCCATATTTGAATTTGCTGAATTTTGAAAACCTTTTTAGTAGTTTGAAAAACCCGCGCGGCCTATAACTAGCAGTCTCGATAAAATATGAATTAAACCATAAAAGAATATAAAACCAATAAAGAAATTTAAAAAGCGGCCTTATTACAAATTAAACCCAAAATAGCATAATGAAAATACTTAAAATGAAACAAAAACCGAATTTGCAGATGTTATGGCCACTCCGAATCTCTCGCAGCTCCAAGCCCACTATAGTTGAGGGTTACCTGCAGAGATGAAATAAAAAGGGGGTGAGTTTGACAACTCAGTGTGCAACGTTATCTCAACCATAGGCCAAAACAGATCAAGCCTCAGAATCAGATTAATTGGGCCTTGGCCCATTATAGAAATCAGGTTAAGCCCATAGGCCCATAACAGATACAGATCAGATATAATATGCAAACAGAAACCCAACCCAAATCCGTCCATAACACCCCCGTACCAGCCTTACACCATGTGGGGAGACTACTCGACCCACCCAACCGCTACACACCATAAATAATTGCAGCGAAGTTGCCAGATATAATTTGCAGCGAGGTTGCCAGATATTGTGACGAGGTCACCAGATACAGATATTGTGGCGAGGCCATCAGAACAGATGTATATATGTGGCGAAGCCACCAGATTGCAGCGAGGCTGCCAGAACAGATATATATGTGGCGAGGCCACCAGATTGCAGCGAGGCTGCTAGAACGCTTCCTCTATCATAAACCCAAACCCCATGCAACACATATATATACATACTAGCATGCAACATATAGCATCTCATACATCAGATATATTCATATTAAATGGTAACTCATGCAGATACATAAAATTATACATTTCATACAGAATTGTCCCTAGGGGTATAATAGTCTTTTTATACCTAGGGGTATTTTGGTAAATTTCCACATTCAGGGGTATTTTAGTCCTTTATCATATTTTTAGAGTTTTTATGCACGTTAAATTAATTATTAGTTCATAAATAACCACGGAAGCCCATTTAAGCCAAATTTCCAATTTTACCCTTTTTAGCTTAAAACCCCTAATGGGCCTTACTAAGTCCATTATTATCTCAAGCCCGTTAAGTCTAGTTTTTAGGTCTAGCTTACCAACTTAACCATGTTATCATTAACCACGTCGCCAGAAAGCCTATAATAGTCATTTTACCGATTTGGGCTCGGAAGCCCATTGGGTCCATCTTTGGCCCGTTGCAGCCTAACTTACCAAAACGTTCAGAATTGCACCTTCTGCAATTCCTTCACCACCAAATTCATGGTTAACCCCAACGGAGTGAACGATTACTCTTGATTATTATACGAGTGTGTTTTCGATCACTTTCCACCAGTTGTCGGTCACTTTATGGCCATTTCGGCTTTTACCATTTCAGACTAAAAGTTGGGATTAGTTACACACCTGTTAGCTGCTAAAACCGTTGACGAAATCCACGTATGAAACCTATCGTTAATCACCCTAGTGTTAGTTAAATAATCAATAATCATTAAGCCAAAATCCCTTACCCATAATCGACTATCATGACCCAAAACATTGAAATCTTACCCCTCTTTGCTGATTATAGACTAAATCCCGATGTCCACTTGCTCAGTCTCCGAAGTCCCTTGAAGCACATCCTTTTTCCTTCTCTAGCGCATATAAACAGATGAAAAGGTCACAAGACCTCTTAGTCCAAACGATAGCCTCCCCCCTAGAGGGTTTTCGGCTTTTACTTCAAAACAAAATCTACTAGCAAGGAAGGTTCCCGAATACTTACCACAACACGTTAAACTGCTAGAAAAGAATTCTCGATAACGTACAATCCCGATCTACGATAGCTTCTATCACGAACAAGAGAGGAGAAAGGAGCATAACCAATAAATTCGGCTATGAAGAGATTGGCAAGTTGTAAAGGAGGTTTCGGTCAATAGGAGATTTGGCAATGAAGTGTTTGCTTTCGGCTTTTTGAGAAAGAATAGCAACGGCGACAAAAGTTGTCTAAAAAGGATTTGAGGGGAAGAGAATGAGAAGGAAAAGAAAGGGGTGATGGTAAGAAGAGGAAATCGGCACAGAGGTGTTTGGTCAAGATAGGTTCGGCAATGAGGATTACAATAGGTTTCGGCTACCAACACAAAAAGAAGAAAAAGAAGAATTTTGGAAGCTAAGCAAAAAGAATCGGTACAATCATCACCAAAAGAACTTAAAGGAAAACGGCACTAATAGCACCTAATAGCCGAATACTTCCTATGCAAAAATGCCGAAAATGCACCACTAAGAGTCCTCTTGGCCGGCCACCTTACTTCAAATTCAAAAACACCTTAATCCGCTCCTTGATTCACTCCACAATATCCTCTCATGACCGATTCAAACACTCCTCAAGCAGAGTTTTATTCTGCTTCAAATTCCTGCCTGCTCCCTGCATAAAAATAACGCCTTCCTTGCATAACCTGGGACTTGAACCTTGGCCTTCCCATTCATTTAGGCGCCACATTTATAGCTCCTAAGTGGCGTCACACAACCATTTTACCAGGAGCTCCCTTGTGCTTCATTTTAGCCAAATTTATTTAAGACCCCTACTTCCAAAAGTCCCCTATCTCCCTAGTGAAAAATTTAAAAATTTTCCTGAGTTTTTAACCAACACTTGGGCCTTCCATAGGCCCATTAACACTCCCCAACCATGCATTACACACCCAAATACTAGAGTTTAAACATTTTACCAAATAAAGAACGATCTAAGAGAAACCCGAAAATTAGGGCGTTACATATATTACAACACATATTAATCACATTTACTCACTTTCAGTCACGTTTTATGATAGTTTGGCTATTGAGATTATGAAATATAAAGTGGACTCTATCATTACACATCGGATACTTGGATCTCCAACACACCAAAATGACTCAAAGAGTTAAACATGTCCCATAAATGAAGCATATAACACTCTTCAACACACCAAACACATATCTCGGTAAATGGAGCTTGGCTCACATTCACTTATCTCTCCGAAAACTGTCATTGCGCCTCAACACCCCAGATATCACAACACAAAGATGAGTAATCACAATCCTATGGCATGTCAACTATATCCAACGGTGTCATAAGATCATAAGGCCAAAATATCCACATTATTATCACATATTTACTTACTGAATTTCCACACATATCAACTGCATATTTACATTAGTAGCATAATAGAATCACTGTCACATGGCATGAATAACATACCCACATATTTACTTTCACATGACATGAACAACACACCCTCATATTCACATTCACATCAGTCATCATAAGCTTATAGCATATGTCATAGCATCTCATATATGTTTATAATTTCACAATTTCACAAGCATACATATATCACATTTTATCATAGCTGTGAGAACACTTACCCTCAAAATTTAGAGTAGGGGCTTAGGCTACCTCTAAATTTCTAATTACACAATGAATCATCTACGAGCAACTATTCCAAAACACTAACCAGAAATACGCTTCCGCCAAAAAGCTGAAAGCTCAGACAAGCTTCCTTTTTCCTTTGTCTTTTCTCATTGGAGGTCCTATTGACTTCGACACTTTAGCAAGATAAACCACACAAACACACAATCAACAATCAGTCATCAACTTACCTTAAACTATAAAACAGAATAACCTAAGCTACATTCACTATTAACCGGAACCTTCGACATGGAAAATTTTAAATTCAAATATCTCGATCTATACTTAACCTTTTTACATGAAACTAATTCCATTCATCTACATATTCATCTATGGCTAATTCCCAATCTTTAAAATACACAAAACTACACATTTTAAGGTATCAACATTTTTCTACAGGTTTTGACCATTATGATGAAAATTCATTAAAACTCAAGAAATTCTTAACAAAAAGTCAATGTAACTTTAGAAACTTTCTAACCATGTTAAAACAAGTTGAAAAACACTTTGAAACCACATTTTTATCCACAATCTCGAAATTCACCATTGACAACCAACTTTTTAACTTTTTATGTAAAACATGCGTTTTAATGGCTAAAAATTCAGTTTAATAGACTAGACATCATTTAAAACCAAAAGGAGGATGAATGGTTACTTTAATGGAGGAAAAATGAGCTTTAACGCAAATCTAAGAAAACCCATTCTTGAAGAAGAAGATGAAATTAGTGAGGTTTTTGGGGTATTTTCTTGGTTTCAATAGAGATTTATAGTTCAAAGGTTGTTGGAAATTAAAGAGATTAGGATTTGAGGATCAAAGGCAATTGCATGAGCAAAAGAAAATGAAGGAACAACAAGAACACAAGAGGAAAGTTTCAATCGTGAAAATAATTTGAGGAATGGGGGTGTTTAGGTTGATTTTAAAATTCTAGGTAAATTACTTCATAAAAACTCTCAGTTTCGACTCTTTTACAAATCAGTCCTATTTTCAAAATTAAGGTATTTAAAACTCATTTTCAGAAATTGACTTAATTTCCTAATAGCGATTGTTGAAAATATTATCGATACCACCCTTACGAAATTCCAAGCACATATAAACTAAATTTCCTAAATTACCCTCAAAACTTCTAGGCCTAATTTTGGGTAGTTACAATTCTCCCCCTTTAAAAAGACTATCGTCCTCGAAATTTACTTAAGCTAAAAAAATAAGGATATTGATGTCTCTGATAACTCTTGAAAATATTTATATTTCAAGCATCTAGTGTGAATTAATTGTTTGTAATTAAGTAAATATGTTTGCATTTTCAGATATTTTTAGAACATTGAATAACAAAGCTTGGATTGTGCTATAAATGTTATTATTTGTTACTTTTATTATTGGGGAAAAAATGTGTTGGTTGTGGTTAGGAACAGGTGCAAGATAAAGAAGAGAAGAGTGAAAAGAGTAGGAAAATGAAGGAAGTGAAGTATTGTCGTGGCAAAATGCTAGTTGGTTTGCCAACAAGAATGCCATGGAAATTCTAGAAAGAGGACGCAACACTTAGTCCACATCACTCTTAGCCTGTTGTACTTGTACCAGATAAACCACCCTAAAAAATAGGAAGCAAAATGTGTGTGCTGAAAGGTAGGGACCTACCATATAACACCCTTAACTAGTATTCGTCACCGGAATAGGGTTTTGAGGCATTATTGGGGTTTACAGAAAACTTTCAAATCGAGTCAAACACTATTCATTTTTTGAGATTAGTCATAACGTCCCTTAGTAAGGTCCTCGAGGCCCAAAATATGCATTAGAATTGGTTTGGGACCAAATTAGGATCTTGGGGAATTTTACGCAAAATCCCAAAAATTTTCTCACTATTAAGAGTCACACACCCCTATGGTATAGGAGACGCGCGTGTGGTCAGGCCATGTGGGTTCACACACCCGTGTCCTTAACCCGTGTAACTCTCTGACTTGCAACTCATGAACAAATTGATATCACACAACCAAGTCACATGCCCGTGTGCTAGGCGATGTGGTTAATTGGAAATTTCAAAAAAATAGGTGCAAGTTTCACACGACCAAGAGACACGCCCGTGTTTTAGGTCGTGTGCCTCACACGGCTGAGACACACGCCCGTGTCGCTACCCATGTGTTTAATTTTAAGCATTCTGTTTCTCAAAATTTAGGTGCAGATGACACACGGCCTAACTACATGCCTATGTACCTAGTCGTGTGTCACACACGGTCTAGACACACACCCGTGTGTCTGACTATGTGGACCAAATAAAGCAATTTCCTAGCCTCATTTGTCACCCAAATTTACCATTTTCCTGCACTAAAAGATACTAACCCATTCCAACAATTTTAAGCATTCAAATTAGACAATTTCCATCATTCAACATGGCATATCATTGCATGCATATATGTTTACAATCTTACCTTGATTCAATCCATGTGTTAAACATGATTTGATCAACTACTTAACACATATATATAGCTACCACTACATGACATTTAATGTTTATCAAAATAACCACCACTAGCCATTCCAATGGCTAGATTACAAACATTATTATCAAGCATCAAGCACTAAAGGCCAATTTGTCCTATACATACCATTATACCTGTAACACCCTTTACCCGTATTCGACGCCGGAACCGGGTACGAGGCATTATAGGACTTAATCATTCTTGAACATTTTAACTCGAGCCGTAAAATTTCATTCCAATTTAAAACTTTTCAATCATTCTTTTAATGTCCCTATCATGGGCCTACGAGGCCTAAAACATACATCGAAAATGGTTCGGGACTAAACCGGAAACTTTGGAACACTTAGAAAATTTTTGCATCAAACAGGGCCACACGCTCGTGCGGGGTGGGACATGCTCGTTTGGGCAGGCCATATGGTCGCACACGCCCATGTCCCTAACCTGTGTCTAATTTATTTTTCATTTCGAACCTACAGGGGTTTTCATATGGCTTGTCACATGCCCGTGTCTATAGCCCGTGTCCCTCACACGGCCATTACATGCCCGTGTCCTCCCCCGTGTGTGAAAACCTGTGTATTCTGTTTATGACATCAGCAAACATTTAGGGGCACATGGCCAAGCCACACGCCCATGTGCTAGGCCATGCCTCTTCATACGGTTGAGACACACGGCTGTGTCTTTACCCGTGTGTTTACTACTGGGCATTCTGTTTTGGTAAATTTAGGTGTAGGGGACATACGGCTTGATTACACGCCCGTGGGGCAGACCTTGTGTCACACACACGTGTGTCTACCCATGTGGACAATTATGAGGCTATTTACCAAGCCTATTGCCACCCTAAAACAACACCAAACTTATACCAATTCTAATAACTCATAATATGGCATCAATGTACATGCAAACATCCTCAAACATGACATTCAAACTATAATCTCATGCCACATTCACCATGCATATACTTCATGCATTCACATTCAAATTTTGCTAGCTTACTAATTCATGAATTTCATCTTTATTGAATAGTCATACTTAACTAGTATTGGCCATTTTCAATTAGCCATTTACAAAAGGAGTAAGTAACAATAATAGCTAACACAATGGCCATCCAATATGACACATAACAAAATATGCCAAGTTCCTATACATGCCATACTTAGAAGGCTCAAACTTAACTTTACCCAAAAGAATAGTTTGATAGTGTGATACAAGCTCCGAATTGCTTCGATCCCCGAACTAGCTTGGTGAAACTACAAGGAAAGCGAAAAGAAAGGGGAGTAAGCATAGATGCTTAGTAAGTTGCATGTAATAAATAACAACGTAAAACATGAAATATCATCCAAATAATACATCATAAATCATCTCACGCTTATCATGGATTTTGACATAGCTTACTCATGCTCTTTCTTACCGACATATTTATATCATTTCGTTTTCTTTTCTCGTGAATTACTCATGTGCACCTGTATCACTCATCACATAACTTTAGTTTTTCTTGATATATATTCATAAACTTAAATACTCTTCCTGTTAAATTACTTGGAATACCGAAGGATACTCAAAATGTCATTCTCATGGTAAGATGCTAATGCTAGATCCCAGATATGGTCTTACATAGGATCACATGTTGATGCCAAAGCCATCCCCAGACATGGTCTTACACGGGATCTCATATCGATGTCGATGCCATGTCCCAGACATGGTCTTACACGAGATCATAAACTGATGCCAATGCCATGTCCTAGACATGGTTTCATACAAGATCACTCTTAGATGCCAACACCATGTCCCATACATGGTCTTACAAGGGATCTAAATTTCATCTCGGTGCCGACGCCATGTCCTAGACATGGTCTTATACAGGACCACATGTCGATGCCAATGCCATGTCCCAGACATGGTCTTACATGGGATCTTAATTCGACGTCGATGTCATGTCCCAAGCATGGTCTTACACGGGACCTTCTAAATCTCATGTCATGACTACGGTGTCCTTCGTATTATTAAAGTTTAACCGGGATTTCTCTATAATAACTTCATCATTTCTTTATAAAAATCATGTCAATAAATCTCATGAAAATAACATAAATTTCATACAATGTCATAACATTATTTCCATATTACATAATGCTAATTTATCACACACAACTTACCTCGGATCCAAAATGCGGGTGAATATGCAATTTAATCCACCACTTTGTTCTTTCCCCGGTTTCGATCTGAGCTTCATGTTTCTTGATCTATAATGATAAATTGAGCTTATTTAATAATCACATTGGCCAAATAGCCCATAATTCATACTTTGGCAAAATTTATAAGTTTCCCTCTAAACTTTTACATATTTGCAAAATGGTCCCTAGGCTCATAACATGATATTCACTTATTTTCTTAGTTACCAAAGCCTAGTTGAACCTTATGTGAACTCATAATAGCCCATATTTCTCATCAATTTAAAAATTTTCTACTACTACTTTTACAACCTTTATAATTTGGTCTCTAATAGGGTTTTTCATGAAAAATCATCTAGTAAAAGATGTTTACTACACTTTAAACCTTCATATTCTACCACTAGACATCAAAATACATACATGTCTTGCAAGAGTATATTTTTAAACATAAACCCTAGCTCAAATTAGTGGTAGAAATAGCTTAACCAAGTTACAAAGATTTCAAAAATACGAAGAACATTAAAAACGAGGCTAAATTACATTTACTTTTGAGCTTGAAAATGAAAGAAACCCTAGCTATAGAGACCTTTCAATTTTTGGCACTTAGAGGAAGAAGATGAGCACATTTTTTTACTTATTTTCCCTTTTTATTTCTTTAATTTACCTAATGACCAAAATGCCCTTAATGGCCTTCCTTGAAATTTTTCCCTTCCATGGGTATTTTTGTTTATCATGCCATAAAATGGTCAAATTGCTAAATAAGGCCCTCTAATAATTTTTCTAGTGCCAGTTCATCCTTAAATCTTCTAGAAACTCATATTTTGCAACTTTTGCAATTTAGTCCTAAAGGATAAATTAATCACTATCTCATAAAAATTCCTTCATGAAATTTTCTCACTATCATGAAATCATATCATAAAATTAAAAATAACCATGAAATATACAATTCTACTTTAGGTTTATGGTCTCGAAACCACTATTCCGACTATGCCCTAATTCGGGCTGTTACAATACCAAATTAAAAATTACTATATGTACCCAAAATAGCTAATAGATAGCGTGACGTTGCTCCAATGATCTCCAACCTTCACGAGCTTTCGAGCACTATAAAACAGGGAAAAAATAAAACAGAGTAAGAATTACATGCTAAGTAAGTTTGTATAAAAAAATCTAAACTTATCAATCCCATTTATTAAATCTAAGCATACAATATCATGTTTTCCATCCACTTGGAAAAATTTCCTAAACACATGCATCCAATCAACCATGTTAATCACAAACTTTACATATACATCAAGTAAGGATAGATGAGCTCATCATGCAATATTCTTTCATGCCATTATCATTTCATCTCATATTTTTCATACCATGTCAAGAGTTGTGTCTGCTGAATCATTAAAATTTTGATGGATGCTCAAGTGGTACACTCGAGGTATATGATTTAATAACCCATCAATTCTTTTTCAAGAGTACCCATTAGGGCACTTAATCAAGGAAAAACACTCTCGAGCCACATATCGTATAACAGGATTACTAGTCTAGGCTAAATCCTTTATACAATGTATGCTCAGAAGAGCTCAATTAGGATTACCAGTCCAGGCTAAACCTTAATCGTAATGTAGACTCGAGAGGTATTATATCAAGATTACTCGTCCAAGCTAAATCCTTTCTATAATGAGGTTAATAGGAATACTCGTTCGAGCTAAATTTCTTAGCAACAAATGCAGGACCTCATCGATTTTGGGAAAGCACGTATATTTATCAAAATTTAATATTCAATCTAGACTTAACCCCTTTTTCACTATTTCAAACATGTATTAAATTTTTCATTATTGCATTCAAACAATGTTTATAAATATAAGTCACATTCCATACAAACACAACATTCAATTAAACATATTTACATGCTAAACTAAGTTACACGAACTTACCTCGACACTTATTCGTGTAAATAATCTACTAATCCGCGACCTTTTCCTTTCCTCGATCTAACCTCGAATTAATGTTATCCAGATCTATATAAATAATTGTAATCATCAATTTCTCATATTTCATACTCATTTGGACTCAATTTACATCTTAGGCAAAATTACCATTTCACCCTTAATTTTTCCATAAATTCCAATTTCGTCTCTAGGCTCGAAAAATGAAGCTTGTGCAATTTACTCCCTATTCCAAGCCTAACCAAAATCCCATTGCAAAATTTACAGCACAAGTATTCATAAAAATTTAGCATTTTTCTTCAATTTCACAACTATAACAAGTCGATTTAGGGCCTAAACATAATGGTAGTTTTGAAACCACGGATTTAAGGTCAAAAATTTATTTCTATTAAGTTTTGAGGTTTATTTATTAATTAAGTAATCTTTTGAAAATAGCATTAAGATATTATATCGATAGAGTGTCCAATCTAATAATTAGGACTAAATTATAAAAGTTGCAAAATGTGTGTTCTAGATGTTAGAGGGATTTAATTGAAATGAGTTCTTAAAGTGGAGGTCCTTATTTAGTAATTAGACCATTATATTTAAGTTTGGACAAAAATGGGCATCAATAGGACAAAATGGAAAGAAAAGCCTTTAAGGGCATTTTGGTCATTTAGTAATTAAAAGAATTAAAAAGGGAAAATGAAACAAAAATTTGCTCATCTTCTTCAAGTTAGGCCGAATATGAAGGGACTCCATGGCTAGAGTTTTGTTCAAGCTTTCCAAGCTTCATAGTAAGTCCATTCTAGCCCCACTTTTAATGTTCTTTATGTTTTTGAAATCCCGGTAACATGATCTCTCTATTTCTACCATTATTTTGAGCTAGGGTTGATGTGTAAAAATTTACCCATGGATGATATGCATGCTTTTTGATGTATAATGATAGAATATGAATGCTTGAAGTGTGATAAACGTCTTTTGCTAGGTGATTTTTGGTGAAAATCGTAGAAAGGACTTAAAAGCAAAGTTATAAAATTTGCATGTAAAAGTGTGATTTAGAGGGAATTAGGTGCTGGTGTAGAAGAGAAAATGGTGTGGCTAGGCTTAAAGTGCAAAGAAATGAAATAAAAATTATTTTACGAGCCTAGGGGAATAATCATAAATATGTGAAAGTTTAGGGGCAAAAACGTAATTTTGTCATAATATGATTTTTGAGTCACAATGACTAATGTGACTGATAAATAAGTTAATGTGATATTTTAGATCGAGGAAAACGAGATTTAGGCCTAGAACGGGGAAAAATGGGTATTGGACGGTTAGGTGTTTTTCACCATTTTTGGTGTCAAGGTAAGTTTGTATGTAAATAATTCATTATTTTCATTTGTGTTGTAATATTTTAATGCATACTATGAAATGTAATTGTATGATATTATGATTGGTGAGATGTGAGAAAGTGAAATTCTCGATTGAACCTTTGGAAAACGAAAGATACTGGTATTATGTAGCTAGGTCACATGTGTGGTTCTGAGGATAGAACACCATGTGTACAAGAGAGCTACGAGATACGATGTGGTAGCTAGGTCACATGTGTAATACTGGGTGTATACCATGTGTACACGAGAGCTACGGATCAAGGATAGCTAGGTGGCATGCATGGTACCGAGGGTACATCATGTAGACACGAGAGCTATGTTATTTGTAGCTAGGTCACATGTGTGGTTCCTAGTGTTGGACACCATGTGGACACGAGAGCTACAGGACTAAGTAGCTAGGTCGCATGTGTGGTTCCAAGTGTTAGACACCATGTACACATGAGAGCTATGGGATTTGATGGCTAGGTCACATGGGTGATATCGAGAGTTCACCATGTGTATACGAGAGCTCAATTATGTGTTGGTGGAGCTATCTGCTGAAACCATCGAGTATCGAATGTTGTTTCGAAGGGTTCAACGGGAAAGGCTTACTAAAGGAGATTTGTGTGGTGATATGGTGTGTAAGTGCAGGTGTATACATATGAGCAATGTGCTGGAAATGTGATTGAACTTGTGGTAAGGTTGATATGGTGTAAGTGCTAACGTGAATACTTGGAAATAATGATGATGATTATCAACTGGAATGACTAATATTGAGCATGATTCGTGTCATGTGTTCATAAATGAAAATAATATGAGGAAAACATAGAAGGGTAAAATTTTCAATAAAATAGTTTGAAACAACAGCAGTTATGTGATTTTGAAAAATCACTAAAAATGACGGAAATTGAATTAGAGTCTTAATTAGTTATAAAATTAAAGCACATTGAGTTTGTATTCACATGAAAGAAACAGTGTGAGCAAATGATTTATATATTATGAGATATTTAAATTAGAGTGAGATAGGGTCAGAATGGGTTTGGAAATCCCCTGTTCCAACTTTGGAAAATCATTAAAAATTGTACGAAAATAATTGTGAGATATGATTTATATGATTGAATTCTTTAATGAGTTTAATTTCAAAAGAAACAAATGAGAACATATTTCAAATTTTGTATGATGAGATAATTAAATTTTAGTGAAGAGGGTTCGTAATCATCGGGTAACAAAATAGGGGAGAATTTAATGAATAAACTGTATTGATTGGCTGAACCAAAAATTCTAGAAATTTTATGGTAAGAAGATATGTGACTCTAGTTTTAGGGAAAATTAGTGGATCTAAATTTGGAGTTCTGTAGCTCTAGATAAAAATAATTTAGGGACTATGATACGAGTAAATAGCTTAGGGTGAACATGAGTAAAAAGTGGAAACTATGTGCAACTATGACCATATTGTTTTGAGAATACATTGGGAGGTTTTATTGAAGTATGCTAATGAATTATTTACTATTTACATACTTACTTACTAAGCTATAATGCTTACTCCCTTTCCTTTCCTTTTTCTTATAGTGTTTCAGATGCTAGCTCAAGTTGGAGGTCCCCAGAGGCTCAATCACACTATCAAGTTAAGATTGGTATTAAAAGATTTCCAAGTATTTATAGGTTTTTGGCATGTATAGGGACTTGAAAATAGGTGTATATGTTATTGAGTTCGCCTAGAATGTTGGCCTAAGTTAATGGAAATTTTATTGTTGTATAAGGCCATTTGATATGGCTAATAATAGCTATGTTATAAGTCATAATGATGCAATACATGAATGAGTATGTTTGCATGTGGGTGAATGAATTAGTATATGATAAGAAAGTGATAAATGTGTCATGTATATGATTATGTAAGCATATGTTGGGTGGTTAAGTGTAAAGATGGTAGTGTAAGTTGTATGTGCTTAATGGCAAAGTAAGTGTTATGTGGTGCATTAAATTTGAGACATTTGAGTAATGAGTTTATGCCTCAATAGTGGCTACTTGGAAGCCTAAATATGTCATGTTATGTATTAATAATTTGGCCTAAGTGTATAAATGATTTTGGATGGGAAAAAGGCTTGGTAAACAGCCTCAATTGTATTCACATGGCCTAGAACACGGGCATGTACCTTGGCCGTGTGACATTAAATGTGTGTTGACATCATAAACAGAGAGTTTCACAGGTGGAGGACATGGGTGTGTCCTAAGCCACATGGGCGTGTGTCACCACGCCTACCCACAAAGGCGTGTAACCCTCCAAAAAAGGAAATTTCCTAAATGTCTTATAAGTATCAAAAAGTTTTCAGTTTAGTCCCGAATGGTTCTCAAAGCATGTTTTGGGCCTCGTAGGCCCATTTTAGGGACTTATGATATAGTTCGAAAAGTTTTAAATTAGAGCGAAGTTTAGTGACTTGATAATGCATGGTTAATTGTGTTAATGTTTGGTAATGCCTCGTATCCTGTTCTGGCATTAAATACAGGTAAGGGGTGTTACAAAAACTTTGCATTTTAGTTCCTAAATCATGTTTTCATCAAAAATCACTTTGTAAAAGTTGTTTATCTATTAAAACCTTTCATTTTCTACCATAAAATTCTAATTTTTAGCATATACATCCTTGACCCATTTTCCATACTTTGATAACTTTTCAAATTAATCCCCCCAAATAGATAGATTAGACTATCCCAATTTCAAAAATATAAAAATTACTAAAAATGGGACAAGAAAACTTACCCAATTAAGCCATGAAAGTTTCTTCTCTCTCTCCTAGGGTTTCCATGTATATTTTGGGGAAGATGATGAGAAAACAAGATGATATTTTCCTTTATCATCTTTTAATTAATTTAATTATTTCTATTTCCAATTTAGCCCTTGCCCTTTTTCTAAATTTCCATGGATGAGTCACCAAAATATCTACATACTTTTCTTAATGGTCTAATTACAAAATAAGGACCTCAATTTTGAATTCCATAGCTATTTACTCCTTATAGCTACTAGAATTCAACTTTTGCCTTTTATACATTTTAGTCCTTCTCGTAACTAAGAACAAAATCAGTAAAATTTTCTTATCAGAATTTTCACATGACATTTCAACACAATACAGACCATATAATAAAAGAAAAATAAATTTTATTTTTGGATCAGATTTGTGGTCCCGAAACTACTATTCCAATCGCACTGAAATTGGGCTGTTACAACTCTCCCCCTTAAAGATTTTCGTCCTCGAAAATCTTACCAGTAAAGAGGTTTGGATACTACTTTCTCATGGTATCCTCCAGTTCCCAGGTAGACTCCTCCATACCGTGTCGCTTCTAAAGAACTTTTACTAGTGCTACCTTTTTATTTCTTAACTCTTTCATTTCACGTGCTAGGTTTTTATTGGTTCCTCGTTGTAAGTCATGTCGGGCTATATCTCAACTTTCGTCGGAGAAATAATATGCGAAGGATCCGATCAATACCGTCGTAACATAAACATATGAAAAACATTATGAATCCAATCAAGCTCTGGTGGTAAAGCTAACCGATATGTAACAGGTCCAATTCTCTCTGTAATCTCGTATGACCCAATGAACTGTGGACTCAGTTTTCCTATATGACCAAACCGAAGGACTTTCTTCCAAGGTGATACTTTCAAGAATACCTTATCACCAACTCGAAACTCAATTTCTTTTTGTTTAAGATCAGCATAGGACTTTTGACGATTAGATGCTGCTTTCAAACTGTCCCGAATTACTTTCACCTTGTCCTCGGTCACACGGAATAAGTCAACTCTGTTTAACTTTTTCTCACTAAGTCCCGTCCAATACAATAGAGTTCTACATTTGTGACCATACAAAGCTTCATACGGTGCCATTTTGATGCTGGACTGATAACTGTTATTGTAAGCAAATTCAACCAAAGGCAAATATTTTTCCTAGTTACCTTCAAACTCAAGTATACAACATCGAAGCATATCTTCAAAAATCTATATTACTTGTTCAGACTGGCTATCAGTCCAGGGATGGAATGCAGTACTAAAATGTAGTTATGTACCTAGAGCTTCTTATAATTTGCTCTAAAATCGAGATGTAAACTGAGGGTCTCTATCTGAAATAATGGAGATAGGTACTCCATGCAATCTAACAATCTCAGAGACATATAATTCAGCCAATCTATCCAAGGAAAAATCCATACGTACTAGAATAAAGTGTGCAAACTTTGTTAACCAATCAACAATCACCCAAATGGCATCTTTCTTCTTTGGAGACAAGGGTAGTCGCAATACAAAGTCCATAGTAATTCTTTCCTATTTCCATTCTGGTATCGTAATTGGCTGCATTAATCCAGAAGGCAACTGATGTTCAACTTTTACTTGTTGGCACCAAACATTTAGATACAAACTCAGAAATATCTCATTTCATTCCCGGCTACCAGTACATCTTTTTTAGATCATTATACATTTTATTATTACCAGGATGAATAGACAGGTTACCATTATGAGCTTCATTCAAAATCTTCTGTATTAATTTTGGATTCTTCGGTACACATATTTTACCTCTGAATAGCAAACAACCATTAGTCTTGATCTGAAATTCTAAGTCAAGAGTCGATTCACTCTGCATCCATTTTACTTATAACTTATCATCATCTTTTTGAGCTTCAGAAATCTACTACGAAAATGTTGGTCTAGCTTTCAACTCGGCTATGATCAAACCATCATCAGATAATGTCAATTTTGTGTTTATTGCCTGCAAAGTAAACAGGGATTTTCTGCTCAAAGCATTCGCAACTACATTGGCTTTTCCCAGATGGTAATCAATAACAAGATCATAATCTTTCAGTAATTCTAGCCACCTGCGCTGTCTCAAATTCAAATATTTTTGTGACATTAAATATTTCAAACTTTTATGATATGTGATATTTTTCACCAAACAGGTAATGCTGCCAAATTTTTAATGCAAACACAATGGCTGCCAATTCAAGATCATGTGTCGAGTTGTTCCTTTTATGTGGTTTTAGCTGTCTTGAAGCATAGGCTACTACTTTGCCTTCTTGCATCAAAACACAACCTAAACCATTCAATGACGCGTCACTATAAATTATGAATTCCTTACCTGATTCAGGCTGAACTAATACAGGAGCTTCTATCAATAATGCTTTTAACTTATCAAAACTCTATTGACATTTATCAGACCACTCAAACTTCACATCTTTCTATAATAATCGAGTGATCGGAGAAGCTATCATTGAGAACCCTTTTACAAACCTTCTGTAATACCCGGCCAGTCCCAGAAAACTACAGATTTCTGACACATTCTTCAGGGGCTTCCAATTTACAATGGCTGAAATTTTATTCAGATCCACCCTGACACCTTCAGCAGATACAATATGCCCGAGAAAACCAACTTCCCGCAACCAAATTCACATTTACTAAATTTGGCATATAATTGTTTCTCATGTAGAGTTTGCAACACTATCCTCAAATGCTCTACATGCTCCTTTTCATCTCAGGAATAAACCAAAATATCATCTATAAATATCACCACAAAACTATCTAAATATGATCTGAAAATTATATTCATTAAATCCATAAACACTGCAGGCACATTAGTTAAATCGAATGGCATCATAAGAAACTCATAGTGCTCGTATTTGGTTTTGAAAGCTATCTTTGGTACATCCGAATCTTTTACCCATAACTGATAGTAGCCAGAACGGAGATCAATCTTTGAAAATACAATGGCACCTCTTAACTGGTCAAACAGGTCATCAATACGAGGGAATGGATACTTGTTCTTTATTTTAACTTTGTTGAGCTGTCTGTAGTCAATGCACAACCTCAACGATCCATCCTTCTTCTTTACAAACAGAACTGGTGCACCCCAAGGTGAGAAACTAGGTCGAGCAAAACCCCTATCAATTAATTCTTGTAATTGTGCTTTCAACTCTTTTAATTTAGTAAGGGCCATTCTATAGGGTGCTACTGATATCGGTATCGTTTGTGGTACAATATCTATAAAGAACTCCACTTCTCTAAATGGTGGTAAACCAGGTAATTGTTCTGGGAATACATTAGGAAATTCACATACAACCTACACTAACTGAATCTTTGACTCAGATACTTTAGTATCAAACACGTATGCAAGGTAAGCATCATAACCCTGTCTAACATATTTCTATGCTGATATTGCTGAAATCACATGAGGTAATCCATCCAGTTTATCAGATTCAACATGAAGTAATACACCACTCTGACATTTCAATACAATATATTTCTGTTTACAATTCACCACTACATCATATTGGGTTAACCAGTCCATTCCCAGAATCACATCAAATTCATCAAATGGCAATAACATTAAATCAGTCGGAAAGCAATGACCTTTTACCATCTTGTTACAGACCTTATTCACCACAACACACTGACCCAAGGGTTTGAAACTTTAACTACAAATTCAGTGAATTCAACGGGTAAATTTTTAACAGACACTAAGTTTGTGCATATGTATGAATATGTGGAACCAGGATCAATCAAAGCAGTAATTTTAGTATCAAGTAGAGAAAATGTACCAGTAATGACATCTGCTGCAGAGGCATCTTCTCTAGCACGAATAGCATATGTCCTTGTTGTGCTCGTGCCTTAGATTTAGCTATCATATCCCTTGTAGCACCTTGGCTGCCACCAACATTGTCGGGGTGACGGGTTGGTCTGCCTCTCGTAACAGGATTACTCGGCTTTGGAGTTAGTTCTATTTCCCTTTTAACTTTTTCAGGACAATCGTTAAGAAAATGTTCAAGAGATCCACATCGGTAGCAAGCTCCACTTCTCAAACAGTATTCCCTAAAATGAATTTGTTACAACAGTTACATTTTGGTTTGGGATTACCGACACTATCCACACTGGTCACAAAAGGAGATGAAGACCTTAGGTTAGAGCGTTGAGAGCCTTGCCTTTTTCCCGAGTATCGCGTAAAAGTGGTAACACGATCATAATACTTCTTGGATTTCTTAGGAGCATATGAATGTGACTTAATCATAATTCTTTTTCCAGAAAATCGAGCCTCTCTTTCCGCTTGTCTCTTTTCTTTAGTCAATTCTTCAGCTTTATGCGCTCGATCGGCTAACACCGTAAATTCTTTTATCTCGAGAATTTCGATCAACAATTTAATGTCTTCATTTAAACCCTTTTTAAAGCGTTTACACCATATTAGCCTCGGTTAGAACCCATTCTCTGGCATATTTGCTCAGTCAAACAAACTCTCGTTCATACTCAGATTCAGTCATGTTTCCTTATTTGAGTTCTAAAAATTCTTTCTTTTTTTTGATCCAGAAATCTCTGGCTAACATATTTCTTTCTGAATTTGGCCTGAAAGTGTGACACCCCTTATCCGAGTTTGACACCGGGACAGGGTACGAGGCATTACTGAGCTTAAACATAACCAATCATGCAAAACCGACCATAAAATTTCATTCAATTCATAACCATTCATACAAATGCATATCGTTCCTTATACGGGCCTACGAAGCCCTAAACATACATTGGAAGTGGTTCGGGACTAAATCGAAAACTTTACAACACTTAAAAAAATTTCTTCAAAACAGGGTCACACGCCTATGTGGCTTGGGACACGCCCGTGTGGGTAGGTTGTGTGGTCATACACTTCCGTGTCCTCAGCCTGTGTAACTCTCTGTTTATGATGTCATCAGCTAATGAAAGTCACACGGCCGCATCACACGGCAGTGTCTGTACCGTGTGGCCAATTTAAGGCTATTTTCCAAGCCATTTGCCAGCCTCATTTGCACATACTTAAACACAACTACAATGACCCCTTTCCTTGACATAATTAAGCTACCAATACATCCATAATTAAGACAATAACATGCCATCAAACCAATTCTCATTCATTTAACATGCATTTATAAACCACCTCACACATATACATTGGCATAGGCATATAAATAATATATATAGGCTTACAACCAATTAGCCAATATAAGCCAAGTTACATGGCTATACATAAATCAAACCTTTAACCATTACAAGCCAATACATTTGGCCATCTCCTAATAACATATACACAAATAACCAAGTCCCTGTACATGCCATAGACTTAAAATGCTTGAAATCATTGATACCGATCAATAGCTTGATAGTGTGATAGAATCTCTAACGATCTCCAACCCGAGCTAGCATTTGTGACACTATAGAAAAGGAAAGGAAGGGGGTAAGCTATATAGCTTAGTAAGTTGGCATGTAAATAATAAGCAACATTAATCATACAATATCATACACATAACATAATGTAAAATTATCACACTATCATCAAGTATCATAGAGATTTCAGAACAATTATAGATAATTGTGATATTTACTGTTCATAATAAAACTGTCCACTTGAGTCATAGTCACTAAATTATTTATATCTTGAGCTACATAATTCAAAATTAAGATCTGCTTGATTTTTGAAAAACTAGACTCAAATATCTTTCTACCATAAAATTTTTAGAATTTATGGTTTAGCCAATAAGTATAGTTAATTCTTCAAATTCGTCCCTATTCTGCTGTTTGACAGTTTTGACCTTTCTTCACTAAAAATTAATTATCTCTTAGTATGAGATTCGGATGATGTTCTGGTTTGTTTCTCTTGAAAATAGACTCATTAAGAATTTAACCGTATAAATTTAAAGCCCAAAATATTTTTATAAAATTTTTAATGATTTTCCAAAATCAAAATAGGGGAATTTGAAATCATTCTGACCTTGTCTCACAAAAATTCAAATATCTCATAAAATGAAATTCTTTTGCATACACTGTTTCTTCTATGTAAAACTAAACTCAATAGGTTTTAATTTCATATTTTATTAAACGTCTAATTCGATTTCCAAAATTTTTGGTAATTTTTCAAATTTATACTAATGCTGCTGTCCAAAACTATTTTAATTCTAATTTTACTCTTTCATGTTTTCTTTGTATTAACTTTCATTTAGACATACATAACACCAAAGCATATCCATAACTAGCCATTCCAGTAGCTAATAATTATCAAATATTTATATGCCATTCATTGGCCAATATAACCTATACATCAACAACAAAGACTTAAACATATCGTGTCTCAATTTAATTTGGCCTAAAATCCTCACACATGATCATCAATCAAATTTACCACATATTTATACATCATAAGTATAGACCCATAATCACAAGGTCATCACAAAATCATTCTCATAGGTATGACTTAATCATTTACATTCTTACCAAATGTCCAATTACATCGAGTTTGTTACTCATGAATTTTTCATACATACCTGTACCCTTTCAACATGATCATACCTTTTCATAACTTTAACATAACCTTTGAATTACCCGTTGATCCACTTGGAATACTAAAGGATACTCGGGAATCTCGTACACATAGTACCTTACCAATGCCATATCCTAGACATGGTCTTACATGGAATCTCACATCGATGCCAATAGCCTAGCTATGGTCTTACACGAAGTCTCATATCGATGCCATATCCCAACTATGGTCTTATACGAAGTCTCATTTTGAAGCCATGTCCCAGACGTGGTCTTACACGAAATCACATACCGATGCCATATCCAAGATATGGTCTTATGCGGGATCTCAATAACCCTAATGTCATGACATTTGTATCATATCTATTCTTAAGATTGAACAAGGATTTTGAGGTATCAAATCTTTGTCGAATCATCATCGGGTCATCATTAATCAAATCCACAAAGACAATTATACAATTTATGCAATATTAAAGTATTAAATACATAATAATTTAATGTTGAATTATTTACACACGAACTTACCTTGACACAAAAACGACGAATGGACATAATCGTCATATTCTTTGATTTTCTCTTGGTTTAAGTCTGAATCTCGTTTTTTCTTGACCTATAACAACACATTTAACTTATTTATTCAGCATGCTACTCAAATTAGCCCAAATTCATATTTTAGAAAAATTACATTTTTGCCACTAAACTTTGCCATATTTACATTTTAGTCCCTAGGCTCGTAAAATGACTTTCATTCAATCTCTTTGTAGTTTAGGCCTAGCAAAACCATTTTCATAATTATAGCAGCCCACATTTTTCATTAAAACACACTTTTACTACACATTTCATAAAACTTTTACAAATAGGTCCTTTTGGACGTTTTTACTGAAAATCACTTAGTAAAAGTCATTTATTACACATCAAAATTTCATAATCTACCATGAAACATCAAAATACATGCATGCCACACTTGGGTAAATTTTTAAACATCAACCCTAGCTCAAATAAATGGTAGAAATAGATATATCGTGTTACGATGATTTCAAAAACGTAAAAATCATTAAAAAGGTGGCAAAGACAGACTTACTATGGAGCTTGAAAGCTTGAAAATCCCTAACCATGGTTTTCCTTTGTGAAACTAGGTCATGGGGTTGAAGATGAGCAAAATTTGGCTTTTATTTTGTTTATTTAATCATTTAATCACTAAATTACCAAAATGCCCCTAACTTAAAAATATTCTATTTCACCTATTTCATGTCCATTTTTGTCCAACCAATTAACCAATGGTCTTATTACCATTTAAGGACCTCAAATTTAAAATTTCATAGCAATTTGACACCCCTAGCTTCTAGAACTCAAGTTTTGTACTTTTTACAATTTAGTCCTTTTGACTAAATTGAGTTCCCAAAATTTTCGAACGAGATTTTCACGAATTCGTTCCATGAAATTGTAGACCATAAAAATATAATAAAAATAAAATTTTCCTCGTCGAATTTGTAGTTTCGGAACCACTATTTCGACTAGGCCCAAAACCGAGTTGTTACATGAAGAATTCCCATGTAACATTCTCCCTCAGTATCACTGAAGTTATGGTATTCCACCAATGATAGGCTGTGTCTTTCAGTAGAGATACTGCACATTTCAGACATTCGGTAGGTGTACAAGATAATTCATCAAAAACCCGGATGGTATTTTCTAGCCAAAACTCAGCCCTTTTCGAATCATCATCTGCGGTAGCTCTAAATTTCTCATCCCCATATTTACAGATTTTATCTATCGGGGGCTTATCAGTTCTAATGGATTCAGCACCCTGCAGCATCTCAGGAACTAGTTGAGGAGCAGGTGGTGGAGGTTTTTGTATAGCAGGGTTTGTTCTTAAATGCTCAGCAAACCATTCATTCCTTAATTGAAAGAAGGCTTGTTTTCCCTATTCACTTCGGCCCTCAGACACGGGCCTTTCACTACCAGATGCAGATGCAACTCTTTGAACTAAAGCTGGAGCATTGCTTCAGCTTCTTCGAGTTCAGCTCTAGCTTGGTTAGAGGATATTACTATATGAAAAACACATTTAAAATAATCAGGAGACATCACACTATTGTAAATTATATAATGGCATGTATAACTAAACTCGTGCTCGCTATATTATTTCTAAGAATCGGCTAAACAGTAGCTCTGATACCACTAAATGTAACACCCCTAACCTGTATCTGTCGTCGAAATAAGGTGTCGAGGCATTACCAGGGTTTACAGAACACTTTTAAATAAATTAAGTCGAACATTATTCATTTTCCTAGATTAGTCATAGCGTCCCTTTGTAGGGTCCTCAAGATCCAAAACATGCATTAGAATTGGTTCGGGACCAAATCAGGATCTCGGGAAATTTTTCACAAAATCCCAAAAATTTTCTCACTTTTAAGAGTCACACCCCATGTGGTATGGGACATGCCTGTGTGGTCAGGCTGTATGGGTTCACATGCTCATGTCCCTAACCCGTGTAACTTTCTAACTTACAACTCATAGACAAATTGATGTCACATGGCCAAGTCACACGCCCGCGTTCTAGGCCGTGGGGTTAAATCAAAATTTCAAAAAAATAGGTGCAAGTTTCACACAGCCAAGAGACACGTCCGTGTTCTAGGCCATGTGCCTCATACGGCTGAGACATAAGCCTGTGCCCCTGCCCATGTGTTCAATTTTGAGCATTTTTTCTCAAAATTTAGGTGCAGAGGACACACGGCCTAACTGTAAACCCATGTACCCGGCTGTGTGTCACACACGGTCTAGACACACGCCCGTGTGTCTACCCATGTGGACAAAATAAATCCATTTCCTAGGGTCATTTGTAACCCAAATTTACCATTTTCTGGCACTAAAACATACCAAACCCATTCCAACCATTTTAAGCTTTCAAATTAGACAATTTCCATCATTCAACATGGCATATCATTGCATGCATATATGTTTACAATCTTACCTTGATTCAATCCATGTGTTAAACATGATTTGATCAACTACTTAACGCATTTATATAGTTACCATTGCATGACATTTCATGTATATCAAAATAACCACCACTAGCCATTCCAATGGCTAGATTATAAACATCATTATCAAGCATCAAGCCACTAAAGGTCAATTTGTCCTATACATGCCATTATACCAAAATGAATTTTACTATATGTACCTAAAATAGCTAATAGATAATGTGACGGTGCTCCAATGATCTCCAACTTTCGCGAGCTTTCGAGCACTATAAAACAAGGGAAAAATAAATGGAGTAAGCATTACATGCTTAGAAAGTTCATATAACGGAATCTAAACTTACCAATCTCATTTATTAAATCTAAGCATACAATATCATGTTTTCCATCCATTTGGCAAAATTCGCTAAACACATGCATCCAATCAAACATGTTAGTCACAAACTTTACATAGACATCAAGTAAGGATAGATGAACTCATCATACAATATTCTTTCATGCCATGATCATTTCATCTCAAATTTTTCATACCATGTCAAGAGTTGTGTCTGCTGAATCATTGAAATTCCGATGGACGCTCAAGTGGTACACTTGAGGTGTACGATTCAATAACCCATCAATTCTTTTTCAAAAGTACTCATTTGGGCACTCAATCAAGGAAAAACACTCTCGAGCCACATATCGTATAATAGGATTACCAGTCCAGGCTAAATACTTTATATAACATATGCTCAGAAGAGCTCAATTAGGATTACCAGTGCAAGCTAAACCTAATCGTAACGTATACTCGAGAGGTATTATATCAGGATTACCTGTCCAGGCTAAATCCTTTCTATAATGAGGTCAAAAGGATTACTCGTCTGAGCTAAATGTATCAGCAACAAATGCAGGACCTCATCCATTTCGAGAAAGCACGTATATTCATCAGAATTTAATATTCAATCGGGACTTAACCCCTTTTTCACCATTTCAAACATGTATTAATTTTTTCATTATAGCATTCAAATAATGTCAGAAATATAAGTCACATTCCATACAAACACAACATTCAATTAAACATATTTACATGCTCGATTAAGTTACACGAACTTACCTCGACACTTGTTCGTGTAAATAATCTACTAACCCGCGACCTTTTCCTTTCCTCAATCTAACCTCGAATTTATGTTGTCTGGATCTATAAAATAATTCTAATAATCAATTTCTCATATTTCATACTCATTTGGACTCAATTTACGTCCTAGGCAAAATTACCCTTTTGCCTCTAATTTTTCCATAAATTCTAATTTCGTCCCTAGGCTCAGAAAATGAAACTTGTGCAATTTACTCCCTATTCCAAGCCTAACCAAAATCCCATTACAAAATTTACAGAACAAGTATTCATAAAAATTTAGCATTTTTCTTCAATTTCACAACTTTGCATTTTAGTCACTAAATCATGTTTTCATCAAAAATCACTTTGTAAAATTTGTTTATCTATTAACATGCTTTCATTTTCTACCATAAATTTCTAATTTTTAGCATATACATCCATGACCCATTTTGCATACTTTGATAAATTTTCAAATTAATCCCCCAAATAGATAGATTAGACTATATCAGTTTCAAAAATATCAAAATTACTAAAAACAAGACAAGAAAACTTACCCAATTAAGTGATGAAAGTTTTTTTTTCTCTCTCTCCTAGGGTTTCCATGCATATTTGGCGAAGATGATGAGAAAATAAGATGATATTTTCCTTTATCATCTTTTAATTAATTTAATCATTTCTATTTCCAATTTAGTCCTTGCCCTTTTTCTAAATATCAATGGATGAGTCACCAAAATATCTACATACTTTTTGTAATGGTCTAATTACCAAATAAGGACCTCAAATTTTGAATTCCATAGCTATTTACTCCTTATAGCTACTAAAATTCAACTTTTTCCTTTTATGCAATTTAGTCCTTCTCGTAATTAAGAACAAAATCAGGAAAATTTTCTTATCAGAATTTTCACATGACATTTCTAACATAATACAGACCATATAATAAAATAAAAATAAATTTTATTTTTGGATCAGATTTGTGGTCTCAAAACCACTATTCTGATCTCACTGAAATTGGGCTGTTACATACCCTATAAGGGAGGAAATAGAAAAGAAAAGAAAAAAGTATTTTTAAAGAGAGAAGAATTGGAGAGCAGTTTTTTCTCTTTGCGTTAGATTCTTATGGAAAATCTCAAAGAAAAGAGAGGAAAGGGTAGGAGCTTATAGGGTAAAAAGGTCACAAACGTAAGGAAGGGTAAGAGAAATCTGCCCTAGGTTTTGCTCCAAATTTCATTGTTAAAGTGAAAGCTGGAGTAGTAAGAGCTTCCTGCAGTTCTACCTTGATTTTCTGATTTGAACTTTGTGATTCGTGAATTTAAATGATTATGTTGAATGGTTTTTTTTTTTTGGATTTGAATGTCCAATCCATGAGCTAAATCTCATTGGGTTGGAATTATTTGGATGAATTTTTATTATCTTTAATACCCATGGTATGATTTTGAGTAGGTTATTGTTTCATTCAATTTTGTGATTATTTTAAATACATGCATGCAAGCTCTAGACATAGATGATTGCATGGTATGTTAGTAGATCTGATTTAATTATGACAAGATTAAATAGATTGGATTATTATCAATTGATACAGGCAAGTATTTGACAAAATGTTTGCAGCACTCTAAATATAGAAGTTGTGACCTGTACAGGGAAAGGAAGAACAATCTTGATATCATTCTTGTGTTCTATAGACATGCAAAAAACTCTGAATGGTAGCTCAATGTCTGGCTTTTGAAAGAAGCAGATTGTAGTAGTGAATCCTTAAGTAGTAGAATGGTCAAGATTTTGCCACGGCATTATTGTAGTATAAGAATAAAGCCTGAGTAATTCCAACCTTTACCATTCAACAATACAAATCCTCCCTACTTATTCTTTGAGAATTGCCACAACATTTTAATTGCCCTAGCATTTTTTTCATTCATAATTGATTTTATTAATCCATTCATTAATTCTCTTCATCAATTTGTCATTTGTTTCTTTTGCATAGTTTAATTAGTAAATTTCATAAGTAATAGCATAACCAATTATTTTAATCAATTCCGATCCCTATAGGGACGATACTCACTTATCACTTTATTACTTGATTCAACATGTACACTTGCACATTCGCATTACACATTCACACACGATATGTTTTTGGCACCGTTGACAAGGATCGACAATATTGTTGAAAATTTTAGTGTGTTATTACCTTTTTAATTTTTATTAGTTGAGCTTTATTAGTTGTTTTGATTTTTTTTTTTTGTTTTTTAAGATTTGTGTTGGTACATGAGTAGAGATATTTCTTCAATTGAAGAGTATTCTTTTCATCCTAAAATTGAGAGAGCCTTGAGAAGAAGGAGAAAATAATTGTGAAAAATGAAAAGAATTAGAAATGATCAGGTTAGAGAAGAGACATTACAACGAGATAGAAGGGATGCTAATATTTCTTGAATAATATATGATAGAGACAAACCCATCAGAGAACATCTAGTGTCGATCTTGGATGATCTAAATCTAGGGATTTTCAGGCTGCATATTCAAGCTCAACATTTTAAGTTAAAGCCAGTGATGTTTCAAATGTTACAAACTGTAAGGAAGTTTAGTGGATTGCCTACTAAGGATCCACATTTGCATTTAAGACTCTTTTTAGAAGTTTGTGATTCAGTTAGATAGTAAGGTGTTCTTGAAAATGCCCTGAGACAGGAGTTATTCCATTATTCATTGCGGGATCATGCTAGAGCATGGTTAAATGCATTGGCATTAGGAACAGTGACATCTTGGAATGAACTTTGTGAAAGGTTTCTGCTAAGATATAATCTTCCGACTATGAATGCCAAATTGAGGAAAGATATTATGTCTTTTCGGCAATCTGAGCATGAAACATTACATGAAGCATTGTAGTGATTCAAGGAGTTAATTAGAAAATGCCCAATGCATGGTTTTCAACATTGGACGCAAATGGAAATGTTTTACAATGGACTGAATGGGTATACAAGGATGGTGGTTAATGCATCTGTTAACAGGACTTTGCTTGATAAATCATATAATAAGGCATATGAAATTCTGGAGGGGATAGCAAACAATAATTAACAATACCCCACTACAAAAGTAGGGATTGGCAGAAGAGTTGCTGAAGTAATGGAACTTGATGCAATTACTTCCCTAACAAATCAGGTATCATCTTTAACAAAGATGATTAAAACACTCAAAAAACCAATTGCAATACAGGAAATGAAAGCAGCTGAGTTAACATGTATTTATTACGAAGAAGATTATGTCTTTGATAAATGCCCATTGAATCCAGGCTCAGTTTATTATATGGGGAATTTTAATTGGAATAACAACAACCTATATTCGAACACATATAATCTGGTGTGGAACTAACATCCCAATTTCAGTTGGAGTAACCAAGGGGTGGGAAATTCCACTAATGCTATTCGATAAAATGTTGCAAGTGCACCACCTGGATATAATCAACCCATGCTACAGCAAAATGCTCAAAAAAATTTAGCTTCAAGTTCTTCAGCTATGGAAGATCTATTAAAGGAATACATGACCAAGAATGATGCTATCATTCAAAGTCAAGCTGCATCTTTAAGAGCTTTAGAGAATCAAGTAGGATAAATTGCTAGAGCATTAAGCTTAAGACCGCAAGGAGCACTGCTAAGTGATATTGAAAATTCATGATCTCAAGGGAAGGAATAGTGCACAGTCAGTACACCCAAAAGTGGTGTAACACCCCAAACCCGACCTAAAAGTTAGGCTCAAATTCGGCGTGTTACATTGGATGTTTTTCGAAAACCTTGTTTTCATTGAAAACCTTTCTTTATATTTAAAACTTCAACCCCTTAAAAACTTCAGATTTCATTTGCTTATTTTTAAAACGTGGTTTATTAAAAGTTATTCTCTTGTAAAATGTTATTACCTTTAAAACCTTATGTGTTGCAGAAGCTTAACTTAAAATAGTTGCGAAAACGTGATATTTTGAAAAACAGTTGTTTAGGAAAAACCGTGTTCTACTTCTAGCAATTACGAAGTAATAAATAAAAAAAACCCAAATTAAAAATCCAGAAATTGTGAAGGCCTTATTACAACCCAAAATACTTGAATGTAAATAATCAATACTGAAAACATAAGCAGTGTGTGGCCTTTTTTGAGTCCCTCATAGCTCCGATCCGTCTAAGGCTGGGAATTACCTGAAAGGTTAATAAAAGGGGCTAGTTTATGAAAACTCAGTGTGTAATCCCCTTACTAAAGTAACAGTTAGTGAACAAAATTAAAAAAAATATAGTTTGTAAACGGATTTAAAAACAGTCAGGGCCAGAGCCCTTTAACAGAAACAGAACAGTCCAGTACAGAGCATACGTAGGTCTAAGCCCACTACCATAACATTTGGGTCAAAGCCTAATTCAGAATCAATCCATATGTACAATAGAAGATGTATGCTAACCCATCCCAATAATCCAACCACTACACACCATTTCCCTTTCAACCCTACACACCTTGGGGATATCTATATCAACCCACCCATCCTCTACACACCAATGGTAGCCCGGTTGTGGTGCTACTTAACGTTGCAGCAAAGTTGCTAATCATGAATGGGCACATAACCACTTGTAACTGTAATAAGATTGGCACATAGCCATCGATTAGGGTAAGATAACTAGCACACAGCCATGAGTAAGTATGAATGACACATAGTCATCAATAGATATGATAGGCATATAGCCCTAGGCAAATGCGATTGGAACGAAGCCATAATCAAGTTGGCACAGAGCCATAATCAGAATATATGGCTTAAAAAGCCATCGGTGGATCCATGGTTGTCAAACAACCATGCGATCCTCAATTTCTTCCTCCATATCAATATCCCAATCCCCATGTAGTATGTTATGTATGCGGAATGCCATGCCCATAATCAATCACAGTCGCAACAGTCAATTACAGTCATACATTCTCAGTCAAAATATAGTCAAATCAATCAAATCGTATCACCAGTGAGTCATTTATCCTTGAGGGGCAGAACGGTCTTTTTACCCATTAGGGGTATTTTAGTCATTCCATCCTACAAGGGTGTTTTGGTAAATCTACAAACAAGGGGTATTTTGATAATTTTACAATCAAGGGTATTTCTGTAAGTTTGTAAGTCAAGGGTATTTCTGTAATTTTGTAAGTCAAGGGTATTTAGGTAATTTTGCAAATCGAGGGTATTTTGGTAATTTTTCAAATCAGGGGTACTTTGGTAATTTTACAAATCAATGGTATTTTGGTAATTTTTCCCTACAGAGGTATTTCAGTATTTTTGCCCTAAAGGGGTATTTCAGTAATTCTACCCTATAGGGGTATTTCAGTAATCCTACCCTATAGGGGTATTTCAGTAATTCTACCCTACAGGGGTATTTTAGTAATGCTACCTTACAGGGGTATTTCAGTAATTCTACCCTATAGGGGTATTTCAATAATCCTACCCTACAGGGGTATTTCAGTAATCCCACCGTACAAGGGTATTTCAGTAATTCTACCCTACAGGGGTATTTCAGTAATCCTACCCTACAGGGGTATTTCAGTAATCCTACCCTACAGGGGTATTTCAGTAATCCTACCCAACAGGGGTATTTTAGTAATTCTACCCAACAGGGGTATTTCAGTAGCGCTACCCTACAGGGGTATTTTAGTAATCCTACCCTACAGGGGTATTTCAGTAATCCTACCCTACAGGGGTATTTCAATAATCCTACCCTACAGGGATATTTCAGTAATTCTACCCTACAGGGGTATTTCAGTAATTCTACCCTATATGGGTTTGAGGTTCACATAATCTAGTCCAATATTTACTACACAATCATACAATTTATCTGATTGGACCCACGGGCCCATGGGCCCACATGGCCCATTTCGGCCCGAAATAGCCGTCTTACAGCTAGAGTAGGGAGAAATACACACCTGATAGGAGATTGAAGTTAATCCGCGCTCTTAACACTCATAGTCGACACCCAACCTAAACAAGCACGCCACAAAGCGAAAGGGATCAATTAAGAAAGGTATGCTTACTCTCCTTATGGTTCGCTCTATTTAAAGCCAGCTTCTTGCCTATTCCCATGATAGCTTCCCAATGTGGGATTCTCAATCAATCCCCAAAAACAAAAGCATTAGCAAAATAATCAACCTTTGCGTGCCAAGGGATTCGAACAAAAGTCCTCTCGATAGCTGTGCCATGCTACCACCACTCGGACACAAGCTCCTTTGTGTCATAAGTCCAACACATTTAACTTTAAAGCCCGCCTTCTCGCTTCCAGATTTATTTAAAAAGGAAACCAAAATAAATTGCAAGAGCCAAGACTTGAACCATGGACCCCCTTGCTTCCTTTATGGCGTCACTTCCTTGTCCCCTAAGTGGCGACACATTGCCACTACACCACACTCCTTTTTGTGTCATGCTTTTACCAAAAATATTCTTAAAGCCTACCCACTAACATCAAGGCTCCCATAAGAGAAAAACATAAATTTTTGCTATGGCTCAGGTTTGAACCCAGGACTTCTCCAACACTCCCAAACTCTTAGCCATCATACCAACATGCCATCTAGCAAATATGGGCTCAGGGGCCATTACGCAACCCAAGTGGGGCCTACGTGCTCGCATGGCCAACTAAGCCAGATTTTCCCATAGCCACGTGTACGACACAACCGGTCCACTAATTCTCGTAAGTCCAAAGACAATGACCCATACGGGTTCACAAGCCCATTGGGCCCACACGACCCATTCTTCTAGGCCTAATTTCGGGGTGTTACAAGTGGTATGCAACTACCAAGAGTTGTTAATGATACCACTGTTGAAGAAAGTAGTTTAGATTTCACAAATATGAAGAATTCAGAACCAGTAGCAGAGTAGCCTACAACTAAAAAGAGTAACCAGTAAAATGTTGAACCAGATTCATCTTGTATTGCCAATAATAATGCCACGGTAAAACAACCTCAACAATTGGTAGGAAGGCCACCGCCACATTTTCCTTAGCATTTCAAAAAAATCTAAGCAAGATTTTCAATTCCAAATATTCTTGGATGTCTTGAAGCAATTACACATTAGCATACCATTGGTGGAAGTATTGGAATAAATGGCCAACTATTTGAAATTCATGAAAGTTATCTTATCAAAGAAGAGAAGGTTAGGGGAGTTTAAAATTGTTGCTCTTACTGAAGGGTGTACAACAATGCTGAGAAACAAATTGCCACCAAAACTGAAGGATCCAGATATTTTTACTATACCTTGCTCTATTGGAATCCATTATGTAGGCAAAGCATTATGCGACTTAGGTGCAAGTATAAATCTAATACCTTTTTCTGTTTTTAAGAAGTTAGGAATAGGGAAGGCAAGGCCTACAACTGTCACATTGCAATTTGCTGATTGTTTATACGCACATCCAGAAGGTAAAATAGAAGACGTGTTGGTAAGAGTTGAAAAATTTATTTTTCCAGTAGATGTTATTATTCTAGAATGTGAGGCTGATAAAGAGGTTCCAATCATACTTAAGAGACCTTTTTTAACAACTGGTAGAACATTAATTAATGTACAAAAAGGTGAACTATCTATGAGAGTTAATGATCAACATATAACTTTTAATGTTTCTGATGTTATGAAGTGTACAGATACAAATGAAGAATGTCATACTGCTGAGATTGTTGACATAATAGTTCAGGAAGAATTTGTAGAATTTTATCACAATAATTTTAATGATGATGTAGACTCATTTGAGTTTATTGAAGCAGAAATGATTGAAGAGCTTGGTGAACTGATGGAAGCTAAGCAAATTGAGAATGAATCAGAGAGAATTTTTGAATCATTAAATTTATCAGATTGTTCTTTTAAACCTCTTCGGCCATCCATAGAAGATCCTCTTACGTCGGAATTGAAGCCTTTGCAAGTACATTTGAAGTATGCTTACTTGGGAGATAATTGTACATTGGCTGTAGTTATTTCTGTGGCCTTGACATTAGATTAAGAGGCTTAATGGTTGAAAGTTTTAAAGAAATCTAAGAAGTCATTGGGGTGGACGATTGTAGATATCAAGGGAATCAGTCCAGCAATCTGTATGCATAAGATATTACTCGAGGGTTGCCATGGCAAATCTATCTAGCAGCAGAGAAGAGTGAATCCCATTATGAAAAACGTTTTCAAATGGCTAGATCCTAGAAGTATTTACCCAATTTCTGATAGTTCTTGGGTGAGCCATGTTCAATGTGTACCTAATAAAGGGGCTGGCACCGTGGTAAGCAATGATAGCAACAAACTCATTCATACTTGTACTATCACGGGATTGAGAGTTCATATGGACTATTGGAAACTCAAAAAAGCAACAAGGAAGGACCATCCTCTACCATTTATCGACTAAATGTTAGATGGACTAGCAGGGAAAACCTTCTATTATTTTATAGATGGTTATTCGAGGTACAACTAGATTGCCATAGCTCCTACTGATCAAGAGAAGACCATATTCACATGTCCTTATGGAAGTTTTGCATTCCGAAAAATGTCGTTTGGATTATGCAATACCTCTGCAACATTTCAACATTGCATGATGGCAATATTTTTAGACATGGAGGAGAAATTTTTAGAAGTTTTTATGGATGACTTCTTGATGTTTAGTGATACCTTTGAAGACTATTTAAAAAAATCTGGAGTTAGTACTTTGTTGGTGTGAAGAAACCAACCTTGTTCTTAATAGGGAGAAATGCCACTTCATGGTCTGTAAAGGCATTATTCTGCGACATAAAATTACGCAGCAAGGGATTGCTGTCGACAAAGTAAAGATTGAGGTTATTAAGATTCACAATTTTCTTGCCCATGCAGGATTCTATCGACGATTTATCAAAGATTTTTCAAAAATATCAAAACCCCTGTGTATATAGTTAGAATACAACAAATCTTTCAATTTTGATGAGCTATGCTTACAAGTATTTGAGGAATTGAAAAAACGACTAGTCACAGCACTAATAGTCATAGCACCAGATTGGACTTTACCTTTCGAACTTATGTGTGATGCTACTGATTTTTTCGTAGGAGCAATACTTGGGCAAAGAAAAGACAAGGTATTTCATGGTATCTACTATGCAAGCCGTACATTGATAGATTCACAACTAAATTACACCAATACTGAGAAGGAGTTGTTAGCTGTGGTATTTGCCTTCAAAAAATTCAGAGCTTATTTAATGGGCACCAAAGTTACGATTTATACAGATTACTTTGCTATTAAGTACTTGGTGACCAAGAAAGATGCCAAGCCTGGATTTATTCGATGGATACTACTACTGTAGGAATTTGATCTAGAAATTAGAGATAGGAAAGGCATAGAAAATCAAGTGGCTGATCACTTGTCTCGAATTGAAGCAAGAAATGAAGACGGTAATATTTAGTGCAATCAGGATGATTTCTTAGATGAGTAATTGTTAGTTGCCATGGCATTACAGTAGTATGCTAATATCGTCAATTTTTTGGTTAGTGGATTACTGTCATCTGAGCTCACAAATTAAAGATAAAGGAATTTACTCATGATGCAAAGTACTATTATTGGGATGAGCCGTTTTTATTCAAACATTGTGCAGACCAAATATTTGGAGGTGTGTTCCAGATGACGAGATTTAAAGTATTTTATGTCATTGTCATTCAACACCGTATGACGACACTTCGAGGGCATGAGAACTACTGTAAAAGTTCTCTAATATGGTTTTTATTGGCCAACCTTATTTAAAGATGCTCAAGAATTTTTCCAAGTTTGCAATCAGTATCAAAGAACTGGAAATTAATTGAGAAGGTATGAAATGCTCTTGCAAACTATTTTAGAAGTGGAACTATTTGACATATGGGGAATTGACTTTATGGCTCCATTCCCACCTTATTGGGGTAATGTATACATACTTTTAGCTATCGATTGTGTCTCCAAGTAGGTTGAGGTTGTCACTCTACCAATAAATGATACTAAATCAGTACTGAAATTTCTACATAAAAATATTTTTACCGAGTTTGGTACCCTCGTGCTCCAATTAGTGATGAAGGCTCGCACTTTGACTGCAAATTAGTTGCTAATGCTTTGAATAGCTATGCAGTTAAGCATAAAATTACCACGGCATACCATCCCCAGACAAATGGATAGTTGGAAGTCTCTAACAGAGAGATTAAACAAATTCTGGAGAAGGTAGTGAATCCCACTCGCAAAGATTGGTCATCCAAATTGGATGAAGCTTTGTGGGCATATCACACTACATTCATGAAATACCCTGTTTTTAGTGAAAAATCAGAATAGTGGTTTGGGACCACAAATCTGATGTCAAAATATTTATTTTATTATTACTTTATTGTTTACGACATGATAGTAGTACCGTATAAAAAATTCATTAAGAAATTTTACCATTTGCAAGCTTAATTTGATAAAAGGACTAAATCGCATGAAGTGCAAAAGTTGTTTTCTTGTAGCTAAAAATAGTTATAGAACCTTAAAGTATGAGTCCTTATGTGGTAATTAGACCATTCATTTTGATAGTGGAATGTGATGGTTTTGTATTTGTGAAAATTTTAATGTTTTAAAGGTTAAAAAGGTAAATTGGTAAATAAACGATAAATTAAATAAAACAAAGTAAGTTATCATCTTTTTACACTTTCTTCAACCGAAAATCAAAGGGGAAAGAAGCCATGGAAGGTTGAACTTTCGGCCAACCCTATTTTGCTTGCATGTGAGTATCGTTTGTCCCGTTTTTAATGATTTTTCTGTTTTCGGGATTGTTGTAGCTTAATATAGCTAGCACGGGACTAAATTGCAAAACTGTTAAAAGGTTAGGGTTTTGCTATGAATAAATGTGTATGTGTAACGCCCTAATTTCGGGATTTTCAGGATTTTTGCGATTTTGGTGTGAACTTAAAATTTTGTTGTCTGGTTGTATAATTTATGCTTTGAGTAGGTTAGTGGGTTTTTAGAAGGCCCAAGCCTAAGTTAAAACCCGGAAGAATTTTGAAATTGTAGACTTAAAGAGAAGGGGGCCTTAAGTAAGTGGGCTTTTAAGAAAAAGTGGGTAATTTAAGACACAAATGAGCCAGTGGTAAGGTGGCAATGTAACGCCACTTAGAGGAAAAGGGTGGCGTGTGGAAGCTGTGCAAGGGCTTGGGTTTAAGTCTCATGATACGCAAGGAACTATTTTTTTTTTCATGCATGGGCAATACATGTGATGGACTCCAAATGAAACTCTGTTGGGAAGAGTTTGAAGTGTTCATGGGATTGAGTCAAGGAGGGATAAGGAGAGAAATTTTAGGAGTGTGAATAGGAGAGTGTGTTGGCTGATTGGAGGGTTGAATATGCATATTCGACTAGGGCTTTTGGGAGGTTGTAGTTTCAGCATTAGGAGCTAGTTGAGTGCCAATTTCTTGAGGTTAACTTTCGGGATTTTTGTCAATTACATTGATTGCCGAATAGGTTTAGTAGTTGGGCTCTTTCGTTCATACTTTTCCTCTCTTTTCTGTTCCAAAAGCCGAAACCCTAAACCTTAAGCTTTTCCTTGCCGATTTCTTTCCTCTAGCCGAACCTACTATCCTCATTCTTCCCTTCTTTCTTTTCTTCTTCTTTTTCTTCATTGATCCCCTTAAACCCCATTTAGCCGATTGCTTCAAGACTAAAACCCGAGTCTCTTCTAGCCAAACTCTTCTTGACCGATTTCCATAGAAGCCAAAATACAGAAACTTCAGACTTTCCCTTGTCGTTTTCCTATTAAACTGAACCTCACTCATTCTTATTTTGGAAAGCCACAAGCCCTTGACACTCTTTTCTCTTTTACTTTCTTCTTTTTCCACTTGGGTTCTTAAAGCCAAAACCCCTATAATCTCTTGTGTGTTCTTGGAAGCCGAATTCTTTGAATCCCTCTTCTCTTTGCGTTTTGACTAAAACCGTAATAGAACTAGTCTAGACTAGTGATCGGTGGTTCTTTTGTGAGACAAAACTGACAAGATCGGCTTTGGGTAAGTAGTTTCTTCCTATTCTATTCTTTCTTTTGGATTAAGAAAAGACATAACCCTTAACCCTTCTGGGGTTAATCAGCCTAGACTTTTTCTAAGGGCCTGGATGATAGGCCTTGGTTCTAATAAGGTTTTATGATTTCGTAAGGTGGATCTATTTGGAGGCTAGTAAGATCAACGGTTTCAAGGCAGTCTAGATCTAAATCTAGTCATTGATTTCGGCAAGGTAAGTATTCGAGGGCCCTAAAGTGATGTTGGCCGAATATGGTGAGTGATTACTATGTTGGTTATCATTGATTTGTAATCTAATATCACAGTGGACAATTGTAGGATAATCGCGTGGGAGATCTCGTCAACGTATATCGCAAATTAGGTGTGTAAACGACACCTACAAGTAGACTAGATAGGCAAAAGTCGAAAAGCCGAAATGTCGAAATTCCAGCATTTCGTGGGCTTGCGAGTGTGCGAGCGCTTGTGGGTCGATTAATAACGGTAAAATTGGTTAACGCAAATGGTAAGGGGGATGTGTGCACAATTTCGTGCATGTTGGTGAATTTGGGCCTCGAGGGGCTGGATTTGGGCCAAATGGGCTTACGAAGCCATATGGGTGAAAACGAGCAGTAAGTGGGTTTTAGTAATTTGAATGTTAAGACTGCTAAAATGAGTGTGGAATTTTGGCTTAGTGAGTCGTAGAAGTTAGTGGACACTGTAGGGCCCATTAGGGGTCTTAGGGCTCGATAACTCTAAATTGGACTAAAGGGGTTTATTAGGTTACCTAGATGATTGTTGGGCTAATTAAAATTGAAATGTGCATAAAACTCTAAAAACTGGTAAATTTACTAAAATACCCCTTGAGGGTGGAAAATTATTGTTTTACCCCTAAGTGTGAAAAGACCATTATACCCCTAGGATTAAATTGACTGAAATGCATGCTAAATTAAATATGTTCACTGTATGCCATGACATTTTATACTGTTGCATAGGAGTTGGTTTTTGATGGAGGAAGTGCTAAGTGGCAATGCCACGTTTACTGTTAGGGGCTTTGCCTCATTTTACTGTTAGTGGCTTGGCCATGTTATCTGCTTAAGCAGCTATGCTGTTATTGTGGTGTGTAGGGCTGGGTGGGTTGAGTTATTCCCCACATGGTGTGTAGGGCTGGTGCGGGTGGTGTGTTGGGCTGGATTGGGCTGGGCTTTGCATACATGCATTTATATTGTTCTGTTACTGTAATGGGCCTAAGGGCTACTCTAATTTCTGAATAAGGCTAAAGCCCAATTAATCACTATCCACTGAATAGGGCTAAGGCCCAGTTAATTCTAGGCCCAGTTAAGCTTGAACTGATTTGGGCCCTGCTTGGGTTTAGCTTACAGACTGAGTTTTCCAAACTCACCCCTATTCTTTCATCTATGCAGGTGAGCCCCAACCATAGGAGACTTTGAGCTGGTGGGATTCGGAGTGGCCATGTGAACTGCAGTTGGTTATACTTTCTCAAGTTACTTTATTTTCAGTACTTTCCTTAAATTAATTCCTTGTTGGTTTTTGATTTGTAATAAGGCTGCTCTTAAGTATTTTATTTTGGGTTTCATTTCTTTTATTAAAACTTGCTTAAGTAGACTAAGGCTGTGTGAGTTTTTACTTAAAATTAATCAACATTTTCAAAATGTAAAACACGTATCAAATGGATAACTCAAAGACAAATAAGATCTTCTAAAGAAATAAACTCTAAACTGGTAGTGGATAGGACTTTCACAAATTAAAAACTTAGATTTCTTTCCAAACTCTTAACAGCGGTTTTGCAAACTCACTTTTAATAAATTAACTAAAGATTATGATATAATTCCTCGTTGATGTGACACACTAGATTTGGCATAATGTTTGGGCCGTGTTTGGGGTGTTATATTTAGTGGTATCTGAGCTAGGTTGCAACAACTCGGCTGTGGATCGGGGTCAAAAGTTTTCAAAAAATTTTAAAACTAAGGCCCAAGAAGAGTATTTTGAAAACGGATTTGGAAAATTTTTTTTTGTTAGAAAACCCTTTTCAAACCTATTTTCTTCAAGACATACTCTTTTAAGGCTTCACTTTAAAAAAAAAGTTTAAGTTTTACTAGAATTTTATCTAAAATTGGGCTTCCTGAAATTTGGTTTCTGAAGAGTGGCACACTGAATCCCCAGCACCAAGTCTGTAAGTATTTCTTTTTCTATACTGTACTGTACTGAAATACTATTGTAGATAGTACTGAGACCCTACTATGATGCTGTAGTTAGGGCAATACTGAAACCGTTGAGACTGAGGCCGTAGGGAAACTAAACCCTAGAGGACTGAGACTGTAGCTAGGCTACGATTTTGCAAAAACAAAAATCTGAAACACTATCTATGCATAAGACACTAGTAATAAACACTGAAATATTAAGCTAATTTCATAAAATCTGTAATTAGATAATTCGATATGAGTACGAGGGCAGCTCGTGGACGTGGCCGAGGTAGTGTACAAGTTGGGTCTTCATCTTCGGGACATATGCCAACTGAGGAGGCACGAGCGCCGCTAGCGACTGAGACTGGATCGTATGATCGGGCTGCAGGGGACAACGCTTTGTCCCAGGCAATGTTAAGGGTTCTAGAAAGGGTTGCTGGAGCAAGTACTGGGACTGTGAATAGGGGATCTATTTCTGAGCGACTCCGAGCTAACGGAGCAGAGGTTTTTAGGGGCATATCTGGAGTAGCTCCGGACGTGGCTGAATACTGGTTGGAGGCCATGGAGCAGATCATGGATGATCTGGATTGCTCAGTGGAGTAGAAGCTGAAAGGAGCTGTAACACTTCTAACCCATGTCCGTCGCCGGATGAGGGTCATGAGACATTAACGATCATAAAACGGTTCATACAAGTAAGCATAACGTATTACAATTCAAAATTTTTAATTACATCAATATTCGTAACTAAATCAGAGATTCAATCTTAAAATTTTATTATTAATAACCTGATACAATTTAAAACATAATCTACGTCTAATAAACCATTTAGCTATATGCTGAACATGTAACAAATTAATAACTTCATTAATTGAATGTCAAACCTAATCATATAAGTCAGGTGCACGTACAAAATGAAACATTATCAGAACCAAATTTCAAGATCTTCCCATTTGTTTATTTATGTGGCATTACTTTATTAATTTATATGTAATTCATAAGTCATACATTAAGGTTATTCAATACACCCATTTAATAAATTAACATATAAGTAGAGGTAACTAAACATAATCAAATAAAGTTTTAAGGCAAGTCATAATTACGGTTTGATAATTAACCATCACATAGAAGATACAACACGTCTCATCAAGCTCAGACATATTTCATTATTTTATCTTAAATCAATTTCAGCCACAAGTAGCAACTCAATACCAGAACATACATAATTCGTTATATCCCCTGTCAGTCATTTAATCACGAATATAAATTTCTGTACCAGCTTTTAATATAACCGATTAATACATAATTACATAATTTAATAATCAATCACATATGCATCTCTAGCACAATATAACATTGCCAAACATGCTTCTTACTCGTATACACATTGTGCGTATTTACTCTAAATTTGAAAACCACACCTAACACTTAATTGCATACAAAACACATTCAAAACAACCAACATACTTACGACCGAATTCGTCATACCTCATCCAAAGTCATCAACCAACTTTAATATACAAACACATAACACAAACTATAATTATTCATGGCACATAGCATAATAATCAGAATGGACTTAAACCTCAATTATACCAAAACCGAATTCAAGCATAAAAATAAGCCATTTTCGTATGGCTTTTATACAAACCCAAATTCATTATTTTCTAAACACATGCAGCCTATACATGCCATAATTCCAAAATGAAATTTTATGAAATACCGAAGCAGTCGATAGTGTGATAAGCTTCTCCGACGATTCCCGAGCTCGTAACTTAGGTTCAAAATCTATAAAATAGAGTAAAAATGAAAACACAGAGTAAGCTATCGAAGCTTAGTAAGTCATAAGCGAATAAACAACTTAATAATATTATCAACTTAGTTATACCAAACCGAATTGAATTATCAAAGCATATTTAGGTTTAGACACACATAGCTCGTATTTTAAATATATACCTATACATGTGTACATACTGATTCATTAATGCCAACTTGGATGAATACCCATATAGCCAAATCAAATCATTAACATTTAACTTTCAAAGCCATATAGTTCTTATAAACTTAGTACATATATACACAATTACGTAAGCTCACGTATTACAAAATAATTTCACATACATATATTAATTAAATGTCCGGCTACTCAATAATCATATGTATATATAATTGAAACTTATTCCATAATGTTGACTAGGCCAAATATCTACATGAACAAATTAAACAATGTCATTCAACTTTCAAGACCAAATATTATTATAATTTCAAATATACTATCACACGTTTATACAAGCTCACAAAACCAATTTAACTTCAAATATCATCATTGCTTATATGGCCAAATAAGTAAGATCAAATATCTCATTACGTAAATACTTACCCTTATGGCCAAACATACAAGGATTAATATATCACCACATAAATACTTACCTATATAGCCAAAAATACAAGATCCAATGATGCCTGATGTATGCATGTACCTATGTGGCCAAACACTCAAGTTCAATACAAATATCACATATGTACATACCTATATGGTCGAATATACAAGGTCATTTAGCTCGATTCACTTTCTCAATTTCCACATCAACATGAAATTATATATGCATAAGCTTGAAAATAAATCACCGTATAAAATCTGTTAGGCATAAACCTGAATCACACACCGACACAAAGCCTGCTAGACTCAGAGTCTGATTTTTATTTTATTCACCGGTAATAAGCATGCTAGGCATAAAGCCCGATTTCTATTCACCGGCATTATGCCTGCTAGGCGTTAAGCCCGATTTAATTTCACCAGCACAATGCTTGCTAGGCTTGAAGCCCGAATATCTATGATATACAGTCATCTCATTCACAACTCATTTATAAAAACTTCAATTGCAACACATTCTTCATTCAACTTTTCAATATTATAACGTATTTCAAATAAACTTAAATATACAAATTCTAAAATACCACATTCGGCCAACACCACATTTATCCATATATTCCAAATTAATACTTTAAATTAATTTTCATTCAAAATAAAGATGTTTGAATTGCTAATAGACTTACCTCGGATGATGAAAAATGGAATGGGACGACTAGTCGACGACTTTGGCTTTTCCCCGATCCTATTCTGATTTCTTTAATTCTTGATCTAAAAATATTCAAATTAAACTCATTTAAACATATCTTCATTCAATTTAGTCCAAAAACACACAAATGGGCAAATTACCATTTTACCCCTGACATTTACACTTTTTACAATTTAGTCCCTATGGCACAAAACACAAAATATGAAAAATTAATTACACCCAAGGTAGGTCGAATATTCCTAATGTCTAGATAAGCCCATATTTCTAATCAATTTCACATTTTAGTCCCCCCACATTTTTATTTTTGTAATTAAGTCCTAATTTTCAAAATCATCAAAAATTCCTTTACCTATCATGTTAACCCACTCCATATCTTTCATAATTCATCATCAAACAACAAAAATCACAAGCTCTCATCAATGGCATAACTCAAAATATTCATCAAAATAAAAAAAAATTAAAGCTTGGGTTTTGTAGTACTCGAAGCAACGATCTCAAAAACGTAAAAATTATCAAAAACCGAGCTGAGCACTTACCTTGATTGAGCTTAGAATCAATCGAACCCTAGCTTTGTTTCTTTCTTTTCTTGGCTTTTAGTTTCGGCTAAGGTGAAAAAATATGAACACTTACACAAGGTTACCAACTCATAAAATTAATATCCATATTACCCTTTTTAACTTAGCTTAGCTTTCCATATTACCCTTTTAAAATTAATATCCAAAGCTTATAACAAAGGGCATTTACGTCCACCACACTCACACAAGGTTACCAACTCATACTAACTCATAATTTACTCTATATACATATAATCATATACGTTTCATTATTATTATAACATATGTATGAAATTAGAAAGCATATTTTATTTTATTTATTTATTTATTTTACCTCATGCCGTCCACTAGCAATAAAAAAATAAGGCTATTTACATCATAGGTGTTTCCACTTAAGAAGCCACTAACAATTCAATCCTCCCAACTAATACTATCAAATTTTTAATTTATGCGATTAAGCCCATTTGTTTAATCGGACACCCAAACGACAAAATTAAATCACGAAAATTTCACAGATATAAATTTACACTTAATAAACACAGAAAAAATTTCAAAATAATTTTTTAAATTTTTTTAATAATTTTTTTGACTTGGATTCATGGTCCCAAAATCACCGTTTCAATTAAGTTCTAAATCGGGCTGTTACAGGAGCGATGTCTTTGCTACGAGAAGAGGCATATCAGTGGTGGATCATTGTAAGGGATAGTACCCCAGCTGAACGGGTAACTTGGGAGCTATTTAAGACAACTTTCAAGGGAAAGTACGTCAGGGTGAGCTATGTGGATGCCCGAAGGAAGGAATTTCTGAACCTGACCCAGGGTAACAAGTCTGTTGCTGAATATGAGGCTGAGCTTTTAAGGTTGAGCTGGTATGCCAGTGGAATAGTTGCTACTGAGTACAAACGTAGCGTTCAATTTGAGGATGGCCTCAAGGATAAGCTTAGGGTGCTAATAGCTCCGCAGAGGGAGCGTGACTTTGCTACTTTGGTGGAAAAGGCTAAGATATCCGAGGAGGTGAAACAAACCAAACGATAGAACCGTGAGAAGGACCAAAACCGCAGGAGGGATTCTGGACCCTCGGGTGCTACAAACAGGAATGTCAAAAGAGCTAGAATGGATGAACCGGTCTGAGCAGTTCCAGTGAATACAGTTAGACCGCAGGCTTGTGGGGACTGTGGTAGAGTACATCTGGGAGAATGTTGGAAGCGTACTGGGGCTTGTTTTCAATATGGATCCAAGGAGCACAGAGTTAAGGATTGTCCTTAGAGGCCAGCTTAGACACAAGTTGCTGAACAGAGGGTTGCTCAACTAGTGCGAGGTGGACCACAACCGCCGAGAGGCCGTGGTCAAGGTAGGGGCAGCAACGAAAATGGTCGAGGACGTGGAGCACCTGGCAAGGGTGTTAGAAATACGGAGTCTCGTCAGCCAGCATTGGTGTATGCTGCTCATCGTCAAGAGGAGGGTGACGCATCTGATGTCATAACTGGTACGTTTTTTATCTCTAGCATGCCATACCTACCTCGATAGATGTTGGTTCTACCCATTCGTATATTGCATGTGAAATATCTGGGTTGTTTGGTGTGCACTCTTAGGAAACTGTGAGTAGGGTAACTGTGATAAGTCCACTGGGTCACTTAGTTAGGGTAGACAAACTCTATAGAAATGTGCCTTTAGAGACTTAAGGTAGGATTTTCTCTGGGGATTTAATGGAGTTACCGTTTGGCGAATTCGATCTTATCTTGAGAATGGACTGGCTCGCTAAGCATAAGGCGACTCTGGATTGTGCGGCTAAGTGGATGGTGTTAAAGACCAAGGAAGATGAGGAGGTGATGGCTATAGGGGAGCGAAGGGACTACTTGTCCAATGTTGTTTTGGCCTTAAGGGCTGAGAAGCTAATTCGCAAGGGTTGCGAGGCGTATTTGGCATTTGTGAGTCAGACGGAGGCTGAGGGCTTGACTGTAGAGAAGGTTAGAACCGTCAAGGAGTTTCAAGATGTCTTTCCTAAGGAGCTTCCTGGATTACCTCCTAATCGTGAAGTTGAATTTGGAATCGACTTGCTGCCTGGAACGGCTCCAGTGTCCATCGCACCTTACAGGATGGCACCGAATGAGTTAGTGGAGTTGAAAGCACAAATCCAGGAGTTGTTGGACAAAGGTTTTATTAGGCCAAGTGTGTCTCCATGGGGAGCACTAGTACTGTTCGTGAAAAAGAAGGATGGGACGATGCGTATGTGCATCGATTATCGCCAGTTGAATAAATTGATGATTAAGAATAAGTACCCTCTGCCAAGGATTGATGATCTGTTTGACTAGTTTAGAGGAGCATCGATATTTTCCAAGATCGATCTTCGATCTGGATATCATCAGTTAAGGGTCAAAGAGGTGGATATTCATAAGACAGCATTCAGAACTCGGTATGGTCAGTACGAGTTTCTGGTGATGCCGTTTGGACACGGACTTGATGAATCAGGTATTCCAACCTTACCTAGATCGATTCGTAGTCATCTTTATCGACGATATTCTAGTGTATTCGAAAACTAAAGAGAAGCATGAAGAGCATCTTCGTGCTGTTCTGTAGGTATTGATGGAGAAGCAACTCTATGCAAAATTCGGCAAGTGTGAATTTTGGTTGCGACAAGTGACATTTTTGGGTCACGTTGTTTCTGCTGAGGGGATTAGGGTGGATCCTCCAAAGATTGAGGCGGTTCTGGAGTGGAAGCTGCCGAGGTCAGTATCAAAAATTTGAAGTTTTCTGGGTTTGGCAGAGTACTATAGAAGGTTTATAGAAGGATTCTCTTTTATCGCTGCACCTTAATGAAACTTCTGAGGAAAGGAGTATCGTTTGTATGGACTGAGAAACAGCAAGAGGCTTTTGATAAGTTGAAGAAGGTTTTGACTGAGGCGCCAGTATTGATTCAGCCGAAATCTGGGAAGGATTTCACAGTGTATAGTAATGCGTTGCATGTGGATTTAGGCTGTGTACTGATGCAAGAGGGTAAGGTGGTCACTTATGCTTCGTGACAACTTAAGCCTTATGAAGCTAACTACCCTATGCATGATCTGGAGTTGGCAGTGGTTATCTTTGCGTTAAAAATTTGGAGGCGCTACCTGTATGGAGAAAAGTGTATTATATACACAGACCATAAGAGTCTCAAGTATTTGTTGACTCAGAAGGAGTTGAACCTTAGGCAACGAAGATGGATAGAGTTGCTTAAAGACTACGACTATTCGATTGAGTATCACCCAGGCAAGGCAAATATGGTGGCTGACGTACTAAGTTGAAGGGCTGTAACTGAGTTGAGAGCAATGTTTACTCATCTGAGCCTATATGACGATGGTAGCTTGTTAGCGGAATTACAAGTGAGACCAACTTGGATTAAGTAGATTAAGGAGAAGTAGTTAGAGGATGAGTCTCTAGTTCTTCGATTCCAGCAAGCTGTGAGTGATGAGACTTCTGATTTTGGATTGAATAGTGAAGGAGTTTTATGCTTTCGAGGACAAGTTTGTATTCTGAGGAACTCTGACTTGAGGTAGTCAATTTGAGAGAAGCTCATGGCAGACCTTGTGCCATGTACCTTGGAGGGAATAAGTTGTATCGAGATTTGTGAGAGTTGTACTGGTGGCCTGGACTTAAGCGCGAAGTGACGAAATTTGTGGGAAAGTGTCTGACATGCTAACAAGTGAAGGCTGAGCATCAATTGCCTTCTGGACTTCTGCAGCCAGTGAAGATTCCACTTTGGAAGTGGGAGAGGGTAACCATGGATTTTGTGAGCGGGCTACCTTTGACACCCTCCAATAAGGACTCAGTGTGGGTAATTATGGATAGGTTAACCAAGTCTGCTCATTTTGTACCTGTCCGAACTGACTACTCACTTTAGAAATTGGCCAAGTTGTATGTGGCGAAGATAGTGCTACTTCATGGAGTGCCAGTTTTGATAATTTTTGACCGGGATCCTAGGTTTACATCTCAGTTTTGGCAGAAGTTGCATGAGGCGTTAGGTACGCGATTGGATTTCAGCACTACTTTTTACCCCCAAACAAATGGACAGTCGAAAAGGGTTATTCAGGTACTGGAGGACATGTTGAAGGGTTGTGTTATTGACTTCCGAGGTAGTTGGGAGGATTACTTGCCCTTGGTGGAGTTTGCCTATAATAATAGCTATCAGGAAAGTATTCAAATGGCTCCATATGAGGCACTATATGGTTGAAGGTGTCATACACCTACTTGTTGGACGAAGTTGGGAGAACGTCAGGTTCTTGGGCCAGAGTTGGTGGCAGATACCAAAGACAAGGTTAAGTTGATCAGAGATCAGATAAAGGAAGTATCTGATAAGGAAAAATCTTATGCTGACTTAAAGCGTAAGGAAATTGAGTACTCAGTAGGGGATATGGTCTTCTTGAAGGTCTCGCCTTGGAAGAAAATATTAAGGTTTGGTTAGAAGGGCAAGCTGAGTTTGCGGTTTATCAGACCTTATCAAGTTCTTAGGCGGGTAGGGCCGGTAGCTTACTAGCCGGAGTTACTGCCGGAGTTAGATCGAATTCATGATGCTTTTCATGTCTCCATGCTGAGACGGTATCGATCACATCCTTCTCATGTCATACCAGTAGAAGAGATTGAGGTGAAGACTGATATGACTTTTGAAGAAGAACCTGTGCAAATACTGGATCGAGAGGTCAAAGTGTTAAGGATGAAGTCAGTTCCTTTGGTAAAAGCACTTTGGCTCAACCATGGCAGAGAAGAAGCTACTTGGGAGCCAGAAGAGGCGATGCGTCAATAATACCCTCACCTATTTGGAACAGGTAAATTTTGAGGCCGAAATTTCTTTAAGGGGGTAGAGTTGTAAAGCCCTAATTTTGGGATTTTTGGGATTTTTGCGATTTTGGTGTGAACTTAAAATTTTGTAGTCTGGTTGTATAATTTATGCTTTGAGTAGGTTAGTGGGCCTTTAGAAGGCCCAAGCCTAAGTTAAAACTCAGAAGAATTTTGAAATTGTAGACTTAAAGAGAAGGGGGCCTTGAGTAAGTGGGCTTTTAAGAAAAAGTGGGTAATTTAAGACAAAAATGAGCTAATGGTAAGGTGGCAATGTAACACCACTTAGAGGACAAGGGTGGCGTGTGGAAGCTATGCAAGGGCTTGGGTTCAAGTCTCATGATACGCAAGGAACTATTTTATTTTTGATGGATGTGCAATGCAAGTGATGGACTCCAAGTGAAACTCTATTGGGAAGAGTTTAAAGTGTTAATAGGATTGAGTCAAGGAGGGATAAGGGGAGAAATTTTAGGAGTTTGAATAGGAGAGTGTGTTGGCTGATTGCAAGGTTGAAGGTGCACATTCGGCTAGGGCTTTTGGGAGGTTGTAGTTTCGATATTAGGAGCTAGTTGAGTGCCGATTTCTTAAGGTTAGCTTTCAGGATTTTTGTCAATTACATTGATTGCTGAATAGGTTTAGCAGTTAGGCTCTTTCGTTCATACTTTTCCTCTCTTTTCTGTTTCAAAAGCTGAAACCCTAAACCTTAATCTTGTCCTTACCGATTTCTTTCCTCTAGCCGAACCTACTCTCCTTATTCTTCTCTTCTTTCTTTCTTCTTCTTTTTCTTCATTGATCCCCTTAAACCCCATTTAGCCGATTGCTTCAAGACTAAAACCCGAGTCTCTTCTAGCCAAACTCTTCTTGATCGATTTTCATAGAAGCTAAAATACCGAAACCTTGGACTTTCCCTTGTCGTTTTCCTATTAAACCGAACCTCACTCATTCTTATTTTGGAAAGCCGTAAGCCCTTGACACTCTTTTCTCTTTTACTTTCATATTTTTCCACTTGGGTTCTTAAAACCGAAACCCCTATAATCTTTTGTGTGTTCTTGGAAGCTAAATTCTTTAAATCCCTATTCTCTTTGCGTTTTGACTAGAACCATAGTAGAACTAGTCTAGACTAGTGATCGGTGGTTCTTTTGTGAGACAAGACTGACAAGATCGGCTTAGGGTAAGTAGTTCCTTCCTGTTCTATTCTTTCTTTCAGATTAAGAAAAGTCGAAACCCTTAACCCCTTTAGGGTTAATCGGCCTAGACTTTTTTTAAGGGCCTGGATGATAGGCCTTGGTTCTAATAAGGTTTTATGGTTTCGTAAGGTGGATCTATTTTAAGACTAGTAAGATCAATGGTTTCAAGGCGATCTAGATCTAGATCTAGTCATTGATTTCGACAATGTAAGTATTCGAGGGCCCTAAAGTGATGTTGGCCAAATATGGTTTACGTTGGTTATCATGGATTCATAATCTAATATCATAGTGGACGATTGTAGGATAATCGCGTGGGAGATCTCATCAACGTATATCACAAATCAGGTGTGTAAACGACACCCACTAGTAGACTAGATCGGCAAAAGTCGAAAAGCTGAAATGTCAAAATTTTGGCATTTCGTTGGCTTGCGAGTGTGCGAGCACTTGTGGGTCAGTTAAAGATGGTAAAATCGGTTAACAAAAATGGTAAGGAGGATGTGTGTGCAATTTTGTGCATGTTGGTGAATTTGGGCCTCGAGGAGCTGGATTTGGGCCCATATGGGTGAAAACGAGCAGTAAGTGGGTTCTAGTAATCTGAATGTTAAGACTGCTAAAACGAGTGTGGAATTTGGGCTTAGTGAGCCGTAGAAGTTAGTGGACACCGTAGGGCCCATTAGGGGTCTTAGGGCTCGATAACTCTAAATTGGACTAAATGGGCTAATTAGGTTACCTAGATGATTGTTGGGCTAATAACAACTGAAATGTGCATAAAACCCTAAAAATCGGTAAATTTACTGAATACCCCTTGAGGGTGGAAAATTACTGTTTTACCTCTGCAAAAAGACCATTATACCCCTAGGGTTAAATTGACTGAAATGCATGCTAAATTAAATCTGTTCACTGTATGCCATGACATTTTATACTATTGCATGGGATTGGGTTTTTGATGGAGGAAGTGCAAAGTGGCAATGCCACATTTACTGTCAGGGGCTTTGCCTCGTTTTATTGTTAGTGGCTTAGCCACATTATCTGCTTAAGCAGCTATGCTGCGACTGTGGTGTGTAGGGCTAGGTGGGTTGAGTTATTCCCCACATGGTGTGTAGGGCTGGTACGAGGTGGTGTGTAGGGCTGGATTGGGCTGGGCTCTGCATACATGCATTAATATTGTTCTGTTAATGTAATGGGCCTAAGGGCTACTCTGATTTCTGAATAGGGCTAAAGCCCAATTAATCAATGTTCACTGAATAGGCTAAGGCCCAATTAATATTGAATTTGGATAAGGCTTAGGCCCAGTTAAACTTGAACTAATTTGGGCTCTGGTTGGGTTTAGCTTACACACTGAGTTTTCCAAACTCACCCATATTCTTTCATCCATGCAGGTGAGCCCCAACCATAGGAGACTTGGAGCTGGTGGGATTCGGAGTGGCCACGTGAACTGCAGTTGGTTATACTTTCTTAAGTTACTTTATTTTCAATACTTTACTTAAATTATTTCCTTTTTGGTTTTTCATTTGTAATAAGGCCGCTCTTAAGTATTTCATTTTGGGTTTCATTTCTTTTATTATAACTTGCTTAAGTAGACTAAGGCTGCGAGGGTTTTTACTTAAAATTAATCAACATTTTCAAAATGTAAAACACGTATCAAATGGATAACTCAAAGACAAATAAGATCTTCTAAAGTAACAAACACTAAACTGGTAATGGATAGGACTTTCACAAATTAAAAACTTAGATTTCTTTCCAAACTCTTAACAACGGTTTTGCAAACTCACCTTTAATGAATTAACTAAAGATTATGATATAATTCCTCGTTGATGTGACACACCAGATTTGGCCATAACGTCTGGGCCAGGTGTATGAGTTTTGATGATTTATGTAAGAAAATGGTTAGTTATTGATAGATAAACAACTTTTGCTAAGTGATTTTTGGTGAAATTGTAAAATAGGGATTAAAATGAAAAATAGAAAATTATATATGGTGAAATTGTAAAATAAATCAAATATAGGGCTTGCTAGGGACCTATATGAAATTCGGTTATGATGGGTTTTGAAAAAATTGCATGAATGTTAATTTTATGAGCTAGGGACTAAATTGAAAAGAAATCAAAAGTATAAGGGTAAAATTGTAATTTTGCTAAAATATAAGTTTGGGTTAAATTGAATAAGATAAATATCAAATTAAGCTAAGTTTATCCTTTTAGATCAAGACAAACCTCGTACGGCTTTAGATCGGGGCAAAGATAAAGTTTTGGATTAGTCGCCTCCTTATCTACGATTAATTATTGAGGTAAGTTCGTGTAATTAAATTGTGTTTATATGTTTTTAATTGAAATATACATGTATTGTAAATTGCCATATATATATACCGATTGCATATCCAACGATGTTACATTGACTACCGAGCCTCGTTTGAACCTTAGGAATTAGTAGGATACAAATGACATGTCATTAGGGTTTACATGATTTGGGTGCTAGTCTTGAATGTCCTACCAATGGTTGAGGTCCGGCATGTGTTGCAGATAATCCACAGCTCGTGTGAGCAGCATTGTGTAACTACGTTCCGACCCACAGCTCGTGTGAGCAGTGCCATTTTCACAACTCATGTAAGCATTCTAATTCACAGCTCGTGTGAACATACATGTACAAGAATTGACGGATTATAGTTATATGATTTAGCACAATATGTGTGAGTTATCCTAGGTATCCAACGGTATTCTAAATGGTTAAATGGGTATTATTTATAAAGGAAATGGTAAGAGTTCAATACTAACTAAGACATGGACATATGTGAATTTCATTGAAATGGTGATACATGGTATATTAAAAGTTGAAATGGATAATATATGCAAATGATACATGATTAAATGTTGTACTCATCCATGATTATATTGCCTATGTTAGATGATTAAATGGCTAACATGTTTGGTGTACATGCTTAGGCTTCAGCCAAGTTGTGGTTGGATTATGACATGTTTAACTTACTTATTATGTATTGAAATGGTAAGTTGTGTTTTACATTATACGCATTTACTAAGCATTAATGCTTACTCTATGTTATTTTTTCGTGTTACATAGTGATTCGAAAGCTCGTTCAGGTTGGAAGCTTGTCAGAGTTATATCACACTATTCATCGATTATATTGGTACTTTTGAATGTTTCTAAGTTTGGTTATAGTGGCATGTATAGGTATTTTGGTTGTTGAAGTAGCCATTTATTTTGGCTTGGGTTTATGACTTTTTGGGTGATGATATGAAACTAGTTTTGGCATGTAAATATTTGGCTTTAAAGTGGCTGACATCTTGGTTCTTGATGCTTGAAAAATTAAGGATAGAATGGTAGTTTAAAATGAAAATTATAAATGTCTTGTGATATGTTTGAATGTGGTGATTTGGTACATTTGTTATAAATGACATATATGGCTATTGGTGCTAGTCGTTGAATGGCACATTTCATACTATTTAATGTGTGAGTGATAGGTAAATTAAATGGTATGTGTTTGATGTAAACTTAGTTTGAAGTTAGTGAACATTTTGGCCAATTTGAGTATATGGTTACACATGTTTAGGTTTTGAGATTTAGGTGCCCTTTGAGCCTATTGGTTGTATGCAAATCTACCACATTTGGATAGCTTGATTATGCATGGTCTTGGTGCATTTTGATGGCTTGTTTATTTGTGCAAAAGTGATTGTAGGTGTATGCATGAATAGGTGAGAAAAGTGGCTTGGTAGTGGCCTATTTTTCATCCACTTGGCAGAAACAAAGGCGTGTGTCTCAGCCGTGTGCGACACACTGCCTGGCGACACAACATGTGTCCTTTGTAGCTTTCAAAGGGTTGCAACTCAGGCTATTACACAGCATAGCACATAGCCTGACACATGGGCATGTGAGGCCATTTCGAGGGTACACGGCCTAGTACTCGGGCGTGTGGCCTAGCTGTGTTAATGAGTTACACAAATGCAGACACGAGTTGGGACACGACCGTATGTCCCTACTTCAAAGGTCCATACAACATGAGATACGGGCGTGTCCCTTGGCTGTGTGAGTCACACGGCCGTATGACCCCTACAGTTTTGAAAATTTTTATTGTTTTCTGAAAAATTCTATCAATTTCCAATTCAGTCACGACGTGTTTGTAATGTGTTTTGAAGGCCTCGAGCTCTCGTTTAAGGGACGATATGCATGTTATAGATTGGTTTGGCTATGATTAATAATATGAATTATAATGTTAATTTTTTTGTTTGCTTTGAAATGAAAACTCCAATAATCCTCTGTAATCCTATTCTAACGGCAGATACGGGTAAGGGGTGTTACATTTATTTGTATCAGAGCTATGATTTAGTCGATTTTCAGACTGAATGTAGTGTATATGAGTTTAGCTATACATGCCATTATATAACCTGTGATTGTGTAATATCTCCTGACTATTTTAAAACATGGTTTCTTATAGCAATGACATCCAACTGAGCTGACTCTGATGAAGTTTAAAGTAACGCTCAAGCCTCTGTTCACAAAGAAGTGTCGAGCTATATCTGAGTGTCGAGGAGGAGAGGCTAAGGAAGTCTTCTCCCAGATGATGAACGAAGGGTTTGTTCTCCACCTCCGCCTATTCTCCAACTGGTCCCTGTTTGTAACACTCCCAAACCCGGCCCAGACGTTATGGCTGAATCTGGCGTGTCACATTGAAGGGTGACTCATATAAATCTTATACTTGGAAGACTTTGAGGACATTCGTCCGTCCATGGTTCGAATAAGGGTTTATTTTCAAAATAGTTTTGTTAGAAATATAACTTAGTTTAAAATGTATTCATTAGAAGGTTCACTTAATCAAAAGTTTAGGTGAGTTTGAGTAAAAGCTCTGAGTTTATAAGTTGAAAATCCAAGTGTACATATCTTGTTAAATTATAGCAAAAGTTCATGTTTTAAGAAAACATTCAGATATTTATGTTGATTTAGAAAACATGTTTAATTTTAGAAATCCCGTTTGAGTTTGACAATTTAGCAGTTATAATAATAAAATCCAAATATAAAATCATATTGGAGATAAAAGGCCTTATTACGACCCAATAAATAAATAATAATAAAATAAAATAACTCTTGTTAAATGAATGAAACTACTAATTTATTAATCAACTTGTAGTGTGGCTGCCTCTGAGTCCTCCCGTACGTCGAACCGCCTACTGAGGGTCACCTGAAAAATTAAAAGAGGGAGTGAGTTTTGAAACTCAGTGTGTATGACCCTCGACAAACAAATAATCATGCAACAATCAGATTGGGACTAAACCCTACTCCATATCGGTGGCCTTTGGCCCTTAGCCCATAATGGCCTTAGTTGGGCCTAAGCCCATATCACAATACACAGTGGCCTTTGGGCTTAAGCCCATAGTGTCCTCGGTTGGGCCTGAGCCCATATAAAAAAATCAATATGATTATGGAATGGGCAATTACCCATAACCAATCCTGTACACCCCTTTCCAACCCTACACTCTTGTGGGGAGATACTTGACCCACCCATCCTTATACACCGGTTGCAGCACCACTCATCATTGCAGTAGAGCTACTCGTGGCTTAAAAGCATTCGTTGTAGCCTCAGTTGCGACACTACTCATCGTTGCAGCAAAGCTGCTCGTGGCTCAAAGCCTTCGTCGGATCCATAGTTGCCAAATGACCGTGCGACCCTCATATACACTTCCTCCAATCATATCCCAGCCCATATGCAATATAATAGCACATGAATGCAAAAGATAACGTATAACACGCATAAATCATACTCATGTCACATAGGGGTATTTCAGTAATTCTACCCTATAGGGGTATCTTAGTAATTCTACCCTATGGGGGTATTTTAGTAATTCTACCCCATAGGGGTATTTCAATAATTCTACCCTACAGGGGTATTTTAGTAATTCTACTCTATAGGGGCATTTTAGTAATTTTATTACCATGGGTCTAATTATGAACTTTGGCCCGTCAACAAGTCCTCGTTGGCTAAAGTGAATGGACACTATGCACTAAGTAGGATTCCAAAGAAGAGGAGGTGGGTCATTAAGACCGCTTAAGTACCAAGCTCGCTCTAGATCCAATCCTAGACATGCATATGCCTATTGCCATACTCTAACCTTATGACTTGTCCACAGACGCACTTGATAAATTAATTAAGTTTTATTCCGCTTAAGGATTCATTAGAAACTAGGCCTAAAATTCCATTACATAACCCTAACGAGTCCACATACATTTATATAGCCTATTAGGCCCAATCACATTTATATGGCCCACTAGGCCCAGTCACATTTATATAGCCCATCAAGCCCAATCACATCTATATGGCCCATCAGGGTTAAATCTACTCCAAGCCATACAACCAACTTAATCAACTCATCACTTATTACCAATCTACTAATTTTCACTTATCTGAGCCCACCAGCCTGTCGGACCCATTTGGCCCATTCTGGCCCACTTGGCCAAAACGTGACCTAAGTCCATGAGATCGCTCATGGGGTCTCTGATATCGCATCAATTACCTTCATATGAGTGTTCGTGCACTCGCACGACTACCGTAGCCAAACTTTCAGCTTTTCGGCATTTCGGCATTTCAAGACTTGCTAATCTATTGTGTATGTGAAGTGTCTGTACACACCTTCGGCTTTATAACAAACAATCAAACATAGGTTAGAAGTACACATCTAACCACATAGAGTACTAATACTTATAATCGCCAGAACCTATATTCAAATATTATTCTTCATTAGTCACTACCCATTAATATAAAATAATTCCACTACACTCACTTACTGAAGGACAAACTATACTTGCCTTGACCTACTGCGATCTACCTATATAATCCGAGGTCCATTGTAGCCCTCTTCCGCATCCAGGCAGAAAGTCCCGAACTGCTGACACCTTACATCTCTTAAACTTGGGAATAGTGGTTACGTGCTTAAACACCATCGTCACCGTTGCCATCTCTTTACCACTAGCACTCCCTTTTTCCATCTCAACAATAATACAATTATGTTCTAAAATAAGGAAAAACAAAAGCAACACAAAGGAGGGAGATGAAGGGTTGGTTCCACAATTACCGAAACAAATAGAGAGAAAAATATCACTTACTGGGATTTAGCCTTCGAGCACACGAACAGGGTTGCTTAAAGAGGATTCGACTCAAGAGAGCCCAAGAGAGCAAAGTTGAAAATAAGAATCGATTTGATCAAGATTAAAGAGATAGAGACGGCACAAAAGAATTTTGGTAAAGGGAGAGGAGTTATTCAGCTTTAAGAGAAAGAAAATAAGAAGTGTGAAAGAAACGAGAAGGAAAAGGAATTATGCAAAAGCAAGAGATTAAAAAAAATACACATTTTGCACCAAAGAAATAATAAATAAAAGAACCAAGTCCCACAATCGGCAATAGCCCATTCCAAATCAAATTCCTTATTTTTCTCAAATTTTATCTTCATCATATCCTTATCCCATATCCTTGATTTAAGCCATCCACCGAATTTGATTTGCATTCAAATTCCTCCCCACCGAATAGCAGCTGTGTCAGACCCTTGGTGTTTCGGTCCAACACCAGTTCCTCTTTGCGTACAGCAAAATAATTCTTCCCATTTGTGCATGCGACCCCTCGAACTCCAAACCTTACTAACGTCTATGCCTCACCACACGCTACTAGCCACTGCAACATAACTCTTCTTATACTATAATACGGTCACAAGTAATTATAACACTTACCTGCTAAAGCCCCGGTTATTTAAGAATAAAAAAACCAAAACTTTGCCAGCCGAAGGGTTCGAACTTGCGCCCCTTTAGCACTCCTAGCACACTGCTGCCACTACAATACATGCGCTCTTGTGTCACACTCCCTCCTCAACTTCTTTTAAGGCTTACTATCCCGCATCCAAGTTATTCAAAAAACATTTGCTACCACCCAGGTTCGAACCCCCATTCCCATGGCTGATCTAAATGTACCTTGCCACCATGCCAACTACCATATTTGTGTTGTTTTTCCTCCCAAACTGATTATAAGGCTTATTTGCAACAGCCCAGGTTGCTTTAAAAAAATCCAACATTTTTGCGTATACTGTGACTTGAACTCCAGCTTCCTACTTCCTACTTCCTACTTCCTAACGCCTCTTGCCACTAGGCCAGGCATGCTCCTTGTGTCGTGAATTATCCCCAACTAATTATAAGGCCTAAACACTGGCCTTCATACCAACATATGTGCAACAAAATTTTTTTGCCAAGTCCAGGACTTGAACCCCTGACCACAAGCTTGTTACCAACACCCTTGGCCACTAGACCACCTACTTCCTTATGCTATCTTTTAACTAAAAATATTTTTAAAGCCTTCCAACTAACACCTACCTCACTTAAGAGTAAAAACCAAAATTTTCACTAAAGTCCTAGTTTGAACCCCTGAACTTTTCCAACACTCCCAACTCTCCCTAAATCATTTAACCACTAAACTAAACATGTAATTTATAATAATTTTATTTTTTTCTTCACACAGCAAAAATTCAATTTTCTGACACACGAAGCCCATCTCTTCTAGGCCTAAAATTTGAGGCGTTACACTATTATTCCTCAAGGTTTAGAACCTTTACAAATTAATAAGCCGCTTGTTGAGAAAATTCATAAGTACGAGGTTGAAGAATTCAAAGTTATTATTGACGATGATCCTGAGAGAGAAGAATTTCGTGTTAGAGAAGACAATTAGAGTTTTCAATGAACTATCTTATTCAGCGGCCGAATGTGTTAAGTGTGTGGTATCTTTGTTGAAATACTCAACTTACCAGTGGTGGAACACGTTGATTTTAGTTGTGCTGAGAGAGCGTATAACCTGAGAATTCTTCCAAACTGAGTTTCAAAAGAAATATATCAGTCAAACATTTCTGGATTAGAAATGTATAGAATTTCTTGAGCTCAAGCAGGGCCGTATGTTTATGTCAGAGTATGAATAAGAGTTTGTCAGACTGAGCAAATATGCCCGAGATTGCATTCCAACCTAGACTACCATGTGGAAGAAGATTCGAGGAAGGGTTAAATGAAGATATAAAACTTCTAGTCAGAATTCTTAAGCTGAAAGAATTTTTTGTCTTAGTTGATTGAGCAAATAAAGTTGATGAGCTTAGTAAAGACAAAAAAAATGTTGATTTTGACGCTAAAGACTCGAGAAAGAGATTAACTGGGAAGTCATATTACTCATCATCGAAGAGACCAAAAGAACATCACAACCGTTCCATAACTTTAGTGGGGTATTCCAGTAGAGATAGAAGTAACTAGCATTTGAGTCCAAAGCCTCGGGCTACATCTGTAGCAAGCGTGGGTAGTGTCAGAAATAATAGGCCCAAGTGTAAGTATTGTAATAGACCATATTACAGTGAATGTAGATTGAATAATGGAGTATATTTCAGGTGTGGTTCCTTCAAACACTATCTTGGAGATTGTCTAGAGAAGTCTGAGAAAGAAAAAAATTTAGACTATAAAATTGAGCAACACTACTACGAGAGGTAGACCACCTCGTAATGCCAGAAATGTAAGTGGTAGCCATGGTGTAACAAAAGACTCTACTGTGAGATCTGAGGCACGAGCACCGGCTAGGGCTTATGCTATTCGCGCACGAGAAGAAACTTCTGTGCCAGATGTTATTACTAGTACTTTCTTTATTTTTGATACTGATGTTACTGCTTTGATTGATTCGGGATCAACCCATTCGTATGTATGCACAAATTTAGTATCAAGTAAGAAATTACTTGTTGAGTCCATTAAATTTGTTGTTAAAATGTCGAACCCCCTAGATCAATATGTATTAGTTGATAAAGTTTGCAAGAATTGTCCTTTGATGACTCAGGGTCACAGTTTTCCGGCTAATTTGATACTTTTGCCTTTTGATGAGTTTGACATGATTTTGGGCATGGATTGGCTGACTCTGCATGATGCTGTTGTGAACTGTAGATGAAAGCTTATTGTATTGAAATGTCAGAACAGTGAGACACTTCAGATTGAATCAGATAGTTTGATAAGGATGTCTATTATTATTTAAGCTATGTCAGTATAGAAATATGTGAGAAAAGGTTGTGATGCTTACCTTACATATGTACTGGATTCTAAAGTATCTGAGTCGAAGCTCGAATTAGTGCCTATGGTTTGTGAGTATCCTGATGTGTTTCCAAAGGAGTCACTTGGATTAGCGCCGATCAGAGAGGTTGAGTTTGCTATTGAATTAGTACTGGGGACATCACCGATAGCGATAACACCCTACAAAATGGCTCTTACTAAGTTGAAAGATTTGAAAGCACAGTTGTAAGAATTGACAGATAGAGGTTTTACTCAACCCAGTTTCTCACCTTGGGGTGCACTTCTTTTGTTCATTATGAAAAAGGATGGATCAATGAGATTATGTATTGACTACTGTCAACTCAGCAAGGTTACAATCAAGAATAAGTATCCACTGCCACGAATTAACGATCTGTTTCATCAGTTGAAAGGTGCAATAGTATTTTCAAAGATTGATCTTCGTTCTGGTTACTATCAGCTACGAGTCAAAGATTTAGATGTGTCGAAAACTGCATTCAGAACCAGGTATAGACACTATAAATTTCTTGTGATGTCGTTTGGTTTAACTAATGCACCTGCAGTATTTATGGATTTGATGAACGGAATCTTCAGACTGTATTTAGACAGATTCATTGTGGTATTCATTGATGATATCCTAATATATTCACGAGAGGAGTCTACGCTTGCCAATCATTTGAGAATTATGTTGCAAACTTTGCGTGATAAATAATTGTTTGCCAAATTTAATAAATGTGAGTTTTGGCTCTGAGAAGTAGGTTTTCTGGGACATATAGTATCGGTCGAAGGAATCAGAGTTGATCCAAGTAAAATTTTAGCCGTTGTTGACAGAAAACTACCAAGAAATGTATCCAAAGTTAGAAGTTTTCTAAGATTAGCCAGTTATTATAGAAGGTTCGTCAAGGGATTCTCGATGATAGCTACGCCGATGATGAGACTATTATAGAAAGATGTAAAATTTGAATGGTTTGCGAAATATCAACAAAGTTTCAATCAGTTGAAAGCACTATTGATTCAGGCACCAGTATTAGTTCAGCCTGAACCGAGTAAAGAATTTGTGATTTTTAGCAATGCATCTTTGAATGGTTTAGGCTATGTTTTGATGCAGGAAGGCAAAGTAATAGCTTATGCTTCTAGATAGTTAATGAAACAAACTGATTTTAGCTAAATCAGAACAATGGCTTCGAAACCACAATCTAAGGTCGTAAAAAATATTTTAATATTATTTTTGATGTTTATGGCATGTGATTATATGTATGTGAAAGTTTCATAAGCTAGTTTTATTGTTTAAGTGATTAATTTGACCAAAAAGACTAAAAAATGAAAAAGTTGCATGCTAATTAATTAAGAGCCTAATTGCTATGGCTTATTAAATGTGAAGTCCTTATGTTGATATTAGACCATTGGATTGGTTAACGGACATATATGGTCATGTATGTTTGAATTTTAATGTTTAGTTCATTAAGGGCAAATTGGTAAACGATTAATTAAGTTCTAATTTAATAAAACAAAACATGAATCAAGGCTTAATTATAAGTTTAATTTTGCTTGGTTTTTGATGATTTTTATGTTTTTGTGATCGTTGTTTCGAATACTAGCTTGCCCATATCTAAATTTTTGAGTTTGTTAATGATTTCATGAGATGCCATTGATGATAGTTTGAGCTTTGTAAGGTTTGATGATAGAAAATAAGCATGTGATGTTAGATTAATATGTTTTACAAAGTGATTTTGAGTAAAAATACCTATTGTGGATTAAATTGTGAAATGTGCTTAATGTGGGGTTAAAATGTGAAATAAATAAAAGATATGGGCTGCTAGGGACTCACATGATATTCGGCCAAGCTTGGGTTTGATGAGATTATGTGAATTTTTGTGTATTTGTGAAATAGGGACTAAAATGTCAAAGTGTGAAATTATAGGGGTTAAAATGCAAAAATGCTCATTTATGTGTTTGTGGATGAAATTAAATGAAATGTATAATTAAATTAGTCAAATTTGACTTTATATAGATCAAGAACGAAAGAAATCAGAATTGGATCGACGGAAGTTGAAGGTTGTCGAATAATCGACTCATTTAGTCGTTCTCATTTCCAAGGTAAGTTCATATACAAATGAATGTGTTTCAATTGAATTATATATGTTTAATTGTTATTGAAATGTATTGAGAAGCTGAGTATGTGAATATGAGAAAGTATCGATAGTGTTGTGACATCTGAAAGTCCTGTACGAATCATAGGAATAGTATAGGATACGAATGTCAAGACATTAGGATTCCGAGCTGAGATTACGTGTAAGACCATGTCTGAGACATTGGCATCATATATGATTTCGTGTAAGACCCTATCTGGGACAGTGGCATCGATATATTATTACATGTAAGACCATATCTGGGATATGGCATTGTACGAGCTTTACAGGCTATCCGAGTATCCTAGTCAATTTTGAACGATTCAACGGGCAATGTCAAGAAGTGAGTGAATATGTGAATGAGTAACAGATTCAGGTATGTATGATGTTATATGAATATTGAAAGAAATGTAAATGAAGTACATGATTTATGAATAAGTGAATTAGATAAGATCTATGAAGCTTACAAATGTGATTTGCTATGGTTTCCATGGATGAATTGATTTAAGTTTATATTATGTGTTAAGTTTATTTGTATATGGATTACTAAGCTTTTGAAAGCTTACTTTGTGTGTGTTTTTATTGTTTTATAGATTATCGAAGCTATCGTAGGCTTAGGGATTGTCAAGGATCTTCGTCACACTATCGAACGATATTTTGGTACTTTTGAAATTGTAAATATTAGAGTATGGCATGTATAGGCTAGTGATGTTATATATGTGTTATATGTATATCTTGCCATATGACATGGCTTGATTATGATTGAGGCTATGGCTTTGTTTTGGTATGGACTATGTAATGGAAAATTGGTATATTTGATGTGTATATATGGCCTTGTGAAAATGGTCATTTTGGTAAGCTTGTTATGATGTTGTTTGGTAAGTTTGGTATGAGATTGAGTTATGGATATGGCATGACTTTGGTATAAGGTTTGATGTGAACTTTGTATTATTGAGATTAGATGAATGAATGGTTTGGCATGTGCATTAAGTGTGTTTTGGTATAGCGAAAGAGTATGGAATTGATTGGTGATATTATAGAAGAAATTGTGCTTGATTTGGTATTGTTTTTGTTGCAAATTGGTTATGAATTATGCGTCAATTAAGGCTTGTTTTGATGCTTGTAGGGATGACCCTTAAAGGGTGACAATTGGCCTTGTAAATGGCCTATTTTTGCCCACACGGGCAGAGACATAGGCGTGTGTCTCTACCATGTTGCTCGAAGTCCAATTCAAATTGAGCCTGGGCACTCCACACGGTCTCACACACGGGTGTGTAGCAGACCGTGTGGCCAAGACAGTGAGTTACATGGGCTGGACACACGTACGTTTGACTAGCCGTGTGGTTAAGTTAGAGAGTCACACGAGCTAGACATATGGGCGTGTGATTGGCCGTGTGACCAAGTTAGTAACCTCCCTAATTTTCACACGGCCTGGCACACTGATGTGTTTGGGAGCTATGTGGATAAGTCAGTAAGTATGCCCTATTTTCCATGGCCTAGACACACGGGCGTATCTAATGTCGTGTGAGGCACACGGCCTGTTCACACGGGCGTGTGACCTCTGTAACTTAAAAAAATTGTTAAGTTTCAAAAAATTTTATACGAGATTGATTTAGTCTCGAACCTTCTCCAAAGCATGTTTAAGGTCTCGTAAACCTATTTAAGGGACATTGTGAATATGATTGAATACGATTTGACGATGTGTAATCTATGTAATGAAATGTTTGTTTAAGGTTATGAAATGTTCGGTAATGCCTCTTAACCCTAGTCCAGCGACGGATACGGGTTAGGGGTGTTACAGTTAAAGCCACACAAAAAGAATTATTCAACACATAACTAGGAGTTGGCATCTATTGTGTTTGTGTTGAAAATTTGGTGACACCATTTGTACGGCGAAAACTGTCACATGTATACTAATCGTAAGAGTTTGAGGTATCTAATGTCTCAGAAAGATTTGAATATGAGACAACGAAGGTGGCCTTAACTATTGAAAGATTATGAATTGATCATTGATTATCATCTGGGTAAAGCAAATGTAGTTACTGATGCTTTGAGAAGAAAGTCTTTATTTGCTTTGCAAGCAATGAATAAGCGACTAACATTATTTGATGATGGTTCAATCTTAGCCAAGTTGAATGCTAGATCGATATTTTACAACAGATCTTTGAAGCTTAGAAGCGTGATGATGAGTTACTTGTTAAACAGAAACAGAATGAGTCAACTTCTGTTACAATTTCAATTGGACTCGATGATTGCTTATTATTTAGAGGTAGAATTTGTGTACTGAAGGATCCAAAGCTCATTTGAAAAATCTTACATGAAGCTCATAGAGGTAGCTTGTCTATTCATTTGGGAAGTAATAAGATGTACAATGATTTGAAACAGATGTACTAGTGGTCGGGAATGAAATGTGAGATTTCTGACTTTGTATTGAGATGTTTAGTATGTTAGCAAGTTATCAGGTACCTTCTAGATTATTGTAGCCAGTGTTGTTATCGGAATGAAAATGGGATCGTGTAACACCCCTTACTCGAGTCCAACATCGGGACAGGGTACGAGGTATTACCAGACTTAATCATAACTAATAGTACTAAACCGGGCCATAAAATTTCATTCAATCCAAATCTATTCTTACACATGTATATCATCCCTTACACGGACCTATGAGGCCCTAAACATACATTGGAGGTAGTTCGGGACTAAACCGGAAACTTTAGAACACTTAAAAAATTTCCCTGTTTTGGAGATTCACACGCCCGTGTGAGTAGACCGGTGGTCACACATGCCCGTGTTGTTCGGGACACGCCCGTGTCCTCAACCTGTGTAATTCTCTATTTATTATGTAATCAGCAAAGTAGAGTTACATGGCCAAGTCACACACCCGTGTGCTAGGCCATGTGGCAAATTTCATTTTTGTATTTAAGGTGCAGACCTCACACGCCCTGGGCACACGCCTGTGTTCCAGGCCGTGCCGTCCACACGGCTCAGACACACACCCGTGTCTTTACCCGTGTGCTCCATACTAGACATTCTGTTTCTCGAAATTAAGTTGCAGGGACACAAGGCCTATTGACACGCCCGTGGGGCTAACAGTGTGTCACACACGGCCTAAACACACGCCCGTGTTGTAATATCCCGAATTAGGGCCTAATCAGAATAGTGGTTTTGTGACCACAAATCTGAGATAGAAATAATTATTTTATAATTATTTTGAGGCTTATGATATGATTTCATGATTATGTGAAAATTTCGTGAAGAAATTCTATGCGTAAAGTGCTTAATTTGAAATTAGGGACTAAATCGAATAAGTTGCAAAACTTGCATTCTAGAAGCTTTTAGTATGAAATTGCTTTTGAATATTAATTAGGAGGTCTTAAATAGAATTTGACCAATTTCTAAAATTTTGGACAAAAATGGGCTCGTACATGAAAAATTTTCAAAGAAAGGCATTAAGGGTATTTTGGTAATTAAAATGAATTAAAAGGGAAATTAAGGCCAAATTGTGTTCATCTTCTTCAAGCCTTGGCTGAACCTTACCTCTCTCCATAGCTAGGGTTTCTTCAACTTCCAAGCTTTATAGTAAGTGCATCCAAGCCCCGTTTTTAATGATTTTTATGTTTTCGGAATCCCGGTAGCTCGATTTAGCTTATGCTAGCAATAATTCAGCCTAGGGTTCATATTTGGAAAAATTCCCATAGGTGAAATTTGTTTATTTTGGTGTTTTATGATAGAACATGAGGTTTTGAATTGTGCTAGACAACTTGTGCTACTCGGTTTTAAGTGAAAACGAGTAAAACGGCTTAATTAGTAAAAATACCTATTGTTCATAAGTACATGTTATAGTGGGAATTTGAGGTTGCTGTTAGTAAATAAATGATCAGAATGTCCTAAAACATAAGGATTTGGGATAAAGTTTAATTTTCGAGCTTTAGGGCAAAAGTGTAAATATGTAAAAGTTTAGGGGCAAATTCGTAATTTTGACGAAGTTAGAGTTAAGGATCGTTTTGATAAATGTGAGTATTAAATAAGCTAAATGTTTTATTTTAGATCAAGAGAAACAAGATTTAAGTCGTGATCAAGGGAAAAACAAAGTTTACGAAGAATAGGCTTGATTTCTAACATTTTGTACCGAGGTAAGTTCATGTGTCAATAAGGTAACATAGTTGTTATTTCAAGTAATTTAGTGTTATTTATATGATTTGATACTCATTATCATGAAATATTATGCTTTGTGATTTATTATTTATTGACATGCAAAGTATGTGATTAGCTTGATAAGCATGAAATGCTAGTGAGTGTTGGTTCCGACATTTCGAGGAAGACGACCAAAAATATAAATTTTGAGGAAAATCCCGTTTGAACCTTGGGAATAGATTTCCAAGTGACATGTCACTAAGATGATTGATTTCTGAGCTCGTTGAGTTGAATCCGAGTTCGCTTATGGGTGGGTTACATGATAGCTTGGCTACACAAATTTTGTAGGCTATTGAGTTTGTCTAGCTACGGATAAGACACTTATGTGTATACGATTGTGTATCCGAATTATATCCCAATGTGTTCAACGGGTAAATTTTTAAATGAATAAGGAGAATACCAAAACGTATGAGATATGTTGGAAAGTGTGGTGAAAGAGGAAATTGGACAGGTATGAGCTTAAATCTCAAGTTGAGATCTTGGTAAGAAATGAATGTGGTAAGATAGCAAGTATACTTGTGCCATGAATGTTATAATGATATTTATGTAATTAGTGTTTATGTTGATTTGTATGATTATGTTACTTTTTATTTACATGTGAATTTACTAAGCATTTATGCTTACTCCCTCCTTTTCATTCATTGTAGTTTTGACAAGCCAGCTTAGAAATCGAGAAAGGTCGAAAGAACGTTCACACTATCCGGAGACAATTTGGTATAATGGCTTGTGTATTTTGATGTATGGCATGTATAGCATTACAATCATTTTGTGTAAATAATCTTATGATCTGGTGATGGTTTGGTAAGGAAATGCTTGGAAATGATTAGCCATTAGAATGGCCAATCTAGATCATATTTGGTGTCATGTATGTTTAATGTGCTATTTAGTCCATGAAAATCCATAAAAAGGTGAAATTTGCTATAAAACAGAATCTTACAGCAGCAATGACGTGAGTTTGGAAATTTACTAAAAATAGTAAAGATAGAATTAGGTGGTGAATAAGATATTAAATTTAAGCTTATTGTGTCTATTTTCATATGGAAGGAACAAAACAGGTAAAGGAGTTGTATTTTATGAGATATTTGGGTTTTGGTGGAACAGGGCCAAAGCGGTTTCTGAATCCCCTGTTCTGACTTTAGAAATTCACTAAAATTGTACAAAATTATTATAAGTCATGCCTTACATGTACAGATTTCTTATTGAGTCTAGTTTTAAGAGAAACAAACGTCATAGTCTTTTGAGCTCCGTACAAAGAGAAAAATGGTTCGTAGTGAACAAGGGTTATAGCAGTTGAACTCTGTAACAGGGTAAACTTTACTAATTGGCCCAACCAAAAATTCTAGAAAAATATTAGTAGATAGATTTATGAGTCTAGTTTTAGGAAAAATTTACAGATCTTAATTTTGAGTTTCAGAACTCGAGATATGATTTTTTTAGCGACTGTGATGCAGATTGAAAGCTTATTACGAATGTTGGAATAAATGATTTAAAATTCTTTAAGTGATAAATTAAGTTTGGTAACACCTCAAGCTCGACTCCAGCGATAGTCTCGGGTAAGAGGGCATTACATTTGGTGGTATCAGAGCAGGTTTAATCGGTTTTCAGACTAACGTGTTGTATGTACGGGTTTTGCTATACATGCCAGTTACTGAATACGAAAGGGAGTTCGTCAAGTTGAGTAAGTATGCTAGAGAATATGTTCCTACAGAGGCTAAAATGTGTAGACGATTTGAAGACGGACTCAATGAAGACATCAAAGTATTTGTTGGGATTCTTGAATTAAAAGAAATGGTAGTACTTGTTAATTAGGCTTGCAAGGCTGAAGAACTACTTAAAGAGAAGAAAAAAGTAGAGGCTGAGACTAGAAATTGGAAGAAAAGATCAATGAGCAGTTCATTCTCACAACAATCTAGAAAATCTAGAAATATGAATCCTCGTTCTCAAGTTTCGGCCGGAAGATCATATGGAAATTCTAAGAAGCAAAATGTGAGTCCTAAATCTCAGACTACTTCTGTGGCTAGTGTGGGGAATTCGAGATTTGTTAAGCCTAAGTGCCAGCGATGTGGTAGAAATCATTTTGGCCCATGTAGAGCAAATGAATGTTTTCGATGTGGTTCTCCGGATCATTTTATTAGAGACTACCTAGAGAAATTTGAGAAAGAAAAATTTCAGAGTACAAAAACTAGTGGCGCAGACTCGAGAGGAAGGTATTCGAGAAAAGCTGGGAATGAGGCAAGCAGCAAGAATGTAATAAGAGATTCAGCCATTAAACCTGAAGCAAGGGCTCCGGCAAGAACTTATGCCATAAAAGCACGTGAAGATGCTTCATCACCCGACGTGATTACTGGTATATTTTCTCTTTATGATGTTAATGTTACTGCTTTGATTGATCCCGGTTCTACTCATTCATATGTGTGCATGAAATTGGTGTCTAGTATGAATATACCTGTTGAGTACATAGAATTTATGATCAGAGTGTCGAACCCATTAGGCAAATGTGTGATAGTTGATAAAGTATGCAAGAAATGTCCTTTAATGATTCGTGGTCATTATTTTCCAGCCGACTTGATGTTGTTGCCATTTGATGAATTTGATATTATCTTGGGTATGGATTGGATGACATTGTATGATGCTATAGTAAATTGTAAACAAAAAGTTATTGAATTAAAGTGTGAAAATGGTGAAATTCTGTGGGTTGAATCAGACAAATCAGAGGCATTATCTAGTGTGATTTCTTCGATGTCGGCTCAGAGATATTTGAGGAAGGGTTACGAAGCTTATTTGGCGTATGTGCTAAATACAAAAGAAATTGAAAAGAAAGTTGAATCGGTGCCGATTGTGTGTGAGTTCGTGGATGTATTTCCAGAAGAGTTGCCAGGTTTGCCTCCAGTCAGGGAAGTAGAATTTGGTATTAAGTTGATACCAGGAATAGCTCTGGTTTTGATTGCTCCGTATAGAATGGCACCAGCAGAGTTGAAAGAATTAAAGTCGCAGTTGCAAGAGTTGACTAACAAAGGCTTTGTGAGACCGAGTTTTTCGCCTTGGGGTGCTCCTGTATTATTTGTGAAAAAGAAGGATGGTTCTATGAGATTGTGTGTTGACTATTAGCAATTAAACAAGGTGACAATCAAGAACAAGTATCCGTTGCCGAGAATTGATGATTTGTTTGATCAGCTGAAAGGAGCGACATGGTTTTCAAAGATTAACTTGAGGTCTAGGTACTACCAGCTGTGAGTAAAAGAGTCAGATGTGCCTAAAACTACTTTTAGAATAAGGTATGGTCATTATGAATTTTTAGTTATGCCATTCGAGTAAACAAATGCTCTTGCTGTGTTTATGGATTTGATGAATCGCATATTTCGGCCATACTTGGACAAATTTGTTGTGGTATTTATAGATGATATCTTGATTTATTTGAAAGATGAGACAGAACATGTCGAGCACTTGAAGATAGTTTTGCAAACTTTGAGAGATAAGCAGTTATATGCCAACTTTAGTAAAAGTGAATTTTGGCTTCGGGAAGTTGGATTTTTGGGTCATATTGTTTCAGGTGATGGTATACGGGTTAATCCCAATAAAATTTCCGCTATTGTTGATTGGAAACCACCAAAGAATGTAACTAAGGTTAGAAGTTTCTTGGGGCTAGCTGGGTATTATCGGCAGTTTGTAAATGGATTTTCTATAATTGCTGCTTTTATGACCAGACTACTCGAAAAGGATGTTAAATTTGAGTGGACAGAAGAATGTCAACAAAGCTTTGAGAAATTAAAAAAGTTATTAACTGAAGCACCAATGTTGGTACAACCTGAGTCGGGTAAAGAATTTGTGGTGTATAGTGATACTTCTCGAAATGGCTTGGGATGTGTACTTATACAAGAAGGAAAGGTTGTGGCTTATGCTTCGAGGCAGTTAAAATCTCACGAAAGGAATTATCTGACTCATGATTTGGAACTGGCTGCTATAGTGTTTGCTTTGAAGATTTGGTGACATTATTTGTATGATGAAAAGTGCCAAGTATATACCGATCATAAATGTCTTAAGTACTTGATGTCACAAAAAGATTTGAATTTGAGACAGCGAAGATGGTTAGAATTGTTAAAAGATTATGAGCTTATGATTGACTACCATCCGGGAAAAACGAATGTGGTTGCCGATGCTGTAACACCCTACACCTCTGTCCATCGCTGGAATAGGGTATTAAGGTATTACATATCTAAATACAATCTACCGAGGTTCATAGTTACAAGCTAGACATGAATTCATTGAGTTCTATAGTTGAATATATCACTTGTAAGTCGGTTCGGTCAATACATCATGTCTCATTTAAAATCGTTCTATAAACATGCTAGCAAAACTCTACCTTGTAGCTACTAACAATTTGGCTAAATCAAACATTTCAATAACCGAACACCATATTAGAAATTCATTGCATATTGGGTGCTAATTAAATATCATGCCACAACATTGAACCATACATGTATCATCCAAACATATATTCAACTCGAAGACTAAGCAAGCCATTTTCACATGGCTAGAACAATTACAACTCAAAATGTAGTTTGAATCAACAAAAGGAGATTAGCCTATACATGCCATTGATCCAAAATAACCATCAAATGTACCAAAATAACAGCGATAGTGTAGGTGATTAAGGCTTCAATCCCCGAGTCCGTAGCTTCCAAAATTGAGATCTATAAAACAGAGGAAACAAGGGAAACGGAGTAAGCATTTCAATGCTTAGTAAGTTTTAAGCAATGGCAACTGATAAAGCATCAAATTATAGCATAGTTGTTCGTATTTTTGTTTCCCTCTTCTTTAAGGTAAGTCACCCTTCAACCAAACATATACATTCACATCGTATACGAAAGTAGATAGCTTTCACTTATAGTAAACTCACGTAAACATACACATGTCACAAAAATTCACATAACATTTCACATAGGCCAATTGTACTTTAACCATATTAATAATCTCATTTTATGAACATAGATGAAATCACATAATGACCTTAGTAATCGGTCCAAAATCCAGCTTGTATATAAGCCAAGGGTACATACCTGTATAACTTAACACTTTCAGCACAATTCATTAGCGATCGTTACCTTGAAGACCATTAGTCTTAGGCTTTACTCTCCTTATCATCGAGATCTTTAGCTCGGGTAAACTCTATACATAGCCATCGGGTCTCTACCCTGGATATAATCTCCGTATATAGCCTTCGGGTCTCAACCCGGACATCATCTCTGCATATAGCCTTCGGGTCTTAACCCGGACATAGTCTCCACATATAGTCAGCAGGACTTAAATCCCGGATTCGCATCACAAATTCTCATACATATATATTCGCATGTTGCCAAGTTTCACATAACAAGATTTCACTTGTAATTCACTCAATTCATGTGCATACAACATATAACATGCTTCTCGACTTTATATCATACATATATATATATAATTCAAAACTCATGCACGTATACTCTTCTTTTCTAGACTTTCGGCCCAGTGATCAAACATACATAAGCAATGCATTTCAAATCTCAATTTCGATCCTTTTCTCTATGAGCCATTCGGCTATATAGCAAACATGAATAAGGTTTCTTTCTCAAGGGGAAATCTTTCAAAAATCAGCATGTATATCATGGCATTTTAACTTAAATACCAAATTCGTTTACTCAAAACTTACCTTGAACTTTCCCGAGAAATTACGAGTTGGCTATTCGACCACTTTGGCCTTCCCTTTATCCGAACTCGTCCCTCTATGCTCTTCAGCTAAATAAAACATTTAATTTTATTAATCCTTATTCAAGCATCTCAATGAATCATTTTCACTTATAGTCAAATAAAACATGCATATTCTTCTCATTGCAAACACATACGCACATTCGGTCATTTCACATACATATCATAAGTCACAACAAGCTGATTTTCTGAGCAGCATTCAATAATTTACTCATAAATGGAGCTACAAAACTCCAAATGAAGTGCCGTTAATTTTTCATGAAAATAGACTCATTTATCTTCCATCCATAAAATTTTCATAATTTTTAGTTTGGCCAATCAATACCAGAATTTTCTTAAAGTTTCTCTATTTCACTGTTTGATTAAACTGACCACTCTATACTATGAACCGAATTTCTCCTTGTACAGAGCTCAAATTGTGTCCTGGCCTATTCCATTCGAAACTAGACTCATTAAGGAGTCTAAGCATATAAATTTTTCCCCATAAAAATTTTTATACAATTTATGGTGATTTTCTAAAAACAGAGCAGGGGACTTCGAAGTCAATCTGACACTGTCTCACTCTACTCTAAAAATCTATTTATCGGAAATTCCTTTGCTTGCAAGGTTTCTTTTATAAGAAACTAGACTCATTAAGATTTAATTACACAATTTATTCAGCCTCTAATTCAACTCTCACAAATTATGGTGATTTTTCCAAAACACGTTACTGCTGCTGTACCTAGCAGAATTTATACCAACTTCACTCTTTAGTGTTCTTATTCACGTATTTAAAACATAACATCATATACGGCATCATTTAGAGAAGTCATTGACCTCAACATATTTATACATACATAATTCACATTCATTTTAAATCAAAGAGTTCATGCCCATGGCCGAATAGGTCATTTTTCTTTAACCAAGAAGCTCCCACAAGCACAATTTGATCAATTAGTCTAACTACTATTTCTAATGCATACACACTAAGGCCATTCGGCCATATGTCCAAGCATGGACTTTATTCAAATCCATCTCCTAAACTTTAACTAACATTTTATAGCATTCCATTTTATACATGACACATACTTCCATCAATTCAAAGTTCAATCACAAAAAAAAAAGAAATATGTTTGATTTACTTCACATGCTAGGACTAAATGCATATGGTCTTAGACTTCACTTATCAATCAAAATCAAACATCCCTTTCCTTATTAAAGACACATTCGGTAATTCCATCTAAAATCTCAAAAGATATGTTCGATAATTAGCCATTCACCAAAACAAATTCATTCGTTCATCAAAACTCAATTTCAACATCAAAGCATAGTTTTTTTTTTTTTTCCTTATCACATTACAATTTAACCGAAACTAACTTGCTTCACAAATTTCAGTTTATAAGTAGGCTTGGGTCAAACAATTTAAGAAGCTCATCACATCCAATTTAGCCTCTATTTAAATTAACTCATTTCCATAAGGCTAAATATCATGCTAACATCCAATTTGCTAATCAAAAACAAAGCAAATCATGTAATTCAAGGAACCGAATGCCCCTCTTGCCATTTAAGCTACACCAAACTTACTAATTGGAGCTCACAACTTCAATTCACATGAATTTTTAACATCTTAGAGTCCTTCAAGGCTCCATTCACAATCGGCACTACACATACACACACAACCATGATAGCAAATTTTCTTTAGGGCCATCAAACAACTAAGAGCATTTTATACTAGCTCAATTACACAACCTTATAAATTTCCTATATACATTCGGTAATGAGCTCATATTACCAAGAGAATCGATTCTCCCATGCTCATTAAAACACAAGAAAACAATTTATTTCCTCCATTTTTCTTTTAGCAAAACCGAAAGCTTCATGGACATAAATCACATGAATATAGTACACGGGTCTTGTTGGAAACTTCAAGACCAACTAAAATCCACAACATTCAAAGAAAAATTCCATGAATCTTACCTCAATTTTCAGCTTCCCCTAGCCGAATGCCCCAAGCTGATGAATTTTTATTTTCTTCCTCAACTCACGGCAAAGAGAAGAAGAAAGGGACTAGCTTTGGTTTTTCCTCCCATTTCATAATAATAATAATAATATAATCACATTATAACTTAAAATAAATATTAAGTTTATTTATTAAGCTAAAATACAATACACAAAATGCCAAATTAGCCATCATTGCCGTCCACTAGAGTAAAATTGGGCAATTTGACATGCAACTCCTTCTTTTCTCATGCATGCATTAATAGGTCATCACACATTTGTCTAGCACATTTTCAAGGTTCACTACTAAGTCCCTTTTAGTGAAATTAAATTTTATAACTCTAAATCAACACATCAAATATGTCACACACGAATTAACACATATCATAGGCATCAAAATGAATATTAAATATATTTTATGCCTCGATTTTGTGGTCCCGAAACCACATTCCGACTAGGGTCGTTTTAAGGCTGTCACAGATGCCTTGAGCAGAAAGTTGCTGTTTGCTTTGATAGCTATGAATACTCAGTTGAAGGTGTCCGATGATGGTTTAATTTTAGCAGAATTGAGAGCAAGACCGATGTTCTTACAAGAGATTTTTGAAGCTCAGAAAAATGACAAAGATTTGCAAGCCAAGTGAAGGCAATGTGAGGTTGATATAGGATCAGATTTTAGAATCGGTTCTGATGGTTGTTTGATGTTTAAAGATCAGATTTGTGTATCGAAGAATGAGGAATTGATTCAAAAGATCTTGCATGAGGCACATAATGGTTATTTGTCGATTCATCCAGGCAGTACAAAATGTATAATGACTTGAAGAAAATGTATTGGTGGAACGAAATGAAAAGAGATATATCGGAGTTTGTATCAAAATGCCTAATTTGTCAACAAGTAAAAGCTGGACACCAAGTGCCTTCGGGACTACTTCAGCCTATCATGGTTCCCGAATGGAAATGGGATCGAATTACTATGGATTTTGTATCAGGGTTGCCGTTAACTCTGGGGAAGAAAGATTGTTAGACTAACTAAATTGGCTCATTTTATTCCGATACGTACAGATTATTCTCTTAATAAATTGGCTAAATTGTATATCAATGAGATTGTTAGACTTCACGGGGTACCTTTGTCAATCATTTCGGATAGAGATCCAAGATTTACTTCGCGATTTTGGCAAAAGTTGCAAGAGGCATTAGATACGAAGTTAAATTTCAGCACTGCTTTCCATCCACAAACTGATGGACAATCAGAGAGAGTAATTCAGATTCTTGAAGACATGCTTAGATGTTATGTGTTGGAATTTTAAGGAAGTTGGGAAAGATACTTACCGTTGGTAGAATTTGCTTACAATAACAGTTATCAGACGAGCTTGAAGATGGAACCTTATGAAGCATTGTACGGTCGCACGTGCCAAACGCTGTTGTATTGGACTGAACTCAAAGAAAATTAGATTTATGAAGTTGATCTAATAAAGGAAACAGAAGAAAAAGTGAAAGTGATTCGAGATTGTTTTCGGATAGATAGAAATCTTATGCGGATTTGAAATGAAAGAAAATCGAGTTTCAAGTTGGTGATAAGGTATTTTTAAAAGTGTCTCCATGGAAGAAAATTCTTAGATTTGGAAGGAAAGGCAAGTTGAGTCCACGTTTTATCGGACCGTATGAAATAATTGAAAGAGTTGGACCGGTAGCTTATCGGTTAGCCTTGCCATCTGAATTAGAGAAGATTCATGATGTGTTCCACGTATCTATGCTATGTCAGTATCGTTCAGATCCTTAACATGTAATTTCACCGACAGAAATTGAGCTACGACCGGATATGACTTACGAAGAAGAACCAATTAAGATTTTAGCTCGGGAAATTAAGCAACTAAGAAATAAAAGTGTCGCTCTCGTGAAAGTATTGTTGCAAAAGCACGGGGTAGAAGAGACTACATGGGAACCTGAGGAAACTATGAGGAATCAATACCCACATCTGTTTACTGGTAAGATTTTCGAGGACGAAAATCCTTAAAGGGGGGAGTTGTAATATCCGGTATTAGGGCCTAATCAGAATAGTGGTTTCGTGATCACAAATCTGAGATAGACATAATTATTTTATAATTATTTTGAGGTTTATGATATGATTTCATGATTGTGTGAAAATTTCGTGAAGAAATTCTATGCGTAAAGTGCTTAATTTTAAATTAGGGACTAAATCGAATAAGTTGCAAAACTTGCATTCTAGAAGCTTTTAGTATGAAATTGCTTTGGAATATTAATTAGGAGATCTTAAATAGCAATTTGACCAATTTCTAAACTTTTGGACAAAAATGGGCTTGTACATGAAAAATTTTCAAAGAAATGCATTAAGGGTATTTTGGTCATTTGGTAATTAAAATGAATTAAAAGGGAAATTAAGGCCAAATTGTGTTCATCTTCTTCAAGCCTTGGCCGAACCTTACCTCTCTCCATAGCTAGGATTTCTTCAACTTCCAAGCTTCATGGTAAGTGCATCCAAGCCCCGTTTTTAATGATTTTTATGTTTTTGGAATCCTGGTAGCTTGATTTAGCTTATGCTAGCAATAATTCAGCCTAGTGTTCATATTTGGAAAAATACCCATAGGTGAAATTTGTTTATTTTGGTGTTTTATGATAGAATATGAGGTTTTGAATTATGCTAGACAACTTGTGCTACTCGGTTTTAAGTGAAAACGAGTAAAACGGCTTAATCGGTAAAAATACCTATTGTTCATAAGTACATGTTATAGTGGGAATTTGGGGTTGCTGTTAGTAAATAAATGATCAGCATGTCCTAAAACATAAGAATTTGGGATAAAGTTTAATTTCCAAGCTTTGGGGATAAAATGTAAATATGTAAAAGTTTATGGGCAAATTCGTAATTTTGACAAAGTTAGAGTTAAGGATCGTTTTGATAAATGTGAGTATTAAATAAGCTAAATGTTTTATTTTAGATCAAGAGAAACAAGATTCGAGTCGTGATCGAGGGAAAAACAAAGTTTACGAGGAATAGACTCGATTTCTAACATTTTGTACCGAGGTAAGTTCATTTGTAAATAAGGTAACATAGTTGTTATTTCAAGTAATTTAGTGTTATTTATATGATTTGGTACTCATTATCATGAAATATTATGCTTTGTGATTTATTATTTATTGACATGCAAAGTATTTGATTAGCTTGATAAGCATGAAATGCTAGCGAGTGTTGGTTCCGACATTTCGAGGAAGATGACCAAAAATATAAATTTTGAGGAAAATCTCGTTTGAACCTTGGGAATAGATTAGGATACAAGTGACATGTCACTAAGATGATTGACTTCTGAGCTCGTTGAGTTGAGTCCGAGTTCGTGAGATGTAACTAGGCATCCGAGCTCGTTGAGTTGAGTCCGAGTTCACTTATGGATGTGAACGCTCGAGCTTGTTGAGTTGAGTCCGAGTTCGCTTATGGGCGGGTTACATGGTAGCTTGGCTACACAAATTCCGTAGGCTATTGAGTTTGTCTAGCTACGGATAAGACACTTATGTGTATACGATTGTGTATCTGAATTATATTCTGATTTGTTCAACAGGTAAATTTTTAAATGAATAAGGAGAATACCTAAACGTATAGGATATGTTGGAAAGTGTGGTGAAAGAGGAAATTGGACAGGTATGAGCTTAAATTTCGAGTTGAGATCTTGGTAAGAAATGAATGTGGTAAGATAGCAAGTATACTTGTGCCATGAATGTTATAATGATATTTATGTAATTAGTATTTATGCTGATTTGTATAACTATGTTGCTTTTTATTTACATGTGAATTTACTAAGCATTTATGCTTACTCCCTCCTTTTCATTCATTGTAGTTTTGACAAGCCAGCTTGGAAATCGAGAAAGGTCGAAGGAACGTTCACACTATCCAGAGACAATTTGGTATAATGGCTTGTGTATTTTGATGTATGGCATGTATAGCATTACAATCATTTTGTGTAAATAATATTATGATATGGTGATGGTTTGGTAAGGAAATACTTGGAAATGATTAGCCATTAGAATGGCCAATCTAGATCATATTTGGTGTCATGTATGTTTATTGTGCTATTTAGTCCATGAAAATCCATAAAAAGGTGAAATTTGCTATAAAACAGAATCTTACAGCAGCAATGACGTGAGTTTGGAAATTTACTAAAAATAGTAGAGATAGAATTAGGTGGTGAATAAGATATGAAATTTAAGCTTATTGTGTCTGTTTTCATATGGAAGAAACAAAACAGGTAAAGGAGTTTTATTTTATGTGATATTTGGGTTTTGGTGGAACAGGGTCAGAGCGATTTCTGAATCCCCTGTTCTAACTTTATAAATTCACTAATAATTGTAAAAAAATAATTAGGAGTCGCCTTATGTGTACAGATTCCTTATTAAGTATAGTTTTAATAAAAATAAACGACATAGTCTTTTGAACTCTGTACAAAGAGAAAAGTGGTTCGTATTGAACAGGGGTCATAGCAGTCGAACTCTGTAATAGGGTAAAATTTAACTAATAAAATGTACTAATTGGCCTAACCAAAAATTCTAGAAAACGATTAGTAGATAGATATATGAGTCTAGTTTTAGGGAAAATTTACAGATCTTAATTTTGAGTTTCAGAACTCAAGATATGAATTTTTTAGCGACTGTGACGCAGATTGATAGCTTATTACGAATGTTGGAATAAATGATTTCTTTAAGTGATAAATTAAGTTTGGTAACACCTCAAGCTCGACTCCGGCGACGGTCTAGGGTAAGAGGGCATTACACGTGTGCCTACTCGTGTGGACAACGTATAGGCTATTTACCAAGCCTAATGCCAGCCTAAAACTCATAAACACTTACACCAATTCAAAGACACAACTCGTAGCATACTGAAGCAACCAAACATCCATAATTATCAACTCAAATCATGCAAGAGCCACATCCATGCAATGCATCACCCTATGATTATACTTATAATCAACATTTGCCAATTTCAAATGGCTTTATACAAGTTATCACTTAACTAATATGAGCCAATATCATTAGCCATCACTATGACACATATACAAAATGGCCACGTCTCTATACATGCCATACTTTCAAAATATCAAAATCACATAATACCCTAAAATAAAGCCTTGATAGTGTAATGCAAACTTTGACGATTCCTGATTCCTGAGCTAGCTTGGTGACACTATAAAACAATGAAAAGAAAAGAGGGGTAAACTATATAGCTTAGTAAGTTTATATGCAAATAATAAACATCATATTTATAACTTAATCATACGAAATCCATAATGGAAATTGGTATGAACATTACTAAACTCTTATAGCCATTTCTGACCCAATCATAACCTTACCATAAGAGCATTACTAAACATCACATTTTAACTCATTGTTATTCTTCCATCCAATAGTCATATGGACTACGTTTGTACCTGTAACACTTACTTAGCATGAACTTTTGTTCTCGTATAAACTAGGCCCGTTGAACCACTCGAAATCACTAAAGATACTCAGGAGTCATACATAGGTCATACAATGTCATATTGCAGATATGGTCTTACATGCAATTCAATATCGATGCCAATAGCCCAGCCATGGTCTTACACGAAAACTCATAGCGATGCCATGTCCCGAACATGGTCTTACACGAAATCTCATACCAACGCCATGTCCCAGACATGGTCTTATGCGTACTACCATACCGATGCCATATCCCAGATATGGTCTTACACGGGAACACATCTCGATAGCTTTAATGTTATGACTCTTGTATCCTAAAATGTTCTGGAGGTTCGTACCAAACTTCCACACTTATCGAATTATCGTCTATCATATTCATGCAATTAAACTCATCCGCATAGTCAATTACACAACTTCAAGCAATAATTAAACATTTTAACATAATATAACAATGTATTATTTACACATAAACTTACCTCAGATAAAAAAATTTCTAATATTGCAATTTAGTCTACAACCTTGTTCTTCCATCGATCAAGGTTAATTTCTCATCTTTCTTGATCTATAATAACACATTTAACTCATTTAATTATCACATTATTCAATTAGGCCCAAAAATCATATTAAGGCTAAATTATATTTTTGCCCCTAACTTTTCACTTATTTACACTTTAGTCCCTAGGATCATAAAATGAAAAGTATTCATTTTTCTCAAAACCCAAGCCTAGCTAAACCTATTACAAGCTTATAGCAACCCACATTTTTCATTTATTCACATATTCCTACACACATTTTTTAACTTTTGCATTTAAGTCCTTTTTGACATTTTCACCGAAAATCACTTAGTAAAAGTCGTTTATCTAACACTAAACTTTCATTTTCTACCATTAGACATCAAAATACATGCATGTCACGCATGGTTAAATTTTTAAACATAAACCCTACTTCAAAATAATGGTAGAAATAGATAAACCGAGTGATAACGACTTCAAAAACGTAAAGAACATTGAAAACGGGGCTAGGATGCATGCACTATCAAGCTTGAAAGTTGAAGAAACCCTATCTATGGTTTCCTTGTGAAATTCGGCCAAGCTAGGAGAAAGATGAGCAAAATTTTGACTTTATTTTCCCTTTTTATTCTTTTATTAACCAAATGACCAAAATGCTCTTAAGGCCTTACTTTGAAAATTTACCCTTCCATGTCCATTTTTGTCCATCATAATATAAAATGGTCTAATTACTAAATAAGAACTTCTAATCTAACAATTCATTTCAATTAAGCACCCAATGCTTCTAGAACGCATATTTTGTACTTTTTGTAATTTAGTCCTAATAATCAAATTAGACCCTCTATCGATAAAATTTCGTAACGAAACTTTCACATATGCATTCAATCATACTATAAACCTTAAAACTTTATCACAACAAATTTTTATACTTCGTATTCCTAGCCCCAAAACCACTGTTCTGACTTGGCCCTAAATTGGACTGTTACAGATCGAGTTACAATAGACTTCGTATCGGGTTTACCCCTATCTCTGAGAAAGAAAGATACAATTTGGGTTGTCGTTGACTGTTTGACGAAGTCTACACATTTTATTTCAGTACGTACAGATTACTCCCTAAAGAGATTAGCTAAGTTATACATTTCTAATATCGTTAGATTGCACAAGGTGCCAGCTTCTATTATTTCTGATAAAGATCTGCAGTTTACATCACTATTCTAGAAAAAGTTACAGGAAGCTCTAGGTACACGGTTGCATTTTAGCATTGCATTTCATCCTCAGACCAATGGTCAGTTTGAGCGAGTAATTCAGATACCCGAGGATATGCTTTGTTTTTGTGTATTAGAGTTTAAAGCAATTTGGAGAAATATTTACCATTGGTTGAATTTGTGAGTCGAGCATAAAAATTGTAACGCCCCAAAAACTTGAGTTCTTAATTTTTTTTTTGTATTGTTGCTTAATTGCATGTTAGCGCTACTTAGTTAGTGATTTTGAAGTATTTGGGGGTCTCTAAGAAGTTCTAGGTTCAAACTTTAGTATAAGAAGAATTTTTGCTTTTAGCATCTAAGGGAACCTTGACTCTAGGTTGTCAGATTCTTAAGTTTGATGGGTAAAACTTGACAAAAAGAACCAGTAGCATAGGTTGTAAGTGACGCCTTTTTAAGGTTAAGGGAACGGGGTTTAAGGCTTGGAAGATGCGATGGAGGTTTTATTTTACATTAGTGCCGTGCAAGTGGTGGAGATTGACCAAAACTCTGCAAAATGGAAGTTTGAATGAGTCTTAGGGAGATATGAGGAGGAAGTTGAGGAGATAATATGAAGTGTTAGAGAAAAACAAGGAAATATTTAGAGGTTAAAGAGTTTCAACAAAATGTGGACTTTGTTGTCACAAGAGTTTCGGCTAAGGGGAGAAGTTTTAGGTCATTTTCGGCTTTTAGGTGTTGTTTTGGTAGTAGCCGATTGTTGCTAAGGAGTTCTTTTACTTTTTTTCTCTTTTTGTTCCTTTGCCATTTTGGTTTCGAGATCTTTTACTCTTGGTTCTCTTTGCATTTTGGTCAATTTTGCATTACCCTCTAGGCCAACTTTTATGCTGAACCTATTTGACTATCCAGTGGTCGACTTCTCTCTCTCACTTCTTCCCTTCTCAATTCTTGCCTTTCCCTTTGACTGTTTCACTCTAAAACCAAGCACTCTTTTCCTACTCCTTCAAAATTCTTCATCCTCTTTTACTTACCAAAACCGACTATCGTTTCTTCTCTTCTCAATAGGCTTTGCCTTGGCTGAACCTCTGTACCTTACTCCTTTACTTAAGAAATAGCTGAATTCCCTTTTCTCTCAACTACTTCCTTTTGATCACAAGGGGTTGTAAAAGCTGAATACTCCTTGCTCTCACTTTTCATCTAGTGTCGAATCTGTTCTCACTTCTTTCCTCCTATCGAAAGGTTGCATTTTCTGCTCCTTTTTTTGCCAAGGTCAAATGTAAGTATTGGTGACTTCTTCTGATTGGTTTGTTGCTGATATTATTCCTTTCTTTCTGCCAAATCTTCCCTCTTTTCTCTTAGTTTAATATTGGTTGGTACCTAGGTTTTCTCGAGGTTTGACAGTACGGCAAGCAGCTTGAAGCAATTGACATCTTACTCGAAGTCTTGATCAAAGTAAATGTGCAGGCCTTGGTATAGTTGTAGACCGAATATTATTCATGGATCTATAATTGGTCAAGTGTGGATTTACTCACGTGTTTTTGCAATATTGTTTAATAGGGCTTGTTGTTACTTAGAATCCATCAAGGGGGTTTAGTTTTGCTGACAATTAGAGAGGAGTTAACAAAGCTTCATCGATTAAGGTATGTGTTAGTGGGGTTCGGTTTATGTTGTGGAGAGGAGGATAATGGTATTGATCAAGTGATTGATTATTGACTTTGAATATTGTAGGTACGGTGCTAGAGATTTGTACCGAGTTTTCATAAATCAGGTGTGTACCTACACCACTCTAACTATAGATCAGTAAAAGCTGAAATGTCGAAATGCTGAAAAGCCAAAAGAATGGTCACGGTAACCACATGAGCGCACGAACGCTCATGTGGGAAGGGTGATACAATGACAGAGGCCCCATGAGTGAACTCATGGACTTGGGCCGCTTTTAGGCTGAAATGGGCCATGTGTTAATGAATGATAGTCTGAATGAGTTCAGAGTGAATTGACTTCAATTTTGAATTTCAGAAGGGACTCGATATTTCTAATTTTGTGTTTAGATGTTGATTTGTTAACAAGTTAAAGTCGAATAACAAGAGCATTTAGGACTATTACAGTCAATGATAATATTGGTGTGCTAGAAGATAGAGTTACTATAGATTTTATATCTGAATATATTTTATCCCCAAAAAGGATGATGTAGTCTGGAGTGTGGGTGATCGTTTGATAAAAAAATCTATATAATCATTTTGGTATGTACAGGTTTCTTATTTGACAGATCAGTTGAGTTATATGCTTTTGGGCTTGTTAGCTTTCATAGAGTGCCAATCCCCATTATTCGGATTGAGATCCGAGGGTTATATCGCAATTATAGAGAAATTATAGAAAACTCTGAGTACACAGTTGCATTTTAACACTGTAATTCATCTTTAAATCGATGTTAAGCCTGAGATAGTACTTCAAATCTTTAACGATACACTCCGGCACTATGTTATGAGTTCAAATATAACTGGGAAAAAGATATATGAGGTTGAATTGATTTGTGATTCTGGGAAATAGTGAAAGTGATTCATGAAAGTTGAAAGCAACTTCAAACAGACATATGTGGTATACAGACTTGGAACTAAATGGTATTAAATTTCAGATCAGTGACAGAGTGTTTTAGAAAGTATCGCCTTAAAGAGGATTCTTCTATGATATATAAGGAATTTTGAGTAAACAATATCCAAACCTAAATTTTGGTAAGATTTTCGGGGATGAAAATCCCTAAAGGGGGAAAGTTCTAATAACTCGATTTTATGCCTAGACAGAATAGTGGTTTCGGGACCACAAATTCGAAGAGGAAAATTTTATTTTTATTATATTTTTATGGTCTACAATTTCATGGAATGATTTTTCGAAAATCTCGTTTGAAAATTTTGACGTTTGGGCACTCAAATTAGTCAAAAGGACTAAATTGTAAAAATTGCAAAACTTGAGTTCTAGAAGCTAGAGGTTTCAAATTGCTATTAAATTCTAAATTGGAGGTCTTAAATGTTAATTAGACCATTGGTTAATTTTTGGACAAAAATGGACATGAAATAGGTGAAATAAAATATTTTTAAGTTAGGGGCATTTTGGTTATTTAGTGATTAAATGATTAAATAAACAAAATTAAAAGCCAATTTTTGTCCATCTTCAACCCCATGGTTGAATTTCTCAAGAGGAAACCATGGCTAGGGTTTTTTAAGCTTCCAAGCTCGATTGTAAGTCTGTTCTAGCCCCGTTTTTAATGATTTTTACGTTTTTGAAATCCTCGTAACAAGATCTATCTATTTCTATCACTAATTTGAGATATGGTGAAAGTCTAGGGTTTTGAACCATGATCAATGTGTGTGTATTTTTGTGTTTAATAATAGAAAATGCATGTGTATGGTTAGAGAAACGACTTTTACTAATGGATTTTCAGTGAAAATGTAAAAAAGGACTAATTTGTAAAAGTTATAAAATGTGTAGTAAAAATATGTTTTAATGGAAATTGTGGGCTGTTATAGTTATGAAAATGGTTCGGCTAAGCTTATATGTTAAAGAAATTGAATAAATTTCATTTTACGAGCCTAGGGGCAAAAGAGTAAATAAGATAAAGTTTAGGGGTAAAAATGTAATTTTACAAAAAAGTGACATTGGGCTAATTTGAGTAGCATGATGAATAAATAAATTAAATGTGTTGTTATAGATTAAGGAAGATGAGATTCAGACTTAGAACAGGGAAAAACAAAGAGTATGACAAATAAGTCATTTTCACCGATTGTGCTACCGAGGTAAGATTGTATGTAAATAATGCATCAGTTTTATTTATGTTTTCATATTTTGATATATTTTATGAATTTTGGCTGAATATTGAATGTAATTTACAAAATATCGACAAGTAAGAAATTTCCCAGTTGAGCCTTAGGAATAAAAATGGATATGAGTGACATGTTCACTAGGGATCTATGTGAAAATCTATGTGAAAATCTAAGTGAAATAAGTCCATGGCATCTAAGTGAAATAAGTTCATGGCATTGTGCTAAGTGAGATAAGTGATCCGGGTGCTGGTCCGTATGTCCTACCAGTGGCTGGGTAGTTCGGCATGTGTTGCGGATACCTGACAGCTTGTGTGAGCAGCACTGAGTAGCTACGTTTGACCATCAGCTTGTGTGAGCAGACCCGTAAATGTGATTAGCTTGAGAGCGAGCCTATGTGAAACTTTGTGAAATGATGTAGCTTTGGCTACAAGGGTGGCACTATGTGAAATATCCCGATGTATCCATTAATATTCTGAAGTGTTCAACGGGAAATGACTAAGTGTAAATGAATATGACTAAGTGATGAATAGGTGCAGGTATGTGTGTGTAAAATTATGAGAAATGTGCTTGATATGTGACCGAACTTTGGTAAGGTTATTATGCAGTAAGTGTTACGATGAAAGTTAATACAATGAAAATATAAAAGAGTAAAATTAGCAATAAAACAGTTTTGGACAGCAGCAGTTGTGTGACTTTGAAAAATCACCAAAAATGGTAGAAATTGGATTAGAGGTTGAATAAGACATGAAATTAAAGCTTATTGAGTTTATTTTCACATAAAAGAAACAGTGTAGCAAAACAATTTCATATTATGATATATTTGAATATTTGTGAGTCAGGGTTAGAATTATTTTGGAATCCCCTATTTTGACTTCTAGAAAATCATTAAAAATTGTATAAAAACAATTATGGGTTAGAATTTATATTTTTAAAATCCTGAACAAGTATATTTTGAAGAAAAATAAATGGGAACATCATCCAAATCTTGTATGAGAAGATAATTAATTTTTAGTAAAGAAGGGTCGGAACTATCAGACAACAGAACAAGAATGATTTAAAGAATAAAATGTACTTATTGGCTAAACTGAAAATTCTAAAAATTTTATTTTAAGGAGATATATGAGTCTAGTTTTAGGGAAAATTACCGGATCTTAATTTGGATTTTTGCAGCTGAAGATATAAATAATTTAGTGACTATACTCGAGTAGACAACTTGAGATGAACATGAGTAAATAGTGGAACTATGTGCAATTATGATTGTATTATCTTGAGAGCATATTATGAGGATTGGTAAAAATATGTTAATAAATTGCTTATTATTTACATATCAACTTACTAAGCTATATAGCTTACCCCCTTCCTTTCATTTTTCTATAGTGTCATAGATACTAGCTCGGGTTGGAGACCGTCGGAGATTCTATCAAGCTATTGATTGATATCAATGTTTTCAAGAATTTTAAGTTTATGGCATGTAAAGGGACTCAGTCATTTATGTATGAGTTATTATGTTTTGGCCAAATGCATTAATTTGTAATGGTTAAAGGTTTGATTTATGTGCAACTATATAACTTGGCTTATATTGGTTAATTGGTTGTAAGCCTATATATATATATTTTATTTACATGCCAATGTCTTGTGATGTGAGTTGTGTTTGCATGATACATGATGAGCTGTGGGTCATGGCCTAAATACTTAATGGTTGAATGTGCTAGTAGCCTTGATGTCTAATGGCTAAGTTTGGCTTAATGGTATGGTATGATAGTTAGATATAATTATGTACGGATAAGAGATGTTGATGATACATATTGAATGTGACCAAGTGTGACTTGGTATATTAGTTGTTAAATGACAAGTCCAAGGTTGAATTATTGATATATTGGTAGCTTATTTATGCCATGAAATACACCTTTGAAGTTATGTTTAAGTATGTGCAATTGAGGATGACCAATGGTTGGGAAAATAACCAATTTCTTAGCTACACGAGCAGAGACACGGCCGTGTGTCTCAGCCATGTGGGGGACACGGCCTAGCACACTAGCATGTGTCTTGGCTGTGTGACCCTTATTTGTTGATGACGTCATAAATAGAGAGTTATACGGGTTGAGGACACGGGCGTGTCCCAAGCCACACGGGCGTATGCCCCTTCCAAGCATGAAAATTTTCTAAGTGTCCCAAGGTTCTCGGTTTAGACTTGAACCACTCCCAATATCTGTTTTGGCTCTCGTAGGCTCGTGTAAGAGACAATATGCATGTGTATAAATAGTTTTAAATTGAGTGAAATTTTATGGCCAGTTTTGTATGGTTGCTTATGTTTATGTCTAGTAATGCCTCATATCCTGTCCCGGCATCGGACATGGGTAAGGGGTGTTACATAATTAATGTGCAATATGGGTTATCTGATGACCTTGATAAGCATACAAAATTTTCAAGACTGTGAAAAGTGAAGAACTCAACCAATTTCTGACAGATTTATGTCTAGACTGGACAAAATTGATAGTTTATCGAAATGGTTGCGACACTTTTGAATGTGTAACGTTGAAGCCTCACAGGAGAGTCTGGTATCATTTCCTTAAAACTCGTCTCATCCCTTCTACTCAAAACTCAACTATTTCAAAAGAACGTCTGTTAGTATTGTGCTCGATTATGATGGGTAGAAATATCAATGTTGGAAGCATTATCTTTAGAGAAGTCCACCACTACTCCGAAAAGAACTTCGGTATCTTAATTTTTTTGTCACTAATTACAACAATTTGTTATAGTGTGAAGGTTCCTATCTAAGTGGATAAAGACACAATCACCAACAAAGGAGCCATAATAAATCAACTCGCCTTGAGAATTTTTAAGGAGGAAATGCCAAGGCATTTGGGCTTTACATCTGTAACTTCTACTCCTATGACTTCTAATGCTACCCCATCAATGTCTCATAGTGACATTGAACAAAAAATGATTGATACTTTTGAGATGTTGCAACAACAATCTCAAATGCTAGAGAAACACCAACTAATGCTAGCCAATGATCTTAGTCGAGCTCAAGAGGAAATGGCTATATTTTGGGGATATGTCCGACAAAGGGATAAGGCCATTAAGAAAGCTCTTCAGAAGAACTTTACCAAACCTATGCCTACGTTCCCTATTTTTCCTAAAGAATTTTTGTTGGAACCAAATGACGATGATGAAGATGGAGAAGAAGCCACTGCTGAGAAGAATACCAAAAAAAAAAAGACGGAGAAGATCAAAAAACTGAATCTATACATATTGAATCTAATAAAGACGACACTGATGTGACTCAAACTGCTACACCTATTGACACTACCATTACACTGAAATCCACTACACCTATGACAGAGCAAGAACATGCAGTTCATCAATTGATTGATGATCTCACAAAGTCAGATGTTGATGATGAAGATGAGGTGCTAATCAACTAGCTAAAAAGGTAGCGCTACAAGCGAGCTATTGGGAAATCAGTTCAAGCTGATGCTAGTAAAGTGAATAGGCAATCGCACTACCAGAAAATCAACCTAATTAGAGTAACCCGATTACTTCCAAGCTCTTTTTTATTTGCAAGTACTTTTTTCATTTTATACCATAAGTTTCATGCATTCATATTTGGTTGTCATGGTTGTTTTTCATGTTTAATTGTTCATGCGTTGAGGACAATGCATCCTTTAGATTTGGGGTGTGTTGCGTTGTAAATATAACATGCAGTAGATTTATGTTTTAATATTCATTCTTTTTACTTTCATTTTGCTAGTATATACAAATGCCAAATAACTGTCAGACTATGCTGAGTATATTGTTATCGGTGATGTTCGATGAGGATAATATCTTTTTGATTAAATTAGAAAGTTGTGATAGTTGATTAAACATGTTTAGCTTAGGATAGTTGTTTGAAAATTGATTCCTAAAAGTAGAATAACTTAAGTATCATTGCAATCAATCAGTAGTAGGGTTCTTTTAATACATTTAGAATTTCTTGAATCTAAATTCAATAATTTGGTTATGAATAATAAGGAATACCATGGCAATAGTTTTACACTCCAATGTTTGAAACTATTGAGTAGGTCAGTAATACTTTGTTTGCTCCATCGTATTATTGATCAAAAAACAAGTTTGAATAAGAGTGAGTAAAAAAATTATTATTTGTATTAATAAGAATGATTTAAGGACACTCCACTGTAGTTCTAGGCTGAGTAGCTAAGGAGGTAGTTATTTGCTCCATCCATCTTCTAAGTTAAAAGCCTTAGCTCCATGAGTAAACTACATTCAAATTGTGGCATGATATAGTACTTGGCAATCTAATGAATGATTCATTGAGATTGTTAAGTAAAGAAGCCATGTGACAAGTTGAATTCCCTAGAAAAAAATAAATAATATTTGTAATTAAAGTTTTGAAATGACGGAATAAATGAGAATAGAGAAACTGAATTTAGAGGAAAGATAATATAAATACATTGGGAGAGGTTTGCTATAGTCAGAATTGCATAATTATTTAGGAGCTTTTATTTTTAGGAAACATTTTCTACACTTCATTTGCTAAACAAGCCTATAAAACTTAAACAAATTATTTTTAGCAGAAGACTACCGAGAATGGAGGTATAGAATATATATATATGGTAGATGATTTAGCAGTATATACAAGGAAACTGTGTGGTTTTGGAAATTCATGCATTCATACATATTCATACATATTTTGCTTGAGGACAAGCAATGATTCAGGTTTGAGAGTGTGATAACTCTTGAATTAATTGTTTGTAATTAAGTAAATATATTTGCATTTTTAGGATATTTTTAGAACATTACATAACAAAGCTTGGATTATGCTATAAATGTTATTATTTGTTACTTTTATTATTGGGGAAGAAAGGTGTTGGTTGTGGTTGGCAGCAAGCGCGGGATGAAGAAGAGAAGAGAGAAAAGAGTAGGAAAATGTAGGGAGTGAAATATTGTCATGACAAAATGCTAGTTGGATTGCCACCAAGAATGTCATGGCAATTCTAGGAAGATGATGCAACACTCAGTCCACGTCACTCTCAGCTAACTATACTTGTAACAGATAAACCACCATGAAAAATAGTAAACAAATGGTGTGCGTTGAGAGGGAGGGACCTACCCTATAAAGGAGGAAAGAGAAGAAAAGAAGGGAGTTTTTTTCACAAGAGATGAATTAGAGAGCAATTTTTTCTCCCTGCATTAGATTCTTGTGGAAAATCTTAGAGAAAAGAGAAGAGAGGGTATGTAACACCCCTACCCTTATCCATCGTTGGAATAGGGTTACGGAGTATTACAGAACATATCATATAATACATTAAAAAAATCTCATTCATTTCACATTTCAATCATTAAACTTTTAATCATATTTATAAAGTCTCAAATATGAGCCTACGAGGCCCAAATCATGCATTAGAAATGGTTCGGGACTAAACCAATATCATATAAAAATTTTAGGAAAACTTTGAAAAATTCGAAGTATAGGGTACACACGCCCATGAGGCCAGGCCGTGTGAGAGACACGCCCGTGTCACAGGCCGTGTGAACATTCAAAATGGGATTACATGGCTGTGTCCCAAACCGTGTCCTACCCCGTGTAACTCTCTGACTTGGGTCACACGGCCAACCACATGCCTGTGTGATCAACCTGTGTAACTCACTGACTTGTTTTCATTTAATGCTACAGGGGACACACGGCCGTGTCACCTGACCATGTGTCACACACGGTTGAGACACACGCTCGTGTCTTTGCCAGTGTGGACTAAAATAGGCTAGCTTACAAGCCACATTTCTCACCCAATTTGCATTCACCTACACCAAAACATATGATATATATCCAATGTATAAATAAGCATCCAATTCAACCGAAACAAACATTAAATATGCCAATTCTATATTGCTTATAAGTAACAATACTAACCATTCAATTTCATACCAAATTTCTATTCTTAATTCATCAATTTGGTTACTTTCAATTATGTATTATTTAACCTCAAATCAGAAGCATATCAATCTCAATTTCAACCGCTTATCAAAATGACCATTTGCACATTATAAGCACATCACTAAGTTATACCAAAATGAACCACATCACATAGCAATTTGCAAAGTCAAAACATTAACCATTTTTAAGCCAATTTATTTGGATAAATACATCACTAACATACAGGCCATATTGACTCAACTCCTATACATGCCATATAACCAAAATTCACAAGTTCAAAAATACCAAATAACAGCTAGATAATGTGATGAGATCTCCGACGACTTCCGAATCGAGCGAGCCTCTGAATCACTATAAAACATAAAAAAAAAAAAAAACAAACAGAGTAAGCTTTAAAGCTTAGTAAGCCCGTATGATATAGAATTAAACTTACCAATTAATTTATAATTAAATAAACTAACACAGTATATGTTCCAATTCCTTTCTCAAATGTCTATCACATTAACTCATCCATTGGTTAGTCAAGTAACATACACACATTTATCTAATCAATATGAATGCATTCAACAATCATTCAAGCTTCATATACTCATATCATTCTTTTCATACTTCAATACATCATATAACATCCATTACATGTAATTCATATAACTTTTACGATAGTTTATAGTAACTCATATAATCCGTAGCAGATTTATGCCCGCTGAACCACATAGAATATCGATAGATACACGGGTGATACACATAAAGTGTACGAATCGATAATCTGTCAATTCATGAACACATATGCTCTTTCGAGCTATAACAATAAGCTCCTCTTGAGCTGAGGGAACAGTAAGCTCTAATGAGCTGAGAAACAATAAACTCTTACGAGTTGAATATCAGTAAGCTCATACGAGCTGTGGTGAGTCCGCAACACATGCAGGATCTCAACCAAATTGGTAACCCTAGTGACATGTCACTTGTATCCTACAAATTCCTACGGTTCAAAGGGGACTTGGTGATACTCGGATTTCATCATTTAGGCATTCAATTATCACATAACTCAATTTCTCAATTTACAATTATTCATTTCAAATAAGTACACATTAAAATATTCAATTCTACTTATATGAACTTACCTCGTATAGCTCAGATGTATACAATCGTTTATTCGTCAACTTTTCCTTTTCCCCGATCTAAATCCGATCTTTACTTTTCTTGATCTATATATAATCAAATTTAACTTGTTCAATTTCCATTCTATTCAATTTAGTCCAAAGCACCTAGTTTGGCTAAATTACAATTAACCCTAAACTTTTAACTTCTTTACAATTAATCCTTATCTCATAAAAATGAAAATTCATTCAATTTAATATTAGCCCATGCTAGTTGAATTTCCTATATGCCCATAGCAACCCGTATATTTCATTTATTAACACATTTGACCACACAATTTTCACATTTCTCAATTTAATCCTTATTTGACATTTTTATCAAAAATCACTTAACAAAACTTGTTAATCTAACAACAAAGATTTATTTTCCATCATCAAACATCAAGATACATGCTTATTCATCAATGGTAAAACTCACAAACTTTAATAGTTTCTCAAATTAGTCTCTGGGTTAGCTAAACCTAGCTGCAACAATCTCGAAAACAGAGAAATCATTAAAAACTGAGTCAAAATACATACCTAAATGGATAATAGAGCTTGGTTGAATGACGAACCCTAAAATGGCTTCTTCTTCTTTCAATTTTCGGTGGTAAAAAGATAATGGAAGATGATGATACAAATTTGTTTTATTTTAATTTAACTTAATTATTAATTACCAAAATTAACCTTTAAAAACATAAGTAATTACACGAAATACCATGCCACTATCATTCACTATCTCATAAATTGGCTAGTTATCACATAAGAACCTTCACTTTAAAGATCTAAAGCTATTAAACACATTTTGGCTAATACAACACAACTTTTATGCTTTACGCGATTTAGTCATTTTTATCAAATTAAACAGAAAAGTTAAAATAATAATAAAATAATATTAAAATAATTATTTTGGCTTTAGATTTGTGGTCTCGAAACCACTATTCTGATTTGACCAAAAACGGGTGTTAGAGGGTAGTACATTATAAAGCAGAAAAGTTACAAACGTAGGGAAAGGGAAGACAAATTTTCCCTGGGTTTTCTGACAAATCTCATTATTAAAGTGAAAGCTGGAGTAGCGAGAGCTTCCTACAGTTCTGCCTTTATTTTCTGATTTGAACTTTGTGATTCATGAACATAAATTTCATGTTGAATGGTATTATTTTGGATTTGAATGTCCAATCCATGTAACACCCTAAACCTGACCCAGACGTTATGGCCAAATCTTGTGTGTCACATAGAAGTTACGTTTGAAACTCAATTAAAATTTAAAACTCCTTCTTAATGATAATGTCATCTAGCCAAATCATTTGTTTATAACTATTCTTTGATATCTATTCCATTACATAAAACCTGCGAAAGTTTTTGTTGTTAAAGTGGAACGTGTGAATATTTTTGAAAACAGTGATTAGTTTTGAAAACCTGATAACCTAATCTAATGGTTTGAAATGATAGAACAGTGCAAATAAAGAAAGCTAAATCCAAAAATCCAAAATGGCATTATTACATAAATAAAACCCAACTAAAATTAAAATAAAATAAATCCCAGAAACAAAAAACATGTAGCCACCCAGAGTCTCTCGTAGCTCCAAATCGTCTAAGGCTGGGGGTTACCTGCGCATTTAAAATAAAATGTGAGTTTGCGAAACTCAGTGTGTAACTTCCTAACCAACACAGTAACCATACATGCAAAACAAACTGAGCTGAAGCCTTATGCAGAAAACAGATCAGTCTGGGCCTTGGCCCTATACAAAACAGTGTGGGCTCAAACCCATTATAGAATCAAAACAGTGAATGTAAGTAAGCCCAACCCAGTCCAACTATTACACCACCCGTACCAACCATCACACCATGTGGGGAATAACTCGACCCACCCATCTAGCACACCAATACGCAGCCATGCTACTAATAACAGATCACGTGGCAAAGCCACCAGAATCAGAGTACGTAGCAAAGCCACTAATAATAGAATTACGTGGCATAGCCACTAAAATAGATCTTCCTCCAAATCATACCCAACCCCTTGCAGAATGTCATGTCATACATATAATATGTGCATAACAAAACTCATACTCATCAACCAACCTATTTCTAGAGATATGATGGTCACTTAAGCAATCAGGGGTAAAATGGTAATTTTACCCCTTAGGGTATTTTGGTCATTAACCAAGTCTTGGAAATCTGAGTACCTAATACGACCTCTTGTAGGGTCTTGTGTCGTTTCGAGCAACTCAAATAACCTATATGGTCAAAACAGTGTTTTTGGGCCCAAAGCCCATATTGGGCGGCTCAAGTGCACGGAATTGTGCTTGATAGCCTCTACAGTCTATTGCCTATTATTCGTGGACTCGGTTCGGCCCACAAGCATTCGCACACCCATAAGCCCCTGAATGCCGACATTTCAGCATTTCGGCCTTTTGGCTTTTGCCGATCTATACTATAGTAGGGTGTGGTTATACACCTTTTGTTTCGCGATACTAGAGAACCCCTTTAAGTGGCTTGGTTAGAATAGCCGCCCGCTCTCTAACGAATATCTAAACCACATATATAGTTATTATTATCATAAACCAACTTGTTAATCTTAACTATAGCGTCCCTACTATAATCGGCCAATAAAAACAAGGAAATGACAACCACTTACCTATGCCAAAGATTAACTAATAGGCCTAGATTGCTTCAACAGCCCACCACTTCTAGCGAAATCAACCATTAGGTGATACCTAAGAGATCCAAATAGGATGGTCAACAAAAAAAAGAGTTCAAAGTTGTTCACAAATAAAAACAACCCAATGCCGATTCCATACGTGGGAAAGAAGAAATTCGAAAAACATTCGAAACACTTACCTAAAACTAGCTGGTATAAACGGTAGATTGAAGTAACAGTCGCTCACTCTCCAAAGTCCCAAACACCCAATCAAAACAATTCCCAAGTGATGAAGAGAAGAGTATTCGGCTATTTGAAACTAAAGGAGGACTGTAAGGGAAACAGAAGAATTCAGTTATTGAAGAATTCGGTCAAAAGAGAAATGGGTATAGTTGTTAGATTCGGCCTAGCAATGTCTTCCCCACCCAATTGCACTAATGATCAGAAGAGATTCGGCTAAAGGAGGTTTTTAACACTGAGAGAAAAGAAAAACAAGAGAACATGAAAAACAAGAATATGGTTCCTAAAAGTGTTGATATGACGCCAAATTAAGAGAACAAGAAAAGCAAGAAAAAGAAGCAAAAAGAAACAAATGTCGAACCCCAAAAGAATTAAAACTCCATTTGGCACCTAGGCTCCAAAAAAAATTGAAACTACATGCTCCTAAAAGCCCCTAGCCGATTTCCTCCCTTTAAGCTACCCAATTTGGCTAACACTCATCTTATACACCAAATCCCTTGAAAATCTCCTTGATTTGCTCCATGATTCACTCAACCTTTCAATTTGAATTTTAATTCAAATTTTCAATACCAAGTCATCTCTTACCAAGTCTTCAGCCACTTCCAGTATTCGAATCCAAGTCCACTTCTTACCAAGTCCATGTAACAAAATAAAAACCATTAGCTGATGATGGGATTCGAACCCCATACACCCTTCCTTTTGTAAATCATGCCACAAGCCACTCCACCACTTGTCTTTTTGTATTAAGCAACCCTAACAACTTTACTTAAATGCTGTGAGCTGACGTCCATACTCCCTTCAGCCTAAAAATCAGAGTTTTGCCAAAGGCTTGGCTTTAACCCAGGCCTTCTAAAGGCCCCCCAAACACACCTAAACCATCAATCCAGCATACCCAAACATGCAATTGACAATTTATGCAAAATTCTCAAACCCTAAAATTTTGAGGCGTTACAACTCTACCCCCTTAAAGAAATTTCGACCTTAAAATTTACCTGGTCAGAATAAGTGAGGGTATTGTTGTGCATCACTTCTTCAGGCTCCCACGTGGGTTCTTCTGTACCGTGATTACGCCAAAGCACCTTGACCAGTGGAACTGATTTTCCTCTCAGCATTTTAATGTCCCAATCCAGGATTTGCACTGGTTCTTCCTTGAAAGTCAAATCATGTTTAACTTTAATCTCCTTAACTGGCACTATATGTGAGGGGCTAGAACAGTACCACCTCAGCATGGAGACATGAAAGACATCATGAATCTGGTTTAGCTCAGGAGGCAGTTTGAGCTAATATGCTACCGCACCCACCCATTTTAGAACTCGATAGGGCCCAATAAACCGAGGGCTCAGCTTGCCCTTCCGACCAAACCTTAAAATCTTCTGCCAAGGTGAAACTTTTAAAAATACCAAATCACCCACAGATTACTCAATCTCTTTACACTTTAAATCGACATATGACTTCTGCCTATCAGATGCTTCCTTTAACTGATCCCTGATCAGCTTAATCTTGTCCTCAGTATCCGTAACTAACTCTAGTCCCAACACTTGACGTTCACCCAGTTCAATCCAACAAGTAGGTGTACGACATCTATGACCATATAACGCCTCATATGGTACCATCTGAATACTTGCCTGATAACTATTATTATATGCAAACTTAACTAACGGTAAGTAATCTTCCCAGCTACCCCAAAAATTACTAACACAACTTCTTAGCATATCTTCTAATATTTGAATCAGCCTCTCCGACTGTCCATCTGTCTGAGGGTGAAAGGTGGTGCTAAAATCCAATCTTGTTCCCAATGCCTCATGTAACTTCTTCCAAAATCGAAAAGCAAATCTAGGATCACTATCAGATATGATTGATACCGACACCCCATGTAGTCTCACTATCTCTGCTACATACAACCTAGCTAACTTCTGAAATGAATAATCAGTATGGACTGATATAAAATGAGTGGATTTCATCAGTCTGTCCACAATAACCCAAATCGAGTCCTTCTTGGAAGGCGTCAAGGGTAGCCCACTTACAAAATCCATGGTTACTATTTCCCATTCTAGAGTGGAATCTTGACTTGCTGCAAAAGCCCAAAAGGTAGTTGATGCTTAGCCTTCACTTGTTGGCATGTTAGGCACTTACCCACAAATTTTGTTACCTCACACTTAAGTCCAGGCCACCAATACAACTCATGCAAATCCTGATATAACTTATTTCCACCAGGGTGCATGGCACAAGGGCTGCCATAAGCCTCTCGCAGTATTGACTGCCTCAGATCAAGGTCCTTTAGAACACAGACTCTTCCACAGAAACACAAAACTCCTTCACTATTCAGCCCAAAGTCAGCAGTCTCGCCATTCTTTACTTATCGAAACCAAGAATCCAGTGATTCATCTAATAACTGCTTCTCCCTAATTTGCTCAGTCCAAGTCGGTCTTACTTGCAGCTTAGCCAATAAACTACCATCATCAAAGAGACTGAGTCGAGTAAACATTCCTCTTAAATCAGATACAGCCCTACGTGTAACGCCCTAATTTTTGGGGTTTTGAGATTTTTGCTTGAATTTATCTTTGCATGTCTTGATAGGCTGTTGGAGTAAATTAAATGTGTTTAGTGGGCCTTTGGAAGGCCTAAGTTTAGGTTAAAACCTGGTAGAATTTTAAAATTTTAGACTTAAAGGAGAAGGGGCATTGACTAAGTGGGCTTTTAAATAAATGTTGGTAATTTAAGACACAGGAAGACCTGTGGTAAGGTGGCAAGGTAGCGCCACTTGGAGCTTAAAGAAGTGGCGTGTGGAGGCTATGTAAGGGCTAAGTTTCAAATCCCTTGGTAAGCAAGGTGTTGTTTTATTTTTTAATGATTGTGCATGGTAAGTGATGGAACTCAAGTTGAACTTTAGGGGAAAGTGTTTGAATGACTCATGAGATTGAATCAAGGAGGGATAAGGGGAGAAAATTTAGGAATTTTGAATGGGAAGCAAGTGATGGCCAAATATGGGTCTCTTGGGGAGCATTTTCAGCTGGGGTCTATTGGTGTTCGCATAATCGACAAGTGGAGTAAAGGGTGCAAGCTGAATACTTCTTAGGTTCTTTTGGAGTTTTAGTTTCGGCATTATTGGTAGGTAAGTGCTGATTAGGTAAATCCTTAGGGTGCTTACATTCTTTTCTTCTTTTCTCTTCTCCTCCCTTTGTTCTAAAAGCTGAAAACACAGTACACAACCCTCTTGTGCCGATTTGCCCAAGAGCCAAACCCTTTTCTTCTCTTTTCCTTCTCAAGTCGAATCTATCTCTTCTTTCTCCTCTTTCTTCTTCACTTCATAGCTTGTCTAGACTCACTTGGAACCTTACCTAGTCGATTTCTCAAAAGTCAAGATCCCGAAAAGTTTAGTTTTGTGTCGATTTCTCCTTGGCTGAATCTCTCCATTCTTTTTCTTCTCTTCTAGCCGAATCTCTTGTTCTTCTCATCTCTATCTCTTTACTATTTTCTTTGGCACTCCCTAATAGCTGAACCCTCTCATCCATTTGCAAACACTTACCCTCTGGCCAAATACTTTAGGTATCTTTTTCACCTTTGGGTTTTGGGCTAGATCTGGTAGAGATCGGGGTTGATTTGATAGAAAACAACTTTGGTGGTTCTTTCGTGTGGCAAGGCTGTCAAGAGCACTGTTGGGTAAGTAGTTTCTTTCCTACTCTATTCTTTCTTACGAATCAAGAAAAGACGAAACACCTAACCCCCTAGTACTAGTCGATTTTGAGGCCTCTCTCTAATGGACTGATTTAACTTCTCTTTTTGAGGTCAATTTTGGGAACAGCTATTCATAGTAACAGTGTGGTTAAAATGATTGTAGGTTAACCATTCGAGGGACTTCTAAGTATATCGCAAACAGGTGTGTAATCGACACCCTCTAGTAGCTTAGATCGGCAAAAGCCGAAAAGCTGAAATTCTGGCATTTTGAAGGCTTACGATCGTACCAGTGCTCGTGAGTCAGTTTGAAATGGTAAAGTTGGTAATCGCAATTGGTAAGACTGTTGTGTGCACGTTTTCGTGCATTTGGGTGATTTTGGGCCTCAAAGGGCCGAATTTGGGCCCAATGGGCTTACTAGCTCATATGGGTGAAATCGAGCGGTAAGTATATTCTGGTAATCTGGTTATTAAATCTGCTAAAATGAGTGGAAAATTGGACTTAGTGGGCCACAGTAGCCTGTGGGCTCTATCTGACCCATTAGGGGGTTTTAGGGCCCGATGACCCTGTAATAGTGAAATGGGCTAATTAAGTTACTTAGACGACGATAGGTCTGTAGTAGACTATAATAAGCATGATACCCTAAAATCTAGAAATTTACTGAAATAACCCTTAAGGGTGGAAATTATTGTTTTACCCCTAGGTGCTAAAAGACCATTTAACCCCTAGGGTTAAGTTGACTGAATTGCATGCTATTATATATGATACTTTGTATGTCATGTCATATTATATTCTGTTGCATGGGGTTGGGTTATTATGATGGAGGAATTGCTAAAGTGGTAATGCCACGTATTCTGCTTAAAGGCTCTGCCTCGTATTACTGTTCTGGTGGCTTGGCCATAATATCTGATAAAGCAGTGTGCTGCGACTGTGGTGTGTAGGGCTGGGTGGGTTGAGTTATTCCCCACATGGTGTGTAGGGCTAGTACGGGTGGTGTGTAGGGATGGATTGGGCTTGGGCTTTGCATACATGCATAATACACTAATCTGTTACTGTAATGGGCCTAAGGCCCACACCGTTTTCTGAATAAGGCGATGGCCCAGTTATCACTATATTTGAATAGGGCTTAGGCCCAGTCTAAGCTTGAACTGATCTCTAACTTTGGTTGGGTTAGCTTACACACTGAGTTTTCACAAACTCACCCATTTTCTTTCCATCCATGTAGGTGAACCCCAACCTTAGAGGACTTGGAGCTGCGAGGGATTCGGAGTGGCCACGTGGACTGTTCTCTCGGTTTTATATTTTTTTTGAAATTTACTTAATTTTAGTATTCTTTAATTTTTGGGTTTTAAACTGTAATAAGGTCGCTCGGTAATTATTTTTATTTTGGTTTTTACTTATTTATTTAGTATTAGTTTCAAATGATAGTCTAGTCCGTGCGGATTTTTATTTCAAATTAATAAACGTTTTCCAAACATATCCTACGTGACAAATGGGTAACCTAATAGCAACGACTCTATAACAAGATCTTTTAAGAAGTAAACTTCAACTGATAGTGGATAGGGTTTTTATAAACTAAATAACTTACTATTTTACAAAATGCATGAGATGGTTTTGCTAAGTCAACCTAAGGATTATAAAAAGATGATTGAAGCGCCATTAACTATCCATGTGACACACTAGATCTGGCCATAACGTCTGGGCCAGGTTTGGGGTCTTACACTACGGCTCAGTGCATCTGCTACCACGTTAGCCTTACCCAGTGGTACTCAATCGAGCAATCATAGTCCTTAAGAAACTCTATCCATCTTTGTTGCCCAAGGTTCAACTCCTTCTAAGTAAGTAGGTATTTGAAGCTTTTATGGTCCGTGTAAATGATACATTTTTCCCCGTATAAATAATGCCTCCAGATTTTTAGTGCATCATGCTCATTCTCGGTACTTGAATATGCCAAGATATCGTTTATAAAGACAACCACAAACCAGTCCAGATAAGGTTGGAATACCCAGTTCATGAGATCCATAAAGGCTGCTGGTGCATTTGTAAGTCCAAATGGCATTACCAAGAACTCGCAATGCCCATACCATGTTCTGAATGTGTCTTATGAATATCTACCTCCTTAACCTACAATTGGTGATACCTAGAACGAAGGTCAATCTTGGAGAATACCGAAGCTCCTCTAAGTTGATCGAAAAGGTCATCGATCCTGGGCAAGGGGTACTTGTTCTTGATAGTCAGTTTGTTCAACCGACGGTAATCAATACACGTGCGCATCGTCCCATCTTTCTTCTTGACAAATAACACTGGTACTCCCCACAGAGACACACTCGGTTGGATAAACCCTCGATCCAGAAGCTCTTGGATTTGTGCATTTAATTCCACAAGCTCCTTCGGTGCCATCCTGTAAGGAGTGATGGACACTGGAGCTGTTCCAGGCAATAACTCAATTCCAAATTCGACCTCACGGTTCGGAGGCAACCCAGGAAGCTCATCAGGAAAGACGTCCAGAAATTCCCTGATAGTTCTAACATCACCCACAGAAGGACCTTCAAAATCAGAATTGCTCACATATGCCAAAAATGCTTCGCAACCCTTATGAACCAACTTTTCGGCCCTTAATGCTGATATAACGTTAGACAAATAATCTCTATACTCTTTTATCACAATGAACTCTTTATCCTCCAAAGTCTTTAAAACCATGCGCTTAGTAACGCAATCCAAATTCGCACGGTGCTTAACAAGCCAGTCCATACCCAAGATAAGATCGAATTCCCCATATGGTAATTCCATCAAATCCGCCAAAAAGATTTTACCTTGAACTTCTAAGGGCACGTCTCTAAACAATTTGTCTACTCTAACAAATTGTCCCAGTGGACATAGCACAGACATCTCACTAGCAGTATTCTCAAACTGAATACCTAACAATTCAAACACATCACATGCAACATATGAGTGTGTAGACCCAACATCAATCAAAGTAGTGTATGGCATGCTATGAATAAAAAAAGTACCAGTTATGATGTTGAGGGCGTCACCATCCTCACCGCGATCAGCAGCATAAACCAAGGCTGGCTGTCGCACCTTAATATTACCAGCACCTCTGCCTGGTGCTCCACGGCCACATCTCATACCATTTTCGCCTCTGGCCTGGCAATGGCCTCTCGGTGGTTGCTGACCACTTCTAACTAGCTGAGTAACCCTCTTGTCCGCAACTTGCATCTGTGCCAACCTCTGAGGGCAATCCCTAACCACATGCTCTTTAGACCCACACCTAAAACATGCACCAGTAGGCCTCCACCACTCACCTTGATGAGTCCTCCCACAATCTGCACAAGCCTGCGGTCTAACAATAGTCACCGGAACTGCTCGAACCGGCCCATCAAATCTGGCTTTCTTAACAGGCCTCTCAGAAGAACTTGAATGCCCTAAATCCCTTCTAAATCTGCCCTGATCCTTCTCATGATTCTGACACTCTGAGTGCTTCACATTTTCTACTATCTTCGCTTTTCAACTAGAGCAGCAAAATCACGCTACCTCTGTGGAGCTATCAGCATCCGCAACTTGTCTCTGAGACCATCCTCAAACCGTACATAACGTTCAAACTCAATGGCGACAATCCCACAGTCATATCGACTTAATCTTAAAAATTCTGCTTCGTACTCTGATACAGACTTATTTCCCTGAGTCAGGCTTAAGAATTCCTTCCTTCAGGCGTCCACATAACTTGCCCCAACATACTTCCCTTGAAAGGCTGCCTTGAAAAGGTTCCACATTAACTGATCAGTTGGTGTGCCATCCCTCACAGTGAGCCACCATTAGTAGGCCTCATCATGTAGTAAAGATACTGCTCTCTTCAGCTTCTGCTCCACTAAGCAGTTAAGATCGTCCATTATCCGCTCTATGGCCTCTAACCAATACTCGGCCACATTCAGGGCTACGTTAGATACACCTCTAAAAATCTTTGTTCCACTAGGCCGGAGCTGCTCAGAAATTGATCCCCAATTAATCATTCTAGTACTCGCTCTGACAACTCTTCCCAGAACACGGAGCATTTCTTGGGATAAAGCGTCATCCCCCGCTACTCGATCGTGTGACCTGTATCAGTCGCTGGTGATGCTGGTGCCTCTCTAGCAGGCATATGACCTGACGCTGAAGCTGAAGATTCAGCCCGGGCACTTCCTCGGCGTCTACCACGGCCACTTCCGCGTGCAGCTCTTGTACTCATATCGATGTCGCGTATTATTTGATTATGACTTTTATGAATTAGTTCATAATTTTAGTAGTTATTAAGGATGTCTTATGCAATAGGCAGTAATTTAAAGGTGTGTTTTCGTAGATTAAGATCTAGCTACAGTTTTCAGTCTTTTACAGTTTTTATTACAGTCTCTGTTTGCCCTAACTATAGAGTTTTAGTACAGTACTAATGTCTACAGTACAGTTTAGTCTATAACAGAAAAATAAATCAGAGAACTTACAGATTTGGTGCCGGAGACTCGGTGTGCCACACTTCAAGTATCACATTTCAAAACAATTCCAATTCCTTATAAAAAGTCATTTCTTCAACCACCAAAATTTAGGAAAACTTTGAAACCCATTATTGAGAAAACTTTCTAAAAACCCATACTTTGAGAAAAAATTTTTCAAAAGAGACCTAATTTTCAATACAGCTTCAATCTTAAAACTCCTCGTTGCTCAAAAGATCAAGGTTTACAAAAATTTAGAAACCCTTTTAAGAAAATTTTCAAAACAATCAAAATTTCAAAACAATTTAAATCATTAAAATCAATTTTAAGGGAAAATTTTAAAACCCATACCACAGCTGAGTTTTGTAACCTGGCTCTGATACCACTAAATGTAACACCCTAAACCTAGCCCAAACGTTATATCCAAATCTGGCATGTCACACAGAAGTTACGTTTGAAACTCGATTAAAATTTAAAACTCCTTCTTAATGATAATGTCATCTAGCCAAATCATTTGTTTAAAACTATACTTTGATATCTATTCCGTTACCTAAAACCCGCGAAAGTTTTTGTTGTTAAAGTGGAATGTGTGAATATTTTTGAAAACAGTTATTAGCTTTGGAAACCCGATAGCCTAATCTAACGGTTTGAAATGATAGAACAGCGCAAATAAAGAAAGCTAAATCCAAAAATCCAAAATGGCTTTATTACATAAATAAAACCCAACTGAAATTAAAATAAAATAAATCCCATAAATAGAAAACATGTGGCCACCCCGAGTCTTTTATAGCTCCAAATCGTCTAAGGCTGGGGGTTACCTGCACATTTAAAATAAAAGGTGAGTTTGCGAAAACTTAGTGTGCAACTCCCCAATCGACACAGTAACCATACATACAAAACAAACTGAGCCGAAGCCCTATGCAGAAAACAGATCAGTCTAGGCCTTGGCCTTATATAGAACAATGTGGGCTCAAGCCCATTACAGAATCAAAAAAATGAATGTAAGTAAGCCCAACCCAGTCCAACCATCACACCACCCATACCAACCATCACACCATGTGGGGAGTAACTTGACCCACCCATCTAGAACACCAATACGTAGCCATGCTGCTAATAACAGATCACGTGGCAAAGCCACCAGAATCAGAGTATGTGACAAAGCAACTAATAACAGAATTACGTGGCATAGCCACTAAAACAGATCTTCCTCCAAATCATACCCAACCCCATGCAGAATGTCATGTCATACATATAATATGTGCATAACAAAACTCATACTCATCAACCAACCTATTTCTAGAGATATAATGGTCACTTAAGTAGTCAGGGGTAAAATGGTAATTTAACCTCTTAGGGGTATTTTGGTTATTAACCAAGTCTTGGAAATCTCAGTACGTAATACGACTGCCTATAGGGTCTTGCATCTCTTCGAGCGACTCGAGTAACATATATGGTCAAAACAGCATTTTTGCGCCCAAAGCCCATATTGGGCCCACCTGGGCCCACACTCTCGTGTCACTCATTTAGTCCAGTTTTACATATGGCATCACAAGCCTTATCAATCAACATACCAACGATCACTTCCGAGTAAGTCGCCCATATGGGCCCATTCGACCCATCGAGGCCCATAACGGCTCAAGTGCACGGAATCGCACTTGATAGCCTCCACAGTCTATTGCCCATTATTAGTGGGCTTGGTTCAGCCCACAAGTGTTCTCACGCCCGTAAGGCCTCGAATGCCAACATTTCGGCATTTCAGCCCTTCGGCTTTTGCCGATCTATACTACAGTAGGGTGTGGTTACACACCTTTTGTTTCGTGATACTAGAGAACCCCTTTAAGTGGCTTGGTTAGAACAGCCGCCTGCTCTCTAACGAATATCTGAACCACATATATAATTATTATTATCATAAACCAACTTGTTAATCTTAACTGCAACGTCCCTCCTACAATCGACTAATAGCAACAAGGAAACAACAACCACTTACCTATGCCGAAGATTAACTAATGGGCCTAGATTTCTTCAACAACCCACCACTTCTTGCGAAATCAACCGCTAGGTGATACCTAAGAGATCCAAATAGGACGGTCAACAAAAAGAAATAGTTCGAAGTCGTTCATGAATAAAAACAACCCAAGGCCGATCCCATACGTAGGAGAGAAGAAATTCAGACAACATTCGAACACTTACCCAAAACTAGTTGGTAGGTAGATTGAAGTAACAGTCACTCACTCTCCAAAGCCCAAAACACCCAAATCGAAACAATTCCAAAGTGATGAGGAAAGGAGTATTTAGTTATTAAAGAATTTAGTCAAAAGAGAAATGGGTAGAGAGTTGTTAGATTCGGCCTAGCAATGTCTTCACCACCCAATTGCACTAATGATCGAAGAGATTCGGCTAAAGGAGGTTTTTGAGACTGAGAGAAATGAAAAATGGATTCCGATAGCAATAGAAAGAAGACAATTAGAGAGGAGGAGAGTTTGGCCAAATGAAAGATATTTTACCACAAGGTTCAGCAGAGGTTGGAGGTTCAAGGTAATCGGTTTGAGCAAGGGGTTGGAAGAAAGAAATTAGGGAAGGAGGGATCGAGATTAGAGAATATGGAAAAGAGATGCAAAGAAGAAAAGAATTGCGAGGATTAATTTTCGACAAAGTGACAAAAGAATATGGTTCCCAAAAGTGTTGATATGACGCCAAATTAAGAGAACAAGAAAACAAGAAAAAGAGGCAAAAAGAAACAAATGTCGAACCCCAAAAGAATTAAAACCCCATTCGGCACCTAGGCTCTAAAAAAAACTGAAAGTGCATGCTCTCAAAAGCCTCTAACTGGTTTCCTCTCTTCAAGCTACCCAATTCGGCTAACACTCATCCCATACAGCAAATCCCTTGAAAATCTCCTTGATTTGCTCCATGATTCACTCAACCTTTCAATTTGAATTTTAATTCAAATTCTCAAGACCAAGTTATCTCTTACCAAGTCTTCAACCACTTCCAGTATTCGAATCCAAGTCCACTTCTTACCAAGTCCATATAACAAAATAACAACCATTAGCTGACGATGGGATTCGAACCCCATACACCCTTCCCTTTGTAAATGATGCCATAAGCCACTCCACCACTTGTCTTTTTGTGTCAAGAAACCCTAACAACTTTACTTAAACCTTATGAGCTGACATTCGTACTCCTCTAAGCCTAAAAATCACAATTTTGCCAAAGGCTTGGCTTTAACCCAGGCATCCTAAAGGCCCCCCAAACACACGCAAACCATCAATCCAGCACATCCAAACATGCAATTGATAATTTATACAAAATTTTCAAACCCTAAAATTTTGAGGCGTTACAATCCATGAACTAAATCTCATTGGGTTTGAATTATTTGGTTGAGTTTTTATTATTTTTAATGCCCATGGTATGATTTTGAGTAGATTACTGTTTCATTTGATTTGTGATTATATTAAATGCCTGCATGCAAGCTCTAGAGATAAATGATTGTATGGTATGTTAGTAGTCGGATTTAATTCTGAATAGATTAAATAGACTGGATTATTATCGATTGATACAGGCAATCATTCGATAAAATGTTTGAAGCACTCTAGATATAGAAGTTCCAATATGTACAAGAAAAGAAAGAAAATTCTTGATATCATTCTTAAGTTCTATAGACAGAGAAAACTCAGAATGGTAGCTCAAAGTCTAGCTTTTGAAATAAGCAAACTGTAATAATGAATCCTTGAGCAGTAAAATGGTCAAGATTTTTCGATAGCATTATTATAGTATAAGAATAAATCCTGAGTAATTCCAACCTTTATCATTCAATAGTATAAATCCTCCCTACTTATTCTTTGAGAATTACCACAGCATTTCAATTGCCCTAGCATATTTTTGATTCATAATTGATTTTATTAATCCATTCATTAATTCTCTTCATCTATTTGTCATTTGTTTCTTTTGCACAGTTTAATTAGTAAATTTCATAAGTAATAGCATAACCAATTATTTTAATCAATTCCGATCCCTGTGGAGATGATGCTCACTTATCACTTTATTACTTGATTTAACGTGTACACTTGCACATTCGCATTACACATTCACATGCGATAGTCTCATCTCTTCCTTAGTTACCCAAGTAGCCTCTTCCATTTTGTGGTTGCGCCACAAAACCTTAACCAAAGGAACTCTCTTTTTTCGTAAAACCTTCTCTTCACAAGCTAAGATCTCTATTGGTTCTTCTTTGTAAGTGAGATATGGTCGAACCTCAATCTCCTCTACTGGCACAATATGCAACAAATTTGAATGATACTTTTGAAGCATAGACACATGGAAAACATTATGAATTCACTCAAGTTTTGGCAACAACATGAGGCAATAAGCTACCAGTCCAATCTTGTCAACAACTTCATAAGCCCTCACATATCTTGGACTTAACTTACCCTTTCTTCCACGTCTTAAAACTCTTTTCCATGGAGAAACCTTCAAGAACACCTTATCACCAACATGGAACTCGATGGCTTGATGTTTCAAATCTACATAAGATTTCTTCCTATCAGTTGTGGCTTTTAACCTCTCACAAATGAACTTCACCTTCTCTCTAGTCTCTTGAACTAAATCTGGTCCAATAACCTTCTTTTCATCTAACTCTGTCCAACACAAGGGAGTCCTTCACTTCCTACAACACAACGCCTTAAACGGTGCCATGAGAATACTTGCTTGGAAACTATTTTTGTAAGCAAACTCTAATAAAGACAGATATCACTCCTAACTACTAGTAACTCAATCACACAACTTCGCAACATATCTTCTAATACTTGAATTGCCTTCTTAGATTGGCCATCAGTTTAGGGGTGATAAGCTGTACTAAAAGTAGTTTTGACCCCAAAGCCTTTTCTAAACTATTCCAAAACCTTAAAGTAAAACGAGGATCTCTATTAGAGATGATAGAAACTGGAACTCCATGAAGACATACAATCTTTACAATGTACAACTCGGCTAACTTTTGCAAAAAATAGTTGGTACACACTACTAAGAAATGGACATTCTTCGTTAATTGATCTACTATAGCCCAAACCGAATCCTTCTTTGATGATGTCAGCAACAAACCTGAAACAGATTCCTTAGTAATCCTTTCCCACTTCCATTCAGGGATAGCAATCGGTTGCAACAATCCTGAAGGAAATTGATGTTCAGCTTTCACCTTTTGACAAACTAAACATCGAGCCAAAATTCGTAACATCACGCTTCAACCCAGGCCACCAATAAATCTCACGAAGATCATGATATATTTTACCATTACCAAAAATGCATAGCGTAAGGGCTACTATGCGCCTCGGTAAGGATCACTTGTCTTAAATCCATATCTTGCGACACACACAATCTACCTCAGAAATTCAATATAGCTTCTGCATCAACATCAAAGTCCCCTTTGACACCTTGCTCAACTTGATGAATCCTCTTCAACAAATATCCATTTAATGGTTGTTTCTCATTGGTTTGTTGAGACAAAGTCGACCTCACTTGTAGTTTAGCTAGCAAACCACCATCACTAGCTAAACTCAAGCACGCAAACATAGATCTCAACTTCGTCATCAATTTTCTACTCAAAGTGTCAACAACAACATTTGCCTTACTTGGATAATACTCAGCCACATAGTCATAATCCTTCAAAAGCTCAATCCAATGCCTTTTCCATAAATTCAACTCCTTTTGGGTGAGGAGGTACTTAATGCTCTTATGATCCATGTAAATAACACACTTTTCCCCATACAGATAATGGCGCCAAATATTAAGTGCAAATACCACATCTGCTAATTCCAAATCATGAGTAAGATAGTTGTGTTCAGTGTCTTCAACAGTTTCTAAGCATAAGCCACAACTTTACCCTCTTGCATCAAAACACAACCAAGACTCGAATACAAAGCATCACTATAAACCACAAAATCTTTTCCAAGTTTTGGTTGAATCAACATAGGTGCCTTAGTCAACACTGCTTTAAGTTGTTCAAAACTCTTTTGCCTTTCATCCGTCCATTCAAACACCACATCTTTTTGAAGTAGTTTTATTAAAGGTGTCGCAACAAGAGAAAACCCTTGAACGAATCTACGATAATAACTAACCAAACCTAAGAAACTCTAAACTTCTATAACACTCCTAGGCAGCTTCCATTCGAAAATCGTCTTAACCTTTTTAGGATCCACTCAAATCCATTCTGCTAAAACAAAATGACCTAAGAATGCCACTTCCATAATGTAGAATTCACACTTAACTTAGCAAACAATTACTTACCTCTTAGAATCTGCAAAGCAGCCCTTATATACTCACCGTAGTCCTTCTGAAAACGAGAATACACCAAAATATCATCTATGAAGACCACCATAAATTAATCCAAGTACGAATGAAACACTCTGTAACACCTCAAACTCGGCCCAGACGTTATGGCCAAATCGTCATGTCACATCAAAGTGTCGTTCAAAAACTAAATTTGTTGATAAAAGTTCATTTCCATGTTTAAATCTTTTTCTGTTTATGTTTAGCAACTCATCTCGTCAAAAGCTTTCCAAAATTTAGACCTGCTAGTAAAAATCCATATTTAAGTTAAAACCCATTTAGTTTTTATTTCTTGAGAAAATTTGGCAAATTACATTATTACAATTTGAAAACAACTTATGAAAACGATTGTCATATTTGTTATCGTTGATTTCTTAAACTGAACAAAATCGCAGAAGCTTTTCTAATTGAAAACATTGAAGTTTAAATTGTGTGCTTTTCTTTAAAATCAGTTATTACTTTGAAAACTCATTTTTCCTACTCTAGCAGTTTAAAATAAGAAATCAAAGCCCAATTTAAAAATTAAAACCCAATAGCCTTATTACATAACCAAAAGCCCAATATGAAATTTAAATAAACAAGTCTAAAGCAGAATATCAGCGGTTGTATGGCCATCTCCGAGTCCCTCGTGGCCCCAAATCACCTAAGGTTGGGGATTACCTGTACAGTTAAAAGAAAGTGTGAGTTTACGAAAACTCAGTGTGTAATCCCCTATCAGACATATAATAAACAGTGCATGCAGAAACAATCTGGGCCTGAGCCTTATTCAATAAAAGAGCAATTTGGGCTTTAACCTTATACGGTAGCAGAGTGGGCCTAAGCCCAATACAGTATCAATATAGTGTAAGTATGCAACGTAATCCAATCCAACCAACACACCACCCGTACCAACCAACACACCATGTGGGGATAAGATCGACCCACCCAACCAACACGCCAATATCGAAGTAAAGTTGCTAGTAGTAGTAACGTAGCAAAGCTGCTAATAACAGTAAGTGTGGCTTAGCCACCAGTATCAGAATATGTGGCAAAACCACCAGAAATAGTAAATACGTGGCAGAGCCACTAGTACTTCCTCCATAACAGTATCCCAACCCCATGCAGTATGACGTGCCACAACTATTACGTATATGTAGTATGTCACGCTCAGTATCAGTCATATAAACATCATACACACATCAATTAACCTACCACTAGGGGTGTAACGGTCATTTCGTCAATTAGGGGTAAAACAGTAATTTTACCCCTTAGGGGTATTTTAGTCATTTAACTAATCTTGGGATCTCAGTACAAATAACGACCCTTCAGAAGATCTCCAGTCATCTTGAACGACTCAGATGACCTAAGTGGTCATGACAGTGTAAATGGGCCCAAGGCCCATTTCTCGGCCCAAGTGGGCCTACACGCTCGTGTAGCCCATTTGGCCCAATTTCAGGCATGACTATGCAAACCTCATAGCCCAATCTATTATTTTTCACTTACCATGGATTATACCCGTGTGGGGCTACGAGCCCATTTGGCCCACACGGCCCATTTCGGCCCAACGAGGCCCAAAATAGCCCAAGTCCACAAGAACGCTCGTGGCGGCCATTACAGTCTGTCACCCATGATTTTGCGGGCTCGATTTACCATATGAGCGTTCGCACGCTCGTGAGGCCTTAAATGCCGAAGTTTTGGCTGATTGGCTTTTCGACAGTAATAGGTTTTAGTGTATGGTTACACACCGTATTGCGAATCGCACGATTAACCCTTGAGCACCGAACCTACATTCTAATAAGGCATATCATTAGCCTACCGTTAATAAGATTCACAAACTCTAAATCCCTAAATTTTCCATACCACTAACCTTGATAGGCAGTAATATCGCCTTTAACCCTAAAATCGTTTGGCTAGAATCACACAGATGTTGATGGAAGACTACACCCTTTCCTGCCAAAATGTTGTATTAATCAAAGAAATCCATTGATCATCAAAGCATGACCTAGAACTTGAATCAATATTTAATACTTAACAAAAACCCAAATCCAAAGATGAGGCATTCGGCTAACCCCAAAGTGCTAGACCAAACACTTACCTTAAATCGCGTGCTAAGAAAACGGTTTCGGTGACCACCTTAAGAAACTCCTTCACTTCACTGAAAACCTAGAATCCAACCACCACCATACCATAAGAAAGGGATTATGATTTGGGCAATCAAAGATCCAAGAAGATGGTATTCGGCTATAAGAAAAGCATAAGAAGATCAGTCTTAAACAAAAGAAAAGAAGTAACAACACCTACCCTTCGACAGAACACTTGCAGACTGTGACGTCAATGCCAAACGATGGGAAGAGAAGATGAAATGCAAGAGAAGGGGGAGGAGAGTTCAGCTATGAAGGAAAACTGAAAGAATATAACAAGAAGAAAAAAGATAATTAGCTAGAGGAGAAACTTAAAAGAAAACAACAAGGTAGAAGTGGAGAGGGGTTGAATTCGACCAACTTAATGAAAAGGAAAAGATTGGGGAAAAGAGAGGAGGTATTCAGTCATAGACAGAGTTAGAAACTAATTGCCAAAATGAGACCCTAATGAGAATAAAGACTACCAAAACAAGAGATGAGAGAATTCGACAAGATTAGGCTTTTAAGAATAACAGGAACTACAACAAAACAAAAAGGGAAAAGTACACAACAAGTCAAATGCAAATTCAGCACAGAGAGGGAAGAAAGAAAACGCAAGAGAGGAAAAAAAGGAAAATGAAAAGGGAAAACCAAATAAGGAATACACCCTAAACTCTCAAATTGCCAAAAATGCACATCAAGGGACCCCTTAGCCAATTTTCCACACCCAAATTCCTTAATCGGCTGCAACTCCTCTCCAGGTTGAATTCCACATTTTTCTCCACCCAACTCTCCTCCATATCCATAACAACCATCATCATATCCCTTGATTCTCTCTCTTTGACCAATTCTACAACCAACTCAGTAGAGTTTCAGTCAAATTTCACCTCTCTCGTTGCAAGGAGATAAAATAAATTCCCCTTGAGCAAGGAGTGACTTGAACTTAGGCCCTCTTAGTAATTACAACATGCCACCTTGCCACTAGACCACATGCTCTCTTTGTGACATAATTAAGTGCAATAATTTATAAGGCCTACATGCTAGTGTCCAGATTTATTTAAGAGAAAAATTAAATATCTTGCAAAAGCCAGGACTTGAACCCAGTCTTTTCCAACACTCCCAAACAGCCCCAAATCATCTAGCCAACACACCAAACATGCAATTTGTGTCGCAATATACAAAATTATAGACCCTAAATTTTTGGGGCGTTACACACTCGGTTCATCAAATCCATGAACGCAGTAGGGGCATTAGTTAAACCAAACGGCATCACCAAAAGCTCATAAAGCCCATACTGAGTGCTAAAAGTAGTTTTCAACACAAGTCATTAATCAGAGGCAAAGGATACTTATTTTTCACAGTCAAATTATTCAACTGCCTATAGTCAATACACATCTACATCATACCATCTTCTTCTTCACAAATAAAACTAGTGCACCCTATGGAGATACGATCGATCTAATGAAACCTCTGTCTAACAACTTTTGCAATTGAATCTTTAGCTCCTTAAGCTCTTTTGATGCCATACGATAGGGCACAATAGGCACTGGAGCAGTACCAGGATAAAGCTCAATTCCAAACTCGACTTTTCGATCCGGTAGTAAACCAGACAACTCTTTAGGAAACACGCTAGAAAAATCCCTAACGGTACGAATATCCTGAACTCTCAACTCCTTACTAACTGAATTCAAGACATAAGCTAAGTAAGCTTCACAACCTTTCCCCATCATCTTTTCAGCCTTCATTACCGAAACTACATTAGTCAAAAATCATGGTCTTTCACCAACCACAACAATTTCCATCCATTATTATTCCTCAAAGTAATTTACTTCATCTCAAACTCTACCTCAGCCTTCTGTTCTATTAACCAATTCATACCCCAAATAACATCAAAACCACAAAATGGTAGTTCCATGAGATCCACAGAGAAAATGTGCCCTTGTATCATAAGGGGCATGTACGATAAACTCTACTTACCATAACACTATCTCCAAAGGAACTAATTACATTCATACCCAAATCAATCATCTCTATAAGAATCCCTAATTTACAAGCTAATTCACTCAAAATATACAAATGTGTAGAACCAGAATCAACTAAAGAAAAAAATGGAATAGATTGAAAAGTGAAAGTACCTACAATAACATCAGTCGGATCTTGATCCTCAAGTTCCCTAACAGCACAAACTCGAGCTGGATCTCCAGACTCAACTTGCAAAGCAATAATGTAAGCAACAATTCACTGTCCAGCCAATCTCCCATTACCTCTACCATGACCTCAGCCCCAAGCAAGAATAGAAATAGGGGCCTAACTCTGAGTCTATGAAACCTTAACTCTATTCTAGTACTCCCTCAGAAAATGTTTCGAACCACACTTATAACATTCACCTGTCAACATAGGACACTCTTTAGGATGCCTTAGTTCACAATGAGCACAAAACGGTCATTTGGAACCACCAGTGTTAACCACAATGTTACTCTGCTGTTTAGGCTGACTCGATTGAGACCCACATCTCGCAACCCTACTAGAACTATAATTATCTTGCCCTCTCTTAAGCAATCGTCCAAAAGCACCATTAGGAACCCTCTTACTAGTCTCAATCTCAGCCATTACAGAACAGCTTAGGCTTTTTCCACAAGATCATAAAATAACTCAGCATTTCGGGCTACCAAGTAAACCCGAATCTCATGATTGAGCCCAAAATGGAACCTCTAATAATCCTTCTTCGTCAAAACCATCTTAGGAGCACATTAACTAAGTCGCACAAACTCTGCCTCATAGTCAGCCACAAAAAACCACCTTGCACAAGATCTAGAAATTCCCATTTACAAGCCTTCATATACTGCTCTTGCCCATGAACTTCCTCCTAAATACCTCAAGGAAGTAATCCTAAGTTATGCAATCAGTAGTTGTACCTCTCTTGACAGTATTCCACCAACGATGAGCTTCACCGTCGAGTAAGGACACTATGCAACCCAATTTCTCCTCATTAGAACATGTAACACCCCTTACCTGAGACTGTTGCCGGAGTCAAGCACGAGGCGTTACTGGACTTATCTTACTAATTCTGGGCATAAAAATTTGCTTTTTTAAAATTAATTCACTCACATTCACCCAATATCCCTAAAAAGGGCCCTCGAGGCCCTAAATCATGCAATTAAAACAGTTCAGGACCCAATCGAGAACATTAAAAATTTTCTGACTACTTATGCAAATCAAAACAATTCATTTGCACTATTCATAATAAAATTGTCCACCTACATAATAGTCACTAAATTAATTATAACTCGAGTTACAAAACTTGAAATTTAAATTCGTAAATTTTCCCCAAAACTTGACGCATATATCTTCTTACCGTAATTTTTCCAGAATTTTTAGTATGTCCAATTAGTACAGTTTATTAGTTAAAGTTTCCCCTATTTCACAGTCCCACTATTGTGATCTCTCCTTACTAAAGATCATTTATCTCTTAGTACAGTTTTCATTTAGTGTTTCCACTTATTTCCACTGAAAATAGACTCAGTAAGGAATCTATACATATAAATTATGACTCATAATTCTTTTATAGAATTTTTAGTGAATTTCTAAAATCAGAACAAGGGATCACGAAATCCCTCTGAACCGGTCTCACAAGAATTTAAATATCTCACAATACAGACTTCCTTTGCTTACTCTGTTTCTCTCCTATGAAAATAGACTAAATAATATTTAATTCTATATCTTATTTGCCATTTAATTCCATTTCTACAATATTTAGTGATTTTTCAAATTGACGTCACTCTGTTGTTACAAAACTGTTTCATGGCCAACTTTTCCTCCTCCATCATTTCTTTGCATAAACTATCATTTAGACATACATAACATCAAAACATGTTCTTATTTAGCCATTTCAATAGCTAATCATCATCAAGCATTCACATACCATACTTGAATCATATCATAAAGACATACACACCAATTGCCAAGTCCCTATACATGCCATAACTCAAAACATTTCAAACTACAAAATATCGAGATAGCCTTTGATAGTGTGAGACGAACTTCGATGTCCTTTTGATCCCCGAATTGGCTTGGCTACACTATAAAAGAGAGAAAAGAAAAGAAGTAAACTACAATGCTTAGTAAGTTTACAAATAAATAAATGACAACATTCACCAAATATAAATATACTCATTACACCATCAACTAACAAAATCTTTATTTCACTTCTCCACTTACTCTTTAACTTTCCTGTTTATCATTCCTTTACTTGAACTTTCTTGTAATATTAGCCCAATGAACCGTTTGGAATACTAAGGGCACTTGGGTTTTCCTACCTGATAATAGCCTGCCAATGCCATACTCTAGGCATGGTCTTACATGGGATGTTCCCTGTCCTGCCAAAGCCATATATCTGATATGAACTTACATGGGATGTTCCTCAACTGTCTCAACCCAAAATGTCATACATCCCTAAGGTTCAAACGGGGCTTTCTAATACTTTTTCTCTATTATCTCATCTTTAATTCAACTTGAAATATTCTCATAAAATAAATGTATATATACTGGAAATTAACAACATTAACATAAAATATCGAAATATTGTATTTATTTACTGTAAACTTACCTCGGTGCAAAATACAATCAACTTGGCAACTTAATCTTCTACCTTTTTCTTTCCTCGATCTATCCCCAAATTTTGTCCTTCTTGATCTATAATTAGAAAATTTAGCTTATTTAATACCCACATTTATCAAAACTATCCTTAACTCTAACTTTGGCAAAATTATAATTTTTCCTCTAAACTTTTGCATATTTACACTTTTTCCCCAAAGCTCGAAAATTAAATTTTTTCTCTAATTCTTATGTTTTAGGACATGCTGATCATTTTCCCTTAATGGAAAAATCAAATTCTCACTCTAACATGTACTTATTAACATTAGGTATTTTTACCGATTATGTCGTTTTACTCGTTTTTACTTAAAACTGAGTAGCACAAGTTATTCAACATAATTTAAAACCTCATATTCTATTATAAAACATCAAAATAAACACATTTCACCTATGGGTATTGTGACAGTCTGTTTTAGACCGTAATCGAAACGGTGGTTTCGGGACCACGAATCCGAGTCAAAAAAATATTTTAATATTATTTTCTGTGTTTATTATATGTCAATTAGTATGAGTGAAATTTTTGTATGAAAATTTTATCGTTTGTGTGCTCGATTTAATAAAAAGGATCTAATCGCAGACATTTTAAAAGTGACTAGCTAATTGTTAAAGTGCTACATTGCTATTGTTTTTATATTGTGGAGTCCTTAAGATGTAATTGTATCATTGAAATAATGCATGGACATTAATGGACATGAGATAGTGGAATTATAATGAAAATAATAAGGCTAAACTAGTAAATGGCTTATTAATGTTTATTAAATAAAATAAACATGAAAATAAAGCCATTATCATCTTCTTCTTCTTTTTTTTTGCCGAAAATCAAAAGAAAAGAAAGAAATAAGCTTCTTCATATTCGGCCCTTATTTAAGCTAAATTCAAGGTATGTTTGAGTTGTTTCTTTATAATTTTTGCACATTTTAGACTGTTGTTTAGTAATACATTTAGCCCAAACTACAATTTTTGAAATTGTTATAGAATTTGTGTTTGGCCATTGGTGAAATTTATGAAATTTTGTGTTTGATGTTGTAAGGAAAATTATGGAAGTATATTCGGCTTAAGGGTGTCATGGATGAAATATATTGTTTGATGTTTTAAGGAATTTGGACCTATTTGTTAAAGTTCAAATTATAAGGGGCAATTATGTAAATTAGCATATTATGTGATCTTTGAGTGAAAATAAATTGGTCCATAGATTAAATAAGTTCAATTCGCTTTAAATAGCTCAAGATCAAAAGAGGCAGGACTTGGATCAAGGAAAATCGAAGCTAGCTGAGTAATCGATATAATCGTACGAAAATAACTGAGGTAAGATCTTAAGCTATGTTATGTATTAAATTTTAATAACTGTTTGATATAATTGCCGAATTGGATTATTAGAAATTTTTATGTCATTTTCGAATGTAATTTAAAGTAATGAATGGTTTTCTTTGATGTATATTGAGGTTGCCGAATATGATTTATAAGGGTGAATGATATTTGCTATGATATAAATGTGATTGTCGAATGTGTTATGAAGTAAGGAATTGATCTTTACCTTGAATTAAATGAGATTTTCGAATGTGATTTTGAGTTGGAAGTGATGAATCAAAGACTTTGATAGTATTTCAATTAATGGTTGATAGTATAAACTATGTGTTTGAGATATTCAGGCTCTGAACCTAACAGGCTATGTGCCTGTGATTCGGGTTCTAAACCTAGTAGGCTATGTGCTGGTGATTCAGGTTCTAAACCTAGCAGGCTATGTAAACTTGATTCGGGTGCTAAACCTAGTAGGATATGTGCTTGTGAAATTGATTCGGGTTCTAAATCTAGCAGGCTATAAGCGTGTGAAATATTTTCAAGTCCATGGTTATAAGATTTCACGATGAGATGGAAATGGTTAAGTTATTAAATGATTTACATTCTTGGCCATATAGGTAAGTATGTTTGAGGATGAAATAAACTTATATAGTCGGTTAAATGTGAAGTTATAGTGATGTGGTGTATTCGATTACATGTGAGTATATATGTAATTGGCATATTTGGTTATATGAAAGATTTAGAGTATGATGTGCTATATATATCTATATGTATATTTTTGAATGATGGTTGTATATTTGAATGAGATTTAATTAGTTTGTATTTCAAAAAGAGATATTATGAATAGATGAGTGTATGGCTTATGTTCGGCCATTTATGGCATAGGTAAATAAATATATATAATGTTAAATTAAACCTGTATCCTTGGTGGGACGAGAATCTGTAGTGAGTTAGTATTTTCAATTGAGGGAGAGCCTAAATAGATGTGGTTTATTTGGTTGAGTGTGGTATTATAAAGAAATTGTATACTCGATCAGGATGGCTTAATTAAATTAAAGTATAGTTTAAATGGTACATTTCGGTTCATAAGAAATAAATTGATTATTTGGTTGAATTGTTTAATTGTTTATACTAAGCTTATGAACGCTTACTTTGAATGTTATATTTCTTTGTTTTATAGACCGTTGAATCCAGCTACAAGCTTGGGGATCGTCAACATCTCATCACACTGTCTACTGTTTGGTATTTAATATTTAAACTTGACTTATGGCATGTATAGGTGAAACAAGTTTGTAAATATTGCATTTTAAAAGATGTGTATATAATATGCCAAGCGAATATGGCTTATTAAGTCGATGTATGGATGAGAATGTTTAAGTTAAGTTTGGGGATGTTAGGTAGTGTTGGCATATATGAATACGGTTTTTGGTTAGTTAAAACGTTACCTAAAATGATTTTTATGTAATGTGCATGTATGTATGCGTGTAAGCTTAGGAGATGATATCAATTGTTTAGTGACTTTTGTTTCACATGTGGTTATGGAATTAATTTAGGTCATGTTCCTTGTTGCCTTGTATGATAAGTAATAAAAACATGTTTTAATGTTTGGATTTGGCTATTTGAAATGTTGATGCGTATAAAAGGATAGAATAGAATTGAAGGTGATCATTGGTTATGTACTAGTATTAAGCATTACTTGCATTCGGCTAAGCTTATAAAAATGATCATATGAATAGTGATTTTACATTCATAATGCATAATTGGCTTAAGAATTGGTTGGCCTTTCATGCGTATATGCATGTAATTAATGATGATGTTTTGATTTGTTTGTTTAAACACAAACTTACGTTATGGTTGTGTGTACTCTTTTGGTATAAATGCTTGATTGCCGATTTTTGTTATGGTCAATATGAGATATTGATACTTTTACATTGGAATTAAATGATTATATTTATATCTGTTTTAAGTTATGGAATGGTTTGCAAAGAGATTATAGTTGTAACATGTTTTTAAAATATGCACAAATCAAAAACCTCATTCATATGTATGTGTACTGTTTAAATGATGACATTAATCTTGTAATGCCTTGAAACCCATTCCGGTGACGGATACGGGTTAGGGGTGTTACAGGTATTTTTCCAAATATGAACCCTAGGTTAAATTATTGCTAGAATAAGCTAAATCAAGTTACCAGGACTCCAAAAACGTAAAAAAAAAAAATTAAAAACGGGGCTTGGAATCACTTACTATGGAGCTTGGAAGCTTGGCAATACCCTAGCTATGGAGAACCAGTTGTAATTTCGGCCTAATGAAGAAGATGGACACATTTTGCCATCTTTTCCCTTTTTAATTCATTTTAATTATCAAATGACTAAAATGCCCTTCATTAAAAACTTTTATTATTTCTACATATGTATGTCCATTTTTGTCCATGAAAACCTAATAGTATAATGACCATTTAAGGACCTCTACTTCAATTATGCTCTTCAATTAAATCTTTTAACATCTAGAACTTATATTTATCAACTTTTGCAATTAAGCCCTAATAGGTAAATTAAACATGCAATTCATAAAATTTTCTATCAATACTTTAATACATGCATCTAATCACTCAGTAAATCATAAAATTCATCAGAATAAACTTTTCTATCTCGGATTCATGGTTTCGCAACCACCATTCCGTTTAGGCCCTATTTCGGGATGTTACAGAATAGAACATCTACTGAGGATCCTTTCAAATCCCTCCAACCAGTACTCAGCTATGGTCAGATCTGTCCTTTTACCTCCAGCAAATTCTTTAACATCCAACACCCGAAGATGTTCAAGTAGCAACCCACGACTCACAGGTGCAGGATTGGCAGGTACAGGAGCAGGGTTAGCACCAGCAATCCACTGAAATGCTCCAATTATCGATTCCATCAAAAGGCCTACACCCTTATCAGGTATGTTCACTCTGTGCGGTGGCATAGGAGGTGTAGAGGATGTATGATTAGCTATGAACGTCACAGCAATAACGTACAAGCGTACACTATCGATGCAAGTATAGTAGACAGAAGTGAGTCTGTCAGATATCGATCCCACGGGGATAGTTGTCTTTTGTCTATTAATGTCCGTGCAATAGCTAGATAGAAACTAGATAAATTGTGAGGATAGTTGTTGGAGCAATATCATTAAAACTATGAAATAAAATATAATGATGATAAACTAGGATCCCCAACATGATCTTCATCAGAATACTAAGTGTTCACAAGGTATAAAAGGATAGGTGATTATCGATGCAATAAATCAGAATGTATATCTTACCAAGCGTCACTCCTCTATTTAATCTGAGACTTAAACATACCCACCTTCCGATGACAGAAATGACACTATTAAGAACAAGTGGATTAAATTCCTCTAATCCTTAAGCAACATCCATTATCATGCTTGTTAGCTCGCATTGTCACTGCACCTTCTAGTGTCAGTGACTGTAATAACTCTTCTGGGCTAAAAACATTCAAACCCACAGATTAAACAGTAGAAACTAATTTGAATAAAATATCATTTAACCCAAAAAGCATGTGTACTACCATACAAACATGAAATATAGAATAATCACCAGCATTTAGAAAGAAATATAAAAGAAACAATTGGAGAATACTATTCCTAGAAGAACTCAACTTGAATCTCTTTATTCCCTCTTACGTCACACTCAGGACTCCTCGTCAAGAGCTGGTCTACATCATTTTCACGTTGGCTCACCCGGAGGAGACTTAAGCCACCATGGCCTCAAGCTTCCCTCCAAGATAAGTTAAGAAAGATGATGGTCAAGAAAAAGCTCCCTTCTTTTTTTCTTTTCACGTCAATATTTATGCCCTTCCAAATACCACATTGTACATACAGGTTGGTTATACCAGACTGACAGCTCACACATTTTTGTTCTTATCCGGACAACTGTCAGATGCGGTGATAATTTTGGACGCAATCTGGAATTACTCATGTAACAACCTTAGTACCAAAATATGACAAAATTAAAGATAAAATAGGCTAGGATCCACTGAGTTATAAAATGCAATTTACTAAATTTTAAATGGTAAAATATGTCCTAAAAATAAATAAATGGGAACAAGTTAACCAATAATTAGGGAGAAAACATATGTTCTTTCTTGTACTATCAATGTACCATCCTCTTGAGCACTAGCTTCCACATTTACACATCTAGGAGGCATATCATACTAGTCTAATGTACACAAAAAAATAAAAAGGTGTGAGTGGTAGAGGAAATGATCCTAGTCTCATTCTTGCAAGCAAATTTTGGGATTAAAGGAAATGTGTTCCCATTCCTACCGCACATGTATCATAATAAGAGATATCTCACACAATTCAAACATTCAAAATAATTTAATTACTTGGATTTATTAATCCACGGGTTGCAAAAACCCAATTAGCATAACATTAACAATCACGTAGATCTGAATGTTATTGAACCTAGGCTCTGACACAACCAAATGTAACAACCTATACTCGACCTAATTTCTAAGCGCGAACACTAGGATGCTACGCCACCGCCTCATATCATGTCCATCTCAAATCATCACGTTATTACACATGCATCTTTTTTTTGGTTTTATTTATTAACATAGCATTCACATGAATTGTAAGTCATACATCTACTTTTTTATTGGTAAAACATGTCAACCATTCATTAAATAAACATAAAATAAGTACTAAACTTGCATTAGGACCACTTAGCAAAATTTTCCAAAACTGTTATGTGTGTATCGATACCGAAAAAGAGTGGGTGAGCTTACCAAGCTCAGTGAATACTTAGAATAAGACCTATGTAAACAAGTCGTTATGCATCAACAAAGCATACATGCAACACAATCATAACATCTTCTACTCTTATGTCATATCTTACACATTTAATCATATTTCATGAATATTTACACTCTAATCACCTGAAAGTTTTAGCATATATTACAACACATGTTAATCATATTTACTCACTTTCAGTCACGTTTTATGATAGCTTTGTTCTTGAGATTATGAAACATAAAATTGACTCTATCACCACACATTGGATACTCAGATCTCCAACAGACCAAAATGATTCAAGGAGTCGAACATGTCCTATAACCAACACTCTCCAACACACCAAACACATATATCTCAATGAATGGAGCTTAGCTCACATTCCCTTATCTCTTTAAAAACTATCACTAGGCCTCAATGCCCCATATGTCAGTACTCGTAATCCTATGGCATGCCAACTATATCCAACGGTCTCATAAGATTACAAGGCCAAAATATCAACTTCATTATCACATATTTACTTACTAAATTTCTGCACATATTTACTGCATATTCACATTAGTAGTACAATATAATCACTGCCATATGGCATGAATAACATACGTGCATATTTACTATCACATGATATGGACAACACAACCTCATATTCACTTTCACATCAGTCATAATAAGCTTAAAGCATATGCCATAGCATCTCATATATGTTTATAATTTCACAACCTCACAATTTAACAAGCATACATATATCACATTTTATCATAAGTGTAAAAACACTTACTCTCAAAATTTAGAGTAGGGGTTTAGGCTACCTTTAAATTCTCAACTATACAATGAATCATCTACGAGCAACTATTCCAAAACACTTACTAGAAATACGATTTCTCTAGAATGCCGAGAGCTCAGAAAAGCTTTCCTTTGCCTTTGTCTCTACACAATAAAGGTCCTATTAAAATTCAACACTTCAATAAGAAAAACCACACAAACACACAATCAAAAATCAATCATCAACTCACCTTAAACAATAAAAAAATAATAGCCTAAGCTACTTTCACTGTTAACCGAAACCCTTGACATGGATAGCTTTAAATTTGAATATCTTGGCCTACACTTAATCTGTTCACATGAAATGAATTCTGTTCATATATATATATATTCACCTACGACTAATTCTGAATCTTTAAATTACACAAAACTACATGTTTTAAGGTATCGACATTTGTTGACAAGTTTTGGCCATTACGACGAAAATTTATTAGAACTCGAGAAATTCTTATCAAAACATCAATGTAACTTTAGAAACCTTCTAATCATGTTAAAACAAGGTGAAAAACACTTTGAAACCACATTTTACTCCACAATCCCAAAATTCACCATTAACAACCAACTTTTTGGCTTTCATTTAAAACATGCATTTTAATGGCTAAAAATTCAGTTTAAGAGACTAGATATCATTTAAAACCAATAGGAGGACAAATGCTTAACTTTAATGGAGGAAAAATGAGCTTTGATGCAAATCTAAGAAAACCCACTCTTGAAGAAGATGATGAAATTAGTGAGGCTTTTTGGGTGTTTTCTTAGTTTCAATGGAGATTTATAGTTCAAGGGATGTTGGAAATCAAAAGAGATTAGGATTTGGAGATCAAAAGCAATTGGAGGAGCAAAAGAAGATGAAAGGAGGACAAGATCACAAGAGGAAAGTTTCTATCATGAAAACAATTTGAGAAATGGGGGTTTTTAGGTTGATTTTAAACTTCTAAGTAAATTGCTTCATAAGAACTCTCAATTTTGACTCTTTTACAAATTACTCATATTTTCAAATTAAAGGTATTTAAAACTAATTGTTAGAAATTGACTTAAATTCCTAATAGCCATTGTCAAAAACATTAACTATTACCAACCTTACGAAATTCCAAGCACATATAAGCTAAATTTCCTAAATTACTCTCAAAACTTCTAGGCCCAATTTTGGGGTGTCACACTAGTCATTCACCCTCTTCCTCTCCTTTTTTTCTCTTCAATTTTATTTCTTTCTTTCCTTGTGTCCAGCTGCCCAAGTTACCAAGATTCACCCCCAATTTCTCTAATTTTTGCAATGGGTTCTTGCACCATTATTTTTCTCTTCTTATTATCATTTTATCATAAAATTACCAGCCTTAAATTTAAAAATTTAGCACTCAAGATCAGCCTCCATTGATGCCCCCAAAGAACTCTATTGTTGCTCATTTCCCCTAGCTTGTGGAAAATCATTCTTAATCAATCGACAATTTGGATTTGGCAATTTGGGAAGCGTAAATGTAAGTGCTGACCCAAAAACTCCAAATCAATAGTAAATTTGAAAGACATGCGCATGTATGATTCACCTCAAATTAGTGTCTGTTTGAAAGTTTATTAGAGAAACCACAAGATTTGCAAGTGTGATGCGAAATAGCGTAAAATAAGGTATGGGTCATGAGTCAAAAACTTAAATGATAATAATGATTTTAATGTTGTAAATAATGATTTAGCTTGCTGATTGAGCTTGGCTATTTAGCTAATTAATTAAATTTAAAAGTGCCCGAATCAGGTACGTTTCAAGCCCTAACCATTTAGCATGGTAGTAATGTTGCTAGTTTGGCTAAATGATTAAATGTTTGACATTGTCATAAATATTTGGTAATTTAATGTATGATTGGTTGTATGTACAACATGATTATGAATGAAAATAAGGCTTACGCATGATATATTCGTACAAGTGATTTGTTATGATATGTTTGAAAGACTGCTATACATGCACACAGAAAAGTTGTAAAAGTACATGAAATTATGATTTTTTTAATGATACTATCTTATTGGCAAATTGAAAGTTGGAATATTAATTACATTCATTGAAATTATTTGAGAATTGAGGGTGTGATGAACATGCCAATTGAACGTAAAAGTATTAAATTATGGATATGTATAATATTGTATGACATATTGCATGTGCATTGGAGTGGGTAATTATTGTGGTTAGTGGAGGAGTTCCGTGGAATACTGGTGGCATATTAAGTCTGCATTATTCGTAGTCAAAGCACTGCACCTGGAGTACCAAGGGGAACGACGATATATCGCATTTTTATTGGTAGCTTGTCTACATTATTACTGGCATAATTTTTTTGCATATTATTATTGGTGGTTTTAACCACAATGGGCTTAAGCCCATATTGTTTTGGAGTTCGGAAGAAGGATTTTGGGGAACTTGTGGTGTGTTGCAGATGGTTTGGGTAGGAACCTTTTTGCATTACGTCATTCTCACAACATATTCGAACGTTATTGATTTATGCTACATATTGTATTGAATGGTATTGAAATTAATGATTGTTATGCAAATGAATGATGGCCCATGCCCATACATTGTTTGGCATCAATTTGATGATGGTTATGTAATGATATGAAATTCTAATGATGATTTTGTGTTCTTCTGTTCATGCTAACATGTTTCACTATATTTGACATTTATGTTAGTTTAAATAACTATTTAACTCACACTGAGCTTTCATAAGATCATCCCTTATAGTGATTAACTTTTTAGGTAAACCTCTAAATTAGGGCCGGACCTGGAATACGGAGAATCACCTTGGACCTCAGACTATTTTTAATAAGTATTATTAAGTCTCTATTGGTTTTGGTTTGTAATTTTTAATTATTTTTGGTATGTGGCTTGGTAACTTGTCATTTAGGGAGTTTGGCATGCATGGATTTCTCAAGCATAAAATCAAAAGACGTATGATATCAGGCTTAAGTAAAATTTGACATTGATCCCTAATTCCTGCTGCATTGTAAAGAAACCATTTTTGAAAAAAAAATCGATATGGTGACTAGATTTCCAAAATGAAATGAATAATGTTCTTTCCACTACATTAGTTAACGTCAAGTTTTTACAAAGTAAAGCTACGAACAAATGTCTTTTTTTTTTTTTAAAACAATACCCTAAGTAATAAGGTGAATCCTAACTATACATGATCTAATAAATAAATGTTTCGAAGCTAACTCAAAGTACAACAATGATTTTTCTCTAAAAATGAGTTTATTTAAGGTCTTCAAAAGTAACGTAAGTTAGCTTAGCCATTTCGGTGGCTAATGTAGCCTTATTAATCAACTTTGAAGGACTATCACCTTACACCACTAAAACCAATCCATCAAATTTTGAAGCTCATTATTGAAGGTACAAGGAAACAAAAACACACACATATAATATATTAGAATAGCTTGAGAAGTTGTTTTAAGAACTATCACCTTACCCAATTCAATAAGCTCTTGCAAAACTACTATTTGATTAAAGAAAATATATGTTGTTCGTTATGCCCAATAAGGGAGGGAAGGTTCAAATATCGTGTAACACCCCTAACCCATATCCGTCGCCGGATTAGGGTTACGGAGCATTACTGGACTTATCACATAAATAATCATTCATTTCACATCCATAATTCATACCCATACATAAATCATTCAGATACATTCATATAGTCCCTAACATAAGCTTTCGAGGGCCGAATCAGACATTTAAAACAATTTGGGACTAATCCAAGAACTTGGGAAAATTTTGGAAAAACATTGAAAATTTTCATATACAGGGGACACATGCCCGTATAGCCACAAGACACGCTCGTGTCATAGGTCGTGTGGACATTTGAAATGGGATCACATGGTCGTGTCCCAGACCGTGTCCGACCACGTGTAACTCTCTAACTTGTGTCACACAACCAACCAAACGCCTGTGTGACTAGCCCGTGTAACTCACAGACTTGTTTTCAGTAAAAACTACAAGGGACACACAGCTATGTCACTTGATCGTGTGTCACACACGACTGAGACACACGCTCGTGTCTCTACCCGTGTAGACGAAAATAGGCTAGGTTACAAGCCACATTTCTCACCCAATTTTTGGTGCCAACCTACACACTTCAATAGCATATAACCACAACAAAATTAGGCACTCAAACTAACCTAAAATCAAGCCTAAACATGTAATTTCTATGTACACAATAAGATGTCCAAAAGCACATACATTTGCTCACTTAAACACATACCAAACTTGATTCAAAAGCTACCTAAATGGTCATAAGCATATGGTCACTTTATGCCTATCACATAACCTATATGCCAATTCTAAATCTCAACCATTTGGAACTCAAAACACCAATTCAAAACCAAGGCATTCACCTAGCAATTATAAACCAAAGATCAAAGATGATTTGCACATAATTATATAACCAAACTTATCAAAATAAGCCAAATCTCATGGCTAACCATATTACAAAAATATACAACAATTATAAGCCAAATCAATTGGCTATATCCATTACAAACATTTAGACCATATAAACCACAATACCTATACATACCATATAACCACAAAATGTATACATGCCATATAACCAAAATACACAAGTTCATAAGTACCAAAATGATAGTTGGATAGTGTGATGAGATCTCTGACGACTTCCAATCCAAGCGAGCTTCTGAATCACTATAAAACACAAAAAAGCAAACAAAGTAAGCTATAAAGCTTACTAAGCTCATATGGCTAACAAGTTTAATTTAACATTTTATTCACAATTTAAAGAAGCATAAGTAAATATAATTAAGCTCCATTCAATCCAACAAATAACACTTTCCCATAACCAAGTGAATCATGTATAAATTCATCAACTTTCACTTATTTTTCATTTGAATTTATCAACTATTACTTACTTGTCGAACTTATCATGAGTACCTGAATCATTCCATCAAAATTGAGCTATCAATCCTGTAACACCCCAAACTTGGCCCAACATTATGGCCGTATTTGTTAGTGTCACATTGAAGTCTCTCGAAATCGCATTTCTCCAGAACTAAATTTGTTGTAAGAACCCCTTTGTTCTCTAAGTTCTAAAGAAATTATCATTCCGTCTATCGTTGATTAATCAGATTATGAAAGTAGTTTACTTTGGAAAAACATAATGGTTGCAGAAGCTTTGTTTGAATTCCCGTTTGTTGTGAAAACGTGGTTTTTGAAAAATAGATATCTTTTTGGAAAACGCATCCTAAAGCTAACAAATTTTAAATGAAACAAATAATCCTAATATGTAAGAAAAAAAATAACGGCCTTATTACAAACCCAAAATAAAAACCATAATTAAAATAAATGAAAACCAGAAATAATATAAAAGCAAAGTGTGGCCGCCTCCAAGTCCACATAGCACCGAATCGCCTATGCCTCGGTAGTACTTGTATGGTAAAATAAAAGGGTGAGTATACGAATACTCAATGTGTATCCCCGGCAATATCAATATAACAATATCAGTCTGGGCTAGAGCCCATTACAATAACATATCACATTCAGTGGGCCTAAGCCCATAGCAGTAACAGTATAACATGCAATCAGAATCCTACCCAACCATCCACTACACTCCATCTCCGTCCAACCCATCACTCTATGTGGGGATATAATCAACCCACCCAACCCTACATTCCACAGTGTAGTATCGATGTGGCACTATCGATAAAGTACAGCAGGGCTGCCAAAACAGTATACTTCCTCCATAATCAAATACCCAACCCCCATGCAATGCAATATACTCAATGTCATGTAATGTCATAATACAGAATATACACACATACATATATATATATCGAAGTATACATAATCATTCAAGCATTATAACAGGGGCAAACGGACAATTTACCCACGAGGGGTATTTTAGTCATTTTGCCTTTGGGGGCATTTCATTCATTTATCAGTGTGGCCCTAAGTATGTGAAGGCCCATCACTAGGCCCATGGTCGTCTAGCGACACATGCAGCCAAATAGTCTACAGATTTGAAAACGGTCTAAAGCCCATCTAGCGGCCCACTGGCCCATTAGGCCCATTCGACTCGTTTCGGCCCAACTCATGAAATCACTCATGATGGTCGTTTTCTGATGTAGGGCCATAATCTATGGCCTCAATCAAACACATGAACGTTTGCATGCCCATGTGGCCAACAATCGATTCATCGGCTTTTCGGCACTTGCCATTTCGGCATTTCACCTTTGTAACCAAAAAGTGCGATAACATACCTTATCACGTAGAGCACTAAATAATCCTGAACGCCGTCACCTAAATCAAATATAACACACAGTTAAACCACTTATCTAAAGATTTAAAGAAATTTTAATCCCAACATTTAGCCAAAGTATTTGCTATTACTTGCCTTCGTCAAAGTGATCAATTGCAATTTGCCTAGTCAAACTGTAGTTTGACGCGGTCACCCTTCCGCATCCCAGCGAAAAGTCCCTAACTGCCGATACAGTCAAACCATAGTTTGACGCGGTCACTCTTCCACATCCTGGCAGAAAGTCCCTAACTGCCGACACACTACGTCGTTTGAATTTGGGAGTAGAAACTGCGAGTACACTTTCAGTAGATACTCTTCCATGACCTCCCTCAGTCTTAATATCACTTGCCTCCATGATATTTATTCCAAAAGTCACAATCCTTATTTGGCCACTAACAAAAGGCAACAATCAATATTAAACACTTAGAAGAAAACAATTGATCCCATAAGGGTTCATATAATCTTTCAAAATCAACACTTGCGATTAAGGTACTTACCCAAAACTAGTTAACGTTCACAGTGGAAAGGACTTCAAGTCTCAAACGCTTGATCAAAACTGAAATCGAGAATCGAGAAGGGGAAGGGTACAAATTGGCTATAGTAAATTCAGCTACTATAGAGTAGTGAAAGGAGTAGAAAAAGCCGAAAGGATGTCATCTCCACGCCTTCTTCAATGAATCCGAACCCAAAAATATCTAGCCAAGTCCGGAACCTAGCATTCGCCCAAATTGCCTCAAAAGGGGGTAATCAGCCAAGAACTAATCGGCCGACAAAGGAGAAGAGCAAAGAAGGCAAGCAACAATCAGTCAACACCCAAAAATGAGAGAAAAACCATAGATGTTTTCAGCTTTGGAATGAAAAAAAGTGAATGCTGCTAGTATAAACGGCCAAGAGGGGTTATGCCAAAATATTCGGCTTTCCATACAAAAGTAATCGGCTTAAAAACATGAGAGACAATTGACTAGGAACAACAAGGTTTCAGCTATTGAAATTTAGAAGAGAAGAATAGAGAGAAAAAATAAAAGAAAGATGCGCAAGAGGTCATTTTTTTGTTTTTGTTGAAAATATGGAAATGAAACAAATAAAGAAGTGTCAAGAAGAAGAAAAACAAGAAAAACAATAACCACCCTCCTATTTTGGCACTAAAATGCCTCAAGCCAATTTTTAACACTCAAGAATACCCTTTGTCGGCACACAAAGGTTCCCCCCAATCGGTCAAAGCTTCACCAAAAAGAAAGAAATTCAAAACTTCTATCAAATATCGAGATATCCTAGCCTATCACCTTAATTTTGGCAACAAAAATATACCATTGATCGAATGGCACCTCAAGTCCCACATCCGGCCAAAAATTTCAAAATATAATCCTTTAATAACTGAGTGAAATTAGCCTTCATTAGTCAAAATTTCAAAACAAAATAAAAGCACTCCCACCGACTGACTCTTTTTTCCACTGACAGCAGCCCTCCATTCACAATGCCATCGCTTAACCGAGTCCAATCTTATCAAATTCAGCCAGCCTTAGTTCTTCATGCACAGCATGCAGCAAAGGTAGCAAAAATTAACCTCATTTGTGCAGGATGAAGCTCGAACTCCAACCCTCTAGGTTCTCCATCACGCTGCTAGCCACTGCACCACAACTACTCTTACACTATAATTAGTCACCATTAATTATAACCTTTACCTGCTGGGGCCACGATTTATTAAAGAGCTAACACAAAGACTTCGCTTGCCCAAGGGTTCAAACCTGCGCCCTCTAGATTCCCTTAGCACGCTCCTCACCACTACACCATAGACACTCTTGTGCTGCAATTCGGCCACAACTGATTATAACTCTTACATGCTAGGTCACAATCCTTAAAAAAAACAAATCGAACTTCATATGGCTTGGGATTCGAACCTGCTCCCTTCCAAATGCCCAGCACGCCGATTGCCACTCTTCCACAATATCTTTTTGTGTTAAAAATCACCCTCAAATAATTATAAAGATTAAACGCCAGCCTTCATGCCCTTTTGCGAAAATAGAAAAAAATTATGCTATGACTAGGGTTTGAACCTTGGACCGTCTACATGCTACTACTGCCCCTAGCCACTAGACCACCTACTTTTATACGTCCAACTTTATCAAAAAAATTTATAAGCTCTTCCAAGTGACGCCAATGTCCCCTAAAGACAAAAACGAATTTTTTTCCTAAAGTCTTGGTTTGAACCTAGGACTTCTCAGACATCCCCCAATCACTCAAAATTACTTAATTAACAACCAAACTTAAAATTGCGAAATTTTTCTTGACCACAAAAATTTGAATTTCTCCGATACATGAAGCCTATTTCTCCTAAGCCCAAAATTCGGGGCGTTACAAATCCAATACTTTGTTTTTCTCCCGATCTAATTCTAATGTTTTCTCTTCTTGATCTATATATAATAAAATTTAACTTATTCAATTATCATTCAATTCAATTTAGCCCATAATACATATTATGATAAAATTACACTTTTTCCCCTTAAATTTTAAATTCTTTACAATTTAGTCCTTATCTCATAAAAATACAAATTCATTCAATTTAGCCTTAACCCAATATGGCCGGATATTAATTAGACCCATAACATCCCATATTTTCCATTTTTTCAGACATTTAACAACAAAATTTTCATATTTCTCAATTTAATACTGTAGTCATATTATCATGCTGTAGATATCAAAATAATATTAAGATAAATATTTCAACTGAACAGAATAGTGGTTTCAAAACCATGAATCCGAAGTCTAAAATATTTTTTCGATTGAGTTTTGATGTTTATTGGGTGCTTGAATAATTATGTGAAATTTTGGTGTATGAATTTCGTTGTTTGCATGTCCAATTTGGTAGGTTGGACTAAATTGCAATAGGTGAAAAATATGGGTTTTAATCTATAAAGGTACTTGATTGAATTGGGTTTTTAAATTAGGGATTCTTATATGGTAATTAGGCCATTTTAACCTTGTGTGGACAAAAATTCCCAAGGAAGGATAAAAATAACAAAGGTTTTAATGAAGGGCATTTTAGTCATTTGGATAATTAAAAAAATAAAAGGGGAAAATGAACCAAAAATTTATCCATCTTCCTCATGTGTTGGCCGAACATAGCAAGGGACCATAGATAGGGTTTTGCCAACTTTTCAAACTCATATTAAGTGACTCTTAGCCTCATTTTTAATGTTCTTCGTATTTTTTATATTCTTCTAACTTGATTTAGCCATTTCTACCATTATTTTGAGCTAGGGTTGATGTTTAAAATTTTACCCATGAATGACATGCATGTATTTTGATGACTAGTGGTAGAATATGAAAGTTTAAAGTGTGGTGAACAACTTCTACTAGGTGATTTTTGGTAAAAATTATAAAAAAAGACCTAATTGTAAAAGGTGAAATATTGTGTGCATAAATTATGAAATGATGGAAATTGGGGGCTACTATAAGAGGAAAAGTGGTTCGACTAGGCTTGAAAGACAAGAAAATGGGATGAAAATCAATTATCGAGCTTAGGGACTAAATTGTAAAATTTGGAAAGTTATGGGGTCAAATTGTAAAATTTGCTATAGGAAGATTTTGGGTTGTTTTGAATAATTTGATTATTAAATGAGCTAAATGTGTTATAGATCAAGAAGAATGAAGAATCGACCTTGACCGAGGCAAGGGCAAGGTTTCGGACTAAATTGCAAACTATCGCATTTTGTTATCAAGGTAAGTTTATATGTAAGTAATATATCAATTTTAAATATTATAATAATAAATTTCATATATGTTATGGATAATGTTGGATGATTTCTATGATTTTGAGAATTATGGAAATTTGGAGTTCCCAATTAAACCGTCAAAAAACAAAAGATACGGATAATGTGTAGCTAGGTCACATGTGTGGTTCCGAGGGTAGGACACTATATGTACAAGAGAGCTATGAGATACTATGTGGTAGCTAGGTCACATGTGTAATACAGTGTGTATACCATGTGTACAAAAGAGCTATGAGATAATAATTTTATAGGTAGCTAGGTCACATGCGTAATACTGGGTGTATACCATGTGTACACGAGAGCTACAAGTTAAAAATAGCTAGGTCGCATGTATGGTACCGAGGGTACATCATGTAGACACGAGAGCTATCTTATATGTAGGTAGGTCGCATGTGTGATTACGAGTGTTGGACACCATATAGACATGAGAGCTATGAGATTTAACGGCTAGGTCACATGGGTGATATTGAAAGTTCACCATGTGTACACGAGAGCCGAATTATGTGTTAGTGGAGCTATGTGGTAAAACCACTGAGTATCAGATGTTATTCCGAAGGGTTCAACGGGAAAGCTTACTAAAAGAGATTTGTGTGGTTTTGTGGTGTGTAAGTGCAGGTGTATTTATAAGCCAGTGAATATGTGGGCAAGTGTATATGTGTGCAATGGTGTATGTGAACTTAAGTATATGTAAATAATGTGCTTGGTATGTATGTAATGTTGGTAAGGTTAGGTGGGTAAGTTGATATGTGATGATATGATTTTGGACATTAAGAAAGTTGGTATGATGTTAATTATTTGCATATAGAGTTACTAAGCTTTTTCAAGCTTACTCCTTTCTCTTTTTCCCTGTTTTATAGAGTAGTCAAGCCAGCTCAGAGATCGAGAAACATCGGAGGATCACCCACACTATCCACAACGTTCTTTTGGTATTATAATATGAATTCTTTTGAACTATGGCATGTATAGGGACTTAGTGGTGTTGTAAGTATCAAGTTGGTTTGGCTATCATGTGGGCATTTGTCTTTTGATAAGTTATTTGTAATTAATGCCATGTGATATGGCCAATGATAGTATTGGTTTATATATATCTTTATGAGGTAAATCATGAATGCTTAGTGTGCTTGTGTGTGGATGAATTGGTATATGTTGTTAAACTATCAAATATGGTCATTTAGATGCCTAAAAATGTGTATGGTGTGTGGTGATAAAAATGGCATAAGTTTGTATGTGTTTTGGGGCAAAAGATGGTTTGGAAAATAGCCTCACTTAAGGCCATATGGCCGGCCACCACGGCCATGTGTGTAGGGTGTGTGAAACCTGCATGAAAATTTCAAAGATGAAGGATGTCACACGGCTTGGTCACACGGGCGTGTTCCGTGACCGTGTGACCAAATTTGTATGCTAACATCATAAACAGAATACTCCAATTTTGCACATAGGGTGACTACACAGGCGTGTCGAGGCCGTGTGAAGGACACAGGCCAAGGACACAGGCATGTGCTCGGCTGTGTGAAAACCCTATAGGTTCGAAATGAAAAATAAATTTGCAATAATTCCACACGGGTTGACGACAATGGCGTCTGTGTAGCGCCCCCATACCCGAGACCATCACCGGAGTCGAGTTTGAGGTGTTAATAAACTTAATTTATCACTTAAACGATTTCCAAACCATTTATTTCACATTTGGAATAAGCTATTTATCTGCATCACAGTCGCTAAAAAATCATATCTCGAGTTACGAAACTCAAAATTCAAATTTGTAATTTTTTCTTGAAACTAGGCTCATATATCTATTTACTAATTTTTTTCTAGAATTTTTGGTCAGGCCAATTAGTATAGTTTATCAGTTAAAGTTTCCCCTATTTCAGTGTTCGACTGCTTTGACCTCTGTCTATTACAAATTATTTTTCTCTTTGTACAGAATTCAAATAACCATGCTGTATATTTTCCTTAAACTTAGACTCAACAAGTAATCTGTAAATATATAGCATGACTCCTAATTATTTTTTTACAATTTTTAGTGAATTTCTAAAATTAGAATAGGGGATTCAGAAATTGCTCTGACCCTGTTCCACTAAAACTCAAATATCTTATAAAATACAACTTATTTACCTATTTCATTTCTTCCATAAGAAATTAGACACAATAAGCTTAAATTTCATATTCTATTCACTATCTAATTTTGTCTCTACTATTTTTAGTGATTTTTCAAACTCACACCATTGCTGCTGTACGATACTGTTTTATAACATCTTTCACCTTTTTATGGATTTCCATGGATTAGGTATCACATTAAACATATATAACACCAAATATGTTCATAATTAGCCATTCCAATGGCTAATCATTATCGAGCATTTCCTTACCACTCAATAGCCATATCATAAGATCATATACACAAAATGATTATAATGCTATACATGTCATACTCAAAATACACAAGCCACTATACCAAAATGGTTCTCAAATAGTGTGAGCGAGCCTTCGACCTTCCCAATTTCCAAGCTGGCTTACCAAAACTACAATGAGACGAAAGGAAGGAGTAAGCATAAATGCTTAGTAAATTCACATGCAAATAGCAAGTAACATAATCATGAAATCCAACATGAAAAATCAATTGCATAAATATCACAAAGCCATTCATGTTATAAGTGTATTTACTATCTTACCACGATTTCATCACACCATGTTCTCAACCCGAGAGTTTAAGCTCATACCTGTCAAATTTTCTCATTTACCACACTTAGCGATAGGTCACTTTTGTTTTAAGTATTCTCCCCATTCACTTAAGATTCACCCGTTGAACACATCGGAATATAATTCGGATACTCGGATTGCATGCACATAAGTGCCATACCCATAGCTAGACAACTTAATAGCCTATGTAATTTATGTAACCAAGCTACCATGTAACCCACCCATAAGCGAACTCGGACTCAACTCCACGAGCTCGGGCGTTCGCATCCATAAGTGAACTAGGACTCAACTCAACAAGCTCGAATGCCTAGTTACATCTCACGAACTCAGACTCAACTCAATGAGCTCGGAACTCAACTATCCTAGTGACATGTCACTTGTACCTTAATTTATTCCCAAGATTCAAACTGGATTTTCCTCAATCACACATTATTGTCTCCTTCCTCGAGATGTCAAAACCGATACTTGATAGCATTTCATACTTATCAAATAATAATTCACAAAGCATAATATTTCATGATAATAAACATCATATCATATAAATAACACTGAATTACTTAAAATAACAATTATGTTACCACATTACACATGAACTTGCCATAGTACAAAATGTTAGAAATCGAGCCTATTCCTCGTAAACCTTACTTTTCCCTCGATCGCGACTCAAATCTCATTTCTCTTGATCTAGAATGCCAAATTAATTTATTCAATACACACATTCATCAAAACAGCCCCTAATACGAGCTTGGATAAAAATTACCATTTTACCCTTAGCTTTGCAATTATTTACAACTGAGTCCTTAAGTTTGTACAATGAGTTACATGCATTTTCCATGACATCTAGGCATAGTCGAATGTCCTAGTGTCCATAACAGCCCATATTTCACATAAAAATCAGATTTTTACCATCAATTTTATCCTTTTTACAATTAAGTCCCCTTTTAGGTGCTTTCACATAAAACTACTAGGTATAAGTTGTCAAACACACATCAAACCATCATATTCCTTCATTATTAATCAAAATACAATTACGTCACACATGGGTAAATTTTCATACATGCATCCTAGCTCAAAATATTGCTAAAAAAATGATAGAATAGGCTTTCTAGATTGAAAAATCGAAAAGAACATTAAAAACGGGCATGAAAATCACTTACAATCAAGGTTTGAAATGTTGAAAACCCTAGCTATGGTGACAAGTAAAATTTAGCAGCCCCATGGAGAAGATGACTCTATTTTTGTGTTATTTTTCCCTTTTTAATGACTATATTTCCTATTTGACAAAAATGCCCTTAATGCATTTCTATGAAATTTTTCATGTACAAGCCCATTTTTGTCCTAAATTTTAGAAATTGGTCAAATTGCTATTTAGGACCTCCTAATTAATATTCCAAAGAAATTTCATACTAAAAGCTTCTAGAATGCAAGTTTTGCAACATATTCGATTTAGTCCCTAATTTCAAATTAAACACTTTATGCATAGAATTTTTTCATGAAATTTTCACACAATCATGCAATCATATCATAAACCTTAAAATAATTATAAAATAATTATTTCTATCCTGAATTTGTGGTCACGTAATCACTATTCTGATTAGGCCCTAATTCGGGATATTATAGTGTGACCACACAGCCTGCCTACATGGGCGTGTCCCTATCTCACACGGGCATGTGCCCTGTTTTGACCAAATTTTCCAAATTTTTTGAGGTTCTCAGTTTGATTCCAGATCACTCCCAAACTATATTTTAGGCCCCATAGGCCCATTTTAGGGATTATATGATATATTATGAAAAAGTTTTAAATTAGAACGAAATTTTATGGCCCGATTGTAAATGATTGGTTATGTTATCGTCTGGTAATGCCTCATACTTGGTTCCAGTGTCAAACTCGGGTAAGGGGTGTTACACCAACCTCAGATTTGTGCTTTTGAAACCACTGTTCTAATTTTACTAAAAACAATTTGTTACATACCGCTCATGATCGATTAGATTAATCACGTCTAGAATAGCTATAATGGTTTCCTGAATAGATGCCAATGTGTTTGAACTAAATGCAATACCCATTTTTTGGGAAATTGATAGCCTGCCCCGAGGTAAACTTGTAAGATATAAGCACCTTTTTACCAATATTGCATTGAGTAATAGTAGCATGAAAAAAATAGAAAATTATCATCTACGAACAACACATGTGAAACACTAGGCCTTTATTGGCATATAAAAATCCTATAAATTTCCTCATTCAACTCCACCTTGCATAGCAATAGGCTAAGACCTTTAGTACAGATGATGAAAAGATAGGGTGAAAGCGGATCACCCTATCAAAACCAAATAGTCATGCTCGTTACACAAAGCATCACCTAGTTTATCCAAACCTCATCAAATCCCGTTTTACACATGAATTCTTAGAATGATGCAAAATGACCAAATGACCAAATGGGAAAAAAAAAAAAACAAGAGTTAAAAGAAAGCATGTTAAACAACTATTCACTTAGTATCTTCAAATACCATATCATGTTCATAAATTGGAACTTGTGAATATGAATATGTATACAAATACCTTACATTTGATACTCAGATCTGCAACACACCATGACTTAAAAGATCCTACATGTCCCAAGTAATTGTAGTATAAAGTTAACACTCTCTAATAGACCAACATATTCCAATGAATGGAGCAATGCTCTACATTCCCTTATCTCTCCAAACATGTACCAATAACAACCATATAAATGAGTACTCCAATCTTATGGTATGCCAAATATATCCAATTTTTTTCAAAAGTTAACAAGGCCAATATATCCATTTCACATATTCACATTCTGGTTTATGCACACTTACACATATCATACTTATCAAGATCAAACACTTATCACAATCAAACACTTATCACATTTTCACATTATGCATTTCAAGTGAAAACACTTTGCTCGTTAAGACAAATTGACTTTCATATCAGATTTTTTTTGCATAAAAATAGTTGTTCAAGGCATCTTCAGACACATATTTAACACATATATTCATATCACTCACTTAAACATACCACAACTCATGTAGGCTTTATTTGCAAAATGTCAAGATCAAGTAGGAACACTTACTATTGGGAATTAGATTAGGTGTTTAGACCACCTAAGTCCCCCTTTAACTCAGTGATTTGTGCAATAAACGTAGCACACCAGACCACTCACCTTTACCAAACTTTGCTGCAAAGCCAATGTTCAAATTAGCTTTTGCTTACCTTTGTCCTTGCTTGTAAAGGCTTCCAAACGAGTTGAAAATTTACATACACATCAAACACAAAACAAAGACATTACAAATAAAAACAAATACAACTAAATCATTCCAAAATCACAAGTCAGAGCCTCTCATTCACAATACCAAAAACTTATCTAGTTTTACCGAAATAGATGTTTAGCAACTCAAATCTCATTTCTGAACTTAAAGTTTAAATGCATACATCCTAAATATCATTTAATTACCGATCTAAGCCATCAAAATTTTCTATTTACACATATCTAATTTTTTCGGAAAATAAAGCTTGTGTGATCATTTGAAAGAGGAAAACATTCAATTGGTTTAAATTACTTAAGGATTTGTTAAGTCAAGATCAAATACCTTTTAATTAGATCAAAATGAGTTAGAAATTACTTTAAAACATAAGCTTAGTTTAGTAATGTGTGATCTACCATTTTGAAGCTAAAAATCAATATAAAATCAATTGATCTATTGAAATCTTGATCAAATTAATTAAAACTCTAATTGAAATAATAACACACATGGTAAATTCATAAAAAGTTAGAATCTCACCTTAATTTAATGGAAACGATGAGTTTAATATCAAATTTGGGTTAAGTCGTATGAAGAACAATAGAGAAGTTCATGATGAAACATGATTATTCTTTGAAATTGAAAGAGGAATTCGCGTTTGGAAAGTTTGAAAGTAAAAAAGAATGAATCAATTTTGGGAGAAAAGCTCTAATTTGGTATTTGGGAAAATTTTATTTGAAGGGAGAAATGAGAGGGAAGGAACGGTGAGGGTTGTTAAATAGGCTACCAATTTTTAAAATATGGGTCATTGCCTATTTAACCTCCTCTAGTTTCTTCCATTTTTCATTTAAGTCATTACTGTCAATTAAAACTTATTTTCTAATTTATTTTCAAACCCAACCTCGTTTTAAAAATCTACTTTAATCGAATTATTTCCCAAACTCCTAATTTTAATTTATAACTCTTAATTTTCTAACCTGATTCTACTAACTCGATTTTTTGGGATGTTACAAGGGTTTTCATTGCTTTTAGATTCGTAGCTGCCCCTCCCAACAATGTCGCATTCAAGTTTCAAACTTGACTTCTCCCTTTAAAAGTACTATGTATCTTACCATTACATCCAACACTTGTTAGTAAAGTTAATGATTTTAGATTCAAAAGAAAACTTTAAAATTTTTAAAAGTTTATGCTTATTAATGTTTAAATTATGCTTATTAATGTTTAAATTGATAAGTATTAATTTTACTTTTTTATTGTACAGTATCAAGGCCTAGTTTTACCATTGAGGTTGGGAAGTGCTTTTGAAAATTGCTAGGAAAAGAGGCTCTTAAAAATTGCTTCCAAAAATTTTGATATTATCTTTGATGTCAAAAAGTAGTTTTGAGAAAATAAAATGTCAATTTTGGGCATGGTGTTATAAAGTGAAAGGTTTAATGGGGGACAAAAAGTATCTTCATTGAAAAGATTTTTTCTAAAAGTGAAAAGCTAAAAATTTTGATTTGGGTTAAAATCCCAATTTAAAATCAAGGCTTTGTTTGAAAAACTAAATGATTACCAATTCATTTGGTTTGCAATCACGATTTGGGTTGAAAAGTACTTTTTAATCCCTTTGGTAAACAAAGCCTAAATAAAAAAAAATATATGTTTATTGCTGCCTATTGTGTACTCATGGTCTAAAATTTTTAAATTTCTCGTGTTCATGTCCATATTATATTGTATTTATGTTATATGTATGTATCCTTAATTCTCAGTCTTCTATATGCATGAGCTACTAAGTTGTTGATGATCACCTTCCTAATAGCAGCTCGGATGTTGTCGAGTAGAAACTAGACACTAGATTAAATAGCTGTGATCGGATTCATATATAAAATCAAAGTTGGTCTATTAATTCTACATGCTAATTTAACATTATGTAAGAAAGATTACAAGAAATTGTTTAATATTACACTAATTCACAATGCCCATATCCATTGATTTGAGATTTAGTTTTCCCTTGCTTTTTAAACCCTAATACAAGATCAAGATTGTAAAGCACATGGATCAAAGTAAAATAGCAAAGGAAAATAAGAAAGGGTCCGAAGATCCAAAGTAGTAGAGGAAGTGCGGTGTAGACAAGCCGGCTGTCGACGGTGTTCAAGATGAACACTTTCTCGAGCAACTTCGATACGTACTTGGAAGTGATGACAGATGCCGGGTCTTGGGGAGAGTTAATAAGGATGTTAACTTGGTTAGTAAATTGGATCGACAAAGAGTAACAAAAGAAAGAGAAGAGAAAGAAGGATAAGATGGTAATGTATTTGAGAGACACCATGAACTCGCTGTGAGCTCTGAAGATGGAATCGTTGAGTGGCCGTTTGACATTGTATGTGCTGTTGATGACGACAACTAGACCGGCGCAGATAAGGATGGAGGTTGTGGCCATTAGGGTTGATCCCTTTATGGTGTTTTGTAATGTTTGGACTGCTAGGATATTCCTTTTCTCGTTGTCCTGCAAGCCACATGCATCATACTTATTCAATCAAATCAATTGCATGAAATTATGTATATTCTCACTAATAATTAGAAAAAGAATGAAATTATATATATTTCTAAGAAAAAAGAAAAAAAATTGAAATTGATTGATCAATGAAATAATGAACTAGAAGGGGAAAAAACTATAAAAGCCTTTTTATTTGAATGACGTCCAAAGCAAAAGTTGGCTTTTTATATATGGTTGAATTAGCAGTTGGACCGCAACCTCTCAGCTCTTACCTCATCTGGTTGTTTCTAGCAATTGCGTATCCTTCTAGCAATTAATCATTGCATGTGTATTCCATTGTCCAAATAAAAACATAAAATATGAAAAGTAATTCGAAAATATAATATATTTCAAAATTATATAACACACTATTAATATACTACACTCTAAATATAAATATCTTAGATACGATTTTGACAAAATAAAAAAGATATTAGCAAAATATAAATACAAAAATTATTAGAACATATATAGTAAAAATATAAAAGAAAACAAAATAATTAGAAAAAAAATTAAGGTTGGGCACATCTCTTAAATGTTATTCATTATTTTTCAATACGTTCAAAAAAATATAATTGTTTTTACAATCGTAATTGTACTAACTTTTTAAAATAAAATGACAATACAAATAGGATGCGAAATAGTAATAACCAATAATATTAATAATAAATATTAATGTGAGATAATATATTTTAATTATAGGGTGATTCCTAATGAGAGATAATTGTATAAAATAACTATATCACGTTCACTTTAAAGATCATATAAAACAATGCATGTTATGTAAGCACATCTTACTTTCATTTAAATAATAAAAAACAATTATTTATTACATGATTAAAATTGAATAGCTTATTTTTTTTCAGATAAGAAAGAAGAGAGGATATTAATATTATTTCCATGAGGGCACAAGTTTTCTTCTATTTTCCAAACAAAGACGACGGAATGGAATCTAATTTATATAATTTATTTTTCTTCTTAATATATTCACCGAAATGAGTTGAGTAAATTTTTTTTTCGTTTTGTAAATTCATTTAGTAGATGAAAAAAAAAAAAACATAACAACCAACTTTATTATAAATTATATAGTATATTCTTAAGGAAAAGCATGAAATTTATGAAATTTACAATGTTATTTAAATATTTACTAGTCTAGTGTTATTCAAATTAAACGGTACAAACGGTACAAATTACAAATTCTCTGAACTATTATAATTATGACTTCTAATATTTTGTATAATATAATTGTATAACAAAATACCTATTTGTGTTTTAAAAATAATAAACAACATTCCAATTTTCCTGATCAACGAAAGTATTGGCAAAACACAAGCTTTATTATTTACCTTTTTTAGTTAGACAAAATTTATTTATTTAAAAAAAATGTAATAGCCTATTTTTTGTGATATCGGAACAGTGATTTCGAGACCACAAAACTGACATAAAAATAATTATTTTATTATTATTTTAATATCTATGGTATGTTAGTAGTGTCGTTTAAAAATTTTCGTTAAGAAATTTTAATGCTTACATGTTGAATTTCATAAAAAGGACTAAATCGTAAAAGGTACAAAAGTAGAGTTCTAGTAGCTAAAGGTATTGAATGGCTATAGAATTTAATGTAAGAGTCCTTAAGTGGTAAGTAGACCATTTATATGGTAGTGGACATTTATGGGTTTGGTTTGATTGAAATTAAGGATTTTTTTAAAGGTTAATAACGTAATTAAGTAAATAAAGGCTAAAATCAGAAAAACAAAAGAAAGAAAACAAAGATATCATCTTCTAAACATGGTCTTCTTCAACCAAAATTATCAAAACTCCATAGCTAGGGTTCGGTCACCTTCTTTTGATTGCAGGGCATGTATTTCACTTCCAATTTTAATGATTTTTATGTTTTTGGGATTGTTATAGCTTAATCTAGCTAGACCATGGACTATTTTGCAAAATTGTTAAAGGTTTAGAGTTTTTCCATGAACATATTTGCATGATTCTTGAAAATTTATGAAAGCTTATGAGTCCTTTGTAACAACTTGTTTTCAGTGAAATCGGAATAGGGGTTTCGGGACCACAAATCAGAATTAGAAGCAAAAATTATTTTAATATCATTGCAAGGTCTGTATTACGATAGGAAAGATGTATGAAAATTTTGATAAGAAAATTTTAACGATTTCATGATTAATTATAGAAAGGACCAAATTGCATAAAATGTAGGAGTTGAATTCTAGTAGCTAGAAGGTTTAAATAGCTATAGAATTTAAATTTTGAGGTCCTTATATGTAAACTAGACCATTAAAGAAAAGTTAGTAGATTTTTTTGGTGATTCGTCCATGGAAAAACTAAAAAAGATAAGGACTAAATTGGAAATGAGAATAATTAAAAGATGATAAATTAAATAAATGTTTAATATTATTATTTTATATCATCTTCTTCCCCAAAAATATATGGAAACCCTAGGAAAGAGAAATCAAGCTTTCTTGGCTTAATTGGGTAAGTAATATTGTCCCGTTTTTAGTAATTTTCATATTTTTAAGATCGGAATAGCATAATCTACCTATTTTAGGGATCAATTTGCAAAGTTATCAAAGTATAAAATTTTTCCATGGATGACTATGTTGAAATTTTGAAATTTATGGTAGAAAATGAAAGGTTGTTGATAGATAAACAACTTTTACAAAGAGAATTTTGATGAAATTATGGTTTAAGGACTAAATTGAAAAAAAAAATTTTAAAACCCATGGAAAAATTCTGATTTTTGTGCAATTCATGGGCTGTTATTGTGACATATAAAATTTGGTTAGGCTTGAAATAAGGATTAAATTTCATGAATTTCATTTTCTGAGCCTAAGGATGAAATTGGAATTTATGAAAAGTATAATTTGAAGTTAGACTGAGGAAAAGAAAATGTGTCAAATTAGTAGACTTTTAAATACGAACAAGTGTTGAGGTAAGTTCATGTAACTTAATTTTGTATATTAATATGTTTGAATTGAATGATGTATTTGTGTGAATTGTATAAATGTTTAATGTATAAGATTTATAATATGCTCGATGTTGCACAATAAATGATAGTCCCATTTGAATAACGAAATACAATGGATGCAGTATTTTCTCGTATTGATTATAGTTTTGAATATGTTGCGGACATTATAGCTCGGACGCGCATCCTGTTATATAGTTCCTGCGAGCATCCTAATAGTAGTGATTCTGCATGTGTTGTGCACTATCGCATCTCTTTGTGAGTGTCCTGTTACATGATTCAATCGGTTGTGATCTTGCATATGATGCGAACACAAACGTAGCTCTTCATGAGCATCCTGATATAAGCTCTTATGAGCTTCTTAACATGGCTCTCTTGAACTCCCTGTTAAATGGCTATCCAGTGCTCCCTGATAATAACTCTTCAGAGTTACTTGTTAAGCTCTATGAGCTCCCTGATTAAACTCTTATGAGTTTCCTGTTTAGCTTGGATAAGCGTCCTATTACATGGCTCATTTGAGCATCCTAATATATATGGCTCGAGAATGTGGTCCTTGATTATGTGCCCTATCGAGTACCCTTGAATACAAATTAACGGATTACTGATTTGTATACTTTGCATATATTACCTAAGTATCCATCGATATTTTAATATTTCAACGGATAAAACTCCTAACATGAGAAAATTATGATACTAAAGGAATTCTGTCTCAAAAGTTTCTGAATACTTGAAAGTTACATGATGAGCTCGTCCATGTTTATTTGGAGTACATGTGAAATATGTGACTAACTTGCTTAATTGAGTGTCTGTATTTAGGCAAACTTGCTGATTTGTTGGGAAGCATGTTATTGTTATGCTTATTTAAATGAATCTGATTAGTAAGTTTAATTCCTGTTATACAAACTTCCTAAGCATTAAATGCTTACTAAGTTTTATTTCCTCTATTTTATAGTGCCCGGAAGCTTGTAAAGGTTGGAGATTGGTCGGAGCATCTTCACACTATCCACTAGCTCGTTTTGGTATAAATAGTAAATATATTTTGGTATAGTGGCGTGTATAGGTTAACTTGGCCAATTGTTGGCTTGTAAATGGTTGTTTGTAATCTAGCCATTGGAATGGCTAGTGATAGTTTATTTTGGTATATTTATAAATTTAAATCATGCTAAATACATATGTGTTTACTATAGTTTAAATGAGTTACGTTAAACATGTATGTTTAAAAAAAAGATAAGATTATAAACATAAATGCATGTGATGATATATCATTCTAGATAATAAAGTTAGCTTGGTTATAATACTTTAATTGGTTGGTATATGATTGCAAATATTGGTGTAGGTTGTTGGAAAATTTGGGTGAGAAATAAGGCTAGGAAATGGCCTTATTTTGCCCACACGGGTAGACATACGGGTGTGTGTCTTGACCGTGTGTGACATATGGCCTGGGACATGTGCATGTGGTTTGGTCATGTGTCCCCTACATCTTAAAATTGAGAAACATAATACTTAGAAGCCGTGTGTGACACACGGTCTAGTACACGGGTGTGTGCCATGGCTGTGTGAATCCTGCACCTAATTTTCAAAAATTAAATTATCTACACGGCCTAGCACATAGGCGTGTGACTTGGTTGTGTCCCTTGCACTTAATTAAGTTACGAGTCAGAGAGTTACACAGGTTAGGGACATAGGCGTGTGCCCTACCTCATATGCCACACGGCCTGACCACACAGGCGTGTAACCCCTACACTTGAGAGAAATTTTGAAATTTTGCCAAAAATTCTCCAAGTTTCTGATATAGTCCCGATTTGTTTCTAATGTATGTTTTCAGCCTCGAGGGCCGTAATGAGGGACTTTACGATAAATCTCTGACATGTATGATAAAATAATATAAAATGTCTGTATTTATTCTATATATTCTACTAATGCTTTGTAACCCTGTTTCGACGACAGATACGGGTTAGGGGTGTTTCATTTGTTGGTATTAGAGCCACGGTTTAGTCAATTCTTAGACTAATGTAGCTAGCACGAGTTTAGCTATACATGTCATTATATAATTTATGATAGTGTGGTATCTCCTAACCATTTTTAAATGTGTTTTCATATAGTAATGTCTTCCAACCAAGCCAGAGTTGAATCCTAGAAAGCTTAAAGCACTGCTCAAGCTTTTGTTCAATAAACTGTATCTAGTAGTAGTAGAAGGCATGTATTTGAGGGCCGAGATGAGGCAAAAGAAGCCTTCTTTCAAATGATGGACAAGTGGTTCACTGAATACTTGAGAACAAAAATCCTACTGTACAACAACCTCCCCCACTTGCTCCCCAATCGATTCTAGAGATGCCATAGGTTGCTGAACCTGTTAGAACTGGTAAGTCTCCGGTAGATAAAATTCATAAATATGGGGCAGAAGAATTTAGAGCTACTGCCGAAGATGATTTAGAAAGGGCTAAATTTTGGTTGGAAAATACTATCAGGGTTTTCGATAAATTATCATGCACACCAGCTGAGTGCCTAAAATGTGTTGTATCACTATTGAAAAACACAGCTTATTTGTGGTGAAATACTTTGATTTCTATTGTGCTAAGGGAAAATGTTATATGGGAGTTTTTCCAAACAAAATTCAAAAAGAAGTATATTAGCCAGAGATTTTTGGATCAGAAAAAGAAAGAATTTCTAGAGCTTAAACAAGGAAATATGACAGTATTTGAATACGAGCGAGAATTCATTCGGTTAGGCAAGTACGCTAGAGAATGGGTTCCAATTGAGGCTGATATATGTAAAACCTTTGAAGAAGGATTAGATAAAGACATCAAGCTATTGATAAGAATTCTTGAATTAAGGTAATTTGTAGTACTAGCTAATCGGGCACACAAAGTTGAGGAATTAAGTAAAGAGAAGAGACAAGTAGAGAGAGAAGCCTGAATTTCTAGCAAAAGATTTATAGGAAAGTCACAATAATCTACTTCAAAGAAATCAAAAAAATAGCATGATTGTTTTACCACATCTCTAGGATATTCTGGAAAAGAACAGGGCTCTCAACGCTCTAACCTGAATCTTCTTCTCTATCTGTAACAATGTTGGAAGTATTGGTAACCCCAAATCAAAATGTAAACATTATAATAAATTTCATTTTGGGGAGTGTCATATGAGAAGTGGAGCTTACTATAGATGTGGTTCTCTTGATCATTTCCTCAAAGATTGTCCAGAAAGAGTTGAAAAAGATACTGATCAGGCTTCGAACCAGAGTAATCCCACTTCGAGAGGCAAACCACCCCGTTACTCCGGAAATGTTAATGGTAGCTGAGCTGCAACAAAAGATTAAACAGTTAAATCTATAGCATGAGCATCGACAAGGACATATGCTATTCGTGTTAGGGAGGATACTTCTGCACCAGACGTCATTACTGGTACATTTTATCTTCTTGATATTGATATTACTGCTTTGATTGATCTTGGTTCAACACATTCATACATATGCACAAATTTAGTGTCTGTTAAAAATCTACCTATTGAGTCTACTGAATTTGTGGTTAAAGTTTCAAATCCCCTAGTTCAGTTTGTGATGGTAGATAAAATTTGTAAGATTTGTTCGTTAATGGTATAGGGCTATTGTTTCCTGGCTGATCTGATGTTGTTGCCCATTGATGAATTCAATGTAATTTTAGGAATGGATTGGTTAACTTAACATGATGCAGTGGTGAATTGTAAACAGAAATACATTGTGTTAAAATGTCAGAATGATGAATTACTTCATTTTGAATCTAATAAACTAGATGGGCTGTTTAATGTGATCTCAGCTATATCAGAACAAAAATATGTCAGAAAATGGTATGATGCTTATCTTGCATATATGTTGGATGTTAAAGTGTCGGAATCAAAGATTAAGTCAGTACCAGTTGTTTGTGAATTTCCTGATGTATTTCCGGAAGAATAACCTGGTTTACCACCAATTAGAAAGGTAGAATTTCTATAGATCCTGTCTTAGGAACAACTCCTAATCTATAGCACTTTATCAAATGACCCCAACGGAGTTAAAAGAGTTAAAAGCATAGTTGGAAGAACTTACAGATAGAGGATTTGCCCAACCCAGTTTCTCACCTTGGGGCACACTGATTTTGTTTGTAAAGAAGAAAAATGGATCCTTGAGGTTATATATTGATTATAGACAGCTCAACAAAGTTACAATAAAGAGCAAGTATTCGTTGCCTTGAATTGATGACCTGTTCGATTAGCTGAAAGGTGCCACGGTGTTCTCTAAAATAGATCGCCATTCTGGATATTACCAGTTGGGAGTGAAAGACTCAGATGTACCAATGACAGCTTTCAGAACTAGGTATAGACATTATGAGTGCCTTGTGATGCCGTTTGGTTTGACAAACGCACCAGCGATATTTATGGATCTGATGAACAGAATTTTCAAACCGTATCTAGATAGGTTTGTGGTGGTGTTTATTGATGATATTTTGGTATATTCTCGAGATGAAAATGAGCATACTGATCATTTGAGAATTGTGTTGCAAACTTTGCATGATAAACAACTATATGCCAAATTCAATAAGTGTGAATTTTGCCTTCGGGAAGTCGATTTCCTTTGGCATATAGTGTACGTAGAAGGTATCAGGGTAGATCTAAGTAAAATCTCTGCTGTTATTAATTGAAAACCACCGAAAAATATGTCTGAAGTCAGAAGTTTTCTTGGATTAGCTAGATACTATCAGAGATTTGTACAAGGGTTCTCGATGATAGCTTCTCTGATGACTCGTCTGTTGCAAAAAGATGTGAAATTCAAGTAGTCTGATAAATATCAACAAAGTTTTCACAAATTAAAAGCCTTGTTGACTGAAGCACCTATGTTGGTTCAACCTGAATAAGGTAGAGAATTTGTAATTTATAGTGATGCATCGTTGAATAGTTTAGGCTGTGCATTGATGTAAGAAGATAAAGTAATAGCTTATGGTTTAAGACAGATAAAACCACATGAAAGAAATTACTCGATACATGATCTTTTATTGGCAGCCATTGTGTTTGCATTGAAAATTTGGCGACATTATTTGTTTGGTGAAAAATGTTACATATTCACTGATCATAAAAGCTTGAAGTATTTAATGTTGCAAAAATAATTAAATTTGAGATAATGCATGTGGCTTGAATTATTGAAAGACTATGATTTAGTTATTAATTATCATCTGGGAAGGCAAATGTAGTTGCAGATGCTCTGAGCAGGAAGTCTCTATTTGGTTTGTGAGCGTTGAGTACTCGATTGACAATGACTGATGATGGCACGATTTTAGCTAAGTTACAAGCTAAGTCGACTTTTCTGCAACAGATCTGTGAAGCTCAAAAAAGTGATAATGAATTACAAGTTAAATGGGTACAGTGTAAGTTAGATTCTGATTCAAAATTTTAGATTAGGTCTGATGATTGTCTATTATTCAGAGGCAGAATATGTGTACCGAGGAATTCAGAATTGGTATAGAAGATTTTGTATGAAGCTCATAATGGTACAATGTCTATTCATCCTGGTAGTAATAAAATGTACAATGATTTGAAAAAGATGTATTGGTGGCCGAGAATGAAACGGGATATTTCTAAATTTGTATCCAAATGTTTGACATGCCAATAAGTAAAAGCTGAACATCAGGTGCCTTGGGAATATTACAGCCAATTACAATACTGGAGTGGAAATAGGAAAGAGTTACCATGGATTTTGTATCCGGAAGAAAGATGCTATTTGGGTAATTGTTGACCGTCTAACAAAGTCTAAACACTTTATTCCGGTATGTATGGATTTTTCCCTGGATAGATTGGCTGAATTATATGTTACTGAGATTGTTAGATTACCTGGAGTGCCAATTTCCATTATTTCATACAGAGATCCGCCTTTTATACCTCGATTCTAGAATAAGTGGCAAGAAGCTGTAGGTACACATTTACATTTCAGCACTACATTTCATCTTCAGACCAACGGTTAAATAGAACATATAATACAGATATTATAAGATATGCTTTGGTGTTGTGTGTTAGAAATCGAAGGTAATTGGGAAAAGTATTTGCCTTTGGTTGAATTTGCATATAATAATAGTTATCAGTTCAGCATTAAAATGGTACTGTATGAGGCTCTGTATGGTCGTAAATGTAGAACTCCATTGTATTGGATCAAGCTTAGTGAGAAAAAGATACATGAAGTTGACTTAGTCCGTGAAACTGAAGAAAAGGTGAAGGTGATTTAGGAAGAAAGTATAACCTTGGAAGAAAGTTCTCCGGTTTGGCCGTAAAGGAAAACTAAGTCCACGGTTCATCAGGCCATATGAGATTATTGAAACAATCTAAATTGTTGCACATCGATTGGCATTACTGCCAGAGCTTGACCGAATTCATAATGTTTTTCATGTGTCTATGTTACGAAGATATCGATCAGATCCTTCACATGTTATTTCTCCAACAGAAGTAAAAATTCAACCTAACATGACTTATAGTGAAGAACCAATTAAAATACTTGCTCGACAAACAAAACAATTAAGAAATAAAAATGTAGTTTTGGTAAAAGGTCTTTGGCAACAACATGGAATAGAAGAAGCAACTTGGGAACCTGAAGAAACAATAAGGAAGTAATACCCGAACGTCTTTACTGGTAAGATTTTTAAGGATGAAAAATTCTTAAGGAGGGAGAATTATAACAACCCATTTTCAATGAAATCAAAATAGTGGTTTCAGGACCACAAATCTGAATTAGAAAGAAAAATTATTTTAATATTATTGCATGGTCTGCATTACGATAGGAAAGACGAATGAAAATTTTGATAAGAAAATTTTATCAAAAGGACAAAATTGCATAAAATGCAACAATTGAATTCTAGCAGCTAGAAGGATTAACTTGAGGTCCTTAGATGGAAATTAGACCATTTAAGAAAAGTTAGTAGATGTTTTTGGTGATTCATCCATGGAACAACTAAAAAAGATAAGAACTAAATTGGAAAAGAGAATAATTAAAATATGATAAATTAAATAAATGTTTAATATCATTATTTTATATCATCTTCTTCCCCAAAAATACATGGAAACCCTAGGAAAGAGAAAGCAAGCTTTCTTCGCTTAATTGGTAAGTAATATTGTCCCGTTTTTAGTAATTTTTATATTTTAGATATTAGAATAACATAATCTACCTATTTTAGGGATCAATTTGCAAAGTTATCAAAGTATAAAATTTTTTCCATAGATGAGTATGTTGAAATTTTGAACTTTATGGTAGAAAATGAAAGGTTGTTGATAGATAAACAACTTTTACAAAGAGAATTTTGATGAAATTATGATTTAAGGACTAAATTGAAAAAAATTAAAACCCATGGAAAAATTTTGATTTTTGTGCAATTCATGGGCTGTTATTGTGACATATAAAATTTGGTTAGGCTTGAAATAAGGGTTAAATTTCATGAATTTCATTTTTCGAGCCTAAAGACGAAATTGGAAATTATGAAAAGTATAGGGGCAAAATGGTAATTTTGCTTAGGGTGTAAATTGAATCCAATTGAATATGAATTGTATTAAATTAATGATTAATTTCTTTTACATAGAAATAACTCAAATTTGAAGTTAGACCGAGGAAAAGAAAAGGTGTCAGATTAGTAGACTTTTAAATATGAACAAGTGTCGAGGTAAGTTCGTGTAACTTAATTTTGTATATTAATATGTTTGAATTGAATGTTGCATTTGTGTGACTTGTATAAATGTTTAATTGATTGTGACATTTATGATGGTACCTATAAAACTAAAGTATTATCACGATAAAGGTAAGCGCACCTATCGAACAGTAGTATAGCTTATGGCAAGATCGGGATGTCGAACCCACAGGGACTAAAAGTACTAGTATTAACTTTCTTCTTATTATCTAGCTTAAAAATAAAGGGGATTTGTTTTCAACTAATTAAACTATACTAATTAATTAACTAAGAAAGCGACAGAGAGTAAATTGGGGAAAATACTTTTGGAAAACTGATTGATTAAGACAATACCCAGGGAAGAATCCACTTAGACTTCACTTGTTATTTTACTCTGAACTAAATTATTTATTCACTTAACTTGATTCGTAGAAGTCCCTAATTTATATTCATATCTCTTTCAAGACTTAGAACAACTAACCCTAGGTTGATTAATTGAAATTTCTTTCTAATTAAAACCCCTAATGTTGCATTAACTCAATCTATGGATTTCCCTATTAGATTTGACTCTAATCCGGCAGATTTTCTTCGTCCTATCTCTAGGATTGCAAACAACTTCGCTTAATTGTGTTGGATTGCAAACAACTCCGCTTAATTGTGTTGGATCTACTCTTAGATAGGGACCTTTGCTCCACTAAATAAAACATATTTGACTTGAATTAATATCCTAAATTATTAACACAAGAATTAATAACATAATTAAGAACAAATCAAGTATTTATCATATAATTCAGAAACTAATAACAAGATCTGTCTTAGGTTTCATCCCCCTCAGGTATTTAGGGGATTTAGTTCATGTTTATAAAAGAAAACATCTCAAAATTAGGAAAACAACAAAACATAAAGAAAACTCAAAAACTTCTAAAGGAAATTAAAGGGAGATCTTCAGCCTTGATGGAGATCCTTGCTTCCGAGATGAATCGATCGGTGTTCCTCGAGTAATTCCTTGCTTTCTATTCTGTCATTCCTTTTGTTCCTCCTATTGCGTATTTTTATAGACTTTAAAATACCCAAATTACTTAATACTTAGCCTTTTCCGAGTAGAATTGAAACAAGGCTCGATAGGGACACGCCCGTGTGAGGCTGCTCAGGCCGTGTTCGATTCTGTATGTTACACACGAGCGTGTGGTTTACCTGTGTGAAAATGCCTAGGCCGTGTTAAAGGATGATTTTGGCCCATTTTGTCCATTTTTGACTCGTTTCTAGTTCTTTTCGATTCCTCATGCTCACCTGAGTATAAAACATGAAATTAAAGGATTAGGAGCATCAAATTCCATAAATTTAATGATAAATCATCCATAAATGTGCTAAGCATGGGATAAAAATATGTATATATTATGATTTATCAAATATCCCCACACTTAATCATTTCCTTGTCCTCAAGCAAAATCCTCAACTCATAATTAAAATTCATTCTTCTTAACTTATAATTCCTATCAATAATGTTTCGAACTAATTCACAAGTAATTATGCATTGAGAATTCAACTAAAAGAACATCAAAGTCTCAAACAATCCAAGTTGAGCATTTTATCACAAAAGCATAGGTATTCCCCGTTATCTAAGTAATCACCTTTAATTCAAGACTAACAAGAATTGACATCTCCACTAAAGATTCACTCTAATCACTCAAAGTGTTTAGGGTTCAGAAATTAAGCACTCATTAGTCAACATGAAAAGTTATTACCATAGGTTTGCATGAAAATCAAATCTCCACCACTATAAATTGAGATGATACATCGATTAAAATGTTTTTTAGAGGATTGTAACGGGGCTTTGGTTAGGGGTGTGGATGCAAGCTGAAAAAGAAGGGTTAAAATCGAGATTGAGCTAGAAATTACCTAACTAGAAAAAATAACCAATACTGAGAAAATACATCACTGAATATATATTCCCAGAATTGAGCTTTTCCTCATGAATAGCATCGTTTATGATCAAGAGTTACATAACTTCATAAAAATATGCTTAAACGAAAAATTAACAACTAAAATAATAATTTTTTTTTAAGAACACAATTAAATATTGAAACTTCATTAACTGAAATGGAGAACATAGCCAGATAATTGCTCAGTTCAAATCTCGACAAAATAGGGATCAAATTAATTCAGGGGATTTCAATAATAATAGGTTATAGGTTAATATTAAGGGTAAATCAATGACTAGTTTGTTAAGCTCAAGGAGGTTTACTAGGGGTTAGCTATGAAGGTAGGCTTTTATGGAGTGAGTGGGTTAAACCTAAGTGCCTTTATCATCTCGGCATATCAAATCAATGGTTTGGTCTCGACATGTATAATTAGAGCAAGTTCTAGAATAACAGAGCAAAATTGACACACTCATAGCAACAATAAAAGTGAGCAAGAAAGAATATATGCTCTAAAGGATCAAAATCTCACAAAAAATTATGGCTTTTAATCCAAAACATATCAATAGAAATCATAAATCAATCAAAATTCATTCTAATAGTGATATGAGAGAGTTATTCAAGAACAATATGAAATTCAAGGATTTTCTGATAAAGATATAAATAACCTCCTCACACTTAAGATGTACATTGTCCTCAATGTACAAAGTTAGGTCATAAGATTATAAGTATAATATCATAAGATAGGGAGAGAAGTGAAACTTCCTGAATTTTGGATGAAATCCTTGGAGTAATGAGAGCAAATTGGGATTAGGCAGAGGTGAAGGTGGGGGAGAATACTCTAGTGGTGGTAGAGGTTGGGTTCTACAATTGTGATGCCAAATGGAGATGTTATCGTGGTGTTCGGTGTTGTGGTGGTTATGGTCGTAGATGAGCAGGACATGGCAGTCGTGGAGTACCTTTCCCAGTGGAGTTGGATACTCCTGAGTAATATTGAGCTCTTAAGCTCTTTGTAACTGCAATAGCATCAATAGTGTTTTAGAGGGTATAGATTAGCATGGTTACTCATTAAGAAATAGCCATAAAAATAAAATTTTCAAGATAAACTAAGATAAGTTTTGTAGAACATAAAAAATAGAAATAAAGATAAAGATAAAGATAAAGATAAAGTAATATAAAAATAAAAATAAAAATAAATGGACTCAAAAGTCTTTATCGCTAGATGGGTCATGAAGTGGTGGCGATAGTGGTGAAATGTAGAGGTACTAAAAAATCCACTATAGAGTAGCATCAATGTGGTCGAATCGCTGAAAACACTGTTGTTTGAATCGAGTGAGGCACTTAGAAATGTCAGTCAATGAAGCAACCGCATGAACTGGTCTATGTCTTGGCAGTGGCTGAGAAGGTGGATCCTCATGAGGTGGGGGGCTATCATCAGTAATATCCACTGGGTCATCCTACTCGGTAGACTAAGCTAAATGGTACTGAGGAGGATCGAACTCGCGACATCGGTCTATCATCCTCATATGAAGCATACTCAAGATACCCTGTGGAGACATTTGGCCGATGAGTGTGAGCGATGAGGATTGTCCACTGTGTTAGGAGGTCGAAGTTCCGTACGAGTCATGTCACATAAGGACCGATGCAAATGGCTCCCTTCCTATGTCACTCAGTCTGATGATGAAGGGCGAGGGCGATGAAATATGCTAAGTCAAAAACGTGCCCGTGCTCCATGCTCCATAAAAAGTATGTGTCATGGGTGTTGACGATGCCGGTGTTCTCTCGCCGACCTGTCAAAGTATGAGCTAGGATGGCGTATAGGTATCGTAGTGATGGGGGGAGAGACGATGCCTTGGAGCGACTGGGGTCATAAGTGGCTAAAGTAGGGACCAGGGCCCTCCAACAAGAGGGAGGTGAATAGTGAATGTGGCAATGGAGATTAGAGAAATCGTCGTCGTCCATGAATTCTTCTGTATAAAGTCCCAAAACGACTCTGAATTCTGGGACACTTAGTTGGCATCCCAAGCCGTCGAGACGAAATTACACTGTTCCTGGATCGTTGAACTCTGACATAACCATCTATAAATGAAATGTAGAACAGAGCTCTAAGGTGAGCTCCATGTACGTCGGCTCAAAGAAATGCCCCCATGGGTCGGTTGTCAGGAAAGCCCTTACTGCGTTGACGAGTTGGACCTGCTCTAATACAGCCCAATCGATGCACTGTCCCACTCTAAGGGGTCTCGCCCGAAGGATCTGAAATAGCTCATCCTGAGATCCATGTGGGAACTGTAAAAATGGGTGGTGCATTTTAGTGGTTGTGCTAGAGGAGGTAGCTTCGGGTCCCTTTCGCTTTTTTCAAAACGGGGACGGCCACGTTCGACTTCTCTCGAGTGTCTTTCATAGTGTTCTGCAAAGAAAACAACCAAGCGAAGTTAACGAATAATTGTATTAGATGCATGCTAATAAAAATTTAATATAAATGCATCAAATGGTTTAAGATAGAAAGAAAACAACCTTGAACATGAAATACTAAAAACAAAATAAAATGTAGTTTGAATAATTAAGAATTAATAATAACATGAATAATTGAAACTAGCACGAAAAGAATCAACAATATAAACAGCTGACAACCTAAATGCATAATCCTATTGACTAAAACAAAGCTAGCAGTAAGCATCGATTAAATCAATTTAATAACTAAATCAAGGAAATCCATCAGTAGAAGAAATTAAACAAACAAGAGTGAATAAATTACTAAAGCATTAGCAATAATAATAACAAGGGATTCAATGAAGTTGAATAAAACAATAATAAAGAAATAATAGGAAATAATAATCAAAAGCACAAGGGAAATAGGAAAGTCGACGGTGAAAGACTAGTGGTCGGAGTTGGAACAAAGGTTGCGCTAGAGCAGAGGAAAATATAAAGGAATGGGGGTAGGGGTGTTGGTAGATGGAGGGGGTTGTGAAAGGGAAGGAAAATTGGGGCTAGGAGGGTAGCACGGGCATGGGGTTGTGGGTGCACAACAATGACGGGGGCCAGAGTAGAGGGGAGGGGCTGTGGTGGTCGGTGGTTTGGGTTCCAGGGTGGTTTTGGAAAGGAATGGAGGAGAGATGGGAGGATGATGAATGATGGTTTGTGCCTTGGTATGGTGAATGTATTTTTGAAGGTGGTGAGAAGTCAGAAGAGAGGGGGGAAAGTCAGACTTTGAAGAGAGTTGTCGGACGGTGGCCGGAGTGAGGGGCTGGTGTGAGCGACTAGGGCTTGAGAGCAAGGGGAAAGGGGATGATGAATAATGAAATTTTGGGGGTTATAAATAGGGATTGGGTCACACAGCCGTGGCCCATGCCTTTGTGACATAGAATTAGCTGTGCTTATCGTGAAATTGGAGTCCATATCACTTCTGACCTTCGACCACGCCCGTGTTTCTGAGGCGTGTTGGTGCACACGACCATATCGCACGGTCATGTACTGCTTCGTTCGTTTCTCTCACGCCGTGTATTAGGTTACACGCCTGTGTTTTATGATAAGAGGCACCCACATGGTTTGGGCACGAACGTGTCGCATCCTGTGTGCCAGCATATTTTGAAAATTTAAGGTCCAGTTTTAAAACGACCGTGGCCACGGCCGTGTGACCTACCCGTGGGGCTCACACGCCCATATCACATGGCCATGGTAATTAATTAGTTTTGCACACAGCCATATCACACGGCCATCGTGATTAGTCGCATCTCGTGTGGCATCCTTAGTTTCGGAAAAATTTAAGCCCTATTTTTACACGACCAAGAACACGCCAATGGCTCCGACCCATGGTGGGCACACAGCCTAAGGCATGCTCGTGTGCCAGGCTGTGTGGTCATAAAAACCTACGTTTTAGTAACTTAGTTAGTGTTTGTTAGAGGTTATAAACTGAATCTAAGAAAATCAATAATCATTAGTGCTCGGGTTGCCTCCCGAGAAGCGCTTATTTAGAGTCTAAGCTCGACTTACCTTGCTTGCACCTTTAGGAGGGTTCATAGAGCCGAAGCTCTTCTCTATCATTCCTAAAATCCTTACCATTATAAAGTTTAAGTCGATAACCGTTTACCTTGAAAGTGTTGTGGTTGGATGTGTTACCTCAACTGTGCCATATGGGAAGACAGTTTTAACTACAAATGGGTTGACCACCTTGATTTCAGCTTTCTAGGGAATAATTTGAGCCTCGATTATATAGCAAAACGAGATCACCAGCTTCAAATTGCTTATGTTGTTTTAAACGAGCATCTGGTGCGAATTTTTGTATGCATTAGTGCGCCACTCATCCAACTCATTCAACCGCATTAATCTTTTCTCAGCTGCAAGTTTAGGATCAAAGTTTAGAAATTTGATAGCCCAAAACGCCTTATGTTTAAGTTCAAATGGTAGATGACAACTTTTTCCATAGACAAGTCTATAAGGAGATGTTTCTATTGGAGTTTTGAATGCAGTTCTATGAGCCCATAAAGCATCATCTACCTTCATCACCCAATCTTTTCTATTTGACTCGACTATCTTTTCTAGGATACGTTTAAGTTCTCTATTGGCTACTTCGACTTGGCCACTAGTTTGTGGATGGTAAGGGTAGCTGTTCTGTGGTGCACTCCATATTTCTTTAAAACTTTATCAAACTGAGCATTACAAAAATGAGTACCTTTATCACTAATAATTACCTGAGGTGTTCCAAATCGAGAAAAGAGCTTCTTAAGAAATCGCACTACCATTCTAGCATTATTAGTAGGTAAAGCTTCAGCTTCCACCCATTTGGACATGTAATCAACCGCTACTAAGATGTATTTATTCCCAAACGAACTAGGGAATGGACCCATGAAATCAATACCCCATACATTGAATATTTCACATGAGAGCATATATGTTTGAGGCATTTCATCACGTTTAGAGATATTACCTATCCTTTGGCATTTGTCACAAGAAATAACATACCTATTGGCGTCCTTGAATAGTCTGGGCAATAAAAACCTGATTCAAGTGTTTTATGAGCTATTTTAGTCCAACTGTAATGCCTTCTGGTCAGTCCTGAATGGTAGTGTTCCAAGATCTTGTCTACCTCTGACTTTGTAATGCACCTTCGAATGACTTGATTTGCACATATACGAAAAAGAAAAGGATCCTCCCAAAAATAGTTTTTTACATTAGCAAAGAATTTCTTCGTTTGCTGATGTGTCAACCCTTTTAGGGTTATGTTAGCAGCTAAATAATTCGTAATGTCTGCAAACCAATGTACCTCAGAATTAGATACGACTAAGAGTTGTTCTTCAGGAAACGAGTCGTTTATCTTGGCTTCGTCAAGTTCTTTAAGATGTGGATTCTCAAGCCTGGAAAGGTGATCTGCTGCTAAATTTTTAGCCCCTTTCTTATCATGTATCTCTAGGTCGAATTCCTGCAATAATAAAATCCATCTTATTAATCGAGGTTTCGCATCAGACTTAGTTAAAAGGTAATGAAAAGTAGAATGATCAGTATAAATGACGACTGTAGACAAAATTAAATATGGTCTAAATTTGTTGAATGTAAAAACCATAGCTAGCAAATCTTTTTCTATGGTAGTGTAATTCTCTTGTGCGGCGGTCAAAGTCTTGCCAGCATAATAAATTGGCTGAAAATTCTTGTCGCTTCACTGTCCAAGAACTGCACCTACTGCAAAATCACTCGCATCACACATTAGTTCAAAAGGTAAATTCCAATCAGGTGCAATTATAATTGGAGCATTAGTTAATTTCTCTTTAAGAGTGCTAAATGCTTCTAAACATTCCTAATCAAAGTTGAAGGGCGCATCTTTTTCTAGTAATTACGTTAAAGGCTTAACTCTTTTAGAAAAATCTTTAATAAATCTTCTATAAAAACTAGTATGACCTAAAAAGCTTCTAATAGACTTAAATAAATTAGGAGGAGGTAGTCTTTCAATGGTTTCAATTTTTTCTTTATCAACCTCTATCCCTTTACTAGAAATTTTATGACCTAACACAATACCTTCACGAACCATAAAGTGGAATTTTTCCCAATTAAGTACAAGGTTCTTTTCTTCACATCTTATTAAAACTCGTTCTAAATTTTTAAGGCAGAGATGGAAAGAGTTACCGAATATCGAGAAGTCATCCATAAATACCTCCATAATGTCTTTCACGAGTTCGTTAAAGATAGCTAACATGCAACGCTGAAAAGTGGTAGGAGCATTACATAATCAAAAAGGCATTCTACGATAAGCAAACATACCATATGGACATGTAAATGTCGTTTTCTCTTGATCTTCAGGAGCTATCGGGATTTGGAAGTAGCCAGAGAGTCCATCCAAGAAGCAGTAGTATATATCCTCTGACAGTCTTTCCAACATTTGATCAATGAAAGGAAAAGGAAAGTGGTCTTTTCTGGTGGCATCTCTCAATTTTCTATAGTCAATGCATACCCTCCAACCTATGACTGTTCTTGTAGGGATCAATTCATTCTTTTCATTGGCAACAATAGTCATGCCTCCCTTCTTAGGAACAACCTGCACAGGACTTATGCAAGCACTGCCAGAAATAGGATAAATAACTCTAGATCTAGAAGTTTAATTACCTCAGCCTTGACAACTTCCTCATGTTGGGATCCAATCGTCTTTGAGCTTGCACACATGGTTTGTATTCATCTTCCATCAAAATTTTATGGGTGCAAAAAGAGGGATTGATTCCTCTTATGTCAGAAATTATCCAAGCTATGGCTCTTTTATGTTCTTTTAATACTTGGAGTAATTCTTCTTTCTCCTTAGGTAGGAAGTTCGAGGCAATAATTACTGGCAATGTAGAGTCATCTCCCAAAAATGCATATTCCAAGTGATTGGGTAATTGCTTTAGTTCCAGTTTGGGAGGTTTATCAACAAAGGGTTTTTGTCTTAGTTCATCATTTATCTCAATACCCTTATAATTTACTTGTCTTGAAGAAGGTTCGTTAAAGTTCAAGTCAATTATTACCTTCTCCATCTCAGTTGTAACTTCGTCATTCTCCCCACCTTGAACGAGACACAGTTCCAACGTGTCCTTTAGAGCGATTTTCTGAAAAGAATCTTGAACAGAGTAGTCAATAAAATTAATAAAATAACAGGAATCGTCTTGTTCTCTAGAGAATCGCATGGCATCATAAATTTTAAAAATAATTTCTTCATCTCTCACGCTAAGCACAAGTTTACCATCTCCTAAATCAATAACTGCTCTAACAGTAGCTAAAAATGAGCATCCTAGGATTAAAGGCACTTCATCATCCTCATCCATGTCAACTACAACAAAATCAATAGGAATATAAATTTATTTACTTTTACTAGCACATCTTCAATGATACCCTTAGGATATTTAATAGATCTATCAGCTAATTGAATACTCCTAGTGGGTTTTGGTTCCCCAAGACCTAGCTGCTTGAACATTTTATAAGGCATTAAATTAATACTAGTACCTAAATCAGCTAATGCCGTTTCAATATTTAAACTACCAATTAAACAGGGAATAGTAAAACTTCCTGGATCTTTCAGTTTGGTTGGTAGTTTGTTCTGGAGGATAGCTGAGCATTCCTCGTTGAGTTCCATTGTGGATAGCTCTTCAAACTTCCTTTTGTTTGTTAGCTCCTTTAAAAATTTTGCATACATGGGCATCTGCGAAATAGCTTCAACAAAAGGTAAGTTAATGTGTAACTGTTTAAAAAGTTCAAGAAATTTATCGAATTGTGCATCCATATGGTCTTTCTTTAACTTTGTTGGATATGAGATGGGTGGCTTATATTCTCTAAGTACTGGTGGGGTATTCTCCTTAGGTTTAGGCTGTCCAACTTTCTCTTTATCAGGCTCTTGTAGTAACTTCTTCTCAAGCTCAACTAGCATTTTCTCATTTCTTAATGTGACTGCTTTAACATGCTCCCTAGGATTGGGTTCAGTATTACTCGGCAGACTACCGTGTGGTCTATCAGATATCATCTTTGCAAGTTGACCAATTTGATTATCAAGTCCTTGAATTGAAGCTTGTTGGTTCTTAAGTGTTGTTTCGGTATTCTAAAAACTGGTTTCTAACACCGATATGAATTTTTCCAACATCTCCTCAAGGTTTGGTCTCTTTTCCTGCAGATAGGAGGTTGTTGAAATCCAGGAGGGGGTAGTGGCCTTTGATTTTCTTGATTCCCTTGACCGCTCCTTGAAAAATTTCGATGATTCCTCCAACTTACATTGTAAGTGTTATCATAAGGATTATTTTGAGGTCAAGGATTATTACCCATATAATTCATTTGCTTGTTTTCCATGCCATGTCCATAGAGAGAGTACTCTGGGTTACCCACACCACTTCCATTCATGTCGCACTACATAACTGGATGTACCTACGTAGAACCAACTAAACCATCAATCTTTTTATTCAAAAGTTCTACCTGGCTAGAAAGCTTGGTGATTGCGTCAACATTAAAAACACTGGCAGCTTTTTTCGATTTTGTCCTCATAACTTGCCACTAATAGTTATTCAGTGGCATCTCCTCTATAAAATCATAAGCCTCCTTAGGTGTTTTGTTATTTATCGTTCCACCGGCAGCTACATCTATCATTTGCCTTGTTGAGGGATTCAAACCATTGTGAAAAGTCTGAAATTGTAGCCACAAAGGTAACCCATGGTGAGGGCGCCTTCTCAACAAATACTTGTATCTCTCCTATGCATCATAAAGAGTTTCTAAATCCATCTGCACAAAAAAAGATATGTCATTCCTCAATTTTGACATTTTAGCCGGCAGAAAATATTTCAAAAGAAATTTTTCGGTCATTTGTTCCCAAGTAGTGATAGACCTTCTGAATAGAGAGTTCAACCACTGTTTAGCCTTATTCCTTAGAGAAAAGGGAAATAACCAAAGATGAATGGCATCATCAGAAACGCTATTAATTTTAAAGGTGTCACAGAGTTCCAAAAAATTTGCTAAATGTGTGTTGGGATCCTCGTCCTACAAACCATCAAGCTGAAGAAACTACTGAATCATCTGTATAGTGTTAGGTTTCAGTTCAAAATTATTTGCAGCAATAGCAGGTCTAACAATACTAGATTCAGTACTAGCTAAATTAGGCTTAGCATAATCATACATAGTACGAGGAGCAGGATTCTAATTCATAGGATTTGCAGCTACCACAGGTGGTAATTGAATATTCTGATTTGCCTCCATCTCTTCAGTAGTATTGGTCACGTCCTCTTGCTCTTCCTCTATGTACTGTAGGCTCCGCCTTATTTCTCTACGGTTTCTGCGAGCTAATGCTTCTATCTCACTATCAAAAAGCAAAGGTCCTGACAGATTTCTTCTAGTCATAAACTAGAGACACCTATCAAAAAAAGAAGAAGAAAGATTTTGTAAATAAAACTTAAAATAAAACAAAAATTAAATTGCAATAAAAGTAAAAATGGTTAAAGTAATAAAAATCGGGTGTTCCTAATATTTCAGTTCCCTGGCAACGGTGCCAAAAACTTGATTGTGATATTTATAATCGTACCTGTAAAACTAAACTATTATCATAATAAAGGGAAGCGCAACTATCGAACAGTAGTATAGCTTATGGCAAGACCGGGATGTTGAACCTACAGGGACTAAAAGTACTAGTATTAACTTTCTTCTTATTATCTAGCCTAAAAATAAAGGGGATTTGTTTTCAACTAATTAAACTATACTAATTAATTAACTAAGAACGCGACAGAGAGTAAATTGGGGAAAATACTTTTGGAATACTGATTGATTAAGATAATACCCAGGGAAGAATCCACCTAAACTTCACTTGTTATTCAACTCTAAACTAAATTATTTATTCACTTGACTTGATCCGTAGAAATCCCTAATTTATGTTAATGTCTCTTTCAAGACTAAGAACAACTAACCCTAGGTTAATTAATTGAAATTTCTTTCTAATTAAAACCCCTAGTGTTTCATTAACTCCATCTATGGATTTCCCTATTAGATTTGACTCTAATCCAGCAAATTTTTATCATCCTACCTCTGGGATTGCAAACAACTCCACTTAATTGTGTTAGATCTACTCTTAGACAAGAACTTTTGCTCCACTAAATAAGCACATTCGACTTGAATTAATATCCCAAAATATTAACACAAGAATTAATAACACAATTAAGAACAAATCAAGTATTTATCATATAATTCAGAAACTAATAACAAGATCTGTCTTAGGTTTCATTCCCCTCAGGTATTTAGTGGTTTTAGTTCATGTTTATAAAAGAAAACATCTCAAAATTAGGAAAACATCAAAACATAAAAAAACCCCAAAAACTTCTGAAGGAAATTGACAGGAGATCTTCAGCCTTGATGGAGATCCTTGCTTCCGAGATGAATCAATCAGTGTTCCTCGAGTAATTCCTTGCTTTGTATTCTGTCCTTCCTTTTGTTCCTCCCCTTGGGTGTTTTTATAGACTTTAGAATACCCAAATTACCTAAAAATTAGCCTTTTCCGAGTAGAATTGAAATAGGGCTCGATAGGGACACGCCTGTATGAGACACCCATGTGAGGCTACTCAGGCCATGTGCGATTCTATGTGTTACACACAAGCGTGTGTTTACCCGTGTGAAAATGCCTAGGCCGTGTTAAATGTTGATTTTGGCCTATTTTGTCCATTTCTGACCCATTTCTTGTTCTTTTCGCTTCCTCATGCTCACCTAAGTATAAAACATGAAAGTAAAGGATTAGGAGTATCAAATTCCATAAATTTAATGATAAATCATCCATAAATGTGCTAAGCACGGGATAAAAATATGTATATATTATGGTTTATCATTAATTTATAAAATTTATCATATGCTCGAGAAGGCTTTTAACGAAATACGATGGATACAGTATTTTTCGTATTGATTATAGTCCTGCATATGTTGCGGACATTATTGCTCGGACAAGCATCCTGTTAAAAGCCTTCTCGAGCATCCTCTTATTTTGTTCCTGCAAGCATCCTGATCGATAGTAATTCTACATATGTTGCGCATTACCATAGCTCTTTGTAAGCATCCTGTTACATGATTTGATCGGTTGTGATCCAGTATATGATGCAGACACAAACGCAACTCTTCATGAGCATCCTGATATAAGCTCTTGTGAGCTTCCTAATATGGCTCGCTTGAACTCCCTGTTAAATAGCTATCAAGTGCTCCATGATAATAACTGTTCGGAGTTGCTTGTTAAGCTCTATGAGCTCCTTGATTAAAACTCTAATGAGTTTCCTGTTTAGCCTGGATAAGCGTACTGCTACATGGCTCATCTGAGCATCCTGATATATATGGCTCGAAAATGTTCTCCCTGATTGTGTGCCCTATCGAGTACCCTTGAATACAAGTACCTTTATGAACTAGAACACACATTTTTCACTTATTTCAATTTAGTCCTAAATACCAAATTGGACACCCAAACAATAAAATTTCGTAACGAAAATTTCATGCAATCATTCAATCTCACAGTAAATATTAAAACTTAATCGCAATAAATTTTTCTACTTCAGGTTTATGGTTTTGAAACCACTATTCCATTTAGGCCCTAAGTCGGGCTATTACATTCGGATACAGTCATGTTTCCCTGCTTGAGTTCTAACAATTCTTTCCTTTTCTGGTCCATAAATCTTTGACTAACATATTTTTTTCTGAATTCAGCTTGGAAGAATTCTCATGTAATGTTCTCTCGTGGCACAACTAAAGTTATGGTGTTCCACCAATGATAAGTTGTATCTTTCAGTAGAGATGCTACACATTTCAAACATTCGGTAGGTGTACAGGATAATTCATCAAAAACCCAGATAGTATTTTCTAGCCAAAACTCAGCCCTTTCCGTATCATCATCTGTGGTAGCTCAGAATTCTTTTGCCCCATGCTTACGAATTTTATGAATCGGAGGCTTACCAATTCTAACAAGTTCAGCACCCTCTGGTACCTTGGGAACCGATTGAGGAGCAGGTAGAGGAGGTCGTGGTACAGCGGGGTTTGTTCTCAAGTACTCGGTAAACCACTCATTCATCAATTTGAAGAAGGCTTGTTTTGCCTCCTCACCTTGGCCCTCAGACACGGGCCTTTCACTACCAAACGTAGAAGCAACTCTTTAAAATGAAGCTAAAGCATTGCTCTCAGCTTCCTCAGATTTAGCTCTAGCTCAGTTAGATGATATTACTATATGAAAAACACATTTAAAATGATCAGAAGTCATCACACTATCATAGTTTATAAAATGGCATGTATAACTAAACTCGTGTTTGCTACGTCAAATCTGAGAATCGACTAAACCATAGCTCATATACCATTAAATGTAACACCCCTAACCCGTATCCATTGTCGAAACATGGTTTGGAGCACTACCAGAAATTTCAAAACATTTTCAAATCATTCATGTAAAATTTCTATTCATATTCCAAAATCATTCATAACGTCCCTTAGTAGGGCCTACCAGGCCCAAAACATACATTACAATTGATTCGAGACCAAATCAGAGGCTCAGGGAATTTTTTGCAAAATCCCAAACTTTTTCTCACTATTAGGAGTTACACGCCTGTGTGGTATGGGACACACCAGTGTGTTCAGGCTTTGTGGGTTCACACATCCATGTCCCAAACCCGTGTAACTTTCTAACTTGCAACTCATGAACAAATTGATGTCACACGGTTAAGTCACACGCCCGTGTGCTAGACGTGTGGTTAATTTGAATATTAAAAAAAAATAGGTGCAGGATTCACACGGCCAAGGGGCACGCCCATGTTCTAGGCCGTGTGCCTTACACGGCTGAGACACACGCCTGTGTCTCTACCCGTGTGCTCAATTCAGAGTATTTTGTTTTACAAAATTTAGGTGCAGGGGACACACGGCCTGACTACATGCCCATGTACCTGGCCGTGTGTCACAAATGATCTAGACACACGCCCGTATGTCTGCCTATATGGATAAAATAAAGCCATTCTATCTTTATTTCTCACCCAAAATCACACCCAAAACCTGCACATTGAAACACATATCCAATACCAACCATTCTAGGCATTCAAAATTAAGCAATTCCATCATTTATCATAGCATACCATCACATGCAAATGTGTGTTCATAACTTACCTTGAATTAACCTAGGTATTAATAACATATGATCTCATATACTTAACATGTCACATATGAATAACATAATAACCTACTTAACATATATTTAGCTACCATAGCAAGACATTACAAGTGTATCAAAACAACCATTTCTAGCCATTCCAATGGCTAGATTACAAACATCATTATCAAGCCACTAATGGTTAAGTTGTCCTATACATGCCATTATACTAAAAGGATTCAACCATATATACCCAAAATAAGCTAGTTGATAGTGTGACGATGCTCTAATGATTTTCCAACCTCCGCGAGCTTCCGAGCACTATAAAATAGGGAAAATAAAATGGAGTAAGCATTACATGCTTAGTAAGTTCGTATAACAAAAAACTAAACTTACCAATTTCGTGTGTAAAATCTAAGCATACAATAACATATTATCCATCCATTAGCAAAATTCCTAAACACATGCAATCAATCAAACATGTTAGTCATCAAGATCTCTATATCAATCAAGCAAACCTAGATGAGCTCATCATGCAATACTTTTTCAAGTCATTATTATTTCATCTCATTTGCTCATGACATATCAAGAGTTATATCCGTTGTGTAATAGCCCGATTTTGGGCCTAGTCAAAATAGTGGTTTCGAGACCGCAAATCTGATAGGGAAAAATTTATTTTTATTATATTTTTATGGTTTACAATTTTACAGAATGATTTCATGAAAATTTCGTTCGAAAATTTCAATGTTTGGGCACTCAATTTAGTCAAAAGGACTAAATTGTAAAAAGTGTAAAAGTTGAGTTCTACATGTTATAGGTGTCTAATTGTTATGAAATTTTAAATTAGAGGTCCTTAAATGGCAATTATACCATTGGTTAATTTATTGCACAAAAATGGACATGAAATGGGTGAATAGAATATTTTTAAGTTAGGGGTATTTTGGTCATTTAATGATAAAATAAATTAAAAATCAAATTAAAGGCCAAATTTTGCTCATCTTCTACCCCATGGCCGAAACTTGCATGGAGAATACATAGCTAGGGTTTTTCAAGCTTCCAATGTAACAGCCTAGTTTGGACCCTAATCGGAAAAGTGGTTCCGAAACCACATATCCGAGTCTGAAAAATATTTTAATGTTATTTTCTGTGTCTATGTTATCTGAATTAACTTCTGTAAAATTTCTGTGATTTAATTTGTCTGTCTCTATGCTTAATTCTAAAAAAAAGGATTGAATTGTATATGTGATAAAATTAGTATGCTATATGTTCAAGTGTTCAATTGAAATGGCTTTTAAATAATGATGGCCTTATGAGGTAATTAGACCTTATTAAATAGTAGTGGACATTTATGGCCTTATAAAATATGTTTTATGTGTTTTTAAATGAAGGACAATATGGTAAATGGCTTATTAATATGTGTTTAATAAAACAAATGAATGAAATTAAAGCCATTTTTCATCCATTTTGCCAAAAATTAGAAAAGAAAGAAAAGAATAAAAGCTTTGTAGGGTTTGGCTATGAATGTGCTTGATTAAGGTATGAGTTTTCATCTGTTTTTGATAATTTTTACGTTTCTGTAATCATTGTTAAGTGTTCTTCAAAGCCCATGTTTGAATTTTTGTTTATGTAAAAGATTTCATGAGATGCCATTGATGATTTTTAAAGCTTTGTGATGAATTTGATTGAATTATGATGGATAGGTGTTGAGTAAACATGTTTTGCCATGATTTTTGATGAATTTGAGCTATGTTGGTTAGATAGTAAAAATAATATTTTGGGAGGACTAAATTGTGAGAAAAATGTATTATATGGGCTTATATTAAAGCCATGAATTTTCAGTCAAGCTTGTATTTAGTAGAATTTTGTGAATTTGATTATTTCCTGAGTTAGGGATAAAATTGTAAAAGTATGAAAATGTGAGGGCTAAAATGTAAAATGCCCTAGTTATGTATTTATGGATTTAATTGAATGAAATGAATAATTGAATGGTTGAATTTGAATTGATTTAGATCAAGAACAAAGAAAAACGGATTTAGATCGAGGGAAGTCCAAAATTGTTGAATAGTCGGTCCAAATCCATTAAATCCGTACGATGTAAGTCAATATAAAAAATATGCGTTGAATCGATGCTTATTATGTATTCATAATATGTTAATTGCAATTGGATGGCCATGAGAGCCTGGCGTATTAGTTCCGAGTCAATTCTGCATTAGTAATAGTAAAATAATATCATGTAAGACCTCATCTGGAACGTAGGCATTGATTTCAGAAATGTGTGTAAGACCGTGTCTGGGACACTAGCATCAAATATATTCGTATAAGACTGTGTCTGGGACACTGGCATCGTATATGTTTCGTTAAGACCCTGTCTGGGACAATGGCATCGATATTGATCGACATGTAAGACCATGTAAGGGATGTTGGCATTGTATGAGATATATGAACTCTGTAAAATCTCTGAATGGTTGAGGAAAAATTCCAAGAATTGAATGAATACATACTCTATATGTCTAAATCAGGTATGTCTGTTCTGTAATGAATTTCCAAGCATGAAAGATATGCTACTGTAAACTAGAATTCTATTACAAGTGAGTATATCTAGTTTGTAAGTTAACTATATGAGTTGGCTATCACATTATGTTCATGAATTGCATATACTTGTATTTGGCTTACTAAGCTCATTGTAGCTTGCTCTATTTATTCTTTCAACTGTTTTACAGATATCGTAGCTACTGTAGGCTCGGGGAAACATTCAAGGATCGTCACCACACTATCGAGCTTGATTTTGGTACCTTTTGAATGTAAAAAGTTTAAGTATGGCATGTATAGGCTAAAGTGTCTATGTATTAAGCTTGGATATGTTTATTTGTAAGGCCATGAGAGTTGGCTAGCAAATGATATGTTGTGTTTGATTTTGGTATATGGCTTGTGATGCCAATTTGAGTAGCTTATAATGGCTATACGAATTTGTATGTTTTGATCTTTATGAATCATGACAAGGTGAAGAAAAGGTAAGGTTTGGAAATAGTATGAATGAGGTATGTACCAAATGTTTGATCTTGAACTTTGGTTGAGTTATGGATATGCTTGGTGTAAGATTTGAAATTGAGTATGTATGTGAATGGTTTGATCATGTTGAGGTACGTTTTAGGCATTGAATGTAGTTGGAATTGTGGTATCTTTGTGGCATGAATTTGGCTTGTAGGTTTGACCCTTAATGGGTGGAAAGCATGACTTATATCAAGCCTGCTTAGTGCCACACGGCGAGGGCACACAGGCGTGCCTTATGGTCATGTCGGTTTTCCAGTATTGGCACAAAAACTCACACGGCCAAGACACACGGGCAGGTCTTGTGGCCATGGCTAAAAGTCAGTATGCTTGCCCTGTTTTAGCACGATCTGGGTGCATGGGCGTGCTTGAATCTCGTGTGAGGCACATGGCCTGGTCACACGAGTGTGTGACCTCCTAAATTTGGAAAATTTTGCGTGTGTTCTGAAGTTTGTGAATTCGGTTTAGTCCCAACCTTATCACAATGCATGTTTGAGGTCTTATAGATCTCCAATACGGACTTATCGTCTAAATCTTATAAACAGTGATTATTCTGTTTTAATTTGTTTTAAATATCTGGTAACGCCCCTTCCTATTCCGGTGATAGTTACGGGATAGGGGTGTTACATCCAAGCTCGATTGTAAGTCTGTTCTAGCCCCGTTTTTAATATTTTTACGTTTTTGAAATCCTTGTAACAAGATCTATCCATTTCTACCACTAATTTGGGATATGATTAAAGTCTAGGGTTTTGACTCATGATGAATATGTGTGTTTTTTTTTTTTTTTTTTTTTTAAGGGTAGAAAATGCATGTTTATGGTTAGAGAAACGACTTTTACTAAGTGATTTTTGGTAAAAATGTCTAAAAGGACTAGTTTGTAACAAGTTGTAAAATATGTGCAAGTGTGTGAATAAATGCAAAATGTGGGCTGCTATAGTTATGAAAATGGTTCGGCTAGGCCTAAAATACAAGGAAATCGAATAAAAATTATTTTACGAGCCTAGGGGCAAAAGTGTAAATATGACAAAGTTTAGGGGTAAAAATGTAATTTTTGTTGAAATGTGAATTTGGGTTAATTTGAGTTGTATATTGAATAAATTAATTAAGTGTGTTGTTATAGATTGAGAAAAATGATATTTGCATTTAAAACGGGAGAAAATCAAAGAAAATGTTGAATACGTCCGTTTGTCGTTTTCGGGTCGAGGTAAGTTTGCATGTAAATAATGTATCATTTTATTTATGTTTTAATATTTTGATATATTTTATAATTTATGGCTGAATATTGAATGACTATTTGATGTAATCGACAAAGTGGCAATAAGTGAGAAATTTCCCGGTTGAACCTTAAGAATATAAATGGATACAAGTGACATACCACTAAGGATCTAAGTAAAACAAGTCCATGGCATCTAAGTAAAATAAGTCCATGGCATTGTGCTAAGTGAAATAAATCCATGACACCTAAGTGAAATAAATCCGTGGTATTGTGTTAAGTGAAACAAGTCCATGGCACCTAAGTGAAATAAGTCCATTGCATTGTGCTAAGTGAAATAAGTCCATGGCACCTAAGTGAAATAAGTCCATGGCATTGTGCTAAGTGAAATAAGACCATGGCATCTAAGTGAAATAATTCTATGGCATTGTGCTAAATGTGATTAGCTTGAGAACGAGCCTATGTCAAACTTGTGAAATAAAGTAGCTTTGGCTACAAGTGTGGCACTGTGTGAAACATCTCGATGTATCCATTAATACTTCGATATGTTCAACGAGAAATGACTAAGTGTAAACGAATATGACTAAGTGATGAATAAGTGCATGTATGTGTGTGTAAACTTATGAGCAATATGCTCGATATGTGATCGAACTTTGGTAAGGTTGATATGGGTAAGTGTTACTATGAAAGTTAATACAAAGAAAATTTATGAAAGAGTAAAATTAGCAATAAAATAGTTTGAACTGCACCAATTGTATGACTTTGAAAAATCACCAAAAATGGTGGAAATCGAATTAGAGGTTGAATAAGATATGAAATTAAATCTTACTGAGTTTATTTTCACATAAAAGAAACGGTGTAAGAAAAAGAATGCCATATTATGAGATATTTGAATTTTCGTGGAATAGAGTTAGATTGATTTCGGAATCCCCTATTCTAAATTTGGAAAATCATTAAAAATTTTACAAAAATAATTACGGGTTGTAAGTTATATGCCTAAAATATTTAATGAGTTTATCTTTAAGAAAAATAAATGGGAACATCATTTGAATCCTGTATGAGGAGATAATTAATTTTTAGTGAAGAGGGGTCAGAACTGTTGGATTGTAGAATAGGGGAGACTTTAAAGAATAAAATGTACTTATCGGATAAACCAAAAATTCTAAAAGTTTTGTGGTAAGAAGATATATGAGTCTAGTTTCAGGGAAAATTAACATATCTTAATTTGGAGTTTCATAGCTCCAGATATAAATAATTTAGTGGCTGTGACTCGAATAGTAGATATATGTGTAGTAATGATTGTATTATTTTGAAAATATATTGTGAAGATTTATAAAAGCATGTTAATAAATTGCTTATTATTTGCATACTTACTTACTAAGCTATAATGGTTACTCCATTCCTTTCTTTTTTCCTATAGTGTCACAGATGCTAGCTCGAGTTGGAGGTCACCGGAGACTCAATCACACTATCAAGCTATTGGTCGATATAAAAAGGTTTTCAAGTATTTATAAGTTTATGGCATGTATAGGGACTTGGTTAATTGGTTATATGTTATTATGAGTTGGCCTAAAAAATTGGCTTATGCTATTTGAAGGTCTTTGTTGTATAAGGTCATTTAATGTAGCTATTATTGGTTATGTTATAAGTTAAAATGATGCAATTCATGAATGAGCATGCTTGCATATGTGTGTGGATGAATTAGTGCATGATGTTGATGTGATAAATGTGGCATGTGAATGGTTGTGTGAAGGGCACGGCCCTGGACATGGGCGTATGCCTCTATTTTCAAGAAATTTTCCAACGTTTTCCAAAGTTCTCGGTTTAGTCTCGGACCGCTTCCATAGTATGTATTTGGCCTCGAAGGTCCATATCAGGGACTTAGTGAAGAAAACTGAAAAGTTTAATTTGGATGTAAAATTTATGTCTCAGTTTTGTACGATTGCATGTGTATGTTCTGATAATGCCTCGTATCCTGTTCCAACGTAGAACACTGGTAAGGGGTGTTACATGTTGAATCACTGAAATTCTGATGAATGCTCAAGTGGTACACACTTAAGGTGTACGATTCAATAACTCGTCAATTCATTTCAAGGGTACCCATTAGGGCACTTAATCAAGGAAACATTCTCGAGCCACATATCATATAATAGGATTACCAGTCTAGGCTAAATCCTTTATATACCGTATGCTCAAAAAAGCTCAACTAGGTTACCAGTCTAGGCTAAACCCTAACCGTTATGTATACTCGAGAGGTTTTATATTAGTATTACCCATCTGGGCTAAATCCTTTCTATAATGAGGTCAATAAGATGACTCCTCCGAGCTAAATCTCGTTTGCAACAAATGCAGAACCTCAATCATTTCAGGAAAGCACATGTATTCATCGGAATTCAATACTCAATCGAGACTTAACCCCTTTTTTTCCATTTCCAAGCATGTATTAAGATTTCTCATATAACATTCATTAATGTACATCGATGTTATTCACACTCCATACAAACACAACATTCAATTTAACATATTTACATGTCCGATTAAGTTACACGAACTTACCTCGACACTTGTTCGCGTATTAACTCTACTAATCCAAAACCTTCTCTTTTCCTCGATCTAACCTCGAATTTGTGTTGTCTAGATCTAAATAAATAACATTAATCATCAATTTCACACATTTCACACATTTCACATTCATTTGGGCTCAATCTATATCCTAGGCAAAATTACCATTTTGCCCCTAACTTTTCCATAATTTTTTATTTCGTCTCTAGGCTCGAAAAATGAAACTTGTGCAATTTACTCTCTAATCCAAGCCTAACGAAATTTTCAAATTAGATTTTATAGCACTTATTCCCTATAAATTTTAGAATTTTTCATTAATTTTAACAACTTTACATTTTAGTTCCTAAATCAAGTTTTCATAAAAAATTACTTTGTAAAAGTTGTTTATCTATCAACAATCTTTCATTTTCTACCATAAATTTCTAATTTTCAGCATATACATCCATGACCTATTTTCCATACTTTGATAACTTTACAAATTAGTCCCCCAAATAGATAGATTAAGTTATCCCGGTTTCAAAAATATCAAAATTACCAAAAATAGAACAAGGAAACTTACCAAATCAAGCCTTGAAAGTTTCTTTTCTCTCTCCTATGGTTTCCATGTATTTTAGGTTGAAGATGATGAAAATAATATGATATTTCTTTTATCATCTTTTTAATTAATTAATTTTTCCTATTTCCAATTTAGTCCTTGCCCTTTTTCTAAATTTCCATGGATGAGTCACCTTAAAATATCTACATACTTTCTTAATGGTCTAATTACCTTATAAGGACCTCTAGTTTTGAATTTCATAGGTATTTAATCACTCTAGTTACTAGAGTCTCACTTTCACATTTTATGCGATTTGGTCCTTCTCGTAATTAAACACGAAATCAGTAAAATTTTCTTATCAGAATTTTCATATGACACTCTTAGCATAATACAAGCCATAAAATAAAATAAAAATAAATTAACTTTTCGAATCAAATTTGTGGTCCTAAAACCACTATTCCAATCTTACTGAAATTGGGTTGTTACAACATATGCATTTATAGGTTTTGTATTATTTAATATATATAAATTTATATGGGACTTTTAATGTCTGCTAAAATTTGACGTGACAAAGGCCACTCAATAGGTATGTATATATATGTAATATATATTTGTATATGGTTTTATAATGCTTGTGAACGAATATAAAATAAATAAATAATATAATGTGTACTTCTATAATTTGTGAATTTTATTGATAATGCACATTTATGCATGCATGAACCCGTAAGTGAATTATGAGTTTTACGATATTGCGAGATTTGATTAGTGCAAAATTATATTATCGTGAAATGCTAGGTGTGAGCTCAACAGTAGTGCAAGCCAATTATATTTGTGTACTATGTTATATTATGAACCATGTTAACTTGGCAAATTATATTATTATGGCAAACTATGTTAATTTGGTGATTTGTATTAATATGGAAAACTGTAGTAATTTGTCAAACTGTGTATTCTGAGATTTTGAGTTCTATTGTATGTAAGTTAAGCTATTGCATGCCCTATTAAATAAAAAATGCGAACAATGATTTATGTGAGCAATGTCATGAATGATATGTGCACTGTGTTATGTATGCAATATATGTTGCATGAAAGTTATATTATTTGCGAACCATACTCTATTACAAATTGTGAATTGCAAACTGTGCTATAATATGTGAGTTTTAATTGCGAGCCCTATTATACTGAATATTGTGAATGTGTTAGAGAGATATGTTGGCATTGTGACCATACGGAACCACTGGATATAGTTGGCATGCCATAGGATTGTGAGTACTCACCCTTTTTATTACGATGGACATTCTGGCCCAGAGATGCACTAGAGAGATCAGGGAATGTCGAGTATAGCTCCATTCACCGTAGATAGTGTGGTGTATTTAGAAAGTGTGAACATTCGTGTTACACTTATATCGGAGACAGCGTAGGGTTCTTTGAGTCCAAAAGTGAGGCGTTATAAGGAGATTTGTTTATCCTATATGTGGTGATAGAGTCCACTTATATGTGGTGATAGAGTCCCCTATATGTTTCATAATCACAAAAATGACAATTTATCATTATTTGAGATATATGAGTTATGATGGAGCATGGACTGTTATTTTACATGAATTGTTATTCAGTATGAACTGATATTTCATATGAACTATTATTTTTCATAAGTTGTCATTTGGTAAGAACTGTTATTTCATATGAACAAATATTTAGTGCGAAATTGATAATTTATGTGATATGCCTAGTTTATGTGAATTACTTATTATATGTGCACTACTAATTTTATGAGAACTATTGTGTCGTGTGAGTTACTATTTTGTGTAGACTACAATAATATGTGAACTATTATAGTTTGTCACCCTTTAACATAACTAATGTGTTTATTTGTAGTATGTTTGAGCACTCACTAAGCTTTAATAAGCCCACCTTTTCTTTTATAACATTGCAGTGATATTGTATGCGAGGAGGTATGGAAGTGAGCTATTCAAGTGATCCATAAAAATGCTATACTTGGGAATGTTGATGTGTTCCCAAACCCAAGCGAGGAAGGCAATGTGAGACCAAATTATGGGATTTAGAATTAGAACTAGTTATAATTGTTGGGTTGTAATTGGACACTATGGACTATTTAATTATTTGGTTTCAAACTTTTGTTATTACGTTAGATAGATGATTGAATGATGGATTATGATTGTCTGATAATTGGTTTGAATAACTATTCAACTAACTTGTAAGTGTAGGTTGAAGAGTCTCTAGTCATCGAGGTAAGCCTTAGATGTTTTATGTGTGATTTGGATACAAACATCTGCTTGGTATGCATGAGAAGTAACACAGAATTTGGTCAAGTCATGTAAACTATTAAATGTCTGCTAACTAATTAATTAATAATGTTATGAGGTTGTGCAAGATGCTTTATTAAATTTTCCAAAATAAGACTTATACATCCAATCCTACAATACTATTGTTAAACTTTTTGAAATAGAGTTTTTCTCAACATATTACTATATATTACGTTTTAGATCTAATTATACATTTTTTAACTAAACAGTTTTCAAAGTCCTTACAAATATGGCCCTTTTAAAAATTACCCTACTACATGCATGTATGTTTAACTAAAGTTTTTGAGGAAATTGTCTGTTAAATATTAAACTGTAAATTGGTCTTGTTGTTGATTGTTGGTTAGTGTAGCGGAACAGAAGCATGATATTAGGTTTTTATTAAATATTCCATGACTAATTGTGTGGTGTGATTGGTTGCTTGGTGTGTTTTGTGGTGGTTTAAATAGAGAGCCACCTCGGTGGCTAATGTGACATTAGAAATTTGGGTCAGACCATCCCAGTCGGGTTTGAGGTGCCACATCATTCATCAATAGGAGCAATGAAAATAGCCACAAACCAATTATAAAAGTCCTTCAATAGTCCATTGAAAGTAAATTTACAAACCAAAACTAAAGTAAAGTCTAGTCCCCCAAAATAAACCCATATTGCCATCCCTTATTAACCAACTCATATGCACAATCAAAATGCTTTGCCTTGAGATTACAAACTTGCTTACTTTACCACTCCACTCAAGTTATTTCTCTACAAAAATAAACACAAAAGTGTGTGAGCTAAATAAGCTCAATGAGTGGTCAAGAAGCTATAACAAACCACAAAAACAGGAGTTAAAAGTAAGCATGCTAAATGACTATTCACTTAGTATCTTAAAATACCATATCATGTTTATAAATTGGCAACTTGTGAATATGAAAATGTATACAAATACCTTCCATTGGATATTCAGATCTCTAACACACCATGACTTAAAAGATCCCACATGTCCCAAGTAAGTGTAGATACTCTCCAACACACCAACATATCCCAATGAATGAAGCAATGCTCTACATTAGCTTATCGCTCCAAACATGTCCCAATAACAAGCATATAAATGAGTACTTAAATCCTATGACAAGCCAACTATATTCAATATTTTCAAAAGTTCACAAGGTCAACATATCCATTTCACACATTCACATTTTGGTTTATGCACACTTACACATATCGTACTTATCATGATCAAACACTTATTATATTGTCACATAGTGCATTTCAAGTGCAAACACTTTACTCATTGATACAAATACACTTCCATATCAGATGTGTGTGCATAAAACTAGTTATTCAAGGCATGTACAGACACATATTCAACACATATATTCATATCACTCACTTAAACTGTAACAGCCCGTTTTTGGGTCAAATCAAAACAGTGGTTTCGGGACCACAAATTTGAAGTAGAAATATTTATTGTGATATTATTTTAAGGTCTACAGTATAATTGAATGATTGTGTGAAAACTTCGTTAAGAAATTTTATCGATAGGATGTCCTATTTGACTAGTAAGACTAAATTGTAATAGGTGCAAAATGTGTGTTCTAGAAGCTATGAGTGCTTAATTGTAATGAAATTCTAAATTAGAGGTCCTTAAATGGTGATTAGACCATTATACTTTAAGATGGACAAAAATGGACATGGTTAGGTGAAATTTCAAAGTTAGGCATTAAGGGCATTTTGGTCATTTGGCAAATAAAGGCAAAATAAAACAAATAAAAGATGTCCATCTTCTCAATTTCATCCTTCTTGTGCCGAATTTGAAGAGTCACAATAGCTAGGGTTTTGGCCAAGCTTTCCAAGCTCAACTGTAAGTCTATCCTAGCCCCGTTTTTAATAATTTTTATGTTTTTCATATCCTTGTAACCTAATCTAGCTTTTCCATTGGCTATTTTGAAGTATTATCAAAGTTTAAAATTTTGCCCATATTAGACATGCATGTATTTTGATGTCTAATGGTAGAAAATGTATGTTAGTTGTAAGGTAAACGGCTTTTGCTAAGTGATTTTCAGTAAAAAGGTAAAAAAGGACTTATTTGTAAAAGTTGTAAAATCTATATAGAAAATGTGAGTAAATGAAAAATGTGGACTGTTATGAGTATGAAAAAGATTCGGCTAGGCTTGGGCAATAAAGAAATTGAAAGAAATTCATTTTACGAGCCTAGGGACTAAAGTGTAAAAAGTATAAAAGTTAGGGCAAAAATGTAATTTTGTCATAATATGATTTTTGAGGTTAGTTGAATAATGTGAGTTTTAAATGAGTTAAATTTGTTATTATAGATCAAGAAAAACGAGGTTCGGACCTAGATCAAGGGAGAAACAAAGTGTTTGACGATTAGGTCCAATTCTACTATTTTTGTATCGAGGTAAGTTCGTATGTAAATAATGCATTTTTATAATTATGTTTAAATGCTTTAATATTGCATGAATTGTGTGATTGACTCTTTGGAAGTATTCGACAAAGTTTCAACAAGTGAGAAATCCCGGTTGAACCTTATGAATATGATACAAGTGACATGTCACTAGGAAACCATGTGTATATATATATTTATATAATTTGAGTGCCGGTCTTGTATGTCCTACTAGTGGTTGGGTATTCCGGCATATGTTGCGGTTACTTGACAGCTTGTGTGAGCAGCACTGTATAGCTAAGTCTTGACTACATATGTGGCACTTATGTGCAAGATTTTTGAGTATCAAATAATATTCCAAGTGTTCAACGGGAATGTCAAAGATGTGAAAAGATGTGGTTATCTTATGAGTTGTTACAGGTATGTACGTACAACTCATAAGTAATGAACTCCATGGGTGATGAACTCTTGGTAAGGTTGTGATTGAGCAAGTTATGACTATGAGATTTTAATGACATTTATGTTATCTCCTATTATATATATATATATATATATATTGCATGTTAAGGGTGTGGTTAAGATACTTATTATTTGTATATGAACTTACTAAGCCATATAGCTTACTACCATTTTCTTTCCCTTGTTTTATAGTATCGCTAAGCTAGCTCAGATTGGAGATCATTGGAGATTCGAATCACACTATTAAACTCTCATTTTGGATATTGATGATCTTACTATTTTGAATGTATGACATGTATAGGGACTTGGTCATTTTGTTGCATGTGTCATAATAGATTTGGCCAACTGTGTTGGCTTATAATGGTTAGAAGTTCATTTTGTATAAGGCCATTGGAATTGGGCTAATTATGGTTATAAGTGTATTCATATGATGATGTGTTAATGTCTTGGTTGTGGATGTTTGGTTGTATGTATATGCTTAGATTGGTGTTATGTTATGTTGTGTAGGTGTGTGCATTAAAGGGTGGCAAAATGGCTTGGTAAATAGCCTTTATTTTATCCACACGGGTAGATACACGGGCGTGTGTCTAGGCTTTGTGTGACACACGGTCAGTCCCATGGGCATGTGTTTAGTCCGTGTGTCCCCTGTACTTTAGTTTTGAGAAATTGAATGCTCAGAATTGAGCACACAGACAGAGACATGGGCGTGTGTCTCAGCCATGTAGGCGGCATGGCCTCGAACACGGGCGTGTGCCCTGGCCGTGTGAAGTCTACACCTATTTTTGTGCAAATTAATTTTCCACACGGCCTAACAATGGGCGTGTGACTCGGCCGTGTGATCTTAATTTGGTCATGAGTTACAAGTCAGAGAGTTACACGGGGTCGGGACACGGGTATGTGTGACCACACAGGCTGCCCACACAGGCGTGTCCCATATCCACACGGGTGTGTGACCCATGTTTAGTAGAAAATTTTCTAAGTTTTGTAAAATTTTCTAAAGTTCTCAGTTTAGTCCCGAATCACTTTTGATGTACGTTTTGGGCCTCATAGGCTCGTATCAGGGACTTTATGATTAAATGCAAATGGTTTTAATTTGGACGCACATGTATGACCCGAAATTGTATGATTGTTCATGTGATAAGTCCAGTAATGCCTCGAACTGTTACACCCTTAACCCGTATCCGTTACCGAACTAGGGTCACGAGGCATTACTGAATAAAAACATAATTCCGAACATTCACATATTCATATATATATATAAAGCACGTGACTAATTAAATATTAAACATACATTAATAATCATATTGCATAGACGAATCATACCTCAGAATTTAGCTGAATCCATACCATGCATATAATCATATTTTCAAACCAATGAACACACCTCAAAGCCATACATCATATGCCTTATAAAAACATAGCTCAAATCATATGGTTATCACATTAATGATATTCGAATACTTTAAATATATATATATATATATATATATATAAACATTATACTTCTTAATTCTATACATGCGTATATTAAACCAAATAATATTATCATAAAGCATTTGTTCTTTAGCAAATATATAGATACACATACACTTTCATTATAAACCAAACCATAACGGCAAGCATCATTCAAATACACTAACATATACTTATATATATATAAAATTAATGTCTTTCTATAATTCATATAATTCCTATAGTATACTATTACATAAATCACTAGTCATTTGGTAATTTATCTTTGTTTCATTTACAATTAACCACTTTAAGTACATAAGTACTTTTGATGTAAACCGAACCAAATAAAACTATGCATATTCGAACATACACATAATTTATAAACATTTTTAAACTATCAATAACCAAATCAAGTTCACTAATCATTTTCAAACTATTTCCAAAACATAAAACATCCATCACATATACTTTTCATTCATTTCACATAACATTAAAATCAAAACGGAATAAACCATTGCCAAACATAACCACATCCAAAATTTGAAGTTAAGCCATATTCGCATGGCTAAGTGTATACATATCTAAGGTTAAACAAAATTCATATTAGCCTATACATGCCATAAGTTCAAAAATAAACTTTTAAAAGTACTGAAAGTTGACGATAGTGTGGATGACTTTTATAACGATCCCCGAGCTCGTGACTTACAACGAAAATCTATAAAACAAAGTAACAAAAAATAAAACACACAGAGTAAGCTAACTTAGCTCAATAAGCTTTAAGCAAATTAAACAACTCAAATAAATAATCAAATCATTTCATACAAGCCGAATTGTACCATTAAAGATATACTTTAACTCAAATAAGTTAACTTGGCCGAATATTCAAGGTTAATTATAACACCACATAAATACGTACCTATATAACTGGATATATAAAAAATCCAATATATCAACTCATAAAAACTTACCTATATGGCCAAATTCACAATGTTCATTATATTATTTCATATGGCCAAATATATAAGTTCAATATAACCTTACATGTAACCGAATATACAAGTTCCATATAAGCTCACATGTAATTGAATACACAAGTTCAATATAACCTCACATGCAGCCGAATATACAAGTTCAATATAACCTCACATATACTTACCTATATGGTCAAATATAGAAATCATTTAGATCAACTTACTTCCTCACTTTCCACATCAATATGAAGTCTTATAGACATAGACTTGAAATAAATCACTGGCATAAAACCTGCTAGGCATAAGCCTGAATCACACACCGGCACAAGGCCTGCTAGACTCAAAGTCTGATATTTTTCACCGGCAATTAGCATGCTAGGCATAAAGCCCGAATACATTCACTATCATAAAGCTTGCTAGGCTCAAAGCCCGAATATCACTATTATAAGGTTGTCTCATATACAATTCATGTAACAAAAATTCTATAGATTCCTCGTAAATCATACGAACTTTTAAACTATATAACCTTGTCAAAATAAATTCAAATACAGTATTTCAATTTCTATACACAAACACATTGGGCTAGCTCTTTATGAATTTAAAAATTCCATAACAACATATTAGACTAAGTTACAATCAATATAAATGATGTCTAATTGCTTAAAGACTTACCTTGGATATCAATGAGCGGTATTGATCGACTATTCGACTATTTTGGCTTTTCCCCGATCCGAATCTAATTTTCTCTTTTCTTGATCTAAATTGATATAAATTAAACTTATTTAATCAAATATTCAATCCAATTCACTCAAAAACACATAAATGGGCAAATTACACTTTTTCCGTATACATTTTACACCTTTAGCAATTTAGTCCAAAATTCACAAAACACAAAATAAGCACAATTTGATTGCACTAGGCTAAAGCCGAATACTCCCCATGCCTCTATAGATCCTCACATTTAACTTATTTCACAATCTAGTCCCTCTATTTATTTTTTTTACAATTAAGCCCTATTTATTTAATTTTCATGAAAATTTCCAATACAAACTTAATAATCTAACACATATATTTTATTTAACAATTTCAAACTCAAATTTCACCAAAGTATCAATAATGGAAATTCAAGAATAAATCATCAAAATTAAAAATTCGGACATGGGTCGAGTAGTACTCAAAGCAACGATTTCAAAAACGTAAAAATCATCAAAAACTGAAACCAAACTAACCTTGAATTTGTATCAACAATGGTCGAATATCATGAGTTTTTCTCCTTTCTTTTCTTTTGCTAGTTTCGGTCAAAAGAATATAAACTCATGCATGTTTTATTTTATGTTTTATATTATTATTACAATTATTTATTTTACTTATTTAACCTTATAAAAATAATAACATAAACATATACATTAAGGGTACATTCAGCCATCATTAATCTAAAGGATTATTTGCAACATAAATAATCCATATTAAAAAGCCACTATCAATTCAACCTTTATGATTTAAACTATCAAGTTTTCAACCTACGCGATTAAGTCCTTTTATCAAATTAAGCACACAAACAATCAAATTTTCGTACGAAATTTTAACACATGTAAATTCACATATAATAAACAGGAAAAATAATATTTAAATATTTTTCTGACTTGGATTCGTGGTCCCGAAACTACCGTTCCCATTAGGGTCTAAATCGGACTGTTACACGAACTCTGTTCTAGCGTTGATTACGAGTAAGGAGTGTTATATAAACATACCACAACTCATGTACGCTTTATTTGCAAATATCAAGATCAAGTAGGAACATTTACTCTTGGGAATTAGATTAGGTGTTTAGATCACCTAAGTCCCCCTTTAACTCATTGATTTGTGCAGTAATCGTAGCATACCCGGCCACTCACCTTCACCAAACTTTGCTTCAAAGACAAAGCTCAAACAAGTTTTGGCTTGCCTTTGGCCTTGCTTGTAAAGGCTTTTAAACAAGTTGGCACTTTACATAGACATCAAACACAACTAAATCGTTTCAAAATCACAGGTCTCATTCACAATATTGAAAATTTAGCTAGTTTTGCCGAAATAGATGTTTAACCACTCAAATCTCATTGCTCAGCTTAAATTTGAAATTCATACATCCTAATATCATCTAATTACGGATCTAAGCCATCAACTTTTTCTAATTACATGGATCTAATTTTTCCAAAAAAATCAAGCTTGTGTGATCATTTGAAAAGGGAAACATACAATTGGTTTAAATTACATAATGATCTATTAAAATCTTGATCAAATCAATTAAAGCTCTAATTGAAATAACAACACAATTAGTTTATTCATAAAAAGTCAAAATCTCACCTCAAATTGACGAAAATGATAAGTTTAATATCAAATTTAAGTTAGGATGTGTGAAGAACAATAGAGAATTTGAGGATGAAAACTTAATTTTTCTTTGAAATTGAAAGAAGAATTCATGTTTGGAAAGCTTGAAAATAAAAAAGGACAAATCAATTTTAGGAGAAAAGCTCTAATTTGGTGTTTGAGAAAATTTTGAATGAAGGGAGAAATGAGAGGGAAGGAACAATGGGGGTTGTTAAATAGGCAACCAATTTTCAAAAATTGGGTCATTGTCCATTTAACCTCTTCTAGTTTCTTCCCTTTTTCATTTAAGTCATTACTTTTGATTAAAATTTATTTTTTAAATTATTTTCAAATCCGAACTCATTTTAAAATTCCACTTTAATCGAATTATTTCCCAAATTCCTAATTTTAATTTCTAAATATTAATTTTTAATTCTATTTATTTTAATATTTCATTTTATTTATTTTTCCTATTTAATTTAATTATTTAACCTAATTACAATTTTTGGTTCACTAACTCTCGATTTTCTCACCCGATTCTACTAACCCGATTTTTTGGGATGATACAAGTGTTGTCACTGCTTTTAGATTCGTGGCGCTCCCAACAATGTCGTCTTTAAGATTCAAACCTAATTCTCCCTTTAAAAGTGTTATGTATCTTACCATTACATCCAACACTTGTTAGTAAAGTTAATGCTTTTAGATTCAAAAGCAAACTTTAAATTTCTAAAGCTTTTTGCCTATTAATGTTTAAATTTGTAAGTCTTAATTTTACTTTTTTGTTGTACATTATTAAAGTTTTGTTTACCATTGAGGTTGGAAAGTACTTCTGAGAAATGCTGGGAAAAGAGACTTTTAAAAAATACTTTCAAAAATTTTCATGTTTATCATTAATGTCAAAAAGTAGTTTTGAGAAGATAAAATGTCACTTTAAATATGGTGTTGTAAAGTGAAAAGTTTACTGGAAGACAAAAAGTAACTTCATTGAAAAGTCCATTTAAAGCTAACAATTTTAATTTGGGTTAAAATCCCAATTTAAAATAAAGGTTTATTTTGAAAAACTGATATTTACAATTATTTTTGGTTTGAAACCAAGATTTGGGTTGAAAAGTAGTTTTTTAATCTCATCGGTCAATAAAGTCTAAATAAATAATATGTTTATTGGTGCCTATTGTGTACTCATGTTTTAAAATTTTGAAATTTCTCATGTTATCTTGTCCTTATATTATATATTTGTATCCGTAATTCTCAATCTCCTATATGCATGAGCTACTGAGTTGATGATGATCACCTTCCTAAATAGCAGCTCAGATGTTGTCGGGTAGAAACTTGACACTAAATAAACTTGAGACTAATTTAACATTATGTAAGAAAGATAACAACAAATTATACAATATTACACTGATTCACAATCCCCACATCGATTTGAGATTCAGTTTTCCCTTGCTTTTTAAACCCTAATACAAGATCAAGATTGTAAAGCACAGGGATCAAAGTAAAAGAGCAAAGGAAAACAAGCAAGGGCCCGAAGATCCATAGTAGTAGCGGAAGTGCGGTGTAGAAAAGCCGGTTGCCGACAGTGTTCAAGATGAACGCTTTCTCGAGCAACTCCGATACGTACATGGGAGTGATGACAGAAGCCGGGTCTTGGGGAGAGTTGATAAGGACATTAACTTGGTTAATAAATCGGATCGAAAAAGAGTAACAAAAGAAAGAGAAGAGAAAGAAGGATAAGATGGTGACGTATTTGAGAGACACCATGAACTCGCCATGAGCTCCGAAGATGGAATCGTTGAGCGGTCGTTTGACGCTGTATGTGCTGCTGATGACGGCAGCTAGACCGGCGCAAAGAAGGATGGAGGTTGTGGCCATTAGTGTTGATCCCATTATGGTGTTTCGTAGCGTTTGGACTGCTAGGATATTCTTTTTCTCGTTGTCCTGCAAGCCACATGCATCATACTTATTCAATCAAATCAATTGCATGAAATTATGTATATTCTCACTAATACTTAGAAAAAGAAGAATGAAATTATATATATTTCCAAGAAAAAAGAAAATAAATCGAAATTGATTGATCAATGAAGTAATAAACTGGAAGGAGAAAAAACTATGAAAGCCTTTTTATTTGAATGACGTGCAAAGCAAAAGTTGGCTTTTTATATATGGTTGGATTAGCAGTTGGACCGCAACCTCTCAGCTCTTACCTCACCTGGTTGTTTCTAGCAATTGCGTATCTCTCTAGCAATCATCGCGTGTGTATTCCATTGTCCAAATAAAAACATATGATATGAAAAGTAATTTGAAAATATAATATATTTAAAATTTATATGATACTATTAATATACTACAATCTAAATATAAATATCTTAGATACGATGTTGACAAACTAAAAAGGATATGAGCAAAATATAAATACAAAAACTATTAGAAAATATATACTAAAAATATAAAAGAAAACAAAATAATTAAAAAGAAAAAGAATTTAAGGTTGGGCTAAATTTTATTCATTATTTTTTAATACGTTCAAAAAAATTATATAATTATTTTCACAATTGTAATTATATTAACCTTTTAAAATAAAATCGCAATACGAATAGGATGAGAAATAGTAATAACAAAAGAAATTTATAATAAATATTAATTCCAGATAATATATTTTAATTATGGGGTGGTTTTCAAGGAAAAAATTGTATAAAATGTTACGAAAGCACATTTCACTTTCATTTAAATAATAAAAACTAATTATTTATTACATAATAAAAATTGAATAGAATTTTTTTTCAAATAAGAACAGAAAGAGGATATTAATATTTTTTCCATGTGTGCAGAAGTTTTTTTCTATTTTCCAAACAAAGATGAAGGAATGAAATATAATTTATATAATATTCTTTTTTGTTTCTTAATATATTTATTAGAATGACTTCAATAAATAATTTTTTTCTTTATAAATTCATTTAGTAGATGAAAAAAAAAACTAACTCTACTATAAATTATATAGTATATTCTTAGGGAAAAGCATGGAATTTATAAAATTTACAACGTTATTTGAATATTTACTAGTCTATTGTTATTCAAATTAAACGGTACAAATTGCAAATTCTCTAAACTCTTATAATTATGACTCCAAATGTTTTGTATAATATAGTTTTATAAAAAAAATTACCTAATTGTGTTTTAAAAATAATAAACAACATTTCAATTTTCCTCATCAAAGAAAGTATTGGCAAAACACAAGCTTTATTATTTGCCTTTTTAAGTTAGACAAAAAGTATTTATTTTAATATATATATATATATATATATATATATTTCACCCTGCAGCTCATATAATTAAGGATCCTTTCGGCACACTGGTTAGAGATACCAACTATATTGGATGATGGGGTGATAATGATTTGGTTCACATCGAATTTGGGAAGATTACGATTACTGTGCAGTATTTTTATTTTTCAAAAAGCACAAACCTAATCCTCTTAATATGTTCAAAACTAAAAATAATATATATGATATTTCTAACATTTTTAGCGATAGCTTAAAGTTAAATTATTTATTTTCTATTATAAAAATTTAAATTTAAATTTAAATTTAAATCAAAATAGTTTTTAATTTTTGAATCAACAGTTTAAATATATTTAATAGAAGTCAATTCAATAAAAATCAAGACTCCAAGACAAAAATTTATTTTTGATTAGGGGCGAAGCCAGAACAAATTTTTAGGGAGACCGGATGAAATTTTAATTTTTTATAGTTTATATATTTATAATTTTTAAAAGATTAAATCGAATTTTTATAATTTTAAGAGAGACTAAAGTGTAATTTTAATTTTACTAATTTAAAATTTTTAAAAAATCTCAAAAGCCTAAATAACAATTTTACATTTTAAGGGAGGCCCTGCCAGCATCCTAGATTCGCCACTATTTTTTGATTCATATGGCAAATATTTAGATCATGTGATTTATTAATAAAACAATATGAATGTATGATGTAATAAAAAGATGTTAAGTAAATATATATGTAAAAAGAAATAAAGAGAGAACCTTCATGATGGCAGAGACCCAGAAGCGTCGACCACTGGCATTGGTTCCGATGATGGCTGTGAGCGGTTGAGACCGAACCTTACGCCATAGCCACCAATGATAAGCTAAGCTCATTGCTAAGCTTAGCGGCACTAAAACCATGTCCAAATAGCATGATTTCCACTCCATCTCTCTCTTCTGTCCCTCTTTAAGTTAGTTCTTAGGATGATTTTTTTTCTAGATAATGGGCTTAACTCCTTCCCTTTTATAAAGAGTTTTTTGAGAGTTTTGATGGTGATGGATATGCACATAGACTTGTTAGAAGGCAAAATTCAATCTCAAAGAAATAAAAGCCACTTACTACGATTTCCACTTTCCAACTTTAAGCATAACTATACTTTTGTTTTGTTCAGCAATACATGTTTTTGGTTTCTTTATTATTAAAGCATTAATGTGTTTGAAGAAAAAAATAAAAGAAGCATTAATGTGTCCTTTATGGACGTAAGCCTACCTAACTATATGCGGGATGATTCCATAAAAAAAATACCATATGCAGGACGACACATTTTTCATCTGTCAACATGCATTTTCTAAATTAGCCGTTAGTATATGCTATATTTACAATTTAAATTATATGCTAAAGACAATAAGAATATGTATATTCGAAATGGGATGGGATGGAGGGATAAAATAAAAGAATATTTTATTATTTATTAAATAATGAAATTAATTATCAAAATAAAAATTTATAAAATATTTAAGGAGAACAAAAGGGAATGAATAAAAGGAATTTTATTGTTAGCGTATTGATCAGAGTAATCATCTTACAATTCAAAGTTGTAAGAATTATTTACTTATGATGTGTGTGTATTGATAATAATTTGGAATAAAATTTAATTTGTAGAAAGTTAGGTAAAGCAAAAAGGTGAGAGAATTTTGATTAGTGATTGAGTGATAATCTGACAAAGCACATATGGGAATATGAAATGATAATAAATAAGAGACCACAATGGGCAAATTGCTACTTAGTAAATAATCTAACATTGGTATTTTTTTACGTTATGCATTTTTATAAAACAATAAATGTAATTATAATTAATTATAATTATAAATAATACAATTCGAATAACAATGGGAAACTAGAATCAAATGCGTTATCGAATAATTATAATTCCAATAGCAATCATCGCATTTGTATTTCATCGTCCAAATAAAATCATAAAATATGAAATGTAATTCGAAAGTATAATATCTTTAAAATTTATATAACGCATTATTAATATACTATACTCTAAATATAAATATCTTAGATACGATTTTGACAAACTAAAAAAATATCATCAAAATATAAATACAAAAACTATTAGAATATATATACTAAAAATATAAAAAAACAAAATAATTAAAAAAAAAAGAATTTAAGGTTGGGCACATCTTTTAAATTTTATTCATTGTTTTTCAATACGTTCAAAATAAATAAGAGTGTTTTCACAATTGTAATCATACTAACTTTTTAAAATAAAATGACAATACGAACAGGATCAGAGGCAGATATAGCGGCTGACAAGGGTCTTGGCCCCCTAAAATGAAAATTTTCTATTTAGGCCCTTGAATTTTTTAAAAATTCGATTTAATCTTTAAAAATTATAAAAATTTACACTATAAAAAAATTAAAATTTCATTAAGCCCTGTTAAAAATTTATTCTAACTTCGCCCCTAAATAGGATGCGAAATAGTAGTAACCAATAATATTTATAATAAATATTAATGTCAGATAATATATTTTAGTTATAGGGTGACTTTCAAGGAGAGAGAATTGTATAAAATAATTATACCACCTTGACTTTAAAGATCATATAAAAGAATGTATGTTATGTAATCACATTTCTATTGCATTTAAATAATAAAAAAATAATTATTTATTACATGATAAAAATTGAATAGATTATTTTTTTTTCCAGATAAGAACGAAAAGAGGATATTAATATTCTTTCTATGTGCGCATAAGTTTTCTTCTATTTTCCAAACAAATATGAAGGAATGGAATCTAATTTATATAAATTTTTTTGTGTTTCTTAATATATTCACTGGAATGAATTTAATAATTATTTTTTTGTTCATTTTGTAAATTTTATTTAGTAGATGTCTGAAAAGAAAAAGAAGAAACTTAGCAACCAACTCTACTATAAATTATATGGTATATTCTTTGGGAAAAGCATGGAATTTATGAAATTTAAAATGTTTTTTTAAATATTTATTAGTCTAGTGTTTTATGAATTGATAAATGATGGATAATATGGTAAATTGGTTATTAATGTGTTTATAATAAAACAAATCATAAGATATGGCCATTTTATGTTCTAATAGCTGAAAACCAAAGGAAATAAAAACAAAGAAAGAGTCCTAGGTTTCGGCCATTGATTTACTTGATTAAGGTATGTACTTTGGTTCATTTTTGATGATTTTTATGTTTTTGTGATCGTTGCTTCGTGCTCTCTAAAGCCCATGTCTCAATTTTTAGAATTTATGATGATTTTGAGTTATGCCATTGTTGATTTTGTGAGCTTTGAAGTGTTAATTGATGAAATATGAAAGATATATGTTGGGTTAATATATCTTGTCTTTGAATTTTTGATGAAATTGAGTATTTGGGCTAAATTGTGAAAAATGAAAATTTTGAAGACTAAAATATGAATTAAAAGAATTATATGGGTTTGTATGAGGACTAGGAATATTCAGCCAAGCTATGGTTTTTATGAATTTTGTGAATTTGATGATTTTGTGAAATTTGGACTTAAATGTCAAAATGTAAAAATGTGGGGGCCATTTGTAAAATGCCCTAAATATGTGCATTTGGATTTATTTGAATGAATATGAAATTGAATGAGCTAAATTTGAATTTATTTAGATCAAGAACAAAAGAAAACGGAGTTAGATCGGGGGAAGTCGAAAGTGATTGAGTAACCGTTTTCATTCGTACGAATCCGAATGAGGTAAGTCTATATACAAATAAATGTGTTTGAATTGAATTATTATTACTTATATGATAATTAAATGTGATATATGATTATGAAAGTTGAGTATATGAAATTGAGGAAATTTCGAGTATGTGACGACATTCGAAAAGTCCTGTTCGAACCTTAGGAATAGCTAGGATACATATGTGATGACATTGGATCCGATATGTGATTTAGTGTAAGATCACATCTGGAATTTGGCATTGATTTGTGATTTATGTGTAAGACCATGTCTGGGACATCAACATCGTATTTGATTTCGTATAAGACCTTGTCAAGGACAGTGGCATCAATATTTGTTTACATGTAAGACCACGTCTGGGACATTTTATGAGATTTCTGAGCTATCCGTGTATCCTATTTGATTCCGTACGGTTCAGTAGGCATTCTGAGAAATAATGAGTATACAAAATGTGCAGTCGATTCAGTTACGTTAGAATCTTGCATAATCTTTGAGAATGAAAGATATGTATATGTGAAAAATGAAGGTATGAGATGTGTACGAGAATGATATGCTATATGTGTATTTAAGTTGGAGACATATGATATATGTGAACAAATGAGCATGACGTGGATCATAAATTGCCTATGTCAAATAGTTATGATCTTTATGTAAATGGATGAAATTATATTTGATTTATGAGTTGAGTTTATTTGTTTATGGCTTACTAAGCTCTTTGTAGCTTACTTTGTTGTGTTTATGTTGTTTTATAGATATTGATGCTACTGGAAGCTTGGGGATCGTCGAGGATCATCACCACACTATCAAACCTTGTTTTGGTACATTTTGGAAAGTGTAAATGTTAAATTATGGCATGTATAAGCTAGAAGACTTTGGGATATGTTTTGAGATGTATATAAGTTATGCCATGTGATATGGCTAGCTAATGGTTGTGTTTTTGCTTGAATTTGGCTTATAAAATGTGATGCATTTTGGTATGTTTTATGTTATTATTATGGCCAATTGAGATATGGTCATTTTGATATATGTTTGGTTGTGGATATAGTAAGTTTTGATAAGTGATGTTTTTTGTCATATTAATGTATGTTTTGGGCATGATTGTGGCATATTTGATACATATTTGTTGCTTGTAAGGATGATCCAAAATGGGTGGCAAAGTTGGCCTTTCGAATGACCTATTTTTTCCCACACGGGTAGAGACACGGGCATGTGTCTCGACCATGTGTGACATACGGTTATAGTACACGGCCATGTGTCCCCTGGGGTGCCCTTTTAAATTAAGTTAGTATACCCTACAGGGTTGACATAGCCTAGACACACGTGCGTGTCTTGTAGCTGTGGGTGGCACACGGGCGTATGGTCGGCCGTATGGCCAAGTTAGTAGCCTCCTTAATGTTCACATGGCCTGGCACACAGGCGTGTCATGTGGCCGTGTGTGCGAGTCAGAATGTATGCCCTGTTTTGCCACGGCTTAGACACATGGGCGTGTTTAGTGGTCGTGTGAGGCACACGGCCTAACTACACAAGCGTGTGACCTCTGCAGCTTCGAAAAATGTTTAAATTTCAAAAAATTTTATGTAAGCTCGGTTTAGTCCTAACCTTTTTCTAATGCACGTTTAAGGTATTTTAGACCTTCATAAGGGACTCTTTGATGATGTATGATTATGATATAATGTTGATGACTGAGAAATGTCTGTAAAAATTATGAATTGTCTGGTAATGCTTCTAACCCTAGTTTGGTAACGGATATGGGTTAGGGGTGTTACAGCGAGCAAGGATGTTATATTTTTGCTCGGTCGCCTATGAGAGTTTCAATTGTATTAGAAATCTAAGTAGTGGGTAGTTTGATTGAGAGAATATTAGGGAGTTAGGATATGGGGAGTTATCAAAATCTTATTTTTAATTTTTTATTTTGTTTAGCTTTTCTCTCTTGTCGAAATTCCTTTCTATTTTGGACGTTCTTCCCTAAAATTTTATTTTTCCAAACTTTTCCACCTTCCTTGATTTTGATTTGCTTCTTTGTCTTTCAACCTTTGCGTTTGGATGCTATAAATTCTGTTCAATCTGTAGTAGGTAAGTTCTCTTGATATTTTGGTCAGTGAGAACCAATCTTGGGTTGGTAATATGGTGATTTTTTGTTTAGGTGTTACTCAAGGGGATTCAAATGTGTTTTCCAGCAGGTAGCATGTGCAGGTTATCGTTTTCATCTCAGTAAGTGATCGACGTTTCGGTTGGCGTAATTTCTCGAGTACTTTGTTTGGCATTTTGGTTGGATTGGCTTGAATATTTCGTTTTGATCGAGTTTTGGTATTGTTTTTAGGTTTCTGGAGTTCAGGGCGTTTTCACTGCGAAAAAACAAACTAGGTATGTGCCCGAAATCAGAAAATAAGGTTTCAGCAAAAGCCGAAAAACCTTTCTGTCGACACTACACGGGCAATCGTGTGCGATAACACGACCATGTGGTCAACGAAGGCATGGTCCTGGGCGAGACACGATCGTGTGGTGGTCGGAGTATGGCTGTGTGAGCCCACACGGGTAGTCCACACGGGCATGTGGGTTTTTGGGCCAAGCCATGTGATCCACAGCACCAAGGCCAATCTGGGTGTGTGGGCCTACACGGGCATGTGGGCCCAAAATTCTAAAAAATCTCCTAGGGTTGCACGGGTCGTCCTTAACAACTGTGGGCCTACTGTAGGGTCGGTAAGTGCTAAATAAACCCTAGCCTGTATGTTTCGATAGTCTGATATACTGTTCTGAATATGATAATTGTATGCATGATTGATTATTCTGTTATCCGTAATTACACTTGATAAGCATGTGTAATGTGTAATATCAGTTTTATTATTTCTGTATCTGTTATTGGGGGTGGGATGTTATATATAGAGGAAGTATTCTGAAAGGCGACTTTCGCCTATATCCTGCAGTATGACTACACTTTATCTACTATGTGTCGTATTGGCACAATATGGTGTATAGGGTTGGGTGGGTGTTTTAAACCCCACAAGGTGTGTTAGGATGGTCGGATATGGTGTGTAGAGGGTGGGGGTAGGATTCTATTATTTGATCTGCATATCTGTGTCTGATTTTGTATCTGGAATGGGCACAGGCCCGAATTTGTATTTGTCTGATATTTGGTAATCTGTTTGTGTGCATGCTTAATTCTGTTGGGTTACACACTGAGTTTATGTAAACTCATCCCATTTTTCTGTTCTGTATATGTAATCCTTAGAGTTTTGCAGATTAGTGTGGCAGAGACTCAGCAGTGACCACTCATCTATAAACTGTTTTAGTTAAATTTACGGTTTTCATATTAGACTTCACATTATTTGTGGGTTGTAAATTTTTGGACTGCATGGACTTTTGGATTTGGTTTTGGATTTTTGATTAACTTGCATATTTTGATAAAATGTTTTATTTTCAACGATTTTATACGATTGAAGAGGATTTTTAAAAAAGTGAATCGAGTTTTTGATACGTCCTCACCTCGTGATTTATTTCGAGTCGTATTTATTTTGCCCGATCGTCAACGAAGAAGTATCGTTCGGTTCTAACAAAGGGTCATTTGGATAAAAAGAAATGGGCAGAAGTTGACAAAAGGTTCAAAGTTAGGTGAAAAAATCAATTTAATAGGTTTGACTAAAGGAATTAAAGATAGAGGATATTTGAATGGCTCGGTTTAACAAGGAAGATGGTTTGATGTTTAAAAAGAGGGTGAAGATGGAAAAAGTAAAGAACTTATAAATAAGTTGAACCAACAATAAAGATTGTTGACCCAGGACTTAATCATTTCTAAGGTGGTAAGATAGATGGAAAAAGACCTCAACCTACTATCTAGCAATATAGGAACTTCGATATAATGTTCGAATGCCACACTATGGAAAGTGATAAGTTCGAGAGAATTGAAAGAATAGGGTGACGCCACTAGCTTTGTAGATAAGCCAACAAGTCTTTGCACGAAATTGGAGAGAAGAGTTCTCACCAAAATGACAGAGTTTCATTCACTAAAATACCCAAGGTGCCTTCAAATGGCTGATTACAAATATTTCTAAGACTAGAAAAAGGCTAGCTGACTAGTCACAAATATTTATCTTAAAAGCTAAAATAAAGCTCAAGTCTCTTGGAATTCTTGAACCAAATAACTCTACCATTTAATTCACTTCAATTGAACTGCATAATTGACCTTGAATGCTTGAAAAGTGACTCTTGAAATGTCCTTTTGGTTAGCCGAATAGTCACTAGCACCTTAATGGTGTTTTGAATGCTTGAATTAATTCTTTTGAAGTAGCAAAACAGTTGGTAGTTGAAAAGCTAGATGCCGAATTTAAAGAAGGTATAATCCACTCTTTAAACTCTTTTAAATGATGTGTTAAACCTTCTTTGTAACAACCCCTTACTTGTAACCGAAAATGACTTGAAAAACCTCTTCATTGGATGTGTAACAGCATGTAACCAAAATCACTTGAAAAGCCTCTTCATTGAATTTGTAACGGTTGTGAGCTGAAAAGACACTTGCAATAAACACATTTAAAATGAAATTATTAAACACAATTAAACACTAATTTAAACTCAAACACATTAATCACATAACTTCAATAAATGAACTTAAGACAAATGCATCAATTAATTCAGCAACTAGTTTAATTAAGTGAAGCATAATTAATTAATCTTAACTCATACTTCAATAAATTATCCTAGTAACTAGATTAATTAGGAAGCATCTATTAAATAAAGTTCAATAAAAACTTAATTAAATAAACTAAGATTAGTTGAATTAAGTCCAGCAACTCATTTATTAAACTTAAGATGAATTTATTAAAAGTCAAATTCAACTTGCAATAAATTGCAAGTGACGCCAATTGGTTAATCCATGCATGACTAATGGTTTCGGTTTCTTTCTCTTCCCAAGCTCGGTCCACATAGCTTGCTAATGCATCTTGAAATTTATTAGCTCGTGACCAAGTTATAGGCCCTCGTGGTAGCTCAATGGATTTGGTAGAAATGTCCCAAGCTAAGGTCGTATCATTCCCTCTCTTGAAGGTGACTTGCCCTCAAGTCGGAACCTGCGTTAAAAGGAGACAAATCAGTAACATTAAAACTTACACTAACGTTATATTTACCCAGTAAGTCAAGTCAATATGAATTTTCATTAATCCATTCAATGACTTGGAATGGGCCATCTCCTCGTGGTAACAGCTTAGATCGTCGTTGGGCTGGAAACCGTTCTTTCCTCATATGAACCCAGACCCAATCACTGGGTTTGAAAATAACTCGTTTTCTTCCTTTGTTAACCCTTTGAATGTAACTCTCGGTTTGGGCTTCACTATTAGCTCACACTTTTTTATGGAGCTCATTGATGTACTCGGCCTTTTTCTTGGCATCTACATACACAAGTTGGTCGTTAAGTAATGACAATAAATTAAGGGGAGTTAATGGGTTAAAGCCATAAACTACTTCAAAAGGAAAAAACTTAGCCGTAGAGTGGATGGAGTGATTGTAAGCAAACTCGATGTGAGGTAAACATTCTTCCCACAACTATATATTTTTACGAACGATGGTGTGCAAAGTAGACAATACTCAATTTACCACCTCCGTTTGTCCATCTGTTTGAGGATGACAAGTGATTGAGAATAACAGCTTTGTTCCGAGCTTCCCCCACAATGATCTCCAAAAGTGGCTCAAAAACTTTGCATCGCGATCGGACACGATCGTTCTAGGAATTCCATGTAATCGAACAACTTTCCTAAAGAAGAGATTTGCCACATGAACAGCGTCATCAGTCTTGGCACATGCAATAAAGTGAGACATTTTCGAAAATCTATCAACTACTACATAGATAGAATCCTTCCCCATTTTTGTTCTTGGTAATCCAAGGACAAAATCCATGGATACATCCGTCCAAGGGAACTCGAGTATGGGTAACGGCATATACAAACCATAACGTTGAATTTTTTATTTGGCTCGTTTGCGGATCACGCAATGCTCGTAGACATGTTCAACATCTCTTCGCATTCGCGACTAATAAAAATGTTCTTGAAAGGTTGATAATGTCTTGCTTATACCAAAGTGTCCCATGAGTCCTCCACTATACGCCTCTTGCGTAAGCAACTCTCGGGTCAAGCCTTATGGAATACACAACTTACCTTCCTTAAAAAGGAATCCCTCGTACTTATAAAATTTCTCAAAAGGTCCATTCTCACAAGCAACAAAGATATTACCAAAGTCATTATCAGCAGCATATAATTCTTTCAAATAAGAAAATCCAAGCAGCTTAGAATCAAGATAGGACAATAAAGTGTACCTCCTTGATAAGGCATCAGCCACTACATTTTCTTTACCTTTCTTATACTTGATGACGTACGGAAAAGATTCAAGATATTCAATCCACTTTGCATGGCACTTGTTTAGCTTATGTTGGCCCTTGATGTGCTTTAATACTTCGTGATCAGAGTGAATCACGAACTCCTTCAGCCACAAGAAATGCTACCACGTCTCGAGAGATCGGATTAGGGCATACATTTCCTTGTCATACACGGAATAATTGAAGACAGCCCCAATTAACTTCTCACTAAAGTAAGCCATCGGTCTTTCATCTTAGGTTAGCACGGCCCCGATCCCTATACCTAAAGCATCACATTCTATTTCAAAGGTTTTAGCAAAATCAGGGAGTGCTAATAAAGGTGCTTGGACAAGAAATTGTTTAATCTTGTTAAATGAATTTTCTTGCTCATCAGTCCAATAAAATGCTGAATTTTTCTTAATAACACTCGTCAATGGCGCGGCAATCATACTAAAATTAGGTACGAAACAGCGGTAAAAACTAGACAATCCATGAAAGCTTTGAACTTGGTTAATTCTAGTCGGGTCCGGCCATTCTTGGATAGCTCGAACTTTTTCTTGATCAACTTCCAATCCTTCAGAACTCACCATAAAACCTAGGAACACAATTTTGTTAGTGCAAAACGTACAATTTTTAAGGTTTGCATAGAGTACCTCTTGTCGCAACGTTTCTAACATCGCTCGCAAATGTTGAACATGTTCTTCCAATGACTTGCTGTATATCAAAATATAATAAAAATAAACTACACAAAATTTCGAATATAAGCACGCAACACATGGTTCATTAATTGTATAAAAGTACTAGGTGCGTTCGTAAGACCGAATAGCATTACCAACCATTCGTACAAACCATGTTTGGTCTTGAAAGCAGTCTTTCATTCATTGCCTTCTCGCATATGGATTTGATGGTAGCCACTCCTAAGATAGATCTTCGTGAATAACTTGGCACCGCTTAACTCGTCGAGCATATCATCTAAACGAGGAATCGGATGTCTATACTTGACGGTGATCTTATTGATGGTGCGATAGTCAATGCATATTCTCCACAAACCATACTTTTTGGGCACAAGTAGAACCAGCACCGTGTAAGGACTAAGACTCCTTCGAATGTAACCCTTATCCATTAGTTCAGCAACTTGCTTTTGCAACTCCTTGGTTTCTTCTGGGTTACTTCGATAAGCAAGCTGATTAGGAAGGGTTACTTTAGGCACTAGGTTGATTTGATGGTCGATACCTCCAATAGGAGGTAATCCACTCGGCACTTCATCTAGGAAAACATCCTCGAATTCCTGTAAAAGAGACAACACAGAAGAAGGTAGTTCATCAGATAACTCGTTAGTGTTTAACAATGTTTCTTTGTACATGAGTACAAATACAGGTTGCCTCAAAGTTAATGCTCTCCGAATATCGCTTGCACTCGCAAACACACTTATTTTCTCATTTTCTTTTTCTTCTCCATTTTTTCTTTTTTTGCTTTCTTTTCACTCTCTTTTGTAATTTTACCTCTCGCTTTCTCATATTTCTTTTCTTTTCCATTTGCACTCTTTTTTTTCTCGTATTTTCCCCACAGAAGTCTTGAGTTTGAGTTGATCATTGTACACTTGCTTTGGGGTTAATGGTGCAAGTGTCACATTATTGTTGCAATGCTTGAAGGTATACCTATTGGTATAACCATCATGAACCACTCTCCGATCAAATTGCCAAGGTTGTCCTAACAGCAAATGGACCGCGTGCATTGGCACCACATCGCATAGGGCTTCGTCGGAGTACTTTCCATTGCTAAAGGAAATAAGGACTTGTTTCGTGACTTTGAGTTCACCACTATCGTTGAGCCATTGAAGCTTATACGGGCTCGGATGTTTGGTGGTCAGCAGTCCTAACTTCTCCACCATGAAAATGCTCGCCACATTCGTACAACTTCCTCCATCTATGATAATGCTACAAATTTTTCCTTGGACTTGGCACCTAGAAAGGAAAATATGCTCTCATTGTTGCTCATTCTCCACTCCTTAAAGACTTAGACTCTATTTAACTACAAGTAATTCGCCCTCAATAGGATGTTCCAAGTCCTTCTCTTCATCGAAGTTCACTTCGGACTCATTTTCCTCTTCGTCTTCTGTTTCGACCTCACCATCGGCAGGCATCACCATGGTGCTCCAGTTTGGACACTAACTGGTGATATGTCCTCTTCCGAGACATTTGAAGCATTTGATGTCTTTAGAGTGGTTGGACGAACTCTCGATGGCCTTACCTTTACTTGATTCGGCCAAAGGCTTATTCGTCATAGGCAACACCGTGGACTCCTTCACTTGGTTTGATGAAAAGCTTTTGCTAACGCCTTTTCCCCATTTTGAAGGATTTGCAGTGGAATAGCCTCGGGTAGCACCTTTACACTTCATTTGTTTTTCCACTTTGACAGCCATGTGTACCATGTCCACCACCCCGATGTAATGTTGAAGTTCGACGACATTAGCAATGTCACGGTTGGGACCAGCTAGAAAACGAGCCATCGTTGCCTCGCTGTCTTTTTGCACATTTGCGCGAATCATCGCCACCTCCGTCTCTTTGTAATAGTCTTCTACGTTCTTAGTTCCTTGAGTGAGATTTTGAAGTTTCTGATGAAGCTCTCGGTGATAATACGAAGGTATGAATCGCTGTCACATTACAGCTTCATCTCGACCAAAGTAGTGATAGGCCGTTCTCCGTTGTGCCTTCGATTAGTGGTTAATTGATCCTACCAAATCATTGCGTAGTCAGAAAACTCGATTGCTGCTAGTTTCACCTTCTTATTTTCAGAATAATTATGGCAATCAAATACCAATTCAATCTTCTTCTCCCACTCTAGGTATGCTTCTAGGTCGAATTTGCATTGAAGAGGAGGTATTGAAAGTTTTATATTCTTGAGATCATCATCTTCTCGTCTTTGATCTCTTACCAATTCAATCTTCTTCTCCCATTCTAGGTATGCTTTCGGGTCAGATTTGCCTTGAAAAGGAGGTATTGAGAGTTTTATATTCTTGAGATCATCATCTTCTCGTCTCTGATCTTTTTGGTCATGATTCCGTGTAACACCCTATACCCCTGTCCGTCGCCGGAATAGGGTATTAAGATATTACATAACTAAATACAACCTACTGAGGTTCATAGATACATACAAGACATAGATTCGGTTATACATCAATTACGATTAGTGACCAACTTAAATTTCTAGATCCGAACAATCCAACTTTCGAGGTAATTCAACTAATGCAACCATATCACGCATATTTACTATAGGAGTACTATCAAAGTTGCAAAGCGACTACCTACTAATAGGTGTAATCGAATTTTTTTTAGATATTAAGCATACCATTATCGCATCATATAACACATGCATCAAAGTAACAAGTCACATAAAATTTCCAACAAAACATTTACTCGGCTTAGAGATTAAGCAAGCCATTTTCGCATGGCTAGAATAAATACAACTCAAAATATAATTCGGTTTCACGAAAGGAGATTCGCCTATACATGCCATTGTTCTCAAAATAACTATCGAATGTACCAAAATAACGACGATAGTGTAGGTGATCAAAGCTTCAATCCCTGAGTCCGTAGCTTCAAAATGAGATCTATAAAACAGAGGAAACAAAGTAAACGGAGTAAGCACTACAATGCTTAGTAAGTTTTAAGCAATGACAACAGATAAAAATCAAATTATAACTTAGTGGTTCGCATTTTTGTTTCACTCTTCTTTTGGGTATATCACCCCATAGCCGAATATACACAATCTCATCATATACAATAGGCAGATAAACTCTCATAAGAAAGTGAGCTCATGTAAACATAGATATATATTGCATAATTTCACATAACCTTTCATATTGACCCGATGCCACATAATCATAGAAACAGTCTCATTGATTGCTCACGTATGCATCACATAACTACCTTATGTTTTAGTCCAAATCAAGCTCACATATAAGCTCGGAGTACATACCTGTTTAACTTTTCGCATTGAACGTAATTTATAAGCAATTCTTATTGTGAAGTCTTATAGCTTTAAACTTTACTTGGATTATCGGCGAGACCTTTAGCTCGGATGAAATCTCCACACAAAGTCAGCGGGTCTTAACCTGGACATAGTCACCGCATATAGCCATCGGGTCTTAACCCGGACATAGTCTCCGCATATAGCCTTTAGGTCTGAACCCGGACATAGTCCCACATATAGTCATTGGGTCTTTAATCCCGGATTCACATCACAAAGTTTTATGCATATCTATTCACATGTTACCACATTTCACATAGCAAAATCACATTTGTAATTCAAGTCCACTCATTCGCATATAAACATATAACATGCTCATTGACTTTGTGTCGTAAGCATCATTCAAATCTAATACATGTATACTTCTTTTACTAAACTTTCAGCTCAATAAGCAAACAATACTTCTTTTACTAAACTTTCAGCTCAATAAGCAAACACACATAAGCACATATCCCCAATCTTGTTCTTTGTTTAATTCTCTAATAGCTATTCGGCTATATAACAAACATGTATAAGGTTTCTTTTTCAATAACCTTGTTATGGTAAGGACAATGGGACATCATTTATCTATTAAACATGTATATCATGGCATTTTAAATTAAATACCAAATTCAATTACTCAAAACTTACCTCGAACTTTTCTGAGTAACTATGAGTCAGCTATTCAACCACTTTAGCCTTCTCTTTATTCGAACTTGTCCCTTTAGGCTCTTGAGCTAAATTAAACAAATAGATTGGTTTAATTACTCAATCAATATTATTTTCTTATTAATCATATTCGACAACCATATATCAAATTCATCAAGTACATTTACACCATGATTCAAAACTCATACTTTTTATAGCCGAAAATAGCAAGGACTTATCAAGCCATGTATATCACTTATAGCTCACACAAAATGATCATATAACCCTAATAAGCAATTATTCAACTTAGGCCTTGTTTGTATACACAAGCAACACTCAATTAACAAAAATATATGTTTGATATGTTTGATTTATTTCACAAGGTCTGACCGAATGTATGTGGCCTTAGACCTCACCTATGTATACAACATCAAACCATCACTTTCCTTATTAAGGACACATTCGGTACCCTCATCTAGACTTAATAGCATTTCTTATTTTCAAATGCAAATATCCTTATTTATAAGAATATTCGGCACTTCTTTGCATTTTAATAGCACGCACATACATCACAAAACTCATTCTAATACAACACATTATCTTTTACTTGAGCCTACATGGATTCAACACCTTGAAGTTTATCTACTAACCACCCTTTTCAAACACATAAAAATTTCGTAGCCGAATGCTCAATTTCATCATTTAACAAACTTTGAGCCATGGATTTGTTAAAATACAAGATAACAACATCAAACTCGCCATTAAGACCTCCCAAGCACATTCGGCCTATAGCATAACATAAACAAAATTTAGCTTTTAAAATTTTCACGTTTTAACAAGCTTAGCCTCAATTAAACACTTGTTAGTTCATTCAACCATTAAGCACATCATTCATGATATCCAAACATAAATAGTCGAATCTACAAATTAACTAATCATAGCAAATTTCATTTACAATTTACTACCACATATACGGCAAATCTTAATAGCCACAAATGTTCATTTCATGAGCTATGTCCACATTCAGCCATCATGATGTAAATATCAAAGTACAACTTAATCTCTTCAACCACTTATCAATTTAGTCACATATACAAAATTAAGAACCCTCATTCAAACACATATAAACACATTTCTTGAAATGGCCGAATCTCATATTGTTATGGAGTTCATCTTTAGCACCATTCACTAAGCTTCAAACTAATTCTCAACTAACCTATGCTCATTATCAATTATTTCAAATATGCGACACCTATTTACCAAATCAAATGACAAGTTGAATTCATGGTTGAATGCAACGATAAACCCAATTACAAAATCAATTTATCACTTAGGTGCTAATTTGACTAATTCTCATACAACTATTATCAATACACATTAATTTTTGTATAAGCCCCTACATTGTCGATTTTCACAATCAACATAGTCACAAAGGCTCATTCCATCTACTCAAATCATCAAATAACTCCTTACCACTCAAAACAATCAAAATCATGTCAAGGAAAACTCCATATCCCTAGCCGAATGTGCCCCACAAAGAACCGAACCAAGCAAGCTCAAATTCCATATTTCTACTTAAAATCTTCAAATCTCATGAAATTAAACCTCAATTTGCCTATCTAATACTCTTTTACTAATTTCTAACACCAAATTTTGTAAACTTCATAACTAGGAACACCATTGCCGAAACATCACATTACAACAAGAATTCAAAGAATGTATCATGGGTTTATGGTGTAATCGGTTATAAAGCTCAAAAACACCCAAAACAAAATCAAATTATCGAAAACTTACCTAGGATTCTTGAGCTTCAATGACCGAACAACAAGGGCTTTTTATCTTTGTTTTTCTTTTAGTTTCGGCTAGATAAATGAAGAAAGATGAATACATAGTTTTTATCACCCTTTTCTTATTCTAAAATATCCTTAATTCATAATATTATTTTAACTTTTATTTTATGCAAAAATCACTTATAATCACTAAAATACAAAACACAAACAACCAAAACATCATCATGAGGTGAGTTGGCCGGCCACTTAAAAGAAAAAGGGAAATTTGACATGCAAGCCCATGTTTTTAAACTATGCTATTATTTAGTCATAACACATTTAACTAGCATATTTTCAAAGTTCATAATTAAGCCCTTTTAGGTGAAATTCATAATTATAATGCTAAATTAAAGCACCCAAGATGTCATACATGAATTGACACATGCAATGGGCATCAAAATAATTATTAAATTATTTTTTTACCTCGATTTTGTGGTCCCGAAACCACATCCCGACTAAGGTCGGTTTAAGGCTATCACAACTCTCCCCCACTTGAGAAATTTTCGTCCCCGAAAATCTTACCGGAAAATAAGTTTGGGTAACATTCTTTTATCGAATCCTCAAGCTCCCAAGTAGCTTCTTCCACCCCGTGTTTGACCCATAACACTTTCACTAACGAAATTTTCTTATTCCGCAGCTCTTTAACCTCATGTGCCAAAATACGAATTGGTTCCCCTTCATAACTCAAATCAGACCGAATCTCAATGTCAGATGGATTAATCACATGCGATGGGTTGGATCTATATCATCAAAGCATCGAAACATGAAAAACGTTGTGAATCTTTCCAAGTTTGGGAGGCAAAATCAAACGATATGCTACCGGTCCAATCCGTTCAGATATTTCATGTAACACCCCCTAACCCCAAACCGTCATCGAAACAGGGTTACGGAGCATTACCGGAACTATCGAACAATGTACAAATTATGCGTAATAAATATTAACTATAATGTAAAATAATCATATAGTCCCTTATATGGACCCTCAAAGTCCAGAATACAAGTCAAGAGTAATTCGGGACAAATTTTGGGACTTATAAAATTTTTTTCAAACATTTTTAGAGTTATTCTCAAGTGCAGGGCGTACACGCCCGTGTGAATTAGGGACACGTCCGTGTGACCCTATGACATGCCCGTGTTGTTGAGCCGCGTAGCTCGACACAGCCGTGGTGGTTCGGGACACGCCCGTGTCCATTGCCCGTGGAGCATACTGACTAATTTGACACGGCCACGCCACACGCCCGTGTAGAGGCCGTGTACTTCCACACTGTCAAATGCTAAGAGACACACGGCCATATCTCTTGTCCGTGTGATTCATAAAAATTAAATTCAAAATGCAGGGCATGCAAGGTTTAAGTACACGCCCATGGAGTTGGCCCGTGACTCGCCCACGGCCTAGGCACGCCCGTGCCTCTACCCCGTGGTTGATTCTGTTAAAACTAACACGGTCTGGACACACGCCCGTGTGTCCTGTTAACCAGGCCGTGTGCGGCTATCTACCAAGCCTTGGCCTCTCTAAAACACAAATACACAAATATACCACCTAATTCATTTGTATAAAACACTTAATCAGATGCCATTCATTACATTTGCAATTTCAAAATAACATACATATAAAACACCCTAGGTACATGCCGCTATCAACAATTAACACATTTTACCTTATTGAATTCGGGATCAACCTGCGATGCTGATTCAACGTTCTACCTTTATTTAACCTGCGCACGGAAACAAACCGTACGCTGAGTATGGGTATACTCAGTGGTATTTCTATAATCCGAACATATAAAAAAATATAAGAAATACTCAAAATCATAATAACAATTGCAATTATTTACTTATTCATTTCATAGACAAATTTCAACTACTTTCCATATAAATTCTATACAAATCATTTAATAAACACATTAACTTAATTGTTCAATTCTTTAATAAATCATTATTATTCATTCCATTCTTTCACTTACTAATTGGTATCGCTTTCCTTAATTTATTTACAATCCAATATTAACAAACTATATTCAGCTATACACTTATGAATCATTTCCATTTTATTCTATTTCAATAATAGTCAACTTCATTTATATCATAGTAAATTTATTATTCTTGATTCTCTCATTATATACATACGATTTATACCAAGCTAATATAATTCAAATAATTAATTCAATGAATCATTCCTAAGATTTCAAACAATATAAGAACATTTGATTCAATTCCTTCAATCACATACAATTGTTCACCTCACATTTCAAATCACACATTTCAAATTGCATAATTCAAATAATCATCCTCATAGCACAATTTCGTTTCATATTTCATATCACATTGTCATTTTTACTATTCATTCAATTTCCAAATACACAATTTCCATTTGATTTTCTCATTTCATTTAATTACCCCTATTAACATAACTCGGACTCAGACGGATACACGGATCCAACCAAACACACCAGTACGGCACATTGTGCCTAAACGGTACATAGTACCTGATCAATATATCAGATGCAGTATACGACACATAAAGTGCCTGGAACGACACATAAAGTGCCTAAAATACGACACACGAGGTGTCTGATATATGACACACGAGGTGCCTGATATACGACACACGAGGTGCCTGATACGACACACGAGGTGCCTGATATACGACACATAAAGTGCCTGATCGGCAAAGCCGATAAATCCCGTACTCTTCCAATCCTATGGCATGCCAATTATATCCGACTAGCCCGACAAGTTAATAGGGAATTCAATTCTCATTTCAATTTCACTTAATATTCATATTAGCCCTATTAACAAGACTCGGACTTTGGCGGATACACGGATTCCAACCAAACACACCAGTATGACACCCAGTGCCTCATCGACTCGAGGTCGAAGTATCTCTGAACACTTCCAAATCCTATGGCATGCCAATTGTATCCGCTAAGCCCGGTTAGTTAATAGAGTATCAAATTCACTTATCCATTTCACTTTCCATTGATCAAAGTCATACAAATACCATTCAATCATCATAATAATAATTCACTTCAATTCACTTCAACATCACACAAACACATATTCAGATATCGCAAATCTCGTATATTTATATTAATTTCCTCATATTTCTAATCAATATCTTTTCAATATAACATTCACTCATTATTATAGTTTTTACACCAATCATATAAATTATATAATCCAACAAAAATAATTCCATTCACTATAAATTCAATAAATTCCTCGTATGCGGAAATCAATCCATTTCAATTATAAGACATCATAATTCGAACACCAACAATTGCCATATGTATATAATTATAACAAATAATGACTAAGTTCGGATTATAGAAATACAAACCGTATTTTCTCGAGCTAACTCCCGTAGTCTTTGCCATTTTCCTTGCTTAGCCAAGATTCCCGGGACCACAATAACTACGGAAATTAAAACAATTCATATTCTTTAATTCACTAGTAATTTATAACTAATTAATACAATTTCTATTTTTCCTCTTCATTCTACTTTCTTTTTACACAATCCTATTATTTACTCATATATTCTTTTAAAGCTGTCTTCCTGCGCAATAGTCACTAAATTGTTTATATCTGAAGCTACGAAACTCCAAATCAAGTTCCGTTAATTTTCCCTGAAACTAGACTCATGTACCTTTCTACCATAAAATTTCCAGAATTTTTAGTTTTGCCACTTAATACAGTTTATTCTTCAAAGTTACGCCTGATTCACTATCTGACAGTTCCGACCCTCCTGTACTAAAATTCAATTATCACATAACTCAGGACTCGTGTAATGTTCTCGTCTGTTTCTCTTGAAACTAGACTCACTGAGGATTCTAGACATATAAATTACAACTCATAAATATTTTTGTACAATTTTTAATGATTTTATCAAATCAGAACAGGGGATTTCGGAGTCATCCTGAACCAGTTTTACAAAAATACAAATATCTCAATCTACAGACTTTCTTTGCTTGTTCTGTTTCTTTTATCTAAAAATAGACTCAGCAAGCTTTAATTTCATATCTTATTCACCCTTTAATTCGGTTCCTACAATTTTTAGTGATTTTTCAAAATTAAGCTCAAGTTGCTGCCCAAAACTGTTTCTTATAGCTTATTTTGCAATTAGGTCCTAACTAAGTTTACTTACATTTCTTATTCAATTCACACTTCTATTTCTAACCAAATTTTACCCAACTCAAGTTTAACTATTGAACTTTCATCATATTTTTCTAATTTCGAATTTTCTTCAATTTAGTCCCTACAATATAAAACTTATGAATTACTTTACAAATTAGTCCTCTGTTCAATTCAAATTCACTTTTCTATCAAATTAATCCCTAATTCCACCATTTTCTTAACATCAACCTTAATTGAACTTCCATCACTTTTCAATATTCTCACATGAACTCAAGATTACTTAACTCTAACATCTCAAAAACATCAAAATTACAAAGAAAGGACCTAATTAAACTTACCAATTAATTCCCAAGCTTCAATTCTCCAATTTCTCCTTTCTTCTTTCTTTCTTTCTTTCTTTTTCTCTCCCACGTTTTCTTCTCTGTTAACTTTCTCTTCTTTTCTTTTTTCTTTTTGTTTCTTTTATTACCTTATTTACTAATTAATAACTAATTACAAAATATCTAATTATAACAAATAAATAAATTACAAGTGTATTTATACACACACATACACATGTATTATTCTACCACCATACATTTGTCACCATCATAATTAATAATAATTAACTAATTAAATAATAATATATATATATTACTTAAATAATAAGTAAATATATACACATTTAATACATTTGTACCATTAATACAATTACACATGTATTTATCCATCATCAAACACATGTCACTTTTATGGTTTAATTACTAATTTAATTCCCTTAACAATTTTCTATTCTATAATTAAACTTTTGCACTTCATTCAATTTAATCCTTTTATCAAATTATCCTTAATTAAGCTAAATTTACTTAATTAAACTTTAATTAACCAATCATCTAACTTCATAATTATTTTTAATAAATATTTACAAATCTATTTTTCATAAACGAAGACCCGAAAATAAACATTTCCGATAACCGAAAAATTCGGGTCGTTACATTTCTCCCCCCCTTTTTATAAATTTCGTCCTCGAAATTTACCTGAGAGAGGCGGGGGCATAAGTACAAAGATCTCGCTGTAAGATACCAGACTATAGCAGCTGCATCTAGATATGTTTGCAACTTCACCACTAATCTACTAATATACATAGTCATCAGTGATCCCGTATCATTCAATTTATACACGAGGCTTGTTTGGAAATTTTTTTTTTTTTTTAACTCAATCTGTAGATACCATATCTTTCAAAAATTCTTTTCTCAAATTTTCTAGTAATAACCGACTAATCTCAGAAAACCTCTGATTTCAGATATATTTTTCAATATTATTTCAGACACCAGGTCTATAGCAAATTCAGCTTCTCTAATCAGTAAATCGGGTAACTCTTTTTGGAACATATCAGAATTGCCACTGATTTAAACTTTAACTCAGATACTTTCATATAATCATGAGAATAATCAAACCAAAAGCAGTTTAGAATAACCACATCAATTCGATAAAGAAGAAAGTACCTAGAATGACATCCGGTAGAAAAATATCTTCTTCAACTGTCTTTAATCAATCACTAAGATAATGATCAGGAAAATCATATCTAACTCATATTCCGCTCTTTATTCTGCATTCTTCGACTTTATATTTTCTTTTAAACCATTTTCAAACCACTTGCACATTATAATTCCTATCGGAATACACCCTCTGGTATATTTATTCAATCGGACAAATTCTCTTCATACGTAATTACAGTCTTATAACTCTGTTTAACTTCAGGAATTCTTCACATCTCTAATCAAGAAATATCTGGCTGATATATATACTCCTTTCAGAACTTATTTCAGAAAATTCTAAATAGCCATTTCAAAGTCACAACATAAATCAATATTTCCATTATTGGCAAGCTAGATCTTTTGATAGAAATATTATCCATTTCTAATATTTATTCGGCGAACAAAGCAATTCATTTACAGCCCTGATAATATTCTCTTACCACATTGCAATTCTTTCAAAATCATTTGCAGTTGCAATTTCCAATTCCTCCACACTATATTTATGGAATATCCAACAACAGATACTTTCAGACAAACTCTGTATCTTGAAGCACTTGGGGAACCGATTGAGAAACAGAAGAGGTAGTTATCATAACAGATATAATTTCTTATATTCACTAAAGAGCATCATTTATAATTATAAACATTATGTATCATTTCTTTCTCTATTATTTCATCATTCCATATTCACTGGTTAATTACTCAATTCGGTAATACTCAATGTTATCGATTCAGTTTCTATTTTATTCACAAAACTCTTCATTCTCAGTATATATCTTATAATCAATTCTATCAATATATTCTTCTAACATTTTCACTATAAAATAAAAACAAACAAATATATCAGCATCCGATCCCGATTCAATTTCAACTTAATTTTGGCATGTACCTCTAGACTCAATTTCGAGCTCGATTTAGTCCGAGAATCGGCTAAACCTGAATAGCTCTGATACCACTAAATGTAACACCCCCTAACCCCAAACCGTCATCGAAACAGGGTTACGGAGCATTACCGGAACTATCGAACAATGTACAAATTATGCGTAATAAATATTAACTATAATGTAAAATAATCATATAGTCCCTTATATGGACCCTCAAAGTCCAGAATACAAGTCAAGAGTAATTCGGGACAAATTTTGGGACTTATAAAATTTTTTTCAAACATTTTTAGAGTTATTCTCAAGTGCAGGGCGTACACGCCCGTGTGAATTAGGGACACGTCCGTGTGACCCTATGACATGCCCGTGTTGTTGAGCCGCGTAGCTCGACACAGCCGTGGCGGTTCGGGACACGCCCGTGTCCATTGCCCGTGGAGCATACTGACTAATTTGACACGGCCACGCCACACGCCCGTGTAGAGGCCGTGTACTTCCACACTGTCAAATGCTAAGAGACACACGGCCATATCTCTTGTCCGTGTGATTCATAAAAATTAAATTCAAAATGCAGGGCATGCAAGGTTTAAGTACACGCCCATGGAGTTGGCCCGTGACTCGCCCACGGCCTAGGCACGCCCGTGCCTCTACCCCGTGGTTGATTCTGTTAAAACTAACACGGTCTGGACACACGCCCGTGTGTCCTGTTAACCAGGCCGTGTGCGACTATCTACCAAGCCTTGGCCTCTCTAAAACACAAATACACAAATATACCACCTAATTCATTTGTATAAAACACTTAATCAGATGCCATTCATTACATTTGCAATTTCAAAATAACATACATATAAAACACCCTAGGTACATGCCGCTATCAACAATTAACACATTTTACCTTATTGAATTCGGGATCAACCTGCGATGCTGATTCAACGTTCTACCTTTATTTAACCTGCGCACGGAAACAAACCGTACGCTGAGTATGGGTATACTCAGTGGTATTTCTATAATCCGAACATATAAAAAAATATAAGAAATACTCAAAATCATAATAACAATTGCAATTATTTACTTATTCATTTCATAGACAAATTTCAACTACTTTCCATATAAATTCTATACAAATCATTTAATAAACACATTAACTTAATTGTTCAATTCTTTAATAAATCATTATTATTCATTCCATTCTTTCACTTACTAATTGGTATCGCTTTCCTTAATTTATTTACAATCCAATATTAACAAACTATATTCAGCTATACACTTATGAATCATTTCCATTTTATTCTATTTCAATAATAGTCAACTTCATTTATATCATAGTAAATTTATTATTCTTGATTCTCTCATTATATACATACGATTTATACCAAGCTAATATAATTCAAATAATTAATTCAATGAATCATTCCTAAGATTTCAAACAATATAAGAACATTTGATTCAATTCCTTCAATCACATACAATTGTTCACCTCACATTTCAAATCACACATTTCAAATTGCATAATTCAAATAATCATCCTCATAGCACAATTTCGTTTCATATTTCATATCACATTGTCATTTTTACTATTCATTCAATTTCCAAATACACAATTTCCATTTGATTTTCTCATTTCATTTAATTACCCCTATTAACATAACTCGGACTCAGACGGATACACGGATCCAACCAAACACACCAGTACGGCACATTGTGCCTAAACGGTACATAGTACCTGATCAATATATCAGATGCAGTATACGACACATAAAGTGCCTGGAACGACACATAAAGTGCCTAAAATACGACACACGAGGTGTCTGATATATGACACACGAGGTGCCTGATATACGACACACGAGGTGCCTGATACGACACACGAGGTGCCTGATATACGACACATAAAGTGCCTGATCGGCAAAGCCGATAAATCCCGTACTCTTCCAATCCTATGGCATGCCAATTATATCCGACTAGCCCGACAAGTTAATAGGGAATTCAATTCTCATTTCAATTTCACTTAATATTCATATTAGCCCTATTAACAAGACTCGGACTTTGGCGGATACACGGATTCCAACCAAACACACCAGTATGACACCCAGTGCCTCATCGACTCGAGGTCGAAGTATCTCTGAACACTTCCAAATCCTATGGCATGCCAATTGTATCCGCTAAGCCCGGTTAGTTAATAGAGTATCAAATTCACTTATCCATTTCACTTTCCATTGATCAAAGTCATACAAATACCATTCAATCATCATAATAATAATTCACTTCAATTCACTTCAACATCACACAAACACATATTCAGATATCGCAAATCTCGTATATTTATATTAATTTCCTCATATTTCTAATCAATATCTTTTCAATATAACATTCACTCATTATTATAGTTTTTACACCAATCATATAAATTATATAATCCAACAAAAATAATTCCATTCACTATAAATTCAATAAATTCCTCGTATGCGGAAATCAATCCATTTCAATTATAAGACATCATAATTCGAACACCAACAATTGCCATATGTATATAATTATAACAAATAATGACTAAGTTCGGATTATAGAAATACAAACCGTATTTTCTCGAGCTAACTCCCGTAGTCTTTGCCATTTTCCTTGCTTAGCCAAGATTCCCGGGACCACAATAACTACGGAAATTAAAACAATTCATATTCTTTAATTCACTATTAATTTATAACTAATTAATACAATTTCTATTTTTCCTCTTCATTCTACTTTCTTTTTACACAATCCTATTATTTACTCATATATTCTTTTAAAGCTGTCTTCCTGCGCAATAGTCACTAAATTGTTTATATCTGAAGCTACGAAACTCCAAATCAAGTTCCGCTAAATTTTCCCTGAAACTAGACTCATGTACCTTTCTACCATAAAATTTCCAGAATTTTTAGTTTTGCCACTTAATACAGTTTATTCTTCAAAGTTACGCCTGATTCACTATCTGACAGTTCCGACCCTCCTGTACTAAAATTCAATTATCTCATAACTCAGGACTCGTGTAATGTTCTCGTCTGTTTCTCTTGAAACTAGACTCACTGAGGATTCTAGACATATAAATTACAACTCATAAATATTTTTGTACAATTTTTAATGATTTTATCAAATCAGAACAGGGGATTTCGGAGTCATCCTGAACCAGTTTTACAAAAATACAAATATCTCAATCTACAGACTTTCTTTGCTTGTTCTGTTTCTTTTATCTAAAAATAGACTCAGCAAGCTTTAATTTCATATCTTATTCACCCTTTAATTCGGTTCCTACAATTTTTAGTGATTTTTCAAAGTTAAGCTCAAGTTGCTGCCCAAAACTGTTTCTTATAGCTTATTTTGCAATTAGGTCCTAACTAAGTTTACTTACATTTCTTATTCAATTCACACTTCTATTTCTAACCAAATTTTACCCAACTCAAGTTTAACTATTGAACTTTCATCATATTTTTCTAATTTCGAATTTTCTTCAATTTAGTCCCTACAATATAAAACTTATGAATTACTTTACAAATTAGTCCTCTGTTCAATTCAAATTCACTTTTCTATCAAATTAATCCCTAATTCCACCATTTTCTTAACATCAACCTTAATTGAACTTCCATCACTTTTCAATATTCTCACATGAACTCAAGATTACTTAACTCTAACATCTCAAAAACATCAAAATTACAAAGAAAGGACCTAATTAAACTTACCAATTAATTCCCAAGCTTCAATTCTCCAATTTCTCCTTTCTTCTTTCTTTCTTTCTTTCTTTTTCTCTCCCACGTTTTCTTCTCTGTTAACTTTCTCTTCTTTTCTTTTTTCTTTTTGTTTCTTTTATTACCTTATTTACTAATTAATAACTAATTACAAAATATCTAATTATAACAAATAAATAAATTACAAGTGTATTTATACACACACATACACATGTATTATTCTACCACCATACATTTGTCACCATCATAATTAATAATAATTAACTAATTAAATAATAATATATATATATTACTTAAATAATAAGTAAATATATACACATTTAATACATTTGTACCATTAATACAATTACACATGTATTTATCCATCATCAAACACATGTCACTTTTATGGTTTAATTACTAATTTAATCCCTTAACAATTTTCTATTCTATAATTAAACTTTTGCACTTCATTCAATTTAATCCTTTTATCAAATTATCCTTAATTAAGCTAAATTTACTTAATTAAACTTTAATTAACCAATCATCTAACTTCATAATTATTTTTAATAAATATTTACAAATCTATTTTTCATAAACGAAGACCCGAAAATAAACTTTTCCGATAACCGAAAAATTCGGGTCGTTACATTTCATATGGCCCGATGGACCTCGGACTCAATTTACCCTTACGGCCGAATCTAAGCACCTTTTTCCAAGGTGATACTTTAAGAAATACTTTGTCTCCGACCTGATACTCAATATCTTTCCACTTTAAATCCGTGTATGACTTTTGATGATCTGAAGCTGCCTTGAGACTATCACAGATCACTTTTACTTTCTGCTCAGCATTTCTAATCAAATCAACCCCAAAAATCTTACTTTCACTGAGCTCAGTCCAAAACAACAGTGTACGACATTTGCGACCGTACAAGGCCTCGTAAAGTGCCATCTTAATGCTCGATTGGAAACTATTGTTGTAAGCGGATTCAATCAAAGGCAAATACCGTTCCCACGAACCACTAAACTCAAGGATACAACATCTTAACATATCCTCGAGTATTTGAATTACTCGTTCCGACTGACCGTTTGTCTGAGGATGAAATGCGCTACTAAAATGTAGCTTAGTACCTAGAGAATCTTGTAGTTTCTTCCAAAACTGCAATGTGAATCTCGGGTCTCTATTCGATACGATAGAGATAGGCACCCCGTGCAATCTGACGATCTGAGAAACATACAATTCTGCTAACTTATCAAGTGAGTAATCCATACGCACGGAAATAAAATGAGCCGATTTAGTTAATCGGTCCACGACAACCCAAATTGCATCCTTCTTGCTCGGTGTCAACAGTAGCCCCGATACAAAATCCATCGTAATCTTATCCCATTTCCACTCGGGTATCAGAAACGGTTGCAACAAACCCGAAGGCACCTAATGTTCTGCTTTTACTTGTTGGCATATCAAACACTTTGACACAAAATTTGAGATGTCTCGTTTCAGACCATGCCACCAATACTAACGTTTCAAATCGTTGTACATTTTTGTACTTCCCAAATGAACTGACATTCGGCTATTATGAGCTTCATTTAAAATCATCGAAACCAACTCTGAACTTCTCGGAATACATACTCGGCCTCGGAACCTCAAACAATCATTGTTATCAACTTGAAACTCAGAATCCACATTTAAATCGCATTGAGCTCGCTTGGCAATTAAATCATCATCAACTTTCTGAGCTTCACAAACTTGTCGTAGAAACACCGGTTTCACTTTTAATTTCGCTATCATCACACCATCATCAGATACCGATAAATGCACATTCATGGCTCGTAAAGCAAACAATGATTTCCGGCTAAGAGCATCAGCAACTACATTCGCCTTTCCCGGATGATAGTCAATGACAAGCTCGTAATCCTTTAACAATTCAAGCCAACGTCTTTGTCTCGGATTCAAATCTCTTTGGGTCATCAAGTATTTGAGGCTTTTATGGTCGGAAAAGATATGACATTTCTCACCAAAAAGATAGTGACGCCAAATCTTCAGAGCAAACACAATAGCAGCTAATTCGAGATCGTGAGTCGGATAGTTTTTCTCATGAGGCTTTAATTGTCTCGAAGCATACGCAACAACTCTGCCCTCTTGCATCAAAACACACCCCAAGCCATTCAAAGATGCGTCACTATAAACCATAAACTCTTTACCGGATTCAGGCTGAACTAATACTGGAGCTTCCGTCAATAGGGCTTTCAACTGGTCGAAACTCTTCTGGCACTTCTCAGACCATTCGAATTTAACATCTTTCTGCAATAGCTTTGTCAACAGAGTTGAAATCATGGAGAAGCCTTTCACAAACCGTTAGTAATACCCGGCAAGCCCCAAAAAGCTTCGGACTTCTGAGACATTTCTAGGAGGCTTCCAATCAAGGATAGCAGAAATTTTATTCGGATCGACTCGTATTCCTGAAGCGGATACAATATGTCCCAGAAAGCTGACCTCGCGCAACCAGAACTTACATTTACTGAATTTCGCATGCAACTGATTATCACGCAAAATCTATAGCACAAGTCTTAAATGCTCAGCATGCTAAAACTCATCGCGAGAATAAACTAAAATGTCATCAATAAACACAACCACAAATCGATCTAGGTACTGCTTAAACACCCGATTCATCAGATCCATGAAAACAGCGGGGGCATTAGTCAGCCCAAACGGCATCACTGAAAATTCGTAGTGTCCGTACCTCGTTCTGAAAGCAGTCTTGGGTACGTTTGAGTCTCGAACTCGCAACTGATAATAGCCAGATCGCAAGTTAATCTTTGAAAACACTGAAGCTCCCTTTAGCTGATCAAATAAGTCATCAATACGAGGTAACGGATACTTATTCTTTATAGTCACTTTATTCAGCTGCCGATAGTCAATACACATTCTCAAGGTCCCATCTTTCTTTTTCACGAACAAGACTGGTGCACCCCAGTGTGAAAAGCTCGGTCTTGCAAAACCTCTATCAGTCAACTCTTGCAACTGAGATTTCAACTCCTTCAACTCTGTCGAAGCCATACGATACGAAGCAATCGAAATCAGAATTGTACCCAGAGCTAACTCAATGCCGAACTCAACCTCTCTAACAGGTGGTAATCCCAGTAATTCTTCAGGAAACACGTCCGGATACTCACAAACCACAGGTACAGCCTCAAGCTTCTGTTCGGATATTTTGCTATCCAAAACATAAGTAAGGTAAGCCTCGCAACCCTTTTTCATAAATTTCTGAGCCAGTATAGAAGATATTACTGCCGGTAGCCCGTTTAGATCCGTAGACTCAATCTGAATTATCTCATTATTCGAACATCGCAAATCAATAGTCTTTCGCTTGCAATTCACTACCGCATCGTGCACAATCAACCAATCCATTCCGAGAATAACGTTGAATTCATCGAATGGCAAAAGCATTAAATCAGCCGAAAAACAGGAATCTCGAATCATAAGGGGACATTTCTTACACACTCTATCAACTAAAACACAACGACCCAAGGGTTGGATACTCGAATCACAAACTCAGTAGACTCAATAGGGAGAGTCTTACTGGATGCCAAAGTTTCACATACATATGAATGAGTTGAACCGGGGTCAATCAAAGAATTCACATCAGAATCAAAGAGAGTAAAAGTACCGGTAATAACATCTGGGGAAGAGGCATCCTCGCGTGCGCGTATAGCGTAAGCTCTAGTAGGGGCACGAGTCTCAGATTGGGTCGTAACATCTTTCATTTGTCTCTGACCGCCGCTAGCATTTCCCATGTTCCTAGGTGGTCTACCTCGTGCTGAATTAGTGCTCAGTTTCCCACTCTGATTCACATTCTGCTCAGACCATCTGGGGCAATCTCTTATAAAGTGATCAGCCGATCCCCACTATAACAGGAGCGATCATGAAATTTGCAGCTCCCCGAATGCCATTTTCCACAATACTTGCACTCGACTCTGTCTCGACGGTAGCTCCCAACACTAGCAGTAGAAGTGACTCGTGTACTCACAGGGGGTCGATCACGATCTTGTCTAGAAAAATCTGAGGTAGCACTAGGTCTGTCCGAGTCACCTCAAAATTTCTTTGAGGATTTTTGAATAGACTTCCCCAAAGATCTCTTACGGAACTCTCTGGCTCCGCTATCAGCTTTTCTCTTTTCATTTCTGAGCTCTTCGGCCTTGCAGGCTTGCTCAACAAGAACAACGAACTCTTGAATTTCCAGAATGCCAACCAATAGTTTGATGTCTTCATTTAACCCGTCCTCGAAGCGTTTACACATAATAGCTTCGGATGATATGCACTCGCGAGCATATCGGCTGAGCCGTACGAATTCTCTCTCATACTCGCTCACTGACATTCGGCCCTACTTAAGCTCAAGAAATTCTTTCCGTTTCTAATCGATAAATCTCTAGCTGATATACTTTTTACGGAATTCAATTTGGAAAAATTCCCAAGTAACCCGCTCTCTCGGCACAACCGAAACCAATGTGTTCTACCAATAGTAGGCAGAATCACGTAACAGAGATACGGCACATTTCAAACATTCCTCGGGCGTACATGACAATTCATCGAACACACGGATTACATTATCGAGCCAAAACTCGGCCCGCTTAGCATCATCATCAACTGTAGCCCGGAACTCTTCAGCCTCGTATTTTCTAATTTTGTTGACAGGGGGTTTACTCGACCTCACAGGGTCGGTCTCAGGAGGAGTCACAGGGGTCGGAAGTGGATTATTCGGGGGAGGAGGTTGTGGAACAGCCGGATTAGTTCGAAGGAATTGAGTGAACCAATCATTCATCATAGCATAAAAATTCTGCCTCATGTCATCATCTCGATGACTGGTATTCGGTTGAGTGTCGATCCGCGCGGTCCCTTGAGCGAGAGCAGCCGCTACACTCTCAATATCCTCCTCTACGGCTCGATCGGGATCGGGATCCATTACTATACGAAAAACACATTTCAAATGTCAAAAATCACCACACTATCATATTCTCATAAAATGGCATGTATAGCTATACACACACGCGCTACGTTAGTTCCAGAATCGACTAAACCGTAGCTTTGATACCAATAAAAATGTAACACCCTATACCCCTGTCCGTCGCTGGAATAGGGTATTAAGATATTACATAACTAAATACAACCTACTGAGGTTCATAGATACAAACAAGACATAGATTCGGTTATACATCAATTACGATTAGTGACCAACTTAAATTTCTAGATTCGAACAATCCAACTTTTGAGGTAATTCGACTAATGCAACCATATCACACATATTTACTATAGGAGTACTATCAAAGTTGCAAAGTGACCACCTACTAATAGGTGTAATCGAATTTTTTTTAGATATTAAGCATACCATCATCGCATCATATATCCCATGCATCAAAGTAACAAGTCACATAAAATTTCCAACAAAACATTTACTCGGCTTAGAGATTAAGCAAGCCATTTTCTCATGGCTAGAATAAATACAACTCAAAATGTAATTCGGTTTCACGAAAGGAGATTAGCCTATACATGCCATTGTTCTCAAAATAACTATCAAATGTACCAAAATAACGACGATAGTGTAGGTGGTTAAAGCTTCAATCCCCGAGTCCGTAGCTTCAAAATGAGATCGATAATATAGAGGAAACAAAGTAAACGGAGTAAGCACTATAATGCTTAGTAAGTTTTAAGCAATGACAACAGATAAAAATCAAATTATAACTTAGTGGTTCGCATTTTTATTTCACTCTTCTTTTGGGTATATCACCTCTTAGTCGAATATACACAATCTCATCATATACAATAGGCAGATGAACTCTCACATGAAAGTGAGCTCATGTAAACATAGATATATATTGCATAATTTCACATAACCTTTCATATTGACCCGATGCCACATAATCATAGAAACAGTCTCATTGATTGCTCACGTATGCATCACATAACTACCTTATGTTTTAGTCCAAATCAAGCTCACATATAAGCTCGGAGTACATACCTATTTAACTTTTCGCATTGAACGTAATTTATAAGCAATTCTTATTGTGAAGTTTTATAGCTTTAAACTTTACTCGGATCATCAGCGAGACCTTTAACTCAGATGAAATCTCCACACGAAGTTAGTGGGTCTTAACCCGGACATAGTCACCACATATAGTCATCGGGTCCTTAATCCCAGATTCACATCACAAAGTTTTACGCATATCTATTCACATGTTACCACATTTCACATAGCAAAATCACATTTGTAATTCACGTCTACTCATTCGCATATAAACATATAACATGCTCATTGACTTTGTATCGTAAGCATCATTCAAATCTAATACATGTATACTTCTTTTACTAAACTTTCAGCTCAATAAGCAAACACACATAAGCACATATCCCCAATCTTGTTCTTTATTTAATTCTCTAATAGCTATTCGGCTATATAACAAACATGTATAAGGTTTCTTTTTCAATAACCTTGTTATGGTAAGGACAATGGGACATCATTTATCTATTAAACATGTATATCATGGCATTTTAAATTAAATACCAAATTCAATTACTCAAAACACCTCGAACTTTTCTGAGTAACTATGAGTTAGCTATTCAACCACTTTAGCCTTCCCTTTATCTGAACTTGTCCCTCTAGGCTCTTGAGCTAAATTAAACAAATAGATTGGTTTAATTACTCAATCAATATTATTTTCTTATTAATCATATTCGGCAACCATATATCAAATTCATCAAGTACATTTACACCATGATTCAAAACTCATACTTTTTATAGCCGAAAATAGCAAGGACTTATCAAGCCATGTATATCACTTATAGCTCACACAAAATGATCATATAACCCTAATAAGCAATTATTCAACTTAGGCCTTGTTTGTATACACAAGCAACACTCAATTAAAAAAAATATATGTTTGATATGTTTGATTTATTTCACAAGCCATGACCGAATGTATGTGGCCTTAGACCTCACCTATGTATACAAAATCAAACCATCACTTTTCTTATTAAGGACACATTCGGTACCCTCAGCTAGACTTAATAGCATTTCTTATTTTCAAATACAAATATCCTTATTTATAAGAATATTCGGCACTTCTTTGCATTTTAATAGCACGCACATACATCACAAAACTCATTCTAATACAACACATTATCTTTTACTTGAGCCTACATGGATTCAACACCTTGAAGTTTATCTACTAACCACCCTTTTCAAACACATAAAACTTTCGTAGCCGAATGCTTAATTTCATCATTTAACAAACTTTGAGCCATGGTTTTGTTAAAATACAGGATAACAACATCAAACTCGCCATTAAGACCTCCCAAGCACATTCGGCCTATTGCATAAAAAAAACAAAATTTAGCTTTTAAAATTTTCACGTTTTAACAAGCTTAGCCTCAATTAAACACTTGTTAGTTCATTCAAGCATTAAACACATCATTCATGATATCCAAACATAAATAGCCAAATCTACAAATTAACTAAGCATAGCAAATCTCATTTACAATTTACTACCACATATACGGCAAATCTTAATAGCCACAAATGTTCATTTCATGAGCTATGTCCACATTCAGCCATCATGATGTAAATATCAAAGTACAACTTAATCTCTTCAACCACTTATCAATTTAGTCACATATACAAAATTAAGAACCCTCATTCAAACACATATAAACACATTTCTTGAAATGGTCGAATCTCATATTGTTATGGAGTTCATCTTTAGCACCATTCACTAAGCTTCAAACTAATTCTCAACTAACCTATGCTCATTATCAATTATTTCAAATATGTGACACCTATTTACCAAATCAAATGACAAGTTGAATTCATGGTTGAATGCAACGATAAACCCAATTACAAAATCAATTTATCACTTAGGTGCTAATTTGACTAATTCTCATACAACTATTATCAATACACATTAATTTTTGTATAAGCCCCTACATTGCCGATTTTCACAATCAACATAGTCACAAGGGCTCATTCTATCTACTCAAATCATCAAATAACTCCTTACTACTCAAAACAATCAAAATCATGTCAAGGAAAACTCCATATCCCTAGCCGAATGTGCCCCACAAAGAACCGAACCAAACAAGCTCAAATTCCACATTTCTACTTAAAATCTTCAAATCTCATGAAATTAAACCTCAATTTGCCTATCTAATACTCTTTTACTAATTTCTAACACCAAATTTTATAAACTCCATAACTAGGAACACTATTGCCGAAACATCACATTACAACAAGAATTCAAAGAATGCATCATGGGTTTATGGTGTAATCGATTATAAAGCTCAAAAACACCCAAAACAAAATCAAATTATCGAAAACTTACCTAGGATTCTTGAGCTTCAATGACTGAACAACAAGGACTTTTTGCCTTCGTTTTTCTTTTAGTTTCGACTAGATGAATGAAGAAAGATGAATACATAGTTTTTATCACCCTTTTCTTATTCTAAAATATCCTTAATTCATAATATTATTTTAACTTTTATTTTATGCAAAAATAAGCACTTATAATCACTAAAATACAAAACACAAACAACCAAAACATCATCATGAGGTGAGTTGGCCGGCCACTTAAAAGAAAAAGGGAAATTTGACATGCAAGCCCATGTTTTTAAACTATGCTATTATTTAGTCATAACACATTTAACTAGCATATTTTCAAAGTTCATAATTAAGCACTTTTAGGTGAAATTTATAATTATAATGCTAAATTAAAGCACCCAAGATGTCACACATGAATTGACACATGCAATGGGCATCAAAATAATTATTAAATTATTTTTCTGCCTCGGTTTTGTGGTCTCGAAACCACATCCCAACTAAGGTCGATTTAAGGCTGTCACAACTCTCCCCCACATCCCGAAACCCCAATTGACACATGAATTGACACATGCAATGGGCACCCAAGTTGTCCTTGCTCTTGCTAAGATCAAACGCTACTGCTTCACTTCTCTAAACAATAGCCTTGTGCCGATTCTTATTTTTCTCCCCTCTTGGTTTCTTTTCATTTTCTTTTTGCTTCCAATCGAATACATCCCCTACTCTTTCTCGCACTTTTTATCATTTTGGGTATTCAAACGCCAAATACCCCTTTACTCCATCTCCATTGTTTTGCGTTACCTTCCTTATCCAATTACAACATTGGCAGTCATTCTCCCTTTTTCCTTCATATTTTCTTTCTACTTCTTTTCTTTATTGGATGATTGTCCCTCTTCTTTGTTCTTCTTCTGTATAAGCCGAGTCTAAGATCGTTGGGTGAGTGGTTCTTTTTCGTTTTGGGCGACGTCTAGCCTTGAGCCGTGGTAGTTTTGGTAAGCTTTTTTTGAACACTCATGCCGACTTCTTTACCTGGGGGCTATGGGCACCCTTTTCTCTCAATTGCTTTACGCTTTTGCGATTGGCTCATAATTCTGTGTTTGGCTGAATGCTTCTAGGGGTGCAATTTTATTAAGGAAGGTGTAGGCCAACTGGATACCTCTTTCAAGGGATCATCACCTCTTTTGGTAAGAGTTTGGATTTTAGTAGTAATGGTTATGGGTTTATGGATACTCATGAGTTTGATTAATGGTTCTTGTGAAGGTGAGGTATTAGGAAGATTACATACTTTCGAAACAAGGGGGAGTCAGTGTTTGGTTGGAGGGTAAGTATTGAAGGGTCGATTAAGTGTTTTAACATTATATTTATGGATTAACGGTGACTTTTGACTGATGAGAGATTGTGGTTGGCTAGGTCCTTGACCTCGAAAGTCGTTCGGTATCAACATCGCAACAGGTGTGTTAATCATACTATTTTGTTTCAAGGGCGAGATGCCGAAATGTCAGATGCTGAAAGATGGGCTTTTGGCCACATGGGTGTGCGAACGCGTATGTGATCGATCGAGCCATCGGATTATGGACCTACATTGTAATGCGATCACTATAAGTGATTTTAGGGGTTTTGGGCCGAGATGGGCCCATGGGCCCACATGAGTGGAAAATTTGTGAACTGATGTATGTTATCGTCTCGGTTAGTATACGTGCGTGGCTCAAGCCAATTCTAAGCTCCGTAGGCCATATGCATCTGTGTGGGCCCACATGGGCTGGCTTAATGGGCCTCAGCCCATAGACAAGTTTCTGTACTGATATTATTGCATGTGTCGCTAGGCGACCGTAGGCTTGCTTAATAGGCCTTAGAGTACTTAGGCCCACATTGGTAAATGACTAAAATACCCTTAAGAGGTAAAGTGACCAAAATACGCTCCATAAGGAAAACGTTAGTTTTGACCCTATAGGTTATATAGATGATTATGGTTACCATAAGATGATATAATTATGTATATCTGCTTTGTTTAATGATGATTGTATGATCTATTATTTGCATTTTAGCATGCCATGATATTATGTTGCATTGTATTGGGGTGGTTTGTTATTGAAGAGAAGGAAGTCTAAAAGGCTTTTAGCCTATTATCTGGCAGCTATGCTGCATACATCTATCATGTGCCGTTTCACGATACCATACTTGGTGTGTAGGGTTGGATGGGCCAATTTTATCCCCATACTTGGTGTGTAGGGTTGGGTGGGTCGATTTTATCACTACATGGTGTGTTTGGTGGTACAGAAATGGTGTGCAGGGTTGTTGGGCATGTTATATATTTCTGTATCTGATCTGTTCTAATTCTGCATTTGAGTGCGCTAAGGCCCACATCGTTTCTGTATCGGGCTCAGGCTCAGTCTATTACTATTACTAAAATGGGCTCAAGCCCAGTTTGTTTTGCATGAGTCTGTTGTTTTTATTTGGGGTGCACACTAAGTTTTCGTAAACTCACCCAACCGAACATAAACGGCTCGACACTGCGAGGGACTTAGAGCGGGCCACACCTTTAAATTCATAATTTTTGGATTGTAATAAGACCTTTATAAGTTCTGGTTTTTACATTTGGGATTTTATTTATTGTTTTATAATTGCTAAAAGTAGGACACAGTTTTTCCAAAACAACAATTGTTTTTCCAAATATCCCATTTTTGCAACTGTTTTAAATTAAGCTTTCGCAACAATTAAGGTTTTAAAGGTAATAATGTTTTACAAGAGAACGTCTTTAATAAACCACGTTTTAACAATAAGCAAACGAAACCTGTGGTTTTAAATGGCAAACATTCAATGGAAACATGGTTTTTGAAAAACACTCCAATATGACACGCCAGACTCGGGTTTAACTTCTAGGCCGGATTTGGGATGTTACAAGTTTTCAAAGAGGTATCGATTTTACTAGACTTTCGCTATAACTAAGCTTTGGCAAGAAAGATCAATAATTAAATGAATGAACGTTTTGAATAATGGTTCTAAGAATTTAAAAGCAAAAATTCAAAAATGATTTTATCATGTTAACTCCATTTTCAAAATCCATTCCATATGACACCGCCAGATTTGGCCATACCTTCTAGGCCAGGTTTAGGGTGTTACATTTAGTGGTATCAGAGCTAAGTTCCAAAACTCAGCTGTGAATTTTGGGTTCCAAAATATGTTTTAAAGAATTAGTTTTGTAACACCCCTAACTCGTATCCATCGCCGGAGCAGAGCTAAGAGGCATTACTAACCATATTACAGTTTGTAAAAAAAAAAAATCATGCATTATAATTTACAACTCGAAATTTACTGATATCATCATTCCTAACATAATCTAATATCAAACTTAAGAGCCATGTCATTCATAACATAGCTTAGTTTAAACATAGTCCAACAAGTGTCCAAAACAAACTATATATAAATATACGAAATATCTATTTAGCTATCAACTTTATTAACTTAACATTAGACCTATTAAATTATCAATATAAAGAAATTTGCGTATGTGCAAGTATTATATCAAACAGCACAATTTCAATGCATCATTTATACGGCATAATTAAATTAGTTCTTATGAGTTTGCATATATTATACAACATTATAAATTAACACATCCATTCGAATATACATTTATATTTATAGGCTACACTTTTTCCTAGTCAAATGATAAGGCACGTCTTTATAAGTTAATATGGCAACCAAAAATTCTGTAACACCCCAAACCCAACCTAGACGTTATGGCCGAATCCAGCGCTGTCACATCAAAGGGGTTGTTTCCAAAACAACTTTATTTAATTAAAAACATGTTCGGTAGAAAATTTACTTGGTTAAAAACTTGAGTTTTTGATTTGGAAATTCAAATTCATGTCGGGCTATAATGGAAGCCCATGTTTAAATAAAATCACCCATATGATAAAGTTATTTGAAAACCACGTATAATTTAAGAAATTTCTCTAAGTTTAAAAAACTAGGCAGTCGAAACAGAAATAAGCCCTAATTACAGTCATGTTAGAGGTACAAGGCCTTATTACAACCCATTTAAACAAAAACGATAAGTAAAGTGAAGTAATTTGAAAATTATTCAGAATTCCTAAGTAGCTTGCAGTGTGGCCATCTCCGAGCCCTCTGCCGCGTCGAGCCTTCTATTGTGGATCACCTAAAATATTAATAATAAGGGTGTGAGTTTTGAAACTCAGTGTGTACAACCCTTGGCAATCAAATCAATAGGCAAAACTCACATTGGCCCTACGCCCTAACAATATCGGTGGCCTCTGGGCCTTAGCCCTTGATAGCCTCGGTTGGGCCCGAGCCCACATTCAAATATCAAGATGTTCATGCCATATGCAGTTACCCATAACCAACCCTGTACACCCCCTTCCAACCCTACACTCCTGTGGGGAGATACTCGACCCACCCATCCTTATACACCCGTTATGACACCGATTGCGGTACCACTCATCGTTGCAGCAGAGCTACTCGTGGCACAAAAGCCTTCGTTGTAGCACTGGTTGCGGCACTACTTATCGTTGCAGCAGAGCTGCTCGTGGCTCAAAAGCCTTCGTTGTAGCACCGGTTGCTGCACTACTTATCATTGCAGCAAAGCTGCTTGTGGTTCAAAAGCCTTCGTTGGGTCCACAGTCGTCAAGCAACCGTGCGACCCTCATATACACTTCCTCCAATCAAAACCCAGCCCACATGCAACATAATATCTCATTAATGCATCATTGTCACATACAACATACAGTAGTCAAACTCATAACACATAGGGGTATTTTAGTCATTTCACTACCTAGGGGTATTTCGATAATTTCTACCTTCTAAGGGTATTCTAGTACTCCTACCCTACGAGGGTGTGTTAGAAGTTCTACCCTACAGGGCATTTTTGTAATTCTAACTTTGAAGGATATTTTTGTAACCCTATCCTAGAAGGGTATTTTCATAATTTCTTAATGGTACGGATTTTAATTATGGATTTTGGCCCATCAACAAGTCCTCGCGACTAAGGTGAAAAGACACTGTGCACCAGGTAGGATTCAAGAGAAAAGAAGGTGGGTCACTCGGACCGCTTAAGTACCAGGCTCTTCCTAGATCCAATCCTAGACATGCATACATCTATTGCCACACCTTAGCCTAGCGACTTGTCCACAGGTTTGTTTAATTATTTAATTAAGTCTTATGTAAAATTTGAGAGATCTGAACTAGGCCTATAGTCCATTAAAACCCTAGCATGCATTTCTACAATCCCATAAGGCCCACTAGGCCCAATCATATTCATTAAATCCACTAAGTCTCAAACATGCTTATATAGCTCATTAGGCCCGATCACAATCCAATCATACAATCATGCATGTCAATTCATCATACAATTTCATATCACAGTTTTGCCACTTTGGGCCCACAAGTTCGGCAGGCCCGCTTGGGATTTCGACTTTTGCCAATTGGTCGTGTGTGTCGTGTATGTACACACCTGGTTGACGACCCGCACTACACTATCCTCAGCCTTGACCTACAATCAAAACCACTTCCCAATCAACTCTAAACCTTACTAAAACTTTATCAAATCCTGAAACCTTACCGTGTACCTTCGGCTTTTCTAGCCTTTCCTTAGCGAATAGTCTCGAATACTCTTAGCCGACGCCCAACCCAAACGAGCATGCCACAAAGTGAAAGGGATCAGCCAAGAAAGGTATGCTTACTCTCCTCATGGTTTACTCTATTTAAAGCTAACTCTTTACCTATTCTTATATTAGCTTCCCGATGTGGGATCCTCCATCAATCTCTAAAAAATTAAAGCATTAGCAAAATAATCAACCTTTGCATACCAAGGGATTCGAACCAAATTCCTCTCACATGCTAAATCACACCACCACCACTAGGCCACAAGCTCCTTTGTGTCATAAGTTCAATACATTAAACTTTAAAGCCTACCTACTTGCTTCTAAATTTATTTAAAAACAAACCAAAATAAATTGTAAGAGCCAAGACTTGAACCTTGGACCCTTTACTTCCTTATCTCCTAAGTGGCGCTACTTTGCCACTACACCACACTCCTTCTTATGTTATGCTTTCACCAAAAATATTCTTAAAGCCTACCCACTAACGTCAAGGCTCCTATAAGAGAAAAACATAAATTTTTGCTAAAGCCGAAGTTTGAACTCAGGACTTCTCTAGCACTCCCAAACCTCTTAGCCATCACACCAACACGCCATTTAGAGAATATAGGCCTAGGGCCCATTACGCCACCCAAGTGGGGCCCACATGCTCGCATAGCCTGCTTAGCCAGATTTGCCCATAGCCACATGTATGACACAGCCAGTCCACTAATTCTTGCAATTCCAAAGACAACGACCCGTGTGGGCCCACAAGCCCATTGGGTCCACATGCCCATTCTTCCAGGCCCAAATTTCAGGGCGTTACAAATTCACTCATGCTTCATAGGATTACATACATGTATAATTCAACTACAATATTCATCCATGATATTATGGCATAACAATTACTACATCATATATATAAGTTAATCCATCATATGCACAAATTGTTACATAAGCATCTCCTCATTATAAAGTTGATGAAAACCAGCTCGATTAAATCTGGTCAAAGTATGAATATTGCAAACTATGTAATAACATAACAAAGCATAAATATCACACAGTTGAATTCATCTATCTAGTCTTTAACATGAAACTCCTTAAATATTATATATATTTTATGTTTAAAAGTAAAACACACCCATCGAATGTCACATGCTCTCACCTAACCAGAATCGAATTCAAACCTTAAAAATATACCTAGGCATACATGTTACGGTCAATATATGCATACCACTTCCAAACCATTAATTAACCTTAATACACAACCAAGCATATATCACAAAATTTTACTCGTTACTATATAACAAACCATACCAAAATAAACGCAACCATAAGCATTCATGACCGATCCCAAGTAAAGTGGTTATGCCATTTTCACATGGCTATTATATACACATCTATTTCCAAAGTATGTAACCACAAAAATAGCCTATACATGCCATAATTTAAATTTAGCTTAAATATACCACAACAGTAAATAGTGTGATGAGCTTGGCTGACAGTCCCCGAGCCCGTAGCTTGACTTCGAAATCTATAAAACAAGGTAATATAAAACACAAAATAAGCTGAGGTAGCTTAGTAAGATATAAGTAAGTAAACGACTAGTTAACATATTTAACTTGGCAAAACCATTCATTTCCAAACACTATACTACTTTAGCTGAATATTCCCTTACACCTATAACTTAAATACTATTTGGCGCCCTAGGTTAATTCGTCCTCACATAATCAAATTCATAAGAATACATATTTACACAAGCTTCAAAATTCAATTATAGTAACACATACATAAACAACTTCCATAACCGAATATACTTATTAAATCGTGGGAACTTGTACATTATAACGCTCATAACTTATATTTTCAAATAGAACACATACTCACCTTAACAGTAATAACATAACAACTAAGTCATACCTGTCACATCTTCTGCTCATTTAACATATTCAATCACAAGTTACTTTTGCCTGATGAACCATTCGAAATTGGATAGGACACTCAATTATTCACATGAATCGTACAATGCCAACGTCCCAGACGTGGTCTTACATGTAATCACATATACCGATGCCACTGTCCCAGACAAGGCCTTACTCGTAAACACATATTGAAATATCAATCGATGCCATAGACTTACTCACACACATATATCGGAATCCTATGTCATGACATAAGTATCCTAGCTATTCCTATGGTTCATACAGAACTTTTGGACGTTGTAGCTCAGTCGAGACGAATTCAGAAATATAGTAATTAAATCTTTTCATATTCGGCCATAATAATATAAACTTATACATTTCATAACAGCATATATATCTAGCATTTAATTACAATTAAACTCGTCTATTTGCTTATAAACTTACCTCGGACGATACAAAACGGAATCGGGCAGCTAGTCGACAACTCTCGTTTTTTCTCGATCCAAATCTGATTTCTTCGGTTCTTGATCTAAACATATTCGAATTAAGCTCATTCAAAAATATTTTCATTCAATTTAGTCCAAAAACACATAAATGGGCAAATTACCATTTTACCCCTAACATTTTACCATTTTTACAATTTAGTCCCTACTACATAAAATACAAAATATACACAATTTATTTCACCCTAAGTAGGCCGAATATCCCTAATGCCCAAATAAACTCATATTTTCCATAAATTTCACATTTTAGTCCCCCTACATTTTTATTTTTGTAATTAAGTCCTAATTACTCAAAATCATCAAAAATTCCTTTACATAATATCTTAATCCAATCCATATCTTTCATAATTTATCATCAAACAACAAAAACCACAAACTCTCAACAATGGCACAATTCAAAATATTCATCAAAATAAAAAATTAAAGCTTGGGTTTGATAGTACTCGAAGCAACGATATCAAAAACGTAAAATTTATCAAAAACCGAGTTGAACACTTACCTTAATCTAGCTTGAAGAAGGCCGAACCTTACTTTGTTTTCTTTCTTTTTCTTTGCTTTAGTTTTGGTGCAAAGATGGTGAAAAATGACATGAATTTGGCTTATTATTTTATGATATAATAACATATATTAACTTATTATTAATTTACCTAACTACCCTTAATGAAATAATAACAAAATCTTATAAACTATGTCCATTACCATACAAGCCACATGTTAATAGAATAATTGCATTGTAAATACTCCACTTAGAAAGCCACTAACTATTTGGCCCTTTTATTTTAAACTATCAAATTTTCAATTTATGCGATTAAGTCCTTTTATTTAATCGGACACCTAAACGATGAAATTAAATCACGAAAATTTCACAAATATAAATTCACACAAAATAGACATGGAAAATAATTTAAAAATATTTTTCTAACTTGGATTCGTGGTCCCGAAACCACCGTTTTGATTAGGGTCTAAATTGGGCTGTTACAGGTTTTCAAATGGTTTAAATCACTCTGATTAAGTATGTGGTACACCAAGTCTCCAGTACCGATCCTGTAAGTATTTCTGAAACTTCGATAATTTATTTTGAAAATACTATAGATAGCATACTCTGAAAACATAATAGCTAGTACTCTCTGAAACTGTAATGAAACGGATTGACGTGATCTGGCTCAGTTCGTTGAGTCAAGTCTACGTAAGTTGCCCGATTGTCGACAAGAAGTATCATTCAGTTTAAAAGAAATGGTTTTTTTTTTTGGCTAAGTAAGAGCGGAAGTTACCAAAGTGTTCAAAGAAAGGCTGCTTGTGAATAAGATATGTTTCGCTTAGCAAGAAAGAAGGGTAAATGATTTGATAGATGGTGGAACAGAAAAATGAACTTTAACGTCAAGAGCAGTTCAACACTATAAAGAGTGTCACCCCGGTTCTTATATTGTTTAAGGTGGAAGGATGGTTCAGTAGAAGGATAGGTGAACGCCACACCAAGAATGGTAATAAGTTCAAAAAACAAGTTCGGGTAGATGCCACTAGCATGCTAGATAAGTCACACAAGATTCGTACGAAATTGAGAGGAAGAGAACCTCACAAGAAATAGTTTATTCAATAATTTTGTAAAAAGCCCCTTACATCAGCAAATAACACAATATTTATAGTGAAAGTCTAAGGCTAGCTGAATGGACAATTCAAAACTTAATAGTAAAGCATTCGACTATTAAATAGTTTAAATTAATTTAGAATAAAAACCAATAAAATTCTAAGTCTATATTCAGCTTGCTGGATGCCAATAGCCATACTTCTTGAAGAAGGAAATTGGTTGGATGCACTTGGAAACAAGGAAACTCAAATAGACTTGTCTTGGTTCGGCTATGGCCATAAAGGAGCATTGATGTTGTGATGCTTGGCCGAATAGTTGGGAGCCATAATGAGGCTACTTGAATGGTCATTTATGGTGTGAACTTGGTCCTTGAAAAGTCCCTTGGATGTGAACACCTTCAGCCAAATGGTCACTAGGTGTGAACACCAAGTGTGAACGGATTGATGCAGGATTAGGGGAGTGGTTCGGCCATCTTGGGGAAATTAAGAGTGGAGATGTCTCTTGGCCGAATGGTCACTTAGGAACACCAACAATCAGCCAACCATGCAATGAAGGTAGCCGAACAAGCATCCTTCCATACCTTGAACCGAGCCGTGCATGAACTTGTATTAAATGCTCCTTTTACATTCGGCTGCACCTATAAACCAAATGAACACATTAAATCCATGATATATTCGGCTGACCATAGATCAATTTAACATCTAGACAAATCAAATAACATATTAAAGTAAATTAAAACACTTGTGTTATGATCAAGCCAGCTTAATAAATTCGGCTAGCTCAAAAAGGTGTGAAACACTTAATGAGCTAAATTGAGCTAGGATATTTGACTATGAGCTATATCAATTTAAATAAAATAAAACTAATACTTAATTATTATAATGATAAAATAAATGAGCTAGAAAGAAACTAATTTGAGCTCAAACGAGCTGAATTAAGCTCAAATGAGCTAATTGGAGCTGAGTTGAGCTCGAGGAGCTGGTGATGAGCTGAAATCAGCTTGCATGAAGGTGCAAGGATTCATTGATGAGCTGGCCTCCTTTAATATGGAGCTCATTTTCATTCCAAATTTGAGCAAACAAAGCTAAAACAGCTTCTTGAAGGCGCATAGCTCGAGCTTGAGTCATGGGTCTTTTAAGGAGCTCGATAAGATTAAAATTAGGACTTGATGAGCTCCGAGGCGTGGTCACGTCATCCCCCCTTCTTCAAAGTGACTTGTCCTCAAGTCGAAATCTGCATCAAAAGGAGATAAATTAGAGATGTTAAAACTGGCACTTATGTTATAACACTCAGCAAATCAAGTCAATAAGAATTTTTGTTTATGCGTTCTAAGACTTGGAAAGGTCCACCTCCTCGAGGTAATAGCTTGGCCCTTCGTTGGGCTTGGAAGCGTTCCTTGCGCATATGAACCCATACCCAATCTTTGGGTTCGAAAACCACTCTTTTGCGGCCTTTATTTGCTTCTTGCGCATATGACTCAGCCTTTGCATCTATATTGGCTCGTACCCTTTGATGTAGGCTTTTCACAAAATCGGCCTTCTTCCTAGCATCAAAATGAATTAATTAATCATTAGGTAAAGGTATTAAATCTTGGGGCGTTAATGGATTAAATCTGTAAACCACTTCAAAATGTGCATGCTTGGTCGTCGTATGAACAAATTGGTTGTAGGCGAACTCAACATGAAGTAGACAATCCTCCCATGATTTTAAATTCTTTCTGATGACAGCTCGTAGTAAGGCAGATAAGACTCGGTTGACCACCTCCGTTTGTCCATCCGTTTGAGGATGGTAGGTAGTTGAGAACGGTAGTTTAGTTTCGAGCTTACTCCACAAGGATCTCCAAAAGTGACTAAGGAATTTTGCATCACGATCAGACACATTGGTTCATGGAATTCCATGCAAGCGAGCAATGTCCCTAAAGAAAAGATTAGAAATATGAACGGCATCATCAGTTTTTGTACAAGTAATAAAATGGGACATTTTGGAAAAATGATCAACTACTACAAAAATAGAATCCTTCCCCATTTTTATCGTAGCATAAACCAGTGCAGGCTGCCTCACCTCAGTCGATCCAACACCTCTGCCAAGTACTCTTTGCCTTCAGCCCATACCATTACCACCCCTAGCCTGTCCTCGGTCGCTAGGTGGCTGCTGCACTACCCTCGGTGGCTGTGCAGTCTCATTAGTCAAAGCTTGCATCTGATTACCCTTCAGTGGACAATCTTTAACATGATGGTCAGTCGACCCACATCTAAGACAAGCCCAGTAGTTCTCCGACACTCGCCCGAATGGCATCAACCACAGTGTCCACATAAACAACCCCAGCAGGTGCAACAGTAGCCCAACTCTCACGGGCCCATCAGTCCTGGCCTTTTTCTTAAGCCTCATCATAATGTTCAAAGGCTCAGAATCCTTCTTAGCCTTCCCCATCTCTTGGTTTTGGTGATCTGAGCGCTTCACATCTTCGGCGATCTTCGCCTTTTTGACCAGTGCAGAGAAATCCCACTCCCTCTAAGGAGCTATCAGAACCCGCAGGCTGTCACGGAGACCATCCTAAAACCAGGTACAATGCTCATACTCAGTCGCCACCATGCCTCGCTCATAATGGCTCAATCTCAGAAATTCGTCCTCATACTCAACCACTGTACGGTCTCCCTGGGTCAGATTAAAGAACTCGCGCCTTCTAGCATCAGTGTAACTGGCCCCCACATATTTACTCTAAAAGGCCGTCTTAAACAGATCCCATTTCAAACGCTCGGGCTGACTACCCTCCTTAACTGTGAGCCACCACTGATATGCCTCATCATGAAGCAGTGATACGACCCCCTTAAATTTCTGTTCTGCAATGAAATCCAGATCATCCATAATACGATCCGTGGCCTCTAACCAGTACTCAGCCATGATAGGAGCAACTCCACCGATGCCCCTAAATACCTCAACCCCATTGGACTGGAGTCGTTCTATAACCGACCCACGGTCTCTAGATCCAGTATTGGGCCCAGCGACCCTCTCCAAAATCTGAAGCATAGCTTGGGATAGCGCGTCATCCCCAACCATATGGTCATAAGATCTTGACCCAGTATCAGTCATAGGCGATGCCGGTGTCTCACTAGTATCCATCATCGGTATAGTATCAGAAGCAAAGGACTCAGCTTGAGCCCCTCTATGGCCACTACCTCGGCCTCTAGTACCCCGTCCACGAGTACCTCTAGCACTTATCGTAGATATCGAATTAATCTATATTAACAATTTTATGCAAATCAATTTACAATTCTAATAATTATTAACAGATGTTTTATGCAGTACAGTATTAGAGTTTCAGAGTCTATTATCGCGAGAAAATAGTCTTACTATGGTTTTCAGTCTACACTACCTAGAGTCACTGTAGTATACAATCTATAGTAGTCTCATAGCATAACAAACAATGTTTTTAGTCAATCTAAATAGAATTTTTAAGCATGCTTTCAATCAGTACATATCAGAGATTCAGTACCTTACTTGGATTAGCGCCGGAGACTTGGTGTACCACTTACTTATTATCAAACATATCTCAAAATCATTTACAAATCACTTCTCAAAATCAATTTTGAAACCCACAAACCACAATTGAGTTTTGCAACCGGGCTCTAATACCACTAAATGTAACACTCCAAACCCGGCCTAGATGTTATGTCCGAATCTAGCGATGTCACATGGGAGTTTTTTTAAAAACCACTTCGAATACAAGAAAAACTTGTTTAGATTATTATCTTTTGCTTAAGTCAATAAAACGTGATTTAATCAATTGCTTAAACCCATTTCCTTTTCACGGAAGCTTTTGAAAACCATCCATTCATATGAAAATCTTTTACCTTAGTTTAAAAATAACGCGTTTGTGGTGTCGAAGTTTATAAACCAATAACAATAACAAACTAAGGTTCCAAAATAACCAAAACAATACCACAGTCCAAAAATAATTACATTACCAATCCACAAACAATAAACAAAACCAAGAAAACCAGAATGTATCCAATAGTGGTCACCATTGAGCCTTCTGCTGCACCGATCCATCTACTGCTGGGGATTACCTGATAGACAGAACAAATAAAGAAGGGGTGAGTTTTCGTAAACTCAGTGTGTACATCCCCACAATAAAGCATGCATACATTCAAATATAAAAAAATAGTCATAAATCGGGCTTGAGCCCTTAACAAAAATGGTATGGGCCTTAGCCCACTCAAAATAGAATCAGATATATAGTAAGGCCCTTAAGCCCATCCAGATACATAATCATAACAGATCAGATAATAGTAAATCATGCCCACAAACCCTGCACACCATCTCTGTCCAACCCTACACACCATGTGGGGATAAAATTAACCCACCCAGCCTAGACACCAAGTATGGGGATAAAATCAACCCATCCAGCCCTATACACCATAAGGTACCGTGAAACAGCACATATAGATATATGCAACATAGCTACCAGATAACAGGCTAAAAGCCTTTCAGATACTTCCTTCTCTTCATCAATAATCCCATCCCAATGTAATGCATCATACAATCATGGCATGCTATTAAGCTGATAAACAGATCATACAGACATATCAAAACAGAATAGGTACACATGCTAACTATAACATGCTATCACATACATCTTATTAACGCATCATAGAATAGAGGTCTAAGTAACACTTACCGACCCTACAACAGTTCACAGTCGACTTGGACGACCCGTGCAACCTTTTAGAACAATTCAGAAAAATGGGCTCACATGCCCATGTGGCCTGCCCATGTGGGCCCACAGTCTCGTGTGGCCTACACAGCCCAAATTGGCCTTGGCTGTGTGGATCACACGGCCTGGCCCAAAATCCCACATGCCCATATGGACCCACAAGCCCGTGTGGCCCACACGGCCCAATTAGCCGAGCCCGTATCTCACACATGGCCTCGCTAGCCTCACATGGCCGTGTCCGTCACGTCCGTGTCGAGCGCACATGGCCTAGTTCGTCGATCACACGGTCGTGTCTCGTTATATGGCCTCCACATCGGCAGTCCACACGTCCGTGTGGCGTCGACAGTAAGCTTTTTACCTTTCACTGAATCCCATTTTTTGTGCAATCAGAGTACACACCTGGTTCCTTTTTGATGCTTTTGTAAGCCTGGGACAACCAATACCTAATAATCAGAATAATCCAACTTTTTAGAACCTAAAATCGAGTCTTAACTACTAATCTCAAATCATAGAACTGACTTACCGCTACCACAACGAGTACAAAACAATGTTCTTGCAATCTGAAAACTCGATTAAGGCCCTCAACCAATACCTAAACGTGAGTACAATGATTCCCCCGTTAACCACTTAATCAAAGAAATCACGCTAGACTTAGGAAGATTTACTTACCGAAAACGCCTCAACGATCACAATGAAAAGAGTTGAACAAAAGGGAAACAGAAAATTTTCACAGTAGGTGGGAAAGAAGATGAAAATTGGAAGCAAGAAAGGTGAAATTTCAGAATCAAGGGAATGAGTTTCGGAAAGAAAGAGTGATAGCCAAAAATTGACAAAAACAAAACAAAGTGATCAGAAAATCGATAACCACCCCAAATCCCTTTTTTTTCCATCCACTACCCACTCTCAGAATTCAAATCCAACTCGAATTCTCTCGAGTGAACGAGCATAAAGATAATGCTCGCACTGCGATTCGAACACAGGACCACATGCATAAAACCTCTCATCTTATCCACCAAACCAGCAGGCTCATTCTTATATATTTTAACCCATATTCGCTTTTAAATCTAATAACCAAGGATAAAGCCTTATTTAATAAAAACCAAAATTTAGCCCAAGTCTTGGCTTGAACTTGGGACCTCCCCAACACACGGAATCAAATATACGAATTTTGGGGCGTTACACAAAATACCAAAAATATCACCACCAACAAATGGACCCAAAATAACTATGACATATCCCAAAACATTAGACCACCTATACATGCCATAATTTTCAAAGTTCATAATCAAAATACCAAAATGGTTGTTAATAGTTTTGATGGAATCCCGTTGGTCCCCGAACCTTGGATTAGCTTGACGAACCTATAAAGGAAGGGAAAAGAGAAGGGGTAAGCTAAAAAGCTTAGTAAGCCTATATGCAAAAATTAATGAACATTTATACCAATAATTCATATAAAAAGGAAATAAACTATCTTATTATCACATTAAGTTTAAGATTATCACTTACTTATATGGTCTTACCACTTAATTCAATACATACATTAAGCACTTAGCACAAATGATATTTTTCATATAACCTGCACATACACATCCTTAATACACGATTAAATCTTTTCGCATACAATCATATTTTACCATATCGATTCGAATAACCCGTTGAACCATGTGGAAAGCTAAAGGATACATGGAATAAGGCACTAGTGCCACACATGATGTAGCCGAAGCTACCACTTAACACATATCACATAAAGGCTTAATGATAAGCTAATCATGGGTCTGCTCACACAAGCTGACGTATAGTCGAATCTACTCAGTGTTGCTCACACAAGTTGACAAACATCTGCAACAAATGCAGGATTACCTAGCCACTGGTAGTTGAACTAGACCAGCATCCGGAATCACATAAACAATCGATCACAATCAATGGTTTCCTAGTGACATGTCACTCGTATCCTAAATGATTCCTAAGGTTCAACCGGGGCTTATCTTCACTTATTGATTTTATCACATCACATATTCAATAATTCATTATAAAATTTTAGATTTTAAGTAGTTAAGATAATTAGACATAATAATTATAATAACTCATTATTTGCATATAAAACTTACCTTGGTGCAAGATGCTAATCTTTTCGATCAGTCCGATACCTTGTCTTTTCCTTGGTCAAGGTCGATTTCGTGTCGTTCTTGATCTATAACATCAAATTTAACTTATTCAATACATACATTACTCAATTTAACACTAAACCATCCTATAGGAATTTGTACCATTTTACCCCTAACTTTATCGATTTCAATTTAGTCCCTAGGCTTGTAAAATGAAATGTACCTATTTTCTACATTCCCAAGCCTAGTCGGCCCTATTTCTCTCTTATAGTAGCCCACAATTCTCAACTTTTCACAATTTATGCACATTTTTACAACTTTTGCATTTTAGTCCCTAAATGCATTTTCATGAAAAATCACCTAGAAAAAGTTGTTTACTACACATTAAACTTCCATTTTCTACCAATAAACATCAAAATGCTTTCGTGTCACACATGGGTAGATATTTAAACATGAACCCTAGCTTAAAATAGTGGTAGAATTAGCTAGGTCAAGTTATGAGGATTCCAAGAATACGAAGAACGTGAAGAATAGGGCTAGGAGATACTTACAATCAAGCTTGAAAGATGAAAAACCCTAGCTATGGTGTTCCTTAGGATATTTGGCCAAGTTAGAAGAAAGATGGACACATTTTTGGCCTTATTTTCCTTTTTTATTTCTTTTAATACCCAAATGACCAAAATGCCTTTAATGGCCTTTTTTTGCAATTTTTTCCTTCCCTGGGTATTTTTGTCCATATCGCCACAAAATGGTCTAATTGCCAAATAAGGACCTCTAGTTTATGATTTCATTTCAATTTCACACTAAATGCTTCTAGAACACATATTTTGACAATTTTGCAATTTAGTCCTATCACTCAATTGGGTACTTTATCGATAAAATTTATTTACTAAATTTTCACTTATGTTACCAATCACACCATAAACCTTAAAACTCTATCCGAACAAAAAAATTTTCTATGTCAAATTCGTGGTCCCGAAACCACCATTCCGTTTAGGCCCTAATTTAGGCTGTTACACAGTGGATGTATCCTATAGAAAGGTGTTAATTTATTTGTATAGTTTTTCATTCATTCATGAATATACCTTTAGTTACAACTTTTGATAATGTTGTATATCGTGTTTAGGTTCATATGCAAATTGAAGTCTTATTGTCGTAATAAGCGTTATCCAGAGGGATTAATTGCTGCAAGTTACTTGGCAGAGGAGTGTATGACTTTCTATTCTAGATATTTAGAAGATGTTGAAACAAGGCTGAATAGAGCAAGTAGAAATGATGGGGTCACTGATCATAACTTAGCCGAAACTTATTTATTTTGAAGTTATGGAGAACCAATCGGTAAAGTTGAAATTGCACACTTAGATGATAGATCTTGGGCACAAGCACATCGATATGTTCTTTTTCACCATGATTCAATTGAACCATTACGCAAGTAAGTTTTAGAATTTGATAAATATTCATCTTTTTAATAATTTTAGAATTTGATAAATTTTCATCTTTTTAATTTGTTTATCTTCTAACAAATTAATCCACTTTTTAACATAGTGAGTACAAACAAATCTTGAGATCTCGTTCACGCTCTTGAAGATTACAGCATCAAGAGGTTTATAAGTTATTCACAAAATCTTTTCATGAATGGTAAGGCCAAACAGTATGTAACTAAAGCTTTCATTGATAAATAATAATGTTTTCTCACAACATTTATAATTAATCAATTTACTTTCGATTCAATAGGTTTGGAGTGGGAAGGATGTCAATGAAGAAGTTAAATGGCTTTCTCAAGGTTCGAATAGAGTAGTAAAAATATATAGCATGCAAAATCTCGTGAGAGATTGAGGAGAACTCAAAATTATGGAATATTTGTTAATTCCTCAATTACAAGTTATGCTAGTGCTAGGGACAGTAATCTTGTTGTGGGAAATGTAGAGTATTACAGACTTCTTACTAACATTATTGAGTTGGATTACTATGGCAAATGGAAAGTTGTCTTATTTCGATGTGATTGGGCTAATATTAATACTGCTCGCGAAATTAAAAAAGATCAATTTGGTTTTATAATGGTGAACTTCTCTCGATTAATTCACACTGGACAACAATTGATAGATGAGCCGTATGTATTTTCTTCTCAAGTGAAACAAGCTTTTTACTCAAAAGATCCAATTGATGAGGGTTGGTACGTTGTACTCTGTAACACCCCTATAGACTTGTTTGACATGGGTAATGGTAGTAGAGATGGCATCAACGAAAGATCAGAAACTTTGCCTTTTTCAGAACAAAACTTAAATGAAAATATCCCTAGTACTAGTACACAATTTCAATGGGTTCGTTAGGATGTAGATGAAGATATTTACGAATTATGATGTAGTAAGATTTTACGATTATTTAATTATATGTAATATTATAATTTATATCTTGATCTGGTTAAATATTTCAACTATTTTATATGTACTATTTGTTGTAATTAGTTACTAAAATTTCAACTATTTTATGTGTATTGCAGATAAAATGCCTAGGAGAAGATTGCGAGATCTAAGTATTGTTCAAAATCCTCCAAATTCAGAAGAAACAAATAGTGAACAACAAACTGCTATTGGATCTTTGAATGTTCCGAATACAGCTGACGAACCTGTAGAAATTGAAAGTAATGTTATCTTTAATTTACATGTGTGTTGACTTTTATTATTGATTTTTGTTTCGAATTCTTATATTATAATATACCATTTTTCAGCTGAAAGTGGTGGGACACGCAGAACTCAAAGACGTATGCTACTTAAAGATTTATACGAGTTAAATTCTGTCGAGCGTGTCAAAGTAGCTAGAAACAGTCTTGGTCAGCCTGTTGGATCAGAAGCTCGACTTTTAGCAGGATACTTAGGCATTATAGCATGAGATGCAAATCTGTTGCCTATCAATTACGAGTCATGGCATCATATGCATGATAGTAACAAAAATCAAGCTCTTGATAATATTAAGGTAACAAAACGTGAATGTAATTTATAATACCTTGGTTTAAGTTTCATTTATATTTACTTTCTAAACTTGGGTTTTTTTTAAGAAGAAATTTGCTTTAGAGGTCTTATATCATTATGTCAATAAGGAATTAGGAAAAAAAAATAGAGAGACCATAAAAGTGCTTTAAAAAAGAAATATTTTAAGAAAAATAAGCCTCGAAGAGAAATTACGAAATGTCCCGCCGGGAATGCTGAGGTACCAATAGGAAGATGCAATTAGATTTTAGAATTCAAAGAAAGGAGAGGTATTACGTACTTCCAAACTCTTATAATTATTTCAGTTTATATTATTTTTAAGAAGAAATTTGCTTTAGAGGTCTTATATCATTATGTCAATAAGGAATTAGGAAAAAAAAAATAGAGAGACCATAAAAGTGCTTTAAAAAAGAAATATTTTAAGAAAAATAAGCCTCAAAGAGAAATTACGAAATGTCCCGCCGGGAATGCTGAGGTACCAATAGGAAGATGCAATTAGATTTTAGAATTCAAAGAAAGGAGAGGTATTACGTACTTCCAAACTCTTATAATTATTTCAGTTTATATTATTTACTATATACATAATAATAATTTTATAAATGTAGGATCATGAGCAAGTTGGAACAACAAGTAGGCAAAAACAAAAATTCACGCACACAACTGGGTCGAAAAGTTTTGCTTGTGTAGCTGAGGCCGAGGTATTTTGAATTTATTAACTGTCTCAAACATTAATTACTTTCTACTAAATAATATTTTTACTACTATATTGTAGGAACTGTTGTTTAGTCAAAAAGTTGGACGCCTTTAGCTTAAGAAAGATAGATCTCCTATGACTGCTGAAGCTGCAAAAATTATGGTATATTTACTTAAATAAAATTTGAATTATATTAAATATTTATAATGTTTAATTGTAATAGTTTAATTTGTCGTTTGTAACAAATAATGTTAAGTTATGTTGCATTTGTTTTTATTATATATTTTGTTTCTAACTCTTTGATTGATTTATTAGGAGACACTAAAGGTTAAAAAGGCGGAATACGAAGCGATTGCTTTGAGTGATAGTTCTATTAATCTTGACAACATTGAGAATAGAATTATTACTGAAGTTTTGCGTCCTGAAAGGTATGGTCGAGTTCAATTTCAAGGATCATTTGTGAACCCAACCCAATATTTTGGATCTAGCTCGCAGCAATACATGCCTTCCGAGAGGCAGGCTGAAGCTGAAGTTCAAAGGTTAAAAGAACAGATGACTCAGATGCAAGCGAGCACAGTTGAGCAAATTGCTCAACTTAAAGCAGAGGCAGCAGCGAGGGAAGCAGAGCAAAGGAAAAAATATGACACACTCCAGTACAGCTTTAGAATATGATGAAGATGTTTCAGCAGTCGCAGAATCCACCATCTTAGACATTTGTTTTCTTATTGTATGAATACTTTAACATTATAACTTTTAACATTATTGTAAGAATATTTTGTTATTTCATTTATTAATTTAGATCATATATCTTTTTTTGGATTTGAAGTATCATTTAGATTTGTTGTTTTTTATTGGATTTCATGTTACAGGAAGGGTTGAATATGAATGAAAATGGTTTGTTAGAAATCTGCTAAAGGTAGTGGCATTTTTTTCACAAACGCCGCTAAAGAACAATACTTTTAGTGGCATTTGTGAGAAAAATGCGGTTAAAGGCCATGTTCTTTAGAGGCTTATGTGAGAAAAGCGTCGCTAAAGGTCACGTTCTATAGCGGCATTTGGGGGAAAAGCGTCGCTAAAGGTCATTTTTTTAGCGGCGCTTATGGAAAAAGCGCCGCTAAAGGTCATGTTCTATAGCGGCATTTGTGGGAAAAGCGCCACTAAAGGTCATGTTTTATAACGATGTTTTTCACATAAACGCCACAAAATGTAGTTGTATTGTGTAACACCCCTTACTCGTATTCAAGCTAAAACAGGGTACGAGGCATTACCGGACTTAAACACAAACACACGTACAACTTCGAGCCATAAGTTTCCATCTAAATTTAAAACTTTTCACATTCTTTCACATTGTCCCTAAAAATGAGCCTACGAGGCCCAAAACATACTTTGGATGAAGTCCGGGACTAAACCGAGAACTTTTGAATATTTTGCAAACTTATAAAATTTTGCCCTAAACAGGGGTCACACGCCCGTGTGGATATACGACACGCCTGTGTGGGTAGGTCGTGTGGTCACACACACCCGTGTCCATACCCCGTGTAACTCTCTATTTATGACGTCATCAGCCAAATGAAACCACACGGCCAAGCCACACGCTCGTGTGTTAGGCCGTGACGAATTAAATTCTTGCAAAATAAGTGCAGACTTCACACGCTCTTCGCACACGCCTGTGTCCAAGGCTGTGCCGTCCACACGGCTGAGATACATGCCCGTGTCTCTACTCGTGTGCTCCATACTGGGTATTCTGTTTCTCAAAATTAAGTTGTAGGGGACACACGGCCTATTCACACGCCCATGGGGCTGACCGTGTGTCATACACGGCCTAGACACACGCCCGTGTGTCTACCCTATGGACAAAAATAAGGCTATTTTCCAAGCATTTGCCACCCTGAAACTCAATCACACTTATACCAATTTCGACCACATAAAGCATAACATAATTTAGCAATCTAAAATCCTCAACTAAGACATAAACTTAACATTTACGTGTCACAACCATCAAGCCACATATCACATACTCATTTATCGAAACATGCAACATCCACATTCATGAAAGACAATATTATTTTATCATAAATGAGACCCATATTAGCCAACTTTTTATGGCCTTATACAAAATGAACATTCATCAAAAATAAACCAACATGTTTGGCCAAATCAAATATGACACATAACAAAATGACCAAGTCCCTATACATGCCATAAACTTAAGAGGTTTGTATTCACTTTTAACCCATGATGATAACTTGATAGTGCGATAACATCTCCGGCGATCTCCAACTCGAGCTAGCATACAACCTTATAAGATATGGGAAAGGAAGGGGAGTAAGGTAAATAGCTTAGTAAGTTTATATGCAAATAATAAGCATCTTAAAACACAACTTAATCATGCAATTATAACATAAATGTCATTTAAGATCTCATAGTTATAACTTGCTTAAACACAACTTTACTAAGAGTTCATCACCTATCAAGTTCGTTACTTATGAAATAAATTGCTATAAGGCTCACAATTATTACTTATTCAGTCACATTATCTGCTCTATCAATTTGCAAGCATAATTTTACATGTCTTAACAATGGCCTAATCACCATAATCTCTTCATCATAATAGGTTACCACCATTATCCAATCATACTCAACCTCAAAATAAACATGCACAATAATTATAAGTATTCACTTTTCTAACATTTATTTTAATATCCTTCAATTGTTTAAGGCACATATTTTTCCCATAATCATTTCGGTAGTTAATTATGCCAATCTATCCTTTTCTCTTATATCTGATACATCATAATTTGTGCGAACAAAATATGCTATATCATAACTCAATTTGGCCCGTAAGCCAATTACATAATCGTAAATTGAATTTATCATGTATTTCTTATTTCACAAGCATAGCCCACTAATCACAAGGCTTTCACCAAAAACATTCTCATGGAAACCATGAACTTACAATATCATGTAGTCAATACTTAAAAACTTTATGTACATACTTGTATCACTTAATTCGTAACATAGCCATATACACTTTCACATCTTTAACTTATCCCGTTGAACACATGGAATACTAACGGATGCTTGGAAAGCTTGCACATATGTGCCACATATATGTAGCCGAAGCTACCTCTTATCACATTTCACATATATGCTCGTTCTCGAGCTAGTCAGGGGTCTGCTCACACAAGCTAACGGTCAGGACGTAACTACTCAGTGCTGCTCACACAAGCTGACAGGTATCCACAACATATGCAGGACTACCTAGTCACTGGTAGATGTAAAAGACCAGCATGCGGACACACATAATCACATAATCGCACACATAGGTTCCTAGTGACATGTCACTTGTATCCCATTCTATTCCTAAGGTTCAACCGAGATTTTTCCTCACTTATCACTTATCGAACTTTATCAAATACATTTGTAAGATAATTTACACAATTCATACAATATATAAGCATATAAACATAAATTAATGATTCATTATTTACATATAAACTTACCTCGATACCAAAAATGGTAAAAAAGGACTTAATTGTCGAATACTCGTTTTTCTTTCGTTCTAGTTCTGAACCTCGTTTTCATTGATAATCGAGCTTGGAAGCTTGAAAAACCCTAGCCATGGCTTCCCCTTGTGAAATTCGGCAATGGGGTTGAAGATGGACAAAAATTTGCTTTTAATTTTGTTTTTAATTCATTTTAATCACCAAATGACCAATTTGCCCTTAATGAAAAACTTTAAAAATTTACCAACCCATGACCATTTTTGTCCACCAAATTAACCAATGGTTTAATTACCATTTAAGGACCTCCAATTTAAAACTTAATAACAATTGGACACCTCTAACATGTAGAACTCAACTTTTGTACTTTTTACAATTTAGTCCTTTTGACTAAATTGAGTGCCCAAACGTCGAAATTTTCGAACAAAATTTTCACTAAATCATTTCGTGAAATCGTAGACCATAAGAATATAATAAAAATAAATTTTTTCCTCGTTAGATTTGTGGTCCCGAAACCACTGTTTCGACTAGGTCCAAAATCGGGCTGTTACACATTGTCTATAGCGGCATTTTTTGCAGTGCCTAAAAAACGCCACAAATAATTTTAGCGGTGCTTATAAATACCACTATAGGCCCAAAAAATGCTGCTAAAAACCTATTTTGCTGTAGTGAACTTGCAAACACTAAATTGAATAGAAGATTAGAGAGGTAATATTAGACGGGGCAGAGAGAGGTAAGATCAGATGGGGCAGGTTGTTGTAGGGGTATAAAACTTGGGTGGCATGTTGGGTGGGTTGTGTGGCTTTTTAGAATTGAATTTTTTATCGATTGCGTGTTCTGGCAAAATGAAATTTGTAATGTCGAATATGTGTGGTTTGAGTTCATATTTTATATTTATCTTTTAATCTATATATACAGAAAAAGTCAAAAATTGTATATTGAGGATGTGAGATAAAAAGTCTTTATTAATTTATTTATTTGTAGAAGTGCTGAGAGGAAAGCTTGCTTTTAGCTTGGGTTTTTTACTGGTCCGTGTGGTGAGATGAAAAGACTCTTTCTTTGGACTAGGATCTGTTGAAATTTTCCACATTTGAGGAAAGTTAGCATATAAGAGTAAAGTGGTGTAATAGAGTTCGAGATAGCAAGGGTTTGATCTGTGATCAACAATGGAGAATTATTGATGATGATTTGACAGTATCTTTATAAATAAATAATTCAGTTTCATGATTTATGATATAAGGCATCTTCATCATTGCAATGAGTTTTGTACTATAATTGGACTCTTGAGAGTCTTGACTATGGTTTGTTATGAAATTTAGATGTTGAGATGATGCTTGGATTATGTTGATGCTATTTTTGTTTTTGATGAGTTTCATCTGTTATCTTTTTTAAGATTTGATAGTTTTTATCTCTGGTTTAAGGTCTAACAGGGTGTACTTTGTGCTGCATCTATTGAAGTCTTCTAATGCCAGCTTGGTGAACTGGAATCTTATATACTTGATCATGGTTTATTGGTGTTATCTTGATGTTTCTTGAGCATGATGTTTTGGGCATCGTATTTTGTTAAAAAAGATTGACTGAAACCATGTTTTGTGGCATGAGGCTAATTGTGCAAAGATGGGCTGAGCTGATTGTGTAACCATTTTGCAACATAGTGATTGATAGTCAATTTTATTTTGTTTTTGGCATGTAACTGGTTTTATTAATAAAAGTCTTTAATGTTTGTTAGAAAAAAGAAAAGAAAAAAAAGAAGTTAACATGATCTTCTTTAGCAGTATTTTTATTTTACTAAAATGAAATATAAAGAAATATATTGTTAGATAGTTGAAAACCGTATTTATGTGGTATAATTGGACCCTCAGTTTATGAAACATAAATTTTTTTTTGAGTTTATGAAATATAAAGTTTTTTTTTTACAGAAAAATGACCCGGAGGTCAAACACATTTTATTGCATCATTTATAATAATATTATGGATTTCCAAAGGGTAATTCATATTAAACTTCAACTCACATCTATTCTTAATGGCCAATTTGCTCAGCATATCCGCTGCAGCATTGCTATTTCTATCAATCCAATTAAAGTGAATTGCGTCAAACTCTCTAATCGACTCACATTCCTGATTTACACAATAGCCCAATATGGTGACATTTTTGTCCCAATTTTTGAAAGTGTTGATAAGAGTAGCATTATCAGATTCCATAACAATCTTTGTCTGGTGTAAACTTGTAGCCAACTTCAGTCCCAATGTCACAGCTTTAAGCTCTGCCTACACCACACCAATGGCTGTATTTTCAAAAATATAACTGCCAGCGATCACAAACCCATCCTCGTCTCTTGCGATGATCCCATAGCCCATATTCCTATCCACAACTGTTGCATCCACATTGATTTTAATGAACCCTTTGGGGGGTTTTTTTCAGCCTTTGTACACTGGTTTTTGAGGGATAATTGGATGTTCATTCAGGTTGAAAATTCTAAAATCACTACTGAGAGTGTGTGCCCTCTCCCAAACTATTCTTGCAGGCTCATCCTTCTCCTTAAAGACCATCTTGTTTCTGCTGTTCCAGCAATTCCAAAGGAGTGTGAAGAAGTCAGCCGCAGCCTTAGAATCAAGCTCGCGCATAACATCTTCCAACCAGTCGATACATCGAGTATAATTCCCAGCAAGAAGACTATTGTTTAAACCTCCAAAAATAAGAATATCACAAACCTTTGGGCAGTCTTTCAGAGCATGGATAAGAGATTCCTCCTTATTCTTACATCTTGGACAAGTAGTAGAGAAATTGTGGCGTATACGAGCTATATATTCATACGTGGGTAAAATGTCATGTCCAATCCTCCAGCTGAACACTTTAACTTTGGGTAGCATCTTGAGCTTCCAAATAATTTTCCAATACAGACGGTGAGGACCAAAGCCGATCCTCTTTAGAGAAAGCCAGGAGTAAGCCAATTTCGAAGTGTAGGCACTATGGGGGTTGTGTAACCACGTTCTGCAATCATTGATATCAGTAGGAGGAATGGGTAAATTGCATATTCTCTCCCCCATATTTTCACCATAAAGCTTAAAGATCATTTCCCTTTTCCATTGTCTCTGGCTCTGGTCCTAAAGGTCCTTAACTCTTCTTTCATTATTAGTCAAAAGGACCTGACAAACCGAATCTCCATTTAAGCCCTCCAAACCCCACTGGTCCTTCTGAATATTAATCATTTTACCATTCCCAAATTGCCAAATGAACCCATCCTTTAAGGTTTTCACTACTTTTGCTATACTTGTCAAAGTAAAAGTCGGTCTGTTACATTTCTTTGGTTGGAAAATGTTGCCATCCAGAAAATATTGGCCTTCAACACCTTGAAGCATAATGTATCCTTGAATTTTAGGAGCCTCCACACTTGTCTTCCAAGAAAAGCCAAATTGAAAAAATATAAGTCCTTAAAGCCCATTCCTCCCATACCTTTAGGGTGACATAGTCGATCCCAAGTCATCATGTTCCATCCACGATTTTTCCCATTATTGGCCCACCACGCTTGGCACATTTTAGATTGTAGTTCCTCAATAGTTCTTTTTGGAGCGAGAAAGACAGAGAAAGCATAAGTAGGGATGGATTGAAGAATAGCTTTGAGAAACACCTCTTTCCCTCCATAGGATAATAAACGTTTTGACCAGCTGTTAACCCTGCAAGAACAACGATTAGTAATATCCTTGAAGGCAATAGTCTTTTTTCTTGTAACAGGTAAAGGTAAACCAAGATAGTTGTCAAAAGTGTCAACCATGCGTATACCAAGCATAGAACAATAACTTTGTCTTTGAACTAAGGGTGTTTTTTGGTTGAACATAATCGTTGACTTATCGAAGTTAATTTTTTGACTCGAGGCCTTTGAAAACATATTTAAAATTTTGGCAAATTCCTCAACTTCCCTTTTTTTATTACGAATGAAGAGAAGAGCGTCATCGGCAAAAAAAGGTGGTTAATACAGGGTCCATTCCTACTTGCACTAATGCCTTTTAGTAAATTATTATTCTGTGCCTGAATTAACATTTTTGAAAAAGCTTCCATGCAAAATAAAAAAAGATAGGGAGAGAGAGGGTCCCCTTATCTTAGACCCCTTTTCGGAACAATAGTCTTTGAAAGGGTAGAATTGCATTTGACAATGTAACGGACCGAGCGAACGTAGCACATAATCTTTTTCACCCACTCATCAGCATAGCCCATTTTGAGCATGACTTCTTCAATGAAATTCCATTCTACTCTTCGTAGGCTTTACTCATATCGAGCTTGATCACAAAGCCTTTGTTTATTTCATTCTTTATATTGTAGATGTAGTGGACAAGTTCATGGGCGATTAAGATGTTGTCGTGGATCATTCTCCCAGGCATAAAAGTACTTTAATTTGGGCTGATACACTTCGGAAGGGTGCTTTTTAACCGATTTGCGAGAACCTTGGCTACTATTTTGTAGATTACCCTGCAAAGACTTATCAGTCGGAAATTAGTCATATCAATAGGCTCTTTAATTTTTGGAATTAAAACAATAATTGTATCGTTGATGTCGTTCACTTTTCTATCACCCCTTAAGATTTCACGACACAGTTTTAGAATGTCCTTCCCCACGACCTCCCAATTTTCTTTGTAGAAATTCCCTGAGAGTCCATCAATCCCCGGGGCTTTTCTGGGATCCATTTGATTGAAGGCTTCCACTATCTCTTTATCAGTGAACTCCTTCATCAATCTTTCATTTAACTCCCCTGAAATACAGCTTTCAATATAATCAATGTTAACCTCATCACTATCAATTAAACTAGACTCAAATAAATTTTGAAAATACTCATTGGCTACCACATTAATATCTTTAGTATTTTCCTTCCAATTTCCCTCCATATCTTTAAGCCTATCAATACTGTTTTTTTTTCCTATTCATTGCTCGAACGTGAAAAAATCGGGTATTCCTGTCCCCATCCTTAAGCCAATTAATTCTTGACTGTTGGGCCCAATACTTCTCTTCTTTGTCAAGTAGGTTACCCAGCTTTAATCTCATTACTTTCAGCTTGTTCCCTTTGTACATGTTTTGCTGACCATCAATAATGCTGTTAATCTCCATCTGGAGCTTACCAATTTGATTGCGCATTTTTTTAAAATTTTGATATTGCCAATCGCAGAGGTCATGGCCAGCATTCGAAATTTTTTCCATAATGTCAGCACCTCCATTTTGCCAAGCATTTTTATAATATTTTTCGCTTCATTATCCTTGGCCCAGCAATCCTCAAATCTAAATTTGAGCCTAGGATCTTTAATCTGCTCTCTCGGCTTACGACCTTCAGTATCCAAAAATATAGCATCATGATCGAATATAGACTGACGGATCACTTTGGTCTCCAAAAAAGGAAAATACGCAACATCGCTAGATGAGAGGAAAAAGCGATCAAGTCTCTCCTTCACAAAAGCTTCCCCTTCCCTGTTATTGACCCAAGTAAACCAGCCTTTGTCAGTTTTCAGATCCACCAACGATAAGTCTTCCATAGTTGCCTGGAACTCATCAATTAAAGCTTTGGGCTTCCTTCTACCTCCCTCTTTTTCTGAATTATCCAAAATCGCATTGAAGTCTCCCCCAACAATCCATTTTTCTCTAACTGTTTCACCAACTTTCCTGAGCATATCCCAAGAGCTTTGCCTTTTGCTAGGGTCAGCACTCCCATAAAAGCCCTTAAAACGAAAGTATTTATCATCATCCAGCTTAACCCGAGCGTCAATATGGTTATTAGAATAAGTTTTTATTTCAACCCTTGTTCCTTCTTTCCACATCATGGCCAGGCCTCCACTCTTTCCAATTGCATTCACCGCCAAGCATCCCTCCAACCTGCATTTACTACGTATAGAAGCCATCTTATTAGAATGAGATTTAGTTTCACAGAGAAACACAATATCAGGATCATTGGCAACAATAAGTTGCCTAAGCTAAGCTCACGAACTGTCGCAGGGTTCCCAATCCCACGACAGTTCCAACTTAATATTATGAAATATAAAGTAATTTACATACAATGGGGTCCTTTTTTTTTTTTTTTTTACATTTTAATCGTTTGAATATTTTTTATTTTTATAAAAATATAATTTATTAAAGAGAATTAAAATAACTTATTAAATTATTACATTATATGAGGAAAAAGAGAGAAGTTTATAAACACAAAAATCGAATCCTAAATTTCACTCCATTTAACTTGAAATCAACACAAATTTACCACTGAACCAATGACAAATAATTTATTAAAAGATGTATTTATCATTTCAGATTTTTTTTCATGCATGGCGTTAGTGACTCTCATCCCCTTTCTGGCCATATTCTAATACTAACAAAGTAAAGGAACTCTCTATAATTTTCAATGGTTAATGAATTCTTCTCAAAAAAGAAAATATATACTAAAATAGATGAAGTACATAATTTTAATGATATACATAGTCTTTAGGGGGAGTATTCAATTGAGTGGAGTCGAAACAAATAAAAAATTTCGAGTTAGTCGAGTTGATGAATACTATTTTAGCAACCGAACTCAATTTGAAATTTTTTTGAATCAAATCGAATCAGTCAAAAACTTTTGAGTCGAGTCGAGTTAACGAATCTTATTATTTATACTGAATTTTGCATTTATAGGGACCAATTATTTAACTAGTAGACGAAGTATAATATTATTTATCTATATAAACAATATAATGGATTTGCCTTTTAACTTAATGGGTAAATATTTATCAAAACAACATAATTTTGTCTTTTAGCTTAATGGTTTTTATTCTAACTTTAGAAAAAGTAAACATTTATCAAAAAGACGTAGTTTTGTCTTTTCTTATTTGGGTTTTTAGATAACTTAAATTGTGTAATTTCAATTCGAGTTAAACTGGAAATTTTGATTTTTTTTTATTCAAGTTTATCCAAATAACTCAAACTATTTAATTCAAAATTTAAATTTTTTATCGAATTTTTCAAATTGAATCAGATTTTACTCACGCATAATAATCTCTCTTATAATAATTTTTATTTTAATTATTTTAATAAATTTAATCAGCTGTAAAGCGAAGTCAATCAAAAGCATCATATTCTAAACCAAATTAAACATCTTAACAATATGCTACAAATTTGTCTTCTTGAGCGACGGGTCCATCAGTACCCATCTCTAATTATATCTGATTCATTTCGAATAATTTGTTTAAATTTAATTAAGTCTTAAACTGAAACGTAATGATTAAAATCGAATCATCCAAATTCAAAAATCTAAAATATCAAATTAATTAGGTAATCTACTAAAAATAGTCACTTTTATTTATCTTAAGTTACATTTTAGTTATTTATGTTTGAAATTTTATATTTTAGTCATGTTATTGCGTTGTAACATTTTAGTCACTAAACCGTTAATTAACGTTAACGGTGTAATAGTAAACTGACATGGCACGTAAAATCATTATTTCAAACGAAAATTTTAGGTTAAATTATACAATTGGCCCCTATATTTTTTTGTGTTGAGCAATTTATTTTCTTTCTTTTATGTTCTTTTAATGTTCTTTTTTTTCTTTATTTTTCATTCTCTTCTGCTTCTCTTTCTCCTTTTGTTTTCTTTCTCTTCCCCATTGTAATGGCCAATTTTGGGCCCGTATAAATTAAACCAAAATGAATGTCCATTTTACAACCCTTGAACCCAAAATTAAAATCCACTTACAATCCAATACCCGGATGGCCCAAATGCCTAATTAGCTAACCCAAGTCTAAAGCCCGATTACCCTAAACCCAACACAATTGAAACCCCAAACCCAGACAGCCCAAAATACCCAGAAACCCTAACCCGAACCTTCTTCTGCCCACTTGCTTAGCCGCCTCTGCCAGAGGCTCTGCTGCCACCGCCCAGGTCACATCTCAGCACCGCCCAAGCTCCTGCAAGGCATTAAACAAGACAAGACAGAAAGTAGGAAAAAGAAAACAATTTGTAAAATTTTAGGGCTATAAAAGCCGAGTTAATCGAGTGTAAAGGGATTGGAATTTTGGAACCCCGAAAATCAATACAAACAGAGAGCATTCAACACAAACAGAAACTTTCAAACACAAATAGTAAATCTCAGAAATAGTGCAGCGAAGGGAATACCCCCGAACCATCGAAATCAGAATAAAAACCCTAATATCGGAGGTAATCTCAGATTTCCTTTCTGTTTCTCCCATTTTTCTCACATACACAGCCAATCTAAATACATGTATTTATATTTTAATAACTGAAAAAATAAAATAAAAATTTAGAAAAATTTACCTTTTTCCGGCCACAGGAACGGTGGCCGGAACGGCGGCGAACGGCGGCGCGCACGGTGATCCGATCACCGGCCGGTGACCGGCCGGTGACCGGACGGTGACCGGTCCGATGACCGGTCCGGCACCGGAGCCTTCCCCCGGAGCTTCTTCCTTCTCCTTCCCTCTTTCTCTTTCTCCCTCTTTCCCTCTCCTTCCCTTTCTTCTTTCCTTCCCCTCTCCTCTCTTCCCTTTCTTTTTTCTCCCCGGGGTACCAAATGAGCCAAAAACAAAAAATTTGGCCTTTTATAGCAACCGACCTGGGTCGGGTCGACCCGATTCGACCCACCTAAGGTCCGCGTGCTCTGACGTCATATGGGGAATTTGCGCAATTGGTCCTTCCGCTTTCTTTTCAATTTATAATCAAGTCATTTCTTATTTTAAATCGGCCCGGAAACTTACTCCGCGTTTCAATTTGGTCCCTAATGCTACTGGTGCGTTTTGGGACTTCGGGAAAATTTCTGTTTTGGCCCTCTAAAGTTTTACCCGTGTTCTAATCGACCCTTTTGCTTGTTTTATGTTTTAAAATTTGGCCCAAGAGCTTTATTCTGTTTTCAATCAAGTCCTTTTTTTTTATAGTTAACTAATATTGACATTTTATTTCTTATTAAAATCTATTATTAGTATTATTATTATTTATATATTATTTATATTTCCCTTTATCATTATTATTATTATTACTATTTTGTATTTGTTACCTATTATCTTTTTAGAATTGTTATTATTTTATTATTAGTATTTAATATATTATTCTATATTCTTGTATATATTATTATTATTATTATTATTATTATTATTATTATTATTATTATTATTATTATTTTTGTTATTATTATTATTATTTTTTGTTATTATTATTAGCATCATTATATTTATGCACATACATACATTATAATATTCTACATATTATTATTTGTATTTGTTTTAAAGTTTCATTTATTTATTTTGTATTTATTATTATTATATTTCATTTAATATTATTCGTTATATTTACTATTATTTTTATTATTTTATGTTGTTACTATTATATTCTATTATTTTCATTATTATTATTTATTTGTTTCTTAAAAACGTATAGGTATGTGCTTATATAGTTGTTTTTTAGTATTATCTTTTCATAATATATATATTATATGTCTTTAATATTAGGTTTAACATCAGCATTATGCATGTATGTATGTTTTACCTGTAGTTTCGATATTTTTATCGTGTATATTTTCATAAATATTTTATTTCACGTAGTTTTATTATTCTATTTTCTTATATATATATATATACATACTCCCGTACAAACTTCATTATTATTATCATTATTTTTTTTATATACACATATTATTTCATTACTTATTTTTTGTATATATTACTTTATGTGTTTATTCTTAATACTATTATATATATATATATATATATATATATCCTTGTATTACATTTTTAATGTTATATCTTTATATACGTGTATCATTTCTTTTCTATATATTATGTATATTTGTACATACCATTATTGTTAGTCTTTTTTTATGTTACTTTTTAATAATACTTATTATATGTATATATGCTTCTAATTAAACCTAGTATTGTATGTTTTATATATATGTTTATTATTCTTTCTTATTTGCATCACGTATGCATCGTTAAGGTTTTATATGTTATTCGTTTCATGTATCCTTCACCGTTATCATTATTTGCTTCTGATTCTAGCACATTAGTTCATATTTTGCCTTCTACATCGACGTTGCTTTTCTATAACCTTTTCATGTTTTAAAAATAAGGCAATGTGCCGATTTTAACATTATGCCAGTGATTTCATCGCTATGTTGGGTGAATCACGAATGGCTCGTGTTAAAAACGGGATATCCTTTTCAAAGAAAACCATAAATGCTCGTACTTTGATTGGATCACAACTAAATTTTAAATTGAACTTGTACTTTCGAATATTAAGACAACGCACGTTTGAAAAGATACCAATTTTTGGGCGTCGCGGGGGTGCTAATACCTTCCCCGCGCGTAACCGACTCCCGGACCCTATTTTTCTCTGAACTTTAACGCGGACCTAAACTTGGCCTTTTACCCGAAATTTGATGTTTTATCAGGTGTCCGATCGCACCTAGAAGAAAAGATCGGTGGCGACTCTTTTGCTTTAACAAAAATCAAAACTCGTTTTCAAGATTTAAGATTGCCACAATTAGCGACCTGAGCTAAAATTTTTCGTCGCTACACCCATTTCTCTTAATATAATTTTTCTATATTTTCCATTTGTTAAAACTAATCCTTAATACTTTTATTTTTTGAAAATTTTAATTTTAATTTTTATTTATATGATATCTATATAAACACTTAATGACAATGAGTTTTAACATCATTCACATTTTAACAAATGTGTCATTCACATTTCTTCTATCCATCCTTTTTTACGTTTTTCGCTATTGTTTGTGTCAGTTTTGTTATTGTCGTATGGTTTGCTTTTTATGTTTTCTTTTTTCAATTTATGCAGAACGATTTCTCTTAGTCAATTTGTTTTGATTTTGAAGTTGGCAAATGGTTGTAATGGGTGCTTTCGTAATAGTCTTACAATGAGGGTGGACATTAGTATTGATGGAAAAACAACAATGAAGAAGAAAATGATTGTTAAAACTCACTATCATCAAGCATCAAGTGTTTATATAGATATCATATAAATAAAAAAAATTAAATTGTTCAAAAAATAAAATTATATGAACTAGTTTTAACAAATAGAAAACATAAATAAATAAATAAACTATGTTAAGAGAAATGGAGAAGAGAGGAAAACAGATGCAAAAGAGAATGAAAAATAAAGAGAAAAAAGAAAGTTAAAAAAACATAAAAAAGAAATAGATATCAAATGAATTTAACTTAAAATTTTCGTTTGAAATAATGATTTAACATGCCACATCATCTTATTGTTACACCACTAATGACAATTAACAGCTTAAGATAATGTAAATGATTAAGACATAACATTTCAAACATGTAACTAAATGTAATCTAAGACTATTTTAATAGTTTACCCAATTAATTAAGATTAGTGGTATTTGATTAGCGTGTGCAGAGAAGAAATAAACTGCATCTGAAATCGAAAACGTACGTCGAATATATGTTTCTAAACAGACTTAATTTTTAGTCATATATTTAGATAACCATATAATCCAGAACAAGTGTAACACTGACAACTCAAGCAACCAAAACTTATGTCTGAAAATAATGTTCTAATCAGATACCGATATCTGAGTGGTGTTTTTGCAGTAAAAGGACATGTTTTTCAAAGGAAAAAAAAAACGTCTCCTCCAAATGCATGTAAGCATTAACATCTACTTCAAAAGATTAGAACAATAAAATTATGAGCTACTCAGAAAGATGCATTAAACTTAAACCCAGATGAATCAATACTTGATCGGAGAAATAACTTCCAGCTGCGTGCCAAGCTTCTCCTCGGCCACCTTCTCAGCTTTAACCCTGAGCTTAGTGAGTTGCTTCCTTCTCTCGTATGCCACTTGAGCTCTTTCCTTCCTCTTCCTTTCAAGCTCCTGGAGGGAACAAGAATAAAAGCATAAAGTTCAATAATGTTATAAACTATAAATATTGGATATGTAACAAACAATTCCATATTTAAAATATCTGAGTCGGATAATCGGTTTTCACCTTGATAGTGTCATAGTGGTTCCATCCAACCTCTGACGAGAGCTTGCCTAGCAAACAATACTTGTGTCCTTTCTGAAGCCTCAAAACCCTAATTTGAAACCCAATGAAACAATTAAAAACATCCAATGTAACTAATCATTGAAGCAAGGGAATCGAATTCTACATTCCGGGAAAGAAAACAGCCCTGTAAAACTCACTTGAGAGCATCGGGAATAACCATCCTCTTTATCTTATCATACGGAGCTGGAATCCCTTCGTAAGCCTTCAAACGAGCAAGTGCTGCTGCTCCGCGCTTAGTCTTATGAGGAATCATTCTGCAACACAAAGCATAATTCAGCAATAAACAATCAAGACAAATTTGATCCATTGCAGTTCAGTTGATTCAGTTTTGAAATTAATCAATTCTGAAAATCGATTTATTCTATTAATTCAGTTACATATTGGTATAATTTAATAAACCAAACTAATTGAAATTTGAAATAAAATTTATACAACTTAAAATAAACAAACTAAAACTCCACTACAGACTATTTCCCAATCTCAAAAGAGGCTAAAATCATCCGAATTAGACCAAAAAACATTGGATAATACACGATTGCATAATTATTACACAAAAACAAAACCAATAAAATAACAAACACATAATTACAAGAATAGATATATCAAAATTTATATAAAATATTTTAATCGATCCAATTACTTACAATAAAACTTCCCCAATTACATTACACAAATAATACGGACACAACAATAATCAAGTCAAAATCTTCTATACAAGCTTGTTAAACTACAGGCTTAGTTGACATATAATTAATATTATCAATATAAAATAATTTAAACACGGCCAAAATGCAGTAAAATACAAAAATTGTGAGGTATAAACTAAATATTCATAATAAAACTTTCCCCTAATTACAATGCATCAAACACCCCCCCCCCAAATTTGACTTCCTTTCCTTTCACAACAAAAGAAAATTTTTAAAATCCCATAAAAAAGGCTTTTATAAAAAAAAGAACAGACAAAAAAGAAACATACCCACGAATGGTACGCCATAGGATCTTAGCAGGAGCACGAAAATGGATGGGACCATGAGAAGGTTTAGTGTTCATACGCTTCCTCAAGAACCTCATGTACTTCATTTTCTGCCTCACCAATCCACCCGACATGCAAATTTCTTCACATCTTACAACCACAACTTTTTGCCCATTCAACAATTCCTTAGCCAATATCGACGCTAACCTTCCCAACATGTGATGCCTTGCATCTACCACCACCCTTTTGGCGCAGATCCCTGACCCCGAAACCATCTTTTTCCGCAGCTGCTGTTGCTGTGTTTTTTTTTTTTTTTTTCCTTTCTAGGGAAATGAAGGGAAGAATTAGGGTTTTGTCAGTTACATTTATAATTGGGTTTTTTGCTCTCGTTGTTGTCGTTGTTGATTTTGGGCTTTTTGGGTTAATATTGATTTCTTGGTTTTAGACTTCTAGTCGTAAGCTTTTTATGAATTGGGGCAAATTTATATTTCAGAAAATTAAAAGGTTAACTACACCAATAGTCTCTAAATTTTGTTTAAAATTACGTTTCACTTGTTTGATAACTTCTATTAAGAGGATGATGTAGCACATTAATTCGAATGGTTAATAATTAATTTGACCCTTAAATTATAGTTAAAATGTTATTTTAATACTTTTAACATTTTTTAACAATAATTTTAAAAAATTTTAAAAATATAAAAATTATTATAAATATTTTCAAAATAATAAAAATGATTAAAGATTTATAAAGATTTTACTTCAGTTAATTGTTAAAGTAACTCCTATATATAAGGAGGCGTAAATATACTATTTCCTCCCTAGAGTTGCAAACATGAAAATTTTTTTTAAATTAATGTGTCATGATATCCCTTTATGGAGTTAACGGATGAGTGACCAAAATATAATAACTCAATAATGTTAGTTGTTATTATGTAACTTTTAAAAATTGAGTGATTGAAACATAATTTTAAACAAAATTTAGGAATTGTTGGTATTATCTTTTTTTTTTTTCTTGTACAAAACTTTACCTATTTTCAAAAGGCTTAGTATGGAGATTGGTCTCAACTTGGCAACTTTTCTCAAGTTAGCCCTTAGACTTTTTTTTATCACATAGATATCTATAATTGGCATCTGTTATATAAATTGGTCTCTATAGTTAGCACAGTTAATTTTTGAATAATTGAATGGCATTGCCAAATTAGGATGACATGAGGCCAATGAAACAACACATGCTTTCCTCTTTAATTATTCTAAAATTTGCAAAAATAATATATATATATATTAAAAAATAATTTTTAGAAAAAAATATATAATAAATATATAAAACTTATAAAAATAAAAAATTTAATATATAAAAATGAAAAAAAATGAAAAAAATGATTAAATTTTCAAAAAATCACAAAAAATGACAATTTTAGAAAATTACAAAAACTTAAAAATATAAAAGATCAAAAAATATTTTAGAAATTAAAGAAAAAACAAAAATTGATTGGTCAAAACCAAACAAAGTTTGTGCAACAACTCATTTCACAATAAGCTGAGGTGTTGCACAGAAAGCAGACTTGTACTCAGTTGAACTCTTATTTTTCTTTTGACGTATTTTAACCAAGCTGGGACGTTACCCCAAAATTTTCAAATATTAAAACAACCAAAAACGATATAAAATATATAATATAAACATTTTTAATAATGAACTTTCAGCGGAAGCCTTAAATTAAAACTACTAGACTTTCATAAATGTCAAGTGAGTTAGTTTTTTTCACAAAATCCCAAAGGCAACACTAGCGATAGACCTCGTTTAAATCAGTTTGGCGCAAACATTTAAAAAATACCTCATATACCAACTTCATCAAAGCTTAGCCAATCCCTCAAAGGTAACATGCTTTTAAAACAAAGGTTTATAAAGAAGTTTTTTTATTACAGATCTTGATTACAAAACAGCAATACACTCCACCCCCAAAATATATGCAAGTTACAAAACAAACACTGGCGAAGCTCACAGTAGAGGTTGTTCCTTCTGACTGAGTCCCTTCTACAAGCTTTACGATGAAGTACCACTTGGAAAAAGGGAAAGAAATGGAGTAAGTTCAAAAGAACTTAATGAGCTCCCAAATTAAAAGAGTTCGACCCCTTCTAGACAAATTACAGGAGTAAGGATAATACACCATAAATATAAACACACACACAATTTACTAAGTTAACACTCTATATGCAAGTACATATATGTGTACGCTTCAACATAGATTTGTGGTGGATACCTATCCTTGGAGGATAGTATCCCCAAACGACCTCTAATACTGGGCGAATACATTTTTTTTTTCTACTTTCACAAAGAACTCTTGACTTGACACACCAGATACTTTCTGATGGGCGTCAAAACCACCAAATATAAATTCTTACGAAAAAAATAACGGTAAATTGAAATATAGAGCAGTAGGGGCGAATCCATAGGGACTGGTTATCTAATTTTGCCTTTCTCGTGACCAAAATTCCTATCATGGTAACAGTCGTGCCCATGACTTGTACGTTGCAACTTTGGAAAATAAAAAAGGGGTTTAGTTAATAGAGATAATAATATTAAAAGAAGACAAATATATATGTATATAAAATAAAGCAAAAATGTGATTGCAAAATAAATTAAGTGAAATAAAATAAATTGGTAAATAAAATATTTTTAAAGCTTAGGCTTAGGCTTAGCCTTGGTGTACTCTAATTTTCAATCGATCATTAAAATAGATTTTCCCTTCCAAGTGATATGCTGGTTATAGTAATCGAGGACCCCTTAAACCGCTAACTTTTCATTTCGTAGTCGATCCCGATATCACCTGCAAATCAACCCTTGTCGAATTTCCAACCACGTGGCACGTACCTATAATTTAAGACTTCGACAACCTTGCTATCTAAAAAGCCTAACTCAAATTAACGGCCTCAACCATGTGGATCGTTTAAATTCGATCACTATCTCCTTTAACGGAATCCAACTAGCTTTTTCCGATTGAACACGCCAATTTGTCTGCAGGATTTTGAATACAGCATGACCGACTTAACTTCCCAACTATACGCCAAACAATTCTAACCTAACATGTGCTTTTTGAATTGAAATCAAATCAACTTTAAGGGACGAATTTGTATTATCCCATATACCAGAGAGATAGCAAATACTGAATTGCAAGGTACTTAGTGTGGGTTCATATCTCGCGATTACTTTGTTGAAGTGATGAACAGGCCAAGGTTAAAAAGGGTTTAGTTAATCATGAAAAGAATCATGCTTGAAAATAAATGGTTTAAATGGCATTGTTGAAAGTGGGAAAAGGAAGGGTTTGGTCGGCAATTAAACCAATAAAGGTTGAAAGAATAAAAAAAATGAAACACTAGAATGGAAAATGCAGAGACGCAGGAAGGGGGAAAAATAAAGAATTTATTAAATGCCAAAGGCCAAAGTGTTGTTTATTTAGCTATAGCCACTAGGTATTTATACACACTTTTAGTGCTAAAATTTAGCTAGATTTTTCCTAAATATTATCACTAAATAAATCAAAAATTTAAAAATCAAATTTAAACTAGAGATTAAATTCAAACTAATTATAGAATTTTAACAATATCAAAAATCCTCCAATCTTTATCCTGTCACTTTTAAAAAAAATCTTCAACCCTTCAATCTTTATCCAGTCATCTTTGAATCTTCAATCTTTTAATCAAGCCTTCCTCTTTGCTTTTTGTTCCAATTTAGCCCCTCTTTGTATGAGCTTGAATTCAGCACACCAACTTTATTTTTAATAAGAAAAACTCAAATTTAATAGCATTTTATCTGATAATTAGCCAAAAATAAATATATTGAAAATATGAATTTATCTTGCTATCACTTTCTTTCAGAACACGATTTCTACCACACTTACCCTTCACATCTCAAAAATATAGTTAGACTGGTTCTTACACACCTGTTGAATTTATTTTTCACTAGGGCAGATGCTATATGCACTATGTATGCACATAGCCACAAGATGAAGATATATCACTTAATATGCAATATCATCAAACGTTCTTATTTTGCGTTTCTCTCTCAAATACAAATACAAATACAAATACACATAACATACAACATATTCAGAGTTCACATTATCTTGCCTTTTTATTGATTTTCCTTATGCTAACATCGGATCCCATATTCACATAGCGGAACAGATATCACAATCATTGTTGTTTCGAACACATGCATGTTCCCATGAGTTTAGGGCTCTTTGTCATGGTTAACAACTAACATATCCTACCAAAGGCAGCACCCATGTGGCCAGAATGGTTAGCAACTAACATGCCCTACCAAAAACCAAACACTCACGCTAATCTGGTTAGCTACTAACTTGCCTTACCAGTGGTCTATCATATTCGTCATTCTGGTTATCAACTAACATGCCCTACTAGTAGCCCATCACATCTGGATACAGAGTTTACACATCAAGGAAGTCGTGCTTGTTTCCAGTCACATGTATGCAAGTATAGATGATTACATGCATAAGCTTACCACATTCCAAGAGATGGGTTTACCTAAGTTCTTAACCTGTAACTATGATAACCAAAATTTAACAATATACAAAGGCTCAGAGAAACTCATAGACAACTAACACAAATTGGAATACTCACAGAAAACTTCAACTCAGTTGGTTACACCAAAAATATCACTACAATTCACACATTTTTCTTATTATTTGAACACTAGTTGGTTCTTCTCCAGTGAAGGACTTCTTCATAGACGGGGAAAAATCAAAATAAGAATAATACTTAAGAAAGGAAAAGAAGAACCCCTACTATCAAAGCCTCACCGATATTTATGGCTTACACAGCTCTTACAACTTACACATGGCTACCATGCAAAGTTGATTCATTACTGTATTGTGGCCAACATAATAATTTTTAGGCAAAACCCACTTTAAACATCCATTGCACTTTAGTCAACTTCTAACTAGATCTTAACAAGAACCAACTAAAATTGTACAGTCAACACACATGCTCAAACAGAAGACTATTGGGTCCACAATCCTACAGTCCACCACTGGCGGATACAAGCATAAGGATTTTTCACGTAACACTTACCAATAGAATCTGCCGATTGGCGGCTTCCCCCAATGACCACTCCAAGTCATATAGACCCGTTCTTCGCCAAAAATAAATCTTTCATCCAAGTCATTACAGACCTACCTAATTAGCTAAATAGTCTGTCATTCATGGAGTGACAACAAACACTTAACACCACACTGGCGAATAGAGCGTAAATCAGCCTTCTCTGGCTTATACTTAATCAACAATCCACCCACACATAACACCAACAAGAACTACGCTAGGCAAGATGTTACAGTCCGGTCAACATTCAATCAACACCTAGTTAACATCAAGTTAATGTTGGTCAATTTTTTATATTTTTATTTTTTTGTAATTTCTAAAATTTTTAACTTTTTAATTTTTTTGAAATTTTCAAAAAAAATATTTTTTAAATGTTAACTATTTTATTTATGAATTATACATTCAATTTTTTTTTGAATTTTTATAATTTATGTATATTTCTTATATTTAAAAAAAATAATTGTTTACATTTTAAAAATTTAAAGTTTGTGGTTTAAGCTTTAAAAGTGACGTGTTTGGCCACATCATCCAATTGTTCAAATCTAACGTTGTTAACTATGAGGTCCAATTTGTGTATGAATGCCAACCTTAAAGACCAATGTGATCCAAAAAATTCTAGGGGCCAGTTTGAGAATTGCAATGGCCTGAATTTTCAATGGTATTAGGAAATGTGGTTTCAAGACCTTATTTTCAAAAACCAAGTCAATAAGTATTAAATATCAATGTTTATGAAGACAATATAAAAATGTATTAAAGTTTGGTTAAGAAATTTTATCGAATTAATAGTTAATTAAAGTTTAAGGACTAAATTGTAAAAGTATAATCGCTATAGAGTTTTAATTGTCAAAAGGTTTGAGGAGTTAAATGGCAAATAGATGAAGGTTCAAAATGGTAATTAAGCCATTTTGTAATAGGAACTAGTGGAAGATGATGAAAGATTCCACTAATTTTGATTAGAGATTAATTAACCTAATTAAAGTATGATTAACTTAATTAAACCAAATTAATTAACATTTAAGCTGTTGGAAAATCAGGTTTGAGAAACATAACTAAAAATAAGTTTAAGGGAAAAATCAAAGTTCTAATTTTTTTTTTCCAAAAGCAAGAACTTGGTTGTGATATCTAAAATAATAAACGCTTAATCAAAATTGCACCTTTTCGATTTGTATAGAATGAACGCTTCGACCAAGTAGTCTTCTTCGCTATCCTTAAGCTCATGTCTGCTGAGTGTGGGTTTGCTTCAAATACAATTTTAAGTTCAAGTAGTAAATAAAAAAAAATATCTCTAGAAAATTTCTAAAATAATTTCTTTAGAGAATTTTTTCTTTACATCTTTCTCTTTAAATTCAAATGTGTGAAAAATAATTACCCATAACTCTCTTTATATAGGGAGAGTTTAGAGAGTTTAACTATAATTAAACTTAATCACTTTAATATTAAATTAATATAATACTTATCAAGATAAATATTAAATTAAATTTAATATTAAGATAATCACTTTAATATTAAATTAATCATAAAATATTATAAAGACAATTATTAAATTTATTTAATATTAAATTTATTAAAATAATATTATTTTTGGAATAGTTAATTTGAAATCAAATTATTGGTAGAATCCCACTAGGAGAGTGATTTCTCCACTACTCAACTGCTGAAGTACCTCCTGCTAGCCACCAGAATGTCGTCCCTACCACTGTCAGCATTGTCGTGTCTGATGGTGTCTCGCAGGTGTGACACCTTCACGGCACCCCGAGTTGGTTCGGTCTGGGCTAGTGACATCTTGCCTAGTTTGGTCCAACCACCAATTTGATCATCGACCCGGTTTCACATACTAGGCCCGTTCGACCAATTTTTGGGTCTCGGTATCAGTTTTGGGTTCTTAGGCCAAATTTTCGATCTCAGATCCAATTTTCAAATTCAATTACCCATTGGGCCAATTGTCTGACTTAAAAATTAATTTCCAAAAATATCATATTAATTTTAATTAATTTGATTAATTTAATTTTACTTAATCAAAATTAATTTTCTTAAAAATCATTTAGATTTTTTAAATTAATTTTTCAAGAAAAATCTTTAATCAAAGTCTTTAGTTAAACAATTTTCACGATGCCTAATTTAATTCCACATCGAATAAATTGACTCAATTAAATTATTTCCAAAGTCGTAGAATTTTCTTCTTACTCAAATACAGTCGGATCGAGCTTTTGTTGAGCTAGCGGAGGGACCATTCAAACATATATAATTAGGCTCTAGTAATTGCAATTATGTCTAGAAGCATCGTTCCGATAATTCACAATTATCTAATCATAGAGCATGATTGAAAACTCTTTATTGTGTACTTTTTACAAAAGCAATTCATCCAACTATTTTGTCTAATGACCTCGTCATGTGTGTGTTACCATCATATGATATCCTTGATTCCTTTGAGTTAAATTCATTCATTCAATACAACATATTTTATCTCATTGTCACCATTGTGTCTTTTTAATGATTAATATGACCACTGCCAACAAATGCTTGTGATAAATTTCTTGTTCTCAAACAAGCAACCCATAGCCACATTCCATATTTATCAATCCACACAATGTCAATGAGAGGATATTGTTAACTCTTTAATCAAGTTATGAAATCCATTATTGCTAGTAAAACCATGCCATACACAAGTCATGTGCCCAACATATTGGTTATGGGCTTGATTATCTTTGGAGCATAAGCCTCCACTTATATCGAAGCACATGAGTTACATATGCATGGTCAATGACTAACTCATGATTTAGGTAAATCACACCATGAACATCATAAGTGAATACATATATGTCTCTACCTATGGAGTCAATTGTTCTGATAACCAAGACTAGCCATATCCCCAATTGGAATTATAGACAACATCATAATCCTTTTAAGTATTTGAATCAAATGCTCACTTTGATTCTTTTATGGGATTATAGAATCATTTAGATTATCTACTGAAGTAACTTGTCTTTCTCACAATGTAAACGTTCTTAAAATGCCACTTATCATCAATTTGAACTTAGGCAATCAATGAGCTAATAGTTGCTTATCACAACTTCGTTATGCATGTAGAATATGAAAGACAGAAACACAAAAGACATAATAGTGTGAAATTAAATTTATTTATTTATCCTTCGTTCAAATACATAGAAAACAATTACATGTTTACTACAATTTGGACACAGTTCCCAACAATCTTCCACTTGCCTTAGTGAAGTAAATGTGTCATGTTTCGCATTCCCATATCTTTGACGTGTTTGTTAAAACTCTTTGTTACAAGAGTATTAGGAAATAGATCTGCAAGGTTATCTTTAGAAGCTACTTCCATCACATCTACTATCTATTCAGCTTTTGCCTCTCGTATCACGTGATACTTCCAGTCAATGTGTTTGTTCCTTTTATGACTTCTCATTTCCTTGGTATTAGTTATTGCAACACTCTTTGTAACAGCCCGAATTAGGGCTAAGTCGGAATAGTGGTTTTGAGAACACAAATTTGAAGTAGAAAAAAAATTTATTGTGATAAAGTTTAAAGGTTTATAATGTGATTGAATGCACTTGTGAAAATATTGTTAAGAAATTTTATCGATAGAAGGTCCAATTAGACTAGAAAGACTAAATTGCAAAAAGTGCAAAATATGTGTTTTAGAAGCATTGAGTGCTTAATTGAAATGAATTTGAAAATGTGGGGTCCTTATTTAGTAATTAGACCATTATATGTCATGGAAGGGTAAAATTTTAAAGAAAGGCTTTGAGGGCATTCTGTTTATTTGGTTAATAAAAGAATAAAAAGGGAAAAATCAAGTCAAAATTGGTGTCCATCTCCTCTCCTTGGCCTAAATTCTCAAGGGAGGCCATAGCTAGGCTTTGGCCAACTTTCAAGCTTGATAGTAAGTAAATCCTAGCCCCGTTTTTAATACTTATTACGTTTTTGAAGTCGTTATTGCCTGATTTACCTATTTCTACCATTAATTTGAGCTAGGGTTCATGTTTTAAAATTTACCCATGTGTGACATGCATGTATTTTTTATGTCTAATGGTAGAAAACAAATGTTAGTAATATGATAAATGACTTTTGCTAGGTGATTTTCGGTAAAAATGTCAAAAAGGATCTATTTGCAAAAGTTGTAAAATATGTGTAGAAATATGTGAATAAATGAAATATGTGGGCTTCTATAAGTGTGTATAAGGTTTGGCTAGGCTTGGGTTTTGAGAAAAATGAATACATTTCATTTTACGAGCCTAGAGACTAAAGTGTAAATAAGTGAAAAGTTAGGGGCAAAAATGTAAATTTTCCTTAATATGATTTTTTGGGTCAAATTGAATAATGTGAGTAATAAACAAAGCTAAATGTGTCATCATAGATCAAGAAAGATGAGGAATTGACTTAGATCAGGGAAAGGGCAAAGTTGTGGACTAAATTGCAAAATTTGCTATTTTTGTACTGGGGTAAGTTTGTATGTAAATAATGCATCATTAATTTATGTTTATATGCTTATATATTGTACGAATTGTGTAAATGATCTAATGAATGTATTTGATAAAGTTCGATGAGTGATAAGTGAGGAAAAATCCCGTTGAACCTAGGAATAGAATAGGATACGAGTGACATGTCACAAGGAACTCAAGTGTAACACACCTTACTCGTATTCGACACTGGAACGTGGTACGAGGCATTACCTAACTAAAATATATATAAACACATAATCTTACATCAATCGTAATCCGTCCCAATTTAAAACTTTCTCAAACTTTATCACACAAGTCCTAATATGGGTTTACGGGGCCCAAACTTACTTGGGAAAAACATTCGGAACCAATCCAAATGCTTCGGAAGCATTCAAGAAAATTTCATAAAGGCTCGTCACATGCCCGTGTGAAAGGGCAACACACCCGTGTGGATTGCTAACATGGCCGTGTTGGTGGCCCGTGTAACCCACACAGCCTAGGTATATTCAGACACGTCCATATCCCCTACCCATGTGGATTTATTTTCCATCATCAACCTACAGAGGTTTTCACACGGCCTGGCGCACGCCCGTGTCCCTGGCCGTGTCTCTCACAAGGCTATGACACGCTCGTGGCGCAGCCCATGTACAACAACCCTGGCATTCTGTTTCTGAGTTATCATCCCTTAAGGGCCACACGGCCAAGGCACACGTCTGTGTGCTCAGCTCGTGTGCAACACTAACTTGGCCAACTTAAGGTGCAGGGGACACATGGTCGAGCAACATGCCTATGGGGTAGACCGTGTATCACATATGGCCTAGACACATGCCCGTGTGTCTACCCATGTGGATAAAAAACAAGGCTATCTACCAAGCCTATGTGTCTACCCATGTGGATAAAAAACAAGGCTATCTACCAAGCCTATTTGCCACCCTTTCATGGACCATCCTACGCAACATTACAAAGTTACCTTCCCTACGTATGCATACATCCTAAACATTCATAATCATTACCTCAGTACATCATTCAAGGGCTTATTTAACCATACACTATCTTCACATAATTAATAAGCCAAATTCATGGCTAAATATTCATTGCACACTAAAGCCACCATGGTTAAACTCACTTTACACATAATACGACAACTAGCCTATACATGACATATAACTAAAATTTGTAAAGCTTTAAGTACCAAACCATGACGAGATAGTGTGTTGAGATCTCCATCATCTTCCAACCCAAGCAGACTTCCAAAGTCTTACAACATGAGAGAATAAACGAGGTAAGTTATAAAGCTCAGTAAGCTCATATGATCATTTGATTCATGTTAGCTATCAAATACATTTTGAGTAATTACACAAGCATAAAGAGTTTATATGGTCTCACTGTACAATCATTTACTCCCTTATAGGGTTTACCATGACTTTTGAAAGCTTATTAATTTCAACTATAGTATGAAATGATTACATACTTAGGAGATCACTTACCATTATTTATGCAAAACGATATGAAATATTTCACATTCGATTCTTTGATCATTTCATAAGTTGGAAATATTATATCGCACGTCAAACCATGACCTTCCTCATATTTACAATGTTGATTTATTATACGCCTTTAGGCTACTACCACTCGATATTCACATGAATTTCATACGTACCTGTCTCACTTAATTCAATTATGTTTGCACTGTCTCCTTGACCTTGTCCATTGATTCACTTATACATCGATAACAACACGTTATCCCATGTCATTATTAATAAATTTCATAAATTCATAAATCTTTTACATCTCATTTATAAAACCAGATATGAATTCCACAATGCCTGTCTTAGCCGTTGAGTTATTCGGAACACCATCGAATGCATCGGGAATCACATATGTACAGTATCACTGCCATATCCCAAATATGGTCTTACATGAGGTTGTCTACTGAGGCCATGTCTCGAACATGGTCTTACACTAGATCACATCTATCCATGCTGATGCCATCTCCCAGACCTAGTCTTACACTAGCACTTGTATCATCGCCGATGCCATGTCCCAGACATGGTCTTTCACTAGCACTCGTATCATCGTCGATGCCATGTCCCAGACATGGTCTTACACTAGCACTCATATCGAGCCGATGCCATGTCCCAGACATGGTCTTACATTGACTCTCTTGTATCGAGGCTGATGCCATGTCCCAAACATGGTCTTACACTAGCTCTCATCGGTCTGTGCCGATGCCATTTCCTAGACATGGTCTTACACTAGCACATATCGAGCTGATGCCATGCCTCAGACATGGTCTTACACTGAGACGTAACAAGGCTGATGCCATGTCCCAAACATGGTCTTACACTAGCACTCGTGTAATGCCATGGTCTAACCATGGTCTTTTTCCGTCAATTCATCACGGGTCATAGTACGATTGTACTTGACCTGGTATTTCTTCTGGTTGATCTTTCGATCCGATCTTATGCTTGCATAATATCATGGTCAGATAACAACATGTTGAATAATGCAACATTTCATCTTAAATTTAATAATTAATCATCGTAAATTCACCATATGAACTTACCTCGTTTGTTGCAACAACGAACTAAGTCGACTAATTTCGATCCTTTATTTTTCCCTCGTCTTTTGTCCAAGCCTTGTCTTTCCCAATCTATTTAATAACAACTTTTACTTATTAGTCATCCATTTATACAATTTAGTCCAAAAATTCGCATTAGGGAAATTTTGCACTTTTGCCTCTAATATTTCACATTCTTACAATTTAGTCATTGTCACATAAAAGTGCCAATTCATGAAATTAAACACAATTCGTGCTTAGCCAAATTTTATAATTACTACTAGCTACCCATAAACACACTTTGGCAAATTTACAGTTTTCCCCTTAACTTTCATAAAATTATAATTTTGCCCCTAGGCTCGTTAATCGATTTTTATCGAATTTCCTCACTAACCATGCCTAACTGAAAATTTTCTAAGCTTATAGCAACTTCTAATTCCTACTATTTCACCTAATTATCATCAATTTTACAACTTTGCAAAATAGTCCAATATAAGAGTTTTTCTTGAAAACCCTTTCACAAAAGTTGTTTATTTGGCAACCAAAATTCATTTTATTCCATAAAAATTCAGCAAACACCAATACTATTCTCATGGCATATCCCTATACTATCAACCATTTTGCAAAATAGACCCTCAGCCCATGCTACAAGGGTCTCAAAAGTACAAAAATTATCAAGAAAAGACTTCAAAATCATTTATTTGCAAGAGGTTTTGTTTGGATGAGTTTTAAGCTTCCAAAAACCATATTTGTGCTGCACATTTCGATGGAGGAGAATGTAAAATGAAAGAGATGACCACCTTTTTTCTTTTTGTCTTATTTTATTACTTATTTAGCCACCTAATCCTATCAACATCTTTAACTTTCACATTTCATTGTCTCTACGGCCGGCTATGCACATAAATGGGGTCTATTTTCCCTTTAAAGACCCCATACTTTGGTTCTCTAGCTATTTAACATAATTAGCTAGCAAAACAGAAGTTTTACCTTTTATGCGATTTAGTCCTTTTTGAAAATTAAGCTAGTAATCGCTAAAATTATTTCACCAAAATTTTCATGCACTCATATTATCATACCAGAACATATATAATAATATTAAAATTATTTTCTCTGACCTCAAATTAGTGATTCTGAGACCATTGTTTCAGCTAGCCCCTAAATCGGGCTGTTACAATTCTCCCCCTTAGGGATTTTCGTCCTCGAAAATCTTACCAGGATATAGATTCGAGACTTGTTTTCTTACTTCCTTATCAACTCCTCACATAATTTCAGGTTCTCTATACTTTAATCTCGTTAGTATTTTGATCTATTCTTCATTATTCATCAAATCAGACTAAGTTTTTACGTCTCTTAACTAAATTGGGGATCTCTCTTTCTACGACTATGCTTTCATAACCACTCAATTCATTGGCTGAAAATTTGCAGGTTCTCATGTATTAAGTCCATACATATATATATCTCCTGTCAATCTACAGCTACTTCTAACTGTTATGAATTACTTCCATTTCTTGTTCAAATTCTCTAACGAAATTAATCCCGTGTATTTCCTTTCATAGAGCTCGATCAAGTGACAACCGAGTTCAGTAATTGTAACCATACACGCTTCATACAATATCATCTTTACAAACAACCGAAAGGTCTTTGTCACGCACAATTCAATTAATGGTAGTTGTCGTTCTCACTCACTTCCCAAATTCTAAAACATTATCACAAGATGTTACTTCGAGGATGTATAATTCCCTTTCGAGTTAACTATCTGAAATGGTGGAGTTTAGCTCGTTAGGTGACCCCAAAAGTCTCCAACACTTATAATCCAAATATCTAGACACATATTTAGAAGTATCACGCTCCATACTCACTCGCTAGAACAGTCGTATCAGATCATTGTACATCTGAGTACTTCCTGAATTAAAAGATAATTGTTTTATAGTCTCAAGGTTCCTTAATACCCAAACTCTATCTCGAACAACCACAAATAATCTCCGATTCCAAATTTGAAATTCTGAATCAGAAATCAATTTACTTTGGCCTCCCCCTTTTTTTTTAAATTGTAATTCACTGACACATTACTAGATTTTGCAATTCGATGAATACTCATCAGTTTAATTTCCAAATTTAGCTAACGACTATCTGTCACTCGTTCAAATCAATCATATAGTCATTGCTCGCAACGTACACTTAGGTTTCTTATTCAGAACTTCCGTGGTGGTAATTGTTACTTCTAGGCAATAATTGATCATTGCCTTAAAAAATTTTGATAGTTTGAGCCGCCTTAGCAGTCTCTAATTCAGATTTTTTTGAAGCGTAAATTATTTTAAACTCTTGTGGTTGTAAAAAGGGTTACATTACCCACCAAATAACTATTACTACTAACGATTCAGTGCAATTACCACGTCAACTACTTTTAAGTCACGTGCCAAACAAATTCTCTCATGCAGTCTTATTTATACAAAAAACATAAGCCATTGCTACACATTTCTTGTATTAATTACATTTCAAATCATTAATTAGTGTAAAACTGAAATATGTTAACACTTTATTCGGTTCAAACTGAACCAAAACCATTACTTCAGTGAGCAATGTCTTCAATTATTTACCACTTGTTAATAGGATTTCATCATATAAACTTCATAAGCTTGATGTTTACCCAATTAAATTAACCTTGATCTATAAAAATACATCTCAATAAAACTATCCCGATGTATATGATTTAGCATCGCGTCTGGCAAAATACAAATTCTGCATTTCATCCATTCCTCAATTACCCGAGAATACTTAACGTTTACTATCCATCCTATGGATAAATTAACCAAAATTAACTCGATTAACCTTTCAAGCAATGATCAAATCAACTAGACAACTGGATCAATCTCAATTGTCAAACAATAGCTTTTTAATTTATGGCCTATGAACTTTTAAACCACATCGAAACCATAACTATCCCATAGATTAGGACCATAATGCCATAATAAGGTCGACACCTCGACTGTATATATAAGTAATGTCTCGGAGAATATCCAAAAATAAGGTATTATTTATCTACACTATAATCAACTATGTCTAAGTTTATATAATATTCCCGTATATAACTGACTAACCACCCATGGAAATAGAATTTTAGCATCACTCATTTTTCCGTTAACTTTTCTATTATCATTATGGAGTAATTACCAAAGAAAATGGATTAATGCCATTCGTCGTCTAACCAATCAATAATGCTTTTGCCTAGTATGTATTTTGGCTGGCGTTCTCCTATGATAAGAAGTTCATTTGAAATTAAATGGCTCCTCATTCCTCTAAAAATAGTTGAACATTTGGAACATACGAAAGAACTCATAGTAACTGCTTGATTATAACTACTATACTCATTTATCCTTTTTAATTCAAACATCATCCACTATTTAATTCTGTCATCACTGATTTCACTCTATCCCATCACTGACGGAAATCAATTTGGATTAACTTCTAACAATTACGTACTTTAAACATCGTACCCGAACGAGTCGATTAGCCGAGATTACCTTACTTCTTAATCGTGACATTACCCAAAACTCGAATGGTCTTTAGAATACTTCAGCATTCTTTCCAGAACTGAATTCTTTACCAAACTATTTTCAATTTTTGTTTACAACATTAGTCATTCTGTTGCCGTATTTTATTTTATTTTTTTTCCCTTACTTATGGGCTCAATCAATTTACTCATTGTGAAATTTCATTATAACAACAGACCATATTGGTAAAGGGATGAGGCAGTAAAGCCTCTAACTCGACTCTCTTAATTGCACACACATATGTGATTTAATCTTAATCATTGTCAATTACCTTCTCAATCATACGATGAGTTTCGAGCAAATTAACACCTACATTTGTTTTACGCTAACTTCCCAATCATCTTACTCATGCAATATCGATTATTAAGTGCATGGTAGGATAATTATATTATTTACACACGATTTTCTATAAAAGCTTGCTCAAAATCATCAAACAATCTTAGGCACATCTTAGTCATTTATATCTTTACTACTTATGCATCATATCTCGGGCTCATTTCTCATGAGTTTCGTGTGCATAATTGTACCACTTTCTATTATGATCATAGTCTTTCGCATTTTTGACATAACTTTACCTTACCCGTTGAACCACTTGGGATACTAAAGGATACCCAGAAATCTCATATGCTTAGTAAGATGCCAATGTCATATCCTAGATATGGTCTTACATGGCATTATATACTGATGCCAATAGCCCAGCTATGGTCTTACACGATAACACATACTGATGCCATGATCCGAACATGGTTTTATACAGGAATATATTTAACTCTAATGTCACAGCACGGGTATCTAATTTATCCCTAAGGTTCATTCGAGAATTTATTCTTTATCGATTCACGTTGAACATATTCAGAACCAATAATTAAATAATTCACATTTAAAAGCGCCCTTTTGGCACCTATTCGTTAGGCATACACTTAAACCACCTGTGGTATAACAATACTATTAGTCCAGGTTAAAACCTTTTTATAATATTTCATCCATCTCATAAAGTTACTATAGTTCATCGAAATGCAATGTTCGACTAAACAATGACGTTTTACCATTTTCCTCGCCTTATAGTCATTTCGCTTCGTGCATTATCACATACATACCAGGAACTCTTATTCATACATTTTCAAGTTTTTGCTCACCACAACCCATTCTCAAATATCTTAATCCCTTTTCTTTTCTGGAATTTTCGAAAATAGCTCAGTTGGAAGCACCTTTGTCTCGACAAAACAATTGTATTAAGGTCAAGAGAGAACACACTATCACGGTTTATATATGGCATGTATAGCTAGACTCTTACACAAGCTAGGTTAGTCTGAGAACCGACTAAACCATGCTCTGATACCACTAAAATGTAACACCCCTTACCCATATTTGACACCGGGACAGGGTACAAGGCATTACCTAACTAAAATACATGTAAACACATAATCTCGCATCAATCGTAATCCGTCCCAATTTAAAACTTTCTCAAACTTTATCACACCAGTCCTAATATGGGTTTACAGGGCCCAAACTTACTTGGGAAAAACATTCGGAACCAATCTTAACGCTTCGAAAACTTTTAAGAAAATTTCCTAAAGGCTCGTCACACGCCAGTGTGAAAGGGCAACATGCCCGTGTAAATTGCTAACATGGCCGTGTTGGTGGCCTGTGTAACTCACACGACCTAGGTATTTTGGGACATGCTCGTGTCCCCTACCCGTGTGGATTTATTTTCCATCAACAACCTACAGGGGTTTTCACACGGCCTGGCGCATGCCCGTGTCCTTGGACCGTGTCTCTCACACAGCCATGACACACCCATGGCACGGCCCGCGTGCAACAACCTTGGCATTCTATTCTTGACGTCATCATCCCTTAAGGGCCACATGGCCAAGGTATACGCCTGTGTGCTCAGCCCATGTGCAACAATGAGTTGGCCAACTTAAGATGCAGGGGACACATGGTCGAGCCACATGTACGCCCATGTGTCTACCCATGTGGACAAAAACAAGGCTATCTACCAAGCCTATTTGCCACCCTTTTATGCACCATCCTACGCAACATTACAAAGTTACCTTCCCTACATACGTATACATCCTAAACATTCATAATCATTACCTCAATACATCATTCAAGGGCTTATTTAAACATACACTATCTTCACATAATTAATAAGCCAAATTCATGGCTAAATAGGCATTGCACACTAAAGCCACCATGGTTAAACTCACTTTACACATAATACGACAACTAGCCTATACATGCCATATAACTAAAATTTGTAAAGTTTTAAGTACCAAACCATGACGAGATAATGTATTGAGGTCTCCACCATCTTCCAACCTAGCAGACTTCCGAAGTCCCACAACATGAGAGAATAAATGAAGTAAGCTATAAAGCTCAATAAGCTCATATGATCATTTGATTCATGTTAGCTATCAAATACATTTTGAGTAATTACACAAGCATAAAGAGTTTATATGGTCTCACTGTACAATCATTTACTCCCTTATAGGGTTTACCATGACTTTTGAAAGCTTATTCATTTCAACTATCATATGAAACGATTATATAATTAGGAGATCACTTACCATTATTTATGCATAACGATATGAAATATTTCACATTTTATTCTTTGATCATTTCATAAGCTAAAAATATTATCTCGCATGTCAAACCATGACCTTCCCCATATTTACAATATTGATTTATTATACGCCTTTAGGTTACTACCACTCGATATACACATGAATTTCATACGTACCTGTCTCACTTAATTAGATTATTTTTTCACAATCTTCTTGACCTTGTCCATTGATTCACTTATACATCGATATCAATACGTTATCCCAGGTCATTATTAATAAAATTCATAAATTCATAAATATTTTACATCTCATTTATAAAACCAGATATGAATTCCACAATGTCTGTCTTACCCGTTGAGTTATTCTGAACACCATTGAATATATCGGGAATCACATATGTATGGTATCACTGCCGTATCCTAAATATGGTCTTACGTAAGGTTGTCTGCTGATGCCATCCCCCGGACATGGTCTTACACTAGCTCACATCTATCTGTGTCGATACCATATCCTAGACATAGTCTTACACTAGCGCTCATATCGAGCCGATGCCATGTCCCAGACATGGTCTTACATTGACTCTCTCGTATCGAGGTCGATGCCATGTCCCAGACATGTTCTTACACTAGCTCTCCTCGGTCTGTGCTGATGCCATTTCCGAGACATGGTCTTACACTAGCACATATCGAGCTGATGCCATGTCCCAGACATGGTCTTACACTAAGATGTAACGAGGCTGATGCCATGTCCCAAACATGGTCTTACACTAGCACTCATGTAATCATGGTCCAACCATGGTCTTTTTCCGTTAATTCATCACGAGTCATAGTATGATTGTACTTGACTCGGTATTTCTCTTGGTTGATCTTTCGATCCGATCTTATGCTTGCACAATATCATGGTCAGATAACAACATGTTGAATAATACAACATCTCATCTTGAATTTAATATTTAATCATCATAAATTCACCATATGAACTTACCTTGTTTGTTGCAACAACGAACTAAGTCGTCTTCTATCCAAGTCTTGTCTTTCCCAATCTATTTAATAACAACTTTTACTTATTAGTCATCCATTTATACAATTTAGTCCAAAAATTCGCATTACGGAAATTTTGCACTTTTTCCCCTAATATTTCACATTCTTACAATTTAGTCATTGTCACATAAAAGTGCCAATTCATGCAATTAAACACAATTCATGCTTAGCCAAATTTTATAGTTACTACTGGCTGCCCATAAACACACTTTGGCAAATTTATAGTTTTGCCCCTTAACTTTCACAAAATTATGATTTTATCCCTAGGCTCTTAAATCAATATTTATCGAATTTCCTCACTAACCATGCCTAACTGAACATTTTCTAAGCTTATAGCAACTTCTAGTTCCTACTATTTCACCCAATTATCATCAATTTTACAACTTTGCAAAATAGTCCAATATAAGTGTTTTTCTTGAAAACCCTTTCACAAAAGTTGTTTATTTGGCAACCAAAATTCATTTTCTTCCATAAAAACTCAGCAAACACCAACACTATTCTCATGGCATATCCCTATACTATCAACCATTTTGCAAAATAGACCCTCAACCTATGCTACAAGGGTCTCAAAAATACAAAAATTATCAAGAAAAGACTTTAAAATCACTTACTTGCAAGAGGTTTTGTTTGGCTGAGTTTTAAGCTTCCAAAAACCATATTTTTACTGCACATTTTGGTGGAGAAGAAGGTAAAATGAAAGAGATGACCAACTTTTTCTCTTTGTATTATTTTATTACTTGTTTAGCTACCTAATCCCATCAACATCTTTGACTTTCACATTTCCTTGTCCCTATGGCTGACTATGCACATAAATAAGGTCTATTTACCCTTTAAAGACCCCATACTTTGGTTCTCTAGCTATTTAACATAATTAGCTAGCAAAAGAAAACTTTTACCTTTTATGCGATTTAGTCCTTTTTGAGGGTATGTATGAAAAGTTTTAAATGGAACACAAATTCTATGGCTCGGCTGTGGGACGTTTTTGTGTGTTTAAGTTTGGTATGCCTTATACCCTATTCCAGCAATGGATACAGGTAATGGGTGTTACACTCTTATCACAAAAAGTGTTATAACTTTTTCCATACCAAGAATGACTTCAAGATCGGTTAAGAACTTTTAAAGCCAAACCGCTTCTTTTGTTGTCTTAGAAATAGCTACATACTCAACCTTCATAATAGAGTCAGCAGTGCGAGTTTATTTTACACTTATCCATACTATGGCTCTGTAACGCCTTGAATTTGAGCCTAGAAGTATTGAGCCTTGAGCAAGGGAATAGTTAGGAGACTGTACATAAATATTTAGTTGTGCAAGAAAATGGCATAAATGCATGGTTGCTTTAGTGGCTAAGTGAATTAGGAGTGTTTGGGGGTCTCTATGAAGCCTTGGGTTCAAACCTAGGCTTTAGCAAAATTTTTAGTTTAAGTGAATAAAAACCCTTGGTTCTAGATAGTAGGTTCTTAAGCTATTGTGGATAAGTTATGACACAAAGAGCCTACTGGTATTGGTGGGAAGTGGCATGTGGAAAAGTCCTTAGGGTCTGAGGCTCGAGTGGTAGTGTTGCACATAGGAGCATTTATTTTTGTTGCTCTTGCTGTGGGAGTAGCACTACTGAGTGGAGTAGAGTTTGAATTGGTCTTGGAGGGATTTGAGGAGAGATTTGAGGAGAATTTCTAGGAGGAAATCATGGGAAGTTGGGGTGTGAAGAGAAAGTGTGCCGAATTTGAATTCTAATCATTCAAGAATTTGGCTTGGAGGGGAATTCAAGTGGCTGTACACTTTTTGGGTCTTAGTTTTTCTATTCTCTTCATTTCATTTCGTGGAAACTTTTCTTGTACCTTTTTGCCATTTTGCCAAATTTTTGCTAGGGACTACGAGCACCTTTAGGTTTTGTTTTGCTTTTGGCTTTGCCTTCTTCTTCAATTCCTTGACTACCGATACTCTTTTATCTTCTCTCCCTCTCTCAAGTGTTTTCATTTTAACATCTCTTTCTCTCTAATTTGGGCCGATTGCTCCATCTCTCCTTTCCTTCTCTCGATATCTTTCCCTTTCACTTTGTTACTTAGGCCGATTACTCACCACTCATTTCCATCCCTTTTGTTTCAGTTTTGGGGTAAGTGCTCTTGACATGTCTCTTCTTCCTCTCTCATAAGGATAAAGGCCGAATACTCTATTCTTTTTGACCGATTTTTGTTTTTTGTTTCTTTGCGTGTGGTGTTTTAGTGGTTTTTCTAGTACTTCTCGAGGAGTGACGGGGTTTGCTAGTAGTATTGAAATAGTCGAAACTTTTCTCTCGTCACTCGATCAAAGGTAAGTATTTTGCCTTGCATTTATGAGTGTAGGACGATTCTTCCTATCTTCTGATCTTGACATTACACTATCGGTAAGTGATGATTCGTCTATCCTAAACTTTTCTTTTGAACATTGGTTGATAAGGCTCAGTTTGAATGTAGGTGACCTCTGAGGTTTAGGGGTTAGTTTCTTTCAAAGGATCAAGTGTGCGAACCTCAATCAACCGTTCTAAACGTGCGATAGGTAATCTTTGGATAAGTGTCTTGTTTGGATTCTGTTAATTCGTTAGTAAGCGATTAATCATAGTTCTAATTGAATGTAGGTTGGGCGCTCATGAATCTTAGCACAGTTTCGCAAAACAAGTGTGTACTCACACTGTTCTAACTGTAGAACGAGAAAAGCCAAAAAGTTAGAAAACTGGCAAGTGATGCCATATGAGTGTGTGATCGCACGTGTGGTGAGCTGAGCTCATGAAACATGGGCAAAAGACTGTAGAGGCCACCATGAGCGATCTCACAGGCTTAGACCGTCATGGGCCACGATAGGCTAAAATGGGTCATGTAGGCCCAATGGACTCGTGGGCCCCATACGGGTAAATCTCATGAACATGTGAGAATAGTGGACTCGACTGTGTCTCACATATGGCCAGGGTCGTTTCTGGGCTGAGTGGGCCACAAGGGCGTGTGGGCCCACATGGGCCGCATAATGGGCCTTGGGCCTATACACACTGATATGTATGTTGAGGTTACACGAGTCGCCCGAGATGACTGTGGACCTTCTGATGGGTCGGTTAGTGTGCCTAGACCCATTATGATAAAAATGACTGTTTTGCCCTGATATGGTAAAAATAACCGTTATGCCCCTAGAGGTAACATGATTTATTTACCTATGATATGTATGACTGTGATTGAGTATGACATGTTGTATACATGTATGATATTATGACATGACATTCTGTATGGGGATAGGTTATTATGGATGGAGGAAGTGTTATGGCTTTTAGCCATCTTGCTTATGGCTTTCAACCATCCTATCTATGGCTTTTAGCCATCCTGTTTATGGCTTGTAGCCATCTTGGTTACTGGCAGCTTTGCTGTGATATCGATTAGTGCTGCAACAGGTGCTGATCTTAGTATGTTTGGTTGGGTGGCTTGATTTTATCCCCACATGGTGTGATTGGCGGGACGGAGTGGCGTGTTTGGCTGGATTGGGGTGGGATTTCTGTTTGCATATCTGCTTTGTTATTGATACTGTATTGGGCTTAGGCCCACATGTATTCTGTTTCTGAATATGTATTGGGCTAAGGCCCACCTGATACTGTTTCTATAATGGGCTCAGGCCCAGCCTGTTACTGCATACTGAATGTCTGACTGAGTGTATTAAGGGATTACACACTGAGTTTTCGTAAACTCACCCTTCTGTTTAACTGTACAGGTAATCCCCAGCATTAGGCAATTCGGTGCAGCGAGGAGCTCTATGGTGGCCACACATTTGTACTGGTTTTATATTAGCTTTTGGATTATAAATATTTCATTTGGGCTTTTGTTATGTAATAAGGCCTTTTTATTGTTTTAAATTTTTAGCTGGGTTTTACTCGCTGGATATATTATGCTAGTATAGGAAAAGACAGTTCTTTTTTTAAAAAAGGGTTAACTGTTTTCAAAACATCGCGTTTACGCAACTCTTTTGGAAATGCTTCTGCAACAATAATGGTTTAAAAGTAATGACATTTTAAGATGGTTAACAAAATGGCTAAGATGATTTGAGGATTAACAAAGAAAATAAAGTACAATAGTTTTTGATAAAGTACAAAATGTTTTGATAAAAGCACAAAGAGTCTTTAACTTCCTAACGGGTTTATCGACAAAATCAAGTTTTTGAAAAGCACTGCAATGTGACACCGCCAGATTCGGTCATAATGTCTAGGTCGGATCTGGGGTGTTACAAGCTCCACTACCTAGGGCAAATACATTTCTCGATGTCAATTTCCTTGTATCTTTACAAGTTGGGAAGTCTAAGTCTGTGTATCCAATAGGAGTAAGGTTCTCCTCAAAATACACTTCCAATTGCCAAAGCATATGAAACCTTACTCATATGCTCTCTTTTTTCTACTGTCTTAGGATAACCATCCAAAGAAAGATGAAAGCCCGATGCATTTGGCTTAGTGCCTGGCTTCACATCGGTCATTGCAAATTGTTTCTGTAGTTTATCGATGTATGAAACTTGTGATAGAGCTATCATTTTATTCTTTCAATCCCTAAGTATTTGAATTCTAAGAATACAACTAGCTTCACCCAAGTCCTTCAAGCTAAATTGTTGAGCTAACCACAGTTTAACCAAGGTTAATCCTCCTACATAATTTTCGATAGCTAGAATACCATTGATATCCTGACTGCCTCCAAATGTACTAACGTCCAGGGTGAATACTACAACTACAAGATATGAAACAAAGTTAGTGTCTGCAGGTATACGGGTCAGGTTGTAATATAGTTTTACAACAAAATAAGTATTCTTAGGATCGTACCCAAGAGAGGCTAATACTAAATTAACTTTAACCTAAACGTAAATAGATCTAATTAGCAATTTAAATAAACTATATTACGAAAAAACATAAATGAAGGTTTTTGGTTTTTATAAATAAAAGAATGAAAATAACATAAATAAAAGGAACTTAGAAAACTTAATTATAAACTTGATCAAATCTAGCTATGGGTGATTAGCTTGCTTTGGTGGTCATAACTAATTGCTATTTTGGGTTTCCATTCAATCAAATTGTCATTACCCTAGTAGTATCACTCGATCTTCCACTAAACTAATGAGTTGATAAGAACTACTTATCTCTCGACCTCACAGTCTAGACTGGTTGAGGCCTAAAGGGTTCACGGATAGGTCAAACCAATTTTGGGTTTATTCCCACCTAAATAAATTCCTAGGGTCGTCAAGCCTAGGGTTTAAGTTCTTTCTCTCCCAAACAGTTGATCTTTTAAGAGAACCCTACATAGTAATCAGTTAATTACACATCCACTCGCTAATCTCCCATAAGAGGATTAGTTCCTAAAGGAATCAATAAACATTGTAAACTTGATATAAAAGATATGCATAAAGAATAAGACAAAGTAGAGTTTAGAGAATCCTATTTCATATTCAATAATTTAAGTGCTAAAAATCCTCAAAAGTCGATCTTGTCTACAAAGCAAGTTCTCTGAAGAATGCTAAAAGAAAAGAACTAAAAATAGACCTAAAGCATAAAAGAAAGAATAACTGAAAAGTAAATTACAAAGAAAATCTAAAAGTATCCAAAGCTATCCTCCATAAGTGTTAAATAAGCCTATTTATAGAGTTAGGGTTGCTATTGTCCTCAACCCTAGATCAGCTAACATTCCCATATTTAATTTCCATTGTTTGGGCTAAAACACCCTTGATTCGTAATTTTTCTCGTAAAGGGACGGTGTTGTGACATCGAAGGTAGTATGCTCAGGTTCAAGGTAACTTCAGGGGTGTGTCACGATGCCAAAGGCAGTATAGCAATTCTAGTATTCTACTTCTTATGTTGCTACATCAAACTCTCTGTATTGCAATAGAGTGACCGACTTTGTGTTCTTATGCCTTTGAATGGTCTCCTGCACACTTACTAAGTATGTTAACTTGCTTTTATTGCTTTTAGGCCTCATCTTCCCTTCAGGTCAATAAAAGACTCAAAATACACTTTTTATTAAATTTAAACTAAACTAAGAAAACATAACTAAAACATACTAAAATTTCTTGTATTCAATCTCTTCAAGTACAAAAACTAGTGTAATATGCTACATCAAATTATGATAGATCAAACTCACCCACACTTACGTCATTGTGTGTCCTCAAGCAAAACAAAATAAAAACAAAATAAAAAAAGGTCCCTTGAGCAAGTATGATAAAAAGATTGGTTTGGAGTACATAAATAGACATTTTCATGATTACATATAATCATGGCATGATACATAAACAACTTGCCACTTTCAATATCAAACACCTAAGTTCAATATATTACAAAAAATACAGGCATTAAGGTTTTCAAATATATGCATCCATCAATAAAGCATAAAATTAATTTGATTATCCGCAGAGTACAAATAGTCGTAAATGCAATTACTTAATATGATGTCAAACCATGAATAAGTCTACATAAGTCACATAAGGATTTTCGGCTTGTAACATTCTGAGGCTAAGGATAGGTATGGAATTCAAGAACAAGAAGCATCAAAATAGTTTCAAGCACGAAAATAGTTTGGCACATTGTATTGTTCCCTATTCTTCCCCCTTAGTAACCCTTGCCCACTGACCACATTATTTCTTCTTCTCTCACCTTTATTATTTCTCCACATAGGAAGTCACAATATAATACAACAACTATGACTAGCTCACAAGATTTTATGCACTATTGACTGAGTTTTTCTATTTTCATGACTTTGTTACATTTTTTTCTTGTTCACTACATCTCACTCACAATTTTTTTTTACTTTTCCAGTACTTTTCTACTCGTTTTCCTTTTCTTTTTGAATTTTTCTTTTGTTGCACGTATTGGCTAACCTACAATCCCTATATCACACTGATCCTTCCTATTTTACTATGTTTTTACAAAATTCACCATGATGTATTTACTTAACCCTTAATACGTTTGGCCAGACATCTATAGTTGTGCAGTTCAGGACAAAAGAAAAAGGGTAAATACAAATTAACGTTTTTAGCTCGGATGCCACCAAATGTAACCTCCCTAACTCGACTTAGACAGTAGACCCGAGCTGAAGAGATTACATTAACCACTGAATTGGTTTGGTCTTTGTCAAATCAAATTTTCACTTTCTAAACTTGTTTTACTCAAGTAAATCTTCTAACAAAAATTATCAAGAATATAACAATGGTAATCTATTAACATACTCTTAACAAATAAATCGGTAATTAATTAGACACATATATAAATATAAACTATACTTAATCGCATCAATATGTCCCTAATAATAATTTTAAATAATAATCCAACTAATTATAGGATTTCCTAACAATCCATATCATGCATCCTAAATGTACAACTTGTAAAACCCTATCCCCCAAACTATGGAATTCATAAACAATAATAAAGTCAACATTGACAATTATAAGGACGAAATAATAATGTGCTTTAGATAAAGTCCACGACAAGTGAAAACCCTCCATGTGTAAAGTCTGCGTCATAGTCCATTGCATTATCTGAAACGATAAAAAATAGGGGAGTGAGCTTTACAGGCTTAGTGGGGAACCCTTTACAATAAATCTAATCAATGTTGGAACATGCATGTTAATTGTAATAATCATATTTACATAATAAACTTAATAATACGATGATTTAGTTACTATCACTCTAGATAAGCAAAACAATCAACATTTGGTTAAATTCAATTTAGTAACACAATGTCATGGTATCATTCACAATAGATATATGCACACTTATTAGTTTGGACAATTCATCATGTACTTTTGAATAAGTATGCATAGTATGTTATGTAACATTCTTTAAGTGTATCAATTAGCATTCATAAATCCTACCGTTGACTAGTAGCTCATCAAATAGGGATGTAACGCCCCAAAATTGGGCTTGAAAGAATGGGTCGTGTGGGCCCAATGGGCTTGTGGGCCTACACTGGTCGTTGTTTTTAGACGTGTGGGAATTAGTGGACCAGCTGTGTCGTACATGTGGCTATGGGCAAATCTGGCTTAGCGGGCCATGCAAGCACGTGGGCCCCACTTGGGTTGCGTAATAGGCCCCGGGCCCATATTCACTGAATGGCATGTTGGTGTGATGGCTAAGAGGTTTGAGAGTGTTGGAGAAGTCCTGGGTTCAAACTTGGGCCTTAGCAAAAATTTATGTTTTTCTCTTATGGGAGCCTTGACGTTAGTGGGTAGGCTTTAAGAATATTTTTGGTGAAAGCATGACACAAAAAGGAGATATGGTCTAGTGGCAAGGAAGTGACGCCATAGAGGAAGCAAAGGGTCCAAGGTTCAAGTCTTGGCTCTTGTAATTTATTTTGGTTTCCCTTTTAAATAAATCTGGAAGTGAGTAGGTGGGCTTTAAAGTTAAATGTGTTAGACTTATGACACAAAGGAGCTTGTGTCCTAGTGGTGTTGGTGTGGCATGGCTATCGAGAGAACTTTGGTTCGAATCCCTTAGCACACAAAGGTTGGTTATTTTGCTAATGAGTCAGTTTTGGAGGATTGATGGAGAATCCCACATCGGGAAGCTAACATGAGAATAGGCGAGAAGCTGGCTTTAAATAGAGCAAACCATGAAGAGAGTAAGCATACCTCTCTTGGCTTATCCCTTTCGCTTTGTGGCGTGTCCGCTGGGTTAGGCGTTGGATCATTCGCTGATCTGTATGCCGTTGTGTCATGGTGGTGGTGACTGAAGTTGATCGATACACCTCTTAGGAGTCAAGGGTGCGATTATTGTTGGCTTCTAGGCATAGCAGTGTTTAAAGCTTAGATTAACTTCAGATTCCTATCAGGTGTGTACTTCTAACCCACTTGTTTGATAGTCGATATAGAACCGAAGGTGTGTAACTTCACCCACTAATAGCGTAGATCGGCAAAAGCCAAAATGTCGAAATGCCGAAATGCTGGCATTTTGAGGCCTTACGGGCGTGCGAACGCTTGTGGCCTGATCTGAACCCACAAACTGAGGGCGATAGACTGTGAAGCCCGTTGTGCGCGTTCTCGTGCACTTGGGTCGTTATGGGCCTCGATGGGCCGAAATAGGCCCCACGGGCCTATGGGCCCATATGGGTAAATTATGCGGTAAGTGATAGTTGGTACGTTAGACGTTAAGATTCGCGATACTGCATGTGAGATTGGACTGATCAGGCCACACGAGTGTGTGGGCCCACTTGGACCCAAAAAGGGATTTGGGCCCATAATCAGTGTTTTGGCCAAATAGGTTATTCGTGTAACTTAAAGCGACGTTAGACTTTTTAGGTCGTATTAGGTACCGAGACTTTGTAAGTTGCTATTGACCAACATACCCCTGATTTGTAATATTACCGTTTTACCCCTAATTTGTAAAATTACTATTTTACCCCTGATTTGTAAAATTATCGTTTTACCCCTGAATTATAAAATTATCGTTTTACCCCTGATTTGTAAAATGATTATTTTACCCTTGATTTGTAAAAAGATCGTTTTACCCCTGATTTGTAAAATGATCGTTTTACTCCTAATTTGTAAAATTATCGTTTTACCCCTGAATTGTAAAATTACCGTTTTACCCCTAATTTACTAAATTACAAAAATACCCCTGGTTGGAGAAAATACCGAAATACCCCTGTAGGGTAGAATTACCGAAATACTCTTGTAGGGTAGAATTACGCTTATGCCCTCGAGGGTAAGTAACTATTTTGAAACTGTTTTAAGCTATGAATGTGACTGTCTTTCGTAAGCATGCTATGTGACATACATATAAATGTATGGGCCACCTTGGACTATGTAACGGGCCTTTAGGCCCAGTAAATTCGTAACTTTCATAATAGTAACTTAAAATGCTCCGGATAATTATGAATTATTAATGGGCCAAAATGTGTACCTGAGATATAACTATAATGCCCTAAGGGCAAAATGACTGTAATGCCCCTGAAGGATAAAATGACTGAAATGCCACTATATGTTACATGACTGGTTTTGTATGCCATGTTATGATATGTTTGCATTAATGTGATATTATGTTGCATTGGGGATGGGAATATTGTTGGAGGAAGTGATTTGATCTGTTAGGGTCGCACGGGTCGCCCGAGACGACTGTGGACCCATCGATTTGATTGTTATGGTAGCTCGGGTCACCCGAGACTACTATAGACCCACCGATTTGATTTGTTATGGTCGCAGGGCCGCCCGAGATGACTGTGGACCTATTCTGGCAAGGTTGCACGGGTCACTCGAGACGACTGTGGACTTACCAACGAATATTGGCTAGTGCCGCAATTGGTGCTATATTAGAGTGTAGGGATGGGTGGGTTGATTTTATCCCCACAGGAGAATAGAGCTAGAAAGGAGATGGAGTGCAGGGTTAGTATGGGCATTTATGCATTGCATATTGTTTTTGATATATGATATGGGCTTAGGCCCAACTGAGGCCACTATGGGCTAAGGCCCAAAGGCCACTGTTATGGAATAAAGCTTAGGCCCCAATTGTTTATTGCATGTTATGTGTCTGTTGAGGGACGTACACACTGAGTTTTCGTAAACTCACTCCCTCCTTTAATTTTTTAGGTGACCCTCAGTAGGTGGCTCGACGATAGAGGGGACTCGGAGGTGGCTACACTGCAACCTATTTTAATGATCAGTAGTTTTATTTATTTACTTATTTTAAATTATTTTTATTTGGGTTGTAATAAGGCCTTTTATCTCCGGTATGATTTTATATTTGGTTTTGTTATTATAACTGCCAGATTTCTAAAATTAAACATGTTTTCTAAATCAACATAAATATCTGAATGTTTTCCTAAAACATGAGCTTCCGCCATATTTAACAAGAAACTTAATAAGATTTGCAAACTCGGGTTTTCAACTGGCAAACTCAAAGTTTTTATTTAAAATCACCTGAACTTTTAATTAAGCAAACATTCAAAGGGATTTGCTTTAAAATAAAATATTTTTCTAACAAAGAGATTTTGAAAATAAACCCTTATTTGAACCACGAGCGGATGATTATCTCAAAGTCTTCCAACATATTCGATTTATACGAGTCACCCTTCAATGTGACACCACTAGATTCGGCCATAACGTCTAGGCCAGGTTTGGGCTGTTACAAGTGAGTTCCCCAAAACCCCCTCTACCTTTTTACTCCGCTCATACATATGGGTGCTATAACACCCCTCACTCGTGTTCGAGGCCAGAACAGGATACGTGGCATTACCAGAACATACACATGCAATCGTACAAAATCAAGACATAAATTTTACATCCAAATTAAACTTTCCAATTTTCATCACTAAGCCCCTGATATGGACCTACGAGGCCCAATACATACTATTGAAGCGGTCCGGGACTAAACCAAGAACTTTGGAAAATGTTGGAAAATTTCTTGAAAATAGGGGCATACGCCCGTGTTTAAGGCCGTGCCTTTCACACAACCATTCACATGCCACATTTATCACATCAACATCATGCACTAATTCATCCACACACATATGCAAGCATGCTCATTCATGAATTGCATCATTTTAACTTATAACATAACCAATAATAGCTGCATTAAATGGCCTTATACAACAAAGACCTTCAAATAGCATAGGCCAATATCTTAGGCCAACTCATAATAACATATAAATAATTAACCAAGTCCCTATACATGCCATAGACTTATAAATACTTGAAAATCTTTTTATATTAGCCAATAGCTTGATAGAGTGATTGAGTCTCCAGCGACCTTCAACTCGAGCTAGCATTTGTGACACTATAGGAAAAAGGAAAGGAAGGGAGTAAGAATTATAGCTTAGTAAGTAAGTATGCAAATAATAAGCAATTTATTAACATGATTTTGTAAATCTTCACAATATGTCCTCAAAATATTATAATCATAATTGCACACAGTTCCACTTTTTTACTCATGTTCATCTCAAGCTGTTTACTTGAGTCACAGTCACTGAATTTATTATATCTAGAGATACGAAACTCCAAACTTAGATCTACTAATTTTTCCTGAAACTAGGCTCACATATCTTCTTACCATAAAATTTTCAAAATTTTTGGATTAGCCAATAAGTACAGTTTATTCTTTAAATCTCCCTATTTCACTATTTAATAGTTTCGACCCCTCTTCACTAAAAATTAATTATCTCATTGTACAGAATTTGGATGATGTTCCCATTTTTTCTCTTGAAATTAGACTCATATCCCATTATTATTTTTGTACAATTTTTTAAATGATTTTCCCAAGTCAGAACAGGGGATTCTAAAATCATTCTGACCCTATCTCACTAAAATTGAAATATCTCATAATATAAAATTCATTTGCTTACTGTGTTTCTTTTATGTGAAATTAGGCTCAATAAGATTTAATTTCATGTCTCATTAAACCTATAATTCAATTTTTACCATTTTTGGTGATTTTTCAAAGTCACACAACTACTATTGTCTAAAACTGTTTTATTTTAAATTTCACTCGTTCATGAAACATCATAACAATATGCTCAACATTCAATAACATAATTCAACTTGCATGCATGATACAAGACTTTGTCACTTCACTTATTCCTTTGCAACTTTACCACATTTCGATCACATACCGAACACATTGCTCATGAGTATACACTTACATATACCTGCACTTATCACAACATAGTCACATATACTTTCACTTAGTAGATTTTCCCGATGAACACTTCAGAATAATAACAGATACATGGTGGTTCCACACATAGCATCACCCTTATGATCAATGCTATCTGGTACACATAGTAGCCTACACTTAGTACTACACATGTGACCAATACAATCCGATACACGTAATAGCCTACACATAGTACTACACACGTGGCCAAAGCTATCCGGTACACATAGTAGCCTACACTTAGTACTACACATGTGACCATAACTATCTTATACTCATAGTAGCCTACACATAGTACTACATGAGTTCTCATGATGTCCTTCGTATCCTTTACTATTCCGAAAGTTCAATCGGGAAATTTCTCACTTATTCTCACTTTGTCAATTTCATCCATAGTCAATCTCAATTCATAATTTACATCAAATAATCATTCAATATACAACCAAATCTTATGTAATATAACAAAATATTATAACATAAGTAAAAATGACATATTATTTACACACAAACTTATCTCGGTACAAAAATGACAATTTTTGCGTTTTAGTCTAAAACATTTTCTTTTCCCTGATCAAGGTTAATTCCTCGTCTTTCTTGATCTATAATAACACATTTAACTTATTTATTAGTCACATTATTCAATGTGACCCAAAAATCATATTATGGCAAAATTACGTTTTTGCCCTTAAAGTTTCACATATATTCAATTTTGCCCCTAGGCTCGTAAAATGATTTTCATTCAATTTCTTTGCACTTTAAGCCTAGACAAACCATTTTCATGTTTATAGCAGCCCACATTTTCCATTAAAATAGATTTTTTACACATATTTCATAACTTTTACAAATAGGTCATTTTATGCATTTTCACTGAAAATCACTTAGTAAAAGTTGTTTCTCTAACCATAAACATGCATAATCTACTATTAATCATCAAAATAAACTCATATTCATTATGGGTCAAAACCCTAGACTTTAACCATATCTGAAATTAGTGGTAGAAATAGATAGATCTTGTTACGAGGATTTCAAAAACGTAAAAATCATTAAAAACGGGACTAGAACAGACTTACAATCGAGTGTGAAAGCTTGAAAAACCCTAGCCATGGTTTCCTCTTGTGAAATTCAGCCAAGGCTTGAAGATGGACAAAAATTGGCTTTTAATTTTGTTTATTTAATCATTTAATCACTAAATGACCAAAATGCCCCTAACTTAAAAATATTCTGTTTCACATATTTCATGACCATTTTTGTCCAAAAAATAAACCAATGGTCTAATTACCATTTAAGGGCAACCAATGTAAAATTTCATACCAATTGGACACCTCTAACATGTAGAACTCGACTTTTGCACTTTTTACAGTTTAGTCCTTTTGACTAAATTGAGTGCCCAAACGTCGAAATTTTCAAACAAAATTTTCACGAAATCAATACATGAAATTGTAGACCATAAAAATATAATAAAAATAAATTTTCCCCGTTCGAATTTGTGGGCCCACTATTGTTTGGTTGAGGATCCATAACTCCTCACAGATAAAAGCTGCCAGAGAAAATCATGGATACTCCATAGATAAGGTCGTAGTTGGAATCTGCTAATTAGTGAGTACACAATAGATACACTTATATGCAGTATAAACTGTTGTTCTTCCACCTTTCATAACTTCCCCTATGCATATACAAAAAAATTAGATCTTATAATTCGATCATTCAGTGATCATTCAACATTCCATCTTACAGCAGAAACATATCAATGAGCGAAACATTTACTTTACATGGATATCATTTAATATGTATATATAATCATTCAGAAATTTAAACATTTATTTCTAAGGAATCATACTCTATTGGTAGCATGGTATCACTCATTAATTTATATTAGCAATTATAATTATGTAAATCATAGCATTATTTTTTCACGTGTTTAGATGTTCTATTCCTAATCTGAGACCTAACTGTATGATCTAGTTCTCTAAATGCCTTTAAAAAAACTAATCAGGGACTGGATTGCATAAAATAAGTAAAGATAGGACAAAACTAAAATTTCTAAGTTTCAGCGGCTACATGGTCGTGTGCCTAGCCCATGTGTAATGTGAAAGGATACAGGTGCAGGACCCACATGATCGTGCGTTTGGCTATGTATGGGGCTCTAGCACGCGAGTGCACGAAGGGGAAAGGATGTAGGAGCCACACAGCCTTGTGCGAGCCTCCAGGCCGTGTGCGAAGTGCAGATATAAGGGGAAAATAGGGGACATGGCCGTGTGAGGGACATTATATACTTGGGCAGTTTCAAATTTTAACCTAAATTTTCATAAAAAGTTACCCACCTTACTTTCTCGGGATCTCAAGTGACCACCCCAAGTTCAAGCTCGATCCAAACACCTACAAGGGTCTTCCAATTGACCAAATGCACTGATTATTGATGGGTTTTCAAGATTTGAGGGGGGTTTCGACAAAAACATTAGAGATTAAATAACAGGTTGATTAATCTGTTAAAGCTTGTTGTTACCTAAAATTGAAAAGTCCTAATTGGCAGGGAATAAAATACTTAGTCATTTTTTACATGAATTTAATGAGCAAGTGGTGCAAGATCCAATAATTTTGATAAAGAGGATGGATTAGGGCTTGATTGTAAAGGTTCAAGAATTGAAAGAAATTTCCAGCAATAAGGTTTGAGAATAAGGTTGCAATAAAAGGTCTTCTTGAGATTATATGAATATGAGAGTAGAGGTAGGGTTTTTATTTGCTAAAATAACAAATAGGAATTTTAATTAAATTATGAAGGGACTTTTAGAGACTTGGGTTGAGTAAATGTTTAAGGTCTAATAGCAAATAGCCTGTTTGTAAAAAAAAAAAAAATCAATGTAAGATTCCTAACGTGGGTTGAGTCTTTTGAAAGTGTAAGGGAAAAATAAAAGTAAAATGCAAGTGACCACCCCAAGTTCATGCTCGATCCAAACACCTACAAGGGACTTCTAATTGACCAAATGCATTGATTATTGATGGGTTTTCAAGATTTGAAGGGGGTTTGTAACAACACGTTTTTAGTTAAATCAGAATAGTGGTTTAGGAACCACAAATCCGAAGTTAGAAAATCATCTTAATATTATTTTCAGTGTTAACAGTATGTTAGAATGTATGTGTAAAAGTTTCGTGAATTGATTTTACCGTTTGAGTGTTTAATTCAGTAAAAAGGACTAAATCGCATAAGATGCAAAAATGAGGTTCTTATAGTTTAAAGTGTTTAAATGTTATGAGGTATTAAATTAAAGGTTCTTAATATGTGATTAGACCATGGATAGTGGGGATGGACAACTTTGGACATATATTTGATGATTTAAATGATTTATTAGTAAGGTTAAAATGGTAAAGTAATAATATTAACTAAAATTAAAAGAAATAAAAGATGTATCATCTTTTTCTTTCTTAAAGAACTGAAAATAGGAGTGGAAAAAGAAGCCATTGAAGCTTTATTAAGTTCGACTATTTCATGCTAAAAGTGTAAGTTCATTTTGATTCGATTTTTGATGATTTTTATGTTTTTGTGATCGTTGCATCTAATACTAGCTAGCCCGTACCTTCGATTCTTAAACTATTAAGGATTTTGAAAGATGTGATGATAGCATGTGTTCTTTGATGTTTGATGATGGAATATGAATATTTGCTAGTAGTTTTACAAGTTTTTAAAGTGATTTTTGATAAAAATGCATATTAGGTATTAATTTATGAAAAGATAAAAATGTGTGGTTAAATGTGTGAAATATTGATAAATATGGGCTGCTAGGGGCTTAAGAGAAATTCGGCCAAGCATGGGAATATTGAATGTAACACCCTTAACCCGTATCCGTCGCTGGAATGGGTTTATGAGGCATTACAGGACAAGACACAACTTCCGAACGATTACATGATCAGTTAGGTCATTTCGAATGCAAACATATGAATATATAAACACATGGTAGTTTTTTTAACGAAACATTAACATTAAATAAACAACTCATTTTTTATACTCGAACTCTGGCACATTCATGATTAGTCATACGAATATATATGTAACTATGCTTTGAAACATATATTAACAATTAGTAATTCGAAACTTTTAAACATACAACAAATAATGCATTTATATAACTCACAAATAACTCAAATATAATTTCAAAACTTATACCTTTATGTGCATAGTACATATTAGCAGGAACCATTTAATTAATACCTTAAACTCAAATTATACTTCAAAACTTTGCATAGTACATACTCAATATCTGAGCTAGTTGCATACCTTAATCAAGTAAAACCATGGCTGAAACTTCAAAGCTTCATTTTCACTTTATTTTGATATTTGGCCTTTAGGAAGATGAATGCATGCATAATTTCATTTTTTTAACTTATGTTTTATTATATATTATGTTATTATTTATTTACTAGACTAACCTTTATTATAAAATATAAAACCATTATAAACATAGGCCAAAACTGTCCATCCATTTTAACTATGGCCTAAATACAACTTAAATACTTCAATTTAAAAAGACATATTCAATTTGGCCCTTACACAATTAACTACAAAATTTTTATTTTAAACGATTAAGCCCTTTTATTAAATCGGGCACTCAAACGATAAAATTTAAACACGAAAATTTTACACATAACAATTCACACATAATAAACATAGAAAATAATTTTAAAATACTTTTCTGACTCGGATCTGTAGTCTCGAAACCACTGTACTGAATAGGGTCGTAATCGGGTTGTTACATTGAAATTTTATGAAATTGTGTTAATTGTAAAATAAGGACTAAATTGATAAAATGCTAAAGTTTAGGGGCTAATGTGTCAAAATGCCCAGATGTGTATTTTTGGATTAAATTGAAAGAATATGTGATTGAATGAGCTGAAATTGATATTATATAGAACAAGAAAAGAGGAACCCGGACTTAGATTAAGGCAAGAACAAAGTACTCGACTAATCGACTAGTTTCGTCATTTTTACGTCTGAGGTAAGTTCGTATGTAACAAGTATCATTTTAATGATGTATAAATGCTTTGATATTATTTAAAATGTGAATACGAGATTATAAAGATGTTTGATGAGGACTCAACAATATATTGGCACTAAGTGTGCGAGACCAAAATAGCTTCGGTTGAGTATATTGGCACTAAGTGTGCGAGTTTTATGAATATCTAAAATTTTTTGAATGGTTTAATGTATTTAGAAAAGAGGTGAGTAAGTAATGGATAATTATGAGAAGGTACAAGTATGTATGAAAGTAATATATTTACTATGTGGATGTGACTCGATGGAGTCATATGGAATTAAGTAGTGAACATGAGTAAGAATTGAGAAATGTTATGTGATATATTAGATATAGCTTAATTGATTAAATGGTGTTTAATTGAAGAGTGAATTGTATTATCGTACGAACTGACTAAGCTATAAAGCTTACTTTATGTTTTTCATTATGTGTTTTATAGTGAAATCAAGCTAACTCAGATCCTGAAAATCGTCAAGAACATCATCACACTATCAACCATCTATTAGGTGCTTTTGAAGTTAAGAATATATGGTATATGGCATGTATAGGCTATGGTCATTTTGGTATGTTTATGATATATGAACTTAGTCACATAATTTGGCTTGTAAATGGTGTGGTTGATGGAAGTGATTTTTGCCTATGCAAATTGGTTATTTTGTGAGTTGATTTAGGATATGTGATGTATATAACTTGCTTTGTGTTTTGGCAACTTGGTATGGTTATTGTGATGGCTATGTGTTTGATTATTTGGCTAGATATTAAGTGATGTATTATAGCTTGTAAAACGGCATATTTGTGGCATGTATTTGAGTTGAATTTGTAAGAGTATGCCCAAAGATCAATCACGAGATGGTTGTAATAACATACTTGATTTATCATGTTTATTAATATAAGGCTTTGCCATTATTATTTCAGTTTCTTTTCTATGTACATAAATAAACTGTTTTATAATAATATCCTGAGAATAATATGATTATTCTTAAAAGATCCTTAGTCAAGTATTATTGTTGGCTAGGACAATAATAATGCATTAAAACTAACATGTAGTTGATTGATGATAAAGAGTTGTCATTGATATGGAGTGTCAGAATCAATGCATGAATATGTTTGTTAGAGAACAACATGTTGGACTGACCCGCTACGAGTATGTTTCTTGGATTATTATGTAATTGTCACAATATTACTCATAGTGATTAATATGTATATGATCCTTATACTTGAGATCATCATCATCCCAACATCTTGAGTTGTATATTTTGATATAGTCAAACGAACACCGTAACTGGTTGTTCTATAAAGACTGATGTTGGATATACCACAATCTATGTAGAGGAATATGGTTGATCAATATAGGATAAGTCCCTCCCACATAATGGGAGTAATATCTCAGGCCACTTGATTGAGTGAGACTAGAAATGCATGGCCATGCTCAAATAAGTTGATATGAGATGTCATACTTATTTTTGTATCATAGTCTACTAAAGGTATCAAGAAACATAGGATGGACTATGCAAGTGTGACTATTCCATGACTTGTGTCCATTCCAAAGATATAGGACTTAAGGATTAATGCATGAAAGGTTAATCACAAAAGGTTATGTCGAATCATGACTTCTTGTAACTTAGGTAGCAATGATGAATTGCTAGATGCCACTCATTGGTTGTAACATTAGAATCGTTCTAATATTACTGCTAACGTTACAAGAACCTATAAGGTCACACCCTATGGTTGAAATGAACGGAGTAAAACATAGTTGGTATTGTATTTTGATTGTCACATGAATTAAATTAATATAGAATTAATTTAATTGGGCAATCAAATTGTTGAACATACTATACGTACAAGGATGTTGTACACATAATCATAACATAATTTCATTATTATATGAATTTGGTTCATATATAAGTTTAAATAAATATAGTTTACTGAAATCTTTATTATGGTTATTGTAATTATAATTTTCGGTTAAACAATATTATATTTATTTTAATAATGATTATTATGTTCGGTTTAATTTATAATGAATTAAAATTCGTTATAAAGATATACCAATTAAAAGGGTGTTATATATGGCAAGGGTAAAAACCCTAAAGATAGTATATATAAATAAGCCTGAAACTATGCTAAAGAGACTAGCAGCCGTCAAGCATAATATTCACTGAAAATAGTTTTTTGAATTTTTTCTCTACCGTTCATTGTCAATTGGGTGGACTACATAGAGGCCGACATCAGAAAGGTTGCGGTTTGGTTTGATAGTGGTTCAGGATTCCCATTGCCTAGGCGTCCCTGTCTACTCAGATTGAAGTTTCAGTAATTTTGAAACCTTTTATCACCCTGATTCGTTCCTTACACATGGATCCATGGTTTGGATCGCCGAAATATTTTAATTATTTTATTTTTTCGCTGTGCCTTGGAGGCATCGGCGTTCCAACAGAAGAATTGGTATCAAATTAAGGGTTGATTTGGTTGTTGAATTGGTGTATTATAGGTTGAAGTATATTTATATGAGTTAATGTTATGATCATGTTATTTTGGTATATATTTGAGTAAATGAAATGGTTGGAACTGTATAGGATAAAATTTGGATAAAATATTGTAAATTGAGGTTGTTTTAGCTACCAATTATGTATGGGAAATGGTACCATTTGCCTTGTGTAGGTGTATTTATTTTGGGTGGCAAATTAGCCTTGTAAATGGCCTATTTTTGTCCACACGGGTAGAGACACGGGCGTGTGTCTCAGCTGTGTATGACGCACGATCATGGTACACTGCCGTGTGTCCCCTGAAGCTTAATTAGAAATCAACGCAGTGAGTTACATGGCTTAGACACACGGGTGTGTCTATTAACCATGTGTGGCACATAGCCTTGGCACATAAGCGTGTGTTGCCTTCTCGCATAGGCACACGGGTTGGCACACGAGCGTATGGTTGGCCGTGTGACCCAAGCCAGTATACCCTCTAGTTTTCACATGGCCAAGCACATGGGTGTGCAGTCGGTCGTGTGATGTAAGTCAGTATGTATGCTCTATTTTCACATGGCCTGTGACATAGGCGTGTCCGTAGCCGTGTGAAGCACACGGCCTGTTCACACGGGCGTGTGACCCCTATTTGTTTAAAAATTTTTCTATGTTTCCAAAGTTTTTCTATATGATTGGTTTAGTCTTGAACCTTCTTTAAAGCATGTTTAAGGTCTCATAGACCTATATAAGGGACAATGTGTTTATGTAAGAATGATATTGGTTTATAATTGCTTAATGTTGATGAATAAAGGTTTAATTGATGTGATTGAATGGTAATACCTCATAACCTTATTTTGGCAACGGATACGAGTTAGGGGTGTTCATTTTATTAGTATCAGAGGTACGGTTTAGTCAATTTTAAAACTAACATAGCATGTGTGAGAGTCTAGCTATACATGCCATATATACTTTGTGATAGTGTGATGATTTTCGACAGTTTAAATTGTGTTTTCATATAGTAATGGATCTCGAACGAGCTGTAGCTGATGATGTAGAAAGTAATGCGCCCACTTCTGCTCAAGGGGCAGCGTTGGCTAATTCTAAGCCAAGCCAAGAGGGAGAGGCTAAGCAAGCCTTTTTCCAAATGATGAATGAGTGGTTCACGGTGTTCGTTCGAACGAATCTAGCTGCTTAACAACCTCCAACCCTGCCTATTCCTCAACAAATTCCTGTTGTTCCTCAAATTATCGATCCAATACATTTGAATAAGCCTTCAGTTGATAAGATTTGTAAATATGGGGTGGAAGAGTTCAGGGCTACTGTTGATGATGATGCTGAACAAGCTGAATTCTGGCTTGAGAATACCATTAGAGTGTTCGACGAGTTATCATGTACACCTAAGGAATGCATTAAATGTGCGATTTCACTCCTAAGAGATATTGCATATCAGTGGTGGAACACGTTAATATCTGCGGTTCCGAGAGAACGGGTTACCTAGGAGTTCTTTCAGACTGAGTTTAGAATGAAATATATTAGCCAGAGGTTTATTGATTAGAAGCAGAAAGAGTTTCTTGAGTTGAAGCAGGGTCGTATGGTTGTAACAAAATATGAACGTGAGTTCATGACATTGAGCAAATATGCATGAGAATGTGTTTCAACAGAAGCCACTATGTGTAAACAATTTGTTGAGGGGTTGAATAAAGTTATTAAACTTCTAGTTAGAGTCCTAGACTTGACAGAATTTGTTGTTTTAGTTGAAAGAGCCTTCAAATCTGAAGAGCTCAGTAAAGAGAAAAGAAAACCAGATTCAGAGGCAAGAGATTCAAGAAAAAGATTGATGAATAAGGCATATCAATTTTCGTCAAAGAAATCTAAAGATGCATACAGTAGTTCAAATGCTTCAGCTGCGTATCTGAATAGAGATCGTGTGAAACAATACTCTAACCCTAAAATTCAAGTTGCATTAGAATCAAGTGTTGGCAGTGTCAAAAACAATAAACCCAAGCGTCAACAGTGTGGAAGATGACATTTTAGTGAATGTTGGGGAAAATATAATAATAGAGTTTGTTACAAATGCGGTTCACGAGATCACTTTATTCGAGATTGTCCTTAATTGGCTGAGAAAGATAATTATCAAAATGCAAAATCGAGTAATACAGCAGCCACCAGAGGGAGACCACCTAGAAGTGCTAGAAATGTGAGTGCTAGTCAAGGAGCGACAAAAGACACGGCTTTGAGATCTAAGGCCAGAGCACCTGCTAGACCCTATGTTATACGCACTCGCGAGGAAGCGTCATCTCTAGATGTTATCACTGGTACTTTCACTCTCTATGATACGAATGTGATTGCATTCATAGATCCAAGATCAACTCATTCATATATATGTGAAAATTTAGTATCCAGTAAGACTTTGCATGTAGAGTCTACTGAATTTGTGATTAGAGTATCGAACCCCTTAGGCAAATGTGTTTTAGTTGATAAAGTGGGCAAGAACTGTCCGTTGATGATTCAGGATTTCTGTTTTCTGATTGATTTGATGTTGTTGCTGTTTGATGAATTTGATATAATTCTGGGTATGGATTGGATAACATTGTATGATGCGATAGTGAATTCTAAATGAAAGAAAATTGATTTAAGGTGTCAGAATAATGAGATTATTTGGATTGAATCAGATGATTTGATACTTTATCGGCAGTTATTTCATCGATATTAGCTTAGAAATATGTGAGAAAGGGTTGTGAAGCTTATCTTGCTTATGTGCTGGACATGAAAGTGACAGAAATGAAGATTGAATCAATGCCAGTAGTGTGTGAGTATCCAAATATATCTCCCGAAGAGTTACCAGGATTACCACCAATCAGATAAGTTGAGTTTGGTATTGAATTAGTACCAGGAATAGCTTCTATACCAATAGCTCCGTACAAAATGGCTCCGACAAAATTGAAAGAATTAAAAGCTCAATTGCAAGAATTAACCGATAGAGGGTTTGCCAGACCAAGTTTCTCTCCTTAGCGTGCACCAGTATTATTTATAAAAAAGAAAGACGGCACTATGAGAACATGTATAGATTACAGACAGCTCAAAAAAGTGACGATCAAGAATAAATACCCACTGCCAAGTATTGATGATTTGTTTGGTCAGCTGAAAGGAGCAACTGTGTTTTCAAAGATAGATATGAGATCGGGTTATTAACAGTTGCAAGTTAAAGACTCTGATCTGCTAAAAATTACTTTCCAAATGAGGTACGAACATTATGAATTTTTGGTTATACCTTTTGGACTAACTAATGCTCCTGTAGTCTTTATGGACTTGATGAATCGGATTTTCAGATCGTATTTAGACCAATTTGTAGTTGTGTTTATCGATGATATCTTGATTTATTCTCGTGATGAATCCGAGCATGCCGAGCATCTAAGAATTCTATTACAAACTCTATGAGATAAGAAATTATTTGCTAAGTTTAGCAAATGCGAGTTTTGGCTATGAGAGGTTGGTTTTTTAGGGCATATAGTGTCAGCCGCGGGTATTCGAGTTGACCCGAGTAAAATTTTTGTGATTTTAGATTGGAAGCCTTTGAGAAAGGTATCCAAAATCTATAGTTTTCTGGGACTAGCTAGCTATTATAGACGATTCATGAAAGGCTTTTTGATGATTACGACTCTGATGACGAGATTGCTTCAAAAAGATTTAAAGTTCGAATGGTCTGATAAATGTCAGCAAAGCTTCGATCAGTTGAAAGCATTATTAATAGAGGCACCAGTGTTAGTTCAGCCTGATCTGGGTAAAGAATTTGTGATCTTCAGTGATGCATCATTAAATGGTTTGAGCTATGTTTTGATGCAAGAAGGCAAAGTTTTAGCCTATGCTTCAAGATAGTTGAAGCCGTATGAAAAGAATTACCCGACACATGATTTAGAGTTAGCAGTGATTGTGTTTGCGTTGAAAATCTGACGTCATTACTTGCTCAGTGAGAAATGCCATATCTATATTAATCATAAAATTTTGAAATACTTAATGACTCAAAAAGATTTGAACTTGTGACAGCTTAGATGGTTAGAATTACTAAAAGACTATGAGTTAGTGATTGACTATCATCCGGGGAAAGCAAATGTTATTGCTGATGCTTTGAGCCGAAAGTCTTTATTTGCTCTAAGTGTGATGAATGCTCAGTTAGCTCTATTTGACGATGGTTCGGTTGTAGCCAAGTTGAAAGCGAGAGCATTATTCCTACAACAGATTTGTGAAGCTTAGAAAGTTGATAATGAATTGTTAGTAAAATGAGCTCAGTGCGAGTCAAACCCTGATTCAGAGTTTCAAATTAATTCTAGCGACTATTTGAGATTCAGATATAAAGTATGTGTATTGAGAAACTCTGAGCTTATTCAGATGATTTTAAATGAGGCACATAGTACTCGTCTGTTTCTACATCCGGGAAGCATTAAAATGTATAATGATTTGAAACACCTTTATTGGTGGCACGGCATGAAAAGAGATATCTCTGAGTTTGTTTCAAAATGCTTGATTTGTCAGCAAATCAAAACTGAACATCAAGTACCGTCAGGGTTACTACAGCCAGTGATGATTCCCGAGTGGAAATGAGATAGATTAACTATGGATTTTGTATTGGGTTTACCCCTACCTCCGAGAAAGAAAGATGCGATCTAGGTTGTTGTTGACAGATTGACAAAATCGACTCATTTTATATCGATAGGTATGGATTATTCGCTTGATAAATTAGCTGAGTTGTATATCTCCGAGATTGTGAGGTTACATGGGGTGCCTGTTTCTATTGTTTTGGATAGAGATCCTAGGTTCATATCGCGGTTTTGGAAGAAACTGCAAGATGTGTTGGGTACAAAGTTGCATTTTAGTACTGCATTTCACCCGCAAACGGATGGTCAATTCGAGCGAGTTATACAGGTACTCGAGGATGTGTTACTCTGTTGCATTCTTCAGTTCAAAGGTACTTGGAAATGTTGTGACACCCTGAATTTGGGCCTAGAAGTTTTGGGCCTTGAGCATGGGTGCTGTTGAAAGCAGCTTATAATATTTTGTAGTGCATGTAAATTCCGTTAATGAAGGCTTGCTTCAGTGGTTAAGTGTGCTGAGAAGTGTTGGAGAAGTCCTGGGTTCAAACCTGGACTCTAGCAAAAATTTTGGTTTAAGGTGAATTAAACCCTGGGTGTTATAGGTAGGCCTTAAGAATATTGTTGGAGAAATTGTGCCACAAAAAGCGTTGTGGTCTAGTGGCAAAGTAGCGCCACATAAGAGGCAGGAAGGTGGCGTCATAGAGTTGGCAAGGAGGTCCAGGGTTCGAAACTCATGGCAATCAAAGAGCTTTTATTTTGCTAACAGGGGGCGACAATAGTTGGTGTTGAATTTAAACTTTGATGATGAGGGGATCCCACATCGGGAAGCTAACATAAGAGTGGATGCGAAGCTGGCTTTAAGTAGGGAGAACCATTAGGAGAGTAAAGGTACCTTTCTTGGCTGATCCCTTTCGCTTTATGGCGGGCTTGTTTGGGTTGGGCGTCGGCTAAAAGTGCTCGGAGCACGGATGAACTCCAGTCTCCTATCAGGTGTGTATTTCTCACTACTCTAGCAGTAAGACGGCTACTCCGGGCCGCAATGGGCCGAAAAAGGCCATGTGGGCCCAATGGGCCTACAGGTCCAATTGGATAAGTTGTTTGATTGTGTAGTAAATATTGGACTAGACTAGGTGAATCTCATATCTGTGGCTAGATTTAGGCTAAAAGGGCCACACGAGCGTGTGGGCCTATTTGGGCCGAGAATGGGCCTTAGGCCCATTCGCATTGTTATCTCTGTTTAGAATGCTTTAGTTTACCAAATTACTGAAATACCCTCAACTTGTAAAATTACCAAAGTACCCCCAATTTACAAAATTACTAAAAGACCTTTGATTTACAAAATTACTAAAATATCCTTAATTTACAAAATTACTGAAATACCCTTGATTTAAAAATTACTGAAATACCTTGATTTACAAAATTACTTAAATACCCTTGATTTACAAAATTACTCAAATACCCTTGATTTACAAAATTACTGAAATACCCTTGGTTTACAAAATTACTAAAATACCCTTATAGGGTAGAACTACTGTAATACCCTTGATTTGTAAAATTACCATTTTACCCCTGATTTGTAAAATTACCATTTTACCATTGATTTGTAAAATTACTATTTTACCCTTGATTTGTAAAATTATTGTTTTACCCTTGGTTTGTGAAATTACCGAAATACCCCTTTAGTGTAGAATTATTGAAATACCCTTAGGTATAATTACCGAAATACCCTTGTAGGTAGAATTACCAAAATACCCCTGTAGGGTAGAATTACCGAAATACCCTTGTAGGGTAGAATTACCGAGATACCCCTGTGGGGTAAAATTACCATTTTGCCCCTAGGGTGTTAAATGACTGTTTTGCCCTTGTGGGCAAGTGACTGACCTGGACTGTGTGTTTGACGGATTTGATTGTGAATATATGTTGGTGATATGAATGACTTGACTGTGATTGTTTGATTCAAATATGGGCATGATATTCTGCATACATGACATGTTGCATGGGTTGGGATTTTATATGGAGGAAGATCTGATCTGTTAGGATCGCATGGTTGCTTGACGACTGTAGATCCACCGAAGGCTTAAGAGCCATATATTCGTACTGATTTGATAAGGTCGCACGGGTCACCCGAGACGACTGTGGATCGATCGATGGCTGAGTGCCGATCATGTTACCGAAGGCTGTGTGCCGTTATTATGGGCTTCGTATCGGTATTGTGGGCTTCGTGCCGTTATTATGGGCTTGTGCCATTACCAAAGGCTGTGTGCCTTTATTGTGGGCTTCGTGCCGTTATTTTGGGCTTCGTGCCATTACTGAAGGCTTTGTGCCAATATCACAGGCTTTGTGCTGATTATAGACACGTTACCGATGGCTTTGTGCCACGTATTCTGTTAAGTGGCTTTGCCACGTTATCTGATTCTGGTGGCTCTGCCACGATATTCTGTTATTGGCAGCTTTGCTGCCCATTGGTGTGTGGGCTGGGTGGGTTGAGTTATTCCCTACATGGTGTGTTGGTTGGTACGGGTGGTGTGATGGCTAGACTGGGTTGGGATTGCATTCATATTCTGATTCTGATTCTGATTCTGATTCTGTTAATTGATACTAATTCTGATTCTGATCCTGATTCCGATTCTGATTCTGATACTGATATTGACTCTGATTTTGATTCTCATTTTGATTCTAGTTCTGATAATGTTTCTGATTCTATAATGGGCTAAAGCCCATCTGGTGCAGTCTGTTATAGTGGGCTAAGGCCCAATTGATACTGGAACTGTGGTAGGGCAAACTTTTTAATTCTTTTACATGACTGACTGTTTGTATTTGTAGTAAGGGATTACACACTGAGTTTTCGTAAACTCACCCTATTTATTAACCTTTCAGGTAATTTCTAGCCTTTGACGGATCAGAGCTACGAGGGACTCGGAGGTGGCCACACTACTGCTCCTGTTTTCTTTTATTTGGCTTTTATTTACCATTTAATTTCATTCTGGGATTTTATTTTTGTAATAAGGCCTTTTATAATTTCTAAATTTTAAGTTTGGTTTTTATCTGCTCTAAGTAGAACTCGATTTCCCAAAAACGTTAACAGTTTTCAAATCAACACGTCCCTACAAACTACTAATTTTTTTTAGCTTTCACAAACTTACTTGGTACTCACTTATGACAGTAATTATGGTTTTAAAAGTAAATTATTTTTCAATGAACCATGTTTTGAAAGTAGCGAACGTAAACTAAGATTTAAGTTTTTAAATAATAAGAAGGGTTTTCAATAAAATAAGGTTTTCGAAAAACACTTCAATGTGACACACCAGATTCGGGCCTAACTTCTAGGCCGGGTTTGGGGTGTTACAAAAGTATCTATTGTTGATTGAATTTGCTTATAATAATAGTTTTCAATCGAGTATTAAGATGATACTGTACAAAGCTTTATATGGCCGTAAATGTCAAACAACATTGTATTGGACTAAGCTTAGTGAGAGTAAGATTCACGGTGTAACATCTCGAAAAAGGGCCTAAACGGAATAGTGGTTGCGAAACCACAAATACGAGATAGAAAAGTTTATTACAATGAATTATCATGATTTACCGATTGATTGGATGCATGTGTTAGACTACCGATAAGAAATTTTATAGATTGCATGTTTAATTTGTCTATTAGGGCTTATTTGCAAAAGTTACAAAATATGTATTCTAGTTTATAAAGTACTTGATTGAAATGGGGGTTTAAAGTAGAGGTCCTTAAATAGTAATTAGATCATTAAAGTTTGATGGACAAAAATAGACATGGTTAGCAAGTAAGGTATTTAAGGGCATTTTGATAAAATGCCTTAATTAATGAATAAAGACAAAATAACATGAAATAAGCTATCATCTTCTTCATTTCTTTTCTTCATGGCCGAATGTAGTAAAGGAACACCATGGCTAGGGTTTGTTCATCTTCCAAGCTTCATAGAAAGTCCGTTTTAGCCCCGTTTTTCATGTTCTTTACATTTTTGAAATCCTGGTAACTTGATTAAGCTAATTCTACCATTAATTTGAGCTAGGGTTTATATTTGGAAAATTACCCATAGGTGAAAAGTGTGTATTTTGATGTTTTATGACAGAATATGAAGCTTAGAATTATGTTAAACGACTTTTACTAAGCGATTTTCAGTGAAAACGAGTAAAACAACATAATCAGTAAAAACTATTATTGTTCATAAGTGCATTTTAGGGCAAGAATTTGATGGCCATAGAACGAAAAAATAATCAGCATGTCCTAAAACATAAGAATGAGGGATAAAGTTTAATTTTCGATCTTTGGGGCAAAAGTATAAATATGTAAAAATTTAGGGGCAAAAATGTAAATTTTTTAAAAATATGTTTTATGTCTGAAATGATTAATGCATTGATTAAATAAGTGAAATATGATGTTTTAGATCCCGAAAAATGAGATTTGGACCTAGAACAGGAGAAAAACTGAAAATCGGGAAAGTTGGTCAAAATGGTCGTGTTGGTATCGAGGTAAGTTCATGTGTTTAATAAGCATTTAATTAAGCATGTTTGAATGCTAAGTTGATGTATTAGTTATAGATGTTTTAGTACTGATTTTTGAATATAATGACAATAATTGAGAAATGATTCGACATTAAAAGTGAGAATTCGAATAAGTTTACATATAAGACCATAGTGGTAATGTGGCTTTGTATAAGATCAAGAAAGTATTGAATAGCATAATTTGAGGAAAGTAAGATAAATTGAGGATATGATGAGATTGAAAATGTAAGTATGTAAGTTGAGTAGCATTTTATTATTATGAAATTGTTGCTATTATTATTATTGAGTTATGTGACTGGCCTTGAGAATTTTGAGTAAGTATGTTTTAGCTATGAATTGCCAAGACATTAATATTTCAAAGTCCATGCTTATAACATGGCAACTAAGAAAGAATTGATGGAAAAGTCCATGTTTATAACATGACAATTAAGGAAGAATTGACGAAAAAAGACCATGGTTGACCCATGGCAACATAAGATAAGGATGTTAAGTAAGACCATGCCAAGGCATGGCATTGGTAAGTTTTACAAGGCAAGGAAATCATGTAAGACCATGTCAAGATATGGCATTGATAACTTACTATAAGGCAAATATTCCATGTAAGACCATGTCAAGACATGGCATTGACAAGTTACTATAAGGCAAAAATCCCATGTAAGACCATGTCAAGGCATGGCATTGGTGAATTTACAAGGCAAGGATACCATGTAAGACCATATCAAGACATGGAAATGGTAAACTTCAAAAGGAAAGGTACTTGAGTAATCCAAAGAGTAAGTTAAAGAGATGACAAGTTAAGATCATGAGGAAAGAGTACAGGTATGTACATAAGGCTTATTAATATTGAGGCTATAAGTTGATGGTATTAAAAGTATTTTAATGAGTATATTCAAGTATTAAGTAAGTGATAAGTTTTCAATTATACTTATGACGCTTTGTGACATGGTTGGCAATATGCCTATATATTATGAAAGAGTATTAATGTGTTAGGTGAGATGTTGCAGGTACATAAGCAAGCTATTAAGTAAGGTATTTTTTTATTATTCCTAACCTTTGGTAAGGTTACCAATGAGTAAGATGGGAAAGTAAGAACTTCACATTATTTATGCTATGAAAGCTTAATAATAAGATAAATTTATTACTAATGCCTATTATTTTACATGTGAACTTACTAAGCTTTATAAGCTTACCTTTTTCCTTTCCCCTATTCCAGAGTTTTATCAAACAAGCTCGGGTTGGAGGTCGTCGGAGATTGCTTCACACTTTCGACTATCAAGCTACCAATTGGGTATTTTCATTGAAACATTTTTAGTTATGGCATGTATAGAGACTTGGACATTTTGTGTGTATGTCCTTATGATATGGCTAAATAAGAACATGTGTTGATGTTATGAATGCCTAAATGAGGTTTAATGCAAAGAAATTATGAAAGAGTAAAAGTTGGTTATGAACCAGTTTTGGAACAGTAGCAGTGACGTGATTTTGAAAAATCACTAAAACTTGTAGAAATGGAATTAAATGGTGAATGAGATATAGAATTAAATCTTATTGAGTCTATTTTCATAGGAAAGAAATAGAGCAAGTAACAGAACTCTATATTCTGAAATATTTAAATTCTTGTGAGACTGGTTCAGAATGACTTCATGATCCCCTGTTTTGAATTTAGAAATTTAGTAGAAATTTTACAAGAAGAATTAAGGGCAATAATTTATAGTTCTAGATTCCTTAATGAGTCAATTTTCATTAGAAATGAGCGGGACATTAAATGAAAATTGTACTATGAGATAATTGATTTTTAGTGAGGAAAGGTTAGAACTGTTGGACTGTGTAACAGGGGAGATTTTAACTAATAAACTGTACTAATTGACCATACCAAAAATTCTGGAAAAATTATGGTAAAAATATATATGAGTCTAGTTTTACGGAAAATTTACAGATTTAAATTTTGAGCTTTGCAATTTGATTTATAATTAATTTAGTGACTATGATGCAGGTAGACAATTTTATCATGAATAGTGAAATAATTTGTTTTGATTTGTTTAAGTAATCGAAAAGTTTTTAATGTTCTTGGTTTGGTCCTGGACCATTTTAATTGCATAATTAGGGCCTTGAGGGCCCATTTAGGGACATATTGGATGGATGTGAGTGAATAAAAGTAAAAAAAATTATGCCCGTACTAGTAAGTTAAGTCTGGTAACGCCTCTTGCTCGATTTCGACGATGGTCTCGGGTAATGGGTGTTACACACGGGGTTGATCTGATCAGAGAAACAGAAGAGAAAGTGAAAGTAATTCGTGATAGTCTAAAGGCAACATTAGATCATCAAAAATCATACGCAGATTTGAAACGGAAAGATATTGAGTTTCAGATCAGGGATAGAGTATTTCTGAAAGTCTCACCGTGGAAGAAAATACTTAGACTTGATAGAAAAGAAAAGTTCAGTTTAAGATTCATCGGACCGTACGAGATTATCGAGCAAATCGGGCCAGTTTCCTATCGAATATCCTTACCATCTGGATTAGAAAGAATACACAATGTGTTTCATGTATTGATGCTTCAACGATACCAATCCAAACCTTCACATGTTATTTCTCCTACTTAGGTTGAGATACAGTCAGATCTATCGTATATTGAAGAATCGATCCGAATTTTAGCTTGTGAGATCAAAGAGCTGAGAAATAAGTGAATTGCATTAGTGAAAGTCTTATGGCATTGACATGGGGTTGAAGAATGTAACACCCTATACCCGTGTTCAAAGCCAGAACATGATACAAGTATTACCAGAATAATATACGTGTAATCAAAATAAATTGAAACATAAAATGATTATTTAAATTAAAATTCATCAGCTACTTACTTTTCCTTTAAACATCAAATTTAAATATAACATAAACTTATAATTTAACTAATAATTAATCATACTGATAATAAAATACTAGTGATATTACTAAAATTTACAACAAAATACTCAAGCCTTCTATACATGTCATATATCCAAAATATGTTTACAAAATACCAAAAAGGAAGGATGGATAGTGTTGATGAGCTTCCGACAACTTTTCCCCGAATCACGAGCGAACTTGATTTCACTATAAAATAAGATAAGAAAGAAAGAGGAAGCAGAGTAAGCTTATAGCTTAGTAAGTAATATGTAAATAATAATAAAATAACAACTAGTAATAGCATTTATAGATTCCAAAATATGTATCCATAAATACACAACCTTATTCTCACATGTATTTATCATTTGCCTAAGTTTAATACAAACTATTCATTTGAGTCCCATTCACTAAATTATTTTTATCCAAAGTTACAAAACTCCAAATTTAGATCTGTCAATTTTCCCAAAACTAGACTCATATATCTTCTTACCATAAAAATTTCAGAATTTTTGGTTGGGTCAATTAATATAGTTTATTCATTAAATCTTCCCCTGTTTCGCTACTCAACAATCTTGACCACTCTTCACTAAAATTTCAATTTCTCTTTATACAAAATTCAAAAGATGTTCATGTTTGTTTCTTCTAAAAGTAGACTAAATAAGGATCCCAACCATATAAATTATGTTCCATAAATATTTTTTTAAAATTTTTAATGATTTTTACAAATCAGAATAGGGGACCACGAAATCAATCTGAACCAGTTTTACAAAAATGTAAATATCTCAAGATACAGAATTACTTTGCTTTCTCTATTTCTTTTGTATGAAAATAGACTCAATAAGATTTAATTCCATATCTCATTCCACTTCTAACTCAATTTCTACCAGTTTTTGGTGATTTTTCAAATTCACTCCCCTGCTACTGTCCAAAACTGCTATATTTCAAATTTCACCTTTTTCATATATTCCCTTGTATCATTTTTTTTCATAGTAACACTTAACCATATCAAACGTACCAAAGTTTGATCATTTATCGAGCACATTTCTCACATATATTCATGTCCTTATACTTATCATCACATTTTCATATAAATTCACAATTAATAGATTTTCCTGTTGAACATATCGAAATATCAACAGATATTTGGTGATCTACACATAGTACCACCCTTATAACCGAAGCTAATTTATGCACATAGTAGCCTGCACTTAGTACTACACATGTGAACAATATCATCTGATACACGTAGTAGCCTGCACATAGTACTACACACGCGATCGAAATAATCGAGTACGCATAGTAGCCTGCACATAATACTACACATGCAATCCATCCATTCGGTACACGTAGTAGCCTACACTTAGTGCTACACACGTGACCAATATAATCTTAAACACATAGTAGCCTGCACATAGTACTACACATGTGTTCCCATAACGGATCATTCGTATCTTTTCTATTCCGGAGGTTCAACCTGGAAATTTTTCACTTTTCAACATTTTACCAATTCATCCATACTCAATTTCAATTCATAATTTACCTCAAGTGAGCATTCAACATGCAACCACAACTTATATAATATCAAAATATTATAACATAGATAAAAACGATACATTATTTACATATAAACTTACCTCGGTGCAAAATATAGAAATTTTGCAATTTAGTCCATAATCTTTTCTTTTCCTCGATCAAGGTCGATTCCACATCTTTCTTAATCTAAAATAACACATTTAGCTTATTTAATACTCACATTTATCAAAACAGTCCTTAACTCTAACTTTGGAAAAATTATGATTTTGCCCCTAAACTTTTGCATATTTACACTTTTGCCCCAAAGCTCGGAAATTAAACTTTTTCCCTAATTCTTATGTTTTAAGACATGATGATCATTTATTTACCAACAACAACATCAAATTCCCACTCTAACATGTACTTATGAACAATAGGTATTTTTACCGATTAAGCCGTTTTACTCGTTTTTTACTTAAAATTGAGTAGCACAAGTTGTTTAGCATAATTTAAAACAGCATATTCTATCATAAAACATCAAAATAAACACTTTTCAGCTATGGGTATTTTTCCAAATATGAACCCTAGATTAAATTATTGCTAGAATAAGCTAAATCAAGTTACCGGGACTCCGAAAACGTAAACATTAAAAACGGGGCTTGGAATCACTTACTATGGAGCTTGGAAGCTTGAAACAAACCCTAGCTATGGAGAACCCTTGAAATTTCGTCCTAATGAAGAAGATGGACATATTTTGCCATCTTTTTCCCTTTTTTAATCTTTTAATTACCAAATGACAAAAATACCCTTCATTAAAAACTTTGGTTATTTCTACCTATGTATGTCCATTTTTTTTCCATGAAAACCTAATGGTATAATTTCCATTTAAGGACCTCTACTTCAATTATGCTCTTCAATTTAATCCTTTAACATCTAGAACTCATATTTATCAACTTTTGCAATTAAGTCCTAATAGGCAAATTAGACATGCAATTCATGAAATTTTCTATCGATATTCTAACACATGCATCTAATCACTCGGTAAATTATAAAAAATAATTGGAATAAATTTTTCTACTTCAGAATTATGGTTTTAAAACCACTATTCTGTTTAGGCCCTAAATTGGATTGTCACAAAGAAGCTACGTGGGAACCCGAAGATGCTATGAGAAAGCAATACCTGAACCTATTCACTGGTAAGATTTTCAAGGACGAAAATCCTTAAGGGGGAGTTGTAACAGCTCCTTTTCATTAAATCAGGATAGTGGTTTCGAAACTACAAATTCAAAGTTGAAAAATTATTTTAATATTATTTTCAGTGTCTATAGCATGTTAGAATGTATGTGTGAAAGTTTTGTGAATTGATTTTACCGTTTGAGTGTTTAATTCGGTAAAAAGGACTAAATTGCATAAGATGCAAAAGTGAGGTTCTTATAGTTTAAAGTGTTTAAATGTTATGAGGTATTAAATTAAAGGTCCTTAATATGTGATTAGACCATGGATAGCAGGGATGGACAACTTTAGACATATATTAGATGATTTAAATGATTTATTAGTAAGGTTAAAATGGTAAACTAATAATATTAACTAAAATTAAAAGAAATAAAAGATGTATCATCTTTTTCTTTCTTCAAGAACCGAAAATAAGAGTGGAAAAAGAAGCCACTGAAGCTTCATTAAGTTTAGCTGTTGCATGCTAAAAATGTAAGTTCATTTTGTTTGGTTTTTGATGATTTTTATGTTTTTGTGATCGTTGCATCTAGTACTAGCTAGCCCGTACATTCGATTCTTAAACTGTTAAGGATTTCAAAAGATGCCATTGATGATAGCATGTGTTCTTTGATGTTTGATGATGGAATATGAATATTTGCTAGTAGTTTTACAAGTTTTATAAAATAATTTTTGATAAAAATGCATATTAGGGATTAATTTATGAAAAGATAAAAATGTGTGGATAAATGTGTGAAATATTGATAAATATGGGATGCTAGGGGCCTTTAAGAGAAATTCAGCCAAGCATTGGAATATTGAAATTTTATGAATTTGTGTTAATTGTGAAATAAGGACTAAATTGATAAAATGCTAAAGTTTAGGGGCTAATGTGTGAAAATTCCCAGATGTGTATTTTTGGATTAAATTGAAAGAATATGTGATTGAATGCGTTGAACTTGATATTATATAGATCAAGAAAAGAGGAACCCGGACTTAGATCGAGGCAAGAACAAAATACTCGACTAATCGACTAGTTTCGTTGTTTTTACGTCCGAGGTTTGTTCGTAAGTAACAAGTATCATTTTAATGATGTATAAATGCTTTGATATTTTTTAAAATGTGAATACGAGATTATAAAGATGTTTGATGAGGACTTAGTAATATATTAGCACTAAGTGTGCGAGTTTTATGAATATCTAAAAATTTCTGAATGGTTTAATGTATTGGGCAAAGAGATGCACAGTCATGGTACACGGCCGTGTGTCCCCTAAGCTTAATTAGAAATCAAGTCAGTGAGTTGCATGGCCTAGACAAAAGGGCGTGTCTATTAGCTGTGTGTGGCTCATAGCCTTGGCACATGGGCATGTGTGGACTTTTCAAATGGGCACATGGGCTTGCACATGGGCCTGTGGTTTGCCATGTGACCTAAGTCAGTACACCCTCTAGTTTTTACACTGGCAAGCACATGAGCGTGCAGTCAGTCGTGTGATGCAAGTCAGTATGTATGCTTTGTTTTCACACGGCCTGTGACACGGGCGTGTCCGTAGTCGTGTGATACACATGGCCTGTTCACACGGGCATGTAATTTTTTCTAAGTTTCCAAAGTTTTTGTATATGATTGGTTTAGTCCCGAACCTTCTTTAAAGCATGTTTAAGGTCTCGTAGACCTATATAAGGGACAATGTGTATATGTAAGAATGATATTGGTTTATAATTGCTTAATGTTGATGAATAAACGTTTAATTGATGTGATTGAATGGTAATACCTCATAACCCTATTCCGGTGATAGATACGGGTTAGGGGTGTTATAGGGTTTGAAAAAAATGTTAAAGATTGAATAACGAGTTGATTAATCTGTTAAAGCTTGTTGTTACCTAAAATTGAAAAGTCCTAATTGGTAGGGAACGAAATACTTACTGATTTTTTACATGAATTTGATGAGTAAGTGGCGCAAGATTTAATAATTTTGATGAAGAGGATGGATTAGGGCTTGATTGTAAAGATTCAAGAATTGAAAGAAATTTCCAGCAGTAAGGTTTGAGAATAAGGTTGAAACAAAAGGTCTTTTTGAGATTATATGAATATGAGAGTAGAGGTAGGGTTTTTATTTGCCAAAATAACAAAAAGGAATTTTAATTGAATTATGAACGGACTTTTAGAGACTTGGGTTGAGTAAATGTTTAAGGTCTAATGGCAAATAGCCTATTTGTAAAGAAAAACATCAATGTAAGATACCTAACATGGGTTGAGTCTTTTGAAAGTGTAGGGGAAAAATAAAATTAAAATGTAATCTATGAGGCTTGATCCTTGGTTCTCTACACTTTCTACCAAGTTTTTAACCACTAAGCTAGGATTTAGTTCTTGTTAATTTCTAAAACTCTAACCTTTTATTATTTGGGATGTTATAGCTCACCCCTCCTTAAAGAAATTTTTTCCTCAAAATTTTTACCTGTTTCGAATAAGTGAGGTTATTTTTGACAGAATTAGTCCTTCGTTTCCCACATATCTTCCTCAACTCCATGGTTTTGCCACAACACTTTCACTAAAGAAATTGTTTCCTTCTCAGATATTTCAATCTCTTTCAAGAATTCTAATAAGTTCTTCATCGAAGGACAAATTAGGTCGTACCTCAATTTCTTCGATGGGCACAATATGTGATGGATCAGAATGGTAATGTCTTAGCATGGAAACATGAAAGATGTCATGGATACAATCTAGTTCAGGTGGTAACTCAAGTTGATAAGCCATAGGACCAACTTTCCTAATGATTTGGTACGATTCTATGAAGTGAGGATTGAGTTTCCCTTTTCGATCGAACCTTAACACCTTTCTCCACGGGGATACTGTTAGAAAGACTTGATCTCCCACATTGTACTCAATATCTTTTCTTTTAAGGTTGGCATAAGATTTTTTCTATCAGAAGCTGCTTTCAATCTCTTTTGAATCAACTTTATCCTTTATTCAGGTTCCTGAACCAACTCGGGACCTAGGATTTTTCTTTCTCCAATTCGGTCCAACACAAAGGGGTTCTACACTTTTGTCCATACAATGCTTCATGTGGAACCATTTGGATGCTTGTTTGAAAATTTTTGTTATACACAAATTTGGCTAAGGGTAAATGATCTTCCCAACTGCTTCAGAAATCAATAATACATCCTCTCAGCATATCTTCTAGGATTTGAATTACCCGCTCAGATTGACCGTCAAACTGCGGATGGAAAGCAGTGCTAAAATCTAAGCGAGTTTCCAATGATTCTTGTAGTTTCTTCAAAAATTGAGATGTGAAACAGGGATCTCGATCTGAACTAATGGACATGGGTACCCTATGTAATCTTACTATTTTAGAGATGTATAAGTTTGCTAACTTTTGTAGGGAATAATTTTTGCATACTAGTAGAAAGTGTGTTAACTTAGTTAACCATTCCATTGTTACCCAAATTGAATCTTTCTTATTGGGTTTTAAGGGTAACCCACTAACAAAGTCCATCATTATGCGCTCCCACTTCAATTGGGGGATTTTAATAGGTTGCAATAATCAAGAAGGAAATTGTTGCTCCACTTTCACTTGCTGACAAGTCAAACATTTGGCCACAAAATCTATTATATCTTGTTTCAAACCTGGTCACCAGTATAACTCTTTCACGTCTTGCTACATCTTCGTTCCTTCGAGATGCATGGCATAAGGGCTAGTATGCGCTTCCCGAAGTATGGTTTGACTTAATTCTTCATCTTTCGGTACATAAAACCTTCCTCAAAAACACAATACTCCCTTACCATTCGACGTGAAATCTTTAATTTTTCCCTATTCTATTTGCTTAATATGGGGCAACAAGGTTATGTCTAAAGGTTGCTTAGCTTTGATCTCTTCAATAAGAGTGGGTTTCACTTGCAATTTGGCTAACAAACTTCCATGTCATGCAAACTTAACCTTGCAAACATTGCTCTTAATTTAGTTATCGATTTTTAGCTCAGGGCATATGCTACAACATTAGCTTTCCCCAGATGGTAATCAATCACACAATCATAATCTTTCAACAACTCTAACCATATCCATTGTCTAAGGTTTAATTCTTTTTGGGTAAAGAGGTATTTGAGACTTTTATGATTGGTATAGATGTAACATTTCTCTTCGTACAAGTAGTGTCTCTAGATTTTTAAAGCAAAAACTACTGTGACCAATTTTAGATCATGGGTTGGGTAACTGCATTCATGAGTTTTCAACTATCTTGATGCATAGGCCACTACCTTACCATCTTGCATTAACATATATCCCAGGTTAATGTAAGATGTATCACTATACATCGCAAACTCTTTCCTAGATTCGAGTTGAATTAATATAGATGCTTGAGTTAAAACTGTTTTAAGCTTTAAGAAGCTAGTTTGTTGCTCTTTTGTCCACTTAAGAGGAGCATCGATTTTAAGTAGTTTAGTAAGAGGGGAAACTATTAGGGAGAATCCTTTAACGAATCTATGATAATACCTGCTAAGCCTAGAAAACTGCAGATTTCAGAAACTTTTTTGGGTTTTTTCCATTCAAAGATTGCTTCCACTTTATTAGGATCTACTCGAATACCCTTGGCGAATAGCACATGTCCCCAAAACATAACTTCTTTAAGCAAGAATTCACATTTACTCAGCTTGGCATAAAGTTTCTTGTCATGAAGGATTTGTAGGACTTTTCAAAGGTTTTCATCATATTCAACGTTGATTTTGGAATAGACTAAGATGTCATCAATGAATACCACATTTGGAAAGTCTTTAACAGTTTGGATATTGTCTAAGAAATTGCTATCGGCATTCCCATCTAACACATAGCCTAAGTAAGTTTCCTACCCTTTTCGAATTAACTTTTCAACAACCATGGCTGCCACCACATTTGATAGATAACTTTTATGTCCCCAAACATGACAACTTCTTTACCCTGGTTGTTTTTAACTTTACCCTCTTTGTAGCACAATTTAAGTTCGCTTTATGCTCAACTAACCAATCCATACCCAGTAGTAAATCAAACTCTTGAAAAGGTAATTCCATAAGATCAACAAGAAACAAAACCCCTTGAACCTTTAACAAACACCTTTTATAGATTCTATTAACGGTGACAAATTGTCCCAAAGGGCTTAACGCTGTTACAGTCATGATAGTCTCTTCTACCCTAACACTTAACTTTTCTGACATTTTAAAGATACAAAGGAGTGGGTGGAACCTATATCAATTAGAGCGAAATAAGGGGTGAAGTTAATAATGAATGTATTTGATATAACATCGGCATAATCCTTTTCATCAGGACCTCTTATGACATAGACTAGGGCAAGTTGTATAGCCTCAGTTCGGTTGGTACTGACATTCTTATTTCAGTTTTGGCCCTGGCCCCTAGAAGGTGGTTGGGCCAGCTTCTAGTTTTAGGCCGGCATCTAGTTTTGGGCCAAAGATTGATTTGACCCTGCTCGCTATGGATAATTTCTAATAAGGTGGTCCATCGACCCACAGACAAAACAAATGCCTTTCTGTAACACCCCAAACCTGGCCCAGACATTATGGCCAGATCTGACGTGTCACATGGATAATTGATTAAACTTTGATCTTCTTTGAATAAAACGTGATGTTGATTGTAGTAAAACTGCTTGTAATTAAGATATATTATTAGTTTTTAAAATCGTATCTATTACCAAGTAAGGTTCACTTTTTTTAAAAGATCTTCTAGTTATGTTATAGTTGTTAAGTTATCCATTTGTTACGTGTCGCATGTTTAAAAATGTTTGATTAAGTTTTAAAGAAAACCCCGCATTGACTAGTCTACCGTTGAATATAGCAAGTAACAAAGAAAAACCCAAATAAAATACCCGAGCGACCTTATTACAACTTAAATTCAAAATTTAAGAATAAAATCTAAATAAAGTAAATTTAAGAAAACTATAAACCAGAAGTATGAACCACGTGGCCACCCTGAATCCCTCGCAGCTCCAAATCCTCTATGGCTGTGGGTTTCCTGCATGGATGGAAATGAGAGGGTGAGTTTGTGAAAACTCAGTGTGTAATGTAACCTAACCAGTATCAAAGATTAGGCAAGCTCAGTCTGGGCCGAAGCCCTATTCAGACACAGATTAAACTGGGCCTTGGCCCTTTTCAGAAACAGAGTGGGCCTTGGGCCCATTATAGAAACAAATCAGAGTATATATATATATGCGTGTATTCAAAGCCCAAGCCCAGTCCAGCCCTACCCACCACCCGTACTAGTCCTACACACCATGTGGGGTATAACTAAACCTACCCAGCCCTACACACCACAGTCGCAGCAGAGCTGCTAATACAGAAATCATGGCAGAGCCACCAGAATAGAAATACAAGGCAAAGCCTCTAAGCAGATCACGTGGCAAAGCTACTTTTAGCACTTCCTCCATATCCATAACGCAACCCCATGCAAATTAACGTACTACATGACATGGCATACAGAATATCAGATACAGAAACATGCAAATCAGTCAGCTATTTCTAGGGGTAAAACAGTCATTTAGCATCTAAGGGTAAAATAGATATTTTCACCGTTTAAGGGTATTTTGGTCATTTAGCTATGTTTTTAGGTTTTATGCTTACTACGACCTTCTAGCAGTTAATGTCGATCCGGGCGACTCAAATAGCCCATTTATTCATTTAGTGCCATCGGGCCCGAAAACTCCTAATGGGCCCGAGGGAGCCCACATGCTACTGTGGCCCGCTCATTCTAATTTTACACATATCATTGCAGAATTAATATCCAGTTTACCAGAAAAAACTTACCACATATTTTTACCCATATGGGCCCGTAAGCCCATTGGGCCCAATTTCGGCCCATCGAGGCCCAAGACAGCCTAAGTGCACGAAACCACGCACAGTAGCCCCTTATTGTCCAATAGTCCAAATTCATGATCTTGGATTGACCTACGAGCGTTTGCATGCTCGTAAGTCCACAAAATGCCAGCATTTCGGCTTGATCTAAGCTACTAGAGGGTGTGTTACACACCTGTTTACGAACTACGTCAAGATCCCGCGAGCGATTAACCTACAACAAGTTACCCACTATGTTCATCCATAATCTAATAGAAACCACTAACACCATACTCCACACATATTCGACCATCATAACAATCACCCACACCTTACCTTTGCCGCAAGTAACTAACAGATCTAGACTGCTTCCCTTTTATCCAATCACTAACCACCCTTAACGAGATCTGCCACTACGAATTACTGTAAGCACAATCGACCACAAGAAAAGAGGTTTAAAATGGTCCACTAGACATGGACCCCAAAATCGATTAACACAAGGAGATTAAGGGTTTCAGCTTTTCTTCTAACAACTTAACAGAGAATAAAAGAGAGATTCTTACCCAAGAATCCGTTTGTCTTGCAACGATGGAGTGAGATTCGCCTTCCACGAGCCTAAGCCTAGATCTAAAGTAGATCTAACCGAAACACACAGAAGAATAGTGGATCTAGGATATTCGACTAGAGAAGGGTACCTAAGAAATAGTGAAGGCAAGGTTCGACTATGGAGGTCACACAAAAGGAGTAGTTGATAGGAGAAGGTATAATCGGTTTATGGAAAAAGAGTGGTGAGGTTCGACTTTAGAAAAGAGCTTAAGAAACTAAATGAAAAGAAGAAGAAAAGCACTCATCGACAAAGGGGAAGGCTAACAATTTCGAGTTTTCTTCTTTTAGAGAAGCCGACCAAAAGAGCAATTGTTTTTGATATGGAAAAGTAGGGTTCAGTTACCTGGAAGTACAAGAGAAGAAGAATTAGGGGAAGGTTGGAAAGGAAAGAAGATGGGGTTCAATTTTAGAACAAATCGGCCAAGAAAAGATTAAGGTCTTAGGGATTTTTGGCTTTTAGAACAAAAGGGAGAAGGAGAGAAAAGAAAGAAAAGAATGTAAGCACCCTTCAAACCTGCCTATTTGGCACTAAAGAATAACCAAAAAAGGCAATTCCCGAAAGAATGCCAAAAAGAAATTGGCACACACGCTACCACAATTGCTGAAAAAACTACCCTATGCCCCATAGTTGAAATTGCTCTCCAAGTAATCCCACAATCGGCCAACTCTTACTCCTCAATAAATCCCTACATTTTCTCCTTGATAATCTCCCTCTTATCACTCCTTAATCCAATCCCATGAGCACTTTAAACTTCTTCCTTCAGTAATAAAATAAAATAAAGACCTTGCTCACAAAGGGACTCGAACCTTAGCTCTCTCACAAGCTTTCACATGCCACTTCCTCTGTTTTAAGTGGTGCCACCTTGCCACTTTAACACAGGCTTTCTTGTGCTATAAAACCCCAACATTTATTTAAGAGCCTACTTAGCCAAGGTCCTTTCTCACCTAAGGCCAAAAATTAAAATTCTGCCAGGCCTCAAACTTAAACCTAGGCCTTCTAAAGGTCCACTAAACACATTCAACTCACTACCTCAGTATATCAAAACATGCAAAAACAAATCCAAGCAGAAATTTAGAAACCTTAAAAATTTGGGGCGTTACAACTCTACCCCTTTAAAGAAATTTCGTTCTCGAAATTTTACCTGGTCCAAACAAGTGAGGGTATTGTTGACTATCGCCTCCTCTGGCTCTCACGTAGCTTCTTCTCTACTGTGGTTATGGCAAAGAACTTTTACCAAAGGGACTGATTTTATTCTTAACATCTTGACATCACAGTCCAGAATCTGTACAGGTTCTTCCTCGAATGTTAGATCAGATTTAACTTCAATTTCTTCAACGGTACAATGTGGGAAGGATCAGACTGATATCGCCTTAACATAGAGGCATGAAAGACGTCATGAATGCAGTCCAACTATGGAGGTAGTTCCAACTGATATGCTACCGGACCCACCCGTTTAAGAACCCGATAAGGCCCGATAAACCTTGGACCCAATTTGCCTTTCTTTTCGAACCTTAAAATTTTCTTCCAATGTGAGACCTTCAAGAAAACCAAATCTACCACCGAGAACTCAATTTCCTTACGCTTCAAGTCAGCATAAGACTTTTGCCTATCAGATGCCTCCTTTAACCGATCTCTGATCAGCTTAACTTTATCTTCTGTATCCGCTACCAACTCTAGCCCAAGAACCTGACGTTCTCCTAATTCCATCCAACAAGTAGGCGTATGACACCTTCGACCATACAGCGCCTCATATGGCGCCATGCGAATACTCACCTGGTAACTGTAGTTATATGAAAATTCCGCCAACGGTAAGTAGTCTTTCCAACTACCTTGGAAATTAATAATACACCCTCTTAACATATCTTCCAGCACCTAAATCACCCTTTCTGACAGTCCATCCATTTAAGGGTGAAAAGTAGTGCTAAAATCCAGCCATGTACCCAACGCCTCATGCAACATCTGCTAGAATCGAGATGTAAACCTAGGGTCCCGATTAGAAATAATCAAAACTGGCACTCTATGAAGTCGTACTATCTTCGCTACATACAACTTTGCCAATTTTTTATGTGAATAATCGGTTCGGACGGGTATAAAATGAGCAGATTTGGTCAGCCTATCCACAATCATCCAAATCGAGTCTTTCTTGGTAGGCGTCAAGGGTAGCCCACTCACAAAGTCCATGGTTACCCTTTCCCACTTCTATAGTGGAATCTTCATCGATTGCAGAAGTCTAGAAGGCAGTTGATGCTTAGCCGTCACCTGCTGGCATGCCAGACACTTACCCACAAATTCCATTACTTCCTGCTTAAGTCCTGGCCACCAATATATTTCCCGTAAATCCCGATACAACTTTTTCCCTCCGAGATGCATGGCATAAAGACTGCCATGAGCCTCTTGTACTATAGACTGCCTCAAACCAGAGTCCCTTGGGGCACAAATTCTTCCATAGAAACACAAGATCCCTTCATTATTTAAACCAAAATCAGAAGTTCCACCCTCTTCAACCAATCGAAATCGAGGAGCCAATGACTCATCCAATAATTGCTTCTCCTTAATTTGCTCCATCTAGGTTGGTCTTACTTGCAATTTAGCTAACAAGCTACCATCATCATATAGAGTAAGACGAGCAAACATCGCTCTCAGCTCAATTACAGCTCTTCGACTCAGTGCATCAGCTACCACATTAGCTTTGCCTGGGTGATACTTAATAGAACAATTGTAATCCTTAAGCAACTCTATCCATCTTCGTTGCCTAAGGTTCAACTCCTTCTGAGTCATCAGATACTTGAGGCTCTTATGATCCGTGTATATGATACACTTTTCTCCATACAAGTAGTGCCTCCAGATCTTTAGCACAAAAATTACTGCCGCCAACTCCAGATCATGGGTAGGGTAATTCGCCTCGTGAGGCTTAAGTTGTCACGATGCATAAGCAACCACTTTACCCTCTTGCATCAACACACAGCCCAATCCAACGTGCGATGCATCACTATACACAGTAAAATCCTTTCCAGACTCCGGTTGAATTAATATAGGCGCCTCAGTCAAAACTTTCTTCAACTTCTCGAAACTCTCTTATTGTTTCTTAGTTCAGACAAATGGTACTCCTTTTCTCAAAAGCTTCGTCAACAGTGCGGCAATTAAGGAAAGTCCTTCTACAAATCTCCTATAATACCCTGCCAAACCCAGAAAACTCTGAATTTTTGATGCAGATCTTGGTGGCTTCCATTCTAGCATCGCCTCGATTTTTCGAGGATCCACCCTAATCCCCTCAACAGAAATAACATGACCAAAGAACGTCACTTCTCGCAACAAAAATTTGCACTTGCTGAATTTTACGTACAGCTGCTTCTCCCTCAACACCCGTAGAACAATCCGGAGATGCTCATCATGATTCTCCTCAGTCTTCGAATACATCAGAATATCATCTATAAAGATAACCACAAATTGATCTAAGTAGGGTTGGAATACCCGATTTATCAGATCCATAAGGCCGCTGGTGCATTCGTCAACCCAAACGGTATTACCTGGAACTCGTAATGACCATACTGAGTCCTGAATGCTATTTTATGAATATCTGACTCTTTGACCCTCAGTTGATGATATCCAGATTGAAGGTCGATCTTGGAAAATACCAAAGCTCCTCTTAGTTGGTCAAATAGGTCATCGATCCTTGGCAGAGGGTACTTGTTCTTAATAGTCAGTTTGTTCAACTGACGATAATCAATCCACATGCGCATCATCCCATCCTTTTTCTTAACAAACAAGACCGATGCTCCCTACGGAGACACACTTTGTCTGATAAAACCTCGATCCAGAAGTTCTTGGATTTGCGCTTTCAACTCTACCAACTCCTTCGGTGCCATCTTATAAGGAGCGATGGACACCGGAGCCGTTCCAGACAATAAGTCGATTCCAAATTCGACTTTACGGTTTGAAGGCAATCCAGGAAGCTCATCCAAAAATACATCTTGAAACTCCTTGACGGTTATTTACTGTTCGGAGGCAATCCAGGAAGCTTATCCGAAAATACATCCTGAAACTCCTTGACGATTCTAACTTCTCTTACAGACAGACCATCAGAATCTGATTTACCCACATATGCCAAAAACGCCTCGCAACCTTTGCGATTCAACTTCTCAACTCTTAAAGTTGAAATAACATTGGACAAGTAATCCCTTTGCTCCCCTATAATTGTTACCTCCTCATTCTCCGTGGTCTTTAACACCATCAGTTTGGCAGTGCAATCCAAAGTCGCCCGACGCTTTGCAAGCCAATCCATACCCAAGATGAGATCAAACTCTCCAAAGGGTAACTCCATCAAGTTCGCAGAGAAAATCCTAGCTTGTGTCTCTAAAGGTACATTCCTAAAAAGTTTGTCTACCCTAATCGAGTGACCTAGTGGACTTATCATAGATACCCCACTCACAGTATTATCAGATTGCACACCCAATGTCCCAGACACATCACAAGTAACATACGACCAATATCAATCAGAGCAGTGTATGGCGTGCTATAAATTAAAATCATACCGATTATGACATCAGGTGCGTCACCCTCCTCTCAGTAACGAACAGCATAAACCAACGCCGGCTGTCATGCCTCAAACTTTCTAGCACCCCTGCCCGGTGCTCCATGTCCATGTCCATTTCCATTGCCGTCCCTAGCCTAACCATGGCCTCTGGTGGTGTTGTCCACCTCTCACTAGCTGAGCGATCCTTGGTTCCGCAGCTTGCAACTGTGCTGGCCTCTGAGGACAATCTTTAACTCGATGATCTTTAGACCCACACCAGAAACATGCTCTAGAATGCTTCCAACATTCGCCCAAATGTACTTTACCATAGTTCGATCAGGCTTGTGGTCTAACAACATTTACCGAAACTGCTCGAACTGGCTCGTCCACTCTAGCCCTTTTAATAGTCCTACCCGCAGCACCCGAGGGCCTTGAATCCCTCCTGAATCGATTTCTATCTTTTTCACGGTTCTGACGCTCTGTGCGCTTTACCTCCTCAGTAATCTTGGCGTTTTCCATCAGAGCAGTAAAATCATGTTTCCTTTGTGGAGTAATCAGCACTCTTAGCTCATCTCTGAGCCCATCCTTGAATCGTACGCTGCATTCATACTCCGTAGCGACTATACCACTAGCATACCGGCTTAACCTTAGAAATTCAGCTTCATACTCTGCGACAGCCTTACTACCCTGTGTCTGATTTAGGAATTCCTTCCTTTGAGTGTCCACATAGCTTGCCCCGACGTACTTCCTTTTGAAAGCCGTCTTAAACAACTCCCAAGTCACTCGCTCAGCTGGTATACCGTCTCTCATAGTGATCCACCACTGGTAGGCCTGGTCACGTAGCAAAGATACTGCTCCTTTCAGCTTCTAGTCCACTGAGCAGTCCAGGTCATCCATTATCTGTTCTGTGGCCTCCAACAATATTCAGCCACATTCGGGGCTACACCAGATATGCCCCTAAAAATCTCCGCTCCAGTACCTCGAAACCATTTAGAAATCGATCCCCGATTTACCGTTCCAGTACTCGCCCCAGCAACCCTTTCCAAAACACGAAGCATCACTTGGGACAAAGCATTGTTCCCTACAGCCCGATCATAGGACCCCGTCTCTGTTGCTGGTGGTGCTCGTACCTCCCCTGTTGGCATGTGTCCTGACGATGAAGAGCCAGCCTGAGTACTTCCCTGGCCACGACCACAGCCTCTTCCATGTGCTGCCCTCGTACTCATATCGTATTATCTGATTACGAATTTTATAAATTAGTTCAATATTTTAGTATTTATTACAGATATTTTATGCAGAGATAGTATTTCAAAGTTTTGTTCTCACGAAATCGTAGCCTAGCTACAGTCTCAGTCTTTTAGAGTTTTCAATTTTTCTACTGTCTCAGTCCTCTATAGTCTTAGTCTTACCCTAACTACGAATTTTTAGTAGGGTCATAGCACTGTCTATAGTAGTATCACAGTATTACAGTAAAATACAGTAAAGTAGAAGATACTTACGGACTTGGTGCCGGAGATTCGGTGTGCCACTCTTTAGATATCAAATTCAAAAAATCCAAGTTTCATTGGTTGTAATTTTAAATGTACTCTGTTAAAAATTTCTAAAAAACTCTGGTCTTTAGAAAAACGAAGAAAATATTTTCAGAAAAGAAAATCGATTTTTGAAAGACCTTTCTTAAGAAAATTTTTCAAAACCAAATTTCAAAATACAAGTTAAGCCTTCAATTTAAAAGCATTTGAACCTGTTCCACAGCCGAGTTGTTGTAACCAGGCTCTGATACCACTAAATGTAACACCCCAAACCCGGCCCAGACGTTATGGCCAAATCTGATGTGTCACATGGACAATTGATTAAACTTTAATCTTCTTTGAGTAAAACATGATGTTGATTGTAGTAAAACTGCTTGTAATTAAGATATATTATTAGTTTTTAAAACCGTATCTATTAAAAAGTAAGGTTCATTTTTTTAAAAGATCTTATAGTTATGTTATCGTTGTTGAGTTATCCATTCGTTACGTGTCGCATGTTTAAAAACGTTTGATTAAGTTTTAAAGAAAACCCCATATTGACTAGTCTACAATTGAATATAGCAAGCAACAAAGAAAAACCCAAACAAGATACTCGAGCAACCTTATTATAACTTAAATCTGTAATTTAAGAATAAAATTTAAATAAAATAAATTTAAGAAAACTATAAACCAGAAGTATGAGCCACGTGGCCACCCCGAATCCCTCGCAGCTCCAAGTCCTCTATGGCTAGGGGTTACCTGCATGGATGGAAATGAGAGTGTGGGTTTGTGAAAACTCAGTGTGTAATGTAACCCAACCAGTATCAAAGATCAGGCAAGCTCAGTCTGGGCCGAATCCCTATTTAGATAAAGATTAAACTGGGCCTTGGCCCTTTTCAAAAACAGAGTGGGCTTGGGCCCATTATAGAAACAGATCATAGTGTATATATATATATGCATGTATGCAAAGCCCAAGCCCAGTCCAGCCCTACACATCACCCGTACTAGCCCTACACACCATGTGGGGAATAACTCAACCCACCCAGCCCTACACACCGTGTGCGGAATAACTCAACCCACCCAGGCCTACACACCACAGTCGCAGCAGAGCTGTTAATACAGAAATCGTGGCAGAGCCACCAGAACAGAAATACGAGGCAAAGCCTCTAAGCAGATTACGTGGCAAAGCCACTTTTAGCAGTTCCTCCATATCCATAATCCAACCCCGTACAAATTAACGTACTAGATGACATGGCATACAGAATATCAGATATAGTAACATGCAAATCAGTCAGCTATTTCTAGGGGTAAAACAATCATTTATCATCTAGGGGTAAAATAGTAGTTTTCACCTTTTCAGGGGTATTTTGGTCATTTAGCTACATTTTAGGTTTTATGCTTACTACGACCTTCTAGCAGATCTAATGTCGCTCCGAGCAACTCAAATAGCCCATTCATTCATTTAGTGCCATCGGGCCCGAAAACCCCTAATGGGCCCGAGGGAGCCCACATACTACTGTGGCCCGCTCAGTCTAATTTACACATATCATTGCAGAATTAATATCCAATTTTCCAGAAAACACTTACCATATATTTTTACCCATATGGGCCCGTAAGCCTATTGGGTCCAATTTCGACCCATCGAGGCATCAAACGGCCTAAGTGCACAAAATCGCGCACAGCAGCCCCTTACCGTCCAATAGTCTAGATTCATGATTTCGGATTGACCCATGAATGTTTGTACGCCCGTAAGTCCACAAAATGCCAGTATTTCAGCATTTTGGCTTGTCGACTTTTACCTATCTAAGCTACTAAAGGGTGCGTTGCACACCTGTTTGCGAACTACGTCGAGATCCCGCGAGATATTATCCTACAATAGTTTACCCACTACGTTAATCCATAATCTAATAGAAACCACTAACACCATACTCCACACATATCCGGCCATCATAACAATCACCCAAACCTTACCTTTGCCGCAAGTAACCAACAGATCTAGACTGCTTCCCTTTTATCCAATCACTAACCACCCTTAACGAGATCTGTCACTACGAATAGCTGTAAGCACAGTCGACCACAAGAAAAGAGGTTTAAAATGGTCCACTAGACAGGGACCCCAAAACTGATTAATACAATGAGATTAGGGGTTTCAACTTTTTCCCTAACAACTTAAAAAAGAATAAAGGAGAGATTCTTACCCAGGAATTCGTTTATCTTGCAACGATGGAGTGAGATTTGCTTCCCACTAGCCAAAGCCCAAATCTAAAGTAGATCTAACTGAAACACACAAAAGAATAGTGGATCTAGGATATTCGGCTAGAAAATGGTACTTAAGAAATAGAGAAGGCAAGGTTCGGCTATAGAGGCCACACAAAAGGAGTAGTTGATAGGAGAAGGTATAATTGGTTTATGGAAAAAGAGTGGTGAGGTTTGACTTTAGAAAAGAGCTTAAGAAACTAAATGAAAAGAAGAAGAAAAGCTCTCTGAGGTTCAGCTCCTTGAGTAAATCGACAAAGGGGAAGCCTAACAATTTTAGGTTTTCAACTTTTAGAGAAGTCAGCCAAAAGAGCAATTGTTTTCGATATGGAGAAGTAGGGTTCAGTTACCTGGAAGTACAAGAGAAGAAGAATTAGGGGAAGGTTGGAAAGGAAAGAAGATGGGGTTCGGTTTTAGAACCAATCGGCCAAGAAGAGATTGAGGTCTTAGGGATTTTTGACATTTAGAACAAAATGGAGAGGGAGAGAAAAGAAAGAAAAGAATGTAAGCACCCTTCAAACCTGCCTATTTAGCACTAAAGAATAACAGAAAAAGGCAAATCACGAAAGAATGCCAAAAAAAATCGGCACACACCCTACCACAATTGCCGAAAATACTACCTTATGCCCCATAGCCGAAATTGCTCTCTAAGCAATCCCACAATCGGCCAACTCTTGCTCCTCAACAAATCCCTACATTTTCTTTTTGATAATATCCACCTTATCACTCCTTAATCCAATCCCATGAGCACTTCAAACTCCTTCCTTCAGAATTTACTTGGAGTCCACCTCTTACCATGCACATGTAATAAAATAAAATAAAGACCTTGCTCACAAAGAGACTAAAACCTTAGCTCTCTCACAAGCTTTCACATGCCACTTCTTGTGTTTTAAGTGGCGCCACCTTGCCAGTTTAACACAGGCTTTCTTGTGCTATAAATCCCCAACATTTATTTAAGAGCCCACTTTGCTAAGGTCCATTCTCACCTAAGGCTAAAAATTAAAATTTTGCCAGGCCTCAAACTTAAACCTAGGCCTCCTAAAGGTCCACTAAACACATTCAACTCACTACCTCAGCATATCAAAACATGCAAAAACAAATCCAAGCAGAAATTCAGAAACCCTAAAAATTTGAGGCGTTACAACTCTACCCCCTGGAAAAAATTTCTGTTGGAACGCCGGTGCCTCCAAGGCGCAGCAGGAAAATAAAATAAACAAAATGTTCCAGCGATCCAAACCATGGATCCATGTGTAAGGAATGAATTGGGGGGATAAAAGGTTTCGAAATTACCGAAACTTCAATCTGAGTAGACAGTGACGCCTAGGCAACGAGAATCCTGAATCACTATATAACCAAGCCGTAACCTTTTTCGATGTTGGCCTCTACATAGTCCACCCGATTGACAATGAACGGTAAAAAATCCCAGAAAACTATTTTCAGTGATTATTATGCTTGACGGCTGCTAATCCCTTTAGCATAGTTTCGGGCTTATTTATATATACTATCTTTAGGGTTTTTACCCTTGCCATATATAACACCCTTTTAATTGGTATATCTTTATAACAAATTTTAATTCATTATAAATTAAACCGAACATAATAATCATTATTAAAATAAATATAATATTGTTTAACCGAAAATTATAATTACAATAACCATAATAAAGATTTTGGTAAACTATATTTATTTAAACTTATATACGAACCAAATTCATATACTAATGAAATTATGTTCTGATTATGTGTACAACATCCTTGTACGTATAGTATGTTCAACAATTTGATTGCCCAATTAAATTAATTCTATAATTAATTTAATTCATGTGACAATCAAAATACAATACCAACTATATTTTACTCCGTTCATTTCAACCATAGGGTGTGACCCTATAGGTTCTTGTAACGTTAGCAGTAATATTAGAACGATTCTAGTGTTACAAACAATGAGTGGCATCTAGCAATGCATCATTGCTACCTAAGTTACAAGAAGTCATGATTCGACATAACCTTTTGTGATTAACTTTTCTTGCATTAATCCTTAAGTCCTATATCTTTGGAATGGACACAAGTCATGGAATAGTCACACTTGCATAGTCCATCCCATGTTTCTTGATACCTTGAGTAGACTATAATACACAAATAAATATGACATCTCATATCAACTTATTTGAGCATGGCCATGCATTTCTAGTCTCACTCAATCAAGTGGCCTGAGATATTACTCCCATTATGTGGGAGGGACTTATCCTATATTGATCAACCATATCCCTCTACATAGATTGTGGTATATCCAATATCAGTCTTTATAGAACAACCAGTTACGGTGTTCGTTTGACTATATCAAAAAGTACAACTCAAGATGTTGGGATGATGATGATCTTAAGTATGAGGATCATATACATATTAATCACTATTAGTAATATTGTGACAATTACATAATAATCCAAGAAACATACTCATAGCGGGTCAGTCCAATATGTTGTTCTCTAACAAACATATTCATGCATTGATTCTGACACTCCATATCAATGACAACTCTTTATCATCAATCAACTAGATGTTAGTCTTAATGCATTATTATTGTCCTAGCCAACAATAATACTTGACTAAGGATCTTTTAAGAATAATCATATTATTCTCAGGACATTATTATAAAATAGTTTATTTATGTACACAGAAAAGAAACTAAAATAATAATGGCAAAGCCTTATATTAATAAGCATGATAAATCAAGTATTTTATTACAACCATCTCGTGAATGATCTTTGGGCATACTCTTACAATTTCGGCCTCGAAATTTTACCTAGTCCAAACAATTGAGGGTATTGTTGATGTATCGCCTCCTCTGGCTCCCACGTAGCTTTTACTCTGTCCTGGTTACGCCAAAGAACTTTTACCAAAGGGACAGATTTTCTTCTTAACATCCTGACATCACGGTCCAGAATCTGCATAGGTTCTTCCTCGAATGTCAATCAGATTTAACTTCAATTTCTTCAACTAGTACTGTAACAGCCCGATTATGACCCAAATCGGAACGGTGGTTTCGGGACCACGAATTTGAGTTAGAAAAATATTTAATAATTATTTTTTGTTTTCTGAGTGTGTTAATTTGACTGTGTGATAATTTTTCATTTAAAATTTATTGTCAGGAGGCCGATTTAATAAAAAGGGTTAATTTGCATAAAAAGGAAAAACGACTAGTTAATTATTTAAGTACTAAATTGCTATGTTCTTTATTAGTGGGGTATTTATATTGAAATTTTCCCAAAATGATAAGCATTGGACGGTAAAGACTTGTATATTTTATGGTTTATAAATTTATTTTAAAGGTCATAATTGTAAAATGGTTATTAAATTAAGTTGGCATAAAACATAAAGAAATGAAAAAGTTTGCATGTGTTCATCTTTGAGCCAAAACTTAAAAAGAAAATGAATTGGGAAAAGCTCTCTAAAAAGAAAAAGAATTGGGAAAAGCTCTCTAACATTCGGCCATTGTGAGCAAAAATTCAAGGTTAGTTCTTGCATACATTTCTATAATAGGTAGATTTTTAGTTTGTTGTTAAGATATTTATATAGCCCATGTGTCAATTTTGGAAAATTTTAAGGTTTTGATATTCAGCCATGAGAGAATCCTTGAATATTTGTGGTGAATTATGTGCAAAACAAATGAAGATTTTATGAGTATGTTGTATGTACATTTAGCTTAAAAATGAATGGGTCTATTTGGCCGAATGGTAGTGTATATACATATATACAAATATGCATGATGTTAAATTATAATGCTTGAATGTGCGAAAATGAGCAGATAGATGTACAGCTGTTTTGAGTGCTCAGATTGAAGTAGAATAATGATATTGTAGGGCTATATAGTTCACGGCCTAAAGGGATTAAATTTTAAAAATGTACAATGTAGTGGGCGAATGGGAATTGAATGGGATTTATGCATTCAGCTGTAAAGAAATGGTTGATGTTCTTTGTTGCTTTTGTTAAAATGCAAGAGCTTGTGTAGGACTAGTAAACATTCGACTAGGAGATATTAAAATGAGATTTAATGTGTTTTAATTGTTGTGTATTTGGGACTATCTTGTAAACATAGTATATTATGGAGGGCAAATTAATAATTTACGCAATTATATGTTTGTGATTAAATTGAATATAATTTAATTAAATGAATTGAAATTCATATCCATTTAGATCAAGAATTGAGGAGATTGGAGGTGGATAAGGGGAAACCCAAAGTTGTTGAGTAACTGATCGTAACTGTCCGATAACAGTTGAGGTAATTTATTTAGCAAATATTAGTTGTTGATTGGATCTATATTAATTTCAGTATATGTGCCGAATTGAGCTATTGGAAAGATTGATGTTGTCGAATTCAAAAGAAAATAATGAAATTATATTGTTGTGCCTAGAGTGATGGAAATTAAGCACTAAGTGTGTGATTGGAAATGATCATGAAAGAGAACCCTGCACTAAGTGTGCGAAAGGGGGTATTGAGCACTAAGTGTGCGAGTTTAACCACCAAGCACTAAGTGTGCAAAATCAGTTATTAAGTACTGTGAGTGCAAAATCAATTAAGCTATGAATTAGATATTTAGCAGTAAGTGTGCGTAATTATTAAACAAATTCAGACATTTGAATGAATAAATGATTGAACTCTTAGAGAAGAAAATTTAATATATGTTTATGTTCGGTTTTAAATAGTAAGCTTTAAGTCCTATGAGGAGTATTATGGTAAAGAAGTATGTTAGTTAATTTATAATTCAATTTGGGAAACGATAAACTTGTGGATCTATGGTTATATATATATATATATATGCATTACCATGTTATAAGATACATAAAATCTTGAAGTAGATTTGGTAAATTAAGAGTTGGTAATGGTAGATGGAGGAATAGCTTTGTGCTGGTTCTATGGTTACTGGAATGAAATATGGTTCGATCTTAGAGGATATATGATAGATTAAGACGAATTATGTTATACATATTGTATCGGTTTATATGTGATGATGGAAAGACATATTGTATTCGGTCTTTGTGTATTGGAAATGAAATATTATTTTATTTGAATGAGTTAGGTGTTTATATGTATTAGTTGAAACATTCGGTTCATGTTTGGTAATCACCAAATGATCAAGGAAATGAATGAGTAGATTAGTAAGACAAATTGAATAAGTTGAGTTCAACCTTTATAAATTAAGTTAGTAGATTAAATAAATGTTTAAATTGCTATTAACTTATTAAGCTAAGGTAGCTTACTGTGGATGTGTTTATTCATCTTATTTTATAGATTTTGGATTCTGCTACGGGCTCGGGGATCATTTGTGAAGATCGTCGCACTATCAACTATATTTTGGTACTTTAATAAAAGTTTATGTTTAATATTATGGCATGTATAAGCTATGTTACTCTCGAAGTTTTTTTTTTGATATGGGTTGTAAGTAAATTATGCCATGCGAAAATGGCTAATTGTTTTGTTAAGTTGAATGAGTGATGTGTATGTTTTGTTTTGAAAATTCTTCAAATGCTTTAGGTTGGTATAGGTCTTATTAATATATGCTGGTTGTGAGTTGTATGGACAAGTCTAGTTGGGTAAAATTGTTTGATTTTCGGTTAGGTCTTGTTTTTTTTTTTTATAAATGCAAATTGTATAAGAAATGTAGTAATGTATTTAAATGAAATGTATGGATAATAATAATGATAATAAGTTTTGCTGAAGTCATGTGGGCGAGTGTTGGGGCAAGTTTAACAATAGAGTCTGTTATAGATGTGGTTCTCGAGATCATTTTATTCGAGATTGCCCAGAACCAGTTGAAAAAGATAATATGCAGAGTGTGAGACCAGGTAGCGCTGCAGCTAGGAGTAGACCACCTAAAAATACGGGAGGAAGGAGTGGTATTCAGCGAGGGGCTTCTGATACAGTTGTTCGACCCGAGGCTCGTGCACCTGACAGAGCTTATGCCATTCGCGCTCGAGAGGAGGCTTCATCCTCTGATGTTATTACTGGTATATTCACTCTTTACGATACTAGTGTAGTTGCTTTGATTGATCTCGGGTCAACTCATTCTTATGTGTGTGAAACATTAGTACCGAGTAAGACTTTGCCTGTTGAGTCTACTGAGTTTGTAATGCGAGTATCGAACCCCCTGGGTTAGTGTGTGTTAGTGGATAAAGTGTGCAAGAACTGCCCCCTAATAATTCGAGATTCATGTTTTCTAGCTGATTTGATGTTGCTACCATTTGACGAGTTCAATATCATCCTTTGTATGGATTGGTTAACCGTACATGATGCTGTGGTAAATTGTAAACGGAAGACTATTGATTTGAGGTGCCAAAATGACTAAGTTATTCGGTTTGAGTCGAATGATTTAAATGGTTTACCAGCTATGATATCTTCGACAGTAGCTCAAAAATATGTGAGAAAGGGTTGCGAGGCCTACCTTGCGTACGTACTTGATAGCAAAGTAACCGACAATAAGATTGAGGTTGTACCTGTTGTGAATGAGTATCCGGATGCATTTCCTGAAGAATTGCCGGGTTTGCCGCCTAGTAGAGAGATAGAGTTTGGTATCGAGTTAATACCAGGGACGACTCCAATTTCTATTGCTCCATACCAAATGGCACCTACAGAATTAAAAGAGTTGAAAGCACAGTTGCAAGAGTTAACAGATCGAGGATTTACACGACTGAGTTTTTGTCCTTGGGGTGCACTAGCGTTATTTGTGAAAAAGAAGGATGGGACTATGAGAATGTGCATTGACTATTGACATGTCAATAAAGTGACAATTAAGAATAAGTATCCATTACCGCAAATCGATGACTTGTTTGATCAGTTAAAAAGAGCATCAGTGTTTTCAAAAATAGATTTGCGTTCGGGTTACTATCAGTTGCGAGTTAGAGTATTTGATGTGCCTAAAACTGCCTTTTGGACAAGATATGGACACTATGAGTTCTTGGTGATGCCGTTCGGACTTACTAATGCCCCTGCAGTTTTTATGGATTTAATGAACCGGATCTTCAGGCAGTTTTTGGATCGGTTTGTGGTTGTATTTATAGATGATATTTTGGTCTACTCCCATATGAAACCGAACATGCCGAACACTTGAAATTAGTATTACAAACTTTACGAACTAATTAGCTTTATGCGAAGTTCAGTAAATGTGAATTCTGGTTGCACGAGGTTAGTTTTCTGGGGCACGTAGTTTCAGCGTCAGGTATCCAGGCTTTACTTTAGTTAACTAATTACTTAAGGAGCTTGAATACATGCATTTTTATTATATTTTAGTTAAGTTTCTTTAGTTTTACTTACATTCAATAAAATGTGTAAATTGAGTCTTTTATTGACCTTATGGGCTGAATAAGGCCTAAGAGAGAGCTAACATACTTTGTAAGTGTGCATGAGGCTATTAGAAGGCCTTTTATGTAACAACCCGAATTAAAGCTTAGTCAGAATGGTGGTTTCAAGACCACAAATTCGAAGTAGAAAAATATATTTCATGATTATTTTTAAGATTTTGACATGATTGCATGGTAGTGAGAAAATTCCACGAAGGAACTTTTATGAAATAATGATTAAATTGTCCTTTAGGACTAAATTGCAAAAATTGCAAATTATGAGTTTCTAGAAGTTTTAAGGATGAATTGGCATTATAAAATTTATTAGAGGTCCTTATTTAGCAATTAAACCATTTATTAGCATGATGGATAAAAATGCCCATGGAAGGAAAATTTTCTAAAGAAATGGTATAAGGGCATTTTGGTCATTCGGATAATTAATGAAATAAAAAGGGAAAAGATGAAAAAATCTTGTCCATCTTCTCCATGGTTGTGCTGAAATTTCAAGGGACTTCATAGCTATGGTTTTGACATTTTCAAGTTCACTAGTAAGTGCAATTTAGCCCCGTTTTTAAATCTCTTCTTATTTTTGAAATCCTCATAGCTTAATCTAGCTATTTCTACCACTAATTTGAGCTAGGGTTTATGTTCAATAATATACCCATACATGATATGCATATATTTCAATGATTAATGGTAGAATATGAAAGTTTAAAGTATAGTAAACATCTTTTTCTAAGTGATTTTCATGAAAAACCCTAATAGGGACCAAATTAAGAATGTGATAAAACGTGTAGTAAAAGTGAAAATTTATGAAAAAGAGGGGCTGTTATGAGTACATGAAAAGTTTGGCTAGGCTTGGGTAATCAAGAAAATAAGTGCATTTCATTTTACGAGCCTAGGGACCATTTTGCAAATATGCAAAAGATTAGGGGCAAATTTAGAAATTTTTCCAAAGTAGAGATTATGGGCTAATTAGCCAATGTGATTACTAAATAAGTGAAATATATCATTTTAGATCAAGAAAAATGAAGCTCGGACTAAAACTGGGGAAAAAGTAAGGTGGTGGATTAAATCGAACATTCACCCATATTTTGGATCCGAGCTAAGTTGTATGTAATAAATTAGCGTTATGAATTATGAAAGTTTATTGTAATGTTATTATATGAAATACATGTTATTTTCATGAGATTTATTGATATGATTTCTATAGAGAAATGATGATGCTATAATAGAGAAATCCCGATTAAATTTTAAAGAATGCGAGGGATACTGTAGTCATGACATAAAATTTGTAAGTCCCGTGTAAGACCATGTTTGGGACATGGTATCGACACCAAATTGAGATCCCATGTAAGACCATGTCTGGGACACGGCATTGGCATCGACGTGTGGTCCCGTATAAGGCCATATCTAGGACATGGCATTAGCACCGAGACGAGATTTAGATCCCCTGTAAGACCATGTCTGGGACATAGTGTTGGCATCTAAGAGAGATCTCGTATAAGACCATGTCTGGGACATGGCATCGGCATCAATTTATGATCTCGTGTAAGACCATGTCTAGGACATGGCATCGACATTGATATGAGATCCAGTGTAAGACCATATCTGGGATATGACTTCGGCATCGACTTGAGATCCCATGTAAGACCATATCTGGGATATGGCTTTGGCATCTTACCATGAGAATGACATTACGGGTATCCTTTGGTATTCTAAGTAATTTAACAGGAAAAGTATTCAAGTTGATGAATTTAATGAGAAAGACTAAAGTTTTGTGATGAGTGATACAGGTGTATATGATTAAGTTACGAGAAAATGAACACATAACGATATGAGTATGATGCTGAGAAAAGCATGAGTAAGAATACGTAATGATATGAACATGTCGGTAGGAAAGAGTATGAGTAAGCCATGTTATTGTGTAAAGAATTTCTATGACATTTCATGATACTTTATTTGAAGGTTTATTCTATGATTTATGTTGCTATTTTATTTCATGCAACTTACTAAGCAATTATGCTTACTCCCTTTTTCCTTGTAGTCTTGCCAAACTAGCTCAGGGGTTGTTAAAAGTCGGAGCTCAAAGTCACACTATCAAGCATCCCATTTTGGTATAGTAAAGTTAGTTATTTTTGGTATGGCATGTATAGAAAATCTTGTCATTTTGATATGTGCCATTTTGGGTAGCTAAATATGTTGGCTTTGATGTTACTCAAGTTATGTTGTAATGGCCTTTGGAAATGAGCAAATATTGTTTAAGTTAAAATTTATGCAATGTTGATGAAGTTCATGAAAGTGCAAGTTTGCATGTATAAATAGAGTAGTGATTGTTATGTATGCCTTAATTGTGGATATTTAGAAGTGTATTTATGCCATAATATGTGATATTGAAATTGGTCTTGTGTTGGTTAAGTTTCAAGGTGGCAAAAGGGTTGGAAAATAGCTTATATTTGTCCACACGGGTAGGCACACGGGCATGTGTCTATGCCGTGTGTGACATATGATCAGCCCCATGGGCGTGTTGATAGGCCGTCTGTCCCCTGTACGTAAATTATGCAAAACGAAATGCCCAGTAGTAAACACACGGGCAAAGATACGGTCGTGTGTCTCAACCGTGTGGAAGGCACGGCCTAGCACACAGGCATGTGGCTTGGCCGTGTGCCTAAAATTGCATGCTGATGTCATAAACAGAATGTTCAGGTTTTCACACACGGGCTATGAAACAGGCGTGTCGAAACCGTGTCAAGGACACAGGCCACGGACACAGGCGTGTGCCAGGCCGTGTGAAAACTGCTATAGGTTCAAAATGAAAAATAAATTCGACACGGGCTAGAGACATGGGCATGTGTTACCATACGGCCTGCCCACACGGGCGTGTCCCATTTCACACGGGCATATGGCCCTGCTTTGACCAAAATTTTTTCTAAGTGCTCGAAAGTTTCCAGTTTGGTTCCAAACCACTCCCGATGTATATTTCAGGCCTCGTAGGCCTATGATAAGGATATTAAGAGAATGTATGAAAATTTTTTTAAATAGAAATCAAATTTTATAGCCCGAGCTTATACGTTTAGGCATGTTTAAGTACAATAATGCCTCGTACCTCATCCCGGCGTCAGACTCTGGTAAGGGGTGTTTCATTTAGTGGTATCAGAGCTAGTTTTTTACTCGATTCTAAGACTAACCTAGCATAAGCATAAGTCTAGCTATACATGCCATGCTTATGTATATATGATATATGATAGTGTGATGACTCCTGACGGTTTAAATATGTTTTCTTATAGTAAATGGATCCCGATAGAGCTAAGGTAGATGATGTAGAAAGTAGTACACCGTCTCCTATGGAATGGACGATGCCACCTGGAACAGAAAATAGACCAGCTACTGTAAGTCAGGGAGGAAAGGCCTGGGAGGCCTTATTCTAAATGATGAACGAGTGGTTCACAGAGTTCATTCGAATGAACCCGGTCGCTCAACAACAAGCTCCACCCCTTCCAAATCCTCAACCTACCCTACTAGCTCCCCAAATCGTAGAAGTAGTAAGACAAGAGAAGCCCTTGGTTAATAGAATCTGAAACTAAGGTGCAGAAGAGTTTCGGGCTATTAAAGATGATGATTCGGAAAGAGCGAAATTTTGGCTAGAGAATACCATCAGGGTATTCGATGAATTATCATGTACACTCTGAAGAGTGCATAAAGTGTGTCGTATCCCTCCTACGAGATTTCACTTATCAGTGTTGGAACACCCTTGTGTCAGTGGTACCAAGGGAAAGAGTTAATTAGGAATTTTTCCAAGAATAATTTCACAAGAAGTACATCAATCCAAGGTTTATTGATCAGAAGCGCAAGGAATTTCTAGAATTGAAACAACTGTGACGGAATATGAGCGTAAGTTTGTGAGACTCAGTAAATACACTTAGGAATGTGTATCCACCGAAGCTTTCATGTGTAAAAGATTCGAAGATGGTTTAAATGAGGACATCCGAATGTTTGTAGGTATTCTAGAGCTTAAGGAATTTGAAGTGCTCGTGGATAGAGATTGCAAGGTCGAGAAATTGGCCAATGAGAAAAGAAAAGCTGAGATGGAGTCTCGTGACTCAAGAAAGAGACAATTGGTCAAGTCATTCCAATCCTCTTACAAGAGATCAAAAGAATTTACCACACGAGCAGCTACTTCAGCGGGGTTTTCAAGTAAAGGTAAAGGTAAACAGTATTCAGTCTCCAAAGCTCAGACTACCTCAGTTGCTAGCGTGGGTAATACTTGACCTAGTAGGTCTGAATGCCCTCAGTGTGGTAGACTCCACCTCGGTGAATGTCGGGCACATAATAGGCTTGCTTCAAATGTGGTTCTCAAGACCACTTCATTAGAGAGTGCCCCGCGATGGTCAGAAAAGACAAAGATCAGAGTGCAATATTAGGTAATGCTCCTTGTAGAGGTAGACCCCAGATAAACCCAGGTACGGGAGCGAGTAGTAAAGGCGCATCGAAATAGTAGACTGCGAGATGTGAGAGTAGAGCGCCAACAAAGATGTATACCATTCGCGCTCGTGACGAGGCGTCATCACCCGATGTAATTACAGGTACATTTTCTCTTCATGAAACTTCTGTTATTGCTTTTATTGATCCAGGATCTACCCACTCATATGTTTGCATGAAACTAGTCTCTAGCATGAATATACCTGTAGAGTCTACGAAATTTGTGATAAAAGTCTCCAATCCTCTAGGCAAATGTGTGTTAATAGACAAAGTATGCAAAGATTGTCCCTTGATGATTAAGTGTCATTGTTTCCCAGCTAACCTCATTCTTTTGCCCTTTGAGGAATTTGATGTAATCCTTGGTATGGATTGGTTAACCACTCATGATGTAATAGTCAATTGTGGTAGAAAATTTATTGAACTGAAATGTGAGAATGGTGATAAGCTTCAAGTTGAATTAGATGAATCCGAGAGTTTGCCAATGGTGATTTCTCCCATGATCGCTTAAAAATGTATAACAAAAGGGTATGAAGCTTACCTTGCTTTTGTGATGAATACAAAAGAGTCAGAGTTGATGATTGAGTCAGTGCTAGTAGTTTGCGAGTATCAAGATGTATTCCTGGAAGAGTTACCTGGATTGCCTCCAGTTAGAAAGGTAGAGTTTGGTATAGAGTTGGCTCCAGGTACTATACTTATTTCTATTTCTCCTTACAAAATGGCTCCGACTGAGTTAAAAGAATTAAAGGTTCAGCTACAAGAATTAATAGATAAAGGTTTTGCAAGACCAAGTCGTTCTCCGTGGAGTGATCCTGTATTATTCATGAAAAAGAAAGATGGTTCTATAAGGTTGTCCATAAATTATCGGCAACTTAACAAGGTGACCATAAAGAACAAGTATCCTTTGCCAAGGATCGATGATTTATTTGATTGGTTGAGAGGAGCAACAATGTTCTCAAAGATAGACTTAAGATCCAGGTATTACCAGTTAAGAGTTAAGGGGTCTGACGTGTCGAAGATTGCATTTTAGATGAGGCTGACCATTATGAATTTCTTGTCATGCCATTCGATTTCACAAATGCTCCTGCAGTATTCATGGATTTAAAGAACTGTATCTTTCAGCCATACTTGGATAAATCCGTTGTAGTATTTATTGTTGACATCCTGATTTATTCTCGAGACGAGGACGAACATGCTGAGCATTTGAGGACAGTTTTGCAAACTCTGCGAGATAAGAAGCTTTATTCCAAATTTAGTAAGAGTGAATTTTGGCTTAAAGAAGTTGGATATTTGGGCCACATCATTTTGGGTGATGGTATCAGAGTTGATCCAAATAAGATCTCAACAATCGTTGAATGGAAGCCGTCGAGAAATGTGTTCAAGGTCAGAAGCTTCTTGGGTTTGGCCGGCTGTTACTGAAGGTTCGTCAAGGGATTTTCCATGATCGCTACTCCAATGACAAGGTTATTGCAAAAAGATGTTAAGTTCGAGTGGACAGAGAAATGCCAGCAGGGTTTTGAGAAATTAAAGACATTGTTGACTAAAGCTCTGGTCCTAGTACAACCTGAACTCGAGAAGGAGTTTGTGGTTTACAATGATGCATCCTTAAATGGATTGGGCTGCATACTTATGCAAGAAGGCAAGGTGATTTCATATGCCTCGAGATAATTAAAGCCCTATGAAAAGAATTATCCAATGCACGACTTGGAGTTGGCCGCAATAGTGTTTGTGTTGAAGATTTGGTGGCACCATTTATACGGGAAGCAATTATGAGTGTTCACCGATCACAAGAGTCTTAAATACTTGATGACACAAAAGGATTTGAACTTACAGCAATGGAGATGGCTTGAGTTATTGAAAGACTGTGAGTTGGTTATTGACTACCACCCGAGGAAAGCGAATGTTGTTGCCGATGCTCTTAGTTGGAAATCGTTATTTGCCTTGAGAGCTATGAACACACAATTTACCTTAACCGATGATGGTTCGGTTCTAATAAAAATGAGAGCTAGACCGATGTTCATTCAAGAGATTTGTGAAGCACAGTCAAGTAACAGAGAATTACAAGCCAAGAAAGCTCAGTGCGAATTGGGTATCGATTCAGATTTTCATATCAATTTAGGTGGTTGTGTAAAGTTTTGAGGCCGAATTTGTGTACCAAAGGATGATGAGCTTATTCAGAGAATTCTACATAAGGCACATAGTAGTTGTATGTCCATTCACCCTGGTAGTACCAAAATGTACAATGATTTGAAGAAATGGTATTGGTAGCCGAACATGAAACGAGGTATCTCTGAGTTTGTATTGAAGTGCTTGATATGTCAGCAAGTAAAAGCAGAACACCAAGTACCCCTGGTTTATTATAGCCTATCATGGTTTCCAAGTGGAAATGCGATCGTATTACCATGGATTTTATGACGGGTTTGCCGATGACACCGAAAAAGAGAGATGTTGTTTGGGTTGTGGTCGACAAGCTTAAAAAGTCAGCCCATTTTATTCCAGTGCGTACAGATTATTCACTTGACAAGTTAGCTGATTTGTATATTTCAGAGATTGTGAGACTACAAGGAGTACCATTATCGATCATTTCAGATAAAGATCTAAGATTCACGTCACGATTTTGGAAGAAGCTACAAGAAGCTTTGGGTACAAAGCTAAACTTCAGTATCGCTTTTCATCCATAGACCGATGGTCAGTCGGAGAGAGTAATACAGGTGCTTGAGGATATGCTCAAATGTTGTGTGTTGGAATTCCAAGGTAAATTGGCTAGGGACATGGGCGTGTGTGAGCACACGGCCTGCCCACACGAGTGTGTCCCATTTCACACGGGCCTGTGGCCCTACTTTGAGCAAAATTTTTTCTAAGTGCTTAAAAGTTTCCGGTTTGGTTTCAAACCACTCTCGATGTATGTTTCGGGCCTTGTAGGCCCATGATAAGGATATTAAAAGAATGTATGAAAAGTTTTTAAATAGAAATAAAATTTTATAGCTTGAGCTTATACGTTTAGGCATGTTTAAGTACAGCAATACCTCGTACCCCGTCCCAACGTCGGACTTGGGTAAGGGGTGTTTCATTTTAGGTCGATACTGGATGCTATGTCGCAACATGAGTGGTCTAATGTTGCAACATAGAGAACAGAATAAAGAAAAGTCAAGTCTGCCTTCGATGTCGTGACATAGATTGAGGGTGTCACGACATACCTCTGAAGATGGATACAGAAGAGCATATTGGTTTCTATATCTCGACACAGGTCCTATTGTGTCGCGACATCGACTAAGGGCCAGAAATTAAACACGAAGCAAGGGCATTTTGGTTTGTACAATCTAACTTAAAGCTCAGGAATGTTAGCTAACCTAGGGTTGATGGCCATCTAAAGGCTATAAATAGGCTCTTTTGGCACATGTTATAGGCACCTTCTCATTAAACTAGTTCCTTTCTTTAGATTTAGTTTCGTTTTCTTTCTTAGGTTTATAGAGTTTAGTTTATTTGTTTGTTGCTTTCTTTCAAGAGACTTGGATTGTAGAATCATTCAACTTTGTGGATTTATGCTTAATATTCATAAGATCAGGCTTTTCCATTTACTCTATCTTGTCAATTTAATTAGCATGCTTTCTCTTTACATCGATTATATATTGTTTACGAATGCCATGAGGAACTAATATTTCTATGGTAGATTAGCAAGTGGAGGTATGATCTGTTAACTATTTTGTAGGGTTACACAACGGATCAGCTATTTGGGAAAGGGAGAACATGAAAAAAGCCCTAGGCCTAATAACCCCGGGAAGTCATCAAGGCGGGAGTTGACCCAAAATTGGTATTGCCCATCTATGAACACCTTAACCCCAAAATAGTCTAGACTGTGAGGTTGGAAGATAAGTAGTTATTATTGACTCGTTATGTTAGTGGAGGATTAGAAGATCTTGCCAGGGTAGCGACTAGTTGATGGACGAGGAACCCGTGATGACAATGGATGGAGATTACTGAAGCAAGCTAATCACCCATAATCAGATTTGATTTATTCTTCATTTTAATCTCTTAAATCTTATCTTTTTATGTTGTTTTATTTTTATTTTTATAAAATCCAAAAATCCTTTATTTTATATTCCTCGTACTATAACTGAATGGAACATACTAATTAGATCTTTTAGTGTTTAGGTTAGAATTGATCTAGCGCTCGCCTCACTTGGGTATGATCCTCGGAGTACTCACCCACTCTATTGTAAAACTATATTACAATTAGACCTGTATACTTCCAAGTATCGTATTGTAATTCTATTTTTTAGTACAGTATTCACACTCTGGAAGTTAGTATGTTCGGAGGCAGATCAGCCTCCTAGACAGCTTTTACCATAGATGGTTTCTAGTCATATGTATAGCATTCAGTTGGCCATTGGCAGGAATTCATCATCATATTTTCTATCAATCCATACACATCTTTGTATGTTTTGTTCATTAGGGATCCTCCTACGGCTTTAACTAGTCCTGAACGTGCGTACACATCCAACCCATTATAGAAAATTTGTAGTCTCAGCTACTCAGGTAATCCATGATGTGGGCATCTCTGTATCAGTGTTTGAAAATGCTCTCGAGCTTCATGAAAGCTTTCTCCTTCTAATTGCTTCAATGTTGTGATCTCTATCCTCAGTTGAATTGGCTTACTAATAGGAAAGAACTTTTGTAGGCATTTTCCTGCAAGTTCATCCCATGTCGTGAAGGATCTTGGTGCCTGCAAATCTAACCAAGAAAAAGACATTATTGATTAATGAGAAGGGAAACAACCAAAGACGAATAGCGTCATCGGTAACCACATTATATTTAAATGTATCACAAACTTGAAGGAATCACTTTAAATGCATATTTGGGTCCTTCGTCATTGTGCCTCTAAATTGCAAACTGTTTTGGATCATATGGATCATGGTCGATTTTATTTCAAAATTGTTAGCTATGATGGCCGGCCTTGTGATGCTTCCTTGAACCATCTCCAGATTCGGTAGCGCATAGTCCCTTAGGGTTTTTTCGTCATGCACCATAGCTATGTTTGCGGGTAGCTGTAGTGGTGGTGGTGGTAAGTCCTATGGGTTATTGTGTTAATTTCTTCAAACAATGGATTGTCACGTGTTAAATTACCTACAACAAGTGGTTGGTTCTGCAGTTGTTGTTACAGTCGACAATTCGTACGGATTATTTCCTTTGGATTAGTGGCTGGCTTTATAGGTGTGCCCCTACTACGAGTCATACACTGAAATCAGAAAAAAATTAGGAAAAATAAAATAAAATCCATATTTATAATTTATAAGTTTCCTTATTATTCTATTAGAACATAAAAATTAAAATCAACTCCGTAACATTGCCTCTCTAGCAACAATGCTAACAAGTTGACCACCTCCGAACGTACTAGCATCCAGAGTGAATACTACAACTACAAGATATGAAATAAAGGTGGTGCTTACAAGTATGCAGGTCAGGTTGTAATATAGTTTTACAACAGAATAAGTGAGTATTCCTAGGATTGTACCAAGGGGCACTAATACTAAATTAAATTTAAACTGAATGTAAATAGATCTAATTAGTAATTTAAATAAACTATATTATGACAGAACATAAATGAAGGTTTTTTTTTATAAATAAAATAATGAAAATAATATAAATAAAAGGAACTTACAAAACTGAATTATAAACTTGATCAAATCTAGCTATGGGTGATTAGTTTGCTTTAGTGGTCATAACTAATTCCAATTTCGGGTTTCTATTCAATCAAATAGTCATTACCCTAATAGGATCTCTCAATCTTCCACTAAACTAATGAGTCGAGAAGAATTACTTATGTAACACCCCAAACCTGGCCTAGACGTTAGGATCAAATCTGACGTGTCACATCGAAGTCCTTTTCGAAATTTGGACTTGTAGATAAAAATCTGTACTTATGTTAAAACCCATTTAGTTTTTATTGCTTGGGAATCTTCAGTGAATTAGGTTATTACTATTTGAAGCCAGTTAGATTATTACTATTTGAAATCAATTTTCCAAAACTGTTGCTATATTTATTACCGTTGGTTTCTTAAACCGATTAAAACCACAAAAGCTTTTCTAATTGAAAACCTTGAAGTATAAAATGCTTGTTTTTCTTTGGGAACAGTTATTATCTTGAAAACTCGTTTTACTACTCTAGCAATTTAAAAATAAGAAATCAATGCCCAATTTAAAAATTAAAAAGCAAATGGCCTTATTACATAACCAAAAGCCCAGAATGAAAATTTAAATAAAGAAAATCAAAAGCAACACATCTGCAATCGTGTGGCCACCTCTGAGTCCCTCTGCGGCCCAAATCATCTAAGGCTGAGGATTACCTGTACAGTTAAAAGAAGGGATGAGTTTGTGAAAACTCAGTGTGTAATCCCTTATCAGTCAAACAATAAACAACGCATACAGAAACAGTCTAGGCCTGAGCCATATTCAGTAACAGAACAGTCTCGACTTTAGCCCCTATACAGTAACAGTGTGGGCCTAGGCCTAATATTATATCAGTACATTGCAGATATGCAATCCATCCCAATCTAACCAACACACCACCCGTACCAACCAACACACCATGTGGGGATTAAATCGACCCACCCAACTAACACACCAATATCGCAGCGAAGCTGCTAGTAATAGTAACGCAGGAAAGTTACTAGTAACAGTAAGCGTGGCATAGCCACCAGTATCAGAATATGTGGCAAAGCCACTAGAAGTAGTAAAAACGTGGCAGAGCCACTAGTACTCCCTCCATAAACAGTATCCCAACCCCATACAGTATGACACGTCATAAATATTACGTGTATGCAGTATGTCACACTCAGTATCAGTCATATAAATATCATATACACATTAATCAACCTACCACTAGGGGTGTAACGGTCATTTCGTCACTTAGGGGTAAAACAGTAATTTTACCCCTCAAGGGTATTTTGGTCATTTAACTAACTTTGAGGTCTCGGTATAGATAATGACCCCTCAGAAGGTCTACCGTTGCCCCGAGTGACTCAAGTAACCTATATGACCAAAACAGTAAAAATGGGCCCAAATCCTATTACTCGGCCCAAGTTGGCCCACACACTCGTGTGGCCCATTTAGCCCAAATTTAGTCCTGGCTATGTGAATTTCATAGCCCAATCCATTATTTGTTACTTATCGTGGATTTTATCCGTGTAGGACCCACAAGTTTATGGGGCCCACACGGCCTATTTCGCCCAACGAAGCCCATAACGGCCCAAGCCCACAAGAACATTCATGGGGGCCTCTACAGTCTATCGCCCATGAATTGTGGGCTCGATTTACCTCACGAGTGATCGCACACTCGCGAGGCCCCAGATACCGAAGTTTGGACATTTCGGTTTTTTAGCTTTTTGCCGGTTCACAGTTAAACAGGGGTGTGAATACACATCTTTTTGGTTTTTGACAGTAATAGAATGGTGTACGATTACACACCTTTTTCGTGAAGTCGAGAGAATTTCTCACGCCCTAAGCCTACATTCATTCCAACATTTTGTTAGTCTCTTACTTTTAATCGGTCATAATCATCTAATATCAAAAAATTAACACTCCTGCTTACGTTGACCGAAAGGAGTGTGGCTAAATATACCTAGATTGGTTAGAGTCGATCACACGTATCCTAGCACTTAACTGTACACATGATAGATTAATAGATAGAACTGATTAAAATGTAGCCCAAAACCCATATAGATAATACTTCTAGAAACTAAGAGTAATTGGCTTATACCTGAAAACAACAAGGTATCGAAAATACCTTAACCAAATATTAGAAGATAGGGTTTCGATGGTTCACGAACGCTTGCACCCTTCACTCCTTAGTAATACCTGGAATCCACGAACACACATCATGGAAAAGGGAGTCACCATTCAGCAAACACAGAGTACTAAGAGAAAGGGGTATTTGGTTTTAAGAAGATAATAGAAGAAATAAAGTTGACATATCACTCAACGTTACATTTACCGAAATTGATGATGTAACACACCAAACGCGGCATAGACGCTATGGCCAAATCTGGTGTGCTACATCACCCTAACTTCTCCACGTTCCCTAGTTACTAAGTCTGATGGTGAGTTTAGTAAAACATTACTTTAGTTTAGTAGAAATTCCCAGTTTATTTAGCAATTGGCCTACTCTCTATCTATTTGTTAAACGATTCATTTTAGTATTGTTATCTTGTTTAGTCAATTGTATTGCAAGATTGGTTAAAAAAACATTGATTTAATTTGGAAAATGTGTATCATTCCAGTTGTAGTAAACCATGCATAAGTAAGAAACATAAAAAAAAACCAAATAGAAAAGTTAAAGCGGCCTTATTACAACTCATAATGAAAATAAAACGAGTAGAAAAAGAAAATATAAAATAATAAAACCAGTTTAAAACCGAGTTCAGTCTACGTGGCCACTCTGAATCCCTCCTAGCTCCAAGTCCACGAAACTAGGGCTTACCTGCAAGGATGGAAAAGAAAAGGGTGAGTTTGGAAAACTCAGTGTGTGTAGAAGCCCATTCATAGCCCAAGTCAACTCAAGCCCATTGAGCCTAAACCCAATCCAGTCTCAGTCAGACACTGGGCTGAAGCCCTATTCAGATATCATTAAACTAGGCCGAAGCCCTATTCAAATAGCAGTATGGCCCATAGGCCCAGGACAGTACAGCACATAATAACAGTATGAATGCAACCCATATCATGTGGGGAGACTACTCAACCCACCCAACCGCTACACACCACCCGTACCAACCAACACACCATGTGGGGAATAACTCGACCCACCCAGCCCACACACCACAGTCGCAGCATGGCTGCTCAGATAAACAGTATAACGAGGCAAAGCCCCTTTTAGAAACAGTACGAGGCATAGCCCATTTCAGTAACGTGGCAATGCCACTCACACTTCCTCCAATATAAACCCAACCCATGCAATAGATATACATATCATGGTATGCAATAACAGTAACAGTCATATCAAGCAGTACAGTCGATTCTAGCCCTAGGGGTATAATGGTAATTTTACACCTAGGGGCCAAAATAGTAATTCCTCACCCTAAAGGGTAATTTAGTAATTTTGCTCTCTTATTACAGTTTTTATGTCTATTACAGTCTCTACTAATCCAGTAGTCGTTACAGAAGTTCAGTTAACTTAATTTGACATTTCAACTTTTAAGCCCTAACACCCCTAATGGGCCCTAAAGTGTCACTTAGCAATTTAAGCCCATTTAGGCTATGTTCCATAACCAATTACCCATTTTAACAGTTTTAACTTTTAGTCCATCCACAAATTCCTTTAAACCTATTTTTACCCCAAATGGGCCCAAAAGCCCATTGGGCCCATATTTGGCCCATCGAGGCCCAACTTACCGTAATGCCCGAAATTTTGCAACCAACCCACCTACCAGTACTGATTTTAGATCCAACGTAGTCCTACAAACTTGAGAGCGTTCGCACGCTCACAAGCCCTCGAAATGCCAGAACTTAGGCATTTCGGCTTTTTGGCTTTTGCCGAATTGGACGATGAAGGGGTGTTCGATACACACACCTGTTTGCGATTCCACTGACGAAATCCTTTATGCATTAATTCCTACAATCCATCACTTAATCAATTAGACTATAGATCTATAGAAATCAAAGTAGAAATCCCCTTACCATATTTGGCTAGTGCCCCTAATGGCCATGAAATCTTACCTCTGACGATTTAGATGCACTAGATCTAGATCTGGTTGTACCGATGCCTTCACTTCCTCGCTTGCTCACCTCCTTCGCTAACTATCGCTCATAAAAACCAAAATACAACCCTGAATCACTAATAGACCAAGTTGACAATCTCCCTAAACTTTAGGGACTTTTGGCTTTTCCAAAAGATGAAATAACTTAAGGATTCGAGTTGAAAAACACTTACCACAGCTTCTCCCTTGATTCTAACTCAGATCTGAAGTAGATCTAGCCCCTACACGCAGACAGAACCCGAATCTTTGAGATCTAAGAATTTGGCTAAAAGCTCCTAAGAAAATGGTGATTTTGGCTTTTTGACTGGTAAAGAATGTGATAATTTGGGGCTATAGATTTGGGTGATGATGTCGACAAGGGTAGGGATTTAAGGGATACAGTAATCGACCACCACAGGTGAAGAGAATAGGAGGATTTTGACTTATAAGAAATCGGCACAAAAGCACTTTCAGGATTTCGGCTCTTTAATGGCTGTCGACAAAAGCTTGAAACAATGAAGAAGGATTCGGCTTTAAGCAAAGGTGATGGAATGGAATCGGTTTAAAGATGTAGGAATATCTAAGAAGAAAAGAATAGAAGAAAAAGAATAGAAGAAGAAGATGAAGGAGTGTAGATTCGACTTTGATGAAGAAATCGACTAGCAAACTTTAGGGAGGCAGGCTTCGGCTTTTTGACAGTAAAAGAGAAGAATAACACCTAAGGTGGCTAACCTTAATTATCATGACAGAAAAAAAAAAGAAGAAGATATAACCCTAATAACCCCCCTTAAGCACTTGGCCCAGCACCCTAAAGCCCTTACCCAAATTCACTTAAGTTAGTCACATGCCTGGCACATGCCTAAGAATTAAAAATAACAATACGCTTACCTTGCAACTTGAACCCTTGTCCTTGAATACCCACTTAGGCGCCACTTTTTTAGGAACTTAGTGGCGCCACCTTGCCACTTTGCCAAAGCTCTCTTTATGCCATGTTTTACCCAGTTTTTCTTGAAAGCCCACTTAACTAAGTCCCCTTTCACTTAAAAATCCAAACTTGATATTTTATCTTGTTTTAACTTAAGCTTGGGCCTTTAGAAGGCCCACTAACACCTTTGAACACATTTTCAACATTCAGAACACCAAAATTTTAAAACCTCACCAAAAGTCACAAAACCCAAAAAATCCTTAAAATCAGGGCGTTACAACTCTACCCCCTTAAAGAAATTTCGGCCTCGAAATTTACCTAATCCAAATAATTGAGGGTATTGTTGATGCATCGCTTCCTCTGGCTCCCAAGTAGCTTCTTCTCTACCATGGTTGCGCTATAGCATCTTTACTAATAGAACTGTCTTCTTCCTTAAGACTTTGACTTCACGATCCAAGATTTGCGCAGGTTCCTCCTTAAAGGTCAAATCAGCATTTACTACAATCTCCTCCACTGGTACAATATATGAAGGATCCGACCGATATCGTCTTAGCATAGATACGTGAAAAACATCGTGAATACGATCCAACTCTGCTGGCAACTCCAACTAATAAGCTACTGGCCCAATCCGCTTGAGAATCCGATAAGGCCCAATAAACCGCGGACTTAATTTGCCCTTTTTACCAAACCTTAAGATCTTCTTCCATGGTGAAACCTTAAGAAATACCATATCTCCAATAGCAAACTCAATTTCCTTATGCTTAAGGTCAGCATATGACTTTTGCCTATCAGATGCTTCTTTTAACCGGTCACGAATCAGTTTAACCTTGCTCTCTGTATCTGCCACTAGCTTTGGTCTGAGAACTTGACGCTCTCCCAACTCTGTCCAACGTGCAGGAGTATGACATCTTCGCCCATAAAGTGCCTCATATGGAGCCATCTGAATACTTGCTTGAGAACTATTGTTGTATGCGAATTCCGCCAATAGTAAATAATCTTCCCAACTACCACGAAAGTCGATAACATATCCTCTTAACATGTCTTCCAACACTTGGATTACCCTCTTAGACTGACCATCTGTCTGAGGGTGAAATGCAGTACTGAAATTCAGTCACGTACCCAATGCCTCATGCAACTTCTACCAAAATCGAGATGTAAATCTAGGATACTGATAAAAAATTATCGATACTAGCACCCCATGCAAACGCACTATCTCTGCTACAAACAGCTTGGCCAACTTCTGAAGTGAGTAATCGATTCTAACCGGTATAAAATAAGCAAACTTCGTCAACCTATCCACTATTACCCAAACAGAGTCTTTCTTCGAGGGTGTCAAAGGCAACCCACTCACAAAATCCATCGTTACTCTCTCCCATTTCCACAGTGGAATCTTTACTGGCTGCAACAATCCAGAAGGCAATTGGTGCTCAGCTTTAACTTGCTGGCATGTCAGACATTTCCCAACGAATTCAGTCACCTCTCGCTTAAGTCCAGGCCACTAGTACGTCTCTCAGAAATCCCTATATAACTTATTACCTCCAGGGTGCATGGCACAAGGTCCACCATGAGCCTCACCCAAAATCAACTGCCTCAAATCAGAATCCTTAGGAATGTAAACTCTTCCACGAAAGCAAAGAACCCCATCAAAATTCAGTCCAAAATCCTCACTTTCACCATTCTTGACTTGCTTAAATCGAGGAATCAATGAATCATCCTTCAATTGTAACTCTTTAATTTTCTCGGTCCAAGATGGTCTTACTTGCAGTTCTGCTAATAAACTCCCATCGTCATATAAACTTAAACGAGCAAACATAGCCTTTAGTTCAACAACAGTTCTTCAGCTTAGTGCATCAGCCACTACGTTAGCCTTGCCTGGGTGGTATTCGATCGAACAGTTATAATCCTTACGCAACTCTATCCATCTTCGTAGCCTAAGATTCAGTTCCTTTTGAGTCAACAGATATTTGAGACTTTTATGGTCAATGTATATAATACACTTTTCTCTATAAAGGTAGTGTCTCCAGATTTTCAATGCAAATACCACCGCTACCAGCTCCAAATCATGTGTAGGGTAGTTCACTTCGTGAGGCTTGAGCTGTCGCGAAGCATAAGTGACCACCTTACCTTCTTACATTAATACACAACCTAGCCCCACATGCAAAGCATCGCTATACACAGTGAAGTCCTTACCAGATTCTGGCTGAATCAACATCGGTGCCTCAGCCAACACCTTTTTTAGTTTGTCAAAAGTTTCTTGCTACCTCTCAGTCCATATAAATGCTACTCCCTTCCTTAACAATTTTGTCAATGGTGCCGCGATTAACGAAAACCCCTCAACAAACCTTCTGTAATAACCTTCCAAGCCCAGAAAGCTACGAATTTTTGATACCGACCTTGGTGGCTTCCAGTCCAGAACTGCCTCAATCTTGCGAGGATCTACCCTAATCCCCTCAGCAGAAACAACATGACCTAGAAAAGTCACTTCTCGCAGCCAAAATTCACACTTACTAAATTTCACATACAGTGGCTTTTCTCTCAACATTTATAGAACCACTCGAATATGCTCATCATGCTTTTTGTTAGTTTCTGAATACACCAATATATCGTCAATAAAGACGACCACGAACTGATCCAAGTACGGTTGGAACACTCGGTTCATTAAATCCATAAAAGCTGTAAGTGCATTCGTCAATCCAAATGGCATAACCAAAAACTCGTAGTGACCATATCGAGTTCTGAATGCTGTCTTGTGAACATCCACATCTTTCACCCTTAGCTGATGGTATCCAGACCGGAGATCAATCTTGGAAAACACCGAAGCTCCTCTAAGCTGATCAAACAAGTCATCTATTCTTGGTAGAGGGTACTTATTCTTTATCGTCAGCTTGTTCAACTGGCGATAATCGATGCACATACGCATCGGTCCATCCTTCTTTTCCACAAATAGCACCGGTGCTCCCCACGGAGACACACTCGGTCTAATAAAGCCTCTATCTAATAGTTATTGAATCTGAGCTTTCAGTTCCACTAGCTCCTTAGGTGTCATCCTATAGGGCGCGATGGACACTGGAGCTGTTCCAGGCAGCAAATCAATCCCAAACTTGACTTCTCAGTTCGGAGGTAATCTTGGAAGCTCCTCAGGAAACACATCTTGGAATTTATTAACAGTTCTAACTGTCTCCACAGTCACATTTTCAGATTCAGTTTGACTAACGAATACCAGATATGCTTCCCAACCCTTGCGAATCCACCTCTCAGCCCTTAAGGCTGAAACCACATTGGACAAGTAGTCCCTTCGCTCTCCAATGACCATTACCTCCTCACATTTGGTCGTTCTCAACACCATCCTCTTGGCTGCACAGTCCAAAGTCGCTTTGTGCTTAGTTAACCAGTCCATACCCAGTATCAAATCAAACTTCCAAAAGGTAACTCCATCAAGTCTCCCAAAAAGATCCTACCTTCAGTCTCTAAAGGCACATCCCTAAAGAGCTTATCTACTTTAATAGAGTGACCTAAAGGACTAACTACAGTTACCCCACTTACAGTCTCCTCAGAGTGCACACCCAACGACCCAGAAATCTCACAAGCAACATATGAATGCGTCGAACCCACATCAATTAGAGTAGTATATGGTATACTAGATATTAAGAACGTACAAGTTATAACATCAGGTACATCACCCTCCTCGCGACGACAAGCAGCATACACCAAGGCTGGCTGACCAACCTCAGCATTACCAACACCCCTACCAGGTGCTCCACGACTACGTCCATTACCGTTGCCTCCTCTACCTTGACCACGGCCCCTTGGCAGTGGCAATCCTCCTCGCACAGGCTGAGCAACCCTCTGATCAACAGCTTGAGCCTGAGCTAGCTTCTGTGGATAGTCCTTAACTTGATGATCCTTAGATCCACATCAAAAACAAGCTCCAATGCGCTTCCAACATTCACCTCGATGCACTCTACCACAGTCCCCACAAGCCTAGGGTCTAACTACACTTACTGGCACAGCTCGAACTGGTTCTTCCACCTTAGCTCTCTTAAAGTTTATGTTCGCAGTACCTGATGGTCTAGAATCCCTCTTAAAACGATTGTGATCTCTATCGCAGTTCTGTCACTCAGCTCGTTTTACTTCTTCGGCTATCTTAGCCTTCTCCACCAGTGCTGCAAAGTCGCGCTCCCTCTGCGGCGCTATCAGCACTCTCAGCTTATCTCTGAGGCCATCCTTAAAATGAACGCTGCGTTCATATTCAGTGGAGACAATACCACTGGCATAACGGCTCAGTCGCAGAAACTCTGCCTCATATTTAGCAACGGTCTTACTGCCTTGGGTCAGGTTCAGGAATTCCTTCCTCCATGCATCCACATAGCTAGCTCCAACATACTTGGCCTTAAAGGACTTCTTAAACAATTCCCAAGTTACCCCATCAGCTGAGGTACCTTCTCTCACGGTGATCCACCACTGATATGCCTCGTCTCGCAGCAAAGACACCGCACCTTTCAATTTCTACTCCACTGAGCAGTCCAGGTTGTCCATTATCTGTTTCTTGGCTTCCAACCAGTACTCAGCCACATTTGGGGCTACTCCAGATATGCCCCTGAAAACCTCAGCTCCGTTAGCCCGGAGTCACTCAGAAATAGACCCTCTAGCCATAGTTCCAATACTTGCCCCAACGACCCTATCTAAAACCCTCAGCATGGCTTGGGACAGAGTGTCGTCCCTTGCAGCCCTATCATAAGATCTAGTGTCCGTCGCAGGCGGAGCTCGCACTTCCTCAGCTACTGTCTTAGTTTCCTAAGGTTTAGTTTACCCTACAGTCTCAGTTTTGTAGCCTTAATACTACCTTATCTATAGTATTATATCTAAGGCTCAGTATTATCTACAGTATCGTTTTCAGTACAGAATAGTATTTAGGGTAGAAAATACTTACAAACTTGGTACCAGGGATTTAGTGTGCCACCTCTCGAATTATCAGATTCCAGAAAAATTCATAAAGATTTAGACCTTTTAAAATCGATTTTCTCAAAACATATTATCTTTAAAGAAGACAAGTTTGAAGATTTTCTTTAAAACAAAAATTCTTTCAGAAAACCTAATTTTTCCAAAAATACCCTTCTTGGGCGTAAATTTTTTGAAAGTCTTTTTGGACCCAATCCATAGCCGAGTTATTGTAACCTGGCTCTAATACCACTATATGTAACACCCCAAACCTGGCCTAGACGCTATGGCCAAATCTGGTGTGCTACATCACCTTAACTTCTCCACGTTACCTAGTTACTAAGTCTGATGGTGAGTTTTGTAAAACATTACTTCAGTTTAGAAGAAATTCCCAGTTTATTTAGCAATTGGCCTACTCTCTTTCTGTTTGTTAAACGATTCATTTTAGTATTGTTATCTTGTTTAGTCAGTTGTATTGCAAGATTGGTTAAAAAAACATTTATTTAATTTGGAAAATGTGTATCATTCCAGTTGTAGTGAACCATGTATAAGTAAGAAACGTAAAAAAAAACCGAATAGAAAAGTTAAAGCGGCCTTATCACAACCCATAACGAAAATAAAACAAGGAGAGAAAGAAAATATAACATAATAAAAACAGTTTAAAACTGAGTTTAGTCTACGTGGCCACTCTGAATCCCTCCCAGCTCCAAGTCCACGAAACTAGGGCTCACCTGCAAGGATGGAAAAGAAAAGGGTGAGTTTGGAAAACTTAGTATGTACAGAAGCCCATCCATAGCCCAAGTCAACTCAAGCCCATTGAGCCTAAGCCCAATCCAGTCTTAGTCAGATACTAGGCCGAAGCTCTATTCAGATATCAGTAAATTGGGCTGAAGCCCTATTCAGATAGTAGTATGGCCCATAGGCCTAGAACAGTACAGCACAGAATAGCAGTATGAATGCAGCCCATATCATGTGGGGAGACTACTCGACCCACCCAACCGCTACACATTACCCGTACCAACCAACACACCATGTAGGGAATAACTCGAACCACCCAGCCCACGCACCACAGTCGCAGCATGGCTGCTTAGATAAAAAGTATAACGAGGCAAAGCCCCTTTCAGAAACAGTACGAGGCATAGCCTATTTTAGTAACGTGGCAATGCTACTCACACTTCCTCTAATATAAACCCAACCCATGCAACAGATATACATATCATGGTATGCAGTAACAGTAACAGTCATATCAAGCAGTAAGTCGATTCCAGCCCTAGGGGTATAATGGTAATTTTACACCTAGGGCCAAAATAGTAATTCCTCACCCTAAAGGGTAATTCAGTAATTTTGCTCTCTTATTACAGTTTTTATGTCTATTACAGTCTCTACTAATCCAGTAGTCGTTACAGAAGTTCAGTTAACTTAATTTGACAGTTTCAGCTTTTAAGCCCTAGCACCACTAATGGGCTCTAAAGTGTCATTTAGCAATTTAAGCCCATTTAGGCTATGTTCCATAACCAGTTACCCATTTTAGTACTTTTAACTTTTAGTCCATCCACAAATTTCTCTAAACCTATTTTTACCCCAAATGGGCCCAAAAGCCCATTGGGCCCATATTCGGCCCACCGAGGCTCAACTTACCGTAATGCCTGAAATTTTGCAACCAACCCACCTACCAGTACTGATTTTAGATCCAACGTAGTCCTACCAACTTGAGAGCGTTCACAAGCTCACAAGTCCTCGAAATGCCAGAACTTCGGCTTTTCGGCTTTTGCCGAATTGAACGATGAAGGGGTGTTCAATACATACACCTGTTTGCGATTCCACCGACGAAATCCTCTATGGGTTAATTCCTACAATCCATCACTTAATCAATTAGACTATAGATCTATGGAAATCAAAGTAGAAATCCCCTTACCATATTCGGCCAGTGCCCCTAATGGCCATGAAATCTTACCTCTAACGATTTAGATGCACTATATCTAGATCTGGTTGTACCGATGCCTTCACTTCCTTGCTTGCTCACCTCCTTCACTAACTGCCACTCATAAGAACCAAAATATAACCCTGAATCACTAATAGACCAAGTCGACAATCTCCCTAAACTTTAGAGACTTTCGGCTTTTCCAAAACATGAAATAACTTATGGATCCGAGTTGAAAAACACTTACCACAACTTCTCCCTTGATTCTAACTCAGACCTGAAGTAGATCTAACCCTTACACACAGACAAAACCCGAATCTTTGAGATCTAAGAATTCGGCTAAAAGCTCCTAAGAAAATGGCGATTTCGGCTTTTTGACCGGTAAAGAAGGTGATAATTTGGGGCTATAGATTTGGGTAATGATGTCGACAAGGGTAGGGATTTAAGGGATGCAGTAATCAGCCACCACAGATGAAAAAAATAGGAGGATTTTGACTTATAAGAAATCGGCACAAAAGCACTTTCGGGATTTCGGCTCTTTAATGGCTGTCGACAAAAGCTTGAAACAATGAAGAAGGATTCAGCTTTAAGCAAAGATGATGGAATGGAATTGGTTTAAAGATGTAGGAAGATCTAAGAAGAAGAGAATGGAAGAAAAAGAATAGAAGAAGAAGATGAAGGAGTGTAGATCCGACTTTCATGAAGAAATCAGCTAGCAAACTTTAGGGAGGTAGGTTTCGACTTTTTGACAGTAAAAGAGAAGAATAACACCTAAGGTGGCTAACCCTAATTGTCATGACAGATAAAAGAGAAGAAGATGTAACCCTAAGAACCCCCTTAAGCAAGTGGCCCAGCTCCCTAAAGCCCTTGCCGAAATTCACTTAAGTTAGTCACATGCCCGGCACATGCCTAAGAATTAAAAATAACAATACACTTACCTTGTAACTTGAACCCTTGTCCTTGAATACCCACTTAGGCGCCAATTTTTTAGGAACTTAGTGGTGCCACCTTGCCACTTTGCCAAAGCTCTCTTTGTGCCATGTTTTACCCAGTTTTTCTTAAAAGCCCACTTAACCAAGTCCCCTTTCACTTAAAAATCCAAACTTGATATTTTATCGGGTTTTAACTTAAGCTTCGGCCTTTAGAAGGCCCATTAACACCTTTACGCATTTTCAACACTTAGAACACCAAAATTTTAAAACCTCACCAAAAGTCACAAAACCCAAAAAATCCCAAAAATCAGGGCGTTACAGATGACTACAAAGAGAGTTGTGTGGTGGAATTCAACCAATTGTCAGAGATTAGATAAGGGTTACGGTATCTGGCTTGATACAAAAGAAAAGGGATGATGATGGAATCAGTTAGAACAGATTGGATATATTTAGCCAAGAACAATAAGGAGGAGATGATAAAATGAGAGTATACAAAAAGAGTCTAATGAAGAAATCGACTAAGGTTGGGGGAGAGTGGGAAGTAGAGAAGAGGACGAAGAAAAGATGACAAGAAGGTTTGGGTTAGAAGAGAGACTGAAAGGAGAAGAATTAAAGTGGGGGAAGAAACAATATTCAGTCTTGGAGAAAGAAGAGAAGCAAAACCAAAAGTGAGAGAGGAAAGACAATTCGACAATGAAGAAAGGTGTCATCGGCACACTAACTAGTCCGTCAAATGTCAATTCAGCAGTACACTAACAACCAAAATAGAGAGCAGGAATGAAAGCTATTTCGGTACTTCAGGATTTTAGAGCAAAAAACCAAAATGAAAATGACCAAAATTGAATTCCTCTCATGCCCATAGACTACATTCGGCAACTAGTGCCCAAACCGATTGGCACTTCCAAAGACTCCCATTTTCAGCCAACACCTCCCTCAAACCAAGCTCCTTGATTCACTCCCCTTATCCCTCTACGATTTTCTCCTTAACTTACTCCCACATCCCATTCAAATTCATCAAGACTCATTCAAACTTAGAGTCCCCATCCAACTCAAATACCAACCGTTCCATGTAGTAAAATAAATACCCCTTATGCTTATGCCTGCTGTAACACCCTGAATTTGGTCCTAGAAGTATTGGGATTTGAGTTTGGGTTCGGATTGAAGACGGCCTGAATAATTTTGATGTTTTAAAAAAACATTAGTTAATAAAAAAATTTATTATTATTAGTTTCATGTTTAGGATAGTATTTAAGTGAATTGGGAGGTACTTGCTGTATGGGAAAAGTCTTGGGCTCGGTCCAGGGCTCTAGCAAAAGAATTAAATTTTGCTTACTTAGGGAAAATTGAGCATTAGGCCTTATAATTAAATTGGACTAAGTTTAGGCACAAAGGAAGTGCCTGGCCCAGTGGTGAGACATGTTAGGCAGCAGGAAGATGAGATGGGGTTCGATTCCAAGCGTGCGCAAGTGTGGTTTTCTTTTACAAGCAGGGATCGTCACAGGAAGGCCTTAAAAGAAGTTGTTAACGGATTATGCCACAAGAGCGCCCGTGGCGTAGTGGCAGTAGTGTGCTAAGGGGGTTTGAACGGGCTCGAGTTCGAACCTAAGGGCATGCGAAATTTTGGTTTTATTTTTAAGTAGCCAGTGACTGAAGCAGGTAAGCTTTATGATTAAAAGCGACTATATTATATCAAAAGCAAAGTCACGTTACCATGGCCAGCAGTGTGTGTGGAGGTCTGGAGGTCCCATGTTTGAGCTGCTGTATGCGCAGAAGAGCTGCCTTTTTGCTGCACGCGTGGGGAGAGGAGTTATGCTAGACCAAAACTCCTCTTAGCAGCAGATTGAGTCAGCTGATCGGTGGGAGGAATGGATAAAGACTGCTAATCGGTGGAAAGTTTGAATGAAATTTAAACTTTGTATTTAGCTAAAATCAGGGAGAATTTGATTTTGGGAAGGATTCTTTTTGTGCCGAAATAGGCTCATTCGGCTATACGAAATAAGTACCGAAAAGGCTCTTCAATTTTGGCTTTTATGATTCATTTTTCTTTGGTTGGTTTGGAGTTTTTTCATTGTGTTGGCCAATTTTGTTTTTATTCTTTCTTCAATCAGTTCTTTTTTTTGTTATTTTATTTTATTTTTACTCATCTTCTCTTCTCCATCTTCTTTACATCATCAATCATAAAACCTCTCTTATTCAACCTTGTTAGTCGATTACCACCAAAAGCTGAAACCCCACTCTTTCTTCAATCCATTTAGCCGAACCTCACAATATCCCTACCCCCTGTCGACATCTCTTCTTTTCCACTACAAATTCTACCTTTTTCTCTTTTATTGTATCAAAAGTTGAACCTCCATATTCATAGTGATTCGGGATCTAAACCTCTAGATTTGTTCTTTATTCGTACTTTAAGTTAAATCTGCATCAGATCTGGGGTTTGAAGGTGTGTGGAAACGATTCGAGGCTAGTAAACCTTTGGTAAATTATCAAAATCTCCTATTCATTCATTATTTTGGGATTTAAGAAAAGCCGCAAGTCCCTAAACGCTTTAGGGAGGCTATCATTTTTGGTCAAGGTTTAAATTAGTATTTTCATTCAGTTTATTATGTGTTAGTACGAATTGAAGGCTAGCGATCAAGATCTATTTATAGGCTAGTAAGATCATCGGTTTCAAGGCGGTCTAGACCTAGATCTAGTAGTTAAAGATCGACAAGGTAAGTCGTTAATAATGCCTTATTATGGCCGAATGTGGTAACAAGTTTTTAGGTTGGTTATTGTTGATTTGTAATCTAAAGATTGTAGTGGCTGATTGTAGGTGACCATGGGAGATCTTGTTAGTGTTCGTTGCAAATCAGGTGTGTAAACGAACACCCTTCTGTAGTCTAAATCGGCAAAAGCCGAAAAGCTGAAATGCCAAAATTCTAGCATTTCATGAGCTTGTGAGCGTGCAAGCGCTCATAGGTCAGTTGGAAATAGTGAGATCTGTAATCGTAAATGGCAGATGGATGAGTGCGTAATTTCGTGCACCTCGGTAATTTGGGCCTCGATGGGCTGGAATTATGCCCAATGGGCTTACGGGCCCATACGGGTAAAAGTAAGTGGTATGTGTATTCTGGTATACTGTAGGATAAATCTACTAAACTAGACTTAGAATTTGGGCTACACAGGCTTTAAGTAGCTAAATGACACTGTAGGGCCCATTAGGAGTTTTAGGGCCCAATAACTAAAAACTGCTAAAATGGGTTAAATAAGCTACTGAGATGAAAATTAGACTATTAATGACTAAAATATGCATAAAACCCTAAAAACTGATATAATTACTGAAATACCCCTTAAGGGTGCGAAATTATTATTTTACACCTAGGTGCAAAATGACCATTATACCCCTACGGCTAAGTTTGACTGAAATGCATATTTTACTATTTCTATTCACTGTATGCCATGACATGGTTATCTGTTGCATGGGACTGGGTTTATTGATAGAGGAAGTGCAAGTGGCATTGCCACAATTACTGAAAGAGGCTTTGCCTCATACTGTTTACTGAAAGAGGCTTTATCTCGTACTATTTACTGAAAGGGGCTTTGCCTCAATATACTGTTAGTGGCTTGGCCACATTATCTAAGTAGCTATGCTGCGACTGTGGAGTGTAGTGGCTTGGTGGGTTAAATTGTTTCCCCACATGGAGTGTTTATGGTTGGTACGGGTGGAGTGTAGCGGTTGGACATAGGATGGGCTATGGGCTTTGCATACATGCATGACCACTGTTCTATTACTAAAATGGGCCTATGGGCCGTACTGTTATCTGAAAGGGTCCAAGGCCCCATTGTACTATTTACTGGATAGGGCTTCGGCCCAGTTATTACTGAGACTAGATAGGGCTTAGGCCTAGTGGGCTTGAGCTGATTTGGGCTTCGGATAGGCTTTCTTTACAGACTAAGTTTCCCAAACTCACCCTTTTTTCTTCCATCCTTGCAGGAGAGCCCTAGACTGGTGGACTTGAAGCTGGGAGGGATTCAAAGTGGCCACATGGAATTGACTGTTGGTTTTTAATGAAGTTTTTTTATTTCTGCATTTATTTTTAATTATTTTCATTATGATTTTGGGTTGTAATAAGGCTGCTTTAATTATTTTTAATTTTGGGTTTTGACTGAATATTTTACAAAATGATTTAAATGATTCAAACAAGGCTGCGTGAATTTTCTCAAGATCGATCAAATGTTTTCAAAACAAAGCACTCGTAACAAATGAATAACAAATCAGCAAACAAGATAAATTTTAAACGATTAGTGGATAGGACAAACTCAACCTAAACCTAGATTTTCTTCCCACATTACAGGTACGGTTTTATAAAACTCACCCTAATCTTAGTAACTAGGAAACGTGATTAGCCTGTTGTTGATGTGACACACCAGACTTGGTCGTAATGTCTGGGCCGAGTTTGGGGTGTTACATTTAATGGTATCAGAGCCAAGTTGCAACAACTCAACTGTAGATCTGGTCCAAAAAGGTTTTTACAGAGTTTAAAATAAAGGCCCAAGATGGGTATTTTTGGAATCGATTTTTGGGAAAAAATTTTAAACTCATTTTAAACCCATACATTTTTAAGAAAAGTCTAAGCTTTTCTAGGCTTTCTGAAATTTGGTATCTGAAGAAGTGGCACACTGAATCCTCGGCACCAAGTCTGTAAGTATTTCTTTCTCTTATACTATACTGTATTGAGATATCACTATAGATAGAACTAAGACCCTGCTATGATACTATAGCTAGGATAATATTGAAACTGTAGAGCCTGAGACAGTAGGGGAACTAAACCCTAGAAGACTGAGACTGTAGCTAGGCTACTATTCTACGAAAACAAATACTATTTCTGCATAACATGGATACTAAAATTTTTGGAATCGAGATTAGATTGCGCAGCAGTAGCGTAGTAGAGTAGTTGATGCACGACTATTTTATTATTTAGAAATTTCGAGGATGAAATTTTTTTTAGGATGGGTGAATTGTAACACCCTGAATTTGGGCCTAGAAGTATTGGGCTTTGAGTCTGGGTTCGGATTGAAGACAGCCTGAATAATTTTGATGTTTTAAAAAAAATTAGTTAATAAAATTTTTTTATTATTATTAGTTTCATGTTTAGGTTAGTATTCAAGTGAATTGGGATGTACTTGTTGTGTGGGAAAAGTCTTGGGCTCGGCCCAGCGCTCTAACAAAAAAATTAAATTTTGCTTACTTAGGGAAAACTGAGCATTAGGCCTTACAATTAAATTGGGCTAAGTTTAGGCACAAAGAAAGTGCCTGGACCAGTGGTGAGACGCATTATGTAGTAGGAAGAGGAGCTGGGGTTCGATTCCCAATGTGCGCAAGTGTGGTTTTTTTTACAAGTAGGGATCGTAGCAGGAAGGCCTTAAAAGAAGTTGTTAATGGATTATGTCACAAGAGCGCCTGTGGCGCAGTGGCAGCAGCGTGCTAAGGGGGTATAAGCGGGCGCGAGTTCGAACCCAAGGGCATGCAAAATTTTAGTTTTATTTTTAAGTAGCCCGTGACTGAAGCAGGTAAGTTTTATAATTAAAAGCGACTGTATTATATCGAAAGCCAAGTCACGTCGCAGTGGCCAGCAGTGTGTGTGGGGGTCTAAAGGTCCCAGGTTCGAGCTGCAGTGAGCGTAGGAGAGCTGCCTTTTTGCTGTACGCATGGGAAGAGGAGTTGTGCTAGACCGAAACTCCTTCTAACAGCAGATTGAGCTGGCTGATCAGTTGGGGGAGTGGATAAAGGCTACTAATCGGTGGAAAGTTTGAATGAAATTCAAACTTTGTATTTATCTAAAATCAAAGAGAATTTGATTTTGGGAAGGATTCTTTTTGTGCCGAAATAGACTCATTCGGCTATATGAAATAAGTGCCAAAAAGGCTCTTCAATTTTGGCTTTTATGATTCGTTTTTCTTTGGTTGGTTTGGAGTTTTTTCATTGTGTTAGCCGATTTTGTTTTTATTCTTTCTTCAATCGGTTCTTGTTTTTTTTGTTATTTTATTTTATTTTTACTCATCTTCTCTTCTTCGTCTTCTTTACATCATCAATCATAAAACCTCTCTTATTCAACCTTGTTAGTCGATTACCATCAAAAGCCGAAACCCCACTCTTTCTTCAATCCATTTAGCCGAACCTCACAACATCCCTACCTCCTGTCGACATCTCTTCTTTTCCACTACAAATTCTACCTTTTTCTCTTTTATTGTATCAAAAGCTGAACCTCCATATTCATAGTGATTCGGGATCTAAACCTCTAGATCTGTTCTTTATTCGTACTTGAAGTTAAATCTGCATTAGATCTGAGGTAAGAAGGTGTATGGAAATGATTCGAGGCTAGTAAACCTTTGGTAAGTTATCGAAATCTCCTATTCATTCATTATTTTGGGATTTAAGAAAAGCCAAAAATCCCTAAACACTTTGGGGAGGCTATCGTTTTTGGTCAAGGTTTAAATTAGTATTTTCATTCAGTTTATTATGTGTTAGTGCGGATTGAAGGCTAGCGATCAAGATCTATTTAAAGGCTAGTAAGATCAACAGTTTCAAGGTGGTCTAGATCTAAATCTAATAGTTAAAGATCGACAAGGTAAGTCGTTAATAATGGCTTATTATGGCCTAATATGGTAAAGGGTTTTTAGGTTGGCTATCGTTGATTTGTAATCTAAAGATTGTAGTGGCCGATTGTAGGTGACCGTGGGAGATCTCGTTAGCGTTCGTCGCAAATTAGGTGTGTAAATAAACACCCTTCTGTAGTCTAAATCGGCAAAAGCCGCAAAGCCGAAATGCCAAAATTCTAGCAGTTCGTGGGCTTGTGAGCGTGCGAGTGGTCGTAAGTCGGTTGGAAATAGTGAGATCTGTAATCGTAAATGGTACGATGGATGAGTGTGCAATTTCGTGTACCTCGATAATTTGGGCCTCAATGGACTGGAATTAGGCCCAATGGGCTTACGGGTCCATACGGGTAGAAGTAAGTGGTAAGTGTATTCTAGTATACTATAGGATAAATCTGCTAAACTAGACTTAGAATTTGGGCTAAACAGGCTTTAAGTATCTAAATGACACTGTAGGACCCATTAGGAGTTTTAGGGCCCAATAACTAAAAACTGCTAAAATGGGTTAAATAAGCTACTAAGATGAAAATTAGACTATTAATGAATAAAATATTCATAAAACCCTAAAAACTGATATAATTACTGAAATACCCCTTAAGGGTGCGAAATTACTATTTTACCCCTAGGTGCAAAATGACCGTTATAACCCTAGGGTTAAGTTTGACTAAAATGCATGTTTTACTGTTTTTGTTTACTGTATGTCATGACATGATTATCTGTTGCATGGGACTGGGTTTATTGATGGAGGAAGTGCAAGTGGCATTGCCACAATTACTGAAAGAGGCTTCGCCTCGTACTGTTTACTGAAAGAGGCTTTGTCTCGTACTGTTTACTGAAAGGGGCTTTGCCTCGATATACTATTAGTGGCTTGGCCACATTATCTGAGTAGCTATGCTGCGACTGTGGAGTGTAGCGGCTAGGTGGGTTGAGTTGTTTCCCCACATAGAGTGTTTATGGTTGGTACGAGTGGAGTGTAGCGGTTGGACATAGGATGGGCTATGGGCTTTGCATACATCATGATCACTGTTCTGTTACTGAAATGGGCCTATGGGCCATACTGTTATCTGAAAAGGGCCAAGGCCCAGTTGTACTGTTTACTGGATAGGGCTTAGGCCCAGTGGGCTTGAGCTGATTTGGGCTCCGGATGGGCTTTCTTTACACACTGAGTTTCCCAAACTCACCCCTTTTTCTTCCATCCTTGTAGGAGAGCCCTAGACTGGTGGACTTAGAGCTGGGAGGGATTCAGAGTGGCCACATGGACTGGACTATTGGTTTTTAATTAAGTCTTTTTATTTCTGCATTTATTTTTAATTATTTTCATTATGATTTTGGGTTGTAATAAGGCCGCTTTTATTATTTTTAATTTTGGGTTTTTACTTAATATTTTACAAAATGATTTAAATGATTCAAACAAGGCTGCGCAAGTTTTCTCAAAATTGATCAAATGTTTTCAAAACAAAGCACTCGTAACAAATGAATAACAAATCAACGAACAAGATAAATTTTAAACGGTTAGTGGATAGGACAAACTCAAACTAAACCTGGATTTTCTTCCCAAATTACAAGTACAGTTTTACAAAGCTCACCCTAATCTTAGTAACTAGGAAATGTGATTAGCCTGTTATTGATGTGACACACCAGACTTGGCCATAACGTCTGGGCTAGGTTTGGGGTGTTACACCTGCACTCGAACTCTAGACCACTTGGATACCCACACACCACCTTGCCACTATACTATAAGCACCCTTTGTGAAAAACACAATGACATTTACTTATAAAGCCTATAAGTTGGCGTCCCTGGTCATTAAAAAGTGAAACTAAGCATTTTGCAAAAGCCAAGACTTGAACCCAGGCTTCCTAAAAACCCCCAAACACCCCCAAATTACTCAGCCAATAAAGCAAACATGGTATTTATGTCAAATCATGCAAAGTTAAAGACCCTGTATTTTTGGGGATTAGAACTTATCTCTCAACCTCACAGTCCATACCATTTTGGAACTAAGGTGTTCACATATAGGCCATACTAATTTTGGGTTAATTCCCACCTAAATAACTTCGTAGGGTCATCAAGCCTAGGGTTTAGTTCTTCCTCTTACAAACTACTAATCCATTAAGAGAACCCTACATAGTAATTAGTTAATCACACATGCACTTACTAATCCCCCATAAGAGGATTAGTTTCGCGTGGAATCAATAAACATCGTAAACTTGATAGAAAAGGTATACATAAATAATATGACAAGAATAAAGATTAGAGAATCCTATTTTGTATTCAATATTGAAGCACTAAAAATCCTTAAGAATCGATTTTGTCTATAAAGCAAGTTCTCTAAAGAACATTAAAAGAAAATAACTAAAAATAAACCTAAAGCCTAAAAGAAAAAATAACTGAAAAGTAAATTACAAAGAAAATCTAAAAGTATCTAAAGCTATCCTCCATAAGTGCTAAATCAGCCTCTTTATAGAATTAGGGTAGTCATCGTCCTTAATCCTAGATCAACTAACGTTCTCATGTTTAATTTCCATTGTGCAGACCAAAATGCCCCTGATTCGTATTTATTCTCATACATGGCCTGTGTCGTGACACCCTAGTGTCTACGCCGTGACATTAAAGGTAGTATGATAAGGTTCTGGGTAACTTTAGGGGTGTGTCGCGACATCCCTTGGATGGGTCGTGACATAAAAGGTAGTATAACAATTCTGGCATTCTGCTCCTTATGTTGTGACATCGAACTCCCCATGTTGCAACCTATTGACCAACTTTGTGTTCTTATGCCTTTGAATGGTCTCTTATACACTTACTAAGTATGTTATCTCGCCTTTAGGTCTCATTCCACCCCTAAGGTCAATAAAAGACTCACAATACATTTTTTATTGAATTTAAACTAAACTAAACTAACATAACTAAGACATACTAACATTTCTTGTATTTAGGCTCCTCAAGTATGAAAACTAATTTAACCTGTTACATCAAATTACAATAGATCATATACAAAACAAGGAAGACCACCTTTTGGTCCTTTACACGCTTATAAACACAAGGTTAATTAGCATTTTTCTCAAACCCAAAAGCCTTGGTCATTTGATCAAATCTTATATTCCATGAGTGGGGCGTCTACTTAAGTCCTTAAATGGATCTTACCAGTTTGCAACTTTTTTTCTCATTTCCTTTAACAACATAGCCAGTGGGTTGAGACACATAAATGGTCTCATCAAGATAGCCATTCAAGAATATTGTCATGACATCCTTTTGCCGGATATCATAACTGAAAGTAGCGGCAATGGATAAAAGTATACGAATAGACTTGGGCATGACTACCAGAGAGAAGGTCTCATCATAATCAATGCATTCTTTCTATGTGTACCCTTTCCCTACAAGTTTAGCTTTATGTGTTTCAACCTTCCCTTCTACATTTGTCTTCTTCTTGTAGATCCACTTACACTCTATGGGTTTAATCCCAATCAATAAGTCTACAAGTTCTCATACTATTGGATTCCACAAAATCCATCTTGGTATCATGACCTATTTCAGAGCTTGGAATTAATGTCCTGTATAGCCTCCTCGTAAGTGAGTGGATCATCATCTTCGTGATTGACTTTAGTATTATAAATACTACCATCATAGATGGTTAAGTCTGGTTTCTTAGAAACTCTCCCACTACGATAGATTTCCCTATGCTATTGATCATTTGTAGATCTTTCTACAACTTTTTTGAGAATTGAACTTGGTGATTATTCTACAACTCCTGAAAGTTCCTCGAGTACCACTTTACTTCAAGGCTTAAATTTATCCATGTAACTTTTTTCAAGGAATGTAGCATGGGTAGAAACTTTAATCGTATTATCTTTTGGATTGTAGAATAATTCACCCTTTGTTCCTTTCGGATATCCTACAAACATGCAAAATTCTAAAGTGGTTTAGAGCGAGTTTCTTTCCATGCCACAGTTCATAAGGTGTCTTACAAGTAGATTTGGTTGGCACATCATTCAGAATAGCAAGACGATTGTATTGCATATCCCCATAAGGAAGTAGGGAGTTGTGAATAGCTTAACATTAAACGAACCATGTCAAGAAAAATTTTGTTCCTTCTTTCAACTACGCCATTCTATTATGGAGTGCTCGACATAGTTAACTGGGATGAAATATCATTCTTTATGAGGTATTCTAAGAACTTGCCAAGTAAGTGTTCCCCACCTTAGTTAGACTGAAGATTCTTTATAGATAACTCAATTATTTTTCCACTTCTGTATGAAACTCTTGAAATTTATCAAATGTTTCACTTTTGTGATGCATTAGATACACATCCATATTGAGAATATTCATTGATGAAGGTCATGTAATAATCATAATCTCCTTGGGCACTGATGCTCATGAGACTACATACATCAATGTGCATAAGTTCTAAAGGTTGGTTAGCCCTTGTACCTTTTGTATTAAAAGATCTCTTAGTTACTTTACCTTCCAAACAAGATTTACATTGTGGAAGACTAACTTCCTTAAGCATACTGAAGAAAGCATCTTTCGCTAGCCTAGTGATTCTTTCTTGGTTAATATGACCAAGTCTTAAGTGCCATAGGTACCACTCATTAGAGTGAGAAGTTTTAGGGTGCTTATTCACCTTTTTAGTTGGAAGCATCGAGTAGTTATTTAGTTTGATTAAGTAGAGGTTGTTTCCTATCCATCCATTACAGATTAAAGAACAATTTTTGTGAATAGAAATCCCTTTATTGAATGTCATAGAATAACCATCATTAAATTAATATGCTATAGAAATTAAGTTCCTCTTAAAATGAGGTGCATATCAAAATGAAAAATAACTTCTTCCACTACTTCGGCTGAAACATAGCTCCCATTTTTGGTTCGCAACAAAAGGCTCCTATCATGCAAACTTCTTATTTCATTGAACCCCTGTAAAGAAACACACATGGTTAGTGGTTCTAGAATCAATAACCCAATTGTCAATTTATTCTTCCACTAAGCAACTTCAACTACAAAGAGTTCCATACATTACCCTTTTCGGCTAGGTAATCCAAGTACTTCTTACATTTTGATCTGAAGTGTCCTTTCCTATTGTAGAAGAAACATTAGATATTTTTAAGGTCTTTTGACTTCTTAGCCTTCTTCCTATCCATACCAGGTGGATTCGAAGACTTAGTCTGTAATGCCTCGAAAATATAAGGGTTGTAATTTTTAATGTTTTGACATAAATGGCATGTTTGGTGTGTTGGCTAGATTATTTGGGAATGTTTGAGAGTGTTAGAGAAGCCTGGGTTCAAGTCTAGGCTTTTACAAAATTTTTAGTTTTTCTTTTAAATGAATCTGGACACTGGGACATAAGCCTTTTAAATAGTAGTGGTTATTTTATGACACAAAAAGAGATGGAATCTAGTGGCTAGGTAGCGCTACAAGTGTGGTAAGAGGTCTGAGGTTCAAGGTGGCACATGCACAATAGTATGTTTATTTTGCTACTTGATGTAGGGAGGTGTTGGAGCTGAACTAGAACTCTGAGGTTGAATTGGTCATAGGTGTTTGAATTGAATTTGAATCGGAGGTTAGAGTGCATCAAGGAGGGATAGTGGGAGGAGATTATGGAGAGAATCAAGGAAGTTGGAAGCTTAGAGAAGTGTAGCCGAATTGGGTAACTTTTAAGTGCAAATTCGGCTAGGGTCTCTTGGGTGTGCAAGTGCCGAATTGGTATAGGGACAGTAGGGTGTTTTTCCCATTTAGTTTTCAATAGCATCTCTCTTGATTTTTCTCTCTTTTGGTTTTCGTGTGTGTTTGCGTTTTGACCATTCGGGTTCTTTTCTCATTTGGCATTATTTCTCAAGCTGTTTTGTTCATCTTGTCGAAACCCAACACAACAAGTGCCGAATTTTGACTATCCCTTTTGAAGCCTTTTCTGCTTTTCTTTACACTTTCCTCTGTCGAATACTCTACTACTTTTCTTGCTCTGGTAACTCTTTTTCCTCTTGGCTGAACCTACCACTCTTGCCTTTCTCTTCTTTGTCAGCTTTTCATTAGGGGTGACCGAATTCTTCTTTGTTAATCCTTTGTTAGCTTTTCACTATTCTCTGGGTGTTTTGTTTTTCCTCTGACTTTCTCTTTTGGTGGAATGTTGGCTGAATCTAAAAAACTCTTCTTCTCCGTTTGGTTCTGCAAGGGGTGTTGTCAAAATCAGAAGAGTGGTATTTTCCCTCTTTTTTTTTTATGAACTATTCTTTATCTTCCTTTCGTTATGAGCCCCATGCCCAACCCTTGGCCTTGATCTGTTACTCGATAGGTTCCTAGGTGGTCTTGTGGAGGGAAAAAGTGTAAGGGTATTTAGCCGTTCAAGTCCTTTCTCTTACTTTTTGGTTAAGGTAAATGCATTACCTTGTTTGGGAGGCTGAATATTCTTTTGCTTTTGGAAGTCAAATTTTTGTGGTTTTAAGCCACATTCGTAAGTTATTCTTGCTGATGAGATTTGTGGTTGTGTAGCGAATCGGTAGTAGCGTTTGGTCGTTTCTTATCAGCAATCTAAGGGGAGCAAAAATCGCATATTGAGCAAGGTATGCAATATTGTTGATTTGGGTTGGTTTTTTCTACACTATTAAGCGAAAGACTAATTACATGTTGGAACGGTTGTAGGTTGGGTGTTTGTGGAGTTTGAAGTGGTTTCGTGAAAAGGTGTGTAATCTTACCCTTCTGTAACTATAAATCAGCAAAAGTCAAAAAGCCGAAACTTCGACATTCGAGACCTCACGAGCGTACGAATGCTCGTGTGGTAAACTGATCCCACAAAGCATGGGTGATAAATTGTAGAGGCTTTTACATGCATTTTCATGGGCTTGGGCCGTTATGGCCACGTTGGGTCGAAATGGGCTGTGTGGGCCTAATGGGCTAATGGGCCCACATGGACGAAATCCACGGTAAGTAACAATTATTGGACTAGACTTTGTATATCGGATAGCCATGACTGAATATGGGCTAAATGGGCCACATGAGCGTGTGAACCCATTTGGGCCGAGTGATGGGCCTTTAGCCCATTTACACTATTTTGACCACTTAGGTTGCCTGAGTCGTTCAACATGACTGTATACCTTCTAAAGGGTCCTTATATGTACCGAAACCCCACAACTAGTAAAATAACCAAAATAAGACCAATTTACCCCTAGTGGTAGGTTGATTGATGTGTATTGTAACACCCTAAACCCGGCCCAGACGTTAAGGCCGTATTCGGTAGTGTCACATTGAAGTGTTTTGAAATCGTGTTTCAATATAACTAGATTTGTTGTAAAAACTCTTTGCTCTTTAAGTTTGAAGAAAACATCATTCTGTTACCCTTGATTAATTAGATTATGAAAGTAGTTTACTTTGGAAAAACATAATGATTGCGGAAGCTTTGTTTGAATTCTCGTTTTTTGTGAAAACGTGGTTTTAAAAAAAATAGATTTCATTTTGTAAAACGCGCCCTAGAGCTAACAAATTTTAAATGAAACAGATATACCCAATATTTAGGAAAAATTAAATAGCGGCCTTATTACAAACCCAAAATAAAAACTATAATTAAAGTAAATGAAAATCGAAAACAATATAAAAGTAAAGTGTGGCCGCCTCCAAGTCCACGTAGCACCAAATCGCCTATGCCTCGATATTACCTGTACGGTAAAATAAAAGGGTGAGTATACGAATACTCAGTGTGTAACCCCGGTAATAATAATAGAACAGAATCAGTCTGGGCTAGAGCCTATTACAGTAGCATATCACAATCAGTGGGCCTAAGCCCATAACAGTAACAGTATAACATACAACCAGAATCCTACCCAACCATCTGCTACACTCTATCTCCTTCCAACCCATCACTCCATGCGGGGATATAATCAACCCACCCAACCCTACACTCCACAGTGTAGTACCGATGCGGCACTATCAATAAAATGCAGTAGTGCTGCCAGAATACTAGGCTATAAGCCACAGAATAATGTAGCAAAGCTGCCAGAATAGTACACTTCCTCCATAAACATCTACCCCATCCCCTAAGCAATGCAACATATTTAATAACATGCTAACATGATATAGACAACTCATACAAAGCATTTTATATTATACATATTTAATCAGAAAACATACAGAGTCAAAACAACCGTCTTAACCCTGGAGGGTATTTTGATCATTTTGCCTCTTAGAGGCATTTCAGTCATTTATCAGTGTGGCCCTACGTATGTGAAGGCCCATCAATAGGCCCAAGGTCGTCTAACGACACATGCAACAAAACAGTCCAAAGATTTGAATACGGCCTAAAGCCCTTCCATTCGACCCATGGGTCCATTATGCCCATTCGGTCCAACTCATGAAATCGCTCATGAAGGCCATTTTCTGATATAGGGCCACAATTCGTGGCCTTAATCAATCACATGAGTGTTCGCGCACCCATGTGGCCAACATTTGATTCGTCGGCTTTTCAGCATTTGCCATTTCGGCATTTCGCCTTTGTATCTAATAGTGTGATAAACACACACCTGAAACGAGATAGTCACCTACCGTTTCCGACAACTGTGCACCTATAGTCACCATAATCTCTTTGTTAGTCAACTACCATAATTGAATCCAAAATCATGGTATAGGATATAATTTAATCAACCTAACGTCACTTACCAATAAGGGAAAAAAATGATCACTTGCAAGAGACAGAGATTCGGCCCCCTTTCTCCCTTAAATATATCAACCCCTAATCATACGATCAAAATACAATGCCATAAGACCCTCGCTTAGAAGAAAACAATTAATCACATAAGGGTACACGTAAACTTCCAAATAGTGTAATCAACACTTATGATTAAGAAACTTACCCATGACTAAAAAAACATCCACAATGAAAAGGAATTTGAGTCTCGGTCTTACCACCAAGGACTTAGATTTGGCCTACACAAAAGAAAAGTAAATAAAAAATAAAAAAAAGGCAATAACAAGGTTCGGCCAAAGCCAAGGTTTCGACAAGAAAAGAATACCCACTGGCCCTATGAAATGCCAGAGTTCTTACCGATTGTTCAATAACGAAATGAGAAACGAAAATGAAAAAGGTACAATCGGTTCAAAAAGAATGAGAAGGAAAAAAATTAAATATAGTAAATTCAGCTACTACTACAAGAAAAAGAAGATGAGATGAAGAAAAAGAAGAATCGGTCTAGAGGGGAAAACGATTGGGAGAGGAGGAAAGAAATTGGTCAAAAGAGATGAAACAAGGACTATGATAGGAGGTTCGGCAAAATGAAGAAAAATATGGTGAGAAAGAAGTAGAGAGAGTCGATGGAGACCAAGACCAATGGTGCATTCGGCTTTTGCAAAGTCAACAAGAAGAGAGAGTGCAAGTGTAAGATGGTGTCAGTCAATGCTAAGAAAACTAAAAGGAAAGCAATCCCTCTACCCCCACAAAAGCTGAAAAATCCTAGCCTAAACACCTTAATTTGGTAAAAAAAATATACCATTGACCAAATGGCACCTTAAGTCCCACATCTGGCCAAAACTTTCCAAATACAATCCTTTAATAGCTGCATGAAATCAACCATTCATCAATCCAACATTTCAAATCAAATAAAACCACTCCCACCGCTTGACTTGTTTCACCGACAGTAACCCTCCATTCACAATCCCACCGCTTGACTAATTCATCCTGCTACTAAGGGGAGTTCCAGTCAAGGTCAACATCCATCCCACGTGAGAACCAAAAAAAATCTAGAGGCGTCCTGATTGCTTGAACCTGCAACCTCTAATAAACGCCCTTTACACACACACGGCTTGCCACTGAACCAATACGACTTTCATGTCAATATCCCCACGCATCAACTTATAAACCTTCCGTCTAGAGTACCGTGTTCCCTTAAGCCCTAAAAAAATAACATTTTTCCCTTAGGCAGACTCGAACCCCTAAACCAAGTGTACTACACAAGCCTCCTTGCCAACTTACCATCGTCTTTTTCATGACAAGCTGTAGCCGAAATAAAATAAAAGGCCTACTAACCACACCTATATCTTCTTAAGCCAAAACAATAAAATATTTCCAAGACCCAGGTTCACTCACAGGACCCTTCCAACACTCCAACCCACTCTTAACTCACTTAATTAACACCCCCAAACATAAAATCAAAGCAAGACAAACAAAATTACAAAATCCAAAAATTTAGGGTGTGACAACTCTACCCTCCTTAAAGAAATTTTGGCCTCAAAATTTACCTGCTAGAAAAGGTGAGGGTATTGTTAACGTATCGCCTCCTCAGGTTCCCACGTCGCTTCCTCGAAACTGTGATTACCCCAAAGCACCTTAACCTGTGGAACTGACTTTGTTCTCTGTACTTTCACATCACGGTCTAAAATTTGAACTGATTCCTCTTCAAAGGTTAGGTTAGGCCTAACTTCAATTTCTTCAACTGGTACAATATGAGTGGGATCAGAACTATAACGTCTCAACATAGAAACATGGAACACATCATAGATTCTGTCTACTCTGAAGGCAATTCTAGTTGATAGGCAACTGGCCCAATGCGTTTCAGTATCCGATAAGGTCTAATGAACCTGGGGCTTAGCTTACCCTTTCATCCAAACCTTAATATCTTCTTCCATGGAGAGACCTTGAAAAATACTAAGTCCCCCACCGAATATTCAATCCCATGACGCTTAATATCCGCATAAGACTTTTGTCTGTCCGAAGCTTCTTTCAACCGATCTCGAATTAGTTTCACTTTCTCTTCAGTATCAGATACCAACTTAGGTCCTAAAATTCACCGTTCACCAAGTTCAGTCTGACACGTAGGATTATGGCACCTATGACCATACAACGCCTCGTATGGTGCCATCTGAATGTTGGATTGATAGCTATTGTTGTATGCAAACTCTGCAATGGTAAGTAGTCCTCCCAGCTACCCCTGAAGTCAATAATACAACCCCTCAGCATATCTTCCAAGATCTGAATTACTCTCTCTAACTGCCCATTCGTCTGAGGGTGAAATGCAGTACTAAAGTCTAACCTTGTGCCCAGTGCTTCATGCAACTTCTTCTAGAATCTCGATGTAAAATGCGGATCTCTGTCAGATATAGTAGACACCGGTACCCCATGCAACCTCACAATTTCTGCCACATACAACTTAGCCAATTTTGTAGTGAGTAATATGTTCTAATTGGTATAAAATGAGCGGATTTAGTCAGACGATCCACTACCACCCATACTAAGCCTTTCTTAGTAGGCGTTAAGGGTAGCCCACTAACAAGTCCATGGTCACTCTTTCCCACTTCCAAAGAGGAATTTTCACCGATTGCAACATTCCTGAAGGCAGTTGATACTCAGCTTTAACCTGCTGGCAAGTTAGACACTTACCTACAAACTCAGTAACTTCATGCTTAAGCCCTAGTCCCAGTACAATTCTCACAAGTCTTGGTACATCTTGTTCCCACCAGGATGCATAGCGTACGGACTACTATGCACCTCTTGTAGCAAAGACTGCCTTAATTTCGAGTCTTTTAGAATACAAATTTTGCCACAAAAACATAATACCCCTTCCTTATTCAACTCAAAATTAGACTTCTCCCCACTCCCAATCTGTTGGAAACGAGGAATCAACGACTCATCTACCAGTTTCTTATCTTTAATCCTTTCAGTCCATACTGGTCTAACTTGCAGTTCTGCCAATATCCCACCATTGTCGAACAAACTTAGGCGTGCAAATATTGCTCTTAATTCAGACATAGCCCTACGGCTTAGTATGTCTGCTACTAAGTTGGCCTCGCCAGAGTGGTATTCGATTGAGCAATCATAGTCCTTCAGTAACTCTATCCACCTTCACTGTCTCAGATTAAGCTCCTTCTGAGTGAGAAGGTATTTAAGGCTTTTGTGATCCGTGTAAATGATACACTTCTCACTATATAAGTAGTACCTCCAAATTTTAAGTGCAAACACCACCGCTGCCAACTCTAGATCATGTGTGGGGTAGTTCGCCTCATGGGTTTTAAGTTAACGAGATGCATACGCAACTACCTTCCCCTCTTGCATCAACACACAACCCAACCCAACGTGCGATGCATCACTATAGACAGTGAGGTCCTTTCTAGACTCTGGCTAAATCAGAATAGGAGACTCAGTCAGGATCTTCTTCAACTTTTCAAAACTTTCCTGTTGCTTCTCTGTCCATACAAACGGTACTCCTTTACACAAAAGTTTGGTTAAAGGTGTGGCAATCAACGAAAACCCCTCCACAAAATGTCTATAATACCCTGCCAGACCCAAAAAACTCCATTTCTCAAATACACTTTTAGGTTGCTTCCAATCTAGAACAGCCTCAATTTTTCATGGATCGACTCTGATTCCTTCAGCAGATACCACGTGACCCAAGAATGTCACTTCTCGCAGCCAAAACTCACACTTGCTAAATTTGGCGTATAACTGCTTTTCCCTCAATATCTACAGAACTACCTGAAGATGCTCCTCATGCTCTTCCTCAATTTTCTACTAAGATGTCATCTATGAAATCCACTATGAGCCGGTCCAAGTAAGGTTGAAACACACGGTTCATTAAGTCCATGAAAGTAGCCAGTGCATTTGTTAGCCTAAATGGCATAGCCAAAAACTCATAATGGCCAAAGCATGTTCTAAAAGCTGTTTTGTACACATCTGCCTCCTTCACCCTTAGTTGATGATAACCCGATCGAAGATCTATTTTAGAGAACATCGCAGCCCCTCGAAGTTGGTCAAAGAGATCATCAATCCTTGGTAACGGATACTTGTTCTTGATGGTTAACTTGTTCAATTGACGGTAGTCTATACACATGCGCATAGTTCCATCTTTTTCTTGATGAACAAGACCGATGCTCCCCATGGAGACACACTAGGTCGTATAAATCCTCTATCCAATAATTCCTAAATTTAAGCCTTGAGTTCAACCAACTCCTTTGGTGCCATTCTATAAGGGGCAATAGATATTGGAGCTGTACCCGACAGCAATTCTATTCTGAATTCCACTTCGCGGTTCGGCGGTAACCCCAGTAGTTCATCAGGAAATACATCAAAAAAATCTTTAACTGCCCTTAACTCCTTAACAGATAATTCCTTAGCCTCTGAATCACTGACATACGCTAAATATACTTCGCACCCTTTTTGCACCAATTTCTCAGCTCTCAAAGCAGAAATCACATTGGACAAATAGTCATGGCGTTCACCAATGACCACCACTTCAATGCCCTAAGAAGTCTTTAAAACCACCCACTTAGCCGCACAATCTAAAGTCACCTGATGTTGTACTAACCAATCCATTCCTAAAATCAGATCAAACTCACCAAAGGGAAGTTCCATTAAGTCCGCTAGGAAAGTTTCTCCTTGGACTTCTAAAGGTACCTCCTTAAACAACTTATTTACTCTAACCGTCTATCCTAAAGGGATCAATACAGTAATCTCTCTAGCAATAGTTTCACACATCACACCCAACTTTTCAGATATCGTACATGCAATATATGAGTGCGTGGACCCACATCAATTAGAGCAGGATAAGGTAAACCATGGATGAGGAACGTACAAGTTATCACATATGGTGCATCCCTGTCCTCGCGACGGCGTGCAGCATACACTAATGTTAGTTGCCTTGCCTCTGCAATAGCAGCACCTCTGCCAGGAGCCCCACGACTGCGTCCCGTACCATTCCCGCCTCTGGCCTGACCTCGACCTTTAGGTGGCTGTTGACCACCCATTGGTGGTTGCACATTACCCAAACCAACTGTTTGCATCTGCTCTGGCCTATGTGGACAATCTCTGATACAGTGTCCCATCGATCCACATCTCAGGCTGGCTCCAGTCTTCTTCCAGCACTCTCCATAATGGCTTTTCCCACAAGCATCACAGGCTTGCAGTCCAGTATTAACAGTAAGGGCCCAACTCTAGCTGGCCCCTCATACTTGGCCCTCCTCACAGGCCTCCGAGCATAATTAGAGTGCCCTCCACTTCTCTTTGGTTTCCCTTTATCCATGTCACGATTCTGACGTTTTGTCCGTTTCACTTCCTCAGCTATCTTGGCTTTACCCACTAACACAGTAAAGTTTCGCTCCCTCTGTGAAACTATCAGTACCTGGATGTCGTCCCTGAGGCTGTCCTCAAATCATACGCAATGTTCATGCTCAGTAGCCACAATCCCACGAGCATAACGGTTGAGTCGTAAAAATTCTGCCTCGTACTTAGATACGGACTTATCTCCCTGTACCAAGTTCAGGAATTCCTTCCTACAAGCATAAACATAACCAGTACCCACATACTTCTCTTAAAACCCAGTCTTGAAAAACTCCCATGTCATCTACTCCAGCTAAGCTCCTTCCTTCACCGTGAGCCACCATTGGTAGGCTTCATCTCGCAGCAGAGAAACTACACCTTTCAACTTCTGTTCAGGTGTGCAATCAAGGTCATCCATGATTCATTTTGTAGCTTCTAGCCAATACTCAACCACATTAGGGGCTGCTCCAGCAATGCCCTTGAAAACCTCTGCCTCGTTTGACCTCAGTCGCTCAATAACTGACCCTTGGCCTGTAGCTCTATTATTCGGTCCAGCGACCCTTTCCAGTATTCGTAGCATAGCTTGCGATAGGGTATCATCCCTAGCCGCACAATCAAATGATCCAGTCTCAATTACTGGTGGAGCCGGTACTTCCCTGGCTTCCTCATTTGGCACATGTCCCAATGTTTAGCACCCAGCCGCATTACTAGCACGGCCACTCCCACGACCTCAAACAGCTCTTCCTCCTCTGGTGCTCATATCGACTCGTATTATCTAACTTAAAAGTTTTATGTGTTATCTTACAGTTTCAGTAATTATTAAGAATGTCTTATACAAACAGAAGTTTCAAGTTTGTTTTCACGAATTGAGGCCACACTACACTTTTAAGTTTCCTATAGTCTCAGTCTAACCTATCTAAAGTGTCATAACACAGTTTCAAGTCCACAATAGTCTCAATTTTTCAATATTTAAACAGTTAACAAAATTTAGAACACTTACAGATTCGGCACTAGAGACTTAGTGTGGCACACTTTCAGTAGTAGAATTCAAAATTTTCCCCAAATCCTTTAAAAATAGTTTGTAGCATATTAAATTTCAAAGTATACCCAACTTTTGAGAACATTTTAAAGAAATTCAAAAAATTTTTGAAAACCCATTCCACAACCGAGTTTTACAACCTGGCTCTGATACCACTAAATGTAACACCCCAAACCTGGCCCAAACGTTAAGGCCGTATTTAGTAGTGTCACATTAAAGTATTTTGAAATAGTGTTTCAATATAACTAGATTTGTTGTAAAAACTCCTTGTTCTTTAAGTTTGAAGAAAACATCATTCCGTTACCCTTGATTAATCAAATTATGAAAGTAGTTTACTTTGGAAAAACATAATGATTGCGGAAGCTTTGTTTGAATTCTCGTTTGCTGTGAAAATAAGGTTTTCGAAAAACAGATATCATTTCGTAAAATGTGCCTTAAAGTTAACAAATTTTAAATGAAACAGATAAACCCAATATTTAAGAAAAATTAAATAGCGGCCCTATTACAAACCCAAAATAAAAACTATAATTAAAGTAAATGAAAATCGAAAAGAATATAAAAGCAAAGTGTGGCTGCCTCTAAGTCCACGTAGCACCGAATTGCCTATGCTTTGGTATTACTTGTACGGTAAAATAAAAGGGTGAGTATACGAATACTCAGTGTGTAACGCCAATAAAAATATAATAGAATTAGTCTGGGCTAGAGCCCATTATAGTAGCATATCACAATCAGTAGGCCTAAGCCCATAATAGTAACAGTATAACATGCAATTAGAATCCTACCCAACCATCCGCTATACTCTATCTCCGTCCAACCCATCACTCCATGTAGGGATATAATTAACCCACCCAACCCTACACTCCATAGTGTAGTACCGATGCCGCACTATCGATAAAATGTAGTAGTGCTACCAGAATATTAGGCTATAAGCCACAGCATAATGCAGCGAAGCTGCCAGAACAGTACACTTCCTCTATAAACATATACCACATCCCCCATGCAATGCAACAGATTTAATGACATGCTAACATGATACAGATAACTCATACAAAGCATTTTATATTATACATATTTAATCAGAAAACATACAGAGTCAAAACAGTTATCTTACCCCTAGAGGGTATTTTGGTCATTTTGCCCCTTAGGAGAATTTCAGTCATTTATCAGTGTGGTCCTACGTATGTGAAGGCCCATCAATAGGCCCTAGGTCATCTAGTGACACATGCAACCAAACAGTCCAGAGATTCAAATACGGCCTAAAGCACTTCCATTGGGCCCATTTAGCCTGTTTCAGCCCAACTCATGAAATCGCTCATGAAAGCTATTTTTCGATGTAGGGCCACAATTCGTGGCCTCAATCAATCATATGAGCGTTCGCACACCCATGTGGCCAACATTCGATTCCTCTGCTTTTTCGCATTTTCCATTTCGGTATTTCGCCTTTATATCTAGTAGTGCGATAAACACACACCTGAAACGAGATAGTCGCCCACCGTTTTCGACAACTGTGCACTTACAGTCACCATAATCTCTTTGTTAGTCAACTACCATAACTGAATCCAAAATCATGGTATAGGTTATAATTTAATCCACCTAACGTCACTTACCAACAAGGGAAAAAAATGATCACTTGCAAGAGACAGAGATTCGGCCCCCTTTCTCCCTTAAACATATCAACCCCTAATCATACGATCAAAATACGATGCCATAAGACCCTCACTTAGAAGAAAACAATTAATCACATAAGGGTACACGTAAAATTCCAAATAGTGTAATCAACACTTATGATTAAGAAACTTACCTAAGACTAAAAAACCATCCACAATGAAAAGGAATTTGAGTCTCGGTCTTACCACTAAGGACTTAGATTTGGCCTACATAAAAGAAGAGTAAAAAAAAATAAGAAAAAGGCAATAACAAGGTTCGACCAAAGCCAAGGTTTCGACAAGAAAAGAATACCCACTGGCCCTATGAAATGCCAGAGTTCTTACCGATTGTTCAATAACGAAAACGAGAAACAAAAGGGAAAAAGGTACAATCGGTTCAAAAAGAATGAGAAGGAAAAAAAATTAAATATAGTAAATTCGACTACTGTTGTAAGAAAAAGAAGATGTGATGAAGAAAAAGAAGAATCGGTCTAGAGGGGAAAAAGATTGGGAAAGGAGGAAAGAAATTGGTCAAAAGAGATGAAAGAAGGACTATGATAGGAGGTTCAGTAAAATGAAGAAAAATATGGTGAGAAAGAAGTAGAGAGAGTCGATGAAAACCAAGACCAATGGTTCATTTGGCTTTTGCAAAGTCAAAGAGAAGAGAGAGTGCAAATGTAAGATGGTGTCGGTCAATGCTAAGAAAACTAAAGGAAAGCAATACCTCTACCCCCCACAAAAGCCGAAAAATCCTAGCGTAAACACTTTAATTTGGTAACAAAAATATATCATTGACCAAATGGCACCTCAAGTCCCACATCCAGCCAAAACTTTCCAATACAATCCTTTAATACCTGCATGAAATCAACCATTCATCAATCCAAAATTTCAAATAAAATAAAAACACTCCCACCGCTTGACTTGTTTCACTAACAACAGCCCTCCATTCACAATCCCACTGCTTGACCGATTCATCCTACTGCTAAAGGGAGTTTCGGTCAAGCTCAACATCCATCCCACGTGAGCCGCAAAAAAAATCCAAATACGTCCTGATTGCTCGAACCTGCAACCTCTAATAAATGCCCCTTACACACACACGCCTTGACACTAAACCAATATGACTTTCATGTCAATATCCCCACGCATCAACTTATAAACCTTCCGTCTAGAGTGCTGTGTTTCCCTTTAAGTGCTAAAAAGATAACATTTTTCCCTTAAGCAGACTCGAACCCCTGACCTAAGTGTACTACACACGCATCCTTTCCAACTTACCATCATCTTTTTCATGAGAAGCTACAGCCGAAATAAAATAAAAGGCCTACTAACCGTGCCTATATCTTCTGAAGCCAAAATAATAAAATTTTTCCAAGACCTAGGTTCACTCACAGGACCCTTCCAACACTCCAACCCACTTTTAACTCACTTAATTAACACCCCCAAACATAAAATCAAAGCAAGAAAAACAAAATTACAAAATCCAAAAATTTAGGGTGTTACATGTATGATATTTATATGACTGATTCTAAACATGACATGCCGCATACACGTAATATTTATGTCACTACATACTGCATAGGGGGAATTTTGATGTTGAGGAAGTATTGCTTAGTGGCTCTACCACGTATTTATTGTTACTGGTGGCTTTGCCACGTATTCTGATTCTAGTGGCTTGCCACGTTTACTGTCATTAGCAGCTTTGTTGCATTATTACTGCTACCAGCGTCGCTGCGATATTAGTGTGCTGGCTAGGTAGGTCGATTTTATCCCTACATGGTGTGTTGGTTGGTACGGGTGGTGTGTTGGTTGGATTGAGATAGGTTGCATATCTGCACTGTACTGATATTGTATTGGGCTAAAGCCTAAATTGTTTTGTCACTGAATAAGGCTCAGACCCAGACTGTATCTGCATGCATTGTTTTGTTTGACTGATAGGGGGTTACACACTGAGTTTTCGCGAACTCACCCTTTCTTTTAACTGTACAGGTAATCCCCAGCCTTAGACAATTTGGGCCGCAAAGGGACTCGGAGGTGGTCACACGATTGCTGCTATTTTGCTTTTGATTTTATTCACTTAAATTACATATGGGTTTTATTTTATTTTATTTTGTAATAAGGCCATTTGAGGATTTAACTTTTAATTGGGCTTGATTTCTTACTTTAAACTGCTAGAGTAGGGTAAATGAGTTTTCAAAATAATAACTATTTTCAAAGGGAAACACGCATTTTAAACTTCATGGTTTTCAACTAGAAAAGCTTTTGCGGTTTTGATCAGTCTAAGAAATCAACGATAACAAATATGGCAACTGTTTTGGTAAGATGTTTTCAACTCATAATAACGTAATTTGCTGAATTTTTCTCAAGTAATAACAACTAGACAGATTTTAAATTAAATTTGGATTTTTATCAACAAATCTAAATTTTGGAAAGCTTTTTGATGGGATGATTTGCTAAACACAAACACTAAAATATTTGAACATTAAATGAACTTCTATCGACAATTCTTTTTCTCTTATGACACTTTGATGTGACACGCCAGATTCAGCCATAACTTCTAAGCTGGGTTTGGGGTGTTACATAGTTAGTTTCTTCTTTCCCTAAGCTTTTTGCTTCCCCTTAAAGGATGAGGAGCCCGAAAGTAAGTTTGCCTTAGGTTTCTCTTGATTTGGCTTACCACCATTCAACATCAACTTATAGGATTGTAATTCCTTCATGAGCTAAGTCAAGGTAAGTGCCTTGTTCCCCAAGTTGTAAGCGGCCCTAAAGCTAGCGACTCTTTGGTTAAGGATTTGAACATTATTTCAATCTTAGTGTTCACATCTAGTTCAGCCCCATTATCTCTCGTTTCCACAAAGAATCCCATAAGATTAATCATATGTTCTTTGATCAGAGTGTCGGGTTTCTGTTGAGAGTTTATTAAAATTGTAATAGCAGATTGTTGAGCCAATACGACTTGGCCTCCAAGCAAATCCTCCAAATATCATAATCTCTTTGGCAATACGAAAATTCTCATATTACTTTTACAATACATTACTCATGCTCACTAACATATAACATCAAGCAATCAAGTCAGAATCTCTCTAGCAATTTCTTGCTTTGGGTTAAGCTTCTAGTGGGCAGGGTTCGTCAAGGACGAATTTATGTTTCTCATAGCTGAGAACTATCAACAAGTTCCATTTCCATGCTCAAAAGTTATCCCTATTCAATTTATTCTCAATAAGGATGCTAATAAAAGGAGTAGGAGACATATTTGAACTGAAAAACAATAAAGATTCGATAATTTCTATCTTTGTGTTAAGCAAATATTTTCATTTCAACAACATATCAAGAATGTAGTATGATGCATACGTCTTGTATGAAAACCTTGAAAAACATTTTTCTTTTTCTACGATCATTCTCACATCCATCAATCATGTCACCTTGGGGTCTTATGATTAACTAGCAAGAACATGGATTATGTCCAATCAGTTCGTGAATCTTAATTATCAAGACTCCACACGAACCAATGATTATTTTACGTTTGACCATCATCTCTAGCTTAAATATCATTTCTTGGGAAACTATTTAATAAGAGACTATATTGAGTGTGTAACAATTGGCTCAACACCTATCATGCACATGCTTTCATATGTGAGTCATCTTGGGACAATCTCACTGAGAGTCATCTTAGGATAATCTCACTAAGAGTCATGCATGACTAGTTGTCCTTAAAAGAAAATCCCATCCAGTGAACCCAAATGACAAAGTTTACCTTAGGGTGCAGCTAGGATAAGAGCCAGCTCAAAAATTTATCATGATATCACTTAAGGACCATTAATGGACCCCGTAGGTCTTGTTCAAGGACTTTCTCCCACTCAATATTTTAAAAACATGTAAGGTTTTATCCCAGATTTTAAGAATGATCATACAATAGTCCTAGTGACATTCTTAACTAATATATTTGAAATGCTTCCAATATATGCATGGCATGCTATGACAGTTTTACAATATTCACATTAATTTATTCACAAGAATAAATCAATCGTAAAAACAAACAATTTTGATTCACCACAGTTTTTCTTTTAAGGGAAAAATCGAATAAGTGAATGTGAATTGTGCACTAGGTGGGGTCCTAGGAAAGGGAGGTGAGTCATATTGGACCACTTAAAAACCAAGTCTTTCATTGCTAGAGCCAATCCTAGACATGCACCTGCTCATTGCTACACTTCTCACAACAATCGAATAACTTAAAGACGTGAATAAAACAACACAACACATGTATTTTCTCAATACCACACTTCTTTTTCTTAATCAATCAACTGTGAATCATCTCATACATATATATCAAAATTATAATATAACATAATATAAATATTATAAAAAAATAAAACAGATATATAAGGAGATGGGTAATTAAAATAAAATTGTCAGCCAAGGTTTCCTTGGTTCTATTTCTTGAAAATAAAAAAATTACATAAAATTTCACCACAAGGCATTCTTTAGGTCTTCAACTGTCATCGCTCCATCTTTTCCTCGTCATTGACTCCTTTTAGAAAAATTACATTTAAGTACTATGTCTATTTCTAGCTCACAAGAATTCTATGAATTTAAAAACAAACAGTCCTACATGGAGATGATATGTAACACCCCTAACCCGCAACCGTCGCCAGAATAAGGTTAAGAGGCATTACTAAACTTATTACACAACAAAGCATCCAATTCTCATACATTCACAATCATATTGTCCCTTAATAAGGCCTACGAGGCCTTAAACATGCTTTAGAAGTGGTTTTGGACTAAACTGATAACTTAGAACAATTTCGAAAAACTTAGCAAATTTTCTCAAAAACAGGGGAGACACGCCCATGTGTCTCACACGGTCACCAAACACCCTCATGTCATAGGCCATGTTGACATTCGAAATGGAATCACATGGCCGTGTCCCAGACCATGTCCTACCCCGTATAACTCTCTAACTTGGCCACACGGTTGACCACACGCCCGTGTGTCTAAGCTGTGTGCCTATTCGAAATGGCCACACACGCCCATGTACCAATCCGTGTACTAGGCCATGGCAAACCTATAAGGTATATTGACTTATGCCACACGGCCAGTCACATGTCCATGTGTGAAGCTATGTGGAGCATACTGACTTGTATTTAATTTCAACACTAGAGACACACGGTAGTGTACCATGACATACGTCGCACACGGCTGAGACACACGCTTGTGTCTCTGCCCGCGTGGACAAAATAGGCCATTTACAAGACCATTTTGCCACCCAAAATTTCATACCTGACACAAGCATAAATAATACCATTTCCATACACAAGTAGGCAGCCAAAACAACCTCACATAAGCACAAATCATGTTATCTCAAATCCAACCATTTTAATATTCAATGTACTACAATTCACCTATTCAATTCACACCAATTTACCCAGCCAATTACACATCAAAACAATATGATTCATTAGCCATAATTCACTTATATTACATAATCTGTAATCAACCAATTCATCATTCCAAAACCAACCAACATCAAAACATATCTTAACTAATTATACACCTCATACCATAAGAACCATTAAAGCCACATAAATCATCATCAAGCATACCAAAATGAATCACACCACATATACGTACACAAACCACAACAATCAAAATAAGCCAACTCATTTGGCTATATACACATCAAAACTTATATCGTTAACAAACCATACCAAATGGCCAAATACATAACCATCAAACATACCAAAAGACTATAGCCTATACATGCCATATGCCATATATATATAATCTCAAAAGTACCATATAGATGTCCGATAGTGCGATGAAGTCTTTGACGATCCCTGGATCCGAGCTAGCTCGATTTCACTATAAAACATGGAGAAATAACACGAAGTTAGCTTCATAGCTTAGTAAGCTCGTATGATAATAAACTTAACATAACCAATAAGTGCAATTCAATCAAATAAACATAATATGCTATAACACATATCAATTCACAAACCTTTCTAATGTTTAAATCATTATCACATATGAATTCATAAACTTATCTCCAATCGATTCTCATATAGGTTCCGTACATACCTTTATCACTTAAGTTGATCTTAATTTCATCCTTGCCTTGTTTATGCCCGTTGAACTATTCGAAATCACTAAAGGATACACGGGAATCACACATTCATATTACAATGCCATATCCCAGACATGGTCTTACATGTAATCTTATATCGATGCCATAGCCCAGCTATGGTCTTACACAAAATCTCATATCGATGCCATATCCTAGATATGGTCTTACACATAATCTCAGTAACCCTAATGTCATGACATCTGCATCCTATACTATTCTTAAGGTTCGTACGGGACCTAAATCTATCGATTCCTTGTTGATTTTGTCTTGTAACTCATATTCAACCATTTTCAATTCAATTCAATAATAATAAAACATATATATAACATAATTTAACATATTTATTGGCATATGAACTTACCTCGTGTATGGAATTGATGAAACAGATCGACTATTTAATAACTTTACTATTCCCTTGATCTAAGTCTGAATTCCTCTTTTCTTGATCTATACGTAATCAAAATCAGCTTATTTTATCATCTATTCATTCAATTTAGTCCAGATCACACATTTGAACACTTTTACACATTAGCCCATATATTTTCACATTTTTACAATTTAGTCATTATTTCACAAAACACAAATTCATGCAATTTCTTTACTACTCACGCTAGCTGAATTCTCTATAGGTCCCTAGCATCCCATATTTATCACTTTTTTACACATTTAACCACACATTTTCATCTTTTCACAAATTAACCCCTATTTTGTATTTTCACTCAAAATCACTTAACAAAACTTGTAAACCTATCAAACAATATTCATATTTCATCATCAAACATCAAATGACACATAAAATCATAAATGAAAACTCTCAAAATCTTTAACAATTTTGCAAAATAGTCCCTGAGCTAGCTAGAACTAGTTACAACGATCACAAAAACATAGAAATCATCAAAAACTAAGTCAAAATGGACTTACATGCACTAGTATCAATGGCCAAACCTTTGAACCCTAGAAAAATGGTTTCCTTCTTCTAATTTTAGGTCACAAGGATGAAGATGGAAAAAATATGGCTTTTGTTTTATTTAATCAACCTTAATTACCAAATTACAAAATTAACCTTAATATAAAACTTTTAAAACCATATAAATGATGTCCATTATTGTCCACTCAACATGTTAATGGTCTAATTTCAACATAAGGACTTCCACTTTTCAATGTCATTGCTATAAAGCACTTTAAACTAATAGAACATGAATTTTGAATTTTATGCGATTTAATCCTTTTTACCAAATTAAACATTCAATCGATAAAATTAATTCACGAAACTTTCACACATACACACTAACATACTGTAAATAATTAAAATAATATTAAAATAATTTTTTGATCTCATATTTGTGGTTTCAAAACCACCATTCTGATTTAACAAAAAATAGGCTGTTACATGATAGTCCACGGTCTATTTCCTAAGAACCACAACCTTGACAAAAACTAACATTTAATCAATTTAATCCATAAATTAAAATCTAACAAAAATCACTTCACAAAATGATAATACTCTGAAATAACATATTTTATGTATTAATTACATATTTATTTTGAGTATGATCCTACTAATTTGAGCTATTTATGGTTTTTTATCTGGTAGGGATTAAATTGATGGCAAAAGAAAATTTAAGGGCAAAAAGCATGAATTTGAAGACAAAATGGGCCACCCTGCGAAATAAGAAAGAAGTGGTGCCAAAAATACAAAGTGTGGAATACTTAGGGGAAAAAATTTAAAGAATAGATTTATAAACATAAGACTCTATTTAAATTTGAATTTTATTAGGATTATTATTAATATTATTATTTAGATAGGAACAAACTAAGTTTTCCATGTACTATAAATAGGAGATAGAGTGACACAAATCGACATTCATCTTTTTTGTAAAAGCTCCCTCTTCCAAAAAGCTTCAGCTTTTTGTTCCTTTTATTTATTCAATAAAATTCCAATTTATTAAAATTATTTCTTTTTTCCCGAAAAGCATGAGCCACTAAACTCATCTAGCCAAAGGTTGTCAAGATTCCTCAAAAAAGGTTCATAAGGTTTAGAATCCGCACTTACCCTTTTCAACGAGTATTCATCGTTTCTCTGCATTACAGGAAGGACACTTTTGTCCATGTCCTTCCAAAAATGATCTTTTCATCTTATGCAAAGGTGGCCGTTTTGTATGTTTTATAAAGGTTGGCTAGAGTTCGGTTCCTCTAAATCGTAAGGCTAAAATCTAAGTTTAGCTGGTGGTCGTAGGTGTCCTTTTCCACTATAGCTGGCTTATTCTGTCATGGTAAGGATCACCTAAAACCCTAGGATTAAACCAAGGAAGATCAAAATAACCGGAGGCTGGAATCTCTTAATCAAAGAATCTTTTCTCTCAATTATGTTTATTTTTACAATTTCAATTTCAATTTATACAATCGCAATTCGTCCATATTTTTAATTCTTTCATTTTTATTTTTTTAGGTACGCTATTTTTCTTGGGCACAACTGTGCTCGGGATCTCGAAGAATAAGAAGTTGTGCAAATCCAGTCATTGAGGATTTGACCCTACTTCCCTTATACTATCCTTTTCGTTATTTTATTGGGATAGGCTATTTTTTGTGCTTCCAACGACAAACCACAAAAGAAAAAAAATCCCAATCAAAGCTTCATGTGACAGCCTTAAAACGACCCTAGTCAGAATGTGGTTTCGAGACCACAAAATCGAGGCACAAAAATAATTTAATATTTATTTTGATGCCTATTGTATGTGCCAATTCATGTGTGACATCTTAGGTGCTTCAATTTAGTATTATAATTATGAATTGCACCTAAAAGGGCTAAATTATGAACTTTGAAAATGTGCTAGACACATGTGTGATGACCTATTAATGCATGCATGAGAAAAAAATGGATTTGCATGTCAAATTGCCCACTTTTATGATAGTGGATGGTAATGATGAGGTTTTGGCATTTTGTGAATTGTTATTTAGTCATATATTAATAATAAAAGAAATTATTATTTAGTTATCATAAAATAAAAGATGAATTAAATAATAAAGATTTTGGGTGAAAAGAACAATGTGTTCATCTTTTTCTCTTCTCCATAGCCGAAACTCAAAGAAAGAAAATTAAAAATTCAAGCTAGATGGTTCGGTCATTACTTAGCCAAGTTGAAAGGTATGCTCATAATTTTTGCTTTTGAAATTTTGTGAATCAAAGATGGATGCTAAATCATTTGCTTAGTCTTGAATAAATTTTGAGTTTGGTTTTGCCATGGATATTCGGCCATATGAGCAAGGATGGGAGAATTGTGTTTTCCTTAATGCTTGTGTTAAATAATGGAATTTAGGTGTTGCTTGAGCTAGTTTAAGGGTCCTCTCCTTTGCCCATTATGGAATTCTTTGAGCTTTGGAAGATGTAGGCATTCGGCCATGTCAAATTCGGCTAAGGAATTGTTAAGTTGAAGCTATGAACTTATTAAAGCTTGTTAATGAACCTTATGGTGTTATATGCATGGAATTTTAAGTTGAACTTAGAAATTTTGGTTTTGTGGGAGAATACCGAACCTAAGGGCATTTGGTTCTTTAAGAATAGGATTTGTTTTGTTTTCGATTAGCAAATTGATTTTAGCATGATATTTAGTTTAATGAAAATGATTTAGGGTGAATAAAGGTTAATTTGGATAAGGTGAGCTCCTTAAATTGTTTATCGAAACCTAATTGTAAATTGAAATTAGTGAAGCATGTTAATTTTGGGTAATTAGTAATATGACAAGGAAAATGATGCTTTGATTTTGAAATTGAGTTTATGATGGCCGAATAAGCTCATTGTAGGTGAATGTTTAAATATTGAATATATCATTTGAGAATTTAAAAGAAATTGCCGTATGAATGCTAGTAAAAAGGAAATTTGATTTGTTTAAAATCAAACATGTCTTTGTTAATTGAGGAATGAATATACATGAATCTGGATTATTTAAATCTTGTTATGAGTGACTAACATGAGCTAATTGCTTTCGGTTAAGGGTGTTTTATATTTAGCAAGCACATTTGGTTGAGTGATAAACCATGAAGTCTTGGTATGTTATGTTATGTGCCAAGGTAAAAGGGAGGAAGAATGCTTTTTGTTTGGAGAATTATGCATTCGGCTATGGGCCCATGTTTCCCTTAAATGACATATGGATGTTTGATATTATGCTTCTATACAACAGTGAATTGCCGTGGCTAGTATGAGTTTTTGAACTTAAAATTTGACCTTATATGTGTTGATAATGCCGCATATTAAGTTAAGTAATTATATCTAGTTTTAGTTTAATTCTAAATGAATGTGCATGCTAGATGCCACTTTGAAATAGGGTAGAAAGGTTGTCTATGTTTATATTGCCGAATGTGAAATTAAGCAGCATGTTAGTAGTGTTAATGTCTTAATTTGTGAATAAGAACTTTAAAAAGTGAATTTGTATAAATCTGCTTGGTACAGCAGCAGTAACGTGTTAGCTGAATTAGAGGCTAAATAAATTATGTAATTAAAGCTAAATGAGTCTAGTTTCTTATAAAAGAAACCTTTTAAGCAAAGGAATTTCCGATGAAGAGATTTTTAAAGTAGTGTGAGACAGTGTCAGATTGACTCCAAAATTCTCTATTTTATTTTTAGAAATCATTATAAATTGTAAAAAAATATCCATAAGATGTAATTTATATGCTTAGAATCCTTAATGAGTCTATTTTTCAAGAGAGGTATACAAGAAAATTTTCCGAGACCTGAACTATGAGATAATTGAACTTTAGTACAGAAGGGTTGGAACTGTCCGACAGTGAATTAGGGGTAACTTTGAGGATTAAACTGTATTATTGCTCAATTCAAAAATTCTGGAAATTTTATGGTAGAAAGCTACATGAGTCTAGTTTCAGGGAAAATTTACGAAACTTGATTTGGAGTTTCGTAGCTCCAGTTATGAATAATTTAGTGAATGTTGCTTAGGAAGTCAGCTTGTAGTGACTTGTGGTATATATGTGATTGGCCGAATGTGTATGTTTGCTATGAGAAGTATATGCGTTTCTTATTTGACTATAAGTGAAAATGATCAATTGAGATGTTTGAATAAGAATTAATGAAATTAAATATTTTATTTAGCTCAAGAGCATAGAGGGACAAGTTCGGATAAAGGAAAGGCTAAAGTGGTCGAATAGCTAACCCATAGTTGCTCGGGAAAGTTCAAGGTAAGTTTTGAGTAATTGAATTTGGTATTTAATTTAAAATGCCATGATATACATGCATGATAGTTGAACGATGTCCCATTGAGAAAGAAACCTTATACATGTTTGCTATATAGCCGAATGGCTCATAGAGAAAGAAACTAAAATTGGGATTTGAAATGTATTGCTTATGTATGTTTGCTCATTGGGCCAAAAGTCTAGAAAAAGGAGTATAGCTGTATGAGTTTTGAATGATATTTACGACATAAAGTCAATAAGCATGTTATATGTTTGTATACGAATGAATTGATTGAATTACAAATGTGATCTTGCTATGTGAAATGTGGCAACATGTGAATACTTATGTATGAGACTCTGTAAGGTGAATCTGGGATTAAAGACCCGATGACTATATGTGGAGACTATGTCCGGGTTAAGACCCGAAGGCTATATGCGGGGATCATGTCTGGGTAAAGGCCTGATGGCTATGTGCGGAGATTATATCTGGGGTAAAGGCCCGATGGCTATGTGTGGAGATTTTATCCGAGCTAAAGGTCTCGCTGATGATGCGAGTAAAGCCTAAGACTAAAAGACTTCATGGTAACAATTGCTAATGAATGCGCTTAAAGTGCTAGGTTATACAGGTATGTACCCTAAGCTTATATGCAAGCTTGTTTTCGACCAAATCATACGGTCATTATACGATTGCTTATGTGAGTATGAAATGAGACTATTAAATTGGTTATCGTGCAATTGGTCAATGTGAAATGTTATGTGAAATTATGCAATACGTCTATATTTACATGAGCTCACTATTAAGTGAAAGTTATCTGCATGTTGTATATGATGAGAATGTGTATATTCGGTTAAGGGGTGACATACCCAAAGAAGTGGGAAACGAAAATGCAAACAACTATGTTATAATTTGATTTTTATCCGTTGTCATTGCATAAAACTTACTAAGCATTGTAATGCTTACTCCGTTTACTTTGTTTCCTCTGTTTTATAGATCTCTTTTTGAAGCTAAGGACTCGGGGATTGAAGCTTTAAATCACCTACACTATCGTCGTTATTTTGGTACATTCGATAGTTATTTTGAGACCAATGGCATGTATAGGCTAATCTCCTTTTGTTAAACCAAATTATATTTTGTGTTGTAATTATCCTAGCCATGCAAAAATGGCTTGTTTAATCTCTAAGTTGAGTATATGTTTTTGATAAAATGTTATGCGAATTATTACTTTAATGCGAATAGGATTGCTTACTACCTAAGAAATTCAATTGTACTTAGAGACTCTATCATACCTATTGGTAAGTAGTCACTTTGCAACTATGATAGTACTCCTATAGTGATCGAACGTAATATGGTTGCATTAGTTGAAGCTTTTGAAAGGTAGATTGTTCGGAAATAGAAATTTAAGTAAATCATTAATCGTCATATAATGTACAATCGAATCTATGCCTGATATGTATCTATGAAATTCGGTAAGTTACGTTTAGTTTAGTAATACCTCGATATCCTATTCCGGCGACGGACGGGGGTATAAGGTGTTACATTTTTATTGGTATCAGAGCTACGGTTTAGTCGATTCTTGGACTAACATAGCGCGTGTGAGTATAGCTATGCATGCCATTTTGTGATAATACGATAGTGTGGTGATTTCTGACTTTCGAAATGTGTTTTTTGTATAGTAATGGATCCCGATCCAGATCGAGCCGTAGCGAAGGATATCGAGAGTGTAGCGGCTACTCCCGCGCAAGGGACCGCACCGAATGACTCTCAGCCGAATACCAGTCATCGAGATGATGACATGAGGTAGAATTTTTATGCTATGATGAATGATTGGTTCACTCAATTCCTACGAACTAATCCGGCTGTTCCACAACCTCTTCCCCCGAATAACCCACTTCCGACCCTTGTGGCTCCTCCTGAGACCGACCCTGTGAGGTCGAGTAAACCCCCGGTCGACAAAATTAGAAAATACGGGGCTGAAGAGTTCCGGGCTACATTTGATAATGATGCTGAGCGGGCCGAGTTTTGGCTCGATAATGTAATCCGTGTGTTCGATGCATTGTCATGTACACTCGATGAATGTTTGAAATGTGCCGTATCTCTGTTGCGTGATTCTGCCTACTATTGGTGGAACACATTAGTTTCTGTTGTGCCAAGAGAGCGGGTTACTTGGGAGTTTTTCCAAATTGAATTCCAGTAAAAGTATATCAGCCAGAGATTTATCGAATAAAAATGGAAAGAATTTCTTGAGCTTAAGCAGAGCCGAATGTCAGTGACTGAGTATGAGAGAGAATTTGTACGGCTCAGCTGATATGCTCGCGAGTGCATATCATCCGAAGCTATTATGTGTAAACGCTTCGAGGACGGGTTAAATGAAGACATCAAACTACTGGTTGGCATTCTGGAAATTCAAGAGTTCGTTGTTCTTGTCGAGCGAGCCTGTAAGGCTGAAGAGCTTAAAAATGAAAAGAGAAAAGCTGATAACGGAGCCAGAGAGTTCCGTAAGAGATCTTCAGGGAAGTCTACTCAAAGATCATCGAAGAAGTTTCGAAGTGAGTCAGACAGACCAAATGCTACTTCGGGTTTTTCTAGACGAGACCGTGATTGACCCCCTATGAGTACACGTGCCACTTCTGCTGCTAGTGTTGGGAACGACTATCGAGATAGAGCCGAATGCAAGTATTGTGGAAAATGGCATTCGGGGAGCTGCAGATTTCATCATCGCTCCTGTTATAAGTGCGGGTCGGCTGATCACTTTATAAGAGATTGCCCTTGATGGTCTGAACAGAATATGAATCAGAGTGGGAAACCAAGCACTACTTCAGCACGAGATAGACCACCTAGAAATCCGAGAAATGCTAGCGGCGGTCAGGGAAGGTTTAAAGATGCCACGACAAAATCTGAGACTCGTGCCCCTGCTAGAGCTTACGATATACGTGCACGCGAGGATGCCTCTTCCCCAGATGTTATTACCGGTACTTTCACTCTCTTTGATACTAATGTGATTGCTTTGATTGACCCCAGTTCAACTCATTCATATGTATGTGAAACTTTGGCATCCAGTAAGACTCTCTCTGTTGAGTCTATTGAGTTTGTGATTCGAGTATCCAATCCCTTGGGTCATTGTGTTTTAGTTGATAGAGTGTGTAAGAAATGTCCCCTTATGGTTCGGAATTCCTGTTTTCTGACCGATTTGATGCTTTTGCCATTCAATGAATTCGACGTTATTTTCGGAATGGATTGGTTGACTGTGCATGATGCGGTAGTGAATTGCAAGCGAAAGACTATTGATTTGCGATGTTCGAATAATGAGATATTCGGATTGAGTCTTCTGATCTAAACGGGCTACTGGCAGTAATATCTTCTATTCTGGCTCAGAATTTATACAAAAGGGTTGCAAGGCTTCTCTTGCTTATGTTTTGGATAGCAAAATATCCGAACGAAAGCTTGAGACCGTACCTATGGTTTGTGAGTATCCGGACGTGTTTCCTGAAGAATTACCGAGATTACCGCCTGTTAGAGAGGTTGAGTTTGGCATTGAGCTAGTTTCGGGTATAACTCCGATTTTGATTGCTTCGTATCGTATGGCTCCGATAGAGTTGAAAGAGTTGAAATCTTAGTTGCAAGAGTTAACTGATAGAGGTTTCGCAAGACCGAGCTTTTTACCCTGGGGTGCACCAGTTTTGTTCATGAAAAAGAAAGACGGGACTTTGAGAATGTGTATTGACTATCAGCAGCTGAATAAAGTGACTATAAAGAATAAGTATCCGTTGCCTCGTATCGACGACTTATTTGATCAGCTAAAGGGAGCTTCAGTGTTTTCAAAGATCGACTTGCGATTTGGCTATTATCAGTTGTGAGTTTGAGACTCAGACGTACCCAAGACTGCTTTTAGAATGAGGTACGAACACTACAAATTTTTAGTGATGCCGTTTGGGCTAACTAATGCCCTCGCTGTTTTCATGGATCTTATGAATCGGGTGTTTAAGTAGTACCTAGATCGATTTGTGGTTGTGTTTATCGATGACATTTTGGTTTATTCTCGCGATGAGCTTGAGCATGCCGAGCATTTGAGACTTGTGCTTCAAATTTTGCGTGATAATAAGTTGTATGCAAAATTCAGTAAATGTGAGTTTTGGTTGCACGAGGTCAGCTTTCTGGGACATATTATATCTGCATCAAGTATACGAGTCTATTCGAATAAAATTTTAGCTATCCTTGATTGGAAGCCTCCTAGAAATGTCTCAGAAGTCCGAAGCTTTTTGGGGCTTGCCGGGTATTACCGACGGTTTGTGAAAGGCTTCTCCATGATTTCAACCCCGTTGACGAAGCTATTGCAGAAAGATGTTAAATTCGAATGGTCTGAGAAGTGCCACAAGAGTTTCGACCAGTTGAAAGCCCTATTGACGGAAGCTCCGATTTTAGTTCAGCCAGAATCCGGTAAAGAGTATGTGGTCTATAGCGACGCGTCTTTGAATGGCTTGGGATATGTTTTGATGCAAGAGGGCAGAGTCATTGCGTATGCTTCGAGACAGTTAAAGCCTCATGAGAAAAACTATCCGACTCACGATCTCGAATTAGCTGCCATTGTGTTTGCTCTGAAGATTTGGCGTCACTACCTTTTTGGTGAGAAATGTCATATCTTTTCTGACCATAAAAGCCTCAAATACTTGATGACGTAAAGAGACTTGAATCTGAGACAAAGACGTTGGCTTGAATTGCTAAAGGATTACGAGCTTGTCATTGACTATCATTCGGGAAAGGCGAATGTAGTTGCTGATGCTCTTAGCCGGAAATCATTGTTTGCTCTACGCGCCATGAATGTGCATTTATTGGTATCTGATGATGGTGTGATGATAGCAGAATTAAAAGCGGAACCGGTGTTTCTACGGCAAGTTTGTGAGGCTCAAAAAGCAGATGATGATTTAATTGCCAAGCGAGCTCAACGCGATTTAAATGTGGATTCTGAGTTTCAAGTTGATGACAATGGTTGTTTGAGCTTTCGAGGCCGAGTATGTATTCCGAGAAGTTTAGAGTTGGTTTCGATAATTCTAAATGAAGCTCATAATAGTCGAATGTCGATTCATCCAGGAAGTACAAAAATGTACAACGATTTGAAACGTCAGTATTGGTGACATGGTATGAAACAAGACATCTCAAATTTTGTGTCAAAGTGTTTGATATGCCAACAAGTAAAAGCAGAACATCAGGTACCTTCGGGATTGTTGCAACCGATTTTGATTCCAAAGTGGAAATGGGATAAAGTCACGATGGATTTTGTATCGGGGCTACCATTGACATCGAGCAAGAAGGATGCGATATGGGTTGTTGTAGATCGATTAACTAAATCGGCTCATTTTATTCCCGTGCGTACGAATTACTCGCTTGATAAGTTAGCAGAATTGTATGTTTCTCAGATTGTCAGATTGCACGGGGTGCCTATCTCTATCGTATCAGATAGAGACCCGAGATTTACATCGTGATTTTGGAAGAAACTACAAGATTCTCTAGGTACTAAGCTACATTTTAGTACCGCATTTCATCCTCAGACGGACGGTCAGTCGGAGCTAGTAATTCAAATACTTGAGGATATGTTGAGATGTTGTATCTTGAGTTTAGTGGTTTGTGGGAACGGTATTTGCCTTTGATTGAATTCGCTTACAACAACAATTTCTAATCGAGCATTAAGATGGCACCTTACGAGGCTTTGTACAGACGCAAATGCCGTACACCATTGTTCTGGACCGAGCTCAGTGAAAATAAGATTTTTGGGGTTGATTTGATTAGAGATGCCGAGCAGAAAATAAAGGTGATCCGTGATAGCCTTAGGGCAGCTTCAGATTGCCAGAAGTCTTATGCGGATCTAAAGCGAAAAGACATTAAGTATCAGGTCGGAGACAAAGTATTTCTTAAAGTGTCACCTTGGAAAAAGGTGCTTAGATTCGGCCGTAAAGGTAAATTGAGCACGAGGTTTATCGGGCCGTATGAAATATCAGAACGGATTGGTCCGGTAGCATATCGATTGATTTTGCCTCCCGAACTTGAAAAGATTTCACGATGTTTTTCATGTTTCAATGCTTCGACGATATAGATCCAACCCATCACATGTGATTAATCCATCTGACATTGAGATTCGATCTGCTTTGAGTTATGAAGAGGAACCAATTCGTATTTTCGTACACGAGGTTAAAGAGTTGCGGAATAAGAGGATTTCGCTAGTGAAAGTGTTGTGGGTCAAACACGGGTGGAAGAAGCTACTTGGGAGCTTGAGGATTCAATAAAAGAACGTTATCCAAACTTATTTTCCGGTAAGATTTTCGGAGACGAAAATTTCTTAAGTGGGGAAGAGTTGTGACAACCTTAAAACGACCCTAGTCGGAATGTGGTTTCGGGACCACAAAACTGAGGCACAAAAATAATTTAATATTTATTTTGATGCCTATTGTATGTGCCAATTCATGTGTGACATCTTAGGTGCTTCAATTTAGTATTATAATTATGAATTGCACCTAAAAGGGCTAAATTATGAACTTTGAAAATGTGCTAGACACATGTGTGATGACCTATTAATGCATACATGAGAAAAAAATGGATTTGTATGTCAAATTGCCCACTTTTATGATAGTGGATGGTAATGATGAGGTTTTGGCATTTTGTGAATTGTTATTTAGTCATATATTAATAATAAAAGAAATTATTATTTAGTTATCATAAAATAAAAGATGAATTAAATAATAAAGATTTTGGGTGAAAAGAACAATGTGTTCATCTTTTTCTCTTCTCCATAGTCGAAACTCAAAGAAAGAAAATTGAAAATTCAAGCTAGATGGTTCGGTCATTACTTAGCCAAGTTGAAAGGTATGCTCATAATTTTTGCTTTTGAAATTTTGTGAATCAAAGATGGATGCTAAATCATTTGCTTAGTCTTGAATAAATTTTGAGTTTGGTTTTGCCATGGATATTCGGCCATATGAGCAAGGATGGGAGAATTGTGTTTTCCTTAATGCTTGTGTTAAATAATGGAATTTAGGTGTTGCTTGAGCTAGTTTAAGGGTCCTCTCCTTTGCCCATTATGGAATTCTTTGAGCTTTGGAAGATGTAGGCATTCGGCCATGTCAAATTCGGCTAAGGAATTGTTAAGTTGAAGCTATGAACTTATTAAAGCTTGTTAATGAACCTTATGGTGTTATATGCATGGAATTTTAAGTTGAACTTAGAAATTTTGGTTTTGTGGGAGAATACCGAACCTAAGGGCATTTGGTTCTTTGAGTATAGGATTTGTTTTGTTTTCGATTAGCAAATTGATTTTAGCATGATATTTAGTTTAATGAAAATGATTTGGGGTGAATAAAGGTTAATTTGGATGAGGTGAGCTCCTTAAATTGTTTATCGAAACCTAATTGTAATTTAAAATTAGTGAAGCATGTTAATTTTGGGTAATTAGTAATATGACAAGGAAAATGATGCTTTGATTTTGAAATTGAGTTCATGATGGCCGAATAAGCTCATTGTAGGTGAATGTTTAAATATTGAATATATCATTTGAGAATTTAAAAGAAATTGTCGTATGAATGCTAGTAAAAAGGAAATTTGATTTGTTTAAAATCAAACATGTCTTTGTTAATTGAGGAATGAATATACATGAATCTAGATTAGTTAAATCTTGTTATGAGTGACTAACATGAGCTAATTGCTTTCGGTTAAGGGTGTTTTATATTTAGCAAGCACATTTGGTTGAGTGATAAACCATGAAGTCTTGGTATGTTATGTTATGTGCCAAGGTAAAAGGGAGGAAGAATGCTTTTTGTTTGGAGAATTATGCATTCGGCTAGGGGCCCATGTTTCCCTTAAATGACATATGGATGTTTGATATTATTCTTCTATACAAGAGTGAATTGCCGTGGCTAGTATGAGTTTTTGAACTCAAAATTTGACCTTATATGTGTTGATAATGCTGCATATTAAGTTGAGTAATTATATCTAGTTTTAGCTTAATTCTAAATGAATGTACATGCTAGATGCCACTTCGAAATAGGATAGAAAGGTTGTCTATGTTTATATTGCCGAATGTGAAATTAAGTAGCATGTTAGTAGTGTTAATGTCTTAATTTGTGAATAAGAACTTTAAAGAGTGAATTTGTATAAATCTGCTTGGTACAGCAGCAGTAACGTGTTAGCTGAATTAGAGGCTAAATCAATTATGTAATTAAAGCTCAATGAGTCTAGTTTCTTATAAAAGAAACCTTATAAGCAAAGGAATTTCCGATAAAGAGATTTTTAAAGTAGTGTGAGGCAGTGTCAGATTGACTCCAAAATTCTCTGTTCTATTTTTAGAAAATCATTATAAATTGTAAAAAAAATATCCATAAGATGTAATTTATATGCTTAGAATCCTTAATAAGTCTATTTTTCAAGAGAGGTATACAAGAAAATTTTCCGAGACCTGAACTAAGAGATAATTGAACTTTAGTACAGAAGGGTCAGAACTGTCCGACAGTGAATCAGGGGTAAATTTGAGGATTAAACTGTATTAGTTGGTCAATTCAAAAATTCTGGAAATTTTATGGTAGAAAGCTACATGAGTCTAGTTTCAGGGAAAATTTACAGAACTTGATTTGGAGTTTCGTAGCTCTAGTTATGAATAATTTAGTGAATGTTGCTCAGGAAGTCAGCTTGTAGTGACTTGTGGTATATATGTGATTGGCCGAATGTGTATGTTTGCTATGAGAAGTATATGCGTTTCTTATTTGACTATAGGTGAAAATGATCAATTGAGATGTTTGAATAAAAATTAATGAAATTAAATATTTTATTTAGCTCAAGAGCATAGAGGGACAAGTTCGGATAAAAGGAAGGCTAAAGTGGCTGAATAGCTAACTCATAGTTGCTCGGGCAAGTTCAAGGTAAGTTTTGAGTAATTGAATTTGGTATTTAATTTAAAATGCCATGATATACATGCATGATAGTTGAACAATGTCCCATTAAGAAAGAAACCTTATACATGTTTGCTATATAGCCGAATGGCTTATAGAGAAAGAAACTGAAATTGGGATTTGAAATGCATTGCTTATGTATGTTTGCTCATTGGGCCAAAAGTCTAGAAAAAGGAGTATACCTGTATGAGTTTTGAATGATATTTACGACATAAAGTCAATGAGCATGTTATATGTTTGTATGCGAATGAATTGATTGAATTACAAATGTGATCTTGCTATGTGAAATGTGGCAACATGTGAATACTTATGTATGAGACTCTATAAGGATTAAAGACCCGATGACTATATGTGGAGACTATGTCGGGGTTAAGACCCGAAGGCTATATGCGGAGATCATGTCCGGGTAAAGGTCCGATGGCTATGTGCAGAGATTATATCCGGGGTAAAGGCCCGATGGCTATGTGTGGAGATTTTATCCGAGCTAAAGGTCTCGATGATGATGCGAGTAAAGTCTAAGACTAAAAGCCTTCATGGTAACGATTGCTAATGAATGCGCTTAAAGTGCTAAGTTATACAAGTATGTACCCTAAGCTTATATGCAAGCTTGTTTTGGACCAAATCATACGGTCATTATACGATTGCTTATATGAGTATGAAATGAGACTATTAAATTGGTTATCGTGCAATTGGTCAATATGAAATGTTATGTGAAATTATACAATACGTCTATATTTACATGAGCTCACTATTAAGTGAAAGTTATCTGCCTGTTGTATATGATGAGAATGTGTATATTCGGTTAAGGGGTGACATACCCAAAGAAGTGGGAAACGAAAATGCGAACAACTATGTTATAATTTGATTTTTATCCGTTGTCATTGCTTAAAACTTACTAAGCATTGTAATGGTTACTCCGTTTACTTTGTTTCCTCTGTTTTATAGATCTCTTTTTGAAGCTACGGACTCGGGGATTGAAGCTTTAAATCACCTACACTATCGTCGTTATTTTGGTACATTCGATAGTTATTTTGAGACCAATGGCATGTATAGGCTAATCTCCTTTTGTTAAACCGAATTATATTTTGTGTTGTAATTATCCTAGCCATGCGAAAATGGCTTGTTTAATCTCTAAGTTGAGTATATGTTTTTGATAAAATGTTATGCGAATTATTACTTTAATGCGAATAGGATTGCTTACTACCTAAGAAATTCAATTGTACTTAGAGACTCTATCATACCTATTGGTAAGTAGTCACTTTGCAACTATGATAGTACTCCTATAGTGATCGAACGTAATATGGTTGCATTAGTTGAAGCTTTTGAAAGGTAGATTGTTCGGAAATAGAAATTTAAGTAAATCATTAATCGTAATATAATGTACAATCGAATCTATGCCTGATATGTATCTATGAAATTCGGTAAGTTACGTTTAGTTTAGTAATACCTCGATATCCTATTCCGGCGACAGATGGGGGTATAGGGTGTTACACTTCAAATAGACATTTATCAACAAGAACATTCAAGATTCATTAATGGCAACTTCTAAAATTTTTAACAGTTTCAAAAATGAAGGTATGGGCTAGTTGGACCTAGTTTCAATGATCTCAAAAATATAAAAATTACAAGAAAGGAATTACAACAAGCTTACAAAGCTCTTCAACAATGGTGTTTTCTCTTAATTTTTGTGAAACCATGTACTAATGAAGATGATAGTATTATTTTTATCATTTTTCTAAAGTTACAATTATTAATTTACCATTTTGTCCCTTAATAAAAACTTCACTTAAATTAATTACCACCCATTACCGTCCATTACATATATAGTGATGGTCTAATTACCATATAAGTCCTTCCTCATATAAGTTAAACTATTATAACATCCAAATGCAATAATTAACACATTTTGCATCTTTTTCAATTTAGTCATTTTTCTTTAATTTGCTAAGTAAACATAAAAATTTCTTAACCAAAATGAAAAACGACCTTAAATACTCTATAAATACTATATAAATAATATTTATGAGCTGACACGATAGAAATTTAGGTCCCAAAACCAATATTCTGTCACCATTGAAAAATGGGTCGTTACAACTTTCCCCCTCTTAGAAAATTTCATCATTGAAATTGTTACCTGAGAATATATTTGGATATTGTGATTTTATTGATTCCTCAATTTCCCAGGTAACTTCTTCAGCACCAAGCCGATGCCATAAAATTTTCACTAGCGGTAGTCATTTATTCCGAAGTTCTTTGACTTCCTGAGCCAAAATTTTCACTGGCTCTTCAGAATATGTCAAATTTGGTTGTAATTCAACTTTACTATGAGGAATCACGTGTTTGGATTAGATTTATACCTTCTTAGCATTGAAATATGAAATACATTATGAATTTTCTCGAGTTTAGCAGGTAAAACTAATCTATAAGCTACAGGGCCGACTCTTTCAATAATCTCGTATGGTCTGATAAATCTCAGACTTAGCTTTCCTTCCTGCCAAAACGTAGCACTTTCTTCCATGAAAAAACTTTTAAGAACACTCGATCGCCAACAACAAACTCAATGTCTTTTCTTTTCAAATTTGTGTACAATTTCTAACGATCAGATGCAGTTTTCAAACTATTTCGAATAATTAGAACCTTATCTTTAGTTTCTTAAATCAAATCAGTGCTCACCATTGTGGCTTCACTTAACTCGGACTATTACAATGGTGTTTTATATTTCTTTCGTATAAATCTTCAAACTGTGTCATTTTTATACTAGACTAATAACTGTTATTATAAGTAAATTCAGCTAACAGTAGATACTTTTCCAACTACCTTCAAACTTGAGTATACAACATCGTAACATGTCTTCTAGAATCTGTATTACTCGTTTTGATTGCTCGTCCGTCTGAGGATGAAACGCGCTACTAAAGTTGAGTTTAATGCCTAAAGCCCTGTGAAGTTTACTCTAAAACCTCGATGTAAATTACGAATCACGATAAAAAATAATAGATGTTGGAACTCCGTGCAATCTCACAATTTCTGACACATACAAATCAACTAACCTCTCAAGTGAGTAATTTGTCTTAGTTGGAATAAGATGGGTTGACTTAGTCAATTTGTCAATAATCACCCAGGTCGAGTCTTTTTCAGAGTTACATGTAAACTAGGAATGAAATCCATCTTGATTCACTCCCACTTCCATTTAGAAATCATAATAGGTTGTAGTAAATCTGACGGTACCTGGTGTTCTGCTTTTACCTGCTAACAAATTGAACATTTAGCTACAATGTCACAAATTTCACGTTTCATACCCGACCACCATTACATTTGTTTCAAACCATAATACATCTTCATACTACCAGGATGAATGGAATACGTACTACTTTGAACTTCAGATAGAATATCTCTTTTCAAATCTAAACCATTCGGGACACAAATCCTATCACGATAACATAACGTGCCATCATCATCAATACTGTATTCAGTAACCAAATCATCTTTAACCAATTTTTTGTTTCAATATCAACTTCGAATCATTGTTTTGCATGTCCTGAATTCATTGTAGAAACAGAGGTTTAGTCTTCAATTCTACCAATACAGAACCATAAGCATTCAAGCCAAATGAGCATTCAACACTTGAAGCGCAAATAATGATGACTTTCTGCTGGGTGCATCTTCAACCACATTAGCCTTTCCTGGATGGTAATCAATAACTAAATCATAATCTTTCAGTAGTTCTAACCAACATCGCTACCTCAGATTCAACTCCTTTTGGTTCATTAAGTATTTTAAGCTTTTGTGATCAATATATACATTACATTTCTCACTGTACAAATAATGCCTTCAAATCTTCAAAATGAAGACAATTATGGCCAGCTCAAGATCGTGAGTAGGATAACTCTTTTCGCACGGCTTTAACTATCGATAAGCATAAGCTACTACTTTACCTAACTACATTAACACACAACCTAAACCATTGAGATACACATCACTATAAATCACATATGTTATTCTAGATTCAAGCTGATTCAATACTAGAGCTTTTGTTAACATGCTTTTCAGTTGATCAAAACTTTGTTGACACTTATCAGACCAAGCAAATTTGACGTTTTTCTATAATAACCTGGTCATAGGTGGAGCAATGATCGAGAAATTTTTAACAAATCGTCGATAGTATCCAACTAATCCCAAGAAACTTTCAAACTTTAGAAACATTCTTTAGAATATTCCATTCAACAATCACAAATATTTTATTCGGACCAACCCTGATTCCATCCGTAGATAATTCATGTCCCAGAAAATCTACTTCTCATGCCCAAAATTCACACTTACCAAATTTCGCATATAGTCATTTTTCACGCAAGGTTTGCATAACAACTCTTAAATGTTTCACATGATCTGACTTATTCAATGAATAAATCAAAATACCGACAATGAATACTACAATAAATTGATCTAAATATGGCTGAATCACTTGATTCATCAAATTCATGAATGCTACAAGGGCATTAGTCAAACCAAATGGCATCACCAAAAATTCATAGTGACCATATCTAGTTCTGAATGCAGTTTTTAGTACATCTTGCTCTTAAACTTGTAGCAAATAATATCCATATCTCAAGTCAATCTTTAAAAACATTATAGCTCCTTTTAATAAATCGAACAAATCATCAATACGAGGTAATGGGTATTTATTCTTAATTGTAACACCCTAAAAACTTGAGCTTTTAAATTTTGTGTGTTGTGGCTAAAAATGCATGTTAGTGCTGTTGGGTTAGGGATTTTGGAGTGTTGGGGGTTTCTACAAAGTCCTGGCTTTAAACTTTGGCATATGGAGAAATTTTATTTTATTTTATTAGGGGAACCCTGACACCTGTTATTATGCATTTTAAATAATTAAGTCTGAAATGTGACACAAGGAAGCATGCGGTCTAATGGCAAGGTGGCATTACAAGGGTGGCAAGGACATCTGAGGTTCGAGTCTTAGATTGTGTTATGGGCATTTATTTTGCACCTTTGGGCAGCTAGTGGTTGAGTAGGGATTGAACTCTGGTGGAGAAGGTTTGAATTGGTCAAATGAGGGATTTAAGGAGTGGATTATGGAGTGATGAGGGGAGATAATCAAGGGGATTTGAGTTGTTGGGAAGTTGGAGCCGAAATGGGACTTTAAGTATACATAAATTCGGCTTTGAGTGGAATAGGGGTAATGTCGAATTTCTTTTTGCTAATTTTTGGGTTTTGGCATTTTGTTTTTTGGAAGCCGATTTGCTATTTTGCCTTGGGGAATTTCCTTTCAGTTTGTTTTTGCTACCTTTCCAAGCCAATTCTTTTCATTAGCTCTTGGTTATACTTACATTTTAGCCGATTTTTGTGTTACCATTTAATCCATTTGTTGAGCCGAATCTACTTGTTTAGCTGTTGGTCGAATTCTTCCTCATTTCTTCTCTTCAAGATCTCTTTATTTCTTTCTAGTCTTTTCACCTTTAAACCAAACACCCTTCCTTATTCATCCAAATTTCTCCATTTCTTTTTTTGTACCTCAAAATCGATTGCATTTGTTGGCCGAACATTCCATTCTATCAGTTGAGTTTTCTTACTTCTACTCTTTCCTTCTCCTTATTTTCTTTTTCTACTCCTATCTTTTTTTTCTCTTAGTCTTAAACCTTCGATTTCTTAGCCGTGAATTTAATTTAGGAATCTAAGGGTTGATTCGATTGTGGGGATTGTGTTACTTCTCCTCTTTGCCGAATGTGAGTGTAAGTAGGGCTGACTTCTTTTAAATGGTTTTCTTTATTTGATATATTTTCCTCCATCCTGTCAAATCTCTCCTCTCTTATCTTGTTTGATGTTGGTTGGTTCTTAAGGCTCCTTGAGTGGTGATAGAGGGACAGGTGGTTGGAATTAGTCGACATTCTCCTCTTAGTTTATGATCAAGGTAAGTGATCTTGCCCTCTTGAGGTTAGGGCCGAATAAACTTGAAAGCTCTATTAACTGTTAAATATGGATTAAACCACATGTTATTGCAATCTCTTGAATGGAATCTTTTGTAATGTAGATAATCACAAAGGGATCAATGCTAACCAGTGATCTAGCAGAGTTAAGTCATGTAGTAAGTACTTAAGGTAAGTTTGGTCAACTCGGGAATTAAGATGTTTATAAACCCTTATCGATGTGTAGACTAATCATGTATCTTGGGTTAAATTAGAGTGTGGATGCACGGGGATCTGAATATGCTTAGTAACAGGTGTGTACACACACCACTCAAACTGTAGATCGACAAATGCCGAAAGGTCGAATTGTGGAAAATTCGAAAAGCCAAAAGTACGGCAACCGTTGCCACACGGGTGCACGAACGTACGTGTGGTAAAATCGATACAACGATAGAGGCCACCATAAGCAATCTCATGGTCTTGGGGCTATTTTAAGCCGTATGGGCGAATAGGCTCGTGGGCCTCACACGGACCAAATTCATGGATGAATGGGAAATAATGAGGCCAGCCATGTTGATCACGTAGCCAATGGTAGACTTGGGCCACGTATTAGGCTTTGGCCCAATTGTACCATTTGATTGCTAAAGGTTGCACAAGTCGTACGGAACGACTGTGGACTTATTGGTGGGTCGATACGTGTACTTGACCCCAATGTGCAAAATGGTTGTTATGCCCCTGAAGGGAAAAATGACTAAAATGCCCCTATATGATATATGGTCGATTTTGTATGCCATTTATTGATATGTTTGTATTCATGCATGTGATATCATGTTGCATGGGATGGGATCATTGATTGGAGGAAGTAATTGATTTGATAGGATCGTACAATCGCTTGAGACGACTGTGGATCTACCGACGGCTCTAAGGCCACTATGTGATTGGCAGCTTTACTGCGATATTGGTTAGTGCAACAACCGGTGCTACATCAGGAGTGTAAAGACGGGTGGGTCAATTTAATCCCTACAAGAGTGTAGGGTTGGACGGGATTGGAGTGCAAGGTTGGTTGGGGTTTATATGTGCATTGCATATTTCCATTCTGATCATGATATGGGCTCAGGCCCAACAGAGGCTACTATGGGCTAAAGCCCAGTTGCCACCGTTATTGTAATGGGCTTAGGCCCAGATTGATGTGTTGTATGCTATGTGATTGATGAGGGTAGTACACACTGAGTTTTGTAAATTCACCCCTCTTTTTAATTTCTCAGTTAATCCTTAGAGTGAGACGGTTCGATGTATCGAAGGACTCAGAGGTGGCCACACTACAGACTTTTGGTTTTCATATTTTAATTTCCTTTGCTTAAATTACGTTTTCCATTTTTTGGGCTTATTGTAATAAGGCCTCTTTTTGATTTTGTTTTAATTTTGGGATTTTGCTACTATTGATTGTAGAACATCTAGATTTAAATCTCGTGTTTTTTTTAAAAAAAGAAAATAACGTTTTATAAATCAACCATAAGTATACAAACGTATTCAAAGAAGGAGCTTCCGTTCTTTTTGAAACATGAGAATTTGATAATGGATACTAAAACTAAGATATTTAAATAACAACTTAAATTTTTAATCAACCCTTAATATATAAGTTCCACTAATAACTATTTTTAACTAAAGTATTCCTCAAACGAGGCTTGTTTGAAATTGAAAACCCGTTTGAAAATACTATTTTAAACCGCAAATGATCAAGCGTTTCCAAGGTTTTTCATCAACATCAAATTTTACGATTCACCCTTCAATGTGATGCCGCTAGATCCGACCATAACGTCTGGGTCGGGTTTAGGGTGTTACATTTAGTGGTATCAAAGCTAGGTTGCAAAACTCAGCTGTGAAATGGGCTTTAGTTTTGGATTTTAAAGCTATTTACAAATTATTTGAAGTATTTTTGAAGGATTTTATTGCGTGGTACACCGAGTCTCCGGCGTCGAACCGAGTAAGTTTTCTAGATATTGAAATTTGTCATAAACTATTATCCTATATATAGATACTAGAATATATTGGGAATACTTTAGATTATAGACTATATTGAGACTCTCTAGTTACAGTAAAACTGAAATCGTAGGAAACTAAAACTGTAGTGAGCCTACGACTGGGAAAACGACTCTTAACTACTACATTTATAAAACATCTGAGTAATTACTAAAACTATGAGCTAAATTTCATAAAATTTTTAATACAGATAATACACGAACCGATAATAAGCACTAGAAGGGGTGCAAGAGGCCACGGCAGAGGTCATTGAAGTGGTAGGTCTGGATCTTTGGCTTCAGGTCACATGCTCAACGTTGAGGTAAGAGAGGCACCGGCTTCACCAGTAACCAAGACGGGGCCGTATGATCAGGCAACTAGGGATAACGCATTGTCCCAAGCAATGTTAAGGATTCTAGAAAGGGTCGCTGGGCCCAACACTGATACTGGGAGCCATGGGTCGATTTTGGAGCGACTCTAGTCAAATAAAGTAGAGATCTTCAAAGCGATCACTGGAGTAGCTCCTAACATGGTCGAATATTTGTTAGAGGCCACAGCAAGAATAATGGATAACCTGGACTGCACGCCTGAGGAAAAGCTAAAAGGTGCATTATCGTTGCTACGGGAGGAAGCCTAATAGTGGTGGCTTACTTGAAAAAGGGTACTCAGCCTGACCGGGTAACTTGGGAATTCTTCAAATCTACGTTCCAAGGGAAATATATGGGCACAAGTTATGTGGATGCTTGGAGGAGGGAATTCTTGAACTTGACTCAGGGAGACAGAACTGTGGCAGAGTACAAGGAGAAATTTCTACAACTTAGTCGGTATGCTAAAGGGATGGTGGCAACAGACTATGAATGCTGTGTTCAATTCAAGGATGGCCTTAGAGATAGTCTCCGACTATTGATAGCTCGGCAGAGGGAGCAGGATTTTGTAGCATTAGTGGAAAAAGTAAAAATCGCTGAGGATGTGAAGCGCACTGAGTGCCTAAACCAGGAAAGAGAAAAGCGAAGAAATAAAAGGGATGCAGAGTCTTCCGATGCCGTACAGAGGCCTATGAAAAGAACCAAGGAAGATGGGCCAGTAAGAGCTGGGCCCCCTGTTGTTACTACTAGGTTACCACCCTGTGTAGTTCATGGAAAAGGCTATACAAGTGAGTGCTAGAGGAGGACCGAAGCCTGTCTGAGTTGTGGTTCCATAGAGCATCGTATCAGAGAGTGTCCCAGAAGGCCGTATCAGATGCAAGCTAATGGTAGGGGTAACGTACCGCTACAAAAAGGTGGTCAGCGGTCGCGAGAGGCCGTGGTCAGGCTAGGAGTGGAAATGGTTAGGGAGGTGGTTGTGGAGCACCAGACAGAGGTGCAAGACATACCAAGGTGAGGCAGCCAGCTCTGGTCTATATTGCTTGTCACCGAGAGGACGGAGACGCCCTAGATGTGATAACTTGTACATTCTTTATTCATGAGGTACCTTATACTGCATTGATTAACATTAGGTCGACACATTGGTACATTGCATGCACCATGACTAAGACTTTGGGTGATATGTTTGAAAATACTATAAATGAGGTCATTGTGTTGAGTCTGTTAGGCTCGTTTGTGAAAGTGAACAAGTTGTTTAGGGATGCGCCTTTAGTAGTCCAAAGGGTCACCTTTTTAGCAAACTTGATGGAATTGCCTTTTGATGAATTCGACTTAATATTGGGAATGGATTTGCTGATGAAACACCAGGCAACTCTGGATTGCACTGAGAAATGCATGATAAGACTACAGAGGATGAGGAAGTGGTGGTGATCGGGGAACGTCAGGATTATTTGTCGAATGTAATTTCTACATTAAGGGCTGAGAAGTTATTTTCTAAAGGCTATGAGGCGTATTTGGCCTACATTAGTAATAGGGATTCTAAGGGTCCTACTATCAAGGATTTGAGAATGATTAAGGAATTTCCTGATGCATTTCTCGATGAGCTACCTAGATTACCTCCCAACCGAGAAGTTGAATTTAGAATTGAGCTCCTACCAGGTACAACTCCGGTGTCCATCGCCCCTTACAGAATAGCACTGAAGGAGTTGGTGGAACTTAAGGCTCAAATTCAAGAGTTACTGGACTGAGAATTCATTTGACTGAGTATGTCTCTGTGGGGGGCACCGGTGCTATTTGTGAAAAAGAAGGATGGGTCCATGTAAATGTGCATCGACTATCGGCAATTGAACTAGTTGACCATCAAGAATAAGTACCCTCTACCGAGGATAGACAATCTTTTCGATTAGTTGCGAGGAGCTTCAGTTTTTTCAAAAATTAACTTACGTTTAGGGTACCATCAACTGAGGATTAAGGAGATAGATGTCTACAAGATAGCATTTAGAACTCGTTATGGTCACTACAAATTTCTTGTGATGTTGTTTGGGCTAACAAATGCACTAGCAACTTTCATGGAGCTCATGAACCAAGTATTCCAACCCTATTTGGATCAGTTTGTAGTAGTGTTTATAGATGATATCTTGGTGTATTCAAGAACCAAAGATGAACATTATGCACCCCTACGAGTTGTCTTATAGATTTTGAGGGACAAGCAACTATATGCCAAGGTCAGCAAGTGCGAATTTTGGTTGAGAGAAGTCACGTTTCTAGGTCATATGGTTTCAGCTGAGGGGATTAGGGTTGATCCTCAAAATATTGAAACTGTGTTGGACTGAAAACCACCGAAGACAGTGTCTGAAATTTGAAGCTTTTTGGGTCCGGCAGGATACTATAGACAGTTTGATGAGGGATTTTCGTTGATTGCTGCACCCCTAACTAAGTTGTTGTGTAAAGGGGTATCGCTCGTTTGGAGTGATAAACAGCAAGAAAGCTTTGAGAAACTTAAAAAGGTTTTATCGGAGGCCCCTGTTTTCATTTAGCCAAAGCCTGGGAAGGAGTTTACGGTCTACAGTGATGCATCACACATTGGCTTGGGCTGTATGTTTGTAACACCCTAAACCTGGCCTAGAAGTTAGGCCCGAATCTGGCATGTCACATTAAAGTGTTTCTTCGTAAAACATTGTTTTATTGATAAATCTCTTTTGTAAGACAAAAGTCTCTTTGTATATTTTTATAAAATCGACTTGATTATTGTAAACCATTTTAAAATGTCATTCTCTTAAATCATTATTAGTTTGATGTTAAAACTTAATTTAAAATAGTCGAATTACGAAAACGTGATGTCTAACAAAAAGAGTTGTGAAACCAATTCGAAATTGTTGCGAAAGCGTAATGTTTTGAAAATAGTTCTTGTTTTGGAGAACCGCTCTACTCAAACAGATAAGAACCATAATAATTAAAACCCCAAATTAAATCTAGAAAATTAAGGAGAGGCCTTATTACAACCCAATAAGGAAGCATTTAAAGATAATATAAAAGAAATTGCTAAAATATTAAACAGCTCGCAGTGTGGCCACCTTTGAATCCTCCCATACGTCGAGCCGCCTACTCAGGGTTACCTGAAAATTAAAAAGATAGGGTAAGTTTTCGAAAACTCAGTGTGTACACCCTCGTAATCATATAATATGCAGCAAACAATGTGGGCCTAGCCCATTACAGTAACATATCACAATCAGTGGGCCTAAGTCCATTACAGAAACAGTATAGTATACATTAAGAATCCTACCCAACCATCCTCTACACTCCATCTCCATCCAACCCATCACACCATGTGGGGATATAATCAACCCACCCAACCCTACACTCCACAGTGTAGTACCAATGCAGCACTATCGTTAAAATGCAAAAATGTTGCCAGAAAATTAGGCTAGAAGCCATCAGATTAATGCAGTGAAGCTGCCAATATAGAACATTTCCCTCATAAGCATATACCCGACCCCATGCAATGCAACATACTCAATGTCATGCCAACATGATACAAAACATAAGCGCATATATAACATTTCACGGCATAAAATATTATTCAGAAAGTATACAGGGTCAAATCAGTCATTTTACCCCCGAGGGGTATTTTGGTCATTTTACTAAGTTTCAAAGTCTCGGCACCTATTACGACCTCCTTACAGGTCTAACGTCGCTTTAAGCGACTCAGATAGTCTATATGGTTAAAACGGTGTATGGCCCAAAACCCCTATTGGGCCCAGGTGGGCCCACACGCTCGTGTGGCCCATTTAGTCCAGTTTTACGTATGGCTTCACAAGCCTTATCAATCAAACATGCCAATGATCACTTACCAAGCAATTTACCCATATGGGCCTGTAGGCCCATTGGGCCCATTTCGGCCCATTGAGGCCCATAACAGCCAAAGTGCACGAAAACGCGTGTAAAGGTCTCAACAGACTATTGCCCACAGTTTGAGAGCTTGGTTCGGCCCACAAGTGTTTGCACGCTCGTAAGGCCTCGAATGTCGACGTCCCTCCATTTCGGCCTTTTTGGGCTTTTATCGATTTACACTTCAGTGCATGGTGTGTATACACACCTGATTTTTGTACGAGTAATTTCCCCCACGTGTATACCACCTTGATTGACAAAAGGGCGATTTAACCCACTTAAATCACTCGATAACAATGGTTGCACCCTGCTTCACGATTTGCTGCGCAAAAGACGGATTCTATCAATACTAAGCATCTATTACAAGTTTTGGATTGGTAACCAAAAGCCCTAAATAAATTAGAGCTAGAGTAGATTGGGTTATTTGGCCTACATAACAAAGCACAACAATTTCTTTACCTCATAAAGTTCAGCCAAAAGCCTTTTGAAAAAAATAGAAGATCAAAGACGAACGAAACCAAGGCAATCGATGCTCTACTTAAGGATAACGACTGTCGCCTACACGGTTGTGAAGTACTAGGAAAGGTTTAAGATCTTCAGTTACCATAGCGAAAGAACGAATAATGAAAGGGAAAGAGAAATAAAATTTATCGTCTACTACTTACCCAACCACTTAGATCTATGTAATGAACCACTAGCACCACAGAAAGAATCGGCCACACACAATTGTAAAAAGAAAGTAAAGAAAAGAAGAAGGTAGGATATTAAGTTTACAAAAGACTGAGAAAAGTTCGGCTATATGGAGAGAAAGGTAGAGAAAACTTAAGGAGAAGAGAGTAATTTGGAAAGATAAAAAGGAATATGATAGCGAGAAAGGGCAAATAGAGGTTCGGCAATTGGTACTCTTCGATAAAAAATGATTGCAGATTATTAACCAAAGAAAAAAAAAGTAAGATCTTAATGGTCTAAATAACTCAGCAATAATGCAAAATTTCCTAAAATCGAAAAAGAGAAAAAACAACTCATAAAAGCCAAAATTTCAAAAGCTATTTCGGCACTTAATTTGCCTATAGCTGAATTGGCACCAAAGAGTCCTATTTCGGCACAATATTCTTCCCACCTCCAAATTCCTTTATTTGCTCCCTGATTTTAGCCAACAGCCAATTTGAATTTCATTCAAATTGCTTCAACTGAACAGCAACCCAATTTGAATTCCATTCAAATTGCTTCTATCATTCTGACCGAGTCAACCTTCATTCAACAGGAGCTTCGATCAAACTCCAATTCCTCCCTGGCGTGAGCAGCAAAATTCAATCTCCAATGTGTAGGGTGTAGCTCGAACCCCAATCCTCCAAGTCCCCAACATGCTTATCGCCACTGTACCCCAAGCGCTTTTTGTGTCATATTCCATCCCCAACTATTTTTAAAGCCTATTTACCTGTACCTAGGTTTTTCGATAAAAACTAAAAATACCTGCCACCCCCAGTTTCGAACCTTCGACCCCTTGACTATGATACTCACCCCTTGCCACTAAGCTGCTACGTCATGTCTCCTTCCTAACTAATTAAGAAGCCTACCTATCACCTACCAGGCTATTTGAGATGCAAGCAAAAATTTCTGCGCACGCCGCGACATGAACCCAGCACCTCTCCTTACTCCTAGCGCCATCATACCACTGGCCAAGTGCACCCTTTATGTCGAATTCCATTAGGCTTTATTAATAAGCCTTTATCCTACTTCCCAGGGTCCTTTAGAAAAAAATGTAAATTTTTACTAAAGTCCAAGATCGAGCCTAGGACTTTTCCACACTACCAACCCTTCCTAAATCACCTAGCCATTAAACTAGACATGCAATTGTAAAATTTTTAAACACATTTAAATCATCTAAGCCACCTACTAACTGATCCCAAACTCAAGGCCTAATACTTTTAGGCCAAAAATTCAGGGCGTTACAATGTTGATGTAGGAAGGTAAAGTGGTTGTATATGCTTCGCGCCAGCTTAAGACTCATGATGCAAATTACCCAACCCATGACTTGGAGTTGGCTGCGGTGGTATTCGCACTAAAAATTTGGAGACATTACTGTATGGTGAAAAGTGTATAGTTTACACGGATCACAAAAGTCTTAAATATCCCCTTACCCAGAAGGAGCTAAACCTTAGGCAGCATAGATGGATTGAGCTGCTGAAGGATTATGATTGTACGATTGAGTACCACCCTGGTCATGCAAATGCGGTAGCCAACACACTGAGCCGTAGGGCTATGTTTGACCTAAGGGCTATGTTCACCTACTTGAGTTTGTTTGACGATGGTAGTCTGCTGGCAGAGCTTCAAGTTAAGCTGTTGTGGATTGAGCAGATTAAAGAAAAATAGTTGATAGATGAGACACTGGGTCCTCAATTCTGACAGGTTGAGAAAGGGGAAACTTCAGATTTTGGGTTGAATAGTGAAGGGGTACTGTGTTTTCGTGGGAGAGTGTGTGTTCTGGGGGATACTAATTTCAGGCAGTTGATACTGCGGAAAGCGCATAGTAGTCCTTATGCTATGCATCCCGGCGGGAACAAAATGTACCAAGATCTTCGTGAACTTTACTGGTGGCTAGGACTTAAGTGTGAGGTTAATGAGTTCATAGGTAAGTGTTTAACATGCCAACAAGTCAAAGCGGAACATCAGTTAGCTTCAAGATTGCTTCAGCCGGTTAAGATTCCACTTTGGAAGTGGGAGAGGGTATTAGTGGGCTACCCCTAACGCCAACTAAGAAAGATTCAGTATGGGTTATTGTAGATCAGTTAACTAAATCTACTCATTTTATACCGGTCTGAACTGATTATTCATTACAGAAGCTGGCTAAGTTGTATGTGGTCGAAATTGTAAGACTGCATGGGGTACCAGTCTCTATAATATCTTATAGAGATCCTCGTTTCACATCTCGATTTTGGAAGAAGTTACACGAGGCACTAGGTACAAGATTGGACTTCAGTACGGTGTTCCACCCTCTAACAGATGGTTAGTTGGAGAGGTGATATAGGTATTGGAAGATATGCTAAGGGGTTGTGTAATCGACTTTCGAGGCAGTTGGGAGGACTATTTGTCGTTAGCCAAATTTGTATACAATAATAGCTATCAGTCGAGTATTGGGATGGCACCGTATGAAGTACTTTATAGGCGTAGGTGTCATACTTCGACATGTTGGACTGTGTTGGGTGAGTGGCGAGTTCTGGGATCAGAGTTAGTAGCTAATACTGAGGATAAGGTGAAACTGATTCGTGACCGGTTGAAGAAAGCATCTGATAGGTAGAAATCATATGTCGATCTTAAACGCCGAGAGATTGAGTGCGCAGTGGGGACTTTGTGTTTCTTAAGGTCTCCCCATGGAAGAAGGTACTAAGGTTTGGGCGAAAGGGTAAGTTAAGACTTAGATTTATTGGGCCTTACCGAGTACTGAGACATGTGGGACCAGTTGCCTATCAGCTTGAATTACCTCTAGAGTTGAATCAGATCCACGACCTGTTTCATGTTTCCATGCTGAGGCGTTACGGATCCTTCACATATAGTGCCGGTCGAGGAGATTGAGGTTAGGCCTGACCTATCGCTCGATGAGGAACCAGTGTAGATAATTGATCGTGACGTTAAGGTGCTGAGAAGGAAATCCATCCCATTGGTCAAAGTCCTCAGGCGTAACCACAGTTTAAAGGAAACCACCTGGGAGCCTAAGGAGGCAATGCAACAACAATACCCTCATTTGTTTTAACCAGGTAAATTTCGAGCCCGAAATTTCTTTTAGGGAGGTAGAGTTGTAACACCCTAAAAACTTGAGCTTTTAAATTTTGTGTGATGTGGCTAAAAAAGCATGTTAGTACTACTGGGTTAGGGATTTTGGAGTGTTGGGGGTTTCTATGAAGTCCTGGGTTCAAGCTTTCGCAAATGGAGAATTTTTATTTTTTTATTAAGGGGACTCTAACTCCTGGTATTAAGCCTTTTAAATAATTAAGTCTGAAATGTGACACAAGGAAGCATGCGGTCTAGTGGCAAGCTGGCGTTACAAGGGTGGCAAAGAGGCCTGAGGTTCGAGTATTAGATTGTGTTATGGGCATTTATTTTGCACCTTTGGATAGCGAGTGGTTGAGTTGTAATTGAACTCTGGTGGAGAAGGTTTGAATTGGTCAAATAAGGGATTTAAAGAGAGGATTATGGAGTGATGAGGGGAGATAATCAAGGGGATTTGAGTTGTTAGGAAGTTGGAGCCGAAATGGGACTATAGGTATGCATAGATTCGACTTTGAGTGGAATCAAATTTCTATTTGCTAATTTTCGGGCTTTGGCATTTTGTTTTTGGAAGCCGATTTGCTATTTTGCCTTGGGGAATTTCCTTTCAGTTTGTTTTTACTACCTTCCCAAGCTAATTCTTTTCTCCAGCTCTCGATTATACTTACATTTTAGCCGATTTTTGTGTTACCATTTAAGCCATTTGTTGAGCCGAATCTACTTGATTAACTGTTGGTCGAATTCTTCCTCATTTCTTCTCTTCAATATCTCTTTCTTTCTTTCTAATCTTTTCACCTTTAAACCAAACACTCTTCCTTATTCATTTAAATTTCTCTATTTCTTTTCTTGTACCCCAAAATCAATTGCGTTTGTTGGCCAATCATTCTATTCTGTCAATTGAGTTTTCTTACTTCTACTCTCTCATTCTCCCTATTTTCTTTTTCTACTCCGATCTCTTTTTCTCTTAGTCTCAAACCTTCGATTACTTAGCAGTGAATTTAATTTAGAAATCTAAGGGTTGATCCGATTGTGGCGATTGTGTTACTTCTCCTCTTTGCCAAATGTGAGTGTAAGTAGGGCTGATTTCTTTTAAATGGTTTTCTTTATTGGATCTATTTTCCTCCGTCCTGTCAAATCTCTCCTCTCTTATCTTGTTTGACGTTGGTTCGTTCTTAGGGCTCCTTGAAGGGTGATAGAGGGACAGGTGGTTGGAATTAGTCGACATTCTCCTCTTAGTTTATGATCAAGGTAAGTAATCTTGCCCTGTTGAGGTTAGGGCCAAATAAACTTGATAGCCCTATTAACTGTTAAATGTAAATTAAACTACATGTTATTGCAATCTCTTAAATGGAATCACTTGTAATGCAGATAATCAACAATGGATCAACGCTAACTAGTGATCTAGGAGAGTTAAACCGTGTAGTAAGTAATTAAGGTAAGTTTGGTCGACTTGGGAATTAAGATGTTTATAAACCCTTATTGATGTGTAGACTGATCATGTACCCTGGGTTGACGTAGGGTGTAAACGCACAGGGATCTGAATACGCTTAGTAACAGGTGTGTACACACACCACTCACACTGTATATTGGCAAACGTCGAAAGGCCAAATTGTCAAAAAGTTGAAAAGTCGAAAGCATGGCAATGGTTGCCACACAGGCGCACGAACGCCCGTGTGGTAAAATCGATACAACAACAGAGGCCACCATGAGCAATCTCATGGTCTCGGGGCCATTTTAGGCCATATAGGCCGAAATAGGCCGTGTGGGCCCAATGAGCTCGTGGGCCCCACATGGGCCAAATTCATGGACGAATGGGAAATAATGAGGCTGGCCATGTTGATCACGTGGCCAATGGCAGTTTGGGCTTAGCGGGCCACACAAGCGTGTGGGCCCCACTTAGGCCACGTATTGGGCTTTGGCCCAATTGTACCATTTGATTGCTAAAGGTTGCACAAGTCGTACGGAACGACTGTGGTCTTATTGATGAGTCGATACGTGTACTTAGACCCCAAAGTACGAAATGATTGTTATGCCCCTACATAGTAGATGGTCGATTTTTTATGCCATTTATTGATATGTTTGCATTCATGCATGTGATATCATGTTGCATGGGATGGGATCAATGATTGGAGGAAGTAATTGATTTGATAGGATCGCACGATCGCTTGAGATGATTGTGGATCCACCGACGGCTCTAAGGCCACTATGTGATTGGCAGCTATGTTGCGATATTGGTTAGTGTCGCAACCGGTGCTACATCAGGATTCTAGGGATAGGTGGGTTGACTTAATCCCTACAGGAGTGCAGGGTTAGACGAGATTGGAGTGCAAGGTTGGTTGGGGTTTATATGTGCATTGCATATTCCAATCCTGATCATGATATGGGCTCAGGCCCAACTAAGGCTGCTATGTGCTACGGCCCAGTTGCCACCATTATTTTATTGGTCTTAGGCCCATATTGATGTGTTGTATGCTATGTGATTGATAAGGGTAGTACACATTGAGTTTTGTAAACTTATCCCTCTTTTTAATTTCTCAGGTAATCCTTAGAATGAGATGGTTCAGTGTATCGGAGGACTCAGAGGTGGCCACACTATGGACTTTTGGTTTTCGTATTTTAATTTGCTTTGCTTAAATTACGTTTTTGGTTATTTGGGTTTGTTGTAATAAGGCCTCTTTTCGGGTTTTGTTTTTAATTTTGGGATTTTGCTACTATTGATTGCAGAACATCTAGATTTATGGCTCGTGTTTTTTAGAAAAAAGAAAAGAAAGTTTTATAAATCAACAATATGCAAACGTATTCAAAGAAGGAGCTTCCGCTGTTTTTGAAACATGAGAATTTGATAATGGAGACTAAAACTGAGATTTTCAAATAACAACTTAAAGTTTTAATAAACCCTTAATATATAAGTTCTACTAATAACTGTTTTTAACAAAAGTATTCCTCAAACGAGGCTTGTTTGAAATTGAAAACCCGTTTTGAAAATATTCTTTTAAACCGCGAATGATCAAGTGTTTCCAAAGTTTTCCATCAACATTGAATTTTACAATTCACCCTTCAATGTGACGCCACTAGATCCGGCCATAATGTCTAGGCCGAGTTTAGGGTGTTACATTAATGGTGGCTCTATTCAACTGTCGATAATCTATACCTAATCTCATGAACCCATCTTTCTTTTTCACGAACAAAGCTGGAGCACCCTAAGGTGAGACGCTCGATGAATATATTTGCAATCTAACAACTCTACAACTACATTTTTAACTCTTACAGTTCTGTAAGAGACATCCTATATAGTGTTATCGAAATTGGAGCTGTTCTAGGCAGAAGTTCGATCACAAACTCTACTTCTAGAGTTGGTGGCAACCTGGGCAGTTCCTCAGGAAAAATATTAGTATACTCTTTGACTATCAGTACTTGCTCAATTTTTTACTCAGCCACCTTCGAATCAAGAACGTAGGCTAAATAAGTTTCACATCCTTTTATAATCAACTTTTGAGCCGACAGTGCTAAAATTACATTTGATATACAATCGATCCCATCTGCCCTAACACAAATAAATTCTTCATTTGTATGTTTCAAACTAACTTACTTCTTTCGGCAACTCACTATTGCATCATGCTCAAAAAACTAATCCATTCCCAAAATGATATCAAAATCATCAAAAAGTAACAACATCAAATTAGTGGGAAAGTCGTAACCCTAACTTTCAGTGGACATGTTTTCCATATCTGGTTAACTAAAACAAACTTACCTAGTGGATTCTTAACTTTGACAGTATATTAAGTGAATTCAACAAGTAATTTCTTTTTGTCTACTAATGCAGGGCATACATACGAGTAAGTTGACCCATGATTAATCAATGCATATACATTAATATCAAAGAGAGAAAATGTACTAGCAAGAACATCTGGGGTGGTAGCTTTCTCTCAAGCTTTGATTGCATAGGCTCTGGCTGGTGTTTTAGCTTTAGACCGTTCATTCATCTTGTTATTCTTCCCTTAATCGGGAGTATGCTCCTAGGATCGTCTACCTCTCTATGAATTTGCTTCAGGATTCATTGATTGATTGCCAAAATCATTTTGCTTTTTCAAACAATCACGAAGGAAATGGTCAATAGATCCACATTGGAAACAAGCTCTCGACTTTGATCGACACTCACTAAAATGTCTTTTGTTGCATTCATCACAAACAGGAATGGTTCTCTCAACATTTCTTACACCTCCAACACTGGCCACTAGAGAATTAACAGACTGGAAATTACTTTGCCTCAATTTCTCTCTACTATTAAACTCTGAAGGAGCAGTTGATCGACTTATGTCATTTCTAAATTTCTTCGATAGAGACATTCAAGCAGGCTTGAATGACCCTCCTTTATTAAAATCCCAAAATTTTGAATCTGACTATCGTTTACTTTTGTAAATTTCTTTAACTTTCTGAGCCCTTTCTGAAAGTTCTACAAACACCCATAACATTAGTGTTGCTACAGACATACAGATATCATTATTCAACATGTCTTCAAATCTAATACACATTTCCTCCTCATTAGCTACAATATTACAGGCATACTTACTTAACTGCACAAATTATCGTTCATACTCAGCTACAGTCTGATTCTTTATTTTAACTCAAGAAATTCTTTCTTTTCCTTGTCAATAAATAGTCGGCTAACACATTTCTTCTTGAATTCATTCTGGAAGAAGTCCCAATTAATACAATCACTCGATATCATCGTGCTCAAAGTGTCCCACCATAAAAACGCTTCATCTTTTAGCAACAACACAACACATCTGAAACAGTCTTTGGGAGTGCAAATCAATTCCATGAAGACCATTAGCCAATACTCGACTTTTTTCGGATCATCATCCACCTTGCCTCTGAATTCTTAAGCTTCATATTTCTAAATTTTATCTACTAATACTCGGGTAACCGTTACCGGTACAAGATTTTGAGGACCCAGCAGTGCCAAAGGAGGTACATTAGGGGGTGGAAGTGGCAGAGTTGGTAGATTTGCTTGTTTGAATCCATTGAACCAATGGTTCATTCCAAGGAATACATTTTTTAGTTTGTCACCAAATGTATGTGGAATTGACGTACTATTACTTGCTTCAGGATTCAAAGTTGAACATTACTTTCAGCTTCGTTAACTACACCCCAGTTCGATTCAGCTGACATCTTGAATCTATAAGAAAATAAAATATTAGACTGGATCAAAAGCATCACACTATCACAGAGTATATATGGCATGTATATATACTAACTTTACTCTGCTAGTTAGTCTTGGAATCAACTAAACTATAGCTCTGATATCACTAAATATAACACATTTAACCCATATCAATCACTGGATTAAGGTTACGGAGCATTACCTTACAATAAAAAATATTTATACATATTATATATCAATCATACATGCACATTTCATCCCTAAATCGAGCCCTCAAGGCCCTGGAATTACCGTAGAAACGATTCGAGACTAAATTGAAAACATTTGGAAAGTCTAAGAAAAGTTCACAAAAATTTGGAAACAAAGGTCAAATGACCGTGTGGCCAGGCCATGTGCCTCACACGGTAGAGACACACGCCCATGTCTCAGGCCGTGTAACCTTCGAACTAGGGACACATGGCCATGTCCCAGCTCGTGTCCTTGCCCATGTAACTCTCTGAGTTGTCCCACACGCCCATTTTCCAAGCCCTGTGTTAGGCCGTGTAACTCATTGTCTTGAGCCCTTTGAAACATTTAGATGACACAGGACCATGTCGCCATGCCGTGTGTCTCACACGGCTGAGTCACACGCCCGTGTCCCAAGCCATGTAAGCCCAAATTTTACCTATAATCTAGCCATTCCACAAGCAATTCACACCTAACCAATCTAACCATTTAGACATGCATCCAATGAACATAAACATCATTCACCACTACACAAACATGCCATTTTAATGTCCTAAAATTAACCAACCAATGTGCCATTCATAGACACCACAATTATCTCAAAACATCAACAACTAAAACATGTCAACATTGATCCATTTCTTGCATAGTAACTTAGTTCAATCATGTACCAAAACAGACCACAAGTATTCACTTTCATACCATTCTAATTATACCAAAAAGAAACCTATTTACAAGCATGATAAAACACTTATTGACATAGTTTAGTAAAGTATCAAATTGTACCAAAACAACCTATTTAGCCATATATACATGCCACTACCCTAAGAGACACAAAAACTACAAACTTTGATGGATAGTATGGGCAGGTCGATTGATCCTTCCAAAGTATTAGCAACAAAACTCTACAAAACAATCCACAAGAACCGATAAGTTTACATAACTTAGTAAGATCACTGTATTACATTCAATCTAACAAAATTAGATACAATTCATATACTATTAGATTTCAGGGTCACTAGAGTATAAACAACTCACATAAATGCGTTCAAGGGTACTGAAGTACAAACAAGGGCACGCATATGCAAACATTCAATAATTAATTATCAACCTTTAACTAAGTAACTATAATATAAAAGTATAAAAGTATTAATTAGACTTCTGAGCAATGTTGAATTAACTTCATGTTGTAACTTTTCCATTAACTTTTTCAGTCTCACCTATGGGGCAAAAAGATGTGCCAAACTATTTTCTTTCCTTGATGCAATTTTGAAAATACACATGTCATAAGCCTCACTTAACAATTTAGAATCTTTAATATAGGCACTAATAACAGATCTATCATCATGGACTGCACATAGTTTTTTTATGATAAAAAAATGCATCACCTTCAATCACCACCCTCTTAATCCCTAAATCTAGGCCCATTTGCACCGCTTTGAGACACTCAAGTGCTTCAATAGCAAAAGGAGAAGGTATATGAGAATTAAATATCATTCTTGAACCCAAAACCATCCCTTCTAAATTTTTACCCACTAAAACTGAACTTGACTTCATCGTATGGTTTTGAAATGCAGCATCAAAGTTTATTTTGATAAGATTTGGCTTTGGTGGACGCCATCTTTCCAACACCACTATTCGATCAGGTAATTGCAGACTAATGGCATCTAAGTTTCTAATGTATGACTGTATAACATGAACTGATTCTTGCAAAAATTGCTTTATCTATTCATGCAAACCTTTATCCCTTGTTATCCAAATGACCCAAAGTACACGTAACACTATTCTACATTTCTTGGTTGAGATAGCAAAAACCATAGAAACCAACCAATCTCTAAACCCAGACTGTGAAGCCTCTTGAGATGACTGAATATCTAACTCATGCCATATATCTTTAACGATTATACAATCTTAAAAGACATGTTCTACAATTTCATTACCATTTGACAATCAAGGGCAAACTGCTAAACTTCTGAGCCTTCTGTAATGTAGGTTACTAAAAGTCAGAATGTAATTGTTGAATATCCTTAGATTCGTAATTTTTATTTTTTTGGCAAATTTGTCTTCTAGAATTTATCGTAAACTGGAGTGTAATCAATAGGGTAGAATCTAGTCTCAATAGTATTAGTTCCTTATACTAAGGTTTTGTAGCCACTTCTCACAGTGTATTTGCTACTCACTTTTCCTCACCAGACCAGTCTATTTTCTTGAGGGTGCCGAGAGAGGGGAATGCATATAATACGTTCTGCCTCTTCAAAAGAGAAAATGTTGGTAATGAGATCCTCCCTCAATGCCTTAACCTTTGGTCAATTAGATCAGTAATTGTATTCAGATGCATGTTTCTAACATTATTGTGTACCTTGAAATTTGTAGACCCTGGTATTCAAGCATCATTCCATATTGAAATATTGACCCCTATTCCTGCTTGCCAACATATACCAATTTGAAGTAACCCTTTTGTGGCCCCAATGCTCTTCCAAATATATAATAGGTAATTTCCTAAACTCGACCTCATGAAAGTGGTATTCAGATAGCATTTTGCTTTTAATGTACACGCCAGTAGGGAATTTAGATAATTAAATAATCACCACCCTTTCTTAGCAAGAATAGCCAAATTAAATTTTGCTAAACTTCTAAATCCCAAACCACCATCCTCCTTTAGGTCACATAATTTATTCCACTTGCACCAATCTATCCCTTTTTACCCTTAAAATTTTGCCACCAAACTTGCTAATAATATGCTCTATATCAATACAAAGAGTGTTAGGTAACAAAAAATAGGACATCAAGTAAGTTGGTTAGGCTTGCAAAATGCTTTTTTATAAAAATGTCTTTACCACCTTGAGAGAGAGGCTTAACACACCAACTATTAATACACTTGAGCATTCTATCTTTCAAAAGCTGGAACACTATTCTGTTCTTTCTACCCACCATATTTGGAACCCTCAGATACTTTTCCATATCCGATGAAAATTGAACCTAAGCCATTTGAGAGACTAAATATCTAACATGCTCCAAAACATTTGAACTAAAAATATGAAAGATTTATCCAAGTTAATGCATTGGCCTAAACACAATTCATATTCTTTTAGGACATTCTACAAAATTCCAACACTCATTTCAATCACTTTCCCAAACAAAATGCAATCATCTACAAATAGTGAATGGGTGATTGTTGATCCTGTGAGACACTTTTCCTCTGTAACACCCTAGTCTAGTCATCAGACCGAAGCTACAAGATGCCATAATAGATCATAGAACATATAACAGTTGAAAACACATTTTAAATTTAAATATTTCATACAACATCACGAATAATCTTGTTTCACGTCAATTGTGACCAAACTAGATATCAAACGGACATACAAAAGCTTTTAAATCAAATCAGGAACATGTAAGGACTTCATTGTAAGCTAAATGTAAAGTATAGAAATTTCAAATAATAAGGGTCACATGGTCATGTACCCAAGCTATGTGATAAGCTATGGTTGTGTGTGCCAAATTAGCACAATCATGTTTCCAAGCCGTGTAACAAACTGAAACCATGTGAAAGAGATTCACACAGCCGTATCCTTAAACCATGTAACAAACTGAGACCGTGTACCCTGTTCCACACGAGCGTGTGTCAAGACTGTGTAACAAATTGAAGTTTTCTTTAACCTATAACCTTTCAATTACTAAAGAGCACACGGCCATGTCAAAAGCCATATGAGACACACAGTCGTGTGTTAGCCTATGTACACCACAATATGCATTTACGATCAAGTTATCTAAACCTAACTTTTACCTAGGCCATATACATGCAACAACCAACTCTTAAACTTGTTCCAAGTGAACAGAAATTACATTTAAAGACATGTTTCTATCCTATTTCTAACCAATATGCCTCAAGGAACCTCTATCACATTCAAGTCAGAATAAATCATTTTAATTCATCTGAACATTTTACACCAAACATTTATTCCATTTAACAATTCATCCTTATAACTTTCTTCACATGGATCACATAGCATTAACCTTTAAACACATTTCATAATCTAGCATTACATTACCATTACAAAATATACACAATCAATTAGAGTATCAAATCTATAACAATAATTAAATCATATTAAGTATTCCTATGGAACAACAAGTAACAGTAAACATGCAAACATTTATGTTGGGGTGTGAATCAGATTAATAGCAAAGAATCTATTTAAACACTAATGAATCGGTTTAAACAAAAAAACAATTGATTCAAATAGAAAGTCAATCGATTTAACATAAACATAATTGATTTAAATAAAAAGACAATCAATTTAAAAAAAGCATATTCCAACACTTTCCACAACCATGTCAATAACAATAATGAATCGATTCAAGTAGAAATCAATTTAAATAGAAGACAATCAATTTAAGCATATGCTTATATATGTACATCATTATTCATTTGATCCACAACTATTTATCCTATCATTATAAACACAACAAAACTAATTGCCAACCATTATCTAAAACATTCAAAATGACAACCCTAGGTACAGTCCAAATTACACAACCAAAATGAAACTCAAACTTTAGGGATTTTGGGGCCTCAATTGGATGTTGAAGTGAGACACAAAATATAGTTATAGAATTAACCTACGCATATAAAGTAAAACCCCCACAATAAGAAAAGCCTTATATTGATAAATGCCAAAAGTAACATGTTTTAGCCTCATTCTTAATGTGTTTTTGGATGTTTATTCGATGTAAAATGGTGAATTTTTTGCTCTTAATCCTTTAAATTTATGTTTCTATACCTAGGAGAGCATTTGAGAGCAAAAGGAGTGAAAATTAAGTGAATATCAAAAAATCAGAGCAAATTTCGAGAGCCACGCGGGCTAGACACACGGCCGTGTAAGCCACACGGACTAGACACTTGGCCATGTGAGCCACATGACCATGTACCAGACCACGTAAATTTTGTAAATTGCATTCCAAAAATGTGAAAAAAAATGTAATTTTTAGGTTTTTGGGGCACTCTAAGACATATATATACCAAATATAATAAAATGGGAGTAACCCGTCAGAGAATATTGAAGAAAGCAACTCAGAAAACACCATTGAAGTCGACTCTGAAGTAAATTTCCATCAAGATTGAAGATCATCTTTTGATTTCTTTGAAGTTTATTATGAGTTTCTTTATTTCTTGTGGTTATACTGCTGTTGAGATGTTTTTATTTATGATTATGAACTAATTTTCTAATACCTAAGGAGATGAACCCTATGATGAATTTTGTCTTTTGATTTCTATTTTACGTGGTAAATACTTGAATCTTGTTTTCAATTATGTGTCCTTAACTTTGGTTTAATATATCTAGACTATTAATCCATGTTTGATGTGCTTGAATAAGAGGAGGAATAGACCCTATGTAAGAGTAGATCTAGAATAATTGAGTGGAGTTGTACGTAATCCTAGAAATAAGACGACATAAATATACCAGATTAGAGTCAAATCTAATAGAGGATCCATAGATCGAGTTAATGCGATAATAGGGATTTTAATTAGAAAGAAGTTTCAATTAATCAACCTAGAGTCGGTTATTCTTAGTCTTGAAGAGAGATATTAGCATAATTTGGTGATTTCTACGAATCAAGATACTAAGTGAAAAAATTGCACAATATAGATTAATAATGATAGATGAAGTCTAGGTGAATTCTTTCCTGGGTATTGTTTTGCTTCTTGGTTGTTAATAGATTATTTTCTTGATTTGTTCTTTGTCGTTTTCTTTAGTTAATTTTCTTTTTTTATCAATTACCCCAATTTGTCGGTTAAATAATAGAAAGATAGTAATTACTAGTACTTTTAGTCCCCGTGCGAACGATACCTTTGCTCACCGTAGCTATACTATTAATTGATAGATGTACTTGTCTTAGTCAAATTTTTAGTTGGTTTCATGGACATCATATATCTTTATACATTAAGATGGTATAATAAAATCATTCAATTTATAAGCATTTAGATTAATGGAAGAGTTTTATGCCATTAAGTTTCAATATGATTTTGATCATCAACTTCTTTTCTTTTTCTTTTCAATATTCATGAACATTCTTTTGCATTTTGCTTCCGCTACAATTTTCAGACTCCATCTTTGTTTACTTCTTGATGTCATCTCAGATTACTCGGCACAATGAGTGCCATCTCGGGTTGCCTGACAATAATGGCTTAACACCCTAGATTGCTCAACAATGATGGTTTCATAATTCATTTATGTCATCCCGGATTTCCTAGCAACGACCTACCACCCAAGGTTTCCCGACGAGGATTGCTTTGTTAAGTCTAGTCCATTCATACCTTGATCGCCTTCACCTCTTATCGTATGACTAAAGTGAATACATCTTCATATTCCAGTTTCTATATTCGTAATGCTTCTATCCAAATCATACTCAATAGCAATAAAATCCAACTCCATAATCAAGCATCTACCCATTTTAGTACTTGTCTTAATATTCAATTTTAAATATCCCAAATCGTTTCACTTATCACTAAATAGTTGATCATAGCAGTATGCGTTATATAATATCATAAAAATACGAAAATTAAACAAGTGTTAGACCATAGAAACACTTATCGAAACTTGAACTACTTGCCATCGATTTTTACTTTCCCTGTTCCTTTTAATGCTACCATGTCATCTTTAGCTATGCATATTAATACAACCATAGCAATACTTTCCACTCAATTTACAATCAATTTTAAAGCATACATATTTTGAAATTTATTCAATTTAGTCCCTAAAATCAAGACTAGCGAAATATTCAATTTAAAACTCAAATATTCAAGTTTTTCCTTTATAGTCCTTTTAAAACCTCATATTTCTTATTTTTACCACAAATTTTAGAGTTTTGCATTTTAGTCCCTGTTGCACCAAACTACAAATTAACTTCACAATTTAGTCATTTTTCACTCCTAAGCTTAAAATCTATCCATTTAATACCTAGAACTTCAAGGATTCATCAAAAAACTTAACAGTTTTGAAAAATAACACACAAGTCAGCTAGATTAAGCTCCCAAGATTCCAAAAATACAAAAATTACAAGAATATGACTAAACTGAACTAACCAAATTAAATCTTTAAATTAGAATCCCTAAGGTCAAAATTCTTTCTTTCTTCTTCTTGTTTCCAGATTGCATGAATGAAAATGAATAGGAAATTATTTTGTTTCTCCACTTTCTAAATTTTATTCCTTTTTTATTCATGCTTTATTTATAATCTTAATTAAACAAAATTTTTACAATATAAATGTACACTTTAGTTAAAAACTGGCCACCATAATACAAATGGTATATTTACCTAAATAGTCCCTATCTTTATCTCTAATTATTAAATTTCTTAGTGTTCATCCTTTTACTACTTTTACGATTTAGTCACTATGCCATAATTAAACTCTAAGTCAACAAAATTTTCTATCCAAAATTCAATTCATCTATTATATAACCCCGTAAATATCTAATAAAATATTTACAAATCCGTCTTACAGAAATGGGGTTTTGAAATTGTGTTTTTTGACACCACTAACTTTTGTGTTGTTACACGCTCCCGACAATAAACCTTCCTCTTTTGCTAATTGCATAAGCGATGATAAACCTTCAATGTAAATTAAAAAGAGATAGGGACTAAGTAGGTCTCCATATCTATGTCCTCTTGCAGGTTTAAAAGAATCACCTACCTTCCCAATTATTAGTACCAAATAAGAAATTGTAGTAAAACAATCTATAATAAATTCCACCCACGAAACTACAAAACCAATTGTGATCATCATGCTCCAAAGAAAAGGCCACTCAACTCTATCATATGTTTTACTTGTAACGCCTTTACCCAACCCGATCCTTAAGTCCGGGTATAGAGTGTCGCAATTGAGCTGATTTAGTCTAACATCAAACTTTAATAAGAATGTTCACCAAAAGATTTTATTTTGAATATTCCTTATAATAGGAAACTTAAACCAAACATAATTTGACTACCTTGACAATTCAAATTCTAAGAAAACTACCTAGTTACAATATATCCAACCCCGAGTTGAAGCCTTTGAAGGTACCGCTTTTATGTGCATGACATCTCAGTGATGATGTTTCTTGGTTTTACAAGGCCTGGCTTGACCCCTCCTCAAGTTCCTTATTCACCCAACGAGTCTTGCTGTAACACCCCCAAACCCGGCCTGGAATTATAGCTGAATCTAGCAGTGTCACATTGGAATGTCTTTTGCAAACTTGATCTTGTTGGTTAAAGCCCCATTATTAATTCTTAGTCATTTTTTAACCAATTTAAAACATTATTACTTTTAAAACATGGTTTGTTGTAGAAGCTTAAAAATTTCTGTTGCAAAAACGTAATGTTTTAAAAGTAGTTAATATTTTGGAAAACCACGTCCTACTTCTAACAGATATAAATTGTAATAACTAAAAACCCAAGTTAAAGCCAGAAATTTAGAGAGAGGCCTTATTACAAAAATGAATAAACCCAAACGGAAATTACTAAAATTCAAAGTCAAATATGAAAACAGATGCAGTTGTTTAGCCACCCTTGAGTCCCTTGCAACACCGATCCATCTAACACTAGGGATTACCTGTATAGTTAAAAGCGAGGTGAGTTTATGAAAACTTAGTGTGTAATCCCCTAATATAAAAATAGTTAGTCAAAATTACAGAATACAGAAACAGTCTGGGCCTGAGCCCATTATAGTAGACAGTATCAGATGGTCCTTAGCCTATTACAGTAGTAGAATCAAAAGCAAAACATATGTAGGCCTAAGCCCAATACAGTAATAGTTGGCCTCAGCCCATAACAGAAACAGAATTAGAATGCAGTATGTATGAAGTATGATGCAAGTTATCCCATCCAACCCTGCACTTGCCTCCGTCCAACCCTTCACTCCTCTAGGAATTAAATCAACCCACCCATCCCTACACTCCCAATGTAGCACCAGTTGTGGCACTAACAATATCGTAGCAAGGCTGCCAAACAATAGAATCGTCGCTTAGTTGCTAGTAATCAGAATCGCAGCATAGTTGCCAGTAAGATAAGTGGCGTAAAGCCATCAATAGCGGCACAAAGCCTTCAAAATAGCACAAAGCCTTTAGTAACGGCACAAGCTTTCGGTAATATGGACGGTACTAAGCCATTGATAATATGCATAGCACAAAGCCATCGGTAAAATGGACAACACCAAGCCATAGATAATATGCGTGGCACAAAGCCATTGGTAGTATGTATTAATGTATGTCTTAAAGCCTTTAGTGGGTCCACAGTCGTCTCGTGCAACCCGTACGACCCTAACAGATTAGTATGAATATATGGCTTAAAGCCTTTGGTGGGTCCACAGTCGTCTCGTGCGACCCGTGTGACCTTATCAGATCAGTACTTGCTCCATAATAATAACCCAATCCATGCAGCATGTTGTGCATGTATGCAAAACACATAATCACCACATAACATACTCAATCAATCAAACATCATATAAGGGCATAGCAATCATTCCACCCCACAGGGGCATTACAATCATTTTACCCTGTAGGGGTGATTCAGTTATTTTACCCTTCAGGGGTAATTTAGCCATTTTACCCTCTAAGGTAATTCAGTCATTTTACCCACCAGGGGTAATTTAGTCATTTTACCCTCCAGGGTAATTTAGTCATTTTACCCTCTAGGGGTAATTCAATCATTTTAACCTACAAGGGTATTACAGTCATTCTGCCCTATAAGGGAATCACGATCGTTCTACCCTATAAGGGCATTACTGTAACACCCCAGATTTTGGGCCTAGAAGTATTGGGCCTTGAGTTTTGGACCTATTAAAAGGTAGCTTAAATAATTTAAATGTGTTTAAAAAATTTGCAACTGCATGTTTAGTTTATTATTTAAGTGAATTAGGAAGGATTGATAGTGTGGGAAAAGTCCTGGGCTCGATTTAGGGCTTTAGCAAAATTTTGCATTTTTTTAAAAAAAAGACCTCGGGCAATAGGATAAAGGCTTATTAATAAAGCCTAATGGAATTTAACATAAAGGATGCATCTGGCCCAGCGACAAAAGGCGTTAGGAGCATGGAAGGGAGCCTGGGTTCGAGACCTTGCTCATGAAAGTTGTTTTGTTTTTCTTTTAAGTGAACTTGGAGTGCAGCCTAAAGACCTTATATTGAATTGGGGAGGAAAAATGACACAAATAAGGTAGGTGGCGTGGTGGTAAGGAACGTATAGCGTAACCAAGAGAGTGGGGGTTCGAATCTGAATGGTAGCAAATTTTTTTAGAATAATCTGGTTACGGGTTAATAGGCCTTAAAAATAGTTGGGGATGGAATATGACATAAAGAGTGCCTAGGGTGCAGTGGCGAGAAGCGTGCTATGAATATGAGAGGTTGCAGGTTCGAATCCCAGGTCTGGCAGAATTTTAAATTTTTTTACTCTTTAAGTAAACTGAGGCTTAGGCATATAAGCCTTGTAATTGATTGTGACAGAAAAATAGCACAAGGGGAGCTTCGGTGTAGTGGCCAGCAGCGTGTTCAAAGTTTGGAGGATGCGAGTTTGAGCAATCATAGGCGCAAATAGGACTTATATTTTGCTGCTCACTCAAGGAAGGAATCAGTATTTGACCAAAACAAGGGATGGATTTAAAATTGAATTAAGTGGTTGTAGCTAGTGGAAAGAATTTGAATGCAATTCAAATTCGGTGGATGGACTAAAATTAAAGATTTGGATTAAGGGAAATTGCTTGAGATAAAATTGGAGATAAAGAAGGAAGTTGAATTGGTGATAAGGTTGAACTGAATGGGGGTTAAAGAAATACATATTCGGCCATTTTTTGTTACTTACTTTGTTCCGAAATTAGTATGGGAATTAAGTGGTAATTTTTTGGGTTGGTAAACATTTTTTTTTCCTTCCTTTTTGATCTTGTCAAGTTTTGTATTTTCTTTGAGAACCAAATTTTGACCACTCGAGTTTTAGCCTTCTAGCCTTCATTCGTAATTGGTTTATTTTCTTTTCTATTTATTTCTTTTTGTTTCTTTTTCCAAACCCTTTAAGGCCGAACCCTTCCTCTCTACTTTCTTTTAGTTATTTTTGACAATTGTTGAACCAACCCTCCATCCCCCTCTTTTTGGGTGTTGCTTTTGGTTTTTTCTCATTTTAGAAAAGATAACCGTAATTTTAGATGGAAAAAGGGAATACTAGTGGTAAAGAGATGGCAAAGGTGATGACGGGGTTCGAGCAAGTAACGTCTATGCCCAAGTTTAAGAAACGTAAGGTGTTAACGATTCGGGACTTTCCGCCTGGATACGGAAGAGGGGCTACAACGGACTTCGGATTAAATAGGCAAATCGCAGTCGATCAAGGAAAGTATAGTTTGTCCATCAGTAAGTCAGTGTAGTGGAATTATTTTATATTAATGGGTAGTGACTAATGAAGAATAATATTTGAATATAGGTTCTGGCGATTATGAGTATTTAGTACTCCAAGTGATAAGTTGTGTACTCCTAACCCTTGTTTGATAGTCGATATAAAGCCGAAGGTGTGTACACACACTTCACACACAATAGATCGGTAAATCTGGAAATGCCGAAAAGTCAAAATGCTGAAAAGAAAAAAGTTTGGCTACAGTAGTCTTGCGAGTGTGCGAACACTCGTAAGAGGGTAATCGATATGATACCAGAGACCCCATGAGCGATCTCATAGACTTGGGTCACGTTTTGGCCAACTGGGCCAGAATGGGCCAAACGGGTCGACGGGGTCGTGGGCCTAGATAAGAAAAAATTGGTAAATTGGTAATAAGCGACGAGCTATTAAGTTGGTTGTATGGCTTGGAATAGATTTGGGCCTGATGGGCCGTATAAATGTGCTGGGCCTAGTGGGCCATTAAATGTGGTTGGGCCTAATGGGCTATATGAATGTATGTGGACTCGTTAGGGTTATGTAGTGGACTTTTCGGCCTAGTATCTAATAATTGCTTAAGCAAACATAAAACTTAATTAACCAAGTAAGTGTAACTGTGGGCAAGTCATAGGGTTAAAGTGTGGCAATGGGTATATGCATGTCTAGGATTGGATCCAGGGAGTGCTTGGTACTTAAGCGATCTTAATGACTCACCTCCTCTTCTTTGGAATCCTACCTGGTGCATAATATCTATTCACTTTAGCCAACGGGGACTTGTTGACGGGACAAGGTATGTAATTAGACCCATGGTGTTAAGAAATTACTGAACTACCCCTGTAGGGTAGAATTACTAAAATACCCCTATAGTGTAGAATTTCTGAAATACCCCTGTAAGGTAGAATTACTGAAATATCCTTATAGCATAGAATTACTAAAATACCCCTATAGGGCAGAATCACTGAGATACTCGTGACCTACAAAATTACAGAAAAACCCTTAGTTGGCAAATTACCAAAATACCCCTATGTGCCATGAGTATGACTTATGCATGCTATATGTTATCTATTGCATCCATGTGTTATTACATTGCATATGGTCTAGGATTATGATTGGAGGAAGTGTAAATAAGGGTCGCACGGTCGCTTGACAACTGTGGATCCACTACAGGCTTTTTAGCCACCGAAGGCTTTTAGCCACCGAGCAGCTATGCTGCACCGATAAGTAGTGTCGCAACCGGTGCCACGCCGAATATAGAAGCTATGCTGCAACGATAAGTGGTGCCACAACCGGTGCCACACCAGGCGTATAAGGATGGTTGGGTTGAGTATCTCCCCACAGGAGTGTAGGGTTGGAAGGGGGTGTACAAGGTTGGTTATGGGAAATTTAATATTGCATAATCATATTGATATTGTTGTGATTTGGGCTAAGGCCTAAGGTCATTGTATGTTGAGATATGGGCTCAGGCCCAACCGAGGCCACTAGGGGCTAAGACCCGAAGGCCATTGTTATTGAATAGGGCTTAGGCCCAAATTGTTTAATGCATGTTATGTGTCAGTCGAGGGACGTACATACTGAGTTTTCGTAAACTCACTCCCTCTTTTTAATTTTTTTCAAGTGATCCTCAGTAGGCGGCTCGACGATGGAAGGGACTCGGAGGTGGCTACACTGCAACTTGTTTTAATGATCAGTAGTTTTATTTATTTACCTTATTTTAAATTATTTTTATTGGGTTGTAATAAGGCTTTTATAACTTCTGGATTATTTTTAAATTTGGGATTTTATTGTGATTTTATAATTGCTAGTGGTAAAAATGATTTTTCCAATACAACCTCTGTTTTAAATTAAGCTTCCGCAACGATTAAGATTTTATAATTAATAATGTTTTTAATAAGGAATAATCTTTTTAACAAACCACATTAGGAATTGATCAAACACAAATTGAGGTTTTACACAATTTTTTTAAAATCAAGGGTCTTCAATGAAAATGTGGTTTTCGAAAAACACTTCAATATGACACTGCCAAATTCGGCCATAGCGTTTGGGCCGAGTTTGGGGTATTACAATTACGATCATTCTACCCTATAAGGGTATTATGGCTATTCTGCCCTATAAGGGTATTACAGTCATTTTGCCCTATAAGGGTATTGCAGTTATTCTGCCCTATAAGGGTATTACGGTCATTTTGCCCTAAAAGGGTATTATGGTCATTCTGCCCTATAAGGGTATTACAGTCATTATACCTATTTGGGGTCTTGGTACAAATAATGACCCCTTCGAAGGTCTATAATCGCCTTGAGTGACTTGTATAACCGAAGTGGTCATAATAGAGTAAATGGGCCCAAGTAGGCCCACACGCTCGTGTGGCCCATTTAGCCCAAATTCAGTCGTGGCTACGCAATCTACAAAGTTTAATCCAATATTTATCACAAAACGTAAGTTTTTATACATGTGGGGCCCATGAGCCCATTAAGCCCACACGTCCCATAACGGCCTACGCCCATAAGCACACTCATGGTGGCCTCTACAATCTTATGTTTACGTTCATGGGCTCAGTTTCACCACACGAGCGTTCACATACCCATGTGACCTCAAAGCCCAACCTCTCGGCTTTTCGGCTTTTTGGCTTTTCGGCTTTTGCCAAACTACAGACAGATCAGCATGGAGTACACACCTGATTGTGAATTGAGTGATAAACCCACCAGCACCAAACCTACAATCCACCAACATATTTTGTTAGTCAATCATTACCTTAGGTTAACTACCTTCTCATCACTTAGTCCAAAAATAACCACCATCCTTACCCTGACCCAAAGTGACATTAGTCCTCTTACGAACACTAACCCAAAATCGATTACGCATCTAATCGAATATCTGTATTACAACAGATTTTATTAGATAGGATTCATTAAAAACCCTAATACTACACCATAAGAGCATTCAGCCAAATTGATTAAAAACCCTAATACTACACCATAAGAGCATTCAGCCAAACCAACCCACTTACCCCCAAACAAACGATTGAAGGTCGAAAGAAAAGTCTTGAATCACTTGAGAAGCCCTTCGCCCTATGAAAGTTTTGAAACCAACGGATGCATTCATAAAAGAAAGGACAAACGATTCAGTCACAAAAGTCTGATTACTTGGGTAAACAAAGAAGAAAACAATATGAACAAGATACTAGAAACTAGATTCGAATGAACTTACCGCTTGTCCAAGAAATAATTTACCACAGCATACCAATGTTGAGAAAGGTGTAACAAAATTAGTTTAACAGAAACAAAGTATAAAAAGAGGAGCAAAAGAAGGGTATTCGGTTCAAAAAGAGACAGAGAGGAGAAGGAAAAAGAAAGAACAAGGGAGGTTTGGCTTAAGGAAATCCGAAAGAACAAAGAAGGGAAAGAGACCAATTCGGCAAGGGTTAAGGTGAGTGGAGAGTAGGGAAAAGAGAAAGAATAGTTTAGCACAGAGAAAGAAAGGTAATATTTCGAACAATGAACAAAACAAGGCCTAAAAATGAAAACCTATTCGGCACAAAGAACTACACTATACAAATCCCAAAAGACCCCCAAATATGAAATGGCTAAGAAGTGCTGAAACAAAACTCCCCAAAATAAACTCAAAAAAAAAATGCCACACATATGCCTCTCAGCCGAATTCTCAAAGCTAGAGAGCAATTTCGGCACAATCATTCTACAACTCAAACTCCCCTTTTCCCTTCTAAAATCTCTCCCCAATCCTCTCCATAATCCTTTCCTTGATTTTCTCCACCATCTCCTCCTTGACCAATTCAAACTCCTTTAAACAAAGTTTTAGTCAAACTCCACCTCTCTCACCATAAAGAAATAAAATGAAATATCCCTTTGCATTCCATGGGATTCAAACCCAAGCTCTCGCAATAGCCATGTCACGCCACCACCACTAGACTACAAGCTCATCTTGTGTCAGCTTCCTCCTACAATTATTTATAAAGCCTACAAACTAAAGTCTGACTTCACTTAAATAAATAAAACCAAAAATTCTACCTATGCCAAGACTTGAGCCTTAGACCTTACAGTTACACATCACGCCACCTTGCCACTAGACCATAAGCTCTCTTTGTGTTATATTTTAACCATAATAATTTATAAGGCCTACTTCCAAGCACCTAGGGTTTTATTCACTTAAAACCAAAAATTTTACCAAAGCCCAGGTTTGAACCCAAGACTTCTCCAACACTCTCAAACACACTCAAACCTCTTAGCTATCATACCAACATGCAATTCAGTGTACATAGGCCTAAGGCCCCTTACATAGACCAAGTGGGGCCCACGTGCTCGTATGGCCTGTTAAGCCATATTTAACCATAGCCATGTGTACGACACAGCCAGTCCATTAATTCCCACAAGTCCAATGACAAACATCCGTATGGGGCCAATAAGCCCATTGAGCCCACACGACCTATTTAGGCCCAAAACTTCTAGGCCCAATTTCGAGGCGTTACACTTCCAAGCAGAGGCCAAAAATCCCATAAGTTCAAAAGAACTTAGTGAGTTTCTTTGTTAATATAAATATATAACTAAGCCCCTATCATGTTGAGGTATGAACTAAAAAGGAAACAAACATGCTATCTCCCTATTTTACTTAGGCATTCATGCTTTATCTAGAGTGGAAGACTCTGATATGATTTCCACATTTCTTTATTAGCGAATAGATCGCTAAACGATCATTACCTGGTCAAGCTTATGACCAGTCGATTGGTTTAGCAATTTCTAGATGCTTCATCATACTTATGGATTCTTAATTTTACCTTGCATTTTCTACCTTCTTTACCTTTTTCCACACATTTCTGGTCATGAGCAACCATTTACCTTTATCCCGACTCGTAGACTCATAATTTTGAAGCTTGGTGAGTTGTTGCCCACATCATCATCCTTGAATGTAAGTTTGATTGTACACTCTATCCTTAATGGAACTCACATTACATGGTACCCTTTAGCTTATTCTCTTATCTCATAATAGTTCAAGTGTATTTACTAACATTCCACCATTAGATCACTAGTAAAAACCCACACCACACTGGCATATTTAACCCTATTTCATTTTTTTTTACTTCTACCCTATACTCGGGTTGAAATGTTGTTTGGATTACTCCCTTTTAATCTATCCTATTTGTGATACCTTACTTTTAAGGTGCATCATGTCCGTCTACAGTGGATCGTTTCAGCCTACAGTATCAAGCAGACTATTATCTAAGCAGACATTTGAGTTTACAATCTCTCTTATATGATGGTTCCCTACGGAACTAACTTTATGGCGGGTATACTTGTTAGAGTATGCCAAAAGACCAACCATGATATGGTTGTAATGACATACTCATTTTTACCTTATTTGTTAATATAAGGCAATGTCATTGCTATTTCAGTTTCTTTTTCTGTGTATATATAAAATATATTGATTAATAATAAAGTCCTAAGAATAATATGATTATTCTTAAAAGGTCGTTAGTCAAGTTTTATTGTTGGCTTGTGTAACACCCCAAACCCGGCCTAGAAGTTAGGCCTGAATCCGGCGTGTCACATTGAAGTGTTTTTCGAAAACCAAGTTTTCATTGAAAACCCTTCTTGTTTAAAAATTTTTGTAAAACCTCACTTTATGTTTGGTCAATTCCCAATATGGTTTTAAAAAGATTATTCCCTATTAGAGGCGTTATTAATTATAAAATCTTTATCGTTGCGGAAGCTTAATTTAAAATAGAGGTTGTTTTGGTAAAACCCGTTTTTACCTCTAGCAATTATAAAACCACAAATAAGATCCCAAATTTAATCATCTTGTAGTGTGTCCACCTTCGAGTCCTCTCCTACGTCGAGCCGCTTACTAAGGATCACCTGAAAAATTAAAAAGAGGGAGTGAGTTTACGAAAACTCAGTGTGTACGTCCCTCAACAGACACATAACATGCATTAAACAATTTCAGCTTAAGCCCTATTCAATAATGGTGGCCTTTGGGCCTTAACCTATAGTGGCCTCGGTTGGGCCTGAGCCCATATCTCAACAAACGGTGGCCTTAGGCCTTAGCCCAAATCACAACAATATGAATATGATTATGCAATGTGCAGTTTCCCATAACCAACCCTGTACACCCCCTTTCAACCCTCCACTTCTGTGGGGAGATACTTAACCTACCCATCCTTATACACCCGATGTAGCACCGGTTGCAGCACCACTTATCGTTGCAGCATAGCTACTTATATTCGGTGTAGCACCGATTGTGGCACTACTTATCAGTGTAGCATAGCTGCTCGGTGGCTAAAAAGCCTACGGTAGCTATAAAGCCTTCAGTGGCTAAAAAGCCTGAGGTGGATCCACAGTCGTCAAGCAACTGTGTGACCCTTATATACACTTCCTCCAATCCTAATCTTGGCCCATGTGTAATATAATAACACATGAATGCAACAGATAACATATAGCATGCATAAGTCATACTCATGGCACATAGGGGTATTTTGGTAATTTGCTAACTAAGGGTTTTTCTATAATTTTGTAAGTCACGGGTATCTCAGTGATTCTGCCCTACAGGGGTATTTTAGTAATTTTACCCTACAGAGGTATTTCAGTAATTTCTTAACACCATGGGTCTAATTACGTACCTTGTCCCGTCAACAACTCCTCGTTGGCTAAAGTGAACGGATACTATGCACCAGGTAAGATTCCGGAGAAGAGGAGGTGAGTCATTAAGACCGCTTAAGTACCAAGCTCTCCTAGATCCAATCCTAGACATGCATATACCCATTCCTTTAACCTTATGACTTGTCCACAGTTACACTTAATTGGTTAATTATGTTTTATGTCTACTTAAGCAATTATTAGCTACTAGGCCCAACAGTCCATTACATAACCCTAACGAGTCCACATACATTCATACAGCCCATTAGGCCCAATCACATTTATATGGCCAACTAGGCCCAGTAACATTTATATGGCCCATCAGGCCCAAATCTATTCCAAGCCATACAACCAACTTAATTAGCTTGTCGCTTATTACCAATTTACCAATTTTTCCTTATTTGGGCCTACAAGCCCGTCGGCCCATTCGGCCCATTTTGGCCCAGTTGGCTACAGCATGACCCAAGTCCATGAGATCGCTCATGGGGTATCTGGTATTGTATCGATTACCCTCACACAAGTGTTTGCGCACTCACAAGACTACCGTAGCCAAACCTTCAGCTTTTTGGCATTTTGGCTTTTCAGGATTTCGACATTTCAAGATTTGTCGATCTATTGTGTGTGTGAAGTGTGTGTACACATCTGATAGCAAAACGCACTACGATCTCCTTAGCCACAAACCTACAGTCAATATCACTCTTCAATTAATCATATGCTTAACAAATATCTTTACCAAAAACTGAAATCTTACCATTAGCCTTACCTTGTGCGTCAAACCTTAATAGCCCTTTCTTAATCACTAACTGTTATTATTTCCTAGATCTGTATCAACCTTAACCATTAAAGACTGAATAATAGGTGCCTCGCATCCAACATGAGTCACCCTTTCATTACTTATGACCATTCGGCCAACCTCCAAACTAAAGTGAAGATTACTTACCCAGAACCCGAAACGTAAGGAATGATAGAGATCTGGAGAATAGAGATCTGATACTAACCCCTAAAAAATCAATTATGAGAGTGAGGGAGATGCAAAGTCAGTTCTTAGCAAAACCGATTGAAAGAGTAAAGTCCTTACCAAGAATCAGTCGGCCAAAGTTGAAGAAAAGAGTGGTGGCACAGATGGGATTCGACCAAAGGGTATTCAGCTCTAGTGTCTGGTATGGTGAAAAGGGATATTCGGCACAAGATGAGAAGAGAAAGAAGAGGAAGAATCAACTAGTGCCAATGAATAACCAAAGAAGAATTTGAAACAGAGGAAGGATGAAAAGGTCGACACAAAAGAAGAAAACAAGGGTTTCGGCTTCTTAGTACTTGAGAGAGCAAGTAAATCACGAAAGAAAAGAAAACCTAATACTTAGATGCACAAATCGAAACCAAAAGAGAAAAATGCCGAAAAGAATGACAAGATAATTGAGCATTTCACTATTATAGCCGAAATTTCCTACCACACTAACCTATTCGGCTCCATCACTACCCACACACTTCATCTCCTAACTTTTCTCCACGATAAGCTCCTAAATCCCTTCCTTGAATTTCTCTTCTGATCACTTCCTTCAGAGTTCTACTCCAACGCCACTACTAGCCATCCAAAGTGTAAAAATAATCCCCAATATTACCATGCCCGCACTCGAACCCAAGATCCCCCTGCCAGCTGATGACACCACCTTCCTACTCCCTAAGTGACGCCACTTAGCCACTGCACCACAACCTCACTTGTGTCCTATTTCTTCTCCATTTATTTAAAGGTATAACTCCTGGGGTCAGGGTTCCCTAAAGGTTGAAAAAAATTTTCCTAACCCAAAATTCAAACTCAGGACTTCATAAAGACCCCTAAATACTTCAAAATCACTAGTCCAACCATTTTAACATACAATTCGTGTCGTTATCATACTCTCAAAAATTTTAAACACACCCACGCCCGAGGCCCAATTCTTCTAGGCCTATTTAGCTTGACAAATAATAATGCATTGAGACTAATGTGTAGTTGATTGATGAGAAAGTGTTGTCATTGAATAAGAATGTTAAAATCAATAACAAGTATGTGTTAGAGAACAACATACTAGACTGACCCACCATGAGTATGTTTCTTGGATTGTTATGTAATAGTCAGAAATATTACTCTTAGTGATAAATATGTATACGATCCTCAGACTTGAGATCATCATTGTCCCAACATCGTGAGTTGTACATTTTGATATAGTCGAACGTCTACTGTAAAAGGCTTAAATATAAAGACTGATGTTGGATATACCACAATCCATGTAGTAGCATATGATTGATCAAGATCGAATTTACCCCTCTTACATATAATGAGAGTAATATCTTGAGTCACATGGAGTTAGATCAGAAATGTATGGTCATGCTCAAATAAGTTGATATGAGATATCACACTTATTTGTTTAACATAGTCCACTCAAAATATCAAGAAATATGAGATTGGACTATACAACTGTGACTATACTTCTATCCAATCTAGATACAAAGGGCAAAAGGATATAATACATGAAACATTTATCACAAAAGGTTATGTCAAATCGCAACTTCTTATAACTTGGGTTGCAATGATGTATTGCTAGATGCCACTCATTACTTGTAACATTAGAAATGTTCTAGTATTACTACCAATGTTACAAAAACATTATTCACCATTTCCAACTTTAAAAGGTATATCTTCAGCCCTATTTCAACCCAATTTGTTCCTCATACATGGATCTATGGTTGACGATCACCGGAATAATTTTTTCGTTATGCCACGAGGTATATAGGCGATCCAGCAACTCGCAATAGATTCTCCTCAAAGAGGAATAGTCTTGACAGACATAATTGTCACTTGGATAATCCTTATTTGTACCTCTTACTATCATTAGGTTCTAACTAACCCATCTTTACAAATTAGACTATCCGGAGTACATACGTTTGAACCTCCCCTTATAACAACAATTTCAATGAAGCCTTATACTAGAAGTATATCTCTCGTTACTCTTCTAAGACTTTCCTCTAACATACAAAGTTTCTTTGAGCACTTCTTGACGGTTCTTAGTGGTAGATCCTTATCTGTAATCCTTAAATAAATCCTCTTTCATTTGCCTATATACAAGATATTGCTATCACGTCATTCCCATATATGATTCTTGCTGAGTTACCACCATATTCCCTACCAACTTCCATGTTTACCATTTTCAAAGACTTTTTTCCCATTTCTATTGCTTTTTCCTTTTTCAGCAGATTCCTCAACCCCATTAACTAGCTATCACTTGTCAACACTTGTATTTTTCCTTTAACCCTTTTTCCATATTTGCATGATCTTTCATGATTATCGTCCTGACAAACTACCATGTTTTTATTTTCCTAGCAGACTACATCACGTTTATTTTCCTAATAGACTCCATATGCTACCATAGTTGAGATATGGTTTTACACATCATACCCCATGTTTAATGTCCTAGCAAACTCTCTATGTTGTCATAGCTGAGCTATGGTCTTGCACATTATACCCCATGTTTAATGTCCTTGTAACGCCCCTCACCCGTAACTGTCGTAAGACACGGGTATAAGGCATTACCAAACAACACTTGCACGATCGTTTGATTTCGACACATAATTTCCGTGTAAAATTTAAAACTTTTTCATTCATATACATAACACCCACATTATGGGCCTACAAGGCCCAAATGATACATTAGGTAAGATATAGGACCAAACAAGAACTTTTCGAACACTTATGAAAATTTTCACTCAAAACAGTGACACATGCCCGTGTGACTCGAGACACGCCCGTCGGGGTAGGCCGTGCGGTCACACATGCCCGTGTCTTAGCCCGTGTTAAGAACATCGAGCATTCTATTTTTGACGTTAGTAAAATTTAGGGGCACACGGCCAAGTCACACGCCCGTGTGCTAGGTTGTGTCATCCACACGGCTGAGACACACGGCCGTGTCTCTGCCCGTGTGGCCAACACTTAGGCTATTTTCCAACCCTTTATTGTTGCTCTTAACTTTTCACACTCGAATACAATTCATGGACCCATATTATACCCTTAATTAATTCTAACTTAGCCATCAAACGCAAGTTGTATACTTATCTATGTCAAAGCATGTAACACCCCAAACCCGGCCTAGACATTAGGGTCGAATCTGGTGAGTCACATTGAAGTGTTTTTTTTGAAAACCATGTTTTCATTGAAAACCCTTCTTACTGTTTAAAACTTCTAGCCATTCAAAACTAGTATAACTCCTACGTTAGTTTATTTCCAAAACTTGGTTCATTGAAAAGTTATTCTCTTACTAAAACGTTGCTTGATCTCTAAAACATTGTTTGTTGCAAAAATTTAACTTAAAATAGTCGATGTACGAAAACGTGATGTTAAGAAGAATTGAGTCGTGAAACCATTTCAAAAAAAATGTTGCGAAAATGTAGTGATTTGAAAACAAATTGTTTTTGGAAAACCGTGTTTGACTTTTAAAAGGTATAAGTCAAATTAAACCCAAAAATCCCAAATTAAAATCCAAAAATTAAGAGAGGCCTTATTACAACCCAAATCAAAAACAAAATGCTTAAAAGTAATAAACGTAAATCAAAGTGAAAGTAGATGTGTGGCCATCTCCGAGTCCCTCGCAGCACCGATCCTCCTAGCGTTGAGGAATACATGAAAAATTAATAAACGGGGTGAGTTTATGAAAACTCAGTGTGCAATTCCTCAAACATAAAAAAACAGTCAGTCATACAAAATTACAGTAACAATCTGGGCCTAAGCCCAATATAGCAGACAGTAACAGATGGGCTTTAGCCCCTTATAGACTCAGAAACAGTTCACATGAGGGTCTTAGCCTAATACATAAACAATTTAGTATACAGTATGTATGGTGCATGATGCATGTTATCCCATCCAACCCTACACTTGCCTCCATCCAACCCTGTACTTACTGTGGAGCTAAAATCGAACCACCCATCCCTACACTCCCAATGTAGCACCGGTTGTGTCACTAACCAAATCCCAATAAAGCTACTAGTAAATAGATTGGCCTGAAGCCATGGGTACTGGCATAAAGCCTATCGATAACGGTACTATAGTCAGCACAAAGCCATCAAAAATTGTAGTATAATTGGCACAAAGCCTATCACTCACAGTAATATATTCGGCATAAAGCCCTCAATTGGCACAAAGCCTTGATTAGGTTGGCATACATACAGCCATAATCAGATTAAGTGGCTTAAAGCTATTAGTAGGTCCACAGTCATCTCGGGCGACCCGTGCAACCATACCAGATATGTATGAATATGTGGCTTTAAGCTTTCAGTGGGTCCATAGTCATCTCACGTGACCCATGTGATCCTATCAAATCAGGTCTTCCTCCATAACAATAACCCAACCCATGCAACATGTCATGTATGCAAAATGTCATCCCATATTCGTCATACCATCATAGTCAAGTTATTCAAATCATAGTCATACAACCACCGTCAAATCAATCAAATTATAGCACAAGTCAGTCTTTTACCCACAAGGGGCAAAGTAGTCATTTTACCCTTCAAGGGTATTTTGGTCATTTTACCCTCTAGGGTCTCGGTACAGATAATTGACCTCTTGAAAGGTCTGCTCGCCTTGAGTGACTTAACTAACTTAAATTGACATAACGATCTAAATGGGCCCAAGGCCCATTACTCAGCCCAAGTGGACCCACATGCATGTGTGGCCTATTTAGCCCAGAACTAACCACGGCTATGCGAACAACATAGCCCAGTCCAAAACTTACCACATATCATACATTTTATCCGTGTGGGCCTATAAGCCCATTGGGCCCACACGGCCTAGTCCGGTCGAACGTGGCCCAAAACAGCCTATGCCATGTGCGCGACATGACAAGCCCAACCATTTTCCCACCTAGCAGTTAGATTTACACAAACGGGCCTACGGGCCCATCGGCCCTATTCAGCCCACTCCGGCGTTTCGGCTTCTGCCGATCTACAATTAGTACAATATGTATACACACTTTTGGCTTTTCAGCTGACCATTAACAGATCACAAAGTTACACACCTGATAACGAGAACGCACCGAAAAGTCCACTAGTATTCCAACCACCTATTTCAAACAGAACTTCAATTAATAATCTAAAATCGATTTAAAGCAACCCTATCCAAAACACTTATTCACTTACCACCTATTTCTCGCCTTGGTCAATCCAAGAATTGTTGCAAGCTATCGTTTCTAATCCTTAGAGACTACTTGCAAACCATACATCACCTGTAAACCCTTGCCACACACAATCCATCAAACCAAATGTCTAATGGCTTTCCAAATCGAGAACCTAGAGGTGAGGAACGGTAGTATTCGGCTAACCACCCTAAGCCCACTTTAGTTCAGCACGAGACCAACAATCTCGTTCCACTTAACCTTTAGCCGAATGTTCACAGACCTACTTCAAAACCGAAATCCAATATGGACAAAGAGAATTGTAGTAACCAGTCAAGGTTTTGAGATGAAGAGATTCCAAGATAATAAAAAAAGAAAGGACAAAGGGTATTCGGCTATTTCTTCAATAAAGGAGTAAGGTGCAGAGATCCGGTCAATGAGAGAAAAACCCAATTGAGAAAGAAAGTGAGGGATAAAAATTGGTGAAATATAGAACGAGAAAGATGGGTAGAGGTATTTGTATCAATAAGGAAGAAGAGAAGAATAGAAGTGTTCGTTTCAAGAAAAAAGCAAAGAAGAGTAGGAAATTTGAAGAAGAGAAGGAAACAGTGTTCGGTCTTAGAGAAACGAATCAAAACTTCAAAGTAAAAGGAGGGACAATTCAGCAAAACACAAGAGAGCAAGCAAAGAAAGCAATTTTGGCACTTTGGGATTTTCAAGCAAAAGACCAAAATGAAAGAAATGACCAAAATGAATTCCCGATAAAACTAAAACCACAATCAGCATAACTAAAAAAAAAAACACATCCCCAAGAGCTTTCTAATTATCGAATGCACATAATCAAGGCCCCTTTAGCTGAATTTGCATTCCCCAACACTCCCAATCGGCTACAACACTTCTCCAACTTGAAACCCATGATTTTCTCCCCTTATCATTCCATGGTCACCTCCTCAATTTCCTCCATGATCCACTCCTTGAATCACTCACTTGACTAATTCAAACCCTCTCCACTAGAGTTCAATTCCAACTCAACCATTAGCTGTCCAAAGATGCAAAATAAATGCCTATAACTCAATCCAAGACTCGAACCTCAGACCTCCTTACCACACTTGTGATGCCACATCCTTGCCACACTTGTGATGCCACCTTGCCACTACACCACAGGCTCTCTTTGTGTCACTTTTTAATCACAAATAATTATAAGGCCTACTTCCAAGCACCCACGGTTTTATTCACTTAAAACCAAAAATTTTACTAAAGCCCAGGTTTGAACCCAAGACTTCTCCAACAGTTCTCAGGGCCCTTAACCACTGAAGCGAGCGTTTATTTATAACACTTCACGTATAGCAAAAATTCACGTGCCGACTTCCAAACGCTCCCCAAACTTAAGGCCCATTTCTTCTAGGCCCAAAATTTGGGGCGTTACAAAGCATTTCCGCAATTCATGTATAAAATAGAATTTGCATACCTATAACCATTATGAGCCACATCTCATGGCTATATACAATGAGGCGATATAAGCCAATACATTTGACCAATTTACAATAATACATACTATCAATATCTAATTCTCTGTACATGCCACTCACTTGTAAGCAATAAGAATTGTTATTAATCCATCTTGACAAATCGATAGTGTGGTGTCGCTTCCGACGATCTCTAACCTCGAGCCAACCTGACAAAACTAAGAGAAATGGAAGAAAGGGTGTAAGCTTTAAAGCTTAGTAAGTTGGCATATAATAATAAGAAATTAAATTAACAAAATGTTTTCATTTCTCAAAAGGTATTCTTAAGAAATAAAATCATTGTATACATGTTTCCACTTTTTACACATGTTCAGCTTAGGTTGTTTTCTGAGTCATAGTCGCTAAATTAATTATATCTTAAGCTAAAGAACTCGAAATTTAGTTCCATAAATTTTCCCTAAAACTAGACTAATATGCCTTCCTGCCATAAAATTTTTAGAATTTTTGGTTGGGCCAATTAGTACAGTTTATTCATTAAAGGTTCCCCTATTTCGCAGTCTAGCGACCTGACCTCTCTTCACTAAAAATTGATTATCTCATTATACAGAATTTGGATAATGTTTCCATTTGTTTCTCTTGAAATTACATTCATCAAGGACTTTGATCATATAAATAAACATTTTTATACAATTTTTAGTGATTTTCTAAAGTCGAAATGGTGGATTCTGAAGTCCATATAACCCTATCTCACAACAATACAAATATCTCATAAATTAAAAATCATTTACTTACTCTACTTCTTTTAGGTTAAAGTAGACTCAATGGGTTTTAATTTCATATCTAATTCAACTTCTAACTCAATCTCCACCATTTATGGTGATTTTTCAAATTCACAACACTGCTGTTGTTCAAATCAGTTTTATTCTTCATTTTCATTCTTAAAAGCTTTCATTATAGAGGCTTTAATGATAACACTTACCTCTTATCAATCTTACCAGAATTCGATCATATAATGAGCATGTCACTCAAAGCTTATTCATACATACCTGCACTTATTCATGTGGTTTCGTATTCACACTTCCCCATACAATTGCATTATAACAAGGAACACATTTATGCATTAATTCATCACCATACATGTTCAATCACTTTCTATCACAACATTGCCATATCAATTTGATACCCATTGAACCAAGCGGAATTCTAAAGGATATGCAGAAAAATGCACAAAAGTGCCACACATAGATTGTAGCCAAAGCTACCACTGAAATGCTCACTATCGAGCTATTCACGGGCCTACTCACACAAGCTGATGATGTAGTTGATACTACTCAGTGCTGCTCACACAAGCTGACAGGTATCCTCGACAAATGTAGGATTACCTAGCCACTGGTAGTCGAACTAGACCAGCACTCAGAATCACATAAACGATCGATCACTATCAATGGTTTCCTAGTGACATGTCACGTGTATCCTAAACGATACCTAAGGTTCAATGGGGACTTTTTCACACTTGTCGAAACTTAGTAAATTTACACTTAATCACATATCATATGATGATAACCAATATTACAAATTTCACATATTAACCATATACATAAAAGCACTTGGAACATAAGAATTCAACTCAATTCCATATCATAAACATACCTTTATATCGTTTAATGCTTATAGCATATAACCATTAGTTCAACATATTCACATCAGCATATTAATTTAGATTTCAAGCATAAAAAACAATAGCATTGCATTATTATTAACACCAACTTACCTCGAATGCAAAAACGACTAATTTCCCGTCTTAGCTCAAAGTTTCGTTCTCCCTCAATCTAAGTCCGATTTTTGTGTTTTCTCAATCTAACATATCAAATAACACTCATTTAACACTTACATTATTCAAATTAGTCCAAAAATCATACTTTTAAAATTTTACATTTTTGCCCCTAAAGTTTGTCAATATTACGCTTTTGCCCCTAGGCTCGTAAGTAAATTTTTATTCAATTTCTTTGCATTTTAGGCCTAACCGGACCATTTCATGAATATGGCAGCCCACAAATCTCACTAAAACACACACTTAGGGAAAATTTTATAACTTTTACGATTTAGTCATTTCAAACATTTTCGTCGAAAATCACTCGGTAAAAATCCTTTCTCTAACCTTAAACATGCATAATCTACCATAATCCATTAAAATGCACAATTATTCAATATGGATCAATTTTTAAACATAAACCCTAGCTCAAAATAATAGTAGAAATAGGTAGATTATGATGCAAGGATTTCAAAAATACGAAAAACATTAAAAACGAAGCTCGGAATCACTTACTATTGAGCTTGAAAAGCTTGAAACCCTAGCCATGGCTTCTCCACGGTGTATTCAGCCATAGCAAGGAGAATATGAACATTTTTTTTTGTTTTTATTTGTGTTTTAATTTATTAAATGGCCAAATGACCAAAATGCCCTTAAAGTCTTTTCTTTCAAATTTGTCTTATTCATGCCCGTTTTTGTCCAACAATTTAACCAATGGTCTAATTACTACTTAAGGACCTTCAATTTAAAACTTCATAACAATTAGACACTTCTAACATGTGGAACTCAACTTTTGCACTATTTATAATTTAGTCCTTTTGACTAAATTGAGTAACCAAACGTCAAAATTTTCGAACAAAATTTTCACGAAATCTTTCTGTGGAATCGTAGATCATAAAAATATAATAAAAATAATATTTTCCTTGTCGGATTTGTGGCCTCGAAACCACTGTTCCGACTAACCCCAAAATCGGGATGTTACAATCCTGGAGGATTCTATACGTTGCCACAGTTAACCTATGGTCTTACATAATATACCACATGTTTAATGTCCTGCAGACTCTCTATATTGATATAGTCGAGCTATGGTCTTACACAATATACCCCATGTTTAATGTACTAGAAAACTCTCTATGTTTCCATAGCCGAGCTATGGTCTTAAACATTAACCCCGTTACAACATATCCATTCTGCCCTACTTCTAACCTTGATGCTCGAACACCATAGTGTCCCCCCGTAGGGCTCGGAGCTTCGCTCATCGCAGTTTGTGCCCAGCAAATTATGGATTGGGGTGAACGGAAACTCCATTTCCCAAACCATCCGCCCAATCCTCCATATTGCTAAATCCTAGCTTCATCTAACCTACCAATAATTTTCTCCCCATACGCCACTCTTATAAACATGAAATACATGCATTTCATAAACATTTTATCATGGAGTATACTACTTTTTAAGCATGGAATCATAACCATTTCATGCATATCAGAATACATTTGCAGATACTATATACCTACACAATCTTATACATGCAAAGTCTTCTCAATCAACAGAGATCATGCATCATCATAGAACTCTCTCTAAACTTAACACAGATTCATGCCAACTATATAGCATCCCAAAAGTGGAGTATAGAAGCTCACCAGATACATCTTTGCCCCATCAGCTTAGCTTTTCCAACACTAGAGCTTCCATTCTCCTAGTAGCTAAGCATTTCAACCAATTTCATAAGTTAAACTCAGCATTCCAACTGAAAAACTTCATTTTTAGAAACATGTAGACCCCCCTCAAAGGTTTTGAAAATTCTTAACTCATTTTCTCAAAATTTACGAACACAGGAAGACTTAGAAGCTTACCAATCTTCTTACTTGTCTATCCTCTTGACTCAATCCTTAAGAATTTTGCTCCATGCAAAGCTCTTTTATCTTCTTCTTCTTCTTCAGAGTAATTGAAAAAGATGACAAAGAGAACAAAATAGGGTTGAGAAGAATTTACCCCAGGAATTTATTTCCCTATTATTTATAGCCTTTCACGCCCAATTATCAACCCTATAAGAACCGTACATTAGCAATCATTTTGTCTTCCACTAAGGAACTGGTTGGTCTTAATCCAACTAAACCAGAATTGGAACTCAACTATGTCCAGATCAACCACTGAATTTTCCTAATTTTTCTATAAAAGTCACCAACTTACGACTACTTTCAATTTAACCCTCAATTATTCCTAAATTCTAGACTTAAAGAAAATTAGGTGTCACATTACTTATATCAAGCTTGAGTTCAAATGAGCCTTTTCTCTTCGTCCTTTATTGCTTAAAAGAATTAAGAATTTCATAGGCAAGCAACACATTATCAGTAATCAATCTTCCTGGGACAAAGGTGTTTTAGGCTTCATCTATGCAAACATCCATCACTTTTTGAAAATGATTAGCAATAGCTTTCGAGATAATTTTATTAAGTGCCATACATAGACTAATGGGTCGAAAATGCAACAAATTATCAGGGTGTGCAATTTTTTGGATGAGTACAATCTGAGTAGAATTAATAGATTCCAGAGAAATACCTCTATTAAATACACCAAGGAAAAATGATCTAACATCATGAACCACTTTGCCAATACTTCTAAAAGAACAGTGCTAGAAAACCATCAACTCTTGACACTTTCATTGGTGTCATTTCCTTCAAAGCCATATAAGCTTCCTCCATTTTATATTCAACTATAAGGTATTGGTTCTTACTACCTTAAATACATCTTTTTACCCCTACCAAGATACAATCCCAACTCCTTGGCTAGAAAAAAAGGCCTGAAAAATATTCTTTTGTGATATTAGCCATATCTTCATTGTCTAAAATGAGCTAGCCATCACTGTTTTACAGCCCGCTAATATAATTTGTTCAACGTCTTTGAGAAGCAAATATGTGGAAAAACGAAGTATTACGATCGCCCAATCTTCTTTTTTTATCTCCATATTAAGGATTAAGGTGTAGATTTGTGTCGATCAAATTTCCAATAATATCATCACTTTGTTTTATATTGTTTAACTGTGCAATTCTCTCATGAAGCCTTCTTGATATCCTGATCATTTTTTCCCTAAGTTTCAAACTTGAACCTGCCTTTTAAAAACCTCTATTCCTCTTGGCTTGTTGATATGAACAATACATAATGATTAGAAAAAGAGTGTGGCAAATGTTTAAGTAAGAAATTAGTAAAAGCAAAACACCATGTCAGATTTGCGACACCTCGATCCAAGGTCCAGCGTATCCCAAATCCTCCAATTGGCAATCAACTAAAATATTTTGAAATGCCTCCATTCTCCCTTCATTCAGTGGCAAACTTCATTTCTTCTCAATAGAATATAGGGTCTCATTAAAGTTTCTGTAAACCAGCCAAGGTAAACTTTGGTCCCTACCAAGCCTTTTTAATAGGTTCTACTAATCTTTTTTAAAATGGACATTAGGTGAACCATAAAATCCAGTTAATTGCCAATACATTTCTTTCATCGTCCCAAACCTCTACGTCAATATGGATCTTCAAAAAACTCCTAAGGATAACGATGTTACTCGTATTCTAACCCATACTAAGCCCACCTCGAGTGCCTTCAACAAGAACATCAATACCACTATGAAATCTACATTTCCTTCGTACTCTTTCCATTCATTTTGAATTGAGTTTTGTCTTTATGAAAAAGTCAAATTGGGGTTGATAAATCTTTAATGTATGCTGAAGTCTTCTTATAACCTGTGAACTCCCCAATCTATGGATATTCTATCACATTATTTTATTATTTTTGGCCGGCCCGCTTGACGGCGGTTGTTGGTATATGTTGGTGACTAGGTGATACACGATCGTCATTATGCACCATTGAATATGGAACAGTAGAAACATTTAGTGTCTTTATGGAAACTCATGGTCTTTTCTTTCCCTCAATATCCTCCAAAGGACTTTCCTTAAAATCCTTATCCATCATATTCAACTTGCCCCCGCTTAAGGATTCCACATCTTTACCACCTTTCAACATTGAATTTTCTTCCAAATTAAATCCTAGTAATTTTTACTTCAAATCAGCTTGTTGTCTGAACCGAGAATCACTAACTTGATTTTTCATTTCAAGATTATTACCCAAAACTATCACATTGTCATCTTCCCAGAGCCAGAAACTAGTCACAGTGTAGCCCTCCTTGCTAGTGCTCTCAAAGATAAGTCACATCCACGCTCCAGTTCCTTTCCAACGACTGTCAACCTAATTGGACAGAAATTATCACCATGCTCAGACATCCACATATGAAACAAAACAAAGTTAGCTTCTCATATTAAAATCATGCATAAACATGATTTGAGGTAGAAATTATATTTTTTCGACACTTTAATGGCATTCTAACATCAATCCTAACCTAAATTCGCAAATAGCTTTTATTACCTTGACTAATTTTCTTTGCATCATATTCAACAAACTGGCCAATAAAGTTTCCAAATTGTTCAGTAATGCCCTCAAAGAATAAGCCTAGGGAATATCATGAATTTAGGCCCCAAAAAAATGAACAAACTAGAGGCACTTGTAACGGGCCCTCAACTTCCTCTATCCAGTGAAAAACTAGAAGGTGATTGTTGAAGGTCCAAGGAGTGCCATTTATTACTCGGTCAATATCCAACTCATGATAGAACTTAAACAAATATCTTTTCTCACCCAGATCAAAAATCAAAACACCACCCAGAGGGTGCCATAGTTTCACCATGGTATTCCTCATCGCCGGAAAATGGACAACACTCACCGTAAGAAAACAACCAATGAGACAATACTCATAATTGGCTTTTGCAAATCAGATCCTCCTTTTAATACCCAAGCCTTATCTTCGCCTTCATCTATATACAGATTTTCCATTTCACTCTCTATTAAAACTAAACATCGATAATGGTAATACAGAATGATCGCAAAGCAATAAAAAAAAGAAAAATAAAACACAGATTTTACATGAAAACCCTTTCGAGAAAAAACCACAAGCAGAGGAGGAGAAATTCACTAATGTAGCAAACTGAATGATACAAGAGGAGTTTCAACTATATCTATTTAAAGGTTGAAAAACCTTATTCTAATCAATGTCAAATAGAAGAACTGTAGTTCTATACGAATTCTATGTAACATCCTGAATTAGGCCTAGTTGGAATAGTGGTTTTGAGACCACAAATCCGAAGTAGAAATAATTGTTTTATGATTATTTTGAGGCCCATGACATGTTTGCATGATTGTATAAAAGTTTCATGAAGAAATTTTGTGAATAAGTGCCCAAGTTAACTTTTAGGACTAAATTGAAAAAGTTGTAAAATATGAGATTCTAGAAGCTTTGGGGTACTTAATTGAAATGCATGTGTAAATTTGAGGTCTTTATTTAGTAAATAGACCATTTTATGTCATAATGGACAAAAATGGACATAAACGGGAAAAATCTCAAGGAAGGGCCTTAAGGGCATTTTAGTTATTTAGTTAATAACTTAATAAAAAGGGAAAATGTAACACCCCAAACCCGACCTTGAAGTTAGGCCCAAATCCGGCGTGTCACATTGAAGTGTTTTTCAAAAACCAAGTTTTCATTGAAAACCCTTCTTGTTTAAAAATTTATGTAAAACCTCAGTTTGCATTTAATCAACTCCCAAAGTGGTTTATTAAAAAGATTATTACCTATTTTTAAGACGTTATTACTTATAAAATCTTAATTGTTGCAGAAGCTTAATTTAAAATAGAGGTTGTTTTGGTAAAACTCATTTTTGCCTCTAGCAATTATAAAACCACAAATAAGATCCCAAATTTGTAATCCAGAAATATAAAGGCCTTATTACAACCCAAATACTAATTAAAAATAAAATAAATAAATAAAACTATTAAATTATTAACCATCTTGCAGTGTGTCCACCTCCGAGTCCTCTCCTACATCGAGTCGCCTACTAAAGATCACCTGAAAGATTAAAAAGAGGGAGTGAGTTCACGAAAACTTAGTGTGTACATCCCTCGATAGACACATAACATGCATGAAATAATTTTGGCCTAAGCCCTATTCAATAACGATGGCCTTTGGGCCTTAGCCCATAGTGGCCTTGGTTGGGCCTGAGCCCATATCTCAACATACGGTGGCCTTAGGCCTTAGCCCAAATCACAACAATATCAATATGATTATGCAATGTGCAATTTCCCATAACCAACCTGTACACCCCCTTCCAACCCTACACTCCTATGGAGAGATACTTAATCTACCCATTATTATACACCCGGTGTGGCACCGGTTGCGGCACCACTTATTATTGCAGCATAGCTGCTCATATTTGGTGTAGCACCGGTTGCGGCACTACTTATCGGTACAACATAGCTGCTCGGTGGCTAAAAAGCCTGCGGTGGCTATAAAGCCTTCAGTGGATCCACAGTCGTTAAGCTACGATGCGACCCTTATATACACTTCCTCCAATCATAATCCTGGCCCATATGCAATATAATGATACATGAATGCAGCAGAAAACATATAACATACATAAGCCTTACTCATAACACATAAGGGTATTTTAATCATTTTATCCTACAAGAGTGTTTTGGGTGAATATACAAACCAGGGGTATTTCGGTAATTTTGCAAACTAAGGGTTTTTCTTTAATTTTGTAAGTCAAGGTTATCTCAGTAATGTTGCTCTACAGGGGTACTTCAGTAGTTCTACCCTACAGGGATATTTTAGTAGTTCTACCCTACAGGGATATTTTAATAATTCTACCCTACGAGGTTATTTCAGTAATTTCTTAACACCATAGGTCTCATTACGTACCTTGTCCCGTCAACAAGTCCTCATTGGCTAAAGTGAACAGATACATGCACCAGGTAGGATTCTAGAGAAGAGAAGGTGAGTCATTAAGACCGCTTAAGTACTAAGCTCTCCTTAGATCCAATCCTAGACATTCATATACCCATTGCCACGCTTTAACCTTATGACTTGTCCACAGTTACACTTAATTGGTTAATTAAGTTTTATGTATGCTTAAGCAATTATTAGTTACTAGGCTCAACAGTCCATTACATTACCCTAACGAGTCCACATACATTCATATAGCCCATTAGGCCCAATCACATTTATAAGGCCCATTAGGCCTAGTCACATTTATACGGCCCATCAGGCCCAAATCTATTCCAAGCCATACAACCAACTTAATCAGCTTGTTGCTTATTACCAATTTACCAATTTTTGCTTATTTGGGCCCACGAGCCTGTCGGCCCATTCTGGCTCAGTTGCCCAAAACGTGACCCAAGTCTATGAGATCGTTCATGGGGTCTCTGGTATTGTATCGATTACCCTCTTACAAGTGTTTGTGCACTCGTAAGACTATCGTAGCCAAACTTTCGGCTTTTCGGCATTTCAGCTTTTCGGCATTTTGACATTTCTAGATTTGCCGATCTATTGTGTGTGTGAAGTGTGTGTACACACCTACTAACAAAATGGGCTATAAACTCCTTAGCCATGAACCTACAATTGATGTCACTCAACAGTTAATCATACACTTATCAAATACTATCACCAAAAGCTGAAATCGTACCACTTCTCCTTACCTTGTGTGATTGAACCTAATCAAACTTTCACCACTTGCTAGCCCTAATTGATTCCCAGATCTACGTTGTAGAAACTCTTATTAATAAAGATTGACTTAGCAGATGACTAACATCCATTGTAGCCACCCTTACAACTCCTAATAACATTCAGCCAACCACCAAAACAGAAAATAGAGATAAATGCACTTACCAAACCCAAAGACACTAGGAGTAATTCGGCAGAGACTTGAAAAAAAAGATTCAATCCCACAATTAAGAAGAAAGAGAGGAGATGTCAGTTTTGGTGTTTAGAAACAAAAACAAAGTTGGTGATGGCACAACAGGACATTCAGCCACATAGAAGAGGAGAGCATTCGACACAACATAAGAAAAGAAATAGGCTAATTGGTTTAGCACCCAATCGGCCAAGGTTAAGGAACAAGGAAAAGAATGATGAAGCAACAAGGAAATTGAGAGGAGAAGGTTTCGGCAAAGGAAATAAAGAAAAAGAGAATTCGACAATACCCCTTAAGAACCAACAATGAAGATTCGTAATACCCCCTAAAAGACCCAAAAATGACACTCATTTACTCCCCTAAGCCGAATTTACACACTCCTTGTAACACCCCAACCCGTATCCGTCGTCAGAATAAGGTTTCGGAGCATTACTCGGATTTACATATCATTTAGCAAAAATTTCTGTTAAATACTTACCGATTCAATGCATCATATAGATAATTATATTATCATTTAATCAATAGCTTGGCACTCGTCTTAGCATCAATCAACATTGTTAGTATACTTACGCATATTTTATATAATATGCTTATAAGTAACATTCTCTTACCGTTTAAAATCATTTATTTCATTATATTATAATTTCATGTACCATAATTTCCATATATTTCACATATATTTATTCCGATAATAATTCATATCAAACTTAATATAAATCAAATTCTATATGCACATACTTTCCACACCATGTGTCCATATAACATGTACAAATCATTATATATATACTTCAAGCATATATGGTAATAATTCATTTCGTATTCATATTGTTTCATAATATAAAAATGTACTAATATTTCACATTCAATCCAATATAACATACAATTTAACATATTTTCATGCTCAATTATGATACACAAATTTACCTGACAAAATTGCAAAAATATCCAGATTTAGGGGAATTTTGGTAATTTTTCATTTTCCCAGATTTTCATCCGATCTTGATCTAAATTGATAATTCCATTCAATTTATTAATTTAGACAATAAGTCAATTCATTTCCTTCAAATTGGTCATTTTTTATATCCTTACAAAATTTCCCCTAAAATTTTACTTTTATTCAATTTAGTCCCTGAGCCTAAAGCATACAAATTAGTCATGCTAGTTGAATATTCATATATATTTTCCTCCTCCTCCTCTCCATTCCACATCCTTAGTTTATAAAACATGCTTATGAGTAACATCGTCAATAATTTTACTATTTATTTATATGTGAATATTCAAGCTGTCCACCTGCGTCATAGTCACTAAATTATTTTTATCTTGAGATACAGAACCCCAAATTAATATCCGTCAAGTTTTCCTAAAACTAGACTCATATATATTCTTGCCATAAAATTTTCAGAATTTTTGGTTTATCCAATTAATACAGTTTATTCATTAAAGTCTCCCCTATTTTGCTGTTTGACAGTTCTGACCACTCTTCAGTAAAACTTAATTATCTCTTTGTAAAGAATTCAAATGATATTCCCGTTTACTTCTCTTGAAAAAAGACTCATTCAGGATTCTAAACATATAACTTTAAGCCCCTAATTATTTTTATCCAATTTTTGATGATTTTCCAAAGTCAAAATAGGGGATCCCGAATTCATTCTGACCTTATCTCACAAAATTTATTATATCTCATAATTTACAAATCTATTGCTTACTTTCTTCTATGAGAAACTAGGCTCAATAAGCTTTAGTTTCATATTTTGTTCATCTTCTAATTCCATTTCTACAATTTATAGTGATTTTTCAAATTTAGTCTACTGCTGCTATCCAATATTGTTTTAGTGCAACCTGTTTATTACCATTTTTCCCTTAAGCTTTAATAAATAACAATTTCGTCCCTACTCAATTAGCCTCTCAATAGAGCTTATTTTTTTTCAATTAACACTCTATTCTATCACTTTAAACTACTTTACATCTTTTGAAAATCATAATTTCAACACTAGACTTTAATTCCAAACATTTTCACAATTAGGTCCTAACTAATTCATTCACTTTACTAACTTAATTCATACTCTATTTCTATTCAAGTTCCATCCCAACTCAAATTTATCTACTAAATTTTCAGCTTATTTAACTAGTTTCAAAATTTCCTCAAATTAGCCCTTCAACATAAAACTTATGAATTACATTACAATTCAATCTTTATTTCATTTCAAACTTGAATTTCTATCAATTTAACCTTTATTTCATCATTTTACTCAACATGAACATTATCTAGGAATCTAATAACTTTCAAAATATTAACTTAATTTCATCAAAATCTTATTCCAAAGCTTCTAAAACATCAAAATTAAATAAAAAGGGCTAAATTGACTTACCTATTAAACTTCCAAGCTTTAAAATCCTTATTTCTCCTTTTTCTTTTATTTTCTTCTTTCTTTCTTTCCTTCCCCTGCTTTTCGTTCCCCATTCTATTTCTCTTTTTTTGTTTATGTATATATATATATATATATATATAAAATATAATATAATAACATTAATAAATATCTATTTAATAATCCATTATTTCTTTTACATTTGTATACAAATATATTAATACACTTTATTTAATCTATTTATTATGCAAATATCTTATAATAGATTTATTTAATTAATAAATATATTTTATAATTAATAAATATCCATTAATAATTAAATACTTATATTACAAATGTATGTATTTTTATCCATACACGTGTATATTTTATTTACTATACATTTGTCTATATACTAATTTATTTATCATATAATATCAATTTAATAATAACAATGATATTAATATTTACGTAAATAATAAGTAAATACATACATATATTACAAATGTATGTACATTATTTATCACATATGTATTTTATTTTTATCACACACTTGTCACAATTTAATTTATTTATCATATAAATATCTTATAATATAATTATAATAAATTAATTTAATATCATTTGTTACTAATAAATATATTTTTTTATAATTAAAATCTAAGTAAAAATCTTAGATTTTTACTTTATATGCCGCCTCACTTATGCTAAATGGCATAATTGCCGTTATAGTCCCTTTTATTTTCTTTTAATCTATAATTAAACTTTCACACTCTATTCAATTTAATCCTTTTTATCCAATTATCCTTAATTATGCTAAATTCACTTGATTAAACTCTAATTAACCACTTAATTAACTTTTTAAATATTTTTGATAAATATTTACGGATCAATTTTCAGTAACGGAGACTCAAAAATATAGTTTTCCGATAACCGTAAAATTCGGGTTATTACACTCCTCACTTCCCAAATCGGCACCAACTCTTCACACACCCCATCTCCTAATTTTCCTCCAAGATATTCTCTGCTTATCACTCTATTAATCTCTTCCTTAAATTTCTCTGCTTCAGAGTTCAACTCCAATGCCACTACTAGCCGTCCATAGCGTAAAAATTAAATCCCTAAATATTACCATGCTAACACTCGAACCTAGGATACCCTTGCCAGCTAATGGTGCCACCTCCTTGCTCCCTAAGTGGCACCACTTAGCCACTACACCACAACCTATCTTGTGTCCTATTTCTTCTCCATTTATTTAAAGGTCATAACTCCTAGGGTCAGGGTTCCCTAAAGACTGAAAAACAAAAATTTTCCTAACCCAAAATTCAAACTCAGGACTTCATAAAGACCCCTAAATACTCCAAAATCACTAGCCCAACCATTCTAACATGTAATTTGTGCCTTATCATACTCTCAAAAATTTTAAATGCACCCACGCCCAAGGCCCAATTCTTCTAGTCCCAAAATTAGGGCATTACAGAAAAAGAAGTCAAAATTTGCTCATCTTTCTCATGCCATAGACGAAAATCCCTAAGGAGCCATAGCTAGGGTTTCATCACTCTTCAAGCTCACTAGTAAGTGCATCCTAGCCCCATTTTTAATGTTCTTTACATTTTTAAAACCCTCGTAACCCGATTTATCTATTTCTAGCCATATTTTGAGCTAGGGTTCATGTTCAAAAATTTACCCATGTGTGACATGCATGTATTTTGATGTTTAATGAAGGAATATAAAAGTTTGAGGTGTGATAAACATCTTTTACTCAGTTATTTTTCATGCAAACACCTAAAAAGTACCTTTTTTGTAAAAGTTGTAAAATCAATAGTAAAAGTTTGATTTGAAGGAAAATGTGGGTTGATAGGAGCATGAGTTAGGTTTGGCTAGGCTTGGGTAAGAAAGAAAATGAGTACATTTCATTTTACGAGTCCAGGGACTAATCTGTAAATATGTGAAAGTTTAAGGGCAAAATTGTAATTTTGTCAAAGTATGATTTATGGGCTGATTTGAACAATGTGATAATTAAATAAGTGAAATTTGTTATTATAGATCAAAAGGAAAGAGGTTCGAACCTAAACCAAGGGAAGAACAAAGTTAAGGACTAAAACGAATAACTAGTTATATTTTGGGTACCGAGGTAAGTTTGTGGGTAAATAATGCAACATTTCTTCATTATGTATTAAATGATTTATTATTGCAAGATATGTATAATTGTTTATTGAATTTTGGTTTACAATGACTCGATGACAATGTAACGAGGTTAAAGTTTCGGAATCCCAGTTGAACCTTAGGAATAAATAGAATACAAATGTCATCATATTAGGGTTATATGTGACCCCATGTAAGACCATGTCTGGGACACGGCATTGGCATCGAAATGTGACCCCATGTAAGACCATGTCTGGGACATGGCATTGGCATCGAAACGTGATCCCATGTAAGACCATGTCTGGGACATGGCATTGGCATCGTTATGATATTTCGTGTAAGACCATGTCTGGGACATGGCTTCAATATAAAATCTTGTATAAGACCATATCTGGGATATGGCATGGGCATCGATTTGTGGTCCTATGAAAGACCATATCTAGGATATGGCATTGGCATCCTACCATATCTGGGACATGGCCTCGGTAAGAAGTGAATGAAAGAAATCATGAGTTTTATGGTACATTATGTAAAGAACATGATCGAAGATGTATTCATGATAATTGATGACATTGTATCAAGTTATATTATGTTATGCGTTTGATATTGCATGATTAGTGTTGTTAATTATTTACATGCAAACTTACTAAGCTTTATGCTTACTCCCCTTTCTTTTCCATTTTCTTATAGTATCGCCAAGCTAGCTTGGGGATCAAAGGACGTCGGAGGCCCGATCACACTATCACTATCAATTGGAAATTTGGGTATAGCTAGTTTTAACACTTTGAGTATGGCATGTATAGGGACTTGGTCTTTTTGTTTTATGTCATATTGGTTAGCCAAATGTATTGGCTTTTGATGATACTTAATTCATTTTGTATAAGACCAAATGATTTTGGTTAATGTTGATTACAAGTATGATGGCATGTTGATGCATTCCATGGATGTGGTAATTTGCATGGTTTGAGTTGTTGAGTATATGATTGGTTAAGTATGCTAGAAATGTAGTGAGAATGATGTGATGATGTCTTAGTTGTGGACATGTTGGTCATTTAAATATGCCATGAATTGATACCAATGCCTTGGTGCTTGTGTGTTTATGTTTTAGGGTGGCAATTGGCTTGGTAAATAGCCACAAATTGTCCACATGGGTAGACACACGAGCGTGTGTCTAAGCCGTGTGTGACACACGGTCAGCCCCATGGGCGTGTTTGTAATAACCCGATTTAGACCTAGTTGGAAAAGTGGTTTTGGGACCACATATTCGAGTTAGAAAAATATTTGTATTATTATTTTTCGTGCTTATAATACATAAATTAGCATGTATGAACATATTTTATGAAAAATTTTATCAATTGAGTGTTTAATTTGCAAAAAGGGTTAAATCGTAGAAAATGCAAAAGTGGCCTTCTATTTAATTAAGGGCTGAATTGTTGTGTTCTTTTAAATGAAAGGTCCTTATGTTGCAAATGGACCATTGGTTGAATGAGTGGACATTAATGACCTTGTTTTATATGTTTTATATGTTTATTAAACAAAGGTTAAATTGGTAATTAAATTATTAATATGAATAAAATAAAATCAAAGCATAAAATCAAGGCCATTTTTGTGTTCTTCCACTGATTTTACAAAAGAAAAATAAGGGTTTATAGATTTTGAGCATTCGGCCATTTCTAAACCAAAATTAAAGTATGTTTCACTCTGATTTTCAATGATTTTTATGTTTTTGAGATTGTTACTTAGTTTACTATAAAGCCCATGTTGTAATTTGAAGCATTGATGATGTTTATGAAATGTTCCATTGATGAAATGGTAGGTTCTATGATGTTTTTGGATGAATTATGAAAGATATGTGTTTGATAAACATATTTTGTTCTTGGATTTTTGATGAATTTAGCTAAATAGGGCTAAATTGTGAAAATAAAATATAGAGGGACTAAAATGTGAAATTAATGAATTATGTGGACTTGATAAGACCATGGGAAAATTTGGCTATGCTAGATTGAAAAGAAATTTGGTGTATTTGATGATTTTGTTGAATAAGGACTTAAATGTCAAAATGTGAAAATGTGAGGGCTAATTTGTAAAGTGCCCTAAATATGTGTTCTTGAATTGAATGGATTGATGTGTGATAAAATGAGTTAATTTTAACATGTATAGATCAAGAAAAGCGAAATCTGGAATTGGATCGCTGGAGATCAAAAGTCAATGAGTAATCGACTTATCTCGACAAACCACACTTGAGGTAAGTTCATAAGTAGTAATTTCTCTATAAATGTTGTTAATTACACTATTATCATATGAATTGTGATGAATGAAACCTCAGATGAGGTGAAGATTGTGAAATGGATGTTACGGATGTGATATTAAAGGAGATGATATAGAGAGAGCTCGGTTGAACCTTAGGATTAGTTTTGGAATGTAGTGACATGTCACTAGGATATAATTTTTTGGCTTCGGGCCATGTATCGGCACTACGGGTGAGAGAAACACCTTGATTTGGCTACGGGCCATGGTTTAGGTATTTCAAAGGAGTGACCTTGATTTGGCTACAGGTCACGGTATTGGTGCTCTAGGATAAGTTACCTTGAGTTGGCTACGAGCCATGGTATAGGTACTTATCAGATGAAATGTTCGTAAATTCGACTTTTAATCTGGATGGTTCAATGAATAAGCTAGAGTTGTGATCATGGAAAAGGTTAGTACGGATGGAACTGGTACGTATGATGTATGTGTTTGTATATGAGGACTGTGTGATGAATTCATGTCAATCATAGAGGAATGTTCATGTATTTGAGTAAGCCATGCTATAAGGCATGGATTAAGGTTTGTGATGTTATGTTCATGTTTGAATTGGATAAATGGTTGATTTATTAATGAAATTATGTAATGGATTACTTGCTTATGACTTACTAAGCTTTTAATGCTTACCTGGTGTGTCCATTCCTATTTTATAGATTATCGAAGCTACTAAAGGCTCGGGAATCGTCGAGGATCTTCATCACACTATTTGAACTCGATTTGGTACCTTTTTTGGTTGTAAATAGCTAACTGTGGCATGTATAGGCTAGGGGTTAAATGAATACAATTTGAGTTGTATATAAGTTATGCCAAGTGATTTGGCTAACTACGTATGAGCATATGTATATTTTGGTATGAGTCAAAAGGATGCAAATTATGGTATGATTTATAAATCATTTATGGCCTATTTGAAAATGGTCATTTTGGTATAAACCAAATGGAAATTTTGGTAAGTTTTAATCATGAATTGAGTTGGTAAATGATTGAGTTATGATGTACATCTTTGGTTATGAATATAGTTTGATATATGGTATGATTTGATATGGAAAAGATGTATGAATTAGTTGATATTGAATTGGATATATTGATGTTTGCATTAGGCATGAAATTGGCTGAAATTGGGTTGTAAATGTTGCATATTGTTTCATGTAGGTACAAAGCAAATTGGGGTGTGAAAAATGGCTTAAACCAAGTCTATTTCGTGCCACACGGTCAGAGCACACGGGCGTGTGACTCGACCCTGTGACCCCTATTTTCTGGGTAATTTGGTCAGAATGGTACACGGGCTAGATGCACGGCCGTGTCTAGTGACCGTGTGACCCCTGTTTTGTAGGCATATAGGTCAGTATAGCACAAAGGCTAGACACACAGGCGTGTCTGGTAACCGTGTGGCTAACTCAGGTTGACACATGGGCTGGACACACGAGTGTGTCTAGAGACCGTGTGACCCTAGTCAGTGTTGTACACGGGCTAAGTGAGTTGTGAGGCATGATCGTGTGGAGGACACAGCCTAGCCACAAGGGCGTGTGCCCTATTTATCAAAGAAAAATTTCTTAAGTCTTTAAAACTTTCAAATGTTATTGGCTTAGTCCCACCTTATTTCTTACGCACGTTTAAGGTCTTGTAGACTTCCTAATAGGACTTTATGTATTTGATTGATGATGGAATGATGTTGTATGATTGATAAATGTCTAATGCTTGAAAATTTTTTCGGTTGTTTGATAATACATCGTAACCCTAATCAAGAGATGGATTACAGGTTAGGTGTAATAGCCCGAATTTGGGCTTAGTCAAAATAATGATTTCAGATTCACTTAACCAAGGTTAGAGAAAATTTATTTTAGCATTAGTTTATGTGTTATAGTACTTTTGTAAGGGTGCATGAAAATTTTGTTGAATTAATTTAAGCAATTGAAGGCCTAATCGCGAAAAAGGACTGAATCACATAAGGGCAAAACTTGAGATTTACTAGTAAATTGTGTTAAATAGCTAGAGAATAAAAGTTTGAGCGTTTTAAAGGGCAATTAGGCCCTTATATGTGAGGTTGGCTGGCCATTGAGAAGCAAGGGAGACAAAATGCATTAAAAATTCAAAATTAGGTGGTATTTGGTGACAATTTTGACTAGTTTTATTATTAAACAAACAAAAGCTATCATCTTTTTTTTCTACCTTCTTCTAGCACTGAAAATCACAGTGGAAATAGCCATTTGAAGCTTCAAAATTTTCAGCCACTTATTACATCTTTAAGTAAGTGATTCTTAAGGCATTTTTTGAAAATTTTTGCATTTTTGGAACCCTTGTAGCATGAGCTACATTTTGAAGGGTGTATTGTGCAAAATGGTTGAAAGTTTAGAATGTTGTCATGATTGAATAAATGATGTTGTTGGGTTTTTATGAAAAAAAAATGAATGTGGGTTGTCTAATAAATAACTTTTGTAAAAGGGTGTTCATGGAAAACACCTATTTTGGACTTAGTTGTAAAGTTGTAAAATAAAGAGTAAGAATGTGAAATAATGAGAATTTGGGGCTGTCATAAGATTGAAAAGTGTTTGGTTGGGCTTGGATATCTAGGAAATTCGTTAAAAATCAATTTCTGAGCCTAGGGGTAAAATGGTCATTTTGCCAAAGTCTAGGAGTAAAATGGTCATTTTGCCAAATTGTAAATTTTGGATTTCTTAGATTAAATTGGTGATTAAATTTGTGAATTTTTATTATTATAGATCAGGATTTACCAAATCTGAACTTAGACCAGAGGAAGGCCAAGCAAATCGAGTAAACTGAGAGGTTGACTTCATTTTGTATACCAAGGTAAGTTGTAGGTAAATAATACAACATTTCTAACTTTTCTGCATGAAATCTTTGTATAGGCATAAATTGATAACTTGTATCGATGAGATGCACATGAGAGTATTGTTTGTGCATGAATTGTTGAACAATGATGATTAGTTATGAATTGATGAGGGCATTTGTAATAGCACTCGGTTGAACAGTTAGAATAGAATTATTCATGCCATGACATTGGGTAATGTGTGTACTAGTGTAAGACATGTTTGGGACATGCATCGGCCACATTTCGATAGCCGGTGTAAGACATGTTTGGGACATGCATCGGCTTTGAGACGAGAGCTAAAGTAAGACATGTCTGGGACATGCATTAGCCTTGAAATATACAAGCTAGTGTAAGACCTATCTGGGACATGGCGTCAGCTTGTTACGTGTCAGTGTTAGACCTGTCTGGGACATGGCGACACCGATAGATAAGAGCCAGTGTAAGACCTGTCTGGGACACGGTATTGGCCTCGATACATTGAAAGTCAATGTAAGACCTGTCTGAGACATGGCATTGACTTGATATGTGAGCTAGTGTAAGACCATATTTGGGGCATGGCATCAGCTCGAGACCCCACATGGGAGGCTTATTGAATATCCATGTATATTCTAAATAGTTCAACGGGAAAACTTAAAATTGATGCTTTTTTATAAGACATTGTGATGATCTATGTAAGTGGTTTAGGTGCCTAAGTGTAATGCTTGAAATGTGAGCTCAATAGCATGTTGTGTAATTAATAGGGGACGGAATCGAGTAATTTATGTTGTGGCTATTCTTTGTAACATGCATGATTAGTGATGCAATGAAAGTTTATCATCACTTGGTAAAATTGTTGTTATTTATTTGCCTATAACTTACTAAGTTTATTGCTTACCCCTTCCTTCCCATTTTCTTATAGTGCTGCCTAAATAAATCGAGGATCCAAGGACGTCAGAGGCAACGTACACACTATCAACTAAAGTTCTCGGTACAGTAATGTTTTGTGTTTTGAGTAATGGCATGTATAGGTTAAATGGTCATTTTGGTGTAAGATACACTAGTGAGCCAATTGTTTTGGCCATTTATGACATTTAAGTTCATTTTGTAAATGGCCATTGGAATTGGCTACAATGGTTCAAGTTATTATTAATGAAATGAGAATGAGTTCAAGGAAATGTTGAAGTTAGTCATGAAAATGTGTACTGGTAGTAGAATTGTGATTGGTTGGTTGAATTGGTATTATGAATGTGTTATAATGTCAAATTATGATTATAGGTTGATCATAAAAACCTTGTTATGATAGGCTATGTGTTTGGTCGTGCTCAGGGTGGCAAAGAGGCTTGGTAAATATCCTATTTCTGTCCACACAGGTAGGCACACAGGCATGTGTCTATGCCGTGTGTGATACACAGCCAGCCTACGGATGTGTGGTTAGGCCATGCATCCCCTGCACTTTGCATGCATGAAATTAAATGCTCGTCAATGTTCCACACGGGCATGAGACACAGCTATGTGTCTCAACCGTGTGGAGGACACGGCCTGCACACGGGCTTGTGCCATAGTCGTGTGAGTGCTAACATCAGTAACAGAATGTCAAGGTTTTTACACACGGGCTGCGACACAGGCATGTCATGGCCGTGTGGGGGACACGGGATGGGCACACGGGCATATACCAAGCTGTGTGAAAAACAATATAGCTTCAAAGTAGAAAATAAATCCATACGGACTATTAGCACGGTCGCGTTTAAAGACCACACGGGCGTGTGGTAATGTCACACAGGCGTGTGACGTGAATTAGATTGGAAATGGAAGAAATTTTTTTAAGTGTCCAAAATGATCCCGAATTGTTTCTAAACTATGTTTTAAGCCTTGTAGGCCCATAAAGAGGTTTGTAGGACAATGTTTGAAAAAAAATTTTAATTGGGACTCATTCCTTTTAGAGAAAGTCAAGAGTTTGCACAAGTTTTAGTACTGTAATGCTTCGTGCCCTACTCTGACATCGATTACGAGTAAGGGATGTTACATTTAGTGGCATCAGAGCTATGGTTTAGTCGATTCTAGGACTAACCTAGCTAGTGTTTGAGTCTAGCTATACATGGCATTATTATTTGATGATAGTGTGATGACTCCTGACGTTTATAAATTGTGTTTTTTGTATAGTAATGGATCCCAACCAGCCTATGGTAGACGATGTGGAGAGCAACACGCCGGCTCCTGCTAAAGGGACTGCACCAGTAAAAATCGGACCCATGACGATAAGTCGAGGAGGAGGGGCAAGAGAGGCCTACCTCCAAATGATGGATGCTTGGTACACGGAGTATGTTTGTGCGAACCTGAACAGCCACCTCCCCCACCTCCTCCAATTTATCACCATGCCCTACTAGCTCCTCAAGAAGTAGAAATGGGCAAGAGAGACAAGCCCCTAGTAGATCGAATTAGAAAACATGGGGCCGAAGAATTTCGGGCGAAAAAAGATGATGACCCAGAGAGAGCAGAGTTCTGGTTATAGAATACCATTAGGGTATTCGAGGAACTGTCATGCACACCTAAAGAGTGCATGAAGTGCGTAGTGTCACTCCTGCGAGATGCAACCTACCAGTGGTGGAATACTCTCGTGCCAGTGGTACCGAGAGAAAGAGTGACCTGGGAGTTCTTTCAAGAAGAATTCCACAAAAAGTATATTAGCCAGAGATTCATTGACCAAAGAAGAAAAGAATTTCTTGAACTAAAACAAGGTCGAATGACGGTTATTGAGTACGAACATAAGTTTGTAAGGCTCAGTAAGTATGTTAGAGAGTGCGTATCTTCCGAAGCCATCATGTGTAAGCATTTTGAAGACGGCTTAAATGAGGAAATTCATTTGTTGGTGGGAATTTTAGAAATTAGAGAGTTTTTTGTGCTCATCAATAGGGCGTGCAAGGCCGAAGAGTTGGCCAAGGAAAAGAGAAAAATAGACATAGAGTCTCAGGACTCGAAGAAAAGACAAATGAGAAAATCGTATCAAACCTCGTCCAAGAGATCAAAGGAGTTTACTACCTGATCCAATGCTTCTGTGGGATTCTCGGGTAAGAATAAGAACAAGCAACATGCAACATCCAAGGTTCAGACTACCTCAGTGGCAAGTGTGGGTAGTGCTCGATCGAATAGACCGAGGTTCTCATAGTGTGGTAGGCAACACTTTGGCGAGTTTCGTGGGAATGAAAGGGGTTGTTTTCAATGTGGCTCACTTGATCATTTTATCTGAGATTGTCCTAAGACGAATGAGGGCATTAAAAAGCAAGATATGAGAGCAAGTAGTGCTCCTACGAAGGGTCAACCGCAGAAGAACCCGTGTAGTGGGACTAGTAGTCGAGGTGCCCTTAGAGATGCTGCTGTGAGGTCTGAGGGCAAAGCGCCTACGAGGACCTACGCTATCCATGCATATGAAGAGGCTTCGTCCCCTGATATGATTACAGGTACTTTTTCTATCCATGACATTTTTGTGATAGCCTTGATTGATTCGGGTTCTACCCATTCTTATATCTGTGTGAAATTGGCATCTAGAATGAAATTGCTAGTTGAGTCGATCGAGTTTGTCGTGAAAGTGTCAAACCCACTAGGCAAGCATGTGTTAGTTGACCAAGTGTATAGGGATTTTCCTTTGACAATTAGAGATTATTGCTTCCCAGCTAACTTAATGTTATTGCTGTTTGACGAGTTTGATGTAATCTTGGGCATGGATTGCTTGACTGCCCATGATGTAGTGGTGAATTGCAGAAAGAAATTTATAGAACTGAAATGTGGAAATGTGGACGTTCTCTAGATTGAATCAAGTGAATCAGATGGTCTACCTATAATGGTATCTTCTATGGCAGCTCACAGGTATTTGAGAAAAGGGTATGAGTTGTATCTCGCTCTTGTGATCAATACCTAAGTGTCGGAGGCAAAGATTGATTCAGTGCCAGTGGTATGTGAGTACCCGGATGTGTTTCCGGAAGAGTTACCCGGATTACCTCCAGAGAGGGAAGTAAAGTTTGGTATCGAGTTAGTCCCTAGTACGGAACCTATCTCGATCGCTCTATATAGGATGGCTCTGACAAAACTTAAGGAATTGAAGACCCAACTACAAGATTTGATGCATAAGGGAGGATTCGCCAGACCAAGCTATTCTTTTTGGGGAGCGTCGGTCTTATTCGTCAAGAAAAAGGATGGTTCAATGAGATTGTGTATAGACTACCGTCAACTCAATAAGGTTACAGTGAAGAATAAGTACCCATTACCAAGGATCGATGACTTGTTTGATCAGTTGAGAGGAGCAACCGTGTTTTCAAAAATTGATCTAAGGTCGAGATATTACCAGTTGAGAGTCAAGGAACAAGATGTGCCGAAAACTGCCTTTTGGACAAGGTATGGCCACTGTGAGTTCCTAGTCATGCCATTTGGCTTGACAAATGCTCCTGCAGTATTCATGGATTTGATGAACTGCATCTTCCGACCTTACATGGACAAGTTCGTAGTCATCTTTATTGATGATATACTCGTCTATTCTCGTGACGAGGGTGAGCACGTAGAGCATTTGAGGATCATATTGCAGATCTTGAGAGATAATCAGTTGCACGCCAAATTCAGCAAGAGTGAGTTTTGGCTACGAAAGGTCAGATTCTTGGGATACATTGAGTCGGGAGATGGAATCAGAGTCGACCCGAGCAAAGAAATCAGTGATTGTTGAGTGGAAACCACTGGGGAATGTAACAGAGGTTAGAAGTTTCTTGGGCTTAGTAAGCTATTACCAATGTTTCATCAAGGGATTTTCAATAATCGCTACTCCGATGATGACGCTACTTCAGAAAGATGTTAAGTTTGAGTGGACGAAAAAGTGCCAACAGAGTTTCGAGAGGTTAAAGGCGTTATTGATCGAAGCTCCAGTATTGGTGCAACCGAAATCGAGAAAAGAATTTGTGGTGTTTAGTGATGCTTCCTTAAATGGATTAGGGTGTGTGCTTATGCAAGAAAGCAAGGTGATAGCCTATGCCTTGAGGCAGCTAAAGCCATACGAGAAAAATTACCCGACCCACGATCTAGAATTGGCCATTGTAGTGTTTGCATTAAAATTTTGGAGACACTACTTGTATGGCAAGAGATGCCCAGTTTTCAAAAACCACAAAATTTTAAAGTATTTGATGACTCAAAAAGAGTTGAATCTATGGCAATGGAGATGGTTAGAGCTACTTAAGGACTACGAGTTAGTAATCGACTACCACCCCGGGAAGGCAAATGTAGTCGCAGATGCATTAAGTAAAAAGTTCTTATTTATCTTAAGGGCTATGAATGCTCAGTTGACTATGAGTGATGATGGGTTGATCTTAGCCGAAATGAGGGCCAGACCGGTGCTTTTACAAGAGATCGTTGAGGCTCAGAAAAATGACAAAGATTTACAAACTAAATTGGCTCTGTGTGAAACGAGTGATGAACCAGATTTCAAAGTTGGTATCGACGGTTGCTTGATGTACCGGGATAGAGTTTGTGTACCTAAAGATGCTGAGCTTATTCAGAGAATCTTGCGAGAGGCGCATAGTAGCTGCCTATCTATTCACCCGGGTAGTGTGAAAATGTAAAATGACTTGAAAGAAATGTATTGGTGGAGGGGAATGAAAAGAGACATATCAGAGTTCATCTCCAAGTGCCTCATTTGTCAGTAAGTAAAAGCTAAACAACAAGTACCTTCTGGGTTCCTTCAACCGGTAATGGTTCCCGAGTGGAAATGAGACCAAATTACCATGGACTTCGTGTCAGGGCTACCTATGTCGCCAAAGAAAAAAGATTCGGTATGGGTAGTTGTGGATAGGTTAACAAAATCGGCTCACTTTATACCAGTTCGCACGGACTATTCACTTGAGAAATTAGTTGATTTATATATCTCCAAAATAGTAAGACTACATGGAGTGCCCCTGTCAGTTATTTCAGATAGAGATCTGAGATTTACGTCTCGATTCTGGAAAAAGTTACAAGAGGCATTGGGATCAAAGTTGAATTTCAGCATGGCATTTCACCCACAGACTGATGGCTAGTCAGGGAGAGTAATTCAGATTCTTGAGGACATGATGTTGTGTCCTCGAGTTCCAGGGTAGTTGAGAAAGGTACTTACCGCTTGTCGAGTTCACCTACAACAACAGTTATCATTCGAGTGTGAAAATGGTGCCTTATGAGGCTTTGTATGGATGAAAGTGTCTAACGCCCTTGTACTAGTCAGAACTTAAAGAGAATCAGATACACGGGGTCAATTTAGTTAAAGAAACTGAAGAGAAAGTTAAGGTAATTCGAGATTGCTTGAAAGCTGCTTCGGAAAGACAAAAGTCCTACACGGACTTGAAAAGAAAATAGATTGAATTTCAAGTTAATGATAAAGTATTTTTAAAGGTCTCCCCATAGAAGAAAGTCCTTCGATTCGGTAGGAAAGGCAGGTTCAGTCCATGATTTATTGGGCCTTATGAAGTGACCGAGAGAATTGGACCGATAGCATACCGTTTAGCATTACCTCAAGAGCTAGAGAAAATTCATGATGTGTTTCACGTGTCTATGTTGCGCTAATATCGCTCTGACCCTTCACACTTGATTGTGCCGACCGAGGTTGAGATTCAACTGGATATGACCTATGGTGAAGAACAGATTAAGATTTTGGCTCGAGAGGTCAAGCAACAGAGAAACAAAAACATAGCACTTGTGAAAGTTTTATGGCATAGACATGGAGTCAATGAAGCCACGTGGGAACTAAGGAGACAAGGAGAGATCAGTACCCGAACCTCTTCAACAGTAAGATTTTTGGGGACGAAAATCCCTAATGGGGGAGAATTATAACAGCCCGAATATGGGCTTAGTCGGAATAGTGATTTTGGAATCATTTAACCTAGGTTAGAGAAAATTTATTTTAGCATAAATTTATGTGTTATAGTACTTTTATAAAGGTGCATGAAAATTTTGGTGTATTAATTTAAGCGATTGAAGGCCTGATCGCGAAAAAGAACTGAATCGCATAAGGGGCAAAACTTGAGATGTAACAGCCCACTTTAGACCCTAGTCGGAATGGGTGGTTTCGAGACCACTTAACCGAGTCAAAATATTATTTTAAATGCTTTAATATGTTTTACTGTATGATAGATATATGGTGTGAAAGTTTCGTATTAAAATTTTACTGTCTGATCGGTTAATTTGATAAAAGGGATTAAATCGCATAAAGCGATAAATTAGAGTTCTATTTTATAAATGGCTTATTTGAGCATGGCTTTATAAAAGGAGGTACTTGCATGGCAATTATGCCATTTTTAATTGGAGTGGTTGGTAATGGACCATTATGTCCATGTTTTATAATGTTTTATAATTATTTTACAAAGGTTAAAAATGTCATTTGGCTTTATTATATGTTTTAATTAATAAAACATGAAAAAAAATGGCTTTAATTTTCTTCTCTTCCACCGATTCTTCAAACAAAAATAAGGGTTTAAAGGCTTTGTTTCATTCGGCTACTATTTTGCTAAATTGAGGTATGTTTTGACTTCGGTTTTTAGTGATTTTTACGTTTTTGAGATCGTTGCTTCGTATATTAGTCGACCCGTACCTCAATTTTTGATTTTTATTTTGTTTTTGAAAAATGCCATTGATGAATCCTTGATATATTGATAGATTTTGATGAATTATTGTATATTATGTGAGAAAATACAAGAATTTTAAAGTAAATTTTGATGAAAATGAGTTTAAGGATTTAATTGCAAAAAGATAGAATTTTTGAGGTTAAATTTATGATTAATTGAAAGATATGTACTTGTACAAGTCCCTTGAATATTCGGCCAAGGGAAATTTAGGGATTAATTGTGTAATTTGCTATTTTGTGTTAAAGGGGCTAAATTGCAAAGTGTTGAAAGCATAGGGGCTAAATTACAAATATGTCAAAATATATGTTTTTGGATTGAATTGAATATGTGAGTTAGTAAATAGCTGAATTTGATTTAATTTAGATAAAGACGATCGAATCCCGGAACTTGATCGGGGAAAACGGAAAATAGACGAGTAAATACGAGATTTCGAGGTAGGTTCGTATAATGAAATTTAATGTGTTTATGTTTATAATTGTTGTTAATGGAATATATGACATATTAGTTGATTGAATAGCCTATTTGGATGTATACATATGAAATTGAAATGAAATTTTTACAAGTGAGAAATAAATACCGAGCCCCGTTAGAACCATAGAAGTCGATAGGATACAAGTGACATGTCACTAGGGCTACAGGGTGGTTCGAGCTCCTGCATTTGTTGCGGACTCACCACGTGCTCATGAGCTACAGGTTTATCCTTTGGGATTACATGTTCAGCCTACGGGCTTACCGATTATCCTTCGGGATTATATGTTCAGCCTCCGGGCTTACCGTATAGGCTCGAAAGAGCATATATGACGCATTGACGGATTACAGGTTATATGTATATACACTGTGTGTATATCACTCGAGTATCTTTTGATGTTCTTATAGGTTCAACGGGCAATTACCGATACATATTACCTGAAGATTGAATGATATATGTATTACATGTTATATGAGACATGAGAATTTCATGGATTATATGGTATAAGTTATATGAAATACATGTACAAGTATTTGAGCAATGATATGATACATGAATGTTGTGGTTGGTACATGAATGAATTTATATGTTACATGAACTAACAAGTGTATGCTTGTGAAATAGGCAATTTGAGTATATGAATTGAATTGGCATTGTTGTTGTAATTATCGCATTGATTCGGTAAGGTTTAATTTCTATATTATACGGACTTACTAAGCTTTAGAAGCTTACTCTGTTCATTTCTTTCACTGTCTTATAGATTCGGAAGCTAGCTCGATAATCGGACGAGTCAGAGATCGCCATCACACTATCTATCAAACTTTGGTACTTTTAAACCTTTTGTAAATGAAATGGTCATGGCATGTATAGGCTAGTACTTTTGTGAACATGATATGTTTTGGTAAATGATCAAGCTATGAAATGTGGCTTGGGTCATATGTGTTTATAATCATGTATTAGAGTTGTTCTTTGGCTATATGTGTTTATAGAAAGATATGTGGTTTTGATGAGACTATAAGCTCACATAATTGATATGTATATATGTGTGGATGAGTGCATGGAAATGGTCATTTAGGCCTTTGAGTTGGTGTGCTTGATTTGTGAATAAATTGAGATGATTTTGGGTGTAGAATGGCATGAAATGTTGTTGGTTAATGGCTAGTAGAAATGACCCATATTGGGTGGAAAATTTGGCTTAAACCGAGCCTATAACGTGCCACACGGCCAGGGAACACGGGCGTGCACTTCGACCGTGTGTCCCCTACACCTTAATGTTTTGGTCAGTTTTGGTACACGGCCTAGACACACGGGCGTGTCTAGTAATTTGAAGCCGCGTGAAATTTGGCAGTATAGTCACACGGTCTGCTCTGTTTTGTACACGGGCGTGTTGGACAGCCGTGTGGGATAAGTCAGATTCGACCACGGGCTAAAAGGTTTGGGCGTGTCTGGAGGGACACGGCCGTGTGTGAAGAACACGTGCAAGGGACACGGCCGTGTGTCCCTAACTTTGAAAATTTGCAAATAATCTCCTTTCTTTTAGCATGTATCCAATTAGATTTCCAATAGTTATATGCATCCTTTTATGATCAATTGAAGCATGCTCTAATGACAGATGATACGTGACGGTTCTTGATTAAAAAGTTTTAAATTTTTTTTACTGTTCCGATAAATGTTACAAGTCTGGTAATGCCCCTTACCTACTTCGGCGACGGTTACGGGATAGGGGTGTTACATGAGATTTACTAGTAAATTGTGTTAAATAGCTAGAGAATAAAATTTTGAGGGTTTTAAAGGGCAATTAGGCCCTTGAATGTGAGGTTGGCCGGCCATTGAGAAGTAAGGGTGACAAAATGCATTAAAAAGTCAAAATTAGGTGGTATTTGGTGACAATTTTGACTAGTTTTATTATTAAACAAACAAAAGCTATCATCTTTTTTTTCTACCTTCTTCTATCATCGAAAATCACCATGGAAATAGCCATTTGAAGCTTCAAATTTTGTAGCCACTTATTTCTTCTTTAAGTAAGTGATTCTTAAGGCCTATCTTGAAATTTTTTGTATTTTTGGAACCCTTATAGCATAAGCTACATTTTGAGGGGTGTATTGTGCAAAATGGTTGAAAGGTTAAAATGTTTTCATGATTGAATAAATGATGTTTGTTGGGTTTTTATGAAAGAAAATGAATGTGGGTTGTCTAATAAACAACTTTTGTAAAAGGGTGTTCATGGAAAACACCTATTTTGGACTTAGTTGTAAAGTTATAAAATAAAGAGTAAGTATGTGAAATAATGAGAATTTGGAGCTATCATACGATTGAAAAGTGTTTGGTTGGGCTTGGATATTTAGGAAATTCAATAAAAATTAATTTTCGAGCCTAGGAGTAAAATGATCATTTTGCCAAAGTCTAGGGGCAAAATGGTCATTTTGCCAAATTGTAAATTTTTGATTGCTTAGATTAAATTGGTGATTAAATTTGTAAATTTTTATTGTTATAAATCAATATTTACAAAATCCGAACTTAGACCGGGGAAAGGCCAAGCAAATCGAGTAAACTAAAAGGTTGTCTTTATTTTGTATACCGAGGTAAGTTGTAGGTAAATAATACAACATTTCTAACTTTTATGCATGAAATCTTTGTATAGGCATAAATTGATAACTTGTATCGATGAGATGCACATGAGAGTATTGTTTGTGCATGAATTGTTGAATGATGATGATTAGTTATGAATTGATGAGAGTATGTGTAATAGCACTCGATTGAACAGTTAGAATAGAATTAGATATTCATGCGATGACATTGGGTAAAGTGTTTGCTAGTGTAAGACATGTTTGGGACATACATCAGCCACATTTCGAGAGCCAGTGTAAGACATGTCTAGGACATGCATCGGCTTTGAGGCGAGAGCTAGAGTAAGACATGTCTAGGACATGCATCAGCATCGAGATATACAAGCTAGTGTAAGACCTGTCTGGGACATGGCGTCAGCTTGTTAGTGTTAGTGTAAGGCTTGTCTGGGACATAGCATTGACTTGATATGTGAGCTAGTGTAAGACCATGTCTAGGACATGGCATCGGCTCAAGACCTCACATGGGAGGCTTATTGAATATCCATTTATATTCTAAATAGTTCAACGGGAAAACTTAAAATTGATGCTTAGTTATGAGACATTGTGATGATCTATGTAAGTGGTTCAGGTGCCTAAGTGTAATGCTTGAAATGTGAGCTCAATACCATGTTGTATAATTAATTGGGATGAAATCGAGTAAGTTATGTTGTAGCTATTCTTTGAAACATGCATGATTTGTGATGCAATGAAAGTTTATCATCATTTGGTAAAATTGTTGTTATTTATTTGTCTATAACTTACTAAGTTTATTGCTTACCCCTTCCTTTCCATTTTATTATAGTGCTGCCTAAATAATTCGAGGATCCAAGGATGTCGGAGGCAACATACATACTATCAACTGAAGTTCTCGGTACAGTAATGTTTTTTGTTTTGAGTAATAGCATGCATAGGTTAAATGGTCATTTTGGTGCAAGATACACTAGTGAGCCAATTGTGTTGGCCATTTATGACATTTAAGTTCATTTTGTAAATGGCCATTGGAATTGGCTAAAATGGTTCAAGTTATTATTAATGAAATGAGAATAAGTTCAAGGAAATGTTGAAATTAGTCATGAAAATGTGTATTGTAGTAGAATTGTGATTGGTTTGTTGAATTGGTATTATGAATGTGTTAGAATGTCAAATTATGATTGTAGGTTGATCATAAAAACGTTGTTATGATAGGTCGTGCATCCCCTACACTTTGCCTGCATGAAATTAAATGCTCGTCAGTGTTCCACACAGGCATGAGACATAGCCGTGTGTCTCAACCATGTGGAGACACGGCCTACACATGGGCGTGTGCCACGACCGTGTAAGTGCTAACATCAGAAATAGAATGTTAAGGTTTTTGCACACGGGCTACGACACGGGCGTGTCATGGCCGTGTGAGGGACACGGGTTGGGCACACAGGCATGTGCCAGGCTGTATGAAAACTCCTATAGGTTCGAAATAGAAAATAAATCTGCACGGGCTGTTAGCACGGCCGTGTTTAAAGACCACACAGGCGTGTGGTAATGTCATATGGGTGTGTGACGTGAATTAGACTGGAAATCGAAGAAATTTTCTTAAGTGCTCGAAATGATCTCGAATTGTTTCTAAACTACGTTTTAGGCCTTATAGGCCTATAAGGAGGTTTGTAGGATAATGTTTAAAAAAAATTTTAAGTGGGACTCATTCCTTTTAGAGAAAGTCAAGAGTTTGCACAAGTTTTAGTACTGCAATGCCTCGTGCCCTACTCTAGCATCGGTTACGGGTAAGGGGTGTTACATTAGGGGTGTTACAGTGTGAACAGGTCGTGTGTCCCCTGCACCTTGATTTGAAAGAAATAGAATGCCCAATATGAAGCATACGGGCAGAGACATAAGCGTGTGTCTTGGCCATATGATAGCCACGACCTGGAATATGGTCGTTTACTATGTTGTGTGAAAACTATTTTAGCTTTGAAATGAAAAATAATTCAACACAAGCTGGGCACGCGAGCGTGTTTCTTAGCCGTGTGGATGATAGGACTTTGGGTACGAGCGTGTGAAGTCTGCACCTATTTCGTCACACAGCCTAGCACACGAGCATGTGGCTTTGTCGTGTGGTTTAATTTAGTTGATGACATCATAAACAGAGAGTTACACGGGGTATAGACACGGGCGTGTGTAACCACACGGCCTACCCACGCGGGCGTGTCCTATATCCACACGGGCGTGTGACCCCTTTTTTGGTGAAAAAATTTTCTAAGTTTTCCAAAGATTCCGATTTAGTCCCAAACCACTCCGAAAGTATGTTTTGAATCTCGTAGGCTCACTTAAGGGACGATGTGCATGCGTTTGAATGATTTTCAAAGATGAATGAAATTTTATGGACAGATTTTTCATAGATGTTTACATTTTAGTCTGATAGTGCTTCAAACCCTATATCGGCATCGGATACGGGTAAGGGGTGTTACATTCTAATTGTGACACATGATCTATATTGTGGAAACCCTACACAAATCCCCTTGCTTTACCAATTTATTTTATTTATTTAACTAGAATTTGGGTCACACAACTATAACACTCTCCGAGAAGGTAACAATCAACAGGATTACAAAACAAACAAAAACTTTTTGACAAAGACAACTTTTTAGAAAAAGATGAAAACAATGCCACTAAGAGCAAACAAATGAGAGAAAACGTGACTGAACTTGCAATTTAAATTTTAGCTTACAGTTACCAAGAGTGCTTTTCATAGAGTCCTAGAAAGAACAGCAACTACTATGGCTTGAGATGGAGAAGAGCGGTCGTGAGGAGGGGTTTGGTGACAAGGAGATTACACTGTTAGCAGAAGAACTCATTCATTTATCTGTCAAGAGATCTAGGGTGGTACCGGCTGCTAAACCAACTTTGATATCATCAGTTTGGACAAAAAAGTCTTTTAACCCGGAGAGTTTTAAAGCGTAGTTGAAGAGCATGTGGAAAACCAAGAAAAAGTTTGAAATCCAATTGGCGGGGCAAAATTTGTTTCTAATTATTTTTTATTCTAAGGAAGAGACAACTATGGAAGGACGTCATTGGTTATTCCGCAAATTTGTTATTTTATTCGATCGATTGAGGAGCCCAACAGAGAGAGACCAGATCCGACTAACCTCGTCGCCTTTCTTGATCAGAATTGGCTCTTGTCCACCGGAATTTGACAAAAAGAATCTCATGTATGCTATTGGTGGTACTTTTAGAGGAATAATTAGGTCTTAATTATTGGTGACATGTGCAGAATTAGAATTAATTTGGATGTGCAGAAACCACTTAGGAGAGGTATTTTTGTCTTAAGCGATAATTTTCATAAAGCATGGATTTCCTTTAAATATAAAAAATTGTTGGTTTTTTGCTTTGGATGCAGTAGAACGGAACATAGTTTCAACGATTGTTTGGTCTTAAGCCCTATAGGAAAAAACAAAGTTAGAGATGATCTTCCATTTAATATAGCAATAAAAGCCGAATCTAACTTGGTTGGAAAAGAAAGTTTAAAACTAAATGCTTACGCAAAGAAGTTGAATTCTTAACGATCTTACACAGGTCTTATGGAGCAGGAGTCTAGTGGAATGGAAAAATTTGAAGATCCTAATTTCAAACAGGGGGAGAGATAAGATGGAAGGCAGGTGACAAGATGAGAGGAAGGATTAAAAGGAAATGAGGTACAATCTAGTATGTTAGAAATTGGTGCGTTAATGGAAGATAATCGTGGGGAGGAGAAGGTACAAGAAGCTCTAGAGAGGTCAAGCTGGAAGCGGTTAGCCCCGGTGCACAAAACAGATACAAGGATAAGTGAAAATCTTGCTGGCAAATGAAAATTTCCAGATGATCTGAATGGAAATAATGGTACATGAGCATCAGTTGAAGATGGAATGAAAAGATGTAAATATGAAGATTGGAAAGGAGGTGGAGGAGACATAAAGAGGGTATTTATTGGAATTTCGGATCAGAATGTTGAATCCACCAATTCAGAATCGGCGGCTGCCAGAGGGCAAGCTGACCAGTCACAATGAAAAACTTATGCTGGAACGTCTGTGGATTGGGGAATCCACGGGCAGTATGAAGGCTGCGATATTTAATGAAGTAGCAAAATCTCCACATGGTCTTTTTGATGGAGACGAAATTAGATAAGAAGCGTATGGAAAAGGTTAGGAGAAATTGTGGTTTTACGAATGGAATTGAAGTAGATGCAAATGGCTCTCGTGGAGGGTTGTGTCTATCTTGGAAAGATGAATTAAAGGTATCAGTGAAAAGTTACTCTAAATGGCATATTGATGTAGTGATACAGGATAATGATGTTTAAGAAGAGTGGAGATTTACCGGGTTCTATGGCTCACCTTATGCAAAGGACAAAAATCTAGTGTGGAATTTGCTGAGGAAGTTGGGAGATGAATATAATTACCCCTGGTTGGTTTGTGGTGATTTTAATGAAATTATGTACTCTTTTGAGAAAAGAGGGGAAGTGTAAAGGGATCAAAGGAGGATGGATGTAACACCCCAGACCCGGCCCAGACGTTATGGCCATGTCCGGTGTGCTACATCACCTAGACTATGCTACGCCGTCCTATATACTAAGTCTGATGTTTGAGATTTTTGAAAAGTAATACTTGTTTTTCTTGAAATTCCCGATTTAATTATTATTCAACCTAATTTCTATCTCATTTGTTAATCGTTTCATTTTAGTCTTATTGTCCTCCTTAGTCTTCAATAAAGTCAGGTTGGTTAATAAAATGTTTGTTTAATTTTGAAAACGGTGTAGTTTTGTGTTTGAAATAAAACGGTAGAGAAATCTCGAATAACAGTTTTAGCGGCCTTATTACAACCCATGTCAAAATAAAACCAATAAAAGGTAATTAAATAATAAAATAAAAAAAACCAACTATGATGACAGTTCAGTCCTCGTGGCCACTCTGAATCCCTCCCAGCGTCCAAGTCACGATCTAGGGCTCACCTGCAAGGATGGAAAGAAAGGGGTGAGTTTGGGAAAACTCAATGTGTGCAGAACCCATCCAAAGCCCAAATTGGCTCAAGCCCATTGGGCCTAAACCCTAACCAGTCTCAGTCAGATACTGGGCCGAAGCCCTATTCAGGAAACAGTAATCTGGGCCAAGGCCCTATAACAGATACTGGGCTGAAGCCCTATTCAGATAACAGATTGGCCCATAGGCCCAGAACATTACAGTACAGTAATACAGTATAAATGCAAACCCAATTGGGGAGACTACTCAACCCACCAACCGCTATACACCACCCGTACCAGCCAACACACCATGTGGGGAATAACTCGACCCACCCAGCCCACAAACCACAGTCGCAGCATGGCTGCTCAGTTAAACAGTATACGAGGCAAAGCCCCTTTCAGAAACAGTACGAGGCATAGCCCCTTTTCAGTAACGTGGCTGTGCCACTCACACTTCCTCCATTATCAAAACCCAACCCATGCAATAGATACATATCATGGCATGCAATAGCAGTAACAGTCATGTCAAACAGTACAGTCAATTTTAGCCCTAGGGGTATAACGGTAATTTTCTCCTAGGGGCAAAACAGTAATTTCTTACCCTAAGGGTATTTCAGTAATTTTGCTCTCATGTTACAGATTTTATGCTTATTACAGTATTTACTAATCACATAGTTGTCACAGAAGTCCGGTTAACTCAGTTTTTCAGTCTTAGCATTCAAGCCCTAAAACCCCTAATGAGCCCTATTACGTCGATTGGCCCATTAAGCCCATTTAGTCCCAATTTCATAATCAGTTATCTTGTTTTAACTGTTTCACGCCTACAGTTCATAATATTACCTTTAAACCCATTTTTACTCACATGGACCCAAATCGCCCATTGGGCCCATATTTGGCCCACCGAGGCCCAACTTACCATAATGTCCAAAATTTAGCGGTCAACACGCCTAACAGTGCCGATTCCAAAACTAACCTTCTCCTACTAACTTGAGAACGTTCGCACGCTCACAAGCTCTCGAAATACCGAAACTTTGGCATTTCAGCTTTTCGGCTTTTGTCGATTTGCGCATTGAAGGGCGTTCGAAACACACACCTGTTTTGCAGTTTCTCCTACGAGATCTCCTATGCGTTAATCCCTACAATCCAATACTTAATTGATTAAACCATATTAACACTTAATCTGAATTGAAAACTTACCCAAAGCCTTACTTACACATTCGGCCAACACCTCCAATGGCCTTAATGTTCTTACCCTGCCGATTTAGATCCCTTTAGATCTAGATCTGATGTTCCAATGTCTTCAACTCCTTGTTTGATCACCTTCTTCTCTAACTAACACACAAAAAGAACAAAGAACACACCACTTGATTTACCAAAAGTCCAAAACGACAAAATCCTTAACTTTAGGGACTTTCGGCTTTTCCAAATATGAAATATTGAACAGATCTGAAGTATTAAACACTTACCAACGATTTCCCTTCAGTTCCTATGCAGATCTGATGTAAATCTGACCCTTAAACATCAGTAGAAACCTTATCTCTGAGATTTGCAATTTCGGCTATCTCCCTCCAACTATGGTGATTTCAGCTTTTCAACAAGAGAAGAGGATGGTGTTTTGGGTGTAGATTTTGGGTGATGGTGTCGACAATGGTGTGATTCAAGGGAGTGTAGTAATTGGCCACAACAGGTGAAAGGAATAGGGGTGATTCGGCTTACAAGAAATCGGCAAGAAAGGAAGCAGTTTTCGGGATTTCTGGCACTTTGAGCAATCGGTTATGGTTGATTTTAAGAGGAATGAAAGCAAAAGAAAGAGTGGATCTGTGCAAGGTGGGTATTCGGCTAGGGAAGAGATCAAAGGGGAAGAAGAAAAATGAAAAAAAACAATGGTAGAGGTGGAGAGGAAGAATTCGGCTATGAGCTTTCCATGGAGGCAACTTTTGGCTTTTCTGACAGAAAAACAGAGAAAAATTCCTAAGGTGGCTAACCCTAATTGTCATGACAGAAAAAAGAAAATGATATAACCCTAGTAGTCCCTCTAAAGCAATCAGCCCAAGTCCCTAAAGCCCCCTTGCCGAAATTCACTTAAGTTAGGCACATGCCCGGCACATGCTTAAAAATTAAAAAGAACTCTACGTTTACCTTGTAACTCGAACCCTTGTCCTTGAATATCCACTTAGGCGCCACTTTTCTAGGAGCTTAGTGGCTCCACCTTGCCACTTTACCAAGAGCTCACTTGTGACATATTTTACACGGTTTTTCTTAAAAGCCCACTTAACCAAGTCCCCTTTCACTTGAAAATCCAACTTAATATTTTACCGGGTTTTAACTTAAACTTGGGCCTTCTATAGCCCCACTAACACATGTACATACATTATCAACCTTTAGAACACCAAAATTTTAAAAATTTCACTAAAATTCACAAAACCCGAAAAATCCCGAAAATCAGGGCGTTACAACTCTACCCCCCTTAAAGAAATTTCGGCCTCGAAATTTACCTGATCCAAATAACTGAGGGTATTGTTGACGCATCGCTTCCTCTGGCTCCCAAGTAACTTCTTCTTTACTATGATTACGCCATAGCACCTTAACTAATGGAACAGACTTCCTCCTTAAGACTTTGACTTCACGATCTAAGATCTCCACAGGTTCCTCCTCGAAGGTCAAATCGGTATTCACTGCGATCTCCTCCACTGGTACAATATGCGATGGGTCCGACCGATACCGTCTCAGCATAGACACATGAAAAACGTCATGAATACGATCCAACTCTGGTGGCAACTCCAATTGATAGGCTACTGGCCCAATCCGCTTGAGAATCCGATAAGGCCCAATAAACCGCGAACTTAGCTTGCCCTTTTTACCGAATCTCAAGATCTTCTTCCACGGCGACACCTTTAGGAAGACTATATCCCCAACAGCGAACTCAATCTCCTTACGCTTAAGGTCAGCATATGACTTCTGCCGATCAGATGCCTTCTTTAACCGATCTTGAATCAGCTTAACCTTACTTTCAGTATCTGCCACTATCTCTGGTCCAAGAACTTTACGTTCCCCTAACTCTGTCCAACAAGTAGGAGTACGACATCTCCGCCCATAAAGTGCCTCATATGGAGCCATCTGAATGCTTGCTTGATAGCTGTTGTTGTATGCAAACTCTGCCAACGGTAAATAAACTTCCCAACTACCACGAAAGTCGATAACACATCCTCTTAACATGTCTTCCAACACTTGAATGACCCTTTCAGACTGACCATCTGTCTGAGGGTGAAATGTAGTACTAAAGTTCAAACGCGTACCCAACGCCTCGTGCAGCTTCTTCCAAAATCGAGAAGTAAATCTAGGGTCTCGATCAGAAATTATCGAAACTGGCACCCCATGCAAACGCACTATCTCTGCTACATACAACTTGGCTAACTTCTGAAGTGAGTAATCAGTTCTAACCGGTATAAAATGAGCAGACTTCATTAATCTATCCACAACTACCCAAACAGAGTCTTTCTTTGAAGGTGTCAAAGGCAATCCACTCACAAAATCCATCGTTACTCTTTCCCATTTCCACTGCGGAATCCTCACTGGCTGCAACAATCTAGAAGGTAACTGGTGTTCAGCTTTAACCTGCTGACACGTCAAACATTTCCTCACGAAATCAGTCACCTCTCGCTTAAGTCCAGGCCACCAATACACCTCTCGCAAATCCCTATACAACTTATTACTGCCAGGGTGCATCGCATAGGCTCCACCATGAGCCTCACTCAATAACAACTTCCTTAAGTCGGAGTCCTTAGGAATAAAAATTCTTCCTCGAAAGCAAAGGACTCCATCAGAATTCAGTCCAAAATCATCACTCTTACCCTCCTTGACTTGCTGAAATCGAGGAGTCAATGAATCATCCTTCCATTGCAACTCTTTAATCTTCTCAGTCCAAGTCGGTCTCACTTGCAGTTCTGCTAGCAAACTCCCATCATCATACAAACTCAAACGAGCGAACATCGCCTTTAACTCAGTAACAGTTCTTCGGCTCAGTGCATCAGCCACTACATTAGCTTTGCCAGGGTGATACTCAATCGAACAATCATAGTCCTTAAGCAACTCTATCCATCTCCGTTACCTAAGGTTCAACTCTTTCTGAGTTAACAGATACTTGAGACTTTTATGGTCAGTGTATATAATACACTTTTCTCCATAAAGGTAGTGTCTCCAGATTTTCAACGCAAATATCACTGCCGCCAATTCTAAATCATGCGTAGGGTAGTTCGCCTCGTGAGGCTTAAGCTGCCGCGAAGCATAAGCAACCACCTTACCCTCTTGCATCAGTATACAACCCAATCCCACATGCGAAGCATCACTATAAACCGTAAAGTCTTTCCTAGATTCTGGCTGAATCAGTACTAGCGCCTCAGTCAACACCTTTTTCAGCTTCTCAAAAGCTTCTTGCTGTTTCTCAGTCCATACAAATGCTACTCCCTTCCTTAACAATTTCGTCAGTGGTGCCGCGATTAACGAAAATCCCTCAACAAATCTTCTATAATAACCTGCTAGGCCCAGGAAACTGCGAATTTCTGAAACTGATCTTGGAGACTTCCAATCCAGAACTGCCTCAATTTTACGAGGATCTACCCTAATCCCTTCAGCAGAAACAACATGACCTAGAAAAGTCAATTCGCGAAGCCAAAATTCGCACTTGCTAAATTTCGCATACAGTTGCCTTTCCCTCAATACTTGCAGAACGATTCGAAGATGCTTGTCATGCTTCTCCTCTATTTCCGAATACACCAATATATCATCAATAAAGACGACCACGAAACGATCCAAGTACGGCTGAAATACTCGGTTCATTAAATCCATAAAAGCTGCCGGTGTATTCGTCAATCCAAAGGGCATACCCAAAAACTCGTAGTGACCATAACGAGTTCTGAATGCGGTCTTATGCACGTCCACCTCCTTTACTCTTAACTGATGGTATCCAGATCGAAGGTCAATTTTGGAAAACACTGAAGCTCCTTTAAGCTGGTCAAACAGATCGTCAATTCTCGGTAAAGGATACTTATTCTTGATCGTCAGTTTGTTCAACTGGCGATAATCAATGCACATACGCATCGTCCCATCCTTCTTTTTCACAAACAGCACCGGTGCTCCCCACGGAGACACACTCGGTCTAATGAAACCCCTATCGAGCAACTCTTGAATCTGGGCTTTCAATTCCACTAGCTCCTTTGGTGCCATTCTGTAGGGCGCAATAGACACTGGAGCCGTTCCAGGCAACAGATCGATCCCAAATTCAACTCGCGGTTAGGAGGTAAACCAGGAAGCTCCTCAGGAAAAACGACTTGAAACTCATTAACAGTCCTCACTGTCTCTACTGTCACCCCTTCGGGTTCAATTTGACTTATGAACGCCAAGTATGCTTCACAACCTTTACGCATCAATCTTTCAGCCCTTAAGGCAGAGACCACATTAGACAAATAGTCCCTACGTTCGCCAATAATCATCACCTCCTCACCTTCAATTGTTCTCAGTACCATCCTTTTGGCCGCGCAATCCAGCGTTGCCTTGTGCTTGGTTAACCAGTCCATACCCAAAATCAAATCGAAATCACCAAAAGGTAGCTCCATTAAATCTCCAGTAAAGATCCTACCTTGAGTCTCTAAAGGCACTTCCCTAAATAGTTTGTCTACTGTAACAGAGTGACCTAAAGGACTAACTACTATGACACCCCTCACAGTCTCCTCAGAATGCACACCCAATAACCCAGAAATCTTACAAGCAACATATGAATGTGTTGAACCCACGTCAATCAAAGTAGTGTATGGTATACTAGATATCAAGAACGTACCAGTTATAACATCAGGGGCATCACCCTCCTCGCGGCGACGAGCAGCATACACCAAGGCTGGCTGACGAGCCTCAGCATTACCAACACCCCTTCCAGGTGCTCCACGACCACGTCCATTACCATTGCCTCCTCTACCTTGACCACGGCCCCTTGGCGGTGGCGGTCCTCCTCGCACAGGCTGAGCAACCCTCTGATCAACAGCTTGAGCCTGAGCTGGCTTCTGTGGATAGTCTTTGACTTGATGATCCTTTGACCCACAACGAAAACAAGCTCCAATTCGTTTCCAGCATTCTCCTCAATGAACTCTGCCACAGTCTCCACAAGCTTGCGGTCTAACAACATTCACTGGCACAGCTCGCACTGGTTCCTCCACTCTTGCTTTCTTAAAGTTTCTGCTCGCAGCACTAGTCGATCCAGAATCTCTCTTGAAGCGATTACGATCTCTTTCGCGGTTCTGACGCTCATCTCGCTTCACTTCCTCAGCTATCTTAGCCTTCTCCACTAGTGCAGCAAAGTCACGCTCTCTCTGTGGCGCTATCAACACTCTCAGCTCATCCCTGAGGCCATCCTCAAAACGAACACTGCGTTCATATTCCGTGGAAACAATACTGCTAGCATACCGACTTAATCGCAGAAATTCCGCCTCATATTCAGCCACAGTCTTACTACCCTGGGTCAGGTTCAGAAATTCCTTCCTTCGTGCGTCCACATAACTAGCCCCAACATATTTCACCTTGAAAGACGGCTTAAACAATTCCCAGGTTACTCTCTCAGCTGGGGTACCCTCTCTCACGGTGATCCACCATTGATACGCCTCGTCCCTCAGCAACGATACCGCTCCTTTCAGTTTCTGCTCCACTGAGCAATCCAAGTCATCCATAATTTGCTCTGTGGCTTCTAACCAATACTCAGCCACGTTCGAGGCCACTCCAGATATGCCCCTAAAAACTTCCGCTCCATTGGCCCGAAGTCGCTCAGAAATGGACCCCCTATTCACCGGCCCAACATTAGCTCCGGCCACCCTTTTCAGAACTCTCAGCATGGCCTGGGACAGAGCGTCGTCCCCTGCGGCCCGATCGTACGGCCCATTTTCCTCAACCGGTGGTCGTGCCTCTCCTGCTGGCCTATGCTCAGAAGACGACGATCCAGCTTGAGCACTAACTCGACCTCGTCCACGGCCTCGTCCACGAGTAGCCCTTGTACTCATATCGATTATCTGATTTACAAAGTTTTATGACATTAGCTCAATGTTTCAGTTTTTATTAGGGAATATCTTATGAACAGGTAGAATTTCAGAGTTGTTCTCGCGCAACGTAGTCTAATTACTGTCTCAGTTTCCTAGGGTTTAGTTTACCCTACCGTCTCAGTGCTACAGCCTTAATACTACCTCATCCATAGTATTCTATCTAAGGCTCAGTGCTATCTATAGTTTTATTATCAGTACAGTACAGAATTTAAGACAGAACGTACTTACAACTTGGAGCCGGGGATTCAGTGTGCCACTTTCCGGTTTAGTAGTTCAAATACTTTGAGGCCTCAAAAAAAAACAATTTTTAAAAACTACAAGTTTGTTTAAAACCAAAAGAAAATTTTCAAAAAATTCGATTTTCCAAAGATACCCTTCCAGACTTTTAGATTTTTGAAACCCCTTTGTTTTTGGACCCGATCCACAGCCGAGTTGTTGCAACTTGGCTCTGATACCACTAAATGTAACACCCCAGACCCGGCCCAGACGTTATGGCCATGTCCGGTGTGCTACATCACCTAGACTATGCTACGCCGTCCTATATACTAAGTCTGATGTTTGAGATTTTTGAAAAGTAATACTTGTTTTTCTTGAAATTCCCGATTTAATTATTATTCAACCTAATTTATATCTCATTTGTTAATCGTTTCATTTTAGTCTTATTGTCCTCCTTAGTCTTCAATAAAGTCAGGTTGGTTAATAAAATGTTTGTTTAATTTTGAAAACGGTGTAGGTTTGTGTTTGAAATAAAACGGTAGAGAAATCTCGAATAACAGTTTTAGCGGCCTTATTACAACCCATGTCAAAATAAAACCAATAAAAGGTAATTAAATAATAAAATAAAAAAAAACTAACTATGATGAAAGTTCAGTCCTCGTGGCCACTCTGAATCCCTCCCAGCGTCCAAGTCACGATCTAGGGCTCACCTGCAAGGATGGAAAGAAAGGGGTGAGTTTGGGAAAACTCAGTGTGTGCAGAACCCATCCAAAGCCCAAATTGGCTCAAGCCCACTGGGCCTAAACCCTAACCAGTCTCAGTCAGATACTGGGCCGAAGCCTTATTCAAGAAACAGTAATCTGGGCCAAGGCCCTATAACAGATACTGGGCTGAAGCCCTATTCAGATAACAGATTGGCCCATAGGCCCAGAACAGTACAGTACAATAATACAGTATAAATGCAAACCCAATTGGGAGACTACTCAACCCACCAACCGCTATACACCACCCGTACCAGCCAACACACCATGTGGGGAATAACTCGACCCACCCAGCCCACACACCACAGTCGCAGCATGGCTGCTCAGTTAAACAGTATACGAGGCAAAGCCCCTTTCAGAAACAGTACGAGGCATAGCCCCTTTTTAGTAACGTGGCTGTGCCACTCACACTTCCTCCATTATCAAAACCCAACCCATGCAATAGATACATATCATGGCATGCAATAGCAGTAACAGTCATGTCAAACAGTACAGTCAATTTTAGCCCTAAGGGTATAACGGTAATTTTCTACCTAGGGGCAAAACAGTAATTTCTTACCCTAAGGGTATTTCAGTAATTTTGCTCTCATGTTACAGATTTTATGCTTATTACAGTATTTACTAATCACATAGTTGTCACAGAAGTCCGGTTAACTCAGTTTTTTAGTCTTAGCATTCAAGCCCTAAAACCCCTAATGAGCCCTATTACGTCGATTGGCCCATTAGGCCCATTTAGTCCCAATTTCATAATCAGTTATCTTGTTTTAACTGTTTCACGCCTACAGTTCATAATATTACCTTTAAACCCATTTTTACTCACATGGACCCAAATCGCCCATTGGGCCCATATTTGGCCCACCGAGGCCCAACTTACCATAATGTCCAAAATTTAGCGGTCAACACGCCTAACAGTGCCGATTCCAAAACTAACCTTCTCCTACTAACTTGAGAACATTCGCACGCTCACAAGCTCTCGAAATACCGAAACTTCGGCATTTCAGCTTTTCGACTTTTGCCGATTTGCGCATTGAAGGGCGTTCGAAACACACACCTGTTTTGCAGTTTCTCCTACGAGATCTCCTATGCGTTAATCCCTACAATCCAATACTTAATTGATTAGACCATATTAACACTTAATCTGAATTGAAAACTTACCCAAAGCCTTACTTACACATTCGGCCAACACCTCCAATGGCCTTAATGTTCTTACCTTGCCGATTTAGATCCCTTTAGATCTAGATCTGATGTTCCAATGTCTTCAACTCCTTGTTTGATCACCTTCTTCTCTAACTAACACACAAAAAGAACAAAGAAAACACCACTTGATTTACCAAAAGTCCAAAACGATAAAATCCTTAACTTTAGAGACTTTCAGCTTTTCCAAATATGAAATATTGAACAGATCTGAAGTATTAAACACTTACCAACGATTTCCCTTCAGTTCCTATGCAGATCTGATGTAAATCTGAACCTTAAACGTCAGTAGAAACCTTATCTATGAGATTTGCAATTTCGGCTATCTCCCTACAACTATGGTGATTTTGGCTTTTCAACAAGAGAAGAGGATGGCGTTTTGGGTGTAGATTTTGGGTGATGGTGTCGACAATGGTGTGATTCAAGGGAGTGTAGTAATCGGCCACAACAGGTGAAAGGAATAGGGGTGATTCGGCTTACAAGAAATCGACAAGAAAGGAAGCAGTTTTCGGGATTTTTGGCACTTTGAGCAATCGGTTATGGTTGATTTTAAGAGGAATGAAAGCAAAAGAAAGAGTGGATCTGTGCAAGGTGGGTATTCGGCTAGGGAAGAGATCAAAGGGGAAGAAGAAAAATGAAAAAAAACAATGGTAGAGGTGGAGAGGAAGAATTCGGCTATGAGCTTTCCATGGAGGCAACTTTTGGCTTTTCTGACAGTACAACAGAGAAAAATTCCTAAGGTGGCTAATCCTAATTGTCATGACAGAAAAAAGAAAATGATATAACCCTAGTAGTCCCTCTAAAGCAATCGGCCCAAGTCCCTAAAGCCCCCTTGCCGAAATTCACTTAAGTTAGGCACATGCCCGGCACATGCTTAAAAATTAAAAAGAACTCTACGTTTACCTTGTAACTCGAACCCTTGTCCTTGAATATCCACTTAGGCGCCACTTTTCTAGGAGCTGAGTAGCTCTACCTTGCCACTTTACCAAGAGCTCAGTTGTGACATATTTTACACGGTTTTTCTTAAAAGCCCACTTAACCAGTCCCCTTTCACTTGAAAATCCAACTTAATATTTTACCGGGTTTTAACTTAAACTTGGGCCTTCTATAGGCCCACTAACACATGTACATACATTATCAACCTTTAGAACACCAAAATTTTAAAAATTTCACTAAAATTCATAAAACCCGAAAAATCCCGAAAATCAGGGCGTTACAATGGAAGCATTTAGGGAGGTTTTGGAGGAGTGCCAACTTGTGGATATTGGGTATTTGGGGACATGGTTTATATGATAAAGAGGGAATTTGCTAGAAACTAATATAAAGGAGAGATTAAACAGAGGGGTGGCAAACAAAAATTGGATAACCCTTTTCCTAATGAGAAATATTCAACATCTTCCGTATTCAACATCAGATCACTGCCGTATTCTTATCAACACAAAGAATGCTAGTGAACCTATTAGAAGTCAAAGATTCAATTTTAAGGCTTGGTGGACTGTGGAGGAGTCAGTTGAGCAAGTGATTAGGGAAACCTGGGAATCCTCCCCTGGAACGTTGGTTGAGAAACTCAAAAGGGTGCAGTCTCGATTGACAGAATGGACATGTTTAAATAGAAGAAATAAGAGGGGATTAAAAAGGAGGCTAAGCAAGGAGCTTGAACAGCTTTTAGCACAAGAAAGGGACAATGAAATATTGGCAAAGATTATTGACACCAAAATACATTTGAATATGGAAATTGAGAAGGATGAGATGTATTGGGAGCAAAGAGCTTGAATAAATTGGTTGCAACTTTGGGATAAGAATTTAGCATATTTTCACAAGTGTGCATCAGCCTGCAAACGAGCAAATACAATATCCAAGCTAGTCCTGGATGATGGGGAGGAAATTAATGAGATATCAAAGATCAATGAGTCAGCCATATCGTTTTTCCAGGAGCTTTTTACAACAAATGATGTTGGGGATGCCAAGCATTTGTTAACAGGAATTAAAGTAAGAATTACTAATGTGATAAATGAAAGACTGCTATCCTCTTTCAGGGAAGAGGATGTTCGAGATGCAATAAAAGGGATGGGCCCAACCAAAGCACCAGGTCCGGATGGTTTTCCAGCATTATTTTTTTAGAGGTATTGGGATATAGTAGGAAAGGATGTTGTTGATTATTGTTTAGGAATACTGAATGACAAAAAAGAGGTTGATTATGTTAATTTGACAGATATTGTGCTCATACCAAAAGTTCCAAAACCCACCAAGCTGGTAAGTTTCAGGCCTATTAGTCTATGCAATGTTACGTATAAAATTGTAGTAAAAGCAATAGCAAAAAGAATGCAGGAGGTAATTGGCAGTTGTATTGACAAGGTACAAAGCGCATTTGTCCCAGGACGTCTGATTTCAGATGATATTCTTCTACCTATGAAAGATTACGCACTTTCCGACAAAAGCACACGGGGAAGAAAGGTTATATGGTGGTAAAGCTTGATATGAGTAAGGCCTATGACAGAGTTGAACGGGATTTTATAAAAGAAGTGATGCTAGAGATGGGTTTTGTAAAGGAATGGGTGGGGTTAATAATGAAATACATTAACACAGTTTCCTACGCTGTTAATATTAATGGTAGTAGAGGTCGTCTATTTCAACCGACTAGGGGACTTATACAGGACAATCCATTGAGCCCCTTTCTTTTCCTCATATGTAGTGAGGGACTTTCATCTTTAATGAGAATAGCAAAAAAAGATGGGTTGTTAAAAGGTGCCAAGGCATGTAGAAGAGGGCCAGAGATAACGCATTTACTATTTACAGATGATTGTGTGCTATTTGGGAAGCAACAGTAACAGGTGCAATGGTTTTGAAAGATATTCTACAGGAATATGAGGGCTGTTCGGGCCAAAGTGTGAATTACAACAAATCGATGATTTTTTATAGTTCCAACATAAAGGAAGAGGAAAAGGAAAACTTGTCATCATTATTGAGAGTTAGGGGCTCATCAAATCCAGAAAAGTACTTGGGACTTCCCAATGTGGTGGGTAGGAGGAAACAAGAGTCTTTTCAAAACTTTTTGGATAGAATAGTGGCGCGTATCGATGGTTGGAGTTCCAGGCAGTTTTCTCAAAGGAGAAAGGAAGTCTTTATCAAATCAATTTTACAGGCCATACCAACTTACGCCATGACATGCTTTCTTCTACCAAATTCACTATGTGAGAAAATTGAAAGTATTTTTGCTAAGTATTGGTGGCAAAAAAGCTTTGGGAAAAGGGCATACATTGGTGTCAATAGAGATATTTGTGCTGACCAAAAGACGAAGGTGGGATGGGTTTTAGGAATATGGCTCAATTCAATGTAGCTCTTTGGGCAAAACAAGGTTGGCGACTTATTACAAATCCAAATTCATTAATTGTACAAGTGTTCAAAGCTAAATATTTTCCAGAAAGTGATTTTCTTAATGCGCGACTGGGAAATAAAAGTTTATATACGTGGCGAAGCCTATAGGCGGCTAAGGGCCTACTAGAGAAAGGTCTGATTTGGAAGGTTGGAAAGGTCTGATTTGGAAGGTTGGAACGGGTTCAAGCATTTCAGTTCTTAACGATGTCTGGATTCCAGATTTTAATGATTTAAAATTATCAGCTGATGTTGTTAGTGCGCATTATGATAAAGTTGCTGAATTAATTAAAAATCCCGAAAGAGTTTGGAATAAGAAAATGATTAATAATACCTTCCAAGAAGTAGAAGCTGCACTGATCCTCCGGATTCCCTTCGCACAGGAACCTCACGCGGACTTTCTGGCTTGGAACGGTGAACCGTCGGGAGAGTATACTGTCCGGAGTGCTTACAAACTATTACAAAATTTAAACCCTAGAGCTTACACTTTACAAAATATCTACAAGGACTTCTACAGGAAACTATGGCGCCTAGACCTTCCTACAAAGATAAAAATTACAATTTGGAAAATTACTTAGAACTATCTGCCTACTCAGGTAAATATGTTACATAGGAAGCTAGCTAACAGTATAGTTTGTCCTCGGTGTGGCATGGAAACAGAGTCAATGAACCACCTTTTTCGACAGTGTCCTGTTTCAGTAGCAACATGGGAGGCACTATCAGTTCCAACTTTCCCACAGTTTTCAGATTTAGAGATTGATCCGTGGCTTACCAACATCTTTTCTATCCTCCATCAGGATCAGTGTAGGCTTATTTGTTACACGTTGTGGGCTATATGGGGAGGCAAGAACGCTCGCATACATGAAAAAACAAACAGATCTGGTCAAGAGACTGCAAGATTCGTCTGTAGTTATTTAAAAGAACTTGATGGGAGGCAAGTTTGCTCTTAAGAAGTCAAAGAAAGATAGTAAGTGGACAGCCCTACTAGATAGATAGTTAAAATAAACTTCGATAGTGCTTACGACGAGAACACCCACCAGTTAGCGGCGGGGATAGTAGCAAGGGACTGGAAAGGTCGCATCCTCCTTTCATGCACGGAGATCCATAGAGGGGTGGCCTCCGCTTTCACCACTGAAGCCATTGCTTGCCGACGAGCAACTCAGATAGTAGTTAAAATAAACAGGTCAGAAATAATTATTGAAGGAGATTCACTATCAGTCATAAAAAAGTGTAAGACTACAGCGATTGATAAATCGCAGACCGATGCTTTCATTCATGACATTCAAAAAATGAAATCAATGAATCTAAGGCTTAGATTTGAATATACCCCGAGATCTGTAAATGTTCTAGCCCAGATTTTAGCTACGGAATCGCTTAAGAGAAGAGAAGAAATGTACCTAATCGAAAGCATCCCTTGTTATGCTAAAATCCAGGCCAGAAGCGAAAGCGAGAGAGAATCGGACTGAAGAAATGGGGGATGGAAAGATGGATGGGAGTTTCAAAATGGATAGACATTAAAGAGTTGGTGTATAAGGCTCCCTTGGTAACCGGTGTTGCCATTAAAGTATAAAAGGATAGAAATGATGGAAATAAAAGGTGACAGAGTTTCTGATTGGGCAATTAGGACGGTAGCATTAATAACTTTTCTAGAAAGATCTCTAGTGCAAATTTGAACGGTTATTTTTGTTTTGTTTCAGGCTAAATGTTTTGGGGCACTTTATTTTCTTTTGTTTTGTTAATTGTGTGGACTTTTATTTAAGTTTATAATGAAGCCCAATCTGATTTTTAAGTCAAAAAAAATTTTTAACTTACAATTTGAATTTGCTTTTGACAGTAAACATCTCTCGTGATATTTTATTTTCTCGAATCGGATCGAATGAGATGGAATTCGAATCGAATATATTTGTTCGAGTTAAATTAAAAAATGACTTTGGGTCCTTGTAGCCACTGCCACCCACTACAATCAAATTTATTTTCATCTCCTCATAATTTATTTATTAATCTTTTATACACAGGTTAGCTTCTTTGCTTAGTTGTTTCAATTATCTTCTAATTCTTGTCACCATATATTTTGAAATTAAAAAATATATTAAATATAAAAAATGTGATTTTTTTAATAAATGTTATTTTAAAGATAAAATATGAAATAACCAACAAAAAAATTTTAACTGAATATTTTATATCATCAATAATTCAGTTTTATTTGAAATTGATAAAAATATTAGCATTATTAAACAATTCAATAATATAAATAGTACAAAATGTGGAATTTAATTCAATAATGTAAATATTAGACATAAATTTGAAAAAAAAAATTGGGTTTGAAAAAATTTTGGAAGAAAGCAGAAGAAAAAGAAAATTTGGAAGGTTTGGGAAAGTAAAAATTTTGAGGGAAAAACATTGAGGGTTTTGGAAAAAGCAAGATATTTGAGGGGAAGTAAGTTTTGAGGAAGACAAAAGGAAAAAGGTTTGTAAGGTTTGAGAAAGTAAAAGAGTTCAACTTTTGAGAGAAGAATTTGAAGGGAAGGAAAGTAAAAGAGTTAAATATTTAATTTATTCTAATTATTTAAATTATTTAAATTTAAAAATTTAACTCTAGCTCAACTCAATCCAAAAAATATTGAAATTCCAATTTCCTTAATCAAAGCATCGGAATGATTTAGGGTACAGCTTTTAAGGGTAGGTATCAGATTTTTAAAATAAAATTGCCATTTTAACTATATACATATAAATAAATATAAGGATTGTTGAATGTAAAGGATAAGAAACGTTTCCTTAAAAAGGTCGATTTGAATGAATTCAGATTTTTAACTCTTTTTCTTTTTTATGATTATTAAATGAGATTCGATCATGTTAGTTTCTGAAGATTGAGCCAGAACTGACAAATCTACTAAAGCATCGTTGAATTAAAATGTACTCACTCAGTAAAAAGAAGTTACAAAGAAATATCAGGTTTAACAAAACATGTCCAGCAGAATCAGGAAGTGTACTCAAAAGGTTGAGGTGGCTGAGGTTCATCGTCAACTGCCATAGCCAATGAAGAATTCTGTTGTTGTCCAGCTGCTGATCCACCAGCTGGAGATGTAGTTGCTGGGGCATCTGTTAGAGAAAGCTCCTCCGGTTCATTAGGGCAATTATCCTTGAGAAGAATAAACCCGGACGGTGCCGCCTTTACGGGCACGTACCGACCATCTAAAAACTTGATGAACTCCTCCTGAGCTGGAAGCACTCTTGCTGGGTTGGTCAAAATCTCAAATGACGGCTCAGGCTCGGTTCTCTTCTCCGGAGGACCATCAACCTGTCCCATATAAAGAATCAATGACCAAGGGTTAGCATTTACAACATTTTCAGTTTATCATCACCTGATCAAATCTCAAACCAACACAAACACGCATCAAAAGACAATTAACACATACTAAGAGATTTCTTCCTATTTATTTTGGTTTTAATGAGATTTCTTCCTATTTATTTGGTGAATGCTTAGAGGTCATATCCCCATGCCCAAGTCAGCATATATGTCAAACATGAATTTTAGACACAAGTTGTTCAAAAAATAATTAAGAGTTGGAACAACATAGCCTATCAGAACCCAATTATGAGTTGCAATGTATTCTAATATTCTAAAATTTATGTTTAAATCAACAAAATTTGTGATAAAGTTCCCGGTCTGCTAAGCCCCCATTTCTAAAACCAAAAATTATCATTCACAAAATTAAAGATAATAACTTCACGAATCTTACCTGCATAGCTTCCCCGTCTTTCTTACCAGACGATTTCTCTTTTCCGGTATTTGGAGCAGTAGACGAGGGCTCTTGCCCTGATGATTTTTCGGCATTTGCCTTTTGTTCTGCCTCTTTCTTAGCCCTAGCTTTAGCCTTTGCCGAAGTTGACAGTACAGCAGTTGGAAGTTTAACAGCAGATGTAGTGGTTGGCACTGTAGTTGGTTTTGGATACTCAAAAAGTGAAGGTTTTGAATGTGATAAGAACTCAAATCTTGGAACCCTCAGGTCATAGTTCAGTCCAATAAGAGCCGTGGGAGAGAATGACAAGCTCACAAAATAAATGAGGGGATACCAATACCAAAACTGGCTAAAAACAGCAAGACCAACAACTGCAGTGACTTTGTCGTGTTTTGTCTTGGAAAGAAGTCTTATGGTTACATTCCTCCCACCAGCATCAAGGATCCCAGAGGCCAATATTGCTCCCACCTTGCTCATTGTGTCTTCGTGCTTATCAAGTATAATCTTTTCCAATTGTCGCCTAGATTAATAAAACATAGTTAGCTAAGTAGTGCATATGCATGTAGAATTGTTACACATCCAGTGGAAAAAATGAAAACAAGAAATGATAATAGCATACCTGAATGTTCCGACACGAGAATCACTGGCTTCATTGACCTGGATCATGACCATAGCCATCGCAATGAGGGCACCTTGACGAACAAAATCAACAACATCTGATGTTAAGGGTTCTAGCAATGCTATGGCCTCACTCAATCCTGTACCAGCACATGAAATCCCCACTGCAAGAGCCGCACCATATCGAACATGTGGGTTGTAAGATTCGGATAGCAAGGAGACAATTCTAGGAGTCTGCAGGATTGACCAGACAACAATGAGATCTTCAAAAATTCATAGCCTGATGACAAACCTCAAATATTGAACACACTACTTCCCATGGATGAGGAAAAAACAGCCCTACCTGCTCTGGCTCAGAGTGAAGGACAAACCCAAGTGCTAAAACAGCAGTTCTCCTAACATCATCACTCACATCTGATACAGCAAAGTGCAACAGGTGACGAATGGCCTTGTTGTTTGCAGTTCCCCTGTAGGCCAATGCTAATGCATACATACCACCATAACGTAGTATAGGATCTTGATCCCGTGTCATCTGCTCAATTAATGTATCTGCTTCTTCTTCCCTTCCATAAACAGTAAGGGCTATCCCTAATGCTAAACCCCTGAACCATATGGGAATAGCATGATTAAGGACCACTGCCACGACAAAACGCATTGAATACTGAGATTACAAAAATTCCAAATTTACCTGATAATTTTCTCATGCTGGGTCTCATGTGCATAAGCAAGCATCTCGCTAGCTTTCTCACTTGCAGTTCCAACCATAAGCAAACCCATACTGATTCCAGCAGCTTCACCAGCAACAGCACTGTCAGTATAAAGCACGCTTTTGATGTCATCATAAATTTCTTCATCAGCGGTTCCAAGAGCTGCCAAACCAAGACCTAAGCTTGCACCATGTTGGATAACCTGCATATAAGTATCCAACATTTTATTTCACATTCACTTAATGCCATTTTGTCTGATAATCGAACAGTCCCAACACAGAAATGGCATTGAACTAAGAAATAACAAATTGTTGACCATGTATTCTTTTGATTATATTGAAAGTCAGCACTTTAGCATTTCTCTTTGGTTATAGATCTATATTGGTTGTAAAAAGAGAAGTTATCATAGCCCAAGAAAATCATATACCTCCATATTAGTGTTGCTTAGGCTATCACGAAGGAATTGCTTAATGCCCTCACCATGGTTGGCATGAATGAGACCTAAAGCATATAGTGCACCACCTTCAGAGTACGGACTCCCACCACCACCAACTGCACCCTGGGGCAGGTATGGAGCCATCAGAGACCTCCCCTGCTGCAGATGTCCTCTGTGAATAACACCCAGCCCTGCTGTCGCACTAAATTTGGCCCAATTGGTGGCTCGACTTAGCCAGTCCTAATAATCAAAACAGTAATAATAAGAATACCACTAACCAATACATATATTAGTCTAAAAGAGCCAGTAAAAGCAAGACTAAAAATTTTACCAGATTTTCCCTCAGGAATGTGTCTACCGTAGTTCCAGCATGCATAATGGCATTAGCGTAGATGGTGGCAGTGTGGCATACACTATTCCTCATTTCAACGGACTGCTTTATCATCTTCAGAATCAATAGATCGGATCTAAGACAAATCAAATTCGGTAATAGCTTGTATATCCAAAAGAAACACAATCAGAATTTAGTTCAATCAAAAAATAGCACAAAAGTGACTGATGCCTCACTTGTTATGACTGTACAAGAATTGTAGAGTCAATTGTATGGATGTCTCTCCAGACAAAATCCCTTTGATTTTGTTTAGCCTCTCAGCATACACAACTTCTTTAGGATCTGCATCATGCATATTCGTCATAGAAGCAGAAGATCCATCTGTCATCTGAACATCTGGAGAAGTAGAATTTTCATTTTGTGCAGGAGCAGAATCGGTGGATCCTGGTTGTTCTGATTCTGAAGGCAGAGATTTGGGAGGTGGAAGGCGACCTCTGACATTTAAGAGAAAAGCCTGGTGCTCATTCTCCACAAGATCAAACGCGACTTGGAAAGCCAAAAGAGCATCCTCTTTAGTTTCAGAACGGAGAAGTTTCTCCAATATATTAGCAACACCTTCAGGTTCATCCAAGAACATGAGACACTGACAAATACTCAAATAATCAGGAGAAGGAAGCTGTTGGTAAACTTTAACAAGAAGCCGAAGCACCTGCATGACCAAAAAGAAATGGCATTGAGGATCATGCATTCCAAGAAAAGAGAAACTAACAAAGGAAAACAAATTGTTTTATTAACATCAAAATAACCAGTGGCTATGGCATTTACAGAAACTACAGATTATAAGAAACTACTAAAATAACTTCCTTACTTCTCGGCGATACTCTCGGCGATAAACAAAGGAATGTGAGACATTAATGGAATATGCTAAAGTCAGATGAACATTATCACTCCTTGTTATTGCTTCCTCAAGTTTATCTAGTCTCCGGCACTCAATTGCGATTCCCATGGCTTGGTGGTATTTTCCATCCATCAGACACCTAATGAAAGAATAATAAGATAGGAAGACTAGCCCCAGAATATATTCATCAAATACAAAAGCAAGCTCTACATACCGATCCAGCATTCTCTCCACAATAGCTTCTAAGCTAGGGTCAACTGATACCACTTCAGCACTTGATTCTGCTGCCTTTGACCGAAGGCTGGCATACTTATCTATCGCCTTGGCTGAAATGAAGAGCATAATCCATCAACAGCTAGCAATGTCGAAATTAAAACAACTGAAATACAATATAAAGAACACCGAATGAATGTCTAGGTTTGTGTAAACCCTCACTTGAAGTGAAATGTAATCACCTAAGAAATACAAGGCCAATTTCAAGTAATCGAACAGTTATTAATGATTACAAACTACAGTAAATGAATCAAACTTCTTACAAAGGAGAGTATGAACATAATCAGAATCCTCAGAAACATCGAAAAGGGGGCCAGCTCCGAGAGCATAGGACAATGAATCATTGAGTTCACCCAAGTAATAGAAGACCTGAGGTGAAGAACAACATTAGCCCAAAAAAGTAGAAGTCAGCAGAGAGAGAATTAAGCAACAATCAATTAGACAGAAAGTATATACTTCTATTACTTCTCAGTTACAAATTGTAAACACAATTCAAACAACATTCCACAATCAAACTGCAACATTGTTTTGACATGATAAGTTACCCAATGAAAGTTATAGTATCCAAAAGTTTGTATACATAAACATACATATAAATATATATTTGGTCCATAATAGGATGTGTTAAATAAGATTTTTTACATTAATCACTCAGAAGTGAACATTTGTTGGGTGCTAAAATTTGCTAAATCAACAATATTGGTTAAGAAACTTGTCCCGAACATGCAAAGAATCAGATTTTGTAGTTCTGATTTTATTTTCCCATTTCCATAAAGAAATCAGTAGCTCAATTTCCAGGAAATATGCTAGTTATATGCATTCACTCATAAAACATATGCATGCTTATTAAAACAGACTGAGAGGAACAAGAGAGAGAACCTTTGAGACAAGCAGCGCAGCAAGTTGTCTCTGATGCTGGTCGAATTCTTCATCTTCATACAAGCTTTCTCTGGAAACCACAAGTTTAATATCAGCATTTAAGCACAGAACTCGTGCATGCAGTGCATTACTTTAATTTGAATCACTCCACCACAAAAACTTAAATAAACTATCTAAGAATTGAAAAACGTGATACATAAATTTAAAATAAGCTGAAGGAGGATGAATGAAGATAAACCTAGACATCCCCCTCCCCTTCAGTATATCTGTCAATATAAGCTACGACATAGAAAAAATAACTAAAATATAACAAAAGCCACAACATGACATGAAAAAAGTAATATGACATAAACAAATGAATGCCTCAAAATATAAATATACAATATGATGTATTACTTATCAAATTTTATATAAATATAAAATACCTTAAAACACAGCCATGACACGACATACAAGAACACAAAACAGACAAAATTTACCATGTCTACCCTTAGGCCCCTAGCCAAAATGAATTGTTCCAAGTGAACACAAAGCATAATCTAGTGTAAAATTTTGAAAATCACCGTTTCCATTTTTTTGTTCACTCAAAAGTTATAACTTCTTAAGTAAACAAATCAGTACCCACACTGCACAACAATTGCTTTTAGTTCTTCCTAATCTGAAACTTGAAAAAATTTGTACAAACAAGCTAGCCTGACTAAAAGCAATCAATTATCACATAAGCAAAACTGCAATAATTAAGTTGAACCCCTTTTGCAAGGTAAAACCTAATTCCAAAACCATAAATTAAAACAAGCCTAATTTCCATACGTAGCAAAAATTTCAAACTAGCGCACTTACAAAATTCAAACTAATTCTCAGTAAACATCAACAAAAGTTTTCTCCACTCCGTTTTCCTTAAAACTATCCACCATCAATCAGATCAAAATAACCAAACCGCAAACCCTAACAAAAAGAATAAGAAAAAAATACAGAAAGTAATAAGTATTACATTATTGGAACGCTGGTGGAGATCTCTGGCCAAAATTGGTCCACGAAGCTGACAAGATTAGAGAGAGCATGCAACTTCAGCTGAGGATGGCTCTCATTGAGCATCGCCAGTAACCCTCCAGCCGAGCTGACCATCATCGCCGCTGCCGCCGCCATTACTATTTCTCCCAAAAATTAAAAAAACACCCTAACTTTCTATAATTAATGGGGGCCGGCTTTCGTCAACAAAAGAAGGGTAAATTGGAGATTTTACTTTCGAAATTTTGTCGGTAAAAGATAACCTATAGTAATTTACTTTCTTAGCAATTTAATCCATGTATAATTTTAAAGTAAGCAAACTTCAATTATTTTTGTTAACTAGCTTCTAATGTAACGAACTTTTAAATATTATATTTTTAATTACAAAATTAATGAAATTGTAAATTAAATTATAATATTTTTAAATGTATAATAATGATCACAAATTCTATTAAATTATAATTATTTTAATGTATAATTATCACTTTTTTTATTTTACTTCATCTTTTTTATTTTAAAATGTAAATTTAATAATATGATAAAAATAAAAAGTATACTCATCAGTTCAAAAAAAATTTCAAACTCATGCTTTTATATATATTATAGATAAATAAGCTATATGATAAGGAACATTTTGGTCCATCAAAATAAATTATGGGTGAAAAATTTATACAACAAATTTTTTTTAGAAAAAAAAGGTAAATTCTATTATAACACCCCTAAAATGTTTCAATTTTCTTATGAGACTTTTTCAGGAATCCGATAAGAAAATTCAATTTAACAATTTTTGAAAAGTTGTGAAACCTTAGAAAAACATATTAAGTCATTTTTAAAGTTTCGAGTTTAATCAAATACAAATAGGTGTTGAGAGGTTAAATGATAATTTTATCACCAAAGATATCATAGTCATTTGTAACCTAAATATGATTAAATATTAGTACCTATGAGAGTGTGTGATGATAAATTTTCTTTTAGATAATTATAAGCTCTTTTTACATTAAAATTTTTTTTTTATTATGGCCACATATTCGATCTTTTGCCTAACTCTTTTTTTTATTTTAAATATTATAAAACAAATAAAAGGGGATAATCTCCATACTAGCCATTCTAGCAGCCAACAAAGGAAAAGAAGCTTCCAATATTCTCTTCTCTTCTTTTCACCTTTACCCATTTCCTCTTCAAATTTTCACTATTTTTCTTCTATTTCTTACAAAAAGTCTTTACAAAAGCTACATTTGAGCTAAAACTTATCATCATTTACATCATGCTATCATTTAGAGTTTATGAGCTTATAGCAAAAAAGTTAGGGGCTTTGGTAAGAACTCTTCCCGTTTTAGTATCTTAGCATTTTATTTCATGTTTACTTACTTTGAATGAGTTGTTGAGCCATTAATATGATCATTTAATGACATTAGTAGTATGAATAATTTTTATTTGTTATTAAAGTAGATTGAGGTAGAATGAGAAGCTACAAGCTAGAGGTGCTCATGGGCCGGGCCGGGCCGGGTTCGGGCCAGGCTCAACTAAAAATTTAGGCCCATTCATCGAGCTCGGGTAGGGCCGGGCCTAAAAAATGGGCCTAAAATTTTGCCCAAGCTCGACCCATATAAAAATGCTAAAACCCGGGCCCGGCCCGACTCGCCCGTATTAATTTTTTATATTATTTTATATAATTTTTAAATATATATATAATACATCAAAAATACTAAAAAATTAAAATAAATATTTCCCAACAAATTGAAAATTAATTTTAAAAAATATATAGACTTAAATAACACTAAGATAGATGCAACTTAACAAGCAAATACCTCTAAAATAATAATAAAATTAACAAATGCCTTTAAAATAATAACAAATTTAACAATAAAATAAGTTTTATATAATATCCAAACAATAACAAAAAAATAGTAGCAACATAATAATAATATGATATCAAAATAGGGAGAAAACATCAATAAAAAAACATTTAAAAACAAAAAAAATAGCAGTTTTTTTTCATTTAGTAAATTCGGGCCGGGCCCAGGCCACGGCCCATTTTTAAATCGGGCCTTATTTTTTTACCCAATCCCATTTTTCGGGCCTATATTTTTGCCCAAACCCTCCCACATTTCGGGCGGGCCTTCGGGCCGGGCCGGGCCGCCCGACCCATGAGCAGGTCTACTACAAGCTAATGTGTAAAGGAAAGCTTGTAGATTGAAGGAGGAAGAAGAAATTCACCTCTTTTTGCTTATTTTGATTGGTAAGATCTTTTGGAAATAAAAACTATCATTTGCTTTTATTACCATATTCTAACTATATGTATACTAATAATAACAGTGAGAATTGTGTACTAATTGCATGTATCTTAAAGTAAACAAATGTTAGTGTTGAGAATTATGCAATGTTCATAAATCCCGAATTACAAGTAAGTAAAGTTAATATTATCTTCACGAGGAAAGTGAGCATGAGAAATAATTAGAATGAACCCTTATGAAAAATGTGGTAAGTGTATTTTATAATGAAGTGTGATTTTGAATATTTATTCAAAAGATTGGATTATTGATGTGACTTTTCATGTAATAGCCCGATACAGGGCCTAAACGGAATAGTGGTTACGAAACCACAAATCCAAGGTCAAAATATTTATTCCGATTGAGTTTTAAAATTTATTTTGTGTTTGCAATATTTTATGAAATTTTCGTTACAAAATTTTATTGTTTGTGTGTCCAATTTGATAAATTGGACTAAATTGAAAAAGTAGTAAAATGTGCATTCTAGAAGATAAAGGTGTTTAATTGAAATGTGTTTTATTTATATTTTTATGGTTTAAATTTTTATAAAATTATTCTGTAAAAATTTCGTACGAAAATTTCGACGTTTGGGCACTCAATTTAGTCAAAAGGACTAAATTGTAAAAAGTGCAAAAGTTGAGTTCTACATGTTAGAGGTGTCCAATTGTTATGAAATTTTAAATTGGAGGTCCTTAAATGGAAATTAGACCATTGGTTAATTTTTTGGACAAAAATGGACATGAAATGGGTGAAAAAGAATTTTTTTTAGTTAGGGGCATTTTGGTCATTTAATGATTAAATGAATTAAAAAATCAATTAAAAGCCAATTTTTGCTCATCTTCTTCCTCAAGGCCGAAAATAGCATGGAGAAATCATGGCTAGGGTTTTTCAAGCTTCCAAGCTCAATTGTAAGTCCGTTCTAGCTCCGTTTTTAATGATTTTTACGTTTTTGAAATCCCGGTAACATGATTTCTCTATTTCTACCATTTATTTGAGTTAGGGTTTGATTTCAAAAATTGACCCATGTTGAATAATTGTGTATTTTGATGTTTTATGATAGATTATGAGGTTTTAAATTATGTTGAACAACTTGTGCTACTTAGTTTTAAGTGAAAACGAGTAAAACGACATAATCGGTAAAAATACCTAATATTCATAAGTATATGTTAGAATGAGAATTTGATGTTACCATTAGTAAATAAATGATTAGCATGTTCTAAAACATAATAATTAGGGAAAAAGTTTAATTTCCGAGCTTTGGGGCAAAAGTGTAAATATGTAAAAGTTTAGGGGCAAAATTGTAATTTTCCAAAGTTGGAGTTAAGGACTGTTTTGATAAATGTGAGTATTAAATAAGCTAAATGTGTTATTTTAGATCAAGAAAGACGTGAAATTGACTTGGACTGGGGAAAGGAAAAGATTGTGGATTAAATTGTAAAATTTTTATATTTTACACTGAGGTAAGTTTATATGTAAATAATGTATTATTTTTATTATTTTATGATATTTTATTTTGTGACATGTGAAATAAGTTTTAGTATTGTACAATTAATGGACATAAACGGTGATTGTGGTTGATGACTTGAGTTTAAATGAGGAAATCTCGGTTGAACTTTCGGAATGGAAAAACGTGGTGCTAAGTGGATATTCCACGGTTATACGTGTAACGTGGTGCGAAGTGGATATGCCATGATTACACATATTGATATATGTAACGTGGTGCTAAGTGGATATGCCACAGTTACATATTTTGATTTATTAACGTGGTGCTAAGTGGATATACTACGGTTAAACATGTAACGTGGTGCTAAGTGGATATGCCACGGTTATACATGTTAATTTGAAAAGTGGCGCTAAGTGCGTATGTCACAATTACATGTTAGTCCAATAGTGTGGTGCTATGTGCGTATACAACTAAGTTGGGCATTAATTACAGAAGGTGGAGCTATGTGCTAAAACCACCGGATATTGTTACTTTCTGAAGTGTTCACCGGGAGAAACAAGTTTGCTAAATGGAATTTAACATGAAAAGTGTGGGGATAAATACCTGAATATGAATATATGAGTTTTGAATTATGAGTTAGATATGTGATTGAATTTTGATAAGATGAATATGGATAAGTATTAACTTGAAAGTTGACAATAAGAAATTTTAGTGAAAGAGTTGAAATTTGGAATAAACAGTTTCAAACAGCAGTAGATGAGTGACTTTGAAAAATCACCAAAACTGGTAAAAATTTAATTAGAAGCGAATGAGATATTGAATTAAAGCTTATTGAGTCTATTTTCATATAAAAGAAACAGAGCAAGCAAAAAAATTCTATATTTTGAGATATTTATATTTTTTGAGACTGGTTCAAAATGACTTCGTGATCCCCTGTTCTAATTTGGAAAAATCATTAAAAAATTGTAAAAAAATATTTATGGAACATAATTTATATGGGTGGATTCCTTATTGAGTCTATTTTTAGTAGAAACAAATATAAACATCTTTCGAGTTTTGTACAAAGAGAAATTGAAATTTTAGTGAAGAGTGGTTAGGACTGTCGGGTAGCGAAACAGGGGAGTATTTAATGAATAAACTGTATTAATTGGCCCAACCAAAAATTCTAAAATTTTTATGGTAAGAAGAAATATGAGTCTAGTTTCTGGGAAAGTTTACAGATCTTAATTTGAAGTTCCTTAGCTCTGGATAAAAATAATTTAGTGACTGGGACTCGAATGGACAGCTTGTACTAATTTTAAGTAAATGATAATTTCATGTGAGATTAAGATTGTATAATTGTGGAGACATATTTTGGGATTTATAAATGCCATTGATAATGTATTATTATTGTTGTTTACATATTCACTTACTAAGCTATAATGCTTACTCCCTTCCCTTCCTTTTTCTTATAAAGTTTTAGATGCTAGCTCGAGTTGGAGGTCGCCGAAGATACTATCACACTATCAGGCTGAGGTTAGTATTAAAAGATTCTGAAATATTTATAAGTTTATGGCATGTATAAGGACTTGAATATATGTATATATGTTAATGAGTTGGCCTAGAATGTTGGCCTAAATTAATGGAAATTTTATTGTTGTATAATACCATGTGATATGACTAATAGTAGCTATGTTATGAGTCATAATAATACAATACATGAACGAGTATGCTTACATGTTAGTAAATGAATTAATGTATATATGATAAGAATGTGATTAGATTCTAAATTGAAATAAATTTTATAGCCAGTTTGTATATTTGTAAGTGTAAAAATCCAGTGATGCCTCGTACCCTGTTTCGGCATTGAACATGGGTAAGAGGTGTTACATTTCATGGATAATACGATGAGTTATGAGTGTTGAGTTATATATGGCATTACTAATCCTATTTAAAAGAGAAGGATAATATATGTAATTTAAAGTAAATAAGACATTTGCCATTATAAGCTTAGTGAAAAAGTGAATTTTGATGTAAATAAGACATATCAATAGGATTAGTGAATGCGCTTAGTTGTTGAAGACAATGTTTAGTAAGAAAATAGTGAAAGTAGCCTTATGGAATGGCACTTATGTGCATAGTGAGGGCCCTAATTGATATAATGTTCAGTTGGATGCACTCTAGTGCAACTCAATGTATTGGTGTTTGGTTGGAATCAATGTGTTCAAATTGTATTTCATTGAGATTTCCAAGGGTGAACTATTTAAAATGTAATAATGAAAATAATGCGGTTTAAGAAATATGAGTGTAAATAATATAATTGATTCTCTTCGCAATGTGATGTTTATGTTCATTATAGTAACTCACTCAAGTGATTTGTGTTTTGGTTGATAGATAGCTTGTAACTTCATTTTATTTCTTTATGGCTATTTTTTTATTTTAAACAAGGTACGTTTCATGTTTTATTTTCATTAGTTCTTGTTAGAATCGTAAAACAGAATCTGATATAAACTTAAAATTGTAAACCATAATCTATCATGTCAAATCATTAAAAACAAATCAAGAACAAAACTAAATGCAGAAGTGTACCTGAATTCATTGATTTCTTGAAATCTACGGATCATGGGTTTTTGATCTTTCAAATTAGCACACAAGAAATTCAGAGAAGGTGACTTTCTCTTTTCTAATGATGGGATATTAGAAAAGTTACCTTTTGTGTAATTTGGGGACTATGACCCTAATATATAACTTTGGCACATTAGCCCTAATTTCTAATCAACCCATCATCAATTAGAAATTAGTTGCTAGAGTATCTATGCATATTTGATCCATGCTTTATTTAATAATTAAAGCCCAATAAACCTTAATCAAATTAGATCACTTTTAATTTGGGCTAACCTAATATGATAGTAAATAATAACATGTAATTACCCTTATTATATACGTGATGTCTATAATTTTTAACTATCTCCCACTTGGAGCACATATATTAATTACTCCATAATTACATGTCATTATATAACCTTATGAGTTCAAAAGTTTACTATCATATCCAAAAAGGTATTCCAAACAATCTCATCCATATGTTAACATAGAACCAAGGCGACTTTCGTTACATATATCATAACTAGAGGTGTGCATGGGCCGAGCTGGCAACTAAAAATTTAGGCACATTCATCGGGCTCGGGTTGGGCTGGGCCTAAAAAATTGGCCTAAAATTTTGCGCAAGCCCGATGTAACGCCCCGAATTTTAGGCCTAGAAGTATTAGGCCTTGATTTTTAGATCGGTTAAAAGGCAGCTTAAATAATTCAAATGTGTAATTTTGAAGTGTTTGAAAGGTACTATGAAGTCCCGAGTTTAAGTTAGGCCATAGGAAAAATTTTGATTTTTAGCCTTAGTGGAACCCTGATCTCATGTGGTATGACTCATAAATAAATCAGGGTAAAATAAGGCACAAAAGAAGTGTGGTGTAGTGGCAAAGTGGTGCCACTTAGGGGACAAGGAAGTGATGCCATAAAGGAAGCAAGGGGTCTAAGGTTCAAGCTTAGCTCTTGCAATTTATTTTAGTTTTTCTTTTAAATAAATCTGGAAGCAAGTAGGTGGGCTTTGAAGTTAAATGTGTTGGACTTATGACACAAAGGAGCTTGTGTGCTAGTGGTGGTGGCGTGGCATGGTTATTGAGAGGACTATGGTTCGAATCCCTTTGCACGCAAAGGTTGGTTATTTTGTTAATGAGTTTATTTTAGAGGATTGATGGAGGGATCCCACATCGGGAAGCTAGCATGGGAGTAGGCGAGAAGCTGGCTTTAAATAGAGCGATCTATGAGGAGAGTAAGCATACCTTGGTTGACGTTTGGGCATAGGAGTGTTCGGAGCGCAGATTAACTCCAGATTCCTATCAGGTGGGTATTTCTCACTACTCTACCTGTAGGATGGCTACTTCGAGCCGCGATGGGCCGAAAGGGGCCATGTGGGCCCAATAGGCCTATGGGCCCAATTGGATAAGTTGTTTGATTGTGTAGTAAATATTGGACTAGACTAGGTGAATCTCATATCTGTGACTAGATTTGGGCTAAAAGGGCCACACGAGCGTGTGGGCCCATTTGGGCTAAGAATGGGCCCTAGGCCCATTTGCATTGTTATCTCTGTTTAGAATACTTTAGTTTACAAAATTATCGAAATACCCTTGATTTACAAAATTACTAAAATACCCTTGGTTTACAAAATTACTGAAATACCGTCGGTTTACAATATTACTAAAATAGCCTTATAAGGTAGAACTACTGTAATACCCCTGATTTGTAAAATTACTGAATTACCCCTGATTTGGAAAATTACAGAAATACCCTCGATTTGGAAAATTACAGAAATACCCTAGTTTACAAATTATGAAAATACCCCAAATTTCAAAATTATCGAAATACCCCTGATTTACAAAATTATCAAAAAAACCCCTGGTTTGTGAAATTACCAAAATACCTCTAGTTTATGAAATTACCGAAATACCCTTGGGTTGCAAAATTACCGAAATACTCATGTAGGGTAGAATTACTGAAATACCCATGTAGGGTGGAATTACCGAAATCCCCTGTAGGGTAGAATTACCGATATACCCCTGTAGGGTAGAATTACCGAAATACCCCTATAGGGTAAACTGACCGTTTTGCCCATAGGGTGTACAATGATTGTTTCGCCTTTGTAGGCAAGTGACTGACTTGGTTGGTGTATTTGATTGAATTGACTATGTTCGTATGACAGTATTTTGACTGACGTGACTATGGTTGTGCGACTGGTAGGTTTTAATATATGTTTAAATGACTGATAATGAACATGGCCATTCTGCATACATGTTTGACGATTGAGCATAGCATACACGGCATATTACATGGGGTTGGGTTTGATAAGGAGGAAGTGCTATAAAGTGGCTCTGCCACGTAATTTGCTTAAAGGCTCTACCTCGTATTTCTACTCTGGTGGCTCTACCACGATTTCTGTATTAGCAGCTCTGCTGCGTCTGTGGTGTGTAGGGCTGGGTGGGTTGAGTTATTCCCCACATGGTGTGTAGGGCTGGTACGGGTGGTGTGTAGGGCTGGACTGGGCTTGGGCATTGCATTCACATTCTGATTCTGATTCTGATACTGATATTGATACTGATACTGATACTGATTCTGATTCTGATTTTGATTCTGATTTTGATTCTGATTTTGATTGTGATTCTGATTTTGATTCTGATTCTGATTCTGATTCTAATTCTAATTCTGATTCTGATATGATACTGACTCTGATTCTGATTCTGATACTGATTCTGGTTCAAATAATGTCTCTGATTTTGTAATGGGCTAAGGCCCATATGGTACTACTTTTTATAATGGGCTAAGGCCCAATTGATACTGGAACTGTGGTAGGGCAAACTTTTTAATTCTTTTACATAACTGACTGTTCGTATTTGTAGTAGGGGATTACACACTGAGTTTTCATAAAACTCACCCCGTTTACTAACTGTGCAGGTAATCCCTAGCCTTAGACGGATCGGAGCTACGAGGGACTCGGAGATGGCCACACACTGCTTACGCTTTCTGTTTTGATTATTTACTCTCAAGTACTTTATTTTGGGTTTGGTTTGTAATAAGGCCTTTTATAATTTCTGGATTTTTATTTTAAGGTTTTTATTTGCTTTGAATTATATCTGCTAGAGGTGAATCGTGGTTTTCCAAAATGTTAACTGTTTTCGAACACTACATCTTCCGCAATGAATAAATTAAGCTTCCGCAACAAAGAAATATTTAAAGGTAATAATGTTTTTTTAAAGGAATTAACTTTTAGTTGACCACGTTTTGAAAATAAACAAACACAAGTTTTAGTTGGCAACAAGTATTAAATAAGAAGGGTTTCATTGAAAACATGGTTTTCGAAAAACACTTCAATGTGACACGCCGGACTCGGGTCTAACTTCTTGGCCGGGTATAGGGTGTTACACCCAACCCATATAAAAATGCTAAAACTTGGGCAATGGCCCAGCCTGCCCGTATTAATTTTTTATATTATTTTATATAATTTTTAAATATATATAATACATCAAAAATACTAAAAAATCAAAATAAATATTTTCCAACAAACTAAAAATAAATTTTTAAAAAATATGTAGACTCAAATAACATTAAGATAGATGCAACTTAACAAGCAAATACCTCTAAAATAATAACAAAATTGACAAATGCCTTTAAAATAATAACAAAATTAACAATAAAATAAGTTTTATACAATATCCAAATAATAACAACAAAATAGTAGCAACATAATAGTAATATGGTAGCAAAATAGGGAGAAAACAATAAGAAAATAACATTCAAAAATAAAAAAATAGCAGATTTTTTTGTCATTTAGTGAATTTAGGCCTGGCCGGGCTAAGCCAGGCCCGAGCCAAAAATACCTTACTTGAGGCCCGACCCATTTTTTAAACGGGCCTTATTTTTTGTCCAAGACCATTTTTCGGGCCTATATTTTTGCCCAAACCTTCCTACATGTTGGGCGGGCCTTCGGGCCAGGTTGCGCTGCCCGGCCCATGTACACCTCTAATCATAACTAAATCCATCCCTAATCACGTATATTAATACAACCAAATGACATAGATCAAGTATGGATGTGTAGCTTGGAAATTACATGCAATATGATCTAAACATGTCTATTTCCAACTGGTCTTCCTTAATCCTTAGTGAGATCAAACCTTACCAAAATTAGAGTGTCAATAAACTAAATAAACTTTATTTCTATAGACAATAAACTTAATATTCGTAAACTAAAATAACTGAAAATGTGTCTATAACATAAAAGCATTAAAAAGTACAAACTCGTACTAAAACCAAATATCCTCAAATGACATTACACTCATATGAGCAGTGTGCTCATGAAAAACCTTAGGTGTAATCCCTTAGTAAGCGAGTTTGCAATCATGGAATTTGTCCCAATATGCTTTATAGGCACCTAACCACTCTAAACTTTTACTTTAACAACCAAGAACTTAAAGTCTATGTGTTTTGACTTTGATGTGCTCATGTTGTTATTGGAATAAAGGACTACCAATTATTGTCACAATTTGCACCCTAGTGACAAAATTTTGCATCAATATTCCATCAAAATCGGAGTTTGTATACTTGATGATCTTTAACTTACCAGACCTCCGATATGTGAGCATGTAATCTTTTGTTCTCTAACGATACCTCATAACCTTCTTGGCTATTATCCAATGATCCAAACCAGGGTTGCTTAAATATCTATCTAACATCCCAACAGTGTACACAATATTCGAATGTGTACAAACCTAAACATACATTAGACTCCCCACTCTCGAGACATAGGGAATCTTATGCATTTCTAATCTCAAAATCATTATTGGGGTATTAGTCGAGACTTAGCTTATTATTGACAAGCAATATGTCATTAATGTATAAAACCAAATACAGAACCTTATTCCCATTGAACTTGTGGTATATACAATTATTTACCAAATTCATCTCTAAGCTAAATGAGGTAATCATTTGGTAAAATTTGTAATACTATTAACGAGAAGTCTACTTAAACCTATAGATGAAGTTCTTTAATTTGCAAATCATTAACTTTGCATCATCAGACACAGTTTTCTAGTTGCACCATATAAATGTATGATCAATGTTACCATTAAGAAACCATTAACTTAACATTCATCTAATGTTGTTTAAAGTCAAAGTATTCCACTAAAGCCATTATAACCCTTTCTCTAATGGACCTTTTTAATGACATTCGTTCTTGAGGTTGTTAAGTTTGTTCTTCTAGAACATTGTCTTATCTTAAATAGGGAGTTGTTCAACATTGTCTTATTAAGGTTCTGGATTCACTTCTTAATCATTTATAGGTATGAGAAGCTGAACATCGTCAAAAGTGATAGCAGAAACTGAGTTAGAATCCAATTCCTCCTCAAAAACAATATCTATAACCTTATTTCCCTCCAAACTTAACATCCTAAAAAAATGTTGCAATTCTCATCTCAAAAATATTCCTAATTGTGGGATCATAAAACTCATAGCCTCTAGATCTCTCAGAATTTCATTGACCCTTATACTTTATAGACATTAAAGAAGTCAGAAGTGATGTCATCTCAATCTTATCATTTTTAGCAAAACATTTCTCAATTTTATTAAGGAAACCTTGGCCTAAGTAATCTCTTCAGATTCTATGCCCCTAAAGGCTTTTGGAATGCTATGCTTCATGATAATTAGACTCGTGCAATCTGAATAATCCCACCTCTCAAAATCCCTTTTAACATAAGGAGTGTTTTCTGTAGTGAAAGGTGCGAGTTCTTCTTTTCTTAGTGCAAAGTCTATGTCCATACAACCAAGCACTACAAGTGTCTTTTCCCTTCCTTGAAATTAGTCCTATTAAGCATGGGTATAGAATTTATATTAGCAAATATTGTGGCAGTAGAAGATGAACTAGCTAAATATAAAACAAAATAGATAAAAAAAGCTCACATTAATATTCATAAGTAAACAATAAATTCAAAATAGTGGCTCTCATCTCAAGATACCAAACATTACATTAATATCAAGTCTTTGGATAATAATATTAACAGTAAACGATACTCTTATTATGGCAATCAAACATTGATAAATGAATCAATCTTTGGACTAACTTATTGCTTATATAAAGTACTTTATAATTGTCACACACTTATCACCACAGATGTCGTTGAAATTCTGCCAAATATTAACTTACCTTTGGGTCAATTAATAAACGCATGAATCACTAAAATATATAATCATCTTGATTTTTTAAATAAACTAATCTACGCAAAAGATGTCACTTTGGCAGCATTTTGTTTCAACTAATCTATTTAAAATATTAGACATTCTTAATTAAAACTAAAGTCAAAATCTGAATTTATTTGTTTCAAAGTATTTCTCTTAATTTCATCTTTCAATCAAATTTAAAAGATAATAGTATATATATGTATATATATTTATCTCAAAATAGAATACAATGATGTTGACAAGTATAATAATAGTTGAATAAATAAATAAAAATCACATAAGATTTCAAATTTAAACGAAAATAATTTTTGAATAAAGGTAAACCCTGTATCAAGATATCAGATAGTTCATTAATATTTAATTTTTGGACAAAATATTAACTTGTAAGTGATATCTTCTGGTTGTAGTAATCAAACGCTGACAATCAGAACATGTCGAAATATGAATTTTTCTTTGGGCCAATTTATTACTCACATGTAAAACCGAATAATAACAACATGTTTATTACCACAGTTGTACATGTAATATTATTAAGCTTCCTTTTATATTTTAAAACAAAATAATTTCAATATCAGAGGTAACTTTGACAACTTATTATGTAATAGCCCGATTTTGGGTCTAGATTTATATGGTCTACAGTTTATGGAATGATTTTATGAAAATTTATTAAAAAAATTTTGACATTTGGGCACTCAATTTAGTCTAAAGGACTAAATTGTAAAAAGTGCAAAATTGTGAGTTCTATAGGTTAAAGGTGTCTAATTGTTATGAAATTTTACATTGGAGGTCCTTAAAAGGTAATTAGATCATTGGTAAGTTTATGGATAAAAATGGACATGGTTAGGCATGTTACCAAAGTTTTTCATTAAGGGCATTTTAGTTATTTGGTAATATAATGAATTAAAAAGCCAAATTAAAAGCAAAATTTTGTCCATCTTCCATCCTAGGGCTAGATGTACCAAGGAGAAACCATGGCTAGGGTTTTTCAAGCTTCCAAGCTCGATTGTAAGTCCATTTTAGCCTCGTTTTTAATGATTTTTACGTTTTTAAAATCCTCGTAAGCTAATCTAGCTTTTCCAAGGATTTATTTGAAGTGTTATCAAAGTTTAGAATTTTAAACATGTTATAAATGCATGTATTTTGATGTCTAATGGTAGAAAATGCATGTTAGTCGTAAGATAAATGACTTTTGCTAAGTGATTTTCGGTGAAAATGTCAAAAAGGACCTATTTGTAAAAAAAGGTTGTAAAATAGGTATTAAGTGTGATTAAATGAAAATTTTGGGTTGCTATAAGCATGTATAAGGTTCAAATAGGCTTGGGTTTTGAGAAAAATGAACACATTTCATTTTACGAGCCCAGGGACTAAATTATAAAAATATGAAACTTTAGGGGTAAAACGTAATTTTTTCCAGAATGTGATTTTGGGTTGTTTTGAATAGTATAATGATTAAATAAGTTAAATGTGATGTTATAGATTGAGAAAAACGAGATTCGAAATTAGAACGAGGGGAAAATGAGTATTTAACGGGTAGGTTTTTTTTACCACTTTTATGCCGAGGTAAGTTTGTATGTTAATAAACATTATTAAATTGTTTTAATTATTTATTATTATCATATATTTGATTGAATTGCGAAATTTAAATTAAATTTTCAAAACAAGTAAAGATGCAGAATCCGATCATTTCATAACGAAAGACGAATTGACGGTAAAGACCATGGTTGGACCTTGGCGAGTTATAATTTCGTATAAGAACATAGCTGGGCTATGGCATCGATATGTGATTTCGTGTAAGACCATATATGGGATATGGCATTGGTATGTGATATGTGATTCCATGTAAGACCATATTTGGGATATGACATTGGTATGTGATATGTGATTCCGTGTAAGACCATATCCGGGATATGGCATCGGTATGTGATATGTGATTACATGTAAGACCATATCTGAGATATGGCATTGTACTATGCATATGTGATTCCAGGTGTTGGTCTTATACGTCCTACCAGTGGCTGGGCATTCTGGAATTTGTTGCGGATACCTAATAGCTTGTGTGAGCAGCACTATGTAACTACGTACCGACCGACAGCTTGTGTGAGCAGGCCCGTGAACTGCTTGAGAGCGAGCCTATATGTGATATGAAATGTGAGGTAGCTTTGGCTACAAATGTGGCAGTTATGTGCAAGATTTCGAGTATCCTTAATGGTTTCGAATGATTCAATGGAAAAGTTGAGACGAGAATGTAGGTAATACTGAATTAAGTAAAACAAGTATGTAAAAGACCTATGTGAAAATTGAATAGAGGTAAATCAGTGAGCTTATAGTGTATCATGTATATGATATGAGAAAGATTTGTGTATAAATATGCTTCATGCCATATTGTGTTTATTCAACTCTATTGGAATATGAATTGAAAGTTATATGAGATATGAGTTATAAATGTTTTACTATACATATGTATGGCACACAGTGTGCGAAATAACGCTTTATGGTGATATTTCGCCTAATTCACCTTGTATAAAGAAAATGCGATAAGTATTAGATCGAATGAAGTTTTACAGGTATTCAATTGTGTATTCATAAATGTGAGCAATTAGTTAAATATGTATTTGATTCATATGAAGGTAGAAATGAGTAAACTTGTGAAACTTATGGTTAATTATGTGGTTGGATTTATGGTATAAATGTGAAGTTAAATGAGTTTATATATTAGTTTGAAAATGCAGAACAAGTTTTTATTCGGTAAGTTGAGTTTATTACCATACAAGCTTACTAAGCTTCAGAGCTTATTTTGTGTTATTTCTCCTATGCTTATAGGATTTCGAAGACTCGCTCAGGTTGGAAGCTATCGGAGATCTCATCACACTATCTAGCTATCATATCGGTACTTAAATCTTGTGAATTTGGTTATATGGTATGTATAGGCTAGTTGGTTTACGAAATGTACAAGTCTTTTTGGCTATTTAATGCCTAAATGGGTTTAATATGAACAGCCAAGTGTTTTGGTTCATAAATGATGTAAATGTTGGTATAATTGGCTATTTAAGTTGGCTTATTTTGAGATTTTGGTATTTGTAAGTGAAAAATATATGTTATGCCTTATGAGTTGGACATGCTTTTGGTAGGTAAATGGTTAGGTTCTGATAGGTGAAATATGATAAACAATGAGTATGGTGATTCTCATATTGAAATAGCCTATAATGTGCTTATTTATGGATGTTATGCTGCTTAATTATATTGTGTTTTGTATCCTTGAAATGGTGTAAGTGTATGTGTGAATAAAGGTGGAAAAATGGCTTGGTAAATAGCCTTGTTTTTGTCCACAGGGTAGACACACGGGCGTGTGTCTAGGCCGTGTGTGACACAGATCAACCTCTTGGGTGTGTGATCAGGCCGTGTGTTCCCTGCACCTTGAATTCTTAGAAACAAAATGCCCAGGTTTTATCACACGAGCAAAGACACGGGCGTGTGTATCAGCCTTATGAAGGGCACGACCTTGAACACGGGCTTGTATCAGACCGTGTTAAAACTGCTTTAGCTTCAAAATGAAAAATAAATCAACACAGGCTGAGCACACGAGCGTGTGGCTTGGCCATTTGACATAAATTTGTTCGTAAGTTACAAGTCAGAGAGTTACACGGGGTAAGGACATGGGCATGTCCCAAGTCTACACGGGCGTGTGACCCCTGTGTGGTGGAAAAATTTTCTAAGTTTTGTAAAAGTTTCTAATCTTCTTAATTTAGTCCTGACTCACTTCCAAAGCACGTTTTAAGGCCTCTAAGGCTCGTATTAGGGACTTTATGACTAAATGCAAAAAGTTTTAATTTGGTTGAAATTTTATGGCTCAGAAACATGTGTTTAAGTGTGTTTAAGTCCAGTAACGCCTTGTACCCTATTCTGGCGTCACTAAAATGAGCCTACGAAGCCTAAAACATACTTTGGAAGCGGTTCAGGACTAAACCGAGAACTCCCAGAAATTTTACAAACTTATAAAAATTTTGCCCTAAACAGGGGTCCACGCCCGTGTGGATATAGGACACACCCGTGTGGATAGGCCGTGTGGTCACACACGCCGATGTCCATACCTCATGTAACTTACTGTTTATGATGTTATTGGCCAAATGAACCATACGGCCAAGCCACATGTCCATGTGCTAGGACGTGTGACGAATTAAATTCTTGCAAAATAGGTGCAGACTTCACACGCCCTTGGCACACGCCCGTGTTCAAGGCTGTGCCATCCACACGGCTAAGACACACACCCGTGTGTTTGCCGTGTGCTCCATATTGGGCATTCTATTTCTTAAAATTAAAGTGCAGGGGACACACAACCTGTTCACATGCCCATGGGGCAGACTGTGTGTCAAACACTGCATAAACACACACCTGTGTGGACAACTTTAAGGCTATTTTCCAAGCCATTTGCCACCCTGAAACACAATCACACTTGCACCAATTCAACAACACATAACTTGACATGATTAAGCCATCAAACATCCATAGCCAATACATCAACACACCATTTACATGCTACATCTATCATACATGAATATCGCATACTTATCCACTCAAACCATGCAAACTTACACATCCAAGAAAGGCATCATCACATGCCCATAAATATAACCAAGGTTAGCCAACTTAAATGGCCAAAGATACCAACCTTTAAAAGCCACTTCAAGGTCAAACACACTACTAAAATGATCCAAAACACTTGGCTAGTCCTATCAAACTCCTTTAGGCTTCAATAACCAAAAAGGCACATACACTTCCTAACCAACTAGCCTATACATGCCATAAAACCCTATTCACAAATCTTTCAGTACCATTATGATAGTTGGATAGTGTGATGAGAACTCCGACAGCTTCCAACCCGAGCGAGTCTTTGAAATCCTATAAGCATAGGAGAAATAACACAAATAAGCTATAAAGCTTAGTAAGCTCATATGAAAATAAACACAACTTATCGAGTAAGCACTTATTAAGAAATTTCATTACTATGATGTACTCTCATTTGATTTCATCTTTATACCATAATTCCAATCACGTAATTAACCAAAGGTTTCATCAGCTTATCTAATTGCATGTTCGTATTGACGAAATACCTTGTATCAATTTGTCTACATTTATACATACATAATCGAACATTAATATAATTTCATTCAATCCAATATCTATCACAAATACTTTAGCCAAGATAAACCATGTAAAATCTCATCTTATAATGGTACTTTGCATACTATGTACCGTACTTGCGTATAATTAGAAACATTTATAACTCATATCTTATATATCCTTCAATATTCATAATCCAATATAACCAAATACACACATTATGGCATGAAACATACTCATACACAAATCTTTTACTCGTTTTACATACATGATATGCTATAAGCTCACCACTTTACTTTCATTCGATTTTTGCATAGATTTGATACATACATGGTTTACTTAATTCAGTCTCACTTACATTCTCGTCTCGACTTTGTTGTTGAACATTTGGAATATTAACAGATATTCGGAATTCATGCACATAAGTGCTACATATGTAGCCAAGCTACCACATATCTCATAACACATATTGGCTCACTCTCGAGCTATCTACAGATCTACTTACACAAGCTGACGGTCAGGACGTAACTACTCAATGCTGCTCACACAAGCTATTGGGCATCTGCAACACATGTCGAAGTACCCCAACTGCTGGTAGGATGTATAAGACTAGCACCCGGATCACATATGCATAGTACAATGCCATATCCCAGATATGGTCTTACATGTAATCACATATCGATGCCATAGCCCACCTATGGTTTTACACAAAATCTCATACCGACGCCATGTCCCAGACATGGTCTTAAACGTGATCACATATCATATACCGATGCCATATCCGGGATATGGTCTTACACGGAATCACATATCATATACCGATGCCATATCCCAGATATGGTCTTTCACGGAATCACATATCATATACCGATGCCATATCCCGGATATGGTCTTACACGTGATCACATATCATATATCGATTCCATATCCCGGATATGGTCTTACACAGAATCACAATCATATACCGATGCTATATCCCGGATATGGTCTTACACGGAATCACATATCATATACCGATGCCATATCCCAGATATGGTCTTACACGGAATCACATATCGATGCCAGAGCCCAGCTATGGTCTTATACGAAATCATATATTGCCATGGTCCAACCATAGTCTTTTCTGTCAATTCATTTTTCGCTATAAAATGATCGTGATTGATGCTGCATTTTTACTCATTTTGAACTTTTACTTTAAATTTCCCAATTCATTCAAATATATAATATTAATGCATAATTAACACAATTTAATAATATTTATTAACATACGAACTTACCTCATCTGTTGTATCGACGAATTAGGTCGACAATTCTGAAACTTTGTTTTCCTCCCGTTCTAATTCTGAACCTCATTTTTCTCGATCTATAACATCACATTTAACTTATTTAATCATTATACTATTCAAAACAGCCCAAAATCAAATTATGGGAAAATTACATTTTTAACCCTAAAGTTTCACATTTTAACAATTTACTCCCTAGCCTCGTAAAATGAAATGTACTCAATTTCTTCAATACCCAACCCTAGCCGAACCTCATACATGCTTATAGCAGCCCACATTTTTCATTTATTCATATTTTATACACACATTTTATAAATTTTACAAATAAGCCCCTTTTTGACATTTTCACCAAAAATCACTTAGCAAAAGTCATTTATCTTACGGCTAACATGCATTTTCTACCATTAGACATCAAATACATGCATGTCTAACATGGGTAAAATTTTAAACTTTGCTAATACTTCAAATTAGTCCTTGAAAAGGATAGATTAGGTTACGAGGATTTCAAAAACATAACAATTCATTAAAAACGGGGCTAAAACGGGGCTAAAATAGACTTACAATCGAGCTTGAAAGCTTGAAAATCCCTAGCCATGTCTTCCTTAGTGTTATTCGGCCATGGGAGAAGAAGATGACAAGATTTTGGCTTTATTTTGGCTTTTTAATTCATTTAATTACCAAATGACCAAAATGTCCTTTTAGCCTTTCTTTGAAAATTTACCTTTCCATGTCCATTTTTGTCCATCATGATATATAATGGTCTAATTACTAAATAAGGACCTCTAATTTTCAAATCGATTTCAATTAAACACCCAAAACTTCTAGAACACATATTTTGCACTTTTTGCAATTTTGTCCTATTAGTTAAATGGGAACCTCTATCGATAAAATTTCTTAACAAAACTTTCACACATGCATTCAATCATACTATAGATCTTAAAACTTTATCACAATAAATATTTCTACTTCATATTCGTGGTCCCGAAACCACTATTCCGACTTGGCCCTAAATCGGGCTATTACAACTCTCCCCCTTTATGGATTTTCGTCCCCAAAAATCTTACCGGAAAAGAGATTTGAGATTTGCTTTCTCATAGCCCTATCAAATTCTCAGAACCATACTTTCACAAACACTTAGCTCACTATTTGTATTTCAATGCTTTTACGTATCAAGTCCGCATGAATTTTCTGTCAATCTAAAACTGCTTTCTAACCATTACAAATTACTTTCACTTTCCCTTCAATTTCTATGAAGAATTCAATTCCGCGAATCTTTTTCTCACAAAATTCGATCCAATAACAAGGGGGCTCAGTAATTGTAACCATACAATATTTCTTACATTATCATCTTTATACCCATATGATAACTACTATTATACTCGAACTCAACTAACATCATTTGTCTCTTTTCAGTTGCTTTCAAATTCTAGGACATAATGACAGAACATACTTTCGAGAATCTGAACCACTTCCTCAAATTGACTATTAGTTTAAGGATGAAATGCAAAAATAAAACTCAATTCCGCACTCAAACTCATTGTAGTTTCCTTCAGAATCTCAACATAACTTTGGATTTTTATTCAAATCAATGAAGACCGATACTCTGTGTAAACTAATAATTTCATAAATTTATAACTCAGCTAGTCTATCAATAGAGATGTTTGTATTTACTGAGGTAAAATATGTAACTTCATTGAATAATCAACAATAATTCACATATCATCTCCCTTTTTCAGTGATAAGAAAAATTCCGATACATATTCATCAAATTTCTATCTCATTTCCATCACAGATATCAGCACATGCTATGATAGTCCCAAAGATACTTGATACTTAACCTTAGTTTGCTGAAAAAGGAAATATCTAAGCATAAAATGAGAATATCTCTAAATTTCTCAGTATTCAAACTTTGTCTTGTAACAACAAACAATTATTAATTTCAAATCTAAAACTCTAATTCTGAAGTCATCTCATATTAAACTCTTTTTGACTTACGATTCACTGACACATTTCAAAGCTTCACACATTCGCCGAATAAACAACAATTTGGTTTCTAACTCCGTTAATACCAAATCATCATTAGATAATATCAATCTCTTACCTACCACCTGCAATGCACTCAAAGACTTCCTGTCTAGAACATTCCCGATTATAATAGTTTTTCCTTGGATGAATAATCATTTACTAACTTATAAGCTTATAACACTTCAAGGCACCCTTGTTATCTCATTTTAGGTAGAACCTAGAACCAGTGCTTTAGTTAATAACACTTTAACTATTTTCAACTCGACGTAACATCTAACAGACTGTTCAAACTTTCACCAATGATAACTTTATCAATCGGAACAGCTTTAACTCATAACAACATCATTCGATTAGAGCAAATCTAATAGGTATATTTTCGTACCATACTTCTAGGATATGTATTCCTCCTTCAAACTTCCCATCTATTCACTCATGAATGCACAAGATTTTATTTTCTTACCTGAAGATAACTTAAATGCATATAACTCAATTTACCTTTCAACTGACCAGCTCACTCTGATAAAACACTGAGTCGGTCTCAATTATCAAATAATAACATGTCAAATTATTGCTTTCTTTATGTTGCTAAACAACTCAAACATATGTTCTTTTATAATTCCTTTAGCACGCTAATCAGATATCTTCACAACTACATTAGCTCAAAAGGACAAAGTGTCCTAATTGAACTCACTGACCTTAATCGAACTTACCTGAGAAAAGAAAACCACTATATAATTCAAGCTTAAGCTTCCACTACCTATACTTTTGTCGATGTCAATTCTTTTCATGAAAAATAGAGAAATTCGATACCGAAATCACTACGTTCAAGAAAATAATGGTGATCTTGATGATTTCTCAAAGAAATCCAAAAGAAAAACAATGCTTACACACTCTGAAATCAGTTGTAATAGAAATAATATATTTTCCAATATACATAGTGCAAAACAACATTCAGTAAATTAGAAGAATAACCTCACATAAAATTTCACCATCAACTTCTATTCCAAACATAATAGAATAAACCTCAAAGAGATAAGATAGGCCGATCATCAACCAACCAGACCAACATTGCTTTTTTCTATCATTATAATCAGCTAGCATTCTCATACGATAAGAATTTTTGTAGAAAACAAACAATCACATATATCTCTGAGGATAAATGAATATATGAAATACCTAGGAGAGATCATCATAATCTTTTCAATTACAACTGTTACACTCAGATATCTTTATGATTCAAATATCATTTCTTTGACTAATTCTGTTATCACTAATCTCGTATTATTTTGTTTACTAACAAAAATCGATACGGAAGAAATTTCAGCAAATACACACTTTAGACCTCATACCTGAATGTGTCAATTAACTGAGATTAACTTTTTCTTTTACTATGACATTGCGAAATCAAAATGGTCTTTAGAATAATCTGTCACTTTTTCCGAAACTGTATTTACTTGCCAAACTACTCTCAATTCTGACCACATTATTAGTTATTCCGCTACTGAACTCTTTAGTCTCTTACTTATGATCTCATTCAATGTAGATCTCGTGGGATTTCGTTATAAAAAGCCACATTGGTAAGAGGGTGAGGTCATAAAGCCTCTAACTTGACTCTCATATAGACACGCATATGACTTAACATTAATCATCATCTTAATATCATTACAGTTATACAAATTCACTTTAGGCAAATTAACATACATATTTATGTTACACAAACTTTTCGATTATCTTATTCAAACAAGTGCACTCATACATATATTCCATGAATTTTAAGTAAACTTACTTATCGTATCCACTTAATCAAACAAGTTAGGCACATAACACCATATGAATTCCAAACAACATAGGTTCTTATCACAATATAAACTCCCATTTCATTTCACTTTTCCATATTTCAAGGATAATTCCAATTAAACTATGGTAGTTTAAATGGATACTCAGGTAGCATGCTCGAGGTATGCATGTCACAATTCGTCGATTCATATTCAAAAGTATCCTTTTTGCACATACTTAAAGAACACACTTCCAAGTCACATATGATATAACAAGATTGCCATTTCAGGCTAAATCTTTTCATAACACTTATAACACTTTATTCGTTTCATAAAATCACTATAATCCATCGAGATACAACGTTCAACGGAACAATGACATTTTACCCATATTTCTCAACTTATGGTTATTTCATTTTGTATATTATCACATACATATCATGAACTATCATTCATACCTCTAAAATTTGACTCATCACAAACACATTTTTCAATATCTTAGTATCACTTTCAGCATTTTCGAAAATAGCTCGATTGGAAAGCATCTCTGTCTCAACAAAGCAATTTCGTTAGAGTCAGGGGACATCACACTATCACAGGTAGTAATATGGCATGTATAGCTAGACTCACATATGCCATGTTAGTACTAGAATCGACTAAATCATAGCTCTGATACCACTAAATGTAACACCCCTTATTTGTGTTCTATGCTAGAATAGGATACGAGACATTACCGAACTTAAACACAAGAGATCATACAAATTGAGCCATAATTTCGTTCCAAATTTAAAACTTTTCACATTCATTCCTATTGTCCTTAAAATGAGCCTATGAGGCCCAAAACATACTCTGGAAGTGGTTCGGGACTAAACCGAAAGCTCCTAGAAATTTTACAAACTTATAAAAATTTTTCCCTAAACAGGGGTCACATGCCTGTGTGGATATAGAACATGCCCGTGTGGGTAGGGCGTGTGGTCACACATGCCTGTGTTGTAACACCCCAAACCCAGCCTAGACTTTAGTCCCGAATCTGGCGGTGTTACATTGGAGTGCCTTTTTGAAAACCATTGTTCTTGTTGATAAAACCTGTTACTTTTAAAACATGGTTTGTTGGGGAAGTTTAAAAATTTGTGTTGCAGAAACGTAATGTTTAGAAAACCGATAATAATTTGGAAAATCGCGTCCTACTTCTAGCAGATATAAATTGTGATAAATAGAAACCCAAATTAAAAGTCAAAGTTTAGAGAGAGGCCTTATTACATCAAAAACCCAAACTCAAGTTATAAAAAAATAAAAAGTCAAATAGACAGTCCGTTGTATGGCCACGCTCAAGCCCCTCGCAGCACCAATCCACCTATGCTAGGGATTACCTACAAAGTTAAAAGTGGGGTGAGTTTATGAAAACTTACTGTGTAATCCCTTAATATAAAAACAATCAGTCAGATAAATAGATACACAGAATACATAAGCAGTTTGGGCCTAACCCATTATAGTAACAGTGGCAATTGAGCCTTAGCCCGTAATAGCCTCGGTTGGGCCTTAGCCCATATCAATATCAGGATCAAAATATGTAATGCATACAAACCTAACCAACCCTGCACTCCGTCTCCTGTCTAACCCTACACTCCTCTGGGGATTAAATCGACCCACCCATCCCTACACTCTCAATGTTAGCACCAGTTGCAGCACTAACCAATATCGTAGTAGAGCTACCAATCACATAATCAGCTTAAAGCCATCGGTGGGTCCACAGTCATCTTGTGCGACTCGTGCGACACTAACAGATCAATCACTTCCTCCAATCAACGATCCCAACCCATGTAGTATGTCGTGCATGTATGCAAAACACAAAAATAAATCAATGGCATGCTTAATCAGTCATACATCATTCATATCATAGAACAAATCAGTCATTTCTACCCTACAGGGGTAATTCGGTCATTTTACCCTCTAGGGGTAATTCAGTCATTTTACCCTTCAGGGGTAATTTGATCATTTTACCCTCCAGGGGCAATTCAGTCATTTTATCGTCCAGGGGTAATTCGGTTATTTTACCCTCTAGGGTTAATTCGGTCATTTTACCCTCAGGGGTAATCAGTCATTTTACCCTCTAGGGGTAATTCGATCACTTTACCCTCTAGGGGTAATTCGGTCATTTTACCCTCTAGGGGTATTACGGTCATTTTACCCTCTAGGGGTATTACGGTCATTTTACCCTACAGGGTTATATCGGTCATTCATGGCCCCTAAATGACCTAAGCCTATGAGATCACACATGGGCCTTCATAGACATTTGCCCATGATTACGGGCTCGGTTCACCACACATACGATCGCCCGCTCATGTGGCATCAATCGCCGGTTTCTCAACTTTTTGGCTTTTGCTGATTTATAGTCTATTCAGTGTGTTTGTACACACTCTTTCGGCTCTTCAGCTAACTATCAGTTACAGGGTACGATTAGACACCTAATTACGTAAAGTACTAAAAATCCACGAGCGCTAGAACCTATATTCACACATAACATACAGTTAGTCCCCTATCAATAGTGTTAGAAAAACCCTAACCAAACACCTATTTGAAAGATCGACTACCACTTGTCTTGACCAGATCGGTTGACCATGATTTGCTTACTTGATCCGGAGTTTGGTGCAGCCACCCTACTGCACCTTAGTGGAAAGACCCGAACTGCCGACACCCTACGCCGTTTAAGCTTAGGGGCAGGGGCTACGAGTTCATTCTCAGCCGTCACCACTGCCATTACTTTATTACTAAAAGCCTATTCCCCCATCGAAAGTTCTAGAATCGAAAGAACACACATAAAAGGAAAGAGAACAAGAATCGTCATTAGTGCCCGAATGATCAAAAAGCATTCGGCTTAAACAAAAAGAAAAAAAGGGAACTGATAAGTACCAACTGATTTATCAGAAGGATGGAAATAGTCAGCCAAGCACCCAGTAGCAGAGAAAAGCCGAAAGAAGTAAAGAAATCGTGTGGGAAAAGACGATAAGAGAAATGATTAGAATGGGAATAAAAGATATGGGTGTTCAGCTATTTCACAAGAGAAAGAGATATCAGTTCAAAACTGATAGGGAGAGAAAATTAACAAAATCCGATAGAGGGAGTTATGAAGAGAACACCAAATAAAAGAATGTTGAAGGAGGGAAGAGATGTATCCGGCTAAGCAGTGAAGAGGAAAAGAGGAAAGCAAAGAGAGAGCAAATCAAATATTCGACCAACCGAGGAAAGAAAAAAGAAAAGGTCTTTAGAAGGAGTAATGTAAAAATAATTGAAACGAAAAAATATGCACAAATGGTTACTTGCAAACCCGGCACCACCAAAAGCAAAAAGGAAAATGAATTTAGGAATCTCAAAGAATTGGTGACAGGATAAAACTGGTTACCTGAGAGAAACTCTCTACCAACACCAAATATTAGGGAGTTTAAAGTCCCAAATTCGGCACATCTAATCCTTTACCTCAAAAAATCGAACTCCCCGTTTTTCCTACTATTAACATTTTGGCACAATCCTCCTATAACATCCCAAAAAAGGGCCTAAACGGAACAGTGGTTGTGAAACCAAAAATACGAATGGAAAAGTTTATTACGATGAATTATCATGATTTACCGATTGATTGGATGCATGTGCTAGACTACCGATAAGAAATTTTATAGATTGCATGTTTAATTTGTCTATTAGGGCTTATTTGCAAAAGTTGCAAAATATGTATTCTAGTTTATAAAGTACTTGATTGACATGGGGGTTTAAAGTAGATGTCCTTAAATAGTAATTTGATCATTAAAGTTTGATGGACAAAAATAGACATGGTTAGTAAGTAAGGTATTTAAGGGCATTTTGGTAAAATGCCTTAATTAATGAATAAAGACAAAATAACATGAAATAAGCTATCATCTTCTTTATTTCTTTTTTCCATGGCCGAATCTAGCAAGGGAGCACCATGGCTAGGGTTTGTTCATCTTTCAAGCTTCATAGTAAGTCTGTTCTAGCCCCGTTTTTCATGTTCTTTACATTTTTGGAATCCCGGTAACTTGATTAAGCTAATTCTACCATTAATTCGAGCTAGGGTTTATATTTGAAAAATTACCCATAGGTGAAAAGTGTGTATTTTGATGTTTTATGATAGAATATGAAGCTTAGAATTATGTTAAATGACTTTTGCTAAGTGATTTTAAGTGAAAACGAGTAAAACGACATAATCGGTAAACATTATTATTGTTCATAAGTGCATGTTAGGGCGAGAATTTGATGGCCATAGAAGAAAAAAGATGACCAGCATGTCCTAAAACATAAGAATTAGGGATAAAGTTTAATTTTCGAGTTTTGGGGCAAAAGTATAACTATGTAAAAATTTAGGGGCAAAAATATAAATTTTGTAAAAATATGTTTTAGGTCCGAAATGATTAGTGCATTGATTAAATAAGTGAAATATGATGTTTTAGATCCCAAAAAATGAGATTTGGACCTAGAACGGGAGGAAAACTAAAAATCGGGAAAGTTCGTCAAAATAGTCTTGTTGGTAACGAGGCAAGTTTATGTGTTTAATAAGTATTTAATTAAGCATGCTTGAATGCTAAATTGATATATTAGTTATAAATGTTTTAGTATTGATTTTTTTGAATATAATGACAATAATTGAGAAATGTTCGACAATGATTCGACATTAAAAGTGAGAATTCGAATAAGTTTACATATAAGACCATAGTGGTAATGTGGCTTTGTATAAGATCAAGAAAGTATTGAATAGCATAATTTGAGGAAAGTAAGATAAATTGAGGATATGATGAGATTGAGAATGTAAGAATGTAAGTTGAGTAGCATTTTATTATTATGAAATTGTTGCTATTATTATTATTGAGTTATGTGACTAACCTTGAGAATTTTGAGTAAGTATGTTTTAGCTATGAATTGCCAAGGCATTAATATTTCAAAGTCCATGTTTATAACATGGCAATTAAGGAAGAATTGACAAAAAAAGACCATGGTTAACCCATGGTAACATAAGATAAAGATACCAAGTAAGACCATGCCAAGGCATGGCATTGGAAAGTTTTACAAGGCAAGGAAATAATGTAAGGCCATGTCAAGACATGGCATTGATAAGTTACTATAAGGCAAAGATCCCAAGAAAGACCATGCCAAGTTATGGCATTGGTAAGTTTTACAAGGCAAGGAAATCATGTAAGACCATGTCAAGACATGGCATTGATAAGTTACTATAAGGCAAAGATCCCAAGTAAGAACATGCCAAGGCATGGCATTGGTAAGTTTTACAAGGCAAGGAAATCATGTAAGACCATGTCAAGACATGGCATTGATAAGTTACTATAAGGCAAAGATTCCATGTAAGACCATGTCAAGACATGGCATTGATAAGTTACTATAAGGCAAAGATCCTATGTAAGACCATGCCAACGTATGGCATTGGTGAATTCACAAGGCAAGGATACCACGTAAGACCATGTCAAGACATGGCAATGGTAAATTTCAAAAGGAAAGGTACTTGAGTAATCCAAAGAGTAAGTCAAAGAGATGACAAGGTAAGATCATGAGGAAAGAGTACAGGTATGTACATAAGGCTTATTAATATTGAGGTTATAAGTTGATGATATTAAAAGTATTTTAATGAGTATATTCAAGTATTAAGTGATAAGTTTTCAATTATACTTATGACGCTTTGTGACATGATTGGCAATATGCCTATATATTATGAAAGAGTATTAATGTGTTAAGTGAGATGCTGCAGGTACATAAGCAAGCTATTAAGTAAGATATTTTTTTTATTATTCCGAGCCTTGATAAGGTTACCAATGAGTAAGATGGTAAAGTAAGAACTTAACATTATTTATGCAAATTATGAAGCTTAATAATAAGCTAAATTCATTACTAATGGCGATTACTTTACATGTGAACTTACTAAGCTTTATAAGCTTACCTTTCTCCTTTCCCCTGTTCCAGGGTTTTCTCAAACAAGCTCAGGTTGGAGGTCGTCGGAGATCGCTTCACACTTTCGACTATCAAGTTACCAATTGTGTAACATCCTGATTTTTGAGGCTTAGTGATTTTGTGCAATGTTTGGTAAAATTTTAAATGTTGGCATGTGGTGGTGAAATTCATGTTTAGAGTGTGTAAATGGGCCTATGGAAGGCCCATGAGTTGGCCAAAACCCGGTAGAATTTTTGAATTTTGGACTTAAAGAATTAGGGGCTCTGGTTAGGAGGCCTTATCAAAAGATATAGGTAAAATGCAACACAAGAGAACCCTTGGTGGAGTGGCTAAGTAATGCCACTAGGGAGCTAAAAATATGGCGTGTGGAACATGGAGGAAGGCCTGGGTTCAAGTCCTAAGATGAGCATGTGTGGTGTTTTATTTTTAATGCTTGGGTAGGCAGGAGTTTGTGGTCAAGTGGAACTCTGATGGGTGGTGTTTGATTTGGTCATGAGAAGGATTTGTGGAGTGATAAGGGGAGCATTTTAAGGAGGGATAAGGGGAGAAATTGTAGGAATCCCGTATGGGAGCAAGAGTTGGCTGAAAAAGGGGCTCTATGAGTGCAAATTCGGCCAAAGACTTTAGTTTTTGGCATTTTCGGCAGTAGGGGTTAGAGTGTGCTGTTTTTCCTCTGTTAAATCATCATAGGATCATATTTTTCCTCTCTTTTTCTCAAGCAGAAACTACCACCTCTCCCATTCATTTTTCCTCTTCTTTTGCCGAAAACTCAATTACTACCTCCTTTCTCTTCATCACCCTTGCCGATTGGTCACAGAAGCCAAAATCCCTGAAACTACTCTTGCCGTTTTCATCTAAACTAAATCTCCTCCCATCTTCTTCTTTTGTGGTGGCCGAATCCTTCATCCTCTTCTCACAAAGTTCTACCTTCTTTCTACTTTGTTAGTTAAAAGCCGAAAATCATCTTTAATAAATAGTTGATAGCCGAATATCATTAGACTTCTGGGTTCATTCGTAGTTCGTGTTAGGGGGCGATTCTAAGCAAGGATATTCCTGAGAACGTTCGCAACAATAGATCATTCGGTAAGTATTCGTAGTTTTCATTCATATCTTATGAAATATGGAAGCCGGAAACCTCTAGTTTCTTGGAGAGGTTGTCGTTTTGGGCTTAGACCCTTAATGGTCTCTTTTCATTCAGTTTTATGATCTCTTGTAGCAAAGTGGACTACTTTGGAGGATCAACAAGGTTTAGAGAATCGGTATTGAATAAGCTTAGTTCAAATCGTCGAATCTTGCAGAGGTAAGCAATCTACGGCATTAGGGGTAGTGGCCGAATGGTATTGATAAGACTGGGTTATTACTCACTTGGAGTTCAAACCTGATATGTCAAATAAACAAATGTAGGACAAGTGTGTGGTACACTTTGAGAAATCGATCGTCATTAAACAGGTGTGTAACATACCCCGTAACAGCTTAGATTCATATTTGTTAAAAAGCCGAAATACCGAATTTCGGTATTTTTGTAATTTGTAAATACGTGATGGTACGTGGATTAGTTTGATTACGATGGACGCAGTAAACGAAACCGATAGAACAGGTAAGGGCACGATTTCGTGCAACATAGTAAGTTGGGTCTCGATGGGCTAAAATTAGGCCCAATGGGCTTACGGGCCTATTTGGGAAAAATCGATAGAAAAATGACATTTGGATAGGATGCATGTTAAAACGGTTAACTCTATAAAAAAAAGGGTTAAACGGGCATAGATGACTAAATCGGCTACGTAGGGCCCATTAGGGGTTTTGGGCCCAATAACTTGGAATACCTAAAATAGGCTGGAAATACTGTCCAAACACTTGGAAATTGTTGATAATTGTTAACGAGCATGAAAAACCCTAACAACCAGTGAAATTATGAAATTACCCCTAAAACGTGGAAAATGACTATTTTGCCCTGAGTGTAAATTACCATTATACCCCTAGGGTTTAATTATGATTGTGATACATGTTATATTATTATTAAACATGAAATGCCATGACATGCACATGATATGCTATGATTTGCACATGATATACATGATATACTCGTTATATGTATGGGTTGGGTTATATGATGGAGGAAGTGTTAAAGGGCTTTGGCCCCAGTTTACTGAAAAGGGCTTTGCCCTAGTTATTAAAGAGGCTAGGCCTCCAGTTATATGATTAAGCAGCTATGCTGCCAGTGGAGAGTTTGGCTGGGTGGGTTGAGTTATTCCCCACATGGAGAGTTTGGTTGGTACGGGTGGAGAGTAGAGGATGGTGGGTTGAGTAGTCTCCCCAAATGGGTTTTTGCATACATGCATGATTTGACATATGTGATATTGAAATGGGCTTATGGGCCATACCGTTTACAGAAAAGCTTTGGCATAGTGACATGAATTATTAAAAAGGCTTCGGCCCAGTAACCGTTAACCGAAAGGCTTCGGCCCAGTATACGTTGAAACTAAATTAAGGGCTTAGGCCCAGAATACATGTATGGATTTGGGCTCTGGAAGGGCTAGTTGCACACTGAGTTTCCAAACTCACCCCCTTTTCCTTAACCTTGCAGGTGAGCCTTGATGTGGAGACTTGGAGCCGAAGGGAATTCAGAGTGGCCATGGTGATCATTTCAGACTTTTCCAATAAAGTAACTGGTTTTTATAAATCTTATTTTAATTATTATTATTTGGTTTTTGGGTTGTAATAAGGCCATTTTAATTCTTTTTGGGGATTATTTTATTTTATACGTTATATTTTATTTTATGGTTAACAATCTAAAACGGTCTAGACTTAGGTCACGTCTTCAAAATAGCACTTGTTTTCAAAATAACGCAATGATATAATAAAACGTTTTACCAAAAATATCAACTTGAATAAACTCCAACTTGGCTTGTTTTCGAAACCTATCACCAACCTAAAGTGTGGCAATGGTTGTGGGCATGTCTAGGATTGGATCCAATCAAGAGCCTAGTACTTAAGCAGCCTCCATGGCTCACCTCCTCTGTTTCGGATACCTACCTGATGCACAGCTTCCATTCACTTTCGTGGCAAAGACAATCTCTTAAAAATTCTCTTTAAAATTCTTCAAGAAGGGTGTAACACCCTGAATTTGGGCCTAGAAGTATTGGGCCTTGGGCCTGGGTGCGGGTGTGAGATAGTTCGAAATAAAATTATTGATGTGTTGAATTCTATTATGGAAGGTTATTATTAATGGGTTAATGTGGTATTTTAGTGAACTGCGAAGGATTCATAGTGTGGGGAAAAGTCTTGGGCTAATTTCTGGGATTCCAGGATTTTTGTGATATTTGGTGTAATGTTGAAATTTTGATATATGGATGTGTAATTCATGTTTGGAGTGTGTTATTGGGCCTATGGAAGGCCCAAGTGCTGGTTAAAAACCCAGAGAATTCTTGGATTTTTGGACTTAAGGAATAGAGGACTTGGAAAAGAGGAGTTGTAAAGAATTATGTGTATAATAAGACACAAAAAAGGAATGTGGTGTAGTGGCAAAGTAGCGCCACTTAGGGGACAAGGAAGCAAAGGGTCCAAGGTTCAAGTCTTGGCTCTTGCAATTTATTTTGGTTTTTCTTTTAAATAAATCTGGAAGCAAGTAGGTGAGCTTTAAAGTTAAATGTGTTGGACTTATGACACAAAGGAGCTTGTGTCCGAGTGGTGATGGCATGACAGGGTTACTGAGAGGACTTTGGTTCGAATCCCGTTGCACGCAAAGGTTGATTATTTTGCTAATGCTTTAATTTTGGGGGGATTGATGGAGAATCCCACAACGGAAAGCTAACATGAGAGCAGGTGAGGAGCTAGCTTTAAATAGAGCAAACCAGGAGGAGAGTAGGCACAGCCTTCTTGGCTGATCCCTTTCGCTTTATGGCGTGCCCGTTTGGGTTGGGCATCGGCTAAGAGTGTTTGGAGCGCGGATTAACTTCAGTCTCCTATCATGTGTGTATTTCTCACTACTCTAGCGGTAGGACGGCTACTTCGGGCTGCGATGGGCCGAAGGGGCCATGTGGGCCCAATGGGCCTATGGGGCCATTTGGACAAGTTGTTTAATTGTATAGTAAATATTGGACTAGACTAGGTGAATCGCATATCTGTAGCTAAATTTGGGCTAAAAGGGCCACACGAGCGTGTGGGCCCATTTGGGCCGAGAATGGGCCCTAGGCCCATTTGCATTGTTATCTCTGTTTAGAATGCTTTAGTTTACCGAATTACTGAAATACCTTCGACTTGTAAAATTACTATTTTACCCCTGATTTGTAAAATTACTATTTTACCCCTGATCTGTAAAATTATTGTTTTACCCTTGATTTGTGAAATTACTAAAATGCCCCTTTAGGGTAGAATTACTGAAATATCCCTGTAGGGTAAAATTATCGAGATACCCCTGTGGGGTAAAATTACCATTTTGCCCTTAGGTGTTAAATGACTGTTTTGCCCTTCGTGGGTAAATGACTAACTTGTGTGATGATTGGGCTAGTTTGACCGTGGATATAAGTTCGTGATATGAATGACTTGACTGTGATCTATTCTTATTTTTGGGATTTGGAAAAGTTGGAATCCCTATGTGTTTAGGGAGGCTGTCGAAATAGTGCCTAAGGCTTTAAGGGGCTGTTACCAATTATTTTACTCTGTGCTTGTAAGGGTTAAAGGCTGCTGACTAAGGGCTTGGATCAGTGGAGCGTTCGGATCCAGATTTGGATATCAACTTCAGCAAAGGTAAGGATTTAGGGCCTTGTTCATGGATGCCCGAATATGGTAAGAGTATGTTAAATTTAGTTATCATTGATTCGTGGTCTAATGTTTTAGTAATCGAATATAGGATTGAGTTGGAGTAGATATCATCATCGTTCGTCGTAATCATGTGTGTATCGAACCCTTCTTTAGTCTAATTCGGCAAAGGCCAAGTAACCGAAAAGTTGGTATTATGTGGGCTTGTGAGTGTGTGAATGCTCACAAGATGATTGGAAATCCTGAGATCTGTAACCGTAAGTGGTAAGTTAGTTGAGTGTGCAATTTCGCGCACCTCGGTAGGTTGGGTCTTGATAGGCCGAACATGGGCTCACGGGCTTTCGGGCCCATATAGGTAAAAATAGGAAATAAATGTGTTCTGTTAGACTGTAGTATCGGAACTGCTAAAACTGGTAGCTAGATAGGAAATTTGGGCTGAATGGGCTTAATTTGCTAAATAGACACTGTAGGGCCCATTAGAAGTTTTAGGGCCTAGTGACTGAAATTGTTAAAATCTGTTAAATTGACTGCTAAGATGGAACTAAAGCTTATATGTGACTGTAACATGCATAAAACTCGTAATATTGGAACAAGTACTAAAATAACCCTAAGTATGGAAAATTACCATTTTACCCCTAAGTGTAAAATGACCTTTATACCCTTAGGGTAAATTCTGTATGAAATGTATAATTTTCTGTTTCTGCATGTCATATCTCATAATATATGTATATATCTGATGCATGTGATTCTGTATGTTATATGTCATAGCATGTATGCCTGTTGCATGGGGTTTGGGTTTATGATGGAGGAAGTGTTCTAGTAGCCTCGCTGCAATCTGGTGGCCTCGCCACATATATATCTGTTCTGGTGGCCTCGCCACATATATCTGCTCTGGTGGCCTCGCCACATATATCTGTTCTGGTGGCCTTGCCACAATATCTGTATCTGGTGACTCTGTCACAATATCTGGCAGCCTCGCTGCAAATTCTGTGGTGTGTAGCGGTTGGGTGGGTCGAGTAGCTTCCCCACATGGTGTGATGGTTGGTACGGGTGGTGTGTAGCGGTTGGATGGGTTGAGTAGTCTCCCCACATGGATCATGGGCTTGCATTCATGCATTGTTAACATTAATACTGTTCTGTTACTGTAATGGGCCTATGGGCCGTACTGCTATCTGAAAAGGGCTAAGGCCCAGTTTACTGTTATCTAAATAGGGTTTCGGCCCAGTATTTGACTGTGATGGGATAGGGCTTAGGCCCAATGGGCTTGAGTTGACTTGGGCTTTGGATGGGCTTCTGTACACACTGAGTTTTCCAAACTCACCCTTTTTTCTTTCCATCCTTGCAGGTGAGCCTTAAATTGGTGGACTTGGAGCTGGGAGGGATTCAGAGTGGCCACATGGACTAGACTATTGGATTTCTAATTAAGTTACCTATTTGAATTTAGATTTAATTATTTATTTATGGTTTTGGGTTGTAAAAAGGGCCTCTTTAATTACTTTTATTTTGGGTTTTTATTCTTTACTTATTTAAATTGGTTTTAGCTTACGTAGGATATTATTTAAATCGAGTTGAAAATAAATGATTTTAAGACGCGGTTTTTATAAAAGTTACTTGTTTTCAAAATAACACGATAACCAAGCAAAGCTTCCGCAATTTTAAATGATCTTGTAGATAAATATTTCAAATAGTTAAAGTGTGGCAATGGTCGTGTGCATGTCTAGGAGTGGATCCAAGAAGAGCTTGGTATTTAAGCAGTCTATTCAACTCACCTCCTCTTTTCTGGAATCCTACCTGGTGCCTAGCTTCCATTCACTTTAAGTCTTAACGAAAAAGGTCAAATTTTTTTTATACTTAAACCGTTTTCAAAATTAACATGTTTTTGCAAACTACAAGGGTTTATAACCTTTCATAAAACTTTTACAAAGGTTTTTACGATGTTTGCAAAGGGATGATTATTTCAATGAATCACGTTTTGGAAAAAGACAAGCTAAGTTTAACGGTAAGAGTTTTTAAAACTTCAAGGGTTTTCAATGAAAGCACGATTTTCGAAAAACACTTCAATATGACACATCAGACTTGGCCATAACGTCCAGGCCGGGTTTGGGGTGTTACAAAGGGTTTTGGGAACAAAACATGGTTTTCCGAAAATGTTCCAATGTGACACGTCGGATCTGGCCATAACGTCTGGGCTGGGTTTGGGGTGTTACAAATTGGGTATTTTCATTGAAATGTTTTCAGTTATGACATGTATAAGGACTTGGCCATTTTGTGTGTATGTCCTTATGATATGGCTAAATAAGAACATGTGTTGATGTTATGTATGCCTAAATGAGGTTTAATGCAAAGAAATTATGAAAGAGTAAAAGTTAGTTATGAAACAGTTTTAGGACAGCAGCAGTAATGTGATTTTGAAAAATCACTAAAAATTGTAGGAATGGAATTAAATGGTGAATGATATATAAAATTAAAGCTTATTGAGTCTATTTTCATAGAAAAGAAACAAAGCAAGCAAAAGGAGTCTGTATTTTGAGATATTTAAACTCTTATGAGACTAATTCAAAGTGACTTTGTGATCCCCTGTTCCAGTTTTAGAATTTCACTAAAAATTGTACAAAAAGAATTTTGAGTCATAATTTATATGTCTAGATTTCTTAGTGATTCTATTTTTATTAGAAATAAATATAAACATTATCTGAATTCTGTATAATGAGATAATCCATTTTAAGTGAAGAGAGGTCAAGTCTATTGGACTGCGAAACAAGGGGACATTTAATGAATAAATTGTACTAAATGGCCAAACCAAAAATTTTGGAAAACTTATGGTAAGAAGATATATGAGTCTAGTTTTAGGGAAAATTTATAGATTTAAATTTTGAGTTTCATAACTTGAGTTATAATTAATTTAGTGACTATTACGCAGGTGGACGGTTTTATTGTGAATAGTGAAATAAATTGTTTTGATTTGTGTATGTAATCGGAAAATTTTTTGATGGTCCTAGTTTGGTCCCGAATCGTTTCAATTGCATGTTTTAGGGCCTCGAGGTCCCTTTTTAGGGATATATTGGATGAATGTGAGTGAATTAATTTTAAAAGTAAATTTTTATGCCCCGAACTAGTAAGATAAGTTTGGTAACGCCTCGTGCTTGGCTTCGACGATGGTCTCGTGTAACATCTCTTACCCGTGTTCAATGCCGGAACAGGGTACGAGGCATCACTGAATTTTTACACTTACAAATACACAAAACCAGCTATAAAATTTCTTTCAATTTAGAATCTAATCACATTCTTATCATATATACATTAATTCATTTACTAACATGCAAGCATACTTGTTCATGTATTGTATCATTATGACTCATAACATAGCTACTATTAGTCATATCACATGGTCTTATACAATAATAAAATTTCCATTAATTTAGGCCAACATTCTAGGCCAACTCAGTAACATATATACATATATTCAAGTCCTTATACATGCCATAAACTTATAAATATTTCGGAATCTTTTAATACTAACCTTAGCTTGATAGTGTGATAGTATCTCCGACGACCTCCAACTCGAGCTAGCATCTGAAACTCTATAAGAAAAAGGAAGGGAAGGGAGTAAGCATTATAGCTTAGTAAGTAAATATGTAAATAATACTCAATTTATTACAAGATTTTATAAAACTTCATAACATGTTCTCATAATGGTATAATTACAAATACACATAGTCTCACCATTTACTTAAGCCCTTTCCAAGCTATTTACTCGAGTAATAGTCACTAAATTGTTTTTATCCAGAGCTAAGAAAATTCAAATTAAGATCCATCAATTTTCCCAAAAACTAGACTCATATATCTTCTTACCATAAAAATTTTAAAATTTTTGGTTTGGCCAGTTAGTACAGTTTATTCATTGAAGTCTACCCTATTTCGCGGTTCAGCAGTTCTGACCACTCTTCACTAAAATTTAATTATCTTTTGCTACAGAATTCAAATGAGGTTCTTGTTTCTTTCTTCTGAAAATTTACTCATTAAGGAGTCTAACCATATAATTTTGCTCCATAATTATTTTTGTAAAATTTTTAATGATTTTTCCAAGTTAGAATAGGGGATCACGAAGTCATTCTGAACCAGTCTCACAAAAATATAAATATCTCAAAATACAGAATTCCTTTGCTTGCTTTGTTTTTTTTTTTTTGTATGAAAATAGACTCAATTAGCTTTAATTCCATATCTCATTCAATCATAAATTCAATTTATACCATTTTTGGTAATTTTTCAAAGTCACCCCACTGTTGCTGTACAAACTGTTTTGTTTCAAATCTCATCTCACCGATAAATTTTCTTATATGGGTTTTCCAAATAACATTTGCCCACATCAAATTTACCGAAATTCGATCATTCATCAACATTAGTCATGTACATATTACACATATACCTACACTTAGTCAATATATACACTCACTTCCACTTGGCTATTTCACAACTTCATTCATTTTCACTTAGCCACTTTCCATTGAACACAACGGAATGAAACAGTAACAAATGTTCGGTGGCCTATACGTGGTACCACCTTTGTGGCTGAAGTTAATTGGTGCACATAGTAGCCTACACATAGTACTACACATGCGATCCCAACTATATGATACACGTAGTAGCCTGCACTTAGTACTTAATCCATCTTGAACACATAGTAGCCTACACATAGTACTACACATGTGTTCCCACCATAAATCATTTGTATCTTTTCTATTCTATGAGTTCAATCGGAAAATATACAATTTACCAATTCAGTCATTTTCATTATAATTTTGTAATTTTTATCAAATAACCATCCAATATCCAACTTCATCTTGCATAATATAACAAAATATTGAAACATAAATAATAACAATGTATTATTTACATATCAATTTACCTCAATGCAAAGGATGATAAATTTGCAATCTAGTCCACAACTTTTTCTTTTCCCCGATTCAAGTCGATTCCACGTCTTTCTTGATCTACAATAACACATTTCACTTATTTATTCCATATACAACTCAAATTAACTCAAATTTACATTTTGGCAAAAATTTACATTTTTCCCCTAAACTTTGTCAAAATTACAAATTTGCCCCTAGGCTCGTAAAATAATTTTATTCAATTTCTTTGCATTTTAGGCCTAACTGAACCATTTTATAAATATGGCAGCCCACAATTCTCATTAAAACTCACACTTATGACCAATATTATAACTTTTTACGATTTAGTCCTTTTGGACATTTTCATCAAAAATCACTCGAGAAAAACCGTTTCACTAACCATAAACATGCATAATCTACCATAATTCATCAAATTTCACAATTATTCAACATGGTTCAATTTTTAAAATCAAAACCTAGCTCAAATAAATGGTAGAAATAGAGAAATCATGTTACCGGGATTTCAAAAACATAAAAATCATTAAAAACTAGGCTAGAAAGGACTTACAATCAACCTTGGAAGCTCGAAAAACCCTAGCCATGGTTTCTCCATGCTATATTCGGCCTTGAGGAAGAAGATGAGCAAAAATTGGCTTTTAATTTGATTTTTAATTCATTTAATCACTAAATGACCAAAATGCCCCTAAATTAAAAATATTCTTTTTCATCCATTTCATGTCCATTTTTGTCCAATAAATTAACCAATGGTCTAATTATCATTTAAGGACCTCCAATTTAAAATTTCAGAACAATTGGACACCTCTAACATGTAGAACTCAACTTTTGCACTTTTTACAATTTAGTCCTTTTGACTAAATTGAGTGCCCAAACATCAAAATTTTTGTATGAAATTTTTACAAAATAATTTCATAAAAATTTAAATCATAAAAATATAAATAAAACACATTTCAATTAAACACCTTTACCTTTTAGAATGCACATTTTACTACTTTTGCAATTTAGTCCAATTTATCAAATTGGACACATAAAGAATAAAATTTTGTAACGAAAATTTCACAAAATATTGAGAACAAAAAATAAATTTTAAAACTCAATTGGAATAAATATTTTGACCTCGGATTTGTGGTTTTGTAATCACTATTCCGTTTAGGCCATGTATCGGGCTATTACATCTTGGGTAAGGGGTGTTACACCTCCAACATTTCAAACTCCCCCTTTTCCTCCAAAAATTTCTCCATAATCCTCTCCATACTAACCTACTTGATTTTCTCCCCATATCACTCCAACATCCCATTCAAATTCAATTCAAACACTCATGACCAATTCAACCTCAGAGTTCCAACCCAACTCCACCTCCTTTCTAGCTTAGCCAGCAAAATAAATGATTCTCTTATTGCAGCGCCCCCACTCGAACCTCAGACCTTGTGCACCTTCATACGCCATTTACCACTTGACCATAGGCCCTTCGTGTGTCATAACTTATCCTCAACAATTTAAAAGCCTATAATCCAAAGTCAGAGTTCACTTAAATAAGTAAAACAAAAGTTCTGCACACGCCAAGACTTGAACATTAGACCTTACAGTTACGCATCACGCCACCTTGCCACTAGACCATAAGCTCTCTTTGTGTCATATTTTGTCCTCCATTAATTATAAGGCCTACTTCCAAGCACTCAAGGTTTTAATCACCTAAAACCAAAAATTTTACTAAAGCCCAGGTTTGAACCCAGGACTTCTCCAACACTCTCAAACACACCAAAACCTTTTAGCCATCACACCAACATGCAATTCAGTGTATATGGGCCCAAGGCCCATTACGTAGCCCAAGTGGGGTCCACGTGCTCATATGACCTGCTAAGCCGCATTTAACCATAACCATGTGTATGACACAACCAGTCTATTAATTCCTGCAAGTAAAATGACAAACACCCGTGTGGGGCCTACAAGCCCATTAGGCCCACACGGCCCATTTCGGTCCAATATTTCTAGGCCCAATTTCGGGGCATTACAATTCACCCCTCCTTAAAGAAATTTCATCCCCGAAATTTCCAACTATCAAACAGTCACATAGCATAGACTACACCACTACACTCCCGTTGCGCACTCTAATCCCAAAACACCAGCACACCTAATTTGAGTGTTCCAGTACAGTCTACTCTATCCCTAGAGTTTCAGTATAGTCTACTACCTATCTACGGTAGTCTTAGTATTTTCTATCCATAGCAGTTTTAATTAATAATAAAAATACAGTTTTTAGAGAGAACTTACAAGATCGGCGCGGAGACTCAGTGTACCACACTTTTCAGTAGAAATACCCCAAAACACCTCATATAATTGAAAATAACTTTTCAAAATTCAATATTTGAAAACCCCTTCCGTAACCGAGTTTTGCAACCTGGCTCTGATACCACTAAATGTAACACTCCAAACCCGGCCTAGACGTTAGGCCTGAATTTGGCGATGTCACATTGGAGTGCCTTTTTGAAAACCATTATTCTTGTTGATAAAACCCGTTAGAAAATGACAGCCTCTTTGTTAAAATCTCAATTGTCTTTGTCATTTGTTAACCAATTTGGAACGTCGTTACTTTTAAAACATGGTTCGTTGCAGAAGTTTAAAAATTTGTGTTGTAGAAACGTAATGTTTAGAAAACCATTAATAATTTGGAAAATCGTGCCTACTTCTAGCAGATACAAATTGGAAAGTCGAAGTTTAGAGAGAGGCCTTATTACATCAAAAACCCAAACTCAAGTTATAGAAAAATAAAAAGTTGAATAGGTAGTCCGTTGTATGGCCACCCTCGAGTCCCTCGCAGTACATATCCACCAACGTTAGGTATTACCTACAAAGTTAAAAGCGGGGTGAGTTTACGAAAACTCACTGTGTAATCCCCTAATATAAAAACAGTCAGTCAGACAAATAAATACATAGAATACAGAAGTAGTCTGGGCCTAAGCCCATTACAATAACAGTGGCAATTGGGCCTTAGCCCGTAATAGCCTCAGTTGGGCCTTATGATGTGATCTGGCTTGGAAGATTGAGTCGAGTTCACGTAGTTGCCCGATCGTCATCGAGAAGAGTTGTTCGAATTTTAAAACGGATGGAAATTTAGGCTAAATTGGAGCGAAAAGTTTCAAAAGGATTCAAAATAGGTTAAGTTTGAAAGGATATGATAAGTTTGGTTTTAAATGAAAGAAAGATAGATAATTTGATAATTGGTGGATATGAAATAACGAACTTAAACTTCAAAAAAGATTCGATACTATATCAGTATATCCCCAAATCTTATATCGTGATGGTGATAAGTTCTAAAAACAAGTTTGGGTTGACGGTGATAAGTTATAAAAACAAGTTCCGGTTGACGCCACTAGCACGCTAGATAAGTCACTCGAGACTCGTACAAGATATGAGAGGAAGTAAACCTCACTGAAATAAAGTTTCATTCAACAAAATGGCAAAAGTCCTTTATAAATGAAGTTCAACAAATATTTATAGTGCCTAAAATGCCTATTGGAATTCAGCATCTAATGTGTTTACACAACAATAAAAATGTTCACACTAATACATTAAAATGGTTCATGAATTCGGTAGATTCATGCGCTAGTTGAATGGACACTTTCTTCCCCCTTGGTGTGTGCATGAATGCTTACCAATGAAGTAGGGCTTGAAGTGCCTTGTATGAGCACCAAAGGTTGCATTCATCTCATTGGGATGTTTATGCACTTGTATGGAACATGCATCTTCATAAATAAACACTTTAATAGCATGTAGGTTCATGAATGGTAGCATGAACCTAGTAAATTCGTTCTCCCCTTTGTGCATGCACTTAATTCAATCAATGTGCTAAATTATTGAGTTAATTCCTTCCCTTGGACTTTCTTGAATCCATCCATGCATGTATTAAAGTCGATTAGTCAAGTTTAGGCGTAAACATGTTCAAAGAGCTAATCGGTCAACTTGGAATTAATTGGCAGCTATTCCTTGGCTGAATAGTCACTTAGGGATCACCAATAGTTAACCCACCATGCATGAATTCGGTCATGCATGAATCCTTGCAAGCTTTGAACCTAGGCATGCATGTATTTGCTTTAAATGCTCCCATACATTCGGCTGAACCTACAAGAAGGAATGAATCCATTAAACCCGTCATAAATTCGGTTGGGAACATTTAGAACACCTTCTAGACAAATTAAATATCATATTAAAACACATTAAAAACATTTAATTAAAGTCTAGCTAAGATAGTAAATTCGGCTAGCTCAAATCATCATGAAAACATTTAGTTAACTAATTTGAGCTAGGTGTTTCGGCTTTGAGCTGTAATAATTTAATTAAAATGGAACTAAAACTTAGTTTAATTTATTAAAATAAAGAACAAGTTGAAACTAAGCTCGGTTGAGCTCAAACAGACTAAAACGAGCTTAAATGAGTTGAATGAAGCTCAAATGAGTTGAAAATAAGCTAAAGTCAACTTGCACATGGATGCAAGGAAGCTTCTTGGAGTTGGATGGAACTCGAAGAGCTAGAAATGAGTTAGGATCAGCTTGCCAATGGTGCATAGGATCTTTGGGAAGTTGCTTTGAGCTGATTCCATGAGATTTAGCCTTTGTTTCGATCCAACACTTTGCATTAGAAGCTAAAAACAACTTCTAAGAAACGTTTAGCTTGCACTCGGCTCAAGGGAACTTTAGCCAACTCCATAAGACCGATGCCAAGGATTGAGATGCACCCAACCGTGCTTACATCATCCCCCTTTTTTCAGAGTGACTTGTCCTCAAGTCGAGTCGCTGGTTCATTCGAAGGCTTTCAAATGGAGTGGATGTGCTCAAATAAGTCTGAAAAGAATCAAACACTAGACAAAGAATGATCATCATCGGAAAGCAAAAGATGAATAAAAGAGCACACTAAGTTCAATTGCATTTCTTTTGAATCAAGGATGCATAAATGCAAGTCAAACACTAAACATCCTGACACTTCTTCGATTGGACCTTCCAAATCCAACAATGAGAATGGCATAGTACTCAAATTCAAATAGCATCCAAAATACATGGATAAATTATTCCAAGGATCATTTGGAAAAAAATCTCAATCGATCCAAGCATGATTGCATCATATTAACACATGATTCCAACATGCTATCTTTATCATCAAACGAGCCTAATGGAAACAAAATATAATCATTCATGCATTTTTGCAAACAGCTATGTGTCCCAATTTTCATCCATGAATTGTCAACATGATCAAGTAAAAGAAGAGAATCACACGACCCTTCATCGTGATCATCTTCACCTCGCCATATTTGATTGGGTAAACCTACACTCACAGGGTTAACTACATGACTCATTTCAACAAGATTATTATCATCATTATGGACAACCAAAGAAGAGCAACCAATTTCATTGGAAAACAAATGTTTTTCAAAGTTCAAGTCATGAACAAAATTTTCTCCATATTTCAAATAGGGCAAAATTTGTTTCGTTTGTTCGTCGGACTTAACATCACCACCAGTTTTATCACTTTTCGAACATAGCAGAGATGTTTCAAACTTACCTTGAAGGTAATGGAGTAGAGAATCGATTTTACCTTTTTCTCGCAACACAAACCTTCTCTTCTTGTCAAGGTAGTGTAGTCGACATTCCGGACTCGAATCAACCTGAAAAGATGAAAAGACAAAAAGACAATTGGTGCTTTTCAAGATGTTACTTCCATAAAAATGAAAGATGTTAGTGTCACCAGGGATGATGTACTCGAAGGAACATGCTGAAATGATATTCACAAATTGAAAATATGATTCGATACTAGGATCAAAAGCATGAGTGGATCTTACCTTCTCGAGATGAAACATGAATTTCATGTACAGCCACGTAAAATGAACAAGGAACGATTTAAAGTCGAAATCAAAATCTTTAAATTTTGCTTCCTTAATTAAAGTCCAAGCATCAAACAAATGGTTTGCACAAAGTTTAGGATACTTGAGTTTCCTACAATACGAACCAAAATAACAGATTCCAAGTTTGAACACACGAGTTTGCTTTCTTGCTACAAAATGCAGCAAAGGTTTCATTGGTGTCATTAAATCAAACATGCTAAACAAAAGAAATTAACCATATACAAAATCGAACTCAAACTTATTTATATTCATCGAAACGGATGTGCGTAGATTCAAAGATTTCACACAAGGAGTAGTTGTTTCATATAGTCACCACAATAAATTAATTTAAACATTTTTCGTGATGACCCGTTACCACGTAAGGTTATATTATGTGCTTGCCGATCTAGTTGGACAACATCAACAAGTTTTTCATCATAAAATGGATCAGGAGAACAACGCCTTATACGTCCACTTAGAATAAACTAAGCAACCACAGACAAAGAATAACGATTAACTAATTCAAAATAAGAAGATCTTATAGGAATGAAGTCATCGAAAACTTTACTGACAATTTTCAAACCGATTTGCCATGGCTCGATTATTAAAGATTCCATACTTTTGAGCACTTGTAGTTGGATTTCATCTTCTACCTTACCTTTTACGATCATACGAAAGCGTCTCTTTTTGGGAAGGTATTGAAGTTGAAGTTCGTCACACGAATTTTTAGGAACCTGAAAAGAAGAAATAAGACAAGAACTCACAGATTGGTTAGTGGAAACAGTACTCGCTTTTTCTTGTTCTCTCTCATTTTTTCCTCTCGTTTCTTTTTCTTCGACAACAAATGTTTCTTCCATACTTTCTTTTTTTTTTCACTCTCACTTTTTATTTCATTTTGCGCTTCTTGTTCACACTCTTTTTCTTTTGCAAACTCATTTTCTTTTTCAATTTCTTTTTCTTTTTCAATTTCTTTTTCTCTCTTTTCTTTTCTCATTTCTTTTTCATTACAAAATGAAGGTGTTACAAATGAATCAAAATAAGAAGTGTCTTGTTCAAAAGATAAGAAATCACTTAGATAGGATTCATGATCAATTCTTCATGAATGAGTCTTTGAGGTTGGAGACTTTGGTGCATACAGAGGGTTACGTAGGCTTTCTTGTTTGTTATCTTGAAGGACCTCGAACTTGAAGCTTTCTTTCTTTCTACTAGAATTTCTTGACAAATAGATATCACGATAGAAATCTCTTCTCGAGTAGTTTCTAGATGGGTATCTTTGTGATCTTCTTGACTCCGTGTCTCGTCTTGGTGAGTTTTGCTCACGTTGGACCTTTGCTTAATGGCCTCGCTCTTCAATATGGTCTAATCATTTTTGCAAGGGTTCAAGTTTTCTTTCAAGCATTCGATCCATTTCTCTCACAAAGTCTCGAAGTTCAAAATCTAGAGACTCTTCGTGATTCATGATTTATTGCGGAAAGAAAGATGTTAAAATAGAAATAAATACCTCACAACAAAATTCCCACTTTTTCACTTGAAAAGAAAATTTCAAAAGTTGTACACTCACGCTCGTGTTTCACTCTTTTAAGGCTTTTTCTTCACTCAAATGAACTCACAACACTCTTGCCTTTTACCACTCAAACTTTCTCTCGTAACCTCGTATTTCATCTCGTTTTGACTCGTCTTGGTGCCTTGTGGTTAGCTTCAAAGGGTTACAAGGGATAAAATGCATAAAGGTGAGGGGTAGGCTAAAAGAAAAAATTTCGGGTTTGTGAGTGTGGCGTTGGGGTAAAAGGGGTAGAAAATTGAAGGAATGGAATGGAAACTTGAAGATCGGGATTCACAGATACCAAATGATGTATAACAGAAACTTTTGATATTTCACCTTTTTTTCACAAATTTTTTTAATTTCGAATTTCCTTTTTTTCACACTTTTTTTAATATAATATGCTGATTACAATAGATAACTTGAAATGCAACTTCAAATTTTTTTATACGAATTTTTTTCAAAAATTTTTTTCACGAACCTACTTTGATGATGCTTCAAACGTCGGTACTTCCAGTTTTGCAAGCTCTGATACCAAATGATGTGATCCAGCTCGGAAGATTGAGTCGAGTTCACGTAGTTGCCCGATCGTCGTCGAGAAGAGTTGTTCGAATTTTAAAACGGATGGAAATTTAGGCTAAATTGGAGGGAAAAGTTTCAAAAGGGTTCAAAATAGGTTAAGTTTGAAAGGATATGATAAGTTTGGTTTTAAATGAAAGAAAGATAGATAATTTGATAATTGGTGGATATGAAACAACGAACTTAAACTTCAAGAAAGATTCGATACTATATCGAGTATCACCCCAAATCTTATATTGTTTAAGGTGGTTGGATGAAAAGTAGAAGGATAGGAGAACGCCACACCAAATAATGGTGATAAATTCTAAAAACAAGTTCGGGTTGACACCACTAGCACGCTAGATAAGTCACTCGAGACTCGTACAAGATATGAGAGGAAGTAAGCCTCACTGAAACAAAGTTTCATTCAACAAAATGGAAAAAGTCCCTTACAAATGAAGTTCAACAAATATTTATAGTGCCTAAAATGCCTATTGGAATTCGTCATCTAATGTGTTCACACAACAATAAAAACGTTCACACTAATACATTAAAATTGTTCATGAATTCAGTAGATTCATGCGCTAGCCGAATGGACACTTTCTTCCCCCTTGGTGTGTGCATGAATGCTTAGCCATGAAGTAAGGCTTGAAGTGCCTTGTATGAGCACCAAAGGTTGCATTCATCTCCTTGGGACGTTCATGCACTTGTATGGAACATGCATCTTCATAAATAAGCACTTTAATGGCATGTAGGTTCATGAATGGTAGCATGAACCTAGTAAATTCGTTCTCCCCTTTGTGCATGCACTTAATTCAATCAATGTGCTGAATTATTGAGTTAATTCCTTCCTTTGGACGTTTTTGAATCCATCCATGCATATATTGAAGCCGATTGGTCAAGTTTAGGCGTGAACATGTTCAAAGAGCTAATCGGTTAACTTGGAATTAATTGACAGCTATTCCTTGGCTGAATAGTCACTTAGGGATCACCAATAGTTAGCCCACCATGCATGAATTCGATCATGCATGAATCCTTGTAAGCTTTAAACCTAGTCATGCATGTACTTACTTTAAATGCTCCATACATTCGGCTGAACCTACAAGAAGGAATGAATCCATTAAACCCGTCATAAATTCGGTTGGGAACATTTAGAACACCTTCTAGACAAATTAAATATCATATTAAAACACATTAAAAACATTTAATTAAAGTCTAGCTAAGATAGTAAATTCGGCTAGCTCAAATCATCATGAAAACATTTAGTTAACTAATTTGAGCTTGGTGTTTCGGCTTTGGGCTGTAATAGTTTAATTAAAATGGAACTAAAACTTAGTTTAATTTATTAAAATAAAGAACGAGCTGAAACTAAGCTTGGTTGAGCTCAAACAGACTAAAACGAGCTCAAAGAAGCTGAATGAAGCTCAAATGAGCTGAAAATGAGCTAAAGTCAACTTAAACATAGATGCAAGGAAGCTTTATGGAGCTGGATGGAGCTCGGGGAGCTGGAAATCAGTTACTATCAGCTTGCCAATGGTGTATAGGATCTTTAGGAAGTTGCTTCGAGCTGATTCCATAAGCATTAGCCTTTGTTTCGATCCAACACTTTACGTTAGAAGCTAAAACAACTTCTAAGAAACATTTTGCTTGCACTCGGCTCAAGGGAACTTTAGCCAACTCTATAAGACCAATGCCAAGGATTGAGATGCACTTAACCTTGCTTACATCACCTTAGCCCATATCGATATCAGAATCAAAATATGTAATGCATATAAACCCAACCAACCTTGTACCCCATCTCCTGTCCAACCCTACACTCTTGTGGGGATTAAATCGACCCACCCATCCCTACACTCTCAATGTTAGCACCGATTTCGGCACTAACTAATATCGCAGTAGAGCTGCCAATCACATAATCGCTTAAAGCCATCAGTGGGTCCATAGTCGTCTCGTGCAACTCGTGTGACCCTAACAGATCAATCACTTCCTCCAATCAGTGATCCCAACCTATGCAGTATGTCATGCATGTATGCAAAACACATAAATAAATCAATGGCATGCTTAATCAGTCATACATCATTCATATCATAGAACAAATCAGTCATTTCTACCCTACAGGGGTAATTCGGTCATTTTACCCTCCAAGGGTAATTCAGTCAGTTTACCCTCTAGGGGCAATTCGGTTATTTTACCCTCTAGGGGTAATTCAATCATTTTACCCTCCAGGGGTAATTCGGTCATTTTACTCTCCAAGGGTGATTCGGTCATTTTACCCTCTAAGGGTGATTCGGTCATTTTACCCTCTAGGGGTAATTCGGTCATTTTACCCTTCAGGGGTGATTCAGTCATTTTACCCTCTAGAGGTAATTCAGTCATTTTACCCTCTAGGGGTAATCGGTCATTTTACCGTCCAGGGGTAATTCGGTCACTTTACCCTCTAGGGGTAATTCGATCATTTTATCCTCTAAGGGTATTACGGTCATTTTACACTACAGGGTTATATTGGTCATTCATGGCCCCTAAACGGCCAAAGCCCATGAGATCGCACATGGGCCTTCACAGATATTCGCCCATGATTGCAGGATCGGTTCACCACATGTGTGATCGCACGCTCGTGTGGCATCTATCACCGGTTTCCCAGCTTTTCGGCTTTTACCGATTTACAGTCTATTCAGTGTGTTTGTACACACTCTTTCAGCTCTTCAGCCGACTATCAGTTACAGGGTACGATTACACACCTGATTAAGTAGAGTACTAAAAATCCACGAGTGCCAAAACCTATATTCACACATAACATACAATTAATCCCTATCAATAGAGTTAGAAAAACCCTAACAAAACACCTATTTGAAAGATCGACTACCACTTATCTTGACCAGATCGGTTGACCGTGATTTGCTTACTTGATCCAGAGTTTGGTGCACCCACCCTGCCGCACCTTGGTGAAAAGTCCCGAACCATCGACACCCTATGCTGTTTAAGCTTGGGGGTAGGGGCTACGAGTTCATTCTCAGCCGGCACCACTGCTATTACTTTATTAATAAAAGCCTCTTCCCCCATCGAAAGTTCTAGAACCCAAAAGTACACATAGAAAAGGAAAGAGAACAAGAATTGTCATTAGAGCTCGAATGATCAAAAAGCATTCGACTTAAATAAAAAGAAAAAGAGGGAACTGATAAGTACCAACTGATTTATCAGAAGGATGGAAATAGTCGGCCAAGCACCCAGTAGCAGAGAAAAGCCGAAAGAAGTAAAGAAATCGTGTGGGAAAAGACGATAAGAGAAATGATTAGAATGGGAATAAAAGATATGGGTGTTCAGCTATTTCACAAGAGAAAGAGATATCAGTTCAAAACCGATAGGGAGAGAAAATTAACAAAATCCGATAGAGGGAGTTATGAAGAGAACACCGAATGAAAGAATGTTGAAGGAGGGAAGAGATGTATCCGGCTAAGCAGTAAAGAGGAAAAGAGGAAAGCAAAGAGAGAGCAAGTCAAATATTCGACCAACCAAGGAAAGAAAAAAGAAAAGGTCTTTAGAAGGAGTAACGTAAAAATAATCAAAATGAAAAAAAATGCACAAATGGTTACTTGCAAACCCGGCACCACCATAAGCAAAAAGGAACAGGAATTTAAGAGTCTCAAAGAATCGGTGACAGGATAAAACTGGCTGCCTAAGAGAAACTCTCTACCAACACCAAATATTAAGGAGTCTAAAGTCCCAAATTCGGCATATCTAATCCTTTACCTCAAAAAACTGAACTCCCCGTTTTTCCAACTATCAACATTTCGGCACAATCCTTCAACATTTCAAACTCCTCCTTTTCCTCCACAAATTTCTCCATAATCCTCTCCATACTAACCTCCTTAATTTACTTCCCATATCACTCCAACATCCCATTCAAATTCAATTCAAACACTCATGAGCAATTGAACCTCAGTGTTCTAGTCCAACTCCACCTCCTTTCTAGCTTAGCCAGCAAAATAAATGATTCTCTTATTGCAACGCCCCCACTCGAACCTCAGACCTCATGCACTTTTATACGCCACTTACCACTTGACCATAGGCTCTTCTTGTGTCATAACTTATCCTTAACAATTTAAAAGCCTATAATCCAAAGTCAGAGTTCACTTAAATAAGTAAAACAAAAGTTCTACACACACCAAGACTTGAACCTCAGACCTTACAGTTACACATCACGCCACCTTGCCACTAGACCACAAGCTCTCTTTGCGTCATATTTTTTCCTCCATTAATTATAAGGCCTATTTCCAAGCACCTAAGGTTTTATTCACCTAAAACCAAAAATTTTACTAAAGCCTAGGTTTGAACCCAAGACTTCTCCAACACTCTCAAACGTGCCCAAACCTCTTAGCCATCACACCAATATGCAATTCAGTGTATATAGGCCCAAGGCCCATTACGTAGCCCAAATGGGGCCCACGTGCTCATATGGCCCGCTAAGCCAGATTTAACCATATCCATGTGTATGACACAACCAGTCCATTAATTTTCGCAAGTCCAATGACAAACACCCGTGTAGGGCCCACAAGTCCACTAGGCCCACACGGCCCATTTTGGCCCAATACTTCTAGGCTTAGTTTCGGGGCGTTACACGTGTCCATACCCCGTGTAACTCTCTGTTTATGACGTCATCAGCCAAATGAAACCACACGGCCAAGCCACATGCCCGTGTGCTAGGCTGTGTGATAAATTAAATTCTCGTAAAATAGGTGCATACTTCACATGCCCTTGGCACACACCCGTGTTCAAGGCCGTACTGTCTATACGGCTAAGACACACGCCCGTGTCTCTGTCTGTATACTCCATATTGGGCATTCTATTTCTCAAAATTAAGGTGTTGGGGACACACGGCCTGTTCACACGCCCTTGGGGTAGACCGTGTGTCACACACGGCCTAGACATATGCCCGTGTTATAACACCCCTTACCCGTATCTGACGTCGGGATTGGGTTTGAGGCGTTCCTGTGCTTGGATATACTTAAATTTCTTAAATCGGGCCATAAAATTTCTTAAAATTTAAAACTTTTCAATTTCTTTCTTAAAGTCCCTTATACGGGCCTACGAGGCCCTACAACACACACTGGTAATGTTTCAGGATTAAACTGAGAACTTTTGAAAGTTTAAAGACACAATTAAAAATTCTCTATTTTGGAGAGTTACACGCCCGTGTGGGCAGGCCGTGTGGTCTCACATGCCCATGTGGCTTAGGACACGCCCGTGTCCTCCACCCGTGTAACTCTCTGTTTATGACATCATCAAACATTTAGGGGCACACGGCCAAGTCACACGCCCGTGTGCTAGGCCGTGTCCTCCATACGGCTGAGACACATGGCCGTGTCTCTATCCGTGTGGCCAACACTTAGGCTATTTTCCAAGCCCTTTTGTTGCCCTTAATTATTTACACACTTGTACATTCAAATACATGTAATATATCACTAAACATTCGTGACAATAAACATAATCATATCACACAAGCTCTAATCACATGAATGCATAAATAGGTTTACATATTCATGGTCATTATGAGCCACACCTCATGGCCATATACTATGTAGTAATATAAGCTAATGCATTTGGCCAAATATCAAGAATACATATTACCAATATCTAAGTTTTTATACATGCCACTCACTCGAAAACACCTAAGGTCCGTCAGTAACCCAAACTTACAATTTGATTGTGTGATACTGTCTTCGACAATCTCCAACCCCAAGCCAACCTGACAACACTAAGAGAAATGGAAAGGAGGGAGTAAGCATTATAGCTTAGTAAGTTGACATATAATAATAAGTAATTAATCAACATTATTTTTCTAATTCTTACAATGTATTCTTTAAGAAAATACAAACACTATTTCACATGTTTTCACTTTTTGCTAATATTCAACTTAAGCTATCTTTCTGAGTCACGGTCACTAAATTAATTATATCTTAAGCTACGAAACTCCAAATTAAGTTCTGTAAATTTTTCCTAAAACTAGACTCACATATCATCTTACCATAAAATTTCTAGAATTTTTGGTTTTGCCAATAAGTACAATTTATTCTTTAAATTCTCCCTATTTTGCTGTTCGATAGTCCTGACCTCTCCTCACTACAAATCGATTATCTTATTATACAGAATTCAAATAACATTTTCATTTGACTCATTGAGGAGTTTAAGAATATAAATTATACACCATAAATATTTTTATACAGTTTTTGGTGATTTTCTAAATTTGGAATAGGGGATTTCCAAAATAATTCTGACCCTGTCTCAAAAAACTTTAAATATATCATAATATAGAACTCTTTTTCTTAATATGTTTCTTTTATAAGAAAATAGACTCAATAAGCTTTCATTTCATATCTCATTTAGTCTCTAATTCAATTCACACCATTTTTGGTGAATTTTCAAAATCACGTAATTGCTGCTGTCCAACACTGTTTGATAGCTAATTTCACTCTTTCTGATTTTATTGCTTTAACTTCTTTTTAGACATACATATCATCAATCAAATTTATCACATTCTCACATATCATGGGTATTGGCCTAGAATCACATGGTCATCTTAAGATCATCTTCATATGCATTACTTACTCGTTTCTATTCTTGCTAGAATTCATTCACATACTGAGCACATTACTCGTAAGTTTGAGTACATACCTATACTGTTTCATAACACTTCATATTCACATATACTCATTCACCATCTTACCGATGGTCCATCATGTATTTATCTCATTACAAAACTTTTGCCTTTCTCGTTAGATCATTAACTTGAATACTTTTCCCGTTAACTTACTTAGAATATCGAAGGATACCAGAAAGTCAGCCTCATGATATTATGCCAATGGCATATCCTAGATATGGTCTTACATGGATCACATGTCGATGCCAATGCCATGTCCCAGACATGGTCTTACATGGGATCACATGTCAATGCCAATGCCATGTCCCAGACATGGTCTTACATGGGATCACATATCGATGTCGACACCATATCCCAGACATGGTCTTACATGAAATCACTCTTAGATGCCAACGCTATGTCCCAAACATGGTCTTATAGGGGATCTAAGTCTTATCTTGATGCCGATTCCATGTCCCAGACATGGTCTTATATGGGACCTCATGTCAATGGCAATGCCATGTCCCAGACATGGTCTTACATAGGATCTCAGTTCGGTGCCAAAGCCATGTCCCAGACATGGTCTTACAGGAGACCTACATATTTCATGTCATGACTATGGTACCCTTCGTATTTTTAACATTTAACCAAATTTTATCTTTTATATCTTCTTCGTTTCTTTGTAAAAATTCATGTCAATACATTTCATGAAAATATCATGAATATCAATTCATTACAATGTTGTGGACATATTATAAATTATTTCATATGCATAGCATACCATAAAACTTTCTTGGAGTATTTCAATATCATATACATATCATTATAATATTTAATCTGACATAGTCTAATTGACATACTAATTTAGATTTCAAGCAAAATCAACAATAGCGTTGCTTTATTATTACACCAACTTACCTCGGACGCGAAAGTAGCTAATTTTCTCGACTTGGTCCATAACCTCGATCTTCCCTGATCTAAGCCCGAATCCTATTTTTGATGATCTATAATATCAAAATTAGCTCATTTATTAGTCACATTACTCAATATGACCCAAAAATCACATTATGGTAAAATTACATTTTTGCCCCTAAACTTTCACATATTTACACTTTTGCCCCTAGGCTCGTAAAATAAATTTTATCCAATTTCCTTGTATTTTGGACCTAGCCAAACCATTTTCATAACTATGGCAGTCCACATTTCTCATTAAATCACATACTTATGACCAATTTATAACTTTTACAATTTAGCCCCTTTTTTTACGATTTCATCGAAAATCACCTAGTAAAGCTCGTTTCTCTTATCATAGACATGCATAATCTACCATTAATCATCAAAATACATAATTATTCAACATGGGTAAATTTTTTAACTCAAACCCTAGCTCAAAATAAGGGTGGAAATTACTAAATCGAGTTACCAAGATCTTAAAAATGTAATGAGCATTAAAAACGGGACATGGGTGCACTTACTATTGAGCTTGAAAGCTTGGAAAAACCCTAGCCATGGTTTCCATAGGGAGTTTCAACCAAATGAAGAAGATGGACAACATTTTGGCTTGATTTTCCCTTTTTAATTCTTTTAATTATCAAATGACTAAAATGCCCTTTTGTCCTTTCTTGAGATTTTTTTCTACCCATGTCCATTTTTTCCAAACTAAAGTATAATGGTATAATTACCATTTAAGGACCTCCAATTTAGAGTTTCATAACAATTTGACACTTCTAACATATCGAACTCAACTTTGCACTATTTATAATTTAGTCCTTTTGACTAAATTGAGTGCCCGAACGTCAAAATTTCAGAAAACATTTTGTGAAATTGTAGACCATAAAAATATAATAAAAATAATTTTTTCCTCATTGGATTTGTGGTCCCGAAACCACGGTTCTGACTAGGCCTAAAATCGGGCTGTTACACGTGTGTCTACCCGTGGGGACAACTTTAAGTCTATTTTCCAAGCCATTTGCCACCCTGAAACACAATCACACTTGCACCAATTCAACAACACATAACTTGACATAATTAAGCCATCAAACATCCACAGCCAATACATCAACACACCATTTACATGCTATATCTATCATACATGAACATCACATACTTATCCACTCAAACCATGCAAACTTACACATCCAAGAAAGGCATCATCACATGCTCATAAATATAACCATGGTTAGACAACTTAAATGGCCAAATATACCAACCTTTACAAGCCATTTCAAGGTCAAACACATTACTAAAATGATCCAAAATACTTGGCTAGTCCTATCAAACTCCTTTAGGCATTGATAACCAAAAAGACTTATACACTTCCTAACCAACTAGCGTATACATGCCATATAACCTTATTCACAAATCTTTCAGTACCATTATGATAGTTGGATAGTGTGATGAAAACTCCGACAGCTTTTAATATAACATCTTGATTTTGGGCCTAGTCAGAATAGTGGTTTCGAGACCACAAATCTGAAGTAGAAATAATTGTTTTATGATTGTTTTGAGATCCATGACATGTTTGCATGATTGTGTGAAAGTTTCATGAAGAAATTTTATGAATAAGTGTTTAATTTGACTTTTAGGACTAAATTGCAAAAGTTGCAAAATATGAGATTCTTGAAGCTTTAAGTTTGAAATAGCTTTAGATTATTAATTAGGGGTCCTTAAATAGAAAATTTCCCAATTTTTATATTTTTGGACAAAAGTGGGCATGCATGGGTAAATTTTGATAGTTTAGTAAAAAGGGCATTTTAGTCATTTGGTTATTAAATGAATAAAAAGTGAAAAAGAAAGAAAAAATGTGCTCATCTTCCTCAAGCAAGTGCCAAAATTTCTAAGGGTTCCATGGCTAGGGTTTTTGTCATTTTCAAGCTCAATAGTAAGTGCATCCTAGCCCCGTTTTTAATGTGCTTTACATTTTTGAAGTCGTTATGAATCGATCTATCTATTTTTACCATTATTTTGAGCTAGGGTTCATGTTAAAAAATTTACCCATGTGTGATATACATGTATTTTTATATTTAATGAAGTAATATGAAAGTTTGATGTGTGATAAACATATTTTACAAGGTAATTTTTTTCATGAAAACCTTAAAAAGGGCTTATTTGTAAAAGTCGTAAAATAAGAGGTAAAAATCTAATTTGAAAGAAAATGTAGGCTATTATAAGCATGAAATGTGTTTGGCTAGGCTCAAAGTACAAAGAAATAGAATGAAAATCATTTTTACGAGCCTAGGGACTAATTTGTAAATATGTGAAAGTTTAAGGGCAACATTGTAATTTTTCCAAAGTATGATCTATGAACTGATTTGAACAATGTGATAATTAAATAAGTGAAATTTTCTATTATAGATCAAGAGGAACGGAGTCCGAACCTGAACCGAGGAAAGAACAAAGTTGCGGACTAAATTGTATAACTAGTCAAATTTTGTTACTAAGGTAAGTTTGTGGGTAAATAAGGCGACGTTACTTCATTATGTATCTATGCTTTATTATTGCATGATATGTATAATTGTTTTATGAATTTTGATTTACAATGACTCGATGACGATGTGACAAGGTTTTGATGTCTTGAAATCCCGGTTGAACCTTAGGAATAGATAGGATACAAATGTCATGACATTAAGGTTATGAGATCCCATGTAAGACCATATCTGGGATATGGAATTGGCATCTGATTGTGTGATTACATGTAAGACCATATCTGGGATATGGCTTCGTTATGAGATTTCGTGTAAGACCATGTCTGGGACATGGCGTCAATATGAGGTCCCATATAAGACCATATCTGGGATATGACATAGGCATCGATTTGTGATCCCATGTAAGACCATACCTGGGATATGGTATTGGCATCCTACTATATGTATGAGATTTCCTGATAATCCTTTAGTATTTCAAGTGGTTCAACGAGTAATTCAAGAGTATGTCAAAGAAATGACAATGTATGAACATGTTGAAAGGGTACAGGTATGTACACGAAGCTCATAATTCTTGAGTTATGTATTGATAAGGTCTCGGTAAGAAGTGAATGAAGGAATCATGAACATGAGTTTTATGGTACATTATATAAATGACATAACCTAAGATGTATCTATGATACTTGATGACATTATGACAAGTTAATTTTATGTCATGTGTATGATATTGCATGACTAATACTGTAATTATTTACATGCAAACTTACTAAGCTTTATGCTTACCTCCCTTTCTTCTCCATTTTTCTTATAGTGTCGCCAAGCTACCTTGGGGATCAAAGGACATCAGAGACTCAATCACACTATCAATTAAAGTATTTGGGTATAGCTAGTTTTAATATTTTGAGTATGGCATGTATAGGGACTTGGTCTTTTTGTTATATGTCATTTTGGTTTAGCCAAAGATATTGGCTTATGATGACACTTGATTCATTTTGTATAAGGCCATATGAAATTGACCAATATTGATTATTGGTATATGCATATAATAATGTTATTCATGGAAGTGATAGCTTGCATGTTTAAGTTGCTAAGTATGTGATGTATAAGCTTGACAGGTGTGGTATGTGAATGATGTGTGGATGACTTGGTTTTGAGATATTTAACAACTTAAATACGTTATATTATGTGCCTTTGAATTGGCGTAAGTGTGCTCGTGTTTCAGGGTGGCAAAATGCTTGGTAAATAGCCTTATATTTGTCCACACGGGTAGACTTACGGGCTTGTGTCTAGGCCGTGTGTGACACACGGTCAGCCCCATGGGCGTGTGAACAGGCCGTGTGCCCCTTGCACCCTAATTTTGCAAAACAGAATGTCCAGTAGTAAACACACAGGCAGAGACACGGCTATGTATCTCAGCTGTGTGGATGGCATAGCCTCAGGACATGGGCGTTTACCCAGGCCGTGTGAAGACTACACTTTAAAAGCGAAAATTAAATTTGCCACATGGCCTAGCACACGGATGTAAGACTTGGCCATGTGACTCTATTTTTCTGATGACGTCATAAATAGAGAGTTACACGGGTTGAGGACACGAGCGTGTCCCAAGCCACACGGGGTTGTGTAACCACATAGCCTACCCACACGGGTGTGTGACTCTCCAAAACATGAAAATTTTCTAAGTTTTCCAAAGTTTCCGGTTTAGTCCCGAACTACTCTCAATGTATGTTTTGGGCCCCGTAGGCCAATGAATATGAATGAAATAGTTTCGATATGAATGAAATTTTATGGCTCGGTTTCATTTGAGTGTTTATGTTTAAGTCTAGTAATGCCTCGTGCCCTGTTCTGGTGTTGGACACGGGTAAGGGGTGTTACATCCAACCCAAGCGAGTCTTCGAAATCCTATAAGCATAGGAGAAATAACACAAAATCCTATAAGCATAGGAGAAATAACACAAGTAAGCTATAAAGCTTAGTAAGCTCATATGAAAATAAACACAACTTATCGAGTAAGCACTTATTAAGAAATTTCATTACTATGGTGTACTCTCATTTGATTTCATCTTTATACCATAATTCCAATCACGTAATTAACCAAAGGTTTCACGAGCTTATCCAATTCTGTAACACCCCAAACCTGGCCCACACGTTATGGCTGAATCTAGCAGTGTCACAATGAAGGGTGAATCATACAACTCAAGGACGTTAGAAAACCTTGAAAACATTTGGTTGTTGCAGTCTAAAAACAGTATTCGCGTAATGAATTTCTGTTACCAAAACCAGCCTCGTAAGAGAAATACTTTAGTTTAAAACGAAAATGATTGAAAACTCGTTCATTTGTAAGATTGAATTAAACCTTCAGTTGTTATTTGAAAACCCAAGTACTTACATTCCTTATTAAATTCCCATGTTTCATTTGTTAGCGGAAGCTTTTGGTTGAAAACGTTTGTTTGACATAAAATGTTATTTTCCTTTTTAAAAAATAGTTGTAAAAATTGAACAATCAACATAATAAAATCCAAAACCAAACCAAAACTGGATAATGGCCTTATTACAACCTAAAAACAAAAACCCAAACAGTAAAGTAATAAAAGCAAGTAAATTAAATTATGAAGCCATAAGTCCATAGCGTGGTCACCTCTGAGTCCTCCAATTCGCCAAACTACCTACTGAGGATTACATGAGAAATTAAAAAGAGGGGGTGAGTTTGCAAAAACTCAGTGTGTACAACCCTCAACGAACATAAGACATGCATTAATCAACTTGGGCCTAAGCCCATTTCAATAACGGTGGCATTTAGGCCTTAGCCCATAATAGCCTTAGTTGGGCCTTAGCCCAAATCACAATCAATATCAATATATATGTAATGCACAAATATTCCATCCAACCCTGCACTCCGTATCCCTTCCAACCCTACACTCCTGTAGGGATTTAATCGACCCACCCATCCTTGCACTCCCAATGCAGCATCGATTGCGGCACTAACCAATATTACAGCAGAGCTGTCAATCACATAATAGGCTTTAAAGCCATCGATAGATCCACAGTCGTCAAGCGACCGTGCGACCTTCGCATATCATATTCTTCCTCCAATCCATAATCCCATCCCTCATGCAGCATAACAATACATGAATGCAACATATCATATATGGCATACAAAATCAATCATATAACGTGTAGGGGCATTTCAATCATTTTCCCTTTAGGGCATAATGGTCATTTGTCATTATGGGCCTAAGTACACAAATCGGCCCATTACTAAGCCCACAGTCATTCAGCGCGACTTATGTCACTTTTAGCAATCAATAATACATTAGGGCCTAAAGCCCACTATGTGGCCCAAGTAGGGCCCACACTCTCGTGTGGCCCACGAAGCCCAAATCTGCCCTTGGCCATATGGACAACATGACCGACTCGCTATTTCCTATCCATCCATGAATTTTACTCGTGTAAGGCCCACTGGCCCATCGGGCCCATTTCGGCCCATTTGGCCAAAAAGCGGCCCAAATCCATAAGATCGCTCATGGGGCCTCAGTCATCGTATCGATCTTTCCACACGAGCATTCGCGCACTCGTGTGGTTACCGTCGCCAAACTTTTGGCTTTCTGGCATTTTGGCATTTCGGGATTTCGGCTTTTGCTGATCTATGGTTAAAGTGATGTGTATACACACCTGGTTTATGAAGTGTACTACAAATCCCTTTGCAACGAACCTATAATCAGTTAAGAGATATAATTAGCTTTTCCATCGCTAAAGATCATAACACTTATTCCAAAATCATTTAACCATTACTTACCTTAACTAAAAACAACGACCTAAACTTCTCTTAGATCGCTTGGTTAAGGATCGTTTCCCTCTCCTCGTGGCTTATCTGGATCACAAACATAGTCTTATCAGTTAACAATATCTAATACTAGCATTAGTCATATACTAACCCAACGAAAACACATGCCTAAACAAAGATCTAACATTCAGCCTTACCCAAGATTCCTTTACCCAAATACTTACCTTGATCAGAAACCTGAGTAGGAAGTCGACTACTGTGAATCACTTGTCCCCTAATCACACCTCGAGGAGCCCTAACAAGCCATCCATTAGTCAAGGCAAGAAAGGGGGTTTTGGCAGAAAGAAGAGGAATACCATCTATATTGAAACCATTAAAAGCAATCATCATCACTTACTATTATATTCGGCAAAGAGAAGAGATTCCTATCAAGCCCTCGGCTAACAGTCGAAGATTTAAGATTATAAGGATTGGAGATGAACGATGAAAACATAGGAATAGAAGAAACAAAGGGTAGATGTCGACTAGAGATCCTCAATAGGCAAAGTGATAGTATTTGGCTTTATGCAAATGAGAAGCATTGACGAAATTTGGACGAGTAAGAAAAAAGATTCAGTTTAGAGATGGGGCATTCAGTTTAGAGATGAAAAGGTAAGAACGAAGAGAAAAGAAATTAAGAAGAGAAGGAGTGAGGGAAAAGTCGGCCTATGGTTGACAAGAAGATTTGACACACACAAAAAAACAATGACCTACATGATGATGCTATTTTGGCTAAAACAAATTGAACCCAAAAATAAGGAGTCTCGAACTGAATGGCCAAAAGGAACAAAATAAAGAAGAAAAACGAGAGAACTAAAAAATGAAAACACAAAAACTTCTTCTAGCAAATTTTGGCTATACCAAAACAACACCCCAAATGCTGAAATTGAATCAAATTCTCCTCTTTTGCCGAATTCTTGTGCTACCAAAGTCCACATTCGGCTCTAACTCCCTACAGATCAAATCTCATTGATTTTCTCCCCTTATCATTCCATAATCCACTCCTAGATTCCCTCACTTGACCAATTCAAACTCTCTCCTCCAGAGTTTAATTCCAACTCAACCACTGGCTGTCCAAGGATACAAAATAAATATCCAACAGTGCACTATGCCAACACTTGAACCCTAGATCTCCTTGCCTCCCTGTGATGCCACCTCCTTGCCTCTCATATGGTGCCACCTTGCCATTAGGCCACTTGGCCTTTTTGTGTTACTTCTTAACCACATTTATTTAAAAGACTTAACACTTGAAGTCAGGGTTCCACTAAAGCTCAAAAACAAAAATTTTCCTATGACAAGCCTTGAACTCAGGACTTCCTAGATACCCCCAAACAATCCAAAATCACATACCTAACTGTACTAACATGCATTTAATGCCACATTACACAGAATTAAAAATCAAGATTTTTGGGTTGTTATAAATTCCATGTTCGTATGGATGAAATACCTTGTATCAAATCGTCCACATTTATACATACATAATCGGATATTAATATAATTTCATTCAATCCAATATCTATCACAAATACTATAGCCAAGATAAACCATGTAAAATCTCATCTTATAATGGTACTTTGCACACTATGTGCCATTCTTACGTATAATTAAAAACAATTATAACTCGTATATCATATATCCTTCGATTTATAATCCAATATAACCAAATACACACATTATGGCATGAAACATACTCATACAAAAATCTTTTTCTTGTTTTACATATATGATATGCTATAAGCTCACCACTTTAGTTTCATTCGATTTTCGCATAGATTTGATACATACTTGGTTTACTTAATTCAGTCTCACTTACATTCTCGTCTCGACTTTGTCCGTTGAACATTTGGAATATTAACAGATATTTGAAATTCATGCACATAAGTGCCACATATGTAGCCAAGATACCACATATCTCATAACACATATAGGCTCTCTCTCGAGCTATCCACGGGTCTGCTCACACAAGTTGACGGTCAGGATGTAATTACTTAGTGCTGCTCACACAAACTGTCGGGCATCCACATCACATGCTGGAGTACCCAGCCGCTGGTAGGACATATAAGACCAGCACCTAGATCACATATGCATAGTACAATGCCATATCCCAGATATGGTCTTACATGTAATCACATATCGATGCCATAGCCCAACTATGGTCTTACACGAAATCTCATACCGACGCCATGTCCCAGACATGGTTTTACATGTGATCACATATCATAAAACGATGTCATATCCCAGATATGGTCTTACACGGAATCACATATCATATACCAATGCCATATCCCGAATATGGTTTTACACAGAATCACATATCCTATATCGATGCCATATCCCAGATATGGTCTTACACGAAATCACATATCATATACTGATGCCATATCCCGGATATGGCTTACATGGAATCACATCATATACCGATCCATATCCCGGATATGGTCTTACACAGAATCACATATCATATACTGATGCCATATCCCGGATATGGTCTTACACAAAATCACATATCGATGCCATAGCCTAGCTATGGTCTTATACGAGGATTTCAAAAACATAAAAATTATTAAAAACGGGGCTAAAACAGACTTACAATCGAGCTTGAAAGCTTGACAAACCCTAGCCATGTCTTCCTTAGTGATATTCGGCCATGGGAGAAGATGATGGACAAGATTTTGGCTTTATTTTGGCTTTTTAATTCATTTAATTACCAAATGACCAAAATGCCCTTTTAGACTTTCTTTGAAATTTTACCCTTCCATGTCCATTTTTGTCCATCACGATATATAATGGTCTAATTACTAAAAAAGGACCTCTAATTTTCAAATCCATTTCAATTAAACACCCAAAACTTCTAGAACACATATTTTGTACTTTTTGCAATTTAGTCTTAGTAGTCAAATTGGACCTTCTATCGATAAAATTTCTTATAAAATTTCTTAACGAAACTTTAACACATGCATTCAATCATACTATAGATCTTAAAAGTTTATCACAATAAATTTTTCTACTTCAGATTCGTGGTCCCAAAACCACTATTCTGACTTGGCCCTAAATCGGGCTGTTACAATATTATTTCAATTAAGTTATTTTAAAATATGTATAAATATACCGATATTCAAAATTAAAGTTTCCATAACTGTCAAAGGTTAAAAATAATTTTTTATTGCTTTATAGATTCCAAAATAACCCAAAACAAGGTTGTTTTAATAATGTAATAAAAAATCAAAAACCTTAATCTTTGACCTCTTTTTTCTTTGTTCCAAAACCATATATGTCAAAGCCAAACATAAATAATGTAGTGATTCAATGCCAAATAATTAAGAAGCACGTGTATTCATAATTTTGGCATAGACATAACATCAAAGTAATTCACGCATATAAGTGTATTCAAAATCAAATAGAAAAACTTAACCTGCATATACCATGTAAATCCAAAATTGTATTTATGATTAAACAGAGATTTTGCATGAATACTTGAAAAATATTTTCAAGCTAATAAATCTCAAAAACAAAATCATAATAGTTGGCATATCCTACAATTCATACAACAAACCATATCATCATAATTTTACCAAATATTTAGAACCATAAGATGCCAAAACCTATATTATAGAACCAAATTTAGAACTAAATTCTTTAAACATATATTATGATTAACATCAATTTGCATCAAAAGAATACCCATCAAACCAATTCGACCAAAGTTTATAACCGTACCGTTAAAATCAATCTCAATTCATGCAAAACAATTAACATTGGAATCCAACAAATTATCCAACAATATACCAAAACACCAAAAATTCCTGAATCCATTGCAAGGCAATTGAATGAATAAGAAACATTAGATTGCAATATATATCCAACTATATATATCAAATTCAATCCTATTTAACTGAATAAAAAGAAACATTAAATGATTCAATCAATATATAAAAAATTAAAAAAATTCAAAACATCACTGCCTACAATATTAATGGCCGACTTGGCCTTCATGCGTTTTTATTTATTTATTTATTAAAAAGCTTAATCTGGAGCAAAAGCATAAACCCATGGCCTTGTTTTTTTATTATCATTAGAAATTGAAACACATAACCCACGAAGAATGAATGTCAAACTAAATTCTTGAATGGAACATGATCATTTGGTTAAGTAATATTATACAAAAATTTCAAACCCTAAAACTTTAAATATAAATCCAAAATAATCAAGATATAAAAAAATTAATATAAACCTTCAAAGTTCAACATATATATCCAAAATATTAAACCCATGAAATTTCATGAATTAGTTATTCCAAAAAGAAAGAAACTTAATCAATTCCCAATGATTCAACATGACGAGGCTCGGATACCACTTGTTGGAACCATAAAAATAAGATCTAATATAAACTGTAAACTGTAAACCACAATCTATCATGTCAAATCATTAAGAACAAATCAAGAACAAAACTAAATGTGGAAGCGCACCTAAATTCATTGATTTCTTGCAATCTACAAGTCACGGGGTTTTGATATTTCAAATTAGTTGTAACACCCTAGATTTTAGGTTTAAAAGTTTTGAGATTTGAGATTTGAGATTAGGGTCTACGCGTAGCTCAAACAATTATGTGTATTTTCGTGTTTTAGTTTCAAAAGGGGCTTGCTAGTCAGTGGTTGGTTGTGTGTTAGTTTGTCTCGAGGTCCCTGGTTTGAGTCTTCTTATGTGCATTCTAGGGAAACAATTTTGCTTTAGCATGGTTTTTAAGTATCGCCAATTTGATTCTAGGTAATTCGACATAATGAGTGTGTTTTGTATTGTATAACTCGGTACCGAATTTCTTTGAAATTTTACAATCTTTTTTATGTCTACATACATACATTTGCATAAAACTTTTAAGGTTTGGTTGTGAAGAGAAGGAAGAATGATTCTGATTTGATTTGGCAATTTAACTATAATTTATCGGTATAACGGGTTACCACACTGTACTGCATGTACGTCAGCTTTGCTGGTGCTATTATCTGATCTGGTAGTTTAAACTGCAACATGTCTGTACAGTGGTTTACCACAATGCATTGTACGACATATACGTCAACTTTGCTGCCTATTATTATCTGAGTGGCTTAGTCCACATGCATTGTGTGTAGGGTTGGATGGGCCTTTTGAGGTCCTACGTGGTGTGTTTGGATGGATGAGCTTAAACAGCTCTTATAGGGTGTGATCAGGGGACGGAGTGGTGTTTTGGCTAGATGGGTGGGTTTTTATTACTAGACTGCATTCATACGCATCTGTTTGAGTGTACTAGGTGTAAGATTATTTGACTGCATTCAGTCTGACTGAATAACACTTGTGACTGAGTTCTTATGTGTGATTTGGTGTGCTTTGACTATCATGTCTGTTTGGGACAATGGTTTTGAGTTTTCTTTCTGCTTTTACGTATCACTGTAAGTATGTTTTGCTATTAAACTGTCATTTGGAGTTCTCTTCTGTAAATCTATTGTTAATTATTTTGAACTCACATTGAGCTCGTGTCTCGTGTAGCTCACCCCCTTAGTTTATCCCTTTGCAGGTACCCTTGTTTTCTATAGCTGGACTTGGCATGCTGGAGGTCTCGGAGTGATATGTTTTAAGCCAAACTAATGAAACAACTTTTCAGATTTATAAAGTTGTGATCTATTTTGAACTGTAATGTAATATCCCAAAAATCGAGGGTTAGTAGAATCAGGTTTCAGAATCGAGAGAGAGTGGTCATGCCTTAATTTTTAAGATTATCTATGCATTTCTAGGAAATAAATGAGGTATTGGTTTGTTGGTTAAGTGTTAGTGAAACATTCCTTGAAACCCAAGTTCGAATCCCTTCTCTCTCACCATTTTTATTATTTTACAAATTTTGCCGTAAACCCTAGTATGTGACATGCCTTGTTTTTAAAAGAAATATTGCAAATTGTTTCAAGAATGAGGAAAAATCCTAATGGTTAAAAGAAATATGAGAAAGCATGGAAATTAAATGAGGTCCCAAGTTTGACTCTCTTCCCTTGCGAAATAATTAAAACTTCTAAAATCCCTTGTTTATTAAATGTGTGTGCCATCCATACCCTTGAACCCTAAGTATAAATATAACTTTTTTATTCTATTTTTTAGCCTTTAATTCAAATTTTACCTCCCCTAGCCATTTACCTACCCTAGCTGTTCACCCTATTCCTCTTCTCTTTTCTCTTCAATTTTCTTTCTTTCTCCCATTGTTGTCGTCGCCTACACCTGGTTTTACCATCTCATTATTTTCTTTTTCTTTTTCTTTTTGCCGCAAGATTTGTTAACACATTCTCCATCATATTGCTGTCACTTTCATCATTAAAATCAGCCCTAAACCTGAAATCTTGAGCTCCAAGGTCGATCCCGAACATTGCCAAGAAAGTGTCATTGCTGTTTCTCTCGACTAGCTTGGGTAAGGTCTCTTTTTTCTTCAATTTCTTGATTAATTTTTTTAATTAAAAAATTTTTAGATCTGGAATTTTGTGGATTTTAAATGATTTCAAATTTATTTTTCCAGAATTTAATGAGAACTCAAACTGTTTTAAAATTCAGCCCAATTTTGGCCACCATGGGTGGTGGTGCGTGTGCCTTTGTACAAGATAGGGGGCTGTTTTGTTTCTTGGTTCTTACCTATATTTTTCCAGAATTAATTTGAGGTCTTGAACCCTACTAATAAGCTTTTAAATCCATTTCAATTAGGGAAAAACGTTCTTGATGGATTGGCCATTCGGATCCCACAAATCATGAAGTGTAAGTGCAATTAAGGGTAACTAGTTTGTTAGTTCGACATAGTTGTTGGGTAAAGCTTATGAATTGGTTAAATGAAGGAATTTAATAATTAATTAGCTACTAATTTTCTAGTATATTATTGAATTAGGTTCTGACCCAAACACCTCATATCATCCGTAAAGGCGATGAACGATTGTACGTATGGTTCACATCGATACAGTGTAAGGAATCTAACTAGTTTGGATTCATAAAATAGTTATAATTTCAACGATTGTTTTGAACTCATAAGTGGGTGTTTTGGGGTTTTTTAATGGTAAATTGATTGAATTTATATTTAATTTTGGTTTAGTTTTGTTTAAAGAATTATTAAGGAAAATTAGAAGATTTGCTAGTGTGCTGCGAGGAAGCGAAAAATAAGGTGTGGGTCCTAAACTCATAAAATTGTTTGAAAATGTTAAATATCATGTTTTATATGATAAATTAGCTTGAGGATTGGATTGTTTTAATGGCCAAATTATTGATTTTGTGAGTGGCCGAACTACGTATGTTTTGAGCCTTAAAAGATTGACATGTTGGCAAAATTGCTAGTTTGATAGTATGGATGTTTGATTGAGTTTGTAATTTCATATTTGAGTTATGAAATATGAGAGTGTTTGACTATATGATATAATGTGTTGAGATATTAAGCTTATGTATGATTTAAATGCAAGAGATAATTGTTATATTGTGTACTAAAAATGGTGCTATTTATGCACAATGAAAATTTACAAAGTATGTGAAATTGAACGATATTGATTGATACCAACACAATGGTAATTTGAAAGATTGGAGCACTATTTCTATTTACTGAAAGTATGTGATTATTGAGGACATGCTGAGCATGTCAAATGAATGTGAAAAGTATTGAGATATGATTATGTATGAGATTGTGTGACATATTGCATATGCATTGGGTTGGGATTTTGTGGTAGACGGAGGAGTTCCATGGAGTACCGGCGGCATATTAAGTCCGCATTATTCAGAGTCAGTGCACTACACCTAGAGTACCAAGGGGATTGGCGATTTTATCGCATATTATATGTTATTGGTGATTGTATCGCACTATTTGATATCTGACAGATTTTCTGCATTATTGATTATTCGGTGGTTTTACCACTTATAGCTATGCTCATAATGTTTTGGAGTTTGGCAAATGGGTTCTAAGGAACTCGTGGTGTGTAGCGGATGGTATGGGTAGGAACCTTTTTGTATTGCATCATGTGCACAACATATTCGAATGTTATTGATTTATGCTACGCATTGTATTTTGTTGTATTATATGTTATTGGTGATTGTATCGCACTATTTTATCGCATATTATATGTTATTGATTGTTACTCAAATGAATGATGACCTATGCTCAAACACTATTTGACATCAATTTGATAATGGCTATGTAATAACATGAAATTCCTATGATGGTTCTATTTCTTCTTTTAATGCTAATATGATTCATTTTATTTGATGTTTTTGCCCGTTTAAATAATTATTCGACTCACACTAAGCTTTTCATAAACTCACCCCTAATAGTGTTTAACTTTTTAGGTAAACCTCAAAATTAGGACTGGACTCGGCATTCAAAGAATCACCTTGGACCTTGGATTATTTTTTTTTAGTTAAGTATTATTAAGTCTTCATTGGTTTTGGCTTATAATTTTTCATTATTTCTAGTCTGTGGCTTGGTAACTTTTCTTTTGGGATTTTTGCATGCATGGATTACTTAAGCATAATAATCGGATAATGCGTGATATTGAGCTTAAGTAAAATTTGATACTGTTCCCTAGTTTCCACTACATTGCAAATGAACTGTTTTTTAAAAACAAATCGATAAGGCAACTAATTTTCCAAAATGACTTGAAAAATGGCTTTTCCGCTGCATTAGTTTAGCTTTGAGTTTTTTTTAACAAGAAAAGCGACAAGCAAACAGTTTTTCTAAAAAAACACTATCAATAATAAAATAAATCCTAAGCATACACGACCTAATGAATGAATGCTTTTAAACTAACTCAAAGTACAACTATGGTTTTCTCTAAAATGAGTTTATTTAAAGTTTTAAAAAGTAACGTAAGTTAGCTTAGCCATTTCGGTGGCTAATGTGGCCTTCTCAATCTAGCTGTAATGTTTAGGCCGGGTTTAGGAGGTTACATGTAAACCTCTATAAAGATTGTGGTACAATCTAATTTGGAATTCTCGTAAATAGTTTTGTTTGAATTCTATAAACTTTGGTACTTTATTTTGAACGCTTTCAACGTCACTTGAGTTCTCTATTTTGAATCCTAAAAGGCTAAATGGTTTAGCTTGATTTTAATAATTGTGTTCAAATAGGATTTTAACAACTCGTTTTGAAAAATTGTTTCAGATCATTTCGGTGATCAATGTAACCTCTGAGTTTCAGTCTAAACTTCTAGGTCAGGTTTTGAAGCGTTACATTTAGTAGTATCAGAGCCAGGTTTGTAAAAACTCGGCCTGTGCTTTTACGTATCTGTGTGCGCACATGGTCGTTGGTTTAAAAAAAAGAAATTGAGAAACTTTACAGTAACTTAAAATGATTTGTATTTTGGAATAAGCTTTAGTGAAAATGAGATGCTCAAGACTCCGATGTAGGTCCATACGAACTTTAGAAAAAGTAAGATTAGTTCTATAATTTTAGAATCATAACGTTTTTGTGTGTGAAACACAAATGTGTATCTGCTTTTGTGGTTAAGTGTTCTGGATGTGTTTTTTGGGTCTTAAGTTTGGTATGGTATTGCTTGAGTTTAGAGTGCACAGTAGGAGCGTGGTGGTGGACCCTGGACAAAGTGACTAGTCAGTTAGTTGGAAATTTCAGGGACGAAATTTCTTTAATGAGGGGTGAGTTGTAACGCCCCAGATTTTGAGCCCCTAACCCGAATCCAACACCAGATTAGAGTTACGGAGCATTACTGGAGTTACTAATTTATTTATCAAATATTTTATTTCATCTAACATTTATATTTCGAACCACTTAAAATTAGACATATTTTCCCCCAAACATATTTATTTTTCTCGACATATTTTATTTGGATTTATTATTCGTCTCAACATACTTAATTTCCTTGTATTAACGTCTCAAAGGTAATCACATATTTACATGTCATGATAAATGTCATTTTTCTTTCCATATTCCAGTCTTGTATTTGAGTCATCCAGATTTTTATAATAAATTTGGCCATCGTTTTCATTTATTCTATATTCTAATACATTCAATTAATGATCTAGGAAAAATTACCATTTTGCCCCTAAATCTTTAATTAATGACGATTTTACCCTTAGGCTCAGAAAAATAAATTCTTGCAATTTAATCCTTATTTCCAGCCATTATCATCATACATATTAATAACAGCCCATAAATTCTATAAAATATCAAAATTTTACATAATTTCAACACTTTTCAATTTAATCCTTAAAACATATTTTTCCCCGATCTTAAACTAAATTAGTAATTGCATTTGAATTTTGAAATTTAAATAATAAAATAATCCATTTCATGTAATTTGATCGTTTCTAACATTTTTACAAAATTACCCATAAAGTTTTACTTTTATTCAATTTAGTCCCTGAGCCTAAAACATACAAATTAGCTATGCTAACTGATTATTCATACATATTTTCCTCCTCTTCCTCTCCATTCCACAACCTTAATTTATATAACATGCTTATGAGTAACATTATCAGTAATTTCACTATTTATTTATGTGTATATTCAAAGCTGTCCATTTGAGTCATAGTCACTAAATTATTTATATCTTGAGCTACAGAACTCAAAATTAAGATCCGCTAATTTTTTTCTGAAACTAGACCCATATATCTTCTTACCATAAAAATTTCATAATTTTTGGTTTAGTCAATTAGTACAGTTTATTCTTTAAAGTCACCCCTGTTCTGCTATCTAATAGTTTTGACCCCTGTTCTGCTATCTAATAGTTCTAACCCTTCTTCACTAAAAATTAGTTATCTCTTCATACAGGATTCAGATGATGTTTTTGTTTATTTCTCTTGAAAATAGACTCATTAAAGAATCTAATCATATAAATTATGTCCCATAATCATTTTTATACAAATTTTTAATGATTTTTCCAAGTCAGAACAGAGGATCCCGAAATCATTCTGAACCAGTCTTACAAAAATATAAATATCTCAGAATACAGAATTCATTTACTTGTTATGTTTCTTTTATATGAAAATAGGCTCAACAAGTTTTAATTCCATATCCCACTCAACTTCTAATTCAGTTTCTACCATTTTTGGTGATTTTTCAAAATTAACTTACTGCTGCTGTCCAAACTGTTTTAGTGCAAGATATTAATTACTAAGTTTATAACACCCTTATTTCCTTTCTCTACAATATTTCCCATCACTTTCTCTTATTTCTCTTCATTAATATATCAAGAACATAGAACCATATATATAAGAAAACTCTACATTAACATCATTTCCATGCTTTTTCAATAATATCAAACTTAAAAATATATGAAAATCTTGATGTTCTTACCTTTTCCCCTTGGTTTCAATCTTTAACTTGATATTCTCTCTCTTCCAGCTTCTATTTCTTGAGTCCAACTTGACATTCTAACTCCCCATAGTCTCCTTAACAATTTTCTCCTTTGGTAGCTATGGAAATTCTTTTGATTTCTAGGTTAAAATGGTGAATTTTTGGTGGAAGGACTAAATTGTAAAGAATGAAAAGTTTCTTTCTTCTCTTCTCTTCTTCCTAACGTGAATGCATGGAAATTGGATGAGAATTTCCCCATCTTTCTTTCTTTATATATACTAATAAAATAATAATAAAATAATAAAATATCATATAAAAAAATTAAATTAAAATATTAATAACTAATAATTAATTAATTAATTAATCTAAAATATCTCCAACATCATCATTACTTTCTAGATTTCTCTCTCTTCCAATTGACCATTTTTCCCTTTGTGATCTTTTAAAATTCCATTATTGAGTTATCACTTAATTTGGATAAAATTGCAATTTAGTCCCTCATAATTCTTCATCTATTCAATTTGGTCCTAATTCATCCTTTTTCCTTAGTTTCTAGATTATTTCACCCATAAAATATTTGCACTATTGGTCCTTTAACTTTTCATATTTACTCTTTAACCCCTTAAATTTTGAGTATTTACTCTTGGGCAACAAAACTTTTCTCACTTTTACAATTTAGTCCTTTCTTGAATTAATTTCTCATAATATACTTCCCAATGACATAACTCAAATTTTCTCTCCTTGCCACTTTATTTCCTTATTTTACTATATCAAGGATACTATCTTACTGTAAAAATATTCGGGGTGTTACATTGAGGTTAGAAGTTTTGAGATTTGAGATGAGGGTTTACGCGTAGCTCAATCAATTATGTGTGTTTTTGTGTTTTAGTTTTAGAATGGGCCTGCTGATCTGGTGGTTGGTTGTGTATTAGTTTGTCTCTAGATCTCTGGTTCGGGTGTTTTTGTGTGCATTATAGGGGAACAATTTTGCTTTAGTATGGTTTTTAAGTATCATAGATTTTGTTTGTTATCTTATTTCTAGTTTATTTTTATTTTAGTTAGGGGAGAGAGGAAAAAAGGAAGGGGACCCCAATTTGTTTTACACGTTCCCACATTCCTCTGTTTCTTCTTGAGTATTTTTAATTTTATTTTTTCATTTTCTCTCTTTTCCCAATTCTATTTTGTTGTTTATTTTCTGGTGCCTTGATCTTTAGTTTCGAGTCACCAAGCATTTTCGTTAGAGAACTTATTTGCTAAGTTGTCAGGTGTGAATCGGAATTGGCGAGTTTAAGGCATTGATCGTTCTGGGCATTTTGATCGCGAATTAAGGAACTCTTCTTTTCTGTTATTGAAACACTGAATTGATTTTGGATAATTTGACAGAATGAGTGTGTCCTATATTGTATAACTTGGTACCAAATTGCTTTGAAATTCGGTAACCCTTTTTGTGTGATTTGGTAGTTGAGCAATTGACATTTTTGGCTTTAAATAGTATGAATACAGTTTAATGTGGTGTGTTTCTAAAATATTTTGATTTGGGGTTGTTTTAGTGATCAGAAAAGAAGACTTTTAGTCAATTTCGGTGTGGTTTTGTGACCAGAAGGGTTGCCACACGACCGTGTGCAATTGGGATTTAAGGTTTTCGGGCTGATCTGGGTGCCACATGGCCTGGCCACTTGGCTGTGCAGTTGATTTGGGGAAATTTGTTGATTTTCACATGGCCTTGTCCCCTGGGCACGTGGGCGTGTGCGTTTGGGAATTAGGGTTGAGTGATTTGGTGCCAGATGGCCTGGCTACACGGCCGTGTGGCTAAATTGGGGATTTAGGGATCCCACACAGTGTGTGTTTTGGACAAACAACTGTATCTGGTGGGCGCACGGGTGTGTGAGACCCTCACACGGTCGTGTCTACCCTTTAGTCTATTTTAGCACAACGGATAGAGAGTTACACGGTCGGATCATATGGCCAAGTCCCTAGGTCACACGGGCATGTGCCTCCTTCCACACGAGCATGTACCCCTCCACATGGGCGTGCTAGCTCCCACATGGCCTAGGCATTTCCACATGGCCGGAGCATACGGCCATGTGGCTCGACCTCGCCAAATTTTGGTCTATGACAAATTAAAGCTTAATTGTAATTCTGTGTGTTCTGACACCTAGCTAGGAATTAGCAAGGGTAATCGGGACTTTGATTTAGCTTAGACTGGTGTATTTTATATAGATATACCTTTATTTAAGTAGATTGTTTGGTTGTTTGATAAACCGTAGATTATACATATTTTTACCTCATGCTTAGCCTAAATTCTGGATGAATTATCATTGGATTTGTGGAATTTGGTGCTCCTAATCCTTTTATTTCATGTTTTATACTTAGGTGAGCATAAGGAAGAGAAAAGAGTAATGAACGGGCCAAAAACGGGCAAAATAGGGCCAAATCAATAATCAACACAACCTGGAAGTTTGTCACACTGGCGTGTCACACGATTGTGCCACATTAATAGGCTCAAACATGGCCTGGAAGTCGACTCACACGGGCATGGCCCTGTCGTGAGGAAGTTCAATTTCACTCGAAAAAGGCTAATTAGGGGGTAAGAAAGACATTCTCAACTCTATATAAAGACCCTAGGAGGCAACTACAAGGGTACACATTCCCGCCAAGACGGGGAGTTAAAGGCAGGGGATTACTCGAAGGAAAGCTGATTGATCCATCTTAGAAGCTAAGATTTACATCAAGACAGAAGATCTCCCTTCTATCCTTTCAGGAGTTTTGGGTTTTCTTATGTTCTGTTATTTTATATATTCTGAGATGTTTCTTTTTACAATTATGAACTAAAACCCCAAATATCTACGGGGGTGAAACCTAAGACAGATCTTGTTATTGTTATCTGAACTGTGTGATAAATATTTGATTTGTTCTTAATTGTGTTTTTTAATTCTTAAATTGATATTTTCGGGATATTGATTTAAGTCAAATGTGCTTATGTAGAGGAGCAAAACTCCCTGCATAGAAGTAGATCCAACACAATTAAGTGGAGTTGATCACAATCCTAGACTTATGACGACGAAAATTTACCGGATTAGAGTCAAATCTAATATAGAGAGCCATAGATTGAGTTAATGCAACACTAGGGGTTTTAACTAGAAAGATATTTTGGTTAATCAACCTAGGATTAGTTGTTCTTACCCTCGACGGAGGTATTAACATAATTTAGGGATCTTTACAGATCAAATCAAATGAAGAAATCATCTGGTTCAGAGTTAGATAACAAGTAAAGTCTAGGTGGATTCTTCCTTAGGTATTGCCCTCATCAATTAGTTTTTTCCCAAAAGCAATCTCCCAATTTACTCTCTGTCATTTCTTTAGTTTAGTTTAAAATAGTTTACAACCAAACCTCTTTTATTTCTTAGGCTAGATAATAGGAAGGAAGTCATTACTAGTACTTTTAGTTCATTGGATTCGATATTCCGGTCTTGCCACTAGCTATACTACTATTCGATAGGTGCGCTTGCCTTTTTATCGTGATATTGGTTAGTTTATAGGTACGATCAGATTTTATTACTTCACCATAATCATGAGATCAAGTTTTTGGCGCTATTGCCGGGGAACTGAAATATTAGGAACACTCGATTTCTATTACTTTAGCCATTTTTTATCTTTATTGCAATTTATTTCCTATTTTTATTTTAGGTTTTATTTACTAAAATTTTCTTTTTCTTTTTCCCTTCTAGGTACCTCTAGTTTATGACTAAAAGAAACCTAGGAGGACCATTATTGTTTGATGATGATTAGAAGCTACAGTTCGTCGAACTCGTAGAGAGATAAGAAGAAAGCTTGCAATATCCAGAACAAAGTCAAGAAGAAGAACTTGAAGCTGCTGAAGAGATGGAGGCAAATCACGATAATCAGCCACCTCCTGTAGTCGCCGCAAATCCTGTTGAGCAAAATCGTGCTCCGCGTACTGTGTATGATTATGCTAAACCTAATTTAGCAGGCACTGAATCTAGCATTGCTAGGCGTACTATTGCTGCAAATAATTTTGAACTGAAACCTAACACTATTCAAATGATACAACAGTTTGTTCAGTTTGATGGTTGTAGGATGAGGATCCTAATGCTCATTTAGCCAATTTCTTGGAATTCTGTGACACATTTAAAATAAATGGCATTTTTGATGATGCCATTCGTCTTCGGTTATTCCCATTCTCTTTGAGAAATAAAGCTAAATAGTGGTTAAATTCTTTACCACGAGGGTCTATCACTACATGGGAATAAATGACAGAAACATTTTTGCTTAAATATTTTCCGCCTGCTAAAATAGCTAAATTAAGGAATGATATCTCTTCTTTTGTGCAGATGGATTTAGAAACACTTTACGATGCTTGGGAGAGATACAAGGACTTATTGAGAAGGTGCCCTCACCATGGGTTACCTCTATGGTTACAAGTTCAAACCTTTCACAACAGTTTGAATCCTTCAACGAGACAAATGATCGATGCAGCCACCGGTGGAACAATCAACAATAAAATACCAGAAGTATCTTACGAGTTTATAGAAGAGATCTCACTGAATAACTATCAGTGGCAAGTCATCAGAACAATGCCACAGAAAGTTGCCAGAGTTTTTAATATTGATGTAGTCACCATGCTTTCTAATCAGGTAGAACTGCTTAATAAAAAGATTGATAATTTTGTTGGTTCTACGCAGGTACACCCAGTGATGCAGTGTGACTTAATTCAAGGAAACATGTACAATCCCGATTACTCCTCCTATGGACATGGCATGGAAACTGAGCAAGCCAACTATATGGGTAATAATTCTAGATCCCAAAATAACCCTTACAGTAACACTTATAATACAGGTTGGAGGAACCACCCAAATTTCTCATGGGGAGGACAAGGAAATCAAGGGTAACCACCTTCTCCGGGATTTCAACAACCACTGTTCCAACAAGAGAAAAAGTTGAACCTAGAAGAGATACTCACAAAATTTATTGCCATGTCAGAAACCTGTTTCCAGAACACCGAAACGGCACTGAAGAACCAGCAAGCATCCATTCAAGGACTCAAAACTCAAATAGGCTAGCTTGCTAAGCTAATTTCTGAAAGACTACAATGTGGGTTACAAAGCAACACTGAGACTAACCCTAAGGAGCAACTTAATGCTGTGGATACAATAGATGAGGAAGGGTTAACTAAAACCAACCCAGAGCCATGTAAGGAGACTGTGGTAAGTAAAGGTAAGGATGAGGTAAGTTCCAAAGAAGCAATTGTCAAAGAGTATAAGCCTCGTATCCTATAGCCAAATGCACTAAGGAAAGACCGTAGAGATGAACAATTCGATAAATTCCTTAAACTTTTAAAGAAATTACACATTAACTTACCGTTTATTGAAGCTCTTTCGCAGATGCAAACACCGTTAAATTTTTAAGAGAGATACTGACAAATAAATGAAAGCTAGATGAGACATCTCATGTGGAACTAAATGCAGTGTGCTCAGCTATTTTATAGAATAAGCTGCCCAATAAACTGAAAGATCCAGGGAGTTTTACAATTCCTTGTTTACTTGGTAGTTTAGACGTCAAAAATGCTTTAGTTGATTTAGGGGCTAGTATTAATGTAATGCCTTATAAATTGTTTAAACAACTAGGTCTTGGGAAACCTAAACAAACTAATATGAGCATCCAATTGGTTGATAAAGCCATTAGATTTCCAAATGGCATAATTGAGGATGTGCTTGTCAAAATTGATAAATTTATATTCCCAGTCGACTTTGTTGTTCTAGACATTGATGAGGATAGCAATGCACCCTTAATTCTAGGGCGACCCTTTTTAGCAACTGCTAGAACCATAATTGATATAGGCACAGGCGAGCTTACACTTCGTAGAGGTGATGACAAAGTTACTTTACAAGCCAGAAACTCAAATAAGATTGTTGATGATAAAAATATTGTTACGAGTCCTTGTAATAAGAATGATTTCACCATCCAACCGTGTTTGCAGGATACACTTCACATAAAGGCGACCTAACCACAGACGAGTCCATCCAAGGAAAACATACATGAAAAATGAATGCTCCAAATTGAAGGACTAGATGAGTGGTTGAACTATCAACAAGAAAAGCCCAAAATATGCCACACTAACCTAGAGCATCACCAAGACAACCCTAAGGTAAAAACGAATCAATTTAAGGTAGGGGATAAGGTACTCTTAGAGGAGGAAGATCCTCAAATTTTGAATGCAAAACTTCATACAAGTGACACACCTCCCTTCACGGTAATGAAAATCTTTCCCTATGGTACAGTTAAGATAACACATTAGTCACTCGGCACTTTCAAGGTAAATCATACTCGACTCAAACCATATGTTGATAATGAAATTGAAAGCAGGATAAAAGAGTTTCAACTCTTCAAACCACTGTGACCATGAAAGCCTAATGAAAGTCAAGCTTAGACTGTAAACAAGCGCTTCTCAAGAGGCAGCCCGAGCACTGACATAGTAAATTCTTTTATTTAAGCTCTCTAGTACATCAACTAACCCTTTGAATATAGGTTTTTTGAGCCACACGGCCATGCCCACGGGCGTGCCTAAGGCCGTGTGGACACCATGGGTAAAGACACGACCGTGCAATATGGCCATGTATGAGTAGGGTAAGATTTCCCCAACACACGGGCTATGACAACTAGCCACGGCCGTGCGAGGTGGTCGTGGCCAAACCTATCAATTCATACACGGGCGTGCGATTCCAAACACGACTGTAGGAGAAGTGAACACCAAAAGACAGAACCATGCTATATGGCTGTGTATCCTAACACACCCGTGCCGACCAACTGTGGCCTCACCGATAGGATCACGAAACACAAGGCCAACCCACATGTCACACGGGCGTGCGCCACGGTCGTGGTGCCAAATCCCTATTATTTAAATTTTAATTTTAAATTCTCATTTACTTTACTTTATATTCCCCTTCTTCCCCTTATTTTTAAATTCTTATCGAGTAATACTTGAATTTTAAACACAGTTGTACTTATTCTCTTCAGTCACCCAGAATCACAAACCTCAAGTAGTCCTTTCTCCAAATCTTCACACCTCCAACTCAAGGAATTCATCCAAATATTCAAGGAGTTTTACTTCTCTCCCTATCTTATTATTTTATGCTTCTATTGCTACTAATGTATCTTTGTACATTAAGGGCAATGTACATCTTAAGTATGGGGGGGGAACTCACTTTCATTTTTTGTATTATCTTTGAAAGCTTTGAAAATTTTTGCCACTAACTTTTTACATTGTTCTCAAAGTTCGAATTCTCTGCATTATTCTCAATCCTCTATAAAGATGAATTCTGATTGATTTATGATTTTTATTGATATGTTGAGAATTAAGACATAGGTACTTATGCTTTGATTATTCAAACCTTAAGACATTAGGGAATCAAGCATGATAAGTTGAAATTTTTGAGAATTTACAATTTTTCTAAGTTGTTTTCCCCAATTTTAAGTATTATCTTGAAATTTGAAATTCGAAGGATTGACATCAAAAGCCATAATACTGGTGAGATTTTTGAGCCTTTTGAGCATACATCCTTTCTTGCTCACTTTTATTATTGCTTTGAGTGAGTCAATATTGATTTGTTATTCTAGAACTTGCTTCGATTATACATGTCAAGACCACATCATTGATTTGATATATCGAAATGATAAAGGCACCTAGGTTTAACCCACTTACTCCACAAAAGCCTACCTTCATTAATTAACCCCAAGTGAGCCCCATTGAGCCTAACAAACTATTCCTTGACTTACCTTCAATATTAACCTATAACCTATTTTTTTTGAATTCCCTTCAATTATTTTAATCCTTATTTTTGTTGAGATTTGAGTTGAATAATTGTCTAGCTTTTTTCTCTTTTTCAGTTTGTAAAGTTTATAAATATTCAATTTATTGTTATATGATTTGTTCTTAAAAAAAAAGTGCATATACAGTTAATTCAGTTGTAATTCAATGTGTTTGCATATTTCTATTATAAGCTTCTGAATCCAAAACAATGAAAGAAGATGCTTAGCTTTAGGAATATGTGTCAATGATAGAGATTTTTCTAGCTAGATGATTTTTTAGTTCAATCTCGATTCTAACCCTTTTTTTCAGCTTGTGACAACACCCCTCACCAAAGCGCCATTACAACCATTGAAAGACCTTTTGATCGATGTGTCATATCAATCTATAGTGGTGGAGATTTGATTTTCCTACAAGCTTATGGTAATAACTTTTTAGGTTGACTAATGAGTGCTTAATTTTTGAACCCTAAACACTTCGAGTGGATAGAGTGAATCTTTAGTGAGGATGTCAACTCTTGTTGATTTTGAGTTCAAGGTAATTACTTAGGAGAGGGGAGAAAACCTATGTTTCTGTGATAAGATTCTCAACTTAGAGTGTTTGAGACTTTAATTTTCTTCTAGTTGAATTTTCATTGTATGATTACTTGTGGATTAGTTTGAAACATTATTGATAAGGATTATAAGTTGAGAAGAATGAATTTTAATTGTGAATTGAGATTTTGCTTGAGGACAAGCAAAGGCTTAAGTATGGGGGTATTTGATAAACCGTAGATTATACATATTTTTACCTCATGCTTAGCCTAAATTCTGGATGAATTATCATTGGATTTATTGAATTTGGTGCTCCTAATCCTTTTATTTCATGTTTTTATACTTAGGTGAGCATAAGGAAGAGAAAAGAGCAAGGAATAGGCCAAAAACAGGTAAATTAGGCCCAAATCAATAATCAACACGGCTTGGAAGTTCGTCACACGGGCGTGTCACACGGCCGTGCCACATTAACAAGCTCAAACACGGCCTGGAGTCGACTCACATGGGCGTGGCACACGGGCGTGTCCCTATCGTGAGGAAGTTTAATTTCACTTGGAAAAGGCTACTTAGGGGCTAAGAAAGACATTCTAAACTATATATAAAGACCTTAGGAGGCAACTACAAGGGTACACATCATTCTCGCCAAGACGGGGAGTTAAAGGCAGGGAATTACTCGAAGGAAAACTGATTGATCCATCTCAGAAGCTAAGATCTATATCAAGATAGAGGATCTCCCTTCTATCCTTTTAGGAGTTTTGGGTTTTCTTATATTCTGTTATTTTGTATATTCTAAGATGTTTTTTTTTACAATTATGAACTAAAACCCCAAATATCTAAGAGGGATGAAACCTAAGACAGATCTTGTTATTGTTATCTGAACTGTGTGATAAATATTTGATTTGTTCTTAATTGTGTTTTTAATTCTTAAATTGATATTTTCAGAATATTGATTTAAGTCGAATGTGCTTATGTAGAGGAGCAAAAGTCATTGCATAGGAGTAGATCCAACACAATTAAGTGGAGTTGATCGCAATCCTAAACATAGGACGATGAAAATCTACCAGATTAGAGTCAAATCTAATATGGGGAGCCATAGATCGAGTTAATGCAAGACTAGGGGTTTTAACTAGAAAGAGATTTCAGTTAATCAACCTAGGATTAGTTGTTCTTACCCTGGAAGGAGGTATTAACATAATTTAGGGATCTCTACAGATCAAATCAAATGAAGAAATCATCTGGTTCAAAGTTAGATAACAAGTGAAGTCTAGGTGGATTCTTCCTTAGGTATTGCCCTCATCAATTAGTTTTTTCCCAAAAGCAATCTCCTAATTTACTCTCTGTCGTTTCTTTAGTTTAGTTTAAAATAGTTTACAACCAAACCTCTTTTATTTCTTAGGCTAGATAATAGGAAGGAAGTCATTACTAGTACTTTTAGTTCATTGGATTCGATATTCCGGTCTTGCCACTAGCTATACTACTATTTGATAGGTGCGCTTGCCTTTTTATCGTGATAGTAGTTAGTTTATAGGTACGATTAGATTTTATTACTTCATTACAATCACGAGATCATTGTTACTTGAGGTTACTATGCAATTGATTTTAAATCGAGGTAAATGAATGTATGCATTTCCGGTTCTGAGCGATTGGTATATGAGTGGTTGTGTATAGTCTGCATTCTGTGTCTACACAAGAATTCTATAATTGATTGACTAGATGTTAGTTTTTTTGTCTAAATGACTGTCTGGAAATTTTTTATTGTGATTATGTATGCCTATCTGCATACATATATTTGCATAAAACTTTTCGGGTTTGGTTGTGAAGAGAAGGAAGGCTAATTCTGATCTGATCTGGTAGTTTAACTGCAACTTATAAGTTTAGCGGTTTACTGCACTGTACTGCATGTACATCAGCTTTGCTGTGTACTATTATTTGATCTGGAAGTTTAAACTACAACATGTTTGTATAGCGGTTTACTGCAATGCACTGTATAACATATACGTCAGCTTTGTTGACTATTATTATCTGAGTAGCTTAGTCCACATGCATGGTGTGTAGGGTTGGATGGGCCTTTTGAGGTCCTATGTGGTGTGTTTAGATGGATGAGCTTAAACAGTTCTTATGGGGTGTGATTGGGGGATGGAGTGGTGTTTGGCTGGATGGGTGGGTTTTTATTACTAGACTGCATTCATACATATCTGTTTGAGTGTACTGGGTGTAAGATTATTTGACTGCATTTAGTTTGACTGAATAACACTTATGACTGAGTTTCTGTGTGTTATTTGGTGTGCTTTGACTGTCACGTCTGTTTGGGACGTTGGTTCCGAGTTTGCTTTCTATTTCTGCGTATCACTGTAAGTATGCTTTGCTATTGAATTGCCATCTGGAGTTCGCTTCTGTAAATCTATTGTTAATTGTTTTGAACTCATACTAAGCTCATGTAGCTCACCCCCTTAGTTTATCCCTTTACAGGTACCCTCATTTTCTATAGCTAGACTTGGCATGCCAGAGGTCTCGGAGTGATATGTTTTAAGCTGGACTAATGAAACATCAGATTTTTAAATTTGATCTATTTTGAATTGTAAACCTTTATAAAAATTGTGGTACAATTTGATTTGGAATTTTCGTAAATAGTTTTGTTTTGAATTCTATAAACTTTGGTACTTTATTTCAGAATGCTTTCAACATGACTTCAGTTCTCTATTTTGAATCCTAAAAGGCTAAATGGTTTAGCTTGATTTTAATAACTATGTTCAAATAGGATTTTAACAACTCATTTTGTAAAATTATTTCAGATCATTTTGGTGATTAATGTAACCTCTGGGAATCGGTCTAAACTTCTAGGCCGGGTTTTGAGGCGTTACATTAGCACACAAGAAATTCAGAGAATGTGACTCTCTCTTTTCTAACAATGGGATATTGGAAAACTTATCTTTTGTGTAATTTGGGGACTATAACCCTAATATATAACTTTGGGACATTAGCCCTAATGTCTAATCAACCCATCATCAATTAGAAATTAGTTACTAGAGTAATTACACATATTTGACCCGTACTTCATTTAATAATTAAAGGCCAATAAACCTTAACCAAATTAGATCACTTTTAATTTGGGCTAACCTATTATGATAGTAAATAATAACATGTAATTACCCTTATTATATATGTGATGTCCATAATTTCTAACAATTCTTTCTAAGCTTTATGCTTAACGTGTCATTGTTTTTGTGCATAGGTTAACTTGAAACCCAAGGTTGGGCTTGTTTTGTAGTTCACATCTTCACACCATTGCTATTTTACAAGAATATGAAATTCTTGTACTTGTGTATTTGACTACTAGCGGCATCCTAAAGTCCCTAGGCTATGCATATATACTAGTTTCATACTACTTTAAACTTGTATTGGGTGTGGGGATTAGCTTTAGTTTTGGACATGGTTTGGTTTGCCTTGAGCCAAAAGTGTTATGGATTTACATGAGTTGCATGCATGCATATAGCTCTCATTTGCTATGAGCTTTAATTTGCTAAGAATCAATCTCATTTTGAACAATATTATAAAGTTTTATTATTCTAGCCATGGTATACTAATATTTAGATGGAAGCTAAATTAGATTGAGCAAGTTTTAGGAAAAACTTTTGCATGTAAATGGTTATTCTTTTAGAATACTTTATGATTCTATGTTAGAAGATGTTTTAAACTTGATTATTGAGTCCCTTAACTCTAAGTTTTGGTACTAAGCTCCCTAGTATAAAAACAAGTGAGTTTTAAGACAATTTTTGGCTTTATGGTCATGGTTGTAAAGCCCTAAAAATCTAATCTTTGATTTGATATAATTTGTCATAAATAAATATCTACTTTAGTGGTTAGGGGTTTTAATTCTATGTTTGAGGTCTTTGATTCAAGGTACATTCTTTTGGGAAAATGTAACACCCCAAACCCGGCCCAGATGTTATGCCCAAATCCGGCAGTGTCACATTAAAGGGTGACTCGTATAAATCGTGTACTTGTAAGACTTTGAAAACAATTGTTCGTTTGTGATCTGAAGAAGTTTTTTTAGAGAAATAATTGGGTATAAAACGATTTCATTAGAAGGTTAACTGATTTAAAAGTTCAAGTGAGTTTAAATAAGAGTTTCGAGTTTGAAAGTTGAAAACCCGAGGTTACAAATTATGTTAATCCTTAAAATTCTATTTGATTTAGAAAACATGTTTGAATCTAGAAATTTAAGCAGTTATAAAAAGAATAAAATAAAATCCAAGTGTAAAGTCAAACCGGAGGATAGAGGCCTTATTACAACCCATTAATAAAACTAAAAATAGAAATAAAAATAATTACGACTTTGCGGTGTGGCCACCTTCGAGTCCTTCCCCATGTTGAGCCGCCTACTGAGGGTCACTTGTAAAATTAAAGGAGGGAGTGAATTTTTGAAAACTCAGTGTGTACAACCCTCGGGAACACAAATCATGAAATAGCAATTTAGGCCTAAGCCCTATTCATTAATGGTGGCATCTAGGCCTTAGCCCATAGCGGCCTCAGTTGGGCTCGAGCTCATATACAAATATCAAGATGATCATGCCATATGCAGTTACCCATAACCAACCCTGTACACCCCCTTCCAACCCTACACTCTTGTCGAGAGATACTCGACCCACCCATCCTTATACACCCATTGTGACACTAGTTGCGGCACCACTCATCGTTGCAGTAGAGCTGCTCGTGGCTTAAAAGCCTTCGTTGTAGCATCGGTTGCGACACTACTCATCGTTGCAGTAGAGTTGCTCGTGGCTTAAAGCCTTCGTTGGATCCAAAGTTGTCAAGTGACCATGCGACCCTCATATACACTTCCTCCAATCATATCCTAGCCCATATGCAATATAATAGCACATGAATGCAACAGATAACGTATATCATGCATAAGTCATACTCATGGCACATAAGGGTATTTCAGTAATTCTATCCTATAGGGGTATCTCAGTAATTCTACCCTACAGGGGTATTTCAGTAATTTTTATCACCATGGGTCTACTTACGTTTCTTGTCCCGTCAACAAGTCCTCGTTGGCTAAAGTGAATAGATACTAAGCACCAGGTAGGATTCCAGAAAAGAGGAGGTGAGTCATTAAGACTGCTTAATTACCAAGCTCTCCCTAGATCCAATCCTAGACATGCATATACCCATTGCCACACTTTAACCTTATGACTTGTCCATAGTTACACTTAATTGGTTAATTAAGTTTTATGTTTGCTTAAGAAATCATTAGCTACTAGGCCTAAAAGTTCATTACCTAACCCTATCAAGTCCACATACATTCGAATAGCCCATTGGGCTCAATCACCTTTATATGGCCCACTAGGCCCAGTCACATTTTTACGGCCTATCAGGCCCAAATCTAATCCAAGCCATACAACCAACTTAATTTACTCGTCACTTATTAACATTCTACCAATTTCTGCTTATCTGGGCCCACAAGCCTGTCAGGCCCATTTAGCCCATTTCGGCCCAGTTGGCCAGATAGTGGGCCGAGTCCATGGAATCGCCCACAGAGCCTCTGTCGCTGTATCGATATCTCCATATGAGCATTCGCACGCTCGGGTGGTTGCCAGCGTCAACCTTCCGGCTTTTCGACTTTTTGGCATTCCAGCTTTTTAGGATTTCGGCTTTTGCCGATTCATTATGTGTGCGGTGTTTATACATACCTTTTTGAGATTTGGCACCCACTACCACCAATCTCCAACCTATAACCAGTCAAATTAAAAGTTAATCCTGTAGGATCGCCGGTGCCTCCAAGGCGCAGCGGAAAATTAGAATAATAAATTTTACCGGCGATCCATACCATGGATCCATGTGTAAGGAACGAATCGGGGTGATAAAGGTTTCGAAATTACCGAAACTTCAATCTGAGTAGACAGCGACGCCAAGGCAACGGGAATCCTGAAGCACTATCGAACCAAGCCGCAACCTTTAACGATGTCGGCCTCTACGTAGTCCACCCAATTGACAATGAACGGAAATCTCTCAGAAAACTATTTTCAGAGAGTATCACTTTTGACGGCTGCTAGGCCTCACTTTTTTGGTTTCGGGATTGCCTATGTATATATCCTTTAGGGTTTTTACCCTTGCCATATTTAAAACTTTGTGTTAATTGATATATATTCATAATGAATATTTATTACCATAAATAATCCGAATCATAATAATCGTTATTAAATAAATATAATAACGTTTAACCGAAAATTATAATTACGTTAATTATAATAAAGATTTCGGTAAACTATATTTATTTAAATTTATATATATATGAACCAAAATCATATATTAGAAAATTATGTTCTTGATTATGTGTACAACATCCTTGTACATATAGTATGTTCAATAATTTGATTGCCGAATTTAATTAATTCTATAATTAATTTAATTCATGCGACAACCAGACACAATACCAACTATGTTTTACTCCGTTCATTTCAATTAAAAGGTGTGACCCTATAGGTTCTTGTAACATTAGCAGTAATATTAGAACTATTCTAATATTACAAACAATGAGTGGCATCTAGCAATGCATCATTGCTACCTAAGTTACAAGAAGTCATGATTCGACATAACCTTTTGTGATTAACTTTTCATGCATTAATCCTTAAGTCCAATATCTTTAGAATAGACACAAGTCATGGAATAGTCACACTTGCATAGTCCATCCTATGTTTCTTGATACCTTGAGTAGACTATGATATACAAATAAGTATGACATCTCATATCAACTTATTTGAGCATGGCCATGCATTTCTAGTCTCACTCAATCAAGTGGCCTGAGATATTACTCCTATTATGTAGGAGGGACTTATCCTATATTGATCAACCATATCCCTCTACATAGATTGTGGTATATCCAACATTAGTCTTAATAGAACAACCAATTACAGTGTTCGTTTGACTATATCAAAATATACAACTCACGATGTTGGAATGATGATGATCTCAAGTATGAGGATCATATACATATTAATCACTATGAGTAATATTGTGACAATTACATAATAATCCAAGAAACATACTCATAGCGGGTCGGTCCAATATGTTGTTCTCTAACACACACATTCATGCATTGATTCTGATACTCGATATCAATGACAACTCTTTATCATCAATCAACTACATGTTAGTCTCAATGCATTATTATTGTCCTAGCCAACAATAATACTTGACTAAGGATCTTTTAAGAATAATCATATTATTCTTAGGACATTATTATAAAACAGTTTATTTATGCACACAGAAATGAAACTGAAATAATAATGGCAAAGCCTTATATTAATAAACATGATAAATCAAGTATGTTGTTACAACCATCTCGTGATTGATCTTTGGGCATACTCTTACAAATCCTTTACTTAACAGCCATATTCTTCTTTACCAAAACCCGAAACCATACACATCCCTTACCTTGGACGTCTTCGCCTTACTACCCCTTCACTTAATTGCTAACCACAATTAACTCCAAGATCTGCATTACCAGCATTCAACTAATGAGATCTACAACACAGGAGGTAAAATCTACACTTAAAGACTTATCGAACACTATATAAAGTAAAGTGACGCCCCCACTAACATTGCTAACAAATCCCTATTTGAATACTTACCACAAATGGTCCCTTACCATAATCGCAACCTTAAAGTAAGGGTACCCGATCTTGCCAACCGAAAAGGAGAGGAGAATTGAGAAATAGCTTTGGCAAACCGAGGGTTGGAATATAGGTCTAAATGTTAGTCGACAATGAAGAAAAGAAAAGAGTGGATCGACCAAGGTGATAGAACAATCGGTCACTCCCTAAAGAAATTGAAAAGTTTGGCTTTCAATAGAAAGTAAAGAAAAATAACAAGAAGGGAGTGCAAATGGCTTGAGAAGAAAGGGTTGGAGTATTTGGCTTGATGAAACAAAAAGAGTGAAAGAGTCGAGGAAAGAGGAGTAGGAATATTCAACTATGGAGAAAAAAGTGAGAATAACAAGGATGCACCAAAGTCACCTTTTGGTGCGATTTCGACAATACTACCCAACCAAAAGAAAGCTTCAATTTTAACAAAGAGAATATACTCCAAATACTAAAAATTCAAGTATGACTTCGGCAAAAGCTACCTCCAAAACCTCAAAGTCGGCACCTACCCAACCCCTAGTCGAATTTGACCTCACAATTGCCACCCTAACTCCAACTCTCCCTCATCTCTTATCTCTTAAACTTTCTCCCCTTATCATGCTTATTTTACTCTTCATCACCTTTTCAGACTTGAAGGCCAATTCAAATTTCTTTCATGAAGAGTTTAACTCCACTTCCACCACCCACAGGTACAAAAACAAAATAATATCCCCTTATTGCTTTAAGCCACGCTCGAACCTTGTATCCCTAGCTTCCTAGCGTGACGCCACCTTCTTGCTCCCCTTGTGGCGTCATTTAGCACTTTACCACAAACCAATTTGTGACTTATTTCCTTTACATTTATTTATAAACCCTACTACTTGAAGTCAAGGTTCCCCTAAGGTCAACAATCAAAATTTCCTATGACCTAACTCGCTCTCAGGACTTTATAGAAACCCTATAATACCTCAAGATCACCTCCTAACCCGTGCTAACATACAACCCACAACATCTCATGCAGAATTAAAAGTTTTTAAGATTTTTAGGGCGTTACAGAAAATCCAATTATTTTTTCTCCTAGCCTTATCCTTATTTGTTTGGCTTAAATAATATTTTCGGTCAACTCATGACAAAATGAGCTTGTTGGTTTAAGTGGTAAGGTGTTAGCTTACCCTAAGGTCTTGTGTCTGAATCCTTGTGTGAGTAAAAGGGTAATATTTTCGCAATCTCTTACTTATGTTGCGCTGGTGGTGGAATTTTATTGGAAATTAAATTTTGGTTGTTGGGTGGTTTTAGTGTACTGATTATTGAGTGATTTTGTGAGTTGTTAAGTTACCGGTTAGATAGGATTTGGAGTTTGATTTTTGATATTTTCTTTTCTTTTTATTATTTTCTTTTATTTCTTTTAATCTTTCCCAAATTCCCCATGTTTTTCAATTGCTTCCACATTCTATTCTTTTTATTTTTTCTTTCTATTTCTTCTTTCCTTTTACTTTCTTTGTTTTTTTTCATTCATGCCTCTTAGTGCTATTTTGTTCTTGATTTCTTTGTTGTTATGTTTTAATCTTTTCCCTACGAAATGGTGCAGGGGTTCAACCTTTAATCTTTTGTGCGATTTTGATTCTTCGGGAATTCATAGGTAAGTGTTCCCTATAGTTTTGTATACGGGTTGTGATTAATGGCTTAATTAGCATTGGCACGTGGTTTATTCTCATGAATTTTCATTGTTAGGTGTTAATCAAGAAGTTTAAAATTTCCCTACAAGAGTTAATGGCGCTCGGTTCTGCTGTGAATTTTTGGGTGAGTATTAGTACACCTAAGAGTCTAAATTTCGTATTAATAATGTTTATGCTAGCATTTTTTATGAATATGTTAGTTGGAAAATTGGGAAATCATTGCTAATCAGGTGGGTTAATTAATGTTTTATGTTTTGGAAGTCTTGGGGGTGGATTCACTTCAAAAATAGTTAAGGTGTGTAACGAGAAACCCGAAAAATAGCAAATGAAAAAAGACAAAAAAAAACTGCTCTATCAACGCCACACGGCCATGTGGTAGGCTGTGTGTGACACATGCCTGTGTAACAGGTCGTGTGCTGGACCATGTGAGACACATAGTCTAGGCTCTTTGGGACATATGGGTCACACGAGCTGGCCATTTAAGCCGTATGGGATGCCTGTTCTGAATTTTTCCCTAGGGCCATAAACATTATTTGGATCGATCGTAAGCATTCCATAGGGTCGGTATGCTAATAATTAAGCTATAAGACACGAATTTTGACCATTTGTTAGTGTAAAATTTAATATGAATATGTATGTTTAAAGTGTTATGAGATATGTAAAAGTTTGTAATATGCCATGTTTAGACTGAAAAACATTGTATATGTTCTGTATTCGTCATTATAAGCATGTACAACATAAATTTATCTGATATATGTTAGTATTCCATTTGCATTTGGGATAGGATTTGTTATATGGAGGAAGTATGGGTAGTTTAATAACCTGTCATTTTTAGTGGCACTATCACATATATTTCTATAAATAGCGATAAGTCGCCTAATAAACTGGCAACTCAACTGTAAATACTCTGAGAAGTGTCATACCTATACTCTATGGTGTGTAGGGTTGGACGGATACATAGTATCCAATATGGTGTGTTGGGATGGTCGGAGATGGTGTATACTGGATGGGAGTAGGATTATATATCTACATCTGTTATGATTTGATAAGCTCTATTTTTGATATCTGTATATATATATATATATATATTTGATTGATTTTAGTATGATATATTACACACTAAGTTTTGAAAATTCATTTTTTGTTTGTTTGTCACTTTCAAGTAACCCTTAGACTTAGAGGGGTAGAAGCGCCGGAGCTTGGTTAAAACTTAATTAGTTAATCATTCTACTTACTTTAATTTTATGGTGTTTTGTTATTTCTAGACTGTATGGAAATTTTGAGACTGTTTGGTTTTGGATTTTGTTTTGTCTTTAGCTAAAAATTGTTAAAACATTTCTATCAAAAATTTATGTTTTACCTACAAAGTGTCAGATTTTCAAGCAACAAATCATGTTTTCCCAAAACTTTTGTTCTAAGGAACTCCATTGTAAACCTATTTATTTTGGAAAGAGTAAACTAACGTTGTTTTCATTAAATCGGTTAATGAAATATGTTTTCAATTAAACCTAATTTTTGTGTAATAAGAGCTTACGATGTAGTTTCAAAACAAATGATTTCTAGTTTTCAAACGATTCTCAGCAACATTTCTAGATCTGGTTATAACGTCTAGGCTAGGTTTAGGGTATTACAATGGTTTTGATACTTAACCCCTGTGGTATTGCAACAAGTAAAGCAGAATGCCTAAATCTATAGTAACATGAAGAAGTATCAGTACATCTCCACACTTGTATTGATACTACAATGCAGGGTTTAAATTACTGCACTATTTTTAGCCTTTTTTTTCCTTCCGGGGCCCATTTTAAGTTTTGGTAAACTTTGGACTAATTTTAAATGATTTTAAATTTTTTTAAAGCTTTCAATCATCTCCTTACTTGTATTGATACCACAATGTAGGGTTTAACCTACTGCACTATTTTGAGCTTTTGTCCTTTTGGGGCTCATTCTAAGTTCTGGTCAACTTTGAGCCAATTTTAAATGATTTTGAATTTTTTAAAACCTTCAATCTATCTAAAACTTGATTTCATGTTTTTATAAAAATGTTTCAAGAATTTTTACTCATACATGTTTCGGTGACATTTCCCATTCGTACCAATCATTGGGACAGGTGAAGGATGTTACATCTACAAATAGTCACCCATGTAACAGCCCGATTTAGCCAAGTCAGAACAGTGGTTTCGGGACCACAAATCTGAAATAGAAAAATTTATTGTGATAAAGTTTTAAGGTTTATAGTATGATTGAATGCATGTGTGAAAATATTGTTAAGAAATTTTATCGATAGATGGCCCAATTAGACTAGTAGGACTAAATTGCAAAAAGTGCAAAATATGTGTTCTAGAAGCATTGGCTGATTAATTGTAATGGATTTGTAAATTAGAGGTCCTTATTTAGTAATTAGACCATTATATATTATGATGGACAAAAATGGACATAGAAGGGTAAAATTTAAAAGAAAGGATAAAAGGGCATTTTGGTCATTTGGTTAATAAAAGAATAAAAAGGGAAAATAAAGAAAAAATTTGTCCATCTTCTTCAAGCCTTAGCCGAATTTTGGAGCTCTCCATAGCTAGGGTTTCTTCAACTTTCAAGCTTGATAGTAAGTGCATCCTAGCCCCGTTTTTAATGCTCTTTATGTTTTTGAAGTCGTTATCACCCAATTTACCTATTTCTACCATTATTTTGAAGCAGGGTTTATAGCAGACATGGCCATGTGTCTCAACTGTGTGTAGGACATGGCTACAGGACATGGGTGTGGGCCACAAGACATGGGCGTTTGCCTAGGCCGTGTAAAGACTACACCTTAAATGTGAAATTAAATTCGCTACACGGCCTACCACACGGGCTTGTGACTTGGCCGTGCGACCTTAAATTGTTGATGATGTCATAAACAGAGAGTTACATGGGCTGAGGACACGGGCGTATCCCAAGCCACACGGGCGTGTGTGAACACACGGCCTACTCATACTGGCGTGTGACTCTCCAAAACATGAAAATTTTCTAAGTGTTGTAACAATTTTGAAAGTTCTCGGTTTAGTCCCCAACCACTTCCAATGTAGGTTTAAGGCCTCGTAGGCCCGTAATAAGGATGTTATGAGTATGTGTGAAAGGTTTTGAATTGAATGAAACTTTATGGCCTGATTAGGTATGATTAGTTACGTTTAAGTCTGGTAATGCCTCGAACTCTGTCCTGGCATCAGACTTGCGTAAGGGGTGTTACATTTAATGGTTCACAGCTATGGTTTAGTTAATTCTCGGACTAACCTAGCATGTGTACGAGTCTAGCTATACATGCCATATATAAATTATGATAGTGTGACGACTCCTGACAACTTAAATTGTGTTTTCATATAGTAAATGGATCCCGATCGAGCCGTAACTGATGGCGTTGAAAGTAATGCACCGGCTCCTGCACAAGGGACCACGCTTCCCGATAATAGGCATGTGACGAATAGTCAAGGAGGAGAGGCTAAGGAAGCCTTTCTCCATATGATGGATGAGTGGTATACAGAGTTTATTTGGGTGAATCTAAATGCTCAACCCCTTTCACCCTCTCCTATTCCTCAATCGGATCCCGTAGCTCCCTAAGGTGTGGAAATGATAAGACTGAGTAAGCCTCCTGTTGATAAGATTCGAAAGTATAGGGTTGAAGAATTCAAGGCTAATGTAGATGATGATCCTGAGAGGGTAGAATTCTGGCTTGAAAATACCATTTAGGTATTTGATGAACTTTCATACACACCTGAAAAGTGTTTGAAATGTGATATATCACTGTTGAGGGTTACATGGGAGTTCTTTCAAGAAGAATTGTGGAAGAAATATATTAGTCAGTGGTTTATTGATAAGAAATGCAAAGAGTTCTTAGAGCTAAAACAAGGCCGAATGACTATATCTAAACACGAGCGAGAGTTTATTAGTATTAGTAAGTACGCTCAGGAATGTGTGTCCACAGAAGCTATCATGTGTAAAAGGTTTGAGGATGGATTGAATGAAAATATTAGAATGTTTGTTGGAATCTTAGATATAAAAGAATTTATTGTATTAGTCGAACGAGCTTGCAAGGAAAAAGAGTTGTGTAAAGAAAAGAGAAAAGCCGAGCTCGATGCTAGAGACTCGAGAAAGACATAGATGAGTAAGTCATTTCAGTCATCGTCAAAGAAATCGAGGGATATGCATATTTGTTCAAATGTTTCAGTTGGGAATCTTAGCAGAGATCGTAGGAAGCAATATTCGGGTTTTAAGGCCTGAACTACGTCCATAGCGAGCATTGGGAATGTAAGATCTGATAAGCTAGAATGCCAACATTGCGGTAGGAGACATCCCGGTGAATATTGGATGATCAACCGAGCTTGTTTTGAATGTGGCTCCCAAGATCATTTTATTAAGGATTGCCCTGAAATGATTGAAAAAGATAACTTTCAGAATGTAAGATCAAGTAACACAACGGCTAGAGGGAGGCCAATGAAAAATGTGGGAAATGCGACTAGCAACAAAGGTGTGTCCAAGGATTTAGCTGCAAGGTCAGAAGCAAGAGCACCTATGAGAACTTATGCCATTCGTGCTTGAGAGGATGCATCATCCCCTGATGTGATTGTGGGTACATTTCTCTTTATGGTACTAATATAGTTACACTAATCGATCTTGGATCGACGTATTCTTATTTTTGCATGAATTTGGTAACTAGTATGAATTTGGCTGTGGAGTCTACTAAGTTTGTGATTAAGGTGTCAAACCCTTTAGGCAAGTATGTGTTAGTGGATAAAGTTTGCAAGAATTGTCCTATGATGATTCGAGGTCATTGTTTTCTGGCTGACTTAATGTTGTTGCCATTTGATGAGTTTGATGCTATTTTGGGTATAGATCGGTTGACAGTGCATGATGCCAAGGTAAATTGTAGACAGAAAATTATTGAATTGAAATGTGAAAATGGTGAGATGCTTCGGATTGAAACAGATGAATTGAGTGAACTACCTATTGTGATTTCACCTATGTCGGCTCAGAGAAATGTAAGAAAGGGTTGTGAAACATTTCTTGCTTATGTTTGAATACGAATGTATCCGAATTGAAGATTAAATCAGTATCGGTAGTCTGTGAATTTCCAGATGTGTTTCCAAAAGAGTTGTCTGGGTTACCTCCGATTAGAGAGATTGAGTTTGCTATTAATTTAGTACTAGGGACTGCCCCGATATCGATTGCTACGTATAGGATGGCTCTGAATGAATTAAAAGAATTAAAGACTTTGTTGCAAGAGTTGACAAATAAGGGATTTGCGAGACCCAGTTTTTCTCCCTGGAGTGCTCCCGTTTTGTTTGTAAAGAAGAAAGACAGATCTATGAGACTTTGTATCGATTATCGATAGCTCAACAAAGTGACTATAAAGAACAAATATCCTTTGCCAAGGATCGATGATTTGTTTGATCAATTAAAAGGGGAAATAGTGTTTTCAAAGATTGACTTGAGATCTGGGTACTATCATTGAGAGTTAAAGAGTCAGATGTGCTAAAAATCTCGTTCATAATAAGGTATGGACATTATGAGTTTCTTGTTATGCCTTTTGGACTTACTAATGCTCTAACCGTTTTTATCAAATTGATGAATTGAATCTTCCGACTGTACTTGGATAAGTTTGTAGTTGTATTCATAGATAATATCCTAATTTATTCTCGGGATGAGTTCGAGCATGCCGAACATTTGATAACTGTGTTGCAGATTTTGAGAGATAAGAAGTTGTTTGCTAAGTTTAGTAAAAGTGAGTTTTGGCTTCGGGAAGTCAAATTTTTGGGACATATTGTCTTTGCTGAAGGTATAAGGGTTGATCTGAGTAAGATATCGGCAATTGTTGATTGGAAGCTACCGATAAATGTGTCAAAGTTAGAAGCTTTCTAGGCTTAGTCGGTTATTATAGATAGTTTGTTAAAGGATTTTCTATGATTGCTACTCTAATAACAAGGTTGTTACAGAAAGATGTCAAGTTTGAATGGATAGAAAAATGCCGACAGAGTTTTGAGAAACTAAAGGCATTGTTGACCGAAGCTCTAGTGTTCATACAATCTGAGTCAGGAAAAGAATTTGTGATTTTTAGTGACACGCCTTTGAACTGTCTTGGATGTGTATTGATGCAAGAAGGCAAGGTGATAGCGTATGCCTAAAGACAGTTGAAACCACATGAGAAGAACTATCTGATGCACGATTTGGAATTGGCTGCCATTGTGTTTGCTTTGAAAATTTGGTGTCACCATTTGTACGTGGAGAAATGCCGTGTTTTTATCGATCATAAAAGTTTAAAGTATTTGATGACTCAAAAGGATTTGAACTTGCAACAACGAAGATGGCTTGAGTTGTTGAAAGATTATGAGCTAATGATCGATTATCACCCAGGAAAGGAGAATGTAGTCACCGACGCATTGAGTAGGAAATCCTCGTTTGTCATGTGAGCTATAAGCACAAGGCTAGCTTTGTTTGATGATGGTTTTGTTCTAGCTGAGCTGAAAACTAGACCGATGTTTCTTCAGCAAATTTGTGAAGCCTAGAGAAGTGATAGTGATTTGCAAACCAAAAGAATTCAATATGAATTGACTAGTGACTCAGAATTTCAAATCAGGGCCAATGATTGTTTGATGTTCCGAGGTAGAGTTTGTGTTCTGAAAGATGCTGAGTTGGTTCGAAAAATTTTGCACGAGGCACATAGTGGTTGTCTGTCAGTTCATTTAGGCAGTACGAAAATGTACAAAGATTTGAAGAAATTGTATTGGTGGCCTAGTATGAAAAAAGATATTTCTAAGTTCGTAGCAAAATGTTTGATTTGTCAACAAGTAAAGGCCGAACATCAAGTGCCTTCAGGTTTACTTCAGCCAGTGATGGTACCCAATTGGAAATGGGATAATATTATGATGGACTTTGTAACGGGTTTGCCTTTAACCCTAAAAAAGAAGGATGCTGTTTGGGTCGTTGTTGATCAATTGATGAAATTGGCTCATTTTATTTCGATACGTACTGACTATTCACTTGGTAAGTTAGCTAAACTGTACATAGCAGAGATTGTAAGATTGCATGGAGTGCCTATTTCTATTATCTTGGATAGAGATATGAGATTTACTTTGAGGTTTTGGAAAAAGTTGCAAGAAGCTTTGGGCACAAAGTTGAACTTTAGTACCGTGTTTCATCGACAAACCGACGGTCAGTCCAAAAGAGTAATTCAGACTCTTGATGATATGCTTCGATATTGTGTATGGGAATTCAAAGGTAGTTGGGAGAAATATCTACCTTTGGTCAAATTTTCTTACAACAACAGCTTTCAGTTGAGCATTAAAATGGAACCATATGAGGCTTTGTACGACTGCAAATGTTGAACTCCTCTGTATTGGTCGAGCTTAGTGAAAGACAGATTCACGAGGTTGATTTGGTTAAAGAAACTGAGGAAAAAAGTGAAGTAATCCGTGACTGTTTAAAGGCCGCTTCAGATAGATAAAAGTCGTACATGGATTTGAAGAGAAAAGAGATTGAGTTTCAGGTGGGCGATAAAGTATTTCTAAAAGTGTCTCTGTGGAAAAAGATTTTGAGATTTGGCAGTAAAGGCAAATTGAGTCCGCGCTTTATTGGTCAGTATGAGGTTATTAAAAGAATTGGACAAGTGGCTTATCAGTTAGCTTTACCGACAGAGTTGGAAAGAATTCATAATGTGTTTCATGTGTTGATGTTGTGATGATATCATTCTGATCCTTCGCATGTGATTTCACTGACAGAAGTTGTGATTCGACCGGATATGACATAAGCTGAAGAACTGATTAAGATTTTGGCTCGGGAAGTCAAACAATTGAGGAATAAAAGTATAGCCTTAGTGAAAGTATTGTGGCAAAGAATGGAGTAGAAGAGGCTACGTGGGAACTTGAGAAAGCCATGAGAAAACAGTACCCAAACCTCTTTTTTAGTAAGATTTTTGGGGACAAAAATACCTAAAGGGAGGAGAGTTGTAACATCCCAATTTAGGGCCAAGTCAGAATAGTGGTTTTGGGACCACAAATCTGAAATAGAAAAATTTATTATGATAAAGTTTTAAGGTTTATAGTATGATTGAATGCATGTGTGAAAATATTGTTAAGAAATTTTATCGATAGAGGGCCCAATTAGATTGTAGGACTAAATTGCAAAAAATGCAAAATATGTGTTCTAGAAGCATTGGCTGATTAATTGTAATGAATTTGTAAATTAGAGGTCCTTATTTAGTAATTAGACCATTATATATTATGATGGACAAAAATGGACATGGAAGGGTAAAATTTCAAAGAAAGTCTAAAAGGGCATTTTGGTCATTTGGTTAATAAAAGAAGAAAAAGGGAAAATAAAGCAAAAATTTGTCCATCTTCTTCAAGCCCTAGCCAAAATTTTGGAGCTCTCCATAGCTAGAGTTTCTTCAACTTTCAAGCTTGATAGTAAGTGCATCCTAGCCCAATTTTTATGCTATTTACGTTTTTGAAGTGATTATCACCCGATTTACCTATTTCTACCATTATTTTGAAGTAGGGTTTATGTTTAAAAATTTACCCATGTGTGACATGCATGTATTTTGATGTCTAATGGTAGAAAATGAAAGTTTAGTGATTTTCAGTAAATATGTCGAAAATGACCTAAATGCAAAACTTGAGAAATGTGTAGAAATATGTGAATAAATGAAAAATGTGGGATGTTATAAGCATGAATAAGATTTGGCTAGGCTTGGATTTTGTGAAAAATGAATACTTTTCATTTTACTAGCCTAGGGACTAAAGTGTAAAGAAGTGAAAAGTTAGGGGCAAAAATGTAATTTTATGTTAATATAATTTTTGGGGCATAATTGAACAAAGTGATAATTAAATGAGTTCAATGTGTTATTATAGATCAAGAAAGACGAGGAATTAACCTTGACCGAGGGATGGAAAAGGTAGTGGACTAAATCGCAAAAATAGTCATTTTGTATCGAGGTAAGTTTGTATGTAAATAATGCATCATTTTATTTTGTTCTTAATGCTTTAATGTTGTATAACATGTGTGAATGATTTATGTGACATAATCGATAAAATTTCGATAAGTTAGGAAAATTTTGGTTGAACCTTAGGAACAGAATAGGATATGAGTGACATGTCACTAGGAACCTATGTGTGATTATGTGCCTTTGTGATTCTGGGTGCTGGCTTGTACATCTACCAGTGGCTAGGTAATCCTGCATATGTTGCATATACCTGTTAGCTTGTGTGAGCAGCACAGAGTAGCTACGTCCCGATTGTCAGCTTGTGTGAACAGACCCGTGACTAGCTCGAGGATGAGCATATATGTGAAATGCGATATGAGGTAGCTTGGCTACATATGTGACCCTAATGTGCAAACCTTCCGTGTATCCGTTAATATTCCGAGTGTTCAACGAGAATGATAAAAATGTGAAAATATGTGTTTGTATGACAATGTGGTACAGGTGTGTACGTGAAATTCATAAGTATAAATTCTATAAGTGATGATCGGATGGTAAGATTGTACTTGAGAAAGTAAGCTAATGAGATTTCAAAGATAAATGTATTATTTTTCATAATATGAAATTGCAAGATTTTTAAATGGTTATAGTGTTATTTATTTGCATATAAACTTACTCAGCTTTTTAGCTTACTCCCATTACTTTCCCTTGTCTTATAGTGTCACCAAGCTAGCTCAGAACTGGGACTTGTCGGAGGCTCGCATCACACTATCAGAAACATTATTTTGGGTATTTGATATTTGTGATATTTTTGAAAGTATGGCATGTATAGGGACTTGGTCATTTTGTTAAATGTCATATTTGATTTCGCCAAAAATGTTGGCCTAAGTTAGTCAAAGGTTTATTTTGTATAAGGCCATTTGAAACTGGCCAATGTTGGTTATTGGTATAATCATGTATCTTTCATGAATGTGGTAGCTTGCATGATTAAATTGATAATTGTGTAATGTTTATGCATGGTGATTGTGGTATGTGAATGATGAGTGGATGCCTTGTTGTGAAGGTTTGGTTGTTTAATTATGTCATGATAATTGTGGTTGAATGGGTTTATGTGTTTTTGTGTTTTCAGGGTGGCAAATGGCTTAGTAAATAGCCTATATATTGTCCACACAGGTAGACACACTAGCGTGTGTCTAGACTGTGTCTAGGCTGTGTGTGACACATGGTCTGCCCCTGTGTGTGTTGATAGGCCGTGTGTCCCCTACAACCTAGTTTTGGAGAAACAAAACGCTCAGTATGGAACACACGAGCAGAGACACGGCCTGTGTCTCAACCGTGACCACAGGACATGGGCATGTGCCCAGGCCGTGTGAAGTCTGCACCTTAAATGCGAAATTAAATTTGCCAACCGGCCTAGCGCACGAGCTGAGGACACGGATGTGTCCTGAGCCACACGGGCTTGTGTGACCACACGGCCTATTCACATAGGCGTGTGACTCTCCAAAACATTTTCTAAGTGTTGTAACAATTTTGGAAGTTCTCGGTTTAGTCCCTAACCACTTCCAATGTAGGTTTAAGGCCTCGTACGCCCATAATAGGGATGTTATAAGTATGTATGAAAGGTTTTGAATTGAATGAAATTTTATGGCCCGGTTTGGTATGATTAGTTATGTTTAAGTTTGGTAATGCCTCGTACCCTATCCCGGCGTCGGACTCAGGTAAGGGGTGTTACAACCCAACTATTAGTGTGTTTCTGTTTTGGTCAACTAAGTTTAAATTTTTTATCTTAGTCACTAATTTTATCGACTTATAATATTTAGTTACTCCTGTGTTAAATAATTAACGGAATATTGATATGACCTTTTTTTATTGGCATAATAAAAAATGTAGCCAAAAAATATTTTTAGATTTTATAAATTTGGTTCTAATTATGACTAGAGTTAGGGAAAATTACAAAGCTATTATTCTTTATGAAAAATTTACATATGACGAATTAATTAGTTTCATCCAAAAGGAAGGATTAAAAATTTGTTAAGATTTAAAATTGCAAAAACAACTTAAAAAAAAGAAAGATGTTAATGTAAAAAGAAATTGAGATCATTTTGCCGCCAATTTGACATTATAAGTGAGACTCTTCCTAACAACCTTACTATATTGTAAAATGAAAAAAAATAGGAAAAAGAACATTTTAGAATATTACAAAAAACTAAAATATAGAAAAGAAAAGAAGCAATAAAAATAAAAAAAGAAGGTGGATAAAACATTAAAATCAAAATATCGTAAGAAAAAAAGAAAGATTAATAATTTAAATCTAAATGAAAAAATTGAACAAAAGATCAATGAAATTATTCTAGAATCCACTTCCTTTAAAAATGATATTTCTTCTTAGTTAGATAAATTGCAAATAGATGAATTACATACAACATTCCAATTTTCTACTGAAGATGAGCCTGTAATAAGTGTCTTAAGAATTCATTATTAAAGTTATTGATAAAATCTAAGACCTAGAACTTAAAAGATAATATCTTTTTAAAGTAAAATGCTCATTAAAAGACAAACCAAAAAAAGAAAGAAAAAAGATTATTCATAGCCAATCACAAATTTATAATATACAAAATATAATATTTAATAAATATGAAAAAAAGCTGAAATCTTGACAAATCACAAATTCTGAATTGCAATCAGAAATAAAACAAATTAAGTTAGAGTTTTCCCTTCTTAAAATTAAATGACAAGAGATGAAGAAACAAATGCAAACTCTAAAACATGAAATTCTAGAATATAGTTCTTCAAAATCTGAACTTGAGCTAAAAGATAATACACACGAGTACATGGTGATTCTTATTGAAATATCCATCCAAAGATATTTGATAAAAATAAATCTTATTATAAATAAAGAACTTCAATTGGAAATAATAGTCCTTTTTGACTTAGGGTTAGGTTAAAACTGTATTACAAAAGGGATAATTCCAACAAAATATGATGTCAAAACATCAAAATCTTTTAAAGCCGCGAAAAGGAAAAAAAAACTCAAAATTACTTACAAAATTCCTAATGCTGAAATTTGTAATAAATGTATCAAATATCAAACATGTTTTTTAAGGATAAAAAAGATACTACTCAAGATACCATATTAGGGACCCATTCACATATTTACTCAAGCCCTATAAGGTAACAAACCATTCAATCTCCACCATAGTTTTAAATACTAAGCTAGAATTTCTTTTTGTGGAAAAACCTACAATAAGAAACCTCAGCCTGTTAAAATCTTTGCTCATCCATAATTAGCAAACCAACAATTTGATTAATTATAATCATAAACAAATTTCTTTTCTAAAAAGAAAAAAGGAATAATATTTGTTACACTGCTAGTAGAGTTTTTAGACTCTACAAGTAGGGCCAAGGAGTTGACAAGTGTCTTATATAGGTATAGTATAATATTAAAAAATATTTTAAAAAAAGACACATGACAATTTTTTACAACTACTTGTGTACTAAAAAAAAATACACTAGAAGTGTACCAAATACTAACCCAAGAAAAATATGTTTTAAAAAATTAATTGAACAGTTAGCAAAAAGAAAAGCCTATAAAAATAATAAGATTAGAGAAGAGATAGAGTCAACCATATGTTTTGACATCCTAAATGCCTTCTAGAATAGGAAAAAAAATGAAACAAGATTACCCTATGAAAATGATTGATAAAAGACAAATTCCTATAAAATCAAGGCCAATATAGATGAATAAAGAATGAAAGAATTTTGTAGAAAATAAATACACAACCTTTTCAATAATAAAAAATAAAAAAACTCTCTTTGAAGTTGCTCAACATTTTATGTAATAAAAAGTGAAGAACTAAAATATGAACTCTAAAATTATTTATTAATTACAAACCTCTCAATAAAGCTATGAAATGAATTAGATAACCAAGCCCAAATAAAAATGATTTATTGCAATGCAATTATTTTTTGAAAATTCGATAAGAGCTTAAGATTTTGGCAAATCCAAATCAAAGAAGAGGAAAGATACAAAACAACATTTACTGTACCATTTGACTATATGAATAGAATGTAATGCCTTTTGGATTAAAAAATGTAACACTTAATTGTAGCGGGTTTGAAATTCGACGAGTAGACCGAATTTTATTTGAGAGGTGTGGTGTTATTCGCCCAACTGATACTCTCAGTGTAAAGTAGTGGGCGCATAGCAAGCATTGGAACATTTTAAGGGATCATCTCTAAGAGTGATAGATTGTCAAGGAGAGGAGCTTGGTGAAGTATTTAGGATTTAGGGTAATTGGGTATTCGCCAAAAAGTGTTGTACGCCAAGTTTGGTAAATTATTGTGCTAGATACATTCTAACAAGGTAGTTAGGATCGAATGAATTAATGAACCCACAAATAAATATATATTTGTTGATTTCCGTACATGTTTCTTTACAGCTCTGCAAACAACTTATAAGACAGATTGAAAAGGGACTTTGATGCATGTCAAAGTTTAATAAGGACAAAGGTTGTATATTTAGGAATTTAGTTTAGGGAAAGGGGAAATTTTATTCTTCTTCCTTCTTCAAGAAGCATTCCTGTCTAGATATCAGGGAAACCTAAAAAATCCGCTTCTTTCACTTTAGCTTAAGATTAGTAGATCTGAATTCTTACCAGTAATTACTCCATGCCAAGGTAAGATTTACAATTCTGTATTTCATGTTGAAAGGGGGTAAGTATGTTAGACTTGGTAGATCCGTAAGATAAAGGATATAAGACATTGCTTGGGAGTTTCCCAGTGTTAAATGATGAAAAAAAGGGGGTATAAGAATAAATCTTGATGAGTTTCCATGTTTTGTAGTAGTAGTCACTGCTGGTGGCTTGATGAGAGTCCAGATCTAGAGTTTTGGAGCAGCACTAGGTGCAAATCAAGTGAGTTCCTAAGCCGACTCCTGTATGTTGTTTATTTTAGATACTTCTGATCAATGCTAAAAGTAACATATTTTAATCTCGTTCTTAATGTGTTTTGGGTGATTATTCGAGGTTAAATTGTGAAATTTAGTCACATATGTTTGACTCTGTTCAAGTCATTTGGTGTAATTGGAGATCTGTGTATTTGATGAATGATGATAGAGCTCACTTTAAGTTTCATGCCTGAAGTGCCAATTTATCATTATATGTGATTGTGTTATGTGAGATATGTCTAAATGACTAAGTAAATGCTAAGGAATTAAACTATTAGATAATGCAAAAACAGGCCCTATATGACACTAGACATAGGAACATTGTAAATGTATATATATGGTTGTTTGATGAGGCATGATGATATGTTTACATAGTGGTTATTCTATTCATTCATTGAGATTATTAAGCTCACGCACTCCCTTCTTTACCCATTGCAAATTAGTTGTGTGACGGTGTGAGTAGTGTGGTTTGCGAGAGGTGATCCAAAAATATTTTGTGATTTTGTAAGTGTTCATAATTTAATTATGTTTTGGGGGAATAAGGCAATATGGTAGTCTTAATTATAGCCATGATAATTTCTAGTCATCTTGCTGGTTTTTTATTCAGTTTATAAGGATTATACATTCTAGTTATGCTTAGGTTCATGAACATAAAAATGGTTTGAAGTTATTTGCTCAGATACAATTTTATGATTTTGAACTATTAATTAGGCCATTGGATGATTATTTGCTGAGGTAATTGATGCATGATGTTTAGAAACTAAATTGGAATGGATTATTTGTATAAGTATGCTGTATTTTTTAGGTCTAGGGCAGAGGTATCGATAATCAAGTTTAGAAATGATACCTTTGTGCCTTGAAATGTGTAGGAAGTCAAAATAGAGATTTAGTATCGATACATTTGCTTGAGTATTGATACCCGGGGTAAATTTATCGATATTTCATAATAGGTATTGATAATTTTTGAAACTTTGGTTTTTAATCGAGAAATAGAATGCGAGTTTGGTATCGTTTTTCCAGGTGGTATCACTTAAAGAAAATATCAATACCCTAGAGACAGTATCGATACCTGTAGACATATTTTTGAGAATTTTGTTAAATGGACTGTATACACGTTTAATACGTTTATAGGACTAATTGACGTAAGAATAACATGTACTAATGATAGCTAACAAATATGTTTGACTAAAAACCTATACGAACACTAAAATGATGGATGTCTTGTTAAGAGTGAGTTTTTAGTTGTTGTTATGATGTGAGACGGTGGTGTGGCATTTTGATATTTGGGCTTGATGACCAAGCCGGGTCTATGGTGTTACATAATATTTCTAGGCTATTAATCCATGTTTAATGTGTTTAAATCAGAGGAGGAATAGACCTTGTTTAAGAGTAGATCTAGCATATTTGAGTGGAGGTGCATGCAATCCTAAAAAAAGGATGACATAAATCTACCGAATTAGAGTCAAATCTAATAAAGGGATCCATAGATTGAGTTAATGCGATAATAGGGGTTTTAAGTAGAAAAAAATTTCAATTAATCAACCTAGAGTCAATTGCTCTTAGTCTTGAAGAGAGATATTAGCATAATTTAGGGATTTCTACAGATCAAGGTACTAAGTGAAGAAATTGTGTAATTTAGATTGATAGTGATAAATGAAGTCTAGGTGGATTTTTTCCTGGGTATTGTTTCGCTTCTTGGTTGTTAATCGTTTGTTTTCCTAATTCATTATTTTTCATGTTCTTTAGTTAAATAATTTAGTTAATTTTAGTTTTAATCAATCTCTCCAATTTTCGGTTAAATAATAGAAAGACAATAATTACTAGTACTTTTAGTCCTCGTAGGAATGATATCTTTGCTCACTGTAGCTATACTATTAATTGATAGGTGCACTTGCCTTAGTTAGATTTTTAGTTAGTTTATGATTGCAATCAACTTCTGCAAAAGATCGTATGAACTGTGATTTAAAACTAAAAGGGATGGCGTGATGAATATGCTAATATATGAATGTTGGACAACATTTGCATGTATAGTTTGCATGAATCTGACAAGTATAGAGTATATGATAAGAAATATGGAGTCGAAAGTATGGTTGTAAGAGAATGCCTGAGATGTATGTTAAGTTTGGTGCAAGTGCATGAAAGATCTGTTATGTGAGTTTGTGTCTATTCAATGTGGTGGAGTCTAAAAGGGGTCTGTCAGGACACTAATTACGATCTCTAAAAGGAAAGCTAGGGCCATGACACCATATCGTGTACGACCATAGTTAGGTTATGTCATCATATGGAAAAACTCTACCGTGTAAGACCATAGCTGGTGGGTTATGACATTGTATGGAATAAACTAAAGGAAGGTTATTACCTAATGGGGTTTCCTGCGTGAACTAGGACGATGAGGGGCAAACCTCACGAAATGTTAGTTTAGGCAAAACTTTATCGTGAACATGCCATAAAAAGGAAGCCTTTGTGTCTATCTATAAAAAGGAAAGCCCTGGTGACAAATAATGAAAGGAACGCCTTCATCGCACGCATAATAGAATGACCATTGTGGCAACCATTTGAAGGAAATACTATAATACCCTAGACCCGACCTAGACGTTATGGTCGAATCTGGTGATGTCACATGATAGGGTGTTTAAACAAAGTCGTCATGTCAAAAACATTTTCGATTTGTCTATTTTTAGTTAACTCTTAATATCTTTAAAAACCATTTGCCAGTTAAGTCGATTTGTGAAAACGTAAATCGTAGCGGAAGCTTTTGAAAACATTTGTTTTAAAAAAATCGACGTTATTAAGTAAATCCGATCATTTTAGAAAAACCCCTTTATTTTAGTAAAATCCGTTTGTTTGTTAAGTTGCACAGTTATAAAATCCATAAAACTAAGAAAAACCCACAATTTTAGGAAAAAGTCTGAAAAGTCCCAAATTACATCGAAATTAACCAATAATAAGAATATACTCATAAATCCTAAATCATACTAAAAAGTGCTAGTAACCGTGGTTGTAACGCCCGAAATATTTTTTGGATTTCGTAATTTTAATTGTCTTGTTTTGATTTCATGTTTCGGGGTGTTAGTTAAGTGAGTTGGGAGTGGGCTGGAATGTCGGAAGGGTTCTGTGAACGAACCTAGGTCTTTAAGAAAATTTTTATTTTTGGCTTAAGTAGATCTAGGCTCGCGAATAGTAGGCCTTTTATATAAATGCGACTGTAGCATGTCATGAAAAGCACGATGGTAAGTTGGCAAGGGGTCGTGTGTTGTGCGCCTGGGTCGGGGGTTCGAGTCTAAACTTAGGGGGAAACTGTTATTTTTTTTAAGGCTTAAAGGGGATCTCAGCACATTGGATAGAAGGCTTTTAAGTTGTTGGGTGGGGATTTTGACATGAAAGTCGTGTTGGTCCAGTGGCAAGGCGAGTGGTAAGGGGCGTTTAAGGGAAGGTTGCAGGTTCGAGCTATCCGGGCGCCATTGTGTATTAATTTTTGCTGCTCGTGCAAGAAAGAATTTGAGGCTGACCGAATGTGGTAAGAGTTGACTTGGTCAACTGGTGGAGGTCAATTGGTGGAAGGATATTGATTTGAAATTTGGATTGATGGCTGGCTAAAATCAAGCTGCTAATAAAGGATTTGAATATGGGAAGATTTGGCTGAATGTGGGACTTTGTTGGTGCCATTCGGTCATTTGTGATTTTGGTGCCGAATTAGGGTGATTAGACTGAGGATATTTTGGCTTTTGATTGGGGTAGTGGGGATTGCTTTCTTTTTTTTTGTTTTTTTCGTAATCTAAGCTTTGACCGAGGGTATCATTTCTTTACTCAACACAAAAGTCTTTTGTGTTAATTTTTGTTTTATCTCCCCTATTGGTGCTTTGCATTCTTTTGACTCCCAATCGAGTACATCTCCACTCCTTTTTGTTTGAACTAATGCATACTCTTTCTTTCTAATTCCTTTCAAGCAGTTTCTCTTCTCTTTTGTTTATACAATCGTTGAATGCACCTTTGGTTTTGGTTCCCATCAATTTTTCTACTCCCTTCTTTTCTCCATATTAGCCGAATGTTTCTTTCTTTTTGTTAAACCAAAAATTCTTCTATTTTCCATCTCTAGCCGAGCCACTATCCCTTGACTCTCTGTCTTTTATTCATTTCTTTCTAAATCAAGTTGATCACACTCTCTTCTCATTGGTTTTGAAGATTGAATGTACTCCTTAGCAATCAGTTTCCTTGAGGGTGAGCAGGATTACACTTAAGGTAAGTGTTTAATGTTGAATGTTCCCTTTTGGGGTGGTGGCCAGATGAGGATTGTTGCTTTTGGGGTAACTTTCGAATCTTTGAACATGTGGTTGAGCATTTTGGTTTAATAAAGGTTGGTTTGTTCACTCAAGTGGGAAGGTAAGGATCTAAGTGTATTTGGTAGGTTTCTTCACTCAAGTGGGAAGGTAAGGATGCCGTGTAACGGCCCACTTTAGACCCTAGTCGGAACAGGTGGTTTCGGGACCACTTAACCGAGTCGAATTATTATTTTTATTGCTTTAATATGTTTTACAGCATGATAGAATCACAGTGTGAAAGTTTGATTTAGAAATTTTATCATTTGACTAGTTAATTTGATAAAAAGGATTAAATCGCATAAAGTGATAAATTAGGGTTCTATTTGGTAAATGGCTTATTTGACCTTGGCTTTTTAAATAAGGGCCCTTAAATGGTTATTTTACCTTTTCTAAAGCTAGTGGACATTTATTTCCTTAATGAATTGTTTTTAAATGGTTTATGTTCAAAGGTTAAAATTGTCCTTTAATTATTATATGTTATATTAGATAAATAAAACATGAAAATGCCTTGATTTTATTTCTCTTCCACTGATTTTGAACAAAAGAAAATAAGGGTTTAAGCTTCCTTGATATTCGGCTACTTCAAGCTTCAAATTGAGGTTCGTTTTTGTTCCGTTTTCGATAATTTTTACGTTTTTGTAATCATTGCTTCATATATTAACTGACCCATACCTCAATTTCTGTTTTTGATTATGTTTTTAAAAAATGCCATTGATGAATCTATGATATTTTAGAAGATTTTGATGAATTATGAAATATTATGTGGAAATATACAAGAATTTTAAAGTGATTTTTGAAGAAAATGGGTTTTGAGGATTTGATTGTAAAAAGGTAGAATTTTTAAGGTTAAATTTGTGATTAATTGAAAGATATATGCTTGTATAAGTCCCTTGAATATTCGGCTATAGTGAATTGGGGGATTGATTGTGTAATTTGTCATTTTTGTGATGAGAGGACTAAATTGCAAAGTATTAAAAATATAGGGGCTAAATTGCAAATATGTCAAATTATATGTTTTTGGATTGAATTGAATATGTGAGTTAGTAAATAGCTAAATTTTGCATTAATATAGATAAAGACGATCGAATCCCGGAACTTGATCGGGGAAAACGGAAAATAGACGAGTAGATACGGGATTACGAGGTAAGTTCGTATAACGAATTTAATGTATTTATATATGCTCATATGTATTGTTATTTGAAAATATGAAATGCTAGATGATTAAATAGCCTAATGAAACGAGTATATATGAGATTGAAATAGAAATGTTAAATTGTTACAAGTGATAAATTGAATACTGCGCCCCGTTAGAACCGTAGAAGTCGATAGGATACGAGTGACATGTCACTAGGGCTACAGGGTGGTTCGAGCTCCTGCATTTGTTGCAGACTCACCACGTGCTCATGAGCTACAGGTTTATCCTTCGGGATTACATGTTCAGCCTACGGGCTTGCCAATTATCCTTCAAGATTATATGTTCAGCCTCCGGGCTTACCGTACAGGCTCGAAAGAGCATATATGACGCATTGACGGATTACAGGTTATATGTATATACACTGTGTGTGTATCACCCGAGTATCTTTCAATGTTCTTATAGGTTCAACGGGCAATACCGATACATGTTACAGGAAAGGTTAATTGATATCTGAATATATGAGAAAGATGTTATGTGAATACATGAATGGTATAAGGCACATGTTATAAGAGTTATGTGCTATACATGAGATAATGAAGTATATGAAATACATGTCATATGATTTGTATGAATGGAATGATACTAGTTACATGATCAACATGTTATATGAGAAAGTGCAAAATGAAGGCATATTATGCCATATGATTTTCAAGATTTGTATATGTTACATGAAATGAAGTATTTGATAAGCTTTTATATATGATATGTTATGAAACTACATAAACTAATGAGTGTGAGCTTGTGCAATAGGCTATAAGATCATATGTTTGTAATGGCCTTATTTATGGATACCTAATTGAAATGGTAAGTTTCATTTCATGTTATATGGACTTACTAAGCTTTCAAAGCTTACTTCGTTTACTTTTCCCTTGTTTTAGATTCGGAAGCTAGCTCGATAATCGGACGTGTCGGAGATCACCATCACACTATCTATTAAGCTTTGGTACTTTTAAACCTTTTGTAAATGAAATGGTCATGGCATGTATAGGCTAGATATTTTGTGAGCATGATATAATTTGGTAAATGATCAAGCTATGAGATGTGGCTTGGGTCATAAATGTTTTTAATCAAGTATTTGAGTTGTTCTTTGGCTATATGTGCTTATGGAAAGATATGTGATTTTGATGAGACTATAAGCTTGCATAGTTAATATGTTTACTATGTTATATGTACAAGATATGTGCATTGTTATGCTTAGTGAGTGCAAGATTTATGATGATTTTGGTCAATTATATGCTTGAATTGGTTTGTTTTTAGGTGGCAATTTGGCTTAAACCGAGCCTATAACGTGCCACACGGCCAGGGAACACGGGCGTGCGCTTCGACCGTGTGTCCCCTGCACCTTGATGTTTTGGTCAGTTTTGGTACACGACCTAGACACACGGGCGTGTTTGGAAACTTGTAGCCTTGTGAAATTTGGCAGTATAGTCACACGGTCTGCTCTGTTTTGTACACGGGCGTGTCTGGCAGCCGTGTGATATTTGACAGTTTCGACCACGAGCTAAAAGGTTTGGGCGTGTCTGGAGGGACATGACCGTGTGAGAAGAACACGGGCAAGGGGCACGGCCGTGTGTCCCTAACTTAAAAATTTCACAAATTTTCCCTATCTTTTAGCATGTTTCCAATTAGTTTTCCAATAGTTATATGCATCATTTTATAATCAATTGAAGCATGCTCTGATGATTGATGATACGTGTTGGATCTTGATTAAAAAGTTTAAAATTTTACTGCTCCGATATATGTTACAAGTCCGATAATGCCCCTTACCTATTCTGGCGACGGTTACAGGATAGGGGTATTACATTTGGTTGGTATCAGAGTCACGGTTTAGTCAATTCTAGGACTACCGTAGTGAGTATTAGTCTAGCTATACATGCCATGTACATGAAATGTGATAGTGTGATATCTCCTGACATCCTTTGAAATCTGTTTTATATAGTAATGGATCCGAATCGAGCTTTAGCTGATGATGTTAAAAGTATTGCGCTAGCACCCGCTCAAGGGGCTGTGCCTTTTGAATCGAGCCCTGCTGTGGCCAATTAGGAAGAAATTAAACAAGCTTTCTTCCAAATGATGTCTGGATGGTTTAGTGAGTTTGTGCGAGCAAACCCGGCTGCTCCGCAACCTCCACCCCCTCCCGTCCCGCAACCTAACCCTGATAATGTACGAGTTGTGGATCCTCTGAGATTGAACAGACCTCCTGTCGATAAGATACGAAAGTATGGTGCTGAGGAATTCTGAGCTTCAGCAAGTGATGATACTGAGAGGGCTGAATTTTGGCTTGAGAATACGATCAGAGTTTTTAATGAACTGGCTTGTACTCCTGATGAGTGCCTGAGATGTGCTATTTCTTTGCTTCGAGATTCAGCATATCAATGGTGGAATACATTGACCTCGGTTGTACCACGAGAACGAGTCGATTGGGATTTCTTCCAGACGGAATTCAAAAAGAAATACATCAGTCAACGATTCATCGATCAGAAAAGAAAAGAGTTTTTAGAGCTGAAACAGGGTCGAATGTCTGTAACTGAATACGAGAGAGAGAGAGTTCGACTCAGCAAATATGCTCGCGAATGTGTTTCTACCGAAGCAACAATGTGCAAAAGGTTCGAAGATGGGCTAAATGAAGAAATTTGACTATTAGTCGGAATACTTGAGCTGAGAGAGTTTGTAGTTCTCGTTGATCGGGCTTGTAAAGCCGAATAGCTTGCTAAAGAAAAGAGAAAAGCTGATTCTGAATTCAGAGAAGCTAGAAAAAGGTTTGCGGGTAAACCGTATCAGTCTGGATCCAAAAGATCAAAGGATTTTCATCCTCGTCCTGCTGCTTCTACGGGCACATCTATCCGAGAGAAAAGTGTTAAGACTTCTCATTTGAGACCTCAGACGACTTCTGTAGCTAGTGCGGGTAGTGTGAGATTCCCGGATCAGAGTGCAAGCATTGTAATAGAAGGCATTTTAGAGAGTGTCGACTGATGAGTGGGGCATGTTTTCGATGTGGATCGTTAGATCATTACTTGCGTGATTGTCCTGAAAGATCTGTACCTGATAGAGAACAATCGACTAAGACGAATAATGTTGCATCGAGAGGTAGACCGTCGCGAAGTGTTGGGAACCAAAGTGGAAATCGTAATGTAGCGAGAGATGCTAATGTGAGCTCTGAGATGCGTACTCCTGCGAGAGCTTATGCAATACGTGCACGCGAGGAAGCCTCGTCGCCTGATGTTATTACTGGTACTTTTTCTCTCTGTAACACTGATATTGTTGCGTTGATAGATCCTAAATCAACTCATTCATATATCTGTATGAAATTAGTGTATGAAAAGAATTTAAGTGTTGAGTCTACGGAATATGTAGTTAAAGTATCGAATCCATTAGGAAACTCTGTGTTAGTTGATAAGATATGTAAGAAATGTCCGTTGATGACTCGGGGATATTATTTTTCGGCTGATCTGATGCTCCTCCCTTTTGACGAATTCGATGTAATACTGGGCATGGACTGGCTAAATGCGCATGAGGCTATTGTGAATTGTCGAAGTAAGAGTATATAATTGAAATGTCAAAATGGTGAGATTCTTCAGATTGAATCAAATGATTCGAATGAATTACCGATAGTGATTTCTGCCATGAGGGTCAGAAGTATGTCAGAAAAGGCTATGATGCGTATTTAGCGTATGTGATGAATTCTAGCAAGACAGAATTAAAAATTGAGTCTGTACCAGTTGTTTGTGAGTTTTCAAATGTTTTTCCGGAAGAATTACCGGGTTTACCGCCGATTAGAGAAGTTAAATTCGATATTGAATTGTTACCGGGCACTACTCTGATATCGATAGCTCCATACAGAATGGCACCGACGGAATTAAAAGAGTTGAAAGCACAGTTACAAGAATTGACGGATAGAGGTTTCGCGAGACCGAGCTTTTCACCTTGGGGTGCTCCCGTATTATTTGTGAAAAAGAAAGATGGAACGATAAGAATGTGTATTGATTACCGACAGTTGAACAAGGTAACAGTGAAGAATAAATACCCTCTTCTGCAGATTGATGATTTATTCGATCAGTTAAAAGGAGCTACTGTATTTTCAAAGATTGATTTGAGATCGGGTTATTACCAGTTGCGAGTTAAAGATTCAGATATACTGAAAACTACTTTCAGAACACGATACGGACATTATGAGTTTCTGGTCATGCCTTTCGGGTTGACAAATGCACCTGCAGTGTTCATGGACTTGATGAACCGTGTATTCAAACCGTATTTAGATAGATTCGTTGTCGTGTTCATTGATGACATTCTAATCTATTCACGTGATGAGGTAGAGCATACTGAGCATCTGAGAATTGTGTTGCAAATTTTGAGAGATAAGCAGTTGTTTGCCAAATTTAGCAAATATGAATTTTGGCTTCGAGAAGTCGGATTTTTGGGTCATATTATTTCTGCGGAAGGCATCAGAGTAGATCCGAGTAAAATATCTGCTATTATAGACTGGAAGCCCCCGAGAAATGTATTTGAGATTAGAAGTTTTCTGGGATTAGCGGGATATTACCGAAGATTTGTTAAAGGATTCTCGATGATTACAGTGCTGTTGACTCGATTGTTGCAGAAAGATGTGAAATTCGAGTGGACTGATAAATGTCAGCAGAGTTTCGAACAGTTGAAAGCCCTGTTAACAGAAGCTCCGGTTTTAGTTCAACCCGAATCGGGGAAAGAATTTGTTATATACAGTGATGCATCTATTATCGGACTGGGCCGTGTATTGATGTAAGATGGGAAAGTCATAGCTTATGCCTCTCGACAGTTAAAGCCGCATGAGAAGAATTACCCGACGCATGATCTTGAGTTAGCTGCTATATTATTTGCATTAAAGATTTGGCGGCATTACTTATATGGTGAGAAATGTAGAATTTTTACCGATCATAAAAGTCTGAAGTATCTAATGTCACAGAAAGATTTAAATATGCAACAGCGGAGATGGCTCGAACTACTAAAAGACTATGAATTTGTAATTGATTATCATCCAGGGAAAGCTAATGTTGTAGCTGATGCGCTAAGTCGAAAGTCTCTGTTTACTCTGCGAGCTTTGAATGCTCAAATAATGTTATATGATGATGGATCTGTTTTAGCTGAGCTAAAGGCTAAACCGTTGATTCTGCAGCAAATTTTCGAAGCTCCAGGGACTGATCCCGATCTGCAAGCTAAACGACTTCACTGTGAGTCTAATTCTGATTCTGACTTTTCTATAAGGAACGATGATTGTTTAATGTTTCGAAATAGAATTTGCATACCGAAAAATAGTGAACTCATTTAGAAAGTTCTACACGAGGCACATGACAGTCGATTTTCAGTTCATCCGGGTAGCACTAAGATGTATAACGATTTGAAACAGCAATACTGGTGGTCAGGAATGAAACGTGACATATCAAAATTCATATCGAAATGTTTGATCTGTCAGCAAGTTAAAGCTGAACATCAGGTACCGTCAGGCTTATTACAGCCTATTATGATTCCAGAATGGAAATGGGACAGAGTCACTATGGATTTTGTATCTGGACTACCTCTGACTCTAAAGAAGAAAAATGCAATCTGGGTTATCGTTGATAGATTGACGAAATCTACACATTTTATACCGGTAAGTGCTGATTATTCTCTGGATAAATTAGCGGAACTATATGTATCTGAAATTGTGCGATTACATGGTATACCATTATCCATTGTGTCTGATAGAGATCCGAGGTTTACCTCGAGATTCTGAAAGAAGTTTCAAGAGGCTTTGGGAACGAAATTGAGTTTCAGTACAGCATTTCATCCCCAGACCGACAGTCAGTCTGAAAGAGTTATTCAGATTCTGGAAGACATGTTACAGTGTTGTATTCTTGAATTCGAAAGTAATTGGGAGAAATACTTACCTCTGATAGAGTTTGCATACAATAACAGTTTTCAGACGAGTTTAAAGATGGCTCCATATGAAGCATTATATGGTCGTAAATGTCGAACATCGCTATACTGGACGGAATTGAGTGATAGAAAGTTACACGGGGTTGATCTAATCCGAGATACAGAAGAAAAAGTAAAAGTAATACGCGATAATTTAAAAGCAGCTTCAGATAGACAGAAATCATACGCAGATTTGAAACGGAAAGAAATAGAGTTTCAAGTCGGAGACAGAGTATTTTTGAAAGTATCACCATGGAAGAAAATTCTTTGTTTTGGCAGAAAAGGAAAGTTAAGTCCTCGTTTTATCGGGCCGTATGAAATTGTGGAACGAATTGGACCTGTAGCTTATCGGTTATCGTTACCGTCTGAGCTTGAAAAGATTCACGACGTATTTCACGTTTCAATGCTTCGACGATACCGATCTGATCCGTCTCATGTCATTTGTCCCATAGATGTGGAATTACAGTCTGATCTATCGTACAGCAAAGAATCAATTAGAATTCTGGCCCGAGAAATGAAAGAGTTGAGAAATAAGCGTATAGCACTTGTAAAAGTTCTCTGGTGTAAACACGGAATAGAAGAAGCTACGTGGGAACTCGAGGAAACTATGTGAAAACAATACCCTAACTTGTTCACTGGTAAGATTTTCGAGGACGAAAATCCCTAAGGGGGGAGAGTTGTAACGGCCCACTTTAGACTCTAGTCGGAACGGGTGGTTTCGGGACCACTTAACCGAGTCGGATTATTATTTTTATTGCTTTAATTATTTTACAGCATGATAGAATCACAGTGTGAAAGTTTGATTTAGAAATTTTATCGTTTGACTGGTTAATTTGATAAAAAGGATTAAATCGCATAAAGCGATAAATTAGGGTTCTATTTGGTAAATGGCTTATTTGACCTTGGCTTTTTAAATAAGGGCCCTTAAATGGTTATTTTACCTTTTCTAAAGCTAGTGGACATTTATGTCCTTAATGAATTGTTTTTAAATGGTTTATGTTCAAAAGTTAAAATTGTCCTTTAATTATTATATGTTATATTAGATAAATAAAACATGAAAATGCCTTGATTTTATTTCTCTTCCACCGATTTTGAACAAAAGAAAATAAGGGTTTAAGCTTCCTTGATATTCGGCTACTTCAAGCTTCAAATTGAGGTTTGTTTTTGTTCCGTTTTCGATAATTTTTACGTTTTTGTAATCGTTGCTTCGTATATTAACTGACCCATACCTCAATTTCTGATTTTGATTATGTTTTTAAAAAATGCCATTGATGAATCTATGATATTTTAGAAGATTTTGATGAATTATGAAATATTATGTGGAAATATACAAGAATTTTAAAGTGATTTTTGAAGAAAATGGGTTTTGAGGATTTGATTGTAAAAAAGGTAGAATTTTTAAGGTTAAATTTGTGATTAATTGAAAGATATATGCTTGTATAAGTCCCTTGAATATTCGGCTATAGTGAATTGGGGGATTGATTGTGTAATTTGTCATTTTTGTGATGAGAGGACTATATTGCAAAGTATTGAAAATATAGGGGCTAAATTGCAAATATGTCAAATTATATGTTTTTGGATTGAATTGAATATGTGAGTTAGTAAATAGCTGAATTTTGCATTAATATAGATAAAGACGATCGAATCCCGGAACTTGATCAGGGAAAATGGAAAATAGACGAGTAGATACGGGATTACGAGGTAAGTTCGTATAACGAATTTAATGTATTTATATATGTTCATACGTATTGTTATTTGAAAATATGAAATGCTAGATGATTAAATAGCCTAATGGAACGAGTATATATGAGATTGAAATAGAAATGTTAAATTGTTACAAGTGATAAATTGAATACCGAGCCCAGTTAGAACCGTAGAAGTCGATAGGATACGAGTGACATGTCACTAGGGCTACAGGGTGGTTCGAGCTCCTGCATTTGTTGCAGACTCACCACGTGCTCATGAGTTACAGGTTTATCCTTCGGGATTACATGTTCAGCCTACGGGCTTACCGATTGTCCTTCGGGATTATATGTTCAGCCTCCGGGCTTACCGTACAAGCTCGAAAGAGCATATATGACGCATTGACGGATTACAGGTTATATGTATATACACTGTGTGTGTATCACCCGAGTATCTTTCGATGTTCTTATAGGTTCAACGGGCAATACCGATACATGTTACAGGAAAGGTTAATTGATATCTGAATATATGAGAAAGATGTTATGTGAATACATGAATGGTATAAGGCACATGTTATAAGAGTTAAGTGCTATACATGAGATAATGAAGTATATGAAATACATGTCATATGATTTGTATGAATGGAATGATACTAGTTACATGATCAACATGTTATATGAGAAAGTGCAAAATGAAGGCATATTATGCCATATGATTTTCAAGATTTGTATATGTTACATGAAATGAAGTATTTGATAAGCTTTTATATATGATATGTTATGAAACTACATGAACTAATGAGTGTGAGCTTGTGCAATAGGCTATAAGATCATATGTTTGTAATGGCCTTATTTATGGATACCTCATTGAAATGGTAAGTTTCATTTCATGTTATATGGACTTACTAAGCTTTCAAAGCTTACTTCGTTTACTTTTCCCTTGTTTTAGATTCGGAAGCTAGCTCGATAATCGGACGTGTCGGAGATCACCATCACACTATCTATTAAGCTTTGGTACTTTTAAACCTTTTGTAAATGAAATGGTCATGGCATGTTTAGGCTAGATATTTTATGAGCATGATATAATTTGGTAAATGATCAAGCTATGAGATGTGGCTTGGGTCATATATGTTTTTAATCAAGTATTTGAGTTGTTCTTTGGCTATATGCGCTTATGGAAAGATATGTGATTTTGATGAGACTATAAGCTTGCATAGTTAATATGTTTACTATGTTATATGTACAAGATATGTGCATTGTTATGCTTAGTGAGTGCAAGATTTATGATGATTTTGGTCAATTATATGCTTGAATTGGTTTGTTTTTGGGTGGCAATTTGGCTTAAACCGAGCCTATAATGTGCCACACGGCCAGGGAACATGGGCGTGCGCTTCGACCGTGTGTCCCGTACACCTTGATGTTTTGGTCAGTTTTGGTACACGGCCTAGACACACGGGCGTGTCTGGTAACTTGTAGTCGCGTGAAATTTGGCAGTATAGTCACACGGTCTGCTCTATTTTGTACATGGGCGTGTCTGGCAGCCGTGTGATATTTGACAGTTTTGACCACGGGCTGAAAGGTTTGGGCGTGTCTGGAGGGACACGGCCGTGTGAGAAGAACACGGGCAAGGGGCACGGCCGTGTGTCCTAACTTAAAAATTTCACAAATTTTCCCTATCTTTTAGCATGTTTCCAATTAGTTTTCCAATAGTTATATCCATCATTTTATAATCAATTAAAGCATGCTCTGATGATTGATGATACGTGTTGGATCTTGATTAAAAAGTTTAAAATTTTACTGCTCCGATATATGTTACAAGTCCGGTAATGCCCCTTACCTATTCCGGTGATGGTTACGGGATAGGGGTGTTACATGCCGATTATACGATTTGGGTAGTTAGACATGTATATGGTTTATTCTGTTTAGTTAACTAACTGGGCACTACGATTGATTTATAGGTTCTATATCATGGGGTGATCTTCCGTTCGCAAGTCAGGTGTGTGTTAATCACACTTTCAGATTTTGAAGGCGAGATGTCGAATTGTTAAAGCCAAAAAAGCCGACGAATCGAAGATTTGGCCATATGGGTGTGCGAACGCCCATGTGATCAGCTGAGGCCATGGATTGTGGCCTTACATCGAAAGACAACTATCACGAGCGGTTTCGTAAGTTGGGCCGAATTCAGCCGATGGTTTCGTGGGCCCGCTTGACAGGCCCTAGCCCCTAAATAAGTTTCTGGACTGGTTGGCTGTAACGCCCTAAAATTTTGGTCTTTCTTGAATTATTGTTCACCGTGTAAAACGTTTTAACTCTGGTATTTGGTTGTGAAATTCGTGTTTTGGGAATGTTATTGGGCCTATGGAAGGCCCAAGTGTTGGTTAAAAACTTGGGAAAATTTTTTAAATTTTCACTAGGGAGATAGGGGACTTTTGGAAGCAGGGGTCTTAAATAAATTTGGCTAAATTGAAGCACAATGGAGCTCCTGGTAAAATGGTTGTGTGACGCCACTTAGGAGCTACAAAAGTGGCGCCTAAATGAGTGGGAAGGCCAAGGTTCAAGTCCCAGGTTATGCAAGGAAGGCGTTAATTTTTTATGCAGGGAGCAGGCAGGAATTTGAAGCAGAATAAAACTCTGCTTGAGGAGTGTTTGGATCGGTCATGAGAGGATATTGTGGAGTGAATCAAGGAGCAGATTAAAGTGTTTTTGAATTTGAAGTAAGGTGGCCGGCCAAGAGGACTCTTAGTAGTGCATTTTCGGCATTTTTGCATAGGAAGTATTCGGCTATTAGGTGCTATTAGTGCCGTTTTCCTTTAAGTTCTTTTGGTGATGATTGTGCCGATTTTTTTTGCTTAGCTTCCATAATTCTTCTTTTTCTTCTTTTTGTGTTGGTAGCCGAAACCTAATGTAAGCCTCATTGCCGAACCTATCTTGACCAAATACCTCTGTGCCGTTTGCTCTTGGCCAAATCGACTACTCTCACTCTTCTCTTCTTTCAAAGCCTTCAATAGCTGAACCCCTATTCTTTCATCCCTTCTAGTTGTCATTTTACCCCACCTACTTTATTGATTGAAATAACAAGAGCACTATACCACCTTCTCAAAAGCCAAAAGCACCTCCTTCCAACCATTCAAAAGCCGAATATCTCTAGAGACAATTGGGTGACATTAGAGTTAGATTTACGGTGAATCTAGAATAGATCGGAGATAGTGGAGCGTGGGAGCAATACTCTTCGAGTGGTGACATTGGTAAGTGATCTAATCACTAAGTACATTCGTTTATTAAACTCTTAAAGGAAGACCGAAACCTATAGGTCCTTAGAGGGCATGTCGGCATTTCTTGTAAGGTTCTAATGCTATGGTTTGATTCTTTTGCGCATTGGATAGCAAGGAACGGTGATCAAGCGAGGAGTTGTGGAAGGCTAACGCAGTTGGACATTGAGATCTAGTCCATAACCGAGAAAAGGGTAAGATTTTAATGACTTAGGATATGTAGGCCGATTGTGGTAAGGGTTTATGGCTCTTTGGTTATAGATTATTAGACTAAAAGTTATCGTTCAATTGTAGGCCCTTCATACGTGGATTTCGTCAATGTTCGACAGTTAACAGGTGTGTAACGTATCTCCATCATAGACTAGGATGGCTAAAGGCCGTAATGACCGAAAACTGTGCTAAAGTGACCGATCAAAGTGACCGAAAATCAGTCTTGGAAGGATCTAAGAGTAGCCAAATACTCTATTGTGGTCAAACTGGGAATTGACGGTGGCAAAATTGCAGAAGGTGCAATTTCGAGCGTTTTGGTAAGTTGGGCTTCGATGGGCCAAGGTGGGCCCAATGGGCTTCCAAGCCCAAGTCGGAAAAGGATCGTTAAGGACTTTCTGACAACATGAATAATAAAAACATGGTTAAATTGGTAAATTAAACCTAAAATTGGGCTTAACGGGCTTGAGACGATATTGGACTTAGTAAGGCCCATTAGGGGTTTTAGGCTAAAAAGGGCAAAACTGGAAATTTGGCTTAAATGGACTCCCGTGGGTATATGAGGGCTGATAATTTATTGAACTTGCATGAAATCTCTGAAAGTACGGAAAAGGACTAAAATATCCCTGAACATGGAAAATTACCAAAATACCCCTAGGTACAAAAAGACTATAATACCCCTAGGGTCAATTCTGTATGAAATGTATGATGTTATGTATCTGCATGAGTTATCTATTAATATGAATATATCTGATACATGAGATGCTATATGTTGCATGCTAGTATGATTACATCTGTTGCATGGGGTATGGGTTTATGATGGAGGAAGCGTTCTGGCAGCCTCGCTGCAATCTGGTGACTTTGTCACATTATTATCTGGCAGCCTCGCTGCAATCTGGTGGCCTCGCCACATATATATATCTGTTCTGGCAGCCTCGCTGCAATCTGATGGCCTCGCCACATTATCTGTATCTGGTGACCTCGTCACAACATCTGGCAGCCTCGCCGCAAATTATATCTGGCAGCTTCGCTGCAATTATCTGTAGTGTGTAGCGGTTGGGTGGGTCGAGTAGTCTCCCCACATGGTGTAAGGCGGGTACGGGGGTGTTATGGATGGATTTGGGTTGGGTTTCTGTTTGCATATTATATCTGATCTGTATCTGTTATGGGCCATGCGCTTAACCTGATTTCTGTAATGGGCCAAGGCCCAATTAATCTGATTCTGAGGCTTGATCTGTTTTGGCCTATGGTTGAGATAACGTTGCACACTGAGTTGTCAAACTCACCCCCTTTTATTTCATCTCTGCAGGTAACCCTCAACCATAGTGGGCTTGGAGCTGCGAGGGATTCGGAGTGGCCACAACATTTGCAAGTTTGGGTGTTCATATTATTTGTAGTAATTTTATTTTGCTATTATTTTTGGGTTTTAATTGTAATAAGGCCGCTGTTTAAATTTTCTTTATGGGTTTTATTTTCTTTGATGGTTTAAATCGTATTTGGTCGAAACTGCTAGTATAGGCTACGCGGGTTTTTAAATTCTTAAGAACGTTTCACAACTCAACAAGTTTAGAATTTGGACAACTCTAAAGAGTAACAAACTGACTTTTTCACAAGCTTACTGCTTTACTGAAAATCACACTTAAATCACAACAGACAAAAGGCCGTAAACTTAGCTTTAGGTTCATGTGACACACTAGATCTGGTCATAACGTCTAGGCCGGGTTTGGGGTGTTACATTGGCCGTAGGTGTCGCTAGACGACCACGGGCCTATTGATAGGCTTTAGTATGCTTAGGCCCACACTGGTAAAATGACCAAAATACCCTCCGGGGGTAAAATGACCGTTATGACCCTGTATATTCTCTGCGTGGTTATGTATATTATGAAATGCTATGTATGAGCTATGTGGGCTGTATTTTCATGTCATTAAGTATGTTGCATTGCATGGGGATAGGCTTATATGTATGGAGGAAGTGTACTGTTTCTGGTAGCTTCGCTGCATCTGATCTAAGGGCTTATAGCCCGATATTCTGGCAGCACCACTGCAATTGTTTGATAGTGCCGCATCGGTGCTACACTGTGGAGTGTAGGGTTGGGTAGGTTGATTAAATCCCCACGTGGAGTGATGGGCTGGACGGAGATGGAGTGTAGAGGATGGATTAAATAGGATTCTGAATTCCATGCTTTACTGTTCTGAATCGGGATCAGGCCCAGTTTGCTTCTGTAACACTGTTATGCACGAGAATACACATTGAGTATTCGTATACTCACCCATTTATGTTACTGTACAGGTAATCCTGAGGCATAAAGAGGTTCGGTGCTGTGAGGCACTTGGAGGCGGCCACACTTCGCTTCTTTATAGATTTTGAGTTTTAAAAATTTACTTGTTCTATTATTTTATTTTGGGGTTGTAATAAGGACGCTATTTAATTTTTCCTTAAATATTGGGTTTATTTGTTTCATTTAGAAACTGTTAGCTCTAGGGCGCGGTTTTCAAAATAATATCTGTTTTCCAAAATTCACGAATTTCATCACGAACGAGAATTTGAGCAAAGTTACCACAAACATTTTGTTTTTCCAAAGTAAACTACTTTCATAACCTAATTAATCAAAGATAAACAGAATGATGTTTTCTTCAAAACTTAAAGAATAAGGAGTTTTTACAACAAATCTAGTTATGGTGAAATGCGATTTTAAGACACTTTATTGTAACACTACCAAATACGGCCATAACGTCCGTGCCGGGTTTGGGGTGTTACAGTGGTCACCGCTGAGTCCTCTACTGTACTGATCCATTTAAGTCTAGGGATTACCTGTACAGATAAGATAGAAGGGGGTGAGTTTACGCAAACTCAGTGTGTAATCCCCACAGAAAACAAACAAGCAATAAACCATAGTAAACAGTCAAACACAGTCTAGACCTAAGCCCATTTTAGTTTTAGTAGCAATTTAAGCCTTAGCTCATTTCAGTTTCAGTATCAGATATGCATTAGGGCTTTAGCCTATCACAGTAACAGTCGTGCATGCAGTGATCAGAAAATGGAATCTTACCCACTAGCCTCTAATACATTGTAACATCCCGAATTAGGGCCTAGTCAGAATAGTGGTTTCGAGACCACAAATCTAAAGTAGAAATAATTATTTTATGATTATTATAAGATCTATGATATGTTTGTATGCTTGTGTTAAATTTCATGAAGAAATTTTATGTGAAATGTGTCCAATTTGATTTTAGGGACCAAATTGAATAAGTTGTAAAAGTTGAGTTCTAGAAGCTCTAAGCATGAAATTAATTGGATTATTAATTAGAGGTCCTTACATAGAAATTTGACCAAATTCTAAAATTTTGGACAAGAATTGACGAGTGGTAAAAATGTGAATGAAAGGTAAAAACGGCATTTTGGTCATTTGGCCATTTAATGAACTGAAAGACAAAAAAAAGCCTTAAGTGTTCATCTTTTCTTCTACCTTGGCTGAAACATGCATGGAAGCCATGTCTAGTGTTTTGTTCAAGCTTTCAATCTTCATAGTAAGTCCGTCTTTGCCCCATTTTTAATGTTCTTTACATTTTTGAAATGCTTGCAACATAATCTACATATTTCTACCATTTATTTGAGATATGATGAAGGTTTAGGTTTTGAAACATGTTATAAATTTGTGCATTTTGATGAATTATGGTAGATTATGGATGTTTATGGTTAGAGAAATGATTTTTACTAAGTGATTTTCGACGAAAACGTCCAAAAGGACCAATTTGTAAAAGTTATAAAATTAGTCATAAGTGTATGATTTAATGGGAAATGTGGACTACTATAGTTATGAAAATGGTTCAGCTAGGTCCAAAATACAAGGAAATTGAATAAAAATCATTTTACGAGCCTAAGGGCAAAAGTGTAATTTTGACAAACCTTAGGGGTAAAAAAGTAAAATTTTCAAAGTGTGATTTTTGGACTAATTTGAATAATGTGAATATTAAATAAGTGTTATTTGATATGTTAGATCAAGAAAAATAAAATTTAGGCTTAGATCGAGGAAGAACGAAATTACGGCCTAAGTCGAGATAATTATCGCATTTGCATTCGAGGTAAGTTGGTGTGATAATAATAATGCAATATTGTTGTAGTTTATGTTTGAAGCCTAAATTGGTATATTAATTCGATTATGTTGAATTATATGTTTAAGCTGCTATGTATATGAATTGATTTAAAAATATGTCTATGATACATGATGACATGGGGATGAATTGAAATTTTGTGTTCAAAGGTGCTCATTATGATTATTGTCATTATGTGAAATTGTGAGCTTAGTTACCACCATAAGATATGTGGTTAAATGTATATTGACTAAGCTTCTACAAGTAAGAAAATCCCGGTTGAATTTTAAGAATATAAAGGATATCATTGTCATGACATTAGACTAAGGAGGTCCCGTATAAGACCATGTCTGGGACATGGCATCAACATCGAATTGAGATCCCATGTAAGACCATGTCTGGGACATGGCATTGGCATTGACATGTGGTCCCGTGTAAGACTATGTCTGGGACATGGCGTCGACACCGAGACGAGATTTTAGATCCCCTATAAGACCATGTTTGGGACATGGCGTTGGCATCTAAAAGTGATCTCGTGTAAGACCATGTCTTGGACATGGCATCAGCATCAGTTTACGATCCCGTATAAGACCATGTCTGGGACATGGCATCAGCATTGAGATGAGATCCCATGTAAGACCATGTTTGGGACATGGCGTTGGCATCGATATGAGGTCCCATGTAAGACCATATCTGGGATATGATATTGGCACCGATTTGTGATCCCATGTAAGACCATATCTGGGATATGGCATTGACATCCTATAATGTGAATGACATTTCTGAGTATCCTTCGATATTCTAAGTGATTCAATGGGAAAATAATTAAAGTTGATGTTAAAGATGAGAAAGACTAAAGTTATGTGATGAGAAATATAGGTATACATGAGAAATTATGAGAAACGAGCCCGATATAATGTGAATTATTGGTAAGAAAGAGCATGAATAAGTTATACATATGAGAATGACCTTGTGAATATAGGTCCATATCTATGATGTATGAGACTGTGGTAAATTTGATTGGTGATATGTATGTTTAAAAGAAAGTTAAAACAAAGAATAATGAAAAAGTAAAATTAGCAATTAAATGGTGTTAGACAGCAACAGTTATGTGATTTTGAAAAATCACCAAAAATGGTGGGAATCGAATTAAAGATTGAATGGGATATGAAATGAAAGCTTATTAAGTCTATTTTCAATAAAAGAATCATTGTAAGCAAAATAATTTCATATTATGAGATATTTAAAGTTTTATGAGATAGGGTTAAAATGATTTTAGAATCCCCTATTCTAGTTTGGGAAAATAATTAAAAATTGTACAAAAATACTTATGGGTTGTAATTTATATGCATAAAATCCTTGATGAGCAAACTTTTTATAGAAATAAGTGAGAATCTCATCTGAATCCCGTACAATAAGATAAGTAATTTTTAGTGAAGAGAGGTCAAAACTATCGAACAGTGAAACAGGGGAGAATTTAAAGAATAAACTATACTTATTGGAAAAACCAAAAATTCTTAAAATTTTATGGAAAGAATATATGTGAGTCTAGTTTCAGGAAAAATTTACAGAACTTAATTTGGAGTTCTGTAGCTTAAGATATAATTAATTTAGTGACTATAACTCAGGAAAATAGCCTAAAATGAACATGAGTAAAAAGTGGAATAATGCGAAACACTGATTGTATTATCTTAAGAATACATTGTGAGGATTGGAAAAATCATGTTAATTAATTGCTTATTATTATATGCCAACTTTCTAAGCTATAAATCTTACTCCCTCCTTTCCATTTCTCTTAGTGTTGTCAGGTTGGCTCGGGGTTGGAGGTCGTCGGAGGCAGCGTTACACTATCAAATTGTCGATTTGGGGTGATGATAAATTTTAAGTGCGTATGAGTGAGTGGCATGTATAAAGACTTAGTTATTAGTGATATGTAGTCTTTTGAATTGGCCAAATGTATTGCCTTACATTACTTCATTGTGTAGGGCCATGAGATGTGGCTCATTTTGGCTATGAATACGTAAAACCATTTATGAGTACAAGTGCTAAGAATCTTGTGTGATGTGACCATGTTTGTTGCCATGAATGGTTAGTGATATATTATATGTGTTTGATGATTAAATAGAGAATAATTGAGGGTATGATATGTGTTTATGAAATGTAAAAGAGGGTAAAGAAGCCTAAGTGTTCGCCACATGGGCAGAGACAAGGTCGTGTGTCTCAGCCGTGTGGGGGACACGGCCTAGCACACGAGCGTGTGACTTGGCCGTGTGTCCCAAAATATTTGATGACGTCATAAACAGAGAGTTACACGGGTGGAAGACACAAGCGTGTCCTAAGCCACACAGGTGTGTGAAACCGCACGGCCTGCCCACACAGGCATGTGACTCTCCAAAATATGGAAATTTTATTAGTGTCTCAAAAATTTCAAAAATTCTCAGTTTAGTCCCAAAACATTACCAGTGTATGTTTTGGGCCTCATAGGCCCATATAAGGGACTTTGAGATGGAAATTGAAAAGTTTTAAATTTGAACAAAAATTCATGACTCGGTTTTGCATGTTCAAGTGTGTTTAAGCCCAGTAATGCCTCGTACCCTGTTCCAGTGTGGAATACGGGTAAGGGGTGTTACATACACCATCTCCATCCATCTCGACACTTCTTATGGGGTTTTAAACACCCACCAAGCCCTACACTCCAAGCTGTACTGAACGCAACACATATCAGTATAATGCAGCTGAGCTACCAGTCAATAGGCTTAAGAGCCTTTTAGTATATATATTGCAGCGGAGCTGCTAGTCAATAAACTTAAAACCTTTCAATACACTTCCTTTAAATATCATCATCCCAACCCAATGCAATGCAAACATACAATAAATGACATGCTATCACATGGTTATCAGTTTCATATACAGTTCAATATACATGCATACAATCATCAGCACAGTACATATATCATACATTCAGTTCATACATTTAAGGGTCTAAGTAGTGTTTACCGACCCTACAATAGGTTCACAGTCGACTTGGGCGACCTGTGCAACCTTGGAAAACATTTTAGTTAAATGGGCTCACATACCCATATGGCTTGCCCGTATGGGCCCACACGCCCGTGTGATGGCACACGGCCTACCACATAGGCGACCACACGCCCGTGTGGCATCGACAGCGGGGTTTTTAGCTTTCATTGAAACCCTATTTTTTGCATTTTCGGGTACACACCTGGTATGTTTATGCTACGAAACTGTTCCTGAAGCCTTTGAAACCTATAACGAAACATCCAAAGCCATTTTAGTAGACTAATTAACGAGTTTTCGACTAAAACAAATTACAAGAACTTGACTTACCACCGACAAAAAAACCTCTGAAAGCACTGATAAAATTTAAGGAAGCAAAAAAACACCGTTCAAAAGGCTTCTCCTACACCGCTAATCACAAGATATCAAATTCCCCTTCCTTCATTACACACATATGGAGGAAAAGGGCAGAGAACTTACCGAACCCGTCAGAACGCAATTAACTTTGTAAGAAGGAATGAAAAGGATGGATTGGGAAAACAAAGAAAAAGGAGATGAGGAAAACAAAAGGAATTTTAGTAGAGAGATGGGGAAGAACCATCAGAAGAGGAAGAATTTTCGAAAAAAGACAGAATGAAAATTTTCATAAGATATTTTCCTCAACCCCATATCCCATAATTTCCTACACTAACCCTACTAACATCCAACTACTCAGAATCCTGGTTAATTCAAACTCCTACCCTACGTCGGTAGCAAAAACATAATCTCCCTTGCCCATGCAAAGTTTTGAACACCAAACCTTTTCATTATTACAAAGTCATCGGGCCCTAAAACCCCTAATGGACCCAACGGAGTCCACTAGCTACTACAACCCACTAAGTCCAATTCTACACTCGTTTTAGTAGATCTTAACAATCAGATTACCAGAATACACTTACAGCTCGTTTTCACCTATATGGGCCCGTAAGCCCATTGGACCCAAATTCAGCCCTACGAGGCCCAAAACCACCAACGTGCACGAAATCACGCACACAACCGTCTTACCATTCGCGATTACCAACCTTACTATTCAAACTGACCTACGAGTGCTCGCACGCTCGCAAGGCCTCGAAATGCCAGAATTTTAGCATTTTGGCTTTTCGGCTTTTGCCGATCTAGTCTACTAAAGGGTGTCAATTACACACCTATTTTGTGATATACTCAGAAGTCCCTTGCATGAATATCCTACAATCGTTTAAATCGCACTGTTAACTAAAATCCAATTGAATAATCACTATCAACTTACTATACCTATTCGACCATAATAGAGCATCACGAGTCTCTTACCTTTGTTGATTCTAACCACTAGATCACTAGATCTAGATTGCTTCAATGGCCCTAGCCTCCAATTTAGATCGTTTCTTAACCACACTAGAATACAAGAGAACTAAAAGAAAAGGCCAACATAAAACTTTGTCAAAATCGACAGCCACCCTGAAGAGTTAGGGGTTTTCAGCTTTTCTTGAATCACAAGGTTATTAGTGAAAGAATTTCGAATACTTACCACCGCTTTGTTTTGTCAAAGAAGAGTCCCCAAACACCAGCCTAGTTCAGATCTATTATAGATCTAATCAAAATGCGAGAAGAGGATAGATCCAAGTGATTCGGCTTTTGGAAACCCACTAGAGAGTAGTTAGTTTCGGTTTTGAGAGAAAAGATAGAAGGAGAAGAATAGTTTATAAAAGAAGAGTAGATGATCGACAGAGATGAAAGGTTTGAGGGTTTGGCTCTTGAAAGAGTAGTAATAAAGTGAAGAAGAAATTCAGCCAATGAAGAAATTGGTAACAATGGATTCGGGTTTTGGCTTTTGAGAGTAATCGACTAACAAGGATTGAGAAAGATGGTTACTTCAATCGGTGGAGAAAAGGTGAAGAAGAAAAGAAGAGTGAAGGGAGAAGAGGTAGAGGCTTGGTTCGGCTAAAGAAGAAGGTGATGAAAAGGGTTCGGCTTAAAAGAGAAAGGAAGAAAATAGAAGAGTTTAGTTCTTTGCACAAATCAGCACAAAAGAGATGATGTTTTGTGTTTTCAGCTTTTAGAACTAAGGAGAGGAGAACAAGGAAAAAGCAGAGAGCCCTAAGAAGTACTACGCTAATTCGGCAAAAAGGAATTGCCAAATCCTGAAGACTAGCCACTAAAGAAATCGACACATACACCCAAAATACCGAAACTAAAACCCCAAAAGAACCCAAGAAGCATTTGGCTAGCACCCCTTTACTCCCCTTCCCGATTGTGCCAAAACTAAAAGACCCGAATCAAAAATGTCCCCCAAGAGACCCATATTCGGCCATCACTTGCTTACCATCAAAATTCCTAAATTTTCTCCCTTTTATCCTCCTTGGTCCAATCCCATGAGCCATTCAAACACTCTCCTTCAGAGTTTCACTTGAGATCCACCACTTACCTTGCACATGCATTAAAAATAAAACAACACCCTACTTACCACGAGATTTGAACCTTAGCTCTTTCATAGCCTCTACACGCCTCCTCCTTAGGCTCTAAGTGGCGCTACTTTGCCACTTTACCACAGATATTCTTATGTCTTATTTTCCCAACATTTACTTAAAAGCCCACTTATCCAACGCCCCTTCTCTTTTAAGCCCAAAATTTAAAAATTCTCTCAGGCTTTAACTTAAACTTAGGCCTTCCAAAGGCCCACTAAACACACTCAAAACATAATTTAGCAGATTAGACAAGCAATAGATAAATTTAAGCAAAATCTCAATACCTGAAAATTAGGGCGTTACACACCATGTGGGGATTAAATCGACCCACCCAGCCAACACACTAATATTGCAGCAATGCTGCTAGTAGTAATAACGCAGTAAAGCTGCTAGTAACAGTAAACGTAGCAAAGCCACTAGAATCAGAAAATACGTGGCAGAACCACTATACAGTACTTGCTCTATATCAGAATCCCAACCCCATGCAATATGTCATATCATAATCTCAAACGTGAATGCAGAATGTCATGCTCAGAAAGAACAGTCAAATCATAGCACAAATCGGCCATCTACCCTTGAGGGGTAAAATAGTCATCTTACCCTCAAAAGGTATTTTGTCATTTCCATCAGAATGGGTCTAGGCACACTTATCGACCCATCAAAAGGTCCACAGTCGTCTCAGGTGACTCGTGTAACCTCAACATGCATTATAGTATGAATGGGCCCGAAGCCTATTATACAGTCCATGTGGGCCCACAGGCCCGTGTGGCCCGTTAAGCCCAAAAACGACCTTAGCCATGTGTGCGACACATCCGAGTCCAATATTCCCAACACATCTGTGAGATTTACTCGTGTGGGGGGTATTACGGTCATTCTGCCCTACAGGGGTATTACGGTCATTCTGCCATATAGGGGTATTACGGTAATTTTTACTCTACAGGGGCATTACGGACATTTTTATCTGAATGGGTCTGGACTCACCATCCGACCTAAGAGAAGGGCTTCAATCATCACACGACCCTAACGGTCATAACAGTGCAAGTAGGCCCAAGGCCCATTTCAGCCCAACGAGGCCCATTACAGCCTTAATCGTCATACACCCATATTTCGTGGGCTCGATAAACCACATGTACGTTCGCACGCCCATGTGGCCCCAAAGCCCAATCTTTCGAGTTTTTGGCTTTTTAGCTTTTGCCGATCTACAGTTGAAAATAGTGTGTGCGTACACACTCTTTCGGCTCTACAGCCAATTATCAGATACAGGGTAGCGCTACACACTTGATTACGTAGAGTACTAAAAATCCATAAGCGTTAGAACCTATATTCAAACATAACATGCAGTTAATCACCTAAAAATAGAGTTAGAAGAACTTTAACCGAACACCTTTTCGAAAGATCGACTACCACTTGCCTTAACTAGATCGGTCGACTGTGATCTACTTACTTGATCCAGAGTTTAGTGCAGCCACCTTGCCGCACCCTGGTTGAAAGTCCTGAACTGCCTGAACTGCCGACACCCTACGCTGCTTAAACTTGGGGGTAGGGGCTACGAGAGTATCCTCAACTGGTACCACTGCCATTACTTTAATACTAGGACCCTCTTTACCCATCAAGAGCTCTGGACCCAAAACTCATATATAAGTGAAGGGACATAGGAGTTGTCAACAGTAACAGAGAGGGGTAAGATACATTTGGCTTTAAGCAGTATAAGAGTGAGATGATTAAAAAATGAGTAGAGGAAAGCAGGAAGGAGTCGAGTAACTTACCAATTGTCCAATTAATGAAGGGAGGGAATCAGTAGAGAGTATAAGCAAAAATAGAAAGAGAACTTGCCAAACCAGATAGAGAAACCAAATGCTATTTTCGGCCAAGTAGGGGGAGGAGGGGAAAAGAGAATAGAAGATGAAGAATAATAGAATCAGCCTCAGTCTTCAGGCTGAAGAAAAATGATAGTGTTTGAGGAAGAAAAGTGTATAATCGGTTTAAGGAGGAGAAGTTTTAGAAGAAGAACAAGAGTGGAAGAAACCAAAGATAACAATTGTGAAAGGTTAGAAGGGAAGAACCAAATTCGGCTAAGAGCAGAAAGGCACTAAAGTATTTAGCTTATGTAATAAGGGAACCAAAGAGAATTGTAGAAAAATGAAACAAACTCGAGCAGTAAAGAAGCATTCGGTTCCTACTACAATTGATCAAAAAGGGATTTGAAAAAAGTGCCAAAACACTAAGTAACCAAAAACACAAAATGATATACCAAAACAGAAATGCTACATTCAGCCCTAGAGAGGAAAAGAAATGCCTAACGAAAACCTTGAATGCCCCTTACCCAAATTTCGGCACAAGCCTAATCATCCTCCCACCTTTCCCCTTTTTCCTAAAATCCCTTCTATTATCTTTCCACAAAATGCTCCCAAAATCACTCAATAACTCATCCATGACCATTTCAAAATCCAACTATTATCATGTCCCTTAAATTTCTCCTCTTGACCAATTCTACAACCACTACAGTAGAGTCTCAATCCAACACCACCTCCTTCCAAACTTAACTAGCAAAAAAAATAATTCATTTTCCTATGCCACAAATTGAGTCTTAGACCTCATGCACACACCACACGCCTCTTGCCACTACATCATAGGCTTTTTGTGTGACATAATTCACCCATAATAATTTATAAAGCCTTTAAGTTAGAATCAAAGTTCGCTTAAGAGAAAAACCAAAAAATTTTCAGAAGTCAGGGCTTGAACTCAGGACTTCTTCAACACCTCTCAGGACCCACAATCACTGAAGTAGACATTTAGTTGTGTCATTTTCTTGCACAATTAAATACTTATATACAACCTCCCTACAGATCCATACTCAAGGCCCAATACTTCTAGGCCCAAAATTGGGGCGTTACATGTCTTATGTATATCAACCTCCTTAACCCTCAACTGATGATACCTTAAGCGCAAATCAATCTAGGAGAACATTGAAGCACCTCGAAACTGATCAAATAGATCATCAATCCTCGGAAGTGGATACTTGTTCTTAATGGTCAACTTATTCAGTTGCCGGTAGTCAATACACATCCTCATTGATCCATCTTTCTTCTTAACAAATAGTACTGGTGCTCCTCATGGAGACACAGTGGGGCGGATGAACCCACAATCCAACAACTTCTAAATCTAAGCCTTAAGCTCCGTAAGCTCCTTCGGTGCCATTTAATAGGGAGCGATAGAAACCGGAGCTATACTAGGGAGAAGCTCAATCCTAAATTCCACTTCTCGATTCAGAGGTAAATCTGGTAGTTCCTCAGGAAAAACGTCCAGAAAATCCCTTACAGTCCTGATGTTCTTAACAGTGGAGCCCCTAGAAACAAAAATGCTTACATAGGCAAGAATGCCTCACATCCCTTACAAACCAATTTCTCAGCCACCAGTGCAGAAATCATATTAGATAGGTAGTTTCGGCATTCTCCAATCATGACCACCTTATCATCTTCCTTAGTTCTCAAGACAACCCTTTTAGTTGCACAATCCAAGATAACACGGTGCTTAACCAACCAGTCCATCCCTAGAATCAAATCGAACTCCTTAAACAGAAGCTCTATTAAATCGGCCAAAAAGGTTACCCTTGAACCTCTAACGGTACATCTCCGTATAACTTATTAACCCTAATAGATTGCCCCAACGGACTCAGTATAATAACCTAACTCATAGTGCTCTCAACCGAAATCCCCAAGTTTCTAGATATAGTGCTAGCTACATAGGAATGTGTGGAACCTAGGTCTATCAATGCAAGATAAGGTACATCCTAGATAAGGAACATGCCCGTGATGACGTTTGGAGCATCGCCATCCTCTCAGCAATGTGCAACATAAACAAGAGCAGGCTACCTCGGCTCAGTCAGTTCAGCACCTCTGCCCAGTGCTTTCTGTCCATGACCCATACCATTACTACCCCTAGCCTAACCACCGCCTCTCGATGGCTGTTGAACTACCCTCTGTGGCTGTGCAGTACCAGTACCCGGAGCTTGCATCTAATCGAGCATCAGTAGACATTCTTGAATGCGGTACTCTAGTGATCCATACCTTAAACATGCCCAGTCCTCCTCCAACACTTGCCCTGATGATGTCTACCAAAAACTCCACAAGGCTGTAGTTCAGTATGGGCAACAGGAGGCCCAACTCTAGCTGACCCATTAGATCTAGCCTTTTTCTTGGGCATCTATACAGAACTCGAGGGCTTCGAATCCCTCTTGCTCTTACCCCTCTCTCGATCTCTGTTTTGGCGCTTATCGCGCTTAACCTCCTCGACGATCTTTGCCTTCTCTACCAGAACCTAGAACTTTCGCTCCCTTTGCAGAGCTATCAACACCCTCAAATTATCTTTAAGGCCATCCTCAAAGCAGACACATCTCTCATACTCAGATGCCACCATACCTCGTGCATAGCGGCTTAGTCATAGAATCTTGGCCTCATACTCGGCCACTAATCAGTCTTCCTGGGCGAGATTCAAAAACTTACGCCTCCTAGCATCAATGTAGCTCACCCCACATACTTCCCTTGGAAAGAGACTTAAAGAAATCCTAAGTTAATCGATCTGGCTGAGTCCCCTCTTTAACAATTAGCCACCATTGATACGCTTCATCACAAAGCAAAGAAACAGCACCTTTCAATTTATGCTTAGTGGTAAAACCAAAATCATCCATGATTCTTTCAGTGGCCTCCATCTAGTACTCGGCCACGTTAGGGGTGATTCCAGTGACACCCCTGAATAGCTCAGCTCTATTAGACCAGAGTCATTCTGTAACCGACCCACGGCCCCCACATCCAGTATTGGGCCCAACGACCCTCTCAAGTATCCTTAGCATAGCCTAGAATAATGCGTCATCCCCAACCATACGATCACGAGACCCCGTCTCAATAGCAGGTGACACCAGTGTCTCACTAGTATCCAGATTCGGTATACTACACCGAGAAGAGGAATACTCAGCTCGAGCCCCCTACAGCCTTTACCACGGCCTCGAATACCACATCTGCGGGTACCACGTGCACTCATTATCTAACTCAAATTTATCTTTGTTACGAGTTTTATGAATCAGTTACAGTTTAATATTTATTAACAGATGTTTTATGTAAACTGTTTCAGTAATTCAGAGTTTGTTTTCGTATGTCGTAGTTTCTACCAGTTTCATTACAATTTTGGTTTCACTACAGTTTTAGTATAAACTAACTAGAGTGTTTCCAAAACAGACTATCCATAATATAAAATCAAAATTCAGAAAACTTACAGGATCGGCGCTGGAGACTTAGTGTACCACATACTCAGTCAAACCATTTTAAGTCCTTTGAAAATCAGTTCTTTAAAAACCAAATTTTAAAACCCAAAATCCACAGCCGATGTTTACAACCTGATTCACATACCCTAAATGTAACACCCTAGACTCGGCCTAGACGTTATGGCCAAATCTAGCGATGTCACATGATAGGGTGTTTGAACTAAGTCGACGTGTCAAAAACATTTTTGGTTTGTCTATTTTTAGTTAACTCTTAATATCTCTAAAAACTATTTGCTAGTTAAGTCGAATTGTGAAAACGTAAACCGTAGCATAAGCTTTCAAAATCATTTGTTTTAAGAAAACCGATGTAATTAAGTAAATCCGATCATTTTAGAAAAACCCCTTTATTTTAGTAAAATTCGTTTGTTTGCTAAGTTGCGCAGTTTTATAATCCATAAAAATAATAAAAACCCCTAATTTAAGGAAAAAGTCTGAAAAGTCCCAAATTACATCGAAATTATCCAATAATAATAATATACTCATAAATCGTAAATCATACTAAAAAGTGCTAATAACCATGGTCAGCGCTGAGTCCTCCGCCGCACCGATCCTTCTAAGTCTAGGGATTACATGTATAGATAAGACAAAAGGGGGTGAGTTTACTTAAACTCAGTGTGTAATCCTCATAGAAGACAAACAAGTAGTAAATCACCGTAAACAGTCAAACACAGTCTGGGCCTAAGCCCATTTTAGTTTCAGTAGCAGTTTGGGCCTTAGCCCATGTCAGTTTTAGTATCAGATATGCATTAGGGCTTTAGCCTATCGTAGTAACAATCATGCATGCAGTGATCAGAAAATAGAATCCTATCCACCAGACTCTAATACACCATCTCCGTCCATCCCTACACTTCCTGTGGGGTTTAAAACACCCACCTATCCCTACACCCTGAGCTGTACCGAACACGGCTCGTATACTCAGTGTGTAATCCCTACAGAAAACAAACAAGCAGTAAATCAAAGTAAATAGTCAAACACAGTCTGGGCCTAAGCCCATTTTAGTTTCAGTAGCAGTTTGGGCCTTAGCCCATTTCAGTTTTAGTATTAGATATGCATTAGGGCTTTAGCTTATCACAGTAACAGTCATGCATGCAATGATCAGAAAATGGAATATTACTGACCAGCCTCTAATACACCATCTCCATCCATCCTTACACTTCTTGTAGGGTTTAAAACACCCACCCATCCCTACACTTCAAGCTGTACCGAACACGGCACATATCAGTATAATGTAGCTGAGCTGGCAGTCAATAGGCTTAAGAGCCTTTTAGTATATATATTGCAGCAGATCTACCAGTCAATAGACTTAAAGTCTTTCAGTACACTTCCTCCAAATATCATCATCCCAACCCAATGCAATGCAAACATACAATAAATGACATGATAATACATGGTTATCAATTTCACATACGGTTCAGTATACATGCATACAATCATCATGCTCAGTACATATATCATACATTCAGTTCACACATTTAAGGGTCTAAGTAGTGCTTATCGACCCTACAGTAGGTTTATAGTCGACTTGGGTGACCCGTACAACCTTGGAAAACATTTTAGTTAAATGGTCTCACACGTCTATGTGGCTTGCCCGTGTGGCCCACACGGCCCAGTTTGGCCTTAATCGTGTGGATCACACGACTTGGCCCAAAATCCCACACACCCGTATAGACTACTCGTGTGGACCCATACACCCGTGTGGCCTACACGGCCAAATCAGTCTAGCTTGTGTGTCGCACACAACCTTACTGGCCATCACATGATCGTGTCTTGCGTGCATGGCCTGGCCTCATTGATCACACGCTCATGTTATGGCACACATCCTACCACACAGGCGACCACATGCTCGTGTAGCGTCGACAGTAGGGTTTTCGAGTTTCACTGTAACCCTATTTTCTATATTTTTGGGTACACACCTGGTATGTTTATGTGATGAAACCGTTCCTAAAGCCTTTGAAACCTATAACGTAGCATCCAAATCCATTTTAGCAGACTAATTAATGAGTTTCGACTAAAACGAATTACAGGAACTTGACTTACCACTGACGAAAAAACCTTCGAAATCATTACTAAAATTTAATGAAGTGAAAGAACACCGTTCAAAAGGCTTCTCCTACACTGCCAATCACAGGAAATCAAATTCCCGTTCCTTCATTACACACAAATGGCAAAAAAAGGTAGAGAACTTACCGAACCTGATAGAACACAATTAACTTTGCAGGAAGGAACGAAAAAGATGGATTAGGAAAACAAAGAAAAGGGAGAGGAGGAAAACAAAAGGAATTTCAACAGGGAGATAGGGAAAAACCGTCGAAAGAGGAATAATTTTCAAAAAAAGACACAATGAAAATTTCCATCCGATATTTTCCCCAACGCCATATCCCAGAATTTCCTCAACTAACCCCACTAACATCCAACTACTCAGAATCTCAGTTAATTCAAGCTCCTACCCCATGCCAGCAGCAAAAACATAATCTACTTTGCCCATGTAAAGTTTCGAACACTAGACCTCCAGCATATTAACACTCCACTTAACCACCAGACTGGCAGGCCCATTCTTTTAATTTCTTACAAACTTTTAATTAAAAGCCTACTGACCAGAGGTAGGGCCTTATTCATAAAAATACCAAAATTTTCCCCAGTCAAGGATTAAACTTGGCACCTCCCAAACACACTCAGATCACATAACCACTTAAGCATACAGATATTTATGTCACATTTTCGCAAAATCAAGAATAAGAGTTTTGGGGCATTATAAATACCTTTGTAATAGACCCTAAAATAAAGGAATTATATTATCAATAAACACTGAAGGGATAGTATGTATGGAGAACTTTGAAGGAAAAGCCCTCGTAGTGTATCATGTTATACCTTTGATAAGATAATCTAATGAGTTTTCTTTGTGGGGAGCTCCATATGAGTTGTTGGGGTGGCTCCTGCATGGTCCTAAGATAAGAACAGAGAAACTGAAATGCATTGAGTATGTGGCGAATTCGAAGTGTGGGTTAATTAAGCTTGGAGAACAAATCTGGGGAAGAGCTATGTCTAATAAAATTGAAGAAGGTTATTTGTCTATAATTTTTAGAAGAAAAGGGGTATTCTCTAGAAAGAATCAAATCGTAAAATTAAAAAATATATCTTCTACCCATCTACAAAATCATTCATGGATTTTGAAGAAACGATGGCTAGGAGTATGTATATATAAATAATAATATTTTTTTCGTATGAACCTCTAAAATTGGAATATTGAAAGAATTTTATAAGTGTAGAGGAAAGAGTGTGAATAGTGTAACACCCCCAAAACCTTACCCAGACGTTATGGTCGAATCCGGCGGTGTCACATTAAAGGGTGACTCGTATAAATCGTAAACTTGGAAGACTTTGAAGACATTCGTCCGTCTGTGGTTTGAATAAGGGTTTATTTTCAAAACAGTTTTGTTAGGAAAATAACTTAGTTTAAAACATGTTTATTAGAAGGTTCGCTTAATCAAAAGTTGAGGTAAGTTTGAGTAAAAGCTTTGAGTTTATAAACTGAAAACCCAAGTGTACATATCTTGTTAAATTACAGTGAAAGCTCATGTTTTAAGAAAATGTTCAGAAATTTATGTTTATTTAGAAAACATGTTTAATTTTAGAAATCTCGTTTGAGTTTGAAACTTTAGCAGTTATAAAATAATAAAATTCAAATATAAAATCATATTGGAGATAAAAGGCCTATTACAACCCAATAAAACAACGTAAAATAAGGAAAGTAATCCTCAAAGTAAATAGCAATGTAGTGCGGCCACCTCTGAGTTCTCTCCTACGTCGAGCTACCTACTGAGGGTCACATGAAAAAAATTAAAAGGAGGGTGTGAGTTTCGAAACTCAGTGTGTACGACTGATAAACGCTAATTTATACATATTTTTACCTCATGTTTAGCCTATATTTTGGATGATTTATTATCAATTTAGTGAGAATTGGTGCTCTTAATCCTTATTTTTCATATCTTATACTCAGGAGAGCATAGGGAAGAGAAAAGAATAGGAAATGGACTGAAAATGAGGAAAATGGGCCAAAAATGACAAATCACACGGCCCAAGGAATTACCACACGGCCGTGCCACACGGCCGTGCCACATGAAGATCACACGGTCCAGCTCTCGACAAGCACGGGCAGGCCATACTGCCGTGCCAAATCACACGGCCTTTGTCGAAGTCACACGGGCGTGGCACACGGGCGTGTTCTAGTCGTGAGGGAGAGGAATTTCACTCGAATTGGGATACTTGGAGGCTAAGAAAGGCTCCCCAAAGCTCTATATAAAGACCCTAGGAGGCAACTCTTAGGGGGGCATTTTTCCCCCAAAAGGGAAGCATTCTTTGCTGCCAACACAGAGAGTGGAAGTAGGGATTACTCGCAGGGAAGCTGATTGATTCATCCCAGAAGCCGAAATTCTGCAGCAATATAGAGGATCTCCCTAAATTCCTTCAGGGGTTTTCGGGTTCTTTTATGTTTTGTTATTTTATTTCTTCTGAGATGTTTTCTTTCTTTATTATGAACTAAACCCCTCAAATACTTGAGGGGGATGAAACCTAAGACAGATCTTGTTATTATTTATTCTTGAGTTATATGATAAATACTTGAGTTGTTCTTAATTATGTGTTCTTCATTCTTGATTTAATAAACCTAGGTATTACTTCAAGAATTAGATGTGCTTAGAGCAGAGGAGCAAAAGTCCCTGTGATAAGAGTAGATCTACCATAATTAAGCGGAGTTGCATGCAACCCTAGACATAGGGCGACATAAATCTGTCAGATTAGGGTCAAACCTAATATGGGGAACCATTGATCGAATTAATGCAACCTAAGAAGTTAATTGATAAAGGAACTTTAATTAACAACTTAGGCCTAGTTGCTTTTCACCTCGACGAAGGGTTTAGCATAAATTAGGGATCTCTACGGATCAAGTCAAGTGAATAAATCGTCTAACTCAAGAACCAGTACAAGTGAAGTCTAGGTGGATTCTCCCTTAAGTATTGTCTATATCAATCAGCTTTTCCCCTAAAAGTTTTCTCAATTTACTCTTTGTGTCTTCTTAGTTTAGTTTTAGAATTAGTTTAAACAAACCCCTCTTTTATTCTTAGGCTAGATAACAGAAAGAAAGTAAGTAATAGTACTTTTGGTTCCCTTGGGTACGATAACTCGGTCTTGCCACTAAGCTATACTACTGTTCGATAGGTGCGCTTGCCTTAAAGCGTCGCGATATTAGTTAGTTTTGGTGTGATCAAGTTCTTTATAAATTTTATTACTTAGTATCGCGAACGCGGATATCAAGTTTTTGGCGCCGTTGCCGGGGAACTAAAATATTACGAAAGCTTGATTTCTATTACTTTAGCCATATATTTATATTTATTTATTTTTCTTTTATTTTTATTTTCAATTTAATTTATTTTTATTTTTATTTTTCTTTTCTTTTAAAATTTTGAGTTTTCTTTGCTTTTTCTTTTTAGGTATTTTTAGTTTATGACTAGAAACAATCCAACAAGACCACTACTTTTCGACAAAGATCTAGAAGCAACAGTTCGCAGAAATCGCAGAGAAATTAGACGCAGTCTACATTATCCTGAACAAGAACCTGATCTAGAGCCAGAACCTACAGAACAGATGGAAGCAAATCAAGATGTTCTACCACCTCCTGCAATAGTAGCGCCACCAGCAATTCAAGAAGAAGCTCCGCGCACTATGTATGATTATGCTAAACCTAGTTTGGCTGGTACCCAAACTAGCATTCTTAGACCAACTATTGCTGCTAATAATTTTGAGTTAAAACCTAACACCATTCAGATGATACAGCAATTGGTATAGTTTGATGGTTTACAAGATAAAGATCCAAACTCACACATAGCCAATTTTTTAGAACTTTGTAGTACCTTCAAAATAAATGGCGTTTCTGATGATGCCATTCGATTGAGGCTATTTCCATTCTCTTTGAGAAATAAAGCCAAACAGTGGTTAAATTCTCTACCACGAGGCTCAATTACCACATGGGAGCAGATGATCGAAAAATTTTTACTCAAATATTTTCCTCCAGCTAAAACAGCCAAATTACGAAACGATATTTCTTCTTTTATGCAGATGGATTTAGAAACACTTTACGATGCATGGGAGAGATACAAAGATCTTTTGAGAAGGTGTCCTCATCATGGATTACCTTTGTGGCTTCAAGTTCAAACCTTCCACAACGGTTTAAATCCGTCAACCAGACAAATGATCGATGCAGCCGCAAGCGGAACCATCAATAATAAAACACCTGACGCAGCTTACGAATTTATTGAGGAGATATCATTGAATAACTATCAGTGGCAAGTCATGAGGACAAATCTGACGAAAGCCGCAGGAGTTTATAATATTGATGCTGTTACTATGCTCACTAACCAAGTAGAACTTTTAAATAAGAAATTTGATAATTTTGTTGGTTCTACGCAGGCTCAACCAGTGATGCAATGTGATGCAGCTCCAGGAAATACGTTTAATTCAGACCATCTACACAACATAGAAGCCGAACATGCCAATTATATGGGTAATAATTCTCGACCTCAAAATAATCCTTATAGTAACACTTATAATGCAGGTTGGAGAAAGCACCCAAATTTTTCATGGGGAGGACAAGGAAATCAAAGACAACAGCATCCGGTATTTCAGCAGCCACCACCACAACAGGAGAAAAAACTGAACTTGGAAGAGATGTTCACCAAATTTATTGCCATATCAGAAACTCGTTTCCAAAATACCGAAACGGCACTAAGGAACCAGCAAGCATCTATTCAAGGACTTGAAACTCAAATAAGCCAGCTTGCTAAGCTAATTTCGGAAAGACCACAAGGTGGATTTCCAAGTAACACTGAGACCGATCCAAAAGAACAAATTCATGCCGTGAGCACAATAGATGAGGAGGTTTTAATCAAAGACAACTCAAACAAGGAGCTTGAGGTGAATAAAGGTAAAGTAGAGGTAAGCAGGAACTAGCCAGACATCAACGAACACAAGCCTCGTATCCCATACCCAAGAGCGCTTCAGAAAGACCGCACAGATGAATAATTCGGTAAGTTTCTTAAACTCTTAAAAAAATTACATATTAACTTACCATTTGTTGAAGCAATTTTGCAGATGCCAGACGCGGTTAAATTCTTAAAAGAACTCTTGACAAACAAGCGGAAGCTAGAGGAGAAATCTCATGTGGAATTAAATGCAATCTGCTCAGCTATTCTTCAAAATAAACTACCAACCAAACTGAAAGATCCAGGGAGTTTTACTATTCCTTGTTTATTTGGTAGCCTAGACACAAAAAATGCTTTAGCTGATTTAGGGGCTAGTATAAATGTCATGCCTTATACACTATTTAAACAACTAGGTCTTGGAAAACCTAAGCAAACTAAGATGAGCATTCAACTGGCTGATAAAACTATTAGGTCTCCTAAAGGAATAGATGAAGATGTGCTCGTCAAAATTGATAAATTTATATTCCCAGTTGACTTTGTTGTTTTAGACATTGTTGCGGATAGCAATGTACCCTTAATTCTAGGGCGACCCTTTTTAGCAACTGCAAGAACAATAATTGATTTAGGAACAGGTAAACTTACACTATGTGTGGGTGATGACCAAGTTACCTTACAAGCTCGAAACTCGATTACGATTGTTGATAATAATATAGTTACGAGTCCTTGTAAAAAGAATAATCTCACCACCCAACCTTCTGTGCAGGATACACTCTACATAAAGGCAACCCAATCACAAACAAGTCCATCCAAGGGAGATGCACCTGAAAAGCGAACGCTTCAGATCGAGGAACTAGATGAGTGGCTGAACTATTATGAAAAACCCAAAATAGGTCACACCAACCCAAAGCATCACCAAGACGACCCCCAAGTATAAACGAATCAACTCAAGGTAGGGGATAAGGTAATCTTAGGGGAAGACGATCCTCGAATCTTGAATTCAAAAGAGCATACAAGTGACACACCTTACTTCACGGTAATGAAAATTTTTCCCTATGGTACAGTCGAGATAAAACATGAGTCACTCGGCACTTTTAAGGTAAATCACACTCGACTCAAATCTTACATTGATAATGAAATTGTAAACAGGATAGAAGAGTATCAACTCTTCAAACCACCGTGAACGTACAAGCTCGAGCAAAGTCGAGCTTAGACTATAAATAAGCGCTTCTCGGGAGGTAACCCGAGCACTAACATAGTAACTTTTCTTCTATTTTGTTTTCAGTCTTTTTATATAGCAACTAACACCTTTGATGCAGGAAATTAGGACCACACGGCCTGGAACACGGGCGTGCCTAAGGCCGTGTGACATCTTAAAATAGAGACACGGTCGTGCATTCAGACCGTGTACAAACAGAGTAATTTTTTCCTAAAAGCACGGGAGGTCGACAAATCTCCACGGTCGTGCAACATGGCCGTGGCAACCATGCAGTATCAACACGGGCTCGCACAACGCCACATGCCCGTGTCCCCAAGCCATGGCCAACACTGTCAAATCAGACACGGCCGTGTGACTACCTACACGACCATGCGAAAAAGCAAACAAGTTCTCCACGGCCGTGCAATATGGCCAACACGGGCTAACCCCGAGCCACACGGGTGTGTGCCTCTATTCTCCCACACGTTTCAAAAAGGAGCTCTACAGCTCATATTCAAACGGAAATGGGAACACCCTGCCACAATTGCCGACTCTTCCTCATAAATTCATCCTAAATTCAGGAAGTTTCAATTCTCTCCCTATCTTATGATATTATACTTCTCTTGCTATTTATGTATCTTTGTACATTGAGGGCAATGTACATCTTAAGTGTGGGGGGGAAGCTTACTTGAAATCTTTACACTATCTGTGAAAATCCCTGAAATTGTACTTCATGCATTGTTCTTAACTAATTCTCAATCTCCTATTAGGAATTTATTCTGATTGATTTATGATTTCTATCGATATGTTGAGAATTAAGATATAGGTGCTTGTACTTTGATTATTCAAACTTTAAAACATTAGAGAATCAAGCATGATAAGTTGAAATTTTTGAGAACCCCTAATTTTTGCATAAGTTATTTTCCCTAATTCTAAGTATTATCTTGAGATTTGAAATTCACAGGATTGACATCAAAAGCCATAATTCTGGTGAGATCTTGAGCCCCTTTTGAGCATACATTCTTTAGTGCTCACTTTTATTATTGCTTTGAGTGAGTCAATACTGAATTGTTATTCTAAAACTTGTTCGATTATACATGTCGAGACCACATCATTGATTTGATATACCGAAATGATAAAGGCACCTAGGATTTAACCCGCTTACTCCACAAAAAGCTTACCTCCATGAATTAACCCCTAGTAAACCCCATTGAGCCTAACAACCTTTTCCTTGACTCACCCTCTAATTATTAACCAATAACCCATTTTTGTTGAATGTCATTCAATTATTTTGATCCCTATTTTTGTCGAGATTTGAGTTGAATTTTTCATCTAGTTTTTTTTTCTCTTTTCCAGATTGTAAAGTTTTATTCAATTTATTGTATTACTTGAGTTGTTCTTAAAAAAAAAAAAGAAAAAAGAAAAGAAAAGAGTACATACAGTAAAATTCGATTGTAAATTGTAAATAGTTCGATAAATTTTTGCATATTTCTATTTTAAGGCTACCAAGGCAGAAATGATAGTATCATAAGAATTAGTTGAGAAATATGTTCCATTGATAGAGATTCTTTCTAGCTAGATAATTTTTCAGTTCAATCTCGATTCCAACCTTCTTTTTGCAGCCTGTGACAACACCCCTAACCAAGCCCCGTTACAACCATTAAAAGACCTTTTGATCAATGTATCATATTAAACTATAGCGGTGGAGATTTGATTTTCTTGCAAGCTTATGGTAATAACTTTTCATGTTGATTAAGGAGTGCTTAAATTTTGAACCCTAAACACTTCGAGTGGATAGAGTGAACCTTTAGTGAGGATGTCAACTCCTGTTAATTAAGATGGAGAGATAACTACTTAGAAGGAAGGAAGAGACTTATGTTTTCAATGATAAAATTCTCAACTTAGAGTGATTAAGTCTTTAATGTTCTTCTGATTAAATTACTCATTGTATGATTACCTGTGGACTAGTTTGAAACATTATTGATAAAGATTGTAAGTTGAGAGGAATAATTCTTATTTAGGGATTGAGATTTTGCTTGAGGACAAGCAAAGGTTTAACGACCCTCGTCGAACAAGTAATCATGCAACAATTAGATTGGGCCCAAGCCCTATTCAATATCAGTGGCCTTTGGGCCTTAGCCCATAGTGGCCTTAGTTGAGCTTGAGCCCATATCACAATATACAGTGGCCTTTAGGCCTAAGCCCATAATGGCCTCGGTTGGGCCCGAGCCTATATATCATATATCAATATGCGCATACAATACATAATTACCCATAACTAACCCTGTACACCTCCTTCAAACCCTACACTCCTGTGGGGAGATACTTAACCCATACATCCTTTTACACCCATTGTGACACTAGTTGTGGCACCACTCATCATTGCAGTAGAACTACTTGTGGCTTAAAAGCCTTTGTTGGATCCACAGTCGTCAAGCGACCATGCGACCCTTATATACACTTCCTCCAATCATAATCTCGACCCATATGCAATATAATAGTACATGAATGCAGCAAAAAACATATAGCATACATAAGTCTTACTTGTAACACATAGGGGTATTTTAGTAATTCTACCCTATAGAGGTGTTTTAGTAATTCTACCCTACAGGGGTATTTCAATAATTCTATCCTACAGGGGTATTTTGGTTATTTCTTAACATTATGGGTCTTAATTACGAACTTTGGCCTGTCAACAAGTCCTTGTTAGCTAAAGTGAACGGACACTATGCACCAGGTAGGATTCTATAGAAGAGGAGGTGGGTCATTAAGACCGCTTAAGTACCAAGCTCTCCTTAAATCCAATCCTAGACATGCATATGCCCATTCACATTTATATGGCCCATTAGGCCCAGCCACAATTATACGACTTATCAGGCCTAAATCTATTCCAAGCCATACAACCAACTTAATCAGCTCATCACTTATTACCAATCTACCAATTTTCGCTTATCTGGGCCCATAAGCCCATCAGGCCCATTTGGCCCATTCTAGCCCAGTTGGCCAAAACGTGACCCAAGTCCATAAGATTGCTCATGGGGTCTCTGATAATGCATCGATTACCCTCATACAAGTGTTCACACACTCGCATGACTACCGTAGCCAAACTTTCGGCATTTCGGCATTTTGGGATTTCGGTATTTCGGGATTTGCCGATCTATTGTGTGTGTGAAGTGTATGTACACACATGCTTAACAAAATGTTCTGTAAACTTCTTAGCCATGAACCTACAATCGATGTCACACAATAGCTAATCATACACTTATCGAATACTATTACCAAAAACTGTAATCCCACCTTTGCCTTACCTTGGATGACAAGCCTTAACAGCCCTTCCTTGATCACTAGTCACGAGTATTTCTGAAATCTGCATCAATCTTAATCATTAAGAACTAAACAACAAGTGACTTGTAATCATCTTAAGTCACATTTAAACCACTTATGACCATTCGGCCAACCTTAACCAATAAAAGAGGAATACTTACCTAAAACCCTTAAGCACTTAATGAGCAATTTGGCAGAGATCTGAAATCTGAGATTCGATACTAATCCCCTACCAAAACTGATTTAGGAAGAGTGAGGGAGAGACAAAATTGGTACTAGAAAGACCAACTAAGAGAAAGTAAGGTACTTACACAAGAATCGATCAGCCAACATTGAAGACAAAGTGGCAGCACCACAAAATTTTGGCCAAAAGATACTCGGCTTTAGAGAAGGTCAACTAGGAGCAAGAAAGAAAAGAGTTTGATGAGAAAGGAAGGGAATAAATTGGCACAAAATAAAAGAGAAAGAATAAGGGATTTCAGCTTTTAGATATTTGGAGAGAAAAGTGTTTTCGGTAAAATAGAAAGGAAGAATTCGGCATTAGCCTAGAATCCCCAAAATTGGCACCTATATATATTATAGCCGAATTTACCCATCCCCAAATTCCCAATTTGGCTCCACTTCTCTACTCCTCAATCTCTTCCTAAGTTTTCTCTATTATCACTTCCTTGAATTTCTCTTCTGATCACTTCCTTCAGAGTTCAACTCCAATTCCACTACTAGCCGTCCATAGTGTAAAAATAAATCCAAAATATTACCATGCTAGCACTTGAACTAAGGATCCCCTTGCTAGCTATTGACGCCACCTCCTTGCTTCCTAAGTGGCATCACTTAGCCACTACACCACAACCTCACTTGTGTCCTATTTCTTCTCCATTTATTTAAAAGCCATGACACTCGCAAATAGGGTTCTTTTAACATTTGACAAAAATTTCTCCACCTCAAAGCTCAAACTCAGAACTTAATAAATGACCTTTTAACACTTTAATAACACTTAACTAAAATATCAAACACACCATACTCATCTTAACCGCAAAAGAAAGTTTGAGATTTTTGGGGCATTACAAATAGTGTATCAAAGATGTCGAGGTAACGCATAAATTAGAGTAAGGTATGATATCTATGGTATGAAGAATGAGATTATGGAAAGGTAATCACCAGAAACAAACTGAAGAATAATATTTGCAAGATAATGATCGAAAACTTAAATGCAATGTGCAAGTACGACTCAGGTAATTGGTGTTGGCCTCACTAAGTTTTCTCAAACTTATTTTTGTGTGTTATGTTTCAGGTAAACTCTTAAGGATTTGTACCTGGAGGGACGACACCAAGGTTTCACCAAAAGAGTGGCAAGGTGGGCTATTATGCATATAGAGCAAACTTGTTGGCATGTTTAAGTTTGAGCTGTTTTATAGAAGTCTTTTGGATGGAATAATTATAATAAACCAGGACATCAATTCAATTATAGTTATAAAAAAATTCTATATATACCAATTGAATTCTCTTATGATTCACACTTACGTATTTTTAGAGGAATTTATCATTAAATAGTTGTAATTGAATGTAAATTTGTATAATTGAGTTAGTTACATATGTACTTGAGTAGTAACACCCTAAATATGGATCTGAATCATCGGATCGGGTTTGGGGCGTTACAAAAAAGGCTCCATCAAAATTTCAAAGATTTATTAACAACATTTTTTATACATTTTCTCTATGTTCAATAGTATACATTGATGATATGTTAGTGTTTTCTGAAAATTTAGAAAAGCCAATTAAACATTTAACCATTTTCTCAAAGTTATAAAAATAATGGTTTAGTTGTATCTAAATCTAATATTAGTTTATCCCAAACCAGTGTAAGGTTTTTAGGTTATTATGTTACTCAAGGGACCATTACCCTAATAGAAAGATTTATAGAAAAAATTTAAATCAAATTGTAACGCCCTGATTTTCGGGATTTTTCGGCTTTTGTGTGATTTTGGTGAAAATGTAATTTTTAGTGTTGTGATTGTTAAATATGTGTTTAAGTATGTTAGTGGGCCTTTAGGAGGCCCAAGGTTAGGTTAAAACTCGGTAAAATATCAAGTGTAAGTTTTAAGGGAAAGGAGAGCTGGCTTAAGTGGGCTCTTAAGAAAAACTTGGTAAGAACTGACACAAAGAAACTCTTGGCAAAGTGGCAAGGTGGCGCCACTAAGCTCCTAAAAAAAGTGGTGCCTAGGAGGGAGTGAGAGGTCCAGGGTTCAAGTCAAGGTAAGTTCAAGGTACTTTTATTTTTATGTGCAAGTGTGGGCAAGTGTTAACACTCAAGTGGAACTCTATCATGGGGAGTTTGAATTTCTCATGAGAGTGGATCAAGGAGAGATTTTAGGTGAATTCAAATTGGAGAAGCAGTGGCCGACCAAGGGACTTTGCTTAGTGTAGATTCGGCACCCAAATCAAGGTATAGTATTTTCGGCATTTGAGTGCTAGTTGTGCCGATTTCTCTAGGTCAGTAAATGTTCTTTTGTTGCCGTTTAGGTATTGAGTGCTAGGTCTTATTTCACTCAACCTTTTTCTTCTTTTCTGACCTAATAACCGAAACTTACCATCCCCTAAGCCTCATTGCCGATTTCTCTATTTGACCGAAACCACTTATCTATTCTCTTCTTCTTCTCTCTCTTTCTTTTTCTTTTCTCCTTGCACCTCAAACCGATTCTAAACCATCACTCTCTTTTCAAGCTGAATCCATCTTCTTCTTTTTCTCTTCTCTTCAAGCCTCTGTCGACAACCATTGAAGGCCAACCTCTACCATTGTCGAATACCCCTTTTGACCAAAACAATACCATTATCGTCACCCCTTGATCAAAAGTAACCTTTCTTTCTTATCAATCCTTCATTTAGCCGAATCTCTACTCCTTCATCTTCCTCTTTTATCAATTACTTCATCTATTCCTTGCTAAAGTCGACAAGGGTATTTAGGTAGAGTCTTTAAAGCCAAAATCGTGGTGATCTTTTCTTTAAGTTGCGTTTGGGGTTAGATCGATAGTGGATGCGAGATAGGAAGGTGGTTGGGAAGCAAGTAGATCACTGGGTAAGTATCAGACCTCTAATTAATCTCTTGTGTTATTTTGGAAAAGCCGAACACCTCCCTAAACCTTTAGGGAAGTTGTCGACTTGGCTTAAGGGTGATTCATGTTGTATTTGGTTTTCCTTGTGTGTTAGTTAGCGAAAAAGGAAGACAAGCGTAGCACTTTGGAAATCGGAGACATGGGTGCAACTAGAACTAGATCTGGTGCATTCAATCGATAAGGGTAAGGTTTCATAGCCATGGTGGAGTTGACCGAATACAGTAGGTAATGAGTACATTAATTTTCATTGTTCGTAATCTAATCTATTAAGTGATCATTTGTAAGAGAAGGTGAGTAGGAGATCTTGCCAGTAGTATCGCAAAACAGGTGTGTGTATCGAACACCCCTTCCTAGTTCAAATCGGCAAAAGCCGAAAAGCCAAAATGCCGAAGTTCTGGCATTTTGTGGGCTTGTGAGCGTGCAAAAGCTTTCAAGTCGATAGGAGTAAGATGGATTTGAAAATGATACTGGTAGGTGAGTCGACTGCGTAATTTCGAGCACCTTGGTGAGTTGGGCCCCGGTGGTCCAAATGTGGGCCCAATAGGCATTTAAGCCCATTTGGATAAAAATAGGCTTTAAGGGTATTTTGAAGACTGTAGGGTTAAAACTGCTAAAACTGGTAACTGAATACTAAAACTGGATTAAATGGGTTTAAATGACCAATGGACACAATAGGGCCCATTAGGGGTTTTAGGGCCTAGTGATTGAAATTGTTAAAAACTGTTAAATAAACTATGGAGACAAAAATTGAGATTAATAGAGACTGTAACATGCATGAAACTCTTAAATTATGAAATAAGTACTGAAATACCCCTTAGGGTGAGAAATTACTATTTTACCCATAGGTGTAAATTGACCGTTATACCCCTAAGGCTAGATAAGACTATACTGCATAATTTGATTGTTACTGCTACTGTATGCCATGTCATGTAAATATATCTGCTGCATGGGTTGGGATATTGATGGAGGAAGTGTGAGTGGCATTGGCACGTTTACTGAAATGGGCTATGCCTCGTATTACTGAAAAGGGGCTTTACCTCGTTATACTGTTTATCTGAGCAGCCATGTTACGAATGTGGTGTGTGGGCTGGGTGGGTTGAGTTATTCCCCACATGGTGTGTTGGCTGGTACGGATGGTGTGTAGCGGTTGGGTGGGTTGAGTAGTCTCCCCACATGATATGGGCTTGCATTCATACTGTTATCTGTACTGTTCTGTTTTGGGCCTATGGGCCATACTGCTATCTGAATAGGGCTTCGGCCCAGACTACTGTTATCTGAATAGGGCTTCGGCCTAGTTATCGACTGAGACTGGATAGGGCTTAGTCCTAGTGGGCTTGAGCTGACTTGGGCTTTGGATGGGCTTCTGCACCCACTGAGTTTTCCAAACTCACCCTTTTCTTTCCATCCTTGCAGATGAGCCCTAGTTCATGGACTTGGAGCTGGGAGGGATTCAGAGTGGCCACAGAGATCGAGTTTTGGTTTTAAACTTGCTTAAGTTATTTTGTTATTTTTACTTACTCGTTTTATTTCCATTTTGGGTTTGTAATAAGGCCGCTTTAACTATTCGTATTTGGGGTTTTTATTTCTTTCTACTTATGCATGATTTACTTTAACTACAACCACACACGTTTTTCCAAACTTAAGCCAATGTTTTCAAGACCAACTTACAATACCATCGGTTAACCAAGATAATGATAAATAAGTAAACTTGTTAAGAACTAGTAGAGATTAGTATGATAGTCAAAATAAATTGGGAATTTCTCCTCAACTCTAAATATCATTTTACAAAACTCACTACCAAACTTAGTAACTAGGTAACGTGGATTAGTTAGGTGATATAAAACACCAGATTTGGCCATAACGTCTGGGCTGGGTTTGGGGTGTTACACAAATTCTTGATAAAGTCTAGCAATAAAGAGAATTGGTAGATTAAATTGTGTCATAGATTTCTATCCCAGTCTTAGCAACTTAAGTAAGCCCTTGTATGAAAGGCTTAAAAATCCAAAACCTTAGACAAATGTTTACACTAATATAGTTACTCAAATAAAAAAGCAAACAACTAAGTTCCTATATTTGCATTTTGCTAATCGAGTAACCCCTAATATAGTAGAAACAAATGCTTTTGAGATAAAGTATGGTGGGACCTTGAAACAAATCAAGGGAGGAAAATAACATATAGTCTAGTTTACTTCTAGAAATTGAAGTCTAACTCATCAAAATTATAGTATGATCAAAAAAGAATTTTTATCAGTTGTTTTGAGTATTACAAAATTTTAAAGTGATTTGTTAAATAAAAAAAATTCTTTTACGAATTGATTATAAATCTGCAAAAGAAGTTTTACGAAAAGATGTTCAAAATATTATTTCAAAACATATTGTTGCTAGATGAAAAACAATTTTAAATATATTTGATTTCAAATTTGAATATATCAAATGTGAAACTAATTTTTTACCTGATTTTCTCATCAGATAATTCTTTTTAAAATAACCCCAAAACATAGAGACAAAGGGAATGGAAAAATAGAAAAATTCTATTCTGAACAAAAAAAAATCCTCCAAACCTATCAAATCATGGTATGAGATATGTCTCTAAGAAGAAAATGATACATCCTCATAAAAAATCTCAAATTATACATCCTTCCAAGATGCACAAGATCCAAACGAAATTATTTCTCAAATAAAAAAAAAGGATCGAGTCTCACTCAATCTCTAGAAGTGGCACTAGACATAGCCTAATCTAAAAAGGAAACTCCTCTAAAACATGTTGTTGTGGAAGCAGCTAATATTTCAAAAAATAAAGTGCTGATTTTACACAAACCAAAATCTCTCAAAAATATTTCAAAAGAAACATCTCTTCAGTAAGTTTTCCCAAAAGAGTAGGATATTCACAAAGTGCTACACAAAAATTCTCTCAATATTTTACAAATAGACGTTTTAAAATATTTTGATAATGGAGGAAAATTTTTCTAAAAACCTCCACACATTGTTATCAAAGAGCTTTTTAAGGGATGGCATTTTAAAACATCAGATTCAAAAAAAAACAAACAATATTATGAAAACATATTGCTTTAAACTAGATTAGTATTGTTCAAACACTACACAAACTCAAAAGACCGCAACTTTATTACTCACTTAACAAGTCAAATTATTAAAATCCTTAAACCAAGAGATTAGGGTGAGAACCCAAACTCTCCAAAGGATTTCCCTGGCAAATTCACTACCAAAATTGACCATCATCCATATTTCACAAACTTGAACTACTAAACAGCTTGGTTAAATGCCATATCAATATCAACATATGAGACACACTTAGCTTATTTATTTCAAATATAGTACCAAATACAAATTCCACAATTAGTTTCAGGAATGGTGGAATTGGTATGAACTATCTTACTTTGGACCCTACAAAAAAAATCCAAAGCTTATGGCCCAATTTTTTTTGACAAGTTCCGACCAGAACCATACTAGAAACACATAAACAAAATAATTCATTTCTTTTCAAAATTATATATTTCCTAGGTTGTACCCTAGAATTGTGGTTATGATTAGGACTAATACATGAGGGCCCCTGTACTGGTTTGAAATTTTAGAACAAAGTGGTGGGGCAAATTCAATGACAAGGAATATAATTATTAATATTTCAATAAATTTTTTTGAAAAAAGATCCAAGCTTGTGCAAGTCCCTTGCCTCGAACCAAACTATTGCAAAATTTCTCCAAGCCAAATCGACTTCCAACACAATGTTAACTGTAGCAAAAAAAAAAAAAAAGCTTATGGCTAAAATGCTCAGTTCAATGGACTCAGATTCAAAAGACAACAAATTCTTAACATTGTCAATTAAAATGATGCGTCTTGCAAATGGTGCCACAATGATGACAATCACCAAAACAAAAAAGAAGTAAAAAAATAGTGAGATTCCCTATAAAATATTAAAATGATTGTCTACAAAATATTCAAAAGACTCCAAAAGAAAAACAGTGAAGATTTACTTTATGTTTGTAAAAGTTTTTCAAAGAAAAAAAAAATAAGAGAGTGAACATTGAAGATTCCCTTCATGCCTGCAAAAGTTTTCCAAAGAAAAGAAGGGGATGAAAAGTGAAGATTTCCGGCAAAAATTTGTAATTCTAGGGATATATTCTCTAAAAGTGTAATAATATAGGCAATAATTGTAACACCCCAAATTCTAGTTTCTTTTTTTGTTAAAATTTCACACAAATATCTGTCTGCTTTAGTGGTTATGTGTTCTGGGAGTGTGTGAGAGGTCCCAAGTTCAAGCCATGTCTTTGGCAAATTTTGGTATTTTTATGAACAAAGCCTTGTCTCTAGCCAGTAGCCTTAAGTTCAATTGTTTGTGAGAACTTATCAGAATGGGCCTGTTGGTTTGGTGGTTAAGTAGAGTGTTAGAGGTCCTGTGTTCGAATCCTTGCGTAAGCGTGAAGGCTATTGTTTTTACTGCTTGGTTGGGTAAGAGAGTTTGAGTTGTACTAAAAAGTTGAGTAGAGGGGTTAGTGGAGTGAATTAAGGGAATGTGATAGTGGTTTAATCTTCTTCTTTTTTTCAATTTCAGGTTCTCCCTTTTGCTAAAAAACTTTTTGACGTTCGTTTTCTCATATGCCTTCTGCCAAAATTCAAGCATCTCACCACTGTCTTTTCCTTCTGATTTCATTTTATTCATTTCTTTTTGTGCAAATTTGGTCTGCATGCTTGGTAAGTCTTTTCTTTTAAGTAAGCTTTAATGTTTTTTTGACCAAGTGATTGAGGTTGGGTTTTGTTCGGGGTTCAGCAGTTAATCAAGTGGCTAGTGATCACTTTTGACGTTTTAGGAGTGGGAAATTCCTGTTCTCGATCGAAGGTAAGGGTTTTGAATATTTTGGGACTCAGTATCTTGTGACAGCCTTAAAACGACCCTAATCGGAATGTGGTTTCGGGACCACGAAACCGAGGCCTAAAATATATTTAATGTTCTTGATGCCTATAATATGTGTTAATTCATGTGTGACATGTTTGGTGTGTCAATTTAGAGTTATAAATTTGAATTTCACTTAAAAGGGACTTAGTTGTGAACTTTGAAAGTAAACTAGCTAGATGTGTGATGACTAATAAAGGCATGCATGCAAAATAAGGGACTTGCATGTCAAATTACCCACTTTTATGATAGTGGATGGTAATGATGACCTAGTTTGTCATTTTGTGCTTTGTTTGTGGCTAATTAATAATAATAGAAATAAAAAGAAATTAGTAATTTGGTAGCATAAAATAAATAAAATAGAATTAAATTAATATTAGTAAATTTGGGTGAAAAAAAAAAACAAAGTGATTCATCTTTGTTCTCTCATTGCCGTGAGTTGAGTAGAGAAAGAAAATAAGAAACCCTTGAGTTAGGGCATTTGGCAAAAGGGAAGCACAAACAAGGTAAGATTCATGGAATTTTTCTTTGAATGTTGTGATTTTGAGATGAAAACCAAGCTTCTAACATGACTCTTGTGAAAGTTTTTGAGTTTATATCACTCTCCATATTCGGCCATATGAGAAGAAGTGGGGAAAAATTCTTGTCTAATTTGGAGTTGTGTAAATAATAGAGTTTGGATGTTGTTTGAGCTAGATAGAGGTTTATTTATGAGGTTTTATGAATAGATTGAATCGGTTGTATGTCTAGCTTCCTACTTCTAAATTCCGAATCTAAGTTGTGAGATTTGTGATTTTGAATTTAGTATTAAGAGTCTTACTTAACCATGATAGAAATTTTGTTTTGGCTATTGACTTGGAGGTTCGGCCATGAACTTGAATTTGCTATTAGGAATTGTATATGTGTAAAAGATAAGGTATTAGTAGTCAAATGACTTCTTTTGTTGCAACTTGTGTGTGTGTGCTAATGAATGGAAGTGAGGCTATTTGTACTTGAAAAATAAGTAATGCTAGTAATTTTGGATGAGGGTGCCGAATGTGTTTTTGATTAATAAGTGAAATTGAGCTTGTTAAATGCACATTTGTGAATTGATTGTTAATAGGGATCAATTAAAGAGCTCGAATGTGCCTTTGATGTTGTTTTTGGATGTTTTGGGTGTTAAATTGATAAGTAGTTTGGTTTGTGTTGTATGGAGAAATCTGATTGTGGATGGGATAAATATGAATTATGTATATATATATATGTTAAGGTCAATGACTACTCTAAATGGTGCCTTAGGAAATGGTATGTTTTAAGTATGTGCATGAGAACACTAAAGAGTGAATTTGGTATAAAATTCTGCTTGGTACAGCAGCAGTAACGTGTTTTGGAAAAATCACCATAAATTGTGAGAGTTGAATTAGAGGCTGAATAAATTGTGTAATTAAAGCCTAATGAGTCTAGTTTCTTATAAAAGAAACCTTGCAAGCAAAGGAATTTCCGATGAATAGATTTTTAGAGTAGAGTGAGACAGTGTCAGATTGACTTCGAAGTCCCCTGCTCTGTTTTTGGAAAATCACTATAAATTGTATAAAAATTTTTATGAGACAAAATTTATATTCTTAGACTCCTCAATGAGTCTAGTTTCGAATAAAATTGGTGAGGATGCATTTGGAATTCTGTACAAAGAGAAATTCAGTTCGTAGTATAGAGTTGTCAGTCTAGTCAAGCAGTGAAATAGGGAAACTTTAAGAAAATTCTGGTATTGATTGACCAAACCAAAAATTATGAAAATTTTATGGATTAAAGGTAAATGAGTCTATTTTCATGCAAAATTTATAGCACCACATTTGGAGTTTCGTAGCTCCAGTTATGAATAAATTACTGAATGCTGCTCAGAAAATCAGCTTGTTGTGACTTATGACATGTATGTGAAATGCTCCAATGTGCATGTGTGTTTGTAATGAGAGGAATATGCATGTATGATTTGACTATGACTGAAAATGATTCATTGAGGTGCTTGAATAAGGATTAATAGAATTAAATGTTTTATTTAGCTCAAGAGCATAGAGGGACGAGTTCAGATAAAGGGAAGGCTAAAGTGGTCGAATAGCCAACTCGTAGTTCCTCGTGAAAGTTAAAGGTAAGTTTTGAGTAATCGAATTTGGTATTTAAGTTAAAATGCCATGATATACATGCTGATATTAAATGATGTCCCATTGAGAAAGAAACCTTATTCATGTTTGTGATATGGCCGAATGGCTCATAGAGAAAAGGGCCGAAATGGAGCTTTGAAACGCATTTGCTTATGTATGTTTGATCATTGGGCCGAAAGTTTAGAAAAGAAGTGTATATGTGTGTATAAGTTTGAATTATATGTATATTTATGATATAAAGTCGAGAAGCATGTTACATGTTGGTATGCACATGAATTGATTGAATTGTAAGTGAAATCTTGCTATGTGAAACTTGGCTACATGCGAATATATATATATGCATATATTAGAAATTGTGATGCGAATCCGGGATTTAAGTCCCGCTGACTATATGTGGAGATGATGTCCGGGCTAAGACCCGAAGGCTATATGCAGAGATGATGTCCAGGATTAAGACCCGAAGGCTATATGCGGGGATTATGTCCGGGCTAGAGACCCGATGGCTATGAATAGAGTTTTACCCGAGCTAAAGACCTCGATGATGATGAGAATAAAGCCTAAGACTAATGGTCTTCAAGGTAACGATCGCTAATGAATTGCGCTGAAAGTGTTAAACTATACAGGTATGTACCCTTGGCTTATATACAAGATGGATTTTGGACCGAATACTAAAGTCATTATGTGATTTCATATGTGTACTTGAAATGAGATTATTAATATGACCAAAGTAAAATTGGCCTTTGTGAAATGTTATGTGACTTTTATGACATGTATATGTTATGTGAACTTACTATGAGTGGAAGCTATCCATTTTCGTATGTGATGTGAATGTCTATGTTTGGAAAAAAGGTGACATACCCGAAAAGGAGAGGGAAACAAAGATATGATCAACTATGCTATAATTTGATGATCTTTTTAATGTCATTGCTTAAAACTTACTAAGCATTGTAATGCTTATTCCGTTTCCCTTGTTTCCTTTGTTTTATAGATCTCTTTTGGAAGCTACGGACTCGGGGATTGAAGCCTTAATCACCTACACTATCGCTGCCTTTTTGGTACATTTGATGGTTATTTTGGGTCAATGGCATGTATAGGCTATTTTCCTTCGGTTGAATCAAACTTCATTTTGAGTTGTAATTATTCTAGCCATGCGAAAATGGCTTGCTTAGTCTTCGAGTTGAATATATAAGTATGTGTGTGAATGATACTTGTATGGTTTGAGGTTGTGGCATGTTATTTAGTTAGTAACCAATATGTGATGAATTTCTAACATGATGATCGGTCATTGAATGTTCGAATTAGCCCAATTATTAGTAGCCATCAAGGTATAGTTTTGCTAGCATGCTTATAAAATGTTTTTAATAAAATATGATGGACTGACCGCACCGACCTAGTATGATCTTCGATTAGGGAACTCAATGAATTCACGTCTAGCTTGTAACTATGAACCCCGATGAATTGTATTTAGATTATAATACCTTATACCCTATTCCGGCGACGGATAGGGGTATAGGGTGTTACAGTATCTTGGTTCAGTTTCATTTAAGTTTCATTTTAACACTGAATTTGGGTGTTGGAAAGTTATTTTTTGTGTTCTGGAGTGCTCGGTGATCGGTTTAGCATCAATCAAAACCAGGTGTGTACCCGGAACGTAAAAACGGGGTTCGGCAAAAAGCTAAAAAAGTAACCTGTCGATGCCACACGGGCATGTGGTCACCCATGTGGTAGGCTTTGTGAGGGGACACGGCTGTGTGATCGACGAGGCCAGGCTATGCACGAAGGACATGGCCGTGTGATGGCCGGATAGGTCGTGTATGACACACGGTTTAAATTGAAATAGGCCGTATGGGCCACACAGGCGTTTGGGTCCATACAGGTAGTCCACAGGGGCGTATGAAATTCTAGGCCAGGCCGTGTGATCCACACGGCCAAGCCAGTTTGGGCCGTGTGGGCCAGATGGGCGTGTGGGCTTACACGGGAGGCCACATGGGCGTGTGAGCCCACTATTACTGAAATGTTTGTTAAGGTTGCATGGGGCACCTAAGTCGATTGTGAACCTAGTATAGTGTTGATAAGCATCACTTAGACCCATAATTGTATGAACTGAACTGATTATATGTATTGATACCATGAGATAGCATGTTAAGTATTGGATGCTGCATTGCATTGGGTTGGGTTGATGATGTACGAAGGAAGTATCTGAAAGGCTTTTAAAGCCTGTTATCTAGTAGCTCAGCTACATATTTCTGATTATGTGTCGTATTTCAATATAGTATGATGTGTAGGGATGGATGGGTATTCTAAACCTCACATGGTGTGTAGATATGGGTGGGTGTTTTAAACCCCACATGGTGTGTAGGGATGGTCGGAGATGATATGGAGGCTAGTGGGTAGAATTCTGATTTTTGTTGCTGCATATTGTATCTGAGATCAGCCAAGGCCCTAACGTATATCTAAGATTGTATTTGCATGGGCTAAGGCCCAAACTGAATCTATGATGGGCTCAGGCCCCAGGCTGTATATGATTGATTTCTATTATTAAACTGTTTGCATGTTTTCTGGGGGGATTACACACTGAGTTTGCAAAAACTCACCCTTTTCTGTTTAATCTGTACAGGTAGTCCCCAGACTTGACGGGTTGGTGCAGTGGAGGACTCGACGGTGGCCACACGTAAATTTTAGACTGTTTTTTGTTAGTTTTCAAGTCTATTGTTTATTTGGGTATTTTTATGTAATTTGGACTTTATGGACTGTTTGTTATAAATTTTGGGATGTTAATTGTTTTCGTGGATTACAACTTCAAACACAACAAAATGCGGTGTTCAAAATAAAATTAAGGTTTCACTAAATAGAAACAGTTTTCTTAAAATGAACGGTTAGTAAAGCTTCCGCTAGAAAGACACATTTTAGGACAAATCAAATAATAAGTGTTTTTTTAAGTTAAATTAAAACTACCGAATTGGACCTTTTTTCAACTTGATTACTTCAACTTAAAATCCCATTCCATGTGACATCGCCAGATTCGGTCGTAACGTCTAGGTCGGGTTTGGGGTGTTACATTTAGTGGTATTAGAGTCAGGTTGCAAAACTCGACTGTGGATTTTGGGTTTAAAAATATAGTCATATTTATATGGTTTCAAAGAACTTATTTAGAAATGGTTTTAAATGATTTGACTGAGTATGTGGTACACTGAGTCTCTGGCGCCAATCCTGTAAGTGTTTTGAAACTTTGATAAGTTATATCTCGAAATACTTTTGATAGTGTATTTTGAAACTGCTATAGGTAGTATACTGTGAAAACACTCTAGTTAGTGTACTCTGAGATTGTAGGAAAATTAATAGAGACTACGATTCTCGATAAAAAACTCTAAACTTCTGATACTATTTTGCATAAAATATCTGCTAATAAAATATCGAAGCTGTAACTGATTCATAAAATTGTTAATGTAGATAACTTTCAAATTCTACGATGAGTGTACAAGGTATCAGTGGACGGGGTATAAGAGGCCGTGGTAGAGGCCAAAGAGGGGCTCGAGCTGGGTCCTCATCATCAGGCAATATGCTTAATCTGGATACTAGTGAGATGATGGTTTCACCTGGGACTAAGATTGGGTCACAAGATTACATGGCTGGGGACGACACGTTTTCTCAGGTTATGCTGAGGATATTAGAGAGGTTCATTGGGCTTAACATGGGATCTGGGGGTCGAGGGTCGGTTACGGAACGACCCCGGTCCAATGGGGCTGAGCTATTTAGGGGTGTCGCCAGAGTCGCCTCTAACATGGCCGAGTACTAGATGGAGGCCACTGAAAAAATCATGGATGATTTGGATTTTACCCCTGAACAGAAGCTAAAGGGTGTTGTTTCCTTGTTTCGCAACGAAGCGTATCAGTGGTGGCTAATCGTAAAGGAAGGGACTCAGCCAGATCGATTGACTTGAGATTTCTATAAGTCTACTTTTTAAGGAAAATATGTGGGGCCAAGCTACATCGATGCTAGGAGGCGTGAGTTCTTGAATCTCATGTAAGGTGACCAATCAGTGGCCCAGTACGAGGCTGTGTAACAGCCTAATTTTGGGCTTAGTCAGAACAGTGGTTTTTTAACCACAAATCTGAGGTTAGAGAAATTATTTTAATATTATTTTATGTGTTATAGCATGATTATATGAGTGCATGAAAATTTTGGTGAATTAATTTTAGCGATTACTTGCTTAATTTTGAAAAAGAACTAAATCGCATAAAAGGCAAAATTTATGTTCTACTAGTTAAAAGTTTCATATAGCTAGAGAACCTTAACTTAGAGGTCCTTGGTGAGTAAGTAGGCCTACATCAAGTTGATGGCCAGTCATAAAGACAAAGAAAATCAAAAAGTCAAAATTTGGTGGTATTAGGTGGCTTAACGTGTGTAATAAAATAAAACAAAAAGAAATGGGGTTGTCATCTTTTTCATCTTCTTGTCCATACCGCCAAAAATATCAGCCATTTTAAGTGTTTTAGAAGCTTAAAATCTCAACCACTCTTCACCCTTGCAAGTAAGTGATTATGATGGCCCTTCTTGATAATTTTTGTACTTTTGGGACCCTTATAGCTTAATCTAGCTAATGGATGGGCTATTTTGCAATAAGGTTAAAAGTTTAGGGCTTTTCCATGAAAGCATTTGTGTTGTTTGTTGAAATATTATGGAAGAAAATGAATCTCGGTTGATAAATAAACAACTTTTGTGAAAGGATTCTCATGAAACACCTAGGTTGGACCTTTTTGAAGAAGCTGTAAAATATTTAGTAATTGTGTGAAATAATTAAAATTGTGGGTTGCCATAAGTATAAAAAGAATTCAGCTAGGCCTGGTTAGTGAGGAAATTTGATGAAAATATATTTACGAGCCTAGGGGTAAAATATAATTTTGTGAAAGCCTAGGGACAAAATGGTTATTTTGCCAAAATATGAATTGTTGAACGTCTTAATTAATGTGATAATTAAATGAGTGGATTTTATCATTATATATCAAGAAATATGAAATTCGGACCTAGACCGAGGAAAAACCAAGCTAGTGGACTAAATCCAACTAGTCACCGTTATTTTACATATCGAGGTAAGTTGTGTGCAAATAATGCAACTATATTGTTTGTTGGCATTGATTAAGTGATATAGCATAAAATGTTTTAATGTGGATTATGAATATGCATGATGAGATTGATGTGGTAAAATCTAGGTGAACCTTAAGAATAGTTCGAATATTCATGCCATGACATTAGAGTGTTACGAGAGCCATTGTAAGACCATGTCTGGGACATGGCATCGGTACCGATAGATGAGAGCCAGTGTAAGACCATGTCTGGGACATGGCATCGACCTCAATGTATAAGAGTCAATGTAAGACCATGTCTGGGACATGACATCGACTTGATGTGTGAGCCAGTGTAAGACCATGTCTGGGACATGGCATCAACTTTTTACCCTATGTTTGAGGCTCATCAAATATCCTTTAATATTCCAAATGGTTTAACAGGAAGTTTACAGTTTATGTTAAAATGAGAGTGGTTATGACCATGTTGTGAGTGGTACAGGTACCTATATGAAATTCATAAGATGTGAGCTCAATTTATGCTGTGTGATTAGTAAGGGATGAAATTGAGTAAGTTGTGCTTATAACCATTTATGTATTATGTGCAAATTATGATATGTTGTGAGCATGTTATTGCATGGTAAATCTGTTATTAATTATTTACATGCAACTTACTAAGCTTTATGCTTACCCTCTTTTCTCTTCATTTTCTTATAGTGCCTCCTAATTAGCTCGTGGATCAACAGACGTTGGAGGCATCGATCACACTATTAATAAAAACATTTGGTATAGCTAGTTTTATCATTTGAGTAATGGCATGTATAGGGACGTAGTCTTTTTGTGTTTTGCGTCATTGTTAAATTTGGCCAAATATGTTGGCTTGATATGAAACTAGTCATTTTGTATAAGGCCATGAATGATGGCTAATATTGAAATATTGATATATGCATATGAGAAGGTCTTTCATGAATGTACAATTTTGGTATGGTGAGACATGTGGTGTGTTAATGCATGAATTGATAAATGCATGATTAGGTTGTTTACATATGCGATTAGTGTTACTTGTGCATGAAGTGCAATGGCCTTGATGTGTGTTTGAATTGGTCATATGATTGTGTGTGAATTGGTTTTGCTTTGTGAGGTTTAGGTTGGTGCAAGTAAGGGTGGCAATAAGGCTTGGTAAATAGCCTTGTATTGTCCACACGGGTAGACACACGGGCGTGTGTCTAGGCCGTGCGTGACACACGGTCCGCCCCATGGGCATGTAGTCAAGCCGTGTGTCCCTTGCACCTTAAGTTGGCCAAGTTAGAATGCCCAATAGTATCCATACGGGTTGAGACATGGCCATGTGTCTCAACCGTGTGGAAGACATGGCCGTAGGATATGGGCATGTGCCCAGGCCGTGTGAAGTCTGCACCTTGAATGTGAAATTTAGATTTCTTGGCCATGTGACCCTTAGGAGTTGATGACGTCAGAAATAGAATGTCAAGGTTTTTGCACACAGGCTGAGACACGGACGTGTCATGGCTGTGTGAGGGACACAGGTCATGGACACGGCCATGTGCCAGGCCGTGGGAAAACCCCTTGTAGGTTTGAATTAAGAAATAAATCCACACAGGTAAGGGACATGGGGGTTTCCCTATATGCTGAGGCTGTGTGAGTTACACGGTCCTTCAACATGGCCATGTTATTAGGACACATGGGCATGTCACCCTTCCAGACGGGCATGTGCCCCTGTTTTTAATGACATATTTCAAAGTTTTCTCAAGAACTTGGTTTGGTCTCGAACCATCCCTAAAGTGTGTTTTGGGCCTCATAGGCTCATACTAGGGACTTTAAGACAAAGTTTGAAAAGTTTTAAATTTGAACGAACCCTTAGGACCTAGAAATGTATGTATGCATGTGTGTTAGTTAGGTAACGCCTCGTACCCTATCCCAGTGTCAGATACGGGTAAGGGGTGTTACAAGACGAGTTTCTGAGGTTGAGCCGCTATGCGTGAGGTATGGTGGCAACTAAATATGAGAGATGTGTCTGATTTGAAGACGGTCTTAGGGATAATCTAAGGGTCTTGATTGCTCCACAGAGGGAGCAAGAGTTCTCTGTACTGGTTGAGAAGGCAAAGATCACCGAGGAAGTTAGAGTGATTCGGAGCCCTCGAGTTTTGCACTGAGGCCTATGAAAAAGGCTAGATCTAATGGGCCAATTAGAGTGGGGCCCCCTATTACACCTATTGAGATTTTGCCTTGTGGGCATTATGGTAGACGCCATCCAGGCGATTGTTGGAGGACGACCGGGTCATGTCGAAGATGTGGGTCTACTAAGCACCATGTTCGAAAGTGTCGACTGAGGGCCGGTCAGGTACAAGCTCTGGGTTCTAGTACTATGTAATCGCCGAGGGTAGTTTAGCAGCCACCTAGGGGTCGTGGTCAGATTAGGGGTGGTAACAGCATGGGCTGAGGACAGAAAGCACCGGGCAGAGGTGCTAGACATACTGAGGCGAGGCACCCTGCTCTTGTTTATGCTGTTCATCACCGTGAGGACAGAGATGCTCCGGACGTCATCACAGGTACGTTTCTAATTTTTGGTGTACTATATCTTGCATTGATAGACATAGGTTCTATGCATTCATATGTAGCTAGCACTATGTTTGAAACTTTGGGGATTCTGATGGAGAGTACTCCTAGTAAGGTGACTATTGTGAGTCCTTTGGGGCAATCTATCCGAGTTAGCAAATTGTATAGAGACATTCCGTTAGAGGTTCAAAGGACAGTATTTCTGGCTAATCTGATGGAGCTTCTGTTTGGGGAGTTCGACCTGATTCTGGGAATGGTCTGGTTGGTTAAGCACCGAGCAAGTCTATACTGTATGACTAAGAGGGTCATTTTGAGAACCGAGAAGGACCACGAGGTAGTTGTGATTGGGGAACGTCGGGATTATCTGACTAATGTGATTTCTGCATTGGTGGCAGAAAAGTTAGTTCATAAGGGATGTGAGGCATTCTTGGCCTATGTAAGCATTTCTGATTCTAGGGAATCTTCTGTAAGGGACATCAAAACTGTAAGAGATTTTTTGGATGTTTTTCCTGAGGAACTACTGGATTTGCCTCAAAGCCATGAAGTGGAATTTGGGATCGAACTTATTCTGGGTACAGCTTTGGTGTCTACCGCTCCCTACAGAATGGCACCGAAGGAGCTTACGAGCTTAAGGCTCAGATTCAAGTGCTGTTAGATCGTGGGTTCATTCGTCCTAGTGTGTCTCTGTGGGGAGCACCTATGTTGTTTGTGAAAATGAAAGATGGGGCAATGAGGATGTGTATCGATTACCGACAACTGAACAAGCTAACGATTAAGAATAAATACCCACTTCTAAGGATTGATGATTTATTCGACCAGTTTAGAGGGGCTTCTAGATTTTCCAAGATAGATCTATGTTCGGGTTATCATCAGTTGAGTGTTAAGGAGACTGATGTGCATAAGACAACATTTAGGACTCGATATGGATATTACGGGTTCCTAGTTATGCCCTTTGGATTGACTAATGCACCATTGGCGTTTATGGACTTGATGAACTGAGTGTTCCAGCCCTATCTGGATTAGTTTGTGGTAGTGTTCATCGATAATATCTTAGTGTATTGTAAGACTGAAGACGAGCATGATAGGCATCTTAGGGTGGTACTACAGACTCTTCATGAGAAACAGTTGTACGCAAGTTCAACAAGTGTGAATTTTGGCTCTGTGAAGTGACCTTTTTGGGACACTAGTTTCTGCTGAGGGGATTCTAGTTGATCCTCGTAAGATTGAGGCTGTGTTGGATTGGAACTAGTCGAGAAATGTGTTTGAGATCCGTAACTTTTTGGGGTTGGCGGGATACTATCGACGCTTTGTAAAAGGGTTCTCCTTGATCACAGCTCCTTTGACTAAGCTTTTACGCAAGGGGTTTCCTTTTGTCTAGACTGATGCACAGCAATCGAGCTTTGAAAAGCTCAAGACTGTTCTAACTCAGGCTCCTGTTCTGATACAACCTGAGCCTGGTAAAGACTTCGTCGTTTAGAATGATGCATCACATGTCAGTTTGGGTTGTGTGTTGATATAGGAAGGTAAGGTGGTAACGTATGCATCTTGTCAGCTCAAAACTCATGAAGCGAACTATCCAACGCATGATTTGGAATTAGCTACTGCAGTCTTCACTCTAAAAGTTTGGAGGCACTATCTGTATGGTGAGAAGTGTATTATCTACAATTATCATAAAAGCCTCAAGTATCTCCTCACTTAGAAGGAGTTGAATTGTAACACCTCTTACCCGTATCCGTTGCCAGAATAGGGTATGAGGCATTACCGGACTTAATCACATATAACCTATCATTTTCGAGTCATAAATTTCCATTCAAATTTAAAACTTTTCATTCATAATCATATTGTCCTTATTACGGGCCTACAAGGCCCAAAACATACATTGGAAATGGTCTAGGACTAAACCAAGAACTTTAAAATACTTAGAAAATTTTACCACAAAATAGGGCCACACGCTCGTATGGCTTAGGACACCCCCGTGTGGGTAGGCCGCGTGGTTACACACGCCTGTGTCCCTTCCTATGTGAAAAAATTAAGCATTCTGTTAACACATATACTTGAGCGTACTTATTAAGTCTGACGAACTCTCGCTCGTCTTCAGATACAGTCATACGACCTTGCTTCAATTCTAAAAACTCCTTATGTTTCTGATTGATGAACCGTTGACTTATATATTTCTTTCAGAATTCCTTTTAGAAGAAATCCCATGGGACCCTCTCTCTCAGAACCATAGATACTAGTGTCTTCGACCAGGGATAGGTCGCATCCCTTAGCAAAGATATAGCACATTTTAAACATTCTTCGGGTGTACATGAAAGCTCATCAAACATCCTGATAGTGTTCTCTAGCCAGAACTCTACCCTCTCAGGGTCATCATCTACATTAGCCCTAATTCCTCTAGCCCCTCCCATTCCTCAACCAGTTCCCATAGCTCCCTAATGTGTGGAGATGATAAGATTGAATAAGCCTCTGGTTGATAAAATTCGTATATGACCATTTGAAATTGGCAAAGGTGGGTTATCGGTATAATCAATTAAAAATGTCTTTCATGAATGTGGTTGAATGCATGAATGAGATGATAATTGTGTAATGTCCATGCATGGGGATTGTGGTATGTGAATGATGAGTGGATGCCTTGATTGTGAAATTTTGGTTGTTCAATTGTGTTACAATAAGTGTTGTTGAATGGACATATGTGCTATTGTATTTCATGGTGGAAAATGGCTTGGAAAATAGCCTATATTTTGTCCACACAGGTAAGCACACGGGCGTGTGTCTAGGCCGTGTGTGACACATGGTCAGCCCCATTGGCATGTTGATAGGTCGTGTGTCCCCTTCACCCTAATTAGGCAAAACAAAATGCCCAGTAGTAAACACACGAGCAGAGACACGACCATGTGTTGCAGCCGTGTGAAGAACACGGCCTTAGGACATGGGCGTGTGCCCAGGCTGTGTGAAGTTTGCACCTTAAATGTGAGAATTAAATTCACCACACGGCTTAGCACACGGTGTGTGACTTGGTCGTGTGACCCTCAATTGTTGATGAAGTCATAAATAGAGAGTTACACGGGTTGAGGACACGGACATGTCCCAAGTCACATGGGCGTGTGTGACCACAAGACCTAGCCACACGGGCGTGTGACTCTCCAAACATGAAAATTTTCTAAGTTTTTATGAAACTTTCTAAAGTTCTCAGTTTAGTCTCGAAATGTTTCCAAAGCATGTTATGGGCCTCGTAGGCCCATAATAGGGACGTTATGGATATGTTTGAAAAGTTTTGAATTTGATGCAAATTTTATGACCTAGTGTGGTACGTTTACTTGTGTTTAAGTTCAGTAACGCCTTGAACCCTATCCTGGCATCAAACAAGGGTAAGGGGTGCTACATGAATATTAGGAAACGAAGATGGGTTAAGCTGCTTAAAGACTATGATTGTACCATTGAGTACCACCTCGGCAAAGCCAATGTGGTGGCCGACGCGTTCAACTGTAGGGCCATGTCTAACCTGAGAGCGATGTTCGCTCGACTTAGTCTATTCGATGATGGAAGTCTGTTGGCAGAACTTTAGGTTAAACTGACATGGATTAAACGTATTCGAGGTAAACAGTTGGGGGATAAGTCTCTTGAGTTGCAATTTCATCAAGCTAAGAATGGTGACACTACTAATTTTGGGGTAAACAGTGATGGGGTACTTTGTTTCCACGTTGGATTTGTGTACTGAATGATGAGGATTTAATAGCCCCATGCGATCCATCCCAGTGGAAACAAGATGTACCGAGATCTTTGAGAGTTATACTTGTGGCCAGGGCTGAAGCATGAGGTTACTAACTTCGTTGCTCACTGTTTGACTTGTCAACAGGTTAAGGATGAGCATTAGTTACCTTTAGGTTTGCTACAGCCAGTTAAGATCCTGTTATGAAAATGGTAGCGAGTAACAATGGACTTCGTTAGTGGGTTGCCTCTAACACCCACTAAGAAGGATTCTGTCCGGGTCATCGTGGATCGATTGACCAAGTCTACTCACTTCATCCAGATCAAGATAGATTTTTCTCATTAGAAACTGGCTAAGCTCTACATATCGGAAATAGTGAGATTGCATAGGTAACTGTCTCGATCATTTCTGATAGGGACCCTCACTTCACGTCTTGGTTCTGGAAGAAGCTACATGAGGCTCTGGGTTCAAGGTTGGACTTTAGTACTGCTTTCCATCCTTAGACCGACGGTCAAATTGAGAGGGTGATTCAGGTACTGAACGATATGTTCAGGAGCTGTGTTATTGATTTCCAAGGCAGTTGGGAGGAGTATTATCTGTTAGCGGAGTTTGTCTATAATAACAGTTTCCAGTCTAGCATCCAGATGGCACCTTACGAGGCTCTGTATGATTGTAAGTGTCGCACACCTCTATGCTGGACTAAGTTGGGTGAACGACATGTTCCGGGTCGTCAGTTGGTTTCTGAGACTGAAGATAAGGTTAGACTGATTCGAGATCATCTGAAATCGGCTTCTGATAGGCAGAAGTCCTATACAAATCTAAAGAGAATGTAGCACCCCTTACCCGTGTTCAGGTCTGAATAGGGTACGAGGAATTACCGGAACACAGGCACATGCACACGTACTAAATCGAGTCATAAAATTTCATTTAAATTAAAACTATTCATATTTTACCTTAAAGCCCCTTAAATGGGTCTACGAAGCCCAAAACATACTTCAGGAACCGTCTGGGACTAAACCGAGAACTTTCAAGAACACCAAAAATTTTTCATGAAAAACAAGGCACACACCCGTGTGGGTTGGAACATGCCCTTATGGGCAGGCCGTGTGTCACACACGGCTTAGACACATGCCTGTGTGTGTACCAGTGTGGACAAAATAAAGGCTATTTACCAAGCCCTTTGCCACCCTGACACACTTACACACTTATACCAATTTCCTTTCACACATGACATGGCATTATTAGACACTCAATTGGTCACATTCAAGACATAAGTTCATCATTCCAATGACACCTTCCTCATGCACAATATATCACTCACTTTGCCAATAACAACATAGAACTTACACAACCACTCTTATGCCACATTTATCACATCAGCATCATGCACTAATCCATCCACACACATTTGCAAGCATGCTCATTCATGAATTGCATCATTTTAACTTATAACATAACCAATAATAGCCACATTAACTGGCCTTATACAACAAAGACCTTCAAATAGCATAGGCCAATATTTTAGTCCAACTCATAATATCATATAAACAATTAACCAAGTCCTTATACATGCCATAGACTTATAAATACTTGAAAACCTTTTTATATCGACCAATAGCTTGATAGTGTGATTGGGTCTCTGGCGACCTCTAACTCGAGCTAGCATCTATGACACTATAGGAAAAAGGAAAGGAAGGGAATAAGCATTATAACTTAGTAAGTAAGTATGCAAATAATAAAAAATTCATTAACATGCTTTTATAACTCTTTACAATATGTCCTTAAAATAATAAAATCATAATTGCACAAAGTTCCACTTTTTACTCATGTTCATCTCAAGCTGCTCACTCGAGCCATAGTCACTGAATTTATTATATATGGAGCTACAGATCTCCAAATTTAGATCTGCCAATTTTCCCTAAACCTAGACTCACATATACTCTTAACATAAAATTTTTAGATTTTTTTACTTATCCAATAAGTACAGTTTATTCTTTAAAGTCTCTCCTATTTCACTGTTCAACCATTCCAATCCCTCTTTACTAAAAATTAATTATCTCATCATACAGAATTCAGATGATGTTCCCGTTTATTTCCCTTGAAAGTAGACTCATTAAGGAATTTAAGCATATAAATTATATCCCATAATTATTTTTGTAAATTTTTTAATTATTTTCCCAATTCAAAATAGTGGATTCCAAAATTGTTCTAACCCTGTCTAACTAAAATTCAAATATCTCATAATATGAATGAAATTCTTTTGCTTGCACCATTTCTTTTATATGAAATTAGACTCAATAAGATTTAATTTCATATCTTATTCAACTTATAATTTGATTTCCATCATTTTTGGTGATTTTTCAGAATCATACAATTGCTGCTTTCCAAAACTATTTCATTACTAATTTTACTCTTTCATAAATTTCTTTGTATAAACTTTCATAGTAACACTTACCCATATCAACCTTACCAAAGTTCGATCACATGTTGAGCATATTGCTCATAAGTTTACACACACATACCTACACTTATTCATCACTCATTCATATTCATTTACACTTAGTCATTTCTCGTTGAACACATCGGAATATTAATGGATACCTCGAGATATCTCACATAGTGCCACACTTGTAGCCAAACCTTTGGAATATCCACATAGGCTCGTTCTTGAGGTAATCACATTTAACACAATGCCATGGACTTATTTCACTTAGATGCCATGGACTTATTTCACTTAGCACAATACCATGGACTTATTTCACTTAAGTTCCCTGGATTTATTTCACTTAGCACAATGCCATGGACTTATTTCACTTAGGTGCCATGGACTTGTTTCACTTAACACAATGCCATGGACTTATTTCACTTAGATGCCATGGATTTATTTCACTTAGTACAATGCCATGGACTTATTTCACTTAGATTGTAATATCCCGAATTAGGGCCTAATCGGAATAGTGGTTTCGTGACCACAAATCTGAGGTAGAAATAATTATTTTATAATTATTTTGATGTTTATGATATGATTTTATGATGATGTGAAAATTTCGTGAAGAAATTCCAAGCGTAAAGTGCTTAATTTAAAGTTAGGGATTAAATCGAATAAGTTGCAAAACTTGCATTCTAGAAGTTTTTAGTATGAAATTGCTTTGAAATATTAATTAGGAGGTCTTAAATGGAATTAGACCAATTTTAAATTCATGGACAAAATTAGGACATGGAAGGAATTTTTGAAAGTTTAGTAAGGAGGGGCATTTTGGTCATTTGGATATTTAATGAAATAAAAAGGGAAAAATAACACAAAATTAGTTATCATCTTCCTTGGTTGCTGCCGAATTCTCCCTCTCTCCATAGCTAGGGTTTCTTCAACTTTCAAGCTTCATAGTAAGTGATTCCAAGCCCCGTTTTTAATGATTTTTATGTTTTTGAAATCCCGGTAGCTCGGTATAGCTTATGATAGCAATATTTTGAGCTAAAGTTCATATTTGGAAAAATACCCATAGGTGAAATTTGTGTATTTTGATGTTTTATGATAGAATATGAGGTTTTAAATTGTGTTAGACAACTTGTGCTACTCGATTTTAAGTAAAAACGAACAAAACGGCTTAATCGGTAAAAGTACATATTGTGCATAAGTATGTGTTATAGTGGGAATTTGAGCTTGCTAATAGCAAATAAATGATCAGCATGTCCTAAAACATAAGAATTTGAAATGAAATTTAAATATGCAAAAGTTTAGGGGCAAAATTGTAATTTTGCCAAAATTTAAATTAAGGACTAATTTGAAAATGTGAGTATTAAACAAGCTAAATGTGTTATTTTAGATCAAGAAAGACGTGGAATCGACCTCAATCGAGGAAAAGAAAAGATTGCGGACTAAATTGCAAAATCTTTGTATTTTGGTACTAAGGTAAGTTCATGTGTAAGTAATGTAACATAAATGTTATTTTTAAGTTGATTGATGTTATTTATATGATATGCTGATTTTTATCATGAAATATATGCTCTGTGGTTATTTTTGAACAATATGCAAATTATATGTGCTACTTGTTAAATATAAATGGCTACCGAGTATTGGTTTCGGTATTCTGTGGAAGACGGCAAGGATGTGTGATTGAGGAAAATCCTGTTTGAACCTTGGGAATAGATTAGGATACAAGTGACATGTCACTAGGATGGTTGAGCATCCGAACTCGTTGAGTTGAGTCCGAGTTCACTTATGGATGCGAATATCCGAACTCGTTGAGTTGAGTCCGAGTTCGTGAAATGTAACTAGGCATCCGAGCTCGTTGAGTTGAGTCCGAGTTCACTTATGGATGCGAACGCCTGAGCTCGTTGAGTTGAGTCCGAGTTCGCTTATGGGCGGGTTACATAATTGATTGATTACATATATAGCACTTATGTGCAAATGATCCGTGTATCCAAGTTGTATTCCAATGTGTTCAACGGGTAAAATTCAAGTGAAATGGAAAGGCACTCAAGATGTAAGTGACAATTCGGTAATGTTGAGAAATGGCCATATTGGACAGGTATGTACTTAACCCTCGGGTTGAAACTCGACACAACAACAAAAATGTGGTAAGATGAAGTATGATGATTAGAATTGTGACATATGTTTTGGGGATGCTATGCTAATGTTGTTTGGCATAATGACTTTGTTATGTTACTTGTTATTTGCATGTGAACTTACTAAGCATTTATGCTTACTCCCTCCTTTTCATTCATTGTAGTTTAGGACAAGCCGGCTCGAGAATCGGGATAGGTCGAAGGCTCGATCACACTATCCGAAGGACTTTTTGGTAAATGGCTTGTAAAACTTAGTATGGCATGTATAGCAATATACCTACTTTGTGTAAATAATCTTGTGATATGGTGGTGTTTTGGTTGAGGAAATGCTTGATAATGATGAGTCATTGAAATGGCTAATATAGATTATATTTGATGTAATGGAAGGATAATAGGTTATCTAGTACATGAAAGCTTTTATGAAAATGAAATTAACCATAAAACAGAACATTGCAGCAACACTGACGTGAGTTTGAAAATTTACTAAAAATCATAGAAATCGAATTTGGTGATGGATTAGTTATGAAATTGAAGCTTATTATGTCTACTTTCAAATGGAAGAAACGAAATAGGTGGAGGGATTATATTTTATAAGATATTTGAGTTTTAGTGAGACAGGGCCAGAATGATTTCTGGATCCCCTGTTCTAACTTTGAAAATTCACTATAAATTCTAAAAAAATAGTTAAAAGGTGTACTTTATATTTACAGAATCCTGAGTTAGTCTAGTTTCAAGATAAGGAAACGGCATAATCATATGAATTTTGTACGGAGAGAAAAGTGGTTCGTAGTAAACAGAGGTCAGTGCAGTCAAGTCCTGAAACAGGGGTAACTTTAACTAATAAACTGTACAAATCGGCCCAACCAAAAATTCTAGAAAAAAATTAGTAAATAGATATATGAGTCTAGATTCAGGAAAAATTTACGGATCCTGATTTTGAGTTTCGTAACTCGAGATATGATTTTTTAAGCGACCATGATGCAGAGATTCTGCATATTCTGAAAATTAAAATAAATGATGTAAAGTTGGTTTAATGATAAATTAAGTTTGGTAACACCTCAAACTCGACTCCGGCGACGGTCTCGGGCGTGGGGACGTTACATAGATCCTTAGTGGCATGTCACTTGTATCCATTTATATTCCAAAGGTTCAACCAGGAAATTTCTCACTTATTGCCACTTTGTCAAATACATCAAATAATCATTCAATATTCAGCCATACATCATAAAAAATATCAAAATATTAAAACGTAAATAAAATGATGCATTATTTATAGACAAACTTACATCGGTACCAAAATCGGTGAAATGAACCTAATTGTCACATACTTTGTTTTTCCCCTGTTCTAGGCACGAACCTCGATTTTATTGATCTATAATATCACATTTGACTTGTTTAATCAACATGCTTTTCAAATCAGTTCAAAATCACATTTTGGCAAAAATTACATTTTTAGCCCTAAACTTTGTCATATTTACACTTTTGCCCCTAGGCTCGTAAAATAATTTTTATTCAATTTCTTTGCACTTTAGGCCTAGCCGAACCATTTTCATAACTATAGTAGTCCAATATTTGCATTTATTCACACACCTATACACATTTTACAACTTGTTACAAATTAGTCCTTTTATGCATTGTCACTGAAAACACTTAGTAAAAGCCGTTTCTCTAACCATAAACATGCATTTTCTACCCTTAAACAAAAAAAATACACACATATTCATCATGGGTCAAAACTCTAGACTTTAATCATATCTCAAATTAGTGGTAGAAATAGATAGATCTTGTTACGAGGATTTCAAAAAAGTAAAAATCATTAAAAACGGGGCTAGAACTAACTTACAATCGAGCTTGGAAGCTTGAAAAACCCTAGATGTTTCTTCTCTATGCAATTTTCAGCCTTGGGGTAGAAGATGAACAAAAATTGGCTTTTAATTTTGTTTTTAATTCATTTTAATTACTAAATGACCAAAATGCCATTAACTTAAAAATATTCTATTTCACCTATTTCATGTCCATTTTTGTCCAACAAATTAAACAATGGTGTAATTACCATTTAAGGACCTCCAATTTAAAAGCTCATAGCAATTGGACACCTTTAACATATAGAACTCAACTTTTGCACTTTTTACAATTTAGTCCTTTTGACTAAATTGAGTGCCCAAACGTCAAAATTTTCGTACGAAATTTTCACAAAAGAATTCCATAAAATTGTAGACTTATAATAAAAATAAATTTTTCCCTCGTAGGATTTGTGGTCCCAAAACCACTGTTCCGACTAGGCCCAAAATCGGGCTATTATAAGAAATGATATCAAGTATTTTGTGGGGGACTTGGTTTTTCTCAAGGTCTCACCATGGGAAATGGTTTTGAGGTTCGGTCGCAAGGGTAAGCTGCGCCCTAGGTTTATTGGGTCGTACCAGATTTTGAGGTGTATGGGACCTATTGCTTACTAGTTTGAGCTACCTCTGGAGTTAGATCGCATTCATGATGTAGTCCATGTCTTGATGTTGAGACACTACCACTCTGATCCCACGCACATCGTCCCTGTTAAGGAGATTGAGGTGAGGCCAGATTTGACGTTTGAGGAGGAACTGGTTCAGATCCTGGATCGCGACATTAAGGTCATTCGGAAGAAGTCTATCATCTAAGTGAAAGTGTTGTGGTGGAATCATAGCACTGAGGAGGCCATGTGGGAGCCTGAGGATGCGATGCGGCAATAGTATCCTGATCTGTTTTGATAAGGTAAATTTTAAGGCCGAAATTTTCTTTTAGGGGGTAGAGTTGTAACGTCCCAAATTCTAGTTTCTGTTTTTGTTAAAATTTGACACAAATATCTATCTGCTTCAGTGGTTATGTGTTTTGGGAGTGTGTGAGAGGTCCTAAGTTCAAGCCATGTCATTGGCAAATTTTGGTATTTTTATGAATAAAGCTCTATCTCTAGTCATTACGCTTAAGTTTAATTATTTGTGAGAATATATCAGAATGAGCCTACTGGTCTAGTGGTTAAGTGGAGTGTTGCTGTGTTAGAGGTCCTATGTTTGAATCTTTGTGTAATCGTGAAGGCTATTGTTTTTACTACTTGGTCAGGTGAGAGAGTTTGAGTTGTACTGGAAAGCTGAGTAGTGGGGTTAATAGAGTGAATTAAGGGATTGTGATAGTGGTTTAATCTTCTTCTTCTTTTTTTCAATTTTGGGTTCTCTCTTTTGCTAAAAAACTTTTTGACGTTCGTTTTCTCATATCCTTTCTGTCGAAATTCAAGCATCTCTCCACCCTCTTTTTATTCCAATTTTGTTTTATTCATTTCTTTTTGTGCAAAGTTGGTCTGCGCGCTTGGTAAGTCTTTCTTTTTGGGTAAGCTTTAACGTTTTTTTGACCAAGTGATTGTGGTTGGGTTTTGTTCTGGGTTTAGGAGTTAATCGAGTGGCTGGTGATCGCTTTTGACATTTTAGGAGTGGGGAATTCCTATTCTCGATCGAAGGTAATGGTTTTGAAGGTTTTGGGACTTAGTATCTCGATTTAGTTTCGTTTAAGTTTCATTTTAACACTGAATTTGGGTGTTGGAATGTCGATTTTTAGGTTTTAGAGTGCTTAGTGATTGGTTTTGCATCAATCGAAACAAGGTGTGTACCCGAAACGTAGAAAATGAGGTTCGGTAAAAAGCTAAAAAACTAATCTATCGATGCCACACGAGCATGTGGTCGCCCATGTGGTAGGCCATGTGAGGGGACACGGTAGTGTGATCGACGAGGCCAGGCCGTGTGCGAAGGACAAGGCCATGTGATGGCCGGATAGGCTGTATGTGGCACACAGGCTAGACTGAAATGGGCCGTGTGGGCCACACGGGTGTGTGAAATTATGGGCCAAGCCGTGTGATCCACAAGGCCAAGGCCAATTTGGGCCGTGAGGGCCCACACGAGTAGGCCACATGGGCGCGTGAGCCCATTATTACTTAAATGTTTGTTAAGGTTGCACGGGTTGACCAAGTCGACTGTGAACCTACTATAGGGTCAGTAAGCATCACTTAGACCCCTAATTGTTTGAACTAAACTGATTATATGTATTGATACCATGAGATAGCGTGCCACTTATTATATGCTACATTGCATTAGGTTGGGTTGACGATGTACGAAGGAAGTATCTGAAAGGCTTCTAAAGCCTGTTATCGGTAGCTCAGCTGCATATTTTTTATTATGTGCAGCATTTCGGTACAGTATGGTGTGTAAGGATGGATGGGTGTTCTAAACCCCACATGGTGTATAGTGATGGGTGGGTGTTTTAACCCCACATGGTGTGTAGGGATGGTCAAAGATGGTGTGGAGGCTAGTGGGTAGAATTCTAATTTCTATTACTATATATTGTATTTGAGATGGGCCAAGGCCCTAATGTATATCTGAGACTATATCTGCATGGGCTAAGGCCCAAACTGAATCTATGGTGGGCTTAGGCCTTGACTGTATATGATTGATTTCTTTTATTAAACTGTGCGCATGTTTTCTACGGGGATTATACACTGAGTTTGCGAAAACTCACCCCTTTCTGTTTAATCTATATAGGTAATCCCTAGACTTGATGGGTTGGTGCAGTAGAGGACTCGACGGTGGCCACATGTAAATTTTAGACTCTTTTCTATTAGTTTTCAGGTTTATTATTTATTTGGATATTTTTATGTAATTTGGACTTTATGGACTGTTTGTTTTAAATGTTGGGATGTTAATTGTTTTCATGGAATACAACTTCAAACACAACAAAATACGATTTTCTGAAACACCCCAAACCTGGCCCAGACGTTATGACTGAATCTGGCGGTGTCACATTGAAAGGTGACTCGTACAAATTGAAGTTGCTGGAAAAAACCCTGAAAGCGTTGTCACATTGAAAACATTCATGTTTTTAGGTTGGGTTTGCAAAAATATTACTCTAGTTCCTTTTTCAGAAAAACAGGTTCAATTTAAAAGTTAAGCAAATACGATAATAAAATCCAAAAACCAAATCAAACCGGAGAACAGGCCTTATTACAGCAAAATCCCAAAGAAAAACAAATACTAGGTACAGGAGAAAAAAGTACTAAAACTAAAGCTACTCATACTGTGGCCACCTCCAAGTCCCCCCGTACGTCGAACTGTTTACTGAGGATCACCTGTAAAATTTAAAAGAGGGGGTGAGTTTTCGTAAACTCAGTGTGTACAACCCTCAACGAATGTAAAACATACATCAATCCATTTGGGCCTAAACCCATTTCAATAACGGTGGCATTTGGGCTTTAGCCCTTAATAGCCTCATTTGGGTTGAGCCCATTTCATAATCAATAGCACGTATGCAAATGCCCAAATAACCCATCCAACCTGCACTCCGTAACCCTTCCAACCCTACACTCCTGTAGGGATTTAATCGACCCACCCATCCCTACACTCTCATTGTAGCACCAGTTGCGGCACTACTAAATAATACAGTAGAGCTGTCAATCACATATAAGGCTTTAAAAGCCATTGGTGGATCTACGGTTATCAATTAACCATGCGACCCTCACATATCATAATCTTCCTCCAAACATAAACCCATCCCTTATGCAACATAAATACACATGAATGCAACATAACATATCAAATATGGCATACAATTTCAGTCATAATACATGTAGGGGCACTTTACTCATTTTTCCCTTTAGGGGCATATCGATCATTTCTCATCGTGGGCTTGCATTCACATTTCAGCCCATCACTAAGCCTACTATCACTAAGAGCGACTTATGTCATTTTTAGCAATCAATAATAAACTAGGGCCCAAAAGCCCACTATGTGGCTCAAATAGGGCCCACACCCTCATGTGGCCCATTGCACCCAAATCTGCCATTGGCCATGTAGACAACGTGATCAGGTCATTATTTCTAATCTATCCATGAATTTTGCTTGAGTCAGGTCCACAGGCCCATCGGGCCTATATGGCCCATTTCGGCCCACTTGGCCAAAAAGCAGCTCAAGTCCATGAGATCGCTCATGGGGCCCCTGTCATCGTATCAATCTCTCCAGATGAGCGTTCACACACTCGTGTGGTTACCATATCCAAACTTTCGACTTCTCGACTTTTAAGCTTTTCGAGATTTGCCGATCTAAGTGTGTGTAGTGTGTGTACACATCTGATTGCAAAACTAGTGAATTAGACCACGAGCACCCCACCTAACACAATTGAAACTTCTGTTAAACAATCTAACATATGCATTTAAAAGAAACCCTAATTGAAATCTTGATCCCAAAAGGCTACTTCACGCCTTGCTTAAACACACGAGATTAAAGCCCGCTTAGAACGTCGATGAAAATCAATATCCACCACTTGATGATTATCTACAACCAACAATCCCATTACACATCGATTATTCTAAAGTTGAATGACACATAATGACCCGAGAGACATAGACACTTGGTCAAGGTCAATAACCCTAAATACAAAGGCCATAGTTTAATAGACGTCGACAAATAGAATTACCTTAGAACGAGAGATGAGAGGAAGATTTCGTTCATTCTTACAAAACCAAGTGAACTCCCACACTCCATGAATGATGCTACAACCCAAAGAAAGAAGTGATAGAAATCGGTGTTTAGGGAGAAGAGAAAAGACTAGTTGCAACAACAGAATTAAAGACTTACCAACTAATGCTTAGCTAATGAACACGCTAATGAATGAGAGGGAGAGAGAGATCTGAAACATAAGAGAGATGGAAGAGGAAGGAGGGATTCGGCCTAGCCAAAGAAAATGGGAACAGATTCGGCTATGGTCCAGAACCGATTGAAAAAATGATTAATAAAGAAAAAAGAAGAAGAAGAATACCCGATACAATAGAAGAAACGACAATCATTAAAGTGAAGGAAAGTTTGAGATGAAGAAAAAAAGAAGGGGACGGCACAACAAGAGAAAGAGAGATAAAATAATTAGAAAGAAAAAGAGAGGACTAGAGGAGAAGAAATTGGCTTATAAGTTACCTAATTGGTAAGGTAATTTCGGCCTAGAATAGAGTAGAACCAAGATCTTGAAAACAAAAAACAAAGGTACCAAAAACAAGTGAAAAGAAAAATACCAATAACTCTTTTTAGCACAAATTGGCCATACGAAAAAATGACTACTAACAGCACTCACAAGAGATATGTCTAAAAGCCGAAAATAACAAGAGGAAATTCAACACTACCCCCTAAACTCCTCAAAGCCGATTCTAGCTTACCTAAGGTCCACATTCGGCTCCAACTCTTCCAACAACTCAATCCCTGATCCACTCCCAATTATCTCTCCATAAATTTCTCCTTAATCTACTCCTCATCACACATTCAAACATCAAGACCAATTCAAACCTTCCCCTTGTAGAGTTTAAATCAATTTCTACCACTTACACAGCACAGGTGCAAAATAAATTCCCCCTTACGCCATCCAAGCCTCGAGCCTAGACCTCCTTGCCACCCCTAAGGTGCCACCTCCTTACCTTTCATGTGGCGTCGCTTTGCCACTAGGCCACTTGGCTTTTTGTGTCTTTATTTAGTCTAATTTATTTAAAAGACATACCACTTGAAGTCAAAGTTCCCTTAAGGCTAAAAACTAAGATTTTACCTATACCAAAGCTCGAACTCAGAACTTCATAGAGACCCTCTAACACTTCAAAAACTATATCCCACAGTGCTAATATGCATACAAAGCCACGACACAAAAATGAAAGTTTGAGATTTTTGGGGCATTACATTTTCAAAATAAAACTAAGATTTCACTAAATAGAAATGGTTTTCTTAAAATGAACGGTTAGTAAAGCTACCACTAGAAAGACACCTTTTAGGACAAATCAAATATAAGTGTTTTTTTCGAGTTAAATCAAAACTACTGAACTAGACTCGTTTTTCTTAACTTGATTACTTTGACTTCAAATCCCATTCCATGTGACCTTGTCAGATTCAGTCGTGACGTCTAGGCTGGGTTTGAGATGATACAATAATTTTCAGATTTGCAAGAAGGTAATTTATAACAAATGTTTGGATTCCCTAATAATGATATTGTACAAGAGGCAAGAGCTTTCTATAAATAGTTTTTTATAATGATGTAAGGGAATAGATTCTCTAATAATATCCAACATTCTCTTGAGTAAAGTTTCTCTCCAAAAAAATTTTCAAAATTTTGTAGCTTGTAAAAATTTAAGTTTTTGTTTTAAAAAATATAAATTGAAAACAAAAATTTAAATTTTTTGTATTTTTATTTTTAGCTTGCATTAATACTTTTATCTTTTAGAAGGTTTTTTTTTTTAATTTTAAATTTTTGAGAACCAAGGCTAAATTGACAGGTTTATAAAGTTGATGGCTAAATTTATTTTTATGCAAATAAAAAAGGCCACATCAACATTCCATTAGTTATTTAATGAAGAAATGACCAAATATTAAATTTTAATAATGTTAGTGACTAAAAGAAAAAAACTTAAACTTAGGTGACCAAAATAGAAACATACTAATAGTTGGGTGACTGTTTGTATAGTTTACTTTAGAAAAAAATATGTTTTAATGAGGGGAGGTTTTTGCCAAAACTAGACAACTTTTTAAAGGGAAGGAGAGCTTGTGAAAATCAACTTCCAAACTTAGTTCCTACATCATCTGCACCATTCCAAGTTAAAAGTTTATGAGTTTAGTGAAAGAAAATCTATGACTTGTGAGAGAAGCTTCAAGTAACGTAAGAAGTGACTTTCTCACCTTCTTTATAATATATATTTAGAGATTTTATGAGTGGATTTTTATGTTAATATTATGACTATGTTTTTTTGGATGAAACAGCGAGACAAAAAAGGAATGGATTTTAAGCCATGGGAAATGAGATTCAAGTTGTACCCTTGTAAATCTGGCCTAGACATTATGACTGAATTTTGAAGGCTACATTGGCCTTTAGAATGATGCAAAAAATTTTCCGTAATTTCAAACATATTTTAAAACTATTTGTTTTTTTATTCAAAACTAGTGAACTTGGTTATTTGCTTTACTTCGAGAAAACAGGTTAATTTAAAAAGAAATCATGTATCTTTAGAACTTCCTTTTTAAAGATCATTCATTTCAAAAACTAAAACATATTTTATCCAAAACTTATTTTTATTGTCGAAACAGAAAACAGTGATTCAAATTTTATTAAAAACCAAATTTCATGCGTATTCTTATTGAATACCAATTTATGCAGTTTTTAAATCTTAAAGTCATGCAAATAAAAATTATAATCCCCAAAATAAAGTCCTATACCACAGTCTGAATTAAAATTAATGCAGTCCCAAAACAATTGCTAAAATTAAGTTTAAAGTACTTAAAAAGTGAAAACATCCGAGAAGCTCCTTCGATAACCGTGTCCAAGTCCTAACTTCGGGGGCTGGATATAAAAACAATAAACTAAGGGGAGTAAGCTAAAAATCTCAGTGTGAGTCTAACTCTAATAAATAGTAATAAATAGAAAATATATCACTCAAGCAAGTAAATATATAGAATATCATAAACAATACGTAACTCACAGTCTATGCCATCCATGATCGTGTCAATATAGTGTTTACATAAAAAGGTAATGCAGTGTTTTTAGAAAAAAATTCTACCAAACTCTATTACACACCATAATAAGAGGTCCCTCAGAGCTTATCCAGCCAATAACACACCTATTTGTCAACAAGCCACTAGTAATGTAGAGAAACTGCCAGTATTGCAAACAAGTTGCTAGAATTATAGACAAGCCACCAGAATTGTAGACAAGCTATTAGTACTTCCTTACTACAAAATCTTCCCATCCTAGTGCAATATGACATGCTTAATCAATATCAAAGATAGTACAGTACAATAGGCATGATTTTTAACATGCTATTAGTGACAATAATAGTGAGCATTAGTTTTCATATGTTTAGTAATTTAGTATCAGAAATCATGATTTTATCATGTAATCGCTCGGGACACTGCATCATCCTTAGTCTCTTGATTTTTACCTTTAACGATAGGTACATCCATGGTGACAGTAGTCTCAAGGTCAAGCATATGCCCCTGAGAAGTAGTTGACTCAACTTGAACTGCTTGACGTTGTGCTCCTCAAGTTTGCATACCACGAGTTCACGTACCTCGAGTATTCATATGATTTTCTAAATTTTTATGCTTTATCTATAGTTTAGAAATAAAGTTTTAGTTATTAATCTTGAGTAATTTCAGTCTAAGAGTTCAACTACATACAGTCTATAGTTTTTATATAGTTTCAGTAATAAGAGTACTTATTTAGAATAGGCTTCGGAGTCTTGGATTTTTGTTTTGTAAAACAAACTTTATAGAATTTTTTTGTGGTATGGTTCCCAAAATACGACTTTAAATTATGTATGCAGATTTAAGTAAAAACCAAAGTCTAAGTTTTGAATTAGGCTCTAGTACCACTAAATGTAACTTCCCAAACCTAACTTAGACATTATGACTAAAATATAAAGGCTACATTGGCCACCGGAATGGCACAGAAAAATTTTCGTAATTTCAAACATATTTTAAAACTATTTACCTTTTTATTCCAAACTAGTGAACTTAGTTATTTGTCTTTATTTCGAGAAAACATGTTAACTTCAAAAAAAATTAAGTATCTTTAGAATTTCCTTTGTAAAGATCATTCTTTTCAAAAATAAATCGTATTTTATCCAAAACTTATTTTCATTGTTGCAGCAAAAAAGAGAGATTCTGTTAGATTTTATTGAAAACCAAATTTCATACGTATTCTTATCAAATACCAATTTATACAGCTTTTAAAACTTAATGTAATAAAAATTGAAATAATAATCCCTGAAATAAAGTCTCATGCCATAGTCCAAATTAAAATTAATACAGTTACAAAACATGTAACACCCTCAACCCCTGTCCGTCGCCGGAATAGGGTCAATAGGTATTACTCAAATGAAATTAAACTTAAGACATTCAAGGTAACTTAGGAATCATTAATGAATGAATAAAAGTAAGCAAGAATATAAAGATTAACTATTAAATTGCATTTGGGATTTTAAACAAGAGAAAACTATGGTATCATTCAATAATCTCATGATAAAAGAATTACTTGCCCTACTCGATGTTCCAATAATTATAACAAGAACCGAGTGTACCCGCATATACATATATATATGTACTTAATTATCTTAACCGAACATGTTAATTTATAGCCAAAACATTACACAAACATATATTCAACCTACAGGCTTACTAACCAAAAATGAGTGAGCCATTTTCGCATAGCTTTAACAGATACATAACTGAAATACAACTTGTTTCAAAGGGGAGACAAACCTATACATGCCATTAACAAAATATAAAGTTTTTAAAGATACCAAAATCAGATTTAGATAGTGTGGATGACTTTGACTTGAATTCCCGAGCTCGTAGCTAGCAACCGAGATCTATAAAACAGAGTAACAAAAACAAACGAAGTAAGCTTATATAAGCTTAGTAAGTCTTATGTGAAGCAATTAACTTTACTGAATTAAACTCATTTCAATTTCATATACAAGATCTAAGTAAAACATCATTGGTTTAGAGTCGATATCACATACCCACTTCATGTATATAAATTTCATGGTGGCTGAAAGTAAATGTACTCAACCACATTCAATTTCCATGGCTATATCCACTTTCATGATAATTTCTAAAATGGCCGAATATACACAAGTACATAATGCCCATTTAACATTTAAATGTCACTTAACTTTGCACTCATATAACATAGGAAAATCAATATGTTCACATAACTTCACACAATGATCGAATATATCTTAATCGTATAGATGATCTTAATATCTATTCACATATACTCATTTCATTACATACTTAAGATTCAATCCAAAACGAATTCAAATATAAATACATGATACATACCTATTCGACTTAAGGTATTGAATCATTTAACTACCATTCAATCGCGAAGTCTCATATCTTAGACTTTTATCAAGTCACCCATCATTTATCGGCTAGGTTTTAAATCCGAATCCATCACCGGCACTAAGCCTGCTAGACTTTCAGTTTGAACTCATTCACCGGCATTTCGCCTGCTAGGCTTGAAGCCCGATATAATCTCACCGGCATTATAGCCTACTAGGCTCGAAGCCTGAAGTCATTTCACCAGCTTTTCAGCTTGCTAGGCCACTGCTCGAACATCACGTTTTGATATTCGAATCACATATTATCCCATGCTTTTATAACTTATACTACAGCCATGCATAAGTGAAATACTTAACTTTGTTCAACGGTTATCATCGATACACCACACATAGGGCATAAATCACACATTAACACATATCTTGGCACATTAACGTTAACATATCACATTTGACTAGTTATACTAGTCCTATACAGTATTCAACCTTATTTCTAATCTTAAGTCGGCTCTATGAATACTATTATTTAGACTAATATTTTCTTAGCTATAAGTATTCAACCTTTAAGCATACTACGTTAATAAACCTCAAACACATAAGAACTTACCTTTAAAAGTTATTGAACGTTTGAAAACAGCTATTCGAGTACTTTAGCTTTCCCCCTATTTGTATTTGGAGTCCTTTGCTCTTGAGCTTAAAATAAACAAAGTTCACTTATCAAAATCCTACCATGTTTGCTTATAGCCGAATGTCCCTTAATGTAAACAAGGTGCATAAATAAAACATGACCACCACTTAGATATCACCAAGCTCACATTCGGCAAACCATTTAAGCAACTTAACCCACTTTTAAGCTATTTTCTATGGCACATTCGGCCTTAACAATTTTCCTTACAAAAACTCATTAGTCATTTCACAACACGATTAAAACGTCTACCTCATATTGCATTACTTATCAAACTAGCCGAATATTACCAATTCATTTAAGCTCTCATGTGCAAATATACCAAATTCACATATGTATTTACCTAACCAAATTTTACCAATCCACCATTACAATCCAAATACACGAAAACAACAACCATTTCCTATAATTTACTCCATGATTGAATGATCATGTCACCACAAATTTCGAAGCTAAATTTCATAATTTCATCACTTACCAACAACCGTATACCAATAGCCATTAAAGACACACGAACATTGAAATTTTCAGCTCAAACATCTATTATAACTCTTAACACATTAAAATGTTCAAATCATTCAAGAATTAAACATCTAGAATCAAAACCGAATGCAACCCCTTCTTTTAATTCACAAAAATTTAACTTTATAAGCTCATAACCATCTTACAACTATAATAATGTATATAACAATCAAAACATTCCAAAATTTCTAATTCCTTCATCATGGCCAAATGTGTATTTACCACCAAAAATCAAAATTCTAACATGGGCAATGTTAGATGTTCAAAGATTAACTCAAATTCATCAAAATTTCAAATAATTAACATAAATTCTTACCTTAATTAGCACCACAATGGCCGATGCTCCTAGGATTTTCTATTCTCTTTTTTCTTTGATAGTTTCGGCTAAACAAGGTAAAATGAATCTAATTTTCATGTTTTTCTTATTCATGCATATGCTTATTTATTCAATTACCAAAATAACCATCTTAAAAATATAACATTCCAACTAACTCATGGCCGAATTGTCCATGAAGTTATTCCTTAGTTTATTTACTTCATAAACCCTCCAACATATATGGTTATACAACAATTCGGCACTTACAACAAAACCATCAAAATTTTCTTTTATGCAATCAAGTCCTAAATTTACTAATTAACACTCAAATGACAAAATTTTAACACGAGACTTCCACATATTATAATTCACATAATATAAACACACAAAATAATAATTTAAAATATTTTTAATTTGGTTTTGTGGTTCCGAAACCACTTTTCGACTAAGGTTGTAACACCGCAAACCCGGCCTAGACATTATGGCCAAGTCTGGTGTGTCACATTGAAGTGTTTTTCGAAAACCATGTTTTCATTGAAAACCCTTCTTAATGTTTAGAAACTTTTACCGGTAAACTTGTATAAAACCTTTATTTTTTTCCAAAACGTGATTCATTGTAATAATCGAAACAACTTTGTAAATTCTTATGGAAAATTTGCAAAAGCTTGTAAACCTTTATAGTTGCGGAAACAAGTTATTATAAAAACAGTTTAAGCATCAGAAAATCAGACTTTCCTTGTTATAGCTTAAAGTGAACGGATACTGTGCACCAGGTAGGATTCAAGAGAAGATAAGGTGAGTCATTTAGACTGCTTAAGTACCAAGCTCTTCCTAGATCCAATACTAGACATGCACACATCCATTGCCACACTTTAACCTTATGACTTGTCCACGAACAACAAATTAAGTTTAAACGTATTTAAGATATTTATTTATGAAAACATTTATGTTGCGGAAGCTTTGCTTTGTTTTCAAAATATTTTGAAAACAAGTAACTTTTACAAAAACGCACCGTAGAGCTAACCGATTTCAAAACGATTTAAACAATGTCCTACTTAAGCTAAAAATAATTAAATAATTAAAGATTTAAAAACCCAAAATAAAATAAATAGAGCGGCCTTATTACAACCCAGAAACCAAAATAAAAATAATCTAAATAAATAATGAAATAAAATATTTGAAAACCAGAAATTTAAATCTTCGTGGCCACTCTGAATCCCTCCCAGCTCCAAGTCCACCAACTAGGGCTCATCTGCATGGATGGAAAGAAAGGGGGTGAGTTTGGAAAACTCAGTGTGTATAGAATGCCCATCAAGAGCCCAAGTCAGCTCAAGCCCACTGGGCCGAAGCCCTATCTAGATACAGTAAACTGGGCCTTAACCCTTTTCAGATAACAGTATGGCCCATAGGCCCATTTCAGAACAGAACAGATAATATCATGTATGCAAGCCCAAACCCAACCTAAATCCAGCCACTACACTCCACCTGTACCAGCCCTACACACCATGTGGGGATAACTCAACCTACCCAGCCCTACACTCCACAGTTGCAGCATGGCTGCCCAGATAACAGTAAATTGAGGCAAAGCCTCCAGTACGTGGTCAAGCCACTTTCAGTACTTCCTCCATCAATATCCCAGTCCCATGTAACAGATAATAATGACATGGCATGCAGTATACAGTAACAGTATAATCATGCTTTTTGCTCAAACGTAGCCCTAGGGGTATAACAGTCATTTTGCTCCCAGGGGTAAAATAGTAATTTTCCACCTCTAAGGGTATTTCAGTAATTCTATCAGTTTTTAGGGTTTTCATGCATATTACACTCACTATAATCCATCCGTCATTGCAAAAGTCTATTTAACTTAGTTTATCAGTTTTAGCTATCGGACCCTAAACCCCTAATAGGCCCTACAGTGTCTATTTAGCAAATTAAGCCCTTTTAGTTCAAATTTTATGATCAATTTATCAGTTTAAACGATTTTGAACCTACAATCTATTAATACACATTATTTACCTATTTTCACCTATATGGGCCTGTAAGCCCATTGGGTCCATTTTTAGCCCATCGAGGCCCAATTACCAAAGTGCATGAAATTTCACACACGACTAACTTACCACTTTGCAATTTTAGATCTAACATTTCCTAAATGTCTTATGAGCACTCACACACTCACAAGCCCACGAAATGCTGTAATTTCGGCATTTTGGCTTTTGCCGAATTAGACTAAAGAAGGGGTTCGATACATACCTGTTTCTCGACGACTGCTAGAGAGATTCCCTACGATGTCCTACAACTAATTACCACAGTTCTTAGATTGCAAAACTACAATAAACAATCCCAATGTTCACTTACCCATATTCGGCCAATGCCCCTAAGGCCCTCAAAATCTCACATTTGCCGAAATTGATGACTAGATCTAGATCTAGTCGTTCCAAAGATCCAAGCTTTCGATTAATCACCTCTAGAACACACTAATCACCAAAAGAAATTATTGGTTAATGACCCTTAGAGCCCTAAGCCCCAATCGACAGCCTCCCTAGATTTTAAGGACTTCGGCTTTTTCTAAATCGCAAAATAATATAGATCTGGGATAACGAGTACTTACCACAGTTTCTCCTTATGTTCCTACTCAAATCTGATGTAGATCTATCCCCTAAATGCTAGTAGAACTCGAGTCTTAGAGATCTAAAGATTCGGCTATGAACTCCTATGGTTATGGCAGTTTTGGCTTTTTGACTAATGAAGAAGTTGGTGATTTGGGGTTATAATCTTGGAGTAGTGTTGTCGACAGGTACTAAGGGTTTAGAGAAGATGATATTAGGTAAAAAGGAATGAAAAGAATAGGGGGAATTGGCTTGGAGAAATCAACACAAGAAGTAAGTTTTCAGGATTTCGGCTTTTATGGCAATCGGCTATGGTAGTTTTAGGGAGGATGGAATTGAAAGAAAAGATGTATTTGAGTAATAGGGATGTTCGGCTGTGGTAGAAAGAAAAAAGGAAGAAAAGAATGGAGGAGAAGAAGAGGAAGAAGAAATCAGCACAGAGGAGAAGGAATCTGCGTTTTCGGCTTTTGTGAAAACTTAGAGAAGGATAAATGAAAGTGAAAGCTTTTAGGTGGCTAACCCTAATTTGTCATGACAGAAAAAGAAAAGAACCTAACCCTAATATCAACTAAAACATTCGGCCCAACCTCCCTAAGGCCCTTGCCGAAATTCATTTAAGTGATCACATGCCCAGCACATGCCTAAAAACTAAAAAGTAACAATACGCTTACCCTGCAACTTGAACCCTGGACCATTAATTCCTTCCTAGGTGCCACTTTTTTAGGAACTTAGTGGCGCCACCTTGCCACTTTGCCAAAGCTCTTCTTGTATCATAATTTACGAAGTTTTTCTTAAAAGCCCACTTAACAAAGTCTCCTATTCACTTAAAATCCAAACTTGATATTTTATCGGGTTTTAACTTAGGCTTGGGCCTTCTAAAGGCCCACTAATACACTTAAACACAATTCCAATATTCAGAACACCAAAATTTCAAAATTTCACCAAAATCTCATAAATTCTGAAAAATCTCGAAAATCAGGACGTTACACAAGCTTAACACTTCTAGGCCCAAATTTAGGGTGTTACAAATGTCAAATTAGGGCTGTCACAAAACAATTATTAAAATTAAGTTTAAAGTACTTAAAAAGTGAATACATTCGAGAAGCTCCTCGATAGTCAGGTCCAAATCCTAACCTTGGAGGTTATTTCTAAACATAGTAAACTAAAGGGGTGATGTAACACCCCAAACCTAGCTTAGACGTTATGGCCGAATCTGGCAATGTCATGTGGTAGTGTGTTTTGAAACCGTAACTTGTGTTGGACAAACCATAACTTCGCTTAAACATTTTCTGTTTAGAATTCTTCATTATCTTATATTAATTCTAAAATCGTGATTCTTATTCAATCGTTAGTTGTCAAAATATTATATGTTGCGGAAGCCTTTCAAAATAGTTTGTGTCCTTGTAGGTATTTTGCTAAAACACATGTATTTCTTTTAAAAACTCGTATTTTACCTACCTCTAGCAGATGTAAAATATAAAAAAATATAAAATCCAAAATTTAAACAAAAATCCATAGAGGCCTTTATTACAGTAAAATACCCTAAATAAAATTTTAAAAACCTAAATAAATACTAAACAATGTAAAAAAAGGGTCGTGTAGCCACCGCTGAGTCCTCCCCTGCTTCGATCTGCCTTAGTTTGAGGATTACCTATACAGATAAAATAGAAGGGTGAGTTTATGTAAAATCAGTGTGTACTCCTCATATAAACAAGCAGACAGAATGTAATCACTGTGTGGGCCTAAGCCTATTTCAGTAACAGTTTCAGTTTCAATTAAGGCCTTAGCCTATTACAATACAAAAGTAGACATGCATTTGGGCCTTAGCCTCTTGGCCTATTACAGTATCAATATTCAGTAAAGTAATAGATATACAGTATCAAATCCTACCCAGCCAGCCTCTACACTCCAACTTTGTCCAACCCTACGCTCCATGTGGGGATATAATCAACCCACCCATCCCTGCACTCCAAAAAGTACCGAATGTGGCACTAGATAGTAGTTTGTAGCTAAGCTGCCAGTAATTTAGGCTCGAGGCCTTTCAGTACACTTCCTCCGAACAAAATAAATCCCTAACCCAATGCAATACAATATACAAATATGACATGTTATAACATAATATCATGCATGTAATCAGGGCACATAGTATCAAATCAGTGGAACATCATCATGCTTATTCATATCAATCATACAGTCATTTCAATTAATTAGAGATTTAGGTAAGCTTACCGACCCCACAGTAGGCCACAGTCGACTCAAGCGACCCATGCAACCTTAGCAATCAAACAGTGAAAATGGGCCTATAACCCATGATGTTTGTCCGTGTGGGCCCACATGGCCCAAAATGGCCTTGGCCGTGTGGTTCACACGGCCTGGCCTAATAATCCCACTTGCCCGTGTGGTTCACCCGTGTGGGCCTACACGCCCGAGTGGCCCACACGGCCTAATTCGGTCTGGCCTGTGAATCGCACATGGCCAACCACACGGGCTGCCACATGCTTGTGTGGCATCGACAGCCTTATTTTTTAGCTTTTCGTCGATTCTCGTTTACAATGTTATGGTTACACACTTGGCTCTGATTCTTTGCAAAAACACTCCTGAGCACGCAAGACCTATCAATTGACCAGTATAACACTTTATTATACACCTCAATCAATAACCAATTAAGTAAATTCAAAAGGCATACTTCTAACACCTTAACCAAACTCTTACCTTATAAATACCAGACGTTTCTCTCTATAATTTGGCTCCAGCATAGCCCTTCGCTCCAGACTTTCAGCTGTCATCACAACTAACAAAGATTCCCTAATTACCAACTTGAAAATTGAATACTAAAACACCCTTATTAGTCATAAAACAATGATTTAATCAAGACCCCAATACCAAGGGTGATTTAAAAAGCATGTGATCCACTTACCAATGACAACTCTGTCCTTAACGCTCTAACCTCAGCAGTAGCACAAACCGATCACTACTTTTCACCTACCATAAGTAACAAAAATCTCCCTAGTCACCAACTAAGAATCAATTAACAAGAGGCGAAAACACTAGTTACCAAACACATAAAAGCAAAATGGAGAAGACAAGTTGCAGCACGTAAAAGAGTTTAAAGAAAAAAGAAAAAAGGTTTAATGGAGAAACCAAACTAGTAGAAGAAGGAAGTTTTTCAGCAAGAAATTGGCAGCAAATAAAAGAAGAAGAAGAGAAAAGCTAGAGAGCAAGTTGGTAGCATGAAGCAGAAAAAAGAACAGCAGAGAAAATGGATTCAAAATGTCAAAAGGGGTAGAAAGGGTAAATTTTGGGAAAATAAAATCGAAATTTTGAGAAGAAGAGATTAGGTTCGGCATAATTCTGATCACTTTCCTTAATCCTATCCTCAAAATCCTCACTACCATTCCACCACAAACCGTCCACTTCCTTATTTTCCTCCACCAATCCCATAACTCCCAAAATCACCCTCATTATCCTCTTAAAAATCAGCCACAACATCCTCACACTCCTCAAATACTTAGAATTTTGGTCAAACATAACACTCATATGGCACAAGCAGTAAAAATAAATCCTTTTGATCGTGCAGAGATTCAAACCCCAGACCTCCAGCCACTTAACACTCCACTTAACCACCAGACCAGCAGGCTTATTCTGACATATTTTACCAACATTTATTTATAAGCCTACTGATTAGAGATAGGTTATTCATAAAAATACCAAAATTTGCCCAAGACTTGACCTTCCACACACTCCCAGAACACTTAACCATTAAAGTAGATAGATATTTTATGTTTCAAATTTACAAAAGCCGGGATTAAGAAAATTGGGGCGTTACAAGTGAGCTAAAAAGCTCAGTATGAATCTTAATTTCGGAAAACAATAATAAATAGTAAATATATCACTCAAGTCAATAAATATACAAAATACCATAAACAATACAAAATTCATAGTTTATGCCATTCATGATCATGTAAATGCAATGTTTTTAGAGAAAAAGGTCCTACCCAACTCCACTATACACCATAATAAGAGTTTCCCTAGAACTCATCTAGCCAACAACACACCAGTTTGTGGACAAGCCTCCAGTAATGCAGATAAATTGCCAGAAATGTGGACAAGCCACTAGAATTACAGATGAGCTACCACTAATGCAAATAAACTGCAAGTATTGCAGACAAGCTGCCAAAATTGTGGACAAGCCACCAAAATTACAAACTATTTGCCAGTACTTCCTCCTTACAAAATCTTCCCACCTCAATGCAATATGACATACTTACTCAATATCCAAGACAGTACAGTATAATAGGCATAACTTTTAACATGGTATTAGTGAAAGTAACAGTGAGCATGGGTTTTCATGAATTCAGTAATTCAATATCATAAATCATGATTTTATCATGTAATTGTTATATAACGAAAATAATGGCATGTCTTAAGCATGTGACTATCTTTATCAATTTTGGAGAACATATTTTATCAAGCTTACATATCTTTGTCAGTATAGATTTTCAGATCAATGGCATAATAGCATTACATTTAATACAAAACATCATCGAGTCATACAATAACATACATATCTTTGTCAGTATAGATTTTCAAATCAGGGTAATTATTTAAAGCCTATCCTTAACAAAGGAGTTCTTTTTCCATCACAATTACCCATGTAGTCAAGTGGTCACAATTATAACAATAATTACTTGAAACGAGCTCTGATACCACTAAATGTAATAACTGAATTTCGAAGGCTACATTGGCTCACAAAATGACGCAAAAGATTTTCCTTTATTTCAAGCATATTTTAAAACTATTTGCCTTTTTATTCAAAACTAGTGAACTTGGTCATTTGTCTTTATTTCGAGAAAACATGTTAATTTTTTTAAAAAATCAAGTATCTTTAGAATTTCCTTTGTAATGATTATTCATTTCAAAAACTAAATCATATTTTATCCAAAACTTATTTTCTTTATCGCAGCAAAAAAAGAATGATTTTGTCAGATTTTATTAAAAACCAAATTTCATACGTGTTCTTATCTAATACCAATTTATGTAATTTTAAAACTTAATGTCATGCAAATCAAAATAATAGTCCCCAAAATAAAGTTCTATGCCACAGTCTGAATTAAAATTAATGTAGTACCAAAATAATTGTTAAAATTAAGTTTAAAGTACTTAGAAAGTGAAAACATTTGAAAAGCTCCTCCAATAGCCATGTCCAAGTCCTAACCTTAGGGGATAGCTATAAAAACAGTAAACGAAGGGTGTGAGCTAAAAAGCTCATTGTGTGTCTTAACTACAGTAAACAGTAATAAATAGTAAATATATCACTCAAGCTAGTAAACATACAAAATATCATAAACAATACATAATTCACAATTTACGCCATGCATGATCATGTCAATACAGTGTTTTCAAAAAAACGTAATGCAGTGTTTTGAGAAAAAAAGTCCTACCCAATTTCACTACACACCATAATAAGAGTTGTAGATAAACTGCTAGAAATGTGGGCAAGCCACCTGAATTGCAGACGACCTGCCAGTAATGTGGACAAGCCACTAATAATGCAGAGAAATTGCCAGTACTGAAAACAAGTCGCCAGAATTGTGGACAAGCCACCAGAACTGTAGGCAAGCTGTTAGTACCTCCTTACAAAATCTTTCCACCCAATGCAATTTGACATGCTTAATCAATATCAAAGAAAATACAATATTAAAACACCCCTAACCCGTATCCGTCACTAGAATAGGTTTACAGAGCATTACAATAAAAATGTAACTCAAACCATTCATTCTTAAAATTTCATAATCATTGCAAAATCCAATCAAACACATGCATAATGTCCCTAATTCAAGCTCTCGATGCGTTAGAAACACTTTAAAAATGATTCGAGATTAAGACGGGAACATTTAAAACTTCATGGAAAAATATGGAAAAAATCACATTACAAGGGTCACACGGTCGTGTGGCTCGCACTATAACCTCCCAAACCCGGCCTAGTTGTTATGGCTAGATTGAGAAGGCTACATTAGCCACTGAAATGGCTAAGCTAACTTAACGTTTCTTTTGTAGACTTTAAATAAACTCATTTTAGAGAAAACCGTAGTTGTACTTTGATTTAGCTTAAAAGTATTTATTCATTAGGTTGTGTATGCTTAGGATTCATTTTATTGTTGAAAGTGCTGTTTTAGAAAAAAATAGTTTGCTTGTCGCACTTCTTTAAAAAAAAACTCGAAGTTAAACTAATGTAGCAGAAAACCATTTTTCAAATCATTTTGGAAAATTAGTTACTTTATCAATTTGTTTTTCAAAAATAGTTCCTTTGCAATGTAGTGGAAACTAGGGAACAATATCAAATTTTACTTAAGTCTGATATCATGCATTATTCGATTATTATGCTTAAGTAATTCATGCATGCAAAAATCCCCAAAAGAAAAGTTACCAAGCCACAGACCAGAAATAATTAAAAATTACAAGCCAAAACCAATAAAAACTTAATAATACTTAATTAAAAAAATAATAATCCTAAGTCCAAGTTGATTATCTGAATGCTGACTCCGGTCCTAATTTAGACGTTTACGTGAAAAGTTAAACACTATTAGGGGGTGAGCTTATGAAAAGCTCAGTATGAGTCGAATTATGAGCTCAATTTAGTCTGAGAATCGGGTAAACTTGAATAGCTCTGATACCAACAATTGTAATACCCCTTAACCCTAAACTATTGCTGAAACAGGGTTAGAGAGCATTACCCGACCTTTCGAACAAATTACGAACATTATACAAATAATTATCTAACATACTATAAATCATTCATAATGTCCCTTTTATGGACCTTTGAGGCCCAAAATACATGTTAGAAGAGAATCGAGACTAATTTGAGTGTTCGAGAAATCTTTCGTGAAATTCCAAAATTTTTCTTAAATACAGGGCTCAATATAACTCCTTTATAATCATCTAACCAATCCTGTAAACTTAAAATGTACCCAATTCAAACCAATATCACAACCAATACAATTTTATATACAATTACATTTAAAACATATCAAGACATCAACCTGATAATCTATTCACTAAACATTTACAAGCAACAATTAGAAATTTCATTCTTTGTCCATTTCAAAGTTTAGTATCATATGTGCCATTTTATCTTCTTATTATTTCTTATGTCTATTCAAAACAACATATGTCATCTATTACAACCAAAATCCACCATGACACATATACATAACCTAGGTACATACCACATTTACCAAAAAGAAATTTACATCACCACGTTTCTGAGGTTGGGATCGGCTCTGGATGATGGACTGGATCATTTGACATCTACTAACCTGTGCATAGAAAACAACCGTACACTTAATATATTATACTCAATGGTATTACTATAATTCAAATTTGTAAACCACACAAATAAGTATACTTATTCAATTTATACTTTTAACCTTTTAATAACTGATACATATATTAAATCAAATTATTCAATAATAATAACTTTTTAAACTTATATCCAATTGAATTCATACAATATTTCACTATCTCAAAATTCATTCTATTCTTGCATTTCATATCCATATTTCATTCAATTCATATATAAAATCATTCAATAAAATTTATATTATCAAAATTATTCATATACCCCTATTAATGTGACTCGGACTTTGGCGGATACACGGATCCAACCAAATACACCAATATTGCACCTAGTGTCTCATCGGATAGTTTGAAGCAATAAGTGACACCAGTGTCTCATAGGACAAGCTGAAGTAAGTTGGTCCCTAGTACCTCATCGAATATATTCAAAGAAATAGAGTGACTCCCAGTGTCTTATCGACTCAAGGTCGACGTATCCCTGAACACTTCCAATCCTATGGCATGCCAACTATATCCGACTTAGCCCGACTAGTTAATAGGGTATTTAATTCACATTTCAATTTCAAATTCACTTTCATTTCAATCACAATTCAATTCAAATTCACTTTTCCACTTTCTAATCAATATACAAATCAATACCAATACATATTTATCACTCAATTCAATTTCCATTCAACTCAATATTAATACTTACCTCATGTTTCACTTACCATACACATAAATTAAATTTGACAATTAATAATAAATAAATTCGAATTATAGTAATACAAACCAGAATTTTTCCCAAGTCACTCCCCAGCAAGTTTTTCCTTTCCATTCTGAGCCGATGTCTCCAGTTCGGTGTTAGCTACAAAAATTAAATCAATTTAAAATTATTAATACAACACCAATTATATCTAATAATTAGATTTTTTTCTATTGAACTTTTACCTTAATTTCAATTTAATCCCTAACCAAAAATTATCTATTTTTCCATAATCATTTATACCTTATTCCTACTCCATATTCACTCAAACACAAACTTAACTCTCTAATTTTCATAATAAATACCTAATTTTTATTTTTTTTTCAATTTAGTCCCTATTACACAAAATTTATAATCTATTTCACAATTTAGTCCTTTATCCAATTCCAACTAGAAATTCTATCAATTAAACCCCTAATTTATCAATTTGTTCAACATGTACTATATTCAAAAACCTACTAACTTTCAAAATTTCAACATAAATCCAATAATATTTTACTCTAAGATCATAAAAACTCAAAAATTACAAGAAAATAACTTAAATTGACTTACCAATTTGAATTAGAACTTTGAAAACCCTAAATTCTTTCTTTTTCTTTCCCTTTTTTCTTTCTTTTTCTTCCTTCTTTGTTTCATCCAACTATGTTTTATCTTTTTGTTTTATTTATTTCTTTATTTTTTTAGTTAATAATGATTATATATTATAATAATAAATAATATAAAATATCTTTAACTTAATTTATAAGTAAGTACATAATATATTACAAGTGTATAAAAATATATTACACATGTTTAGTTTCATCACCAAACATTTGTAATTATTTAGTTGATATAATATTAATAATAATATAATAATATAATATAATGTATTATAATATTAATACTTAAACACTAAATTAACATTTTAAATATATATTTTAACAAAATATAAAAAATCTTTGATATTTACCACTTATGCCGCCTCACTTTATTGAATAGGTATAATTGCCTATTTAGTCCTTTCTACTTTCTTTAATCTATAATTTAACTTTCACTCCTAATTCAATTTAGTCCCTTTTCCTAATTACTCCTAATTAGAGCTAATTCACCTATCCAAAACCTATTTGGCTACATAACTAACTTCGTAAATATTTCTAATAAATATTTATGAACCCGTTTCACTAAAATAGAGGCTGATAACTCACTTTTCCCAATGCCCATGAATTTTGGGTCATTACATTTCTCCCCCTTAATAAAATTTGTCCTCGAAATTTACCTAAAAAGAAATGGGGGTACTGAGATTTCATAGTTTCCTCCAGTTCCCAAGTTGTTTCCACAACATTGTGACTCCTGATACTCGCGATATTAAGTAATAAATTTATAAAAACTGATCACACCAAAAACTAACTAATATCACAATTTTAAAGGCAAGCGCACCTATCGAACAGTAGTATAGTTTAGCGGCAAGACCGAGTTATCATACCCAAGGGAACCAAAAGTACTAATACTTACTTCTTTTCTATTATCTAGCCTAAAAATAAAAGAGGATTTGTTGAAACTAATTCTAAAACTAACTAAAAGTCCACAAAAAGTAAATTGGGGAAAACTTTAGGAAAAAGCTGATTGATATGAGCAATACTTAAAGAGAATCCACCTAGACTTCACTTGTTATTAATTTCTTGAACTAAATGATATCTTCACTTGACTTGATCCGTAGAGATCCCTAACTTATGTTAATACCTCTGCCGATGATAAGAACAACTAATCCTAGGTGGTTAATTAAAGTTTTCTTATTAATTAACACCTCTAGGTTGCATTAATCGATCTATGGATCCCCTATTAGGTTTGCCCCTAATCCGGCAGATTTATGTCGCCCTATGTCTAGGGTTTTATGCAACTCCGCCTAATTATGGTAGATCTACTCTTAAAACAGGGACTTTTGCTCCTCTGCCTAAGCACATCAAGTTCTTGAAGTAATACCTAGGATTATTAAATCAAGAATGAAGAACACATAATTAAGAACAATTCAAGTATTTATCAAATAATTCAAGAATAAATAATAACAAGATCTGTCTTAGGTTTCATCCCCCTCAAGTATTTGAGGGTTTAGTTCATAACTAAAAAAGAAAACATCTTAGAAGAAATAAGATAACAAAACATGACAAAAACCCCTGAAGGAATTTAAGGAGATCCTCTGTCTTGATGTAGAATTCTGGCTTCTGAGATGAATCAATCGGCTTCCCTTGGAGTAATTCCTTGCTTTCACTCATTGTGTTGGTAGAATTATGGCGCTCTTTCTTCAGAGAAAAGAGTATATCTCTAGAGTTGCCTCCTGGGGTCTTTATATAGAGTTTAGAATGGCTTTTTAGCCCCTAAGTATCCAAATCCGAGTGAAATTGCACTTCCTCACGACAGGGACACGCCCGTGTGCCACGCCCGTGTGGTTTCAATAAGGGCCGTGTACAGGCCTATTGATATTGGCACGGCCATGTAGCTTGGCCGTGCTTGTCGAGGGCTGGACCGTGTAGTCTTCGTGTGGCATGGCCATGTGGTGACTTTTTGGGCCGTGTCATTTACACACTTTGGCCTATTTTCCTCTTTTTTGGTCCATTTTCCGTTCTTTTCTCTTCCCTATGCTCTCTTGGGTAGAAGATATGAAAAAGAAAGATTAAGAGCACCAATTCTCACAAAATTAATGATAATCCATCCAAAAATTAGGCTAAACATGAGGTAAAAATATGTATAATTTATCGTTTATCAAATACCCTCACACTTAAGCCTTTACTTGTCCTCAAGCAAAATCTCAATCCCTAATCAAGAACCATTCCTCTTAACTTATAATCACTATTAATAATGTTTCAAACTAATCCACAGGTAATCATACAGTGAAAATTCAATCAGAAGAACATTAAAGATTCAATTACTTTATGTTGAGAATTTTATCATTGAAACATAAGTTTTCTCCCTTCTCCTAAGTAATTATCTCTCTATCTTAATTAACAGGAGTTGACATCCTCACTAAAGATTCACTCTATCCACTCAAAGTGTTTAGGGTTCGAGAATTTAATACTCTCTAGTTAACCTAAAAAGTAATTACCATAGGCTTGCTAGAAAATCAGATCTCTACCACTATAGATTGATATGATACATCGATCAAAAGGTCTTTTAATGGTTGTAACGGGGCTTGGTTAGGGGTGTTATCATAAGCTGAAAGGAAAGGTTAGAATCGAGATTGAACTGAAAAATTATCTAGCTAGAAAAATCTCTATCACTGGAACATATTTCTTGAGCTAATTCTTATAATAACATCATTTCCACCTTGGTAGCCTTAAAATAGAAATATGCAAAAACTATTTGAACTATTATAGATTACAACTGAATTAATACATACGTTTTTTTTAGAACAATTCACATACAATAAATTGGATAAAATTTTACATTCTAGAAAAGAGAATAAAGCTAGATGAAAATTTCAACTCAAATCTCGACAAAAATAGGGGTCAAAATAATTGAATGGAATTCAACAAAAAAAATGGTTGAAGGGTTAATATTAGAGGTAAGTCAAAGAAAAGGTTGTTAGGCTCAATGGGGTTCACTAAGGGTTACTTTATGGAGGTAGGTTTTTGTGGAGTAAGTGGGTTAAATCCTAGGTTCCTTTATCATTTCAGTGTATCAAATCAATGATGTGGTCTCAACATGTATAATCAAAGCAAGTTCTAGAGTAACAAATCAGTATTGACTCACTCAAAGCAATAATAAAAGTGAGCACGAAAGAATGTATGCTCAAAAGGCTAAAAAATCTCACCAGAATTATGGCTTTTGATGTCAATCCTGCGAATTTCAAATCTCAAGATAATACTTAGAATTAAGGAAAATAACTTATGAAAAAAATTTAGGGTTCTCAAAAATTTCAACTTATCGTGCTTGATTCCCTAGTGTTTTAAAGTTTGAATAATCAAAGTACAAGTACCTATGTCTTAATTCTCACATATCAATAAAAATCATAATTCAATCAGAATTAATTCCTAATAGGAGATTGAAGATAATGCAAAGAGTGAAAGTGAGAATTTGAGAACAATGTAAAATGTTAGAAAAGTTCAAGGATTTCAAAGAAAGTGTAAAGACTGAAAATAGATTCCCCCACCAAACTTAAGATGTACATTGCCCTCAATGTACAAAGATAACATTAGTGGCAATAACAGCACAAGATCATAAGATAGGGAAAGGTATAAAACTCCCTGCTTTGGATGGATTAGTGAAACGAAGATTGGAAGAGTTGGCAGTTGTGGCAAGGTGTTCCCATTTTCGTAGAGATTTGAGCTGTAAAGCTCCTTTGAAACTGCGAAAGTATTTATTAGTCGTGGAAAATTTGGATTAAGAGAGATTACTTGTTAGGGGTTGGCCGTTATGAAAAAATAGAAAAATAAATAAAATAAAATAAAGTAAAATACTAAAAATACTAAAATTCAAATAATGAAAAAGAAAAAGAAAAAATTAACTAAATGTAAAAAGAAATGTAAAGAAAAAGAAAATAAAGAAGAAAAAGTTAGAAGGTGAAAATAAAGATCAGTGTTAAAATAAAAATAAAAATAAACATAAAGTTAAGAGGAACAGACGTCTCTAATCCTCAGATGGATCACGCGGTGGCAGTGGTGAAGTGATGTGGAGGTGCTGGCGTATCTTCTATAGTATGGCATCGATGTGATTGAAGCGCTGGAAGCATTGCTACTCGAATCGGTCTGGGCACTCAGATATGTCAGCATAGGTGGCTGCTGCATGAGATGGGCGGCGAGGGGGTGGTGGCTCGGCTGGTACATCTTCTTCCGGTGGTGGGACATCGTTAGGAATGTCCTCTGGCTCCTCGTCTTCCTGGATGAGGCGATACTGCAAGTGGCTGCCTCTTGGTCTCCGCTCGATCATCCTCATGTGTAGCATGGTCTGGATGCCCTGTGGGGACATTTGGCCCACCAAAGTGTATGAGGATGTCTGGGCCACGGTATTGAGGAGCCCAAAGTGACGGGCCAAGCGTGTGATGTAGGGCCCCATGGATACGACGCCTCTACGGTGCATCTCTGTCTGATGCTGTATGGCGTACGCGATAAAATATGCCAAGTCAATGATGTGTCCGTTAGCCATACACCATAGGAAGTAGACGTCGTGAGTGTTGACGATACCTGTGCTCTCCCGTCTACCTGTCAAAGTGTGAGCAAGGAGAGCATGAATGTACATCAGAGATGGAACGAGGGCGGTCACCTTGATGACACTGGGGTTATAGATTTGACGTCCTGGAGCGATCTCGTGCCAACAATCGACGGGCCAGATATGGATGCGACGAGAAAGGTTGGGGAGTCTTCGTCTGCCATGAATTGCTCTGTATAGAGCCTAAGTGCTAAACCGAACTCTGGCACGCTGAGGTGTCGTACGAGGCCTCCAAGACAGAACTGGATCATGCTCAGGTCATCGAATCGTCTCATGACGGTTTGGAAATGGAAGGTGGAGCAGAACTCTAAAGAGAGTTCCAAGTAGGTGGGCTCGATAATTTGGAAGAACTGCTCCCATGGCTCAGTCATTAATAGGGTCCAGACGTCATCCACTAGGTATATCTACTCAAGGTCGGCCCAATCTATGCATCGACCGTTGGATATAGTGCGAGCTCGGAGTATTTCATATCGCTCCTCCTGGGAGGCTTGCAAAAAATGGAGGAATGGATGGCGGTTCTCAGAGGTAGGTCGGGATGATGAACTACCTGGCCCCTTTCGTTTCTTTGAAGCAGGAACGGCAGCTTTCTTACCCCGCGATGACATGTTACCTAAAAGAAAGTTAGAATTATTAGTTTTAAAAATCGAAGTTAAGTTGCAAACTATAGTAAAATTAAATGTGTAAATTAAAACGACAACGTGCTTAAAAAAATAAAATGGGGACTAACCAAAATAGTAAATAAAATCCATTCTAAGTGGTAGCAAGAACAAACAATATGGGTATGTATTTATACTAAATGTATGAGATAAATGGCAAGCAATTGACTACTTAAATGGCATCCAATCCTAATATGTTCTCTAACATTCTAGATTATTCATTCTAATGTAACAAATTCTATTGCTTGAAAGTAAAATTTAACTAAATAAAAATGAAATATAAATAAATAAAATGAGAAAAATGAGAAAATAGAACCAAATATAGGGTTACACGGTCGTGGGTTGATGTCGAACGGTCGTGTAGGTGAGGTTGCACTGGCGTGTGTCGGCTGTGTGTGAGTGTGGTGGTGGTTTTAAGGCCAGCGGCGGCGTTTATGGTGGTTGTGGAGAGGAGATTTTAGGGTTTGAGTGAAAAAGAGAATGAATAGTGGCTTCCTATTTATAGTTTTTGGGTCACACGGGCATGTCGCACACCCGTGTGACTCGGGGTTTGCCCGTGTGAATCGAAATTTGGTGGTTTTGGTGCGCCTGGTTTGAAGTACACGCCCATGTTGCTATCTCGCATGGTTGTTTGCAATCGTGTTCACTTTTCACACGGTCGTGTGATAAGTTCCATGGCCTTTTGCGATCGGTTCGTTCTTCACACGGCCGTGTAGAAGGGCACACGGCCGTTTCCAAATTGACAGTGTTGGCCACAGTCTGGGCACACGGGCGTGGGGATTTGAGCAAGCCCGTGTTGAAGTTGAAGGGTTGCCACGGCCATGTCACACGGCCGTGGGGATTTGTCGATAGCCTGAGTTTTGGGAAAAATTTTCACTCTGTTTGTACACGTCCTCAGTGCACGACCGTGTCTCTACTTTAAATGTTCACACGGCTTGAGGCACGCTCGTGTGTAAGGCCGTGTGGTCCTAAATTTCTGCATTTAAAAGGGTTAGTTGATGCATGAAAAATACTAAAATTTTTAAAGAAAGAAAAGTTACTAAGTTAGTGCTCGGGTTGCCTCCCGAGAAGCACTTATTTAGAGTCTAAGCTCGACTCTACCTGGATGTGTCACGAAGGGATTTTGTGGAGCTGAAGCTCCTCCCTGTAATCTTTGAAATTCTCACCTCTGTAGTGTTTAAGCCTATGTTCGTTTACCTTGAACGTACTATAGTTGGGGTGAGTTACCTTAATTGTGCCGTATGGAAAATAGTTTGAACAGTGAATGGCCCTGACCACCTTGACTTGAGTTTCTTAGGGAATAATCTCAGCCTTGAGCTGTAGAGTAAGACAAGATCACCTATTTTGAACTGCTTAGGTTGTTTCAGTTGTTTGTCATGACGTTGCTTCATGGCTTCCTTATATAGTCATGAGCTCTCGTATGGCATTGCAACGCCATTCATTGAGTTCATTTAACTGCATTAATCTCTTCTCACCTGCAAGCTTAAAATCAAGGTTTAAAAATTTGATAGCCCAAAATGCTTTATGTTCAAGTTCAAATGGCAAATGACAACTTTTTCCATAGACAAGCTTATAAAAAGATGTACCTATGGGTGTTTTAAAAGCAGTTCTATAAGCCCATAAAGCATCATCTATTTTCCTTGACCAATGCTTTCTATTTGTTTCTATTGTTTTCTTTAGGATGCGTTTTAGTTCCCTATTTGTCACTTCAACTTGGCCACTGGTTTATGGGTGATAAGGGGTAGCTGTTCTATGGTGTACTCCATACCTTTTTAAGACTTTTTCAAGCTGGGCATTGCAAAAATGTGTGCCCCTATCACTAATAATTATCCTAAGTGTTCCAAATCGAGAGAAAAGTTTCTTCAAAAATTGTACTACCATTCTAGCATCATTAGTAGGTAAGGCTTGGGCTTCCACCCATTTTGACATATAATCTACCGCTACTAGGATGTACTTATTCCCAAATGAAGTAGGGAATGGACCCATGAAATCAATACCCCATACATCAAATATTTCGCATGAAAGTATATAGTTTTGAGGCATTTCATTATGTTGAGAAATATTACCTGTTCGCTAACATTTATCACAAGAGGTCACATACTTGTTGACATCCTTGAAAAGTGTAGGCCAGTAAAAGCCTGATTCGAGTACCTTATGAGCAGTTCTAGCTCCACTGTGATGTTCTCCTGTGGGTCCTGAATGGCAATGATTTAAAATCTGGTATGCTTCTATTTCAGTAACACATTTTCAAATAACCTGATCTGCACAAATTTAAAAAAGAAAAGGATCATTCCAAAAGTAGTTTTTCACATCAGCGAAGAATCACTTCTTTTGCTGATGGGTCAGCCCTTTTGGGGTTATGTTAGCTGCTAAATAATTTGCAAAATCAGCAAACCAAGGAACTGTTGCATCTGCTAAGGATAAGAGTTGTTCTTCAGGAAACAAGTCATTTATTTTGTCGAGGTACTTGGGTTGCGTGTTTTCTAATCTTGAAAGGTGATCTGTTGCCAGGTTTTTAGCTCCCTTCTTGTCTTTTATTTCTAAATCGAACTCCTGTAACAATAGAATCCATCTTATTAATCGAGGTTTTGCATCAGTTTTAGTTAAAAGGTAACGAAGAGCAAAATGGTCAGTATAAACAATGACTTTTGACAAAATTAAATAAGATCTGAATTTATCAAATGCAAAAATAACAGCTAGCAATTCTTTTTCTATGGTAGTATAATTTGCTTGAGCGGCTGTCAAAGTTCTACTAGCATAATAAATCGGTTGAAAGTGCTTGTCTCTTCGTTGTCCCAAAACTGCACCTACTGCAAAATCACTTTGATCGCACATTAGTTCAAAAGGTAGCTTCCAATCAGGTGAAATCATGATCGGGGCATTGACTAAATTTTCTTTAAAAGCGTTAAAAGAGTCTAAACATTCTTGGTCAAAGTTGAAAATTACGTCTTTTTCTAGCAACTTTGTTAAAGGCTTAGCTATTTTAGAAAAATCTTTAATAAATCTACGATAAAAACTGGCATGTCCTAAAAAGCTTCTTATAGCCTTAACTGAATTAGGGGGAGGTAACTTTTCAATGGTTTCAATTTTTGCTCTATCTACCTCTATCGAGATTTGGAAGTAACCAGAGAGGCCATCTAGGAAACAATAATACATGTGACCTAATAATCTTTCCAACACCTGATCAATAAAAGGTAAGGGAAAATGATCTTTTCGAGTGGCGTCATTCAGCTTCCTATAATCAATGCAAAGTCTCCATCTAGTGACTGTTCTTGTAGGTATTAACTCTTTTTTGTCATCAGACACCACAGTCATGCCTCTTTTTTTAGGAACAACCTACACAGGACTTACCCAAGAACTGTCAGAAATAGGATAAATAATGCCTGCATCTAGAAGTTTAATTACCTCGACTTTTACGACTTCCTTCATGTTGGGATTCAATTGTCTCTAAGCTTGCACTGATGGTTTAAATTCATCTTCCATTAAAATTTTGTGGGTGCAGAAGGATAGATTAATTCCCTTAATACCTGAAATTTTCCAAGCTATAGCATGCTTGTGTTCCTTTAACACATGGAGTAGTTCCTCTTTTTCTGCAATACTCAAATCTGATGCGATAATGATTGGTAGAGTTGAATCTTCCCCTAAAAAGGCATATTCTAAATGATTTGGTAGTTGCTTCAACTCTTAGAGGGTTCATCAATGGAAGGTTTCTATCTCAACTCATCATTCATCTTTATACTTTCATAACTTATGTGTCTTATGATGATTTCATTAGAATCTAACTCCTTTCTTACTTCCTCAATTTCAGTGGTGACTTCGTCTTCTCCCCCACTTTGAACAAGACACAATTCCAACGTGTCTGCGATAGAAAGTTCCTGCAACTCATCTTGAACAAAGTAATCAATAATATCAACAAAATAACAGGAATCATCTTGTTCTTTAGAAAATTTCATAGCATCATAGATTTTAAAAATGACTTCTTCCTCACCAACTCTGAGTACTAATTTACCATCCCCTACATCAATAACAGCTCTAGCAGTGGCTAAGAATGGACATCCCAAAATTAAAGGTACCTCAATGTCCTCATCCATATCAAGCACAACAAAATCAACAGGGAATATAAATTTATCTACCTTTACTAGTACATCTTCTATGATTCCCCTAGGATATTTAACAAATCTATCAGCTAGTTGAATACTCATCCTAGTGGGCTTTGGTTCCCCTAGACCTAATTGCTTGAACATTTTGTAAGGCATGCGATTAATACTATCACCTAAATTGACTGAGGCTTTATCAATAAGTAAACTACCAATTAAACAAGGAATAGTAAAACTTTCTGGATCTTTCAGCTTTGTCGGCAGTTTATTTTGGAGAATAGCTAAGCATTCTTCGTTGAGTGCCACTGTGGCTAATTCTTCCAACTTCCTTTTATTTGTCAAAAATTCTTTAAGGAACTTCGTGTACTTCGACATCTACGAAATTGCTTCAACAAAAGGTAAGTTAATGTGTAATTGTTTAAAAAGTTCAAGAAATTTACCGAGTTGAGCGTCTGTATGGTCTTTCTTCAACTTTGCCGGATATGGAATGGGCGGTTTGTATTCCTTCAGTGTTGGTGGAGTGTTTTCCTTGGATTCCTCTGCCTTGTCTTCTGAAGATTCTGGAGTAGATTTCTTTTCTGGTTCAGCTAGTACTTTCCCATCTCTTAGAGTAATTGCTTTGACATGTTCTCTGGGATTTGGCTCAGTATTACTTGGTAGTCCACCTTGTGGTCTTTCTGAAATTAAATTTGCAAGCTGACCGATTTGATTCTCAAGCATTTGAATTGATGCTTGCTGGTTTTTTAATGTTGTTTCAGTGTTTTAGAAACGGGTTTCTGATGCAGCCATAAATTTGGTGAACATCTCTTCAAGATTTGGCTTTTTCTCTTGTTGTGGTGGTGGCTGCTGAAATCCAAGAGGAGGTTGTTGTCTTTGATTTCCTTGTCCTCCCTATGAAAAATTGGGGTGATTTCTCCAACCTGCATTGTAAGTATTACTATAAGGGTTATTTTGAGGTCTAGAATTGTTACCCATATAGTTGGCTTGCCCAGTTTCCATGCTGTGTCCAGAGGATGAGTAGTCTGGATTGAACATATTTACTGGAGGTGTCTCACACTGCATCACTGGCTATGCCTGCATAGATCCAACAAAATGATCAAACTTTTTATTTAAAAGCTCTACCTGATTAGTAAGCATAGTGACAGCATCAATATTATAAACTCCTGCGGCTTTTGTCGGATTTGTCCTCATGACTTGCCACTGATAGTTATTCAGTGACATCTCTTCTATAAACTCATAAGCTGCTTCGGGTGTTTTATTGTTGATTGTTCCTCCTGCGGCTGCGTCAATCATTTGCCTTGTTGATGGATTCAAACCATTGTGAAAGGTTTGAACTTGTAGCGATAAAGGTAGGCCATGATGAGGGCATCTTCTCAAAAGATCTTTGTATCTCTCCCAGGCATCGTAGAGTGTTTCTAAATCCATCTGTACAAAAAAGAGATATCGTTTCGTAATTTAGCCGTTTTAACTAGAGGAAAATATTTAAGTAAAAGTTTTTCGGTCATCTGTTCCCATGTGGTGATTGAGCCTCGTGGTAAAGAGTTTAACCACTATTTAGCTTTGTTTCTCAAAGAGAATGGAAATAGCCTTAGACGAATGGCATCATCAGAAACGCCATTAATTTTAAAGGTATCACAGAGTTCCAAAAAATTGGCTATGTGTGAATTTGGATCTTCATCCTATAAACCATCAAACTGCACCAATTGCTGTATCATCTGAATAGTGTTAGGCTTTAATTCAAAATTATTAGCAGCAATAGTAGGTCTAAGAATGCTAGTTTGGGTACCAACCAAACTAAGCTTAGCATAATCATACATAGTGCGAGGAGCTTGTTCTTGATTTGTGGGTGGCGCGACTATTACGGAAGGTGGTGGAATGTTTTGATTTGCTTCCATCTCTTCTGTAGGTTCTGACCTTTGTTCTTGATCTTGTTCTGGATATTGTAGGCTTCGTCTGATCTCTCTGCGAGTTCTGCGAACTGTCGCTTCTAAATCTTCGTCAAAAAGCAATGGTCCTACTGGGTTGTTTCTAGTCATAAACTAGAAATACCTAGAAGGAAAAAGCAAAGAAAAATAGAATAAAATAAAAGAAAAGAAAAATAATAAAATAAAAATAAATAAAAACTAAAAATAGATAAATATAGTAATGGCTAAAGTAATAGAAATCGAGTTTTCTTAATATTTCAGCTCCCGGCAACGGTGCCAAAAACTTGATACTTGTAATATTAAGTAATAAAATTTATAAAAACTGATCACACCAAAAACTAACTAATATCACGATTTTAAAGGCAAGCGCACCTATCGAACAGTAGTATAGTTTAGTGGCAAGACCGAGTTATCGTACCCAAGGGAACCAAAAGTACTAATACTTATTTCCTTTCTATTATCTAGCCTAAAAATAAAAGAGGATTGGTTGAAACTAATTCTAAAACTAACTAAAAGTGCACAAAAAGTAAATTGGGGAAAACTTTAGGAAAAAGCTGATTGATATGAGCAATACTTAAGGGAGAATCAACCTAGACTTCACTTGTTATTAATTTCTTGAATTAGATGATTTCTTCACTTGACTTGATCCGTAGAGATCCCTATGTTAATACCTCCGTCGAGGATAAGAACAACTAATCCTAGGTGGTTAATTAAAGTTTTCTTATTAATTAACACCCATAGGTTGCATTAATTTGATCTATGGATCCCTCTATTAGGTTTGACCCTAATCCGGTAGATTTATGTCTCCCTATGTTTAGGGTTGTATGCAACTCCGCCTAATTATGGTAGATCTACTCTTAAAACAGGGACTTTTGCTCCTCTGCCTAAGCACATCAAGTTCTTGAAGTAATACCTAGGATTATTAAATCAAGAATGAAGAACACATAATAAAGAACAATTCAAGTATTTATCAAATAATTCAAGAATAAATAATAACAAGTATTTATCAAATAATTCAAGAAATAAGATAACAAAACATAAAGAACCCAAAAACCCCTGAAGGAATTTAGGGAGATCCTCTGTCTTGATATAGAATTCTGGCTTCTGGGATGAATCAATTGGCTTCCCTTAGAGCAATTCCTTGCTTTCACTCCTTACGTTGGCAGAATTATGGCGCTCTTTCTTCAGAGAAAAGAGTATATCTCTAGAGTTGCCTCTTGGGGTCTTTATATAGAGTTTAGAATGGCTTTCTTAGCCCCTAAGTATCCAAATCCGAGTGAAATTGCACTTCCTCACGACAGGGACACGTCCATGTGCCACGCCCGTGTGGTTTCGATAAGGGCCGTGTGCTGTCCTGTTGATATTGGCATGGCCGCGTAGCTTGGTCGTGCTTGTCGGGGGCTGGACCGTGTGGTATTCGTATGGCACGGCCGTGTGCCACGGCCGTGTGGTGACTTTTTGGGCCGTGTCATTTTCACACTTTGGCCTATTTTCCTCGTTTTTGGTCCATTTTCCGTTCTTTTCTCTTCCCTATGCTCTCTTGGGTAGAAGATATGAAAAAGAAAGATTAAGAGCACCAATTCTCACAAAATTAATGATAATCCATCCAAAAATTAGGCTAAACATGAGGTAAAAATATGTATAATTTATCGTTTATCAACTCCCCCATAACACTTTTACCAAATGAACCTTTTTATTTCGTAACTCCTTTACTTCTCGAGCTGGTATCTGAATTGGCTCTTCTTCATAAGACAAATCAGGTCAAATTTCTATATCTTTAGTGGAAATGACATGAGAAGGATCCAATCTATATCTCCATAGCATGAAAACATGAAAAACATCGTGAATCTTGTAACAACCTATTTTAGGGCCTAAACAAAATAGTGGTTTCAGAACCATGAATCTGAAGTAGAAAAGTCTATTGCAATAAAGTTTTGAGGTTTATTATGTGATTGAATGCATATGTGAAAATTTGGTTAATACATTTGTTGATTAAGTGTCCAATTTGATTTTTAGGACTAATTTGCAAAAGTTGCAAAATGTGTGTTTTAATTGCTAAAGCGATTTTATTGTGATGAGTTCTTAAATTAGAAGTCCTTATGTGGTAATTAGACCAATATAGTTTGGTTTGGACAAAAACGGACATGGATGAATAAAAATATCAAAGTTTTAAGTGGGGATTTTGGTCATTTGTTAAATAAAAGAGTAAAAGGGGAAAATAAAGCCAAAATGTTGTCCACCTTCTCCTACCTTGATCGAAAATCCCTAAGGACACCATAGCTAGGGTTTCTTTAACTTCTAAGCTTCATAGTAAGTGTCTCCAAGCCTCATTTTTAATGGTCATTACTTTTTTAAAGTCCTCGTAGCCCGATTTACCTATTTTTACCATTATTTTGAAGTAGGGTTCATGTTTAAAAAATTTACCCATGTGTGACATGCATATAATTTGATGATTAATGGTAGAAAATGAAAGTTTTATGTGTGATAAACAACTTTTACTATGTGGTTTTTAATGAAAATGAATAAAAGGATTTATTTGTAAAAGTTGTAAAACATGTGCCTAAAATGTGATTTTTTGTAAGATATGGGCTATTATGAATATGTAGTCGGTTAGGTTTGGGTAAAAAAGAAAATGAGTACATTTCGTTATACGAGCCTATGGACTAAAGTGTAAATATGTCAAACTTTAGGGGCAAAAATGTAATTTTTCCATAGTGTGATTTTTGGACCGAAATGAGTAATGTGATAATTAAATGAGTTAAATTCGGTATTATAGATCAAGAAAGATGAGGAATCGACCTTGATCAGGGAAAAGAAAAGATTTTGGACTAAATCAATAACTTGTTATTTTGGACCAAGGTAAGTTTGTATGCAAAAAATGCATTGTTATATTATGTTTTTGAATACTTTAACATTAGTATGCTTTGTGAATGATTATTTGAATGTGTATACCTACCAAGCTTCGACATGTGTGAAAGATCTCGATTGAACCTTAGGAATCAAATAAGATACAAGTGACATGTCATTAATAAACCAAGTGTTTAAGTGATAAGTGATTAGTGGTAGCTTCAGCTACAAATGATAAATAGTAGCTTCGGCTACAAATGATAAGTGGTAGCTTCGGATACAAATGATACGTGGTAGCTATGGCTACAAGTGATAAGTGGTAGCTTCGGCTACAAATAGGTGTGGCATTTATGTGCAAGACTTCTGAGTATCCTTTAGAATTCTAAGTGGTTCAACGGATGATTTAATGAAATAAAAAAGTGTGAGTGCAAGTGATTATGTAAGAGTTGACACTCGTACGTATGTGAAACTCTTAAAAGATGAGTTTGTTATGTGATGACTATTGGTAAAGTTGTGAATGAGTAAGTTGTGATTGTAAGGTTTTGATAATATCTATGAAATTGTTGCAGTTTCAATTGTATGTTAAATGTGTGTTCATAATGCTCATTATTTGCAGATAAACTTACTAAGCTATTTAGCTTACTCCTCTCTTTTTCCCTTATCTTATAGTGTCACCAAGCTAACTCGGCTTGGGAGAACGTTGGAGGATCGTCTCATACTAGCAAATTATATTTTGGTATATGTAGTTATTGGCATTTCGATTTATGGCATGTAGAGGGGGACTTGGTCATTTTGTTATATGTGTCATATTTGATTGGGCCAAGAATGTTGGCTTATTTTGATGAATGATCATTTTTATATGGCCATTAAAAGTTGGCCAATATTGATAATTGGTATATGCATATGATGATGTTAGTCATGATTGAGGTAGTTTGCATTTTTAAGTTGCTAAGTGTGTGAGATATATGCATGATGGATGTGGTATGTGAATGATGTGTAGAAGACCTAATTTTAGGATGTTTGATAGCTTACTTATGTTATGTTATGTGCCTTTGAAGTGGTGTAAGTGTGCTTGTGTTTCAGGGTGGAAAATGGCTTGGTAAATAGCCTTATATTTGTCCGCACTGGTAGACACACGGGTGTGTATCTATGCCATGTGTGACACACGGTTTGTACCATGGGTGTGTAGTCCGATCGTGTGTTGCCTGCACCCTAATTTTGCAAACTAGAATGTCCAGTAGTAAACAAACTAGTAGAGACATGACCATATGTCTCAGCCGTGTGAAGGACACGGCCCCGAGACATGGGCGTGTGTCCAAGGCATGTGTCCAGGGCATGTGAAGTCTGCACCTATTTTTTAGAAATTAAATTCACAGCATGGCTTGGCACACGGTCGTGTGACTCCTTCGAGTGCATGACATCATAAATAGTGAGTTACACAGGTTGAGGACACGGGTGTGTGTTACCACACGGCCTACCCATACGGTCATGTCATAAACTACACGGGCGTGTGACTCTACAAAACATGAAATTTTTCTAAGTGTTCCAAAGATCTTGGTTTAGTCCCGAACCACTCTCAATGTATGTTTTGTGTCTCATAGGCCTATAATAGGGACAATATATGATTACGTATGATTTGTTTTAAATTTGAATGGAAATTTATGACTCGGGTTGGTATGATTATTTGTGTTCAAATGAGGTAACGCCTCATACCCTGTTCCGGCGATGGATGAGGGTAAGGTGTGTTACAAATCTTCTGTAATTCCGGAGGCAAAGCTAATTGATAAGCAACTGACCCAATTCTTTCCACAACCTCACATGGCCTAATAAAACGAGGACTCAACTTTCCTTTCCGGCCAAATATTAAGACTTTCTTCCAAGGTAACACCTTAAGAAATATTTTATCACCAATAGAATACTTTAAATCCTGACATTTTAAAATCTGCATATGATTTCTGTCTGTCAAAAACTGTTTCGAATCTTCTTAACTATCTTCTCTGTCTCTTGAATTAACTCTGGCCCAATTATTTTTCTTTCAATCAATTCCGTCCAATATACAGGCGACCGACATCTTCGATCATATAGAGCCTCATACGGAGCCATTTGTATACTAGATTGGAAACTATTATTATAAACAAACTTTGGCAACAGTAAATAACGTTCCCAACTTGATTCAAAGTCAATGATACAAGCTCGAAGCATGTCTTCAAAGATCTGAGTTGCTCGTTCAGATTGTCCATCAGTTTGCGGATGAAAAGTTGTACTAAAGTTGAGTCGAGTACCTAAAGATTTCTGTAACTGTCTCCAAAACCTCGATGTGAGCCATGAATCCCGATCAAAAATTATAGATACGAGAATACCATGTAATCTCACAATCTCCCGAATATAAACCTCAGCAAGCTTTTAAAGTGACCAATCAATCTTAACTACTATAAAATGAGCCGACTTCGTAAGCCAATCAACAATCACCTAGATGGCATTCTTTTTACTTGCTGACGATGGTAGCCCCATCACAAAATCCATTGTAATAAAGTCCCATTTCCACTCGGGAATATTAATGTAACACCCCGTACCCGTGTTCAATACTAGAACAGGATACAAGTATTACTAGAACAATGTACGTATAATTATAGCAAATCAAGACATAACATGATTATCTAAATTTAAATCCATCAATTGATCACTCATCTTTTAAAAATTAAATTCACATATATCATAAAGTTATAATGTAACTAACGTTAGATCATACGGATAGCAAAATACGAGTGAAATATCTAATGCTAGAATTCAACTTTTAAAGTAATATTACTAAAATTTATAACAAAATACCAAGCCTTCTATACATGCCATATGTCCAAAATGTGTTTACAAAATACCAAAAGGAAGGATGGATAGCATTGGTGAGCTTCCGACAACTTTTCCCCGAATCACGAGCAAACTTGATTTCACTATAAAATAAAACAAGAAAGGAAGAGGAAGCAAAGTAAGCTAAAAGCTTAGTAAGTAATATGTAAATAATAAAGATAACAAACTGATAATGCCATTTATAGATCCCAAAATATGTATCCATAATTACACAACCTTTTTCTCATATGCATTTATCATTTATTTCAGTTTAGTACAAGCTGTCCATTCAAGTCCCAGTCACTAAATTATTTTTATCTAGAGCTACAGAACTCCAAATTAAGATCTGTAAATTTTCCCAGAAACTAAACTCACATGTCTTCTTACCATAAAAATTTAAGAATTTTTAGTTTGTCCAATTAATACAGTTTATTCATTGAAGTCTCCCATGTTTCGCAGTTCAGTAGCTCTAACCACTCTTCACTAAAATTTAATTATCTTTTTCTACCAAATTCAAATGAGGTTCTCGTTTCTTTCTTCTAAAAATAGACTCAACAAGGAATCCAACCATATAAATTATGTTCCTTAAATATTTTTATAAATTTTTTAATGATTTTTACAATTCAAAATAGGGGATTACAAAATCAGTCTGAACCAATCTTACAAAAATATAAATATTTGTGTTTCTTTTATATGAAAATAGACTCAATAAGCTTTAATTCCAGATCTCATTCCAATTCTAGTTCAACTTCTACCATTTTTGGTGATTTTTCAAAGCCACTCCCCTACTGCTGTTCTAGACTGTTTATCCCAAATTTCATTCCTTCACTAAAATTTCTTATTATCAACTTTCAAGATAATACTTATCCATATTCATCTTATCGAAATTCAATCACATATCTAACTCATAATTCAAAACTCATATATTCATATTCCGGTATTTATCCCACATTTTTCACGTTAAATTTCATTTAGCAAACTTGTTTCTCCCGGTGAACACTTCGGAAAGTAACAATATCCGGTGGTTTTAGCACATAGCTCCACCTTCTGTAATTAATGCCCAACTTAGTGGTATATGCACATAGCACCATACTATTGGGCTAACATGTAATTTTGGCATGCACACTTAGCACCACTTTTCAAATTAACATGTATAACCGTGGCATATCCACTTAGCACCACATTACATGTTTAACCGTGGTATATCCACTTAGCACCACGTTAATGAATCAATATATATAACCGTGGCATATCCACTTAGCACCACGTTACATGTATCAATATGTGTAATTGTGGCATATCCACTTAGCACCACTTTACACGTATAACCGTGGTATATCCACTTAGCACCACGTTTTTCCATTCCAAAGGTTCAACCAAGATTTCCTCATTTAAAATCAATTCATCAACAATCAATCCTCGCTTATGTCCATTAATTGAACAATACTAAAACTTATTTCACATGTCACAAAATAAAATATTATAACATAATAAAACAATACATTATTTAAATATAAACTTACCTCGGTGCAAAATAAAGAAATTTTGCAATTTAGTCCACAATCTTTTCCTTTCCCCGATCAAGGTCGATTCCACGTCTTTCTTGATTATGGAGCTTGGAAGCTTGAAACAAACCCTATGTAACACCCCAAACCCAGCCGAGACGTTATGGCCAGATCTGACATGTCACATTGGAACATTTTCGAAAACACATGATTTGATCCCAAAAATTTCCTTAAAGAAATTAACGATAATTTTAAAAGACTAAAGTGAATGGAAGCTGTGCACTAGGTAGGTATCCGAAACAGAGGAGGTGAGCCATGAAGGCTGCTTAAGTACCAAGCTCTTGATTGGATCCAATCCTCGACATGCCCACAACCATTGCCACACTTTAGGTTGCTGATAGTTTCGAAAATTTCTCGAGATGGAGTTTGTTCAAAGTGATGTTTTAGTTAAAACGTTATAATTTATCTTTGTAGGAGTTGGAAATCAAGAGTTATTTAAAACGTAACCTAGGTCTAACCCATTTCAAAACATTATTAGTAGCCCAAAATATAGAGTTTTAACCCAAACAATCCCAAAAAGAAAATAATTAAAATGGCCTTATTATAACCCAAAAACAGATAATAATATGTAACTAAAACTCATTTAAAAGAAAGTCCAACTGAACATCATGGCCACTCTGAATCCCCACCGGCTCCAAGTCTCCACATCAAGGCTCACCTGCAAGGTTTAGAATAAGGGGTGAGTTTGGAAAACTCAGTGTATAACAAGCCCTTTCAGAGCCCAAATCCAAACATGCACAACTCATTTTCAACATATACTGGGCCGAAGCCTTTACTTTTTACAATAACTAGGCCGAAGCCTTTCATAGATCATATCACTGGGCCGAAGCCTTTATTTTATGTAAACGGTATGGCCCTTAGGCCCATTTCAATATCCCAACTGTCAAGACATACATATATGCAGAAAACCCATTTTGGGGAGACTACTCAACCCACCAACCGCTACTCTCCACCCGTACCATCCAACACACCATGTGGGGAATAACTCAACCCACCCAACCAACACACCACTGGCAGCATCGCTGCTTAATCATATAACTGGAGGCTAAGCCTCTTTCGGTAACTGGGGCAAAAGCCCTTTTCGGTATACTGGGGCAAAGCCCTTTAACACTTCCTCCAATCATATATACCCAACCCATGCATATAATGATTATAACATGGCATATCGTATACATATCGTAGCATATCATGTGCATATCATATGCATATCATACCATAGCATAAAATATCAATATCACAATCATCATATCCAGAATGAAACCCTAGGGGTATACTGGTCATTTTCACCTAGGGGCAAAATAGTCATTTTCCATGTTTAGGGGTAATTTCGTAATTTCGTAATTGTATCGTTTATTAGGGTTTTCCATGTTATTTATCCATTCCACGTGTTTAAACAGAAATTTTTAGCCTATATTAGTGCAACCAAGTTATTGGGCCCAAAACCCCTAATGGGCCCTACGTAACCGATTTAGTCATTTAGGCTCTTTTAACCTATGTTACGCAACGGTTCTAATAGTTTTAACATGCAATCTAACCAGATTTCATTTTTCTTACCAACTTTACCCAAATGGGCCCGAAAGTCCATTGGGCCCTATTTTAGCCCAACGAGGCCCAACTTACCAAATTTGCTCTAAATCGTGCTCTTACCTGTTCCATCAACTTTGTTTACTGCGTCCATCGTGAACGTACTCATCCACATATCATCTCGGGTTTCCAAGTTACAACAACAACAGAATTTGATATTTTGGCTTTTAAACAATATGGATCTAAGCTATTACGGGGTATGTTACACACCTGCTTAACAACGATTGACTTCCCAAAAATCCTCCACGCACTCGTCCTCTGCAAGATTCGACAATTCGAACTAAACTTATTCACACCGATTCTCCAATCCTTGCTGCTCCTCCAAAGTAGTCCTCTTTGCACGCTACTCTTCTTGAACTACTCTTGACTCTAAGCGAACTCGGCTCTCCCAACGCCAGCAACAAACACCCCTTACAAAGGTCTTAGAATTCGGCCACCAAACCCCCCAGGGAAGATGTGTTTCGGCTTTTTACTTTAAAAGAGAAGATAGTGATTTAATTTGGTATTTTTGCAGTGGTATACTCGACATGGAATTGGGGTTTAGAGGTTACTAAAATCGGCTTCAAAAGATGGAGAAAGCTTGAGGGTTGTGGCTTAAAGAAAAACGGCATAAAAAGGACTTTTGGGATTCGGTTTCATTGGCTATTCGGCTAAGTAAAGAAAAAGAAGAGATGAAGAGTAAGAAAAGAGTATAGGGGAGTATGTGAAGAAAATGAAAGAAAAGAAAGAGGTTATGGCTTATGGGTAATCGGCAATAATGAAAAGAGAAGAGAAAATATGCCAAATAAAATTCAAAAGCCGAATTAGCACCAAAGAACACTCCCTTGGCCGGCCAACACTTCCCTACTTTCAAATTCTCCTAAAATCCCTCCTAGATATGCTCCCCCTTATCTCTCCACTATCCATGCACTTGACCGATTCAAACTTTTCTCACACAGAGTTATAATTGACTTCAAACTCTCACATGCACAGGACATAAAAATAAACACACATTTGTTCCCTCAGTGAATCGATCCTTGGCCCTCTCTCCTCATTTACACGCCACCTTTTTAGGAGACTAGTGGCGTCACTTAGCCACTCTTCCAAGGCTCCTCTTGAGATACATTTTACCTATATATTTTGATAAGGCCTCCTAACCAGAGCCCCTAATTCTTTAAGTCCAAAATTCAAAAATTCTACCGAGTTTTGGTCAACTCATGGGCCTTCCATAAGCCCATTTACACACTCTAAACATGAATTTCACAACCAAAAACCAACATTTAACATTTCACCAAACATCTCACAAAATTACTAAGCCCCAAAAATCAGGATGTTACACCCTAGCTATGGAGAACCCTTGAAATTTCATCCTAATGAAAAAGATGGACATATTTTGCCATCTTTTTCCCTTTTTTAATCTTTTAATTACCAAATGACTAAAATACCCTTTATTAAAAACTTTGGTTATTTCTACCTATGTATGCCCATTTTTGTCCATGAAAACCTAATGGTATAATTGCCATTTAAGGACCTCTACTTCAATTATGCTCTTCAATTAAATCCTTTAACATCTAGAACTCATATTTACGAACTTTTTCAATTAAGTCCTAATAGGCAAATTAGACATGCAATTCATGAAATTTTCTGTCGATATTTTAACACATGCATCTATCGATAAATTATAAAAATTAATCGGAATAAATTTTTCTACTTCAGAATTGTGGTTTCAAAACCACTATTCCATTTAGGCCCTAATTTGGGCTGTCACAATTAATAGGCTGTAGTAGTCTAATAGGAACCTGATGCTTTGCTTTCACCCGTTGACAAGTCAAACACTTACCAACATACTTAACTATATCTCTTTTCATCTCTGGCCACCAATACAACTCCTACAAATTCCGGTACATCTTTGTTCCTCCAGGGTATAAAGAAAATAGGCTATCATGTGCTTCTCGTAGGATCAACTCTTTTAACTTATAAATAGCTAGAACATAGATTCGATTACGATACCTCAAGCAACCATGTCTATCAATGCTGAAATCCTCTGCCATACCATTCTAACCCATTTCTCTTTTCTTTTTCAACTTGTCATCTTCTAGCTGTGTTGCTCTAATTTGATCAAACATCACTGGTTTAACTCTTAACTCAATCAACAGACTCTCATCATCACTAATATTGAGCCATGCAAACATTGCTCACAATTCAACTACAGCTTTCCTACTCAAGGCATCAGCTACCACATTTGCATTTCCTGGATGATGACCTATAACACAATCACAATCTTTCAAAAGCTCAATCCATCGTCTTTTTTTCAAGTTCAACTCCTTTTAAGATAAAAGATATTAGAGACTTTTATGATCAGTATAAATGTAGCATTTCTCACCGTATAGATAATGTCTCCAGATTTTCAATACAAAAACTACAGCAACTGACTCTAGATTATGTGTCAAGTAATTACGCTCGTGTGGTTTTAGTTGATGAGATGCATAAGCTATTACTTTTTCGTCTTGCATCAATACACAACCCAGAACACTCAAAGAAGCATCACTGTACATAATAAAATCTTTCCCCGATTTTGGCAATGTTAAAACTAGCGCCTCAGTTTGCTTCAATTTTTCAAAACTCTCTCGACACTAATCATCCCAAACAAAAGGAAAATCTTTTGTAGCATCTTCGTCATCGAAAATGCTATCTTCGAGAATCCATTTACAAATCTTCTATAGTATCCAGCTAATCCCAAGAAATTATGTACCTTAGATGTGACAGCCTTAAAACGACCCTAGTCGGAATGTGGTTTCGGGACCACAAAATCGAGGCATAAAATATATTTAATATTCATTTTGATGCCTATAATATGTGTTAATTCATGTGTGACATGTTTGGTGTGTTGATTTAGAGATATAAATTTGAATTTAACTAGAAAGGACCTAGCAGTGAACTTTGAGAATGTGCTAGGCAAAGTTGTGATGACTAATAATTACATGCATGCAAAGTAAGGGATTTGCATGTCAAATTGCCCACTTTTATGATAGTGGATGGTAATGATGAGATTTTGGCATTTTATGAATTGTTGTTTAGTTATATTAATAATAAAAGAAATTATTAATTAGTTGTCATAAAATAAAAGAGGAATTAATTAATAGAAGTAGTGAAAAAAAAAAAAAAAGTTGTTCATTTGTTCTTCCTCCATTGCCGAAACTAAGACAAAGAAGGGAGAGGATTCAAGCTAGGCAATTGGTCATTTTAGGCTTGATTAAGGTATGTTTCCATGTGAGTTTGTTGTAATTTTTGTTAAATTAAGTTCCCCTTAAAGCTATGGATTGAAACCACATATGAATTTTTTATTTACTTTGTGAAATGTAGATTCGGTCATGGCCTTAAATGGTCAAGTTGGTTGAGTTTTGTTGTTCATGAGTTTCAAGTAATTCTACCTTAATTTCCCCAAAATGCATTCCTTGTCTTGGTGGTGGTTTCATACTCAGTTTTGAAGGAGAGGTCACAAATTGAAATTTTTGATGGAAAGATGATAAATAGAGTAGGAACTAGTTAAATTTGCTATAAGTGGCAAAAGGGGGGGTGAAACTTCATTCGGCTATCATGGAGTAAGGGGATGTTGTGATTAAGTTTGGAGATTATTTTTGTAAATGTTAATATATGTTAGAATGATTTCCGATTGAGGACTAGAATTAAGAAATGAATGAATTGTTGCTTATTGAAACACATGAAGCTTTCGGTCAAGGTAGTATGAAATGAAATTTTGAAGTTTGGTGTTTGAAATTTGATGAATGATTTTGTTTATTTTGGGATTTTTGACCATCTATGCTAGATTGGTTCTATTGTTAGCCAAATTTCATGTGTCATTGTGATGGCCGAATGAACCTTGGAAATTGATTAATGAATTATGGTCATAGGTGACTAAAATGAGTAAGATGAATTCGGCAATTAGAGTGAAGTATAAAACTTGTGTTAATTGGGGAATTCTAATTAAATTGTTAGTATGAGTTTGTATACTTGCCGAATTTGAATCAAAGTATTAGATGGAAGGCTATAAAATGTTAGTTAAAGTTTAGGAGATGGTTTTGAATAAAAGTCCATGCTGGACATATGGCCGAATGGCCTTAGTGTGTATGCATTAGAAAAGGGTGTTAGACTAATTGATCAATTTGTGCTTATGGGAGCTTCTTGGTTAAAGAAATGACCTATTCGGCCATGTGCATAAAATCTTTGATGTTTGTCTTCATAATTGGTGTCTTAAGAGTGGTGTATTGATTGTAATGAATATGAAATATGTATATGGTGTTAAGAGCAATGACTACCCTAAATGGTGCCTTAGGAAATGCTATGTTTTAAGTATGTGCATAAGAACATTAAAGAGTGGATTTTGTATAAAAAAAATCTGCTTGGTACAGCAGCAGTAACGTATTTTGGAAAAATCACCATAAATTGTGCGAGTCGAATTAAAGGTTGAATAAACTGTGTAATTGAAGCTTAATAAGTCTAGTTTCTTATAAAAGAAACCTTGCAAGCAAAAGAATTCCCGATAAAAATATTTTTAGAGTAGAGTGAGACAGTGTCAGATTGACTTCGAAGTCCCCTGCTCTGTTTTTGGAAAATCACTGTAAATTGTATAAAAATTGTTATGAGACAAAATTTATATGCTTAGACTCCTTAATGAGTCTAGTTTCGAATGAAATAGGCTAGGACACATTTGGAACTCTGTACAAGGAGACATTCGGTTCGTAGTATAGAGTGGTCAGTTTAATCAAACAGTGAAATAGGGAAACTTTAAGAAAATTCTGGTATTAATTGACCAAACCAAAAATTATGAAAATTTTATGGATTAAAGATAAATGAGTCTATTTTCATAAAAAATTGACAGCACTACATTTGGAGTTTCGTAGCTCCAGTTATGAGTAAATTATTGAATGCTGCTCAGAAAATCAGCTTGTTGTGACTTATGATATGTATGTGAAATGCTCCAATGTGCATGTGAGTTTGCAATGAGAAGAATATGCATGTATGATTTGACTATGACTGAAAATGACTCATTGAGGTGCTTGAATAAGAATTAATAGAATTAAATGTTTTATTTAGCTCAAGAGCATAGAGGGACGAGTTCGGATAAAGGGAAGGCTAAAGTGGTCGAATAGCCAACTCGTAATTCCTCGTGAAAATTCAAGGTAAGTTTTGAGTAATCGAAATTGGTATTTAAGTTAAAATGCCATGACATACATGCTGATATTGGAACGATGTTCTATTGAGAAAGACACCTTATTTATGTTTGCTATATAGCCGAATGGCTCATAGAGAAAAGGAATCAAAAGTCTAGTAAAGAAGAGTATACGTGTATAAGTTTTGAATTATATGTACATTTATGATATAAAGTCGAGAAGCATGTTATATGTTGTATGCACATGAATTGATTGAATGGCAAGTGAATTCTTGCTATGTGAAACTTGGCTACCTGCGAATATATATAAATGTATGAGAAATTGTGATGCGAATCCGGGATTTAAGACCCGAAGGCTATATGCAGAGATGATGTCTGGGTTAGGACCCGAAGGCTATATGCAGAGATGATGTCCGGGTTAAGACCCGAAGGCTATATGCGGAGATTATATCCGGGAAAAGACCCGATGACTATGTATAGAGTTACCCGAGCTAAAGATCTCGATGATGATGAGAATAAAGCCTAAGACTAATGGTCTTCAAGGTAACGATCGCTAATGAATTGCGCTGAAAATGTTAAGTTATACAGGTATGTACCCTTGGCTTATATGCAAGCTGGATTTTGGACTGAATACTAAGGTCATTATGTGATTTCATATGTGTTCATGAAATGAGATTATTAACATGATCAAAGTATAATTGGCCTATGTGAAATGTTATGTGAATTTTTGTGACATGTATATGTTTACGTGAACTTACTATGAGGGAAAGCTATCCATTTTCGTATGTGATGTGAATGTATATGTTTGGAAAGAGGGAAACTAAGATACGAACAACTATGTTAGAATTTATTTCTTTATCTGTGACCTTGCTTAAAACTTACTAAGCATTGTAATGCTTACTCCGTTTCCCTTGTTTCCTCTGTTTTATAGATCACATTTTTGGAAGCTACGGACTCGGGGATTGAAGCCTTAATCACCTACACTATCGCTGTTATTTTGGTACTTTGATGGTTATTTTGGGTCAATGGCATGTATAGGCTAGTCTCCTTTTGTTGATTCAAACTACATTTTGAGTTGTAACTATTCTAGCCATGCGAAAATGGCTTGCTTAGTCTTTGTGTTGAATATATGAGTGGATGATACTTGTATGGTTTAATGTTGTGGCATGGTATTTAGCTAGTACCTAATATGAAATGACTTTTCTAAAATGATGTTTGGTTTTTGAATTTGTTCGATTTAGCCAATTTGTAGGTAGTCACAAGGTAGAGATTTGCTAGTATGCTTATAAAACGATTTTAATGAGTTATGATGTTCTGACCGAACTTACCTAAGTTTTATATTCAACTATTGAGCTCACTGAATTCACGTCTAGCTTTGTATCTATGAACCTCGAAAGTTTGTATTTTGATTTTGTAATACCTTAAACCCTAATCCGGCGACGGACAGGGGCGTAGGGTGTTACATTAGACACATTCCTCGATGCTGTCCATTGAACAATTGCTTCAACCTTTTCCGGATCAACTCTGATTCCATCTGTAGATACATGTCCCAAAAATACCACCTCCGATAACCAAAATTCACACTTGCTAATCTTTCCATATAATTGTTTCTCCCGTAATATCTGTAGAACAATTCTGAGATGTTGATCATGTTCTGATTCTGACTTTGAAAAAACCAATATATCATCAATGAAGACCACCACAAACTGATCTAAATATGGCTGGAAAATACAATTCATGAGATCCATGAAAGTAGCTAGGGCATCAGTCAATCCGAATGGCATCACCAATAACTCATAGTGTCCATACCTTGTACGGAAAGCTATCTTCGGTGTGTCACTTTCTTTCACTTTCAACTGGTAATAACCTAATCTCAAGTCAATCTTCAAGAATACTGAAGCTCCTTTCAACTGGCCAAATTAGTTATTAATGCGAGGTAACGGATACTTATTCTTGATTACCACCTTATTTAACTACTGGTAGTTAATACAAAGTCGCATTAAACCATCTTTCTTTTTAACAAATAATATCGAAGCTCCCCATAATGAAATACTTGGTCGAATGAAACCACAGTCTAGCAAATCCTACAACTATACCTTTAGCTCTTTTAATTTTATGGGTGACATACGATATGGAGGTATGTATATCAAAGTTGTACCATGATAAACCTCAATTGCAAACTCAACCTCTCTATCTGGTGGCAAACCCGGTAATTCTTCAGGAAAAACATCAGGAAACTCACAAACAGTTCGAATCTTACTGCATTGGCTTTCAACAGATTTAGAATTAATAACATAAGCCAAATAAGCTTCACAACCCTGATGAAGTAATTTATTAGCCTTTATTGCTGAGATAATACGTGTTGACTCATTAGTACGAATACCATTTACCTCAATCTTACCTCCATCTTCAGTATAAAAACTAAACTTCTTTTTATAACAATCCAAAACCACTCCATGCTCAGACAACCAATCTATTCCTAATATTACATGTAACACCCCAAACCCGGCCCAAACGTTATCACCAGATCTGGTGTGTCACATGGACAGTGAATTACGCCTCGTTTCTCTTTTATTAACTTTAGGGTGACTTCACAAAACCATTTTAAGAGTTTTAAGAAAAGCAGGTTATTTAATTTATGAAAGTCCTATCCACTATCAGTTGTGGGTTTACTTTTAGAAGATCTTGTTTGAGAGTCGTTGTTACTAAGTTACCCCTTTGTCACGTAGGGAAGGTTTTGAAAACGTTTGTTAATTTTGGAACTAAAATCTGCGCAGCCTTAGTTTACCAATTTTTATCAAATAATAATTAAGTACTTAAAACCAAATAAAATAATCATAGAGCGGCCTTATTACAGATTAAAACCCAAAACTACTGAATAATAGTATAAGTAACATAAAAGAAATATTAAAACCAAAAGCAGTCCATGTGGCCACTCCGAATCCCTCCAGCTTCAAGTCCTCTAAGGTTGGGGTTCACCTGCATGAATGAAAAGGAGAGAGGGTGAGTTTGTGAAAACTCAGTGTGTAAGCTAAACCCAACCAAATTCAAGATCAGTTTAAGCTCAACTGGGCCTATGCCCTATCCAGATACAGTGATAACTGGGCCTTAGCCCTATTCAGAAAATAGTAAATACTGGGCCTTAGCCTTATTCAGAAAACAATGTGGGCCTTAGGCCCATTATAGTAACAGAATAGTATTTATGCATGAATGCAAAGCCCATCCCTACACACCACCCGTACCAGCCCTACACACCATCTGGGGAATAACTCAACCCACCTAGCCCTACACACCACAGTCGCAGCTTAGCTGCTTAATCAGATAACGTGGCCAAGCCACTAAAACAGTAAAACGAGGCAAGGCCTCTAACAGTATACGTGGCATTGCCACTTAGCACTTCCTCTATCAAAACCCAATCCCATGCAACAGTATGTATTCTGACATGGCATACATAGAACAGATACATTTTAGCATGCAAATCAGTCAACTTAACCCTAGGGGTAAAATGGTCTTTAAGCACTTAGGGGTAAAATAGTAATTTCTACCCTTAAGGGGTATTTCAATAAATTTGCTAGATTTTAGGGTTTCATGCTCATTAAAATTTGCTAACAGCCCTAACGCCATTCAGGTAACTTATTTAGCCCATGTAATTAAAACAAAGTCATCGGGCCCTAAAACCCCTAATGGGCCAAACGGTGTCTACTAGCTACTACGGCCCACTAAGCCTAAATTTTTATCTCTGTTTTAGCAAAATTATCACTTAGATTATCAGAATACACTTACTGCTCGGTTTCACCCATATGGGCTTGTAAGCCCATTGGGCCCAAATTCGGCCCTCCGAGGCCCAAAACCACCAATGTGCACGAAAATACGCACACATCATTCTTACCATTTGCGAATACTAATTTTACTGATTTGAACCGACTTACGAGCACTCGCATGCTCACAAGCCCTCAAAATGCCAGAGTTCCGGCATTTTGACTTTTCAGCTTTTACCGATCTAGTCTACTAGTGGGTGTCGATTACACACCTATTTTCGTACTACGTCGAAATCTGCACCGAATTAACCTACAATCATTTAAGTCGCACTGTTAACTAATATCCAATGAAATCAATGAAACTGACAACCTACCATATTCGGCCAACACCATCTAAGGCCCTTAAGCACTTACCTTTACCGAAATCTACCACTAGATCTAGATCTAGATTGCCCCACGGTCCTAGCCTCCAATGCTTCCTATTAGATCACCTCTTATCCACACTAAAACACAAAAGAACCGAAAGAAAGAGGCTAATATAACCCTTAGTCAAAAATGATAGCCACCTTAAAGAGTTAGGAGTTTTCAGCTTTTCTTGAATCACAAGCTTGCGAATGAAGGGGTTTCGAGTACTTACCACTACTTTATTTTTCCAAAGAAGAGTCCCCAATCCAGCCTAATCCAGATCTAGTATAGATCTAGTCTAAAACGGGAAAAGAAAATAGATCTACGAGGTTAAACAACACACCAAGAAATGAGAGGGTTTCGGTTAAGAGAAGAGAGTTTCGATTTTTGAACGAAAATCAGATGAGAGAAGAATAGAAGAGATTGTACAGTGATTTCGACTTTCAAAGTAAGAGTGAGTAAGGTTCGGCCTAAGATGGAAATGACAAAAGAGGGTTTAAAGCTTTAGAACTTCAGCTTTTATTGTATTTGGCCAAAAAGAGTTTCGATTTCCACCCTTGAAGCAATCAGCTAAAAACTTTAGAGAGATCAATCCAATTGTTAGAGAGAAAGAGAAGAAGAAGAGAAAGAAGAAAAGAAAGAAAAAAAGAGAGAAGAGAATAGGTTCAGCCAAGAAGAAAGAAGTCGGCAGAGGTTAAGATGTGCACACTATTTTCGGCTTTTCTGAACAGAGAAAAGAGGAGAAAAAAATGGAATGAATGAGCTCTTAAGACCCTATACCTATTCGGCAAACCGAAAAAAATAACCTTAAACAAATCTTGAAGAGTAGGCAACAAACAATCGGCACACAGTCAAAACCAAAAATGTCGAAAATGCTATCTCTAGGGACCCTAGCCGATTATGCAACTCCACACTCCCCTATTCGGCCAACTCTTGCTCACATTCAAATTTCCTAAATTTTCTCCCCTTTATCCCTCATTGACTCAATCCCATGAGCACTTTAAACTCCTTCTAACAGAGTTTCACTTGAAGTCCACCACATGCCTTGCACATGTATTAAAAATAAAACATCACATTGCTTACCATGAGATTTGAACCTTAGCTCTTGCACAGCTTCCACACGCCACCCTTGTGTCTTAAGTGGCACCACCTTGCCACTTTAACACAAGCTTACTTGTGTCACAATTTACCAACATTTTTTTAAAAGCCCACTTCGTTAGAGTCCCTTCTCCCTTAGGTCTAAAATTTTAAAATTCTACCGGGTTTTAACTTAAGCCTAAGCTTTCTAAAGGGCCACTAACACACTCAAAACATAATTTAGCACATCCAAACAAGCAAAAATTAAATTCACGCAAAATCTTAAAAATCCCGAAAATGAGGGCATTACATTACATCAAAATCACCGAATGGCATTATCAGCAGATCAATGGGGAAAATTCTATTCTGTATCATTAACGGGCATCTTCAACATACTTGGTTTACAGACACTGTTTGTCCTAGTAGATTTGACACCTTTATAGCTACTCTAGACATCTCAGATTCTAACTTTCTCGACTCAACTAATTTTGAATTAATGTACAAATGTGAAGACCCGGGGTCAATTAAAGCATAAACAGGCTCTGAATACAATAAAAATATACATTTTACACACCAAAAGCATTGCCTTCTTCTCAAGTCCAAACTACATATGCTCTAGCTGGTACTCTAGCCTCTAACTGTTGAGTAACTATATCGCTCCCTCTCCTTGCACCTCCTCCTCTAGAAACTAAACTGCCTCTACCCGATCTTCTACCTCCAGTAGTAGATACTGACCTTTGTGATGTGAAGAGTGCAATACTTTCACCTTTCAGGCAATCTCTAATAAAATGATCTGTAGACCCACATCAGAAACAACCTCTACTTAATTTCCAACACTCACCTCTATGTTTCTTCCCACAGTGCTCACAATCTAAAATATCAATATCTCAAGATGGACCTCTCATGCTACCAGTGGAAACTGTAGTCTATTTTCCCTGACTTCTATCACTCCTATCTGATCTAAAGCCTGGTCTCCAACCACCGCAAAACTCTTTTAATCTTTTTGGTTGAAGATTCAAACTAGTAGTTCTAGTGCATTTCTAGTCGGTCTAGCAATTTCACACTTTTTGTCGAGGCCCAAAACTTGTTCCACCATCTTGGCTCGTTTAACTAGGTTTACAGATTTGGTAATCTGAAGAGATACCAACCGTAATCTTAATTCATCTCACAAACCCTGTAGAAACCATTTATAACTATCAGCTTTTGTCGGCACTAATTCTAAGGCATATCTGCTAAATCTGGAAAATTCCCGTTCATAATCCACCAATAACATCTCGCCTTGTTTTAGCATTAAAAACTCTTGCTTTTTATCTTCTATGTACAGTTCTCCAACATATTTCTTTTGAAATTCTTTCTGAAACAAATCCCATGTTACATGTTTTGTAGGTAGATGCCGGATCACTGATTCCCACCATAAGTAAGCTTCCCCTTGCAGTAATGAAACAACATACAGTTTCCTAGGGGTACATTCTAACTACTACAAAACTTTATTTGTTGACTCCATCCAATTTTCATCTGTGGATGGATCGACTCCCTTTAAACCCAAAAATTCAGTGGCACCATACTTATGTAATTTTTTGATTGGGACCCGTATAGTAGAAGAAGTGGATGTCGTAGCAAGTGCAGTCCCTGCTACTCGTTGAAAAACATCGCCTATAACTCTCAGTAAATGGAATTCATCTCTTTCTCTAACATTTTCTCATTATATATCAGGGATTGATTGCCTAATTGGATTTACACTCAGACTTACTGATTAAGTTTCTTCTAATTCTCGATCTCTAGTATACATTTCTTGATCTATATCATCCACATGTTCATTCGATATTTTAACTATAAAACAAAATCAAACAATTATATCATAATCCAAATCCCGACTTAGTTTCGACTCAATAGTGGCATGTATCTCTAGACTCAATTACGAGCTCGATTTAGTCCAAGAACTGGCTAAACCTGAATAGCTCTGATTCCAATAATTGTAACACCCCTTAACCCTAAACTGTTCCCGAAACAAGGTTACGGAGCATTACCGGACCTTTCAGACAAATTATGAACATTATACAAATAATTATCTAACATACTATAAATCATTCATAATGTCCCTTTTATGAACATATTAGCATTAACAGAAGAAAATAGAACCATCATAGGTATTTCATGGCATTATATAGCCATTATCAAATTGATGTCAAACGGTGTATGAGCATAGGTCATCATTCATTTGAGTAACAATCATTAATTTCAATACCATTAAATACAACAAAATACAATGCGTAGCATAAAACAATAATATTCAAATATGTCATGCACATGATGCAACACAAAAAGGTTACTACCCATAGCATCTGCTACCACCACGAGTTTCCCAGAACCTGTCTACCAAACCCCAAAACATTATGGGCATAGCTCAATGTGGTAAAACCACCGAATAATCAATAGTGCAAAAAATCTACTGGTTATCAAATAGTGCGATACAATCACCAATAACATATAATATGCGATAAACTTGACAATCCCCTCGGTATTCTAGGTGTAGTGCACTGACTATGAATAATGCAGACTTAATATGCTGCCGGTACTCCATGGAACTCCTCCATGAACCACAAAATCCCAACCCAATGCATATGTAATGTCACACAATCTCATACATAATCATATATCAATACTTTTCAAATTCATTTGACATGCTCAGCATGTCCTCAATAATCACATACTTTTAGTAAATGGAAACTTTCAAATTACCATTGTGTTGGTATCAATCAATATTATTCAATTTTACATACTGTATGGATTTTCATTGTGCATAAATAGCACCCTTTTTAGTACACAATATAACAAATATCTCATGCATTTAAATCATACATAAGCTTAATATCTCAACACGTTATATCATTCAGCCAAACATTATCCTATCTCATTACTCAAATATGCAATTACAAACTCAATCAAACATCCATACTATCAAACTAGCAATTTTGCCAACATGTCAATCTTTTAAGGCTTTAAACATACCTGGTTCAACCACTCACAAAATCAATAATTTAGCTTTTAATACAATCCAATCAGCAAGATAATTTATCATATATAACATGATATTTAACATTTTCAAAAAATTTTATGATTTAGGACCCATACCTTATTTTTCGCTTCCTCGCATCACACTAGCGAATCTTCCAATTTTCCTTAATAATTCCTTAAATGAACCTAAACCAAAATTCAATATAAATTAAATCAATTTACTAAACCAAAATTCAATATAAATTCAATCAATTTACCATTAAACTAGCCCCGAAACACCTACTTATGAGTTCAAACCATTCGTTGAAATTATAACTATTTTATGAATCCAAACTAGTTAGTTTCCTCACAGTGTATCAAAGCAAACCGTACATACAATCGTTCCTTGCCTTTACGGATGATTTGGGGCATTTGGGTTAGCACCTAATTCAATAATATACTGGAAAATTAGTAGCTAATTAATGATTAAATTCATTCATTAAATCAATTCATAACCTTTACCCAACAACTATGTTGAAATAACAAACTAGATACCCTTAATTGCACTTAAGCTTCATGATTTGTGGGATCCAAATGGTCAATCAATCAAGAACATTTTTCCCTAATTGAAATGGGTTTAAAAGATGATTAGGAGGATTCAAGAACTCAAATTAATTCTGGAAAAATGTAGGCAAGAACCAAGAAACAAAACAACCCTCTTTCTTGCACATAGGTGCACACACCACCATCCATGGTGCCCAAAATTGGGGCTGAATTTTAAAATGGTTTGAGATCTCATTAAATTTTAGAAAAATACATTTGAAATTATTTAAAATCCCTCAAATTTAATATTTGGAAATTTTTGTTTTTAATTAACAAGATTAATGAAGAAATTGAACAGAAAAGAGATCTTACCTAAGCTAGTTGAGAGAAATGACAATGACACTTTCTTGGCAATGTTTAGGATCGATCTTGGACTTCAAGATTTTAGATTTTGGCTGATTTTAATGAGGAAAAATGACATAATATGGTGGATAATATGTTAACAAATCTTGTGGAAAAAAGAAAAAGAAAGAGAAAGAGAAGTTATAACTAGGTGTAGGCGACGACAACAATGGAGGAAAGGAAAAAAAATTAAAATCAAAGAGAATGAGAGGAGGAGAGGAACGGCTAGGGCAATGAGGAGGAGGATTAAAGGCTGATTATTAGTGAAAATTAATATTCATACCTAGGTTAATTAGGCTTGGTGTAACACCCTTAACCCATATCTGTCGCCGGAATAGGGTCACTAGGTATTACCGGAGTTTACCGAACCGCTTCAGATAAATCGAGTCAATTACTATTCATTTCTGAGATTGATCATATTGTCCCTTAAAATGGACCCTCGAGGCTCAAAACATGCATTAAAAATCAATTCAGGACCAAATCATGATATCGGGAAAATTTTCACAAAATTTTAAAATTTTTCTCACATATAAGAGTCACACGTCCGTGTGGTATAGGACAGGCCCATGTAGTCAGGGCGTGTGGATTCACACCCCCATGTCCCTAACCCTTGTAACTCTCTTACTTGCAACTCATGAACAAATTGATGTCATATGGTCAAGTCACACGCCCGTGTGCTCAGTAGTGTGGTTAATTCAAATTTTCAAAAAATAGGCACAGGTTTCACACGGTCGTACCACACGCCTGTGTTTCCAGGTCGTGTACCTTACACGGCTGATGCACATGCCAGTGTTGAGCCCATGTGCTCAATGGAGGACATTCTATTTCTCAAATTTCAAGATGCAGGGGACACACAGTCGTAACACACGCCCATGTATCAGCCCGTATGTCATACACCGCCTAGACACATGCCTGTGTGTCTACCCGTGTGGACAATTGTAGGCTATTTTCCAAGCCCTATCTCTCACTCATTTTCATCCAACACCTGCACCAAACATTTCCAATAGCAACCAACCAATTCATGCATGATTTTCAACCCATTTCATCATTCAATATGTCATATTTTCACATGGACACTTAGTACAAATCTTACCTCTTTAAACTTGTATGTTTAATCTCAACATTTCAATCATTACCTGTAACATCCTGAATTTGGGCCTAAAAGAATTGGGCCTTGAGTTTGGGTTCGGATAAAAGAAAACCTGAATAATTGAGAAGTTTTAAATATTATTGTTATAAAGGAAAAAAAATTATTATTATTATTGATAAAATATTACTGTTATTATTACTGATGTTTTAAATTTTTATAAAAATTATAATTATTATTATTAAATAAAATATATATAATATTATTAGTAATTTGGTGTTTAAATTTAGTGTTTAAATAAATTTTGAATGATTTATAGTGCGAGAAAAGTCTTGGGTTCGATCCAAGACTCTAGCAGAAATTCTTAATTTTTGCATTCTTAGGGAAATCTGAGCTTAAGGCCTTATAGGTTAATTGGGCAAGATTTGGCATAAAGAAGCGCACCTGGCCCAGTGGTTAGCACGCTGGGTAGCAGGAAGGGGAGCTGGGGTTCGACTCCCAGCATGCGCAAAGGTGGGTTTTATTTTTAAAACCCAGGGTCACCACGTGAGGAAGCCTTATAATAAGTTGGATTAAAAAGGGGTCACAAAGGGAAGCTGGGCCCAGTGGCAGAGGCACTGGGAGCATGGAAGAGAGCTTGGGTTTGAAGCCTCGCATGCGCATATTGTTTTATTTTTTAAAAAAATAAGCAGGTGGTGATGAGATAAGGTTTAAGCGAAGCTGCGTCTGGAATATGCCACAAGAGCGCCTATGGCGCTGTGGCTGTAGCGTGCTAGAGGGGTCAGAGCGGGCGTGAGTTCGAGTCCAGGCGCTGGCGTGATTTTGTTTTTATTTTTAAAACAGCAGAGGCTCAGCGGATAAGGCTTATATTTAAGTGCACACGTATTATAGTAAGGAGCAAGCTGCAGTGCAGTGGCCAGCAGCGTGCTAGGCTACCTGGAGGTCCCGTGTTCGAGTTGAGGAGTGCGCAGGAGGGTGGCCTTTCTGCTGTGCACGTGTGGAAGGAGCCATGCAGGACTAGGGGACTCGTAAGAGGGTGCTGTATAGGAATTGTACGTGTGCAATCGGTGGATAAGGGCTACTGCTGATCGGTGGGAGTTTGAATTAAATTCAAACATTGCAAGGTGATAAGCATTAGCGAATTAGCCGAAATTGTTTTTTCTTTTCAATCGGTTTTCATTCTATTTTATTTTTGGGTTGCTCTTTTTCTTTTCACAAATCTTCTACCCTTATTCTTAATTTTATTTTCCTTTGATTTTCTTTTCCTATTAGCCGAAACCCCATTCCTTCTTTAGTCCAATTAGCCAAATTTCACAACTCTAAAAACCTCTATCGAAACCTTCTCCTTTGGTACAACTTCATTCTTCTCTTCAACCCATCATTGCTGATTTTCTCATAGTCGAAATTCATCTCACCCTTGGCCCTTGTCAACACTATCTTCTTCTTCTTACAAAAGCCGAAACCTTCATACTTTTTGAGAATCAGGAACTAAATTCCTAGAACTTTTAGATTCATTCTCCACTTGTGTCTTGAGGTTAGATCTACGTCGGATCTGGGTTAGGAAAGGATAGGAAACGCTCTTAACAAATATATCGTTGGTGTGCGGATTGAAGGCTAACGATCAAGATCTATTTGGAGACTAGCAAGATCAACGGTTTCGAGGCGGTTTGGATTTACATCTAGTAGTTAAAGATTGACAAGGTAAGTCGGTATTAATGCTTTATAATAGCCGAACGTGGTAAGTAATTCTATATCGGTTTTCATGGATTCGTAATCTAATTTGTATGTGGTTGATTATAGGAGAAATTACATAGGAGATCTCACCAGTAGAATCGCAAATCAGGTGTGTAACGAACCCTCTTTAGTAGCTTAACTCGATATATGCCGAAAAGCTGAAATGCTGAAATTCTGGCATTTCAAGGACTCGTGAGTATGCGAATGCTCATAGGTTAGTTAGAGACGCTAAGTTCGATGATTGGGATCGTTAGAACATGTAAGGGCACGATTTCGTGCATCACGGTAAGTTGACCTTCGAGGGGCTAAAATCGGGCCCAATGGGCTTTCGGGCCCATTTGCGCAAATTTGGTAGAAAATGGAATCTGGATAAATTGCACATTAAGACAGTTAATACCGATGGAATATAGGCTGAATGGGCCTAGATGACTAAATCGGCTACACAGGGCCCATTAGGGGTTTTTGGGCCCAATACTCGGTTTTGCTAAAATGGGCTAGAACCGCTGTTTAAACACTTGGAATTGTTGATAATTGATAATGAGCATGAAAATCCTAATAGTTGATAAAATTACTAGATTACCCTTAAATGGCAAAGATTACTATTTTACCCATAGGTGAAAATGACTATTATACCCTAGGGTTTTATTTTGATTGAAATGCGTGTGATATTATTATTATACATGATATGCCATGATATGTTCATTTTATGCATGGGTTGGGTTATATTGATGGAGGAAGTGTAAGTGGCAATGCCATAGATACCGAAAATGGGCTTTGCCCTAGTTACCGAAAGAGGCTAGGCCTCATGTTATATGATATAAGCACCTATGCTGCCAGTGGAGAGTATTGGTTGGGTGGGTTGAGTTATTCCCTACATGGAGAGCTTGGTTGGTATGGGTGGAGAGTAGCGGTTGGGTGGGTTCATAGTTTCCCCACATATGGATATGGGTTTGCATACATGCATTGAGATTTACATGTCTTATTGAAATGGGCCAGTGGGCCATACCGTTTACAGAATAAGGCTTCCGCCCAGTGAGTTTATATATGAAAAAGGGCTAGGGCCCAGTAACCGATATATGAAAAGGCTTCGGCCCAGTGTCAGATGAGATTGAATCAGGGCTTAGGCCCAATATGCTTGTGTTGATGTGGGCTCTGAAAAGGGCTTTGTTGCACACTGAGTTTTCCAAACTCATCCCTTTTTCCTTCCATCCTTGTAGGTGAGCCCTAGATTAGCGGACTTGGAGCTGGGAGGGATTCAGAGTGGCCACAAAGACTGCTTTTCTGGTTTTAAAGTTGATTATTTCACTATTTTATTTGATCACTTTATTTTCAATTTGGGTTTGTAAAAAGGCCGCTCTTATTATTTTGGGTTTTTAATTATTTAAATAGTTTTTAGTTTAAGTAGGGTATTGTTTAAATCGTTTTGAAATCGATTAGCTCTAAGGCGCGTTTTTATAAAAGTTACTTGTTTTCAAAATCTCACAATAACATAGCAAAGCTTCCACAGCGTAAATGTTTTCATAAATCAGTATTTTAAAAAGACTTAAACTTAATTTGCTGTTTGTAAACAAGTCATAAGGTTAAAGTGTGGCAATAGATGTGTACATGTCTAGGATTGGATCTAGGAAGAGCTTGGTACTTAAGCAGTCTAAATGACTCACCTCCTCTTCTCTTGAATCCTACCTGGTACGTAGTATCCATTCACTTTAAGCCATAACAAAGAAGGTCCAATTTTTCGATACTTAATATGTTTTTAAAAAAACATGTTTCCGCAACTACAAAGGTTTATAAGCTTTCGCAATTTTTCCTTAAGATTTTACAAATTTGTTAACAATGTTTTGATTATTACAATGAATCACGTTTTGGAAAATAAACATAAGCTAAGGCTTTATACAAGTTTAATAGTAAAAGGTCCTAAACACTAAGAATAGCTTTCAAGGAAAACATGGTTTTCAAAAAACACTTCAATGTGACACACCTGACTTGGCTGTAACGTTTGGGCCGGGTTTGGGGTGTTACATTTAGTGGTATCAGAGCCAGGTTGCGACAACTTGGCTTTGATTGGGTCCAAAAATATTTTTGAAAATTCTTAAAATTAAGCCCAAGAAGGGTATTTTTGGAACAAAATATTTTTTCTTGAAAAACTTAGGAAAAACTCTTTTCAAACCAGTTCTCTTCAAAAGATACATGTTTTAAAGGGTTGATTTTGGAAAAGTTTAAGCGGTTCTGAATTTTTTTGAAATCTGATAACTGAATAAGTGGCACGCTGAATCCCCGGCACCAAGTCTGTAAGTATTTCTGCTTTATATTCTGTACTGTACTGAGATAATATTGTAGATAGAACTGAACCTTTGATATGATTTGTAGATAGGTTAGTACTGAAATTGTAGGGACTGAGACTGTAGGGAAACTAAAAACCCTAAAAGATTGAGACCGTAGCTAAGCTATGATTCTGTAAAAACAAAAACTTTAAAATACTATCTCTGCATAAGACATATGAATAAATTTTTAAGATCTTTTTAGTTATTTGATATGTGTAATGGTAATGTAGAGTATTGATATGGATTCTGAGGGTAAGCAAAGTCTGCCGACTTCGGGTAGCGGTAACTCGGAGCTTGGTACCGATGCACTGGCCGAGTTATTAAGGAAAGTGGTAGAAGAAGTATTGGATACCAAAGTTAAGGAAATTAGGGAAACGCTTCAAGCAGGGTGCTTGGAGTGTAAGAAGAGGAAGGATCCTAGTTCGCAGAGGTCAGAGTCTTGTTCTGTGAAACATGTTAGGGCACGACCGAACTTTCCAGCCTGCAAAAACTGCAACAGGCGTCATCCGGGTAAATGTCATAGGGAAAAGAGAGCATGCTTTAGATGCAGGTCCCTGGAACATCGAGCTCTGGATTGCCCAGCTAATTCTAGTTAAGTGCGTGTGATATTTAGATACGAATTGTAAGTGCAAGTGATAATGTAACGCCCCTAACCCCTATCCGACGCCGGATTAGGGTTACAGAGTATCTCAGACCAGAAGACAGACCAGACAGATCACACATTAACGAGCACACAGAGAAACATATTTACGTTAATTACACAAAGAAGTGTCTATCCCGAGATCTAGGTACTTATTCGATAACTCAACTTATTCTATACCTTTCATCACTAAAAACATACATAATGTATACCTACTAAGGAACTTAACACATACTAGATTAGTTCATTTTTTTTTTTAAAGCCCACATTACAAAGGTTTCGATCGAAATCTACACATGCATTTGAATGGCTTACTAAAATCATTCAATCCACAAGGTTGGAGATATTCCTTCCCTAACCGAATATCCTATGAATTTATAAGCTAAAATTTTGTTAAATTTCCACGTTACTAAACGCAAGCATTCATAGACGATTCAACCCCAACCAAATATGATAAAGATGTTCATTCAGCAAGACATAATTCCGCACCGGAATGTAAAACATAAACTGTTACAAAATAATGTAAGGTACACATATAAGTATAGATGAGCTATGTTTATATAATACTTATGTTCTCACCATATACTAGCTGCATTCTCGTGGCAATATGTACAAAGGTTCAAAACCATAAGAACACAAATTTAAGTATAGCTATTACATGCCATTTATACCCAAAAAAAATTTCTAAACGGTACCAAATTAGGATTGATAGGTGTGATGACTTCAAATGATCAGCTCTGAGCTTCAACGCAAAACCTTAATCTAAAACAAAATGGATGAACACCCGAAATGAGCCGATTACTTAGTAAGCCTTAAGCAATAGAACGAAACAATAATTTGGATAGAAAGGTTTTAAAACTGATAAAGTAAATGTTTGAGCAATGATTAGAGAACATTAGAAAAATATATGCATACATATAATTATATACAAAATCATCCTTGATTGACATTTATAATCTTACTCATTACTCCTTTCCCATTTGAGGCTCCAACAACTAATTTGTAGCCTTTTTGTCCATTATCAAGTCACAATTTAACTAATCATATGCTTATAACTTCAACATCTAACATAAATTTCAAGTGTCATGTATATTGCATTACTTACACTTGCCTCATTCGTATCTCAAAGAGTTTATGCTCATATGTTCATTCCGCACACACAGTGCCAAAGGACCGATATCGCACACATAGTGCTCGGTTAACAATTTCGCACACACAGTGCCTTTCCGCAATCACACACATAGTGCCTTACTCCTTCGCACACATAGTGCTGTAATAATACGCACACTTAGTGCCAAGCTTCCCTTATATTTTAAGCTCAATCCCATACATCAAAATCACATCTAGAAGATATAATAAAATCATGGAACTCACCCTGTCCATTCGGCAATTGTAGCAACATATAACCATATGTCCTTAGCAATTTCGTAAGTTACATTTGCATATAATATCGAGCAAAAATTCAATTGCTTAAAGACTTACCTCCTTTAGGAAGAACAACTTTGACTAGCTATTCAACCACCTTTGCCTTTCCTTTATCCGTACTTTGCTCCTTGTGATCTTAGCAAATTAAACAAATAAACCAATTCAATGCCTTTTTTAGTTACTTAACTCGAATTATGCTTAATTCTCAAAGAAATTCACATACACATGTGATCGGCAATTCATCACAAGCTCACAAAACCACATCCTTTTTAGTTTAACAATTATATGCAAATTTATATACATTCAAGTGCACAAGTGTACACATCACTATGGCACTTCATTCATGTTGGAAATACAATCAAAAGTACATGTGTTCTTACTAAGATATGATATATTTGAAATCGAACTCTCAAGGTAAATTCCTTTTATTCACATTCGACCATATCCCCATAAAAGTATAACCCACAATTATGCACATTTAACTCACTTATCAATTTGTTTTAGTCCCATTCTGTAACTAAGCACACACACGCATATGAACATATAGGCCAATTACCCCTTATTCCAGATTATTAAACATTAACTAGTTCCAACCTCACCTTTCATGCATTATTAATTCGAGACATCATACTCTCCATTTTGACATTTCACTATCCTAGCCGAAACTAATGTGCTTCATTCCCAAAATTTACAAATGGTTCGGTCAAAACAAAATGAGAAGCTCACATCATTCATTTAACACCTATTATTACCAATTCCTCAACTAATTAGACCACCTATCATGCTAGGAACCAAAATGTCAAACAAAACTCACAAAACACCCTTAGCCGAATACCCCTAAGGTTCGGCATTTCATTCTAACCAAAATTTCTAAATTCAACTTAATCCTATATGAAAGTAACACCATAAGATTTATTTAATAGGTACTTATAAGTTTATAGCTCCAACAATATAGCCCTTAGCAAAATAACCATGGCCGAAAGCTTTAAACTCCCAAAGCTCAAAGAATTCAATAATGGGCATAGTAAAGAGTCTCATAACCAGCTTAATTCCATAGAAATCAAAGAAAATCATCAAAGAAACATACCTATTTCAATGTACTTCCTAGCCAAATGGTGTGAACTTTCTTCTCCTATTTTCTTCCTTAGTTTCGGCCAACAAGAGGAACAAGAAGAACACTTTGTTCTTTCCACCCTAAATTATTATTATAATTTTTATTTTATGACAACCTTTCATTAAATCCCTTTATTTTTATTATTTAACTAACATAAACAAATCACCACATGCCAAAATGAATCATTGCCGTGCACTATCTCAAAATTTGTCAAATTGACATGCAAATCCTTCCTTTATAACTCATGCATTAATTAGTCATTCTTTTTCTTCCCATCCTATTATTAGATTTTAGCACATAAGTCCTTAATCGAAATTCCACCTACTAATGACATAATTAAGCATACAATTTTTTTACACATGCAAAATCACACACATAAAAATCCTAAGATTCAACATTTACTTATTTTCGCGACTCGGTTTAGTGGTTTCGAAACCACTTCCCGACTAGGGTCGGAATAGGGCTGTTATAACTCTCTCTCCCTAAAAGAAATTTTCGTCCCCAAAAATTCTTACCGGTGAATAGATTTGGGTAACGCTTTCTTATTGAGTCCTCCAATTCCCATGTCGCTTCTTCAATTCCGTGTTTCCGCCACAATATTTTAACCAACGGAATTTTCTTATTCCTCAATTCTTTCACCTCTCGAGCCAAAATACTGACCGGTTCCTCCTCATAACTCAAGTTCGACCGAATCTCAATTTCCGACGGATTGATCACATGCGATGGGTCGGATCTATATCGACGGAGCATAGAGACATGAAAGACGTTGTGAATCCCTTAGAGATCAGGAGGTAAAATCAATTTATAAGCCACAGGTCCTACCCGTTCTGAGATCTCATACGGCCCGATAAATCTTGGACTCAGTTTACCTTTACGGCCGAATCGGAGCAAATTTTTCCAAGGTGAGACCTTTAAAAATACTTTGTCGCCAACCCGATATTCGATGTCCTTACGTTTCAGGTCTGCATAAGACTTCTGACGATCAGTTGCTACTTTCAGGCTATCCCGAATTATCTTCACTTGTTGTTCTGCCTCTTTAATTAAATCCACTCCGTATAACTTATTTTCATTGAGTTCGGTCCAGAACAAAGGTGTACGGCATTTACGACCATATAAAGCCTCATACGGCGCCATCTTGATACTCGTTTGAAAACTATTATTGTAGGCAAATTCAATCAACGGTATGTATTTCTCCCACGAACCGCTAAACTCAAGAATACAACATCTCAACATATCTTCAAGTATTTGTATGACTCTTTCAGATTGACCATCGGTCTGAGGATGAAAGGCAGTGCTAAACTGAAGCTTAGTGCCCAATGCCTCGTGTAATTTCTTCCAAAATCGTGAGGTAAACCGGGGGTCTCTATCCGAAACAATAGAAGTCGGCACACCATGCAATCGTATAATCTGGGAGACATACAATTCGGCTAGTTTATCGAGTGAGAAGTCCGTACGAATAGGGATGAAATGGGCTGATTTCGTTAGTCTATCCACAATAACCCAAATGGCATCTTTCTTGCTCGGTGTTAGCGGTAAGCCGGATACGAAGTCCATCGTGACTCGATCCCACTTCCACTCGGGTATCATGATCGGTTGGAGCAGTCCCGAAGGCACTTGATGTTCAGCCTTCACTTGTTGACATATTAAGCACTTCGCAACAAAATCGGAGATATCTCGCTTCATACCGTGCCACCAATAATGGAGTTTCAAATCATTGTACATCTTCATACTGCCTGGATGGATAGACATTTGACTATTATGAGCTTCATTTAAAATCGTCGAAATAATTTCAAAATTTCTTGGGACACACAATCGACCTTTGAACCTCAAACAATCATTATCGTCGACTTGGAACTCTGAATCCACCTTAGAATCCCACTGAGCCCGCTTAGCAACCAATTCATCGTCAAGTTTCTGGGCGTCACAAATTTGTAGTACCAACACAGGTTTGGCCTTTAATTCTGCTATCAACATGTCATCAGTGGATAACGACAATTTTACATTCATCGCTCGAAGGGCAAATAGTAATTTTCGACTTAGAGCATCTGCAACCACGTTAGCTTTTCCCGGGTGATAATTGATAACGAGCTCGTAATCTTTTAATAATTCTAACCACCGTCGCTGTCTCAAATTCAGATCTTTTTGTGTCATCAAGTACTTGAGGCTTTTGTGATCGGAATACACATGACATTTCTCCCCGAACAAATAATGTCGCCAAATTTTTAAAGCGAAAACAATGGCAGCTAGTTCGAGGTCATGCGTCGGGTAGTTTCTCTCGTGAGGCTTCAGCTGTCTTGAGGCATACGCAACAACTCGACCCTCTTGCATCAAAACATAGCCCAAGCCGTTTAAAGATGCATCACTATAGATTACGAATTCTTTACCAGATTCCGGCTGAACTAACACTGGAGCTTCCGTCAGAAGAGTTTTTAGCTGTCAAAACTTTTCTGGCACCTTTCGGACCACTCAAATTTGACGTCTTTTTGTAGCAGCTTAGTTAACGGTGTCGCAATCATCGAGAACCCCTTTACGAAACGTCGATAGTACCCGGCGAGTCCCAAAAAGCTACGGATTTTTGAGATATTCCTTGGAGGCTTCCAGTCAAGAATGGCTGAAACTTTATTCGGATCAACTCGTATTCCCGAGGAGGACACAACATGTCCCAAGAAGCTGACCTCGCGCAACCAAAACTCACACTTACTGAACTTAGCATACAGTTGATGATCTCGCAAGGTCTGAAGCACAAGCCTCAAGTGTTCGGCGTGCTCTGAGTCGTCTTTTGAATAAATCAAAATATCATATATGAACACAACCACGAATCGATCTAGATACTGTCGGAACACCCGATTCATCAAATCCATAAAAGCCGCAGGAGCATTAGTGAGCCCAAACGGCATCACTAAAAACTCATAATGTCCGTACCTCGTTCTGAAGGCGGTTTTCGGTACGTCGGAATCTCTAACTCGCAACTGATAGTAACCAGATCGCAAATCAATTTTCGAAAACACTGATCCCCCTTTCAACTGGTCAAATAAATCATCTATACGTGGCAATGGATACTTATTCTTTATCATAACTTTATTGAGTTGACGATAGTCGATGCACATTCGCATAGTTCCATCTTTCTTTTTCACAAACAGAACCGGTGCACCCCATGGTGAAAAACTAGGTCGCACAAAGCCCTTGTCGGTCAACTCTTGTAATTGATATTTCAGCTCCCTCAACTCGGTCGGTGCCATACGATACGGAGTTATAGAAATTGGAGTTGTACCCGGAACTAACTCTATACCGAACTCAACTTCCCTAATAGGTGGTAATCCCGGTAATACCTCAGGAAACACATCTAAATAATCACAAACCACAGGCACGGTTTCAGGTTTTTGTTCCGTCATCTTACTACCCAATACATGAGCGAGATAAGCTTCGCAGCCTTTCCTCACATATTTCCGAACCAACATAGAAGATATCATCATCGGCAATCCATTTCCATCACTTGATTCAATTCGGATCATCTCACCATTCGAACATCGCAGATCTAATACTTTTTGTTTACAATTCACCACCGCGTCATGCACGGTCAACCAATCCATTCCGAGAATTATATCGAACTCATCAAAGGGTAGTAACATCAAATCAGCAGGGAAACAAAAGTTCCGGATCATTAGTGGGCATCTCTTGCACACTTTGTCAACTAGCACATACCGACCCAAAGGGTTTGACACTCGTATCACAAACTCAGTAGACTCAACTGTTAGAGTCTTACTGAATACTAAGGTTTCACGCACATATGAATGAGTCGAACCAGGATCAATCAAAGCAAGTACACTAGTTTCAAAGAGAGTAAATGTACCGGTGATTACGTCAGGGGAGGATGCCTCTTCTCGTGCACGAATGGCATAAGCTCTGGCGGGTGCACGGGCCTCGGATCGAACCGCTGCTTCGGAATTCCCTCTCTGATTGCTATTTCTACCTCCCACAGTTCTTGGCGGTCTACCTCTAGCCGTTGTACCACTTGATCTTGCATTCTGCATCTTGTTTCTTTCATCCGGTTCCATGCAATTTCGAACAAAATGATCCCGCGATCCACATCTGTAACAAGTTCGGTTAATCGATTTGCCCCAGCATTCACCCCCATGCCGTCTGCCACATTGGAGACACTCGGGTCTATCTTGTCGATTACTACCAATACTGGTTACGGAAATAGTTCGAGAATCCATTGAGGGTCGCTCTCGAATAGAAATCCCCGCAGACGCTTTAGACTTGTTACTCTCGTTTTTAAACTTCTTTGCAGCTGAAAAAGAAGCTTTACTGGCTGATCTTTTACGGAAATCTCTACTTTCAGCTTCAGCCTTTCTTTTCTCTTTCCCAAGCTCTTCAGCCTTGCAAGCTCGTTCGACCAGTATCACGAATCCTTTTATTTCAAGAATGCCCACAAGTAGCTTCAAGTCTTCATTCAAACCTTCTTCAAACCTTTTACACATAGCTATTTCATCAGCAACACATTCCCGGGCATAACGACTGAGTCTCACGAACTCCCGCTCGTATTCAGCTACAGTCATACTGCCTTGTTTTAGTTCAAGGAATTCTTTACGCTTTCGATCGATGAACCTCTGACTGATATATTTCTTGCGAAACTCTATCTGAAAGAAATCCCACGTAATTCGTTCCTTTGGAACAATCAAACTTAGAGTTCTCCACCAGTGATAAGCTGCGTCTCGTAATAACGATATAGCACATTTCAAGCACTCATCAGGTGTTCAAGATAACTCATCGAAGACGCGAATGGTATTATCTAGCCAGAATTCAGCTTTCTCGGCATCATCAGTTGCTGTAGCTCTAAACTCTTCGGCCCCATATTTTCAAATCTTATCCACAGGGGGTTTGTTTAATCTCATCGGATCAGCGGGTGTAGGCACTACAGGTACCGGAGGAGGATGATTTGAATTAAGGGGTGGTTGAGTAGCTGGATTTGTATGAGTATACTGGGCAAACCATTCATTCATTAAGGAAAAGAGGGTTTGCCTAACCCTATCCTCTTGATTATTCACGGAGGGTCGAGAGTCGGCCGGTACCATCCCTTGCGCGGGAGTAGGCGCTATACTCTCAACATCGTCCGCTATTGCTCGCTCGGGATCAGGTTCCATTTACTGAACAACACAACAACAAGGTTTAACCGTTAGAAGTCATCACACTATCAATTTCTCACTTATGGCATGTATAGCTAAACTTACACGCGCTACGTTAGTCCTAGAATCGACTAAACCGTAGCTCTGATACCAATAAAATTGTAACGCCCCTAACCCCTATCCGACGCCGGATTAGGGTTACAAAGTATCTCAGACCAGAAGACAGACCAGACAGATCACACATTAACGAGCACACAGAGAAACATATTTACGTTAATTACACAAAGAAGTGTCTATCCCGAGATCTAGGTACTTATTCGATAACTCAACTTATTCTATACCTTTCATCACTAAAAACATACATAATGTATACCTACTAAGGAACTTAACACATACTAGATTAGTTCATTTTTTTTTTTAAAGCCCACATTACAAAGGTTTCGATCGAAATCTACACATGCATTTGAATGGCTTACTAAAATCATTCAATCCACAAGGTTAGAGATATTCCTTCCCTAACCGAATATCCTATGAATTTATAAGCTAAAATTTTGTTAAATTTCCACGTTACTAAACGCAAGCATTCATAGACGATTCAACCCCAACCAAATATGATAAAGATGTTCATTCAGCAAGACATAATTCCGCACCGGAATGTAAAACATAAACTGTTACAAAATAATGTAAGGTACGCATATAAGTATAGATGAGCTATGTTTATATAATACTTATGTTCTCACCATATACTAGCCGCATTCTCGTGGCAATATGTACAAAGGTTCAAAACCATAAGAACACAAATTTAAGTATAGCTATTACATGCCATTTATACCCAAAAAAAATTTCTAAACGGTACCAAATTAGGATTGATAGGTGTGATGACTTCAAATGATCAGCTCCAAGCTTCAACGCAAAACCTTAATCTAAAACAAAATGGATGAACACCCGAAATGAGCCGATTACTCAGTAAGCCTTAAGCAATAGAACGAAACAATAATTTGGATAGAAAGGTTTTAAAACTGATAAAGTAAATGTTTGAGCAATGATTAGAGAACATTAGAAAAATATATGCATACATATAATTATATACAAAATCATCCTTGATTGACATTTATAATCTTACTCATTACTCCTTTCCCATTTGAGGCTCCAACAACTAATTTGTAGCCTTTTTGTCCATTATCAAGTCACAATTTAACTAATCATATGCTTATAACTTCAACATCTAACATAAATTTCAAGTGTCATGTATATTGCATTACTTACACTTGCCTCATTCGTATCTCAAAGAGTTTATGCTCATATGCTCATTCCGCACACACAGTGCCAAAGGACCGATATCGCACACATAGTGCTCGGTTAACAATTTCGCACACACAGTGCCTTTCCGCAATCACACACATAGTGCCTTACTCCTTCGCACACATAGTGCTGTAATAATACGCACACTTAGTGCCAAGCTTCCCTTATATTTTAAGCTCAATCCCATACATCAAAATCACATCTAGAAGATATAATAAAATCATGGAACTCACCCTGTCCATTCGGCAATTGTAGCAACATATAACCATATGTCCGTAGCAATTTCGTAAGTTACATTTGCATATAATATCGAGCAAAAATTCAATTGCTTAAAGACTTACCTCCTTTAGGAAGAACAACTTTGACTAGCTATTCAACCACCTTTGCCTTTCCTTTATCCATACTTTGCTCCTTGTGATCTTAGCAAATTAAACAAATAAACCAATTCAATGCCTTTTTTAGTTACTTAACTCGAATTATGCTTAATTCTCAAAGAAATTCACATACACATGTGATCGGCAATTCATCACAAGCTCACAAAACCACATCCTTTTTAGTTCAACAATTATATGCAAATTTATATACATTCAAGTGCACAAGTGTACACATCACTATGGCACTTCATTCATGTTGGAAATACAATCAAAAGTACATGTGTTCTTACTAAGATATGATATATTTGAAATCGAACTCTCAAGGTAAATTCCTTTTATTCATATTCGACCATATCCCCATAAAAGTATAACCCACAATTATGCACATTTAACTCACTTATCAATTTGTTTTAGTCCCATTCTGTAACTAAGCACACACACGCATATGAACATATAGGCCAATTACCCCTTATTCCAGATTATTAAACATTAACTAGTTCCAACCTCACCTTTCATGCATTATTAATTCGAGACATCATACTCTCCATTTTGACATTTCACTATCCTAGCCGAAACTAATGTGCTTCATTCCCAAAATTTACAAATGGTTCGGTCAAAACAAAATGAGAAGCTCACATCATTCATTTAACACCTATTATTACCAATTCCTCAACTAATTAGACCACCTATCATGCTAGGAACCAAAATGTCAAACAAAACTCACAAAACACCCTTAGCCGAATACCCCTAAGGTTCGGCATTTCATTCTAACCAAAATTTCTAAATTCAACTCAATCCTATATGAAAGTAACACCATAAGATTTATTTAATAGGTACTTATAAGTTCATAGCTCCAACAATACAGCCCTTAGCAAAATAACCATGGCCGAAAGCTTTAAACTCCCAAAGCTCAAAGAATTCAATAATGGGCATAGTAAAGAGTCTCATAACCAGCTTAATTCCATAGAAATCAAAGAAAATCATCAAAGAAACATACCTATTTCAATGTACTTCCTAGCCAAATGGTGTGAACTTTCTTCTCCTATTTTCTTCCTTAGTTTCGGCCAACAAGAGGAACAAGAAGAACACTTTGTTCTTTCCACCCTAAATTATTATTATAATTTTTATTTTATGACAACCTTTCATTAAATCCCTTTATTTTTATTATTTAACTAACATAAACAAATCACCACATGCCAAAATGAATCATTGCCGTGCACTATCTCAAAATTTGTCAAATTGACATGCAAATCCTTCCTTTATAACTCATGCATTAATTAGTCATTCTTTTTCTTCCCATCCTATTATTAGATTTTAGCACATAAGTCCTTAATCGAAATTCCACCTACTAATGACATAATTAAGCATACAATTTTTTTACACATGCAAAATCACACACATAAAAATCCTAAGATTCAACATTTACTTATTTTCGCGACTCGGTTTAGTGGTTTCGAAACCACTTCCCGACTAGGGTCGGAATAGGGCTGTTACAGATAATGTTTATTTACTTCGGTAATTAGATTTTCTGGGTCATACTAAAATTATTTAGATCAGAGTGCGCAGCGGTAGCGTAGTAGCATAGTATTGCACGACTATTTTATTATTTGGAAATTTCGAGGACGAAATTTCTTTAAGAAGGGTAGAGTTGTAACATCCTAAACTCGGGCCTAGAAGAATTGGGCCTTGAGTTTGGGTTCGGATAAAAAAAAACTTGAATAATTGAGAAGTTTTAAATATTATTGTTATAAAGGAAAAAAATTTATTATTATTGATAAAATATTACTGTTATTATTATTGATGTTTTAAATTTTTATGAAAATTATAATTATTATTATTAAATAAATATATATAATATTATTATTCTTAATTTGGTGTTTAAATTTAGTGTTTAAATAAATTTTGAATGATTTATAGTGCGAGAAAAGTCTTGGGTTCGATCCAAGGCTCTAGTAGAAATTCTTAATTTTTGCATTCTTAGGGGAATCTGGGCTTAAGGCCTTATAGGTTAATTGTGCAAGATTCTGCATAAAGAAGCGCACCTGGCCCAGTGGTTAGCACGCTGGGTAGCAGGAAGGGGAGCTGGGGTTCGACTCCCAGCATGCGCAAAGGTGGGTTTTATTTTTAAAACCCAGGGTCACCACGTGAGGAAGCTTTATAATAAGTTGGATTAAAAAGGGGTCACAAAGGGAAGCTTGGCCCAGTAGCAGAGGCGCTGGGAGTATGGAAGAGAGCCTGGGTTCGAGGCCTCGCATGCGCATACTGTTTTATTTTTTAAAAAATAAGCAGGTGGTGATGAGATAAGGTTTAAGAGAAGCTGCGTCCTAAATATGCAACAAGAGCGCCTATGGCGCAGTGGCTGCAGCGTGCTAGAGGGGTCAGAGCGGGTGTGAGTTTGAGTCCAGGTGCTGGCGTGATTTTGTTTTTATTTTTAAAACAGCAGAGGCTCAGCGGATAAGGCTTATATTTAAGTGCACGAGTATTATAGTAAGGAGCAAGCTGCGGTGCAGTGGCCAGCAGCGTGCTAGGCTACCTGGAGGTCCCGTGTTCGAGTTGTGGAGTGCGCAGGAGGGTGGCCTTTCTGTTGTGCACGCGTGGAAGGAGCCGTGCGGGACTAGGGGACTCGTAGCAGGGTGCTGTGCAGGAATTGTATGTGTGCAATCGGTGGACAAGGGCTACTGCTGATCGGTGGGAGTTTGAATTAAATTCAAACATTGCAAGGTGATAAGCATTAGCCAATTAGTCGAAATTATTTTTTCTTTTCAATTGGTTTTCATTCTATTTTATTTTTGGGGTTGCACTTTTTTTTCACAAATCCTCTACCATTATTCATAATTTTATTTTCCTTTGATTTTCTTTTCCTATTAGCCGAAACCCCATTCCTTCTTTAGTCCAATTAGCCAAATTTCAAAACTCTAAAAACCCCTATCGAAACCTTCTCCTTTGGTACAACTTCATTCTTCTCTTCAACCCATCATTGCTGATTTTCTCATAGCCGAAATTCATCTCACCCTTAGCCCCTGTCGACACTATCTTCTTCTTCTTATAAAAGCTGAAACCTTCATACTTTTTGAGATTCTGGAACTGAATTCCTAGAACTTTTAGATTCATTCTCCACTTGTGTCTTGAGGTTAGATCTACGTCGAATCTGGGTTAGGAAAGGATAGGAAACGCTCTTGACAAATATATCGTTGGTGTGTGGATTGAAGGCTAACGATCAAGATCTATTTGGAGACTAGCGAGATCAATGGCTTCGAGGCGGTTTGGATTCAGATTTAGTAGTTAAAGATCAACAAGGTAAGTCACTATTAATGCTTTATAATAGCCGAATCTGGTAAGTAATTTCCATATCGGTTTTCATGGATTCATAATCTAATCTATAAGTGGTTGATTATAGGAGAAATCGCATAGGAGATCTCACCGGTAGAATCGCAAATCAGGTGTGTAACAAACCCTCTTTAGTAGCTTAACTCAATATATGCCGAAAAGCCAAAATGCCTAAATTCTTGCATTTCGAGGACTCGTGAGTGTGCGAATGCTCATAGGTTAGTTAGATACGCTAAGTTCGATGATCGAGATCATTAGAATAGGTAAGGGCACGATTTCGTGCATCAAGGTAAGTTGGGCCTCGAGGGGCTGAAATCAGGCCCAATGGGCTTTCGGACCCATTTGGGCAAATTTGGTAGAAAATGGAATCTAGATAAATTGCATATTAAGACAGTTAATACCGATGGAATATAGGCTGAATGGGCCTAGATGACTAAATTGGCTACGCAGGGCCCATTAGGGGTTTTTGGGCTAATAACTCGGTTTTGCTAAAATGGGCTAGAACCGCTGTTTAAACACTTGGAATTGTTGATAATTGATAATGAGCATGAAAACCCTAATAGTTGATAAAATTACTAGATTACCCTTAAATGGCAAAGATTACTATTTTCCCATAGGTGAAAATGACTATTATACCCTAGGGTTGTATTTTGATGGAAATGCGTGTGATACTATTGTTGTACATGATATGCCATGATATGTTCATTTTATGCATGGGTTGGGTTATATTGATGGAGGAAGTATAAGTGGCAATGCCACAGATACCAAAAAGGGGCTTTGCCCTAGTTACCGAAAGAGGGTAGGCCTCATGTTATATGATATAAGCAACTATACTGCTAGTGGAGAGTATTGGTTGGGTGGGTCAAGTTATTCCCCACATGGAGAGCTTGGTTGGTACGGGTGGAGAGTAGCGGTTGGGTGGGTTCATAGTTTCCCCACATATGGATATGGGTTTGCATACATGCATTGAGATTTACATGCCTTATTGAAATGGGCTAGTGGGCCATACCGTTTACAAAATAAGGCTTCAACCCAGTGAGTTTATATATGAAAAAGGGCTAAGGCCCAGTAACCGATATATTAAAAGGCTTTGGCCCAGTGTCAGATGAGATTGAATCAGGGCTTAGGCCCAGCATGCTTGTGTTGATGTGGGCTCTGAAAAGAGCTTTGTTGTACACTGAGTTTTCCAAACTCACCCCTTTTTCCTTCTATCCTTACAGGTGAGCCCTAGATTGGCGGACTTGGGGCTGGGAGGGATTGAGAGTCGCCACAAAGATTGCTTTTCTGGTTTTAAAGTTGATTATTTCACTATTGCATTTAATCGCTTTATTTTCAATTTGGGTTTGTAAAAAGGCCGCTCTTATTATTTTGGGTTTTTAATTATTTAAATAGTTTTTAGTTTAAGTAGGGTATTGTTTAAATCATTTTGAAATCGGTTAGCTCTAAGGCGCATTTTTATAAAAGTTACTTGTTTTCAAAATCTCACGATGACATAGCAAAGCTTCTGCAACGTAAATGTTTTTCTAAATCAGTATTTTAAGAAGACTTAATCTTAATTTGTTGTTCGTAGACAAGTCATAAGGTTAAAGTGGGACAATGGATGTGTGCATGTCTAGGATTGGATCTACGAAGAGCTTGGTACTTAAGTAGTCTAAATGACTTACCTCCTCTTCTCTTGAATCCTACCTAGTGCATAGTATCCATTCACTTTAAGCCGTAACAAAGAAGGTCCAATTTTTTGATACTTAATATGTTTTTAAAATAACATGTTTCTGCAACTACAAAGGTTTACAAGCTTTCGCAATTTTTCCTTGAGATTTTACAAATTTGTTAACAATGTTTTGATTATTTCAATGAATCACGTTTTGGAAAATAAACACAAGCTAAGGCTTTATACAAGTTTAACGGTAAAAGGTTCTAAACATTAAGAAAGGCTTTCCATGAAAACATGGTTTTCGAAAAACACTTCAATGTGACACACCAGACTTGGCTGTGACGTTTGGGCCGGGTTTGGGGTGTTACATTATCAACCATACAAATAAACTCTAATTTGCTTTATAACATACCATAAGTCATTACTAGCCATTCTAATGGCTATGTTACATTCATCTATTTCAATATATGCATTAACCTCACTAGCCTGTACATGCCATTATAACCTTAATTAATTTACCATATATACCTAAACAGACCAGTATCTAGTGTGAGTGACTCCGTCAAGCTTCCAATCCAACAAGCTTTCGAATCACTAATGAACAGGGAAAAATAAAACAGAATAAGCATATAATGCTTAGTAAGTTCATATAGCATGGTACTTAACTCACTATTTATTCTATTTCAAGGTAAACATGTAAGGCATGTTAAATCAATTTGATCTCAAGCCCTACACATATCCTCATTGCCCTTGTTAGTAATATATTCCATAATAACACCAAGAAACATACATGGGCTTAACAATAACAAGATTTCCATAGTCATATGCTTTCCACACCATGTATTGAGCACACGGGCTCAACACTGGCGTATACAAAATCATATTCATGTATTTTCAGGCACACTTTCATAACAATTCATATCGAGTTCAATTTTTTTTCATGTTGGAACTTTGCTCATTTAATCATTTAAAATGTCAATGTCACATAGATAGTACACTCAAGGTGTACAATTCTACAATCACAAATGAACATATTCATCAATCAAATTCTATGTTTATGTAACATCATTTCACATTTCCATATCTCATATATCATTATTTTCTTGTACTTCCCACAAATACTTGTAATAAACCATTCCATTATTCATATCTTCTCATGTCTGGACTTTTTCCCATTGAATTTGTTTGAAATATCCGTGGATACACAGGTAGTACACTCGAGGTGTCCAATTCTATTCTCAAAGATGAGTATATTCATCAATCAATTTCCATGTTCACATATCATAAATTCACACTTCCATAATTCATAAAAATATCATTTGCATGTACTTCAAACTGGTACATGTAAAAACCCATTAATTTTTATGTCTGGATTTTATCCATTGAATGATTGAAAATATCGATGGATACTCAGGTAGTACACACAAAATGTACAAATCAATAAAATCGTCAATTCACGTTCAAAGGTACCCATTAGGGCACATAACTAGAAAGCACATTCTCTTAAGCCACATATCACATGTCCCTTTTCAAGAATAAATTATTCCAAGATTCACTATACATTTCCGAATATTTACCCATTAAATTTACCAGAATTTCGATGGATACCCTGTAGTACACTTAAAGTGTACAAATTCATACTCCGTCAATTCATATTCACATTTATCAGAGAGCACACTCCCAAGCCTCATCTTACAAAGTAGGATTACCAGTCCAAGCTAAATCCTCTGCGACCTATACTCAAAGAGGTTTGTAAGGATTACTAGTCCAGGCTAAATCTAGACTTAGGCTTAATTAGGATTACCCGTCCAGGCTAAATCCATTATATAACATGTACATCGGGAGGGCTTATATCTCAATGTAGCTTACTCTGTTTATTCTTTCAATTGTTTTATAGATATCATAGCTACTGTGGGCTCGGGCTCGATTTTGGTACCTTTTAATTGTACAAAGTTTAAGTATGGCATGTATAGTCTAGAATGACTAAGTTATGACTTTGAGTTGTATGTATATATGTCATGTGATGTGGTTAAGATATGGTTATATGTTTTGTTTTGGCATTTTGAATGGTGCAAGTATTGGTATGAAAGTGTTGAATGAATGAATCTAGGGATGATGCTCGGTAAGTTTAGTTGGTGTTTGGAATGGGTTATAAATTATGAGTTTCAAATATAGATATTGTAACGCCTCAAATTTTGAGCCTAAATGAATTGGGCTTTGGGATTTGGGTCTCATAAATTTTTTTAGTAAGCAGGAAAATAACAAATGACATGTTGGCTTAAAGGGTTTAATAAATTTGGAGTGTCTAGGGGTGTTGGAGAAGTTCTAGGTTCAAACTTTAAGGTGTAGGAGTTTTAATTTAATAATTAAAGGAACCTTGATGGTAAGTAGCTTCGCTTTTAAATAAATGGAGATAAAATAGGACACAAGCATGGCTGTGGTGTAGTGGATAAGTGACACCAGTTAGGGTGTAGGGAGGTGGCGTTAATGGCAAGCAAGGGGATCCTAGGCTCGAGTGTTGGCTTGTTATTTTTAGGAATTTTATTTTTGCCTTCTAGATGGTTGGTACTGGCGTGGAACTGGACTCTAAGGGAAGTGATGAGAAGAGAAATTTTTGGAAGGGATTGAGGAGCTTATCGTGGAGAAAAGTTAGGAGATGAGGATAGAAGAAGTGGTGGAGTCGAATTGGCAATTAAAGGAAGGAAATTTTGGCTAGTATATATATAGGTGCCGATTTTGGGGTTCTATGCTAATGCCAAATTTGTTCTTCTTATTTTGCCGAAAACTACTTTTCTCTCCAAGTACCCAAAAGCCGAAAAACCCTTATTCTTTCCCTTTAAGTTTGTGCCAATTTCTTCCCTTCATTTCTCATTAAACTCTTCTCTATCTTGCTCCTAGTTCACCTTTTCTAAGCCGAATACTTTTTGGCGGAACCTTCTCTGTGCCGCACTACTCCTCTTTTGGGCCAATGGCTTCTTGGGTAAGTGTTCTTGATCTTAGTTGGCCGAATGGTCATAGTTAAAGGAAGGGGGACTTGTGTTGGATACAAGTCACCTGTTATTCTAGTTTTAATAGTTAAGATTGGTAAAGAGCTAGGAGTTGATCGTGGTTAGTGATTAAAGAAGGAGCTGTTATAGCTTGTCGTGCACTGTAAGGAGAAAGGTGAGGTTTTGGTTTTGGTAAAGATATGTATTAAGCATGCAATTAATTGAAGGGTGATATCGATTGTAGGTTCGGGGCTAAGGAAATCGCAGCACGCTTTATTACCATATGTGTAGATACATGATCATGATTTCGATGAAGTAATAATAATGATCGTACCTAGAAACTAACTATTATCACGATAAAAGGCAAGTGCACCTATCGAATAGTAGTATAGTTAGTGGCAAGACCGGAATATCGAATCCAAGAAACCAAAAGTACTAGTAATGACTTTCTTCCTATTATCTAGCCTAAAAAATAAGAGGAAGTAGTTTGTAAACTAATGTAACACCCCAAACCTGGCCCAGAAGTTAGGCCAGAATCTGGCGTCTCACATTGAAGTGTTTTTTGAAAACATTGTTTTCATTGAAAACCCTTCTTAAAAATTGTTACCATTTAAACCTTGCATAAAATCTTGAATTTCGTTTGCTTACTTTCAAAACGTGGTTTATTAAAAACTATTCTCTTGTAAAATGTTATTACCCTTTTAAACCTTATTTGTTACAAAAGCTTTATTTAAAAAAAACTCGATTTATGAAAATAAGATGTTTTAAGAAAAACAGTTAACATTTTGGAAAATCGTGATTTACCTCTAACAGATATAACTCAAAATGATAAAAAAAAACCTAAAGTTAAAATTCAAAAATTATAAAGGCCTTATTGCAACTCAAAACCAAATTAAAGTACTCATGAATAATTTAATAGAAATACAGAAGTAGATGTGTAGCTTCTCCGAGTCTATCAGAACTCCGATCCGTCTAAGGTTGGGAATTACCTAAAAGGTTAATAAACGGGGTGAGTTTGCGAAAACTCAGTGTGTAATCCTATACCATATAAAACGAACAGTCAGTCATACAAAAGAATTAAAAGTATGGGCCCCAACCCTGCTACAATTCCAGTATCAATTGGGCCTTAGCCCATTATAACAAACAGTACCTGGTGGGCCTTAGCCCATTACAGAATCAGAAACATTAACATATTAGAATCAAAATTAGAATCAAAATCATGTGGGCCTAAGCCCAAAATAGAAATAGTAATAGTATAATACAGATATGCAGAACAGACTAGGCCGAAGCCTTATACAGAACAAATCAGTCTGGGCCTTAGCCCTATACAAAACAGTGTGGGCCAAGCCCATAGCAGAATCAAAACAATATGCGAATGCAATCCCAATCCAGTCCAGCCATCACACCACCCGTACCAACCCAACACACCATGTGGGGAATAACTCGACCCACCCAGCCCTACACACTAATGATGCAACCATGCTGCTAATAATAGATAACGTGGCGAAGCCACCAGAATCAGAATATGTGGCAAAGCCACTAGCACAGAACTTCCTCCAAATCGATGTCCCAGCACAATATGTCGTGTATGCTATGCTCAATCATCACACATGTATGCAGAATGGCCATGTTCAAAATTAGTCATTTAAACACATTAAAACATATCAATCACACAACCATGATCACGTCAGTTAAATCACTGTCATATGAACATAGTCAAATCTGTCAAACACACAGTCCAAGTCAGTCACTTGCCCACAAGGGCAAAACAGTCATTTAACACCCCAGGGGCAAAATGGTAATTGTACCCCACAAGGGTATCTCGGTAATTCTACCCTACAGGGGTATTTCGATAATTTTACCCTAAAGGGGTATTTTGATAATTTTGTAACCCAGGGGTATTTCGATAATTTCAGAAACCAGGTGTATTTCGGTAATTTTACCACCCAGGGGTATTTCAGTAATTTCATAAACTAAGGGTATTTCGGTATTTTTGCAACCCAAGGGTATTTTGGTAATTTCACAAACTAAGGGTATTTCGATAATTTTGAAATTCGGGGTATTTTCATAATTTGTAAATTGGGGTATTTCTGTAATTTTGTAAATTGAGGGTAAAACGGTAATTTTACAATTTAGGGGTACAACGATAATTTTACAAATCAAGGGTAAAACAGTAACTTTACAAATCAGAGGTAAAGTGGTAACTTTGCAAATCGGGGTAAAATGGTAATTTTACAAATTAGGGGTAAAATGGTAACTTTACAAATTAGGGGTAAAATAATAATTTTACAAATCAGGGGTAAAATAGTACTTTTACAAATCAGGGGTAAAATGGTAATTTTACAAATTAAGGCTAAAATGGTAACTTTACAAATTAGGGGTAAAACAATGATTTTACAAATTAGGGGTAAAACAGTCTGTAATTTTACCAACCTACAAATCGAGGGTAATTCGGTAATTTGCAAATAGGGGTATTACAGTAATTCTACCCTATAAGGGTATTTTGGTAATTTTATCAATCCCTCAAAAAGTCTACAGTCGCCTCGAGCGACTCAAGTATTCTAAACAGAGATAACGTTGCAAATGGGCCTAAGGCCCATTCTCGACCCAGGTGGGCCCACACACTCGTGTGGCCCTTTAGCCCAAAACTAGCTATAGATATGAGGTTCACCTAGTCTAGTCCAATATTTACTACACAATCATACAATTTTCCCGATTGGGCCCACGGGCCCATTTGGCCCACATGACCCATTTCGGCATTTGCCGTTCTATAGCTAGAGTAGGGTGAAGTACACACCTGATAGGTATCTGAAGTTAATCCACGCTCTGAATGCTGCTATGCCCAGAAGCCAACAATAATCGCACCCTTGACTCCCCAGGGGGTGTGTCGATCAACTATGGTCACCACCACCGTGACCCAACAACATACAGATCAATGAATGATCCAACGCCTAACCCAAACGAACATGCCACAACGTGAAAGGGATAAGCCAAGAAAGGTATGCCTACTCTCCTCATCGTTTACTCTATTTAAAGCCAGCTCCTCACCTATTCTCATGTTAGCTTCCCAATATGGGATTCTCCATCAATCCCCCAAAATTAAAGCATTAGTAAAATAATCAACCTTTGCATGCAAAGGGATTCGAACCATAGTCCTCTCAATAACCATGTCACGCCACCACCACTAGGACACAAGCTCCTTTGTGTCATAAGTCCAACACATTTAACTTTAAAGCCCGCCTACTCGCTTCCAGATTGATGTAAAAGGGAAACAAAAATAAATTGCGAGAGCCAAGACTTGAACCTCGGACCCCCTTGCTTCCTTTATGGCGTTACTTCCTTGTCCCCTAAGTGGCGCCACTTTACCACTACACCACACTCCTTTTTGTGTCATGCTTTCACCAAAAATATTCTTAAAGCCTACCCACTAACGTCAAGGCTCCCATAAGAGAAAAACATAAATTTTTGCTAAAGCCCAGATTTGAACCCAGGACTTCTCCAACACTCCCAAACCTCTTAGCCATCACACTAACACGCTATTTAGTGAATATGGGCCCGGGGCCCATTACGTAACCCAAGTAAGGCCCACGTGATTGCATGACCTGCTAAGCCAGATTTACCCATTGCTACGTGTATGACACAGTCGGTCCACTGATTCCCGTAAGTCCAAAGACAACGATCCGTGTGGGCCCACAAGCCCATTCTTCCAAGCCTAATTTTGAGGCGTTACAACTAAAATCTAACTAAACTAAGGACATGACAAAGAATGATTTAGGGAAAGACTTTAGGGAAAAACTGATTGATTAAGGCAATACCCAAGGAAGAATCCACCTAGACTTTACTTGTTATCTAACTCTGAACTAGACGATTTCTTCATTCGACTTGATCTGTAGAGATCATTAAAATATGTTAATATCTCCGTCGAGACTAAGAACAACTAACCCTAGGTCGATTAATTGAAATCTCTTTCTAATTAAAACCACCTAGTGTTGCATTAAATCGATCTATGGATCCCCCTATTAGATTTAACTCTAATCCGACAGATTTTCGTCGTCCTATGTCTAGGATTGCGATCAACCCCACTTAATTGTGTTGGATTTACTCTTAAATAGGGACTTTTTCTCCACTGAATAAGCACATTCGGCTTGAACTAATATTCCAGAAATATCAATTCGAGAAGTAAAAACACAATTAAGAACAAGTCAAATATTTATCATATAGCTCAGATAACAATAACAAGATTTGTCGTAGGTTTCATCCCCCTTAGGTATTTAGGGGTTTAGTTCATAATTATAAAATAGAACATCTCAAAAGAAAGAGAACAACAAAACATAAAGAAAACCCAAAACCCCTAGAAGAATTGAGGGGAGATCTTCAGTCTTGATGTTGATCCTTGCTTCTAAGATGGATCAATCGGCTTTCCTTCGAGTAATTCCCTGTCTTTTACTTTGAGTCTTGGCAAGGACACCGTCCTCTCTTGTAGTTGCCTCCTAGGGTCTTTATATAAGTTTGGAATGTCTTTCTTAGCCCCTAAGTAGCTTTTTGCATTTGAAATTGAAACTTGTCACGACAGAGGCATGCCCGTGTAGCACGCCCGTGTGATTCAAGCCTAGGCCGTGTTTGAGCATGTTAATATGGCACGACCATGTGGGTTACTCGTGTGATGAACTCCAGGCCGTTTTGATTATTGATTTGGGCTTACTTTGCTAGTTTTTGGCCCGTTCCTTGCTCTTTTCTCTTCCTTATGCTCATCTAAGTATGAAACATGAATTGAAGGACTAGGAGCATCAAATTCCACAATTCTAATGATAATTCATCCAAAAATATGCTAAGCATGGGATAAAAATATGTATAAATTATAATTTATCAAATACCCCCACACTTAAGCCTTTGCTTATCCTCAAGCAAAATCTCAACTCACAATTAAAAATCATTCTTCTCAACTTATAATCCTTATCAATAATGTTTCAAACTAATCCACAAGTAATCATACATTGAGAATTCAACTAAAAGAACATTAAAGTCTCGTATAATCTAAGTTGAGAATTTTATCACAGAAACATAGGTTTCCTCCCCTCTTCTAAGTAATTACCCTAAATTCAAAATCAACAAGAGTTGACACCCTCACTAAAGATTCACTCTATCCACTCGAAGTGTTTAGGGTTCATAAATTAAGCACTCATTAGTTAACATGAAGAGTTATTACCATAAGCTTGCATGAAAATCAAATCTCCACCACTATAGATTGAGATGATACATCAATTAAAAGGTCTTTAGAGGGTTGTAACGGGGCTTTGGTCAGGGGTTGGTCACAAGCTGAAAAAGAAGGTTAAAATTGAGATTGAACTAAAAAATCATCTAACTAGAAAAATCTCTTTCACTGAAATTAATTCATACATTTGAGTTGTTTTCTCATGCTTAACATCATTTAAGGTCTATAGTACATAATTAAAAGATAATATGCTAAACATTTAAGTTACAACTGATTTTGTTTTTAAGAACAAGTCAAATATTTTACAAACTTAACTAACTGAAAGGAAGAACATAGCTAGATAATTATTCGATTCAAATCTAGACAAAAATAGGGATCAAAGTAATTAGGGGGATTTCAACAATAATGGGTTGTTGGTTAATATTGAGGGTAAGCCAATGAATGCCTTGTTACGCTCAAGGGGGTTTACTAGGGTTTAATTATGAAGGTAGGCTTTTATGGAGTAAGTGGGTTAAAAGCTAGGTGCCTTTATCATCTTTGTATATCAAATAAATGATGTGGTCTCGACATGTATAATAAAAGCAAGTTCTAGAATTAAAGATCAATATTGACTCACTCAAAGCAACAATAAAAGTGAGCACGAAAGGATGTATGCTCAAAAGGCTCAAAAATATCACCAAAATTATGGCTTTTGATGTCAATCCTGTGAATTTCAAATCTCAAGATAACACTTAAATTTGGGAAAACAACCTAGAAAAATTTTAAATTCTCAAAAATTTCAACTTATCATGCTTGATTCTCTAATGCCTTAAAGTTTGAATAACCAAAGCACAAATACCTATGTCTTAATCCTAAACATATCAATAAAAGTCATAAATCAATCAGAATTCATTCTAATAGTCATATGAGAAAGTGACTTGAGAGATAAAACAAAATTCAGGGATTTTCTAATAATGGACTCATAATCCCCCCACACTTAAGCTGTACATTGTCCTCAATATATGAAGATAGATAATAATATAATTAGAAATCAAAAGAGGGGCAGAAGTGAGACTTCCTGATTTTTGGATGAATCCTTGACCCTTTTGAAACTGTGGGGTCCTCAATAATATTTTTAGAGGGTATACTGGCAAGGTTACTCATTAAGAAGCAACCATAAATGAAGAGTTCAGAAATTGTTAATGGAAATTTGAATAAAAATAGAACTAAATAAAGCTAAAAATAAAGGGAAATAATAATTAGAATAGAAAGGGAGAAATAATAAATCTATAATAATAGGGATTAGGTCACATGGCCGTGGTCCACGCTCGTGTGTTATGGTGTCAGCCCGTGTGTTTCGTGGGTTTGAATTTTGAGGGTGCCTATTCATATGCCAGTGTTATTCATGCCACGCCCGTGTCCTTTTAACAGGTTCAACCACGGCTATATCGCACGGCCATGCCTCCTGTCCGTGGGGTACACGGCTACTTTGAATGGCTATGTTTGGAAGCATTCACTTCTCCCACGCCCGTGTGGAGTTAGCAGGTTTGGCCACAACCTCATCACACGATCGTGGCAATTTGTTAGTCTTGCCCACGGTCATATCATACGGCCGTGTTGAGTTGTCGGGGGCTGTGTGCCTCTATTTGTTTGGAACAAAAATTCAGCCCTATTTTCACACGGCCAGGGGCACACCTGTGTGTCCAAGCCATGTGAGTAAGAACAAGCTGCACTAAAAACACGAAAATTGAAAAGGGTTAATGGTGTTAGTGCTCGGGTTACCTCTCGAGAAGCGCTTGTTTAAAGTCTAAGCTCGACTTTCCTTGTATGCGCCTTTACGAGGGTTCATGGAGCCTAAGCTCCTCTTTATTGTTCTTAAAATCTTCACCATTTTACAGTTTAAGTCGATGACCGTTTACCTTGAAAGTGTCATGGTTTGGATGTGTTACCTCAACTGTGCCGTGTAGAAAAACGGTTTGGACTATGAATGGGCCTGACCATCTTGATTTTAGCTTTCCAGGGAATAATTTAAGCCTCGAGTTGTAAAGTAGGACAAGGTCGCCAACTTCGAACTGCTTAGGTTGTTTTAAGCGAGTGTCATGGCGTCACTTTGTTGCTTCCTTGTATAATTGCGAGTTTTCATATGCATTGCTGTGCCATTCATCCAACTTGTTTAGCTGCATGACTCTCTTTTCACCTGTGAGTTTAGGATCGAGATTTAGAAATTTGATAGCCCAAAATGCTTTATGTTCTAGTTCAAATGGTAAATGGCAACTTTCTCCGTAAACAAGTTTATAAGGAGATGTTCCTGTAGGAGTTTTGAATGCAATTCTATAAGCCCATAAAGCATCATCTACTTTCATTGCCCAGTTTTTCCTATTTGACTCTACAGTTTTCTCTAAGATGCGTTTCAGTTCTCTATTAGCTACCTCAACTTGTCCACTGGTTTGAGGGTGGTAAGGGGTAGCTGTTCTGTGGTGCACTCCATATTTCTTTAGAACTTTTTCAAACTAAGCATTACAAAAATGGGTTCCCCTATCACTAATAATTGCTCTAGGTGTTCCAAATCTAGAGAAAAGTTTTTTAAGAAATCTTACCACTACTCTAGCATTATTAATAGGTAGAGCTTGGGCTTCCACCCATTTAGACATGTAATCAACTGCTACTAAAATGTATTTATTTCCAAACGAACTAGGGAATGGTCCCATAAAATCGATGCCCTATACATCAAAAATTTCATATGACAGCATATATATCTGAGGCATTTCATCACGTTTAGAGATATTACCTGTTCGTTGGCATTTGTCACAAGAAATTGCGTACCTATTGGCGTCATTAAATAGTGTGGGCCAATAAAAACCTTATTTGAGTATTTTATGTGCAGTCTTAGTTCCACTGTAATGTCCTCCTGTTGGTCCTGAATGACAGTGTTCCTAGATCTTATTTGCTTCTGTCTTTGTAACGCATCTTTGTATGACTTGATCCACACACATACGAAAAAGAAAGGGATCTTTCCAAAAATAGTTTTTCACATTAGTAAAGAATCACTTCTTTTGCTGATGTGTCAACCTTTTTGGGGTTATGTTAGCAGCTAAGTAATTTACGATGTTAGCGAACCAAGGCACCTCATAATCAAATACGGCTAAGAGTTGTTCTTCAAGAAATGAGTCGTTTATTTCAACCTCATCAAGTTCTTTGGGATGTGGATTCTCAAGCCTAGAGAGGTGATCAGCTACAAAGTTTTCAGCTCATTTCTTATCTTGTATTTCCAAATCGAATTCCTGCAATAACAGAATCCATTTTATTAATCGCGATTTCGCATCAGACTTAATTAAAAGATAACGAAGACCAGAATGATCAATATAAACGATGACTTTAGATAATATTAGATATGGTCTAAATTTGTCAAATGAAAAAACCACAGCTAGCAATTCCTTTTTCTGTGGTAGTATAGTTCTCTTGTGTAGCTACTAGAGTTTTGCTAGCATAGTAGATAGGTTGAAACTGCTTGTCCTTTCGCTGTCCAAGAACTGCACCTACTGCAATATCACTCACATCACACGTTAGCTCGAAAGGTAAATTCCAAGCAGGTGCAATTATAATTGGAGCATTAGTGAGTTTCGATTTGAGAGTGTTAAATGCCTTTAAACATTCCTGATCAAAATTGAAGGGTAAGTCTTTTTCTAGTAATTCCGTTAATGGCTTAGCGATTTTAGAAAAATCTTTAATGAATCTTCTATAAAAACCAAAATGTCCTAAAAAGCTTCTGATTGCCTTAACTGAATTAGTGGGATGTAGTTTTTCAATGGTTTCAACTTTTGCTTTATCTATTTCTATCCCTTTACTAGAAATTTTGTGTCCCAACACAATACCTTCTCGTACCATAAAATGGCATTTTTCCCAATTGAGAACAAGATTTGTTTCTTCACATCTTATTAAAACTCGTTCTAAATTTTTAAGGTAAAGATGGAAAGAGTTACCGAATACCAAGAAGTCATCCATAAATACCTCCATGATATCCTCCACGAGCTCATCAAAGATTGCTAGCATGCAACGCTGAAAAGTAGCAGGAGCATTACATAATCCAAAAGGTATTCTACGATAAGCAAACGTATCGTATGGACAAGTGAATGTCAACTTCTCTTGATCTTCAGGAGCTATCAGGATTTGGAAATAGCCAGAAAGTCCATCCAAAAAGCAGTAGTACATATGTCCTGATAGTCTTTCCAACATCTGATCAATGAAGGGTAAGGGGAAGTGATCTTTTCTAGTGACGTCATTCAATTTCCTGTAATCAATACAAACTCTCCAACCTGTGATAGTTCTTGTAGGGATTAATCCGTTCTTTTCATTGGCAACAACAATCATGCCACCTTTCTTAGGAACAACATGCACAGGACTTACCCAAGAACTGTCAAAAATAGGTTAAATAATTCCAGCATCTAGAAGTTTAAGTACCTCGATTTTGACCACTTCCTTCATGTTGGGATTCAATCTTCTTTCATCTTCCATCAAAATTTTGTGGGGGCAAAAAGAAGGACTGATTCCCTTAATGTCAGAAATTTTAAAGCTATGGCTCTTTTATGTTCTCTTAACACTTGGATTAATTCCTCCTTTTCTTTGGATTGTAAGTTTGAAGCAATAATCACTGGTAGTGTAGAATTATTTCCTAAAAATGCATATTCTAAGTGTTTGTTTTAGTTCCAATTTGGAAGGTTCATCAACAGAGGGTTTTTGTCTTAGTTCATCATTAATCTCCATGCCCTCGTAATCTGTTTGTTTTGGAAAAGGTTCGTTGGATTTTATATCAATTATTACCTTTTCCATCTCAGTGGTGACTTTGTCTACTTTCCCACCTTGAACGAGACATAGTTCCAACGTGTCTTTAAGAGCAATTTCCTGAAAAGAATCTTGAATAGAATAATCAATAGAATCAATAAAATAACAGGAATCATCTTGTTCCCTAGAGAATTGCATGGCATCATAAATTTTAAACACAATATCCTCATCACCTACCCTAAGCACCAGTTTACCATCCCCTACATCAATAACAGCTCTGGCAGTAGCTATAAATAGACGTCCTAGGATTAAAGGTACCTCAACATCCTTATCCATGTCTAACATAACAAAATTAATAGGGAATATAAATTTATCCACCTTAACTAATACATCTTCAATGACACCCCTAGGATATTTAACAGATCTATTAGCTAATTGAAGACTCATCCTAGTGGGTTTTGGTTCCCTTAGACCTACTTGTTTGAACATTTTATAGGGCATTAAGTCAATACTGGCACCTAAATCTGCTAATGCCTTTTCAATATTTAAACTACCAATTAAATAAGGAATAGTAAAACTTCCTGGATCTTTTAATTTGGTTGGCAGTTTATTTTGGAGGATCGTTGAACATTCTTCGTTAAGTTCCACTGTGGACAGTTCTTCAAACTTCTTTTTTTTTGTTAGAAGTTCCTTCAAAAATTTTGCATATGTGGGCATCTGCGAAATAGCTTCAACAAAAGGTAAGTTAATATGCAATTGCTTAAAAAGTTCAAGAAATTTACCAAATTGAGTGTCCATGCAGTCTTTCTTCAATTTTTTTGGGTATGGGATGGGTGGCTTGTATTCCTTAAGTATTGGTGGAATGTTTTCTTTGGGCTCGGCCTCTTTAATGTTTGTCTTGTCATGCTCTTATAGTACCCTCTTTTTAGGTTCAGCTAGACTCCATAATGTGACTGCTTTAACGTGCTCCTTAGGATTGGTTCAGTATTACTCGGCAAATTTCCTTGAGGTCTTTCAGAGATTAGCTTAGCGAGCTGGCCTATTTGAGTTTAGTGTCCTTGAATGGATGCCTATTGGTTCTTAAGTGCTGTCTCGGTGTTTTGAAAATGGGTTTCTGACACGGAGATAAATTTCGTGAGCATCTCTTCAAGGTTCGACTATTTCTCTTGCTGGTAAGGTGGTTGTTGGAATCCCGGAGGAGGTGATGGTCTCTGATTTCCTTGGTTGCCTTGTCCTCCCCATGAGAAATTGGGGTGGTTCCTCCAACCTGCATTGTAAGTGTTACTATAAGGGTTATTTTGAGATCTAGAATTATTACCCATATAGTTGGCTTGCTCATTTTCCATGCTATTTTCATAGATGTAGTACTCAGAATTGCTCATGTTTCATTGAATTGAGTCACACTACATCACTGGATGTACCTGCGTAGAACCAACTAAACCATCAATCTATTTATAAAGAAGTTCTACCTAATTAGGAAGCATAGTGACCGCAACAACATTAAAAACTCCAGCAGCTTTTTACGGCTTTGTTCTCATGACTTGCCACTGATAGTTATTCAGTGACATCTCCTCTACAAACTCGTAAGTTGCTTCTGATGTTTTGTTATTGATTGTTCCACCGGCGGCTGCATCAATCATCTATCTCGTTGAGGGGTTCAAACCGTTGTGAAAAGTTTAAACTTGTAACCATAGAGGTAACCTATAGTGAGGGCACCTTCTTAATAAGTCCTTGCATCTCTCCCAAGCATCGTAGAGTGTTTCTAAATCCATCTGCACAAAAGAAGAGATATCATTCCTCAATTTTGCCATCTCAGCTGGCGGAAAATATTTAAGTAAAAATTCTTCAGTCATTTGTTCCCATGTAGTGATAGACCCTCGTGGTAGAGAGTTTAACCACTGTTTGGCTTTATACCTTAAGGAAAATGGGAATAACCGAAGACGAATGGCATCATCAGAAACGCCATTTATTTTGAATGTGTCGCAGAATTCCAAAAAATTGGCTAAATGTGAGTTAGGATCCTCATCCTGCAAACCATTAAATTGAACAAACTGTTGTATCATTTGAATAGTGTTAGCTTTTAGTTCAAAATTATTTGCAGCAATAGTAGGCCTAACAATACTAGATTCAGTACCAGCCAAATTAGGTTTAGCATAATCATAAATAGTGCGCGGAACAGGATTTTGATTCACAGGATCTGCGACTACCACAGGAGGTAGCTAATTATCCTAATTTGCGGCTATCGAACAATAAAGGTCCTACCGGGTTTCTTCTAGTCATAAACTAGAGAAGCCTGGAAGGAAAACAAACAGAAAATTTTAGTAGGAAAAATAAAAATAAAAATAGAAAATAAATTGCAAATGAAGTAAGAATAGCTAAAGTAATAGGAATCGAGTGTTCCTAATATCTTAGTTCCCCGACAACGGCGCCAAAAACTTGATCGTGATTTCGATGAAGTAATAATAATAATCGTACCTGGAAACTAACTATTATCAAGATAAAAGGCAAGTGCACCTATTGGATAGTAGTATAGTTAGTAGTAAGACCAGAATATCGAATCCAAGGAACCAAAAGTACTAGTAATGACTTTCTTCCTATTATCTAGCCTAAAAAATAAGGAGTTGTTGGTAAACTAAAATCTAACTAAACTAAGGACGTGACAAAGAATGAATTGGGGAAAGACTTTAGGGAAAAACTGATTGATTAAGGCAATACCCAAGGAAGAATCCACCTAGACTTTACTTGTTATCTAACTCTGAACTAGACGATTTCTTCATTTGACTTGATCCGTAGAGATCCCTAAATTATGTTAATATCTCCGTCGAGACTAAGAACAACTAACCCTAGGTTGATTAATTGAAATCTCTTTCTAATTAAAACCCCCTAGTGTTGCATTAAATCGATCTATAGATCCCCCTATTAGATTTCACTCTAATCCTATAGATTTTGGTCGTCCTATGTCTAGGATTGCGATCAACCCCACTTAATTGTGTTGGATCTACTCTTAAACAGGGACTTTTGCTCCACTGAATAAGCACATTTGACTTGAACTAATATCCCGGAAATATCAATTCGAGAATTAAAAACACAATTAAGAACAAGTCAAATATTTATCATATAGCTCAGATAACAATAACAAGATTTGTCGTAGGTTTCATCCCCTTTAGGTATTTAGGGGTTTAGTTCATAATTATAAAAGAGAACATCTCAAAAGAAAGAGAACAACAAAACATAAAGAAAACCCAAACCCCTGGAAGAATTAAAGGGAGATCTTCAGTCTTGATGTTGATCCTTACTTCTGAGATGGATCAATTGGCTTTCCTTTGAGTAATTCCCTGTCTTCTACTCTAAGTCTTGGCAAGGACACCGTCCTCTCTTGTAGTTGCCTCCTGGGGTCTTTATATAAGTTTGGAATGTCTTGCTTAGCCCCTAAGTAGCCTTTTCCGTGTGAAATTGAAACTTGTCATGACAGGGACACGCCCATGTAGCACGCCCGTGTGATTCAAGCCTAGGCCGTGTTTGAGCCTGTTAATGTGTCACGGCCGTGTGGGTTACCCATGTGATGAGCTTCAGGCCGTGTTGATTATTGATTTGGGCTTACTTTGCTCGTTTTTTGCCCGTTCCTTACTCTTTTCTCTTCTTTATGCTCATCTAAGTATGAAACATGAAATTAAAGAATTAGGAGCATCAAATTCCACAATTCTAATGAGAATTCATCCAAAAATATGCTAAGCATGGGATAAAAATATGTATAAATTATAGTTTATCAATACACTTCACACACAATAGATCGGCAAATCCCGAAATGCCAAAATGCCGAAATGCTGAAAAGCCAAAAGTTTGGCTACGGAAGTCTCTTAAGTGCGCGAACACTCGTATGAGTGTAACCGATATGATAGCAGAGGCCCCATAAGCGATCTCATAGACTTGGGTCATGTTTTGGCTAACCGGGCCAAAATGGGCCCAATGGGCCGACGGGCTTGTAGGCCCAAGTTAGCAAAAATTGATATGTTGATAAGAAGTGCTGAGTTGATAATTTGCTGAATTGTTTAGAATGGATTGGGCCTAATGGGCCGTATGATTGTGATTGGGCCTAATGGGCCATATAAATGCGATTGGGCCTGATGGGCTATATAAATGTATGAAAACATGCAGGCATACATACTAGGGTTTTATAATGGACTTTTAGGCCTAGTTTCTAATGAATCCTCAAGTGCATACAACTTAACTAATTTAACAAGCACGTCTGTGGACAAGTCATAAGGTTAGAGTGTGGTAGTGGGCATATGCATGTCTTGGATTGGAACTAGGGAGAGCTTGGTACTTAAGCGGTCTTAATGACCTACCTCATCTTCTCTAGAATCCTACTTGGTGCATAATGTTTGCTCGCTTTAGCTAAGGAGGACTTGTTGACGGGCCAAAGTTCGTAATTAAGACCCACACTTTAGTAAATAATTGAAATACCCCTGTAGGGTAGAATTACTGAAATACCCCTGTAGGGTAGAATTACTGAAATACCCCTGTAGGGTAGAATTACCGAAATACCCCTGTAAGGTAGAATTACTGAATTACCCTTGTATGTTATAAGTATGACTATATGCTATATGTTGCACTCATGTGTTATGATGGGAATTATGTTGGAGGAAGTGTTATATGAGGATCGCATAGTCGCTTGACGACCATGGATCCAACGAAGGCTTTTAAACCTAATATATAATCAGCAGCTTTGCTACAACGTTAGGTAGTACCGCAACCGGTGCAACCATTGATGTGTATCGGATGGGTGGGTCGATATAGTTATCCCCACAGGATATGTTTCGGTTCGACAGAGATGATGTGTATCGGTTGGATGGGTTGGGCATTGCATTACTGCATACATGATTGCTTTAGATTTTATGTTGTTATTGTATTGGGCTCAGGCCAGGATGGTTTGTGCTACATGATATCAATATTGCTGCTGAGGGTTGTACGCACTGAGTTTTGAAACTCACTCCCTCTTTTATTTTACTCAGGCTAGGGCATACGGGCGTGCCTTATGGCCATGTTAATTTTCCAATATTTGCACAAAAACTCACAAGGCCAAGACACACGGGCGTGTCTCATGGCCGTGGTAAAAAGTTAGTATACTTGCTCTGTTTTGGCACGGTTGGCGTGCCTGAGTCTCGTGTGACGCACACGACATGGTCACACGGGCGTGTGGCCTCTTAAATTTGGAAAATTTTATATGTGTTCTGAAGTTTATGAATGTGTTCAGTTTAGTCCCAACCCTATCTCAATGCATGTTTTAGGTCTAATAGACTTCTAAAAGGGACTTTATGTTTGAATCTTGTTATAATCTGTGAATATTCTATTTTGATCTGTTTTGGTTATCCAGTAACGCCCCTTCCTATTCCATCGATGGTTACGGGGATAGGGGTGTTACGAAACCTGCATGAAAATCTCAGAGATGAAAGACGTCACACGGCCTGGTCACACGGGCGTGTTTCGTGGCCATGTGACCAAATTTGCATGCTGACGTCATAAACAAAATATGCTAGTTTTGCACATAGGGTGACCAGAGGGACGTGTCGAGGCCGTGTGAAATACACGGGCCAAGGACACGGGCGTGTGCTCGGCCATGTGAAAACCCCTGTAGGTTCGAAATGAAAAATAAATTTGCAATAATTCCACACAGTTTGCGGACACGGGCGTGTGTGACCACATGGCTTACCCACACGAGCATGTCCCTATCTCACACGGGCGTGTGCCCTGTTTTTGACCAAATTTTCCAAAATTTTCTGAAGTTCTAGGTTTGATTTCGGATCACTCCCAAACTATGTTTTGGGCCCGGTGGGCCCATTGTAGGGATTGTATGATATATTATGAAAAAATTTTAAATTGGAACGAAAATTTTATGCCCGATTGTAAATGATTGTTTATGTTATCATCCGGTAATGCCTCGTACTCGATTCTGGCGTCGAACTCGGGTAAGGGGTGTTACAAGAAAGACCAAGTCAACATTTTTTACGCAGTAGTCCCAGTTCAAGTTCAAACTTGTACCAGATAAATCCCCTTAAAAGAGGAAAAGATAATCAAGAGCTGTTAGCCGACCCTAGCCTAATCTATCTATAAAAGCCGATGAAGAGGAGCTCACAAAGGGTAGATAAAAAGTGAGGGAGATTCTTAGGCATGAATAAGGGTCCGACTGCACAAAAGATAGGTAGTGAAAGGCAGTCCTTCTAAACCATCACAGGAAGTTGTGCTATCGAAATGTGGACTGGGCATGCGAAAGTTGTTTCCCAAAGTTCTTCCATTATTTCCAGTAATGTTCCTTCGAAAGATTGAATTGAAGTAGTTGAATGCAATGTTGGATAATATTTTGGTTTGGAATTTTATTTCCCAACCCATGAGCTATATCTCACAGGGTTGGTATTATTTTCGATGAAACCTTAACTGATATGGATGTAATATATATCTAATTTACTTCAATATTTCATTTGATTGTGCTTATTTCTTAATTAAAATGCAACAATTTCAAGACATAAAAGGTTGTTCGTATACTTATAAATTGATTCTAATTCTGGTGGGTTGGATTGAAATTAAATGAAATGAGCAAGAATTCGATAGACACTTGTAGTTGACTCTACACATAGAGTCATGATCATACAGAAGGAACCCATGCAAGATACCTAAAAATCCTATAGACACGGGTAAGGTAACTTGAGGTTTTGAACTTGAGAGAGGTAGGCCATTTTAGAACTCTTCTGTGCAGTGAAGTAGATACAATTTTGATAAGGCATTATTTACAGTAAGGGTCAATTTTGGGTAATCCTGACCTTTCGAATCAACATCACTCTATCCTTATTCTTTATCGTAGTGTCTTTGTCACAGCATATTTAGTTGCTTATTTCTTTGATACATTCTATTTGAATAATCACTCTTGTTATTGTCATTATATTCCTACTTTCACTTTAGCATTTCCAATTACTCATCAATTCCATTTATCATGTACATCATCATTCCTTTGGATTATTAATGCATACTTACCTTAATTTACCATAGCATCTTATTCATCAATCTTACCATAGCATTAACCAAATTATATTAACTTGACGACTTTTGAGCCTTAATTTGATCCTTGTAGGAATGATACTCACTCATCATTTTATTACTTGAACTGACATGTATGCTTACACAAAATCACATATCATTTTACACAAGACAACTATCGTCTATAGAATAAATATAACACCAGAAATATAAGAATTAAGAACGACAATGTCCGTAAATATGCAGGTCAAATTGTAAGATAGTTGTCTAACAAAATACCAAAAGTATTTCGAGGATCGTACCTAAGTAATGATAAAATAAATAATTAAAATACTTTTACATTAACAAGTCTAAGTATTAGTAACTATTTCTTATATTATGATTAACCATAAAATATATTAAGAGGAATCAAATAAATATACAACAAAAAGAAATAAATAACAAGAAATAAATAAACGAACTAAATCGATAAACCAATCAGGAAGATTAACTCACTTTAGGGTTTGTAAATAACTTTAGATTAAGGTTTTAGAGTGGATTAGTAATCAATTAACTAATTATTACCTCTCAGCCTCTAATTAACTAACCGATTGATTGATACTCATTTACCTTTCGATCTCACTTTCTCAACCATGATATATGACGATTTACTCGATTCAACTTATCTTTCGACTTCGTCTAGGCTATGATAACTTATTAGGGTTGTCAACCCTAACAGTTTAAGAACACATAATTTATACCAACTAATCCTTCTTGGGAAACCCTAAATCCTCTATTAACCACATCCCTATCCTCTCCTTAATCTCCTCTAAGGGGATTTAGCTACTTATGTTATTCATAATCTTAATTTCAATTGAATAAACCATGTGAGAAACATGATCAATTCAACAAAGAAAATAGATTGGAATAATTTTGGATTGAATATTGAATGGGGAACAGAGTAGTAAACCTCTTTATTAGAATAAACAAATAAATAAATGCAAAGGAAAATATAAACTGAATACTTTAATTAAATAAACAAGTTCTTAAATCAAAATTGATTCAAGAAGAAAAACAAGAAAGTTATGAAAAGACGGAAACAAAATAAACTACAACTACTTCTACCCCTACTCCTACTATAAGCATTTTTGAAGGTGTCTAGGACGACATGATTACATTCAACCCCTAATATCTTATTTACAGAGGTATTGACAGCCCAAATTAGGTCTTTCACACATCCTAAATCTTCGTATAAGTTTGATTATACGGACAAAAATAACCACAAAATACTTGGGCAGCATGTCGGCCTTGTGTCGCGCCACACCCCTGACATGGCGTGTCACAACATGCAACTTCAACCTAATGTCATTCTTTTGGTGCTTTGACATCCTGGGAAGATTGTGCATCACTTGACCTTTGCTTCCACGTCAATTGCTCTTTTATATCTTCATCCTATACACTCAATTGAACTAATTACCACAACCTAAGACCCGTGTCAGCCTATTGGGTCACAACACCTACAAAATGCGTTAAAAACACTTATTTTTAATAACTTCCTATCTTAAAGCTTATTTATAGAAAACATAAAATAAATCCTAATTTACTTAGAAAACAAGCTCCTTAAGTGCATAATTGACCCTAATTGACTACTACATTTAACCACAGGTCAAATATCTTTACACTTAAGTTTTTACTTGTCCTCAAGCAAACTAAACAAAACAAAAACAAAGATAAAAATCGAAAATAATCTAAAACGAAAAACAAGAAACAAACATGCATAGAAGATAATTTTACTTGAGCCAACTTGATACATGAGATGGATGAGCATCGACAATAGGGAGATTTACACCTAAATAGGCTAGTTCAATAAATTACAAACTAAACAAGTTAAAGAAAATTAAATATAGAACTCCATCAAAATGTCTATACAAATATAACATTTATTTTTTACAGATTATAGTCAGTTAGAATATTTTTTCTACTAGATTTATTTTTGTCCATGCTTTGAACTCTAATGCAGTAATATTTCCCCAATAACCCTTATGATAATTTTTTTTTGTGCTAATACTATCTAAATTTTTCTCAAGAACTTTTTATAAGGGTTATACTAGCCATACTACACTGTTTCAATAACCATGGGTTTTATTGAGTATTTTCTATTTAATTCAAACATCCTATATTTCTACATATATAATTACCTATTCATATCTACTTGTGTCACTTGGTATATTTAATCTTGTTTTCCTATTTATAATTTAATAAGTTGAACTAATTAATCTAAATATAAACAAGCTAAATTATTTAATTTCGAGCTAAATTTACAATTTAAACAAACAATGTAACAACCCGTTTTTCAATGGTGTCGAACACAGTGGTTTCGGGACCACAAGTTCGACGAGTAAGTTCATATAATTAGTATTTAATTTATACGAGTCAATCATAATTTTTATAATGAATTTTGATTTGAGGATTTTAACTAATTGAATTAAAAGTAAATATAAGTGGTTTAGTTCAAAAGGCAAGTGGTTATTGAAAACGTGGCATTAAGACCTCATTTCTATAATTTAAAGTCATATATATTTTTATTAAATATTTATAGAGTCATATTATATGTGAATTGAAGTTTGGTCTGGTAATTTTGATGATTTATTACTTAATTACGGTAAAAGAATTAATTTGTAAATGAGGTAAAAGTTAATTGCTATAGATTTAAAATAGTAAAGGGAACAAAATGGTAATTAAACCATGGTCAAAAAGTCCAAGCGTGGTGGATATGATTAATCCACTACCTTTTGGGCTATTTTCTCTTTTAGTCCTAATTAGTTTAGGGCTAAATTGAAATTAAATTGTTTAGTTGGATTTTAAAAAGAATTGAAGAACCAATTGTGCAATTAAACCTTTCTTAGATAGTAATTATACCATATTTATATATTATGGACATTTATGGACATGATTTAGTAATTTTATAAGTTTTATTACAAGGTCAATTTTTTAAAAAGTTAAAAAGTTAAAGAAATAAAGAATAATATCATTAATTTCATTTATTCTTTTTAGTGGAGAACGGAATACACCATGGAAGAGAAGAACAAGCTTCAGCCAAGCTAGGGTTCTTTAATTTGGTGAGTAAATCTCGCCCATTTTTAGTAATTTTTATATTTTTGAGCTTGTATTAGCATAATCTAGCTAACACTGGGACTAATTTGTAATACTATTAAACATTGTGGATTATGCCATTGATGAATTTAAGTTGCTCTTGAAGTTTTATGGTAAATTATTAAGCTTGGTTGATAGATAGGACTATTTTGTAAAGTAATTTTTAGTAATTTTAATGTTTAAGGACTAAATTGTTAAAATGATAAAATTACAAGGACTTGATGTGAAATAACAATAAGTATGGACTATAGTGGAGTGTTACACTATTCAGCTGAAATTAAATTTAGTTAAAATTAGTTAAATTGCAAGTTTGAGCTCAAAGACCAATTTGCATAAAAGTGAAATATTGGGGGCAATTTTGTAAAAATGCCTAAAAGGACTTAATTGCATAAAATAAGTTAATTTTACCGTTGGAATTAGTTAATTGAATGAAAATATTATTTTAGATCAAGAACGAGTAGAAAATCGAGAAAAAGAGAAAATTACCAAGTAGTCCCTATACCATTGTCATTGCTGCAATTTACTCCCTCTACCTTTGTTAATATAATTTCCTTAAATGTTATATTGTATAATGGTATGATCCTGAAAAAGACAAAAAATGGAATATTGATTCTACTGATGTGCTCAATGAGCAATATCTATTGATTCTACAGAAAATGATCAAATGAGCAACATTTATTTTATTGCAAGTGCTCAAATGAGCAATATCTACTGATCCTACTGAATGTGATTAAATAATCAATGTCTACTAATTCTATTCAAAGTGCTCAAATGAGCAATATCTACTTATACTATTAAAAGTGCTCAACAAGCAATCTACACGCTCTAGGACACGAGCTGTCACACGGTCATGTGTCTCACATAAGCAATCAACACAGGTGTGCGCCTTTAGCATGTTTAGGTCCAATTTTCACACGAGCTGACACACAACCGTGTGACCCAACATCGAATGTTACACGAGCTACCGCACAGCTAGCGACACGGTCGTGTGGTGTCATTTCGACATGTACATGATCTGGCACAAGGGTAGCGACATGGTCGTGCCCAACACCACACGATCTGGATCATGTCACACGCCCTCTGACCCCTATTTTGAAAATTTACAAATTTTCCCTAAATATTTTAATTTGTCTCAAATTGGTCCATGATTGTTCCCAAACTAATTATAAGGCCTCGTAAGCCCGATTTAGGGTCCATAAGTGTATGTTCACTTCGATATGAATTATTTAAAAAAATAAATATTGTTAATTATTCTTGTGAATTGGACGCTATTTTTACTGAATGTTCCAAAATGTACAATGATATTCCGTAACCCTAATCCTGCGATGAAAGCCAAGTAAGTTCGTTTGGTTTAATTTAGTACATTTATAAATGTATTATATAAACCTAATTGCATAATGTTGAATTATATTTATGTGTGTAATTGAAATGGAAATAACAAAATGAAATAACGTCAATCACTGACTGAGATACTCTGAGTCGTTACTGCAAATCAATCCTATAAGTTTGTACGTTTATTTATACTTCTAATGATTTTTATTTTCTTTGTTAATATAATTGTATTAAATGTTATATTGTATAAAGGTATGATCTTGAAAAAGAAAAAAAAAATGGAATATTGATTCTACTGAAGTGCTCAATGAGCAATATCTATTGGTTCTATTGAAAGTGCTCAAACGAGCAATATCTACTAATACTGAATGTGCTCAAACGAGCAATGTCTACTGATTCTACTAAAAATGCTCAAACAAGCAATATCTATTGATTCTACTGAAAGTGCTCAAACGATCAATATCTACTGATATCAGTGAAAGTGCTCAACAAGCAATATCTACTGACCCTATTGAATGTGCTCAAACAAACAATATCTACTGATTCTACTAAAAGTGCTCAAACAAGCAATATCTATTGAGTCTACTTAAAGTGCTCAACAAGCAATATCTACTGATCCTACTGAATGTGCTCAAACGAGCAATGTCTACTGATTGTACTGAAGTGCTCAAACAAGCAATATCTACTGATTCTACTGAAAGTGTTCAACGAGCAATATCTATTGATCCTACTTAATGTGCTTAAACAAGCAATGTCTACTGATTCTACTGAGGTGCTCAAATAAGCAATATCTATTGATTTTACTGAATAGTTGCTCAAATAAGCAATATCCACTAATTATACTAAATGCTTGCTCAAACGAGCATTATCTACTGATTATACTGAATAAGATTTTCTATATCGATGATTGGACACGAACACTGAAATAATGCTCAAATATCAGTCATTTGATAGAAGTTGTGATTGAAAGGAAAAGTAACACCCCTAACTCATTTTCATCACCGAAATAGGGTTATGAGGCATTACCAGAGTTTTATAGAACATGTACAACTAAATCGAGTCAAGTACTATATATTTTCCAAGTTTCATCAACACATCCCTTAATTTGACCCTCAAGGCCCAATACATGCATTAGAGTTGAGCTGAGACTAAATTAGAAGCTCAAGGAATTTTTTCTCACATTTAGGAGTCACACGCCCGTGTGGTGAGGGACACGACCGTGTGTTGAGGCCGTGTGGCTCACAAGGCCATATGACATGCCCATGTCTCAGGCCGTGTGATGACACACACCCGTGTCCCTTACCCGTGTAACTCTCTACCTTGCAACCCATGAAGAAATTGAAGTCACAAGCCAGTGTGTTAGGCCGTGTGGTTAATTTAATTTTTTAAAATTAGTTGTAGGTTTCACATAGCCAAGAGACATGCCCGTGTTCTGGGCCGAATACCTCACACAGCTGAGACACAGGCCCATGTCTCTACCCGTATTATAACAGCCCGAATTAGGGATAAGTAAGAGTAGTGGTTTCGGGACCACAAATTTGAAGTAGAAAAATTTATTGTGATAAAGTTTTAAGGTTTATAATGTGATTGAATTCATGTGTGAAAATATCGTTAAGAAATTTTATCGATAGAGGGTCCAATTAGACTATAAGGACTAAATTGTAAAAAGTGCAAAATATGCGTTTTAGAAGCATTGGGTGCTTAATTGAATTGAAGTTGAAAATGTAGGTATTTAGTAATTAGATCATTATATGTCATGATGGACAAAAATGGACATGGAAGGGTAAAATTTTAAAGAAATGGGCATTTGGTTAATAAAAGAATAAAAAGGGAAAAATCAAGTCAAAATGGGTGCCCATCTTCTCTCCTTGGCCGAAATTCTCAAGGGAAGCCATAGCTAGGGTTTGGCCGGCTTTCAAGCTTGATATTAAGTGAATCATAGTCCTGGTTTTAATACTCTTTACGTTTTTGAAGTCATTATCGCCCGATTTACCAATTTCTACCATTAATTTGAGCTAAGGTTCATGTTTAAAAATTTACCCATGTGTGACATGCATGTATTTTGATGTCTAATGATAGAAAATGAATGTTACTTGTGTGATAAACGACTGTTGCTAGGTGATTTTAAGTAAAAATGTCAAAAAGGATCTATTTGCAAAAGTTGTAAAATATTGGTAGAAATATGTGAATAAATGAAAGATGTGGGCTGCTATAAGTGTGTATAAGGTTTGGCTAGGCTTGAGTTTTGAGAAAAATGAATACATTTCATTTTACAAGACTATGAACTAAAGTGTAAATAAGTGAAAAGTCAGGGGCAAAAATATAAATTTACATTAATATTTTTGGGACAAATTGAATAATGTGAGTAATAAAACAAAATGTGTCACTATAGATCAAGAAAGATGAGGAATTGACTTAGATCGGGGAAAGGGCAAAGTTGTGGACTAAATCGTAAAATTTGCTATTTTTGTATCGAGGTAAGTTTATATGTAAATAATGCATCATTAATTTATGTTTATATGCTTATATATTGTACAAATTGTGTAAATGATCTAATGAATGTATTTGATAAAGTTTGATAAGTGATAAGTGAGGAAAAATCCTGGTTGAACCTAGGAATAGAATAGTATATGAGTGACATATCACTAGGAACCCAAGTATGTGATTAAGTGATTAAGTGATGTCTGGGTGCTTGTCTAGTACGTAAACCAGTGGCTAGGTAATCCTGCATTTGTTGCAGATACCTGTCAGCTTGTGTGAGCAGTACTGAGTAGTTACGTCCCGACCGTCAGCTTGTGTGAGCAGACCCATAACTCGCTTGAGAACGAGCATATATGTGAAATGTTATAAGTGGTAGCTTCGGGTAATATATGTGGCACTTATGTGCAAACCATCCATGTATCCGTTAGTATTCTAAGTGTTCAACGGGAAAAATAACAAAAGATGTGGAAAGATGTGTGTTTGTATAATGATGTGGTATAGGTGTGTACGAGAAATTCGCAAGTATGAACATTATAAGTGATGAAATCGTGGGAAGTTGTGCTTGAGTAAGTTTAGCATATGTGAGCTCAATGGTAATTGCATTAACTCTCATTATATGAATTTGCACGGTTAAGATGTTATTTATTTGCATATAAACTTACTAAGCTATTTAGCTTACTCTCTCCTTTCCTTTCCTTTCCTTTGTTTTATAGTATCACCAATCTAGCTCGGAGATCGAAGGACATCGGAGACTTGATCACACTATCAATTGGAACATTTGGTCTAGCTAGTCTCAACATTTTGAGTATGTCATGTATAGGGACGTGGTCTTTTTGTTATAAGTGTCATTGTGGGTTTGGCCAAATGTATTGGCTTATATTGGTACAAAATTCATTTTACGTAAGGCCATTTGAATTTAACTTATATTGGCATAAGTATATGTATATGATGATGCCTTTCATTGATGTGTGGAAATACATGATTTGAATGGTTGAATAGGTAATATTTATGCATGGTAGTTGTAACCTAAGAATGATAAATTGATGTCTTGGTTGTGGACTTTTGGTTGCTTAAGTATGCCATGTTACATGCTTGTGAATTGGTATAAGTGTATCTGTGTTTTAGGGTGGAAAATGGTTTGGTAAATAGCCTATATATTGTCCATATGGGTAGATACACGTGTAACACCCCTTACTCGTATCCAACGTCGGGATAGGGTACGAGGGCGTTATTGGACGATAACACAATCAACCGTACATTATCGAGCCATAAAATTTTCTCTAATTTAAAACCTTTCAACTTCCACTTTAAAGTCCCTTATAGGGGTCTACGAGGCCCAAAACATACACTGATAATGATTCTGGACTAAATCGGGAACTTTTGAAATGATCGAGTCACTACTAAAATTTTTCACATTTTGGAGAATCACAAGCCCGTGTGAACAGGCCGTGTCATCCACCCGTGTAACTCTATGTTTATGATGTCATCAAACATTTAGGGACACATGGCCAAGTCACACACCCGTGTGCTAGGTTGTGTCCTCCACACGGCTGAGACACAAGGCAGTGCCTCTGCCCGTGTGGCCAACACCTAGGCTATTTTCCAATCCCTTTTTGTGCTCACAACTCTTCATACCCATTTACCTTTCATAGATACAATTCATAGTATATGTAAGCAACCATACATCCAAAATCAAGACATACACCCTTCATGCACATGCAACACTTATCATACATAAACTCCACATACTCATCAACTCAATACATGCAATTGCCATTTCCATGCAATGCATCACCATATGATTATATATAACTAACATTGGCCAATTCTCAATGGCCTTATACAAAGTGAATATCACATCATTATAAGCCAACATTTTTGGCCAAATTATCTATGACTCAAAAATAAAATACCAAGTCTCTATACATACCACAATTTCAAAAATACTAAAATCATCTATACCAAAATAATGCCATGGTAGTGTGATGCTGCTTCCGACGATCTCCAACCTCATGCTAACCTGAAAACACTAAGAGAAAAAGGAAAGGAGGGTGTAAGCTTTATAGCTTAGTAAGTTTGCATATAACAATAAGCAATTCAATTAACAAGATATTTCACATGATTTCAACTTTTGCTCATGTTCAACTTATGTTGTCTTCCTGTTCACTGTCACTAAATTAATTATATATGGAGCTACAGAACTAAAATTTTAGATCTGATAATTTTCCTTGAAAATAGACTCACATACCTTCTTACCATAAAATTTCCAGAATTTTTGGTTTTGCCAATCAATAAAATATATTCATTAAAGATTCCCCTATTTCGTTGTTCAATAGCTCTGACTCCTCCTTACCAAAAATCTAATTTATCATTATATAGAGTTTAGATAAACTTTTCTTTTGTTTCTATTGAAATTATACTCATCAAGGATTCTAAGAATATAAATTACACACCATAACCATTTTTATACAGTTTTTAGTGATTTTCCCAATTTGGAACAGGGGATTTTCAAAACTATTCAGACCCTATCTCACCAAAATTTAAAATCTCATAATATAAAAATCATTTGCTCACATCATTTCTTTTCTGTGAAAATAGACTGAATGAGATTTAATTTCATAACTTATTCAGACTCTAATTCAATTTCCACCATTTTTGGTGATTTTTCAAAATCACGTAACTAATGTTGTTTCAAACAGTTTTATTGAAAATTTTACTCTTCCATGTTTTCCTCATATTATTTTCATTTATGAACACATAACATCAATCATGCTCAATATTAGCCATTCCAATGGATAGTCATCATCAATATTTCCAAGTATTCATGTTAGCACTTACACTATATCAACCTTACCACAAGTTCAATCACATTTCGAGCACTTTGCTCATATGTATACACCTGCACTTACACACCACATCACCACACAAGTCCCTTTTAGTAAGCTTTTCCCGTTGAACCCTTTGGAATAACATCCAATACTCAGTGGTTTCAGCACATAGCTTCACCAACACATGATCCGACTCTTGTGTACACATGGTATACACCCAGTATTACTCATGTGACCTAGCCATTAAATCACGTAGCTCTTGTGTCTACATGGTGTCCAACACTAGGAATCACACATGTGACCTAGCTATATATAAAATAGCTCTCATGTCTATAGGATGTACCCTTGGCAACATACATGCGACCTAGCTATTTTAAACCCGTAGCTCTCGTGTACACATGGTATACACTCAGTATTACTCATGTGACCTAGCTACTCATGAAATTATCATCCCTTAGCTCTCTTGTACACATGGTATACACATCGTATAACATATGTGACCTAGCTAGCACATAGCATCTCGTAGCTCTCTTGTACACATGGTGTCCTACCCTCGAAAACACACACGTGACCTAGCTACACATTATCCGTATCTTTCGTTTTTTGAAGGTTCAATCGGGAACACCAAATTTTCGTAATTCACCAAATAATAGAAGTTATCCAACATTATCCATAGCATACAATAAATTATATTTATGGAATTAAAATTGATGTATTACTTACATATAAACTTACCATTTCACATAATCACCATAGTCATAGAAAGCACTTTCGAATACAACATTTCAATTCATTTTCATGTCACCTATGTCACCTTGTGTCATAGGCATATTTTAAATCAATTCAACAACATAAGATACTAAACATGTAATTCAACATAATCAATTTAATACCCCAATTTATGTTTCAAACATACATTACAACATTCTTGCATTATTATTATCACACCAACTTACCTCGGACGCAAAAGTGACTACTTTTCTCGATTTGGTCCACAACCTTGTTCCAAGCCTGAATCTCATTTTTTGTGATCAATAATATCATAATTAGCTCATTTATTAGTCACATTATTCAATGTGACCCAAAAATCGCATTATGGTAAATTTACGTTTTTACCCATAAACTTTTACATATTTACACTTTTACCCCTAGGCTCGTAAAATAATTTTATTCAATTTTCTTGTACATTGAAATTATCCAAACCATTTTCTCTTCTATACCAGCCCCTAATTTCCACTAAATCACACACTTATCCATAAATTTACAACTTTCGCATTTAAGTCCTTTTTATGGTTTTCACCAAAAATCACCTAGCAAAAGACGTTCACCACACCTCAAGCATTCATTTTCTACAATTAGACATCAAAATATATGCATATGATTCATGGGTAAATTTTTAAACTCAAACCCTAGCTCAAAATATGGCTAGTAATAGGTAGATTAGGTGATAAGGATCTCAAAAATGTGAAGAATGTTAAAAACGGGGCTAGAACGGACTTACCACCAAGCTTGGAAGCTTGAAAAACCCTAGCCATAGTGTCTTCTTGTTACATTTGGCCATAGGTAGAAGATGGAAACTAATTTGGCTTGATTTTCCCCTTTTAATTCTTTTAATTACTAAATGAACAAAATGCCCTTAAAGGTTTTTCTTTCAAATTTGTCCTATTCATGCCCATTTTTGTCCAAACAAAAATATAATGGTCTAATTCCATTTAAGGACCCCCACTTTAAAACCCCACTTCAATCAAGTACCTTTATGAACAAGAACTCACATTTTTTCTCCTTTTACAATTTAGTCCTAAACACCAAATAGAACACCCAATCGATAAAATTTCTTAACAAAACTTCCACACAATCATTCTATCACATTATAAACTTTAAAACTTAATCAAAATAAATTTTTCTATTTCAGATTTATGGTTTTCGAAACCACTATTCTGTTTAGGCCCTAATTCAGGCTGTTACTACACGACCGTTTGTCTAGGCCGCGTGTGACACACGATCAGCCCCATAGGCGTGTGAATAGGCCGTGTGTCCCCCGCACCCTAATTAGGAAAAACATAATGCTCATTAGTAAAACACACGGGTAGAGGTACGACCGTGTGTCTCAGCCGTGTGTAGGACACGGCCATAGGGCATGGGCGTGTGCCCAGGCAGTGTGAAGTCCACACGTTAAATGCAAAAATTAAATTCGCCATACGGCCTAGCACACAGGAGTGTGACTTGGCCGTATGACCCTAGAATATTGGTGACGTTATAAACAGATAGTTACACAGGTTGAGGACACGGGCGTGTCCTGAGCACAAGGACGTGTGTGACCACATAGCCTACCCACACAGGCGTGTGACTCTTCAAAACATGAAAAAAATTACTAAGTGTTGTGAAATTTTTGAAAGTTCTTGGTTTAGTCCTACACCACTCCCAAAGTATGAATTGGGCCTCGTAGACCCATAATAGGGACATTGAGTGTATGTATGAAAATTTTTAAATGGAACACAAATTTTATGACTTTGTGTGGTACGTTTTCGTGTGTTTAAGTCTGGTAATGCCTTGTACCCTATTCCGACGATGGATACAGGTAAAAGGTGTTGCACGTGTGCTCATTCTGAGCATTCTATTTCTCAATTGTTAGGATGCAGGGGACACACAGCCAGGCTACACGCCTATGTACCAGACCGTGTGTCACACACGACCTAGACAAACGCTCGTGTGTCTACCCGTGTGGACAAAATAAGGCTATTTTCCAAGCCTTATTCCTCACCCTTTTTCATCCAAAATCTGCATAAAACTTTATCAATACCAACCAACCAATTCAAGTATTTAAATTCAACCAAATTTATTATTCAATATGTTATATTTTCACATATTCACTTATTTCAAATCTTACCTCATTTAACACACATGTTTAATCTACCAATTCAAACCATACCAACATACATGTAAAACCATAATTTACTTTATAAATATACCAAAATCAAGTCATCACTAGCCATACCAATAGCTAGTTCACATTCAATCATTTCAAGATATATATTAGCCTTACTAGTCTATACATGCCATTATACCAAATAAGATCCATATTTATACGAAAATGAGTGGAGGATAGTGTGATGCTGTTCCGACCATTTCCAACCTTCACGAGCTTCCGAGCACTATAAAATAAAGAAATAAAACCTAGTAAGCATTTAATGCTTAGTAAGTTCATGTAACAAGAATCTAACTTACCATGTATTTTCGTGCATCTTAATCACATACATAAACATCCAACTAAGTGAATTATTAGCCTATCACACAACTTAAAAATTTCAAGTTAGTCAAGTAACTTTACATAATCTCATTACCTTAGATGAGCTCGTCGTATCATGTTTCCTACATGCTTATCATTTTCCATATCACATATACTTTTTCAAGATAAATTCATTCAAATTCCATTAACCATTTCCAAGTTTTGCCCATTGAATTTCTTGAAAATATCGATGGATACTCTCATGTAGTACACTTAAAGAGTACGAAACTCTAGAGCCAACTTTTCAAGTCATTTGGGTAAATCATGTAATATATATCATGAAGCATATCTGGGTCAATCAAGTATGCTCATTACAGCAAGGTCTCATGTATTAGTTCACAAAGAACTTTTAATCGGGAAAGTCGTGTAATAAGAGCACCGGATAGCCAAATCTCATGTAGTTCGTGCGAGTCATGACTAGACGTTCACACAGAGCTGCGCTTGTGTCTGCAACGTATGCAAGATTACAATCGATCGATTATCATAGCGCACACAAAAGGTCATGTTTGTGTCTGCAACATATGTAGGATCACAATCGGGCAAGTCATGTATCAAGATGCTCACACAAAGCAATGGTAGTCCACAACTTATAAGAAATTACTACCAATCACTATACTTGCAGAACTTTATCTCATAATGCTCGAGAGACTTCTCAGGATTACTCGTTGAGCTAAATCCTATCTACAACACATGCAGAATTACGTTCACACTAATTCATCGAATTTCCTTCATTCAACCGGGACTTATCCCTTTTCTCAAGTAATATCAAACATATTATCACATTTTATATATTTAACATTTACATAAACATTCCTATCCTGTAACATGAAGTTCAAACATTTTATTATTCAATACTAATTACATGAACTTACCTCGATCCATGTTTGTATGAAAATATACTAATCTGAAATCTTTTCCTTTCCTCGATCTAGCTTTGTATTTGAGTTTTCTAGATCTATATAAAAGAATTTATTCATCAATTCATCATATTTCATATTCATTTGGACTCAATTTACACTCTAGGAAAAATTACTATTTTTCCCCTAAACTTTTCATAAATTCCAATTTCATCCCTAGGCTCATAAAATGAAATTCACACAATATAATTATAACAGCCTGAATTAGGGCCTAAACAAAACAGTGGTTTTGGAACCACGAATCTAAAGTAGGAAAATTTATTGCGATAAAGTTTTGAGGTTTATTATACGATTGAATGCATGTGTGAAAATTTGGTTAAGAAATTTTAGTGATAAAGTGTCCAATTTGGTTCTTAGGACTAAATTGAAAAAGTTGCAAAATGTGTGTTTTAATTGCTAAAGGGATTTGATTATGATGAATTCTTAAATTAGAAGTCCTTATGTGGTAATTAGACCAATATAGTTTAGTTTGGGCAAAAATAGACATGGAATGGACAAAACATCAAAGATTAAGTGAAGGGCATTTTGGTCATTTGGTTATTAAAAGAATAAAAAGGGAAAAATAAGCCAAAATTGTTGTCCATCTTCCTCCTCCATAGCTGAAAATACCTAAGGACACCATAACTAGGGTTTCATTTATTTTCAAGCTCCAAGTAAGTGTATCTTATTTCCGTTTTTAATGTTCTTTACATTTTTAAGTCCTCGTAGTTCGATTTACCTATTTCTACCATTATTTTGAACTAGGGTTAATGTTTAAAAATTTAGCCATGTGTGATATGCATGTATTTTGATGTTTAATGGTAGAAAATGAAAGTTTGATGTGTGATAAACGATTTCTAATAAGTGATTTTCGATGAAAACATCCAAAATGACCTATTTGTAAAAGTTGTAAAATAAATGGTAAAAATCTTATTTGAAAGAAAATTTGGGTTATTATAAGCATGAGATAGGTTCAGCTAGGCTTGGGTTTTGAGAAAAATGAATACATTTCATTTTACGAGCCTAAGGACTAAAGTGTAAATAAGTGAAAAGTTAGGGTAAAATGTAAATTTGCCTTAATATAATTTTTGGGTCAAATTGAATAATTTGAGTAATAAATGAGCTGAATGTGTCATTATAGATTAAGAAAGATGAGGAATTGGCTTAGATCAGGGAAAGGGCAAAGTTGTGGACTAAATCGAAAAATTTCTATTTTTGTACCGACGTAAGTTTATATGTAAATAATGTCTTATTATATTTATGTTTTGAATGTTTTAATATTTTATGCATTATGTATAACTATCTAAATGTGTATATAGATCAAGTAGCGATAAGTGAGAAAATCTCGATTTAACGTTAGGAATTGAATAGGATATGAGTGACATGTCACAAGGAAACTAAGTGTTTAAGTGATTAAGTGATCCGGGTGTTGGTCTAGTACGTCCTACCAGTGGCTAGGTAATCTGGCATGTGTTGGGAATACCTGTCAGCTTGTGTGAGCAGCACTGTGTAGCTATGTCACGACCGTCAACTTGTATGAACAGACCCGTGATTAGCTCAAGAGTAAGCTCTTAAGTGATAAGTGACAAGTGGTAGCTTTGGCTACAAATAAGTGTGGCACTTATGTGAAAAACTTTCGAGTATCCTCTAGTATTTCGAGTGGTTCAACGGGTAGTTAAATGATATGGCATAGTGTGAAAGCAAGTGGAAATGGTTGTGTTATGAGCTGATGCAGGTATGAGTGTGAAATTTGTAAGTAATGTGACTGATGTGTATAGTGGACTTTTGGTAAGATTGAAATGAGTAAGTTGTGAATCCAATTTATAACACCCCTTACCCGGGTACATCACCAGAATCGAGTACGAGGCATTACCGAATGATAACACAACCAATCATACATTATCGAGCCATAAAACTTCACTCCAATTGAAAACTTTTCAAACTATATCATTAAGTCCCTAAAATGGGCCTACGTGGCCCGACACATACTTTGGGAACCATTTGGGACTAAACCGATAACTCTTTAATATTTTTGAGACACTTAGGAAATTTTCTTGTTTTGAAGGGTTACCCGCTCGTGTGGGCCGGTCGTGTAACGACACACGCCCCTGTGGCTCAAGACACGCCCATGTCTCCGCCCGTGTAACTCTCTGTTTATGATGTCAGCACACATTCAAGGTCATATGGTCAAGGCACACGCCTGTGTCCTACGCCGTATAGATGCAATTGAGGCTATTTACCAAGCCTTTCTGTCATCCAAAATCACTTATACACTTAGGCCAATTTCATCAGTACACAACATGACATATTTAGGCCTCCAAGTAGCCACTATTGAGGCATAAATTCATTACTCAAATGACATAAGTTTAATGTATCACATCACCCTTACATTGCCATTAACCACCTACAACTTACATTACCACCCTTACTCTAAGCCACCCAACATACACTTGCATGACCATTCACATGACACATTTCTCAAGTCCATATCATATACAAAATTCATTCACCCATATGCAAACGTACTCATTCATGTATTGCATCAATATGACTTATAACATAGCTATGATTAGCCATTTCAAATGGCCTTATACGACAACAAATTTCCATTGACTTAGGCCAACTCAATAACATATACACACATATATTCAATTCCCTATACATGCCATAAAATTATAAATATTTGGAAATGTTTTGATACCGTTCTTAGCTTGATAGTGTGATTGAATCTCCGGCAACCTCCAACTCGAGCTAGCATCTGAAACACTATAAGAAAAAGGAAAGGAAGGGAGTAAGCGTTATAGCTTAGTAAGTAAAAATGTAAATAGTAATTAATTCATTAACATGCTTCAATAAAACCTACCATTATGTTCTAAAAACAATATGGTTGTAATTGCACATAGTTTCCACTTTTTACTCTTGTCCATGTCCACCCTAAGCTATTTACTCACACCATAGTCACTAAATTATTTTTATCCAAAGCTATAGAACTCCAAAATTAGATCTGCTAATTTTCCCCAAAACTAGACTTACATATCTTTTTACCATAAAATTTCCAAAATTTTTGGTTTAGCCAATCAATATACTTTATTCATTAAAGTCTCCCCAGTTTCACTATCCGACGGTTACAAACCCGCTTCACTAAAATTTAATTATCACATAGTATAGAATTTAAAGTATGCACTCGTTTATTTCTTTTGAAAGTAGACTCATTAAAGAATTCAAGCATATAAATCATATCTCACAATTATTTTTTTTTATGATTTTTAATTATTTTCCAAATTTGGAAGAGGGGATTTTCAAACCCATTCTAACCCTGTCTCACAATAATTTAAATATCTCATAATTTATAAATCATTTGCTCACACTATTTCTTTTATGTGAAAATAAACTCAATTAGCTTTAATTTCATCACTTATTCATACTCTAATTCAAATTCTACCATTTTTTGTTATTTTTCAAAATCACGTAACTGCTATTATTCCAAACTGTTTTATTAAAAATTTTACTCTTCCTTGTTTTCCTCATATTATTTTCATTTATGAACACATAACACCAATCATGCTCAATAATAGCCATTCCAATGGATAATCATCATCAATATTTCCAAGTATTCATGTTAGCACTTACACCATATCAACCTTACCACAAGTTCAATCACATTTTGAGCACATTACTCATATGTATACACCTGCACTTACACACCACATCACCACACAAGTCTCTTTTAGTAAGCTTTTCCCGTTGAACCCTTTTGAATAGCATCCGATACTCGGTGGTTTCAGCATATAGCTCTACCAACACATAATCCAGCTCTCGTGTACACATGGTGAACTCTCGATATCACCAATGTGACCTAGCCATAAAATCTCGTAGCTCTCATGTCTACATGGTGTCCAACACTTGGAACCACACATGCGACATAGCTACATATAACATAGCTCTTGTGTCTACATGATATAACCTCGGTACCATGCATGTGACCCATCTATCTTTAATCCGTAGCTCTTGTGTACACATGGTATACACCCAGTATTACACATGTGGCCTAGCTACATATGAAATTATCATCTTGTAGCTCTCTTGTACACATGGTATACACACAGGATTACACATGTGACCTAGCTAACACATAGTATGTCGTAGCTCTCTTGAACACATGTCGTCCTACCTTCTGAACGACACATGTGACCTAGCTACACATTATTCGTATATTTCATTTTCCGAAGGTTCAATTGGGAACTCCACTTTCCATAAATTTCCAACTCATAGATGTCACCAATAATGCTTCATAATATGCATTTAAAATATTATGACACAAATGAAAACAATGAATTATTTACACACAAACTTACCTCGGTCCAAAATATCGAATTATTGCACTTTAGTTCGAAACCTTTTTCTTTCTCCCGTTTTAAGTCCGAATCTCGTTTTTCCTGATTATTAAGCTTGGAAAGCTTTAACAAACCCTAGCCATGGAGGACATGAGAGGTTCGGCCTTACCATGAAGAAGATGATAGCATTTTTGCCTTATTTTTCCCATTTTATTCTTTTATTTACCTAATGATCAAAATGTCATTCATTAAAAACCCTTGGTATTTTGTCCACCTAAGGGTATTTTTGTCCAAACAAAGTTATAATGGCCTAATTGCAATTTAAGGACCTCCACTTTAAAAACCCATTCGAATCAAGTACCTTTATGAATTAGAACACACATTTTTCACCTTTGACAATTTAATCCTAATTGCCAAATTAGACACCCAATCGATAAAATTTCTTAACAAAAATTTCACACGATAATTCTATCACCCTATGAAATTTAAAACTTTATCGCAATAAATTTTTCTACTTCAGATTTGTGGTTTTTGAAACCACTGTTCTGTTTAGGCCCTAATTCGGGTTGTTACAACTCTCGCCCCCTTTAAGGATTTTCATCCCTGAAAATCTTACTAGGTGAAGTAGTTTCCAATTCTCATGAAACATTCTCACTAACTTTCCACAATCATAAATTGATTTACTCTTGTATACCTCTTTTCCAATAACCTTTAAAATTTAGTACATTATGCCGGAATGCATCATTAAAATATGAATTACTCTCTCTGGTACACCTATTCTCGATAATCCATCGAATAAGAACTCTACACAACTGAAATGATTATACGGATCTTTACTAAACAAACAACCACAATCCAATTAACACCTTTCTTTTCGGAGATTATGACAACCCCAATATGAAACTTATGGTAACTCTATCTCGCCACCACTCCCATTCCATTACTAACTATATTAGTTTCGAATACACTGGATTTTGGCTTACTTGCTAACAAATAGATGTCTGAACATAAACTCAAAAATTATCACAATACAAACTCAATCACCAAAACATTTACACACATAACTGTACATTTTATTATTCTTGGATGAACAGACGTGTTACTACTGAGCCCTACACCAAGACTTCTGCATAAGTTCTAGATTCATCAGTATGAAAATTTTATCTCGAAATAACAACAATAAGAATCATGTCTGACCTACAAATCAATATCAGAAGTAAACTCACTCTAAGCTCATTTAGATTACTATTCACTATCACATTTCTGAGTTTCTCAATTTTGCAAAAAAAAAAAAAACTTGCTTTAACATTTACTATTGCTAGAATTAGACCACCACTAATAAGATCAATTGAGTAACCAGTACTCACAAAAAAATAAATAATAAAAAAAATTTCCCATTCAGGCATCTGTAACCATAACTGCTTCCTCACAGATAAATCGAAAATTTTCTCGAAATCTTTCATCATCTCTATCCATTGATAAAGTTTTAAACTTCAGATCTTTTTCTGTAACATTAGGCACTTTTAACTATTATGATCAGGATGCATATGACGTTTTTTCATCAAGCATATGATATTATCGAACTCCTAGCACAGGCATAAAAATGGTTGTCTTTAAATCACTTAGTCGAACGGTTCTTTTCAATATGATTTTAATCGTCTGAACATACAACCCATCATTTTACATTTTAGTACTATTTATATCTAGGTCATGCAAAAATACTTAACTGAAAAACAAAAATCTTTTTCTCAACTTAACATGCTTATATAACCATCCACTTATCACATTTCCCACACATCATATTCATGCTATCATTTATCCCATATAAATAAGCAACTCACTCGTATAAAACCTCATCATACATTCATATTACAGCTAATATTAACCACATTAGATAGCCTTATACAAAATGTAATCCCCAATAGCATAGGCTCACACAACTTAACCCATCAATCGTTACAATGTCGGACTATGATGAAGCCATAACCATCTGATATTTTTAAAATCAAAGATGCCAAAATAAAATCAACATTTCCACTGCATAGATAAATAATATTCCAGCTATAAAATTGTACTAAAATTTTAAGAGCACCACCCCTATATAAAAAATGAAACCTCGATGGGGTTTCAAGATAATTCCAGAAGAAAACATCACTCATACGTACTAAAGTCGATTATAATAGAAGCAACATAATCTTCTTATAGGTTAAGTAGAACAATGACCAATAAGAACTAGATACTATCACCACACCAATTCTGTCGTCATTAGATTCACACCATCTCATCTATAACCATCACTCACTTTCATACCATTTCATTTAGTTCTCATACAAGCATATTATTTCTACTCATTCTAACTCATTCAACCATGATCATGTATTCGCATAATTTTACATCTATGTCATACACACTGTCATCAACCATATAGATTCATCTGTCTCATACACAATATCATCACACACTTAGTGTCAACAAATTAGCCGAAACTATAAAATATCACACACTTAGTGCCCATAATTTAATAGCCATAGGTATTTCCATCTTTCACACACTCAGTGCCTCATACGCTCAATCTACATTCATGTACTCGATCTCACAGGTTACTCACATAACATCATGTAAATGCCAAGCAAACATAAGTGCTCGTCATAGCATAAAATTACACTTCGTTTCATTTTTCCATGTTAATTTCTTACATTAATTATTGAACTTTTAGTATCACTTCACAATTATGTATTTTACTATCACATCCTCTCATGCACAATATTCTTTTAATAAGATCATTCATTCAAGTTCAATTTTCATGTTCACTACAAATTTATCCTTTAAATCCTCATACAGTTTCACCTACCACATTTAATCAAATTTTTGAGAACATCTAACGAAATTGGGTACTTCGTTTTGCACAATCTCATAGTTCAATTATGACCTTTCATATATACACATAATACACTGAAGCTATAGCCTAGGTATGGTCTTATACGAAAAATCACACAGTTTCATTTTTCACATATTGCCATGGTCAATCTATGGTCTTTATCATCAATTCATCACACGTCTCTAAACAAAGTACCCATTTCCAGTGTTCCACTCAGTTTACAAATTCAATATTATCACATATAAATTTTAACCATATCATGATAAACCCATTACAAGATAAGTTTCACTTTATCTTCTGCAAAGAATCACTCTAACTCATCGGAATATAATGTTTATTCAGAACAATAACATTTTACTCATATTCTTCCACTGTTCATTAATCCATTGTATTCTATTTCAACAAATCCATATAATCAGTAAATTATACGAACTTACTTATTCTCTTTCTGCATTATCGATGGTAGCTCAGTTTGAAAGCATCTCTACTTACCAAAATAATCTCATCGGGGTCGAGAGACATCACACTCTCACAATTCATGTATGGCATGTATAGCTAGACTCCCTCACACATGCTACGGTAGTCTGAGAACTGACTAAACCATAGCTCTGATACCACTAAATGTAACACCCCTTACCCGGGTTCATCATCAGAACCGAGTACGAGGCATTACTGGACGGTAACACAACCAATCATACATTATCGAGCCATAAAACTTCACTCCAATTTAAAACTTTTCAAACTATATCATTAAGTCCCTAAAATGGGCCTACGAAGCCCGAAACATACTTTGGGAACCATTTGGGACTAAACTAATAACTCTTTAATACTTTTAAGACACTTAGGAAATTTTCTTATTTTGGACGGTTACACGCCCGTGTGGGCCGGCCGTGTGACGATACACGCCCCTGTGGCTCAAGACACGCCCATGTCCTCCGCCCGTGTAACTCTCTGTTTATGACGTCAGCACACATTCAAGGTCACACGGCCAAGGCACACGCCCAAGTCCTAGGCCGTGTGGATGCAATTGAGTCTTTTTACCAAGCCTTTCTGCCATCCAAAATCACTTATACACTTAGGCCAATTTCATCAGTACACAACATGACATATTTAGGCCTTCAAGTAGCCACTATTGAGGCATAAATTCAGTACTCAAATGACATAAGTTTAATGTATCACATCACCCTTATATTGCCATTAACCACGTACAACTTACATTACCACCCTTACTCTAAGCCACCCAACATACACTTGCATGACCATTCACATGATCAAGTCCATATCATATACAAAATTCATTCACCCATATGCAAACATACTCATTCATGTATTGTAACAGCCCGAATTAGGAGCTAAACAAAATAGTGGTTTCAAAACCATGAATCTGATGTCTAAAATATTTTTCTAATTGAGTTTTGATGTTTATTTGGTGTTTGAATAATTATGTGAAATTTTGGTACATGAATTTTCTTACTTGCATGTCCAATTTGATAGGTTGGACTAAATTGCAATAGGTGAAAAATATGGGTTTTAATCCATAAAAGTACTTGATTAAATTAAGATTTTAAATTAGAGGTCCTTATATGGTAATTAAACCATTTTAACCTTGTTTGGACAAAAATGCCCAAGGAAGGGTGGAATACTAAAGGTTTTTAATGAAGGGCATTTTGGTCATTAGTTAATAAAAGAAATAAAAAGGGAAAATAAGGCCAAAAATGTGTCCATATTCTTCTTTCCTTGATCGAACCTAGCAAGAAGCCATAGCTAGGGTTTCTTTCAATTCCAAGCTTGATTGTAAGTGATTTCTAGCCCCGTTTTCAATATTCTTCGTATTTTTAAAATCCTCGTAACTTGCTCTAGCTATTTTTACCACTATTTCAAGCTAGGGTTGATGTTTAAAATTTTACCCATGAATGACATGCATGTATTTTGATGGCTACTGGAAGAATATGAAAGTATAAATGCTCCTTTTGTTTGCCAGTAAAATATTTTCCAGAAAATGATTTCTGGAAAATGATTTACTTTTCTGGTGTTTGGATGAATCTGTGTAAAATATTTTTTATTGTTTGGCAGATTTCTTGAAAATATTTTTCGGAAAAGCTATTTTTACATATATTAATAAATTTATATATATTAATAAATTCATATTTTAAATTATTTTTACATATATTGCAATGATTTATTTGTAAAAAAATAAATCAAATTATTAGACAAATGTTTTGCTACAAGTACATTAGTGAAAATTGAAAATAGTGATCAACCCCTTAAAGGGTTGAAACAGGCCAAAACTCAACAGATACCGAATATCTTCCTATACCTAAATTAACATTCACATAAACCATACCAATTGTATCAAATTTGGAGAAATGTAGTGATTGTATTTTTCTAGAGCAACAAAATCATTTAATGACATTAACAGGCAATGGTCACATTGACCAACAAAAGTGTTTAAATAAGACTAACAAATTTCAGCTCAAAAGATAAAAAGGACACATTTATAAATGATACTTGCGATATTAAGTAATAAAATTTATAAAAACTGATCACACCAAAACTAACTAATATCACGATTTTAAAGGCAAACGCACCTATCGAACAATAGTATAGTTTAGCCGTAAGACCGAGTTATCGTACCCAAGGGAACCAAAAGTACTAGTACTTATTTCCTTTCTATTATCTAGCCTAAAAATAAAAGAGGGTTGTTTGAAACTAATTCTAAAACTAACTAAAAGTGCACAAAAAGTAAAGTGGGGAAAGACTCTTTGGGAAAGCTGTTTGATATAAGCAATACTCAAGGGAGAATCCACCTAGATTTCACTTGTTATTGGCTTCTTGAACTAGAATATTTCTTCACTTGACTTGATCCGTAAAGATCCCTCACCTATGTTAATACCTCCGTCGAGGATAAGAAAAACTAATCCTAAGTGGTTAACTAAAGTTTCTTTATTAATTAACACCCCTAGGTTGCATTAATTTGATCTATGGATCCCCCTATTAGGTTTGACCCTAATCCGGTAGATTTATGTCGCCCTATGTCTAGGGTTGCATGCAACTCCACTTAACTATGGTAGATCTACTCTTAAAATAGGGACTTTTGCTCTCTGCCTAAGCACATCAGTTTCTTGAAGTAATACCTAGGACTACTAAATCAAGAATGAAGAACACATAATTAAGAACAATTCAAGTATTTATCATATAATTCAAGAATAAATAATAACAAGATCTGTCTTAGGTTTCATCCCCCTCAAGTATTTGAGAGGTTTAGTTCATAATTAATAAAGAAAACATCTCAAAAGAAATAAGATAACAAAACATAAAGAACCCAAAAACCCCTGAAGGAATTTAGGGAGATCCTCTGTCTTGATGTAGAATTTTGGCTTCTGGGATGAATCAATCGACTTCCCTTGGAGTAATTCCTTACTTTCACTCCTTGTGTTGGTAGAAATATGGTGCTCCTTTTTTGGAGAAAAGAGTACACCCTTAGAGTTGCCTCCTAGGGTCTTTATATAGAGCTTTGGGATGCCTTTCTTAGCCTCTAAGTATCCAAATTTGAGTGAAATTACACTTCCTCACGCCAGGGACATGCCCGTGTGCCACGCTCGTGTGGTTTCGATAAGGGTCGTGTTCGGGCCTGTTGAGGTGGCACGGCCGTGTAGCCTGGCCGTGCTTATCGGGGCTGGGCCATGTTGGACCTCATGTGGCACGACTGTGTGCCACGGCCGTGTGGTGATTCCTTGGGTCGTGTCGTTTTCACACTTTGGCCCATTTTCTTCATTTTCGGTCCATTTTTCGTTCTTTTCTCTTCCTTATGCTCTCTTAAGTATACAACATGAAATAGAAGGGTTAAGAGCACCAATTCTCACAAAATTAATAATAATTCATTCAGAAATTAGGCTAAACATGAGGTAAAAATATGTATAATTTATCGTTTATCAAATACCCCCACACTTAAGCCTTTGCTTGTCCTCAAGCAAAATCTCAATCCCTAATTAAAAATCATTCCTCTCAACTTACAATCGTTATTAATAATGTTTCAAACAAATCTACAGGTAATCATACAATGATAATTCAATCGGAAGAACATTGAAGATTCAATTACTCTAAGTTGAGAATTTTATCATTGAAACATAAGTTTTCTCCCTTCTCCTAAGTAATTATCTCTCTATCTTAATTAATAGGAGTTGACATCCTCACTAAAGATTCACTCTATCCACTCAAGGTGTTTAGGGTTCAAGAATTTAGTACTCTCTAGTCAACCTGAAAAGTTATTACCATAGGCTTGCTAGAAAATCAAATCTCCACCACTGTAGATTGATATGATACATCAATCAAAAGGTCTTTCAATTGTTGTAATGGGGCTTGGTTAAAGGTGTTGTCACAGGCTACAAAAGAAGCTTAGAATCGAGATTGAATTGAAAAATTATCTAGCTAGAGACATCTCTATCACTGGAACATATTTCTCGAGCTAATTCTTATGATAACATCATTTCCGCCTTGGTAGCCTTAAAATAGAAATATGCAAAAACCATTTGAACTATTATAGATTACAACTGAATTAATACATACATTTTTTTTTAAGAACAGTTCAACTACAATACAATAAATTGAATAAAACTTTACAATCTGGACAAGAGAATAAAGCTAGATGAAAATTTCAACTCAAATCTCGACAAAAATAGGGGTCAAAATAATTGAATGGAATTCAATTAAAAATGGGTGAAAGGTTAATATTAGAGGTAAGTCAAAGAAAAGGTTGTTAGGCTCAATGGGGTTCACTAGGGGTTAATTTATGGAGGTAGGCTTTTGTGGAGTAAGTGGGATAAATCCTAGGTGCCTTTATCATTTTTGTATATCAAATCAATGATGTGGTCTTGACATATATGATCAAAGCAAGTTCTAGAATAACAAATCAGTATTGACTCACTCAAAGCAATAATAAAAGTGAGCACGAAAGAATGTATACTCAAAAGGCTCAAAAATCTCACCATAATTATGGCCTTTGATGTCAATCTTGCGAATTTCAAATCTCAAGATAACACTTAGAATTAAGGAAAATAACTTATGAAAAAAAATGGGGTTCTCAAAAATTTCAACTTATCATACTTGATTCCCTAATGTTTTAAAGGTTGAATAATCAAAGTACAAGCACATATGTCTTAATTCTCACATATCAATAAAAATCATAAATCAATCAGAATATATTCCTAATAGGAGATTGAAGATAATGCAAAGAGTGAAAGTGATAATTTGAGAACAATGCAAAATGTTAGTAAAAAAAGTTCAGGGATTTCAAAGAGAGTGTACAGACTGAAAGAAGATTCCCCCCCCACACTTAAGATGTACATTACCCTCAATGTACAAAGATAACATTAGTAGCAATAAAAGCACAAGATCATAAGATAGGGAAAGGCATGAAATTTCCTGAATTTTGGATGAATTTGTGAGACGAAGATTGGAATTGGAAGAGACGGTAGTTGTGGCAGGGTGTTCCCATTTCCAGATAGATATGAGCTGTACAGCTCCTTTGAAACTGCAAGAGAATTTATTAGTCGTGGGGAATTTAGATTAAGAGAGATTACTCGTTAGGGGTTGGCTGATATGAAAAAGAAATAAAATAAAATAAAGTTCTAAAAATACTAATATTGAAATAATGAAAAAGGTAAAATGAAAGAAAATAAAAGTAAAAGTAAAAAGGAAAATAAAGTTAGAAGAAAAGGGTGAAAATAGGGATCAGTGTTAAAATAAAAGTTAAGATAAAAATAAAGTTAAGAGGAATAGAAGTCTCTAATCCTTAGATGGATCACGCGGTGGCGGTGGGGAAGTGATGTGAAGCTACTGGCATATCTGCTGTAATGTTGCATCGATGCGATCGAAGTACTAGAAACATTGCTGCTCGAATCGGGATAGGCACTCAGATATGTTAGCATATGAAGCTGCTGCATGAACTGGGCGGCGAGTGGGTGGCGACTCAGCTGGTGCATCCTCCTCCTGTGGTGGTGGTAGGACATCATCAAGAATGTCCTCGGGATCCTCCTGCTTGACATCTCTAAGTAGCTGGTACTATGGAAGATCCGTCCCATGGCGGGGCTGGATCATCCTCATGTGAAGCATGCTCTGTATGCCCTGTGGGGACATCTGGCCCACTAAAGTATATGAGGATGCCTGGGCTGTAGTGTTGAATAGGCCAAAATAGCGGCCTAATCTCGTGATGTATGGGCCCATGGAAATTATGCCTTTTCAGTGCCTCTCTGTCTGATGTTGGATTGCATGGGCGATGAAGTAGGCTAAGTTGATAACATGCGCGTTCGCCATGCACCACAGGAAGTAGGCATCGTGGGTGTTTACGACACCCGTGCTCTCGCGTCGTCCTGTCAATGTATGCGCAAGTAAGGAGTGAAGGTACCTCAGAGGTGGGACAAAGATGGTTGCTTTGGAGCGACTGGGGTCGTATGTATGTTGTTGAGGGGCTAAGGCATGCCAGCAGTGAACTGGAGAGACATGGATGCTGCAATCGAGCTCGGAGAGGTTCTTTTCCTCCTAAATTCCTCAGTGTAGAGACTAAGTGCTGTACCGAACTCTGGTACACTAAGCTGTCGAACGAGGCCTCCTAGATGGAATTGAATCGTCCCTGGATCGTCATGTCGGGTCATCACTGTCTGAAGGTGCAAAATGGAGTAGAACTCGAGGGTGAGTTCGAGGTAGGTGGCAGATGACAACTTTTTCCGTAGACAAGTTTATAGGGGGATGTACCTATGGGTGTTTTAAAAGCAGTTCTATAGGCCCATAAAGCATCGTCTATCTTTCTTGACCAATCTTTTCTATTTGTTTCTATTGTTTTCTCTAGGATGCGTTTTAGTTCCCTATTTGTCACTTCGACTTGGCCACTGGTTTGTGGATGATAAGGGGTAGCTGTTTTGTGGTGTACTCCATACCTTTTTAAAACTTTTTCAAATTGGGCATTGCAAAAATGGGTGCCCCTATCACTAATAATTATCCTAGGTGTTCCAAATCGAGAGAAATGTTTCTTCAAAAATCGTACTACCATTCTAGCATCATTAGTAGGTAAGGCTTGGGCTTCCACCCATTTTGACATATAATCTACTACTACTAGGATGTACTTATTCCCAAATGAAGTAGGGAATGGACCCATGAAATCAATACCCCATACATCAAATATTTCACATAAAAGTATATAGCTCTGAGGCATTTCATTATGTTGAGAAATATTACCTATTCTCTGGCATTTATCGCAAGAGGTCACATACCTGTTGGCATCCCTGAAAAGTGTAAGCCAGTAAAAGCCTGATTTGAGTACCTTATGAGCAGTTTTAGCTCCACTGTGATGTCCTCCTGTGGGTCCTGAATGACAGTGAATTGAAATCTGGTATGCTTCTGTTTTATCAACGCATCTTCAAATAACCTGATCTGCACCAATTCGGAAAAGAAAAGGATCCTCCCAAAAGTAGTTTTTCACATCAGCGAAGAATTGCTTCTTTTGCTGATGGGTCAGCCCTTTTGGGGTTCTGTTAGCTGCTAAATGCAAAATCAGCAAACCAAGGAACTGCTGCATCTGCTAAGGCTAGGAGTTGTTCTTCAAGAAACAAGTCGTTTATTTTATCGAGGTACTTGGATTGTGTGTTTTCTAATCCTGAAAGGTGATCTGTTGCCAAGTTTTTAGCTCCTTTCTTGTCCTTTATTTCTAAATCGAATTCCTGTAACAATAGAATCCATCTTATTAATCGAGGTTTTACATCAGTTTTAGTAAAAAGGTAGCGAAAAGCAGAATGGTCAGTATAAACAATGACTTTTGACAAAATCAAATAAGATCTGAATTTGTCAAATGCAAAAATAACAGCTAGCAATTCTTTTTCCGTGGTAGTATAATTTGCTTGAGTGGTTGTCAAAGTTCTGCTAGCATAATAAATTGGTTGAAAGTGCTTGTCTCTTCGCTGTCCCAAAACTGCACCTACTGCAAAATCACTTGCATCACACATTAGTTCAAAAGGTAGATTCCAATCAGGTGAAATCATAATAGGGGCATTGACTAACTTTTCCTTAAGAGTGTTAAAAGATTCTAAACATTCTTGGTCAAAGTTGAAAAGCACATTTTTTCTAGTAATTTTGTTAAAGGCTTAGCTATTTTAGAAAAGTCTTTAATAAATCTACGATAAAAACTGGCATGTCCTAAAAAGCTTCTTATAGCCTTAACTGAATTAGGGGGAGGTAATTTTTCAATAATTTCAAGTTTTGCTTTATCTACCTCTATCCCTTTACTAGAAATTTTATGTCCTAATACAATACCCTCTTGAACCATAAAGTGGCATTTTTCCCAGTTTAGCATTAAATTTGTCTCTTCACATCTTATCAAAACACGTTTTAGATTATTAAGACAAAGTTGGAAAGAATTACCGAAAACTGAAAAATCATCCATAAATACCTCCATGATGTCCTCCACAAATTCATTGAAGATAGCTAGCATGCATCGCTGAAAAGTAGCAGGAGCGTTACATAAACCAAAAGGTATTCTACGATAAGCAAACATACTGTATGGACATGTGAATGTCGTTTTCTCCTGATCTTCTAGAGCTATCAGGATTTGGAAGTAACCAGAGAGACCATCTAGGAAATAATAATACATGTGACCTGATAATCTTTCCAACATCTGATCAATAAAAGGTAAGGGAAAATGATCTTTTCGAGTTGCGTCATTCAGCTTTCTATAATCAATGCAAACTCTCCATCTAGTGACTGTTCTTGTAGGTATTGACTCTTTTTTGTCATTGGACACCACGGTCAAGCCTCCCTTTTTAGGAACAATTTGCACAGGACTTGCCAGAGAACTGTCAGAAATAGGATAAATAATGCCTTCATCTAAAAGTTTAATTACCTCGGCTTTTACGACTTTCTTCATGTTAGGATTCAACCGTCTCTGAGCTTGCACCGATGGTTTACATTCATCTTCCATTAAAATTTTATGGGTGCAAAAAGAAGGATTAATTCCCTTAATATCTGAAATTTTCCAAGCTATAGCCTGCTTGTGCTTCCTTAACACGTGGAGTAAGTCTTCTTTTTCTGCAATGCCCAAATCTGATACGATAATAACTGGTAAAGTTGAATCTTCCCCTAAAAAGGCATATTCTAAATGATCTAGAGTTGCTTTAACTCTAATTTAGGGGGTTCATCAATGGAAGGTTTCTGTCTCAACTCATCATTCATCTTTATATTTCCATAACTTATGTGTCCCGTGATAATTTCATTAGAATCTAACTCATTTCTTACTTCCTCAACTTCAGTGGTGGCTTCATCTTCCCCCCACCTTGAATAAGACACAGTTCCAACTTGTCTGTGAGGGAAAGTTCCTGAAAATTATCTTGAACAAAGTAATCAATAATATCAACAAAAAAACAGGAATCATCTTGTTCTTTAGAAAATCTCATGGCATCGTAGATTTTAAAAATGACTTCTTCCTCACCAACTCTAAGTGCTAATTTACCATCCCCTACATCGATAACAGCTCTAGCAGTGGCTAAGAATGGACGTCCCAAAATTAGAGGTACTTCAATATCCTCATCCATGTCAAGCACACCAAAATCAACAGGGAATATAAATTTATCTACCTTTACTAGCACATCTTCGATGATTCCCCTAGGATATTTAACAGATCTATCAGCTAGATGAATACTCATCCTAGTGGGCTGTGGTTCCCCTAGACCTAGTTGCTTGAACATTATTAAGGTATTAGATTAATGCTAGCACCTAAATCAACTAAGGCTTTATCAATAATTAAACTACCAATTAAACAAGGAATAGTAAAACTCTCTAGATTTTTTAGTTTTGCAAGTAGTTTATTTTGGAGAATAGCTGAGCATTCCTCGTTGAGTTCCACTATGGCTAATTCTTCCAACTTCCTTTTATTTGTCAGAAGTTCTTTAAGGAACTTCGCGTACTTCGGCATCTGTGAAATTGCTTCAACAAAAGGTAAGTTAATGTGTAATTGTTTAAAAAGTTCAAGAAATTTACCGAATTGAGCGTTTGTACGGTCTTTCTTCAACTTTATCAGATATAGAATAGGCGGTTTGTATTCCTTGAGTGTTGGTGGAGTGTTTTCCTTGGATTCCTCTACCTTGTCTCCTGGAGATTCTTGAACAGACTTCTTTTCTGGTTCAGCTAGTATTTTCCCATCTCTTAAAGTAATTGCTTTGACATGTTCTCTGGGATTTGGCTCAGTGTTACTGGGTAGTCCACCTTGTGGCCTTTCTGAGATTAATTTCGTAAGTTGACCGATTTGATTCTCAAGCCCTTGAATTGATGCTTGTTGGTTTTTTAGTGCCGTTTCAGTGTTTTGAAAATGGGTTTCTGATGCGGCCATAAATTTGGTGAACATCTCTTCAAGATTCGGCTTTTTCTCTTGTTGTGGTGGTGGCTGCTGAAATCCCGGAGAAGGCTGTTGTCTTTGATTTCCTTGTCCTCCCCATGAAAAATTGGGGTGATTTCTCCAACCTACATTGTAAGTATTACTATAAGGGTTATTTTGAGGTCTAGAATTGTTACCCATATAGTTGGCTTGCTCAGTTTCTATGCTGTGTCCATAAGATGAATAGTCTGGATTGAACATATTTCCTAGGGTTGCGTCGCACTGCATCACTGGCTGTACCTGCGTAGAACCAACAAAATTATCAAACTTTTTATTTAAAAGTTCTACTTGGTTAGTAAGCATAGTGACAGCATCAATATTATAAACTCCTGCAGCTTTTGTCAGTTTTGTCCTCATAACTTGCCACTGATAGTTATTTAGTGACATCTCTTCAATAAAATTCATAAGCTGCTCTGGGTGTTCTATTGTTGATTGTTCCTCCTGCGGCTACATCGATCATTTGCCTTGTTGAAGGATTCAAACCATTGTGAAAGGTTTGAACTTGTAGCCACAAAGGTAAACCATGATGAGGGCACCTTCTTAAAAGATCTTTGTATCTCTCCCAGGCATCGTAAAATGTTTCTAAATCCATCTACATAAAAGAAGAGATATCGTTTCGTAATTTAGCTGTTTTAGCTGGAGGAAAATATTTAAGTAAAAATTTTTCGGTCATCTGTTCCCATGTACTGATTGAGCCTCCTGGTAAAGAATTTAACCACTATTTGGCTTTATTTCTCAAAGAGAATGGAAATAGCCTTAGACGAATGGCATCATCAGAAACACCATTAATTTTAAAAGTATCACAAAGTTCCAAAAAATTGGCTATGTGTGAATTTGGATCTTCATCCTGTAAACCATCAAACTGCACCAATTGTTGTATCATTTGAATAGTGTTAGGTTTTAATTCAAAATTATTAGCAGCAATGGCAAGTCTAATAATACTAGTTTGAGTACCAGCCAAACTAGGTTTAGCATAATCATACATAGTGCAAGGAGCTTCATCCTGATTCACTGGTTGCGCGGCTATTGCGGGAGGTGGTGGAATGTTTTGGTTTGCTTCCATCTCTTCTGTAGGTTTTGGCCCTTGTTCTTGTCCTTGTTCTGGATAATGTAGGCTTCTTCTGATCTCTCTACGAGTTCCGCGAACTGTCGCTTCTAAGTCTTTGTCAAAAAGTAATGGCCCTGCCGGGTTGTTTCTAGTCATAAACTAGAAATACCTAGAAGGGAAAAAGTAAAGAAAATTAAATTAAAATAAAAATAAAAATAGAAATAAATAAAAACCAAAATAAATAAATATAGTAATGGCTAAAGTAATAGAAATCGAGTTTTCGTAATATTTTAGTTCCCCGACAACTGCGCCAAAAACTTGATACTCGCGATATTAAGTAATAAAATTTATAAAAACTTATCACACCAAAAACTAACTAATATCACGATTTTAAAGGCAAGCGCACCTATCAAACAGTAGTATAGTTTAGCGGTAAGACCGAGTTATCGTACCCAAGGGAACCAAAAGTACTAGTACTTACTTCCTTTCTATTATCTAGCCTAAAAATAAAAGAAGGTTGTTTGAAACTAATTCTAAAACTAACTAAAAGTGCACAAAAAGTAAAGTGGGGAAAGACTCTTTGGGAAAGCTGTTTGATATAAGCAATACTCAAGGGAGAATCCACCTAGACTTCACTTGTTATTGGCTTCTTGAACTAGACTATTTCTTCATTTGACTTGATCCGTAGAGATCCCTAACCTATGTTAATACCTTCGTCGAAGATAAGAACAACTAATCCTAGGTGGTTAACTAAAGTTTCTTTATTAATTAACACCCCTAGGTTGTATTAATTCGATCTATGGATCCCCCTATTAGGTTTGACCCTAATCCGGCAGATTTATGTCGCCCTATGTCTAGGGTTGCATGCAACTCCACTTAACTATGGTAGATCTACTCTTAAAACAGGGACTTTTGCTCCTCTGCCTGAGCACATTAGTTTCTTGAAGTAATACCTAGGACTATTAAATCAAGAATGAAGAACACATAATTAAGAACAATTCAAGTATTTATCATATAATTCAAGAATAAATAATAACAAGATCTGTCTTAGGTTTCATCCCCCTCAAGTATTTGAGAGGTTTAGTTCATAATTAATAAAGAAAACATCTTAAAAGAAATAAGATAACAAAACATAAAGAACCCAAAAACCCCTGAAGGAATTTAGGGAGATCCTCTGTCTTAATGTAGAATTCTGGCTTCTGGGATGAATCAATCAGCTTCCCTTGGAGTAATTCCTTGCTTTCACTCCTTATGTTGAGAGAAATATGGCGCTCCTTTTTGGAAGAAAAGAGTACACCCTTAGAGTTACCTTCTAGGGTCTTTATATAGAGCTTTGGGATGCCTTTCTTAGCCTCTAAGTATCCAAATCTGAGTGAAATTGCACTTCCTCACGCCAGGGACACCCCCATGTGCCATGCCCATGTGGTTTCGACAAGGGTCGTGTTCGGGCCTGTTGAGGTGGCACGGCCGTGTAGCCTGGCCGTGCTTGTCGGGGCTGGGCCATGTTGGACCTCATGTAGCACGGTCGTGTGCCACGGCCGTGTGGTGATTCCTTGGGCCGTGTCGTTTTCACACTTTGGCCCATTTTCTTTGTTTTCGGTCCGTTTTTCGTTCTTTTCTTTTCCCTATGCTCTCCTGAGTATACAACATGAAATAGAAGGGTTAAGAGCACCAATTCTCACAAAATTAATAATAATTCATCCAGAAATTAGGCTAAACATGAGGTAAAAATATGTATAATTTATCGTTTATCAATAAACCAATCATACCTGGCATCATTAACGCCATATCTCATGTCATTCATGCATCACTGCATCCTTATCGTCAAATTAATTCCCAGAAGTATAGGAATTGATCAAATTCACTAAGATAACAATGACCAATTCCTCTAGATAACATTACCAGCTTTTAATTGTTATTTTTTCGCTTGTGATGGAGGGGTGAACTTGGTAAGAACAAAGAAGTCGGGAGGGTCAATGTTTGTGTAATAGTTTTTTATTGTCTCTGTGATTTCAAATCCAAATTTCTTATAAAAGTTGATGGCATCTTCATTGTTTGTCTGAACATGCAAGTAGATTTCTGGTTGTTTTGCTTCAAAAAGAGATCAAGAACATGGTTCAATAGCCTTGTACCTGCATAAATTAAAGATTTTTAACAAACTATGGCTTCTATTCAGAATCAATAGGAACATAATTTTTCAACAAAAACATGCTGAGGCAGTTTAGTTACACTCTACATTTCTTCATCGTTGACCTCATTCTAATTTGCAAAACACAACCATTATTGTGCCACTGAACATGTGCAAATATTTTTTTAGTTCTAATTCTACTAATTTATTGTTGTTTTTATGCTAAATGACATTAAACTAAGAATTTGTTACGAATATGTCATAACCTCAGGAAGTATGTTGTTATCATTATTTTCTGTTGTCCCTAGTATCTCAAGGCAGGCCCAATAACCCCTAACACCAAGCAATAGTGGTCATAGAAATGTTAACACTTAACAGTTATGAAGTTTATAGTTATTGCACATGCAATTTGACTTGTAAAAGTTACAAACCATGGTTAAAATACAATAAACACTAGTTGATTTAATCTATAAAGATTATTTAAACTTGAAGATGCAAGGAAGCATGTTTTAATGGCTAAAAGGAAAATGGCATGCTATGGTGTAAAGAGATACGTAGGTAAGAAATTATTTTGTAGGATAAGAGACTTCAAGGCCTTCATAATGATCAAACCACACAGATGTTATAGGGGAGGGCAACATCTAACAAGGCAGATTGGGAGAGTGACAAAAGGAAGAATGGAGCAGCTTATGGAGTACAAAAGAGTTCTATATTGGTACATGTAAAGCTAGAAAAAGGTCATTGATGCCATTTTTTAGCCTTGGTGATAGAGCACATACCTTCTACAGTCCACAAAGAAGGGTAATCTTGTAAATGTAGAAAGGATTAAAAATGAATTAGACTAGCTTAAGATGATTATGAAAACAATGCAGACATTGATGTTTATCCAATTGAAGGAGACTTATTAACAATTTAAAGAATTCAAAGAAACAATTTGTTTATGGTAGAGTAGTATTTGGAGCAAATGTTTTTGATTGGATATAACTTTGTAAATTATATCTAAGCTTTATAAACTAAGAATGATAATATAGCAAAATATCATAGACACTATATGTTTGTTGAAATGTCTAGCTGAAGTCTAAATGTAACAGAACCTACAATATCGTCTTAGTTAACATTTCTCCAATGGGGTTTCTTTTTGGCTTTCTTTTATCCTTTGCTTTATATCTGTAGGAGAGAAGGGTGACATAAATCAATTAGTTTCTTATATGTTGCTAAGGGGGACTGATAGGTTTTAGTAACAACAAGCCATGGCAGTGGCAAATTTCCCTGTACTTTAGTTTAAAACTTGAGATATTTTTTGTTCCACTCCAAAATGTTTCAATTGGCTCCCCTTACAAAAGACAAGTAAGTTTAAATAATATTCCACTTACTAACTGTTCCTACTTTTTCATCATCTAGTTTTAATAACTTGGGACATGTCTAGTTATTCAATTTTAAATTCTATTTTTTTTCCATATATTTTTAGCTCTGGGTTGAATGTAAAATCAAGTGATTTTCCATAGATCTTTTTGTTAAAACATTAATAGTTGAAGAAAAGGCAAATACCAGAACAGTAAACGGTAAAATTAGGAAAAGAAAAATGCTAAAGAAGGACTGCAAAAAAGCTAAGGAGTGCTAAATACCTGGATGAAGAAGAAGGAAGATGAAGAAGTCACAAGGGGGAATAAAAAAGCGGCCCTGAGAAGAGAAGATATGCGAAAAGCTAATGAAAAAAGGAAATTTTTAAAGAATAAGAACAGAAGAAGTAAGAGGAAAAAGAACCTGGATGGGTGAAGAAGAAGGAAGATGAAGAACGGCCAAGGGGGAAAGATTAGTGAGCGTTTGGAAAGAAAAAAATTCTATAAGACATTTTCCCCCAAAAGCATCACATTTTACCCGTGTTTCTAAAAATATTTTCCCATGTAAAATATTTTCAGGTAAACAAACACCATAAAACCAAGAAAACATTTTCCTGGAAAACAAACATAGCCAAAGTGTGATGAACAACTTCTACTAGGTGATTTTTGGTGAAAATTGTAAAAAGGACTAAATTGTAAAATGTGAGTGTAGTGTGCATAAATTGTGAAATGATGGAAATTGGGGGCTGTTAGAAGAGGAAAATTGGTTTGGCTAGGCTTGAAATGCATGAAAATTGAATGAGAATCATAAACCGAGCCTAGGGACTAAACTGTAAAATTGAAAAAGTTAAGGGTCAAATTGCAAAATTTGCTATAGGAAGATTTTAGGATGTTTTGAATAATGTAGTGATCAATGAGCTAAATGTGTTGTTATAGATTGAAAAGATCGAGGAATCGACCTTGACTGAGGTAAGGACAAGGTTTCGGACTAAATTTCAAATTATCGCATTTTGTTATCGAGGTAAGTTTACATGTAAGTAATACATCAATTTTAAATTCCATAAATAGGATTTATTGTATGTTAAGAATAATGTTTGATAACTTCCATGATTTGGTAAATTATGGAAATTCGGTGCTCCCGATTGAACCTTCAGAAAAACGAAAGATACAGATAATGTGTAGCTAAGTCACATGTGTCTTTCCGAGGGTAGGTCACCATGTGTACAAGAGAGCTATGAGATGTTATATGGTAGCTAGGTCACATGTGTTATACGGTGTGTATACCATGTGTACAAGAGAGCTACGAGATGATAATTTCATGAGTAGCTAGGTCACATGCATAATATTGGCTGTATACCATATATACATGAGAGCTACGAGTTTAAAATAGCTAGGTTGCATGTATGTTACCGAGGGTACATCATGTAGACACGAGAGCTATGTATTATGTAGCTAGGTCACATGTGTAATTCCGAGGGTTAGACACCATGTAAACACAAGAGCTACGGGATTTAATGGCTAGGTCAAATGGGTGATATTGAGAGTTTACCATGTGTACACGAGAGTCAGATTATGTGTTGGTGGAGTTATGTGCTGAAACCACCGAGCATCGAATGTTCATCCGAAGGGTTCAACGGGGAAGCTTACTAAAAAAGAATTGTGTAGTTATGTGATGTGAAATTGCAGGTGTATTTATGAGCCAGTGAAATATATGTGTGCATGGGTGCATGTGAACTTAGGATTATGTAAATGATGTGTTCGGTATGTATATGATATTGGTAAGGTTATGTGGTTAGTTGATATGTGATGATATGATTTTTGGTGATTAAGAGAGTTGGTACGATGTTAATTATTTGCATATAGACTTACTAAGCTTCTTAAACCTTACTCATTTCTCTTTTTCCTTATTTTGTAGATTAATCAAGCCAGTTTAGAGATCGGGAAGCGTCGGAGGATCACCCACACTATCCACAATGTTCTTTTGGTATTGTAATATGTACTCTTTTGGGCTATGTCATGTATAGGGACTTAGTGGGGTTGTAAGTGTCATGTTGGTATGGCTATATTGTGGCAATTGTCTTTTGATAAGTGATTCTGTAATTAAGGCCATGTGACTTGGCCAATATTGATATTGGTTTATTTATGGATCCGCATGAGGTAATGCATGGAATGCTTGGTGTGTTTGTGTGTAGATAAGTTGAAATGGGTGATTGACTGTTAAATGAGGTCATTTAGATGCCTAAAAATGTGTATGGTATGTGGCTTTAAAAATGGTAAAGTTTGCATGTGTTTTTGGGTAAATGATGGCTCGGAATATAACCTAATTAGGGCTACACGGTCAGCCATCACGGCCATGTGTGTAGGGTATGTGAACTTTGCATGAACTTTTCGAAGAAGAAGGACGTCACATAGCCTGGTCACACTGACATGTCCCGTGGCCGTGTGACCAAAATTGCATGCTGACGTCATAAACAAAATACCCCAAATTTTCACACGGGGAGAGAGCACGAACGTGTTGAGGCCGTGTGAAAACCCCTATAGGCTCGAAATGAAAAATAATTTTCCAATAATTCAACACGGTTGGGGACACAAGCGTGTGTGACCACACGACTTGGTCACAAGAGTGTGTCCCTTTCTCACACGGGCGTGTGCCCTGTTTTTGACCTAAATATCCAAAATTTTTCTAAGATCTTGATTTGGTCCCGAACCACTCCCAAATAATATTTTGGGCCCCGTAGGCCCACTTTAAGGATTGCATGATATATTAAAGAAAATTTTTAATTTAGAACGAAATTTTGTGGCTCGACTTTGTATGATTGGTTATGTTATCATTCAGTAATGCCTCGTATTTGGTTTCAACATCAAACACGAGTAAAGGGTGTTACATTTAGTGGTATCTGAGTTATGGTTTAGTCGGTTCTCGGACTATCGTAGCGTTATGTGTGAGTCTAGCTATACATGCCATAGATATATTGTGATAGTGTGGTGACTCCTGACCTTTCTAAACTATATTTTGGTTTTTATATAGTAATGGATCCCAAAAGAGCTGTGGCTGATGATGCTGCTAGTAATGCGCCGGCTCCCGCACAAGGGACCGCGCCTGTAGAAAGTAGACATGAGAATCTGACTCAAGGAGATGAGGCTCGGGATGCATTTCTCTGAATGATGAATGATTGGTATACTGATTTTGTTAGAGCAAATACTAATGCTCAACCCCCTCCTCCCCGGCCTATATCACAACGGGTCCCCATAGCCCCATAGGGAATTGACTTGGTAATGATGACTAAACCTCCGGTGGATAAAATCCATAAACAAGGGGCCGAAGAGTTTAGAGCTAATGTCGATGATGATCCAGAGAGGGCAGAGTTTTGGCTCAAGAATTCTATACGAGTATTTGATAAATTATCTTACACACTTAAGGAGAGTTTAAAATGTGCCGTATCTTTGCTGAAAGACTCAGCCTATCATTGGTGGAAAATATTAATATCTGTGGTCCCGAGGGAGAGAGTGACATGTGATATCTTTTTGAAAGAGTTTCAAAAGAAATATATAAGTCAAAGATTTGTTGATCAAAAATGGAAGGAGTTCCTTGAGCTGAAGCAAGCAAAGATGATGGTAGCTGAGTATGAATGTGAGTTTGTTAGGCTCAACAAATATGCACTAGAATGTGTTTCTACTGAGGCAATAATGTGTAGAAGATTTGAAGACAGACTCAATGAGGACATCAAGGTGCTGGTGGGAATTCTAGAATTAAAAGAATTCGTGGTGTTGGTTGATAGAGCGTGTAAAGCAAATGAGTTAAATAAAGAAAAGAGGAAAGCTACTATTGAAGCTTGAAATACCCGGAAGAGGCCGATGAGTAAGTCCTTTCAATCTCAAACAAATAGGTCTAAAGAAACAAATCCTCGAATGACAGCTTCAGCAGGGTATTCACATCAAGATTGGGGTAAAACATATTCAGGTTCTAAAGTCTAGGCTACTTCGATGGCCAGTGTGGGTAGTGAGATCTGATAGACCTAAATGTCGAAATTGTGGTAGACGACATACTGGTGAATATTGGGGAACTAACCAGACTTATTTCAAGTGTGGTTCCCTAGATCATTTTGTTAGAGATTGCCCTGAGAAAGTGGGAGATGCGAAATTTCAAAGTGCTAGACCGAGTAACACTGCTCGTAAAGGTAGACCGCCGAGAAACGTCAGAGGTGGAGCCAGTAGTAAAAGCATAGTGAAGGATACAGCTGCGAGATCCGAGATGAGAACACCCGGTAGAGCTTATGCTATGCGAGCTCGTGAGGAGGCATCATCTCCTAACATGATTACCAGTACATTCTCACTTTATGATACTAATGTTATTGCATTGATAGATCCAGGCTCCACACATTTTATATTTGCATGAAATTGGTGCATAGTAAGAAATTTCCTATAAAGTTAACTAAATTTGTGATTAAAGTGTCGAAACCATTAGGCAAATTTGTGTTGGTAGATAAGGTTTGCAGGAATTGTCCTTTGATGATTCAAGGATATTGTTTTTCGGCTAATCTGATGTTGTTGTCATTTGATGAGTTTAATGTTATTTTGGGCATGGATTGGTTAGCATTACATGATGTCAAGGTAAATTGTAGGTGGAAAAACTCTTGAGTTAAAATGTGAAAGTGGTGAAATTCTTTGGGTTGGAACAAATGCGTTGAGTAAGATACTGGTGGTGATTTCTTGTATAATGACTCGAAAATGTATTATAAAGGGGTGTGAAGTTTATCTAGCATATGTGTTGAATGAGGTGTCAAGATTGAAACTTGAATCCATACCAGTAGTTTGTGAATTTTCAGATGTGTTTCTGGAGGAGTTACCTGGGTTACCTCCTATTAGAGAAATTGAATTTGCCATTGACTTGTTACCCAGGACTGTACCTATTTCTATTACTCCATACAGGATGGCTCCGACTGAATTGAGAGAGTTAAAGGCTCATTTGCAAGAGTTGACAGACAAAAGATTTGTGAGACTGAGTTTTTCTTTGTGGGGTGCTCCTGTATTGTTCATAAAGAAGAAAGACGGATCGATGAGGCTTTGTATCGATTATAGGCAACTTAATAAGGTGACTATCAAGAACAAGTATCCATTGCCAAGAATTGATGATTTGTTTGAACAATTAAAGGTAGCAACGATGTTCTTTAAAATTGATTTGAGATTCGTTTATTACCAACTGAGGGTTAAGGAATCCGATATGCCAAAGACCGCCTTTAGAACGAGGTATGGACACTACAAATTTCTTGTCATGCCTTTTGGTTTGACTAATGCAGCGGCTATGTTTATGGATTTAATGAACCAGATTTTCCAACAGTATTTGGATAAATTTGTGGTAGTATTCATAGATGATATATTGATCTATTCTCAAGATGAGTTAAAACATGTCGTGCATTTGAGAACGGTGCTGCAGATTCTGAGGAAAGAGAAGTTGTTTGCTAAGTTTAGCAAGAGTGAGTTTTGGCTCCATGAAGTTGGATTCTTGGGACATATAGTTTAGGGTGATTGTATTCGGGTTGACCCGAGCAAGATTTTGGCCATTGTTGATTCGAAGCCGCCAAAGAATATGACTGAGGTTAGAAGCTTTCTAGGTCTAGCTGGATATTATCGACATTTTGTCAAAGTTTTTTCTATAATTGCTTCTCCTATGACTAAGCTACTTCAAAAGGATGTTAAATTTGAGTGGACTGAAAAATGTCAACAAAGTTTTGATCAATTGAAAGCTAAGTTGACTAAGGCACCAGTGTTAGTGCAACCCGAGTCGGGTAAAGAATTTGTGATCTATAGTAATGCGTCACTAAATGGCCTTGGATGCGTACTGATGCAAAAAGGCAAGGTGGTGGCTTATGCTTTGAGGAAACTAAAACCACATGAGAAGAACTACCAACACATGATTTAGAGTTGGCCACCATTATTTTTGCTTAGAAGATTTGGCGCCATTATTTTTATGGTGAGAAATATCAGATTTTCACCGATCATAAAAGCTTGAAATACTTAATGAATCAAAAGGAATTGAATTTGAGACAACAAAGTTGGCTTGAGTAATTAAAGGATTACGAGCTAGTGATTGAGTGTCATCCCGATAAAGAAAATGTGGTCGCGGATGCTTTGAGCCGAAAATCATTATATGCTTTGCAAGTTTTGAACACGACTTTGACATTATCTTATGATGGTTCCATACTAGCCAAGTTGGGGGCTGGACCACTGTTTCTTGAACAGATTTGTGAAGCTCAAAGGAATGATAGTGAACTGCAAGCCAAGAGGGTTCAGTGTGAAACAGGTGGTGACTCTGATTTTTGAGTAAGTCCAGATGATTACTTGATGTTTCATGATAGAATTTGTGTACCGAAAGATGGTAAGTTGGTTCAGAAAAATTTACATGAGGTGCACAGTGGGTGTTTATCAATGCATCCAAGTAGTACTAAAATGTATAATGATTTGAAGAAACTGTATTGGTGGTTGGGTATGAAAAAGGACATTTTAGAGTTTGTGACGAGGTGTATAATTTGTCAAAAAGTGAAGACTAGGCATCAGGTACCTTCGGGTCCACTTCAACCCATAATGATCCCCGAGTGGAAGTAGGACAAGATTACGATGGACTTTGTGATAGGTTTGCCTTTGACACTAAAAAAGAAAGATGTTGTGTGGATCATTGTTGATAGATTGATGAAGTTAGCTCACTTTATTCCAGAACGTGTTGATTTCTCACTTGATAAATTGGCTGAATTGTATATCACTGAAATTGTGAGATTTCGTGGAGTACCTATGTCTATTATATCGGATAAAGATCCAAGGTTCACCTCGAGATTTTGGAAGAAGTTGCAAGAGGCATTAGGTACAAAATTGAATTTTAGTACCGCATTTCATCTGCAAACTAATGGCCAATCAGAGAGGGTAATACAAGTTCTTGAAGATATGCTTCGGTGTTGTGTTTTAGAGTTTAAGGGTAGTTGGGAAAAGTATCTACCTTAGGTAGAATTCGCCTACAACAACTGTTATTAGTCAAGTATACAGATGGCACCGTATGAGGCGTTGTATGGCCGAAAGTGCCGAACTCCATTATATTGGACTGAGTTTAGTGAGAAACAAATACATGGTGTTGATTTGGTTAGAGAGACCGAGGAAAAAGTGAAGATAATTCGAGATTGTGTGAAAGCTGCTTCTAACTGGCAAAAGTCTTATACTAATTTGAAGAGAAAAGAGATTGAATTTCAGGTTGGTGATAAAGTATTTTTGAAGGTGTCACCGTGGAAGAAAATATTGAGATTTGGCCAAAAGGGCAAATTAAGTCCACGTTTCATTGGGCTGTATAAGGTTACGGAAAAAATAGGACCAGTGGCATATCGATTGGCTTTACCGCCAGAATTAGAGAAGATACATAATGTGTTTCATGTGTCAATATTACGACAGTATCGCTCAGATCCCTCGCATGTGATTCCTCCTATGGAGATTGAGATTCGGCCGGACATGACATATGAAGACGAGCGAATTAAGATTTTGGCTCGAGAGGTTAAACAGTTAAGAAACAAAAGTATAGCCTTAGGGAAAGTATTGTGGCAAAGGCATGGTGTGGAAGAGGCTACGTGGGAATCGGAGGAGGCTATAAGGAAACAGTACCCAAACCTATTTACCGGTAAGATTTTCGGGGACAAAAATCCCTAAAGGGGGAGTTGTAACAGCACGAATTAGGGGCTAAACGGAATAGTGGTTTTGAAACCATGAATCTGAAGTCTAAAATATTTTTCCGATTGAGTTTTGATGCTTATTGGTTATTTGAATAGTTATGTGAAATTTTGGTGCATGAATTTTATTACTTACATGTCCAATTTGATAGGTTGGACTAAATTGCAATAGGTGAAAAATATGGGTTTTAATCCATAAAGGTACTTGATTGAATTGAGATTTTAAATTAGAGGTCCTTATATGGTAATTAAACCATTTTAACCTTGTTTTGACAAAAATGCCTAAGGAAGGGTGGAATACTAAAGGTTTTTAACGAAGGGCATTTTGGTCATTAGTTAATAAAAGAAATAAAAAAGGAAAATAAGGCCAAAAATGTGTCCATATTCTTCTTCCCTTGGCCGAACCTAGCAAGAAGCCATAGCTAGGGTTTCTTTCAATTCCAAGCTTGATTGTAAGTGATTTCTAGCCCCGTTTTCAATATTCTTCGTATTTTTGAAATCCTCGTAACTTGCTCTAGCTATTTTTACCACTAATTCAAGCTAGGGTTGATATTTAAAATTTTACCCATGAATGACATGCATGTATTTTGATGGCTAGTGGTAGAATATGAAAGTATAAAGTGTGATGAACAACTTCTACTAAGTGATTTTTAGTGAAAATTGTAAAAAGGACTAAATTGTAAAATGTGAATGTAGTGTGCATAAATTGTGAAATGATGGAAATTAGGGGTTGTTATAAGAGGAAAATTGGTTTGGCTAGGCTTGAAATGCATGAAAATTGAATGAGAATCATAAATTAAGCTTAGGGACTAAAGTGTAAAATTGAGAAAGTTAGGGGTCAAATTGCAAAATTTGCTATAGGAAGATTTTGGATTGTTTTGAATAATGGAGTGATTAAATGAGCTAAACGTGTCGTTATAGATCGAGATGATCAAGGAATCGACCTTGACCGAGGCAAGGGCAAGGTTTTGAACTAAATTTCAAATTATCACATTTTGTTGTCGAGGTAAGTTTACATATAAGTAATACATCGATTTTAAATTCCATAAATATGATTTATTGTATTGTACGAATAATGTTGGATAACTTCCTTGATTTGGTAAATTATGGAAATTCGATGTTACCGATTGAGTTTTTGGAAACACGAAAGATACAGATAAGGTGTAGCTAGGTCACATGTGTACAAGAGAGCTACGAGATGCTATATAGTAGCTAGGTCACATGTGTTGTACGATGTGTATATCATACGTACAAGAGAGCTACGAGATGATAATTTTATGAGTAGCTAGGTTACATAATACTTCGAGTATACCATGTGTATACGAGAGCTACGGGTTTAAAATAGCTAGGTCGCATGTATGTTACCCGGGGTACATCATGTAGACACGAGAGCTATGTATTATGTAGCTAGGTTGCATGTGTGATTCCGAGTGTTCGACACCATGTAGACACGAGACCTACAGGATTTAATAGCTAGGTCACATGGGTGATATTGAGAGTTCACCATGTGTACATGAGAGCTGGATTATGTGTTCGTGGAGCTATGTGCTGAAACCACCGAGTATTGAATGTTATTCCGAAGGGTTCAATGGGGAAGCTTACTAAAAAAGAATTGTGTGGTTATGTGATGTGAAAGTGCAAGTGTATTTATGAGCCAGTGAAAGTGTGGGCGAGTGTATATGTGTGCATGGGTGCATGTGAACTTAGGATTATGTAAATGATGTGTTCGGTATGTATATGATATTAGTAAGGTTATGTGGTTAGTTGATAAGAGATGATATGATTTTTGGTGATTAAAAGAGTTGGTACGATGTTAATTATTTGCATATAGACTTACTAAGCTTCTTAAACCTTACTCCTTTCTCTTTTTCCTTATTTTCTAGATTAGTCAAGCCAACTCGGAGATCAGAAAGTGTCGGAGGATCACCCACACTATCCACAACATTCTTTTGATATTGTAATATGTACTCTTTTGGCATATGGCATGTATAGGGACTTAGTGGTGTTGTAAGTGTCATGTTGGTTTGGCTATATTGTGGCAATTGTCTTTTGATAAGTGATTTTGTAATTAAGGTCATGTGACTTGGCCAATATTGATATTGGTTTGTTTATGGATCCGTATGAGGTAATTCATGGAATGCTTGGTGTGTTTGTGTGTGGATAAGTTGAAATGGGTGATTGATGGTTAAATGAGGTCATTTAGATGCCTAAAAATGTGTATGGTATGTGGCTTTAAAAATGGTAAAGTTTGCATGTGTTTTGGGGTAAAGGATGGCTTGGAATATAGCCTAATTTAGGGCCACATGGTCAGCCACCACGGCCATGTGTGTAAGGTGTGTGAACTTTGCATGAAATTTTCTAAGAATAAGGACGTCATACGACCTAGTCATATGAGCGTGTCCCGTCACCATGAGACCGAAATTGCATGCTGACGTCATAAATAGAACACCCTAGTTTTTCACACTGGGAGAGAGCATGAGAGTGTTGAGGCCGTGTGACGAACACGGGCCAAGGACACGGGCGTGTGCTCGACCGTGTGAAAACCCCTATAGGTTCGAAATAAAAAATGATTTTCCAATAATTCCACACGTGTAACACCCCAAACCCAGCCTAGAAGTTAGGCTTGAATCTAGCGTGTCACATTGAAATGTTTTTTGAAAACCTTATTTCCATTAAAAACCCTTCTTATTAAAACTGGTTGCCATTTAAAACATGTGTAAAATCTCAAATTCCGTATGCATATTTTTAAAACGTGGTTAAAAACTATTCTCTTGTAAAACATTATTACCCTTTTACCCTATTTATTACGAAAGCTTTATCTAAAAGAAATCGATTTACGAAAACGAGATGTTTTAAGAAAAATAGTTAACATTTTGGAAAATCGTGATTTACCTCTAACAGATATAAATCAACGTAAATAAAAGAAAATCCAAAGTTAAAATTCAGAAATTATAAAGGCCTTATTACAACTCAAAACCAAATTAAAGTACTCATGAATAATTTAATAGAAATACAGAAGTAGATGTGTAACCTTCTCCGAGTCCCTCGCAGCTCCGATCCGTTTAAGGTTTGGAATTTCCTGAAAGGTTAATAAACGGGGTGAGTTTGCGTAAACTCAGTGTGTAATCCCCTACTATAAAAAAAGAATAGTCAGTCATACAAACGAATTAAAAGTTTGGGCCCCAGCCCTACTACAGTTCCAGTATCAATTGGGCCTTAGCCCACTATAACAGATAGTACCAGATGGGCCTTAGCCCATTACAGAATCAGAAACATTTTCAGAATTAGGATCAGAATCAGAATCAGTTAACATAATCAAAATTAGAATCAGTATCAGTATAATACAGATCTGCATAATAGACTGGGCCGAAGCCCTATACAAAACAGTGTGGGCCAAGCCCATAGTACAATCAGAACAATATGCAAATGCAATCCCAACCCAGTCCAGCCATCACACCACCTATACCAACCCTACACACCATGTGGGGAATAACTCGACCCACCCAGCCCTACACACCACAGACACAGCAGAGCTGCTAAATACAGAGATCGTGGCAGAGCCACCAGAACAGAAATACGAAGTAGGGCCTCTAAGCAGATCATGTGGCATTGCCACTTTTAGCATTTCCTCCATATCCATAACCTAACCTCATATGTCGTGTATGCTATGCTCAATTATCACACATCTATGCAGAAGGGTCATATTCAGTACCAGTCATTAAAACACATATTAAAACATATCAATCACACAACCACAATCACATCAGTCAAATCACTATCATACAAACACAGTCAAATCCGTCAAACACACAGTCCAAGTTAGTCACTTGCCCACAAGGGCAAAACAGTCATTTAACACCCTAGGGGCAAAATGGTAACTTTACCCCATAGGGGTATCTCGGTAATTCTACCCTACAGGGGTATTTCGGTAATTTTGCAACACAGGGGTATTTCCGTAATTTCACAAACCAGGGGTATTTCGATAATTTTGTAACCCAAGGGTATTTCGATAATTTCACAAACTAGGGGTATTTTGATAATTTCACAAACCAGTGGTATTTTGGTAATTTTTTAAATTAGGGGTATTTATGTATTTCGTAAACCGAGGGTAAAACAGTAATTCTAACAAATCAAGGGTAAAATGATAACTTTACAAATTAGAGGTAAAACGATAACTTAACAAATCAAGGGAAAACGGTAACTTTACAACTCAGGGGAAAACTGTAACTTTACAAATTAGGGGTAAAATGGTAACTTTACAAATCAATGGTAAAATAGTAACTTTACAAATCAGGGGTAAAACACTAATTTTACAAATTAGGGGTAAAATGGTATTTTACAAATTAAGGGTAAAACAGTAATCTTATAAATTAAGGGTAAAACTGTACTTTTACAAATCGATGGTATTTCTATAATTTTGCAAATCGAAGGTATTATAGTAATTCTAACCTATAAGGGTATTTTAATAATTTTATCAATCCCTCAGAAAGTCTACAGTCGCCTGAGCGACTCAAGTATTCTAAATAGAGATAACGTTACGAATGAGCCTAAGGCCCGTTCTCAGCCCAGGTGGGCCCACACGCTCGTGTGGCCCTTTAGCCCAAAACTAGCCCCAAATATGAGATTCACCTAATCTAGTCCAATATTTACAACACAATCATACAATTTACCCAATATTTACTACACAATCATACAATTTGCCCGACTGGGCCCACGACCCATTAGGGCCCACATGGCCCATTTCGGCATTCCAGCATTTGCTGTTTTATACCTAGAGTAGGTTAAAGTACACACCTGATATGCATATGAAGTTAATCCACGCTCTGAACGCTCCTATGCCCAAAAGCCAACAATAATCGTACCCTTGACTCCCCTAGGGGTGTCGATCAACTATAGTCACCACATCGTGACCCAATGGCATACAGATCAACGAATGATCCAACGCCTAACCCAAACGAACACGCCATAACATGAAAGGGATAAGCCAAGAAAGGCATGCCTACTCTCCTCATGGTTTGCTCTATTTAAAGCCAGCTCCTCACCTATTCTCATGATAGCTTCCCGATGTGGGATTTTCCATCAATCCCCAAAATTAAAGCATTAGCAAAATAATCAACCTTTGCATGCAAAGGGATTTGAACCATAGTCCTCTCGATAGTCATGTCAAGGCATCACCACTTGGACACAAGCTCTTTTATGTCCTAAGTCCAACACGTTTATCTTTAAAACCCGCCTACTCACTTCTAGATTTATTTAAAAGAAAAACAAAAATAAATTGCAAGAGCCAAGACTTGAACCTTGGACCCCCTTGCTTCCTTTATGGCATCACTTCCTTGTCCCTTAAGTGGTGCTACTTTGCCACTACACCACACTCCTTTTTGTGTCATGCTTTCACCAAAAATATTCTTAAAGCCTACTCACTAACGTCAAGGCTCCCAAAAGAGAAAAATATAAATTTTTGCTAAGGCCCAGGTTTAAACCCAGGACTTCTCCAACACTCCCAAACCTCTTAGCCATCACACCAACAAGCCATTCAGTAAATATGGGCTCGGGGCCCATTACACAACCCAAGTAGGGCCCACGTGCTTGCATGGCCCGCTAAGCCAGATTTGCCCGTAGCCACGTGTACGACACAGTCGGTCCACTAATTCTCGTAAGTCTAAAGATAACGACATGTGTGAGCCCACAAGCCCATTGGGCCCACACGGCCTATTTTTTCATGCCCAATTTCGAGGCGTTACAACATGGGTTGAGGACACGGACGTGTATGACCACACGGCTTGCCCACACGGGTGTGTCCCTGTCGCACACAAGCTTGTGCCCTATTTTTGACCTAAATTTCAAAAATTTTTCTAAGATTTCGATTTGGTCCCAGACTGTAATATCCCGAATTAGGGCCTAATCAGAATAGTAGTTTCGTGACCACAAATCCAAGGTAGAAATAATTATTTTATAATTATTTTGAGGTTTATGATATGATTGCATGATTGTGTGAAAATTTTGTGAAGAAATTCTATGCGTAAAGTGCTTAATTTAAAATTAGGGACTAAATCGAATAAGCTGCAAAACTTGCATTCTAGAAGTTTCTAGTATGAAATTGCTTTGAAATATTAATTAGGAGGTCTTAAATAGTAATTTGGCCAGTTTTAAGTTCATGGACAAAATTTGGACGTGGATGGAATTTTTGAAAGTTTAGTAAGGAGGGGCATTTTGGTCATTTGGATATTAACATGAAATAAAAAGGGAAAAATAACACAAAATTGATCATCTTCTTCATTACCACGAAATTTCAAGGGTTCTCCATAGCTAGGGTTTGTTTCAAGCTTCCAAGCTCCATAGTAAGTGATTCCAAGCCTCGTTTTTAATGATTTTTATGTTTTTGATATCCCGGTAGCTCGGGATAGCTTATGATAGGAATATTTTGAGTTAGGGTTCATATTTGGAAAAATGCCCATAGGTGAAATTTGTGTATTTTGATGTTTTATGATAGAATATGAGGTTTTAAATTATGTTAGACAACTTGTGCTACTCGATTTTAAGTAAAAACGAACAAAACAGCTTAATCGGTAAAAGTACATATTGTTCATAAGTATGTGTTATAGTGGGAATTTGAGCTTGCTAATAGCAAATAAATGATCAGCATGTCCTAAAACATATGAATTTGAAATAAAATTTAATTTCCGAGCTTTGGGGCAAAAGTGTAAATATGTAAAAGTTTAGGGGTAAAATTGTAATTTTGCCAAAATTTGAATTTACGATTATTTTGATAAATGTGAGTATTAAATAAGTTACATGTGTTATTTTAGATCAAGAAAGACGAGGAATCAACCTTGATCGAGGAAAAAAAAGATTGTGGACTAAATTGCAAAATTGCTATATTTTGTACCAAGGTAAGTTCATGTGTAAATAATGTAACATAATTGCTATTTTAAGTGATTTAATGCTATTTATATGATATGATACTTCTTATTATGAATATTATGCTTTGTGAAATATTATGTATTGGTATGAAAAGTATGTGATTAAATTGATAAGTATGAGATGCAAGCAACATATTGGTTCCGATATTCCGAGGAGAACGACTGGGAAATGTGTGATTGAGGAAAATCCTGTTTGAACCTTGGAAATAGATTAGGATACAAGTGACATGTCACTAGGATGGTTGAGCATCCGAACTCGTTGAGTTGAGTCCGAGTTCACTTATGGATGCAAATGTTCGAACTCGTTGAGTTGAGTCCGAGTTCGTGAAATGTAACTAGGCATCCGAGCTCGTTGAGTTGAATCTGAGTTCACTTATGGATGTGAATGCCCGAGCTCGTTGAGTTGAGTCTGAGTTCGCTTATAGGCGGGTTACATGGTCGCTTGATTACATATGTGGCACTTATGTGCAAATTATCCATGTATCCGAGATATATTCTGATGTGTTCAACGGGTAAAATTTTAGCGAAATGGAAGAATGCTTGAGATGCAAATGATATTTTGGTAAGTGTCGCGAAAGGCACACTTTGGACAGGTATGTACTTAACCCTCGGGTTGAAACTTGAGACACGATGGCTAGAAATGTGGAATATGTCTTGGTGATACCATGCTAGTGTTGTTTGGAAGAATTGCTTTGTTATGTTACTTGTTATTTGCATGTGAACTTACTAAGCATTCATGCTTACTCCCTCCTTTTCATTCATTGTAGTTTTGGACAAGCCGGCTCAGGAATCGGGATAGGTCAAAGGTTCGATCACACTATCCGAAGGACTTTTTGGTAAAATGGCTTGTATAACTTAAGTATAGCATGTATAGCAATGTTCTTATTTTGTGTAAATAATCTTATGATATGGTTGTGGTTTGGTTAAGAAAATGCTTGGTAATGATTAGTCATTGGAATGGCTAGCCTAAATAATGTTGGATGCTATGTGAGACTAATATGTTATGTAATTCATGAAAATTCATAAAAAGATAAAATGTGCCATAAAATAGAACATTACTGTAACAATGACATGAGTTTGAAAAATCACTAAAAATAGTAGGCACCTAATTAGGTAATGAATTAATATGAAATTTAATCTTATTGTGTCTACTGTCATATGAAAGAAGCAAAACAGGTAAAGGAGTTATATGTGATGAGATATTTGAGTTTTAGTGAGACAGGGTCAGAGCGATTTCTGGATACCCTGTTCCAACTTTAGAAATTCACTGTAAATTGTAAAAAAATAATTTGGAGGTTTATTTTATATGTACAGAATCCTTATTGAGTCTAGTTTTAATAGAAACAAACGTCATAGTCATATTCATTTTTTAGAGAGATAAAAGTGGTTCAAAGTAAGTAGAGGTTAGTGCAGTCGAGTCCTGAAATAGGGGTAACTTTAACTAATAAACTGTACTAATTGGCCTGACCAAAAATTCTAGAAAAACATTAGTATATAGATATATGAGTCTAGTTTCAGATAAAATTTACGGATCTTGATTTCAAGTTTCGTAACTCGAGATATGATTTTTTTTGTATCTATAACGTAGGTAAACAGTATGCTGTGAATGTAGAATTAAATGTTTCAAAGTTCTTAAAATGGAAAATTATGTTCAGTAACACCTCAAGCTCGACTCTGGCGATGGTCTCAGGCATGGGGGCGTTACATTTGGTGGTATCAGAGCAGGTTTAGTCGGTTCTCAAAATAATGTGTTGTATGTACAGATTTTGCTATACATGCCATATATGTATATTGTGATAATGTGACGACTTCTGACCTTTTAAATGATTTTTTTATAGTAAATGGAACTCGATCCAACTGTGGCCGGTGATGTAGAAAGTAATGTACCAGCTCCGACTGAAGGGGCGGTGCCGACTGAAAATCCACCTCCCACTATTGGTTAAGGAGGAGGAGAAAGGGGTCGAGAAGCCTTTCTTCAGATGATGAGTGCTTGGTATACTGAGTTTGTTCGCACGAACCCGAATGTACAACCTCCCCCACCTCTCCCAATTCCTCAACCTGTACCTCCGATGCCTCAGGGTGTGGATATGATGAAATTCCAAAGAACTCCAATTGATAAAATCCGTAAGCTAGGGGCTGAAGAATTCAGGGCTAATGTAGATGATGATGCCGAGAAAGCAGAGTTCTGGCTTGAAAATTCTATTTGGGTATTTGATGAATTATCTTGTACACCTGAAGAATGTTTGAAATGTGCTATATCTTTGTTGAGGGATTTAGCCTATAATTGGTGGAAGACCTTGATTTCTGTGGTACCGAAAGAGAGGGTAACTTGGGAATTCTTTCAAAAAGAGTTTCGGAAGAAATACATCAGTGAAAGATTTATTGATAAGAAGCGTAAAGAGTTTCTTCAGCTGAAGCAAGGTAATATGACAGTCACAGAATATGAAAGAGAGTTTGTTCGATTGAGTAAGTATGCCAGAGAATATGTTCCTACAGAGGCCAAGATGTGCCGACAATTTGAAGACGGGCTCAACGAAGACATCAAGGTATTTGTTGGGATCCTTGAACTAAAAGAAATGGTGGTACTTGTCGATCGAGCTTGCAAGGCTGAAGAACTACTTAAAGAGAAGAAAAAAGTAGAATCTGAGACACGAAATTGGAAGAAAAGGCCAATGAGTAATGCACCCTCACAGCAACCCGGAAAACCAAGAAATATGAATCCTCGTTCCCAAGTTTCAGCTAGACAGTCATATGGGAATTTTAAGAAGCAAAATGTGGGTCCTAAGTCCCAAACTACTTCGGCAGCCAGTGTAAGGAACTCGAGATTTGTTAAGCCCGAGTGCCAGCGGTGTGGCAGAAATCATTTTGGTCCGTGCAGAGCAAATGAATGTTTTCGATGTGGTTCTCTGGATCATTTTATTAGAGATTGTCCAGAGAGGATTGAAAAAGAAAAATTTCAAAGTACAAAAGTAGGTGGTGCGGATTCGAGGGGAAGGTATCCAAGAAAAGCTGGGAGTGAAGCAAGCAGCAAGAATGTAGCCAGAGATGCAGCAGTTAAATCTGAAGGAAGGGCTCTGGCTAGAACTTATGCTATTAAAGCGCATGAAGATGCTTCCTCACCCGATGTGATTACCGGTATATTTTCTCTCTATGATGTTAATGTTACTGCTTTGATTGATCCCGGTTCTACTCAGTCATATGTGTGCATGAAATTGGTGTCTAGTATGAATATACTTGTTGAGGACATAGAATTTATGATTAAAGTGTCAAATCCATTAGGTAAATGTGTTATAGTTGATAAAGTATGCAAGAAATGTCCTTTAATGATTCAGGGTTATTACTTTCCGGCCGACTTGATGTTGTTGCCGTTTGATGAATTTGATGTTATTTTAGGCATGGATTGGTTAACATTGCATGATGCTATAGTAAATTGTAAACAGAAAGTTATTGAATTAAAGTGTAAAAATGGCGAAACTCTGCGGGTTGAATCAGATAAATCAGAGGCATTGTCTAGTGTGATTTCTTCAGTGTCGGCTCAGAGATATTTGAGAAAGGGTTATGAAGCTTATTTAGCATATGTGTTGAATACAAAAGAAATTGAAAAGAAAGTAGAATCAGTGCCGATTGTATGTGAATTCATGGATGTATTTCCAGAAGAATTGCTGGGTTTGCCTCCAGTCAGGGAAGTAGAATTTGGTATAGAGTTGATGCCAGGAATAGCTCCGATCTCGATTGCTCCGTATAGAGTGGCACCAACGGAATTGAAAGAATTAAAGTCGCAGTTGCAAGAGTTGACAGATAAAGGCTTTGTGAGACCGAGTTTTTCGCCTTGGGGTGCTCCTGTATTGTTTGTGAAAAAGAAGGATGGTTCAATGAGACTTTGTGTTGACTATCGGCAGCTGAACAAAGTGACAATCAAGAACAAGTATCCGTTGCCGAGAATTGATGATTTGTTTGATCAGCTGAAAGGAGCGACGTGGTTTTCAAAGATTGACTTGAGATCTGGGTACTACCAGCTGCGGGTAAAAGAATCAGATGTGCCTAAAACTGCTTTTAGAACAAGGTATGGTCATTATGAATTTTTAGTTATGCCGTTTGGGTTGACAAATGCTCCTGCTGTGTTTATGGATTTGATGAATCGCATATTTCGACCATACTTGGACAAGTTTGTTGTGGTATTTATAGATGATATTTTAATCTATTCAAAAGATGAGACCGAGCATGCCGAGCATTTGAAAATAGTTTTGTAGACTTTAAGAGATAAGCAGTTATATGCCAAGTTTAGTAAAAGTGAATTTTGGCTTCGGGAAGTTGGATTTTTGGGTCATATTGTTTCAGGTGATGGTATAAGGGTTGATCCCAGTAAAATTTCAGCTATTGTTGATTGGAAACTACCGAAGAATGTAACCAAAGTTAGAAGTTTCTTGGGGCTAGCTGGATATTATCGATGGTTTGTGAATGGATTTTCTATAATTGCTGCTCCTATGACTAGATTACTCCGCAAGGATGTTAAATTTGAGTGGACGGAAGAATGTCAACAGAGTTTCGAAGAATTGAAAAAGTTATTAACAGAGGCACCAGTGTTAGTACAACCTAAGTCAGGTAAAGAATTTGTGGTGTATAGTGATGCTTCTCGAAATGGTTTGGGATGTGTGCTTATGCAAGAAGGAAAAGTTGTGGCTTATGCTTCGAGGCAATTAAAACCCCACGAGAGGAATTATCCTACTCATGATTTGGAATTGGCTGCAGTGGTGTTTGCTTTGAAGATTTGGCGACATTATCTATATGGTGAAAAGTGTCGAGTATATACCGATCACAAAAGTCTTAAATACTTGATGTCACAAAAAAGATTTGAACTTGAGACAGCAAAAATGGTTAGAGTTATTGAAAGATTACGAGCTGGTGATTGATTACCAGCCGGGAAAAGCGAATGTGGTTGTAGATGCCTTAAGCAGAAAGTTGTTGTTTGCTTTGAGAGTTATGAACACTCGGTTGGAAATGTCAGATGATGGTTCAATTCTGGCCGAGTTAAAAGCAAGACCGATGTTTTTACAAGAGATTTGTGAAGCTCAGAAAAGCGATGAAGACTTGCAAGCCAAAAGAAAGCAGTGTGAGGTTGATATAGAGTCAGATTTCAGAATCGGTTCTAATGGTTGCTTGATGTTTAAAGATCGAATTTGTGTACCGAAGAATAAGGAATTGATTCAAAAGATTTTGCAGGAAGAACATATTGGTTGCTTGTCGATTCATCCAGGTAGTACGAAAATGTATAATGATTTGAAGAAGATGTACTGGTGGAATGGAATGAAAAAGGATATATCGGAATTTGTATCGAAATGCTTAATTTGTCAACAGGTGAAAGCTGACCACCAAGTGCCTTTGGGATTACTTCAGCCTATTATGGTTCCTGAATGGAAATGGGATCGGATTACTATGGATTTTGTTTCAGGGTTGCCGTTGACTCTAGGAAAGAAAGATGCCATCTGGGTAATAGTTGACAGATTGACTAAATCGACTCATTTTATTCCGGTACGTACAGATTGTTCTCTTAACAAGTTGGCTGAATTATATGTTAGAGAAATTGTTAGACTACATGGAATACCATTGTCAATCATTTCAGACAGAGATCCGAGATTTACCTCACGGTTTCGGCAAAAGTTGCAAGACGCGTTAAGTACGAAGTTAAATTTCAGTACTGCTTTTCATCCACAAACTGATGGGCAGTTAGAGGGAGTAATTCATCTTCTTGAAGACATGCTCAGATGTTGTGTATTGGAATTTCAAGGAAGTTGGGAAAGATATCTACCGTTGGTGGAATTTGCTTACAATAACAGTTATCAGACGAGCTTAAAGATGGCACCTTATGAAGCATTGTATGGTCGTAAGTGTCGAACGCCTTTATATTGGACTGAACTCAAGGAAAATCAGATCTCTGGAGTTGATCTAATAAAAGAAACTGAAGAAAAAGTGAAGGTAATTCGAGATTGTTTGAAAGCTGCTTTAGATAGACAGAAATCTTATGCAGATTTGAAACGAAAAGAAATTGAGTTTCAAGTTGGTGATAAAGTATTTTTAAAGGTGTCTCCGTGGAAGAAAGTTCTTAGATTTGGACGGAAGGGCAAATTAAGTCCACGTTTTATCGAGCCGTATGAAATAATTGAAAGAGTTAGACCGGTAGCTTATCGGTTAGAATTGCCATCTAAATTGAAGAAGATTCATGATGTGTTCCATGTGTCTATGTTACGTCGGTATCGTTCCGACCCTTCACATGTGGTTTCACCGACAGAAATTGAACTACAACCAGACATGACCTATGAAGAAGAACCGATGAAGATTTTAGCTCGAGAAGTTAAACAACTAATAAATAAAAGTATTGCTCTTGTGAAAGTGTTGTGGCAAAAGCATGGTGTAGAAGAGGTTACATGGGAGCCTGAGGAAACTATGAGAAATCAATACCCACACCTGTTTACCGGTAAGATTTTCGAGGACGAAAATCCTTAAGAGGGGAGAGTTGTAATATCCCGAATTAGGGCCTAATCGAAATAGTGGTTTCGTGACCACAAATCCAAGGTAGAAATAATTATTTTATAATTATTTTGAGGTTTATGATATGATTGCATGATTGTGTGAAAATTTTGTGAAGAAATTCTATGCGTAAAGTGCTTAATTTAAAATTAGGGACTAAATCGAATAAGCTGCAAAACTTGCATTCTAGAAGTTTCTAGTATGAAATTGCTTTGAAATATTAATTAGGAGGTCTTAAATAGTAATTTGGCCAATTTTAAGTTCATGGACAAAATTTGGACATGGATGGAATTTTTGAAAGTTTAGTAAGGAGGGGCATTTTGGTCATTTGGATATTAACATGAAATAAAAAGGGAAAAATAACACAAAATTGATCATCTTCTTCATTACCACGAAATTTCAAGGGTTCTCCATAGCTAGGGTTTGTTTCAAGCTTCCAAGCTCCATAGTAAGTGATTCTAAGCCCCGGTAGCTCAGTATAGCTTATGATAGCAATATTTTGAGTTAGGGTTCATATTTGGAAAAATACCCATAGGTGAAATTTTTGTATTTTGATGTTTTATGATAGAATATGAGGTTTTAAATTATGTTAGACAACTTGTGCTACTCGATTTTAAGTAAAAACGAACAAAACGGCTTAATCGGTAAAAGTACATATTGTTCATAAGTATGTGTTATAGTGGGAATTTGAGCTTGCTAATAGCAAATAAATGATCAGCATGTCCTAAAACATAAGAATTTGAAATAAAATTTAATTTCCGAGCTTTGGGACAAAAGTGTAAATATGTAAAAGTTTAGGGGCAAAATTGTAATTTTGCCAAAATTTGAATTTACGATTATTTTGATAAATGTGAGTATTAAATAAGTTAAATGTGTTATTTTAGATCAAGAAAGACGTGGAATCAACCTTGATCAAGGAAAAGAAAAGATTGTGGACTAAATTACAAAATTGCTATATTTTGTACCGAGGTAAGTTCATGTGTAAATAATGTAACATAATTGCTATTTTAAGTGATTTAATGCTATTTATATGATATGATACTTGTTATTATGAATATTATGCTTTGTGAAATATTATGTATTGGTATGAAAAGTATGTGATTAAATTGATAAGTATGAGATGCAAGCAACGTATTGGTTCCGATATTCCGAGGAGAACGACTGGGAAATGTGTGATTGAGGAAAATCCCGTTTGAACCTTGGGAATAGATTAGGATACAAGTGACATGTCACTAGGATGGTTGAGCATCCGAACTCGTTGAGTTGAGTCCGAGTTTACTTATGCATGCAAATGTTCAAACTTGTTGAGTTGAGTCCGAGTTCGTGAAATGTAACTAGGCATCCAAGCTCGTTGAGTTAAGTCCGAGTTCACTTATGGATGCGAACGCCCGAGCTCATTGAGTTGAGTCCGAGTTCGCTTATGGGCGAGTTACATGGTCACTTGATTACATATGTGGCACTTATGTGCAAATTATCCATGTATCCGAGTTATATTCCGATGTGTTCAACGGGTAAAATTTTAGCGAAATGGAAGAATGCTTGAGATGCAAATGATATTTTGGTAAGTGTCACGAAAGGCACACTTTGGACAGGTATGTACTTAACCCTCGGGTTGAAACTTGAGACACGATGGCTAGAAATGTGGAATATGTCTTGGTGATACCATGCTAGTGTTGTTTGGAAGAATTGCTTTGTTATGTTACTTGTTATTTGCATGTGAACTTACTAACATTCATGCTTACTCCCTCATTTTCATTCATTGTAGTTTTGAACAAGCCAGCTCAGGAATCGGGATAGGTCAAAGGCTCGATCACACTATCTGAAGGACTTTTTGGTAAAATGGCTTGTATAACTTAAGTATGGCATGTATAGCAATGTTCTTATTTTGTGTAAATAATCTTATGATATGGTTGTGGTTTGGTTAAGAAAATGCTTGGTAATGATTAGTCATTGGAATGGCTAAACTAGATTATGTTGGATGCTATGTGAGACTAATATGTTATGTAGTTCACGAAAATTCATAAAAAGATAAAATGTTCCATAAAACAGAACATTACTATAACAATGACGTGAGTTTGAAAAATCACGAAAAATAGTATGAACCAAATTAGGTGATGAATTAAATATTAAATTGAATCTTATTGTGTCTACTGTCATATGAAAGAAGCGAAACAGGTAAAGGAGCTATATGTGATGAGATATTTGAGTTTTAGTGAGACAGGGTCAAAGCGATTTCTGGATCCCCTGTTCCAAATTTAGAAATTCACCATAAATTGTAAAAGAATAATTAGGAGGTTTATTTTATATGTACAGAATCCTTATTGAGTCTAGTTTTAATAGAAACAAATAGAATAGTCATATGAATTTTTTAGAGAGAGAAAGTCGTTCATAGTAAGAAGAGGTCAGTGCAGTTGAGTCCTGAAACAGGGGTAATTTTAACTAATAAACTGTACTAATTGGCCTGACCAAAAATTCTAGAAAAACATTAGGTCTAGTTTCAGAGAAAATTTACGGATCTTGATTTTGAGTTTCGTAACTCGAGATATGATTTTTTTTGTAACCATAACGCAGGTAAACAGTATGCTGTGAATGTAGAATTAAATGTTTCAAAGTTCTTAAAGTGGAAAATTATGTTCAGTAACACCTCAAGCTCGACTCTGGCGACGGTCTCGGGCATGGGGGCGTTACACGGACCACTCCTAAATAATATTTTGGCCCCGTAGGCCCATTTTAAGGATTGCATGATATATTATAGAAAAGTTTTACTTTAGAACAAAATTTTATGGCTCGACTTTGTATAATTGGTTGTGTTATCATCCGGTAATGCCTTGTACTCGGTTCCGGCGTCGAACTCGGGTAAGGGGTGTTACATGTATTGCATCAATATGACTTATAACAAAGCTATTATTAGCAATTTCAAAAGGCCTTATACAACAATAAAATTTCCATTGACTTAGGCCAACATTCTAGGCCAACTCAATAACATATACACACATATATTCAATTCCCTATACATGCCATAAAATTATAAATATTTGGAAATCTTTTGATACCGTTCTTACCTTAATAGTGTGATTGAATCATCGGTGACCTCTCGAGCTAGCATCTAAAACACTGTAAGAAAAAGGAAGGGAAGGGAGTAAGTATTATAGCTTAGTAAGTAAATATGTAAATAGTAATTAATTCATTAACATGCCTTAATAAAACCTCCTATTATGTTCTAAAAACAAAATGGTTGTAATTGCACATAGTTTCCACTTTTTACTCTTGTCCATGTCCACCCTAAGCTATTTACTCACACCACAATCACTAAATTATTTCTATTCAGAGCTACGAAACTTTAAATTTAGATCTGCTAATTTTCCCCAAAACAAGACTCACATATCTTCTTACCATAAAATTTCTAGAATTTTTTGTTTAGCCAATCAATACAGTTTATTCATTAAAGTCTCCCTAGTTTTGCTACCTGACGGTTACAAACCCTCTTCACTGAAATTTAATTATCTCATCATACAGAATTCAAAATATGCTCTTGTTTGTTTCTTTTCAAACTAGACTCATTTTAGGAATTCAATCATATAAATCATATCTCACAATTATTTTTGTACAATTTTTAATGATTTTTCAAAGTTGGAAAAGGGGATTTCCGAACCCATTCTGACCCTATCTCACTATAATTTAAATATCTCATAATATATTTGCTCATACCGTTTCTTTCATGTGAAAATAGACTCAATGATCTTTAATTTCATAACTCATTCAAGCTCTAATTCAATTTCCACCATTTTTTGTGATTTTTCAAAATCATGTAACTGTTGTTGTTTCAAACTGTTTTATTGAAAATTTGACTCTTCCATGTTTTCCTCATATTATTTTCATTTATGAACACATAACACCAATCATGCTCAATAATAGCCATTCCAATGGATAATCATCATCAATATTTCCAAGTATTCATGTTAGCACTTACACCATATCAACTTGGCCACAAGTTCAATCACATTTCGAGCAAATTACTCATATGTATACACCTGCACTTACACACCACATCACCACACAAGTCTCTTTTAGTAAGCTTTTCCCGTTGAACCATTTGGAATAACATCTGATACTCAGTACATAGCTCCACCAACACATAATCCAGCTCTCGTGTATACATGGTGAACTCTCAATATCACCTATGTGACCTTGCCATCAAATCCCGTAGCTCTCATGTCTACATGGTGTCCAACACTTGGAACCATACATGCGATCTAGCTACATATAACATAGCTCTCGTGTCTAAATGATGTACCCTCGGTACCATGCATGTGACCTAGATATCTTTAATCCGTAGTCTCGTGTACACATGGTATACACCCAGTATTACACATGTGACCTAGCTAGATATGAAATTATCATCTCGTAGCTCTCTTGTACACATGTTATACACACAGTATTACACATGTGACCTAGCTAACACATAGTATCTCATAGATCTCTTGTACACATGGTGTCCTACCCTCAAAACCACTCATGTGACCTAGCTACACATTATTCGTATCTTTCATTTTCCGAAGGTTCAATTGGGAACTCCACTTTCCATAAATTTCCAACTTATAAATATCACCAATAATGCTTCATAATATGCATTTAAAATATTATGACACAAATGAAAATAATGAATTATTTACATACAAACTTACCTCAGTCCAAAATATCGAATTATTGCACTTTAGTCTGAAACCTTTTTCCTTCTCCCGTTTTAAGTCTGAATCTCGTTTTTCCCAATTATTAAGCTTGGAAAGCTTGAACAAACCCTAGCCATTGAGGACATGAGAGGTTTGGCCTTACCATGAAGAATATGATAGCATTTTTGCCTTATTTTTCCCATTTTATTCTTTTATTTACCTAATGACCAAAATGCCATTCATTAAAAACCCTTGGTATTTTGTCCACCCAAGGGTATTTTTGTTGAAACCAAGTTATAATGGCCTAGTTGTGATTTAAGGACTTCCACTTTAAAAACCCATTCCAATCAAGTACCTTTATGAATTAGAACACACATTTTTCACCTTTGACAATTTAATCCGAATTGCCAAATTAGACACCCAATCGATAAAATTTCTTAACGAAAATTTCACACGATAATTCTATCACCCTATAAACTTTAAAACTTAATCGTAATAAATTTTTCTACTTCAGATTTGTGGTTTTCAAAACCATTGTTCCATTTAGGCCCTAATTCAGGCTGTTACACAAATCCTTAGTTTGATTTATGTAAATTCTTTCATAGTGTTCGTATGCCTTATATGTTTAAAATGTTCATTATTTGCATATAGACTTACTAAGCTATGTAGCTTACTCCCTTTCTTTTTTTTTTCCCTATAAATTTGTTAAGCTAGCTCGAGGTCTGGAGATCAACGGGGTTCCATACACACTATCAATAATTATTTTGGTATTTTGAGTCCACCATTAGAGATTATGGCATGTATAGGTGACTTATTCATTTTGTTATGTGTCATAATTGTTTTAGCCAAAAATGTTGGCCTACTAATGTTCATGGTTCATTTTGTAAAAGGCCATTTGGGATTGGCCAATAGTAGTTATGTCTAAACTTCACATGTTAATGTGGTTATGAAGGTGCAAGCTTGCATGATTAAGTTGAGTAATGTGCGATGTGTATACGTGATGAATATGGTATGTAATTGATGTGTGGATGTCTTAATTCATGAATATTTGGTTGTGTAATTATGCTTTGCCATGCGCTGTTGAAATTAGTATGAATGTGTGTACGTTTCAGGGTGGCAAATGGCTTGGTAAATAGCCTTATTTTGTCCACACGTGCAGACACACGGGCATGTGTCTAGGCCTTGTGTGACACACGGTCAATCCCATGTCCAGTAGTAAACACACGGGCAAAGACACGTCCATGTGTCTCAGCCGTGTGAAGGACACGGTCTTAGGATATAGACGTGTGCCCAAGTCGTGTGAAGTTTGCACCGTAAATGTGAAAATTAAATTTGCCACACGGCCTAGCACACGGGCGTGTGTTGATGACGTCATAAACAAATTATTCAATGTTTTTCACATGGGTTGGGACACAGGCGTGTGTGACCACACGGCCTGCCCACATGGGCGTGTCCCAAGTCACAAGGGCGTGTGACCCTGTTTTGGTGAAAACTTTTCTAAGTACTCCAAAATTCTCAGTTTAGTCCCTAACCACCTTCGATGTATGTTTAAGGCCTCGTAGACCCGTAATAGAGACATTTATGAATATGTTTAAAAATTTTTAAATTAGACACAAATTTTATGCCTCGAAATTGTATGTATGTTTGTGTTTACGACCGGTAATGCCTCGTACCCTGTTCTGGCATGGATACAGGTAAGGGGTGTTACACTAATCCTTATTCCAAGCCTAACCGAAATTTTCATGTATCATTTACAGCACTTTTAATTCACAAAATTTAAAAAATTTTTTAATATTACAACTTTACAATTTAGCCACTAAATCTCAATTTCATGCAAATTAACTTTGTAAAAGTTGTTTATCTACTAACAACCTTTCATTTTCTACCATAAATTTCAAATTTTCAGCATGTTCATCCATGGCACAAACTTTTTACTTTGATACTTTTCAAATTAATCCCCAAAATAGAAAGAATAGGTTATCCCGATCTCAAAAATATAAAAATTACTAAAATCAGGACTTGACTACTTACCTATTTATGCCAAGGAAGAAACTCCTAGGGTTTCTATCAAAGTTATGGGGATGAAGATGAATAAAATGATGATATTTTCTTTTCAGTTAATTATCATCTTTTAATTATTTCTAATTTCAATTTAGTCCTTTTCTTTTTCCCAATTTCCATGGATGATTCATCCATAAATATCTACTAACTTTTAATTAATGGTCTAATTACCATATAAGGACCTCAATTTTTGAATTCCATAACCAAATAATCCTTCTAGTTTCTAGAATTCAACTTCTACATTTTATGCAATTTGGTCCTTTCTCTAATTAATCATTTAATCGATAAAATTTTCTTATCAGTATTTTTATACAACTTTCCTATCATAATATATATACCATGCAAATTATTTAAATAAATTTCTTTCTAGTCGGATGTGTGGTCCCAAAACCACTATTCCTATTTCACTGAAATTAGGTCGTTACAGGAACTCTATTCATTAATCTTTATTTGAATTATTATTTATGTTTGATTTGAGAAGCGTTATCGTTCAATCGATGAACTTACTAAACTTTACGTAAGCTTACATGTATTTGGTTTATCTTTGTAGATTATGTTTTTTTTGTGGCTTATACGGTATGTAACAGGACCCCTTTTTAAGATGTGGTATTAGTTCTTGATTTTGTACAAGTTTACACTTGAGCTTGTGATGTTGTATTTGAATAACTATGGAAATATGTATGTTTCACCTAAGTTGAGTTGTTGGTCAAGCATGAAATACAATGATACTATGTTGAGTTATGGTATGAAATGAAATGGAGGTAAGATTTTGATGTGTAAATTATGTAACACCCCTCGCCCGTATTCAACGCCAGAACAGGGTTCGAGGTGCTACCAGACTTAAACTCAACCAATCATGTAAAATCGGGCCGTAAAATTTCTTTTTGATCAATTTAAAACTTTTCACTACACACACATACTGTCCCCTAAACGGGCTAACAAGGCCCAAAACATTCATTCAAGGTGGTCCGGGACCAAAGTGGGGACATCAAGCACTCAAGAAGCTATTTTTTGAAAAATATTGCTAACAATCATGCTATGAACCACATCACAAGAGATAATAACATACAAGCATAAGAATATTTATATAGGTCCATAACATTATTAACCGTCATAGGCCAATTTATAAAAATACATACTACCTTAACCACAAGCCAATGCCTTTGGCTAAATCATAATATTACCTACTCAATTTTACAACCCTATACATGCCATAGACTTGGAAACACTTGGATTTACTTACGCTGATATCCTACACTCGACAGTGTGATAATATCTCTGACGGCCCCCAACCTGAGCTAACCTGGCAACCTAGGGAATAAGGGAAAGAAAGAGGGAGTAAGCTTTACGCCTAGTAATTTCATATGAAAACAATAATCAACTCATTAACATGTTTTATCAATGTTTACAACATAATCACAAGTTCACTACAAGCTGTCTTCCTAAGAAATAGTCACTACATTATTTATATCTGGAGGTACGAAACTCCAAATCAAGTTACGTTAATTTTCCTTGAAATTATACTCATTTACCTTTCTACCATAAAATTTCCAGAATTTTTGGCTTTACCAATTAATACATTTTATTCCTCAAAGTTACCCTTGATTCACTATCTGACAGTTCCGACCCTTCTGTACTAAAGTTCAATTATCTCATAGCTCAGAATTCTGATAAGGCTTTAGCCTATTTCTATTGAAAATAGACTCATTAGGATTCTAAGCATGTAAATTACATCTCATGGATATTTTTCTACAATTTATAATGATTTTCCCAAAATAGAATAGGGGATTTCGGAGTCATTTAGACTCTATCTCACCCAACTTCAAATATCTCATTATATCCAACTCTTTTGCTTTCACGGTTTCTTTTATGTGAAAATAGATTCATTAGGCTTTGATTCCATATTTTATTCAGTCTATAACTCATCTCCCACTATTTTTAGTGTATTTTCAAAACTACACCACTGCTATAACTCAAAGCTGCCTAGGCTAAATTTACTCATTTATAGTTATTACTTATTAAATAATACCAAATCATTTCATTCATCACGGTAAGAAAACATAGCTATGCAACATAAGCATAGACCGATAATTTCAATGTCATCAAGAATCATAGACTTATTCCAAATCATGTTGTTCTCACAATATTCACCAAATACTATATATATACATCATAGGTTATCACATATCATTAATCAATTAGCTTACTCTTTGTGTACAACCCACATACCAATCATAAATATACTTACCAGTAACATTCTCAGTATACCATACCATTTTCAGCTCACCTGTACAATCACTTCATCACAATACAGTCAATTTAATCTCATTCAGCAATTTCGGAATATGAACTGATATATAGAGGTTAGCACATAGTGCCGTACAGACATGGCAGAGCCATGAAGTGGTCAAAGCTACTAACAGTAGAGTAGCCGAAACTACAATCAATACATTATACATACTTGGACCACTTAATTTATTAAACGAATTCAAATGTCGTATTAGCACAAAGCCTCATAGTCTTAGACTTTATCATTTCACCAGCACAAAGCCTGCTAGGTAATAACCTGAATTTGTCACCGGCACAAAGCCTGCTAGACTTTTAAGTCTGATATTTATTAACCGGCTTTACGCCTACTAGGCTCGAAGCCCAATAATAATCACCAGCTTAAAGCTTGCTAGGCCAAATGCCCAAATAATACAGTACTGTAGTCAATCCACAAAGTTTAGTACATATCAAATCATATACTTCCAGTTTCCACATAGCACAAACACATTAACAAAAGTTTAGCATCAATCGATCATAAGCACATAATATTCACATTATTTAATTTCATAACTTGCCAACCGGCCTTAACACATAGCAAAGTATAAGCTTACGCTCAACCGAAAACTCAAGTTCCATTTAGCATGTATATTTACTTATGCCTTAAATGGCCAAAAGTTATACCCTATATTCATCTATTCATAACTTAATTTCATGAGATACAACTTACTCGATCACATTCGGATACATAACCATCATACAAACACATTTTATATAATGTAATTGCATAATAAAACACATACGTACTTTATTACGAGCTAACAAAATTTTAGCTCATGTTTAACTTTTCCATGTATATTAACTCACGTAATAACACAATCGATCCAAAGTCTCGTAATAACGTTCGAGCATATTGCTCGATAAGTAACACTTTGATTCGAATACAATGGCACAATTCCTGCTAGGCTTAAAGCTCGAAATTCATCACCGGCACAAGGCCTACTAGGTTTAAAACCCGAATATATATTATAATGTATAACTTATCATCTATCACTAACATTTACCTCATCGAAGTTCACATTTAATCACTTTAGTACCAAGCCACATTCGGCTACCACATATGACTAATAATAATTTTATACATATCATGGTTTCCTTTAGATATCCAATAATCACAAATCATGATATCTCTTCCAACACATATACGGCATAGTTCATTCATTGTAACACTCATTTAGTGCATCAAATTTCCAAATCCAATTCAACTTAAGCATACTAGCCACAACTGGCTTATAGCCTTAAATCAATACATATTCGGCACATTAACTAAATAAAATTAACATTCTCTTTGCCATATTAATGTAACTCTTAGGCATATAAAAAGAATCAAGCTTAAACACTTATGAACTTACCTTGAATGTCGTCAAACAACTACAAATCGACTATTCAATTAGTTTTGCTTTTCCCCTTCCCGAGTTAAGCTCCTTTTGCTCTTGAGCTAGGTAAAATAAATTGGTTTGTTTCATTACTTAACTATTTTATTTAGGTTCAAACATCAAAAATTTCTCATAATATGACACATAAGGCAACTCACATTTCTGAACTCTTATACGAGTATCAAAGTCAACCCATACTCTATCATTAATCACATTCCACAAAGTTTACAACCAATTTAACAATAATTTACTCACATCATGATCCATGTCCACATTCGGCTATTTTAATATATGTATATATCTAAATGCATTTTAATCACTTTAGCCAATTGTCAATTTAGTCACATACATTAATTTACAATCTCAAACCCAATCCTTCTCCTCATTTCTCACTTTGGTTCACATTCGGTCACACATATATATATATACTAACCACTTAAACATTATAGCATAAGGACATTTTTCAATCCAAATTCACAAACGGCAAATTCCATTATATACATCTCAAATTACTAACAATTCAAACCTCGTATTAACTTAAGCTCATTCGGCCATTATAAGTAAACTTTTAACATTCGGCAATATGTTAAATTCAATTTATCAACTAACAACACCTTATAACATTTAGCTCATGGTGTTTCAAATTACAACCAAGCCGAATGTTATTTATTCCTTAAAGTCTTATATATATATATATATATATATATATCAATTTTGCTAGCTCACCACTCATCCTTCATCCATTTCATTTTAAAACATCAAAGCTTCAACCATTTCTTACATTTCTTCCATGACCAAATGCTTAAATTAACCACAAACTCAAAAATAATTTCATGGGCTATGTTAAGAATTCAACAATCAACTTAATTTCACAAAATTTAAAAGAAATCACTTGAAAGCATACCTTAATTGGACCCCTAATTAACCAAATGCCTCTTGTTCTTTTTATTTCTTTCATAACCGACCATGCAAAGAAGAAATGAACAAAATGGCTTTCTCCTTCTTTTATCTTTTATGCCTACGGCAAAATGGGGAGGAGAATATGACAAAAACTTTGTTTTTGTCACCCCTCCAATTATAAAAGTATAACATATTACCTATTTTCAAATATTTAATTTGAAACATCATTATAACATTGCATGTCATAGCAATCACCTACCACCATTACCGTGCACTAACTCAAAGAATAGTTTATTTTCTATTTAACACCCTATGCTAAAGAAACATGACATTTAAGCCTTTACATAGAAGCATACATATAATTTATTCGATGCAATTTAGCCCTTTCTTAGCCATTAAGCACCCAAACCTCAAAATTAAATTATAAAACTTTCACGTATGTAAATTAACATATAATAATCACAGAAAATAATATTTAAAAATTTTTCTGACTCAGTTTCGTGGTCCCGAAACCACTTTTCCAATTAGGGCCAAAATAGGGCTATCACAACTCTCTCCCCCTTAGGGATTTTCATTCCCGAAAATCTTATCGGGGAATAGATTAGGGTAACGTTCTTTCATTGAGTCCTCAAGCTCCCAAGTCACTTCTTCAACCCTGTGTTTAAGCCACAATATTTTAACTAACGAGATTTTCTTATTTCGCAGTTCTTTTACTTCGTGAGTCAAAATTCGAACCGGTTCTTCCTCGTAACTCAAATCAGTCTGAATTGCAATCTTGGATGGGCTAATCACATGAGACGGATCGGATCTATTTCGTTGAAGTATCGAAATTATAATAATTGCACGTAACCATCAATACAATTCAATCATTAATCAACTGTCTAATTCTGTCATCAGAAATTTTCACATCATCCCTTCATTAACAGAAGTCAATTCAGAAAAGCTTCTAGCTAATGTTTTTCCTTAAATAACATACTTGAATAGGTCATTTAATCTGAGTTATCTTCTTCTTTAACAGTGACGTTGCATAGTCTGAGTAATTCTTCAGAACTTTTCAATATTTCATTTAGCACTATCTTTATTGGTTGATTCATTGACTTTCTGATCTCCTTATTGATCTTCCATTCACAACTTCTGTAGTTCCATATTCATGAACTTATTCAACCCAAACATTAAAGATTTCACATTAATATTTCACATCAATTTATAAAATCACATTTTCTTGATTTCATATGCACATATCACTTAACCGAATTTATACTTGCATTTCAAACACATAAATCACCTATTCACATATATAATACATAACATCAACTCAACTATCAAGTTTATAGTTTCATAACCCACATATTAATTCGTGTATAAGCTGTAACTTGGTCGAAAGTACATATATACTCAAACATTTCAAATTTCCAACTTGTTACGAACACATTTTCACATATCTCAGTAGTACATACAACTTTATTTCATGTGAATATTAGCAAAACATAAGTGAATTTATCACAATTCAAACTTTCCTTTATTTTACCCAAGTTACCGTTAATGTCTTATCAAGTTCTCATTTTAGTCTTGATCACTTGTCAATATTTATCAAATTGGAGAACATCTTATGATTTTGAGTACATCGCTTACTTGATGCCATAGTCCAACTATGGTCTTATACTAGCTCTGCTCTACCCGTGCTAATGCCTATCCCAGGTAGGTCTTACACTAGCACTCACTGAGCTGTACCGATGCCTATCCCAGATAGGTCTTACGCTTAGCACAAGTCGATCCGATGCCACGTCCCAGACATGTCTTACACTGGCAAACATATCTCATGTATTGCCATGGTCCAACCATGGTCTTTTTTTGTCAATTCATTAGTGAACGATCGTACTCATTCCCTGCGTTCCCCCTAATTTGATCTTTCATTACAACTTTCATGCTATTGTAACATTTATGATTCTGTAACTGATATTATAAAACATAACATTATGGCATCTTGACTTTATTAGTCTAGACATAAATGTCAACATCATGTATATACTGACTACTAATCATGAAATAAAAGCATTTATTCATACATTCTGTCATTTCAAGCAAATTTTCTCCTCATAATTACTAAGCCAAATGAGTTAGGTATGTATCATCATGTGAATACTGACATGCATGAAAGACCTTACCACAACTTAACTTTCATTTCATTCCATGTTTCCAAATTCTTTAACTCATGAATATCACATAATGAATACTAGTTCATGTAAAAGAATCATTAATTTCTTTTCATACCTTTCTCGTTTTCAGCATATCACAAGTATGATTCATTAATCTCAACTTTACTCTTGTCTCTATCAAGATTTGCTCGGTTGGAACTCATTCCTGTCTTAATCAACAGTTTTGTTAGGGCCAGGAGATATCACACTATCACGAGTAATACTATGGCATGTATAGCTAGGCGCATTTACGCTATGTTAGTCCGAGAACTGACTAAACTATAGCTCTGATACCACTAAATGTAACACCCCTCGCTCGTATTCAACTTTGGAACAGGGTTCGAGGTGCTACCAGACTTAAACTCAACCAATCAGATAAAATCGGGCCGTAAAATTTCTTTTTGATCAATTTTAAAACTTTTCACTTCACACACATATTGTCCCCTAAACGGGCTTACGAGGCCCAAAACATTCATTCAAGGTGGTCCAGGACCAAATCGGGGACATCAAGCACTCAAGAAGCTATTTTTTAAAAAATATTGCTAACAATCATGCTATGAACCACATCACAAGAGATAATAACATACCAGCATAAGAATAATTATATAGGTCCATAACATTATTATCCGACATAGGCCAATTTATAAAAATACATACTACCTTAACCACAAGCCAATGCCTTTGGCTAAATCATAATATTACCTACTCAATTTTACAACCCTATACATGCCATAGACTCGAAAACACTTGGATTTACTTACGCCGATATCGTAAACTCGACAGTGTGATAAAATCTCTGACAGCCCCCAACCCAAGCTAACCTGGCAACCTAAGAAATAAGGGAAAGAAAGAGGGAGTAAGCTTTACGCTTAGTAAGTTCATATGAAAACAATAAGCAACTCATTAACATGTTTTATCAATGTTTACAACATAATCACAAGTTCACTACAAGCTATCTTTCTGAGCAATAGTCACTAAATTATTTATATCTGGAGCTACAAAACTCCAAATCAAATTACGTTAACTTTCCTTGAAACTAGATTCATTTACCGTTCTACCATAAAATTTTCAGAATTTTTGGCTTTGCCAATTAATACAGTTTATTCCTCAAATTTACCCCTGATTCACTATCTGACAGTTCCGGCCCTTCTGTACTAAAGTTCAATTATCTCATAGCTCAGAATTTGGATAATGTTTTCATCTATTTCTATTGAAAATAGACTCATTAAGGATTCTAAGCATATAAATTAAATCTCATGGATATTTTTGTACAATTTATAATGATTTTCTCAATACAGAACAAGGGATTTCGACGTCATTCGGCCTCTATCTCACCTAACTTCAAATATCTCATTATAGGCAATTCTTTTGCTTTCACGGTTTCTTTTATGTGAAACTAGGTTCATTAGGCTTTGATTCTATAACTTATCTCCCACTATTTTTAGTGTATTTTCAAAGTTACACCACTGCTGTAACCCAAAGCTGCCCAGGCTAAATTTACTCATTTACAGTTATTGCTTATTAAATCAATACCAAATCATTTCATTCATCACGGTAAAAACACATAGATATGCAACATAAGCATAGACCGATAATTTCAATGTCATCAAGAATCATAGACTTATTCCAAATCATGTTGTTCTCACAATATTCACCAAATACTATATATATACATCATAGATTATCACATATCATTAATCAATTAGCTTACTCTTTGTGTACAACCCACATACCAATCATAAACATACTTACCAGTAACATTCTCAGTATACCATATCATTTTCAGTTCACCTGTACAATCACTTCATCACAATACAGTCAATTTAATCTCATTCAGCAATTTCAGAATATGAACTAATATACAAAGGTTAGCACATAGTGCCGTACAGACATGGCAGAGCCATGAAGTGGTCAAAGCTACTAACAGTAGAGTAGCCGAAACTACAATCAATACATTATACATACTTGGACCACTTAATTTATTGAACGAATTCAAATGTCATATTAGCACAAAGCCTCATAGTCTTAGACTTTATCATTTCACCAGCCTGCTAGGTAATAACCTGAATTTGTCACCGGCACAAAGCCTGCTAGACTTTTAAGTCTGATATTTCTTCACCAGCTTTATGCCTGCTAGGCTCGAAGCCCGATAATAATCACCAGCTTAAAGCTTGCTAGGCCAAAGGCCCGAATAATACAGTACTGTAGTCAATCCATAAAGTTTAGTACATATCAAATCATATACTTCCAGTTTCCACATAGCACAAACACATAAACAAAAGTTTAGCATCAATCGATCATAAGCACATAATATTTACATTATTTAATTTCATAACTTGCCAACCGGCCTTAACACATGGCAAAGTATAAGCTTATGCTCAACCGAATACTCAAGTTCCATTTAGCATGTATATTTACTTATGCCATAAATGGCCAAAAGTTATACCCTATATTCATCTATTCATAACTTAATTTCATGAGATACAACTTACTCGATCACATTCGGATACATAATCATCATACAAACACATTTTATATAATGTAATTGCATAATAAAACACATACGTACTTTATTACGAGCTAACAAAATTTTAGCTCATACTTAACTTTTCCATGTATATTAACTCACATAATAACACAATCGATCCAAAGTCTCGTAATAACGCTTGAGCATATTGCTTGCTAAGTACCACTTTGATTCGAATACAACGGCACAATGCTTGCTAGGCTTAAAGCCTGAAATTCATCACCGGCACAAGGCCTGCTAGGTTTAAAACCCGAATATATATTATAATGTATAACTTATCATCTATCACTAACATTTACCTCATCGAAGTTCACATTTAATCACTTTAGTACCAAGCCACATTTGGCTACCACATATGACTAATAATAATTTTATACACATCATGGTTTCATTTAGATATAACACATATACGGCATAGTTCATTCATTGTAACACTCATTTAGTGCATCAAATTTCTAAATCCAATTCAACTTAAGTATACTAGCCACAACCGGCTTATAACCTTAAATCAATACATATTCGACACATTAACTAAATAAAATTAACATTCTCTTTGCCATATTAAATTAACTCTTAGGCATATAAAAAGAATCAAGCTTAAACACTTATAAACTTACCTTGAATGTCGTCGAACGACTACGAATCGACTATTCAATTAGTTTTGCTTTTCCCCTTCCCGAGTTAAGCTCCTTTTGCTCTTGAGCTAGGTAAAATAAATCGGTTTGTTTAATTACTTAACTATTTTATTTAGGTTCAAACATCAATAATTTCTCATAATATGAAACATACGGCAACTCACATTTTCGAACTCTTATACGAGTATCAAAGACAACCCATACTCTATCATTAATCACATTCGACAAAGTTTACAACCAATTTAACAACAATTTACACACATCATGATCCATGTCCACTTTCGGCTATTTTAATATATATATATATATATATATCTAAATGCATTTTAATCACTTTAGCCGATTGTCAATTTAGTCACATACATTAATTTACAATCTCAAACCCAATCCTTCTCGTCATTTCTCACTTTGGTTCACATTTGGTCACACATATATATATACTAACCACTTAAACATTATAGCACAAGGACATTTTTCAATCCAAACAAAGATAATCTCTTATTAACAATTCACAAACAGCAAATTTCATTCTATTCATTTCAATTCATTAACAAATCAAACCTTGTATTAATTTAAGCTCATTCGGCCATTATAAGTAAACTTTTAACATCTATTCACTCATAATATTACATAATTCAAACATGGCCAAATACATGCTTTCCCATGAACTCATTCCTTTTATTTAACACTTAACTCCATTAATTCAAGGCTCAATTTAACATTTAAGCATAATTACTAATATTTACCCTCATTTCACAACTTAGAACAAGTTGCCGAATGCAACTATACCCATTAGTTCAAAGACTTAAAACATGGGTTAACTAAACAAGGTGTTTATCAATTCAATAAACAATAATTTACACAAGCTATTAATTAAAATTCACATTCGGCAATATGTTAAATTCAATTTATCAACTAACAACACCTTATAACATTTAGCTCATGGTGTCTCAAATTACAACCTAGCCGAATGTTATTTATTCCTTAAAGTCTTATATATATATATATATATATATATATATATATCAATTTTTCTTTCTCACCACTCATCCTTCATTCATTTCATTTTAAAACATCAAAGCTTCAACCATTTCTTACATTTCTTCCATGACCAAATGCTTAAATTAACCATAAACTCAAAAATAATTTCATGGGCTATGTTAAGAATTCAACAATCAACTTAATTTCACAAAATTTAAAAGAAATCACTTGAAAGCATACCTTAATTGGACCCCTAATTAACCAAATGCCTCTTATTCTTTCTATTTCTTTCATAACCGGCCATGCAAAGAAGAAATGAACAAAATGGCTTTCTCCTTCTCTTATCTTTTATCTTTTATGCCTACGGTAAAATGGGGAGGAGAATATGACAAAAACTTTGTTTTTGTCACCCCCCAATTATAAAAGTATAATATATTACCTATTTTCAAATATTTAATTTGAAACATCATTATAACATTGCATGTCATAGCAATCACCTACCACCATTACCGTGCACTAACTCAAAGAATAGTTTATTTGCCATTTAACACCCCATGCTAAAGAAACATGACATTTAAGCCTTTACATAGAAGCATACATATAATTTATTCGATGCAATTTAGCCCTTTTCTTAGCCATTAAGCACCCAAACCTCAAAATTAAATTATGAAACTTTCACATATGTAAATTAACATATAATAACCACAGAAAATAATATTTAAAAATTTTTTTGACTCGGTTTCGTGGTCCCGAAACCACTTTTTCGATTAGGGCCAAAATAGGGCTGCCACAACTTATGACTAGTATATACAACTATGGAAGTGAATTTTTATGAAATATTGTGGTGTCAATGATGGCACATTGGTTAGACACCTATATTGATTGTGTTTACAAGAGTTGAATGTATTTGAAGGTGTTTAATGACCTATGGGATTGTATGTTTGAATATGTTTAACTACTTAGGCATATGGGTGAAGTAAGTAACATGATTTTGGTAAATTTTTGGTACACACGGGCTATTACATGGCCGTGTGTCTCACATAGGCAACCTACACGGGTGTGCACCCTAAGTGTGTTTAGGTGCAGTTTTCACACGGGCTGACACACAACCTGCGACACGGTCGTATGACCCAACATCGAATGTTACACGGGCTACCACACGGCCAACAACACAACTGTGTGGCATCATTTCAAAAGGTACACGATCTGGCACACTTTGAGATATGGTATGCATATGGTATAGGTAAAATAATGTATAGTTGAAAGTGACTATTTAGGTGATTTTTGGATGTGAAATTGATATGTTTTAGATTGGTAAATTATGATGTTATGAGTATTATAGTTGTTGGTATTGAAATTGCATGATTTAGACTTGGTTGAGATTGGTTTGAATGTCTATTCATGTTATATTATATGCCATTTAACATGTTTAGGTTGATGCAAATTTGGGTGAGAAAGATAGCTTGGAAAATAGCCTATTTTTGTCCACATGATTAGGTGACATGGCCGTGTGTCCCTTGTAGTTTTTAAAGGTAGGAAGTCAATGAGTTACACAGGTTAGTCACACGGGCGTGTGGTTGGCCGTGTGACACAAGTCAGAGAGTTACATGGGGTAGGACACGGGCTGGGACACAGCCATGTGATCCCATTTCGAATGTCCACAAGGCCTGTCACACGGGTGTGTCTTTTGGCTGTGTGAGACACATGGCCTGGCCACACGGGCATGTGTCTTCTGTACTTTGAAATTTTCAAAGTTTTCTTAAAATTTTCATAAGTTTACAATTAAGTCCCAGATTTCATTTAATGATTTTTATTGCCCTCGAAGGCTCGTGTTAGGGACTATATGAATGTGTGTGAATGAATTTTGTATGGATATGAATTATGTTTGTTAAATGAATTATTATTTATGTGATAACTTCAGTAATGCTTCGTAACCCTAATCCGATGACGAATACGGGTTAGGGGTGTTACAATCCAAGTCCTTATCACAAGCAAAAAAGGAGGAAAGGAGGAAGAAGGGCCTATGTTTCTAGTATGCCTCTAAGCTTACACCAGGGCATAAATATGTGAAATTGTAGCTTTATCAGCTCACCGTGGAGCCTCAGTCTGATTCAGTATGTGACTTAAAGGCTCAGGCAGGGTAGCGACATAGCCGTGCCCGGCACCACACGATCTAGATCATGTCGCAAGGTGTTTTAAAAATTTACAAATTTTCCCTGAATATTTTTTATTTGTTTCAAATTGGTCCCTAATTGTTCCCAAACTAATTTTAAGGTCTCGTAAGTCCGGTTTAGGGTCCATAAGTGTATGTTCACTTCGATCTGAATTATTTAAAAACTTTAAATATCGTTAATTATTCTAGTGAACTGGATGCTATTGTTACTAAATGTTCTGAAATGTACAGTGATACTTCGTAACCTTAATCTGGCGACGGAAGTGGTTATGAGTGTTACAAACAACCTAGTTGTATACTCCTAACGGATCACTTGTATTTTTACAAGCTAAAGTGAAAACATGTAATTAAAAACTAAAAACTACTAAAAACCAAGAAAATAAAATAACTAAAAAAGTAGATGATGACCTCATATTCTCCACTTCTAGACTTCAAATCCCACGATCACTGCCCCATGTAGTGCTTTTCTTAACTTCCTCTACTTTTCCCATGATCACCCGCCAACTTACCATTTTATTTAATTAACTGCCAACTCTCCTATAAATTTAGATCTTGTAGTGAAAATCTGATGTGACACTTAATTACTATTTGATAGTAATTGACTTTTCGTAAATGTGACACTTAATTACTATTTGATAGTAATTGACTTTTTGTGAAGGAAGATGTAATGGTTACCCTGAGATAAAATAGGATTATATTGTGAGAGTAGATTTTTCCCAAAGAGATTAAGGATATCCTATAAAGGTAACTGATATGAACCTCGTACGCGTTAAGATTACGAGTCACGATTTAACTTGCCGGATTATTTCTAAACAAGTAAGCTCTTGAAATATGATAAAAGGGTAGGAATAAATGAAGGATAACGAACAAAATGATAAAGGGATATCATTTTTAAACTCAAAAACAATTTTAGAAATTAACTTATATTATATAACAACGAGACCTGGTTTCTACAAAGATGATTAACATTTCGATAGGTTTGGATAATTGAAGAAAACTTAACCCGCTATTTATAAATGAAAAAGGAATCAACAGTATAGGGGTGATCAACTACACTCACATAATAAGAGGATAATGGGAGTGATAAGATTGAATGTTTGAACGCCACAAGAAAACAATCTTAATAAGTTCGGTTTTAGTTCTTAAAATACAAATAGATTTAACTTTCAAAGATATATTAAAATGTTCATTAGTCTTTTACAAAGCATATGACTAACTATTTATAGGAAAAGCATCTAGGTAAATGGATGGCCACAATTCGACCATTAGTGTGGTTCATGTACACAAGTCGTACATTGAATCAAATGGTTCATGAATTTCCTTAACTGCATGTATGATCGAATGCTTCCCCCTTGGATGTTCATGTACACTTTAATGAAGAGCCTCCTTAGGTGCAATGTAACTTCATTAAATTCGTACATGTATGTATGCCATTCATGTATCTATGTGGTGCATGTATATTCATATAAATTGAATGGCCAAAATTATTCTCCCTTGGTAATACATGAATATGACCATTCATTCACTTTGCAATGTACCTTCTTCCACCATCCAAATAAATGAATGAATGGCCAGATTCATGTTCAAACCAAATAGTCAAATAAAGCTCTTTTAGATAGCAGTTCATGCATGAAATATGATCCAATGTATTCATCCATTCATGAATCTTGGAATTCATGAATTCTTGTTGGCTAAGGAAACGGACGTGCATGTATTTGAAAAGGAATACGAGCAGTCACCAAGGCTTGAATGTGTGTATATATGAACCTTTTTTCATGGTTGATCAAATACCTACAAACAATATAAATAGGATCATCATAAGCTCATTTTAAAAGCAAGACACAACACAAACAATAACATGATGCAAGACACTATCAAACACTTAAACGACTCATCAATGTAAAACACACATATCAACAATTAGACTCCAAAATATGCATAGACATTAAAACATAACATGCTTAAACATAATATGGTCAATAAGTCATATAACTAACAAACAACTTAAACTCAAAATAATCATGACAAATATTAAATAAACTCTAACTAAAAAGTTGTGGAATTAAATAAACTAATTAGGCAGTTGGGCCTTAAAGCTCCTCATGCAAAATGTTGCATGGGCTTGGGTCTTTATCATCGGCCAAATAATGATTGATCTTGACTTGTTCGACCCAAAATTGTTGGATCAAGCCCACAAGTGCTTCCTTGAACTTCTTAGCTCTAGCCAACGTCATAGGCCCAATAGGAAGTCTAATTGGATCATTTCTTAAAAGCTCATCAACTTGCAGCCCAAATGGTGTGTAAATGGGCAGCTTGGTGTTTGACCCAATTAATATCCCCGAGACCACATCAGTAACACACTTATGATAAGGTCATTGAACGAACATTGATCGAGTTGCTTTAGTAATGGTGTGCCGTTGGGGAGAGCTCAGTCACAATACTATAGTGGAATGACTTCATTACTAAATGAGTTTATAATTAATAGGAGAAAAGCTGAAACTTAATTATAAATCATTTGAGCCCTAATCGCATATGTCCAATCAGTCCCTTTGCTAGTTCGTTGAAACCAAAAATGAATTGAATGTTGAATAAAATGAATAGAAATGAAAATGTTCGAAAAATGGGACACATTTGGAAATGAATGTGGTTTCTCTAAATGAAAATGAAAATGACCTGGAAATGAATTTATGGTTTTCGAATAAATGAAGTTTGAAATTGGAAATAAATTTATTGGTCATAGTAAAATCGTTGAATGTAGAAATATTAAATATATTTTCTCATGGATTCTTTTACGGTAAACTCGTCATGATTTCAATGGAATTAGAATTTGGTTGAGAAATTTTTTTTAATTGGAAAATTTTTTAATTTAAATTAATTTAAGATAATTATTTTGGAAAATAGAAAAACAAATATCGGGTTGGATCGAATTATAAAGTACTGGGTTGAAAGTCCAGGTAGTACTTGTAATTGGACCTAATATGAGAGAGGCCCAAAAGCCCCTAATGTCTAAGAGAGGAATGAAAAATCCTAGTTTGTTTAACTAAGGTTGCCGCCCATCCTACTCCTAGTTAGACGAGGAGTACATTTTCTATTAAAATAGACTTCTACAATTCAACAAGTGTTTTACTTCTTCTCCCTATAAATAGATGAAATCGGTAGGGCTAAATATACAACTTTAAGATATTGTTACTCTACCCAAAAATAGTCAGATTTTATTCTCTAAGTATTAAATATATTTTCCAGAATAACAATTCTACCGATTTCTATTGAGAAGAAATTTTGCTTTCTCATTAAAAGTAAAGGAAATTATTTTTGGTTTTGTGTTTGATTCGAATTGTTTGAACCTACACTCGAAACAGCTCATGGTATGGGAATAGCGGAAAAGTCATTCGGTTGAAAGCTAAGAACAACAAGGATTTGTCTAACCGAAAACACTGGTGAGATTTTGGTAAAGAGTTTATTATTATAAATGTCACAAATTAACTTGGTTTTCAAAATATTTATTTTCTGTTGTATAAGAAAACTATTTTCTAACTAGATTTTTTCAACAATGTAGACCCCGCTTTCAAATGATGCACAGTGTAGGTGATGTGGGGCACCGATGGAGACCATTCTATATGCTCTTTGTGATTTCCAAATATCTTTTGAAACCCTTGCTCTAGTTGGTATTAATGACGGCTTACTTAATGTTGTTTTAGTTAGTTGCATTGATTGGCTCAAACTAGCTATGAGGACAGTGGATAAGGATGCATTTACCTGCTTGATGGTCTTGATTTGGAACTTGTGGAATGAACGCAACAATGCCATTTTGAAAGGAAGAATTACGACGCCCCATTTGATCCTTGATCGAGTGAGAGGATTGCACGAAGTGTTTCGCGCGCATAATTTGATTCATGAGCCTATGATTCTGTCCCGTTCACAACAAGTTGGATGGAGGCCGTTTGATGGAAGAACGTCTTAAGGTAAATGTGGATGCGACCTTCGATCAAGGAAGGAACCACGTAGGATCAATGTCGCGGTGCACGACACGAATGGGCTAGTCCATGGTGGGATTGCGCAATAGAATGTGTCGATCTTTCATAGGCAGCAGCTAAGAATATAATATGCGAGTTGCGGCTTGCACATTCAATGGGTTTTCGACATGCAAGTGGCTGTGCAACGTGATTATTAAAGCTTAAATTAGAGATGACAAAATTTGAATCATCCGATAAATTTTAAACCGGTCTGTTCCATTTTGAATGGTGCAAATTTTTTTGTTTGAATAGTGGATGTGGCGGGTGGAGTTTTTTCTTTTGAATAGTGGGTATGAAGTGATTATAATAATTGCTTATTTGGTCTTGACCTACTCCACTATATCAAATTATCATTTACAACATACTTGATTATGATGACTTTAATTACTAAGATGCACTCAATGGAAAGGAAAAACTCTCGGAATAGCTCTCCCTTTCTCTAAATTAATAATTTATATAATTAATGTTTCGTAAAATACAAATAACATTACAAATATTATAATAATTTGAATAATTGTATAAAACATTTTGAAAATTGTAATAATTTATAAAATTGTATAATATTCTATGTAATCTAGTTATGTTTTGAATAATTGTTTAATTTCACAAAATTACAATTATTTTAATAAGTTGCGTAATTAAATAAAACTTTTGATGTTACATAAAATATTACAAAATTAATAATAATGCGCAACTAAATAATATTTTGTATAATTACGTAAATTATATTTTTTTAAAATTTTGTATAATTAAATAATGCTTTATTTTGTAAAAACAAAACAATTAATATGCAATATTATGATTTTTTTTAATAAGCCAAACCGAATATTATTTTAAAGAAAAACCAAACCCATTAATCAGCTTATATTTTTAGAATTTTAAGAAATAAGATTTTTAATAATTCAAAAATAAAATATTTATTTTTATATTTAAAAAATAAAAAACAATTAGAAATTAAATAAAGAATAAGATTCTATTCAATTCAAATGGTACTGGAAACCAATTCCAAATAGAACATTAAGGTTCAAATTGATTAGTTTTCCCGATTTTTTTCTTAGCCCAAGACGGGGTGGTAGGATTCCAGTATCCTTTATCTCAAAAGAAGGCATTTAAGGTACAAAAGTTTAACAATAATTTATTACGATTGTAAAATATAGATTGAAAAACTTCACAATTGTCTACAGTTTTAAGTCAAACCTGATGAAATATTATCACTTGGATCCTCAGAGTTATTCTCTTGATCCAAGGAGACATCAACTGAAAATATCAAAGGCGAAATATCTTCAGGCTCTTGAGAAACACCATTGCTTTCATCCGCTTGCATACCAGGAATATGAGAAGCACCATGCATATGTTCCGAAGCATCTGAACCACCATCATCATCATCATCATCAGATTGTTCAGAGTTCAGTCTTAGCATAAGGTCCCGTATGCTTAATGGTTGTACAATTTTAAATTGATGATCTGGTTTATGCTGCTGATTAAATCGGCCCGGGATTGTGGCCGGAGATTTGTAGCATGATTCACATAGGTCAAAACCTATTTTCTCCACACAGTCTTTGCATTTGTATCTCTCCCCAATTATTGGTGACATCTGAAACAAAAACGTATGATATAGCATTGATCAAAGGTGTTTTATAACCATAGCAAATAAACAACCATAGAGCTTGTAATTGCAAACATGATATACCAAACCATATCTGCTTTAGGGTGGCACCAAAAAGGAATATATGAGAAAAAAGAAAACCCATTATAATAACAGAGTTGCTCTTTTCACACTACTAATGAAATCAACAAAAAGGAATATTATGTCTTAATTAAGGTTTCTTGTTCTGGAAACCTGTTAAGCTAATTCATTGGAAATCACTGAATTTTAACTCAACTTACCCCACAATAATCACAGCCCACTGCAACATGAACTTTTGGCCCATTGCCAGAAAACCATGATGAGTATACATCACTAGATATTGATGTCAGCTGGTTTGCATGTCGTGGAGCTTGTGTACCTAAGCTCAAACCGAAAAATCATGATGAGTATACATCACTAGATACTGATGTCAGCTGGTTTGCATTCGTTGAGCTTATGTTGAACCTAAGCTCAAAGAGCAGAAATGAGTTAAACTAAAAACAGAAAAGCAAAATAAAGAAGTAAAAAAGTCTATAAAGTTTAACCCTTTGAGGCGCATAATCGACAATAAAAAAGTATATACTCACACCTTGTCAGGTTAAGAATGCAAGAAAAAAAGGGACAAACTCTAGATTTCATTTTCCTAAGAAAAATCAACTATTAAAGAACTCTTTGTACATGTGTGCACATGCATGTGGATTTCAGAAACAGAGACAGTCAAGAACAACACAAGCAGCTACAGTCTGCAGGTGTTAAGAACCATTTTCCTCTACTGTAGCCTAGATGCTTTGCATGGCATAATATGCTTAGTTGCAGTTTTGGGGAAATGCACCATGGATTGACCAGAAAGATCGATGATGCTCTCACTAAGACATGCATATGAACATGGGGAAATGCACCATTCTTTCCTGCCTTACCAAAAGATTTAATTTGAACCATATGTTCTTTTTTATGGTTCAAATTAAATCTTTTTGTAAGGCAGGAAAGAATGGGACAATGATCAAAGCACCCTAATGATGACTGATGTTGAACATAAATGATATAAAAATCATATATAATTCTGAGAGCAGGATACTGACAATTGGGTTCTTTGAGTCTTTCTGAATATTCCTCGGGAAACTGCTTTGCCAAGAAATGGTGTAGAATCAAACAAACACCCGGAAACCCATTTGGTTGCAAGCTTTTACAAACTTGACACCTGAGCATTTCATCCTTTGGAATAACAAAACAAGTTTCACAATATACTGCACCAAAGAAGAGAGAAAAGCATGTGGTAAACAATAATATCCTCTAATCCTTTAACTTTTGACACAAATAGAAAGAAATATAAACTACCATGGCCACAATTGAGAACAACTGGTCGAAAGAGCAACCTATTGCATGCAGCACAGAGTAAATCAGCAACAGAAACCACCTTTTCATCTCTATGTTCAGATTCATTGCTAAGCGAAGTCTTTCCTAGGTTCAGAGCAATTGCATCAACTTCAAGACTATCTGAATTACTCGTTACGCCATTTTCATCCTCCATAGTTGTTTTAGGTGAATCTCTGAATGATGATGATTCCAAAACATTTGAACAACTTTCTGAATGCCCGTCCATTTGGAGATGAGCACAGGTGTTGTTATTCCTCACAATATCTGAATTCTCACAAAGATTTGGTTCAACTAAACTTTGATCAAACTGAAGTGAGAAATGGCCAGCTCTCTTCTCTTCTTCTGAACAAGGAAACAAGAAAATAAATCATTTTCCAACTCTTGAAGAGGTGGGGACAGGTGGGAGGGGAGTCTATGGAAAAAAAGTTTCTCCACCTGACAAGAAGCAAATTTTAGTCTTTCAAATGACCAAAAAGGACTTTGGTCAAAAGTTTTATCTTCCATGCATCATTAAGAATTTCCTCACAGACTATTTCAAACTAATTTATCGTAATAAATCTGATTTTACAGGAGTGAGTTAGTACTATGCAACTCCACCTGACAAGAAGCAAATTTTAGTCTTTCAAATGACCAAAAAGGACTTTGGTCAAAAGTTTTATCTTCCATGCATCATTAAGAATTTCCTCACAGACTATTTCAAACTAATTTATCGTAATAAATCTGATTTTACAGGAGTGAGTTAGTACTATGCAACTAGTTGGTAATTCACATCATCACAGTGTACAAGTATCTGCAGCATTTAGGAGCAATGTTGAACTTCATCATTTCAATATTTGTTTTCTGGCTAATAGGTAGAAGAGATGTCCGTATCACAATAACCACTTCTCTACAAGCAGGAAATATTTAAAAGTTCACTAAATCTTTAAGATGATTTAGTCAATTGACCAAAAAATGATAAAAGCAATTTTTCCAGCCAAAACATATAACAAATATTTTAACATTTAAAGAAGAGAAGAAAGAATAAAGATACCTCTCACTTGTCTTTCCCTTCTATTATAAGCTACGGGATACAGCTTCAGGAGCAAAAAATGCAGCATCTGACAGACACTTGGGAAATGATTGTATGGACACCGACAAATGGGGCAATGGGACTCATGAACATGATTCATTGCATTGTAGACACACCAGAAACATGACATATGCCCACAGGCTGCGAATATGGAATGTAAAGGCAGCTTACAGGTAAAATCACACATCAAAACTTAGTTACGCATATTGCTTGCTTACCTAATACAACAGGCTTGTAAAGTAGTTCCCTGAAAAACAAAAGGAAATCACCTTCAAACAAAGAGCTTCGATAAACTAAAAAGTACACCCAAATTGCAAGAAGCTCTACACCATATAAGATCGGTGACCAAACACTTCTGCTCATTGATTGATATATGATTCTTTTTCACTAATAAATTCCCAGAAGAAAAGAATCGAAAGCATAATGAAAAGAATGAATTATATGTTGATATGACAATAAAAGGAAGAACACAGCAACGAAGTAAACAAGTAGGAGTAACGATAGAAATTAATGATACCCACATATTAATTCAAAATTTGGAAGTTTCGTAACAAGTATGCTTTCTTCTAGCCACTAAAAGAATTCATTACTTAAATGAATAATCTGAGGTGGGGTCAAATTACAGTCATCAAATATCCGCTAAGATGCTATGCAAGCTTTACCTAAGTTTGCTTTCTCAAACCTTTATATAAGTCTAACAATATCTTGTTCCTATCTAAATTATTACGTATAAACAAAGAGAGACAAAAGCAACCTAACAAAATTTCAAATCACCGAAATGGAAAAGTCAAAGTCTCAAATTTAAATAATACTTTTATAATATCAATCTACCGAATCGCCTCCCAGCTAAATCTTGTATGCCTAATGGAAATTCGAAGTAGCATCTATCTATATCCCTAAAAATTGCATTTAAAATTCCTAAATTTCTAAAAACTACAATTTAATAAGATTTTTAAAAAATTAAAAAATAAAATAAAATCCTTGGGATAAGATTATACTCGGATTAATTTACCTTCCCTATCACATCACATATACTTCTGATGACAAACTCGAAAAAAATTACCCAAAAGATCATGTAATAACATATATATAGACAAATAACTAAAAACAGGGGTAATTAGGAATAAAAATAAAAACTGACAGGCAAATGCAACATTGGAACTCGTCGAAGAATTCCTCAGACGGAAGATCATTGGTTGCTTCCCTTTCCCTTTCCGCTTCACCTTTTCGTTGTTGATGTTGTTCCAGACATTCATCTTTCTTTGCTTCGGTTAGGGTTTCATCGATATTGATATTGGTTTTCTCCTCTTTCTCCATTTTTTTTTCCCTCTGAAACCCAAAGAAACGGAAGGAAAGTGAATAAATATATAATAATGGTTAGAAAGTTGGGAAGCGACAACGGCAGAGAGATATGCTGTTTGGTTTTGCCGTTTAGGCCTTTGCTTTATGTTATGAGCTGGCATATTGGGCCTGACCGATAATGGGCTTCAAGTCAAATTTTGACTTTCTTTTTTTTAAATAAGAGATAATATGTAATTTAGCCCCTGAACTTATCCATTTGTATTTTGTTGGTCCCTAAATTTTTTTCGAATCTAATTATTTTCAAATTTGTATTCTATCAATCAAGTTTGTCCCTCCACTGGAAAAGTTAATACCATTCCGGTATGGCCAGTACACTCCGTTCCAGCCAAAAAACGGAACCATTTAGCATGGTTTTTGTTTCGACTCAAATTCCAGCTTGTTTACAACATTTTTCGCTATGTTTCGCTAACATCATTCAAAATGTTGTGTATCACCAGTACAAAAACTTACACCATGTTTGGTTGGAGGGAATGAAATAACATTCTCCCTTTATTCATTGAATGGTAAATCATTCATTTGTTTGGTTCAACGCAATACTCATTCAATGGAATAATCATTACTTCCCTATTACTTATCTTCTCGGAATAGTCATTCTTTGGTCCATACAATATAGAATAATAATAAAAATTAATTTTCAGATTAGTCCTTTAAAACTTGGACCTAAAAAATATAAAAAGAAAATATTTGAAATATTTTAATATAATTTAATATAAAATATTTAATTTCAAGATATAATTTATAATAAAATATTTTAAACATTTTCATATAATTTAATATAAAAATAATTATATTAAAAATATTATTAAATTATATATCATTTTTATTAAATCATATTTAATAATAATTATATTAAAGTATGATTAAATTATTTATTATTTTTTATTAAGTTATTTTTAATAATAATCCTATTAAAATTTAGGGTAAATTACACCAAGAGTCACTCAATTTTGGGTTAGCTAACAAAACAATCACCTAGATTCCATTTCAATCACTCAACTTTGGAAAAGTGACAAAACAGTCATTAACGTTATAAAAAAGTGACAAAATAGCCACTGATTAACAGTTTCCGTTAGTGTGATAACGAGACTGCTGATGTGGCAAGTTAACCAGCTGATGTGGCAAGTTAACTTGCCACGTTGGTGAAACATCTGATAAGTCTTGGTTTGGGGCAGGTTTAGGGGAAAAAACTGAAGGGTTATGTTAGTTTAGGGTAAAAAATTAGAAGCTGATTATGATTAAGGGGATTTGTGAAAAAAAAGAAAATAGATTTAGGAAAAAATTGACTATGATTTGGGTTGGTTTGGGTCTGAAACTGATTCGGGAGTCAGTTAAGATGGTTGGTTTAGGGTTAGAAATCGACTTGATAATTGATTAATAGGGTTTAGGGTTAGAAAATGATTAATGTTTTTTGTTTGGGGAGAAAAAAAGATGAAACCAGAAATCTTTCAGTGTTTTTTATTCTCAGCGGCATCGGTCAATAGAATAGAAGCATTTAGTTTGGGTTTAGGGTTATTTCAATTTAGGGTTCTTTTTATTTCAATTTTGATTTTGATTTTGATTTTGATTTTGATTTTGATTTTGATTTTGATTTTGAATTTGATTTTGATTTAGGGTTATTTCCATTTTGGGTTTTATTTGTTATTAATGTGCATGACAGATTAATGTTTGGTTATTAAAGTGAATGACAGATTATGAGTATGGTATGCCATGTGCATGATGTTGATTGTTTGTATCTGCAATTATATGAATGGTTATCAAACTGATGTTTATTGTTTGTATCTGTCATTGTTTGTATCCTAGCTATTATATTGTATATGGCAATATCGAATTTGTTATTTACCTTCTATATTGTATTGTGGTTATTATCTGTCATTGCCTAGGTGTAGGGTTAAAGTGTTTGGTTATTGTCTGCCATGTGCATTACAGAAATGGTTGTGTTTGTATTAAATTATTTTTGTATTGGTTATTGTCTGACAAAAATGGTTAAAGTGTTGACCTATGTTGTCTGCCTTTATTGATAAGTGATTTGTTTGGCAAGTTTAATTGATGACAATTTTAATGAGAATGAATAAGAAATGTCTAGTAGTGATATGTTTGGTAGTGATGCATCTGAAAATGATGTGTCTAATAGGATAAGAGTTAATTTAGATGGTTTAAACATGGATGGTATAGAAGTAGATGAACTGTATGATAGTGATGATTCTGAGAGGTTAGATAGTGCACATGAATCTGACTTAGAGAATGACATGAGTAATCCTAGACTTAAAGTTGGAATGTTATTTAAGTTTAAAGATAGTCTAAAAGAAGCCACCAAGCAGTATGGTAGGTTGAATAGTTATTTTATTAAGTTTCCCAAAAATTATATAAAAAGGTTAAAGGCAATCTGCAGTGAAAAATGTTTTTGGTTCATATGGGCCTCTAGACTAAACCCTAATGACCTTGCTGACCAGACTTGGCAAATTAGGAGTTCAAACCCTAACCATACTTGTTCTAAAGCCTATAAAAATAATAATGTAACCGCAACTTAGATAGGTGAACATTATAAAGAAAAATTCGTTGTTAATCTTGATTATTCTCTGAAATCATTACAACAAGATGTCAAAAGAGATTTATGTTGCATAATCTCACTAACCAAATGTAGGAGGGCTAAACTTAGGGCATTGGATTTAATTGAATGAGCTTATAAGGCTAAATATGAGAAGGTTTATGAGTATTTGTTAGAGGTTAGGACCCAAAATAAGGGATCAACAACAATCTATTATCTAGATAACAAGTTGTTTCAAATGATGTATGTCTGTCTGCAGACATGCAAAGATAGCTATAGGGCTAGTTGTAGGAGGATAGTAGGTTTAGATGGATGTTTCTTGAAGGGCTATTATGGTGGCTACTTACTTGCAGCTGTTGGGATAGATGCAAATAATGGCATCTATCCTATTGCATATGCTACTATCGAAAGTGAAAACCAAGCATCATTACTTTGGTTCTTGGATTTGCTCGCAATAGACTTGGAAATTGTGAGCTCATACCAGATATCTTTCATGTCTGACAAACAAAAGGTAAAACTTCATTTATTTATTTATTTTATGTTATTTCTATTTAGGGTTTAGGGGTTTGTTAAAAAATTAAATTGTATTTGTTCTAATTCCAGAGACTTTTAAAAGTAATATGTATGTTGTTTCCTAATGTAGAAACAAGACAATATGTTAGACACCTACATGCCAACTTCAAGAAGGATGGTTTCTGAACAAAGAAATTGAAAGATTTGCTTTGGAAAGCTGCCAGAGCAAGCACTACAAGGGATTTTGAGGATAATTAGATGAACGTAAGAAAACCAATCAACATGCTTATGATTAGTTGAAGGAAAAGAACCCTACTCACTGGTCAAGGTCTCACTTCTCAATTAGGAGCCATTTTGACATGTTGGTGAATAATCTTTCTGAATCTTTTAACAAGGTAAACCCCTACATTTTATGTTTCTTACTAATAATTAGTAGTTCACTAATCCTTTATATTGTTTATTGGTCGATGATACTAGAAGCAAGAAGAAAAGCTATTCTTACCATGATGGAAACAGTAAAGACCAATATCATGTTGCTTATTGTCAAGAAAAAAGAAGAAGTTGAAAATAAAAATGAATGTTGTGTCCGAAGATCAGGAAAAAGTTGGATGTTAATATCAAAGATTCATTGAGGTAAAGTTACCATTTTTAATCTTTCTGATGCCTTTATTCTAACTAGTCACATGTTGTTTTAGTGAGTTTTTTTAATATGTATACATTGTTTTTTAATTTTCTGTGTATGATTGTTGGTGGGGATGATCATATGTTGTTGACTACTTTTTAATATACATGCAGTGACTGTTTTTTAGGTGGGTGGGTGGGTGGGTGGGTGTGTGTGTGTGTGGGTGTGATTGTTGGTGTGTATGACTATTTAATATGTATGTAGTAATTGTTTTTTAGGTGTGTGTGTGACTTTTTTTTAATATGCATGCAGCGATTGTTGGTAGGGATGGTCGCATGCTGTTGACTATTTTTTAATATGCATGTAGTGAGTATTTTTTTAATAATATGCTTATAGTGACTGTTTTTTTAGGGGTGTGCATATGATTGTTGTGTGTATGACTATTTAATATGCATGAAATGACTTTTTTTAGAGGTGTGTGTGTGTATGACTTTTTTTAATATACATGTGGTGATTGTTGGTAGGAATGGTTACATGTTGTTGACTATTTTTTTAATATGCATGCAATGAGTATTTTTTAATAATATGCATATAGTGACTATTTTTTAGGAGGTGTGTATATGGTTGTTAGTGGGGCTACTCACAATGTTATTTTAATGATTGTTTTTTAAACAAGCATGGTGATTGTTTTTTAGGTGTGTTCCATCATAGGCTGGTGGGGACAGGTATCAAGTCGAATGTGGTCTAAGCAGCCAGCATGTGGTGGACCTAGTTGAGAATTCCTGCTCTTGTAGGAATTAGGACCTTACTGGCATCCCTTGCATGCATGCACTGGCTATCATTCATCTAAAAGATGAGTTTCCCAGAGACCTATGTACAAACCTTGTACACCAAGCAAACCCGACTTCAAATTTACTTCAGCTTTATAAGACTGGTAATGGGTCTTAAACAATGGGTCTCTTTGTCAAACATGCTGCCAATACTGCCTCCTACACTGAGAAGGCCATCTGGTAGACCTACTAAAGTGAGAAGGAAAGAACTTGATGAACCATAAACAACAAAAAGGTTGAGCTAGAGAGGGTTGGACATGAGGTGCAATAAATGTAAAAGAATAGGCCACAATAAGAGGAGTTGCAAATAGGAAGTTGGCTAAAACATTCCAGTAAGTCATTTCCCTTAAGTTAAGTTATATTACTTCTATTTATGAATTTGTTTGATAGATTTCACTTGTTCCTATAGGTTAAAAGACATAAAGTTGGTGCTCACAACCAAGTGGTTGCCCCAACTCAGCAACAAGCTACCCCAAATTAGCAAGAGAGTACCCTAACTCAACAGGCTACCTCAACTTAGTTACAAACTTCCCCAACTCATCAACAAGCTACCCTAACTCACCAAAAAGATGTTGCCCCAAGAGAAAAGCTCTCATTTAAGAGGAAACCAACCACTGTTAGATGGATGCCTCCTACTTAAGAGCCATCTATGACAGACCAATAATGACATTATGAACAGACCTTTTTTTGTTAACTTTTTAAAATTGTGTAATTTTGCCTACTACTGATTTATTAACTTAGGTAGATTAATTTTTGTAAATTTTCCTATGATTGCTACTGTTGATAAACTTAAGCATATAGTCACTAAATTTTTTTGTAAATTTGCCTACAATTCACATATGTTCAATTGTGTTGAATTGTAGGAAAATTTAGCAATAATTTGCCCCTCCTTCCTTTTGTAAACAATTTGACGTTTTGACCTTAATATATGAGCATTGATCCATGCAATTTGTGTTATCTCTTCTAAAATATGAGTATTGAGAAAACAAATGTATGAGAATTGAGAAATACAAATATTTCTATTCTTTTTTTTTCCTCTGTGTTATCTTTTCTAATATATAAGCATTGAGAAATACAAATGAAATGAAGATTAAACATTTTTTCAAGTCTGTCAACTTTGAAATGAAGTCAAATATTACAAGACAACTTTCTAACTGTTGTAAGCAACAACAATATTACAAAACAATTTGTAAGCAACAACCACATATTATCCCATTTCAAGTTTTTCAAGTTTGAAAGCAACAACATAAGCTGGTTAGCCATGTATAACAACATAAGCAACAATATACCAGCAACCATGTATAACAACATAAGCAATAATATTACAAAACATAAGCTGGTTTTCAGTGCTAACAACAACAACATATGTAACACCCCAAACCCGGCCTAGACGTTATGGCCGAATCTGGTGATGTCACATGGAACGAGATTTGAAATCAAAGTTGACAAGTCTAAAACCATTTTAGTTTATTAACATTTGTTATCTCAAAAAATGCTTACTAATTAATTTGTCTTAGAATGTACCTTTTTGCAGAAGCTTTAGAAAATATTTTTATTTAAGGAAAACTATTCATTTTCAATAAAACCGAATTTTCGTTGCAATTTGCGATTAAAAAACTACTTAAGCAATTAAAACTCAAATGTAAGGAAAAAAATCCAAAAAGTTCGAAATTACATAAAATACCCGCAAAAATAATAAAGCAAAAATAACATAAAATCAAAATTGAATTTAAGTCAGTTTAACAAATGTGTGGCCACCCCTTAGTCCTCTGCCACACTGATCCGTCTAAGTTTAGAGATTGCCTGTACAGATTAAACAAAAGGGGTGAGTTTACATAAACTTAGTGTGTAATCCCCACAAAAAGCAAGCATACAGTCAAACACAGTAAACAGTCAAATACAATTAGGGGCCTAAGCTCATTACAGTTTTCAGTAGCAGTTTGGGTCGTAGCCTATTTCGGTTTCAGTATCAGATATGCATTAGGGCCTTAACCCATCATAGTTATAGTTATGCATATAGTAATCAGAAAATAGAATCCTACCCATCAGCCTCTACACACCATCTCCGTCCATCCCTACACTCCATGTGGGGTTTAAAACACCCACCCATCCCTACACTCCAAGTTGTACCAAATGCGACACATAACAATATAATGCAGCTGAGTTGTCAGATAATAGGCTTAAGAGACTTTCAATACACTTCTGTCAAATAATCATCATCCCACCCCAATGCAATGCAAACATATAGTATATCAATATCATGCTTTTATGCAATTATTAGACATACACATAAATATTTATCAATCAACATGCATAAATTATCATGCTCCATACATGCATTACATACAGTCAGATCACATATTTCGGGGTCTAAGTAATGCTTACCGACCCTACAGTAGGTTCACAGTTGAATTGGGCGACCCGTGCAACCCTAGGAAACATTTCAGTTAAATGGGCCCACAAGCCTATGTGGCTTGCCCGTGTAAGCCCACACGCCCATGTGGCCCACACGCTGAATTTGGCCTTGGCCTTGTGGATCACACGGCCTGGCCCAGAATCCCACACACTCGTGTGGACCCATAAGCCCATGTGGACTACCCGTATGGACCCATACACTCGTGTGGACTACTTGTGTGGACCTACATGCCCGTGTGGCCCATACGGCCTAAATTAGTCTAGCCCATGTGTCGCACATAGCCTATCTAGCCATCACAAGGTCGTATCTTGCGCGCACGGCCTGGCCACATCGATCACACGCCCATGTTATGGCACACGGCCTACCACATGGGTGACCTCACACCTGTGTTGCGTCGATAGTCAAGTTTTTGGCTTTCGATGAAACATTGTTTTCTGCGATTTCGGTTACACACCTAGTTTTGATTTTGGCACGTAACTCTCCCGAGATAACCATCACCTAAAAACTACAAATTTGAGTCCAAAATCAGTCACAATTCAAAGATTTAATCGAAACTATTAAACTGACAACAGTCAATTTTTATATTCGTTGCTTACCCCTAATGCTCTGAATGATCTTATCTACGATTCCATGGAAAAGAAGCATCGTTCCTCACGATTCATTGCTACCAAAATGAGAATCCATCAACAATTGGAAAATTTTAACTCCGCTAGAAAATGCATAAAAGAACAACTCACATTACTCGCACAAAATACACAACCGTTTCTTACCAACATACGAGCCTTGAATAGAACACCAAAATCAGGAATAATTTGCTCAAAACTGAGAAGAGAAATAAAGAATTTTTTTAACAAAAAGAAAGGAAGAGAACAAAATCGTTTTAAAAGAAAAGAATTGTTGGGGAAACAAAATTAATTGAAACTAATCTAATAATCTCCAACCCCCCACTAACTCCTCAATCTCAACCACTTCAGACTTCTAATTCTACTGAAATACTAACAGACAGCTGAGCAAAAAACAATACCTATGTCAGCGTAGGGATTCGAACATAGGACCTCCAACACACCAAACTCTACTAACCACCAGGCCAGTAGGCCCATTCTGATATAAACTTACAAATAATTAAACTTAAGCCCACTGAACAAGGTTAAGGCTTTATTTAGAAAAATACCAAAATTTACCTAAGATAAGGCTTGAACTTGGGACCTCACACACACATCTAAAACACTTAACCACTAAATCAGACAGACAGTTGTGTTACATTTCCATAGAAGCAAAAATAAGAAATTTGGGGCATTACAAGTCTACCCCCTAAAAGAAAATTTCGGCCTCGAAATTTACCTGGTCAGAACAGATGAGGATACTACTGACACATCGAATCCTCAGGTTCCCAGTGGCCTCCTCAACGCTATGATCTTGCCACAGAACCTTTACTAGTGGAATAGACTTCCTCCTCAGAACCTTTATGTCGCGATCCAGAATCTAAACAGGCTGCTCCTCAAAGGTTAAGTCTGGCCCAACCTCAATCTCCTCAATTGGAACAACATGAGTAGGATTAGAGCGGTAGCACCTCAACATCGAGACGTGAAACACATCATGAATGCGGTCTAGCTCTAGAGAAAGCTCCAACTGATAAGTGACCAGTCCCACTAGCTTTAGAATCTGATATGGCCCAATAAACCTAAGGCTCAACTTACCCTTGCGACCGAATCTCAGAAGCTTTTTCCATGGCGAGACCTTGAGAAATACAAAATCCCCCACAAAATACTCAATCTCATGTCTCTTCAAATCCGCATAGGATTTCTGCCTTTCAGAAGTCACTTTTATATGATCTTGAATCAGTCTAACCTTTTCTTCGGTCTCAGAAACCAACTCAGGACCCAGAACTCATTGTTCACCCAACTCAGTCCAACATAGAGGAGTGCGAAACTTACGACCATACAGAGGCTCATAAGGTGCCATCTGAATGCTAGACAGGACACTATTATTATAAGCAAACTCTGCTAACGGTAGATAATCCTCTCAACTGCCTCGAAAATTGATAACACAGCTCCTCAACATATCCTCTAGTATCTAAATCACCCTATCAGATTGACCATCAGTCTAAGATTTAACGTAGTTTTGAAGTTCAACCTTGAACCCAGAGCCTCATGTAACTTTTTCCAGAACCGAGACATAAAGTGAGGATCCCTATTAGAAATGATCGAAACCGGTACCCCATGCAGTCTCACTATCTCTAAAGTATGTAGCTTCACCAGCTTCTGCAAAGAATAATCTGTCCTAACTGAGATGAAGTCCTAACTAAGATGAAGTGTGCAGACTTGGTCAATCGATCCACGATGACCCAAATAGAATCTTTCTTAATGGGTGTTAGGGGCAACCCACTAACAAAGTCCATCGTTACTCGATCCCATTTCCATAGCGAAATCTTAATCGGTTGTAGCGAACCCGAAGGTAACTGATGCTCAGAACCTACTGGCATGTCAGACATCGTGCAACAAAATCAGTAACCTCTCATTTCAATCCCGGCCACCAGTATACCTCGCGGAGATTTCAGTACATCTTTTTCTCGCCAAGATGCATAGCATAAGGGCTACTATGCGCCTCCCTCAGTATAGCCTGCCTCAAATCCATATCATTTGGCACACATATCTGACCTTGGAAACACAACATACCCTCAGAGTTCAGCCCAAAATCCGTAGTGCTACCACTCTCAATCTGACAGGACCGAAGACCCAAAAACTCATCCTCTAACTGTTTACCCCTAATCTGCTCGATCCAATTCGATTTGGCTTACAGCTCATCTAACAAACTCCCATCGTCGAACAGGCTAAGTCGAGCAAACATCGCTCTCAGATCAGTCATGGCCCTATGGCTCAATGCATCGGCCACCACATTGGCCTTGCCTGGATGGTACTCAATGGGACAGTCGTAGTCCTTAAGCAGCTCAATCTATCTACGCTGCCTAAGATTCAATTCCCTCTGAGTAAGGAGGTACTTGAGGCTCTTATGATCGGTGTAGATGATACATTTCTCACTATACAAGTAGTGCCTCCATATTTTCAAAGCAAAGACTACGGCGGCCAATTCTAAATCATGCGTCAGATAGTTTACCTCATGCGTCTTAAGCTGACAAGATGCATATGCAACAACCTTAATGTCTTGTATCAGAACACAACCCAGACCCACACACAATGCATCACTGTAAACCATAAACTTCTTTTTAGGTTCAGCCTGTATCAGAACAGGAGCTTGAGTTAGAATGGACTTGAGCTTCTAGAAGCTCTCTTGTTGCACATTAGTCCAAACAAAAAGGACACCCTTGCATAGTAGCTTAGTCAACGGAGCTGCGATCAAGGAGAACCCTTTTACGAAACGCTGATAATCACCCGCCAAACCCAAAAAGCTGTGGATCTCAGACACATTCTTCGGCTATTTCCAATCCAGCACAGCCTCAATCTTACGAGGATCAACTCGAATCCCCTCAGCAGAAACAATGTTACCCAGAAATGTTACCTCACGTAACCAAAACTAGCACTTGTTCAATTTAGCATAGAGCTATCTTTCCCTTAAAGTTTAAAGAACCACTCTAAGGTGCTCATCATGCTCATCCTCAGTTTAGAATACACCAAGATATCATCAATGAACACCACCACAAACTGATCCAGATAGGGCTGAAACACTCGATTTATTAGATCCATAAATGCCGCTGGTGTATTTGTCAGCCCAAAAGGCATAACTAGGAACTCGTAATGTCCATAACGAGTCCTAAACGTTGGCTTATGTACATCAGCCTCCTTAACCCTCAACTGATGATATCTAGAACGTAGATCAATCTTAGAGAACACAAAAGCCCCTCGAAACTGGTCAAACAAATCATCAATCCTCGGAAGCGGATACTTGTTCTTAATGGTCAACTTATTTAGTTGCCGGTAGTTAATACACATCCTTATGGATCCATCATTCTTCTTAACAAATAGTACCAATGCTCCCCATAGTGACACACTAGGGTGGATGATCCCACAATCCAACAACTCCTGTATCTGAGACTTAAGCTCCGTAAGCTCCTTCGGTGCCATTTAGTAGGGAGCTATAGACACTAGAGCTGTACCAGGAAGAGGCTCAATCCCAAATTCTACTTCCTGATTCGGAGGTAAACCTGGTAGCTCCTCAGGAAAGATGTTTGGAAAATTCCTTACAGTTCTGATATCCTTAACAGTAGAGTCCCCAGAAACAGAAACACTTACATAGGCCAACTATGCCTCACATCCCTTGAGAACTAGTTTCTCCACCACTAGTGCAGAAATCACATTAGATAAATATTTCTAATGCTTCCCAATCATGACTACCTCAACATCCTACCTCAACACCTTCTAGTGCTCATTATCGCTTCCCGTATTATCTGAATTAGAAATCTTATGCAATTTAGCCCATAGTTTCAATGATTAAGTAAATGTTTTATGAAAGTAGTAGTTAAGAATTATTTTTGTAGTCGTAAGCTCACTACAGTTTTAGCCTCCTACGGTTACAGTTTTACCCTAACTAAAGAGTCTTAGTAGTCTGATATCTAGAGTAATCTTAGTAGTATCTACAGTATAGCAATTTAAGCAATATTTCAGTATCAAGAAAACTTACTTGGTTCGACGCCGGAGACTCAGTGCGCCACATAATAAATCCTTCAAATTTACTCCAAAAATCATTTGTAAACAACTTTAAAATCCCAAAAACTAAAGCTCATTTCACAGCCCGAGTTTTACAATCGAGTTCTGATACCACTAAATGTAACCCCCTAAACTCGACCTAGATGTTATGGCCGAATCTGGCGTGTCACATCAAAGTATTTTTTAAAAAACCGTGTTCTCATTGTAAACCTTTTTTTTTACGATTAGAATCTTCTAGCCGTTCAAGCTGGGTATAAAACCTATGTTAATTTGTTTTCAAAATGTGGTTCATTGCAAAGTTATTAAAACGTTGTTATTTTTATTTCCAAAACATGGTTTGTTGCGAAAGCTTTACTTAGAATAGTTGATTTACGAAAACGCGAAGTTTAAAAATTGAGTTGCGGAACCATTTCGAAAATGTTGCGAAAACGTAGTAGTTTGAAAATAGATCGTTGTTGTTGGAAAAACCGGGTCCTACTGCTAATAGATATAAACCAAATTAAACCAAAAGTCCCAAATTAAAATCCAGAAATTAAGAGAAAGGCCTTATTACAACAAAACCCAAATAAGAGAGAACGCAATTAAAGCAATGTAATTAAAAATTACGAGAATCAAATGTCCATAGTGTGGCCACCTCTGAGTTCTACAATACGTCAAACTGCCATTCACTGAGGATTACCTAAAAAATTAAAAAATGGGTGAGTTTACGAAACTCAGTGTGCACTACCCCCAACAATCAAATAGCATACATCACATCAGTCTGGGCCTAAGCCCATTACGGTAACAATCGCAAATGGGCCTTAAGCCGCATGAGCCTTAGTTGGACTTGAGCCCATAGCAAAATCAGAATCAATGTATGAAATGCATATAAGCCCCAACCGACCCTGCACTCTATGTCCCATCCAACCCTACACTCTCAATGTAGTATCGATTGCGATACTAACCAATATCGCAGTAGGGTTGCCAAAAGTATAAGCGGCTTTAAGCCATTGGTAGGTCCACAGTCGTCTCAGCCGACCTGTGCGACCCTAAAAGAACAATCACTTCCTCCAACTACAAGATACCATCCTCATGAAGCATAATATTACATGTATGAATGCATACATATCATCAAATGGCATACAAAATCAGTCATATATCATGTAGGGGCATTTCAGTCATTTTGCCTTGTAGGGTCATAACGATCATTTTGTAAATCGAGGTCTAAATACACATACCGACCCATCAGTAGGTTCACAGTCGTCTCAAGCAACTCGTGCAACCTTTTTCAATCAAAATGCTCAATTGGGCCCAAAGCCCAATACATAGCCAAAGTGGGCCCACGTACTCATTTGGCCTATTAAGCCCAAAATCAACCTTAGGTATGTGAACGACATAGCCAGGTCCAATATTTCTACATATCCATGACAAAGACCCGTGTAGGGCCCGCGAGCCCATTGGGCCCACACAGCCCGCTTCGGCCCAAAATCGGCCTAAGCCCATGAGGTCGCTCATGGTGGCCTCTACTATCGCATCGGATTTTTCGCACGTGCATTCGCATGCTCATGTGGCAACCGTTGCCAAACTTTTGACTTTTCACCATTTCGACTTTTCGACTTTTTGCTGATCTACGATCGATTAGTGTGAGTACACACCTTTTTACGAATCGCAGTGGAATTCTTGGGGCTCTAATCCTATACCCAGTCAAGAGGTACAGCTAGTTTTTCTACCATTACAGAAAACACTTATCCAAATCGATAACCGATACTCACCTTGTCCAATGAAAATCGACTTATACCCCTCTTAACTGTTTGATTACGAACCGTTCTCACCTCCTTGTGGATTATCTGAGTCATAAGCGTAAACTTATCAATCAATCAATATCTAAGCAATAGTTAATCCCATGCTAACTAAAGAAATTCATGCCCAAGAGAGAAATGACAAACGGCCTACTCCAAAACCACCACTCCGTTACCTCAGGTAATCGATCAAAAGGTAAGTAGATTCCTACCACAATTGTATCTTTTTTTTAAAATCCCATTTTTGGAGAAAGAGTAAACGATTAGAAAGAGATTAGATGAGCCATTCGGCTTTTACCAAAAACATAAAAAGGGAAAAAAGTAAGTACTTATCGAGATTTAATCTTCGATCCCACAAACTAGATTGCTTAAAGGAGAATTCAACTTATGAGTGATCAAGAGAAGGAGAGTAAGAGAGATGAGCAGAGATTCAGTTAACACAAAGAATTGAAAGAGAGAAGGAGATAGAAATGGCACAAAAGAATTCAGCAAAGAGAAAGTAAAAGTATTCGACTTTTAGAGGCTAGCATTGAGAAAAGAGAAGTTCGGCACAGAAGAGAATAGATGTGGTGAGGAAGTCGGCTAAGTGATAATAGGATGAAGAGAATTGGGGAAGAAAACTTGAGTTAGTCGATCAAAGATAAAAGGAAAAATATCAAGAGGTAGTCGGTTTTAGAGAAGAGCATAGACCAAAATAAAAGAAGTTACCAACCTATGATTGCACAAATAGATGCGGCACCAAGAATGATCTAAATGGTAATGCTATTTTGGCTTAAGCAAACCAAAAATGAAGCATTTTGTAATCGAACGACAAAAAAGGGACATATCGAAACCAAGAAAACGTGAGAACTCCCCAAGTAGTAATCAGCTATCACAAAAAAAATGCCAAAAATGAATGTGAGAATTCGACAATACCCCAAAATGACCAAAAACGGCACTCTTATCCTTCCTAAGCTGAATTTGCATCCCCACATTTCCCAAATCGGCTCCAACTCCTCAACAAACCAAACCCCCTTGAATTTATCCATAATTTGCTCCATGATCCACTCTTTAATTTTCTCTCTTGACCAATTCAAACTCTCTCCTCTAGATTTCAATTTCAACACAACCACTGGCAGTCCAAAGGTGTAAAAATAAATACCCCTTAGTATAACATGCCAACACTCGAACCCTGGACCTCCTTGCCCCCCTGTGACGCCACCTCGTTACCTCTCATGTGGCACTACTTTGCCACTAGGTCACTTGGCTTTTTGTGTTATTTCTTAACCACGTTTATTTAAAAGGCTTAGTACTTGAAGTCAGGGTTCCACTAATGCTAAAAATAAAGATTTTCCCTATGCCCAGGCTTAAACCCAGGACTTCCTAAAAACCCCTAACACACCAAAATCACTTAGCCAAAAAATCAAACATGCATTCCAAGCCACAACACATAAAAATAAAAGCTCGGGATTTTTAGGGCGTTACAATATTAACCCGTATAGATTGCCCCAATAGACTCAGTACAGTCACCTCACTAGAAGTACTCTCAAACGAAATATTCTCAAATGAAATACCCAATTTTCCAGACACAGTGCTAGCTACATAGGAATGTGTAGAACCTATGTCTATTAATGCAAAGTAAGGTACTTCAAAAATTAAGAACGTACTCATGATGACGTCTGGAGCATCTTTTTCCTCTCAGCAATATGTAATCATATACGAAAGCAGGCTGCCTCACCTCAGTCTATCTAGTCCCTCCATCCGATGCTCTCTGTCCATAGCCTATACTATTACAACCCTTAGCCTAACCACGGCCTCTCGAAGACTGCTGAACTACCTTCTCTGGCTGTGTAGTACCAGTACCCAGAGCTTGCTTCTGATCAGCTCTCAGGAGATACTCTCTAATGCGGTGCTCCAATGATCCACACCTCAAACAAGCCCCAGTCCTCTTCCAATATTCGCCCTAATGGCGTCTACCACAATCTACACATGGCTATAATCCCGTAGCAATAATAGGGGGCTTAGCTCTAACTGACCCATTAGATTTGACCTTTTTCTTATGCCTCTGTACAGAACTCGAGGGCTCTGAATCCCTCTTGTTCTTACCCCTCTCTCGATATCTGTTTTAGCACTCAGCGCACTTAACATCCTCGATGATCTTCGCCTTCTCGACTAGGACAGAAAACTTTTGCTCCCTTTGCGGAGCTATCAGCACCCTCAAATTATCTCTGACGCCATCATCAAAGCAGACACACCTCTCATATTCAGATGCCACCATACCTCGTGCATAGCTGCTTAATCTCCCTCCTACGAGCATCGATGTAACTAGCTCCCACATAGTTCACTTGGAAGGCAATCTTAAAGAACTCCCAAGTCAGACGATTGGGCTGAGTGCCCTCCTTAACGGTCAACCACCATTGGTACTCCTCATCGCGAAGCACCGAGACTGCACCATTTAATTTCAACTCAGGGGTGCAATCTAGATCATCCATTATCCTCTCAGTAGCCTCAATCCAATACTCGACCACATTAGGGGCGACTCTAAGGACACCATAAAAAGCTCAGCTCCATTGGACCGGAGTCGTTTCATAACCGACCCTTAGTCCCCATATCCAATATTGGGCCTAGCGACCCTCTCCAATATCCTTAGCATGGCCTGGGACAATGTGTCTTCCCCAGAAATACAATCTTGAGACCCAGTCTCAATAGTAGGTGACACTAGCATCTCACTAGTGTCCAGATTCGGTATGCTACCCAAATAAAAGGACTCAGCTCGAGCCCCTCTACAGCCATTACCACAGCCTCGAGCACCACGTCCACGGATACTATGTGCGCTCGTCATCCATTTAAATTTATCTGTATTACGAATTTTATGAATAAGTTACAGTTTCAGTATTTATTAACAGATGTTTTATGTAAGCAGTTTCAGTGATTCAGAGTTTGCTTTCGTCAGTCACAGTCTCTATCAATTTTACTCTAGTTTTAGTTTCACTACAGTTTTAGTATACACTAACTAGAGTGTTTTCATAATAGAGTATCTATAATATCAAATCAAAATTTAGAAAACTTACAAGATCGGTACCGGAGACTCGGTATACCACATACTCTGCCAAGTTATTTCAAATCATTTGAAATTAGTTCTTTAAAAACAAAATTTTAAAACCCAAAATTCACAGCTGAATTTTGCAACCTGGCTCTGTTACCGCTAAATGTAACACCCTAAACCCAGCCTAGACGTTATGGCCGAATTTGGTGATGTCATATGGAATGGGATTTGAAATCGAAGTTGACAAGTTTAAAACCATTTTAGTTTATTAACATTTGTTATCTCAAAAAACGCTTACTAATTAATTTATCTTAGAACGTACCTTTTTAGCAGAAGCTTTAGAAAATATTTTTATTTAAGGAAAATCGTTCGTTTTCAATAAAATTGACTTTTCGTTGCAATTTGTGATTAAGAAAGTACTTAAGCAATTCAAACCCAAAAGTAAGGAAAACAGTCCAAAAAGTCCGAAATTACATAAAAAAGTCCAAAATTACATAAAATACCCTCAATAATAATAAAACGAAAATAAAATAAAATCAAAACTGAATTTAAGTTAGTTCAACAAACGTGTGGCCACCCCTAAGTCCTTCGCCACACAGATCCATCTAAGTTTAAGGATTGCCTGTACAGATTAAACAAAAAGGGGTGAGTTTACGTAAACTCAGTGTGTAATCCCCACAGAAAGAAAGCATACAGTCAAATGCAGTAAACAGTCAAATGCAATCAGGGGTCTAATTTCAGTAGCAGTTTGGGCCTTAGCCCATTTCAGTTTAAGTATCAGATATGCAGTAGGGCCTTAACCCATAATAGTAATAGTTATTCATACAGTAATCAGAAAATAGAATCCTACCCATCAGCCTCGACACACCATCTCTGTCCATCCTTACACTCCATGTGGAGTTTAAAACACCCACTCATCCCTACACTCCAAGTTGTACCGAATACGGCACATAGCAGTATAATGCAGTTGAACTGTCAAATAAAAGGTTTAAGAGTCTTTCAGTATACTTCTACCAAATAATCATCATTCCACCCTAATGCAATGCAAACATACAGTATATCAATATCATGCTTTTATGCAATTATCAAACATAAACATATATACTTATCAGTAAACATGCATAAATTATCGTACTCAATACATGCATTACATACAGTCAAATCACACATTTCGGGGTCTAGGTAACGCTTACCGACCCTACAATATGTTTACAGTCGACTAGGGCGACCCGTGCAACCTTAAGAAATATTTCAGTTAAATGGGCCCACCTGCCCATGTGGCTTGCCCGTGGCCTTAGCCGTATAGATCACACAGCCTGGCCCAGAATTCTACACGGTTATATAGACTACCCGTGTGGACCCACAGACCCGTATGGCCCACACGACCTAAATCAGTCTAGCCCGTTTGTCACACACAGCCTACCTAGCCATCATACGGCTGTTTCTTGTGCGTACAGCTTGGCCTCATCGATCACATGCCCGTGTTATGGCACACGGCCTACCACATGGTGACCACAAGCCCGTGTGCCGTCGATAGTGGGGTTTGCGGCTTTTGCCAAAACCTCATTTTCTGTGGTTTCGGTTACACACCTGGTTTCGATTTTGGTACGCAACACTTCCAAGATAACCAACACCTAAAAGGACAAATCCAAGTAAAAAATTAGTCACAATTCAAAGATTTAACTGAAACTATTAAACCAAAACCAGTCAATTTTTATATCTGTTGCTTACTCCTAACGCTCTAAATGAGCTTATCTATGACTCCACAGAAAAGAAGTCTCATTCCTCACGATTCGTTGCTGCCAAAACGAGAATCCATCAACAATTGGAAAAATTTAACCCTGTTAGAAAACGCACAAAAGAACAACTCTCCCAACTCGTACAAAATGCACAACCGTTTCTTACTAACATACGAGCCTTGAATCAAACACCAAAATTAGGAATAATTTGCTCAAAATCGAGAAGAGAAAGAAGGAGCTTTTTTTGAAAAAAAAGGAAGGAAGAGAACAGAAACGTCCAAAAAGAAAAGAATTTTTGGGGAAACAAAATTAATTGAAACTAATCTGATAATCTCCAACCCCCCACTAACTCCTCAATCTGAACCACTTCAGACTTCTAATTCCACTGAAATACTAACAAATAGCTAAGGAAAAAACAATACCCATGTCAGCGCAAGGACTCGAACATAGGACCTCCAACACACCAACACTCTAATAACCACCGAACCAGCATGCCTATTCTGATATAAACTTACAAATAATTGAAATTAAGCCCACTGAATAACATTAAGGCTTTATTCAGAAAAATACCTAAATTTACCCAAGATAATGCTTGAACTTGGAACCTCACACACACACCTAGAACACTTAACCACTGAAGTAGATTGACAGTTGTGTCACATTTCCACAGAAGCAAAAATAAGAAATTTCAGGCGTTACAACATAAGTTGATTTAGGGTTTAAAAAATAAAAACACAGTTACAAATACAAGCACAAAAAACCATGTTTTTCTCTCCCTTCTTCTTCTTCTTCTTCTTCTCCTTTTTCTTCTCCTTCTTCTTCTCTTTCTTCTTCTCTTTCTTCTTCTCATTCTTTTTCTTCCCCTTCTCCTCTTCATTCTTCCCCTCCTCATCCTTCTTCTTTTTCTTCTTCTTCTCTTCCACTTCCTCCTTCTCCTCCTCCTCTGTCTTTTTCTTCTTCTTCTTCTTCACCTTCTTCTTCTTCTTCTTCTTTTTCATCATATTCTTCTCTTTCTCCTTCTCCTTCTTCTCCTCCTCATCCCCTCCTCCTTTTTCTTCTTCTTCTTCTTCTTCTCCTTCTCCTTCTGCTTCTTCTTTTTCCTCATCTTCTTCTATTTCTCCTTCTCCTTCTTCTCCTCCTCATCCCCTCCTCCTTCTCCTCCTTCTTCTTCTTCTTCTTCTCCTTCTTCTTTTCCCTCTTCTTCTTCTATTTCTCCTTCTATTTTTTCTCCTCCTCATCCCCTCCTCTTCCTCCTCATTTTTCTTCTTCTTCTTCTTTTTCCCATTCTCCTTCTCATTCTCCTCCTCCTCCTCATTCTTCTTTTTTTCTTCTTCTTCTTCTTCTTCTTCTCCCATTCTCCTTCTCATTCTTCTCCTCCTTCTCCTCCTCCTTATTTTTCTTCTTTTTCTTCTTCTTCTTCTTCTTCTTCTTTCTCATTCTCCTTCTCATTCTCCTTCTTCTTCTTCTTCTTCTCATTCTCCTTCTTCTCCTTCTTCTTCTTTCTCCTCTCCTTCTCATTTTTCTCCTTCTCCTTCTTCTCCTCCTTCTCCTCCTTCTTCTTCTTTCTCCTCTACTTTTCATTCTCCTCCTCCTTCTTCTTCTTCTTCTCCTTCTCCTTATTTTTCTTCTCTTTCTCCTTCTTCTTCTTCTCATTCGTTCTTCTTCTTCTCCTTCTCCTTCTTCTTCTTTCTCCTCTTCTTCTCTTTTTCCTTCTTTTTCTTCTCCTTCTTCTTCTTCTTCTTCTTTTTCTTCTTCTTTTTCTCCTTCTTCTCATTCCTTCTTCTTCTCCTCCTTCTTCTTCTTTCTCCTCTTATTCTTCTTCTTTCTCTTCTTCTTCTTTTTCTCCTCCTCCTCCTCCTTCTTCTTCTTCTTCTTCTTCTTATTATTTTCCAATTATTGAAGATTGTAAGTATCTATGCTTTCAATTTCAAGCTTTTTGGTTTGCACATGTTAAGGAAGAACAGTGACTGTGCAGCTCATGGTTTAATTGCAACTATGTTTGGGTCTAATTGTAAATAGAGTTTGAAATGGATGGAGGAAATTCCTAATTGTGCGCCATGCATTATATTAAATGACATTGCAACCCTTATAATAAATTTATCTCTTGTATAAAAAAAAGGAAAAAAATTTGAGAAAAAAAGTATTGTTTATGGCTAAAGAAAATGTAAAAGTAAAATTTAATAACATAAACAAAAAAAATCCTCCTAGTCTGTTTTGGATTTAATTGATAAATATTTTATATTTTAAATTTACTTTACATTTGTAAATACTCTTTATATACAAATATCTTTCCATTTAAATATCGATAAATCCAAAACAGTACATCAAAATATACGGGTATTGGTGCACAGCAGTATCAGTAAAAAAAGGGTATATCCATCAATACAATACTAGCTACTTTGCCCTCCACACTAATATTGTTAATTTGTGATAATGTGACATTTTTAACCAATTTGATGGTGCCATGTGACAGCTTCTCAAAACACCACCTGACAAAAATAATTTATATATTTATTTTTTTAATTTATATTGTCACGTGGCACCACTAGATTGGCTAGAAATGCCATATTAACACAAATTAGCGGTATTAGTACGAAGGGACCAACCTGGTTGACGGAATAAAAGTTCAAGAACCAACTAGATCCAAAAAAAAATTTAGGGACTAACTAGATACAAATAGACAAGTTTATATTGTCACGTGGCACCACTAGATTGGCTAGAAATGCCACATTAACACAAATTAGCAGTATTAGTACGAAGGGACCAACCTGGTTGACGGAATAAAAGTTCAAGAACCAACTAGATCCAAAAAAGAAAATTTAAGGACTAACTAGATACAAATAGACAAGTTTATAGGTCAAATTATATATTAACCCTTCTAGTAAAAAAATTGAACTAATTATGCTTTGAGTCCCCATGCTCCTTCCACATTTGAATTTAATCTCTACTTTTAATCTTAAAACATGTAGTCCTCTTTTGATTTAATAATAATATTATCAAAAAAGCTTCACTTAAATTGAATCATATTTTTTTTATCTTTAATTCGACAAGCTTTTGATATATAACAACACCTAAGAATGAAATTACCTATTATCCTAAGTTATTTTGTGCAAAAATATTATTGAAAAGCTTACAAGTTATTTTCAAAACTTTAAAATCTCAAAAAACTTTTTCTTAAAATAATTTAATATGTTTCTAATGTTTATTAAAATCCATTTCAAAGTGTTTTAAACTCATGTTTATATACTTCGAACATAAAGATCAATATCTAAACATCTAAAAGATCAATCATGATATTAACTAAATGGAGTTTTTAAAGGGACATAGGATGAATCCTCTAGTCTATTCGCTAGCATTTTTTTCTCCAAACATAATTTTAAGTTTTCCAATGGCTATATTTGACCTCCAACAACTCCAAATATATCTAAATCAATTTTTTTTGGTATAAACACATCTCAACAATACTTTAAGAAGAAAGAGATAGCAATCCAAGCAAGAATACAAAGATTTTACTAGATTTTCAATTTTCATTTATTTTAGTATCTCTTTATACATATTTAATGGAGTGGAGATGAATATTTTTGTACAAGCTTTTTATTATATCTTTGAGAGCTTAAACTTTGCAAACACAAACTTATTAGAGGTTTTTATTTGTTTGCATAACTTCTTTTGAATTAAATAGAGTAATTAAGCTTTTTGGATAGAAAAACCTTAAGAAGATCAAAGGTTTTATTTTAGCCTTTATAAAAGACAAGGGGAGAGGTTTCTATCTTAGACTCTATAAAAGACATTATTGGTAAATGATATACCTTATCCTTGAAAGGTAACAATTCAAGTTAGTGAATTGAAATTGAAAACTTATAGACAAGTGATGTAATGACCCAACTTTTGTTGGTGTCTAAAAATTTGATTTATATCAAATTTCTTAAACTAAGCCATTCTGGGAAGGTTAATTGAGGGTTTAAGAGTGGATATAGTGATGGTTAGAGATTATTAAAGGGTAATTAGTTGGTGGAGATAATACAAGTGATTGAGGGTGTGCAGACCTTTAATAGCATTTATACTGAAGAGCTTAATCTAGAACTGAATCTTGTCATCTCACTTAAATTTGAAGTGCCTAAATTTGAAAAGTTCGATAGAATAAGTTATCCTTATCCTCATATTATTATACTTTGTAAGAAGATGACTAAACATGCAGATAATAAAAGTTGTTAGTTCAATATTTTCAAGATAGCTAATTGGTTCTACAATAAGGTGGTATAATCAATTGAGTTGAAACAAGGGTTAGAAAAATCCAGTTTAAAAATGGCTTTTTGTCATAGTGAAAAACTAAAATTTTGAAAATCGAATCGATTTTTGATATTTATAGCAACAAACTTTTCCAGAAAAGTACTTGTGCTTTGAGTGAGACGGGTCCCAGACGGTCTTGGCTTTTAACCAAAAGACCTTCTTCGCTACCCTCGTACCATGAATTGCTTCGAGTGTAGGTTTGAACAATTACAAATCAATCAGAGAATCATAATGATTTATTACTTTTAGTGGGAAAGTAATTCCCTTTTAATAGAAATCGAACAAATTTTTATTCCCAGAAAATATAATTTACACTTAGAAAATAATTTCTTACTATCTTCTAGTAGAATAGTAATTGATGCGAGCACGCCCCGAAGCTCATCTAGCTCGAGCAAGGAACCAATGGAGCTGTCCAAAGGTCCTATCACCTAAGCTCGAGCTAAGTTCTTTAAAGAGGCCATTTCAACCTTAGTAACCAGAATTTGGGATGGAACAAAGCTCGAACACATTGATAAAGCTATGTCCAGCTCCATGAAGACTCTTTGCAATTTCTTGCAAGTCGAACTTAGCTCCCTTCCAGCTCCCCGAGCTCCGTTAAGCTCAAATCAGCTCATTTGAGCTTGTTTCAGCTTGTTTGAGCTCATTTCAACTTCTTTCTAGCTTATTTACTTCATTTCTAGAATAAACTAAGTGTTTACTTCAATTTGTTTATTTTGTTACAGCTCATTAACTAGTTTATTAGCTCATTTCAGCTTATCATTGTTTTTAGTACTTTGTGAGCTAGCCGAAATTAATGTGTTTGCTAAGTTCATATTAAATGGTTATAATGTAATTATATGTTTGCTAATGTGTCTAAAGTAAGTCTTTATTTTGGTTTAGCTAAATTTAGCTTGCTTTTAATGTGTTCATTGTCTTTTAGGTGCAGTCAAATGTATGAATGGAAATTAATGCATGTATGATCGAGTGCAACACATGGAAAGATTCATGCATGGCCGGTCACAATGCATGGTGGCTGGTTGATAGCCTTTCCCAAGTGTCTATTCGGCCAAGGAATGGCAGCCTTTTTAATTCTTCAAGCTAGCCGAACACCTCCCTAAGGCAACCATTAAGGTTTTCACACTAACCGAATTCCCCATTCACATTTGGTGTCCATTCGGCTATAAGCTTTCACATTCAAGTAACCCTTCAAGATTGATGTTCACACTCCAAGTGACCATTCAAAGCTTCCCATTAATACTTACACCTATTCGACCAAACATTGTAAATTAAATGAACTCATTAAGCTCATGGCTGAACTTAGACAAGTCCATTAAGCTCTTAATGCCTCCAAATACATTCAATTGAATTTCTTCTTCATGAAGTATGACTAGTAGTGTCCCAAAGGCTGAACATGGACAAGAAGACTTATAGTTTTTTATTCTAGAATATTTTAGCTCATTAATGGTCGAATACTTAATCTTTAAGCAATGTAATTTGTCCATTCAGCTAGCATAGTTAGAAAGCTATAAATACTTAGCTAATTTCATTTTGTCTAGAGTTTTTACCAGTTTAAATGAACATAGTGTTCTTTGTGAGGTTTTTTCCTCTCCAATTTCGTTCAAGTCTCACTTTAACTTATCTGCTCGTCAGTGGCGTCAACCTGATTCTCTTTTGAACTTATCACTTAATCGGTGTTGTAACACCCTATACCCAGCCTAGAAGTTAGGCCCGAGTCTGGTGTGCCACATTGAAGTGTTTTTCGAAAACCATGTTTTTAATGAAACCCTTCTTAAAGAAACTTGTTGCAAACTAAAACTTGTGTTTGTTTATTTTCAAAACGTGGTCAACTAAAAGTTAATCCCTTTTAAAAACATTGTTACCTTTAAATCCTTTTTTGTTGCGAAAGCTTAATTTAGTTAGTTACGGAAGACGTAGTGTTCGAAAACAGTTAACATTTTAGAAAATCGTGATTCACCTCTAGCAGATATAATTCAAAGTAAATAAAAACCTTAAAATAAAAATCCAGAAATTATAAAAGGCCTTATTACAAACCAAACCCAAAATAAAGTACTTGAGAGTAAATAATCAAAACAGAAAGTATAAGCAGTGTGTGGCCTTCTCTGAGTCCCTCGTAGCTCCGATCCGTCTAAGGCTGGGGATTACCTGAAAGGTTAATAAACGGGGTGAGTTTACGAAAACTCAGTGTGTAATCCCCTATTACAAATACGAACAGTCAGTCATGTAAAAGAATTAAAAAGTTTGCCCTTCCACAGTTTCAGTATCAATTGGGCCTTAGCCCACTATAACAGACTGCACCAGATGGGCCTTAGCCCATTACATAATCAGAAACGTTATCAAAACTAGAATCAAAATGAGAATCAGAATCAGAATCAAAATCAGAATCAGAGTCAGTATCAGTATCAGAATCAGAATTAGAATCAGAATCAGAATCAGTATCAATTAACAGAATCAGAATCAGAATCAGAATGTGAATGCAATGCCCAAGCCCAGCCTAAATCCAACCGCTACACTCCACCTGTACCAACCATATACACACCATGTGGGGAAACAACTCGACCCACCCAGCCGCTATACTCCACAGGCACAGTAAAGCTGCTAATACAAATATCGTGGCAGAGCCACCAGAATCAGATAACGTGGCAAAGCTACTTAACAGAATACGTGGCACAAAGCCATCGGTAACGTGTCTATAATTGGCATAAAGCCTGTGATATTGGTACAAAGCCTTCGGTAATGGCACAAAGCCCATAATAATGGCACGAAGCCCACAATATTGATACAAAGCCCACAATAACGACACACAGCCTTCAGTAATGGCACAAATCCCATAATAACGGCACAAAGCCCATAATATCGATACGAAGCCCACAATAACGGCACAAAGCCTTCGGTAACATGATCAGCACTCAGCCATCAATCGGTCCACAGCCGTCTTGGGTACCCTTGTGACCTTATCAAATCAGTACGAATATACGGCTCTTAAGCCTTCGGTGGATCCACAGTCGTCAAGCAACCATGCGATCCTAACAGATCAGATCTTCCTCCATATAAAATCCCAACCCATGCAACATGTTATGTATGCAGAATGTCATGCCCATATTTGAATAAAACAATCACAGTCAAGTCATTCATATCACCAACATATATTCACAATCAAATCCGTCAAACACACAGTCCAAGTCAGTCACTTGCCCACAAGGGCAAAACAGTCATTTAACACCCTAAGGGCAAAATGGTAATTTTACCCCACATGGGTATCTAGGTAATTCTACCCTATAGGGGTATTTCGATAATTCTACCCTATAGGGGTATTTCGGTAATTCTACCTTACAGGGGTATTTCGGTAATTCTACCCTACAAGGATATTTCGGTAATTCTACCCTACAAGGGTATTTTGGTAATTCTACCCTATAGGGGTATTTCGATAATTTTGCAAATCAAGGGTAAAGCGATAATTTCACAAATTAGGGGTAAAATGGTAATTTTACAAATCAGGGGTAAAATGGTAATTTTACAAATCAGGGGTAAAACGATAATTTTACAAATTAAGGGTAAAACGATAATTTTACAAATTAGGGGTATTACAGTAGTTCTACCCTATAAGGGTATTTTAGTAATTTTGTAAACCAAGGGTATTTCAGTAATTTTGTAAATCAAGGGTATTTCAGTAATTTTGTAAATCAAGGGTATTTCAGTAATTTTGTAAATCAAGGGTATTTCAGTAATTTTGTAATTCAAGAGTATTTTAGTAATTTTCTAAATCGGGGGTACTTTAGTAATTTTACAAGTCAAGGGTATTTCAGTAATTTGGTAAACTAAAGCATTCTAAACAGAGATAACAATGCGAATGGACCTAGGGCCCATTCTCGGCCCATATAAGCCCACACGCTCGTGTGGCCCTTTTAGCCCAAATCTAGCCACAGATATGAGATTCACCTAGTCTAGTCCAATATTTACTACTCAATCAAGCAACTTATCCAATTGGGCCTGTAGGCCCATTGGGCCCACATGGCCCTTTTCAGCCCATCGCGGCCTGAAGTAGCCGTCCTACCGCTAGAGTAGTGAGAAATACATACCTGATGGAGACTGGAGTTCATCCACGCTCCGAGCACTTTTAGCCGATGCCCAACCCAAACGAGCCTGCCATAAAGCGAAAGGGATTAGCCAAGAAAGGTACGCTTACTCTCCTCATGGTTCTCCCTATTTAAAGCCAGCTTCGCATCCACTCTTATGTTAGCTTCCCGATGTGGGATCCCCCGATCATTAGAGTTTAAATTTAACACCAACTCTTGCCGTCCCCTGTTGGCAAAATAAAAGCTCTTTGATTGCCATGAGTTTCGAACCCTAGACCTCCTTGCCAACTCTATGACGCCACCTTTCTACCTCTTATGTAGCGCTACTTTGCCACTAGACCACAAGGCTTTTTGTGGCACAATTTCTCCAACAATATTCTTAAGGCCTACCTACTACACCCAGGGTTTAATTCACCTAAAACCAAATTTTTTGCTAGAGTCCAGGTTTGAACCCAGGACTTCTCCAACACTTCTCAGAACACTTCTCAGCACACTTAACCACTGAAACAAGCCTTCATTAACAAAATTTACATGCACAACAAAATATTATAAGCTGCTTTAAACCACTCCCACACTCAAGGCCCAAAACTTCTAGGCCCAAATTCAGGGTGTTGCAGGTGTGGCATTCAACCCTATCCTTATACCTTTGGTTCTTACCTTGCTAGGTAACGGGTCAAGGTCCCTTTCCTTCATCACCCTTTCCACCTTAAGCCATATAAGTCCCAGGTCACACTCTTTATAGTGTTCGTTTGTTCTTGACGCTTAAGTTCACGATTTCCATTCCACCTACTATCAAATTACCTATTTTTATTTATTTGTTAGCCAAACCTACCTTACTTATACTTAGCCAATTTTAAGCCTATATTTCATCATTAATCCCATACTTAGCCGATTGCAAACATATTATAAATTTAGAATGATACTTTCTCGTCGACGATCGGGCGACTAAGATGACTCGACTCACATCACCGAGGTAAGATCGCATCAACAATATTGAAAATAGCTCTACCGATCCGTTTTTTTATAAAGAGAGATAAGAGAATTCTAGTTGAATTAATAGAACACAAATAATAATTTTTTTGAATAAATAGACTAGACTTTATTAAAATATTAAAAACAAACCCAAAATAAAGAAAGCCCAACAAATGGTGGACAAGTCCAAAACAAAAGTAAGCCCATCAAAATGAGGCCTACATAAAAGAAAAAATGAATCGACAAAAAAAAATGGAAACTAAACTCTGTCTAGTCAAAATAATGAACTATCACCCATTTCCTTTTTCCAAAAATCACTTTCCTTATTGTCGGTTACAGTTCCTTAGAGATCTCATTGATGCTTCCCAGATACCCTATCTAGCATCCTCTCCATTGATTCGAAGGTCCCCAAAGCCTCTCACTCAGGCTCCTGTTCCCTTTGCCTTTCATATCCCAGCGATTCTACGATGTAGGAAAGTATCGAACCATCCAAGTAAATCTTTCCCTCCCTCTTTAGGCTTTCTATTACGATTTTGTGAGCTATCTGGTTTACCCATCGTGAAATATATTTGAATCGAATTCTTTGAAAACTACTCTTGCACTGTTGTATTTCTCTGATGTAAGCTTCTATCTCTGACTTGTCTAAAGCATTGGATTGACATTTTTTATTATTGTTAACGTCTCACCTTCAATTTCAACAAAATCCACTCCCATGATTATCCTCAATCTTATTGCTTGAGAATATGCACAAGCTTCTGCAGCGAATATAGAGACTATCTCCTTTTCCAGAAGCAATTTGGAAATCAGGACCTCTCCTCTATCATTTCTTGCAACCAGTCGCGAGGCTGATCTAGACTGTTAAGAACTATAGGCCACATCAAAGTTTATTCAAATAGTTTGATTCTTTACGGGCCTCCATTCATAAACAATACACTATTTGGTGAGATTTCTATCTCCTATTGCATCACTTTCCTGAATATATCTAGTAATTAACTTTTATATTCCCCTTGTAGTACTATTTTTACCTTCATGAAATTTTTTTCTTCTTTTCAGTCCAGATTACCCAAAGCACATAGTAGAACATACGAAAATGGTTACTCGATCCACTCCTTAACACCCAGGTAAGCCATTCCCAGTTTCTCATATTAGGCGTAGATAATACCCAAGCTGGATTTAATACATTCCAAACTTCTGCTGATTCAAGAAATTCTTTGAATACATGTATGATAGTCTCCGCTCCATTGCCACATCTTGGACATGTTGTACCCAATCTGAGCCTTCTGTAATGTATGTTTACTAGGGTAGGCAGGAAATTCCATGGATTTTCCATATTGTAATTTTTTGTTTAGCTAGTAGATTAAAGTTCCACAATTTTTTTGTAAAAGCGTTTTATATCGTTCTATAATTCAATAGCAGTAGAATCAGTAGTAGTATTTAACAATAATTTGTACCCACTCCTTACTGAGAACTCCCCAGAAGACTCACTTCTCCATACCCGTAAATTGTAACACCCCATACCCAGCCTAGTCGCCAAGCCCGAATATATAATACCACACCATCGTCTCATATCATATACATGAGTAAAAGTTCATCATTCGTATAAGTTTTAAATCAATAATATTTGTTAGTTATCAATGTTACTTGCAAACCATACATTAAATAGTTCAATAATAATACTTAAACGTCCTGGATGTGATATTTTGTTCCTTCGAAATAGGAGAATTTCAATATCCAATTTGAATTATCCAGATATTTTTAAAGGAATTGTATTTTAAAATCTTTTTAAAATTTCGACTTTAGGACATTAATCAATCAATAAAGTACCAATTTTGGGCGTTATGAGGGTGCTAATCCTTCCTCGTACATAACTGACTCCCGAACCTATTTTCTTGGATTTCGTAGACCAAAATTAATTCTTTTTTATAAAACAAAATGTTTTATAAGGTGATCGATCAAACCTAAACAAAAAAGATTGGTGGTGACTCCATATTTTTTAAAGTAGATCCCCGTTTTTCAAATTAAAAATGGTTTCGACAGCTTACCGACTCCACTGGGGATCAATAAGGACCAGCCATAAAATTGATTAATTTTTGTCCTTTTTTCAAAAATTAAAAATTTTATTTTGGTTCTTTTGTCGCATTTGTTTGTGTCATGTTATATGTTGGTTGTGGTTTGAGTCCTTGCATCACATTGCATGACCGTTGTGGTTACACCTTTAAGTAGGAGTGAGAAGCTATGCCTTCGAGAGGTTTTCACCTCCGCATGGGCTAGTGGACTGCTTCCGAGATACATCCATACCTATGTCTTCGTGAGGTTTTCACCTCCGCATGGCCATAGGGAAATGTATTCCCCTAAACTGAACTCGATCCATATGAGCCTATAATGGGTAAGGATTGAGGAATTTGCTGGTTCAGGTACCCCTCCTTTAGAATTGAGCCATATATAGTGATCCCTAAGAACCCACCCTAGATAGAGCTATGCTAAACCTTAGTGGTTACCCAGTTAGGTGTTTGACATGTTTCTACTTGCTTTGAATTTTATCATTCGATACTGACTTGTTGTGTTGTATTTTGTTTTCATTGCATGACATTTTCATAAAAAGGGGCGTCGATTCACATTCAATTACTAAATTAGAAAGCTTTTTATGGAGAACGAATTTCTTGATAAAATGGAGGACAATGCGGTTGTCCGTATATGGTCAGAGAATATGCAACTTTAGAAAGGGGATAGTCTAGCTGAGGCATATACGTCAGAGCTGTGGGACTTCATCCATATCAGTGTGACACAAAATGAGCTCCAGGAATTAAGAGATATATGGTCCCATTGGGATGATGAGATTAAGCACTTATTTTATCGTAATTATGGCAATCTATTCTACATGTTTGACATCAAGGTGGACAAGCACTTATTTGGAGCTATGACTCAGTTTTGGAACCCCGCATATAGCTGTTTCACTTTTGGAAAAGTGGACTTGGTGCTTATTGTAGAGGAGTACATAGCCCTGCTTCGTTGTCTAAAGGTTCAAGTCGATAAAACTTATTCTAGGGCCACTAATGTCCCAACTTTTGTAAGGAAGCTTATGAGTATCACTGGGATGAGTGAACAATGGGTTACAACCTGAATTCAGCAAAAAGGTGATGGTAAATACATTCCTTGGGTGAGTTTGAGGGACCTAATCGTAGCACATCCAGATACAAAGAAGAAAGTTGACGTCTTCACCTTGAGTATCTTTAGTTTGATAATTTTCCCCAAAGCTTTAAGGCATATAAATGAAGCAACTGTCGACCTATTTGATCAACTTGACAAACGAGTTACACTAGTATCGACAATTCTAGCTGAGACATTCAGATCTTTGAGTGCATATCAGAGGACAGGTGAAGGTATCTTCATCAGATGCGCGCAATTATTTTTGGTTTGGTTCCATGGTCACTTCTAGAAGGTCGAAAAAGTTTCGTACCAAGTGTTATCTAAATATTATTCCCCATTAAAAGAACTAGCAGCTACACCATAAGGGAGGACATATCAAAGGAAAGGTTGATGACAATTCTTCAAAATCTCCAAGAAGAAGATGTTGAGTAGAGAGCCCCTTGGATGGTGCCGACGAGATCCTCTATCGATGTAGGAATTTTGACTGGATACCTCTGCCTGGAGTTTGGGGAGCTGTTGGATATGCGTTTTTGCTCGTATTAAAACAATACAGATCAAGGCAGTTTATACCGGTGACACATGGGTTAACTTAGTATGACTTTTCGATAAGGGGACAATTATAAGAAAAAGGTTTGAGAGATTTCTGATGCTTGGAAACAGACACGTTGGATGAAGATATTGCCTGTAGGATCAATGACTACTCCTGAATATAATGGGTGGTTGAGTAAAAGAATTAATGATAATATCCTTGGGTCAAGTTTAGAAGGTGCTCGATCGACGGAAGAGTATCTGCAAATAGTCCCCTCCGAGTTAGAAATCATAAAAACAAGACTTTGAAAAGAGAAATTCGGAGTTAGGAAAGAAGATAGAACAACTGGAGGAGGAAAAGATGTATTTGAGGTTAGATGCCGATGTTCAGAAGCACGACCCTGAGAAGTTGAGAAAGGGAAAGAGGAAGGCTGAAGAAGACTTAGATAGTTTGAAGACTGTTTACAATGAGCTACATATGTCAATGACAACCGCTGGTTTGGTTAAAACGTTAGAGCAATGGCGGCAAGAAATCCAAGAGGAAAGGACTAAAGCTGATCAGTGGGAGAGGAGGTTCCATAATCATCGAGCACGACAAGACGCTTTAAAAAAGAGTTTGGTTGAGAGCCAAAATAAGAAAGAAATGCTAAGAGCTCGGGTAGCAGAGTTAGAAAAGGCATTGTATCAACATCGTGGTCGTAACTCCAACATCGAATTAAAGGCCTGCCTAAGCAAGATCGAATATTTGGAAGGAATGGTGGAAGAGCTCGAAATGGCGCTGCAAAACAGTAAACTCCAGGTGGAACTATTGGAGGCAGATACTGAGCGATGGAAAGAACAGTTTCATCAATCTCAAGATCAGGTTAGGGATAGAGATTACGTTATGGGTGAAGCCATGGCTCAGATACGAGAAGTGGTTGATCATTTACAAACCTTAGGGGTTCAGGATGATGTGCTAAGTGTAAAATATGAGCTAGAGTCGGACCGGGGTCGAGCGCTGGCTTGACTTTTTAAGAAAGTTAAAGCTTTGAGCATAAGCACTAGGCCGTATATGTAATTTGTTTTATGTAAAGGATTTTGTTTTCTAATAAAGTTATTCTAAGATAAATTGGACCAGAATCAATGCCTTTTATTTTTGCATTCATATCATGCAGTTGCATTACATCACATCATGTGCATTAAATTTCACAAAAGAACCCTATTAATTAGAGATCGTATTATAGTTACCCTGGAACATCACTACTACACTAGAAGAAAAAACAAAAACCATAGATCAAAGGTTGGAAAAGTTGGAACAAATGCAAAGGGAGATGCAGAATCAACCGCAGGCTCAGATGCAAGAACAGTTGGCCAAGATCCAACAGGATATGAGGGATCAGATGCTAGAATCCCAAAGGAACATGATGAATCAATTAACCCAGTTACTGATTGGAGGGCCAAAAAAAGGAAAGAGCCCTATGATTAATACTGGAGATGACTATGAGGACCCTGCTTATCCCCCTGGCTTCACCCCAACGAACGCCCAGGCACAACCACCAAGGGTGTCCATTAATATCAAGCCTTAGTATCAAATCGGTACTTCGGCACTGATAAACTTCCCAACGGGCTCGAGCTCCAACCCCGGAGATAATTTGCAAATCCCATGGTCCTCGACCTCGATGATGCAGCAGAAGTGGGAAAGGCAAGAGCGGAACTCCCAAAGCAACTGGAAGACCAGTGCAAGTGGCTGGAGGAGAAATTTAAGGCATTGGAGAGCGTTGATTACCATGCTGGAATTGATACTAAGGAATTAAGCTTGGTTCCATATCTGGTACTACCTCCAAAGTCCAAGATGTCAGAGTTTGAAAGATATAACGGAACTAGCTGTCCTGAGGCTCACATTACAATGTTTTGTCAGAGAATGACGGGATATGTCAACAACAATCAGTTATTGATTCACAGTTTTCAAGACAGTTTGACTAGGGCTGCGGCCAAATGGTACAATCAGTTGAGTCGTACCCAAGTCAAATCATGGAAGGACTTAGCACAGACCTTCATAAAGTAATATGGTCATGTGACGGATATAGTGCCTGACAAGATCGTGTTACAGAACATGGAGAAGAACTCGAGTGAAAGTTTCAAGCAATATGCCCAGAGGTGGAGGAAAGTCGCTACACAAGTCTGACCGCCGCTTCTGGAAAAAGAAACAACAATGCTCTTCATTATTACCCTGAAGGCACCTTTTATTAATCACATGCTGGGAAGCACAACTAAGAGTTTTTCGGATATAGTGATGTCAGGTGAAATGATAGAGAACACGATAATGTGCGGGAAAATAAAGGCTGGGGAAAATATAAGAAGGTCGGCCCCGAAGAAAAGAGGAAATGAAGTGAGTAATGTGAGCACGGGTTACTCAAAACCAATTAGCGTCACTGAATTGAGAACGGTAACCATAGGCCAGTAAGCCCTACCAAGGCGAGAGCCCAACATGAAACAAAATACGGAGAAACTCCAGTTTACGCCCATTCCGATGACGTATGAGGAGCTGTACTGGAGTCTATTTGACGCACATGTGGTGGCCCTCGCTTAACTGAAACCGATGCGGCCTCCACACCCCCAAGTGGTATGACGTAAACCCTAAGTGCAAACACCATGCGGGGACCACGGGGCATTTGATAGAAAACTGCACCTCTTTTAAAAAGTTAGTGGAAAGGCTCATTAAAATGGGCATTGTAAAATTTGATGATCCATCTGGTGCGGAAAATTCGTTGCCCAACCATGCTGATAAGGGGGTAAACGCGATAGTCAGGAATGTAGGGAAAAGAATCAAGTTGAACATTACAGAAGTAAGAACCCCATTGAAAGAGGTTTGGAAGAAAATGGTGGAAAGAAGGCTAATCGTACAAGGCTTGGGGAACAGATCCCGAGAAATGAGGAACTATTGTGAGTTCCATGATAAGGAGAACCATGAGATTCAGAGATGCAGTGAATTCAAGGCCTTAGTGCAGGGTCTAATAGACAACAAAGAGCTGGAGTTCTTTGAATTTACTGAGGGAGAATATGCATGCACCTCGGATGAGGGGTCGATAGAAAAGGTCTCCGAGGTCAATCACCCGGTAGTAATTATCTCACGACTGATGATCAATGAAGCCGGAGCAAAAGTGGCACCAAGAGTTATAATTCTGAAACCCGTGGCTTTCCCTTTTAAGGATAGCAAAAGGTGCTTTGGAATTATAACTGCAATGTGATAGTCCCAGTAGAGGAGAGTCCGGACATTACGCCAAACACAAAAGCTGAATCTGTCAAAAGGAAGTCATTGATGATCAAACGAGGGGGAGAAAGGTCAGAGCCACCTGTCAATAAACCGGTAATGGAGAATGAAGCCAAGGAGTTTTTGAAATTCCTAAAACACAGTGAATATAGTGTTGTGGAGCAATTACACGAGCAGCTAGCACGTAAATCAGTACTGGCTTTACTCTTAAACTCGGAGGTACACCGTAGCGTACTGATAAAGGTGTTGAACGAAACCTATGTTGCTAATGACATTTCGGTAAATAAGCTGGACCACCTTGTCAGCAACATAAGTGCTGACAACTTTATCTCTTTCAGTGACAATGAAATACCGCCAAGCAGCATGGGATCCACCAAGGTTCTACACATCACCACCCACTGTAAAGGGTATACATTACCAGGGGTACTAATTGACAATGGATCGGCACTAAATGTCTTGCCCCTGTCCACATTAAACAGGTTACCTATAGACAGCTCTCATATTGAAGACGTGCCAGAACATAGTGAGGGCATTTGACGGCACCGAAAGGAGGGTAATGGGAAGGATAGATGTACCTCTTCTAATCGGACCAAACACATACGAGGTAGACTTCCTCGTGATGGACATTAAGCATTCCTATAATTGCCTATTAGGGAGGCCTTAGATTCACTCAGCAGGGGCAGTACCATTGATATACGTGATATGAAGTAATAAAATTTATAATAAATGATCACACCAGAAACTAACTATTATCATGATTTAAGGCAAGTGCACCTATCGAACAGTACTATAGCTTAGTGGCAAGACCGAGATATCGTACCCAAGGGAACCAAAAGTACTAGTACTAACTTTCTTTCTATTATTTAACCTGAGAATAAAAGGGGATTTTTATTAAACTAAACCAACTATTAGACTAAGCTAAGAATGCACAAAAAGTAAATTGGGGAGAAACTCTTAGGAAAACTGATTGACTTGGACAATACTCAAGGGAGAATCCACCTAGACTTCACTTGTTATCAATTCTTGAACTAGACGATTTATTCACTTGACTTGATCCGTAGAAATCCCTAACTTATGTTAATATCTCTCTTGAGACTAAAAGCAACTAACCCTAGGTTGATTAATTGAAATCTCTTTCTAATTAAAACCCCTAGTGTTGCATTAACTCGATCTATGGATTCCCTCATTAGGTTTGACCCTAATCCGGTAAATTTTCGTCGTTCTATCTCTAAGATTGCGATCAACTCCGTTTAATTATATTGGACCTACACCTATGCGGGGATTTTTGCTCCTCTACATAAGCACATTCAACTTAAATCAATATCCCGGAAATATCAATTTAAGAGTTAAAAACATAATTAAGAACAAATCAAATATTTATCATATAATACAAGAGAAAATAATAACAAGATCTGTCTTAGGTTTCATCCCCCTCAAGTATTTGGGGGATTTAGTTCATAATTATAAAAGAAAACATCTTAGAAGAAATAAAATAACAAAATGTAAAGAACCCAAAAACCCCTGAAAGTAATTGAAGGGAGATCTTTAGTCTTGAGGCAGAATTCGGCTTCTGAGATGGATCAATCGGCTTCCCTTGGAGTAATTTCTTGCTTCTACTCTCTGTGTTGGCAGAAATAAGGCACTCTTTTGTTGGAGAAAAAGCACACCCTTGAAGTTGCCTCCTAGGGTCTTTATACAGAGCTTTGGAATGCCTTTCTTAGCCTCCAAGCATCCTTTTCCGAGTGAAATTGTACTTCCTCACGACAGGGACACGCCCGTATGCCACTCCCATGTGGATCGAGGCCTAAGTCGTGCTCGAGCCTGTTAAGGTGGCACGGTCGTGTGGTCTGGCCGTGCTTGTCGGGTTGGGTCGTGTTCATGCTCAAAGTGGCACGACCGTGTGACACGGCCGTGTGGTGATCCTCCAGGCCGTGTTGTTTTCATACTTTGGCTCATTTTCTCTATTTTCGGCCCGTTTCTCGTTCTTTTCACTTCTCTATGCTCATCTGAGTATAAAACATGAAATTAAAGGTTTAAGAGCATCAATTTACACAAATTCAATGATAATTCATCCAGAAATTAGGCTAAACATGAGGTAAAAACATGTATACTTTATCGTTTATCAACCATTGTCATTGCACCAAAAGCTAAAGTTGGTGACTGAGGGTCAGCTAATAATAATAAACACAGAGGAAGACATTATCGCATCCATTGCCAGTGATGCGCCATACGTAGATAGTGATAGTGAAGCAATTGAATGTTCTTTTCGGTCGTTAGAGTTTGTGAATGCAACTTTCATCATCGAGGGAAGCAGGATCCCGATGCCCAAAATATCCAAAACTACAAGGACGAGCTTGCAACTGACTGTTGGAAAATGGGTATTGCTGAAAGGGGACTCGAGAAGTATCTCCATGGAAAGATAGAGGTGCCAATCTTGACAAACAAGTGGGATCGCTTTGGCTTGGGGTATAAGTCAGACACACTACAGAGGAGGAAATAATTGGAGAGAAAACAAGAGAGGCGAAGAGTAAGATTAAGTGGGGCAGAGGTCAAATGGGAGCCAATGACTTTTCCCCATATATCTAATACATTCATGTCAAGGGGAATTATCTATCTTGAACCGTAGATGATAAGAGAAGGAACGACTGAAGATATGATAGAGAATTTAAGCATCAACGCCACATTTGAAGGAAGAATGGTGGAAGAGAATTTAGCGAGCCTTTGCCCCTATGAGCCTAGAAGTGTTCTGAACAACTGGATTGTGGAAGAAATTCTTGTAGTTTTTAGAGCTAATACAGAGTAATGTTCAAAACACGCTTATTGTTTTCTAGCCTAGAAATAATAAGAATCTTCTGTGAAATAGACTCATGTTCAAACGTCTTTATTTTAATAAAAAATGCATTCTCATACCTCACCTCAAGCAATTAATCTTTTTCCATTCCATTCATAATCATGCTGTACAAATAAGTGTTCTTAGATTCATTTGTTTCTTTGGGTATTCTTTTGTGCCTACAATAGGTCCCCGAATGTCGATGTCACGAGCGACGCTGCTATGGACCTAGAATCTCCTTTTGAGCGAGACATGTGCTTAGAGGGATCTCAGGATTTTAAAGATGATAGAGATTATAGTTTATCTTTGGATTTGTTAAGGATGGTAAAGCGGGAAGAGAAACAGATTCTACCTCATAAGGAAACAATTGAGAATATGATCCTGGAAGAGGGGAAGGAGGTGAAAATTGGCACTTGTATAAATGAGGAAACAAGATAGGACCTCATTAAACTACTGCAAGAGTTTAAAGATGTCTTCGCATGGTCGTATCAAGACATGCCGGGGTTAAGCGCTGATATTGTGGTGCATCGTGTCCCTATAAAAGAAGAGCGCAAGCCAGTCCAATAGAAGCTCTGAAGGATGAGACCTGATGTCGCAATAAAAATAAGGGAAGAGGTCAAGAAACAATTTGATGCTGGGTTCTCACAAGTGGTTAACTACTCAGAATGGGTACCCAACGTTGTCCCCGTCCCTAAGAAGGATGGAAAAGTGTGGATGTGCGTAGATTACAGAGATCTAAACAAGGCTAACCCAAAGAACAATTTCCCATTGCCTCATATTGACACATTTGTGGATAATACAGCGGGCTACTCACTATTCTATTTTATGGATGGGTTCTCTAGATACAATCAGATCAAGATGCTTCCTGAAGACATGGAAAAGACCACGTCCATAACCCTTTGGGGAGCGTTTTGCTATAAGGTGATGCCATTCGGGTTAAAGAATACAGGAGTAACATATCAAAGAGCCATAGTAACCTTGTTTTATGACATGATGCACAAGGAGATCGAGGTCTACGTTGACAACATGATTGTAAAGTCCCAAACAGAAAAAGAGCATGTGCAGGTTTTGAGGAAATTATCCTTGAGATTGAGAAAGTTTTAGCTAAAGCTTAATCCAACAAAATGTACTTTCGGGGTTAGGTCAGAAAAATTGCTTGGTTCGTAGTCAGTGAAAGGGGAATTGAGGTCAACCCCGACAAAGTCAGGGCTATACAAGAACTGCCTCCACCTCGCATTCAAAAAGAAGTTCAAGGTTTCCTAGGAAGATTAAACTACATTGACCGGTTCATTTCACAGTTGACAAAGAAATGTGATCCCGTATTTCATCTCCTTAAGAAGCACAATCCAGGCATATAGGATGATGAATGCTAGGAAGCTTTTGACAAGGTTAAACAATACTTGTCTAATGCCCAGTGCTAACACCACCTAGTCCAGATAGACCGCTAATACTGTATTTAACAACCTTTGACAATTCCATGGGATGCGTACTTGGCCAACATGATGTGACTAGAAAGAAAGAGAAAGCGATATATTACCTCAATAAGAAATTCATTGAGTGTGAAATGAGATACTTGCCAATTGAGAAATTATGTTGCGCCTTGGTCTGGACAACTCGAAGGTTGAGGCAATACATGTTGTACCATACGACTTGGTTAATCTCGAAACTAGACCCTCTCAAGTACATGATGAAGTCAACCACTCTGAATGGAAGAATGGCCCAATGGCAAATTCTGCTCTCCGAATTTGACATAGTTTATGTGAACTAGAAGGCTGTGAAAGGAAGTACAATAGCAGATTTTCTAGCCAGTAAAGCTCTAAACGATTACGAGCCCTTGAACTTTGATTTCCCTAATGAAGATCTGATGTTTGTAGCAGCCACCGATGAAGACACTTTAGAAGATCGTCCTTGGAAATTAAACTTCGATGGAGCTTCAAATGCCATTGGTAACGGAATCGGGGCAGTCTTGATATCCCCAAGCGGAGACCGTTATCTATTTATTTGCAGATTAGATTTTAATTGCACCAATAATATGGCAGAATACGAAGCGTGTATCATGGGAATCCATGCGGCCATAGAACGTAAAATCAAGTTGCTAGAGGTGTATGGGGATTCTACACTAGTAATCTATCAACTAAAAGGTGAATGGGAAACAAGGGACTCCAAATTGATCAGTTATCGAAGGATAGTTCTGGAATTAATTAGGGAGTTTGATGATGTAACCTTTTGCTACCTCTCGCGAGATGAAAATCAAATTGCTGACGCCTTGGCTACATTAGCTTCTATGATCAGAGTAAATAAACAAGAGGATATGAAGCCGATCCAGATAAGTATTTGTGAGGCTCTGGCTCATTGTTGTAATATCAACGAAGAGGAGGAGAAAGATGATCATTCTCGGTATCATGCTATTCTACGATATATGAAGAGTCGTGAATACCAAGAGCAAGCAACTGAAAATGATAAGAGAACGTTGTTGGCCAGTGACTATGTGTTAGATGGAAAGATCCTATATAAAAAGAGGAAGGATTAGGTGCTGCTAAGATGTATCGATGTTGTTGAAGCTAAGAAAATCCTCGAAGAAGTCCATGAGAGTGTCTGCGGGATGCATGCTAATGGATTCACAATGGCCAGACAAATCATGAGGTTTGGGTATTACTGGTCCACAATGGAAGGAGATTGAGTAAATTACGCCAGAAAGTGCCATAAGTGCCAAATTTATGGAGATAAGATCTATGTGCCTCCTTTACCTCTTCATGTTATGACTTCCCCACGGCCTTTCTCGATGTGGGGCATGGATGTTATTGGGCCAATTTCTCCAAAGGCTTCTAATAGACATCAATTTATTTTTGTGGTCATCGATTACTTCGCCAAATGGGTAGAGGCGGCTTCATATGCCAATGTCACGAAGACAGCAGTTAGTAAGTTTTTCAAGAGGGAGATCATATGTCGCTATGGTATGCCGAAAAGGATCGTATCGGACAATGCATTGAATTTGAACAATAGCGCGATAGTGAAGGTCTGCAGTCAGTTCAAAATTAAGCACCACAATTTGTCACCATATCGCCCAAAAATAAATTGTGCAGTTGAGGCAACTAATAAAAATATCAAGAAAATTATGGGGAAAATGACTAAGACCTACAAAGATTGGCATGAAAAGTTACCGTTTGCTCTCTATGCCTATCAGACATCTGTCAGAACTTCTATCGGGACAACACCTTTCTTATTGGTTTATGGGATGGAGGCAGTTTTGCCCATTGAAGTCGAGATTCCTTCACTCCGAGTTTTATCAAAGTTGAAGCTGGACGAAGCAGAATGGATCCAATCCCGGTATGATCAACTGAACTTGATCAAGAAAAGAGGCTACAAGCTATCCGTCATGGTCAGTTATACCAAAAAAGAATGATGTGGGCTTACAATAAAAAAGTCTGTCCTAGGGAATTTCACGAGGGGGACATGGTATTGAAAAAGATCCTCCCTACGCAAAAAACTTTAGAGGAAAGTGGATGCCTAATTGGGAAGGACCTTATGTAGTAAAAATGGCCTTTTCTGGAGGAGCGTTGATATTAGCTGAGATGGACGGCAAGAGTCAGCCTAACCTAGTGAATGCAGACTCAGTGAAGAAGCATTTCGCCTAAGGAGGAAAATGGGCCAAGGTGAAAACCCGCAAAGGGCGTCTTGAGTTTAAAAAAAAAGGGAGAGGCCAAGGCGAAAACCCGCAAAGTGCGCTTTGAGATCAAAGGGGCTTTGAATTAAAAACCCATAAAGGGCAATTCAAATTTTGATGGCAAATGGGGCATGCGCTAGTTTGAGTTAACAATGAAGAGGTATGCTACATCTTAGGAGCATTGACAAAGTACTCCAGATCTCCTAGATGCACGTTGAACTCAGAATGGTTTTCAAGGAGTTCGTACAGAGAAGCTTAGGCTGTGATATCTGGAGCACATATTCTCCCTACACTCATTTTGTAGTTTAGCAATATTTGCTTTCTTTACTCAATCCATTCTTTTCGGATTTTTTCCTAATAAATTTTAGTTTTATCCATCTTTATAATATTTTTCAAGCGTTTCATATTGAAATAATGATTAATGAACTAATAATGTTTTCACAAAAGAAGTTTTGCATATTACTCTGGAAGCCTCTAAATAGTGCAAAAACCTAAAACAGGACAATTATATAGAACCCACTAAGCTTAAAAGGTTGGAAACACTTGAGAAATAAGAGTTTAAGTTATGACTACTTCTTCAGATTCTCTGATGAAGATAACAGCTGAACAAGAACACATACGCCAGGGATATCACCTTAACAAACAGCAAGCAAGGACAACCCAAATATTAAAAAAGGTATCATTCTCATGACATCCTGCATTCATACAAATGTCATTCATAATACATCTAGTTAGGAGCATTTGACTCATTCCGATCATGACATCCTAATCATTTGGCATAACCATAGACCTCATGAAATTAATCCTACAGGTTGGTCCTCGGAGGACGGTATAGCAAGATTGATTAAAACTACAAATTTTGGCAAATCTTGTCTCCCTAAGTAGTAGTGGAGCAGATTTAAGCCACCAATTCCTATATCCCTGACTAGCAGTGGAATAGGCTAAAGATTATAGATCTTGTCACCCTAAGCAATAGTGGAACAAGATCGAAGGGCAAATCATGTCTCCCTAAGCAGTTGTGGAGCAGATTTAAGCCACAAATTCCTATATCCCTGACCAGTAGTGGAATAGGCTGAAGATTGTAGATCTTGTCACCCTAAGCGGTAGTGGAACAAGATCGAAGGGCAAATCTTGTCTCCCTAAGCAGTAGTGGAGCAGATTTAAGCCACCAATTCCTATATCCCTGACCAGCAGTGGAATAGGCTGAAGATTGTAGATCTTGTCACCTAAGTAGAGTGGAACAAGATCGAGGGGTGAATCTTAACTCCATGCAATGGCAATTGAGCAGATTTAAGCCACTAGCCTTATTTCCCTGAGCAGCATGGAGCAGGCTGAAAATTATATATCTTATCTCCCTAAGCAGTAGTGGGGCAGATCGAAGATGGCAAATCTTATCTTCCTAAGCAGCAATGGAGCAGATTTAAGCCACTAGCCTTATCTCCCTGAGTAGCAGTGGAGTAGGCTGAAAATTGTAGATCTTATCTCCCTAAGCAGTAGTAGAGCAGATCGAAGACGGTAAATCTTATCTCCATGTATCGGCAATGGAGCAGATTTAAGCCACCAACCTTATCTCCTTGAAGTTGCAGTGGAGCAGGTTGAAATTGCAGATCTTATCTCCCTAAGTAGTAGTGGAGTAGACGAAGACAGCGAATCTTATCTCCCTAAGTAGTAGTGGAGTAGATCGAAGACAGCGAATCTTATCTCCATGTATTGACAATGGAGCAGATTTAAGCCACCAACCTTATCTCCCTAAAGTTGCAGTGGAGCAGGTTGAAATTGTATATCTTTTCTCCCTAAGCAGTAGTGGAGCAGATCAAAGACAGCAAATCTTATCTCTAAGTATCAGCAATGGAGCAGCTTTAGGCCACCAACCTTATTTCCCTAAAGTTGCAGTGGAGCAGGTTGAAATTGCAGATCTTATCTCCCTAAGCAGTAGTGGAGCAGATCGAAGACGGCGAATCTTATCTTCATGTATCGGCAATGGAGCAGATTTAAGCCACCAAGCCTTATTTCCCTGAATAGCAATGGAACAGGTTGAAGCAGTAATTCTTATCCCCTTTAAGATGCAGTGGGCTGGAATAAAGTTACTGAGAATACAAGACTCGGCAGGACCAGGTAAAATTGGCTCTTTTAAAGTCTTTGCTCCGTTCCCGTTACATGTCAACAAGCAAAGAGGGGCAGTAGTGAGACCCAATTTATGCCCGGCCCAAAATACACCCTTAATAAACAAAAGCCCAAATGACCAAACCTACAAAACCCAATAATTAAAACCTAGCCCAAATCCCAGAAAAAAATAAAAAAAATAGAAAGCAAAAAACCTAGCTTAAAGGGTAGCCGCCGCAGCCTCCAGGTCAGCCTCCAAGCGCCGCATGCTGTGCTCCACCGTGCCACGTCAATGCCTACATCCACCATGCCTCCGAGATCTCCGCCCGAATCTGCAAACACGCAACAAATAACGTTGTAACTCGGCTATATAAAGCCATGTATAACAATGTAAAAATGACATTTTTTTCTGGATGAGAATACAAAAGCCTTTTTTTTAATACTAAAACAGAGTCAAAAAATGCATCAAAACAACTAAAACAGCAAACAAGAAGAAAGGCTAAAAACAGAGATAGGGTATTTTTATTTATTTATTTATTTATTTTATTTTCTTCATTTTCTTTGAATTTATTATATATATTTATCAAAAATATTTTAAAATAAAAAATAAAAAAATCTTTTTTGTGAAATTTCGACCGTCGTACGACGGCGGACGGCAGCGGTCGGCGCTGGATCCCACCAGACTCGAGGACCTGCAGAGAGAGTTGAGAGAAAAAAGCTTTTTTTTGAAAAAAATGAAGGAAAGTGAAATTTTTTCTTAAATTTTTGGTTTATATACTGATGCAAAACGGCGCCGTTTTGGGCCTTAGTTCCCATGGCCAAAATGACGTCGTTTAAGGCTCTACCCGCCCGATCCAACCCGCTCCAAAGGGAGGATCCGCATGTTTTTGTCAAAAGGACTAATTACGCTTTTAGCCCTTCCGCTTTTTTGAAGGTTTAAAATCAAGTCTTTTTATTTCTTAATTTAAGCCCCATAATTGGGTCTAGATTTCAATTTGGTCCCTCTTTAGGCTGTGCGTTTAGGCGAGTGGGGATATTTTCTATTTCGATCCCTCCAGGTTGGGCGCTTGTTGCAATTCGGTCCTACGTCCCATTTTATTCCCGATTTTACCCCAAGAATTTTGTTTTGATCTCGATTCAGTCCCTTTTCGCCATTGTTGCTATATGTTTTCAAAATTAACTGTTTGTAATATTTTTATTTTATTAATATTATAGCCACTATATATATTATTATTATTAGTTTTAGTTGTAATCGACATTAGTATTTTTATTTCATAATATTATTATTACCATTATGATTCTTGTTTTCTTACTATAACTATTAATTAATATTGTTGTTGTTGTATTAGCCTTAACAGTATTATTTTTTTTACTATTATATTTATTTATTACTACTATTATTACTATTTATCATTATTATTATTCTAATATTTGAACTTACATTTTTTTTACACATTCATTTTATTATATAATTCATTCATTTATTTATCCTTTTCTATAATTCTAAAACTCCCTTTTTATATTATTATTAATATTACTTTTACTATTGTAAATATTATTATTTTCAAACCATTTTACATAAATATTATTTTCTATTTTGATTACTATTAGTTTTTTTAAATTTTAAATTTCTTAGCTTATTTATTCTTTTCCTCTATGTGCAATCCGCGTGCTTATTTGCTCATTCATCCTATCATATTATTGGCATTATGTTACTATTCACATTAGTACATTGATGATTATTCTGTTATGCATCTTAGTATCATAATGATTTTTTTTTCCTTACATGATATTAACCTTTACCCAAACTCATAAAAAAAGGGTTTTTTTTTATGAAGGCAATATTTTATGTTTGGAAGTTCGAAAAATTGTGCCCTAACGTGTTGAGTTTTGATTTCCCGTTTGACCAAATAACTAAGTATCATTTTAAGATTTCGACTGTGTTTTCTTAAATTAAAAACAAGGCAATATTTCGTGTTTGGAAGTTCGGGAAATCATGCCCTAACGTGCTGGGTTTCGATTTTTCGTTTGACCAAATAACCAAATATCCGTTTAAATGTCAATGCATGAGTTTTTGAAATCATGAGGTGATCTTGGTGTCGAAGGTTTGAAATGTCGTATCCTAACGTGCTGGATGTGATATTTTGTTCCTTCGGAACAGAAGAATTTCAATATCCAATTTGAATTATCCAGATATTTTTAAAGGAATTGTATTTTAAAATATTTTTAAATTTCAACATTAGGACATTAATCAATCAATAAGGTACCAATTTTGGGCGTTACAAGGGTGCTAATCCTTCCTCGTACGTAACCGACTCCTGAACCTGTTTTCTTGGATTTTGTAGACCAAAATTAATTCTTTTTTATAAAACAAAATATTTTATAAGGTGATCCGATCACACCTAAACAAAAAGGATTGGTGACGACTCCATATTTTTTAAAGCCAATCCCCATTTTTCAAATTAAAAATGGTTTCGACACTCAATTATTTCATCTTCTTCTATGGGGGAGCAGAAATTGTTCTAGTTGAGTTATGTTTATTGAAGTCACAAGCTTTTATCTCATTCTGTTTTTTGTGATTGTAAACCTCTTCCATTTTCTGAGCTCGGCCAGATAATACTACAAATTCTCTAATTTCCATCGCACCAACTAACTACTTGATTTCATTGTTTAAGCTATCCTCAAAATGAATACATATTTCTTCCTCAGTAGACACAACTTCACGAGCATATTTACTAAGTTGAATAAACTCACACTCATACTCCACAACTGATCTATACCCTATTTCAACTCAAGAAATTCATTTTTCTTCTTATCAAGATACCTTTAATTGACATATTTCTTTCAAAACTCAGTTTTAAAAAATTCTCAATTAATTCATTCTTTGGGTACAACTGCAATCAAAGTCATCCACCTGTAAAAAGCTTCCTCTTTTAACAACGATATGACACATCTCAAACAATCTTTCAGAGGACATAACATTTCATCAAGAACTCTCTATGTGTATTCTAACAAGTATTCAGCTCTAGTCAGATCATTACCTACTTTTCTACAGAACTCTTCGACTCTATATTTTCAAACTTTATTAATAGAAATTCTATGAGTACTCGGGCGTATAAGGCTTTGAGGATGAGTGGGTGGAGGTTGTTGAGCCATGGAATTGGCTCTCGTATATGCGCTAAACGTGTCGTGCATCATATTGAAAAAGGAATTAGAAGCCTCTTCTCTAGGCTCTTGAAACTCGAGTACATTATTAACAGCCCATTGATCAGTGGCTAGAATATTACTCTGAGTATCGTCAGAATCTGATCGTTTGGAATCAATTGACATCTTTAATATATAAGAAAAAAAGTCAAACTGATCAGGAGTCGTCACACTATCACAGGTTATAAAGTGGCATATATTTTTAAACTCAATACATACTATGTTCAATCTTAGAATTGACTAAACCATAGCTCTAATACCATTAATGTAATACCCTATACCCGGTTTAGTTGCTTGACTCAAGCTATAAGGTATTACAACTATAAAACTTTGACATCATTCATATTTTGATAAAAAAAATAACCAAATAATTTATTTGTAATCATTTTCCATGTTATTCAGTCAAAAAGAGACTTAATTCAAGCATAGGAAACATTTAAAATAAACCAAAAAAATTCTAGATTAGAATGGAACTTTTTCCAAAGTTTGAGTAAAAGGTGAAAATAGGGTTCACATGGTCGTGTGGCTAGGCTGTGTGACAGAGCTCAGCCTGTGTGGCTCAAGAATATGGTTGTATGGTCAAACCATGTAAAACGTGTGCCTGTGTAACTCAAGTCACATGGTTGTGTTACTAGTCCATGTAACTCCATGAAGCTATGTGGACAAACTTGCACCAAAAATTAAAGATACCATATGGTCGTGTCATGCAATCTATAGGACACACAACCATGTGGTAAACCGTGTCGCAAGCCGTGTGTGCCCAAAAATACCTTAAAATATAAGTCATCTCACATATCAAAACTTAGGCTCTAAGTTATGCATTAACCAACATTCAGACCTATTCAAATTGTGCCAAAATATACCAATTCACAATCAACCTGTGTGCCTAACCAATATGCCTTCATTTGGCACCACAATTCAAACATAAACAACAATCATTCAAGCCAAAACATAATGAACAAGTTTAACACAAAAGGCATTGGTATGAGCTTGTGCAAGAATAATTGTACAAATTCTTCCCAGGATGTGATAGTCTCCGTTGGTAATGCCCCTAACCATTCTCTAATTTGACCTCCGAGTGCGAAAGGTATCAAGAGTAATTTGATTGCCTCATCTGAAATTCTAGCATACCCAACTGTACTGTAAATTTGTTCAAATCATCTTAGAAATGCCATCGGATCTATGTCTGTATCATCATCGAATTACAAGTTCATGGTCACCCAAGTCAACAATGTGGGATTGATTTCAAGTTAAGGTTTTGTAATAACTAGTTTAGCAATTCTAGGTTTTTACCAACCAGTATCAAACCAAGTTTGCCCAAGGATTGTTGTCATCTTCTCAGAAATTGCTCCGAATTTGGATATGGCTCGATTGGAATGCTTTCACTTCTAGACAAAAACTGAAATCAGAGACAGAGAATGAAAATCAGCAAACAAAATTAAAATTAAAAACAAAAAAATAAAATAAAGTAAAAATTGTATCTATATTTTTTAATTTTCCTATTTATCCTACTAATTGCAGAAAATAAATTTAAATTTAATGTTGAAACCTACCTAGCAACGGCGCCAATAATTTGATCGCCTCTAAACGTGCGACGTTTAAAGTAAAAATCGTGCAAATAAAATATATATAATTAAGTGCAGTATCTGCAAGCGAACATTTCAAATCGTAATATAGTTTTGTGTTACAATTGAACACCAGTAAGTATTCTGAGGATTGTACCTAAGAATTAAATTTAAAAGTATCGTCTACAGTAGCAGATCTAAACAGTAACCACTAAAAATTATACTGCAATGATTAATCCTAACAATTAAGGTCATAAAGGAAAAAATTAAATTACTGAAATAAAGTTCACAAATGAAAAACTCTCGAATAACAATCAAAAGATAAACTCACTTCAATGGTTGCAATTGACTTTGGAATTTGGGTTTTATTAGTGAATTAGTTATGAATTAACTAGTATTACCTCTCAACCTCCACTAATTAATTAATTGACCAGTACTCATTTATCTCTTGACTTCACTTTTTTGACCAAGATAAATCGCGATTTACTCAACATAATTATCTCTCGACCTTTTTTAACCTAGATTACTTCTTAGGGTCATCAGTCCTAAGATTTAAGTACATATAAATTTAAACAAACTAATTCGTATGAGAAACCCTCATTCATCCATTAATCACTCCTGTATTTGCTCGTTAATCTCCTTAAAGAACTTAGTCACTCATCGATTCAATAACAACTTCGTCATAATTAAATTAATCATGCAAAACACACAAATTAAGTTAAAACGAGAGAAGGACAAAAATTGATCCATTTGATAAACTGGATGTGCTCAGATTCGTGAAATCCTTTAATAATTGTCGAGATATTATCGTTTGCAAGAGAAACGTAAAGGAAAATTATGAAAAATACTAAATAACGAAGACTTGGACTCAAATCAAATCCAAGAAAATAAAATTATTTTTAAAAGAAAATAAAAATAAATTAAAATCCTAAATCTACTAACTAAACCCTAAAAATAGCTTGGCAAAAAGCCCACAAGCTTAACCTATGTTTAACTATATATAGGCAAAGTTAGCACCCCAATTTAGGTCAAATACAAGCCTTAATCACACTAAATATGAGTTGTGTGGACAAAAACATCCTTCATTAATTTTTGCCCTCTGTTAGACTTGTGTCGCAACACAAAACTTCAAATGTTAATTCTAGAATTGGCTTGGTTGTATTGTGCCCCCGAAAGCTTGTGTTGCAACTCGGTTGACATTTCTAATTTTTTGGGCCTAAAAATAGATGTCTCCACACCCAATTAACTCGTTAAAACTACGTTAAGGTTGGTATTAGCCCAATAGGTCAACTAATGCTTAAAAACACTTATTTTGCAATAATTTAACTCTAAGCTAAGAAAACTGAAAATGTAATAAATGATACTAAAATAGCTAAAAAAATAAGCTCGTTAAGTGTTAAAAAGTACCTAAACTGCCACTATGATTTGTGGCAGGTCATTGATCAAGTTAACGAAATATAAATAACGGAATAAAAAGAATAGAGGAAAAGAGAATGCTCATTGATAAATAATGGAATCGCGATTCCAGAACAATCTCCGCTCATAATCATCTTCACATCGGAATAGAATAATTCCAATTAGGTGAACATAAAAAAAACTAAAATAGAAACTAAATAAGAACAAAAGAAGATTGAAAACTAAAATTAAAAGTATGAAATATGAAATATGTACGACAACTCCCTAGGGTGATTCCCTAGGTTGACACCTCCTCTCTAATGAGGTTTTAATGAGGTTTATATAGGCTACAGTTGATAGGCTTAACTGCTTGAAACATCCTTGAAAAAATTAGGGTTTTAACGAGACAAATATGTCCTAGATGGCTGCCAAAACGTAGCCACACTTAAATTTTTGTCACGACCTCAAGATCTCCACGTCGCGGCATTGGCCCTTTTTTGGCTCTGGATGCTTCGATATTCAGCGTCGTGACACTGCTTGCTAGTGTCGCAATACTGGCATCGTCCTTTGTGTTCTTTGGCCTGAAATGGCGCCCTGCACACTCAAGTAGCCCGTTAGTTATTCCCAATGCACGAGTTGGCCTAATGAGTCGTTGAAACACTATAAAATGAGTAAAAATGATTATTTGCTAATAATTAAATCTAAGCTACTAAAACTTAAAATGCATTAAAATAACACAAAATGGCTTAAAAATAAGCTCTTTAAGTACTGAAAATATTCAAATTTGCCACAACGAATTGTGGCAGATCAGTAGCTCATTTAAAAGTAAAATAGATAAGACAAGTGATCAACTAAATTTCGAAGCAGTTATGTATTATATTAAAGCATATTATGTTTTTTTTTTTTTTCAATATCCAAAGTAAATTGTGTTACAAGGTTTTGAGAAAAAATGTAAAAATTATCAATTAAATTTTATTATTAAATATTTAATGCAAATATTTGTTAAAAATAAAGTATAGTGTAAAAATTAAATACATGGATATTATATTTTATTTAATAAGGGTAAATTCATAAATTATCATTACATTCATAACATAATAATGTAATTTTCTTGGGATTTTAATCAATACTTTTCAATGTAACAAAACATTGTAAAGTAACTTTCCTATTAATCACATTTCCAAGAATTACATTCCATTGGCATCGTAACATGAAAAAATACCAAATGCTACCTATGAATAGTTCCAAAGAGATTAGTAGCACTTTCTATTTTAGCCTTAGCTCGTTCCTCCCTCAATGGGCTTCCTTCCCGTCATTGCTTCGATCGGAGACAACCATATAATCACACTATCGAGTCGAACATTATCCAAATAATCAAAGCATAAATAAATAATTATAAAAATTATTATGAAATATAAGAAATTGCAAAAATATTAAAAATATTAAATTTAATAAAAATATTTTTAAAAATTAATATTAATTTAAAATAAATAAACAAACTTAGAGTAACCTCACCAAATCACAAATACAAAATAATAGAAATTATAACTTTTTTGTTTTTCAGTGAGCCATATTTATCTTTCATGTTTGACCATATTCCCTTTATTGTTTATTGTTTTTTTTTTCTGAAGTTGTAACATATTTTCTTGGCGTTCAACAAGATGCAAGGCAAACTGCTACTTAAAATAAAAGCTTTCACATCGATTAAATTTTAGTTGTCATTTCAATTTTTTTTATATTTATAATAATTTATGACAATAACTATTAAATATTTAAATAAATTGCAACTCAAAGATAATAATTTACAATTCAAATATTTATTTTATTTTTAAATAAGTTTGGTTAATTTGTCATCATTCTTAATGTTTTTTATATATTCTTTTACGCATTTTATAACAGTAGCTTTCAAATGATTATAAAAAATTGTTATTTTTAGATTTTTTTATATTTTAAAATATTTGTCAACCTATTGTTTGATTGCTCTATCAAGGGTCATTTAACAATAGATATAGCAACTTTTAATAAAAAGACTAAATGGCTATTTAATTTGGTGTACCAAAATTTAATTTATCAGGTTTTTTAGTAAAGTGAATAAGATACAATCAAACTCCTCAATAATAAACTACATGAATTATTAAAATATCAAAGTTGATATGATATAAATATATATAACACATTAAATAAGTCTTAACACTAAAAAATGATAACACGACAGGAATACTTTTTTTATGGTAAAGTCCACTTTAAATATATATTCTTTCATTCTATTTGTTAAATTAACTCACACCTTGGGCAATTTATTTTCTTGATAGTAAGCTCGCTCTACTGGCTAAATAAATGAACATACAAAAAAGTCTAAAACTGAAACAATATCAACTGTCATTCAATAAATTTAGTAAAATATAGTACCCTAACAAACCAACGTTGCAAAGCCAGCAAGCCACCACTGGATGATCAACAGATACACAAAATCGATGCTGTTGAGAATTAAAGAAAATGGTAAGACTCGTTACTGGAGGACTGGATTTGCCTTAAAAAGTGATCGCAACTATTTCCAGATTTTAACCGATTTGTCGTAACTGGCAGAGGCAACCATCCCCGTTACTTGCGACTGTGCCAGGGCCGATATCACACAGTCATGAGCTGAAATCGTCAGACACTTGTTCTCAGCCGTGTTCCAAAGCTCCAACGACTGATATATGTTTAAACAGGACAGAAAACCGAAAACAAAAATTAGTGACGATGAATACATCATAGAAAACAGGTAAAAATTATTCCGGACTGTACTCCAAAATAAATAGACATCTATAAATTAGTAACCTGAATAGACATCAAACCATCAACAGTATTGAGTCAACCTTTAACAACTATATATCAACTTAAGAATAGGAAATGACACCTGATAACCACCAATAACCAAAAGAGCAGGAAAATTGGGATGAAAAACACAGGAATGAAACTTGTTTCCACTGGAACTAAGCTCATTAATGCACTCTCCAGAGGACAATGACCACAGTCGAACAGACTCTTGGCTGACAGAAGCCAAAAAGTCTCCATTTGCATCCCAACAGAGAGAGTGTACCTCCGTATTGTGCCCCTGAGTGTCAAAAAGATAACTCCAGGTAAAACCATAGACTACAAAAATTGATTAACCAAAACTGATCAACGAGGTAAATTCTCCTTTTCTAAAAGTTAACAAATTTATATTTCTACCTGCAATAACTGTGTTCTCCTGTCAGTCTCTACATCAAAGATAGAGACAACATTATCGGCTGCTGCAGCTAGGAATTGTCCTGTTCTTGGTTGAAATCGGACATTAGTGCTGCCTCCCTGCTTCAATTAGTGAAAGTAATTTATATGAACATTGTGACCAAAAGAACATGCAGTACTTAAAATGGACAAAAGCTTAAAGGGTTTAAAAGCCTAGCCTTGGAGATACGAGTGCAGGAATACTGATTGATGTTCCAGAAGCGAATCTCACTGTTGCCATCACAAGAGCAGAAAAGTTCATTCTTCTTAGGGTGGAAATCAAGGGACATAACTTGTGCCGTATGCCCTGTATATTTCCAGATGGAATAACTTGGCTGCAAACAATTAATATAAGTACATGGAATGTGAACCGTATTCATCAAAGTTTCATCAAAGTAGAATCCTATATCTTTTCTATAATGATAAGAAGTCTGCTTATTGTCTTTCTGGAAATAGTGTCACGTTTAATGGTGTGAGCATTAATTCAGCATAGACAACTGTGGCAAAGTGTCAGTCTATGTAAAAACCTGAAGACCAACAAAATAGAAACATGCAAACTGGGCCAATAAGAGAGGATTACACAAATAAAAAAAAGGAAAGAGCAAGAAGTTATACTTGTGCAGCATCCCAAATGCAGACAGTTGTATCAAAAGAAGATGTTGCTAGCTGAGTGGAATTTCGTCTGAAGCGAATATCAGTTACAATATGAGTGTGTTCCTCAGTCGTGCAATCAGTCTTCAGAGTTTCCATGTTCCAAAGAACAGCCTACTGACAGGAAATTGACAAGCAAGCACATCATTATTCCATACTTTCATTTAAGTCCATTTTTTATTGATAATAAAAGTTTTTGCAACTGTTCTACTGAGGACCCAAGGTACAGAAGTACGACATTAGATGACCGCATCATTTATGAAAAGTAAACATTCAATAAACCATAATCAATAATTTGAAAACTTATCTGGCATGTGCTACATAAAGAAAAATCCTTGTATGATACATAAAATTATACCTTCTTGTCATGCCCAGCACTGGCTAATAGCTTTCCATCTGAAGAGAAATGGCAGCAGGTGACTTTGCCATTGCTTTTACGTATTGACACAACTTCATTGAAGCCAAAACCTGACATGCAGATAAAAGGTTCATTGCTGAGGTCAACTGGAAGAACTAGCATGCTATAACAACGACGATCTTATATTACTCTTTGAAGTCTCAGTAGTGTGTTCTGATGGGTTCAATTTGAGGGTGCCAAACAAATTCCCTCCATCTCCATCATCATGTGAGAGAAAAGATTCCACATTATCATCCAAGGAGCCAACATCTCCAAAATGTTCCATGTCTTCCTGCAATTAGGAGTTACATCATAAACAGGCTTTTGAAATGACTTATCCGAGGCTACACTTAACATATACGCTTCAACTCTCATACTAAATGCAGCGAAGAAAGAGAAAAGGCAAGGAAGACCAAGAACAATTACAAGTATGGAAGAATAGTAGTGCAAAAGTGGGGCTATTTCAGGTTTATTTACTTGATGTGATTATTGGGTCAAATTCAACTAAGTAGTAAGAAAGGGAAAGAAGTAAAAAGCAATTAGGGATTGGGAAACAAAATGCTAATGAAAGTCGATTTCATGTATGCTCAATCTTGCCATGTTTTTCAAAAGATGTATAAGGATATTTCATAGCATCCAACAAACCCTTAAGACATCACATTATTGACCTAGGAAATAAAACAAAGCTGCCTGTACCAGAGTCCAAAAGTAGAACACAGTGTTGATGCAAAGGGATAATGGCCTCCATCCCTTGCAAAGCTATGGCATCAATATTTAGCCAAGATATAGAAGCAGTGCTTTAACATTCATCATTCTCAAGACATTAAGCAAGGATATGCACTAAACATATTAGTGACTAACCTTACCACCAACAATGGCAGTCTTGGTGCATGAAATGTGATGAGAAGGCCATTCTAGATTAAGTTTTGAATGGCGGACAATACAAGATGTTTGAGCTTATGTTCTCCAAACCATAGAATAAGCATTTGCTTATTACTTATTTATCATTTTTGGAACAAGTTGATGGTGAGCAATTTATTTGGAGCATATGTAATAACTCTGATAGCAACAAGTAGAAGAAAATAGTCATGCCTGGTAGATTGAGAAGAATACACATAATCATGGTCATAAGTTGGGGACTATCAGATATAGAACTTCACATGCTTTCCATAGAGCAAATGACTGTTTGCTCATGCATATGACAATACTAAGTAATGATACCAATTTAGTATCCTAAAATTTTATGCAAGCTGCACGAATGCAGGAAAGCATAGGGTTAGTTAATATTGAAGAGTCAAACCATTCGCTAAACACCCTCAGCTTAGCTATAAATTAGGATTACTTACCAGCTGGTTGGTTGATGATGCAATACCAGCTGTTCCATCAGATCCATACATCATCAAATTTTTTGACATGCTACTGCCATGCTGCATATTTCCCACCATAGCTGCTCCTTCACCGGGTGTATGAGTTGATGGGGTTGATGGCTGAGAGTTTGGGGAAGGACCCACTGTGTTTCCAGTGCCAGTGCTATTAGCAGGTCCAGAAGATGGTCCTTTTCTTTTACGGTTATTCTGACACACCATAGAAGGAATAGTCATCAATTTAGAGGTCCATCATAAATTCCTATGAATCTGTATGAAGATAAACTGGCAGCATATGGTAACAAGAAACCATTGTGATAACCAAGAAACAAAACAGAAGTAAGCTCAACTTGTTGCACTTGAGGTGACTGCAATGGATCTTGTTGAGAAGATTGTCTTATTGGTGGCATGCTCATCTGCTGAAAAAACACAAAAGTGCTCAGTGGAAACTAAACACGAGCATTGGCCATCCTCAACAAATTCAGAATATGATAATAACTACTGAACTAGTACAACCATCATTATAATCCCATACACAAAATAAAGCTGGCCCCTTAGATTTACAGATAAATATAAATAATTCACCTAAGAATCAAAGGCACATATAGAAGTGTAATGGCATGCATATTATCTTGGTTAAATAAAGGCAAGGTAGATGGTATGACAATACAACAACACAAGTATATACTATAATTTCTTTCTCCCTTTGAATGTGAAATTGAAAGCCATGCATGCATTTCTGATCCATTAACACGATTGCAGGATTTGCACTATCTTTGTATTTTGACATGAAAACTGTTAGGGCATATTTGGATATAAGAAGTAATACAACAGATATAACTGATTAATGAACAAAACCTTACTTTTGATGAGGTAGATTGCATGGGAGACCCTATAGATCCATCATTCACTGTTGGCTGGCCCTCTTTCGTATTTAAGGCACCTCTTGATAATCCAGAAAATCTTTGAGGATCCATATCTCCATATACAGGTGAATTACCCAGATTTCCTTGTGTCTGGACCTGTGCTAAGAGTTGTTGTTGCTGCTGTGGCAGAAGCTGAAACTGGTTTGCATTCTGTAAGAATGGCTTTTGCACTTGTGCACCTAAACTTGGCCTAATTTGGTCAATTCCCTGTAAAATTAGTTAAGAGCCAGTTAGGCAAGCATTTAGATAAGGAAAATAATATTAAGGATAGAAATTCAGTTTAGAGCTTACGGTTAATGGCCAGCCCTTCAACGGAAGGCTACCAACTCCAGGATTCAAACCTTGAAGAACAAAAGTAACATGAAAGTATAAGAATATCTACACAAATGTCTTGACTTAATAAAACACAAAGCCAAAGTTAGATATGTTGCTTTTCTGTCAGAAGAAATAAACTTGACACAAGTAGAACAGCAACATCATAGACACTATGGTCAGTAGTTGAAGATTTCACACTCAGCAAGCCAAACTAGAGAAGCACCCGACTATCTTAAGTTACAGCAGCACTAAGCATATTAGCAGTAACACACAAACAAACACTCTTGGCGCTGGCTTTTCTATTGAATTTTAGTTATCATATTATACAAGTTCAGATAAGAAAATGACTTGAATATGCAAGGAAAGATAAGATGGTGTGAATATGAAATAAATGATACATGTTTCTCTTGAGCTGACTGGAAATGACATAATGGTATCTAAACCTATAAATGTAAAAGATACTTAATGAGAACTTTGGTCTATGAAAATGAAACTCATTAGCATTCCATAGATTGACATGTGCAAACAGAATATAACACCATTAGTTATAATCACCTGCATTTCCTATTCCAGGTTTCGATTGCATGATTCCCTGTCCATAAATTGAGGAAGGATCCATGGGCATAGATCTCTGAGTACCACCCAAGTTCACTTCACCTTTAATGTCCTGTGAGGAGTATATGTATATATATATATATAGTCACTAGTTCAACTAAAATGGAACAGTATAACAGTGAGGTTGTAAAGTGTTGATGTAAATGCAAGAAAATATGTATCCAAGTAGCATAGGTACAGCAATTTCTAGTGTCCATACCTGAATTTGCCGCAATGCCGCAGTTACACCTCCATGGTTTCCTTGAACCAACTGACTGCATCACAGACACAGTTTTTCTGTGTTATAAACCTGAAAAGAGTTCATCGCATTAAAACAAAACATCTGATCTAAAATTTACAACTATACTTACCTGGGATGATTTGTAGCTGACTTTAAGAGGGCCATCCTAGCATCAAGAAGAGGTTGGGATGTCTCTGAAGTCACTGCATTTGGCTGTTTCATGCGCTCTTCATACATTTTTGCTGCCAAAGCACTAGCATTTGATTGTCCAAGCATTCCTTCAGAACCGATAGCATTTACAGGACCAACCATAGATGGATTATTAGGATCCCTACGCTGCAACTGTGCTTGACGCATTAGCTGCAGCTGCTGCATCTGCAGCTGTTGTTGCTCCTTTGCTTTGATTTGCTGTGCCTGTTCAAAATACCATAATAGTTTGAAAACAACCAGTATAAATTGCACTATTGAAAAGGATTAACAACAATACTTGCTAAAGTTTTAATAGGCCACCTCTATGTATGCTGCAGCAGCCTCTGAATGCTTGTCATTTGTTCTAGATATGAAAATGTCCCAAAAGACAGACCACCACTCAAAAAGAAACCCACCAGGAGCATCAATTGCTGGATAAAGAAACAGATTCTAAATGAATCAGTTACTCAAAATAATTCCCCTCTACTAACAATATGCTGTATTAGTACAACATAACCAAGCAACTAGAGTAAAATTTAACCGTTAATTTCAATGAAAAAATCACCGATCATTAATTTGAAAATTAATAAAGCACCTTTCTCCCACCTAATATTAGACACGGACTTGGATATGATATCTGACACCTGCAAATCACTTTCAGCGAGTTTTACAGTAAAGTTCAGAATCTAGGTCTCATACCCATGTAACTTTGAAGCGCCCAACATGTGTAACGCAGTACTTTAAGGTAAAATAAAGAATGGAAGCAACTTAGGCTAAAAATACATATATATAAACTCCATATTTCCTTTCCACGGAAAAGAATTTCAGTCGCACAATTTCATCAATTAACTAAAGCTAGGACATGAAAATCTGGATTTGAATTTCATTTGCTATATAAATTGTGGCAACAAATACATACATTATTTAAGAATTAGTTAAGATTCAATATGATTAGATATTTGAAAGGTATAAAATATGAATTTCAAATTGACAAATATCTACGGTCATTTAAAATTCACAACTAAATAAACATCTGAAAACCCATGAATTTGAAAATTAATCATGAATGTTAAATTTACAAGTGTTTTTATTAAATAATTTACACTATTTTTAAGATCCAAATCCATCTCTGGTAATCCAAGTTCCCAAATGCAACCTATATGAATTTATACTCAGTCAAAGCCAAATCTTACCTACTGGATCCGGGGCGACTTTCCCTTCTGTCATGAAAAACTTTGCAGTGGTATGCAATTTTTTCTTTACCAAATAATCATAAATATAGACATCAAGCCTACAGCCCAAAAAAAAAAAAAAGGAACTTAACTATGCTAAAAAAAAAATTTTAAAAAAATTGGCCAAAAAAAACTAAGCTAAAATTAGAATCAATTTTCTGAAAGAACATAAGAGTACATCTTATCTGCTTCCCAATTACTCTGCGCCATCGTTTAAGCCACAAAAATGAATTAACTGTTCAAAAAAAGAAAAACAAATTTATAAAATTGATCGAAAGCAAATTTAAATACTCAATTTTATCATGAAAGTTATAAATTAATTACGACACTGATATTTTATCGAAACTAACCTTAAAGGGGTCGATTCAGACGGATCAAAGCCTACATTACCATTCTTGAGCTCATGAAGAAGCGATCTTTATTGATCAATCATTGGTTTCTGCATTCAAAAATAAACAATTCCAAAATTTCATAAGTTTCTTTAAAGGATCTTGCAATTGATGAGATTAATGGAGTAGAAAAGACTTAATGACCTTTCCAATCCAATCCAGAAAAAAAAAAAAAAAAAAAAATAATAATAATAATAATAATAATAATAAATTAGGGTTCTTTTTTATTGGGAAAAAAAGATTTTTTAGCTCAAAGTTATAATTTTCCGACAGAAGAAAAAATATAGGGGCATTTTGCTCAAGATCCGAAGCTGAGATTTGGATGCTTGGGGTGGGCCAAGCCTGAGGTTTGAATCTATAAGCTTAGCAGATGGTGCTTAGAAGTTATGCGCTGGATAATAAGTTGAGACGTGGGTCTAAAATTTGAGTATTTTGGATAAAAATATTAGATTTTAAAAATTGATTTAGATAAAATAAAATCATATTTGTTTAAAATATGAGTTAAATTCAAGTTTGAACATTTAATGTTCAAATTGACTCAATTAAGTCTACTTTTAAATTTACAATATTTTATATTATATTATTTTTTATATATTATGTAATTTAAAATACAAAAAAATTAAATAATTATATATAATATTATTATAATATAAAAATTAAAATATTAAGATAACTAAATATAAAAAATTATTATATATTAAATTAAAAATAATATAAATTTATTTTTAAGAAAAATAATATAAGCAGATTTGGGCAAAATTTGAAGCTCATATTTTAAGTTAGGTTAAATTGGATAAACATAAAGTGTATTAATATCATGCCTAAACTTGACCCTGAACACATCTAACCGTGATGTCTATTTTTTCCATTTTTCACTTAAGACATTAGCTAATGGATCGAGTAATTTCCAATTAAAATTTGGCTAAAATGAATTTGAATATTTTATTTTATTATTTAAAATAAAATATAAAAAATTGCTATTTATATATTTTTGTAATAGTATTTATCTATAATTTATAATCTATAATTATAATATATCTATAATTCTATAAAAGCACCAAGCTATAAACATTTACGAGCTAAAGAGAATATCTATTATTGTTAATTATATTATTAAATTAACATTAGAATAATAATTTATTAATATTATTATATGATCATGATTAAAGTAATATTAATTAATATAATTTATAATAATGTAAAATTAATTAATTTTATCATCCTACTTAAAAACATCATATACTCTATAAAATCATTGAGCATAATTGGATAAATTAAAAATAATAAAAATTTAAATTTTTAATTAAATAAATATAATTTTTAAATATAAATATGATTTTGTTTTAAATATGATAATAATTAATATGTTAAAATATTTTTTATAATTAATAAAAATTAAATATGTGATATTAACATTATATATATTAAAAGATAATATCAACAAATTGATAATCTAATATATAATGTATAAAGTTATTAATTATTAATTTTTATATCAAAAATCAAAAGAAAATAAACATATTTTATAATTAAATTAAATATTACTTTTTTTATACATACTTATTGCAACAGTTTAATTAGACACAAATCTCATCTTGATGAATCGAGTGACTCGATCTATTTAAGAAGTCATAATAAGAAATTTTAACAATTGAGAATTAGTATTTTCTATTACTCTACCTTTGTTAAAATATATAAATCGGTAATATAATATAAAATAATTATAATTATAATTATTTGTTAGCTCAATAAATCCAATCGAAATGACCAAGAGGGGTGTGAATTGGATTTTTTTAAAAATGTAAAAGCTAGAAAGAAAATTGAAAGATGAACACGATAATTTAGAGTGGTTCGGCCCTAATTGCCTACTCCACTACTTTAACTTTCCACAACTAAATATTTTCCCAAATTCACTATTTTGATAACATTTAAGGACAATGTTTAACCTTATAACTCTCTTAATATTTCTACCCCAAACCCTCTCAAGGAAATACAAATAAGCAAATAAAGAGAAATCCTTATAAGATCAAAGTGTTTGCAAATTAAGTTCAAATACAATGAAATACACTTGAGCAAAAGAATAGAAGTAAAGCTCATAAGTGTATGTAAAAATAATATAGAAATAGTAAGCTCAAAGGTTGTTTGATTGATGATTTTTGCATGAAAGTGCTTTCTTGTTGTTGTAGGATCTTTAGAAGTTGGTATTTATACCTCCTAATTAATTTCCAACCATTGAGGTTGTTGGTGTCATGAATAAAGTCGTTGGGGATATAAAAATCAGAGTATTTAATTCACCTGCAACACCGAGTATCAATACCATATAAATAGGTATCGATAATTTTTACAATAAATGCTAAATTCAGTGACCGTTGGAGTTTTGCTGTAACACCCCAAACCCGGCCTAGACGTTATTGCTGAATCTGGAAATGTTACGAAGAAGGGTTTTGAAACCAAATTTACTTCGATAAAAACCATGTTTAATTACTTAGGAAAACCGTCCAAGTTTTAACAAAACATATTGATACAATTTACCGAAACCGTTACATGTTGTCCTTTTAAGTTAACAAATTATTTCGCAGCGGAAGGTTGAAAATAGTTTAAAACCAAACCAAGCTTGTTTTCCAAAAACCTTTTGTTTAAACCATTTGTTCGCGTAGTGTTTTTGTCAAAAGAATGCAAAACAAAATCCAAATCCAAAAATTAAACCATGCAGTCTAAAGAATCCTAAAAATTACAAACTCTCAAGAAAACCAGATTTTCAAATTAAAACATTATTACTAAGTAAAAACAGATCTCAATAGAGTGGTCATCGCTGAGCTTCAACCGTATTGACCCGCCTAAATCTGTGGATTACCTGAACAGAACAGACAAACAGATGTGAGTTTTAGCAAACTCGGTGTTCAACCCAACGGAAATAGTCATGCAACTTACACAGAATTTTATGATCAATTAGATACAGATTTGGACCTAAGTCTATAACAGATACAGATATCAGAATCAAATAAACAGAACAGATATAATGAGTCCTACCCCCATCCTCTACACACCATCTCCGACTATCCCATCATACCATGTAGGGTTAAAAACACCTACTCATCCTTATACACCATATAATGTCGTGCGACACATAACAGATAATATGTAGTCAAGCTGCCAGAATATAGGTGAAGAGTCACCATACAGATCACTTCCTCCACATATACAATTCTCATCCCAATCATAGACACTAAATACATATACAGAAATATTATGCTTAACATGCTCGTATATAGATAACATATATATTTAAACAAAACAGCTAGACATCCATATCGGTGTCCTACTCAGAGCAGACTATCAGAATACCAGATCACATAATTTAGGGTTTGGTTAGCCCTTATCGACCCTACGGTAGGCCCACAGTCGATCGGAATGACCCGTGTGACCTTAGGGAAAATTACAAAATTATGAGCCCACATGCCCGTGTAGGCCCACACGCCCAAATTGGCCTTGCCCCGTGTGGTCCATGTAAGAGGCCCATTTTGCCCGGCCCAGAAATTATCCAAAAACAAAAAAAATAAAAATAAAATAATAAATAAAGTTCATGTCTCTTTACAATAAATGGGTTTAAAACCCAATAGCCCAAATAAACCAAACCCACTTTATTGCCCAAATTACAGCACAAAATTAGCCTATAAAAATACAAACCCATTTACCCCCAAACCCACCAAAGGCCCAAACACAAACTAATCCTAACCCAAAAACTAAAATCCAAAACAACAAAACCCCAAACAACCCAACAAACTCAGCCCAAACAGCCCAAGAAACCAGACTTTCAACCAAGGAAAACCCTAGCCTCTAAATGCCTCGGCCGCCGTTGATCTTCCATGTGCACCTGATCGTCGCCGTGTTTTTCGCTGTTGACCTGCAAAAAAGGAAAAATACAGACAGAAGCGAAAACATAGCAAGAAATCAAGAATCAGAATTAAGATTTTAGATTTATTTCGGCTATAAAAATGAATGTAATCAGTGTATTGAGGATACGAACACAATCAATAAAAAAGAGCAAATTTCAGATCCAAAAAATATAGATAAAAAATAAAAAAGACACAGTTTGTATTTAGGTGATTTTCTTTTCATTTCTTTTGAATTTTTGTTATTTTTTATTCAAAATAATACTAAGGAAATAATAAGGGAAGAGATTACCTCAGGACCTGAAAAATAGGAGTTTTTCGACCCTTCGGCCGCCGTAGGCGGCGCACACGACGGCGAATATCGCAGGAGCTAGGCCGGAAATCGCCTAGCTAGAGAGAAAGGGAGAGAGTTTTCAGATTCTTTTTTGTGTTTGAAGAAAAAAAATAAATTTTTGATAAAATTTTTGGCTTTTATAAACATACTAAATGGCGCCGTTTTGGTGCCTGTACATATAGGCCAAAACAACGACATATAGAGCATAACCCGTGCGACCCGACCCGCCAGCTAAAAGATCCGCATGTTTTTTTTTTACTAAAGGACTATTTGCGCTCTTGGTCCTTCCGCGTTTTCTATCTTTTAAATTTAGTTTATTTCGCCTTTTAATTTTGCCCCATTATTCTGCTCCGATTTCAATTCAGTCCCCCATATGGCCCAGGAGTGCTGCGTTTTGGAGACAGAGGAGAAAACTTCCCTTTTGGCCCCCCTTGTTAACCGCGCATTCAATTTGGCCCACTTATCTTTTATTTATTTCGAATTAACCCCAAATTTTGGTTTTAAATTTCACTTTAGTCCTTATACGCTTATTTCTTTGTGTTTTTACCCTTGATTTTATCTTTTGTTTTGATTTAATCCCTAATTCTTTTTAGATTTTTTCTAGTTTGTTATTTATTTATTATTTCTATATTTTATATATACTTTTTAAATTATTTTTATTCATTTTTTTATTTACATTAAAATTGTTTTATTATATATCATTTTATTGTTATATTCTTTATATATTATTTAATCTAACCATTTTGCATTTTATTCAAAAAAGTTTGCCATATTGTTTCATATTGTTATTTATTTAATCTAACCTTTATTATTATTATTATTATATATATATATATATATATATATATTTTATATTCATTTATTCATCATTTCAAAATTTAGACTCTGTTATTATTATTAACATTAACATTGCCTTTGGTTATTCATCCTATTTGCTATTTTATGTTATTCTTTCTCTAGATTGTCTATATTAGCACTAAATGTTAGTATGTCATGTAATTTTTGTTTTTTAGCATTTGTATTTTGTAATTTATTAATGCAACATTTTTATTCAAATCATTGTTTTAGAAAAAATGTATTTCATTTAATTGCCACATTTTATCCAAAATTTTTAAATAAGGCAACATTTTGTGTTTGGAAATTCGAGAAATAGTGCCTTAACGTGCTGGGTTTCGATTTTCTGTTTGACTAAATAACTAAATATCCTTTTAATGAGTTTTGTAATTCATAAGATGATTTTGGTTACGACGGTTTAAAACGTAATGTCCTAACGTGCTGGATGTGATATTTTTTTATTCTTTCGAAACAAAAGAATCTTAAGTTCCAACTCAAATTGTTAAAGTTTCTTTTTAAAAAAAAAAAAAGAAATCATGTTTTAAAATCTTTTCAAATTTTTGACATTAGCACATTAATTAATTAATTAGGTACCAATTTTTTGGGCGTTACGAGGGTGCTAATCCTTCTTCGTACGTAACTGACTCCCGATTCCGCTTTCTTGAATTTCGTAGGCCAAAATCGATATTTTTAAAATGTTTTATGAGGTGATCTGATCACACCTAATCAAAAAGCATTGGTGGCGACTCCATTTTTTGTTTTCAAGTCGACCCCGTTTTTCAAAATAAAAATGATTTCGATAGCTTGGCGACTCCGTTGGAGACCATTAAGAGAGTCAAGCCGTAAAATTGATTATTTTCTGTCCTTTTGTCGAAAGTTGAAAATCTGATTTGAAAAATCATGATTATTTTGCATTTGTTTATGTTATGATTGTTGTGGTTGGTCTTTGCTTTTGCATTGCATTGCATGACCGTTGTGGTTATACCTTTAAGTGGGAGTGAGAAACTATGCCTTCGTGAGGTTTTCACCTCCGCATAGGCTAGTGGATCGCTTTCGGGATATATCCGTACCTATGTCTTCGTGAGATTTTTATCTCTGTATGACCATAGGGAAATGTATCCCCCTGACTGAACCTAGTCCATATGAGCCTATAATGGGTGAGGATCGAGGAATCTGCTAGTTCAGGTACCCTTTTTTTAGAACTAAAACATATATAGTGAACCCTAAGAGCCCATCCTAGGTAGAGCCGTGCCAAACCTTAGTGGTTACCCAGATAGGTGATTTGTTTTTTTGTTTATTTCGTTTGTGCTAATGTGTTTTCTTTTGTTTGCATTGCATTTTCATCATAGAAAGAAGGTGTTGATTCAAATTCGATTGCTAAATAGAAGAGTTTGTCATAAGAAAATGAATTTCTTGATAAAGTGGATTATAATACGATCGTCCAAATATTGCCCAAGTAAACATGATGAGAGAAGGTTGATAGTCTACACAACTTCGTTTCGCTGACCAAGGATTCAAGCCAACAAAGATTATCTAAGAGTCATCATGTCTTGACTTTTTTGAAGAGGCTAACGAGTATCGCGGAGATAAGGAGATCAATAAGACTGGATCAAGCAAGAAGGAGATAATAGAAGCATCTATTGGAAAGTTCACGAGATTGGAACATCCAGATATGAAGAAGAGGATCGGTGTCTTCGCCTGGAATATGAGGGCAAGGCCACATATATAATCCGTTTTATGCGAAAAAATTTTGTTTTCTAGAAAAGTTCTTCTAATGGAATTGATTCAGAATTAGCGCCTCTCTTTCTTCTTGCATTCATTTCATGCATTTACATTTCATGCATTTACATTACATTATTTGCATTACATTTCATGAATTAGATTTTCACAAAGGACCCTAATTAGGTAAAATTATTTCAGAGAGTTGACTTGGAAAACATGGAACAAAAGTTGGAGAGATTAGAGTAAAGGTAAAAACAAATGTAAGAGTAATTGACCGAAATTCAACAAGATATACGAAATCAAATGCTAGAGTTCCAAAGAAATGTGATTCGCCAGCTAAGTCAGTTACTAGTCGAAGGGCTTGAAAAGAGGAAAGGCCTAGTGGTCAACAATAGGGATGATAATGAAGAGCCCATCTATCCCCTAAGTTTTACCCCAATAAGCGTCTAGTCCCAATCAAACGTGCATCCGCAAGGGGTACCCTTTACTATCAGACCCCAACAACATCAAACCGGTATGTCAGCACCAATAAACTACTCGATAGGCTCAGGTTCCAATCCGGGGGGCAATCCAACCAATCCTATTGTTGTTGATCTGGCTAGTATAGAAGAAACAAAGTAGGCTAGTGTGGAGCTACCGAAACAATGTGAAGACTATTACAAAAGGAAAATGCAAGAGTGGAGCTCCCAAGTTAATACTTTAAGGGCAACAAAGAAAAAAGAAAATGAGGCGAATAACACGAGTATGTATAGAAAGGGTTATTCAAAATCGATTACCATAGGGTAGCCAAGAACGGCAACTACTAGCCATCAGGTCCCCCCAAGGCAAGAACCCAATCCAAGATCGAGCTCAAAAAAATCCCAATTCGCACCCATCCCAATCACGTATAGGGAGCTGTACCAAATTTTGTTTGATGCACACATGGTTTCCCCTTTCTATCTAAAACATATACAACCTCCATACCTTAAATGGTACGACATGAACGCCCAATGCAAATACCATGCGGAGAACTGCACTGCTTTCAAAAAGATGATCGAAAGACTTATCAAAATGGGTATTGTCAAATTCGATGATCCCTTTGGGGCAGAAAATCCAGATAAAGGGGTAAATATTATGAGTTCCATGAGATCCAAGAATGCATCGAGTTCAGGGCTTTAGTGCAAGACCTGATAATGGGAGATCTAAACGATGTATCCAAAGAGAGAACTGGGGAATACAATTTTTCAAGCATTTTACATACTTGGGAGAGTTTTGAACAATGGGATGGTGGAAGAGATCCTTGTGTTTTTAGAGCTAATTTAGAGTAATATTCAAAACACGCTTGTTGCCTTAAGCTAGAGGTAATAAGAATCCTTTTGTGAAATAGGCTCGTGTCTAAAATTTTTATTTTAATAAAATGCATCTTTTTGAGCAAATATTCTTTTATTCTTTCCATGTATAGATTCTTTTATTTTTGGACTTTCTTTTAAATATTCTTCATTCATGACCATACCATACAAATAATCATCCTTAGAATCATTTATTCTTTGGAATTTGCCTTCGTACCTACAACAGGTCCTCAGATATCAACGACATGAGTGACGTTGCTATTGACTCAGAATCTTCTTTTTGAGTGAGATATGTGTCTAGGGGGATCTTAGGATTTTGAAGATGACAGAAATTGAAACCTTATTTCTTGACTTGTTAAGAATGGTAGAACAAGATGATAAACGGATCCTATTTTACAAAGGAACAACGAATATTATGAACCTAGAGGAAGAGAAAGAGAAAAAGATTGGGGCCTGCAAAAACAAAGCGAGACATCATTAAGTTATTCCAAGAATTCAAAGATGTTTTCGCACGATTTGTATCAAGATATGCTTGGGCTACTAAGATCTGTGGATGCTTTTAAGACAAAAAGAGGTCCATAAAAATGTCAGAAGGATGTATGCAGGTGGTTTTACAATGGCCAGGCTAAACATGAGGTTTGGGCACTACTGGTCTACCATGGAAGGGGATTGCATCAGTATACCACAAATACTGAATTGAAAAAGACAAGATTTATGTACCTCTTCCATTTCTTCACAGACTTTTCTATATGAGGGGCATGGGTGTTATGGGGCTGATCTCGTCAAAAGCTTCTAGTTGACATCATCTTTGTGGTCGTCAATTACTTCACTAAGAGGGTGAATGTTGCTTCATATACCAATATTGCAAAGTTGACAGTCATCAAATTTAAAAAAAAGGAAATGATCAGGTGCCAACAAAGAATGCTAGAAAGGATCATATTTAATAATGCACAACTGTACAATGTCAAAAGTTTACAGTCTATTCAAAGATCAGGTGCCATATCACAATGCAGCAAAGGTTGCCAAAAGAAAAAGTATAAAAAGAAAGAAAAAAACAAAAACAACAAAAATTATAGAAGGTGACCGAGATTTGTAAAAATTGGCATAAGAAGCTACCATTTACTCTCTATGCTTACGTCGACCAGGACTTTCGCTGGGGCCACACCTTTCTTATTGGTTTATGGAATAGAGGTGGTTCTGCCCATAAAAATCGAGATTCCTTTTCTCCAAGCTTTAATTGAGTCAAGAATTGGAATGTCTCCAGCGAACTTGGCTGAAGAAAAGGGTTTGAAAGTATTCATCATAGTTAAATGTGCCAAAAATGGATGATGCTGATTTATAATGAAAAAGGTTCACCCAAGGGAATTTCATGATGAGGACCTGGTATTGAGGAAGATTCTTTCTATACAAAAGGATTTCAAAGGGAAATGAATGCCAAACGGGGAAGGACCTTATGTGGTAAAGAAGGCTTTCCCCGGAGAAGTACTGATTTTGACTGAGATAAACTTATCCAATCTTGTAAATTCGGATTCAGTCTAGAGATACCTAAAAGAGGAAAGGCCAAGATAAAAACTCGCAAAAGGTGCTTTGTGACTTTCAAAAAAAAGAGAATAAAAGAAAAATAAAAAAGAAAAAGAAAAATGGAGAGGCCAAGGTGAAAACCCATAAAATGCGTCTTGAGACCAAAGGGGTTTTGAGTTGAAAACCCGAAAAGGGTGGCTCAAATTTTGATAAAAATGGGGCATACGGTAGTCTTGCTATGCTTGAATTTACAATAAAGAAGTATGCCACATCTTGGGGCATCGACAAAGTACTCCGAATCCCCTAAACACATATTGAGCTCAAAATAGTCTTAAAGAAGTTTGTACAGAGAAGCTCAGGCTACGATATCTGGGGCACCTAGTTTTTATTTTACCCATTTGTGAATTTGTTATCTTTGGTTATCTTATTCTTTTCAAAATACGCTTCTAATAAACTTTCTTCTCAATTACATTTGCTATCCTTGTTTAACCTGTTTGTTTCCAGCTATGCTCCTAAACAATTTCCTTCTTGTCCATTGGTATGATCTTTTTCAAGTATTTTGCATTGAAATAACGATTAATGGACTAATCATACTTTCATAAAAGGAGTTTTGCATATTACTCTGAAATCTTCTAAGTAATACAGGAACCTAGAAATAGGTCTATGGTTTAGAACTTACCAAGCTTAAAGGTTGGAAATATTCGAGCCTAAATTATCTCTTCGAATTTTCAATTAAAGATATTGGTTGAACGAAAAGATGAAATATCGCATCAGTGATACAATCTCGATGGAAATGAGCAATGTCAACCCTAACATAGAAGGGGATCACTCTCGAGAAAAAATGATATTCTGTATCCATGCGAGTATCATACATACACATCTGGTCGGGTCACTTGGGAAGTGATTAGTGAAGGGAACAAGTTATAGATTCTATACCCCAAAGTTACAGTGGGATGGATTAAAAAAGATACAAGTCCTATACCCCAGAATTGCAGTGGGAACGGATTAAAAAAGTTTCAAATCCTATACTCCTGAACCACAGTAGGATGGTTTGAAAATGGTACAAGCCTTATGTCCCTGAGGTACAGTGGAAAGGACTCTAAAGTTAATGGGGCAAATCAGTTGAGCAAAAATGTTTTCGGGTTTTCTGTTAAATACCAGCCGAGTAAGAAGACAGCGTACTATGTTAACAATAGAGCCCTGATGAGCAACAAGTGATGACATCCTAATTATTAAGGATTATCCTCATGACATTTTACGTTCGTACATATATCATTCAGTTAGGAGCATTTGATTCGTTCAGATCATATCATCTTAACCATTTTGCATAAGCATAAACACATAAAACCGATTCTACAGGATAGGTCCCTAGAGGACGGTGTAGCAACATCGGTGAATTCACAAGATCTTGTCTTCCTGAATTTGCAGCGAAGCGGATCGAAGATACCAGTCTGGCATCCCTAAGTTTGCAGTGGAGCAGACTAAAGATAGCAGATCTTATCTTCCTGAGTTTACAGCGGAGCGGATCGAAGATACTAGTCTGGCGTCTCTGAGTTTGCAGTGGAGCAGACTAAAGATAGCAGTCTTGTCTTCCTAAGTTTGTAACGGAGCGGATCGAAGATACCTGTCTGGCATCCCTAGTTTATAATGGAGTAGACTGAAGATAGCAGATCTGGTCTTCTTGAATTTACAGCGAAGCGGATCGAAGATACCAGTTTGGCATCCCTGAGTTTGCAGCGGAGCAGACTAAAGATAGCAGATCTTGTCTTCCTGAGTTTGCAGCGGAGCGGATCGAAGATACTAGTCTGGCGTCTCTAAGTTTGCAGTGGAGCAGACTAAAGATAGCAGATCTTGTCTTCCTAAGTTTGCAGTGGAGCGGATCGAAGATACCAGTCTGGCATCCCTAGTTTGTAATGGAGCAGACTGAAGATAGCAGATCTGGTCTTCCTGAATTTACAGTGAAGCGGATCGAAGATACCAGTCTGGCATCCCTGAGTTTGCAGCGGAGCAGAATAAAGATAGTAGATCTTGTCTTCCTGAGTTTGTAGTGAAGCAGATCGAAGATACCAGTCTGGCATCACTGAGTTTGCAGCGGAGCAGACTAAAGATAGCAGATCTTGTCTTCCTGGGTTTGCAGCGGAGCAGATCAAAGATACTAGTCTGGCATCACTGAGTTTGCAGTAGAGCAGACTAAAGATAGCAGATCTGGTCTTCCTGAGTTTGCAGCGAAGCGGATCGAAGATACCAGTCTGACATCCCTGAGTTTGCAGCGGAGCAGACTGAAGATAGCAGATTTTGTCTTCCTGAGTTTGCAGTGAAGCGGATCGAAGATACTAGTCTGGCATCCCTGAGTTTGCAGCAGAGCAGACTGAAGATAGCAGATCTTGTCTTCCTGAGTTTGCAGCGGAGCGGATCGAAGATACTAGCCTAGTGTCCCTGAGTTTGCAGTGGAGCAGACTAAAGATAGTAGATCTTGTCTTCTTGAGTTTGCAGCGGAGCGGATTGAAGATACCAGCTTGGCATCCCTGAGTTTACAGTGGAACAGAGTGAAGATAGTAGATCTGGTCTTCCTAAGTTTGCAGCGAAGCGGATCGAAGATACCAGTTTGGCATCCCTGAGTTTGCAGCGGAGCAGACTAAAGATAGCAGATTTTGTCTTCCTGAGTTTGCAGTAAAGCAGATAGGAAACATCATCCTGGCATCCATAAGTTTGTAGTAGAGCAGACTAAAGATAGCAGATCTTGTTTTCCTAAATTTGTAGCAGAGCAGATCGAAAATACCAGCCTTGCCTCCCTGAGTTTGTAGCGGAGCAGACTGAAGACAATGATTCTCATCTCCTTGAAGTTCCAATGGAGTGGATTGAAGCACCAATTCCTATACCCTTGAAGATACAGTGGGATGGGATACTTGAAGAAAAGAAGTACCAAGAGGTCAAGACTCGGCGAGACCGGGCAAAATTGGTCCTTTTATAGTATTTGCTCTATTCCCATTACACGGCAATGAGCAAAGAGGGGCAGCTGTAAGAGGCCCATTTTGCCCGGGCCCAGAAATTATCCAAAAACAAAAATAATAATAAAATAATAATAAATAAAGTTCATGTCTTTTTACAATAAATGGGTTTAAAACCCAATAGCCCAAATAACCCAAACACACTTTGTTGCCCAAATTACAGCACAGAATTAGCCAATAAAAATACAAACCCATTAACCCCCAAGCCCACCCAAGACCCAAATGCAAACTAATCCTAACCCAAAAACTAAAACCCAAAACAACAAAATGCCAAACAACCCAACAAACTCAGCCCAAACAACCCAAGAAACCAGACTTTCAACCAAGGAAAACCCTAGCCTCTAAATGCCTTGGCCACCGTTGATCTTCCATGTGCGCCTGATCGTTGCCGTGATTCTCGCCGTTGACCTGCAAAAAAGGAAAAATACAGATAGAAGCAAAAACATAGCAAGAAATCAAGAATCGAAATTAAGATTTTAGATTTATTTTTGATTTATTTCGGCTATAAAAATGAATGTAATCAGTGTATTGAGGATAAGAATACAATCATTAAAAAAGAGCAAATTTCAGATCCAAAAAATATAGATAAAAAATTGAAAAGAAACAGTTTGTATTTAGGTGATTTTCTTTTCATTTCTTTCAAATTTTTGTTATTTTTTATTCAAAATAATACTAAAAAAATAATAAGGGAAGAGATTACCTCAAGATTCACCTGAAAAATAGGAGTTTTTCGACCCTCCGGCCGCTGTACAAGGCAGCACCGACGGCGGCGTGCGCGACGATGAATATCGCCGGAGCTAGGCCGGAAATCGCCTAGCTAGAGAGAAAAGGAGAGAGTTTCAAATTTTTTTTTTGTGTTTGAAGAAAAATAAATTTTTGATAAATTTTTGGCTTTTATAAACACACAAAACGGCGCCGTTTTGGTGCCTATACGTATAGGCCAAAACGACGCCGTATAGAGCATAACCCGCGCGACCCGACCCGCCAGCTAAAAGATCCACGTGTTTTTTTACTAAGGGACTATTTGCGCTCTTGGTCCTTCCGCACTTTCTATCTTTTAAATTAAGTTTATTTCGCCTTTTAATTTTATCCCATTATTCTGCTCCGATTTCAATTCAGTCCCCCATCTGGCCCAGGAGTGCTGCATTTTGGAGGCAGATGGGAAAATTTCCATTTTGGCCCCTCCTTGTTACCCGCGCATTCAATTTGGCCCACTTATCTTTTATTTATTTCGAATTAACCCCAAATTTTGGTTTTAAATTTCACTTTAGTCCTTATGCGCTTATTTCCTTGTGTTTTTACCCTTGATTTTATCTTTTGTTTTGATTTAATCCCTAATTCTTTTTAGATTTTTTCTAGTTTGTTATTTATTTATTATTTCTATATTTTATATATACTTTTTAAATTATTTTTATTCATTTTTTATTTACATTAAAATTGTTTTATTATATATCATTTTATTGTTATATTCTTTATATATTATTTAATCTAACCATTTTGTATTTTATTCAAAAAAGTCTGCCATATTGTTTACTTTGAAAATTATCTTATTATTTATTTAAAATATTTCATATATTATTTATCTTATATATATTATTTATTTTTTATATCATATTCTATTTTATCTATTTTATTATATGTATATTATTTAATTTAAACCATTTTATATTCTCTTTAAAATTTATCATATTATTCATTTTTGGATGGTTTTGTTATTTATCCTAGCTTTTCACATATTATTTATCTTATGTATATATTTTTTATTTTTCATATTCAATCTTTTTGTATCTCCCTTTATTTTATATATATTTTTTATATTCATTTATTCATCATTTCAAAATTTAGACTCTGTTATTATTATTAACATTAACATTGCCATTGGTTATTCATGCTATTTGCTATTTTATGTTATTCTTTCTCTAGATTGTCTATATTAGCACTAAATGTTAGTACGTCATGTAATTTTCGTTTTTTAGCATTTGTGTTTTGTAATTATTAATGCAACGTTTTTATTCAAATCATTGTTTTAGAAAAAAATGTATTTCATTTAATTGCCATATTTTATCCAAAATTTTTAAATAAGGCAATATTTTGTGTTTGCAAATAGGGGAAATAGTGCCCTAACGTACTGGGTTTCGATTTTCCGTTTGACTAAATAACTAAATATCCGTTTAATGAGTTTTGTATTGTAAATCATGAGATGATTTTGGTTACGAGGGTTTAAAACGTCATGTCTAGCGTGCTATATGTGATATTTTGTTATTCCTTCGAAACAAGAGAATCTTAAGTTCCAACTCAAATTGTTCAAGTTTTTTTTTTTTAAAAAAAAAGAAATCATGTTTTCAAATCTTTTAAAATTTTCGACATTAGGACATTAATTAATCAATTAGGTACCAATTTTTTGGGCGTTACGAGGGTGCTAATCCTTCCTCGTACGTAACCGACTCCCAAGCCCGTTTTCTTGAATTTCGTAGGCCAAAATCGATATTTTTAAAATGGTTTATGAGGTGATCCGATTACACCTAATCAAAAAGGATTGGTGGCGACTCCATTTTTCATTTTCAAGTTGACCCTGTTTTTCAAAATAAAAATAGTTTCAACAGTCCACACGGCCTGGCCCAAAACCTACACTCTTGTGTGGGCCTACAAGCCCATATGGCCCACACGGCCACACTCACACCATCGCACGACCTTGTCTTGCGCACGGCCATGCCTTCGTCATTCACACGGTCATGTCTTGCACACGGCCAACCATAGGCCCGGCACACGCCTGTGTGGCGTCGACAGTACCCTTTTTCGACTTTTGTCGAACCTCAATTTTTCATGTTTATGGTACACACCTTATTTGATTTTGATGTGGAAACACTCTCGAGACCATTAGAACCTAACGAGACTGACAACGATGAAATTCAAGTGTTCAATGCTTACCCGATTTCCTAAATGACTCTGACTACGATTCCACAAGAGAATAACTTCGCACTTCCCGATTCTCTGCTGCCAAAATCACAGATCAACTAACGAAAAGAAAAGAAAAGAATTGATTTAGAACAACTTAAAAACTATTCCCCAACCCACACGAAATTCACCTCTTACACTTACCAAACCGCAAAAAAAAAAAAACATCGAAGAACTGAAATACCGAGATTGAATGGAAAGATTACAACGGAATTTCAAAGACAAGAGAACAGAGGATTTTGCCAGTTAACAGGAAAAAAGGTCAAATTTTGGAAAATTTGGAAGAGAGAGAAAAAGAATAATAAAAAATAAAATATATATAATATAACAACATATCCTCTAAATTCCTCCCCACTAACCCACAACTATCTCAAAGTTTCAGTTCTACCTAATCTCTAACAAACACTCGAAGTAAAAATTTATCACCCACGCTTATACAGGGATTCAAACACATGACCTCCAGCACACTAACTCCTTACCACTCAAACTAATAGGCTCATTTTGATATAAATTTACCAACAATATTCTATAAACCCACCTAACAGGGATAAGGCTAAGACCAAAAATAACCAAAATTTCCAAATGTGTGGGGTTTGAACCCAAGACCTCACATACGCACCAAGAACGCTTAACCACTAAAGCATATACACAATTGTGTCAAATTTCACAAAAACAGACTTAAATTATTTAGGGCATTACAACTTTACCCCCTAAAAGAAATTTCGGCCTCGAAATTTACCGAATCTGAACAGATGAGGATACTACCGACGCATCAAGTCCTCAGGTTCCCACGTGGCTTCCTTAGTGCCATGATTCTGCTACAGAACCTTAACCAATGGTTTGGACTTTCTCCTCAGAACCTTAATATCTCAATCCAAAATCTGAATCGGCTCCTCCTCAAAAGTAAAATCCAGTCTAACCTCGATCTCTTTAATAGAGACAATGTGAGATGGATCAGACCAATACGGCCTCAACATCGAGACGTGAACCACATCATTTATACAGTCTAACTCTAAAGGCAGCTCCAACTGATAAACAATCGGTCCCATATGCTTCAGAATCTGATACGACCCAATGAACTTAGGGCTTAAGGCTCAACTTGCCCTTACGACTGAACCTCAGAATTTTCTTCTACGGAGATACCTTAAGAAAAACGAAGTCACCCACAAAGTACTCAATATCTTTCCTTTTCATATCTGCATATGACTTCTGTCTATCAAAAGCCACCTTTAAATGATTCTAAATCAGTCTAACCTTATCTTTAGTCTCGAAAACCAATTCAGGACCCAAAATCTGTCGCTCACCCAACTCAGTCCAACATAGCAGAGTACGATATTTACGACCATACTGAGCCTCATAAAGTGCCATCTGGATGCTAGAATGGAAACTGTTATTGTAGGCGAACTCAACTAATGATAGAAAATCCTCCCAACTACCTCGAAAATCAATCACACAACTATCCTCCAGTATTTGAATCACCCATTCAGGCTGACCATCGGTCTGAGGATGGAATGTAGTATTGAAGTCTAATCTCAAACCGAGAGCTTTGTGAAGTTTCTTCCAGAACCAAGAAGTGAAAAGAGGATCCCTATCAAAGATTATTGAAATCAGAACCCCATGCAGTCTCACAATCTCAGAAATATAGAGCTTCGCTAACTTTTACAGAGAGTAGTCCATCCAAACCGGAATAAAATAGGTGGGCTTGGTCAATCAATCCATGATGACACAAATAGAATCCTTCTTAGTGGGTGTTAAAGGCAACCCACTAACGAAGTCCATCGTCACTCGCTCCTATTTCCACAAAAGAATCTTAATAGGTTAGAGCAAACCTGAAGGCAATTGGTGCTTAACCTTAACCTACTGGCGCGTTAGACAACGAGTAATAAAATCTGTTACCTCACGTTTCAAACCCAGCCACCAGTACAGCTCATGAAGATCACGATACATTTTATTACCACCGAGATGCATTGGATGCATAACATAAAGGCTACTATGCGCCTCCCTCAGAATCAACTGCCTCATATCAGAATCATTCAATATACAAACCTAACCTCAGAAACACAAAACTCCATCCTTACTTAGTACAAAATCAGAAGTACTGCCACTCTTAACCTGTCGAAATCGCAGAACCAAAGAATCATCTCCTAACTACTTATCTTGAATTTGATCAATCCAAGTCGACTTAACTTGCAACTCGGCTAACAGACCCCCATCATCAAACAGACTAAGACGAGTGAACATCGCTCTCAAATCAGTCATCACTCTATGGCTAAAAGCATCGGCCACCATATTGGCTTTACTAGGATGATAATCTATTGTGCAATCATAGTCTTTAAGTAACTCAACCTATCAGTGCTACCTAAGATTCAACTCTTTTTAAGTAAGGAGGTACTTGAGGCTCTTATGATAAGTGTAGATGATACACATCTCACCATATAGATAGTGCCTCCAAATCTTTAATGCAAATACCACAATAGCTAACTTGAGATCATGTGTAACACCCCTTACTCAAGACCGTTGCCAGAATCGAGCACGAGGCACTACTAAACTTAATCTATCACTTAAGCAACCTTAAATCGTTTATTTAAGCTTCTCAAAATTTGCTGCCATTTTGCATCATAGTCGCTTAAAAATTCATATCTTGAGTTATGAAACTAGAAATTAAGATCCATAAATTTTATCTGAAACTAGATTCATATATATATCTACTAATTTTTTTCTAGAATTTTTGGCTGGGCCAATTAGTACAGTTTATAGTTAAAGTTACCCCTGTTTCAGAACTCGACTGCACTGACCTCTACTTACTACGAACCACTTTTCTCCCTGTAAAAAATTCATATGATATGCCATTTGTTTTTATTAAAACTAGACTCAATAAGGATTCTTAACATATAAAGTTCACCACCTAATTATTTTTTTACAATTTATGGTGAATTTCCAAAGTTGGAATAGGGGATCCGGAAATCGCTCTGGCCCTGTTTCACTAAAACTCAGATATCTCATAAAATACAATACCTTTACCTGTTTTTCTTATTCCATATGAAAATAGACACAATAAGCTTTAATTTCATATATTATTCACTATCAAACCATGTTTCTACTATTTTTAGTGATTTTTCAAATTCAAGTCATTTCTGCTACTTGAATCTGTTTTTAAGCTACTTTCACATTTTCCTTAATTTCCATGTGATAGGTACTACTCAATCATACATACTATTAAACATGTATATCATCAGCCATTCTATTAGCTAATCACCAGCAAGAATTTACACATCATTCATTGATCATATTATATCAAAAGAAGCCAAGTTCCTATACGTGCCATACACGAAACGAAACATCTAACTATACCAAAGTGATTCCTTTGATAGTGTGATCGGATCTCCGACGTTTCCTTCGATCCCCGAGTGGATTGGCAAGAACTATAAGAAGAAGGAAATAAAGAGAGTAAGCACTAGGCTTAGTAAGTTTACAAGCAAATAAATCACAACATTCATCACAAAGGATAATTATGCATAATGTCACCTAGCATCATAAACTTTCTTTACATCTCATTTTCTACCTTCTTCTTTATTCACTTACCTTCTTTCTTACCTGACCTTTCATTATTCATAAATACAATCTACCTTTCCTTTGCTGATAATTCACTGTAATTTAACTTGCACAATGGCTCGTTGAACCACTCGGAATACTAAGGATACTAGGGTCTTTCCTGTCTAACAATATCCTGCCAATGCCATGTCCTTGACACGGACTTACATGAATTATTCCTGTCTCCAATGCCATATATCTAATATGGGCTTACATGGCTCATTCCTGTCTCCAAAGCCATATATCTGATATGGACTTACATGGCTCATTCCTGTCTTGTCCTGTCCTGTCAACCCCAAATGTCATGACATTTTGTATCCTACCATTCCTAAGGTTCAATTGGGGCTTTCTAATGCTTTTCTCTGTTACATCGTCTTTAATTCAACTTTGAATATTTTCATAAAATGAATATATAAATGCTGGAAATTGAAAATATTAATGTAAAATAAAGGAATATTGCATTTATTTACTGTAAACTTACCTCGATACAAAATGTGACTAAACTTTACAATTAGTCCTTTAATTTTTCCTTTCCCCGATCTACTCCCGAATTTCGTTCTTCTTGATCTATAATAGCAAATTTAACTTATTTAATATTCACATTTATCAAAACAGTCCTTTACCCAAACTTTGGAAAAATTACATTTTTACCCCTAAACTTTTGCATATTTACACTTTTGCCCCAAGGCTCGGAAATCAAAATTTAGCACAAATTTTTGTATTTTAAGACATGCTGATCATTTATTTACTAACAACATCTTCAAATTCCTACTATAACATACACTTATGTATAATAGGTATTTTTACCTATTAAGCCCTTTTACTCGTTTTTACCTAAAACCGAGTAGCACAAGTTGTCTAACATAATCTAACACCTCATATTCTATTATAAAACATCAAAATAAACACTTTTCACCTATGGGTATTTTTCCAAATATGAACCCTAACTTAAATTATTGCTAGCATAAGCTTTATCGAGCTACCGGGACTCCGAAAACGTAAAGAACATTAAAAACGGGGCTTGGAATCACTTACTATGGAGCTTGGAAGCTTGAAACAAACCCTAGCTATGGAGAACCCTTGAAATTTCGTGCTAATGAAGAAGATGATAGCAATTTTGTCATCTTTTTCCCTTTTTAATCATGTTAATAACCAAATGACCAAAATGCCCTTCCTTACTAAACTTTCAAAAATTCCACCCATGTCTAATTTTTGTCCATAAACTTAGAAATTGGTCAAATTTCTATTTAAAACCTCCTAATTAATATTCCAAAGCAATTTCATACTAAAAACTTCTAGAATGCAAATTTTGCAACTTATTCGATTTAGTCCCTAATTTCAAATTAAGCACTTTATGCATAGAATTTCTTCACGAAATTTTCACACCATCATGCAATCACATCATAAACATCATAATAATAATAAAATAATTATTTCTATCTCGAATTTATGGTCACGAAACCACTATTCCGATTAGGCCCTATTTCAAGATGTTACATCATGCGTCGAATAATTCCCATCATGTGACTTAAGCTATTGGGACGTATAAGCAACAACCTTACCATCTTGCATTAGTACACATCCCAAACCGACGTGCGACACATCACTATACACCAGAAACTCTTTACCATATTAAGGCTGTATCAAAATAGGATCTTGAGTTAGAACTGACTTGAGCTTCTCAAAGCTCGATTATTGGACATCAGTCTAGACGAAAAGAACACCCTTACGTAGAAGCTTAGTTAAAAGAGTTACAATTAGAGAGAACCCCTTAACAAATAGTCGATAATAACTCGTAAGACCCAGAAAACTGCGGACCTCTGATACGTTCTTAGGCTATTTCTAATAAGTATAACCTCAATCTTTCTAGGACCTACATATTGGGATAACTTGCACCTACATATTTTCCCTAAAAGGCAGTTTTGAAGTAATCCCAATTCAGACGATCTGGTTGAGTACCCTCCTCAACTGATAACCACCACTGATATGCCTCATCGCGAAGAAAAGAGACTACACCATTTAATTTCTACATAGGAGTGCAGTTGATGTCGTTCATAATCCTCTCAGTGGCCTTCAATCAATACTCAGGCACAGTAGGGGCAACTCCGGTGACACTCCTAAACAACTTAGCTCTATTGGACCAGAGTTGTTTAGTTATCGAGCCACGGCCCTTAGATCCAGAATGGGGTCCAATAACCTTTTCCAACACTCTCAACATTGTTTAGGACAATGTGTCATCCCCAACCAAGCGGCTTTGAGACCCAGTCTCAATAATAGGTGAAATCAGTGTCTCACTCATGTCTAAATTCAACATACTGCCCAGAGAAAAAGACTCAACTCGAGCCCTCTTACAGCCCCCACCGCGCCTACGAATACCATGACTGCGAGTTCTACGAGCGCTTATCATAATTTTAAATTTATCTACATTATAAAATTTTATGCATCAGTTCCAGTGTTCATTAGTAGATATTTTATGCTCAAATATTCGAAAGTTTAGAAGTATTTCAGAGGTTTTAGTCTTTAACTAACTCACTATAGTTTTAGAAAGTACTAATTATAGTGTTTTCAAAATATTCTATCTAAGTGCAGAAATACTTATAGGATCAGCACTGGAGACTCGGTGTACCACATACTTACTCAAAATGATCCAAATTATTTAAAAACCAGTTCTTTTTCAAAATACAATTCTAGAACCCAAAATTTACAGCCCAGGTTTTAAAATTTAGCTCTGATACCACTAAATATAACACTCCAAAATCGGCTTAGACGTTATGGCTGAATCTGAAATGTTACAAAGAAGGATTTTGAAACCAAATTTACTTCGATAAAAACCATGTTCTGTTACTTAGGAAAATCGTCTAAGTTTTAACAAAGCATATTGATACAATTTACCGAAACCATTACATGTTGTCTTTTTAAGTTAACAAATTATTTCACAACAGAAGGTTGAAAATCGTTTAAAACCAAACCAAGCTTGTTTTCCAAAAACCTTTTGTTTAAACCATTTTTCCGTGTTGTGTTTTTGTCAAAAAATGCAAAACAAAATCTAAATCCAAAACTTAAACCATAGAGTCTAGAGAATCCCAAAAATTACAAACTCTTCAAAAAACTAGATTTTCAAATTAAAACATTATTACTAAGTAAAAACAGATCTCAATAGAGTGGTCACCGCTAAGCCTCTGTCGTAGTGACCTGTTTAAATCTGTGGATTACCTGAATAGAAAAGACAAACAGATGTGAGTTTTCGTAAACTTAATGTGTAACCCAATAGAAATAGTCATGTAACATACACAAAATTCATGATCAGTCAGATATAGATTCGGACCTAAGTTCATAACAGATATAGATATCAGAATCAGATAAATAGAACATATATAGTGAGTCTTATCCCCATCCTCTACACACCATCTCCGACCATCCCATCACACCATGTGGGGTTAAAAAACCGACCTATCCCTGCACACCATATAGTATTGATGTGACATATAATAGATAATATGAAGTCAAGCTGCCAGAATATAGGCAAAGAGTCGCCATACAGATCGCTTCCTCTCTATATATAATTTCCACCCCAATCATAGACACAGAATACAGATACAGAAATATCATGCTTAACATGCTCATATACAAATAACATATATATTTAAACAGAATAGCCAGAGATATATACGTCCTACTCAGAGTAGACTATCAGAATACTAGATCACATAATTTAGGGTTTGGTTAGCTATTATAGACCCTACGGTAGGCCCACAGTCGATCAGAATGACTTGTGCGACCTTAGGAAAAATTACAGAATTATTGGCCCACATGCTCGTATGGCCCACGCGGTCTAGCCCAAAACCCACATGCCCGTGTGGGCCCACACGCCCAATCTAGCCTAGCCTATATGGCCATATAGCCATACTCACACCATCATACAACCTTGTCTTATGCACGGCCATGCATTTGTCATTCACAAGGCCGTGTCTCACATATGATCAACCACACAGCCGGGCACACGCTCGTGTGGCGTCGACAGTGCCCTTTTTCGACTTTTATTGAACCTCGATTTTTCGTGTTTAGAGTTTACACTGGTTCAATTTTGATGTGAAAACACTCTCGAGATCACCAGAACCTAAAATCGGCATAACAAACTTTCAAAATCAGTCTAAATTCTGAATTAAACCGATCTAACAAAACGGACAACGATGAGATTCAAGTGTTCAACGCTTACCCAATTTCCTGAACGATTCTGACTATGATTCCGTAAAAGAAGAACTCCACACATCTTGATTCTCTGCTGCCAAAATCACAAATTAACTAACAAAAAGAAAATAATAGAATTGATTTAGAACAGCTTAAAAACAATTCCCTAGCCCACATAAAATTCACCCCTTACACTTACTAAATCGTAAAAAAAAAATAAAAAAATTGAAATACTGAGATTGAATGGCAAGATTATGACAAATTTCAAAAACAAAAGAACAAAGGATTTTACTAGTTAACAGGAAAAGAACGTCAAATTTTGGGAAATTTGGAGAAGAGAGAAAAATAATAATAAAAATAAAACAAATATAATATAACAACATATCCCCTTCCTCCCCACTAACCCACTAGCTCTCAACTATCTTAGAATTTCAGTTCCACCAATCTCTAACAAACACTCGAAGCAAAAACTTATCACCCACACTCACACAAAGATTCGAACAAAGGATGTAACACCTCTATCCTGTAATCGTCGTCGGAATAAGACGAAGCGTTACCGAAAATTCTGAAACGAGTCAAAATAGTAAAAATTTTGAACATTTTCTTGAATAAAAAATCATTTATTTATATAGATGCTAGGCACAAACAAAGATCGAATTTAAAACTTATCAAAGTACACTTCTAAGGGTGCCATATTCGCATGGCTTATATACAATAGTCAAGATATCATTCTACTTATAGTCTATCCTATACATGACATAAGCTAAGTCTGATTCATATGGTTACCGCAATAGTAGATAGTGTGACGAACGGCTGACGATCCCCGAGCTGGTAGTAAGAGTCCATAAACTATAAAACAGAGACACGAAATAAACGGAGTAAGCTTTCATAAGCTTAGTAAGTCTTAAGCAATATATATGTGCAATTTAACTTAATCATCAGTCGATCAATCAAATTCACTAGAAATTATTTCTAGGTACTTAACCACTTAACCGGATATATGCATAGATATAGGGCAATTTAGCGTATACTTTTACTTAATCTAATGTTCATATCTCATGGTTGTATCACATACTTTCCCATGGCATCATAAATGGACTGAATGTATTACTATTACACTTGTAGACACAACATTTATTCATATACACATCACTTTAGAGATTCATGATCCAATTCGAATTAAATTCACATACACATGCATGACACATACCTGGCCAACTTAACGTATTAATCATATTCAAGAAACTGAGTAAAACAAATTCACGGTAAGCGCATGAGATTTTAAGTACTAAGTACTTAAACAACAACTAATTTTATGCTCAAAGTTCATCTCTATCATATTCGAAAGAACTGCCGACTTACCGAATATGCATAGCCTCATTATAACTATATCACTGACATATCATTGATTCAACAAAACTAACTCAGGCATCACATTTCATATAAAATTTCAAATGATCATCATTCACCTTAAACTTATATACTTTCATACATAAGAGCTCACAATGGCCGATTATACACGTACTTAATCCCAATCAAATTTTGAGGTTCTATTACTTATAAAATACATCAAATTTCAGGATATTTTCTAAGATGGCTGAATGCAAATAAGTATCTATGATCATATAGCAATTTCCAAATACTTTTCAATTTCCGAATCCAAGAATCGTATTGAGATCACCCTCACATATTAGAAAATAAATATTACATACCTGGATTACTTAATGCTTTATGAAATTTTACTTGTCCCTTTTTATACATAACTGAGCCTCTTTGCCATATATACTTATCAGATCATCGGCAATCCTCATGCTAGGTATAAAACCCGAATATTTTACCAGCATGAATCCTGCAGGACTTTATACCGGATATTATCGTACGATAGTTAATTCACAAAGTTTATCACACTTCCTGTCATACACTTTTAGTATGCACAAACACATTAATAAGGTAATGCCTTCATTCAAATCTACTCATAAGTCACCTGATTTACTTTCCTTTTATAATGACCATTTAGTCATACAACATTTCCCATTAACCCTTTGGCCTTACCGCATGTATATATCTTACACACCATTCACATTAGCCATTCGGCCTCACCACATGCATATAAATATATAATACACTTCACATTCGGCCTTACACAACTAAATACAATAAAGTCATATTTACATATCTCATACTTTGACTTTATTTCTTAATATCACCAAATCACATCATATATACATGAATTACTCTCAATTCATTTTGTCTCTTACTTATCTTCAACTCATATATTTATATATAATTCACACTCATTCCAAAACATAACACAATTTTTACTTATAACTTCTATGTGCCTTTCGGTCTTAAGCTAGATATCGTACCTTATCATTTCATTTCATTTTAAGTACAAAATTACATTAGGTCTATAAAGTAATTTGATTCGAATACTTAAACTTACCATGCTGTTCTAAAATCAACTATTCAAACTCAATTTGTAAATACATACTTATACGTAACATTTATTCACATATTAAATTTCATTTGGCTGAATATATAAGCATACAACCGATTCTCATTTACTTCTCATTTCACATTCATAATTTGGTACACATTGTCATTCCCCATATGGACGTATCATATGTACATTTACACAAAGGCATTTTCTCATTCGATTAAATCATATAGGTATAATTTAGGCATCATAACACATAGTTTATCGACTTCATTTATACACACAAATCTCGTTCGACTTATGGCCTGCATTTAATTCACTTTCAGCAAATACCAAAATGCAATAATTCATATTATACCAAGCTTTCTCACATAATCAATAACATATATAATCATGGTTACTTTTAGTTCTCAACTAATCACAAATTTGCGATAATCTCTTTTATCACACATATATCATGATCTATCTATTTGTATACTCATTAAACACCTCGCTTTTCACATCCAATTCAATAAATATATATAAGATAACTATATTCGGTTAATTAATTAATTTTTTTTCATTCCATCTCCTTATGCTTCTCGACTAAATAAAAACAATATTCTGTAAGCTACTTTCATTTAATCATTTAGCATATCAAACCGAGCTAAATTCTTAAGAACTTACCTTATGTTGGGTGAACTAACTCTGATTGGCTACTCAATCACTTTTGATTCTCCTTTGTCCAACTCTCCTCTCTTTTGTTCTTGAACTTAATTTGAGACAAAATAAATAGTTTAATTACTAAATTGATCAACAATTTACTTACAAATGTTGGACCAGATCTTGAAACATAAATAGACACATCTAATGCCACTTCTGGACAGCATTGCTACATGTTTCAGTTAGCTTTAATCTTTATTAATACAAGCATTTTAGGTCAGTATGGCACAACCAAATATGTCCTATTTTGGACAGCATAATTGCATGCTTTGTGGACAGCCATAATCCTCCTCCTAACGGCAATATTTAAACAACTAAAATATAGTAAATATGTCTTAAATCGGACAACCAATGATTTATAGCACAACAATAGCATTTTAACTATCTAAATACCATAATTATGCACTAATTTGGACAGCCAATGATTCATATTATAACAACGGCATTTACCATAGATTTGTCCTAATTTGGACAGCCAATGATTCACAATATTGAATTCATTTTAATTTATATTTTAAAACCCCATAATTCATATCAGTGCACACCTGAATTATGGTACCAAAACACTAAAATTTCAGTCATTAAAACAGCCCAACTTTCAACCTACCATTTGGAAACTTAACAGTAAAATTCAACTTCAAATTTATTACCTGATACCATATAATGTAAGGTCAATCTCTTAAAGTTCAATTCGGACATTTAACGGCAGAATCTCAAACAATCAACTTATAATATCAAGCTAAAATCGGTCAGCATGCATAGAACTCACATATTACAACAGTTCACTCTCTTTAGTTAACATTCGGCAATCCTTTATATACATACTTACAATTAAATTACAAATTTCAGATTTTAACTACAAATCCAACATTTCACCATGATTACCGAATACATTTTACTAATTTTAACCACTTAAACAATATTTAACTAGTTCGTACACAATTACTAAGCTTCAAACACAATTTATAACTATGCGTCCTTTAAAAAAATTCAATACCAATCATTTATACATATGAGCTTAGACCGAATACCATTTTAGCATTTTAAGTACTCAAACATTTAATTCAATCATTATTTAAATTCATAATCGGCAAACATACATATATATACCAACAATTTGGTATTCGGTTGTTGTATTTAGCAAGAGCTTATCAAATTATTACTTAAATAAATTTCCATGCATCAACCAAGTCATACATGTCAATTTAACAAGCTCAAGCTCATCTTTCTACTATTTCCAATTTCACACATCAAAGCATCAACAATTTAACACTTAAAAACCATGGCCGATTGCATCATTTACTTCAAGCTCAAAAATTACCACATGGGCTATATCAAAGACTTAATAACCAACTCAAACTCACAAAATTTGAAAGAAATAACATAAACTTGTACCTTAATTTGTCATTAGAGTAGCCGAATGTCTTGGCTTTTCTTCCTTATTTTTGTTCTTTTTGTTTCGGCAAAATGGGGAAAGGAATGGACAAAAACTTTGTTTTTGTCACCCACTTTCTTTTATTAATTTCATGTATTTTATATTATAAAATAATTTGAATATTATAACATTATTATAAATAAAACACACATATTATCCATCATTTAACTTCATTGCCGTCCACTATGCTAAAAAAAAAAAATAAAAAAATGGGCTATTTGACATGCAAGCCCTCCATAATGTTAACCACATACTATTCGGCCACTACCATTTTACCTATCACATTTCCAAGGTTTCTCAAACAAGTCCTCTTTCATAATTCAATATCTAAATGACAGAATCAAAGCACGAAACTTTCACATATGTAATTTCACATATAATGAACATAGAAAATAACATTTTAAAAAAAAAAATTTCTGACTCGGTTAGTGGTTCCGAAACCACTTTTCCGATTAGGGTTAAATTAGGGCTGTTACAAAGGACCTCCAACACACTAACTCCTTACCACTCGAACCAGCAAGCTCATTCTAATATGAATTTACCAACAATATTCCATAAACCAACCTAACAAGGATAATGCTAAGATAAAAAATAACTAAAATTTCCAAATGTGGGACTTGAGCCCAAGACCTCATACACACACCTAGAACACTTAACCACTGAAGCAAATACACAGTTGTGTTAGATTTCACAAAAATAGACTTAAATTATTCAGGACGTTACATTTGCTATTGATACCAAAACAATTTTATTGATACTTTATAAAAAAGTATCGATACCGTATCGATACTTTGTAAGTTTTGTGAGAAACATAATGTTATTTTTAGTATCATTTTTAAGAAGGGGTATCAATAATTCAGAAAATATTGATACTTAATCAAATGGTATCGATACTTATTAGTGTTTGAAAAACTAAATGTCATTTTGGTATCGCTTTTAAGAAGGGGTATTAATATTTCAAAAATTATTGATACTTAATCAAAAGGTATCGATACTTATTAGGGTTTATGAAAACAAAATGCCACTTTGGTATCATTTTTAAGAGAGGGTATCCATAATTCAAAAAAAATCAATACTTGGCCAAAAAGGTATCAATACTTTTGGGTTGAGAGCAATTTTGACTTATTTGAAAATTGTTTGATTTGTTAAAAGTCTTTTTACTAAGTGAAAATCATTTTAACTTTGATTTTAAAGTTGTTCAAAATTTTTTTTAAGAGTTCAAAATAGATGTTTAAAATTTTATCTCTTAAGTTTTAATTTTAAACGAATCATTTTGTCAATTTTATTTAATTTTAACTTTTATTAAAAAACACTTCAATTTGTTATATCAAACCATTTTATCAATAAAGCTTAGTTTAGTAACCTCCCCCATTTTAATATAACAAAATAGTTGTTTTTGAATAATTTGCTCCCCGTAATAAAATTCATTTTGAATATAAAGCCAAAATAAAATTTGACAAACAATGTGACATTCATTTTTACTTTAAGAAAAATTGGTCACAAAATTTGCATATTTGCATATAGTTAGCATAAACGAATAATCAATTAATTTACCTTTTCTTTTTCCCCTTTTTATTATATCAATGACAAATAAAACTTAAGGAGAAATGAGGTTAGTTCATCATAATAGATATTTAAAGGTAAATCGGTAAAGAACTAAAACGATAATGCATCTTAAAATTCCAATAAAGTAATAAAGTGCAAGGAAATATAGACATAAGCATAAATAAACAAATCTAGGTGCAAATGTTATACGTGTGAAATGAATGACTTAAATCTAATCTAATCATCACTAGGAGAAAAAGGAGCAGTCGAAGAGAAGTGAGCCAAGAGAGACATCATTTGTGCCTCCAATGTCGATAGTCGAGAGTTAGCATCTTCCCTAAGACCTCGAGCATCACTGTTCAATGAATGGATAGCATCGAGAAGAGCATTATTAACCTCAGAAAAGGGTTGCACAACATAAGATGAAAAAGCTGGTGGATGAGCATGCTCGGGTGAAGGGACATGTTCAAAAGCCCCTTAATCATCGTCATCATCAGCAACCAGACTACCTCCTTTAATCCACTCACCGGAGTTGGCATCATAGTGATAGTCGGCATGGTGAAGTGCCCCATAACTTATGGGTTGATTAGACGTGATGGGGGAGTCTCTAGGAGTGCTAATTCCTAACTGTATAAAGATATATAACAAATACGTATCATGAGAAAGGATGATATTTGTATTCATTCCCCTCCCAATAACCTTAGTAATGCCATTAAACATGATGAGAGCAAGGTCAGGATGCCTATTATTTTGGATAGAATCAAGCCACCAATAATCGGTGTTTGGAAGCTTGGCATGTTTCATAATAGGACGTAAATTCCAAGTTAGGATAAGGTGGAAGACTTGATCGTGTAGAGAAATTTCAGAAGCTAAACTGAACAGAATAAAGCTAGCTTTTTGAGCAATGATGATATTGTCAGAGATATTCCTCCCCACAATAAAACTAGCTTGGTTCTACTTGACCGGTTTGACCATCAAGGGTCTCAGTCGATTAACAATGATCTTAGTGATAATCTTGTACATAACGGTGCACAAATTGATAGGTCTAAACTAAGAGATTGTTTTTGGACCATTGATTTTATGGATTAGCACAATTAAAGTTCTATTTAGTTCAGGGTCTAGGGAAGTCCCCTCAAAGTCTGCCGAACAAGGCTGCAAACTAAGTCACTAAGGCCCACTGCAATTGATAAAACTTAGCATGAAACCCATCAATCCCAAGAGCTTTGAGTTGTGACATGCTAAAAATGGCTCAACAAATTTCATCATTGGAGGCCACCATTAAATGATGATCTTTTTCATAGTCCGAGATAGACGAAAACTGGTTAATACAAGATTATTTCCCATCCACCTAGTGGTCAGCTAAGTACAAGTTCTTGAAGAAGCTCACTACATAATTTTTTAAGTGACCATCATCAAAACAGCACCCTTTACCACAAATTAAGTCCTTCAATTCTATTAGCTTTCCTTCTCATCAAAGTACGGCTATGGAAGTGCTTTGTATTCTTGTCACCATTTAGCAACCACATCTATCAAGATTTTTAAAACCACACTAGCTCTTCATGCATTAAGACATCTTCACTATATTATAAGAGTGTAATTCTTTTACCTGTGATTTCTAACTTTATGTATAGTAATGGACACTTATAATATAACAATAAATATTCACCTAATAAAAATATATCCAATATATAATATATATTTATATATATTCATTAATAAATTTTAGATATTTATAAAAAAATTATAAAAACATAATATTGTATGAAAAATTATAAAGTTTAGTTTACTTTCCATAAATCATTAATTTAAATTTATAAAAATGATAGAATAATTTAATATATTTTAATTGATACATATAATTAATTTGTGTACCGCACGAGTAAAAATTTTATTTAACATAAAATGTAGCAGTACAATTTAATATTTTTTAATTAATACATACAATCAACCTTTTTAAAACACATTTTAAAATGAAAGTATTATTTTTCAAACCAATTACATAAATGAATAACATATTTATAAATTTATAAATTTATAAGTTCAATAATTACACAAAATCTTAAATTGTATTCTTAGTAAGTAATGTGAAGTAAAAGACATTTTATAAATTAGGAAACATTATATCTCTCTATAACCTTAAAAACCATAAAGAACTTTAATAAAAGATACATTATTAAAATAGTATAAAAATATTAGTAATAGATCAATATTTGACAAAAAAAATCTAAAATTGAAAAATTAAATTATTTTGTTTTTATTTTTCAATCATATTATTTTGAAATGTTGTAAATTTTGTAACACGTTTTAAGAAATAAGTATATTATATTTTAATTGATATATACGTGTAAGAAACTACTAACTCAATATAAAAATCACACTAAAACTATATATTATCTCAATTATTTTTAATGTATATCAATAAATATCACTAAAAATAATTTTTAATTTTTAATTTATCTTTATTTCAAAATACAATTATTTTTAATAATATTATTATTTTAAAAGATATTATCTTTTTCACCTGTGGTAAACCTTAAATTCTATTTATTTAAGTATCTATTCATATTATTCTATTAAATTAAAAGTTAAAGGTTAAAGGGTAAAAATAATCTTTATTAAAAAATCAAAAAACTAATTGAGTGTTTATGCAAAAAGTGCACCCAATTGAGCCTTTATTGACTAAAAAAAAATTGGCCCTTTCCATTAATGGAAAATATTAGTTAATTGATTTAATTATTAACCATGATGACGTGACTAATAGAAGCCACTAAACACTAACATGTGACAGTATGCTGGCGTGACATGTCATTTCAATAAAACAATTAAGTTTTTTTTAAATATTTTTTTAAAAATTAATTAAATGTGCATATTATAATGTAAAAATATTAATAATTATAAAAAATATAAAAATAATATCAATTAAATTTTAAATGTTAAAAAATATAACAATAAAAGTAATTAATATGCAAATTCAAATATAAGATATAGCCAAATTACATTAACATGCAACTACAGTGCGAGAATTTTCTAATGTTTTAATCCTTAAATGGATTAGTATATTTACTTTTATTTGAAAAGAAAGGATTTGCATAAATTAATTTTTTAATTTGTTATTAGGGTGTTTTTTAACCTTTAAATTTATTTTACTTTCAGTAAAAGAGTATGGGTTAAATTGAATAAACGTATAAGGTTGAGGGTTAAATTTATTATTATATCTCATATATAAACACAAATTTTTTATAGAGGGGCTATTTTGCTCACTCATCTAGCATATAAGGGTTAATTTGTCCCTTTTTTTCAATAGAGGGGCTAAAATGCAATCCAAGGTATAGTATAAGTGATTTTGTATTACTTTTACTTGTAATTTGATACATAATCTTTAATTTGGTCCAATTATACATATGAAACTTTGATTATAGTTCAGATCTATACATAAAACTTTGATTGTGGTTCAGTTGTATACATTTCAATTTTAAATAAACAAATATATTAATTTATTTTTATATTAGATAAATGCAAATTTTTTGTGTGTGCAACATAAAAATGTAAAATGATGCTATATCAATAATTGCATTAGTAATTTGTGAAAATTGAATCAAATCAAAATTACATGTATAAAATTGTAAAAGATCAAAATAATGTATAACATTACACATTAAAATTAAATTCATGTGTAGTTATGAGATTTATCCATTACGGTAACAAATAAAAGAGAATGAGTTACTTTGTTTTAATTAAACTTAAAAAGTGATTTATTAATAAAATGATTATTATATTTCACTTTTAATTTTACGTTAAATAATAGATAGTTTATTTGGTTCTCTCTAATGGTGAAAGTTTGCACATGATCGAAGATCTCCTATAAAAATTCAAGAGGTCATAATAGGGGATAACACTAGAGGCAATTTACAGAATAGTATGATTATGTAAGGTAATTTTATGAAGTCATACAATTACAAAACTGCTAAAATAGTAGTAAGATATAAAATAAAACAATTTCAGATGTAATAATAAATCAAATACTGCAATTCATTGAATTAAGTTATTAAAATCTTTAGCCATGATTCGATATTCCTTCCCTTTTTGATTAGTTTTATATATTTATGGTGAAAAATGATAATTTACCTTAAATTATACAAGGGGGAAAACAAATTCAACTTGTTAAAGGAAACAAAAAATCATATTACCCATTTTAGGGTTAATAAATAAAATTAAAGAGATTATTTACCTTATACTAATGATTAATTATTATGACATTTATATAAATCCCCCCTAATTCAACTCATTTCCATCATTCACAATTATGCAGCTTGCTTTTGGTTTTGCACTGTCTCTTTTGTTTGGTTTTGCTTCCGGAAATGGATTCTTCAGTGAAGAAACTATTTCTGCTTTTAATTTTGGTCTCGAAAATGAAATTTTCAATGAGCAAGTAATTTCTTCCTTTAGTGTTATGGATTATGGAGCTACTGGAAATGGTCAGATAGAGGACTCTCAAGTATAATTACTTCTCTTATTTTTCCTAATAACTAGTTATCTATGTTCTTCCATAAACTATGTACATTATTTTTAAATATGATGTATCACATCCCAATCACAATTATACTTTTCTAAATATAAAAATCCAACATTTTCTTCTAACCTATATATATATATATATATATATATATATATATTTGTCTGTTTTTGAAATAAAGGCATTCCATAAAGCTTGGAAGGATATTTGTAATGCAAATGCGGGTGGAGAAATTGTAACACTTGAAATCCCGCGAGGGAAAACATTCCTTCTAAACCCACTTGTTTTTCAGGGTCCATGCAAGGCCAAAGCCATTCATATTCAGGTTAATTTTTATATTTACTTTTTCTTATGCATTGATCTACATTTTCTTTGCATAATGATTGCTCATTTTAACAGCTTGGTGGAACCCTAATTGCACCCCTAAGCACATCATGGGCAAATGAAGGAGTGGATACTTGGATTCAATTTTCAAATGTTGACAATCTTTATCTTGATGGAGATGGCAAAATTGATGGCAGGGGTTCTATTTGGTGGCAATCTTGCATGAAAAAATCAGTTTATGTAATCACCTTTTATCAATATTTTTTCAAAAATTTAGATTAGTTCAATTTTTGCTTTGATTTTTTATTTTTTCATTTACAGGGTATTTTATTTGTTTGCAAGCGTCGACCTGTTGTAAGTTCTATTCTTTTTGAATAGTACAGTTTAATTGCTACAAATATGAATCCTTTAATTTTTGTTTTGTTGTTGTTGTTGTAGGCTTTACATTTTAACAATTGCAATGGGCTTCAATTAAATGGACTCACTCATTTGAACAGTCCAAGGGCTCATATATCAATAAAAAACTGTAAAGATGTTATTGTCTCTGATCTTAAGATTAGTGCACCAGATGAAAGCCCAAACACTGATGGAATTGATATTTCCGATTCTTACAATGTTCAAATTCTACAATCCATCATTGGAACTGGTAATAACCATTTTGAGAAAATAAAGAATTAATTCAAATGATATTGTTTAGTTTGTGGTCTTTTCTTTACATTTTTGTTCCAATAGGTGATGATTGTGTTGCTATCAACGGTGGTTCATCTTTTATCAATATCACCGGTGTTGTTTGTGGTCCAGGCCATGGTATCAGGTTGATTGAGTTTTACTATCTTCTCTTGTTTTTATCAATCCATTTAACATAACATTATATACATGATTCTTGTTCTATATTTAGTATTGGGAGCCTTGGAGATGTTGGAGATTATGACACTGTTGAGCAAGTACACGTGAAAAATTGTACTTTAAGGGACACTCAAAATGGTGTGAGGATTAAAACATTTCAGGTAATTCAATTATTGATATTCGACTATTTCAAAAAAAATAAAATATTAAATTTTTCTAAAATTTTGAAGTAGCCAAGGCCCTTAGACACTTATAACCATCCCATGATCATTATATAAACTAACATCCATAATTTTATATAATCAATAAATTTGAGTTTTTAATGTTGTTTTGACATTTTTATGAATATAACTTTTGTAGGGTCGCTCTGGTTATGCCAGAAAGATCTCGTTTGAGCAAATTGTACTTAGCAATGCTAGAAACCCAATTATCATAAACCAATTCTATCAGGATAAGGGCAAACTTTCGAAAGGAATAATGGTACGTTATTCATTCCTTCTATATATGATACTGTGGAATATATATTGATTTTTTTGACATATGATATTGCAGAAAGCAGGGGCCATTGAAATTAGTGACGTTGCATACTCTGATATTCGAGGAACATCGGCCAACGACCAAGCAATCGATCTGAGATGCGACAATGTGGTTGGTTGCAGTAACATAGTAATGCGTAATATCGACATTACACCAGGCGTTGATTGTCCTAAAACCTATGCCGTCTGCAACAATGCTCATGGAACTGCCACTGAAACACAGCCTAGAGTTCCTTGCTTGTCTTGAATTCCATCCTTGATGACCTGCCACTGCAACAACTGTCCTTTAAAGTCTGTTTTTTTTTTTTTTTTTCCTTTTCTATTAGGTTTAGTTTTATATTAGTTCTATGTTATTATTTTGTACAACTATGGTGCCATTCAATAACAACATGTGATTAAGAATTTTACATTCTCCGTTTTTATTTAAAATTTGTCTAAAAAATAAAAAATACTTTGTCTATCATTATTTTTACTCTTCTATGGTGATAATTATATCGAAAACTTTTAAGATAAAAATGAAAATGTTCTTAACTTTTAAATTAAAATGAATAAATCTAACCCTTTAGATTTAATATTTAATATACCTTATTATACAGCATAATACCTAATATTCCTTTTTTATTTTCTTTTCACATTGTAATATAAGTTTTAGGGTGAAAAAAATTGCATAATCACTTATTTTTATATTCATTATTTTTTGAAGAAAAAAAATTGGAAGAAGATTTACAATGGGATGGAAAAGTTAAAATTAAGTAATTTGGCTATTTGGTATTTGTTTTTCTTTTTTTAAAAAATAATTAAGAGAATTTCACTCTAAAAAATTAGAATATTGAAAAATAAAGAACACACAGATTTTTTACGTGGAAACTTTTTCGGGGAAAAAACTACGGGCAGAGAAGAAGATAATTCACTATGTCGAATTTGAATTATTACAAGAGGAGTAAACTATGTCTATTTATAGGCTTGTAAAACCATATTCTAACAGAATGAGTGTAGTAAGGTTGAAACACTTTATTCTAATCAATATCAAATAGATGAAGTGTAATAAGGTTATTCTAAAATAAAATAAAAGAAGTGTAGTGTAACACCCCAAACTTGACCTAGACGTTATGACCAAATCTGGGAGTGTCACGAAGAAGGGTTTTGAAACCGATGATACTTCTATAAAACGTCCAAGTTTAATAAAATGTATTTATTTATATATTTATTTCTGACTATTACATGTTATCCTTTAAGGTTAACCAAATCATTTCCCAGTAGAAGTTTGAAAAACCATTTAAATCAAAACCATGCTCGTGTTTTCAAAAAATAACATTTGTTTGCGTAAAATCGATATTTTATCGATTCGTAGTAGTTTTGAAATCATAGCACAACCAAACCAAAATTTAAACCAAATATGCCATAAAGTCTAGAGAGTCCAAAAATTACAAAACTCTCACGAAAGTCGAAATTTTAGTAAAAACCATTAAATTATAATAATGAAAACAATTTCCTGTCAAGTGGTCACCGCTGAACCTCTGTCGCACCGACCCGTCTATGTTTGTGGATTACCTGAACAGAACAAACAAATAGATGTGAGTTTTCATAAATTCAGTGTGTAATCCAACAGAAATATTCATGCAACATACACAATATTTCATATACAATCAGATACAGATTCGGACCTAAGTCCATAACAGATACAAATATCAGAGTTAGATTAACAGAACATATATACCGAATCTTACCTCCATCCTCTACACACCATCTCCGACCATCCCATCACACCATGTGGGGTTAAAAACACCCACCTATCCCTACACACCATATAGTGTTGATGCGACACATAACAGATAATATGCAATCAAGCTGCCAGAATATAGGCGAAAGGTCGCCGTATAGATCACTTCCTCCACATATACAAATCCTACCCCAAACACAAATATAGAATACAGATGCCAAAATAACAGAATAAACATGCTTAACATGCTCGTATACAGATAATTACATACTTAACAGTACAGTCAGGCATACATATCAGTTTCCTACTCAAATCAGACTATTAGAGTATCAGATCACATGAAATAGGGTTTGGTTAGCCTTTACAGACCCTACAGTAGGCCCACAGTCGATCGGAACAACTCGTGTGACCCTAGGGAAAATTTTAGAATTCTGGGCCTACATGCCCGTGTGGGCCCACACGCACAACCTAGCCTAGCCCGTGTGCCCACACAGCTGTGTCAAGTGTACGACCACACCTTTTTCAGTCACACGGTCGTGTCTCGCACACGGCCGGCCACACGCTGGTGTGGCATCGGCAGACTCAATTTTCAGCTTTTGTCGAGCCTCGTTTTTCCGCGTTAGGGGTATACACCTGGTTCGATTTTCAGGTATAAACAATCTCGAGCCCACTAGAACCTGCAAATGACATTACACGCTCTCAAAATCAGATTTTAATCCACAAATAAACCAAGCCAACGAAAGCTTCAATAGTGAAATTCAAATGCTTAATACTTACCCAACTTTACGAACAAACCTGACTACTATTTTGTAGGAGAAGAATTCCGTTCCTCACAATTCACTACCAAACAACCCAGAATCACATTACCGAAAAGACCAAAATTAGTATAGAACAGTTAAAACAATTACCCTTAATTCAAACAAAACTCACTACCTTCACTTACCAGATATACGAAGAGTTCAAAAATTCTATCACCGTGATTTTAGAAGAACAATTTTGGTAAAACAAAGAATAAGAAAAGAAATTTTGGATGGAAAGAAATTACAGAGAAAAAGACGTCAGAAATTGGAAGAGGGAGAAGTTTTTGGGAAAATAGAATAAAATGAAATAAATAAAAAGATTAAGTCAAATCCCACTACATCCACATCCCTTAACCACCCAACAACTCAGAATCCCATTACCACCGAACCACTATCAACCGCCGTCACAAAAAATATCACCTATGCTCATGCGGGAATTTGAACATAAAACCTCCAACAAGCTAACTTCTACCATTCGAACCAGTAGGCTCATTCTAATATGAGTTTACAAACAAGACTACATAAGCCCACCCAACAGGGATAAGTCTAGGATAAAAAATAACAGAATTTGTCAAAAATAAGACTTGAACCCAATACCTCACACACACACCCAGAACACTTAAACACTGAAGCAAATACTTGTTTGTGTAAGGATTTACAAGAATAGAAATAAATTATTCAGGCGTTACATGTAGTTCTATATGGATATTACTTTTATTTTATTTTCCCATTGTATTTTATTTTAACAAGGATTTGGGTCACTCAATTCTAAGAATTTCTACGTTGACACGAATTCTCAATGAATAAGTTTTTCACCACGAACACTCAACGAACAAGTTCTTCACCACGAACAGTCAACAAACAAGTTTTTCACCTCTTCCATGAAATCCCTTAAGGGGTATTTTTCAACAATGAACACCAACCAAGTCTAAGCAATGCTAAAACTTGGTTATGGAAAGTAACTTAATCATCATATCTGTAGGATTTTCATGAGTACTAATTTTACTCACAACAATATCACTACAAGCAATAATATCACGAACAAAATGATATCGAACATCAATGTGCTTTGTTCTCTTATAAAACATTTGATCTTTTGTAAGGAAGATGACACTTTGACTGTCACAAAATATTGTACTGACTTGAAGGTCTTCATTAAGTTCACTAAAGAGTCCCTTCAACCAAATGGCTTCTTTACAAGCCACAGTAATCGCCATGTACTCAGCTTCAGTAGTAGACAAAACAATTGTAGTTTACAAAGTGGCTTTCCAACTGATTTCACAACCTTTGATTATAAAGACATAACCAATGAGAGAGCTTCTTCTATCAAGTCTCCAGCAAAATTAGCACCAACATACCCAATGACTCCATCTCTAGTTCTTCCAAACTGTAAGCAAACATCAGTAGTACCTCGTAAATATCTTAAAATCCACTGAACTGCTTTTCAATGTTCTTTACCGGGATTCGCCATATATCTGTTAACTACACTGACTACATATGATAAATCTGGGTGTGAACAAACCATAGCATACATGAGAGATCCCACTGCATTAGAATATGGAACATGTGACATGTACTCAATCTCATCATCTGATTGTGGAGACAAATGTGATGAAAGTCTGAAACGGTCTGCTAAAGGAGTACTAACAGGCTTAGCACTCTGCATTTGAACTTGCAAAGAACTTTCTCAATGTACCCCTTCTGACTTAGGTACAATTTACTTGTTTTTCTATCTCTGTGAATCTTCATGCCAAATATTTTATTTACTGGTTCCAAATATTTCATCTCAAATTCTTCACTAAGCTGGGCTTTAACCTTTCTTATCTCTCCTTTATCTTTCACTACTATCAACATGTCATTAACATAGAGGAGTAGATACATAAAAGAACCATCACTTTTTTTTTAAAGTAAACACAACTATCAAAGCTACTTCTTTTGAGATCATAAGAAGTCATAAAAGGAATCAAACTTTTTGTACCACTGTCTTGGTGACTGTTTCAAACCGTAAATGGACTTTTTCAGCAAGCATCATCTTTTTCTAAGACTGTAAAACCCTCTGGTTGTTGCATGTAAATATCCTTCTCAAGTTCTCCATGCACAAATACAATTTTTACATCTAACTACTCAAGCTCCAAATCATGTATGGCCACAATACCAAGTAAAGCTCGAATTGAACTATGCTTCACAACTGGGGAGAACACATCTGTGAAGTCCACTCTTGGAATTTGACTATAATCTTTTGCAACAAGCCTTGCTTTATATTTGGGTTCTTCAACTTATAGAGTCCCTTCTTTCTTTTTAAATACCCATTTACAACGAACAAATTTTTTTCCTTTAGTAAGTTTCACAAGATCCCATGTTCAATTTTTGTGGAGTGATTCCATCTCCTCTTGCATAGCAAATTTCCACTTTTCTGAGTCTTCACAGCTAATCGCCTCAGAATAAGTAGATGGCTCTTGGTTTGCATCTATATCTTTAGCCACATTTAGAGCATAAGCAACTAGATCAGCCTTGGCATACCTCTTTAGAGGTTTAATCTCTCTTCTAGTTCTATTTTTTGTAATAGAGTATCGTGGTGAAGAAGCAACTCTATTCTGAATTTCTATAATAACTTGAAGATTCGACTCTGTTGTAGATTCTGGATTAATCTGATGCTCCACCTACTTTTGCTATTCTTTATTGGAAGAGTTTTTAAGAGATAAGTTAGGTAGCATATCAGTTTCATCAAAAACAACATCTCTGCTAATCACAACTTTTTATTTTTAGGACACCATAACTTATACCCTTTTACACCAGCTTTATAACTAAGAAAAACACATTTAATGGATTTCGATTCTAATTTTCCATTATCAACATGAGTATACACATGACACCTAAAGATATTTAAATCAGAATAATTAGCAGGATTACCAGATCATGCCTCCTGTGGAGTCTTTTTCTCAATGGCAACGGATGGAGATCGATTGATAAAAAAACATGCTGCTTCAACCCAAAACGACTTTGGTAAGTTGGCATTCGACAACATACATTGAACCTTCTTCATGATCATTCTATTCATTCGTTCTGTAACATCGTTTTGCTATAGAGTATGACGAACTGTCAAGTGTCTCACCATTCCTTCTAACTTACATAGTTTATTAAACTCATTAGAATAGAACTCTAAGCCATTGTCTGTGTGGAGGTGTTTTATTTGTTTTAACTTCTATTTTTCAATCATAGTTTTCCAAGACTTAAATGCGGAAAACACATCACATTTTTGCTTTAGGAAAAAGCCCATACATTTCTAAAAAAATCATCCACAAGTGTTACTTTTATACAGCTCAAGAAAATCTATCATTCTTATCTCGCTTCTTCTCTCCTACTTTTGAATTTCTTGAGTATTTTTTGTTACAATATATTGTTAGATTCTTGTTTCTCGTTTTATAACAAAAGAGTTTGTTGAATCTTGGGATACACTATACGGCAAAATATCCTTAAAGATAGTGCCCAACATGCTTCAAGATATTCAACTCGTAATCTTATTTCATTAAATTGATGAATATTTACTATAACCTAAGTGTCAAACTCAAATTACAAAACTCAAAATAACTTGAACTTAAAACCATTGATTGGCTAATCAAATACAAAAATCCTGAGTGGCTAATCAAATATATAAACTCAAAATTATCTAAATTTTAAACTGCACCAAACTCAAACAGAAACGATTACAAAATTTTAACCCTCAAATTCGTGCAACCAAAACCCAACTTGGTCCACCCGAATCACGGGTATATTTCCATGCGATGTGTAAAACATGGAGGCAAAGTGAAAATTAAGAAAAATATTCATTACTGCCCAGTTCCAACAGCTATTTAAATAGCAACCGCAATGATCTCATACTACGAGTACCATATGTTCTATGGTTTCAGGCTTTTTTACCATCACCAAAATTTATCCTATAGTAATAACATTTACATGACGGAAAATATATTCGTAAATCATAATTTAAATCCCTAACCACCACTACTTGCGTATTATATATAGTCTTTATATACGTCACTCATGCAACATTTGGAAAAATACCCTTGAGAATAGGAACAATGGAAGCCTGCCTGCCTGTAGTGGCGGTGCCTTCGCTTACTTGTTGGACTCGGGATTTGGACCACTAGGCACCTCGTGAGCTGCTGCCTTGAACTGAGGCGGATCCGTCACAGCAGGCGTAGCCGCAGAAGTAGGAAAAGAGTTGAAATTTGTGGGTGACGATTGTTGAAGTGAAGGCTGACGATGATATGCAAAGAGAGGAGAAATCATAATCAGAAGGAGAAGAAGAAAGAGGAGAAGGAGGGCATAATATTGAGGGGATTTTGTTGGGGTTTGAGAGATTGAAGTTTTAGGTGTAATTGCCATGAAATAAATTACTAGCCCCCTCTGCTCCACAAGGGTTCAATATCCATCAACCACTCCAACTCGGGTTTCTTTTCTAAAGTAAACTAAATGCAAGAGATAAAGAGGAACAAGACGATGAAGTAACGGTGGAATTAATTAATTTGTGAAAGTTGAAACACAAAAATTTGATGCATTTTTCAGGAATTTATATAATATTGAAGATAAAAGTTCATAGTACGGCCTCTTTTATCAAATACCCTTACTACCCTATCCCTATTTTCATAAGGAAAAAAAAAAAGGCAGATTATATATACATATACATATAAGTTGTGATGTAATATAGTTTCGAAGATTTATGTTAAGGTTTCATGATTATCTTTCTAATAATATATATTATCTGTAAGATTTAATTAGATGCAAAATTTCGTCTTTTTGAAAGGTAACATAAATTAGCAGTCGGATTATGAACCATTGTCACTCGTTAGGCCTCCTAATATAATTGATTTGAAGGAGTTTTCTACACATTCTTTAAAAATACAATATGTTTTATTACTATAGTCATCACTTGTTAATTTATAAAGCTTAATTTTAAAATTTCAAAGTCTTTAATATTATATAACTTATTTAGATAAAAATTAGAGTTAAATATAAATTTATATTAAATAATTGATATAAACATATTTAATTCTTTAAAAAAAATATCTATAGCTACTATTAAAATACAGTTCTAGAATTTAACTTTTAGACAACAATGCAATGTCATTAAAGTAAAAGGTTAGGGAAATTAGGAAGAATATTTGTATGAGTATATATGAACTATGGTCTAATATTTAATTTGATAGATGAATTTTGATTTTGTGCAATTTGATACATGAATATTAGGTTTTGTTCAATTTTCACAATTCATTAACACCATATTTGATGTAGCATCAATTTAGGTTTAACAGTTTTATTTACCTAACATGAGAATAATTAGATTTATTTATTTGTCTAAATGATTACAATTGAATAAAAACCAATGTTTTATGTGTACAATTGAAACAAATCAAAATTCATATGTCATATTGTACATTAAGTCTAGGTTCATCCGGCGTTTTAATATATACTTGTACAACTAATATTGATTGCAGATAAAATTATTGTTTCATTAATGAAATATGAATATATATATATATATATATATATATATATTTTGCATTATTAAGTTAAACTAAGCTGTAATATGAGCTATTTTATTCCATTATTCTGTTGTATATTAGGCATGGCTATTTATAATTCGTCTGTTTTGTGTTCAAAATATTATAAAGTTAAACAAAAGCATTACATGTTAATAATTTATTTTATTTGATTTTTAACATGTTGATATATCTATGTTGTGTCATATCTAATTATATTTTATGTTTGTATTAATATATCCATTCATAAAATATTTCATATAATTTGTCAAAATAAATCTAAACAACGTTATTTAATATGATTATTATAATTATTGTCTTAATCCAAATTTTGGAAGCCGCATGTTTTAGTGTGTATATATAATGTGACCAACAATATTCAACAAATATGGTCAAGTAAGAAAAAAAAAAAAGAAAGCAAGAAAAGAGATAAAGCCGATTGACAGCTAAAGATAGAAGAATTGGAAGGAAATGAAAGATGGCTGCTTTTTCTTTCTTGGCTGCTTCTGCAAGAAATCCCATTTCTTTGACCCTAAATCCCAATAATTAAAAGAAAATACATACCGCTTCTTCTGTCCTATTAAAGTTGTCACATTTGACTGACTTTTAATGGTTAAAATTTTCTAACTTTGATCTTTTATATTCTAAAAATTATATTGTAATTTGTAAAAATTGATTAATTAAAATATTTGAAATGTAAAAGGTTAAAATTAAAAAATGGCAACTTGAATGGGTGAAAGGGAGTATAATCTAGTGACCGGGTATATATCATATATTATCCTTTTAACAAAATAAATCCTAATGAAATGATAATACCTGTTTTACCTATAATATATAAATTTACGCAGTTAAAATATCGAATATAAATAAATAAATCATATCTATATCCCTTAGTTGAATCTCATTTTTGTCCTTTACCTATACTTAAATTTTAAATTTAATCTAACATAATTCGATCTATGTTTATATAATACTATTAGTTAGTCCAAATAGTTAATCTTATTAAATTTTTTACATAGAGTTTTTAAAAAAATTTAATACTCTAACAAAAAACAATTATTTTGCATTGTAAGTTGGGATACGTGTGTGTGTGTGTTTTTTTTTTTAATTCATGCTAACTATCGAAATTATTAAGGGCGTTAATTATTTGGAATAATAAATGAAACAACTCTTTTTTAATCATTGATAAAATAATGATAAAATTTTAATTTTTATACTCACATTTAACATTTAATTTTTATATTTTAATACGGATTTCTCTTAAATTTATCTTTAATAATCATCCATGAGCGATATATAAATTAGGACACAGTTAATATGGAGTTGGTATCGTGTCTTGCTTTTTCTTTTTTAATCAAAGGTGTCTGAATTAAAAGAAAACAGGGAAAGCAAAACAAAGCATCATATCCCAATTATTACTATATATTTTTTCTCAGATAGTGAAAACCCAAGGCTTGTCTCCATTATTTGATGCAAAGAGTCCCCACTCCCTTTATAAATTTATTAATTTGTTGCTCTGCAATATTATGCATGTTACTCGTTAAGGTTACATTTGTAAATATAATCCAACAATTTCCTTTTGCTTTCTTATTTCTTTTAAAGGAAGAAATAAAATTCAAACCAACTTTACATCTAAATTATATATAAAATAAAGTTGATTTTGGAAAGCCACGCTTTGTTTGGACAATGGTTAAAGTTTTTATTTAACACTTTGATGGGTTATAATCATGCCAACTCTTTCCCACCCCCATTAATGTATGATTAAAAAAAAAAACTTAAATGTTAAATAAGCCGGTAAAAATAATTAAAAAATCAATTAAATTCATTGTTAAAAAGTATATTCAATTAAATTCTTCAATCATTACTGATAATTCATTTTTCTATTGAAACCCTTAACAACCATTAACAGTTGACGTAGATGGTGATGTGACAAAAATGATGATGATGTGATAAGTTGACATGCATGTGGTATGGAGGGTTTAAACGATTTTTTATTATTTTACAAGATCTTTTTATTTTACGAGGGCTTAATTGATTATTTAAGTAAGGTAATTATTAAAATTCTAAAAAAAATCTAATTTTTAAAATATAAATTATAAAATTTATGAAAAATATTAGCAATTTATAAATTATAGAAATTATAAAAATTTTAAATGTTATAAAAGTTTTTAGAAAAATATAAAAAATATTGAAACATCATTAAATATTATAAATTATTATAAAAATAGTATAAAATTTTAGAAATTATTAAAAATTAAAAAACTAGAAAATTATTAAAAATTAATAGAAGTTTATGAAATAAAAATTTATGAAAAAGTTAAAAAAAGTATAGAAAAAATTTGTTATTTTGTTGATTTGGAGTTTTTGGTTTTGGTAATAAAGAAAGGGGGGGGGGAGGTTGAAGTGGGATGATCAAACTTGTGTAGGGTGTGAAGTGAGGGGTTTGAATGTCGATGAGTTCAATGCTTGATGGCTTAGGGTGAATGAGGGGCAAATGAGTTCATGGACCAATCTAATTTACTATTCAATAATTAAAAATTAAAAATTATATATAGAAATTAAGTTTATATTAATATTTTATATATTTCATAATTAAAATTAAACAAAAATATTTTTATTATTTTAAAAATAGTGAAATGAAATCATTTTAGCTAGCCAGGTCTTGTTGGGCACGAGTAAAATTTTTTTGAAATCAGACTTAAACTTGACTCAACCCATTAACAAATCTAGTTAAAGGTAATATTTAGTTGATGAAGTAATGGGAAGGAAGTTGATGAGAACGTGTTGATGTGGCGTGTGAGAGAAAACAAAATTGTGTAGTAATTTTTATTTTTTATAAATTTTTGTTAATTTTTATATTTTTATAATATTTGAATAATTTGAATAAATTTTATATATTATTATAAATTTTTTATAACATTTAAGATTTTTCTATACTTTTTTTATACTTTTTTTTATAATTTTTCTATATTTTTCTAAATTTTTATAACATTAAATTTTTTTATAATTTCTATAATTATTTATAAATTTCTAATAATATTTAAAAAACTAAGATTGTTTTTAGAATTTTAATAACTCTTTACTTAAATAATCAATTAAGCCCTCATAAAATAATAAAAAATCAATTAAGTCCTCCACATCTTCATTTGTCCATGTTAGCTACCATGCCATCATTTTTTGCCATATCAGCAGTTAACAATCGTCAAGGGCATCAGCGGGAAAATGAATTTAACGGGCTTAATTGGATACCAATCATGATTGGGAGGGCTCAATTGAGTGCACTTTTTAGATGATGGGCTTAATTGATTTTTTAATTATTTTCAGAAGACTTGTTTGACATTTTATCCTTAAAAAATGATTAAAGAAAAAAAATTAAATTTTGTTTTAAATATCATTGGGCGGGGTTTTGGAAAACTAAAAGTTGACCCGGTGAACTTGATTCTGAACCTATCTAACCTGAACCCAAAATGATTCGAACTTAGGTGAAGTATAATTTTTTTAGAAAATTAATAAAAATAATACTTTATCAAAATTATTTATTTGATTTTAATTTATATCTTGTAATTGTAATTACCATTTTCTATTTTTCATAAAATATACAAATTAAACTTATATCTTCATAGAAAATTGAAAATCTAGTAAACAGTCAATGAAAAATATATATTATCTCTTACCTTGCAAGTAAAATTAATAAGTGAAGAATGCAAAATCTCAAAAAAGGACACATATATTGTAAAATCTTAAAAACTTTTCGTCTTAACATTTTTTAATTCAAAATATTTAAAAGTTTTGAAATTTTTTCATTTAATTTATTAGATAATTCAATTTTTTTTCACCAATTTTTTAAACTTTTACATGTGCTTAAATCTTAAAAATCTAATTGAGATATGCTTATCCCAGAAATGTTAAATTAGATAACGTTATTGACAATAACAATATCAAAATTTTAAATTAAATAAATATTTTTAACAATAAAATATCAAAAAAAATTTATATTAAGAATATTATTAACAATAAAATATTTATAGTGATAATTTAAAAATAAATTAATTAGTAGCTATTTTAAAAAAAAAAATCAAATCGGTTTGTTATGGCATACCCATGATATGAGTGATAAACAAATTTATATAACAAATATATTTATAAAATATAACTAACAAATGAGTTTATGATTGAGTGGTAAGGTACAAATGTTGAAAATTATTGAGATATGAGTTCCAATCTTATTATGTAAGTTTATTTTTTAAATTTCTATGTAAAAGATATAAAATGGTAAAAATACCTCAGAATAATATAATTTATTTTGTAAACTAACAATATTGTTGTCATTATCCAACAAAATTAGTTTCCAATCGACTTGTAACATTAACTTAATTAAGTATTTAACATATGGCACAGATAATTTTATATATTATAAGTTAACTAATTTAAATTTATTATATTTTATTTCAAAAATTATTTATTATTGATAATTTTATAATAAATTTAAATTAATTAACTAATTCAATTACCTTTGATTTAATTTTATTTTAAAATTAATAAATTGAAATTTATGGGCTTCAATAATCAAACCTAAAACCATACACATAAATTGAATTTAAAATGAAACAATTTAAAATAGTGCATGTATTAAATTAAACTTAAATAGCTAAATATGAAATGATTTAAAAGTACAATTCTTAAAATTAAAATGATGTAAATTTGAAATAATTCGAAAAAAATTTTAAATTCGAAGTCCATAAATTAAAATAACCCAAAAAATTAAAAACCTAACTTAATACGATTCACATTAATATAACCCAAAACTAATCCACGTCAAATAGTTTGTTTTTCTCTCTTATAGAAATTAAACTTTAATATATTATGGTTTGCCTCTTAGCTCCTTTTATCAATGATTTTATCTCATGTCATGATGTGTGAGAAAATTGAGGAGAAAAAGAAGATGTAAATATAATAACCTCACAATTTAAAATTTAGTAGTTTGTATGCTTCTTTTCTAAGAACGGTTTCTTTTTAAAAGATCTGCTGTTCTCAACTAGTGAAGATTCAGAATTCATCAACCGACAAAATGATTATCTAATATAATCCTCCCATTAAATCTTTTGGTCTCTTTGATTTCAAACGGAGACAATTGTTCTTACGCCTGATGGATGACCAATTAATATTATTTGATTTTAAATGTCGGATATTTTTGTATTGCATTTAAATATTCTTTTCTGTGTTCAACATATTTCATATTCCCCTTTTTATATGAACATTTTAGGAACATTTTGTCGCAAATATACAAATTATTCTTAATTTAAAATGTTTAGCTTAGTTTTCATACAGCCATATTTTAGAGTTGATATGAGATTAGAATTAACAACCAAAAGTGGAGGGACAGTGATGCCAAACTTGATTTGAGAAAATTTTTAGAGTTTTGTTATTATTTTTGAAATGTGTTTTACGAAAAATTTGGTATATGATTTGAGTATTTAGTATTAATGTGAAAAAAAGTGCTTTTGAAAATAAATTTTTTTATTTTAAACATAAAAAAATATTTAAATAATGTGCGGATTCATTAATATTATGATATTTTAGTGAGAATATGAAAATAATTTATTGTAACTCATTATTAATAGTTTGATATATAAAATATAAAATATAAATATTTTTAAGTAATTAATATTAATTGTTTGTAAAATTTAATTTCAATATATAAACTACATTTTAAATATTATTAATCTATAACCAATGCAAATTTGAATATATAATATTATATATTTGAATTAATTTCAATAGAAAAATAATTTTAAACCCAATATAATATTATTTAAAACATGTTAGATTATAAGTAAGGTTAAAATATTATTTAACTCAAAAAGTGTTTTTCCTAAAAGTAAAAATGCTGGGTTCAAAATCACTTTTGACTTCAACAATTGGCTATTTAGCGTTGCTTATAGCTTTAAGAGCACTTTGAATAAACAATGAGAAACAAAACTTAAATATTAAAGTTTAGCAAATTGACAAGTTAACACACATATAATTGATTCTATGTTACCTCTAATACCTAGTAACAACGATAATCAAATAGTTTGTCCTACACTACCTCTAATCTATTTGTGAGAAGTAACACCAATACTCGAATGACTCTCTACGATACCACTAGATAACTTATACCTAATAACATGTATAATGAAAAGAGAAACTAAGTAAATCACTCAACCTTGAAAACAAAGGCTTATGGCCAAAGTTTATTAAACATAAATTTCCATGCTTTTTAATAACCTGTAAAGCCAAGTATTTATGGGCAAAGATCTTAATAAATACCATGAAACTCTTAACGTACTATTCTAACTGCGGTTAAATGAGCAGTTTTATTTACAATTCGTCTTTAATAATTAAATATAAAACTCTTTTAAATAATTAAATTTCTAAACTAAGAGTTTTACTTGAACTTCCATTATTTTTCCCTTGTTAAGAAAAATTAGTCCTCGAATCTTGGTTACTATTTGACCTTAACCTCCTACTCTCTTATGATATCTTTACGGAGTTTCCTCCAATGTCTTTATTAATGCAAATTTGTAAAATTAACATGTAACACCCCAACTGTAACATCTCTAACCCGTAACCGTCGCCGGACTAAGGTTACAAGATATTACGAGCATTCATGTAATAGCCTAATTTTGAGCCTGATCGGAACGAGTGGTTTCGGGACCACCTAACCGAGTCAAAATATTTATTTTATTAATTTTTAGCATTTTCAGCATGTTAGAGTTACCGTACAAAAGTTTCGTAAAAAAATTTATCGATTAAATAGTTAATTTAGTAAAAAAGACTAAATCGCGTAAAGCGACAAATATGAGTTCCATTAGTTAAGTTGCTTCATTGATTATGGCTTTATTAATGGAAGGCCTTAAATGGTAAATAGACCCTTTTTAATGGTAGTGGACATTAATGGACATTAACTAATATATTATATATGTATATAAGTATGGATATATTAGTAAATTGATATATATGTTATTATTAAAAAAACAGATACATTAAAGGTGTCCATAAAAATCAGCATTGTTGCCGAAAGTGAAGAACAAAACAAGGTTTTATGCTTTCAAACAATCGGCCAAGTTTAGTTACTGGTACGATTTTTGATCCGTTTTTAATGATTTTTATGTTTTTGAACTTGTTGCAGCTCGATATAGCTGACCCATGCACTGATTTCTGAAATTGGTTATGTTTTTGAAATGTGCCATTGTTGAATATATGTGTATTTTGATGTTTCTTGATAAATTATTGATGGTTGTTTATAAATATACAATTTTTATAAAGTGATTTTTGACAAAAATGTCAAAAAAGGGTTAAATTGCAAAATGTTAAAATGTTGTGGTTAGAAATGTGAATAAAATGAAAACAAGGGCTTAATAGAAGCTATATGAAATTCGGCTATAGTGAATTTTTGTTAAAAATTGTGTAATTTGTTATTTTATGTATTAGGGACTAAAATGTTAAAGTATGAAAATATGAGGGCTATTTTGTAAATAGGCCAAAATACAAGTATATAGATTAAATTGAATGTGTTGGTCAATAAATGAATTAATTTGAATTCGTATAGATCAAGATAAACAAATATCGGAACTTGATCGGGGGAAACGAAAGGTAGATGAATAGTTGACGGATATACGAGGTAAGTTCGTATGGTTAAAAATCGAACTATTAGCTACTGTAATTGTTTTAATCGAAGGTATTTGTATATATAATGAATAATTTATTAGAATTATTGGCTCTATGAATATGTTGTTGCCATCGAATTATATGATTAATTGATACAAAAATTATAAGTTACAAGTATATGAATACAAATTTTATGATACATGATTTATAGGTTACAAGTACATGTTTATACGATACATGTTATAAAAGATACAAGAAGTATATGATTTTAAGATATATGTTGTATGATACAAATTACATGGTATATGTGAGCTATATATGAATATATGAGAAATGAATGAATTGATACTTGAATTATAGTACATGGATATTATATGTTTAATTTAAATGTCTATTGATTATATGTGTAAAGTGATTTTCGAGTCTTGTTCAAACCGTAGAAAGTCGTAGGATAAAAGTGAGATGTCACTAGGGCTACAGGTTGTTTGAGCTCCTACATTCTTTGCGGACTTACCATAGCTCATGAGCTTACATGTTCAGCCTCTAGGCTTACCGTTCATCCTTCGGGATTACATGTTCAACCTTCGGGCTTACCGTTCATCCTTCGAGATTACATGTTCAGCCTTCGGGCTTACCGTTCAGCCTTTGGGCTTAACATTATCGGCTTAAGAGGAGCATACAGTACATGACTTGAAAGAGAATATACGATGAATTGACAGATTTACAGGTTTACCTATATACACTGTGTATCGCTCGAGTATCCCTCAATGTGTCCAAAGGTTCAACTGGCAATTTACCGATATGTAATATATGAAATACATGTTATAAGAGATATAAGAAGTACATGATACATAACACTTGGTATACATGATTTATATGCTACAAGAATTACATGATTTATACGAATACATGCTATACGAATTACATGAATATATGTTATACGGGTTACATGATTTACATGGATTGATTGCTACAAGTGTTCATGAATTATAAAGATGATGTGTTACATTGAATTATATATGTTATAAGATGAAATCTTATATGAGATATATGATGGGTATAGATAAAATGAGAGATGAATTAGATATTAAATAGACATTACAAGTTTGGTTTCATCCTTGTGAATGGATGAATTATTGTTATTACTGATGAATTAATGTTATACGGGCATAATTCTGTTATCGGTTATATGAATGCGTTACAGGTCATATGAATGGTAATAAACTGATATAAATATCATGTGAGTTTAAATGCTTATTGTTTTCACTCATGATGTTTTGATGGAATATGAATAGGTAATATTTATAAGGTATAAGTATAGTTGGCTAACAAGTATATTGTTTTTAATGAGCAAGATACTGAGTATTAAATGTTAGTTTCATTGATTTGATTGAAAAGATGACGGTGCGAAAATAGAAACGAGGATATGTGTAACACCCCATGCCCCTATCCATCGCCCGAATGAGGATACGAGATATTACAAAACAGACACATAATTCATTTAACAATATATATATATATATACACATATACATATATATATATATATATATAATGCGCAAGCACACTTAATTTCCCAAACAAATTAACAAACATGCAATTGACCATTTGAAATTTACTTAATACTAAATGGCCATTACTATTCATATGGTACAAATCTCATGACTTAGCCAATTTTATGATCTTGTCTACTAGGGCCGAATGTACTTGTATAAAGACATCTCATCTACGATTTCTTTTCTATTTCATGACATTTGATAAATATTGATCAAACAAACTTCCAAGAAATTTACTCTAAATTTCCTTACCTTAATCGATTATTGTAACTTAAAAATCATCCATTTCTTTACTAATATAAGACAATTTGTGACAAAGAATATCAAATGAATGGTATGCATTTAAGCCTATATGCCAATTTCACATATCTATCCAAGACTCACAAATTTCCCAACTTATTACTGTTCGTTCATTACTTAACTTATCTATGGTCAAATACAACATGTATATCACCTTAGGCATTCCTTCCCAAAAGGACATCACATACAAAAACATCAACTAAGATCAAATAAGCATGCAATATTCAATTCTCAATCACTTATCAAAAGCACACATTCTTTCATAAAATTTCAACATTTGGTCATGCTTAAAATTCATACTCAAATAAAATGGTAACATAGTAAGCCATTTTTGCATGGCTATACACACATATATATATCATCAAAAGGATATTAATTTATAATCCAAAAGCCTATACATGCCATATTCAAAATTTAGTTACTAAATACCGAAAGAGCTTTGATAGTGTGGATGACTTTGATCTTAAAAATCTCGAGACCGTAGCTAACGAACGAGACCTATAAAACAGAAAATTAAAAGCAACAGAGTAAGCATTTCTAAGCTTAGTAAGTTTAAGTGATAGAATCATTTAAAAGATTAAAACATCTATATATCAACACTTGTCTATTTCTTCCTTTAGTCAATTGTAACCATTGTACGTGCATGTTAATTTAACTTTCCTTAACATGATTTCATATCACATAGATAAGTTCGATATATTAACAAGCTTCATCATTGGCCGAATACATCCAAATTCATCACAAGGCTAAATTTTCACATAATACAAAATCACAAATACTTGTTATTTCATACTTCAATTAAATATACTCCCATGCTCAGAGTAAATCATAACATATTTCACTTGAACCAAACTTCATGTATCATATATATATATATATATATATATATAAGCATTATACATTCATAAAACCCAAAGCATTGGCCGGAACAGTGCTATTCAACTGAATAATCATAGTTCGAATAGAATCAAATTCATAGTATGAATACGATACGTACCTGGCTACCTTAGAGTATTGAGAACATTAGTTAAAATTATTACAGCAGAAATCATAATTTTTCTAGCATGAATGCCTTCGGGACTAAGCTCGGATATTACACCTGGCACAAATGCCCTTCGGGACTATGCCCAGATATTTCACCTGGCACAAATGCCCTTCGGGGCTAAGCCTAGATATTACACCTGGCACAAATGCCCTTCTGGACTAAGCCCGGATATTTCACCTGGCACAAATGCCCTTCGGGACTAAGCCCGGATATTACACCTGGCACAAATGCCCTTCGGGACTAAGCCCGGATATTACACCTGAATCTTTGTATACATTTACAGATAAAAAATACATATCGAAATTTCACATCTTAATAGAATTCTCATTGATTCCATTCACGTGTGAACACATAATATATATATATATATATATATATATAACTTTCATTTATTATTCAGTCTATAGGCTTATAAGGACCTTATATTCGCCAAATTTTTCCTAGCTCATTTTCCAAAGATCATTCGGCTATATGCTTATACATAGATCGTATCATAAACAATTTTAGATAACTTGAAACCATTGAGCCGTGACTTATATATATATATATACATAATTCACTTCAAATAAACCAAATCCAACTTTTTATACTAACTTAATTACTTAAACTTACGTCGTATCTTTCTGAGTATCTAGGGTCGGCTATTCTGTCACCTTAGCTTTTCCCTTATCCGATGTTGTCCCTCTATGCTCTTGAGCTAAATCAAACAATTTAATTTAAAAAAAAAATTGAACTTTATTAATTCAACTCACTTGATCAATTACACTTCCATTTAACACAAGAGTACATACATTTCTTTTGCCACATACACACACACACACACACACACATTCGGCCCAAATCACATACATCATTAGTCACAATTAAATCATCGATAATTCAATACGCATAAACTTCAAACCACCAATTAAGAAATATTTCTATTAATATATCATACACCATTACCGAATGCTATAAGGACTCAAATCAAAACATCTCAATTATCTAATTTATTCATAATACATAAGTCATTTAACAAGCCTTCACCAAAAATATACACTATGGCCGAATGTTCTCCTAAAATTATCCAAAACTTTTCATAATCAATTCTCATAGACAACAATTCCACACCTCCAATCATCTTTATTAGCTTACAAAATTTGATCAAGTAACTAAAGAATTGTTTAATAAACAAATATTACCTATTTTGATGTTTTGGCCTTATTTACTAATCAAATTTACCAATCCTACTAATATTTTCCACAAACCGAATGTGAAAGAAAATCTATACAATCCCATAATATCAAATTTCCTTACAAATTCTATGATCATAGCTCAACTATCATTCCAAAGGGCACCAAAATATTCAAATAATCACTCAAAGTCTTATAGCTTCAAAATTTCAACCATTAAGCATACTACTAGCCATGGCTGAAAGCTTTACACATCAAAGACTCAAAAATTTCCACCATGGCAACGGAAATGACCTCATTTCTAGCTTAATTCCATGTATACTACCATAATTTATCATCTTTAAACATAAAACACAAAATCTCTCATAATGTGGCCATGACCGAAACATATATACATCAAATATATAGACAAAAATAAATCCATGGGTTGAATAGATATTCACATAACCATTGTAACCATTCAACTATCCATTAAAAATTATCAAAGAAGCTCACCTATTGAAGGAAATCAAAGTGCCGAAAGTTCATGTTCTTCCTCCCCCTTTCTTAAGCATTTTCAGCCATGAAAACAAAGAAAAGAACTTTGTTCTTTTCACCCCCTTTTTCTTCATTAATTTAATCATTAACATAAAATAAAACATAAAAATATTAACCTAATCATTTGCATGGCCGGCCACTAAGTATAAAATGGCTAATTTGACATGCAAGTCCATTTATTAGCACACTATATTATTTCTCTCTTGAATTTAGCCACCCATATTTTCCTATCTTATCACATAAATCCTTTTTATTTAGAAACACATTCAAATTGGAAAAAATAAAAAAATTTAAATTTCACACATGAATTAACACATATAATTGACATAAAATATTATATTCAAATATTCTTATGATTCGGTTAGCGGTCCCAAAACCGCTTCCCGACTAGGGTCAAAATAAGGCTGTCACAACTCTCCCCCTTTAGGGATTTTCATCCCCGGAAATCTTACCGGTGAATAAGTTTGGGTATCGTTCCTTCATAGCTTCTCGAGTTCCCAAGTTGCTTCTTCGATCCCGTGCTTGAGCCACAGTATCGTTACTAATGGAACCTTTTTATTTTGCAACTCTTTCACCTCGCGAGTTAAAATACATATGGGTTCTTTTTCATAACTCAAATCGAGCTGAATCTCAATTTCTGACGGATTAATCACATGCGAGGGATCGGATCTATAACGACGAAGCATCGATACATGAAAAACGTTATGGATCTTTTCAAGTTCAGGGGGCAAAATCAGCCTATAAGCAACTGGTCCAATCTGTTTTGATATCTCGTACGGTCCGATGAATCTCGGACTCAACTTGCCTTTACGACCGAATTTGAGCAACTTTTTCCAAGATGAAACCTTTAAAAACACTTTATCACCAATCTGATACTCGATATCTTTATGTTTCAGATCCGCGTATGATTTTTGACGATCGGATGCCGTTTTTAAACTATCACGAATTGTTTTCACTATCTGTTCAGCTTCTTTGACTAAATCAACCCCAAGAATCTTATTCTCACTAAGCTCGGTCCAAAACAGGGGTGTACGGCATCTTCGACCGTAGAGAGCTTCGTAGGGTGCCATTTGAATACTCGATTGAAAACTGTTATTATACGTGAATTCAATCAAAGGCAAATATTTTTCCCACGAACCGCTAAACTCGAGAATGCAGCATCTCAACATGTCCTCGAGTATCTGAATAACCCGTTCATATTGACCGTCAGTCTGCGGGTGAAAAGCGGTGCTAAAATGGAGCTTAGTACCCAATGCCTCATGCAATTTCTTCCAGAATCATGAAGTAAATCGAGGATCTCGCTTTGAAACAATAGAAGTCGGCACTCCATGCAATCGCACAATCTAGGGGACGTACAATTCCGCTAGCTTATCAAGTGAAAAGTCCGTACGAACCGGGATGAAATGAGCTGACTTTGTTAATCTATCAACAATAACCCAAATGGAGTCTTTCTTGCTCGGCGTTAGCGGTAAACCGGACACAAAGTCCATTGTAACTCAGTCCCACTTCCACTCCGGTATTAGGATCGGTTGAAGTAATCCTGAAGGCACCTGATGTTCTGCTTTTACTTGCTGACATACCAAACACTTAGATATGAAATCAGAGATGTCCCGTTTCATATCGTGCCACCAATATTGACATTTCAGGTTGTTATACATTTTAGTGCTGCCCGAATGAAATGACATTCGGCTATTATGGGCCTCATTCAGAATTGTCGAAATAAGCTCTGAATTTCTCGGTATACACACACGATCCCTAAACCTCAAACAATCATTTTCGTTGACTTGAAACTCAGAATTCACATTTGAATCACACTGAACTCGCTTAGCAGCTAAATCATCGTCAGCTTTCTGAGCGTCACCAATTTGTCGAAGTAACACGGGTCTTGCTTTTAATTCGGTAATCAACACATCGTCTGCCGACAACGTTAATTTCACGTTCATAGCTCGTAAGAAAAATAATGATTTTCAGCTAAGAGCGTCTGCAACTACATTAGCTTTTCCCGCGTGATAATCAATGACAAGCTCGTAGTCCTTAAGTAACTCTAACCACTGTCTTTGTCTTAGCTTCAAATCTCTTTGAGTCATTAAATATTTGAGACTCTTATGATCAGAAAAGATGTGGCATTTCTCACCGAACAGATAGTGACGCCAAATCTTCAGAGCAAAAATAATAGCAGCTAACTCAAGATCATGAGTCAGATAATTCCGCTCGTGAGGTTTCAACTGCCTTGAAGCATATGCGACAACTCGACTTTCTTGCATCAAAACGCAACCTAAACCGTTCAGAGATGCATCACTATAAACTACGAACTCTTTACCAGATTCTGGCTGAACTAGCACTGGAGCTTCCGTCAAAAGAACTTTCAACTGGTCGAAACTTTTCTGACACTTTTCAGACCACTCAAACTTGACATCTTTTTGTAGCAGTCTCGTCAATAGAGTCACAATCATCGAGAAACCCTTGATGAATCGTCAGTAATAACCGGCAAGTCCTAAGAAGCTTCGAACCTCGAAAACATTTCTAGGGGGTTTCCAGTCAAGAATAGCTGAAATTTTGTTCAGATCGAATCGAATACACGAGGTAGACACTATGTGTCCCAAAAAGCTGACCTCGTGCAACTAAAACTCGTACTTACTGAATTTCGCATACAATTGATTATCGCGCAACATTTGGAGCACAAGTCTCAAATGCTCGGCATGCTCGATCTCATTTCAAGAGTAAATCAGAATGTCGTCGATGAATACCACCACAAAACGATCCAGATACGGTCTAAACACCCGATTCATCAAGTCCATGAAAACTACAGAGGCATTAGTGAGCCTGAACGGTATCACTAAAAATTCATAGTGTTCGCACCTCGTTCTGAATGCGGTCTTTGGTATGTCAGAATCTCTAACTCTCAACTGGTAATAACTGGATCACAGATCAATCTTCGAAAACACTGAAGCTCCTTTCAACTGATCAAACAAGTCGTCAATTCGGGGCAACGGATACTTATTCTTTACGGTGGCTTTATTCAACTATCTGTAGTCGATACACATTCTCATAGTTCCATCTTTCTTTTTCACAAACAAAACTGGCGCACCCCAGGGTGAGAAACTCGATCGTGCGAAGCCTCTGTCTGTCAACTCTTGCAGCTGAGATTTCAATTCTTTTAACTCGGTAGGTGCCATACGGTACGGGGCAATCGAAATCGGAGTCGTACCTGGAACCAAATCTATACCGAACTCAACCTCTCTAACAGGCGGCAATCCCGGTAATTCTTCGGGAAACATATCCGAAAACTCACAAACTACAGGCACAGTCCCAAGTTCTCGTTCAGATACTTTGTCGTCTAACATATAAACCAGGTACGCTTCATAACCTTTTCTCACGTATTTCTGGGTTGACATGGAAGTTATTACGGCCGGTAATTCTTTTAAATCAGTGGATTTAATACGAATTATCTCATTATTCGAACCTCGCAGTTCGATAGCCTTTCGTTTGCAATTCACTACCGCATCGTGTATAGTCAACCAATCCATTCCAAGAATAATATCGAATTCATCGAAGGGTAAAAGCATCAAGTCAGCCGGAAAACAAAAATCTCCTACCATTAGGGGACAATTCTTGCATATTTTGTCGACCAGAACACAACGACCCAAGGGATTTGACACTCGAATTACGAACTCAGTAGACTCAATAGGAAGAGTCTTACTGGAGGCTAAAGTTTCACACACATATGAATGGGTTGAACCGGGATCAATCAGAGCGATAACATCAATATTAAAGAGAGTGAAAGTACCGGTAATAACATCCGGAGAAGAAGCCTCCTCTCGGGCACGAATAGCATACGCTCTGGTAGGAGCACGAGCCTCGGATCTGACTGCAGTGTCTCTAGTCCCTCTCCGACTGCCGCTAGTATTTCCTCCACGCCTCAGTGGCCTACCTCGTGCTATCATACCACTAGGTCTTTGACTCGGATCGGGATTGCGTTCATCCATCTTCGGACAATCCTTAATAAAATGATCGGCGGATCCACATCTGAAACAAGAACGATCATGAAATCTACAGCTCCCCGGGTGCCATTTGCCACAATATTTACAATCAGATCTGTCCCGACGTTCATTTCCAACACTGGCGACAGAAGTAGCTCGCGAACTCACAGGGGGTCGATGATGATCACGTCTAGTAAAACCCGAGGTATTCTTAGATCGGCCCGAATCATCTCTAATTTTCTTGGATGATTGCTGAAAAGACTTTCCCGCCGATCTCTTTCGGAATTCTTTAACTCCATCTTCAGCCTTTTTCTTTTCGTTCTCGAGCTCTTGGGCCTTGCAAGCTCACTCGACTAGAACAACAAACTCTTTGATTTCCAAAATTCCCACCAGCAATCTAATATCTTCGTTTAATCCGTCCTCGAAACGTTTACACATGATAGCCTCAGATGATACACACTCACGAGCGTATCGGCTGAGCCGCACGAATTCTCTCTCGTATTCAGTTACTGACATCTGGCCTTGTTTAAGCTCAAGAAATTCCTTCCGTTTCTGATCGATGAATCTCTGACTGATGTATTTCTTGCGGAATTCGGTTTGGAAGAACTCCCAGGTAACCCGCTCTCTCGGGATGACAGAAACCAAAGTGTTCCACCAGTAATAGGCAGAGTCACGTAGCAGAGATACCGCACATTTCAGACACTCTTCGGGCGTACATGACAACTCATCGAACACTCGAATTGTATTATCGAGCCAAAACTCGACCCGCTCAGCATCATCACTGGGTGTAGCCCGAAACTCTTTAGCCCCATATTTTCTAATTTTGTCGACCGGGGGCCTACTCGATCTCACCGAATCGGTCACAGGAGGGGCCACATAGGTTGGGAACGGAGTATTCGAGGGCGGGGGTTGTGGAACAGTCGGATTTGTTCTAAGAAATTAGGTGAACCAGTCACTCATCATTGTATAGAAGGCTTGTCTCGTGTCATCGCCTCGATGACCAATATTCGGCTGAGAGTCATTCGGCGCTGTCCCTTGCGCAGGAGCAGGCGCTACGCTCTCAATATCGTCCGCTACGGCTCGATCGGGATCAGGATTCATTTCTATAAAAAAAAAATCACATTTCAATTGTCAGAGTCATCACACTATCGTATTATCACATAATGGCATGTATAGCTAGACTCATACGTGCTACGTTAGTTTGAGAATCGACTAAATCGTAGGTCCGATACCAATTAAATGTAACACCCCATGCCCATATCAGTCACTGGAATGGGGATACGAGATATTACAAAACAGACACATAATTCATTTAACAATATATATATATATATATATATATATATAGTGCGCAAGCACACTTAATTTCCCAAACAAATTAACAAACATGCAATTGACCATTTGAAATTTACTTAATACTAAATGGCCATTACTATTCATATGGTACAAATCTCATGACTTAGCCAATTTCATGATCTTGTCTACTAGGGCCAAATGTACTTGTATAAAGACATCTCATCTGCGATTTCTTTTCTATTTCATGACATTTGATAAATATTGATCAAACAAACTTCCAAGAAATTTACTCTAAATTTCCTTACCTTAATCGATTGTTGTAACTTAAAACTCATCCATTTCTTTACTAATATAAGACAATTAGAGACAAAGAATATCAAATGAATGGTATGCATTTAAGCCTATATGCCAATTTCACATAGCTATCCAAGACTCACAAATTTCCCAACTTATTACTGTTCGTTCATTACTTAACTTATCTATGGTCAAATACAACATGTATATCACTTTAGGCATTCCTTCCCAAAAGGACATCACATACAAAAACATCAACTAAGATCAAATAAGCATGCAACATTCAATTCTCAATCACTTATCGAAAGCACACATTCTTTCATAAAATTTCAACATTTGGTCATGCTTAAAATTCATACTCAAATAAAATGGTAACATAGTAAGCCATTTTCGCATGGCTATACACACATATATACATCATCAAAAGGATATTAATTTATAATCCAAAAGTCAAGCCCATACATGCCATATTCAAAATTTGGTTACTAAATACCGAAAGAGCTTTGATGGTGTGGATGACTTTCATCTTAAAAATCCCGAGACCGTAGCTAACGAACGAGACCAATAAAATAGAAAATTAAGAGCAATAGAGTAAGTATTTCTAAGCTTGGTAAGTTTAAGTGATAGAATCATTTAAAAGATTAAAACATTTATATCTCAACACTTGTCTATTTCTTCCTTTAGTCAATTGTAACCATTGTACGTGCATGTTAATTTAACTTTCCTTAACATGATTTCATATCACATAGATAAGTTCGATATATTAACAAGCTTCATCATTGGCCGAATACATCCAAATTCATCACAAGGCTAAATTTTCACATAATACAAAATCACAAATACTTGTTATTTCATACTTCAATTAAATATACTCCCATGCTCAGAGTAAATCATAACATATTTCACTTGAACCAAACTTCATGTATCATATATATATATATAAGCATTATACATTCATAAAACCCAAAGCATTGGCCAGAACAGTGCTATTCAACTGAATAATCATAGTTCGAATAGAATCAAATTCATAGTATGAATACGATACGTACCTGGCTAACTTAGAGTATTGAGAACATTAGTTAAAATTATTACAGTAGAAATCATAATTTTTCCAGCATGAATGCCTTTGGGACTAAGCTCAGATATTACACCTGGCACAAATGCCCTTCGGGACTATGCCCGGATATTTCACCTGGCAAAAATGCCCTTCGGGACTAAGCCCGGATATTACACCTGGCACAAATGCCCTTCGGGACTAAGCCCGGATATTTTACCTGGCACAAATGCCCTTCGGGACTAAGCCCGAATATTACACTTGGCACAAATGCCCTTCGGGACTAAGCCCGGATATTACACCAGAATCTTGGTATACATTTACAGATAAAAAATACATATCGAAATTTCACATTTTAACAGAATTCTCATTGATTCCATTCACGTGTGAACACATAATATATATATATATATATATATGGATATAACTTTCATTTATTATTCAGTCTATAGGCTCACAAGGACCATATATTCGCCAAATTTTTCCTACCTCATTTTCCAAAGATCATTCGGCTATATGCTTATACATAGATCGTATCATAAACAATTTTAGATAACTTAAAACCATTGAGCGGTGACTTATATATATATATATATATACATAATTCACTTCAATAAACCAAATCCAACTTTTTATACTAACTTAATTACTTAAACTTACCTCGTATCTTTCTGAGTATCTACGGGTCGGCTATTCCGTCACCTTAGCTTTTCCCTTATCCGATGTTGTCCCTCTATGCTCTTGAGTTAAATCAAACAATTTAATTTGAAAAAAATTGAACTTTATTAATTCAACTCACTTGATCAATTACACTTCCATTTAACACTAGAGTACATACATTTCTTTTGCCACACACACACACAAACACACACACATATTCGGCCCAAATCACATACATCATTAGTCACAATTAAATCATCGATAATTCAATACGCATAAACTTCAAACCACCAATTAAGAAATATTTCTATTAATATATCATACACTATTGCCGAATGCTATAAGGACTTAAATCAAAACATCTCAATTATCTAATTTATTCATAATAAATAAGTCATTTAACAAGCCTTCACCAAAAATATGCACTATGGCCGAATGTTCTCCTAAAATTATCCAAAACTTTTCATAATCAATTCTCATAGACAATAATTCCACACCTCCAATAATCTTTATTAGCTTACAAAATTTGATCAAGTAACTAAAGAATTGTTTAATAAACAAATATTACCTATTTTGATGTTTTTGCCTTATTTACTAATCAAATTTACCAATCCTACTAATATTTTCCACAAACCGAATGTGAAAGAAAATCTATACAATCCCATAATATCAAATTTCCTTACAAATTCTATGATCATAGCTCAACTATCATTCCAAAGGGCACCAAAATATTCAAATAATCACTCGAAGTCTTATAACTTCAAAATTTCAACCATTAAGCATACTACTAGCCATGGCCGAAAGCTTTACACATCAAAGACTCAAAAATTTCCACCATGGCAACAGAAATGACCTCATTGCTAGCTTAATTCCATGTATACTACCATAATTTATCATCTTTAAACATAAAACACAAAATCTCTCATAATGTGGCCATGACCGAAACATATATACATCAAATATATAGACAAAAATAAATCCATGGGTTGAATAGATATTCACATAACCATTGTAACCATTCAAATATCCATTAAAAATTATCAAAGAAGCTCACCTATTGAAGGAAATCAAAGTGCCAAAAGTTCATGTTCTTCCTCCCTCTTTCTTAAGCATTTTCGGCCATGAAAACAAAGAAAAGAGCTTTGTTCTTTTCACCCCATTTTTCTTCATTAATTTAATCATTAACATAAAATAAACATAAAAATATTAACCTAATCATTTGCATGGCCGGCCACTAAGTATAAAATGGCTAATTTGACATGCAAGTCCATTTATTAGCACACTATATTATTTCTCTCTTGAATTTAGCCACCCATATTTTCCTATCTTCTCACATAAATCCTTTTTATTTAGAAACACATTCAAATTGGCAAAAATCAAAAAATTTAAATTTCACACATGAATTAACACATATAATTGACATAAAATATTATATTCAAATATTCTTATGATTCGGTTTAGCGGTCCCGAAATCGCTTCTCGACTAGGGTCAAAATAAGGCTGTCACAATATGAATCAGTACAAGTATATGTATAATACTCGACAAGTTAGTGACATTGGTAAATTCATATGACACGTAAGTAGATGTGATAAATTACGCATGAATTACATGACTGTTAAGGAAATAAATGTTGAATTAGATGAAGTTGGTTTAAAAGCAATCAAATTGTCTAAAATGACAAGTTAATTATTAAATCTTTTATATAGTGCTGATAATTATATGAGCTTACTAGGCTTATTAGCTTACTCTATTTATTCTCTGTATTTTACAGTGATTCGAATGCTCGTTCGGGTTGGAAGTCATTGAAGATTACATCACACTATCCAGGAGGCAATTGGTATTTCTGAACTCTTTGAAATGGGGTAATATGGCATGTATAGGCTAGTTAATAAGTTGATTTATATTGTCATTTGTGTATATGAATGAGATATGATCTTTTGTATTTTGATCAAGCTATGCGATATGGCTTGAGTGAAAATGGTTGATGTGATATAGAAGTATTATATGATGTGTTTATGTTATGATAGTTTTGATAATTAAGGATTTGGTATAGATGATATATGATTATGAATATGTGGTATAATTGGTAGTTGTAATTGTATTACAAGTTTAGATGCATATGTGAGGCCACATGAAATGACCATTTTAGTATGAGCTTATTTGTGAAATATGGTAGGTTCATGTTTGAATTGATGAGAATATGCTATGTTGAAATGAATGAAAATGAGTTATGAATTATAGATACAAGGTATGAAATGAATACATGAAAGATAGTATAAGTTTGTGTTGTATATGGCATTGAATTGGTTGGCTATGAAATGACCTATTATGTGATTTGAATTAGTTGAATTGGCTACCTATCTATGCTTGAAAATGTTATGCAAATGATCCTTGTAGGTACACGACATAAGAGGTGTGAAAATGGCTTAAACCAAGCTTATTTCGTGCCACACTCCAGAGCACACAGGCGTGTGACTCTGACCGTGTGACCCATGCATATTAGTTAAATTGGTTAGGATGCCACATGGGTTGGACACACAGGCGTGTCTTTTACCCGTGGGTGCAAGTTAGTAGCTTCCAAATTTTCACACAGCCTAGACACACGGACATGTCTTATGGCCATGTGCACAAGTTAGTGTGTATGCCCTATTTTCACACGGCCTGGACACATGGACATGTCTGGTGACCGTGTGAGGCACACGGCCTGGGCACATGGCCGTGTGACCCTATTCTGAAAATTTTATTAAGATTTCTCATATCCTTTATATGTTATCAATTTAGTCCCTAATTTATGAATGAAGCTTTATATGTCTGTTTTAAGCATGCTATGTTTTTATATGATTGATATTGTTGAAATGAATATATGTTTGATAAAGAGTATAAAGTTTTACTATTTCAGTTTGAATTATAAGTCCAGTAATCCCCATTACCTATTCCGGCGATGGTTACGGGATAGGGGTGTTACAATTCATAACAATTTACAAACAATTCACAAGTTCATCAATCAAAAACCTCATAACATATTCAAAAATCAACATTAAATCCCTTTTAGAAGGTTTACGAAACCTCAATCATGCATTAGAAATGAATCGGGGCTAAATCGATAACATTAGAAAACTTTAAGACTCATAAAATTTTTTCTTTATAATTAGGGCACATGCCCGTGTGGCTAGGCCGTGTGTCTCACACGACCGTGCCTTGCACATCATCTTAGTTCGTGTGCAACACTAACTAAGGCCACACGGTCACTAGACAGGCCCGTGTGTCCAAACTGTGTGTCATCCTGATTTATTCACACAGCCACAAGACATACCTGTGTGTCTAGTCCGTGTACTAAACTGACCAATTCGTTTAAGGTGCAGGGCTCACACGGTCGAGTCACATGCCCGTGTGCTCTAGCCGTGTGGCACAAATTTGGCTTGGTTTAAGCCATCTTTCACACCCAAACTTTTCCATTTACCTACAAGCAAAATATGCAACATTTACAAACCAATATCAGCTAAATTCATGCTCCAAACATATATCAGTATAACCAATTCATCCTCAACCTATTCACAGTCAAAATGATTTCATTTCATACTATTTTATAAGACATAAACTTAGCCAAACATCCACCACATAATTCATTCATATACCATTCCCAAATTCTAATAAAATCTTACCAAAATATACCATTGGGTTTAAACCATAATGACCATACTCAACTAGGCGAAAAGAGCTTTATAAGGCATGCCAAACTTGCATCATTTATCACCTACCAAAACAAACATATTCATACACTTAGCTAGCCAAATCACTTAGCATAGCATAATTACAACTCAAAATATAACAAAACTTCTCTAGCATATATGTAACAGCCCGATTTAGACCCTAATCGGAACGAGTGGTTTTGAGACCACTTAACTTAGTTAAAATATTATTTTTATTATTTTAATAATTTTTTCAGTGTGGTAGTATGATTGTGTGAAAGTTTCGTAAAGAAATTTTACCGATTAAATAATTAATTCGGTAAAAAGGATTAAATCGCGTAAAGTGAAAACTATGTGTGCCATTAGTAAAATGACTTATTTCATCATGGCTTTATAAATGGGAGTCCTTGCTTTATAAATGGGAGTCCTTGCATGGTAATTATGTAGTTGCAAATTTGAGTGGACGGTAGTGGACGTTGAATTACATAATTTTATATGGTTATTAAACATGGGTATTTTGGTAAATTATGGAATAATGCCTAATAAAATAAAACCATATGATATTTTTATTATGTTTAATCATCTTCAACTGAATAACTAAACAAAGAAAGGGTATTGGAAGTTTTTACATTTGGCTAAGGCATTTTGCTCAATCAAGGTACGGTTTTGTCTCAGTTTTTAATGATTTTTATGTTTTTGAGCTCGTTGTAGCTAGGTATAGTTGACCCATACCTCAATTTCTAAAATTGATTGTGTTTTTGAAATGTTCCATTGATGAGTACATGTTTGCTTTAATATTTCTTGATAAATTATTGATGGTTGTTTATAGATATACAAGTTTTATAAAGAGATTTTTGATGAAATTGAGTATTTGGAATTAAATTGAAAAAGACAGAATTTTTGTGGTTAGAAATGTAAATAAAATGAAAATATGGGCTATTTAAATCCTATATAAAATTCAGCTAAATACATGTATAATGGGATTTTGTGTATTTTTGCATAATTATGCATTAAGGACTAAATTGTTAAATTATGAAAATACAAGGGCTATTTTACAAAATGGCCAAAATACTTGTATATGTGTTTAATTGATTATGTTAGTGAATAATTGAGTTAAATTTGGTTAAATTACATCAAGATCAAGATAAACGAATTCAAGATTTTGATCGAGGAAAACCGGAAAGTAGACGAATAGTCAACGGATACACGAGGTAAGTCCGTATGGTTAAAAATCGAATTATTAGCTAATGAAATTGTTTTTAATTGATGGTAATTATATACATAATGAATAATTTACTAAAATTATCGGCTCTATGAATATGTTGCCGTCACTAAATTATATGATTAAATTGATACAAAAATTATATGTTATATGAAATGATGGATAATCGGCCAAATTGTGAGTATGTAATGGTAGATATGTTAAATGGATTTGTACTTGATTATATTAATATTACATGATGATGGAATGCCATAATATATTCGGTCTTGTGTTTGGAAGTAATGAAGTACTTTGGGGTTGAGTAAATGTATATTGGAGTTAATTGAATTTTAGTATATGATAAATTAAATGCCTTGTATGTGGTAAGTTACTAAGCAAATATTTGTCGTTGATTAAATTAAATACTATATACATATATGTGTCGAATTGAAATGTATAAAAAGTTGAGGTTACCGAATGCAAATAGAGTTGATAAATTTGAATTGATGAATATTGAGTAATTGAATTTCGGCAATGAGTGTGCGAGTAAAAAAGGTTACGGATGTAAAAGTTGCACTAGTGTGCGAGCCTGATTATTGAGCACTAAGTGTGCAAGCTTAAGTATCAAGCACTAAGTGTGCGAATTCGATATATAATGTTGAATAACTATTGGCATTAAGTGTGCGACTTTTCGAGTAATTGGGAATAGTCGAATATATTTTTGCCTGGAATTTCTTGAGAAGTATTTATGATTTATAAATTTGAATTTGAGCAGGTGAGTATCAAACCTATAGGGTTAATATTATTGATCGTATATCTGTGTGATTAATAATGTAAAGAAGGTTGCATGATAGATGTACGAATTGGATGAGTAAAATGATATGATTATATATATCTATATACGATACCATGTAGTAAGTTTAGATGTATTGAATTTTAATTGACTGCAAGTATTCATGTTGAAATGAAATATATGAAGTTATATGTGATATTGCCGAATGGGTGATACCTTGTTAATCATGTTAAGAAAATTACTTCGGTTGAGTTTCGACATTTGAAAGTCCGTATGAATTATGATGAATACTTATGACTTTGGATATGTGAGTTATGTGCTAGAACAAATTTCGTATAAGTGATATATCGGGCTAAAAGCCTAGCAGGCCTTGAGTCAGTGTGATTTATCAGGCTAAAAGCCTAGCAGGCCTTGAGCCGGTGAGTTTTATCAGGCTTGTGCCTAGCAAGCTTATACCGGTGTATTATTTTAGGCTCGATGCTTACAAAGTTGTGTGCCAATGTGGTACGGAATGTGTAAGACTAGTTGGATGGTCAGGTATGACCTAATTTATTGGGTATTCAAAATTAGGTGAGTAAGTAACACGATTATTTGTTACAAATTATGAATTATTGAAATGAAAAATGATATATGATATAGTATACATAAATGATAGATGAAATGATGTGAGTATTGAAAAGTTACATGAGATCAATGATTTATATAGATGAATTGATGCATGGTTCAAATGAAATATAGTTATGAAAAGTGACATGATTTATATAGAAGGTATATTTGAAAATGAATTACTGATGTTACTGATGAGTTAATATTTATACGGGTATAATTCTGCTATCGGTTATATGAATGTGTTACAGGTTATACATAATCAAATAAATCGACACCAATGCTATGTGAATTCTATGATATTGATGTTGCATAGGTGATATGTGATATAAATGGTTTAGTTACATATATGACACTTAGTATGCAAGATACAGGGTTTCCGATGTTGGTCTCAAGGGTTCAACTGTAAAGATGATGCTACGAGAATAGAAATGATGATACAAATCAGTACAGGTATACATGATACACTTGACAAGTAAGTGACATTGATAAATTATATGACACGTGAGTAGATGTGATAAATTACACATGAATTACATGACTGTTAAGGAAATAAATATTGAATTAGATGAGGCTGGTTCAAAAGCAATCTTATTACTTAATATGACAAGCTTAATGTTAAATCTTTTATCTAGTGCTGATAATTATACAAGCTTACTAATCTTACTAGCTTACTCTATCTATTCTCTGTATTTAAGTGATTCGAATGCTCACTCGGGTTGGAAGTCATCGAAGATTTCATCACACTATCCAGGAGACAATTGGTATTTCTGAATCCTTTGAAATGTGGAAATATGGCATGTATATGCTAGTTAATAAGTTGATTATATGGTCACTTGTTTATATGAATGTGAAATGAATTTTGGGTATTATGATCAAGCTATGTGATATGGCTTGATATGAGAAAAGTCAGTTTGATATGGAGGCATTATATGATGTGTGCATTTAGTGGTAAAATTTATAATTGGAATTTTGTTTTGAATGATATGTGGTTGTGGATGAGTTGATAAGAATGGTGAAATGTGACTAATTTGTAAGTGGTATTTAGATGTATATATATATATATATGACTGCATGAAATGGTTACTTTAGTATAGACTTATTTGTGATTCATGATATGTTGGATTAATGTTGAATGATGATGACGTTTGATAAGTTTAAAGTCTTACTGTTCTAGTTTAAGTTACAAGTCTGATAATGCCTCTTACCTATTTCAGCGACGGTTATGGGATAGGTGTGTTACACTATACATGCCATACTTAGCTATTCATATACATCAGAGGTACCAAAATGAGTTCAGATAGTGCGATGTTGATCCTCGACAACTTTCGAGCCTTCAGTAGCTTCGATGATCTATCAAATAGAAATGGACAAACCAAGTAAGCTTTGAAAGCTTAGTAAGTCATAAGCAAGTAATTTAACATATAATCTTAACAATAAAACTACAATTCCATCAATTTTAACCATGAACAAGCATTACAAACCTTTATCCATGTCCAACCACATGGTTACTCATTTAAATGAGATTCATCCTTCTTTGATTCAATTCATATTATCTTACATATATACTCCATCTCAACAACTAACACATCGTACATACCTATCCTTTTTCATACCACTACTTCCATAAGCATTACCATACCTCATTTGTTGAACCATCTGGATTAAGAGTCGAACATTCAAACATAACATCCGATAAGTACCTATACCATGGCCCGTAGTGAAATCAAGGTAACTTATCTCGGAGCACCTATACCATGGCCCATAGCCAAATTAAGGCCACTCCCGAAACATCTATACCATGGCCCTTAGCCAAATCAAGTTGTTTATTGCACCCATAGTGCTTATATCATGGCCCGAAGCCAACATTTTACCCTAGTGACATGTCACTACCTTCTGAAACTAATCCTACAATTCAACTGATCTTTCTCAATCTCGTTTCTATTACTAACTCATCCACAACATCAATATCACAAATTCCACCTCCTCCGAGGTTCCATTCATTTCAATTCATTTAATAACAATGCAATTAACAGCATTATAATGAAATTACTACTTATGAACTCACCTCAAGTGTGATTCGTTGAAATAAGTCGATTACTCGTCGACTTTCGTTTTCCTGCTGTCCAAGTTCGAATTTCGCTTTTCTTGATCTTAATTTTGCTTGACTAAGGCCGAATAAACCAAGAGCTAAAACCTAGCTTTTCTTTCTCTCAATTTCGGCAAACATAAGCAAAATAATGGCCATTTTCTATTTTGTTTTATTATAACATATGATAAAAACCATTTTACAAATTTGTCCTTCATTAATAACATTATAAAATCACATGTATTAAGGTCATTTATGACCACCTAACCAATCAATGGTATAATTACTCATCAAGGCCATTTCATTTAAAACCACTCTTAATTCGGCACTAATTCATATAATTAGCCACATTGGTATTTTCTACAACTTAATCTATTTCCATAATTAAACACTCATATGGCTAAATTTTCATACGAGATTTTCACACATGCTAATTCACATATTAAAAACATAAAAAATAATAAAAAAATTTCTAACTCGGATATGTGGTCCTGAAACCACTATTCCAACTAAGGTTCAAACCGGGCTGTTACAACTCTCCCCCTTAAGGATTTTCGTCCCCTAAATTCTTACCGTTAAATAGATTCGAATACTATCGTCTCATGAAATCCTTAGGCTCCCACGTATCCTCTTCAATCCCGTGTTTGTGCCACAAAACTTTTACTAAAGAAATTTTCTTATTTCTCAATTCTTTGATTTCACGAGCTAAAATTCGAATCGGTTCTTCATTATATGACAAATCTGGCTGAATCTCAACCTCCGTAGGAGAAATCACATGCGTAGGATCCGATCGGTATCTCTGTAACATCTAAACATGAAATACATTATGAATCTTCTCTAACTCGGGTGGTAACAACAATCTATAAGCAACTGGCCCAATATGCTTTATTATCTCATACGGTTCGATGATCCTCAAACTCAATTTGCCTTTCTGGCCAAACCGTAACACTTTCTTCCATGGCAACACTTTCAGAAACACTTTATCACCAATCTCAAACTTGATATCTTTTCATTTCAAATCCGCATACGATTTCTGACGGTCTGATGTTGCTTTCAGACTTTCTCAAATAAATTTCACTTTCTGCTCTGTTTCTCAGATCAAATCGACCCCGTGTATCTTATTCTCACTAAGCTTAGTCCAGTACAAAGATGTTCTACATTTACGACTGTAAAGAACCTCGTATGGTGCCATTTTCAAACTCGTTTGAAAACTATTATTATATGCAAATTCAACCAATGCCAGGTATCATTCCCATGTACCTTCAAATTTAAGAACACAACATCTCAACATATCTTTAAGAATCTAAATAATTTGCTTGGACTGGCCATCTGTCTGTAGATGAAAAATAGTACTTAAATGAAGTTTCGTACTTAAGGCATCCTGCAGTTTCTTCCAAAACCACGATGTAAACCTCAAATCTCTATCCAATACAATAGAAATAGGAATCCCGTGTAATCTCACAATTTGAAAAATGTACAATTCAGCAAGTTTATCAAGTGAGTAATCGATATGAATCGGAATGAAATGAGTTGATTTAGTCAATCTATCTACAATGACCTATATAGAATCTTTCTTGCTCAGCGTCAATGGTAAACCTGATACAAAATCCATCGTAACTCTGTCCCATTTCCACTCAAGAATCATTATCGGCTGAAGCAACCCAGATGGAACTTGATGTTTAACTTTAACTTGTTGACATACTAAACATTTTGAAACAGAGTCAGAAATGTCTCGTTTCATACCGTGCCACCAATAGTGTTGTATCAAATCATGATACATTTTCGTACTACCCGGATGAACAGAAAACTAGCTATTATGAGCTTCGCCCAAAATCATCCGAATCAATTCCGAATTCTTCAGAATACATATTAGGTTTTTGAATCTCAGACAACCCTCGACATCAACCTGAAACCCTGAATCTTTATTTAAATTGCATTGAGCCCATTTTTCTATCAATTCATTATCAACTTTCTGAGCTTCGTAAATTTGCTGAATGAATAACGGCTTTGCTTCCAACTCAACTACAATCGTGCTATCATTAAAAATAGACATATGCGCATTCATTGCACGAAGAGAAAATAGAGATTCTGACTTAAAGTATCAGCAACAACATTAGCCTTTCCTAGATGGTAATCAATCACAAGTTCATAATCTTTTAATAACTCTAACCATCGTCCCTGTCTCAAATTCAGGTCTTTCTAAGTCATCAAATATTTTAAACTCTTATGGTTAGAATAAACGTGACATTTCTCCCCGAACAAGTAGTGACGCCAAATCTTTAATACAAATACGGTAGTTGCCAATTCTAAATCATAAGTCGGATAATTCTTTTCGTGTAGTTTTAACTGTCTAAAGGCATAAGCTATGACCTTACCTTCCTGCATCAAAACATGTCCCAATCCATTTAATGATGCATCACTATAAACAACAAATTCTTTACCCGATTCTGGTTGGACTAACACCGGAGCTTCGGTTAACAAAGCTTTCAACTGATCAAAACTCTTTTGACACCTCTCTGACCATTCAAATTTCACATCTTTCTGTAATAGTTTTGTCAACGGAGTTCCAATCATAGAGAAGACTTTGACAAAATGTCTATAATAACCCGCAAGTCCTAGAAAACTTCAGACTTCAGAAACATTTCTCGGAGGTTTCTAATTAAGTATAGCTGAAATCTTGCTCGGATCAACCCGAATACTTGATACTGATGCAACATGTCCCAGAAAACTGACGTTTTTTTTAACCAGGATTCACATTTACTAAATTTCGCATATAGTTGCTTATCATGTAGGGTCTGAAGCACAACTCTTAAATGCTCGTCATGTTCACTTTTATTCCGCGAATAAATCAAAATATCATCAATGAACACAACAACAAATTGATCTAAATACGGTCTGAAAATCCTTTTCATTAGATCCACAAAGATAGCAGGTGTTAATTCGAAAGGCATAACCAAGAATTCATAATGGCCATACCTCGTTCAGAAAGTTGTTTTCGGCACATTAGAGTCTTTAATTTGTAGCTGATATTATCCTGATCTCAAGTCTATCTTTGAAAATACAACAGACCCTTTCAATTGATCAAACAAATCATTAATTCTGGACAGAGGATATTTGCTCTTTAGAGTAAATTTATTCAATTGACAGTAATCTATGGACATTCTCATCGCGCTGTCTTTCTTTTTCACGAACAAAACCGGGGCACCTTAAGGTGAGAAACTCGGTCTCGCGAACCTTCTATCTGTCAACTCCTGCAACTGAGACTTTAACTCTTTTAATTCTACCAGTTTCATTCTATATGATGCTATCGAAATCAGAGTAGTCCCCGACATCAATTCAGTGCCAAACTCGACTTCTCAGCAGGTGGTAATCCCGGAAGTTCTTAAGGAAACACATCAGGGAATTTACAAACAACAGGCACTGATTCAATTTTCTTATTAGCCACTTTTGAATCTATCACATAGGCTAAATAAGCTTCATATCCTTTATTCACATACTTTCAAGATTTCATTGTAAATATAACAACAGGCAACCCATTCAATCACTGGATTCGACCCAGACTATTTCATCATTCTTGCATCTCAAATCTATAACTTTCCGTTTACAATTCACAACAACATCGTGTAAAGTCAGCCAATCCATTCCTAGACTTATATCAAATTCATTGAAAGGTAATAACATCAAATCAACCAGAAAACATATATCTCAAATCATTAACGGACAGTTCTTGCATACTTTATATACCAGCACACTTTTGCCTAAGGGGTTTGATACTCTAATTACAAACTCAGTAGACTCTACAGGAAAACTGTGTACCAAATTCATACATATATAAGAATTTGTTGATCTAGGATCTATCAATGCAGTCACAGAAGTATCGTAAAAGTGAATGTACCTGTAATAGCATCATGAGATGGAGCTTCCTTTCGAGCTCAGATAACGTATGCTCTGGCAGGTGCTCTAGCCTCTGACCTTACTGCCGTATCTTTTGTAGCCCCAAGACTACCGCTCATATTTCTAGCACCTTTAGGTGGTCTCCCTCTAGCCATAGTGTTATTTGGTTTTACGTTCTGTACTGTCTCTTGTTCAATCATCTAAGGGCAATCTCGTTTAAAATGATCTAGTGATCCACATTTATAGCAAGCTTTGTTACATTTGTTCCAGCATTCACCGAAATGTCGTATTCTGCATTGCTAACACTCGGCTTTATTATCCCGAACACTACCAACACTCGACACTGAAGTAGCTCGAGCTTTAGAACCAGAATATTATTTTGCATGATCTCTTCGGTAGTAACATATTCCCGAGCATACTTGCTCAATGGTACAAATTCTTGCTCATATTCTGTTACCGACATTCGACCTATTTTAGTTCTTGAAATTCTTTATGCTTCAGATCAAGAAATTGCTGGCTGATATGCTTTTTTCGAAATTCTATCTCCCAGGTGACTCGTTCCCTCAGAACCATTGTCAAAGTTTTCCACCAATGGTACGCATTATCCCGAAGTAGAGATACTACACATTTTATACACTCATCAGGTGTGCAGGATAGTTCATCAAATACTCTAATTGTGATTTCTAGCCAAAACTCAACCCTCTCTGCATCATCATCAGCTGTAGCCCAAAATTCTTCAGCTCTGAATTTCTAAATTTTATCAACTGGTGGCTTTCCCGATCTCAACAGATCAATAATTTGTGGAATTACGGGAATTTATTGAGTAATAGGTGGCGGTGGAGGTTGTTGTACAGCTGGATTCATACAAATGAATTCTGTAAACCATTCATTCATCATCTAGAAGAAGGCTTGCTTAGCCTCTCCCTCATGGCTACTAGTAGCGATTCTAGATTTAGTTGGCATCGCCCTTTGAGCAGGAGCCGGTGCATTGTTTTCTAAATCATTAGCTACGGCTCTTTCGGGATCCATTTACTATACGAAAACACATTTCATTTGTCAGGATTCATCACACTAACTTAATTCATAAATATGGCATGTATAGCTAGACTCAAACACGCTACGTTAGTCCTAGAATCGACTAAACCGTAGCTCTGTTCCCAACCAAATGTAACACCCCTAACCCGTAACCGTCGTCGGACTAGGGTTACGAGGTATTACGAGCATTCATAATAATTTACAAACAATTCACAAGTTCATCAATCGACAACCTCATAACACATTCAAACATCAACATTAAGTCCCTCTTAGAAGGTCTACGAAACCTCAATCATGCATTAGAAATGAATTGGGACTGAATCCATAACATTAGAAAACTTTAAGACTCATATAAAATTTTTGCTTTCTAATCAAGGCACACGCCCGTGTGGCTAGGCCGTGTGTCTCACACGACCGTGCCTTGCACATCACCTTAGTCCATGTGCAACACTGATTAGGGCCGCACGGTCACTAGACAGGCCCGTGTGTCCAGATCGTGTGTCATCCTGATTTATTCACACGGCCACCAGACACGCCCATGTGTCTAGTCCGTGTACTAAACCGACCAATTCATTTAAGGTGCAGGGCTCACACGGCCGAGTTACATGCCCGTGTGCTCTGGTCGTGTGGCACAAAGTAGGCTTGGTTTAAGCCATCTTTCACACTCAAACTTTTCCATTTACCTACAAGCAAAATATGCAACATTTACAAACCAATATCAGCTAAATTCATGCTCCAAACATATATCAATATAACCAATTCATCCTCAACCTATTCACATACAAAATAATTTCATTTCATACTATTTTATAAGACAAAAACTTAGCCAAACATCCACCACATAATTCATTCATATACCATTCCCAAATTCCAATCAAATCTTACCAAAATATACCATTGGGTTTAAACCATAATGACCATACTCAACTAGGCGAAAAGAGCTTTATAAGGCATGCCAAACTTGCATCATTTATCACCTACCAAAACAAACATATTCATACACTTAGCTAGCCAAATCACTTAGCATAGCATAATTACAACTCAAAATATAACAAAACTTCCCTAGCCTATACATGCCATACTTAGCTATTCATATACATAAGAGGTTACAAAATGAGTTCAGATAGTGCGATGTTGATCCTCGACAATTCCCGAGCCTTTAGTAGCTTTGATGATCTATAAAATAGAAATGGACAAACCAAGTAAGCTTTTAAAGCTTAGTAAGTCATAAGCAGGTAATTTAACATATAATCTTGACAATAAAACTACAATTCCATGAACAAGCATTACAAACCTTTATCCATGTCTTACCACATGGTTACTTATTTAAATGAGATTCATCCTTCTTTGATTCAATTCATATTATCTTACATATATACTTTATCTTAAGAACTAACACATCGTACATACCTATCCTTTATCATACCACTACTTCCATAAGTATTACCATAGCTCATTTGTTGAACCATCTAGGTTAAGAGTCGAACATTTGAACATAACATCCGATAGGTACCTATACCATTGCCCATAGCCAAATCAAGGTAACTTATCTTGGAGCACCTATACCATGGCCCGTAGCCAAATCAAAGTCACACCCGAAACATCTATACCATGGCCCGTAGCCAAATTAAGGTCACTCCCAAAACATCTATACCATGGCCCATAGGCAAATCAAGATGTTTATCGCACCCGTCGTGCTGATATCATGGCTCGAAGCCAACATTTTACCCTAGTGACATGTTACTACCTTCCTAAACTAATCCTACGATTCAACTAATCTTTCTCAATCTCGTTTCTATTACTAACTAATCCACAACATCAATATCACTAATTCCACCTCCTCCGAGGTTCCATTCATTTCAATTCATTTAATAACAATGCAATTAACAGCATTATAATGAAATTACTACTTATGAACTTACCTCGAGTGTAATTCGTTGAAATAAGTTAATTACTTGTCGACTTTTGTTTTCCCGTGATCCAAGTTCGAATTTCGCTTTTCTTGATCTTAATTTTGCTTGACTAAGGCTGAATGAACCAAGAGCTAAAACCTAGCTTTTCTTTCTCTCAATTTCGATAAATATAAGCAAAATAATGGCTATTTTCTATATTGTTTTATTATAACATATGATTAAAACCATTTTACAAATTTGTCCTGCATTAATAACATTATAAAATCACATGTATTAAGGTCATTTATGACCACTTAACCAATCAATGGTATAATTACTCATCAAGGCCATTTCATTTAAAACCACTCTTAATTTGGCATTAATTCATATAATTAGCCACATTTGTATTTTCTACAACTTAATCCATTTCCATAATTAAACACTCATATGGCCAAATTTTCATACCAGATTTTCACACATGCTAATTTACCTATTAAAAACACGAAAAATAATAATAAAATATTTTCTGACTCGGATATGTGGCCCCGAAACCACTATTCTGACTAGAGTTTAAACTGAGCTGTTACACCAACCGCCTACTAACATCAGAATTCTATTGGCACACAAACACTTACATGACATTAAGAAAAAATAAAACACTCCCCTGTGTTTGCCAGGACTCAAGCTCACGACCTTTAGCACATTTAACACTCCATTTAACCACCAGACCAGCAGACCCATTTTGTCATATTTAACCAACATTTATTTATAAGCCTACTAACTAAAGATGGGGATTTCTTCAACTAAAAACAAAATTTTGCCCAAGCTAAGGCTTGAACTTGGGACCTCTCAGACACTCCCAGAACACTTAACCATTGAAGCAGACAGTTATTTGTAACAACCACATATGAAAATAATTAAAAAGGATTTTGGGGAGTTACATAACAAACCTTGACTAGATAATAAAAAATAATTTTTTCTCCCTTGTTTTTGACATTTTTAATTTTCAACAATGATCAAAGAAAACAATAAAAGATAATTGCTTTAAATACCTAAACTAAGATTATAATACCCATGATACAAGGAAACTCCAAAATATCAATGTTTACCAAATCAATAAAATAAATATGTTTTTTTATATAAAAAACATAAAGATAGTTTATCTCGTGCCACCTATAATCAACTTGTGACAAGTAAAAAGGTGACACCTTACACTCAATCCAGTTGCTAGATCCAAATGTAAGATATCACATTTGTAGCCAGAACAACTTCAACTAACTTTGCACTTTGAATCCATTAAGAATTTAAACATGAGATAATTTAAACCCAACCATTCCAAGTAATTAATTTCATTGTTATGACTTTAAAATCAATTTAGAAGCATTTTAAAACATTTCCAAAGAGTTCGAAGGTGATTTGGAATGAGCACGAGTCTCTAATGGTCAAAACAACTCAAAATAGGGTAGGGACCCTTATTGGCCATAGTTGTATTAGTGCAAGTTCCCATTTGTACTGATACATGTCCCTGATACTATACATTTCTGCTCATTGGCTTACTTGTTGTGATAAAACTAAGTACGTGTACCAATACAACTATGCCATGACAAAAAATTCACCTAAAAACTCACCTAATTTGACCCTTAACATTACCATATCAAAATCATGACTTGTTGTACTGAAAAAAATCAAGTTCAAAACACCATTCAGACTTACAATAACACATTCAAACACCATGAACATAATCATGCTAAAAAGTTATCATGCTTAACCATCAAGCTATCATACTTAGCAAGCAAACAACCTATTCATATGCATAATCTTCACATATATATTTCATACATCAACCATGGCATGCTAAACATACAAACATAACTAAATATCATTAACACACACTTAACTTAGGTTACAATTGTTGGATTTGGTGCCCTAAATGTATATTTTTGTCTAAGTACAATTGTAATTTTTCGAACAGATTGGTTAACAAAATTATTCATGAATTACATTAATACTTTGTATATTGTCCTTACATGGTTTTTGCATACAAAGCAACATGGAAGAAAATGTTGCTCATTGGTTATCTAATGTTTAACTAATACCAAGCAGTATTACATGGTCGGATTGTAATACAAATAGACAACTTGTATTAGTAGACAAACTTAAACATGTCCTTAGTCTAATAAAAAATGAGCAAATTGATTGAAAGACTAATATGTTGTCTATCAAGTGTAATTAGGGAGATGTCTTATCTTAGGTATCAGAGCGAATGACTACCAGAAAATAAAGACATAGATGTGATTGAAAGACTGACAATACATCGAACAACACCCAAGAAGAATATATCTTAAATCTATTTATGAATTTATTCACTTGTGATGTTCATAATTTGGCAAACCTAAAACCCAAGTGGATGACGGACTATGTATGTGTGACTCATACACTTTGATAGAAGCATGAGTTCGAATAGATAAGAAACCGGAAGCTAGTGCATTGGGTGTCAACTTCTGTAGTATGTAACATCATTCACAACAGTGGAATTCATAGCCTGAGACATGGGTAAATGATATCCTCTCAAGGATATCCTATGATGGTAACACACTTATGACAATGTCATTGGACGATCACTGGGTAGTTGCTTTTGTAATGGTATGTCATTAGGTAGAGCTCAGTCACGATACTATAATGGAATGACTTTGTGACTAAACTCAATAGAAGAAAAGCTAAAACTTAATTATAAATCATTTGAGCCCTAATTACATATGTCCAATCGGTTCCTTTGCTAGCTCGTTGAAACTAGAAATGAATTAAGTGTTTGAATAGAAATGAATAGAATGAATAGGAAAAGAGAAACGAGAAACATTAAAGACTGATTATGGTTTTTTTTCAAAATGTTAAAATTGAACCATTTGGAAATGAATACAGGTTTCCAAAAATGGAAATAAAAATGGAAATAATCAATTTGCAATTCTATATAGAGTACTTAAAAATGATCGGAAGAATAAGTTTATGTTTTTAAGCTATTTTGAAGCCGTAAAATGAAAATAAACCATTCGGTGACAGTGAACATGCTGAGTTATGAAATATTGAACATACGTTCTAAAAAATTTACTAGGGGTAAAATAGTTAAAAATTTTACTAGGGGTAAAATCGTCAAAATTTTACTAGGGGTAAAATAAGGATGAGAAAATTGTTTAATATAGAATATTAAAGTATATTTTGGGAAATAGAAAAACTAAATAAGATTATTTTGGGAAATAGAAAAACTAAATCGGATTGGATCACATTATAGAGTAGTTGGTCAAAAGGTTCCGGAAGTATTTGTAATTAAACCCGATATGAGAGAGATTCGAATCCCCATCATAATACATATGAGGGAAGCACACCCTATTAGCCCCTCTCCCTCTCCTAGTTGAACTAGGAAGTTGTTTTTTATATTTGAAATAGATCTCTACAATTCAACAAGGGCTCTACCTTCTCTCCATATAAATAGATGACACTGGTTGAGCTATTTACACAATTTTGAGAGTTGTTACTCTGCCAAAAAATAGAGAGAAATTATTCTCAAATATTTAATATATTTTTCTAGACTAACAATTCTACTAGTTTCTATTAAGAAGAGAGAATTTTCATTTTCACCCTAAATAAAAGAGAGAAAACTTTTTCTAGTTTTGTGTTTTGATTCAATTGGTTCGAGCCCACACTTAAAGTAGTTCATGGTACAATAATAGCGGAGAAGATTGTTTGGTTAAAAGCCGAGAACAATGGACATCCGCTGAACCAAAAATATAGGTATGAATTCAATTGGGGTTTATTGCTATAAATATCACAAACCAAGTCGGTTTTTAAAATTTTTATTTTTTGTTATGCAAGAAAACCGTTTTCAAACCAGGAATTTTCCAACAACAATTTCATCAATACCATCTATTCAAAATCATCAAAAAAGGACTCCAACTATTACATATAAATCTAGGTACATGCCATCACTAGACTAATACGGAAAGGACAATACAAACATTGATTGAGCTGAGAAGGGAGTCTTGGATTTCTTTTCGATCAAATGCAAACTCCATCAAACTAAATCGCCACTTGCGCACAGAAATAAACAAATCCACACACTAAGAAAATAAGCTCAATGGTGCTAACATAATTTGATAACAATGCATATACATATTAAGTAATAAAACATGCTACTAAGTTCATTATCATGCATTATATAATTAAGTCTATAATAAAAATTCTATCTCATGACATCAGTTTCTTAGTATTTTCATAAAGTTATCATGGCTCAAATCTTGTTCTGAACATTGTATATTGATTCACGCCCAGGAATTTGCTTCTCAATCTCAAATATCAAACTTGATTTCTTTCATAACATTGTTCATATTTAAATTTCATTTGTAAGTCATTTTCATATCTTAATCATATAACATTGATGTTTTATCCCTTATTAATCGGATATGAACTCAATGATGGATACACAGATTACTATATCGATGTATGTTCATGGACCCTTGGGGCTTTGAAGCTAGCAATGCATTCCCACAGACCCTTAGCCTCTGGAGAACTACCGAATGATATACACCTAGCGCTAAAGATAACTTTGGTATAACAAATCCCATGGCATGCCAACTATACACCCATAACTCTATCCAATACCATTTATGTAACACCTCAAACCCGGCCTGTACATTATGGCCAAATCTGACGGATCACATGGACTTACGACTGAGTGTGTTCTTTGGTTAAGATGACTAAAGTGATTTTTGTAAAAACAGTGATCTAGTGAAAAGTCAGTTTATTAAGTCTTTAAGTTATCCATTGGTGAAGTTTGTTGTGTTTTGAAAACGTTCATTGAGTTTGATTAAAAACTCGTGCGGCCTATAACTAGCAGTTCCGATAAAGTATAAGTAAAACCAGTAAATAAAACCATAAAAGAAAAAGAAATTTAAGAGCGGCCTTATTACAATCTTAAAACCCAAAACGATTATCAAGTAAATACTTAAAATACTAAAGAAAAGTATGATAAATCGAACTTGCAGAACATGTGGCCACTCCGAACCCCTTTTAGCTCCAAGTCCGCTATGGTTGGGGATTACCTGCAAGGATGAAAATATGGGGTGAGTTTGGAAAAACTCAGTGTATACATATAACCCAACCATAGTCCAAATCAGATCAAACCTCAGAGTCAGATTAATTTGGGCTTTAGCCCATTACACAAATCAGAATGAAGCCCATAGGCCCATAACAGATACAGAACAAATATATTATGCATGCAGAAAACCCAACCCAAATCCATCCATATACACCCCCATACCAGCCTTACACCATGTGGGGAGACTACTCAATCCACCCATCCGCTACACACCACAGAATTTGCAGCAAGGCTGTCAGAACAGATATTGTGACAGAGTCACCAGATACAGATATTATGGCGAAGCCACCAGAACATATATATGTGGCGAGGCCACCAGAACAGATATATGTGGCGAGGCTACCAGAACGCTTCCTCCATCAATATAACCCATATCCCATGCAACAGGTATACATGTTATGACATATAACATACATAATCGCATGCATCAGATATACATATTATGACATATAACATATAGAAACAGAATATCATGCATTTCATACAGAATTAACCCTAGGGGTATAACAGTCATTTTGCACTTAGGGGTATAATGGTAATTTTCACACTTAGGGGTATTTTAGTAAATTTACTATTCTAATGTTTCCATGCATATTACAGTCATTAACGTTTTTAACTGAATCACTTATCGAGCATTTTACCTTACTGGGCCCGTAGGCTCACTAACCCGATTTCGACCCATTAAGTCCCAAATATAACGAAGTGCGTGAAAATACATATTCTGCAATCTTATCGCTTGCGATTATCGACCCAACCATCAAATGAGTGTTCACACACTCATAAATCTACAAAGTGCCGACTTTTCGGTCACTTTCGGTCATTATCGATTTCGTCGACTTAGTTTGTAGGGAGGGTACGATACACACCTGTTGTGATGAAGCATTGACGAGACTCCTCGCACGTAAAGCCTACAATCGGTCACTATCTAATTAGTCTATTAGTCGATAATACTAAAGTATAATACACCTTACCATATTCGGCCCACATTGCCTAAACCCTTAAAGTTCTTACCTTTCTGCTGAATATGGACTAGATCTCGATGCTCGACCATGATAGCCTTCAAGATCCTTTGCTGCACGACCCCTTGATCACACTATCGCACACACAACCAAAAGAAAGAGGCCAATAGGCCTTTAGCCCAAATTTATAGCCACCCCTAAGGGGTTTTGGCTTCTTGCCTAACCACATAAACTATCGAAAGAACAAGGTTTGAATACTTACTCCAACACGCTGTACTGCCAAAGAAGAGTTCTAGATAATGCTATAATTCTGATCTACTATAGCTCCTATCACGAACACGAGAAGAGAAAAGTATAGCCAAAGATTCGGCTTTGACACCACAGGTATGAAGGTTTTGATTCTAAAGAAAAGGATGAAGTGTTTGGCCACAAAAAGGTATTCGGCTAACTTGGTTTCTAAGAGATTGAGAAAGAAAAGAAAGAAGAGAAATAGAAGAGAATATTGAGCAGGGTAGATTCGGCTGAGAAGAAATCGGTAATGAGAACACAAGGTTTCAGGATTTGGTTCCAATGGTTTCAGTCAACAAGGGAAATCGGCAATGAGAGGCTTTGCTTTTAGCTTTTGTGAATATCTAAGTGAGAGGGAATGAGGTGAAGAAGTAAGGGATATGGTTGGATGAAGAAATAAAGAAGAAGAGGTTAGAGAAGAAGAGAAGTAGGCAATCGATTTTGACAGAGGAAAACGACACAGGGAGGTATGGAGGCTTGCGTTTTTGGTTTCACACAAAATGAAAAAGGAGAAAACCTAATGATATTCTACCCTATTTCGGCAACTAAGAAAGTAAGCAACCAAAATCCCAAAATGCTCAAAGAGAATTCGGCAAAACTCCTACACAATGCCAAATTTGTCCAAAGCCTAACCCCTAGCTGATTTGCCTAACTAGAGACCTTTGATCGGCCAACTCTTACTCCTCAAGAGTCCACCATTCGGCCAACACTTCCCTCCCTAATCAGCTCCTACTTTTCCTCCCCTTATCCCTCTTCAACTTACTCCTTTGACTCATTCAAACTCTTCCTGATAGAGTTTTACCCAAAGTCCAACATTTAACCTTTCTGTTCATAAAAATAAAACACCCTAATTAACTTACCTTGTGACTTGAACTTTGGCTCCCCCTAACTCCCACACTCCACTTTAATAGCTCCTTAGTGGCGTCATTCAACCACTTTTCCAAGGGCTCTCTTGTGATCCATTTTGCTTATTTTAATCTTAAAAGCCCTCTTCACTAGAACCACCTTCTTTTTAAAACTAAAATTTGTTAAATCCGTTGGGTTCCAACCTAAGCTTGGGCCTTCTAGGGGCCTACTATCGTACTAAAATACAATTTACACAACCAGAACACAGAAATTTAAGAATTAACCAAAATCACAGAAATCCCAAAAATTAGGGCGTTACAGTTTAATAGGGAATTCATCATGTCATTATACATGAATTCATATATCATTAATTTCCTTTATTATAATTTTATAATTTTTGCCGCCACAAGTGTACACACACACATACATACACATTAGCTTAACAAATCATCAAGTCATTAGTTTACTTTACCTTTCATGAGATCAAACACTAACATTACTTCATTCAAGTTAACTAATTAATAAACTATGAATTGAAAGTAAATTATGAAAGAAAAAATCGATATCACTAATCATTCGTTACCTTCTTTTTTCCTTTCACCTTCAAGGTGCCGACATTATTTTTAGCTACAAAGGATAATTTGATTGAAAAAATAGTATTAGTTTCACATTCAACAAGAACATTACCATATTCAAACATGAACACAAATTTTACAATTAGACCCCTTAGAACTCGGAAAACTAAAATTCCCATAATTCAAAATCTACTTGATCGAATCTAAATTTGACTTCGTATTTATACACTATCAATAAACATAAATAAATCCCAAGGTTCTCATATTTTGCACAAAAGACACTAAAATGTTAATAATGACCATAAAGCTTTAAATTAATCTAACCTTACTCAAGTTAGCACACTTCATTTCCACATAATTCTTACATAAATTAAGCTTAATCAACTAGACATTTTACTAATATTGAGCTCAACTTATCTATGTATTTAATAATGGAAATTCAAACTAACATCCAAAATTAAAAAAAAAAACACTAACTAATGGGTTGATTATACCAAACTTCCTTAGCTAAAAATCCATGAAAAATTATCAATAAAAACTTAGAATCAAATTTCAAATATTACTTCAACTATAAAAAACAGTTTTAAGACCCATAAAATAAAGGAAAAAGAACTAAGACCAACTAGGTCTAAGTCTCTCTATGTCTTAACCTAATAATGTCTATTTATAAGGAAAAATAATATAATTGAGAAAATAAAAAAGTGCCCTTAATTAAATTAAATAGAAATTTTCTAGATTTTGTTAAAGCTATTTTTGAGCAAACTTTCAGGCTATTTTTAGACATTTTCCTAACGTTTTTGGGCTTTAAATATGAAATAAGTTTAGATGGATCTTTAGATTCCCTTCAAATATATAAATTATGGCCCAAAGTGGAGTTTTGTAGCCCAAGTTATGACAAAAATACTGAAACTGCATTGTGTTGAAAGTTCAAACTGTAAAAACTTACCAAAAATAAACTTTAAGCTCATTTTTTTCTAATTATTCCCTAAATCAATAAAAAGAAAAATATACATATAAATAATATAATTAAGAACATAAATAGAATAACTCAAGGCAAGATGTAACACCACTTATCCGATACGATTGTCTATCCCGAGTAATAGAATGTTACAAACAAATATGAAATATTTACATACCAAATAATAGTTCAAAATTTAATTCAATATCAAATAGCCACATTTAATCATGTATAACATGCAATTCAATCAATTCCGGGTTTATATTGAGCTTACAAAAGCTTAAAATCAACCCAGTCAGAAACATGGATCAATTTGAAACAAATACATAAAGATGGGAAAATTCTACAAATAGGGTCACACGACCGTGTCCCATGATGTGTGAAAGGCTGAGGCCGTATGGGAAAAAATTACAAATATTAAAAATATGTCACATAGCCGTGTCACCGGGCCATGCAACATGTAACACCCCAAACCTGGCCAAGACCTTACGGTCGAATTTGGCATGTCACATCAAAGTGTTGTTCAAAAATTGGACTTGTCAACAAACAATCATTTCTATGTTGAAACCTTTTAGTTTAGGCTAATAGGAAGGGGTGAGTTTGCGAAACTCAATGTGTAATCCCCTATCAGTAAAACAGTGAGCATGCATGCAAATCAATCTGGGCCTAAGCCCTACTCAGTGTCAAAACAGTTTGGGCTTTAGCCCTATACAGTATCAGTGTGGGCCTCAAGCCCATTACAGAATCAGTGTAATGCAGTTATGTAACCCATCCCAAACCAGCCAACACACCACCCGTACCAACCAGCACACTACGTGGGGATTATATCAACCCACCCAGCCAGCACACCAAAATCGCAGCGAAGCTGCTAATAACAGTAACGCAACAAAGCTGTTAATGATAGTATACATGGCAGAGCCACTAGAATTATAATACGTGGCAAAGCCACTAATCACAGAAAATACATGGCAGAGCCACTAGTATAGTTTTCCTCTATATCAAAATTTCGACCCCATGTAGCATGTCATGTCATAAATATAACGTGTATGCAGTATATCATATTTACTATCAGTCAATTAAGTTTCATACACACATCAGCCAACCTACCTCTAGAGGTATAATGGTCATTTCCCATCCCTTAGGGGTATAATAGTAATTTTTTCTCTTTAGGGGTATTTTGGTCATTTTACTAGCTTTAGGGTTTCGGTGCCAATAACGACCTCATGGAAGGTTTTTCATTGCCTCGAGCGATTCAGATAACCCATATGGCCAACGCCGTGTAAATGGGCCTAAGGCCCATTATTCGGCCCAAGTGGGCCCACACGTTCGTGTGGCCTAATTAGCTCAAATTCAGTTGCGGCTATGATACTTTCATAGCTTAGTCCATTAGTTATCAGTTACCGTGCATTTTCTCCCTATGAGGCCCATAAGCCTGTTGGGCCTACATGACCAATTTTAGCCCAACGAGGCCCATAACGGCCCAAACCCACAAAAACACTCGTGGAGGCCTCTATGAACTGTCACCCATGATTGGTGGGCTCGGTTCACCCCACGTGTGTTCGTATGCTCGTGAGGCCTCGAATGCCGAAGTTTCAGCATTTCAGCTTTTCGGCTTTTTTCGATTCACAACAGATAAAGGTTTGGCTACATACCTGATTACAAATCGAGCGGATTAATCCCATGAGCAATCAACCTATATTCACCCACTCAAACATTTAATCCACCAACCTTCCATTTTTGATAAAACCAAATCCCCAATTCGCTACCATCACTTACCTGAATGAAAATAAGTGACTAATTTCCCTTGAACCGCTAGATCTCACGATTGTACCTTCCTTCACGATTTACTGCGTATAAGACCGAATCTATTAGCCCTAAAAGTTGACCACAAAACTTGCATTAATGTCCAAAATCTAAAGAATTAGAATCAAAGTGGATTAGGTATTTGGCCAATACTATCAAAACAATAACAATCCCTTTACCTCACAGTATTCAGCCAAGGATCCCTTGAATAACAGATCGGAGCCGTGCAGAGAAACGAGTTAGCCAACGCTCCCCCGATTGTCAGTGGCTAATCGTCCAAAAGGTATGGAGTACAACAAAGTTAATGACCTTTAGTTAACATCGAAACAAAGAAAAAAAGAGAGACAAGATAGAATGTAGTATTCGGCTAACCCCATAGTTATGATACAAAGAAGAACTGTCATCCACTTATTCAAAACTGATTAGCACCACAAAGAAGAGGGTCAGTCACCCGTTCAAAAAGAAAGAGAATAAAATGTTGAAGAGAAAAACAATAGAGGTTTTGACTATTGAAAAAGATTTCGACTGAATAAAGGGAGAAAAAATGGGATTCAACTAGATGAAGAATCGAGAAGGGGAGCAAAAAGAGATTCGGTTAGCAAGAAAAGAAAAAGGATTGAGGGCTTAGGGAGAAGAGTAGTTTCGGTAGAGATATTATGAGAATGAAGAGAGAAAAGAATGGCTTTGGAGAGAATCAGCTTAGATTCGACAATAGATGCGTAAAAGTTTCGGCAAACCTAGAGAGAGTAGAAGTGAAGGTAGGTAATGATCGATAGAAAAAGTAAAACGAGACCACGAAGTCTTACCTATTCGATTTAATACCAAAAGAGGCACAAAACTACTTGAAATGAAAAGAACACTAAAATTGCCCAAAAACGGCACCAAAAAGCATTTTTTTTCGAAATCCCTTTTCCCCAAAACTGATTTATCCTAGGCTTCAAAGCTAATTTTCGACACACACTTCCAACTCCTTAAAAATCTCCACAAATCACCCCCTTATCCCTCATTGATTTCCTCCTCAACCAACTCCCAAGATTAGTTCAAACTCTCATTCAACAGAGTTCGAAACCACTTCAAACTCTTGCCGTCCCATGTTAGCAAAATAAATATCCTTTGCTTGCCATGGGATTTGAACTCCAGCTCTCTTAACGCCCAGCCATGCCACTTGCCACCAAGTCACAAGGCTTTTTGTGTCATAACACAAACACAATTAATTATATGCCCAATAAGCTAACATCTAGGTTTACTTAAGAGCAAAATTTTGCAAATATTAGACTTGAACCCAGGCCTTCTCAGAGACTCCCAAACACACCCAAATCACTCAGCCATCACACCAACATAAAATTTGTGTCAAAACATGCAAAATTAAAACCCCTATATTTTTGGGGCGTTACAACTCTACCCCCTTAAAGAAATTTCAGCCTCGAAATTTACCTGGTTAGAATAGGTGAAGCTATTATTGTCATATCGCCTCCTCAGGCTCCCACGTGGCTTCTTCTGCACCATGATTACTCCAAACCACCTTGACGAATAGGAAAAATTTCTTTCTCAGTACCTTAACATCACGATCTAATATCTGTACTAGTTCCTCCCCGAAAGTCAGATCAGGCCTAACCTCTATCTCCTCAACCAGTACTATGTGTGAAGGATCAGAGGGGTACCGCCTCAGCATAGAAACATGAAATACGTCATGAGTTCAGTCCAACTCTAGAGGCAACTTAAGCTGATAAGCCACTAGCCCCACTCGTTTCAAAACTTGGTAAGGTGTAATAAATCTAGGACTTAGCTTGCTTTCTATTCAAATCTCAGAATTTTCTTCCATGGTAAAACCTTTAAAAAGACGTAGTCCCCCACAAAATACTCGATATTTTTACACTTTAAGTCTGCATATGACTTCTGGTGATCAGATGCTTCCTTCAACTGATCTCGAATCAACTTTACTTTATCTTCAGTATTAGAAACCAAGTTTGGCCCCAATACTCGCCGCTCACCCAATTCAGTCCATCAGGTAGGAGTACGACACCTACGACCATACAAAGCCTCGTACGGTGCCATCTGAATACTGGATTGGTATCTGTTATTATATGCAAACTCTGTAACGGTAAATAATCTTCCCAACTACCTCGGAAGTCTATTACACAGCTTCTTAACATGTCTTCCAGTATCTGAATCACCCTCTTTGACTGTCCATCTGTCTGAGGGTGGAAAGTAGTACTGAAATCCAAGCTTGTACCCAGTGCCTCATGTAACCTCTTCCAGAATCGAGATGTGAATCGAGGGTCTCTGTCTAATATGATAGGAACTGGTACCCCATGCAGTCTCACAATCTCAACCACATATAACTTAACCAATTTCTGCATTGAATAATCAGTACGAACCAGTATAAAGTGAGCAATTTCAGTCAATCGGTCCACAATCACCCATACCTAGTTCTTCTTAGTAGGTGTCAAGGATAGCCCATTCACCAAATCCATGGTTACCCTCTCCCACTTCCAGAGTGGAATTTTGACTGGCTGTAGTAACTTAGAAGGTAATTGATGCTCAGCCTTAACTTGCTGGCATGTCAGACATTTTCCCATAAAATCAGTAATTTCGTGGTTAAGCCTTGGCCACCAATACAACTCTTGAAGATCTTGGTATAACTTGTTCCACTAGGATGCATAACGTACGGACTACAATGCACTTCTCGCAGTATAAGTAATCTTAAGTCAGAGTCCTTCGGAACACAAACTCTCCCACGGAAGCATAGTACTCCCTTACTATTTAGCCCAAAATTCGTAGTCTCACCGTTCTCAACTTGTCAGAAACGAGGAACTAGTGACTCATCTAACAACTGTTTCTCCTTAATTTGCTCAGTCCAGGTCGGTCTAACTTGAAGCTCAGCCAACAAGCTACCATCATCAAATAGGCTGAGACAAGCAAACATTGCTCTCAAATCAGATACAACCCTATGGCTTAGTGCGTCAGCTACCACGTTAGCTTTACTAGGGTGGTATTCAATCGAATAGTCATAATCCTTAAGCAGCTCTATCCATCTTCGCTACCTAAGATTCAACTTCTTTTGAGTAAGGAGGTATTTGAGGCTCTTGTGATCTATGTAAATGATACACTTCTCACCCTATAAGTAATGCCTCTAGATCTTTAGCACGAATACCACCGCAGCTAATTCCAAGTCATGAGTCGAGTAATTCACCTCGTGAGGCTTAAGCTGACGAGACACGTAAGCAACCACCTTACCTTCCTACATCAGCATAAAACCCAATCCAGTGTGCGACGCATCACTATAAACAGTGAATTCCTTCCTAGACTATGGCTGTACTAAAATAGGAGCTTCAGTCAGAACCTTCTTCGGTTTTTCCAAAAATCTCCTGCTGTTCATCAGTCCAATTAAACGGTACCCCTTTACGTAGTAACTTCGTCAAAGGTGCAGCAATCAATGAAAACCCTTCAACAAAATATCTGTAATACCTAGCCAGACCCAGAAAACTTCAAATTTTAGACACGGTCTTTGGGGGTTTCCAATCTAATACGGCTTCAATTTTACGAGGATCAACCCTAATCCCCTTAGCAGACACCACGTGACCCAGAAACATCACTTCTTGCAGCCAAAACTCACACTTGCTGAATTTAGCGTAGAACTGCTTCTCTTTAAGAATTTGCAGAATAGTTTGAAGATGTGCATTATGATCCTCCTTAGTAATTAAATACACTAGTATATCGTCTATAAACACCACCATAAATCGGTCTAGATAAGGTTGGAATACTCAGTTCATAAGGTCCATAAAAGCTGCGCATTTGTAAGCCCGAATGGCATTATTAGGGACTCGTAGTGCCCATAGCGAGTCCTAAACGCAGTTTTATACACATCCACCTCCTTAACCCTCAGTTGGTAGTACCCAAAATAAAGGTGATCTTGGAGAAAACTGAAGCTCCTCTAAGCCATTAAAAAAGATTGTCAATCCTTGGCAGGGGATACTTATTTTTGACAGTCATTTTATTTAACTGCCAGTAATCGATACACATGCGCATAAACCCATCCTTCTTCTTGATGAACAACACCGGTACTCGTCATGAAGACATGGTCGATCGAATGAACCCTCGATCCAACAGTTCTTGAATTTGGGCTTTAAACTCCACTAGCTCCTTTGGTGCCATCCGATAAGGGCGATGGACACTAGAGCTGCTCCCAGCAAAAGCTCAATACAGAATTTGACTTCACGGTTCAGAGGCGACCTAGAGAGCTCATCAGGAAATACATCAAGAAATTCCTTAACAGTCTGGACATCTCCAACAGAAGGACCTATAGAGTCAAAAGTACTAACGTAGGTTAGAAACGCCTCACAACCTTTGCGAACCAGCTTTTCAGCCCTTAATGTTGAGATTAAATTAGCAAGATAGTCTCTTCGCTCCCCTATCATAGCCACCTCCCCATTCTCAGTAGTCTTTAACACCATAAGCTTAGCAGCACAGTCTAAACTCGCACGGTGTTTCACCAGCCAATCCATGCCCAGTATAAGGTCGAACTCACCAAACGGTAGTTCCATCAATTCCGCCAGAAAGATAACCCCTTGAACCTTTAAAGCCACATTTTTGAATAATTTATTCACCCTTACTGACTGTCCCAATGGACTTATCACAGTCATTTCACTAGCAGTATTTTCAAATAGAATGCCCAACAACCCAGACACAGTGCACGCAACATACGAATGCGTAAACCCGATATTAATTAAAGCAGTGTAAGGTACATTGTGAATTAGGAACGTACCGGTTATGATGCCTGGGCGTCACTATCCTCACAGTGACGAGCAGCATAAACCAAGGCTGACTGTCTTGCCTCAGTGTTACTAGCACCTCTTCCCAGTACTCTACGACCTCGTCCCTACCGTTTCCACCTCTGGCCTGCCCACGGCCTCTCAGTGGCTGCTAACCACCTTTCACTGGCTAAACAAACCTCTGCTCTATAGCTTGCATTTGACATAGTCTCTAAGGGGATTCCCTGACCTGATGATCCTTGGACCCATATCTGAAGCATGCCCCGGTCCTTTTCCGGCACTCACTTAATTGCGATCTCCCATAAGCTAGGCAAAGTTGCGGTCTAACAGCAGTAACAAGGACTGCTCGAACTGGCCCGTTGATATGCTCGGATATTAAGTAATAAAATTTATAAAACTGATCACACCAAAACTAACTAATATCACGAGATTAGAGGCAAGTGCACCTATCGAACAGTAATATAGTTTAGAGACAAGACTGAGTTATCGTACCCAAGGGAACCAAGAGTACTACTACTTACTTCCTTTCTATTATCTAGCCTAAAAATAAAAGATGATTGATTTGAACTAATTCTAAAACTAACTAAAGTGCACAAAAAGTAAATTGGGGAAAACTTTAGGGAAAAGCTGATTGATATGAGCAATACTTAAGGGAGAATCCACCTAGACTTCATTTGTTATTGACTTCTTAAACTAGACGATTTCTTCACTTGACTTGATCTGTAGAGATCTCTAACTTATGTTAATCCCTCCGTTGAGGCTAAGAATAACTAGGCTTAGGCTGTGAACTAAAGTTTCTTTATTAATTAACACCCTAGGTTGCATTAATTCGATCTATGGATCCCTCTATTAGGTTTGACCCTAATCTAATAGATTTATGTCGCCCTATGTCTAGGGTTGCATGCAACTCCGCTTAATTATGGTAGATCTGCTCTTAAAACAGGGACTTTTGCTCCTCTGCCTAAACACATCAAGTTCTTAAAGTAATACCTAGGATTATTAAATCAAGAATGAAGAACACATAATTAAGAACAATTCAAGTATTTATCATATAATTCAAGAATAAATAATAACAAGATCTGTCTTAGGTTTCATCCCCCTCAAGTATTTAAGGGGTTTAGTTCATAATAAAGAAAGAAAACATCTCAGAAGAATTAAGATAACAAAACATAAAGAACCCAAAAACCCCTGAAGGATTTTAGGGAGATCCTCTGTCTTGATGTAGAATTCTGGCTTCTGGGATGAATCAATCGGCTTCCCTTGGAGTAATTCCTTGCTTTCACTCCTTGTGTTGGCAGAATTATGGCACTCTTTCTTCAGAGAGGAGAGTATATCTTTAGAGTTGTCTCCTGGGGTCTTTATATAGAGTTTAGAATGGCTTTCTTAGCCCCTAAGCATCCAAATCTAAGTGAAATTCCTCTTCCTCATGACTAGAACACGCCCGTGTGCCATGCCCGTGTACTTCGACAAGAGGCCGTGTGAGATCCTATCGATTGGGGAACAGCCGTGCGGCCTAGCCGTGCTTGTCGGGGCTAAACCGTGTGGTCTTCGTGTGGCACGACCGTGTGCCATGGCTATGTGGTGACTTCTTGGGCCGTGCATTTTTATATTTTGGCATATTTTATCTGGTTTTTGGTCTATTTTCCGTTCTTTTCTCTTCCCTATGCTCTCCTGAGTATAAGATATGAAAAAAAAAGATTAAGAGCACCAATTCTCACAAAATTAATGATAATCCATCCAAAATATAGGCTAAACATGAGGTAAAAATTGTATAATTTATCGTTTATCAAATACCCCCACACTTAAGCCTTTGCTTGTCCTCAAGCAAAATCTCAATCTCTAATAAAGAATCATTCTTCTCAACTTACAATCTTTATCAATAAATGTTTCAAACTAATTCACAGGTATTCATACAATGATAATTCAATCAGAAGAACATTAAAGATTCAATCACTCTAAGCTGAGAATTTTATCATTGAAACATAAGTTTTCTCCCTTCTCCTAAGTAATTATCTCTTAATCTTAATTAACAGAAGTTGACATCCTCACTCAAGATTTACTCTATCCACTCGAAGTGTTTAGGGTTCAAAAATTAAATACTCTCTAGTCAACTTGAAAAGTTATTACCATAGGCTTGCAAGAAAATCACATCTCCACCACTATAGATTGACATGATACATCGATCAAAAGGTCTTTCAATGGTTGTAATGGGATTTGGTTAGGGGTGTTGTCACAGGCTGCAAAAGAGGGTTAGAATCGAGATTGAATTTGAAAAATTATCTAACTAGAAAAATCTCTATTACTGGAACATATTCTTTGGGCTTATTCTTATGATAACATCATTTCCACCTTGGTAGCCTGAAAATAAAAATATGCAAAAACTATTGGACTATATTACAACTAGATTAATACATTTGTTTGTTTGTTTTTTTTTAATTTTTTTAAGAACAATTCAAATATAATACAATAAATTGGATAAAATTTTACATTCTGGAAAAGAGAATAAAGCTAGATAAAAATTTCAACTCAAATCTCGACAAAAAATAGGGATCAAAGTAATTGAATGGGATTCAACAAAAATGGGTTATAGGTTAATATTAGAGGTAAGTTAAAGAAAAGGTTGTTAGGCTCAATGGGGTTCACTAAGGGTTAATTTATGGAGGTAAGCTTTTGTGGAGTAAGTGGGTTAAATCCTAGGTGCCTTTATCATCTCAGTATATCAAATCAATGATGTGGTCTCGACATGTATAATCAAAGTAAGTTCTAGAGTAACAAATCAGTGTTGACTCACTCAAAGCAATAATAAAAGTGAGCACGAAAGAATGTATGCTCAAAAGGCTAAAAAATCTCACCAGAATTATGGCTTTTGATGTCAATCTTGCGAATTTCAATTCTCAAGATAACACTTAGAATTGAGGAAAAGAACTTATGAAAAAAATTGGGGTTCTCAAAAATTTCAACTTATCATGCTTGATTCCTTGATGTTTTAAAGTTTGAATAATCAGAGTACAAGCACTTATGTCTTAATTCTCACATATCGATGAAAATCATAAATAAATCAAAATGTATTCCTAATAGGATGTTGAAGATAATGCAATTAAGAACAAAGCATCAGATTTTAAGGTTTTCACAGATAATATAGAGATTTAAAGTAAGTTCCCCCCACACTTAAGATGTACATTGCCCTCAATGTATAAAGATAACATTAGTAGCAATAAAAGCACAAGATCATAAGATAGGCGGAGGTATGAAACTCCCTGCTTTGGATGGATTAGTGAGGCGGAGATTGGAAGAGTTGGCAATTGTGGCAAGGTGTTCCCTTTTTCGTAGAGATTTGAGCTGTAAAGCTCCTATGAAACTGCGAAAGTATTGATTAGTCGTGGGGAATTTGGAGCAATGGAAATTACTTGTTAGGGTGAGGCCGTTAGGAAAGAAATAAAATAAAATAAAGCAAAATACTAAAAATACTAATATTCAAATAAAGGAAATGAAAGAAAATAAAATAAAACGTAAAAAGGAAAATAAAGTTAGAAGAAAAGGGAAAAATAAAGATTAGTGTTCAAAAGTTAGAATAAAGTAGAATAAAGTAAATAATAAAAAAATAAAGTTACGAGGAATAGATAAATCTAATCCTCAGATGGATCACGCGGTGGTGGGGTGATGCTCAGGTGCTGGCATATATACTCTAAGATGGCGTCGATGTAATCGAGGCGCCAGAATCATTGTTGCTCGAAGTGGGAGAAGCACTCAGATAAGTCAACATGGGCTACTGCTGCCTGAGATGAGTGGCGAGGGGGTGGTGTTTTGAGGGTTGTGGTGGCGCTTATGGTGGTTGGGGGGTGATTTGAGGGTTTTGTGTGAGGAAGAAAATGAATAGTGCCCTTATTTATAGTTTTTGGGTCACACGGGCATGTTACATGCCCGTATGAGTCGTGTTTTGCCCGTGTCTTTCGAAATCTGGGGGTTTTGGTGTGCCTGGTTTGAAGTACACGCCCGTGGGAATGTTTTACACGACCGTGGGAGATAGTTTTTCGTCACTCACACAGTCATATGATGGTATACACGGTCGTGTGCGATCGTGTTCATGTTTAACACGGTCGTGTGATATGTTCCACGACCGTGTGAAATTTGACAGTGTCTTCCACGGGCTGAGGACACGGGCGTGGGGCTTTGTGCAAGTCGTGTTGATCCTGCAGGTTTGCCACGGCCATATCGCACTGCCGTGGGGTGTTATTGGTTGCCCGTGTTTAAGTAGAAAGGTTGCCATGGCCATATCGCACGGTCATGGCTATATATCGGTGGCCCGTGTTTTGGAAAAATTTGTGCTCTGTTTATACACGACCTCGATACACGACCGTGTCTCTATTTGAAGTGTTCACTTGGCCTGGGGCACGCCCGCGGGACTGGCCATGTGGTCCTAAATCTCTGCATTAAAAAGGGTTAATGTGATGCATGAAAAATACTAAAAACAAAATAGATGAAAAATTACTAAGTTAGTGCTTGGGTTGCTTCCTGAGAAGCGCTTATTTAGAGTCTAAGCTCAACTCTGCTTGGATGTATCATGGAGGGATTTTGTGGAGCTGAAGCTCCTTTCTGTAGTCTATAGAATTCTCACCTTTATAAAATTTAAGCCTATGACCATTTGCCTTGAAAGTACCCTGGGTTGGGTGAGTTACCTCAATTGTGCCGTATGGAAAGACTTTCATTACCGTAAAGTAGGGTGTATCACTTGTATGTTCTTTTAAATTTGAGCTTCGTGGATCGTCTTCCCCTAAAATTACCTTATGTCCCACCTCGAGTTGATCTGTTTGTCCCTGAGGGTTGTCTTGGTGATGCTCTGTTTTGGTGTGGCATATTTTAGGTTTTTTGTAAAAGTTCAGCCACTTATCTAGTTCCTCGATCTGGAGCATTCGCTTTTCTGGTTCATCTCCTGTAGGTGAATTTGCAAATGTTTGCATTGTCTTTATGTGGAGTGTGTCCTGCACAGAAGTTTGTGTGGTGAGTTCAGTGTGTTTACATAGACTCAATTCTTTATTCTCGTCTGTAGTTTTAATTGAGTTGTGAGCTCGTATTGTGACTGTATCATCACCTACTCGTAATTTTAGTTCACCTGTTTCTAAATCAATTTTAGTTCTAGCAGTTGCTAAAAAGGGTTGCCCTAAAATTAAGGGTACATTGCTAGCCTCGTCAATGTCTAAAACAACAAAGTCAACTGGGAATATAAATTTATCGATTTTGACAAGTACATATTCAATTATTCCCTTAGGTGCCCTAATAGTTTTATCAGCTAGTTGAATGCTCATCTTGGTTTTCTTAGGGTTCCAAGACCTAGTTGTTTAAACAGGTTATAAGGCATGACATTTATAGTTGCCTCTAAATCAGCGAAAGCATTTTTATCCTCTAGGCTACCAAGTAAACAAGGGATAGTGAAACTTCCTGGATCTTTTAGTTTGGTCGGTAGTCTATTTTGTAGAATAGCTAAGCAGACTGCATTTAATTCCACATGAGATTTCTCCTCTAGCTTCTGCTTGTTTGTCAAGAGTTCTTTTAAGAATTTAACCGCGTCTGGCATCTGCAAAATTACTTCAACAAATGGTAAGTTAATGTGTAATTTTTTTAAGAGTTTAAGAAACTTACCGAATTATTCATCTGTGCGGTCTTTCTGAAGCGCTCTTGGGTATGGTATGCGAGGCTTGTGTTCGTTAATGTCTGGCTTGTTGTTGCTTACCTCTACCTTACCTTTACTCACCTTAGGTTCCTCGCATAACTTTGGGTTGTCTTTGGTTAATGCCTCCTCATCTGTTGCATTCATGGCGTGAAGTTGCTCTTTAGGATTGGTCTCGGTGTTACTTGGAAGTCCACCTTGTGGTCTTTCTGATATTAACTTGACGAGTTGACTAATTTGATTCTCAAGGCCTTTGATTGATGCTTGCTAGTTTTTTAATGCCGTTTCAGTGTTTTGGAAACGATTTCTGACATGGCCATGAATTTGGTAAACATCTCTTCAAGGTTGGGCTTTGTCTCCTGTTGCGGCGGTGGCTGCTGGAATCCCTGAGGGGGTTGTTGTCTTTGATTTCCTTGTCCTCCCCAAGAAAAATTGGGATGGTTTCGCCAATCTGCATTATATGTGTTACTATATGGATTATTTTGAGATCTAAAATTGTTACCCATATAATTGGCTTGCTCGGTTTCTGTGCCATTGTCAGAAGATGAGCAATCTTGAGTGAACATATTTGCCTGAGTTGTGTCGCACTGCATCACTGCTTGTGCCTGCGTAGAACCAAAAAAATTATCAAAATTTTTATTTAAAAGTTCTACTTGGTTAGTAAGCATAGTGACAGCATCAATATTATAAACTCCTACAGCTTTTGTCGGCTTTGTCCTCATGACCTGCCACTGATAGTTATTTAGTGACATCTCTTCAATAAATTCATAAGCTGCTTCTGGTGTTTTGTTATTGATTGTTCCTCCTGCGGCTGCATCGATCATCTGTCTTGTCGATGGGTTCAAATCGTTGTGAAAGGTTTAAACTTGTAGCCACAAAAGTAAACCATGATGAGGGCATCTTCTCAAAAGATCTTTGTATCTCTCCCAGGCATCGTATAGTATTTCTAAATCCATCTGCACAAAAGAAGAGATATCGTTTCGTAATTTAGCTGTTTTAGCTGGAGGAAAATATTTAAGTAAAAATTTTTCGATCATTTGTTCCCATGTGGTGATTGAGCCTCGTGGTAAAGAGTTTAACAACTGTTTGGCTTTATTTCTCAAAGAGAATGGAAATAGCCTTAGACGAATGACATCATCAGAAACGCCATTAATTTTAAAGGTATCATAAAGTTCCAAAAAATTGGCTATGTATGAGTTTGGATCTTCTCTCGTAAACCATCAAATTGCACCAATTGCTGTATCATCTGAATAGTGTTAGGCTTTAAATCAAAATTATTAGCAGCAATAGTAGGTCTAAGAATGCTAGTTTGGGTACCAGCCAAACTAGGTTTAGCATAATCATACATAGTACGATGAGCTTCTTCTTGATTTGCTGGTGGCACGACTATTGCGGGGGGTGGTGAAACGTTTTGATTTGCTTCCATCTCTTCTGTAGGTTCTAGCCTTTGTTCTTGATCTTGTTCTTGATACTGTAGGCTTTGTCTGATCTCTCTGCGATTTCTGCGGACTGTCGCTTCTAAATCTTCGTCAAAAAGCAATGGTCCTGCTGGGTTGTTTCTAGCCATAAACTAGAAATACCTAGAAGGAAAAATAAAAGAAGAAAAAAATAAAATAAAAATAAATAAAAACTGAAAATAAATAAATATAGTAATGGCTAAAGTAATAGAAATTGAGTTTTCTTAATATTTTAGTTCCCCAGCAACAGCGCCAAAAACTTGATATGCTCGCGATATTAAGTAATAAAATTTATAAAATTGATCACACCAAAACTAACTAATATCACGATATTAAAGGCAAGCGCACCTATCGAACAGTAGTATAGTTTAGCGGTAAGACCAAGCTATCGTACCTAAGGGAACCAAAAGTACTAATACTTACTTCCTTTCTATTATCTAGCCTAAAAATAAAAGAGGATTGATTTGAACTAATTCTAAAACTAACTAAAGTGCACAAAAAGTAAATTGGGGAAAACTTTAGGGAAAAGCTGATTGATATGAGCAATACTTAAGAGAGAATCCAGCTAGACTTCACTTGTTAATGACTTCTTGAACTAGACAATTTCTTCACTTGACTTGATCCACAGAGATCCCAAACTTATGTTAATCCCTCCGTCGAGGCTAGGAACAACTAGGCCTAGGCTGTTAACTAAAGTTTCTTTATTAGTTAACACCCTAGGTTGCATTAATTCGATCTATAGATCCCCCTATTAGGTTTGACCCTAATCCGGCAGATTTATGTCGCCCTATGTCTAGGGTTGCATGCAACTCCGCTTAATTATGGTAGATCTGCTCTTAAAACAGGGACTTTTGCTCCTCTGCCTAAGCACATCAAGTTCTTGAAGTAATACCTAGGATTATTAAATCAAGAATGAAGAACACATAATTAAGAACAATTCAAGTATTTATCATATAATTCAAGAATAAATAATAATAAGATCTGTCTTAGGTTTCACCCCTCTCAAGTATTTGAGGGGTTTAGTTCATAATAAAGAAAGAAAACATCTCAGAAGAATTAAGATAACAAAACATAAAGAACCCAAAAACCCCTGAAGGATTTTAGGGAGATCCTCTGTCTTGATGTAGAATTCTGGCTTCTGAGATGAATCAATCGGCTTCCCTTGGAGTAATTCCTTGCTTTCACTCCTTGTGTTGGCAGAATTATGGCACTCTTTCTTTAGAGAAGAGAGTATATCCTTGGAGTTGTCTCCTGGGGTCTTTATATAGAGTTTAGAATGGCTTTCTTAGCCCCTAAGCATCCAAATCTAAGTGAAATTCCTCTTCCTCATGACTAGAACATGCCCGTGTGCCACGCCCGTGAACTTCGACAAGAGGCCATATGAGATCCTGTCGATTGGGGCACAGCCGTGCGGCCTAGCCGTGCTTGCCGGGGCTGGACCGTGTGGTCTTCGTGTGGCACGGCCGTGTGGTGACTTCTTGGGCCGTGCGTTTTCATATTTTGGCCCATTTTCTTCGGTTTTTGGTCCGTTTTCCGTTCTTTTCTCTTCCCTATGCTCTCCTGAGTATAAGATATGAGAAAGAAAGATTAAGAGCACTAATTCTCACAAAATTAATGATAATACATCCAAAATATAGGCTAAACATAAGGTAAAAATATGTATAATTTATCGTTTATCACCTGTCAAACCTGGCCTTCTTCACAGGCCTTCCAGAAGAACACGAGGGCCCTGAATCCATCTTAAATCTGCCCCTATCTTTTTCACGATTTCAGTGCTCAGAGCGCTTCACTTCTTCAGTAATTTTAGCCTTTTCCATGAGAGCAGCAAAATCTCGCTCCCTCTATGGAGCTATCAGCACACGTAACTCATCCAGAAGGCCATCCTCGAACCTCGCACAGCATTCATATTCCGTTGCGACTATCTTGTGAGCATATAGACTCAGCTTTAGAAACTCTGCCTTGTACTCTCCCACAATCTTATTCCCCTAGGTCAGACTCAAAAATTCCTTCCAACTGGCGTCCACATAAGTCGCCCCTACGTATTTTCCTTGGAAGGCCGCTTTAAAAAAATCCCATGTCAAACGGTCGAGATGCGTACCTTCTCTTAAGTGAGCCACCACTGGCAGGCCTCGTCTCGCAGCAAAGACACTGCTCCCTTTAATTTTTGCTCCACAGTACAGTGAAGATCATCCATTATCCACTCAGTAGCCTCTAACGAGTACTCCGCCATGTTTTGGGCTACACTAGACACACCCCTGAAGATTTCTGCTCCGCTGGACTGAAGCTGCTCAGAAATTGACCCTCGACCCACTGATCCAGTACTCACTCTAGTAACCCTCTCTAGAACATGGAGCATCGCTTGGGATAGAGCATCATCCCCCACCACTTTATCATGAGACCTCATCTTAGTTACTAGTGAAGCCGGTACCTTCCTAGCATGCATGTGACCTGACGCTGAAGACCCAGCTCTAGCACTTCCTCGGCCTCTATCGAGACATCGTGGACCCCTTCCACGAGTACCTCTTATGCTTATATCGATATACGCTTAATATGTTTTAGAAGTTTTATGAATCAATTCTTTATTCCAGTATTTATTAACAGATGTTTTATGAAAAAATAATAATTAAAATTGTTTTTACAGATCGAAGTCTCACTACAGTTTTTAGTCTCCTACAGTTTTAGTTTCCTAAAGTCTCAGTTTACTTTATCTAGAGTTTCACAGTACAGTCCTACTATCCAAAGTAGTTTCTCAGAGATATATTTCAGTCTATAACAATAAGCAGTGACAGAGAACTTACAGATTTGGAGCCGGAGACTCGTGTGCCACACTTCTAGAAACAATATTTTAAAACAACTCTTTTGAAATCATCTTTTCGAAATCAAATTTCTAGAAAAATTTTAAAACCCATTCCACAGCCGAGTTTTGAAACCTGGCTCTGATACCACTAAATGTAACACCCCAAACATGACCTAGACGTTACGGCCGAATTTGGCGTGTCATATCAAAGTGTTGTTCAAAAATTGGGCTTGTCAACAAACAATCATTTCTATGTTTAAAACCTATTAGTTTAGGCTTAGGAAAAGACCCCGTCTAAGACTTTCCAAAAATAGGTCTCGTTGTTAAAAACCCGTAGTCAAGCTAAAACCATTTAGTTTCCATTTCATTAGATAGTTCAGAAAAACTCGTTGTTACACTTTTTAAGCCAAATGTTAGAAAAAGGTAGTTGCCATATTTATGTTTATTAGTACTTAGTCTGAGTAAAATCACGGAAGCCTTTTTAGTTGGAGTTCTTTAAAATAAAGCGTGTTTTCTTTGAAACCGTTCAATACTTTGAAAACTCATTTTCCCCTATACTAGCAGTTTAAAATACGAAATTAAAAGTAAAAGCTAAAACTCCCCAAACGACCTTATTATATAATTAAAACCCAATAAATAATTTAAGTAAATAAAAACAAAAATAGACTAGCAGTGATCGTATGGCCACCTCCGAGTCCCTCGCGACTCCAAATCGCCTAAGACTGGGGATTACCTACAAAATTTAAAAGGAAGGGGTGAGTTTGTGAAACTCTGTGTGTAATCCCCTATCAGTAAAACAATGAGTAGTGCATGCAAATCAATCTGGGCCTAAGCCCTACTCAGTGTCAGAACAGTCTAGGCTTTAGCCCTATGTAGTATCAGTGTGGGCCTCAAGCCCATTATAGAATTAGTGTAATGCAGTTATGTAACCCATCCCAAATCCGTTAATACACTACCCATACCATCCAGCACACCATGTGGGGATTATATCGACCCACCCACCCAGTAGACCAAAATCGCAGTGAAGCTGTTAATAACAGTAACGCAACAAAGATGCTAATGACAGTATATGTGGTAGAGCCACTAGAATTATAATACGTGGCAAAGCCACTAATCACAGAAAATACGTGGCAGAGCCACTAGTACAGTACTTCCTCCATATCAAAATCCCAAACCCATGTAGCATGTCCTGTGTAACAACCTGATTTTGGCCTTAATCGAAAAAGTGGTTTCAGGACCACTAAATCGAGTCAAAAAATTTTTAAAATATTATTTTATATGTTTTTAGTATGAGAATTATCATGTGTGAAAATTTGGTGATTTAATTTTGTCAATTGGATGTTGAATTATTAGTTAATTACTCAATTGCATAACAAAAAAATTAGTGGGACAATGTGCAAGTGCCGAATTATAGATGTTTCTTTAATATAAAGGACTTGAATGGTAAATAAGCCATTTAAGAAATTGGTGTATGGTAGTGGGAGTTAGTAAATGCTATTATGTGCATGTTAATGTTATAAATGAAAGGTGAATAAACTAAATCAAAGAAAATGGGTGATAAAAACAAAGTTTTTGTCATTTTCCTCTCCCTATTTTGCCGAAAGTATAATAGATAAAAGAATAAAGAAAGCCATTTTGTGCTTTCATCTTTGCATGTCGGTTGTGAAGAAAGAAAAGAAATAAAAAGAACAAGAGGCATTCGGCTGATTAGGGGTCCAATTAAGGTATGCTTTCAAGTGATTTCTTTTAAATTTTGTGAAATTAAGTTGATTGTTGAATTCTTAACATAGCCCATGAAATTATTTTTAGAGTTTGTGGTTAATTAAGCATTCAGTCATGGAAGAAATGTAAGAAATGGTTGAAGTTTTGATGTTTTAAAATGAAATGGATGAAGGATGAGTGGTGAGTTAGCAAAATTGATATATATATATATATATATATAAGACTTTAAGGAATAAATAACATTTGGCTATGTTGTAATTTGAGGCACCTTGAACTAAATGTTATAAGGTGTTGTTAGATGATAAATTGAATTTAGCATAATGCCGAATGTGATTTTAATTAATAGCTTGTGTAAATTGTTGTTTATTGAGTTGATAAACACCTTGTTTAGTTAACCCATGGTTTAAGTCTTTGAATTAATGAGTATAGTTGCATTTGGCAACTTGTTCTAAGTGGTGAAATAAGGCTAAATACTAGTAGTTATGCTTAAATGTTAAATTGAGCCTTGAATTAATGGAGTTAAGTGTTAAATAAAAGGAATGAGTTGTAAGTGTATGAATTGTTGAGTTTATGGCAAAGCATGTATTCGGCCATGTTTGAATTTTATAATATTATGAGTGTTTAGATTTAAAAGTTTACTTATAAAGGCCAAATGAGCTTAAGTTAATACGAGGTTTGAATTTTTAGTAATTTGAGATGTATATAATGGAATTTACCGTTTGTGAATTGTTAATATGAGATTATCTTGGGTTGGATTGAAATGTCCTTGTGCTATAATGTTTAAGTGGTTAGCATATATATATGTGTGACCGAATGTGAACCAAAGTGAGAAATGAGGAGAAGGATTGGGTTTGAGATTGTAAATTAATGTATGTGACTTAATTGACAATCGGCTAAAGTGATTAAAATGCATTTAGATATATATATATATATATATATATTAAAATAGCCGAATGTGGACATGGATCATGATGTGAGTAAATTGTTGTTAATTCGGTTGTAAACTTTGTCGAATGTGATTAATGATAGAGTATGGGTTGACTTTGATACTCGTATAAGAATTCAAAAATGTGAGTTGCCGTATGTTTCATATTATGAGAAATTATTGATGTTTGAATCTAAATAAAATAGTTAAGTAATTAAACAAACCAATTTATTTTACCTAGCTCAAGAGCAAAAGGAGCTTAACTCGAGAAGGGGAAAAGCAAAACTAATTGAATAGTCGATTCATAGTCATTCGACGACATTCAAGGTAAGTTCATAAGTGTTTAAGCTTGATTCTTTTTATATGCCTAAGAGTTAAATTAATATGCCGATTGTGGCTAGTATGCTTAAGTTGAATTGGATTTGGAAATTTGATGCACTAAATGAGTGTTATAATGAATGAACTATGCCGTATATGTGTTGGAAGAGATATCAAGATTTGTGATTATTGGATATGTAAAGAAAACCATGATGTGTATAAAATTATTATTAGTCATATGTGGTAGCCAAATGTGGCTTGGTACTAAGGTGATTAAATGTGAACTTCGATGAGGTAAATGTTAGTGATCGATGATATAAGTTATACATTATAATATATATTCGGGTTTTAAACCTAGCAGGCCTTGTACCGGTGATGAATTTCAGGCTTTAAGCCTAGCAGGCATTATGCCATTGTATTTGAATCAAATTGGTACTTAGCGAGCAATATGCTCGAACGTTATTATGAGACTTTGGATCGATTGCATTATTACGTGAGTTAATATACATGGAAAAGTTAAACATGAGCTAAAATTTTGTTAACTCGTAATAAAGTACGTATGTGTTTTATTATGCAATTAAATTATATAAAATGTGTTTGTATGATGGTTATGTATCGAATGTGATCGAGTAAGTTGTATCTTATGAAATTAAGTTATGAATATATGAATATAGGGTATAACTTTGGCCATTTATGGCATAAGTAAATATATATCCTAAATGGAACTTGAGTATTCGGTTGAGCGTAAGCTTATACTTTGCTATGTGTTAAGGCCGGTTGGAAAGTTATGAAATTAAATAATGTGAATATTATGAGCTTATGTTCGATTGATGCTAAACTTTTGTTAATGTGTTTGTGCTATGTGGAAACTGGAAGTATATGATTTGATATGTTCAAAACTTTGTGGATTGACTACAGTACTATATTATTCGGGCATTTGGCCTAGCAAGCTTTAAGCTGGTGATTATTATCGGGCTTCGAGCCTAGCAGGCATAAAGCCGGTGAATGAATATCAGACTTAAAAGTCTAGCAGGCTTTGTGCCGGTGACAAATTCAGGTTATTACCTAGTAGGCTTTATCTGGTGAAATGATAAAGTCTAAGACTATGAGGCTTTGTGCTAATACGACAATTGAATTTGTTCAATAAATTAAGTGGTCCAGGTATGTATAATGTATTTATGTACTGACTGTAGTTTTGGCTACTCTATTGTAGTAGCTTTGACCACTTCATGGCCCTGCCATGTCTGTACGGCACTATGTGCTAACCTCTGTATATCTGTTCATATTCTGAAATTGCTCAATGAGATTAAATTGACTGTATTGTGATGAAGTGATTGTATAGGTGAACTGAAAATGGTATGGTATACTGAGAATGTTACTGCTAAGCATATTTATGATTGGTATGTGGGTTGTACACAAAGAGTAAGCTAATTGTTTAATGATATGTGACAATCTATGATATATATATATATAGTATTTGGTGAATATTGTGAGAACAACATGATTTGGAATAAGTCTTGATTCTTGATGACATTGAAATTATCGGTCTATGCTTATGTTGCATAGCTATGTGTTCTTACCTTGATGAATGAAATGATATTGTATTGATTTAGTAAGCAATAACTGTAAATGAGTAAATTTAGCCTGGACAGCTTAGGGTTACTGCAGTGGTGTAACTTTGAAAATACACTAAAAATAGCGGGAGATGAGTTATAGGCTGAATAAAATATGGAATTAAAGCTTAATGAATATAGTTTCATATAAAAGAAACCATGAAAGCAAAAGAATTGCCTATAATGAGATATTTGAAGTTGGGTGAGATAGAGTCAGAATGACTCTGAAATTCCCTATTTTGTCTTGAGAAAATCATTATAAATTGTAAAAAAATATCCATGAGTTGTAATTTATATGCTTAGAATCCTTAATGAGTCTATTTTCAATATAAATCAACAAGAACATTTTCTGAGTCCTGAGCTATGAGATAATTGAATTTTAGTATAGAAGGGTTGGAAATGTCAGATAGTGAATTAGGAGTAACTTTGAGGAATAAAATGTATTAACTAGAAAAGCAAAAAATTCTAGAAATTCTATGATGGAAAGGTACATGAGTCTAGTTTCAGGAAAAATTAACGAAACTTGATTTGGAATTTTGTAGCTCTAGATATAAATAATTTAGTGACTATTGCTCAGGAAGATAGCTTGTAGTGAACTTGTGATTATGTTGTAAACATTGATAAAACTTGTTAATGAGTTGCTTATTGTTTTCATATGAACTTACTAAGCTAAAGCTTACTTCCACTTTCTTTCCCATATTCCCTAGGTTGTCAGGTTAGCTCCGGTTGGGGGCCGTCAGAGATATTATCACACTGTCGAGTTTACGATATCGGTATAAGTAAATCCAAGTGTTTCCGAGTCTATGGCATGTATAGGGTTGTAAAGTTGAGTAGGTAATATTATGATTTAACCAAAGGCATTGGCTTGTGGTTAAGGTAGTATGTATTCTTATAAATTGGCCTATGTCGACCAATAATGTTATGGACCTATATAATTATTCTTATGCTTGAATGTTATTGCCTCTTGTGATGTGATTCATAGCATGATTGTTAGGAATATTTTTTTTTAAATAGCTTCTTGAGTGCTTGAGTGTCCCCGATTTGGTCCCGGACCACCTTGAATGTATGTTGTGACCTCGTAAGCCCGTTTAGGGGACAGTATGTGTGTGAAGTGAAAAGTATTAAATTGATGAAAAAGAAATTTTATGGCCCGATTTTACATGATTGGTTGATTTTAAGTCCGGTAGCACCTTGAACCCTGTTCTGGCGTTTAATATGGGCGAGGGGTGCTACATCCTGGTATAATAGTCATTTCCCATCCCTTAAGGGTGTAATAGTAATTTTTCCCCTTTAGGGGTATTTTGGTCATTTTACAAGCTTTAGGGTTTCGGTGCCAATAACGACCTCATGAAAGGTTTTTTTTTCGCCTCGAGCAACTCAAATAACCCATATGGCCAACACCGTGTAAATGGGCCTAAGACCCATTATTCGACCCAAGTGGGCCCACACACTTGTGTGTCCCAGTTAGCTTGAATTCAGTTACGACTATGCAACCTTCATAGCCCAGTCCATTAGTTATCGCTTGTCGTGCATTTTCTCCGTGTGGGGTCCATAAGCCCGTTGGGCCCACACAGCCCACTTTAGCTCAACGAGGCCCATAACGACCCAAACCCACAAAAACACTCGTGGAGGCCTCTACAATCTGTCGCCCATGATTGGTGGGCTCGGTTCACCCCACGTGTGTTCGTATGCTCGTGAGGCCTCGAATGCCGAAGTTTCAGCATTCTGGCTTTTTGACTTTTGCCAGTTCACAACAGATAAGGGTGTGGCTACATACCTAATTGCGAATCGAGCGGATTAATCCCACGAGTGATCAAACTACATTCACCCACTCAAATAGTTAATCCACCAACCTTTGATGTTTGATAAAACCAAATCCCCAATTTGTTACCATCACTTACCTTGAATGAAAATAAACGACTTATTTCCCTTAAACCACTAGATCTCACGATTGTACCTTCCTTCACGATTTACTACGTATAAGACTAATTTTATTAGCCTTAAACATTTACCACAAAACTTGCATTAATGTCCAAAATCTAAAGAATTAGAATCAAATTGGATTGGGTATTCGACCAATACTATCAAAACAAGAACAATCCCCATACCTCACAGTATTCGGCCGAGGATCCCTTGAATAACAGATCTGAGCCATGCGAAGAAACAAGTTAGCCAATGCTCCCCCGATTGTCAGCGGCTAATTGTCCAAAAGGTGTGAAGTACAACAAAGTTAATGACCTTTAGTTAACATCGAAACAAAGAACAAAAGAGAGACAAGATAGAGTGTAGTATTTGGCTTACCCCACAGTTATGATCCACAGAAGAACTGTCATCCACTTATTCAAAATCGATTAGCACCACAAAGAAGAAGGTCAATCACCAGTTCAAAAAGAAAGAGAATAGATTATTGAAGAGATACGCAATTGAGGTTTCGACTATTGAGAAGAATCTTAACTGAAAAAAGGGAGAAAGAAAAGGGATTCAACTAGATGAAGAATCGAGAAGGGGAGCAAAAAGAGATTCAGTTAGCAAGAAAAGAAAAAGGATTAAGGCTAAGGGAGAAGTGTAGTTCTGGTAGAGATATTATGAGAATGAAGAGAGAAAAGTATGGCTTTAGAGAGAATCAGCTTAGATTCAACAATAGATGCTTAAAAGTTTCGGCAAACCTAGGGAGAATAGAAGAGAAGGTAGGTAATGATCGATAGAAAAAGTAAAACGAGACCACGAAGTCTTACCTATTCGGTTTAGCTAGCAAAAGAGGCACAAAACTGCTTCAAACGAAAAGAACACTAAAACTGCCAAAAAACGGCACCAAAAAGCATATTCCGAAATCCTTTTTCCCCAAAACTAATATCCCCTAGGCCTCAAACTAATTTTCGGCACACATTTCCCATGCCCTTCTAACTCCTTGAAAATATCCAAAAATCACTCCCCTTATCCCTCATTGATTTCCTCCTCAACCAACTCCCAAGACCAGTTCAAACTCCCATTCAACAAAGTTCGAAACCACTTCAAACTCTTGCCGTCCCATGTTAGCAAAATAAATATCCTTTGCTTGCTATGGGATTCGAACTCCAGCTCTCCTAATGCCCAACCATGCCACTTGCCAGCAAGCCACAAGGCTTTTTGTGTCATAACACAAACACAATTAAATATATGCCCTATAAGCTAACATCTAGGTTTACTTAAGAGTAGAAAATCAAAATTTTGCAAAAGACCAGACTTGAACCCAGGCTTTCTTAGAGACTCCTAAACACACCTAAATCACTCAGCCATCACACCAATGTACAATTTGTGTCAAAACATGCAAAGTTAAAACCCTTATATTTTTGGGGCGTTACACAACAGATTGTGGTCATGTGCACTGAAATCACCCTAAACATGTAGTTCACATGGTTATGCCATATGACCATGTATGGTACACAACCGTGTGTTAGACCGTGTTGACCTATATAAACCTTTCATAACAAACTTTTTCACCCTAATTCACATATGCCACAAGCAAAACATTATACCAATTTTCAACCAATTCAAAAGCATCAATATCATACGAAAAACCTCACTTCTAACATCCAACCTAAGTGCCTACCCAATATGCCACAATTGGTACTTCAATTCAACAATTCATATTCAAACAAAACACCATATTGAAACCATTCTAAAATGCCTTCCAAGGCTTCTCAAAACAATTATCATGGCATACATCATTTAACAGTTTATAAAACCTCACAAAAATGATTCAATATCAACCAAACAAATATGCACAAAGTCATACAAAATTCATTCAAACCTAGCCTTTACATACCATTCATTTAGTAAGCATATTTCAAACATATTACCTTATCACCATATAGTATTATAACATACATACCTAAACATTCATCAAGATCATCAACTACAAAGATCACTACCAACACTTATATAGATATACATATACACAAAACATTCAAAATGCAAATTTCATCCAAAACATAACATTATATAAACAATTGACCCTCCTAGGTACATGCTACACTTATCAATGTTGACCATATAATTTCAAGCTAACAACTAAACTTATATCATATATCTAATAATCAACCATTCTTCATTACCAATTCATAATCTACCATGATTCAAGGATAAGCACACATCAACTACACATATTTATACCATTCATCCCATCAAACATGCCAATTAGTCTTTAGAAACAACATTACATAATAGCCAAGTCCAAACTTTACTACTTTCAAAAATTAACATCAAAACTCATGATTTAAAAACACAATCGATATACATAACATATAACCATTCTAAACACAAATCACAATCAAGAACCAAAGTACCAACATTCAAGCTTGACAAAAAATGAGTCACTTATATACATGTTGCAAAATCAATTTTCAAACGATAGAAAGACTACTGAATCAATACTAAGATAGTGTAAGCTTCTCAATGATCAACAAGTTGACACTACAGGGAAAAGGAAACAAGGGAGTAAGCATTACAAATAACTTACCTCAGGTAATAATTATACACAACATGCTACTTAGCTTGGTAAAGTTTGCCTATCATGGAAAGTTAAATAGAAAAAAGGTGAGTTCAGCATTTATCATACCATATAGTAACTCAATCATATATCATTTCTATTCAATTAATTCAACATTTCATTATCATTCATAAAACATATAATCATTTAATAAATTCACTATATTAATCATATCATTCAATCTATTTACCCACAATACATCCCATTTTAAATTAATGCCAAACAATAATATTCATTTCATAGTTTGCATTCTTAATCAAATTAATATTAAATCATGTGAACTTCATTCCCATTTCATATCAATTTGTCTTTATACCAAATATATGTATATCAATTTTCAATTTATTGTCAATTACTACTTCGTTTCATAATACGGATTCTGATTCATGTTTATTGATTTGTCATGTTTCCATATTTGCCTCTTGGGCTTGTATAACTAATCTTTAATATGTATATGTATCATCCGTTAATTGTATCAAATTAATTTGCATATCATTTATTCCATTTACATTATACATGTCCATATTAACCTAATTCAAACTCGACTAGATACGTGGATCTAACCAATGCACCAATTTAGCACCTAGTGCTTGTCGAATAAATCTGAAAAATGATAAGTTGTACCTTACACTACTCGGTAAAATTGAAAAATAGATGTGCCAAATGTTGGTTAGTACAATTGACAAATGGGGTGCTCAGCACTCCCCGACATGTAGTCGTATAACCCTAAACTCTTTCTATCTTGTGGCATGCCAACTATATTCGACTATACCTGAATAACTAATAGGGTGAGAGTTTCTCAGTTTCATTTTATAAATTCATCAACCAATCATTAATTCTCAAATTGGTATAATATCACATAACAATACTAATTCAATTCCACATTATAACATTATTGATAAGTGCTAAAAGTAATATGTATTAATCTTATTCTGAATGTATTTTTGGGTGATTATTTTATGTTAATGGTGAATTTTATGCTCCTAATCCTTTAAATCCATGTTTTTATACTGAGGAGAGCATTTGGGAGCAAAATGAACGAAAACCAGAAGAGCAAGGTAAAGAGGCTACATGGGCTGACTCCTTTCATACAGCCTGGCCACACTGTCATGTGAGCCACACAAGCTGTGACACAACCATGTGGCAAGCCTTGTCAATTTCGCAAATTTAGACCCTAAACTGTGGGAAGACATAATTTTTAGTTTTTTTGGGCATTCTAAGACATATATATGACAAAAATAAGAAGATAGAAAAGAGTTACCATAGAATACTTAAGAAAACAACTCGAAAAACACCATTCATGTGGATTCTGAAGCAGATTTCCATCAATACTGGAGATTCCCTTTTGATTTCTTTGGAGATTATTACGAGTTTCTTTGTTTCTTGCGGTTATATTGTATTTTGGTTGTTTTTATTTGCTAGCATGCTTTTATTCCCTTTTCTCACACATTTCTGAGCAGTCATACAAGAAATCACCACCGGTATCTCACTCGACTCATCTATTCCAACCCAAAGAATTTCACCACTTTCATATTTTAGCTCAAGAGTTTTCCATCTACAATTCACCTTGACATCATTAATGTTAACCAATCTATGCCCAAAATAACATCAAACTCATCAAATGGCAACAACATCATATTTGCCGAAAAATAATATCCTTGAATCATCAAAGGACAATTCCTGCAAACCTTATCTACTAGCAAAATTTGCCTAATGGGCTCGGCACTTTAATCACAAATTTAGTTAACTCTATAGGAAATTTCTTACTATACACCAATTTCATGCAAATATAAGAATGAGTGGAGCCTGGATCTATCAATGCAATAACATCAATATTATAAAGTGAGAATGTAACGATAATCACATTAGGAGATGATGCTTCCTCACGAGCTCATATAGCATAAGCTCTACCAGGTGTTCTCGTCTCAGATCTCGTAGCTATATCTTTTGCTATGCTTTTACTACTAGCTCCACCTTTGTAACACCCCAGACCCGGCCCAGACGTTATGGCCATGTCCGGTGTGCTACATCACCTAGATTATGCTACGCCGTCCTATATACTAAGTCTGATGTTTGAGATTTTTGAAAAGTAATACTTGTTTTTCTTGAAATTCCCGATTTAATTATTATTCAACCTAATTTCTATCTCATTTGTTAATCGTTTCATTTTAGTCTTATTGTCCTCCTTAGTCTTCAGTAAAGTCAGGTTGGTTAATAAAATGTTGGTTTAATTTTGAAAACGGTGTAGGTTTGTGTTTGAAATAAAACGGTAGAGAAATCCCGAATAACAGTTATAGCGGCCTTATTACAACCCATGTCAAAATAAAACCAATAAAAGGTAATTAAATAAATAAAAAAAACCAACTATGATGAAAGTTCAGTCCTCGTGGCCACTTTGAATCCCTCCCAGCGTCCAAGTCACGATCTAGGGCTCACCTGCAAGGATGGAAAGAAAGGGTGAGTTTGGGAAAACTCAGTGTGTGCAGAACCCATCCAAAGCCCAAATTGGCTCAAGCCCACTGGGCCTAAACCCTAACCAGTCTCAGTCAGACACTGGGCCGAAGCCCTATTCAGGAAACAGTAATCTGGGCCAAGGCCCTATAACAGATACTGGGCTGAAGCCCTATTCAGATAACAGATTGGCCCATAGGCCCAGAACAGTACAGTACAGTAATACAATATAAATGCAAACCCAATTGGGGAGACTACTCAACCCACCAACCGCTACACACCACCCGTACCAGCCAACACACCATGTGGGGAATAACTCGACCCACCCAGCCCACACACCACAGTCGCAGCATGGCTGCTCAGTTAAACAGTATACGAGGCAAAGCCCCTTTCAGAAACAGTACGAGGCATAGCCCCTTTTTAGTAACGTGGCTGTGCCACTCACACTTCCTCCATTATCAAAACCAAACCCATGCAATAGATACATATCATGGCATGCAATAACAGTAACAGTCATGTCAAACAGTACAGTCAATTTTAGCCCTAGGGGTATAACGGTAATTTTCTACCTAGGGGCAAAACAGTAATTTCTTACCCTAAGGGTATTTCAGTAATTTTGCTCTCATGTTAAAGATTTTATGCTTATTACAGTATTTATTAATCACATAGTTGTCACAGAAGTCCAGTTAACTCAGTTTTTCAGTCTTAGCATTCAAGCCCTAAAACCCCTAATGAGCCCTATTACGTCGATTGGCCCATTAGGCCCATTTAGTCCCAATTTCATAATCAGTTATCTTGTTTTAACTGTTTTCACGCCTGCAGTTCATAATATTACCTTTAAACCCATTTTTACTCACATGGACCCAAATCGCCCATTGGGCCCATATTTGGCCCACCGAGGCCCAACTTACCATAATGTCCAAAATTTAGCGGTCAACACGCCTAACAGTGCCGATTCCAAAACTAACCTTCTCCTACTAACTTGAGAATGTTCGCACGCTCACAAGCTCTCGAAATACCGAAACTTCGGCATTTCGGCTTTTCGGCTTTTGCCGATTTGCGCATTGAAGGGCGTTCGAAACACACACCTGTTTTGCAGTTTCTCCTACGAGATCTCCTATGCGTTAATCCCTACAATCCAATACTTAATTGATTAGACCATATTAACACTTAATCTGAATTGAAAACTTACCCAAAGCCTTACTTACACATTCGGCCAACACCTCCAATGGCCTTAATGTTCTTACCTTGCCAATTTAGATCCCTTTAGATCTAGATCTGATGTTCCAATGTCTTCAACTCCTTGTTTGGTCACCTTCTTCTCTAACTAACACACAAAAAGAACAAAGAAAACACCACTTGATTTACCAAAAGTCCAAAACGACAAAATCCTTAACTTTAGGGACTTTCGGCTTTTCCAAATATGAAATATTGAACAGATCTGAAGTATTAAACACTTACCAATGATTTCCCTTCAGTTCCTATACAGATCTGATGTAAATCTGACCCTTAAACGTCAGTAGAAACCTTATCTCTGAGATTTGCAATTTCGGCTATCTCCCTACAACTATGGTGATTTCGGCTTTTCAACAAGAGAAGAGGATGGCGTTTTGGGTGTAGATTTTGGGTGATGGTGTTGAAAATGGTGTGATTCAAGGGAGTGTAGTAATCAGCCACAACAGGTGAAAGGAATAGGGGTGATTCGGCTTACAAGAAATCGGCAAGAAAGGAAGCAGTTTTCGGGATTTCTGGCACTTTGAGCAATCGGTTATGGTTGATTTTAAGAGGAATGAAAGCAAAAGAAAGAGTGGATCTGTGCAAGGTGGGTATTCGGCTAGGGAAGAGATCAAAGGGGAAGAAGAAAAATGAAAAAAAACAATGGTAGAGGTGGAGAGGAAGAATTCGGCTATGAGCTTTCCATGGAGGCAACTTTTGGCTTTTCTGACAGTAGAACAGAGAAAAATTCCTAAGGTGGCTAACCCTAATTGTCATGACAGAAAAAAGAAAATGATATAACCCTAGTAGTCCCTCTAAAGCAATCGGCCCAAGTCCCTAAAGCCCCCTTGCCGAAATTCACTTAAGTTAGGCACATGCCCGGCACATGCTTAAAAATTAAAAAGAACTCTACGCTTACCTTGTAACTCGAACCCTTGTCCTTGAATATCCATTTAGGCGCCACTTTTCTAGGAGCTTAGTGGCTCCACCTTGCCACTTTACCAAGAGCTCACTTGTGACATATTTTACACGGTTTTTCTTAAAAGCCCACTTAACCAAGTCCCCTTTCACTTGAAAATCCAACTTAATATTTTACCGGGTTTTAACTTAAACTTGGGCCTTCTATAGGCCCACTAACACATGTACATACATTATCAACCTTTAGAACACCAAAATTTTAAAAATTTCACTAAAATTCACAAAACCCGAAAAAATCCCGAAAATCAGGGCGTTACAACCTTTGACGTTCCTCGGCAGTCTACCCTTGCTAGTAGTGTTACTCAGTCTAGCACTTTGAAATTTCTCATCTCCCACTTTCTCATGGCAATCTCTAACAAAATGATCTAGGGAACCACACTTGAAACATGCCCGATTAGTTCCCCAACATTCACCAGTGGTAAAGGATGGTAAAAGACTCAGGTGCAAGGTCAGAAACAAGAACACCTGCTAGAGCTTATGCTATACGAGCTCGTGAGGAGGCATACTCTCCTGATGTGATCACTGGTACTTTCTTACTTTATGATATTGATGTTATTGTATTGATGGACCTCGAGTCCACTCATTCTTATATTTGTGAAAATTTAGTACATGATAAGAAATTGCCTGTAGAATTAACTGAATTTATTGTTAAAGTATCAAACCCTTTAGGTAAACATGTGCTAGTAGATAAGGTTTGCAGTAATTTTCCTTTGATGATTCAAGGCTACTGCTTTTCGACTGATCTAATGTTGTTGCCATTTGATGAGTTTGATGTTATTTTGGGTATGGATTGGCTAACTCAACATGATGTAGTAGTAAACTATAGACATAAAGATATTTTGTTAAAATGTCAGAATGACGAGTTACTCCGGGTTAAATTTGATTAGACCGAGGGGTTATCTAATGTGAGTTCGGTGATGGCAGCACAAAGGTACGTTAAAAAAGGGTACGATGCTTACTTGGCTTATGTACTCGACACTAAGGTATCGGAGTTGAAGATTCATATAGTGCCGGTGGTATGCAATTTTTCTGATGTGTTTCCAAAAGAATTACCAGGGTTACCACCAAAAAGAGAAGTGGAATTTTCTATAGATTTGATTCTAGGAACTACTCTGATTTTCATAGCTCCGTACTGGATGGTTCCTCCAGAATTAAAGGAGTTAAAGACACAGTTATAGGAACTTGTTGATAGAGGTTTTGTTTGACTAAGTCATTCACCTTGGGGTGCTCTAGTTCTGTTCGTGAAAAAGAAAGACAGGTCCTTGAGCTTGTGTATCGATTATCAGTAGCTCAATAAGGTAACCATAAAGAATAAGTACCCGTTGCCCCAGATTGATGACTTATTTGATCAGCTAAAAGGTACCACAGTATTCTCAAAGATTGATCTTCGATCAGGTTACTATCAGTTATGGGTAAATAAGTTAGATGTGCCAAAGACAGCCTTTAGAGCTAGGTACGGGCATTATGAGTTTCTAGTTATGCCGTCTGGGCTAACTAATGCACTTGCAGTATTTATGGATTTGATGAACTAGATATTCAAACCGTACTGAGACAAATTTGTGGTAGTATTCATTGATGATATTCTGGATTATTCTCGGTATGAAAAAGAACATGTAGAACACTTAAGAATTGTGTTACAAATTCTATGAGAGAAATAGTTATAAGCTAAATTCTGGCTTCAAGAAGTGGGTTTTCTCGGACATATTGTATCTGCCGAATGCATCAGGGTAGATCCAAGTAAAATCTCAACTATTATGAATTGGAGTCCACTGAAGAATGCATCTAAAGTTAGAAGTTTCTTGGGTTTAGTTGGTTATTATTGAATATTTATACAGGGGTTCTCTATGATAGCTTCTTTTATGAGCCGTTTATTACAGAAAGATGTTAAATTCGAGTGGACTGAAAAATGTCAGTGGAGTTTTAATCGATTAAAAGAATTGTTGACAAAAGCACCTTGTTGGTACTGCCTGAACCAGGTAAAGAAATTATTTTTTATAGTGATGCATCATTAAATGGTTTAGGTTGTGTCTTGATGTAAGAAAGTAAAGTAATAGCCTATGCTTTAAGACAACTTAAGACACATGGAATAAATTACCCGATACATGATCTCGAATTAGCTCCTATTGTATTTGCATTAAAGATATGGCGACATTACTTGTACAGTGAGAAATGTCATATTTATACTGATCATAAAAGCCTGAAATATTTGATGACACAGAAAGATTTGAATTTGAGATAGCGCAGGTGGCTTGAACTGATAAAGGATTATGATTTGTTTATTGATTACCATCCGGGTAAGGCTAATGTTGTAGCTAATGCTTTAAGCCAAAAATCATTATTTGCTTTGTGAGCTATGAATACTCGATTATCATTGTCTGATGATGGTTCAGTTATAGCTTAAATGAAGGCTAGACCAATGTTTCTACAGTAGATCTATAAGGCTCAGAAAAATGATGAAAAGTTACAAACTAAACAGGCACAATATGAGTCGGGTATTGATTCTGAATTTCAAGTAGGGATCGATGGTTGTTTGTTATTTAGAGGTAGGGTATGCGTACCTCAGAATTCAGAGCTCATATAGAAGATTCTACACGAAACTCACAGCGGTACTATGTCTGTACATCCAGGAGTAATAAAATGTATAATGATCTGAAAAAGATGTACTAGTAGCCAGGTATGATATCTCTGAATTTGTATCAAAGTGTTTGATGTTAGCAGGTTAAAGTTGAACATCAGGTACCTTCAGGGTTACTTCAGATAATTACTATACCAGAATGGGAATGGGAAAGAATTACTATGGATTTTGTATCTGGGTTACCTTTGTCTCCAAGGAAGAAAGATGCCATTTGGGTGATTGTTGATCGATTAACAAAGTCAACGCACTTTATTCTGATATGTATGGATTATTCTTTAGATAAACTAGCTGAATTGTATATATCTGAGATTGTCAGGCTACATGGATACCTATCTCCATCATATCTGATAGAGATTCCCGATTTATATCTCATTTTTGGAACAAATTGCAAGAAGCCTTTGGTACCTAGCTGTATTTTAGCACTGCGTTTCATCCTCAAACTGATGGCCAAACTGAGCGCGTAATTCAGGTACTGGAAGATATGCTTTGATGTTGTATACTAGAGTTTGAAGTTAATTGGGAGAGGTATATACCTTTAATTGAATTTGCTTACAATAATAGTTATCAGTCTAGTATTAAAATGGCTTCGTATGAAGCTTTATATGGTAGAAAATGTAGAACATCATTATATTGGATAGAACTTAGTGAAAAAAAGATACATGAGGTTGATTTGATCCGAGAAAAAGAAGAAAAAGTAGAAGTGATTCGGGAAAGTTTAAAAGCTGCTTCTGACCGTCAAAAATCATACACCGATCTTAAACGAAAGGAGATTGAATTTCAGGTCGGGGATAAAGTATTCTTGAAAGTATCACCTTAGAAGAAAATTTTTTCAGTTTGTTCATAAAGGTAAATTAAGTCCAAGATTCATCAAACCGTATGAAATCATAGAAAGAGTTGGATCGGTTGCTTATTGATTGGCATTACCACCTGAACTCGATAGAATTCATAATGTTTTTCATGTATTTATGCTACGACAATATCAATCGGATCCTTCACCTATTATTCCTCCTACAGAAGTGGAGATTCAGTCAAATATGAGTTACAGTGAAGAACCAGTTAAGATTCTAGCACAGGAGACCAAGAAACTCAGAAATAATAAGATAAAGTTAGTAAAAGTATTGTGGTAAAAACATGGAGTAGAAGAGGCAACATGGGAATCGAAGGAAGCTATGAGAAAATAGTACCCAAACCTTTTTAACAGTAAGATTTTCGGGGACAAAAATCTCTAAAGGGGGAGAGTTGTGACAGCCTGATTTCAGGCCTAAACGGAATAGTGGTTTTGAAACCACAAATTCAAAGTAGAAAAATTTATTACGATTAATTTTTAATATTTACTGTGTGATTGAATGACTGTGTGAAAATCTCGTTGTGAAATTTTATCTTTTGGGTGCTCAATTTGATATTTGGGACTAAATTGAAATAGGTGAAAAATGTGTGTTCTAGTTCATAAAGGTACTTGTGAGTAATGGGTTTTTAAAGGAGAGGTCCTTATATGGTAATTAGTCCATTTGTTAAATTGTTGGACAAAAATGGACATGGAATAGGTGAGGTAGGATTTTTTTTAGTAAGGGCATTTTAGTTATTTTGTAAATAAAAGAATAAAAAGGGAAAATAAGCCAAAATTTGTTCATAATCTCCTACCTCTTGGCCAAATATTGGTAGTCCTCCATAGCTAGGGTTTTGTCATCTTTCAATCTTGATTATCAAGAAAGATGCGGAATCAACTTGGTTTGAGGAAAAGAAAAAGTGGTGGATTAGAGTATAAATTCGTCATATTTTGCATCAAGGTAAGTTCATATGTATATAAAGTATTGTTTTTATTTATGTTATAATATTTTATCATATTTTATGAGATGGGATTGGACATGGAATAATTATTTGATGTAAATTATGAATTGTATTTGAATAAGAATGAATTGGTAAAATGAGTAGTTCTCTATTGAACTTTTTGAATAGAAAATATATGAATGATTTGGGGTGAGAACACATGTGTAGTACTATGTGCAGGCTACTATGTGTTCAAGATGGATTAGTTCACGTGTGTAGTACTAAGTGCAAGCTACTATGTGTACCATATGGTTGGGGTCGCATGTGTAGTACTATGTGTACTTGATAACTTCGATCACATGTGTGGTATTAAGTGCAAGTCAATATGTGTAAGGGATGATTTTGGTCACATGTGTAGTACTAAGTGAAGGCTACTATGTGCACCAATTAACTTCAACTTCAAAGGTAATACTATGTGCAGGCCACAGAATATTTATTATTGTTTTATTCTGATGTGTTCAATGGGAAAGTAACTAAGTGAAAATGAGTGCAATTGTGTAAAGAATAAGTGCAGATATATCTGTATATAAGTATGTGAGTAATGTGTTCGACAAATGATCGAACTTTAGTAAATTTGATGTGGACAAGTGTTATTGGAAAATTTATATAAGGAAATTATGGAAAAGGTGAAATCAGAAATAAAACAGCTTATAACAATAGCAACGGGTTGAATTTGAAAAATCATCAAAAATAGTAGACATTGAATTAGAAGTTTAATAAGATATGGAATTAAAGCTTATTGAGTTTATTTTCATATAAAAGAAATAGAGCCAACAAAAAGCTTTCTATATTTTGAGACATTTAAATTCTTGTGAGACTAGTTTAGAATGATTTCGTGATCCCCTATTTTGATTTCGAAAAACCATTAAAATTTGTGCAAAAATAATTATAGAACATAATTTATATGGTTAGATTGCTTATTGAGATTATTTTTATAAGAAACAAACGTGAACATCTTTTCAATTCTGTATAAAGAGAAATTGAAATGTTAGTGAAGAGTGGTAAGAACTATTGGGCAGTGAAACAGGGGAGGCTTTAATGAATAAACTGTATTAATTGGTCAAACCAAAAATTCTGAAATTTTTATGGTAAGAAGACATATGAGCCTAGTTTCTGGGAAAATTAACAGATCTTAATTTAGAGCTCTTTAGCTCTAGATAAAAATAATTAAGTGATTGGAACTCGAATGGACAGCTTGTACTGAATTTAAGTAAATAGTAAATTCATGTGAGATTAAGATTGTATAATTGTGGAAACATATTTTGGTATTTATAAATGCCATAAATAGTTTATTATTTTTATTATTTACATATTACTTACTAAGCTATAAGCTTACTTTATTTTCTTTTTCTTTCTTGTCTTATTTTATAGTTTGTTTGTGACTTGGAAAAATTGTCGGAGGCTTACCAACACTATCCATCCTTCCTTTTGGTATTTTGTAAACATATTTTGGAACTATGGCATGTATAGAAGACTTGAGCATTTTGTTGTATATTATAGTAATATTACTTGAAATACTGATCTCTAATATTTAATATATCACTTGTATTATGCTATTGATGCGGTTTAATACTAGTTAAGTTCCCGGTTTATGATATATATGAACTCAGTGACTAAAAGATGAATGAATAGTTGAACGGTTTAATTTAAATGATCATTTTATGACTCGGTTTACTATGACTACATGTGTGCTATTCTGGTAATACCTCATATTTTGTTCCGGTGTTAGCACGGATAAAGGGTGTTACAGGATTAAAACCCATATTTTTCACCTATTGCAATTTAGTCCAACTTATCAAATTGGACATACAAATAATAAAATTCATGCACCAAAATTTCACATAATTATTCAAGCACCCAATAAGCATCAAAACTCAATCGAAAAAATTATTTTAGACTTCAGATTCATGGTTTCGAAACCACCATTCCATTTAGCCCCTAATTCAGGCTGTTACAACTCTCCCCTTTTAGGGATTTTTGTCCCAAAAAATCTTACAGGTAAATAAGTTTGGGTACTGTTTCCTTATAGCTTCCTTTGGCTCCCATGTAGCCTCTTCTACACCATGCTTTTGCCACAATACTTTCACCAAAGCTACACTTTTGTTTCTCAACTGTTTGACCTCTCGAGCCAAAATTTTAATTGGCTCCTCTTCGTATGTCATGTATGGCCAAATTTCAATCTTCGTAGATGGAATCATATGAGAGGGATCCAAACGATACCGTCGTAACATTGACACATGGAACACATTATGTATTTTCTCCAATTTTGGTGGTAAAGCCAACCGATATGCCACTGGCCCAATAAAACGTGGACTTAATTTTCCCTTCAGCCAAATCTCAGTATTTTCTTCCACGGTGACACTTTAAAAAATACTTTATCACCAACCTGAAATTCAATCTCCTTTCTTTTCAAATCAGCATAAGACTTTTGTCGGTCAGAAGCAACTTTCAAAAAATCTCGAATTATCTTTACTTTTTCCTCGGTCTCCCTAACCAAATCAACACCATGTATTTGTTTCTCACTCAACTCAGTCTAAGATGATGGAGTTCGACATTTTCGGCCATACAATGCCTCATACGGCGCCATCTGTATACTTGACTGATAACTGTTGTTGTAGGTGAATTCTACCAAAGGTAGATACTTTTCCCAACTACCCTCAAACTCTAAAACACAACACCGAAGCTATCTTCAAGAACTTGCATCACCCTCTTGGATTGGCCATCAATCAGCGGGTGAAATGCGGTACAAAAGTTCAATTTTGTACCTAATGCCTCTTGCAACTTCTTCCAAAATCTTGAGGTGAACCTCGAATCTCTATCCGATATAATAGACATGGGTACTCTATGTAATCTCACAATTTCAGTGATATATAATTTAGCCAATTTATCAAGTGAGAAATCAACGCATACCAAAATAAAGTGAGCCGACTTCGTTAATCCATCAACAATGACCTACAAACATCTTTCTTTTTTGGTGTCTGATAAACGATAAATTATACATGTTTTTACCTCATGCTTAGCCTAATTTCTGGGTGAATTATCATTGAATTTGTGGAAATTGGTGCTCTTAATCCCTCTATTTCATGTTTTATACCCAGGTGAGCTTAAAGAAGAGAAAAAAGCAAGGAACGGGCCAAAAACAAGCAAATTAAGCCCAATTCAATAATCAACACATCCTGGGATTCACCACACGGCCGTGCCACCTTGATCTCGAACACGGCCCAACCCCGACAGCACGACCTGGGCCTCGATCCACATGGGCGTGGCACATGGGCGTGTCCCTGTCGTGAGGAAGTTCAATTTCACTTGGAAAAGGATGCTTAGAGGCTAAGAAAGGCATTCTAGAGCTCTATATAAAGACCCTAGGGGGTAACTACAAAGGGTATTTCATTCCCTACTAAGGGAATACTTTTCTCCCCTCAAGAGGGTGCTTTATTCTCCTCAAAGCGACGCTTTTCTCTCCCCAAAAAGAGGCAAGAAATTACTTCAAGGGAAGCTGATTGATCCATCTCAGAAGCCAAATTCTCCCTCAAGACGGAAGATCTCCCTTCAAATTCTTTCAGGGGTTTTTGGGTTCTTTATGTTTTGTTATTTTAATTCTTCTGAGATGTTTTCTTTTATAATCATGAACTAAATCCCCCAAATACTTGAGGGGGATGAAGCCTAAGACAGATCTTGTTATTATTTTCTCTTGAATTATATGATAAATATTTGATTTGTTCTTAATTGTGTTTTTAACTCTTAAGTTGATATTTTCGGGATATTGATTTAAGTCGAATGTGCTTATGTAGAGGAGCAAAAGTCCCTGCATAGGAGTAGATCCAACACGATTAAGCAGAGTTGATCGCAATCTTAGAGATAGAACGATGAAAATCTGCTGGATTAGGGTCAAACCTAATAAGAGAATCCGTAGATCAAGTTAATGCAACACTAGGGGTTTTAATTAGAAAGAGATTTCAATTAATTAACCTAAGGTTAGTTGTTTTTAGTATCGAGAGAGATATTAACATAAGTTAGGGATTTCTATGGATCAAGTTAAGTGAATAAATCATCTAGGTCAAGAGTTGATAACAAGTGAAGTCTAAGCGGATTCTCCCTTGAGTATTGTCCAAATCAATCAGTTTTTCCTAGGTGTTTTTTCCCAATTCACTTTTTGTACATTCTTAGTTTATTCTAGCAATTAGTTTAGTTTCATAAAAACCCCTTTTATTTCTAGGTTAAATAATAAAAAGAAAGTTAGTACTAGTACTTTTGGTTCCCTTGGGTATGATATCTCGGTCTTGCCACTAAGCTATACTACTGTTCGATAGGTGCGCTTGCCTTAAAATCGTGATAAAAGTTAGTTTCTGGTATGATCATTATTATAAATTTTATTACTTCATATCACGTATATCAAGTTTTTGGCGCCGTTGCCGGGGAACTAAAATATTAAGAACACTCGATTTCTATTACTTTAGCCACTACTATATTTATTTATTTTCAACTTTTATTTTTATTTTTTTAGTTATTTATTTTAATTTTCTTTGCCTTTTCCTTCCTAGGTATCTCTAGTTTATGACTAGAAGAAACCTAGGAGGGCCACTGCTATTCGATGAAGATTTAGAAGCTACAGTTTGTAGAACTCGTAGAGAGATCAGACGAAGCCTACAGTATCTAGAGTAGGAACAAGAACCTGAACCTATTGTAGAGTTGAAAGCAAACCAAGACAATCTACCACCTCCCACGATAGCCGCAGAACTGGTGAATCAAAATGATGCTCCTCGTACTATGTATGATTATGCTAAACCTAATTTGGCTGGTACTCAATCTAGTATTATTAGACCTGCTATTACTATAAACAATTTTGAATTAAAACCTAACACTATTCAGATGATTCAGCAATTTGTGCAGATTGATGGTTTACAGGATGAGGATCCTAATTCACACTTAGCCAATTTCTTGGAGTTCTGTGATACTTTTAAAATCAATGGTGTTTCTGATGATGCCATTCACCTCTGATTATTTCCTTTTTCCTTGAGGAATAAAGCTAAACAATGGTTAAATTCTCTACCACGAGGCTCAATCACTACATGGGAACAGATGACCGAAAAATTTTTACTCAAGTATTTTCCTCCAGCTAAAATAGCTAAATTGTGGAATGATATATCTTCTTTTGTGCAGATGGATTTAGAGACACTTTATGATGCCTAGGAGAGATACAAGGACCTATTGAGAAGGTGCCCTCACCATAGGTTGCCTTTGTGGTTACAAGTTCAAACCTTTCATAACGGTTTGAATCCATCAACAAGACAAATGATCGATGCAGCCGCCGGAGGAACAATCAACAATAAAACACCCGAAGTAGCTTACGAGTTTATAGAAGAAATGTCACTAAATAACTATCAGTGGCAAGTCATGAGGACAAAGCCGTCAAAAGTTGCAGGAGTTTTTAATATTGATGCAGTCACCATGCTTTCTAATCAAGTAGAACTTATAAATAAAAATATTGATAATTTTGTTGGTTCTATGCATGCACACCCAGTGATGCAGTGTGATGCAATCCAGGGAAACATGTACAATCCAGATTACTCCTCCTATGGACATGGCGTGGAAATTGAGCAAGCCAACATGTACAATCCTTATAGTAATGCTTACAATGCAGGTTGGCGGAACCACCCCAATTTTTCATGGAGAGGACAAGGAAATCAAAGACAACCACCTTCTCCGGGATTTCAACAGCCACCTCCACAACAGGAGAAAAAGTCGAACCTTGAAGAGATGTTCACCAAATTTATGGCCGTATCAGAAACCTGTTTCTAAAACACCGAAACGGCATTGAAGAACCAGCAAGCATCTATTCAAGGGCTTGAAGCTCAAATAGGCCAGCTCGCCAAGCTAATCTCTGAAAGACCGCAAGGTGGGTTACCAAGCAACACCGAGACTAACCCTAAGGAGCAACTTAATACCGTGGATACAATAAATGGTGAGGGGTTAACCAAAACCAACCCAGAGCCATGCAAGGAGCCTGTGGTAACTAAAGGAAAGGATGAGGTAAGTTCCAAAGATGAAATTGTCAAAAAGTGCAAACCTCGTATCCCATACCCAAATGCGTTAAAGAAAGACCACACAGATGAGCAATTCGATAAGTTTCTTAAACTCTTAAAGAAATTACACATTAACTTACCATTTATTGAAGCTCTGTCCTAGATGCCAAACGCCGTTAAGTTTCTAAGAGAGTTATTGACAAACAAGCGGAAGCTAGATGAGAAATCTCATGAGGAGCTTAATGCAGTATGCTCAGCCATATTACAGAATAAGCTACCCAACAAACTAAAAGATCCAGGGAGTTTTACTATTCCTTGCTCACTTGGTAGCTTAGACGTAAAAAAATGCTTCAGCTGATCTAGGGGCTAGCATTAATATTATGCCTTATAAACTATTTAAACAACTAGGTCTTGGAAAACCTTAACAAACCAAAATAAGCATTCAATTGGATGACAAGACCATTAGATTTCCAAAGGGAATAATTGAAGATGTGCTCGTCAAAGTTGATAAATTTATATTCCCAGTTGACTTTGTTGTTTTAGACATTGATGAGGATAGCAATGCACCCTTAATTTTAGGGCGTCCCTTTTTAGCAACTGTCAGAACCATAATTGATGTAGGAATAGGTGAGCTTACACTACGTATAGGTGATGACAAAGTTACTTTACAAGCACGAAACTCGATAAAGACTGTTAATGATAAGAATATAGTTACGAGTCATTGTAAAAACACTGATCTCACCAGCCAACCTTCTGTGCAAGATACACTCCACATAAAGGCTACCCAACCACAAAAATATCCATCAAAAGGAGACGCACTTGAAAAACGAATGCCTCAGATTGAGGAACTAGATGAGTGGCTGAACTATCAAAAAAAGCCCAAAATATGCCACACCAATCCAGAGCATCACCGAGATGACCCTAAGGTAAAAATGAATCAAATCAAGGTAGGAGACAAGGTAATTTTAAGGGAAGACGATCCTCAAATCCTAAATTCAAAAAAACATACAAGTGACACACCCTACTTCATGGTAATGGGAATCTTTCCATACGGTACAGTCGAGGTAACTCATCCAAACCATGGCACTTTCAAAGTAAACGGCCATCGGCTTAAACATTATAAAGGTGAAAATTTCAAGAATAATAGGGAGGAGCTTCAGCTCCACGAACTCTCGTCGTGATACATACAAGTAGAGTCGAGCTTAGACTCTAAATAAGCATTTCTCGAGAGGCAGCTCGGGCACTAACTTAGTAAATCCTTTTATTTCAACTTTCTAATGCATCAACTAACCTTTTGAATACAGGATTTCCAGGCCACACGGCCACACCCACGGGTGTGCCCAAGGCCGTGTGGACACTATGAGCAGAGACACGGCCTTGCAATTTGGCCGTGTATAAGCAGGGTGAAATTTTTCCTAAGACACGGGTAGAGATAATTTGCCACGGCCGTGCGATGTGGCCGTGGCCAACACTGCCAATTCCAACACGGGCTTCGACAACTTGCCACGGCCGTGTGGTGTGGCCCTGGCCAACACTATCAATTCCAACACGAGCGTGCGACACACCCGTGCCCCAAGACCGTGGTCAACACTGTCAAATCAAACACGGGTGTGTGACCGACTACACGGCCGTGTGCCCAATTCCCTATTAATTTTATTTTGTTTTTATTTTTTATTTTTATTTCTCTCCACTTTATATTTTTCCTTTTATTTTACACTTCACTTCTTATCAAGTAAGACTTAAATTCCCCACGCAGTTGTGCTTTAAGTCACCCAGGATCATGAACTTCAAGTAGTCATCTCTCCAATCTAGCTTTTATTACTTTCAAGGAATTCATCCAATTCACGGAGTTTCATTTCTCTCCCTATCTTATGATTTTATGCTTCTATTGCTGCTAATGTATCTTTGTACATTAAAGGCAATGTACATCTTAAGTGTGGGGGGAAACTTACTTTCAGTCATTACATTATCTTTGAAACCCCTGAAAATTTTACAACTAACTTTTTGCATTGTTCTCAAAATTTCGATTTTTCACTTTCATTCTCTGCATGAGTCTCAATCTCCTATTAGGAAATAATTCTGATTGATTTATGATTTTTATTGATTTTTGAGAATTAGGACATGGGTACTTATGCTTTGAGTATTCAAACTTTAAAACATTAGGGAATCAAGCATGATGAGTTGAAATTTTTGAGAATTTAAATTTTTCTAGGTTATTTTCCCTAATTTTAAGTGTTATCTTGAGATCTGAAATTCGCATGATTGACATCAAAAGCCATAATTCTGGTGACATTTTTGAGCCTTTTTACCATACATTCTTTCGTGCTCACTTTTATTATTGCTTTGAGTGAGTCAATATTGATTTGTTATTCTAGAACTTGCTTTGATTATACATGTCGAGACCACATCATTAATTTGATACACCGAAATGATAAAGGCACCTAGGTTTAACCCACTTACTCCATAAAAGCCTACCTCCATAAATTAACCCTTAGTGAACCCCATTGAGCCTAAAAACCCATTCTTTGACTTACCTCTGATATTAACCTATAACCCGTTTTTGTTGAATCCCATTCAATTATTTTGATCCCTATTTTTGTCGAGATTTGAATTGAATCATTATCTAGCTTTGTTCTCTTTTCCAGTTTGTGAAGTTTGTAAATATTCAAAGTATTGTATTTGATTTGTTCTTAAAAAAAAGGTGTATATACAGTTAATTCAATTGCAATCTGTAATAAGTTTAATAGTTTTTGCATATTTCTACAAGCTATCAAATCCAGAACGATGTCATCATAAGGTTTAGCTTTAGGAATATGTTCCAGTGATAGAGATTTTTCTAGCTAGATGATTTTTCAATTCAATCTCGATTCTAACCCTCTTTTCAGCTTGTGGCAAGACCCCTAATCAAAGCCCTATTACAACCATTGAAAGACCTTTTGATCGATGTGTCATATCAATCGTTAGTGGTGGAGATTTGATTTTCTTGCAAGCCTATGGTAATAACTTTTCAGGTTGACTAAAGAGTGCTTAATTCTTTTACCCTAAACACTTTGAGTGGATAGAGTGAATCCTTAGTGAGGATGTCAAATCTTGTTGCTTTTGATTGAGAGGTAATTACTTAAGAGAAGGGAGAAAACCTTTGTTTCTATGATAAAGTTCTCAACTTAGGGTGATTTAATCTTTAATGTTCTTTTGGTTGAATTTTCATTGTATGATTACTTGTGGATTAGTTTGAAACATTATTGATGAGGATTATAAGTTGAGAAGAATGATTCTTAATTGTGAGTTGAGATTTTGCTTGAGGACAAGCAAAGGCTTAAGTGTGGGGGTATTTGATAAACGATAAATTATACATGTTTTTACCTCATGCTTAGCCTAATTTCTGGATGAATTATCATTGAATTTGTGGTTGCTTTTAATCCCTCTATTTCATGTTTTATACCCAAGTGAGCTTAAAGAAGAGAAAAGAGCAAGGAACGGGCCAAAAATGGGCAAATTAGGCCCAATTCAATAATGAACACGGCCCAGAGATTCACTACACGGCTGTGCCACCTTGATCTCGAACACGGCCCAACCCCGACGAGCACGGCCTGGGCCCCAATTCGTACGGACGTGTCCCTGTCGTGAGTAAGTTCAATTTCACTCGGAAAAGGATGCTTAGAGGCTAAGAAAGGCATTCCAGAGCTCTATATAAAGACCCTAGGGGGCAACTACAAAGGGTACTTGATTCCCTTCTAAGGGAATACTTTTCTCCCCTCAAGAAGGTGCTTTATTATCCTCAAAGAGACGTTTTTCTCTCCTCAAAAAGAGGGAAGGAATTACTCCAAGGGAAGCTGATTGATCCATCTCAGAAGCTGAATTCTCCCTCAAGACTAAAGATCTCCCTTCAAATTCCTTCAGAGGTTTTTGGGTTCTTTATGTTTTATTATTTTAATTCTTCTGAGATGTTTTCTTTTATAATCATAAACTAAATCCCTTAAATACTTGAGGGGGATGAAGCCTAAGATAGATCTTGTTATTATTTTCTCTTGAATTATATGATAAATATTTGATTTATTCTTAATTGTGTTTTTAACTCTTAAGTTGATATCTCTGGGATATTGATTTAAGTCGAATGTGCTTATGTAGAGGAGCAAAAGTCCCTGCATAGGAGTAGATCCAACACAATTAAGTGGAGTTGGTCACAATCCTAGAGATAGGATGACGAAAATTTGCCGGATTAGGGTCAAACCTAATAAGGGAATCCATATATCAAGTTAATGCAACACTAGGGTTTTAATTAGAAAGAGATTTCAATTAATTAACCTAGGGTTAGTTGTTTTTAGTCTCGAGAGAGATATTAACATAACTTAGGGATTTCTAAGGATCAAGTCAAGTGAATAAATCATCTAGTTCAAGAGTTGATAACAAGTGAAGTCTAGGCAGATTCTCCCTTGAGTATTGTGCAAATCAATCAGTTTTTCCTAAGTGTTTTTTCCAAATTCACTTTTTGTGCATTCTTAGTTTAGTCTAGCAATTAGTTTAGTTTCATAAAAACCCTTTTTTTTAGGTTAAATAATAGAAAGAAAGTTAGTACTAGTACTTTTGGTTCTCTTGGGTATGATATCTCAGTCTTGCCACTAAGTTTTACTACTATTCGATAGGTGCACTTGCCTTAAAATCGTGATAAAAGTTAGTTTCTGGTGTGATCATTATTATAAATTTGACTACTTCATATCACGTATATCAGTGTTAAAGGCAAACCTGTCACAAAGTCCACCGTAATCTTGTCCCACTTCCACTCGGGGACCATTACGGGCTGAAGCAAACCCGAATGTACCTAATGCTCAACCTTCACTTGCTGACAAATTATACGCCTCACTACAAACTCTAAAATGTCCTTTTTCTTGCCCGACCACCAATATAGTTTCTTCAAGTCATTATAAATCTTAGTACTACCGGGATGCACTGATAAGCAACCTCTATGTGCCTCATGTAAGATTTTCAAAATCAACTCATCATCTCTCGGTACACAAATCCTATCACGAAACATCAAGCAACCATCCAGACTTACTTGAAAATAAGAGTCAGCACCTGTTTCGCGCTGAACCCTCTTGGCTTGCAGTTCACTATCATTCTTTTGGGCTTCGCAAATCGGTTGAAGGAATAGCGGCCTAGCCATCAACTCGGCTAGTATGGAACCATCATCAAATAATGTCAAACTCATGTTCAAAGCCCGCAAAGTATGCAAGGATTTTCTGCTCAAAGCATCCGCGACCATATTTGCTTTCCCGGGATGATACTCAATCACTAGCTCGTAATACTTTAATAACTCAAGCCACCTCCGTTGTCTCAAATTCAACTCCTTTTGATTCATTAAGTATTTCAAGCTTTTATGATCTGTAAAAATCTGACATTTCTCACCATACAAATAACGGCGCCAAATCTTCAAAGCACAAACAATGGCAGCCAACTCTAAATCATGTGTTGGGTAGTTCTTCTCATGTGGTTTTAGTTGTCTCAAAGCATAAGCCACCACCGTGTCTTCTTGCATCAATACACATCCAAGGTCGTTTAGTGACGTATCACTATAGATCATAAACTCTTTCCTCGACTCAGGTTGTACTAACACTAGTGCCTCAGTTAATTTAGCTTTCAACTAATCGAAACTTTGTTGACATTTTTTAGTCTACTCAAATTTAACATTCTTTTGAAGTAGCTTAGTCATAGGAGAAGCAATTATAGAAAACCCCTCGACAAAGTCGATAATATCTAGCTAGACCTAGAAAGCTTCTAACCTCAGTCACATTCTTTGGTGGCTTCCAATCAACAATCACCGAAATCTTACTCTGGTCAACCCGAATACCATCACCCGAAACTATATGTCCCAAGAATCCAACTTCATGGAGCCAAAACGCACTCTTGCTAAACTTAGCAAACAACTTCTCTTTCCTCAGAATTTGCAGCACTGTTCTCAAATGCTCGACATGTTCTAACTCATCCCGAGAATAGATCAATATATCATTTATGAATACCACCACAAATTTATCCAAATACTGTCGGAAAATTTGGTTCCTTAAATCCATAAACATAGATGGTGCATTAGTCAAACCAAAAGGCATGACAAGAAATTCGTAGTGTCCATACCTCGTTCTAAAGGCAATCTTCGGCATATCGGATTCCTTAACCCTCAGTTGGTAATAACCGGATCTCAAATCAATGTTAGAGAATACCATTGCTCCCTTTAATTGGTCAAACAAAGCATCACTTCTAGGCAATGGATACTTGTTCTTGATAGTCACCTTATTAAGTTGCCTATAATCGATACAAAGCCTCATTGATTTGTCCTTCTTCTTTACAAACAATACCGGAGCACCCTAGGGAGAAAAACTCGGTCTTACAAATCTTTTGTTTGTCAACTCTTGCAACTGAGCCTTTAACTCTCTCAATTCAGTTGGAGCCATCCTGTATGGAGCAATGGAAATAGGTGCAGTCACGGGTAACAAGTCAATGGCAAATTCAATCTCTCTGATAGGAGGTAACCCAGGTAGCTCCTTTAGAAACACGTCTGGAAATTCACAGACTACTGGCACAGATTCAAGCTTCAATCCTGACACCTCAGTATTTAACACATATGCTAAATAAGCTTCACACCCGTTTCTCACACATTTCTGAGCAATCATACAAGAAATCACCACCGGTATCTTACTCGACTCATCTATTCCAACCTAAAGAATTTCACCACTTTCACATTTTAGCTCAAGAGTTTTCCGTCTACAATTCACCTTGACATCATGTAATGTTAACAAATACATCAAACTCATCAAATGGCAATAACATCAGATTAGCCAGAAAACAATATCCTTGAATCATCAAAGGACAATTCCTGTAAACCTTATCTACCAGCACAAATTTGCCTAATGGGTTCGACAATTTAATCACATATTCAGTTAGCTCTACGAGAAATTTCTTACTATGCACCAATTTCATGCAAATATAAGAAGGAGTGGAGCCTGGATCTATTAATGCAATAACATCAGTATCATAAAGTGAGAATGTATCGGTAATCATATCAGGAGATGATGCTTCCTCACGAGCTCGCATAGCATAAGCTTTACAGGTGTTCTCATCTCAGATCTCGTAGTTGTATCTTTAGCTATGCTTTTACTACTGGCTCTACCTCCGGTGTTCCTCAGTGGTCTACCCTTGCTAGTAGTGTTACTCGATCTAGCACTTATAAATTTCTCATCTCCAACTTTTTTAGGGCAATCTCTAACAAAATGATCTAAGGAACTACACTTGAAACAAGCTCGATTAGTTCCCCAACATTATCCAGTATGTTGTCTACCACAATTCCGACACTCAAGTCTATCAGATATCAAAGTAGCCTGGACTTTAGAACCTGAATATGTTTTACCTCGATCTCGATGTGAATACCCGACTGAAGCTGTCATTCAAGGATTTGTTTCTTTAGACCTCTTTGATTGAGATTGAATGGACTTACTCATCGGCCTCTTACTAGCACCTCGAGCCTCAATAGCAGCTTTCCTCTTTTCATTATTTAACTCCTCTCCTTTACAAGCTCTATCAACCAACACAACGAATTCTTTTAATTCTAGAATTGCCACCAGCACCTTGATATCCTCATTAAGTCCGTCTTCAAATCTTCTACACATCATTGCCTCGGTAGAAACACACTCTGGTCCATATTTGCTGAGCCTAACGAATTCACGTTCATACTCAGCTTCCATCATCTTACCTTGCTTCAACTCAAGGAACTCCTCCCGTTTTTTACCAACAAATCTCTAACTTATATATTTCTTTCGAAACTCTTCCAAAAAGAAAACCCATGTCACTCTTTCCCTCGGGACCACAGATATCAATGTTTTTCACCAATGATAGGCCGAGTCCTTTAGCAAAGATACGACACAATTTAAAATCTCCTCAAGTGTGCAAGATAATTCATTAAACACCCGTATGGAATTCTCAAGCCAGAATTCTGCCCTCTTTGGATCATCATCAACCTTAGTTCTAAACTCTTTGGCTCCTTGTTTACAGATTTTATCCACCAGAGGTTTAGTCACCCTTACCATATCAATACCCTATGGGACTACGGGGACCATTTGTGATATAGGTGAGGGAGGATGTGGTTGAGCATTAGGATTTGCTCTAACAAAATCAGTATACCAGTCATTCATCATTCAGAGAAAAGCATCCTGAGCTTCATCTCCTTGACTCAGAGTCTCATGTCTACTTTCTACAAGCGCAGTCCCTTGCGTGGGAGCCGGCGCATTACTAGCAGCATCATCAGTCATAGCTCGTTTGAGATCCATTATTATATGGAAAAAAACAAAACACAATTTAGAAAGGTCAGCAGTCACCACACTATCACAATATATCTATGGCATGTATAGCTAAACTCACACACAATGCTACGGTAGTCTGAGAACCGACAAAACCATAGCTCTAATACCACTAAATATAATACTCTTTACCTGGGTTCGATGCCGGAGCCGAGTACGAAGCATTTCCAGACAATAACATAACCAATCATATAAAATCGAGCCATAAAATTTCATTCCAATTTAAAACCTTTGCATAATATATCATATGATTCTTAAAATGGGCCTACGGGGCCCAAAACTTAGTTTGGGAGTGGTTCGGGACCAAATCGAGAACTTACAAAAATTTTGGAAAATTTGGCTAAAAACAGGGCACACGCCCATGTGAGATAGGGACATGCCCGTTTAGGCAAGCCGTGTGGTCACACACGCCTGTGTCCCCTACCCGTGTTGAATTATTGGAAAATTATTTTTCATTTCAAACCTACAGGGGTTTTCACACGATCGAGCACATGCCCGTGTCCTTCACACGGCCTCAACACGCCCATGTTCTCTCCCCATGTGAAAAACTAGGGTACTTTGTTTATGATGTTAGCATGCAAATTTGGTCACACGGCCACGGGACACGCCCTTGTGACCAGGCCATGTGACGCCCTTATTCTCCGAAAATTTCATGCAAGGTTCACACGCCCTACACACATGGTCGTGGTGGCTAGCCGTGTGGCCCAAAGTTAGGCTATTTTCCAAGCCATCTTTTTCCCCAAAAGACATACGAACTTTACCATTTTTAACACCACACCTCATACACATTTTTAGGCATCTAAATAACCGCATTCAACCATCAATCATCCATTTCAATTCATCTACACACAAGCACACCAAGCATTCCGTGAATTACCCCATAAGGATATATGTAAATACTAATATCATCATTTACATAAGCCTAAGTTCACTTGCACCAATGCACACATATACACTTGCCCACATTTTCACTGGCTCATAAATACACCTACACTTACACACCCCATAACCACGCAAGTCTCTTTTAATAAGCTTTCCTATTGAACCCTTTGGAATAACATCCGATACTCGGTGGTTTCAGCACATAACTCCACCAACACATAATCCAGCTCTCGTGTACACATGGTGTACTTTCAATCTCGCCCATGTGACCTAGCCATTAAATCCCGTAGCTCTTGTGTCTACATGATGTCCAACACTCGGAATCACACATGTGACCTAGCTACATGTAACATAGCTCTCGTGTCTACATGATGTACCCTTGGTAACATACATGCAACCTAGCTATTTTAAACCCTTAGCTCTCGTGTACACATGGTATACACCTAGTATTACACATGTGACCTAGCTCCTTATAAAATTATCATCTCATAGCTCTCCTGTACATATGGTATACACACCATATTACACATGTGATCTAGCTACAGCATAATGTCTCGTAGCCCTCTTGTACACATGGTGTCCTACCCTCGGAACCATACATGTAACCTAGCTACACATTATTCGTATCATTCATTTTTCGAAGGTTAATTGAGAACTCTAAATTTCCAAAATTCTTTAAATTATAAAAATCATCCAACATTACCCATAACATACATTAGATTATTCTTATGAAATTAAAAATCGATTTATTACTTACATATAAACTTAATTTGATAACAAAAAGTGATAATTTGCAATTTAGTTCAAAACTTTGCTCTTGCCTTGGTCAAGGTTGATTCCTCGATCTTCTCGATCTATAATGGCACATTCAGCTCTTTTAATAACTAAATTATTCAAAACAACCCAAAATCTTCCTATAGAAAATTTTCAATTTGACCCCTAACTTTCTCAATTTTGCACTTTAGTCCCTAGGCTCAGTTTATGATTTTCATTAAATTTTCATACATTTCAAGCATAGCTAAATCACTTTTCCTCCTATAACAGCTCCCAATTTCCATCATTTCCCAGTTTATGCATAGAATATTTCACCTTTTACAATTAAGTCCTTTTTACAATTTTCACCATCACCTAGTAACAGTTGTTCACCACACTTTAAACTTTCATATTCTACCACTAGCCATCAAAATACATGCATGTCATTCATGGGTAAAATTTTAAACATCAACCCTAGCTTGAAATAGTGGTAGAAATAACTAGAGTAAGTTACGGGGATTTCAAAAATACTAAGAGCATTAAAAACAGGGCTAGGAGATACTTACAATCAAGCTTGAAAGATGAAAGAAACCCTAGCTACGGCTTCTTGATAATTTCAGCCAAGGAGGAAGAAAGATGGAAAAAATTTTGGCTTATTTTCCCTTTTTATTTCTTTTATTAACTAATGACCAAATTGCCCTTCATTAAAAACCTTTGATATTCCATCCTTCCTTGGGCATTTTTGTCCAAACTAAGTTAAAATGGTCTAATTACCATATAAGGAACTCTAATTTAAAATTCCAATTCAATCAAGTACCTCTATGGATTAAAACCCATATTTTTCACCTATTGCAATTTAGTCCAACCTATCAAATTGGACATACAAACAATAAAATTCATGCACCAAAATTTCACATAATTATTCAAGCACCCAATAAGCATTAAAACTCAATCGAAAAAATTATTTTAGACTTGGATTCATGGTTTTGAAACCACCATTCCGTTTAGCCCCTAATCCAAGCTGTTACAACTTTTACGGATCTAGATACTAAGTGAAGAAATTGCGTAGTTTAGATTGATAATGACAGATGAAATCTAGGTGAATTTTTTCTCGGGTATTGTTTTGCTTTTTAGTTATTAATCAGTTATTTTCCAGTTTTGTTCTTTGTTATGTTCTTAGCTTATTTAATTAGTTAACTTTAGTTTTTAATCAATCACTTGAATTTATTAATTAAATAATAGAAAGACTATAATTACTAGTACTTTTAGGCTTTGTGGGAATGATATCTTTGCTCACCGTAGCTATACTATTAATTGATATGTGCACTTGCCTTAATATGATTTTTGGTTGGTTTACGATAACTGTTTGGGCCCTTACGTGACTCGACTAGCAAGACATTTTGTACTGCTTGATACTCTAGAGCAAACTTCCTCATTTACACTGGTTGGACATTTGATCTCGCCAGGATTATCCATTATGAGTCATATGACGATGATTGAACACCTATACGGAGCGGGTCCCCACTGATACACACCATCTCATTCGGATCCTTAGGATGAGCATGAGGACCTAGCTCACTCCCCTCCTCCTCTGTGTCACCCTACGACTACGCATTCCACTCCACCCGGCAATATTTTTGAACAGTTTGACTGTTTTGAGCAATGACATATTGATCAGATTGAGCGTTTCGAGTGGCGACAACCAGAGCGAATCTATCACATTGAGGTGTATCTACAGTGGATATGCCATCATTTACATATCTCTCCTCCCAATCATGCGCCTCGCTATCCCAACACCTCGCACGACACCGATCACAGACCTGTTTTAGTTTTCTATTTTATTGATATTTATTTTTTATTGTAATTTTATTTTTATTATTGGTTGTTTTTATTTTATTTGTGAGACTTTGTTGTTTTATTTTATTTGTATTCTGCACTTTAGTTTTATTAAGTTGTTAGTTATTTTTTCAAGTTTGTTATCTCTTTATTTTATTTTTTTATCTATTTTCTTACTAGTTTGTTTGGAAAAATATACTTTATCTAGAATTTCCCATGATCCCGGTTTTCCCTATTTCGTCGAATTCATCCAAATTCATATTTTTATACTTAGGAGAGTATTTTGGAGTAAAAGGAGAGAAAATGAGCGAAAATTAGAAAATTAGAGCAAGGTATAGGGGCCCTATGGGTTGATCCCTTTCACACGGCCGTTGGAGCCATATGGCTTTGTGGCAGACTATGTCAATTTCGTGGATTTGGATCCTAAACTGTGAGAAAACATGATTTTTAGGTTTTTCGAGTATTCTAAGACCTATATATGAAAAAATAAGAAGATAGGAGAGAGTCGTCATAGAATACTTAAGAAAACAACTTAAAAAACACCATTCTAGCATATTCTGAAATAGATTTCCATCAAGATTGAAGATTCCCTTTTGGTTTCTTTGGAGATTATTATCAGTTTCTTTGTTTCTTATGGTTATACTATATTTTAGATTCTTTATTTGCTAGCATGAACTAATTTTCTAAATACCTAGGGAAGATAAACCCTATAATGAATTCCGTCTTTTGATTTTTATTTTACGCAATAAAGACTTAGATATTGTTCTCAAATATGTGTGCTTAATTCTTGATTTAATATTTCTAGATTACAGATCCATGTTTGATGTGTTAAATCAGAGGAGGAATAAACCCTATTTAAGAGTAGATCTAGTGTAATTGAGTGGAGTTGCATGCAATCCTAGAAATAAGACGACATAAATCTACCAGATTAGAGTCAAATCTAATCGGAGGATCTATAAATTGAGTTAATTGGATAATACGGGGTTTTAATCAGAAATAAATTTCAATTAATCAACTTAGAGTCAGTTGCTCTTACTCTCTAAAAAGATATCAGCATAATTGAGGGATTTTTATGGATATAGATAGGAAGTGAAGAAATTGCGTAGTTTAGATTGATAATGACAGATGAAATCTAGGTACATTCTTTCCTGGGTATTGTTTTAATTCTTGGTTGTTAGTTAGTTATTTTCCAATTTTGTTCTTTGTCATGCTCTTATTTAATTTTAGTTTTTAATCTTAGTTAAATAATAGAAAGACTGTAATTACTAGTACTTTTAGTCTTCATAGGAACGATATCTTTGCTCACCGTAGTTATACTATTACTTGATAGGTGCACTTGCATTAGTCAGATTTTTAGTTGGTTTATGATTGCATCAATTATATTATACTTTCACATAATTTCAATTCAGTCCTTATCACTATCAACCAGTCTAAATTGAATCAAATCAGCTCATTTCATCAAATCATCAGTTTATTACATGACTTATCCCATTTCAATCCAATTTAAGATTGATTCTATAATTATTTCAATTCGCAATTCATCGTATTCAATTTAATTCTATCTAACCTTTTTGTACCGAATCATAAACAATTAAAATTTTAATTAAACATAATTACAATTATAATTCTAAATGCATAACAATTTAACACAAACATAACGTATGAACTTACCTAGTCAAGACCACAAACAAATGGCTCTATAAGGACTAATCAGTAATTTTTGTCATTTCCCCAATTTTCTTCAATTTGGTTTAATTTTCAATCTATTCAATAATTCAATTCAATTTATCAATTCCAAACATTTTATATCATCCTATTATAAGTATATATCTGTTTTAAATTTTATTATTCAATGCCTCCTAACATTTTACATTTTATTCAATTTAGTCCCTAAAATCGAACTTATTATATCTTTTGAATTTGAACTCCAAATTTTTAAACCAACTTCAATTATGACCATATACAACCTCCTATTATCAAAATTTATAAAATATTCATACCAATTTTAATATATTCACAATTTAGTCCTTAAACTCAAAACTAACAAAATTTACTTAACAAATTAATCTGATATCGTTTCTAAGCTTCAAAATCTACTAGCAACATTCAAAAACTTCAATTAACATCAATGTCAACTTTAGAAATCTATAACAATTTTGAAAATGGAGATACGAGTTAACTGGACTTACTTGCAATGATATCAAAAACATAAAAATTATGAAAATCATGTTGATTTAATCTTACCATGCAAGGAGGTAAAGCTTAGTTGAACCTTCCAAAGCTTCAAAAATGGCTTTCTATTTTTCTATTCATAGTTTCAGTGATGAAGAAACAAAAAGAAAAAGAAATGGAAAATGGTACTTTTATTTAATGTTTTATAATTATTATACTGATTTAATTTTTAATTTTAATATTTTAAATGGAAAATCCAACACCTAACGGTCCACTATCATTTGGGATGCTTTAATTTCCATTTCCAACCTTTGTTAATTACTAAGCCTTTTAATAAATAGAAATTTATAGTGATTAACTTTTACTATATTTATGATTTAGTCCTTGTACCTTAATTAATCACTAATACAGTAAAATTTCTTATCCAAAATTTATTTCATCTATATAATAATTTCATAAATATTTAATGAAAACATTTACGAGCTCAATTTACTGAAATTAGATCCCGATACCTCATTTTTAAACACCATTGACTTTAAGGTCAAAACACTTCTACATTGACTAATTGACCAAATAACAAATTTTGTTAAATCACGATTCAATATTACACTATATTTAACTCATAAATATTAATTAAATATATCTATGGACTCTTTCATCAGAATTGTGGTCCCAAAATCACTATTTCTGACACCATTGAAAAATAGGTTGTTACATAAGAAATATTACAAATAAATAGAAAATTACACACTTATCAAATTCCCTTACACTTGAACCATGCTTGACTTAAGCATGTAACTAATGCGAATGAAAATGAAACCTAAAGAAACAGTTCACTCAAATTGACAATTGAAAATATAATTATATACCAATGAGACAAGCAAACATGTTTTCATGAATACATTTGAAATCTTTTATGTTAAAGAAAATATAGTTGTAACAATGATTCATACAATTAGGAAGAATTACAAACAATAGACCTTCGTGCTCGTGTGTGGTTGTCTTCCCTATTATTATGCAATGTATAAGAGATATAAGAAAAATCAAGAGAATATTTTCAAACTTTATCATGCTTTTGAAACTTACTAAGTTTCCAAAATCCACAATTTCAATCGAGTATAAAGTATCAAATTTCTTTTCTTTCAACTTCACTACAAAAATTTCTTCATTAGCATGAGATAGAATAATAATTCAATCAATAATATATTTAAGCTTATTTTTATTTCTTTTCTTTTTTGAATTTATGATGATTACTGTTGAATGCGAGTGTGGATGACAACCCAAACACCTATCTTGCATTACTAGGTTAATCACATCTCAACAGTCTTCGACTTTACTCATATATACATCAGTGGAGTATACTAGGAAATAATAAACCTTTTGATGCGAAGGTAAATGAAAACCAAGCACGTTACTCAGTTCGTGTAACGCCCTGATTTTCGGGATTTTTCAGGTTTTTGTGATTTTTGGTGGAACTTTAAAATTTTGGTGTTTTGATTACTGAAATTATGTTTAAGTGTGTTAGTGGGCCTTTAGAAGGCCCAAGTCTAAGACAAAACCCGATAAAATATCAAGTTTGGATTTTCAGTAAAGGGGAGGAACTTGGTTAAGTGGGCTTTTAAGAAAAACTTCATAAATTATGGCACAAAGAGGGCCTTGGTAAAGTGGCAAGGTGGCGCCACTAAACTCCTAAAAAAGTGGCGTGTGGACTAGGGATAAGGGCCTAAGTTCAATTCATAATGTAAGCGTGTAGATACTTTTATTTTTGTGTGCATGTCCCAGGCATGTGATGCAGCTTAAATGGAATTTCAGCTAGGGCTTTAGGAAGGTTGGGCCAATTGCACTAGTGGTCATTAGGGTTAGTTTCTTTTCTTTTTCCTGTCTTGACAAATTAAGGTTAGCCACCAAAGTGACCAAAAACGCAGATTTCCTCTTCTTGTGCCGATTTCTTCGTCCTTTTCTCCTCTCCTTCATTCTTTTCTTTTTGATTCTTCTTTCTTCTCTTCTTCTTTGTTCAAACTGAATCTACTAAGCTCCTTTCCCTCTCTAGCCGAATCTAAACTCCCCAATCTTTCTATTCTTCTCTTTTCAGTTGACCGAAGCTGATTTCTTCTTGACCAAAAGACTGTCCCTTGTGTCGATTTCTTCTAGCTGAATCCTCCAACCTCCTCTTACATCTCTTTTGGCTGATTCTTATACCTTCTAAACCCTCAACCTCTGTCGACAACCACTCCTCTAACCCACAACTCCAAAATCGACATACTTTTAGGGGCTTAGTAGTCGAATCCTTAGATCCCTAAGATCTATTCTCTGCTAGCGTTTAAGGGGTAGATCTATAATAGATCTGAGTAAGAGCAGAAGTGAAATCGTTTGGACTAGGAGAACTTGTGGTAAGTACTCGAAATCCCCTCGTTTCTATTCATTATTATGGGATTTAGAAAAGTCGAAATCCCTAGAGTCTTAGGGAGGTTATCGTTTGGGGCCTAAGACTCTAAGGGGTTGTAATAATCGGTTTCTTTTGGTGTTAGTGTGATTCAGAGAGTGCTGTCGAGGGCTTGGATCTTTGGAACGACTAGATCTAGATCTAGTCACTGGTTTTCGGCAAAGGTAAGATTTTAAAGGCCCTAAGGACATTGGCCGAATATGGTAAGAGGTTGTATGAGTTTTTCATCGATTAGTAATCTAATCTGTTAAGTGGTCAATTGTCGGAGGAATCGCATAGGAGATCTTACTGGTAGAATAAAAAATAGGTGTATATTGAACCCCCTCTTTAGTTCAATTCGGTAAAGGCCAAATTGACTGAAAGGTTGACCGAAAGTTGGTACTATAGACTTGTGAGCGTGCGAATGCTCATAAGATGGTCGAAAACTGTTGAGTCTATAATCGCAAGTGGTAAGTTGGTTGAGTGCGCAATTCCGTGCACTTAGGTAAATTGGGCCTCGATGGGCTAAATATGGGCCCAATGGGCTTACGGGCCCATATGGGTAGAATGGGGTAATAAATGTATACTGATAGACTGTAGGCTTGAAACTGGTTAAACTGGTAAATTGATCGTAAAACTTGGATTAAATGGGCTTAAGTAGCTAATAGACACTATAGGGCCCATTAGGGGTTTTAGGGCCCAATAGCTAAAAACTGTTAAAACGTGTTACATAAGCTACTGAGTTAAAGGTTCTGATTTAAATATGCATAAAACCCTAAAATTGGCATAATTACTAAAATACCCCTTAAGGGTGAGAAATTACTATTTTACCTCTAGGGCTAAATTCGACTGAAATGCATGCTTTTCTGTTTCTATTACTATATGCCACATCATGATTATTTGTTGCATGGGATTGGGATTATGGATGGAGGAAGTGCAAGTGGTAATGCCACGTTTACTAAAAGGGGCTATGCCTCGTATTCTAAAAAGGGGCTTTGCCTCGTTATACTGTTAGTGGCTTGGCCACGATATCTGAGCAGCCATGCTGCAACTGTGGTGTGTGGGCTGGGTGGGTCGAGTTATTCCCCACATGGTGTGTGAGTTGGTACGGGTGGTGTGTAGCGGTTGGGTGGGTTGAGTAGTCTCCCCACGGATGATGGGTTTGCATTCATGCTTATTGACTGTTTCTGTACTGTATTGGGCCTATGGGCTTACTGTTGACTGAATAGGGCTCCAGTCCAAATTACTGTATCTGAATAGGGCTTCGACCCAGTAACTGAGCACTGAATAGGGCTTCAGCCCAGTGGATACTGAGACTGGATAGGGCTTAGACCTAGTGGGCCTGAGTTGACTTGTGCTTTGGATGGGCTTTTTGTACACACTGAGTTTTTCAAGCTCACCTCCTTATTTCCATCCTTGCAAGTGAGCCCTAGACTGCGGACTTGGAGCTGGGAGGGATTCAGAGTGGCCACGAAGACTGTGCATCTGGTTTACGTTTATTTATTTAATTATTTTTAATTATTTTTAATTCTATAATTTGGGTTTGTAATACGGCCGCTCTAAGTGTTTTGGTTTTGGGGATTTTATATTTACAATTTAACTTTACATTGTTTTAATTATTTTAAAATACGGCTACTCGAGTTTTCAACTTGACCAAATGTTTTCAAAGTCAGTCACGACTCAATCAGTTAACAAAGTTAGAGATTAAAAGTGAACCTATTAATAACTAGTAGTGACTAGGACGTTCACCCAATAAAACTGGGAATTTTCCTTACACCTTAAATATCGATTTTACAAAGCTCACCCTAAGCATAGTAACTAGGTAACCTGGATAGTTGTAGGTGATGTGACCCACCAGGCTTGGCTGTAACATCTGGGCCAGGTTTGGGGTGTTACATTTAGTGGTATCAGAGCCCGGTTGCAACAACTCGGCTGTGGATAGGGTCCAAAAAGTTTTAAAATAATTTTAAAAATTTAAGCCCAAAAAGGGTATTTTTGGATATAAACTTTTTCGAAAAATTTAGAAAATTTCTTTTCAAGCTCGTTTTCTTTAAAATAAACATGTTTGGGTTTTAAAAGGGTTTAAGTTTTCTAAGTTCTGAAATCTGGTTTCTGAAGAAGTGGCACACTGAATCCCCGGCACCAAGTCTGTAAGTGTTCTTTTCTTATACTGTATTATACTGAAATATTACTATAGATAGAACTAAGACCCTGCTATGATACTATAGTTAGGGTAGTACTAAAAACTATAGAGATTGAGACAGTAGCTAGGCTACGATTATGCGAAAACAAAAACTTGAAACTTTATCTGTGCATAAAACATTCCTTAATAAAGAATTGAAACATTAAACTGATGTCATAAAAATTCGTAAAATAGATAAATCAATATGAGTACGAGAGCTGCTCGTGGACGAGGTCGTGGACGTGGTCATGGTAGTGTACAAGCTGGGTCTTCGTCTTCGGAACACATGCCAACTGGTAAGGCACGACCACCACCGGTAGCTGAAAATGGGCCGTACAATCGGGCCGCAGGAGATGATGCCTTATCCTAGGCAATGTTGAGGGTTCTGGAAAAGGTTGCTGAAGCTAATGTCGACCTAGTGAATAGGGGATTTATTTCGGAACGACTCCGAGCTAATGGAGCAGAGGTTTTCAGGGGTATATCTGGAGTAGCCACAAATTTGGCTGAATATTGGTTGGAAGCCACAGAACGGATTATGAACGACCTGGATTGCTCGGTGGAGCAAAAGCTTAAAGGAGCAGTGTCTTTGCTTCGAGACGAGGCATATCAGTGGTGGATCACCGTAAGAGAAGGTACCCCAGCTGAGTGGGTAACCTGGGAACTGTTCAAGACAGCTTTTAAGGGAAAATACGTCAGAGCTAGCTATGTGGATGCGCGTAGGAAAGAATTCCTGAATCTGGCTCAGGGTAGTAGGTCCGTCGCTGAGTACGAGGCTGAGTTTCTGAGGTTGAGCCGATATGCTTGTGGTATTGTTGCTACTGAATATGAGTGCAGAGTTTGTTTCGAGGATGGCTTCAGGGATGAGCTGAGGGTACTGATAGCTCCGCAGAGGGAGCACAACTTTGCTGTATTGGTGGAAAAGGCTAAGATAGCTGAGGAGGTGAAGAGAGCTGAATGACAGAACAGCGATAGGGATCGCAACTGATTTAAGAGGGATTCTGGACCATCAGGTGCTGCAAATCAGAATTTTAAGAAAGCTAGGGTGGAAGAACCAGTTCGAGCTGTGCCGATAAACACGGTTAGACCACAGGCTTGTGAAAACTGTGGTAGAGTACATCAAGGTGAATGTTGGAAATGTATTAGAGCTTGCTTTCGATGCGGGTCCAAGGAGCACCAAGTTAAGGATTGTCTACAAAGGCCAGCCCAGGCTCAAGCTGTTGATCAGAGGGTTGCCCAACCAGTGCGAGGTGGACCACTACCACCGAGAGGTCGTGGTCAAGGTAGAGGCGGCAACGAAAATAGACGTGGACGTGGGGCACCTGGCAGGGGTGCTGGTAATGCTGAGGCTCATCAGCCAGCATTGGTGTATGCTGCTCATCGTCGAGAAGAGGGTGATGCACCTGACGTTATAACTGGTACGTTCCTGATTTCTAGCATACCAAACACTGCTCTAATTGATGTGGGATCGACACATTCGTATGTTGCGTGTGAGATTTTTGGGTCGTTGGGTGTGCACTATGAGGAGACTGTGAGTGAGGTAACTGTAATTAGTCCACTGGGTCACTCGGTTAGGGTAGATGAACTCTTTAGGAAGGTGCCTTTAGAGACTCAAGGTAGGATTTTCACTAGAGATTTGATGGAGTTACCATTTAGAGAATTTGATTTGATTTTGGGAATAGACTGGTTAACTAAGTATATGGTGACTCTGGATTGTACGGCCAATAGAATGGTGTTGAGAACAACCGAGGATGAGGAGGTAATGGTTATTGGGGAGCAAAGGGACTATCTGTCTAATGTGGTTTTGGCCTTAAGGGCTGAGAAGCTGATTCGCAAGGGTTGCGAGGCATACTTGGCATTTGTAAGCCAAACTGGAACTGAGGGTGTGACTGTGGAGATAGTCAGAACTGTTAATGAATTCTAAGATGTTTTTCCTGAGGAGATTCCTAGATTATCTCCTAATCGAGAAGACGAGTTTGGAATCGACTTGCTACCTGGAACGGCTCCAGTATCCATCTTGCCTTACAGGATGGCACCGAAGGAGCAAGTGGAATTAAAAGCGCAGATTCAAGAGTTGTGATAGGGGCTTCATTAGGCCGAGCGTGTCTCCATGGGGAGCACCAGTGCTATTCATGAAAAAAAAGGATGGGACGATGCGTATGTGCATCGATTATCGCCAGTTGAATAAACTGACGATACAAAACAAATATCCTCTGCCGAGAATCGACGATCTGTTCGATCAGCTCAAGGGAGCTTCGGTATTTTCCAAGATTGACTTTCGATATGGATACCATCAGTTAAGGGTAAAGGAGGTGGATATTCATAAGACGGCATTCAGAACTCGTTATGGTCATTATGAGTTTCTGGTCATGCCATTTGGACTGACGAATGCACCTGTAGCTTTCATGGATTTGATGAATCGAGTGTTCCAACCGTACTTGGATCGATTCGTGGTCGTCTTTATTGACGATATATTGGTGCATTCAAAAACTGAGGAGAAGCATGATGAGCACCTCCGCATTGTTCTGTAAGTGTTCAGAGAAAAGCAACTCTATGCTAAGTTTAGTAAGTGCAAATTTGCGAGAAGTGACTTTTCTAGGTCATGTTGTTTCAGCTGAGGGGATTAGGGTGGATCCTCAAAAAATTGAGGAAGTTCTGGATTGGAAGCCACCGAGGTCAGTATCAGAAATTCAAAGTTTTCTGGGATTGACAGGCTATTACAGAAGATTTGTAGACGGATTTTCTCTTATCATTGCACCGTTGACAAAACTATTAAGGAAAGGAGTACTTTTTGTATGGACTGAGAAATAGCAAGAAGCTTTTGATAAGCTGAAGAAGGTATTGATTGAGGTGCCATTGCTAATTCAGCCAGAGTCTGGGAAGGACTTCACTGTGTACAGTGATGTGTCGCATATAGGATTGGGCTGCGTACCGATGTAAGAGGGTAAGGTAGTCGCTTACGCTTCACGACAGCTGAAGCCTCATGAAGCGAACTATCCTACGTTTGATCTGAAGTTGGCAGCGGTGATCTTTGCGTTGAAAATTTAGAGACACTACCTATATGTTGAAAAGTGTATCATATACACAGACCATAAAAGTCTTAATTATCTGCTGATTCAAAAGGAGTTAAACCTTAGGCAACGGAGATGGATAGAGTTGCTTAAGGACTACGACTGTTCGATTGAGTATCACCCAGGCAAGGCTAACGTGGTGGCTGATGCACTAAGCTAAAGATCTGTTGCTGAGTTGAGGGCTATGTTTGCTTGTTTGAGTTTGTATGACGATGGGAGTCTATTAGCAGAGTTGCAAGTAAGATCCACTTGGACTGAGCAAATTAAAGAGAAGCAATTAAGGGATGAATCATTGGTTTCTTGATTTTAACAATCTAAGGATGGTGAAAATGCAGACTTTGGACTAAATACTGATGGATTTTTGTGCTTTCGTGGAAGAGTTTGCATACCGAATGACTCTAACTTGAGACAGTTAATCTTGAGAGAGGTTCACGGTGGACCTTGTACCATGCATCCTAGAGTTAATAAGTTGTATCGGGACTTGCGAGAGGTGTACTGGTGGCCTAGACTTAAGCGAGAGGTGACTTAATTCATTGGGAAATGTCTGACGTGCAGCAAGTCAAGGCTGAGCACCAATTGCCCTCTGGGCTATTGCAGCCAGTGAAAATTCCACTTTGGAAGTGGGAGAGAGTAACTATGGATTTCGTAGGTGGGCTACCTTTGACACCCTCCAAGAAGGATTCTGTGTGGGTAATTGCGGATAGGTTGACGAAGTCTGCTCATTTCATACCGGTTCGAACAAATTACTCATTACAGAAATTGGCCAAGTTGTATGTAGCAGAGATAGTGCGACTACATGGGGTGCCAGTGTCGATTATTTTTGACCGAGACCTTAGGTTTACATCTCGATTCTGGCAGAAGTTACATGAGGCGTTGGGTACGTGATTAGACTTCAGCACTGCTTTTCATCCTTAGACAGATGGTCAGTCAGAAAGGGTTATCCAAGTTTTGGAAGACATGCTAAGCGGTTGTGTTATTGACTTTTGTGGCAGTTGGGAGGACTACTTGCCATTGGCGGAATTTGCATACAACAACAGTTATCAAGCGAGTATTCAGATGGCTCCATATGAGGCACTTTATGGGCGAAGGTATCGTACGCCTACGTGTTGGATAGAGTTAGGAGAACGACAAGTTCTAGGAGCAAAGTTAGTGGCGGACACTGAGAGTAAAGTTAAACTAATCAAAGACCGGTTAAAGGAGGCGTCTTATAGGAAAAAGTCGTATGCTGACCTTAAGCGTAAGGAAATCAAGTTCGCTGTTGAGGATATGGTTTTTCTGAAGGTATTACCATGGAAGAAGATCTTGAGATTTGGTAAGAAGGGTAAGTTGAGTCCGCGGTTTATTGGGCCTTATCGGGTTTTCAAATGAGTAGGGCCAATAGTGTATCAGTTGGAGTTACCACCGGAATTAAACCGCATTCATGACGTCTTTCACGTGTCCATGCTGCGACGATATCGATCGGATCTATTGCATATTATACCAGTGGAAGAGATTGAAGTAAAAGCCAATTTAACTTTTGAGGAGGAGCCTGTGCAAATTCTGGATCGAGAAGTCAAAGTATTGAGAAGGAAGTCGGTTCCATTAGCAAAAGTGCTGTGGCGCAACCATGGAAAGGAAGAGGCTACTTGGGAGCCAGAAGAATTGATGCATGAACAATACCCTCAACTGTTTGGATTAGGTAAATTTCGAGGCCGAAATTTCTTTAAGGGGGAAGAGTTGTAACGCCCTGATTTTTGGGATTTTTCGGGTTTTTGTGATTTTTGGTGGAAGTATGAAATTTTGGTGTTTTGATTACTGAAATTATGTTTAAATGTGTTAATGGGCCTTTAGAAGGCCCAAGTCTAAGACAAAACCCGGCAAAATATCAAGTTTGGATTTTCAATAAAGGGGGGACTTGGTGAAGTGGGCTTTTAAGAAAAACTTCGTAAATTATGGCACAAAGAGGGCCTTGGTAAAGTGGCAAGGTGGCGCGACTAAACTCCTAAAAAGTGGCGTGTGGACTAAGGATAAGAGCCTGAGTTCAAGTCACAAGGTAAGCGTATAGATACTTTTATTTTTGTGTGCATGTGCCGGGCATATGATGGAGCTTAAATGGAATTTCGACTAGGGCTTTAAGAAGGTTGGGCCGATTGCTCTAGTGGTCATTAGGGTTAGTTTCTTTTCTTTTTCTTGTCTTGACAAATTAGGGTTAGCCACCAAAGTGACCGAAAACACAGATTTCCTCTTCTTGTGCCGATTTCTTCTTCCTCTTCTCTCTCCTTCATTCTTTTCTTTTTGATTCTTCTTTCTTCTCTTCTTCTTTGTTCAAACTGAATCTACTAAGCTCCTTTCCCTATCTAGCCGAATCTAAACTTTCCAATCTTTCTATTCTTCTCTTTTTTTTTTGACCTAAGCCGATTTCTTCTTGACCGAAAGACTGTCCCTTGTGTTGATTTCTTCTAGCCGAATCCTCCTACCTCCTCTTACATCTCTTTTGGCCAATTCTTATACCTTCTAAACCCTCAACCTCTATCGACAACCACTCCTCCAATCCACAACTCCAAAATCGACATACTCTTAGAGGCTTAGTAGCCGAATCCTTAGATCCCTAAGATCTATTCTCTGCTAGTGTTTAAGGGGTAGATCTGTAATAGATCTTAGTAAGAGCAGAAGTGAAATCATTTGGACTAGGAGAACTTGTGGTAAGTACTCAAAATCCCCTCGTTTCTATTCATTATTATGGGATTTAGAAAAGCCGAAATCCTTAGAGTCTTAGGGAGGCTGTCGTTTGGGGCCTAAGACTCTAAGGGGTTGTAATAATCGATTTCTTTTGGTGTTAGTGTGATTCAGAGACTACTGTCGAGGGCTTGGATCTTTGGAACGACTAGATCTAGATCTAGTCACTGGTTTTCGACAAAGGTAAGATTTCAAAGGCCCTAAGGACATTGGCCAAATATGGTAAGAGGTTGTATGAGTTTTTCATCGATTAGTAATCTAATCTGTTAAGTGGTCAATTGTAGGAGGAATTGCATAGAAGATCTTTCCAGTAGAATCACAAAATTGGTGTGTATCGAACCCCCTCTTTAGTTCAATTCGGCAAAGGCCAAAGTGACCGAAAGGTTGACTGAAAGTTGGTACTATAGACTTGTGAGCGTGCGAATGCTCACAAGATGGTCGAAAACTGTTGAATCTATAATCGCAAGCGGTAAGTTGGTTGAGTGTGCAATTCCATGCACTTCGGTAAATTGGGCCTCGATGGGCTGAATATGGGCCCAATGGGCTTACGGGCCCATATGGGTAGAAAGGGGTAATAAATGTGTACTAATAGATTGTAGGGTTGAAACTGGTTAAACTGGTAAATTGATCATAAAACTTGGATTAAATGGGCTTAAGTAGCTAATAGACACTGTAGGGCCCATTAGGGGTTTTAGGGCCCAATAGCTAAAAACTGTTAAAACGTGTTACATAAGCTACTGAGTTAAAGGTTAGACTGTCACTGATTTAAATATGCATAAAACCCTAAAACTGGCATAATTACTGAAATACCCCTTAAGGGTGAGAAATTATTGTTTTACCCCTAGGTGCAAAATGATCGTTATACCCCTAGGACTAAATTCGACTGAAATGCATGTTTTTCTGTTTCGGTTACTGTATGCCACATCATGATTATCTGTTGCATGGGATTGGGATTATGGATGGAGGAAGTGCAAGTGTCAATGCCTCGTTTATTAAAAGGGGCTATGCCTCGTATTCTGAAAAGGGGGCTTTGCCTCGTTATACTTTTAGTGGCTTGGCCATGATATCTGAGCAACCATGCTGCGACTGTGGTGTGTGGGCTGGGTGGGTCAAGTTATTCCCCACATGGTGTGTGGGTTGGTACGGGTGGTGTGTAGCGGTTGGGTGGGTTGAGTAGTCTCCCCACGGGTGATGGGTTTGCATTCATGCTTATTGACTGTTTCTGTACTGTATTGGGCCTATGGGCCGCACTGTTGACTGAATAGGGCTCCGGCCCAGATTACTGTATCTAAATAGGGCTTCGACCCAGTAACTGAGCACTGAATAGGGCTTCGACCCAGTGGATACTGAGACTGGATAGGGCTTAGGCCTAGTGGGCCTGAGCTGACTTGGGCTTTGGATGGGCTTTCTGTACACACTGAGTTTTTCAAACTCATCCCCTTATTTCTATCCTTGCAGGTGAGCCCTAGACTGTGGACTTGGAGCTGAGAGGGATTTAGAATGGCCACGAAGACTGTGCATCTGGTTTAAGTTTATTTATTTAATTATTTTTAATTATTTTTTTATTCTTTAATTTGGGTTTGTAATAAGGCCGCTCTAAGTGTTTTGGTTTTAGGGATTTTATATTTACAACTTAACTTTACATTGCTTTAATTATTTTAAAATACGGCTACTCGAGTTTTCAACTTGACCAAATGTTTTCAAAGTCAGTCATGACTCAATCAGTTAACAAAGTTAAAGATTAAAAATGAACCTATTAATAACTAGTAGTGACTAGGACGTTCACCCAATAAAACTAGGAATTTTCCTTACACCTTAAATATCGGTTTTATAAAGCTCACCCTAAGTGTAGTAACTAGGTAACCTAGATAGTTGTAGGCAAACTACATGCATCGTGCAAAAATCGAGAAGAAATAAAATATGCAAAAATTAAAAAAAATAACTGAAAAAATCATGCAACTAAATTGACCCAACTCCCCCACATTTAAATTGAACATTTTCCTCAATTTTCCAAAAAAAAAGTGAAGAATTAGGAAACTTCCTTGTTTATGCGCTCAGAAAATACGTCTAAGTCGACCTATCCTTTGTTCCTTTCAAAGCACCAATGACTTATTCTATCAAATGGGATGATGTCGAGTGTAGTTCAAAAATTAATTTCTATGTCACATCTATCTCTTATCCATGTGTTCAATAAATAAATCCAAAAATACATAGAATTTATTGAGAAAAGAATCAAATAATACATTAAAATAGTCTCACTAAGTTTTCAAAGTCACTCCCTTGATCTATTGTGGAAACTTTTCTTTTATGATGCTACATTTCAAACAAAAATAGGAAAATGAATAAACTAAGTAAAATGACTTTGAAGAGATCAAATATAGGGTATAACATCAAATATAAAATTTTAAAATACCAAAATACCCTTAAAGCATGAGTTTGGGCTGTCCACTCCACCAAAAGCATAGAAAAATTAGAGTCGAGAGGTGTTGGGGCATGAGCAAACATCGAATGGGGGGCTCGTTTGTGCTAAGGCACAGTCTTGTAGCATCGGGGCACACTCGTCTTTAAGGCCTAGCTGGAAAACATCAAGTGTAAGTGGTATCAAGGCATTGTGGCACCGTTTTATTGCATAGGAGCACTAGGGATCACGAGCGCATCACAACACCGGATCTAGGGCTTGGACTCAAGATTTGAGGTCGTGGCTCCACAATTTTGAGCTATGGTTCCCTTATCCTTTTTTTAATTCTTTGTGTTTTACTCATTTTTACTCATTCTTTTCACTTCCATCGATCATCAAACTTGCATCCCAAATTCCTTCGCACCTAATTAGAGTTATGAAATACCAAATTAATTAATAATGCTGAATCATATAAAATAGAATAAAATTTTTAAGTGATCTACCACAATTCATTGTAGCAAATTAAATTACTTTCTGTACTTAATGAGTTCGTAGAAAAGTAATTTAGTTATGTTTTTGTTTAGTTTTCACTTTTAGTACATAGGTAATAAAAAAGGAGAAATTTACATGATTTATATGTCCTTGGGGGCCAAAGCAGGCCTAAAGGTAGACTAATGTATTCAGTGAGTGTGGAAGACATTATTCCACAAAGTCAATGGAGTGCTTACGATGTTACGACACTGAGCTTGGATGTCACAACACATTGAACAAAGTACCAAAAAGAGAAGTCTGCCATCGGTGTCACGACACAGCCATAGGGTGTCACGACATAGCCCTGAAGACGCACCTTAGCTAGTAAATTGCCATCAGTATCATGACATCAGCGTGATAAGGTCACTTAATGGGTCAAGTGTGTTTCTATCTGCACAATGAACTTTAATGCAAAATAGTCAGCAAAATTAGGTCAAGGAATAGCGGCCAAACCTAGGCCTATAAATAGAATTTCTTTGAATAGTGTATGGAGAACTTTTTACTTAGTTTTATTTTTACTTTCAATTGTAAATGAGATTTCTTTTAAGTTGTAGTTTTTATTATAGTTTTCTATTTCGTTCTTAACAGGGAGTGGATTGTAGATCGATCGACTCTTCAAGGATTACCGTTCGCATTATTATAATTATATCATGATTTTTTTCTTATTTTTGTTCTTTATTTGTTCTTAATGTTTATCTTTTTAATCAATTACGTTGCTTGTGTTAAATAAATGTGGAATTAATCTGGTAAGGAGATTAATGAGTGGATGTTGGATTGATTAACTTCTATGTAGGGTTTCTTAATGGATTAGCTGGTTGGGATAGAAGGAACTTAAAACCCTAGGTTTGATGACCCTAAGAAGTCATATAGGTGGGAATGAACCCGAAATTGGTACTGCCTATCCATGAAAACCTTACCCCAATCCACTTTGAATTGTGACATCAAGAGATAAGTAGTTCTTGCCAACTTATTAGTGTAACAGCTCGAATTAGGGCCTAAACGGAACAGTGGTTTCAAAAACCATGAATTTAAAGTAGAAAAATTTATTGCAATTAAGTTTCAAAGCTTATAATATGATAGAATGATTGTGTGAAATTTTCGTTAAGAAATTTTATCGATTGGGTGGCCAATTTGGTGTTTAGGACTAAATTGTAAAAGGTGAAAAATGTGTGTTCTTGTTCATAAAGGTACTTGATTGAAGTGGGGTTTTAAAGTGGAGGTCCTTAAATGGAAATGAGACCATTATATTTTGTTTGGACAAAAATGGGCATGAATCGGACAAATTTGAAAGAAAAGCCTTTAAAGGCATTTTGGTCATTTAGTAATTAAAAAGAATTAAAAAGGGAAAATGAAGCAAAAATTTGCTCATCTTCTTCAACGGCTGGCCGAATATCAGTTTGGAAGACATGGTTAGGGTTTTCAAGCTTCCAAGCTTGGTGGTGAGTCTGTTCTACCCCCTTTTTAATGTTTTCGCATTTTTGAGATCCCCGTCACCTAATCTACCTATTTCTAGCCATATTTTGAGCTAGGGTTTGAGTTTAAAAAATTTACCCGTGAATAATATGCATTTATTTTGATGTCTAATGGTAGAAAATGAATGCTTGAAGTGTGGTGAATGTCTTTTGCTAGGTGATTTTTGGTGAAAACTGTAAAAATGACTTAAATGCAGAAGTTGTAAATTTGTGCATAAGTGTGCAATTTAGTGAAAATTAGGGGCTGGCATAGAAGAGAAAATGGTTTGGCTAAGTCCAATATATAACGAAATTGAATAAAAATTATTTTATGAGTCTAGGGGCAAAAGTGTAAATATGTCAAAATTTAGGGTCAAAAACATAAATTTTCCATAATGTGATTTTTGGGTCACATTGAATAATGTGACTAATAAATGGGCTAATTATAATATTATAGATCTCAAAAAATAAGATTCGGGCATAGATCGGGGAAGAACGAGGTTATGGACCAAGTCGAGAAAATTGGTCACTTTCACGTCCGAGGTAAGTTGGTGTTATGATAATAATAATGCAATAATATTGTAATTTATATTTGAAACCTAAAATGGTGTGTTAAGTTTATGTTGAATTAATTGTTTAATATACTATGTTGGTGAATTTGTAACACCCCAAACCCAGCCTAGAAGCTAAGCCCGAATCTGGCGATGTCACATTGAAGAGTTGCCTTTAAAACGGTTTAGTTAGAACTTAGTTCAAATGAAATATACTTGAAAAGAATTTACTTAGTTAAAAATCGAAGAATTTAATTAAAAAATAATTAAAAAACCCATGTTTATTAAATATAATAGTAACTAAATAAATCCCAAGTAAATAATGAAACCGAAGTTACATAGCCTTATTACACCACAGTGAAGGTAAAAAAAAATAATTATCATAAATCACTTAATAAATCTATATTAAAAAAAATTCCTAAGTAACTTGTAGTGTGGCTATCTTCGAGTCCTCTCCTGCATCGAGCCGTCTATTGTGGATCACTTGAAATATTAATTTAAGGGTGTGAGTTTCGAAACTCAGTGTGTACGACCCTTGTCAATCAAATCAATTCAATATATACATATCACATTGGGCCCAAGCCCTAACAATATCGGTGGTCTGGGCCTTAGCCAAAAATGACCTCATATCATATCAGAATTTCATGAATGCAAATGTTCCCATCCCAAATCCAACCCTGCACTCTACCCGTACCAACCTTACACTCCTGTGGGGATGTCTACATCAACCCACCCATCCTCTACACTCCAAAGGTAGCACCGGTTGCGGCACTACTCACGTTGTAGCAAGGCTGCTATATATGTGCGGTGTAGCAAAGCTACTCGGTGGCTTAAAAGCCTATGGTGGATCCACGGTCGTCAAGTGACTATGCGATCCTCAAAACACTTCCTCCGTATCATCAAAAACCCACCCGAGTGCAACATACAATTCATGTATGCAACATACACATTTTCACACATTTTCACAAATTAAGCACTTAGGGGTATTTTGGTCATTTCACTACCCAAGGGTATTTTCGTAAACCTACCCTACAGGGGTATTTCGGTCTTCCCACCCTACGAGGGTGTCTTAGTAGCTCTACCTTACAGGGTATTTTCGTAATTCTCTCTCAGAAGGGTATTTTCGTAATTTTATCCTAGAAGGGTATTTTCGTAATTTCCTAATGATACAGATTTTAATTATGGATTTTGGCCCATCAACAAGTCCTCGCGGCTAAGATGAATGGACGCTATGCACCAGGTAGGATTCAAGAGAAGAGGAGGTGGGTCACTCGGACCGCTTAAGTACCAAGCTCTTCCTAGATCAAATCCTAGACATGCACACATCCATTGCCACACCTTAGTCTAGCTACTTGTCCACGAGTTTGTTTAATTATTTAATTAAGTCTTATGTAAAATTTGAGAGATCAAAACTAAGCCTATAGTCCATTAAAAACCCTAGCATGCATTTCTATGATCTCATAAGGCCCACTAGGCCTAATCATATTCATTAAATCCACTAAGTCCCAAACATGCTTATGTAGCTCATTAGGCCCGATCACAATCCAATCATACAATCATGCATGTCAATTCATCATACAATTTCATATCACAATTTTGCCACTTTGGGCCCACAAGTTTGTCAGGCCCATTCGGGATTTCGAGATTTCGACTTTTGCCGATTTTCGTGTGTGTAGTGTATGTACACACCTGATTGATGACCCGCACTACACTATCCTCAGCCTTGACCTACAATCAAAACCACTTTCGAATCAATTCCAAACCCTACTATAACTTTATCAAATCCCGAAGCCTTACCGTAGTCTTACCGTGTACCTTCGACTTTTCTAGCCTTTCCCTTAGCAATTAGTCCCGAATATTCTTAGATCTACATCAACACACATATTCTATCAACATCAGATGACTCGTCTTCCACACGAGTCACCCTTATAGGCTACACATATATTAGGCCACCCCTTTGAGAAACCGAAATTGAGAATGAGACATTTACCGAAACTCACCTTGAATCTTGCGGCCTAAATATCCACTGAATATGCAATCGACTCCTAACCCCCTTGATTGAGGGTAGCAAAATAGATTGTAATGGAGAACAAGAGAAATTGGTAAAGGGTATGGTTCTTTGGCTTTTAAGGGAGAAAGGAATAATGGGACCACAAGGGGTTTCGGCAGAACAATAGATTGCTTAATTGGCAAGGGAAAGATTCGGCTATGGATGAAACAAAAGGGAGAGGAAGAATTCGGCAAGAAAAAGAAGAAATAAGAGAAGAAAAAAAAATACAAATTGGCATTTGAGGAAAATATGAGAAATTTGGCATTAGCCTAGGATCCAAATTCAGCACATATTTATAGCCTATAGCCTCAATTCCCAATTCAGCTCCATCACTTCCCCCTTCTCATCTCCACGTTTTTCTCCTTGATAACTCCCTAATCTTTTTCCTAAATTTTCTCTCCTAATCACCTCTCTGAGAGTCCAGCTTCACGCTACTACCAATCTTCTAGAAGCTTAAAATTAAACTCCAAAATAAATTTAATATTCTCCTTTTTAAGATTGGACCCAAACTCTACTATGGGCCTTCTAACACCTAAATCATATTTTCCTAAAACTACTAAGCACATATTCACATAAAAACCACACAAAAAGAAGTTTGGGATTTTTGGGGCGTTACAGAATCAGTTTAAAAATACGTTTATGATACAAGGTGACAAAGGTGACATGGAAAATGAATTGAAATGTTGTATTCAAAAGTGCTTTCTATGACTATGGTGATTATGTGAAATTGTAAGTTTAGATGTAATAATGCCTTGATTTTATTTGTAAAATAATATTTTGATGTATAATATTAAGTATGATTAGGTGATAATTATGATTATGTGGATTTTGAAATGTGGAGTTCCCAATTGAATCTTCGGGCACCGAATGATACGGATGGCATGTAGCTAGGTCACATGTTTGGTTCCGAAGGTAGAACACCATGTGTACAAGAGAGCTACGAGATACTATGTGGTAGCTAGGCCACATGTGTAATACGGTGTGTATACAATATGTACAAGAGAGCTACGAGATGATAATTTCATAAGTAGCAAGGTCACACGTGTAATATGGTGTGTATACCATGTGTACACGAGAGCTACGGGTTAAAAATAGCTAGGCCGCATGTTTGATCTGAGTGGTGGACACCACGTAGGCACGAGAGCTATGTCACATGTAGCTAGATCGCATGTGTGGATCCAAGTGTTGGACACCATGTAGACACAAGAGGTATGAAATTAAATGTCTAGATCACATGGGTAATATTGAGTGTTCACCATGTGTACACGAGAGCCGGGTTTATGTGAGGGTGGAGCCATGTGCTGAAACCACCGAGAATGAGATATGATTCTTAAGGGTTCAAACATAACATTTACTAAGTGATGTTTTTGTGATTATGTGATGTATAAGTGCAGGTGTATATTTGGGCACATGTATATGAGAGTAATGGTGTAATGCGAGCAATGTGCTCAATATGTGATTGAAAATTGTGGTAAGGTTGATATGGTGTAAGTGCTACTATGAATACTTGTAAATATTGGTGATGATTATTCATTTGAATGGCTAGTATTGAACATGCTTGGTGTTATGATGATAGTAATATGAAGAAAACATAGGAGAGTAAAATTTTCAGTAAAACAGTTTGAAACATCAGCAGTTACGTGAATTTGAAAAATCACCATAAATAGTGGAAATAGAATTAGATACTGAATGAAATAGGAATTTAAATCTCAATAAGTCTATTTTCACATAAAAGAAACGGTGTGAGTAAATGAATTTTATATTATGAGATATTGAAATTTTGGTGAGACAATGTCTGAATGGTTTCAGAAATCCCCTATTCCAAATTTAGAAAATCACTAAAAATTGTATAAAAATTGTTATGGTGTGTAATTTATATTATTATAATCCTTGATGAGTCTAATTTCAAGAGAAACAAATGTGAATGTTATCCTAACTGCATATAAGGAGAAACTTTATTTTCAGTGAAGAGGAGTTAGATCTATCAAATAGCGAAACAGGGGAATCTTTAATTAATAAACTGTATTTATTGGCTGAACCAAAAATTCTAAAAATTTTATGGTAAGAAGGTACATGAGTCTAGTTTCCAGAAAAATTAGTGGATCTAAATTTGGAGTTCTAGCTCCAGATATAATTAATTTAGCGATTGTGACTCAGGAAGACAGCAAAGGCTGGACATGAGTAAAAGTGCAATTATGTGAAATATCTTGCTAACTAAATTGGTTATTATTATATGCCAACTTACTAAGCTGTAAAGCTTACTCCCTCCTTTCCTTGTGTCTTAGTATTGTCAGGTTAGCTCGAGGTTGGAGATCGTCGGAGGCAGCATCACACTATCCATTTGACAAGTTGGAGCAATGCTAATTCCTATTAGTTTACAAGTGAGTGGTATGTATAGAGATTTTAATTACCAGTAATATGTATTATTGTGAATTGGCTAAATGTATTAGCTAGTATTACTTCAATGTATATATCCATGAGATGTGGCTCATAATGGTTATGGGTATGTAAGCCTAATTTATACATGTGTGGCAATGTTTTGATGTAGTTAGGTATACTACATATGTTTGACGATTAAATCAGGAATAATCAAGGGTATAATATGTTTCTATGAAATGCAAATGAGTGAGAAGAGTTAAGAGTATAGAAAGGGCTTGGAAAATAGCCTAAGTGCTGGCCACATGGGCAGAAGCACGACCGTGTGTCTCAACTGTGTAGAGGACACAGCCTAGCACACAGGAGTGTGACATGGCCATGTGTCCCTAAATGTTTGATGACATCATAAACAGAGAGTTACACGGGTAGAGGACACAGGTGTGTCCCGAGCCACATGGAAGTGTGAGACCACATGGCCTGCCCGCACTGGCGTGTGACTCTCCAAAATGTGAAAAATATAATTGTGTTCCAAAAGTTTTCGGTTTAGTCCCGAATCATCATCAGTGTATGTTTTGGGATTCGTAGGGTCATATAAGAGACTTTACAGTGGAAGTTGAAAAGTTTTAAATTAGAGTGAAGTTTATGGCTCAATAATGTACAGTTGGTTATCTTATCGTCCGATAACGCCTTGTACCCTGTCCCGGTGTCTGATATGGGTAAGGGGTGTTACAATTAGGTTAGTGGAAGGCCAAAAGACCTTGCTAGGTTAATGACTAGTTGATTGAATAGAACCCGAAGTAGGAGTTAATTATGAACACTAATGCGAGTTAGTCTTTTGCCATTTAATCTGATAAAATCTGCAATCTGTTTCCATAATTCTTTATAATATTTTTATAAAATAGTTTTTCTAATCACCTTAGGAATAATCGTAATATAGTTTGGTTAAAATACCAACTAGACCCATTAGCATAGAAGTTAAATTTAGTTTAGTTTTGCCTCCTTTGGGTACAATCCTCTAAGTACTCCAATACTTCAGTGTATAACTATATACAACTTGACCTATATACTTGTGGACACTGCCTTACTCCTATCTTTAGTTTGCAATATTCTCACTTCCGATGTTAGTACATCAGGATGCGATCAAGTTGTTGGTGCCATTGCCATGGAGGCAACACCATTGAATTAATCTTAATTTTTGAGCTTAATAGGATAATCAGGAAAATTTTAAATTATAGATACAATTTTTTTTATTTTTTCATTGATCTAATTTACTAACTTATTTCTTTTCTTTGTGAATTTCAATGTATGATAAGAGGCATGGATATTCTCGATAAGTTGACTTGCATGAAAGTCTATAGAATCGACTATTAAAGATTTTTTTTTTAAATTAACTCTTAGCATTACTATTAATTGGTATTGTTGTTATTCGAAATTAGTAAAATGATGCAAGTGTTAGGGGCAGTCCCCTTTGACATGAATTGGTTAAGACCTAGTATTGTTTGACCTTTTATTAGGAATCCCCGGTTTGAGCTTAACCCTGCATTACTAACATGGATATCTTCGAATCTGAGTTTAGCAATTATGCCAAAGGAGATCCAATAGTATTTCTACATCTATTGGAACAATTATGCAACACAGTTGTGTACATAAAATTTTCATCAGAGGCTAGTAAATTGTTACTTATTCTATTCACCCTAGAAGGATAGACAAAAGCCTAGTTAGATGCTCTCACTCCAGACACCATTACTATTTGGGTTAAATTAGTACAGTTATTTCTATGTTGAGTTGTACCAATGACTACGATGATTAGCACATACAAAAAGCTATTTAGATTCAAGCAAGTTGCTACCGAAACATTAAGAAAGGCATGAGAAAGATTTAAGGTGATTATTTAGACAATATCAAGAGGAGGTATTGCCCTCGCGATACAATTGCAACATTTCTATGATGGGTTGGATCGACAAAATAAACATCAATTTGATATTATAGTCCAAGGAAGTATTTGGTCAAAAACGGGTAGTGAAATAATCATATTGCTAGAAAAGGTTAGTAGCAACGAGCATACATGGGGTCTGAGTTAGAAGCTAAATGTAACATCCCGAACTAGGGCCTAGTCAGAACAGTGGTTTTAAGGCCACAAATCTGACGAGAAAAATATTATTTTTATTATAATTTTTATGACCACGATTCACGGAAAAATTTCGTGAAAATTTCGTTTGAAAATTTTGACGTTTAGGCACTCAATTTGGTAAAAATGACTAAATTGTAAATAGTGTAAAAGTTGAGTTCGATATGTTAGAAGTGTCTAATTGTTATGAAGTTTTAAATTGAAGGTCCTTAAAAGGTAATTAGACCATTGGATAATTTGATGGACAAAAATAGGAATGAATAGGACAAAATTGAAAGAAAAGCCTTAAGGGTATTTTAGTCATTTAGTGTTTTAATTGAGTAAAAGACAAAATAAAAGAAAACAATCTGCTCATTCTTCTTGCTATGGCTGAATGTTTCATGGGAGAAGCCATGGCTAGGGTTTCAAGCTTTCCAAGCTCAATAGTAAGTGATTCCTAGCCCCGTTTTTAATGTTTTTCGTATTTTTGAAATCCTTGCATCATAATCTACCTATTTCTACCATTATTTTGAGCTAGGGTTCATGTTTAAAAATTGACCCATGCTGAATAATTGTGTATTTTGATGGATTATGGTAGATTATGCATGTTTAAGGTTAAGGAAACAGTTTTTACCGAGTGATTTTCGACGAAAACGTCCGAAATGACTAAATTACAAAAGTTATAAAATTGGTCATGAGTGTGTGTTTTAATGAGAATTGTGGGCTGCTATATGCATGAAATGATTCGGTTAGGCCTAAAATGCAAAGAAATTGAATAAAAGTTTAAGTACAAGACGAGGGGCAAAATTGTAAAAATGTAAAAGTGTGATTTTTGGACTAATTTGAATAAGGTGATCATTAAATGAGTGTTATTTGATATGTTAGATCAAGAAACCACGAAATTCGGACCTAGAACGAGGTTATGGGCTAAGTCAGAAAAGTTAGCTATTTTTGCATTCTAGGTAAGTTCATGTGTAAATGTGGTAACATAATTTTTATTTTAAGTAATTTAATGTTATTTATATGATATGATGTTTATTTTCATGAAATATTATGCTTTGTGAATTATTATTTAGTACTATGCAAATTATGTGAACTACTTGATAAATATGAAATGCTATCAAGTATCGGTTCCAACATTCCGAGGAAGACGACAAAAATATGTGATTGAGGAAAATCCCGTTTGAACCTTGGGAATAGATTAGGATACAAGTCACATGTCACTAGGATGGTTGAGTTTCGAGCTCGTTGAGTTGAGCCCGAGTTCATGAGATGCAACTAGGAATCCGAGCTCGTTGAGTTGAGTCCGAGTTCACTTATGGATGCGAACGCCCAAGCTCGTTGAGTTCTCTTATGGGTGGGTTACATGGTAGCTTCGGCTACATATCAGTGGTAGCTTCGGCTACAATATATGAGTGGCACTTTTGTGCATCTTTCCGAGTATCCTTTAGAATTCCGCATGGTTCAATGGGTAGCAAAATGATATGATTAAGTGAAATAGAAAGTGATTATGACCATGTGTATGATGAAACAATATGTTCCTTGCTATGATGCATTTATATGTGTAAGTGTGAAAGTGAAATCTTATGAATAAGTGCAGGTACGTAAGTGTATAAGTTAAGAGCAATATGCTCGTTATATGATCAAATTTAGGTAAGATCGATAAGAGGTAAGTGTTACCGTTACGCTATATCAATGAAAGCTTGAAAGAGTGAAAATGAAATAAAACAGACTTGGATAGCAGTAGTGTAGTGACTTTGAAAAAATCACCAAAAATGGTAGAAATTGAGTTAGAAGTGGAATGAGATATTAAATTAAAGCTTATTGAATCTATTTTCATATAAAAGAAACATAGCAAACAAATGAATTCTTTGTTTTGAGATATTTATATTTTTGTAAGACTGGTTCAAATTGATTTTGTGATCCCCTATTCTAAATTGTAAAAATCATTAAAAATTGAAAAAAAATAGTTAAGAAATATAGTTTGTATGGTTGGATTCCTTATTGAGTCTATTTTCAGAATAAAGAAACTAGAATCTCATTTGAATTCGGTAGCAAAATATATTTAAATTTTAGTGAAGAGTGGTTAGAGCTACTGAACCGCGAAATAGGGGAGACTTCAATGAATAAACTGTATTAATTTTCCCAACCAAAAATTATGAAATTTTTATGGTAAGAATACATATGAGCCTAGTTTTAGGGAAAATTTACAGAACTTAATTTAAAGTTCTATAGCTTAAGTTATAATTAATTTATCAACTGTAACTCAGGAAATATCCTAAGCTGAACATGAGTGAAAAGTGAAACCATATGGATAATGCCTCTATTTTCTTAAGAATACTCCTTAGTAAAATGGAAATGTTCTATTAATTAAGTTGCTTATTGTTATATGCCAACTTACTAAGATTTAAAACTTACACCCCCTTTATTTCTTTTAGTGTTGTCAGGTCGGCTCGAGGTTGGAGATCGTCGGAGGCGGCAACACATTATCAATTTGTAAAGATGGAGTAATAACCATTCTCATTTGCTTCTGCGTGAGTGGCATGTATTAAGATATAGTTATAGATAGTTGTATTCTTGTGAAATGGCCAAATATATCTTGTGAAATGGCCAAATATATCGGCTCATGTCATCAATTTGTATAAGGTCATGAAATGTGGTCCTTAGCGGTTATGGATTTATAAGCTTGTTCTTGTGCATGTATTGCAGAAAATGTTAAATGAGGTTAGACATATCTCATGTGTTTGATAGTCTAGATAAGAGTAGTGAAGGATATGTTATATGTTTATGCAATGTATACGAGTGTGAAGAGTTTAAGAGCACACTAAGGGCTTGGAAAATATCCTAAGTGTGGTCACACAGGTAGGGACACGGCCGTGTGTCTCAACCGTGTGGAGGACACGGTCTACACAAGGGCATGTGCCACGGCCGTGTGAAAGAAACAGAATGCTCGATGTTCTTAACATGGGCGTGTCCTAAGTCACACGGCGTGCGACACCGTTTGGGAAAAATTTCATAAGTGTTCGAAAAGTTCTGATTTGGTTCCGGATCTCACCCAATGTATCGTTTGGGCCTCGTAGGCCCATAATGAGAAATTCTTGTGCTTTAACTAAAAAACTTTAAATTTTACACAAAAATTGTGTTTTGAAATCAATTGATCGAGTGAGTGTTTGTTCAATAACATCTCGTACTCGTACTTGTATCTGATGATGATTACGGGTGAGGGGTGTTACACTAAAAACTATGGAGGTAGTAGAAATCACACCAAAAGAGGTCAGAATCAATAATCCGGAAAGGGAAGTGTTAAATGAAACTAAGTTGGATGGGGTAAAAATGGGAAAAGAAAACGAGGAGGAACAGACCATTGAAAATCTAGAACGAGAAAATGATGAACTGGTCCTTCAGCTCGACTGGTGGTGTAAAAGTAAAGAACAACCAAAACAGGTAAGACCATCTGCAAACAAAATGGTACCTTCTATTATGGAACTCCTTGTGTTAAAACCAACCCCTCACTAATCATCTGAAATATGGGTGTTTAGGAGAGCAGAACACATTGCTTGTGATTATTACAGTAGGTTTATTAGTAGAACAAGAATGAGCGTTATTGGGTGTTTTAAAGAGATACAAGAAAACAATTGGGTGGACTATTGCAGATATTATAGGAATCAATCCAACTTTATGTCAAAATAAGATTAGATTAGAATAGGCAAAGAAACCAGTCGTGGATGCGCAACGACGATTAAATCCAGCTATGAAGGAGGTAGTGAACGGATGAGCCCTACACAATGTGTACCAAAAAAAAGAGGATTCATAGTAGTCGAAAATGAGAAAAACAAATTAATCCCAACTCAAATAGTAATTGGATAGAGGGTGTGTATTGATTATCAGAAATTGAATGATGCGACTAAAAGGATCATTTTCCCCTTCCATTTATTGAGCAAATGCTTAACAGATTAGTTGGAAAAGAATACTATTGACGTAACCTACCTAACTTGGCCAAGATGTTACAGCCGAATCATGAAGGCTACATTGGCAACCGAAATGGCCAAGTAGTCCGTTTAAGTTACCAAAAAACCTAATTTATCTCTCTTTAGGAAAATATCAAAACATTCATTAATCATGCCAACTTTACTTAGAGTTCGTCCTATTATTGAGTCACGACATTTTGAAAAATAGTTGAGTTGTCATTTTTTTCTATGAAAAATTCGTTTTGTTCTAATGCAGCGAAATTCTGTAAGTATGTCGTATTCTACTTTATGTCAAACAACATGCAATTATCAGTTATTAAGTTCAATAGCCCTTGCATGCATAAAAATCCCCAAATTAAATTTTACCAAGCTACAATCTAAATAATTAAGGTTACAATCCAAACCAAAGAAAAATTTCGACTCAATAATTAATAAAATAAATAAATAGTCTGATGTTCTAGTTGATGCTCCGCATGCTAGGTCTAGTTCTATACGAGGGTTCCCTTAAAAGTATAAAGATAATGGGGTGAGCTTATGAAAGATCAATGTGAGTCAACATATTGTAAAATCATACAAACAATCAAAAAGGATAACAGTCATAAACAGAACATGGCAAACCAATCAGTGTATAAACATGCCATATGTATGATGCAATGCAAAAAGGTTCCTACCCAACCATCCTCTACAGACCATGAGTTCCCCAGAACTCGTCTACCAAACTCCAAACACTACGAGCCAAAGTTCGATCTAGAAAAGCCACCAATCAATAATGTAGTTAAGCTGGCGATAAAACATAGACAAGCTACCAATAATGTGGACTTGCCATCAATATCAGTAATGCAATTAAATTGCTAATAATGCAATTAAACCGCCCAATATCCTTGATACTCTAAGTCCAGTATATTGAATTAATAGTGTAGACTTTAAATGCTGTCAGTACTCTACAGAATGCAAAGGAAAAAAATATCATATTATCAGTGGAACAAATCATTCTTATCAATAATAGTTCAATGCAATGACATGCTTATCATGCTTTAAGATAAATAGTACCGGGGTACGCCTGGCATAATTTCAATTAATAGAATTAGTGGAATGTGAACATGCTTTCAGTACAATCAGTGCCATGCATAAAATGTAACACAACACATACTTAACACAATATCAGTCATGGCAATTAAGTACATACCTTGCTCGTCACTCCATTTATTTTCTTTTAGGCCATTCAACCATGCCACAACCAGAAAGCATATTTTACAAATTTTCATCATAAAATATTAACTTTAGGCTAGTTACACAAAAGAAAGACCTATACCTTAGTTTCAAAAACTGCAACACTAAACCATAAAATCCACACTTTTGGTCTTGAGCCTTAGATGAGCCTAGATCCAAAATCAACACATAATACGTTAAAATATAGTTAATGACTAGGCTTGAAAGACCCTTAAGGGTTCATACTAAGTAGTGTTACATGCACAAATTTTCTGATACGAAATATCGAGTGAACTTACACTAATCCAATAAGAAATAAGAGTGCGAATGAGACCCTACTTTACTACTGATCCAGGACATTCTGATCAGCACCTAAGATTAAAACATCAATAAAAAGTAGTAACCAATAACCAATTAAAGGTCTTACATCAATCAGCCAAATCAATATCTTTTAACAAAAACATTACGACAACATTACTCAGAAAAACTGCAGTTATGCTTCCCGTTAATTAAATCTGAGATGTCTGATAAGAGAGATGGTATACACCTTTAAATTGGAATGTTGAGGGATGTTTTAAATAGAGAACTATAAAGAAAACACTACAGTGAGAGGCACAAAAGAAGGGAAAAACATTAGACAAAACTATGGTTCTCCAAGGGCGGCAACACCTCCAACTGTGGCAGCAAAGGGATTAGTTTAGGATTGGCACAGAAAATGATATATTGTAGCAATGGGGATGAATTTTAGAGGCTGGAAACAATAATAAAATGGATGTAAAAACAATAGAAATAATAAAAAATAGAAGGAAAAGAAATGAGACAGAAAAGAGAACAAACTGACACCACCACGACTGGAGAAGAGGGGGCGATAATAGAGATTTAACTGCAGTAAGGAGAGGCTGATTTTGGGCAATTTTTGAGCTGCAAAGGAACAATTTAAAGAAATTAAATGTCAATAATATGACTAGAAAAATGAAAAACATAGTCTAAGAAATGGCACGACAATGGTGAGAATCACACTATTTGGGATGGCACAAGGAAGAAGAAATGGGAAAATTTGAGAGAGAATGGGAGAGGGACAGGAGAGGATCGACTAGAGAGGAAAAACAAGATTGAAAAGATAATTTCTCTATTAAAAATTTGTATATAAATCTAGGGTTAGACACTATGTTGGGTGGCATAGTCAGGGAGTGGGACCAAAACTAATAAAATTAATTTATTTACTCGAGAAGGGATTCAAACTCTGGTTTTTTAGCGAATTACGTTATCTCTTTATTTTTCCCTTAACCATTAAGCCAATAGCTCATTCTTGAAATAATTTTACAAACTCTAAACTAAAAATTTGGGATTTACAACTCTCCCCCTTAAGAGAAATTTTTGCCTCCAAATTTACCTAATTTGAACAGATGAGGATACTGTTGATGAATCGAGTCCTTCGGCACCCAAGTAGTTTCTTCTATGCCATGGTTCTTCTAAAAGACCTTAAACAAGGGGATTTGCTTTCTCCTTAAAATTTAGTCTCGCAATCCAAATTCGAACAAGTTCCTCCTCAAAAGATAGATCCAATCTAACCTCGATATCTTTATTTGGGACAATGTGAGATGGGTCAGATCGATATCGTCTCAACATCAAGACATGAAATACATCATGAATGTGATCCAACTTGGAGGAAACTCAAGATGATATTCCTCTGGACCAACCCTCTTAAGTATCCGTTGGGGTCCAATGAATCTAGAGCTCAACTTACCCTTTCGACCAAACCTTAAAACCTTCTACCATGGAGAAACCTTAAGGAAGACTCAATTACCCACATAGAACTTAATATATTCTTTTGTCCTAGATCAGTATAAGACTTCTGTCTATCCGAATCTGAAGCTACTTTTAACTTGTCCTTAATCAAATGGACCATGCCTTCAGTTTCCTTGATCAAATTCAGACCCAGTAACTTCTTTTCACCCAATTCAGTCCAACATAAGGGTGTACGACACTTACAACCATAGAGAGCCTTGTAAGGTGCCATCTGAATACTAGAATGGAAATTTTTATTGTAGGCAAACTCAGCCAATAGAAGATACTCTTCCCAACTACCCTGAAAATCAATAACACAAATCCTCTCTCAGACTAAGCATTTGAATATAGAAGGAATGTCGTACTAGAATTAAAAAGTGTTCCCAAAACCTCATGCAACTTTTTCCAGAACCAGTATGTAAAGCACGGGTCTTGATCTGAAATGATTGACACAAGCACCCTATGCAATCTCACTATCTTCGAGATGTACAGCTTAACAAGCTTTTGAAGAGAAAAGCTATAACAACCCAATTTTGGGCCTAGTCGAAATAGTGGTTTCAGAACCACTAATCCAAGGTTGGAGAAATTATTTTAATAATTATTTTATGTGCCATGGCATGATTATATGAGTGTTTGAAAATTTTGGTGAACTAATTTTAGTGATTTCATGCTTAATTTTGAAAAAAGACTAAATCATGTAAAGGGCAAAAGTTTTTATTTTATTAGCTAAAGGTGTTCATTAGCTATGAAACATTAAATTAGGGGTCCTTATTGAGTAAATAGACAAATAAAATGTGGTGGCTGGACATAGAAACAAAATCATGAAATGTCAAAGGATTTGGTGGAATTTGGTGACTAAATTAACTAGAAATAAAATAAAATAAAGAGAAAAAGCTATCATCTTTTCACTCTCTCCTTCTCCACTGATTTTCACTCAAGAAAAATGGCCATGGGAGCTTGAAATTTTCAGCAACTTCTAACCCTTGCAATTAAGTGTTTTTGATGGTCATTCTTGATGATTTTTGTATCTTTGTGACCCTTGTAGCTTAAACTAACTAATGGGGGGACTATTTTGTAAAATGGTTGAGCGTCTAGGTTTTTTCCATGAGATTATTCATGTTGTTTTCTAAAATTTTATGGAAGAAAATGAATCTTGGTTGTTAAATAAACAACTTTTGTGAAAGGATTTTCATGAAAACACCGAAAAAGGACCATTTTGAAAAGGTTGTAAAATAACTGGTAAATGTGGGAAGTAATTGAAATTGTGAGCTGCTACAAGTATAAAATAGATTTGGCCAGGCTTGGTTAATGAAGAAATTTGATGAAAATCGTTTTACGAGCCTAGGGACAAAATCGTAATTATGTGAAAGTCTAGGGCAAAACGATAATTTTGCCAAAGTAGGAATTTTGAAATGTCTTGATTAATGTGGTGATTAAATAAGTAAATTTTGTCATTATAGATTAAGAAAAATAGAATCCGGACCTAAACCAGGGGAAAACCAAGCTTTCAGACTAAATTTGGACTAGTTTCCCATATTTTGTATGCTGAGGTAAGGTCACATATAAATAATGTAACTTAATGTTATTATGAAATTAATTATTTACTTTTCATGAAGTGTTAATTATTGTTATGTATATGTTTGATGAGATTTAATGTGGTAAAATTCCCGGTTGAATTTTTGGGATATTCAGGATATTGAGGTCATGACATTGGGGTATATGTGAGCCAGTGTAAGACCATGTTTGGGACATGGCATCGACATTGTTATTGAACCAGTGTAAAACATGTCTGGGACCTGGCGCCTGCATTGTTTTGTGATCCAGTGTAAGACCATGTTTAGGACATGGCATCAGCATCAATATGTGAGCCAGTGTAAGACCATGTTTGTGACATGGCATCAGCAAGAATTTTCGTGTAAAACCATGTCTGGGACATGGCATTGGTATGAGATATCATGTAAGACCATAGTTGGGCTATCGACATCGATGTATGACCCCTTGTAAGACCATATCTGGGATTTGGCTTTGGCATCTTACCCTTTGTGTGAGGCTTATTGGGTATCCTTTAGTATTCCACATGGCTAAATGGGTAATTTAAAGATTATATCAAAATGAGAAAAGTTATGATTATGTTGTAAGTGGTACAGGTACCTACACGAAACTCATGAGAAATGAGCTCAGTTTATGTTATATGAGTAGTACAGATGAAAATGAGTAAGTTATGCCTATGATCATACGAGAATTTTGTGTAAGTTTATTATAGATTATGCGTATGATAATGCATGGTTGATGTTTTTAATTATTTACTTGTAAACCCACTAAGTTTTATGCTTACTCCCTTTCCTTTCCATTTTCTTATAGTATTGCCAAGCTAGCTCGGGAATCAAAGGGCATCAAAGGCTCGATCACACTATCAATCTGAGCGTTTGGTATAGTTGGATTTATCATTTAGAGTATGGCATGTATAGGGACTTGGTCTTTTGTCAAGTGTCATATTGTTATGGCCAAATGTATTGGCTTGTCTTAAAGATTGATTCATTTTGTATAAGGCCATGGATGATGGCTAATACTTGTTATTAATATATGTATATGATGATGTTTTTCATCAATGTGCGATTTGCATGGTTGAGTTTATGGTGTGTTAATGCGTGAATGAGTAAGTTGCATGATTCGCTTAATAAAGTATGTAATAAGTTTTGCATGTGAATGTAGGGAAGTGGCCTTGATGTGTTGATGTCTTGGTTGTGGCTGAATTGGTTATGTGTTTATTCTTGGATTTGTGGTGTTTGATGTTGTTTAGGTTGATATAAGTGAGAGTGGCAAAAAGGTTTGGTAGATAGCCTTGTTTTTTTCCACACGGGTAGACACACGGTGTAACATCCCGAATTAGGGTCTAGTCAAAATAATGGTTTCGAGACCCTAAATCCAAAGTAGAAAATTTTATTTCATGAATATTTTTGAGATTTTGGCATGCTTTCACGATATTGAGAAATTTTCATGGAGGAAATTTTATGAAATAGTGATTAATTTGTTCTTTAGGACTAAATTGCAAAAGATGCAAATTATGAGTTTCTAGAAGGTTCAAGTATGAAATAGCATAAGAGAAATTATTAAAAGACCTTATTTAGCAATTAAACCATTTATTTGCATGATGGACAAAAATGCCCATGGAAGGGTAAAATTTTAAAGAAGGGGCTTAGGGGCATTTTGGTCATTAGGTAAATTAATGAAATAAAGAGGGAAAAAGAATAAAAAAAAGTGTCCATCTTCTTCCCCAAGTGTGCCAAAAATCACAATCCTCCATAGCTAGGGTTTTTTTTCATTTTTAAGGTCCAAGTAAGTGACTCCAAGCCTCATTTTTCATGCTCTTCGTATTTTTGAAATCCTCGTAGCCTAATCTAGCTATTTCTACCATTAATTTGAGCTAGATTTTATATTCAAAAATACAGCCATGCATGACATGCAAGTAATTTGATGTCTAGTGGTAGAAAATGAAAGATCAAAGTGTAGTAAACACCTTTCTCTTGGTGATTTTTCATGAAAGTCCCTAATAGGGACCAAATTGTAAAGTTAGTAAAATGTGTAGTAAAAGTATGAAATTGTGAGAAATGTGGGCTTTTATAGGCACTAGTGAGTATCGGCTAGGCTTGGGTAGCCAAGAGAATAGATACATTTCATTATACGAGCCTAGGGACTATTTTACAAATATGCAAAAGTTTAGGGGAAAATTTTATAAGTGTCAATTATGAGCTATTTTACCAATGTGGGTGCTAAATCAATTAAGTTTATCATTTTAGATCAAGAAACACAAAACCCAGACCAAAATCAGGGAAAAAGTAAAGTAGTGGACTAAACCGAGCATTCACCCACATTTTGGACTCGAGGTAAGTTGTATGTAATAATTTAGCCCATATGTATGTAAATTTATTTTGATGACTTTTTATGAATTTATGATATTCTATGAAATCATGGATGAAATCTTGTATGAATTATGTTAAGTGCTATGAAATTGATTATTGAGGCAAAGTATAAGATTCATGAGATTATTGATGTGAAATTTTACCAAGAATCTATGAAAAACATAAAAAGATAAATTACATGCAAGTTTGAATGATACGAAGGACACCGTAATCATATCATGAGCATTGTAGGTCCCGTGTAAGACCATGTCTGGGACATGGCATCGGCACTAAACTATGATCCCATGTAAGATCATGTCAGGGACATGGCATTGGCATCGAGATGTGATCCCCTGTAAGACCATGTCTGGGATATAGCATGGGCATCCAAGTTGAGGTACCGTGTAAGACCATGTCTGGGATATGGCTTCGGCACCGAGAGGAGATAAGGATCCCCTATAAGACCACGTCTGGGACATGGCTTGAGCATCCGATATGAGATTCCATGTAAGACCATGTCTGGGACATGGCATCGGCATTAGAGTACGATCTCGTGTAAGACCATGTCTGAGACATGGTATCGACATTGACTAGTGATCCCATTTAAGACCATGTCAGGGATATGGCATTGGCATCATTTCATGAGATTAATTTACAAGAATTCTTCGGTATCTTTTTAAAAGAAAAATTAAATGAGAAAAGTGTTCAAGTTGATAAGTTTCAAGAAAAAGGCTAAAACTTCATGTTGAGTGTTGCAGGTTTATAAACGAGTAAGTTCGAGTATTTGAGAGTACATTATTAAAAGAAATATAGCATGAGAAGCACAAGTAACTATATGATTGAGTAAGCCATGAGAATAAGAACTACAAGAAATTCATAATAATTGTTTGAGTGATGTCTCAAGATTTTATTGCTATTTTATTCATGCAACTTACTAAGCATTTTATGTGCTTACTCTCTCCTTTACCTCTTCCATGTAGATTTGCCGTATCAGCTCGGGGATCGTTAAAGTCGGAGCTCAAAGTCATACTATCAAGCCATTCATATTGGTATAGTACAGTTGGTCATTTTGTTGTATGTCATGTATAGGAGGTTTGATCATTTTGTTAAGTGTCATTTTGTGTAGTCAAGTAGTGTTGTAATGGCCCTTGAAAATGGCCTAATATTGCTTAACTCCTATTTTATACAATGAAGATGAAATTTATGAATGTGCAACCTTGCAAGTTTAAGTATAGTAAAGTGTATGAGAATGATATGTATGTTGGCATTGGGATGCCTTAATTTCGAATATGTAGAGAGTATGCTATGCCTTCTTATGCGTTATAGAAATTGGCTTTGTGTTTGGTTGTGTTTTAGGGTGGCACAAGGCTTGGAAATTAGCCTATTATTGTCTACATAGTTGAGCACACGGGCGTGTGCCTAAGTCGTGTGTGACACACGGTCAACCTCTAAGGGGTGTTAATAGGCCGTGTGTCCCCTGCATCCAATTTAGTTAAGTTAGTATTGAACACAGGCTGAGCACACGGGCATGTGCTTTGGCCGTGTGCACCCCTGATGATTATAAAGTTTAAGTTAGAATGCTACACGGGATGTTGACATGGGCGTGTCTAGGCCGTGTGAGGGACACGGGCCATAGACACGGGCGTGTACCCAAGCCGTGTCAAAACCCCTGTAGGTTGAAAATAAAATAAATTAGACACAGACTAGGGACATGGATGTGTGAGACCACACGGCCTACCCACACGAGCATGTATCCATCCTACACAAGCGTGTGGCCCTATCCTAGGTAAAAATCTTCTAAGTGCCCGAAAGTTATGGGATTGGTTCCGGAACGAATCTAAAGTATGTTTGGGGCCTTGTAAGCCCATGATAAGGATATCTAGAGAAAGAATGATACGTTTAAAAAAAAAAAGAAATTTTATAACCCGAGACTTCAAGATATAGTATAATTCAGTAAGGTAACACCTCGTACCCCGTCCTAGTGTCGGACTCGGGTAAAGGGTGTTACACACAGGTGTGTGTCTAGGTTGTGTGTGACACACAGTCTTCCCCATCGGCATGTAGTTCGGCCGTGCATCCCCTCACCTTAAATGCTAAATTAAATTCACCATATGGCCTAGAACACGAGCGTTTGACTTGGTCGTGTTGTTGATGACGTTAGAAACAGAATGTCAAGATTTTGGCACACAGGCTGAGACACTAGCGTGTGTCTCGATCGTGTGAGGGACAAGGCCATGGACTGTAACAGCCCGATTTTAGGCTTAGTTAGAATAGTGGTTTCGGGACCACAAATTTTAGGTCAGAGAATGTAACTCCCCAATCTCGGCCCAGACATTATGGTTTGGTGTGGCACATGGAAGCTATGTTCAAAATTGGACTTTTTCGATAAAAGTTTCTACAATTTGAAAACCCTGTTTAGTTGCTAGATAGGGAACGAACTCCAGTTAAAACCATTTTATAGATTAGGAAACACCTCAGTTCAATTGATCGTCATATTTTCTGATATCAATTATTTGAAGTTATGAAAACTCTAAATTTCATTACTATTTTGAAAACGTTTCGTGTGAAGTATGTAAAATCATTTGTTCTTAGTGTTGAAAACCCGTTTTAATTACTTTACCAGTTGCAATAATCAAATAAAAAAATTAAACAAAACCCCATAATGGCCTTTTTACATAATCAATAACCAAACTAAAATTTAAATAAAACCAAGTCCAAAGCAGAAGTCATATGGCCACCCCAAGTCCCTCGCAGCTCAAAATCGACTATGGCTGGGGGTTACCTGCACATTTAAATTAAAAGGTGAGTTTACGAAAACTCAGTGTATAACTTCCCCAACCGATAACAGAGAATGCTTATGCAGAGCATACTGGGCCGAAGCCCTATTTAGAAACAGATTAGTCTGGGCCTTAGCCCTTTTAAGAAAACAGAGAGGGACCAAGCCCATTACAGTCACAGAACAGTGTATGCATGAAAAACCCAACCCAGTCCAACCCACACACCACCCGTACCAGCCCATCACACCATGTGGGGAATAACTCAACCCACCCAGACCACACACCACGACGCAGCCAAGCTGCTAATAACAGATATCGTGGCAGAGCCACTAGATACTGAATACCTGGTGAAGCCACTATACAAAATCATGTGGCAGAGCCACAATAACAGAACTTCCTTTGACATTACACCCAACCCATGCAGGATAACGTATCATAATCAAATAATGCATGCATACTAACAGACACAAATATAGTCGTTTGCATATATCAGACATTCTATCTTTAGGGGTATAATAGTCCCTTAGGCAGTCAGGGGTAAAATGGTAATATTTACCCCTCAGGGGCATTTTAGTCATTTTACTAAGTTTCGGTGTCTCGGCACCTAATACGACCTTCTAGCAGGTCTAACGTCGCTTCAGGCGACTCAAAAAGTCTATTAGGTCAAAACATGTACATGGGCCCAAGAACCCCTACTGGGCCCAAGTGGGCCCACACGCTCGTGTGGCCCGTTCAATCTAATTTTACGTATGGCATAGCAATTCTCATCTTTCAACATACTAATAATCACTTACCGAGTAATTTGCCCCTATGGGCTCGTAGGCCCATTGGGCCCATTTTAGCCCATCAAGGCCCATAACGGTCCGGGTGCACGAGATCGTGCACAATGGCCTCCACAGACTATTTCCCATGATTAGTGGGCTCAGTTCGGCCCACAAGTGTTCCCACACCGGTAAGACCTCAAAATGTCAGCATTTTGGCTTTTGCCGATCTGCACTACAGATGGGTGTGGTTACACACCTGTTTTTCTATTCCAACTGTCACTGCGCTCTCAACCTATTGCCACAACAATATTAATTAATACCCTGATTAATGAATTACAAGAACCATATTTAAGGTTAGCTCCACGATTACCTACCTCTGTGATCAACGTGTACTCTTAGTACTTGCTTGAATGTCGATAAATCTAGGCACCTACGATCATTATAAATCCAACCAAGGAAGAAGGGTTAAAGGAGTATTAACCCTCAAACCAAAACCTTAGATCCTAACTAACGGAAAGCCCTAATACAAAAATCAAAAGCTAAACGACACAAGGAATGCTTACCCTAAAATTCTGTTTGGTTGAACCGATAGAAATTAGAAGTAGTAGTTTACTAGCCCAAGCCTAGCACTCTTGCAGCTTCAATCAAAAGAATAATGGAGGGGAACAAGGTTAATAATGTTCAACTATCAAAGAATATTCAATCAAAGAAGATCACAGATTCAGCTAGAAAAAAAATAAAAGCAGAGAGGAGAAAAGGAATGGGGTTCGGTCAAGAAGAATTGGAAGTTGGAGAAGAAGAAATTGAAGCAAAGAAAAAGAAGAAAGGAGAATAGTTTTGCTTTCAATAAGATTCGGCTAAGCAAATGGTAAGGATCGGCTCTTAATGAAATTTGTGAGAAGCAAGGTGTACGGTTAACAAGAAGAGCACTAATCAGTTAGAGAGAAAAAGAGAAGCAAAAAGAGGGAAAGGGGTTTCGGCCAAGATCAGAAATTGAAGAAAGAAGGGTATGCACCAATTAACAAGGAACAAATGGGTAGAAAGAGGAATAAGTAATTCGATTCTGCACTCCCGATTTGACCCAAGAAAAAGTCAACACTGCTTACCCAAAATGTCAAAACGACAATAGTAAAAATCCCAAGTGCCAAAGAAAAGAAATAGGCACACACTTCTTCTCTAATTGCCGAAAAATGCAATCTCACTAACTCTTAGCCGATTTTGCCACCCCTAGGATACCCTACATTTGTCTAACTCTCACCCCAAACCAAATCCCTTTAAAATCTCCTTGATTAACTCCTTAATCTACTCCAAAATCCACTCCCAATCATCCATTCAAACTTGAAGACCAATTCAAACCTCCTCCAAGTAGTGTTCAAGTCCAACTCAACCTTTGGCCCAGCAAGGTGTAAAATAAATCACCCTTTTTGAGCAAGGAGGGATTCAAACCCCTGACCTCCTTGCCATTCCTGTGACGCCACCTCTATGCCCCACATGTGGCGCCATTGCCTTTCCAACACAAGGCTCTTCGTGTCATGAAATCCACAACAATTTTCTTAAACCCTATGAGCTATCATCCATACTTCCCTAAGCTTAAAAATCAAAATTTTGCCACAGGCTTGGCTTTAACCCAAGCTTTCTAAAGGCCCCCCAAGCACACCCAAAACATCAATTTAACACACCCATACAATTGCCAATTAATGTAGAAATTCAAAAACCCTAAAATTTGGGGGGTTACAACTCTACCCCTTTAAAGAAATTTTAGCCTCGAAATTTACCTAGTCAGAAAAAGTGAGGGTATTGTTGTCGCATTGCCTCTTTAGGCTCCCACATGGCTTCTTCTGTCCCATGATTACGCCAGAGCACTTTGGCTAGTGGAACGGATTTCCTTCTCAACACTTTAACATCACGATCTAGAATTTGCACTGGTTCTTCCTCGAAAGCCAGATCAGGTTTAACTTCAATCTCCTCAACTGAAACTATATGTGAGGGATTAGAAAGGTACCATCTCAGTATGGAGACATGAAAAACATCGTGAATCTGGTCTAACTCAGGAGTCAGTTCCAGTTGATATGCTACAAGACCCACCACTTTTAACACTTGATAAGGCCAAATAAACCGAGGGCTTAGCTTACCCTTCTTTCCAAATCTTAAGATCTTCTTCCAAGGTGAGAACTTCAAAAATACCAAATCCCCCAGAGAGTACTCAATCTTACGCTTTAAATCGGCATACGACTTCTGCCTATCGAATGCTTCCTTTAATCGATCCCTAATCAACTTAACCTTGTCCTCAGTATCAGCAACTAATTCTGGCCCCAACACTTGACGTTCACCCAATTCAGTCCAAGATGTAGGCGTGCGACACCTAAGACCATACAACGCCTCATATGGTGCCATCTGAATACTTACCTGATAACTGTTATTATACGCAAATTCTACTAATGGCAAGTAATCTTCCCAGCTACCCCGAAAATCAATAACGCAACTTCTCAGCATATCTTCCAGTATTTGAATCATCCTTTCTGACTATCCATCCGTCTGAGGATGAAAAGCAGTGCTGAAATCCAATCTAGCACCCAATGCTCCATGCAACATCTTACAAAATCAGGATGTGAATCTAGGACCTCTATCAGATATGATTGATACCGGCACTCCATGCAGTCTTACATTCTCAGCCACATATAGCTTAGCTAGCTTTTAAAGTGAATAATCCATTCAAATCGGTATAAAATGGGCGTATTTCTTCAGTCTATCCACAATAACCCAAACCTAGTCCTTCTTCGAAGGCGTCAAGGGTAGCCCACTTACAAAATCCATGGTTACCCTTCCTACTTCCAAAGTGGAATCTTGACTGGCTGCAGAAGCCCAGAAGGCAGTTGATGCTCAGCTTTCACTTGCTGGCACGTCAGACATTTACCCAAAAATTTTGTTACCTTGTGCTTAAGTCTAGGCCACCAATACAACTCACGCAAATCCCAATATAACGTATTTCCACCAGGGTGCATTGCATAAGGGCTGCCATGTGCCTCTTGTAGCTGCCTCAGATCAAAGTCCTCCACGGAAACATTGAACTCCTTCACTGTTCAATCCAAAGTCAGAAATCTCACCATTCTCTACTTGTCGGAATCGAGGAACCAGTGATTCATCCAATAATTATTTCTCCCTAATTTGCTCAGTCTAAGCTGGTCTTACTTGTTGTTCAGCCAGCAAACTACCATCGTCATAAAGACTAAGACGAGCAAACATCGCTCCAGATCAAACACAGCCCTACGACTTAGAGCATCTGCCACCATGTTAGCCTTCCCAGGGTGGTACTCAATTGACCAATCATAATCCTTAAGCAACTCTATCCATCTCCGTTGCCTAAGGTTCAACCCTTTCTAAGTAAGGAGGTATTTAAGGCTTTTATGGTCCATGTAAATAACACACTTCTCCTCGTATAAGTAGTGTCTCCAGATCTTCAGTGCGAACACCACCGCAGCCAATTCCAAGTCATGAGTAAGGTAGTTTTCCTCGTGAGGCTTCAGTTGACGTGATGCGTAAACAACCACTTTACCCTCTTGCATCAGCACACAACCCAAACCAATATGCGATGCATCACTATACATAGTAAAATCCTTCCCAGATTCTGGCTGTATGAGCATAGAGGCTTCAGTTAGAGCCTTTTTCAATTTCTGAAAACTTTCCTGTTTCTTGTTAGTCTAGATAAATGGTACTCCTTTCCTCAGTAACTTAGTCAACGGTGCCGCAATCACCGAAAACCCTTCCACAAATATTCTATAATACCCTACCAGACCTAGAAAAGTCTAAATTTTTGACACAGTCCTTGGTGGTTTCCACTCCAAAATAACTTTGATTTTTCGGGGATCTACTCTAATCTCGCTGGCAGATACTACATAACCCAAAAATGTCACTTCTCGCAGCCAAAATTCGCACTTGGTGAATTTTGCATAAAGCTGCTTCTCCCTCAGAATTTGTAAAACAATCCGAAGTGCTCATCGTGATCCTCCTCAGTTTTTAAATACACCAAAATATCGTCTATAAAGACAACTACAAACCGATCCAAGTAGGGTTGGAATACCCGGTTCATGAGATCCATAAAGGCTGCTGATACATTCGTAAGTCCAAACGGCATCACCAAAAACTCATAGTGACCATATCGCGTTCTAAATGCGGTCTTAAAAGTGTCCAACTCATTGACCCTCAATTGATGGTACCCAAAACGAAGGTCTATTTTGGAGAATACTGAAGCTCCTCTAAGTTGGTCAAAAAGATTGTCGATCCTAGGCAAGAGGTACTTATTCTTAATAGTTAGTTTGTTCAATTGACGGTAGCCAATACACATGCGCATCGTCCCATCTTTCTTCTTGATGAATAACACCGGTGCTCTCCACGGAGACACACTTGGTCAAATAAATCCTCGATCCAAAAGTTCTTGGATTTGTGCTTTTAACTCTACTAGCTCCTTCGATGCCATCCTATATGGAGCAATGGACACCGGAGCTATTCCATGCAGCAAAACGATTCCAAATTTGACCTCTCGATTCGGAGGTAATCCAGGAAGCTTATCAAGAAAGACATCCAGAAATTCCTTGACAGTTCTAACATCACCCACGGAAAGACCGTTAGATTCAGAATTGCTCACATAAGCTAGAAACGCTTCGCAACCCTTACGAACCAGCTTTTCAGCCCTTAACGCTGAAATAACGTTAGACAAATAATCTTTTCACTCCACTATCACTGCTACCTCCTCATCCTTCGAAGTCTTTAAAACCATTCACTTAGCAGCACAATCCAAGTTCGCTCGGTGCTTAACGAACCAGTCCATACCCAAGATAAGATCAAATTCTCCGAAGGGTAGTTCTATTAGATCCACAAAAAAGATTCTACCTTGTACCTCTAAGGGCACATCTCTAAAAAGTTTATCTACCCTAACCGAGTGTCCCAGTAGACTAATCACAGACATCTCACAAACATTATTCTCAGATCGCATAGCCAATATCCCAGACAAGGTACAAGCAACATACAAGTATGTAGACCCAATATCTATTAAAGCAAAGTATGGCATGCTATGAATCAAGAACGTACCAGTTATAATGACAGGTGCCTCACATTCCTCTCGACGACGAACAGCATAGACTAAAGCTGGCTATCGCACCTCAGTATTACCTGTACCTCTGCTCGGTGCTCCGTGACCTCGTCCATTACCGTTTCCACCCTTGACCTGGCCACGGCCTCTCGGTCGCTGCTGACCACCTCTCACTGGCTGCACTACCCTCTGTTCCACAACTTTCGTCTGAACTGGCCTCTGAGGGCAATCTCTGACCTGATGATCCTTGGACCCACATCTAAAGCACACCCCACTACGCCTCTAACACTCACCCTGATGAGTTTTTCCACAATCAGCACAAGCATGTGGTCTAACCATATTAATCAAAAATGCACGAACTGACTCATCCACTCTGGCTCTCTTAATTGGCCTCCCTTAAAAACCCGAGGGCCCTGAATCCCTCCTAAATCTGACCCTATCCTTTTCCTGATTCTGCCACTCTGAGCGCTTCACATCTTCGACTATCTTAGTTTTTTCCACCAGAGCAGCAAAATCACGCTCCCTTTGTGGAGCAATCAGCACCCTTAGCTCGTCTCTGAGGCCATCCTCAAAACGTACACTGCGCTCATATTTAGTAGCAACAATTCCTCAATCATATCGGCTTAACCTTAAGAACTCTACCTCATACTTCGCTACGGACTTGCTCCCCTGAGTCAGATTTAAGAATTCATTTCTTTAGGCATCCACATAACTCGCCCCAACGTACTTTCCTTGAAAAACCATCTTGAAGAGATCCCATGTTAATCGATCAGCCGGAGTACCATTTCTCACAGTGAGCCACCACTGGTAAGCCTCGTCTCATAGTAAAGATACTGCTCCCTTTAGTTTCTGCTCCATCGAGCAGTCCAGGTCATCCATTATTCATTCCATGGCTTCTAACCAGTACTTGGCCACATTCGGGGCTACACCAGATACACCCTTAAAGATCTCTGCTCTGTTAGCCAGGAGCCGCTTAGAAATCGATCCACGGCCTACTGATCTAGCACTTGCTCCAGTTACCCTCTCTAAAACTCAAAGCATCGCTTGAGACAAAGCATCGTCTCCTACAGCCCGATCGTGAGATCCAGTCTCAGTCGCTAGAGATGCTGATGTCTCCCTAGCAGGCATATGACCTAGTGCTGAAGACCCAGCCCTAGTACTTCTTCAGCCTCTACCTCGACCCCTTTCGCGTGCAGCTCTTGTGCTCATATCGATGTTTACGTATTATATAATTATGAAATTTATGAATTAGTTCATAATTTCAGTAATTATTAGGGATGTCTTATGCAGTAGGCAGAAATTTAAAGTTTTGTTTTCGTAGATCAAGATCTAGCTACAGTTTTCAGTCTTCTATAGTTTTTCCTACAGTCTCAGTTTATCCTAGCTACAGAGGTTTAGTACAGTACTGCTATCTACAGTAGTGTTTCAGTATCACAGTTTAATCTATAACAGAAAAGCATATCAGGGAACTTACAGATTTAGTGCCAGAGACTCGGTGTGCCACACTTTCAGTAACAACATTCAAAATAACTCAAAGTCTTTCTCAGAAAATTATTTCAACCATGATTTAGACAAACCTTTTTGAAAAACCTTTCAAAAACCCATATTTTGAGAAAAAATCTTGACGAGAAACCCATTTTAAGAGAATTTTTCAAAGAAAAAAATTTTCAAAATGATTTAAATTATTAAAATCAATTCTTCAGAAAACTTTCAAAACCCATTCCACAGCCGAATTGTTGCAACCTGGCTCTGAAACCACTAAATGTAACACCCCAAACCTAGCCCAAGCGTTATGGCTAGATCTGGTGTGCCACATAGAAGCTATGTTCGAAATTGGACTTTTTCGATAAAAGTTTCTACAATTTGAAAACCTCGATTAGTTTCTAGATAGGGAATGAACTCCAGTTAAAACCATTTTATAGATTAGAAAACACCTCAGTTGAATTGATTATCATATTTGTTGATATCAATTATTTGAAGTTATGAAAACTCTAAATTTCATTACAGTATTGAAAACAGTTCGTGTAAAGTATGTAAAACTGTTTGTTATTAGTTTTCCAAACCTGTTTTAATCGCTTTACCAGTTGCGATAATAAATCTGCTCAAATAAAGAAAATTAAACAAAACCTCATAATGGCCTTTTTACATAATCAATAACCAAACTGAAATTTAAATAAAACCAAGTCCAAAAGCAGAAGTCATGTGGCCACCCGGAGTCCCTCGCAGCTCCAAGTCGACTATGGCTGGGGGTTACCTGCACATTTAAATTAAAAGGTGAGTTTGTGAAAACTCAGTATATAACTTCCTCAACCGATAATAGAGAATACTTATGCAGAGCATACTGGTCCGAAGCCTTATTCAGAAACAGATCAGTCTGTGCCTTAGCCCTATTAAGAAAACAAAGTGGGCCCAAGCCCATTACAGTCACAGAATAGTGTATGCATGAAAAACCCAACCCAGTCTAACCCACACACCACTCGTACCAGCCCACCACACCATGTAGGGAATAACTCAACCCACCCAGCCCACACACCAATACGCAGCCAAGCTGCTAATAACAGATATCATGGCAGAGCCACTAGATACAAAATACGTGGCAAAGCCATTATACAAAATCATGTGGCAGAGCAACTATAACAGAACTTCCTTCGACATCACGCCCAACCCATGTAGGATAAAGTATCATAATCAAATAATGCATGCATACTAACAAACACAAATACAGTCGTTTGCATATATCAAACATTCTATCTTTAGGGGTATAATAGTCCCTTAGGCAGTCAGGGGTAAAATGGTAATTTTTACCCCTCAAGGGTATTTTGCTCATAGTACAAAGTTCTGGTGTCTCGGCACCTAATATGACCTTCTAGAAGGTCTAACGTTGCTTCAGGTGACTTAGAAAGTCTATTAGGTCAAAACATGTATATGGGCCCAAGAAACTCTATTGGGCCCAGGTAGGCTCAAACGCTCGTATGGCCCGTTCCGTCTAGTTTTATGTATGGCATAGCAATTCTCATCTTTCAACATACTAATGATCACTTACCGAGTAATTTGCCTCTATGGGCCCGAGGCCCATTGGGCCCATTTCAGCCCATAACGGCCCGGGTGCACGAGATCGTGCACAATGGCCTCCACAGACTATTTCCCATGATTAGTTGGCTCAGTTCAGCCCACAAGCGTTGGCACGCCTGTAAGACCTCAAAACACCGGCATTTTAGCTTTTCAGCTTTTGCCGATCTACACTACATATGGGTCTGGTTACACACCTGTTTTGCAATTCTAATTGCCGCCGCGCTCTAAAACTATTGCCACAACAGTATTAATTAATACCTTGATTAATGAATTACAAGAACCATACATAAGGTTAACTCTACGATTACCTACTCTCTGATCAAAGTCTACTCCCAGTACTTGCTTGAATGTCGATAAATCTAGGCACCCACTACATTCAAACATTAAGCCTATTTCCCTAATTCAAAATACTAATTCATCAATAATATTAACACTCCATGGCTTTAACCGATTCCATCATTCATCACCATTTCAAGAACTCATGTCAAAGCCATTCAACCCATTCGGTTTCTATCCATTACCATCTACTCAAGGTTCAATTTCATCAACCAAACAAGTACTTCACTTATTCATTGCTACATCTCAATTCTACTTGATTTTAATATCATTTACTTAACAACTCCACAATTTTACAAATCGGGAACAATGCCTAAGACCCTAATACACAAACTGATTTAATTTTTTATTTTGAATCCACACTCAACCTCATTTAACTAGTGCAACCATCAACTAACTTCCTCAATTCATCAAAACGTGAAAGTGAAACCTATACCACACCTTTCCATCATGGTTGAATACAACATTGGCATTATTCTCAAAAACACATACATGGGTCATGGCATAGACTACAAAATCAATTCAATTTCAAAGAAATTACATTAAAATAATTTGAAAACATACCTTAATTAGCCTCCTACTTAACTGAATGTCTTAGGCTCTTTCTCACCCTTTTCTCTTGATGAATTCGGCAAAACAAGGACAAAATGAAGCTTATTTTCCATTAATTTCATGACATGCATGCTTTATTTATTCAATTACCAATCTACCCCTATTAATAATCATGCCTTTCCACTAAGCCATGGACGATAGTGTCCATGCAAATTATGCATGGTCAATTTGCAAAATAAGCCCTCTTTACTTTATGGGGCATTTAAATTCGGCACTTACACACATGCCCAACTAAATTACCTTTTATGCAATTAAGTCATAGTTTCAAATTTTAACTCAAAATCAATAAAATTAAGTCATCAAATTTTTTTTCCATGCATATAATTCACATAACAATTCAAAATTAAATCATATTTCTAAAATTTATTTCTGACTCGGTTTAATGGTTACGAAACCACTTCCCGACTAGGGTCGAATTAGGGCTGTCACAAAATTCCCACTTAAAAGTAAAATTTTTCAAAAACAATCATATCGTCCCTTAAACAAAGCTACAAGGCCCTAAACATACAATGGAATTGGTTAGGGACTAAGTCGAGAACTTTCAAAACCTTTACAAAACTTAGAAAATTTTCATATTTCGGAGAGTCACACACCCGTGTGGGTAGGCCGTGTGGTCACACATGCTTGTGTGGCTTGGGACACGCCCGTGTCCTTCGACCGTGTAACTCTCTATTTATGATTTCATCAACAATTTGGGGTCACACGACCAAGTTACACACCCGTGTGCTAGGCCGTGTCCCTCATACGGCTGAGACACACAACCATGTTTTTGCTCGTGTAGCTAAGAAATTGGTTATTTTCCCAACCATTTGTCAACCTCATTTGCACATACTTAAACATAACTTCAAAAGTGTATTTCATGGCATAAATAAGCTACCAATATATCAACAATTCAGCCTTAGACTTGTTATTTAACAACCAATATACCTAGTCTCACTTAGTCACATTCAATATGCATCATCAACATCTCTTATCCGTGCATACTTATACCTAACTATCATACCATACCATTGAGCCAAACTTAGCCATTAGGCATCAAGACAACTAGCACATTCAACCTGTAGGTATTTAGGCCATAACCCACAACTCATCATGTATCATGCAAACATAGCTCACATCACAAGGGATTGGTACATAAATAATGTAAATATAGGCTTACAACCAATTAGCCAATTTAAGTTAAGTTACATGGTTACACATAAATCAAACCTTTAACCACTACAAGCCAATACATTTTGTAACATACCAAACCCGGCCTAGAAGTTAGGCCCGAATCTGGCGTGTCACATTGAAGTGTTTTTCGAAAACCTTGTTTTCCTTGGAGACCCTTCTTATTTATAACTTGTTGCCATTTAAAACTTGTGTAAAATCTCAAATTTCATTTGCTTATTTTTAAGACGTGGTTTATGAAAAGATGTTCTCCTGTAAAACGATTTTACCTTTAAAACCTTATTTGTTGCGGAAGCTTAATTTAAAACAGTTGCGAAAACGTGATATTTTAAAAAAATAGTTGTTTTTTTTGCAAAATCGAGTTCTACTCCTAGCAATGTTAAAATAATAAATAAAATCCCAAAATTTAAAATCCATAAATTATTAAGGACTTATTACAACCCCAAATCAAAAATACTTGAATGTAAATAATCGACACTGAAAACATTGGTAGTGTGTGGCCTTCTCCAAGTCCTTCGCAGCACCAATCCTCTTAAAGCTAGGGATTACCTGCATAGTTAATAAACGGGGTGAGTTTATGAAAACTCAGTGTGTAATCCCCTACTAAAATAAAACAGTCAGTCAGAAGACAGAAAATAGTAATAATTCAGAGTACAAGTGGGCCACAGCCCAAAACGATATCACCTGGGTCTCAACCCATAACAGAATCAACTAGGCCTAACCCTTAAAGCAGATAGTAACAGATGGGCCTAGCCCATTGTAGTTCTAGAATCTATTGGGCTTTTAGCCCAATTCAATATCAGAATCAAAATCAAAATTAGAATCAGAATCAGGTGGGCCTAAGCCCAAAGCAGAATCAGTAACAGAATGTGAATGCAATCCCAACCCGGTCCAACCATCACACCACTCGTACCAACCATCACACCATGTGGGGAATAACTCGACCCACCCAGCCCGCACACCAATACGTAGCCATGCTGCTAAAAACAGAAAACGTGGCAGAGCCACCAGAATCAGGTTATGTGGCAAAGCCACTAGCATAGAACTTCCTCCAAATCAATGTCCCAACCCCATGCAAAATGTCGTGTATGTTATAATCAATCATCATACGTGTATGTAGAATGGCCATGCTCAATGTCAGTCATTTAAACGTATATTAAAAGCTGATTAGTCACAAAACCATAGTCAAGTCAGTTAATACACAGTCATACAATCACAGTCAAAACAGTCAAATACTCAGTCCAAGTTAGTCATTTTCACATAAGGACAAAACAGTCATTTTACCCAACAAGGGTATTTCAGGAACTCTACCCTACAGGGGTATTTTGGTATTTTATAATCCAGGGGTATTTGGGTAATTTTACAATCTAAGGGTATTTTGGTAATTTCGTAAATTGGGGGTATTTTTGTAATTTTGCAAATCAAGGGTATTTTGTAGTTTTGTAAATCGAGGGTATTTTTGTAATTTTGGAAATCAGGGGTATTTTTGTAATCTGAGGTCTTAACGACCCCACCGAAGGTCCATCGTCGCCTCAGTGACTTTTGTAACCTAACCAGACAAAACGAGGTAATTAGGCCTAGGGCCCATTACTCGGCCTAAGTGGGCCCACCCACTCGTGTGGGTCATTTAGCTCAAAGACAACCATGGCTATGCAAACAACACGGCCCAAAACAAACACTTGTCACATTATATACATTTTATCCGTGTGGGCCCATAAGCCCATTGGGCCCACATAGCCCATTTAACCCGAGACAACCCTAGCCACGTGAACTACACGGCTCAGTTTAACATTTACCACAATATACAAATTTATTCCGCATGAGGCCCACAGGCCCATTGGGCCGACATTGCCCATTTTGGCCCATTGAGGCCCAATACAACCAAAGTCATGTGCGCGATATGACAAGTCCAACTATTTCCCACTCAGTAGCGAGATTTACCTAAACGAGCCCACGAGCCTATTGGGCCCATTCGGCCCACTATGGCCTAAGCCCTTGAGTTTGTTCATGGCGGCCTTTTCCGTCGTACACCCATATTCCATGTGTTCATTTTACCACACGAACGATCACGTGCTCGCACGGCCTCAAACGCTGTATTTTCAGCTTTTTGACGTCTTGCCGATCTACAGTTAAACAATAGTGTGAATACACACCTTAATCGCTTTTCACAGCAATGGATTTTGGTAATGCTACACACTTGATCGAGGAACAAATCGCCCCTCAAATATCCTTGCACCAAAAATAGAAGCACTTGCTTCCCAAACTTCCAAAGAATTGTTAGATCACCTTTGGCCACAACCTATACAAACATCACTTCCTTATTAGATACCGACAAGATATATGATATTATCACAAGAATTCAAAGCCAAACCAACCTTACTCTCAACTACTTACCACCCTACAGAATCGGTTATAGACTAAAGGGGTAACACACAAGTGTTAGATAACGCGTTGAATTTGAGAGAAAAGATCAGAGAAGAGTAATCGATGTGGGGAAATCACTAGAACAAAACCAAAGGAAAGCATACCGAAACATAAAAAGTTCAAAAAACAATAACACCTACCCCCATAGTATTCGACCACATAAGTATTGAAGAAGAAGATAGAGATGTATAGTGAAATGAAGCAGTCGATGCCCTAACGACTGACAGAGACTAACGTCCAAACGGCTTCAAGCTACCCAAGTAGGGTTCATGACTTTCGGTCAGTATTGAAAATAAGATAGGCAAACAAAAGAGGGGAAAAGAATGTGTTGTTTTCAACTTACCAACATTTATGCACAAAAGAGAAAGTGTCAAGAGAACTAAGGCATTCAATCACCACCCTAAATGACGTCGAAAGAAAAACAATAGGGGTGGAAAAGAAAATGAGTTTGGCCAGAGAGGCAAGACATAATCTAAAGCAAAGACAAAGACTTGGATGTTCAGCTTAGAAGGGGTTGCGCAAAACCTAGATAACACCAAAAGCGAAAACGAAACAAATGCCAAAAAGATGTATAGCTAACTTCGGTAGGAGGAAAACTGAAGAAATTAAAACGGGTTACCCCCTATTGACAAGCAAAACACATGGCACAAAAACAAAACAATTGTCGAATTCCCCAAAACCGAAATCACCTTAACCTCCAAACCAAATTCGGCACACTCACCCATAGCATTTCAAATTCTCCCTTTCTTTCTCATTGAATCATGGCATAATCCATTCCCCAACAACCAAATCAATCCCTTGATTCACTCCCCCTTTTACCAAGTCCACAACCTCCCACAAGAGTTTGAATCCACCACAAACTCCAGCCTTCCAAGGAGCAAAATAATTACATTTTTCTAGCAAGGGTATTCGAACCCAAGCCCCCTTAATAGCTCAAACGCCACTTGCCTCCTTGCCACAAGGTTTTTTGTGTGACACTTTATCCTCAACTAAATATAAGGCCTACTTCTAATCACCAAGGGTTCACTTAGGAGCAAAAATAATAATTTTACAAATGCCTAGACTTGAACCCCAGACCACACATACACTCCTAACGCCTCCTTGCCACTAGACCAAGCGCTTCCTTGCATCATATTTTAACCAAAACTATTTATAAGGTCTTCAAGCTAACGCCAAGGTCCACTTAAGGGCAAATTTAAAATTTTTGCCAAAGCCCTGATTTGAACCCAAGACTTCTCAGACATCCCCAAACACTCCAAATCACTTAAACAACACACCAAACATGCAATTGTGATATTTTCGCACACATAGACTTTCATGTGCTCCCACGCTCAAGGCCCAATCCTCTTAGGCCTAAAATCAAGGCGTTACAACATTTAGCCAAAACATAACAACTCATACATAAAATGACTAAGTCCCTATACATGCGATAAACTTAAAATGCTTGAAAACATTAATACCGATCAATAGCTTGATAGTGTGATAGAATCTCCGACGATCTCTAACCCGAGCTAGTATCTGTGACACTAAAGGAAAAAGGAAAGGAAGGGAGGAAAGCTATATAGCTTAGTAAGTTGCTATTTAAATAATAAGCAATTTACTCACAAGCTTTTACCAATCCTTACAATATGTTCTCAAGATAATACAACCATAATTGCACATAGTTCCACTATTTACTCACATTCATATCAAGCTATCTACTCGAGTCATTGTCACTAAATTATTTATATCTTGAGCTACAGAACTCCAAATTAATATTTGAAAATTTTACCTGAAACTACACTCACATGTCTTCTTACCATAAAATTTTCAGAATTTTTGGTTTAGCCAATAAGTACAATTTATTCATTAAAGCAGCCCCTATTTTGTTGTTTGATAGTTTCAATGCAACTTCACTAAAAATTAATTATCTCCTCGTACAGGATCTGGATGATGTTTTTGTTTGTTTCTTTTGACAATAGACTCATTAAGGATTTTAAGCATATAAATTATAACCCATAATTAATTTTTTTTACAATTTTTAATGATGTTTCAAATTTAGAACAGGGGATTCCGAAATCATTTTGTCTCTGTCTCACAAGAATTCAAATATCTCAGAATATGAAATTATTTTCCTTACATCGTTCCTTTTATATGAAAATAGACTCAATAAGCTTTAATTTCATCTCTTATTCAACCTTAATTCAATTTCCACCATTTTTGGTGATCTTTCAAAGTTATACAACTGCTATTGTCCAAACTGTTTTATTGCTAATTTTACTCTTCCATATTTCCTTTGTATTAATTCTCATTTACACACATATAACGCTAAAGTATATCCATAGTTAGCCATTCCAATAACTATTCATTATCAAATATTTACAAGCCTTCATTGTAACACTTACTCCACATCAACCTTACCAAAGTTCGATCACATATCGAGCACATTGCTCATGAATATATATATACACATGTACTTGCACTAGTTCATCACATAATCACATTCAATTACACTTAGTCATTTTTCCCGTTGAACACATTAGAATATTAATGGATACATCAAAAGTTTGCACATAAATGTCACACTTGTATCCAAAGCTACTTCACATCGCTTTTCACATAAAGGCTCGTTCTCGAGCAATTTACTTTTATCGGCTTGCTTACACAAGCTGTCAGTCATTCGTTGCTACTCAGTGCTACTCACACAAGCTGTTAGGTATCCGCAACACATGCCGATATACCCAGCCACTAGTAGAACTTAAGACCAGCACCTGGATTCACTTATTCACAATTTCACATAGATTTCACACATGTCCCTAGTGACATATCACTTGTATCCTATTCTATTCCTAAGGTTCAACCGGGAAATTTTTCATAGTCAATTTCATTCAATATTCAGTCACATCTCATAAAATATATAAAAACATAAAAACGTAAGTAAAAATGATGCGTTATTTACACACAAACTTACCTCGGTAACACAATCGATGAAAAGGACTTATTCGTCAATTTCTCGTTTTTCCCTCGTTCTAGTTCCAAACCTCTTTTTCCTTGATCTATAATATCAAATTTAATTTATTTATTAGTTTTTTCCCTAAAGTTTCACATATTTACAATTTTGCCCCTAGGCTCGTAAAATGATTTTCATTCAATTTCTTTGTACTTTAAGCCTAGCCGAACCATTTTCATAACTATAACAGCCCACAATTTCCATTAAAACACACTTTTATGACACATTTTATAACTTTTACAAATTAGTCCTTTTAAGCATTTTCACCGAAAATCACTTAGTAAAAGTCATTTCTCTAACCATAAACATGCATTTTCTGCCATTAAACACAAAAATACACACATATTCATCATGGGTAAAAACCTTAGACTTTAACCATATCTCATATTAGAGGTAGAAATAGATAGATCTTGTTACGAGGATTTCAAAAACGTAAAAATCATTAAAAACAAGGCTAGAACGGACTTACAATCGAGCTTGAAAGCTTGAAAAACCATAGCCATGGTTTTCCCTTATGAAATTCGTCCATGGGGTTGAAGATGGAAAAAAATTGGCTTTTAATTTATTTTATTTAATCATTTAATCACTAAATGACCAAAATGCCCCTAACTTCAAAATATTCTATTTCACCTATTTCATGTCTATTTTTGTCCAACAAATTAACCAATGGTCTAATTACCATTTAAGGACCTCCAATTTAAAAATTCATAACAATTGGACACCTCTAACATGTAGAACTCAACTTTTGCACTTTTTACAATTTAGTCCTTTTGACTAAATTGAGTGCCCAAACGTCGAAATTTTCGAACGTAATTTTCATGAAACCATTTCGTAAAATTGTAGACCATAAAAATATAATAAAAATAAATTTTTCCTTGTTGGATTTGTGGTACCGAAACCACTGTTCTGACTAGGCTCAAGTTCAGCCTGTTATAATTACTGTATGAAAAACACATTTAAAATGATTAGGAAACATCACACTATTACAAATTATATAATGGCATGTATAGCTAAACTCATGTTTCCTACGTTATATACGAGAATTGGCTAAATTATAGCTTTGATACCACTAAATGTAACACCCCTAACCTGTATCCATCACTGGAATAGAGTTTCGAGGCATTATCGAAGTTTACAGGACACTTTTAAATAAATCGACTCAAACAATATTCACTTTCTAAGATTAGTTATAATGTCCCTTAATAGGGCCCTCGAGGCCCAAAACATGCATTAGAATTGATTCGGGACCAAATCAGGATTTCAAGGAATTTTTCACAAAAATCCCAAAATTTTTCTCACTCTTAAGAGTCACACGCCCGTGTGGTATGGGACATGCCCGTCTGAAATCACAAGCCCGTGTCCTTAGCCCGTGTAACTCTCTGACTTGCTACTTGTGAAAAATTTGATGTCACACGGCCAAGTCGCACGCCAGTGTGCTAGGCCGTATGGTTAATTCAAATTTTTGAAAAATAGGTGCAGGATTCACACGGCCAGTAGACACACCCGTGCTCTAGGCCGTGTGCCTCACACAGCTGAGACACACGCCCGTGTCTCTGCCTGTGTGCCCAATTCTAAGCATTCTGTTTCTCAAAATTTAGGGTGCAGGGGACACACGGCCTAACTACATGCCCATGTACTCGACGGTGTGTCACACATGGTCTAGACACACGCCCAAGTATCTACCCGTGCAGACAAAATAAAGTAATCACCTAGCCTCATTTGTCACCCAAATTTACCATTTTCCTGCACTAAAAAAAACCAAACACATTTCAACCATTTCGAACATTCCAATTAAACAATTTCTATCATTTAACATGGCATATCATTGTATGCATCCATGTTTGCAAACTTACCTTGATTCAATCCATGTGTTAAACATGATTTGATCAACTACTTAACATATATTTATATATAACTACCATAGCATGATATTACATGCATACCAGAACAACCATATTACATGTATACTAAAACAACCACTACTAGCCATACCAATGGCTAAATTACAAACATCACTATCAAGTTACTAAAGGCCAAGTTATCCTATACATGCCATTATACCAAAATGATTTTTACTATATGTACCCAAAATAGCTAGTAGATAGTGTGATGATGCTCCAATGATCTTCAATCTTCACGAGCTTCTGAGCACTAAAAAACAGGGAAAAATAAAATGGAGTAAGCATTACACGCTTAGTAAGTTCGTAAAATAGAAACTAAACTTACCAATCCCATTTATTGAATCTAATCATAAAATATTATGTTTTCCATCCATTTGGTAAAATTGCCTAAACACATGCATCCAAACAAACATGTTAATCACAAACTTTGCATATACATCGAGTAAGGATAGATGAGTTCATCACGCAATATTCTTTCATGCCATTATCATTTCATCTCATTTTCTCATAACATGTTAAGAGTTGTGCCCGTTGGATCATTGAAATTTCGATGGATGCTAAAGTGCTACACTCAAGGTGTACGATTCAATAACCCGTCAATTCTTTTTCAAGAGTACCCATTAGGGCATTTATTCAAGGAAAACACTCTCGAGCCACATATCGTATAACAGGATTACCAGTCCAAGCTAAATTCTAATCGTGACGTATACTTGAGAAGTACTATATTAGGATTACCTGTCCAGGCTGAATCCTTTCTATAATGAGGTCAATAGGATTACTCGTCCAAGCTAAATCTGTCAGGAACAAATGCAGGACCTCATCCATTTCGAGAAAGCACGTATATTCATCAAAATTTAATATCCAATCAGGACTTAACCCCTTTTTCACCATTTCAAGCAAGTATTAAAATTTTCATTTTAGCATTCAAAGAATGTACATCAATATAATTCACATTCCATTCAAACACAACATTCAAATGAACGTATTTACATGCTCGATTAAGTTACACAAACTTACCTCGATACTTGTTTGCGTAAGTGACTTACTAATCCGAAACCTCTTTTTTTCCTCAATCTAACATCGAATTTGTATTGTCCAAATCTATATAAATAAATTTAATCATCAATTTCACACATTTCATATTCATTTGGACTCAATCTATGCCCCAGGAAAAATTACCATTTTGCCCCTAACTTTTCCATAAATTCCAATTTCGTCCCTAGGCTTGGAAAATGAAACTTGTGCAATTTACTCCCTATTCAAGCCTAATCGAAATTTCAAAGCAAAATTTACAGCACATATTTTCTATAAATTTTAGAATTTTTTTATCAATGTTCACAACTTCAAATTTTAGTCCCTAAATCATGTTTTCATCAAAAATCACTATGTAAAAGCTGTTTATCTATCAACAACCTTTCATTTTCTACCATAAATTTCTAATTTTCAGCATATACATCCATGATCCATACCTCATACTTTGATAACTTTTCAAATTGATCTCTCAAATAGATAGATTAGACTACCCCGGTTTCAAAAATATCAAAATTACTATACTCAATTAAGCCATGAAAGTTTCTTCTCTCTTTGCTAGGGTTTCCATGTATTTTAGGTTGAAGATGACATAAAAATAAGATGATATATTTTATCATCTTTTTAATTAATTAAATATTTTCAAATTCCAATTTAGTCTTTGCCCTTTTTCTAAATTTCCATGGATGAGTCACCAAAATATCGACATACTTTTCTTAATGGTCTAATTACCAAATAAGGACCTCAAATTTTGAAATCTATAGCTATTTACTCCTTATAGCTACTAGAATTCAACATTTGCATTTTATGCAATTTAGTCCTTCTCGTAATTAAGCACAAAATTAGTAAAATTTTCTTATCAGAATTTTCACATGACATTTCTAACATAATACAAACCATATAATAAAATAAAATAAATTTTATTCTCAGGTCGAATTTATGGTCCCGAAACCACTGTTTCGATCTCACTGAAATTGGGTTGTTATAAATATTGATCAGCTGCAACAAAAATTGTTGCTTAGCCTCAAGCTACTGACAAGTTAGACACTTGATTACAAATTTTGTTACCTCTTGCTTAAGACTAGGCCACCAATCTAATTCTCTCAAGTCTTGGTACATCTTAATAACTCTAGGATGCATAGCATAGGGCTACTATACGCTTCTCAAAGTATGGATTATCTCAAGTCCCGGTCATGTGGCATACAATACCTACCTCTGAAACATAAAATAGGCTTAGATTTAATTTCACAGTCTTCGGTCAAACTATCTTTATCCTTTTTAAATCAATGCACTAAAGAGACATCCAAGGATTGCTTATCTTTAATTTCCTGAACCAAGACAGACTCCATTGGGTGAACATAGCAATCAAGTCAAACATTGCCCTTCTGCTCAAGGTATCAGCCACCATACGAGATTTCATGGGATGATACTCAATCGTGCAGTCATAATCTTTTAATAGCTCAATCCATCAACATTGTCTCAAGTTAAGATCTTTCTAAGAGAGGAGATTTTTGAGACTTTTGTAATCAGTTTAAATAATACACTTCTCACTGTATAGGTAGTGTCTCCCTCTCTTTTAGCAAAAACCACAGCTGCCAATTCTAAATCATGAGTTGGATAAGTGCACTCATGTGGCTTAAGTTGTCTCGAGGCATAAGCAACCAGTTTGCCATCCTGCATCAAACCACAACCGAGACCAACATGTGATGCATCACTGTAGAGAACATAGTCCTTACCAGATTCTGGCTAAATCAAAATTGGAGCTTGAGTCAACATGAATTTCAACTTTTTGCAACTAGCCTACTAATCATCTGTCCATTTAAAGGAAGTGTTCTTTCTCAACAACTTAATCAAGGAAGCTACTATCAAAGAGAGGGTTTTAGAAACCTCCATTAATACCCAGCCAAATCGACAAAACTCCAAATTTGGAAACATTCTTCAACTGCTTCCAATCCAAAATGGCTTTAATCTTCCTCGAATCCACCCAAATGCCCTTAAAAGATATCATATGCCCAAAAAACATAGCCTTTTTTAGCCAAAATTCACATTTACTGAGTTTAGCAAAACATCTCTTCTTGTAGAGGATCACTAAAACTACCCTCAAATGCTCATCATACTTAGATTATGTCTTAGAGTATACCAATATGTCGTTGATGCACACAATGATGAACTAATCAAGGAAAGGCTAAAAAACACGATTCGTGAGATCCATGAATGCAGTCGGAGCATTCGTCAATTCGAATAATATAACTAGGAACTTGTAATGACTAGATCGAGTCCTAAATGTAGTATTGGGTATAAAAAATTCTTTCACTTTGAGCTGGTAATATCTGGACCTTAAGTCAATCATGGAAAAGACAGTTGCACTCCTGAACTAGTCAAATAGATCATCGATCCTGGGAAAGAGGTACTTATTTCTTATTGTTATCTTATTCAATTGTCTATAGTCGATGCATAATCTGAGTGGCCGATCTTTCTTTTTAAGAAAGAGAACTAGTGCACCCTATGTTGAAACATTAGGTCTTACGAAACCCCGGTCCAAAAGCTCTTGAAATTGGAACTTTAACTCTTTCAACTTTGTAGGTGCCATACGATATAAAGCAATAGACACCAGTGTTGTACCTGACAACAACTCCATCCTAAATTCCACCTCACGATCTAGGGGCCACACTGGTAGTTACTCAAGCAAAACATATAAGAATTCTTTAACTGTACGTATACCATCCATTGAAGAACCAACCAAACTTGCATCTCAGTCCCTCACACCTTTTTCGGACCATTTTCTCCGCTAGCATAGCAGAGATCACATTTGGGAGATGATTTTAATGTTCACTAACTATAACAATTTCCTTTCTGGTCATTGGCTTCAATGTCACTCTCTTCATAGCATAATCTAGTCTGACTTAGTGCTTAACCAACCAATCCATTCCAAAAATTAGATCAAATTCATTGAAAGACAGTTCTATCAAAATGAATTGGAATACTTCTACAACACTCCTAACCCGTATCCGTCGCCAGAATAGGGTTATGGAGCATTACTGGAGTTTATTTTAGAACTATAAAAAATTTAAAACATTTAATTCATATCATTAATCACATCAAAACCAATCAATTACATACATATTGTCTCTTATGTGAGCCTCCGAGGCCCTAAAAACACATTGGAAACAAATTGGGACTAAATCAGAAACATATAGAAATTTCATAGAAAAGACAAAAAATTAAAAACTGTAGGGGTCACATGGCCGTGTGGCTAGGCTGTGTGACTCACATGGCCAAGAGACACACTTGTGTCTTATGCTATGTGGGTATTTGAAATAGGACACACAGCCGTGTCCTAGACTATTTTCGTACCTGTGTAACTCATGACTTGGGTCACACAGCCATGCCACACGCCCATGTGCCAGGCCATGTACCCTTCAAAATAACCTCACATGCCCATGTGCCAGGCCGTGTGCTAGGCCATGTAAAACCTAAATTACAACCCTTTGAAAACTACAGGGAACACACGGCCGTATTGCCTGGCCGTGTGGCACACACAGTTAAGACACACGCCATTGTGGATGAAAATAGGTCATTTTACAAGCTATTTTTCTCACCATTTTCAACATGTACCAATAATCCCTTTTGCACATATACACAAGCCATCCAAATGCATCAAAATCATGCATAGTCAAGCTAAACACATATGGTATAATAACATCCAACCACTATGCCTAAAGGCACCTCAAATGACAACATTAAAACATGTATAACCATGTAATTCATGTAACCAAGTAATCAACCAACTTTTATGTATAATTGCATTAATACACAACATGTAAATTATTTACCAAAACTTACCATTTGGTACCAATTGTACCACTTATTCAATAGCATCAAATACATATACACTTACTATAGCATAGTACCAAATGACACCAAGTTATAAAACATACCTCATATGCATATTCAACTACTATTTTACCATTTATCATTCAACCATAAATCATTCCACGCATCAGCATTATAAGGAAAATTATGCACATACCAAAATACCAAAACACAAGCCAAATAAGTGGCTAATCTCAATAAAACACATATAGGCCAACATTAACCAAAATAACCTATACATCCCATTATAACCTTAACCAAGACATCAAAAATCTACCGATATAATTTTTGGATGGTGTGATAGGTCTTCAACGAGCTTCCAACCTGATCGAGCTTTCGATAATCTGAAAAGTAAGGAAAAACAACTACGTAAGTAATGAATGCTCAGTAAGCTCATATAAACTCTAATCATATCTATCTATTTCAAATATGAAAACTACATATATCAAGAATAACCTTACACTGATACCTTAAGATTCATGAATACATATTCAACAACTCACAAAATGAATAAATCCACAGCATCACATATACCTATCATCCTTAATAAAGTAGGATTTTGTAAAACTTTAAATCTCTTTAAATTTTCTTCCTTTTGTTTGCATTTCATTACTTTCCATTACATTTACTTTCTTTAGCTTAAATAACATTCAAGTATGAACTTACTATTTCATTACCTTTCCACACTCATTTCATATGCGTAACACACAAAACATAAGCATATCATCAACCATAGCCATAAGCTAGAGCATTTAAGCACAGCTCTTTTAGAATTAATCACATGATAAACCATTTCATAAGAAATTACATAATTTAAACCTTACCACTGTTTCATAAACACAAGCATATTTCCATTTGGACACTTACCATTACAATGTATAACCTATAAATTAATATGGCATGATCTAACCAAAGCTTGACCAAAACCTAATCCTTCACACCACACATATTAGCACACATGATACGAATCATAAGCACATTAGCATGAATAGCCATTTAATCTTAACATGAATCACTTGAATCAATTACTTATCTTAAATTTTCTGCATTCTACTAATAAGCATTTATACTTTCAAACATATGGTTAAGCATATTTCAAACATCATCAACTCATACCTTTTCAAACTTTCGTAGTATCAGTTATTAAAGCATTTGTTGAACCTCCTCTTTTTCATACCCATTAAACCACTAGAATAATATTGGATACAAGGAATCTCGCACCCTAAGTGCCAACATGTAGTCGAAGCCACTACTACCCCATATCTCATATCAATTCTCTCTCTCGAGCCATATATGGGTCTACTCACACAAGCTGTTAGTCAGGGCGTAGCTACATGGTGCCGCTCACACAAGCTGTCAAGTAACTGTAACACATGCTGAAAACTTATCCATCATTAGGACGTACAAGACTAGCACCTGAAACACAGTAACCCCTAATGACATGTCATCTATATCCTATATATTCCTAAGGTTCAAACGGGACTTGGTAGTCGTTGTGCGTCGTTGAATTTTCCTCGTTTCATTATAAGCTAAATTGTATAATAACATATATATATATATATATATATATATAGATTCATTTTCAATAAAACTCATATAATAACATTCAATTTAATCACAAAAATACATAGTATACTTCATACGAACTTACTTGGCTACATTACAGAAATACCAAAGTTTAGGGGTATTTTGGTAATTTTCTATTTTCCTTGAACCCGATCTTGATCTAAATTAATAATTTCATTCAATATATTAATTTAGAGAATAAAAAAATTCATTTCATGCAATTTGGTCATTTTTCACATTTTTACAAAATTACCCTTAAAGATTTACTTTTATTCAACTTAGTCCTTGAGCCCAAAACATGTAGATTAACCATTTTTACCCAAAATTGAGCTTATCTAAATGTTCATAGCTCCCAATACAGCCCTGTACTTTTATTAATTTAATAATTTAGTCCCTAATCGATAAATTCATCAAAAATACTTAACAAAATACTTTTAAATACCAACTAATATTTTAAATTCGTCATTTAACATCAAATGTCACAAGATTCATCAATGGAAACATTCAAAATCTTTAATAGTTTCAAAATCAAAGGTACGAGTTAGCTGGGCCTAATTTCAACGATATCAAAAACATAAAAATTAAAAGAAACGGGTGAAAAACGGACTCACATGCATTCATTGAAGATTTGCCGAAGCTTGAAGCTTCTCCCCCTTTTTTTTTTTTTTTGACTAAAATGGTGAAGAAGATGAATGAATCATCTTTTAATTTCTTTTTCTTATAATAATAACATTATAACATAATATAGTGTTTTTATAAATTAGTAAACATCATTTTTTTAACTAAACAACCCCACCAACCATCCACTAACTTAAGAATGGGTAATTTACCCATTAAGGCAATCCAATTATAATTCTTTAATCAATTTAACACCTTTAAATTAATAGCGATTAACTTTTTCAACTTTTACAATTTAGTCCTTTTTGCTTAATTAACTATCGAAACGTTAAAATTTTTCAATGAAACTTTAATACCACCCTAACGACACTTCGTAAATATTTTTAAAAATATTTACGACTTGATTTATAGAAAAGAGGTCCCGATACCTCATTTTCTAAAACCACTTGACCTTAGGGTGGTTCCTTAAGGTCAAACTAAATCACTTATATAACAAAAATCACTATATCAAAAACCTTTTTAAAATAAATTTTGACTTGTAAATATTAAATAATAATATTTACTAACTCACTCATCAAATTTGGTGGCCCCGAAACCACTATTTTTGACACCACTGAAAAATAACCTATTACAACTTTCATTAGATCTCCAAAGGACATCTCTTATAAATTCTAACTATGATCATAGATTGTCCTAAAGTGCTGACTACAGCAATAGTATTAGAAGTTTTTTTTACCTTAATCCCCAATTTAACAACCATTTCACATACGACATATGAGCGCGTAGATCCAATATCAACCAGTGTAAAATAAGGAAATAAATAGATAAAGAGTGTACCTACTACTATCACATCAGTTGAATCTTTGTTCTCTCGATGTCTAGCCACATACACAAGAGCAGGCTGCCTAGCCTAGACTCAATTTGCACCCTAACTCGGTGCCTTCAGCCCCTAATTACCATTATTCCAATTATAGTTCTGACCACAACCCCTCTGTGGAAACTGATTATGATTTTGTACCTTGATCTATCTCTGATTCTATACTGAAGCTTGTATCTAATTAACTAGGTGAGGACATTCTCTAACTCTGTGCTCAGTCGAATCAGAACCTAGAAAAATAAATGCATTTCTCTAACATTTTCCTAGATGGTGCCTATCACAATACTGATAGATTTGAACACAACAATTACCTAGACCAACTACTACCCAGTCTTACTATGGCCTAGTTTGCATGGCCCACTTCACAGGTTGTGGGTTTGGACCGGTGGAATTAGGTTCTCTCTTACCTTGAACTTTTTATTTGACCCTACTTTTGCATTCTAACTGCTTAACCTTCTTAACAATTTTGGTTTTCTCAACTAAAGCCTTAAAGACACACTCCTAATGTGGGTTTACTTGGACTTTCAAATCATACCTTAGGCCTTTCTTAAAGCACATACTCTTATCCTGCTCCGTTGCCACAGTGCCAAGTGTAGAGAGAATCAACCTTAAGAACTAAGCCTCGTACTTAGATACTATCATATCACTTGCTTAAGTTCTATAAACTCCAACTCACAAGCCTCAACAGAATGCGTGCCCACAAACTTTTTCTGGAAGACATCTCAAAAATATACCTAATGAACATGCTTAGGTAGCATACCTCTAACCATTGACTACCAAGATAATGGTGCTCTAAGGGCAGCAACACGTCCAATGGCGACAACAAAAGGATCGGTTTAGCATTAGCACAAGAAATGATTTTTTGCAACAATAGGGATGAATTTTAAAGGCTGGAAACAGTAATAAAATGGTTGTAAAAATAGAAAAAATAATCAAACAAAAAAAAAGAAAATAAAGGAGAGGGAAAAGGGAACAAACCGACACCACGGCGAGTAGAAAAAATAGGCAGCAATGAAGATTTAATGGTAGGAAAGGGAGGCTAATTTTGAGTAATTTTAGAGAAGAAAATGACTAATTTAAATATTTTTTAAATATAAGTAATATGGCTAGAAAAATTTTTGTTAAATAAATAACTTTTGTTAAGTGATTTTTGATAAATTTGTCAATTTAGGGGTTAAATTGAAAAATGTGAAATATTCACGGTGTAATTTGTGAATTAATGAAATGTGTGGGCTGCTATAAGCTTCTATAATATTCGGCTAGGCTTGGGTAGGGGTGAAATTTCATGAATTTCATTTTACGAGCCTAATGACTAAATCTTAAAGAAATCAAAAGTATAGAGGCAAAATTTTAATTTTGCTAAAATGTGAATTTAAGTTAAATTGAATAGCATGATTATTGAATTGAGCTAAATTTATTCATTTAGATCAGGATAAACCACGTACGGCTCTAGATCAAGGCAAAGAAAAAGCTTCGGATTAATCGACTTTATTTTTCTACATTTATCGTCGAGATAAGTTCATACGTTTAAGTTTCATTTTTATTTTATGAATTGAATGCTATTATTTTATAATATTAAATTAAGTGTTGATGAGAAAATCCAACGTCGTAACATCGATCATTAACAATGAAAAGAGATAGTTTCAGCTATCAAATACGAAAAGGGATAGCTTCGGCTATCAAATTATGAAAAGGATGGTGACGACTATCAACAATGAAAAGGGATGGTCACGACCATCAACAATGAAAAGGGATGGTGACGACCATCGAACTTGAAAAGGGATGGCTTCAATTATCGATCTATGAAAAGGGATAGCTTCGGCTATCAAATTATGAAGAGGGATGGTAACGACCATCAAACAATGAAAAGGGATGGTGACAACCATCAAACTATGAAAAGGGATAGCTTCGGCTATCGAACTATGAAAAGGGAGAACTTCAATTATCAAATTATGAAAAGGGATGCGTCAACCATCGTATTGTTACTTCATGTTAACTTCGGTAAGAGCTTTCAATGTAAATTGCATTTGTTTGATGAAAGGTAGGGAATGTGTACATTGTGAAAATTAAAAGTATAAATGTACATATATAAGATTTTGCATTAGTTATTCTCATGTTGGATTGGATTTACATGCTTTGTGGTTGTATATTATATTGGTAAGGTTAGACTGTATGCATTGTGAACTTACTAAGCATGACATGCTTACTTTGTGTAAATTTTCTATGTTTTGTAGTTGTCGGAAGCTTGTTCGGGTTGGAAAGTTGTCAAAGATCTATCACACTATCTTCAGCTCTCTCGGTATTTACGGATGTTTAATTTTGGTTATAATGGCATGTATAGGTATTTTGGCTAATGTTGGCCATGTATTTTGGTTGTTGAAATGGCCATTTGGTTTGGCTTGTATCATGGCTTTTTGGTGGTGTAATAGATATAGTTTTGGCATGTAAATATTAGCTTTAGAATGGTTGATATTTGGCTTGTTATGTTTGAAAGATTGATGAAGGTATGATAGGGTAAATATGCATATGGTAGGTGTTATTATGAGGTACGTGAATGTGGTGACTTGGTGCACTAGTTATAAGTGAATTATATGACTACTTGGAGTTAATTCTTGAATGGTATATTTAGTACCTTTTTGGTATGTTTTTTAATGGTAAAACAAATGGTACATATGGTATAATATTGGTTAAGCCTTAGTTGAACAATTGATCAATTGTGTTTATATTGTTACATGTTTTAAATGTTGTTATTTGAGGTGCCATTGGGCATATTGGTTGTATGAAATTATATCATATGTATATAGCTTAATTATGCATAATTTTTGTGCCTTGTTATGGCTTGTGCATATGTGCAATTTTGGTTGTAGGTACATGCCTAGTTGGGTGAGAAAAATAGCTTGTATAATGGCCTATTTTCATCCACACGGGTAGAGACATGAGTATGTGTCTCAGCCGTGTGTGACACACAGCCAAGTGACACGGTCGTGTCTCTCATGTAGCTTTTAAAGGGTTGCAAGTCAAGCTATTACACGGCCTAGCACACGGCTTGGCACATGGGCCAGTGAGGTTATTTCGAAGGGTACACGGCCTGGTACACGGGCATGTGGCTTGGCCGTGTGACCAAGTCAGTGAGTTACACGGGCACAGAATAGGGTAAGACACGACCATGTGTCCCTACTTCGAATGCCCACATGGCCTAAGACACGGGCGTGTCTCTCAGCTGTGTGACCCCTGTAGTTTTAAAAATTTTCACTACTTTTTGAAAAAATCTTTAAGTTTTTTATTTAGTCCCAACTTGTTTCTAATGCGTTTTTATGGACTCGAGGGCTTGTGTAAGGGACATAATGTATGTTATGAATTAGTTTTAATGTGTTTATTTATTCGATTTGAAAAGTTTGAAATTTATGTTCGTTTGATTTCAAAACTCCGATAATACTCTGTAACCCTGTTTCGACGATGGATACGGGTTAGAGGTGTTACAATATTCATTTTGAGGAAAATCATAATCATTACCAAATGTTTCTTATTTCTCCATTTCACCATTTCTATTGTTTTTGCTCATTTGATTCGACATGCAATTCATTTCTGATTTCAACAAGCTCGCGGAGAGACTAATTGGACATACGCAATTAAAGCTCAAAAGATTTATAATTGAGTTACAACTTTTCACCTATTAATTATAAACTCATTTAGTGAGGAAGTCATTCCACTATAGAATTGTGACTGAGCTCTCCCCAACGGTATACCATTACGAAAGCAACTCGATCGGTGCTTATCCAATAACCTTGTCATAAGTGTGTTACCCTCATAGCATATCCTTAATCTCTTTGGGATAATATTTATTCTCCCAATATGATCCTATTTTATCTCATGGTAACCATTACATATTCCTTCATGAAAAGTCAATCACTATCAAATAGTAATCAAGTCATCCATCACAAAGACGAATAACCCATGGCTACATTTACTTTTCCTAAGCCATGTAATTCCAATGAGAATATATCATTCCCCCATGTCTCCAGCTATGAATTCCACTATTATGAATGATGCTACATACTGCAAAAGTCATACACCCAATACACTAGCTTTCAGTTCCTTATATATTCGAACTCAGGCTTTTACATACATCAAAGTGTACAAGTCATGCATACATTGTAATAGCCCGTTTTTCGTTAAATCAAAATAGTGGTTTCGAAACCACAAATCCGAGGTTAGAAAATTATTTTAATATTATTTTATGTGCTTATAGCATGTTAGTAAGTATGTGTAAAAGTTTCGTGAATTAATTTTATCAATTAGATGTCTAATTTGATAAAAGGACTAAATCACATAGGATGCAAAATTGATGTTCTCATAGATTAAAGTGCTTAATTTCCATGAGTAATTAAATTAAAGGTCCTTATAATGAAATTATACCTTTGACTTTATAAGTGGAAATTTATGGACATGAGTTTGATGATTATTAATGTTTTTATTAAAGGGTAAAATCGTAAAATGTGAAATAAGTTATAATTAAATAAAATAAACATCACATTTTGTCCATCTTCTTCTTCATTAACTGAAATTAGAAGAGAAAGCTAGGGTTTATGAGCTTCAACATTTTGGCAACATGGTAGCTTAATTAGGTAATCAATTTTGCTCGATTTTTAATGATTTCTATGTTTTTGTGATTGTTGTAACTAGTTCTAGTTAGCCCAACGACTATTTTGCAAAACTGTTAAAGATTTTAAAAGATGCCATAGATGACCATTGATGTCTTTTGGTGTTTGATGATGAAATATGAAATTTTGATGTTAGATTTTCATGTTTTACAAAGTGATTTTGAGTAAAAATACAAATTAGGGATCTAATTGTGAAAAGTGATTAAATTATGGTTAAATGTGTGAGAAATTAAAAAATATAGGTTGCTACGGACCTTATAAGAATTCGGCTAGCATAGGTATTAAAGAAATTGCATGAATTTGTTATTTTTGTCAAATAAGGAGTAAATTGATAAAATGTGAAAGTATAAGGGCAAATGTTAAAATAACCCTAGTGTGTATTTTGGACTAAATTGAATGAATGGTTAATTAAATAAGCTAACATATAGATCAAGAAAGAAAGAATTCAGATTTAGATCGGGGGAAAGCAAAATGATCGAGTAGTGATCCAATACGTCATTTTCAAATTCGAGGTAAGTTTGTATGTTAATAAATGTTGTTCAATTGTGTTAAATATTTACTGTTAATGTTGAATTGAATTATATTACTGGTTGGATATGAGTACGAGCATAATTAACAGAGTTTCGACAGCTAAAAGGCCCGTAAGAACCTTAGGAATAGTTTATGATACAAATGTCATGACATTAGGGTTACTGAGATTACGTGTAAGACCATATCTAGGATATGGCATCGATATGAGCCTTCGTGTAACACCACAGCTAGGTTATTAGCATCAATACGAGATTACATATCAGACCATATCTGGGATATGGCATTATTACTGTATATAGGAGACTCCCAAGTATCCAAATATATTTTGAATGGTTCAACGGGCATAGTAAAGATGAGAATAAAATTACGATTGAATTAAGTGATATAAGTAAGTACAAAGTCTATGTGAACAATGAATGAAGGTAACATAGTGAATTCATATTGAATCATGTATATGACATGAAAAAGGTTTGTGTATAGATGGATTTTAAGTGATAATAGGTTTATTTGAGTGATTTGCATTCATTTGATAAGTTAATTTTATTATCATATGAGCTTACTAAGCTGTAAAGTTTACTTTGTTTTATTTCTCCTTGTTTTATAGTCAAATAGAGCTAGCTCGGATCCGGGGATCTTCAGAGATATCATCGCACTATCGGGCATCTCTTTTGGTACTTTTGATATGGTGTATTTATGGTATATGGCATGTATAGGCTTGAGTCATTTTGATATGTGTTTTGATAATATACTTGACCTTGTGTAATGGCTTGAAATTGTTGCAAGTTTGATGTATATATGTTGCCATGTGATATATCATAATTTGGTATGTTTGATTATGGTTAAAATAGTTCAGCGGGCCATATGATATGTATTATGTTTATGCTTAGTTTTGGTTGTTAATTGGATGCCAATTTGGTTGGTGAAAAGTGATGATTTGGTATATGTCATATATGTGGAATATAGTTAATGAATCATGATGGTTTGGCTTGTGAATTGTGGCTAGTGAAACACATTGGATTGGTATGAGTTTGATTAGGTAAATGGGTATGTTTTAAGTAGAAAATGGTTGAAGTTGATAAGGTATGATTTGTGCATTTGGAATGATGATATTTGGCTACCAATTTTGTATGCAAATGGACAAATTGCACTTTTGTAAGGTATGTACATTGGGGTGACAAAATGGCTTGGTAAATAGCCTATTTTTGTCCACACGAACAGAGACAGTGGCATGTGTCTCAGCTGTGTGAGACACATAGTCATAGTACACGGCCGTGCATCCCCTGGTGTGGCTTTTGAAATTATGTTAGTATGCTCTGTAACAGCCTGAACTAGGGGCTAAACAGAAAAGTGGTTTTGAAACCATGAATCCGAGGTTTAAAATATTAATCCAATTTAGTTATGATGTTTATTGGGTGTTTGGATAAATATGTGAAATTTTAGTGCGTGAATTTTATTGGTTGCATGTCCAATTTGATATGTTGGACTAAACTGCAATAGGTGAAAAATATGGTTTTTATTTCATAAAGTACTTGATTGAATTAGGTTTTGAAATTAGAGGTCCTTATATGGTAATTAAACTATTTTAACTTAGTTTGGACAAAAATGCCCAAAGAAGGGTGGAATACTAAAGGTTTTTAATGAAGCGCATTTTGGTCATTGGGTTAATAAAAGAATAAAAAGGGAAAAATAAGGCAAAATCTTGTCCATAATCCTTCTCATTGGCCGAACATAGAGAGGAAGCCATAGATAGGGTTTCTTTAACTTCTCAAGCTCATAGTAAGTGCAATCAAGCACCGTTTTCAATTTTCTTCGTATTTTTAGAATCCTCGTAACTTGCTCTAGCTATTTCTACCATTATTTTAAGTTGGGGTTGATGTTTAAAATTTTACCCATGTATGACATACAAGTATTTTGATGTCTAATGGTGGAATATGAAGGTTTAGGGTGTGGTAAATTATGATTACTAGGTAATTTTTCATGAAAATCTCTAAAAAGGACCAAATTGCAAAGTTAATAAATTGAAGGGTGAAAGTATGAATTTGTGAGAAATGTGGGTTGTTTTGGGTGCCATGGATATTCGGCTAGGCTTGGGTAACCAAAGGAATTGATACATTTCAATTTACGAGCCTAAGGACTTAGATGTAAAAGTTTACAAAATTAGGGGTAAAATGTAAAAGTTTCAATAGGATGATTTTGTGTCTAGTCGAGTAACGTGTGTATTAAACTAGTTAAATGTGTCATTATAGATCAAGAAGATCGAGGAATCAACCTTCACCGGAGCAAGGGCAAGGTCTCGGATTAAGTTACAAATTAATCGCTTTTTATTGTCAAGGTAAGTTTATATGTAAGTAATGTGTCCGTTTCATTTTTTTACATTGATAATTATAATAGATATTATGAAATGTTGATATTGAAAATCTTCTATGATGTTGGATGTGTTGGAAATGAGAGTTCCCGATTGAACCTTCGAAATAACGGGTGATACGAATAAAATATGGTTTGGATACATGTGTGATAAAGTGATCTTCACCATGTAGACCGGAGGGCTATGAAGCTCAATGGCTAAGCCACTTGTGTGATAAAGTGACCTTCACCATGTGCAGTGATAACTATGGAACTTAATGCCTCATGGGTGATAAAGTGACCTTTAACCTGTGTACATGAGAGCAATGCCATATGTAGCTAAGTCACATGGGTGATAAAGTGACCTTCACCATATGCACACAAGGGCTATGAGAATAAATGGCTAGGTCACATGGATGATAAAATGATCTTCACCATGTGTACCCGAGAGCCGGGCTTATGTGTCGGTGGAATCATGAGTGGAAAATCCACCGAATATCAAATGTTAATTCGAAGAGTTCAACGAGAATTCTCACTAAAGAAATTTGGTGTGGTAGTTCGATATGTGTGTACAGGTGTATTCTTTGGGCAAGTGAAATTATAGAAAAATGCATGTGGTTGTGAGGGTGCATGTGGACATAAATAAGTGAAAATAATGTGTACGAATTGTATGGGAAAGTTGGTAAGTTTTGGGTGGTAAGTTGGTATATAGGAGATATCCTCGGTGTGGTTAAATGTTATTTTAATGTTAATTATTTACATATAGACTTACTAAGCTTTTGAAGGTTACTCCTTTCTCTTTTCCGTTGTTTTATAGATTCAGTCAAGCCAGCTCGGGATCGGATCGAGTCGGAGGATCACCCACACTATCGATATTATCTTTTGGTATAGTGAAACAAACTCTTATACTATGGCATGTATACGGACTTAGTGAGGTTGTTGGTGTTAAGTTGGTTTGGTTATGTTATGGTAATTATCATGGGCTAAGTTATTTTGCAATCAATGGCTAAGTGATTTAGCCATTGATGAATAATATTTTGTTTATCCATCGTTATGAGGAAATTCATGAAATACTTGGTATGTTTGTTTATTTAATTTGATATGGGTGAAAGATGGGTAAATAAAGTCATTTTGATGTCTAAAAATGTTTTTATTATGTGTTGTTAAAAGTGGTAGGGTTAATATGTGTTTTGGGGTATAGTATGGCTTGGAAAATAGCCTAACTTAGGGCTACACGGCCAGCCCCTACGGCCATGTGTGTAGGGCGTGTGAACCTTGCATGGGATTCTCGGAGTTTAAGGACGTCACATGGCCTGGTCACACGGGCGTGTCCCATGGCCATGTGACCAAAATGGCATGCTGACGTCATAAACAAAATGTCCCAGTTTTCCACACGGGGAGGCCACATAGGCGTGTTGAGGTAGTGTGAAGGACATGGGCTAGGGACACGGGTGTGTACTCGGCCGTGTGGGTACCCTTGTAGGTTCGAAATGAAAATAACTTTCCAATAATTCAACACGGGTAGAGGACACGGGCGTGTGTGACCACACGGCCTGCCCACACGAGCATGCTCCTGTCTCACACGGGCGTATGCCCTGTATTTGGTCTAATTTTCCAAAATTTTTCCAAGATCTCGGTTTAGTCTCGGACCACTCCCAAACCATGTTTTGGGCCTCGTAAGCCCATTTTAAGGGTTGTATGATATTTTATGATTAAGTTTTAAATTAGAACAAAATTTTTTGGCTCGATTGTGTATAAATGGTTGCGATATTGTTCCAGTAATGCCTCGTGCTCGGGTAAGGCGTTAATCCTGGGTAAGGTGTTTACATGCTCTACACGGCCTCACACATAGGCGTGCATCTGGCTGTGTGGCATAAGTCTGTATCCCTTATAGGTTTGACACGACCTAACACACGGCCTGGCACACGGGAGTCTGAGGCCATTTCGAATAGGCACACGGGATGGACACACAGGCGCGTGACTGGCCATGTGACCCAAAACAGTATACCCTCTAGTTTTCATACAGTCTAGCACAGGGGTGTGTGGTTGGCTTTAGTGCAAGCCAGTATGTACCCCCTATTTTCACACGGCCTCTAACATGGGTGTGTTTAATGGCCGTGTGAGATGCACAGCCTATTCACCCGGGCGTGTGTCCCTTGTTTTCGTGAAAATTTTCTAAGTTTCCTAAAGTTTTCTTAAATTTGCACGACCGAGTTTCTCGCCCTGGGGTGCACCGGTGTTATTTGTGAAAAAAAGATGGCACGGTGAGAATGTGTATAGACTATCGACAGTTAAATAAAGTGACAATCAGGAACAAATACCCTCTACAACGAATCGGTGATTTGTCTGATCAGTTGAAAGGAGCAACGGTGTTTTCGAAAATTGATTTGAGATCGGGTTATTACCAGTTGAGAGCTAAAGACCCAGATGTGCTGATGACTACATTCAGAACAAGGTACGAACATTATGAATTCCCTGTTATACCTTTCGGATTAACTAATGCTCCAGTCATGTTTATAGACATGATGAACCAGATTTTCAGACTATATCTAGACCATTTTGTTGTTGTGTTTATTGATGACATCCTGATTTATTCTCATGACGAATCTAAGCATTCTAAGCATTTGAGAATAGTGTTACAGACTTTGAGAGCTAAGCAATTGTTTGCAAAACTTAGCAAATGTGAGTTTTGGCTCCGAGAGGTTGGATTTCTGGGACATATTGTGTCAGCTGAGGGTATCCAAGTTGACCCATGCAAGATTTTTGCGATTATAGATTGGAAACCTCTAAAATGTATATGAAGTCCATAGTTTGCTGGGACTAGTTTGCTATTATAGACATTTTATGAAAGGATTCTCTATAATTGAAACTCCGATGACAAGTTTCTTGCAGAAAGATGTCAAGTTTGAGTGGTCAGAGAAATGTCAACAAAGTTTTGAATAGTTGAAAGCACTATTGACAGAGGCACCAGTGTTAGATCAGCCTGAATCGGGTATAGAATTTGTGATTTTCAATGACGCATATTTGAATGGTTTGAGCTGTGTCTTGATGCAGAAAGGTAAAGTGATAGCTTATGCCTTGAGACAGTTGAAGCCGCATGAAAAGAACTATCTAACGTAAGTTTGATGTATATATGTTGCCATGTGATATGGCATAATTTGGTATGTTTGATTATGGTTAAAATAGTTCAGTGGGCCATGTGATATGTATTATGTATATACTTAGTTTTGGTTGTTAATTGGATGCCAATTTGGTTGGTGAAAAGTGATGATTTGGTGTATGTCATATATGTGAAACATAGTTAATAAATCATGATGGTTTGGTATGTGAATTGTACCTAGTGAAACACATTGAATTGGTATGAGTTTGATTAGGTAAATGGGTATGTTTTGACTAGAAAATGGTTGAAGTTGATATTGTATGATTTGTGCATTTGGAATGATGATATTTGGCTGCCAATTTTGTATGGAAATGGTATAAATTGCACTTTTATAGGGTATGTACTTTTGGGTGACAAAATGGCTTGGTAAATAGCCTATTTTTGTCCACATGGGCAGAGACACGGGGGTGTGTCTCAGCCGTCTGTGACGGTCATAGTACACGACATGTGCCTCCTAGTGTGGCTTTTGAAATTAGTTAGTATGCTCCACATGGCCTCACTCAGGAGCGTGTGACTGGCCATGTGGCACAAGTCAGTATACCCTATAGGTTTAACACTACCTAGCACACGTCCTAGAACACAGTCGTGTGAGGCCATTTCGAATAGGCACACGAGCGTGTGACTAGCTGTGTGATCCAAGTCAGTATACCCTTCAGTTTTCACACGGTCTGGCACACGGACGTGTGCTTGGCCGTGTGGTGCAAGTTAGTATGTACCCCATATTTTCACACGGCCTATGACAAGGGTGTGTCTATTGGCCGTGTGAGATACATAGCTTGTGCACAAGGGCTTTTGTCCCTTTGTTTTCATAAAAATTTTCTGAGTTTAAAGTTTTCTTGAATGATCGCTTTATTCTTGAACCACTCCCAATGCACGTATAGGGCCACGTAGGCTCGTATTAGGGATGAAATGATTGCTTGTGATTGAATTGTATTTGATTTGATTTAAATTGGATGTGACATGTATGTTTAAATGTGTTTTAAGTCTGATAATGCTTTGTAATCCTATTTTAGCATTGAATATGGGTGAGGGGTGTTACATTTATTGATATCAGAGCTACAGTTTAGTCGATTCTTGGGCTAACGTAGCGTGTGTGAGAGTCTAGCTATACATGCCATATATAACATGTGATAGTATGATGTCTCTTAACAATTTAAAATGTGTTTTCGTATAGAAAATGGATCTCGATCGAGTTGTAGTTGATAATGTGAAGAGTAATGTGCCAGCCTCCATTAATGGAGCCACGCAATTTGAATCGAGGCCGATTATGGGTAGTTATGAAGGAGAGGCTAAACAAGCCTTCTTCCAAATGATGAACGAGTGGTTCATGGAGTTCATTCGCATGAATCCAGCTGCTCCACAACCTCTACCCCCACCTACTCCACAACCAATCACCGTAGCTACTCAAGTTACTAATCCTATATGGTTGAACAAGCCGCCAGTTAATAAAATTCAAAAGTATGGGGCTAAAGAATCCAGGGCTATTATTGATGATGACTCCGAGAAAGCTAAATTCTAGCTTGAAAATACCATTTGAGTGTTTGATGAATTGTCGTGTACACTCAATAAATGCATTAAAGGTGTTGTTTTGCTTTTGAAAGACTCTGCGTATCAATGGTGAAATACATTAACATCTGTAGTATCGAAAGAATGGGTGACGTAAGAGTTCTTCCAATCTGATTTTAGACAGAAATATATCAGTCAGAGATTTATTGATCAGAAACAGAAAGAGTTTCTTAAATTGAAACAAGGTCATATGACTGTTACAGAATATGAGCAAGAGTTCGTGAGATTAAGCAAGTATGCCCTAGAATGTGTGTCGACAGAAGCTATCATGTGTAAAAGGTTCAAGGATGGATTGAATGAAGATATCTAATTGTTAGTTGGGATTCTGAAGCTGAAAGAGTTTATTGTACTTGTCGATCGTACCTACAAAGCTGAAGAATTAAGTAAAGAAAAGAGAAAAGTTGATTCTGAAGCTAGAGACTTAAGAAAGAAATTAACGAGTAAATCCTATCAGTCTGCATCGAAGAAATTTAGAGACTCACATAGTCGCTCTAATGCATCTGTGATGTATTCTAGCAGAGATTGTGAAAGGTAATATTCAAGTTCAAAAGCTCAAGCTACCTCGATAGCTAATATTGGAAGTATAAGACCTAATCGACCTAAGTTTAGACAGTGTGGGAAATGACATTCTAGTGATTGCAAAGTAAATGATCGCGCCTGATTTAAATGTGGTTCACTAGATCATTTAATTAAAGATTGTCCTGAGATGGCTTAAAAAGATCAACCTCAAAATGTAAGGCCAAGTAACACGTCGATTTGAGGAAGATCACCTAGAAATACTAGAAATGTGAGTGGTAGTCAAAGAGCAACAAAAGATTCAGCTGTGAGATTTGAAGCCAGAACACCTACTCGAGCCTACGTATTCGCGCTCACGAAGAAGCATCATTCCCAGATGTTATCACTGGTACTTTTTCTCTTTATGAAACTGATGTGATTGCATTGATAGATCTAGGATCAACTCATTCGTATATATGTGTAAATTTAGTGTCCAATAAGACTTTGCCTATTGAGTCTACTAAGTTTGTTATAAAAGTCTTGAACTCCTTCGGCAGATATGTCCCGATTGATAAAGTTTGCAATAACTGTCCATTGATGACTAGAGGTTACAGCTTTTTGGCTGATTCAATGTTGTTGTCATTTGATAAGTTTGATGTAATTCTGGGTATGGATTGGCTAACAAAACATGATGCGATAGTAAATTGTAAAGGAAAGATAATTGAATTGAAATGTCAGAATAATGAGACTATTTGAATTGAAAAAGGTGAGTTGAATGGTTTACCATCAGTGATTTCATTGATGTCAGCTCAGAAATATATGGGAAAGGGATGTGAAGCATATCTTGCGTATGAACTTGATATGAAAGTGTTTGAACCAAAGATAGAATCAGTGTTAGTTGTGTGCGAGTATCCAGATGTGTTTCCTGAAGAGTTATCAAGTTTACCATCTATCAGAGAAGTTGAGTTTAGTATTGATTTAGTATTGGGAACTACACTAATATTGATAGCTCCATATCGAATGGCTCCAACAGAGTTGAGAAAGCTAAAAGCTCAGTTGCAAGAATTAACCGATAAAGGATTTGCACGATCGACTTTCTCGCCCTAGGGTGCACCAGTATTATTTGTGAAAAAGAAAGATGGCACGATGAGAATGTGTATAGACTATCAGAAGTTAAATAAAGTGACAATCAAGAACAAATACCCTCTTCTACAAATCGATGATTTGTTTGATCAGTTTGAAGGAGAGACGGTGTTTTTGAAAATTAATTTGAAATTAGGTTATTACCAGTTGAGAGTTAAAGACTCAGATGTACCAAAAACTGCGTTTAGAATGAGGTACGAACATAATGAATTCCTTGTTATGCCTTTCAGATTAACTAATGCTCCTACCGTGTTTATGACTTGATGAACCGAATTTTCAAACTATATCTAGACCGCTTTATTGTTGTGTTTATTGATGACATCCTGATTTATTCTCGTGATGACTCTGAGCATGCTGAGCATTTGAGAGTAGTGTTACAGACTTTAAAAGATAAGCAATTGTTTGCAAAATTCAGCAAATGTGAGTTCTGGCTCCAAGAGGTTGGATTTCTGGGACATATTATGTCAGCTAAAGGTATCCGAGTTGACCCGAGCAAGATTTTTGCGATTATAGATTGGAAACCTCTAAGAAATGTATCTGAAGTCCGTAGTTTTCTGGGACTAACTAGCTATTACAGATGTTTTGTGAAAGGATTCTCTATAATTGCAACTCCGATGACTAGTTTATTGTAGAAAGATGTCAAGTTTGAGTGGTCAGAGAAATGTCAACAAAGTTTCAAACAGTTGAAAGCACTATTGACAGAGGCACCAATGTTAGCTCAGCATGAATCGGGTAAAGAATTTGTGATTTTCAGTGATGCATCTTTGAATGGTTTGGGTTGTGTTTTGATGCAAAAAGGTACAATGATATCTTATACCTTGAGACAGTTGAAGCCGCATGAAAAGAACTATCTGATGCACGATTTAGAGTTGGTCGCGATAGTGTTTGCTTTAAAAATTTGATGTCATTCCTTGTTCGGTGAGAAATGTCACATTTATACTGATCACAAAAGTTTGAAGTACTTAATTACTCAAAAAGACTTGAATTTGCGACAGCGGAGATGGTTAGAACTGCTAAAAGATTACAAGTTAGTAATTGATTATCATCCGGGAAAGGCTAATGTTGTTGCTGATGCTTTGAGTTGAAAGTCCCTATTTTCTTTGTGTCCGATGAACACTTAATTAGCTTTGTCTAACGATGGCTCAATTGTAGCTGAGTTGAAAGCGAGACCATTATTTCTTTAGCAAATTTGTGAAGCTCAGAAATTTGATAATGAATTACAAGCAAAATGAGTTCGGTGTGAGACATCTTCTGATTCAGAGTTGATTTAGAAGATTCTGAATGAAGCACATAGTTGTAACACCCCATACCCAGCCTAGAAGTTAGGCCCGAGTCTAGCGTGTCACATTGAAGTGTTTTTTGAAAACCATGTTTTCAATGAAACCCTTCTTAAAGAAACTTGTTGCAAACTAAAACTTGTGTTTGTTTATTTTTAAAACGTGGTCAACTAAAAGTTAATCCCTTTTAAAAACATTATTACCTTTAAAACCTTCTTTGTTGCGAAAACTTAATTTAGTTTGTTGCAGAAGACATAGTGTTCGAAAACAGTTAACATTTGGAAAACCGTGATTCACCTCTAACATATATAAATCAAGGTAAATAAAAGAAAACCCAAAGTTAAAATTTAGAAATTATAAAGGCCTTATTACAACTCAAAACCAAATTAAATTACTCATGAATCATTTAATAGAAATATAAAAGCAGATGTGTAGCCTTTTCCGAGTCCCTTGCAGCTCCGATCCGTCTAAGGTTGGGAAATTCCTGAAAGGTTAATAAACGAGGTGAGTTTGAGAAAACTCAGTGTGTAATCCCCTACTAAAAAAACAAATAGTCAGTCATACAAATGAGTTAAAAGTCTGGGCCCTAGCCCTACTACAGTTCCAGTATCAATTGGGCCTTAGCCCACTATAACAGACAGTACCAGATGGACCTTAGCCCACTACAAAATCAGAAACATTATCTGAATCAGAATCAAAACTAGAATCAGTATCAGTATTAATATCAGTATCAGAATCAGAATCAGAATTAGAATCAGAATGTGAATGCAATGCCAACCCAGTCCAGCCATCGCACCACCCGTAACAACCAACACACCATGTGGGGAATAACTCAACCCACCCAGCCCACACACCAATGGGCAGCAAAGCTGCCAATAACAGAATATCGTGGCAGAGCCACCAGAATTAGAATGAGTGGCAAGCCACTTAACAGAATACGTGACACAAAGCCATCGATAACGGGTCTATAATTGGCACAAAGCCTGTGATATTGGCACAAAGCCTTCGGTAATGGCACAAAGCCCATAATAACAGCATGAAGCCCACAATATCGATACGAAGCCCACAATAACGGCACACAGCCTTTGATAATGGCACAAAGCCCATAATAATGGCACGAAGCCCACAATATTGATACGAAGCCCACAATAACGGCACACAGCCTTCGGTAACATGATCGGCACTCAGCCATCGAGCGGTCCACAGTGTCTCGGGTGACCCGTGGTACCTTATCAAATTAGTACAAATATACGGCTCTTAAGCCTTCGGTGGATCCACAGTCGTCAAGCAACCATGCGATCCTAACAGATCAGATCTTCCTCCATACAGAATCCCAACCCATGCAACATGTCATGTGTGCAGAATGTCATGCCCATATTTGAATCAAACAATCACAGTCAAGTCATTTATATCACCAACATATATTCACAATCAAATCCGTCAAACACACAGTCCAAGTCAGTCGCCCACAAGGGCAAACAATCATTTAACACCCTAGGGGCAAAATGATAAGTCTACCCTACAGGGGTATTTCAGAAATTCTACCCTACAGGGGTATTTCAGAAATTCTACCCTACAGGGGTATTTCAGTAATTCTACCCTAAAGGGGTATTTCAGTAATTCTACCCTACAAGGGTATTTCAGTAATTTCACAAATCAAGGGTAAAATGGTAATTTTACAAATCAATGGTAAAATGATAATTTTGCAAATCAGGAGTAAAACGGTAATTTTACAAATCAAGGGTAAAATGGTAATTTTGCAAATCAGGGGTAAAACGGTAATTTTACAAGTTAGGGGTAAAATTATAATTTTACAAATTAGGGTAAAAAGGTAATTTTGCAAATCAGGGGTAAAATGGTAATTTTACAAATTAGGGGTAAAACGGTAATTTCACAAATCAAGGGTAAAACAATAATTTTACAAATCAAGGGTAAAATGGTAATTTTATAAATCAAGGGTATTTCAGTAATTTGGTAAACTAAAGCATTCTAAACAGAGATAACAATGTAAATGGGCCTAAGGCCCATTCTCGGGCCAAATGGACCCACACGCTCGTGTGGCCCTTTTAGCCCAAATCTAGCCACAGATATGAGATTCACCTAGTCTAGTCCAATATTTACTACACAATCAAACAACTTATCCAATTGGGCCCGTAGGCCCATTGGGCCCACATGGCTCCTTTCGACCCATCGCGGGCCGAAGTACCCGTCCTACAGCTAGAGTAGTGAGAAATACACACCTGATAGGAATCTGGAGTTAATCCGCGCCCGAACACTCCTTTGCCCAAACGCCAACCAAGGTATCCTCACTCTCCTCATAGATCGCTCTATTTAAAGCCAGCTTCTCGCCTACTCCCATCCTAGCTTCCCGATGTGGGATCCCTCCATCAATCCTCCAAAATAAACTCATTAGCAAAATAACCAACCTTTGCGTGCAAAGGGATTCGAACCAAGGTCCTCTCGATAGTCATGTCAAGGCACCGCCAGTCGGACACAAGCTCATTTGTGTCATAAGTCCAACACATTTATCTTTAAAGCCCTCCTACTCGCTTCCAGATTTATTTAAAAGAAAAACCAAAATAAATTACAAAAGGCAAGACTTGAACCTTGGACCCCCTTGCTTCCTTTATGGCATCACTTCCTTGTCCCTTAAGTGGCGCTACCTTGCCACTACACCACACTCATTTTTGTGTCATGCTTTCACAAAAAATATTCTTAAAGCCTACCCACTAACGTCAAGGCTCCCATAAGAGAAAAACATAAATTTTTGCTAAGGCTCAGGTTTGAACCCAGGACTTCTCCAACACTCCCAAACCTCTTAGCCATCACACCAACACGCCATTCAGTGAATATGGGCCCGAGGCCCATTACGCAACCCAAGTAGAACCCACGTGCTTGCATGGCCCGCTAAGCTAGATTTTCTCATACCCACGTGTACGACAAGCCGATCCACTAATTCCCGTAAGTCCAAAGACAACAACCTGTGTGAGCCCACAAGCCCATTGGGCCCACACGGCCCATTCTTCCAGGCCCAATTTGAGGGTGTTACAATAGTAGTTGTTTATCAGTACATCTGGGACGTACTAAAATGTATAACGATCTAAAACAGCAATATTGGAGGCATGGTATGAAATGTGATATATCTGAGTTTGTATCAAAATGTTGGATTGGTCAGTAAGTTAAAGTTGAGCATCAAGTACCGACAGGATTACTACAGCCCGTGATGATTCTTGAGTGGAAATGGGATAGAGTAACTATGGATTTCGTATCAGGTTTGCCCCTGTCTCAGAGAAAGAAAGATACAATCTGGGTTGTTGTTGACAGATTGAAGAAATCGGCTCATTTTATTCCTGTACATATGGATTTTTTGCTTGATAAATTAGTTGAGTTGTATATCTCTGAGGTTGTGAGATTGCACGAGGTTCTTGTTTTTATTGTTTTAGATAGAGATCTGAGATTTACTTCACGATTCTGGAGGAAATTGCAGTAGGCCCTAGGTACAAAGTTGCATTTCAGTACTGCGTTTCATCTGTAAATGGACGGTCAAATCAAAAGAGTTATTTAGTTTCCTAAAAATATGTTGAAGTTGTTGCATTCTTGAATTTGAAGGTAGTTGGGAGAAATACCTACCGCTGATTGAATTTGCTTATAACAATAGCTTTCAATCAAGTATTAAGATGGCACTGTATGGAGCTCTGTACGATCATAGATGTAGAACACCACTGTATTGGACTGAGCTTAACGAGAATAAGATTTACGGGGTTGATCTGATCAAAGAAACTGAAAGAAAGTGAAAGTAATTTGCGATAGTTTGAAAGCACCCTCAGATCGAAAGAAATTGTATATGGATTTGAAACAGAAAGACATTGAGTATCAGGTTGGAGATAAAGTGTTTTTGAAAGTCTTGCCGTGGAAAAAGATATTACAATTCAGCCTAAAATGGAAATTGAGTCCGCGATTTATCGGACCATATGAGATTATCGAGGGAATTGGACCAGTGGCATATCAGTTGTCCTTACCTTTTGAATTAGAAAGATACATAATGTGTTTCGCGTATCGATGTTACAACAATACTGATCAGACCCTTTACACATTATTTCTCTGACTGAAGTTAAGATTCAGTCAGACTTGACATATAATGAGGAACCGATTCGAATTCTGACTAAAGAGATAAAAGAATTGAGACATAAAAGAATAGCATTAGTAAAAGTTTTGTGGCATCGACACAGAGCTAAGGAAGCTATGTGGGAACCCGAAGATGCTATGAGAAGGCAACATCCCAACCTATTCTCTGGTAAGTTTTCAAGGACGAAAATCCATAAGTGGGACAGTTGTAACAGCCTATTTTTTATTAAATCAGAATAGTGGTTTTGGAACCACAAATCTGAGGTCGAAAATTATTTTAATATTATTTTATGTGTTTACAGCATGTTAGTAAGTATGTGTGAAAGTTTCATGAATTAATTTTATCGATTGGATGTCTAATTTAATAAAAGGACTAAATAGCATAAGAAGCAAAATTAATGTTCTCATAGATTAAAGCGTTTAATTGCTATGAGTAATTAAATTAAAGGTCCTTGTAACGCCCCAAATTTTGGGCCTAGAAGAATTGGGTCTTGGGCTTAGGTGCATTTAAAATTCTTGAGTGTAAGACATCGGCTCAATTTGCAAGTTAGAATTGTTGAGTTAGTGATTTTGGAATGTTAGAGGGTTTTTATGAAGTTCTAGGTTCAAGCTTGGGTATAAGAATGGCCTTAAGGGAACCCTGAGCTCAAGTGGGATAACTTATAAATAAAAGGGGATAAAATAAGACATAAAAAGGAGATGTGGTCTAGTGGCAAGGAAGTGACGCCATAGGGGAAGTAAAGGGTCAAAGGTTCAAGTCTTGGCTCTTGCAATTTATTTTGGTTTCTCTTTTAAATAAATCTGGAAGTAAGTAGGTGGGCTTTAAAGTTAAATGTGTTGGACTTATGACACAAAGGAGCTTGTGTCCTAGTGGTGGTGGCGTGACATGGCTATCAAGAGGACTTTGGTTCGAATCCCTTTGTATGCAAAGGTTGATTATTTTGCTAATGCGTCGATTTTGGGGGGATTGATGGAGAATCCCACATCGGGAAGCTAACATGAGAATAGGTGAGAAGCTGGCTTTAAATAGAGCAAACCAGGAGGAAAGTAAGCATACCTTTCTTGGCTTTATCCCTTTCGCTTTGTGGCGTGGTCGTTTGGGTTAGACGTTGGAACATTCGTTGATCTGTATGCCGTTCGGTCACGGTGGTGGTGACCGAAGTTGATCAACACACCCCTTGGGAGTCAAGGGTGCGATTATTGTTGGCTTCTAGGAGTAGCAGTGTTCAGAGCGTGGATTAACTTCAGATTCCTATCAGGTGTGTACTTCACCCTACTCTAGCTATAGAACGGCAAATGCCGAAATGCTGAAATGGGCCCGTGGGCCCAATTGGGGAAATTGTATGATTGTGTAGTAAATATTGGACTAAACTAGGTGAATCTCATAGTGGCTAGATTTGGGCTAAAAAGGGGCCACACGAGCGTGTAGGCCACTTGGGCCGAGAACGAGCCTTAGGCCCATTCACAGCATTATCTCTATTTAGAATACTTGAGTCACTCAAGACGACTGTAGACCTTCTGAGGGATTGACAAAATTACCAAAATACCCCTGGTTTACAAAATTACAGAAATACCCCTAATTTACAAAATTAACGAAATACCCCTGATTTGTTAAATTATCAAAATACCCCTAATTTGTAAAATTACTGAAATACCCCTAATTTGTAAAATTACCAAAATACCCCTAATTTGTAAAATTACTAAAATACCCCTAATTTGTAAAATTACCTAAACACCCTCGGTTTGTAAAATTATAGAAATACCCCCAATTTGCAAAATTACAGAAATACCCCTGATTCATAAAAGTACTATTTCACCCCTGATTTGTAAAATTACTGTTTTACCCCTAATTTGTAAAATTACCGTTTTACCCCTAATTTGTAAAATTACCGTTTTACCCTTAATTTGTAAAATTACTATTTTACCCTGAGCTTGCAAAATTACCGAAATACCCCCGAATTGTAAAATTACTGAAATAACCATGTAGGGTAGGATTACCAGAATACCCCTGTAGGGTAAAATGACCGTTTTGCCCTAAGGTGTAAAATGACTATTTTGCCCCTCGTGAGTAAATGACTGACTTGTGTTATGATTAGGCTAGTTTGACTGTGAATATATGTTTGTGATATGAATGACTTGATTGTGATTGTATGATTCAAATATGGGCATGACATTCTTCATACATGACATGTTGCATGGGTTGGGATTTTGTACAAAGGAAGATCTGATCTGTTAGGATCGCATGGTTGTTTGACGACTGTGGATCCACCGAAGGCTTAAGAGCCGTATATTCGTACTAATTTGATACGGTGGCACAGGTCACCCGAGACGACTGTGGACCGATCGATGGCTGAGTGTCGGTCATGTTATCGAAGGTTGTATACCGTTATTATGGGCTTCGTGCCGTTATTGTGGGCTTTGTATTGATATTGTGGGCTTCGTGCCGTTATTATGGGCTTTGTACCATAGTTATGGGCTTTGTGCCATTACCGAAGGCTTTGTGTCGATATCACAGGCTTTGTGCCAATTATAGACCCATTATCGATGGCTTTGTACCACGCGTATGATTATGGCTCTATGCCATCCTGATTATGGCTCCGTGCCATCCTGCTTACGGTTTATAACCATTCTGTTTATGGCTTTTTAAGCCTAATATATGATTAGTAACTTTGCTGCAATGCTAGGTAGTACCACAACCGGCACTACCCTTGGAGTGTATCAGATGGGTGGGTCAATATAGTTATCCCCACATGGTGTGTTTCGATTGGATGGAGTGGTGTGCTGGTTGGATGGGTTTGCATGCATCATGCATCATTCATTTATGCTCTGTCTCTGATATGGGCTAGGCCCAGTTGATTCTGATATGGGCGCCGCCCAAATGGTTTTGTTATGGGCTGAGACTCAAATGGTTTGTATAGGGCTTTGGCCCATTTATGCTCTGAGCTTAACTGTACTGTTTCTGTTAAAGGGCTCTGGCCCAAACTGTTTTTATATTTGTTTCCATTTACTGACATTTTTTTAGGAAGGGGATTACACACTGAGTTTTCGTAAACTCACCCCGTTTATTAACCTTTCAGGTAATCCCTAACTTTAGACGGATCGGAGCTGCGAGGGACTCGGAGTGGGTCACACAACTGCATATGTCTTATTATGTTTTACTCATTTACTTAAAGCATTTTGATTTTAATTTGGGTTGTAATAAGGCCTCTATAACTTCTGGATTTTAAATTTGGGATTTCATTGATCGTGATTTATATCAATAAGAAGTAAATTACGGTTTTTCAAAACAATAACTATTTTCAAACACTACGTTTTCCTCAACTGATTAAATTAAGCTTCAGCATCAAAAAAGGTTTTAAAGGTAATAACATTTTTTTTAAAAAGGATTAACTTTTAATAGACCACGTTTTGGAAATAAACAAACACAAGATTTAGTTGGCAACAAGTTTTAAATAAGAAGGGTTTCAACGAAAACATGGTTTTCGAAAAACACTTCAATGTGACAAGCCAGATTCAGTCGTAATGTCCAGGCCAGGTTTGGGGTGTTACAGTCCTTATGATGAAATTATCCCTTTGACATTATAAGTGGACATTTATGGACATAATTTTGATGATTATTAATGTTTTTATTAAAGGGTAAAATGGTAAAATATGAAATAAGTTAAAATTAAATAAAATAAATATCACATTTTATTAGTCGAAATTAGAAGAGAAAGCTAAGGTTTATGAGCTTCAACATTTCGACAACATGGTAGCTTGATTAGGTAAGCAATTTCACTCAGTTTTTGATGATTTCTATGTTTTTGTGATCGTTGTAACTAGTTCTAGCTAGCCTAGGGACTATTTTGCAAAACTGTTAAAGATTTTGAAAGATGCCATTGATGACTATTGATGTCTTTTGGTGTTTGATGATGAAATATGAAATTTTGATGCTAGATTTTCATGTTTTACAAAGTGATTTAGAGTAAAAATATGAATTAGGGATTTAATTGTGATAAGTGATAAAATTATGGTTAAATGTGTGAGAAATTGAAAAATATGGGCTTCTACGGACCTTATAAGAATTCAGCTAGCATAGGTATTAAAGAAATTGCATGAATTTGTGATTTTTGTGAAATAAGGACTAAATTGATAAAATGTAAAAGTATAGGGGCAAATGTGTAAAATAGCCCTAGTGTGTATTTTGGACTAAGTTGAATGAATGGTTAATTAAATAAGCTAACGCTTAGATCAAGAAAGAAAGAATTCAAATTTAGATAGGGGAAAAGCAAAGTGATCGAATAGTGATCCGATACATCATTTTCAAATCCGATGTAAGTTCGTATGTCAATAAATGTTGTTAAATTGTGTTATATTTTTACTGTTGATGTTGAATTGAATTATAATACTGGTTGGATATGAGTATGAGCATAATCGACCGCGTTTTGACAGCTGAAAGCCCCATACAAACTGTAGGAATAGTTTATGATACAAATGTCATGACATTAAGGTTACTGAGATTACGTGTAAGACCATACCTGGGATATGGCACTGATATGAGCCTTTGTGTAAAATCAGAGCTAGGCTATTGGCATCAATACGAGATTACATATAAGACCATATCTGGGATATGGCATTGTTACTGTGTATATGAGACTCTCTAGTATCCAAATGTATTCTGAATGGTTCAACGAGCATAGTCAAGATGAGAATAAAATTACGATTGAATTAAGTGATACAGGTACGTGGGAACTCTATGTGAACAATGAATGAAGGTAACATAGTGAATTCATATTGAATCATGTATATGACATGAGAAAGGTTTGTGTATAGATGGATTTTATGTGATAATAGGTTTATTGAATGATATGCATTCATTTTATAAGTTAATTTTATTATCACACGAGCTTACTAAGCTGTAAACCTTTTTTTTGTTTTATTTCTCCTTGTTTTCTAGTGAAATCAAGCTACCTCGGATCCGAGGATTGCCAGAGATATCATCGCACTATCGGGCATCTCTTTTGGTACTTTTGATATGGTGTATTTATGGTATATGGCATGTATAAGCTTGAGTCCTTTTGATATGTGTTTTGATAATATGCTTGGCCTTGTGTAATGGCTTGAAATTATTGCAAGTTTGATGTATTTATGTTGCCATGTGATATGGAATAATTTGGTATGTTTGATTATGGTTAAAATAGTTTAGTGGGCCATATGATATGTATTATGTATATGCTTAGTTTTGGTTGTTAATTGGATGCCAATTTGATTGGTGAAAAGTGATTATTTGGTATATGTCATATATGTGAAATATAGTTAATGAATCATGATGGTTTGGTATGTGAATTGTGGCTAGTGAAACACATTGGATTGGTATGAGTTTGATTAGATAAATAGGTATGTTTTGAGTAGAAAATGGTTGAAGTTGATATGGTATGATTTGTGCATTTGGAATGATGATATTTAGCTGCCAATTTTGTATGGAAATGGTATAAATTTCACTTTTGTAGGATATGTACATTTGGGTGGCAAAATGGGTTGGTAAATAGCCTATTTTTGTCCACACAAGCAAGGACAGGGGCGTGTGTCTCAGCCATGTGTGACACACGGTCATAGTACACGACTGTGCGTCCCTTCAGGTGGCTTTTGAAATTAAGTCAGTATGCTCCACACAGCCTCACTCACGGGCATGTCACTGGCCGTGTGACCTAGGTCAGTATACCCTCTAGTTTTCACACGGTCTGGCACATAGGCATGTGATTGGCTGTGTGGTGCAAGTCAGTATGTGCCCCCTATTTTCACACGGCCTGTGAGCAGGGTGTGTCTGGTGGCTGTGTGAGACACAAGGCCTGTTCACACGAGCATGTGTCCCCTGTTTTCATAAAAATTTTCTAAGTTTCCTAAAGTTTTCTTGAATGATCGATTTAGTCTCAAACCACTCTCAATGCACGTATAGGGCCACGTAGGCTTGTACTAGGGACGAAATGATTGCTTGTGATTGATTTGTGTTTGAATTGATTTAAATTGGATGTGAATTGTATGTTTAAATGTGTTATAAGTTAGGTAATGCTCCGTGACCCTATTCTAGCGTTGAATACGGGTGAGGAGTGTTACATACGTAGTCCTTCATCCACTCAAGATTAAGGTATTCCACTCTATAAACATCACAAGTGAATAAATCCACAAAAGGATTTAGGATCTATTCTTCTTGGGTCCAATCTTATGTATGTCAGTCAAGTTTGCTACATTTATGTCTCTTTCTTCTAAATGTCTAACCAATACGCCACAATTGGCACCTTCGATCCATCAATTCAAACTCAAACATAGATTCATATTCAAACAAGTCCAACATTCCTTCCAAGGCACCTCATAACAAGTAGCATAGCATACATCTTTTGACCATTTCTAGCTTCATATAACCATGATTCAAAATCAAGCATATAAACAAGCACAAATCCATACCAAAACTATTCAACCTAGAAATTACATATCACTGCTTTACTAACTTATCTCAAGCATATTACCTTATCAATTTAACATTGCCATAAATTACATATATAAGCATATATATACAAAGTTCTCAAAATGCCAACAAGATCAAAGTTAAGCATTTTTTAACCAAAGAATCCTTAGGTACATGCCATGACCAAAAATAAACTATCATCAACTCTTAAGTTCCAGATTGTCATTGGATGCTTAAGTTGAAGATTGACTCAAAAGTACCTAACCTGCACACTGAAAACAAAATCGTATGTTCAATATAACTCTGTTGTATTTCTATAATTTGAACATCAAAACATAACATAAAATATTTTGAATGCATAAGTTAAAAATGAAGAATGAAATGCAATTTACATATATCTATGCCGATTCACATATTCCATTATAAAATATAACACATCTTACTATATGAATACATAGCAATTAACGCCGCTTATCATTGCTCAGCTCATTTCACTAATAAACATTCTATTTCACCATATTGAATTGCCTTTTCAATTTCCATAATTCAAGGATCATATAAATATTTATTTCCTTCCATTCATATACCTTTATTTTGATTCCCATTTTTATTTCCCTATTAATGTGACTTCGACTCAAACGGATATGTGGATCCAACCAACACACTGATTTGGCACCAGTGCCTGACGAATAAATCCGTAATAATGAATTGCGCCCTGCGTTGGCTGGTAAAAAATTGAACAATTAGACGTGCCCAACACTGGTCGATATAACCAAAAAATGGGGTGCCCAGCACTCCCCGACACGTAATCATATAACCCTAAACTCTTCCTATTTTATAGTATGTCAATTGTACCCGACTCTGCTCGAACAGTTAATAAGGTAACATGTTTCCCAATTCAATTTATAAATCAATTCCTTAACTTCAATTCCTAATTTCATCAATCCATCAATCCATAATCCATTATCATGCACCTACCCATACTATTCATTTCCTTATCAACTCAATTGAACAAATAAATCATTATACATTATCTTCACAACTATACAATTTAGTCCCTAATCATAACCAATCAATTTCATTCAACTCAATTCATCAATCTGAAACAATTCTTTTACAAATAACTTACCTTGAAACCTTACCTTGAAAAGTAATGTAAAAATGCAACAATTGACATAGTTCGGATTATAGAAACACAAACCGTAAACTTTGAGTTATTCGTTAACTTTATCTTTTCCTTTCTTTTTCAAGGGATTCAAGTCGACGCTAGCTAAGAATCAAAACAAATATACAATATTATCAATACATAGCCAAAATTATATTCAATTTCTAATTTATGTAACTTTTACATTTTATTCAATTTAGTCCCCAAAATCGGGACTAAAATAACTTTCACATTTAACCTCAATTTATTATGTCGAATTTACTAAAGTCCCTATAGGACCTCCTATTTTTCATTTTTACTTCTAATTTTCAAAATTTATTTACTTTAGCCTCTATTGAAAAAAACCATCAATTTACTTTACAAATTAGTACTTTTTCAACTCTAAACCTAATATCTATCAAATTAATCCTTTGAACTTCAACTATCAATCAATGGAAATGTAACAGCCCGGTTTAGACCCTAGTCAGAATAGTGATTTTGGGACCATAAATTCGAGTCAGAAAAATATTTAAATATTATTTTCGGTGCCTAATGTATGTGATTTAGCATGTGTGAAATTTTCGTGAATTAATTTGATCGTTTGTGTGCTTAATTTGCAAAAAGGACTAAATCGCAGAGAATACAAAAGTGGCCAATTATTTGATTTAGTGCCGAATTAAAGTGGCTTTTAAATATGATGGCCTTGATTAGTAATTAAACCATTTGGATTATTAGTGGACATTAATGGCCTTAATTAATATGTTTCATGTGTTTTATAACCAAGGATATTTCAGTAATTAGTGTATCGATAAGAATTAAATAAAAAAATTAAAATGTGGCTATTATCATCTCATATTCCCAAATTTTGAAAGGAAAAAGAAAGAACAAGTGTTCCTAGGGTTCGGCTATAATTTTGATTTGATTAAGGTATGTTTTCGATTCTATTTTTGATAATTTTTATGTTTTTGCGATTGTTGCTTAGCACTATATTAAGCCCATGCCTCAATTTTAGAATTTGATGAAGATTTTAAGATGTGCCATTGATGAAATTGTGAGCTTTGTGATGTTAGTTGATGGAAAATGAAAGATGTGCTGGGTTAACATGTTTTATATTTGAATTTTTGATGAATTTGAGTATTTTGGGCTAATTTGTAAAAATAAGAAATTGAGGGGCTAAAATGTGAAATAAATGAAATATGTCGGCTTATATGAGCTAAGGGAAAATTTGGCTAAGCTAGTGTATATGGAAATTTTTGTGTATTTTGTGATATTGTGAATTAGGGACTAAAATGTCAAATTGTGAAAATGTGAGGGATAATTTGTGAAATGCCCTAAATATGTGTATATGGATTGATTTGAATGAATATGAGATTGAATAAGTCAAATTTGAATTTATATAGATCAAGAACCAAAAAAAACAGAATTAGATCGGGGAAAGTCGAAAGTCATTGATTAGCCGATTTCATCCATCCGAATCCGTACGAGGTAAGTCGATATACAAATAAATGTGTTTGAGTTGAATTATTATTGTTTACATGTGAATGAATTATGATATATGGCCATTTGAGCCGAATATGTAAAATCCAAAAAAGTTTTGATAATACGACGATGTCTGAAAAGTCCCGTACAAACCATAGGAATAGTTAGGATACATATTTTATGACATAGGATTCCAATATGAGTATTTGTGTAAGACCACGTCTGGGACATTGGCATCGATTTGAGCTTTACGTGTAAAACCATGTTTGGGACATTGACATTATATTTGATTTCATGTAAGACCCTGTCTGGGACAGTGGCATCAATATTTGATTGCATGTAAGACCACGTCTAGGACATTGGCATTGTACGAGCTTTTCAAGCTATCCAAGTATCCTATTGGATTCTGAACAAATCAACAGGCACTCCGAGAAATGAATGACTATGTTAGGATATATCCGAATCAGGTACGTTTAAGATATGTCCAAAATTTAATCATGAAAGTTATGTATTTGTGCCATTGAATATATGTGAAATACGAATGAGAAAAATGTGCCATATGAATAAGTGAATTGGGATTATGTGATATATATGTGATCAATAAGGTTGTGAATGAATTTGGATATGGATTATATGTATAAAGTGGTGAATATTTACTTTGATGATAAGTTTATTTGTATATGACTTACTAAGCTCTTTGTAGCTTACTTTGTGTGTGTTTTCAATTGTTTTATAGATATCGAAGCTACTGGGAGCTCGGGGATCATCAAGGATCATCACCACACTATTGAACTCTATTTTGGTACCCTTTGAAAATGTGAATATGGAAATATGGCATGTATAGACTAGAAGTATATGAATATGTTTTTGGAATGATGTAAATCTAGCCATGTGATATGGCTTGGTAATAGTTGTGGTTATGGTTGAATTTGGTATAAGTTATGTAATGCAAAATTGGTATTTGATGTGTTCATGAAAGGCCAAAATGAAATGGTCAAATTAGTATGTGCTTAGTTGTGAATTTTGGTATGGTTTAGATATGAAATGAGATGGTACATGATGAGTTATGAAACATACGTTTTGGTATGAATTTGGCTTATGATTTAGGTATGATTTAGTTTAGGTATTGAGTATGAAATTGGTTGATAATGAGATGGCTTAAATGATGCATGTTTTGTGTTTGAAATTGGCTGAAAATATGGCATATTTGTTGCTTGTTTGATGCTAGTAGGGAGTGTAACATCTCGATTTAGGGCCTAGTCAGAATAGTGGTTGTGAGACCACAAATGTGACATAAAAATACATGTTTTATGATTATTTTAAGGTCTATGGTATAATTGCATGATTTTGTGAAAATTTCATGAAGAAATTTTGTGAATAGGTGATCAATTTGTCTTTTAGGACTAAATTGCAAGAATTACAAAATATGAGTTTCTAGAAGTTTTAAGGATGAAATAGCATTAGAAAATTTATTAGAGGTCTTTATTTAGTAATTAGACCATTTTATAGCATGATGGACAAAAATGCCCAAGAAAGGGTAAAATTTTAAAGAAAGGTCATAAGGGCATTTTGGTCAATTGGTTAATTAATGAAATAAAAAGGGAAAAAGAACCAAAAATGTGTCCATTTTCTTCTCCAAGGGTGCCAAAATTTCCTAATCCTCTATAGCTAGGGTTTTGACATTTCCAAGCTCAAAAGTAAGTGCAATCTAGCTCAGTTTTTAATGTTCTTTGTATTTTTGAAGTTGTTATCAACCGATTAAGCTATTTCTACCAATATTTTGAGCTAGGGTTTATGTTCAAAAATTTACCCATGTGTGACATGGTTGTTTTTTGATGTTTAATGGTAGAATATGAAAGTTGGATGTGTGATGAACATCTTTTTCTAGGTGAGTTTTCATGAAAACACCTAATAGGGACCAATTTGTAAAAGTGGTAAAAGTAGTGGTAAAATCTGATTTGATGAGAAATTTGGGCTGTTATGAGTACATATAGGGTTTGGCTAGGCTTGCGTAATCAAGAAATCGAGTACATTTCATTATACGAGCCTAGGGACCATTTTGTAAATAAGTAAAAGTTTAAGGGCAAACTATATTTTTGCCAAAGTATGATTTATGTGCGGTTTAGCCAATGTGATAATTAAATAAGTGTAATTTGTCATTATAGATCAAAAACCACGAAGTCCGGACCTAAACCAGGAAAGAACAAGGTGGTGGACTAAATTGAATATCTGTCCATAATTTAATACCTACGTAAGTTGTGTGTAATAAATTGAAAATTTGATATTATTTATTTAAATGCTTTGATGTTGTATGAAATGAACATTGTTTCCAAGAAATTGTTATAAGATTTCGATATAGTAATGATGAAGTTATTATATAGAAATCCGGTTAAACTTTAAGAATACGAGGATACCATCGTCATGACATGAGACTAATGAAGTCCCGTATAAGACCATATCTGGGATATGGTATCGGCACCGAGTTGAGATCCCATGTAAGACTGTGTCTGGGACATGGCGTTGGCATCTACGTGTGATCCCGTATAAGACCATGTATGGGACATGACATCGACATCAGTTTAAGATCTCGTGTAAGACTATGTCTGGGACATGGCATCGACATCGACGTACGATCTCGTATAAGACCATATCTAGGATATGGCATCAACATCGATATAAGATCCCATATAAGACCATATTTGGGATATGGCTTCAGCATCGACATGTGATCCCATGTAAGACAATATCTGGGATATGGCTTTGGCATCTTATCATGAGAATGACAATTTCGAGTATCCTTCAGTACTCCAAGTGATTTAACGAGAAAATAATTTAAGTTGATGCTTGAGACAAGAAAGACTAAAGTTATGTGATGAGTGATACAGGTACATATGAGAAACTCACGAGAAATGAAATTGGAATGATATAAGTATGTTGGTAAGGAAAAGCATGAGTAAGCTATGTTAATGATCAAGAATAATTATGTGACGTTTCATAATGCCTTATTGGGATGTTATTTCATGATGTATGTTGCTATTTATTGCATGCAACTTACTAAGCATTTATGCTTACTCCCTCTCTTTTTCCCTTTCCTTGTAGTATCGCCAAGCTAGCTCGAGGATTGTCGAACGTCAGAGCTCGATTCACAGTATCAAGCATTTCCTTTTGGTATAGTAAAGTTTAATCATTTTGAGTATGGCACGTATAGGAACTTGGTCTTTTTGCTATATGTCATGTTGGTTAGCCAAATGTGTTGGTTATTAATGGTACTTGATTTATTTTGTAAATGGCCATTGGAATTGGCTAATATTGACTAAGTTAAATTTATGCAATGTTGATGTAGTTCATTAAAGTGCAAGCTTGCATGTCTAAAATGAGAAATGGATGATGAGAATGCATGATGAATGTAGTGTGTTTTGGAAGATAAATGCCTTAATTGCTTGTATTTAGATGTGTATTTATATTATGTAATGCGATACTGAAATTGGTATGTGTTTGGTTATGTTTCAGGGTGGAAAAGGGCTTGGTAAATAGCCTATATTTGTCCACATGGATAGGCATACAGGCGTGTGTCTAGGCCGTGTGTGACACACGGTCAGCCCCATGGGCTTGTTAACAGGTCATGTGTCCCCTACACCTAAACTTTTGAAAATTAAATGTCCAGTAGTAAAAACACGAGTAGAGACACGGCCGTGTGTCTCAACCGTGTGAAGGACATGGCCTAGCATGTAACTCCCTTACCCAAGACCGTTGCCGGAGTCGAGCACGAGGCGTTACCAGACTTACCTTACTAGTTCAGGGCATAAAAATTTTTTTTTAAAATTAACTCATTTACATTCATCCAATATATCCCTAAAATGGGCCCTCAAGGCCCTAAACATGCAATTGGAACGGTTTGGGACCAAACCGGGGACATTTAAAAAATTTCCAATTTCATACACAAATTAAAACAATTCATTTGCACTATTCATAATAAAATTGTCCACCTGCATAATAGTCACTAAATTAATTATAACTCGAGTTAAAAAACTCAAAATTTAAATCTGTAAATTTTCACTAAAACTAGACTCATATATCTTCTTACCATAGTTTTTCCAGAATTTTTGATGTGGCCAATTAGTACAGTTTATTAGTTAAAAGTTTCCCTGTTTCACAGTCCCACTATTCTAACCTCTCCTTACTAAAAATCAATTATCTCTTAGTATAGTTTTCATTTAGTGTTTCCACTTATTTATAATGAAAATAGACTCACTAAGAAATCTATACATATAAATTATGACTTATAATTCTTTTTATAGAATTTTTAGTGAATTTCTAAAATCAGAACAGGGGATCACAAAATCCCTCTGAACCAGTTTCACAAAAATTTAAATATCTCACAATACAGACTTCCTTTGCTTTCCCTGTTTCTTACCTATGAAAATAGACTCAATAATATTTAATTATATGTCTCATTCACCATTTAATTCCATTTTTAAAATTTTTAGTGATTTTTCAAATTCACATCACTGCTGCTGTTACAAAACTGTTTCATGGCCAACTTTTCCTCCTTCATCATTTCTTTGCATAAACTATCATTTAGACATACATAACATCAAAACATGTTCTTATTTAGCCATTTCAATAGCTAATCATCATCAAGCATTCACATACCATACTTGAGTTATATCATAAAGACATACACACCAATTGCCAAGTCCCTATACATGCCATAACTCAAAACATTTCAAACTACAAAATACTGAGATAGCCTTTGATAGTGTGAGACGAACTCCGACGTCCTTTTGATCCCCGAATTGGCTTGGCTACACTATAAAAAAGAGAGAAAAGAAAAGAAGTAAGCTACAATGCATAGTAAGTTTACAAATAAATAAATGACAACATTCACCAAATATAAATATACTCATTACACCATCAACTAACAAAATCTTTATTTCACTTCTCCACTTACTCTTTAACTTTCCTATTTATCATTCCTTTACTTGAACTTTTTTATAACATAGATTGTATATTAGCCCGATGAACCATTTGGAATACTACTAAGGGTACTTGGGTTTTCCTGCCTGATAATAGCCTGCCAATGCCATGCTCTAGGCATGGTCTTACATGGGATGTTCCCTGTCCTACCAAAGCCATATATCTTATATGGACTTACATGGGATGTTCCTCAACTGTCTCAACCTGCCAATGCCATATGCCTGATATGGACTTACATGGAATGTTCCTCAACTGTCTCAACCTGTCAATGTCATATGTCTAATATGGACTTACATGGGATGTTCCTCAACTGCCTCAACCCAAAATGTCATGACATTCCGTATCCCATACATTCCTAAGGTACAAACAGGCTTTCTGATACTTTTTCTCTATTACCTCATCTTTGATTCAACTTGGAAAATTGTCATAAAATAAATGTATATATATGCAGGAAATTAACAACATTAATATAAAATATCAAAATATTGTAGTTATTTACCGTAAATGTAACACCCCAAACCCGACCCAGACGTTATGGCCATGTCCGGTGTGCTACATCACCTAGACTATCCTACGCCGCCCTATCTACTAAGTCCGATGGTGAGTTGAAAAAAAACAATGCTTGATTTTAGGAAATTCCCATTTTAATAATTATTCGACTTAATCTCTAGTCCATTTGTTAAGCGATTCATTTTAACCTTATTATCCTACTTAGCCATTTGTACTATCAGGTTGGTTAAGAAAATGTTTGTTTAATTTTCGAAAACGGTATGTATTTGTGGCTGAAATAAAACAGTTGAAAATCCCAAATAAAAATAGGTATAGTGGCCTTATTACAACCCAAAACAAATAAAACCAATAGCAAAAAGTAATCAAATTAATAACCAATTAAAATGCAAGTTCAGTCCTTGTGGCCACTCTGAATCCCTCCCAGCATCCAAGTCACCCTCTAGGGCTCTCCTGCAAGGATGGAAAAGAAAAGGGTGAGTTTGGGGAAACTCAGTGTGTGCAGAACCCATCCAAAGCCCACATCAGCTCGAGCTCACTGGGCCTGAGCCCTAACCAGTCCCAATCAGATACGGGGCCGAAGCCCTATTCAGATTACAGATACTGGGCCAAAGCCCTATAACAGATACTGGGCCGAAGCCCTATTCAGATAACAGTTTGGCCCATAGGCCCATAACAGTACAGTACAGTATAACAGTATCAATGCAACCCAATTGGGGAGACTACTCAACCCACCAACCGCTACACACCACCCGTACCAGCCAACACACCATGTAGGGAATAACTCGACCCACCCAGCCCACACACCACAGTCGCAGCATGGCTGCTCAGATAAACAGTATACGAGGCGAAGCCCCTTTCAGAAACAGTACGAGGCATAGCCCCTTTCAGTAACGTGGCAATGCCACTCACACTTCCTCCAATATAAACCCAACCCATGCATCAGACATACATACATCATGATATGTAGTAAAAGAAATAGTCATGTCAAACAGTACAGTCGATTCTAGCCCTGGGGTATCATGGTAATTTTCCACCTAGGGGTAAATCAGTAATTTCTCACCCTAAGGGTATTACAGTAATTCTGTTCTCTTATTACAGTGTTTATTATTATTACAGCCTCTACTATTACAGTGGTTGTTATAGAAATTCATTTAATTCAGTTCATCAGTTTTAGCCCTTAGGCCCTAAAACCCCTAATGGGCCCTACCATGTCAATTAGCCCGTTAAGCCCATTTAAGTCTTAATCTCTAATCCATTACTCGTTTTAACAGTTTTTACGACTATAGTCCATATTATTACCTTTAAACCTATTCTTATCCCAAATGAACCCAAAAGCCCATTGGGCCTATATTCGTCCCACTGAGGCCCAACTTACCAAAGTGCCCAAAATTCCGCGGCAAACTCTTCTACCAGTGCCGGTTCCAAATCCAACTTTTCCCTACCAACTTGAGAGCATTCGCACACTCAAAAGCCCTCAAAATGCCGAAACTTCGGCATTTCGGCTTTTCAGCTTTTGCCGATTTGAACAATGAAGGTGTTCGAAGCACACACCTATTTTGCAGTTCCACTGACGAGATTTCCTATGCGCCCGTTCCTACAATCCATTATCTAAGTGATTAATCAATAGATCTATGAAAAACTACAACCAAAATCCCTTACCACATTCGGCCACACCCTTAATGGCTATGAAAACTTACCTCTGTCGATTTAGATGCACTAGATCTAGATCTGATGATATCGATGCCTTCCACTCCTTGCTTGATCACCTTCCTTGCTAACTAACACCCAAAAAGAACCAAAATACTACTTTAAATCACTAATAGACTAAATCGACAACCTCCCTAACTTTAGGGACTTTCGGCTTTTCCAAAGTATGAAATATCTTAAAGATCTGAGTTGATAACCACTTACCACTGCTTTTACCTTGATTCTAACTCAGATCTGAGTAGATCTAACCCTTATACACAGACAGAAACCAAATCTCTGGGATCTAAGAATTCGGCCAAAAGCTCCTATGGTTATGGTGATTTTGGCTTTTCAACTGGTGAAGAAGATGATGATTTGGCTATAGACTTGGGTGATGGTGTCGAAAATGGTGTGGCTCAAGGGGATGTAGTAATCGGCCACAACAAGTGAAGGGAACAGGGGTAATTCGGCTTAGAAGGATTCGGCACAAAGGTGAGTTCTTTTCGAGATTTTGACTTTTTAAGGAAATTGATTATGGTGATTTTATGGAGGGTGTGATCAAAAGAGAAGATGAATGAGGGGATGAGGGGGTTTCGGCTAAGGAATGAATCAAAGAGGAAGAAGAAAAGTGAAGAAAAGTAATGGTAGAGGTGGAGAGAAAGAATTCGGCTAGGAGCTTCCTAGGGAGGCAAATTTCGGCTTTTCTGACAGTAGAAGAGAGAAATAATTCCTAAGGTGGCTAACCCTAACTCTCATGACAGAACATAGAAAAAGATATAACCCTAATAACACACTTGAGTAATCGGCCCAAGTCCCTAAAAGCCCTTGCTGAAATTCCTACTTCAATTAGTCACATGTCCGGCACATGCTTAAAAATTAAAAAGAGCAATAAGCCTACCTTGCAACTCGAACCCTTGTCCTTCAATACCCATCTAGGCGCCATTTTTTAGGAGCTTTAGTGGCGCCACCTTGCCACTCTACCAAGGCTCCCTTTGCGATATATTTTACACAGTTTTTCTTAAGGGCCCTCTTGACCCAGTTCCCCCTTTTTACTTAAAATGTACTTGACTATTTTTATCGATTTTTAACCGAAGTTTGGGCTTCCTAAAGGCCCACTAACACATCCAAACACCATTTTAGCAATCAAAACACAAAATTTCCCAACTTCACTAAAAATCTCATTAACCCTAAAAATCTCGAAAATCAGGGCGTTACAGTAAACTTATCTCTGTGCAAAATACGATTAACTTAGCAACTTAATCTTCTACCTTTTTTTTTCCTCGGTCTATCCCCAAATTTTGTCCTTCTTGATCTATAATTAGAAAATTTAGCTTATTTAATACCCACATTTATCAAAACAGTCCTAACTCTAACTTTGGCAAATTTACCATTTTGCCCCTAAACTTTTACATATTTACACTTTTGCCCCAAAGCTTTGAAATTAAAATTTTTCCCTAATTCTTATGTTTTAGGACATGCTGACCATTTTCCCTTAATGGCAACATCAAATTCTCACTCTAACATGTACTTATGAACATTAGGTATTTTTACCGATTATGCCATTTTACTCGTTTTCACTTAAAACCGAGTAGCAAAGTAATTCAACATAATTTAAAACCTCATATTCTATCATAAAACATCAAAATAAACACATTTCACCTATGGCTATTTTTCCAAATATGAACCCTAGGTTAAATTATTGCTAGAATAAGCTAAATCAAGTTACCGGGACTCCAAAAACGTACAGAACATTAAAAACGGGGCTTGGAATCACTTGCTATGGAGCTTGGAAGCTTGACAAAACCCTAGTTATGGAGAACCCTTTGAAACTTCAGCCTAACGAAGAAGATGGACACATTTTGCCATCTTTTTCCCTTTTTAATTCATTTTTATTACCAAATGACTAAAATGCCCTTCGTTAAAAACTTTGGTTATTTCTACCTATGTATGTCCATTTTTGTCCATGAAAACCTAATTGTATAATTACCATTTAAGGACCTCTACTTCAATTATGCTCTTCAATTAAATCCTTTAACATCTAGAACTCATATTTATCAACTTTTGCAATTAAACCCTAATAGGCAAATTAAACATGCAATTCATAAAATTTTCTATCAATACTCTAACACATGCATCTAATTACTCGGTAAATCATAAAAATTTATCGAAATAAACTTTTTTATCTCAAATCCGTGGTTTCGCAACCACCATTCCGTTTAGGCCATATTTTGGGATGTTACATAGCACATGGGCGTGTGACTTGGTCGTGTGCACCAAAATGTTTGCTAACGTCATAAATAGAATGTCAAGGCTTTCACACACGGGTTAAGACATGGGCGTGTCATGACCGTGTGAGGGACACAGGCCATGGACACAAGTGTGTGCCAGGCCGTGTGAAAATCCTTGTAGGTTCAAAATGAAAAATAAATTCAACACGGAATAGGGACACGGGCGTGTGTGACCACACGGCCTACCCACACAGATGTGTCCCATCCCACACAGGCGTGTGGCCCTATTTTGAGCAAAAATTTTCTAAGTGTTCAAAAGTTTTCGGTTTAGTCCCGAACCATTCTTAAATTATGTTTTGGGCCTCGTAGGCATGTAATAGGGACAAAATGAGTTTAAAGGAAAAGTTTTAAATTTGGACTAAAATTCATGGTTCAGTTTTGTATGAAAGTTATCGTTTAAGTCCGGTAACGCCTCGGACCTTGTCCCGGTGTCAGATACGGGTAAAGGGTGTTAGAGGGAGGACCCAAAATAGGTGGCTAGTTGGCCTTGTAAATGGCCTATTTTGTACCCACACGAGCATGGACACAAGCGTGTGTCTTTGTTGTGTTGCTCGAAGGCTATTTCGAAATGAGCCTGGGCAGACCACAGCGTCACACACACGGCCATGTGCCAGACTATGTGGCCAAGTCAGCATACCTCTTTAGATTGACATGGCCGAGTACACGACCCAGACACAGGCGTGTGAGGCCATTTCAAATAGCCACACGGGCTGGACACACGGGCGTGTGACTAACAGTGTGAGCAAGTCAATAACCCCTCTAATTTTCACACGACCTGGCACACGAGTGTGTCTGGTGGCCGTGTGGACAAGTCAGTATGTATGCCCTGTCTTGCCACGGCCTGGTCACACGGGTGTGTGACCTCTGAAATTTTGGAAATTTGTTAAATTTCAGAAAAATTTTGTATGTGTTTGATTTAGTCCCGACCCCTTTCTAATGCATGTTTAAGGTCTCGTAGACCTTCTAAATGGACTATATGTGTATGTTTTGCTATGGAATACCGATGTATATGTTATGTTTATGAATTGATTGTAAAATGTTCCAATATGTCTGGTAATGCCTCTTAACCCTAGTCCGGTGACGGATATAGGTTAGGGGTGTTACAGGAAACATTCTCAGTCTTTAACAATACCAAAAAATATGACATGGGTCAGCTAGCTTAAGCTACTGGGATTCCCAAAATATAAAAATTACAAGAAAATAAACTAAAATGACTAACCAATTAAAGCTTGAAAACCTTAAAACCCTTGGTCATTCATGAGCTTCTTCTTCTCCTAGCTTCAAAATGTTTAGGATGAAGAGAATAAATGTTTTTCTCTTTCAATCCACTAGATAAACATCTTTTTCGTTTACTTAGATTTTAATTTATTTTATATTATAATTAACTAATGTTTATATAATACAAACATGTATTATACTTAGTAATGCACACAAAGTGTTTGAGTAAATACTCTCAAATATATTCTTTAACTATCAACAGAATGGATACAAATGAGGGGGAAGCCCTTTATTTACAGTTGAGCTCCCCCAGATCCAACGGTACAGATCAAATTACATCAATGGCTAATGTTAGTGCCTATCTACAATATGAGACTCCTAAAGGATTTAGACTCTATACATCTGTAACAGCCCGAATTTGGGTTTAGTCAGAATAGTGATTTTGAAATCACTTACCCGAGGTTAGAGAAAATTATTTTAGCATTATTTTATGTGTTATAGTATTTTTATAAGGGTGCATGAAAATTTTGGTGAATTAATTTACGAGATTGAAGGCTCAATCGCGAAAAAGGACTAAATCGCATAAAAGGTAAAAGTTGCAAATTACTAGTAAATTGAGTTAAATAGCTAGAGAATTAAAATTTAGGGGTTTTAAAAGGCAAATAGTTCCTTATTTATATGTTGGCCGGCCATGAAAAGCAAAGAAGACAAGAAAAGAAGAAAAGTCAAAGTTAGGTGACTTAATTTGGTAAAAATAATAGCCTAATTGCCTAGCCTTCAATTTTTCTTTCTTTTTGCCTTCACCTTCACCAAAAATATCATCCATTAGAGGGTTTCAAAGCTTCAAAATTTTTAGCAACTTCTAGCACTCATAAGTAAGTTATTTTTAAGGTCTTTCTTGAATATTTTTGCATTTTTAGAACCCTTATAGCATAGGCTACTTATTGAGGGGACTAATTTGAAAAATGGTTGAGAGTTTAGAGTTTTTCAATTAATGAATGAGTGTTTTTTGCTGGATTTTTATGGAAGAAAATGAGTCATGGTTGTTTAATAAACAACTTTTGTAAAAGGGTGTTCATGGAAAACACCTAAATTGGACTTAGTTGTAAAGTTGTAAAATAAAAAGTAATTGTGTAAAATAATAGGAATTTTGGGTTGCTATAAAATTGAAAAGAGTTCGGTTAGGCTTGCTAAATAAGGAAATTCAATAAAAATCAATTTTCGAGCCTAGGGGTAAAATGGTCATTTTGCCAAGGTCTAGGGGTAAAATGGTCATTTTGCCAAATTATGATTCTTGACTTGTTTAAATTAGATTGGTGATTAAATTAATTAATTTTCATTGTTGTAGATCAAGATTTACCAACTCTGAACCTAGACCGAGGGAAGGCCAAGTAAATCAATTAAACCGAATAGTCATCTCCATTTTGTGTACCGAGGTAAGTTGTAAGTAAATAATATAACATTACTAATTTTTATGAATGAAATCATTGTTTCATCATAAGATAATGCCTTTTGAATTGAGCAATGTATGAGAACGTTTATTTGAGCATGAATTATCGAATGATGATGTTTAGTCATGAAAAGATGAGAAAATGTGTAATAGAGCCCGGTTAAACTTTAAGAATAGATTAGATATTCATGTTGTGACACTAGGGTTGATACAAGAGCTAATGTAAGACCATGTCTAGGACATGGCGTCAGCCTCGTTACGTGTTAGTGTGTCTGGGACATGACATCGACACGAATATGTGCTAGCTAGTGTAAGACCATGTCTGGGACATGGCATCTGTATTGATATGAGTGCTAGTGTAAGACCATGTCTGGGACATGGCATCAGCTTGGAGATGTGTCAGTGTAAGACCATGTCTGGGACATGGCATCTGTATTGATATGAGTGCTAGTGTAAGACCATGTCTGGGACATGGCATCAGCTTGGAGATGTGTCAGTGTAAGACCATGTCTGGGACATGGCATCGGCACGAATAGAGGAGAGCCAGGGTAAGACCATGTCTAGGACATGGCATCGGCCTCGATACATTGAGAGTTAGTGTAAGACCATGTCTGGGACATGGCGTCGACTTGATATGTGAGCTAATGTAAGACCATGTCTGGTATATGGCATCGGCTCGATACCCTACGTTGGAGGCTCACTGAATATCCTTTAGTATTCTAAATAGTTCAACGGGAAAATTCAGAGTAAATGCTTAGTTGTGAGATATTGTGATGACCTCTGCAAGTGGTGCAGGTGCTTAAGTGTAATGCATGAAATGTGAGATCACTAGCATGTTGTATGATTAGTAAAGGATGGAATCGAGTAAGTTATGTTGTGGCTATTCTTTCTATCATGCATAATTTGTGATGCAATGAAAGTTTGTCATATTTTGGTAAATTGTTGTTATTTGTTTACTTATGACTTACTAAGCTTTACTCTTACTTCTTTCCTTTCCATTTTCTTTTAGTGTCGCCCAAATAGCTTATGGATCATTGGCCATCAGAGGTCTCATTCACACTATTGACATAAGCATTCGGTATAGTTAGCTTTAGTGTTTTGAGAATATGGCATGTATAGGACTTTAATCTTTTGTTAAGTGTCAAATTATTTTGAAGCCAAATGTGTTGGCTTGTCTTTGAAATACTTTATTTTGTATAAGGCCAAAGTTATTGGCTAATATTTACCATTGGGTATCAAATGAAATGATAGTGTTTTCAAGAATGAGAATTTTGCATGAGCAATTATATGTGCTAAGAGTAATAGATTCAATGCATGGTTTGTGGATACCAAATTATGGCTATTAGTCGAGTATTGGAGTCTTGGTATGCTTGGATGTGTTTGATCTTGTTTCAGGGTGGCAAAGAGGCTTGGCAGATAGCTTATTTTTGTCCACACGGGTAGACACACGGGCATGTGTCTAGGCCGTGTGTGACACACGATCCGCCCCACGGGCATGTACTTAGGCCGTGTGTCCCCTGCACCTTGAAATTGTTGCATTAAATGCCCAGTGGTAAACACACAGGATGAGACACGGCTGTGTGTCTCAACCGTGTGGAGGGTACAGCCAAGCACACGGGCTTATGCCACGACTGTGTGATTGCTGACGTCAGAAACAGAATGTCAAGGTTTTTGCACACGGGCTGAGCACACGGGCGTGTGCCAAGCCGTGTGAAAACCCTTGTAGGTTCGAAGTTAAGAAATAAATTCGCACAAAAAAAGGGCACGGACGTGTAGGCCGTGTGAGGCACACGAGCCAACAGCACAGCCATGTCTAGAGGCCACACGGGTGTGTGCCCTATTTTTAGTGGATTTTCTTGAAAGTTTCCCAAGTGCCCAAAATGGTCCCGGGTCGTTTCTAAATCATGTTTTAGGCCTCGTAGGCCTATATAAAGGTCTGTAGGACATTGTTTGAAAAAGTTTTAAATTGGAACACCTTTCAATGAGTGTAAGTTGAAGAGTTACATGTGATTTAGTAAGGTAATGCCTCGTACCCTATCTCAGTGTCAGATACGGGTAAGGGGTGTTACATTTAGTGGTATCAAAGCTATGGTTTAGTCGATTCTAGGACTAACCTGGCTTATTGTGAGTCTAGCTATACATGCCATAATTGAAATATGATAGTGTGACGACTCCTGAAGATTATAAATTGTATTTTTCTTATAGTAAATAGATCCTGAAGGAACTATGGCAGATGATATAGAGAGTAACACGCCGGCTCCCGCTGAAGGGACCGCGCCTGTTGAGACCGGGCCGTGACAATGAGTCAGGGCGGAAGGGCTAAAGAAGCCTACCTCTAAATGATGAACGCTTGGTATACAGAGTATGTTCAAGCCAATCCAAACACTCTACCTCCCCCACCTCCTCCGATTTATCTGCATGCCCCAGAAACTCCTCTAGGAGGAGAAATGGGTAGGAGAGAAAAACCCCCAGTAAACCGAATTAGAAAACATGGGGCTGAGAAATTTCGGGCAAATAGAGATGACGACCCGGAGAGAGCTGAGTTCTGGTTGGAGAACACCATCAGAGTGTTTGATGAGCTGTCGTGCACACTGGAGGAGTGCATAAAGTGTATAGTGTCACTCCTACAGGATTCAGCCTATCAGTGATGGAACACTCTCGTGTCAGTGGTACCAAGAGAGAGTAACCTAGGAGTTCTTTCAAGGAGAGTTCTGGAAAAAGTATATTAGTAGAGGTTTATCGACCAAAGGAGAAGGGAGTTCCTTGTATTAAAGCAAGGTCGGATGATAGTTACCGAGTACGAGCGTGAGTTTGTAAGGCTCAGCCAGTACGCTAGGGAGTGTGTGTGTACTGAAGCCACCATGTGTAAGCGATTTGAAGATAGCTTAAATAAGGACATCTGTTTGTTGGTGGGTATTCTAGAGATTCGAGAGTTTTTAGTGCTCGTCGAAAGAGCGTGCAAGGCCAAAGAGTTGGCCAAAGAGAAAAGAAAAGCTGACATGCAGTCTCGGGACTCAAAGAAAGGCCTTCCTCTTTATTTGTATCCATTCTGTTGATAGTTAAAGAATATATTTGAGAGTATTTACTCAAACATGTATTATACTTAGTAATGCACACAAAGTGTTTGAGTAAATACTCTCAAATATATTCTTTAACTATCAATAGAATGGATACAAATGAGGAGGAAAGCCTTTATTTACAGTTGAGCTCCCCCATATCCAACAATACAGATTGAATTACATCAATGGCTGATATTAGTGCCTATCTACAATATGAGACTCCTAAAGGATTTAGACTCTATACATCTTTATCCCTTAGAATTTACATTAATTACCTTGGTAACTCTAGTTTTGCTGGAGTGTTTCATTAAGCTACTAAGGCTTCAAGTAGATGGGATTCTCCATGGGTTCTACGAATTGAGCCAGTTCAAGTGGGTCAAATGAGCTCCATTTAATCAGTTGACCTCCATGGGACATTCAAGGCACAATGGTCACGGGCTTTGATCCACGACCTGTGACACTAGAGCATGCATCACCAACATAACAACATTTTGCTTAATACTTTGAGATACACTTGTTACCAATACATCAAAGTATACATAGTCATTGACTTACTCAAGATTAAGGTAAATTACATGATGAACATCACAAGAGAATTAATTTATAAATAGATTTAAGATTGATTTATCTATAATCCAGTCCGATGTATTGTCAACCTGTACAATCACATTTATGTCTCTGTCTTGGGAGTCAATCCTACTCTAATAGCTAAGGTAAGCTATCTCCCTAATTAAACTTATATGGACAACATAATAGTCCTAACATGAGTCATTTTCTCATCATGAACTCGTGGACTTTTTAGACTACCTTCTAACCTAAGTTGTCTTCTATATTACAAAACAATCTTTATCATGCAACTCAGTGTTAGTTAAACCTCAGATAATCAGTGAGCAAATATTTACTTAAACCATTTGTATTTCATGCAAAACCAATGAGAATATCCTTACAAAGTATAATGAATAAACATGTGAAAATTTTAATCAATCAATTCGAAATATTACAGTGATTTATAACAATAAAGAATATGGATTAACAATAAAGTAATTCAATTGGTGATATTTAGCTACTCCTATGACTTGTTTTTAGCAAAGAGAAGGAAAAATTTTTGCTTATTTTGAAAATGTCTTATTTTTTATAGGAGTTATTACTTATCTTTATAATTTTAAGTTTAAAACTGTACTAACTATTCTTTATTTAATATCTAACTATTACAATACATATATAATAGATATTTTTTTTCTCATATTATTACACTAAAAGTCATATAAGGCTTAAGTGGATATAACCCAACACTTGGAACCTTGAGGACAAGTAATGTGATGAATGAAGATAGTACATTACGAGAGGGCACTGAAGGACACCAAGAATATACTACAGAGGCGACTAAAGAAAACCAAGTCAATGATCCTCAAGGATTATATGATGCAAGGGCAAGGAATATATTTTGATGGGTAGCGATGACCTAAAGAATAGGTAGGCAAATATTCTAGAAGCAAAGTCTTCTTCCCTGATTTAGTACATTCTTTCTTAATCCACCATCCTTTATTTATTACTTCTTTGCGTGGTTTGATTCTGGAGCTAACTCATTGTTCCACATACTTTATTGCTTTCTCCAATGCATTATAAACTTTTATTCTTGCAACTTAGGTACCCTTGCATTAATTCATGTCTTCATTCTTTCTTATTATTATAATGATAATTTTATCTACCTCACCATATCATCTCCATGCTCCTCACGTTTATGCTGATTTTTTTTTTGGCTTTCAAGATTAGAGAATATAATTTTTGAATTTTTTTATTTGCTTCTTTTGTAGAAGCACTGAGATTATCATTTAGTCTTTTCATGGAAGATGATGACATTAGAAAAGCATATCTTCTCTAATCTTTATGTCCATAACTAAATTAAACATTTATATTATTTTATGTTAGAGTGATTAATTATAACTTTATCATATTCGATATTTTATCTTAAAAGTTAAAATAAGAATTTCAGTTTTTCTTAATTAAAAGAATATATTTCATTTTTATCACCTCTCAAATATCAATAAATTAATATTTAATCCTTTAGCTTATGAGAAAATTTGTATTTTTTACCCTTTTTTATAATTAAGTTTTTAATTTAAAATTTTTTTTAAAGTAATTTAATCAAAAAATGTTGAGTGAAATAGTAAAGTACATTATACTCTCAAACCTAAAATTCAAGTTTGAACTTTAAATATAACATTATTTAAAGGAAGAATCACCAATTTTTAATCTTTATAAACAGTAAAATATACATAAATGATACATTAATTAAACTAAAATTTAATAATTTTATCTTAAGCCCCTTTGCGTAGAGTTACTAGGTTGGTCCCTACTTACCCCAAACTGATGGCCCAAATAGAAGGGCAAATGATCATGTTGATGCTTCAGTATGACACGTTACATCGATGCTTTTTTTTGCTCTGAATAAATATTACATCAATGCTAAAATATGCAGCAAAAGGGCACATTTTTACGATCTCATCAGTCGTAAAACTTTCTAAGAGGAAAAAAAACAGTTGTAAAACTGCCTTTTTCATTCTAATATTCCAATTAGTGAAGACTTTTATAGAGAGGGTCCAACAGGATATGTTCAACATACCAAATAAAAAAAAAAAGCTTTGCACAAAGGCCAAAGCTTAATCCTCTCAATGGCAAAATCCCAGCTTCATCTTTGATTAATATCACTCTCTAGTTATATATCATTTGGACTCTTAATTTTTAAAAGCACATATTCTTTTTTTATATTTTTTCGGATTTACATTCAAATATAAATATATATACAATTAAACTACCATTTATTCATTTTTCGTATTTAAAACTCAGCATAATCCAATTCTCAGGATGATTCAAATCATAAAAATTGTGAGAAAGTGAGAGCTTTGAGTAGAAAGCAAGCAAGACAAAAGCGCAACCAAAAACCTTCACTTTGATTTTTCCCAATATGAAAGCAAGCATATATGCCAAATTTGCATCAACAACATCAAATTTTTAAGTTAGATCAAAGTGAACAACTTCCTTTACACCTTTTAATTCCTTTACATTATTCTTCATATTTACATTTCTAAGCAAAAGTAAGTACTCATTTACATAAGCAACTCGAGCCGAGCTCATAATTTGATACTTTAGCTCAATGCAGTTTATATCATATTTTCACATTTTGAGCTAGCCGAAATTAATGTGCTAGCTAAATCTATATTAATTATATTTTAATTTAATTAAGTTGTTTATTGATATGTCTATTTGATGTTTCACCTTGGTTCAGCTGAATGTAAGCTCGAGTTTAATTTCAAATTCTAGATCCCTCAAGTTTTTAACTTTAAAAACTCAAACTTGATTCAAGATAAAAACCAAATTACTCAAACTCACTCAATTAGTAAAAAATAAGATTTTATTCTCATGCTCCAGTCTAAAGTCGATTATTTATGCTTCAAGCTTAAATTCAAAATTAAAATTTTTCAATAATGTGCTTACTTGTCATTGGAGTCAAATTTTAAAATATTAAACAAATTAAATTTAAATGTTAATATTTCCCGAATCGAAACAAATATGTCATTTACATCCAAGTTACAATAAAGGTAGATACTCAAGAATCAAATCTTTAATGGCCAACATACACAGTTGTCTCCTTTGGTTGCCTTTATATATGTCTCAATATCAGTCTTCTGCTCTTTGAATAGTCTTTGAGTGATTTGGCATTGCTGAAATTGAATCATGGAAAACAGGCTTTGCATGTTCCTTCTCTTTTCAACAATGGCGGCCACTCCTTTCATGCATTGCGGTAAGCTGATTTCTGCTACATTATTGTTTTATTTAAGTTCCTCATTTTTACCATGTCAGTAGGGCAAATCCAAAGAGGGATCCAAATAAAAGTATATTTTTTTTAGAATTAAATGTAATTATATCATTGCATTAACCTACAATGTTATTATTTTTAAATAAGATTTATAATATTAATATTTTACCCTTATGACAAGGCCCTGCCCCTAGTACTAGAAGTGTGGTTAAAGTATTCCATTGTTTTAGTTTTTCACTGTCCAAATGTTGCATGGAGTATATTTAGTTTGCTTCGCCTCTAATGAATATACAAACTCGCATCATGTAATTTATGTCTTCATCAGTCAACGAAGATTTCTATTTTGTTGCATAAATGTGAGACGTTAAGTAGTCATGCCATGTTTATGTTCTAGTTTTGGTATTATAAGCTCAGTTGTTTTAAACCCCAACATTTGCAATCTTTCCATTTATTCAGGGTGATATATATTATTGTGGAAGGGCAAAAATGTTTTGGGATGTTTAAATGTAAATCTAACAGTTGTTTATTGGGCAGATGCAAGAAAATCAATGGAACATATCAAAGATCCAAAACATCAAAGGAATTCAATCATAAAGCACACAAAGAACTTAGAGCTAATGAGTGAACTTATGAGTTTAGTGATTGAACAACCCACTGATACATCAAATACTCAACCTTATGGAGTAAGCTCACCATTTTCATTGCCACCATTTGATTCTTTGCCCCCTGAAAATTCACATCCTTACTGTGTTAACCCTCCAAATACCCCTCAACCTCCAATTGGAACCTCACCTTCCCCACCCTCTCCCTTTTACAACTTTCCTCCTCTTGGCCCACCACCAAGCCCACCCGGAATAGTTCCGAACCCGCCGATTATATTTCCAGGTCCACCTGGAATAGTCCCGAACCCACCTAGTATTTTTCCAGGCCCACCTGGAATAGTCCCAAACCCACCTAGTATTTTTCCAAGCCCTCCACAAGCAATACCAACACCAACAGGTTACATACCAAGCCCATCGGGGCCGGTATTGAGCCCACCCTATTACGAGCTGAGCCCACCATATAATGTTCCATCACCATTTGGGTTTAATCCAAGCCCACCAGGGTTTCTACCGCCAATTGTGTACCCACCCCCAACGGTTCTACCACCTCCCAATAGGGCTCCAACCACAGCACTATGGTGTGTGGCTAAGCCATCAGTGCCTGGCCCAATCATGCAAGAGGCAATGAACTATGCATGTGCATCCGGGGCGGATTGTGATTCAATTCAACCTAGTGGTCCATGTTTTCAGCCTGACACCATCTTTGCACATGCTTCCTATGCTTTTAATAGCTATTGGCAAAAAACCAAGATTGCTGGTGGCACGTGTGAGTTTGGTGGCACAGCCATGCTTGTCACAGTTGATCCAAGTGAGTTTCTCCATTAGATCTATCCATGGAAACTGACCGGTTTGGTTTAGGCCGCCTTTAAATAAGGTTTATTAAGCTCCGGACTTGGCCTAGTCATAAGATACAATTACAGTTGATCTAAGTGAAACTTTCAATTAGATTTTCCCATTAAAACTGACTCGATTCAGACTAGCCTTTGAGTAAGATTTTCAGGAGAAGGCAGGGCCTTAGCCAACCTTGGTTTGGTAAAATTTATTCTTTGGTCCCCAAAACTGAAAGGTTTTGGCTCCAAAAACTTACAATTCAATCTGACACTACTAAAAACTCAAATCTGATGCTCTGAGAGAGTTTTGTCAAGCCAAGACTCGGTTAAAAGTTTCTATTGTTATAAAGTAGGTTGTTAATTTGTGTTAAACTTTCGTGTGAAAACAGGTTATGACGGTTGCCATTTCGAGTACCAATATTGATTGGTGCAGATAGAAGAATGATCTCCTTTCTTTTCTCCAATAAACAATGTAATTTCACCATGACCAAAACTCCCCAGCATAAATTTTGTAATTATAAAAGTTACATAGTTGAGATTCTGTGAGGCCGTTGATTTAGGGTTTTTTCTATTTTCCTTTCTAAGGCTTATAACTGAAAATTGTACTGTGTAAATTGGATCTCACTTCTCCCTTCATGAGAACTGTAAATTGTATTGCTAACTCCTGAAATTTGCATGAGAGATCAATAAAATGGGAGAGCATGAAAATGTTTTGATTTACTTAATTAAAACTATGCCGTTAAATGAATCAAATGATAAATTCAATAAAGTGACATTATCTAAATCAAAGTATATCAAATACAAACCTTTATATATTGTTTTTGCTGTAATCCTGGCATTTGGGTTTTGGCCCCTAGTATAGCAGCAAAAAGCAACTCGAGTTAAAATATACGTAATCTTCATTTCTTTTCCTTGAAATGCCTATCCGACGCATATTCCGTACAAAACTACAAAAACATATGATCATTCAAACACAAACAACTTCTAAAATATTGAACAGACAACCTAACTAAAACGGTAACATAGTCCAATAGTAACTTTTCATTACTACAGAACTCAATGATGCTAATCCAAATTTTTCAGTACGCTGAAAAGGTACAAAGGTAAAAATACATTGGTGGTGGCCACTATTTTTAACAAATACAACAAAAAATACACAGAAGATAGATGAGCCTTTTATTGTGAATAAAGATCAAACCAAATATAACCCTTACCAATTAACTATTACCTTTTCTCTGAAATATCTATGATCATAAGAAATGTTGCTTCTATATCACCAGGACTGCAAGTTTCCTTGATATGTTGTCTACAGATTTGTCTTCGGTTTCCCGCTACAGGTAATACGCCGTGAAACAGATCGCATGGTCACAAACTCCTCGGCAGCGGAAGGATGTATGCCGACCTGAGGAAAAGAGTTCAAAAAACTTGCTCAATAAATGAAAATTCCCATTAATAAACTCACTCAATCTTGACTAGGATCAATGCATTAAAATAATTTTATTAGTGCATAATAATTTTTTTTTGAACATTTCTTTAGAGCCTAACAAATACAAGCAAATTTTCACTCAACAATTTTTTACCTTTTCATTTAAACTCTTTCTCAAAATAAGCGCTTTCTTTTTACATAAACAAATTGAACGTCATCTTTAATTTGTCATCTTTAATTTGGCGATGAACACGACACACTTGACACATTAACTTCAAAAATTCTATGCAAATATGAATTGTTGTCCCTGTTTAGTGTTTCTCATTTATAAGTTATCCACGTATTTTTTACTAAAAGAAAATATTAATATACAAATATAAGAATTAAGCATAAAATTCTTTATAAAGTAATGAATAATCTAATCATTTTATTGATAATTAAAATTACGTAATATCTTTTTTCCTTATCCCCAATTGTATTATTTTTTATGGGTTTATTGTATAAGAAATTTCACAAACGGGATAAGCTCGGATGGCCAGGGTCAGATAATTCTTGAAGAAATAAAAAGAACGATGTTCCAAAATCTTGTCCTCCATAAATAAGCAAACTAATTATATTGGAAAAGCTACAGTGTATAGCCAATGATTATAACATCTACCTATGCACTTTCAGACATCCGTTGAGCAAAATAATGATCATAACAAGAAGTACGTCAAATCTTTGCTCATGCAAACACATAATTGACAATCTACGGGTTAACTATTTGCTATTCATTGCCTCTAGCTAAAAAATTACTCTGCCTAAAGAAACAGCTTCACCTAATTGGTTTGAGATAGCAAATGCAGTTTGATGTTAAATCAATCTAAAGTACAGTATTAGAGTGCATAAGTCAAACCAGAAAACTAGTTTTGAAGACAAGTTCAACTTACTGTGCTGTCAAATTGTGCTTTAGTTGCTCCACACTTCAGTGCAACAGCGATGCCCTAAAATGAAAAACCAAAAAGAATATTAGAGCTATGATTATTTGGCCTATAATATGCAATGTGGTTCACCTCATTTTTGAATGCAGCCTATTGCAAGAGAAAATGAATAAGGCTATCAGGCATATAACTTTGCTGTGTAGTTCACCTACCTTATGCAACCTATGCAAGGCAAAACCATACACAACATTGGGCACAACTAATCATTGCCATTTGCATAATATTTTGGAAAATAATAGCAATTTCATTGACTATTCTTCTTTTTTCTTTTTTTCCTTTTTTTTTTTTTTTTTTTTTTTTGTTTTTTGTTTTTTGAATATCCACATCCAACACAAATATAGATATATGAGGATATGACCCTCCAAATGGAAGAAAATTTTTTAAATAAAAAAGGAATCATACTCATTTGAACAAAATACTCGCATACGCCACTCACATCTAAGTAACATTAATATGATCAACCATTAAGTGCAGCATAAGATGGTGCCTCTACATTCTACTAGAAGCTGCAAGGTCTCTAGGAAGTCCATGGTGACATAGAAATCATCCTCTTTTGGCATCAGAGTTTTCAATATTCTCTATTACTTGAATTTTCAATCAAGGAAAAAAGGCAATGTAACAAAATGTTGATCGTAAAACAATGTACTATCTCAATCCAATTAAATTTTCTTAGGGCTATGTAGAATTTACCCTATTCACTTGCAAAATCAGACCACATTACCAACTAAATTCATATTGTTTACCATAATCTTTATTTAAATTACCAAGGCATTAGTATTTATACGGACAAATGGAGACACATATGTACTTCAAAAGAACCAACAAACAAAGTACCTGCATAATTTCAGGTGCATCTGGACCACACATAGATGCACCGAGTACTTTATCAGTCTCCGCATCAACGACTAACTTCATAACCGTCTTTTCTTGCCGTCTAGAAGCAGAAGAGGAGAAATTTATGGATTGGAAAGAACAAAAAGTACTAATAGTACATAAAAGAATTGAAGAATATTGAAAAATATTGTTTATATTTTTCAAAAGGAAACACTAGCCTCCTTAGTGTCAAAAAACATTATATGCGTTATATTAGGAAAAATAGAAGATTTGAAACCCAAATATGACTATAAAAAAGAATATAAAATTGCATCCCAAAGCCCCATTGTACAAGCTTCTCAATTTACTACCTTAAACTTCTGTCAGTATGAGACTTTGATCCTAGAAATTAAAAGGGGGGGGGGGGCAACCAAAAACCAACAAAACAAACTTGCTTAAAAAATGAGGTCTCCAAGTGTAAAACCAATTCCTGAGAACACAATCTAGTAAAAGATGCAAATGAAGCCATATGTTATACAACTTAATTGATAGATGAAACTGTCAGAAAAAAGGAAAAGGCAGGAGGGGCTAACGCAAAGATGGTTGCATATTTTTTATAGGTTCCCACTAACGGGCACCTTTAACTATTGGTTACGGATTTTTTAATTACTATTTTAGGGAAAATATTACTGTTAATGAGCTACTCTTACTGAATTCAAGAAGAAGCAATATACTAATTACACTTTTCTTTTTTTTTTAATTTATTTTTCTGTGCAATAACATCTCAAAGTCATCATCATACCCAGATACAGTGTTCTTCATCGGATTGAAGGTTGATGTGAAAACCAGAACATCACCATTTGCTTGCTCAATTGCCTGCTCTTCACTGAGACCAACAACAGAAAGTGGAGGGATGCTGCAAAATAACAGATGGGCATAGCAATTAATTTACTAAAAGGAAAAATGGAATGTAAAAAGATAAATGGACACTAGCCATATGAAAAGATAATAAGTGCATAGGTCCAACAGTAAATGTGGTACTGGTACTCAACAGAAAATTTGAACAGCGCTCCGAGTAAGGATAAAAATACCCAACAACTAGAACAGCTATAATCATACGGTCCTCAGAAGAAAGAAATTTAAACATGATTTTTTTTACTGATATACTATAGATTAAATTAAATTATCCATACACCAACAAAACCACCACCAGAGAAATGATGTAAAGAGAGATCTCATTACCTAAAAACAGCACAAGGTACATGGCTGTAGTCTGGTTTGCTAGGTTCCTTACCAAAAACAGTTTTCTGCAAGCATTTCCCCAGAAAACAAAAAGAGAAGAGAAGAAACATGTCATTGCATTAAAAAAAAAAGTTCCAACATATGTGATTGCTCAAGTAACCATATGTTATTGCTTAAGTGGGGGCAAAATAGCATGCTTGATACAGGTAAAATATAAGAGCTTCAGACAGAACACTTGCCGCAAAGCAGGTTCCTTCCATTAAGGCCACAGGAGTCAGGTTCATCCGATTTGTAACATCACCAACAGCCCATATACTGGGAATGCTAGTACGTGAGTACTCATCCACCTGCAAGATGAAGATAGATTTGACATTAGTGTAATAAAAATTCAACTAGGTCATGCCAATTTTCATGCAATATAGGAGAACACACACAATGTAATTAGCATAATTATGTAACCTAAATATCCAACAAACCATTCAGAACGATAATTGGAAAATAAGTTATCTTTATATATAGATCAAAGATGTGGACAAAATGAACAAGGTGCACCTATAAAACGAAATGCAGCACAAACAATGTCACTTAGAGAAGGCCATTTTAGCTTTACATAATATAAGCTCCGAAGCTATGCATAGTTCTTTCTATAGGCATGCCTTCTTCTTAAACACTATCAGCCTATCAGGGAGTAAAATTCCATACTTCCATGGTACAAGTCAAAATAAATTATCCAAAAGAAACAGGAAATAAAGAAACACCGCATCAGATTTGTGGCATTAAAATCATACGCATGCAAGTTGACATTATTCAGATGCCAACTTATTTCAAGAAAATAATTTACTAAAATTTGATAAGAAACAAGTATAAGAGACGGCTTAACAAGAAACCTTCACAGCTCCTGTGTTATCAAGTTCCACACCTACAGCTTCCAGATTCAACCTCTTCGAGTTTGGTAACCTGCCTGTAATAAACAGGAGAGAAAATCAACACTCCAACTGACAACAAAGTCAAAATATCTCCCAAAAGAAGTATATTCTCAATGATAATAGCAGGCCATCAGTACACCAAGTTTATGAAACATATGAAAGTTCAAATGCAGAAGATTCAGATATTAAAAGACATTGAATAATATTACCAGGACCTTCAAAAGCATGAATAAATACTTATATAGAACTGCACCAATTAGTAGCAAGTATTTCAAAATTTCACTAACAAATCTAAAAGAAATACAAAAGTAAGTAAGGTTCAAAGTACCAATTTCAATGCATTTACTTTTCAAATTTTTCAAAGAGTAACGATTAAGACAAATATGAGAACCACTATATTTTGCATATTTAACATTGCTTGCAAGTTTGATCATCAAGATAAAGGCAATGTTGAATGACCATAAAATAAGCGTTATCACAGATATACACGAGTAAGCGAGAGAGAAAGAGCTAAAGACAATTTTATGACAAATTGAATAAATGAAGCAAGCAGGAAGACATTCAGTCTCTAAACATTTAGAACTGATAGTAACCCAAAAAGGGTGAGAAGCAGAACGTTATCACAAATCGGCACCTGTGGAACTAAACAGTGTAATGGTCATTGCCATTCATCCAAGAAATAGAAAAGGCAGGTCTTTCAGACATCAATATAGAATTCTACAAGATATTGAGAGAAAAATAAAATGGAACAAACTAAAAAAGGATATGGAAGTAAGAAAAAATTTTATCAGGGTCTAGAAAGGGACTGCAACCACCTGTGGCAAAGAGTACAACATCTGCTGTCAACTCTTCACCGTGATCTGTAGTAACTTTTATGCCATTATCTGTTTTAATCAACTGAATTCACAGTTATAAGAAAATAGATTAGTATAAACTAACAAATATTGATGGACTATAAAAGAAAAACTGAATAAAATTAACAACTGAGTACCTCAGTCAAATTCGTCTGTGGATGCAAATTAATTCCCCTTCCTTCCAGATTTCTTGCAACCACTGCCCTCATTTCATCATCAAACCCTCTGCAGGATAGACATATATCTTACCACTTCTAATCTTGGTCCCCACCCTCAGTTATAAACCTAAAGCCCATCTCTTCCCGTTTCATGTAATTTTCTTATGAATATATTTAAATCATTTTAAAGAACTACCAAATGCCTACAACAGATTGGAACACTTTTAACTTCCAAATGAAATGCCAGTGAAAACATCAGAGGTACACATAAAGTATGAAGCAGAAATTTCTAAACAGTTTTAAGAGGACAGATCTAAAACAATTATAATCACCATAGGACTTGTAAAAAACATCAAATAAAATTAACTTAGATAAGATCAGGGAGTTCTTATGAAATATCACAAAAATCTGACAGTAATGGATAAAATCAGACTGAATAAGAACCTCAAAGGAAGCTCCTTTCTGAAAAAGAGGTCGACATTAGCGCCCAACCCTCTCCATATTGATGCAAACTCAACAGCAATGTACCTGGATGAGTACAAATCATTTTTAGATGTTAGCAAACGGAGCAGATGAAAAGAATGAACATGCAAATAGGACATCTATCATACCCTCCTCCAAATACAACAGCATGCTTAGGCAAGTCCTCCAAACTCAATGCTTCATCAGAAGTTATGCCCAACTCCTAAAACATAAATCAGGGAGAATTAAGAAACAAGAAACGGGAATGTTAGCAGTGATGTTTTAGAAACATATCAAATCTAGTAACCATTTGCACTTTGTCCATATTCTAAGTTTGGTCATATTCTAATACTAGTTACAAACAAAAAACAATCACGCACATGAAGCCAGCAAGAAAAAGTAAAAGGTTAGCCCAAAGTTTATCCAATATCCCTGTAACAATAGAATGATTGTGAAAACAAGAAGCTAAAGTTCATGAATAATTATATGAAATCTTTTTATTAGCTCACTTTAAAAGAAAAAGTCAATAGGTAATGAACCAAACCTGCATACCTGCAACCACATGCCATCCATATTACATATAAACAAAATTGGTGATTCTGATAGAAGACGCAAAAGATCATAATTAGGTCACATTCACACTACTATTCTAAATCATGCTACCTCTAAAGCTACATAATTCACTCCATAAGTTTGAATACTGCCTCTATACCATATGTAGCAACCAAATTAACATCAAGGTAATTTGAGTCAAGTAAAAGGTATAGCTTAAAAGCAATTAAAATAAAATTTCATTCCGGAATCACTGTTATGGCAGTTAAGTATTTGGTGCAACAAATGAGAAGCTAATGTCATCATAAAGCTACATAGTATTATAAAATACCAAATTCAGCGCATTGCATAAACTTTTTGATCATTCTAGAAGGGAATCAATGTATATACCTGCCCAGGAATAGGAGGACGGTGTGCCCTGCTGCCAGTTGCAATAAGTATATGCTTTGCTGAATAGGACAATTTGGTGCCATCCAGTTGTGTCACCTCAACTTCATTTGGACCTACAATCTTTCCCTCCCCTTCAAACAATTTAACACCAGCATTTGATAATAACCGCTTGTAAATTCCATTTAATCTGATTATTTCATCAGTCTACAAGTTCAACAGGTAAAAAATAAAATAAAATTTCTGAAAATTTAAAATATATAACTAAATAAAAATAAAAGGGTACTGAAGGATACTATAATAAACCTTTTTATGTAGAAGCTTCTTCCAATTAAAATCAAGTTTCTCATTCAACTCCCATCCATAATTCCGAGCATCCTACAAAAAAACAATACAGTTATCAAGCATTAGCAGTTAGTTAACTAAACATCTCAGATTACTTCATGCCAAAGACAACAGAATACATGCTTAAAATAGAATCTAACAGAAAAGAAGAGAAGAAAAAAAAAGGGGGAGGGGGAATAACTGAATTAGAAAATTCAAAAATAGTAACAATTTTTGAATAATGAATATAAACAACAGTCCATATCAAATGTATAGTCATCTCTGTCAACTACATCTTTATTGATTTAAATAAAAAAAGAAAAAGGAAAATTAGAGCAATAACAGGATGGAGAACTATCAAACATTTCAAATAGAAGGCTAAACCAGAATAAAATTCTCAAGCACGCATGGATATCATTCCTATGGGAGAGGTTATAGCCTAAATTATATATGGTTTGCATGATGAATACAAACAGTCCATATGAAATAGATTGTCATTACCTGGGCTTCGGACATGGGTAAAGATCCAAGTGAAGTACTCATCAAGTCTCAAAATTTTAGACACAGGAACACTATCCAAATTTTGGACACAAGTACTCAGACATCTTCAAAAATTGGACCAAATTTGATAAATGACATTCTAGCATGTATTTTCTATAATCCAACTTTTCCCAAGGACCAAATTTGAATTATCACAAATCTTTGAAAAGGATTTCATTGGATTTTCTTTTTCCTTTAAAATTTATGAAAATAAAGTAAAAAAGATAAATATCCTTTTCATTTTCTAACCCTAAGCTGACCCTTCTCAATTTCTCTTCCTAAGCTGCCACCGTGCTCTCTTTCTCTCCCCAAAACTTCCATTTTCTTTTTTATCAAAACTTCATCTTTTTTTTAATTGATTATAGCCTCTTCTTCAAGGGTTTATTTTGTTCTTTCTCTCCCCAAAGCTTTCTGATGAGTGCCACTGCCCTGTACCCTTCTTATTTCTTTTTCCTTTCCTTCTTGGTTATTTCTTCTTCCTTCTTTGCATTTTCTTCTCTTCTCAGTTCTCACCCACCGCCATGTCCACCAATTTTCGCTGGATCTGATCTGTATCTCATGTTGGATCGTATCAACACAGGTACAGCACCCCAAACTGCCAAGCCTGGGTAACAAAGGATAGAAGGCTAAACCAGAATAGAATTCTCAAGCGGGCATGGATATCATTCCTAATGGAGAGGTTATTTATAGCCTGAAACAAACCTACTTTGCTACCTATTTAAAATAGAGCCAAATCTGAAGGTATATGAGAATTCTAATGACTTTGGAATGGCAATGGGCAAATAGCTATATGTGCCCCAACAGTCCAACCATAGCATAAGAAGGTAGTAAACACATTATTGAACAGACTGATACTATAGAAAGATCCTCCCATTCTTGAATCTTGTACAAATTTATAAGCCAACATCTTGTCAAGATTGTAACAAAGCACATAAGAAATTTTCTATAAATTATCATTTCATTAAGAGATTTTCCATCTAATATGATTCTAATTGAAATCACAGTCTCACCTCAAGTTCACTTCCAAATGCCGCTCCATAGACCAAAATCTTTTTGGGAACACAACCACGAATAACACACCTATGAAACAAAATGTGAGACAAAAATGATAAGCAAACATAGCAAAGATGAAGCAAAACTATCTACATCATCAATATAATCAGCTTACGTCCCACCAACTCCTCCAATGACTTCTGAACTGATTGGATGAAATGGGAGCTCACAAATCCCAACCTACATGAAATTTGATTTAATTAATAAACATATAGCCAGATAACATTTGAATTCTTAAGCCAAAAAGTATATATATTTGAAAAGAAAAATATACATAATAGCAATAAAAAAGTCAAACTAAATTCAAGAAAACAATGTGAAAAAGCGCAAGAAGCCCATGACAAACACTTCACCACAGCAAAAATGAAAATGCACAAATGGTTTTGCGATCAAATTTAATAGTAAAGATCTTAATGTAAAAGAAAATATCAATCATTTTTTTAAAAAAATATCAGTACCATATTTTGGCAAACACAAAATAAAAATTTTAGGTCTAATTAACCCATCCCATTAAAAGATTTCCATTATGCTGAACAACTACTACAGCACCAGCAAAATACAATAACATAGAAGAAAAACACCCTAACATTTTTTTTTTCCATTTCCATTGCTTAGAATGAAGCAATTAAACACAGGTAATGATGGTAACTTCCTTCTTTCTTTTTTTTCTTCGCATTTTATTTTATATTTTTTACTTCAAACTTCAGCATCCGCTTAATATCAATTCAATTTGTCACACTAAACCAAAACACAACCTCCTTCAAACGCTATACTCTTCACCGTTGCTAATTTAAGGAATATATTAACCCAATTCGCAGAAAAACATTCTATTTAGAATCGATTAACATATTTAATACATGAAAATAAGTATTCATCAAGCTAACAGATTTTGAGAAATTGATATCACTTTGAACAAAATTGGATTTGATTAAAGTAAGAGAAGCTAGAAATTTGAGAAACCTTAGCTCCATAGTTAGCGGAGAATCTGGCAGCACGAACGCCACCGCTCCCGGCACCGATAACAAACAAGTCGAAATCATAATGAGCCTCCTCTTGATTCGTTTGGTTCATTTCCTCATCAACTAACATCTTCCTCGCCATGATTCACTTCGAAATGGAAACACTGTATCCACCAATAAAACAATAAAAAAGTCATAGAAGTGCCAACCAGTAGTCGGAAAGTCGCCATGTAATAACATTGAAATGAAAAAGGAAAACATTGATTTTCGAAGTGAAAGGTTACCTAAGGAGTGGTGATGGAGATTGGAGGAAAAGAAAAGTTGATTCTTTAGGGTTTTAGGAGTGAAGAATAATTTTAAAAGAAAAATTAAATCATAGTTCTTTTCTTTTTTTCATAATATAATTAAAGTCTAATTCTGTAATCAGTCCCTACATTCTTCATATTTTCAAAATTTAATCCTTTTGCTTATAGTTTTAAATTTTTAATCCATCTACTCATTGATTTAAAAATTAAAATTTAATTCAGTACACTTTTAATATACTTCTTCTAAATATAAATATGTCTTATCAACTAAAATTTTATTTTTAAAATCAGATCTTTAAATATTAAAATACAAAACATTCAAATTTAATAAAATTAAGATAAATAGAGTAATTAAATTCTTAAAAAATAATATGAAGAAGATTAAATTTTAAAAGTTGAAAGAGTGTAAGGATGAAGGCATAATTAAATATTTAAACAATACTTGAGAGAAAAAGAGAAGACAATTTTTTTTCAAGAAAAAGAGAGGAGAAATATGTAAAAAAAAAAAAAAGGGAAAAAAGAGATGGCTTTTTTTTTGGCTGAAGTGATATAAAGAGGGTCGGGTTATGAATAGACCCGTTAAATACATTCGTTATTTTAGTTGTTTGGATTATTATTTTCACTTTATTTACTTGCTTTCACTTGATTAACTTAATTATGAAATTATAAAAATATTTTTTTAATTTTATTTTATACAATGTTGACTTAATTTACAAATTACACCTTAAATTATATAACTTTTCTCAATTTGATAGTTAATTTTTTTTTACCTATACTTTTCTCAAATTGCGAACTTAGTTATGAGAGACTTTCATCCAAAAACAACATTCTCCGAAAACACGAATAGAAAGATTAATCTATGAAAAGATTAACATTTGAAATACTCCTACACCAACGAGTATAATAATATGATTCATTGGTATAAAAATATTTCTAAAACATATGTAAAATATAAGTTAAACTAATAATGCTAAATAGAAACAAAAAGAGAAGGTATTCCTTTTTCTTAAAAATTATGTTATAAAGCAAAATGGAATAAATAAGTAAGTTTTGGTTGAAAATTTTAATTCAATAAATGGAGATCTCTTAGTTTGAGTGAGCTCTTTTGATATCTTTGCTAAAAAGGTAGAGATTGAGAAGTAACATCAAATGTTTGAAATGAGGATGACTATTGCTTTATGCTTTACAAAAAGATTGGTAAAAAGTATCACATTATAAAAGAAGCAATTGCAGACGAAATCATGGATGTAGTTAAGGTCGCATCCGAGGACAACCTTTCAAACCTGTTTACCAATACTCTACTAGCTAGGAGTTTTGAGAAATACATAGAGAGCATGAGGAATGCGAAACATGACTCGTCTATTTCACTAAGGCAAGCAGGTGATTGTTGGATCCAGTGTCCTAAGTGTAGTATATTCGTTTGTAAACATGTAATTTTTTTCAAACAAATTGGTTAATAAAATAATTCATGAATTACATTAATACTCTTTGTATAATGTCTTCATGTAGTTTTCGTATGCGAAGCAAAACAAAAGCAAACATTGGCTCACCGATTGTCTAATGTTTAAACTAATACTAAGTGGTATTACGTGGTCAGATCGTAATAAGAAAAGATAACTTATATTAGTAGATGAACCTAAACATGTCCTTAGTCTAATCGAAAATGAGTAAATCGACTGAAAGACTAATATGTCATCTGTCAAGTTCAATTAGTGAGATGTCTTGTCTTGGGCATCGGAGTGGATGACTCTTAGAAGATAGAAACATAGATGTGATTGACTTAATTGACAGTACATTGGACTAGGCCCAAGGAGAATAGATATTGAATTCGTTTATAGATTTATTCACTTATGACATCCATAGTGTGGCATACCTTAATCTTAAGTGGATGACAAACTATGTATACGTGACTCATATACTTTAAAGTAAGTAAAAGCCTGAGTTCAGATAGATAAAGAATCAAATGTTGGTGCGTTAGGTATGCGACTTCTGTATTATGTAGTGTCATTTACAATAGTAGAATTCATAGCCCAAGATATAGATAAATGATATCCACTCATTGGCATTACATGGTAGATGAAAAGTAAACATGGTCATGGGTCATTCGCCTTTGTGATGAATGACTTGATTACTATTTGATAGTAATTGACTTTTCATGAAGGAAGATGTAATGGTTACCATGAGATAAAATAGACTGCACCGGGAGTAGATGAACCATCTAAGGTGGCTCAAGAGAAGGCCATTGATGCTATAAAAGACCAGAAGGACCAGGCAAGAACAAGCCTTGAAGAATCCTTTGAGCCAATAGAGGTTATTGCCCTAGTTCTTGCTGAAATTGAACATGCTCTCAACGACCCTCTTGCTCCGGATTCTTTTACATCATGTTTGGAGTCTCTATTGGAGGTTATTGTACAAGGTAACCCCAATTCCTCCACTATTTGATTGAATGATACATTTTTTTCTCCCCAGCTTAGTATTGATGCTAATCTCTCCTAAGTAGCCTACTAAAAGTTTAAGGGATGCAGACCCTTGAAAGCTTTCTGAGAAAGAAAAAAAGCAATATGAAAATGCATTGTTGCAAACCTATGATAGGGTGTACATCACCAATGCAAGTGCTAAACGATATGTTGCCTTGACCAAGAACAATATTATTATGGAGCAAAACATCCATGAGAAAAGTTTTGGTAACCCTACTATCAACACTATATTGGGGAAGAATGAGCTTCTCATGTCTGCTCAGTTAGTTTAACTTTATGTTAAACAAATTGTGTTGGAGTTCTATGCCAACTTGTTACAAACTATAAATAACCCCACCAGCAAGTTACATCACCGGGTTTATGTACGAGAAAGATGGTATAGTTTAACCTTACACATATTAGACACTTGCTTCACCACTCTTGCACTAAGGATGTGAAGTTTGGAGAATCTAAAGACATAATTGTTGTACAGATTACAAATGGTGTTCACCTTAGCTATCCTGTTGGTGTTGAACTATACTCATCTACCTTGGAGCCAACATATGCTACCCTTTATGCCATAACTATGAGGATTGCTTCTCAATAGCCAGAGACACAATATGATAAAAAATATGGCCACCTTGTTAAGGAAGGTGGGAATTGGGGTCTAGTTCGATATTGGCGACTTGATCTTTAATGAAATATGTCGACATGCTAAAAAGGTTTATAGTAAGCCCAGTCTCCTTTATCAATCTCTCATATTTCAAATATTGCTTTTGCAAAGTGATAAAATTGTCAAGGCTACTGAAAAGTATGAGAAGATGCCTCTAAAGCTGAAGTTTTCCCATAAGTGGCTAGAAGGTAAACATGCTCCCTTAGACCCTGGAAATGTGCAAAAGAAAGAAACACCAACTTAAGAGACAATAATTCTTGAAACTATTAGCACAAATGCAGACACAGCTCTTGGTTCCTCAAGCACATAAGTTGTTGTTGATCAAAGGCTCCTCAAGTTGCTTTCTAATGAGGTTGCTACCAATAAGAGGTAAATTAAGGACCTCAAAGCTCAAAATAGCAAGCTATTGGCCATGAAGCTGGATATTTTGGCTAGACAGCTTTGATGATCCCTTTGTAATGGTGGTATGAGGATTTTTGTGCAACCATAACCACATCATCTTTTGTACAAAAATAACCACAAACTTAGAGTTCCAATTCTCGATTAATTTGGTATGATGATTCTTTTTCTCCAATGCTCACTCAGTCTAGTAAGCTTGTAATCTTGCCCTTATATGTTTTGGATCATGTTATTATCTTTATTGTATTCATACATACAGCACTGGATAGCTCTTTTTGTGATAATAAAGATGAGAGTGTTTGATTAAGGGAGAGATACTTAAGAGGAGAATATGTAATTATGATGATTTTATTTTCGTAATTATTTGCATAATTAATATTTTAACGATTTAATTGTTAATTTATTAATATAATTATAATTGTCATACTTATAAATTTTTGAATCGATTCGATATCCTAATCATATTGGTTTAAAATATTCTTTGTATTAATATATATCCAATAATTAAATTTTCTTATATAATTAAATAATTTAAAATTTATATTAAATTTAATATGTATGATGTATATAAATATTTAAGATATTAATCATATAAATAATAATAATATGTAAAACTATTTTAATTTTAATTTTTACACTAAATGGATCACTCTCATGTTAAAAAACATGAAGAACAATTTTTTTCTTTCATTCGAATAACGAGTTGCTAGATCTAGAAACTGTGCTTTCAAGATATGGAGAAAAAAGAAAAATAAAATGTAATTTCACAAATTAAGCATTTTTATGCTACTGTCTATTTCTGGGCTCCATGCCCTCACCCATATTTAATTTTTTTTTCATAAAGAAGGGCAAAATTTTATAAACAATTAAACACCAATTTCCTTTATTTTATTAAAATTTCTATTTCTTTTTTGTTTAAATAGAATATTTTAAAATTTGAAAGTCTTAAGTTATTATTACACTTTTAAAACAATTTATTTAACAAAGTAAGCTAAAAAAAAGTATAAAACGTGTTATGAGAATTTAGAAGAAAAAGATAATATATATTTTTAACAATTTTATTATAGGTTCTGATCATATCTGTTCTTTTTGACACAATACTAAAAATTATCTATAGCCCATTCTTAACTCATAAATAGAAGGATAATGTGTTTCAATACACCTTTATTGATAATAATATTCATACCAATTGAATTAAGACTCAATCAAAAGAAATAATAGAAAAAAATACTTTTAAGATATAATAATTTAAGTGGTATGAGATGGCAAAATGAGGTTCATATTCTTTTGGTGAAATAGTTGATGGAAAATAAAAAGTAAGTAATAAAGTTGAGAGCGACCATCCTTTAATGACCAACCTACCAATTTATTTTGCAACCTACCAAAATATAAATAAAATTGAAATTTATGTTATAATTTTTATAAAAATATAATTAAAATAATTTTCCTTATATTACACTAATATAAAATTTATATTTAATTCAAAATATAAATAAATAAAATAAAATAAATAAAAATTAGAGCACAATATTGATAAATATTTAATCATTCTCTATCTTATTTTTTATTTTATAATATTTTACAATAAAATATATTAATTAACTAGTTTTTTATCTTCTACTATGCATGAATTGTCCATGTGTTTTATAAAATAGTTATTATTTAAATAATAACTTATTAAATCAAATTATTGATAAAATAATATTTAAAAGATAAAAACATATACTTAAATATTTGGAAGATAATGTACTTGAAATATTATCAATATAATCTATGTTTTAATTACGAGGAAGGAAATTTGAAAGATAAAACTATTATAATAAATTTTAAAATAATTCTTAATTTTAAAAGTAAAGTTTAAATAATTTTTATTTTTTAATATTTAATATTAAAAATATATATATCTAATACTTTTTAATTTTAGAAAGGAATTTTTTTTAATAATAACTGGTCATGTAACATCCTAAATTAAGGGTTAGAATTTTTAATATTCCAAAAATTAAGGATTAGTTTTAAATAAGAAAAAAATTAAATCTTGTTGTTATAAAATAAAAGACAAAGAACAAAGAGGAGAGAGCATATTTTATTGATTAATGGGAATATTTACAAAGCTTCTCCAAATTCTCTATTTATAGGCATAAAAAGTATAAATGAAGTAAGATTTACTTTTAATGACTATTAGAATTTAAAATACATTAAAACTTATATTGATCTTGATGGATATCCACTTAATAATATATTTATAACACTTCCCATTGGATGTCCATTAGTAGATAATGTGCCTCATTAAAACCTTACTAAGATAAAAACCCTGAGAAAAAAATTCCTAGTGAATAGAAAAGAGTACACATATGTATAATAGGCATAATATTCTGCCTCATTAAAAACCTTATCAGGAAAACCCAATGGGACAAAACTTCAGTTAAGGGAAAAAGAGTACAACGCTTATTTACTCCCCATCATGAAAACATCACATACTTTCTCATATTCTACGTATTCAATCTTGAATACTAGTTTTTCAGATTACTATTTGAATGTATTTGCTAATCATTTATATCACCATTCTTTTGAAAGTCATGAGTAAAGGGAAATTTTGGAAAAATATATTTTAATCTCTTCAGGAGTTTCAACAATAATCATAACAAACTTTAATCATGATCCCTCTATAAAAATACAAATAGTAGATCATTTTATAATCCTCTTTCAATTACTATTGCCTAAGCCAAATTTACTACACATGTTCAATTATTTCAAATTCATATAAATGAATAATTTTCTAATAATTTCAGTATGCTTCCGGTATTCTAAATCCTTCAAGGATTTTAATATAAACCTTACTGGCTTTATACCTTTAGATATTTGGACTACTAGTCCAAAAACTCCACAAATTTAATTGTACTTGAGTTGCGTCTTTCAATTTTAACCAATTTATTCCATATCTATATTTCTCAATAGATTTATTCAATATTCTCCTATCATTTCAACAATAATATTGCCTGTAAAATGTAACAACCCATTTTAAGTGATGGCAGAAACAGTAGTTTCAGGACCACAATTTCGACAAGTGAGTTATTATTTTAATATTTATTTAATGCCTACAGATTATATTAAGATCGTATTAAAATTTTGTTAAGAAATTTTGATATTTAAATGGTTAATTAAGTGAAAAGGACTAAATTATAAAAGGTAAAAAAGTTGAGTTCTATTAGTTAAAGGGGTCAAATGGCTATGGAATTTTAAGTTAATGGACTTGAATGGTAAATATACCATTTAATGAGTTAGTGGATAGTTATGGACAATGTTTTAATGAAATTTTAATGATTTTAAAAGGTTAAAATGGTAATTTATAAATTAAACTTAAAATAAAGGAAATTAAAGCATGTATCATCTTTTATTTTTCATCCTTAACCGATTTTAAGGGGAGAAGAACTCCATTGTTGAGTTTTTTATTCGACCAAGCTTATTCTAGTGCATGGTATGCGTTTTTCAACCCGTTTTTAATGATTTTTATGTTTTTGAGTTCAATTTAGCTTAATCTAGCTAGCCCGGGGGTTAATTTACAAAACTGTTAAAGGTTGAGGGACTTGCTATGGATATTTTTGAATTTTTTTATGTTAGTTAATAGATTATGAATCCTTATTGTAAAATAAACATGCTTTGTTAAGTGATTTTTGGTGAAATTACATTTAGGGATTAGATTGTTAAAAGTATAAATTCATGGGTTTTATTGTGAAATGTTTGTAATAATGGGTTGTTTCAAGGTCCCTTGTAACTTTGGTTAAGTTGAATTTAGGTTATAATGGTTAGATTTTAAGTTATGAGCTTAAGGACTAAATTGTAAAAAGTCAAAGTATTAGGGGTAATTTCATAATTGTGCATAAATATGAATTATGGATTAAATTGAATTCTAGAAGTACCTAATTTAATGAAATTATTTATTTAGCTCAAGATAAACCACAAGTAGACTTAAATCGAGAAAAACCTAAAGCTTCGGATTAGTTTAATTCTACTTCTACGCCCTAGTGTCAAGGTAAGTTCGTATGAACTATGATCATTTTAATGTTAGCTAAATTGAATGTTTACTGTGTTGTTTTAATATAAATGGACCTATATATAAAAGTATTCATACTATGATGAATTGATGGATACTGAGTACCGGTTGAACCTTAAGAATTCTTAGGATACAAATGACGTGTCATTAAGGATTTCATGTTTTGGGAGTTGGTCTTGAATGTCTTATCAATGGCTGAGGTGCTGCATTTGTTGCGAATTTTCCATAGCTTGTGTGAGCAGCATCGTGTAGCTTATATTCCGACCCACAACTTATGTGAGCAGGCCCATTTATCAGCTCGTGTGAGCATTGATGTAAAGGAAATGTTACTGTTATATGTAAAGGCACATATGTGTGAGCTTTCTCGAGTATCCGATGTAATTCTAGATGGTTCAACGGATAAGAAAAGGAATGGAACGGTAAGTAAGTTAATGGAAATGTTCATGACTTTATGAAAAGGTTGATGCATATGTAATGTATCTTATGAAATCTACTTATGATAAAAATGAGCTTATATGTGATGTTGATGAACCTCCTAACATACGAGCTTGATGATGTTTAAATAGGCTTATACTAAGCTCATGGCATTGGTAATGATTTATGCTTAATCTATGAATTGTATAAATGACATGGTAAGTTATGTTTAAGTTTATACTAACTTACTAAGCACTCGTTGCTTACATAGTTATTTTCCTTTGTTTTTTAAATTGTCAGAAGCTTGATCGGTTGAAAGCTTGATGGAGATCTATCACACTATCTAGTAATCATTTCAATAGTTTTTATGTGTTTTGGCCAAGGTTAATAATAGCATGTATAAGATATTGTGTAAGGGTATTTTGAGAATGTGTTAATGGTGATTTGGTATGTTTATGCTTTGAAGTTTCTGGTTTTGGTGCACTTTAATACCTTACAAGTTATGTTAAATTGGTCACTTTTAAGTGCTTGTACATAAGGTTATTTTGGCATGTTTTGATGGCTTGCCAATGGTCATGTATGGTAGTTACGTTAACTAGGTTTTAGGTTTTGAGATATGGTCAAATTACTTTGGTTTGATTCATAATATTTGGTGTAATTGTGGTGCCTTTGAATGGCATATTGGTTAGGTGATTTAGGATGTTTAAAGTGGCATGTTTATGTGTGTTTGAATGATTTTTAAACGCTTTGATTGTGTGCCCAAATAGAATGGTTAGCTATGCATGAATTGGACTTGAAATGGCTTGATTTTAGGTAAATTTTTTGGTTCACATAGCCTAGGACACGGGCTGTCACACGGCTGTGTGACATTTGAAATTTCTTAGTGTTTCAAGTCAGTGAGTTACACGGCCTAGCACACGGCCTAACACATGGGCGTGTGTGGCAACTCAGAGAATTACACGGCTTGGCACACGACTAGGCATACGGGCATGTGTGGGAACTCAATGAGTTACACATGTGAGGACACGGGCTGGGATACGACCGTGTGTCCCTTGTTCGAATGTTACACGGCCTAGGGTGATGTCACACAGCCTAGCCACACAGCCGTCTGACCCCTATTTTCCAAATTTTACGACTTAAAATTTCTATTTTGTTTCAAATTAGTCTCGAATTACTTCTAAGTTATTTTTAGGGCATCGAGGGCTCAATTTAGGGACAAAATGCATATGATTGATTGGTTTATAATGAGTTTAATTTATTTTAACTATTATGATGTAAAATGTTTTTGATTGTATGGTAATGCTCCGTAACCCTAATCTGGCGACAAAGACGAGTTAGGGGTGTTACATAAAACCATTGTTGACCCCTTTTATTATTTGATTCCACATTTTCTTGAATTGACATAACTTATCGATATCTCTTATTACAAGTTATTATTTCTCTCCCCCTAATGTCGAGAAAACGATCGAATTAAAATATTAATCACAAATCATGTCATAATTGAATCTCCAATACATTTAAAACATATAATAATACAAGGAGACTCGTAATTAATATATATTCCAAAATTTATTTGAGGATTCACTAATTTTTATGCATTGCGGTGGAGCAATTGAAATATATACACACATACAAAAATTCAAAGATGAGAAATATTTAGCTCTTGACTAAAAACCAATTATAACGGAGAGTATTTATAACTTATTGGTTTGATGCGTACAACATGTAAATCAATATAAGCTCATGTTAAAATACGAAGTTTAGTTCTCATAAGTAATGGTTTAGATATTAATTAGATGCGTTCAATTAATAATTTCTCTAAACCATTATGCGCATAAATAACAAGCTTGTACGAAAGTTTTTCAAACTCAATCAATAAAAGATTGAGATATAAACTCACTAGCTTTAGCAATATGAATTATCTTAATTGCATAATTTAAAATTAATTATTTAAATAAGCAATCTTGCAAACGACAGGTTGCAAGTTGATAATCGTACATGATTATTTTGTAGATGCATCTACCAAAATCATATAATATCAAAACCATTCACATGGTGGATGAATTGACCCATATTCATTTTAGAAATATAAGACATTAAATATCAAATTTAGCTTGTGAGTTTCTAAGAATCAATTTCTATTAAGAACAAACAACAAATAAGAATTCTTTAAATTAAAGAATCTTTTGGTTCTTTAATGAATGTTCATATTAATTCTCAATTAATTTTTGCATCATATATGATCCAGATGGTCTAACTAGTCACACCAAGTAGTAAATATATTTGTATTAGTAAACTTCTAGTTTACTTCAATATGCATTTCAATTGTACTAAATTGTAACAAATTGATACTTTTACCATCATTCCTTTTACTTTGTATCCATATATAAGTACTATTATGACATTTACTATTGAAAATGTCTAAATCAATGTGAAGTTTATAACGTCACTAAGTCAACAAAATAAATATAATTTCCAAACGATTATATGCAATATTCACTTAAGGGAATATGCCAAAATTTTCAAATATCCAAAAAAATGATGCCATAATGAGAATATTATATAATCTTTTATTCATTCACAATCCCAATATAAGATCCATTACCATCAATATCTTTTAAAACCAAAGCATTAACCATCGCAAATTTTGTGCTTTTTAGATATTGATATATTAGCTCTTGCAGAGCTTTCAACTAATTTTATGCTATTAAATATTTGAATAATATTTGTTTGTTTCAGAACCAAATATTTGGGCATACCCACATTTATGGCCAATAATCTTTCATATCACATTGATAACTTAAGTTATCTTTACCCTTTGAAGAGTTATCTTGAGAACTCTCATTGTTCTCTTATTCATTACTATGTTCCCACTTTTAGTAGTCCATGATTATATATTTTATTTTCTTTAAGTTTGCATTTACTTAAAGGAATGCAACAAATCTAGTAGAACAAACTTCTAAAAACCTCCATTGATTCTTTATTTCATAATCACTATCACAAACATACTGGGATTTCAAATCAGAATTTATCTATTCATATTTGTCATGATTAGTCTCCATTATAATAAATATGATATAATAAATAAATTATAGTAAAATATACCTGAAGATATTTAACATCATTGTCATTACCCACGTAAGGGTTATATAAATATCTTTGGATAATGATTATCCATAGTGCGCAGGCCTCAATTGAAATAGCAGTAGCTTTAGGAGGCAATCAACAATAGCAAATTTTGGGATATTTTTGTGACTTATGGAGAAAAAACAATTAAAAGAGAATCATGCTAATACCGTGTTATAAAATAAAAGACAAAGAATAAAGAACAAAAAGAATGAAATAGCAAAAGAGAAAGCGTATTTTATTGATCAATGAGAATATTTACAAAGTTTCTCCAAAGTCTCTATTTATAGGTATAAAAAGTATAAATGAAGTAGAGATCTACTTTTAATGACTATTAGAATTTAAAGTATATCAAAATTTATCTTGATCTTGATGGATATCCACTTAATAAGATATTCATAAAACTTGTCTTTTATTAAAACCATTTTTACAAAATTAAAAAACCTATATCTTTTTAACTTCTTATCCTAATTTAAAAATTATCTTTTTTTTTCAAAATTCAAATAGAATTAAAATTCCATTATCTTTTTTAAACTACTTATCTTAATTTGAAATTCAAATTAATCATTTTTCAAATCATACTAGAACTTATCCTTTTTATTTTATTTATATTCCTTTCATTTTATTTTCCATCTTTTTTTCTTTGAACATATTTCTTTCTTATTTTTAATGACTTTTGGGCTATTTGCCCATTAGCCTTCTAAATCTTACCCAACTCAGACTCTTTAAGACTTTTCCTAATTTTACTAAAATTCCCTAATTATTATTTTATCAAATTGACACCCTAAACTCTCTCTATAAATGTATGCTAGTTTTCTCTCAAAACCCTTTTATAACCCATATGTTTTACTAAAAAATACTCCTAAAACTTTTTTAAATTCAATTAACTCCCCATCAATTGTTCTTTCTGTAACACCCCTTACCCATGTTCAGCGCCGTAATAGGGTACAAGGTATTACCGGAACATAGACACATGCACATATACTAAATCGAGTCATAAAATTTCATTTAAATTAAAACTGTTTGTATTTCACCTTAAAGTCCCTTAAATGGGTCTACAAAGTCCAAAACATACTTCTTACACAACCATTCTTATGCCACATTTATCACATCAACATCATGCAGTAATTCATCCACACACATATGCAAGCATGCTCATTCATGAATTGAATCATTTTAACTTATAACATAACCAATAATAGCTACATTAAATGGCCATATAGAACAAAGACCTTCAAATAGCATAGGCCAATATTTTAGGCCAACTCATAATAACATATAAACAATTAACCAAGTCCCTATACATACCATAGACTTATAAATACTTGAAATCCTTTTTATATAAACCAATAGCTTGATAGTTTGATTGAGTCTCCGACGACCTCCAACTCGAACTAGCATCTATGATACTATAGAAAAAAGGAAAGAAAGGGAGTAAGCATTATAGCTTAGTAAGTAAGTATGCAAATAATAAGCAATTTATTAACATGCTTTTATAAATCTTCACAATATGTCCTCAAAATATTATAATCATAATTGCACATAGTTCCACTTTTTACTCATGTTCATCTCAAGCTGTTTACTAGAGTCACAGTAACTGAATTTATTATATTTGGAGCTACGAAACTCAAAATTTAGATCCGTTAATTTTCCCTAAATTTAAACTCACATAACTTCTTACCATAAAATTTTAAGAATTTTTAGGTTAGTCAATAAGTACAATTTATTCTTTAAAATCTCCCATGTTTCACTGTTCGACAGTTCCGACCCCTCTTTACTAAAAATTAATTATCTCATTGTACAGAATTCAGATGATGTTCTCGTTTATTTCTCTTGAAAGTAGACTCAATAAGAAATTTACTCATATAAATTATAAACCATAATTATCTTTATACAATTTTTAGTGATTTTCCAAATTCAGAATAGGGGATTCCAAAATCCATCTGACCCTGTCTCACAACAGTACAGATATATCATGATATGAGATTCTTTTGCTTACTTTGCTTCTTTCATGTGAAAATAGATTCAATAAGCTTTAATTTCATGTTTTATTCAACCTCTAATTCAATTTTCTCCGTTTTTGGTGATTTTTCAAAGCCATGTAACTGCTGCTGTTCAAAACTGTTTGATTTCTAATTTTACTCATTCATGCTTTCCTTGTATTACTTCCATTTATGCACACATAACACCAAGCATGTTCAATGCTAGCCATTCCAATAGATAGTCATCAATAAATATTTACAAGTATTCATAGTAGCACACACTCCAAATCAACCTTACCACAAGTTCGATCACATGTTGAATACATTGCTCATAATTTACCCACACATACCTGCACTCACCATTCACATAGACGCATTTGTTCACACTTAGTCATTTCCTTGTTGAACACATCGAAATATTAATGGATACATCGGGATGTTTCATATAGTGCCACACTTGTAGCCAAAGCTACTTCATTTCACAAGTTTCACATAGGCTCATTCTGGAGCTAATCACATTTAGTACAATGCCATGGACTTATTTCACTTAGATGCCATGGTCTTATTTCACTTACCACAATGCCATGGACTTATTTCACTTAGGTGCCATGGACTTGTTTCACTTAACACAATACCATGGACTTATTTCACTTAGGTGCCATGGATTTATTTCACTTAGCACAATGCCATGGACTTATTTCACTTAGATGCCATGGACTTGTTTCACTTAGAACCTTAGTGGCATATCACTTGTATCTATTTATATTCCTAAGGTTCAACAGGAAAATTTCTCACTTATTACCGCTTTGTCGAATACATCAAATAGTCATTAAATATTCAGCCATACATCATAATATATATCAAAATATTAAAATGTAAATAAAATGATACATTATTTGCATACAAACTTACCTCGACACCAAAATCGGTGAAATGAGCCTAATTGTCACATACTTTGTTTTTCCCCATTCTAAGTCCGAATCTCGTTTTTCTCAATCTATAATAACATATTTAACTCATTTATTCAATATAAAACTCAAATTAATCCAAATTCATATTTTGACAAAATTTACATTTTTGTCCCTAAACTTTGTCAAAATTACACTTTTGCCCCTAGGCTCGTAAAATAGTTTTTATTCAATTTCTTTGAATTTTAGGTCTAGCCGAAACATTTTCATAACTATAGCAGTCCACAATTTGCATTTATTCACATACCTACACACATTTTACAACTTTTTACAAACTAGTCATTTTAGGCATTTTCATCGAAAATCACTTAGTAAAAGTCATTTCTCTAATCATAAACATGCATTTTCTACCCTTAAACAAAAAAAATACACACATATTCATCATGGTCAAAACCCTAGATTTAATCATATCTCAAATTAGTAGTAGAAATAGATAGATCTTGTTACGAGGATTTTAAAAACGTAAAAATCATTAAAAACAAGGCTAGACCGGACTTACAATTGAGCTTGGAAGCTTGAAAAACCCTAGATATGTCTTCTGCATGCAAGTTTCAGCCATGGGGTAGAAGATGAGCAAAAGTTGGCTTTTAATTTGATTTTTAATTCATTTAATCTCTAAATGACCAAAATGCCCCTAACTTAAAATATTCTATTTCACCTATTTCATGTCCATTTTTGTCCAATAAATTAACCAATGGTATAATTACTATTTACAGACCTCCAATTTAAAATTTCATAGCAATTGGACCCCTCTAACATGTAGAACTCAACTTTTGCACTTTTTTACAATTTAGTCCTTTTGATTAAATTGAGTGCCCAAACGTCGAAATTTTCATACGAAATTTTCATAGAAGAATTTCATAAAATTTTAAACCATAAAAACATAATAAAAATAAATTTTTCCCTCGTCGAATTTGTGGTCCCGAAACCACTGTTCCGACTAGGCCCAAAATCGGGCTGTTACACTTTTCCAAATTGTTGGAACTCTAGTCATGAGGTCATTGAATTTCTATCAAAATCGACCCTTGTTGGCGTTTGGATTGAACTTGAGCGTGGGATAGTACCCTGAGACCTTGGAAAAGTTAGGTGTGTGTTCTTTTACAAAAAATCGAGTCAAAATTCGTAACTGCCCAGTCATACATGACCTACTACACGAGCGCGTGGCCTACCCGTGTTGATCACACGGCCTCACACATGGCTATGTTCCCCTATTTTCCCCTGCACCTACGCTTCTCATACGGCCTAAGCCATATGGCCCTTACACCTTCTCCCTTCGCATCGCACATGGCCTGAAGCCACGCACACAGGCTAGACACACAGCCGTGTGGCCCTTGAAACTTAAAAACAATTCACAGTTTTACCTTATCTTTTATTAATTTATGCAAATCAGTCCCTAGGTAGGTTGTTAATGGCATCTAGAGAACTAGATTATGCAATTAGGTCCTGGACTAGGAATAGAATGAGTGAATACATGAATTTATGATTTAATTGCTTATAATTGATGGCATAAAATTGTGAATGATTTTATGGTTGCTAATATAATATAATTGCTCATAATTGTTTGTTTTAATTCGTGAATGATTATAAATATTCATTAATGCTATACATGTTGAATTAATGTCTCATATGTTTTAATGATTGATTTATGAATTGCCTATTCTTGCAATGAAAATAGAATGATGACAATGATATTGAGTAATTGCATTATGAATGATTGCATGGCATAGGCATAGGGAAACTATATGGTAAGAATGAAGTATATGACAATATAACTACATCTAATTGTGTGCTGTGTACCTACAGCAAAAGCAAATTCCAACTGTATCCATTTTTGTCGTACAAGCACAACCTTCTGACAACTTTTATGTACAAGTATGTTGTGCTTCCACGACTATTGGCAGGTTTTATTTGCACTATATGTGTGCACTGTGTATCCACAGCAAAAGCAGATTCCAACTGTATCCATTTTATCGTGCGAGCACAACCCTTTGACAGCTTTTATCTGCTAGTATATTGTGCTTCCACGGCCAGTGGCAGTGAAAACTGCAAAGTATTGGTCGCATTAAGTCCACAATCTGATGTGATTAGAGGAAGGAGCTTTAGGGAACCCCTATTGTGACATTTAGCGGTTGAGGGTAGGACTATTGACTGATAAACGAACTTATCGTTGCATGACATATTGTGCAAGCTCATGGAAAGTGCATAACGAATTGATAGAACTATTATATGTGCATATGTCAATTGTGTAAAGTATGATGATTTGATAATTGAATTCGTCTGACTGATTATAGCTGATCGTTAATGGTTGCTTGCTTGAAGTAGCAAACCTGTTTTATCGTATTGAATTGATTGGTATGCGAAACTGTTCATCATTGTACTGAATTGATTGATATGTGAAAATGTTTATTATTATTGAACAAATTCGAATATTGAATTAGTTTATTGTAAAGGGACTCACACTAAACTTCCATAGCTCACACCCCTTATTTTCCATCTTTTCAAATAACCTCATAGCCTAGGAAGCGGCCTCAACATGTAGAGGGTCTCGGCTTGTTCTCACGCATGATTTATTATTATCATTTTTTTACTACGAACCGTGGTATGAGATAATCATTTTTAATTACATTACTTTGGATGAATGTTATTTATTAATATTATTTACTATCGTTAATGATTTAAGGTTATTTTAATATTTGACATTTATTAGTATTTATTAATTAGGATGATATTTATTTATTTGAACATGCTAATTATTATATAAAAGTTAATGATTTATTTTCCGCTGCTAAAATTTATGTTAGTTTTAAATTTACAAAATGAGATATTCTTTTTTTTTTCTATAAAAAGACCAAAAAGGTCAGCTTTCATTTAAACAGAGTTACTAATAGCCGAGTCATGAATTTCCAAAGGATAATCCATACTAAAATCCCAATTACAAGCTTTTGCAATAACATTTTTACAAATAAAGTCAGCTACCCTATTACAGCTACGATTAGCCCAGCAAATAGTAGCCGAATGAAAATTATCCATAACTTTTTGAATTTCATTAATGTGCGCCCCCCATGATGGTGATGTCCCTTCCATGTTTCTTCACCTTGTTTACAAGACTAGCGTTGTCAGTCTCAAAGACTATTTTAGAAATATTAAGAGACCACGACTTTTTCAAGCTTTCCTCAAAAGCATATAATTCAGCCCAGTCTGCAGACGTCTCTTCCTTGAACCCCCCTCAACCGTCTATGACAAAACCATTCTCGTATCTAATGATAAACCTATTGCCTGTTTTGTTTTTGTTAATTGCAGCATCGAAATTAACTTTTGCGTAACCTCTCGGGGGTTTCTCCCATATTTTAGATGGGAGTGGCAGGAATAATAGGGACAGTCACCAAATTGTAGATACGAAAGTTGTGGCTCTTTCCCAGATAACCTGTGCATCGTCTTCCTTACCCTGAAATATAAAATTATTTCGGTTGTTCCAGCTGTTTCAAAGGATTGTTATTAAGTCAGCAGTAGCTTTCTTATCAAGCACGTGCATTGCATCTTTGAGCCAGCCTATGCAACAATTATATTCTTAGGGAGAATTGTAACAGTCTGATTTTTAGTGGTGACAAAACAGTGATTTTAGGACCATAAATTTTCATCATATCAACTCATAAATATTATTTTTAGAATATTTATAAAGTCAATATAGTCGTATTAAAATTTGATTTAAAATATTATCGTTTAGATAGTTAATTAAAGAAAAAAATTAAATTGAAAAAGGTGCAAAACTTGTTAATTAATGCATTTAGGTGATTAAATGGTTAATTATTATTTGAGGAAGTACTTAAGGGATAATTAAGCCTTAATTTAAGTAGTGGGATGGCTAATTAAAGGAAATGATAAAATAAAAGTTTTTAATGGTTGAAACAAAAGCTTTATTTTTCTCATTTTTTCTCTTCTTCTTGGCCAAACCTCGCCATTGATGACCGAGGAAGCTTTGTTCATCTTTTATCTTTGCATGGTAAGGAAATTGAATCATTTTATTGTAATCATTATGTTTTTGAGATCGTTGCAACTAGGTCCAGCTAGCCCGTACCTTCGTTTTTTATTGTTAAAAATTTTGGAAGTTGCCATTGTTGAATATTGGATGTTTTTGATGAATATCATGTATTTGGAGCTTTGATTGTGTTGTGTGAAGATTTTGTAAAGTGATTTTTGTTAAATTTTAATTTTAGGATTAAATTATGAAAATATCAGAATTTTAGGGTTTAATAGTGAATTTGATGTTTATTAGGGGCTGTTTGAGGGCCTACTATATTTGGATAAAATATTGACTTGAGAAAAATGGTTAATTTGATGAATTTCGAGTTAAGGGACTAAATTGCAAAAATTGTAAAAGATTAGAGTAATTATGTGAATTCAAAAAATAAAAGGGTATTAATTGTAAAATGGATTGGAAATGAAATATATGCTAATAAATGAGTAATTTTATATTTTAGATCAAGATCCCGTAAATACTCGAGGAAAAAGAAAAATAGCAAAATAGTCCTTGAACTTCTGTAATTATTACAATTCAGTCTAAATAAGTTCATACGGTTAAAATTTAACATTTGTATAAATTGATGATTGGTATTATATATGTTCTATTGTTGAAATTGAATTATTGTTGGAATTATATTATCAAATTTAATACTCAGTTTGGATTGAATGCGAGATTTGAGTACATTCGTGTTTGGTGTATGACGGGGGGTTGGAGTGGGGATGGTACTGGAGAGGGATATCGGCATATTACCCAAGTAAACTAGGGTTTAGCTTTTGTTGTGAACTCTCACATTTTACTTTCTGTTTGGCGTGATTTGGGTGGATCAGCTCTCACGAGCTTTTGTTCAGCTCCCATGAGCTTTTATTCCGCTCTCATGAGCTTCTAGTCAGCTTTTATGAGTTTCTGTTCGTGTGTTCGGGTGGACCAACTTTATGAGCTTCTATTGACGATGTACACTTACCTGTAGGTCATTCTTTGAATAGAAAATTTCGATAAGGTAATCTGTTAATGAATTTGAAAGATATGTTATTCATTTCATATTAATTTGAACATGGATGAATTTATCGATTGAAGTTGTGACAGAGAGTTCACTTGGATGATTATTATTGTTTGAATTATTATAGTTAGTTTGGTAAAATTTATCATATAACTCGTCGAACTTACTAAGCTTTATTAAGCTTACTTGTGTTGTTTAATGTCATTGTAGATTCTCAGATGGTTGGATGATCGGATCAGCACTCAAGTCACACTATCCAGCTTATCACGATAGTTTTTGAAACATTTAATTCAGATTATATGGCATGTATAGGCTTTTGTGCGGTTTTGGTTAATGTTTGGCTTATGTAAATGTTATGAATGATATTTTGTGCAAATAATCAACTTACATATTATATAAGAATGAGGTATAATTGATATGTTAGTATGTATGGTATATATATAATTGAAATATTATGATTGCGGTACCTTTGGTAGGTATTTTGATTAGGTATTGCTTGAGTGAATTGATGAACTGAATCAATGTTTATTGTGTTCTAAAATTGTATATACTTGTGGTACTAATGAGGGTACATTGGTTAGGCACATATTAGGTTGGTTTTGACATGTTTTTAGCTTGATTAATGTCATTTTGAATTGGTATTTTGGTTGGTATTTGAGTTTCTTAAGGTCCAAGCAAACTTAAAATGGTAAACTTGAGTTTTAAGGTTCATTTTGGGGCCATATGGCCTGAGACACAGCTGTGTGTCTCAGCTGCGTGTGACACATGGCCATGCGACACGGCTATATGTCCCCTTTAGGTTCAAGGCATACAAGTCAGGCAGTTACACGCCCTAGCACACGGCTTAGCACACGGGCGTGTGGTTTGGTCGTGTGACCCAAGTTAATAAGTTACACGAGTTGGATATGGGCTGGGATACGGTGTGTGTCATTATTTCGAATGACCACAAGGCCTAAGATACGGACGTGTGTCTTAGCCGTGTGAGTCATACGGCCGTGTGATCCCTGCCGTTCAAATTTTTCAACTTTTTCCTAAAATTTTCAAATGTTTTCTATTTAGTCCCGTATTACTTTTATAGTATTTTTAGGGCCTCGAGGGCTCGATTAAGGGAAATTATGAATGTATTTGAATGAAATTTAATTATGTTTGTATTAATGTATGATTTGAATGGTCTACTATTCTGTAGGTTTGGTAATGCTTTGTAACCCTGTTCTGGCGATGGATACGGGTTAGGGGTGTTACAAGGATAGTCCTCGCTGTTGGACAATCTTTGAGGGTGTGAATAAAAGTTTCTTTTTCAGTGCCGCACCTTGGATATTCCTGCCGAAACCTATTAAATGGAAGCAATCTTGGCATTTGTGGGAAGTATTTCATGACCCACCCGCCAAATGAAAACATGGATCTTGGGGAGGGTTTTCAATTTCCAAATAGCTTTCCAAAAAAAATGATGGGGGCCAAAACCCACTTACTTCAACAGAAGCCAAGAGTAAGCTGATTTAGAGTAGTAAAAGATGTGGGGGTTGTGAAACCACACCACCATATCCCTTTGGTCGTTATCACTAATCGGAAGGTTACATATTCGGTCTCCCAGGAAGTTTCCATATATCGTATGCACTCTATCTTTGTTCCATCTCTTGTTTTCATCATTCCATAAGTCTTTAACTTGTCTCTCATGAGAAGCCAACATAGCTAGGTTCTTCCCATTGCTATTTAAGCCCTCAAAATCCCAATTGTCCAATCGGATATTGATGCTTGTGCTATTTCTAACCTGCCAACCAAAACCATCCTTGAGGACCTTAGCAGCTTCATTAATACTAGACCAAGTGAAAGATGGTTTGTCTACTATTTTTGGCTAGAAAATATCACCCCAAGGAAATACTTAGAGCTTAAACTTTATAGCAAAGAGTTTCTTTGACCGAGATAAATCTCCACACTTGTTTGTCGAGGAGAGCCAGGTTAAACAGGTGGAGGTTCTGAAAACCAAGACCATCCATACGTTTGGGGTGGCAAACTTTTTCCCACGGAAGCATAGCCTAATACCTTTCACTCTTTTTGCTTACCCTTCACATTCTACAAATATTTGATTGCATGTCACCCACCACACCCTTAGAAGCCAAAAAAATCGAGAAAGCATAAGTAGGAAGAGATTGAAGGACCTTTTTTTATAAAGATTTCTTTACCACCAAAAGAGTGAAGTCTCTTTGACTAGCTATTAACCCTACAAGAGAATCGGTTAGTTATGTCATTAAAAGCCTTAGATTTTCTTTTACTAATAGGGAGAGGCAATCCAATGTAATTGTCTAGGTTATCCACCACTTTCATGCCAAGTGACTCTCCAATAGAAAGGCGTTGCACCCTAGGAGTATTTTTACTAAATAAAACCATGGATTTTTCAAAATTTATTTTTTGACCAGAGAATAAGGCAAACTTTCTTATGATGTTCAAAATGGCATCAACATTAATTTTTTTTTTGTTTTTAACAAAAAGAAGGGCATCATCGACAAATAAGAAATAATTGATCCAAGGGCAGTTTTGGCTAACTCAAATGCCCCTCAACACATTATTATTTTGAGCATGAAGGAGCATTCTCGAGAGTGCCACCATACAAAATAAAAAAGATAAGGAGATAGGGGGTCCCTCTCGAGAATGATAACCTCCAAGAGTATAGAATTACACTTGACCATGTATCTCACTGATCGAGATGTTACATTCGCCACTGTGGTGGCTCGATCTTGGAGACGGACAATCACTTGCATAAAATAGGGTTAGTATTAAAAATTGATTTATAAAAAGATTGAGCCACCCAGGTGGCAAATGTAACCTCATTGGCTCGGGTTTATCATCTAGGCTAGGTCAGAGAGATTATATTTAGTGGTATCAGAGCCAGGTTCTCTAAAATTCAGATAGTAAAAAATTAAAAATATGCATGCATGTAAAAAAAAGGTATTTTGGGAAAAACTATGCCATAGAAACTCTTTTGAAAAGCTAACTCTCTACAGGAAAACAAGTTTGAGACTTTAGTGTTAGTCTTGCGATAGTTTTATTTACTCGATTATTTAATATATGAATGAATAAAAAATCTTTGATAGTTTATGATATATGAATAGATTAATTTTTATTTATTTATTTATTATAATATATGAATGAATTAAAATTTGTGATTGCTTGTGATATAGGAATGAATTAAATTCTTGATTAAATAAATTGAAATTCCTAATTGTTTATGATTGAATTTTGAAACTATAGATATATGCTAACTAATGTTTGACTTCTGAACAAAACTATAGATAAACTTAAGACTATTTAGGCTATCACATCTAGAATGAGTACCCAAGGTAAGCATGGTAGGGGTATGCCTCGTAGGGTTGCGCCTGTAAAGCCACTCACTGTTCAAGGCGAAGATCTGATCTATGATAATGAGTATGCTGAGAACTCCATTACTAATAGAAGTGGAGGTATGGAAAACGATCGAGAAAATAGATATGAAACTGTAACTCAGGTAGTACTAAGGGTTTTAGAACGAGTTATTGGAACTCAAGGTGGATCGGGAAATTACATTACCATAGCAAAAAGACTTCAGTCAAATAGGGCTAAAACATTTAAAGGAATTTCTGGTACGACTTCTACTGTAACTGAGTATTGGCTGGATTTGACTAAATAGATTTTAGAGGATCTAGAATGTACTCCAAAACAGAAACTAAAGGGTACGGTGTCCTTATTAAGGGAAGAAGCTTATCATTGGTGGCAGGCTGTTGAAAGAGGTATTTAGGCTTAATGTATCACATAGGAATACTTTTTGGAAGCGTTCCAAAAAAATTTTTTGGGGGCGAGGTTTGTGGTGGCTTACAAACTTGAATTCATTGAATTGAAACAAGGTGATAAGTTAGTAGCTGAATATAAGGCTGAGTTCTTGAGACTTAGTCATTATGCCCAGAAAATGAGAACTACTGAACAGGATAAGAGTGTGCGGTTTGAGAATGGGATATGAAATGATATTCAAAAGCAAGTTGCCACTCATCAAGAAAAGGTATTTGAGAATCTAGTAGAAAAACCCAAAATTGCTAAGAAAATTAAACAGACAACTCGTATCGAACAGGAGAAAAATTAAAACAAGATAAAAAGATATTCAGGCACTTCTGATTTAAATAGTCGTCCACTCAAACGGGCCAAAGAGGATAAGCCTCAATAGAAAGAGCTCATGGTGAACCCCAAGAATGATCAACCCGCTTGTGACTATTGTGGAAAATATCATCTAGGGGCGTGTTGGAGGAAAAAAGGGCGCCTGTCTAAAGTGTGGGTCTATGGAACACCTTGTAAGAAATTGTCCACTACGAACGAACCAGAACCCAACCCCGGCCCAGAACTAAGCCTAAGATCAAAGGTCAGCCCAAGTACCTCCAAGGTAACGATACTAGAACCAGAATAATAATATTGCTATGGGTGCAACCTGAATCGAGTCTAGACAACCTACCTTAGTTTATGCTGTTAGAAGACAAAAAAATAGTGATAGGCTTGATGATGACACATGTATTTTACCTCAGTAAATTTAGGATTCGATCACCTGTAAGTTTACTTAAAAAAACCAACAGGTAGAAAAATAAAACAAAAGCAAAAGACTAAAGAAAAAATAAAGAAAATAAAAGAAAAGCAGAATCCAAATAGTTAAAACCCTTCAAAAACACCAGCTGCGCATGCATGTCCAATAAGGCCAAAACACCGACAGAAACTGTCAACGATCATTGATCCATGGTGAAGCCACAACAAAGCCTACCAGGTATATAATAGATTTGGCCAAATCACAGCTCCAGAGAGACCTTCCACCATAATCAGCCACCTCCCCTACGATCCCTTTCCACCTCCCCTGTATGTAAGACGGCAAATGTGCCTTTGGATAATACTGAAGGTGTTACCCTCAATAAGGGTGGGATTGTAACAACCCATTTCTCTATGGTGTTGGAACAGTGATTTTGGGGCACAAATTTAACATGTGAGTCTGTAAATATTTACTATTTAATATTTATGAGTCAAATATAGTGTAATAAAAAAATGATTTAGTGATTTATGTTAAATGAAAGAATAAGTAGGTTCAAGTGGTATGACCCTAAAGTCAAGTGGTTTTGGAAAATGAGGTTCTATAAATCGAGATTGTAAATATTTTTATTAAATTTTTATTAAATATTTATAGAGTGATTATATAGGTGTATTAAAGTTTGGTATAAAAATTTTAACATTTGCATAGTTAATTAATGAAAAATGAATAAATTGTAAAAGTTGAAAAATTTACTTCCTATTGGTTTTAATTAATTAATTGGTTTATTTAGTTAATGTGAAAAGATTTATATGGCAATTAAACCATTAGATTTAAATTGAATGGTAAGTGCAAGAATTTGATTAAAATTTAAGTGTTTTATAATAATATTATTATAGTAATTAAATGTTAAAATACTAAAAAGCATAAAAGAAAGCATTATCTTTTTCATTTTAATTTTTCTTCCACCGAACCTTCATAGCAATGAAGCTTGAAGTTCGGCCTTTGTTTTGTTCATGAATGTTAAGCCTTTATTAATCCATTTTTGATAAATTTTATGCTTTTGAGCTCGTTTTAGCTTAATCTAGCTAGCTCAGGGGTCAATTTGTAAAATTGTTAAATGTTATAGATTATGACATGAATGGATTTGATATGTTCTTGAATATTTATGATAGATTATTAAGCTTGGTTGTTAAATATAAGTATTTTGTTAAGTAATTTTTGATAATTCTCAAGTTTAGGGGCTTATTTATGAAAATGGTAAAATTTAAGGAAAATAATGTAAATTGTGGGTACATATGGGCTGTTATAAGATTGGATGAAAATCGGCTAGCATGATTTATAGTTAAAAAAATGGTGAAATTGCAAGTTTCAGGTTTATGGACTAAATTGCATAATAGTTAAAATATTAGGGGTAATTTTGTAAATTCACCTTAATATGGATTATAGGCTTGAATTAATTATGTTAAGTTTGTTGAATGGTTTAATTAAATAAAAATTATTATTTAGATTAAGAAACGAGCCAAATAGATCAAAATCAAGGAAAAGCTAAGTGTTGGATTAATCATCGGCTTTGTTTTACAACTGTATTTATCGAGGTAAGTTATCATTTTAACGGTACCTTAATTGACTAATTGCTATATTGTTTTAATATAAATGAATATATGCAAAAATGTATCTATGTTGTGATGAATTGACGGATAATGAGTTTCGGTTGAACCTTAAGAATTCTTAGGATACAAATGACATGTCATTAGGAATTTCATGTTTCAGGTGCTGGTCTTGAATGTCCTACTGATGGCCGAGTCTTGCATTTGTTGTGGACTCTCCACAGCTTGTGTGAGCAGCATTATGTAGCTTACATTCTGACGCACAGCTCTGTGACCAGGCCCATTTCATAGCTGGTGTGAGCAATGATGTAAAGGAAAAGTTATGCTTATATGTAAAGGCACACTATGTGTGAGCTTTCCCTAGTATCCAATGTAATTCTAGATGATTCAACGGGTAAGAATAGGAAATGAAATGGTAAGTATGCAAATGGAATGAATCATGATCTCATGAATATATTGATAAATTAAATGATATGTTTACATATGGTTGAATTCATTTGTATCATGGAAAGTATACTAACTTGTGAGTTGGTGATGTTGTATAGGCTTATACTAAGCTTATGGGATTGGTAATGACTTATGCTTATTCTATGAATTGTATAAATGAAATGGTAAATTATGTTTAAAGTTTATACAAGCTTACTAAGCACTCGTTGCTTACGTAATTATTTTTCTTTGTTTTATAGATTATCAGAAGCTCGACCGGTTGAAAACTCGTGGAGACTTATCACACTATCCAACAACTATTTTGGTAGAATTTGTGTATTTTGGCCAAGGTTAATATTGGTATGTATAGGTCCTTTGTAATGGTATTTCATGATGTGTAATGTATGTGCTGGGATGTTTATGCTTTGAAGTTTATGGTTTGGTTTGGTGTACTAAAATTCCTTACCAAGTTATGTCAATTTGGTCACTTTCATGTGATTGTATACAAAGTTCTTTTGGCATGTTTTGATGGCATTGCAAATGGTCATGTATGGTAGTAAAGTGAACTAGGCTGTGTGTTTGTGATATGGTCAAATTGCTTTGGTATGATTCTTAATGTTTGACACAATTGTGGCCTTTGAATGGCATATTGGTTAGGTGATTTAGGATGTTTGAAATGGCATGTTTATGTGTGTTTAAATGATGTTTAAACCCTTGAATGTGTACCCAAATGGAATGGTTAATTATGCTTGAATAGGATTTGAAATGACTTGATTTTTAGGTAAATTTTGGGTTCACACGGCCTGGGACACGGGCTGTCACACGGTCGTGTGACATACAGGGCTTGCTATACCGCCTTGTGTCATTTAAAATTTCTTAGTGTTTTAAGTTAGTGAGTTACACGGCCTAGCACACGACTGTATGTGGAAGTGAGAGAGTTACATGGGTGAGGATACGGACTGGGATACGACCGTGTGTCGCTTGTTCGAATGTTACACGACCTAGGGCTATATCACACGGCCTGACCACACGGCCGTGTGACCCATGTATACCAATTTTTGCATATTTTTCTTATAGCTTCTTATTTGTTTCGAATTATTCTCGAATCACTTTTAAACTATTTTTAAGGCCTCGAAAGCTCAATTTAGGGACAACATGCATGTGATTGAAAGGTTTATGATATATTGAATTTATTAAACATTATGATGTTAAATGTTTTCTGATTGTACGGTAATACTTTATAACCCTAATCCAGTGACGGAGATGGATTAGGGGTGTTACAGGGATAATGCGAAGAATTTTTGCCAAGCTATGAGGAACTGAGTTTGTAACAACATCCCAACACAGTCAAGCTTCCCCTACCACAACAACATTTCTGGCCTCTCATGACCAAAAAATCTCGAATTCTCTAAAACTATTAGAATAAAGGTTGTCTCTGTTTGAGGTGCAGCAATATCTGATGATGGAAGAGTTGGAACAAAGCAATGAACGCCAAGCTAGGCACTAGTCATATGTGAAATATAGGGATTTGGCATTAAGAAAATCACTGTAGAAATTTTTTTTGATACCATGCCAGAATTTCCTACTTTCCAAGCTACTTTGCTCTCATCTACAGAGTGCGGAAAAGAGCCAGTTCCACCCTTTCCTGGAACTAACCCCATGATTGATGGAGTCATTACAGATAAAAGAATAATTGTTGAGGAGGAATTAGAAAAGTCAGCCCCTACCGACTAAGAGAAAGAAATAGAAGAAGGAAAGGAAGAAACAAGTGTCCCCACCACTACACTAGCTATTATCACTGAAAAAGGTAAAACTCTTGATTCGACTTCTTCACCCATCTCCATAATTGCATAGGATCAAGTAATCGATCAACTGATCGATGAACTAATGGAGACTGACAAAGAAGGTGAGGAAGCTAACCTACAAAAAAGGAAGATGCGATACAAAGTCAGTGCTCGCAAGTCCACGAGAAAGAATTGAATGAAGTACAAACGTTCCAGTCCAAGAAGGTTAAGTTTTATTTTTCTCTCATGCATTACATAAGTTTTTTTTTCTTGTTTGTGTGCATATTCATACTTGTTATATATTGTTCATGATTTTACATGCATTGAGGATAATGCATCCCTTAGGTTTGGGGTGTATTGTATATCTAGGTTGCATTTTGTATGTTCATTTTGGTATATAGGATATTTTGCCATGACATAATAACTATTGAAATACTACCTTCTCTATAAGAAGTACAATTTTTCTTTATGATGTTCGATGATGAGCTTAAAATTTTTTTGATATACCTAGAACATGCAACAATGGATTGGGTAAAGTTAGATTAGGTTAAGTTACTTGGAAATTGATTTCTAAAGATGGGATGTCATAAACTCTGTATTTTTTTTAGTTTTTTGAAATATAGTATTTTTTAATACCCTTAAGGATTTTTGAAACCAAACATTAGTAAATTGCCATGACATTTTGTTTAAATAAATATGCACTCCAATGCTTAGAGTTGCTAAGTAGGCCAGCATCACTTTGTTTGCTCCATCGTGCTATTAATTGGAAAGGAGGACCTAAGTAAGAGTGTGTGGTATAACTTTAAGGTGTGTTCCATTGTAGCAAAGTGCTGAGTAGCTAAGGAGGTAGTTGTATGCTCCATCCATTTTTTTAGTTAAAACCCTTAGCTTCATGAATGACTTCTGGTTTAAATTGTGACATGATTGAGTACTCAGTAATCTTTTGTATGTTCCATCATGATTGTCAAGTCAAAAAACTTTGTGACATGTTAAATCCCCTAATAATAATTTACTTTATTGTTTCAAGAAAAAAAAAAGAATAAATATATGAAAAATAACATCTTTTGATATAGACTTGAAGTAAGTGACTTCTATTTAAGTAACAAATGAACTAAGCAAATAAAAACGATATTTGCTATAGGACGAAAGATAAAATGCATGGGTACTTAGGAAATTTTGTTTTTAGGGAGAAATTTTTGCATTGTCTTTGCTAAACAAACATGTGACAATTGAATTAGTTTTAGGAAAAGAGAAGATTGCTGAGAACGAAGGTATAAGTTATTTTCCGAATAGCTAGGTAGTACAAGAAAGTATATTTTGCGAAGGTAAGATGGGTGCATTCATGCATTTAGATGTATTTTGCTTGAGGACAAGCAATAACTTAGGTTTGGAGGTGTGATAACTCTTGAAAAGAATTATATTTCATGCCTTTAAACCTAGCTAATTGCTTGTACTTAAGTAACATTTCATTATATTTTATAGTTCGCATTTTTTATATTGCATTAGGGCTTAGACTATAGTGGAATTAGGTTCTTTTAATCACTTGTGGTGGATTTTTTTGGTGTTAGTGTGACAGGGAACATGTTTTCAAACGAGGAAATAAAGAAGTGAAGTTTTGTTAAGGCAAAGTGTAGACAGTTTGCTAGCATGGATGCCATGGCAATGCTAAGAAGACCAAATCAACATTTTTTACAAAGCAGTTCAAATTCAAATTCAAACTTGTACCAGATAAACTCCTTTAAAAGAGGAGAAGATAATCACGAGCTGTTAGCCAACCCTAGCCTAATCTATCTATAAAAATCGATGAATGAGATCTTAAAAATATCGAAGAAAAAGTGAAAAAGATCCTTAGGAATGAATAAGGGTTCAGCTGTGTAAAGGACAGGAAGTTGAAAGCAGTCATTGTTAGCTATCATAGGATGTTGTGCTGCCAAAGTGTGGACTGGGCAAACGAAAGCTACTTCCCAAAGTTCTTCTGCTATTTCCTTCGAAAGATTGAATTGTAGTAGTTGAATGCGATGTTAGATAATATTTGGTTTGGAATTTTAATTCCCAGCCCATGAGCTAAATCTCATAGGGTTGGGATTACTTTCGATGAAACCTTAACTATTTTTATGAATGCCATATATATCTCATTTACTTTACTATTTCATTTGATTGTTCTCATCTTTTAATTAAAATGCAATGATCTCTAGACATAGAAGGTTGTTCGCATGCTATAAACTGATTCTAATTCCAAAAGGGTTGGATTGGTTGGATTAAAATTAAATGAAATTAGAAATTATTCGATAGACACTTGTAGTCAACTCTAGATATAGAGTCACGATCATATTGAAGGAACCCATGTAAGATATCTAAAAAGCCCATAGACACGGGCAAGGTGACTTGAGGTTTTGTCTTTGCAAGAGGCAGGCCAATTTAGAACTCTTTTGTGTAGTAAAGTAGATATGATTTTGCCAAGGCATTATTCACAGTAAGGGTTGATTCTGGGTAATCCTGACCTTCCTAATCAACATCACTCTATCTTTAATCTTTGTCATAGTATCTTTGTCATAACATATTTAGTTGTCTATTTCTTTGTTTACAATTTTCAGATAATCACTCTTGTTATTGCCATTACATTTCTGCTTTCACTGTTGCCATAGCATTTCCAGTTATTCATTAATTACACGTATTTCTTACATCATTACTCCACTAATTGCCACTGCATATTTATCATTGACTTTGCCATAACATTAATTGCATTTTATTATAATAACTTGATCACTTTTGTGCCTCAAACCGATCCTGGTTGGAATGATGCTCATCACTTTATTACTTGAACTGATGTGTATACTTGCATAAAATCGCATATCATTTCACACGTGATAGTTATGCAAAACTAAGGTAGTGGATTAGGCAATTGGGGTCAAGCCATTCTAAATCTCTCTATTCATTGTTTCATATTCTTTTTTTGCTTCCACCAAAATTTTAAAGGCCAATTCACCCCTCTCTTGGCAATTTTAGTTTGATTAATCGAGCTAACAATTGGTACAAGAGCTAGTCTTTAAAAGACAGTTTAATAACCAAGAGAAGATCCTCGAGGTAGCTCAACTTTTATTTATTCAAACCACACAAGATGAGATCTACTTCTGACTCTATTATGGTTGGTGAATCTCAATTCATTAATAAACCTCCTTACTTTAACGGTGCAATTATTCATATTGGAATACTAGAATGATGTTGTTCATACAAGCCAATGATTTTGCCTTAAGGGACATCATCATTGATGGTCCATCTATACCTCAAAAGTAAGAATAAGAGATCTTAGTTCCAAAGAGTAAGAAGGAATTGAACGAGGAAGATAGGAGAAGCATACAACTCAATGCCAAGGTTATGCACACTCTCTTTTATGCACTTGGTTTGGAAGAATATTGTAGGGTATCTTTATGTTCTAATGCCAAGGAAATTTAGGGCAAATTGGAGGTCACTCTTGAGGGTACCGATAAAGTTAAGAAATCAAAGGTAGGAATTCTCACTCTTAATTATGAGACATTTATGATGAAGCCTGATGAGGACATCAAAGCTATGTTTGATATATTCACCATCATCATCAATAAGCTCAAATCCTATGGGAAGACCTATCCCAATGAAGAGTTAGAAAAGAAAATGCTTAAAAGCTTGCCAATGTCTTGGGATGCCAAAGTTACAACCATATAGGAAGCTAATAATTTGGTGACTCATTCATTAGATAAGCTGAATGTATAACGACTTGAAAGGCGATGGGTTGGGAAAAGTGGTTCTGGAACTCCCATTCTATGAGCTGGACCCGTAAATATTTAATAAAATTATTTACAGAGATGATTTTTAGGCTAATTGAATCTTGAATAGGCAATTTCATTTATGTGGTGCTTAAATTAAGTACAAGGACTAAATTGCATAAGAGGTAAAAGTGCAATCTATAAAAGGATTATAATTTGAAATAAATAGGAAAGGTTAAAGTGGAAATTAACCATTTAAGGTTGTTATTGTCGTTTAGGTGAGTACATGTATGATATATTATATGTTAATAATATAATATAAAATAATAAGATATAAAAGATTAGAAATGTAGAAGGTGGGGATGGGGGTCGGTGAAATGAAATAGTTTGTTTCTTCATCCTCAGACTACCGATATAGGGGGAGAAAAGTTTGGAGAAAAATGTTAGGGTTTTCAAAGTTCAAGCTTCAATTGGTATGCTTAAATTAGTTCGTTTCTTAAAATTTTTACATTTTCAGAATCCTGATTCTATAAACTAGTTGATCCATGTCTTATTTTTCGGTATTGTTAAAGATTGAATATGCTACCATTGTTGTATAATTAAAGTGTTAAGGACCAGTTTGATAGATTCTTGGATTAAGTTTGAAAGTTATGTTGATCCCGATTTTTTGGGATTAGATTGAATAATATACAAATGTTGTGTATTGTTAATGTGTTCTATTTATTTAATCCATAACTAATGCCAATTAGAGCCTTTAAGGAAGAAGGGAAAAAATAAGATCGACGATGAATAGCTTGGTGATAACGGTTGGTGTTTCTATAACCCAACTGTTTCAATTATTGTTCTCATATATATATATATATATACACATATCTAAATATAAATTACTTTGCATGGTAAGTATATAAAGAGAGTTAGTCTTTGAAATAAATTGGTGAAATGGTAAAACAAAATTGAAACATTGGTTTTGATTGAATGGTCACTTATTTGTTGGTTCTACCGACCAGCGCAAAACACATTTATTGTCAATTATACCGACCAATACTGGGCACATTTATTTTTTAGTTCTATCGACTAGAGTAGGGCACATTTATGTGAGTCGAGTCGTCTTTGTTGCCCGATCGTCGACGAGAAAGTATCGTTCCAAAACTTGAAAGTTGCTTGTAGTTGGATAAGAATAGGTTAAATATGATAAGAATAGGTTCGATTTAAGAAGAAAATGAAATGGATAATTTAATGGATAGGTGGAATGGAAATTCAAACTTAAGCGTCAAGAACGATCCAACACTATGAAAAGTGTTGCCCCGAGACTTATATTGCTTAAGGAGGAAAGGTGATGAAGGAAATGGGACCTTGACCGTTACCTAAAAAGGTAGGAATCAAAGGTATAAAGATAGGAATGAATGTCACACCAAATCGGTGATAAGTTCAAAGAGAATCAGGTTGACGCCACTGACGAGCAAATAAGTCAAGATGAGACTTAAACGAAATTAGAGAGGAAGAAACCGCACAAAAGAACAATATGTTCATTAAAAATGGCAAAAGTTTGGATCGCTTTTGAACTAGGAATCTCTCCTTGCGCATGTAAATCTAAACCCAGTCACCTGGTTCAAACGTCACTCGTTTACGTCCCTTGTTGACTTTACGAGCATATTGTTCGGTTCTTTGTTCAATATTATCCCTAACTCGCTGATGCAATTGTTTTACAAAATCTGCCTTTTTCTTTCCATCTATATGCACCAACTTATCAGATGGTAAAGGCAACAAATCCAATGGAGTTAAGGGATTAAATCCATAGACTACCTCAAATGGTGAATACTTGGTAGCCAAGTGTACCGATCGGTTGTATGCGAATTTGATGTGGGGTAGACACTCATCCCAAGTTTTTAGATTTTTTTTGAATAATTGCACGCAGTAGTGTTGACAAAACATGATTAATGACCTTCGTTTGGCCATAGGTTTGGGAATGGCTTGTTGTTGAAAACAACAGCTTGGCGCCAAGCTTTCCCCATAAGGTCCTCCAAAAATGGCTGAGAAACTTGGTGTCTCAGTCCGAAAAGATAGTCATTGGAACACCATGCAACTGCACAATTTCCCTAAAAAATAGATTAGCAACATTTAAAGCATCGTCAGTTTTGTTACACGCAATGAAATGAGCCATTTTTGAAAACTGATCAACTACAAAAAACACAGAGTCTTTGCCGTTCTTTGTTCTAGGAAGGCCTAAAACAAAATCCATAGAAATATTCATCCATGGTGCTTCTAGGATCGACAATGGAGTATAGAGTCCATGTGGCTGGATCCTTGATTTCGTTTTCTTGCAAGCAATACAGTGATCGCATATTTTAGCCATATCTCGTTTTATTTTCAGCCAATAGAAATGTTCTTGAAGAATAGCCAAAGTTTTGGCAATGCCAAAATGATCCATTAATTCCCCACTATGTGCTTCATGAACCAGCACGTTTCAATTTGATCCTTGGGGTATGCACAATTTATTTTCTTGAAAAAAGAATCCATCTTGCCGATAGTACCTATCATATACATCTTGTACACATAACTTGTTAATTTTTCCAAAATCAGAGTCATCAATATATAAATCCTTCAAATAAGTGAAACCAAGCAATTTAACATCCAAACAGTTTAAAAGAGCATACCTTCGCGACAGAGCATTCGCAACAATATTTTCCTTACCTTGCTTATATTTAATCACATATGGGAAGGATTCTAAGAACTTGACCCATTTTGCATGACGTTTGTTGAGCTTGGTTTGCCCTCTCAAGTGTTTCAAAGCCTTATGGTCCATGTGTATAATGAACTCTTTATGCCAAAGGTAATGCTGCCATGTCTCTAATGCACGTATCAGCGCATACATTTCCTTGTCATATGTGAGATTGTTGAGCGTAGCTCCATTAAGTTTCTTGCTGAAATAAGCCACTGGGCGCCCATCTTGTGTTAAAACTGCACCTATTCCTAAACCAGAAGCATCACATTCCACTTCAAAAATTTTGTTAAAATCCGGTAAACACAAAAGTGGAGCATTAGTTAGAGAATCTTTGATTTTAACAAAAGCATATTCTTGTTCATCAGACCAAATGAAAGGAGAAGTCTTTTTGATAATACCAGTCAATAAGGTAGCAAGAGTGCTAAAATTCAGTACAAATCTCCTATAGAAGCTTGCAAGGCCATGAAAGATTCTAACTTGGCTGATGTTGGTCGAACATGGCCATTCTTGTATCGCTTTAATCTTGTCTTGATCCACCTCGAGACCACTTGCACTTACAACAAAACCTAGAAAAACAACTTTGTCAGTACAAAAGTTACCTTTCTTAAGGTTTGTATATAATACTTCCTTTCGTAAAACCTCCAAAAAAGAACACAGATGTTCAAGATGATCAGATAAGGATTTACTATAAACTAAAATATCGTCAAAATAAAATACACAAAAATGACCAATGAAAGACCTCAAAACATGGTTCATCAACCTCATGAAGGTACTCGAGGCATTGGTGAGGCCAAATAGCATCACTAGCCACTCATACAAACTATATTTGGTCTTGAACGCAGTCTTCCACTCGTCCCCCTCCTGCATGTGAATTTGATGATAGCCGCTTTTTAGATCGATCTTGGAGAACAATTTAGCACCCCGAAGCTCGTCTAACATATCATCAAGTCTAGGGATGGGATGATGGTATTTGACAGTAATCTTGTTGATAGCTTGGTAATCTACGCACATCCTCCATGAACCATCCTTTTTAGGCACCAACAGAACGGGTACCGCGCATGGACTTAAACTCTCTCGTATATATCCTTTCTCCATTAACTTTGCTACTTGTCATTGCAACTCCTTAGTTTCCTTAGGATTGCTTTCGTAAGCTGGTCGATTCAAAATTCGAACCTCGGGAACAAAGTTTATTTGGTGTTCAATACCTCGCAAATGAGGCAACCCATTAGGTACTTCTTTCGGGAAAACGTCTTCGAATTCCTGAAGCAATGAAACAACAAACAAAGGCAAAGAGTTTTCAAGTTCGTTAGCATCGAATAAACACTCCTTGTACATAAGTACAAATACGGGTTGGCACATCAACAAGGACTTTCTTATTTCTTTTTCCCTCGCAAATACGCTCATTTTACCACCTCGTTTTCTTTTTGACTTACTTGTTCCTCTCGTAATTTTACCTCCACTCCCTCACTTTTTCCTTTCTTTTTTTCAATTTTCTTTTCTTTCTCTTTTTTAATCTTTTTTTTGTACTTTTTCTTTCAATTTCAATTGATCGTGGTACACTTGTTTTGGAGTCAGAGGGACTAAAGTTACATTTTTACCTCGATGCTTGAATGTGTACCGATTTGTATATCCGTCATGGATCACGCGCCTATCAAACTACCATGGAATCCCCAAAAGGAGATGTCCCGTATGCATGGGAACTACATTGCACACCACTTTATCTTGGTACTTCTCGATGGAAAATGCTACCACCGCTTGCTTTGTCACTTTAAGCTCGCCTCTATCATTCAACCATTATAACTTGTATGGAGTTGGATGTTTAGTTGTGGCCAAACCGAGCTTTTCCACTAGCATGTTGCTTGCTACATTAGTACAACTTCCACCGTCAATAATCATACTATATACCTTGCCTTGGATGTGGCATCGAGTGTGAAAAATATTCTCCCTTTGTTGATCAGTTTCAGCACTTTGGACGCTGAGGCTTCGCTTCACCACAAGTACTTCTCCTTTAATCGGTAGCTCTAATTCCTCTTCTTCATCATTGGATGGCATTTCAGGCTCATTTTCAGCCTCCTCCTTGGATTTGATTTCTTTGTTGGCCCTTACCACCATAACACGTCGATTAGGACATTGGCTAGCTATATGCCCCCGGCCTTGACACTTGAAACATTTTATGTCTCTCATGCGATTTGGCATTTGCTCATTTTTATTTTAACTTAACTCGCCAATGGGCTGATTGGATTTAGCTGTTACAACCGGCTCCTTTGTTCGAATAAGGGGTTTGTTGACTCCTTGGCTCTATTTGTTAGTGGAGGGATTGGCATAGAATCGACTAACTCTTTTTCGTTTGAGTTTTTTTTTGACCTTAATCACCATGTGGACCATGTCCATCACTTCAATATAGTGTTGTAATTCAACTATGTTGGTGATGTTAGGTTTAAACCTGCAAAGAACCTAGCCATTGTCGCCTCTCGATCCTCCTCTATATCAGCTCAGATCATTGCTATCTCCATTTCTTTATAATAGTCTTCAACACTTCTATTACCTTGAGTAAGGTTTTGGAGTCGTTGACAAAGATCCCGATGGTAGTACGAAGGAATAAATCGTTTCCGTATGACTGACTTCATTTTAGCCTAAGTAGAGATGGGTCTTTCTCCATTTCGTCTTTGACTCGTGACAAGCTGGTCCCACCATACAATTGCATAGTCTAAAAACTCGATTGTCGTGAGCCTCACCTTTTTACTCTTCGAATAATTGTGGCATTAAAAAACGAGCTCAATCTTTTTTTTCCCACTCCAAATAAGCTTTAGGGTCATTTTTACCTTGGAATGGTGGAATCATCATCTTAATATTTTTAAGATTGTCATCTGGTCGGTCTCGATCTCTAGGACCCTGATATCATTGGTGGCCTCGTTGTTGTACATTTCGGGCAGATGAATGATCACATTCTTGTTCACTTTCTTTATTACGCCCTTATCTTGCATCTTCCAAACTTGCCTCACGCTATTCTCGTGTCTTGACTCGGAATAATCAATCTTCAATTGGTTCAAGTTTTCGATCGAATAACTGCTCCATTTCTCGTATGAGTGCTTTAAGGGTGAGATCTGGCATGCCTCCTCCAACGTTTCTTATAGGACAGAACCCACCTTCCATGTTTCGATTTCTTTCCGGACTATGTGACATTTTAAACACTCACACAAAAAAAAAACTCACCAATTCTCTCACAAAGAAATCACACTCACTTGGCTTTACTCGCTCGAATAGTCTCACATTCTCTTGCCTTTTTCCACTCAAGTTCACCTCTCAAAGTTCTTCAAGGACTACTTAGATGAATCAGCACCCGTTGGGGAGTCAGTTTGTAAAAGTGATGTTTGGGTTGGAAGTGAGAAATTGATGTTGGGACAAAGGGTAGGCTAGCAAACAAAATGAGATGGGATTAAGTGCGGCCAAATGGATTGTTGGTAGGAAATAATTTTCAGGCTGAAAAATTTGTACTACAAACTTTTTTTTTAACTTCTGATTTTTTTTCAATAATTTCAAATTTGCACTTCAAATATGTATATATTTTTTTCATGAATTTTTTTCGATTTTTTTCAACTAAAAAATCTCGGAAATACCAAAAACGTCGATACTTACTTCAATTTAACCAGATCTAATACTAAATGATACGAACTCACCTCGGTGATTATTCAAGTCGTTTATTGCCCGATCGTTAAAATTGAGTAAATCTGAACGGTTTGCAAAAATAGGCTTGAAATTATGAAAGATAGGCTCAAATGGAATGGTATTGAAATGGATATGGAAACAAAGAATTGGGTTCGGCTAAGGCTTAAGAGTGAACCAACACAATTTGCCGTGTTGACCTAAAACTTAGACAAGCACTTAGGTTGAAAGGTGATGGAAATAGAAAAGATAAATTGATAATGAACCTCGACCCACTATCAATGGATGATAGGAACCTTGGTATAGATGAACGCCACACTTTTAACAAGTGATAAGTTCAAGAAGACAGGATTGACGCCACAATGATTACTCAATAAGTCAATTCAGTCTAAGGAAAGCAATGAGAGTATGAACACTCACAAAGTAAAATAACATTTATAAAATGATCCCAAAGTCCCTTATAATGAGCTGATTACAAGTATTTATAATGCTAGATAAGGCCTAGCCGAATAGTCACAAAGATCAGCTTAAATGAGCTATTTATGGCTGAAATAAAACTTAATCAATAAGTAAAAACTTTTGAATTCCTCTAAGCCTAAATAACAACAACTATCAATATGAATTATTGCTTTAATTTAGCTGATTTATTGAGCTTGAATGCTTAGGTTTCATGCCCTGTTGGCAGCTGAATGGTCTTCAACACCATTGATGATATTTTAAGCACATGATGGCATCATTTAAGTAGTAATCAGTTATGGAAGAAGAAAAGGCTGCCGAATATAAAGGATGTGTAATACTCTCTTCTAATTGCTTTAACAACTCCTTTAAATGATGAATAAAGCTCTCTTTTAAATGATGTAACAACCTTTGTATGCAACCGATCCCAACTTGAATAGCTGCATTAATGACTTTGTAACAGCCATGTAACCAATCCCAACTTGAATAGCTGCATTAATCACTTTGTAACAGCCCTTGTACATAACAGTTTCCAACTGATTAGTCACCTACAATCAAACACATTAAAACACATTAAAACACATTAAACTCATTAAACACATTTAACACTTAAATTAATTTAATAAACTGTAAATAAACATATTTAACAATAAGCTATTCCAGCAATTACAAAAACTAAGATAAGTATTTATTCCAGCAACTAATTAACTAAAATGAGTTTAATAAAAAAACAAAGTCCAACAACCTAATTATAAACTAAAATAAGTTTAATGAAGTCCAACAACTCAATTATTAACTAAGATGAGTTTAATTAAATTAAAGTTCAGGTTGCAATAAATTGCAAGAAATGCCTATTGAGTTGGTCCAAGCATGATCAATGGATTTGGCTACCTGCTCTCTCCAAGCTCGATCAACATGGCTTGCTAACGCATCTTGAAACCTCTTAGCTCATGACCAAGTTATAGGTCCTTGTGGTAGCTCAACAGGTTCGGTGGTAACTTTCCAAGCTAGGGTTACATTAGTAGGGCACATTTATTGTCGATTATACATGTAACACCCCTTACTCATGTTCGACGCTGAAATAGAGTACGTGGCATTACTGGACTTAAACACACTTAAACACACATTTCCGAGCCATAAAATTTTAACCAAATTAAAAATTTTTGCATTTATTCATAAAGTCCTTAATATGAGCCTTAGAGGCCTTAAAACGTGTTTTGGAAGTGAGTCAGGACTAAATTGAGAAGATTAGAAACTTTTACAATACTTAGAAAATTTTTCCACCACATAGGGGTCACACGCCCATGTAAACTTGGCACATGCCCGTGTGGTTAGGCCGTATGGTCACACACATCCGTGTCCTTACCCTGTGTAACTCTCTGACTTGTAATTTACGAGCAAATTTACGTCACATGGCCAAGCCACATGCCCGTGTGCTCAGCCCGTGTTGATTTATTTTTCATTTCAAAGCTAAAGCAGTTTTTACACGTCCTGGTACACGCTTGTGTTCAAGGCCGTGCCCTTCACACGGCTGAGACACAAGCCCATGTCTCTACCCGTGTGATAAAACTTGGGAATTCTGTTTTAAAAATTTAAGGTGCAGAGACACATGGCCTGATCACACGCCATGGGGCTGACCGTGTGTCACATACGGCCTAGTCACACGCTCGTATGTCTACATGTATAGAAAAAACTAAGGCTATTTACCAAGCCATTTCACCACCCGTATTCACACATACACTTACACCATTTCAGGGATACAAAACACAATATAATTAAGTAACATAACATCCATAACTAAGCACATTATAGGCCATTTCAATATGACAATCACCATACTCATTGTTTATCATATTTCACCTATCAGAACCTAACCATTTACCTATCAAAAGCATGTCCAAATCATAAGGCATAACATATGTTTTTCACTTACAAATACCAAAATCTCAAAATAAGCCAACTTAAATAGCCAATCACACCAACATTTACATCATTTATGAACCAAAACACTTGGCTATTCATATTAAACCCATTTAGGCATTAAATAGCCAAAAAGACTTATACATTTCGTAAACCAACTAGCCTATACATGCCATATAACCAAATTCACAAGATTTAAGTACCGATACGATAGCTGGGTAGTGTGATGAGATCTCCGATAGCTTTCAACTTGAGCGAGTCTTCAAAATCCTATAAGCATAGGAGATATAACACAAAGTAAGCTATGAAGCTAAGTAAGCTCGTATGATAACAAACTCAACTTACCGAATAAACACTTGTTATGCATTTTCAAGCTAATATATGAACTCATTTAACTTCACATTTATACCATAAATCCAACCACATAATTAACCATAAGTTTCACAAGTTTACTCATTTCTACGTTTGTATGGATCAAATGCATATTTAACTAATTGCTCACATTTATGAATACACACAATTAAATACCTGTAAAACTTCATTCAATCCAATACTTATCGCATTTTCATTATCCAAGGTGAATTAGGTGAAATATCATAATAAAGCGTTATTTCATACACTGTGTGCCATACATATGTATAGTAAAACATTTATAACTTATAACTCATATATCTTTCAATTCATATTCCAAAATAGTTGAATAAACACAATATGGCATGAAGCATATTTATATACAAATCTTTCTTGTATCATATACATGATACACTATAAGCTCACTAATTTACCTCCACTCGATTTTCACATAGGTTTTGTACATACTTGTTTTACTTAATTCAGTAGTACCTACATTCTCGTCTCGACTTCGCCATTGAATCATTCGAAATCATTAAGGATACTCAAAATCATGCACATCAGTGCCGCATTTGTAGCCGAAGCTACCTAACATTTCATATCACATATAGGCTCGCTCTCGAGCTGTTCACGGGCTTGCTCACATAAGCTGTCATTTGATATGTAGTTACATAGTATTGCTCACACAAGCTGTTAGGAATCCGCAACAAATGCCGGAATACCCAGCCACTGATAGGACGTATAAGACCATCACCCGGAATCACATATGCATAGTACAATGCCATATCCCAGATATGGTCTTACATGTAATCACATATCGATGCCATAACCCAGCTATGGTCTTACACGTAATCACATATCACATACCGATGCCATATTTCAGATATGGTCTTAAATGGAATCACATATCAATTCCATAGCCCAGCTATGGTCTTATACAAAATTATAACTCGCCTTGGTGCAACCATGGTTTTTACCGTTAATTCATCCTTCGTTGTGAAATGATTCTGATTGATTCTGCATCTTTACTTGTTTTGAACATTTAATTTAAATTTTGCAATTCAATCAATTATATAATGCACTTAATACACAGTTTAATAATATTTATTAACATACGAACTTACCTCGGCATAAAAGTGGCGAAAAAGACCTAACCGTCAAATACTCGTCTTTCCCCCGTTCTAATTCCGAATCTCATTTTTCTCGATCTATAACATCACATTTAACTTATTTAATCATTATACTATTCAAAACAGCCCAAAATCACATTATGGAAAAATTACATTTTTGACCCTAAAGTTTCACATTTTTACAATTTAGTCCCTAGGCTCGTAAAATGAAATGTGTTCATTTTTCTCAAAAACCAAGCCTAGCCGAAGTTATAGATGCTTATAGCAGTCCACATTTTTCATTTAATCACACTTAATACCCATTTTACAAACTTTTTACAAATAGGTTATTTTTGACATTTTCACTAAAAATCATTTAGCAAAAGTCATTTATCTTACGACTAACATGCATTTTCTATCATTAAACATCAAAATACATGCATGTCTAACATGGGTAGAATTTTAAACTTTGATAACACTTTAAATAAATCCTTGGAAAAGCTAGTTTAGGTTACGAGGATTTCAAAAACGTAAAAATCACTAAAAATGGGGCTAAAACAAACTTATAATCGAGCTTGGAAGCTTGAAAAACCCTATCCATGGTTTCTTCTTGATACATTCGGCCCTAGGCTGGAAGATGGACAAAATTTTGCTTTTAATTTGGCTTTTTAATTCGTTTTATTACCAAATGACCAAAATGCCCTTAATGAAAAACTTTGGAAACATGCCTAACCATATCCATTTTCGTCCACCAACTTAACCAATGGTCTAATTACCTTTTAAGGACCTCCAATTTAAAAATTTCATAACAATTAGACACCTTTAACCTATAGAACTCACACTTTGCACTTTTTACAATTTAGTCCTTTAGACTAAATTGAGTGCCTAGACGTCAAAATTTTTTAATGAAATTTTCACAAAATCATTCCACAAAACTATAGACCATATAAATATATTAAAAATAAATTTCTTTGCGTCTGATTTGTGGTCCCAAAACCACTGTTTCAACTAGACCCAACATTACCGACCAATGATGGGCACACTTATTTGTCAGCTCTACAGACCAGCGTAGGACACATTTATTGTTAGTTAACTGACTAGTGCTGGGCATAATTATTTTTCGATTCTATAGCATAGGGTGCATTTATTGTTGGTTATACCGACTAGTGTTGGGCACACTTATTTGTCGATTTTACTGACCAGCATAGGACGCATTTATTTTTCAATTATACCAGCCAGTGCTTGGCATACTAATTTTTGGTTTTACCAGCCAATGCTCGGCATAATTCATTAATATAGATTTATTTGTCAAGCACTGGGTGCCAAATTTAGGGTGTTAATCGGAATCGCGTAGATGTCCAAGGTCGAGTTATGTTAATGTGGAAAATAAAGAGAGGGAACAAAAATAAAAATTAAAATGAGCTTGATGAATTGTATTAATATGGAACATGGATTTGCTTATTATTTCACAATATGATTAGGTTTCGGATCATTAGAATACTTCTAGATTGTTATCCAGTGTATGACTCTATTTTTTGTTATGTGTATAGGTTAGGTAATCATTGATCAGATTGTTAGTTCAACATCCAGTGGTAATCCCAGACTCAATGTTGGTGGTTTGTTTTTTTGGTCTTGGTATATACCTTGGAGGTTTAAGGTCTTTTGTTTAGTTGTTCCTTTTGTAGATGATGTAAACATGCATATTTGATAAATGAATGTGATCATTTAGCAATTTTAAAATGTGTTGAAGTGCCAATTATGGCATATTGGTTAGTTTTAGGATAGATGATTTTGACACGTTTCTAGTGTCATTGGATGTGTTATAAACCAAGTGAAATGAACTAGGTATGGAGTGTATCAGTGTGCAAGGTTTGGTGCTTAACTTGGCTTGTTTTAGGGGTAATTTATGCTGCATACAGGCTGAAACACGGGCTGTCACATGGCCGTGTGCCACACACAGCCACTCCGTATGGCCGTGTGTCATTATTGTTTAGGTCCAAGTTTCACACGGTCTAAGACATTACCGTGTGTCTCAAGTCAGAATGTAACACGGTCTAGCACATGGCCAACGACATGGCCGTGTGACCCAACAATGAATGCACACATGGTTCACACGCGACCTGCGACACGATTATATGGCCTTATTTTGAATACCTACACGGGCTAACACATGGGCTAGGACATGATCGTGAGTCTAGACTTTGAATGTCTAGACGGTTTGGACTATATTACACGGCTTGACCACACGGCTGTGTAACCCCTATTTTCTAAAATTATTTTCTAAAATTTTCAAGTTTTTCTCAGATTTTTTGTTTTGATTCAAATTGATCTTGGATTGTCCCTAAACTATTTTTAGGGTATCGTAGGCTCAGTTTAAGGTCCATAAGTGTATTTTTACCATGATTAAATTTAATTATTAAATGTTAACATTTAATTTGTATAATTTTTTGTGGTGAAGTTAAATGTTTAAATTGTTCGAAATTGTATGGTAATTATTTATAAACACCCTATTACTTGGGTCCAGCAATCGAACTGGGTTAGGGGTGTTATAAATTGATTCTTTGCTCACTCATGAAATGAGACTCAATGAAGTAAATAAAGGAGAAAAAAAAGTTGAAAAAAAGAAGGTTGATATCGCCCTCAAGTCCACAATAGAAGAAGGTGATTCTAATGAAGATGTGGATGAGGATCAAGAGATGGTTATGTTTGCAAGAAGATTCAAAAGGTTCATAAGGCCTAATAAAGGAAGAAAATTCCAATAGAAGGAAAGACTCAAGATTGGATCTACCAAGGAGAAGGACCCTATCATACGTTATGAATGCAAGAAGCTGGGACACATGAAGTTTGATTATCTTCAATGAAAGAAAAGATGGTCAAGCAAATAAAAACTCAAAACTCATGTTGCTACTTAGAGTGATGAAGATTCATCTGACAATGAAGATCAAGAAGTAGCCAACATTTGCCTTATGGCCATCGAAGACTCTAAGGTAACTTCTAACTTATCCAATTCAACTTCTTATTCTTTTGATTAGTTACAATATACCTATGATGAGTTGGGTTTGGATTTTGAATTAATGGTTTCAAAATATAGAGAAACTATTTCAAAACTAAAAGATGAAAATAATTCTTTCTCCAAAGTCAAGCATGAACTTGAAAGTAAAATAAATGATATGCAAGCTAGTATAAATGATTTTGAGAAGAAAGAATTTTAACTTGCACAATTTTCTTTCTAAAGTTCATGATATCATCAAAAGCAACTTAAGTTGCTTAAGAGTGATAAAGCCCACCCTAACAAAGTTTTACCAAAAAGATTTTTAAGAGGAGAAAGTTTAAAACAAAACTTTGTCAAAACTAGCTTTAATTTCTATAAACATAGAGGTCCCCAAAATTTTTACAGAAGAAAACTTAATAAAAGTATATGGGTCCCTAAAGGACTCATAAATACTCAAGATATGGATACCAAAAGGGACAAAAATTATAGAAACTAATGCTTATGGACCTAAAACATTAGCATTACTTCAAGGTGGAGGATTCACTACAAAACTCATGGTACCTTGGTAGTACATGTTCAAAGCACATGACCGGTGACAAGAGCTATTTTTTTTCAATTTGAAGCCTAAAAATGAAGGAGAAGTTACACATTTGGTGACAACTGTAAAGGAAAAGTAGAAGGAATAGGCCCTATTGATAAAAAAATCTTCAATTTTTATTGAAAATATTCTTTATGTCAACGATCTTAAACAAAATCTACATATTAGCCAATTGTGTGTTAGTGGTCTCAATGTCATTTTTGAGTCTAATGGTTATAAAATAGTTGACATTGTCTCTAATAAGATTGTGTCTGTAGGATGTATGATAAGAAATGTTTATATGGTGCATTTTGAAGATTTTCATGATTCACTCATATTCCTTGTTGTTAAAAATGAAAATAATTCTTTATTATGGCATAGAAAACTAGGATATTCTAGCATGAGCATATTGCATAAACTAGTTAAAAATGACTTAGCGAGAGGATTGCCTAAAATTGATTTTGAATTAGATTAAGTTTGTGATGCATGTGTTAAGGGTAAACATAAAAGAGTTTTCTTTAAACTTATTAATGATGTATCAACTTGTAAAGCTCTTCTACTAATTCACATAGACTTATTTAGTCCTATTAGAACAACTAGCTTGGTAGAAAACAATATGATTTTATGCTTGTTGATGACTATTCTAGATTTACTTAGGTTCTTTTTTTAAATGCTAAAGATGAAGCTTTAGAAATATTCATTACATTCTAAAAAATGAATCAAAATGAAAAATGTTACTTTATTAAGAAGTGACCATGGAACCAAATATCAAAATATTGGTTTTGAAAATTTTTGCAACTCAAATGGAATTAGCCATAATTTTTCTGCACCCAAAATCCCTCAACAAAATGGAGTTGTTGAGAGGAAAAATAGAACTTTAGAAGAAATGGCTAAAACCATGCTTTGTGAAAATAATTTACCAAAATATTTTTGGGCGAAAGCTACAAACACTGCTTGCTATATTGTTAATAGAGTAATAATTAGACCTATTTTAAAGAAAACTCCATATGAACTTTTCAAAAAGAAAAAACCTAACATTAGCTATTTTCATCCCTTTAGATGCAAATGTTTTATTTTAAATAATGACAAAGATAATCTTGGTAAATTTGATGAAAAAAGTGATGAAGAAATTTTTCTTGGTTATTCTTTAAATTCTAAATCTTTTTAAGTGTTTAACAAAATAAATTTAATAGTAGAAGAGTCTATACATGTTATTTTTTATGACTCTAACCCTCTTCCTAGAAAGGATTCTTGTGTTGATGATGATGATGCAGAAATTTTTAATAAGAATGATAAAGAGGATCAATCATCAAGTGAGAAGATACAAGAGCGAACACAAGATGCTTTAGAAGAGCTTACAATAGAGGAAAAGGAAGTCATTCATCCAAGAGAGTTTAACTATGTGAATGATGGTAAGATTTTGGGAGATCCATCAAAAGGGGTAACTGCTAGATCTTCTCTTAAAAATACTTGTAATTTTGTTGCATTTATCACATACATTGACCCTAAAAATATCAAAGAAGCATTAAATAATGAATATTGGATATTATCTATGCAAGAAGAGTTAAACCAATTTGAGAGAAGTAAAGTATAGACCCTAGTTGAAAGACCTCATGATAAATCTACTGTAGGTACTAAATGAGTTTTTAGGAACAGACTAGATGAGAGTGTTAACATAGCCAGGAACAAGGCTAGATTTGTTGCTCAAGGTTATACTCAAGAGGAATGAGTAGATTATGATGAAACTTATGCTCCTGTAGCTAGGATGGAAGCCATTAGGATGCTTTTAGCTTTTGCATGCTTTAATGATTTTAAATTATATCAAATGGATGTAAAAAGTGCTTTTCTAAATGGTTTTATAAATGAAGAAGTATATGTTGAACAACCATCTAGTTTTGAAGGTCCAAAATTTTCAAACCATGTTTTCAAACTTTCAAAAGCTTTATATGGTTTGAAACAAGCTCTTAGAGCTTGGTATGAAATATTATTAAATTTTTTTGTTGAAAAAGGCTTTTGTAAAGGGAAGGTTGACCTAACACTTTTTATCAAAAGAAAAGATAAAGATTTATTAGTAGTTTAAATTTATGTTGATGATATCATTTTTGGTTCTACTAATGATCTTCTTTGTCAAGAATTTTCTAAGCTAATGGATGGTGAATTTGAGATGAGTATGATGGGAGAACTAAATTTCTTTTTAGGATTCCAAATCAAGCAAGGAAAGGATGACATATTCATCAATCAATCTAAGTACACAAAGGAAATGCTCAAGAAGTTTGGGATGGGCACTCTCAAACCACAAGCTACTCCTATGAGCCATTCTACTAAGGTTGATAAATATGAGGAAGGTAAATGTGTTGATTTAAAGTTATATAGGTCTATGATTGGCTCTTTGCTTTATTTCATCACAATTAAACTCGATATCATGTTTAGCGTTTGCTTGTGTGCTAGATTTCAGTCATGTCCTAAAGGATCACATTTACATGCCCTTAAGAGAATCTTTAGATACCTTAAAGTCACTCCTAATTTAGGTCTTTGGTATCCTAAAGACTAATCCTTTAGCTTGCATGCATTCTCAGGTGTAGATTTTGGAGGATGCAAATTAGATAGGAAAAGCACCTCCGGTACTTGTCAATTCCTAAGCAACATACTTATATCATGGTTTTTAAAGAAACAAAATAGTGTTGCATTGTGTCACATCCCAAAAACCAAGTTAGTAGGATTGGACTTTAAATTATGGGTTTGAGAGAAAAATCAAATTTTGTGTCATAAGAATTATAATAGGATAAAATAAATAATTAGTTAATAATAGTAAAAATAATAATTAAATAAAATAATAATGATATTAATAATTGGGGCATTAGTAAAAATTAATAGAGAATAATTTGGAATAATGTTTAAAGTAGAGGTTAAATGTGTAAATTTATACTAGTTGTTAAAAAGTGAGTTATTAGTTATTAGATCAAGGGAGAAATAAGAGAGGGCTTAGAAGGAAAATAGCTCAATTTTAAAAATATTAGTTGGCTATAAAAGCCACTTGCCTACCCGATTTCTCTCTATGCTTTTTTATTTTAAAAATTTGTTAGATCTAGATTGGAAATTTTTTTCTAACAAATTTATGCATCTTTTATATTTTCTTGGCATCCAAACACTCTCTATTCTTTCAATTTTACAAGAAAATCACTCTTTCTTCTCCAATTTCTCACCTAAATTTAGCTCGTTTTTACTCAATGGTGCAAATTCGTGGAGGTTTTCGAACTAAAGGTAAATATATTGTTTTCTTATGTATTACATTTTTATTAGGTGTTTATAATTTAAATTTTCATGAATTTTCATAGAGTAATCAAGAAAATTAAAAATCCATGGTTTTAAAACTATCTTTTGCATAAAAATGGTGAATCTCATAATAAAGAGCAAAAAGATGTTTTTAAAATGATTTTTAGTATATTTTGACGAGATTAAGAGGTTTACAAATTCAATTTATCAAAATCTTTAAATAATTGCATGAATTAAATGATTTTCTGTTTAGAATGAGAATAAACGATGGTTTTTTGAGAAAGGTAGTGTCTAGTAAAATTCAGTTGAATTATCAGTCTAGATCTACAATTAGGAAAAATTTAAGGGGTTAGAATGTAGAAATTAAGGATTTAATTAATTTAAAAAGAAGAAATTAAGTGAAATAGATTGTACGAAATAAGTCGAATAAGTATGTGTGAGTGGAGAGCCGTTGTATGAACACAAAGAGAGTAAGATAGATTATTTTTGAATGCTTCATAATATGTATATTTTGTGCAACGGTGAAAACATTGGTGGAGCCTCAACAAATCGGGATAAAGGCAAGCACAAAGTACTCTAGTTCGATGAGCCATGGTGAGCTACAGGTGAGTGTATTTGTATGCCATGTTTTAGCATGAATTGTTAAATCTAGACTTCTTCTTTGTGTAAATTCTTGCAATTTTGGTTGAATCGTTGAGTATATACATTGTGCGATTTTAAGAGTACAAGATATAGGAACTTATAATATATATACATGAGCTTTATTTTATATATAATATATATCTTAATGGATTTTGGTGTTATATATATAATATAATATACATATGTATGTGTGGGTTGTTATACATAAATAATATTATGTGTGGGTCTTACTATGTACATATATGCATGGGTCTTATTATATAATATATATAATTATGGATATGGTTTTATATAATATATAAATTTATGAGACTTTTAATGTATGCTAAAATTTGACGTGACAATGGTAACTAAATAGGTATGTATACATATGTAATATATATTCGTATATGGTTATGTAATGCTTGGGAATGGATATAAAAATAAATATTATAGTATGGATTTTTATAGCATGTGAATTTTATTGATAATGCACATTTATGTATGCATGAACTCGTAAGTGAATTATGAGATTTATGATATTACGAGTTTTGATTACTGTAAAATTATATTATTGTGAAATGCTAAGTGTGAGCTCAACAGTAATGTGAGCTAGTTATATTGAGCGTAATAAAATGTGATTAATTAGATATGTTGGAAATGTGAACACTTGAAATCGTTATCATTGGCATGCCATAGGATTGTGAGTACTCACCCCTTTTTTATTATGTGTTGGGCATTGTGGCTCAGAGATAGCGTTGGAGAGATAAGGGAATGTCAAGCATAGCTCCATTCATTGTAGATAGCATGGTGTGTTTGGAGAATGTGAGCATACATGCTATATTTACATGGAGATAGCGTACAACTTTATGAGTCGTGTGATGTGTTTTGGAGATTCATTTATCTAATGAGTATATAATTTGACTATGTTTCATATTCACGAATTGCCAATATATCACTGTGTTGAGTAGGTAATTTAATTTATATGTGAATGGTTAAAGTATGTTTAAATCCAAACATGTTTGGTGTGCATATTTGTGTTGTATGCATATGTACTCACTGAGCTTTACCAAGCTCACATTCCTTATTTTACCTTGCAAATAAATAGTTCGTGGATTAGTGAGGAGAGTAGTAAATCAGTGTTCCATCGCTAGATAATTTTTTTAGAGTATGTGTGTTAAGCTTTTAAACTTCGAAGTGAAGGCAATGTGGGTTGTACCAAGGGTTTAGTACTAGAATTAAACTTAGACATTTTAAATAAAAATTTCAACGGTTGTAAACAGAAATTATAGACTGTTTGATTTTTGGGATTTTTTTTAATGTTATAATTATTAGCTCGATTGCTTATTTAGATGGATTTTATTTCTTGATTAATATGATGGTAATTAAATGAACAAACAATTTTTTGCAACTAAGGGAGACCGCCGAGTATTAAGGTATGCTCTATACCTTCTGATTGGGTGAAATAAATGATTAATTTAGAAAGGCATGCACTTAGGTTTAATTTCCTATATGAAATATTCTGTAAATGTGTGGTGTGTACAGTTGGTTTGTAACACCCCTAACTCGTATCCGACGCCGAAATAGGGTTACGGAGTATTACCGGACTTATCACATAAACAATCGTACATTTTCATGTTCATTTCTCATAAACTAGCAATAGTCATTTAAATTCAATCATATAGTCCCTAACACGAGCCCTCGAGGCCCAAGACAAGCATTAAAAAATTCAGGACTAAATTGAGAACTCAAGGAAATTTTGGGAAAACATTGAAAATTTTCAAAGTGCGGGGGACACACGCCTGTGTTGTAACACCCTTTACCCGTATCTGATGCCGGAATAAGGTATGAGGTATTACCGTACTAAAACTCATGAAAACCTTTGAGTTAAACTCGAGAAAATGTGTCCCAATTAAAAACTTTTCCAATCACTGTCCTACGAGCCTTCTTATGGGCATACAAGGCCTAAATCAAGGTTCGGAATTATCCCGAGACCATTTTGTGTGCTCGAGAAAACTTCCTTTAAAAACCAGCAAAAACAGGGCACACGCCCGTGTGAGAGGGCAACATGCCTGTGTGACCTCTAAACATGGCCATGCTAATAGCCTGTGTACCCTACACGGCCTAGGCACTTTATGGACACGCTCGTGCCCCTTGCCCGTGTGGATTTAATTTCTAGCATCAACTTACAGGGGTTTTCACATGGCCTGGCGCACGCCCGTGTGCCCAGCCCGTGTCCCTCACATGGCCTTGACATGCCCGTGTCGTGGCCTGTGTGCAAAAACTTAGGTATTCTGTTTCTGACGTCATCACTCACACGGCCGTGGCAAATGTCCGTGTGCTGGCCGTGTCCTCCACAAGGTTGAGAGACACAGCCGTGTCTCATGCTCGTGGAGAATACTGATGGCATTTAATTCTTTCCATACAAGGTGCAGGGGACACACGGTCGAGCTACACCCCGTGTGCAACCCGTGTGTCTCACACGGCCTAGACACACGTCCGTGTATCTACCCGTGTAGGCAATATAGGGCTATTTACAAAGCCCTTAGCCACCCTGAAACACATACGAACATAACCCCAATCTTCATACACCATATCATAGCACCAATACTCATCTAATTGCCCCTAAATGGGTATTCATACATCAACCAATTCATGTCCAAAATACATGCATGGACTACTAAGAAACTTTGCACAATTTCTCATTCATTAAACAACTTGAATGTTTAGGCCAATTCCAAAGGCCATTTACAAAATGAAACTTGTAAATATAAATGGCTAACACAATTGGCTAACTAGCATGAATCATGCAACAAAATGACTAAAGGCCTATACATGCCATAATCAGAATGACTAACATAATTATACCAAAATGGAAATCTTAATAGTGTGACTTCGAGCTTTGACTTCTAACGATCCCTGAGCTAACACGGCAAATCTACATGGAAAGGAAAATTGAGAGAGTAAGCACAAATCGCTTAGTAAGTTGCATGAGATAAAAATAGCTATTATAAACAACAAATACAGCTAGATTTTAAAGTATTTGATACTTTATTGAATTTCTTACTCATACTCATGGCTCACACAACCTCAATATTAACTCAATCTCATACCTTGTTCATTTCCGAGAACTAGTCAATCTCGTAACTTATATTATCATTACCTCGTATCTTAATTGAGGGTACCTGTAACACTCGTCATAACTTTAGTCCTTTGCATTAACTTAGTCAACTTGAATAATTCCTCTATTAATATACTTGGAATATCAAAGGATAACCGTAATGCCATTTTCTTGCTAAGATGCCTAGGGCCATATCCTCAATATGGTCTTACATGGGATCTCACGCTGGTACCGAAGCCATATCCCAGATATGGTCTTATACAGGATCTTTTATGATGCCGATGCCATGTCCCAAACATGGTCTTATACGGGATCTTTCTTAGATACCCATGCCATGTCCTAGACATGGTCTTACAGAGAATCTATGTCTCATCTCGGTGTCGTCGCCATGTCCCAGACATGGTCTTATACGGGACCTTGTGTTGATGCTAATGCCATGTCCCAGACACGATCTTACATGGGATCTACTTTCAGTGCCGATGCCATATCCCAAACACGATCTTATACGGGACCTACAAATCCTCATAGTATGGCGACGGTATCCTCCGTATTCATTAACACATTCTAGTATCTCCTCATTTATTCTTAATGAAAACTAGTGTCAAAAATTTCATGGTATCATCATAGATATCATAGTAATTCACTATAAAAGTTCCATAATAATTAAAGCTAGAATATCACATACAACTTACCTTGGGTCCCCAAAATGTGACAAACGCTCGGTTTAGTCCACCACTTTTCTCTGTCCCTGGTTTTGGTCCGAGCTTTGAATTTCTTGATCTATAATAAATAAAATTCAATAATTTAATCATCATATTAATTTAAACAACCTCTAATTCACAATTTGGCAATTTGACCATTTTGCCCCTAGACTTTGACATAATGACCAATTTGCCCTTATGCCCGGAAATTGATTTTTATCAAATTTCCTCATTTCTCATGCCTATCTAAGCCCTTTCATGCATATGAAAACTTCAAATATTCATTGTTCATGCATTTACCAAAACAACTTATTTACTTACAATTTAGTCCTATTTAGGTGTTTTCTATGAACACCCATTTCCAAAAGTTGTTTATCAAACATCCTATATTCATTTTCTTCCATAAAAGTCCAACAAATAACATCTACATACCCATGTAAAAACTATAGACTTCAAACCAAAATGCTTAATACACCCCTAAATAGAGAGCTTATGTCATGAGGGTTTCAAATGTGTAAAAATATTCAAGAAAGGACAAAGAAATCACTTACAAATGAGTGTTAAAGTTGCTGAAATTTTTGACCTCTAAAACCCTCAAGAATGGCTGTTAATTTCGGTGAAAGAGACAACAAAATAAAAAAGATGACACCTTTTTCTTTTTATTTTATTTTAATGCACAAAATATCACCTAATACCAACAAATTTTGAATTTTCAACTCTTTTTGTCTCCCTTACAAAACATGGCCGGCCAACTCAATTTAAAGCACCTAATTTCCCTTTAAAGACTCCCAATTTTTGTTCTCTAGCTAATTAACACAAATTGCTAGCAAAATTAAACTTTTCCCTTTTAAGCGATTTAGTCCTTTTTCGCAATTAGGCCTTCAATCAAGTAAATTAACTCGCTAAATTTTTTGTGCACTCTTATAAAAATACTACAACACATAAAATAATATTAGAAAATTTTCTCTAATACTTTTTCATACTTAAACCTTCCAAATTTTCCTATTTTGCAATTTAGCCCTTAAAGACAAATTGATCCCTATTTCATAAGATTTCCTTCATGGTACTTTCTTACTAACATGCAATCATATTATAAACTTAAAATAAATCATAAAATGTACTTTTATACCTCGGATTTGTGGTCTCGAAACCTCTATTCCGACTAAGCTCTAGTTTGGGTTGTTACATTTGTGGCCAGGCCGTGTGTTTCACACGATCAAGAGACACGCCTGTGTCTCAGGCCGTGTGGACATTGGAAATGAGATCACATGGTCGTGTTCCAACCCGTGTTCAACCCTGTGTAACTCATTGACTTGGGTCACAAGGCCAACCACATGCTCGTGTGACTAGCTTGTGTAACTCTCTGACTTGCTTTCTAAAGTGATAACAGGGGATACACGGCAATGTCACATGGCCGTGTATGTCACACAGTTGAGACACACGCCCATGTCTCTACATGTGTAGACGAAAACAGGATATTTTCTAAGCCACATTTCTCACCCAAATAAGTACCAACCTAAGCTCAATAATGCACATACAACCATGGCATAAATAAGCATTCAAAACCAACCAATACAAAGTCTATAACATGCAATATCCATACATACAACATGATATCCATAAGCACATTCACTTGACCACTTTAAAGCATGCCAAATATACTTCTAAAACCTATCTACATGGTCAAATGCATATATACACTTGTGTGCCTAAAACTTAACCTATATGCCATATCTCAATCTCATCAATATGGTACTCAATGCATTCCCATGGCAATCATAAAATCATACAAGATGAGGCTAGCCACACATATATATACATACCAACATATACCAAATCAAGCCACATTAAATGGTTAATTACATGATAAAACATATAGGCTTTCATTAGCCAAATGACCTATACTTGCCATATAACCAAAATACATAATTCAGAAGTACCAAAAATAGCTGCTGGATAGTGTGATGAGATCTCCGATAACTTTCAAACTGAGCGAGCTTCCGAGTCACTATAAAACACGGAAATGAAAACAGAGTAAGCAATTAAGCTTAGTAAGTTTGTATAACTGAAATTATAACTCACCAATCAACCACAATTAGATAAGTAATTAAAATCATAATGCAACTCAATTTGGCTTCTTTAGCCTAACACATATTCATCCACAAGGTTAGACATAAAATCATAAATCTCACAGATTCAGTTTCCACATGATTTTCGTACATACCTGTACTGGTTCATATTGAATTCATGATATCGATTCATATCGAATTCATGCACTCTCGTAACATCACTGTGTCGTTGAACCATTTGGAATAATATCAACTACTCAGGTATCTCAGACACTAAGTGCCAATACATGGTCGAAACCATCTCTATCTCATATCACATATAGATGCTCACTCTCGAGCCATCACTGGGTCTCTCACACAAGCTGATGGTTAAGACGTAGCTACATGGTGCTACTCACACAAGCTAATGAGTAACCGTAACACATGCCTGAAAACTCAGCCACTGGTAGAACGTACGGGACTAGCACATATATCACGGTAACCCCTAATAACATGTCATTTGTATCCTATCTATTCCTAAGGTTCAACTGGGATTTCATATGTCGCCACATCCTCGTCAAGTATTTCTGTGAAGTCATATTAATCAAGAATGCAATAACAAAGCATTTAAATCACAATTACTTTAATGCTTATTAGCATACAAACTTACCTCGAATTAGTACTGAGACAATCAATCAGTTAATCCACTACTTTGTCTCCACCCCGATCTAATTTCGAACGTAGCTTTTCTGGATTTGTATAATCAAATTTAACTACTTTAAGTCTTATTCTATTCAATTCAATCTAATTTCATATTATTGCAAAATTACAATTTTTCCCCTAAACATTTAACTTCTTTACAATTTAGTCTCTAGCTTATAAAAATGCAAATTCATGCAATTTAACATCAACCCATGCTAGTGGAATATTATATAGGTCCCTAGCAAGCCCTATATTTCATTTACTCACCCATTTCACCACGTAATTTTTACTTTTATCAATCTAATCCCTATTTGACATTTTCAACCAAAATAACTTTACAAGATTTGTTCATCTAACAACAACCATTCATTTTCTATCATCAAACATCAAAACACATACACATTCATTAATGGTAAAACCCTAATACTTTAACATATTCAAAAATTAATCCCTGAGCTAACTAGATTAAGCTACAATGATTCCAAAAACATAGAATCATTAAAAACAGATAAAAAAAATATGTACCAATCTAGCAAGAATTATTTCCGAATGCTCCACCTCAATATTGGCTTCTCAAGCCTTAAATTTTGATTCTATAATAAAGAAAATAAAGATGATACTTGCTGTAACACCCTAAACTTGGCCTAGATGTTATGGTAGAATCTAGCGATGTCACATGGAATGGGATTCAAAAACGAGTTTGTCAAGTTTAAACCGTTCCAGTTAACTAGCCTTTATCTTAATTCGGAGTAACACGCAAGTTCTTCGTTATGTTAAAAACCATTTCTTTTTAGCAGAAGCTTTGGAAATCACATATTTTAGGAAAACTGTTCGTGTTATGAAAGAAAAAAACACCTTTGTTTTTAGTAAAATCGAGTTTTATCGTACTTAGCAATAAAATAATTCGTAATCAATTAGAAACCCAAAATTTGAAACCAAATAGTCCAAAGTCTCAAAATTACATAACAAATACCTAAAAATAATAGAGAAAAAAATAATATAAATTCAAAAAATGAAATAAAGTAGTTCAAAACAATAGTGGTCATCGTCGAGTCCTTCGCTGCACCGATCCGTCAAGTCTGGGGGTTACCTGTACAGATTAAACAGAAAGGGTGAGTTTTCGCAAACTCAGTGTGTAACCCCACGGAAAACATGCACACAGTCTAACATTAGAAATCAGCCATATATAGTCTGGGGCCTGAGCCCATTATAGATTTAGTTTGAGCTTTAGCCTATTCAGATATAGTCTCAGATATAAATTAAGGGCTTGGCCCATCTCAGATACAATATACAGTAACAGAAAATCAGAATCCTACCCACCAGCCTCTACACACCATCTCGGTCCATCCCTACACACCATGTGGGGTTAAAAACACCCAACAATCCCTACACACCATGCTATACCCAAATGCGGCACATAATAAGAATATTGCAGCTGAGTTGCCAGATAACAGGCTTAAGAGCCTTTCAGAACACTTTTTCCAAATATCATCAACCCACCCCAATGTAATGCAACATACAATAGATGACATGCAAATATGCTAGTATCAGTACAGACATTCAGTTCAATATACATTCTTAATACAGATATCATACAGACAGATCACACATATAAGGGTCTAAGTAGTGCTTACTGACCCTATAGTAAGTCCACAGTTGACTTGGGTGACCCGTGCAACCGTACAGAACATTTTAGAAAAATGGGCTCACACGCCCACGTGGCCTACCCGTATGGGCCCACACGACCCATATTGGCCTTGGCTGTATGGATCACACGGCCTGGCCCAGATTCTCACACGCTCATATGATCTACACGGCCCAATTTAGTCTAGCCCGTGTGTCGCACACGGCCTATCCGGCCATCACACCGTCGTGTCCCCTCGCACAGCCTACCACACGGGCAACCACACGCCTGTGTGGCATCGACAGACTACTTTTTCGGCTTTTTATTGAATCCTGTTTCCTACATTTTGGGTACACACCTAGTTTCGATTGAAGCCTAAACGATCCTCGAGCACTCTCAAACCTATAATTGAACAATAAGCACTTGAATAAGCATTTTTTAATGTGAACTCAATCAAACCTAAACAGAGGTTTTTATCCAAAAAGCGACCATGCTTACCTTCGATCAAACACCAGCGAATTTGCAATTCCACGGCAACAATTGGAATCCTACAACCGCTTAATAGCCTCCTAACCAAGAATTAGAACCCCATTAGGCAATGAACAATCAACTAAATGATAACTATACGAAACCAAAACTTACCGTTAATGCCCAAAGGTTTCGAAAAACGAGTCACAGTTACAAGAGGAAAAGATAGGAAAAATGAAACAAAAACGGTAGCAAGATGGAAGGGGAGAAAACAATATAAAATAAAAAGAAAAAGAAAGATGGAGAGGAAAACTAGCAGAGGTTTTCGGTAGGAGAGAAAAGAATAATTGGGTAACTCCCAAATCCCTTCTTTTGCTCACACTAAACCACTAACACTACAGCTACTTCAGTGTTTCGGCTAATCCGAAACTCTTTCAGTCCACTACGCAAAAACCAACCCCCTTGCTTATGAGTGATTCGAACCCCAAACCTCCATCACACTAACACTTTACCTAACTACCAGACCAACAGACCCATTCTGTTAAGTATTTACCAACAGTTAAACTTAAGCCCTTTAAGCAAGGTCAAGGCTTTTCTTATAAAATTGCTAAATTTAACCCAAGTAAGGCTTAAAATTTGGATCTTCCACACACACCTAGAACACTTAACAACTGAAGCAGACAAATATTTGGGTCACAACTTAATAGAAACAAAAATATAAAATTTGGGGCATTACAACTTTACCCTCTAAAAGAAAATTCTGGCCTCGAAATTTACTTGATCAGAATAGATGAGGATACTACTGATGTATTGTATCCTCGGACTCCCATGTTGCCTCCTTAGTGCTATGATTCTACCATAACACTTTCACTAAAGGGACAGCCATTTTCCTCAGAACCTTAACATCGCGATCCAAAATCTGTACCGGCTCCTCTTCGAAGGTTAAGTCAGGCCTAACCTCAATCTCCCCAATAGGTATAATATGCGTGGGATTAGAGCGATAGCACCTCAACATCAAGACGTGGAATACATCATGAATGCGATCTAGTTTCGGAGGTAGCTCCAACTGATACGTGACTGGCCCCTCTCGCTTCAGAATCCGGTACAACCCAATAAACCTAGGGTTCAACTTACCCTTGCGACCGAACTTTAGAACCTTCTTCCATGCTGAGACCTTGAGAAATACTAAGTCCCTCATAGAATACTCAATATCCTTTCTCGTCAGATCGGCGTAGGACTTCTGCCTATCAGAAGTCGCTTTTAGACGATCCCGAATCAGTCTAACCTTATCTTCTGTCTTAGAAACCAACTCTGAACCCAGAACCCATTGTTCACCCAACTCAGCCTAGGATAGAGGAGTGCGACACTTACGACCATACAGAGCCTTGTAAGGTGCCATCTAAATGGTAGACTGGAAACTATTATTATACGCAAACTCCATTAACGGAAAATACTCCTTCCAGCTACTTCGAAAATCAATCACACAGCTCCTCAAGATATCCTCCAGTATCTGAATCACCCTCTCTGATTGACCATCAGTTTGAGGATGAAAAGCAGTACTGAAGTCTAACCTTGTACCTAGAGCCTTGTGTAGCTTTTTCCAGAATCGAGACGTGAAGCGAGGATCCTTATTAGAAATGATCGAGACAAGTACCCCATGCAATCTCACTATTTTCGATATGTAGAGCTTCACCAATTTCTGAAGAGAGAAGTCTGTCCTAACCGGAATGAAATGAGCAGACTTGGTCATCGATCCACGGTGACCCAAATAGAGTCTTTCTTAGTGGGCGTTAGAGGCAACCTACTAACGAAGTCTATCATTACTCCCTCCCACTTCTATAGCGGTATCTTAACCGGCTACAGCAAACCCGAAGGTAATGATGCTCAACCTTAACTTGCTGACAAGTCAAACAACAAGCAACGAAGTCAGTAACCTCACGCTTCAACCTTGGCCACCAATAAAGTTCTCAAAGATCTTTGTACATCTTATTCTCACCAGATACATAACATAATAACTGCTATGCGCCTCCCTCAAAATCGACTATCTTAAATCCTTATCATTCGGTACGCATATCCGACCATAGAAACAAAGTACCCCTTCACTGTTTAAACCAAAATCAGCAGTGCTACCATTCTCAACCTAACAAAACCGTAACTCAAGAGTCTAATTCGCTAACTGTTTACCTCGAATCTATTCAATCCATATCGGTTTAACCTGAAGTTCCACTAACAGAATTCCATAGTCGAATAGGCTAATTCGAGCGAACATCGCTCTCAAATCAGTCATAGCCCTATGGCTCAATGCGTCGGCCACCACATTGACCTTGTCGGGATGGTACTCAATGGTACAATCATAATCCTTATGCAACTCAACCCATCTACGCAGCCTAAGATTCAACTCCTTCTGAGTGAAAAGGTACTTGAAGCTTTTGTAATAATTATAGATAGAATTCTCACCGTACAAATAGTATCTCTAGATTTTCAAAGCAAAAACTACGAAAGTTAATTCCAAATCATGTGTTGGACAGTTCGCTTCATGAGTTTTGAGCTGACAAGATGCATATGCTACCACCTTACCATCCTGCATCAATACACAACCTAAACCGACATGTGATACATTGCTGTATACCATAAAGCCTTTACTAGGCTTAGGCTATATTAGAACAGGAGCCTGAGTCAGAATAGTCTTGAGCTTCTCAAAGCTTTTTTATTGTGCATCATTCTATATAAAAGAAACTCCCTTACGCAGAAGCTTAGTCAATAGAGCTGCGATTAATGAGAACCTTTCTACAAAGCATCGATGATAACTCACCAACCCTAGAAAGCTGCGAATTTCAGATACATTCCTCGGCTGTTTCCACTCCAACACAGCCTTAATTTTACGAGGATCGACTAGGATCCCCTCAGTAGAAACTACGTGTCCTATAAAGGTCACTTCACGAAGCCAGAACTCACACTTGCTGAACTTCGCATAAAGCTATTTCTCACGAAGAGTCTAAAGTATCACTCTAAGATGCTCATCGTGCTCGTCTTTAATCTTAGAATAAACCAAGATATCATTAATGAACACCACCACAAACTGATCCAGATAAGGTTGAAACACTCGATTCATTAGGTCCATGAATGCCGCTGGTGCATTAGTAAACCCAAAAGGTATAATTAGTAACTCGTAATGTCCATATCGAGTCCTAAATGTCGTCTTATGCACATCAGCCTCCTTAACCCTCAACTGATGATATCCTGACCATAGATTGATCTTGGAAAACATAAAAGCCCCTCGAAACTGGTCGAATAAATCATCAATCCTTGGAAGTGGATATTTATTCTTAATTGTTAGCTTATTCAGCTGTCAGTAATTAATGCACATTCGCATGGATTTATCCTTCTTTTTCACAAACAATATAGGTGCTCCCCACAGATACACACTAGGACGGATGAATCCACGATCTAATAGCTCTTGAATTTGAGCCTTAAGCTCCGTAAGCTCTTTCGGTGCCATTTGGTAGAGGGTGATAGACACCGGAGCTGTACCTAGAATAAGTTCGATCCCAAATTCCACTTCTTGGCTCGGAGGCAAACCTGGTAGCTCTTCAGGAAAGACATCCAAAAAATCCCTTACAGTTCTGATATCCTTTACAGAAGAATCCCTAGAATTAGAAACACTTATATAGGCAAAAAATGTCTCACATCCTTCTTGAACCAAATTTCTCGCCACCAACGCAGAAATCAAATTATTCAAATAATCTTGACATTTCCCAATCACAACTACCTCATTGTCCTCATAAGTTCTCAAGACAACCCTCTTAGTCGCACAGTCCAGACTTACTCGGTGTTTGACCAACCAGTCCATTCCCAGAATTAGGTCAAACTCCCCAAACGGAAGCTCCATCAGATTAGGCAGAAATACTGTCCCTTGAACCTCAACGAAACATCTCTATACAGTTTACTAACATGGATAGATTGCCCCAAAGGACTCACCACAGTCACCTCACTAGAAGTATTCTCAATCGGAATCTGCAAAGTTTTAGACACAGTGCTAGCTACATAGGAGTGTGTAGAACCTATGTCTATCAATGCTAGATAAGGTGCATTATAAACGTGATGACATCTGGAGCATCTCTGTCCTCTCGTCGATGAGCAACATAAACAAGAGTGGGCTGCCTCACCTCAGTCTGTCCAACACCTCTACCTGATACTCTCTGTCCACGGCCCATGCCGTTACTACCCCTAGCCTGACCACGGTCCCTAAGTGGTTGCTAAACTACCTTTGGTGGTGCGCAGCACCAGAACCCGGAGCTTGCATCTGATTAGCCCTCAGCAGACACTTTCGAACACGGTGCTTAGAAGGCCCACATCTTAAATACGCACCAGTCATCTTTCAACATTCGCTCGGATGGCGTCTACCACGATGCCCACAAGACAAGATCCCAGTAGGTGCAACAGGTGACCTAACTCTAACTAGCTCATCAGATCCGGCCTTTTTCTTAGGCTTCAGCATAGAACTCGAGAGCTCCGATTCCCTCTTGTTCCTACCCCTCCCTCTATCTCTGTTTTGGAGCTTAGTGCGCTTTACCTCTTCGGCGATCACTTTTTCTATCACAACTGAGAACTCTCGCTCCCTCTTTGGAGCTATCAATACCTTTAAATTATCCCTTAGACCGTCCTCAAACCTGATACACCTCTCATACTCAGTTGCCACCATACCTCACGCATAGCGGCTCAGCCTCAAAAACTCGGCCTCATACTCAGCCACTTATCGGTCACATTGTGTGAGATTCAGAAACTCACGTCTCCTAGCATTGATGTAGCTCGCCCCATATATTTACTTTGGAAAGCAGACTTACAAAAATCCCAAGTTAATCGATCTGGCTGAGTCCCCTCCTTTACGGTTAGCCACCACTGATATGCTTCGTCGCGAAGCAAGGAAACAACATCCTTTAGCTTCTGTTCAGAGGTAAAATCCAAATCATCCATGATTCTTTCAGTAGCCTCCATCTAGTACTTGGCCACGTTATGGGCGAGTCTAGTGAAACCCCTAAACAGCTCAGTCCCGTTGGACTGGAGTCGTTCCCTAACCGACCCTCGACCTCTAAATCCAGTGTTTAGGCCCAGCGACCCTTTCTAATATCCTTAGCATAGTCTGGGACAATGCGTCATCCCTAGCCATACGATCTTGCGACTCAGTCTTAGTTGTAGGTGAAACTGACGTCTCGCTCGTATCCAGAGTAGGCATATTGCTAGATGACAAGGACCTAGCTCAAGCCCCCTTACGGCCTCTACCTCGGCCTCTTGTACCCCGTCTATGGATACCTCGTGCACTCATCGTAGAATTCAAAGTTTATCTATATTAACAGTTTTATGAATCAGTTAAATTTTTGATATTTATTGATAGATATTTTACGCAAAATAGTATCAAAAGTTTAGAGTTTGTTATCGCGAATCACAGTCTCTATCAGTTTTCCTTCAATCTCAGAGTACACTAACTAAAGTGTTTTCAGTATAATCTATAGAATCATAACAGTTTATCAGAATACATTATACTTACAGGATCGACGCTAGAGACTCGGTGTATCACATATGCAGTCAATTCATTTTAAATCATTTGTAAATCAGTTCTTTGAAACCAAACTTTTAAAACCCAAAATCTACAGCCGAGTTTTGCAACCTGGCTCTAATACCACTAAATGTAACACCCCAAACTCGGCCTAGACGTTATGGCTGAATCTGGCAATGTCAAATGGAATAGGATTCAAAAATGAGTTTGTGAAGTTTAAACCATTCCAGTTAATTAGCCTTTATCTTAATTCGGAGTAAAACGCATGTTCTTCGTTATGTCAAAAATCGTTTCTTTTTAACGGAAGCTTTGGAAATCACATATTTTAGGAAAACCGTTCGTGTTATGAAAGAAAAAAACATTTTTTTTTAGCAAAAACGAGTTTTTATCGTACTTAGCAGTAAAATAATTTGTAAGCAATTAGAAACCCAAAATTTGAAACCATTTGTAAGCAATTAGAAACCCAAAATTTGAAACCAAACAGCCCAAAGTCCCAAAATTACATAACAAATACCCAAAAATAATAGAGAGAAAATAATATAAATTCAAAAACTGAAATAAAGCAGTTCAAAATAGTGGTGGTCACCGTCCGGTCTTCCGCTGCACCGATCCGTCAAGTCTGGGGGTTACTTGTACAGATTAAACAAAGAGGTCGAGTTTTCGCAAACTCAGTGTGTAATCTCCACGGAAAACATGCACATAGTCTAACATTAGAAATCAGTCATATACAGTTTGGGGCCTGAGCCCAAAACAGATTCAGTTTGAGCCTTAGCCCATTCAGATATAGTCTCAGATATAAATTAAGGCCCTGGCCCATCTCAGATACAATATACAGTAACAGAAAATCAGAATCCTACCCACCAGCATCTACACACCATCTCTGTCCATCCCTACACACCATGTGGGGTTAAAAACATCTACCCATTCTTAGACACCATACTGTACCAAAATGCGGTACATAATTAGAATATTGCAGCGAGTTGCCAGATAACAGGCTTAAGAGCCTTTCAAAACACTTCCTCCAAATATCATCAACCTACCCCAATGCAATGCAACATAAAATAGATGGCATGCAAATATGCTAGTATCAGTACAGACATTCAGTTTAGTATACATGCTCAATACAGATATCATACAGATAGATCACGCATATAAGGGTCTAAGTAGTGCTTACCGACCCTACAGTAGGTCCACTGTCAACTTGGGCGTCCCGTGCAACCTTAGAGAACTTTTTAAAAAAAGGGGCTCATATGCCCATGTGGCTTGCCTGTGTGGGCCCGCACGCTTGTGAAGGCCCATTCTGTTAAGTATTTACCAACAATTAAACTTAAGCCCTTTAAGTAATGTCAAGGCTTTTTTTTTTTAATAAAAATTCCAAATTTAACCCAAGTAAGTCTTGAACTTAAGACTTCCCACACACACCAGAACACTTAACCACTGAAGCAGACAAATATTTGTGTCACAACTTAACATAAACAGAAATATAAAATTTGGGGTGTTACACTTGCTTTTGTTTTCTTTAATTATCATTTATTTACCAATTTACCTTTATAACCTTTTAAATTATCATAAATTTCAACAATACCAAGCCATCATATTCCACTATCAATATTTATGGGCTAATTACCATATAAAGACCTTCACTTTAAAGTTCTTTAGTTATTAGACACCTTTAGCTATTAGAACCCAACTTTTGCACTTTACGCGATTTAGTCCTTTTTATCAAATTAAGCATGCAAATGATAAAATTTCTTAACGAAAATTTTTTATGACTCTAGTATCATGCTGTAGATATTAAAATAATAATAAAATAAATATTTTTACTTCAGATTTGTGGTCCTGAAACTACTATTCTGGTTTCACTAAAAACAGGTTGTTACATGTTGGTGTGGTTCGTAAAGTTTTAAACGGAGAGTCACCTTGGTGGCTAATGTGATGTTTGAAATTTGGGTCGAATCGTTCCAGCTGGGTTTGGGGCGTCACATTGTCCACCACTGTAGTGAAATATATTTATTCCAATAGTTGTTGTGCTCAAGTTTTATGGATGAAACAACAACTTAAGAACTATGGAATTGATATAGATACAATTCTATCAAGTGTGACAATACTAGTGCTAAATGTCTCACTAAAAATCCCATCCAACATTTTAGGACTAGACACATTGAAATAAGGCACCATTTCATTAGATACCATGTCCAAAAAGGTGAAATAGTTCTAGAGTATGTAGACACTTTGAACCAATTAACTGTCATTTTTACTAAACTTTTAGATAAGGAGAGATTTTGGACACTTAGGAAAGAACTAGGCTTGACCACCTTGCCTTGACTTTATGTTGAATTTTTCCATGCACGTTGCTTGAATTTTAAATTTTTATATTGTTTTTGTATTGCAAAAAGCTTGATGAGAAAAATATTCATGGCTCTTATATCCAAAAAGATAGAGGGAGTTTTATGTGGTTATTTGATCTATTTTGACATTATTTATCTAGTTTGACTTATTCTTTTGATGCTCTTGGACTTGTTAAAATGAACTAATTTTATTAATTTAGTCATTTTTTTAAATTTATTTTGCTTTCATGAGATTGTGGTATGAGAATAGCGGAGAAAGCTGTTCAGTTGAAATTTAGGAATTGCAAGAATCCGTCTAGCCAAAAACACAAGTGGAATTTCAAGAAAAGTTTATTGCTATAAATATTACAAATCGGCTCAATTTTCAAAATTTTAATTTTTTGCTATGCAAGAAAACCTTTTTTGAATCGAATTTTTTTCAACAATAGCTACTCACTTATGGACTTCGTCTTTCTTTTGTCTTGAGATGGTCCGACATCATTTTTAGCTATGTACGATAATTCAGTCATAAAAATAGTATTAGTTTTCACTCAATCATATGATAAACACATCAATTAAATATACTTTGCATTTTATTCATTTTAGTCCTTATATCCAAAATGCTCATATTTTTGGATATTTAGTATCAAATCAAAACCAAGTTTCATATTATTTCATTAGAGGCCTTGTACTTCTAATCTATAGCATAATTTTTTAACAACTTTTAATTGTTTATGATTAAATAATTGAAGTTCAATGTGGAAATTAAATTAAGTAGTAATCGCAGTTTTATTGAATAACTAATTAAATTCATTTTCTTATTGATTCTGGTGTAGTAAAGTTTTCATGACTCGAACTGAATTAGAATTTGGTTGAAAAAATTATTTGATTAAAAAATTTAATTAATTAAATTAATTAATTAATATTTTGGAAATAAAAAACAATTATTGGATAATAAAATTATATGAATTAATTTAAAAATTAAATAACGCATATAATTCAACGTAATATAGAAAAAGTACTAATAAACCCATTTGTGATGCGATAAGCCGCACACAGGGATCCTAGAAGGGGTGTGCACCGCCTACCCCTTTTGATTAATTTGTGTGTTTCATCTTATTTAATTTATGTGTAAATTCTCCTAAATTTATTCTGATTAATTGGTTTAAGTTAAATTATTTGTTCAATACCCTTTTGTGGAATTCTATTTTTAGCCCCAAGTCCACTGCGTTTGTTTTGAAAATTGGGATAAAAACCCTTTAGATGCCAATGGACAGAAGGCATGGTGGAGGCATCCTCAATCTGTATTTAATAATTCATTCTAATTGAAATTATCATATAATTAGTTAAATGGAACTTAAAAGTTAATAAAAAGGATAAATTATATCATTAGTCATTAAATTACAGGTAAATTTTTGTTTTAGTTCTGTAATTAAAAAAATTATAATTTAGTTATTAAACTATTCAAAAATTTTTATTTAAGTAATCGAATTGTTAAAATCAATGCTATATGAATATTTTCTATTCGTACTAGTTGCATCATTCTTTTTCCAATTATAATTTAAATAAAGTTTTTTAAATAATTAAATAGCCAAATTTTATATTTTTTAGTTAAGTGACTAAAACATAATTATAATTTAGTAACTAATGGTGTAATTTATTCTAAGAAAAAAGAAATGAGTTTTAGCAAATGGAAGGCTAGCAAGAGCATGCGGGTCGGGGCATAGTTAGGGGGTTGGCAGGATCTCGATCCTCTAAAAATAGAAAAATTTTATTTAAGTATTTTAAAATTTTTAAAATTTTAAATTATAAAATTATACTTTGGTCTCTTACAATTGATAAAAATATTAATTAATTTTATAAAAATATAAACTATTAAAATAATAAAATTATATTTTTATTATTATAAAAATTATAATTTAATTTCAGAAAGCTTTCTACCTCCGTCGAAAGTAACTTAAGAATTTGAACATATAATATTTGGGGTTGGAAATGGAATTTAGGAGTAATTATAAATTTTGAGCTTTGAAAAGGAGGGTGCAAGAAATTGAAGGAAGCAAGCAACCCAAGTTTTGAACGGTATACGTACATTTCAATTCTATAAGCACTTAGAATTGCTGTTCAAATCATAGCCACTCGCACCGTATGGCTATAAAACCCTCCGCGACTAACTTCATTGGAAGGCAAAGCAATTCTGATGCATGCATCATAGCCACCCACCTTACGGCTATAAACCTTCTACAAAAGCAAATCAATTTTGATACATGGAGTGAAATATATTAAATTTTATTTATGAAAGCTATTAATTTTTAAGTTTGAAAATCATTCGAATTGGTAAAGATTTAATTATTTCTGAATTGGTATATTTTCATAGCGTTTAAAGATTTATTTTTTTTAATTTTGAAATGTATTTTAAATCACAATATTTCGAATTTAGGACTTAAGTTATAATCATTTTAGTGAAACTATGCGAATTAAAATTTTTAGACGATATTACAAAGAGAAATGATGAGTTTCGAACTTTAATTTGAGTTTAAATTATATTGAGATTGATTTTAAGACTTAATTTTTATTATATATTAATTAGGTTTTATTAAATTTAGTTTAAATTTACTTCTTATTTGTATATAATTAATACAACATTACTTTTGTTTAACCAGTATTTATTCTTTTGTACAACATTACTTTTGTTTAACGAGTTGTGGGAATTCATATTTTATCATTCAATTTATCAAGCAATATTTGGATGAGGAGAATTAATTGAATTTATATCTCAATGGGATCAAATTATGGTTTATTTATTTATTTGTTATTCTTAAATTTATTATTTTAATTATTTTTGTCTGATCTTCCTCCATTGCCTGTTACCACACACACCCCTTTCTTAAGCCTAAGCTTCAATCAGAAGCAAAAGAAATTGGAAGAAGAATAAGCAAACAGGATTTCCGATCAAACAAAATGGCAACTGTTTTGGATTCCCATTTCTTAGCTCTAACTGCCATTGTAACTGTATGTTTTTATTTTCTCCCTCTTTCCCTCCAAAATAATTGATGTTTGATTTATTTTGGGTTTTGCTTGTGCAGTTGGGATATCAAATGCTTTTCTTTATAATCACTGCTCTTCTCAAGTTCGATAAAGTCACTGACTTTGCAGGTACCTCATCCATAAATTTAGCTTCTTTAATTGTTCTTTTAAACTTCTATTAGAGCATAGGAAAGGTAAAGACCCATATAACAATTCATACAATTCTTCAAAATGTGAATTCATTGGTTTCTAAATCATATCGTCTTTGTTTTCTTTTGCTCAGGAAGCACGAATTTTGTTATAATTGCTGTGTTGACTCTGATAATTAAAGGATCATGGCATTTTCGTCAGGTAATTTGGATTGACTGCGTAAAAGTTTGCTTCAAACATCACTGGTTTAAACTGTTCTTCATCTGTTAGGTGTTGACTCATTTTAGAGGGTCCTTAAAGCTCATTTATACTGTTCTTGCACCTCCCGTTTGTATGTAGTGATTTTGCAACTCTGCTTTCCAGGTAGTATTGACTTCGCTTGTAGTAATATGGGGGCTACGCTTGGCAATTTTTCTATTGATGAGGTATTATAGTATGAAATTTTATTAACTATTTTCTTCCTTTTTTTGTTTACATATATTTGATGATTTAATTGAAAGATTACCAATATCATGTGAAATGCGTTCAGAATTTTACAATGGGGCGAGGATCGACGTTTTGATGAGATGCGCAGTAATTTGGGGAAATTAGCAGTTTTCTGGATATTGCAGGTCTTCTTATCTGTCTGATCACACCCATTTCTTTGCTGTTTATGAGTGTGACATCTAATAAACTTTTCTGCACCACAATCTTTACATGCATTGCAGGCTGTCTGGGTCTGGACCGTGACTTTACCTGTAACCGTGGTTAATGCTAGTGATAGAAATCCATCGGTTCAGGCTGAAGACATCATAGGGTGGATTATGTGGTCAGTGGGTATCTCTTTTGAAGCTGCAGCTGACCAGCAAAAGCTTTCTTTCAAAAATTCCCCTCAAAACAGAGGAAAGTGGTGCAATGTTGGAGTATGGAAATACTCTCGCCATCCAAACTATTTTGGTGAGGTAAGCATCATGATTTCCCAGTGTCACCAGTTATGCATCTGGTTGCTTTGCTTCCCTAGATGACTCTAGCTACTACTAGTGCTTGATTTATTCTAAGATCCCTTCCTTTGATAAATAATTCCTCCAAATGATTCTTAACAAATATTGGCTAGATTTTTCTTTGGTGGGGAATTTTCGTTGCATCTACTCCTATACTTGAAGGTGCTGAATGGCTGGTGATTCTTGGGCCAATCTTTCTGACATTGCTGCTTCTTTTTGTTAGTGGCCTACCATTGCTCGAGGTTTGTTTTCCTACCTTCATTTTTTTATATTGTAATATTTTGCCACAAATTTGCAATCTGCATAACTGATGTTATATTACATGTATGGGACACAGGAGTCTGCAGACAAGAAATTCGGGAATGTTGCTGAATATAGGATTTACAAGGAAACAACTAGGTTTGTCATCTTTCTGCTATTAAATCTCTTCAACTATGAACTTAGGAAGGAAGTTACTGAGTCTAGCATTTTTCTGATTTCAGCCCTCTCATTCCACTGCCACAATCAGTATATGGGAACCTACCGTTATGGTTCAAAGCCATTTTTCTCTTTGAATTTCCTTTTTACAGTCGGAGTTTGCCACAAGAAGGGCTAAACTGGTGAGACTAAATCTAATCTTTCTGCAAATGGTTGATATTGGGCTGTTATACAATCTTATTAAATCTATTTTGCTACAATGTTATGCTATATAATCCATCATTGAATGGACATTAAAACTTAAATATCAAACATATGTTGATGAACATATCGTACTTGTCCAATGCGGTGCACCTACTACCTAGAAGACCAAGGATGAAATAACCAGACAGAGGTCAAACTGGCTTACTGCTCACTTGTCTAAGCAGTTTGATTGACCATTTTCATTAAAAAGGATTTAAATATTAATATAAATAAATTAATGTTAAATAAGAGAAATATAGTAAATAAATATAAAGGTACGTATTTGGCTTTAGTACAGTTCTGATATAAAGCAAGTGTTTAAACGTTCAAATCTAACTAACAATTACTGGGTGCAGTGGTAACCCATTTTTACTTGTTCAGCCAATTACTGGTTCTATGGATCACCTTTGGACTAAATTGGCCTTTGGTTCTAATTGGACCAGTATAGTTCTTTTAACCATGCATGTGACCTATGTTCCTCTGACACGAGTATATGGTTGACACCTATTTATTTAGCTTTTTTCCCTATATTTTCATATATTTAGAGGGCTTTTGAAGGATTATATTCTTATACTCGTATCTAGGTATATGTCAAAAACGAGTGTTTCAAAAAAAATGAAGAGTGGAAGAAATATAACATATGACCTATGTTGCTTGGACACAAGAATATCGTTGATGTGGGCTTATGTAATTTTTAATGTATTTAGAAGGTATTTTAGAGCATCATATCCCTATACTCGTATTTGGATATACATTTAACACGGTTGTTCAAGAAAAATGAAGAATGAAAGTAATGTAGCATTTGACAATGCCAACCCTACCAAAACATTACATAAAAGTATAAATTATAGTTAGTAATTCAAGATATTTCTATTTCTTTCACCAACTCTGTCTACCTCTTGAACATTTTAATAGATTGAAAATCATATCCAACTTGCTCATTCTCTTTTTCCTTTTCTTTCAACACATGTACATTATTAACCTAACCTTTGTCCCTTTTTCATTAGAGACTTCATTTTTACGTTTTGAAAATCTTGACACGCAACTATTTAAACATGTCCAAGTGTTACTGGGGTTAGAATTTTAATTTAGTAAACTATGCGGTCTTAGGTGATTTTTTAAGTTTAAATCCTGTTAGTTAGCTTACTCTCGAAAAGTGAATTATCGCAGAAATTCTCTAAGGCATCGAAGTAAAGTGGAAACAAACTTGAAAGATAAAAGAAGTTACTAACAAACAAAAAACCGCAAGAAAAATATCGCACACAAAGTGTTTGAGTAAATGCTATCAATAGTATTCAATTACTAAAAAGGATTACAACTAAGTGAATACAAATGAGGAGAAAGACTTCTATTTATAGTTGAGCTCCTCTAAAACCGACAGTACAAATTGAGTTTCATCAATAGTTGAAATTTGTGCCTATCTACAATTGAGAGTCATAAGAGATTTAAACTCTATACAATTTTATCCTTTTAGAATTTACATTATTTACCTTGATAACTCTAGTTTTATTGAAGTGTTTCACTAGGCCACTAAGGTTTCAAGTAGATGGGCTTCTCTAAGGGTTTCACGAATCAGGCCAATTTATGTAGGTTAAATGAGCCTCATTTAATAAGTTGACCTTTATGAAACATTTTGTGTGCAATGGTAACGACTTTGATCTGCGGCCCGTGACATTTTCCCTCACTCATTCTCGCGATGCCCTCATTGCTTCCTTAAAATGGCACTGGTTTGACTCATTTTGGAATGGTCTCGATACCTTGGTTGATTTTAACTACTCTCTCTGTCAGGTAGTTTCGCCTTTCAGATTGTTTGCCTAGGCTTATGTCTCCGTCGTCACCTAACTCGTACTGTATTTCTCTCTTGTACATCTTAATTGTAAGAGGTCACTGCTCTTATTTGCCCCCATTGTAACTTGCCTCGATTGGGATCCTTTTGATCCGCAAAAATAGGCTTAGGCATGCCTACATTGAACACTGGGTTCATCTTGAGTCTTGCTATTAGCTTTGGTTTGTAAGCCCATCGGCTTACCTACTTAAAAACTTTGAAAGAGCCTTTGTCTCTTTGCCAAGCCAACAATAAGATATAATGCAAAACACTAAATCTTTGTTTGAGATGTACCTTTTAGCAATTACTATGTCCTACGGTCCAATTTACATTACCACTTTTCCCTTAAGTATAATGCATAACACACCTTTCTTATTGGTGGTAGCCCCACTGATAACTTAACAAGCTTCATAACAGTATTATGCCCTTCTAGTATTTCCAAGGGGGTCTTTATAATACTCTGATCTACCAAGTCAATATCCCCATCACATGGAACATCTTTGGCTAGCTTGATTGTCGAAAATACCTTGGTTTCACCCTTTGTGTCTCAACTTATCGGCAGAACGCATTGTTGTTGTTGAGTACCCAAGATGCAAATGCAGTTAGCAAAAGGAATCAACAAAGCATAAATCTTGTCAATGAAATTTAGGCCAAGGACGAAGTCATAGTCATCTAAGTGAATTACCTCAAAGTCTTCCTTATCTTTCTATTGATCAATCTGCACCTTAACTCCTTGTGCTATTCTCATAGTTAGAACCTCTTTGAAATTAACATTCTTGATATTCTTAGTTAATTAACTAACTGAGAGACCAAATTTACCCACGGCTTTCTCTGATTTAAATAAATCTGATGCCCCTATATAAGTAAGAACACTCTTCCTATGACCTGCGTTGTTGATGTCTACATACATCAACCCTTTCTATTTTCAATTCCACTTTATCTTTACAAAATTGATTATCATCGACCCAAGTTTTAAAGCCTCACTCTCAACAAGCTCAGTTTCATTTTCTTCACTGATCTCGAACATCTTGGATCGATCTAGACAGTTCTGTATCCTATGCGAACTACAACATAAGCGCTTCACGGCTTCTTCTCATTCTTTCTGACTCTTTTAGCTTCGATAGAATGCACAACCGAACCAAGTCTCATTGATGTTTTGTCCGGCTCATCATCCACTTCGATGGTAGAACATACAGATTTCTTTGTACAGTCCCTCACCATATGTGAACCACCACAAAGGAATCATTTCACTAGCCCATTTGATTTGTTGTTGGGCTTCAATTTCCCATATGCGGTCTCTTATTGCCATCATTTTTATCGTTGCCATTTCCATGTTTCTCATAGTTTCCCCCACCATTAACCATCTTTTTAGGCTTGGAAGATTTGAACTTATCTTTACTTGGACCAAGCTCGATATAGGATTTCGCCTCAACCATGACTACAATAAGCTCAGTGATACCTTGTCGACGTAACTCTTGTTTTACCCAAGGTTTCAACCCGTCTTTGAACCAGTAGAAAACTTTTTTCTCACTTAGGTTAGAGATTTGAAGTATCAATTCACTAAAGTTTTTGTCATCCTCCTGAATAGTATCTTGTTGTGTAAGTCGTCACAACTTAACTCGAGTCTCCTGAGCATATTGCGGGTAAAACTTTTCTTCATTTCTTTCTGGAACTCCCCCAAGTCCCAATTACGGTACCACCTTGCCTCTCATCTACGGACCTACGAAGTCACTATAAAAGAGTGACATTAGTAAAATAAATCGTAGTAGTGTTTACCTTAGTGACATCATCCTTGATGCTTATTGCATGGAAGTACTATTCCATCCCCTAGAGAAAATTGTACGCATCTTTCGCAAACCTCGTCCCCTTGAGCTTTTTCGGCTTAGGGACATCCATCTTACACTACTCAGAAATTGAAGCCAACATCTGTTTTCCCACAGTAGCTCTACATATAGTAAGCTCTATCTCGAGCTCCTCAATCTTTACCATCATAGCCTTAGTTTCCTCCTTCAAAGCCACAATCAAAGCTTCAAGAACATTATTCCTCTTAATCAACTTCTCGATTTATTCACCCATGGTGGCATTGAGGGCCTCTTTCAACATATCTCGATTGGCACTAAGAGCATCTGCCATACAGTACTTGAGCTACACTTTAATTGAATCCAACTCGTTTGTGCATCTCTCAACTATCTCGAGTGTTTCTTTCACACCTCTCATGGGTTCCTTGAGATTGGTTACCTGACCTTCCAAAACCGACATCATATCTCTTAATTTACTATTTTCCCTAGACCTTCCACGGGTCTCCATTGGGACATTATGTTTATCTCCTCTTTTCGTCATCTCAATCAGTACCTTCAAACACTAGCTTAAATACTAATTGTCTCGGGTTAAAACTTTAGTTTGGCAAATCGCATGACCTTAGGAGATTTCTTGGGTACAAATCTTGCTTAAATCAACGTAGAAATTCTTTAAGGCAATGAAGCAAGGCGGTAGCCAACTCGAAAGACAAAAGAAGCTACTAATGAACAAAAAGCCACAAGAAAAATAGCGCATATCAAGTGTTTGAGTAAATACTCTTAATAGTATTCAATTACTATGAAGGATTATAATTAATGAATATAAATGATGTGGAAGACCTCTATTTATAGTAGAACTCTTCCAAAACCAACGATATAGATTGAGTTACATCGACAGTTGAAATTTGTGCTTATCTACAATTGAGAGTCCTAGGAGATTTAAACTCTATACAATCTTATCCTTTTACGATTTGCACTATTTACCTTAGTAGCTCTAGTTTTACTAGAGTGTTTCATTCGGTCACCAAGGTTTCAAGTAGATAGGTTTCTCCATAAGTTCCACGAATCAGACCAATTCATGTGGATCAAATAGCCACATTTAATAAGTTGACCTTTATGAGACGTTCTGTGCACAACGGTCACGGATTTTGATCCGTAGCCTGTAACACAAGACTATATTTAGCAGAACAAAAAAATGTTAAGAAATGGGATTAATTATTATTGTAGCATCATACTAACAACACACCATAAACGGTAGAACAACTCAAATTAAGATTTCTTATAATATGGTTATATTTTTTTCTTTGGTGGATAAATAATATGATTATATGCATTCTTGTGGTTGCTTATTAGTACTTCTCTCATGTTTTTTTTCTAGATATTAACCTCTAATGTTACATAATTCCATTGATAATAAAATTTAATTGTGATAAAATAAATACGAATGATTCCCTAATTTTTTAGTTCACAAAATGAAAAAGTTTAGTTGTGATACACTGATAGCTAAGTTTTTAATTCTCCAAATAAGATTGTCATGATTACATTTTATTAAATTTGTGTGTTTGTGTTTTTTATTTAATTTATTTCAATATACCCGAAGGGTATGTGTTAATTTACTTTGGCCTGAAGTTTAAAAGCTCTATTAAGATCGGGTGAGATAATATTTGTCCAAACAAATATATATATATATATATATATTTGAAACCAATAGGATACAAAATGTTGATAAATTTGAAATGCTTTGATACAAGATCATTTCCTTTTGTGCAAGGTGTAGAATGAGGCAAGAAGAAACCAAGGATGAATTGAAGATGGGTTAGTAGTAAGTCGGTTGGTGATTGTGCCTGGATGGTCTTCATTGCTCATCTGTTATCATATGGATGACCATGGCCGACCTTAGCTCTGGTAGGCATGGTTTTGTAGTTCTTTTAGTCATCCTTCATGTGTCCTGCATTAGATGGATATAACATTTTCTTTTGAGAAGAACATTGGGTTTGAAGCCGTCAGTTACCGTTCTCTTTTTATTATTTGTTATATGGTACGAAGACTACAACTTCATTTGACCATGTCTGCCTAAAAGTCACCCTAGACTAGTGTCTTATAGCCTAGCAAGATTAACAAGCCTTCTTTGACCACTTGAATCTGCTGAAGAGTGAACCAACTTTCTTCTGCTCAACACAGCCGTTATAGTTGGATTGACATTCAAAGACTACATTATAACACTTTTGTTGATCCAAGGCATGTCTGAGCATCAGCCTTACTCTAGAAACACACATCAACCCTACGCTTGCTTCCCTCTATTTTCAACAAATGAGACGACTAGTGTTGGTATATGTTAGGAAAAATACTTGTTCTGCTGGCACTACTTTATAACAATTCAGTTACCATACTTTTATTAATCATATTCACCTACTATTGCTTGATTGCCCCTAGTATTTCACCCAACTTGAGCCAACACTTGTCTTTCCATCTTGTATGAAAATTTATAATATGCTATTCACAAGTTCTGGCCTAGTGTGTTTTCATGTAACCAATGTCCTTGGGATGCGAAACCTTACTAGTCAACAGTAGATGGCTGTGACTAATTTGGTCGTCTTCATCCAAAGTCCATCAAAAGGAACATTATATGCCTACTACTAATCCATAACTAAAAATTCAATCATAATAGTAAAGGTGTGGTAGCCATCACCAATGCAAAGCAGTGGATCCCTTAAGCATCAACCCGTTGTTTAGAGAACCCAAAGAATGGGCTCGTAGGCTTATATATAACCATAAAATCTTCCTTCTTTTTCTCGGCAAAATTAAAAATTTATTAGAAACAGAAAAATTGCAGATTGAACAAACAGCCTTAAGGTAATGCTACCTATCGTTAGAGATACATCGTTGAAACATAAAGAGATACAACCCCGCCAACACTAAGACATTATAAAATCACTGAAAACGAAATGGAGGAGCATCACAGACCACCTAAAAAACACCATAAAGCACTTAAGTACACAATTCATGACGAAATGCATCCCAGCTTAATAAACCAAAAGACTACCTTTGACACTACCTTAAACTGGAATGTGACATTGCCAAAAAAGACTCTTAAATCAACGATTCGGCTTTGTATGATACCAACAAAACTCACAAGATTCTTCATTTTGAAGCATTTCTCAAAGGATTCCCGCCACCTTTCCGACAGACAAGACACATATAGACCCCCAACATTAACAGTTTCCTTTGACATTCATTAGTTCTTCAAAAATTGCTTCTTCATCACAATCAACCAAAAGTTCCAATAAATTTTCAAACTCTGGTTCGAATCCATAGACTGTTGGAAAATATTTGGTTTAAAAACGGTTTTATTGTACAGTGGAAAATTAAAATTTTGGAAATCAAGTCGATTTGTGCAATTTATAGCAATATGTTTTTGGCTAGACAGATACTTTTCGTTCCCAACTTTCAACTAAACAACTCTCTACTATTCTCGTACCACGAACTGTTTCGAGTGTGGGTTTAAACAAATTCGAATCAAACATAGAACTAGAAATTATTTACTTTACTTTAGTGTGAAAGCAAAATTCTTCCTTTAATAAAAACTGGTAGAATTGTTATTTCAGAAAATAGAATTTGTACTTATAAAATAAACTCACACTATTTTTGGGCAGAATAATAATATCTCAAAGTTGTTTGTTTAACCCTATTGGTGTCATCTATATTTATAGAGAGCAGAAGTGAAACCCTTGTTATATTAGTATAAGTCTATTTCAATAGAAAACAAAATTCTAGTCTAACTAGAAAAGAGGGAGACAACCCTAGTTAAATATACTAGGGTTTTTCGTCCCATGTATTAACATGAGGGGTTTTTGAGCCTCTCTCGTAGCGAGTCCAATTATAAGTGTTTTTTGAACTTTTTACACAACACTTTCTAATTCAATCCAACCCAATACATGTTTTTCTATTTTCCAAAATAAACATTATAAATTTATTTAAATAAATAAATAAATTTCTCAATTAAATAATTTTCTTAACTTGATTCTAATTCCATTAAAATCATGACAACTTTGCCATAAAAGAATTTATGAGAAAATATATTTAATATTTCCACATTCGATAGATTCACTATGACCACTTAATTTAATTCAATTTTTGAGCTTCAATATATTATTAATTAATAATTCATAAATTCATAAATTAAATTTTCAGGTCATTTCTATTTAGTGAGAAAACCATATTCATTTCCGAATGTTTCTCATTTCTCCAACTTTACCATTTCTATCAATTCCTATTCATTTGATTCAATATGCAATTATTTTTTAGTTTCAACGAGATAGTGGAGGGACCGGTTGGACATATGCGGTTAGAACTCAAATGATGATAATTAAGTTCTAGCTTTTCTCTTATCAATTAGAAACTCATTTAGTCTCAAAGTCATTCCACTAAAGTATCGTGATTGACCTCTCCCTAATAACATACCATTATGAAAGCAATTCAATCAATGCTCGTCCAATGACTTTGTCATAATTGTGTTACCCTTATAGGATATCCTTAATCTCTTTGGGATAAATCCACTATCCCAATATGATCCTATTTTATCTCATGGTAACTACTACATCTTCCTTCATTAAATGTAACACCCCTTAACCTCAATCCGTCGCCAGAATATGATTACGGAGCATTACTGGACTTTTTAGATCAAATACGAATATTAAAAAAATCAAATTGCATATACTTCATAAGTTAATCATATTGTTCCTTTTATAGCCCTCGAGGCTCAAAATATGTGTTTGAAATAAATAGGGACTCAATTAGAAATTCAAAAAAAATTTTGCGAAATTTTAAATTTTTTTAGGCGTAGGGTTTACACGCCCGTGTGGCCAAGAGACTGTTGTAATACCCCAAAATTGTTTATTGCAACTTTTGGAAAATTTGACAAAAAATATTTGTCTGCTTTAGTGGTTAAGTGTTCTAGGTGTGTGTGGGAGGTCCCAAGTTCAAGCTTTACCTTTGGTAAATTTTGATGTTTTTCTGAGCTAGGCATTACGCTTGCAAATTGGGTTTATGTTATATTGTTTATAATACCATACCAGAATAGGATTGTTGGTTTGGTGGTTAAATGGAATGTTAGGTTGCTGAAGGTCCTACATTCGAATCCCTACGTAAGCAAGGGAATTATTTTGCTGCTGGCCTCTGTTAAGAGTTCGAAGGAATCAGGATTCTTAAGTCATTGAGGTTTAGCGGATTAGTGGGAGTAAATTAGGGGATTTGAGGGTTACCTAAATTTTTTTATTTTTTATTTTTTGAAAATTTCGGCTCATTCTCTTCTCTTCCAAAATTTTGACATTCTGTTCTTCCTCTATCCTATCGAATCTCTGCATCATTCTCACCCCCTTTCCTTTTTAATTCCTTTTTCATCTCATTTCTGTTCAACTTTTGACTACGATCGTACGGTAAGTTTTGTTTTGCTTAAGTCTTGTCATTTTTGGCCAAGTCTGATGAAAGGATTGTTTGGTTGTTGTTTTCGGTAGGAAAAGAACAAGTTTTATCTAGGGTTTCCACAACGATTTAGGTGATCAAAGTTCTTGTAACATCCTGAAATAGGGCCTAATCGGAATAGTGGTTTCGTAACCACAAATCCGAGATAGAAATAATTATTTTATAAATATTTTGAAGTTTATATTATGATTGCATGATAGTGTGAAAATTTCGTGAAGAAATTCTACGCGTAAAGTGCTTAACTTGGAGTTAGGGACTAAATCGAATAAATTGCAAAACTTGCATTCTAGAAGTTTTTATTATGAAATTGCTTTGGAATATTAATTAGGAGGGTTTAAATAGTAATTTGACCAATTTCTTAGCTCATGGACAAAATAGGACATGGGTGGAATTTTTGAAAGTTTAGTAAGGAGGGGCATTTTGGTCATTTGGTTATTAACATGAATAAAAAGGGAAAAGATGACAAAAAAATCATCATCTTCTTCATTACCACGAAATTTCAAGGGTTCTCCATAGCTAGGGTTTGTTTCAAGCTTCCAAGCTCCATAGTAAGTGATTCCAAGCCCCGTTTTTAATGATTTTTACGTTTTTAAGATCCCGGTAGCTCGATAAAGCTTATGTTAGCAATATTTTAAGTTAGGGTTCATATTTGGAAAAATACCCATAGGTGAAATTTGTGTATTTTGATGTTTTATGATAGAATATGAGGTTTTAAATTATGTTAGACAACTTGAGCTACTCGGTTTTAGGTAAAAACGAGTAAAATGGCTTAATTGGTAAAAATACCTATTGTACATAAGTGTATGTTATAGTAGGAATTTGAAGATGATATTGGTAAATAAATGGTCAGCATGTCTTAAAATACAAGAATTTGTGATAAGTTTTGATTTCCGAGCCTTGGGGCAAAAGTGTAAATATGCAAAAGTTTAGGGGCAAAAATGTAATTTTGCCAAAATTTGAAAAAGGGCTGTTTTGATAAATGTGAGTATTAAATAAGCTAAATTTGCTATTATAGATCAAGAAGAACGGAATTCAAGAGTAGATCGGGGAAAAGAAAAAGTAAAGGACTAAATTGTAAAGTTTAGTCACAATTTGTATCGAGGTAAGTTTACGGTAAATAAATGCAATATTTCATTGTTTTACATTGATGTTGTTAATTTCCAGCATTCATATATTTATTTTATGGAAATATTCAAAGTCGAATTTAAAGAGAAGTGACAGAGAAGAAGCATTAGAAAGCCCCGTTTGAGCCTTAGGAATGCTAGGATATTTGGGTTAACAGACAGACAGTAATGAGCCATGTAAGTCCATATTAAACATATGGCTTTGGAGATAGGACAGTTGCGCCATGTAAGCCCATATCGTGTATATGGCCTTGGAGACAGGACAGTATTGAGCCATGTAAGTCCATATCGTATATATGGCTTTGGAGACAGGAATATTTCATGTAAGACCATGTCAAGGACATGGCATTTGCAGTATTTTATCAGACAGGAATAACCTGAGTATCCTTAGTATTCCAAGTGGTTCAACGGGTCATTGTACAAGTTAAATTCAGTGAACTATCAGCAAAGGGAAGTTAGATTATGTTTATGAATAACGAAAGGTCAGGTAAGAAAGAAGGTAGTAAGTGAGAAGTAAAGAAAGTTTATGATGCTAGATGATATTATGTATAATTGCTCAATATGTTAAATGTTGCAATTTATTTGCTTGTAAGCTTACTAAGCCTAGTGCTTACCCCTTTATTTTCTTTCTTATTATAGTTCTTGCCAAGCTTACTCGGGGATCGAAGGAAACGTCGGAGTTCAGATCACACTATCAAAGGAATCATTTTGGTATAACTAGACGTTTCATTTTGTGTATGGCATGTATAGGGACTTAGTCTTTTATGGAATGATATGTTCAATATATGGTGTATAAATGCTTGGAAGTGAGTAGCTAATGAAATGGCTAACCATGCATGTGTTTAATGGTATGTGTGCTTAAATGGTAACTATCACATGAAAACTATGAAAAGTATAAAAGTAGCTTGAAAACAGATGCAAACAGCAGCAGTGATGTGAATTTGAAAAATCACTAAAAATAGTAGGAATGGAATTAAAAGGTGAATAAGGTATGAAATTAAAACTTAATGGGTCTATTTTCATGTGGAAGAAACAGAGTAGGAAAAAGAGTTGTATATTATGAGAAATTTTCAGTTGAGTGAGACTGACTCTGTGATCCCCTGTTCTGACTTCAAAAATTCACTATAAATTGCACATAAATAATTAGTTATTATAGTTTATATTCCTAGATTTCTTATTTAGTCTAGTTTCTAATGAAACAGATGGCATGCCTGTTTGAATTTTGTACAGGGAGAAAATTAGTTCGTAGTGAACAGAGGTCAGAGCAGTTGAGTGGTGTAATAGGGGAGACTTTAACTAATAAACTGTACTAATTGGCCAAGCCAAAAAATTCTAGAAAAAAATTAGTAGATAGCCATATGAGTCTAGTTTCAGGGAAAATTTACGGATCTTGATTTCAAGTTTCTTAACTCGAGATATGAATTTTTGAGCGACCATGATGCAGAAAACAGTTTATTCCGAAAATGAAAATAGATTTTGTAAAGTTGTTTAAATGATAAATTATGTTCGGTAACACCTCAGGCTCGACTCCGGTGACGGTCTCGGGTATGGGGGTGTTACAGTTCTTATCCGTCAATGGTGAGTTTCGCGTTCGTAAAGTATTATTTAGAAGTTTCATTTTAGTTGTGTTCCGTTTGATTTCTGTGTTATCGTTTCTGATTGTGAAGTTTGGATGGTTGATTTTAGGTTTTGGAGTACTCAGGAGTGTTATTGCAACAAAACAGTACCAGGTGTGTGCCCAAAAATATAGAAAATAAGGTTTCAACAAAAGCCGAAAAACCTCACTGTCGATGCCACACGGGCGTATGATTGCCCATGGGGGAGGTCGTGTGCGGTGACACGGTCGTGTGAACGATGATGGCCAAGCCGTGGGCAGGACATGGTCGTGTGATGGCTGGTGTGGCCGTGTGAGCCACACGGGCTAGGCCATATTAGGCATGTAGGCCCACATGAGCACGCTATATGGACGTGTGGTCTTTGGGCCAGGTCGTGTGATCCACCCAGGCAAGGTCAATATGGGCGTGTGGGCCACACAGGCAAACCGCATGGACGCGTAGGCCCATTTATCTAAAATTTCCCTTAGGGTTGCACGGGTCGTCCTAAACAACTGTGGGCCTACTATAGGGATGGTAAGAGCTAGCTATACCCTTAACTGTATGATCTAACTATGTGATATTCTAAACTGATTAGATCATTGATGCATGATTATTTGCTCTGTTATCCGCTGTATATGTATGCCATATGTAAGCATGTAGTCTGATTATTTGTATTTGCATATTATCTATTTCTATTGTTGGGGTGGGATGATATTCATTAGTGGAAGTGTTCTGAAAGGCATTTGCACCTATTACCAGGCAGTTCAGCTGCATTATATCTGATATGTGCCGCATTCGGTACAACATGGTGTGTAGGGCTGAGTGGGTGTTTTAAACCTCATGTGGTGTGTAGGAATGGTTAGAGATAGTGTGTAAAGGCTGGGGGTAGGATTTTGATTTTTGTTTCTGACTACATATTTGTATCTGTATCTGAGGTGGGCTAAGGCCTGAATTTGCATCTGTATCTGTATCTGAGAAGGGCTAAGGCTCAAATTTGCATCTGAATATGTAATGGGCTTAGGCCCAAGACTGTTTCTGACTGATATCTGTTATTTTGTATGTGTGCATGCCTAATTCTGTGGGGCTACACACTAAGTTTACGTAAAGTCACCTTCCTTCTGTCTATTCTGTACAGGTAATCCCCAGACTTAGGTGGATCGGTGTAGCCGAGGACTCGACGGTGACCACCTGTTTGAACTACTTTCGAATTTTGTTTTCACCTGAGTTTATTTTAGTTTTGGGGTATTTTTATATAATTCGAACTTTATGGATTGTATTGTTTTAATTTGGGGTTTTATGCATTTTATGATTTGATACCTGCAAAACTCGAATTTTACCAAAAGCAAATGTTTTCTAAAATCATAAACGGTTTTACTTAAATACAATAGTTTTTAAAGCTTCCACTATGGATATGTTTTTTTAAGTAAAAAATGATTTAGGGTTTTGAAATGAATCAAAACATGAAGGATTAACAAATGAGTACGATTTTTACTTAACAACTTAATTTTCAAAACCCTACATGTGAACTGTTAGATTTAGCTATAACGTCTAGGCTGAGTTTGGGGTGTTACATTTAGTGGTATCAGAGTTAGGTTGCAAAACTCGGCTGTGAATTTTGGGTTTCAAATATTTTGATTTTAAAAAAATTATTTTGAAATGATTTGAAATAATCTGGACTATGCATGTGGTACACCGAGTCTTTGGCGTCAATCCTGTAAGTTTTCTATATTTTGATAAAACTGATTAGACATTATAAATAGTTATTTCTGGAAACACTATAGTTAGTACCTTTTGAAATTGTAGTGAAACTGATAGAGACTGAGATTTACGAAAACAACTTGAAACTTTTGATACTTCTTTACATAAAACATCTGTTAATAAATATTGAACCTGAAACTGAGCATAAAATTGTTAATGTAGATAAAACTCTGAAATTATGATGAGTGCACGAGGTATCCGTGAACGTGGTACTCGAGGCCGTAGGGGGCTCGAGCTGAGTCTTTCTCATCTCTGGGCAGTATGCTAAATTTAGACACTAGTGAGACACCTGTGTTACCTGCTACGGAGACTGGGTCTCAAGACTGTACGGTTGGGGACGACATATTGTTCTAGGCCATGTTGAAAATTTTAGAGAGGGGTGCTGGGCCCAACACTGGATCTAGGGGCCGAGGGTCAGTAACAGAATGACTCCGGTCTAATAGAGTTGAATTATTTAGGGGTGTCATTGGAGTCGCCCCTAATGTGGCCAAGTATTGGTTAGAGGCCACTGAAAGGATTATGGGTGATCTGGACTATACCCCTAAGCAGAAATTGAAGGGTGCAGTCTCTTTGGTTCGTGATGAGGCATACCAGTGGTGGTTGATAGTTAAGGAGAGGTGTAACACCCCTCACCCGTAACCGTCGCCGGACTCAGGTACGAGGCATTATTAAACAAACACTTGCATGATTATTTACTTTTGATACATAATTTTTGTAAAATCCAAAACCCTTCTCATTCCTATTCATAACAACCATAATATGGGCCTACGAGGGCCAAACTATACATTGGGTAGGAACCAAGACTAAACCGAAACCATTCGAACACTTGTGAAAATTTGACTTAAAATAGGGCACACGCCCGTGTGGGTCAGGGACACGCCCGTGTGGGCAAGCTATGTGGTCACACGCGCCCATGTCCCATGCCCGTGCAAAATTAATTTTCATTTCGAACCTATAGGGGTTTCCATACAGCCAAGCACACGCCCGTGTTCTTCACCAGCCTCAACACGCCCGTGGGTTTGCCGTGTGTCACACACGGCCTAGATACACGCCTGTTTGTCTACCCATGTGGACAATTATAGGCTATTTTCCAAGCCATTTTCACCCCTGAAACACAAACCAAATCCAACCAACTTTACCATTTCTGAACAAAGCACATTAACACATCCAAACATACATAATAGGGCCATCTTTCAACCATTTCTACTTACCACAAGCGTGCATTTTCTACCATGCCCCATTTTACATATACTTAATGAATTTGCACTAACACATTACCATATTTTAACAAAATATGACATACCAAATTTTGGCTCATTTCAAATGGCCAATTACCCAAAACATTTTTAACAATATTTGACCTCTAAGGCCATGACATAAGACTCAACCACTAGACCATCTAAACATGACATAACTATTTAAAGTCATAATCAAAATACCAAAAAGAGCTTGTTGATAGTGTTGATGGAATCCCATTGATCACCGAACCTCGAATGAGCTGGACAAACCTATGAGGGAAAGGAAAAGAGAAGGGGTAAGTTATAAAGCCTAGTAAGCCTATATGCAAAGGTAATGAGTATTTAAAACAATAATTCTTATAGTAGGGTAAGCATTACAATGGTCACCTTAGGTTTGATTTTCATTTACTTATTAGCCTTACCACATAACATAATGCATATAAAAGTCACTTAGCACATACAGTACTTTTTATATAACCTGCACATATATAATCTTAACCCACGGTCAAATCATTTTTCATACAATCGTATAATGTCACATTGATACAATTAACCCATTAAACCACGTGGAATACTAAAGGATACTCAGAGTAAGGCATGAGTGCCACATATATAATGTAGCCGAAGCTACCAATAGATTGTAGTCGAAACTACCACATAACACATAGCCCATGAAGGCTTAATAATGAGCTAGTCTCGGGTATGCTCACACAAGCTGACGGTGTAGTCGATACTACCTAGTGCTGCTTACATAAGCTGACAGGTATCCGCAACAAATGCAAGATTACCTAGCCACTGGTAGTCGGACTAGACCAGCACTCGGAATCACACATATAAACAATCAATCACTGACAATAGAATCCTAGTGACATGTCACTTGTATCTTAACGATTCCTAAGGTTCAACCGGGACTTTTCTTCGCTTAACAAATTTTGTCACGTTTCACATTCAATATTTCAATATAGATTTCAAAAAAAGCTTAAGATATTTAAAAATAATTAAAAATAATTAAACATAATAATCATATTAACTCATTATTTGCATATATGACTTACCTCGGGCCAAAATGCAATTCTTTTCGATTTAGTCTGATACCTTGCCCTTTTCACGGTCAAGGTCGATTTCGCGTTGTTCTCGATCTAGAACATCAAATTTAGCTCATTAAATATCTAAATTACTCATTTGGACACAAAATCACCCTATGGAAATTTTTACCATTTTACCCCTAACTTTGCCAATTTTTACAACTTAGTCCCTAGGCTCGTAAAATGGAATATATTAACCTATTTACACTCCTAAGCCTAGCTGAACATATTTCCCCCTCATATCCGTCCATAATTCTCAAAATTTCATAACTTATGCACATATCTTATAACTTTTTCATTTTAGTCCCTATATACATTTTCATGCACAATCACTTAGAAATTATTGTTTACTACACATCAATCCTTCATTTTCTACCATTAAAAATCAAAATGGTTCCTTTTCACATATGGGTAAATTTTGAAACATGAACCCTAATGCAAAATAATGGTAGAAATAGGTAGCCCAAGCTTCAAGGATTTTAAAAATACAAAGAAAATTAAAAATGGAACTAAATTGCTCTTAATTGGAGCTTGAAAAAAAAAACCCTAGCTATGGAGTCTTTGTAATATTTGGCTAAGGTTAGGGTAAGATGGACACGTTTTTTGCCTTATTTTTCCCTTTTTATTTCATTTAATACCCAAATAACCAAAATGCCCTTAATGGCCTTCTTTGCAAAATTTTCCTTCCATGGGCATTTTTGTCCATCATGCCCTAAAATGGTCTAATTATTCAATAAGGGCCTCTAGTTAATGAGTTCAATTCAATTTCACACTAAAAGCTTCTAGAACACATATTTGGTAAATTTTACAATTTAGTCCTAACATTCAATCGGGCACTTTATCGGTAAAATTTATTTACCAAATTTTTACTTATGTAATCAATCACATACAAAATCTTAAAACTTTATTGAAATAAACTTTTCTATGTCGTATTCGTGGTCCCAAAACTACCGTTCTATTTAGGTCCTAATTCAGGCTGTTACAACTCTACCCCTTAAGGGATTTTCGTCCCCGAAAATCTTACCAATGAAAAGATATGGGTACTATTTCGTCATGGTCTCGTCTGATTCCCATGTAGCTTCTTCCGGTCCATGCCTTTGCCATAATACTTTCACTAAAGCCACATTCTTATTTCTTAACTGTTTGTCTTCTCGGGCTAAGATTTTGATTGGTTCTTCATTATAAGTCATATCGGGTTGAATTTCTACTTTGGTCGGTGAGATTACATGAGAGGGGTCCGATCGGTATCGACGTAACATTGATACATGAAACACATCATAAATCTTTTCCAACTCTGACGATAGAGCCAATCGATAGGCTACTAGTCCAACTCTTTCTATTACCTCATATGGTCCGATAAAACGTAGGCTCAATTTGCCTTTACAACCAAATCTCAAAATTTTTTTCCATGGCGACACTTTCAAGAACACTTAATCACCCACTTGAAACTCAATTTCTCTTCTTTTCAAATTCGCATATGACTTCTACAGATCTGATGCAGCTTTCAAACAATCACGAATTATCTTTACTTTCTCTTCAGTCTCTTTAATCAAATTAACCCCGTGAATCTGTTTTTCACTAAGTTCAGTCCAACACAATGGAGTTCAACATTTACGACCATACAGGGCCTTGTACGGTGGCATTTTGATACTTGATTGAAAACTGTTATTGTAAGCAAATTTAACTAAAGATAGATATTTCTCCCAACTGCCTTGAAATTCCAATACATAACATCGTAGCATGTCCTCGAGGATCTGAATTACTCTCTTGGACTGACCATCTATTTGTGGGTGAAATGCGGTACTAAAGTTCAACTTGGTACCCAAGGCTTCTTGCAACTTTTTCCAAAACCTTGAGGTAAATCTCGAGTCTTTATTTGAAATGATCGACAATGGCACTCCATGCAATCTTACTATCTTGGAAACATACAAGCTAGCCAACTTATTAAGAGAATAATTTGTACGCACCTATACAAAATGGGCTAACTTGGTAAGTCGATCAACAACAACCCAAACGGCATCCTTTTTACTTGGTGATATCGGCAACCCTGTCACAAAATCTATAGTAATTCGATCCCATTTCCATTCAAGGACTATGATTGGCTGCAATAGGTCGGAAGGCACTTGATGTTCCGCTTTTACTTGCTGACAAACTAAACACTTCGACACAAACTCGGAGATATCCCTCTTCATACCGGGCCACCAATACGATTTCTTCAAATTGCTGTACATTTTTCACACTACCAGGATGAACAGACAAACAACCATTATGGGCTTTACAAAGAATACTTCGAATCAACTCAGCATTTTGCAGTATGTAAATCCTGTCTCAAAACACCAAACAATCATTCGAACTAATCCTAAAATCTGTCTAACCATCCTTTTGACATGAATCCTTTTTGCTTGTAACTCATTTTCTTCTTTCTGAGCTTTACAAATTTGTTGAATGAATAATGGCCTAGCTCTCAACTCAGCCATAATCGAACCATCATCGGATAGGGCCAATTTTGTATTCATAGCTTTCAATGCAATAATGATTTCTGGCTCAAAGCATTAGCGACCACATTCGCTTTTCCTGGGTGGTAGTCAATTACTAACTCATAGTCTTTTATCAATTCAAGCCACCTTTCGTTACCGTAAATTCAATTCTTTTTGTGACATCAAGTACTTCAAACTCTTATGATTAGTAAAGATACGACAATTTTCACCGTAGAGATAATGTCGCCAAATCTTCAAGGCAAAGACAATGACGGCTAACTCCAAATCATGTGTCGGGTAGTTTCTCTCAAGTGGCTTCAATTGCCTTGAGGCATTTGCCACCACTTTACTTTCTTGCATTAACACACATCCGAGACCATTTAAAGACGTATCACTATAAATCACAAATTCCTTACTGGACTTAGGCTGCACTAACACTGGTGCCTTAGTCAATACTATTTTTAATTTATTAAAATTAGAGGTGAGCATAGGTGCCCGGCCCGAAGGCCCGCCCGAAATGTAAGAGGGTTTGGGCAAAAATATAGGCCCGAAAAATGGGCTTGGATAAAAAAGTAAGGCCCATTTAAAAAACGGGTCGGGCCTCGGGTAAGACATTTTTGGCCTAGACCTAGTTCGGCCCGAATCACTAAATAAAAAAAATATGATTTTTTTTAATATGATTTTCTTATTATTTTCTCCCTATTTTGCTATTATTTTACTCTTATATTGCTGCTATTTTGTTGTTGTTGTTTGGATATTATATAAAACTTATTTTATTATTAATTTTGTTATTATTTTAAACACATTTGTTAATTTTGTTATTATTTTAGAGACATTTTCTTGTTAAGTTGCATTTATCTTAGTTTATTTAAGTATAAATATTTTGTAAAATTTATTTTCAATTTGTTAGAAGTATTTATTTTGATATTTTTAACATTTTTGATATATTATATATATTTAAAATTATATAAAAATAATATAAAAATTAATATGGGTAGGCCGGGCTGGGCTCGAGTTTTAATATTTTTATTCGGGTCGGGCTTGGACAAAATTTAGGACCATTTTCAGGCCGGGCCGGGTCTGGGCCTAATAAATGGGCCTAAATTATTGGTCGGGCCCGACCTGAACTTGGCTCGGCCCGGCCCATGCTCACCTCTAATCAAAACTCTGCAGACACTTTTCATTCCAATCGAACTTAACATCTTTTTGCAGTAACTTGGTCATTGGAGAAGTAATCATCAAAAATCCCTTTACAAAGCGTCCGTAGTAACTAGCTAAACCTAAAAAACTTCTAACTTCTGATACATTCTTCAGTGGTTTCCAATCTACTATTGCCGAGATCTTACTTGGATCCACTCGAATACCATTTTTAGAAACAATGTGACCTAAAAACCCAACTTCACTAAGCCAAAACTTGCTTTTACTAAATTTTGCGTATAATTGTTCATCTCGCAAAATCTGTAAAACCGTTCTCAGATGTTCTGCGTGTTCGATCTCATTATGAGAATAAATCAAAATGTCATCAATAAATACCACTACGAACTTGTCCCAATATGGCCGAAAGATTTGGTTCATTAAATCCATAAATACAGCTGGAGCATATGTCAAGCCAAACGACATCACAAGAAATTCATACTGTCCATACCTTGTTCTAAAATTTGTCTTCGGCACATCGGCCTCTTTCACCCTTAGTTGGTAATATCCGGACCTCAAATCAATCTTTGAAAATACGGTCGTGCCTTTTATCTGGTCGAACAGATCATTAATTCTCAGTGAGGGGTACTTGTTCTTTATTGTCACTTTGTTGAGCTGCCTGTAGTCTATGCAGAGTCTTATTGATCCGTCCTTCTTCTTTACAAACAACACGGGAGCACCCCAGGGAGAAAAACTAGGCCTTGCGAATCCTTTGTCTGTTAACTCTTATAGTTGCGCCTTCAATTCTTTTAGCTCAGTTGGAGCCATTTTATATAGAGCTATCGATATCAGGACAGTTCTCGGTAATAGGTCGATGGCGAACTCTATCTCTCTAATGGGAGGTATACCTGGCAATTCCTCAGGAAAAACATCTGGAAACTCACGAACTACGGGCACTGTTTCCACTTTCAATTCAAACCCTTTCGTATTCAGCATATAGGTCAAGTATGCTTCACTACCCTTTCTCAAACACTTCTAAGTAGTTATAGACGAAATCAATGTAGGCAATCCACTAGGCACATCTGTTTCAACCCGAAGACTTTCACCATTTTCACATTTTAATTCGATAACCTTCTGTCTACAATTCACTTTAGCATCATGCATCGATAACCAATCTATGCCCAAAATGACATCAAACTCATCAAATGTCAATAGCATTAAATTGGCAAGGAAACAATGACCTCGGATCACTAAGGGACAATTCTTGCAAATTTTATCAACTAACACGCTCTTGCCTAGAGGGTTTGACACATTAATCATAAATTTAGTTGAATCTATAGGCAATTTTATATCATTCACTACTTTCATGCAAATGTAAGAATGTGTAGACCCGGGGTCAATCAGTGCAACTATATTAACATCATCGAGAGAGAAAATACCGTTGATCACATCAGGGGAGGATGCCTCTTCTCGAGCACGAATAGCATAGGTTCTCGCGGGCGCTCTAGCCTCCGATGTTGCAACTGAATCTCTAGCTATGTCTCTACCATTAGCTCTCTCTTTCACGTTTTTGGTAGGTCACCCTCTCGCAGGTACATTACTCAGTTTAGTGCTTTGAGTAGTCTCTTTCACTACTGTTTCCGGACAGTCCTTGATAAAATGATCTTGGGAGCCATATTTAAAACATGCTCCGGTGACCATCCAACACTCACCGGGATGCCTCTTACCACAATGTCGACATTCAGGATTTCTTGGTTTGACATTGCCAACACTAGCTACTAAGGTGGTTTGGGCCTTAGAGCCTATGCTTTACCTCCTACGAGTTATGCTTGAATTCTCGGTAGATGTATCGAACGATTCTACACATTTCTCACTTTCTTTGACAATGATTGGAAGGACTTACTCATAGATCTTTTCTTCATATTTCTAGCCTCTGAATCAACTCTCTTCTTTTCCTTGCATAATTCTTCAGCCTTACATGCCCGATCAACGAGCACCACAAATTCTTTTAATTTCCAAATCCTCACATACACTTTGATGTCTTCATTGAGGTCGTCTTCAAACCTTTTATACATAATCTCTTCGATAGAAACACAGTCCCGAGCGTACTTACTGAGTCAGGTGAATTCTCTCTCATACTCAAACATAGTCATGTGGCTTTGTTTCAGTTCTAAGATCTCCTTTCCCTTTTAGTTGATAAAGCACTAACTTATATACTTCTTCCAGACTTCCACTTGGAAGAAGTCCCAAGTAACTCTTTCTGCAGGCACTACCGAGACTAGCATTTTCCACCACTGATACATTGAGTGTCTCAGAAGTGAGACGACGTACTTTAAACACTCTTCGGGAGTGCAAGAGAGTTTATCAAATACTCAAATGATGTTTTCTAACCAAAATTTTGCCCTCTCAGGGTCATCATCAACATTGGCTCTATATATTTCGGCCTCATACTTACGGATCTTGTCAACTGGGGGTTTACTCAGTCTTATCATTTTCGTACCCTATGTGGCTACTGAGATCAGTTGAGGAATGGGAAAATGTGGGGGAGGTTGGGCATTCAGATTCGCCTGAATGAAATCCGTATACCATTCGCTCATTCTGCAGAGAAAGGCTTCCCTAGCCTCTTTTTCCCTACTCGGTTCTACATCTCTACTTTTCAGCGACGCAGTCCCTTTAGCAGGAGCCAGCGTATTACTTTCTGCGTCATCAACCATTGCTGGGTCAGGATCTATTTACTATACGAAAACACAATTCTGGATTAGAAACCATCACACTATCAATATTTACCTTTATAGCATGTATAAATAGACCCTCATATATTGCTATGTTAGTTCAAGAATCGACTAAACCATAGTTCTGATACCACTAAATGTAACACCCCTCACCCGTAACTGTCATCAGACTCGAGTACAAGGCATTACTAAACAAACACTCGTACGTTCATTTACTTTTGATACATAATTTTTGTAAAATCTAAAACCCTTCTCATTCAAACCCATAACAACTACAATATGGGCCTACGAGGGCCAAACTATACATTGGGTAGGAACCAAGACTAAACCAGAACCATTCAAACACTTGTGTTAATTTGACTTAAAACAGGGCACACGCCCGTGTGGGTAGGCCGTGTGGTCACACACGCCCATATCTCATACCCGTGCAGAATTAATTTTTATTTCGAACCTACGGGGGTTTTCATACGGCCGAGCACACGCCTGTGTCTTTGGCCCGTGTTCTTCACACGGCCTTAACACACCCATGGGTTGGCTGCGTGTCACACACGGCTTAGACACACGCCCGTGTGTCTGCCCATGTGGACAATCATAGGCTATTTTCCAAGCCATTTGCCACCCTGAAACACAAAACAAATCCAACCAACTTTGCCGTTTCTCAACATGGCACATTAACACATCCAAACATACATAATAGGGCCATCTTTCAACCATTTCTACTTACCACAAGCATGCATTTTCTACCATGCCCCATTTCACATATACTTAACGAATTTGCACTAACACATTACCATATTTTAACAAAATATGACATACCAAATTTTGGCTCATTTCAAATGGCCAATTGCCCAAAACATTTTTAACAATATTTGACCTTTAAGGCCATGACATAAGACTCAACCACTAGACCATCTAAACATGCCATAACTATTTAAAGTCATAATCAAAATACCAAAAAGAGCTTGTTGATAGTGTTGATGGAATCCCGTTAATCACCGAACCTCGAATGAGCTTGACAAACCTATGAGGGAAAGGAAAAGAGAAGGGGTAAGCTATAAAGCTTAGTAAGCCTATATGCAAAGGTAATGAATATTTAAAACAATAACTCTTATAGTAGGGTAAACATTACAATGGTCACCTTAGGTTTGATTTTCACTTACTTATTAGCCTTACCATATAACATAATGCATATAAAAGTCACTTAGCACATACAATACTTTTCATATAACCTGCACATATGCAATCTTAACCTATGGTCAAATCATTTTTGATACAATCGTATAATGTCACATTGATATAATTAACCCGTTAAACCACATAGAATACTAAATGATACTCGGGTAAGGCATAAGTACCACATATATAATGTAGCCGAAGCTACCAATGGATTGTAGCCGAAGCTACCACATAACACATAGCACATGAAGGCTCAATAATGAGCTAGTCTCGGGTCTGCTCACACAAGTTGACAGTGTAGTCGATACTACCCAGTGCTGCTCACAAAGCTGACAGGTATCCGCAACAAATGCAAGATTACCTAGCCACTGGTAGTCAGACTAGACCAGCACTCGGAATCACACATATAAAAAATCGATCACTGATAATAGAATCCTAGTGACATGTCACTTGTATCTTAACAATTCATAAGGTTCAACTAGGACTTTTCTTCGCTTAACAAAATTTGTCACGCTTCATATTCAATATTTCAATATAGATTTCAAAAGCTCAAGATATTTAAAAATAATTAAAAATAATTAAACATAATAATCACATTAACTCATTATTTGCATATATGACTTACCTCGGGCCAAAATGCAATTCTTTTCGATTTAGTCTGATACCTTGCCCTTTCCACGGTCAAGGTCAATTTTGTGTTGTTCTCGATCTATAACATCAAATTTAGCTCATTCAATATCTACATTACTCATTTGGACACAAAATCACCCTATGGAAAGTTTTACCATTTTACCCCTAACTTTGCCAATTTTTACAACTTAGTCCCTAGGCTCGTAAAATGGAATGTATTAACCTATTTACACTCCTAAGTCTAGCTGAACATATTTCCCCCTTATATCAGCCCACAATTCTCAACATTTTATAACTTATGGACATATCTTACAACTTTTTCATTTTAGTCCCTATATGCATTTTCATGTAAAATCACTTAGAAATTATTGTTTACTACACATCAATCCTTCATTTTCTACCATTAAACATCAAAATGGTTCCATGTCACATATGGGTAAATTTTTAAACATGAACCCTAATGCAAAATAATTGTAGAAAAAGGTAGCCCAAGCTACAAGGATTTCAAAAACACAAAGAAAATTAAAAAATGGGATTAAATTGCACTTACTTGGAGCTTGAAAAAGAAAGAAACCCTAGCTATGGAGTCTTTGTAATATTTGGCCAAGGGTAGGGGAAGATGGACACATTTTTTGTTTTTTTTCCCTTTTTATTTCATTTAATACCCAAATGACCAAAATGCCCTTAATGGCCTTCTTTGCAAATTTTTCTTTCCATGGGCATTTTTGTCCATCATGCCCTAAAATGGTCTAATTATTCAATAAGGGCCTCTAGTTAATGAGTTCAATTCAATTTCACACTAAAAGCTTCTAGAATACATATTTTGTAGGTTTTGCAATTCAGACCTAACATTCAATCGGGCACTTTATCGGTAAAATTTATTTACCAAATTTTTACTCATGCAATCAATCACATACCAAATCTTAAAACTTTATCGGAATAAACTTTTCTATGTCGGGTTCGTGGTCTCGAAACCACCGTTTCGTTTAGGCCTTAATTCAGGCTGTTACAAGAGGACTCAGCCTGATAGACCAACTTGGGAGTTTTTCAAGACTACATTTTAGAGTAAATAAGTGGGAGCGAGCTATGTGCTTGCTCGCAGGTGTGAGTTCCTAAATCTTACTTAGGGTGACTGATTTGTGGTCGAGTGTGAGGCTAAATTTTTGAGGTTGAGCCGCTATGCTCGAGGTATGTGGCATCTGAATATGAGAGGTATACCAAATTTGAGGATGGGTTAAGAGATAATCTGCAGAGGGAGCGTGAGTTTTCTATTTTGGTAGAGAAGGCGAAGATAGTTCAGGATCTTAAGCGCATTGAGCACCAAAATAGGGACTGTGAGAAAGGTAAGAACAAGATGGATTCGGAGCCCTCAAGTGCTGTATAAAAAAAGGCCAGATCTGATGGGCCAGGTAGAGTTGGAGCTCTTGTTGCTATTGTTGGGTTACAACCTTATGGAGACTGTGGTAGACTCCATCTAGGCGAATGTTGGCGGAGGATTGGGGCATATTTAAGATATGGGTCCTTAGAGCACCATGTTCAAGAAAGTCCACTGAGGACTGATCAGGTGTAGGCTCCTGGATCAGGTACTTCGCAGCCTTCGAGAGTAGTTCAGTACCACCTAGGGGCTGTGGATAGGCTAGGGGTGGTAAGTGTTTGGGCCGAGGGCAGAGAGTATCGGGCCGAGGTGCTGGTCATACAAAGGCAAGGCAACAAGCTTTGGTTTTTACTGCGCATCGCTGTGAGGATAGAGATGCTCCTAACGTTATTATTGGTACGTTCTTTATTTTTTATGTACCATACACTACTTTGATAGACATAGGTTCTAGTCATTCCTATGTAGATAGCATTGTATCTGAAAACTCGAGGATTTCAGTTGAGAGCACTACGAGTGAGATCACTGTACTGAGTCCGTTGGAGTAGTCTGTTCGAGTTAGTAAAATCTATAGAGATGTTCTATTAGTGGTTCAAGCAGCGGTATTTCTGGCTAATTTGAAGGAGCTTCCGTTTGGGGAGTTTGACCTAATTCTGGGAGTGGACTAGTTAGTCAAGCATCGAGTAAGTTTGGATTGTGCAACTAAGAGGGTAGTCTTGCGAAATAAGGAGGATAATGAGGTGGTTGTGATTGGAGAGCGTCGGGAGTACCTATCTAATGTGATCTCGGTGCTCGTGATTGAAAAACTAGTTCGAAAGGGGTGTGATGCGTACTTGGCTTACATCAGTGTTTCTGCTTTTGGGGACTCTTCTATCGAGGATATCTAAACTGTAAGGGATTTTCTAGACATCTTTCTTGAGGAGTTACTAGGATTACCCCTGAATCAGAAAGTGGAGTTTGAGATTGAGCTTTTTCTTGGTACAGCTCCGGTGTCTATTGCTCTCTATCGGATGGCACTAAAGGAGCTTACAGAGCTTAAGGCCCAAATTTAAGAGTTGTTGGATTGTTGTTTCATCGTCCCAGTGTGTCTCCATGGGGAGCATCGGTTCTATTCGTTAAGAAGAAGGATGGAACCATGAGGATGGTTATAGACTATCGGTAGTTGAACAAGTTAACCATTAAGAATAAGTACCCACTTTCGAGGATCGACGACTTATTTGATCAGTTCTGATGGGCTTCTATGTTTTCTAAGATAAATATTTGTTCTCGGTATCATCAGTTGAGATTTAAGAAAGTTGATGTACATAAGACGACATTTAGAACTTGTTATGGGCATTACGAGTTCCTAGTGATGCCTTTTGGGTTAACAAATGCTCCAGTAACATTTATGGATCTGATGAACCAAGTGTTTCGGCTGTATCTGGAGCAGTTTGTCATGGTCTTTATTGACGATATCTTAGTCTACTCTAAGACTGAGGATGAGCATGATGAGCACCTTAGAGTGGTTCTTCAGACACTTCAGAAAAAGAAACTTTATGCTAAGCTAAGTAAGTGCAAATTCTGGTTACGTGAGGTAACATTTCTGGGGCATGTAGTGTCTGCCGAGGGTATCCGAGTAGGTCTTAAAATGATTGAGGCTATCCTGGATTGGAAACAGCCCAAGAATGGGTCCAAAATCTGTAGTTTTTTGGGTCTGGTGGGTTATTATTAGTGCTTTGTGGAAGCGTTCTTATTGATTGCAGCACCCTTAACTTAAGGGTGTTTCATTGTTTGGACAGATGTACAGCAAGCGAGCTTCAAGAAGCTCAAGTCTGTTATGATTCAGGCTCCTGTTCTAATATAGCCTAAATCCGGCAAGGAGTTTGTAGTTTACAGTGATGCATCGCGTGTGGGATTGGTTTGTGTTCTGATGTAGGTTGGTAAAGTTATGGCTTATGCATCCTGTCAGCTTAAGACACACGATGCAAACTATCTGATGCATGATCTTGAGTTGGCTACTGTGGTTTTTGCACTAAAAATCTAGTGGCATTATTTGTATGGTGAGAGGTATATCATTTACATTGATCACAAGAGCCTCAAACCTCCTTACTCAGAAGGAGTTGAATCTTAGGTAGCGTAGACGGGTCGAGTTGCTCAAGGATTACGACTATACCATTGAGTGCCATCCTAGCAAGGCCAATATGATGGGAGATGCATTGAGCTGTAAGGCAATGACTGATCTAAGGGCAATGTTTACTCGCCTTAGCCTATTTGATGATGGGAGTTTGTTGGTTGAGTTACAAGTTAAGCTGGCTTAGACTGAGCAGATTCATAATAAACAGTTAGGGGATGAATCCTTGGGTCTTCGGTTCCGTCAGATTGAGAGTGGTAGTACTTCAAAGTTGGACTAAATACTGATGGGGTACTCTGTTTCCGTGGTCAAATGTGTGTGCCAAATGATGGGGATTTGAGGCAGTCTATTTTGAGGGAGGCGCATAGTAGCTTTTATGCTATGCATCCCGGCAGGAGTAAGATGTATCGTGATCTCCGTGAGTTGTACTAGTGGTCGGGGTTGAAGGATGAGGTTACTGATTTCGTTGCTCGTTGTCTGACATGTCAACAGGTTAAGGCTGAGCATCAGTTACCTTCGAGTTTGCTGTAGCCGGTTAAGATTCCCTTGTTGAAATGGGAACGAGTAATGATGAACTTCGTTAGTAGGTTGCCCTTGAAACCCACTAAGAAGGATTTTGTTTGGGTTATCGTGGATCGATTGACCAAGTCTGCACACTTCATCCCGGTTTGGATAGACTTTTCTCTTCAGAAGTTGGCAAAGCTCTACATATCTAAGATAGTAAGAGTGTATGGGGTACCGGCCTCGATTATTTCTAATAGGGATCTTCGCTTCACATCTTGGTTCTGGAAGAAACTTCACGAGGCTCTGGGTTCAAAATTGGACTTCAGTACTGCGTTCCATCCTCAGACTAATGGTCAATCTGGGAGGGTGATTTAGATACTGGAGGATATGTTATGGAGTTGTGTGATTCATTTCCAAGGTAGTTGGGAGGATTATTTGCCGCTAGCGAAGTTCGCCTATACTTACAACTTTCAGTCTGGCATTCAGATTGCACCTTACGAGTCTCTGTATGGTTATAAGTGTCGTACTCCTTTGTGTTGGACAAAGTTGGGTGAACATTAGATTTTGGGTCCTAAGTTAGTTTCTGAGATCGAGGATAAGGTTAAACTGATTCGGGATAGTTTAAAAGCGGCTACTGATGGGCAGAAATCCTATGCGGATCTGAGGAGGCGAGAGATTGAGTACTTTGTGGGGGACTTCGTGTTTCTTAAAGTTTCTCCATGGAAGAAGATTCTGAGGTTTGACTGTAAGGCCAAGCTAAGCCCTAGGTTTATTGGGCCATACCGGATTTTGAAACGTATGGGACGAGTTGCTTATCAGTTGAAGCTACCTCTAAAGTTAGACCATATTCATGACATGTTCCACGTCTAGATGTTAAGACGCTACCGGTTTGATCCATCTTATATGTCTCCATTAAGAATATCGAGGTTAGACCGGATTTGACCTTTGAGGAGGAGCCAGTTTAGATTCTTGATCATGACATTAAGGTCTTGAGGAAAAAGTCCATTCCATTAGTGAAGGTGCTGTGGCATAATCATAGCACTGAAAAGGCTATGTAGGAACCTGAGGACTTAATGCGTCAGTAGTATCGCCATCTGTTTTGATCAGGTAAATTTTGAGGTCGAAATTTCTTTTAGAGTGTAGAGTTGTAATACCCTAAAATTGTTTATTGCGGCTTTTGGAAAATTTGACAAAAAATATCTATCTTCTTTAGTGATTAAGTCTTCTGTGTGTGTGTGAGAGGTCTCAAGTTTAAGCCTTACCTTGGGTAAATTTTAATGTTTTTCTGAGCTAGGCCTTACGCTTGAAGAGTGGGTTTATGTTAAATTGATTGTAATACCATACCAGAATGGGCCTGCTAGTCTAGTAGTTAAGTGGAGAGTTAGGTTGCTGAAGGTCCTGTGCTCAAATACTTACATAAGCAAGGGAATTATTTTTTTGCTGGCCTCTATTAGGAGATCGAAGGAATAAGGATTCTTAAGTGATTGAGGTTTAGTGGATTAGTGGAAGTAAATTAAGGGATTTGTGGGTTACCTAAATTTTTTTATTTTTTATTTTTTTGAAAATTTTGGCTCTCTCTCTTCCCTTCTAAAATTTTGGCATTCTGTTCTTCCTCTATCCCGCCGAATCTCTGCCTCATTCTCATCCCATTTCCTTTTCAATTCCTTTTTCCTCTCTTTTCTGTTCAGCTTTTGACTACGATTGTACAGTAAGTTTTGTTTTGCTTAAGTCTTGTCATTTTTGGCTAAGTTTGATGATGGGATTGTTTGGCTGTTGTTTTCGGTAGGCAAAGAACAAGTGTTGTTTGGAGTTCCTGCAATGATTTAGGTGATCAAGGTTCTTTTCCGTCAACTGTGAGTTTTACGTTTGTAAAGTGTTGTTTAGAAGTTTTGTTTCGGTTGGGTTCCATTTGATGTCCGTGTTATCGTTTCTGATTGTGCAGTTTGGATGGTTAATTTTAGGTCTTGGAGTGCTCGGGAGTGTTTTTGCAGCAAAATAGTACTAGGTGTGTATCCAAAAATGTAGAAAATAAGGTTTCGGTAAAAACTGAAAAACCTCACTGATCTCATGATGTGATGAAGTAATAAATTGATCATACCTAAAAGACTAACTATTATCACAATAAAAGGCAAGCGCACCTATCGAGTAGTAGTATAGCTAGTGGCAAGACCGGAATATCGAATCCAAGGAACTAAAAGTACTAGTAATGACTTTCTTCCTATTATCTAGCCTAAGAATAAAATGGGGTTTGGTTGTAAACTATCTAAACTAAACTAAAGACACGACAAAGAGTAAATTGGGAAAATTACTTTGGGAAAACTGATTGATAAAGACAATACGTAAGGAAGAATCCACCTAGACTTCACTTGTTATCTAACGTTGAACTAGTGATTTCTTCATTCGACTTGATCCGTAGAGATCCCTAAATTATGTTAATATCTCCGTCGAGAACAAGAACAACTAATCTTAGGTTGATTAATTGAAATTTCTTTCTAATTAAAACCCCTATCTTGCATTAACTCGATCTATGGATCCCCATATTAGATTTGATTCTAATCTGGTAGATTTTCATCGTCCTATGTCTAGGATTGCGATCAACTCTGCCTAATTGTGTTGGATCTACTCTTAAATAGGGACTTTTGCTCCTCTGCCTAAGCACATTTGACTTAAATTAATCTCCCAAAAATATCAATTCAAGAATTAAAAACACAATTAAGAACAAGTCAAATATTTATCATATAGTTCAGATGACAATAACAAGATCCGTCTTAGGTTTCATCCCCTTTAGATATTTGGGGTTTTAGTTTATAATTATAAAAAGAAACATCTCAGAAAAATAAAATAACAAAACATAAGAAAACCCAAAACTCCTGAAAGGATTAAAGGGAGATCCTCTGTCTTGATGTAGATCCTGGCTTCTGAGATGGATTAATCGGCTTTCCTTCTAGTAATTCCCTGCCTTTAGCTCTTCGTCTTGGCGGGAAGACTATACCCTTGGCGGGAATAATGCACTCCCTTTGTAGTTGCCTCCTAGGGTACTTATATAGAGTTTGGAAAGTCTTTCTTAGCCCCTAAGTAGCTTTTTCCTCGTGAAATTGAGCTTCCTTATGACAGGGCCACGACCGTGTGAGTCGTTTGCTAGGCCGTGTTCAAAGCTGTTAATGTGGCACGGCCGTGTGGGTTACCTGTGTGAATCGAGTCTAGGCCATGCTCGAGCCTGTTAATGTGGCATGACTGTGTGACACGCCCGTGTGGTGAACTTCCAGGCCTTGTTAATTCCTTGCTTTGGCCAATTTTCTCCGTATTCGGCTCGTTTCTTGTTCTTTTCGCTCCCCTAAGCTCACTTAAGTCTAAAACATGAAATTAAAGGTTTAGGAGCATGAAATTCCACGAATTAAGGAATAATTCATCCATAAATGTGCTAAGCATGAGGTAAAAAATATGTATAATTTACGGTTTATCAAATACCCACACACTTAAGCCTTTGCTTGTCCTCAAGCAAAATCTTAATTCACAATTAAAAATCATTCCTCTCAACTTATAATCTTTATCAATAAAGTTTCAAACTAATCCATAAGTAATCATACATCGAAAATTCAACCAAAAGAAAATTAAAGTCTCAAACATTTTAAGTTGAGAATTTTACCACAGAAACATAGGTTTCCTAACTTCTTTTAAGTAATTACCTCGAACTCAAAATCAACAAGAGTTGATATCCTCATTAAAGATTCACTCTATCCACTCGAAGTGTTTAGGGTTCAAAAAATTAAGCACTCATTAGTCAACCTGAAAAGTTATTACCATAAGCTTGCAAGAAAATCAAATCTCCACCACTATGTATTGACATGATACATCGATCAAAAGGTCGTTCAAAGGTTGTAATGTGGCCTTGGTTAGGGGTGTGGTCACAAGTTGAAAAAGATAGTTAGAATTGAGATTGAATTGAAAAATCATCTAACTAGAAAAATCTCTATTACTGAAACATATTCCTAGAGTAAAGCTTTTCTCTTTTGGATAACATCGTCTAAGAACAGAAGCTCAAAAATTACACAGAAAGATGCAAAACATTGAATTACAATTGAAATATACACTTTTTTTTAGGAACAAATTGAATATTTATAAATTTTACAACTGTAAAGAGAACAAAGCTAGATAACTATTCAACTCAAATCTCGACAAAAATAGGGATCAAAATAATTGAAAGGAATTCAACAAAAAATGGGTTATAGGTTAATATTGAAGGTAAGCACATCTTCGATTATGCTCTTAGGAAATCTAATGGTTTTATCAGCCAATTGGATGCTCATCTTAATTTGTTTAGGTTTCCCAAGACTTAATTGCTTAAACAATTTGTATGGCATTACATTAATACTGGCTCCTAAATAAGCTAAAGCCTTTTTAACATCTAAGCTACCAAGTAAACAAAGAATTGTAAAACTCCCTAGATTTTTTAGTTTGTTGGGTAGCTTATTCTACAAAATTGCTGAGCACACTGTATTCAATTCCACATGAGATGACTCATCTAGCTTTCGTTTATTCGTCAGGAGCTCTCTTAAAAACTTAACAGCGTTTGGCATCTGCGAAAGAGCTTCGATAAATGGTAAGTTAATATGTAATTTCTTTAATAGTTTAAGGTATTTACCGAATTGCTCGTCTGTGCGGTCTTTCTTTAGCGCGTTGGGATATGTGACACGAGGCTTATATTCTTTAACAATCAGTTCTTTGTGACTTACCTTATCCTTATCGCTACTTACCACAGTCTCTTTACTTGGTTTTGGTTTAGTTTTAGCTAACCCTTCTTCATCAATTGTATCAATGGCATGGAGTTGCTCCTAGGGGTTGGTCTCGGTGTTGCTCAGTAACCCACCTTATGGTCTTTCAGAGATTAGCTTAGCGAGCTGGCCTATTTGAGTTTCAAGTCCTTGAATGGATGCTTGCTGGTTCTTAAGTGCCGTCTCGGTGTTCTGGAAATGGGTTTCTAACATAGAGATTAATTTTGTGAGCATCTCCTCAAGGTTCAGCTTTTTCTCTTGTTAGTACGGTGGTTAATGAAATCTTGGAGGAGGTGGTGGTCTCTAGTTTCCTTGGTTACCTTGTCCTCCCCATGTGAAGTTGGGGTGATTCCTCTAGCCTGTGTTGTAAGTGTTACTATAACGGTTATTTTGAGATCTAGAATTGTTACCCATATAGTTAGCTTGCTCGTTTTCCATGCCATATCCATAGGTGGAATACTCAGAATTGCTCATGTTTCCTTGGATTGAGTCACATTACATCACTGGGTGTACCTGTGTAGAACCAACTAAACCATCAATCCTTTTATTTAAAAGTTCTACCTGATTAGAAAGCATGGTGACCGGATCAACATTAAAAACTCCTGTAGCTTTTTGTGGCTTTGTTCTCATGACTTGCCACTGATAGTTATTTAGTGACATCTCCTCTATAAACTCGTAAGTTGTTTCTGGCATTTTGTTATTGATTGTTCCACCTGCGGCTGCATCGATCATTTGTCTCGTAGAAGGGTTCAAACCATTGTGAAAGGTTTGAACTTGTAGCCATAAGGGTAACCCATGGTGAGGGCACCTTCTCAATAAATCCTTGTATCTCTCTCAAGCATCGTAAAGTGTTTATAAGTCCATTTGCACAAAAGAAGAGATATCATTCCTTAATTTAGCCATTTTAGCCGGCGGAAAATATTTAAGTAAAAATTTTTCGGTCATTTGTTCCCATTTAGTGATAGACCCTCGTGGTAAAGAATTTCACCACTGTTTAGCTTTATTCCTCAAGGAGAATGGGAATAGCCAAAGACGAATGGCATCATCAGAAACACCATTTATTTTAAACGCATCGCAGAATTTCAAAAAGTTATTCCTCAAGAAGAATTTCACCACTGTTTAGCGTTAGGATCTTCATCCTACAAACCATCAAATTGAACAAACTGTTGTATCATCTGTATAGTGTTAGGTTTCAGTTCAAAATTATCTACCGCAATAGTTGGCCTAACAATACTGGATTCATTACCAGCCAAATTAGGTTTAGCATAATCATACATAGTGCGAGGAGCAGGATTTTGCTCAACAGGATTTGTGGCTACTACAGGAGGTAGGTGATTATCTTGATTTGCTTCCATCTCTTCAATAGGTTCAGGTTCTTCTTCTTGTCCTTGTTCTGGATATCGCAAGCTTCTTCTTATCTCTCTGTGAGTTCTATGAACTGTGGCCTCTAAATTGTCATCAAACAATAGTGGTCCTCTTGGGTTTCTTCTAGTCATAAACTAGAGACACCTGGAAGAGAAACAAAAATAAAAAGAAAATTCAGTAAATAAAAACCTAAAATAAAAATAGAAAATAAATTGCAATAAAAGTAAATATGGCTAAATAATAAGAATTGAATGTTCCTAATATCTTAGTTCCCCAGCAACAGCGCCAAAAACTTGATCTCGTGATGTGATGAAGTAATAAATTGATCGTACCTAAAAGACTAACTATTATCACGATAAAAGGCAAGCGCACCTATCGAGTAGTAGTATAGCTAGTGGCAAGACCGGAATATCGAATCTAAGGAACTAAAAGTACTAGTAATGACTTTCTTCCTATTATCTAGCCTAAGAATAAAAGGGGGTTTGGTTGTAAACTATCTAAACTAAACTAAAGACACGACAAAGAGTAAATTAGGAAAATTACTTTGGGAAAACTGATTGATAAAGACAATACCTAAGGAAGAATCCACCTAGACTTCACTTGTTATCTAACACTGAACTAGACGATTTCTTTATTCGACTTGATCCGTAGAGATCCCTAAATTATGTTAATATCTCCGTTTAGAACAAGAACAACTAATCCTAGGTTGATTAATTGAAATCTCTTTCTAATTGAAATCTGAGGTATCTACATTTTCTTCTTGCACACACACTGACCGACAGGGGAGAGAGCACAGGGGTCGTCCGTACCCACGACGCCTACTTCCTATGGTGCATGGCAAACGCACACGTCATTGACTTAGCTTATTTCATCGCCCATGCAATCCAACATTAGATAGAGAGGCACCACAAGGGCGTAGTTTCTATGGGCCCGTACATCACGAGATTAGGCCGCTATTTTGGCCTATTCAACACCGTAGCCCGGACATCCTCATACACTTTGGTGGGCCAGATGTCCCCTCAGGGCATTCAAACCATGCTTCACATGAGGATGATCGAGTGGAGGCCAAGAGGCAGCCCCTTCCAGTATCGCCTTATCTAAGAGGGCGAGGATCCTGAGGACATTCCTGATGATGTCCCACCACCACCACAGGAGGAGGATGCACCCACCGAGCCACCACCCTCTCGTCGCCCATCTCATGTAGCAGCTTCATACGCTGAAATATCTGAGCGCCTATCACGATTCAAGCAGCAATGCTTCCAGCGCTTCGACCACATCGACGCCACACTACAGCAAATATGCCAGCACCTTCACATCACTTCCCCACCTCCACCGCGTGATCCACCTGAGGATTAGAGATTTCTATTCCTCCTAACTTTATTTTTATCTTAACTTTTATTTTAACACTGATCCCTATTTTTACCTTTTCCTTTTTTCTAACTTTATTTTCCTTTTTCTTTTTATTTTTAATTCATTTTATCTTTTTCATTATTTGAATATTGGTTTTTTTAGAACTTAGTTTATTATTTTTCTTTTATTCATTTTTCTATCTTTCATATTGGCCAACTCCTAACGAGTAATCTCTCTTAATCCAAATTTCCCACGACTAATAAATACTTTCACAGTTTCAAAGGAGCTTTACAACTCAAATCTCTACGAAAATGGGAACACCCTGCCACAACTGCCAACTCTTCCGATCTCCATCTCACTAATCCATCCAAAGCAGAGAGTTTCATACCTTTCCCTATCTTATGATCTTGTGCTTTTATTGCTACTAATGTTATATTTGTACATTGAGGGCAATGTACATCTTATGTGTGGGGGGGGAATCTATTTTCAGTCTTTACACTCTCTTTGAAATCCCTGAACTTTTTTACTAACATTTTGCATTGTTCTCAAATTCTCACTTTCACTCTTTGCATTATCTTCAATCTCCTATTAGGAATATATTCTGATTGATTTATGATTTTTATTGATATGAGAGAATTAAGACATAGGTGCTTGTACTTTGACTATTCAAACTTTAAAACATTAGGGAATCAAGCATGATAAGTTGAAATTTTTGATATTTCATAAGTTATTTTCCTTAAATCTAAGTGCTATCTTGAGATTTGAAATTCGCAGGATTGACATCAAAAGCCATAATTCTGGTGAGATTTGTGAGCCTTTTGAGCATACATTCTTTCGTGCTCACTTTTATTATTGCTTTGAGTGAGTCAATACTGAGTTGTTATTCTAGAAGTTGCTTTGATTATACATGTCAAGAACACATCATTGATTTGATACACTGAAATGATAAAGGCACCTAGGATTTAACCCACTTACTTCACAAAAGCTTACCTCCATAAATTAACCCCTAGTGAACCCCATTGAGCCTAACAACCTTTTCTTTGACTTACCTCCAATATTAACCTTTCACCCATTTTTTTGTTGAATTCCGTTCGATTAATTTTGACCCCTATTTTTGTCGAGATTTGAGTTGAAATTTTCATCTAGCTTTATTCTCTTTTCCATATTGTAAAATTTTATCCAATTTATTGTATTGTACTTGAATTGTTTTAAAAAAAAAGACGAGAAAACGTATGTACTAATTCAATTGTAATCTGTAATAGTTCAAATAGTTTTTGCATATTTCTATTTTAAGGCTACCAAGGCGGAAATGATGTTATTATAAGAATTAGCTCGAGAAATATGTTCCAGTGATAGAGATTTTTCTAGCTAGATAATTTTTCAATTCAATCTCGATTCTAACCCTCTTTTGCAGCCTGTGACAACACCCCTAACCAAGCCCCGTTACAACCATTACAAGACCTTTAGATTGATGTGTCATGTCAATCTATAGTGGTGGAGATGTGATTTTCTTGCAAGCCTATGGTAATAGCTTTTCAGGTTGACTAGAGAGTGCTTAATTCTTGAACCCTAAACACTTCGAGTGGATAGAGTGAATCTTTAGTGAGGGTGTCAACTCCTTTAATTAAGATGGAGAGATAATTACTTAGGAGAAGGGAGAAAACTTATGTTTCAATGATAAAATTCTGAACTTAGAGTGATTGAGTCTTTAATGTTCTTTTGATTGAAATTTCATTGTATGATTACATGTGTATTAGTTTGAAACATTATTGTTAAAGATTGTAAGTTGAGAAGAATGATTCTTTATTAGGGATTGAGATTTTGCTCGAGGACAAGCAAAGGCTTAAGTGTGGGGGTATTTGATAAACGATAAATTATACATATTTTTACCTCATGTTTAGCCTAATTTCTGGATGAATTATTATTAATTTTGTGAGAATTGGTGCTCTTAACCCTTCTATTTCATGTTGTATACTCAGGAGAGCATAGGAAAGAGAAAAGAACGAAACAACGGACCAGAAACGAAGAAAATGGGCCAAATTGTGAAAACGACACGGCCCAAGAAGTCGCCACACGGCCGTGGCACACGGTCGTGCCACACAAGGTCCAACACGGCCCAGCCCTGACAAGCACAGCTAGGCCACACGGCCGTGCCACCTCAACAAGCCCGAACATGGCCCTTATCGAAACCACACGGGCGTCGCACACGGGCGTGTCCCTATCGTGAGGAAGTACAATTTCACTCGGATTTGGATACTTAGAGGCTAAGAAAGGCATCCCAAAGCTCTATATAAAGACCCTAGGAGGCAAATCTAAGGGTGTACTCCTTTCTCCCAAAAAGGAGTGCCATATTTTTGCCAACACAAGAAGTGAAAGCAAGGAATTACTCCAAGGGAAGCCGATTGATTCATCCCAGAAGCCAGAATTCTACATCAAGACAGAAGATCTCCCTAAATTCCTTCAGGGGTTTTGGGTTCTTTATGTTTTGCTATCTTATTTCTTCTGAGATGTTTTCTTTATTAATTATGAACTAAACCTCTCAAATACTTGAGGGGGATGAAACTTAAGACGGATCTTGTTATTGTTTATTCTTGAATTATATGATAAATACTTGAATTGTTCTTAATTATGTGTTCTTCATTCTTGATTTAATAATCCTAGGTATTACTTCAAGAAACTGATGTGCTTAGGCAGAGGAGCAAAAGTCCCTGTTTTAAGAGTAGATCTACCATAATTAAGCGGAGTTGCATGCAACCCTAGACATAGGGCGACATAAATCTGCCGGATTAGGGTCAAACCTAATAGGGGGATCCATAGATCGAATTAATGCAACCTAGGGGTGTTAATTAATAAAGAAACTTTGATTAACCACCTAGGATTAGTTGTTCTTATCCTCGACGGAAGTATTAACATAGGTTAGGGATCTCTACGGATCAAGTCAAGTGAAGAAATCATCTAGTTCAGAAGTTAATAACAAGTGAAGTCTAGATGGATTCTCCCTTAAATATTGCTCATATCAATCAGCTTTTCCCTAAAGTTTTCCCCAATTTACTTTTTGTGCGCTTTTAGTTAGTTTTAGAATTAGTTTCAACCAATCCTCTTTTATTTTTAGGCTAGATAATAGAAAGGAAGTAAGTATTAGTACTTTTGGTTCCCTTGGTTACGATAACTCAGTCTTGCTGCTAAACTATACTACTGTTCGATAGGTGCGCTTGCCTTTAAAATCGTGATATTAGTTAGTTTTTGGTGTGATCAGTTTTTATAAATTTTATTACTTAATATCGCGAGTACCATTGATTAATTGAAATCTCTTTCTAATTAAAACCTCTAGTCTTGCATTAACTCGATACATGGATCCCCATATTAAAGTTGACTCTAATCCGACAGATTTTCATCATCCTATGTCTAGGATTGCGATCAACTCCACTTAATTGTGTTGGATCTACTCTTAAATAGGGACTTTTGCTCCTCTGCCTAAGCACATTCGACTTAAATTAATATCCCAGAAATATCAATTCAAGAATTAAAAACACAATTAAGAACAAGTCAAATATTTATCATATAGTTCAGATGACAATAACAAGATCCGTCTTAGGATTCATCCCCCTTAGATATTTAGGGTTTTACTTCATAATTATAAAAAGAAACATCTCAGAAAAATAAAATAACAAAACATAAGAAAACTCAAAACTCCTGAAAGGATTAAAGGGAGATCCTCTGTCTTGATGTAGATCCTGGCTTCTGAGATGGATTAATCGGCTTTCCTTTGAGTAATTCCTTGCATTTAGCTCTCTGTCTTGGCGAGAAGACTATACCCTTGGTAGGAATAATGCACCCCCTTTGTAGTTGCCTCCTAGGGTACTTATATAGAGTTTGGAAAGTCTTTCTTAGCCCCTAAGTAGCTTTTTCCTCTTGAAATTGAACTTCCTCACGACAGGGCCACGCCCATGTGCCACGCCTGTGTGAGTCATTTGCTAGGCCGTGTTCAAGCCTGTTAATGTGGCACGGCCGTGTGGGTTGTCCGTGTGAATTGAGTCTAGGCCGTGTTCGAGCCTGTTAATGTGGCACGACCGTGTGACACACCCGTGTGGTGAACTTCCAGGCCGTGTTGATTCCTTGCTTTTGCCCATTTTCTCCGTTTTCAGCCCGTTTCTTGTTCTTTTTGCTCCCCTATGCTCACCTGTGTATAAAACATGAAATTAAAGGTTTAGGAGCATCAAATTCCATGAATCAAGGAATAATTCATCCATAAATGTGCTAAGCATGAGGTAAAAAATATGTATAATTTACGGTTTATCACTCACTGTCGATGCCACACGGGCGTGTGATCGTCCATGTGGCAGGCCGTGTGTGATGACACGGCCGCGTGAACGATGAAGGCCAAACCGTGCGTTGGACGCGACCGTATGATGGCTGTTGTGGCCGTGTGAGCCACACAGGCTAAGTCAAATTATGTGTGTGGGCCAACACGGGCACGCCACATGGGCATGTGGTATCTGGGCCAGGACGTGTAATCCACCTGGGTAAGGCCAATCTGGGCGCATGGGCCCATTTATCTGAAATTTCCACTAGGGTTACACGGGTCTTCCTCAATGACTGTGGGCCTATTGTAGGGACGGTAAGGGCTCGCTATAACCTTAACTGTATGATCTGACTGTGTGATATTCTGAACTGATTAGATCACCGATGCATGATTATTTGCTCTGTTATCCGCTGTATATGTATGCTATATGTAAGCATGTGAGCATGTTAGTCTGATTATCTATATTTGCATATTATTTTTTTCTATTTCTGTTTCTGTTGTTGGGGTGGGATGATGTTTATTGGAGGAAGTGTTCTGAAAGGTGTTTACGCCTATTATCTGGTAGCTCAGCTGCTTTATATCTGATATGTGCCTTGTTCGGTACGACATGGTGTATATGGCTGGGTGGGTGTTTTAAACCCCACGTGGTGTGTAGGGATGGCCGGAGATGGTGTGTAGAGGCTGGGGGTAGGATTCTGATTTCTATTTTTGACTACATATTTGTATCTGTGTCTGAGGTGGGCTAAGGCCCAAATTTGCATCTGTATTCATATCTGAGACGGGCTAAGGCCCAAATTTGCATCTGAATCTGTAATGTGCTTAAGCCCAAGACTGTATCTGACTGATATCTATTAAGCAAGAATACTTATTAAGCAAGAATTTATAAAATTTATATATCTAAGCACATGTAACAAAAATCATTCAAAAAAATAATCAATTTCATAACACATCATTCATAACACTTTCAATTTTCATCTCTTACTATTTCAATTTCATAATTGATATTCAAATAACTTTTTCTAAATAGGATACACATATCATTTTACTATATCAATATCCATTTCATGAACCTATTGGTTCATACATTTCAATTTCATAACTCAATTTAATATCCCAATCCAATTCATGTTTAAAGTCATCCAATATCATTCACTTTACCAAATCATTTATTTCCCTTATTAACAGGACTCGGGCTTTGGCGGATAAATGGATCCGACCAAAACACACCAGTATGGCACCCAGTGCCTCATCGGATAATTCGAAGTAATAAGTTGACACCTAGTGTCTCATCGCCTTGCCGAAGTAAATTGTTACTTAGTACCTTATCGAATTTATCCGAAGCAATAGTTTGACACCCAGTGTCTCATCGACTCAAGGTCAAAGTATCCCTGAACACTTCCAATCCTATGGCATGCCAGCTATATCCGACTCAGCCCGATACAGTTAATAGGGTTTTTAAATAACTTTTCAATTTCCTATAAATACACATTTCAAATAATCACATACACTCATAATTCAGTTCAGTTCAATTCAATTCAATTCAATACCAATACTCACCTCAATTCCACTTACCATATATATTAATAATAAATACAACAACAATTATTAAATTCGGATTATAGAAATACAAACCATAATTCTCGAGCTACTCCTCGTTAATCTTGTCTTTTCCTTTCTTAGCCAATGTCTCCGGCTCAATGTTAGCTACGGAATTAAAACAATTAAAAAAATCATCAATATAACACAATTTCACATTGAATATTTAAATTTATAATCAACTTTTGCATAAATTCTAATTTAATCCTTAAATCAGATAGTAACACCCTTTACTTGTATTCAACGTCGGAACGGGTACGAGGCATTACCGGACTTATCACACGAATAAACATACAATTTCGAGTCATAAATTTTCGTCCAAATTAAAAACATTTACATTTAACCATAAAGTCCCTGATACAAGCCTATGAGGCCCAAAACATGCATTGGAGGTTATTCGGGACCAAACCATGAACTTTAGAAATTTTTACTACACTTAGAAATTTTTTGCACAAAACAAGGCTTGGGACACGCCCGTGTAGCTTGGGACAGGCCCGTGTGGGCAGGCCTGTGGTCACACATGCCCGTGTCCTTACCCCATGTAACTCTCTGACTTGTAACTCATGGCCAAATTGCGATCACACGGCAAAGCCACACGTCTGCGTTCGAGGCCGTGCCATCCACACGGTTGAGACACATGCCCGTGTCTTTGCCTTTGTGCTCTATTCTGAGCATTATGTTTCTTGAAACTAAGATGCAGGTGACACACGACCTAAACACATGCCTATAGGGTTGACCGGTGTCATACACGGCCTAGACACACGCTCATGTGCCTACCCGTGTGGACAAAATATAGGCTATTTACCAAGCCATTTTGCCACCCTTTAATGCACACACCTACACAACAAAACAAAACACCAATCCAAGCACATATATTCAACCAAATATCCTCAACCAAGACATTAACACATCATTCATGAAAGATATCATCATGTGAATATACTTATAATCAATATTGGCCCATTTCCAATGGCCTTATACAAAATAATCATCAAACCAAAATAAGGCAACAATTTTGGCCAAATCAAATATGACACATAAGAAAATGACCAAGTCCTCCTATACATGCCGTACATTCAAAATGCTAAAATCATCAATACCCAAAATAAGAAAGTTCATAGTGTGATTCAAATCTCCGACGATCACCAATCCAAGCTAACTTGGCAACACTATAAAACAAGGGAAAAAAAAGGGGGAATAAGCTATATAGCTTAATAAGTTCATATGCAAATAATAAGCATCATAATTACACAATTATCATGCATTTCATATAATGAGAGATAACATAATTGTCATTAAATTTCCATAAGTACAACTTACTCAATCACAATCTTACCAAAGTTCATCACTTATAGTATTCGTACTTGTGAGTTTTATATACATACCTGTACCAAATCGTAACACAACCACACACACTTTCACATCTTTGACATTTCCCGTGAACACTCGGAATATTAATGGATACTCGAAAAAGTTACACATTAGTGCCAGATATGTAGCCAAAGCTACCTCATATCTCATAACACATATAGGCTCACTCTTGAGCTAATCACGAGTCTGCTCACACAAGTTGTTGGTCGGGACGTAGCTACTCAGTGCTGCTCACACAAGTTGTCGGGCATCCGCAACATATGTTAGAGTACCCAGCCACTGGTCAGACGTTCAAGACCAGTACCCGGATCACATAAACATATAAATACACAAGGGTTCCTAGTAGAGGTGATCATGGGCTGGGTCGGGCCGGGCCCAGAAAAAAATTTCGGCCCGTTTTCTAGGCCCGGGCCTGGCTCGGCCCGAAATATGGGCCTAAAATTTTGTCCAGGCCTGGCCCGAAATAAAAATGCTAGGCTCAAGCCTGCCCCGGCCTGGCCCATATTAATTTTTTTACTTATTTCATTAAAAATTTTAAAAATATAATAAATTAAATAAATTTAAAAACATAAAAACAAATATTAAAATAATAAACAAAATAAAATTGAGATAAACAATTCTTAAAACAATACACAAACCAAAAAAAAAAAAACAAAGTTAAAAATGACATATGCTTAAAAAAATAAAAAATAAAAAAATATTTATAAAATTCAGTCCGGCCCGGCCAAAAATGGTTGGCCCGAGGCCTAGCCCGTTTTCTAAACAGGCCTCGTATTTTTGCCCAAACCTATATTTTGGGCCTATATTTTTACCCAAACCCTCCCATTTTTCGGGCGGGCCTTCGGGCCGGGCCGCCCAACCCATGATCACCTCTAGTTTTTAGTGACATGTCACTTGTATCTTATTCTATTCCTACGGCTCAACTGGGATTTCTCGCTTATCGAAACTTTGTCGAATACGTCAAAGAGTCAATCACACAATTCATGCAATAATAAAGCATTTAAACAAAATATAACGATGCATTATTTACATACAAACTTACCTCGATACAAAAATAGTAGAATTTGGACCTAATTGTCAAACACTTTGTTTTGCCCCAATCTAGGTTCGAACCTCGTTTTTCTTGATCTATAATAACAAATTTAACTCATTTAATATACACATTATTCAATTAAGTCCAAAAATCATATTATGGAAAAATTTAATTTTTGCCCCAACTTTTCCATTATTTACACTTTAGTCCTTAGATTTATAAAATGAAATGTGTTCATTTTCCTCAAAACCCAAGCCTAGCCGAAACATTTTCATACTCATACCAGCCCATATTTTCCATTTAATCACACTTTTGCTTCTCATTTCATCACTTTTTACAAATAGGTCCTTTTGACATTTTTATCAAAAATCACTTAGCAAAAGTTGTTTATTACACATCTAACATACATTTTCTACCTTAGACATCAAAATGCACACATGTCTAACATGGGTAAAATTTTAAACTTTTATAATACTTCAAATTAATACTTGGAAAAGCTAGATTAGGTTACGGGGATTTCAAAAACATAAAAATCATTAAAAATGGGGCTAGAACGGTCTTACAATCGAGCTTGAAACGTGGCTAAAACCCTAGCTATGGTTCATTTTCAAATTTGGCTATGAGTGACTAATTTTGATGAAGATAAAGACTTTTTATTTGTTTTATTTGTCTTTATTAGCCAAATGACCAAAATGCCCTGAACGCCTAACTTTGAAATTTCACCTAACCATGTCCATTTTTGTCCATCCTATGATATAATGGTCTAATTACCATTTAAGAACCTCCAATTTAAAATTTCATTATAATTAAGCACTGATAGCTTTTAGAACACACATTTTGCACTTATTGCAATTTAGTCCTATTAGGCAAATTAGACATTTTATCGATAAAATTTCTTAACAAAATTTTCACACAAGCATTCAATCATACTATAAACCTTAAAATAATATCACAATGAAATTTTCTACTTCGAATTTGTGGTCCCAAAACCACTGTTCTGTTTTAGCCCTAAATCTGGCTGTTGCAGAAACTAACTCTTTTTCTTACAAAACTGATTCCATATCTTATTCAATTTCCACTTTAAACTAATTTTAACTCTATAATTTCACCATAAAACCCTAATTTTGAAATTTTACAATTTAATCCCTATTACTTCAAAATTTATAATTTGTTTTACAATTCAATCCCTTTTTCACTTCTAACTTAAAATTCTATCAATTTAACCCCTGACACTTCCATTTATTCAACATGAATAGCATCTAAAAATGCACTAATTTCTAAAATTTCCACATAAATGAAGTAGTAGTTAGTTTTAGGATTCCAAAAACATCAAAATTACAAGAAAAGGGGTTAAATTGACTTACCAATTAAACTTCAAACCTTAAAACCCTATTTTCCTTTTTCCTTCCTTTCTCCTTTCTGCTTCTCTATTTCATTTTCTATTCTGTTCTTTTCATTCTATTTGTTTCTTTTATTTATTTATTTTAATTAATGTATTATATTAATAATAATATAATAATATAATATACTTTATTATTAAGTAATATATTTAAATATATATATTTTAAATTAAAAATCTTTGATATATACACACTTAAACCGCCTCAATTTATGCTATTGGCATAGTTGCCTATTTGGTTCTTTTAACTTTCTTTAATTTATAATTAAACTTTTAGCCTTTATTCAATTTAATCCTTTTACCTAATTACACTTAATTCAAGCTAATTCACCTAACCAAAACCTAATTAACTACACAACTAACTTCATAAATATTTTTAATGAATATTTACGTATCCGTTTTACGAAAACGAAGACCCAAAAATACACTTTTCAATACCCATGACTATCGAGTCATTACATTTCTCCCCCTTAATAAATTTCGTGCTTGAAATTTACCTTAAAAGAGGTGGGGGTACTGAGATCTCATAGTTTCTTCTGATTCCCAAGTTGCTTCTTCAATACTATGACTTCGCCACAATATTTTTACTAAGGGAACTTGCTTATTACATAATTCTTTCACCTCTCGTGCTGATATCTCAACCGGTTCTTCTTCATATGACAAATCAGGTCAGATTTCAATATCCTCTGTAGAAATAACATGAGAAGGGTCTGATCTATATCTTCTGAGCATCGAAACATGAAAAACATCATGAAACTTCTATAATTTTATAGGCAAAACTAAACGATAGGCAACTGGTCCAACTCTTTCCACAATCTCATACGGCCCAATAAAACGAGGACTCAATTTTCCCTTTCGACCAAATCTCAAAATTTTCTTCCAAGGTGAAACTTTAAGAAATACCTTATCTTTGACAGAATATTCAATATCCCGACGTCTCAAATCTACATACGATTTTTGTCTTTCAAAAGCTACCTTCAGTCTATCAAAAACTACCTTTAGTCTATCTCGAATCTTCTTAACAATATCTTCTATTTCTTGAATTAGCTCTGGTCCAATCATTTTTCTTTCATTCAAGTCCATTCAACACACAGGCGATCGATACCTACGACCATATAGAGCTTCATATAAAGCCATTTGAATACTTGATTGGAAACTATTATTATATACAAATTCAGCCAATGGTAAATAACGTTCCCAACCTGATTCAAAATCAATGACATAAGTTCATATTTTCTAAAATTTGAATAACTACCTCAGATTGTCCATCAGTCTGTGGGTGAAAAGTTGTGCTAAAATTGAGTCGAGTACCAAGAGATTCAAGCATCTGCCTCTAAAATCTCGATGTGAACTATGGATCCCGATAAGAAATTATCGACATAGGAACACCATGTACTCTCATAATTTCCCGAATGTAAACTTCAGCAAGTTTCTGAAGTGACCAATCAGTTCTTACTGCAATAAAATGAGTCGATTTTGTAAGCCGATCAACAATCACCCAAATTGCATTTTTCTTACTCGCTGATAATGGTAACCCCTTTACAAAATCTATCGTAATACAATCCCATTTCCATTCAAGAATATTAATAGGCTGAAGTAATCCAGTAAGAACCTGATGCTCTGCCTTAACTCAATTACAAGTCAAGCATTTAGCCACATACTCAACTATATCTCTTTTCATATCTAGCCACCAATATGATTCTCGCAGATTTTGATACATTTTCATTCCTCCATGATGTAAAGCAAAAGAATTGTCGTGAGCTTCACAAAGTATCAACTCTTTTAATTCAGAAATAGCTGGAACACAAATCTGATATGAAATCTCAGGCAATCATGATCATCAGTGCTGAAAATTCTCTAACATACCATTCTTAACCATTTCTCTTTTCTTCATCAACTTGTCATCTTCTAACTATGCTGGCTTAATTCGGTCGAACATTACTGGTTTAACCCTCAATTCAGCCAACAGACTTCCATCATCATTGATACTGAGTTGTGCAAACATTGCTTGCAATTCAATTGTTGCTTTTCTACTCAATGTATCATCTACAACATTCATTTTCCCTGGTTGATAATCAATAATACAATCATAGTCTTTTAAAAGTTCTATCCAACGACGCTGTCTCAAATTCAGCTCCTTCTGAGATAAAAGATACTTGAGACTTTTATGATCAGTATAAATATAACATTTCTCTCCTTACAAGTAACGTCTCTAGATCTTTAATGCAAAAATCCCAGCAGCTAGTTCTAAATTGTGCATCGGGTAATTACGTTCTTGCGGTTTCAATTACCGAGATGCATAAGCAATCACTTTCCCATCTCGCATTAATACACACCCAGACCACTCAAAGATGCATCACTATAGATGACAAAATCCTTTCCCGACCCTGGCAAAGTTAAAACTGGTGCCTCATTTAACATTTTCTTCAATTTCTCAAAACTTTCTTGGCACTGATCATCCTAGACAAATGGAACATTCTTTTGCAACGAATTTGTCATTGGCAAAGCTATCTTTGAAAATCCATTAACAAGTATTCGATAATAATTAGCCAATCTAAGAAAACTATGAAACCTCTGACACATTTCTCGGTGCTTTCCACTGAACAATTGCTTTAATCTTCTGTGGATCAACTCTAATTACATCTATTGAAACAACATGCCCTAAGAAAACAACCTTTGATAACTAGAATTCATATTTGCTTAGCTTCCCATATAACTGTTTCTCCCGTAATATTTGCAAAACAATTCTAAGGTGCTGATCATGTTTAGATTTAGATTTCGAATAAATCAGAATATCATCAATGAAAACCACCACAAATTGATCCAGGTACGATTGAAAAATATGGTTCATAAGATCCATAAAAGCAACCGAAGCATTTGTCAGTCCAAAAGGCATAACTAAAAATTCATAATGGCCATACCTTGTACGGGTTGATGTCTTTGGTACATCATTTTCTTTCACCTTTAGCTGGTAGTAACCCGATCTCAAATCAATCTTTGAAAAGACAAAAGCTCCTTGTAACGCCCCAATTTTTTGGGTTTTTGAATTTCTGCTTGGATTTAATTGTTGCTTGGCTTGATGTGTTATATTGATGTCTTGGGTGTGTTTAGTAAACCTTTAGGAGGCTTTGGGTTAAGCCTAAGGTCTGACAAAATTTTTATTTTTGGCCTTAGGGGAGAATGAACCTAAGCTAGTTGGGCTTTTAAATTAATATTGGGGTTTTAAGACACAAGAAGGACTGTGGTAAAGTGGCAAGGTAGTGCCACTTAGAGCTTAAGGAGGTGGCGTGTAGAGGCTTGTGAGAGAGCTGAGGTTCAAATCCCTTGGTTAGCAATGTGCATTCTTTTATTTTATTGCATGTGCATGGTAAGTGGTGGACTCCAAGTGAAATTCTGAAAGAAGAAGTTTGAAATGCTCATAGAATTAGGTGAGGAGTGATAAGGGGAGGTTATCTAGGAGAAAATTAAGGAATTTTGAAAGGGAAGTAAGTGATGGCCGATTATGGCTCTCTTGGAGAGCAAATTTGGCTAGGGTCCTTAGAGGTAGCATTTTTGGCATTTTGGTAGGGGAGTGTCAATTTCTTTTTACCTTTTCTTCAGGATTTGCATTGTGGTGAGTCTTGAGTGCTAATTAGGTAAGGTTTAGGGGTGCCAACCATACCTCTCTTCTTACTTAGTTCTTCCCTTTTCTTTCTCCAAAAGCTAAAGTCCCTAAACACCTAACCTTCTCCTGCCGATTGTCACAAGAGCCGAGTCTATCTTTTTCTTCTTCCTCTTTTCTCTTTTGTTGAAGTTGATTCCCCCTTGAACCACCTTGGTCGATTATTTCAAAACCCAAAACAGTCAAATCTCTGGCTAATTTCTTCCTTGGCCGATTGTCTAAAAGCCGAAACCCAAAACTCTACTAGTCAATTTTTCCCCTAGCTGAACCCTTCTCATCTCTTCTTCATACTAGCTGAAACTTTCAAACTCTGTCTTTCCATCACTATCGTGTTTATTTCTCTTAACCTCTTTCTCTAAAATTGAAAACTCAAGGCACATAGTTGTTCTCTTTAGCCGATTTTTCCTTTAGCAATCATTCCTCCCTTTTGTGTGGTGTGGTGTTGGCCGAATAGTAAGATCTCTCCTCCTACATTGTGTTGCAATTAGATCTGCAAGAGAGTTACGATTGGGGTTTGAGAGCTACTGTCACTAGATTCAATAGATCGGTAAGTGAATTGGGTAAGTTTGTTTCGATATAGATTTTGGCTTTTCTTTAAGTAAAGATTTGGTTAGAGAAGTTATCACTCTGTTAACATTGATGTGTTGGGTTGGATCTATCTATGGTCATAGGTAATTAGATCTATTTTTGCTCGATCCATTTGGAAGGGAAGCATTGGACTTAAGTGATCTCAAACAATCTAGATCTGTGATCTAGATTTCGGCAAAGGTAAGGGATGGTGTTATGTTAGTAGTTACTGAATGTGTAAGTCAATATGGTATTAATTTCTGATTGAGTTATGGTTTAACATGTAATTAATTGCTTTAGGATATTCATTCGCGGGAGCATCTGACATTAATCATAAACAGGTGTGTAATCGACACCCTCTAGTAGACTAGATCGCTAAAAGCTGAAAAGCCAAAATGCCGGCATTTCGAGGGCTTGTTAGCGTGCAAGCGCTCGTGGGTCGGTTTGAAATAGTGAACTTGGTATTTACAAACGGTAAGACTGTTGTACGCATTTTCGTGCATTTGGGTGGTTTGGGCTACAATGGGCCGAATTTGGGCCCAATTGGCTTACGGGCCCATACGGGTGAAATCATTTGGTAAGTATATTCTGGTAATCTGGATGTTAGAACTGCTAAAAATGTGTAAAATTTGGACTTAGTGGGCCACAGTAGCTTGTGGGCTCCGTCGGGCACATTAGGGGTTTTAGGGCCCGAAGACTCTGTATTAATGAAATAGGCTAATTAAGTTGCTCGGACGACGATAGATTGGTTAGTAGACTGTAATAAGCATAACACCCTAAAACCTAGCAAAATTACTGAAATACCCCTAAAGGGTGAAAATTACTATTTTACCCCTAGGTGCTAAAAGACCATTTTACCCCTAGAGTAAAGTTGACTTATTTGCATGCTACTATATCTGATATTCTGTATGCCATGACATGTATATTCTGATTTGCATGGGTTGGGATATTATTACGGAGGAAGTGCTAAAAGTGGCAATGCCATGTATTCTGCTGAGAGGCTCTGCCTCGTATTACTGTTCTGGTGGCTTAGCCACGATATCTGTTTAAGCAACTCTACTGCGACTGTGGTGTGTAAGGTTGGGTGGGTTGAGTTATTCCCCACATGGTGTGTAGGGCTAGTACGGGTGGTGTGTAGGGATGGACTGGGCTTGGGCTTTGCATACATGCATATATCATGATAATCTGATCTGTTACTGTAATAGGCCCAAGGCCACACTGTTTTTTGAATAGGGCCAAGGCCCAGTTTAAACTGTATCTGAATAGGGCTTCGGCCCAGTCCCTGCTTGAACTGATCTCTGATACTGGTTGGGTTAGCTTACACACTGAGTTTTCACAAACTCACCCTCCTTTCTTCATCTTTGTAGGAGATCCCCAACCATAGAGGACTTGGAACTATGAGGGAATCGAGGTGGCCACGTGATTCACTCTTTCTCTGACTTCTATTTTAGTATAGTTTATTTCTTCTTTAAATTTGGGTTTTCAAGTTGTAATATGGCCGCTCGTATTTTTATTTTGGTATTTCTTTTGTTTTTATTTATTACTTGCTTAAAACAATAGACTAGTCTACGAGGATTTTTATTTCAAACTTAACAAATGTTTTCAAAACATACATTACGTGACAAATGGATAACCCAATAATGATGACTCAACAATAAGATCTTTTAAAAGTGAACTTCAAATTGGTAGTGGATAGGGTTTTTATTAACTAAATAAGTTTCTTATTTACAAAAGGTATAATATGGTTTCGCTTAAGGCTACATAATGATTATTAAAAGAGGATCGAAGCGTAATTAATTGTCCATGTGACACACCAGATCTGGCCATAACGTCTGGGTCGGGTTTGGGGTGTTACACTCCTTTCAACTGGTTGAATAAATCATCAATGAGAGGTAACGGGTATCGATTCTTGATCGTCACCTTATTCAATTGTTGATAATCAATACAAAACCACATTGAACTGTCTTTCTTTTTAACAATCAGCACTGGGGCTTCCAAGGTGAAATACTAGGGCGTATAAATCCCTGATCCAGTAAATCCTGCAACTGTACTTTCAATTATTTTAGCTCAGTAGGTGACATATGGTATAGAGGCATTGATATCGGAGATGTACCAGGATAAACTGCAATTACAAATTCAACCTCCCGGTCTGATAGTAATCCCGATAATTCTTCAGGAAAAAATCAGGAAATTCACAAACAGTTTGAATTTTATTGCATTAACTTTCAACAGAATTTGAATTAATAACATATGCCAAATAAACTGCACAACCCTGATGAAGAAGTTTATTTGCCTAAAGTGCTGAAATAATACGAGTTCATCGGCCTTGCTGAAGTAAATTGGTACCCAGTACCTCATTGAATTTATCCGAAGCAATAATTTGACACCCAGTGTCTCATCGATTTGAGGTCGAAGTATCCCTGAACACTTCCAATCTTATGGCATGCTAACTATATCTGACTCAGCCCGATACAGTTAATAGGGTTTTCAAATAACTTTTCAATTTCCAATCAATACACATTTCAAATAATCACATACACTCATAATTCAGTTCAATTCAATTCAATTTAATACCAATACTCACCTCAATTCCACTTACCATATATATTAATAATAAATACAAAATCAATTATTAAATTCAGATTATAGAAATACAAACTGTAATTCTCGAGCTACTCCTTGTTAATATTGTCTTTTCCTTTCTTAACTGATGTCCCCGGCTCAACGTTAACTACGTAATTAAAAGAATTAAAAAAATCATCAATATAACACAATTTCACATTGAATATTTAAATTTATAATCAACTTTTGCATAAATTCTAATTTAATCCTTAAATAAAAACTAACTCTTTTTCTTACAAAACTAATTCCATATCTTATTCAATTTCCACTTTAAACTAATTTTAACTCTCTAATTTCACCATAAAACCCTAATTTTGAAAATTTAAAATTTAATCCCTATTACTTCAAAACTTGTAATTTGTTTTATAATTCAATCCCTTTTTCACTTCTAACTTAAAATTCTATCAATTTAACCCCTAACACTTCCATTTATTCAACATGAACAACATCTAAAAATCCACTAATTTCTAAAATTTCCACATAAATGAAGTAGTACTTAGTTCTAGGATTCCAAAAACATCAAAATTACAAGAAAAGGGGTTAAATTGACTTACCAATTAAACTTCAAACCTTAAAACCCTAATTTTTCTTTTTTCTTTTCTTTCTCCTTTCTCCTTCTCTATTTCGTTTTCTATTATGTTCTTTTCATTATTTTTGTTTCTTTTATTTATTTATTTTAATTAATGTATTATATTAATAATAATATAATAATATAATATACTTTATTATTAAGTAATATATTTAAATATATATTTTAACTTAAAAATCTTTGATATTTTCACACTTAAACCGCCTCAATTTATGCTATTGGCATAATTGCCTATTTGGTCCTTTTAACTTTCTTTAATTTATAATTAAACTTTCACCTTTTATTCAAGTTAATCATTTTACCTAATTACACTTAATTCAAACTAATTCACCTAACTAAAACCTAATTAACTAAAGAACTAACTTTGTAAATATTTTTAATAAATATTTACGTATCTGTTTTACGAGAACGGAGACCCAAAAATACACTTTCTGGTACCTGTGACTATCGGGTTGTTACATGAAAAGTCAATTACTATCAAGTAGTAATCAAGTAATTCATTAAAAACACAATTTGATTTGGAAGTGTTGATTAAAATTATGTAAAATTAATCTAAATGCAATGATCCCTAATGTGATTTATCCTAACATGCAACTATATGAATGAAATAGATTTTAGCAGAATTAAACGCAATTTGCAACAATTATAACATAAATAAACTAGGACAATTACTTTAATTAAACTCAATTTATCATCGACATGCTTAATAATATTCGAAAAAAACATTTCATGGCAACTCGATCTCTCATGAGTTTGGAAACCACATTAGGTCCTTTCAGAATCCTTTACTTAGTAAATATACATTTTACTGATCCTTATATACTAAGGGTTTCTTAGCATTCGTGTGAAGTAACAGGGACGTGTCAGGTTTGAAACAATTTAATCACACAACTCTAAAACTATGCAGATAACAGAGCTTGGTCAGAGTTGTTATACAACCTATAATTTAATTGGGTCAAGATCTAAATTGAGCATGCACATTTCAATTATGTGTCCATTAGCCGTCATCTGGTCATGATCGCTCAGCTAATTCAGGTGCATTTCAATCATGTATGAGTGAAATACAGACTTGATTTTAATTGAAAACATGATTAATTGAGGGACAAATATTATAAGCATGAATTTAATAAATAATATTTATCAAAGAAATCATCCTAGCTTAAATAAAATTAAGCTATCATTTTTGTAAACAAGAACAAAGAACACATAGCAAACATCTTTAGATTAAATTAAAGAAAAGAAAGATTAAACCCAATTTAGAGTGGCTGTCACCTAATACTCTGACTAACAAGGCTCATTCGTTCCTTTGCTTTGTTCCTTGTTGATGCTCTCCAAGGTGGCCGACCAAGGGTTCTTTAAGAGGCTCAAAATGCTAAAATCTTTATGAAAGATGATGATAGGCGTGGGAAGATGGAGAATTGAGAGAGGAGAGGAAAATGAGAATGAGAGATGATGAAATGATGAGGGATGAGGTATGATTGGAAAAGTGAGAAATGATGTCTTATTTTTAGGTGAGGCAAGGAAGGCTAGTTTACTAAAAATAAGAGTTTTCATCTTTTGAAGCATCTCCTATAGGTGGCCAGCCATGAATTGTGGAATTGAGTCTGATTTGTTGCTTGATTTTTGGTCAATTTGAGTGCTACAACAACTCAGGACTGAGACTCGGTCAAGTGCACATCTTTAGGTAAATCTCTGATTTCAACTCTTCAAGGATCTTATGAAATTAAACCAAAAATTGGTTTATGGGCAGCCATGTGCAGCTGAAACTTGGGTTGACTTGGTCCCCAATTTGAACGGTTTTGTAATCAGGTAAAGCTTTCAGACCTGTCCAAAATAAGTCAGTAAATTAGAGGACCAAAGAAATAAAATTTCACCAATTTAATTAATTAATTAAAACCTAATTTTATTAATGAAATATTTTTAAAAGAAATTATTAAATATAATCTTATATTTTATTATTTAATTTAATCATACATGGCTCATAAAAATATAATAACCTCAAATAAATATAAAATAAGCCATTTTATGCATAAAAACTATATGATAGAGCATAAAATCACATTTTAATAATTTCTATCCTAATTTCATATTTTCATATACTTCATTAATTTATTAACAATTACTCGGTTTTAACAACAAATTTAAATAAAAAGGTGATATTTACATAGGAAAAACCTATATATTTTTTGGTTTACATTTACTTACATAAAATTATACGACTCACGCATACATAAGTCATTATCCACTCAAGATTTAGGTATGTCACACTTTGAACATCACAAGTGAATAAATCCATAAATAGATTCAAGACCTATTATACTTGGGTGCAATTGTTGAGAAATGTGCCCATATTGTAATAAATATGTAATTGTTTTCTATTTGTTTGAACGATGAATGAATAAATAAAGCTAATTTCACATTGCACTATTATATCTTTTGTATTTATGTCTTTTATATTTTGCACACATAGCAAAATTGTGACAAGCAAATCTTAGCTCATTGATTGTCTAAAGTTCAAACTAATGATAAGTGGCATTGTAAATAACATTTACATTGCGAGAAAGCCAATTTACTTTAATAGATAATTAAATGAGTCTATAATTCCATAAAAAAAAATCAAAGTGATCATTTGATTCAAATATTAAGAAGGATTATTATGTCGTCTACAATTTCAATTGAGGAGATGACTAGTCTTGGCTATGAAAGCAGTTGACTCCACGAGTAGAGACATAGATGTATTCATTGGTAGAATGATACATTGCACTGGACCCAAAATGACTGAATTCTAAATCTGTTTGTGAATTAATTCACTTGTGACATTCATGGTGTGATATCTATGTATTCATTGGTAGAATGATACATTGCACTGGACCCAAAATGAATGAATTCTAAATCTGTTTGTGAATTAATTCACTTGTGACATTCATGGTGTGATTTACCTAAATCTTGAGTTAGCCACTGACCATGCGTATGCAACTCATGTGCTTTGATATAAGTGGAGGCTTATGCTCTAAAGATGATTGAGCCCATAGCTGATATGTTGCATACATGACTTGTGTATGGTATGAATTTACTAACAACAATGGAATTCATAGCTCAATTAAAAAGTTAATGATGTCCTCTCATTGGCATTGTATGCATTGATGAATATCGGATGTGGCCATGGGTTGCTTATTCTCGAACAAGCAATTTATCACAATCATTTATTGACAATGATCATATTAATCATTAAGAAGACACAATGATGACAATGAGATAAAATATGATTGTATTGAGTGAATGGATTTAACTCAAAGGAATCAAGGATATCATATGAGGGTAACACACACATGAAAAGGTCATTGGACAAAGCAGTTGGATGGATTGCTTTTGTAAAGAGTATACAATAATGAGTTTTCAATCATGGTACTTTTTGTGGACTGACTCCATGATTAAGTAATTATGAGTTATTGGAACAATGCTTCTGGACATAATTGCAATCACTAGAGCCTAATTATATATGTCTGATTGGTCCCTTCACTAGCTCAAAAAAAGCTCGATCAGATTGCATTTGAATCAAAAGAAAATTCTACGACTTTGGAATAATTTAATTATGTCAATTTAGTCAATGTGGAATTAAACTAGGTGGTCGCGAGAATTTTTCAAATAGAGAATTTAAGTAAAGAATTTTCTTGAAAAATTAATTCAGAAAATCTAAGTGATTTTTGGAAAAATTAATTTTGATCAAGTAAAATTAAATTAATCAAATAAATTAAAATTAATATGATATTTTTGGAAGTTAATTTTCAAGCTAGACAATTGACCCAATGGGTAATTGAACTTGAAAGTTGGACTTGATATTGTAAATTGGGTCCGGAAGCCCAAAACTGAGACCAAAACCCAAAAATTAGTAGAATCGGGCCCAGTATGTGAAACCCGATTGACGATCTAACCGGTGGCTAGATCGAATCGTTGGGGTCGTCATTGACCCGAATCGAATTAGTAGCAATTGAACTAACTCGGGGTGCCATAAGGGTGCCGCACCTACATCACCGGATACGGGGGTGTCAGTGCCTGCAATGATGGTGTCCTAGTGGCCGGCAGTAGTTGGTCATCGGTAGTTAAACAATGGAAGAGTTACACTCCTACTAGGACTCTATCGAAGAATTTGATTTCAAATTAGTTATTCCAAAAATAATATTATTTTAATAGTTTAATATTAAATTAAATTTAATAATTATCTTAATAGTATTTATTATTTAATATTAAAGTGATGATCTTAATATTAAATTAAATTTAATGTTTATCTTGTAGATAAATATTCTATTATTTTAGTAAGATTTAATATTAAATTTAATCTAATATTTATCTTGATAAATATTATATTAACTTAATATTAACGTGATTAAGTTTAATCATAGTTGAACTCTCTACACTCTCCTTATATAAAAAAGGCATTGAGTCATTATTTACACACACTTGAATTCAAGAGAAAGTTGTAGAGAGAAAATTCTCTAAAGATATTATTCCAGAAAATTTCTAGAAATATTTTTCTAATTTATAAATTGACCTAAAAGTTTAGAGAAATTGAAAAATTACCACACTGGTAATTTTTGTGAAAAATTTTCTAATTCGAAGCGAGCCACACTTGCCAGACGTGAGTTTGAGGATAGTGGAGAAGACTACTCGGTCGAAGTGCTCATCCTAGACAAATCGAAAATGTACAATTTTGATAAGTGTTTATTATTTTTGATATCACAACGAATATATTGTTTTGGAAAAGAAATTTAAAAATTGGTTTCTCCCTAAATTTATTTTCCGCTACATTTTCCAAACCTATTTTTTCCAACAATAGTCTGATGTGCCGTCAGTCTAGTCAGTGACATCTATTTCTCTATCTTTTTGGAGTCATCAGCTTTGACGCAGGGACATCTTTCCAATTGGAATTTATAGATGGCATATTAGTCTTTCAATCGATTTGCTAATTTCTGATTAGACTAAGGATATGTTTAGGTTCATCTATTAATATAAATTGTCTTTCCGTATTACGATCTAACCACGTAATATCGCTTAGTATTAGTTTAAATATTAGACAAGCAGTAAGTCAATACTTGCTTTTATTTTTCTTTGCACGAAAAAATCACATGAGGACATTATACAAAGTATATTAATGTAATCTATGAATAATTTTATTAACCAATTTGTTCGAAAAAATTACAAGTGTACAAACGAATATTCTACGCTTAGGTCACCAGATCCAACACTAAATTACTTCCTAGAGTCATTAGTTCTAGGGTTTAAGCACGTTCGATTTAATCCAATTTGTAACACCCCTTACCCGTGTTCGACATCGAAACAGGATACGAGGCATTACTGGAACATACACATGCAATCGTACAAAATCGAGACATAAATTTTACATCCAAATTAAACTTTTCAATTTTCATCACTAAGTCCCTAATATGGACCTACGAGGCCCAATACAAACTATGGAAGCAGTCCGGGACTAAATCAAGAACTTTGGAAAATGTTGGAAAATTTCTTGAAAATAGGGGCATACGCCCGCGTCCAACACCTTGCCCTTCACACAACCATTCACATGCCACATTTATCATATCAACATCATGCACTAATTCATCCATACACATATGCAAGCATGCTCATTCATGAATTGCATCATTTTAACTAATAACATAACCAATAATAGCTACATTAAATGACTTTATACATCAAAGACCTTCAATTAGCATAGGCCAATATTTTAGGCCAACTCATAATAACATATAAACAATTAACCAAGCCCCTATACATTCCATAGACTTATAAATACTTGAAAACCTTTTTATATCGACCAATAGCTTGATAGTGTGATTGAGTCTCCGGCGACCTCCAACTCGAGCTAGCATTTGTGACACTATAGGGAAAAGGAAGGGAAGGGAGTAAGCATTCTAGCTTAGTAAGCAAGTATGCAAATAATAAGAAATTTATTAACATACTCTTATAAATCTTCATAATATGATTTCAAGATAAAACAATCATATTTACACAAAGTTCCATAATTCCCTTATATTCACAACAAGCTGTCTGAGCAAGTCACAGTCACCAATTTATTTATATCTAGAGTTACAAAACTCCAAATTAAGATCTGTGAATTTTCCCTAAAACTAGTCTCACATATCTTCTTACCATAAAATTTGTCAAATTTTTAGTTTAGCCAATAAGTATAGTTTATTCGTTAAATCTCCCCTGTTTCATGATCTGACAGTTTTGACCCCTCTTTATTAAAAATTAATTATCTTATTATACAAAATTTGGATAATGTTCCTATTTATTTCTCTTGAAAGTAGACTAATCAAGGAGTTTAACCATATGAACTATAAACCATAATTATATTTGTACAATTTTTCATAATTTTTCAAAATTAGAATAGGGGATTCCTAAATCATTCTGACACTGTCTCACAAAAATTCAATTATCATAGAATATGAAATTCTTTTGCTTACACCGTTTCTTTTATATGAAAATAGACTCAATAAGATTTAATTTCATGCCTTATCCAACCTTTAATTCAATTGTTACCATTTTTGGTGAATTTTCAAAGTCACACAACTACTGCTGTGTTTCAAATTTCACTTTTCCAAAAATTTTCTTATATCAACTTTCATAGTAACACTTACCCATATCAAGCTTACCAAAGTTCGATCACATATCGAGCACATTGCTCGGAGATATACACATTGTAACAACCTGGATTAGGGCCTAAATAGAATAGTGGTTTCGAAACCATGAATTCGAAGTCTAAAATATTTTTTCTGATAGAGTTTTGATGTTTATTGGGTGTTTGAATAATTATGTGAAATTTTGGTGCATGAATTTTATTGTTTGCATGTCCAATTTGATAGGTTGGACTAAATTGCAATAGGTGAAAAATATGGGTTTTAATCCATAAAGGTACTTGATTAAATTGAGATTTTAAATTAGAGGTCCTTATATGGCAATTAAACCATTTTAACCTTGTTTGGACAAAAATGCCCAAGGAAGGGTGGAATACTAAAGGTTTTTAATGAAGGGCATTTTGGTCATTAGTTAATAAAAGAAATAAAAAGGGAAAATAAGGCAAAAAATGGTGTCCATCTTCTCCCCCTTGGCCAAATTCTTCAAGCAACCATAGCTAGGGTTTCTTTCACTTCTCAAGCTCATAGTAAGTGATTTTTAGCCCCGTTTTTAATGTTCTTCGTATTTTTGAAATCATCGTAACTTGCTCTAGCTATTTTTTACCACTATTTCAAGCTAGGGTTGATGTTTAAAATTTTACCCATGAATGACATGCATGTATTTTGATGGCTAGTGGTAGAATATGAAAGTATAAAGTGTGATGAAGAACTTCTACTAGGTGATTTTTGGTGAAAATAGTAAAAATGACTGATTTGTAAAAGATGAAATGTGGTGTGCATAAAATTGTAAAATGATAGAAGTTGGGGGCTATTATAAGAGGAAAAGTGGCTTAGCTAGGCTTGAAATGCATGAAAATTGAATGAGAATCATAAACCGAGCCTAGGGACTAAAGTGTAAAATTGAGAAAGTTAGGGGTCAAATTGCAAAATTTGCCATAGGAAGATTTTGGGCTGTTTTGAATAAAGTGGTGATTAAATGAGCTAAATGTGTCGTTATAGATCGAGAAGATTGAGGAATCGACCTTGACCAAGGCAAGGGCAAGGTTTCAGACTAAATTGCAAATTATCGCATTTTGTTATCAAGGTAAGTTTATATGTAAGTAATACATCAGTTTTAATTCCATAAGTATAATTTATTGTATGTTACGGGTAATGTTGGATAACTTCTATGATTTGGTGCATTATGGAAATTTTGGTGTTCCTGATTGAACCTTCGAAAAAACGAAAGATACGGATAATGTGTAGCTAGGTCACATGTGTGGTTCCGAGGGTAGGACACCATGTGTACAAGAGAGCTACGAGATGTTATGTGGTAGCTAGGTCACATGTGTTATACGGTGTGTATACCATGTGTACAAGAGAGCTACGAGATGATAATCTCATCAGTAGCTAGGTCACATGCGTAATACTGGGTGTATACCATGTGTACACGAGAGCTACGGGTTTAAAATATCTAGGTCGCATGTATGTTACCGAGGGTACATCATGTAGACATGAGAGCTATGTTATGTGTAGCTAGGTCGCATGTATGATCCGAGTGGTGGACACTATGTAGACACGAGAGCTACGGGATTTAATGGCTAGGTCACATGGGTGATATTGAGAGTTCACCATCTGTACACGAGAGCCGGATTATGTGTTGGTGGAGCTATGTGCTGAAACCACTGGGTATCGAATGTTATTCCAAAGGGTTCAATGGGAAAGCTTACTAAAAGAGATTTGTGTGGCTATATGGTGTGTAAGTGCAGATGTATTTATGAGCTAGTGAAAATGTGGATGAGTGTATATGTGTGCATGGGTACATGTGAACTTAGAATTATGTAAATGATGTGTTTGGTATGTATATGATATTGGTAAGGTTATGTGGTAAGTTGATATGTGATGATATGACTTTTGGTGACCTAGAGAGTTGGTATGATGTTAATTATTTGCATATAGACTTACTAAGCTTCTTAAAGCTTACTCCTTTCTCTTTTTCCTTATTTTATAGATTAGTCAAGCCAACTCGAAGATCGGGAAGCGTCGGAGGATCACCCACACTATCCACAACTTTCTTTTGGTATTGTAAATATACTCTTTTGGACTATGGCATGTATAGGGACTTAGTGGTGTTGTAAGTGTCATGTTGGTTTGGCTATATTATGGCAATTGTCATTTGATAAGTCATTTTGTAATTCAGGCCATGTGACTTGGCCAATATTGATATTGGTTTATTTCTGGATCCTTTGAGGTAATTAATGGAATGCTTGGTTTGTTTGTGTGTGGTTAAGTTGAAATGGATGATGGATGGTTAAATGAGGTCATTTAGATGCCTAAAAATGTGTATGGTATGTGGTTTCAAAAATGGTAAAGTCTGTATGTGTTTTTGGGGCAAAGAATGGCTTGGAAAATAATTAACTTAGGGCCACACGGCTAGCCACCATGGCCATGTGTGTAGGGCGTGTGAACTTTGCATTAAATTTTCAGAGAATAAAGACGTCACATGGCCTGGACACACGGGCGTGTCTCGTGGCCGTGTGACCAAAATTGCATGCTGACTTCATAAACAGAATATCCTAGTTTTTCACATCGGGTGAAAGCACAGGTGTGTTGAGGCCGTGTGAAGGACACGGACGTGTGCTCGGCTGTGTGAAAACCCCTGCAGGTTCAAAAGGAAAAAAAAATTTCCAGTAATTCAACACGGATAGGGGACACGAGCGTGTGTGACCACACGGTCTGCCCACACGAGCGTGTCCCTGTTTCACACGGGCATGTGCCCTGTTTTTGACCTAAATCTCCAAAATTTTTCTAAGTTCTCGGTTTGGTCCCGGACCACTCCCAAATTATGTTTTGGGCCCCGTAGGCCCATTTTAAGGATTGTATGATGTATTAAGGAAAATTTTAAATTTGAAACGAAATTTTATGGCTCGACTTTGTATGAGTGGTTGTGATATTGTCCAGTAATACCTCGTACTTGGTTCCGGTGTTAAACCCGGGTAAGGGGTGTTACACACATACATATACCTGCACTTATCTCTACATTGTCACACATAATTTCCCTTAGTTAGTTTCCCGTTGAACTCTTCAGATTAATAACAGATACACGGTGGTTTCACACACACCAATAATACCAAATACACGGTGGTTTCGCGCACAGCCACCAATATGACCTGGCTCTCTTACATAGTGGCCCATACTCAGTACCACCCATGTGACCTAGCCATTTGGTAGCTCTCTTGTACACATAGTGGCCTACACTCGATACCACACATGTGACCTAGCTACATATAGCTCTCTTGTACACATGGTGTACTCTCAGTACCGCTCATGTGACCTAGCTATTGTATCTTGTAGCTCTCTTATACACATGAGGTACACTCAGTACCATACATGTGACCTAGCTGCATACCATTCGTATCTTTCAATTCCGAAGGTTCAACGGGGAAATGTCTCACTTATTCTTACTTTATCAACTTCATTCATAGTCAACCATAATTCACAATTTACGACTAATAGTCACTCAATTATCCAACCATATCTCATATAATATGACAAAATATTATAACATAAATAAAAGTATTGTATTATTTACATACAAACTTACATCGACCTGAAAGCGACAAACGGACATATTCGACATTTTTTTTGATTTTCTCCCGTTCTAAGTCCGAATCTCGTTTTTTCTCAATCTAAAACAACACCTTTAACTCATTTATTCAATATGCAACTCAAATTAACCCAAATTCATATTTCAGCAAAAATTACATTTTTACCCCTAAACTTGTCATATTTACACTTTTGCCCCTAGGCTCGTAAAATAATTTTTATTCAATTTCTTTGCATTTTAGGCCTAGCCGAACCATTTTCATAACTATAGCAGTCAATAATTTGCATTTATTCACACAGCTACGCACATTTTACAACTTGTTACAAACTAGTCCTTTTAGGCATTTTCACTGAAAATCACTTAGTAAAAGTCATTTCTCTAACCATAAACATGCATTTTTTACCATTAAACAAAAAATACACACATATTCATCATGGGTCAAAACCCTAGACTTTAATCATATCTCAAATTAGTTGTAGAAATAGATAGATCTTGTTATGAGGATTTCAAAAACATAAAAATCATTAAAAAGGGGCTAGAACAAACTTACAATCAAGCTTGGAAGCTTGAAAAACCCTATCTATTTCTTCTCCATGCAAGTTTCAGCCATGGGGTAGAAGATGAGAAACAATTGGCTTTTAATTTGATTTTTAATTCATTTAATCACTAAATGACCAAAATGCCCCTAATTTAAAAATATTCTATTTCACCCATTTCATGTCCATTTTTGTCCAAAAAATTAACCAATGGTCTAATTTCCATTTAAGGACCTCCAATTTAAAAGCTCATAGCAATTGGACACCTCTAACATATAGAACTCAACTTTTGCACTTTTTACAATTTAGTCCTTTTGACTAAATTGAGTGCACAAACATCAAAATTTTCGTATGAAATTTTCACAAAAGAATTTCGTAAAATTGTATACCATAAAAATATAATAATTTTTTCCCTCATCGGATTTGTGGTCCCGAAACCACTGTTTCAACTAGGCCCAAAATCGGGTTATTACACAATTAATCAATTTTAAACCCTAACTTTATACTAATCACACCCACTTCAATTAATCAATCTCCCTACGAATTTAGTTACCACCCATTTTAATTGCCCCTAATCTGATAAATTCGTAAAATATTAAATGATGAAAAATGAAGTAAAAAGGTAAGAGATTACTCAGAATTTTGATGAAATTGATGTTAGAGATCACCTGGGTGGTACGCTAATTTGTGAGTATTCGTGATGGAGAAATTCATAATGAATGAAAGCATAAAAATAAAGAAAAGAAACAAAAAACACAAATAGCAAAAACTTAGAAATTACTTAGAAATAAAAACTGTAGAAAAATCAAGATTCAATCCTTAAATCTATTTAATCTCCTAAACTAAAACATAAGCAAGCCTCCTAATATGATGTTTTAATATTATATTTATAGTAGTAATTTCTTTTGACCTAATTGCATCGATCTGATCCTTAATTACAAGTTAATGACGTTTGTACGGATAGAAACACCCTTGTAGATTTTTGTTCCATCGAGTGTTGATGTCATGACTTTGTAGGCAGTTTGCTCGAATCTCTGGAAAAGGGTTTTATGCTGTGACTTTGCTTCCTTAATGTCGTGACTTTGCTTTAGCTATATAATTGACTTCCATCTTTGGTTACTGGCTCGAATGTTGTGACATTCAATATTGAATGTCGTGACTTCATAGTCCAATGTTGCAACTTTGTTTCCTCAATGTTGCGACTTTGGAACCATATTACTTGCCTTGTAGATGTTGGTAAAAAAATTAATCTAACTATTGGAGTAGCTTCAATATTGCGACTTTAGTATTTGAATGTTGCGACATTTGGTCTAGTCCACTATCTCCTTAGCTTTAGTTGTTTTTAACACACTTCATCAACTTGTTAGAGCTTCCTTAGGCTTGAATTGGCCTAATTGTCCAAGAAACATAGTAAAAAGAATCATTTTATTCAATTGAAGATAATAACTAGATAATTCCTAAAACTAATGAAAAGCTCCTAAAAATACTTTATTACAAACTCCATAAGTAGCGAAAAGAACCTAATTTGCCATAACAAGTTATGACAAATCAAATTCCCCTACACCTACGTCTACTTGTCCCCAAGAAAACACAAAAACAAACACATGCATATTATGACAACCTTTGAGCATGTTTGATGAAGAAATTTTGTTCAGGACATGAGTGCCAAGGATGCCATCTTTACCATGCAATTCCATTATGATACCTAACAAACTCATAACTTCTAAAATTAATCATGAGAGTTAAATCGATTACAACCTAAACAAGTTACAACTAACATGATATTCATCCATGAATTGATTTGTCAAGGTAACATAGGGTTTCTCGACTTGTAACGTTTTGAGGCTTAAGGTTGGTTCAGTTTTAAGGAATGAGAGCATCAAAACGTTTAAGACGCAGTCATTTCATTCTTTTTTTATGAATTACAAGAACAATGTAAAGCTCAAACAACAAACATGACTAATGTGACTCGAACCTAGATTATACCTAGAGAGGTGAATACCTTAACCATCAAACCCTTACATGGGGTTAAAGATTCCATTCTTTTTGTTTAGTATCAACCCAAAAATGAATATTATGTATACATTAGGAACTGTAGAACAAAGTTTGCCAAACTTACCTTTAAAGTGGATACTTTGTTTTTTATAGGAAATTATATGACAGGCCAATGTAAATATACGCGTGGCAACAATCTGTTTTGCTATTTGTAGGAATAAGAACTAAAAAGTAATTGAATTTTTCACATTTGTTATAATATATATTAGATATATTAAATTGGTCGAAGAAAATCCAACATCATCTATTTAAATTCTCACGTAACTATTAAAGTCAAAATAATCACTATAATTACTTGAAATATATAAAAAAATATATAAAATATAAAATATTTATTGTCAAGAATAAATAATCTAACATCATTATTCATTTCTATATTTAAAAAAAAAAAGAGCTTTCTTTAATGCAAATACTTGGTGCTCCATTAGTGAGTTGTTCAAAGCTATTGATGGAAGTTGAGGCTCAGGAGTAGAATCATGCTACTTAGGAAGCCTTTACATTTGATGGCATTCATATAACTTGATGGAGGTTGAAGTAAGAAAGGTCTAAGTTCCTTTGCATCACTCTAGTCTTTTTTTTTTCTAGAATTGGTTTAATTATTGGGTCATCTATGAAATTGCTTCTTGTTGTTGTATTTGGGTGAACAAAAATTGTTTACAACTTCCAAGAGGCGAAGAATGCTCTTGAGGGGCACGTTAAGGTCAAGGACTCTTAACGCCCTCAAAGAATCACAAACCCATAACCAAAAGATAATTGAAGAGCCAAAAGCATTGATTTGATTCATTCTATGTTTTAGAATAGAAGTGGGCGGCGCACTATCGAGTAACGACATTCCCCTGCCCTTTTATTTGCTTGGTCCATAACCACTGGTTGTGCTTCTATCAAATCCTTTGTATTGTTGATTTTGAGTACTCTTTATACTGTAATGATGAATGGCAATGGTCATGGATTTATAGTGACTGATAGATGTTTGAAGGTTGATCTCTGAGAATCAAGTTTAAAAAAGATGGTAGTGTGAGATGGGTCTGATGATGACCATGGTGATGGTCTTGAGAGTTCTCTTTTTCTTCTTCTCTTACTCAACTCCCTCTTAACTTCCCCTTAAAACCGTTCTCCACCTCTTTTTAATTCTCTCTTCTCGCCCCAATAACTGCTCATGGGAGCAATTTGTAAACCCTCAACGTGGTGGGTAAAATAACATTTAAGCCCCCCATGTTTTAGCCCCTTTATAATTAAAAACAATTAGTCACTTAATGCTCCAACAATTCCGTTTGAATTTCTCTTACGTATTAGCAATTCTATCACTTATAACAATTTTTAGCATTAGAACTTTTCTATTATTTTCCTTTTCTCCATCCCACATCCTTTATGTACTTGTATATGTATGAGAATCTTTGACTTTTAGTATAACATACCTATATATTTTATTATCTATTCCTTCACTAATTACACATATACTCTTGTCTACTTGAGTAACAATCACTAAATTATTTATATTTTGGCTTAAAAAATTCAAAATTAAGATTCGCTTGTTATTTTTGAAATTAGACTAAATGAACTTTTTACCATAAAAATGTCAAAATTTTCTCACAAGTCAATTAATGCAGTATTTTTTTTTTTAAACCTCTTATGTTCTGCTAGTAGGCAACTTTGACCTATACTAAAATAAATTTATCTATTAGGATATAATTCATATAAGGTTGTCATTTGTTTCTATTGAAAATAGGCTCATTGAGATTTTCATACATATAATATTTATCTCTTAGTTATTATTATTTTTTACAATTTTTAATGATTTTTCAAAGTCAAAATAGAGCAACTTGAAATTCATCTGACCTTGTCTCACTAGAATGCATATATCTAATTCAATACAATCCCAATACTTACATTGTTTCTTCCATACAAAACTAAATTCATTAAGATTTAATTTCAAAATTTTTTCAATATTTAATTCAATTTCTAATTTTTTTTGGTGAATTTTCAATATTGTGATTGTCTAGAAATTGTTTTAGTGAAAATATTTATTGTTTAGAAACTGTTTTAGTGAAAATATTTACTTTTCCATGATTCTTTGGATTAACTTTCAATTAAAAGCATATAATCATTATACTTCTAATTATTATTCAATTTAGCCATATAAATTCATATTTTAGTAACATATCCATTTCTTTACCTTGACATTTCTCATGATACAAATCATATCTCTCATTTTCTTATAAAAACTTAATGTCTTTATATATATCATTCATTCTAAAAATGCTTTCTATCTTTGGTATTTTGATTAAATTTGTAACGACCTGGTTTCCAATGGTGCCAAAAATAACAGGTTTAGAACTCCATTTTCATAAATATTAAATAAAGAGAACTACAATCTTATTATATAAGTGAATTGAATTTTAGGTAGGTAATTTAGTCGAATTAGTGATTAATTAAGGTTTAGGGACTAAATTGTAAAGTTTAATTTCTATAGAATTTTTAATTAGAAAATGAGTTAAGGATTTAAATAACAATTAGAATATGTCAAGGTGGGTGTTAGTTGCTGGTAATGTTAATTGTAGATTAACTAAATAAATTAAAGTTAATTAAAGTGTAACTACCTGAAAGTCAATTGTGTTGAAAATAGCAATTCAGAACCCTATTTTTGATGACTGAGTCCGTAAATATTATTATTTAATATTTATGAGATGAACATAAAGTTTAGCTAAAGTTTGGTTCCTTAATTTTGTCAAATGATTAGTTAATTAAGGTACAATGACTGAATGGTAAAACTGGAAGAAGTTAATAACTATAAGTTTTTAATTGTTAAAAGACTTATGTAGCAATTTAACCAATTTTTCCATTTAAAATTATGGTGAACGTTTTAGGTTAATGCTTAGCTAAATTAATAATAACATCTAAAGAACTTAAAAATATGTAAAATAAAAATAAAAATAAAAATAAAATAAAAGGAACAAATATGAAAGTGGAAGGAAAGAGAGAATAACCATTCATTCTTCTTTCATCTTCCTCACAGAGCATTCAAGAAAGAAAATTAGGGTTCTTAACTTCAAGCATTCGGCCTTGGTGCATGGTATGCAAAATTAATCTGTTTATTATATTTTTTATATTTTTAGGGCCTCGAGAGCTTAATTTAGATAATTCTTATATTGATTTCTGAAACTATTAAAGTTTTTAAATGTTTTCATTGATGAATTCTTAATAAAATTGATCTTATTTGGTTAGATTTGGTGCTTAGATATAAAAAAAGGACTAGTTTGTAAAGTGAAAATAGTTAGTTTTGAACATACGGACTAAAATGTAAATGAAATTGGTATTAAAAATTTTTTAATTATGAACAATATAAGGTTTTAGAAGGATGTAATTGAGATTGATTTCAAAATCGAAGCTCAAATTTGAAAGTTATGGTAATTTTGATTTTAGGACTAAATTGAATAAAATGCAAAATTTTAGGGGCATTAAAATAATTAAGTTGAATTGATACATGCACATAATAGGATGATATAAGATGTGTGGTATTGATAAATTTGATGAAATAATCATATAGATTAAAAATCGGAGCAAATCGAAAATAATCAGAAAAAGATAGAATTGTTGAATAGTCCTTAAAGTTTTAATTTGTTTACTGAATTAACCAAGTAATTTTATATGGTAGGCTTATATGTATTTGTAATATATTCTTGAATTATGAAATTATTTTTGGGTTGTTGTAAATTGAATTGTTTACAATTTGGTACAAAAAGGTGTGATATGGACTAAATCGTAAAGAAATGATAAATTGACTAAAAAATTGAATATGATGAATTATAATTTGAGATATTTAAATAGTTGATATCTAATTATGGTTGATCAAATAGTAATGGTATAAATTTAATTGATTATTACGATAGATGATTAAATTGAATAATTTTCAAAATATATATGACCTTGAAACTGAATGTGATGTGAATAGAATTTGATATTATACCATTACTAAATTATTATTCCTACGCAGGATCACCGGAAGGGAAAGGGAAGACGAGAGCTGACGACGAATGACGCGAACTTTCGATTTGTATTTCTATAACCCAAAACTAATTATAGTTAATGAATATTCATGATATATTGCATTATATAGTATTAAGGTAAGCTATTGAAAGAATTTGGGTTAACGTATGTTATGTCACATGATAAATTGATGAATTAATGTTGAAATAAGAATTATGGGAAATAATTTAAATTATGTGATGAAGTTACAAGTTGGTTACTCTATTAAATGTACAAGTTTATTTTTGGATGGTTGATAGTACATTGCGGTGCTAGATGAGATGCAGGTTGACTAAACCGAATATTCATTCTAAGAATTTGAATTAGGTTAAGAGGATTTGATTAATGCGATTTGGCTATAGGGTAAATTGCATATGCATTGTGATAGAATACAATAGAGCATGTACCTAATGGAGTCATTCTAATATTTAGATTTGTTTGAGATCTAGTTGTAACAACCCAATTTAGGGCCTAAATGGAATGGTGGTTTCGAAACCATGAATCTGAGGTCGAAAAATTTATTCTAATTAAGTTTTGAGATTTATTTATTGAATGAACGATTGTGTAAAAATACGTTAAGAAATTATAGCAATAGAGTGTCCGATTTAATAATTAGGACTAAATTGTAAAAGTTACAAAATGTGTGTTCTAGATGCTAAAGGGATTTAATTGAAATGAGTTCTTAAAGTGGAGGCCCTTATTTATTAATTAGACCAATATATTTAAGTTGGGACAAAAATAGGCATGAATAAGACAAATTTGAAAGAAAAACCTTTAAGGGCATTTTAGTCATTTAGTAATTAAAAGAATTAAAAAGGGAAAATGAAGCAAAAATTTGCTCATATTCTTCTAGATAGGGCCGAATATGAAGGGTCACAATGGCTAGGGTTTTGTTCAAGCTTTCCAAGCTTTATAGTAAGTCCGTTCAAGCCCCATTTTTAATGTTCTTTACATTTTTGAAATCAGTAACTCGGTTTAGCTATTTCCACCCTTATTTTGAGCTAGGGTTTATGTTTAAAAATTGACCCATGTTGAATAATTATGTATTTTGATGAATTATGGTGGATTACATGTTTATAGTTAAAGAAACAGTTTTTACTAAGTGATTTTCGGTGAAAATCGTAAAAAGGACCTAAATGCAAAGTTATAAAATTTGCATGTAAAAGTGTGATTTAGTGTCAATTAGGTGCCAGTGTAGAAGAGAAAGTATATCAGCTAGGCCTAAAGTGCAAATAAATTGAATAAATTTCATTTACCGAGCTAGGGGTAAAATCATAAATATATGAAAGTTTAGCGACAAAAATGTAAATTTTCCATAATATGATTTATGGGTTACATTGAATAATGTGACTAAAAAATAAGCTAATTGTGATATTTTAGATCATGGAAAATGAGATTCGAGCTTAGATCGAGGTTATGGACCAAATCGGGAAAATTAGTTACTTTCGCATTTGAAGTAAGTTGGTGTGATAATAATAGTGCAATAATCTTGTAAATTGTATTTGAAACCTAAATTAGTGTATTAATTGGATTGTTGTATCAAATGTTTAATGCGTCATGTTCGTGTATTGATTTAAAAATATATCTATGATTCAAGGTGTCATGGAAATGCATTGACATGTTGTGTTTTAAAGCGCTTTCTATGATTATGGATATTATGTGAAATTGTGAAATTGTATCGTCATAAGATATGTGATTAGTGCATATTGACTAAGTTTCAAAAATTGTGAAAAAGTCCAGATTGAACCTTAGGAATCATTTAAGATATCAGTGACATGTCACTAGGATATCATTGACCGTTATCGATTGTATATGTGATTCCGTGTGCTGGTTTAGTTTGACTACCGGTGGCTAGGTAATCCTGCATTTGTTGCAGATACTTGTCAGCTTATGTGAGCAACACTGAGTAGCACTGACTATACTGCCATCTTGTGTGAGTAGACCCGTGAATAGCTCAATTATGTGCCTCTATTGATATGTGATAAGTGGTAGCTTCGGCTACAAACCATCGGTAGCTTTGGCTACATAGCAATGGTAGTTTGGCTACAATATGTGTGGCACTTTGTGCCTTTTTTCGTGTATCCTTTAGCATTCTGTATGGTTCAACGGGTACTAAATTGATATGATGAAATGTGATTGAGTGTAAAAAGGATTTGACCGTGCGTTAAGAATGTGTAAGTGAATATTGTGTTTGATGCCATAATGCATTTATATGTGTAAGTGTGAATATGAAATCTTATGTATAAGTGCAAGTATGTATGTGTAAATTGTGAGCAATAAGATCGTTTTATGATCAAACCTTGGTAAGGTTGATAAGAGGTAAGTGCTACCATTAAAGCAACTATAAAGAAAGTATAAAAGAGTGAAACTTAAAATAAAATTGTTTTGGACTGTAGCAGTCATGTGCATTTGAAAAATCTCCAAAAATGGTGGGAATTGAATTAGAAGTGAAATTATATATGAAATTAAAGCCCATTGAGTCTATTTTCACATGAAAGAACTAGAGTAAGAAAATGATTCTCAATTTGTGAGATATTTGTATTGTTGTGAGACAGGGTCAAATGGATTTCGGAATCACCTGTTTTGAATTTGGAAAATCACTAAACATTGTATAAAAATTTTCATGGTGTGAAACTTATATGATTAAAATTCTTGATGAGTATACTTTCAAGAGAAACAAATGAGAACATTATCTGAATTTTGAATGATGAGATAATTAATTTTTAGTGAAGAGAGGTCAGGTGTGCTGGACAGCAAAATAGGGGAACATTTAATGAATAAACTATACTAATTAGCTAAACCAAAAATTCTAAAAATTTTATGGTAAAAATATATATGAGCCTGGTTTCAGGAAAAATTTACGGAACTTAATTTTGACTTCTGTAGCTTAAGATATGATTAATTTAGTGACTCTGACTCAAAAAACAACCTAAGCTGAACATGAGTAAAAAGTGAAATTATGTGAATAATGCTTCTATTTTCTTAAGAATACTCCTTGAGGAATGTAAATATCTTGTTAATTTAAATTTCTTATTATTATATGCCAACTGACTAAGCTATAAAGCTTACACCCTCCTTTCCATTTCCTTTAGTGTTATCAATTTGGCTCGGGGTTGGAGACTGTCGGAGGCAGCACAACACTATCAATTTGACAAGATGGAGTAATAACAATTCTTATTTGATTACAAGTGAGTGGCATGTATAGAGATTTAGTTTTTGGTAATATGTATTCTTATGATTTGGCTTAATGTATTGGCTTATGTTACTTTATTGTATATAGCCATGAGATATGGCTCATAATGGTTATAGGTATGCAAATTCTATTTTATACATGTACCGCAGAAATGCTTTGATGTAGGTAAGTATACTATATGTGTTTGATGGTTAAGTTGGGATTAATTAAGGGTATAATATGAGTCTATGAATTGTATTTGAGTGTAAATGATTAAGGGCAACAAAAAGGGCTTGAAAAATAGCCTAAGTGTTGGCCACACGGGCAGAGACACGGCTGTGTGTCTCAGCCATGTAGAGGACACAGCCTACCACACGGACGTGTGACTTGGTCGTGTGCCTTTAATGGTATGCTGACATCATAAATAGAATGCTCGATGTTTTTAATACTGGCTGGGACACGGGCGTGTCCCAAGTCACACAGGTGTGTGACACTATTTTGTTGAAAATTTTTATGAGTGTTCCAAAGAACTCAGTTTAGTCTTGAACCATTCTTAAAGTATGTTTTAGGCCTCGTAGGCCTGTAATAGTGACAAAATGAGTTTAAATGAAAAGTTTTAAATTTTCATGTCAAATATATATGTCGAAATCAAATGATTGTGCGAGTGTATGTTCAGTAATGCCTCATACCCGTGTCCAGCGACGGTTACGGGTGAGGGGCGTTACATTTAGTGGTATCAAAGCTATGGTTTAGTCGGTTCTCAGACTAACATAGCGAGTGTGAGAGTTTTGTTATACATGCCAAAAATATGTGATAGTGTGATGTCTCCCGACGTGAATGAGGACCATCTTGTTTAGATAGAGGTACTCTCCAACCGAGCTATATCCTACCATTTGATAGTGATACTAAAGTATTTGAATAAAGTGCAGTTATGAGGAGTCAAGCTTGGAAAGGTATGAATAAGAATTCGTGACATATATATGTGATAATGTGTTAGATGGAAGTTCACATGGTGATATGCTCGTACATATTTGTTTGGCCTTCATATGATGTTGCATGTTTGACTAAAATGATTTAGTGAATGTGATAAGTAAGATTATACTAAATGCATAGAATGTATAAATGAGTGTACATGTTTGAATGAGATAATAGGAGATTTTGTGTAAAATAGATATGAATGTTAATTTGTTTGAAGTTAGAGGTTGCACGACCTCACCCCCTTACCGATGAGGTGTTTATAATGAAAATTATAGGAACTATGTTGATTAAGTTTCTAAGTGCGAAATCAAAGAGTTCAATGGTAGAATAGTTATAAACATGATCAAAGATTGAAAACAGTTGAAAAGTAAGGAACAGTGTTAGAAAGATCTCAAATTAACCTAAGAAATATTCAGTTTATACCATATCGCAGTTAGTGGAAAAGTTAATAACTCGACTTATTTAGATACAATACCAAAAGGAAGTATTAATTGAAATTATTCTGAACTGATTTTCTTTAGTGAGAGGAACAATGCGGAATTAGTGATGATAGAGTTAGTCAGAAGAATAATGTTTGAAATATGAAGATGTTTGAGTATGACAATTATAGTTGAGCAATTTACGACTATATCTTTTGGGTATTCTATGTGTTTATATATTCTCTGAAGCATTTGTAAGAGCTCTTTTTCTGATGATAGTATCGTTGGTCTAATTGATCTATGATTGACATTCCACTATCGTCTATCGGTATGCTATTCTGTTATGTCTGAGACAAAAGTTGAAAGTGAATTCATATGAAATTGTTCCTCTGTTTCTTCTGGCTATTGTTCTATTTATATCTGTAAGGAATATATCTTATCTCTGTTATAATCCACTTTGGAACATATGAACTGTATTTTTTTCTTCTGGTTTTCTTTGCAGAATCGTTAGGATTTCTATTATTTCGTATGAGTGGTGTCTTTGGACATTCAATATGGTTTTGTGTCTCAGATTTTATTATCTCAGTTTTCTCATCATCCTTATTGTTTAATTTATCAAGTATGACTTAGCTTTAGAGTCGAAGTCGACCAAAGTGTGGACTATGATAGTCAAGCTCAAATTGTATATTGATTTTCGTTCCTCGGGTAATTTTGAGTATTATCAGTGAGTTCAAACAAGTTGTTATGTTTTGCATTAGCTAATACCTTTAGTAAATATCTGTGAAAGGCATGTGAAAGAATTGTGGAAGATTGTATGTTTGATCTGTCCTAACAACATGAAGAAGTGATTACTGCAGAATGATATTGAATAGATAAGGTCAACTCGATTGTTTCAATCAGAGTGGGCTGCTCAATTGGAAAATATATTTAGCTATGTGTATTTATGTTTATTCTCGGGTTTGAAAATGATGTTCTGCACACATAGATTTATAGCCAAACAGTCTGAATAGAGAAAATTGAAATTCTGGAAAGCATGATATGGAAAGATACCTATTGGATTTGTTTTAAATGGGTGATGTTATTCTGAATTAAAGTCGTCCTATTGATAAGGTTATCCCAATTGTGAAAGTTTGAATGGTTTGGGCATGTTAGCAAAGTTGAAGCAGTTGAAGGTCTTATTAACCGAAACTTTAGTTCTGAGTTTAGTTTGAATTGAGTAATGAATTTATAATTTTTCAGTGATGCACTAGTGAACGGAATAGAATGTGTTTTATTGCTACAATGTAAAGTGATGGTTCATGTTTTCAGACGGTTAATATCACATTAAAAAGAACTGTTCGACTAGTGATTTAGAGACGGTCACTATTATGTCTTTATTGGGAATTTGATGATGGTTAAATGAGTTAATGAGTGATAAGCTAAATGAGTATAGTGAGGATTGACTCTTGATTCTGAACTTCAGGTTGAATTTGATTATTGTTACTATTATTCCGAGATAGACCTCATGTACTATGGAACTCAGAGTTTATGCAGAGAATTTTGTACAAAACTTATAGTAGTATCTTATCTATCCACTCAAAAAGTATTAAAAAGTATAGTGATTTTAAATAAATGTTCTTATATACGGATATGAACTTGGTATTTCTAATTTAGTGTTCAGACGTTGATTTGTCAACAGAGTAAAGTCGAATGTCAAGTGTATTTGGGATTAATACTGTCAGTGATGATATTGAATGATAATGAGATAGGGTTATTATGAAATTTCGTATTGGGATTTCCTTCTTCTCCTGATTAAGAAAGAGATGCAAGCTGAGTTGTTCACAAGCGTTTGACGAAACTCATAAAAATTATTTTCGTATGTACAGATTCGTTATTCGATAGAGTTGGTCGAGTTATGTGTTTATGAGACAGATAGCTTCCATAAAGTATTAGTCTCTATTATGTTCGTAAAGGAATATGAAAGTTATATAGAAATCAAACTTAGTCATATTGGGATTCGAATCAATGACAGAGTGTTTCTAAAAGTATCGTCTTGAAAAGGATTATTTAGTGATGTTTGGAAACTGTGAGGAAATATACCAAACCTCATTTTGGGAAGATTTTCGAGGATGAAAATCGCTAAAGAGGGGAGAGTTGTAACAACCCGATTTAGGGCCTAAATAGAACAATGGTTTCAAAACCACGAATCCAAGGTCAAAAAATTTATTCCAGTTAAGTTTTGAGATATCTTTATTGAATGAACGATTGTGTGAAAATATCATTAAGAAATTATAGCAATAAAGTGTCCGATTTAATAATTAGGACTAAATTGTAAAAGTTAGAAAATGTGTATTCTAGATGCTAAAGGGATTTAATTGAAATGAGTTCTTAAAGTGGAGGCCCTTATTAGTAATTAGACCAATATATTTAGGTTGGGACAAAAATGGGCATGAATAAGACAAATTTGAAAGAAAAGCCTTTATAGGCATTTTAGTCATTTAGTAATTAAAAGAATTAAAAAGGGAAAATGAAGCAAAAATTTGCTCATATTCTTCTAGATAGGGCCGAATATGAAGGGTCACAATGGCTAGGGTTTTGTTCAAGCTTTCCAAGCTTTATAGTAAGTCCGTTCAAGCCCCATTTTTAATGTTCTTTACATTTTTGAAATCCCAGTAACTCGGTTTAGCTATTTCCACCCTTATTTTGAGCTAGGGTTTATGTTTAAAAATTGACCCATGTTGAATAATTATGTATTTTGATGAATTATGGTGGATTACATGTTTATAGTTAGAGAAACAGTTTTTACTAAGTGATTTTCGGTGAAAATCGTAAAAAGGACCTAAATGCAAAGTTATAAAATTTGTATGTAAAAGTGTGATTTAGTGTCAATTAGGTGCTGGTGTAAAAGAGAGAGTGGTTTAGCCAGGCCTAAAGTGCAAATAAATTGACTAAATTTCATTTATCGAGCCTAGGGGTAAAATTGTAAGTATGTGAAAGTTTGGTGGAAAAAATGTAAATTTTCCATAATTTGATTTATGGGTTACATTGAATAATGTGACTAATAAATGAGCTAATTGTGATATTTTAGATCATGAAAAATGAGATTCGGGCTTAGATCGAGGTTATGGACCAAATCGAGAAAATTAGTTACTTTCGCATTCGAGGTAAGTTGGTGTGATAATAATAATGCAATAATGTTGTAAATTATATTTGAAATCTAAATTAGTGTATTAATTGGATTATGTTGTATTAAATGTTTAATGTGCCATGTTCATGTATTGATTTAAAAATATGTCTATGATTCAAGGTGTCATGGAAATGCATTGACATGTTGCGTTTTAAAAGCACTTTCTATGATTATGGATATTATGTGAAATTGTATTGTCATAAGATATGTGATTAGTTCATATTGACTAAGTATCAACAATTGTGAAAAAGTCCCGATTAAACCTTAGGAATTATTTAGGATACGAGTGACATGTCACTAGGATATCATTGACCGTTATCGATTGTATATGTGATTCCAGGTGCTGGTTTAGTTCGACTACCAGTGGCTAGGTAATCCTGTATTTGTTGCAGGTACCGGTCAGCTTCTGTGAGCAGTATTGAGTAGCATCGACTACACCGTTAGTTGTGTGAGCAGGCTCGTGAATAGCTCAATTATGAGCCTTTATTGATATGTGATAAGTGGTAGCTTCGGCTGCAAACCATCGGTAGCTTCAGTTACATACCAGTGGTAGCTTCAGTTACATACCAGTGGTAGCTTCGGCTACAATATGTGTGGCACTTTGTGCCGTTTTCCGTGCATTCTGTATGGTTCAACATGTATTGAACTGATATGATGAAATGTTATTGGATGTAAAAAGGGTTTGACCGTGCGTTAAGAATGTGTAAGTGAATATTATGTTTGATGCCATAATGCATTTATATGTGTAAGTGTGAATATGAAATCTTATGTATAAGTGCAGGTATGTATGTGTAAATTGTGAGCAATAAGCTCGTTTTATGATTGAACCTTGGTAAGGTTTATAGGAGGTAAGTGCTACTGTAACACCCTGAATTTGGGCATAGAAGTGTTGGGCCTTGAGTCTGGGTTCGAGCTGCTATGCGCACGAAGGGCTGCCTTTTTGCTGTGCACGCGTGGAGAGGAGTTGTGCGGGATTGAAACTCTCCTAGCAGCGTGCGGAAGAGGTGCAAGCGGTGGATAAGGGTCTGCTATACAGTGGGAAGGAATTTGGGTGGAATCCAAATTGGTGGTGGCTGAAATTAAGGAGCAAAACAAGGAATTTAATTTTGGGAAGAATTCTTTTTGTACCAAAATAGACCTATTTGGCTAGGGAATTAAGTGCCGAAAGAGCTTTTAAAATTTTAGCCATTATGAGTTGTTTCCTCCTTGTTGATTTAGAGTATTTCTTTTTAGTGTTAGCCGAATTGATTAGGGGGCCATTCATTGTTTTTTCAAGTCAACTTTCATTCTTTTGTTCTTCTCTTCGCCAAATCTTCTAATTTTCTACTCTTATTCTTAATTCTTTCTTTGAATTTCTTTCCATAATAGTTGAATATAGGGTATTTTCTCCTTGCCAAAAAGCCGAAAACTTCTATTTCATCCATTCGTATACTTTTTCCTCCTTGTTCTTGTTGTTCTCGAAGTGGGTACTCTCTTTCAAGGCACGATGATTTTAGGATAACCAAGATTAAACCTTAGTGAGTATTCTATTCGTTTCGCATTTTTTTTAAAGTGATTGAGAAAAGTCAAAATCTCCATATTCTTAGTGATTCGGGAATTAATTTCTAGATCTATTCTCTACTGCGTTTAAGTTAGATTCACTGCGAATCTGAGATTGGAAAAGTGTGGAAACGTTCTTCAACAAGTAGATCTCTTGGTAAGTAATCAAAACACTTTATTCATTCATTATCTTGAGAGTTAGGAAAAAGTCAAAAACCCCTATATAGGGTAATGGTCGATTGGGGCTAGAGGCTTTGTTGGTTTTATCGTTTGGGTTGTTATGTGTAGTGTGGACTGAAGATTAAGGAGCAGTGAAAGGCTAAGGCTGTTGGAGCGACTAGATTTAGATCTAGTCCCTATTTTCGACGAAGGTAAGTTCTAGGGCCACAAAAGGATGTTGGCCGAATATGGTGTTGGATATTTCGATTAGTATTATTTAGTTCATGGTCTAATCTGTAAGTGATTGATTGTAGGAGAAATCACATAGGAGATCTCACCGGTAGAATCGCAAAACAAGTTTGTATCGAACACCCTCTTGTAGTTTAATTCGGCAAAAGCCGAAAAGCTGAAATGTCGAAATTCTGGCATTTCATGGGCTTGTGAGCGTACGAGCGCTCGTAAGTCAGTTGGAAATCGTTAGATCTATAATCGCAAGTGGTAAGGTGGATGAGTGCGTAATTTCATGCACTTCGGTAGATTTGGGCCTCGATGGGTTGAATGTGGGCCAATGGGCTCTCTGGCCCACATGGGGAAAAATAGGAAACAAATGTGTACTGATAAACTGTAGGTTCAAAACTGGTTAAACTGGTAAATCAATCGTAAAACTTGGACTAATGGGCTTAAGTAGTTAATAGACATCGTAGGGTCCATTAGGAGTTTTAGGGCCCAATAGCTAAAAACTGTTAAAGGCGAGTAAATAAGCTACTAAGATGAAAATAGGGTTACTAGTGACTGAATTGTGCATAAAATGCTAAAAACTGATAAAGTTACTGAAATACCCTTAAGGTTGAGAAATTACAATTTTACCCCTAGGTGCAAAATGACCGTTATACCCCTAGGGCTAAAATTGACTGAACTGCATGTGTTACTGTTTCTGTTCATTACATGATTATCTATTGTATGGGACTGGGTTATTGATGGAGGAAGTACTGAAAGTGGCTTGATCACGTATTGGAGGCTTTGCCTCAATTTACTGTTATCTGAGCAGTCATGCTGTAACTGTGGAATGTAGGGTAGGTGGGTTGAGTTATTCCCCACATGGTGTGTAGGGTTGGTACGGGTGGAGTGTAGCGGTTGGATTTAGGCTGGGTATGGGTTTGCATCCATGTTTAATATCTGTTCTGTTTTGAAATGGGCCTATGGGCCGCAATGTTATCTAAAAAGGGTTAAGGCCCAATATACTGTATCTGGATAGAGCTTCGGCCCAGTTATTACTGAGACTGGATATGGCTTAGGCCCGGTGGGCTTGAGCTAATTTGGGCTCTGGATGGGCTTCTTTACACACTGAGTTTCCAAACTCACCCCCTATTTCTTCCATCCATGCAGGTGAGCCTTAGACTAGTGGACTTGGAGCTAGGAGGGATTCAGAGTGGCCACGTGGACTGCGTTTGATTATTTTAAATAAGTTATTTACTTTCTTATTTTTAATTATTTATTTCTAGTTTTGGGTTGCAATAAGGCCGCTCTAATTATTTAATTTGTTTTTAGCTTAAGTATGGTATTGTTTAAATCGTTTCGAAATCAGATAGCTTTGAGGCACGTTTTTATAAAAGTTTCTTTTTTTCAAAATATCACGATAACAGAGCAAAGCTTCCGCAACGTAAACGTTTTCATAAATATTTTAAATAGACTTAAATCTAATTTGTTATTTGTGGACAAGTCATAAGGTTAAAGTGTGGCAATAGGTGTGTGCATGTCTAGGATTGGATCTAGGGAGAGCTTGGTACTTAAACAGTCTAATTGACTCACCTCCTCTTTTCTGGAATCCTACCTGGTGCATAGTATCCATTCACTTTCAGCCATAACGAAGAAGGTCTGATTTTTTGATACTTAAATTGTTTTTGCAAACTACAAAGGTTTACAAGCTTTCACAATTTTCCATAAAATTTTACAAAGTTGTTAAAAAAGGGAATGATTATTTCAATGAACCACATTTTGAAAAATAAACAAACACAAGCTGAGGTTTTATACAAGTTTCTAAACACTAAAAAGGGTTTTCAATGAAAACATGGTTTTTGAAAAACACTTCAATGTGACACACCAGACTTGGCCGTAACGTCTGGGTCGGGTTGGGGGTGTTACAGCTACCATTAAAGCAACTATAGAGAAAGTATAAAAGAGTGAAACTTAAAATAAACTATTTTGGATAGTAGCAATCATGTGCCTTTGAAAAATCACAAAAAATGGTGGAAATTGAATTAGAAGTCAAATTAGGTATGAAATTAAATCCTATTTAGTCTATTTTCATACAAAGGAAGTAGAGTAAGCAAATGAATTTCAATTTGTGAGATATCTGTATTGTTGTGAGATAGGGTCAGATGGATTCCGAAATCCCCTATTCCAAATTTAGAAAATCACTAAAAATTATATAAAAATGTTCAAGGTGTGTAACTTATATGCTTAAAATTATTGATGAGTCTACTTTCAAGAGATAAAAACAGGAACATTATCAAAATTCTGAATAATGAGATAATTAATTTTTAGTGAAGAGAGGTTAGGTCTGCTAGACAGCGAAATAGGGGAATCTTTAATGAATAAACTGTACTAATTGGTTGAACCAAAAAGTTTTTAAATTTTATGGTAATAATATATTTGAGTCTAATTTCAGGGAAAATTTACATAACTTAATTTCAAGTTCTGTAGCTTAAGATATAATTAATTTAGCGACTTTGACTCAAAAAACAGCCTAAGCTGGACATGAGTAAAAAGTTAAATTATGTGAATAATGCTTCTATTTTCTTAAGAATACTCCTTGAGGAATGGAAATATCTTGTTAATTTAAATTTATTTTTATTATATGCGAACCTACTAAGCTATAAAGCTTACACCCTGCTTTCCATTTCTCTTAGTGTTATCAGGTTGGCTTGGGGTTGGAGACCGTCAGAGGCAGCACCACACTATCAATTTGACAAGATGGAGTAATAACAATTCTTATTTGATTACAAGTGAGTGGCATGTATAGAGATTTAGTTTTTGGTAATATGTATTCTTATGATTTGTCCAAATGTATTGGCTTATGTTACTTCATTATATATAGCCATGAGATGTGGCTCATAATGGTTATAGGTATGCAAATTCTATTTTATGCATGTACCGCGGAAATGCTTTGATGTAGAAAAGTATACTACATGTGTTTGATGGTTAAGTTGGGATTAATTAAGTGTATCATATGAGTCTATGATTTTTATTTGAGTGTAAATGATTAAGGGCAACAAAAAGGGCTTGAAAAATAGCTTAAGTGTTGGCCACACCGGCAAAGGCATGGCCATGTGTCTTAGCCGTATGGAGGACACGGCTTAGCACACGAGCGTGTGACTTGACCGTGTGCCCTTAATGGTATGCTGACGTCATTAACAGAATGCTCGATGTTTTTAATACGGGCTGGGACACGGGCGTGTGTGACTATGCGGCCTACCCACATAGGCGTGTCCCAAGTTACACGGGCGTATGACACTATTTTGTTGAAAATTTTTATAAGTGCTCCAAAGAACGCAGTTTAGTCCCAAACCATTCTTAAAGTATGTTTTGGGCCTTGTAGGCCCGTAATAGGGACAAAATGAGTTTAAATGAAAAGTTTTAAATTTTTATGTGAAATATATGTGTCGAAATCACATGATTGTGCGAGTGTATGTTCGATAATGCCTCGTACCCGTGTCCAGTGACGGTTACGGGTGAGGGGCGTTACAGTAGTTGAAATTATATAAGGTTGAGTTGTGATGTATAAAATTTCAGCACCCTATACCTGGCCTGGTTACCAAGCCCGAATATAAAGATGTCACACCATTGTCTCATGTCATACTCATAGTAAATTGACACATTATTAAGAAATCATCCTCTTTATCAGTGAGCTTATAAGTTTTTAGTCAAGCATATATCAACCATCATTAAAACATGCCAAGGATACTTTAAATAAACTTATAATGATTAAACATGTATTAGGACCACTTAGAAAAATTTCCAAGACAATCAATGTAGGTATTGGTACTGACACTAAGGTATCGATATATTCTCTAAGTGGTATCGATACCACCTGGAAAGACGATACCAAACATGCATTATGTTTCTCAATTAAAAGCCAGAGTCTAAAAAATTATTGGTATCATCCATGAAATATTGATATTTTAGCCTCGAGTATTGATACTCGAGCAAAGGTATCGATACCAAATCTCTATTCTAACTCCCTGTACATTTCAAAATGCAGAGGTATCAGTTTTAAAACCCGATTATTGATACCACTACCCCAAACCTAAAAAATGTAGCATATATAAGTAATTAATCCATTCCAATTTATTTTATAAACATCATACATCAATTACTTTGACAAATAATCATTTAACGGCCTAATTAACAGTTCAATAATGCAAAATCGTGTTGGATCAAGTAACGTCAATCTAGCTTCATGTTCATGAACCAAGCATAACAATAACATGTAATCATTATAAACCGAACCAAAAACCAACAAAATGTCTAAAATTTAACATGACCATAAACAAGTATACCATATTTCCTTATTCCCAAAACATAAAAAAAAAAAAAAAACAATGAAATCATAGAAATAGACTTGCTTGGATCACCTCTTGGAAACTACACCGCTCACATCGGCACACTACTAGTCTGCAATTGTTTAAGAAGGAGTGGATGAGCTCAACAAGATCAATGACCGCCTAGAACAACTACCATGAAAACTATTCATGAAGCATTAATGAAACAACAATATAGCACAACCTCAACAGTTTCAACTTAGTCTCATAGTATTCTTACTTGTGCATTATTTACTAGTTCATTTACATGGTAATCATATTCACGTTTAAACGTATATCGCATTACACATATAATCAAATGACATTTAAGCATATATCATAATAATTAAAACATGTTTATAGATAAATTGCATAATAGTCACATGTCATATAAACACATATCACAATACACACATATTCATAATTTAAGATAATTTGGCATCTGAGCTATGAAACATAAAAGTGAGCTCTATTATCACTCATCGGATATACGGATCTCCAATACACCACATAGACTCATAGAGTCAAACATGTCCCAAAAATGAAGCATAAATCTAACACTCTCCTTATTTCTCCTCACTTGTCTCATTGAATGGAGCTTAGCTCACATTCCCTTATCCATCCAACATGTCCCAAGGCCTCAACCCAAAATCATTGTACATATAGGTGAGTACTCACAATCCTATGGCATTCCAACTATATCCCACGGTTTCAAGATCACAAGGCCAAAATATCTGAAATCAAACACATATCACTTACCGATTATCCGTGCACTATCACTACATATTTGCATTTTTAGTTAAACATTGTCATTAACATTTAACATATACATAACATATATACATTAACACTTTGACAACTATTATCATAACCACATATCACCCCTAACTCTTATCCGTCTCTAGATTAGAGTTATGGAGCATTACCGTACAAACGGAACATTAAAACATACATTTCATACATCATTAAAAACATATTATAATACATTCATTCACATACATATCGTCCCTTAATTAAGCCTTCGAGGCCCTAGAAACACCTTAGAAAGAATTTGAGACCAAATTGGAAACATTTGAAAAGTTTAAGAAAAAGTTAGAAAAATTTGACTATAGGGGTCACATGGCTGTGTGCCTCACATGACTGAGACACACGCCCTTGTCTCAGGCCATGTAACCTTTGAACTAGGGACACACGGCTGTGTCCCAACCCTTCTCCACACCCGTATAACTCTCTGAGTAGGGTTACACGGCTGTGTCACAGACCCGTGTGTCAGGCCATATAACTCTTAAAATAGCCCCACATGCCTGTGTGCCAAGATGTGTAACTAACTAAATTGCATGCAATAGAACCTACAAGGGACACACGATCATGTTGCCAGGCCGTGTGTCACACACGGCTGAGTTACATGTCTATGTCTCAGGCCGTGTGGACATAAATTTGCACAAAATCAAGCCATTTTCAACACCAAATCATGCATACACCTATAGGCATTTTGTGCACATAATCAAGACATCAAAACCTTACCAAAACATGCATATAATGACCAATTCAAAAGTCCTAAAATCCATTAACCAATATGCCATAAAAGGCACCTCAATTGCAAACATCCAAATTTACCTAAACATGCATACTTTACCACTTTTCATTCATCAACTATTAGCTTCAAAACTTACCTAACATGCTACAATTTTTACCATTACCATTCCATTACAAAATCCTACCATTTGAGCCATTCAAGCATGCAACAACTTAACCACATTGACACAAACTAGTAAGGCATCAAATGCACTAAGCCAAACAAATTTTATGTACCAAATCAACATCTAAGCATTCAACTAAACATCATTATAAAGTCAACTAAACATCATTTTTCTACTTTGTTCAAGAAGGCAAAGATCTCCAAAGAGGTGAAGCGCACTAATTGCCAAAACTGATAGCGAGGAAAAACTATTAGGGATTTAGAGCCCTTAAATGCTGGGATGATGCTTAAGAAAAAGGCCAGATCTTATGGGCCAGTGAGAGTTGGGCCTCTTGTTACACCTACTGGGGTGGCATTTTATGAGCATTGTGGTAGACGCCAACCAGGCGAGAGTTGGAGGACTACTAGGGCATGTCTGTGATGTGGGTCGACTGAGTACGTGTTAGGGACTGTCCTTTGAGGGTTAATCAGACACAAGCTTTAGTTACTGAGACTACACAACCATCGAGGGTAGTTCAGCTACCACCTAGGGGTAGAGGATAGGCCATGGGTGTAATAGCATGGGTGGAGGACAAAGAGCACTAAGCAGAGGTGCTGGACCGACTGAGGTGAGGCAGCCTGCGTTAGTTTATACTGCTCATCGCTGTAAGGACCAAGATGCTTTGGACGTCATTACAAGTACGTTTTTAAGCTTTAATGTACCTTATCTTTCATTGATAGACATAGGCTCTACACACTCATATATAGCTGGTACTATGTCGAAAACTTTGGGGATACCAGTTGAGAGTACTTCTAGTGAGGTAATTGTGTTGAGTCTATTGAGGCATCCATTCGAGTGAATAAGTTGTATAGAGACATTCTGCTAGAGGTGCAAGGGACAGTACTTCTGGCTGATCTGATGGAGCTTCCATTTGGGGAGTTTGATTTGATTTTGGGCATGGATTGGCTGGTTAAACATCGAGTAAGTCTGGATTGGGCTACCAAGAGGGTTGTTCTGAGGATCGAGGAGGAAAACGAGGTAGTCGTGATTGGGGAATGACGAGACTCTTTGACTAATGTGATATCTGCGTTGGTGGCAGAAAAGTTGGTTCGAAAAGGGTGTGAGGCATTTTTGGCCTACATTAGTGCCTCTGATTCAGTGGACTCTTCAGTTAAGGACATTAGAACCATGAGGGACTTTCCAGATGTTTTTCCTAAAGAACTATCAAGATTGCCTCCGAGCCGAGAGGTGGAGTTTGGTATCGAGTTGATTCCTGGTACAGCTTTTGTGTCTATCGCCCCTACCAAATGGCACCGAAAGAGTTGACAGAACTTAAGGCTCAAATTCAAGAGCTGTTAGATCGTGGATTCATTTGTCCTAGTGTGTCTCTGTGAGGAGCACCTATTTTATTTGTAAAGAAGAAAGATGGGACAATGACGATGTGTATTGACTACCGTCAGTTGAACAAGCTTACGATCAAGAATAAGAATCGACTTTCGAGAATTGATGACCTATTCGACTAGTTCAGAGGGGCTTCTATGTTCTCTAAGATTGATCTGCGTTCAGGCTATCATCAGTCGAGAGTTAAGGAGGCCGATGTGCATAAGACGACATTTATGAGTAGTTATAGACATTACGAGTTCCTAGTTATGCCCTTTGGGTTGACTAATGCACCAGCAGCATTTATTGACTTGATGAACTGTGTGTTCCAGCCTTATTTTGATCGGTTCGTGGTAGTGTTCATCAATGACATCTTGGTGTATTCTAAGTCTGAGGATGAGCACGATGAGCTTCTCAAGGTGGTATTGCAGACACTTCGTGAGAAATAGTTGGATACAAAGTTTGGTAAGTGTGAGTTCTGACTTTGAGAGGTAACCTTTCTAGGACATGTAATGTCTGTTGAGGGGATTCGTGTTGTTCCTTGTAAGATTGAGGCTGTGTTAGAGTGGAAACAGATAAAGAATGTGTCTAAGATTCGTAGTTTTTTGGGGTTAGTTGGATGCTATTGACGTTTCGTAGAGGGTTCTCCTTGATCGCAGCTCTATTGACTAAACTTCTATGTAAGGGAGTTCTTTCGTTTGGACTGATGTACAGCAGGAGAGTTTTGATAGGCTTAAGACTGTTTTGACTCAGGCTCCTGTTCTGATACAGCCTGAGCCCGGTAAAGACCTCGTGGTTTACAGTGATACGTCACATGTGAGTTTGGGTTGTGTTCTAGTGCAAGATAACCAGGAAGTTGCTTATGTATCTCGACAGCTCAAGACTCACAAGGTTAACTATCTGACGCATGATTTGGAGTTGGCAGCGATGGTATTTGCTCTAAAAATCTAGAGGCACTATCTATACGGTGAGAAGTGTATTATCTACATGGATCACAAGAGCCTCAAATATCTCCTCACTCAAAAGGAGTTAAACCTTAGACAGTGTAGATGGGTTGAACTACTTAAGGACTACGACTACACTATCGAGTATCATCCTGGTAAGGCCAATGTGGTGGCTGATGCGTTGAGCTGTAAGGCTATGACCGATCTGAGAGCGATGTACGCTCGACTTAGCCAATTCGACGATGAGAGTCGGTTGGCTGAGCTACAAGTGAAACCAACATGGATTGGTTAGATCAGAGATAAACAGATGGGGGATAAGTCTCTTGAGTTACGATTTCGTCAGGTGGAGAGTGGTACTACTACTGATTTTGGGATTAATGATGATGGGGTATTGTGTTTCTGAGGTCGAATCTGTGTACTAAATGATGAAGATTTGAGACTGTCGATTCTGAGGGATGTGTATAGTAGCCCTTATGTTATGCATCCTGGTGGGAACAAAATGTACCGAGATCTCCGAGAGTTGTACTGGTGGCCAAGGTTAAAGTATGAGGTTACCGACTTTGTTGCTTGCTGTTTGACTTGTTAGCAGGTTAAGGCTGAGCATCAGTTACCTTCGGGTTTGCTGCAGCCGGTTAAGATACCGATGTGGAAATAAGAACGAGTAACGATGGACTTCGTGAGTGGGTTGCCTCTAACACCCAGTAAGAAGGATTCTGCCTGGGTCATCGTGGATCAATTGACCAAGTCTGCTTACTTCATTCCAGTTAGGACAGACCACTCTCTACAAAAGTTGGCTAAGCTCTACATCTCTGAGATAATGAGGTTACATGGGGTACCTATCTCGATCATCTCTGATAGGGATCCTCGTTTCACGTTTCAGTTTTGGAAGAAGCTTCATGAGGCTCTGGGTTCAAGATTAGACTGCAGTACTGCTTTCTATCCTCAGACAGATGGTCAGTCGAGAGGGTGATTCAGATACTGGAGGACATGTTGAGGGCCTGCATTATAGATTTCCAAGGCCACTTGGGAGCCAAAGGATGCGATACGGTAGCAGTATCCTCACCTCTTCTGATTAAGTAAAATTTCGAGGGTGAAATTTTATTTAAGGGGGTAGAATTATAATGCCCTAAGTTTTTAAATATGTTTCTATAGTTTTATGATAAATATCTACCTACTTCAATGGTTAAGTGTTCTGGGTGTGTGTGTGAGGTCCTAAGTTCAAGCCTCAGTTTTGGTAAATTTTGGCCTTTTAATGAATAAAGCCTCACTCTTTTTCAATAGGCTTATAATTAAAACTTGGTAGAATTATATTAGAATGGGTCTATTGGTCTGGTGGTTAAGTGGAGTGTCAATATGTGAGAGGTCTTGTGCTCGAATCTCGGCTGTGGCAAGGGTATTATTTTTGCTACCAAAGTACGGCTAGAGTTTGTGTTTGACCGAAAATTTGAGTAGTGGGTTAGTGGAGAAAATTATGGGGAGTGATTAGGGGGAAAATTAGATTGGGTAGGTATTCTTACTTCCTTTATCAAAATTCAGTCATCTCCTTTCTTTCTCCTCTCTGATATTCGTCATTTTTCCCTTTTTATTATCCCTTTCTTTTGCCGATTTTGGTACTGGAATTTTAGCTGTTCCCTGCTCGTATTTTTCCTTAATCCATCTTTCCCTCTAAAATTCTTATCTGTTGACGCGAATCACGCAGTCGATTAGTGTGTAAGTAATGTTTTGGTTTTGGGACTATAGAATCGTTGTTTAATGAGTTTAGTTCGTGTTTAGGAGGAGGCTGTGAGGCTGGAAGTCACGCTTTTTCAACCTAAATCGGGATTGAGTTCAATTTTTATTAGTAAGTTGTTTATGCATTTTTGGGATTCTCCATTTCAATTCAGTTTTAATGCGTATCAAGTGTTTAATCTAGTATTTATCAGTCAATAATAGGTTCTGGAGTGTTCGTGGTTGCGTTAGCGTCAAATCAATACCAGGTATGTACCTAGAACCTCGAAAAATGAGAATCGATGAAAGGTGAAAAGTGAAACTGTTAACGCTACACGGGTGTGTGGTCGCCATGTAGTAGGCTGTGCGGCAGTACACAGCTGTGTTAACAATGAAGAAAGTTGTGCGCGCGTGATACGAGCGCATGACACAGTCGTGTGATAGGCGACGAAGCCGTGTTCGAGACACGGGCTTGACCAATTGGGCCGTGTGGACCACACAGTCGTGTGGGATTTTGGGCCAGGCCATGTGATCCACACGGCCAAGGCCAATTTGGGTCATATGGGCCCACACGGGTAGGCTAGATGGGCATGTGACCTGTTTTTTTGAAATGATCTGTAAGGTTGCACAGGTTGCCCAAGTTGACTGTGACCTATTATAGGGTCGGTAAGCACTATATAAACCCCTGATGCTGTGATTTGAATATGTGATGTATGTATTAAGCATGATATTCTGAGCATGTGTATTTGATTGATTGATAATCTGATTGATTGCATTTAAGCATAACATTTATGTATGCTGCATCTCATTGGGATTAGGTTGTTGAAGATGAAGGAAGTATCTGAAAGGCATTTTAAGCCTGTTATCTAGCAGCTAAGTTGTATAGCTTCGATATGTGTTGTAATTCGGTACTATTTGGTGTGTAGGGATGGATGGATACTTTATACCCTATTTGGTGTGCAGGGATAGGTGGGTCGATTATATCCCTACATGGTGTGTCGGGTTGGATGGAGTTGGTGTGCAGGGTTGGTGGGTTGGGTTTTACTGTTATTCTGTTTTGTTATGCATGCTATATCTAAAATGGGCTAAGGCCCTAGGTCATATCTGATACTCTATCTAGGTGGGCTAAGGTCCACACCGATTCTGTAAAGGGCTTAGGCTCGATTTGTGCATAATATATTTGAACGTATTCTGATAAATGTTTGGATGCATGCTTTCTGTGGGTGATTACACACTGAGTTTGCAAAAACTCACCCCTTTTCTCTTTTATCTGTTCAGGTAATTCCCAGCAGTAGACGGATCAGTGCAACGGAGGACTCGACGGTGACCACTGCCACATATGCACTGGTTTTATGATTTTAAATGCTTTAACTGCTTTAATTATTATTTCGGTATTTTTGGTGCAATTATTGGGACTTGGACTTTTGATATTAATTTGGATTTTTGAACTATTGTTTATGGGTTTATAAACTACAACGTGACAAAGTATCGTATTACCTAAAATAAGCTAAGATTTTCATAAGTAAAAATGATTGTGAAAAGTATTTTGGTCTTCAAAGCTTCCACGTAAAAGAAAAGTTTGAAAGCAAATCAATTAGTTCACGTTTTTCTAACTTAAGTAAAGAAAGTAACTGGAATTATTTTTAATGTATCGATGCATTTTGAAAACACTCTCATGTGACTTTGCCAGATTCGGCCATAACGTCCAGGCCGAGTTTGGGGTGTTACATGTCGGTTTTGTGGCTCCAAAACCACTATTCCGATTTAACGAAAAATGGGTTGTTATAATAGCATCTCATCTCAATTCACATATTCACAAACACATAAAAACATAGTTCACAAGATAACATAGGTATGAGAAAGCTTACACTTAGAATTAAGAGTAGGGGTTTATGCTACTACTAAATTCGTAAATAACACATTGAATCATGTCCATAAGCGATTATTCCAAACACTCAACAATTCTGCTTTTGCCGAAAAGCCGAAAACTCAAACTAGCTTTTCCTTGCTTTTATCTCTACTCGTAGAAGTCCTACTGACTCCTGAACTTCAGAACAACAGATTCACACAACAATAAGTTCACAAATTAGCCAAGGACTCACCACAAGCAATCAAAAACATAAGCCTAAACTAAGTTCTAATGTAACTAAAATCTTTAAGATAACCAACTTGAAATTGAAATATCTTGAACTACACTTAATCTTTTCGCCTAAGACGAGTTTCATTCATCTAATTATTCATCTACGACTAATTCCCAACCCTTAAACTATGTTAAACTATTCAATTCATTTAAACTATTCAATTCATGGTATCGACTTTTTCGACATATTTTATGGCTATTTTTTAAAAATTCATTAAAACTCAAGAAATCTTAAACAAAACTTCAAAGTAAGTTTAGAAACCTTCTAATAATGTTAAAACTAATTGAAAAACACTTTAAAACATCATTTTTATGTGAAATCCTGAATTTCACCATTAACGATTTAACACCCGTAACCCGCATTTGTCACTGAAATAGGGTTACGGGAATGCTCCAGCAAGTTAACAAAAATAAACAAGTAAATCATGATCATTTCAACTATAATTTCTCAAATACCATAAATTAATTGAATTACAATAATATCATACATCTATGCGACTTAAATTGAGCTTTAGGGATTAAATAATTAATCTTAAAACCCTTAAGGACTAATTTGAAATAAATAAGAAAATTTCAGGAAAATATGAAAATTTTCAAAAACAAAGGACACATGGTCGTGTGAATGCCTCAGGCCATGTAACTTTTGAAGTTGGGACACACGGTCATGTCCCAACCCGTGTCCCTGCCCATGTAACATAATGAGTTGGGCCACACAGCCGTGTTCCAGACCGTGTAACTCTTTGACTTGTGACACATGACCATGTGCTAGGCCGTGTAACATGCAGACTTAATAAACATGACCGTGTCACACACGGCCATGTGGTAGCCCGAGTCTTAGGTTGTGTGCACCTAAATGAACCTTAAACTTCAAGTTTACCATTTCAAGATTTCTTGGACACTAAGTAATCCATTTACTAACCTTTATACCTATTCAAAATGTCATTAAAAAGCTCAAATCATGCTCATTCAACCATCTTAAGTGCCTAACCAATGAACCTTCAATGGTACCACAAGTATACATACTTATACAACTACATAAGTTATCACTCAAACATGCCAATTTACACAACTTAAACTTCTAACCAATATGCCTATTATAGGCACCATAATTCACAACAAATCAAAATGACCTTTTAGTCATACATATACTACAAGTTTATATCAAAAACATCTTCCATAATTCATTGTTCATAACAAGTCATTAGCTAGACATTTACCAAATAAACATCAAGATCATTGTAGTGATGCTCATGTTATCAACTTGCACTTAGGCTCACTCTTTATATATTTATATACTAAAGCAAAAGTAATGACAAAACAAGCCTATTACATGCCATATAATCCAAAACAAACGTTCAAAAACAATCAAAAACGGATGGATAGTATGACCTGAGTGTTGATCGATTGTCCAACCTTCAAAAGTATTTAAAAGAAACATAAATTAACATGAGTAAGCTTATTGAAGCTTAGTAAGTTCGATGTATGGAAACAAGAAGTCTTACTGAAGTAAATAAAACAATTCGATAAAAAATAATTCAACAATAAGTGTTTCCTACCATTATAATGTCAAACTGGTAAATTGCATAATTTAATTCAAAGCTCAATTAATAATTTCTTGGAAAACATATGTGTCCACAACGGAGTCAATTCAATATTTCAAATACATGTCATGCCATTCAAAGTCATTAAACAAGTTATAATACAACGATTTACGACCTAATGAATGACTTACAGATACAAGTAACACAAGTAATCCAACCAAAACATGCCAAACACTCATTAGAGCTAGTCCAACCGACAACATGCCAAACACTCATTAGAGCTAGTCCAACCGACAATATGCCAAACACTTATAAGAATTGATAACTCGCCTCGACACTAAGTGCCTAGCCCGTAGGCCATACATCCGCCCCCAAAGCACGCCAAATTTAGGTAGTATAACACAAGAGTTCGTAACAAATGTTGAACCTTTGCATACTCAGGGAAAATGCATAAAGCACGTTACATCAATCTTCACTCCAACCTAACATAACACGCCATCATTAAGTTGTACTTTATCTTGCATTCATCTAGCCCAAGTATCAATATTTGACAACATTTTTCAAACATTTTACATCATCAATAGAATAATTTATATCCACTATTTCATATCCTATAATCATACAATTCATATAGATATTAAATTAAAAATTGAACGAGCTTACCTGACTGAATTGCAATAGTTGCAGAAGTTTAGGGGTTATTCTATAATTTTTCCTTTTTCACGTAAATCAATAGGGTCTTGGTCTCAAATGTAAAATTTCCCAGTTATTAGCATACATTTCATATTTCAAGTTATTGTACATTTTATACCCTTTTATTTTTTGAAATTACACAATTGCTTTCAACTTTTATAATTTATGCAATTTAGTCCCTTAACCTGAAAATCATCAAATTAACCATTTCTAAAGACTCAGCATACCAGCTAAATGTTCTAGGCCTCTAAAAAATCCATAAAACACCTTTTATTCATCAGTAAACTATGTGATTTTAACATTTTAACAATTTAATCCTTTAATTAAAAAACCAACCAAAATCACTTTACAAAACAACCAAAAATCACAATAAAAGCTTCAAATACATAATTATCATAAAAAAAAACAACCAAGATTCATCAATGGAAACTTCTAAAATTTGTAATAGATTCAAAAATGAAGGTACGGGCTAGTTGGACCTAGTTGTAACGGTCTAACATAAAATTCATTAAAAACGGGGCTAAAAAACTTACTCATGCAAGGAAATGAACTAGCTGAACCTATAACCTATGCTTTCATGGTGTTTCGGCAAAAGATGAAGAAAAAATTAAGATGAAATGTCTATTTCCTTCAAATTGCTTTGTTTAATTTTGATTTATTTTCAAATTTGCCATTGAATATATATTATTTTATCATTTCTATTCTAATTTTTGTCCAACAATATTAAATAGGGCTAATTGCTACATAGGTCCTTCCTCGTTTTGTAATTAAGCTATTTGATCATCTAAATGCAATAATTGTTAACTTTTGCACCTTTTTCAGTTTAGTCTTTTCTCTTTAATTAGCTATATAAACGTTAAAATTTCTTAACCAAAAATTAATATGACTTTAATGAATCCATAAATATTCTATAAATAATATTTAGGGCTAACACAACAGAAATTTGTGGTCCCAAAACCACTGTTTTGTCACTATTGAAAAATAGGTTGTTACAAACGATCCAATTTTTGGCTTTTATTCAAATGCAATTTAATGGCTAAAAACTTGATTTTAAAGACTAAATAACATTTAAAACTAAATAGAAGTTGAACCGTTACTTTAGATGACGAAAAACAAATAGTTTGATTAAAAACACAAAAAACTTGAAAGCTTGACATTGAAGGAAACTATGGTGTTTTTGGTGTTTTTTTCCTAGTTTCAATAGAGGTTTATAGCTTGAAGGATGATAGAAATCAAAAGGATTAGGAGTTGGAATTTAAAATCATTTGGGAGAGTTGGGAGAGCAAAGGGACGACAAACACAAAACAAAGGGGAAGCTTTTACGTGAATAAAATTGTAGGTGGGGGTTTATTAGGGTGATTTTTAAATTTTAGTTTGATTGCCTCTTAAAAACTTACAATTTTGACTTTTTACAAATCAGTCCAATTTTCAAAATTGAAGGTCTTTAAAACTCGTTTTCAAAAATTGATTTAATTTTCTAAAAACCATAGTAAAAAACATTACTGATCTACCATGTCACAAAATTCTAAACACTCTAAGGCTAAAATTTTTAAAATACCCCTAAAACTCCTAGGCCCTATTTTAGGGTATTACAATAATTATGTATGCATATTAGTAAATATGGTAAGTTAAACTTGGAGTTTTTGAATAGCTACTTTTGAATGTGGATGATCAAGCTTAAGTGTTGGTATTGATGTTGTTGTTTGATGTGAAAATGTGATGGAATAATGTGAATTAATGGTATGTTTGAATATGACATAAGATGTTCAAATAGGTGAAATGCTTGATACAAAATGAGACATTTTACTTTAATGTTGAATTTGAATGATATAAGTATGGTGCATAAAAGTGGTTACGTTGGCATTGTGTTTATTATAGGTTGAAGCATGAATGGTATATTTTGATTGTAAATTGGTTGAGTTTGGCATGTTTATTTGAGTGATGAACTATATTTGCTTAGTTGATGAGTACATAGGTTTTTAGATTTAGAAACATGTCAATTTCATTTAGAATGATTTGAATGATCTTATAGTTGTTTAAATGGATGTTTTGGTTCATGATATGAAAAGGTTTAATGTAAGCATGATTGTGCAATTGGTCAATAAGTAGACTATTGATTGAGTTTGGTATTATATAGGCATTAATGGTATATTTTGCACCACACTAATGTGTGTCACACATGGGCTAATGACACAACCATGTGTGTATTGGATAGTAGGTAACAATAGAAGCATACAACTTCAGTTTGTTGCGTGAGCTATCATTCTCTTTTCTTCTAATTTTCACTTTCATATAATATTTTTTTCTTCTAAATTGATGAGCATACTCTCTAGGATCTCTACTTCATTTTTTCCTCTTTGGTGCCAATGGAAATATTCATGAAATTTGGGAGAAATATTGAGATTACATCACAAGGGACCAAATTGTAATAAAATGAAAACCTCCTCTTCTTATATATATACATGAGAAGCATAGAAAGATGAGAGAAATTTCTACATTTTCCATGAAAATATCTCATGAGTTTAATTAATTAAAATATTAAAATAGCTTATAATAAAATAACATTAAGATAATAATATATTCCACCAATCATATTTCAACACCAAAAATTCATTAATTATTAGCATGATAATTCATGACAATTATCTTGATTGAGAAATTGTCATTTTGTCCTTTTAATATCTCAATATTCAATTTTACGTCGTTTCTCACTTTTGGTAAAAGTGCAATTTAATTCTTTTTTCTACTTATTCAATTTGGTCCTTATTCACTAATTATTTTACTTTTTAGTCCTTTCTTATTTTGGGGTGTTTTCACTTTTGGTCCTTCTGTTGGGAAATGTGTCCATATTGTAGTAAATATGTAATTGTTTTCTATGTATTTGAACGATAAATAAATAAATAAAGTTAATTTCACATTTCACTATTATATCTTTTGTGTTTCTGTTTTTCATGTTTTGCATACATAGGGAAACTATGATAAGAAAATATTAGCTCATTAACTATCTAAGTACAAACTGATGGTAAGTGGCACTGTAAGAATGTTTACATTATGAGAAAGACAACTTACTTTAGTTGATAATTTAAATGAGTCTATAATCATGTAAAAGAATCAATGTGAGAATTTGATTCGAATACTTAGATGGATTATTATGTCATCTACAATTCCAACTGGGGAGATGACTAACTTGACTATCGGAGCAGTTGACTTCACGAGTAGAGACATAGATGTATTCACTGGAAGAATGATGCATTGGTCTGGATCCAAGATAAATTAATTCTGAATCCATTTTTGAATGAATACACTTGTGACTTTAATGGTGTGATTGACCTAAATCTTGAGTTAGTCACTGACCATGCGTATGTAACTCATGTGCTTTGATATATGTGGAGGCTTGTGTTCTAAAGATGATTGAGCCCATAGCTAGTATGTTGGGTACATGACGTGTGTATGGGATGGTTTTACTAGAAACAATTGAATTCATAGCTTGATTAAAGAGTTAACAATATCTTCTCATTATCATTGTGTGGATTGATAAATATAGAACGTGGCCACAAGTTGGTTGTTCTTGAATGAGCAGTTTATCATAGTCATTTGTTAACAATCATCATATTATCATTAAGAAAACATAAGGTGACTGAGATAAAATAGGATTGTATTGAGTGAATGAATTTAACTCAAATGAATCAAGGATATCATTTGAGGGTAACACACATGACGAAGTCATTGGACAAAGCAGTTGGATGAATTACTTTCGTAAAGAGTATACAATAAAAAGTTTTCAATCATGGTACTTCTTATGGACTAACTCCATGATTAAGTAAATTACGAATTATCGGAACGATACTTCTAGACATAATTGCAATTACTCAAGCCTAATTGTATATCTATGATTGGTCCCTTCGCTAGCTCAACAGAAACTCGATCAGACTACATTTGCATCAGAAGGTCATTCTGTGACAGCCTTAAATTGACCCTAGTCGAAATGTGGTTTCGGGACCACAAAACCAAGTCACAAGAATAATTTAATATTTATTTTTGTGCCTATTATATGTGCCAATTCATGTGTGACATTTTTGGTGCTTTAATTTAGTCTTATAATTTTGAATTGCACTAAAAAGGGCTTGATTGTGAATTTTGAAAGTATGCTAGATAAATGTGTGATGACTAATAAGTGCATGAAAGTGAAATGGTGGAGTTGCATGTCAATTTGACCATTATTTTGATAGTGGATGGTAATGATGAATCCTTTTGGTATTTTGTGTTTTGTATATTAGTTAAATAATAAAAATAATAATTCAATTTTTTTAAGGAAATGATTTCATAAAATAGATATAATAATAATAATATTTGGTGAAAAGAACAAGGCTTCTTCATCCTTGTTTGTGATTGCCGATTGTGAAGAAAGAAAAACCCCTTGGGAGGTTCGGCCATGCTTGCTTAGTTCTTGAGGTATGTTTGATGTTTTCTTTTGAATTTCTTGTATGTTTGAGCTATTTGATGAGTTCTCCCCATGGCCCATGTTAAAATTTTTGATAGGGGGAGTACCATGTGCATTCGGCCATGTTAGAAATTGGAAGAATTGATGGGTTGTTTTATGTTTTTTTATGAGTAAAGGGGAAATAAGAGAAGTTGAGCTAGTTAAAAGTGTTTTTGGTTGTTTAGATGGCCATAAAGAAATCAGCTATCATGGTTGTGCTCGTGTGTAGTGCCGATTGTGTATGGAAGTATTGAAATGTGATTGAATTGTTAAATTGATGTAGGTGGGGTGCCGAATGGGGTTTGGAAATGTTGAAAATGGATTGAAGTTTTATTTATTTGATTTGAGTGTTTGCAGAAAATGTTTTGGGTTAGGGAAATGTTTTGTTAATTGGTTATGGACATTCGGTTAAGGGAGAGTATTTGTGTTTGAAATCAAATTGGTTTGTTTATTTATAAATGAGTATTTGATGAATGTTATGAAATTGAATTTTTGAAATTATAGGATTATGAGCTTAAATTGAACAATTGTGGTTTTGAGCGGCATAGTTTGCATATGAGAGTATAATATTTGAGTTTGTGCAAGTAGGGTATTCGGCTATGAGGTCTAAAGCCACTTGGTTCAAGCTTTTTTCTATACAATGATAATTATGCTTGGGAGAGAATAGTTGCCGATTATATTAATTTGCAAAATTAGTAATTGGGGATAAATTAATGCTAGTTGATGATAGTAAAGACAATAATAATTTTTTTTAGTAAAACAATATGTGGTAAATGATTTAATAGGTTTGTGAATTGCTAATAAGATTTTTGTAAGGGAAAATTTGTAAATGGCCGAGTGTGCCATGGATAAATAATTTGAAATTTGGTAATTTGCCAAGAAAATTAAAGTGTTTCTTATTGAATTTTTATGAATTAGTTATAAGAGAAATTAAGGATGAATTTGAGTTGGTCATTTGTTCTTTGTGTGATTTATTAAGCTTGTAGGACATTCGGCTATGACCATTGGAACAAATGAATTGGGTTGGATGTTTAGTTAAGAATATATATTTATATAGTGCAAATTGAATTGAGAGTTGTTAAAACGAAATGTTAATGTGCATTATATGCTTTTATATGTATTCAATTAAGGCAATTTGATATGAAATTTCTATGATCTGGAATGATGAAATGCCGAATGAAACATGGGTTATACATGGATGAATGTAAATGCATATGAGTGTGTATGGTTAGTAGATAATGGCATTCGGCATTATGGAATTTAAGTTTTAAAAATGAAAGCTTGTTGAGTTTTGATAAAATATGGCCATAAGCGATCTTATATGGAAATTTAATGAATTAAATTTTGTTCAATCGAAGCTCAAGAGCATAGAGAGGCAACGTTGGATAAAGGAAAAGCTAAAGTCACGGAATAGCCAACCCGAAATTTGTTCAAAAAGATACGAGGTAAGTTCTTAAGTATTTGAGTTTGATCCTCCGTAAGTTTTAAGTAAATTAAGTATGCCTTATATTGTAAACAGTTAATGTTATTTGCATGAATGCTTACAACTGAATATAGAGGTTTAAGGGAAGAAATATGAATGGAATCGAATATATAGTGGGATATTTATATATATATGCATACTTATCATAAGAATCAAGATTCTATTATGTCTGTATACATATATCTGAACGTATTAAAGTGGTATTTATGCATATGGAGAGGTCGAATGGCTAAGGTGAATTATGTGTATGATAGATGATTTGTGACCTATTATTTTTAATGGAATAGATTGTGTATATGGCTTATAGCCGAATGGTCATTAGAAATCAAGCTTGGATAATGAGTTGGACATGTGATCTTTGTGTTCGATTATCGAATAGAAAACTAAAGGGATGAGGTTGCATGTTGAGCTTGTATTCGAATAATACAAATGAATTGCTAATGTGAAATGTATACCTTGTGGACGTATATGCATGAAAATGTAGTGAATTATATCCGGGCTAAGTCCCGAAGGGCATTCGTGCCGATGTTATATCCGGGCTAAGACCTGAAGGGCATTCGTGCCGGTGTTATATCCGGGCTAAGACCCGAAGGGCATTCGTGCCGGTGTTATATCCGGGCTAAGTCCCGAAGGGCATTCGTGCCGGTGTTATATCCGGGCTAAGTCCCGAAGGGCATTCGTGCCGGTATTATATCCGGGCTAAGTCCCGAAGAGCATTCGTGCTGGTGATATATCCGGGTTAAAATTCTGCAGGCTTTATGCGAGAATATTATCCGGACTTAATGTCCGCAGACTTCGTATTCGTACTATATCCGGGTTTAAAGACCCGAAGGCTAAATGCTGGGGTTTCAAGTAAGATTTCAATATTGAGTATCCATAGTAAATTACCATGAAGTAAGTATTATGCATTTAAGATATTCAGGTACGTATTACTTACTCATCGGTGGATTGATTTCGTAGTAAAATAGTAGTATCAAAGAGGAATGTAAATGTGATTGATAATATAATTTCAAATATGTGAATGATCTATTTGGTCAATGGTTGTTAGTATATGAAAGTATATTTGATTCAAGATATAGCGTATGGACTTTAAGTAAAGAAAAGTATGTTTGAAATTATCCATATGTATTAGTGTATATTTGGCCAAAAAGCCTTATGATTTGAGAATGGGTTGTATTCGGCTAGTTGTGCAAATATAAGAGAAGGATTATATTCTGACAACTTACGTATATGTGTTAAGGAATATGCTTGGTTCTTTGTGTACCTATACGGTAATTTAATACATGTCATGTTAAAATACTCGAAGATATTGATGTGATTATGAACTAAGGAATTAAGTTCTATATACGTATGTACATTCATGTATGTGCACGAGATGAGTGCATATGAGTACAAAGATTTATTATTATTTGTGTAATATGTACTTACCATGTGAATCCAACTTCGGTTGATGAAGAATATGTTTTGGGAATCAATCATGAAAGGGTTATATGTTATGCTAAATGAGTAGTGACTCTATGAAATTATTCTTGGTAGATTATAATATGACTATGTGATTCCAAATATGGAAAGTGAGTGTGGTTAAAGTATTATGTTTTAATTTGATTGAATCAAAAGCATATAAAGTAATGCACATGTGAAAATTCAAACATCTTGGTCATTATTATGAAAATATATATGTGTTAGCTAGGTGATGCGTTTATTGAAATCATAGTTCGATATGAAGCTCTAAATTAACTTTCTCGAATAGAAGAAATGAATGACCAATGATATTGAATGAAAACATTTTGTGACTTTAAAACTCAAGGCTAAAGAAATGTCAATTAAATTATGTGAAATTTTGGTTAAGTATATTCGGTCAAATGAGACTTTACTTAGATTTATGTATACGAGATAGTCGTCAGGATTCAGCAAAATAAATGTTTTGCTTAAGACTTACTAAGCTTATGAAAGCTTACTCTATTTGTTTCGTGTCTTTGTTTTATAGATTGTGGATTCTGACTACCAGCTCGGGGATTGTCAGCACTTCGTCACACTATCTACTATTGCGATAATCCATGTGTTTGGTCTTAGCTTATGACATGTATAGGGTAGACAATAAGTAGAATGATACTTTGATTTTCGTTTCTAGGTCATGTGAATATGCATATTAGGGAACTTTCTTGTATAAGTTTTAAGTTTGAACTTTAATTGTGTCTAACAATTTATTCAAGAAACTGTTCAAAATTTTACCGTCCTGATCCAATTTCTAGTTTTCGGTAACGCCTCGTCCTATTCCGGAGGGGTGTTACACATTCTATGACTTTGAGAATAATTTAATTGCGTCAATTTATTCAATGTGGAATGAAAATAGGCAGTCGTGAAAATTGTTCAACTAGAAAATTTAATTAAATAATTTTATTGAAAAATTAATTTGGAAAATCTTAATGCTTTTTAGGAATATTTTTTGATCAAGTAAAATTAAATTAATTAAAATTAATATGATATTTTTGTAAATAAAGTCACACAATTGACCAAATTGGTAATTGAACTTTAAAATTGGACTTGAGATAAAAAATTGAGCTCAAGAATCTAAAATCGAGACCGAGTCCCAAATACTAGTCGAATCGGCCCGATATGTGAAACTGGGTTAGCAGTCTAACCGATGGTAGGACCAGACTAATAGAGTTGTCATTGACCCAAGCTGAACCAACAACAGTCGAACTGGCTCGGTGTGCTGTGTGGGTGTTGCACCTGTGATGGCACCATTAGACACGATGGTGCCCGCGGTGATGACAACGACATTCTGGTGGTTGGCGGTTGAGCAGGGGAGGAATCACACTCCTAAAGGGACTCTACCGAATAATTTGATTTTAGATAAACTATTCTAGAATTAATATTATTTTAAAAAAATTAATATTAAATTTAATTTAATACTTATTCTGATTGTATTTTATTAATTTAATATTAAAGTGATTATCTTAATATTAAATTTAAGTTAATACAAGATAAATATTTTTTTAATTTAATAGATTTAATATTAAATATAATTTAATATTGATCTTAATAAGTATTATATTAATTTCATATTAAAGTGATTAAGTTTAATCCTAGTTTTATCTTAACATGGGATTCCGATATGTTTGTGCGAGTAAGACCATGGCATCGATATGTAACTCCAAAATATGTGTGCGAGTAAGACCCTATCTGGGACAGTGGCATCGATTTGTGATTACTTGTAAAACCACGCCTGGGACGTTGACATTGTATGATATATGAGTGATTATCCGAGTGTCCTATCCAATTTTGAATGGTTCATCGGGCAAAGATAAGTTGTGTTCGAGTAGGTAAAACGAGCTAAATGGCCAAGTATGAATCAGTTTATTGTTTACTTAAAATAAGGTAAGCGAATAACTTGATACTTATTATAAGCCATGTGTAATACTAATAAGATTTATATGTGATTATGAGTATTCGACCTTGTAAATATTATTGAATGAGTTTCAATTATATGCATATGTGATTATGAGTAATTAATCACATAACTAATATTTGTATATGAAATTATATTGTGACATATGAGCTTATGTATTTGTGTGTATGTGAACTAGGTTTATGATGACTATTTGGCTTTAGAAGTTAAATGATAATATGTAAAATTTTGGTTATATGGGTATTCGGACAAGGTGACATTTATAAATGATTATCTATTTATAATCCGAACTTTATATGTTTAGATCTAAATGTGTTTTGATAATATAATTAGGGTTAGTTTGATTAAGCTGATAATATCATTGGGTTGTTTATTTGCTTATGACTTACTAAGCTATAACAGCTTACTCTGTGTGTTTATGTCACTTTGTTTCATAAATTTTTGGATCAAGTTAGGAGCTCGGGGATCGTCAGCAAAGTTCATCACACTATCTACTACTTCGATATTTAAATAGTTGAACTCGAATTATAGCATGTATAGGCTAGAATATGTTTTGAAGTTTTGAATTTTGGTTATGTATAACTAAAGCCATGTGAAAATGGCTTTACTTCTAAGTTTGGTTTTGATTATATTTGATTAAGGTTTATACTGTTTTGGTGATGATATTATGTGTTTTGAATAAATGGCAAGGGTGATAGATGATACATGTTTTGATAAATGGCTGTGGTTTGTAGTATAATTAATTTATTGTAATGTAATGAATTTGGTAAATGAAAGTGAGTTAATTTATAAGTTGTTATATTGTAATTATGAAATTTAGTTATGAATGAAAATAGAAATTGATTTGATTTGCTTTAATCGGCTAGGCAATATGTATGTTTATTTATATTGAAATTGATTAATAAGTACAGCTAATAACATGAAAGGGTAAGATACAAGTTCAGTTTTTATACAAGTATGCATGGATGTTATGTTTATGATATAAGTTATTTAATTTACAAATTTATGTTGTGATATGAATGTTGTCTTAATATATATATATATATATATATATATATATTCAATGATATAAGACATGATATACAAATTATAAACGGCATATATTTATATATATACATTCGGTTATGGATTTTAATTCAAATTATACATATATGTCTTATTTACTAACATTTGTAATGTTATAATATAGTTAAGTTGATGGATTAATAAATGCTACTTTGGTGCATGAATTGGTGCGCATAATTGGATGGAAACTATTGTTTAAATTTAATTTGTATTTCAGCTATGTGGCTATTATTGTGAGTATATTAAGTGTATGACACGTTTCTAATGGTTTTACTAGGAATAAGAATAATTTAAGTTTATTTGTATTCGGTTTGTTTAATATGAAATCTTGAAAGTTCTTGAAATGATATGTACTATGTATAAAATAGGGATTTGATTCTATATGAATCTATATGCATGTTTCCATTCAGTTTAAGCACTGGAGAAAAATGTCCTGATGAATAGTAATGTGCTGATTGTGATATGGACACATGATGAGTGTTTAACTTGTTCGTTTTATAAGATTCATATAATCAAATGATTTGATTATTTAGACATGTGCATAAGCTTGTATCTAAAAGTGATATATTTGATAATTTGCTCATAAATTAAATGTTTACATTTATATTAGTTTTGTGATATGAAACAATTTAACATTTGATTGGTGTAGGAGTCTTGATCACGATTGGGTATATGAATATGTACTAGTTTAGAGGTTATGTCTCGTCTGATAATACCCCGTAACCCCTTTTTTGGCAACGGATATGGGTTAAGGGTGTTCCATTTTATTGGTATCAGAGTTGCAATTTAATCTGTTCTAGGACTAACGTAGCGTGTGCAAGTCTAGCTATACATGCCATATTATATATGTGATAGTGTGATGACTTCTGACATTTGAAAATATGTTTTCATATAGTAAATGGATCCCGACAAAGCTGTAGCTGATGATGTCGAGAGTGTAGCACCTGCTCCCGTGCAAGGGACATCACCAGCTGATTCTCGACCAACTTCGAGTAATCAAGAGAGTGAGACTAGACAAGCCTTTTATCAAATGATGAATGACTGGTTTACTCAATATATCCGGACTAACCCGGCTGAACAACAACCTCCACCCCCGATTAATCCATTCTTGATGCCTGCTATACCTCAAGTAAGTGATCCGTTGAGTTTATATAGGCCACCTGTTGATAAAATTAGAAAGCACGGGGCTGAAGAGTTTAAAGCTACTAATGATGATGATGCTGAGCGGGCTGAGCTTTGGCTTGATAATACTATCCGTGTGTTTGATGACTTGTCTTGTACTCCGGATGAATGTTTGAAATGCACCATTCTTTGCTTCAAGACACAACCTATCATTGGTGGAATACTCTAGTATCAGTGGTTCCGAATGAGTAGGTGACCTGGGAATTCTTTCAGACTAAGTTCTATAAGAAATATATTAGCCAGAGATTTATTGATCAGAAGCGCAAATAATTTCTAAAGTTGAAACAAGGTCGGATGACCATGATAGAGTATGAGTGGAAATTAGTGAGACTCAGTCAGTATGCCCGAGAGTGTGTTTCTACCGAAGCTATAATGTGTAAAAGGTTTGAAGATGGGTTGAATAAAGATATTAAACTGTTAGTTGGCATACTTGTGAAATAAAAAAAATTCGTGGTACTTGTTGAACGGGCCTGCAAAGATGAAGAGCTCGAGAAAGAGAAAAGAAAAGCTGACTTTGAAGCTAGAGAATGCACGTAAAAGAACATCCGGTAAGTCATTCCAGTTCGGCATGAAAGAAGTTCCGAGATTATTTCAGCTGTTCCAAAACCACTTCAGATTATTTTAGACAGGACCAGAATAGACCACCTGTTAACTTGAAATCTACTTCACTAGCTAGTGTGGGTAATGTCAGATCAAATCAACCTGAGTGTAAACACTATGGTAAACGACATCCTGGCTATTGCAGATTGCATGATCGGGCATGTTTTAAATGTGGATTAATGGATCATTATATTCGTGATTGCCCAATGTTAGCTGAAGAAAATCCAGTGTAGAATACGAGATCGAGTAATACTGCAGCTCGAGGTAGACCACCCAAAAATGCGAGTAATGCGAGTGGTAGTCAGAGAGGGACTAAAGAGACAGCAGTTAGATCTAAGGCTTGTGCAGCTGCTAGAGCCTATGCTATTCGCGCACGTGAAGAGGTTTCATCCCCAGATGTTATTACTGGTACATTCACTCTTTATGATACTAATGTAATTGCATTGATTAATCCTGGTTCGACTCATTCTTATGTCTAAGATTCTACCTGTTGAGTCTACTAAGTTTGTGATTAGAGTGTCAAACCCCTTGGGCCGGTGTGTTATGGTTGATAAAGTGTGCAAGAACTGTCCTTTGATGGTTCGAGATTTGTGCTTTCTGGCTGATTTGATATTGTTGCCATTTGATGAGTTCGATATAATTCTGGGTATGGACTATTAACTTTACATGATGTTATTGTAAATTGTAAAAGAAAGACTATTGATTTACGGTGCCAGAATGATGAGATTATTCGGATTGAATTTAATGATCTGAATGGGTTATCGGTAGTGGTTTCTTCGATGCTAGCTCAGAAATATGTGAGGAAAGGTTATGAAGCTTATCTTACTTATGTGCTTAATAGTAAAGTGGCCAAAAGAAATATTGAATCAATACCTGTTGTGTGCGAGTATCCAGATGTGTTTCCTAAAGAATTGTCAGGTTTGTCGCCTATTCGGGAAGTAGAGTTTGGTATTGAGTTAATGCCCGGGACGACTACGATATCCATAGCTCCATACAGAATGTCACCTACTAAATTAAAAGAATTGAAAGCTCAGTTGCAAGAGTTGACAGATAGAGGTTTCGCGCGACCCAGTTTCTCTCCTTGGGGTGCACTAGTTTTGTTTGTGAAAAAGAAAGACGGAACTATAAGATTGTGCATTGATTATAGACAGCTCAATAAGGTGAATATAAAGAATAAGTATCCATTGCCACGGATTAACGATCTATTTGATCAACTGAAAGGGGCAACAGTGTTTTCGAAGATAGATTTGAGATCGGGCTACTATCAGTTGAAAGTTAAAGACTCTGATGTACCAAAGACTGCTTTTCGAATGAGGTAAGGACACTATGAGTTTTTTTTCATGCCTTTCAGACTTCCTAATGCACCTGCTGTGTTTATGGATTTGATGAATTGGATCTTTAGATCGTATATAGATCGGTTTGTGGTTGTGTTTATAGATGATATTTTGATCTACTCTCGTGATGAAACCAAACATGTTGAACATTTGAGACTGGTGCTACAGACTTTGCGAGATAAACAATTGTATGTGAAGTTCAGTAAATATGAGTTTTGGTTAAGTCAAGTCATTTTTTTGGGCCATGTTTTGTCAGCTTCAGGTATTCAGGTGGATCCGAGTAAAATTTCAGTTATACTTGACTAGAAACCTCCAAAGAATGTCTCGAAAGTCTAAAGTTTTTTGGGACTAGCTAGTTATTACAGACGGTTCGTGAAAGGTTTCTCTATGATTGCAGCTCCGATGACAAAGCTATTGCAAAAAGATGTTAAGTTTGAGTGGTCAGAAAAGTGCCAGAAAAGTTTTGATTAGTTGAAAGCCCTTTTAACAAAAGCTTTAGTGCTGGTTCAGCTAGAATCAGGTAAAGAATTTGTTATCTATAGTGATGCATCTTTAAATGGTCTGGGTTGTGTTTTGATGCAGGAAGGCAGAGTTATAGCTTATGCCTCGAGACAGTTAAAGCCACATGAAAGGAATTATCCGACACATGACCTAGAATTGGTAGCTATTGTGTTTGCATTGAAGATATGGCATCACTATTTGTTCGGTGAGAAGTGTCATGTTTATTCTAATCACAAAAGCCTGAAGTACTTGATGACTCAGAAAGATCTGTATTTGAGACAGCGTCGATGGTTAGAGTTGCTAAAAGACTATGGGTTAGTGATTGACTACCACCCGGGAAAGGCTTTGTTGCTGATGCTTTAAGCCAAAAATCACTGTTTGTTTTACGTGTAATGAATGTGCATATGATCATGACCGATGATGGTTTGATAATGGCTAAATTGAAAGCAAGACCACTATTTGTTCAACAAATTTGTGATTCCTAGAAAGTTGATAATGAGTTGATAACAAAACGAGCTCAATGTGATTCAAATACTGATTCAGAGTTTCGATTTGATGCTGATGACTATTTGAGATTCAAAAACTGAATATGTGTTTTGAGGAATTTAGAGTTGATTCAGATGATTTTGAGTGAAGCTCACAGTAGTCGGTTATTCGTTCATCCGGGTAGTACAAAGATGTACAATGAGCTGAAACAGCTTTCGTGGTGGCATGGTATGAAGTGAGACATTTCTAACTTTGTTTCGAAATGTTTAGTCTATCAGCAAGTAAAACCTGAGCACCAAGTACCTTTTGGATTGCTTCAGCCAGTTATGATACCTAAGTGGAAGTGGGACAGAGTTACTATGGATTTTATATCTGGGTTACTATTGACACCAAGCAAGAAAGATGCAATCTGGGTTATTATCGATAAATTGACTAAGTCGGCTCATTTTGTTCCAATCCGTACAGATTACTCACTTGAGAAGCTTGTTGAATTATATGTCTCTCAGATTGTGAGATTACACGGTGTGCATATTTCCATTGTTTCAGATAGAGATCCGAGATTTACATCATGGTTTTGGAAGAAACTGTAGGATGCACTAGGTACTAAACTACATTTCAGCAGTGCTTTCCATCCACAAACAGATGGTTAGTCTGAACGAATCATTCAGATACTTAAGGATCTGATGAGATGTTGCATTCTCGAGTTCAAAGGTACGTGGGAATGGTACCTACCTCTGACTGAATTTGCGTATAATAATAACTTTTAGTCGAGTATCAAAATGGCACCCTATAAGGCTTTATACGGTGTAAATGTCGTACATTGTTGTATTGGACTGAGCTCAGTGATAATAAGATACACGAGGTTGACTTGATAAGAGAAACTGAGCAGAAAGTGAAAGTGATCTTGAAAGTCTAAAAGCGGCATCAGATCGTCAGAAATCATACGCAGACTCGAAACGTAAAGATATAGAGTTTCAGATCGGAGATAAAGTCTTTTTGAAAGTTTCACCGGGGAAGAAGATACTCAGATTTGGTCGCAAAAGAAAATTGAGTCCGAGTTCATTGGGCCGTATGAGGTAATAGAACGTATCGGGCCGGTTGCTTACGGACTGTTATTGCCACCTGAGCTAGAAAAGATCCACGATGTATTTCATGTTTCAATGCTTCAAAGATATCGATCGAATCCCTCACATGTGATTAGTCCATCTGAGATTGAGATTAGGTCTGATATGACATATGAGGAAGAACTGATTCGCATTTTGGCTCATGAGACTAAAGAACTGCGAAATAAGAAAATTTTGTTGGTTAAAGTGCTGTGGCATAAACACGGAGTTGAGGAAGTAACTTGGGAACCAGAAGATGTAATGAGAGAGCGTTATCCGAACCGATTCACCGGTAAGATTTTCAGGGACGAAAATCCCTAAGGGGAGAGAGTTGTAACAGCCCGAGTTAGACCCTAATCAGAACGGTGGTTTTGGGACCCGAAGCCGAGTAAAAAAAATTAAAAAATTATTTTCTGTGTTTATTTTGTGTGAATTTGTATTTGTGAAATTTTCGTGATTTAATTTTGTCATTTGAGTGTCCGATCTAATAAAAGGATTTAATTGCATAAATTTAAAAGTTGAAGGTTTAAAGCATAAGGGCCGAATTGTTAATGGCTTTTTAAATTGAAGTATTTATTTATAAATAAACCATAATCATGTGTAAGTGCCCTTATTTATAATTGTTTGGTATTTTATTATAAAGGTTAAATAAGTAATTAAATTATATGTTAACATATATTATAATAAAACATATCATAAAAAAATGAAAGCCATTTTAGATGTTCATCTTTTATCATCTTGTCGCAACTAAAAAAAAGTAAAGAAAAAGAGAAACCTAGGGTTTGGCCATTTCTAAGCTCAAGCAAGGTATATGTTTAGCTCGGTTTTTGATAATTTTTACGTTTTTGAGATCGTTACTAAGTTATCTTCAAGACCCAAGCTTGAATTTTTGATTTTGATGAATATTTTGAATTATGCCATTGATGAGAACTTGTAATTTTTGTTGTTTGATGGTGAAATATGAAAGATATGTTTGGGTTAACATATTTTGTATTGGAATTTTTGGATGATTTTGAGTAATTAGGACTAAATTGCAAAAATAATAATTTGAGGGACTAGAATGTGAAATAAATGAAATATATGGGCTTGTATGAATATTAGGAATATTCGGCCAAACATGGGTATAGAGAATTTTGCATATTTTGTGTTTTGTGCAATAGGGACTAAATTGTAAAAATTGTAAATATTTGGGGTAAAATGGTAATTTGTCCATTTATGTGTTTTTGGACTAAATTAAATGAAAATATGTTTGAGTGAGCTTAATTTGAATATTTTTAGATCAGGAACCAAGGAAATCAGATTTGGATCGGGGGAAAACGAAAGTATCCGACTAGTCGTCCCGTTCCGTTTTTCATTGTCCGAGGTAAGTTTATAAGAAAATAGTCGTACTAAAATCTAAATGAATGCAAAGTATACATGCTGAATTGGTATTTTTGAATTATTATATGCTATAGCCGAATATGAGTAAGCTTGATTACTACGTTCCGAATTCGTTTTGACCAAATTACGATGTCTGAAAGTCCTGTATGAACCTTAGGAATAGTTTAGATGCATATGTCATGACATAGGATTCCGATATGTGTGTGCGAGTAAGACCATGGCATTAATATGTGACTCTGAAATATGTGTACGAGTAAGACCCTGTCTGGGACAATGGCATCAATTTGTGATTACATGTAAGACCACGTCTGGGACGTTGGCATTGTACGATATATGAGTGATTATCCGAGTGTCCTATCCAATTTCGAATGGTTCATCGGGCAAAGATAAGTTGTGTTCGAGTGTGTAAAATGAGCTAAATGGCCAGGTATGAATCAGTTTATTATTTACTTAAAATAAGGTAAGCGAATAACTTGATACTTATTACAAGCCATGTGTAATGCTAATAAGATTTATATGTGATTATGAGTATTCAACCTTGTAAATATTATTGAATGAGTTTCAATTATATGCAAATGTGATTATGAGTAATCGACCACATAACTAATATTTGTATATGAAATTATATTGTGACATATGAGCTTATGTATTTGTGTGTATGTGAACTAGGTTTATGATGACTATTTGGCTTTGGAAGTTAAATGATAATATGTAAAATTTTGGTTATATGGGTATTTAGACAAGGTGACATTTATAAATGATTATCTATTTATAATACAAACTTTATATGTTTAGATCTAAATGTGTTTTGATAATATAATTAGGGTTAGTTTGATTAAGTTGATAATATCATTAGGTTGTTTATTTGCTTCTGACTTACTAAGCTATAACAGCTTACTCTGTGTGTTTATGTCACTTATTTTATAGATTTTTGGATCAAGCTAGGAACTCGGGGATCGCCAGCAAAGTTCATCACACTATCTACTACTTCAGTATTTAAATAGTTGAACATGAATTATGGCATGTATAGGCTGGAATGTGTTTTGAAGTTTTGAATTTTGGTTATGTATACTAAAACCATGTGAAAATGGCTTTACTTCTAAGTTTGGTTTTGATTATGTTTGGTTAAGTTTTATATTGTTTTGGTGATGATATTATGTGTTTTGAACAAATGGCAGGGGTGATAGATGATACACGTTTTGATAAATGGCTGTGGTTTGTAGTATAATTAATTTATTGTAATGTAATGAATTTGGTAAATGAAAGTGAGTTAATTTATAAGTTGTTATATTGTAATTATAAAATTTAGCTATGAATGAAAATAGAAATTGATTTGATTTGCTTTAATCGGCTAGGCAATATGTATGTTTATTTTGAATAGAAATTGATTAAGAAGTACGGCTAATAACATGAAAGGGTAAGATACAAGTTCAGTTTTTATACAAGTATGCATAGATGATATGTTTATTATATAAGTTATTTAATTTACAAATTTCTGTTGTGATATGAATACTGTCTTAATATATATATATATTCAATGATATAAGACATGATATACAAATTATAAATGGCATATCTTTATATATATATATATATATACATTCAGTTATGGCTTTTAATTTAAATTATATATATGTCTTATTTACTAATGTTTGTAATGTTATAATATAGTTAAGTTGATGGATTAATAAATGCTACTTTGGTACATGAATTGATGCGCATAATTGGATGGAAACTATTGTTTAAATTTAATTTGTGTTTTGGCTATTTGGCTATTATTGTGAGTATATTAAGTGTATGACACGTTTCTAATGGTCTTGCTAGGAATAAGAATAATTTAAGTTTATTTGTATTCGGTTTGTTTAATATGAAATCTTGAAAGTACTTGACATGATATGTACTATGTATAAAATAGGGATTTGATTCTATATGAATCTATATGCATGTTTCCATTCGGTTTAAGCACTGGAGAAAAATGTCTTGATGAATAGTAATGTGCTGATTGTGATATGGACACATGATGAGTGTTTAACTTGTTCGTTTTATAAGATTCATGTAATCAAATGATTTGATTATTTAGACATGTGCATAAGCTTGTATCTAAAAGTGATATATTTGATAATTTGCTCATAAATTAAATGTTTACATTTATATTAGTTTTGTGATATGAAACAATTTAACATTTGATTGGTGTAGGCGTCTTGATCACGATTGGGTATATGAATATGTACTAGTTTGGAGGTTATGTCTCGTCTGATAATACCCTGTATCCCCTTTTTTGGCAACGGATATGGGTTAAGGTGTTACATTTTATTGGTATTAGAGTTGCAATTTAATCTGTTCTAGGACTAACGTAGCGTGTACGAGTCTAGCTATACATGCCATATTATATATGTGATAGTGTGATGACTTCTGACATTTGAAATTATGTGTTCATATAGTAAATGGATCCCAACAGAGCTGTAGCTGATGATGTCGAGAGTGCAGCACCTGCTCTCGCGCAAGCGTGCAAAGGACAGCGCAGGCTAATTCTCGACCGACTTCGAGTAATCAAGAGAGTGAGACTAGACAAGCCTTTTATCAAATGATGAATGACTGGTTTACTCAATATATCCGGACTAACCTGGCTGCACAACAACCTCCACCCCCGATTAATCCATGCTCGATGCCTGCTATACCTCAAGTAAGTGATCCGTTGAGATTATATAGGCCACATGTTTATAAAATCAAAAAGCATGGGGCTGAAGAGTTTAAAGCTACTGATGATGATGATGCTGAGCGGGTTGAGCTTTGGCTTGATAATACTATCCTTGTGTTTGATGAGTTGTCCTGTACTCCGGATGAATGTCTGAAATACGTCATATCTTTGCTTCGAGACACAACCTATAATTGGTGGAATATTCTAGTATCAGTGGTTCTAAAAGAGCAATTGACCTGAGAATTCTTTCAGACTGAGTTCCGTAAGAAATATATTAGCCAGAGATTTATTGATTAGAAGCACAAAGAATTTCTAGAGTTGAAATAGAGTCGGATGACCGTGACAAAGTATCAGTGGAAATTTGTGAGACTCAGTCAGTATGCCTGAGAGTGTGTTTGTACCGAAGCCATAATGTGTAAAAGATTTGAAGATGGGCTAAACAAAGACATTAAACTATTAGTTGCATACTTGAGATAAAAGAGTTCGTAGTACTGGTTGAGCGAGCCTGCAAAGCTAAAGAGCTAGAGAAAGAGAAAAGAAAAGCTGATTTTGAAGCTAGAGACTCACGTAAAAGAACATCCGGTAAGTCATTCCAGTCAGCACCAAAGAAGTTCCGAGATGATTTCAGCCGTTCTAAAGCCACTTCGAGTTATTCTAAACGGAATCAAAGTAGACCACCTATGAGCTCGAAAGCTACCTCAGTAGCTAGTGTGGGTAATGTTAGATACAATCAACCCGAGCGTAAACATTGCGACAAATGACATCTCGACAGTTGCAGATTGCATGATCTGGCTTTTTTTAAATGTGGATCGATGGATCACTATATTCGTGATTGCCCAGTATTAACTAAAGAGAATCCAATGCAGAATACGAGGTCGGGTAGTACTGCAGCTTGGGGTAGACCACCCAGAAATACATGTAATACGAGTGGCAGTCAGAGAGGGACTAAAGATATAGCAGTCAGATCTGAGGCTCGTGTACCTGCCAAAGTGATAAACGATAAATTATACAGATTTTTACCTCATGTTTAGCCTATATTTTGGATCAATTATCATTAGATTTGCGAGAATTGGTGCTCTTAATCTTTCTTTTTTATATCTTACACTCAGGAGAGCATAGGGAAGAGAAAAGAATGGAAAATGGACCAAAAACCAGAGAAAATGGGCCAAAATGTGAAAACACACGGCCTAAGAAGTCACCACACGGCTGTAGCACACGGCCGTGCCACACAAAGACCACACGGTCTAGCCCCGACAAGCATGGCCAGGCCACACGGTCGTGCCCCAATCAACAGAATCTCACACGGTCTCTTGTTGAAGTACACGGGCGTGGAACACGGGTATGTTCTAGTCGTGAGGAAGAGGAATTTCACTCGGATTTGGATACTTAGGGGCTAAGAAAGCCATTCTAAAACTCTATATAAAGACCCTAGGAGGCAACTTGAAGTGTGTGCTTATTTCCCGCTAAGGGAGTACTCTTTTCTCCCTAAAAGGAGCGCCATCTTTTAGCCAACACAAGGAGTGGAAGCAAGGAATTACTCCAAAGGAAGCCAATTGATTCATCCCAGAAGCCAGAGTTCTACATCAAGACTGAGGATCTCCCTAAATTCCTTCAGGGGTTTTTGGGTTCTTTATGTTTTGTTATCTTATTACTTCTGAGATGTTTTCTTTCTTTATTACGAACTAAACCCCTCAAATACTTGAGGGGGATGAAACTAAAGACAGATCTTGTTATTATTTATTCTTGAATTATATGATAAATACTTGAATTGTTCTTAATTATGTGTTCTTCATTCTTGATTTAATAATCCTAGGTATTACTTCAAGAACTTGATGTGCTTAGGCAGAGGAGCAAAAGTCCCTGTTTTAAGAGCAGATCTACCACAATTAAGCAGAGTTGCATGCAACCCTAGACATAGGGCGACATAAATCTGCCGGATTAGGGTCCAACCTAATATGGGGATCCATAAATCGAATTAATGCAACCTAGGGAGTTAATTAATAAAGGAACTTTAATTAATAACTTAGGCCTAGTTGCTCTTCGCCTCAATGGAGGGTTTAACATAAGTCATGGATCTCTACGGATCAAGGCAAGTAATCAATTATATAGTTCAAGAAGTCAATAACAAGTGAAGTCTAGGTGGATTCTCCCTTGAGTATTGCTCATATCAATCAGTTTTCCCGAAAGTTTTTCCTCAATTTACTTTTTGTGCACTTTTAGTTAGTTTTAGGATTAGTTTAAATCAACTCTCTTTATTTTTAGGCTAGATAATAGAAATGAAGTAAGTACTAGTACTTTTGGTTCCCTTGGGTACGATAACTCGGTCTTGCCACTAAACTATACTATTGTTCGACAGGTGTGCTTGCCTTTAAGGTCGTGATATTAGTTAGTTTTAGTGTAATCAGTTTTATAAATTTTATTACTTAATATCGCGATAGCCGTTATCAAGTTTTTGGCGCCGTTGTCGGGGAACTGAAATATTAAGAAAACTCGATTTCTATTACTTTAGCCATTACTATATTTATTTATTTTTAGTTTTTATTTTATTATTTTTCTTTTATTTTATTTTATTCTATTTTTCTTTGTTTTCTTTTTCTTTTAGGTATTTTCTAGTTTATGACTAGAAACAACCCAACAGGACCATTACTTTTTGACGAAGATTTAGAGGCAACAGTTCGCAGAAATTGCAGAGAGATCAAACGAAGCCTACAATATCCAGAACAAGATCAAGAACAAAGGCCAGAGATGGAAGCAAATCAAAACATTCCACCACCTCCCGCAATAGTCGCGCCACCAGCAAATCAGGAAGAAGCTCCTCGCACTATGTATGATTATGCTAAACCTAGTTTGGTTGGTACCCAAACTAGCATTATTAAACCTACTATTGCTGTTAATAATTTTGAATTAAAGCCTAACACTATTCAGATGATACAGCAATTGGTGCAGTTTGATGGTTTATAGGACGAAGATCCCAATTCACACATAGCCAATTTTTTAGAACTTTGTGATACTTTTAAAATTAATGGCGTTTCTGATGATGCCATTCGTCTAAGGCTATTTCCATTCTCTTTGAGAAATAAAGCCAAACAGTGGTCAAATTCTTTACCACGAGGCTCAATCACCACATGGGAACAGATGACCAAAAAATTTTAACTTAAATATTTTCTTCCAGCTAAAACAGCTAAATTACGAAACGATATCTTTTCTTTTGTGCAGATGGATTTACAAACACTATATGATGCCTGGGAGAGATGCAAAGATCTTTTAAGAAGATGCCCTCATCACGGCCTACCTTTATGGTTACAAGTTCAAACCTTTCACAACGGTTTGAACCCATCGACGAGACAAATGATCGATGCAGCCGCAAGAGGAACAATCAATAACAAAACACCAGAAGCAGCTTATGAATTTATTGAAGAGATGTCACTGAATAATTATCAGTGGCAAGTCATGAGGACAAAGCCGACGAAAGCTGTAGGAGTTTATAATATTGATGCTGTCGCTATGCTTTCTAACCAAGTAGAACTTTTAAATAAAAAGTTTGATCATTTTGTTGGTTCTACGCAGGCACAAGCAGTAATGCAATGCGACACAACTCAGGCAAATATGTTCACTCCAGACTACTCATCTTCTGCCAATGGCACAGAAACCGAGCAGGCCAATTATATGGGTAACAATTTTAGATCTCAATTTAACCCTTATAGTAACAACTATGATGCAGCTTGGCGGAATCACCCCAATTTTTCATGGGGAGAGCAAGGAAATCAAAGACAGCCACCTCCTCTGGGATTTCAGCAGCCACCACCGCAACAGGAGAAAAAGCCCAACCTTAAAGAGATGTTTACCAAATTCATGGCCATGTTAGAAACCCGATTCCAGAACACTGAAACGGCGTTAAAGAACCAGCAAGCATCAATCAAAGGCCTTGAGAATCAAATTGGTCAACTCGCCAAGTTAATATCAGAAAGACCACAAGGTGGACTTCCAAGTAACACTGAGACCAATCCTAAAGAGCAAGTTCATGCCATAAATACAACAGATGAGGAGGCATTAACCAAAGACGACCCAAAGTTATGCGAGGAACCTAAGGTGAGTAAAGGTAAGGTAGAGGTAAGCAACAACAAGCCAGACATCAATAAACACAAGCCTCGTATACCATACCCAAGAGCGCTACAGAAAGACCACACATATGAACAATTCGGTAAGTTTCTTAAACTCTTAAAAAAATTACACATTAACTTACCATTTGTTGAAGCAATTTTGCAGATGCCAGACGCGGCTAAATTCTTAAAAGAACTCTTGACAAACAAGCAGAAGCTAAAGGAGAAATCTCATGTGGAATTAAATGCAGTCTACTTAGCCATTCTACAAAATAAACTACCGACCAAACTAAAAGATCCAGGGAATTTCGCTATCCCTTGTTTACTTGGTAGCCTATAGGAAAAAAATGCTTTAGCTGATTTAGGGGTAAGCATAAACGTCATGTCTTATAACCTGTTTAAACAACTAGGTCTTGGAACCCCTAAGAAAACCAAGATGAACATTCAACTAACTGATAAAACTATTAGGGCACCTTAGGGAATAATTAAAGATGTACTTGTCAAAATTGATAAATTTATATTCCCAGTTGACTTTGTTGTTTTAGACATTGACGAGGCTAGCAATGTACCCTTAATTCTAGGGTGACCATTTTTAGCAATTGCTAGAACTAAAATTGATTTAGAAACAGGTGAACTCAAATTACGAGTAGGTGATGATACAATCACCATACGAGCTCACAACTCAGTTAAAACTACAGATGAGAATAGAGATTTGAGTCCTTGTAAAAACACTAAACTCACCACACAAACTTCTGTGCAGGACGCACTCCACATAAAGACAACGCAAACACTGGCAAATTCACCTACAGGAGATGAACCAGAAAAGTGAATGCTCCAGATCGAGGAACTAGATGAGTGACTGAACTTTCATGAAAAGCTCAAAGTATGCCAAACCAACCCAGAACATCACCAAGACGACCCTCAGGTACAAACGAATCAACTCAAGGTAAGGGATAAGGTAATCTTAGGGGAAGACGATCCTCGAATCTTGAATTCAAAAGAGCATACAAGTGATACACCTTACTTCACGGTAATGAAAATCTTTCCCTATGGTACAGTCGAGATAAAACATGAGTCACTCGACACTTTCAAGGTAAATCACACTCGACTCAAATCTTACGTTGATAATGAAATTGTAAGCAGGATAGAAGAGTATCAACTCTTCAAACCACCGTGAACGTACAAGCTCGAGCAAAGTCGAGCTTAGACTATAAATAAGCGCTTCTCGGGAGGCAACCCGAGCACTAACTTAGTAACTTTTCTTTTATTTTTGATTTTAGTTTTTTTAATACATCAACTAACCCTTTTTTGCAGAAATTTAGGACCACACGGCCATACCCATGGGTGTGTCCAAGGCCGTGTGAACATTTAAAGCAGAGACACAGTCGTGCACCTAGGCTGTGTACAAACAGAGGAAATTTTTTCCCAAAGCACGGGCCACCGACAAATCCCCATGGCCGTGCGACATGGCCGTGGCAACCCTTCAGTTTAGACATAGGTTTGCACAACACCACACGCCCGTGTCCCCAAACCGTGGCCAACACTGTCAATTCCAACATGGGCGTGTGACCCCATACACGACCGTAAGAGAAGCGAACATCGAAGGACACAGCCGTACGACACGGTCGTGTGCCTCAACACGCCCTCGCAATACGGGCGTGTGTCTCGAGCTAGGAGCACCAAAATCCCTGAGATTTTTGTTTTTCCATTTTATTTTATTTTATCTTTTTCTTTATTTGAATTTTAGTATTCTCAAAACTAGTTTATGTTTTTTCAATTATTTTATATCGGTTATTTCCTAACGAGTAATTGTTCTAATCCTAAAATACCTAAAATCCCTTAAGTGCTATCGCAGTTTCAAAACCATGAACTTCAAGTATTCCTTCCTCCAAGACAACTTTCACAATTCAAAGGTTCTATCCAATATTCAGGGAGTTTTACTTCTCTCCCTAACTTATGATCTTGTGCTTCTATTGCTATTAATGTTATCTTTGTACATTGAGGGCAATGTACATCTTAAGTGTGGGGGGAAACTCACTTTCATTCTTTATATTATCTTTGAAATCCCTGAAAATTGCTCTCAAATTTCGAATTCTCTGCATTATCTTCAAATCTCTTGTTAGAAATTAATTCTGATTGATTTATGATTTTTATTGATGTGTTGAGAATTAAGATATAGGTGTTTATGCTTTGATTATCCAAACTTTAAAACATTAGGGAATTAAGCATGATAAGTTGAAATTTTTTAGAACCCAATTTTTTTCATAAGTTATTTTCCTGAATTTTAAGTGTTATCTTGAGATTTGAAATTCACAGGATTGACATCAAAAGCCATAATTTTAGTGAGATTTTTGAGCCTTTTGAGCATACATTCTTTCATGCTCACTTTTATTATTGCTTTGAGTGAGTCAACACTGATTTGTTATTCTAGAACTTGCTTTGATTATACATGTCAAGACCACATCACTGATTTGATATACCGAGATAATAAAGGCACTTAGGATTTAACCCACTTACTCCACAAAGGCCTACCTCCATAAATTAACCCCTAGTAAACCCCGTTGAGCCTAACAACCCATTCTTTGACTTACCTTTTAATTATTAACCAAAAACCCAATTTTTGTTTAATCTCATTCAATTACTTTGACCCCTATTTTTGTCGAGATTTGAGTCAAATTATTATCTAGCTTTGTTCTCTTTTTTAGTTGTAAAGTTTGTCAATATTCAAAGTATTGTACTTGAATTGTTCTAAAAAAAATTGTGTATATACAGTTAATTCAGTTGTAATCTGTAATAGTTTAATAATTTTTGTATAGTTCTACAAGGTCCCAAATCCAGAACAGTGTCATCATAAGAATTAGTCCTAGAAATATGTTCCAAGTGATAGAGATTTTTCTAGCTAGATAATTTTTCAGTTCAATCTCGATTCTAACCCTCTTTTGCAGCCTGTGACAACACCCCTAACCAAGCCCCGTTACAACCATTACAAGACCTTTTAATTGATGTGTCATGTCAATCTATAGTTGTGGAGATGTGATTTTCTTGCAAGCCTATGGTAATAGCTTTTCAGGTTGACTAGAGAGTGCTTAATTCTTGAACCCTAAACACTTCGAGTGGATAAAGTGAATCTTTAGTGAGGATGTCAACTCCTATTAATTAAGATGGAGAGATAATTACTTAGGAGAAGGGAGAAAACTTATGTTTCAATGATAAAATTCTCAACTTAAAGTGGTTGAGTCTTTAATGTTCTTTTGATTGAATTTTCATTGTATGATTACCTGTGGATCAGTTTGAAACATTATTAATAAAAATTGTAAGTTGAGAGGAATGATTCTTAATTAGGGATTGAGATTCTGCTTGAGGACAAGCAAAGGCTTAAGTGTGGGGGTATTTGATAAACGATAAATTATACGTATTTTTACCTCATGTTTAGCCTATATTTTGGATGAATTATCATTAGATTTGTGAGAATTGGTGCTCTTAATCTTTCTTTTTCATATCTTACACTCAGGAAAGCATAGGGAAGAGAAAAGAACGAAAAAATAGACAAAAAACCGGAGAAAATAGGCCAAAATGTGAAAACACATGGCCCAAGAAGTCACCACACAGCCGTGGCACACGGCCGTGCCACACAAAGACCACACGGTCCAGCCCCAACAAGCACGGCCAGGCCACACAGCTGTGTCCCAATCGACAGAATCTCACACGGCCTCTTATCGAAGTACACGGGCGTGGCACTCGGGCGTGTTTTAGTAGTGAGGAAGAGGAATTTTACTGGGATTTGGATACTTAGGGGCTAAGAAAGCCATTCTAAAACTCTATATAAAGACCCTAGGAGGCAACTTGAAGTGTGTGCTTATTTCCCGCTAAGGGAGTACTCTTTTCTCCCAAAAAGGAGCGCCATCTTTCAGCCAACACAAAAAGTGGAAGCAAAGAATTACTCCAAGGGAAGCCGATTGATTCATCCCAGAAGCTAGAGTTCTACATTAAGACTGAGGATCTCCCTAAATTCCTTCAGCGGTTTTTGGGTTCTTTATGTTTTGTTATCTTAGTACTTCTGAGATGTTTTCTTTCTTTATTACGAACTAAACCCCTTAAATACTTGAGGGGGATGAAACCTAAGACAGATATTGTTATTATTTATTCTTGAATTATATGATAAATACTTGAATTGTTCTTAATTATGTGTTCTTCATTCTTGATTTAATAATCCTAGGTATTACTTCAAGAACTTGATGTGCTTAGGCAGAGGAGCAAAAGTTCCTGTTTTAAGAGCAGATCTACCATAATTAAGCGGAGTTGCATGCAGCCCTAGACATAGGGCGACATATATTTGCCGGATTAGGGTCAAACCTAATATGGGGATCCATAAATCGAATTAATGCAACCTAGGGAGTTAATTAATAAAGGAACTTTAATTAATAACTTAGGCCTAGTTGCTCTTCACCTCGACGGAGGGTTTAGCATAAGTTAGGGATCTCTACGGATCAAGGCAAGTAATCAATTATATAGTTCAAGAAGTCAATAACAAGTGAAGGCTAAGTGGATTCTCCCTTGAGTATTGCTCATATCAATCAGTTTTCCTGAAAGTTTTTCCTCAATTTACTTTTTGTGCACTTTTAGTTAGTTTTAGAATTAGTTTAAATCAACTCTCTTTATTTTTAGGCTAGATAATAGAAATGAAGTAAGTACTAGTACTTTTGGTTCCCTTGGGTACGATAACTCGGTCTTACCACTAAACTATACTATTGTTCGACAGGTGCGCTTGCCTTTAAGGTCATGATATTAGTTAGTTTTGGTGTGATTAGTTTTATAAATTTTATTACTTAATATCGCAATAGCCGTTATCACAAAGCCTATACTATTCGCGCACGGGAGAAGGCTATATCCCTAGATGTCATTACTGGTACATTCACTCTTTATGATATTAATGTAACTGCATTGATTGATCCTAGTTCGATGTATTCTTATGTGTGTGAGACTTTAGTCTTTAGTAAGGCTCTACCTGTTGAGTCTACTGAGTTTGTGATTAGAGTGTCAAGCCCCTTGGGCCAGTGTGTCATGGTTGACAAAGTGTGTAAGAATTGTCCCTTGATGCTTCAAGATTCGTACTTTTCGGCTGACTTGGTGTTGTTGCAATTTGATGAGTTCGACATAATTCTGGGTATGGACTGGTTGACTTTACATGATGCTATTGTAAACTGAAAGAGAAAGACTATTGATTTACGGTGCCAGAATGATGAGATTATTTGGATTGAATCTAATGACCTGAATGGGTTACCAGCAGCGATTTCTTCGATGTTAGCTCAGAAATATGTGAGAAAATGATGTGAAGCTTACTTTGCATATGTGCTTGATAGTGAAGTGGTCGAAAGAAACATTGAATCAGTACCTGTTCTATTCAAGTATCTGAACGTGTTTCCTAAAGAATTACCGGGTTTGCCACCTATTCAGGAGGTAGAGTTTGGTATTGAGTTAATGCTTAGGATGACTCCGATATCCATAACTCCGTACAGAATGACACCTACTGAATTAAAAGAATTGAAAGCTCAGTTGCAAGAGTTGACAGATAGAGGTTTCGCATGACCGAGTTTCTTACCCAGGGGTGCGCGAGTGTTATTTGTGAAAAAGAAAGATGGAACTATGAAAATGTGCGTTGATTATAGATAGCTCAATAAGATGACTATAAAGACTAAATACCCGTTACCATGGATTGATGATTTGTTTGATCAACTGAAAGGGGCTACAATGTTTTCGAAAATAGATTTGAGATCAAGCTACTATCAGTTACGAGTTAAAGACTCGGATGTGCCAAAGACTACTTTCTGAATGAGATATGGACACTATGAGTTTTTGGTTATGCATTTCGGACTTACTAATGCACCTACTGTTTTCATGGATTTGATGAATCAGATCTTTAAATAGTACCTGCGTCGGTTTGTGGTAGTGTTCATAGATGACATTTTGATTTACTCTCATGATGAAACTAAGCATGCCGAACATCTGAGATTTTGTTACAAACTTTGCGAGATAAATAGTTATATGCAAAGTTTAGTAAATGTGAGTTCTGGTTAAGTGAAGCCAGTTTTCTAGGCCATATTGCATCAGCATCAGGTATTCGGGTTGATCCGAGTAAAATTTCAACTATACTTGATTGGAAACCTCTGAAAAATGTTTCTAAAGTCCAAAGTTTTCTAGAACTTACTAGTTATTATAGATGGTTCATGAAAGGTTACTCTATGATTGCAGCCCCAATGACGAAGCTATTGCAGAAAGATTTTAAGTTCGAGTGGTTAGAAAACTGCCAGAAAAGTTTTGATTAGTTGAAAGTCCTTTTGACTGAAGCTCCAGTACTAGTTCTGCTAGAATCAGGTAAAGAATTTGTTATTTTTAGTGATGCATATTTAAATGGATTGGGCTATGTTTTGATGTAGAAAGGCAAAATTATAGCTTATGCCTCGAGACAATTAAAACCACATGAAAAGAATTATCCGACACACGACTTAGAATTGGAAGCTATTATATTTGCACTGAAGATATGGCGCCACTATCTGTTTGGTGAGAAATGTCATGTCTATTCTGATCACAAAAGCCTGAAATACTTGATAACTCAAAAATATTTGAATTTGAGACAATGCCGATGGTTAAAGTTGTTAAAAGACTACGAGCTTGTGATTGACTATCACCCGAGAAAAGCAAATGTTGTTGCTGATGCTCTAAGTCAAAAATCATTGTTTGCTCTGCGTGTAATGAATGTGTATATGGCTATATCTGATGATGGTTCAATAATAGCTGAATTAAAAGCAAGACCATTATTTGTTCAAGAAATTTGTGATGCTCAGAAGATTGATAATAAATTGTTACCAAAACGAGCTCAGTGTGATGTATATGTTGAATCGGAATTCAGAGTAGATGCTGAGGGTTGTTCACGGTTCAGAAACCGGATATGTGTCCCGAGAAATTTAGAGTTGATTATAATGATTTTGAATGAAGCTCACAGTAGTCGATTATCTGTTCACCCAGGTAGTACAAATATGTATAATGATCTAAAACAGCTTTACTGGTGGCATGGTATGAAACGAGACATTTCTGACTTTGTTTCAAAATGCTTAATTTGTCAATAAGTAAAATTCGAGCATCAGGTACCTTCTGGATTACTGCAGCCAATCATGATACCTAAGTGGAAATAGGACACGGTTACTATAGATTTTGTATCTGGTTTACCATTGACACCGAACAAGAAAGATGCAATCCAGGTTATTGTGGATAGATTGACTAAATCAACTCATTTTGTTCCGATACGTACAAACTACTCGCTTGATAAGCTAGCTGAATTATCTGTTTCTCAAATTGTGAGATTACATGGGGTACTTATCTCTATTGTTTCAGACAGAGATCCAAGGTTTACATCGCGGTTTTGGAAGAAATTGCAAGATGCACTAGGTACGAAATTACATTTCAACACTACTTTCCATCCGCAAATAGATGGCTAGTCCAAACAAATCATTCAGATACTTGAGGATATGTTGAGATGTTGCATTCTCGAGTTTGAAGGTACGTGGGAACAATACCTACCTCTGATTGAGTTTGCATACAATAATAGCTTTCAATCGAGTATCAAAATGGCACCTTATGAGGCTTTGTATGGGCACAAATGTCGTACACCATTGTATTGGACTGAGCTTAGTGAAAATAAGATACACGGAGTCGATTTGGTCAGAGAGACTGAACAGAAAGTGAAAGTGATCCGAGAAAGTTTGAAAGCAGCATCAGATCGTTAGAAATCGTATGCAAACTTAAAATGAAAAAGTATAGAGTTTCAGATCGGAGAAAAATTCTTTTTGAAAGTCTCACCGTGGAAGAAAATACTCAGATTTGGACGTAAAGGTAAATTGAGTTCGAGATTTATTGGGTCGTATGAGATTATCGAGCGTATTGGGCCGATTGCTTACAGACTATTGTTGCCACCTGAGCTAGAAAAGATCCATAATGTATTCCATGTTTCAATGCTTCGAAGATATCGATCAGATCTCTCACATGTGATTAGTCCATCTGAAATTGAGATTAAGTCCGGTATGACTTTTGAAGAAGAACCAATTCGCATTTTGGCTCTTGAGATTAAAGAGTTGCGAAATAAGAAAATTTCATTGATTAAATTACTGTGGCATAAACACAGAGTTGAGGAAGCAACATGGGAGTCAGAAGATACAATGAAAGAGCGTTATCCGAACCTTTTCACTGGTAAGATTTTCGAGGATGAAAATCCCTAAGGGGGAGAGTTGTAAAATTAGAACAGTGGTTTTGGGACCACGAATCTGAGTCAGAAAAATTTTTAAAAATTATTTTCTGTGTTTATTTTGTGTGAATTTATATTTATAAAATTTTCATGTTTTAATTTTATCGTTTGAGTGCCCGATTAAATAAAAGGACTTGATCGCGTAAAATGAAAATTTGATGGTTATTACTAAGAGGGGCCGAATTGTTATTGGCTTTATAAATGGAAGCCTTTAAGTCGTAAATAGCCCATTTACATATTGGTTGGACGGTATTAGGCATATATTATATAGTTTTTATATTATTTCATTAAGGTTATATGTGTAAATTAAACTTTAAGTTATAATAAGTTATAATATATATCATAAAACATAAAATAAAGCTAATATATGTGTTTATTTCTATGTTCTTGCCGAAACAAAAGAAAAGAAAAACAAGTTAGGGTTCGGCCATCTATTTAGCTCAATCAAGGTATGAAACTAGCTCAGTTTTTGATAATTTCTACGTTTTTGAGATCGTTGCTTCGAGTACTAGTAAACCCATGCTTGAATTTTTTATTTTAATGAATAGTTTGAGTTATGCCATTGATGAGAGCTTGTGATTTTTTTTGTTTAATGATGAAATATGGAAGATTGTTTTAGATTAACATGTTTTGTATTGGAATTTTTGATGATTTTGAGTAATTAGGACTAAATTGCAAAAATATTAAATTTGAGAGACTAAAATGTGAAATAAATGAAATATATGGGTTGTATGAATATGTATAGTTTTTTATGATTAATATTTTAAAAGAAGTATATGGTAATATAAAATTAGTGCTGTATGGATGCTTAAAATTTATATTTAAGTGCAAAGCATGCAAATTCAAAATTTGCCTTGACCCTAGTTGCATATGTAAGCAATTTTTATTTATATGTATTGTGGCTTATTAAAATATAAGAATATGTATTTGATATTTGGTGATTTATGCATAATTTCATAAGTGACCTAATAATATGTTTAACCATGTTGTTAATGATTAAAGTTATATATAAGCATTATATGCAGTAAGTATTAAGTTGAAATTTAATATGATCTGTGTTTACAATGTGCGAACAGTATATGTTCTGAAATGTAAGTTAACTACATTTTATTTATAAATGAGTTTGACCAAGGTGAAGATTTAGTAATGTTTGGATTTGTGTTTTTAATCAATAATGCCTCATAACCCTAGTCTGGTGACGGATACGAGTTAGGGGTGTTACACCTCCGCTAGCTTAACAAAAGCTCGACCGAACCACATTTGAATCAGAAGGAAATTCTACGATTTTGGAAATAATTTAATTGAGTCGATTTATTCAATATGGAATTAATTAAGCAATCATGAGAATCGTTCAACTAGAAAAATTGATTAAAGAATATTCTTGAAAAAATAATTTAGAAAGTCTTAGTGATTTTTGAAAATTTTAATTTTGATCAAGTAAAATTAAATTAATCAAATTAATTGAAATTAATATGATATTTTTAGAAATTAATTTTTAAGTCAGACAATTGGCCCAATAGGTAATTGAACTTAAAAATTGGACCTAAGATTGAAAATTGTGCCCGAGAATCCAAAATTGAGACCGAGACCCAAAAATTGGTCGAACCTGTCCTGGTATATGAATTTGAACGGACAGTTCAACCGATGGCAGGACTAGATCAATCAAGCTTTTATTGCCCGGACCGAATCGACAACAGTCAAACCAATTCGGGGTGCCGGGGGAATGTCGCACCTGTGACGGCATTACCAGCACGATGGTGTCGGTGGTTGCGACGACGACATTTCGGTGGTCAGCGGGTGATCCCTCGACAGTTGAGTAGTGGAAGAATTACACTCCTACTAGGACTCTACCGAGCAAATTGATTTCAAATTAACTATTCCAAAAGTAATATTATTTTAATAAATTTAATATTAAATTTAATTTAATACTTATCCTGATAGCATTTTATTAATTTAATATTAAAGTGATTATCTTAATATTTAATATTTATATTGTAGATAATATTCTATTAATTTAATATATTTAGTATTAAAATTAATCTAATATTTATCTGGATAAATATTATATTAATTTACTATTAAATTGATTAAGTTTAATCATAGTTGAACTCTCTAAACTGTATATAATAGAGTGTTCGGTCATTATTTTTCACACACTTAAATTCGAGAGAAAGTTATAAAAAGAAAATTCTCTGAAGAAATTATTTAGAAAATTTTTAGAGATATTTTTCTTATTTACAACTTGGGCTAGAAGTTTAGAGAAATTACGAAATTAATTCACTAATAATTTTGTGAAAAATATTTATGATTCGAAGAGAACCCGCACTTAGTAAACTTGAGCTTGAGGATAGCGGAGAATACATATGATGTTTGATTTAATTTTTGTTACTAGCTTAAAAGTTATATTTATTATACTAATATTTTAAAAAAATATATAAATTGTGTAAATGTATAATTATAATTTGTAATACTATATATGATATAAAAAATTACAATATATAATTATATTTTATCAACTAAACACATTTTCAAAATTACAATTCTTTAAAATTATAAGAGAATAATTACTATGTTAATTATTACACTTTTATTGAATTATATTTAGATAAATATAAATCAGTTTGAAACATACGCGTATTTACTCTACTTTTTGGCATGTGATTGTAAAAAGCATAGGCAGTGCAAACCAAGCAATTAAGTAGGTTTAGCAGCCCTCGTCCTTAAAAAAATGCTAACATTTAGTCTACAGTTATGATTACAGGCAAAAAGAAGAAGAAAAAAAAGCAAAGTTTTGTCAACAGGATTTGTGGCTAAAAACTGATCACGTGATCATGATTAACATTCAATGGAAGGGGTCCCTAAATACCATAACCATTAATCCCACCATTTATAAGTTATCAAAAGTTTTATTAATAAATGTTAGATACACTGTTATAAAAATAATTCAAGCTTTAATTTTAAATATGAAATTATTAGAAAAGATGGTTGGTAATCTTGATTGTGAAAATATTTCTAACAAGATTTAAATATAATATTGCCTTTTATTTTTATTGAGTAATTGAGATGAAAGGCTTAATATACGTTCATCGCCGTCATCCGACTTGTATTCGTGTTAACACGTGTTTACGACATGTATTGTACGTGTTTCTTTTTGGATAAATTTTTTGTTTTTTCTTCATTTTAATTATTTTTAGAATATTTTCAATTGTGGAAATTTTTTTTTGACTATTGCAGAAAAATTCATTTAAGAAAATATATTTTCAATTGTTAGAGAAAATCCAAAAATCTATTTTCTGTTACTACCTGTATTTACTATTTTGCGCATTCATAAAATTCTATAAATAATAGACCATTCTCATCATTTTACACAGTAAGGAAAACAACAATCTTTTCTCCCACAACTCATCTATTCCTTTTTAGTTTTTTTGATTTTTTTTTAAAAGAGCAATTTCAATTGTGTTCCATATGTCTTTATTCGAATGTATGAATATTAAGTACTGTATTAATCTTGAAGGGCAATATCTACTACACGATTACACCAATCAAAATGGATTTACTTCTAAGACAATAATTCTTCCGTGACATAGTGTTTATTTATTTATTTACACTTAGTTGATTTTTTCTATCAATGCTAACAATTTCAGTAGTGTATTTTCAAGATAATAAAAAATTCCAAGGAAATAAAAATAAAAATTACAAAAATTATAATATGAATCAATCCATCACAAATAATAAACCTAACGCCATAAGCTTGCTAGGTTAGGCGCCTCTAGCTACTACAACTTTACTTTCAAGTTGGAATAGCTGTAAGTTATAGAATAGATACTTTACTCTCTCTCTATTTCTCTCTTGTGCTTTTTGTGTGTTTTTGCGTGAAAGCCACTTCACTTCAAATTGCATAAGGTAGAAGAAAGGAAGGAAAGCCTTTTATTTATAATATGCATTTTTCAACTTAACTTCAATATTCGAGTTGCTTCTTTTCGCTGAAGCTTTGTATGGGACGAGATTTATGTTCAACAAATATATTTAGGGATAAAGACGAAAATTCTTCCTTTATTTTAATAAACCTTTTAGTCTTGTACATATGCTTTTAATTTATTTGATTTTCCATTTGATCTTTTGATACTCTCAGTTGTCTGCATTAAGTTCTGTCAATTTTTGATACGTGAGCTAACAGGTCATGTGGCACCATGAGCTAATGAGAAAAACTAAACAATCAAAATAGGATTTGCATAAAGTTTTATCTTTTCTTTTTTTATTCTCTACTTTCAACATTTTTATTTTTATTTTATTTTTTTCTCTTCCACTCTTCTTTTTTGTTTTCTTCTCTTCCACGATGAACCTAACGACTCTCTTAAATACTTTTTTCTCTCATCGAAATTAAATTAAAAAATATTCCTTTTTTCTCTTCCAATTTTATGGATATATATTAATTCTCTCCAAGCTTGTTGTCGTTGATGATGGTAGTGAGTCAAGAGGAAATTGTTACTTGTAAGGATCGGTTGCAATTTATTGGAAACGCGGCAAGTGCCCAACACAACTGCCTCCTCTGAGTTTGGTGAAGGGTTCAAGCTCAACGGCGATATTTTTTAGTGGAGTAGAAATTGAAAGACAAAAAATAATGATGATTAGAGGGGGTTTGATTCTCTTGATGATAAATCAAATCAATGATTCATCTTTGATAATGAATTTAAGTATCTACCTGAACCATTTAGGCTATTATAACATCTAAGAAATGAGTTTATTTTCTGCCTAGGCATTTTATTTGATTATTTGCAAGAATGTAATCCCCAAAGCTTTTACCATTGAAAATGAGTAAAGAAGGCAAAATGTCTTTCTGCAACAAAAAAGATTGTTGAAAAGAAAAGAACAAAAAGGTAAAATTATTTGCAAGTCCCCATTTATCAATTTAGACTTGGCCTATCCTATCATGTGACGTCTATTCATTGGCCCACGTGTAAAACATTAACAGAAATTAATGTCGTCAAGGGTATCAAAAGGTTACATACAGAAAAAGTTAAGGTACTAAATTGGACAAATTAAAAATACAGGTATTATATTAAAAATTTTGATAAAGTATAAGAGGATTTGTTTACCATTATCTCATATATTTATTGGGTAAACTTATTAACTTGAGATTTTTCTTATATCTTATGGTTTGGTTTTCTTTAGATTCTATTATCAATAATAATAATAAATAAATGAATGAATAAAAAGAAAAATGATCAAGGAAAAATTGCTTAAATAGTTAAAGTTCATAAAATATTTCTTATAAAATATTTCTATGAGATTTTTTTTAAATTATTAGTTGTGATTAAAAGATAGAAACGAAGAGACCATAATTGTTTGATTAAGTCACATTAAAGATAATAAAGAGGGATGGAAAACCTGAAGATATACTTGGTGGAAATATGAAAAAATTTAGAGGTTAGAATTTAGGAAATAAAGACAATTTTCATTTTTATTTTTTGGACAATTAAAAACATTGAAAGAAAAATATGTTTGATTAAAATTTTTAAAAATGAAAATGAAAACGTATAAAAATTAGAAAATAAAAAAAAAAGTCTTCATTGTTTGAAAAAAATGTTTTGTAAAATTGAGAAAGTTGAAAAAAATGATTTTTAAGTTTAAATTTAATTAATGAATTTGTTTTGTAAATTAAGATGAAAATTTTGTTTTATACCATGGGATGAAAAAAATATCTTTCTTCTTACTTTTCCTTGCCAAATCCATTAAAAATTTATTTCCTATCCATTTTTATTTCTCTTACATTTTTACCTAAGATATTCTAAAGCTTTATTTAGGGTGTCTCCCATAAACCATTGAAATATTTTATTTCAATTAAAATGAAATTTTTCAACATTTAAAATTTTAAATATGATTGATAATCAATTTAAATTTACATGGTATAAAATTTTCAACAAAAAAGTATTGAGAAAGACAAGTAGGCAAGTACTTGTTTATCACTTAATGTAAAAAATATTAAATTGATTTTATTTTATTAAAAATTTGAGATACTTTTTTAAAAAAAATTCAAATTACCATATTTATCTTTTATCCAAAAATATCAAAAATAATCTTTTAAAATTTTATACTTATTTTTATTAAACAATATAATTTTATACAGTACTTATATTTACTAATCTACAAAACAATTTTCTAATATAAATTCAACACTTATAAAATTTAGCAATAGGAACTCAATTTTTAATTTTTCAATACTTAAATTTTTAATTTAACAAACTCACCCTTAATAAAATGAAAGAAAAAAAAATGAAAATTGAAAGAATAGAAAAACAAAACCATAGAAATATGAATATATTGGCAGGGGCGAAGCCAGAACAAATTTTTAGGGGGGGCCGAATGAAATTTATAGTCTATATATTTATAATTTTTAAAAGATTAAATAGAATTTTTATAATTTTAAGAGGACCAAAGTATAATTTTACCTTTACTAATTTAAAATTTTAAAAAAAATTTAAGGGCTTAACTATAAATTTTTCATTTTAGGGGGGACCAGGGTCACTGCCTGCCCTCTGTATTCGCCTCTGTATATTGGTGTGTTTGAAAAGAAAAAAATTGAAATAAAAAATACATTTTTATTCCTTGATTATTTTGGTAGAGTTAAAAATTAATTTTTTAAAAAAATACAAAAATTTAAACTAATTTATTTTTCCGTGTAATTTTCTTTGTTTGTAATTTCAATTGGGAATGAATTATTTTTACACTTTAATATAGAAATAATAATTTCTTTTATGTGTCCTTTTCACTTCTTACAAATTCCTACTTGTCTTCGCAAATGTTAAACATTACTTGAGTTCTATAAAATTTGACACGAGTCTTTGAACAATCTTTATTTCCCATCGAAGAAAATATCCTAAATTACGAAATTAGAAAAAAAAATTTAACATCGGAATTGAATTATATATTTTTAAAAATAATAAAAATATTATTTTTTATTTTAATAGTTTATATTTTTATAATTTTTAAAAGTTGTAATTTTATTATTATTAATTTAAAATTTTATAAATTATAAAAAAATTAAATTAAAATTTTAACATAATTTAACATTTTAGGGTAATTGCAACCGAACAGCCAAATTTATAAAATTAAAAAAAATATATGATGAAATTTGAATTGGTGACAAAATGTTCAAACATTTAGCGTACAGTTTGAATTAAAGATTTATCTGATTGACTATTTCTCCTAAATCCAAGGGCTGATGGTTGGCAGGCGCTAATTGTAAAAGCAGCAAATTTGCAGGCAAAATGAAAATAAAAAGAAATCCACCCTGGGTAATTGTAAGCGTAATCAATTTTTTTATTTGATTCCATGAAGTTGAGAATAATCCAACAAGACCGCAATTTCATATTTTTGAAGAAATTATTTATGAAGAAACAAAACACAAACAACACAGCCCTAATGGCCTAAGCCTAAGCCTTACCTTTCTTTCAATCAATTAAAAATTTTTGAATCCTACGGCTTAGATCCTTTGCCATTAGTCGCCAAGGAAGCACTCATCATCTTCTGGAACTCCTCGAAATTGACATTGCCATCACCGTCTGAATCTACGGACTTGATCATCCTAGCACAATCATCAACCGAACACTTCATCCCTAGCTGATTCAGAACCAGGTGCAACTCGCTCGTCGAAATCAGGCCGTTCTTGTCCTGGTCGTACAAATCGAAGGCGTCGCGCAGCTCCAAGGCGGCGGTGACTTCATCGGATGAAGACCGGAAGAGAGAGGAGAACTCGGAGGGGTTGATGAAGCCGTCTTTGTCGGTGTCGATGTCTTCCAAGACACGTTTGAGTTCTTCCTCAGTGATGCTGGAGCCCATTGATTTCAACACATCGCGGAGCTCCGTCACCGAGATCTTGCCGTCCCTATTGGCGTCGAACTGGTTGAAGACTTTTTGGAGTTCCTCCTGGTTGACGTTGGAGGATTTCTGAGTTGGAGTTGCCGACATGGTTGCTTTAGCCTCAAAGAAAGGAAAATGGAGTAATTGTGGGAGCCGATTTGGAAGGCGAGGTGGGCTTTATAAGCCTAGAGGCAAAACAGAACAACAGTTAAATGCTACTCTAATAATCCTACTTTATCCCTTCCTCATACCACTTCACCCTTATTACAACTGCAAAATAAGTAAATTTGTGATTATACCCATTATTATTTGAAATTTGAAATTTGTTTCTGTACCCACGTCCATTTATTCAACTAAATTTCTTTTAATAGTATTCGTTTTAGGGTAAAGTAAATAAACACTCAATTTTGATTTTAATAATAAAATAATTATTCAACTTTTAAAAATGATAAATCAGTTATAGTAATCATTTTCGTTACAAACGTAACGGAAAATGACTTGTTATTTAACTGGCCATGTTGAAGTCATTGCTGTCATTTAATGGGGCACGTTAGAGGTTTTGTTGTCATTTAAATAGCCTCATTTAAGAACCCCAGCTGGGCAGTAGAAGAAAAAGAAGTAGATGAAGAAGAGAAGAAATGGTTATGCCGTCCAATCCCTCACTCTAAGAACCCAATTGTCACCGTCCAAGTTTTTATGTCTTCTCCTTTCATATCATCCAAAAATCTCTCATTTATTATCCAGTCATTCACTTTCTTTGAAATCTCTACCTTTTTCCTTTAAATATTTTCTTTTTCCCATGGCTTCCTCCGCAATTGTCTCTGCCCCTTTTTTTTTTCTTTTTGATTGAAGAACATCTGTTAGATATTCGAAATTTCGTGGTCTTAAAATTAAACCTAGGTCAGCATCGCTGACTCAGTCATCCAGATTGATAATTCAGGATCCGAATTGAGTTGGACGTGTTGTTTGTAAGGCTCATAACACCACTGTTGATGTTGAGTTTTGTTTGTTTTCAGTATAAATTAATTTGATTCTTTTGTTTTAATTGTTTTTCTTATGCTTTTCTTTTTTAGTTTGATTGGTTGCTTGGAAAGTGAAAGAAAGTGGGAGGAAATAGAAAGGATTATTGAGCAGAAATGAAAAAGAAATTAGGTTTTTGGTTCATGTCCAACTCATGTATAACGTGGCAAGTTAACTAGCAGCGTCAGCTAGTTAACTAACCACGTCACCTATTTCATTAGGCCTGTAACAAAAATGTTAGTGGGTGACTGATTTGTCACTTCTCGATAATGTTAGTAATTGATTTGTTATTTTTTAAAAGTTGAGTAACTAAGTTGAAAGTTGAGTGATTGTTTTGTTATTGAAATCAAAGTTGAGTGACTGTTGATGTAATTTACCTTTTATTTTTTTATTTTAATTTAGCCGAAAAAAATTATCTTCAAACTACATATTAATAATTAATTTGTCTATTTTTGGTTAATATTTAATTTGTCCATGGATTTAACAAATTTGGTCCAATCTATAACAATGTCATTTTTTTTCCATTAATGAAATCGTCATGGCAAGTTCAAATATGATGCAAATAATAAGATGAATTATTTTGTACACATAGCCTTTAATCATAGTACCATGTCAACTCAAATTTTATTGAAAGAAAGCAACAATAATTAATATGTTGTTTAAATAAAATATTTTTTAAGGAAAAACTTTAATATAGACTTTGGACAAAAGTACTGTTGGTAATGTAAAGAATTTGAAAAAAAAAAAACAAGTCTTAACGTTTACATTTGACAAAACCAGAATATAGCTTTTAAACAATTACGATTTGACAAAATTTGGCTGTTTAGATCTTTTAGGAAATTGACTCTGCAAATTTACTGTTTTCCCTTCCAGAAAACAATAAAAATAGGAGGTCATTCTCCTCATTTTTCATAAAACACAACAAGAGAAAAACGACTTCTCTCATCCTTATGTTCTCTAAATTCTAGTGTTTTGAAAAATTACACAAGAGAGAAATTCTATCTAGGAGATTGGGTTTTAAGCAGGATTGTCTGTGGCCCCTCTAATCTTTCCTACGAATTGAACATAGTATGGTTTCGCTTGTTTCCTTTCAGTTTATTTTCTAACCAGATTTTCAACCAACTACTTTTATTTTTTCGATTTTGATTCCTTTTGAGAAGAGCAATACCAATTGTGTTCCATCTTCTTTATTTGGGTGTACGAATATTGAAGTACCGTGTTAACCTTGGGGGCGACGCCCATTACACAATTATACCGGTCAAGGCGAATTTACTTCTAAGGTAGTGGTTCTTCCACGATATAGTGATTGCTTTTTTATTTACACTCAGTTTGGTTTTCTGTCAACGCTAACGTTTTTGTTTTGAAATAGTATATTTCCAACAACTTAGAAGCAGAATATACTACTGTTTAAACATGAAAATCATTCTCGTTTCTCACTACTGGAACCAATAAAGGTTCTTATAAGGCAACGAGCTAGAGTACACTTTAGGATTATTGGAGCAAGTGAAGTGTCCTATTGAGGCAATTAGTTTGAGGGCACCTGAGTAGTGCAAGAGTGTGCCTAAATAGTGTTGGAGTGATTGCAAGCTCTATCTGTGTTCACCAGTGGGCCATTTGATCAAGATGGGCTTAGAAGGCCTAGCAAGATTGAGTGGGCTCAAGGACCCTTGAGTTTGAGTGGGTTTGAGGACCCTTTAGTATGATTTGGTCAGAGAACCATGAGTGGATTGTTGGATCCTTATGTTTAGGATAGGGCCTACGATGCCCCTATCCATGATAATCTACTAATACATGAGATTTGTAGAGCTAGTCTAAGCGTCACCGAGTTTTTAACCAAATTAAACTAGAGGATTATCAAGTCTGATGCGACCTTAGCTCAGGAAGGCACTACCGAATCCATTGAGCTACCACGAGGAGGGCCTATAACTCAGTTACGAGCTAAGAAATTTTAAAATGCATTAGCAAGCTATGTGGATCGAGCTTGGGGAGAGCAAGAAGCCGAATCCAATAGTCATGCTTGGACTAGCCCAATAGGCGTCACTTGCAATTCATTGCAAGTTGAATTTGATTTTTAATAAACTCATCTTAGATTAATAAATGAGTTCTGGACTTTATTCAACTCATATTAGTTTAAATAATTGAGTTATTGTTAAACTTTATTTAATATGTGTTTCTCTTAATTAATTTAGTTGCTGGAATAATTGATTCATATGTTTTAAGTTCATTTATTTAAGTTAAGTGTTTAATGTGTTTTTTGTTTAATAGGTGTTTAAATGTGTTTAATATGTCTATTTTAATGTGTTTAATTGCAGGTGTCTTTTCAGCTGGAAACTGTTACATTAAAGGGCTGTTACAAATTCATTAATATGACTTTTCAAGTAACTTTCGGTTACATACAATGGGGCTATTACAAAAAAGCATTATACATCATTAAATAGTTGTTTTATCAAGTTAAGGAGAGCATTATTCATCCTTAAATTCGGCAGCAACCTTTTTCTTATTCCATAAACCGTTGGCTTCTTAAATGATCATTTTATACATTCAAAACTTCATCAAGATGCTAGTGTCTATTCGGTTGGCCAAAGGAGACTTCAAAAGTTTTCCTAAGCATTCAAGTCCATTGATTCAGCTGAATTGAAGTGTATTGAAAGGTGGAGTTACTTAGTTTAGAATTTCAAGAGTTTTTGTGCTTTATGTCAGCTTATTATAGCTCATTAAGATGATTATATGTGACCATTCGACTAGGCCTCTTTGGTACTATAAATATGTGTAATCAGCCTATTGAAAAGGATATTTTTTGCTGAATATATGTTAAAATTGAGTTTTGTAAGTTATACAATTCTCCTTGTTCTTTTAGAACTGATTTGACTTATCAAGCTTAGCTTGTGACGTCTATCCTTTCCTTTGTTACCAAACTTATCACTTTTGAGTGTGGCGTTTATATACCTTTGGTTCTTATCATTCTTGATAGTGGATCAAGGTTCATCTTTTGTTACCTAAATCAAAATCACCTAAGTGTCTTAATAAGATTTGGGTTAACAATTTTACTTTCAATTCTTAGTTCTTTCTTTAGCTTTAGCCTAACTATTTATCTACCTTCCAAGTATTTTGCAACTTTCATTTCTGAACCAAAACCCTTTCTTACCAACCTATTACTTGTCAAAACCCAATTCAAGTCGTAACATGTTAATCTTATTCAAAATTCACGATTGGGCAACAAACGACTCGAATCTATCACGAAATGAGTTCGTATCAAATTGGTATCAGAGCTAGCAAATTTGGAGTAAGAATTGATGTTCTTGGCATTATGGTATTGTATTTCATTTGAAAAAAATTGAAAAAAAATTCTCCATTCAAATTCAATGAGTGAATATTAAGTTTTTCAAGTGAAAAACAAAATCATGAAAAAAAAAAAGAAGGTGTTCAAGTGCTTTGTTAATGAGTTTGAAAGTCCTACCTACTGCCAAAAATCATTAACCTACCATTCCGGCACACTCTATTCTTTTTCATTTCTTGTTTCAAGCCTACTTTTGTCCTACAACATTCTCTACCAAACCCGAAATTTAATCTTGCAAGCCGACCCACAACAACTGCTTTTTAAGTTTAAAATAGTCCCTTAAGAACTTAGAGAGGAGGAGTGAGCAGAAAAAGGCAAGAGAGTAGTGAGTCTAATCGAAAGTATAAAAGCCAAGTGTGTGTGATTTCTTTGCGAGTGGATAGTGAGGATCTTTGTAGAGAGTTTCTAAAATGTCACAAAGCCCGGAGAGAAATCCAAACAAGGGAATTGGGTTACGTTTTGTAAGAAATGTTAGAGGTGGTGTGCCAGATCTTACCCTTTAAGCACTTATGCGAGAAATGAAGCGGTTTTACAATTGAAAACTTGAACCAATCGAAGATCGATTATTTCGAGTGGAGACACATGAACAATGAGAGGCAAGTCTGAAAGGTGCAAGACGAGGGCGTAATGAAGAGAGTGAGCAAGAAAGTGATAATTCATCTGTCCAAAGTGTACGACAACGAGGCCGCCAATGACATCGGAGCCCTAAAGATCGTGACCGTCCAGATGACAATCTTAAAAATATCAGGATGGCAATTCCACCATTCCAAGGTAAAAATGATCCTAAAGCCTATTTGGAGTGGGAAAAGAAGATCGAGCTTGTTTTTGAATGCCACAACTATTGGGAGAGTAAAAAGGTGAAGCTCGCGGCTATTGAGTTTTCTGATTATGCAATTGTGTGGTGGGACTAGCTTGGAACGAGTCGAAGGTGAAATGGTGAAAGACCTATTTCTACTTAGGCTAAAATGAAATCAGTTATGCGGAAAAGATTTATTCCTTCATACTACCATCGGGATCTTTATCAGTGACTCTAAAGCCTTACTTAAGGTAATAGAAGCATTGAATATTATTATAAAGAGATGGAGATAGCAATGATTCAAGCTGGTATAGAAGAGGATCGAGAAGCGACAATGGCGAGGTTCTTTGTGGGTTTAAACCATGACATCGCCAACATAGTTAAATTACAACACTGTGTTGAAGTAATGGACATGGTCCATATGGCGATTAAAGTTAAGAAACAACTCAAGCGAAAAGGAGTTAGTCGATCCTATGCCACTCCTTCTACTAACAAATGGAGCCAAGGAGTGAACAAACCCCCTGTTCGAACAAAGGAGCGGTTGTAGCAACTAAATCCAATCAGCCCATTAATGAGTCAAGTTGGAGTAAAAATGAACAATTTCCAAATCGTACAAGAGACATAAAATGTTTCAAGTGTCAAGATCGAGGGCACATTGCAAGCCAATGTCCTAATCAACGTATTATGGTGGTAAGGGCCGACGGAGAAATCGAGTCTGAGGAGGAGAATAAAAATGAGTCTGAAGTACTATCTGATGATGAAGGAGAAGAAGTAGAATTACCGGTTGAAGGAGAAATCCTTGTGGTGAAGCGAAGCCTTAGTGTCCAAAGTGTTGAAACTGATCAACAAAGGGAGAACATTTTCCACACCCGATGCCACATCCAAAGCAATGTATGTAGTTTAATTATTGATGGTGGAAGTTGTACTAATGTAGCTAGCAACATGTAACACCCTTTACCCGGGTTTATCGCTTTATCCGAGCACGAGGCATTACTAAACAATATCACGTCTAATCATACAAACTCAAGCCATAAAATTTCGTTCCAATTTAAAATTTTTACATACTATATCATATGATCCTTAAAATGGGCCTACGAGGCCCTAAACATACATTCGAAGTGGTCCGAGACCAAACCGAAACTTAGAAAATTTTGGAAAATTTACCTTATTACAGGGCACATGCCCATGTGAGATAGGGGCAGGCTCGTGTCCCCTACCCGTGTTGAATTTTTGGAAAATTATTTTCATTTCGAACCTATAGGGGTTTTCACACGGCCGAGCACACACCCGTGTCCCTAGCCCGTGTCCTACCACACGGCCTCGATACGCCCCTGTGGCTCCCTGTGTGAAAAACTTGGGACATTCTGTTTATGACGTCAGCATGCCATTTTGGTCACACGGCCATGGGACACACCCATGTGACCAGGTCGTGTGACGTCCTTAAGCTCTGAAAATTACAAGTGAGGTTCACATGCCCAACACACATGGCCATGGGGTTCACATTCCTTGCCCCAAAACACATACAAACACTACCATATTTGAAACCACATATCAACACATCTTTAAACATCAAAATATCACCTAGCATACCATGAACTACCTCAAAAGACATATATTAACCATTATCATCATTGGCTATGTCACATGGCCTTGTTTACAAAATGACTTATCAAATGACCTTTGCCCATATTATGGCTAAACCAACATGAAACCTACAATTCCACTAAGTCCCTATACACGCCATAGTCCAAGAGTTTGTGTCACAATACCAAAAGATTTTGTTGATAGTGTGGGTGATCCTCTGACTCGATCTGATCCCGAACTAGCTCGACTGAATCTATAAAACAAAGGAAAAGAGAAAGGGATAAGCTTCAAAAGCTTAGTAAGTCTATATGTAAATAATCAACATTGAGACAACATTCAACCACAACAAGGATATCTCTAATATACCAACTTACCACCCAAAACTTACCAACTTTCCCATACAATTGATACACATTATTTTCACCTATTTAAGTCCACATGCACCATCACAACCACATGCATTTTTCCATAATTTCAGTTGCCCAAAGAATACATCTGCACACACATATTGAACTACCATACCAAAACTCTTTAGTAAGTATTCTCGTTGAACTCTTTGGATTAATGCTCAATACTTGGTGAACTTTCCCATCAAGATACCACAAATCCATAAGTTCGACTGTCGGGAACACATAGTGAAGACCATTTTATCACCTATGTAACCTAGCCATTTAGTCTCGTAGCCCTCGTGTGCACATGGCGAAGGTCACTTTATCGCTCATGTGTCTTAGCTACATAGGACATTGCCCTTATGTACACATGATGAAGGTCACTTTATCATCCATGTGACATAATCATTAAGTCCCAAGATCCTTATTTGCACATGGTGAAGGTCACTTTATCACACATGTGGCTTAGCCATTGAGCTCCTTAGCTTTCGGGTCTACATGATGAATGTCACTTTATCACACATATGACCAAACCGTATTTTACTCGTATCGCCCGTTATCCCGAAAGTTCAATTGGGAACTCTCAATCCCAACTCAACCAAACATTATAGAAAATTATAATCATCAACAATTCATCATAACCATTAAATATCATTAATGCATAATTAAAACAATTAAATTACTTATATATAAACTTACCTTGATAACAAATTGTGATAATTTGAAATTTAGTCCGAAACCTTACCCTTGCCTCGATCAAGGTCAATTCCTCGATCTTCTCGATCTATAATGACACATTTAACTCTTTTAATACACACATTATTCAATTTAGTCCAAAATCATCCTACAACAATTTTTACCATTTTACCCCTAACTTTGTCAATTTTTACAACTAAGTCCCTAGGCTCGTAAATTAAAATGTATCAATTTATTTGATTTTCCCAAGCCTAACTGAAAGTGTACAGCACCAAAAACAGCCCACATTTCTCATTAATTTATACTTTTACCCCTCAATTTCTCAACTTTGTAATTTGGTCCTTTTTAGGGACTTCCATGAAAAATTACCTAGAAATCATAGTTCACTACACCTTAAACCCTTATATTCCACTGTTAGACATCAAAATACTTGCATGTCAAAAATGGGTAAATTTTTAAGCATCAACCTTAACTCAAAATAAGGGTAGAAATAGCTAGAGCAAGCTACGAGGATTCTAAAAATACGAAGAACATTAAAAACGGGGCTCGAATATACCTTAAACCAAGCTTGAAAGTGACCAAAACCCTAGCTATGGTTGGCTTCTAAATTTCGACACCAAGGAGGAAGATGGACACCAATTTTGACTTCTTTTTCCCTTTTTATTTCTTTAATTATCCAAATGACCAAAATGCCCCTCATGCCTTTCTTTAAAATTTTTCCCTTCCATGGGTATTTTTGACCAAACAAGGTTAAAATGGTTTAATTACCACATAAGAACCTCTAATTTAAAAACCTAATTCAATCAAGTAACTTTATGAAATAAAACCCATATTTTTCAACTATTGTAATTTAGTCCAACCTACCAAATTAGACGTGTAACCAATAAAATTCACTCACCAAAATTCCACCTATCTATCCAAACACCCAATAAATATGAAAACTATATCAGAATAATATTTTAAACCCTAGATTCATAATATTTTAAACTATATCGGCAACAAATATCTTGGCCGAATTTTTCTTTGGAAATCCAAAGCAAAATAAAAGATAATTAAAATGAGAAAATGACTGAAACAGAAATAGATATGCACTAACACATGTTATACAAAATCTATGGAGAGATCATATTTTTGTTTCAATTTCTATTTTTTTATTTCTTAAATTACACCATCATCTCAAATATCAACTCTCTATTATTTAAAATATTTCATAATATTTATATTTCTGTAATTGGATAACCTATATTTTTTATTCATCAACTTAACAAATTTTTTATTTTTAATAATTTTTTTAATAATCAGATGGCCTACCGGTAATAATGTCTTCTATGACAGCTTGGAGACATTTGAGGAAAGGAGATGAGTTGTATCTTGCCTTTGTATTAAATACCCAAGTGTCGGAAGTAAAGATTGAGACAGTGCCAGTGGTATGTGAGTACCTAGATGTATTTCCAGAAGAACTGCCTGGATTACCTCTGACTAGGAAAGTGGAATTTGGTATCAAGTTGGTTCCCGGTACAACACCTATCTCAATTGCCCCATATAAGATGGCTCTAATGAAACTTAAGGAATTGAAAGTTTAGTTGCAAGAACTAACGGATAAAGGTTTTGCTAGACCGAGCTTCTCACCGTGGGGTGCTCTGGTATTACTTGTTAAGAAAAAGGATGGCTCGATGAGATTATGTATAGACTACTGTCAACTTAACAAGGTTACAGTGAATAACAAATATCTTTTGCCAAGGATCGATGACTTGTTTGAGCAACTAAAGGGAGCCACTATGTTTTCCAAAATAGACTTGAGGTCTGGATATTATCAGCTGAGACTCAAGGAACAAGATGTGCCGAAAACTGTCTTTTGGACTAGGTACGACCACTATGAGTTCCTCGTCATGCCCTTTGACTGACAGATGCTCTGTGGTATTTATGGACTTAATGAACCGTATTTTCTAACCCTATTTGGATAAGTTTGTAGTCGTCTTTATTGATGATATCCTCATTTATTCTCGGGATGAGGGTGAGCATGCGAAGCATTTGAGAATTGTATTGCAAACTTTGAGAGATAAGTAGTTGTATGCCAAGTTCAGTAAGAGCAAATTTTGGCTGCGAGATGCCGGATTCTTAGGACACATTGTGTCGAGAGATGATATTAGAGTTGACTCGAGTAAGATTTTACTATTGTTGAGTGGAAACTGCCAAGAAATGTGTCAGAGATTAGAAGCTTTTTGGGTTTAACGGGTTACTACAGACAGTTTGTTAAAGGTTTCTCCATGATTGCTACTCCGATAGTGAGACTACTACAGAAAGACGTCAAGTTTGAATAGACAGAAAAATGCCAGTAGAGTTTCGAGAAACTAAAAGCTTTGTTGACTGAGGCTCCAATTTTAGTGTAACCAGAATCAGGAAAAGAATTTGTTGTGTATACTTACGTATCTTTGAATGAATTAGGGTGTGTACTCATATAAGAAGGCAAGATGATAGCCTATGACTCGAGATAGTTGAAGTCACATGAGAAAAATTACCCTACACATGATTTGGAGTTGGCCGCCATAGTTTTTGCATGGAAGATTTGGAGACACCACTTGTATGGCGAGAAATGTTGGATATTCATCGATCACAAAAGTCTAAAGTACTTAATGACTCAAAGGGAGCTAAACCTACAGCAACGGAGATGGTTAGAATTGATTAAGGATTACGAGTTGATAATCGACTATCACCCCGGGAAGGCGAATGTAGTCACCGACGCCTTGAGTAGGAAATCATTATTTTCCATGAGGGTTATGGATACTCAGTTATCCATAACCGATGATGGTTCAATTTTAGGTGAGTTGAGAGGTAGACCAACATTTTTGCAAGAGATTTGTAAAGCTTAGAAAGATGACAAAGATTTGTAAGCCAAGTTGACTTAGTGCGAGATGAATAATGAATTAGACTTTCGAGTTAGTACCGATGGTTGTTTGATGTACTGAGATAGGATTTGTATGCCTAAGGATGATGAGCTTATTTAGAGGATTTTGCGAGAAGCACATAGTAGTTGCTTATCAATTCACCCAGGGAGCATGAAAATATACAACGACTTGAAGAGAATGTATTGGTGGTAGGGAATGAAAAGAGACATTTCAGAGTTCATTTCTAAGTGTCTAGTCTATCAGCAAGTGAGGGCTGAACACTAAGTACCTTTGGGTTTACTTCAGCCTATAATGGTTCCCAAGTGGAAATGGGATCGCATTACCATAGATCTTGTTTTCAGGTTGCTATTGACACCAAGGAAGAAAGATGTTGTATAGGTTGTTGTGGATAGACTAACAAAGTTGGCTCACTTTATACCAGTTCGTACGGACTACTCACTTGAGAAACTAGTCAACTTGTATATCTCTAAAATAGTGAGACTACACGGAGTGCCTTTATCGATCATTACGGACAGAGATCTGAGGTTTACGTCACGGTTTTGGAAGAAGCTGCAAGAAGCTTTGGGAACAAAATTGAACTTTAGTACGACTTTCCACCCGCAGACTGATGGTCAGTTGGAAAAGGTGATTTAGATTCTAGAAGACATGTTGCGGTGTTGTGTTCTCGAGTTTCAGGGAAGTTGGGAAAGTAATTACCGCTGGTTGAATTCGCCTACAATAATAGTTATCAGTCGAGTCTGAAAATGGCGCCTTATGAGGCTTTGTATGGGTGAAAGTGTCGTATGCCCTTGTATTAGTCAGAACTTAGAGAAAATCAAATACACGGGGTCGATTTGGTCAAAGAGATTGAAGAGAAAGTTAAGGTGATTCGTGATTGCTTGAAAGCCGTCTTAGATAGATATAAGTCCTACGTGGATTTGAAACGAAAAGAGATTGAGTTTCAAGTCAGGGATAAAGTGTTTTTGAAAGTGTCCCCGTGGAAGAAAGTCCTCAGATTCAGTAGGAAAGGCAAATTAAGTCCACGATTTATTGGACCTTATGAGGTGACCGAGAGAATTAGACCAGTAGCTTACCAATTAGCATTACCATCCGAGTTAGAAAAGATTCACGATGTCTTCTATGTGTCTATGTTACGCCGTTACCGTTTCGACCCTTCACACGTGATTTTGCCTGTAGAGATTGAAATAAGTTTGGATATGACTTACAGTGAAGATCCGATTAAAATTTTGGCTTGGGAGGTCAAGAAATTGAGGAACAAAAGTATAGCACTTGTGAAAGTATTATTGCATCGACATGGGGTTGAAGAAGCCACTTGGGAACCTGAGGAGACTATGAGAGATAAGTACCTAAACTTGCTCATTGGTAAGATTTTAGAAAACGAAAATCCCTAAGGGGGAGAATTGTAACAGCCCAAATTTGGGCTTACTAGGAATAGTGATTTTGAAATCACTAACCTGAGGTTAGAGAAATTATTTAAAATATTATTTTATGAATTATAGCATGATTTTATGAGTGCATGAAAATTTTGATTAATTAATTTTAGTTTTTGGTAGCTTAAGTGCGAAAAAAGACTAAATCGCGTAAATGGTAATAGTTGTGATTTACTAGAAAAGGGTGTCAAATAGCTATAAGTCTTAATGTGGAGGTCTTTAAGGTGCAAATAGAAATTAGCCTTGGCCAGCCATAGGGACAAGGAATGGAGAAATTCAACAAAATTAGGTGAGTTGGTGACTAAATGGACTAAAATAAAATAAAATAAATAAAAGAAGAAAATATCATCTTCTTTCTTTCTTCTTCCCTACCGAAAATTTCAGCAAACTAAAAGGTTTTGAAGCTTTAAAATTTTAGCCACTCTTCATCCTTACAAGTAAGTGAATTTCAAGACTTTTCTTGATAATTTTTGTACTTTTGGGACCCTTGTAGCATGGGCTACCTATTGAGGGGACTATTTTGCAAAATAATAGAAAGTGTAGGGTTTTTCCATGAAAGTGTTCATGTGGTTTGCTTAAACTTTTTGGAAGAAAATGAGTCTTAGTTGTTAAATAAACAACTTTTGTGAAGTGGTGTTCATGGAAAACACCTAAAATGGGCCTAGTTGTAAATGTTGTAAAATTGTGTAGTAATTGCATGAAATAATGGAAATTGAGGGATGCCCTAAGAATAAAAAGGGTTTTTCTAGGCATAAGAAATAAGGAAATTTGATAAAAATTAATTTCCGAGCCTAAAGGCAAAATAGTCATTTTGTGAAAGTCTAGGGGCAAAATGGTCATTTTGCCAAATTATGAATTTTGAATTGTCTTAGTTAAAATAGTTATTAAATTAGTGAATTTTATCCATTATAGATCCAGAAGTACGAAACTCGAACCTAGAACGGGGGAAGGCTAAGCAAATGGATTGAATCGAGAGCCATTCATATTTTGTATACCGAGGTAAGTTGGGTGTAAATATCGCAACTTTCTTTTATGCTTATACATTAATTTTTTGATATTGCATAAAATGTTCATTATGCCTACTAAATGATAAAATGAGATTGTTATAGTGAAATCCCGATGGAACCGTGGAAATAAATTGGATAATGGTGCTGTAGAACTAGGGCTATATGAGAGCTAGTGTAAAACCATGTCTGGGACATGGTATCGGCACGAATAAAGGAGAGCCAGTGTAAGATCATGCTTGGGACATGACATCGGCCTCAATATGAGAGAGTCAGTGTAATACCATGTCTGGGACATGGCATCGGCTTGATATGTACGCTAGTGTAAGACCATGTCTGGGACATGGCATCGACAATGAGATGAGAGCTAGTGTAAGACCATGTCTAGGACATGGCATCGGCCTCGACATGTGAGCCAGTATAAGACCATGTCTGGGACATGGTGTCGGTGTTTACCCTATGTTCGAGGCTATCAAGTATCTCTTCGTATTCCAAGGAGTTCTACGGGATATCTATAGTTTATGTTAACAAGAAAAGTTATGACCTTGTTGTGAGTGTTATAGGTACTTGTATGATATATATATATGAGATATGAGCTCATTGCATGTTGTATGAATATCAAGGAAGGAATATGAGTAAGTGGAGTTTATGTATATTCATGAATTATGAGCAATTCTTATCATGTTGTGATTATAACAATGCATGGTAAATAGTTGTTTTTATTTGCATTCAACTTACTAAGCTTTATGCTTACTCTCTCTCCTTTCCATTTTTCTTATAGTACCGCCTAAATAGCTCCAGGACTAAAGAACGTCAGAGGCATCACTCACACTATCCACAAAAACACTTGGTATAGTGAGTTTAATCTTTTAAATATGGCATGTATAGGATTTTATTCTTTTGTCAAGTGTCATATTATTTTGGAGCCAAATGTGTTGGCTTGCTGTAGAATTTAACTCTTTTTGTATAAGGCTGTGAATGATGGCTAATTTTGGAAGTTGATATATGAAAATGTCGAAGTTATTCATGAATGTGCACTCTACTTAGTTGACTATATGAGACGTTAAATTGTGGTTATTTGGTTGATTATTTGTAGCATGTTATGTATTGGGAAGTTTGGTGGATATTTGATCTTGTTTTAGGGTGGCAAAAGGCTTGGCAGACACACGACCGTGTGTCTAGGCCATATGTGACACACGGTCTGCCCCACGAGTGTGTGGTTAGGTTGTGTGTCCCCTGCACCTTAGTTTGGCAAAATTAAATGTCCAGCAGTTTACCACATGGGCTGAGACACGGCCGTATGTCTCAACTATGTGGAGGACACGGCCTAGCACATGGGCGTGTGCCATGGCCGAGTGATCCTTAAGAGTTACTGACGTCAAAAACAGAATGCCAATGTTTTTGTACATGGGCTGAGCACATGGGCATGTGCCAGGCTATGTGAAAACCCCTGTAGGTTCGATGTTAGAAAATAAATCCACACGGATATGGGGCACGTGCGTGTCCCTAGGTGCTTAAGCCGTGTGAACCACACGGGCCTTCAGCACGGCTATGTCCAGAGGCCACACGGATGTGTTGCCCTTCCACACAGGCGTGTGCCTTATTTTTAGAGAATTTTCTTGAAAGTTTTCTATGCGCTTGGATTCGCTCCGAATAGTTTTTTAAATAAATTTTGGGCCTCGTAGGTCCATATTAAGGGCTGTTAAGCAAAGTTTGAAAAGTTTTAAATTACGACGGATTTTGTGGACTCGAGATTGTATGTTTACATGTGTTTTAGTAAAGTAATGCCTCATACCCTCTCCCGGCGTCGGATACGGGTGAGGGGTGTTACAAGAAGGATGCTTTTTTTAGTATCAAAGTGTAATGACGCGACGTAACAGCCTGTTTTTAGTCAAATCAGAACAGTGGTTTTGAGACCACGAATCTGACATCGAAAAATTTATTTTTTTTATTATTTTAATATTTATAACATGATATTATGATTGTGTAAAAAGTTCATGAAGAAATTTTATCAATTGGGTACTTAATTTGATAAAAAAGACTAAATCGCATAAAGTGCGAAAGTTGGATTCTATAAGCTAAAGGTATTAAATAGCTATAGAACTTAAAAGTAAAGGTCCTTATTTAAATAGTTAGTAGATGATAATGGTTTGGAATTTGTATAAATTTAATTAATTTTAAAGGTTAATTTGGTAAAAAGGTACATAATTGATAAATAAATGAAATAAAACCAAATTTCATCTTTCTATTCATCATCTTCCACCAAATGTTCAAGGAAAGGAAACCATTTTTGTGCATTTAGGGTTCAGCCACTTGAAGGCTTAATTAGTAAGTGGTTTTTGCTCGGTTTTTAATAATTTTCACGTTTTTGAGATCGTTGCTTCGTAATCTAGCTAGCCCGTATCTCCGATTTCAAAACTGTTAAAGATTTTGAATGTTGCCATTGATGAATAAGCATGTATTTTGAAGTTTCATGATAGATTATGAATGCTTGTTGATAGATATACAAGTTTTGTTAAGTAATTTTAATGAAAATGCAAATTAGGGGCTAAATTGTAAAATGTGTAAATTTAATGGTTAAAATATGAAATAAATGGAAATTTTGGGCTGCCATAAGCATGATATATATGTGGCTAGGCTTGGGTTGTGATGAAATTGAATGAATTTTGTTTTACGAGCCTAGGGACTAAATTAGAAAAGGTGAAATATTAGAGGCAAAAGTGTAATTTTGCCAAAATGTGTAAATTGTGCTAAATTGAATAAATTGATGATTAAATAAATAAATTTTGATATTATATAGATTGAGAAAAATGAGATTTGGATCTGGAACGGGGGAAATAAAGTATCGGATTAGTCGACCTAATACGTTGTTACAGCAAACGAGGTAAGTTTGTATGTTAATAAACATTATTGAATTATCTTATTTATGCATTACTATCATTGAATTGAATTGAATTGATTATATATAAGTCTTCGAGACATTAACGATAGAGAGTCAACGAATTAAAGTCCTGTACGAACCTTAGGAATAGTATAGGATACAAATGTCATGACATAAGGGTTACGAGATGAGATTACGTGTAAGACCATGTCTGTGACATGGCATTGGTATGAGATTTCATGTAAGACATATCTGGGATAAGGCATCAATATGAGATTTCGTGTAAGACCATAGCTGGGCTATGGCATTAATATGAGATTACATGTAAAACCATATCTGGGATATGGCATTGTACTATGCATACGTGATTCTCGAGTATCCTTTAGTAATTTCGAATGGTTCAATGGGCAAAGTCAAGACGAGAATGAAAGTACGATTGAATTAAGTAAAATAGGTAAGTACAGAACTTATGTGAAAATCGAATGATGGTAACTTGGTGAGTTCATAGTGTATCATGAATATGAAATGAGAAAGATTTGTGTATAGGTATATTTCATGCCAAAATGTTTTTATTTGGCTATATTGAGTTATGAATCGAAAAATATATGAGATATGAGTTATAGTTGTTTTGATATATATATATATAGCGTATAGTGTGCGAAATATCGTTATTTGATGATATTTTACATGATTCATTTGGCTAAAGAAATGTGATGGATAATGGATCGAATAATGTTTATAGATATACTTTCTTATGCATATGTAATTGTAAATGAATTGATAAGAAGTATTTGAACCATACGAGCTTTGAAATGAATAAACTTGTAAAAATTCTAGTTAGCTATGTGCATGAATATGTGATAGAATGGTGAAATCTTATGAGTGGTATTATGATATGTATAATTGCTTAAAATGTGTTTATTTGATGAAATGAGTTTATTATCATACGAGCTTACTAAGCTTTATAGCTTACTTTGTTTTCTTTTCTATGTTTCATAGTGTTTCGGATGCTCGCTCGGGTTGGAAGTCGTAGGAGATTGCATCACACTATCAGCCATTGATTCGGCATTTATACATTTTGTGTCTTTGGTTATATGGCATGTATAGGCTTGTGGATATTCGATGAGGATAAGTAATTTTGGCAATTGATACCTATGTGTTGGATGTGCTCAAGCCATGTGATTTGGCTTAACTTGGGACAAGTTTTGGTTATGTATATGTTCTTATGATGTGGTATAGTTTGGCAAATTTGATGATGGTTAGTATTTGTGTCAATGGTCATACTGATATGTGATTGGAAGTAGCTATATCAATGCTTGTTATGAATTGGCAAATTGAGGCATTAGTGGAAGTGTCCAAAATGATATTCATGAATGGTGTAATGTATTCATATTATGGCTAATGAAACATATTGATATTGTATGTTTTGGTTAGGCAAAAAGGTTATGTATGAGTGTTGTTATAGTTGGGTTTGACATGATATGAATTGTGCATGAAACGGTAATGTTTGATTACCTAATTGAGTATGGATTTGATGAAATTTGAGCTTGTATAGGTGTTGGTGTTTTGGGTGAGAAATGTGGCTTGTAACTAGCCTATTTTCGTCCACACGGGTAGAGCACACGGGCATGTGGCTCGACCGTGTGTGACACATGGCCTTGGTACACGGTCGTGTGTCCCCTGATAATGCAATAAAAACCAAGTCAGTGAGTTACACGGCCCAGACACACGGGTGTGTGGTTGGCCGCGGACATGTGGTTGGTCGTGTGACCCAAGTCAGTATGTATGCCCTGTTTTCACACGGGCGTGTCCGTAGCCGTGTGAGGCACATGACCTGTTCACATGGGCGTGTGACCCCTAAATGTTTGAAATTTTTCTAACTGTCCCAAAATTTTCATATGCTTTCGATTTAGTCCCGAACCTTCTCTAAAGCATGTTTAAGGCCTCGTAGACCCATATAAGGGATAATGTGATTGTGTTTGATTGATGTTATGTGGGAATGATTATTGAATGAGAAATGTTTTCTTAATGATGTGATTTAATCGGTAATACCTCGTAACCCTATTCTGGCGACGGATACGGGTTAGGGATGTTACACTTGATCTTCCAATGGTGTCAAAAATTATTGTTGGAAAAAATCCAATTTGTAAACGATTTTTTTGCACAACTTTTTATTAAAAATCAATGGTTTGTGATATTTATTGCAATAAACCTTAAACTAAAATCGAACCTCTGTTTTTGGATAAACAGATCCTTAATGTTTTTCGGCTTTCAACCAATCGATCTGCTTCGCTATTCTTGTATCAAGAATTGCTTCGAGTCTGGGCTCAACCAATTGAATTAAAACACAGAACTAGAAAAAGTTTTTCTTTTATGGTGAAAGCAAAAATTCTCTGTTCTTTAGTAGAAATCGATAAAATTGGTATTTGAAAAATATGTTTATAAATTGAGAATAAATTCTCCCTATTTTCTGGTAGAATTACAATCTTTCAAAATTTGTCTTAATATCAGTACAAGTGCCATCTATTTATAAGAGGAGAAAGTAGAACCTTTGTAGAGTTGTAAAAGTTTATTTCCACTAGAAAAACAATATCCTAGTCTATCTAGGATATAGGGGATAGCAACCCTAATTAATGATACTAGGGTTTGGCCGTCCCACCTCTTTACTGGAGGGGTTTTGGGCCTTTCTTACATCGATTCCAATTATGAGTACTTCCTTAGCCTTTTTGACCTAATACTTTGTAATGTGATTCAATCCGATTAAGTTTTTCTATTTCCCAAAATAAACTTTAATATATACATATATATATATATATATATAATAATTTTCTCATACCTATTTTAGCCTCAACAAAAATTTGACAATTTTACCTCTTATAAAATTTTGACGATTTTGCCCTGTAAAATTTTGAGAAAATATGTTCAATATTTCACAACTCAACATGTTCACTATGACCAAATAGTTTATTTTCATTTTCAGGCTTTAAAACAGTCCAAAAATATAAACTCATTCTTCCATCATTTTTTAAGTAATCCTATATAGGGTTGCTACTTTCCATTTTCATTTTTGTTTCCGTTTCTATTTTGAAAACCTACATTCATCTCCAAATGATTCTATTTCTCCATTTCGGAGAAAACTATAATCATTCTTGAATGTTTTCCATTTCTCTTTTCCTATTCATTTTGTTCACTTCTATTCAAACATGTAATGCATTTCTAGTTTTAATGAGCTAGCGGAGGGACTGATCAGACATATGTAGTTGAGGCTCAAATAATTTATAATTAAGTTCTGGAATATAAAAGCATATAATCCCTAGTTCTCCATAAATACTTGAGTATATGCTTAATTGTTTTCTAGTGTCTTAGACTTGGATTCACCTGATATCGACTTACCAACCCCACTGCAAAACATATATTTGGGCTTGTGCATAGCAAAGCATACATGAGACTTTCTACTGCCGAAACATAAGGAACATTTCTCATGTTTTCTCTTTCTTCCGCTATCTTAGGACAGTCCTATAATGAGATATGAAATCTCGATACGGAAGGTTGATTTTCCTTTTTCGAAATGGTCATTGCATAACACTCCAATATCTTATCTATGTATGAAGCTTGAGACAGTGCTATCACTTTGTTCTTTCGATCCCTTAGAATTCGAATACCTAGAATGAAATTAGCTTCTCCCAAGCCATTGATGCTAAATTGTTGGGTTAGCCACAATTTAACCAATAACAATGTCCCTACATCATTTTCAATTAGTAGAATGTCAACGACATATAGAATGAAAAAGACCACCTTTCCATCCCCTAAATGTTTGTAAACACAAGGTTCATCTACAATTTTCTCAAATCCAAAAGTCTTAATTGCTTGATCAAATCTTTGATTCCATGAGTGGGATATGAAATCCCAATACAGAAGGTTGATTTCCCTTTATTGAACCGGTTATTGTATAACGCTCCAATATCTTATGTATTTATGAAGCATGAGACAGTGCTATCACTTTATTCTTTCGATTCATTAAGATTCGAATACCTAGAATAAAATTAGATTCTCCTAAGTCTTTCGTGCTAAACTATTGGGTTAACCACAGTTTAACTAATGACAATGTCCCTACATAATTTCTAATGAGTTGAATGTCATGGACATATAGAACGAGAAAGACCACCTTTTTATCCCCTAAATTTGTAAACACAAGGTTCATCTACATTTTGCTCAAATCCAAAATTCTTGATCGCTTGATCAAATCTTTGATTCCATGAGCAAGATGCTTGCTTAAGTCCATATATAGATCTAAATAGTTTGGAAAATGTTATGCTTGTTTCTTTTAGCTATATATTAGATAAGGTGCATCATGTAGATGCTCTATTCAAGATAGCTATTCAAAAATGTTGTCTTAACATCCATTTGCTAGATCTTATAATCGAGAGCCACCACAATGGATAGTAAATTGAGTATGATAATTGGAGAGAAAGTTTCTTTGTAATGGATACCTTCTTTCTGAGTATAACCTTTTCCTACAAGTCTAACCTTATAAGTTTCCACATTTACATCTGTATTTCTTTTCCTCTTGTAGGTTCACTTACACCCCATGGGGTTTATCTCTTCCAGTAAGTTTACAAGTTCCCACACTAAGTTAGAATACATAGAGTCCATATGAATTTTCATAGTTATTTCCCAGATTTTGGAATCAACATTCTATATCTCTTCATCATATGTGAGTGTGCTATCATCTTCCTATTTGGTAGACTTAATGTTAAGAACACTTCTACCAGATTTGAAGAACTTAGGCCTATGAGAAGCCCTCTTATTATGACAAAGCTCTCTATGCTATTGATCATTTGCACGTCTACTATTAGAAGTTGGTTTTGGAATCATTTTGTAGGGTTTTGTATATTTCCTGAAAGCTCCCCGAGTACTTCTTTACTCTGAGGTTTGAAGTCATTCATGTAACTTTCTTCAAGGAAAGTAGCATGAGTTGACATTATAACAGTTTGCTCTTTTGGGTATGAAATAAACCACTATTTGTTCCTTTTGGATATCCTACAAACATGCACAATTCTTTTCGTGAGTCCAACTTCCTTTCATCTTTATCTAATATGTAGGCCTAGCATCCCCAAATCCTTAAATAATTAAGATTCGGCTTCCTGTCATGCCATATTGACAAATCATTCAGAATATAGCAAGCTGTTTGTACAGCATATCCCCAAAAAGAGATTGGTAGCTTTAAATAACTTAACATCGAACATACCATGTCTAACAACATTTGATTTCTTTTCTCTTCCATGCCATTTTATTGTAGAGTGTCCATGGCGGTTAACTAGGATAGAATCTCATTCTCTATGAGGTACTCTAAGAGCTAATCAGATAAATATTCCCCACCTTGATCAATCCGATGTGCCTCTTTGAATTTATCACAGGTTTCACTCTTGTGGTGCATTAGGTATACATACCTATATATGGAATAGTCATAAATAAAGGTTACATAATACTTCTTATCACCTCTTGCACTAACGCTCATAGGGCCACATACATTAGTGTGCACAAGTTCTAATAGTTTTCTGGCCCTCATTCCTTTTGCATTAAAAGATCGCTTAGTCATCTTACCTTCCAAGCAGGATTCACATTGTAGAAGATCAAATTATTTAAGTGAGCTTAAGATGTCGTCTTTCACAAGTCTAGTGATTCTTTCTCGATTAATATGACCAAGTCTCAAATGCCAAAGGTACGCCGCATTAGAGTGAGAAGTTTTAAGTCCTTTTATTTGATATTTCAGTCTCAAGCAGTGTGTACGTTTTTGGTTTGATGAAATAGAGATTAGCTGACATCCATCCATTACAGATAAAATTGCAATTCTATTATTAAAAGTCATGGTCAAGTTGTCTTTATATAAACATGCAACAAAAATTAAGTTTCTTTTGAAATTTGGTACATAGAAAATGTCTTTAAAAATAATCTTTCTAAAATTATCAAAATAAAGATGTATATATCTCATTGCTTCAACAACCACACTTGTCATATTCCTAATCCACAATGATAAGCTATTATTTCTAATATCTTTCGTCTCTTCGAATCCCTATAGAGAAACACAAACATGATTAGTGGCTCCCGAATCAATAACTCATTGGTCTATTGAACCTTCCACTAAACAAGCTTCTATCATCAAGAGTTCTACCTTTGCCTTTGGTAGCTAGATATTCCTTTCACTCTTTACAATTTGCCTTGAAGTTCCCTTTCTTGTTGTAAAAGAAGCATTTAGACTTAGATAAGTTTTTAAGCTTTCTAGTTCTTTTCCTTTCCACTTATGGTCGCCCAGAGACCTTAGCCTTGCCTTTCTTAGTGTGTTTTCCCTTCCTTTTTGAGGAAGAAGAAACAACAATATTTGCTTTTGCTTTTCGGACCAATTGTCTGCCCTTCAACACCAACTCATAGGATTGTAACTCCTTATGAATTGTATAAGCATCAAGTTTTTGTTGCTAAGGTTATATGCAACCCAAAAACTAATAAAATCCTTTGACATGCTTTTGAACACCATCTCAATTTGAGTGTTTTCGTCTAGATTAGCCTCATTGTCCATAGTCTTGGGAAATTAGCACATAAGAGTGATAATATGGTCTTTGACTGGAGTACCGGGATTTTGTTAGGGATTCACCAAGCTAGTTATGGCAAACTGTCAAGCCAAGGTAGCTCGACCTCCGAACATGACTTCTAGCTTATCTAGAATCGCTTTAACAGTCTTATAGCTCTCTAATTGCTAATACAAAGTATTGGTTACACTTGCCAGCATATAGCAATAAGCTATCTCATCAGACTCTTTCCAGCATTTTCTAGCCTCAACTTGAGTGGCCGGCGGATACTTATTATCAAGAACTATCTTAAGTTTCTCACAGTTCAGAACAATTATCAAGTTCCTTTTCCATTCCTTATAGTTATTTTCGTTCAATTTATTTTCAATGAGTATGTCCAATAAGGGGGTTGGTGCCATTTTCGAACTAAAATAAAACATTCATATATTAATATCTTTGTATTAAGCAAATGTTTGAAAATGTTTTGCAACATTATGATATGCACTAAAATGATGCATGCGTCTTACATTAAACCTAGAAAACATTTGTAAGTTGTTGTGACAATAATCCCCACACCCATTGAATCAAGCCACCATGGGGTGATCATGATCAACTAGTAAGAACATGGATTTCCATCCAATTAGTACATTAACCTAATTCCTTAGGCATTTACACGTACTAATAATCGTGTAACGCTTGGTCATCATTCTAACTTAAGTAAAGCTCTATAGGGAGTTACTTTGAATTGGCCATGGAGAGGTTAGGGAGTGGATCATGGGATTTGATGGTAGGTTAGAAAGATTTTAGGAGAAGATTTTGTAGGAGTTGAAAGGAGTGAGGAGTGTTTGCCGAATTAGAATTCTGGCTTCTTAGAATTCAGCTTTGAGTAGTCTTTTACTCTCTAATTCAATTGCTCCCCATTTCATTCTGCCAATATTCCTTGTCATCTTGTTTGCCTTTGAACCAAGTTTTACTAGGGCTTTTAGGAACCTTTCGATTTTGGTTGCTTTTGGTTTCTGCTTCCCTTCAATCTCCTATCTATTGACTTTTTTTCTTCTTTATTCGCTCTCAAGTGGGTTGTTTTCCTTTTTGGCCGAATTTACCATCTTTTCTTTCTCTATTCTTTCAATTTTGGCAATTAATTTTTTGTCTAATTTGGTTCGAGTTCTTTCGTTGCTTTATTCTGTTTCTCTCAATTCTTTCTCTCTTCATCTTAGTTGTGGGCTAAATATTTCTCTTCTTTCGTTCTACTCTGTCGGGTTTTGGCAAATTTTCCTTTTTCGTTTTGTTTGATTTCTTCAAACTATCAACTTTTTTTGTTAATAATCGAACTCTGCTTCTCTTCGCCGTCTTTGTTCAAGGTGTGGTTGCTCTACCTTTTGCCTCTGGTTTGTCGTGAGCGTTTGGCTCTCATTCAAGTATAATCTCTAAAGGCTAGTAATTAGTCTTTTGCAACGATTGTGCGGTGTAAGTCCCAAGCGTTCAAACAAGGTTAGAGTACTCGTGGACTATTCACTCGTTTTTCATAAACAGGTGTGTAATCACACTGTTATTATCACAAATCAGCTAAAAGCCGGAATTATGACAATTAATGCTACACGAGCGTGTGCTTGCTCGTATGGCAATCTGAGTAAGCGAAACATAGACGTTTGACTGTAGAGGCCACCATGGGCACTTCCATGGGCTTAGGCCATTTTGGGCCATGTTGGGCTAAAATGGGTCGTGTGGGCCCCACACGGGTAGACCACACTGAAGTGTGGAAAAAATTGGACTCGGCTATGTTGTTCAGATAGCCAAGGTCATTTCTGGGCTTTGTGGGCCCCACGGGCGTGTGGGCCCACTTGGGCCTCATAATGGGCTTTGGGCCCATTTTCACTGTTCATCTGTTAGGGTTGCACGGGTTACCCGAGATGACTGTAGACCTACTACTGGGTCAGTAAGTATAACTAGACCCCAAACTGATTAAATGATTGATATACCTTTAGAGGTAAAAAGACCGTTATGCCCTTATAAGGGGTAAAATGATCGATATACCCCTATAAGGTAAAAAAGACTACTATGCCCCTATCAGGTAAAATGACTGATATACCTCTATAAGGTAAAATAACCAATATACCCCTCTTGGGTAAAATGAATGCTATACCCCTATAAGGTAAAATGACTGATATACCCCTATAAGGTAAAATGATTGTTTTGCCCTAATGTTATGTATGATTGTATTTGAGCATGCCCCGTTATATGTATGTTGCATCCATGTATGATATTTTGATACGATGCATGTCATGTTGCATGGGGATGGGATTATTATAATTGGAGGAAGTGTACTATACTGATAAGGTCACACGGGTCGTCCAAGACAACTGTGGACCTATTGATGGCTTTAAGCCATTCATATTAATGGTAGTTTTGCTGCAATACTGTTTAGTGCCGCAACCGGTGCTAATCTTGGTGTGTCTGGCTGGATGGGTCAATTTTATCCCCACATGGTGTGATTGGCGGGATGGAGTGGTGTGTGGCTGGATTGGACGGGTTTTCTAATTGCATTATTGCACTACTACTGTTACTGTAATGGGCTAAGGCCCACATTGATACTGTTACTGTAATGGGCTCAGGCCCAGACTGTTACTGCATACTGTATGATTGACTGTTTGGTAAGGGATTACACACTAAGTTTTTCGTAAACTCACCCCTCTGTTTAACTGTGTAGGTAATCCCTAACCTTAGGCGGATCGGTGCATCGGAGGACTGAAAGGTGGCCACACTACTCGTTTAATTCAATTTGGTATTTTTATAATTATGTTTTGATCATTTGGGTATTTTGATGTAATAATGGCCTCTTTTGGATTTAATTTTTAATTTGGGGCTTTTTATAACTGCTAGAGTTAGAACTTGGGTTTTAAAAATGAATAACGTTTTTTTACAAAACAAACGCAAATACACAACTTTTTTTAAAAGAAAAGCTTCCGCTATAAACGAGATTTTGAAATTTAATAATGTTTTAAAGAAAGTAACTTTCGATAATAACACAAGGTTTTAAATCATCTTTTAATGCACACAAAAAGGTTAAACCAAGATTGGGTTTTTCAAGCGAAATCACGTTTAAAAGCGAATAACTCTTTAACGACGCACGTTTTTGAAAATGAACAACCCGTTTTGGAGTCACTGTTTAATCACAAATTGATTAACTAATTTTAAGGTTTCCAACAACAACGAGTTTTACATTTCACAATTCAATGTGACACTGCCAGATTTGGCCATAATGTTTGGGCCGGTTTTGTGGTGTTACATAATTTATCGCATGATAATGTCTACCAGAAGGGCTAGTCTAATTATCATTTGATCACAAGAGAATTCTTCTTACTTTCAAAGAATCTCAATAGTGAAATCCACGTAGCAGTCTGACTGTGGGGTAGTGCACTTTCCAGGCCATCACAATAGACCATTGATGAAGGTCATAGGTCTTGTTTAGGGACCTTTTCCCACTTGAAATTTTAAAAACATGTAAGATTTTTAATTCTCGCTTTCAATCATGTATGATCAATATATTCATGACAAGTACATGTGATATTCTTTCCTAAACTATATGGCCTACTTATCTCATGTATGCATGACATGCTTTGACAATTTTATAATATTCACATTCATTCTTTCACAAAAGTCAATCAAATAATTTTAATTCTCCACAAATTTTCTTTTAAGGAAAAACAAAAAAAAAAAATGAATGTGAACCATGCATTAGGTAAGTTCCTAGGACAGAGAGGTGAGTCGTATTTGACCACTTAAAAACTAATCCTTTCCTTGCCAGATCGAATCCTATACATGCACCTTCTCATTACCACACTTCTCACAATAATCGAATAACCTAAAGAAGTGAATGAACTAATACAACACATGTATTTTCTCATTACCACACTTCTTATATTTAATAGATCAACTGTGGATCATCTCATGTATATATATCAAAATTATATCATAAATAATTATTAAACAGATATATAAAGAGAGTAATAAAATAAAATTGCCAACCAATGTTTCCATGATTCTATTTTTAGAAAACAAATGAAATACAAAAATCACATAGTTTTTCATCAAAAGGCATTCCTTGTGTCTTCAGCCACCATTACTCAGTCTTCTCCTTGTCATGGACTCCTCTTAAAAAAAATTACATATATGTCCTATGTCTATTTCCGGCTTACAAGAATTCTAGAAATAAAAAAATCTTATGTGGAATGATAGTCCACAGTCTATTTTCTAAGAACCACAACTTTGGCAAAAATTAATTATATAAAAAATATATAATATTGCATCCATTCACATAGATTCCCCTAAACATGCGAATAATTACAATAATACTACATCTTATCAAATATTAATCAAACTGTAATAACTCGTTTTTCAGTAGTGTTAGAAACGATGGTTTTGGGGCCACAAATTTGACATGAGAGTTTAAAAATATTATTAATTAATATTTATGAGTCAAGTAAAATATTATTGACATTTGATTTAATGATTTTTGTTAATTGAAAGAATAATTAGGTTCAAGTGGTATGTCCCTTAGGTCAAGTGGTTTTGGAAAATGAAGTATCATGACCTTGTTTATATAAACCGAATTATTAAATATTTTATTAAATATTTTGGAGTGTTATTAGGGTCATATTAAAATTTAGTTAAGAAATTTTGGCGTTTAATAGTCAATTAAGTAAAAAAGACTAAATTGTAAAAGTTGCAAAAGTTAGTTTTGTTAGTTAAAGGTGCTAAATAGTTAAATTAAGAAGGTCACAAGGTTTTTTGTAGTAGTAATTCCTTAAGCAAAAACCATGCACATGATGGGCAATTTTAGTTAAATTATATGATATATTTTATTCATAATTAAAGTAAATATTAAGTAATAAGTAGCAAAACATTTTTCTTTCTTTATGTTCTTCCTCAACCGAAAAAACACCATTTTTGGGATAGGGAGGCTCGGCTTGAGGTCCATTTTTAATAATCTTTATGTTTTTGTGGTTGTTTTAGCTTAATCTAGCTAACTCATGGGTTAATTCGTAAAAATGTTAACATTTAGGGACTTTTCATGAATGGTTTAAGTGTGTTTCTGAATTTAATTGATAGATTAAGCTTGGTTGATAAAAGAAGTATTTTGTTAAGTGATTTTTAGTAATTTTAATATTAAAGGATTAATTTGTTAAAAGAATAAAATTCATGAGATTTAATGTGAAATTTTGATGAATATAGGTTGTTTAGAAATCCTATGAAAATCGACTAACATGAATTTTAGCTAAAAATGGTAAATTTGCAAGTTTTGGTTTTAGGGGCTAAATTGTATAAAAGTTAAAATGTTGTGTAACAGCCCGATTTACGACCAAGTCGAAACAGTGGTTTTAGGACCACGAATTCAAAGTAGAAAAATTTATTGTGATAAATTTTTAAGGTTTATAGTATGATTGAATGCATATGTGAAAGTTTTGTTACGAAATTTTATTGATAAAGGGTCCAATTTAACTATTAGGACTAAATTGCAAAAAGTGTAAAATATGTGTTCTAGAAGCATTGGGTGCTTAATTGAAATAAAATTGTAAATTAAAGGTCATTATTTAGTAATTAGACCATTATATATCATGATGGACAAAAATGGACATGGAAGGGTAAAATTTCAAAGAAATGCCAAAACGACATTTTGGTCATTTGGTTAATAAAAGAATAAAAAGGGAAAATAAAGCAAAAATTTGTCCATCTTCTTCAAGCTATAGCTGAAATTCTCAAGCTCTCAATAGCTAAGGTTTCTTCAACTTTCAAGCTTGATAATAAGTGTATCCGAGCCCCGTTTTTAATGCTCTTTACGTTTTTGAAGTCGTTATTAGCTATTTTTGTACCAAGGTAAGTTTATGTGTAAATAATACATCGTTATATTATGTTAAAATGTTTAATTATTGCTTGAATTTGTGTAATTGACTATGTGGATGAGCTTAATTGCATGAATAAGATAGACGATAATTCGATAAGTGTGGAAGTTCAGTACGAACCCTCGAAACATTACAAGACACAAGGGTCATAACATTGAACCTATTGAGACGTGTTTTCATGTAAGACCATATTTGGGACATGGCATCGGTATGGTAGTACGTGTCAGACAATGTCTAGGACATGGCGTCGTGTAACGCCTCAAATTTTTGAGCCTAAAAGTATTGGGCCAGACTGCACATAAAAATTTATGTGCACAAGATATATCACAAGTTGCATGTTTGATGTGTTGGTTAAGTGATTATGAGTGTTTGGGAGTGTTGGAGAAGTCTTGGGTTCAAACTTGGGTTTAGCAAAATTTATGTTTTTATTCTCTTAAAGGGGCCTTGATGTTAGTGGGTAGGCTTTAAGAATATTTTTAATGAATTTTTATCACAAGGAGTAATGTGGTCTAGTGGAAGTGACGTTACAAGTGTGCTCGTGGTCTAAGGTTCGAAGCCTTGCTTGTGCAAATAGAGATTATTTTTACTAATGGCCATGGGAAAAGGTTGTGTTTGACTGAAACACTGAGGAGTTTAAATGGGTTTGTTGTTGGCCGAATTTGGGGAGTGAAAAGGGGGAATTTCAGTTGTTGAGGTTAGTGAACATGAGGGATTTTAGGAGGAAATAGGGGAATTCGATTTTGGTGCCGAATTGGGTTTCTTCTCAACCATTTGGTTGGCTTTGGAGCTGCTAGCCATTCGGTCATGTTTTTCCCCATTTGCCAAATTCTTTGAGGTCTTTTGCCGAATTTATTTTATTTTGCTACTCTCTCAGATTCTTCCCTTATTCTCTACTTTTCTTCCTCTAGCATCTATTTTTCTACCATTTGCACTTCAGACTTAGGGTTCCTATATCTCCTATTTCGTTCCCTTCGCTATCTATTTATCTCTATCTCTCTTTTACTTGCATTTGACCCTTGCCGAACTCATACCTTCCCCTCTCCCTATCGGTCCTTAATTTCACCTGCTTCCTTTGTCACTAGCCGAATATTCCTTTCTTTTTTACTTTATTCCTTTGGGTTTTTCATGCTTCCCTTACATTGATTTAAGCCAAATATTTTCTTCTCTTTCCCTCTTCTATTTTCGGTTTCTCTTAAAAAAGGGGGGATCAGCTTCGGTATTCCTCTATTTTATTGGCTAAATATTTGGTATTCCTATTCATTCTCTTCCGTTGACTGTCTTTCTCCTAAGTATGGGTTTAGTTTAGCGCAAGTTGCTATCAGTTGTACCAAATCGTGTGGGACTTGGGTTACCTGCAGAGTTATAAGACTTCATTGGTTGAGGCAGTGGAAGTGTGAATCATTTCAGGATCATTCATACTAGGAATCCAAATAGGTGTGTAACCGTACCCTACATGCACACTATTTAGACTATAAAACGGCAAAAACCGAAGTGCTGAAATGCTAAAATGCCAAAAAGTAGGGCATTGGGCATGCGAACGCTCGTACAGTAAACTGAGCCCACAGAATGTGGGCGTACAGTAGGAAAGGCCACCATGAGTGATTTCATGGGCCACTTGGGCTGAAATGGGCCGGATAGGCCCTGTGGGCCTGTGGGCCCTTTTGTGTAAATCTGACTGCTAGGTGGGAAATGGTTAGGCTTGTCATGTCGCGTACATGGCATAGGTCGTTCTGGGCCACGTTGGGCTAGACTGGACCGTGTGGGCCCAATGGACTTATAGGCCCACACAGATAAAATGTATGTTATGTGGTAAGTTTTGGACTAGGCTATGTCGTTTGCATAGCTGTGGTTAGTTTTGGGCTAAATGGGCTACAAGAGCGTGTGGGCCCACTTGGGCCGAGTAATGGGCCTTAGGCCCATTTAGATCATTATGGCAATTTAAGTTATTTAAGTTGCTTGAGGCAACTATACACCTTCCTAGAGGTCGATTATCTGTACCGAGACCCTAGAGAGTAAAATGACCAAAATACCCTTGAAGGGTAAAGTAACTGTTTTGCCCTCGTGGGTAAAAGACTGACTTGTGCTATGACTTGACTGATTTGACTATGGTTGTATGACTATGATTTGAATGACTTGACTGTGATGATATGACCGACTATGGGCATGACATTTTGCATACATGACATATTGCATGAGGGCTGGGATATTGTACGGAAGAAGATTTATTCTGTTAGGGCCGCACGGGTCACCTGAGACGACTGTGGACCCACTGAAGGCTTATAAGCTGTACATTCGTATTGATCTGATAAGGTCACATGGGTTGCCCGAGATGACTGTAGACTGATCAATGGCTTAGTGTCGATCATTTGTTCCGATGGCTAAGTGCCGGTCATTCTATTGATAGCTTAGTGCTGTCCATTCTATCGATGGCTTTGTACCACATACATTATCGATGGCTTAGTGCTGTCCATTCTATCAATGGCTTTGTGCCATGCACATTATCGACAGCTTCGTGCTGTCCATTCTATCGATGGCTTTGTGCCACGCATATTATTATGGCTCTGTGCCATCCTGTTTATGGTTTATAACCATTTTGTTTATGGCTTCTGGCCATTTTGATTTTAGGCAGCGTTGCTATGATTTTTGTTAGTGCCGCAACTGGTGCTAACATTTGGAGTGTAGGGATAGGTGGGTTGATTTTATCCCCACAGACTGTGCAGGGTTGGACGGAAGCAAGTGCAGGGTTGGATGGGTTTAACACATAACATGCATCATACATCATCCATTATGATTCTTTTCTGATATGTGCTAGGCCCAATTGATTCTGCTGTGGGCTGTGACCCAAAAGATAATGTATTGGGCTTTTGCCCATGAACTGGACTGTTCTGTTTCTGACTAGGGCTCAAGCTCAAATTGTGTCTTATTTCTACTATTCTGACTAACTATTTTTATTTAGTAGGGGATTGCACACTGGGTTTTCGTAAACTCACCCTGTTTGTTACTTTTTAGGTAATCCCCAGCGCTAGGAGGATCGGTGTTGCAGGGGACTCGGAGATGGCCACACAACTGCTTATGATTTACTGTTCTGTTTAGTGACTTTTAAGTATTTAAATTTTGGTTTGGGTTGTAATAAGGCCTATCTTAAACTTTTGGACTTTAATTTGGGGTTTGCGGTATTTAGTTTTATATCTGCTAGTTTTAGGATGTGATTTCCAAAACGTTAACTATTTTCAAAACATTATGTTTCCGCAACATTTTCAAAATGGTTTCGCTACTCAATTTTTAAACATAATATTAAGCTCCGCAACAAACAATGTTTTGGTAATAAAAATAACAACATTTTTATAAGAGAATAACTTTTCAATGAACCATGTTTGAAAATAAACTAACGTAGGTTTTATACCTATTTTTGATGGTTAGAAGTTTTAAATAGTAAGAAGGGTTTACAATGAGAACATGGTTTTCGAAAAACACTTTGATATGACATGCCAGATTCGGGGTGTTACACGTTGATACGATATTTCGTGTAAGACCATGTTCGGGATATGGCACCGATATGAGCTTTCATGTAAGACCATAGCTGGGCTATTGGCATCGATATTGAATTGCATGTAAGACCATATCTAGGATATGGCATTGTATGACCTATGTATGACTTCTGAGTATCTCTTGTGATTCCAAGTGGTTCAACGAGCCTAGTTTATACGAGAACAAAAGTACATGCTAAGTAAGTATTATAGGTACATACGAAGTCCATATGACTATTAGATGGAAGAATAACGATGAGTTAAAATGTGATATTTAGTAATGCCCTTATGGTAAGGTTATGATTGCATAAGAAAGGGCTATGAGAGTTTAGTAATGTTTATGCAAATTTCCATTATGGATTTAGTATGATTAAGTTACAATTATGATGTTTATTTTTTGCATATAAACTTACTAAGCTATATAGCTTACCCCTCTTTTCTTTTAATTTTTTATAGTGTCACTAAGCTAGCTCGGGGATCTGGAATCATCGAAGTTCGCATCAGACTATCCAGGCTTTATTTTGGGGTATTTGTGATTTTGATACTTTGAAAGTATGGCATGTATAGGGACTTCATTATTTTGTGTATGTGTCATAGTGATTGGGCTAATGATTTTGGCTCCTATTGGTTAAGTGATAATTTTGTATAAAGCCATTTGAAATTGGCTAATGTTGATTATAAGTATAATCATATGGTGAAGCATTGCATGGATATGGCTCTTGCATGATTTGAGTTGATAATTATGGATGTTTGGTTGCTTAAGTATGCTATGAGTTGTGTCTTGAATTGGTATAAGTGTTAATGAGTTTCAGGGTGGCAATAAGCTTGGTAAATAGCCTATACATTGTCCACACGGGTAGACACACGAGCGTGTATGACACACGGTCAGCCCAAAGGGCATGTGAACAGGCCGTGTGTCCCCTGTAACTTAATTTCGAGAAATAGAATGCCCAGTATGGAGGCGTGTGTCTTAGCCGTATAGATGGCATGGCCTAGAACACGAGCGTGTGCCCAAGGTGTGTGAAGTCTACACCTTAAATGCGAAAATTAAATTCGTCACACGACCTAGCACACGGGTGTGTGACTTGGCCGTGTAACCCTATTTTGCTGATGATGTCATAAATAGAGAGTTACACGGGTTAAGGACACGGACGTGTCCCAAACCACACGTGCATGTGTGACCACACGGCCTACTCACCAGGCGTGTGACTCCTCAAAACATGGAAATTTTCTAAGTGTTCTAAAGTTTCCGGTTTAGTCCTGAACCACCTCCAATGTATGTTTAGGGCCTCGTAGGTCCATGTAAGGGATGATATACATGTGTATGAATAGTTTTGAATTGAATGAAATTTTATGGCCCAGTTTTGTACGATTAGTTATGATTAAGTCCGGTAATGCCTCGTACCCTGTCCTGGCATTGGACTCGGGTAATGGGTGTTACATGTTGGGGGTAAATTTGTAAATTGATAATGGAAGGCTTTAATTGCATAAAGCTACTTGTTAGAATGCTTGAAATGTATTAATTGTGTTAAATTATTATTTAGATCAAAAGATGCTATAATCAGATTTAAATTGAGGAAAAGCTAAAGTTTTGGACTAGTTGTCGACTCCGTTTTAGTAACCATTTCTCTCAAGGTAGGTTCATATAATGATAAAATGGTTAATTTCTAATTTGAATGAATGATTAGTTAATGTTATATTTTGTTTAATTATTATTGAATTTACACATGTTAGTGATTTGGATTAATGTGTAATGTTTATGCAATTGATGGATATTTGTGAAAAATGTGAGTTTTATAGATGTATATAATTGAAATGATATAAATGAAGAAGTTAAGGGTTGATATATAAAAGTGTCCCGTTTGAACCTTAAGAATTCTTAGGATACAAATGACATGTCATTAGGGACTATACAGTTTCAGTGCTAGTCCTGGATGTCCTGCCGATGGTTGAGGTCCAGCATTTGTTGCGGATTCTCCATAGCTCGTGTGAGTAGACCCATTTCACAGCTGGTGTGAGCATTGTAGAGACGGTTACTGTTACATGTAAATGCACACTTTGTGTGAGCATTTCCAAAATATCCGATGTTATTCTATTTGGTTCAACGGACAATTAACGTTTAAAACAAAAAGGTGTGTATATGAAATGAGTTATGTTGTTGAGAATATGGAATGGAAATGTAATATATGTAATTGAATGGTGATTAAGGCATAAAATGGAAAGGTGTATGTATGCATTGGTTCATTTTAATGAACATATGAAAAGGAAAAATATAGATTGAAAAGAGAACTAATTGAACATGTGATGAATTGTTGTATATTGAAATTCATTTCATGATATGTACCATGTTTCATGGGTTGATATATTTTTAAGTATATGTACTAACCTTATGGAATGTTGTGAAAAGGAAAGAAAAGTATCCATATGATTTGTGATCAATGATTGAATGGTTTAATCATTTTATATTTGGTAAGTTTAAGTTCCTTTTATACTAACTTATTAAGCATTAATTGCGTATGTAGTTGTTTTTCTCTATTTTATAGATCATCGAAAAGCTCAAACAATTAGAATCAACGTCGAAGTACGATCACTGTAACACCCCAAACCCGGTCTGGACGTTATGACCAGATCTGGTGCGTCACATGATCCTAAACTACACTTATAACCTTTTAAAACATGTTGAGACATAGGTGATATTTTGTAAAACTAGCAAGGTGAGAAAAGTTCTTGTTAAAACTACTTTAAGTTGTCATTATCCAAGATTGTTTAAATTTTATAAACGTTATTTTGAAAACGTTATTAAGGTTTTGGAAACCCGCGCAGCCTATATCTAGCAGTTTCGATAAAGTACGAACCGAATCCTTTAGAAAGTTAAAACCCAAAAAGAAAATTTAATAGCGGCCTTATTACACATTAAAACCCAAAAATTAACATAAAAATTAAAATACTAAAACATAAATGAAAACCAGCTTTATTGCAGTCGCTGTGGCCACTCCGAATCTCTCGCAGCTCCAAGCCCACTATGGTTGAGGGTTACCTGCAGAGATTAATTAAAAGGGTGAGTTTGACAACTCAGTGTGCAACATAATCTCAACCATAGGCCAAAACAGATCAAGCCTCAGAAACAGATTTAATTGGGCCTTGGCCCATTACAGGAATCGAGTTAAGCCCAAAAGGCCCATAACAGAAACAGATCAGAGATAAGCATTATGCAAACAGAAACCCAACCCAGATCCATCCTTAACACCCCCGTACCAGCCTTACACCATGTGGGGAGACTACTCGACCCACCCAACCGCTACACACCACAGATATTTGCAGCGAGGCTGCCAGATATAATTTGCAGTGAGACTGCCAGATAACATTTGCAGCGAGGCTGCCAGATATATTTGCAGCGAGGCTGCCAGATATTGTGACGAGGTCACCAGATATAAATATTGTGGCGAGGCCACCAGATTGCAGCGAGGCTGCCAGAAAATATGTGGCGAGGCCACCAGATTGCAGCGAGGCTGCCAGAACGCTTCCTCCATCATAAACCCATACCCCATGCAACAGATAATCATACTAGCATGCAGTATATAGCATCTCATGTATCAGATATATTCATATTAATAATTAACTCATGCAGATACATACCATCATACATTTCATACAGAATTGACCCTAGGGGTATAATAGTCTTTTTACACCTAGGGGTATTTTGGTAATTTTCCATATTTAAGGGTATTTTAGTCCTTTTCCATATTTCCAGTGACTTTATGCAAGTCTGATAAATTAACAGTCCCTAAACAGCCACGGAAATCCACTTAAGCCAAATTTCCAATTTTGCCCTTTTTTTAGCCTAAATCCCCTAATGGGCCTTACTAAGTCCATTATCATCTCAAGCCCGTTAAGTCTAGTTTTTAGGTCTAGCTTACCAACTTACGCATGTTATCATTAACCACGTCGCCAGAAAGCCTATAATAGTCACTTTATCGATTTGGGCTTAGAAGCCCATTGGGCCCATCTTGGCCTATTGTAGCCCAACTTATCGAAACGCTCAGAATTGCACCTTCTGCAATTCCTCCAGCACCAAACTCATAGTTAAACCCAATGGAGTAAATGGTTACTCTCGACTATCAAACAAATGTGTTTTCGGTCATTTACACCAGATGTCGGTAACGTTACGCCCTTTTCGGCTTTTACCACTTTAGTCTAACAGTTGGGATTAGTTATACACCTGTTACTTGTTGAAACAATTGGCGAAACCCATGTATGAAACCTATCATTAATCACCTTAGTGTTAGTTTAATGACCAACAACCATTAAGCAAAAATCCCTTACCCGTAATCGACTGTCATGACCCAAAACATTGAAATCTTACCCCTCTTTGCCGATTACAGACTAAATCCTGATGTCCAATTGCTCAGTCTCCGAAGTCCTTTGAAGCACGTCCCTTTTTCCTTTTCTAGCGCATATAAATAGAAGAAAAGATCATAAGACCTCTTAGTCCAAACGATAGCCTTCCCCCCTTAGAGGGTTTTCGGCTTTTACTTCAAAACAAAATCTACTAGCAAGGGAGGTTCCCGAATACTTACCACTGAATTAATCGGTTCAAGAAGTGCCTCTAGATGCCCCCATTAGTCATGATCTAAGTAAAAGAAAGGAAGAGTTGAGAGTACAGAGGATTCGGCTAAGCACAACAAGGGTTTCAGCTTATGGAAAGGTTTAGAAGAAAGGAAAGAATGGGAGTGGTCGACTTGGCAAAGAACAATAGGCTGCAAAGGGTTCGGCTTCTTTTTGCAATTGTCGACAGGGGTTTAGAGAAGAGACAAGGGAGAATGATTTAGCTAAAGAAGGAGATAACGGTAGAGGTTCGTTTTATGGTATGAGGGGAGAAGAAGAAGAATGAAGAAAAGAGGTGAAAATGGAGTGTTCGGTCAAAATGAGTGTACGGCACAGGAGGTTTTAGGGGTGATGGAATTCGGCTCCTAAAGCAGTAAATGAAGAACAGAGTGACAAAAAAACCTATTGCTAATTGACAAAAGAAAGGGAGTTTTACTAACCTAAAGAAATTGGCTAAAAACACCTAAAGGGAACCTTTAGGAAATCGGCATACTAAGCCCCTAATTGCCGAAATCACCAACACCAAACTCCCTAGCCGAATGGCACTTGCAGAGTCCCTAAACCGGCCACCTCTTTTGAAATTCAAAAGCTCCTCAAATCCCTCCTTGATTTGCTCATTGACCGATTCAAATTCCTTCCATGCAGAGTTTAAATTTGCTTCGAATTCTTACCTGTTCAAGCTCAAAAATAAAACACCACCTTTGCAACCTCTGGAGCTTGAACCCTTGACCTCTAAACTCACTTAGGCGCCACCTTTTAAGGAGCCTAGTGGCGTCTCCCTTGCCACTTTACCACTGGTTCAATTGTGCTACATTTCGCACACAATTCCTTAAGACCCTTATTTTCACTGATCCCCTATCTCCCAAGTCAAAAATACAAAATTTTGCCGAGCTTCCAACCAACTCATGGGCCTTCCATAGACCCATTAACACATCCCAAACATGCATTACACACCTAATTACTAGCATTTACACATTTTATTAGACAAAGATAAATCTAAGAAAAACCCGAAAATTAGGGCGTTACAACTCTACCCTCCTTAAAGAAATTTCGTCCTCGAAATTTACCTTATCTAAACAAATGAGGATATTGCTGACGCATTGCCTCCTCTGGTTCCCAAGTAGCTTCCTCTCTGCCATGATTACGCCATAGTACCTTTACCAATGGGACTGATTTTCTTCTTAAAACCTTCACGTCTCGATCCAGAATCTGCACAGGTTCTTCCTCGAAAGTTAGGTCAGGCTGAACTTCCACTTCTACAACTGGTAGAATATGGGCAGGGTCAGAACGATATCGTCTCAGCATGGATACGTGAAACACATCATGAATTCTATTTAACTCTGGTGGTAATTCTAACTGATACGCCACCGGGCCCACTCGCTTAAGAACCCGATAAGGCCCAATAAACCTCGGACTCAGTTTGCCTTTCTTACCAAATCTCAATATCTTCTTCCAAGGCGAAACTTTCAGAAAAACCATGTCACCTACTGAATACTCAATCGCTTTACGCTTCAAATCTGCATAAGATTTTTGTCGATCAGATGCCTCTTTCAAATGGTCCCTTATCACCTTGACCTTCTCTTCAGTCTCTGCTACCAATTCAGGTCCAAGAACTTGCCGCTCGCCCAATTCAGTCCAACAACTAGGTGAATGACACTTACGCCCATACAGTGCCTCATAAGGTGCCATGCAGATACTAGCCTGATAACTGTTATTATACGCAAACTCTGCCAACGGTAGATAATCCTCCCAACTACCTTAAAAATCGATAACACAACCCCTCAACATATCTTCCAGAATCTGAATAACCCTCTCTGATTGACCATCAGTCTGAGGATGAAAGGCCGTGCTAAAGTTCAGCCGCGTTCCCAACGCCTCATGCAACTTTTGCCAGAACCGAGATGTGAATCTAGGATCTCGATCAGAAATGATAGACAATGGCACCCCATGCAGTCGTACGATTTCTGCCACATACAATTTAGCTAACTTCTGAAGCGAATAATCAGTACGTACCGGGATGAAATGAGCAGACTTAGTCAATCTATCCACGATCACCCAAATCGAGTCCTTCTTTGACGGCGTCAAGGGCAACCCACTTACAAAATCCATGGTCACCCTCTCCCACTTCCAAAGTGGTACCTTTACTGGTTGCAGAAGTCCAGAAGGTAACTGATGTTCAGCTTTCACTTGCTGACAAGTCAGACATTTTCCTACAAATTCTGTTACCTCACGCTTCAGTCCAGGCCACCAATACAACTCCTTTAAGTCATGATACATCTTATTACCTCCAGGATGCATAGCACACAACCCTTTATGAGCTTCATTCAGAATTGCTTGCCTCAGCTGAAAATCCTTCGGAACACAGATTTTACCGCGAAAACATAGAATTCCTTCACTGTTAAGTCCAAACTCAGAAGTATTCCCATCTTTAACCTGCTGAAATCGAGAAACCAGAGACTCATCCCTCAACTGCTTTTCCTTAATCTCATCCACCCAGGTCGGTCTTACTTGCAATTCTGCTAACAAACTACCATCATCATACAGACTCAAACGAGCAAACATAGCTCTCAGATCAGATACAGTTCTACGACTTAGGGCATCAGCCACCACATTAGCTTTGCCTGGATGATACTCAATCGCACAATCATAATCCTTAAGCAACTCGATCCATCTCCGTTGCCTAAGATTCAACTCCTTCTGAGTCAACAAGTACTTAAGACTTTTATGGTCTGTGTATATAATACACCTTTCTCCATACAGATAATGTCGCCAGATTTTAAGTGCGAAGATTACTGCTGCCAACTCCAGATCATGGGTAGGATAGTTCACTTCATGAGGTTTAAGCTGTCGCGATGCATAAGCAACCACTTTACCCTCTTGCATCAACACGCAGCCCAACCCAACATGCGATGTATCACTGTACACGGTAAAATCTTTTCCAGACTCTGGTTGAATCAGCACAGGTGCCTCGGTCAGAACCTTCTTTAGCTTCTCAAAAGCTTCTTGCTGCTGCTGGGTCCAGACAAATGGTACGCCTTTCCTTATGAGTTTCGTTAATGGTGCTGCCATCACAGAAAATCCTTCTACAAACCTTCTGTAGTATCCAGCTAACCCCAGAAAACTCCGAATTTCGGCCACAGACCTCGGTGGTTTCCATTCCAGAATCGCTTCAATCTTTCGAGGGTCCACCTTAATACCCTCAGCAGAAACAACATGCCCCAAGAAGGTTACTTCTCTTAACCAGAACTCACACTTACTAAATTTCGCATAAAGCTCCTTTTCCCTTAACACTTGCAGCACAACACGGAGATGCTCATCATGTTTCTCTTCAGATTCAGAATAGACCAAAATATCGTCGATAAAGACGACCACGAATCGATCCAAGTATGGCTGGAACACTCGATTCATCAGATCCATGAAAGCTGCAGGTGCATTGGTTAGCCCAAATGGCATAACCAAGAACTCATAGTGACCATAACGAGTTCTGAATGCCGTCTTGTGAATATCCACCTCCTTCACCCTTAATTGATGGTACCCAGATCGAAGGTCAATCTTGGAAAATACTGAAGCTCCTCTAAGCTGATCGAACAGATCATCGATTCTAGGCAACGGGTACTTATTCTTGATCGTCAGCTTGTTCAACTGCCGATAATCAATGTACATCCGCATTGACCCATCTTTCTTTTTAACGAAAAGCACTGGTGCTCCCCACGGAGACACACTTGGCCTAATGAAACCTCTATCCAACAGTTCTTGAATCTGCGCTTTTAACTCCATCAATTCCTTTGGTGCCATCCTGTACGGTGCAATGGACACCGGTGCCGTACCAGGTAACAAATCGATCCCAAACTCAACCTCTCGATTCGGAGGTAAACCTGGAAGCTCCTCTGGAAAAACATCTTGAAAATCTTTAACAGTTCTAACTTGATCCACAGTTAGTTCCTCAGTTCCTACTTGACCCACGAATGCCAAATAAGCCGCACATCCTTTACGAATCCACTTCTCAGCTCTTAATGCTGACACCACACTGGACAAATAATCTCTACGTTCACCTATCACCAAAACTTCCTCATCCTCTGCAGTCTTTAGCCTCATTCGTTTCGCAGCACAATCCAAGGTAGCCCTATGCTTTACAAGCCAATCCATTCCCAAGATGAGATCAAATTCTCCGAAAGGTAGCTCCATCAAGTCTCCAGAAAAGATTTTTCCTTGAGTCTCTATAGGTACATCTCTATACAGTTTGTCTACCCTAACCGAGTGACCCAAAGGACTTAGTACAGTTACCCCACTCACTGTCTCCTCAGAACGCACTCCCAGCGACCCAGATATGGCACATGCGACATAAGAATGGGTAGATCCAACATCTATTAACGCAATGAATGGCATACGAGAAATCAAGAACGTACCAGTTATGACGTCAGGAGCATCACCCTCCTCTCGGCGACGAGCTGCATAAACTAGTGCTGGCTGACGAGCCTCAGTGAAACCAGCACCCCTACCAGGTGCTTCTCGTCCTCGACCATTACCATTTCCGCCTCTACCTTGCCCACGACCCCTCGGAGCTGGTGGTCCACCCCTCACTGGTTGAGCAACCCTCTGAGCCATAACCTATCCTTGGTCCGGTTCTTCGGGACAGTCCTTAATCCTATGCTCCATCGACCCACATCGAAAACAGGCTCCAGAACGTTTCCGACACTCGCCCATATGTATCTTACCGCAACTCCTACAACCCTGTGGTCTGACAGCATTCATTGGCACCGCTCGCACTGGTTCTGCCACTCTTGCCCTCTTAACATTCCTATTAGCCCCACCTGATGGTCCAGAGTCCCTCCGAAAGCGGTTTTTATCCTTTTCGCGATTCTGTCTCTCGGTACGCTTTACTTCCTCAGCTATCTTAGCTTTCTCAACCAAAACAGCAAAGTTACGCTCCCTCTGTGGAGCGATCAGTACCCTTAGCTCATCCCTCAGACCATCCTCGAAACGTACGCTACGCTCATATTCGGTAGCAACTATCCCAGAAGCATATCGGCTCAGCCTCAGAAATTCAGCCTCGTACTCAGATACTGTCCTACTCCCCTGAACCAAATTTAAGAACTCCTTCCTACGGGCGTCCACATAGCTAGCCCCAACATATTTTCCTTTAAAGGCTTTCTTAAACAGCTCCCATGTTACCTCACCATCTGAAGTTCCATCTCTTACTGTGAGCCACCACTGATAAGCTTCATCTCTAAGCAACGACACGGCTCCTTTCAGCTTCTGCTCCATAGAGCAATCCAGATCGTCCATGATTCGCTCTGTGGCCTCTAGCCAATATTCAGCCACATTTGGGGCTACACCAGACACACCCCTAAAGAGCTTTGCCCCATTAGCTCGGAGTCGCTCAGAAATGGATCCCCGAAATCCATTACCGGTACTTGCCCTAGCAACCCTTTCCAGAACTCGAAGCATCGCTTGTGATAGGGCATCGTCCCCTACACCCCTATCATGAGATTCCACCTCTGTTGCCGGTGGTATCGGCATACCAGCTGCTGGCGCATGACCCGAAGATGAAGTCTCAGCTCGTGCACTACCTCGGCCACGTCCACGGCCCCTACCACGAGCTGCTCGTGTACTCATTTCGTACTTTCTGTTTAGAAATTTTATGAGTCAGATTAATATTTCAATGTTTATTACAGATGTCTTATGAATAAATAGAGTTTCAGAGTTTATCTTCTTTCGCGGTAGCCTAGCTACAGTCTCAGTCTACCTATCAGAGTCTCTACAGTTTCAGTAATACCCTAACTAAAGTATCATAATAAAGTCTTTAGTCAGGCATGCAATCGGAGTTTTCAGAAATACTCAGAAAAGTTTAGAGAACTTACAGGCTTGGGCCGGAGATTCGGTGTACCACTCTTTCGAAAGATTTCATAGAAAAACTTAATAAATTTTTGTTTTCTTTGAAAATAAATCATTTATGCTTGAAAAGAAGTTCATCAAAACTAGTTCCAAATAATTTTAGAAAAATCATGATCTTTTGAAAATCTTCATTTTGATTGTTTGAAAACCTTCATTTCTAGACTCGTTCCACAGCCGAGTTGTTGCAACTTGGCTCTGATACCACTAAATGTAACACCCCAAACCCGGTCTGGACGTTATGACCAGATCTGGTGCGTCACATGATCCTAAACTACGCTTATAACCTTTTAAAACATGTTGAGACATAGGTGATATTTTGTAAAACTAGCAAGGTGAGAAAAGTTCTTGTTAAAACTACTTTAAGTTGTCATTATCCAAGATTGTTTAAATTTTATAAACGTTATTTTGAAAATGTTATTAAGGTTTTGGAAACCCGCGCAGCCTATATCTAGCAGTTTCGATAAAGTACGAACCGAATCCTTTAGAAAGTTAAAACCCAAAAAGAAAATTTAATAGCGGCCTTATTACACATTAAAACCCAAAAATTAACATAAAAATTAAAATACTAAAACATAAATGAAAACCAGCTTTATTGCAGTCGCTGTGGCCACTCCGAATCTCTCGCAGCTCTAAGCCCACTATGGTTGAGGGTTACCTGCAGAGATTAATTAAAAGGGTGAGTTTGACAACTCAGTGTGCAACATAATCTCAACCATAGGCCAAAACAGATCAAGCCTCAGAAACAGATTTAATTGGACCTTGGCCCATTACAGGAATCGAGTTAAGCCCAAAAGGCCCATAACAGAAACAGATCAGAGATAAGCATTATGCAAACAGAAACCCAACCCAGATCCATCCTTAACACCCCCGTACCAGCCTTACACCATGTGGGGAGACCACTTGACCCACCCAACCGCTACACACCACAGATATTTGAAGCGAGGCTGCCAGATATAATTTGCAGTGAGACTGCCAGATAACATTTGCAGCGAGGCTGCCAAATATATTTACAGCGAAGCTGCCAGATATTGTGACGAGGTCACCAGATATAAATATTGTGGCGAGGCTACCAGATTGCAGCGAGGCTGCCAGAAAATATGTGGCGAGGCCACCAGATTGCAGCGAGGCTGCCAGAACGCTTCCTCCATCATAAACCCATACCCCATGCAACAGATAATCATACTAGCATGCAGTATATAGCATCTCATGCATCAGATATATTCATATTAATAATTAACTCATGCAGATACATAACCATCATACATTTCATACAGAATTGACCCTAGGGGTATAATAGTCTTTTTACACCTAGGGGTATTTTGGTAATTTTCCATATTTAAGGGTATTTTAGTCCTTTTCCATATTTCCAGTGACTTTATGCAAGTCTGATAAATTAACAGTCCCTAAATAGCCACGGAAATCCACTTAAGCCAAATTTTCAATTTTGCCCTTTTTTTAGCCTAAAACCCCTAATGGGCCTTACTAAGTCCATTATCATCTCAAGCCCGTTAAGTCTAGTTTTTAGGTCTAGCTTACCAACTTACGCATGTTATCATTGACCACGTCGCCAGAAAGCCTATAATAGTCACTTTATCGATTTGGGCTTGGAAGCCCATTGGCCCATCTTGGCCTATTGTAGCCCAACTTATCGAAACGTTCAGAATTGCACCTTCTGCAATTCCTCCAGCACCAAACTCATAGTTAAGCCCAATGGAGTAAATGGTTACTCTCGACTATCAAACAAATGTGTTTTCGGTCATTTACACCAGATGTCGGTAACGTTACGCCCTTTTCGGCTTTTACCACTTTAGTCTAACAGTTGGGATTAGTTACACACCTGTTACTTGTTGAAACAATTGGCGAAACCCACGTATGAAACCTATCATTAATCACCTTAGTGTTAGTTTAATGACCAACAACCATTAAGCAAAAATCCCTTACCCGTAATCGACTGTCATGACCTAAAACATTGAAATCTTACCCCTCTTTGCCGATTACAGACTAAATCCTGATGTCCAATTGCTCAGTCTCCGAAGTCCTTTGAAGCACGTCCCTTTTTCCTTTTCTAGCGCATATAAATAGAAGAAAAGATCATAAGACCTCTTAGTCCAAACGATAGCCTTCCCCCCTTAGAGGGTTTTCGGCTTTTACTTCAAAACAAAATCTACTAGCAAGGGAGGTTCCCGAATACTTACCACTAAATTAATCGGTTCAAGAAGTGCCTCTAGATGCCCCCATTAGTCATGATCTAAGTAAAATAAAGGAAGAGTTGAGAGTACAGAGGATTCGGCTAAGCACAACAAGGGTTTCAGCTTATGGAAAGGTTTAGAAGAAAGGAAAGAATGGGAGTGGTCGACTTGGCAAAGAACAATAGGCTGCAAAGGGTTCGGCTTCTTTTTGCAATTGTCGACAGGGGTTTAGAGAAGAGACAAGGGAGAATGATTTAGCTAAAGAAGGAGATAACGGTAGAGGTTCGTTTTATGGTATGAGGGGAGAAAAAGAAGAATGAAGAAAAGAGGTGAAAAGGGAGTGTTCGGTCAAAATGAGTGTGCGGCACAGAAGGTTTTAGGGGTGATGGAATTCGGCTCCTAAAGCAGTAAATGAAGAACAGAGTGACAAAAAAACCTATTGCTAATTGACAAAAGAAAGGGAGTTTTACTAACCTAAAGAAATTGGCTAAAAACACCTAAAGGGAACCTTTAGGAAATCGGCATACTAAGCCCCTAATTGCCGAAATCACCAACACCAAACTCCCTAGCCGAATGGCACTTGCAGAGTCCCTAAACCGGCCACCTCTTTTGAAATTCAAAAGCTCCTCAAATCCCTCCTTGATTTGCTCATTGACCGATTCAAATTCCTTCCATGCAGAGTTTAAATTTGCTTCGAATTCTTACCTGTTCAAGCTCAAAAATAAAACACCACCTTTGCAACCTCTGGAGCTTGAACCCTTGACCTCTAAACTCACTTAGGCGCCACCTTTTAAGGAGCCTAGTGGCGTCTCCCTTGCCACTTTACCACTGGTTCAATTGTGCTACATTTCGCACACAATTCCTTAAGACCCTTATTTTCACTGATCCCCTATCTCCCAAGTCAAAAATACAAAATTTTGCCGAGCTTCCAACCAACTCATGGGCCTTCCATAGACCCATTAACACATCCCAAACATGCATTACACACCTAATTACTAGCATTTACACATTTTATCAGATAAAGATAAATCTAAGAAAAACCCGAAAATTAGGACGTTACAATCACACTATGCATCAATTCATTTTGGTAACTTTTGAAAATATTAACTAATGATTATAAATGGCATGTATAGGGTTGTATGTTAATTTGGTATGTTTTGGGTTGTGCCAAGCTTTGGTGTACCTTATTACTTTTTGTTAATGGTTGTGCATAGTCTTTTGAAGTTAGGAAAGAAATGGTGGAGTAATATGTTTTGGATGGTTGAATTGGTATGTTTTGAATGTAATAAGAGCATATTGCTAACTTGACCATGTGAAATTTTTTAAGTTTATGCTTTACCTATTTGCATATGTATATGTTTTGACATTAGTTGGTATATGCTTGTGTTATTAGGTAAAATTGGTCACTTATGTGTATCTTGTAAAGAAGTAAGGCTAAGAGGTATGATTTGAGAATGGAGTAACTAATTGGTGTGTGTGTGTGATGTATGTCTTAACCATAGACTTATGGTTTTGAAATTGATGTGTTTTAGTTGAATGAGTTGTGGTGTCTAGTGAAAGCACATTGGTTAGGTTTATATTGAATGATCTTTTTACATGTTTTAGGTGACTTTGAATGTGATTTATGCATGTGAAAGTACATATAGATGGTATGGCCTGGTGGTAAGAAATAGCATTTGAAATGACTTGTTTTAGGGGTTATTAATGGAGCACACGGCCTGGGACATAGGCTATCACACGACTGTGTGCCACACACGGCCACCCCACATGTAACGCCCCAAAATCCCAAACTTCTTTTTGTGTGGTTTTTTATGTGAATATGTGCTTAATAGTCTTAGGTAAATATTATTTGGGTGTTAGAAGGCCCATAGTAGAGTTTGGGTCCAAGTTTAAAAGGGAAAATATTAAATTTATTTTGGAGCTTAATTTTAGGCTTCTAGAAGATTGGTAGTGGCGTGAAGCTGGACTCTCAGAGAGATAATCAGAAGAGAAAATTTAGGAAAAAGATTGGGGAGTTATCAGAGAGAAAAATGAAGGGATGAGAAGGGGGAAATGATGGAGTTGAATTGGGAATTGAGGCTATGGGCTATAAATATGTGCCGAATTTGGGATCCTAGGCTAATGTCAAATTTCTCATCTTTTCCTCAAATGCCAATTTGTATTTTTTTTCTTTCTTCTTCTCTTCTTTCTTCTTTTTCTTGCCGAATACTTCCTCTCCCTTTTGTTTCATCCATAGTCGAATCTTTCCCTTGCCAATTAAGCCATCTATTGTTTTGTCGAAACCCTAGTGGTCCTATTATTCTTTTCTCTCTTAAAAGCTGAAGAACCATACCCTTTACCGATTTCTCTTGTTCTCCATTACAATCTATTTTGCTACCCTCAATCAAGGGGGTTAGGAGTCGATTGCATATTCAGTGGATATTTAGGCCACAAGATTCAAGGTGAGTTTCGGTAAGTATCTCATTCTCAATTTCAGTTTCTTAAAGGGGTGGCCGAATATATGTGTAGCCTATAAGGGTGGCTTGTGTGGAAGACGAGTCATCTGATGTTGATAGAATATGTGTGTTGATGCAGATCTAAGAATATTCAGGCTTAAATGCTAAGAGAAAGGCTAGAAAAGCCGAAGGTACACGGTAAGGCTACGGTAAGGCTTCGGGATTTGATAAAGTTATTGTAGGGTTTGGAATTGATTCGAAAGTGGTTTTGATTGTAGGTCAAGGCTGAGGATAGTGTAGTGCGGGTCATCAATCAGGTGTGTACAAACACTACACACACAATATCAGCAATGCCGAAATGCCAAAAGTGGCTAAATGGGCCCAGTGGGCCCTGAGGCTAAGTTTTGTGAAATTTATTGATTTTGTTATATGAATTGAGTTAGTCATGCATGTTACATGATTTGAAATGGATTTGGGCCTAATGGGCCATACGATTATGATTTGGGCCTAATGGGCCATATGATTGAGAATGGGCTTTGTATATGGGTTTGGGCTTAGTATCTGTTAACGGCCAAACATTCATAAAACTTAAAAACACAAATGCAACCGTGGACAGGTCATAAGGTTGAAGTGTGGTAATGGGTATATGCATGTCTAGGATTGGATCTAAGGAGAGCTTGGTACTTAAGCGGTCTCAATGACCCACCTCCTCTTCTCTGGAATCCTACCTGGTGCATAGTGTTTGTTCACTTTGGCCAACGGGGACTTGTTAACGGGCCAGGTAGGTACTGAATCCATAAAACTTAAAAATGATCGAAATGCCCTAAGAGAAAAAATGACTAAAATACCCCTATGTGTTAAATGTAGGATTTATGTTACATGTATGATTGCAGCATTCATATGATATTCTGTTTAGATTGCATATGGGTGGCAATTATGGTATGGAGGAAGAATTTGAGGATCGCATGGTTGCTTGACGATCGTGGATCCACTATTGGTTTTTAAAGCCCAATATGTGATTAGCAGCTTTGCTGCAACGTTAGGTAGTATCGCAACTGGGCTACCATTGCTGTGTAGCGAATGTGTGGGTCGATTTAGAAATCCCCATAGGTGTATAAGGTTGGTCGGGAAATGTGGTGTAGCGGATGGATTATTGGGGAGGGTTTTTTTACTACATTGCATATGTGATATATTTATGATGATACTGGATTAGGGCTTCGGCCCAATTGATTGCTTGCATGTTAATGATTGCTGAGGGTTGTACACACTGAGTTTCGAAACTCACCCCCTCTTTTATTTTCTCAGGAAATCCCTAGTAGGCGGTTCGATGAACGGAGGGACTCGTAGGTGGCCAGGTAGCAAGATGTTTTATTTTATTTGTTTTTCTTTATATTTATTACATATTTTGATTTCATAATGTAATAAGGCTTTACCTCTGCTATTTGTTACATTGAATGTTTTATTTTATTTCTCCTAAATTTATCTCAATTTTTTTGGGGTTTTATTCAAAATTAAGCTTCCACGCATAAAAAGATCTTTCTAAAAATAATTTTTAACTTATAGAAAGACAGATTGATTTTTAAACACAAGCCGTTTGAAAAACAACTTTAAACTAGAATTTTACTCAAATTTCTTAATAGAGGTTTTCAATGAAAAACAAGGTTTTTCGTAAAAACACTTCAATGTGACATGCAAGTTTTGGGCCTAACTTCTAGGCCTGATTTGGGGTGTTACACCACACGACTATGTGTCAGTTTAATTTCAGGTTTAGGTTCTACACGGTTTGGCATACGGTCTGCGACATGATCGTGTGACCCAAGTTAATGAATTACATAAGTAGAAACACGGGCTAGAACTGTAACAGCCCGATTTTTAATGGTGACAAAATAGTGGTTTCGAGACCATAAATTTCTATCGTGTTAGCTCATAAATATTATTTATATAATATTTACAGAGTCATTAGAGTTGTAGTAAAATTTGCTTAAGAAATATTAACATTAGATAGCTAAATAAGGAAAAAGGACTAAATTGAAAAAGATGTAAACCTTAGTAAATATTGCATTTAGATGATTGAATGTATTAAAATTTAAATGAGGAAGGATTTATGTGGTAACTTAGCCCTAATTAACTTGGTTGGATGGCAACTTGAATGAAAATGATAAAATAAAATATGTTTAATGGCAAATTTGAAAATAAGTTAAAATTTAACTCAAAACATAAGGAAATTCACCAACATATTTCTTCATATTCCTTCTTGGATGGCCAAAACCTCCATTTTCAAAAGCTTGAATTTTTGGTGGCTTTAGGTGGATGCATGTAAGTGAAATTGATACTCGTTTCTTGTAATTTTTATGTTTTTAAAATCGTTGCAACTAGGTCCAGTTAGCATGTACCTTTGTTTTTGAATCTGTTAAAAATTCTAGAAGTTCCCATTGATGGATCTTGAATGTTTTTGATAATAACTTTGTATTTAAAGCTTTGATTGTGTTATTTGGTGATTTTGTGAAGTAATTTTTGTTAGTTTTTTATTTAGGGATTAAATTGTGGAAATGTCAAAATTTTAGGGTTTGATAGTGAATTTGATGTTTAGAAGGGACTGTTTAAGGGCCTAGTATATTCAACTAAAATGTTGATTTGAAAAAAATGGTTAATTTGATGATTTTTGGGTTAAATGAGTAAATTGAAAAAGTTGTAAAAGTCAAGGGTAATTGTGTAAATTTAAAAAATAAAAGGGTATAAAATACAAAGTAAATTGGAATATGAAATGTAAGCTAATAATTGAGAAAATTTTACATTTTAGATCAAGACCCTGTTGATATATGTGGAAAATAAATTATAGATTAGTCCCTGAACTTCTACAACTACTACAATTCAGTCCAGGTAAGTTCGTACAGTTTATAATTTAACATCTATATGAAATGTTTGATGATATAATGTGATATAATAGATATATTTGATTATAAATGATGTAAATTTATTTGAGAAAATTTGTTTAAATTCAATACTTGGATCGGATCGAGCATGGCATAGAGTATAATCGATAAATGGTGTGCTATGGAGGATTGGAGTGGAGATTTTTGTGGAGTGATATATATATATGTTTCCCAAGTAGGTCGAGGTTCAGCATTTGTTGTGAACTTTCGTGTTATACTCCCTGTTTTTGTGTGTTTTTGGTTGGATTAGCTCTTCGAAGCCATTGGTGTGTTATCGGGTGCATTAGCTCTTATGAGCATCTAGTGCATTTCGGTTGGAATATTGATGTACTTATATCCATAAGTCATTCACCAAATTGTAAATCTCTATAATGTAACTTGTTTAGTGATTTTGTTGGTTATGGCATGTATTTGAGCTTTGAATTAAATTTTGAAATTCATTTGGTTGAAATTGTCAATGACAGGGAACACATATGGTGGTAATATTATTGAATGATTTGTTGTACTTACTTTGGTAAGATTTATAGTTTTAGCATGTTGAACTTACTAAGCTTTAGTGAGCTTACTTGCGTTATTTTTTGTTCTTATAGATACTTGGAAGGTTGGATAGTCAGATCGGCACTCAAGTCACATTATCCACTCATTTTTGGTAGTTTCTGGAACGTTCATTTCAAATTATATGGCATGTAATAGGCTTGTATTTCATTACTATTGTTTTGATAAGTAAAATGTTAAAGTATGATCTTAAGTGCAAATAGCCAACTTATATGACATATGTGAATGAAGTAAGATGTTTAAGTACAAGTTCATGGTAAGCATGATTCGAATGTTGAGGTTTGAGGTGCCTATGATAAGCACATTGGTTAGGTGTTAAATTTTGTGAATTGATAAGTTGTGATTGATGAATTATATTGATGTGTAATAGTGTATACTTGTGGTACCAATGAGACATTTGTTAGTCACTTATGATGGTTGATTTAGCATGTTTTTAGCTTGCTTAATGTCATTTTGAATAGGTATTTTTGTTGGTAAATGGATTAATTGGAGTCTAAGTAAGCTTGAATTGGTAAACTTATTGTTTAAAGTTCATTTTGGGTCCACACGGCCTGAGATACGGGTGTGTGACTTAGTCGTGTGAGGCAAACGGCTTGGCCACACGGTCATGCGATCCCTGTTTTGCAAATTTTGCATCTTTTTCCTAAACTTTCCAAACTATTTCAAATTGGTCTCAAATTGTTTCTAGGTTATTTTTAGAGCCTCGAAGGCTCGATTTAGGGACAGTATGTAACAGTCCATTTTCAGTGAAATCAAAATAGTGGTTTTGAGACCACAAATCCAAAGTTAAAAAATTTATTTTATTATTATTTTATTGCCTACAGCATGATGGTAGTACCGTATAAAAATTTTGTTAAGAAATTTTACTGATTACATGTTCAATTTGATAAAAAAGATTAAATCGTGTAAAGTGCAAAAGTTGATTTCTAATAGCTATAATTATTAAATAGTTATAGAACTTTAAAGTGGAAGTCCTTATATGGTAATTAGACCATTAGAGTTGTTAGTGATGAGCATGGCTTGGCATTTGTGTAAATTTGATTAATTTTAAAGGTTAATTAGTAAAAAGGTAAATAAATGATAAATTAAATGAAATAAAAACAAAACATCATCTTTTACTTTCATCTTTCAACTGAAAATAGAAGAAAAGAGTAGCCATTGTTGAAGCTACATTTGGCCATCCTTGTTTCCTTGATTAGATCAAGATAGACCTCATATGGCTTTAGATCAGGGCAAAGAGAAAGTCTCAAATTAATCACCTCCGTATCTACGTAAACTTGTCGAGGTAAGTTTGTGTGATTAAGTTGTGATTCTATGTTTTATTTTGAAATATACATGAATTGTAAATTTGCTATATGTATACACGGCTGCATATCCAACGACATATGACAATTACCAAACCCCATTTGAACCTTAAGAATTTGTAGCCTACAACTGACATGTCATTAGGGTTTACATGATTTGTGTACTAGTCCTAAATGTCCTACTAATGGCTGAGGTCCTGCATGTGTTGTGGATACTCCACAGTTCATGTGAGCAGCATCGTGTAGCTACGTTCTAACCTAAAGCTCGTGTGAACATACCGATTTATAGCTCATAAGAGCATATCGATCTACAACTCGAGTGAGCATACCAGTTCACAGATCATATGAGCATACATGTATAGGATTTAATGGCTTACAGTTATATGAGTTAGGACACTATGTGTGAGCTATCCTGGGTATCCAACAGTATTCTAATGGTTCAACGGGCATTATTCTGATATGAAATGGTAAGGGTTCATTACAGACTATTACAAGGATGTATATGAATTATATGGAAATGCTGTTACATGGTATTTGGAAATGGAAATGGATGACACATGTATATGAAACATAGTTATATGTTGTGCTCATCCATGTTTACTTGGTTTATGTATATGTTTACATGGCTAACTTGTTTGATGTATATGTATAGGCTTTGGCCAAATTATGGTTGGAATATGCTAAGTTACTTACCTAATTTGTGATTAAATGGTAAGTTATGTTCTATGTTAAATGAACTTACTAAGCATTAAATGCTTAATTTGTGTTATTTTCCATGTTTTATAGTGAATCAGAAGCTCGTTCAGGTTAGAAGCTTGTTGGAGCTATATCACACTATCCATCAACTCTTTTGGTACTTTTGGTTGTTTTATGTTGGTTATAATGGCATGTATAGGTATTTTGGCTAATGGTGGCCTATATGTTTTTTTTGTGAATATGGCCTGTAAGACCCCTAACTTGTATCCGTCGACAGAATACGGTTTCGAGGCATTACTAAAGTTTACAGAACACTTTCAAATAAATCGAGTTGAGTACTATTTTTCTAAGATTAATCGTAACGTCCCTTAGTAGGGCCCTTGAGGCCCAAAACATGCATTAGAATCGATTAGGGACTAAATCGAGATCTTGGAGAATTTTTCGCAAAATTAAAAAAATTTTCTCACTATTAAAAGTCACACGCCCGTGTGGTATGGGACACGCCCGTGTGGTTAGGTCGTGTGGGTTCACACACCCGTGTCCCTAACTCATGTAACTTTCTGACTTGCAACTCATGAACAAATTGATGCCATACGACCAAGTCACATGCCCATGTGCTAGGCTGTGTGGTCAATTCAAATTTTTGAAAAATAGGTGCAGAATTCACACGGCTAAGAGACACACCTGTGTTCTGGGCCGTGTGCCTTACACGGTTGAGACACATGCCCATAGCTCTACCCTTGTGCTCAATTTTGAGCATTCTGTTTCTCAAAATTAAGGTGCAAGAGACACACGGCCTAACTACACTCCCATGTGCCCGGTTGTGTGTCATACATGGTCTAGACACATGCCCGTGTGTCTGCCAGTATGGACAAAATAAAACCATTTCCTAGCTTCTTTGTCACCCAAATTTACCATGTTCTTGCACTAAAACATACCAAACACATTCCAACCATTTCAAGCATTCAAATTTGACAATTTCTATCATTCAACATGACATATCATTGCATGCATACATGTTTACAATCTTACCTTGATTTAATCCATGTGTTAAACATGATTTGATCAACTACTTAACACGTACACACACACACACACACACACACACACACATATATATATATATATAGCTACCATTGCATGACATTTCATGTATATCAAGTCAACCACCACTAGCCATTCCAATGGCTAGATTACAAACATCATTATCAAGCACCAAGCCACTAAAGGCCAATTTGTCCTATACATGCCATTATACCAAAATGAATTTTACTATATGTACCAAAAATAGCTAATAGATAGTGTTACGATGCTCTAATGATCTCCAATCTTCGTGAGCTTCCTAATACTATAAAACAGGGGAAAAATAAAATGGAGTAAGCATTACATGCTTAGTAAGTTCGTATAACGGAATCTAAACTTACCTTTCCCATTTATTAAATCTAAGCATACAAAATCATGTTTTCCATCCATTTGGAAAAATTGCCTAAACACATGCATCCAATCAAACATGTTAGTCACAAACTTTACATATACATCAAGTAAGGATAGATGAGCTAATCATGCAATATTCTTTCATGCCATTATTATTTCATATCATATTTTCATACCATGACAAGAGTAGTGTCCGTTGAATCATTAAAATTCTGATGGATGCTCAAGTGGTACACTCGAGGTATATGATTTAATAACCTATCAATTCTTTTGAGAGTACCCATTAGGGCACTTAATCAAGGAAAAATACTTTCAAGCCACATATCGTATAACAGGATTACCAGTCCAGGATAAATCCTTTATATAACGTATGCTCAAAAGAGCTAAATTAGGATTACCAGTCTAGGCTAAACCCTAATTGTAATGTATACTCGAGAGGTATTATATCAGGATTACCTGTCCGGGCTAAATCCTTTCTATAATGAGGTCAATAAGATTACTCATCCGAGCTAAATCTATTAGCAACAAATGCAAGACCTCATTCATTTCGGGAAAGCGCGTATTCATCAGAATTCAATATTCAATCGGGACTTAACCCTTTTTTCACCATTTCAAACATGTATTAAAATTTTCATTATAGCTTTCAAATAACTTTCATCAATATAAGTCACATTCCATACAAACACAACATCGAATTAAACATATTTACATCCTCGATTAAGTTACATGAACTTACCTCGACACTTGTTCGCGTAAATAATCTACTAATCCGCAATCTTTTCCTTTCCTCGATCTAACCTCAAATTACTATTTTCTGGATCTATATAAATAACTCTAATCATCAATTTCTCAAATTTCATACTCATTTGGACTCACTTTACGTCCTAGGAAAAATTACCATTTCACCCTTTAACTTTTTCACAAATTCCAATTTTGTCCCTAGGCTCGGAAAATGAAACTTGTGCAATCTACTCCCTATTCCAAGCCTAACCAAAATCCCATTACAAAATTTACAACACAAGGATTCACAAAAATTCAACATTTTTCTTCAATTTCACAATTTTGCATTTTGGTCCCTAAATTATGTTTTCATCAAAAACCACTTTCTAAAAGTTGTTTCTCTATTAACAACCTTTCATTTTCTACCATAAATTTCTAATTTTCAACATATACATCCATGACCCATTTTTCATACTTTGATAACATTTCAAATTACTCCCCCAAATAGATAGATTAGACTATCCCAGTTTCAAAAATATCAAAATTACTAAAAACGGGACAAGGAAACTTACCCAATTAAGCCATGAAAGTTTTTTCTCTCTCCTAGGGTTTCCATGTATATTTTGGGGAAGATATGAAAAAATAAGATGATATTTTCCTTTATCATCTTTTAATTAATTTAATTATTTCTATTTCCAATTTAGTCCTTGCCCTTTTTCTAAATTTCCATGGATGAGTCACTAAAATATCTAGATACTTTTCTTAATGGTCTAATCACCAAATAAGGACCTCAAATTTTGAACTCCGTAGCTATTTACTCCTTATAGCTGCTAGAATTCAACTTTTGCCTTTTATGCATTTAGTCCTTCTCGTAATTAAGCACAAATCAGTAAAATTTTCTCATCAAAATTTTCACATGACATTTTAACATAATACGGACCACATAATAAAATAAAAATAAATTTTATTTTTGGATCGGATGTGGTCCCGAAACCACTATTCCAATCTCATTGAAATTGGGTTGTTACATGGCCATTTGATTTGGCTTGTGTTTTGGCAAATTTTAGTATGTATATAAGTAGCCTTAACATGGTTGATATGTGATTGTTTTGTGTTTTGATATTGAAAGTTTAAATGATAGTTAAATGTGTTTTTTGATATGATGAAATTGTGGTGAATTGGTACTTTAATATGTATGACCTATATGGTGATTTGGTGCTGGTTTAGAATGGCTTATTTGGTACCAATTGAGAAGTTTTGGTAAGTAAAATAAATGGCATGAATTTATGCAAATATGCTTAGTAGTTAGTTGATTATTTTGACAAATAGATTACATGTTTATATATGTTTTAATGATGTCATTTGAAGTGCCTAAGGGTATATTGGTTGTATGAGATTATACCATATGTATATAGCTAGAATATGGATGATTTAGGTGCCTTGTTATGGCTTGTATATATGTGCATTTTTTATTGTAGGCACATGCCTTGTTGGGTAAGAAAACTGGCTTGTAAAATGACATATTTTCGTCCACACGGGCAAAGACACAGGCGTGTGTCTCAGCCGTGTGTGACACATGGCCAAGTGACACGGCCGTGTGTCCCCTGTAGCTTTCAAAGGACTGCAAGTCAGGCTGTTACATGGCCTAGCACACGACCTGGTCCACGGGTGTGTGAGGTTATTTGGCACATGGCGTGTGGCTTAGCCATGTGACCCAAGTCAATGAGTTACACGGGCACAGACATGGCCGTGTGTCCCTACTTCGAATGCCCACACGCCTGAGACATGGGCGTGTCTCTTGGCTGTGTGAGTCACATAGCCGTGTGACCCCTGCAATGTTGAAAATTTTTAATGTTTTCTGAAAAATTCTCTGATCCCGACTTATTTCTAATGCATTTTTAGGGCCTCGAGGGCTCGTATAAAGGAAAATATGTATGTTATGAATTGGTTTTAACGTGTTTATTGATTTGAGTTGAAAAAGTTGAAATTTATGTTCGTTTGTTTTGAAAACTCTGGTAATGCTCCGTAACCCTGTTCCGACGATAGATATTGGTTAGGTTGTTATACAGTATGCATGTGTATGAACGGTTTATTATGTGTTTATAATATTGAATAATTTAATATTTAAATGTTCTCATTGTTTACTAATATTCCGTAACCCTAATTTGGTGACGGAGATAGGCTAGAGGTGCTATAGGAACACAGCCGTGTGTCCCATATTTCGAATGACCACACGGCCATATGACCCCTGTTTCTTAAATTTTGAAATTTTACCTAATTTCTTTTTTCTTTCAAATTGGTCCCTGAGTGTTCTCAAGCTATTTTTAGGGTCTCTTAAGCTTGTTTTAAGGCTCCTATGAGTATTTATGCTATATTGAAATTAAGTTATTACAAATTAACATTTAAATTGCATATTAGTTTCTGTTTCAATGTTAAATGTTCTGATTTCTATAGTAATGCTCCGTAACCTTAATCCCATGACGGAGATAGGTTAGGGGTGTTACACAAATAAGATGAAGAGATAGAGATTTAGTCTTAATTTACACCATAAACATAGCACAACTTGGCTTTGCTACCAATTGTTGGAAAAAATCCGGTTTGAAAATGGTTTTCTTGTACAGTGAAAAATAAAAATTTTCAATACTGACCCGACCTGTAATATTTATAGCAATAAACCTTAGACCAAAATCGTACCTGTGTTTTTGGGTAAATAGATCCTCGATATTCTTCAGCTTTCAACCTAACATTTTTCTCTACTATTCTCGTACCATGAACTTCTTCAAGTGTGAGATTGAACCAATTGAATCAAAACACAGAACTAGAAAAAGTTTTCCTTTTAGGGTGAAAATGAAAATTCTCTTTTCTTCAATAGGAATCGGTAAAATTGGTATTCTGAAAAATATGTATATAACTTGAGAATAAATTCTCCCTGTTTTTTGGCAGAATTACAATCTATCAGAAGTTATCTTAATAGCTCTACCAGTGCCATCTATTTATAGGAGGAGAAAGTAGAAACTTTGTAAAGTTGTAAAGTTTATTTCCACTAGAAAAATAATATCCTAGTCTATCTAAAATATAGGGGGCGACAACCCTAGTTAATGATACTAGGGTTTTGCTATCCCACCTCCTTACATGAGGGTTTTTGGGTCTCTTTTACATCAATTCAAATTACGGGAACTTGTTAAGTCTTTTTGACCTAATACTTTGTAATGTAATCCAACCCGATTTAGTTTTTCTATTTCCCAAAATAAAATTTAATATTTATATATATAATAATTTTTATCCCTATTTTACCCTTAACAAAATTTTGACAATTTTACCTTAGGTAAAAATTTGACAATTTTTCCCTATAAAATTTTGAGAAAATATGTTCAATATTTAACAACTCAACATGTTCACTATGACTGAATAGTTTATTTTCATTTTCGGGCTTCGAAACAGTCCAAAAACATAAACTTATTCTTCCATCATTTTTAAGTAATCCTATATAGGATTGCAAGTTTCTGTTCCCATTTCCATTTTCATTTCCATTTCCATTTTTGGAAACCTACATTCATTTCCAAATGATTCTATTTCTCCATTTTGGAGAAAACTATAATCATTCCTTAATGTTTCTCATTTCTCTTTTCCTATTAATTCTGTTCATTTCTATTCAAACACGTAATTCATTTATGGTTTCAACGAGTTAGTAGGGGGACCGATTGGATGTACGTAGTTGAGGCTCAAATGATTTATAATTAAGTTCTGATTTTTCGCCTATTAATTATAAACTCATTTATCACGAAGTCATTCCACTATAATATCGTGGCTAAGCTCTCCCCAATGACATACCAGTACGAAAACAACTACTCAGTGCTCGTCTAATGACTTTATTACAAGTGTGTTACCCTTACAGGATATCCTTGATGTTTTTGGGATATTATATATTCTCTCAATATGATCATATTTTATCTCATGGTAACCATTACATCTTTATTCATGAAAAGTCAATCACTATCAAGTAGTGATCAAGTCATTCATCACAAAGATGGACAACTTGTGGCCATGTTTACTTTTCATCAACCATGTAATGCCAATGAGAGGATATAATTCACCCATGTTTTGGGCTATGAATTCCTCTATTCTAAATGACGCTACATACTATAGAAGTTGTACCTAACACACTGGCTTTTGATTCTATATCTATTTGAACTCAAGCTTTTACTTACATCAAAGTGTATGAGTCACACAAACATAGTCCGTCGTCCACTTAGGATTTAGGTATGTCACGTTATGAACGTCACAAGTGAATAAATCAATAAACAGACTTATGATCTATTCTGCTTGAGTCTTGTCTGATGTACTATTAGTCCAATCAGTCACATCTATGTTTCTATCTTCTAGGAATCAACCGCTCCGATGTCCAAGACAAGACATCTCCCCAATTGGACTTGATAGACGACATATTAGTCTTTTAATCGATTTGCTCATTTCTGATTAGACTAAGGACAAGTTTAGGTTTGTTTACTAATACAAGCTGCCTTTCTATACTATGATCTGATCACGTAATACCGCTTAGTATTAGTTAAACATTTAGACAACCAATGAGCAACATTTGCTTCTATTTGCATTCAAAAAATATGTGAGGACAATAATACAAAGTATATTAATTTAATTAATGAATAATTTTATTAAACAATCTATTCAGAAAAGTTATAAGTGTATATTGACGAAAATACTACACCTAGGGCACCAAATCTAACAATTACGATTTTGAAATGCCATTTTTGTAAATCTTGTTCTTAAATATTAAATATTAAATATTTACAAGGCTAATATAGAAATATATTGAATTTTGGTCTAATAATTCTGGTTATTTGGAAAGTTAGACAAGGCACAAATGCATCGGTCCTAAAATTAGTGGTTTTAGAAATTGAGGTATCGGGACCTCATTTCCTAAACTGAGACAGTAAATATTTTTATTAAATGTTTATGGAGTTTTGTATAAGTGAATTAGATTTTGAATATGTAATTTTGTTAAATTGGTGATTAATTAAGATACAAGTGTTAAATCGTAAAAATTTTAAAAATCGTAAAAATTGTAAAAATCATTAAAGTTAATTGCTATTGAATTTTATTTGTTAAAAGACTTATATAGTGATTGTTCAAGTTTCAAGGTGGAAATTAGGCCATTTTTATATAGTAATAGACAGTTGGTGTTTTTTTTAGGTAAATATGTTAAAATTATAATAAAAATTAAGTTATATGTTAGAATAAAATAAACAAAAGACTGCCATCCATTTATTTTATTTCTTCTTCAACCGTGAGCACCAAAGAAAACATAAGAACCCATTGTTAAGCTTCAAGAAAGGTATGGCCCTTGCATTTAAGTCCAAACTACGCTTTTGTAAATTTTATGTTTTTGATATCATTGTAACTTGATTTAGCTAACACGGGGATTAGATTGTAAAAATGTTAAAGTTTATAAATGGTTCCATTAATGAGTGTTTGAAGTTTTAATGTTAAAATGTTAGTGTAACAGCCCACTTTTCTGTAGTGTTGGAAACAGTGGTTTCAGAGCCACCAAATCCGACAAGTAAGTTTGTAATTATTATATTTAATATATACGAGTTAATTATGATTTTAAAAAGATTTTTGATATAGTGATTTTTATTGTTTAAAAGATTTATTAAGTTCAAGTGGTTTTAGAAAATAAGGTATTGGGACCTTGTTTGTATCAACCGAGTTGTAAATATTTTTATAAATATTTACTAAGTGTAATTAAAGTGGTATTAAAGTTTTGTTAGAAAATTTTATCGTTTAGATAGTTAATTAATTAAAAAGGATTAAAATGTTAAAGATATAAAATTTAATCGCTATTTGATTTGAGTGACTAAATGACTTAGTGAATGAAAGAATGTAGACTAATATGGTAAATATACCAAATTATATAGGAGTGGGCGGTGGGCTTTGTCTTATTATAAAAATTTGTATGTTCTATTAATTAAAATAAAACATATAAAATGATTATAAAATACATTAAAGATATCATCTTTTATTTTTCATTGTTTTGCCGAATTGAAGATAGAAGGAAGCCATTGATAAACCTTCAAGCTTCGGCCAAACTTGAAAGTTTAATTTAGCCCCGTTTTTATTATTTTTTATATTTTTGAGATTATTGCAACTAGATTCAGTTAGTTCGTACCTTCGATTTTGAAATTGTTAAAGATTTTGAATGTTACCATTGATGAATCTGGTGTTTTTTTTATGTTAGATGATGAATTTGAAATGTTGATTTATATTTAAAAGTATTTTGTTAAGTGATTTTGATAATTTTTTCGATTAGGGATTAATTTGTTAAATTAATAAAAGTACAAGGATTTAATGTGAAATTGTTGCATAAATAGACTATTTTGGATACCATGAACATTCGGCTAAGCTAAATTCTCTGTAAAAATGGTTAATTTGCATGTTTTGGGCTTAGGAACTAAATTGAATAAAAGTAAAACTTTAAGGGTAATTTTGTAAAAAATCAAAAATGACCAAATTGTATGAAATGAAATATTTTATTGTCTAAATTAATATATTGAATGAAATTATTAATTTAGATCAAGGTCGGGTGGAAAATCGAGAAAAATAAAAAATTATCAAAATGCCCCTAAACTTTGGTATTTCTGCAATTTAGCCAGGTAAGTTCGTATGAACTATACTATATATATTGTTGATTAAATTGTATGTTATTATACTAATTCTACTTAAAATGAATCGATATATATATGTTATTATACAATTTGTCCTGTAATAAAACGAGGGAAATTCAACGAAATATGACGAATATCGAGTCTCATTTGAACCTTAAAAATACATAGGAAATAAATGACATGTCATTAGAGTTACCGTGTTTGGGTGCTGGTCTCTTACGTTTTTACCAGTGGCTGAGTTTTCCGGCATGTGTTGCGGTTAGTCATCAACTTGTATGAACAGCACCGAGTAGCTACATCTTGACCATCAGCTTGTGTGAGCAGACCTAGGTTACCATGCTTCAGGTGCTGGTCTTGAATGTCCTACTGATGGTTTAGGTCTGGCATTAGTTGCGGATACTCGACAGCTTGTGTGAACAGCATCGTGTAGCTTACATTTTGACCGATAGCCTGTGTAAGTAGACCCATTTTACAGCTTGTATGAGCTATGACTATATGTATAGCACACTTTGTGTGAGCATTTCTAAGGTATCCGATATTATTCTAAATGGTTCAATGGGCATGAAAGGAGATGAACCGGTAAGGGTTCCGATTGAGTTCACTATGACAATTATAGAAAGGTATGATGTATTGATGATTCAAGTAAGAACATTCATGATTATGAAAAGTACGATTTAAGTGATGCTATGTTTATGCCTTATATGTTATGTAAATGAAATGGTAATGAGAATGATATGAATTAAGACATGAAGCTATACAAATATCCTTGATATGGTGTTACATGGGAATTATGAAAGTTAAGATGAGTAATAGATTCAAGTGATACATGTTGAGATTAAATGGCTAATCATGTTAATATGCTTATGATTTGTATCATGTATGCTAATATGTTTGGTGTGAATGCTTAGGCTTTTGCCAAGCTTTAGTTGGATTATGTAATGTTAAGTTATAAGTTATGTATTGTAACGGTGAGTGTCCAAATGGCAATATGCTTGTATTTATGGAAGAGTTTAAAGTTGTTTAAAATCCTACTTGGTTAAGGATGATAGGTATAAGTGATGTTGTGGAATTATTCAATTTATGAGTTGTTGAATTTGGTTCATGAAACATGGGGTATCGGTTTATGATTGTTCTTGAATTGTATAAATTTTATATTGGAAATGGATTTATTTGTTTAAAGTTTATACGAGCTTACTAAGCATTCATTGCTTACGTAGTTATTTATCTCTACTTTTCAGATTACCTAAAGCTCAATCGGGTTGGAAGCTTGTTGGAGATTCATCACACTATCCAGCGATTATCACGGTAGATGTTAATGTCTTAGTTAAGGTTATAATGGCATGTATAGGTCTTTTGGCTAATGGAAGCTTATACGTTTTGTTATGTAATTAGCCATTTAATGTGGCTTGATTTGGTATATGTTGGTATGTTTATATGTGTGTCACTAGCCTCATCTTATATGATTTATGATTGCTATGGGAATGTTTTGGTTTTGCATTGGTAGATTAGTATTTAATAGGTGAACTTGATAAATGGAATACATGTTATGTTTAAGCAAGATGGTACATATATGCACTTGACCATTTAGGTAGTTTTGGAAGCGATATTGGCATGCTTTTAAATGGTTAAATTGAGATGCTTAAGAGCATTGTAGTTGTTCTTATTGATATTGCATCTTTAAATTTGATATTGGTTGGTTTTGGCTACTTATTTATGCAATGGCTGTATATGCATTGTTGAGTTTAGGTTGGTCCCTCATTGGGTGAGAAATGTGGCTTAGAAAATAGCCTATTTTTTGTCTGCACGGGCAGAGACACGGGCGTGTGTCCCCTGAAACCTCTTTAAAAAGAAAGTCAGTGAGTTACACAGGTTAGTCACACAAGCATGTGGTTGGCCGTGTGACCCAAGTCAGTGAGTTACATGGGGTTGAACACGGGCTGGGACACGTCCATGTGATCCCATTTCGAATGCCCACACGGCCTAAGACACGGGCGTGTCTCTTGACCTTGTGAGACACACGGCCTGGGCACACGGGCGTGTGTCCTCTGCAGTTTGAAAATTTTCAATGTTTTCTCAAAATTTCCTTGAGTTCTTAATTTAGTCCTGAATTGTCTTTAATGCTTGTTTTAGGCCTCGAGGGCTCATCTTAAGGACTATATGATTGAATTTGAATGACTATTGTAACACCTCTATCCCGTAACTGTCGCCAGAATAGGTAAGGGGCATTATCGAACTTGTAACTCAGAGCGAAACAGTGTAACATCAAACATATAACATAAAACATCATAATCTAATAGTTTTCAAACATTCATAATCAAATCATACTTTGAACAACCTTATAAAACTCTAATCATATCAAAGGGACTAATTTGATATCACATAAAAGTTGTAAGAAAACTCAAGGAAATTTTTCCAATTAGGGTCACACGGCTGTGTGCCCCGCCGTGTGCCTCACACGAGCACTAGACACACCCATGTGTCCAGGCTGTGTGAAAACAGGGTATACATACTGACTTTACCACGTGGTTACTAGACACACTCGTGTGTCTAAACCGTGTACTACACTGACTTAACTATCCAAAAACAGGGGTCACACGGTCGAGACACACACCCGTGTGCTCTGGCCATGTGGCACGAAATAGGCTTGATTTAAGCCATTTTCACACCACAAACGGTCAAGTGCCTATAAGCATCATTTGCACAACCTTATACTAGCATAATTGAACAACACAATCAGCCATCACAAGCCATCAAATGGATCATTTCATAATCAACCAATTCAATGATATATATATCACAAACATGAACCAACTATCTCATATCCATTCAAGCCAAATATCTATCCTTTATAACTCATTTCCATTCAACTCAAACTTGGCATTATCCTACTAATTCAATTAGGAAACTTACCATTTCCATTCAACATCATTTAAGCCAATTCGAGTCAAAGCTCAAACCTTATCCATCACAAAATAAACTTATCAAATGAAACTTTCATGCCAAATTAACCCTTTTCAAACCAAGCCATATCACATAGCTTGGACATAAACCAAAAGTCATACCATATTCAATAACATATGTGACCAAAATTGTTCAACTTATAAACTATCCTATACATACCATATTTACAAATTTCAAAGATCTTAATAATACCAGTCATGTCCTAGATAGTGTGATGAAATCTTCGACAACTTCCAACCCGAGTGAGCATTCAAATCACTATAAAATACAAAGAATAAATTGAGTAAGCTAATAAGCTTTGTAAGCTCATATAATTAATAGTACTATATATGGTTTAATAAATATTTCATCATTTAAAAATAAACTTGAATACATATAAACCAACTCTACTAAATTCAATCTCTCTTACTTGTCAAGCGTACCACATATACCTGTACTGATTCATATCATTATTTCTATTCTCGTAACATCATCTTTTCCATTGAACCATTGAAATCAACATCAAATACCCGGTATCTTGCACACTAAGTGCCATATATGTGATTAAACCATTTATATCTCATATCACCTATATAACATAAATATCATATAGTTCACATAGCATTTGTGTTAATTTATTGCAATACGTATGACCTGTAACGCATTCATCCAACCGATAGCAGAATTACGTCCATATGAACATTAACTCATCAATAACACAGTAATTCATTTTCAAATTAGTCACTAAACAACAATATATTCATCCATTCATAAGGATGAAACCGATATCTAATGTCTATATAACATTCAATTCATTTCTCATTTCAATTATACCTTCTATATAAACCATGCTACATTTCATAACTATATTTCATTTAAATCATGTATCAATTCATCTATAAAAATCATTGATCTCATGTAACATTTCAATACACGTATCATTTCATCTATCTTTTACAAATACTATATCACATATCATCATTCATTTACAAGATTTGTAACACCCCTAACCCATATCTGTCGCCAGAGTGGGTCACGAGGTATTATCGAACAAAATACAACTTCAGATTTATCAAATATGTACACCTATAGTATCCACATTTATAATATATATATATAACAAATAGAGTATGAAACATTTAAAAAAAATCAATTATAACTCAAGTATATTTATGCCATAAAATCAAATAGCCCATGTCATGTACATAGTTATATTATACTCTAATAAGTATGCATTAAAGTCATGTGCAAATAAGACACAGCACTAAGTTTTATAAAACCAAATTATAAGCAGCATTAACGTATTTAATACAGGGATGATTATAATTTTCTTAAGTGTTATGTAGGCCACCACAATTTGAATCATTAATCAAGGGTAACAGAAAGTGCATTTTATCTTTTAATCCAACATTCTATTCGACTAGCACATCACATTGAACTCATCAATCAAATCAAGCATCTTTTGAATATCTATTATTAACCTAATTCCAATTATTAACAAATGTGATATGTATACGCATATATATATATATAATTTGAATGATTAAAAGAGCCATTACCGAATACTCAACCTTTATACTAAACCAATTTGCCATATATGCATGATACCTAATATACTTCAAGTTAACCACATAGTAAATATATATCAACCCCCAATAGACTACCTGTGTTTACCATATCGACTAAAGCATCCATGTATAACTAACCCTTGCTTAATCAATGAGACTATCAACACCGAATCATAAGCTACTCTTTTTCAGGTCATGAGTCAAGTTAAAATCGTGCATAATCAAACATCTAAATTATTATACACCAAAACACATTATCAGGCATAACTCACACACATTTATTTACCATGACCGATTTAGTCAAACCAATTATTTCCACTGTTTAAGCAAGAGCATAGTAAGCAAGTTTGACATATCAAGCAGTCCATTATGACATTTAACGATTATGTGAAACACATCACACACAAACAATGCTATCGTTTAAATCACTTGAGCATGAACACATTCCATATATACATATATTAGGCATTGCTACACTTCTCACACATAATTTCTAATCATCCACGAATGTGCAACAATAACTACCAACTTCTATTATTCCATATTATTAGTTGCTTTAAATAGGATAAACGTCAAACCATCAGCACACATATATAACTAAAACCGAACATTAAATTTAAGCCATTTTCGCATGGCTCATATACACACCAACTTTCAACACGCTCAAAATATAATCCAGCCTATACATGCCATAATACAAGTTTGATTATTTAAACACCGAAGCTGTGGATAGTGTGATGGACTTTGCTGACGATCCCCGAACTTATAGCTTGACTTCAAAATCTATAAAACCAAGTAACATAAAACACAGAATAAGCTATCACAGCTTAGTAAGCTATAAGCAAATAAACAGCTTATTAACATATTCAAATTAATATGATACTACATTCCCATGCACAATACTACATTAGCCGAATGCTCCCTTAAACATATAACCAATTATCAATCGGCTTTCTAGGTTAAATTATTATTATGATACCTATTTCACAATACACATACTCATATAAGCTCAAGAGTTCAATTATAACATCACATACACAAAATACTTTCATAGCCGAATACACTTCTTTAAATTATGGAAGTTTATACTTTATATCATTTATAACTTATATTATCAAACAAATCACGTGCTTACCTTGTCATTGATAACTAACAAGCTAAATCATACATGTCGCTTCTTTTACTCATTAACATATCCGATCACAATTTACCTTTGCCTGATGAACCATTTGGAATTGGATAGGACACTCGGATAATCACATAAGTCATACAATGCCAACGTCCCAGACGTGGTCTTACATGTAACCACATATCGATGCCACTGTCCCAGATAGGGTCTTACTCGTAAACACATATTGAAATCACAATCGATGCCATGGACTTACTCGCACACATATATCAAAATCCTATGTCATGACATATGTATTCTAGCTATTCCTAAGGTTCATACGGGGCTTTCGGACGTCGTATCACGGTCGAATCGAACTCAGAAATGTGGTAACCATATTCGAACACATTCGGCAATAGCATAACTTAATCTTACCATTTTATATCAGCATGTAAATATAACATTAAATTATCAATAAACACATCTATTTGCTTATAAACTTACCTCGGACGATGAAAAACGGGACGGGACAGCTAGTCGACAACTTTAGATTTTCCCCGATCCAATCTCGATTTCTTTAATTCTTGATCTAAACATATTCAAATTAAGCTCATTCAAACATATTTTCATTCAATTTAGTCCACAAACACATAAATGGGCAATTTACCATTTTACCCCTAACATTTACAATTTTTACAATTTAGTCCCTAATGCAAAAAACACAAAGTTATTCAAAATTAATCACACCTAAGGTAGGCCGAATACTCCTAGTGTCCAAATAAGCCTATATTTTTCATCAATTTCACATTTTAGCCCCCCACATTTTTTTTTGCAATTAAGTCCTAATTACTCAAAATTATCATAAATCCCTTTACAAAGTATGTTAACCCAACGTATACCTTTCCTAATTCATCATCAAACAATAAAAATCATAAGCTCTCATCAATGGCTTAACTCAAAATATTCATCAAAATCAAGAATTTAGGCTTGGGTTTTGTAGTATTCGAAGCAACGATCTCAAAAACGTAAAAATTATCAAAAATCGAGCTAAGACTTACCTTGGATTAAGCTTGAAAGTCACAAACCCTAGTTCCTCTTGTTTCTTTTTCTTTGGTTTAGTTACGAGAATGGAAGAATGAAAATAAGCATTATAACTTTATCTTATGGTTTATGATATATATGTATTATTTTAAGGCATAATTGCAAAAAAAGCCCTCAACGTTTGGGGGCTTTTGGTTTTGTGTCCTTGACCTTTTTATTTTTTAATTGACACCCTTAACGTTACAATTTTTTAAGAAATTAGCCCAGTTTTAACAGTCAACGTGAGTTGACCGTTAATCAAATAGTAAGTCAACATAATAACTTATGTGGTATGCCACATAAGCGCATGACATCATAGGTGACATCATCTATTTAATAAAAAAATTTTCTTTCATTTTCTCTCTTGCCAAACACATGGTTGCAGCCATTTTTTTCTCTCATTTTCTCTCTTGCCAAACACTATTTTTCTTCTTCAAAGCTTATGGTTGGCTCATTTCGTCTACAAAAATCTCCATATGTTTTGAACATAAAAACATAAAAACAGATCCCTTAGTATAACATAAAAATATAAATAAATTTGCATTTGACGAATGAAGAATAAAATAAATAGAATTATTAAACAGATAAGAAAGAAAAAATTGAACTTAGAAGTACTGCAGTTTATCTAAATTCTTATGTTTCTCTTTCATTTTCAACAGCCAAAAATTGAACTGTAGAAGTATTACAGTTCCTCTAAATTCTTGGGATTCTCTTTCATTTTCTACTAAAAAAGCCAAGGGAGCAGTTCCTTCCAACTTTTTTTTCCCTCTCTGCTCCCTTCCCTTCAATTTCCTTCAACTTTCTCGCCAATTGTACTAGTTCTTTCCAACTTTTTATTCCCTCTCTGCTCCCTTCCTTTCAATTTCCTTCAACTTTCTCGCCAATTGCCCTATGCTTTTTCCCTCCTGAAAAACGGATCCTTTCTTCATACGCCTCTCTCCAACCCTCTTTCTCTTCCCCAATCCCTCTTTTCTTCTTCTCTTTTTCAATTCCTCATCTCTAAAATTATAGCTTTAGCCCTCTAACCTCCCAGAGAATTCCGACCAAAAACCCAACCAACCCAAAGACGAAAACAACGCTGACGATAATGACTCTAATAGTACAGCCGAAACCGCCATCGTTGAGGGCAACGATGACAACAACGACAGTAGCAATGGTTGTACTGATGGAGACTTGGTTCTCGATGTTTCCGGGAAAAGCGTGGAGTTTTCTATATTGGGGGACTCGAAGGAGTCCGTAGACGGGATTTATTTGTACAAGAATTAAGGAATTTGAAGTTCTTTGGAAATCAAATTAATTTGTTTCCATCGGAAGTGGGGGGTTTGGTAGGGTTAGAGTGTTTACAGATGAAGATATCGTCACCTGGTTTCAATGGGATGTCTTTAAGCAAGTTGAAAGGGTTGTACAACCATGTGTTTGGCAAGAGAGAAAATGAGAGAAAATTTTTTGTTAAATAGCTAACATCATTTATGACGTCATGCACTTATGTGGCATGCCACATAGATTATTATGTTGACTTACTGTTTGATTAACGGTCAACTCACTTTGACGTTAAAATTGGGTTAATTTCTTAAAAAATTGTAACGTTGAGGGTGTCAATCAAAAAATAAAAAGGTCAAGGGCACAAAACCAAAAGCCCCCAAACGTTGAGGGTTTTTTTTTGCAATTATGCCTTATTTTAACTTAAATAATTTTATTTTCCTAATTTGCCCTTTTAATGATAATAACTTAAACATATATAGCATGGACACATTCAGCCTCCACTATTAACAAAGGTTATTTGTAACCTAGATGTCCCAACTTAAAAAGCCATTAACAAATTAATCATTGTGATTAAGACTAGCAAATTTCCAATTTACGCGATTAAGTCCTTTTATTAAATTAGACACCCACACAACAAAATTAATTCACGAAAATTTTGCAGATATAAATTCACACAGAATAAACACAGAAAATAATTTAAAAATATTTTTTGACTCGGATTCGTGGTCCCGAAACCACTGTTCTGATTAGGGTCTAAATCGGGCTGTTACAAGATTCACATATATATATATATATATATATATATATATATCATGTAACATGATGTGATGATGATCATACCTCAAAACTAAACTATTATCATGATAAAGGCAAGCGCACCTATCGAACAGTAGTATAGCTTTTGGTAAGACCGGAATGTCGAACCCACAAGGACCAAAAGTACTAGTATTAACTTTCTTTTTATTATCTAGCCTAAAAATAAATGGGATTTGTTTTAATCAAACTAATTAAACTAACTAAACTAAGAATGCACAAAGAGTAAACCGAGAAAATACTTTTAGAAAATTGATTGATTAAGAGAATACCCAAGGAAGAATCCACCTAGACTTCATTTATTATTTGACTCTGAATTAGACGATTTATTCACTTGACTTGATCCGTAGAAATTCCTAATTTATGTTCTTATCTATTTCAAGACTAAAAACAACTAAATCTAGGTTGATTAATTGAAATTTCTTTCTAATTAAAACCCTTGTTGTTGTATTAACTCGATCTTTGGATTTCCCTATTAGATTTGACTCTAATCCGGCAGATTTTTGTCGTCCTATCTCTAGGATTGCAATCAACTCCGCTTAATTATGTTGGATCTACTCTTAAACAGAGACTTTTACTCCACTGAATAAGCACATTCAACTTGAATTAATATCCTGAAACATTAAAACAAGAATTAATAACATAATTAAGAACAAATCAAGCATTTATCATATAATTTAGAAAATAATAAGATTCATCTTAGGTTTCATCCCCCTTAGGTATTTAGGGGATTTAGTTCATGCTCATAATGGAAAACATCTCAAAGTTTGGAAAACAACAAAACATAAAGAAACCCAAAAACTTCGAGGAAATTGAAGGGAGATTTTCAGTCTTGATGGAGATCCTGCTTCTGAGATGAATCAATCGGCGTTGTTCGAGTAATTCCTTGCTTTCTGCTCTGTGTGTCCTTTAATCCTCTCCTAGGGTGTTTAAATAGGCTTTGGGATGCCCAAAATACCCAAAAAAATTAGCCTTTTTCGAGTAGAATTGAAACAGGGCTCGATAGGGACACGGTCGTGTGGTTTGCCCGTGTGTGAAGGTCCAGGCCTTGTGCAATATTGAATTTGTTATAAGTCGACACGGTCGTCACACACGAGCATGTGGACAGCCCGTGTGTCATACACGGGCGTGTGGTATACCCGTATGGGAATGTCTAGGCCGTGTTGAATGCTGGTTTTAGCCCATTTTGTTCGTTTTTGGCCCGTTTTTGGCCCGTTTCTTGCTCTTTTCGCTTCCTTATGCTCACCTGAGTATTAAACATGAAATTAAAGGATTAGGAGCATCGAATTCACTAAATCACATGGAATATCATCCAAAAATATATCAAGCATGGGATAAAAATATGTTGTATTTATGGTTTATCATAACCTTTCATTTATACAAGTCAAACATCTCATATAGCATATTATTCATGCAACCATGTAACCATTTATTTATACATATCATACATCCCAAATAACATGTAATTCATGTAACATATGTCAAGTAAACATATGCTTGTAACATGTAATTCATATAAACCATGTAACATTTATCATGTAATGATATACTTGTAACATATCATTCTTGTAATTCATGTAACCATGTAATACATATAACATATATACCATGCACATCTTGAATCTTTATAACATGTACTCCTTATTTTTCATATCAATATAATACCCGTTGAACCTTTCGAAACATCGAGGGATACTCAGGTGATACACACACAGTGTATATATGTAAACCTATAAATCCATCAATTCATCATATATGCTCTTTCGAGCCATATACTATATGCTCCTCCTGACCCGGTAATAGTAAGCACGAAGGCTAAACGGTAAGCCTGAATGCTGAACATGTAAGCTCATGAGCTATGGTGAGTCTGCAACAAATGTAGGAGCTCAACCAACCTACAGCACTAGTGACATGTCACTTGTATCCTACGACTTTCTATAGTTCAAACGAGACTCGGTATTTAGCCAAAACATTTAATCAATACGCCATTCAAAACCACATCTCATTATATAATTCATATGAATCATGTCACCAATTACTCAAATAATTCACATAAGCCATGTACCATTTCCTATATACATATCAAACATTTCATGTAGCATTTTCTTTTACAACACGTAGATTTATGTACCATATAATTCATATAACCTTTGTAACATATAAACCTTATAATACATAATCATCTCATTTACAACCACATACTATATAAGTTATAATACTTTTCCATATTATAACATATATGTAACACCCCTTACCCGAGACCGTCGCCGCAGTCAAGCACGAGGCGTTACTGGACTTACCTTACTAGTTCGGGGCATAAAAATTTGCTTTTAAAATTAATTCATTCACATTCATTCAATATATCCCTAAAATGGGCCCTCGAGGCCCTAAACATGCAATTGGAATGGTTCGTGACCAAACTGGGAACATTAAAAATTTTCCAATTACTTACACAAATTAAAACAATTTATTTCATTGTTCATAATAAAACTGTCCACCTACGTAACAGTCACTAAATTAATTATAACTCAAGTAAAGAAACTCAAAATTTAAATCTGCAAATTTTCCCTGAAACTAGACTCATATATCTTCTTACCATAATTTTTTTAAAATTTTTGGTGTGGCGAATTAGTACAGTTTATTAGTTAAAATCTCCCCTATTTCACAGTCTAATAGTTCTGACCTCTCCTCACTAAAAATCAATTATCTCTTAGTACAGTTTTCATATAGTGTTTTTGCTTATTTATAATGAAAATAGCCTTACTAAAGAATCTATACATGTAAGTTATAACTCATAATCTTTCTGTAAAATTTTTAGTGAAGTTCTAAAATTAGAACAGGGGATCACGAAGTCCCTCTGAACCAGTCTCACAAGAATTTAAATATCTCAAAATACAGACTTCCTTTGATTGCTTGTTTCTTTCTTATGAAAATAGACTCAATAAAATTTAATTCTATATCTCATTCATCATTTAATTCCATTTCTAAAATATTTAGTGATTTTTCAAATTCACGTCACTGCTGCTGTTCCAAAACTATTTTATGGCGAACTTTTACTCTTTCATAATTTCTTTACATTAAACCTCATTTAGGCGTACATAACACCAAAACATGTTCTTAACTAGCCATTTCAATAGATAATCACTATCACATATTCACATGTAATTCTTTAATCGTATCATAAGGACATACACACAAAACGACCAAGTCCCTATACATGCCATAACTCAAAACATTTCAAATTACAAAATACTGAGATAGCCTTTGATAGTGTGAGACGAACTCCGACGTCCTTACGATCCCCGAATTTGTTTGGCTATACTATAAAAGAGAGAAAGGAAAAAGAGTAAGCTACTATGCTTAGTAAGTTTACAAGTAAATAAATGACAACATTAACCAAGTATAAATATACTCATATTATACCATCAACTAACAAAATCTTTATTTTACTTCACTTACTCTTTAACTTTCCTGTTTAACATTCCTTTGCCTGAACTTTCTTGTAACATAGCCTGTATATTAGCCCAATGAACCGTTTGGAATACTTAGGATACTTGGGTTTTCCTACCTGATAATAGCCTGCCAATGCCATGCTCTAAGCATGGTCTTACATAGGATGTTCCCTATCCTGCCAAAGCCATATATCTGATATGGACTTACATGGGATGTCCCTGAACTGTCTCAATCTGCCAATGCCATATGTCTGATATTGACTTACATGGGATGTTCCTCAACTATCTCAACCCAAAATGCCATGACATATCGTATCCTATACATTCCTAAGGTTCAAACCGGCTTTCTGATACTTTTTCTCTGTTACCTCATCTTTAATTCAACATGGAATATTCTCATAAAATAAATCTATATATGTTGGAAATTAACAACATTAATATAAAATATCAAAATATTACATTTATTTACCATAAATTTACCTCGGTGTAAAATACGATCAACTTGACAACTTAATCTTCTATATTTTTCTTTCATCAGTCTATCCCCAAATTTCATTCTTCTTGATCTATAATTAGAAAATTTAGCTTACTTAATACTCACATTTATCAAAACAGTCCTTAACTCTAACTTTGGCAAAATTACAATTTTACCCCTAAACTTTTGCATATTTATACTTTTGCCTCAAAGCTCAGAAATTAAACTTGATCCCTAATTCTTATGTTTTAGAACATACAGATCATTTTCCCTCAATTGCAACATCAAATTCTCACTCTAACATATACTTATGAACATTAGGTATTTTTACTGATTACGTCGTTTTACTCGTTTTCACTTAAAATCGAGCAGCACAAGTTGTTTAACATAATTTAAAACTTCATATTCTATCATAAAACATCAAAATAAACATATTTCACCTATAGTTATTTTTCCAAATATGAACCCTAGGTAAAATTATTGCTAGAATAAGCTAAATCGAGTTATCGGGACTCTAAAAACGTAAAGAACATTAAAACGGGGCTTGGAAGCACTTACTATGAGCTTGAGAAGTTGAAGAAACCCTAGCTATGGAGACACATGAGTTTCGGCCCTTATGGAGAAGATGATAACAATTTTGCCATCTCTTTCCCTTTTAATTCCTTTTAATTGCCAAATGACTAAAATGCCATTCATTAAAACTTTGGTTATTTCCACCTATGTATGTCCATTTTTTGTCCATGAAAACCTAATGGTATAATTATCATTAAGGACCTCTACTTCAATTATGCTCTTCAATTTAATCCTTTCCTATCTAGAACTTATATTTATCAACTTTTGCAATTAAGCCCTAATAGGCAAATTAAACATGCAATTCGTGAAATTTTCTATCAATATTCTAACACATGCATCTAATCACTCGTTAAATCATAAAAATTTATCAGAATAAACTTTTCTATCTTAGATTCGTGGTTTCAAAACCACTGTTTCGTTTAGGCACTATTTTGAGATGTTACAATATAATTCTGTGACAGCAACATATTCATAGAGCCGATAATTCTATTAAATTATTCATTATGCACAAATACCTTCAATTAAAACAATTACAATAGCTAATAGTTCGATTTTTAACTATACGAACTTACCTCGTATATTCATCGACTATTCGTTTACTTTTCGTTTTCCTCGATCTAATTCCGGTAATTATTTCTCTCGATCTATATATATATAACAAATTCAATACTTTTAGTAACTATACAATTCAATTTAATCCAATTCACAAATATTTAGCAAATTTCACATTTGCCCTTATACTTTTAACTATTTTGCAATTTAATCTTTTTTGCACAAAATGGCAATTTTGCACAATTAGGCCAAAACCCATTATGGTCAAACTTCATATATCCATATAACAACCCCTGTTTCATTTTATTCATATTTCTAACCACCACATTTTAACATTTTTCAATTTAACCCCTTTTTGACATTTTTGTCAAAAATCACTTTATAAAACTTGTATATTTACAAACAACCATCAATATTCTATCAAGAAATATCAAAATACTCATATATTCAACAATGGCACATTTCAAAAACATAACCAATTTCAAAAATTGAGGCATGGGCTATCTATACCGAGCTGCAACGAGCTTAAAAACATAAAAATCATTAAAAACGGAGTTAAAACCGTACCTTAATCAACTTAGAAAGCCATGGCCGAATGCAAGGTATAAAATGGCTATGTTTTTCTTATTTATTGGGTGGAGAAGAATAATGAAATTATAATTTGACTTTTGTTTGTTTTTATTAAACATATACTAATAACACCAATTACTAAATTAACCTTTAAACAAACATTTATAATTCATTTAAACAAACCCACTACCATCCATTTAAGCCTTTAATGGTCTAATTTCAGCTCCAGTACTTCCATTTTAAAAGCCATAGCCATTGAAGTCCTTCTATTAATAGAACACATATTTATCGCTTTACGCAATTTAGTCATTTTTATCGAATTAGATAATTAATCGATAAAATTCCTTTACGAAACTTTCACACTGTAATACTATCATACTGTAAAACTTATAAAAATAATAAAATAAATATTTTAACTCGGTTAAGTGGTCCCAAAACCACTCATTCTGATCAGACTGAAAAATGGGCTGTTACAACTATTGCTTGGATATGAGAAAAGAATATAAGAATGTTGATTGTTTATGTGACAAGTTTGGTAATGCTCCGTAACCCTATTTCGGTGACGGATACGGGTTAGGGGTGTTACAGTTAACTTTTAAGCTTTGAAATGAAAAAAGATTGATTTGTAAAGTGAAAGTTGTTAATTTTGAAAATAAGGACTAAAATGTAAATATTTCAAAATTAACATAAAATTTCTATAATTATGGTTAATAGAGGGTTGTTGAAGGATGAAATTTGAAAGATATAGCCATTTCAATTTTAGGGACTAAATTAAATAAAATGAAAAAAATAGAGAACATTTGAAAAATAAAATTGAATTAATATATGATTACAATATGTTATTCTAAGATGTTTGAAATTGATAAATTGAAATAAATTATTATATAGATCGAGATTTGAGCTAATCGGGGGATAATCGAGGAAAAGTTAATTTTTGTGTATTAGTACTCGACGTTTATTGTATTGCTATTTTTGTCAAGTAAGTTCATATGGGACTTACTTTATTAATTGATGATATATTTGTGGTATATTGTTTTCTTTATAGTTGAATTGTTATTGTATAATGTTTTTGGCATCAAAAGGATTAAATTAAAAAAATATGAAATATATAATATATATGAACATATATGTAGTATCGAATGGTTATGTTGTGAGACACTATTAACACAAGTTATACTTGTAGGCTTTAATATGGTAACATGTGATGCTATGAAATATCTATATGTGAAATAGATATTGACTAGGTAGCAATTGACTAATGGTATAAAGTAAATATTATGGAATTGAATGTATTATATAGGGTTGAATGTTATATAATATAGGTCAAATTTGTACAAATTGAATGGTACAATTTAGGTACCATATTAAGGTATAATGGTTTAGTTGAATGGAAATTAGTGAATGTTTAGCTTTATTATGAAATTGATATGTATATAGCGATATTACATAGTTTAAATGTATATGTATAGCTTGGAGCTTACGATTTGTAACTTGATAAATTAATTCATTTAAATTTCTATCTACTTTCATTGCCTAACATGATCAAAGGTTAAAGTAATTTGATAATAATTGATGAAATCAAGTTGTTGTGAAATGTTAATTCTCGTGATGAAGGACTAAACTATATAGAATGAAAAATAGTGTATTTTGATGCAAGTATGGAATTGACTTTGTATTAGATTGAAAAATGTTATGTTATGAGATGACTTGTTGAATTGAGTTATGAATTTTATTTGTTGGAATATAATTGAAGTTCTATGGAAAATTTGTTACTTAGTAAATGTGCAACTAATGCTTTGGTTTATCTGATGAGGCACTGGGTGCTAATTAAATTGAAGACTGTTGGGCGCAATTTGATTACTTCGACTTGTCTGATGAGGCACTAGGTGCCAGACATATTGATAAGCGTCATGTGTAAATTATTCACTTCGAAAGACTGGTATGAAATTTGGAGTATGGTATGCTATTAAGATATAAATAATACATTTGGTATAATGTTATATTTTAATAAAACCTTGAAGGTTCTCATAAAATCTTCTTTTATTAATATTGCTTTTGGTAATGTCTTTGTATGGGTTACTCAACGTTTAGTTGTTTTCGTGTATAGGTTAGATTGTGTACGTGATCTTGTATATCGACTTTAGTATCTAGTGAATATCTCAAGCTCAATAATGATGTTGAACTTCCTTGTTAGCTAACTGGCATGTACCTAGGGGTGTCATTTTGTATATTGTATATGTTTTGTTTTGGTTGATCACAAGTTGAATTTATTTGGTTTTTGACTTTAAATGTCTATCTAACATGTATATAAGTGTAAATGATAGAATTATGGTAATTTATGATTAAAGCATTTGGATGACCAATATTTGAATGTGGATAATGGAACTAAGGTGATTGAGAATGGTATGGATGTCTTGATATGAAAATGTGATATTAATACATAACTAACAACTTGCACAAAAAGGCACATTTAAGTTCCACCAAGCTGGCACATGGTTGTATGTCACACACGAGCTAGTGGCATGGTTGTGTGATCACTAGAAGGTAGGAAACTTTTAATCCACACATGCACAGTGAGGTACATGGCCTAGACACACGGTCGTGTGACCCTTTTTTGCAAAAATTTTCCTTCTTATTGAAAAATTTCCAGTTTGATCCTTAATTGTTATCATGTAGACATAAAAGATTTCGTAAGCTTATTTGAGACTCAATTTATTTTGTAGATCATATTTTACATGGTCCATGAAATATTTTATTGTTTAATTAGATTTATTAGCCTAAATTGAATGTGATCTACTTTGGTAATTGTGGTAACATTCTGTAGTTTGAGTCTGACTACTAGACCGAGTAAGAGGTGTTATATAAAGGCATAGTAATATTCAGTCGACAAAGGCTCATATCGTTAAGGGTTCCTTAAGGTTCTAACTTGATGATTATGTGTTGTAGAATTGAGTCAGAGTGTTCAGTAGAGGAATGGACATAGACAAGACTACACTAATGATTGAGATGAGACTAAGTTCAAATTTATGTTTGATGCGCATTGAATGGATCATAACTTTAGGCCTTGAAGGCCTAAGATGGACTTGAGATTGAAATGTCAACTCGATGCAACAAGGTTACCAAAAGTGTGGCTTCATGTTGATTAGGTCATTGACATAGTAAGTGGGTGATTTCATGGTCCGCAATTTACTATGCTAGTTATCAAGGTTAAGCTTTCCTTAAATGATCTTGAGTGAAATTAAAGTACAATAACTTGGAAGATGGATTTTTTCGAATACCCTACAGTCCTAGAGGGATTTTGTGATGCAAACTGGGTAATTGATAAAGTTTGCTTTACAAGTGGGTATGTATTTACTTTGGGTAGAGCAACTATTTCTTGGAAGCTTTCTAAACAGACATGTATTGCTCACTCCATGATGGAATCAGAGTTTATAACTCTTGACTAAGCCGATAAGAGGCCGAGTGGCTTAGGAATATACTTGTAGAGATATCTTCATGGGAGAATGGAGTACTTTCTTTGGAGTATGTGAGGTCTGAAAGGAACCTAGCTGATCCACTAACCAAAGGTTAAGTAGGAAAATGGTTCTTGATTCGTTAAGGGGGATAGGTCTTAAAGGCCAGTGGTTGAGTAATTAATGGTGGATACCCAACTTAGTTATCTAAGTTTAATGTGATCAAACAAAACCATGGAAAGACTCATAGTGTACATTCTACATATCGCTATGGAGGACGATGTAATGCATAAGGTTGAGTTCTCACTCTTAATAAATTAATATCCCATGATTTGGGTGGTCCTATTGAGACGGACTTGGTGAATTCACCGACATGTAAGGTTGAATGATGTACATGTATAAGATTGAGTTCTCACTTTTAATGAATTCATATCCCAGGATTTGGGTGGTCCTACTGAGATGAACTTGATGAATTCACTGATATGTGAAGTTGAGTTTATTACTCTTAATGAGTCCATATCTCGGAGTTTTTGTGGTCCTATTGAGACAGATTTGATGAATTTGTCAAATTTAAATGTGAGAGGATGAGCTTAATAAATGCTTTTAATGATTTCATAGTTTTGATCCGAGTGGTCTATATTGAGATAGACTTGATGAAATCACCTACGTAAGTGTGAAAGACTAGCCACCTTTTATGAAAGACATTGGGCAATCTTTCTAGAGCACTTACCAATATCCTGAGGTGTATTGGTTAAAACTTGTTAATCTATTGCGAAACATCAATTGGATCTGAGATTAGTCATGTGCCATGAGTTAACCCCTATATTAACAAGTTTAAGATTCATTCACTTGTTAAAGAGAAGAATAACTCATTTCACTTTGTACTAGTTCAAGTTCACAAGATACTGGTGCTTAAATGACAAATGTTACTATTCCTCTTCTTACGTTTTACCTTTTTTTCATGTTTACAAAAATTACTTTGCTGAGGGAATGTTGGTAATGTAAATTGAAAAAAAATTAAACGGTTACGATGTGACAAAATCAGAATCTAGCTTCTAAACGGTTACAATTTGACAAAATAAGAATCTGGCCGTTGAGATTTTTTAGGGAATTGACTCTGCAAATTTATCGTTTTGCCCTTTTAGAAAATAGTATAAATAGGAGGTCATTCTCCTCATTTTTCATAGAACACAATAAGAAAAAAAAATAGCTTATCTCATCCTTCTGTTCTCTAAATTTTGGTGTTCTGTGAAATTACATGAGGGGGAAATTTTGTTTAAGAGGTTGGGTTTTAAGCGAACCGTCTATAACCCCTCCAATCTTTCCTGGGAATTGAACCTAGTATGGTTTCGCTGGTTTTCTTCCATTTTATTTTCCAATCAGATTTCTAACCAATTGCTTTTGTTTTTTTTTTCTTTTGATTCCTTTCAAGAAGAGCAATACCAATTGTGTTTCACCTTTTTTATTCAAGTGTATGAACATTGAAGTACTGTGTTAACCTTCAGGAACGAAGTCCACTACACGATTACACCAATCAGGATGAATTTACTTCTAAGGTAGTGGTTCTTCCACGACACAGTGATTGCTTTATTTATTTACACTTAGTTTGGTTTTCTATCAGTGCTAATGATTTTGTTTTGCAGTAGTATATTTCCAACAAGTACAAGGTCCAAGCTTCTTCACCTCATAAATTCTTGGTTAACCCACTCAGGACTTCTTCCCCATTCTTCACATATTACCCTTCAAACCCAAGACCACATCTCACCCACTTTTCTTTGCTCTCATTTTGACTATTTTCTAATTAGAACCACCCTTTTCGACCTTGACTTTTATGGCTCAAATTAGTTCCACTCAGTCAATTCTTGCCTCTCAACTCAACCCATTCAGGATATCAAGCTCAATGTCACCTTGAAATTTTAAAAATTGAATAATGATAAATTAAGTTCAAATAGAAAGAAAAAATTGAAGTTTTTTTTTGGAGAAAGATGGAGGTGAAGGAAATAATGGTAATCGCAATAGGGAAGTAGAATACGAAGTTAAATTTTGAGGATTAAATTGAGATTATTTGTAAATTTTGAGGGGTTTTTTTTTAAAACTATGGTTAAATTGATATAAATGTAAAAATTTAGTGCTAAATTTATTATTATATCGATTTTTTAACTTCCACATCACTTTCCTTTGAAAAATTTAGCGCACTTAATGAATATGGACAAAAAAAATAATTTTGATTAGTTTGGTGACGAAGTTTAAAAAAAAAAGATAATTGGGTGACAAAAAAAAAGGGTAATTATTGGGTGACCTATGATGTAATTTACCCTATATATTAATACCATACTATGTAAACATTAAAAGATTTTTTTTTAAATATTAAAAAAAGGTGTTACATTGTCTAAATTTAGAATTTTAATAAAAGAAAAACCATCTAAAATATTAAATACCAAATTAAAAATAATATATATTTTAAAAAGGTTAGAGGGTTTTAAAAGTCCTTGAACTTTAAAAAAAAAGTCTTATATTTTCTTTTACACTCAATTGAGCCATTGAACATTAAAATTACTATCAATTAAGCCATTTGACCATTAAAGTTAATGGTCAATCGTTATAGAATAACGACAATTGTTTTTATGGGTGTTTTTGCCACATGGCACATTAGGATTGTGCCATGTGGAGAAAACACGTATTTTATATTTTAAAATTATTAAAAATTTTAAAAAATATAATATATATATTTTAAAAATAATTTAAAAATTTATAAAAAATTCAAGTTAAAAAATTATAAAATTATTATAAATGACAAGAAATTATATAAATTGTAAAAAAAGTTCCAAAAAATTAAAAATAAAAAATTATAATTTATAAAAAAAATATAAATTACGAAAAAAATATAAAAATTGAAAAATATGAATTTTTAAAAATATATAAAATTATTAATAAAAATAATAGAATTTAAAAAATATTACAAGAAGCATAAAAATTATAAAAATAAATTAAGAATATAGAAAAAATTATAAAAGAACTAACATTTTTTTCATTTACACACTAATTATCATTAACACTTTAACGCCTATTGAAAATTATAAAATATTTATTTGATTCTTAAAGCTAATTGTTGTTCTCGTCCATTGGAGACCTCCCCAAAACTTGTATCCCTTTGTCCATCTTTAATGATAATAGAAGAGTATTTAGAGATGTAAACTAAGGTGGAGAAATGAGTTGAGAAGACATTGACAATTGAGGTTGTTTGTATATAAAATTGTAAAGATTTTTTATATTTTTAATTTTATATAATTTTTAGTTTTTTTTCTAATTTATATACTTTTTTGAATAACTTTGAATCATTTGTATTTTTTTTTTTGTAATCTTATATTTTTTTTATAATTTTTTGCTCTTCTCTATATTTTTATTAATTTTAATAATGTTGTTCGTACTTTTAAATTTTTTTTATTTTTCACATAATTTATATAAATTTTAATTTTATACTATGTTAACAATTTTTAATTATTTTCTGGAACTTTTTTTATAATTTATACATTTTTATTTATAATAATATTTATAATATTCTATATTTTTATATTTTTCAATTTTTAATTTTTGATTTTTTTAATAATTTTTATGGTTTTCTATACATATTTAATTATTTTTATTAAATTTAAATATAAAATACTAGTTTTCGTCACATGACACAATCTTAACATATCATGTGGCAAAAAAACTTAGAAAAAATTGTTGACATTATTTAGTACAATTGACTTTAACTTTAATGGTGAAATGATTGAATTAATCATAATTTTAATTTTGAATGGCTCAATTAAGTGCAAAAAAATATAGAGACTTAATTGATTTTCTTTTAAAAAGATTGAAGGGCATTTAAGACCCTTTAACCTTTAAATAATAATATTGACAAAACTCAAATGAGATTAAGTTAAATCATTACAAATATAAATTAAATTAATTAAAATTTTAAACTCACATTTCATAATTAAACTAAACTTAAACCTAACATAAAATATGCCTATGAAACCTGCACTCAAACCCAAACTTTTGATTTTGCAATTTTTCTTGTCAACAAAAAGTCTGGCATTAAAAGACATGGCTCCTTAACATGTGTGGGCTTTTCACTTCACCATGCCACCGACCGGTTGAAACAAAGAAATTAGCTGGTGAGAGTTTTGGCGAAGCCCACATGTTGAGGTCAAAGTATCGACCAGCTTATTAATTATTACTTTCTTTTAATCAAACTAATCCACCTCATCCCCTGAATTTGATTTGACGCTACCACGTTAGCCTCACTAATGAAAAAAAAACAAAGACACCGATAGTGAATGGATTCAATGTCAAAAAATTAAAGTAGAGTGTAAGTTTTCTTGACTTGACTTTCATTATTAACTATATTCATTTTAATTAAATTATCAATAAATTTATATTTTTATCACTTCATTTTAATATTATATAAAATAATTATTGAAATATTAAAAAATTTTCATCTAAGTCATTGAATTATTAAAAGGTTTTATTTAAGTCACTAGATTAATTTTTTTTTTTAGAAAAAGTCTAACTAGTGAGCTCTAAGCGACAATTTGACAACTGATTCAATGGATCAGTATCCATCGATAAGTAGAAAAATATGCTTTAGATCCAAGTCAATTTAGGAATGAGAGCTTTCAATTGATACAGGAGATACGAACAAAGAAGGCCATACAGCAACGATTTCAATAGTCCAGTGACTTAAATGAAAACTTTCGAATAAAATGACTATTTTGTAATTTTTTAAAATTGAATGACCAAAACATAAACTTACTAATAATTTAATATATAATTTAAACTTTAAAAAATTAAGAAAATGACGGAGTAGAGGGGTCTTTTGACATATTTATACCTATCATTTACCATTTATTTATTTTTATATCATTATGGAGCTCTTAATTAAGTGACTTGGCTCAACCACATAAACTAAGTAGGAAACTGACAAAACACCCAAAGGAAAATAAATATGAAATTAGTTTATTGATTTTAACAAAAACCTCCTATATAACCTGTTATATATATTTACGAAAAAAATATTTTTCATTCATATATTTTGAACCACCCAAATAGTGGTTGTCTCATAATATCTGAATCACTTAACATTAATTGAATTAAAATATTATTATGTTATGCATTATAATATAAGATTATATTTTAAAATTAATTAGTATATTAAAAATGAATAACTATTTGCTATAATTCATAATGATAAAATTAGTCCCTAACGTTTAGGTGTTAAGTCACTTTGGCCTTTAAATTTTTTTTTTTAGAACACTTTCACACATGATCTTTGTTTTTTTGGTCAAATTGGTCATTTTTTAATGGTCTTGCTGACGTGGCCATTAAGGGACTAATGGTGCTAACATGAAATTTTTTTTCCCACCTAGGCCTCATATGTATGTAGATGCTGACGTTGTAACAACTCAATTTCAGTGAAATCGGAATACTGGTTTGGGGACCACAAATCCGAGATAAAAAGAAAATTTATTTTAATATTTTTGCATGGTCTAAAATATGATAGGAAAGTCGTATGAAAATTTCGATAGAAAAATTTTACCGATTAAGTGATTAATTAGACAAAGGACCAAATTACATAAAATGTAGAAGTTGAATTCTAGAAGTTAGAAGGATTAAAATAGCTATGAAATTCAAAATGTGAGGTCCTTATATGGTAATTAGACCATTAATTAAAGGTTAGTAGATATTTATGGGTGAGTCATCCATGGAAATTGAGAAAAGAAAAGGACTAAATTGGAAATTAGGGAAATTTAAGGATGATAATTAAATTAAATGAGAATTATCATCATTTTATATCATCTTCTTCCCCAATTTTTACATGGAAACCCTAGGAGAGAGGAAACAAACTTTCTTTGCTTAATTAGGTAAGTAATCAAGTCCCGTTTTTAGGAATTTCTATATTTTTGAGATTGGGGAAGTGTAATCTATCTAAATTAAGGATTAATTTGAAAAGTTATCAAAGAATAAAGTTTTTGTCATAGATGAATATGCTGAAAATTGGAAATTTATGAAAGAAAATTAAAGGTTGTTAGTAGCTAAAAAACTTTTACAAAGTGAATTTGCATGAAATTGATATTTAGGGACTAAATTGTAAAGTTGTGAAATTCAAAAAAAAATTCTGAATTTTTTGAATCAAAAGTGCTGTAAATGATACATGAAAATTTTGGTTAGGCTTGGAACAAGGATTAGATTGCATGAATTTCATTTTCCGAGCCTAGGGATGAAATTGAAATTTATGAAAAGTTTAGGGGCAAAATAGTAATTTTTCCTAGAGTGTAAATTGAATCCAAATGAATATGGAATATTGATGAATAATTTCATTTATATAGATCCGAAAAACTCAAATACGAAGTTAGATCGAGGAAAGAAAAAGATTTCGGATTAGTAGATTTTCGTACGAACAAGCATCAAGGTAAGTTCATGTAACTTATTTGTAAAATGAAATGATTCAATTAGTTTGAATGAGTTGCATGTGAGTTGAATTAGCCAAAAGCATGTTGTAACACCCCAAACTCAGCCTAGACGTTACGACCGAATCTGACATGTCACATCGAAGTGCTTTCCAAAACTTGGACTCGTTGATAAAAATCTATATTTCAGTTAAAACCCATTTAGTCTTATTTCTTGTGAAAATTTGAAAAAATTTCGGTATTATAATTTGAAATCGACTTATTAAAACATCAGCCATAATTGTTACTGTTGGTTTCTTAAACTGAATAAAACCGCGGAAGCTTTTCTAATTAAAAACCTTGAAGTTTTAAACGCGTGTTTTTCTTGAAAACAGTTATTATTTTGAAAACTCATTTTTCCCTATTCTAGCAGTTTAAAATAAGAAATCAAAACCCAATCAAAAATTAAATCCACCAAAATGGCCTTATTACATAACCAAAACCCAGTATGAAATTTAAATAAATAAAGTCAAAAGCAAAACATCTGCGATCGTGTAGCCACCTTCGAGTCCCACGCGACTCCAAATCGCCTAAGGCTGGGGATTACCTGTACAGTTAAAAGAAAGGGTGAGTTTGCAAAAACTCAGTATGTAATCCCTTATTAGTCAAACAGTAAACAGTGCATGCAGAAATAGGCTGGGCCTGAGCCCTATTCAGTAACAGAACAGTCTGGGCTTTAGCCCTATACAGTAACAGTATGGGCCTAGGCCCAATACAGTATCAGTACAGTGCAGATATGCAACCCATCCCCATCCAACCAACATACCACCCGTACCAACCAACACACCATGTGGGGATTAAATCGACCCAACCAGCCAACACACTAATATCGCAGCGAAGCTACTAGTAATAGTAATGCAGCAAAGCTACTAGTAACAGTAAGTGTGGCATAACCACTAGTATCAAAATATGTGGCAAAGCCACCAGAAACAGTAAAAATGTGGCAGAGCCACTAGTACTCTCTCCGTAACAGTATTCCAGCCCCATGCAGTATGACGTGTCATAAATATTACGTGTATGCAGTATGTCACACTCGGTATCAGTCATATAAATATCATATACGCATCAATCAACCTAACACTAGGAGTGTAACGGTCATTTCATTAGTTAGGGGTAAAACAGTAATTTTACCCCTCAGGGGTATTTTGGTTATTAAACTAACTTTGGGGTCTCGTTACAGATAATGACCTCTCAGAAGGTCTACCGTCGCCTCGAGCGACTCAAGTAACCTATATGGCCAAAACAGTGTAAATGGGCCTAAAGCCCATTAATCGGCCTAAGTGGGCCCACACGCTCGTGTGGCCCATTTAGACCAAATTCAGTCCCGACTATGCGAATTTCATAGTCCAATCCATTATTTGTCACTTACCGTGGATTTTATCCGTGTGGGGCCCACAAGTCCATTAGGCCCACATGGTCCATTTCGGCCCAACGAGGCCCATAACAGCCCAAGCCCACTAGAACGTTTGTGGTGGCCTCTACAGTCTATCGCCCATGAATTGTAGGCTCGGTTTACCTCACGAGTGATCGCACGCTCGCGAGGCCCCAGATGCCGAAGTTTCGGCATTTCGATTTTTCGGCTTTTGCCGATTCACAGTTAAACAGGGGTGTGAATACACACCTTTTTGGTTTTTGACAGTAACAGAATGGTGTACGGTTACACACCTTTTTGTGAAGTCGAAAGAACTGCTCACGCCCTAAGCCTACATTCATTCCAACATTTAGTTATTCTTTTACTTTTAATCGATCATAATCATCTAATCTCCAAAAATAACACTCCTGCTTACCTTGACCGAAAGAAGTGTGGCTAAATATACCTAAATTAGTTAGAGTCGATCACACGTATCCTGGCACTTAACTACACACATGACAGATTAATAGATAGAACCGATTAAAACGTAGCCCAAAACCCATATAGATAATACTTTTAGAAACTAAGAGTAATCGGCTTACACCCAAACATAAAAAGGTATCGAAAATACCTTAATCAAATATTGGAAGACAGGGTTTAAATGGTTCGTGGACGCTTATGCCCTTCACTCCTCATTAATACCTGGAATCTACGAGCACACATCATGGAAAAGGGAGTCACCATTCGGCAAACACAGAGTACTAAGAGAAAGGGGTATTCGGTTTTAAGAAGATAATAGAAGAAATAGATTTGACGGATCAGTCAACGGTACACTTACCGAAATTGATGACTACAAAGAGAGTTATGTAGAGGAATTCAATCGATTGTTAGAGAGTAGCTAAGGGTTATGGTATCTGGCTCGATACAAAAGAAAAGGGATGATGATGGAATCGGTTAGAACAGATTGGATATATTCGACCAAGCACAATAAGAAGGAGATAATAAAATGAGAGTACACAAAAAAAGTCTAATGAAGAAATTGGCTAAGGTTGGGGGAGAGTGGGAAGCAAAGAAGAAGATGAAGAAAAGATGAGAAGGCTCGGTTTAGAAGGGAGACCGAAAGGAGAAGAATTAAAGAGGGGGAAGAAACAATATTCGGTCTTGGAGAAGGAAGAGAAGCAAAACCAAAAGTGGGAGAGGAAAGACAATTCGGCAATGAAGAAAAGTGTAATCGGCACACTAACCAGTCCCCCAAATGTCAATTCGGCAGTACACTAACAACCAATATAGAGAGCAGGAATGAAAGCTATTTCGACACTTCAAGATTTTAGAGCAAAAGACCAAAACGAAAATGACCAAAACGGAATTCCTCTCATGCCCATAAACTATATTCGGCAACTAGTGCCCAAACCGACTTGCACTTCCAAAGACTCCAATTTTTAGCCAACACCTCCCTCAAATCAAGCTCATTTCCCCTCACCATCCATGCACCTTAATGTACTTTGAATCTTTGGAGATGCATTCCCGTTGCATATACATGCATCCACAAATTTAATGGAATGCCATTAATGCATTCATCCTCCCTTATTATGCATGAATCTTCCAAAACATACATACACCTCCCTTAGGCCATCCATGCATGGAAAATGAATCTTTAGGTGCATTGGATGTTCAGTTGCATGAATTTGGAGAAGAATATGAATTGTCACATGGTGTCTTTTGGTTGGACGGCCATGTACCTACAACACTATAAATAGAACCAACATAAGCTCATTTCAACACAAGACAAAATACGAACAAAGATAAAAAATATATATATATATATATATAAACATGTTATGGATTAAAACATAATAAACATGACATGTTAAAACAACAAACATGTAAATATCATGTACAGAACTCGAATAATAAATTTCATTTTAAATTTGGATCCCTTGCATTTAGGCCAATCTCGAGTCCTTCTAGCCAAATCACATTATGTGATTGAGATCACATCATACCCTCCGACTTTTAAGTGATTTGTCCTTAAATCAGGCTATTTGATTGAGAAAAATCTTTGAAGGTTAAGACCTCTTAAAGAATGCTCCTCGTGATTTAATTAGAAATGATTCCTTTCAAAAACCTAGAAATTAAGCAAAGCTTTAAAAATTGTTGAGTTTAAAGCTCGATCCACCATTTCTTCTTCGTAAGGAATTTCCTTTACCTCGTGACCTCCATTGACACAAAATAAATCAAATATGTAGCAAATGAACAAATACTATTTTTTTGGGACCCTTTTCAAAAAATGAACATATAAACCAACTTCTGGATCAAAGACATAATTTTGCCTTACCATCTCAACATGAAACAAAAGCTTTCTTTCCAGAAATGACAAATAAATTTTGAACTAGAAAAAGTTATTCATACCATTGTTTAAAATGAAGTTGTTTACACTTGAATCCTTGTAAAAATCGTGTATTGACACTTAATCTGAGTTTAAACACACGATTTTGATCACTTATCATAAAATGAATCAAAAGTTTTTCTTTCAAAAACAACTTACTCATGCTAAACAAAACAATTTAGGTATAGACAAGTTCAAACAAACGAAACCCTTAAACTTTCTTTGAATAAGCTAAATGAACCAGAAAGCTATCTCATGATGAATCAAAAATTCCACATAACCATTAAAAACATCAAGATTTTGATGTGAAAACTTACTCCCGAAAACACTAGGATAAGGTGACACATCGTAACAAGATCTTTTGAAAATAAAATTATTAGCAGTCTTATCAACTTCATTCAAAATAAATTTCCTTTATTCAATTGCCAAAGATTCCTTACCTTCCTTACCTTTTGGCATTTGAAGAGTACCTTTCTCCTAAACATAGAATCACCTTTCGTTTGGAAAGTAATGTAGTTGAAACTCCACCATTGGATCTTTAGAAACTTGAGACAAAGAGATATCACTGTAACACCTCTTACCCGTGTTCAATGCCGGAACAGGGTACAAGGCATCACTAGATTTTTTACACTTACAAATACACAAAACCGGCTATAAAATTTCTTTCAATTTAGAATAAAATTACATTCTTATCATATATACATTAATTCATTTACTAACATGCAAGCATACTCGTTCATGTATTATATCATTATGACTCATAACATAGATATTTTTAGTCATATCACATAGTCTTATACAAAAATAAAATTTCCATTAATTTAGGCCAACTCAGTAACATATATACATATATTCAAGTCCTTATACATGCCATAAACTTATAAATATTTCGGAATCTTTTAATACTAACCTCAGCCTGATAGTGTGATAGTATCTCCGGTAACCTCCAACTCGAGCTAGCATCTGAAACTCTATAAGAAAAAGGAAGGGAAGGGAGTAAGCATTATAGATTAGTAAGAAATATGTAAATAATAATCAATTTATTACAACCTTTTATAAAACTTCATAACATGTTCTCATAATAGTATAATTACAAATACACATAGTCCCACCATTTACTTAAGCCATTTTCAAGTTGTTTACTCGAGTAACAGTCACTAAATTATTTTTATCTAGTGCTACGAAACTGAAAATTAAGATCTGTAAATTTTCCAGAAACTAGACTCATATATCTTCCTGTCATAAAAATTTCAGAATTTTTGGTTTGGCCAATTAGTACAGTTTCAGTTTATTCATTGAAGCCTCCCCTGTTTCACGGTTTAGCAGTTCTGACCATTTTGGTTTGGCCAATTAGTACAGTTTATTCATTGAAGCCTCCCCTGTTTCACGGTTTAGCAGTTCTGACCATTCTTCACTTAAATTTAATTATCTTTTTCTATAGAATTCAAATGAGGTTTTTGTTTCTTTATTCTAAAAATATACTCATTAAGAAGTCTAACCATATAAATTATGCTCCATAATTATTTTTTTTACAATTTTTAATGAATTTTCCAATTCAAAATAGGGGATCACAAAGTCATTCTGAACAAGTCTCACAAAAATATAAATATATTAAAATAAAGAATTCCTTTGCTTGATTTGTTTCCTTTATATGAAAATAGACTTAATAAGATTTAATTCCATGTCTCATTCAACCTCAAATTTAATTCCTACCATTTTTGGTGATTTTTCAAAATCGCTCATCTGCTGCTGTTTTAAGCTGTTTATCCCAAATTTCACTTCTTTCATTAAAATTCCTTATTATCATGATGCGAGCACGCCCAGCGAACCCCAACCATCAAGTCTTTCGAGTAGAGCATTGCTCTGTTGGCAAGCTGATTCTAGCTCCTTTCCAGCTCCCCGAGCTCCGTCTTGCTTAAATTTAGATCATTCAAGCTCAATTCAGCTTGCCTGAGCTAAACCAAGCTCATTCCTAGCTTATTTCCAGCTCACGAGCTAAACCTTAGCTCAACTTCAGCTTAGGAGTTTAACCTCAGCTCAACTTTAGCTCACAAGCTAAAGCTTAGCTTATTTTTAGTTTAAACTCAGTTTTGACTTTAATGAATTAAATAAAATCCGAAAATGTCTATTTAAGCATTAAATCTATCTTATTAATATTTGTTTTTAGTATGTCATAGTCATTACCTATTTTAATTATGTTCTCATTTTAGCCGATTTAATGCATGCCATTAATATGTTCATATTAGTGCTGAATTTATGTGTGTTCACATGATGTCTTATGAATTGTTTTATTTCTTATAGGTGCAATGCTCATGGACGGCACAATGAGTGCTTGAAGATTCAACTTATTTGGACGGTACACATGCATGAATGAAGAAGTATTAAATGCTGGTGCATGTATGGCTAGATGCAAGGTTTCTACAAATTCATGCATGTGCCGAATGCATGTATGGACATTAAAGGCTAGTCTATGAATGGATCAAATGCATGGGATGATAGAATGCATAAATGGCTTAAGTGCATGTACGGTGGCTGTCTCCTAACTTTCCAAGGCACTTACTCGGCCAAGAAGTAGCTGCCAACTAATTCTATATTGACCGTAGAGCTCCTTGAACATGTTCACACTTTGAATTAACTTATAAGCTACTATACATGCATGGATGTATTCAAGAACATCCAAGGAGAAGGATTAACTCATAAATTCAGCATATTGATTAAATAGTATGCATGCACAAAGGGGAGAACGAATTTGCAAGGTTCATGCCCCCCATTCATGAACCTACATGCCATTAAAGTGCTTATTTATGACTGTGAATGTTCCATGCAAGTGCAAGAACGTCCCAAAGAGATGAAAGCAACCTTTGGTGTTCATACAAGGCACTTGAAGCCTTCTTCATGGCTAAGTATTCATGTACATTCCTTCATTAGCCAAATCTAGACTAGCACCAAGAAGGATTCATGCATCCATGTATACCCATGCTTGAAGACATTCATTCATCAACTTTATGAAGAGTTTCCTTAATTTTGAAGCTACCCATTGAGCTCCTTTTCAGCCGAAGTTGGACATCCAAATTAAGGGTTTTCCTTCTAGATTTTTCTAGGATTTTCTAGCTAAAATTCTTAGCTTTTAAGTTGTCCATTCGGCTACTCCAAATTAGCCTATAAATAGTCCTTATTTCATTTGTAAAGGGTTAGACCTCTTGTTTGTTTAAACTTTGTTAAATTTATATGGAATTTGTGAGATTTCTTTCTCTCATATTTCATTGAGGACTTTGTTGGCTTATCTAGGAAGCCTAATGGTGTCAACCCTGTTTTTCACTATCCTGAACTTATCACTATCAAATAGCGTGGCGTTCACCCTTATACTGAGGTTCCTACTTTGTTAAGTAGCGGGTCGAGGTTCTATCATTTTCATTTCCACCTTGAAAGCGTATAAGTACTTGGGTCAATATTTCTTAATATTGGTTCTTACTTGCTTTTAAGTTCACCATCTTCCATAACCATCATTCATTAAACTAGCTTCCATCTATTTTCATTCCTAACTTAAACGAACCACCCCTTACCTTTCCACCCTTTTATTGTTACCTATCTATAAACATAAACCTATCTTGAACCCTTTTTTTTATAGCTTCCGTCATTATTTACTTAAAAACATCCTTTTAAAGTAGGCCGAATGATATTTTCTCGTAGACGATCAGGCAATCAAGCATACGACTCGACTCACCCCGAGCTGGTTCGTATCATATCAACTTTCAAAATAACACTTATCCATATTATCTTATCAAAACTCGATCACTTAACTAACTCATAGTTCAAAACCCATAAATTCATATCACGGTACTTATTTCCACATTTTTCGCATAAATTTCCTTTTAACAAACTTGTTTCTCCCGTTGAACACTTCGGAATGTAACAATATCTTGTGGTGTTGGCCCATAATTCCACCCTCCGTAATTGATGCCCAATTTCGTGGTATACGCACATAGCACCACACTATTGGGCTAACATATGCATTCATGGCATACGCACTTAGCACCACTTTTCGAATCAACATGCATAACCGTGGCATATCCACTTAGCACCACGTTATATGTATAACCGTGGCATATCCACTTAGCACCATGTTACACGTATAACCGTGGTATATCCACTTAGCACCATGTTTTTCCGTTCCGAAGGTTCAATTAAGATTTCCTCATTTAATCCCAATTCATCAACCACAATTCACCGTTTATATCCATTAATTGTACAATACTAAAACTTATTTCATATGCCATACAATAAAACATCATAACATAAATAAAACAATACATTATTTACATATAAACTTACCTCAATGCAAAGGATGATAAATTTGCAATCTAGTCCACAACTTTTTCTTTTCCCCGATTCGAGTCGATTCCACATTTTTTTTATCTATAATAACACATTTCACTCATTTATTCCATATACAACTCAAATTAACTCAAATTTACATTTTGGCAAAATTTACATTTTACCCCTAAACTTTGTCAAAATTATGATTTTGCCCTTAGGCTCATAAAATAATTTTATTCAATTTCTTTGCATTTTAGGCTTAACTGAACCATTTCAAAAATATGGAAGCCCACAATTTTCATTAAAAATCAACTTATGACCAATTTTATAACTTTTACAATTTAGTCCTTTCGGACGTTTTCATTCGAAAATTACTCGGCAAAAACCGTTTCTCTAACCATAAACATGCATAATCTACCATAATTCATCAAAATACATAATTATTCAACATGGGACAATTTTTGAAATCAAACCCGAACTCAAATAAATGGTAGAAATAGAGAAATCATGTTACTAGGATTTCAAAAACGTAAAAATCATTAAAAACGGGGCTAGAACAGACTTACAATTGAGCTTGAAAGCTTGAAAAACCCTAGCTATGGTTTCTCCATGCTATATTCAGCCTTGAGGAAGAAGATGAGCAAAAATTGGCTTTTAATTTGATTTTTAATTCATTTAATCAATAAATGACCAAAATGTCCCTAACATAAAAATATTCTTTTTCACCCATTTCATGTCCATTTTGTCCAATAAATTAACAAATGGTCTAATTACCATTTAAGGACCTCCAATTTAAAATTTCATAACCATTGGACACCTCTAACCTGTAGAACTCAACTTTTGCACTTTTTACAATTTAGTCCTTTTGACTAAATTGAGTGCCCAAACGTCGAAATTTTTGTACGAAATTTTTACAAAATAATTTCATAAAAATTTAAACCATAAAAATATAAATAAAACACATTTCAATTAAACACCTTTACCTTCTAGAATGAACATTTTACTACTTTTGCAATTTAGTCCAATTTATCAAATTGGACACACAAATAATAAAATTTTGTAACGAAAATTTCAAAAAATATTGAAAACACAAAATAAATTTTAAAACTCAATCAGAATAAATATTTTGACCTCAGATTTGTGGTTTCGTAATCACTACTTCATTTAGGCCCTGTATTGGGCTATTACAATCACAGAGCAAACTCAAATGTTGTTTAGTTAACACATCCCTCCCTTTTCTACGAACATATTCTTTCTTTGCACTCTCTTAATTTTTAATCTTAATTTCTTTTATCTCACACTCCTCTTTTTTAATTTCTTTTTACTATTCACACTCTCTTTTTATTTCAATTTCATTTCTCGCACTTTCTTTTTCTTTTTTGATTTCTTTTTTTCTTCTCTCAAGCTCTTTTATTTTCCTCTTATTTTTTGTAACATCCCAATTTAGGGCTTAGTCAGAATAGTGGTTTCAAGACCACAAATCCGAAGTAGAAATATTTTTTATGATTGTTTTGAGGTCCATGACATGTTTTCATGATTGTGAGAAGGTTTCATGAAGAAATTTTGTGAATAAGAGTCCAATTTGACTTTTAGGACTAAATTGCAAAAGTTGCAAAATGTGTGTTTTAACTGCTAAAAGGGATTTGATTGTGATGAGTTCTTAAATTAGAAGTCCTTATATGGTAATTAGACCAATATAGTTTAGTTTGGACAAAAAATTAGCATAGAAGGGACAAAACATCAAAGTTTTAAGTGAAGGGCATTTTGGTCATTTGGTTAATTAAAGATTAAAAGGGGGAAAATCAAGCAAAATTTTGTTCATCTTCTTCAAGGTAGGGCCAAAACTTCTATACTCTCCAAGCTTTATAGCAAGTGCCTCCAAGCCCCGTTTTTAATGTTCTTTGCATTTTTCAAGTCCTCGTAGCCCGATTTACCTATTTCTACCATTATTTTGAGCTAGGGCTCATGTTCAAAAATTTACCCATGTGTGACATGCATGTATTTTGATGTTTAATAAAGAAATATGAAAGTTTGATGTGTGATAAGCATCTTTTACAAGGTGATTTTTCATGAAAACACCTAAAAAGGACTTATTTGTAAAAGTGGTAAAATAAGTGGTAAAAATCTGATTTAAAAGAAAATGTGGGTTGTTATAAGCATTAAATGTGTTCAGCTAGGCTTAAAGTACAAAGAAATCGAATGAAAATCATTTTTACGAGCATAAGGACTAATTTGTAAATATGTGAAAATTTAGGGGCAAAATTGTAATTTTGCCAAAGTATGATTTATGGGCTATTTTGAGCAATGTGATAATTAAATAAGTGAAATTTTCTATTATAGATCAAGAGAAATGGAGTCCGAATCCAAACCGGGAAAAGAACAAGCTTTTAGACTAAATCGAATAGTTAGTCATATTTTGGTACCGAGGTAAGTTTGTGGGTAAATAATGCAACATTTCATTATTATATATTCAATACTTTAATATTGCATGAATTGTGTAATTATTTTTATGAAATTGGTTAATGATGAATCGATGACGTTGTGACGAAGTTTCGATATCCCGAAATTCCGGTTGAACCTTAGGAATAGATAGGATACAAATGTCATAACATTAGGGTTATTAAGATTCCGTATAAGACCATATCTAGGATATGGTATCAATATGTGATTACGTGTAAGACCATAAATGGGATATGGCGTCATTATGAGATTTTGTGTAAGACCATGTCTGGGACCTAGCATTGATATGAGACATCGTGTAAGACACAATCTCTGGGATATGGCATTGGCATCTTGCTATGCGTATGAGATTTCCCGAATATCCTTTAGTATTCCAAGCGGTTCAATGGGTAACTCAAAGTTTATGTCAAAGAAATGACGAGTTATGAACATGTTGAAAGGGTACATGTATGTACACGAAGCTCATTAAACATTGAGATTATGACTTGACTAGTTCTCAGTAAGAAGCGAATGAAGGAATCATGAACATGAGTTTTATTGTTCACTATGTGAATGACATGATTTAAGATGTATCTATGATACTTAATGACATTGTGACAAGTCATACTTATGTTAAGTGTATGATATTGCATGATTAATATTGTTAATTATTTACATGCAAACTTACTAAGCTTTATGCTTACTCCCCTTTCTTTTCCATTTTTCTTATAGTATCGTCAAGCTAGCTCGAGGATCAAAGGACGTCGGAGACTTGATCACACTATCAATTGGAATATTTGGGTATAGCTAGTCTTGACATTTTGAGTATGGCATGTATAGGGATTTGGTCTTTTTTTTATATGTCATATTGGTTTAGCCAAATATGTGGGTTATGATAATACTTGATTCATTATGTATAAGGCCATTAAAAGTTGGCCAATATTGATACTTGATATATGCATATGGTGATGTTATTCATGATTGAGGTAGTTTGCATGTTTAAGTTGTTAAGTGTGTGAGATATATGCATGATGGATGTGGTATGCAAATGATGTGTGGAAGACTTGATTTAAGAATGTTGATAGCTTACTTATGTTATGTTATATGCCTTTGAAGTGGTGTAAGTGTACTTGTGTTTCAGGATGGCAAAAGGCTTGGTAAATAGTCTTAGAATTGTCTACATGGGTCGACATACGGGCGTGTGTCTAGGCCTTGTGTGATACACGATCAACCCCATAGGCGTGTGAACAGGCCATGTGTCCCTTACACCTAAATTTTTAAGAAACAGAATGTCCAGTATGGAACACACGGGCAGAGACACGGGCGTGTGTCTCAGCGTGTGAAGGCCACGGCCTGGAACACGGGCATGTACTAGGCCGTGTGAAAACTAGTTTAGCTTCGAAATGAAAAATAATTCGACACGGGCTCAGCACATGGGTGTGTTCCTCAGCCGTATGGACGGCACGGCCTTGGACACGGGCATGTGTCAAAGGCGTGTGAAGTCTGCACCTAATTTACGAGAATTTAATTCGCCACACGGCCTAGCACACAGGCGTGTGGCTTGGCCATGTGGTTTCATTTAGTGGATGACGTCATAAATAGAGAGTTACACGGGGTATAGGCACGGGCGTGTGTGACCACACGGCTTACCCACATGGGTGTGTCCCATATCTACACAGGCATGTGACCCCTGTTTAGGGCAAAATTTCTATGAGTTTGTAAAATTTTCAGAAGTTCTTGGTTTAGTCCTGGACTGCTTCCAGAGTATGTTTTAGGCCTCGTAAGCTCGTATAAGAGACAAAGTACATGTGTATGAATGATTTTAAAGTGGATGAAATTTTATGGCCTGGTTCTGCATGGATGTTTACGTTTAAGTTCGATAATGCCTCGAACCCTATTCTAGTGTCAGATACGGATAAGGGGTGTTACATTTTCTTTCATCAACAATCTTTCATTTTCTTTTCTCTCAATCTTACTAACTTTTGAATCTTTCACGAAATGAACTTGATCTTTACAAAGTTGTGTTGATGTTTGGTCATTGGGATACCCTGTGGCACAATAAAAAAAATTATTCCAACAATCCAAACTAGGAGTCCATGCACAATGAATGAATTGGGAAGAAAATGTTTGAAAAATATACCTTTAGTACTCTGAAAAATAGGAAGCAACCACTACTGTTTTAATCCCTTTCGCATGTTGTCGATCCAAAGCTGCAACAAAATCATCCCGACCTCTATGTAGTCCACCTTATTGCGAACGAACAAACAAAATCTCTCACTGAACATTTTTAAGAGTTTTTCCAAAAAGAAATACGACTACTAGACCTAGGTTCTTTTTATTTTATGGTTAATGTTGGTTAACACTTTTCTGCACTCTAGGGTTTTATTTTATGATTTCTTATGATTCTGGTATATTGATAAATGATACTGTTAACTTCTTCAGATCTTTGTACTCTGTTGAAGACCCATGCATTAACGGATGGCTTTTGCAGAATCACTTCCCACTCATTGATCAAGTTGTCTGGGATAGTGTTAGTTGAATGATCTTCAATAAGAAGGTGAAGGAAGTTATTTTCAATATGGTGCCCTTTAATGCACCAAAAGTGGATGGGATCCATGTAAGATTCTTTCAAGCTTACTAGCATCATATTGGTAAGCAAGTTTGTCACCTTGTTCGTAATTATTCTGTAGAGGTTCCTATGCCACCTGAATTGAATAGAATGCTTCTTATTCTTGTTCCCAAGACTCTTAGTTTAAAATTTATAACTCAATTCTAACCAATTATTCTTTGTACAATTCTCCATAAGGTGGTAACAAACCATTGTGAACAAACTACGACCTATCTTTTTGAATTTTATTAGTTATTATTAAGAAAGTTTTATAGTAGGCCAAAATATATCGAATATGATTATTATGGCTCAAGAGATTACTCACTCGATGCATTCCTATGTTAGGCAGAAACAGTGGATGGCTATCAAGATGGATCTGGAAAAGGCGTATGATAAAATCTGATGAGATTTTTTGCAAGAAACATTTATTGATGCTAGATTTTCAATTAGTCTAGTTCGGTTAATTATGAATTGTGTCTCATCTATCACAATGTAGTTGCTTTGGAATGGTTAACTTACTGAATCCTTTATTTCTGAGAGCCATGTTCGACAAGGTAACCCAATGTCCCCGTACTTGTTTGTACTGCCTCCTATCTCACACTTATTCTTTGTTAATCATCTTATTCTCTTTTGTATGGCTAATGTAATGCAAGTTGGGGTTGTGGAATAGATTCTGGATGCTTTCTACCTCTTCTCATGACACACAGAGTGAGTGTGGACAAGACTCGTGTGTTCTTTTCAAATAATATAGATGGAAATGTAGCTGATACTATCAGTTTTGTATTGGGATTTTGATGAGTGGAGGAGTTGAAAAATATTTAGTTACGCCTCTTTTACATTATATAGTCACTATTAGCATTTTCCATTTCATTGTTGATAAAATTCGTAGTAAGCTATTCGCCTGGAATGCTAGTATGCTTTCTTTATTCGATTGAGTAACTTTAGCGAAGTTGGTTTTACTCACAATCCCAATGTACTTTATGCAAACAGTGAGATTACTTGTATCTATTTGCATAGAAATTGATAATATAGATAGGCGATTCATCTAGGGGTCTTCTAGTGGTAATTGTGAGCCAACATTGGCTAATTAAGAAAAGTGTAGTGTGGCTTTGACGAATGGTGGACTTGGGCTAATTGTATTACCTCTTACCCGAGTAAACCCAAGCAATGAACGTTACATTTAACATTGAACACACGTTTATGATTTCAAATACATTTTAAAAACTTTTAATAATATGATTTTAAGGCCTTATTGTAATTTTAAGAACATAGTTAGACTATTAATAAAGATTAATTGCATATTAAATTTGTTTCAGGTCTTATTTAATTCAAATAAAATTTTTCAGCTATAGGTTTGTATGTCTCGAGACCAAGGCCTACATGTCTCGAGACATTGCCATGGCACTATAGAAGTTCAGATTCGATGTTGCCCTATCTCGAGATAGATGAGTGTATGCCTCAAGACAAAGTCCAATATGTTACTGTAGATTTTTAGCTTTAAAGTTTGTCTGGAGACACATTTCGCATCTCTCGAGACCTAGAATAAGGGACTTGAAAAATATGCATTTAAATTATTTCTATGCCACACTAAAGTGTCCATAATCATTCCAAGCACAAACCATGACTCTCAAACCATATAATACTTTATATTTACACATTAAATACAAGTATTAGAACAACTAGACTCTTTCTTACTTCATTATTTCAGTTATGTACATACCATTTACTTACATCAAAATAGTGGAGATAGCATACTCTTTTCCAAGCTTTTGGGATGTGATGATATGTGAAAAGACTGATCCTCGAAAAAGCTTCACTTCACATGTAACAGCTAGTTTGGACCCTAGTCGAAAAAGTGGTTTCGGAACCATATATCCGAGTCTGAAAAATATTCTGATATTATTTTTTATGTCTGTATTATATGAATCTACATCTGTGAAATTTCTGTGAATTAATTTGACCGTTTCTGTGCTTAATTGTGAAAAAGGATTAAAATGCATATGTGATAAAATTTGCATGTCACATTTGCATATATGCTTTTGGAATAGCTTTTAATAATTATGGCCTTATTGGGTAATTAAACCATTGAAGATTTAAATGGTCATAAATGACCTTAAAACATGTGTTTCATTATGGTTTAAATGAAGGTTAATTTAGTAAATGATGTGTAATTATATGTTATAATAGAATAACATAAAATAAAGGCTTAATTCACCTTGTTCTTGCCGAATTCAAAGAAAAAGAAAAAGAGAATGAGCTTTCTAGGTTTCGGCACTTTGGTTTAGTAATTAAGGTATGTTTTGAGCTCGGTTTTTGATGATTTTTACGTTTCTGTGATCGTTGCTTCGTATTCTTCCATGCCCATGTCTCAATTTCTATTTTTGTTGAAGTTTATGAAAAATGCCATTGATGCTATTTAGAGCTTTGTGATAAAATTAAATGAATAATGATGGATAGGTGTTGAATAAACATGTCTTGCCATGAATTTTTGATGAAATTGAACTATGTGGGCTAATTTGTGAAAATGAGACTTTAGGAGGACTAATTTGTAAAATAAATGAAATATATGAATTGATATGAGCTACATGTACATTGAGTCAAACCTTAGTCTTGGTGAGTTTGGCATATTGTGATTTTTATGAAAAATGGACTAATTTGTTAAAGTATGAAACTGTGAGGGCTAAAATGTAAAATGCCCTAAATTTGTGTTCATGGATTAAATTGAATGAAATTAATAATTTAATGGTTGAATTTGGATTGATTTAGATCAAGAACCAAGAAAAATGGACTTAGATCGAGGGAAGTCCAAAATCGTTGAGTAGTCAGCTCGAATCTGTTTAAATCCTTACGAGGTAAGTCAAATTACAAATACGTGTCATATTGATGTCTGTTTTAAATTCTTAATTTAAAAACTGTAATTGGATGGCCATGAGAGCCTGAAGTATTATTCTGAGTCATGTCTGAATGTGAAATGACAAAAATGATATCATGTAAGACCACGTCTGGGACATAGGCATTAATTTGAGAAGTACGTGTAAAACCGTGTCTGGGACACTGGCATCGTACCTATTCCGTGTAAGACCACGTCCGAGACAGTGGCATCGTGTAAGGCCTATAGGATCTTTGTAATGTTTCTGAATGGTTGAGGAGAAATTCTGAGAAATGAATGAATACATACTTTATATGTCTGATTCAGGTATGTCTATTCTGTACTGTTTTCCGAGAATGAAAGATATACTACTATGAAATAGAATTCTGTTACAAATGAGTAAATCTGATTTGTAAGTTAATTATACGAAATGGTTATCATATTTTGTTCAAGAATTGCATATGCTTGTATTTGGCTTACTAAGCTCATTGTAGCTTACTCTGTTTATTCCTTTAACTGTTTTACAGATATCGTAGCTACTAAAAGCTTAGGGATAGTCAAGGATCTTCACCACACTATCGAGCTTAATTTTGGTACCTTTTGAATGTATAAAGTTTAAGTATGGCATGTATGGGCTAGAATGTTTATGTATAAAGCTTGAATATGTTGTTTTGTAATGCCATGTGAATTGGATGGCAAATGGTATGTTTGTGATTGATTTGGTCTATGTTTGTGATGCCAAATTATGTAAGTTTATGATGGTTTGATGATCTAATTTGCTTTGGTCATCTTGAAGCATGTTAAGGTGAAGAAATGGTAAGATTTGGATATGGTATGAAATAGATATGTACTATGTGTTTGGTCATGAGCTTTGTTAGTGACAAAGACATGTATGTGTGAGATTTGAATAGGAATGGTTTAATCATGTTGAAGTATGTTTTATGGCATTGAATTGAGTTAAAATTGTGGCATTATTGTGACATGAGTTTGGCTTGTAGGCTTGACCCTTATTGAGTGTAATGTATGGCTTAAACCAAGCCTGCATTATACCACACGGTTAGAGCACACGGGCGTGTGACTCGATCGTGTGACCCCTGTTTATTGAATATTTTGGTCAGTGTTGCACACGGGCTGGACACACGGGCGTGTCTGGTGACCGTGTCGTATTTGACAGTGTTGCCCACGGGCTGGACACACGGGCGTGTCTGGTGACCGTGCTGTGATTGGCAGTGTTGCCCACGGCCAGGGTTAAGTTTAAGGCACGACCGTGTGAGGCACACGGCCTGGGCACACGCCGTGTGGCCCTAATTTGAAAATTTTCTGATGATTTTTCATATCTTTTGTATGTTTTAGTTTAGTCTCCAATGAATGAATGAAGCTTAATCTGATCTATTATACCATGTTATGGTGTTATGGTTATTGATGTATAATATTGTTTGAATTCGGAAAGCTGTGAATATGCTGTTCTGATCTGTTCTGAATATCCGGTAACGCCCCTTCCTATTCAGGCGATGGTTACGAGATAGGGGTGTTACATCACGTCTTTATCTATGCGTTAAAAATAATGTGGTAAGCTTAGGAAAGCTTAGTAAATACAACAAGAATTAAACCTACTTTTTTTTTGGTTTTAAATGCATGTAACCAAGTACAATAAGATTATATTGAACAAATTCAAAACATATTAGCATTAAAACTTACATACTATAGCTTAATCATTATAATTCCTTTCATTATCATTTCCTTAGTAAATCAAAATCTTGTCATATTGATTATCACTTAAATTTATATTCTAATATTTAACAGAGACACAAAGTAGACTTAACAAAACACATATGATATACGGAAAGAATATAGAGATGCACGGAAGTGCAATAATATGACAAAGTTGCACCAGAGTACAATGTTAGAAAAGAATAGCATTAAAGTGCTTAATTAGAGTAGAGTGGCATTGAGGCGTAATATCAGATAAAAGAGCGCGCTAAATATTTACTAATGGCATGTCATTTGTATCCTACTAATTCACATATTGTCTACTTGGGCAAACAAATCAGTATTGGCTTCACATTTACATCTCAGAATAGAATGTACATACTTTTGAATTCTTTCTAATTTAATCCTTATTATAAAAATTCAATAATCATTATAATAAAATTTCTTTGGCACATGAAACATAACACACCATCTCATAATATCCCATGTTCACTAATAAAATTTACTATTACTTCTCACATGTCACTTTTACTTATTTTCCAATTTAGTCATTTACTCATCAGTCTTTCATTAACTATAATAAATCACATAGTAAATGAAATTTAACAATTAATTCCATCGTTCACAATCAAATAGTCATTTAAATATAACATAATGATTATTGAGTAAATTTATATAATAACTATTCATCTAATTAAACTTACAAATTAAAACTATTTTGGTTAAATATAATTCTAGTTGTACTTGCAACCAAAGGCTTTAGAAAAGCTTTCTTCTTATTCCTTCACTCCTTAACTATCTCATTTCATTTGTTACCTACTTATGTCTTACTTTTCTTCTCCTTTTCTTCATTTTCATATAAAAAATATACATGTTTCAATACCAATAAAACAATCAAATGTTGTTTCATAAGCTTTAAATAAAATACACAAAAAATCTGTAAAGAACATGTTAATTTTACCTTACCATCTCCTAAATGAAATCCTAATTCGTATTTTGTCAATCCTCCAAGACAACTATAGATGCACTTCTCATGAAACTAATATGAATACTAGGTTTTTCTATGAATTTTACTAGTAATCTATGAAAGAACTTGAACGAATTAAGCTTGGAAGGCTTGGAATTGATGGAAAAGACCAAAATAAATAAAAACTAAAACTTGGTTTTGTTAATGAATGAAGTCGTGTATAGGACAAAAAAGATGAATGATTGAATGTCATCATCTTTCCTACATAATTCTAAAATAATATCTATTAACTTAATAATTAAAAATAAATATATATTAAAATATTTCCACCAATTATAACTTTACACTAATTTAATCCTTAATCATTAACATGTGATGATTGTCTAAATTATAAATTGTTCATTTAGTCCCTCAACTTTATAAATTGTTCATTTAGTCCCTCAACTTTCTCTACAATTCCATTGATAAGTCGTACTCTCTTTTAGTAAAATTTCACCTCTAGTCCCTCCTCCTTTTTCCTTCAATTCAATCTAATAATTTCATCTCTTAATTTTCTCACTTTTGCCCCAATACTTTTCACTCTCTTGCAAATTAGTCAATACCCCAAATTTATTTCTCAATGTATACAAGTTTTTTCAATTATCAAAATCTATCTTCTCCTCTACTAACACTGATAATTTCTATTTTATAACCTTATTAGATTCTAACACATTTACTCTCAATTTAACATTGTTCCCAACTCGAAGGTTTTGGGGATGGTATAGTAGTGAGGATTATTGAGCGCAATAAAGCTTTTTTACTCAAGCTTGGATTTAGCATTTTATCCAACTCAGACACGATGTAGGTTCATGTTCTTAGGAATAAGTATCGAGTTGTTGGCAGATGGCCACAAAACATTAATTGTTCAAGATGCTCCTATCTTTGGAAATCCTTGTCAAACGTTTAGCTTAAGGTCTTGAATAGTGTTATTTGGTCATTTAGGGAAAGATTGTGAGTTTTCTTAATGATCTTTGGATTCCATATATTGGACTATAGAATACACTATCAATTCTACTTCTAGATTTTATGATGCAATAGTGAGCAACCCCTAAAAGGTCAAGCCCAATTTGAGCATTTAGCCTTAAGATAACATCATAGGCAGGTAATATTTGACCATATCTTCCAGATTGGAGATCTATTTAGCTTTTGGAGTGTTGTGTTTTACGAAATTCACATGCTTCGAATTGGACATCTTTTAATAATCACAAAGGAGAACTTTTTGGCATTACTTAGGCATGAGGTTTGTTGCTCAACACATATGGATGGATATTTAATCTAAGATGGCATTGGCATTGGCATTGGCATTGACATTGACATTATTAATGGAACAGGTGTGATGGTTTCCATTTTAGACTTGTGTTCTTGCTCTATTTTCAGGATTATGGGTTGTAATTGAAGAATGGATTGGTGGCAACAAATAGTTTGATAAATCATCTTTGACATGGAAAGTGTTATGGTATTGGACAAAGGCTTTTCCATGGCAACCTGCACTCTACACTGGCCTTTTCTCAACTGAATTGTGCCTTTGGATAGAGGTATTCTTTCAGTTCATGCTCTTATCTTCGAACCTACTTTCAACAATAACCATGCAATTGCTTTGATAGATTGCTACTATGTGCGAAGTGTGAGCTATAGAAACAACCATTATTTATAGAATGGAGCCATTATAGGGAGCTAGTTTTGCATGTTTCCTCCTTGGCGAACGTTGGGGCACAACCGAATAGATAAGGGTCGCTCTTGTGCTTGGTAAGTTATTTTCGGTTTTACAAAGCTTTTAGTTGATATGGTGAAATATGACAAGGAAAAGAGAAAGTTGTATGATTGTTGGTGGAAGTTTAATGATGCAAATATTTGGATCATCCACTATTGTAAAAGGATTGATAGAGGTCAAAAAAGGAATTGAGAAAAGCAATCTATTGCTAGTTTCACAAATAGAGAAAGGGAAATTACAGAAAAAGCTGTCTACGTCACCCATTGTTGTCAGACCTAGAAAGGATCCGATGGATGTGTCCTAAGTGATCCATCCTACAACTATAAGGTGTGGTGTAATGGTTGCTCAATCTTATTTCTTCATTATGAGATCAAGGATACACACACACATATATATAGAGAGAGAGAGAGAAAAATTGTATAGGTTTTCTATAGTCAATTGAAGAGCGTTATCCTTGTTGACACATTTATGTGTTTAAGCTGAATGGAAAATTAGTTTATGTTTCAATGGTGGAAGTTTTTGTTTAGATTAGAGAGAATAAAAGCTTCGTATCTAACTATGCTGGTCACATATATTTTGAATACAGCTTCACAAGAGGAAATCGAAGTGCTGCTTATACTATTAAAAGGTGGTTTTATTTTTTATTTATTTTTAATTCAGTAAAAATTGAACGGATGTGATTTGATTACAGAAAATCGATTTTATTTATTTTATTTTTACTTTTAATTCAGTAAAAACAAATAAGTGATTGATGAATTATTTGACTAGGGAAAAACTGAAACTTGACTTGAATTAAAGTGCCCATTAGCAGATTCCCGGCTGGTCCAACGAGAATCCAACACGTTAACTTGCCGTGGCCCTCCTTCGGTGCTGTTGGATCAGTATTATTGGTGGAGTGGCGCAATCCAATTTGTGCCTATCGCACTCATCGTGCTTCATATCATTGTTTTTTGAATATGATTACAGAAGAAATGAGGGGACCTAAACGTACACTTCTAAGTTTTAACTGTTGCTTCAAATAAATTTTGACTGATTCAGAGGGTTGTTTTATTTTTATTTAATAATGTACTACTTTAATTTGATAATATAATAATCATGCACTACTAAATATATATATATATATATATATATATTTTATAATTACAGATGTTTTTATCTCGTTAAAATATAATCTTATTCCGATGGAAGGTATTCATTATTTGAAGTTTTTATTTTTTTTATTGATCTTTTTATTAAATTAAAAAAATCAGTTAAAATTAATTTTCAGTTATCAAATCATAGCCATCAATTAGTTTATTTTTATTATTAATTAAAATGAATAAAACTGAATTCAGTTTTTGTTAAAACGAATTTCAGTTAAAATCAAATTAGTTTGTTTTTGTTTTTTTCAATTATCAAATTATACCCATCAACTACCAGAGTCGTTAGTGTATATATAATATATAAATATTATTCCTTTCAAAATATATATCAAATATTATTCTTTTATATAAACTATGATGAATATATATTTTATATTTAAAATTTTAACACATTTTTGTATTATTAGATTGGTTAATGTACTAACACACAAAAAAAAGCTTATTTAATATGTCACTAATAAATAGTTGTAATAATATCAACACTATTTTTTTAAGAAAAATATCACTACTATTTAAAAAAAACATTATTACTAAATCAGTTCTTCTAGGCGCTAGATTAATTTTAATGCTTAGTGAACAGAAATAACTAATGTATCATTTATGAAATATTATTCTTTTCACGTGACTTTCTTTAGAAAAAAGTCACATGACTTCTTCTAAGCAGCCTAATAAGTATTAAGTTGGTTTTCACCACCAAATCGTTCAGTATTAACGGAAGTACTCAAAATTGGTAACGTATATAGTATTTTAAAGAGAAGGTGGAGGTTTAAATTTTAAAAACATTATTGTTGCGAGAAATAATTATGAACGTTAAATATGAATTGTAAAATTAATATGAATAATATTAAAATATATATATTGACACTCTTATCAATTGAAGGATTAGTATTTGTATATATTTTCTTTTATATCATTTGACAAGAAAAATAATAAAAATTTTGGAACTTACCTTGATTTGAAATATGTTGATTCAATTTAAATTAAGGTTGAGCGAGAAAACCGATGAAATCAAAAAATAATTTTAATTGAAGTATTTGTTAGTTTATGTAATGAAACTTCAAAAAATTGTGGTTATCTAAAATTTAACCGAATTCTATCTTTTATTTAATATATAATTTAGTTTAATATTTTATGATGTAAAAATAAATATTTTATATTTAAAATAGTGAAAATAATTTAAAAATTCTTGAAATTTTTTTAAAAAAATATGTATAAAAAAGGCATTAATATTTTATTAAATAAGCTTCAAAAGTCATAAAATAAAGCTCATTTAATCAAAAATTTAAAAAATAAAAAAATTAACTATGAAAAAATTAAAAACAAATTATAATCGACAATTTAATATATCTATAAAACTCCACCAAATCCATTATCTCACCCTAATTCAAATAACATTGTGATTATCTAATTTTTAAATTGTTTTGAATAATCCATGATAATTTTGTTTGATCATTGATTTTTTTTTGTAATTCTTGATTTTGTGTTTAGAGTTTTTAACTTCATTTTAAGAAAATACACTTCATAACTTTCAAACATTATTTTATAAATATATATATATATATATATTTTTAAAAATATTTTTCAAGTAGATAAATCATTATACCGTATAGCGTTTTGTAAAAAAAAAAAATTATTATTTTCACTATTTTATATATTTGTTTATACCTTTAAACTAAAATCACATATTCAGATGTGAGATATGTTAGAAAGATATAATACCAAAACTTGTGTGACACGGGAACTATTTGGATTCAGACCATCCAAATTACTACTGGAAAAGGATAATTTATTCAAACCACAAACTTCATACTAATACCGAAATATCAACTACAATAACAACTGATAATTGCAAGCAGGAAATAGTTTCTTGCACACATATGCCTAACTGCATTTATTTATTTACTTATTTAACATAAAGATGAGCAGGCAGCAGGATTTAATTCTTCTTCTTCTTCTTGGCAAGGAAAAGGCCCCATCTCTGCTCCCCTGATGAGCTTCTTATCAGCTTTGCCTTCCATCCACCAACTATTTCGTCATAGTCTTCCTGAATTTTCACCAAAACATTATTACGTACCATTACTTACATCCCAACTCTATCGGTTTAACAAGATGATGGAAAAGGAAACCTCACCTTAGAGAAGTCAGAGATGAATGCATCCTTCTCTTTCTCCACTTGGTTCAATTCACGCTGCAGAACTTGTAAGAACTAAAACCACCACCACCATAACAACATTCCATTAGCCTTTCATAACCATACAAAAACATGACTAGCTAAAAATGAATTTGATAGGCTTATCTGAACCTGATCGGTTCGATCCTCTGCAAGAATCACATCAAAACCAGCATCCTCAAGCATCTGCAAACAATAACACAAGGCAGATCAACAAGTGTATGAAATGAAAACAGCAAATGACTATTAATTTGAATATACCTGTCCATATGATTTTACATCATGAAGATCATATCCTCTCTGCTTGATATACTCAGCAAACTCCGTGGATGGAGTCTTGGAACTTTTGCAGTAATCACTTATGAGGAGTTTGCCTCCTGGCTTCAACCATTTGTAGAAAGATCTAAACAGTGCAGGTTTGTCCTGAAAGTCAATTTTAGATGCAAAAATATGAGAACAACAAAGTGGATCGAGAAAAGCACAAATGATTTACGGTTCTTCAAATAGCAACTTCCGTTCTCATTTTGATGCCTACGCTAAACTTCTAAATCTTTAAATCATTTTAAAAGGAAAACTTTTCTTATCGGTTATCTAGTCCTCTTACATGAATGTGTAGAATAGTGTCACGGCTGTAGATAACATCAAAACTGTTGTCCGGATAAACCTTCTTGGTGCAATCAGCAACTTCAAATTCCACTGAGCATTTCAGTCCAGTAGCTCGTTCAAGAGCAAAGGATATCATGTTTACGGAGAGGTCGATGCCCACAACATGAACATCAAATTCCTCAGCCATATAAATGTCACCTCCACCAATGCCACAGCCAACATCTAGGACCTTTTGGCCAGGCTTAAGATCTAACTTCCCCACAAATTCTTTTGTTGTTTCTGCTCAAAAACAAGTTCATATAAGGGGGATGCTGATGCGATAGGACTAACTAAATAAGGGAAACTATGACAAAGTGTGAACCCTAAGAGGAAGTTACAGATGCAGCGGTATACCCTCTATAATCTCAGTAGTTTTGAGGTTCAGATATTACAGTGGAAAAGATGAAATTTCTACTCCAAAACCATTTCTGCTACTAGGTATACAAATCCCGGTATGTGGTATTAAAATTTAATACAGTAAGAAATTTTACTGTGTAACATGCATGTTTCATCTTTCTTTCCCTATTTCTGTACTTATGTGTAACAAATTCCTTTAATAAAAGATGTAGAACAAATATAAACATTTCGTTGAAGAAGGATACCAATTCCTCCTGTGCTCACATATCCTGGTCCAAAGACACGCTCATAACGGAGAATGCTATTAGATTTGTACTGAACAGAATCCAAGAAGCGCTGGAATCCCTTATCATTATCTGAAACAACTTTTTGGAAGATCCAGCAAATCTGAATATGCAAACAATATGTTGCACCTTGTCAGTAAATTTAAAATTCAACAACAAAATATATATACTAATCAATGAGATCATGTTCTGTTGCCTGATTCTGATTCTTTTTGTTCTTAACATAAGCTCCAATGCACTTGCAGCCAACAAGAGAAAGTTCAAATGAATTTCCAGAATCATCAGTTGCTTGGCATTCTTTAAAGACCTGTGATATAATACATGAAAAATGTATATTTGAATATGTAAGAAAGATGAGATCACTTTGTTTCATACATATTTCAGTCCTCAGGTCAGATGACATCTAATCAAAGATAAGTTCAAGTAAAACCTTAGTGTAAAATCTGGGCTCGCGATAGTGAGTTGGGTTGTTCTTTCTCTTGCAATCACCAGATTGATGAAAGCAAGACTCCCTGAAGAAAATATGTCCACCAACCTTCAACCACTTGAGCATCCTTTCGGCCAAATTCTCAACCTGCATTTAATAATACTTTCAGACAGATATACTCAAAAATATGCTTTATTAGAAATTTGAAAGCCAAAAATGGGGTAGCCGAATTCAGCAAGTAAAAAAAAATTTGAAATCAATAGCTAATTTGCCCCCAAAGAACTCCCTTTTTTTTTTTTTCCATGTTATTGAAGAAGAAGCAACAAAAATCACCTCTTTATCTGAGAGATACATCAACAGCCAGTTTGAGAAAATCAAGTCCAGTGATCCTTCTGTAAAAGCCAAATCAGGGGAAGTGACATCCGCACAGAGGAATTTGACGTTCTTATAATGTCCATTGATGGTTTCATTCTGCAGTTGATGAAATCCAGTCAAGCCCCTTATTAATTAGCAAACTAAAAAATTTCTGTCAGGTTGAGTTTCAATGACCTTCTTTATAACATTCTCAATGAAGTCTAATGCTATAACGTGACCAGCCTTCTTAGCTAAGTCACCAGTAAATCGACCAATGCCAGCTCCTAGTTCCAAAATGGTTTTCCCTTCATAAGGTGGGAGTAAGGAGAGCACCTGCAAATATCAACAATGAAATTTAGGAATCTAAATGACAACTGAAGTTTAAAATTAAGCACAAAAGAACAGCAGCAACAATTAAAAGGCAATAAAAAGCATAAATGCTCATTAAACTCTATGGTTTCATGATAACAACTGAAGATATTCATAGATAAACAATTTTTACTTAAATATGAAAGCCAAAAAGGAAATAAATTTAAAATTGTAAATATAGTTAAAAATGAACTTGTTAAATTAACTTAATGAAGAAAAAAATAAGCAATGCAGAAAACAAAAAGGAAGGAAGAAAGGAAATATTACTTCGGGACGTTCTTCTTTGTCAATATCAGCGGCCTTGGAGTCGAGCATCATAGCCTCCACCGTCAGATCAACCGAGTGTTCAATCCAGTAATTCTTTTGAACTTCGCGTTCATCTCCTACAAATCCTATATATAATTTACAGAACAATCAAATTTTAAATTTTCTTCTTTAATATTAGTTAAAGGTCGATGAGAGATCCATGTGTGGGTTCGCAAATGTTGATTAAACAATGTCAATCCATTTCAATTGTCCTTTGGTTCTAAGTTGAAAACAACAACGCAAGAAATGATCAATATGAAGGTGGAGATCTCACCGTTAGCCGCCATGGTTAACAGAGAAGATCTCTAGTGAGCTCTGAGAGGAATTGATTTTTTTTTAAAGATTTTTTTTTTATTTTTTTAATGGGGAGTGAAAAGGGGAACTAAAATCCTTCGACAGCAAGCCGAGATCTGGAGAAAGACCTTGATCTACGGTTGTTAGTTCTTCCTCTCTGTTGCATCAGACACAGAGATGCAACCTAAGCCAAATTATTGATACTACTATTACTCTCACTTTCTCTCTCACACGCAGCGATTGCCAATTTCTACTGCTTCTGGTGCGGGAAACTGAGAATGCTTCATCTGGCCTTTTATAGAGTAAGGGCTGGGGAAATGCTAGACCTGATTATAATCTGGGTCGGGTCGGATCAATGCATTATGGTAACAAATCTAAGGCCTGTTTAGGTAGACGACAAAACAAATCAAATCAAATCAATATCAGAAAATCGTAAAAATACTGATTTGCATAACCTAATCCAAATTTATTTACATTCAACTATATTAATTTTGCTTAATATATATATATATATATATATATATATTACTAACACTGAATCCATTGCCAGAAATGTAAACTGACTCAATCAATTTTTTCTTAAAAAAAACTTATTATCTCCATAGTGTTCAAAATTTTATTAATATCATTTTTTGTTAAAAAAAGCTTAAGCTCCTAATATCTCGTTTTAAGATTTAAATTTTATAGTTTTTTTAAGTGGTATAAATATGTAGGATATTTTGTCAATCACAAAATAAAATTAAATTATTATTATACAATCATATTAAGAACTGGCACAGTTAATAAATTAAATAAAACTCATGGTAGTTGCACCAAGATCCACGCATATACTTATTAATGATAAGTCTCAAGTTAAAATAATCAAAGCTCAAGGGCTCTGCATTTGCCAATTGAACCAAGACTTCATTGGCTAAAGTCTATAGTTAGTTTTGAGATGGTATAAAAGAATTTATTATACTTAAAAAGCTAATCTTACTTTTGAGTTGGGTTAAAATGTGCTCTTAGTACTTAAATTTATATAAATTTGAGATTCGATTAATGTACTTTAGAAATTAAAAATTTAAATTTTTTATTTTCAATTTAAAAATTCGAATTCAATTATTATTATTGTTGGTAGTTTTTGTAAAAATATTTTAATTTGATATTTTTCAATCATATAATACATCATATGAGTACAACCTAATTAAAGTTTTATTTTTTTTAACTCAATCAAATTCTCTCAAATACCAAATAAATTTCAACTCCACAAATGGTCAAGTGTGAGGAAAAATCAAGCAATAGAATAGCTTAATAGTGCCATCTGTCCAAACTTTCATTCAATAAGGGTAAAGCTTGGATGAAAATATTAGTTTCAAAAGATGTGTTCAAACACACACGTTTGAATAAGTTTAATTTTACATAGTTTTACACCCGTATTGATGAATCTCTTTCCTATATATATATATATATATATATATTAGATTTTCATATATGTATGTAATTTGAAATTAATTTATAATAATATATGACGATATTGTACTGTCAATATTAAAAAAGATATGTTAAACTTTTATGTTTAATATTTTTGATAAAAAATTATATTCAATTATTAAATATTAAATTAAAAATATTATATCTTTATAAAAAAATTTTAAAAATATAAATGTATTTAAAACGAATTTGTATTAATTATTTAGAAATATATGCTATTTAAACAAAATTTTAGGCTTATAAATTAGACCAACATAAATATACCTATATAAATAAAGTTTGTTTTAAATAAATAAAAGAGATTGTATTTTTAATAAATTGTTGTGTCCTAAAGTCAAATTAAAAAACATAGAAATAGATTTATTTCTCTTAGTAATACTAAAATAGGGGATAATCAATTAAAAAGAATGGTGAGTCTACTTTAAATATGCACCACAATTTTTATTTTGAGTTTAAATTTTTTGAACATAATCCTCTCAAATATCACATGAATTCCAATTTCCAAGGGAACAAATGGTTAAGCTTAGGGACAGGTGTTGCGAGTGAAAATAACATGAAATAGACCCCACGTCCAACCTCTATATATTTTTCATAAGTTTCTTTTAAATGGCTTCGAATTTCCGCGTGAATGTGTTATTAATCCTTGGAAACTTGTTTGCCAATAAAGTTTATATTTGAAATTAAATTTAAAACACACACACCAATTTTCTGGTTTAAAGAAACAAATGATTGCTTTCCATACATGGCAACCTATTGTCTCCTCAATTGTTCAATAATTGACTGGGTAACTTTTAATTGGGTTTTTTTCTTTTCTTTTTCTTTTTCTTTTTACTTTTATGATATAAAATTTTAATATATTTACGAAAAAGTTATTTCTTTGTGATTTTCTTTCTTTCATTTTTAGTGGATCGAGTTCTTTGAATCAATTACAATTTATAGTTTTTGGAGCTCAATCATCATATTTGATAACACTTTAAGGATGCTAGTTTACATGTTGCATCTATGATGGCAAAATTGAATGTCATTTTGGATTTGGTTGCCACCTTGAGGGAAAGATAGATGGCAGAAACATTTACATTTCATTTTCCTTACAAGGAAGTGGCCATTGCGCTCAAAGATATTGCTTTAATAACTGACATTCTATTTGACAAGGTTGATGCCATTGGAAATGAGGATTCATACCATGCTTACACCATTTGGAGTTATGCCTTATATTTTTCGGCTTTTTCTCTCCTAGTTGAACTATGTTTTTAGTTTCTCACTTAAACTCTGATTAGTGTAGGTTTTTTTTAATATTAGTTTTCAACTTAAGCTCTTATTAGTGTAGGTTATTTTAATATTATTTGACCTACAAATTTAGCCTATAATTAGGCCTTTTCCCACCCTAAAAAAACAACCCATTACATATTTAGGTATTAGTTTTACAAGCTTTTACAGAATTTTGTGTTTACGTTTTGAGGGTTTTTTTAGTTTTATCTTCATCTTTTGTACTCTTCATTTTTGCCATTTTAGTGAAATTATCTTTGCCCATGATTTTTTATCCTCTTCGAAGTGGTTTTTTCACGTAAAATATTTGTGTTCAATCTTTTTATTTTTTCGTTATTTTACTTGTTTGTTGATTAACCGAGTTTATCCCCAACAAACTGGTATCAGAGCTAGTTTGATTTCCGCAATCAACCCGTCCAGATATGACAGCAACAAGATTTGATATTGATAAATTCAATGGCATCACAAATTTCAATCTGTGGCAAGTCCAGATAACGACAATTTTGATTCAAGGTGATCTTGAGAAGGTCCTTACAGAGAAGAAGCTTAAAGACATGAATAAATCAAAACGGGATAGGTTAGATAAAAAAGGTTCTATCCAGGATTCAATTATGTCTAACAAATAATGTGTTGCAGGAGGTTTCAATGGAGAAAACGATATTCACCCTATGGAAAAGGTTAAAAACCCTTTACGCGACAAAGTCTCTAGCTAACTGATTAGTGCTAAAACAGCGGTTGTACATGTATCGCATGAACGAAGGTGAGCACCTTAGAGATCACATCATTCAATTTATTATTCTTTTGAATGATTTAAAGAATGTTGAGATTCAAATTAATGATGAAGATCAACTATGCTATTGTTGTGCTCTTTACCCCATTCATACAAGTCTTTCAGGGAAACTTGATTTTTGACAGAGATAATCTCTCATTCTTTGACAGAGATAATCTCTCATTCGAGAATATGAAAGGTTATTTGTTGAGTAAAGACAAACTCGATAATGAGTTTGGTTCGAATAGTAAGTTAGATAGGCAAGCCTTGGTTTTGGTAACATCAAGCAATTGAGACAAGAGATGTCGTTATTGTAAGAAGTTATGTCACATCAAGGTAGATTGCTACAAACTGTGAAATAAAAGAGCTGTTGAAAGCAACAAGGAAGATTTAACTAGTGCTAATTTGGACAATAACAAGGGTGATGATTTCTTGTTGGTGTCAACAAGTGAAAACTACAATCTTACGTCCGAGTGGATCTTGGATTCGGGGTGTTCTTTTTACATGTGTCCCAACAAGGACTAGTTCTCCACATACAATTCAGTGAACATAGAGTTGTGCGCATGGGGAATGGTTCACCCAGTAAGGTAACTGTAATAGGCCCAATTTGCTCGGGCCCAAACAAAACCCAAAAAACCAAAAAATATTAACCAAATGTCCAAAGTCCATTACATCAGACCTAAAAATAATAAAGAGCCCAAATCAGCCTAAATTATACCCCAAAACCCAAAACATTACAAACCCTTAACCCATTTTACAAAAAACCCAAATTACTTAAACCATTTTACAATTAAAAAACCAATAACCCCGATGACCCAACCAAAACAGGCCCGATTGGCCCAAAACTGATGGAAGCCTTCGGAAACCCTAGGCGCCGCAACTGCCTTCCTTCGAGACCTCCCACGAACAGCCTGTATCGCCGAACACTATGCTGCTGTCAGCGCGTGAATCCAGACCTATTCACGCTGGACATACCTGTAAAATAAGAACGCAATAACAGCAAAAGAAAGCTCAATTTGCCTTTTTTATTTCTCTTTATCTTTGGCTATAAAGCCCGAATAGAATGGAATGTAAAAGGGGGGATTTATAGAGAGAAAAACGATTGACAAATACACAAAAATTAGAATACGAAGAAGCCAAAATCATTTGGAAGAGAAAATGTTGCGTTTATTCTTCTTTTTTTTTTTTGTTTCTGTTAGATTTCCATTTTTAATGATGTTTTATTTAGATTTTATTTTCAAAAATAAAGGAGTAAAAGTAAATATGGATCTGAAGGTTTTTTAAAAAGGGTTGAAGAGGGATCGAAAATACCTGGTTTGGCTCCTCCAGCCGCCACTGTTGGTGGGTACACGGCAGACTAGCGGCGGGTTCTAATCCTTGTGCCCTAGCAGAGAAAATGAGCCCTCTTTTAGTTTTTTTTTTTAATGATCAGACAAATGTTTTTTAAAAAAGAAAACTTTGGTTTAAGTAAAACTTAGAAATGGCGCCGTTTAGACAAGGGAGAACCCGCGTGTCGACCCGATCCATAGTTGGATCCGCGTGTTTTCGCATTCAAAAGAGCGATTTCGCAAATGGTCCCTCATCTTTGCTGCGATATTCAATTTTTCCCAACTACATTTTCTATTAATTACAGTTTTTACTTATAATTTTATTCATATTTTGATTTAATCCTATTAATGTATTACTTATTTACCCATGTTAATATTTTATGTGTTAAACTGTTTTAATTTATTTATTTTAAACCATTCTAGGTATTGTTTATCGTAAATTATTTTATAAACTATAGTGTTTTATTTACTTATTTCAACTCTCCTTTATTATTTATTTTCGAATTATTTTATTATTATAAATATATATATATTTTAAAACTCATTATTTCAAATTCTCATATACTGTTGTTTTTAAAATTTTGCATACATATTATTTATTACTTTTATACTATTTATTTCGACTTTCTTTTTTACAAATTGTTTTGAAATTATCATATATTCTAAGTTATTTTATATATTATCTACTTTAAGTTCTTGTATGTATTATTTAGTTCAGATTATTTTATATTTGATTTATTTTTAAATTTTTTATTTTATTTATGTTAAAACTGTTTTATTATTATTTATTTTAAACTTTATACATGGTTTATATTTAAAATGTTTTATATTTTTGTATATTATTTATGTTAATTTTCTTTTACATATTGTTTAGTTTAAATCTTTATATGACATTTTAAATTGTTTTGTAAATTAGTTACTTTAAATTGTTTTATATGTTATTCTATTTTAAATTGCTTTGTATTAACTATGTTATATTATTTTAAACTATTTGGGTTTAAATTGCTTTCATAGTATCAATTTTAGGTTTATTTTTTTATTTATGTGTTTAGAATGGTTTTACTATTTATTTTGAATTGTTGTATGCTATTTATTTCGTCCTTATTTAATGTGAATATTGAAATAATGTATGATCATTTTCATTGTATGTATTATTTATCCGGAATTTCATATTATTGTCATTAATAATATTCGTACTATTGCCATAATAAAATAAATGCACGCATTTAAATGTTGCACTCACTTTTATTAAAAAAAATATGTTTAAAGTAATGCAATGTTTCGTGCTTTGGGAATTCGAGAGATCGTACCTTAACTTGCGAGGTCCCGATTTTCTCGTTAAACTTAAGTAGCCAAATATCCCTTCATATTTCAAAATCCATAATTTTTTTAAATTAAAAAATAAGGCAATATTCTGCATTTGGGAGCCTTGAGAAAATCGTGCCCTAACTTACTGGGTTTCAATTTTTTTTCTAACTAAATCCAAATGATTGAGTACCCTTTTTAAAACAAAATACATGAATTTCAAATAAAGGTTTACTCTTGAGAATTCGAGATGTTGCATCCCAACTTACCGGACGTGACATTTTGTAGTCTTGAGGTAAAAATTTCTAAAAAAATAATGTAATATTCTATATTTGGGAATTCGAGATCGTGCCCTAACTTACTGGTTTCTGATTATTCTCTTTTGACTCAAGTAATTGAATATCCTATTAATACATGAGTTTTGAAAAATAAAAAAGGTCGTATTTTAAAATCTTTTCAAATTCTCGACATTACGACATTAAATAATCAATTAGGTACCAATTTTGGACGTTACGAGGGTCCTAATCCTTCCTTGTACTTAACCAACTCCCGAACTCATTTTCTAGAATTTTGAAGACCAAAATCATTGTTTTAATAAATCAAAATGTTTTATTAAAATGATCAATCTCAAAGTGACCCGATCACACCTCGAAAAATGATTGGTGGCGACTCTATTTTTTGTTTTTTAGTTGACTCTCGTTTTTCAGAATTAAAAATGGTTTCGATAGTAACCGATATTGGTACTATTCATATCAGGATGAATGACGGGACAATTAGGAAACTGTCAAATGTCAGGCATGTGCTTGACTTAAAAAAAATCTCATTTCCTTGGGAATTTTGGACTCGAAGAGTTGTAGAATTAACATCGATTCAAACATAATTAATGTATCCCGTGGGGCTCTCATTTTGATGAAAGGTAAAAAGATTGGCAGTCTTTATGTTCTGGAAGGATCAACAGTGACCGATGAAACAAGACGTCCCTTGTCTATTAAGGAGTCGAAGTTGACTCGTTTGAAGTGGAGACAACTTGGTCATAAGAGGGAAAAAGGTATAACTATTTCGTATAAAAGAGGTTCTCTTTTCGATTCAGGTTTTGAAAAGATAAGGCATTGTGTTCATGGAAATCAGACTTGGGTCAGTTTTGATTTGGCAGTACACAAGTTGAAGACTAGAAGACTTCTAGCTTCTAAACACAACTTCGACTCAGTTAATATCCTACATAGTTCGAGATAAGCCTGTGGTGATGTGAAAATATGAGTCAAGGTAGAGACTTGTGGAGTTATGCCTCGTATTTTTTGGTTTTTCTTCTCCTAGTTAAACTCTGTTTTTAGTTTCCCACTTAAACTCTAATTAGTGTAGGTTATTTTAATATTAGTTTTCCACTTAAACTCTTATTAGTGTAGGTTATTTTAATATTATTTGACCTATAAATTTAGCCCATAAATAGGCCCTTTTTCTATCCTAGAAAAACAACCCATTACACATTTAGGTGTTAGTTTTTACAAGCTTTTAAAGAATTTTGTGTTTACATTTAAAGGGTTCTTATTTCGAGTTTTAGTTTTATCTACATCTTTTGTACTCTTCACTTTGGCCATTTTAGTGAAATTTATCTTTGCCCATAGTTTTTTATCCTCTTTGGAGGAATTTTTCTACGTAAAATATATGTGTTCGATCTTTTCAATTTCTTCATTATTTCACTTATTCATTGCTTAACAGGGTTTATTCCCAACACACTAAATTGTAGCTTTTTGCAATTTCTTTTCAGATCCTATCTCTATGATTGTATTTGATAGTAAGATCAATTGTTGCATTTTATAGGATAAGAAAACAATGAGTCAAAATTGGGGGTTTAGGAAATGGGTTAACCAAGGAGTCTCGGATCAACCACTTCCGTCACTAGAAGAGTGCAATGTGTAACACTTTCGTAAAGGACTTCTAATGAAATCGACATCTCGATAATGGATTCAATGAAGGAACCGTGTCATTAACGGTAGTGCCTTGTTAAGGTTCAGTCACAAACAAGCTTTGTATTAATTGTAGCATGTATTAATTTAAATAAGCTTTGTATTGAATGTAGCTCGTATGGCTTAAGAATTAAGCACAAAATTGTAGCTTCTATTAAATAAAAATTAACTCATAATTATAATTTTAGGAGTAACAAAAAATAAGCACATAATTGTAATTGTAATCTTTTTGGACTAATAAAAAATAAATATATAATTTTACTCAATATATATATATATATATATATATATAAATAATTGTAATCTCTTAGACGAACTTTAAATGAACAAGTTGACGTCAAATTTGTAATAATTTGACACCAAGGGCACTTAATGTGTCCACTCATGGCAATACATTAGTAGCTTGCACTAATTAAAAATCAGCTATGTAATTAAATAAGAAAAAGCATTGTATTAAATGTTTCTTGGATTTATACAAAAGAAACACATAATTGTAATCTCTTAGAGTTATACAAAATAAGCACATAATTGTAATATTTGGACTTATTTGCAACCTAAGATGGAACCTTCATATCATACGAAGATCCAATTCTAATGTGACTGGGGATTGCAAGTATACATACTAGTCGATAACACCTTTTCATACTAAGTCGTTGACGTACATCTTCGAAGCTAGAGTAATATGAGTTTGGCCACAAACAACACACTCATATCACATATGTGTCATCCATAATCATAAACCATATAAGGCATCTCATTGGTCTCAAGTAATGTGAAAAACCTGTGAGCTTGTTACTAACTTGAAATCAACAAAGCAATAATGTATATATCAAACAAGTTGACACCAAATTAGGATCGTTTTATTAAAAAAGTCAAATTCCTACTTTATTTACAAAAATGGGTCACTTTAACCCAAAACACACTTACGTAAAAGCGTTTTAAGGGAAAATTTGAGAAAAGTGCGTTAATAGGAACGTGATTTACCCTTGTCAACAAAAACGCACTGAAGTGGGCACACTTTTACCCGTTGTCAGATTAAATTTTCAAAAAAGGTTAATTTTTTAAATATTATAAAAATAGACCAATCTTTTTTTGAAAATTTATGAGAATAAGCTTTTATAAAGATCTAAAGTAGCAACATTATTTTTTTTATTTTAAGGTGTCACCAATTAATATGAAAATAAAACTTACACAGCAGATACCAAAGTCTCATTTCCCTTATTTTCTTAAGCAATGTGGGATATGACATATGTGTGTATATAAACTCATGAATAGATTTGCAGCTTGTTCCTAAATAATGTGGGATTCTTTCCTCTTTTAACTAATAACATAAGATTAAAGGCTACACTATATTTTATATTTTTTTACTTATAGAGTTTAAATTTTTTACAAAAAGTTAACATTTGTTACATTATAAATAAAACTTTTAAACTCTATAAGTAAAAAAAATTATAAAATATAAAATGAGTATGGTAAAATATTAAAAAATAAATATTTAAAAATTTACTAATAGTTGAGTGATGATTTTGTAAGTTTTCATAATTCGATAGCCAATAAATCATAGTTAAGTGACTACAAATGTAATTTAATTTAGATATAAAAATATGAAAAATAATTATTGTATTTTATGTATATTACATATTTCTATAAAAAAACTTGTTTAACATAATTATATACTATATTTAAATAGATTATCTACTCTAGTCAAAATACATCTGAAATAGATTTATCAGCATTCATTAGGTGATGAAAATTAAATTAAAAATAGGATTAAAAAATTTATGAGTATAGTAAAATATTAAAAATAAATATTTAAAAAAGATATATCAATTTTTTAAAATTACAAAAAAATATACTATTTGAGTACCAAATACTCACCATTTATTAATTAATCGAACATTCACAATATAAAATAAAATAAAATAAAAATAAAAGTGTAACTTCTAAATTTAAATAATGGAAAATTATTTTAAAAATTAGAATTGCATGGATATTAACTTCAAATATTTAAAACTGAATAGAAGATTATTACATGTGCAAGTTTCATATGTGCAATTTATTCTTTTTTTAATAGTCCTTTTGTATATGCTAACAATTCTAAAATACAACAAGATTAAAGATCTCAAAAGATAAATTTATAATATGAGAAAATGTAAACAAAATATAAAAAATTAGAAATTGTTTTGTAAAAAAATTATATAGTGTATCGTTTAATCTTATGTTGTTAGTTAAAAGAGGAAGAAATCCCATATTGTCTAAGAACAAGTTGCAAACTTATTCATGGCTCTATATATACACATATCTCACATCCCATATTGCTTAAGAAAACATAGAAAATGAGACTTTGGGTTTTTGTAAGTTTTACTTCTATATTAATTGGTGACACCTTAAAATAAAATAAAAAAAGTGTTGTCACTTTGGGTCTTTATAAAGGCTTATTCTCGTAAATTTTCAAAAAACTAGTCTATTTTTATCATATTTAAAAAAAAATAACTTTTTTTGAAAATTTAATCTGAGAACAGGCAAAAGCATGTCTACGTTAGTGTGTTTTTGTTGACACGGGGTAAATTGCATCCTCGTCAGCGTGCTTTTATAAAATTTTCCTTTTAAATGTCTTCAAGTAGGCGCATTTTGAGTTTTTTGACCTATTTCAATAAATAAAATTTAAAATGACCCGTTTTCATAAATAAAGTAGAAAATGGTCCATTTTTAGTATAATGGTCCCAAATTAGTGACAACTCGACTGTAAAAGAGCTTGACACAATTATAGCAACACATATGGTGCATTTAATGGTTCAACATCTTGAAATCTCTAATAGTTGCCTAAGCCAATATCATTGGTTAAGTTGACTTCCAATATTACATGTTATGAAGCCCACAAATTTCAACTAACTATCCCATTTTACTATTCCTCAAACTTTATAAGTGTCTCCACTTATTTTGGATATCTTTCGTTTGCATCATTTGATTTAAGGTTATTCCTTAGATCTTAGGTTTCTCAAGGTTTGAATATTCAACCCTAACTCGAATTAGAGCCTTAAATCATATCCCTTAAACCCTAAAAATTACTATGATTGAGTAATTGAGGAACAGGAAAAAATGATAGGCTTTAATGCTTGAAAATAGACATGAGATGTAGGAGGAGGAAATGCCACAAATCATATTTATTATCTCTCAAGCCTAAAAGTCGACAACCTTGGGTGTTAATTATGTAATCTATACTAAACTCAACACCCTTTAGTGTTGAGGTTAGTATTGTTAGATCGCTACCTATGGTTGGGAACTTCTTCAATTTTTTTTCACTATAAGTATCTCTCGTGGCATTCATTATGCAATCATCTTAGAGGTTAGGGTTTACAGGTTTGAGTGTAAGAAAATAGTTTTGTTGCTTGAAAATGGCATCCAAAAATAGGAAGAATTACATTTTTACAATTTATCGTTGCTTAAAAACACCAACTCACTCTTTCTAAGAGATAAGAAAAATGGATAAGACATTACCGTTGAAAAAAATCCAATCTAAAAATAGATTTCTATCACAACAAAAAATTTAAATTTTGAATATCGAGCTAGTTTGTGATATTTATAGCAATAATTTTTTTCTCGAAAAGTACATATGCTTTGTGATAGACTGATCTTAGACGTTCTTGGCTTTCAACTGAATGACCTTCTCCACTATTCTCATACCACAAATAGCTTTGAGTATGGGCTTGAACAATCATGAATCAAACACAAAACCAAAAAAAAAAAAAAATCTATTACTTTTAGTAAGAAAGTAACTATCTTTCAATAGAAACCGGTAGAATTGTTATTTTTTAAAAAATATAATTTATACTTAGAAAATAAATTTCTCACTTTTTTCGGGCAAAATAACAATATCTTAAAGTTGTGTATTTTTTAGCTCTACCAGTGCCATCTATTTATAGGGAGAGATAGAAGAATCCAGGTTGAATTAATAGAACACAAATAATATTTATTTGATAGAAAAACTAGTCTCCTAGTTTAATTATGAGAAGAAGGCAGCTCACCCTAGTTAAATATTCTAAGGTTGCCACCCTTTATATGTATTATGTGGGGGTTTGGGGCCCCTCATGTGTTAGGTCCAATTATATGTGCTTCCTAGACTTTTAATTCTGCACTTTATAATTTAATCCAACCTAATACATGTTTTTCTATTTCCTAAAATAAATATAATTTATTAATTTAATTTAATTAGATAAAATAATTTTCCAATTAAATAATTTTCTCAACCCAATTCTAATTCTGTTAAAGTCATAACAACTTTACAAGAAAAGAATCTGTAACATCCCAAAATAGGGCCTGAACGAAATAGTGGTTGCGAAACCACAAATTCGAGATAGAAATAATTATTTTATAATTATTTTGAGGTTTATGATATGATTGCATGATTTTGTGAAAATTTCGTGAAGAAATTCTATGCATAAAGTGCTTAATTTGAAATTAGGGACTAAATCGAATAAGTTGCAAAACTTGCATTCTAAAAGCTTTTAGTATGAAATTGCCTTGGAATATTAATTAGAGGGTCTTAAATAGAAATTTGACTAATTTATAAAATTTTGGACAAAAATGGACATACATAGGTAGAAATAACCAAAGTTTTTAATGAAGGGTATTTTAGTCATTTGGTAATTAAAAGATTAAAAAAAGGGAAAAAGATGGCAAAATATGTCCATCTTCTTCATTAGCACGAAATTTCAAGGGTTCTCCATAGCTAGGGTTTGTTTCAAGCTTCCAAGCTCCATAGTAAGTGATTCCAAGCCCCGTTTTTAATGTTCTTTACGTTTTCGAAGTCCCGGTAACTTGATTTAGCTTATTCTAGCAATAATTTAACCTAGGGCTCATATTTGGAAAAATACCCATAGGTGAAAAGTGTTTATTTTGATGTTTTATGATAAAATCTGAGGTTTTAAATTATGTTAAACAACTTGTGCTACTCGGTTTTAAGTAAAAAAAGAGTAAAAGGGCTTAATAGGTAAAAATACCTATTGTTCATAAGTACATGTTATAGTGGGAATTTGAGTTTGTTGTTGGCAAATAAATGATCAGCATGTCCTAAAACATAAGAATTGGGGATAAATTTTAATTTCCGAGCCTTGGGCAAAAGTGTAAATATGCAAAAGTTTAGGGGTAAAAATGTAATTTTTCCAAAGTTTGAGTTAAGGGCTGTTTTGATAAATGTGAGTATTAAATAAGCTAAATTGCTATTATGGATCAAGAAGAACAAAATTGGGAGTAGTTCGGGGAAAGGAAAAAGTAAAGGACTAAATTGTCAAGTTTAATCGTATTTTGTATCGAGGTAAGTTTACGGTAAATAAATGCAATATTTCATTATTTTACATAATGTTGTTAATTTCCAGCATATATACATTTATTTTATGAAAATATTCGAAGTTGAACTAAAGACGAGATGACAGAGAAAAAGTATCAGAAAGCCCCGTTTGAACTCTAGGAATGTTTGGGATACGGCATGTCATGACATTTTGGGTTATCAGACAGGACAGGAATATCCCATGTAAGTCCATATTAAAAATATGGCTTTGGAAGGACAGGGAACATCTCATGTAAGACCATGCCTAGAATATGGCATTGACAGGTTATTATCAGGTAGGAAAACCCGAGTATCCTTAGTATTCCGAGTGGTTCAACGGGCTATTGTACAGGTTAAATTACAGGAAACTTTCAGCAAAAGAAAGGTAAGTTATATTCATGAGTTTATTGAATAATCAAGTAAGAAGAAAGTAAGTGAATAAGGAAGAGGGTAAGAAATGAGGTGTAAGGAAAACTTATGATGCTTGATGATATTATGATTAACTATTATTTAGGGTGAATTTTGTGATTTATTTACTTGTAAACTTATAAAGCTTAGTGCTTACTCTCTTTATTTTCCTTCTTTTTATAGTTCTTACCAAGCCAACTCGGGAATTGCAAGGAACATCGGAGATCCGGTCATACTATCAACATGATCATTTTGGTATAGCTAGACGTTTCATTTCGCGTATGGCATGTATAGGGACTTGGCTTCTTTTGGTATGAATGTCTTTAGGATATGTTTAATGAATGGTATGTAAATACTTGTTGATGATTAGCTATTGGAATGACTAATCAAACATAGGTCTAATACTATGTATGCCTAAATGGTAATTATCACATGGAAACCATGAAAAAGGTGAAAATAGCTTAAAAATAGATTCGAACAGCAGCAGTGATGTGAATTTGAAAAATCACTAAAAATATTAGAAATGGAATTAAATAGTGAGTGAGACAGGAAATTAAATCTTAATGAGTCTATTTTCATCTGGAGTAAGTAAAATAGTTTTATATTATGAGTTATTTGCATTTGAGTGAGACTGCTCCAGATTGACTTTGTGATTCCCTATTCTGACTTTAAAAATTCACCATAAATTATACATAAATAATTAGGTGTTATAGTTTATATGCCTAGATTCCTTATTGAGTGTAGTTTCAAATAAAATAAACGTCATGCCTATTTGAATTTTTTACAGAGAGAAAATTAATTCGTAGTGAATAGAGGTCAGAGTAGTCGAACTGCATAACAGGAGAGACTTCAACTAATAAACCGTACTAATTGGCTGGACTAAAAATTCTATAAAACAATTAGTAAGATGGTATATGAGTCTAGTTTTAGGAAAAATTCACGGAATTGAATTTCGAGTTTCGTAACTCGAGTTATGATTTATTTAGTGACTGTGATACAGTTGGACAGCTTTATAAGGAACAGAGAAATAATTTATTTTGGTTCGTTTAAGTAATCAGATAAATTTTATTGATCCCGGTTTGGTCCCGAACCATTTTAATAGCATGATTTAGGGTCTCGATGACCCTTTTTAGGGATATATTGAATGAATGAAAATAAATTAATTTTAAAAGCAAATTTCTACACCCGAACTAGTAAGTTAAGTCCAGTAATGCCTCGTGCTCGACTCCGGCGACGGTCTCGGGTAAGGGGTGTTACAGAATCTATGATAAAATATATTTAACTTCCATATTCAACAGATTCAAAATGACCAGTTAATTTAATTTTATTTTCTAACTTCAATTATTTGATTAAATAATAATTCGAAAAACTTAAATTAATTCTCAAGTCATTTCTATACTTAGTGAGAAAAATACATTCATTTCTGAATGACCCTTTCTCTAACTTTATTATTTCCATCCAAATTTGTTCATTTGATTCTTTATGCAATTCATTTATGGTTTCAACGAGCTAGCAGATGGGCTGATTAGACATCTATAATTAGGCTCAAATGATTTACAATTAATATCTAGCTTTTAACCTATTAATTATAAACTCATTCAGTTACGAAAGTCATCCCACTATAGTTTCGTGTCTAAGCTCTTTCTAATTACATGCTATTACGAAAGCTGCTCAATTAATGATCGTCCAATGACCTTGTCATAAGCGTGTTATCCTCATAAGATATCCTTAATCTCTTTGGGATAAATTCGTTCTCCCACTATGATTATATTTTATCTCATGGTAACCATTACATATTTCTTCATGAAAAGTTAATTACTATCAAATAGTAATTAGGTAATTTATCACAAAGAGAAATGAGTTGTATCCACGTCTACTTTTCATCTATCATGTAATGCCAATGAGAGGATATCATTTACCCATTTTGTAACACCGCAAACCCGACCTAGATGTTAAGGGCCGAATCTGGCGATGCCACATGAGAGTGTTTTTGAAAATGCATTGACCTTAAAACCGTTTCAGTTATTATCTTTTACTTAGTTCGGGAAAATGTGTACTGATTGATTTATTTTAAGACATTTCTTTTTTGCGAAAGCTTTTGAATCCATAAAATTTTTTAAACCGTTTTTATTTACGAAAACTCTTAGTTTATTTTAGGAAAGACGTACTTGGTTGCGTTGCAGTTTATAAATCCATAAATAACAGTTCAAAATCCCCAAATTAAACCAAGAGTCCAAGTTCAAAAATTACATAAGTACTTCCAAAATAATGAATAAAGCAGTAAAGGCACTAAAATCATAAATCGAAGTGTATGTGGCCGTGGTTACTGTCGAGTCCTCCGCTGCACTGATTCGCCTACTATTGGGGATTACTTGAACAAATAAAACAGATAATGGGTGAGTTTTCTCAAACTTAGTATGTAAATCCCCACAGACAACATGCATACAGACATATATAAGAATAAAGTCATAATTTACTCATAATTCGGCCCTGAGCCCTTTTACAAAATCGGTGTGGGCCTTAGCCCACTTAGAAACAGAATTAGATACATATTGGGCCTTAGCCCATCTCAAACATAACATGCATAACATATCAGAATAACAGAATCATGCCCACTAACCCTGCACACCAACTTCGTCTAACCCAACACACCATGTGGGGATAACATCGACCCACCCATCCTAACATACCAAATAGGGGATGAAATCGACCCTTCTATCCCTACACACCATATAGTACCGGAATGTGGCACAAACAAGAAATATGCAGTGTAGTTGCCAGCTAACAGGCTTTAGAAGCCTTTCAGATACTTTCTTCAACTTCATCAATCCCACCCCGATGTAATATATACTTTCTTCAACTTCATCAATCCTACCCCGATGTAATATATCATACAAACGTGGCATGCTATAATGCAGATAAACAGACATACATTTATAATCAGAACAATACAGATATACATGCTATGAGTAACATGCTAATACATACATCAATATCAGATTATAGAATCAGGGGTTTAAGTAATACTTACCGACCCTACGACAGGTCACAGTCGACTTGGGTGACCCAAGCAGCCTTACAGTTCATTCCAGAAAAATTAGCTCACACGCCCATGTGGCGTGCCCGTGTGGCTCACACGGCCCAATTGGCTAAGCCCGTGTCTCGTACACTGCCTCACCAGCCATCACACGGTCGTGTCATGCACCAGTGTCATGTGCGCACGGCCTGGTTCGTCGATCACACGGTCGTGTACTGGTACATGGCCTACCACACGGGAGACCACACGCCCATATGGTGTCGACAGAATCATTTTGAGGTTTCGTCGATTCGCGTTTTCTGGATTTTTGAGTACACACCTAATATTATTTTATTGCAGAAGCATTCCCGAGCACTTCAGGTCTTAACATTCGATAGATTAAAGCCCCAAATTAATTACACAGTTGAAACTTAAACAAAATCGCAATGAAGCATTCATCCCAAACTACGAAATCCTTACCTTTAATTGAAACGTAAACTTTTCGCGTCCAACTCGCTGGTTGTGAACGCTAATCAGCCCCCTGATTAGTTCCTATACAACCAAAGAATCCCTTTCTTAATCGATAAACAGTAAAGCCTTAAAGTTTAATAATGACTAAACTTATCTAATAGAGAAGAGTAATCGAAGCACGAGAGAAACGGATTGGAAAAGAAAACGAACAAAAACAAAAAAAAAAAGAAATGATGAAGAAAGGGAATTTCGGCAGCCAAAGTGGGAAAAAGAGCGCAGAAAACGGTAGAGAGTTTGAAGAAGAGGGAAATTTTCGGTAATAAGAAACAACAACAAAATCTCGATAACTACCTAATCCCAAAAATCACTCCCCCACTTGCCCACTCAATTCCACTACTCAGAAACCCAATTAATTCAAACTCTTACATGGTACAAGCACTAAAAATAAATCCCTTATTCACATGAGGATTCAAACACAAGACCTCTAACATTTTTACACTCCACTTAACCACCAGACTAGTAGGCCCATTCTGATATAATTTTACCCACATTTACTTATAAGCATACTGAACAAGAGTAAGGCTTTATTCATCAAAATAAAAATTTTGCCTAAGCTAAGGCTTAAACTTGGGACCTCACACACACACACCCAGAATACTTAACCACTGAAGTAGATACACAGTTGTGTCATAAACTCACGGAATCAAATACATAAATATTGAGGCATACACATTTACTAGGTTATGAATTCCACTATTTTGAATGAAGATACATATTGCATAATTCTTATACTAAATGCACTAGCTTTCGGTTCCTTATCTATTGAACTTAGAATTTTACTTACATCAACGTATATGATAACTCTAGAATATATTGTTATTTTTAGTACTTTTAGACTAATAATTCAAGCAAATTTTGAGTGATTGATAATAAATTCTATAGTTTTATTAATAATTTTTTCCTATTGGATAATGTTGAGAATTTTTTTTTATCTTGATTAATTTATATGCTAAATGCATAATTTTTACAATTTTGAAGGTAGTTGGTGCACTGAAAGAAAATACGATCTTGAAGCTCACCTATTGATGCTCAATGCTATAGCATTTCTATAGCAAAAGCCATGCAAGATTAGGATAATGTAGTGCCATCCTTGGATGCCTCAAAGAGGCTTATTTAACTTTGGAAACACTCTTGACCCAACCTTAAAGTTGGGTTAACAAAACTGGATAGCCCATTAAGGAGGAAGGAGCCCAAACCGTCCACTAAGGAGGAAGGGGCCCAACCGTCCATTAGAGGTGCCCAAAACCATCCACAAGGGCTTGGTAAACACTTAAAAATTAGCACAGATTTCCTCTCCACAATCCAAAGTGACAGCCTACCTTTCCTCCACAATTCAAACAACCTTTTTCCATAATTGAAGCAAGTTTTATTCACATTTCAAACTCTATCTCCATGTTGTCACTCCTCTTCTACAAAGTAAGGTTCGACCACCTACCTAGAGAAAATAAAGGGATGCACTTGCTAAAAATAGAGGGCTTCAATAAGTATAAATAGGGGCTAGCTGCAATGCCCTAACCTTTATTTTTACTTTTGTAAAAAGTGACACAACTGTGTATCTACTTCAGTGGTTAAGTGTTCTGGGTGTGTGTGTGAGGTCCCAAGTTCAAGCCCTACTTTTGGCAAACTTTGATATTTTTCTTGACCTAAGCCTTACACTTGAGGAGTGGGCTTATATTTAATTATTTGTAAACCCATACCAGAATGAGCCTGTTGGTTCGAGTGGTAAGGGAGTCTATGTGTTGTGTAGAGGTCTTGTGTTCGAATGCCAGCACGAGCAAAGATAATAATTTTTGCTCGGCTCTGTCTTAGAGTTTTCGTGGAGCCAAACTCTTACGTGGTTGTGATTGTGTGGGTTAATGGAAGAGAAAAATAAGGGATGTGCTATCAGTTAGGGGGTAGTATCTGTTTGATTTTTCCTTTCTCTCTTTCAAAAAAATTCTTGATGCTAATTTCCTCTGTTCTTCCTATTTGACTTCACTTTTCTTTCTTTTATTTTTCGGTAGTCATCGTGCTCTTCTTTTCCTACATTTTTTTGCGGTGGTGTAGTCTCGTAATTGCGCCATTAGTGTCAGGTTTGTACCCGCTTGGTAAATAAAACATTGTTCCCTTGTAACTTCTATTTTGGGTTGTTGAATCGTTGTTTATTGGGATTTGTTTTGTGTTTAAGAAATAATCAAAGGGGCTAATTATCTTCAAACATTGTTTTGAGTGTATGAAATCCCCGTTGTTCAATCAAAGGTAACATTTTTGATAGTTTAGGGATTAGTTGTCTCTTACATTTTCGTTTGAGTATCATTTTTAAGTGATTAAATTGGTGTTTTTTGGTCAAATATAGGATCTGGTGGTGTTGGAAGTGTGTTTTCCACAGAAACGAACCAGGTGTATGTACTTGAAACGCAGAAAAAGGGGATTCGGTGAAGGCTAAAATTGCAATCTGTCGATGCCACATGGGTGTGTCGTTGCCCGTGTGGTAGGCCGTGCATGAATAACACAGCCGTGTGTTTGATGAAGGCCAGGTTGTGCGCTAGACACGGACGTGTGGTGGCCGGGTGTGGCCATGTACAACACATGGACTAGACCAAATTGGGTCGTATGGGCCACACGGGTGTGTGAGTCCACACGAGTAGTCCACATGGGCGTATGGGTTTTTGGTCAGGTTGTGTGATCCATACAAGTCAAGGCCAATCTGATCGTGTGGGCCACACGGGCCTGTGGGCCTACACGGGCAAGCTACATGGGCGTGTGGGCCATTTATCTAAAAATTTCCTTAAGGTTGCACGAGTCGTCCTAAACGACTGTGGGCCTACGGTAGGGTCAGTAAGGGATAATTAAATCCTAAACTGTATGATTTGTCCGATAGAAACTTTAAACTGATTAAACACTAATGCATGATTGTCTGTTCTGTTATCTACGTATTTGATATTTATATATGCCATATGTAAGCACGTGAGCATCATATTCTGATTATCTGCATTTGCATATTTTTGTAACTGTCATTGGGGTTAGGCTGATATATATATTGGAGGAAGTGTTCTGAAAGGCGTTTACGCCTATTATCTAGCAGCTCAGCTGCATTATATCTGATATATGCCGCATTCAGTACAACATGGTGTGTAGGGTTGGTTGGGTGTTTTAAACCCCACATGGTGTGTAGGGATGGTCGAAGATGGTATGTAGAGGCTGAGGGTAGGATCTGATTTCTGTCTGACTGTATATCTGCATCTGTATCTAAGATGGGCTAAGGCCCAGTTCTGCATCTGCTACTATAATGGGCTTAGGCCTAAATCTATATCTATAATGGGCTCAGGCCCAAATTTGAGACTATTTGATTATGATATTTTGATATTCTAATTGTTATGTGCACGCTATTTCTATGGGGATTACACACTGAGTTTTTGTAAACTCATCCTTTTCTGTTTAATCTGTACAAGTAATCTCCAAATTTAGACAGTTCGGTGCAGCGGGGGACTTGACGTGACCACACATATAATAAACTGTTTTCGTTGATTTTATGGTTATATTTTAATTTGATTTGATGGGTAATTTTTGTAATTTGGACTTTACGGATTGAATTATTTTTATTTAGGATTTTTATGCAATTTATGATTTGATACCTGCGAAACTCGAATTTTACCAAAAGTAAAAGTTTTCTAAAATCACGAACGGTTTTACTCAAATACAATGATTTTTAAAGCTTTCGTAATAAACTATGTTTTAAAACTAATAACAGATAAGTTTTTCGAAATTGACAAGAGGTAAATAAAAGCAAACAAATTGAAATGGTTTTTTGTGATGACTTAGTTTTCAAAATTCAATCCATATGACATCGCCAGATTCAGCCATAACATTTAGGCCGTGTTTGAGGTGTTACATTTTGTGGTATCAGAGCCAGGTTGCAAAACTCGACTGTGAATTTTAGGTTCCAAAATTTTGATTTCAAAGAAATGGTTTTCAAATGATTTGAAATATTCTGAATTAAGTATGTGGTACACTGAGTCTCCAGCACCGATCTTGTAAGTGTTTCTAAACTTGGAAATTTTATTTTGAAACTATTGTAAATAGTATACTCTGAAAACACTATAGTTAGTACCCTCTGAAGCTGTAGTGAAATTGATAGAGACTGAAACTTTCAGAAATATTACTGAACATCTGATACTCTTTTACATAAAACATCTGTTAATAAATACAGAAATTGTAACTGATGCATAAAATTCTTAATATAGATAAATTCGAATAGACGAGGAGTACACGAGGTATTCGTGGACATGGTACTCGAGGCCGAGGTAGAGGCTATAAAGGGGCTCAAGCTGAGTCCTTATATCTGGGCAGCATGCCAAATTTAGATATGAGTGAGACGTCGGTTTCACCTACTACTAAGACTAGGTCTCAAGATCACATGGTTGGAGGCGACGTATTGTCCCTGGCTATGCTAAAGATATTAGAGAAGGTCGCTAGGCCTATCATTGGATTTGAGGGCTGAGGGTTAGTTACGGAACGACCCTAGTCCAATAGAGCTAACTATTTAGGAGTGTCATTGGAGTTGCCTTAACGTGGCCGGGTACTAGATAGAGGCCACCGAGAGGATTATGGATGATTTGGATTGTACTTCTGAGCAGAAATTGAAGGGTGCCATTTCCTTGCTTCGAGACGAAGCATATCAATGGTGGTTGACAATTAAGGAGAGCACGCAGCCGGAACATCTAACTTGGGAGTTCTTTAAGACTTCATTCCAAGGAAAATATGTGGGAGTTAGCTACATTGATGCTCGTAAGTGTGAGTTCCTAAATCTCACATAGGGAGACCAATCCATGACCAAGTATGAGGCTAAATTTCTGAGACTGAGTTGCTATACGCGAGGTATGGTGGTATCTGAATATGAGAGGTCTGTCCGTTTTGAAGACGGCCTAAGGAATAGTCTGAGGGTCTTGATAGCTCCATAGAGAGAGCGCGAGTTCTCGGTTCTGGTTGAAAAGATGAAGATCGCCGAAGATGTCAAGCACGCTGAGCTCTAAAAAAGAGACCGTGAAAGAGGAAAGAACAAGAAAGATTCAGAGCCCTCAGGTTCAGTACAGAGGCCTAAGAAAAAAGGCCAGATCTAATAGGTCAGTTAGAGTTAGGCCCTCTGTTACTCCTACTGGGTTACAGCCTTATAGAGACTGTGGTAGATGCCATCCAGGTGAGCTGGAGGAGGACTGGGGCACGTTTGAGATATTGGTCTTTAGAGCACCACATTCGGAGTGTCTATTCAGGGCTGATCAGGTGCAAGCTCCTGGTTCTAGTACTGTACAGCCGTAGAGAGTTGTTCAACAGCCACCTAAGGACCGTGGTAAGGCTATAGGTGGTCACAGTATGGGCTATGGACAGAGCATTGGGCAGAGGATTTGGACAGACAGAGGCAGGACAGTTTGCTTTGGTTTATGCTGCACGGCGCCGTGAGGACAGAGACACTCCTGACGTCATCACTGGTACGTTCTTAATCTTTGATGTACCATTTACTGCTTTGATAGACATAGGGTCTACTTACTCTTACATAGCTAGTTCTATATCTAAAAACCTAGGGATATCGGTTGAGAGCACTACGAATGAGACCACTGTACTGAGTCTGTTGGAGTAGTCTGTCTAGGTTAGTAAAGCCTATAGAGATGTGCCGTTAGAGGTGCAAGGGATGATTTTTTTGGCTGACTTAATGAAGCTTCCGTTTGAGGAGTTTGATCTGATATAGGGTATGGATTGGTTGGTCAAGCATCGAGTAAGTCTAGATTGTGCGACTAAGAGGGTCGTCTTAAGAACTAAGGAGGATATTGAGGTGGTTATGATTGGAGAGCATCGGGATTATCTGTCAAATGTCATTTTTACGATCGTAGAGGAAAAATTAGTTTGGAAGGGATGTGAGGCATTCTTAACCTACATCAGTGTTTCTGTTCTTAGGGACTCTGCAATTGGGGATATTAGAACTGCGAGGGATTTTTTGGACATCTTTCTTGAGGAGTTACCTAGATTACCTCTGAATCGAGAAGTGGATTTAAAATTGAGCTTCTTCCTAATACAACTCCAGTGTCCATGCTCCTTATCGTATGGCACCGAAGAAGCATACAGAGCTTAAGGCTCAAATTTAAGAATTGTTGGATCATGGGTTCATCTGTCCAAGTGTGTCTCCATGGGGAGTACTTGTACTATTTGTTAAGAAGAATGATGGGTCCATGAGGATGTGTATCGACTACTGGAAACTGAATAAGCTAACAGTGAAGAATAAGTACCCGCTTCCGAAGATTGACTACCTATTTTATCAGTTTCGAGGAGCTTCGATATTCTCTAAAGTTGACCTCCGATCTGGGTATCATCAGTTGAAGGTTAAGGAAGTTGATGTACATAAGACGACATTTAGGACTCATTATAGATATTACGAGTTTCTAGTTATGCCTTTTAAACTAACAAATGCTCCGGCGGCATTTATAGATTTGATGAACCGTGTGTTCCAACCGTATATGGATCAATTCATTGTGGTCTTTAACGATGACATACTGGTCTATTCTAAGACTGAGGATGAGCATGAAGAACATCTTAGAGTGGTACTTCAGACTCTCAGTGAGAAACAACTGTACGCTAAATTCAACAAGTTTGAGTTTTGGTTACATGAAGTGACTTTTTTGAGACACGTAGTTTCTGCTGAGGGGATTTGAGTAGGTCCTCGAAAGATTGAGGCTGTACTGGATTGGAAATGGCCGACGAATGTGTTTGAAATCCACAGCTTTCTGAGTTTGGTAGGGTATTATCGACGGTTTGTTGAGGGTTTTTCCTTGATTTCAGTACCCTTGACTAAGCTTCTGCGTAAGGGTGTTCCATTTGTTTGGACCGATATGCAACAGTTGAGCTTTGAAAAGCTGAAATCTATTCTGACTCAGGCTCCTGTTTTGATACAGCCTTAACCTGGTAAATACTTTGTGGTTTACAGTGATGCATCAAAAGTCAGTTTGGGATGTGTGTTGATGCAAGATGGGAAAGTGGTAGCTTATGCATCTCGTTAGCTTAAGACATATGAGGCAAATTATCCGACGCATGACCTCGAGTTGGTTGCTGTGGTCTTTGTATTGAAAATCTAGAGGCACTATCTGTATGGTGAGAAGTGTATCATCTACACTGATCACAAGAGCCTCAAGTACCTCTCTATTTAGAAGAAATTGAATCTTAGGTAGCGTATATAGATTAGGGTTGGGTTGATATATATATTAGAAGAAGTGTTCTGAAGGGCATTTACGCCTATTATTTGCCAGCTCAGCTACATTATATCTGATATTTGCCACATTCGGTATAGCATGGTGTGTAGGGCTGGGTAGGTGTTTTAAACCCCACATGGTGTGTAGGGATGGTCGGAGATGGTATGTAGAGGCTAGGGGTAGGATTTGATTTCTATCTGACTGTATATCTTCATCTGTACTTGAGATGGACTAAGGCCCAGTTCTGCATCTGTTACTATAATGGGCTTAGGCCCAAATCTGTATCTGTTAAGGGCTCAAGCCTAAATCTGAGACTGTTTGATTTTGATATTTTGATTGTTATGTGCATGCTATTTCTGTAGGCATTACACACTGAGTTTTCGTAAACTCACCCTTTTCTGTTTAATCTATACAGGTAATCCCCAGACTTTGACAATTTGATATAGCGGGGGACTCGACGTGACCACACATATAGTAAATTGTTTTCGTTGATTTTTTTGTTATATTTTAATTTGATTTGATGGTTAATTTTTGTAATTTGGACTTCACAGACTGAATTATTTTTATTTGGAATTTTTATGCGTTTTATGATTTGATACCTGCGAAACTCAAATTTTACCAAAAGTAAAAGTTTTCTAAAATCACCAACGTTTTTACTCAAATACAATGGTTTCTAAAGCTTTCGCAATAAAATATGTTTTAAAACTAATCGAATAAACGGATAAGTGTTTCGAAATTGAAAAGAGGTAAATAAAAGCAAACAAATTGAAATGGTTTTTCATAACGGCTTAGTTTTCAAAATCTAATTCTTGTGACATCGCCAGATTCAGCCATAATGTCTAGGCCACGTTTGGGGTGTTACACTAGCTATTAGGGTCATTCACTCATCATTATTTCTCCCATTTTTCCCTTCATTCACTTCTCATTTAAGAGAGCAACACACGATTTCAAGAGAGCAATTCAAAGGTCCTTTTGAGTAGCCAATTTTGACACTTTGAAGAGTAATTGTGTATAGGAGCAAAGGTGAAGAAAGGAGGAAAAGTAACACAAGCAGTGCCAAAGAAAATAACCGAAATCAGCTTCTAGTTTCTTTCCCTTTAATCTTTTAATTTTGTCCAAAGTTGATAAACATGATTGCCAATTATTTTTATGTTTTCAATTTAATTATAATGGCTTAATTCTATTGATACTAGATTGATTGTGTATCCTTAGCTTTTATTATTAATACTTTGTTAATGTTGTTATGCGCTTTGATTGTTTATCATTCAAATAAAATCATGATCATGTTAGGGAAGCGTAAGAACTAATTATTTAATCTAAACAAGATGATAATTAGTAGACACAATATTTGAATGGTGCATGTTTGATCTATTAATGATTAAATTAGTAATGTTATTGAGCAATAATGTTACCTTGCATAACTCTTTGATGATGTCTGCTTAATAAACTTTTAAAGTTAATTGATTATAGAGGTATGCTAAAGAAACTTAAAAGTTTAATAAGTATGAAATCATAACTGGGTTAGTAAATATTTGAATTGTCATGGTTTTTTTTAACAACGTTGACATTGTTTTTAATAATTTGAAATAAAGGGAATCAATTAATCTAACAACTTCATGTCATAGTAATTTAATATTGTGAAATGTTATTATTTATTCTATGTTACACTTTCATTTGTTTTAAGCATCTTAGTAATTTTATTTAGGGTAATTAGTTAACTCAACTTTTCATTAATTGTTTTTATCACCAACTTCCCATTTGATAAATTTTACAATATTTGTCTTGTTTAAACAATCTCTGTGAAGACAATACTCTTTACTCATTACTTGTTGACATTTGTGTACACTTGCACATTATTTGATAATTTTGCGACAATATACGAGTCACACATACATAGTCCATTATCCACTCAAGATTAAGGTATTCCACACTATGAACGTCGCAAGTGAATAAATCCATAAACAGATTCAAAATCTATTCTACTTGGGTCTTGTCTGATGTACTGTCAGTCCATTCAATCAAATCTATGTCTCTATCTTTTGCGATTCATTCGCTCCTAGGCTCAAGATAAAACATCTCCCCAATTGGATTTGATAGACGACATATTAGTCTTTCAATCACTTTACTCTTTTTTTTATTAGACTAAGGACATGTTTAGGTTTATCTACTAATACAAGTTGTCATTCCATATTATGATCCAACCACGTAATACTGCTTAGTATTAGTTAAACATTAAATAACCGGTGAGCCAATATTTACTTTCATTTTTCTTTGCGTGCAAAAATCATTGAGGACAATATACAAAAGGTATTAATGTAATTGATGGATATTTTTATTAAACTAATTTATTCGAAAAAATAGAAATATACAAAATATATACTACACTTATGACACCGGATCCAACAATTACACCAAACAAAACCATTCGAGTGAGTTTGTTTCAATGCAGGAGCACTATTATAAAAGTCACTTTATTTAAAAAAAAAAGAATGAAACGTGATAGCTTAACCAAATTACTCATGGGTCATAAGTGTTACGGAGTCTATAAGGCTGCTACCACCAACAGTACACATTGAGAAGGCATTTTCTCATACTACATTTGATGGGTTCATATGGTTTCTTGGACCAACAATTGTCACCAATCAATCGAACTTTGAGAGTCAGGAAAAAGAGATAATGTTTATACGCACCTACACTACAGCCTTTTAATTGTGGTTGTATAGACAATGCATTGACCAATTATAAATGGTTGTCTTAGTTGTAATAATTCGGTTTTCAATGATGTCGAAAATAGTGATTTCGAGACTTCAATTCCGAAGAGTGAGTACATAAATATTATTATTTAATATTTATGAGTCAATATTATGACATGTTTGGTTCACTGTAGTGGAATAAGGTTGTAATTGAATAAAGCTGTAATGAAATAGAGTTGTAATCAATAATTCAATTGTTTGGCTGAATGGAATGGAATAGAACTGTAATAATATTCTTGTGTTTGGTTAAATGGAATAGATTTATAATAGCATAAGGAAAAAAGCTAAAATGACCAGAGTACCCTTAACAGAATTTTTTTAAATGATGATTATTGTTATTAAATTTTAATAGGATTATTATTAAATATAATTTAATAAAAATAGTAAGTAATAAGTAATTTTATTTTATTTTAATATAACTATTATTAAATACAATTTAATAAAAATAATATATAATTTAATAACATTCTTAATATAATTATTTTTATATTAAATTATATTAAAAGATTTTTTATTTTTATGTAAAATTATATTAAAATATTTAAAATATTTTTACTATCTTTTAACATAATACACTATTATTTGAATCCATTGCTTCTCAAGTTATGTTCATTATAGTTGACACACAACAAATACATTCTAAAAGCTTAATTATTAATGAAATTAAAATCTTTAAAAATATTTTTGAATTCGACAAATTCATATCTTTAACTCTTTTTAATCTAATTTTATTTGTTTAAATTATATACATTTTATTCTTACTATTTACACCTTCCTTTTGTTTTTAAAAATAATTAATATTAATTGTTAAAAAAATATTTAAAATTTATAATTTAATATCAAAATATTAATAAAGAGCCAATAATAAATTGTTTTCTTTTATATCCTTACTAAAAATTATAATATTAATTAATTTAAACGTCAGGTTTACTTGAGCCAATAATATTTTATATCATAACATCACGTCTAAAGTAAATGTTTAATCTATCAAAAGTACTTTTTGATAGAAAACTAAACACTTTTAAACTAAAATTTTTAAAGTATTCGTCCTCTTTTGTAATATCGTCATTCTAAATTGTGCCGTAAAAAAAAACAATTTGCTTTTTACTTTAACATAAATGTACTAATTTGTCTATTTCTTAAATAGAGATCAAAATACAATCTGACTCGTAATATAAAAGCCTCCATGATAGTTCTACCATTAGGCAATCTCACCAGCAGTAAGAAAGCTTCCATGGCAGAGTGTTACAAGCTGATCCAATGTTAGACTTTTTGCCTACACATGTTACTAAGTTCATACCAAGTAAAAATTGTCCTCAACAAAGATATAATAGCTCGTTTTTAAAGAAATCGGAACAGTGGTTTCGGGACAAAAAATATGAAGTTGAAAATTTTATTTTATTATTATTTTATGGTCTACAGCATGATAGAAATACCGTATAAAATTTTTTTTAAGAAATTTTACTGTTTACATGCTTAATTTGATAAAAAGAACTAAATTGCGTAAAGTGCAAAAGTTGAGTTCTTATAGCTAAAAGTATTAAATAGTTTTAGGACTTTAAAGTGGAAGTCCTTATATGGTAATTAGACCATTTATGAGTCAGTGGAAGATGTTGGCTTGGCAATTTTGAAATTTGGTTTAGTTATTAAAGTTAATTTTGGAAATTAGTAATTAAAGATAAAATAAACTAAACAAAATCAAGTCTTCATCTTTTATGTTCTTTCTTCAACTGAAACTAGGGATTTAAAAAGTCATATTTGAGCTTGATATTCGGCCAAGCTTACAAACTCAATTGGTAACTGATTTTTGTCCGGTTTTTAATGATTTATATGTTTTCAAGATCGTTGTAGCTTAATCTAGCTAGCTTGAGATTAATTTGTGAAACTATTAAACTGTTATGGTTTTACCATTAATGAGCATGCTTGAGTTTTGAAGTTTGATGATAGAAAATGAATGGTTGTTGTTAGATAAACAACTTTTGTAAAGGAATTTTTAGTAAAATTGTCAAATAGGGACTAAATTGAAAAATAAAAAATATTGTGTGGTGAAATTATGAATTTACGAAATATATGGGCTACTATTAATATGTATAAAAACTATCTAGGCTTGGGTAAGGGTTAAATTGCATGAATTTCCTGTTTCGAGCTTAGGGACTAAATTGTAAAGAAATGAAAAGTACAAGGGCAAGATGATAATTTTGCCAAAAATATGTTTTGGACTAATTTGAATGAGAAAAATATTAAATTGAATTAAATTTATCCGTATATAATATAATCCAAGACAAACCTCATACGGAGTTAGATCAAGGCAAAGAGAAAACCTTGGATTAATTGCCTCCATATCTACGTATACTCGTCGAGGTAAGTTCGTGTAATTAAATTGAATATTTATATGTTTTAATTGAATTATATGTATTTTATTTGTATAATTGCCATGTATAAATACCGATTGCATATCTGATGACATACAACGATTACTGAGCCGCGTTTGAACCTTAGAAATTTGTAGGATACAAATGACATGTCATTAGGGTTATCAATTTGGTTATGGTCCTGCATGTGTTACGGACACACCACAACTTATATGAGCTTACCGATTTGCAGCTAGTGAAAGCTTACCGATTCTCAGCTCGTATGAGCTTATCAATTTACAGCTCGTGAGAGCATATCAATTCATTGCTCGTATAAGCATACATGTATAGGAATTGACGGATTACAGTTTAGCACACTATGTTTGAGTTATCCCGAGTATCCAACGATATTCTAAATGGTTCAACGGGCAATGTTCTGATACGATATGACATGAGTTCAATATGAACTATTATCGGTATAGATATGAATTACATGGAAAGTGATATTATATAGTATATGGGTATATGAAATGGATGATACATGTGTATGCAATTTGATTAATTGTTGAGCTCATCCATGACTTGGTTTATATATGTGTTTACATGACTAACATGGTTGAGGTATATGTGCTTAGGCATTTGGCCAATATATGTTGGGATATGCTTTGATTACTTAACTTATATGTGAATAAATGGTAAGTTAAATTTTATGTTATACAGACTTACTAAGCTTAAATGCTTACTCTGTGTATTTTTCGTGTTTTTAGTGAATCGAAAGCTCGTTCGAGTTGGAAACTTGTTGAAGCTATATCACAGTATATCCATAAGCTCTTTTGGCACTTCCGGTTGGTTTAATTTTGGTTATAATTGCATATATAGATTATTTTGGCTAATGTTAGCCTATGTGTTTTGGTTGTGGAAATGACCATTTGGTTGGTTTGCATTTTGGCCTTGTGTTGGTGTAATGGTATATTTTGATGTGTATATAAGTTGCCTTATATGGTTGAGGTACGACTTGATATGGTAGAATGATGGAAGGTAAAATGGTGGTTTGAATATACATTTTGTGTAAACCATGAATGGTTGTGAATCGATACTTGTTTGAATGACTTATTGTAACACTCGTTTTTAGCTCAATTAGAACAGTGGTTTCAGAACCACAAATCTCAGGTCAGAAAATTATTTTATTAGTATTTTATGTGTTTAGAGCATGAAAGCATGAATGTGTGAAAGTTTCGTGAATTATTTTGGTAAAAAGGACTAAATCGCATAAAATGTAAAAGTGATTTTCTATAGTTTAAAGTGCTTAATAGCTATGAATTATTAAATTGGAAGTCCTTTAGTGGTAATTAGACCATCTGAAAGGTGATTGGGCATTCTTGGACATTAAATGGATGATATTAATGGTTTAGTAATAATGTTAAAAGGGTAAATTATGAATTAAGTTAATTAAAATAAACAAAACAATTTTATTTCATCATTTTTCTCATCTTTTCAACCGAATAACAAAGGAAGAAGAAGCCATTGTTGAGTTTTAGGTCCGGCCTTGCATGAATCAAATTGTAAGTCCATTTTTACTTGGTTTTTTATAATTTCTATGTTTTTGTGATTGTTGCAACTAGGTCTAGCTAGCCCAGGGTCTATTTTGCAAAACTGTTAAAGATTTTGAAAGTTTCCATTGATGAATGTTGATGTGTTTTGATGTTTAATGATGAAATATGAAATCTTATTATTAGATTTACATGTTTTGTAAAGTGATTTTGAGTAAAAAAATACAAAATAGGGATTTAATTGTGAAAATGAGAAAATGTGTAGTTAAATGTGTGAAAAATTGATAAATATGGGCTGCTAGGGGTATAATGGTAATTCGGCAAGCATGGGTATTTAAGGAATTTCACTAATTTGTGATTTTGTGTAAGAAGGACTAAATTGTAAAAATGTGAAAGTTTAGAGGCTAATGTGTAAAATAGTTCAAATGTGTAATTTGGACTAAATTGAAAAAGTAGATGATTAAATAAGCTGAATTTGATTATATATAGATCAAGAAAGGAAGAATTCAGACTTAGATCGGGGGAAAAGCAAAGAAATCAAATAATTGATCCGCTTCATCGTTTCAGTAGACGAGGTAAGTTCGTATGCTAATAAATGTTGTTAAATTGTATTATAAATGTATTATTATTTTTGAATTGAATTAAAAATGGTTGATATGAGTTTACAAGACATGAATGGCAGAGAATCGACAGATAAAAGCTTCGTACGAACCTTAAGAATAGTTTAGGATACAAATGTCATGACATTAGGGTTACTGAGATTACGTGTAAGACCATACCTAGGATATGGCATCGATGTGAGATTTCATGTAAGACCATATCTGAGATATGGCATCGATATGATATTTCGTGTAAGACCATAGCTAGGCTATAGCATCGATATGAGATTACATGTAAAACCATATCTGGGATATGGCATCAGTAGTGTATATGTGTGATTCCCAAGTATCCTTTAGTGTTTTTGAATGGTTCAATGGGCATAAATGAGATGAGGATGAAAGTAAGGTCGATTTAAGTGATAAAGGTACATACAGAACCTAAATGAGTACCGACTGGAGGTAAGTTGATGAATTCATATGTGATCATGTTTTAAACATGAGAAAGTTTTGTGAATTGATATATGTTATAGCTTATTATGCTTATTTGATTGAATTGCACTTATTTGTTATGTTAAGTTTATTATCATACGAGCTTACTAAGCTGTAAAGCTTACTTCGTTTTATTTTCCTATGTTTTATAGTAAAGTCGAGCTAGCTCAGATCTGGGGATCATCAGAGACTTCATCGAACTATCAAACATCTATTTGGTACTTTTGAAATTGTATATATATGGTATATGGCATGTATAGGCTATGGTCTTTTGATAAGTTTGTTGAACATGTATTTGGTTATTTGATATGGCATATTTTGGTATGGTTGATGTTGTGGTTATATTATGCAAATGGCTATTTGGTATGAAGTGTATAATTAGCTTGAAAATACTTGACTTTGATTTGGTATTTGGTTGGCTATTTGGTTAAATTATAGGTCATGAAATGAATATGGATTATGGCTAATGAATCATGTTGTTTTGGTATGTATTTGGCTAAGTAAATGGCATTGAATTGAGTATTGGAATGGATGTAATTGATATGGCATTATTTGTGCATCTGGTTGATGATTTTTGGTTGCCTATTATGTCTTGGTTTTGTATCATTTGAGCTTGTGTAGGTGGGCACAATTGGGGTGGCAAAATGGCCTTGTAAATGGCCTATTTTTGTCCACACGAGTGGAGACACAGGCGTGTGTCTTAGCCGTGTGTGACGCACGGTTATAGTACACGGCCGTGTGTCCCCTGGTGTTGCAATTAAATGCAAGTCAATATGTACCACACGGCCTTACACACAGGTGTGTGACTGACTGTGTGGCATAAGTTAGTATACCCTACAGGTTTGACATGGCCTAGCACATGGCCTAGCACATGGGCATGTGTGGCCATTTTGAATAGGCACACGGGCGTGTGGCTGGTTGTGTGACCCAAGTCAGTGAGTTAGACGGTCTGGGACATGGCCATGTGCTCCCATTTCGAATGTCCATGCGGCTTGTGACATGGCCATGTCTAGTGGCCATGTGAGACACATGGCCTGTTCACACAGACTTGTGTCCATTGTTTTGAGAAAAATTTTTCAAGTTTCCCTAAATTGTTCAAAGTTATCGGTTTAGTCCTGAACCACTTTTAAAGCATGTTTAGGGCCTCGTAGGCTTGTTTAAGGGACAATGTGATTGAATGTGATTGATATATGCTTATGTATGTGAAATGTATGTGTAAATGATGTAATAAGTATAGTAATGCCTCTTACCTTGTTCCGACGATGGATATGAGATAAGGGTGTTACACTTATTTGGTGTTTTTAAAGCACAAGTTATATGTAAATTATAAGACCATTTGGAGCTAGTTTTTGCATGTCATATATGGTACATTTTGGTATGTTTTTAAATGGTAAATCAAGTGGCATAATATAACTTAGTTTTGTTTAAGCCTTTGTTGGTTAAATGATCAAATTGTGTTTATATTTGTACATGTTTATAAATTGTCATTTGAGGTGCCTAAGGGCATATTGGTTGTTTATGAATATACTACATGTTTAAGGCTTGATTTTGCTTGTTTTGGATGCATCAATATGGCTTGTTTATATGCACAATGTTGAGTGTAGGTTGATCCCAAATTGGGTGAGAAACATAGGTTATAAAATAGCTTATTTTCGTCCACACGGGCAGAGACACGGGTGTGTGTCTTAGCCATTTATCACACACAGCTAGGTGACATGGCCATGTATCCTATGTAGCTTTCAAATGGTTGCAAGTCAGGTTGTTATAGGGCCTAGCACACGGCCTGGCACACGAGCATGTGAGGTTACTTCGAAGGGTACACAACCTAGCACACGGGCGTGTGGATTAGCAATGTGACCAAGTCAGTGAGTTATACGAGCACGGACACGAGCTGAGGCACGGCCGTGTTTCCCTAATTTGAATGCCCACACAGCCTACGACACCGGTGTATCTATTGGCCGTGTGAGTCGCACGACCGTGTGACCTCTGCAGCTTTGAAATTTTTCAATGTTTTCCAAAAAATTCTCTGAGTTTCCGACTTAGTCCTGACTTGTTTCTAATGTATATTTTGGGTCTCGATGGCTTGCATATGGGACAATATGAATGTTTTTGATTGGTTTTTAATATAAATATTGATATGTTTTGAAATGTTGAAATTTCCGTCTGTTTGATCTGTAAACTCTGGTAATGCTTCGTAACCCTGTTCCGGCGACAAATACGGGTTAGGGGTGTTACAAAAGAAAAGGTAAAACCTTTATTTTCCTTTATTAGCAAATTCCATGAAAAAACAAAGAGAGCCTCTGAAATAATTATGGGGTAAATAAAAGTTACTTCACCTCAATTAAGCAGGGAATGACTAAAAACAGTTATCACAATTTTTTTTCACTTTATTTTTTTTAAAAATGAAAAACCCTTGACATAAAAGGGAAGTGTTGACACCATGAAAGTCAACAACAGACTAAAACTTCAAAAATATTTTTAAGTCTACCATACTCTTACCAAAATGAGCTTTTTTTTTAAGCTCTCAAGGTTTGAGTGCCAATGCAAGTTCGACCTTAGGACTCTTGTCGATAGACTCTGTATCCTCCTCTCCAGAAATGGTAAAATGGGATTTCGAGATCCACTCATGTTGAATAAGAGTGCTTGCCTTGCCGGTATTGTTCACCTGTGCCTTGATTGTGGTTAGTGGATCCAATGCATGTTGTGTACCCACGGTGATGGTGTTCACATTGGTAGAGAAGCTCTGCGTGACCTTAGCACCAACAACAATGTTGGTCAATGGATTCACAATATGGTAGTAAGATGCATTAATTGAATCATCCTTTTCATTCCTACGTTGACAAATGAGGTATTAAACTTGAGATTATATTATTTGGAATGTTTAGCTATAGATAGGTATATAAAACATAACCACATGCAGAGCCAAACAAGTAATGAGGTCTATATTGGTGAAGCTCAATCCCGCATTGCATTTGGTGAAATTCTCAGTCTTCGTGTCGAATAAGATATCAGTACTTAGTGCAAGAACATTTGTTCCAAGCACACTCGAGAAGTTAACTATCGGGTTGGCAGTCAATCCAATGCTTGAGCTTATCTCAGCATACTCATGCAAATACTGGAGTTCAATCTGGTATATACAAAAGTGGAAAAAATGACATCTCCAATAGCATCTCAAAACATATTCTAAGTAACACGTTCTCAAGACAAAAGCCAAAACAAGAAGGAAGTTTTGAAGGATAGAAATTAAAATCTGAGATAGAATTTTGTACCTTGCCAAACCTCTGATCAGAGACTCTAAAGCCAAAGATTGCCTTTAGCCCGGGTGCAGGTTCATCAACTGTTATGGTGGTAAATGGCTGATAAACATAATGTACTTTAGTACAACAAACGATCTTCAAAATGGCTTACAAAAGATGGCAAACATATATATCAATAAAAAAGTAATATAAGAAGGTAAAAAAGGAACTATGAACTCAACCAAAGAGATCCTTTAATTGAAAAACATTTTTGCCAAATAGGTCAAGTCTCGAGCAATATAATGTTCTAAACAATCTTATCAAGCAGATATTCTCCTAGTTAAAGCTCGAGTTTCAAGCATAGAAGGGACAAGGCATGATTACTAATTTTATTATAATAGAAGTCGGATGAAGGCTGAAGAATATATAATGGAAGAAAGAGCATCATATCTAACTTGCAAAAGAAAATTTTTGACCAAGAACTCAAACTTATACATAAAACTAGAAACTAATAGAAAAGGTAGATAAAGTAGTTACATTGGAGCTGGTGTCCACTTTGATATCAGTTGTAACATTCCTAGACTTCAGTTAGGTATTAACACCAGTCAAGAAAAGATCACATTTCTTCGTTCCGGCAGAGGTAATTACCTGAAAATAAAGGGAAAAACAACAAAACAAAGCCAAAGTAATTCAAGTTCTTATAGTAGATTGAGAAATCAAACATCTTCCATGATACATTGCAGTTAAAAGATTGAGATAACCATGATGAAATTTAAGAAAAATAGCTATTATTATACTTCAAAAATTAAACACACATGCACACACACACACACACGCGCACACACATGTTTGAAAAGCATACACCTTAACTTTAATTTCAGCTTAAATCAAACATTCTTTTTTGTAATTAACATAATTTTACAATAAGACATGTATTTTATAAAATTAAATATGACAAAAATCACAACTTGGGTTTCATAGAACAAAGCATCTCAAACTTATTCTTTAATAATAATTAAAGAAAATATAATATTGAGAAAAAAAACTTAAACAAACCCAAAAAATAAGAACCAAAATTACAACACCAGTGGGAGAGTAAACAATTAAGCAACAACCTTTTTTCCTTGTATTTACAGAAAATAAAAAATACTTGGAGAGGAAGAAGAAACATTGGGAGAAGGAAGAGAAGAAAACACATTAGTCTTGAGTGAGAAAGAATGGTTTTTGGGGATGGGTTTGGAAGAAATAGAGGGAATGAGGCATTTAGAGGGGGTGGAGAAGTGTTTAGGAGAAAGGGCTTGAGGTAGTAGAGGGGAAGGGAGGAAGTGTTTGGAGGTCATGAAAATGGTAGTTTTGGAGGCAAAAGAGTAAATATTGTGAATGAGGAGATGGAAGCATTGATTGTAGGAAGGAAAACGCAGCTTCACTCAAACATTTGTATGCTTGCTTGGCTACGTACATTTTTTCCCTCTGCCAGAGTTGAAGGAAGGGAGTGGCTATCGGTCGGGCTAAGTTTGAGCATTTTTTAGATGGGAAATTGTGGAGGGTAAAATTGATTTTCTAAACAATGAATGAGCCATTCGATGGAGAGAAGAGGGAAGAGAAATGCTCCCTCTTCCATGCATAAGGTTGTAATGGAATACACCTGTAATAGGGTATTCCACTCAACCAAACGACTGTTTGTCGTGGGCCCATTGAATAAAATTGTAATGGCATAGCCATCAAATTGAACCAAACATGGCCTTAGTGTTATGTTAAATTTTGATCTAATAAATTTTGTTAATTGGACAATTGGTCAAAGTATAAGTGTTTGACCTTAAAGTCAATGGTTTTGAAAAATGAGGTATTGAGACCTCTTTTTACTGAGTTATTTTATAGGGGAATTGATTTTTGGATATGTAATTTTATCGCATAAGTGACTAATTAAGGTACAAGGACTAAATCGTAAAAAATGTAATAATTAACTTTGTAGATTTTTGTTAGTAGTAATGCTTAAATAATATTTGTATAAGGCTTTAAATGGCAATAAGCCACTTTTTAAGGCTAGTGGATGGTTTGGTTGAAGTTTAATTAAAGTAATATAAAAATTTTAATATTTTATAATAATAAATTAAATAATATGTTAAATAAAAGAAAGATAATGCATATCATCATCTTTTTCATTTCTTTTTTTTTCTTCATAGTCGAAACCTAGAAAAGGAAGAAGGCTTAAGTTTCAAATTTTCGTTCCTTGCATAGCAAGTTAATTGAAGTTCGTTTCTCGTAAATTTTATGTTTTTAAGATCGTTACACCTAGATTTAGCTAACCCGTACCTTTGTTTTCAAAACTACTAAAGATTTAAAATGTTACCATTGATTATTTTTAAAGCTTTTGGTGTTTTTATATTAGTTTTTTTTAGCTTGGAAATGAAATAGGGACTAAATTGTAAAGTTAAATGTTAGTTTCTGAGTATAGAGGCTAAAATTAAAATTGTAAAGTTGTCATTAGATTTTGATAGAAATTGGTACTAGAGGATTGTAGAATGGTATAAATTGAAATTGGATTGAAAAATGAAGTTCAAATGTGAAAGTTATTATTGTTTCGATTTTAAGGGCTAAATTGAATAAAATGCAAAAATTTAGAGAAATTGTGTAAAATGAAATTGAGTTGTCATATGCTTTGAGTAAGAGGTTATAAGGTAGTTGGCAATTATAATTTGAAATGAATTATTGTATAGATCAAATTTGAGCCAACCGATAAATAATCAAGAAAAAGGGAAAATTTGTTTATTAGGCCCTAACACTTCAACTGTTGTTGTTTATACCTGGTAAGTTCATACGGTATGGTTTAATAAAAATATGTAATTTTTGTAGTTTAATTGTGAAAATTATAATATTTGAATGTATTTTAAATTGTTTACAAATTGGTACAAAAAGGTAAGAAAAGAACTACATTGGAAAACGTGAGATTTGTGATAAATACAAATAGATATGCAATTTTGAATGAATGTAAAATTTATTATACGAGTGTATGATATGATGATTGGTGATTTTATATTATTAAAAAAGGTATATATATCATTTTGACATCTACTGGACTAAATTGATGATATGTGATTATATTTTGAATTGTGGTTGGAATAGTACAAAATGTGAGAATTGAATGAATTGTAATAAATGATACTGATGTGTAAGTTGAGCCCAAATGAACGATAGGATAGGATAAAATTAGCATTGCAATAAGGTTAGTTGCGTGCTTGTATTGGATTAGCACTACGGTGCCTACTGATTTGCACTATAATGTCTACTAATTAGCTATACGGTGCGTACTAATTTGCACTACAGTGCCTATTGATTAGCACTTCGATGCCTACAAATTTGCACTATGATGCCTACTACTCAGCACTTAGGTGCCTATTGATTTGCATTGTAGTGCCTGCTTAGCACTTCGGTGCCTACTGATTTGCACTACGATGCCTACTACCCAACACTTTAGTGCTTACTAGTTAAGCACTTTGGTGCCTACTGGTGTGGTGTAGTTACCTGTGTATCCGTATTTGTCTATTATAGTTCATCGGGCTAAATGGTTAAAGTTAAAAGGAACAGATTGTTTGATTTTGTATATTGTGAATGGAAATGGTTAAATGAAATTGGAATGATGTAAATGTCAATTACTAAAATGATGATATGTATTCTGAAATTGATATGTTTTACGATGATTGAATGATGTACTAAAGTATATAAATATTTAATGACATTAATTAAACAACACTAAATCTAGTTGAATGGTACTGTCTAAATGGATTTGCTTTGAAACTGTATCTGATGATCTCACATAATTGTTGTTAAATGTAGAAGTAAAAAAGTCGTATAATAGCTAAATTGTTATAATAATTGTGATTGAGGTGAGTTTACTATTTTAATTCCTATGAACTTATTACTAAGCATTTGTAATATTTACTCTGTTTCATTTTCTATTTCTATTGTTGGCATTTTGCGAAACATGTCTGTCAAATCACTCTAGAGCTCAAACTATCCAACTTCAAACTCAGTAAAACTTTTGAATCATTCTTGAACTGATTATATAGCATATGTCTAGCTTATTATTTAAGTGTGTGTTTATTTTGGGATGATAGTGAAATGATACACATATATATATATAATGTTTGTCTTGATTATGCATATGATATGTAAACAAGCTTGAATGGTATGAGTGCTCACTTAAAGTGGAAAGGGTTTTGATCTTTATGATTTACTTTTTTATGAAGTATTTGTAAGACATGTGTGTAAATGAGGTTAATGGTGATATGGTAAATTATGAAATGGATATATGAAAGGTTTAATTGAATGTTATGTATATGGATAACTAAAGGACGAATACTAATGTTGACCATCTTGTGAATGGCTAACAAAATTGAATTATGCAAGCCTTATAATTGAATGTAGATGTGTAAGAAATTTGAAATGACAATGCTTTGTATGCCTTGGTAAATGGATAGTTGCATAAATGGATAGAATAAAGATGAATGTCTATGGAAAATGAGCATGATTTCCATGGATTGAAATGTATAAATAAGATTGTGTGTTGGCAGCTATTGAATCATATAGTAGACTAATGGTGTATGTTTAGCTTATAAAATATTGGATGGATAAAATATGGTATTCTTTGTATGTTTTTATTGAATTTATGCAGGATATAGGTGTGTTTAACCACCTTTTAAAAGAGGTTTTGATTTGAGCATGAAAAGAATTTTCAAACTTGTGATTTTTGGCCATTTGGGTAAAAGTATCGATACCAAAGACCAAGATATCAGTACATTGCCAAATGGACAGCATTTTGAAAATGGCAGAATGCCAAAATGGTATCAATACTGATTTTAGTATCGGTACTTGTTCTTTTAGTATCGATACCTAGTTCCAAAGTTTTAAAAATATTCAACTTGGTCCTTATTCATGCTTGAATCTATTAAACTATGATTGTATGCTCGATTTAGTCTCTGCTTTGTTCATAACTTCTATTATGAATATATTTGGAATAATTTGATGTTTTAAATTGAATTCAATGTTATAATTTGTGTACGAGTTTTTCGGTGATTGTTGTAGCATCCTGCAACTCGGGTCCAGCAACTAAGCTGGGTAAGGGGTGTTACATTAGCTTCTCGAATCAATTGAGGGGTGGATTATTTCTATGGAATTAGGGAAATGGTTTATGTCATTTTCCTTGAATAAATAATTATTTTTATATTAAATAATTAGATACAGTATAAATGAATGAAACACTGAAACCTAAATGAAATGGATGTAAATGAATTGTGACAGATTTGTATGTTTATTTAATCTAAATCCATAAATACCTTTAATAGGTAAGAAATGGGATAATATGATGGAATAAAAAAAAATCATGGCTAGTTTACTTAGTGCATAAGATCTTTATATATCATCTAGGCAAATCGAAGATTGACTCTAAATTTGTAAAGTCAAGTTTGTAACCAAGACTGAAAGGTACCAGAGTTAGGGTGTAACACCCCAAACCGACCTAGACGTTATGGCCTAATCTGGCGATGTCACATGGAAGGGATTGAAAAGCCGCGTAGTCGGATTAAGCATTAAACTGTTATTTAAATCAAAACATTCATTATTTACCATTTGAATTCAAAATGTTTGTAAATTAATTGATGGTCAAAACATTATTTATTACGGAAGCTTTAGAAACCGTTGTGTTTAAGTAAAACCATTAGTGATTTGAGGAAACCATTGCTTTTAGTGAAATCTGCGCTTTAATCGAGTTTTGTAGTTATAAAATCATGAAATCGTAGTTAAACCCAAATTTAAGTAAACAGTCTGAAAAGTCCCAATTAATACAACCTTCAAAAGAAATTCCAAAACCTTAATTAATTTTAAGTGACTAAAATAAAATAGTGCGATCGAGTGGTCACCGTTGAGTCCTCTGCTGCACCAATCTACCTAAAACTGAGGATTACTTGTATAGATTAAACATAAAGGAGTGAGTTTATATAAACTCAGTGTGTAACCCCACAGAATTAAGCATGCACAGAAAATCAGAATCAGACATATACAGATTCAGGCCTAAACCCATCATAGATAGAGATATAGATGCAGATTCGAGCCTAAACCCTTCTCAGATATAGATCTAGACATGCAAATCAGAATCAGAAATCCTACCTCCATCCTCTACGCAACATCTTTGACCATCCCTACACACCATATGGGGTTTAAAACACTCATCCAACCCTACACACCATATTGTACCGAATGCGGCACATATCAGATATATTGTAGCCATGCTGTCAGATAATAGGCATAAATTTCCTTTCAGATCACTTCCTCCAATATACATCATCCCACCCCAATGACAAATACAATAAATGTAGAATCAGTCATACAAATTACTCATGCGTAATTATAGATATACAATACTAGTTCAGATATATGTATTAGATAGGTCAGACATGCATGATAATAACATGCTCAGAACATAATATCAATCATTTAGATCATACAAATTAGGGTCTAGTTAGCCCTTATCGACCCTACAGTAGGCTCACAGTTGTTTGGGATGACCCGTGCAACCCTAAGGAAAAATTTAGATAAATATGTGGACCCACTCACCCATGTAACCCACATTCAGATTGGCCTTGCCCTGTAGATCACACGGCCTAGCCTAGAAACCCACACGTCCATGTGGATTACTCGTGTGGGCCCACACGGCCCAATTTGGTCTAGCTTGTTTGGCTCACATGACCACACCCGGCTATCACACAGACGTGTTTTGTGCACGGCCTGGCCTTTGTCGTTCACACGGTCGTGTGGCATTAATAGAATGGTTTTTGACTTTTGCCAAAACCTCGTTTTCTATGTTTTTCGGTACACATCTGGTACGTTTTCGATGTTGTTGCAACCACGAGCACTCTAGAACCTAAAAAACAATATCCTAAAACCCAAATTCAGTAATGCTAACGAACTTAAATGAAATTACAACAGGATATTCAACCTTTAACAATCAACAACCCTTACCTTCTATTGAGCAACAATATCTCTGCAAAACCACGCTTCGAAAGTACAACTCTAGTCCCTTAACCTTCTCCTAGCACCAACCGAAACCCCATCAATCACAATTACCAAGTCTAAAATAATAACACGAAACACACTTACCAGAATATAAAGAGAACACTGACGAACTAATAAATGGAATTGAAAAATGGAATTTTGGTTAGAGTTTCAGCCACCAGAAAGCAAAAAGAAGGGAAAAGGAAACAAAATAAATGATAAAAAAGAAAGGAAAGTGAAAATAGGAATGAAGGAGAGAGAGATGTCGGTTTATTTTCTAAAGAGATTTTTGGGGAACTAATTCAAACTAAATTCCACTACCTCCATGATCCCATATTTTTCTCCCATAAATCCCAATACACACAACTACCTCAGGAGTTCGGTTCTATTGAAACTCTATCAGATGACTGAGCAAAAATAATTCCTACGTTCGCGTAGGGACTCAAACACAAGACTTCTAACACATCAACTCCCTTACCACTTGAACCAGCAGGCTCATTCTGATATGGTTTTACAAATAATTAAATATAAGCCCATTGAGCGAGGATAGGGCTTAATTCAGAAATATACCAAAATTTACCAAAGGTAAGGCTTGAACTTGGGACCTCACACACACCCCCAGAACACTTAACCACTAAAGCAGACAGATATTTGTGTCAAATTTCACAAAATCCAAAATAAGAAAATTTGAGGCGTTACAACTCTGCCCCTAAAAGAAATTTCGACCTTGAAATTTACCTGATCAGAACAGATGAGGATACTATTGACGCCTCGAGTCCTCAGGTTCTTAAGTGGCTTCCTCAGTGCTATGATTCTGCCACAACACTTTCACTAGTGGAATAGACCTTTTCCTCAAAACCTTAACATCCCGCTCCAGAATCTGAACTGGCTCCTCCTCAAAGGTCAAATCCAGTCTAACCTCGATATCCTCAACGGAGACTATGTGAGATGGATCAGACCGGTAATGTCTCAACATCGAAATATTGAATACATCGTGAATACGATCTAACTCTAGATGTAGCTCCAACTGATAAGCAACCGGTCCTATTCGTTTCAAAATTCGGTATGGCCCAACAAACCTAAGGCTCAGCTGGCCCTTACGACCAAACCTTAGAATATTTTTTATGGAGAAACCTTAAGAAACACGAAGTCTCCCACAGAGTACTCAATCTCACGCCTCTTTCAATCTACAAAGGATTTCTGTCTATTAGAAGTCGCTTTCAGACAATCCCGAATTAGTCTAACCTTATCCTCGGTCTCAGAAACCAACTCAAGACCCAAAACATGTCGTTCACCCAACTCTGCCCAACACAATGGAGTATGACACTTACGACCATACAAAGCCTCGTAAGGTGCCATCTGAATACTAGCTTAGAAGCTATTATTGTAGGCGAACTCGGCTAACGAAAAATGATCCTCCAAACTACCTCAAAAATCAATCGCACAATTCTGAAGCATATCCTCTAATATCTGAATCACCCTTTCAGATTGACCATTGGTCTGAGGATGAAACGCTGTACTGAAGTCCAACCTTGAACCTTGAGCCTCCTGCAATTTCTTCCAGAATCGAGAAGTGAAGCAATGATCTCTATCAGAAATAATTGAGACAAGAACCCCATACAGTCTTACTATCTCAGAAATATACAGCTTCGCTAGCTTCTATAGAGAAAAGTCCGTCTGAACTGGAATGAAGTGAGTAGACTCAGTGAATCGATCTACGATGACCCAAACAGGATCCTTCTTAGTGGGTGTCAAGGGCATCCCACAAATGAAATCCACCGTTATTCATTCTCATTTCCATAAAGGAATCTTAACCTGCTGTGGCAAATCCAAAGATAACTAATGCTTAGCCTTAACATGTTGACACGTCAGACAATGAACAACGAAATCTGTAACCTCTCGCTTCAACCTCAGCCACTAGTACAACTCATGAAGATCACAATACATCTTATTTCCTTTTAGATGCATAATGTAAGGGTTACTATGCGCCTCTCTCAAGATAAACTGTCTTAGAAACGCATCATTCGGCATACAAATCTGACATCAGATACACAAAACACTGTCATTATTCAACCCAAAATCCATAGTGCTACCACTTTCAACCTGACGGAACCGTAAACCAAGAAACTCATCCCCCAACTGCTTATCTCAAACCTAATTGATCCAAGTCGGTCTAACTTGAAGCTCAGCTAACAGACTACCATAATCAAACAGACAAAGGCGAGCAAATATCACCCTCATATCAGTCATCACCCTACGGCTCAATGCATCAGCCACCACATTGGGCTTGTCAAGATAGTACTCAATGGTACAGTCATAGTCCTTGAGCAACTCAATCCTTTTACGTTGCCTAAGCTTTAACTCCTTTTGAGTAAGGAGATGCTTGAGGCTCTTGTAATCAGTGTAGATAATACACCTCTCACCATATAGATAATCCCTCTAGATTTTCAGTGCAAAAACTACTACAGCCAACTTCAAATCATGCGTTGGGTATTTCCCCCCATTTATCTTAAGCTGAAGGGATGCATAAGCCACGACTTTACCATCCTGCATCAGAACACAACTCAATCCCACAAGCGACGCGTTACTATATACCACAAACTCCTTATCAGATTTAGGTTGTATCAGAATAGGAGCCTAAGTTAGAATAGACTTAAGCTTCTTGAAGCTCGATTACTGCACATCAGTCCAGAAAAACGAAACACCCTTACGTAGAAGCTTAGTTAAGGGTGTTGCAATCAATAAGAAACCCTTAACGAAACATCGATAATAACCCGCCAGACCCAGAAAATTACGGATTTCAAACACATTATTGGGCTGTTTTCAATCCAACACAGCTTCATTCTTTTTAGGACCAACTTGGATCCCTTCAGCAGAAACAACGTGCCTCAGAAAGGTCACTTCACGTAGCCAGAACCTCGCACTTGTTGAATTTAGCGTAGAGCTATTTTTCACATAATGTCTGAAGTACTACTCTAAGATGCTCATCATGATCATCCTCGGTCTTAGAGTATACCAAAATATCGCCAATAAAGACCACGATGAATTGATCCAGATAGGGATGAAACACTTGGTTCATCAAATTCATGAATGCCGCTGGAGCATTCGTCAAACCAAAGGGCATAACTAGGAGCTTGTAATGTCCATAATGAGTCCTAAATGCAATCTTATGCACATCAGTTTCTTTATCCCTCAACTGATGATATCCAGATCGAAGATCAATATTAGAGAATACAAAAGCTCCTCGGAACTGGTCAAACAGGTCGTCGATCCTTAGAAGTGGATACTTATTCTTCACTATTAGCTTATTCAATTTTCGGTAGTCAACACACATTCTCATGGTCACATCCTTCTTCTTTACAAATAGAATAAGTGCTCCCCGCGAAGACACACTAGGACAGATGAAACCATGGTCCAACAACTACTAAAGTTGAGCCTTAAGCTCTGTAAGCTCTTTCAGTTCCATACGGTAGGGAGCGATGGACACCAGAGTTGTACCTAGAAGAAGCTCTATCCCAAACTCCATCTCTTGATTCGGAGGTAATCTTGGTAACTCCTCAGGAATGACGTTCGAAAAATCCCTCACGATTTTAATATCCTCAATTGCAGAGTCCCTGAAAGCAAAAACACTAACGTAGGCCAGGTACACCTCACACCCTTTCTGAACCAGTTTCTCAGCCACAAGCGCGGAGATTACATTAGACAGATAATCCCGGTGTTCACTGATCACAACCACCTCATCATCCTCCTCAGTTCTCAGAACGACCCTCTTAGTCCTACAATCCAGACTAACTCAGTGACTAACTAGCCAATCCATTCCTAGTATCAGATCGAACTCCCCAAACGGAAGCTCCATTAAGTCTACCAGAAATACTGCCCCTTGAACCACCAAAGGAACGTCTTTATATAGCTTACTAGCCTGCACAGATTGCCCTAACAAACTCAGTATAGTAATCTCACTCAAAGTGCTCTCAACTGAAATCCCCAAGTTTTTAGATATAGTGCTAGCTGCATAGGAATGAGTAGAACCTATGTCTATCAAAGTACTGTACGGTACATAAAAAATAAAGAACGTACCAGTGATGACGTTAGGAGTATCTCTATCCTCTCGGCAACATGCAACATAGACCAAACTATGTTGCCTCGCCTCTATCTAACCAGCACCTCTGCCCGGTGCTCTCTGCCCTCGACCCACACCATTACCACCCCTAGCTTGACCACGGCCCCTAGGTGGCTGCTAAACTCCTCTTGGAGGTTATGCAGTACCTGATCCTGAAGCTTGCACCTGATCAGCCCTCAGGGGACACTCTCAAATGTGGTGCTCTAATGACCCACACCTCAAACAAGCCCCAGTCCTCCTTCAGCTGTAACACCCTAAATTTGGGCTTAGAAGTGTTGGGCTTGTGTAACATCCTGATTTTCAAGATTTTTTGGGATTTACGAGATTTTGGTGAAATTTTGAAATTTTGGTGTTCTGAATATTGGAATTCTGTTTAAGTGTGTTAGTGGACCTTTAGAAGGCCCAAGCCTAAGTTAAAACCCGGTAAAATATCAAGTTTGGATTTCAAGTGAATAGGAGACTTGGTTAAGTGTGCTTTTAAGAAAAAACTTCGTGTATTATGACACAAAATAGAGCTTTGGCAAAGTGGTAAGGTGGCGCCACTAAGTTCCTAAAAAAGTGGCGCCTGGGAAGGAATTAAAGGTCCAAGGTTCAAGTTGCAAGGTAAGCGTATTGTTACTTTTTAATTTTTAGGCATGTGCCGGGCATGTGATCACTTAAATGAATTTCGGCTAGGGCCTTAGGAAGGTTGGGCCGATTGCTTTCTTAGTAATTAGGGTTAGTTTCTTTTCTTTTTCTATCATGACAAATTAGGGTTAGCCACCTAAAAGCTTTCACTTTCTTCTTCTTCTTCTTCTCCTCCATTGCTTTCCTTTCTTTTTTACTTTCTACCTCAGCTGAACACCCCTATTACTCAAATCCATCTTCTTTTTCAAATCTATGCTCCCTAAAACCACCATAGCTGATTGCCATAAAAGCTGAAATCTCGAAAACTTACTGCTTGTGCCGATTTTTCCAAGCCAATTCCCCCTATTATTTTCATTCCTTTTGATCAAATTTCATCTTCTTTAAACCCTTAGTACCTGTCGGCAACACTACTCCAAGATTATAACCCCAAATCACCATCTTCTTCACCAGTCAAAAAGCCGAAACTGCCATAATCATAGGAGCTCATAGCCGAATCTTTAGATCTCTAAGGTTCGAGTTCTGCGTGCATTTAGGGGATAGATCTGCATCAGATCTGAGTAGGAATATAAGGAGAAACTGTGGTAAGTACTCGTTATCCCAGATCTACATTATTTTGCGATTTAGAAAAAACCGAAGTCTCTAAAATCTAGGGATGCTATTGATTGGGGCTTAGGGCTCTAAGGGTCATTAACCAATGATTTCTTTTGGTGATTAATATGTTCTAGAGGTGATTGATCAAAAGCTTGGATCTTTGGAACGACTAGAACTAGATTTAGTAATCAATTTCGGCAAAGGTAAGATTTTGAGGGCCTTAGGGGCATTGGCCGAATATGGGTAAGAGAATATTGGGATTGTTTATTGTAGATTTGTAATCTAAGAATTGTGGTAATCAATTGTAGGACATCGTGGGGGATCTCAGTAGCAGTCGTCGCGAAACAGGTGTGTATCGAACTCCTTCTTTAGTCTAACTCAACAAAAGCCAAAATGCCGAAATTTTGGCATTTCGTGGGCTTGTGAGTGTGCAAGTGCTCACAAGATGTTTAGGAAATGTTAGATTTGAAATTGCAAAGTGGTAAGTTAGTCGTGTGTGAAATTTCGTGCACTTCGGTAATTGGGCCTCGATGAGCTGAAAATGGGACCAATGGGCTTACGGGCCCATATGGGTGAAAATAGGTAAATAATGTGTACTGATAGACTGTAGGTTCAAAATCATTTAAACTGATAAATTGATCATAAAATTTGAACTAAATGGGCTTAATTTGTTGATAGACACTGTAAGGCCCATTAGGGGTTTTGGGCTCAATGGCTAAAACTAATAAATTAAGTTAAATAGATTACTGTGATGACAAATGGATTAGTAAGAACTGTAATATGCATGAAAACCCTAAAAATTGATAAAGTTACTAAAAACCTTGGTGGTGGAAAATTACTATTTTACCCCTAGGAGCAAAATGACTGTTATACCCCTAGGGCTAAGTGTGACCAAAATACATGTTTTACTGTTACTGTTTACTGCATGCCATGTCATTATTATCTGTTGCATGGGACTGGGATATTGATGGAGGAAGTACTAAAAGTGGCTTGACCACGTACTGGAGGCTTTGCCTCAATTTACTGTTATCTGAGTAGCCATGCTGCAACTGTGGAGTGTAGGGCTGGGTGGGTTGAGTTATCCCCACATGGTGTGTAGGGCTAGTACGGGTGGAGTGTAGCGGCTGGATTTAGGTTGGGTTTAGGCTTGCATACATGATATTATCTGTTCTGTTTTGAAATGGGCCTATGGGCCATACTGTTAACTAAAAGGGCTAAGGCCCAGTTTACTGTATCTGGATAGGGCTTCGGCCCAGTGGGCTTGAGCTGACTTGGGCTCTGGATGGGCATTCTATACACACTGAGTTTTCCAAACTCACCCCCTTTCTTTCCATCCATGCAGGTGAGCCCTAGTTGGTGGACTTGGAGCTGGGAGGGATTCAGAGTGGCCACGAAGATTTAAATTTCTGGTTTTCAATTATTTCATTTTATTATTTTTTTAGATTATTTAATTTTGGTTTCTGGGTTGTAATAAGGCAGCTCTATTTATTTATTTTGGGTTTTTAATTCTTTAATTCTTTAATTGTTTTTAGCTTAAGTAGGACATTGTTCAAATCGTTTTGAAATCAGTTAGCTCTACGGCGCGTTTTTGTACAAGTTATTTATTTTCAAATATTTTGAAAACAGAGCAAAGCTTCCGCAACATAAATGTTTTCATAAATAAATATCTTAAATACGTTTAAACTTAATTTGTTGTTCGTGGACAAGTCATAAGGTTAAAGTATGGCAATGGATGTGTGCATGTCTAGGATTAGATCTAGGAAGAGCTTGGTACTTAAGCAGTCTAAATGACTCACCTCCCCTTCTCTTGAATCCTACCTGGTGCGTAGTATCCATTCACTTTAAGCCATAACAAAGAAAGTCTGATTTTCTAATACTTAAACTATTTTTATAATAACATGTTTCCGTAACTACAAAGGTTTACAAGCTTTCGCAATTTTTCCATAAGATTTTACAAAGTTGTTTCGATTATTACAATGAATCACGTTTTGGAAAAAAATAAAGGTTTTATACAAGTTTACTGGTAAAAGTTCCTAAACATTACGAAGGGTTTTCAATGAAAACATGGTTTTCGAAAAACACTTTAATGTGACACACCAGACTTGGCCGTAACGTCTAGGCCGGGTTTAGGGTGTTACATCAGCACTCTTTCGGATGACGACTACCACAATCTCCACAAGGCAACATCCCAGTAGAAGCAACAGGGGCTCCCACTCTAACTGGCCCATCAGACCTGGCCTTTTTCTTAGGCATCTGTATAGAACTCGGGGGCTCTGAATCCCTCTTGTTCTTACCCCTCTCACGGTCCCTATTTTGGCCCTCAATGCGCTTGACATCCTGGATGATCTTCGCCTTCTCAACCAAAATCGGAAACTCACGCTCCCTCTGCAGAGTAATCAAAACCCTCAAATTATCCCTTAGACCATCCTCAAACCTGACGTACCTCTCGTATTTAGATCCCACCATGCCTCAAGCGTAGCAGCTCAGTCTCAAGAATTCAACCTCATACTCAGCCACAGATCGGTCACCTTGTGTGAGATTCAGGAACTCACACCTACGAGCATTGATGTAGCTAGCTCCCACATATTTACTTTAAAATGCAGTGTTAAAATATTCCTAAGTCAATCGATCAGGCTGAGTGCCCTCCTTAACCATTAACCATCACTGGTGTGCTTCGTCGTGAAGCAAAGAGACTGCACCCTTTAGTTTCTGCTTAGGGGTAAAGTCTAGATCATCCACAATCCTCTTAGTGGCCTCCAACCAGTACTCAAACACATTAGGGGCAACTCTAGTAACACCCCTAAACAACTCAGCTCCATTAGACCAGAGTCATTCAATTACCGACCCTCGGCTTCCAGATCCAGAATTGGGTCCAGTGTCCCTTTCCAATATCCTCAGCATGGTTTGGGACAATACGTCGTCCCCAGCTGAACGACTCTGAGGTCCAGTCTCAGTAGCAGGTGACACAGGTGTTTCACTAGTGTCCAGGTTTGGCATGCTGCCCAGGGAAGAGGACTCAGCTTGAGCCCCTTTATAGTCTTTACCTTGACCTCGAGTACTATATCCACGGATACCTCGTGCACTCATTGTCTAATTCAGATTATCTACATTAAACAATTTTATGCATCAGCTTTAATATTTATTAACAGATGTTTTATGCAATAAGTATTAGAAGTTCAGAAGTATTTTCAAAGGTTTCAGTCTCTATCAATTTCACTATCATTTCAGAGTATACTAACTATAGTGTTTTCAAAGGAACCCATTAATAAAGTTTTTAGAATTTTCTATCAGAAATCAGAAATACTTACAGGATCGACGCTGGAGACTCGGTGTACCACGTACTTATTTAGAAAATTTTTGGAACCCAAAATTCACAGTCGAGTTTTGCAACCTAGCTTTGTACCATTAAATGTAACACCTCAAACATGGCGCGGACATTATGGTCGAATCTGGTGATGTCATATAGAAGGGATTGAAAAGTCACATAGTCAGATTAAGTATTAAACTATTATTTAAATCAAAACGTTCATTACTTACCATTTGAATTCAAAAATGTTTGTAAATTAATTGATGGTCAAAACATTATTTATTGCAGAACTTTAGAAACCGTTGTGTTTCAGTAAAACCGTTTGTGATTTTAGGAAACCATTGCTTTTAGTAAAATCTAAGCTTTAATGGAGTTTTGCAATTATAAAATCATTAAATCGTAGTTAAACCCAAATTTAAGCAAACAATTCGAAAAGTCCCAATTAATACAACCCTCAAAAGAAATTCTAAAACCTTAATTAATTTTAAGTGACTAAAACAAAACAGTTCAGCCGAGTGGTCACCATCGAGTCTTTCGCTGCACCGATCCGCCTAAGACTGGGGATTACCCGTACAGATTAAACATAAAGGAGTGATTTTACATAAACTCAGTGTGTAATCCCACAGAATTAAGCATGCACACAAACAAAAAATTAGAATCAAACAGATACAGATTAGGGCCTAAGCCCATCACAAATACAGATACAGATGCAGATTCGGGCCTAAGCACTTCTCAGATATAAATACAAACGTGCAAATCAGAATCATAAATCCTACCCCCATACTCTACACAGCATCTCCGACCATTTCTACACACCATGTGGGGTTTAAAACACCCACCCAGCCCTATACACCATATTGTACCGAATATGACACATATCAGATATATTGCAGCCATGCTACCAGATAATAGGCATAAATTGCCTTTTAGATCACTTCTTCCAATATACATCATCCCACCCCAATGAAAAATACAGTCAATGTAGAATCAGTCATACAGATTAATCATGTGTAATTATAGATATACAATGTCAGTTCAGATATATGTATAAGATAGGTAAGACATGCATGATAATAACTTGCTCAGAACATAATATCAGTCATTTAGATCATACAAATTAGGGTCTAGTTAGCCTTTACTGACCCTACAATAGGCCCATAGTTGTTTGGGATTACTCGTGCAACATTAGGGAAAAATTCAGATAAATGAGCCCACACGTCTGTATGGCCCACACGCCCAAATTGGTCTTACCCATGTGGATCACACGACCTAGCCCAGAAACTTACACGCTCATATGGACTACTCGTGTGGGCTCACTATAACACCCCTTACTTGTGTCCGTCTTCGAAACAGGGTACAGGGCGTTACCGGACATAAACATATGCATACCAACATTTTCGGGTCATGAAATTTTGTTCAAATATAAAACTTTTCAAACTTCATATTAAAGTCCCTAATATGGCCTATGATGCTTAAAACATACTTTAAAAATGGTTTGGTACTAAACCAAGCACTTTAGAAAACTTTTGAAAATTTCATTGAAAATAGGGGCACACGACCGTGTAGCAAGGGACACACCCGTGTGGGTAGGCTGTGTGTCACACATAGCCTAGACACATGCCCGTGTGTCTACCCATGTGGACAAAAACATGGCTATCTACCAAGCCTTTTTGCCACCCTTACTTGCACCAACCTAAGCTATACCAAGCAACACCAATCCACATATACATACATGACCAAATCGGCCACAACCAAGACATCCACACATCAAGGCCACTAAACTCCAATCATATGCAAAACTTATCACATAATTTACCAATTCAATCATGCAAATTTGCAAATTCACTAACAACATCATAATTTGCATATATCAATAACAAATATTAGCCATCATCCATGGCCTTACACAAAATGAATCATCTTCATGACAAGCCAACACATTTGGCCAAAACAACATTACATTAACAAAAAGACCAAGTCCCTATACATGCCATACTCAAAAGATAAATCTAACTATACCAAATGTTTAGATTGATAGTGTGATCAAGCCTCTGACGTCCTTTGATCCCTGAGCTAGCATGGTAATACTATAAGAGAATGGAAAGGAAATGGAGTAAGCATAAGGCTTAGTAAGTTTACACGTAAAATATTAATAACATCAATTATACATTATCACACCCACAATACGTTATAAACTTACACAAAATTCTCGTATGATTATAGGCATAACTTACTCATTTTCGTCCTTACTATTCATAAAACATAAACCAAGCTCATTTCTCATGAGTTTCGTGTAGGTACCTGTACCATTTACAACATAATCGTAACTTTTCTCATTTTGATATAACCTTTAAATTACCCATTGAACCATTTGGAATACTAAAGGATACCCGATAAGCCTCACACAAAAGGGTATGATGCCAAAGCCATATTCTAAATATGTCCTTACATGGGATCATACATTGATGCCGGTATCCCAGCTATGGTCTTAAATGATGTCTCATACCGATACCATGTCCCAGACATGGTCTTACATTGGCTCACATATCGATGCAGATGCGATGTCCCAGACATGGTCTTACACTGGCTTACATAACAATGTCAATGCCATGTCTCAGACATGGTCTTACACTGGCTCACATATCGATGCCGATGCCATGTCCCAAACATGGTCTTACATTAGCTCACATATACCCGAATGTCATGACCTCGGTATCCTAACTATCCCAAAGGTTCAGTTGGGAATTTTACCACATTAAATCTCATCAAACATATACATAATAATAATTAACACTTCATGCAAAGTAAATTATTAATTGCTTAATAACATTAAGTTATATTGTTTACATGTGAACTTACCTCGGTATACAAAATATGGGCGACTAGTTCAAATTTAGTCTGAAAGCTTGGTTTTCCCCCGGTCTAAGTTCGGACTCCATTTTTCTTAATCTATAATGAAAATTTCATTTATTTAATCATCACATTAATCAAGACAGTCATAATTCATACTTTGGCAAAATTATCGTTTTGCCCTTAGACTTTCATATAATTACGATTTTGCCCCTAGGCTCGTAAAACGATTTCTTTCAAATTGCTTCATTAACCAAGCCTAGCCAAATCTATTTTAAGCCTATAGAAACTCACAAATTTCAATTATTTCATACATTTTCCACCTATTTTACAACCTTTACAAAATGGTCCTTTCTAGGTGTTTTCATGAAAATCCTTTCACAAAAGTTGTTTATTTAACAATTAAGATTCATTTTCTTCCATAAAATTTCAGTAAAAAACATGGATACTCTCATGAAAAAACCCTAGACTCTCAACCATTTTGTAAAATAGTCCCCTGATTAGCTATATTAAGCTATAAGGGTTCCAAAAACATAAAAATCAACAAAAATGACCATCAAAATCACTTACTTGTAAGAGAGCTAAGTGGCTGAAAGTTTGAGCTCTCAAAACCCTTATTCTTGCTGAAAATTTCGGTGGGGAGAAGAAAGATGATAGCTTTCCCCTTTTTGTTTTATTTATTTATCAATTAAGTCACCAAATGTTACCTAACCTTTGACTATTATCAAAATTTTGTCCCCAAGTCCAACCACCACATTATTATTGGTCTATTTTCCTAATAAAGACCTTTAATTTAATGTTCCATATCTAATTAACACCTTTAGCTAATGAAGCAAAACTTTCGCCTTTTACGTTATTTAGTCTTTTTTTCAAAATTAAGCAAGTAATCACTAAAATTAATTCACCAAAATTTTCAGACACTCATATAATCATGCTATAACTCAAAAAATAACACTAAAAATAATTTCTTTGATCTCAGATTTGTGGTTCCGAGACCACTATTTCTATTAGGCCCAAAAATTGAGTTGTTACACCTACACGTCCGTGTGGCAAACACAGCCCAATTTGGTCTAGCCTGTGTGGCTCATATGGCCACACTTGGCCATCACACAGCCGTGTCTTACGCATGGCCTAGCCTTCATCGTTCACACGGCCGTGTCTTACGCATGGCCTGGCCTTCATCGTTCACATGGCCGTGTCATCACACACGGCTTACCACACGAGCGACCACACGCCTGTGTAGCGTCGATAGAATGGTTTTTGGCTTTTGCTGAAACCTCATTTTCTATGTTTTTGGGTACACATCTGGTACGTTTTCGATGCTATTACAACCACGAGCACTCTAGAACCTAAAAATCGATATTCCAAAGCCCAAATTCAATGACACTAACGAACTTAAATGAAATTACAACGAGATATTCAACCTTTAACCATCAACAGCCCTTACCTTCTATTGAGCAATGGTATCTCTGCAAAACCACACTTAGAACGTACAACTCCAGTCCCTTAACCTTCTCCTAGCACCAACTAAAACCTCATCAATCACAATTACCAAGTCCGAAATAATAACATGAAACACACTTACCATAATACAAAGAGAACAATGATGAACTGAGAAACGAGATTGAAAGATGGAATTTCAACAGAGTTTCAGCCACCAGAAAGTAAAAAGAAGGGAAAATGAAACAAAATAAATGATGGAAAAAGAAAGGAAAGTGAAAATAGGAATAGAAGAGAGAGAGACGTCGGTTTATTTTCCAGAGAGATTTTTGAGGATCTAATTCAAACTAAATTCCACTACCTCCATGATCCCATACTTTTCTCCTATAAACCCCACTACACACAACTACCTCAGGAATTCGGTTCTATTGAAACTCTATCAGATGACTGAGCAAAAATAATTCCTACGTTCGCGCAAGGATTCAAACACAAGACCTCCAACACACCAACTCCCTTACCACTTGAACCAGCAGGCTCATTCTAATATGGTTTTACAAATAATTAAATATAAGCCCACTGAGCGAGGATATGGCTTAAGTTAGAAAAATACCAAAATTTACCAAAGGTAAGGCTTGAACTTGGGATCTCATACACACACCCAAAAGACTTAACCACTAAAGTAGACAGATATTTGTGTTAAATTTCACAAAAGCCGAAATAAGAAAATTTGGGGCGTTACATATGGAATCTTCAGCATGAGCACCTTTGCCTTGCCCTGCACTTTGACCTTTCCCTCAAGCCCAACCTTTACCTTAATCATAATAATTTTTTACAATCTCGATACCTTTCTTGATAGGTACACCCATGTTGTGACGTGATTGTACATTCTTTCTTCCTCTAACTTGGCCTCTAGTAGTAGGTTAGACTTTCCATATTTCTCTTTTGGCGTTTAAAAACTAGACAATTTATATGAGGTAATAGAGTTTGTCCCAATGAATACACGTATAGTTTACTATTAACCCTAAACCATTCCATATATATATATATATATATCTGTAAAATTGTCATCATTTGTTAATGCAACCAATGGCCTGCATTGGAAATGACTACTCCAATGTGCCATGTATTGTACAAATATGATGGCTCAATTACACCCTTACCTCAAACATGAATTTACAAGATGATGATCATTAATGTTCTCTAAATCTGGTAGAATTCCTTATACCGTCTTGAAATGTCATAATATCTGATCTGGTTGATGCCACCCACCCAATGCAAGAAAAATATAAAAGAGCATGCAGACAGTAAAAACATGATTGTATGCATGTGCACTTGACGATAGTATGGATGCAATATCTTTTGTTTGGTATGACATCCATATAAACTAAAAAATAAAAAAAAATAAACTTAAATTCCATTATGAAGTGATATTAATTAAAGTATATGAACTCGACCACAGAAAACACAAATCACTTAACTATTGAATTTCCTATCAATATTCTATCAATTGCTCCACGATGCTTAGACCAACTAATGAATTACAAAGAATTATTACATATATAAAACATTTAGAAAGTAATAGATTTTAGGGTTAAAGATTCTACTTTTACCTTCTATCTACAGGGAAACTGAGAGGCTCAGAGCGTATAGACACAATGAGTAGATGTTGATACCATCCTCAGACTAGAAAATCACAAGATAGTCATTCACTTCTCCATTCCCGACTTTACAACCCTTGCACAATGCCCTATATAGGCAAGCTAAAGTGGTAGAGCCTAAATTGTATGTAACATTCATTCAAATTTTTTATAATAGCTGGAGGTACATGGTATGAACTAGGTTGCCAGACTTTTTTGGCATCAGCACACCTATGATCAAGTGAAGAATGAACACTCAAGCATGAAAATCAATAGCAACAAGTGTTGACTTCTATAAGAGATGCTCAGATCACCTTTACAACTAGTCCAACTTTACCCAAAGTCTTTTGAATTAGATGAAAGGCCGTGGTACATGTTTTAAAAGATCCATAAAGTATCTGTCGTATGTTGTGCTCCAATTTTTCCTATTATAGGACACTTGTCCATTGGAAGACTCATCAACAATGCTACATCTTTTAATGTTATTGTCTCTTCGCCGCTTAAGAGAAACGTATGAGTCTTCGGTCTCCATCATTCAATTAAAGTGGATAAGAAGGAAAAAATATAATTAGCTCTCTTAATTTGGCTCGCGTGATAGAAATTGACACATGTCCTTGTTCGAATCTCAGTAGCTAGACAACCATTACTATATGTTTGGAAATTGTAATTTGGAGGTATTTAGCTATGTAGGGTTCAGGGTAGAACGTAGAAGACATTTTAATTTAGCTTCTTGTGAGAAACTAACAAGTTTGATTGGTTAAAATTTAGTTTTAAATTCAAGGTTTTGCCACGGGCTTTAAGAGAAACTTGACACCAACAAATATCAACTCTAATTTATATTTTCGTTAAAATTTAATCAGATTATGTTATCATTTTTTAATTCAATTTGCAACTTGACAATTGTGGATGTCAAATATAAAGTTTAAGTTTATCTACAACTGTTTAAAAATTAAATTAACTTTTGACTATTTAATTTTCAAAATTTTCACCATGAAATCAACACCTATAAGTGTTGAAGTATAATAGTCATATCATAAAAATTACCCCGATTCCAAAGACACGCTAAAAACTTTGCGACAATAACAAGCACCTTGAACATGGCACCCGTAGTTATTGAAGTACTTGTAAAAAAGAAACTATATTATGAGAAGTAACTTCCTCTCTTACATATTAATAAATAATAAAATTTGTAATAACAAAGTAAAAAAAGCCCTGTTAATTGGTTTATTTAGCAAAATATGTCGAAAAAAGTTATTCGATTAAATAAATCTTTTTTCTTAATTTAAAGAAATAGACCTTTTTGTAGAAACTGTGTGAAAGTGCTTCTAGTTCAGCGTGCTTTCTACACAATTGGCAAGAAAGCACGCTCAGTTGGACACACTTTCTCTTTAAGCCGCATTTTCTGACTTTTTTAATATAATCAGTTTCTTTGGTCAGATGGTTAAATATTAGTGGTTTTGTCCTTCAGTCTTAGGTTTGATTCTTCTCCAACTCACATTTGTATTTTTTATTTCATGTTGTTTGAATTCTTTTATTTTTAATTAATATTTTTAACATATCAGCTCCTTAGTTAAATGGTTAAATAGTAATGATTTCATCCTCATGTTCCAAGTCCAATTCCTCTCTTAAACACATTTGTCATTTTTATTCCAGTTTCAATCTTTTTTTTAATTAATAAATATATTTTTTTCAATATTTTATTTTTAATTAATAACTCTTTTATTTATAAAATTAAATAATTATTACAAATATCATTATTTCTAGTAAATATAATTTTTATGTGTAATATTTATTTTCAATCCATATCATGAGTATAGTAAATTTTAGTATTATATATATTTTTTATGTATATTTAAAATACTTTATATATAAACATAATGATGTTTGAAATAATTAATTGAAATATTTCATATATAAAAATATTTGAAATACCATACCCACAATGTAGATTAAAAAACAATGATATTTGAAATAATTATTTCATTTTATAATATTAAAAATCAGCATACCCACAATATACGTGGAGAAAATTAATATTTGATATATAATAATATATAAAGAAAAATATGGCAAAAAAATTAGTTGATGTTCGTATTATATATACAGGATTTATTAATTTCAAATATCTTGAACATAATGATATATGTAAAATATATATTTTTATTACATAATTACATATTTATTATTTGATTTTATGAATAAAAGAGTTATAATTAAAAATATATTAAAAATAAAAAATTGAAAATAATATATATGTTTAATTAAAAATAAAAAAAATGCTTGAAACATTATGAAATAAAAAATTAAAAATGTGTTTAGAAGAAGAATTGAAATTGGAATTTAAGGATAAAATCATTATTATTTAATCATTTAACCAAAAGAGTTGATATGTTAAAAACATTAATTAAAAATAATAAAAAGCTTGAAACAAAAAATACGAATGTAAGTGGGAGAGAAATTGAATTTGAGACTCAAAGACAAAACCACTAATATTTGATCATCTGACGAAAGAAACTAATTATATTAAAAGAGTCAGAAAATGCAACTTAAAGAGAAAGCGTGTCCAGTTGCCAATTGTGCAGAAAGTGCACCCAGTTAAACACATTTTCATACACTCTCTTCAAAAAGACATATTTCTCTAAATTAAAAAAATGATCTATTTAACTAATTAACTTTTTTTTGACATATTTAACTAATTTAACCCTTTTAATTTATGTTATGTTATGTAATAATTTTGGATACTACATAAAGTATGAAAAATAAATAAGAAACGGGAGGATATAAAATGAAACATAAAGAAAACATGAATTTATATATAATTTATAAGAATATATTTACTTTAAATACAATTGTCGTACAAAAATAAATAAAAATATGTTTAAAAAACAAAAAAAGTAGTAAAAATCCAACACATGATACTTTTTTGTTTTAAGTTACATATATAGTGGAGGTGTTCTTGGGTTAAGTAATCCACTTATCCTAGTTAATCTAGTTCTTTTTGCGTCAAGCTTAGATTTATATATTTTAATCTCGAGATGGTTTCAATTGATTTATTTTATTCTCTATAAATAATAAATAATAAAAAATAATTTTATATTAATATTTATATATTTTATAATTAAATTTAATAAAAAATATAATTTTTAAATAAATAAAATAATTTTTTTAACAAGTCAAGCTTGAATTTTTTTTAAATCCACGAAAACTTCTAACACAACCATAATTGAAATTATAAATAAAACATACATTTGAATAAGAGAATGAATCAAACAAAATTCAAATATATAAATATTTAAAAAATAAAAATAAACAGAAGTCATACAAAATTTACATAAAATAATACCTAAACTTAAAATTTTAAAATGTTGAACACTACATAAAATAAAAATAACTTCAATAAATATAGTTTGGGAGTGGGGACTACTTTAGGTTATTCCGTTGCTCCATCTGTCGCTAGGCTCAACCATTTGTTCAGTAGGAACTTATTTGACATTCAATACTTTTTGGCAGGATTTGATTAGATTGAAAAATTAAATTCAAATAATAAATTGTGATCCATATTAAAAGCAGATTCACAGTTGGGTAAATTATTAATCAGTAATTTTTTATTTTGATTATTTAATTTAAAAAAATTATAATTTAGTTATTAAATCATTGAATTATTAAAATCAATGTTATATGACTTTTTTTGTTTGTATTATCTGCACCAATTAAAAGCTCTCTTTTTTTCCTTCTTTTTTATAGTTATGTTTTCTTTTTATGAAACAACTTTAGACATTATAAATCTACGAACCAAAATTCAAACACATTTTTCCTTCAATCTTTGGCATTGACCATTAACTTGATTTGGATCCAAGGTAGGTATGTTCTTCGACTCATTGACGTGTATTATATCACTATACCGATCATCAAATCGTCGCTTGGAGCTTGCTAGTAGAACTTTAAAAAAACATAACCACCTAGCAACTTTGAAAATAAAAACTTTTAAATAGTCCAGTGACCAAATTGTAATTTTTTAGTTAAGTGACCAAAACGAAAACTTATCCACAGAATAGTGAATAATAGTGTAGTTTACCCAATTAACAATTAGATTGGAGTGTACTTACTTATGTGTGATATATTTGGATAATTACAATAATTAATTGATCTTATTGAATTGGGTCTAATCATATTCCAATTTTTAAGGGAGAGTGAGAATTTAAGTAATTACATGAATAAAAAAAACAATTACACTCAAATACAATTACTCTATCACTTTCTAAATATGCTTGCAAATAATTTAAATTTAAAAATTTTATTTTTATACCATAATAATATTTGAATCATGGGACATTTTATTTAAAATTTTATTTTATTTTTCCCATTCAAATAATCCGAAAATTTTATTGATGAGAGATAATTTTTCATACATTTTGACTCACTAAATAATTAACTAAATTACATAGTACTCATTATAAATTATTTATACTTGACTAAGGACCAATCGATGATGACAGGGAGCATACATTTAATGTTAAAGAGAGAACAACCTAATAAAAATGAAATGCTAGGGTAATTAGATAAAATTGCAAAGGATATTTATTATTCTTGTTAATTTTATTAGTGATCTTATTTGTGTTTGGTTACTAGCATAATAACATGAGAAAAAAAGTTTATTTATTATATCTATATTACAATAGTTAGATATAAAATGAAGAATAATTAGTACAAATTTAAACTTGAAATTATAAAGATGAGTAAAAACCCTAGTAAAAAATAAGTCCTGTTCAAAATAAGTGAAAATTTTTCTTTCTCTTTGCTAAAATAAGTCATGGAAGTGACTAAAATATTACTAATTGAATTAGTTTTATTGCTAACATATATATTAAAACATGCATAAAAAATAATATTCCAACCAAATGTAGCATTATTGTTGAATACTTTCTTGGACTGACATATTATATACGATGATTTGATTTTAAGTTTTGTTGATATAGAGAATTTTTTTCCTAAACTATTAATGATAAATTTTATAATAATTAATGTTCTTTTTTTCAGAATTTAAAATTTTGTATTTATGTAATTACAATTTATACTACCAAATATGACATAAAAAATTACAGTGTAATTATATTTTGTAAGCCAAACATATCTAAGGAATTAAAATTCCTTATGAGATTATAATTACACATTCATATAATTACTTTATGATGTTTAAATGCACCCTTTAATAAAATTTTAAGAGAGAATTTAAAAAAAGTACTGACAATTAAGTTTTCTCTATTTTATATGTCTGTCAATTCACAGGGTTGGGGATTTTCCCAATAAGTATCTAGTTTTTAGGGTTTCAATTAAGGATTACAATTGTAAGCGTGAAGAGTTCTCTCAATGCATGGAGGATGATTTAACAAATTTGAACCTGGATGATCAGGAGGATGATCCTATTGTAGGGTAATAGGAGGACGACAAAAAGGAGTATGAGTTTTGATTCTGTCTGATAGGTAGGGTTTTAAAAGAGAGTTTAGTCCACTTTACCTCTTTAGGGAATCTGCTTTGTAACACCCCAAATCCGGCTTAGAAGTTAGGCCCGAATCCGACGTGTCACATTGAAGTGTTTTTCGAAAACCAAGTTTTCATTGAAAACCCTTCTTATTATTTAAAAACTTAAGTCTCGATTTGCGTTCGTTACTTCCAAAACATGGTTCATTGAAAAGCAATTTACTTTTAAAACCTTAATTACTGTCATAAGTGAAAACCAAGTAAGTTTGCGGAAGCTTTATAAAATTTCGTAGTTTGCGGAAACGTGTTAATTTGAAAACAGTTAACGTTTTTGAGAAAATCGAGTTCTACTTAGAGCAAATAATAAATGCAATAAACAAAAACCTAACTTTAAAATCTAGAAATTATAAAAGGCTTTATTACAAACCAAACCCAAAATAAAGTACTTGAGAGTAAATAGTCCAAAACAAAAATCATAAGTAGTGTGCAGCCTTCTCCGAGTCCCTTGTAGCTCCGATCCGTCTAAGGCTGGGAATTACCTGAAAGGTTAATAAACAGGGTGAGTTTGCAATAACTCAGTGTGTAATCCCCTTATTAGAGTAATAGTCAATAAACAGAAATAAAAATAAAATCAATCTGGGCTGGAGCCCTTTAACAGGATCAGGTGGGCCTAAGCCCTATTCAATATCGGTGGCCTTTGGCCTTATCCCATAGTGGCCTCAGTTGGGCCTGAGCCCATATCACAAAACCAATATGCTTATGCAATGTGCAATTACCCATAACCAACCTTGTACACCCCCTTCCAACCCTACACTCCTGTGGGGAGATACTCGACCCACCCATCCTTATCACAACCCGGTGTGGAACCAGTACGGCCCCATTTAACGGTGCAGCATAGTTGCTTATATACGGTGTAGTACCGGTTACGACACTACTTAACGGTGCAGCAAAGCTACTCGTGGTTTAAAAAGCCTTCAGTAGCAGTATTATAATTGGCACAAAGCTATAGGTAACTGTAATAGGATTGGCACATAGCCATCAATTAGGGTAATATAACCGACACAAAGTCTATATCGATACAAAGCCTTTGGTATTGGCACAAAGCCCATAATTACGGCACACAGCCCTTGGTAATATTATCGGTGCAGCATAGCTGCTCGGTGGCAAAGCTTTCGGTGGCTAAAAAGCCTTTAGTGGCTAAAAAAAACCTTCGTTGGATCCACAGTTGTCAAACGACCATGCGACCCTCATATGCACTTCCTCCAATCACAACCCAACCCATATGCAACATATAATCTCATGAATACATCACAATACACATATGCCATACAAATCGTACATATATCACACAGGGGCATTTTAGTCATTTTGCCCTTAGACATATCGGACATCATTTCATCGTGGGCCCAGGTACACATTCTGGCCCATTAACAAATTCATAATTATCCAGAGCATTTTAAGTTACTACTATGAAAGTTACAATTTACTGGGCCTAAAAGCCCGTTACATAGCCCAAAGTGGGCCCATACACCAATATGCATATCGCAAAGCATGCTCACGGAAGATAGTCATATTCATAGCTTAAAATAGTTTCAAAGCAGCTACCTACCCTTGAGGGCATATTCGTAATTCTACCTTACTGGGGTATTTCTATAATTCTACCCTACAGGGGTATTTTTATAATTCTACCCTACAGGGGTATTTCGGTAATTTGTAATCCAGGAGTATTTGGGTGATTTTGCAATCAAAGAGTATTTTGGTAATTTCAAAAATCGGGGGTATTTTAGTAATTTCACAAGTTGAGGGTATTTCAGTAATTTTACAAATCGGGGGTATTTTGGTAATTTTAAAAGTTAGGGGTATTTCGGTAATTTCACAAATTAGGGGTGTTTTGGTAATTTTCCAAATTAAGGGTATTTTGGTAATTTTACAAATCGGGGGTATTTTGGTAATTTCGTAAATCGGGGGTATTTTGGTAATTTTACAAATCAAGGGTATTTTTGTAATTTCTTAACACTATGGGTCTAATTACGCACCTTGGCCCGTTAACAAGTCCTCGTTGGCTAAAGTGAACAGATACTAGGCACCAGGTAGGATTCCAGAGAAGAGGAGGTGAGTCATTAAGACCGCTTAAGTACCAAGCTCTCCTTAGATCCAATCCTAAACATGCATATACCCATTGTCACACTTCAACCCTATGACTTGTCCATAGTCACACTTAATTGATTAATTAAGTTTTATGTCCACTTAAACAATTATTAGATACTAAGCCCTAAAGTCCATTATATAACCCTACAAGTCCACATACTTCCATATAGCCCATTAGGCCCAATCACATTTATCTGGCCCACTAGGCCCATTCACATTTATATGGCCCCTCAGGCCCAAATCTATTCCAAGCCATACAACCCACTTAATCAACTCGTCGTTTATTACTAATCTACCAATTTTTACTTATCTGGGCCCACGGGCCCTTCTGGCCTATTTGGCCAATTTCGGCTTATCAAACAAGGGTTAGAAGTACACACCTGATAAGAATCTGAAGTTTATCTGTGCTCCGAACATTTCTATGCCCAGAAGCCTACAGTAATCGCACCCTTGACTCCCAAGGAGTGTGTTGATCAACTTTGGTCACCACCATCGTGACCCAACAGCACACGGATCAACGAATGATCCAATGCCTAACCCAACGAACAAGCCACAAAGCGAAAGGGCAAAGCCAAGAAAGGTATGTGCCTACTCTCCTCATGGTTTGCTCTATTTAAAGCCAGCTCCTCCTCTATTCTCATGATAGCTTCCCGATATGGGATTCTCCATCAGTCCCCCAAAACTAAAGCATTAGCAAAATAATCAACCTTTGCGTGCCAAGGGATTCGAACCAAAGTCCTCCCAATAGCCATGTCACGCCACCACCACTAGGACACAAGCTCCTTTGTGTCATAAGTCTAACACATTTAACTTTAAAGCCCACCTACTCGCTTCTAGATTTGTTTAAAAGGGAAACCAAAATAAATTGCAAGAGCCAAGACTTGAACCTTGGACCCCCTTGCTTCCTTTATGGCGTCACTTCCTTGTCCCCTAAGTGGCACCACTTTGCCACTACACCACACTCCTTTTTGTGTCATGCTTTCACCAAAAATATTCTTAAAGCCTACCCACTAACTTCAAGGCTTCCATAAGAGAAAAACATAAATTTTTGCTCAGGCCCAGGTTTGAACCCAGGACTTCTCCAACACTCCTGAACCTCTTAGCCATCACATCCACACGCCATTCAGTGAATATGGGCCCGGGGCCTATTATGCAACCCAAGTGAGGCCCACGTGCTCGCATGGCCCGCTAAGTCAGATTTGCCCATAGCTACGTGTACGACATAGTCGGTCCACTAAATCCCGTAAGTCCAAAGACAACAACCCGTGTGGACCCACAAGCCCATTGGGCCCACACGGCATATTCTTCCATGCCCAATTCGGGGCGTTACATGCTTTCAGAATTGCGGCATCCTATTGAAGGGGTAACCATATCCGAGATTGAGGAGAAACGAATCTTGTTCCGTTTCTACAATGAGATTAACCTAAAGAATATCTTGGATAGTATTCCTTGATTCTTTAATCAACATCTGATCATGTTCCATAAATTAAAGAGAAGGGAAGATCCATTACAAGTTCCCTTTCATTATATGAATTTTTGGGTGCAAATTCATGATTTGCCATTGGATCAATGTCGGAAGGTATGGCACGACAAATAGGAAATTTTATAGAGGAATTATTGGATTATGATGTAAAAATACTAACACAGGGATTTCGAAAGATTAAGTGCATTAGAGTTCATTTGGATGTTCAAAGCGAGTCACATATGGAAAAGACAAGTCAAATTATGCAATATTTCAATATGAAAGATTATCCTTATTTTGCTTCTTGTATAGGTGACTAGGACACGGTGAAAGTTTTTTCCCTCTTGGCTATTGTTGGGTTTTTAAGAAGTTTAGTTTGGATGGGATATTTCTTTAAGAGTGACACTAAGAAAGGAGGTGATGGCTATGAGTAGATAGCATTAGGAGGAGCCAAAAGGGTTGATAAAAAATGACATAGACATGGAGGAAGCTCGTAGAAGGATAAGATGTGGTTCCAAGACATAGTGCTAATAATAGTTTGAGAGGGAAAAGCATGGTGAGGGAGTTAGATACCATGAAATCAATCAAGTAAACGAGGTTGGTAGTCAGAGACGTGAAAATGAGTTTGTGTATAATATATTAACAGAGTCTAACGAGGTGCTCGAAGAAAGACCAACAGGGCTAGTGGATGGGAAGAAAAGGCAACAAGTTCAACAGTTAGAGGAAACTCACCATAACAATCATTCAATTTCTATAATGGAAAATGAATTATCGGCGACTGCTAGTAGGCAGGTCGTTCGATCGCAATGAAAATCTTAAACTGGAATGTTTGCGACCTGGGGCAACCACGAACAATTAAACATCTCAAGAACAACTTGAGACAAATACAACCTCATCTTTTGTTTCTAATAGAGATAAAAAGTTAACTCGAGAAGAATAGAAGCAATAAGGAAAACGTGTCGTTTTACAAACGGATTTGATGTTAATGTAGATGGGTTGAAATGTGGACTTTCTCTTGGATGGAAGGAAGGAATAACGATTAAGCTGAGAATTTATTCTAATTCCCATATACACACTAAAGTTATGAAGCATAGTGAGGATGAGTATTGGAATTTTATGGGGTTTTATGGGTCACAAATAGAGCATCAAATGATGGAATCGTGGAACGTGCTTAAACACTTAAAAGAAAGCAATTAGTTACCGTGGCTTGAAATGGGGAATTTTAATGATATTTTATTTTTGTTTGAAAAAAGAGGGGAAGGTTAAGGGAGGAGAGGAAATGATAGCATTTAGGAGGTCTTGGAAGACTATGACCTAAACGATTTGGGCTTTACAGGTCACTAGTTTACTTGGGAGAGAGGTAGGCTACCAAGCAAAAATATTCGTGAGACTTGATAAAGGGATAGTAAATTCATTATGGTTGGATAGGTTCCCAAATTATTCAGTTCATCACCAAAGCCATAGTATTTTTGACCGTTGTCCAATTATTCTAAATACTGATTGGGTTTTGGAAAAAGATTTTGAAGATCAAATAATTCAAGGGTGGAATATGGGGGAGAAAGACCTTCTAGAGAAGTTAGAAAAGTTGAAATCGAATTTGAAAGTTTGGGAAAAAGCTAATAAGAGATCTCATATGAAAACTAAAGAGGAGTTAAAGCTGCGCTTAAATAAATTGAATGAAGAAGTTCCAGGTGAAGTCAACTTGGAGAAGATAACAGAAAATTTTTTTTTGAAACAACATGCAAAAGCAAATTGGTTACAAATGGGTGATCGAAACATGGCTTTCTTCCACAATTTTGCAACACATCGTAAAAAGGAGAAATACTATAAAAAATCTGGAGGGTGGAAGGGTGGATAGGTAGAAAGTGACAATGCGATTATAGATCTAGCAACTATTTTTTTCAAAACCTATTTTCTTCAAACCCGGTGCAATAATGTGATGGTCTAAGAAGCAAAATCCAACCTTATATCACAAGGTCTTTAAATAAGGAGCTTTACAAGGAGTTTAGGTAAGAAGAAGTGGTGGAGGCTTTAAAAAGTATCGCGCCTACCAAAGCATCCGATAAGGATGGATACCCCGCTTTTTTTTCAAAAATTATGGCATATAGTTGGGAAAGATGTTGTTAAGTATTGCCTTCAAGTGCTGAACAATTGTAAGAATTTTGAAGAAATAAACAAAACCAACATTGTGCTTATACCCATAGTACAAACACCTATGAATTTGGGACAACTCAGATTTATAAGTTTTTGCAATGTCATTTATAAAATAATTTTGAAAGTGGTGGTTAATAGATTTCAAAAGGTGCTACATTTATGCATTGAAGAAACTTGATCGCTTATGAAATTCTACATTCTTTCAAAAAGAAGAAGAAAGGAGGTACAGGTTCTTTTACGCTAAAATTAGACATGAGTAAAGCTTGTGATAGAGTGGAGTGGAATTATCTTGAAGATATGATGAAGATGTTAGGCTTTTGTAACAGATGAATATATGCTATGATGAGGTGTGTAAAGATTGTTTCCTATTCAGTGGTGCTTAATGGGGTTCAAGGGGTAGAATTCAAACTAACGAGAGGAATAAGACAAGGAGACCCCTTAAGCCCATATTTATTTATTATATGTGTAGAAGGTTTTTCTAAGCTACTGCATAAGGCTGAAAGAGAAGAAAAAATTGAAAGGGCTAGAGTGGGTAGTGGATGTAACACCCCCTAACCCCAAACCATCACCGGAACAAGGTTACAAGGTATTACCAAACTTATACACTAATAAACAAACAAAATCGAGACATAAATCTATGTTTTAATTCAAAACTTTTCAAATTCTATCAAAAAGTCCTTAATATGGACCTACGAGGCCCAAAATAGACTTAGGAAGTGATTTGAGACTAAACCGGAAACTTTGAAAACTTTTCTTTGGAAACAGGGGCACACGCCCATATGGCCTGGGACATGCCCGTGTGGCCTGCCCGTGGGGCTCCCATGGCCATGGGGCCAGCCCGTGGGTAGATTTGACTTGCCACATACACCCGTGGAACTAGCCCGTGGGCAAGCCTGACTCTGCCACACGGCCTGGGCACACGCCTATGTGTCTTGGCCGTGTGAAAACATGATTTTTCACTATTTTTAAGCTATTTTCACCTACTAAATATATCTAATTCATAACCAATTCATTTACTTATAAAACTTGATCAATTAACATTATCATACCTTTCAAAACTTAGCAAATATTCATTCATTCATACCAGAAACTTCTTAAGGTTTATAAACCACGTTTACATTCAAGATATAAAACATTTACAAGTGGCTAAAACCAAACCTAGTACATGCCACCTTTCAAAAGATAGATTCATCACCAAAATTTGAGTTGAAGCCGGGATTGATTCGGATGCTGAGCCGGACTATACCTTGACCTAACCTGCGCACGGAAAACAACCGTACGCTGAGTATTGGAAATACTCAGTGGTATTATCATAATTCAAATTATAACAACAACAATATATCATGTTATGCACAAATCATACATATAATTGTATACCAAACTACCATATTTCCATTGTATCAACTTCCAAATTTGATTCACTATTTCATCAATCATATACAAATGTTCAATTCACATTTCAGATATGAACAATTCATGAACCTTTGGTTCAACCCCCAATCACATATACATATTCAATTCACATTTCAACAATAACCATTTATGAACCTTGATTCATGCCTTCAATCTCATAGCACAATTTCATTTCTCATTTCATTTTCATAATATCACTTTCACTCTTCATTCAATGGTTCGAATGAACAAATTCAATTGATTTTCTCATTAACTTAATTACCCCTATTAACATGACTCGGACATTGGCGGATACACGAATCCAATCAATCACACCATATTGGCACCCAGTGCCTCATCGGATAGTTCGAAGCAATATAGTGACACCCAGTGTCTCATCGGCCTAGCCAAAGTAAGGTGGTACCCAGTACCTCATCGAATCTATCCGAAGCAATATGATACTCCAAGTGTCTCATCGACTCGAGGTCGAAGTAACCCTGAACTCTTCCAATCCTATGGCATGCCAACTATATCCACTAAGCCCGACTAGTTAATAGGGTATCAGATTCTTTCTCTATTTCAGTCAAATTCATATCGTCTGCACTTTGGCCACATTTTCTCACATATTTCTCAATTCAAGCACAACTTGTTTCAAATTCACATTATTACATATTTTCACTTCATTTCCATTTTCAATTGATCAAAATCATTCAAATTCAATTCAATCACATTAATAGTTCAATCTCAAATTTCAAATTCATAAGCTTACCAACATTACTCAATTCAATCATACAATACAATTTCACATACATATATTTATTCATCAAATAAATATAATTCACATTCAACTCAAAATCAATAATTACCTTACATTCAAATTCCATACACATATATATTAAAATTAAACATTTAATAAAAAATAACTTGAATTATGATAATACAAACCGATATTTCTCGAGCTACTCCTCGATCACTTTTTCCTTCCCCTTCGTATTAGACGTCTCAGTTTCCTTGTTTGCTACGAAAATTAACATAATTACAATTAATTAATAACACACATAGTTTATACAAAATATTAACTTTCCATGCAACTTTTGCCTAAATACCAAATTTGTCCTAATCAATTTCATCTTCTTCCTTTTTACAATTCATTTCATTTCCTTATTCAATTTCCATCAAAACTTCAATATAACTATCAAATTTTCATCATCTTTCCATAATTTCGAATTTCTTTCAATTTAGCCCCTAAAACTCAAAACTTATAAGCTAGTTTACAATTTAGTCCCCTAATCAATTCTAATCAATAATTTTATCAAATAAATCCCTAATTTCATCACTTGTTCAACATGAACCCTACTCAAATATCTATCAACTTTCAATATTTCCATACAAATTCAAAAATATTCAACTCTAGGACTTCAAAAACATCAAAATTACAAAGAAATGACTTAATTAAACTTACCAAATAATCTCCAAGCTCCAAAACCTTAATTTTCTCTTTTCTTTTTCTTTCTTTCTTTTCTTCCCCAATTTCGTTTCTATTCTCTGTAACTATTTCTTTCTTTTTCTTTTTGTTTTATTTCTATTTCATTTACTTTATTTTAATTTATTATTAATAATAAAATATCTATTTTATAACTAATTATATACATACATTTGTACACATACATGTTATTACACATGTAATTTGTTATTACCATACATTTGTCATTAACACAATTAATTAATAAAATATAATATTACATAATAATAATTATTATTATTATAAATATCTTTTACTTAAATATTAAGTAAACCAATTAATTTTATACATTTGTACATTTTTTTTATTACACATGTAAATATTTTTATCAAACACATGTCACTTTTATGGTTTAATTACCAATTCAATCCCTTAACTTTTCTCCATTCTATACTTAAACTTTTATACTTTACTCAATCTAGTCCTTTTTCCTAAATTCTCTAAATTAAACTAAATTCATCTAATTGAAACTTAATCAAGCACACAATTAAACTCACAAATATTCTTAATAATTATTTTCTAACCCAATTTACTAAGACGGAGGCCCCATAACTCATTTTTCCGGTGCCCGTGAAATTTGGGTCGTTACAGAGGAGATTTATCTATCACCCACATTTTCTTTGCCGATGATAGTATATTATTTAGGGAAGCAATGATGGAATGTGCAATGGAAATAGAAATAGTGGTCAATGAGTACGAAAAGATATCTGGTTAGCTTGTAAATTTTGAAAAGTCACTGATTTATTTTAGCAAAAATGTGCAGGATAATTTAAAAGAGCATTTAATAGGGGTGTTGGGGGTTCAAATAGCAAATAATCCAAAGCATTTAGGAAAAGAGGTGCGTTCATGGAGTTAAAAGAAATACATATTTAAAAAAATGAAGTATTGGAGTGTTTGTAACTTATCTATTAATGGTAAAGATGTTTTAATAAAATCAGTTTTACAAGCATTTCCAATTTACGCTATGCAATGTTTTAAGTTACCAGTGTCGCTTTGCAGAGGGTTAGAAAGTTTGATGTGTAAATTTTGATTGTGCAATTTAAAAACTAATAAGGGTATTCATTGGAGCAGTTGGTTTACTATGTGCAATCCAAAGGCATTTGGGGTTTAATGATCTTAAAAAGTTCAATACTGCGCTGTTGGCTAAACAGGGATAGAGACTAATCACCAACCCTAATAGTTTGTTTGCATGTGTTATGAAATTAAAATATTATCCTCGTGATAAATTTTTAAATGCAGGTTTAGGAGCTTACCCTTCTTTTACTTGACGCAGCATTTGAAGTACACCTAATTTACTGGATAAAGGATTTGGCTGAAGGATAAACAATGAATCAACAAATATTTGGAATGATATTTGGCTGCCTACCCCTGGTGATGGAGGAATAAAGGATAAGAGCATAAACATCAACTATTCTAAAATACCAAACCTAATCGATAAAAACTCTTTTACATGGAATTATAAAGCAGACATGGACTTACTGGATAGGGAACAAGCCGAGGCAATTCTATCTACTCCATTGGTAAGCAAGATAAAACCAAATGTATTGATATGGTAATGAGATAAGTCAGGTGAGTACACAGTTCAGAGTGGGTATAAATGGCTAATTACAAATGAGCTACTACTACAGAATAATTATGATATAGAACAAACAAATACAAAAGCTTACTTTACAGAAGTTTGGAATCTCTCGATCCCCAGCAAGATAAGAATAAACTTATGGAGATTACCTAATAACTATCTCTCGATGCTTAGTAACCTAAAGACTCGTAGACACAGGAATGACATTGTCTATCCAATCTGCTTGGAGGAATAGGAAACTATGGAGCACCTATTCTGCGATTGTGTGTTCATGAAAAGGGTCCTTCATTGGATTGGGTAGACACCTCGCAAACAAACACAGAGAAAATATGAAAAAAATTAATAGTTCTTTTCATTAGCAACAATAATATACATTTATGTTTAGTCATGACAATCTCACTTTAGGCAGTATGGTACAATAGAAATAAATACTATCATGAGGGGAAAAAGGGAAGAGTACAGGCGGTTGTGGGTTTTATTAATGTAACACCACAAAACCCAACCCAAAAATTTCGTCCAGGTTCTAAACGTCACATTTTCCATCGAAATGGCTCAAAACAAAACACTAATTTAAACACAAAATTTCTTTTCAAAAATCTTTTTCTCTTGCGACTTACTTAAAACGAAAACAAATTTTACCAAAATGCTTTGTAAACGATGAACTTATTTTCACTTAAAACTTTACTTGGAACCAATTCACATTTAAAGGTAAATTTGCAACCAAAATAGATTTGAAAGTTCTGATAATCGAACTTAAAATCAAAAGATTACATTAAGAAAAATAATTTGTTATCTTGTCGAAAAATCATATTCAGATACTAAAACTCATGCATAGCATCACAAATTTAATTCAAAAACCATAAACTCAAACTTAATGATAGTCCGAAGGCCAAATACAAACCACATTCCTTATGAAATTTAATTATAGTTCCAATGAAAACATATTATAAATCTTTATAAAATTTATTGTAAACTCAAACTGAAACCTGAAATTCTGATACCTCTGCTTTGTTGATTCTAAAACCTAACTTCACGGATTACCTGAAAATGAGAAAGTAAGGGAATAAGCTACACGAGCTTAGTGTGAGTCTGAAACATAAGCAAATAGTAAAAGACGAAATAACAAAAGTATTTCAGAAATATATATATACACAAATAACATATGAAAAGCACAAACCTATAATCCGATATACGAAATGTTTCCATTAGCAAAAAAAACACAATTTTATTATTTCAAAAACTCATGTTGCTTAATTGTGTGATAGACACACATATATAATTAACAAACACCCCATTTAAACATTTATGTAATTAACATAATTAAATTAAACGAGCTCACATACAAAATTAAAATCATACAGTAATACAACCTTACTAGACCTCCGTCGATCAATAATGGTATCCCAAACACATTTACAGAAACTTAAACGAATGTTGGATTACACAGGAACCAAAACAGATCAATTACAAACAAAAATTAAAATATGAAAAAACAGGGCAACACAGTCGTATGGCCAGGCCGTGTAGAAAGGTCCAAACTATGTGACAAAGGCACACGACCATATAACTGATACACATGCCCGTGTGAGTGAAACACACAGTCGTGTGACTGAGACACACACCTGTGTGATTGAGTTACATGGTCGTGTGGCCAGGTTATGTAACTCACTGTGCCATGTGATAAAATTAACACATTTAGGAAGCAGAGTAGACATAGCTGTGTGGCTAAATCACATGCCCGTGTGGCTGAGATACATGATCGTGTGGTTGAAACACACACCCATGTGACAAAATCTTCACATTAAAAAAGTAGGAAAGACACAGCCATGTGATTGAAGCACACACGCATGTGGCTAGGAAATATGGTCGTGTGGCTGAGGCACACGCTCGTGTGAAAAATGACAAATTCCCTAAAGAAAGATCACATGACCGTGTGGCTAGTCTATGTGACCCACTCCAAAGCTCATGACACGAAAGTAACCTAATTCCTATAGTGGCACAAGGGCATGTGGACTACCCGTGTGTAATACACGCCCATATGGCTACCTATGTGGCCCCAAAACCACACCAAAATTGATTAAAAATCATGAAATTCATCAATGATTTGATCCCTAACTATAACATTTTTGAAAACACACCTTAAATCAAGATCTCAAGCACCAAGAACTGACCGATTTGCCTCCAAAAAATTGTTACGCTTTAGTGTTTAAGCAAATGAACACGAATTCCTCTAATGAAATGACTAAAACCAAGGCATTAATGCACGACCAAAAGGACACAATTTACCAAATATTGATATTCTAACAGAGATGAACGGTTAATCAAGAACAAAACAGATAAAGGCACAAAGAAAACACAATGGCAAAAAAAAAGAACAAAAATTGAAATTGAAAGAGGAAGAAAAGGAGACCAACGTGCGAGAGGAGAGAAAAAAATAGACTAACTTGAATAATTCTAACCCTAATTTCGGGGCATTACAACTCAAACCATCTTAAAAAGAAATTTCTTCCTCGAAATTTCTAACTAACCGAACAGCCGCCTAACACAAAACTGATAACTACGCTCCCGTTGCGCACTCTAATCCTGACACACTACCATACCATACTTATTTTACCATCTCATATACACAGTCTTAAAGGATTTACCTTACTATCACATGCACAACCCATTAACCAAACAACCAGAAAGCACATTATGTCCAAAAAACCAAACAACATACCAATCACATATCCTACAATCTTACCTGTCTCAATGTCGTCAAGGGTACTCCCTAATCCGATGCTTTGTAAACCCACATCTGAAACACGTTCCTGACTTTTTTTTTTACAGTCACCTGGATGGTTCTTCTTACAATGCCCACAAATTGACACGTTCACACCACTACCAGAACCTTCCACATTACCTTTACTGACGTCCTACTAATATCTGACGCATTTCACAGATCGAGGCTTCGAACTCAAAGGACTACGATCCCTCTTCTTCCCACACTCCACACACCTACCTTGAACCATTTCATTGGTTCTTTCCAAACTAGATTTGAAGATTTTTTTCCAAAACTTCTTTTACTAATAGAGTCAACGACTCAGCATCAACCTCTAAATTATCACGACCCGTAGCTGGCATAACCACAATGACCTCTGACTCATGAGCAGACACACGTCCCAAAGAAGCAAATAATTCTTCGCGATCTTACTTATCACCAGAATGCATATCAAACCTCGAAACTAAATTCTTAAGGAATCTACAGTTTCATAACAAGACACCAAATAAATATCTAAACACTATAGTTTTAGTCTTACAAATCTAAACTTATAAACTCGAAGTTCCACATGAATCAGCATCAGAGCCTCAGACATTTTGTTTTCGCAAAACACTTTCAAAATAATATGGTGTGTTTTGTCAAAAATATTTTTAACACACACGCATGCAGACACGTTAAAAACACAAGCCGAGCTTTTATAAACCTAACTCTGACCCATTAAATGTAACACTCCAAAACCTGACCCAGAAGTTTCGTCCGGGTTTCGAAGGGCACATTGGCCACCAAAATAGCTCAAAATAAAACACTAATTTAAACATAGAAATTCTTTTCGAAAACCTTTTTCTTTTGTGACTTACTTAAAATGAAAATGAATTTTACCAAAATGCTTTGTAAATGTTGAACTTATTCTTGCTTAAAACTTTGCTTGGAACCAATTCACATTTAATGATAAATTTGCAACCAAAATAGATTTGAAAGTTTTGAAAACTTAAAATCAGAATATTACATTAGGAAAAACAATTTGTTATCTTGTCAGAAAATCGTATTTAGATACTAAACTCATGCATAGCATCACAAATTTAATTCAAAAACCATAAACTCAAACTTAATGATAGTTTGAAGGCAAAATTTAAACCACAGTCCTTATGAAATTTAAGTATAGTTCCAATGAAAATATGTTATCAATCTTTATAAAATTTATTTTAAAACTCAAACCAAAGCCTGAAATTCTGATACCTCTTCTTTGTTGATTCCGACACCTAACTTCACAAATTACCTGAAAAGGAGAAACTGAGGGAATGAGTTACATTAGCTTAGTGTGAGTCCGAAACATAAGCAAATAGCAAAAGGCGAAATAACAAAACAAGTATTTTAGAAATTTATATATACAAATAACATATGAAAAATAAAAACCGGTAATCTAATATATGAAATGTTTCCATTAACAAATAGAACACAATTATAGTATTTCAAACACTTATGTTGCCTAATCGTGACAAACTATTCAAAATATTTCATAAAGACAAACTATTCAAAGTATTTCATAAACAACCTATCCTTCATACAAACATACATAAATTCATATGTGTAAAATATGCAACAAGTAGAAATCCCATCCCACCAGCCAAAACACCACTCCAACCACTTTGTACACCATAATTGGGCTATGGTAGGCCCTACACACCACAATAGTAGATCTAAGCCATTCAAATAGAAAATATGCAGCTTAGCTGACATACATAATAGTATGGTAAAATCGCTGTAACAAAATATCGCAGTTAAACTGCCAAATCAGACTTCCTTCTCATCAAACATAACCCAATCCCCGATGTAGATGCAAATAGTTTGTAGAAACACATATCTAATTAACAAACACCACATTTAAGCATTTATGTATTTAACATAATTAAATCAAATGAGCTTACATACAAAACTAAAATTATATAGTAATACACCCTTACTAAAGCTCCCTCGATCAATAATGGTATCCCGAACACATTTACAGAAGCTTAAACGAAGGTTAGATTACACAGGAACCAAAACGGGTTAATTACAAACAAAAATTAAAATATGCAAAAACAAGGCCACACGACCGTGTGTTTAGGCCGTGTGGAAGGGTCCAAACTGTGTGATAAAGGTACATGACCGTGTAACTAATACACATGCCCATGTGAGTGAAGCACATGATTGTGTGACTGAGACACACATCTGTGTAACTGAGTTACATGGTTGTGTGGCCAGACCATGTAACTCATTATGCCGTGTGATAAAATTAACATATTTAGGAAGCAAAGTAGACACGGTCGTGTGGCTAAATTACACACTTGTGTGGCTGAAATACACAGCCGTGTCGTTGAAACACACGCTCGTGTAACAAAAAATTCATATTAAAGAAGCAAAGAAGACATGGTCATGTGACTAAGGCACACGCCCATCTAGAAAATGACAAATTCTCTAAACAAAGTCACACAGTCATATGGCCAGGCCATGTGACCCACTACAGAGCATGCAACACGAAAGTAAACTAATTTCTATAGTGACATATGGCCTTGTAGACTGCCCGTGTGCAGCACATACCCATGAGGTTGCTCGTGTGGCCCTGAAATCACATCAAAATTGGCTGAGAATCATGAAATTCATTAACGATTGGATCCCTCACTACAACAGTTTCAAAAACACACCTTACATCAAGATCTCAAGCACTAAGAACAGACCAATTTGCCTCCACAAAACCATTATGTTTCAGTGTTTTAGCAAATGCACATACAATTCCTCTAATGAAACAACCAAAACTAAGGCTTTAGTGCACAACCAAAAAGACACAATTTACCAAATATTGATATTCTAATAGAGATGAAATGTTAATCAAGAACAAAATGGATAAAAGCACAAAGAAAACACAATGGCCAAAAAAAAGGAACAAAAATTGAAACTGAAAGAGGAAGGAAATGAGACAACGTATGAGAGAAGGAGAGAAAAAATAGACTAACGTGAGCAAAACATTTGGGGATTTCCCTTTTTTGTTTAAATCTAATAAAATAAATCAAAACATTCAAATAAAAATTATAATTTAATTAATCATTAACAACCAAACAGATTTATTTATTATTACTATTAAAATAAATTTCAAAACAAAAAAATAAAAAATATCAAATTTGTCAAAACCCCTCAAATTTTAATTAACAATATTTTAAAGAATTAAAACCAAAATACTTAAAAAAAAACAATTCTCACATTACATACACGTGGACTCAAACCGAAAACCAAAAGTAAGCTACCAAAGAGTTAGCCACTAAACCAACAGACTCATTTTGCTCTGAAAGCGTGAAAACTAAATTAACAGTCCCAGTGAACCATTGATTCAACCAACTAGCTTGAATAATTCTAACACCAATTTTAGGGCGTTACAATTAAAGCCTACGCCTTAGAGTTAGATCAAATGAAATCCATTATAGAATCCAATATTAAACCAAAGGAGGATTTTTGGAGACCCCCAAAACAAGGCAAGATTAATTTTGATGTAGCATTTAATCAACAGAAAATGAAAGCGATAGCATGAATCATTATAAGAGATCAGTATGGTTTTGTTATAGGATCTTGTACTTACCCACTAGGAAGAATTAGGGATCTGATCACAGTAGAAGCGAAGGCTTGTCTTGAAGCTATTGTTTTTGGGGAAGAAATGGGCTTTCTAGATCTGGTTGTGGAAGGTGATGCCCTAACCATTATTAAAAAACCTCAAGAGTGATTTAGAGGATACATCGGTTATAAGCAAATTAATTGATGAAATAAAGAGGAAAATATCCAGCTTTGTTCACTTATCTTTTGAATATACCCCTCGGAATACAAATGAAGCAGCACACGCCCTAGCAGCACGAGGATACGATCTGTATATCCCGAATTAGGGCCTAATCAGAATAGTGGTTTCGTGACCACAAATCTGAGGTAGAAATAATTATTTTATAATTATTTTGATGTTTATGATATGATTTTATGATGGTGTGAAAATTTCGTGAAGAAATTCTAAGCGTAAAGTGCTTAATTTGAAATTAGGGACTAAATCGAATAAGTTGCAAAACTTGCATTCTAGAAGTTTCTAGTATGAAATTGCTTTGGAATATTAATTAGGAGGTCTTAAATAGAAATTTGACCAATTTTAAGTTCATGGACAAAATTTGGACATGGATGAAATTTTTGAAAGTTTAGTAAGGAGGGGCATTTTGGTCATTTGGATATTAACATGAAATAAAAAGGGAAAAATAACACAAAATTGGTCATCTTCTTCATTACCACGAAATTTCAAGTGTTCTCCATAGCTAGGGTTTGTTTCAAGCTTCCAAGCTTCATAGTAAGTGATTCCAAGCCCCGTTTTTAATGTTCTTTACGTTTTCGTAGTCCCGGTAACTCGATTAAGCTTATGTTAGCAATAATTTAAGTTAGGGTTCATATTTGGAAAAATACCCATAGGTGAAATTTGTGTATTTTGATGTTTTATGATAGAATATGAGGTTTTAAATTATGTTAGACAACTTGTGCTACTCGGTTTTAAGTAAAAACGAGTAAAACGGCTTAATCGGTAAAAGTACATATTGTTCATAAGTATGTGTTTTATGGGAATTTGAGATTGCTAATGGTAAATAAATGATCAGCATGTCCTAAAACATAAGAATTTGTGATAAAATTTAATTTCCGAGCTTTGGGGAAAAAGTGTAAATATGCAAAAGTTTAGGGGCAAAATTGCAATTTTTCCAAAATTTGAATTTAGGACTATTTTGATAATGTGAGTATTAAATAAGCTAAATGTGTTATTTTAGATCAAGAAAGACGTGAAATCAACCTTGATCGAGGAAAAGAAAAGATTTTGGACTAAATCGCAAAATTGCTATATTTTGTACCGAGGTAAGTTCATGTGTAAATAATGTAACATGATTGCTATTTTAAGTGATTTAATGCTATTTATATGATATGATACTTGTTATTATGAATATTATGCTTTGTGAAATATTATGTATTGGTATGAAAAGTATGTGATTAAATTGATAAGTATGAGATGCAAGCAACGTATTGGTTCCAATATTCCGAGGAGAACGACTGGGAAATGTGTGACTGAGGAAAATCCCGTTTGAACCTTGGGAATAGATTAGGATACAAGTGACATGTCACTAGGATGGTTGGGCATCCGAACTCGTTGAGTTGAGTCCGAGTTCACTTATGGATGCAAATGTCTGAACTCGTTGAGTTGAGTCCGAGTTCGTGAGATGTAACTAGGCATCCGAGCTCGTTGAGTTGAGTCTGAGTTCACTTATGGATGCGAACGCCCGAGCTCGTTGAGTTGAGTCCGAGTTCACTTATGGGCGGGTTACATGATTGATTGATTACATATGTGGCACTTATGTGCAAATGATCCGTGTATCCTAGTTATATTCCGATGTGTTCAACGGGTAAAATTCTAGCGGAATGGAAGAATACTCAAGATGAAAATGATATTTTGGTAAGTGTTGTGAAATGGACAATTTGGACAGGTATGTACTTAACCCTCGGGTTGAAACTTGATACAACAGAAATAAGGTGGTAAGATGATACACGATAGCTAGAAATGTGGTTTGTATCTTGGTGATATCATGCTATTGTTGTTGATATAATTACTTTGTTATGTTACTTGTTATTTGCATGTGAACTTACTAAGCATTTATGCTTACTCCCTCCTTTACATTCATTGTAGTTTTTAGCGAGCCAACTTGGATATCGGGAAGGTCGAAGAAACGCTCACACTATCCGAGGAAGAATTGGTATATTGGTTTGTATGTTTTGATGTATGGCATGTATAGTAATATACTTGTTTTGTGTAAATAATCTTGTGATATGGTTGTGGTTTGGTTGAGAAAATGCTTGATAATGATTAGTCATTGGTATGGCTAGCCTAGATAATGTTGGATACCTTGTGAGTTTAATATGTTATATAGTTCATGAGAATTCATAAAAAGATAAAACTTGCCATAAAACAGAATACTACAGCAACAATGACGTGAGTTTGAAAAATCACCAAAAATAGTAGAAAACAAATTAGGTGAAGAATTAACTATGAAATTGAAGCTTATTGTGTCTACTTTCAAATGGAAAAAGCGAAATAGGTAAAGGAGTTATATGTTATAAGATATTTTAGTTTTAGTGAAACAGGACTAGAGCGATTTCTGGATCCCCTGTTCCAACTTTGAAAATTCACTATAAATTGTAAAAAAATAATTAGGAGGTGTAATTTATATGCTTAGAATCCTTATTGAATCTAATTTTAATAGAAATAAACGGTATAGTTATATGAATTTTGTACAGGGAGAAAAGTGGTTTGTAGTAAGAAGAGGTTAGTGTAGTCAAGTCCTGAAACAGGGGTAACTTTAACTAATAAACTATACTAATTGGCCCAACCAAAAATTTTAGAAAAATGTGAGTCTAGATTCAGGGAAAATTTACGGATCTTGATTTCGAGTTTCGTAACTCGAGATATGATTTTTTTAGCGACCATGATGCAGAAAAACTGCTTATTCCGAAAATCAAAATAAATGATGTAAAGTTGTTTAAATGATAAATTATGTTCGGTAACACCTCAAGCTCGACTCCGGCGACGGTCTCGGGCGTGGGGGTGTTACACGATCTGTCTGACCCAATCTACTAGATGGAAGAGGTACCATTGGAAGTAGAGCCTATTGTTGTCAACAATCAAAGAAGGGTTTTGGAACATTGAAGGAGTTGGGTTACCATTCTGAGTCAGGAGATGGTGTTTTCAAAGAAAAATGGTATGTATTTTCTCCAACAAACTCAAGCTTTGGAGAGGTCTAATAGGGTTTTCCAAGGACAATATAGTGATGAAAGAAATCAGAGGGCTCAGGTGATAGTTACAGATGTAAAAAAGAGGAAATGTGCTTAGGAACCCAAAAGGGTTAGAGGTTTTTATTATTAGGTCTCATTTCTCCTTAGGTATTAAGTTTTTTTCATTTCTTTCTTTAATGATTTAGGAAACCCGGAGATACCGCCTCGGTCGCCAGTAATATTGTGACAGCTGTTGGGCCAACTGTTGTTTAGTCGTTTAATTTGTGTATTTTGAGTTACCTCCTTAATGCATGTTGGTTTTTTGTTTCAATAAATAAATAAATAAATAAAATTTTAAGAGAAAGCAATTTTATTAATGTTTTCCTTAAATTGTTGAACGATTTTGGTTTTAGATTTATATATATGATTTTTGACATGTTGTATATAAAATATTTGTGTTGGACTATACAATATTAAGTTTAGGTTGGATCAAGTTTTTGACTTTCTTATATTGTAATGATTTGGCTCGATTTTCTATTTTTCTATATTAATTTTGAGTTTTTGGACATTATTTTAACAAAATACGTTTTGTTTTATGACTTTAGAAATATTATTTGATTCAATTTTAAAATCTTTTTTATAAATATTTATACAAAAAAAATTAAAAGTAAATAAAAATAATATTGTAATTTTTTTAAAATATTTTAAATCTAAAAGATTTACTTCTACATCATATAAAATAGAAATTGTCTTAACTTCATTTGTCTAACACCATAATTTTTATTTTTATTTTCAAAGATAAGCCTCATTTTTTGAATACTCTAAGATAGTACAAGAAGTACTAACTATCTAAAGCAAAACAAAAATCAAAGAGAAGAAACATTAATGGAAGGATGTTTTCTCTTGATATTCTTTTTTATGCTAAACTGCTTTCATGCATTTTAAATGGCTAAAAACTCATTTTAGACCTTCAGATTACACTCAACAACATATATATATATATATATATATATATATTGAGATTATTTTAAAAATGATTTATCAAAATATAAACCCAAACAAATTAAGTTTAAGATTTTGTTATATCAAAATAACAATATAATTAGAAAAGGTTAGATATTTTGTGACAAAATAAAGTATTAAAATGGGTTTTGGGATCTTGAGGAAAGGGTGGGTATGAAATGAGCCAATGACTAGTCCAGATCTGGATCGTCGCCCATCATTGCCTAGCTAGATTCGGTAATTTGATGTCTTCAATAAATATAAAACTAGTTACTTTGTGCAGATATTATATTTTATTCGAGACTTTAATATTCTTTCACAACTTTTTATTCATAAAAAAAGAGTTTAAAACAAAACATAGGCAGTGATACCTTTTCTTGTACCAGTGTCTGTCCTATTATTTTATTGCAGTGTCTGCGACATGGTATTTGTCATTTTATAGCCTCTTAAAATATTATCTATTGGATCTTAAAATCATGAATGCAGCACCGAAATATTTTTATATTTTTTATTTGGTGTAATCTTAAACTTATATTTTTTTTGTGAATTTGTTCTTTATTCTTTTTTTAGCAAAATTTAAAAAAAAAAAGGTTAAATTTGACCATCAACTTTTTGAAAAAGAGTCGAAATAAATTTTAATGATTAATATTAACAAAAATGTTAATTTTTTAAACATGACAATGTACTCCATGCATCTTCTTTTTTTTGAATTTTTATGAAATTTTTGTATATTTTTTATTTTGATTTTAATAATTTTTGAATTATTTGTTGACTTAACATATAAGACAAATGGTGTTATGTTAGCATGATGTTGACGTGCACATAGATTGCCATGCGAGTTGTCAAGCCAACGATGTTAAAAATTAATGTTTTAGTCATCATTTTTGTTAAAAACATGTTGTTTGACTCTTTTTTAAAAGGTTAAAGGGCCAAATTTAGCTTAAAAAATGAATAAAGACCAAAGTGACAAAAAGTAGAAACATTGAGGGCTAAATTTATTATCATGACTTTTTTATTTGTATATATTAAGAGGAATTCTTATTATTTTTCATTATAAAAATACATACTTATAGTCTATTTCATTGTTTAAATGAAATAATGTCACATTTAATATTTGTTCTTTCATAAAATGTCTAATGTGTTATTATATTTTAAAAATGTCTAATATAGTACTTAAAATTTTAATATGGGAATTATGATTTATGATACTTGAAATAACTTGGTTAGTAAATACTAAATCAGGTAATGAAAGTTTGAGAAGAAATTTTTCTTCAAATCATCAATTTCACATGGATAATGTAATAATATTATGCCAAAAAACTAACTAAAAAATTGAATGAAATTATAAAAGCAAATAACTAAACATAATCGCATACGTTTAATGACAAAACAAATATTAAACTTATAGAAGTCACAATATATTTCGCTACTAAAGTAAATTTACATGCAACCGTCGGATAAAGTTTTTTAACTGCTACATAATGATTGTTCTGGAATAGCTTAACCTCGCCTAACCTAGTTATGGTTTTTTATCATTCTTCTTGTACCAAAAAGAAAAAGTCTCTTCTTCTAAGAGCTTCCCATTTGAAATCAAATGCCTTCCAAATTTGAGGTGGAAAGCAGGTGGGCTTGGATCGAGCTTTTTATGGATTCAAATTTTCTCAAGTTGGATTAGCTGGAACTTGGATTTTCCTGAGATTAGCTCTTTTTGACTCGAACTTTTTGGATTTGGGCTTGGATGAAACTGCACAAGCTCTGACGAGTTCAAATAATTTTGAAATTTCTAATTCATAAATGTTTTAATTTCCAATGTAATAATTCATTTTACTTTAATACGATAACAGCACAATCCAGATTTATCTCATAAAAATAGTAAATTATATAGATTTAATAGAATTCTTTTATATATTAAATTGCTAATCGTATGTAAATTTTATTATATGATATGTATACGAATTAAAAAAATATATTTTATTGTTTATTATATTATATTGACAATTGAATAAAATTTATCTTTCTTATTAACTTTATAAACCTAATACTCATATTCTAAAATACTTATGTCAAACCCCAAATATATTATACTAAGCCTAAACCCAAATAATATATCCATTATAACCCAAAGTCAAAATAAATAAATTAAAGCCCAAATCTCAAGTCCCAAATAAAAGGAATTAAACCCAATATCCAAATACAATTTGTTAAAATTAATACCCAATTCAAAATATACTTTAATAAAGATATTAATTTTTTAATAATATTTTATTTATTACTAGTTATAGACATGTATTGTAATATATTAAATTACACATACCTATTGATACTATATCTTTTGTTATAATCTATAATATAATAATAATAATTATATATATGTATTAACAGTTTTAAAATATATTATTACATCATATAAATCATGCATGTCAAATTTAATGTAAATTAAAAATTTCTAACTATTTGTTTTATGTAAAAAAATTTAGTCGCTTAATAAATATTAATATATATTGTATTTTAGATCAATATTATTAAGATATTGAATCAGTTCAAAATTTTACATGAATGACAAGTACAATTATATTGATAAATTCAATAGATGGATTGTTAAAATATTATTTGTACAAAGAGATAGAAAAGGATGTAGTTTACACAGGTGTAAGTGGATCTCTCCCCATATACAATATTATTGTATTATGTAATAGTATATTATCTATTGTACATAAAGATTAAAACTAACTTAATTGACCAAATCAAGCCAATTCTAGTAAATTAGTTGGTAAATTCGATTTTAATTTTGGACTAATTAATAGTTATATATATGTATTAATAGTTTTAAAATATATTATATTATGTAATACTATATCACATACTATAATAGTAATACATAATATATTAATTATTAATTATTAATTATTAATTATTAATTATTATTGTTTATTATTATATTGATTGAAATATGCTCTAAATTTCTACACTTTTCATACATTTGAAAGTTAACGCTCTACTATATTATATAATGCTAAATCATATAATAAAATATATAATATATTAATAATTTATATATATACATTAATGTTGGATTAAGTAATCGATTGATTTACCGTCAATTTGATTTTGAAATTCAAACTGATTAAACTAAATTAACTAACTTTATACCTATTAAATATTATATATATATATTTAAACTCAAACCCAAAACAAACTAAATTCAAACCCAAACCTAAGCCCAATTTAAACTTTATTTACAACCCAACCTAAATAAAAAAAAACTCATTCTAAATTAAAAATTAATGTAAAGATAATAATACTAATAAAAAACATTAAAATTAATCAATAAAAAATAAAACTAAAATATAAATTCCAAAATCATAAAAAATTTAAAAGTAAAACCTTAATCCTCAAATTATTAAAATTAAATTTATTAGTAATATTATTAGTTTTGCATAACAAATCATATTTAATTACTTGTGATAACTATAACTATAGTTATTGTATTTTAAATTAATATATTATGTGATTATATATTTTATATTATCATTAAATTTAAATTTTATAGTTTTAATAATTATTAGTTTTATATATTGTTATATAATTATAGTATTAAAAGTATTGTATATTTAATTAATATTTTTTAAAATTATTTCATTTTATGATTTAATATAAATTATTAATTACTTTTACTATTAATGAAATTTTAATATAAATATGTAATGTTTATTGATAACTCTAAGATACAAAATTATTTTATTAGTCTTAAGCATATATTTCAATCAAGTTAAAAGTGATTTAGAGTATTTTCATAATTGTTTTAGTTATGTTTATCTTAAATAGTTAACTTTTAAAGCTTTATTTTAATAATATTTTTTTCCAAATTAGACGCTGAAAATGTGAAATTTCATTCTTAAAGGTGGCTAATAGAATTTTGGAAATGTGAAGAAAAAAATATGCTAAATTTCGCCATCTTAAGCCCAATGTTGTAGCATTGTCGCAACATCGAGCCTGATGACACAGATTGGGAAGCTCACTCTTAAAGAACGCCCCATCAACTTTTGGGCTTAACCCATCTCTTAATCAAGTGTTGATAATGACCAAGAATAAAAAAGAATAGACTATGCGAAAAGATAAAGGCCCAAGCACTCCCAAAAAGACAAAAAAAAAAAGAAAAGAAAAGGGAGTTGATCTAGTCCACAACCTTTTGGGGGAATATAAATATCATACTTTGAGAAAAAAAAAAGAGGGGAGCTGCCTTGTACAGAATAGAACATCAATTTTCAAAAGGAAACAAGTTCGAGAGAAAGACGACCCGAAGAGGAAGAAAGAAAGAAGAACGATTAGAAGAGAACGACCTCATTTGACTCATCATCTCTTCACCTTTCTCTTTACCTTTTATTTCTTTTCCTTTATTATTTTGAACCATGTTTGAGTTTGCTTAATTGTTTTTAATTTGATGATTATGGGCTAAATGTTTGTTAGCTAGAATAATTATGAAACCCTAATATGAGATTATTGGTAATTTTTTAAGGATGCTTGTTGCAATATGAAGTTTATTGATTCAATTATTTTTCATGTTTAATAGTTGCTCTTGCTTGATCAACATTAGCGGGTAATTAAGTTAATTGCTAATTCTGAAAATGTTGTGATTAATGGACGTAAAACTTGAATGGTGAATGTTTAGTTTCTTTGATTTTAAATGTGTAATGATATAGACATATATTGTTACCATGCATAATCTTGTAGGAATGGTGCTTGCAATTGTACTCTTGGCATTAATTTGGCATTGACATGTGTTAAAAGATTAGTTATAAGATTTAATATAGTTACTTTAAGAGAAGCCTATAAGTTGTCGATTTTGGATTAATAAATTGTTGCATTGCCGCAACATCGCTACCAATAATTGCATATTAAGGGGAAATAGTTATTTTGGCTCTTCAATTCATTGCTATTAATTTGCGTTACTGTTTTTAAATTAATTTGTATATTTATTTGAATCCAATCAATTTTTTATTTACTTTCCAAATTGTCATTTGTTAATTTTGCAATTTATATTTTAAAATTAGTCCTTATGGAGATGATAATTTTAGTATTTACCATTATATTACTTGTGAGTGATTATGTACACTTGCACATCATAAGAAAATTCACGACACTTATGAATACACTTTTATAAAATAAATAATTATCATTCAACTTTATTTTATGTTTATTTTATGTTGATTTTAAGTAATTTCATAATATATTAATTATTAATATCTATTATGGGTTGTTTAGTTATAAATTCGAGCTTTGGGTCGAATTTATCTCGGGCTCAACTTTTCTAAAACTCGACTTTCTTGAACTCAAATCGTGATGGGCAGGCTGATAGGGGTGACAGACCAAGATTGTATTCAAGTTGTTTTGTAACCTCCCAAACTTGACCTAGTCGTTAGGGCTAGATTGAGAATGCTACATTAGGTACCGAAATGGATAAGCTAACTTACGTTACCTTTGTAGACTTTAAATAAACTTATTTTAGAAAAAAAACTGTAGTTGTACTTTTGTGTTAGTTTAAAACATTCATTTATTAGTTCAACTGCACTTAATATTCATTTTATTATTGATAGTGTTATTTTAGCAAAAACCGTTTGCTTGTCGTTCATCTTTGTAAAAAACTCGACATTAAACTAATACAGCGGAAAAAACCATTTTTCAAGTAATTTTAGAAACCTAGTTATTTTATCGATTTGTTTTTCAAAAATAATTCATTTGCAATGCAGCAATAATTAGGAAACAATGTCAAATTTTAGTTAAGTCAGATATCATGCATTTCCTAGTTATTATGCTTGAGTAATCCATGCATGCAAAAATCTCCAAATGAAAAGTTATCAAGCCAAAAACCAAAAATAATTAAAAAATACAAACCAAAACCAATAGAGACTGATTAATACTAATTAGAAAAAGTTTGAGCTCTAAGATAATTCTCCGTATGTCGGGTTTGGTCCCAGTTTCGAGGTTTTCCTTAAAAGTTAAACACTATAAGGGGGTGAGCTTATAAAAGCTTAGTGTGAGTCAAACAATTATTTAAACAGTTACAAATATCAAATACAGTGAAACATATGAGCATTAACAGAAGAACACATAACCATCATTAGAATTTCATATCATTACTTAACCATTATCAAATCAATGTCACAAAGTATATGAGCATGGATCATCATTCATTCGAGCAATAATCATTAATTTCGATACCATTCAATACAACACAATACAATAAGTAGCATAAATCAATAATATTCGAGTATGTTGTGAGCATGATGCAATGCAAAAAGGTTCCTACCTAAACCATCCGCTACATACCATGAGCTCCCTATAACCCTTCTGCCAAACTCCAACAATGCGAGCATAGCTCGATATGGTAAAGCCATTGAATAACAATAATGCAGTAAAGCTGTCGAATAACAAATAATGTGATATAATCGCCAATTCCCTCGGTACTCCAAATGCAGTGCATTGACTACGAATAAATGTGGACTTAATATGCTGCCAATACTCCATGGAACTCCTCTGTCAACCACAAAAATATCCCATCCTAATGCACATGCAATGTGTCATACAATCCCATACATAGCCTTAATTTAATACTTTTCATATTTAATTGACATGTTCAACATGCCCTCAATAATTGAATACTTTGTAACACCCCAAACCTGGCCTAGAAGTTAGGCCTGAATCTGGCGTGTCACATTGAAGTGTTTTTGCGAAAAACTTTGTTTTTCATTGAAAACCTTTCTTAAAGAAATTTGAGTAAAATTCCAATTTAAAGTTTTTTTTCAAATGGCTTGTATTTAAAAATCAATTAGTCTTTCTATAAGTTAAAAATTATTTTTTTAACTTTTTAGGAAAAATATTTTTAAGTGCGGAAGCTTAATTTTGAATAAATCCATTGTTTCAAAATAAGACGTGAGATAACTTAGAGGAAATAAAGTAAATCGTTCAATGTAACAAATAGCAGAGGTAAAGCCTTATTACAATCCGAAATCAAAATACTTAGGAACTATAAAGAAAACAAATAAAATAAAGTGTCTCGCTAGCTGGCCACCTCCGAGTCCCTCCGTTCATCGAACCGCCTACTAAGGGTTTCCTGAGAAAATAAAAGAGGGAGTGAGTTTTGAAACTCAGTGTGTCCAACCCTAAGAAATATTTAACATGCAAGCAATCAATTGGGCCTAAGCCCTAATCACAGTATCATCGTAATATATCATATATGCAATACAGTAAAAACCCTCCCAAATAATCCATTCGCTACACAACATTTCCCGACCAACCTTATACACCTATGGGGATTTCTAAATCAACCCACCCATCCGCTACACAGCAATGGTAGCCCGGTTGCGGTACTACCTAACGTTGCAGCAAAGCTGCTATTCACATATTGGGTTTTAAAAGCCAACGGTGGATCAACAGTCGTTAAGCAACCATGCGATCCTCAAATTCTTCCTCCGTACCATAATTCCCACCCATATGCAACCTAAACAGAATATATATGAATGCTGCAATCATACATATAATATAAATCCTATATTTAACACATAGAGATATTTTAGTCATTTTTACTATTAGGGCATTTCGGTCATTTTTTTAAATTTTATGGATTCAGTACCCACCTGGCCCGTTAGCAAGTCCCCGTTGGCCAAAGTGAACAAGCACTATGCACCAGGGAGGATTCTAGAGAAGAGGAGGTGGGTCATTGAGACCGCTTAAGTACCAAGCTCTTCCTAGATCTAATCCTAGACATGCATATACCCATTACCACACTTCAACCTTATGACTTGTCCACGGTTGCATTTGTGTTTTTAAGTTTTATGAATGTTTGGCAGTTAACAGATACTAAGCCCAAACCCATATACAAGGCCCATTTTCAACCATATGGCCCATTAGGCCCAAATCCAATTCAAATCATGTAATATGTATGACTAACTCAATTCACATAACCAAATCAATAAATTTCACAAAACTTAGCCTCAGGGCCCACCGGGCCCATTTAGCCACTTTCGGTATTTTGGCTTTTCGGTATTACCGATATCGTGTGTGTAGTGTTTGTACACACCTGATTGACGACCCACACTACACTATCCTCAGCCTTGACCTACAATCAGAACCACTTTCGAATCAATTCCAAACCCTACTATAACTTTATCAAATCCCGAAGCCTTACCGTAGCCTTACCGTGTACCTTCGACTTTTCTAGTCTTTCCCTTAGCAATTAATCTCGAATTTTCTTAGATCTGCATCAATACACATATTCTATCAACATTAGATGACTCGTATTCCACACGAGTCACCCTTATAGGCTACACATATATTCGGCCACCCCTTTAAGAAACCGAAATTGAGAATGGGACACTTACTGAAACTCACCTTGAATCCTGCGGCCTAAATATCCACTGAATATGCATCGACTCCTAACCCCCTTGATTAAGGGTAGCAAAATAGATTGTAATGGAGAATAAGAGAAATCGGTAAAGGGTGTGGTTCTTCGGCTTTTAAGAGAGAAAAGAATAATGGGACCACTAGGGGTTTCGGCAAAACAATGGATGGCTTAATTGGCAAAGGAAAGATTCGACTATGGATGAAACAAAAGGGAGAGGAAGAATTCGGCAAGAAAAAGAATAAAGAAGAGAAGAAGAAAGAAAAAAAATTCAAATTGGTACTTGAGGAAAAGATGAAAAATTTGGCATTAGCCTAGGATCCCAAATTCGGCACATATTTATAGCCCATAGCCTCAATTCCCAATGCAGCTCCATCACTTCCCCCTTCTCATCTCCTCATTTTTCTCCCTGATAACTCCCCAATCTTTTTCCTAAATTTTCTCTTCTGATTACCTCTCTGAGAGTCCAGCTTCACGCCACTACGAATCTTCTAGAAGCCTAAAATTAAACTCCAACTAAGCACATATTCACATAAAAAACCACACAAAAAGAAGTTTGGAATTTTTGGGGCGTTACAACTCTACCCCTCTTAAAGAAATTTTGTCGTCGAAATTTCCAACTAACTATTAATCGCACTACCCAAGTCACACCACTACGCTTTCACTGCGCACTCTAATCCTAATAATTTTAATACACACCCAAGGCATCCACCTAACACTTCCACAGTCTCTGCCGCGGCCTTTTGCACCTCTTCTAGCGCTCATCGCTACGTACGTATTTCTGGTTTAAAAATTTTATGATATTAGTTTAAAGTCCCACAGTTTAAGGCTTATGTCTTATGCAAGTAATAATTTAGAGATTATTTCGTTGTCGCAAATCCTCTACAAGCTTAAGTTTCCCACGGGCTTTAGTCTATAAGAGCCTATTGTTTAAAGTATCCCACTATATAGTTCAGCATTTTAATCAAGTTCAATAATAGAAAAGAAAAGGAAGAAAACTTACTTGGCTCGACGTCGGAAACTCGGTGTGCCACCAGCAAGAATTCCTAGAGTTTACTATAAAAATGTTTAAAATTAATAATAAGGCCCATTTTTACAGTCCAAGCTTTGCAACCGGAGCTCTGATACCACTAAATGTAACACCCCAAACCTGGCTTAGAAGTTAGGCCCGAATCTGACGTGTCACATTGAAGTGTTTTTATGAAAAACCTTGTTTTTCATTGAAAACTCTTCTTAAAGAAATTTGAGTAAAATTCTAATTTAAAGTTGTTTTTCAAACGGCTTGTATTTAAAAATCAATCAGTCTTTCTATAAGTTAAAAATTATTTTTTTAACTTTTTAGGAAAAATATTTTTAAGTACGGAAGCTTAATTTTGAATAAATCCATTGTTTCAAAATGAGACGTGAGATAACTTAGAGGAAACAAAGTAAAGCGTTCAATGTAACAAATAGCAGAGGTAAAGCCTTATTACAATCCAAAATCAAAATACTTAGGAACTATAAAGAAAACAAATAAAATAAAGCGTCTCGCTAGCTAGCCACCTCTGAGTCCCTCCGTTCATCGAACCGCCTACTAAGGTTTCTTGAGAAAATAAAAGAGGGAGTGAGTTTCGAAACTCAGTGTGTACAACCCTCAGCAATCATTAACATGCAAGCAATCAATTGCGCCTAAGCCCTAATCACAGTATCATCGTAATATATCACATATGCAATATAGTAAAAACCCTCCCCAATAATCCATCCGCTATACAAAATTTCCCGACCAACCTTATACACCTGTGGGGATTTCTAAATCAACCCACCCATCTGCTACACAGCAATGGTAGCCGGTTTGTGGTACTACCTAACATTACAGCAAAACTACTATTCACATATTAGGCTTTAAAAGCTAACGGTGGATCCACGGTCGTCAAGCAACCATGCGATCCTCAAATTTTTCCTCCGTACCATAATTCCCACCCATATGCAACCTAAACAGAATATTATATGAATGCTGCAATCATACATATAATATAAATTCTATATTTAACACAAGGGATATTTTAGTCATTTTTACTATTAGGGCATTTCGGTCATTTTTTTGAGTTTTATGGATTCAGTACCCACCTGGCCCGTTAACAAGTCCTCGTTGGCCAAAGTAAACAAGCATTATGCACCAGGTAGGATTCTAGAGAAGAGGAGGTGGGTCACTGAGACCGCTTAAGTACCAAGCTCTTCCTAGATCCAATCCTAGACATGCATATACCCATTACCACACTTCAACCTTATGACTTGTCCACAGTTGCATTTGTATTTTTAAGTTTTATGAATGTTTGGTAGTTAACAGATACTAAGCCCAAACCCATATACAAGGCCCATTTTCAACCATATGGCCCATTAAGCCCAAATCCAATTCAAATCATGTAATATGCATGACTAACTCAATTCACATAACCAAATCAATAAATTTCACAAAACTTAGCCTTAGGACCCACCGGGCCCATTTAGCCACTTTCAGCATTTTGGCTTTTCGGCATTGCCGATATCGTGTGTGTAGTGTTTGTACACACCTGATTGACGACCCACACTACACTATCCTCAGCCTTGACCTACAATCAAAACCACTTTCGAATCAATTCCAAACCCTACTATAACCTTATCAAATCTCGAAGCCTTACCGTAGCCTTATCGTGTACCTTCAGCTTTTCTAGCCTTTCCTTTAGTAATTAATCCTGAATATTCTTAGATCTGCATCAACATACATATTCTATCAACATCAGATGACTCGTCTTCCACACGAGTCACCCTTATAGGCTATACATATATTCGACCACCCATTTAAGAAACCGAAATTGAGAATGGGACACTTACCGAAACTCACCTTGAATCTTGCGGCCTAAATATCCACTGAATATGCAATTGACTCCTAACTCCCTTGATTGAGGGTAGCAAAATAGATTGTAATGGAGAACAAGAGAAATCGGTAAAGGGTATGGTTCTTCGGCTTTTAAGAGAGAAAAGAATAATGGGACCACTAGGGGTTTCGGCAAAACAATGGATAGCTTAATTGGCAAGGGAAAGATTCGGCTATAGATGAAACAAAAGGGAGATGAAGAATTCGGCAAGAAAAAGAAGAAAGAAGAGAAGAAGAAAGAAAGAAAATACAAATTGGCACTTGAGGAAAAGATTAGAAATTTGGCATTAGCCTAGGATCCCAAATTCGGCACATATTTATAGCCCATAGCCTCAATTCCCAATGCAGCTCTATCACTTCCCCCTTCTCATCTCCTCATTTTTCTCCCTGATAACTCCCCAATCTTTTTCCTAAATTTTCTCTTCTGATTACCTCTATGAGAGTCCAGCTTCACGCCACTACCAATATTTTAGAAGCCTAAAATTAAACTCCAACTAAGCACATATTCACATAAAAAACCACACAAAAAGAAGTTTGGGATTTTTGGGGTGTTACATACTTTCAGTGAATGGAATCAATCTCCCAACTTGTAAATTACGATTAAAATGATATCATTCTACATTACACAATTTCACATACTTTTCTGAATTTCTGATGTGTATGTATAACAATCTTTCCAATATAACATAACAATTTTTTCATGCAATTATATCATGCATAAACTCATATTTCAGCAAATCATGCCATACATACAGCCAATCTCATACCAAATAATACAATCATACATTGCAATATCAATCACATAATCACACTGTCAAACTAGTAACTTTACTAACACATCAATCTTTTAGGGCTCGAAATGTACTTAGTTCAGCCACTTACAAATTAATTATTTGGCTATTAATCCAATCCAATAAGCAAGATAAATCATCAAATATAACATGATAATTATCATTATCAAACAAGTTTATGAGTTTAGGACTCACACCTTATTTTACATTTTTTCGCAGCAAACTAGCGAATCTTCCGATTTTCTTAATAAACCTTAAAACGAACCTAAATTAAAAATCAGTATAAATTAAATTAATTCACATCTTAAATAGCCCCCTAAACACCCAATTATGGGTTCAAATCAATCGTTATAATTACAACTTTTTACAAATTCAAACTAGTTAGATTTCTTACACTGATTTGATGTGAATCGTACACGCAAACATCTTTCGACTTTACAGTTGATTTGGGGCATTTGGGGTAGAAACTAACATATTTAAATACTGGAAAATCAGTAGCCAATATTGATTAAAGCCCTTCGTTTAATCAATCTATAACCTGTACCCAATAACTATGTCAAAACAACAAACTAGTTTGCATTAAATCGCACTTACACTTCTTGATTTGTGAGATCTAAATGGCCAATTGATCAAGAACGTTTTCCCTAATTGATATTTGATTAAAGTCTGATTAGTAGGGTTCAAGAACTCAAATTAATTTTGGAAATAGATGGGCAAGAATTTAGAAACAAAACAACCCCTTTTCTTGCACCTAGGCGTACTTACCGCCACCCTGTTGGCCAAAATTGGGGTTGATTCAAGAAAAATTTTGAGATCCTTTAAAAAGCTGAAAAAATACTTTAAAATCTTTAAAATTATAAAAAATTCAAGATATGGAAATAGGTTTTTATTTGACAATATTAATCAAGAAATTGAAGGAAAAAGAGACCTTACACAAGCTAATTGTAATGGGCAGCAGTGGCACTTCTTGGCAACGTTAGGAATCGATCTTGGAGACTTAAGATTTCATATGTTAGGCTGATTTAATTAGATAAAAATGGAAGCAATATGACGGAGGAGATGAAGTAAAATCTTGTGGCAAAAAGAAATGAAAAAGATGATAAAACTAGGTGTTATAGGCGACAGCAACAATGGAGAAAGGAAAAAATGAAGGGAAAAATAGGAGAGTGGAGGGGACGAACGACTAGGGTGAGTAATATTATTTTATGTAAAATTTAATATTTATACCTAGGGTTACAAGGGTATGAACGACACACACGTTAATAACAAGGGATTTTTGTAAAAATTAATTATTTTACATGAGAAAGGATTTGAACTTGGAACCTCAATTTAATTTTCATGCTTCCACCCTTATCAATTAACCATTGGGCTATTACCTTATTTTTTAAATAATTATGCAATATTTATTTAAAAATAAGGTATGTCGCATACTAAGGTTTGAGGCAAAATTTGTAAAATAATAAAAATGATGTGATAGAAGGGATTTGAACTTGGGTTTCAAGGAACGTTTCACTAACACTTATCCAACAAACCAATACCTCGTTTATTTCTTAAAAACACATAGATAATCTCAAATTTTAGGGCATGATAACTCTCTCTCTATTCAAAATCTCGATTCTACGAACCCCCAATTTTTGGGATGTTACATGTTCGACATGAGAGGATTCGAATCTAACCTAAAAAGAAGAAACCAAACAGATTTAGAAAATAAAGATAACAAAAACAAAATGTAACACTCCAAACCCGACTCTTAAGGAGGATTCGGGAATGTCGTGTCACTAACATAAAATCAATATCTTTAAAACCATATTTGACATAAACCAACTTAAACTATAGTTTAATTTAATAAAAAATGTAAACAATTTGTCATTCAAAGTTAGATAAAATGGTACACTTTAAGAATCATATAGACTTCAATGGAATTTCATGAAAATCATAGTTTCATGAACATAAGTTTAAATACAAAATTCATTCTTCAAAATGTAAGCGTCTTGAACCCACTCCCATGCCATGTATAGTACACAATATTAGAAGTCTCATGGCAACGATTGTCTTCTGGCATAGTCTTCAAAAAGTCCTTTACTTCGCCAGCAGACCTAAGAAGGAAAGGTAACTAAGTAAGTTCAAAGAACTTAGTGAGTTCTAGAAGTAGACATTATGTCGGTTATACATGATTCAAAAAACCTTTCCAACTTAATGCAAATACCCAGTTCGCCAGTTGGCAGGTACTAATCACAGACAGACAATATGTCGAACACTATTCCCTTTGGCATGTACATCACGCCCATGTGACCATACAGATAACCTCCTTCATGTTAGCCATGTACCCCAGTCCATAGTCAAGCTATATTGTTCATTCCATTCATATTCCTTTGTCATGATTTGCCAATTTGGTTTGCAACATAATTTTTTCCCTACTAGAGGCCACATGACCATTTTCATGTATTGTGATCCGTTAGTTCAATGCTTATTCTAGTGAAGGAAATGTCTAACACCCTTTACCCGTGTCTGACACCGGACGGGGTACGAGGCATTACTAGACTTAAACTTAAACAAACGTACATTTTAGAGCAAAAAAATTTCATTCAATTTAGAAACATTCATACACAAGCATATCGTCCCTTTTATGGGCCTACGAGGCCCTAAACATACATTGGAGATGGCTAGGGACTAAACCGAGAACTTTCAAAACCTTTACAACACTTAGATAATTTTCATGTTTTGGAGAGTCACACGCTCATGTGGGTAGGTCGTATGGTCACACATGCCCGTGTGGCTCGGGACATGCCCGTGTCCTCCACCCGTGTAACTCTCTGTTTAAAACGTCATCACCCATTTATGGTCACACAGCCAAGTCACACGCTCGTGTGCTAGGCCATGTGGTGAATTTAATTTTCGCATTTAATGTGCAGACTTCAAATGACCTGGGCACACGCTCGTGTCCTGAGGCCACATCCTTCACACGGTTGAGACACACGGCTATGTCTCTGCCTGTGTGTGTACTACTGGGCATTTTGTTTTGCCTAATTAGGGTGCAGGGGACACACGACCTATCAACATGCCCATGGGGCTGACCGTGTGTTACACACGACCTAGACACACGCCCGTGTGTCTACCCATGTGGACAAATATAAGGCTATTTACTAAACCTTTTGCCACCCTGAAACACAAACACACTTACACCAATTCAAAGGCACTTAACATAACATATGTAAGTTATCAAATATCTCGAAACCAAGTCATCCACACATCATTCACATACCATACCTATTAAGCCTACACATCACATACTTAGCAACTTAAACATGCAAACTATCATTTCCATGAATAACATTATCATATGCATGTACTAATAACCAATATTGGCCAATTTGATATGGCCTTATACAAAATGAATCAAGTATCATCATAAGCCAACATTTTTGGCTAAACTAATATGACATATAACAAAAAGACCAAGTCCCTATACATACCATATTTAAAATGTTAAAACTAGCTATACCCAAATAATTTAATTGATAGTGTGATAGAGTCTCCGACGTCCTTCGATCCTCAAGCTAGCTTGGCGATGTTATAAGAAAAATGGAAAAGAAAATGGGAGTAAGCATAAAACTTAGTAAGTTTGTATGTAAATAATTAACAACATTAGTCATGCAATGTCATACACATGACATAAATATAACTTGTTACAATATCGTCAAGTATCATAGATACATCTTAGGTCATGTCATTGATATAATGTAGCATAAAACTCATGTTCATGATTCCTTCACTCACTTCTTACTGAGACCTTATCAATACATAACTCAAGAATTATGAGCTTCGTGTACATACCTGTACTCTTTCAACATGTTCATACCTTGTCATTTCTTTGACATACTCTTGAATTACCCGTTGAACCACTTGGAATACTAAAGGATACTTGAAGAGTCTCATACACATGGTAGGATGCCAATGCCATATCCCAAATATGGTCTTACATGGGATCGCAAATCAATGCTGATGCCATATCCCAAATATGGTCTTATAGGGGATCTCATATCGACGCCATGCCCCAGACATGGTCTTACACGAAATCTCATAATGAAGTCATATCCCAGATATGGTCTTACATGGGATCTCATAACCCTAGTGTCATGACATTTGTATCCTATCTATTCCTAAGGTTCAACCAGGATTTCGAGACATCAAAACCTCGTCACATCATCATTGTAAATCAAAATTTCATAGAACAATTGTACATATCATGCAATAATAAAGCATTTAATACATAATGAAGAAATCTTGCATTATTTACCCACAAACTTACCTTGGTAATAAAATATGGCTAGTTATACAATTTAGTCCGCAACTGTGTTCTTCCCTCGGTTTAAGTTTGGACTCCGTTCCTCTTGATCTATAATAGAAAATTCCACTTATTTAATCATCACATTGTTCAAATCAGTCCATAGATCATACTTTGGCAAAATTATAATTTTTCTCCAAAAGTTTCACATATTACAACTCCCTAGGCTCGTAAAATGAAACGTACTCAGTTTCTTTAACATACAAGCCTCGTTTAACCATTTTCATGCTTATAACAGCCCACATTTTCTTTTAAAACACATTTTTACTACCCATTTTATAACTTTTACGATTTAGTCCATTTTAGGTGTTTTCATGAAAAATCACTTGGTAAAAGAAGTTCATGACACATCAAACATTCATATTCTTCTATTAAACATCAAAATACAAGAATGTCACACATGGGAAAATTTTTGAACATGAACCCTAGCTCAAAATAATGGTAGAAATAGGTAAGTCGGGCTACGAAGATTTTAAAAATGTAAAAAACATTAAAAACGGGGCTTGGAGGCACTTACTATGAAGCTTGGAAGTTGAAAAACCCTAGCTATGGTGTCTTGTAAAATTCGGCCTTGGCTTGAAGAAGATGAGAACATTTTTGCTTTCATTCTCCCTTTTTATTCTTTTAATAACCAAATGACCAAAATGCCCTTTTTACTAAACTTTCAAATTTTACCCACGCATCCCCATTTTTGTCCAAAAAGTATAAAAATTGGGCAAATTTCTATTTAAGGACCTCTAATTAATAATTTAAAGCTATTTCATACTTAAAGCTTCTAGAATCTCAAATTTTGTAATTTTTGCAATTTAGTCCTAAAAGTCAAATTGGACTCTTATTTAGAAAATTTATTCATGAAACTTTCACACAATCATGCAATCATGTCATGGAATTTAAAACAATCATAAAACATAAATTTCTACTTCGGATTTGTGGTCTTGAAACCACCATTCCGACTAGGCCCTATATCGGGATGTTAGAAAATGCCATGAATGCATTTTCATTTTCATTGATGACATAGTATTGTCATTGACATAGGGATGTCAAAATCAATACATGAGTATGTGTTAGAGAACAACATACTTGACTGACCCACCATGAGTATGTTTATTGCATTATTATGTAATAGTCACAAACATTACTCATAGTGATTACTATATATATGATCCTAAGACATGAGATCATCATTTTCCCAACATGGTGAGTCACATATTTTGATATAGTCAAATGACTATAGTAACAGGTTGTATGATATCACGTGATATGAAGTACTAAAATTTATAAAGACTTGATTTCACCAAAACTAACTAATATCACGATGTTGAGGCAAGCGTACCTGTCGAACAGTAGTATAGTTTAGTGGTAAGACCGAGTTATCGTACCCAAGGGAACCAAAAGTACTAGTACTTACTTCTTTTCTATTATCTAGCCTAAAAATAAAAGAGGTTTGTTTAAACTAGTTCTAAATTTAACTAAGAAAGTGTAAAAAGTAAATTGGAAAAACTTTTTAGGGAAAAGCTAATTAATATGGACAATACTCAAGGGAGAATCCACCTAGACTTCACTTGTTATTATTTTCTTGAACTATATGATTTCCTTGCTTGACTTGATCCGTAGAGATCCCTAATTTATGCTAAACCCTCCGTCGAGGTGAAGAGCAACTAGGCCTAAGTTGTTAATTAAAGTTCCCTTATTAATTAACTCCCTAGGTTGCATTAATTTGATCTATGGCTCCCCATATTAGGTTTGACCCTAATCCGACAGATTTATGTCGCCCTATGTCTAGGGTTGCATGCAACTTCGCTTAATTATGGTAGATCTACTCTTATCACAGGGACTTTTGCTCCTCTACTCTAAGCATATCTAATTCTTGAAATAATACTTAGGATTATTAAATCAAGAATGAAGAATGCATAATTAAGAACAATTCAAGTATTTATCAAATAAATTAAGAATAATTAACAAGATCTGTCTTAAGTTTCATCCCCCTCAAGTATTTGAGAGTTTTAGTTCATAATGAAGAAAGAAAACATCTCAGAAGATATAAAACAACAAAACATAAAAGAAACCAAAAACCCCTGCAGGAATTTAGGGAGATCCTCTATGTTGTTGCAGAATTCCGGCTTCTAAGATGAATTAATCAGCTTTTCCTTTGGAGTAATCCTTTGCTTCTACCCTCAGTGTGGCAGAAAAAAGAGAAGAAAAATATATCTAAAAAACGTCGTCTTTGCCTCTACCTCATAAGGTTTTTATATAGAGAGCTTGTGGGGAGCCTTTCTTAGCCTCTAAGCATCTCAATTTGAGTAAAATTCCCCTTCCTCACGACTAGAACACGCCCGTGTGCCATGCTCGTGTGACTTCGACAGAGGTCGTGTGATATTCTATTTATGGGGCACGGCCGTGTGGCCTGGCCGTGCTTGTCGGGGTTGGACTGTGTGGTTGTTATGCTACACGACCGTGTGCCACGACTGTGCGGTAAATCCTTGGGCCGTGCGTTAAGCTATTTTTGGCCCATTTTCCTTATTTTTGATCCATTTTTGGTTCTTTTCTCTTCCCTATGCTCTTTTGAGTATAAGATATGAAAAAGAAAGGTTAAGAGCACGAACTCTCACTAAATCATTAATAATTCATCCAAAATATAGGCAAAATAAGAGGTAAAAATATGTATAATTTAGCATTTATCAAATACCCCCACACTTAAGCCTTTGCTTGTCCTCAAGCAAAATCTCAATCCCTAATAAGAATCATTCTTCTCAACCTATAACCTTTATCAATAATGTTTCAAACTAATCCACAGGTAATCATACAATGAAAAATTCAATCAGAAGAACATTAAAAATTCAATCAATTTAAGTTGAGAATTTTGTTATTGAAAAAATAAGTTTCTTCCTTCTTTCTAAGTAGTTATCTCTCCATCTTAATTAACAGGAGTTGACATCCTCACTAAAGGTTCACTCTATCCATTCAAAGTGTTTAGGGTTCAAAGTTTAAGCACTCTCTAGTCAACCTGGAAAGTTATTACCATAAGCTTGCAAGAAAATCAAATCTCCACCACTATAGTTTGATATGATACATCGATCAAAAGGTCTTTTTATGGTTGTAACGGGGCTTGGTTAGGGGTGTTGTCACAGGCTACAAAAAGAGGGTTAGAATCGAGATTGAACTGAAAATTATCTAGCTAGAAAAATCTCTATTTACTGGAACATATTTTCAAAGCTTAATAACATTATTTTGGTAGCTTTAAAAGAGAAATATGCAAAAACTTAAGTTGAGCTATTATACATTACAACTGAATTTGACTGTATATACACATGTTTTTTTTTTAGAGAACAATTCAAGTGATATAATGAATTAGTAAAGATTTACATATGGAAAAGAGAATAAAGCTTAAATAAATTCAACTCAAATCTCGATAAAAATAAGGATCAAAAGTAATTGAATGGGAAATTCAACAAAAATGGGTTATTGGTTAATAATTAGAGGGTGAGTCAAGGAAAAGGTTGTTAGGCTCAATGGGGTTTACTAGGGGTTAGATTATGGAGGTAGGCTTTTGTGGAGTAAGTGAGTTAAATCCTAGGTGCCTTTATCATCTCGGTATATCAAATCAATGATGTGGTCTTGACATGTATAATCAAAGCAGGTTCTAGAATAACAATTCAGTATTGACTTACTTAAAGCAATAATAAAAGTGAGCACGAAAGAATGTATGCTAAAAAGGTTCAAAAGTCTCACAAAAATTATGGCTTTTGATGTCAATCCTGTGAATTTCAAATCTCAAAATAATACTTAAAATTAGGGAAGATAACTTATGCAAAAATGGGGTTCTCAAGAATTTCAACTTATCATGCTTGATTCCCTAATGTTTTTAAAGTTTGAACAATCATAGTACAATTGCCTATTTCTTGATTCTCAACATATCAATAAAAATCATAAATCAATCAGAATTAATTCCTAATAAGAAACTGAGGAAAATGCAGAGAACAATGCATGAAGTACAAATTCAAGGGTTTTCATGAAAGGTACACTGAATTAAAGTATGTTTCCCCCCACACTTAAGATGTACATTACCCTCAATGTACAAAGACATATATCTAGCAATAAAAGCATAATATCAAAAGAGAGGGAGAGAATTGAAAACTCCCTAAATTTAGGATGAATTGTGAGACAGGAAGAGCCGGTAGGTGTGGCACTGTGTTCCCATTTTCGTAGAGATTTGAGCTGTGAGGCTCCTTTGAAACTGCGAATGGATTTAGTAGTCGTGGGGAGTTTTGAGTCAATGGAATTTACTTCCATGGGATTAGCCGTTAAGAACGTAAAATAAAATAAGCAAGTAAAATAAAATATTAAAATGTAAAAAGGAAATAGAATAAACTATACTGGAAAGGAAAACAAAGTTAGAATAAAAAATAAGAAAAAAAAACTAAATATTAGTGGGTAAATCTGAAAATTAAGAAAAAAAATAAAGAAAAATAAAAGTAGAAATAAAAATAACATAAAAAGAAGAGGAACTAGTCCTCGGATGGATCACGTGGCCGCGGTGTGATGTTCAGGTGCTGACATATCTACGTGAGAGTGGCGTTGATGTAATCGAAGCGCTGAAAACATTGTTGCTCAAATCGATCCAGGCGCTCGGATATGTCGACACGTGAGGTTGCCATCTGAGTGGGTCGTCTAGGGTGTGGTGGCTCGGTAGGGTCATCCTCTGCTGGCGGTGGCGGTGGGAACGATGAAATCTGGTATGGTGGCGTTTAAAGGGTTGTGGCGGCGTTTGTGGTGGTTTAGAGGGGAGTTTGGGTGAGAAATGTTAGGGTTTGAGTGAAAAGGAAGAGTGAAAAATGCCTCTTATTTATACATTTTGGGTCGCACGGGCATGTCACACGCCCGTGTGAGTCGTATTCAGCCCGTGTTTTTTGAAAATCAGAGGTTTTAGCGCGCCATGTCCCGATGAGCACGCCCATGTGGTTGATTCGCACGGCCGTGTACGATCAGGTCTTTGTCACTCACATGGTCGTGTGATAGTATCCACGGCCGTGTGCGATCGTGTTTGTGTATCCGACGGTCGTGTGATATGTGCCACGGGCGTGTGAAATTTGGCAGTGTCTTCCACGGGCTAGGAACGCAGGCGTGGGGATTTGTGCAAGCCCGTGTTGATACTGCAGGGTTCCACGGCCATATAGCACGGCCGTGGGGAGGTGTTGATAGCCCGTGTGGAATTCGTAAGGTCGCTACGGCCATATCGCATGGCCGTGGGGATTTATCTGTGGCCCGTGTTTTGGGGAAATTTTGCTCTGTTTGTACACGATCTGGGTGCACGACCGTGCCCCTGTTTCAAGTGCGCACACGGCCTAAGGCATGCCCGTGTGCCTGGCTATGTGGTCCTAAATTTCTGCATTCAAAAAGTTAGTTTATGCATGAAAAAATATTAAAAATTTTAAAGACAAGAAAGTTACTAAGTTAGTGCTCGGGTTGCCTCCCGAGAAGCGCTTATTTAGAGTCTAAGCTCGACTTTACCTGGATGTGTCAAGAAGGGGTGTGATAGAGCCGAAGCTCCTCCCTGTTTCCTGCAAAATTCTCACCTCTATAATGTTTAAGCCTATGGCCGTTTACCTTGAACGTACCGTGGTTAGGGTGAGTTACCTCAATGGTGCCGTATGGAAAGACATTTAGAACAGTGAAAGGACCTGACCATCTTGACTTGAGTTTTCCAGGGAATAGTTTCAGCCTTGAGTTGTAGAGTAAGACGAGATCACTTGTTTTGAATTGCTTTGGTTGTTTCAGCCTTTTGTCATGACGTCGCTTCATGGCTTCCTTATATAGTCGCGAGTTCTTGTAAGCATTGAAGCGCCATTCATCAAGCTCATTCAACTGCATTAATCTCTTTTCTCCTGCACTTTTAAAATCAAAGTTGAAAAACTTTATAGCCCATAATGCTTTATGTTCAAGTTCAAATAGTAGATGACAGTTTTTTCCATAAACAAGTTTATAGAGAGATGTTCCTATGGGTGTTTTGAAAGCAGTTCTATAAGCCCATAATGCATCATCTAATTTTCTTGACCAGTCTTTCCTATTTGTTTCTATTGTCTTCTCTAGGATACATTTCAGCTCTCTATTTGTCACTTCGACTTGGCCACTGGTTTGTGGGTGGTAAGGAGTAGCTGTTCTATGGTGTACTCCATACCTTTTCAAATTGAGTATTGCAAAAATGTGTACCCCTATCACTAATGATTACCCTAGGTGTTCCAAATCGAGAAAAAAAGTTTTTTTAAGAAGTGTACTACCACCCTAGCATCATTTGTAGGTAGAGCTTAGGCTTCTACCCATTTTGACATGTAATCTACTGCTACTAGTATGTATTTATTCCCAAATGAATTAGGGAATGGACCCATGAAATCAATACCCCATACGTCAAATATTTCACATGAAAGTATATAGTTCTGAGGCATTTCATTATGCTGAGAGATATTACCTGTTCGTTGGCATTTATCACAAGAGGTCACATACCTGTTGGCATCTCTGAAAAGTGTAGGCTAGTAAAAACCTGATTCGAGTACCTTATGAGCAGTTCTAGTTCCACTGTGATGTCCTCCTATGGGTCCTGAGTGGCAGTGATTCAAAATTTGATATGTTTCTGTGTCATCAACGCATCTTCGTATAACCTGATCTGCATAAATTCGAAAAAGGAAAGGATCTTCCCAAAAGTAATTTTTCACATCAACGAAGAATCGCTTCTGTAACACCCTACACCCCTGTCCGTCGCCGGAATAGGGTATTAAGGTATTACATATCTAAATACAATCTACCAAGGTTCATAGTTACGAGCTAGACATGAATTCAATGAGTTCTATAGTTGAATATATCACTTGTAAGTCGGTTCGGTCAATACATCATGTCTCATTTAAAAACGTTCTATAAACAAGCTAGCAAATCTCTACCTTGTGGCTACTAACAATTTGGCTAAATCAAACATTTCAATAACCGAGCACCATATTAGAAATTCATTGCATATTGGGTACTAACTAAATATCATGCCACAACATTGAACCATACGTGTATCTTCCAAACATATATTCAACTCGAAGACTAGCAAGCCATTTTCGTATGGCTAGAATAATTACAACTCAAAATGTAGTTTAAAACAACAAAAGGAGATTAGCCTATACATGCCATTGATTCAAAATAACCATCAAATGTACCAAAATAACAGCGATAGTGTAGGTGATTAAGGCTTCAATCCCCGAGTCCGTAGCTTCCAAAAAGAAATCTATAAAACAGAAGAAACAAGGGAAACGGAGTAAGCATTACAATGCTTAGTAAGTTTTAAGCAATGACATCAAATAAATCATCAAATTATAGCATAGTTGTTCGTATTTTTGGTTCCCTCTTCTCTTAGGTAAGTCACCCTTTCTCCACACATATACATTCACATCATATACGAAAGGGGGTAGCTTTCACTTATAGTAAATTTCACGTAAACATACACATGTCACAAAATTTCACATAACATTTCACATAGACTAAATGTACTTTGACCGTATTAATAATCTCAATTCATGCACGCATATGCAATCACACAATGACCTTAATATTCGGTCCAAAAATTCAGCTTGCATATAAGCCAAGGGTACATACCTGCATGACTTAACACTTTCAGCACAATTCATTAGCGATCGCTACCTTGAAGACCATTAGTCTTAAGTTTTACTTGCATCATCATCGAGATCTTTAGCTCGGGTAGACTCTATACATAGCCATCGGGTCTCTACCCCGGAGATAATCTCCGCATATAGCCTTCGGGTCTTAACCCGGACAGCATCTCTGCATATAGCCTTCGGGTCTAAATCCTGGATTCGCATCACAAATTCTCGTACATATATATATTCACATGTAGCCAAGTTTCACATAACAAGATTTCATTTGTACTTCAATCAATTCATGTGCATACGAACATATAACATGATTCTCGACTTTATATCATATATATATATAATTCCATCTTATACATGTACACTCTTCTTTTATAGACTTCCGGCCCAATGATCAACATACATAAGCAATGCATTTTAAATCTCAATTTCGGTTCTTTTATCTATGAGCCATTCGGCTATATAGCAAACATGAATAAGGTTTCTTTCTCAATGGGACATCGTTCTAATATCAGCATGTATATCATGTCATTTTAACTTAAATACTAATTTCGTTTGCCCAAAACTTACCTTGAACTTTCCCGAGAAATTACGAGTCGGCTATTCGACCACTTTAGCCTTCCCTTTATCCGAACTTGTCCCTCTATGCTCTTGACCTAAATAAAACATTTAATTCTATTAATCCTTATTCAAGCATCTCAATGAATCATTTTCACTCATAGTCAAATAATACATGCATATTCTTTTAATTGTAAACACATATGCACATTGGATCATTTCACATACATATCATAAGTCACAACAAGCTGATTTTCTGAGCAGCATTCAATAATTTACTCATAACTGGAGCTACGAAACTCCAAATGAAGTGCTGTAAATTTTGCATGAAAATAGACTCATTTATCTTTAATCCATAAAAATTTCATAATTTTTGGTTTGGTCAATCAATACCAGAATTTTCTTAAAGTTTCTCTATTTCACTGTTTGATTAAACTGACTACTCTATACTACGAACCAAATTTCTCCTTGTACAGAATTCCAAATATGTCCTCACCAATTTTATTCGAAACTAGACTCATTAAGGAGTCTAAGAATATAAATTTTGTCTCATAACAATTTTTATGCAATTTATGGTGATTTTCTAAAAACAGAACAGGGGCTTTCGGACTCATTCTGACCCTGTTTCACACAACTTTAAAAATCTCTTTATTGTCAGGTCCATTGCCTGTAAGGTTTCTTTTATAAGAAACTAGACTCATTAAGATTTAATTACACAATTTATTCAGCCTCTAATTCAACTCTCACAATTTATGGTGATTTTTCCAAAACACGTTACTACTGCTGTACCAAGCAGATTTATACACATCACATTCGGTTTCACCATTCAATTCATCTAATCCTTAAAAACGTTTTTAAGTTCATTGACACCAAGTAACACTACCCTATACATAAACCTTATAGCCGAATATACATATGTCTCAATGGGTAGCTAAATAATCATGTTTTATTTATACATTTGATCAAGTAGTAATGTAGTAGTCCTTGTACACATTCGCCCTTTTTATTTAATAATCTAGTTAATATTATACTTCAAAAGCACCAAGACCTTATTAAACAATTGTACAAGCATGTATTAAGTATTGAGCATTGAATTTTTCTTATTTCTAAATTTTCTTAAGACCGAGCATCTTACAAAGCCTTTTAGACAACCTAAGCACAACTCATGCATAACCAAACACCTCATTAGGCATTATCAAGTTTATAGTTTCTCTTTCAATAGCACACATATGGCAATTTCATTTTAAATTCCCAAAGGATATGTTCGATAATTAGTCATTCACCAAAATAAGTTCATCTGGCCATCGTAAACTCAATTTCAAAATCAAGGCATAATCTCCCTTATCGTATTACTAATTTACCGAAGCTAACATGCTTCACTAATGCCAAGTTGCACATAGGTTTCGGTCAAGCAAAATAAAAGCTCACCATGTCAAAATTAACATCTATTCACCCCAAGTCATTTCCAATAACCAATTTGCAAATCAAAAGCAAAACAATTAAATACTTCAAGAACCGAATGTCTCTTAGACACCTAAACCACACAAAACTCAAATCTTGCTAATTTGAGCTCACAATTTCAATTCATATGAATTTCTAACACCTTAGAGTCCATTATTAAGCTCTAATAAGCTCATAGCTTCAGCTCAATATTCCTTAGCCGAATCTTGACATGGATGAATGCCTAAACCATTTGAATCTCAAGGAATTTCATAGTGGTCAAAGGAGAGGACCCCTATACTAGCTCAACAACACCCAAATTCCATCATTTAGCACAAGCACCATAAGAAAACACAATTCTTCCACCTTTGTTCATATGGCCGAATGCCAAAGATGGCATAAGCATAGAAATTCTTACATGGTTAACATTGGGAGTTTAGTAACCATCTCAATTTTACAAGTATCATAAAAGTTTTCATGAAAACTCACCTCAAATTAGAGACTAGTATGGCCGATTACCAAGTCTTGTTCTTCCCTCTTTTCCTCTTCCACAATCGGCAATTGAAGAACAAAAATAAAGACTTTGTTCTTTTCACCCAAATTCCTTATTTTATTAATATTATTATTTCTATTTTATGATAACAATGTACTAATTCCTTTATTATTATTATTATAAGACTAAATTATAACACACAAAATGCCAAAAACTTCATCATTACCATCCACTATCATAAAAGTGGGCAATTTGACATGCAAAACCCTTATTTCTCATGCATACATTAATTAGTCATCACACATTTGCCTAGCATGTTTTCAAAGTTTATAATTTACCCCTTTTTGGTGCAATTCATAATTATAATACTAAATTGAAGCACCTAAGATGTCACACATGAATTGGCACATACAATAGGCATCACCATGAATATTTAATTATTTTTATGCCTCGGTTTTGTGGTCCCGAAACCACATTCCGACTAGGGTCGTTTTAAGGCTGTCACAGCTTCTTTTGCTGATGGCTTAGCCCTTTTGGGGTTATGTTAGCCGCTAAATAATTCGCAAAATCAGCAAACCAAGGAGGTGTCATATCTGCTAAGGCTAAGAGTTGTTCCTCAGGGAATAAGTCATTCATCTTGTCTAGATATTTGGGCTGTGCAGTCTCTAGCCTTGAGAGGTGATCTGCTGCTAAGTTTTCGGCTCCTTTCTTATCCTTTATTTCCAAATCAAATTCCTGTAACAATAGAATCCATCTTATCAATCGAGGTTTTGCATCAGTTTTAGTTAAGAGGTAGCGAAGAGCTGAATGATCAGTATAAACAATGACTCTTGACAAAATTAAATAAGATCTAAATTTGTCAAATGCAAAAATAACAGCTAGCAATTCTTTCTCTGTGGTCGTGTAATTTGCTTGAGCAGTTGTCAAGGTCCTGCTAGCATAATAGATCGGCTGGAAGTGTTTGTCCCTTTGCTGTCCCAAAACTGCACCTACTGCAAAATCACTTGCATCGCACATTAGTTCAAAAGGTAGATTCCAATCAGGTGAAATCATAATCGGGGCGTTAACTAACTTTTCCTTGAGGTTGTTGAAAGATTCCAGACATTCTTGGTCAAAGTTGAAGGGTATGTCTTTTTCTAATAATTTAGTTAAAGGCTTAGCTATTTTAGAAAAGTCTTTAATGAATCTTTGATAAAAACCGGCGTGTCCTAAAAAGCTTCTTATAGCCTTAACTGAATTAGGAGGAGGTAGTTTTTCAATAGTTTCAATTTTTGCTTTATCTACCTCTATCCCTTTGCTAGAAATTTTATGTCCTAAAATAATACCCTCTTGAACCATAAAATGGCATTTTTCCCAGTTTAGCACTAAATTTGTCTCCACATCTGATCAAAACACGTTCTAGATTATTAAGACAAAGTTAGAAAGAATTACCAAAAACTGAGAAATCATCCATAAATACCTCCATGATGTCTTCCACGAATTCATTGAAAATAGCTAGCATGCATCGCTGAAAAGTAGCAGGAGCGTTACATAAACCAAAAGGCATTCTGTGATAAGCAAACGTATCGTATGGGCATGTGAATGTAGTTTTCTCCTGATCTTCTAGAGCTATCAGGAACTGGAAGTAACCAGAGAGCCCATCTAGGAAACAATAATACATATGACCTGATAATCTTTCCAACATCTGATCAATAAAAGACAATGGGAAATGATCTTTTCGAGTGGCGTCGTTCAGCTTCCTGTAGTCAATGCAAACTCTCCATCCTGTGATTGTTCTTGTAGGTATTAACTCTTCCTTGTCATTAGACACCACGGTCAATCCTCCTTTCTTAGGAACAACCTGCACATGACTTACCCAAGAACTGTCAGAAATAGGATAGATAATACCTACATCTAGAAGTTTAATTACCTCGACTTTTACAACTTCTTTCATATTGGGATTCAATCGTTTCTGTGCTTGCACTGATGGTTTGAATTCGTCCTCCATTAAAATTTTGTGGGTGCAGAAATAAGGATTAATTCCTTTGATATCTGAAATTTTCCAAGCTATAGCACGTCTGTGTTCTCTTAACACATGGAGTAGTTCCTCTTTCTCTGCAAGGCTTAAATCAGATGCAATAATGACTGGTAAAGTTGATTCTTCCCCTAAAAAGGCATGTTCTAAATGATCTGGCAGTTGTTTTAGTTCTAATTTAGGGGGTTCAGTAATGGAAGGTTTCTGTCTCAATTCATCACTCATCTTTAAATTCTCATAACCTATATGCCTAGCGAGGATTTCATTAGAATCTAATTCTTTCCTTACTTCCTTGATTTCAGGGGTGGTTTCATCTTTCCCCCCACCTTGAATGAGACATAGTTCCAACGTGTCTATGAGAGAAAGTTCCTGGAGATTATTTTCAACAAAATAATCAATAATATCAATAAAATAACACGAATCATCTTGTTCTTTAGAGAATCTCATGGCATCATAAATTTTAAAGACAACTTCTTCCTCACCAACTCTAAGTACTAATTTGCCATCCCCTACATCAATAACAGCTCTAGCAGTGGCTAAAAATGGTCGTCCCAAAATCAAAGGTACTTCAATATCGTCATCCATGTCAAGCACAACAAAATCAATAGGGAATAGAAATTTATCTACCTTTACTACCACATCTTCAATGATTCCCCTAGGATATTTAACAGATCTATCGGCTAATTGAATACTCATCCTAGTGGTCTTGGGTTCCCCGAGACCTAGTTGTTTGAACATTTTGTAAGGCATGAGATTAATGCTAGCACCTAAATCAGCTAAAGCTTTATTAATAAGTAAACTACCAATCAGACAAGAGATAGTAAAACTCCCTGGATCTTTCAGTTTTGCTGGCAATTTATTTTGGAGAATAGCTGAGCATTCCTCGTTGAGTTCTACCGTGGCCAATTCTTCCAATTTCCTTTTATTTGTCAGAAGTTCTTTAAGGAACTTTGCATACTTCGGCATCTGTGAAATTGCTTCAACAAAAGGTAAGTTAATGTGTAATTGTTTGAAAAGTTCAAGGAACTTACCGAATTGAGCGTCTGTATGGTCTTTCTTTAATTTTGCCGGATATGGGATGCGCGGTTTATATTCCTTGAGTGGCGGTGGAGTGTTATCCTCAGGTTCCACTGCCTTTTCTTCTAAAATTTCTGGGATAGTCTTCTTGTCGGGTTCGGCTAGGACCTTTCCATCTCTTAAAGTAATCACCTTGACATGTTCTCTGGGATTTGGCTCAGTATTACTTGGTAATCCTCCCTGTGGTCTTTCTGAGATTAATTTTGCAAGTTGACCAATTTGGTTTTCAAGCCCTTGAATTGATGCTTGCTGATTTTTTAATACCGTTCCAGTGCTTTGAAAACGTGTCTCTGATGCGGCCATAAATTTGGTAAACATCTCCTCAAGATTCAGCTTCTTCTCATGTTGCGGTGGTGGTTGTTGAAATCTTGGAGGAGGCTGTTGTCTTTGATTTCCTTGTCCTCCCCATAAAAAATTTGGGTGATTTCTCCAACCTGCATTATAAGTATTACTATAAGGGTTATTTTGAGATCTAGAATTGTTACCCATATAGTTGGCTTGTTCTGTTTCCATGCTGTGTCCATAAGATGCAAAATCTGGATTAAACGTGTTTCCTTGAGTCGTGTCGCATTGCATCACTGATTGTGCCTGCGTAGAACTAACAAAATTATCAAACTTTTTATTCAAAAGTTCTACTTGGGTAGTAAGCATGGCGACAGCATCAATATTATAAACTTCTGCGACTTTTGTTGGCTTTGTCCTCATGACTTGCCACTGATAATTATTCAATGACATCTCTTCAATAAATTCATAAGCTGCTTCAGGTGTTTTATTATTGATCGTCCCTTCTTCAGCTACATCGGTCATTTGTCTAGTTGACGGGTTTAAACCATTGTGGAAGGTTTGAACTTGTAGCCACAAAGGTAGACCATGATGAGGGCACCTCCTCAAAAGATCTTTGTATCTCTCCCATGCATCGTATAGTATTTCTAAATCCATTGCACAAAAGAAGAAATATCGTTTCGTAATTTGGCTGTTTTAGCTGGAGAAAATATTTGAGTAAAAATTTTTCGGTCATCTGCTCCCATGTGGTAATTAAGCCTCATGGTAAAGAATTTAACCACAGTTTGGCTTTATTTCTCAAAGAGAATGGAAATAGCCTCAATCGAATGGCATCATTAGAAACGCCATTTATTTTGAAGGTATCACAAAGTTCCAAAAAATTGGCTATGTGTGAGTTTGGATCTTCGTCCTGTAAACCATCAAACTGCACCAATTGCTGTATCATTTGAATAGTGTTTGGCTTTAACTCAAAATTATTACCAGCAATAGTTGGTCTAAGAATGCTAGTTTGGGTACCAGCCAAACTAGGTTTTGCATAATCATACATAGTGCGAGGAGCTTCTTCTTGATTTGCTGGCGGCGCGACTATTGCGGGAGGTGGTGGAACATTTTGATTTGCTTCCATCTCGTCTATAGGTTCTGGCTCTTGCTCAGGTTCTTGTTCTGGATAATGTATACTACGTCTAATTTCCCTACGATTTTTGTGAACTATCGCTTCTAGATCTTCGTCGAAAAGTAGTGGTCCTGTTGGGTTGTTTCTAGTCATAAACTAAAAATACCTAAAAGAAAGAAAACTCAGAAATTTAAAAGAAAATAAAAATAAAAATAAAAATAAATAAAAACTAAAAATAAAAATAAAAGAAAAATAAATAAATATATATATTAATGGCTAAAGTAATAGAAATCGAGCTTTCGTAATATTTTATTCCCCGGTAATGGCGCCAAAAACTTGATATCACATGATATGAAGTAATAAAATTTATAAAGACCTGATTTCACCAAAACTAACTAATATCACGATGTTGAGGCAAGCGCAATTGTCGAATAGTAGTATAGTTTAGTGGCAAGACCGAGTTATCGTACCCAAGGGAACCAAAAGTACTAGTACTTACTTCTTTTCTATTATCTAGCCTAAAAATAAAAGAGGTTTGTTTAAACTAATTCTAAATTTAACTAATAAAGCGTAAAAAGTAAATTGGGAAAACTTTTTAGGGAAAAGCTAATTAATATGGACAATACTCAAGGGAGAATCCACCTAGACTTCACTTGTTATATTTTCTTGAACTATATGATTTCCTTGCTTGACTTGATCCGTAGAGATCCCTAATTTATGTTAAACCCTCCGTCGAGGTGAAGAGCAACTAGGCCTAAGTTGTTAATTAAAGTTCCCTTATTAATTAACTCCCTAGGTTGCGTTAATTTGATCTATGGCTCCCCATATTAGGTTTGACCCTAATCCGGTAGATTTATGTCGCCCTATGTCTAGGGTTGCATGCAACTCCGCTTAATTATGGTAGATCTACTCTTATCACAGGGACTTTTGCTCCTCTGCTCTAAGCATATCTAATTCTTGAAATAATACCTAGGATTATTAAATCAAGAACGAAGAACGCATAATTAAGAACAATTCAAGTATTTATCAAATAAATCAAGAATAATTAACAAGATCTGTCTTAGGTTTCATCCCTCTCAAGTATTTGAGAGGTTTAGTTCATAATGAAGAAAGAAAACATCTCAGAAGATATAGAACAACAAAACATAAAAGAAACCAAAAACCCCTGCAGGAATTTAGGGAGATCCTCTATGTTGCTGCAGAATTCTGGCTTCTGAGATGAATTAATCGGCTTTTCCTTTGGAGTAATCCCTTGCTTCTACCCTCAGTGTGGCAGAAAAACGAGAAGAAAAATATATCTAAAAAACGTCGTCTTTGCCTCTGCCTCATGAGGTCTTTATATAAAGAGCTTGTGGGACCCTTTCTTAGCCTCTAAGCATCCCAATTTGAGTGAAATTCCCCTTCCTCACAACTAGAACACGCCCGTGTGCCACGCCCGTGTGACATCGACAGAGGCCGTGTGATATTCTGTTTATAGGGCACGGCCGTGTGGCCTGGCCGTGCTTGTCGGGGTTGGACCGTGTGGTTGTTATGCTACACGGCCGTGTGCCACGACCGTGCGGTAAATCCTTGGGCCGTGCATTAAGTTATTTTTGGCTCATTTTCCTCATTTTTGATCCATTTTTGGTTCTTTTCTCTTCCCTATGCTCTTCTGAGTATAAGATATGAAAAAGAAAGGTTAAGAGCACCAACTCTCACTAAATCATTAATAATTCATCCAAAATATAGGCAAAATAAGAGGTAAAAATATGTATAATTTAGCATTTATCATTGTACTATAGAGACTGATGTTGGATATACCACAATCAATGTAATAGTATATGATTAATTAAGATAGCATTTATCCCTCCTACATAATATGTAACACCCCAACCCGGCCCAGACGTCATGATCAAGTCTGGTGTGTCACATTGAAGTGTTTTTCGAAAACCATGTTTTCATTGAAAACCCTTCTTAGTGTTTAGAAACTTCTTCCGTTAAACTTATATAAAACCTCAGCCTGTATTTGTTTATTGTTTCAAAACGTGGTTCATTAAAATAATCATTCCCCTTTCAAAAATTGTTAATAACTCTATAAAATTTTATGGAAAATTTTTGAAGCTTGTAAACCTTTGTAGGTTGCGGAAAACATGTTATTTTTTAAATAGTTTAAGTATCGGAAAATCAGACCTTATTCGTTATGGCTTAAAGTGAATGGATACTATGCACCAGGTAGGATTCCAGAAGAGAGGAGGTGAGTCAATTAGACTGCTTAAGTACCAAGCTCTCCCTGGATCCAATCCTAGACATGTACACATCCATTGCCACACTTTAATCTTGTGACTGGTCCATGAACAACAAATTAGGTTTAAGTCTATTTAAAATATTTATTTATGAAAACGTTTACATTGCGGAAGCTTTGCTCTGTTATCGTGATATTTTAAAAACATGTAACTTTTATAAAACGCGCCTTAGAGCTAACCAATTTCAAAACGATTTAAACCATATCATACTTAAGCTAAAAACAAATTAAATAATAAGAGCGGCCTTATTACAAACCCAAATTAAAAATAAAAATGATTAAAATAAATAATTAAATAATTAACTTAATTAAACCGAAAACGTCGTCCACATGGTCACTCTAAATCCCTCCCAGCTCTAAGTCCACCAATCTAGGGCTCACCTGCATGGATGGAGGAAAAGGGGTGAGTTTGGAAACTTAGTGTGTAAAGAAACCCATCCAGAGCCCAAATCAGCTCAAACCTACTAGGCCTAAGCCCTATCCAGTTTTAGTAATAATTGGGCCGAAGCTCTATTCAGATACAGTAAACTAGGCCTTAGCCCTTTTCAGATAACAGCTCGGCCCATAGGCCAATTTCAGAACAGAACAGATATCATGCATGAATGCAAAACCCATCACATGTGGGGAGACTACTCAACCCACCCAATCGCTACACTCCATCCGTGCCAGCCCTACACACCATGTGGGGAGACAACTCGACCCATCCAGCCGCTACACTCCACAGTTGCAGCATCGCTGCTCAGATAATGTGGCCACTAACAGTAATACGAGGCAAGGCCTCTTTCAGTAAATAGTATGGCAAAGCCCTTTTCAGTAATCAGTACGAGGCAAAGCCTCTTTCAGTAATCGTGGCAATGTCAGTTGCACTTCCTCCATCAATAATCCTAAGTCCCATGCAACAGATAAACATGACATGGCATACAGTAAATAGAAACAACAAATCATGCATTCAGTCAAATTTAGCTCTAGGGGTATAACAGTCATTTTGCACCTAGGGTTAAAACTATAATTTCTCACCCTTAAGGGGTATTTCAATATTATTCCAGTTTTTAAGGTTTTATGCACATTTTAATCCTTAATAGTTCAACTTTTATCTCAGTAGCTAGTTCAACTTTTATCTCAGTAGCTTGTTTAGCTCATTTTAGCAGTCTTTAGCTATTGGGCCCTGAAACCCCTAATGGGCCCTACAGTGTCTATAAGCAATTTAAGCCCATTTAGTCCAAGTTTCACGATCAATTTACCAGTTTCAGCAGTTTTGGACCTACAGTCTATCAGAACATATATATAGCCTATTTTTACCTATATGGGCCCGCCCGTTAGCCCATTGGGCCCATTTTTAGCCCATCAAAGCCCAAATTTACCGAAGTGCTCGAAATTGCGCACCCAACCAACTTACCACTTTCGATTATAGATCCAATGAATTCTAACCGACTTATGAGCATTCGCACGCTCACAAGCCCACGAAATGCCAGAATTTTAGCATTTCAGCTTTTCGGCTTTTACCGATTTAGATTACAGAGGGGTGTTCGTTTACAGACCTGATTTGCGACGACTACTAACGAGATCTCCCACGATATCCTACAATCGATTAATAGACATATCAGATCCAAAATACAATGACAATCTCCATAATTCTACTTACCATAATCGGCCATCACCACCTAGGGCCCTTGAGATCTTACCTTTGCCGAAACTAGTGACTAGATCTAGATCTAGTCATTCCCAAGGTCCAAGCCTCTTATGCTCCTTGCTAGATCGACCCTTCCACAACAAGTACACATAAAACCAATTAAAAGAACTGTCTTTACCTATCATCACATTTGACAGCCTCCCTAAAGAGTTTAGGGATTTTGGCTTTTCCTAAATTCAAAGGTAACGAGTAAATCTGAGATGTTGAGTACTTACCATAGGTTTTCCTTAATCAAGGTGATTCCTCTACTCAGATCTGATGTAGATCTAGCCCCTAAACACTAGCAAAATTCAAATATTAGAGATCTAAGGATTCGACTATATATCTCTAAAAACTATGGTGTTTTCGGCTTTTTAAGTGGTAAAAGAAGATATGATTTGAGGCTAGGGTTGGAGGGGTGTTTTTCGACAGAGCCTAAGGGTTTGGAGAGTATGAAATTCGGCTACAAGTGAGTAAAAACAAAGGGGGTTTGGCTATAGGCAAGAGGAAGCAACCTTTCGAGATTTCGGCTTTTAGTAGTTGATGAGTTTGAGAAGAAAATAGTGGCAATTTTGGTTTCTGAAGAGAATAAAATAAAAGATGAGGGAGGAGAAGAGGTGGTTTCGGCTAGAGAGGAAAAGAAAAAGAAAGACTGGAAGAGAGGAGAAGAGAAGGAAGAATTCGACACTTAGGAGATCTAACTTTGCGTTTTCGGCTTTTTGCAACACTGAGAAGAGAATAGAATGAAAGTGAAGGCTCTAGGTGGCTAACCCTAATTTGGCAAGACAAAAAGAAAATAAAGCTTGCCCTAATGGCCATTCAAACCAACGGCCAAATCCCCCTAAGGCCCTAGCGGAATGCTACTTAAGCTCTATCACATGCCCGTCACATGCACAAAAATAAAAGTACCATCTGCTTACCTTGCGACTTGAACTCTGGCCCTTAAACTCTATCCACACGCCACTTTTTTAGGAACTTAGTGGCGCCAACTTGCCACTTTACCAAGGCCCTCTTTGTGTCTCAACTTACCAACTTTTTCTTAAAGGCCCACTTAACCAAGTCCCCTTTCACTTAAAACCAAAATTGATATTCTACTGGGTTTTAACTTAGGTTTGGGCCTTCTAAAGGCCCACGAACACATTTAAACACAATTTCAGTAACCAAAATACCAAAATTTCAAGTTTTCATAAAAATCCCGAAAAATCTCGAAAATTAGGGAGTTACACAAGCCCAATACTTCTAGGCCCAAATTCAGGGTGTTACATAATAAGAGTAATATCTTAGGCCACTTAATGGAGTGAGACTAGAAATGCATGGTCATACTCAGATAAGTTAATATGAGATATCACTATTATCTGTTTAACATAATCTACTCAGATTATCAAGAAATATGAGATTGGACAATACAAGTGTGACTATGCCATGACTTGTGTCTAATTTAGATATAAAGGATAAAATGATATTGTAACACCACTTACCCGTATTCGACGTCGAAATAGGGTACGAGGCATTACTAGAACACATACACTTGTAAACGTATTAAATTGAGTCATAAAATTTCATCCAAATGAAAACTTTTCAAAATTTTATCTTTGAGTCCCTAAATAGGGCCCATGAGGCCCAATACATACTTTGGAAGTGGTCCAAGACTAAACCGAGAACTTTTGAAAGCATTGAAAAATTTCTTAAAAAAATAAAACAGGGGCACATGCCTTGGGCACATAGCCGTATGGCCACAAGTAAGGCTATTTATTAAGCCCTTTGCCACCCCAAAACACTTATACGCTTATACAAATTTATCATCACACAACATGGTATTATTAAGCATTCAAACAACGACACTAAGACATCCACATACCATTTACAACTCAATTTCATCATGCATAATCACACACACACTTAAACATTCACATCATGCAACTTACACAACCAATCACATTTACCATTCATAATTATCACACATTTACTCGTCAAACACATGCAGGCATAAACATCCTTGAAATACATCATCATAGACTTATAACATAACAATTATTAACCACATTAAACGACCTTATACAAGAATAACCTTCAAATAGCATAGGTCAACATTCTAGGCCAATTCATAATAACATATACACACATAATCAAATCCCTATACATGCCATAGACTTAAAAATACTTGAAAATCATTGATACAATACCAATCAATAACTTGATAGTGTGATAAAATCTCCAACAACCTCCAACTCGAGCTAGCATCTGTGGCACTATAGGAAAAAGGAAAGGAAGGAGGTAAGCATTATAGCTTAGTAAGTAGGTATGTAAATAATAAGTAATTTATTAAAATGCTCTTATAAGTCTTCACAATACGTTCTCAAGATAAAACAATCATAATTGCACAAAGTTCCACTATTCACTTATGTTCATATTAAGCTGTCTACGCGAGTCATAGTCACTAAATTATTTATATCTTGAGCTAAGGAACTCCAAATTAAGATTCGTTAATTTTCCCTAAAACTATACTCACATATATTCTTATTATAAAATTTTCAGAATTTTTGGTTTTTCCAATAAGTACAGTTTATTAATTAAATTCACCCTTGTTTTGCTATTTGACAGTTTCCACCCCTCTTCACTAAAAATTAATTATTTCCTCGTACAAGATTCGGATGATATTCCCATTTATTTTTATTGAAAATAGACTCATTAAGGATTTTAAGCATATAAATTATAACCCAAAATTATTTTTGTAAAATTTTTAATGATCTTTTTCAAAGTCAAAATGGGGGATTCCAAAATCATTCTGACCTTGTCTCACTAAAATTCAAATATATCATAATATGAAATTCTTTTGCTTACACCGTTTCTTTTATATGAAAATAGACTCAATAAGATTTTGTTTCATATATTATTCAACCTCTAATTCGATTTCTACCATTTTTGGTGATTTTTCAAAGTCACACAATTGTTGCTGTCCAAAACTATTTTATTGCTAATTTTACTCTTTTATGTTTTCTCTATAGCAACTTTCATTGTAACACTTACTCCATATCAACCTTACCAAAGTTTGATTATATATTGAGCACATTGATCATAAGTTTACACACACATACCTGCACTTATTCATCACATAGTCATATTCGTTTACACTTAGTCATTTCCCGTTTAACACATTGGAATACTGATGGATACTTGGTTGCCTGCACATAGTACCACCCTTGTAGCCAAAGCTACCTTCTTCACAAAGTGGCCTTCACATAGTACCACACTTATGACCAAAGCTATCTTTCTTCACAAAGTGGCCTTCACATAGTACCACACTTGAGTCACTAGTGACATGTCACTTGTATCCTATTCTATTCCTAATGTTCAACCGAGAAATTTCTCACTTTTCGATACTTGTCAATTTCATCCAATATTCTTCCACATTTCATAAAACATAATAAAATGTGATAATTTAAGTAAAAACGATGCATTCTTTACATAAAAAATATGATAATGTAAGTAAAAATGATGCATTCTTTACATACAAACTTACCGCAGTACAAAAATGACAATTTTTGCGTTTTAGTCCAAAACCTTTTCTTTTCCCTGATCAATGTCAATTCCTCGTCTTTCTTGATTTATAATAATAAATTTAACTTATTTATTAGTCACATTATTCAATGTGACCCAAAAATAATATTATGTCAAAATTACATTTTTACCCTTAAAGTTTCACATATTTATAATTTTACCCGTAGGCTCGTAAAATGATTTTCCTTCAATTTCATTGCACTTTAAGCCTAGTCGAACCATTTTCATGCTTATAGCAGCCACGTTTCCCATTAAAATAGATTTTAACACATATTTCATAACTTTTACAAATAGGTCCTTTTATGCATTTTTACCGAAAATCACTTAGTAAAAGTTGTTTCTCTAACCATAAACATGCATAATCTACCATTAATTATCAAAATACACTCATATTCATCATGGGTCAAAACCCTAGAATTTAACCATATCTCAAATTAGTGGTAGAAATAGATAGATCTTGTTACGAGGATTTTAAAAACGTAAAAATCATTAAAAACGGGGCTAGAATAGACTTACAATCGAGCTTGGAAGCTTAAAAAACCCTAGCCATGCTTTCCCCTTGTGAAATTCGGTCATGGGGTTGAAGATGGACAAAAATTGGCTTTTAATTTTGTTTATTTAATCATTTAATCACTAAATGACCAAAATGCCCCTAACTTAAAAATATTCTATTTCACCTATTTCATGTTCATTTTTGTCCAAAAAATTAACCAATGGTCTAATTACCATTTAAGGACCTCCAATTTAAAATTTCATAATAATTGGACACCTCTAACATGTAGAACTCAACTTTTGCACTTTTACAATTTAGTCCTTTTGACTAAATTGAGTGCCCAAACATTGAAATTTTCGAACAAAATTTTCATGAAATCATTCCGTAAAATTGTAGACCATAAAAATATAATAAAAATAAATTTTTTCTCGTCGGATTTGTGGTACTAAAACCACTGTTCTGACTAGGCCTAAGTTTAGGCTGTTACAAGGCTCCCCCCTTTAGGGATTTTCGTCCCCTAAACTTTTACCAGAATGAAGTTTAGAATCTTTTCTCAAAGTTTCCAACACGTTACCAAATAATCCTCTTCGAGGGTGATCCATTCAGAAACACTCTGTCATCGATCTGGAATCCAATATATTTAGGTCTTACTTCTGTATAGCTTTTTACGTCGATCTGAAACTATTTTCAACTTTTACAAATTGCTTCTACCTTTTTATGAAAACCAGAATTCAATTCAACCTCGTGCTCAGAATTTCTTGTAGCTTTTTCCCATAGCTGATGATATAACCCTCGGATTTCTGAATAGTCTTACGGATTTTTATCATCCATCAATCATAATTCAAGTAGCATCTCTCTTTTTCCGGGGATAAGAGACATCCCGATACAAAATCCATGGTATCTTTTTCCCAACATTACACCAGTATCCTCGTGGACCATAGTAGTCCTGATTGCATTTGATTTCGGCCTTACTCTGACGACAAAATGACATTTGAACACAGAAACCAGAAATATCAGTTTCATATCCATATACTAGAACATTTACTTCAAATCACTGTACTTTCTATTTCTCTTTGGATGAACAGACAAGATATTATGGTGAGCTCTGAACGAAAACTATCTGCATAAGCCCTGAGTTCCCCAGTACATAAATTCTATCTTGGCATAATAGTAACAATAATCAAATTTGATCAAAACTTCAAAATCAAAAGTTGGTTCATACTGTATTCGTTTAATTTACCATTTACCATTCCATTTCTGAGCTCTTTTGATTTATAATGGCAACATTGTTTTAGCTTTCAGTTTAGCTAGAATCCGGACACCATCAATAAGGTAAATCTTGAAACCATACTCACAAAATAAGCAAAGATTTTTCATTCAAGTATCTGCAAGTATTTCTGCTTTACCCAAAGGTAAGTCAATATTCACACAAAATCTTCCAACATGCTAATGACAGATATTTACTAACTACATTAACTCAGACGGAACATGACATCTTGTTTGAACTCACTGATAATAATTAAAATTACCCGTGAAAGAAAATCAATATACAATTTAAATTTGAATTGTTATAATCCACACTTTTGCCGATATCAACTTTAAAGATAAGCCATGCTTGATCAATTAAACAATAGGGATGATAAGCAAACTAAGATAATGAAATCTGAGATACAAGACCATACTGAATGTCCGAGAATACTACTCATATGAAATAATAGAGATCCTGACGATTCCTCAGAGAAAACCAGAAGGAAAAGAAACACTGTTCATACCTTCTTCAACTCTTTATCTCTGACGTAACAGAATAGGATACTAATAAAAGATAGTGGAATGCCGATCATAAATCAATCAGACCAAAGATACTTTCATTAGAAAGCGAGAAATTACAAATGCCTCAGAGAATATATAAACACATAAAATACCCAGAAGAGATAGTCGTAAGTTGCTCAACTATAACTGTCATACTCAAACATCTTTACATTTCAAACATTATTCTTCTGACTAATTCTGTCATCACTAATCCCATAATATTCCATTCATTAACAGAAATCAACTTAGAAGAATTCTCGGTAAATACAATATTTAGAAATCATACTTGAATGAGTCGATTTAACCGAAATTAACTCCTTCTCTAGCTGTGGCTTTGTGCATTCCAAATAATTTTTAGAATAATCTGATATCTCTCTCATAACTGTCTTTGCTCGCTAAATCATTCCCATCTCTAATCACATCATTAATTATTCCACCACTGAACTTTTTAGTTTCCCCATTTATGAACTTATTCAATATAAACCTCGTGAACTTCGTCATATAAAACTATACTGGTAAGAGGGTGAAGATTGTAAAGCCTTTAAATTTCTGACTCTCATACATACACGCATATAGCATAGCATTCAATACCAACACAATATCATGTACTTTGATTACACATCTCTAGGTTTCTACTAATCATGAACACATTTTCAAATATCTTAGTAACATATTCAACATTATCACATATGAATATCAACCAGTCGTAATAAGCTCATCTCAAAATAAATTTTTCATGTTATTCATTGCAAAAAGGCACTCTGATTTATCGAAATGCAATGTTCAATAGGAACGATAACATTTTATCCATATTCCTTAACTTATGGTTAATCCATTGTATCCATTAACACGTACATATCATTGCAAATCATAGAGAATAAATTCAGGTAAATCAATATATTTGCTAAGTTACACGAACTTACTTAACCAAAACAAATCTCATCGGAGTCGGGAGATATCACACTATCACAGTTCACTTATGGCATGTATAGCTAGACTCTTGCACACGCTATGTTAGTCCAAGAATCGACTAAACTATAGCTCTGATACCACTAAATGTAACACCCCTTACCCGTATTGGACGCTAAAATGGGGTACGAGGCATTACCGGAACACATACACATATAAACATATTAAGTCATAAAATTTCATCCAAATTAAAACTTTTCAAATTTTTATCTTTAAGTCCCTAAATAGGGCTTACGAGGCCCAATACATACTTTGGAAGTGGTCCGAGACTAAATTGAGAACTTTTGAAATAACTGAAAAATTTCTAAAAAAAATAAAATAGGGGCACACACCCTGGCCACATGGTCGAGTGGCTGCCCGTGTGGCCACAAGTAAGGCTATTTACTAAGCCCTTTGCCACCGTAAAACACTTATATGCTTATACAAATTTATCATCACACAATATGGTATTATTAAGCATTCAAACATCCACACTAAGACATCCACATACCATTTACAAACCACATTCATCATGCATAATCACACACACACACACACACACTTAAACATTCACATCATGCAACTTACACAACCAATCACATTTACCATTCATAATTATCACACATTTACTCATCCAACACATGCAGGCATACACATCCTTGAAATGCATCATCATAGACTTATAACATAACAATTATTAGCCACATTAAATGACCTTATACAAGAATAACCTTCAAATAGCATAGGTCAACATTCTAGGCCAATTCATAATAACATATACACACATAATCAAATCCCTATACATGCCATAGACTTAAAAATACTTGAAAATCATTGATACAATACCAATCAATAACTTGATAGTGTGATAAAATCTCCAACAACCTCCAACTCGAGCTAGCATCTGTGGCACTATAGGAAAAAGGAAAGGAAGGAGGTAAGCATTATAGCTTAGTAAGTAGGTATGTAAATATAATTAATTTATTAACATGCTCTTATAAATCTTCACAATACGTTCTCAAGATAATACAATCAAAATTGCACAAAGTTTCACTATTCACTTATGTTCATATCAAGCTGTCTATGCGAGTCATAGTCACTAAATTATTTATATCTTAAGCTAAGGAACTCCAAATTAAGATTCACTAATTTTCGTTGAAACTAGACTCACATATCTTCTTACCATAAAATTTTCAAAATTTTTAGTTTAACCAATAAGTACAGTTTATTCATTAAAGTCACCCTTGTTTCACTATCCGACAGTTTCCACCCCTCTCCACTAAAAGTTAATTATCTCCTCGTACGGGATTCGGATAATGTTCCCATTTGTTTATTTTGAAAATAGACTCATTGAAGATTTTAAGCATATAAATTATAACCAAAATTTATTTTTGTATAATTTTTAATGATTTTTTTCTGAGTCGGAATAGGGGATTCCTAAATCATTCTGACCCTGTCTCACTAAAATTCAAATATCTCATAATATGAAATTCTTTTGCTTACATCATTTATTTTATATGAAAATAAACTCAATAAGCTTTTATTTAATATCTTATTCAACCTCTAATTCTATTTCCACCATTTTTTGTGATTTTTCAAAGTCACACAACTGCTGCTGTCCAAAACTATTTTATTACTAATTTTACTTTTTTATGTTTTCTCTATAGTAACTGTCATTGTAACACTTACTCCATATCAACCTTACCAAAATTCGATCATATATCAAGCACATTGCTCATAAGTTTATAGATACATACTTGCACTTATTCATCACATAGTTATATTCGTTTACACTTAGTCATTTCTCGTTGAACATATCAGAATAATGACGGATACTCAGTGGCCTGCACATAGTACCACCCTTGTAGCCAAAGCTACTTCTTCACAAAGTGGCCTTCACATAGTGCCACACTTGTGACCGAAGCTATCTTTCTTCACAAAGTGGCCTTCACATAGTACTACACTTGTGATCAAGGTATGTCTTCTCAAAGTGGCCTTCACATAGTGCCACACTTGAGTCACTAGTGACATGTCACTTGTATCCTATTCTATTCCTAATGTTCAACCGGGAAATTTTTAACTTTTCGATACTTGTCAATTTCATTTAATATTCATCCACATTTCATAAAACATAATTAAATATGATAAAATAAGTAAAAATGATGCATTATGTAAATACAAACTTACCGCGGTACAAAAATGACAATTTTTGCGTTTTAGTCCAAAACCTTTTCTTTTCCCTAATCAAGGTCAATTCCTCGTCTTTCTTGATCTATAATAACATATTTAACTTATTTATTAGTCACATTATTCAATGTGACCCAAAAATCATATTATGGAAAAATTACGTTTTTACCCCTAAAGTTTCCATATTTACATTTTTGCCCCTAGGCTAGTAAAATGATTTTCATTCAATTTCTTTGCACTTTAAGCCTATTCAAACCATTTCCATGCTTATAGCAGCCCATGTTTTCCATTAAAACAAAATTTTAACACATATTTCATAACTTTTACAAATAGGTCCTTTATGCATTTTCACCAAAAATTACTTAGTAAAAGTTATTTCCCTAACCATAAACATGCATAACCTACCATTAATCATCAAAATACACTCATATTCATCATGGGTCAAAACCCTAGAATTTAACCATATTTGAAATTAGTGGTAGAAATAGATAGATCTTGTTACGAGGATTTCAAAAACGTAAAAATCATTAAAAAAGGGTTAGAACGGACTTACAATCGAGCTTGGAAGCTTGAAAAAGCCTAGCCATGGTTTCCCTTGTGAAATTCGGCCATGGGGTAGAAGATGGACAAAAATTAGCTTTTAATTTTGTTTATTTAATCATTTAATCACTAAATGACCAAAATGCCTCTAACTTAAAAATATTCTATTTCACCTATTTCATGTCCATTTTTGTCCAAAACATTAACCAATGGTCTGATTACCATTTAGGGACCTTCAATTTAAAATTTCATTACAATTGGACACCTCTAACATGTAGAACTCAACTTTTTCATTTTTTACAATTTAGTCCTTTTAACTAAATTGAGTGCCCAAACGTCGAAATTTTTGAATGAAATTTTCATGAAATCATTCCGTGAAATTGTAGACCATAAAAATATAATAAAAATAAAATTTTCGTCGTTGAATTTGTGGTCTCGAAACCACTATTTCGACTAGGCCTAAGTTCAAGCTGTTACAGATATGATACATGAAAGTTTTGTCACAAAAAAGTTATGTCGAATTATGACTTCTTGTAACTTGGATAGAAATGATGCGTTGCTAGATGTCACTTATTACTTGTAACATTAGAAATGTTCTAGTATTACTACCAATGTTACAAGAATCTACAAGGTCACACACTATGGTTAAGTGAACATACTTCATGCCAATAGAATGGACATATACCCTCCTACATATGATATGACATATTCTTATCAATGGCAGGTAAGTATCACCTAGCGGACAATTTCATCCAGCAGACAGTATCGTCTGGTTGACAGTATCGCCTAACGGACAATATTGCCTAGCGAATATTATAGCTTGGCGGATAGAATACCTGGCAAGTAGGATTACCTGGCGGATACGATTAACAAAACCTTTCAGAGTTAATAATTATGGAAGTTAGTATTCATTTGGAAGGAATATAATTTAAATATCTTCCATGATTTTTTTGTGAAGTAAAAGGGGAATTATTCTGTTTTAGTACATGATATTAATAAGTAGAATATAGTTCCTGATTATGTGGGAATCCATAAGTAAGAAAGAAAAATTCAAAGGGTCTAGTAGCCGTATTTGAATTCTTTCAGAAATTGTTCAAAGATTTTTTCTGGTCGTGGTTGACTATGTGGACGACGTAGAGGTCGAGACACTTTTGTTGCAGCTTGGATTGACATCGTACAAAGGATTACAACCAACAATGTTACACGTCATTTTTTAGTTTGAAAAGGTATATTTTCAACCTTATTTCAACCTAATTTGTTCCTTGTACATGGATCCGTGGTTGATGATCGCTGAAATAATTTTTTTTGCTACGCCAAAAGGCAAACCAATGATCCAACATGGTTGGTCTATCGTCAAATGTAGTAGTTATTTTAGTCTATTTCAGTCTATTTCTGCACTTAAGGAACTTGTTTTCTTGGCAATTTAGTATTTATTATTATGTTTTCAATATTTAGTACTTAGTATTAAAAGTTAGTAAAAATAAGTGTTTTTAACACATTTTGTGAGTGCTATGAACTATTAGGCCGGCACAAACCTTAGGTAGAGCTAATATGTTAAATTGAGAGTGTAGGAATATGAATTATAATCCCAATTGATGTGGGATCAAGGGACGAGTGATGCACAAGCTTCTCGACGTGTCAAAGTATGAAACAAACCAAAGAAGATGTGGAACACTTGTCGTGTTGCCCCATGCAAGGCCTATGGCGTGACATAGGTTGACGTGCTACCCAAATATATCAAGGTTATTTTCGTTCACACAATTGACTTTATACGAAGACCTAGGATGTGTTGAAGACCTAATTTGGGCTGATAACACTTCTATAAATAAGACCTTAGTGGTTTGATGTAACTAAGTCATTTTAGACGCCTTCAAAAACCTTCGCAGTTTAGAAGTAGGATTAAACTTAGTTTTCTTTTAGTTTTCATAAAAAAAAATTGTTCTTATCTCTTGGAATCATTTTCGATCCAAGATATCTTTTATAGTATTGAAGTATTTCAGTTATTTTCCTTTGCAAGCAACGTCATTAGTTATTCCTATCAAGAGATTTACTACTCTGTTCTTCAATCGACATTAAACCTAGGTGTAACAACCTGAACTAGGGCCTAAATGGAACAGTGGTTTCGGAAACCCCGAATCTGGAGTATAAAAATTTATTGCGATTGAGTTTTAAAGTTTATAGAGTGATAGAATTATCGTGTGAAATTTTCGTTAAGAAATTTTATAGATTGGGCACTTAATTTGGCGATTGGGATTAAATTGTCAAAGGTGAAAAATGAGTGTTCTAATTCATAAATTTACTTGATTAGAATGGGTTTTTAAATGGAGGTCCTTAAATGGAATTAGACCAATATATTTTGCTTGGACAAAAATGGGCATGAATAGGACAAAATTAAAAGAAAAGCCTTTAAGGGCATTTTGGTCATTAGGTAAATAAAAGAATATAATGGGAAAAATAAGGCAAAATTTGTTGTCATCTTTCTCATATTGGCTGAACCTCTCATGTCCACCATGGCTAGGGTTTGTTCAAGCCTTCCAAGCTTAATAGTAAGTGATTCCTAGCCCCGTTTTTAATGCTCGTAACATTTTTTAGATCCTGATAACTCGGTTTAGCTATTTCTACCATTATTTTGAGCTAAGGTTTGAGTTGAAAAATTTATCCATGAATAATATGCATGTATTTTGATGTCTAATGGTAGAAAATGAATGCTTAAAGTGTAGTGAACGTCGTTTGCTAGGTGATTTTCGGTGAAAACCGTAAAAAGGACGAAAATGTGAAAGTTGAAAATTTGTGCATAAGTATGTGATTTAGTAGGAATTAGGGACTGGAATAAGGAGATAATGGTACGGCTAAGTCCATTGTACAAGGAAATCGAATAAAAATTATTTTACGAGCCTAGGGGCAAAAGTGTAAATATGTGAGAGTTTAGGGGCAAAAATGTAAATTTTCCATAATGTGATTTTTAGGTCACAATGAATAATGTGATTAATAAATGAGTACATTATGATATTATAGATCATGAAAAATGAGATTCGGGCTTGGATCGAGGTTGTGGACCAAGTCGGGAAAAGTAGTTACTTCTGCATCTGAGGTAAGTTGGTGATATAATAATGATACAATAATGTCGTAAAGTATGTCGGAAACATAAATTGTGGTGTTAATTAAATTTTGTGGAATTACATGTTAGCATATTATTATGTTGGTGAATTGATTCAATAATAATGTCTATGATAAAAGGGTGACATAGGTGACATGGAAATAAATTGAAATGTTGTGGTGTAAAGTGTTTTCTATGATTATGGTGATTGGGTGAAATTGTAAGTAATATGCTAATTTGAATTGTACATTGCTAATTTTAATGAATATTATGAAATGTTGATATTGAAACTTTTCTATGATGTTGGGTGTGTCAGAAATGAGAGTTCCTGGTTGAACCTTCGGAATAACCGGTGATACGGGTAAAATATGGTTTGGTTACATGTGTGATAAAGTGATCTTCACCATGTAGACTCGAGGGCTATGGAGCTCAATGGCTAAGCCACATGTGTGATAAAGTGACCTTCACTATGTGCACACGAGGGCTACGAGCTTAAATGGCTAAGCCACATGGGTGATAAAGTGACCTTTACCATGTGCTAATGAAGGCTACGAGCTTAAATGGCTACGTCACATGGGTGATAAAGTGATTTTCACCATGTGTACCCGAGAGCTGGGCTTATGTGTTGGTGGGATCATGAACGGAAAATCCATCGAGTATCGAATTTTAATCCGGAAAGTTCAATGGGAAAGCTTAATAAAGAGCTTTGGTGTGGTAATATGGTATGTAAGTGCAAGTGTATACTTGGGCAAATGTACATGAGAGCAATGGTGTGTTGTGGGCACTGTGCTCAATATCGGATTAAAATTGTGGTAAGGCAGGTAGGAGTAAGTGTTACTATGAATACTCATAAATATTGGTGATGATTATTCATTTGAATGGCTGGTATTGAACATACTTAATGTTATGTGTGCATTTATGATAATAATATGGAGAAAACATGGGAGAGTAGAATTTCTAGCAAAATAGTTTGAAAACAGCTGCAGTTACATGATTTTGAAAAATCACCATAAATATTGGAAATTGAATTAAATGTTGAATGAGATATGAAATTAAATCTCATTGAGTCTATTTTTACATAAAAGAAACAGTGTAAGCAATTGAGTTTTATATTGTGAGATATTTAAACTTTTGTGAGATAGGGTCTGAATGGGTTCGGAAATCCCCTGTTCCAACTTTGGAAAATCACTAAAAATTGTATAAAAATTATTATGGTGTGTAGTTTATATTCCTAGAATCCTGGATGAGTCTAATTTCAATAAAAAGAAACAAGAAGGTTATTTGAATTCTATATGAGGAGAAATTTGATTTTTAGTGAAGAGGAGTCAGAGCTGTCAAATAGTGAAACAAGGGAATCTTTAATGAATAAACTGTATTGATTGGCTAAACTAAAAATTCTGGAAATTTTATGGTAAGAAGGTATGTGAGTCTAGTTTCCAAGAAAATTAGCAGATCAAAATTTAGAGCTCTGTAGCTCTGGACATAATAAATTTAGCGATAATGAATCAGGAAGATAGCATAGGCTAGACTTGAGTAAGAATGAAATTATGTGAATATCTTCCTAATTAAATTGATTATTATTGTATGCCAACTTACTAACTATAAAGCTTACACCCTCCTTTCTTTTCTCTTAGTGATGTCAGGTTAGCTCGGGGTTGGAGATCGTCAGAGCAGCATCACACTATTAATTCGACAAGTTGGGGTAATGTAAATTCTTATTAGTTTTAAGCCAGTGGCATGTATAGTGGTTTATTTATGAGTAACATGTGCCATTGTGAGCTGTTTAAATGTATTAGTTGATGATACTTCCTTATTTATAGCCATAAGATATGGTTCATAATGGTTATGGAAATGTAACCTATTTTATACATGCATAGGAAGGCTTTGATGTGGTTAGGTATGTTATGTAGGTTTGTTGGTTAAATCTAGAATAATCAAAGGGGAGATGCATGTTCTAAATTGTTTGTGAGTGTGAAGTGCCAAGAGCATAAAAAGGTCTTGGAAAATAGCTTAAGTGTTGGCCACACAGGCAGAGACATGACCGTGTGTCTTAGTCGTGTGGGGAGCACGGCCTAGCACATGGACGTGTGACTTGGCTGTGTGCCCTTAAGGGGATGCTAACGTCATAAATAGAATGCTCGGTGTTTTTAACACGGGCTGGAGCACGGGCGTGTGTGTCACACGGCCTGCCCACACGGGTGTGTCCCATGTCACATGGGCGTGTGACACTATTTTGAAGGAAAATTTTATAAGTGTTTTAAAGGTTCAGTTTAGTCCCGTATTATTTTTAAGGTATGTTTTGGGCCTCGTAGGCCCATATAAGGGATCTTAAAGTGGAAGTTGAAATAAAAATTTTAAATTGGAGTGAAGTTTATAATTCGATATTGTACGGTTAAATGTATTGTTGTCCGATAATGCCTCGTACCCTGTCCTGGCGTCGGATACGGGTAAGGGGTGTTACACTAGGATTATTCCAATCTCTTTTATCTTTCTATTTAATCCTTTTCTTTACATGTTTTATTCAATTGTGATTAAAATTATGAATAACATGAGTGGGTAAATCCTTTAGGGGAGATTAACAAGTGGAAGGTGACATGATTAACGGAGGATCTAGGGTTTTTTGAGAGGATTAGTTGGTATAGATTATGCCTTCATAAACCCTAGACTTGACAACCGTAGAAAGTAATCATAGGTTAGATGAGATCAGGTGATAAGTCTAACCGAGTAAGTCAAAGTTTGCCTTGTTAAGAAAGTGAGGTTGGGAGATAAGTAAGTATCAACGAATCAATTAATTAGTCAGAGGTTAAGAGGTAATAATTAGTTAATAGATAGATAATCCACCCTAAAACCCTAATCTAAGGTTAATTACAAACCCTAAAATGAGTTAATCTTCCTTATTGGTTTTATTGGTTTAGTCGTTTGTTTATTTTTCTTGTTTATTTATTTTAGTTATTTAATTTCTCTTATTAATCTATTTTATGATATGTTGTAGTATAGGATATAATTATTACTATTTAGACTTATTATTGTAAAGTGATTTTCAATAGGTTTATTCCATCCTTCATTCGGTACGATCTTTGGAATACTTCTTATGTTCCGTTGTACACATATACTATATTACCCGTATACTTGTGGAAACCTTTGAAATAATTTCTTATATTTTTGGTGTGATAATTTTACTATTGAGTATGCCTCATATTTCAGTCAAATTTGAGAGATAATCTCCCAGTTACACTCTATTTATTTGTTTCAGTCTAAATCTGACTAGTCTATATTATTTTATTATCATTTGACCTACGAATTTAGCTTATAAATAGGTTCTTTTACAACATTAGAAAATACACTAATTAAAAGATTAGAACTCATAAAACTCTTGGAGAATTTTGTGTTTATGTTTTGAGGGTTCTTTGTTTTATAGGTTTCAAGGTTTAGTTTTTATCTCCATCTATTGTGCTCTTCATTCTTTTGCCATTATAGTAAAATTATCTTTGCTCGTGGTTTTTTATCCTCTTTGGAGGAGTTTTTCCACGTTAAATTTATGTGTTCAATTTCTTATTTTTTTTGTTATTTTTTAATTGTTCGTTGCTTAGTTGGGTCGATCCCCAATAAGTGGTATCAGCGCTAGTTCAATTTTTGTAGATCAACGCTTTCAAAGATGGAAGCAACAAGGTTTGACATTGAGAAGTTCAATGGTGTCACAAATTTCAATCTATGGCAAGTTCGAATAATGGCAATTCTAGTTTAGATTAGCCTAAAAAATGTCATTACCAAGAAAAATCCTGAGAATTTAGATCATACAGTATGGGAAGAGTTTGATGAAAAGGCCACATCGTAATCCAGTTATGCCTCGCGAATAGGGTATTATAAGAGGTATTGATGGAGAAAACCTCATCCGCCTTGTCGAAAATGTTAGAAAATCTTTATGCGACTAAGTCTCTAGCCAACCGTTTAGTGTCGAAACAATGTCTATTTATGTTTGGCATGAACGAATGTGAGCTTCTTAGAGATCACATTAGCCAATTTATTACTCATTTGAATGATTTAAAGAATGTCAAGGTTAAGATTGACGATGAATATCAGGCTACGCTATTATTGTACTCTTTACCCTCTTCATACAAGTCTTTTAAAGAGGCCTTGATTTATGGTAGAGACAAACTTTCATTCGAGGATGTGAAGGGTCATTTATTGAGTAAAGACAAACTTGACAATGAGTTTGGTTTGGATAACAAGGCAAATAGGCAAGCTTCCATTTTGGTAGCATCAAAGAAGCGAGACAAAAGTTGTCACTACTGTAAAAAGTTAGGTCACATCAAAGTAGGTTATTATAAACTGCGAAATAAAAAGGTTGTTGAGAGTAACAAGGAAGATGTAGTTGGTGTTAATTTGGCTAACGAAAGCGGTGATGATTTCTTGTTAATGTTAACAAGCGATAGCTCCAAGCTTATCTCTGAGTGGATCCTAGATTCAGAATGTTCTTTCCACATGTGTCTCAATAGAGAATGGTTTTCCACATACAGTTCGGTTGAAAGTGGAGTTGTGTGCGTGAGAAATGATTTATCCAGTAAGGTAATCGATATTGGTCCCGTTAAAATTAGGATGCATAATGTGACGAGTAGGACACTCTTAGATGTTAGGTATGTACCTGATTTATGAAATAATCTCATCTCCTTGAATATTCTAGACTTGAAAGGTTGTAGAATCAACATCAAGTCGAGCGGCATTAAGGTGTCTCATGGGGATTTTGTTTTGCTAAAGGTAAAAGGACCGACAGTCTTTATATTCTGGAAGGTTCTATAGTGACAGGTGAAATTGGAGATCCTTCGTCCGTTATAGACTCGCAATCAACTCATTTGGAGTAGAGACAATTAGGTCATAAGAGGGAAAAAGGTATAACCGTTTAGAGTAGAGGCAACTTGGTCATGGGAGTAGATGCAGGTTTTGAAAAGTTACGGCATTGTGTTCGTGAAAATTGAACCCGGGTTAGTTTTGCTTTGGCAATGCACAAGTTGAAGGCTAGAAGTCTTCTAGCTTCTAAGCATAAATTCGACTCAGTTAATTCTCTGCATAATTCAAGGTAGGCCTATTGCAGGCTTTGACAATGATGGCATTGTGAAAATACAAGTCAAGGTGGAGACTTGTTGAGTATGCCTCATATTTCAGTCAAATTTGAGAGATTATCTCCTAATTAAACTCTGTTTATTTTTTTCAGTCGAACTCTGATTAGTTTAGATTATTTTATTATTTAACCTACGAATTTAGCTTATAAATAGGCTCTTTTACAACCTTAAAAAATACACCCATTAAAAAATTAGAACTCATAACACTTTTAGAGAATTTTGTGTTTATGTTTTGAAGGTTCGTTATTTTTCTTCTTTCGGGGTTTAGTTTTTATCTCCATCTTTTATACTCTTTGTTCTTTTGCCATTATAGTAAAATATTTATTTATTTTTATTTATTCAATTTCCTTTTAATTTTTTTAGGTTGTTTATGACTCCGAGATCCAACACCCCAATCAAACCATACCTAGATTTGGAGCAACTACTCAGGCTCTGTCGTCAACTAATGAACATTGACTCACCCACAGTAATTAATTTACCCCAAGAAAATCCTTTATTTAAGGATCCACAAGAGTGATAAGAAAATATTTGGGAAGAAGTCTCAATGGATCAGCAGATGTTGCGTGAGTATGCCTTAACAACACTTGATGCGGTACGAGGTAGCCTAGAACGGCCAACGATTAATGCCAATAATTTTAAGATAAAGATGGATACTATTCAAATGATCCAAAATACATTGCAATTGTAATACCCCTTACCCGTATCCGATGCCGGGACAAGGTATAAGGCATTACCTTACTAAAACACATGTGAACATCCCTTTCCGAGTCATAAAAATTTGTCTCAAATTAAAACTTTTTCAACATTACCTTACGGTTCTTAATATAGATCCACGAGACCCAAATCATAGTTTAGAAAAAACCCGGGACCAAATTGAATGCTTAGAAAACTTTTAAGAAAAATCCACTAGAAACAAGGAACATGCCCATGTAGAAGGGCAACACGCCCGTGTGGCCTCTAGACATGGACGTGCTGATTGCTCATGTGCCTCACACGGCCTAAGCACTTGGGGACACGCCTGTGCCCCTCGTCCGTGTGGAAATAATTTCTAGCATCAGACCTACAAGGGTTTTCACACGGCCTGGCACACGTCCATGTGCTTAGCCCGTGTCCCTCACATGGCCATGACACACTCGTGTCATGGCCTGCGTACAAAAACCTTGACATTCTGCTTCTGACGTCATCACTCACACGACTGTGACACACGCCCATATTCTGGTCGTGTCCTCCGTATGGTTGAGACACACGTCTGTGTCTTTACCCGTGTGGCCAACATTTAGGCTATTGTCCAAGTCATTCTTTACCAAATCATGCCCATACTTGAGCATATCATCAATAATATATTTCATGACATAATCAAACTATCAAAACACCCATCATACACTTAATAAGTCATAGCATACATCTCACTCAACCATGAAATACTTCCTAATGAGCTTATAGCATAACAAATTTATCGGCCACACCGAATGGCATCGTACAACAATGAACTTCCAATATCATGGGCCAATATTCTAGGCCAACTCATAATAACATATACACAGGACCAAGTTCCCTATGCATGCCATAACCTTAAGTATAAAAGTCGTCAATACCTAAACTATAGGCTTTTAGCGAACCTCATTATATGATCTCAAAATGATATCACCATTAAAGCATGAAATTTCACTATTTACTTAGGTTCATCTCAAGCTATTTGCTCGCGTCACAGTCACTAAATTATTTTTATCCAGAGCTACGGAACACCAAATTCAGATCCACTAATTTTCCTTGAAACTAGACTCACATATATTCTTACCATAAAATTTCCAGAATTTTTAGTTTTGCCACTTATTTGTTGAAGTCTCCCCTGTTTCGCTGTCTGATAGTTCTGACCCCTCTTCACTAAAAACCTATTATTTCACTTTAAAGAACTCGAATGGAATTCTCGTTTGTTTCTCTTGAAAGTAGACTCATTAAAAAATTCAAGCATATAAACTTTCCTTCATGATTATTTTTGTAAAATTTTTAATGAATTTCCAAAGTCGGAAAGGGGATTCCAAACTCATTCTAACCCTGTCTCACTAAAATTCAAATATCTTAGAATATGGAATTCTTTTGCTTCCACTGTTTCTTTTATAAGAAAATATACTCAATAAGATTTAATTTCATATCTCATTAAACCTCTAATTCAATTCACACCATTTATGATGATTTTTCAAAGTCATGTAACTGTTGTTTTCCAATACTGTTTGACAGCTAATCCATTCTTTCATGATTTCATTGTTTTAACTTCTTTTAAAACATACATATTATCAATCAACTTTATCACATTCTTATACATCATAAGTGTCGACCTATAATCACAAGGTCATCATAAAGTCATTCTCATGTGATAACTTACTCATTTACCACCTTACTATACTCCTCAGCACATTTTTACGCACAAAGCTCATTACATAATTACATTCATTTCCTACACATATTCATCACAACAATACTCAGAATTTCACTTAGATAATCCCATAACATATACTTCCATACAATAATCCACAAAAAGTAAATCGTTCATAGTCTTTCATTTTAACAATACTAAGGTGGTTTCGCACTTAGCGCACCAATATCAATAATTTACGGTGGTTTCGCACATAGCCCACCTTTATCAATAATTTATGGTGGTTTCGCACATAGCCCATGTTTATCAATAATTTACAGTGGTTTCGCACATAGCTTACCTTTATCGATATCTTACGATGGTATCGCACTTAGCATATTGATATTAGTCATCAACAAGGTAATTCGCACTTAGCTCATCAATTTCAACTATTACCCGGTGGTTTCGCACACAACCCACCACTAATGACACATTCACGGTGGTTCACACACAGCCCACCACTAATAACACAATTACAGTGGTTTTGCACATAGCACCACCCTCGTAATTAATGATATCCCATACACATATTAGATCGCACATAATACTATGCACGTAACCAAAACTATCTTATCCCATAATTTCACATAAAACCTTATCTCGATGCTGTAACCTAACTATGGTCTTACACGATTTCACCTAGACACACTTGGCCATGATTCATTCATAGTTCTTTTCGTCACTATATCCTTTAGTACCGAACGAAAGTGCTCAACTTTGTGTTTGGTAGTTCTCGAACATCGAATTATCATTATACCGCAATTAATATAATTAAATTTACTATTCATTCTTCAATACAACAAATAAACATTATATTTAACATACGCACTTGCCTCGGTCCAAAATATCAAGTTTTGCATTTTAGACCAAAGTCTTCTCCTTCCCCCATTCTAAGCCTGAACCTCGTCTTCCTTGATCTATAACAATACATTTAACTCATTTACTCATCATATTACTCAAATTGACTCAAATTCACATTTTGGCAAAAATTATATTTTTACCCCTAAAGTTTCACATATTTACGATTTAGTCCCTATCACGTAAAAGTATGAATTCATGAAATTAATGACATCCCAAGCTTAGCCAAATTTTAAAATCATTCCAAGCTTCCCATAAAACACACTTTGGCTAATTTACAATTTTGCCCCTAAACTTTCATAAAATTATGATTTAGCCCCAATGCTCGAAAATTAATTTTTATCGAATCTCTTCATTCCTTAGGCCTAACTGAGCCCTTGTTGCTCTTATAGAAACTCAAGATTTCCATTATTTCACAATATTACTACCCTTTACAGTTTCTACAAACTAGTTCATTTAATGATTTTCCATGAAAATCTTTTCACAAAAGTTGTTTACTAAGCAACTAAGATTCATTTTCTTCTATAAAATTTCAGCAAGCAACACAATTTCTCTCATGGAAAAACCCCAAACTCTTAACCACTTTGCAAAATAATCACCCCATTAGCAAGCTTATGCTACAAGGGTCTCAAAAGTACAAAAATCATCAAAAATACCCATTTAAATGACTTACTTGTGAGAGAATTAAGTGGCTGAAATTTTGGAGCTCTCAAACCCCCATGTTTGCTGCCATTTTCAGTGGATGAAGGAGAAGAAATAAAAAAAAAATGACAACCTTTTTTTTGTTTTATTTTATTAACTTATTAAGTCATCCACCCGCCAATTTTGACTTTTCAAATCCTTTGTCCCCATATGACCTCCTATGGCTGGCTATGCTCATTTTAAAGGGCTTATTTGATCTTTAAAACCCCCACATTTTAGTCAATTAACTATTCAACATAATTTGCTAGCAAAATAGAACTTTTAACCTTTACGCGATTTAGTCTTTTTTCAAAATTAAATATGCAATCGCTAAAATTATTTCACCAAAATTTCCATACACTCATATAATTATGCTAGAACACATAAAATAATATTAAAAATAATTTCTTAATCTCAGGTTTTTGGTTTTGGAATCACTGTTCTGATTAGGCCCAAAACCGGGCTGTTACAGCAATTCAAGGGAAATATGGTAAAAGATCCTAATTAGCACTTGAAGCAATTTCTTCCAGTTTACTACACCTTCAAGTACAATAGGGTATCCAATGATGCCGTGCATCTTCGATTATTTTTGTTCTCATTATGTGACAATGTGGCTGATTGGCTCGATTCATTAGGACCAAGTTCCATTACAACGTGGAATAATCTAGCGAAAAATTTTTTCCATAATTTTTTCCGATAAGTAGAATCATTCAGCTCAGGCGAGAAATAGCCAATTTCAAACAATACGAAGGTGAGTTCCTACATGAGGCGTGGAAGCATTTCATGACGATGCTAAGGAAGTTCCCACAACATGGAATGCAAGCATGACTACAAATTCAAATATTTTATAATGGTGTTGGCGGTAACATTAGATCTAGCCTAGATAGAGTGGCCGAAGGATCTCTTTTGTTCAACAATTATGAAGAAGCCTATAAAATCATTGATGATATGATTATGAATTCGTACATGTGGCCTAATGAGAGATTTATGTATAAATCCAAGCCTCCAACAGAGAAAATGATGAACGAAGACAAAAAAGATGATTGATACCAATGAATCTTAGAAAAGAATAATCGTTTGGAGAAGACTATAAAACCAATGAGAGCGGAGCCATATTTTGATAATCAACTAGAGGAGGCGAGTACATAGGTAATAGGGGTGGAAACCTCTATTCAAATGCCTACAATCTCGATTAGAGGGATCATCCAAACCTTAAATGGAAAGGTAATTAAGAAGGTGCAAATCAAGCGCAAACCCACAAAACCTTCCTTATCAGCCACCACCATTACAACAAAAAATCATGGGGAATGACCATGTTGCATGTGGTTAAAGATTCAAAAGATTAGAGGAGGAGATGCAAAAAAAGAAAATGAACATTCGACAAGTCCAAGCTATATGTGGACGGCTTGAATCTTCAATGGCTAACTTTGATGACCAAATGAGACAATTAATGAAAATGTTTCAAAAAAAATGGCCAGAGTCTCCCCAGTAACATAGAGAACAATCCTTGAAAAAATGAGAAGGAGCATGTAAAAGTAATCGCTTTGCAATCGGGTAAAGAATTTGATGCATGCACTGCAGCATTATGTGATTATCCGTCTAAGAGGGCTTTGGATTGGTCCAAGATCCAATCACGTAACGAAATGGGTCATGTTTTACTGGGCCTAATTGAGTTTCTCACCATGTTATGGAGTTTATTGGACTTCTACTTAAGGATGTTGGATCTAAAAAGACCAACCATGATAATTAGCCTAAGTGTGAGGGGCCCAAGTGCAAGATAAGGAGCGTCATTGCTATCATATCAATTGGACCTTTGTGTAGAGTTGGAAACATTGGAAATAAAGATATTAGCCTTGGGCTAAGTCCAGATATTGGGCTCCAACATGTGAAGCTCAAATGCAAAATGAAACGACCCAATTTTAGTCTTTATTTTATGGATTCTTTAACGTTTCTATGTTTCGTTTCTTCTATGTTTATAATTTATATTTTTGCATCACATTTATTTTGTGTCCATAGCTTTTGTGTTTTCATATCATTTATGATTATGTCATTTCCACATGTTTATTTGTTTATGTGTATTTTATAAATATATTTTGTTTCATGTGTCATGTGTCTAAGTTATGTTCTTTAATCATTTTAACCTATGATGTTTCATGTTTACAAGTATCATGTGTTTAAATGTTTAAATTATGTTAATGGATTTCTATTTATATTGTTTGCAAGTTACAACGAACAAACCTTTAAGTTTGGATGGTTAAAAAATCTTCTAGTTTGGACAGTTGCATTTTTCAAGCATGAATAGTTACAAGGCAAATATGGACAGTTTCGAATCTTGGATGGTTTTCTTATTCAATTTGGATGTTTCTTTTCATTTAATTACATGTTTATGACCATTTGTAATATTCCTTTAACTTTTACACACCTATAAATATGAATCACTTGTAAGCTTGAAATACATCAGATCAATATACAATGTTGTGAGTTTTATTCTCTTTGTTCTTTGAGAGCACATTCTGAACTTCTCAAGATTCTGGTCTTGTTGCATTCATCCAAATGTCGATGTTATCACTCCCCTTTCTCATCTATGTCTGTGAGTGTGGCGATCACTATACTTTTGGTTCCTATCTCATAGATAGTAGGCCATAGTCTTCTTTTTGAACTTCCAATTCTGTTCAAACATTGTAGAAAAGAGACTCGTTCTTTGTAATGTTGGTTCTTTTCTGAGTTTGTTTTGGGTTGAAGTCTTATCATCTCATCTATTTATTTTGCTTATCTTTACTTTAACTTTTATTATTTTTGTTTTCAAGTTACCTATTAGAACGATTGAACAACAAAATGCTTTTGTGATCATCAAAAAATTATGAGCATGTAACATAATTAAAGCCACCAAGCAAGATCATCCATGAATAAGAGGAGGTTCCTAAAGCAATCGATGAATCCACGAAAAGGGAAGAAGTAGAGCACCATGAGTCGCCTGAAGAGGTAGCTGAACTAGTGTCTAATCCAATAATAGAAAGACCAAGCACAACAAAGGTATCATTCTCGACAAGGTTAGAGGACAAGCAAAAAAGGGACAAGGTAGATTTTGTAAGTTTTCTAAATTTATTTAAATTCCCCAATGTCAATCTGCCACTCTTAGGGCTTATCGATAAAATCCCTAAATATGCCAAGTATTAAAAAAATAATGACATGACATAAGAAAATGAAAAAGGGCGAGTGAATTGACATTGATGCCTTGTAAAGCACATTAATAGCTAAGAGAATACCCCTGATATTAAAAGATCTGGGCAGTTTCACAATTCAAATAGAGATAGGGGATTGACATTTCACCAAAGCCCTTTGTGATTTAAGGGCTAGCATAAATCTAATGCCCTTATCAATGTAACACCCCAAACTCGGCCTAGACGTTATGGCCAAATCATACGTTCAAAATCTAATTAAAGTTTAAAACCCCTTTTAAGTGCTAGTGTCACTTAACCAAATCATTTGTTTAAAACCATTCTTTGATATCTATTCAGTTACTTAAAACTTGTGGAAGCCTTTATTGTTGAAGTGAAATCGTGTGAATATTTTTGAAACCAGTTATTAGTTTTGAAAACCCGAAAAACTATTCTAACGGTTTAAATCGATGAAAAGAGCACAAATAAAGAAAGTTAAATCAAAACCCAAAATGGCCTGATTACATAAATGAAACCCAAACAGAAAATTTAAACAAAACAAATCCAAAAACAAAAGGCATGTGGCCACCCTAAGTCCCTCGCAGCTCTAAATCGTCTATGGCTGGGGGTTACCTGCACATTAAAATAAAAAGTAAGTTTTCGAAAACTCAGTGTGTAACTCCCCAACCGAAACAGTGATCAGACATGCAGAACAAATTGGGCCGAAGCCTTATGCAGAAAACAGATCAGTCTGGGCCTTAGCCCTATATAGAACAGTGTGGCTTCAAGCCCATTACAGAATTAGAATAGAATATGAATGAATCCCAACCAAGTCCAACCATCACACCACTCGTACCAACCATCACACCATGTGGGGCATAAATCGACCCACCCAGCCAGCACACCAATACACAACCATACTACTGATAACAGATATAGTGGCAGAGCCACCAGAATCAGAATATCTAGCGAAGCCACTATTAACAGAATTACGTGGCATAGCCACTAAAACAAAGCTACCTCTAAATCATACCCAACCCCATGCAGAATGTCATGTCATACATATATATAATGTGCATACAGAAGATCATACTCATCAGTCCCCCTATTTCTAGGGGTATAATGGTCACTAATCAAGTTTTGGAGGCTCGATATCTAATACGTCCTCCATAAAGGGCTTGTGTCGCTTTGAGTGACTCAGTTAACATGTATGGTCAAAACAAATTTTATGGGCCCAAAACCCATATTGGGCCCATGTGGGCCCAAACGCTCGTGTGGCCTATTCAGTCCAGTTTCACATTCGACATCGCGAGCCTTACAATCAAATCTAACAACGATCACCTACGGGTTATTTTACCCATATGGGCCCGTAAACCCATTGGCCCATTTAGGCCTATCGAGGCCCATAATGGCCCAAGTGCACGAAAATGCACACGATAGCCTCCGCAGACTTTTGCCCACGATTTGTGAGCTCGATTCACCATACAAGTAGTTGCACGCCTGTAAGGCCTCGAATGCCGGCATTTCTGCATTTCGGCCTTTCAGCACTTACCGACTTACACTACAGTAAGGTGTGGTTACACACCTGATTTATGGAGAGTGCAACGAATCCCACGATACCGAACCTTGATTGTGATAAGTGACTTGCCTCACCTAAACTGTTGATTAGAACCGACCAACACCACTAGCCAATTCACTACATAGCAGTAAATCACATTAGCCTAAATTGAATACAAATATGGCTTAAACCCACAAACCTTCGACTTTTCAAATCCAACAGGATATTCGGCCCTTAAAAACTAAGATAGCACGCTTACCTTAACCGAAAAGTAGAAAAAAGGCTTGAGTAGTAGAATGCCCTTATGCTTGGCGCCTCTTGAGAACACCTATAAATCTGATCAGTACAGACTATGGATTAGAAGTTGGGCATTCAGTTCTTAAAAAGAAGATGATTAAGAATAGTTCAAAAATTTGATAGAAAGAAACCCACTTACCCATTCTATCAATAATTTTAGCGGCATCGAGAAAGAGTAAGAGAATGTTTGAAATTCGGCCACCAACTTCCCCAAATGAAAGCATTAGAGATGAAAACACCCAGTGGATAGGAGAAAGATCTATTCAAGAGAGAACACAAAGAAGAAAATGAAGAAGAAGAGAACCAAGAATTCGGCTATGAAGACAAATTGAAAGAAGTGAGCAAACGGAAGAGAAATATTCAGCTTAGGGAGAACCTGAGAAGATAAAGGTTGAATCCGGCTAATTGAATAAAGAAAAACAAAGGATTGAAGAAAAGAAAAGAGAAGAAGGGAGAATGATTTCAGTTGTGCAAAGAAAAAAGTATCAACAATAATTCGATCTAGACTTGAAAAACATAGGAGGGTTAGGAATCAAAGATGATTCAGCCAGGAGAAGGGATTAGAGAAAGGAAATTCCAAATCAACAGACGTACATGGAGAGCAGAAGATTTCTAAAGGGGATTCGGTACAAATAGTCAAAGAAAACGACAGGTTTGGTGTATTGTGTTTCGGCACAATGGAGAAAAGCAAGTTGAGAAGTAAAGTTGAGTACGAAAATAACCCGAACGAACAAAAATGCACAAATTCAAGAGAAAAGCTCGCAAACGAAATAGAGATTGGCTACCAAAAACCAAATAAGAAATCTCCTATCCAACCTTACTAAGTCGGTACCTAGTGACTGAGTGTCCAACCCTAAAAACCCCAAATTTGACAAACTCTCACCCTCTCTCCAATCCCACAATTTGCTCCACCAAATCCTCCTCTTTCACTCTCTTTTTTGCTCCATAATCCACTCTTCCAACCATCAATTTCAAATTCGAATCACAACTTCTACCAAGACCAAAACCAAGTCAAATTTTCCCCTTTTTACCAAGTCCACCAACAAACTTAAAGAGTTTGAAACCAACTCTACCTCTTGCCACATTTAAGTAGAAAAATAAATACATCATGCAAGCAAGGGGATTTGAACACACATCCCTTCCCATACTTGTGGTGTCATTAGCGACTCCACCAGAGGCTCATTTGTGCTATGAAACAAACACAACTAGTTATACCCTTACACGCCAACGTCTAGATACTCTTAAGGAAAAAATTAAAAATTTTGCCAAGGGCCCGACTTGAACCCAGGCTTCCTTAAATCCCCCAAACATACACAAAACATCAAGCCAATATGCCAAACAAGCATTTATGCCAAAACATGCAAAAATCACAACCCCTATATTTTGAGGCGTTACAACTTTACCCCTTTAAAGAAATTTCGGCCTCGAAATTTACCTGGTCAGAATAAGTGAGGGTATTGTTGTCGCATTGTCTCTTTAGGCTCCTACGAGGCTTCTTCTGTACTGTGATTACACCAGAGCACCTTGACTAACAAAACAGACTTCTTCCTTAATACCTTAACATCATGATCTATAATCTGCACTGGTTCTTCCTCGAAGGTCAAATTAGGCTTAACCTCGATTTCCTCAACTGGTACTATGTGTAAGGGATCAGAGTGGTAACACCTCAACATGGAGACGCGGAACACATCATGAATTCGATCTAATTTAGGAGGCAACTCAAGATGATAGGTGACTGATCCCATACATTTTAACACTTGGTAAGGCCTGACAAACCTAGGTCTCATCTTGCCCTTCCGTCCAAATCTTAAATCTTTTTCCACGGTGAAACCTTCAGAAATACTAAATCTGCCACAGAGTACTCAATCTCTTTGCGCTTCAAATCGACATATGACTTCTGCCTATCAGATGCTTCATTTAACTACTTCATAATCAGCTTAACCTTGTCTTTAGTATCCATAACTAATTTCGGCCCCAAAACTTGACATTCACCCAGTTCAGTCCAACATGTAGGCATACGACACCTATGACCATATAACGCTTCATATGGTGCCATCTGAATACTTGTCTGATAACTATTGTTATGTGCGAATTTCGTAAACAGTAAATAGTCTTCCCAGCTACCACGAAAATCAATCACACAACCGCTCAGCATGTCTTCGAAAATCTGAATCACCCTCTCTGACTGTCTATCCATTTGAGGCTGGAACGCGGTGCTGAAATCCAACCTTGTACCTAGTGCCTCATGTAACTTCTTCCAGAACCGAGATGTGAATCTAGGGTCTCTGTCAGAAATGATAGAAACTGGCACCCTATGCAGTCGCACTATCTCAGCCACATACAACTTAGCTAACTTCTGCAACGAATAATCTGCACGAACCGGCATAAAATGGGCAGATTTAGTTAGTCTGTCTATAATAACCCAAATAGAGTGCTTCTTAGAAGGCGTCAAGGGTAGCCTACTCACAAAATCCATGGTTACCCTCTCCCACTTCCAAAGTGGAATCTTAACTGGCTGTAGTAACCCAGAAGGTAGCTGATGATCAGCTTTAAATTTCTAGCATGTCAGACACTTACCCACAAACTCAGTCACCTCGCGCTTAAGTCCTGGCCACCAGTATAGTTCACGCAGATCTCGATATAACTTATTCCCACCAGGGTGCATGGCATAAAGACTGCCATGTGCCTCTCGCAGTATCGAATGCCTTAAATCAGAGTCCTTGGGAACACAGACTCTCCCACAGAAACACAAAACTCCTTCAATGTTTAACCCAAAGTCAGAAGTCTCGCCATTATCCACTTGTCAAAACCGAAGAACCAGTGATTCATCTAATAACTGCTTCTCCCTAATTTGCTCTATCTAAGTCAGTCTTACTTGCAGATCAACCAACAAACTATCATTATCAAAGAAGCTGAGATGAGCAAATATTGCTCTCAGATCAGAGACAGAATCGTCTGCTACCATATTAGCTTTCCTAGGGTGATACTCAATTGAGCAATCATAGGCCTTAAGAAACTCTATCCATCTTCGTTGCCTAAGGTTTAACTCCTTCTGAGTAAGGGAGTATTTAAGGCTTTTGTAGTCCGTGTAAATGATACACTTCTCCCCATATAAGTAGTGTCTTCAGAACTTTAATGCGAATACTACTGCAGCAACTCCAAATCATGAGTAGGGTAATTTTCCCTGTGAGGCTTAAGTTGACGTGATGCGTACGCAACCACTTTACCCTCTTGCATCAGTACACAACCCAATCCAATGTGCGATGCATCACTATACACAGTAAAATCCTTCCCAGATTCTGGCTGTATTAAAATAGGGGCTTCAATCAGAAGTTTCTTCAATCTTTCAAAACTCTCTTGTTGCCTATCAGTCCAAATAAATGGCACCCTTTTACGTAGTAACTTAGTTAATAGCGCAGCAATTACAGAAAACCCCTCAACAAAATGCGTGTAGTACCCAGCCAAACCTAGAAAGCTTCGAATTTTTAACACAGCTCTCAGTGGTTTCTAGTCCAACACTACTTTGACTTTTTGAGGATCCACTCTAATCCCCTCGGCAGATACCATGTGACCCAAGAAGGTCACTTCTCGCAGTTAGGACTCACACTTGCTGAATTTCGCGTAAAGCTGCTTTTCCCTTAGAATTTTCAGAATAATTTGAAGATGCGCGTCATGATCCTCCTCAGTTCTTGAATACACCAGAATATCATCTATAAAATAACTAGAAACCGGTCCAGATAGGGTTGGAATACCTGGTTCATGGGGTCCATAAAGGCCGCGGTGCATTCGTAAGTCCAAACGGCATTACTAAGAACTCGTAGTGACCATACCGAGTCCTAAACGTTGTCTTATAAATGTCTGCCTCCTTAACCCTCAGTTGGTGGTACCTAGGATAAAGGTCGATCTTGGAAATACCGCAGCTCCTCTAAGCTGGTCGAAAAGGTCGTCGATCCATGGCAAGGGGTACTTGTTCTTAATAGTCAGTTTGTTCAACTGATGGTATTCAATACACATGTGCATATTCCTATCTTTCTTCTTAACGAATAACACCGGTGCCCCCATGGAGACACACTCAGTCGGATAAATCCTTGATCCAATAGCTCTTGGATATGTGCCTGTAACTCCACAAGCTCCTTCAGTGCCATCTTGTAAGGGGCGATGGACACCGGAGCTATTCTAGGCAACAACTCAATTCTGAATTTGACCTAACGATTCGAAGGCAACCCAGGAAGCTCATCAAGAAAAACATCCAGAAACTCCCTGACAGTTCTAACATCTCTTACCGAAGAACCTTCAAAATCAGACACGTTCACAGATGCTAGATACGCTTCATAACACTTGCGAACCAGTTTCTTAGCCCTTAATGCTGAGATGACATTAGACAAATTATCCCTTCTTTCCCCTATCACAGCCACCTTCTCATCCTTAGTAGTCCTCAACAACATTGCTTAGTAGCGCAATCCAAATTTGCACGATGTTTCACTAGCTAGTCCATACCTAAGATAAGGTCGAACTCTTCAAATGGTAGTTCCATCAAATCCGCAGGAAAGATTCTACCTTGTTCTTCTAAGGGCACATCTCTAAACAGTTTGTCTACCATAACATATTGTCCCAGTGGACTTAACACAGATATCTCACCAGCAGTATTCTCAAATTGGATACCCAGCATCTCAGACATATTGCATGTAACATATGAGTGTGTAAACCTAATATCAATCAACACAGTGTATGGCATGTTATGAATAAAAAAGGTACCAGTTATGACATCAGGGGCATCGCCATCCTCTTGGCGGCAAGCAGCATAGACTAAGGTTGCCTGTCGTGCCTCAGTATTACCAGTACCTCTGCCCGATGCTCCACAGCCACGTCTATTACCATTTCTGCCCCTGGCCTGGCCACAGCCTCTCGGTGGCTGCTGACCACTTCTCACTAGCTGTATGACCCTCTGCTTTGTAGCTTGCATCTGTACCGGCCTCTAAGGGCAATCCCTGACCAGATGATCCTTGGACCCACATCTAAAGCATGCGCCAGTACGCTTCCAACACTCACCTTGGTGAGTCCTTCCACAATCCGCACAAGCCGACGGTCTAACCATAGTCACCGGAACTGCTCGAATCGCCACATCAAATCTAGCCTTCTTAACAACCCTTCCTGAAGAACCCAAGGGCCCTAAATCCCTTCTGAACCTGACCCTATCCTTCTCGTGATTCTGGAGCTCAGAGCGCTTCACACCCTCAGCTATTTTTGCTTTTTCAACAAGGACAACAAATTCACGCTCCCTCTGTGGAGCTATCAGCACTCGCAGCTCTTCCCTAAGACCATCCTTGAACCGCACACTGCACTCATACTCAGTGGCAACAATCCCACAGGCATATCAACTTAACCTCAAAAACTCTACCTTGTACTCTGCCACGGACTTATTCTCCTAGGTCAGACTCAAGAATTCCTTCCGCCGGGCGTCAAAATAACTCGCCCCGACATACTTCCCTTGAAAGGCTACCTTGAAGAAATCCCACAGTAAACAATCAACCGGTGTACCGTCTCTCAGTATGAGTCACCATTGGTAGGCCTCGTCACGCAGTAAAGACACTGCCCCTTTCAGTTTCTACTCCACCAAGCAGTTTAGGTCATCCATTATTCGTTCAGTGGCCTCCAAATAGTACTCAGCCATATTTGGGGCTACACCAGATACACCCCTGAAAATCTATGCTCCGTTAGCTCAAAGTCACTCAAAAATTGATCCACGGCCCACAGATCCAGTACTTGCCCTAGCTACTCTCTCTAACGCTCGGAGCATTGCTTGGGACAAGGCATCATCCCCCGTAGCTTGATCTTGAGACCTTGTCTCAGTCACAGGTGATGTTGGTGCCTCCCTAGCAGGGATATGACCCGATGCTGAAGATCCAGCCCTAGCACTACCTCAACCCTACCATGTCCTCGAGCACCCCTTCCGCATGCAGCTCTTGTGCTCATATCGATATTGCGTATTATCTGTTTTTAGAAGTCTTATGCATCAGTTCATAATTCCAATATTTATTAACAAATATTTTATGAAAAAGTGGTAGTTTAATGTTTTGTTTTTACAGATCGGAACCTAGCTACAGTCTTCAGTCTTCTACAGTTTTCAGTTTTCCTACAGTCTTAGTTTACCCTAATATAGAGTTTTAGTATAGTACTACTTTCTATAGTAGTCTCTCAGTATCATAGTTTAGTCTATATCAGAAAAAAATATCAGAGAACTTACAGATTTGGCGCCGGAGACTCGGTGTGCCACAGTATCAACATTCGAAAACAACCAAACTCACTTAAAAATCATTTTTTTTCAAAAGATCAAGGTTTAGAAAAATTTTAGAAACCCTTTTAAGAAAATTTTCAAGAAATCAAAAATTTTTTTTAAATAATCTAAATCATAAAAGTCAATTAAAGGAAGATTTTAAAACCCATACCACAGCCGAGTTTTGCAACCTGACTCTGATACCACTAAATGTAACACCCTAAACCTGGCCCAGATGTTATGGCTGAATCTAGCATGTCACATAGAAGTTACGTTTGAAATCTGATTAAAGTTTAAAACCCCTTTTAAGTGATAGTGTCACTTAACCAAATCATTTCTTTAAAACCATTCTTCTATATCTGTTCAGTTACTTAAAACTCGCGAAAGCCTTTATTGTTGAAAGGAAATCGTGTGAATATTTTTGAAAACAGTTATTAGTTTTGAAAACTCGATAAACTATACTAACAGTTTGAATCGATGAAAACAACACAAATAAAGAAAGTTAAATCAAAACCCAAAATGGCCTTATTACACAAATGAAACCCAAACAGAAAATTTAAACAAAACAAATCCAGAAACAAAAGGCATGTGGCCACACCGAGTCCCTTGCAACTCCAAATCGTCTATGGCTGGAGGTTACTTGCACATTAAAATAAAAGGTAAGCTTGCAAAACCTCAGTGTATAACTCCCCAACTGAAACAGTGATCAGACATACAGAACAAACTGGGCCGAAGCCTTATGTAGAAAACAGATCAGTCTGGGCCTTACCCCTATACAGAACAGTGTGGGCTCAAGCCCATTATAGAATCAGAACAGAATATGAATGAATCCCAACCGAGTCCAACCATCACACCACTCGTACCAACCATCACACCATGTGGCGAATAACTCGACCCACCCAACCAGCACACCAATACGTAGCCTGCTAATAACAGATATCGTGGCAGAGCCACCAGAATCAAAATACGTGGCAAAACCATTATTAACAAAATTACGTGGCATAGCCACTAAAACAGAGCTACCTCCAAATCATACCCAAGCCCATGCAGAATGTCATGTCATACATATATATAATGTGCATACAGAAGATCATACTCATTAGTCCACCTATTTCTAGGGGTATAATGGTCATTAATCAAGTTTTGGAGTCTCGGTATCTAATACATCCTCCATAAGGGGTTTGCGTCGCTTTGAGCGACTCAGTTAACTTGTATGGTCAAAACAAAGTTTATGGGCCTAAAACCCATATTGGGCCCAAATGGGCCCACACGCTTGTGTGGCCCATTCAGTCTAATTTCGCATTTGGCACCGCTAGCCTTACAATCCAATCTAACAACGATCACCTACAGGTTATTTTACCTATATGGGCCCGTAAGCCCATTGTTCCATTTAGGCCCATCTAGGCCCATAACGGCCCGAGTGCACAAAAATGCACACGTAGCATCCAAAGACTTTTGCCCACGATTTGTGAGCTTAATTCACTCCACAAGCATTCGCACGCCCGTAAGGCCTCGAATGCTGACATTTTGGCATTTTAGCTTTTCGACACTTGCCGACTTACACTACGATAGGGTGTGGTTACACACCTAATTTACAGAGAGCGCAACAAATCCCTCGATACCGAACCTTGATTGTGATAAGCGACTTGCCTCACCTAAACTATTAATTAGAACCGACCAACACCACTAGCCAATTCACTACATAGCAGTAAATTATATTAGCCTAAATTGAATACAAATATGGCTTGAACCCACAAAACCTTCGGCTTTTCAAATCCAACAGGATATTCGGCCCCTAAAAACCAAGATAGCGCGCTTACCTTAACCAAAAAGCAAAAGAAAGGCTTGAGTAGTAGAATGCCCTTACGCTTTGTGCCTCTTGAGAACACCTATAAATCCGATCGGTACAGACTATGGATTTGAAGTTGGGCATTTGGTTCTTAAAGAGAAGATGATTAAGAATAGTTCAACAATTTGACAGAAAGAAACCCACTTACTGATTCTATCAATACTTTTAGCAGCATCTAAAAAAAGTAAGAGAATGTTTGAAATCTGGCCACCAACTTCCCTAAATGAAAGCGTCAGAGATGAAAACACCTAGTGGACAGGAGAAAGACTGATTCAAGAGAGAACACAAAGAAGAAAATGGAGAAGAAGAGAACCAAGAGTTTGGCTATGAAGAAAAAATCGAAAGAAGTGAGCAAACGGAAGAGAAATATTCGGCTTAAGGAGAACCTGAGAAGATAAAGGTTGAATTTGGCTAATTAAATAAAGAAAAACAAAGGATTGAAAAAAAGAAAAGAGAAGAAGGAAGAATGATTTCGGTTGTGCAGAGAAAAGAGTATCAACAATAATTCGGCCTAGACTTGAAAAATATAAGAGGGTTAGGAATCAAAGATGATTCAATCAGGAAAACGGATTAGAGAAAGGAAATGCCAAATCAACAGAAGCACATGAAGAGCAGAAGATTTCTAAAGGGGATTCAGCATAGCTAGTCAAAGGAAACGACAGGTTTGGTGTATTGTGTTTTGGCACAATGGACAAAAGCAAGTTGAGAAGTAAAGTCGAGTACGAAAATAACCCGAACGAACAAAAATGCACAAATTGAAGAGAAAAGCTCCCAAACGAAATAGAGATTGGCTACCAAAAGCCAAATGAGAAAACTCCTATCCAACCTTACTAATTCGGCACCTAGAGACCGAATGTCCAACCCCAAAGACCCCAAATTCGGCAAACTCTCACCCCCTCTCTAATCCCACAATTAGCTCCATCAAATCCTCCTCTTTTCACTCCCTTTTTTGCTCAATAATCCACTCTTCCAACTACCAATTTCAAAGTCGAATCACAACTTCTACCAAGACCAAAGCCAAGTCAAATCTTCCCCCTTTTACCAAGTCAACCAACAAACTTAAAGAGTCTGCAACCAACTCTACCTATTGCCGCATTTAAGTAGCAAAATAAATACATCATGCAAGCAAGAGGATTCGAACACACATCCCTTCCTATACTTATGGCGTCATTAGCCACTCCACCAGAGGCTCATTTGTGTTATAAAACAAATACAACTATTTATACACCCTACACGCCAACGTCCAGATACCCTTAAGGAGAAAATTAAAAATTTTGCCAAGGGTCTGACTTGAACCCAGGCTTCCTAAAAACCCCCCAAACAGACCCCAAACATCAAGCCAACATGCCAAACAAGCATTTATGCCAAAACATGTTATAACCCCTATATTTTTGGGGCATTACAATCAATCTATCGGAAACTTGAACTTAAGGAACTAAAGAACACCCTAATAACACTGCAATTAGCCGATAGCTCCTTGATGCACCCAAAAGGTGTAGTCGAAGATGTATTGGTCAAGGTACGGGTCAATTTTGTTGTCCATAATTTTGAGGAAGATCAAGAAATCCTTATTCTGTTGGGTAAGCCATTTCTAGCCACTTTTAAATCAAAAATCAATCTTGAACAAAATGAGCTAATTATAAAAATCAATGACAAGATAGAAGTGTTCAAATGTGGTCGAGATTCCTAAAGTGAGGGATTTCTTAAGGAGGAATGTAACATTTTAATTAATTTAATCCCTAAAGGCCTTGATTGAAGATACTTTTCAAGTTGTGCAAGTGTAGGTACTCATAATGTAAAAGAACAAGAAAAATGGCGAAATCCTAATGGAATGGGAATGATTGGAAGGCCTAGGTTGGTCGCGAACAACAATTGAAGCCAATAGTGTTGTTTAGGGAATTGCTAGAGGTAGCATGACATAGTTGTTAAACCATTGAACTTTATTAACTTGAACATGTAAATTAGATTTATTCCTTAGTTTGTAGTTAGATTTTAGGATAATTATAGTGTAATTATATTTTAGAATTAGGAGTAATAAGGCTTTGGATGTGACGGGACAAAAAGAAGCTAATCGAGGGTAATAATGGACGACCAGAAGACTTCGACATATATTGAAGGGCTAGGAGCAACATCGTCTCATGTCATGCATAGGCAGTGGTGCTACACAAGAACTTCAAAGCCATGATACCTGGTGTTAAGGTGTAACGCCCTAAATTTTTGGGTTTTTCTTAGATTGATCCCTATCTGATAAAATGTTTAAATGTTAGTATTTGGGTGTGTAATGCATGTTTGGAGTATGATAATGGGCCTATGGAAGGCCCATGTGTTGGTTAAAGGCTCGGCAAAAGTTTGTGTTTTGACTTAGGAGATAGGGGACCATTGAAAGTAAGGGTCTTAAGAAATTATGTGCGAAATATAGCACAAATGAATCAGTGGCAAAGTGGCAAGGGGGATGCCACTAGGCTCCTTAAAAGGTGGCGCCTAAAGGAGCTTAGAGGTCATGGGTTCAAACACCAGAGGTGGCAAAGGTAGTGTTTTATTTTTGAGCTTGAGCAGGTAAGAGGTTGAAGCCGAATTGAACTTTGCTTGGGGAGTGTTTGAATCGGTCATGAGAGGATATTGAGGAGTAAATCAAGGAGTTTTGAATTTCAAAGAAGGTGGCCGATTTTGGGTCTTTGCAAGTGCAATTCGGCTAGGGGACTTGGTATTTGCATTTTCGGTAATAGGTGCTAGAGAGTGCCGAATGCTCCTTTTGTTCTTTGATAATTTAGTGCCGATTTCCTTAAGTGTGGAAGCTCTCCTTTTCTGTCAATTACGCTTAGCCTATTAGGTATTTTTGTTGTCACTTCATTCTTCTCATTAAACCTTAAAGCTGAACCCTATTTCCCCTTGTTGCCGAATCTGCAGTCGACGAAAGGACTTCCTTTTGTTTTCTTTTCTATTCTCATCTATTTGTTTTCTTCTTCTCTTCTTCTCAAACCATAAACCGACCCCTTAGTACCACTCTTCTGCCAGCCGAATCTATTCTCCCTTTGTTTCTCTTCTCTAAACTCTTGTCGACAACTACAAGAAGAAGCCGAAATATCCCTGCCGTTTGCTCTTTACCAAAGCCGAACCCTCTTATCCTTTTACTTTCTCTTCTAAAACCTTCCATAAGCCGAAATATTCAACTTGCCGAATCCACTTTCTTCAATTAAATATATCATCTCTTCTCATCCTACTTTTGCCGAACCTTATTTTTGATCGAAACTCATTGTGTTTGGCCGAATCCTTTTCTCTCTCAACTCTTTCTTTCTCACTATTACAAGTGCATCGGCGGTGGTGAGGACTTGGATTGGTAAGTATTTCGTAGCCTTATAAGCGTTGGTTTCATGATATTAAGGCAAGTAGCCGAACCCCTTAGAGGTATTGTCGTTTGAATTAAAAGGCTCTTTGGCCTCTTTCTTTTGTGGAAGGTGTAATAGCGTAGTCAAGGAGAGGATCGAGCATCGAAGGATCGTGAAGATCAACGCGGTTGGACACTTCGATCTAGTCTATAACCGAAAAGGGTAAGATTCTAATGACTTAGGCTATTTAGGCCGATTATGGTAAGGGGTTTATAGCTCTTTGGTTATCGATTATTAGACTAATAATTAGCGCTCGATTGTAGGCTCCTCGTACGTGGACTCCGTCGTTGTTTCATCCATTAACAGGTGTGTAACGTATCTCCATCATAGACTAGGATGGCTAAAGGCCGTAATAACCGGAAACTATGCTAAAGTGACCGATCGAAAGTGACCGAAAATCAGTCTTGGAGGGATCTAAGGGTAGCCGAATACTCTGTTGTGGTCAAACTAGGGGTTGACGACGGCGAAATTGCAGAAGGTGCAATTTCGAGCGTTTTGGTAAGTTGGGCTTCGATGGGCCGAGGTGGGCCCAATGGGCTTCCGAGCCCAAGTTGGAAATTGACCATTAAAGACTTTCTGGTAACATGAACAATAAAAAGATGGTTAAGTTGGTAAACTAAACCTAAAAATTAGACGTAATGGACTGGAGACAAAATGGACTTAGTAAGGCCCATTAGGGGTTTTAGGCTTAAAAGGGCAAAACTGGAAATTTGGCTTAAATGGACTTCCGTGGTTATATGAGGGCTGATAAATTATTGGATTTGCACAAAATCTCTAAAAATATAAAAAAGGACTAAAATACCCTTAAATATGGAAAATTACCAAAATACCCCTAGGTGTAAAAAGACTATTATACCCCTAGGGTCAATTCTGTATGAAATGTATTATTTTATGTATATGCATGAGTAATCTTTATTATGAATATATCTGATGCATGAGATGCTATGTGTTGCATGCTAGTATGATTACATCTGTTGCATGGGGTATGGGTTTATGACGGAGGAAGCGTTCTGGCAGCCTCGCTGCAATCTGGTGACTTTGTCACATTATTATCTGGCAGCCTCGCTGCAATCTGGTGACTTTGTCACATTATTATCTGGCAGCCTCGCTGCAATCTGGTGGCCTCGCCACAATATCTGATCTGGTGACCTCGTCACAATATCTGGCAGCCTCGCTGCAAACTTTATCTGGCAGCCTCGCTGCAAATATCTGTGGTGTGTAGCGGTTGGGTGGGTCGAGTAGTCTCCCCACATGGTGTAAGGCTAGTACGGGGGTGTTATGGATGGATCTGGGTTGGGTTTCTGTTTGCATATTATATCTGATCTGTATCTGTTATGGGCCTATGGGCTTAACCTGGTTTCTGTAATGGGCCAAGGCCCAACTAATCTGATTCTGAGGCTTGATCTGTTTTGGCCTATGGTTGAGATAATGTTGCACACTGAGTTGTCAAACTCACCCCCTTTTATTTAATCTCTATAGGTAACCCTCAACCATAGTGGGCTTGGAGCTGCGAGAGATTCGGAGTGGCCACAGCATCTGCAATAAAACTGGTTTTCATTTTGATTAAGTATTTTATTATTATGTTATTTTTGGGTTTTATTTTGTAATAAGGCCGCTATCTAAGTTTTTATTTGGTTTAGTCTTTCGTTGATGATTAAATTACATTTTATAGAATCGCTAGTTTAGGCTGCGCTGGTTTCAAAATCTAAGAACGTTTTCAAAAACTCAACGAGTGAATAATATGGATAACTTGAAGAATTAATAAACTGGTTTTAACAAACTTACTCTTTTGATTCAAACCTCACTTAAGACACAACAAGACTAAAAGGGTCGTAAACTTAGTTTTAGGATCGTGTGACGCACCAGATCTGGTCATAACGTCTAGGCCGGGTTTGGGGTGTTACATAAGGTGTCGTGTCGCGCCATACACAAGCTATGGCATAATACGAGCACTTTATAACTATAGCGCTATACATAATCAAAATCGGATGGTAATTAGTGGACTCAATATCTGAATGGTAATTAGGTCAAATTAGTAATAATATCACAAGGAATTTATTACCTTTCATAAATTTAGTAAACAAACGACACAAATTCAATTTATTAATTTATTCTTCGCAATAACAACACAAATATAATTTAGTAAACAAACGAGGGATTGAGCCAGAATAATTTAGTAAACAAATTAGTGGTTTAATTTTGTAATTTGTCATTCGAGAATTAGCTAAAATGAAGCTCTAATACCACTAACTATAACACCCTTAAAGCCTTAGCGGACGACTGGCAAACTGAGGTGAAAACTCAAATAACCAACTATATTAACCCCTAAAGTTTACGATTTTTTTTATACAGATGCAATGCCAAGATCATAGACAAATACATCTACTTAGCACATATATATTTTCTTCATAATACAATCCACCAACTTAATGACAACCTAATCGGATTTAACAATGTTCAATAAAATAAAGTTAATACAACTCGAACATCTAAACTGCCTCAATATATGCACGTTACAAGCAAAATAAAGATAGGCTCAAAAAAGGCCTAAAGATTCTAGCTACGTCCCTCTTGGAAGTCCAAGAAATAATTTTTTTTATGATACCTAAAGGGCAGGAAAAGAAAGCAGGTAAGTTCAGGTAAAACTTAGCTAGTGCCTAGTTTAACCATTGAATTAGGACTTCACAATGCATAAAAAATCAGTATAATATCGCTACAGTTCACAATTTAGTACAGCTCACATAATGATACAACTCACACATCATACGGCTTGCATAATCATACAACTCGCATAGATACAGTTCACTAAACCATACAACTTATACAGATATAGTTCGCAAAATTGTACAGCTCGTATAGGGACAGTTTGCATTAACATACAGTTCGCATAATTAGTCTCTTCATAGAGTCTCTCACAATGACACTTCGCAGGGTTTTAGTCTTGCAATTTACTCACTGTGCTACAACTTACACATAAAGCGGGCAATGAAGTGTGAATAGTCTTGGAACGATGGAAATGTGCAAGTGTACACAATCGTTACCAAGTAATAAAGTGACAAGTAAATGTCGATCTATCGTATCTACAAGGATCGTGAAAAGAATTATATATGAATGCAATTAAAATCACTTTGGTGAAGAAAAATATTATGATTTTAAGGAAGTGATTAAAAACTAAAATTTAACTAAGTAAAATAAAATAGAATAAAAATAAAAGTTTCAAGGCACGATTTATGAAAAACAAGTTTAATCAAAATGACATAATTGTGTTAGATTAATTACATTTCTTAACTTAATATTACTAAAACAATGTCCATGCTGTGACGAATAAATTCACGTTAACTTGGTAATTCGTTAACTATATCACATACAGAATTACTAAATTAAGTAATCTCTTGATTCAAACAGTTAATCAATTTAAATAAGCAAGTAAAAGATTAAATGAGGTAACAATATATTCCTACATTGAAACAGTTTAATCACAATAATCTTGCAAGTTTTGCAAGGCTAATGCACTATTTAATACCGTTACTAATTAAACCCTCAACCACCTTAGAAGATTAAACATACATTGATTAAGTATTGTGTTAATTAATTACAATTTCAACATGATTAATAATTAATTCATTAGTTACCTTACAATTGTAATGCAAGAATAACATAATTATGGTTTTAATTAATCAAACAATTTACCAAGACCTATAACAACACAAACATAATTTTAATAACTTAAGTGGACAAAATGCAATCAACCTAACATGAATTAAATTTAAGTCATGTTAATTAAATTTACAATAACAACAAAACAAATATTCATAGATATGTTCATAATAATAGGGTAGGAGGCATTACTAGACTTAAACCCAAGGACTATCAAACACGCCCATGGAGCAGACCGTATGTCACACACGGCCTAGACACATACCCGTGCGTCTACCCATATGGACAATATATAGGCTATTTACCAAGCCATTTGCCACCTTAAAAACACAAAAACACATATACCTATTCAAAAACATTTATCATGACATAATTAAGAAACCAAACCTCCCCAACAAGGCATCCACTCATCATTCACATGCCACAATCACCATGCATAAATATTACATATTTATCAATTTAATCATGCAAACTACCACATTCATGAAAGACATCAATACATGATTATACCAACAACCAACATTGGCCAGTTTCAAATGGCCTTATACAAAATGAGCCTTCAACTAACTTAGGACAACTTTGGCCAAATCAAATATGACACTTAACATAATGACTAAGTCCCTATACATGCCATACTTTCAAAAAACTATCACAAATATCAAATACCCGAAATAATGTTTCTAATAGTGTGATGTGAGCCTCCGACAAGTCCCAGTTCTGAGCTTGCTCGGTGACACTATAAGACAAGGGAAAGTAAAGGGAGTAAGCTAAAAAGCTTAGTAAGTTTATATGCAAATAATAAACATCTTAGCCACATAAGTTATTATACCATTCATATAGTGAAAGATAAGATAATCATCGTTAAATCCATATAACCATAACTTACTCATTCACAATCTTACCGGAAGTTTATCATTTATAGCATTCATACTTATGAATTTTCACGTACATTCCTGTACCACATCATCACACACAAACACATATTTTCACATCTTGAACATACGTGTTACATATATGTAGCGAAAGCTACCTCTTATCACATTTCACATAAATGCTCGTTCTCGAGCTAGTCACGGGTCTGCTCACACAAGCTGACGGTCAGGATGTAGCTACTCAGTGTTGCTCACACAAGCTGACAGGTATCCGCAACATATGCAGGATTACCTAGCCACTAGTAGATGTACAAGACTAGCACCCGGAATCACATAAGCACATAACCACACATTTGTTCCTAGTGACATGTCACTCGTATCCTATTCTATTCCAAAGGTTCAATTGGATTTTCCTCACTTATTGAAACTTTGTCGATTATGTCAAATAAATCATTCACACATTTTATACAATATTAAAGCATTAAAAGAAAAATAAAATGATGCATTATTTACATACAAACTTACCTCGGTACAAAATGACTATTTTTGCAATTTAGTCCACTACCTTGTCCTTCCCTATGTCAAGGTTAATTCCTCATCTTTCTTGATCTATAATAACACATTTCAATCTGTTAATTATCACATTATTCATTTCAGTCTGAAAACCATATTACAAAAAAATTACATTTTTGCCCCTAACTTTTCACTTATTACACTTTAGTCCCTAGGCTCGTAAAATGAAATGTATTCATTTTTCTCAAAACCCAAGCCTAGCCGAACCTCTTTCATGCTTATAACAGCCCACATTTTTCTTTTATTTCACATTTTTACTACATATTTTACAACTTTTGCAAATAGGTCCTTTTGATATTTTCATTAAAAATCACCTAGCAAAAGTCGTTTATCACACATCTAACATTCATATTCTACCATTAGACATCAAAACACATGCATGTCTAGCATGGGTAAAATTTTAAACATGAACCCTACTTCAGAATAATGGTAGAAATAGGTAAATCAGGTGATAACGACTTCAAAAACGTAAAGAGCATTAAAAATGGGGCTAGGATGCACTTACTATCAAGCTTGAAAGTTGAAGAAAACCCTAGCTATGGAATCTTGAGAATTTCGGCTATGACATGGAGAATATGGACAAATTTTGACTTTATTTTCCCTTTTTATTCTTTTATTAACCGAATGACCAAAATGCCCTTAAAGCATTCCTTTGAAATTTTATCCTTCCATGTCCATTTTTGTCCATCATGATATATAATGGTCTAATTACTAAATAAGGACCTCTAGTTTACAAATTCATTACAATTAAGCACCCAATGCTTCTAGAACACATATTTTACACTTTTTGCAATTTATTCCTAATAGTCAAATTGGAAATTTTATCGATAAAATTCCGTAACGAAACTTTCACATATGCATTCAATCATACTATAAACCTTAAAATTTATCACAATAAATTTTTCTACTTCAGATTCGTGGTCCCAAAACCACTGTTCCGACTTGGCCCTAAATCGGGTTGTTACAACTCTCCCCCCTTTAGGGATTTTCATCACCTAAAATCTTACAGAAAAAGAGGTTTGGGTACTTTTGCCAAAACCTCGTTTTCTTTGCAATTGAGTACACACCTGGTTCTTTTTTGCTATTTATGCAAACTCGAGATCACCAATACCTATAATCAGAATATTCCAACTTTTAGAACCCAAGAACGATTCTTAAACGACTAATCCTAAAATCATAAAATCGACTTACCGCTACCAAATTGAGCACAACTCCGATTCAAACGACGAAGCGTGACCTCCAACCTTAAAACCTTCTCCTAACACAGAACTCACCCATTACCAAAGCATTCAATTGTTAGTAGACTCAAATCAGAAGTTAAAGAGTCGCGAAATTTACCTAATAGCCGAGTACCGAGCTTGAGAAAAAAGAGTAATAATAATGCCAACGTAAGATCCACTAAAAAGAAAAAGAAAATGGCAGAAAAACACTAAAAAGGAAGGTAAATGGTGTCAAAATTCTAGGGAGGGAGAGAAAGCCGAAATTTGAAAACTAAACAAAAAGAAATAATCAGATTTTTGTTGATAACCCCACAATACCTTGATTCAGTCCCACAAATCCCACTACTTACAACCACCTCAGTATTTCGGCTAAACTAAAACTCTTACAGTCCACCGAGCAAAAATAATACCAATGCAGAGATTCGAACTCAAGACCTTCAGCACACTTAACACTCCACTCAACCACCAGACCAGCAGGCCCATTTTGATATGTTCTCACAAATAATTAAACTTAAGCCTATTAGGCAATGTTTAGTATTTATTCATAATAAAATACCAAATTTGCCCAAGTCATGGCTTAAACTTGGGACCTTTCACAGACAGCCAGGACACTTAACCACTGAAATAGACAGATATTAGTGTAACAATTTTAACAGAATCAGAAACATGAAATTTGAGGTGTTACAATTCGATTCATCAAGTCCATAAAAACGGCAGGAGCATTAGTAAGTCCAAAAGGCATAACAAGAAACTCATAATGTCCATACCTAATTTTGAATGTAGTTTTCGGCACATCTGACTCTTTAACTCTCAACTGATAGTAGCCGGATCTCAAGTTAATCTTTGAAAATATTGTTACCCCTTTCAATTGATCAAACAAATCATTGATTCTCGGAAAAGGATACTTGTTCTTTATAGTCACTTTGTTGAGCTATCGATAATCGATACAAAGTCTCATAGATCTGTCTTTCTTCTTTACAAATAAAATGGGAGCACCCTAGGGGAAAAACTCGGTCTCGCAAATCCCTTATCTGTCAACTCTTGCAACTGAGTCTTTAGTTCTTTTAATTCAGTCGGAGCCATCCTATACGGAGCAATTGATATCGAGGAAGTCCCAGGTACTAAATCAATAGCAAACTCAATCTCTCTAATCGAAGGTAACCTACGCAACTCTTTTGGAAAAACATCCGAAAATTTACAGACTACCGGTACTGATTCAATCTTCAATTCAGATACTTTCGTATTCAACACATAAACAAGAAATTCTTTGCAGCCCTTTCTTACATATCTTTGAGCTGACAAAAATGAAATCACAACAAGCAATTCACTCGATTCATTTGTTTCAAACCGAAGCATCTCACCATTTTCATATTTTAATTCAATAATTTTCTGTCTACAATTTACCTCGGCATCATACAATATCAACCAATCCATATGCAATGTCAACCAATCCATACCCAAAATAGCATCAAACTCATCAAATTGCAACAACATTAAGTCAGCCACAAAATAGCGACCTCGAATCATCAAAGGACAATTCTTGAAAACTTTATCCACTAACACATACTTGCCTAAAGGGTTTGACACTTTAACCACAAACTCAGTAGACGTAATAGGCAAATTCATACTAGTTACCATATTCATGCAAATATAAGAATGCATCGATCCAGGATCGATTAGTGCAACTATATTAGTACCATAAAGAGAAAATGAACTCGTAATCATATCAGGGGATGATGCATCCTCTCGAGCACGAATGACATAAGTTCTCACAGGTGCTCTTACTTCTGCTCTTGCAGCTGAATCCTTGGACACACCTTTGCTACTAGTCGCAATTCCCATATTTTTCACTAGCCTCCCTCTAGCTGCTGTGTTGCTCGATCTTGCATTCTGAAAATTATCTTTTTCAATCATTTTAGGGCAATCCTTAATGAATGATCTTGGGAGCCATGTTTAAAATAAGCCCGATTGATCATCCAACATTCACCAGAATGTCGTCTACTGCAATGTTGGTATTCTGGCTTATTAGATATCACATTCCCAAAACTCGCTATGGACGTAGCTCGGGCCTTAGAACCAAAATATTGCTCCCAAGATCTCTGCTAGGATTCCCAACTAAAACATTCGAACGAATATGCATATCCCTCAATTTCTTTGATGAGGACTTGTAATGGCCTAAATTTAGGGTTATCGGAACAGTGGTTTCGTAACCCCAAATCCGATTTAAAGAGAAATTTATTTTAATATTTTTGCATAAATATTGATATGATAGGAAAATTGTATGAAAATATCGATAGAAAAATTTTACCGATTTAGTGGTTAGTTAGAAAAAAAAGAAATTATTGAAGAAATTGGGTAAAAACAAGTTATCAAGACCTCAATCTCGTAAAACTGAGTCAAAAATATTTTTATAAATATTTATGAATGTTAGTAATATGGTATTAAAATTTCGTTAGAAAGTTTTAATGTTTGGGCAGTTAATTAAATGAAAAGGACTAAATTGAAAAGGGTGTAAAAGTTACTAGAAGGATTAAATAGTTCAATTGTCAAATGAGGAGGGATCTAAAGTGTAAATAAGCCCAAAGGAGATATTTTGGGTGACATAAGCTGAGAAAAATCAGGAGAATGGATGATTTAAGGGCAAATTTGGAATATTGCATTATTAACTAAATAAAACTAGGACTAATATGGAAATATCTAGATTTATTGTGATTTCTCTTCATTCTCATCAGCCAAAACACCATAGGAGGGGTTCTTTAAGCTGGTATTTCATATATTTTGCACCAAGTGAGTTAATTCTTGCCTTTTTCTTGTAATTTTTGTGTTTTTAAGACTTTTACAACTAGGTCCTACTATTAAATTCATTAGTTTTTGATTTCATGGATGAAATTGAAAGGCACCATGGTTGAGTGCTGTAAGTATATGATGATTTAGCATGGAATTTAAGCTTTAATCTTATTATATTATGATTTTGTTGAATGAAATGAATAGAAAGTGGATATTGAGGACCTATTTTTAAAAGAGTGTGAAATTGAAGTCTAGAGCTGAAATTCTGATTTCCAAAGGCTATAAATTAGTTTAAAATGATAGAATAAAGTGTTAATTGAGAAAAATCAGCTCAATTGAGAGGTTAATTGAGTAGGGACGAAATTATCATTTATTAAAAGCTTAAGGGAAAAATGGTAATAAACCTCTTGCACTAAAACAGTTTTGGACAGCAGCAGTAGTCCAAATTTGAAAAATCACCATAAATTGTAGAAATCGAATTAGAGGATGAAAAAAATATAGAATTAAATATTATTGAGTCTAGTTCCTCATAGAAGAAACGATGTAAGCAATGGAATTGTAAATCATGAGATATAATAAATTTTGTGATACAAGGTCAGAATGATTTCGGGTTCCCTTGTTCTGATTTTGGAATATCACCACAAATTGGAGAAAAATAGGCTTAAATATATATGTTTGAAATCTTTAATGAGTCTATTTTCAAGAAAAATAAGCAGGAACATCATATGAGTTCCGTACAAGGAGATAATTAATTTTTAGTAAAGAAAAGTTGGAACTATCATACAGCAGAACAGGGGTGAATTTAAAGAATAAAATGTACTTATTGGATAAACCAAAAATTCTGAAAATTTTATGGTAAGAAGATATGTGAGTCTAGTTTTAGGGAAAATTGGTGGATCTTAATTTGGAGTTCTGTAGCTCAAGATAAAAATAATTTAATGACTATGACTCAAGTAGACAACTTTGAATGAACTATAAATAATAGTGGAATTGTAGAGAATGGTACATATGAACATGAAATGTTAAATTAATGATTAAATTTATCTATTTAGATACCAAAGACTCAAATACGAAGCTAGATTGAGGAAAGGAAAAAGTTTGGGATTAGTAGATTTTTTGTATACGAACAAGTATCGAGGTAAGTTCTTGTCACTTGAATTATATTCTTAAATGCTTGTGAATTTATTTTGAATGTTCGTTGTATGAAAATTGATGAAACATTGATATATTTGATAAAAAGAAGAAGAAATCCTGGTTGAATGAAAGGAAAATTCGATGGATCTCTGAAAAGGAATTAACGGTAAAAAGGATCTAGCCCGGACAGGTGATCCTATCCTGATCTAATCCTCCTGAAGAATATGTGTAAAATGGATTTAGCCCAGATGGTTAATCCAAATTAGGGTATGAATTTAGCCTGGACCGGTAATTCAGATCCAAGCTCATTAGAGTAATTGTCGTTGCAGGGGATTTAGCCTGGACTGGTAGTCCCGACAATACTCTGTGAGTTTATATTACAGGGGATTTAGCATGGACTGGTAATCCCGCTGTAAGGATGAGGTTCACGGGAGTGTGCTCTCTGAAATGGAAATGTGCGTACATGAAAATGAATTGACAGACTCGGATTTGTACACTAAAGTGTACCCCTAATAATCCATCAAAATTTCGAGAAATTCAACGGGATAAATATGCAAAAATAATAATGGAATGGAAATCAAGGTATTGATGAACTCATCAATCATTGTATATATTATTGATACATTGAAATTATTGGACTAACTTGAATGTTGAGTTTGTGCATTTTAGGGTAACAATGCATTGAATGGATGTATGGATGTTTATTGTATTGTATTGAAAATATTAGGAAAGTATAATTCTTGTTACATGAGCTTACTAAGCGCAATGTGCTTACTCTGTTTCCTTTTTCCCTGTTTTGTAGTATTAAAAGCTCGGAGGTCGGATTCGGTCGGAGACACATCATACTATCAACCTCAACATTTTGGTATATCAAGAAAATTTATTTTGGAAATCAATGGCATGTATAAGTAAATAAAGTAAATGTTAATGTGAAATGAATGTAAAGTTAGCCATTGGTGTGGCTAACAAACCTTGGTTTGGTATGTGATGAGGTTATTTTATGGATATGCATGAATATATCTTGAAAATATGTTGAATTGGATTGGTTAATTTGGATTGGTCTCGGTTTAAGTTTTGCAGAGAAGGTTAGATATCTATAAAGGGGTTATATTGAGTTAAAAAAAATTCTATGGTTTCGATTTAATTTCAATTTGGACTCGATGTATGTTTTGGGCTTTGAAGGCCCATCTAAGGGACGTCATAACAATGTTTCAGTAAATGAATAATATTTAACTCGTAATAACTAAAAAATTAATTTGGTAAACTCCGATAATGCCTCGTACCCTATTTCGGCGATGAATACGGGTAGGGGGTGTTACAGGATTGAAATGACTTACTCATCTGTCTCTTTCTCGAGTCTCTAGCATCGAGCTCAGCTTTTCTCTTTTCTTTACACAGCTGACTTATATACTTCTTTCTGAATTCCTCTTAGAACAAATCCCAAGTAACTCTTTCCTTGGGTACCATTGACACTAAAGTTTTCCACCAATGATAAGTCGAATCCCTCAGAAGTGAAATAGCACATTTCAGACACTCTTTTGGAGTACAAGAAAGCTCATCAAATACCCGAATAGTATTTTCAAGCCAAAATTTTACCCTTTTGGGATCACCATCTACATTAGCCCTGAATTCTTCGGCCCCTTACTTTCAGATCTTATCAACAGGAGGCTTATTCGATCTTATTATCTCTACACCTTGGGACGCTACAGGAATCGGTTGAGGAATAGGAGGGGTGGAGGGGGTTGAACATTCGGATTTACCCGAATAAACTCTGTATACCACTCATCCATCATATGGAGAAAGGATTTTCGAGCCTCTCCTCAGTGACTAGTTGTCACATGCTTACTATTGGGCGGCGCGGTCCCTTGGGTGGGAGCTGGCGCATTACTTTCTACGTCATCAGCTACAACTCGATCAAGATCCATTTACTATATGAAAACACAATTTAAGTTGTCAGGAGTCGTCACACTATCCCAATTTATATATGGCATGTATAGCTAGACTCGTACACACGTTAGGTTAGTCCGAGAATCGACTAAACCATAGCTCTAATACCACTAAATGTAACACCTTTTACCTGAGTCTGACGCCGGGACAGGGTACGAGGCATTACCGGACTTAAACCCAAGGAATCATACAAAACTGGGTCATAAAATTTCATTCAATTCAAAACCTTTCATACATACTCATAACATCCTTATTACAGGCCTACGAGGCCTTAAACATACATTGGAAGTGGTTAGTGACTAACTGAAAACTTTTGAAATTGTTACAACACTTAGAAAATTTTCATGTTTTGTAGAGTCACACGCTTGTGTGAATAGGCCGTGTGGTCACACACGCCTGTGTCCTCAACCCGTGTAACTCTCTGTTTATAACGTCATCAGCAAAATAGGGTCACACGGCCAAGTCACACTTTCATGTGCTAGGCCGTGTGGTGGATTTAATTTTTGCATTTAAGGTGCAGACTCTACACGCCCTAGGTACACACCCGTGTTCTAGGTCGTGTCATCCACACGGCTGAGACACACGCCCGTGTCTCTACCTGTGTGCTCCATACTGGGAATTCTGTTTCTCAAAATTAAGTTGCAGGAGACACACGGCCTATCAACATGCCTATGAAGCAGACCGTGTGTCACACATGGTCTAGACATATGCCCGTGTGGACAATATATAGGCTATTTACCAAGTCATTTGCCACCTTAAAAACACAAAAACACATATACCTATTCAACAACACTTATCATGACATAATTAAGCAACCAAACCACTACAACAAGGCATCCACTGATCATTCACATACCACAATCACCATGCATAAACATTACACAATTATCAATTTAATCATGCAAACTACCACATTCATGAAACACATCAATACATGATTATATCAATAACTAACATTGGCCGGGTTCAAATGGCCTTATACAAAATGAGCCTTCAACTAACTTAGGACAACATTTTGGCCAAATTGAATATGACACTTAACAAAATGACCAAGTCCGTATATATGCCATACTTTCAAAAAAATATCACAAATATCAAATATCCAAAATAATGTTTCTGATAGTGTGATGTGAGGCTCCGACAAGTCCTGATTCCGAGCTAGCTTGGTGACACTATAAAATAAGGGAAAGTAAAGGGAATAAGCTAAAAAGCTTAGTAAGTTTATATGCAAATAATAAACATCTTAGCCACATAAGTTATTATACCATTCATATAGTGAAAGATAAGATAATTATCATTAAATCCACATAACCATAACTTACTCATTCACGATCTTACCGAAAATTTATTACTTATAGCATTCATACTTATGAATTTTCATGTACTTTCCTGTACCATATCATCACACACAAACACATATTTTCACATCTTTGTTATTTTTCCCGTTGAACATTCGGAATGTTAATGGATACTCAAAAAGCTTGCATATACGTGTCACATATATGTAGCCAAAGCTACCCTTTATCACATTTCACATATATGCTCGTTATCGAGCTAGTCACGGGTCTGATCACACAAGTTGACGGTTGAGGCGTAGCTACTTAGTGTTGCTCATACAAGCTGACAGGTATCTGCAACATATGCAGGGTTACCTAGCCACTAGTAGACGTACAAGACCAGCACCCGGAATCACATAAGCACATAATCACACATTTGTTCTAGTGACATGTCACTCGTATCCTATTCTATTCCTAAGGTTCAACCGGGATTTTCCTCACTTATCGAAACTTTTTCGATTATGTCACATAACTCATTCACACATTTTATACAACATTAAAGCATTAAAAGCAAAATAAAATGATGCATTATTTGCATACAAACTTACCTCGGTACAAAATGACTATTTTTGCAATTTAGTCCACTACCTTGTCCTTCCCTCGATTAAGGTTAATTCCTCGTCTTTCTTGATCTATAATAACACATTTAACTCATTTAATTATCACATTATTCAATTCGGTCTAAAAATCATATTATGGCAAAATTACATTTTTGCCCCTAATTTTTCACTTATTTACACTTTAGTCCCTAGGCTCGTAAAATGAAATGTATTCATTTTTCTCAAAACCCAAGCCTAGCTGAACCTCTTTCATGCTTATAAGAGCCCATATTTTTCTTTTATTTCACATTTCTACTACATATGTTACAACTTTTGCAAATAGGTCCTTTTGACATTTTCACCAAAAATCACCTAACAAAAGTCATTTATCACACATCTAACATTCATATTCTACCATTAGACATCAAAATACATGCATGTCTAGAATGGGTAAAATTTTAAACATGAACCCTATGTCAAAATAATGGTAGAAATAGGTAAATTGGGTGATAACGGCTTCAAAAACGTAAAGAGCATTGAAAATGGGGCTAGGCTGCACTTACTATCAAGCTTGAAAGTTGAAGAAAACCCTAGCTATGGTGTCTTGAGAATTTCAGCTATGGCATGGAGAAGATGGAAAAATTTTGACTTTATTTTCCCTTTTTATTCTTTTATTAACCAAATGACCAAAATGCCCTTAAAGCCTTCCTTTGAAATTTTATCCTTCCATGTCCATTTTTGTCCATCATGATATATAATTGTCTTATTGCTAAATAAGGACATCTAATTTACAAGTTCATTACAATTAAGCTCTCAATGCTTCTAGAACACATATTTTGCACTTTTTGCAATTTAGCCTAATAGCCAAATTCGACACTTTATTGATAAAATTTCATAAGGAAACTTTCACATATGCATTCAATCATACTAAAAACCTTAAAAATTTATCACAATAATTTTTTATACTTCAGATTTGTGGTCCTGAAACCACTGTTCAGACTTGGCCCTAAATCAGCTGTTACAAATAGCAATAAAAATTAGAGGATAGGAAACTAGAATCAAATCCTGTGTTTCTCTGAAGTCTGACTAGTTTGCTCCGCTCCTCCTTCTTAACTCGTTCTTGTTGAACTAACGCTTCTACAAGAACTTGAATGCTGCTACCAATGGTGGTTGAAGGGATCTTTTCCAAGAGGGGAAATTAGCAAAGGGAATGGAAGGGGAAAATGGAAAGCAAAGGAGAGAAAAGCAAGTGACCAGGAGATAGATGTATAAAATGAAATATATAAGAACTGTGTTGAAATGAGTAGCAAAGGGAGGTATTTATAGGTGGGATTGGCTACTAAAAATAGCAAAAAAATCAGCATCCATAGACCCCCTTGGTCGGCCACACGTATAGCAAGTTTGAAACACCCCCTTAGTCGGCCACACATATAGCAAGTTTGAATGTTTCAAACTTGCTAAATTTAGCTAGGGGCAAATCTACAAAAGCTTGATAAGTGGAGGGATTTGAATGCAATTTTAAGGAAACTTCAAGGGCTGATTTACAAGTCAAATAATCAGCTAATTTAAGTTGATTGGGTCAGCATATTGGACGATTTTGGGCAACCTATGTGCTCAGTTGGATCAGTCTTTTGGTTTAGCAAAATTAGACCTCTTTTCATAATTTAATTAATAATAATTTAACCCAAAATAAATTGGATTAAAATTAAAATTAATTATATTATGTATTAATACTCATCTATTGGACCATCTTAGGCTGAGAAATTAATTTGCCTCGATGCTTCAAAAATCGCTTCCTGGTATTGCACTTCTAGCAGTATATGTCGAGCCAATTTTCATCCTTTATGCAAACTTGTTGAAATTAAATCAAAATTTATGAAAATTTATTATAAAATTAATTAAAATTCAATGTGTTAATAATTTAAGTATAATTTAATTATTTTATAATTATATTATATTTTTTACAAGAATTACACTGAAACTGCATGAAGTTGAGTTAAAAAGGGCATGAAAAAGTCTATATATTTTTGTGTTTCCAAGTCTCGTGAACAGACATATGGTAGATAGTCCCATGAAGAGTCACATTAGGGATAGTCCCTATGTACAGACATATGGTGAATGGTTTTGTGAACTATAACAGCCCAATTTTTAATAGTGTCAGAATAGTGATTCGAGATCACTAAATCTGACGAAAAAGTTAGAAAATTTTATTAATTAATAATTTAAGCGTGATTTTAGAAATATTTTTGAATTAGTGAATTTTGTGATTTAAAAAGGTAAATTGGGTCGAAAATGAGGTATCGAGACCTCAATTTTATAAACTTAGCCATAAATATTTTTATAAATAATTACGAATTGTCATTAGGGTGGTATTAAAGTTTCGTTAAGAAATTTTAACGTTTCGATGGTTAAATAATTAAAAAGGACCAAATTGAAAAAAGTTGCATTCCTGGGACTTTGTTCTGGTAAATCGGACTAGTAAATACTTTTAACAAATATTTACGAAGTTAGTTGTGTATTTAATTAGATATTGGCTAGGTGAATTTGACTTAATTAGGAGTAATTAGGAAAAAGGATTAAATTGCAATAAGGGTAAAAGTTTAATTATAAATTAAAGAAAAACTAAAAGGACTAAAGAGGAAATTAAACCATTTTCTATAGTTGAGGCGTTTAACGAGGAAAATATCAAAGATTTTATTCATTAATATATATATATATATATATGTTTGTTTAATAATTAAGTATATTATTATATTATTATTATATATAAAAGAAATAAATGAGTTAAAAGAAACAAAATTGAAACAAAAACAGAGAAGAAACAGGGGAGAAAGAATAAAAGAAAAAAGAAAAGAAAAATTTAAGTTTCAAGGTTAAAAGTTAATTTGGTAAGTCAATTTAATTTATTTTCTTATAATTTTTGAGTTTTTAGAAACCTAGAACAAAATATTTCATGGTTTATGTTGAAAATTTGAAAGTAATTAGATTTCTAGAAATTAGTTATCTTGAATAAATGAAAGAATTAGGGGTTGTTTTGATAGAATTGGAGGTTAGATTGTTAATTTTGTGAAGTCTAGGGACTATTTAGGTGGATTGTTCTTTGTGCTGGAAATTTTAGTTGAATTACTAAGTTTAGTGAGTAATTAAAATATTTTGCACCATGAGTTTTATTAGTATTAGCTTTCAAGGAGTTTAATGCTATAAATTAAATTAGCATGGTGTTAAATTATAAAATTTAAGAATTTAGGGATTGTTAATAAATTATATGTATATTTGGTTAATTATGGAAATGGTAAATTCGAGGATTAAATTGTAGAATAAGTTATAAATTTTATATAATAGGGACTAAATTGAAAGAATTTTGAAATTAGGGTTTCATGGAGAAATGAAATACACTAAAATAGTTTTGGACAGCAGCAGCAGACTAACTTTGAAAAATCACCAAAAATTGTGGAAATCGAATTAGAGGATGAATAAAATATGAAATTATGGCTTATCGAGTCTAGTTTTTCATAGAAGAAGCTGTGTAAGCAATGAAATTGTAAAATATGAGTTATAATAAGTTTTGTGAGACAAGGTCAGAATGAGTTCGGGTTCTCCTGTTCTGAATTTGGAAAATCATAAAAAATTGTAAAAAAAATAATCAAGGGCTTAAATTTATATTTTTAAATCCTTAATGAGTCTATTTTCAATAGAAACAAACAGGAACATCATCTAAAATACATACTAAGAGATAAATAATTTTTAATAAGAAAAGGTTGAAGCTGTTAAATAGCAGAATAGGGGTAAGTTTGAAGATTTTACTGTACTTATTGGCTAAACTATAAATTCTTAAAATTGTAAAAAAATAATTAGGGCTTAAATTTATATGTTTAAATCCTTAATGAGTCTATTTTCAATAGAAACAGACAGGAACATCATCTAAAATCCGTTCTAAGAGATAAATAATTTTTAATAAGGAAAGGTCGAAGCTGTTAAACAGCATAACAGGGGTAAGTTTGAAGATTTTACTGTACTTATTGGCTAAACTATAGATTCTTAAAATTTTATGGTAGAAAGATATTTGAGTCTAGTTTCAAAAACATCATGCGGATCTTAATTGGAATTTTGTAACTCAAGATATAAATAATTTAGTGACAATGACTCAAGCAGACAGCTTTGAAAGAACATATAAGTAAATAGTAGAATTATATATATATTAAGGATGTGGAATGGACAGGAAGAGTAGAAAAATATATGAATATTTAGGTATCATGGGTTACACTAAAAATGGCTATTTTGCAAGCTTTACGCTCACGGACTAAATTGGAAATTAGGCAAAAGTTGAATAAAAATTGAAATATTCAATATGAAATTGTATTGTATTGATGAATTTTAATTGTTCTAATTTTTGTAGTTAATCCTATACCGGAAACTCCGACTAAGAAAGGAAAGGATAAAGTCAACGAGGAGTAGCTCGAAAATTCTGGTTTGTATTACTATAGTTCAAATCTATTTATTATTAATTGTTATATTTTAATTAAAATGCTTGGTAAGTAAAATTAGGTAAGCAATTGAAATGATATTGATTTGAATGGAATTGATTCAAAAGTGTTTATGGCTATTGAAATTGAATGTGAATCAAATTGAAAATTAAAAGTGATTTGAATTAAGTAATCAAAGTATGATTACATGTGATTATCTGAAATATGTATTGTTATTGAAATTGCATATTGATTAGAAAGTGGAAAAGTGAATTTGAATTAAATTGTGATTGAATTGAAAGTGGAATTAAAATTGAAAAGTGATTTCAGAACCTTATTAACTAGTCGGGTTGGGTCGGATATAGTTGGCATGCCATAGGATTGGAAGAGTTCAGGGATTCTTCGACCTTGAGTCGATGAGATACTGGGTGTTACTATATTTATTCGGATAGATTCGATGAGATACTGGGTACCAAATTTCTTTAGCTTTGCCGATGAGACACTGGGTGTTGGAAACACAAAAACTTATATACTTTTTCATACCCATTTTTACTTAAATTCATGCAAATCTGGTAAAATTCTTGTTGAAAAATAATTAATTTCTATAAAATAATTAAATTGTGCTTAAAATATGAACATGATGAATTTTAATTAACATTATAGTTAATTTTGATTAATTTTGATTATTTCCAACAGATTTGCACAAAGGGTGAAAAATGGCCAGGCAGACACTGCTAGAAGAACAAAATCGAGAAGCAATTTGAAGTGTCAAGGCGAATTAATTTCCAGCCTAAGACTGTCCAATTATGTGTAATAATTCATAATATAATTAATTTTAATTTATTCCCAATTTAATTTGGGCTAAATAAATTATTATTAATTAATTATGGAAAAAATGGTCTAGTTGAACCTCACCAATTAAACCGAATAAAGTGAATTGAACTAGCCACAAATTGGGCTACCTAGAGCCGTCCATATGCTAACCCAAATCAGCATTTTTGATGATTAAACAAACTTGCAAAGAGGCCCTCGAAGAACTCTCAAAGTTGCATTCATACCCCTCCAAATATTGTGGCTTTATAGATATGCCTCAAGCCTAAAATAGCAAAGTTGAAACTATCAACTTTGCCACATGTGTAGCCGGCCAAGGGAAGTATTTATGCTGATTATTTTTGCTATTTTTAGCTGCCACATTCAACAATAAAAGCCACCCTTGGCTGATCATTCAAGGCATCACTCACTCCCTCATTCTCTCATTCACTCCTCTCCTCTCAATTTTACTTTCTTCTTTCTATTCATCCATTTCCTTGTGCGGATTTCTTCTCTTGGAAAAGAGGCTCTCATCAGCCATTTGGAGTAGCAATTTGGTGTTCATAAGCCACCTTGATAGCCGAGGACAACAGAAAATGAAGAACGGAGCATGCTAGTCAAGCCACAGAGAAACACCGGATTTGATTCTTGTTCCCTATCTTTTTAAGTTTTGTTGTTGTTTTGACGAACATTTTTATGAATATTTATGCTATTGAAATGGTTAATTTAATTAATTTAGCTTGAATTTAATTACTATTAGGTTGATTCATTTCGTCTGCTTAAATTATTAAAATTGTGTTTATGCTGTTATAGGCCTCGATAAATTGCGTGATTAAGTAAAATCATGCCTAAGTTATTCTTGCATTATAATTGTTAGATAACTAATGAATTAAATATTTAAACGGATTGAAATTATAATTAATTGACTCAATACTTAATCAGTGCATGTTTATTCTTCTAAGGTAGCTGAAGATTAAATTAGCATTGTATTTGGTGATACATATGCTTTGCATAACTTGTAAGATTATTGTGATTAAACTGTTTCAAGGTAGGAATACTTTGTTACCTCACATAGTCTTTTATATGCTTATTAGATTAATTAAATCGTTTGAATTGACATAGGAATATGTAAGAGACTATTTTAATTTAATGAGTATGTATGTGCAATAACATGTTTGCTTATTAGAATCCATTAAATCGGTTGAATTGACATAGGGATATGTCAAGAGATGAATGGATTTGTGTAGGTGAATATGTTCATAAGTTAGCAAATTACCAGGTTGTCGTGAAATTATTCGTAGCAACATGAACATACGTTTAATAATTCTAAGTTAAGAAGTGAAATTAATCTAACACAATTAAGCCATATTGATTAAATTCATATTTTGAAATCGTACATTAGAACTTGTATTTTTTATTTCATCTATTTTACTTAGTTTTAAATCATAGTTTTTAATCACTCTTTTCAACGAATTATTTTTACCTCACCAAAGTGTTTTAAATTACATTCATAAATAATTCTTTAACAGTCCCTGTGGGTACGATAACTCGACATTTACTTGTCACTTTATTACTTGTTGCGATTGAGTACACTTGCACATTTCCGTCGTTCCAGGTTTTTGGCGCCGTTGTCGGGGACTGTTTTAAAAAGTCATTATTTGTAAATTTGTTAGTTTTTCATTTTGGTTTATTTTTCTGTGACTATTTCAGGTGTTTATGAGTATTGACTGGATTATCGATTTACTCCATATAGACCCTAAGATAGAATGAACTTTTTGACAGCGTAGAAGATAAGCAAATTAGAGAAGGATTGAAGAGATGAATTTCGAGAATATGAGTCAAGGAAATGGAGCAAACCTTGCTCAAAATCCTATCCTTATTACTGATGATAGGGATAGAGCCTTAAGACAATATGTCGCACCAGTATTTAATTATCTTAATTTTGGTATTAGGAGTCCCGAAATTGAGGCACAACAATTCGAGTTGAAGCCAGTCATGTTCCAGATGCTCTAGATAGTGGGCTAATTCAGTGGAATGCTTAGTGAAGACCCTCACCTACACTTCAGACTGTTCATGGGGGTGAGCGACTCTTTCAAGTTAGCCGGAGTACCCAAAGATGTGTTACGATTGAAGCTTTTCCCATATTCGCTAAGGGACAGAGCTCGAGCTTGGTTGAACTCATTGCCACCAAACTCAATTTCCACCTGGCAAGAGTTAGCAGAAAGATTTCTTATGAAGTATTTCTCGCCTAGCAAGAATGCTAAGTTGAGGAACGAGATCACTGCCTTCCAACAAATGGATGATGAATCCTTGTATGAGGCATGGGAAAGATATAAAGAATTATTATGGAAGTGCCCTCATCATGGAATCCCACACTGCATCCAACTTGAGATGTTTTATAACGGCCTCACTGCTCACACGAAGATGGTAGTGGACGCTTCTGCTAACGGTGCTCTACTTTCTAAGTCTTATAATGAGGCTTATGAAATTATTGAGAGGATCGTCAGCAACAATTGTAAATGGCCAAACATTCGAGCAGTGTCCGGAAGACGAGTTGCTTGAATACATGAAGTAGACACTCTTACTTCACTCACATCTCAGGTATTATCAATATCCTCAATGTTAAAAAATTTTACCATTAATGGTCTAATAGTTTTGTAGCACAACCACCTAACCAATTTGAGAATATAGTCTATGTTTATTATGGGGAAAGGCATTTGTTTGAAGAATGTCCATCGAACCTTGAATCCATATACTACATAGGTAACTAGAACCAAAATCGAGGAAGACAAAGACTGCAATCCAATTTCTATAACCCATCTTGGAGAAATCACCTGATTTTTTCTTGGAGTAACCAAGGGGCCGGAACCAGTAACACTTACGCCCAACCCAGACCAACCCAACTGCCTAGTTTTCCCTCACAAGTTTAGAAACCAGCTCAAGCTGAGTCATCCAATAGCTTAGAGAATTTATTGATGGCATACATGGAGAAAAATGACGCCACTCTAAGAAATTTGGAGAATCAAGTGGGCCAGCTTGCTACTGAACTCAGGAATTGACCACAATGTGCTTTACCTAGTGATACGGAGAATCCGAGGAATCTGGGGAAGGAGCATTACAAAACGTTGACATTGAGGAGTGGAAAGATAGTGGAGCCCAATACCATCAAGCTGAAAAGGAGCAGGCTGATGCTCAAGACTCAAGGGATTCAACCGACTATTGAAATTCCAGTTTCACCAGAACCAAAATCTGCAAAACCCGACAAGGTAACTTCAGAACCAACTAATTTTGATCAACTAACAACTCCATTAGAGACAGAGTTGCCATAAAAGATGAATCAACCATTACAATTCCAGTAAAGAAACCACCACCACCCTACCCTCAAAGACTTCAAAAGTAGAAGCAGGAGATTCAATTCAAGAAATTTCTAGTCGTACTCAAGCAACTTCATATCAACACTGTTGGTTGAAGCACTTGAACAAATGTCAAATTACGTCAATTTTGAGAAGAATATCCTGTCTAAGAAGCGAAGACTTGGAGAATTTGAGACGGTAGCTCTGACGAAGGAATGCAGTGCACATTTTTAGAACAAACTACCCTCAAAGTTGAAGGATCCTAGATGTTTTACCATACCCTACAACATTGGAGCAACATATTATGGTAAGGCATTATATGACTTAAGTGCAAGTATCAACTTGATGCCTATGTCAATATTTAGAAAGTTGAGGATAGGTGAAGTTAGACCTACTACGGTTACACTTCAATTAGCAGAACGATCCTTAGTACATCCAGAAGAAAAAATTGAGGATGTATTGGTACGTGTAGATAAATTTATCTATCCTACTAGCTTTGTGATTCTAAACTTTGAAGCAGACAAAGAAGTGCCAATTATCCTAGGAAGACCATTCTTAGCAACTGGAAGAACCCTTATTGATGTGTAGAAGGGCGAGCTTACTATGCGTGTTTAGGATGATCAGGTAACATTTAACGTTTTTAAGTCTATGCAATTTCCTGACACAATTGATGATTGTTCTGCAGTATCTGATTTAAAGGATTTAATAATAGAGAAGGAACTCAACTATGTTGAGGATCCGTTGGAACGAATTCTGACATCAGACCCTCCAAGTGATGAAGAGGAGGATGAAGACCTAGCTTTGCTAGAAGCTAATCAAAAGGGATTTAATCTGCAATCCCATTTTGAATCTTTGGAATTAGAGAATAGGGATTACACCCAGCGGAAAGCCTCAATCGAGGAGCCACCTAAGTTAGAACTCAAGGTACTAACTTCACATTTAAAATATGTTTATTTAGGTAACGCTTCTACTCTGCCTGTGATTGTTTCAGCAGAATTAACTATTGAACAAGAAGAGAAACTTATCATAGTTTTGAAACAATTCAAAAAGGCTATCACAAGGACCATAGCTGATATTCGTGGTATTAGTCCATCTATATGCATGCATAAAACCATACTAGAAGATGGCAAGAAAGGAACGATTGATAGACAACGAAGACTGAACCCCATTAGGAATGACGTAGTAAAGAAGGAAATTATCAAGTGGTCAGATGCAGGTATAATTTACCCCATCTCAAACAGTTTATGGGTAAGTCCAGTCCAGTGCGTGCCAAAGAAAAGAGGTATTACAGTCGTTGAGAATGAGAATAACAAGCTAATACTGACTAGAACGGTTACAGGATGGATAATATGCATAGATTACCGGAAGCTTAACAAGGCAACTAGGAAGGATCATTTTCCTTTCCCATTCTTGGTGCAGATGCTGGATAGACTCACAGGGCGAGACTATTATTGTTTTCTTGATGGATATTCAGGGTATAATCAGATTACAGTAGCACCGAAAGATCAACACAAGACAACATTCACCTGCCCGTACGGTACATTTGCATTTAGACGCATGCCATTTGGTTTATGTAATGCACCTGCTACATTTCAAAGATGTATGATGTCTATTTTTACTGACATTGTTGAGAAGTATTTGGAAGTTTTTATGGATGATTTTTCAGTATTTGGGGATACTTATGATGATTGCTTAGCCAATCTAGCTAAGGTACTAAGGTGATGCGAAGAAACAAACCTAGTACTCAACTGGGAAAAGTGTCATTTCATGGTACGAGAAGGGATTGTTCTAGGGCATCAGATAACAAGACATGGGATTGAGGTAGACAAAGTGAAGGTAGATGTTATTAAGAAACTCTCACCTCCAACATCTATAAAGGGTGTTAGGAGCTTTTTGGGCCACGTCAGATTTTATCGAAGATTTATCTAAGACTTCTCCAAAATTGCTAAACCCTTATGCAAATTATTGGAGAAGGACACGACGTTCAAGTTTAATGATGAATGCTTGAAGGCTTTCAACAATTTGAAGAGTTGATTAGTTACAGCACCCATAATCGTCACATTAGACTGGGATTTTCCATTTGAACTGATGTGTGACGTAAGTAACTTAGCAATTGGAGCTGTCATGGGCCAGCGAAGGAACAAAGTTTTTCATCCCATCTACTATACAAGTCAGACTCTAACAGGAGCTTAACTGAATTACACAATAATAGAAAAAGAGTTACTTGCTATTGTGTTTGCTTTTAACAAATTTCAATCTTATCTTGTAGGTACCAAAGTGACTGTCTATACGGACCATTCGCCAATTAAATATTTACTTGCCAAGAAAGACGCTAAGCCGAGACTGATCCGGTGGGTACTTCAACTTCAAGAGTTTGATCTAGAAATTCAAGATTGAAAGGGAGTAGAAATTCAAGTTTGATGTTGATTGATAAGACGTATCAACAAAGGAAAAAGTTTCTTCACGATGTTAAGTACTTTTCCTGGGAAGAGCCATATTTGTTTAAAAAGTGTGCGGATCAGATGATAAGGAGATGCATCGCAGAAGATGAGGTATAAAAGATTCTATACCACTGTCATTCAGCTCTAAGTGGGGGACACTTCGGAGGTACTCGTACTATGGCCAAAGTATTACAAGCCGGATTCTTTTGGCCAACACTATTCAAGGATGCATATCCTTACATGAAGAGTTGTCATCGATGTTAAAGGGTTGGAAATGTCACCAACAAAAATGAGATGCCTCGAACAAACATCATTGAGGTAGAATTATTCAATGTTTGGGGTATTAACTTTCTTGGTCCTTTCCCTCCGTCCTTTGGTCACAAGTACATATTGGTAGCAGTAGGCTATGTGTCCAAGTGGGTCAAGACTGAAGCTTATCCAACAAATGATGCTAGGGTTGTGATGAAGTTCTTGCAGACACACGTGTTCACAAGGTTTGGAACCCCAAGAGCTATTATCAGCGATGAAGGGTCCCATTTTGTGAATAAGTGGTTAAAATGGTTATTAGATAAACATGGAGTGAAGCATAAGGTTGCTATAGTTTACCATCGACAGACAAATAGGTAAGTAGAGCTGGCAAATAAGGAGATCAAAGGCATACTTGAGAAGGTAGTTTGCCTGAACCGACGAGATTGGTCCAAAAGACTGGATGATGCTTTATGGGCTTGCAGAACAGCATATAAGACACCTTTAGGAATGTCACCCTATAGGTTGGTCTTTGGAAAAGCCTGCCATCTACCCCTGGAGTTAGAGCACAAAGCTGACTGGGCTCTTTAACAACTCATCTTGGATCCTAAGCTTGCCAAAGAGAAACGGATGCTTTAACTCAATGAGTTAGAAGAATTTTGAATGTTCTCATATGAAAATACCAAATTGCTCAAGGAGAGACTCAAGAAATGGCATGATAAACACATTCGAGTTCGAGAATTCAGAGCAGGTTAGTAAGTTTTGTTATTCAATTTCAGATTAAAGTTCTTTCCAGGTAAGCTAAAATCATGTTGGTTTGGTCCTTTTACAATTCATCGTGTCTATCCATACGGAGTTATTGAACTCCAAGGTAAGGGAGGTAAATTTCAAGTTAATGCTCAGCGTCTGAAACATTACTACGGAAATAAACCTGAACAGGATAAAATTTTGTTCAGTTTATCAAATATTTAAATTTTCTTGTCTTCATTTTTAATAAATGATTTAGAGTATATTTTCAGGTTTAGTATGTTTAAATAAATTCTGTCAATGAGATTGGAACTTAAGCGGGACCGCTTATGACCCCTCCAATCTTTCTTGGGAATTGATTTTTACATAATTTTCTAAGAAATTATTCCCTAAATGACAAAATAAATTTTGGGTTTTTCAAATAAAAGGGTCAATTTTGATCCAAGTTTAATTTGCAACTCAATTTCAAAATTTCATTAAGTCTAGGGACTTAATTGAATTATTTTTAAAATTTAGTTGCTCTTTTTGTAAATAATAAAAATTAAGTGCCTCTTTTTGTAAATATTTTCAAAAGGCATCTAGAATAAATATTTTAACTTAAAATATATTTTTATATATTAATATATTTTTATAATCCTAATAATATGATAAACCTTAATATATAATTATATCTATTATAATTTATGTATTAATTTTTATCAACTTAACATAGAAGTAAGATTGGTTTAATTATCATATTTTATTTTATTTTTAATAAATTAATAGCATTAATAATTTAATATGCATATGTTTGATTATTAATTGTTTTTAACTTTGAGTAGAATTAAACTTAGAATATTTAAATTATTAAATTTCTCTAAGAATTTCACTCTACTTCCTACTCCTTCCATTATAAATTCCATCCATCTATTCTATTCTTCTCATCCATTCAACACCTTTTCCCCCATTCATTCATCCTTCAACCCAAAGCACCAAAACCTCAAAAGTGCCGCAAGCTTAGCCTAGCATTTGGCTAGCACACGCTCAGCAGACTGCCCGCATGTCTTAGCGTATCAGGCCGTGTCACCAGCACCCCATCCGCGCGCACACCTGTTGCCCAGCACCCCATCCGCGCGTATATCCTGCTGCACTAGGCCACAACGTACGCACTCGCACACCCCACGCCAGGCCTGCTTGCGAAACGCCCATGCTGCTGCTTGCTTCCTAGCCTGCTACGTATTGCTGCCTACTTCTGCACCATCCGGCCAAGCACCTAGCCACCTTACATACCAAGCCCTTTTTAGCCAAGCCCTCCAAATTCTTTTAATTGCCATATTTTCCTTCATAATTATATGTTTTTTAGGAGTTCTTATATTTTTACAAAAAAAGGTGGTAAGACCTAATTTTCTCTTAAATTTTAATTTTATTCAATTATTTAATTTTTCAATTTATTGAATTACTAATAATTTTTATTAATTAAACTTTTGAGAAAATAAAATTTTCCATCTTATGTTTAGGTCAATTATGCCTCGCAAGAGGACTTGTGCCTCCACCCAAATTGACAAAACACAAAACAAGTTCCACTATGAAGAAGCCAAATTGAGGTACGAAAGTATCTTCAAAAATCAACATGTGCATCCAGAGAAAGGCTTCACATTAAAAGAGAGCAACTACACAGACTTTATGGCACGTATTCGTCAAGTTGGTGAAGCTCTCAATTAGGAATTTTTTTGTGAGAAGAGACCTAGTGTGGATGAGGAACTAGTTCGTGAATTCTATGCGAATTTAACCTCAAGCGAGTTGACTAAAGTTCCAGTTCACGGAATCAAGGTACCAATAAATTCAAATGCTATTAATAAGTTCTTTGAGTTACCTGATTTCGAAAATGATGAATATTTTTCTTTGTTGAGCAACATTAAGCCTGAAAATCTACAGGAAATTCTCGAGGAACTTATAGTTCCAAGTTCTAAGTGGACTATGTCAAAGCAAGGAATCTACACTTGTCGAAGAGAATATCTCACACCACTTGCGAAGGTATGGTTCTATTTCATCCGTTTCAGCCTAATGTCTAGTTTGCATGGGACTACAATATCATTAGAACGAATGGTCTTATTATACTCGATTTTAACTGCGAAGACCATTGATGTGGGCAAAATCATCTTGAGAGAAATACGGAACTGTGCCGTTAGACGTTCTGGCCCAACTTATTTTCCCTTTACGATAAGAATTCTGTGCTTGAAAGCTAAAATTCTTACAAACGTAAGGAAGACAAGGTATAGCTAGGGTACAATTATCGATTGGGACCTCTACCGAGTAACTAGAGATTCTGTTCTACAGCAACGAGTTGAAGAAAGTGAGGATCCCGAAGAAGAAGAAGATGAGCCCACAAAAATAGAGCCAGAGCAATCAGCTGAAGTTCCTGATGAGGCAGAACCAATGGAACCAGAAGCTGAACCTAATATCGAAACTTCAATGTTTAGAGCTCTACCGCCTAGCCCAGATCTTCGAGATGAGCTGTCAAAGTTGATGGACATAATGCAACATATGCAATGGCAGCAACGAGCCTACTGGAGACACTAAAAAATAAGGGATGACTCGATGAGAAGTGCCATTAAGAAAATTTACAATGACCCATTTAGTTTTGTACCTGAGTTTCCAGATTTCATATTCGAACCATGGAGTCCATTATCAAAGAAGGAGTGAAGTGATTCGTGCAAAGGAAATAATGATGAAGCAAAAGATGAGTCAAATTCGGAAGGATCTACAAATAAATAAAAAGGGGAGAATCTTGACTTTATTTTATTTTTGCTTTTAGGTTATTTTAGGATTAAGTTAATTAGGAATTTTTATTTTTTGCATAATAAAATAGGAGAAGAGAATCATGAATAAAATTTGAACAAGTCATAAAGTATAAAATGTGGCAATAGATATATACATGTCTAGGATTGGATCTAGAGAGAGCTTGGTACTTAAGCAGTCAATTTGACTCACCTCCTCTTTTTTAAAATCCTACCTGGTGTATAGTATCTATTCACTTTAAACAATGAGGACATTGTTCATTTTAAGTAAGGGGACCAAAAAATTGAATTATTTCCACTCAAAATAAAATTTTCTTTTAATTATGATTAGGATATATTTTGGTCAATAATTTGAAATTTTGTTCAGTATGCTAAACTTTAGTATGAATAAAATTCTATTATTTCAATAAATTATTATGTTATCTTAATAATGATATGAATGTATTTTTAATAAAACATAAAAATCGTACCATAAATTTTTAGTTCCTTACAAAAAATAAGGCATGCATGAAAGTTTAAGTCTTTAGATTTGACTTAGTGGTTTCTTGAGGCGAAATCCTAGGAGCATGGAATGTTGAAAATGATTTAGGCAATTATTGTTTGGACCGTTTGAGCCTTTCAAGCCAACCATGATAAATTTTACCCTTTGAAAACCAACTTTGAGACTATATGGCCTAATTTTATTTGGACCCTTGCAATATTTAGCGATCACTTTTCTCTTAATTATCTTTAAAATTGTCTCAAACACTAGACTCAATACTATTCAAAATATTCTTTGAAAATAAGTTTGGGGGAGTTGAAAAGAAGTATCAAATGCTCAAAAATTGTAGTACATGAAGCAAGTGCTCAAATTCAAAAAAAAAGTACTTGAAAATAGATGTACAAAAGAGCATGTGAAAGTAAAGTAAGTTGGTGTATCGAAGGTAAAAATTCCGAAGGTTTGATTTATGTTGAGTCTAGGGTTGTAAGCCAAAAATTATCCATCTTTTACCTACCCCTAGCCTAGCCACATTACAACCTTAATTAAGACCTATTGATCCAAGTTTCTATGCTACCTACATTAGTGGAGAGAAATTGTGATGATCAACATATGAAGACACAAGTTAAACTTAATGATTGCAGCTTAGTCTTGAATAAGGAAATAAAAATCATATTAGTAAAGGTTAATATGTCTTTGTTAAGAAAGCATTTAGTATAATTTTGCTATTGTAGTAATTTTTGAATTTAATTTGAACGATATATATACTTAAGTAGCATAACTATCAAATTTCTTGTTTTTGAGCATGAGTATATCAAATTCATAATTTTGGGAAAAATGTTGTTCTGAAGGAATTTTTCAAAGGTGTTTCCAAGAAATCCTTTTCAAAATTTGTGCATTACTCGGAACGAGCAATGAATTAAAATTGGACGTTCAGAAACACAAAAACTTATATATTTTTTCATACCCATTTTTACTTAAATTCATGCAAATCCGGTTAAATTCTTGTCAAAAAATAATTAAATTCTATAAAATAATTAAATTGTGCTTAAAATATGAACATGATGAGTTTTAATTAATTTTATAGTTAATTTTGATTAATTTTGATTATTTTCTAAAGATTTGCACAAAGGGTGAAAAATGGCCCCGCAAACACTGCTAAAAGAGCAAACCGAGAAGCAATTTGAAGTACCAAAGTGGATTAATTTCCAGCCTAAGACAGTCCAATTATGTGTATTAATTCATAATATAATTAATTTTAATTTATTCCCAATTTAATTTTGACTAAATAAATTATTATTAATTAATTATGAAAAAAGGGGTCTAGTTGAACTGCATCTGTTGAACCGAATAAAGTGAGCTGAACCAGCCACAAATTGGGCTACCCAGAGCCGTCCATATGCTGACCCAAAATAAGCATTTTTTCTGATTAAAAAAACTTAAAAAGAGGCCCTCGAAGAACTTTCAAAGTTGCATTCAAACCCCTCCAAATATTGTGGCTTTATAGATTTGCCCCAAGCCTAAAATAGCAAAGTTGAAACTATCAACTTTGCCACATGTGTGGCCGGCCTGTAACACCCTGAATTTGGGCCTAGAAGTATTGGGCCTTGGGCCTGGGTGCGGGTGTGAGATAGTTCAAAATAAAATTATTGATGTGTTGAATTCTGTTATGGAAGGTTATTATTAATGGGTTAATGTGCTATTTTAATGAACTGCGAAGGATTCATAGTGTGGGGAAAAGTCTTGGGCTAATTTCTGGGATTCTGGGATTTTTGTGATATTTGGTGTAATGTTGAAATTTTGATATATAGATGTGTAATTCGTGTTTGGAGTGTGTTATTGGGCCTATGGAAGGCCCAAGTGTTGGTTAAAAACCCGGAGAATTCTTGGATTTTTGGACTTAAGGAATAGAGGACTTGGAAAAGAGGAGTTGTAAGGAATTATGTGTGTAATAAGACACAAAAAAGGAATGTGGTGTAGTGGCAAAGTAGCGCCACTTAGGGGACAAGGAAACAAAGGGTCCAAGGTTCAAGTCTTGGCTCTTGCAATTTATTTTGGTTTTTCTTTTAAATAAATCTGGAAGCAAGTAGGTGAGCTTTAAAGTTAAATGTGTTGGACTTATGACACAAAGGAGCTTGTGTCCGAGTGGTGATGGCTTGACAGGGTTACTGAGAGGACTTTGGTTCGAATCCCGTTGCACGCAAAGGTTGATTATTTTGCTAATGCTTTAATTTTGGGGGGATTGATGGAGAATCCCACATCGGAAAGCTAACATGAGAGCAGGTGAAGAGCTAGCTTTAAATAGAGCTACCAGGAGGAGAGTAGGCACAGCCTTCTTGGCTGATCCCTTTCGCTTTATGGCGTGCCCATTTGGGTTGGGCATCGGCTAAGAGTGTTTGGAGCGCGGATTAACTTCAGTCTTCTATCAGGTGTGTATTTCTCACTGCTCTAGCGGTAGGACGGCTACTTCGGGTTGCGATGGGCCGAAGAGGCCATGTGGGCCCAATGGGCCTACGGGCCCAAGTGGATAAGTTGTTTGATTGTATAGCAAATATTGGGCTAGATTAGGTGAATCTCATATCTGTGGCTAGATTTAGGCTAAAAAGGCCACACGAGCGTGTGGACCTATTTGGGCAGACAATGGGCCCTAGGCCCATTCGCATTGTTATCTCTGTTTAGAAATGCTTTAGTTTACAAAGTTACTAAAATACCCTTGGTTTACAAAATTACTGAAATACCTTGGTTTACAAAATTACCGAATTACCCTCGATTTGCAAAATTACAAGAAATATCCCGATTTATAAAATTATTGAATTACCCTTGATTTGTACAATGACAGAAGTACCCTCGATTTGTAAAATTACTATTTTACCCCTAATTTGTAAAATTACCATTTTACCCCTAATTTGTAAAATTACCATTTTACCCATGATTTGTAAAATTACCGTTTTACCCCTAATTTGTAAAATTACTATTTTACCCCTAATTTGTAAAATTATTATTTTTCCCCTAATTTGTAAAATTACCATTTTACCCCTAATTTGTAAAATTACCATTTTACCCATGATTTGTAAAATTACCATTTTACCCCTAATTTGTAAAATTACTATTTTACCCCTGATTTGTAAAAATTACTATTTTACCCTCGATTTGCAAATTTACCGAAATACCACTGTAGGGTAGAATTATCGAGACACCCCAATGGGGTAAAATTACAGGTTTTGCCCCTAGGGTATTAAATGACTGTTTTGCCCCTCGTGGGTAAATGACTAACTTGTGTGATGATTGGGCTAGTTTGACCGTGGATATAAGTTGGTGATATGAATGACTTGACTGTGATCTATTCTTATTTGGAAAAGTTGCAATCCCTATGTGTTTAGGGAGGCTGTCGAAATAGTGCCTAAGGCTTTAAGGGGCTGTTACTAATTATTTTACTCTGTGCTTGTAAGGGTTAAAGGCTGCTGACTAAGGGCTTGGATCAGTGGAGCGTTCGGATCCAGATTTGTATATCAACTTCAGCAAAGGTAAGGATTTAGGGCCTTGTCCATGGATGCCCGAATATGGTAAGAGTATGTTAAATTTAGTTATCATTGATTCGTGGTCTAATGTTTTAGTAATCGAATGTAGGATTTACTTGGATCGGATATAGTCATCGTTCGTTGCAAGCAGGTGTGTAATGAACCTCATTGTAGCTTAGATTAATATTTGCTAAAAAGCCAAAATGCCTAAACTTCGGCATTTCGAACTTGTGGTTTTGTGAATGGTTTGAGCCGTGATACATACTATAAGATCGGTAATTGGATCGATAGAACAGGTAAGGGCTCAATTTTGTGCACGATGGTAAGTTGGGCCTTGATGGGCTGAAATTGGGCCCAATGGGCTTACGGGCCCATATAGGTAAAAATGGGCAATAGACATTTCTTAATAGACTATAGGCTTAAAACTAGTTAAATTAGTAGTTAATTGTAGGATTTGGACTAAGTGGGCTTAGACAACTGAACTAGCTACATAGGGCCCATTAAGGGTTTTTGGCCCATAACTCGGTTGTACTAAAATAGGCTAAAATTGTTGTTTAAACATTTAGAATTGATGAATAAGCATGGAAAACCCTAATAATGGATAAAATTACGTAATTACCCTTAAAACATGAAAATGTCTATTTTACCCCTAGGTGAAAAATGTCTATTATACCCCTAGGGTTTCATTCTGAATATGATGATTGTGATATTGTTATTTTACATGCTATGACATGATATGCACATGATATGCACATGATATGCTATGACATGTATACGATATGCCATGTTTTACTCATTAAATGCATGGGTTGGGTTATTATATGATGGAGGAAGTGATAAAGGGCTTTGCCTCAGTTTACCGAAAAGGGCTTTTGCCCCAGTTATTAAAAGAGGCTTGGCCTCCAGTTATATGATAAAGCAGCTATGCTGCCAGTGGAGAGTTTGCTTGGGTGGGTTGAGTTATTCCCCACATGGAGAGCTTGATTGGTACGGGTGGAGAGTAGCGGATGGTGGGTTGAGTAGTCTCCCCTACTGGGCTTTGCATACATACATTGACATTACATGTGATATTGAAATGGGCTTTGCACACGTACACTGATATTATATGTGTTGTTAAAATGGGCCTTTGGGCCATACCGTTTACAGAAAAGGCTTCGGCCCAGTGAATTGATTTATGAAAAAGGGCTAAGGTCCAGCAACTGATATTTGAAAAGGGCTTCAGCCCAGTTATATGTTGAGACTGATTTGGGGGCTTAGGCCTAGTCTGCTGATATTGATTTGGGCTCTGTAAGTGGCTTGTTGCACACTGAGTTTTCCAAACTCAGCCTTTTTCCTTCCATCCTTGCAGGTGAGCCTTAGATTGGTGGACTTGGAGCTGGGAGGGATTTAAAGTGGCCACATGGACTGGTCTGTTGGATTTCTAATTAAGTTACCTATTTGAATTTAGATTTAATTATTTATTTCTGGTTTTGGGTTGTAAAAAGGGCCTCTTTAATTATTTTTATTTTGGGTTTTTATTCTTTACTTATTTAAATTGGTTTTAGCTTACGTAGGATATTATTTAAATCGAGTTGAAACTAAATGATTTCAAGACGTGATTTTTATAAAAGTTACTTATTTTCAAAATAACACGATAACCAAGCAAAGCTTCCACAATTTTAAATGATCTTGTAGATAAATATTTCAAATAGTTAAAATGTGGAAATGGTAGTGTGCATGCCTAGGAGTGGATCCAAGAAGCGCTTGGTACTTAAGCAGTCTATTCGACTCACCTCCTCTTTTCTGGAATCCTACCTGGTGCCCAGCTTCCATTCACTTTAAGTCTTAACGAAAAAGGTCAAATTTATTTGATACTTAAACCGTTTTCAAGATAACATGTTTTATAAAGGTTACAATTCTGAGTTCTCGATATTTGATCTGTCTTTAAAATAACATGTTTTTGCAAACTACAAGGGTTTATAAGCTTTCATAAAACTTTTACAAAGATTTTAACGATGTTTGCAAAGGGATGATTATTTCAATGAATCACGTTTTGGAAAAAGACAAGCTAAGGTTTTATTTAAGTTTAACGGTAAGAGTTTTTAAAAACTTTAAGGGTTTTCAATGAAAGCACGGTTTTTGAAAAACACTTCAATGTGACACATCAGACTTGGCCGTAACGTCCAGGCCGGGTTTGGCGTGTTACACGGCCAAAGGAGGTCTCTTAGGCTGATTATTTTTGCTATTTTAACTGCCACATTCAGCTATAAAAGCCACCCTTGGCTGATCATTCAAGGCATCACTCACTCCCTCATTCTCTCATTCACTCCTCTCCTATCCATTTTACTTTCTTCTTTCTATTCATCCATTTCCTTGTGCCGATTTCTTCTCTTGGAAAAGAGGCTCTCATCAGCCATTTGGAGTAGCAATTGGGTGTTCATAAGCCACCTTGATAGCCGAGGACAATGGAAAACAAAGAACGGAGCATGCTAGTCAAGCCACGGAAAAACACCGGATTTGATTCTTGTTCCCTATATTTTTAATTTTTGTTGTTGTTTTGACGAACATGTTTATGAATATTTATGCAATTGAAATGGTTAATATAATTAATTTAGCTTGAATTTAATTCTTGTTAGGTTGATTTTATTTCGGCTACTTAAATTATTAAAATTGTGTTTATGTTGTTATAGGCCTCGGTAAATTGCGTGATTAAGTAAAATCATGCCTAAGTTATTCTTACATTATAATTGTTAGATAACTAATGAATAAATTATTTAAACAGATTGAAATTATAATTAATTGGCTCAATACTTAATCAGTGCATGTTTATTCTTCTAAGTAGCTGAAGGTTAAATTAGCATTGTATTTGGCGATACATATGCCTTGCATAACTTGTAAGATTATTGTGATTAAACTGTTTCAAGGTAGGAATACTTTGTTACCTCACATAGTCTTTTATATGCTTATTAGATTAATTAAATCATTTGAATTGACATAGGAATATGCAAGAGACTATTTTAATTTAATGAGTATGTATGTACAATAACATGTTTGCTTATTATAATCCATTAAATCAGTTGAATTGACATAGGGATATGTCAAGAGATGAATGGATTTGTGTAGGTGAATATGTTCATAAGTTAGCAAATTACCGAGTTACCGTGAAATTATTCGTAGCAGCATGAACATACGTTTAATAATTCTAAGTTAAGAAGTGAAATTAATCTAACACAATTAAACCATATTGATTAAATCCATATTTTGAAATCGTGCATTAGAACTTTTATTTTTCATTTCATTTATTTTACTTAGTTTTAAACCATAGTTTTTAGTCACTCTCTTTAACAAATTATTTTTACCTCACCAAAGTGTTTTAAATTACATTCATAAATAATTCTTTTACAGTCCCTGTGGGTACGATAGCTCAACATTTACTTGTCACTTTATTACTTGTTGCTATTGTGTACACTTGCACATTTTCGTCGTTCCAGGTGTCAACTATTGCTTCCAACTATCCGCTGAGGCACTGAGTGCCATTCTGGAGTGTTTGGTTGGATCCGTGTATTTACGAAGGTCCAAGTCTTATTAATAGGCGAAAATAAATGAAATGAGAAATCAAATGAATTTGATTGATTGAGTTGTTGAAAAGAAATGAAAAAGTTGAATTGTGAATTGAAATGTGAATTGAAATTGAGATTGAAAATGAAAGACATGAAATAAATGTACATGAAGTGATTGAAATTCAAATTTATGATATGTGATATTAATTGATGAATAACTAAATTGTATTGCTATTGTTAAGGAATGAAAGTTAAAGAATGAATTAGTACTTAAAAATTTAAATCGTTACATGTTTGATATCTATATTTTATTATTGATATTATAATTTGAATTATAGTAATACCACTGAATACAAATATACTCAGTGTATGGTTTATTTCCGTGCGCAAGTTAGTTGAATTCAAAAGTCTCAGTCCAGTATCTAAATTGATCCCGAACTCAAAATCTGGTGATAAAAGTTTCTTTTTGGTAAATGGCATGTATCTATTGTAACAGCCCGATTTTGGGCTTACTCGAAACAGTGGTTTTGAAACCACAAATCTGAGGTTAGGAAATTATTTTTAATATTATTTTATGTGTTATAGCATGATTATATGAGTGCATGAAAATTTTGGTAAATTAATTTTAGCGATTGCGTGTTTAATTGCAAGAAAGGACTAAATTGCATAGAGTGTAAAAGTTTTGTTTTACTAGCTAACTATGTTAAATAGCTATGGAACATTAAATTAGAGGCCCTTATTGAATAAATAGGCCAAAAACTAGTGGTTGAACATGAATTTTTATTTCATGAAAAATTTGGTCAAAGGTTAGGTGAGTTGGTGGCTAATTGGTCAAAAAAATAAAATAAAGAAAAGAGGGGCCATATCATTCATCTTCTCCACCGAAAATATCAACAACAAAGGGTTTTTTGAAGCTTGAAACTTTCAGCCATTAAGTTCCCTCATAAGTAAGTGATTTTGATGACTTTTCTTGATAATTTTTGTACTTTTGGGACCCTTGTAGCTTAATTTAGCTAATGGAGGGACTATTTTGCAATATGGTTTAGGGTTTAGGGTTTTTCCATGAAAGCATGTATGTTGTTAGCTGAAACTCTATGGAAAAATATGAGTTATGATTGTTAAGTAAATAACTTTTTTGAAGTGGTGTTCATGAAAAACACTTAAAATGGACCCTTTTGTAGAAGTTGTAAAATAGATAGAAATTGTGTGAAATAATTGAAATTAGGAGTTGCCATAAGAGTAATAAAGGTTCGACTAGGCTTGGTTAATAAGGAAATTTGATGAAAATTGATTTATGAACCTAGGGGTAAAACAGTCATTTTGTGAAAGCCTAAAGGCAAAACGGTCATTTCGCCCAAAATATGAATTGTAGAATGTATAAATTAATGTGATGATTAAATGAGTGAATTTTGTCAATTTAGATCAAGAAATATGAAATCCAGACCTAGACCGAGGGAAAGCCAAGCTAGCAGACTAAATCACACTAGTCGCCCATATTTTGTATACTGAGGTAAGTTGTACGTAAATAATACCACCCTATTGCTATTATGCCTTAAATATTGATATTGCCTAAAATGTTGAATGTGATTGTGAATATGCATGCCTAGAATTGATGGGGTAAATTCCTGGTTGAACCATAGGAATAGATTAGATATTCATGCCATGACAATTGGGTATTACGAGAGCTAGTGTAAGACCATGTCTAGGACATGGCATCGGCTTCGATATATGAAAGTCAATGTAAGACCATGTCTGGGACATGGCATCAGCCTCGATACGTGTCAGTGTAAGACTATGTCTGGGACATGGCATTCGGAACCGACATGTGAGAACCAGTGTAAGGCCATGTCTGAGACATGGCATTGCCATCTTACCCTATGTTTGAGGCTCATTGAATATCCTTTAATATTCCAAATGGTTCAACAAGAACTTCATAGTTTATGTTAAAATTAGAGTGGTTATGACCATGTTGTGAGTGGTACAGGTAACTATATGAAGTTCATGAAATGTGAGCTCAATTTATGTTGTGTGATTAGTAAGGGATGAAAATGAGTGAGTTGTGCTTATAACCATATATGTATTATGTGGAATTTATGTTATGTTGTGAGCATGTTATCGCATGGTAAATTTGTTGTTAATTATTTACATGCAACTTATTAAGCTTTATGCTTACTCCCTTTTTCTCTTCATTTTCTTATAGTGCCGCCTAATTAGCTTGGGGATCAAGAGACGTTAGAGGCATCGATCACACTATCATTTGAAGCTCTTGGTATAGTTGGTTTTAATATTTTGAATATGGCATGTATAAGGTTCGGTCTTTTGTGTTTTGTGTCTTTGATAATTCGGCCAAATGTGTTGGCTTGGTAGGAAATACTCCATTTTGTATAAGGCCATGGATAATGGCCAATTTTTGTTGTTGATATATACAAATGTTGATGTTTTCATGAATGGGCAAATGGTATGGATGAATAAGTGCATGATTGGGGTTGTTTAAGTATGTGATAGGTGTTGCTTGTGCATGAAGTGCAATGGCCTTGATGTGTGGTTGAATTGGTCATGTAATTATGTGTGAATTGGTTTTTTCTTGGTGTGGTTTAGGTTGTTGCAAGTAAAGGTGGCAAAAAAGCTTGGTAAATAGCCTTATGTGGTCCACATGGGTAGACACATGGGCATGTGTCTAGGCTGTGTGTGACACACGGTCCACCCCATGGACGTGTGGTCAAGCCATGCGTCTCCTGCACCTTAGGTTAGCTAAGTCAGAATGCCCACTAGTAACCACATGGGCTGAGATACGGTCGTGTGTCTCAACCGTGGTGTAAGACACGGCCAGAGGACATGGGCATGTACCCAGGCCGTTTGAAGTCTGCACCTGGCATGTGGAATTTAAAATCACCACATGGCCTAGCACGCGGACATGTGCCTTGGCCGTGTGACCCTTAAGAGCTGATGATGTCAGAAACAGAATACTAAGGTTTTTGTATACGGGCTAAGACACGAGCGTGTTGTGGCCGTGTAAGGACCAAGGGCCATGGACATGGGCGTGTGCCAAGCTGTGTGAAAACCCCTGTAGGTTCGATGTTAGAAATTAAATCCACACGGGCAAGGGGCACGGGTGTGTCCCTATATGCTTAAGCCATGTGAACTACACGAGCTTTCAACATGGCCATGTTAGGAGATCACATGGGCATATCGCCATTCCACACGGGCGTGTGCCCTGTTTTTCATTGAAATTTTCTAATGTCTACCAATGCGTTCGCTTTAGTTCCGAAGGGTTTCTAAAGTTTGTATTGGGCCTCCTAGGTTTAAATATGAGACTTTAAGACGAATTATAAAATTTTTGAATTGGAACGGAATTTGTTAACTCGAAAATGTATGTTTGTATGAATTTTAGTAAGGTAACACTTCGTACCCTGTTCCGACGTCGAACACGGGTAAGGGGTGTTACACCTATGATGTTGTACTGGTCATTTTGATAAATGGTTGTAAATATTGCTATGATGTGAATTTGAAAAGTTACATAGATCCTATTTATGAAATGTTAAATTTAAGAAATGGCCTATTTGATATGAAAACTTATGTTGGATTGAATGTGATAGTATTAGATTGCTTTGAAAATTTGAGTGAAATGTTTGTGATTATACATTGGAAAAGTCATTAAATTTCATATTTGGTCTGATATGTCTGGTAATACCTCGTAACCCTATTTCGGTGATGGTTTAAGGTTAAGGGCTGTTACATGAACAGTCATATTGTGGATAGCCTCTAACTTCACAGAATCTAATGCACATATAACAAACCCTAACGATGTCATCGTATAACGTACTTATCCATTTTCGTATAAACCATCCGAACCTCCGCAATGACATGGTTTAATACACAAAGAAATCTTTATACAACCCACCCAAGCCTTTGTAAAGTCATAATTTAACATATATAGAAATCTCCCAATAGCCCATCTGAGCCTCTATAAAGCCATAATTTAACATATATAGAAATCTCTGTACAGCCCACCTAAGCCTCTATAAAGTCATAATTTAACGTATATAAGAATCTCCGTATAGTCTATCTGAACCTCCGCAAAGCCAAATTAACATATGGCACTTTAGTGCCCAAAATAAATGTCTCTAAAATTTGTCACCACTTTACTTTTCATACCTCCATACTTCATTCACACAATTCACAAACATCATGAAAGATTTGCAATTTCAATATTTACACAGTCAATTTATAACTATACACTTCATACAAGATGCACAATACAACAGAATGTTGGTTCAACATGATCAATAAGAACATCTTCAACCAATGCTAGTGCAAGATGGAATTCACATGCAATTGCACATTCAATTTACCCAATACGACAACATCTCACATAACAACATAACCATCAACAAATTTACACAACATGCAACTCATCAGGACTGTATTTCTATGCTCACAACCAAAATGCATTAACACTCAAAAATTCTCACCATAGCACACAAACATACATAACCAAATGTATTTAAAGATAAAGCACCCACCAACATTATAATCAAATTTCCATAACAAGTAACATGTTGATTGAAAGACTGAAAGTTTTGAGTTTATGAACTCACCAGAAAATTCCTAAAAGTTGAATTTACCTACACCAACTTAGCCTTTCCTTTGTCACTTAGATCTTCTTCCTCCTTGTTAGCTAAACATAGTCAACCGTTAAAAGAAAACTAGAGGCATTCCTGAGAAAACAATTTAAATCCATCAACATGTTGAGAAATTTCTAAATTTAACAAGCCTCTAATACTTTATAACTAACGATCATGCGTTTAACCAAAAGCCCACAAATTTTCTTTCCTTTTCCTACCATCAAAAGGTACAGAAGGGTTTAGAAACATTACTAGCTCTCAAATTTCACACTTGAACAAGCTAAATCGCTAACTTCTACCAACATGTAGACCGATTTCCTTTTTCCCCTTCTATTGTCTTAACAAGCCAAAGAGAGAAAAAATAAAAGAAGAAAAATGAATGAAGGAAAATTTTGTCCCTAGACGATTTCCTTCTCCCCTCATATTACCCCATTATTGTCCACCACTCATTTTTCAAGCACCCCGAATAAACTAAAATAACATTATAAAATTTAAAAAACTCCTTATTATCTCTTCCACCCTCTTAACATATAATTTCATAAACTAATTTCCTCCCAATCGGCCACCCCCCAATAATCAAGTATTTAAATAAAATGTCCACTTTCATCAAACTTTTTATAAATTGATACATATTAAATACTGCAAGAGTAAATTTAGAAATTTAAATCAATCAAAGGCTTCAATTTAAAAACGACTTGATACTACATTTAGAAATTCGAATGTGATAAATAGGGCTCAATGGTACTTTCATGATCCAAGATAGTATAATACAAACATTAAAACCATGATCTAATACAATTGCAAATACTTATACATTTCATTTTTAACCTATTCATGACCATAATTACAATCCATTTCCACCATATCTTCACAAATACAACATACATATAGCAATTATAAGTCAATTCATTAATTAATTCAAACCAAGCTTACAACTAAATACAAAAACCACTTGTCATTTAATATCATATTCACTTAACATCTTTTACCTTGGTAGCTTACCATTCAATCACTTTTCTAAAATCATTTGACACTTTCACGATCATTTTGACCCCCCAGACTTGTTTTCAATAATTTGCTAAATAACTTAATTAAAATTTCTATCATATTTCACATATAATACAAATGAGGTCATATCATTAATGTAACAACCCGATTTTAGTGGTATAAAAAATGGTGGTTCCAAAACCCTGTTTACCAATGATTGAGTTCGTAAGTTTTAATATTTAATATTTACTAGTCTATTATAGTGTTATTTGAAATTCTAGTTTGGTAATTTGTTTGATTGGATAGTTAATTTTAGTATAGGGATTAAATTGCAAAGGTGGTAAAAGTTGATTCTTTGTACTTCTATTTACTAATGATAATACATTTTTTATTAGGGCCTAGAATGATAATTTAGCCATTTAGCCATTTCATTTATAGATAGTAGATGATGCAAGGAAAATTCATTTTTCTTTCATCTTTTCCATCATTGTCTTTCTTTCTTGTTGAGATAGGGAAATTCAACCAAGTTTTGTGCTCTTGCATGGAAAGCTAATTCAAACATGTTTTATATGAATTTTGTGTTTTTAGGATCATTTTACTTTAATCTAGCTAACAATTGTATCTGTTCTTTAAATTATTAAAGATTAATAAGATTGTCATTGTTGAATGCTTGAAATTATGGTGTTAAATGATTAAGTTAGAAGAGAGGTTATGAAAAAAGACCACTTTGTAAAATGAAAACTTGTTTGTTTCATATATCAGGACTTAAGTGTAAACATTTCGAAACCAGTTTGAGATTTATATAAGTGTCATTATAATAGGGCTTGACTGTATAATGTGTGAGGTTTAAAGGAATTGTGAGTGACTGAATTGAACTAACTCATATGTAAAATAAGTTGATGAATGATATTTGATTGATGAAAATTGAATTAAATTATGTTATAGATTAAGAATTGAGACCGTCGAGAGAAGATCGAGGAAAAGAGAAAGTCGTTGAGTAGATTCTACTACTGTGTATTACTATTTCATCAGGTAAGTTCATACAATATGAATCCATTTTAGTTTTGTTCTTTAAGTATAAATGTGTGCATGAATTGATCATGAATTAAATTTAGTAAGTAAGAGTTCAGTTGTTTGGATAAAAAGGAGACATCAAGTTGTGAAACAAAAAAAGGAGAATTATTTATGAAAAGAACTTGTCCTGATGAATTTAGTAAAAGACTCAAGTACAGGGTTACATGTTATTTCCTGATGATTCCAAGATTTTAGTATTTGTCGTGAACTCAAAGATACATGTGACATAGATTTAACATGGACTGGTAATTTGATATCGTTTTAAAGGTTTAGCCTGAATTGGTAACCTTACATGTATATATAGCCTTGACCAGGCTATTATTGTGTCGATAAAGTTTAACCCAGACAGGTAACCTTACACTTTTGTACATGATTAGCTTGGATGAGCCTCTGATGTGAAATGTACATGTGTTTTGAGTTTTTTTATGATGTTTCATCATGTATCATAAAACATGTGAGGTATGAAAGTATTAACATACCATGTTGCGTATTTGTTATTCTATGTGATTGATAAAGTGTTCGCATTTATTATGTTGGAAATAAGTGTCTGCATTTATTATGTTGAAAATAAGCATCTGCACTTATTATGTTGAAATTGAATGGGAATGAATTAGGTATGGAAGTGTTAACATATCATGTTGCGTATTTGATATACTGTAAGTTGATAAAGTGTCCGCTCATTATGTTGAAATTGGTGTTGATTTGTTTGGTAAACCATGAATGCATTGTAGATTAACTTTTAAATTGTGCTCGAGGTAAGTTGAAGTTTGATTTTGTATGATCTTACTAAGTATTCATAATATTTACTCCTTCGTTGTTACACTATTTGTAGTTTCTGGACGTTCAAGTCGCATTGATCAAATCTACAAGAAGCTCAAACTATCCGCCCAGAGATTTGGTAAACTTGATTAAATTTTAGTTTAGGTGGTGGCATGTATATAGGTGGTTAGGAGTATGTGAACATATCAAGTTCAAAATTATTTATGTTTGTCTTTTGATGTTGTAAATGAAGGGGATGCCAATCCCATTTCTAGATACGTATACATGTAATAGTTTTGTATTCGCACAGATGTTTTTGAATGGGGCATAGTATTAAATGTGTTTAGTTTAACATTCCGCAGTATAAGAGTCCACTAGACATTATGTCCGCAGGACAATCCACAATTGAACTATCCACAAGAAGGTCCGCTAGGTAAACGGAGTGCGACTTCATGGAGCGCCAGTTTCAATTATTTCTGATCGGGACCCTAGGTTCACATCTCAATTCTGGCAGAAGTTGCATGAGGCGTTGGGTACACGGCTAGACTTCAACACTGCTTTTCACCCTCAGATGGGTGGACAGTTGGAAAGGGTGATTCAGGTTCTGGAAGATATGTTGAAAGGGTGTATTATCGATTTCCGAGGTAGATGGGAAGATTACTTGCCATTAGTAGAGTTTGCATACAACAATAGTTACCAGGTGAGTATTCACATGGCACCATATAAGGCGCTATATGGTCAAAGGCGTCGTACGCCTACTTGTTGGACAGAATTAGGAGAACGTTAGGTTCTTGGGCCAGAGTTGGTAGCGGATACAAAAGAAAAAGTTAAGCTGATCAGGGATCAGTTAAAAGAGGCATCTGGTAAGCAAAAGTCTTATGCCGACTTGAAGCGTAAGGAAATTGAGTACTCGGTGGGAGATTTGGTTTTCTTGAAGGTCTCACCTTGGAAGAAAATTTTAAGGTTCGGAAAGAAGGGCAAGTTGAGTCTGAGGTTTATCAGGCCCTATCGAGTTCTTAAATGGGTGGGTCCGGTAGCATATTAGTTGAAAATACCTCCGGAGTTGGACCAGATTCATGACGTCTTTCATGTCTCCATGTTAAGGCGGTATCGGTCTGATCCTTCCCACATTATACCAATTGAGGAAATCGAAGTTAAATCTAATCTGACATTCGAGGAAGAGCCTGTGCAGATTCTGGATCGTGATGTCAAGGTGTTAAGAAAGAAATCAGTCCCTTTGGTGAAAGTGCTTTGGCATAATCACGGTAGAGAAAAAGCTACGTTGGAGCCAGAGGAGGCAATTTGTCAACAATACCCGCACCTATTTGGACCAGGTAAATTTCGAGGCCGAAATTTCTTTAAGGAGGTAGAGTTGTAACGCCTCAATTTTTAGGGGTTTTGAATTTTTACATGAATTTATCTTTACAATGTTTGATGTGTTGTATTAGAGATTTGAGTGTGTTTAGTAAACCTTTAGGAGGCCTAGGTTTAAGTTTAAGGCCTGGCAGAATTTTAAATTTTGGCCTTAGGTGAGAATGGACTCTAGCTAAGTGGGTTTTTAAAAAAATGTTGGGGTTTTATAGCACAAGAAAGCATGTGTTAAAGTGGCAAGGTGGCTCCACTAAAAACACAGAAAGTGGCATATGAAAGCCTGTGAGAGAGCTAAGGTTCGAGTTCCTTTGTGGGCAAGGTCTTTATTTTATTTTATTGCATGTGCATGGTAAGAGGTGGACTCCAAGTTAAATTCTAAAGGAAGGAGTTTGAAGTGCTCATGGGATTGGATTAAGGAGTGGTAAAGGGGAGATTATCAAGGAGAAAATGTAGGGATTTGTTGGGGAGCAAGAGTTGGCCGATTGTAGGATTGCTTGGAGAGCAATTTCGGCTATGGGGCCTAGGGTAGTATTTTTGGCATTGGTGGCTAGGTGTGTACCGATTTCTTGTAGGCATTCTTTTGGGATTCTGCAACTTTCTGCATATTCTTTGTTGCCGTATAGGTATAGTTTTTTTTTAGGGTTCTTCCATTCATTCTTTTCCTTCTCTTCTCTATTCAGAAAAGCCGAAAACCTTGTGCACACCATTCCCACTTGCCTATTTCTTTCTCTTGGCCGAACCTACTCTCTTCTTTCTTCTCTTTTTTCTTTTCTTCTTTCTCTTATTCTTCTTTTCTCTATCGATTGAATTGATCTCGCTAAAACCTTTCTAGCCGATTACTTCAAGAGCCGAAACCCAAAATTCTTCTAGCCGATTTCTTCTTGGCCAATCTCTCTAAAAGCTGAAATCCCGAAATACTTAACCTCTTTCTTGGCCGATTCCTTCATAGCAAAAGTACCAAACCTAAAACTCTCTTTCTTTTTTATTATTTTCTCTCTTGTACTCTCAAGTAGTCGGACCTTCTTATCTATTTTGCAAACATTCTCCCTTTGGTCGAATACCTTAGATTTCTTCTCCATCTTCAGATTTTGAGTAGATCCATAAGAGATTGGGACTTGGTCTAGTGTAAGGCGACTTCTGTGGTATCTATTAAATCAAGCGAATTCTTGGGTAAGAATCTTTTCTTTCTTTTCATTCAAGTTGTTAAGGGAAAAGCCAAAACCCCCTAATCCTCTATGCTAATCAGGTTAGATCCCTTCTTTCTTTGGAAATATATGTTGGACTCTTTTGTTAACTAATGGAGTTTTGTGGCCTTTCGTAAGGTGGATCTCGTGGAGGCTAGGGTGGTTAACGTTACCAAGGCGATTTAGATCTATTGGTTGGATTTCAGCAAAGGTAAGTGAATATGATTTTGGGTAATATGGCCGAATATGATGGTATTAAAGTGATGTCGATTTCACTTGGATTATAGCTTAATGATGTAGTTAGATTGTTATAGGTTAATCGTGTGCGGGATCTCCACGTATTTCGCAAACAAGTGTGTAACACACCCTCTAGTAGCTTAGATCGGCAAAAGCCGAAAAGCCAAAATGCCGAAATGCCGGTATTTCATGGACTTGTGAGCGTGCGAATGCTCGTGGGTCGATCCAAAATCGTAAATCTGGATTAATGGACGGTAAGGTGTGCGGTGCACGTTTTCGCGCACTTAGATTGTGTTGGGCCACGATTGGCCAGAATAGGGCCCAATAGGCTTACGGGCCCATATGGGTAAAAATATGCAGTAAGTGTTTTCTGGTAAACTGGATGTTAATTCTGCAAAAATATGTGGAAAATTTAGACTTAATAGGCCACAATAGCTTGTGGGCTCCCTCGGGCCCATTAGGGGTTTAGGGCTCGATGGCACTATATGAATAAATGGGTTATTTGAGTCGCTCGTAGCCATATTAGACCTGCTAGAAGGTCGTAGTAAGCATAAAACCTAAAAACATAGCTAAATGACCAAAACACCCCTGAGGAGTGAAAATTACCATTTTAACCCTAGATGCTAAATGACTATTTTACCCCTAGAAATAGTTGACTGATTTGCATGTTACTGTATCTGATATTTTGTATGCCATGTCATGTAATATTCTGATTTGCATGGGATTGGGTTATTGATACGGAGGAAATGCTAAAAGTGGCAATGCCACGTAATCTGCTTAGAGGCTCTGCCTCATATTACTGTTCTGGTGGCCTGGCCACGATTTCTATTTTAGCAGCTCTGCTGCGACTGTGGTGAGTAGGGCTGGGCGGGTTGGGTTATTCCCTACATGGTGTGTAGGGCTGGTACGAGTGGTGTGTAGGGCTGAACTGGGTTGGGCTTTGCATACATGCATAAATATATACAGATACTCTAATCTGTCTCTGTAATGGGCCCAAGGCCACTCTGTTTCTAAAAAGGGCCAAGGCCCAGTTTAATCTGTATTTGAATAGGGCTTCGGCCCAGACTGAGCTTGGACTGATTTCTGACACTGGTTGGGTTAGTTTAGACACTGAGTTTTCACAAACTCACCCTCTCATTTCTATCCATGCAGGTAACCCCCAACCGTAGAGGACTTGGAGCTGCGAGGGATTCGGTGTGGCCACATGAATCATGCTTCCAGTTTTTAAAGCTTTCATAAATTTAATTTTAGTTATAATTTTCCTTTTCAGTTTTAAGTTGTAATAAGGCCAGTCGGGTATTATGTTTTGGATTTTCTTTATTACTTATTTCTACAATGGTAGACTAGTTTATGCGGGCTTTTCAAACTTAATTAAATGTTTTTAAACATGCAATTCATAACAAATGGATGACTTAACCACGATAACACAACATTAAGATGTTTTAAAAAAGTGAACTTTACTTGGTATTAGATACGGTTTTTAAAACTAGTAATGATTCTCAATTACAAGCTGTTAAATACGGTTTTACTACAATCAACATAACATTTATTAAAAGAAAAAGATCAAAGCTTATTCAAATGTCCATGTGACACACCAGATCTGGCCATAATGTCTGGGCTGGGTTTGGGGTGTTACAGACACTTTATTTTCTTTACAATTTAGTCCTTCCACCAAAAATTCACCATTTTCACTTAGAAATCAAAAGAATTTCCATAGCTACCAAGAGAGAAAAATATTAAGGAGACTATGGGGAGCTAGAATATCAAGCTAGATTCAAGAAATGAAAGATGGAGAAGAGAGAAAATCAAGTTAAAGATTGAAATCAATAGGACAAGCTAACATGGTGCCGGAGACCTCGGCTAAGAAAGGAAAAGATAAAGTTAATGAGGAGTAGCTCGAAAATTACGATTTGTATTTCTATAATCCAAATCTAGTTATTAATTATTATAATTTTTATTTAATGTATATGGTAATTGTTGAGGTGAGTAATTGATATTTGATAATTGATTGAAATGGATTGAATTGATATATATATATATATATATATATTGATTGGAAATTGAAAGTGATTGTATTGAATTAAATGAGTTATTGTGATATTGAATTGAAAATATGAGAATTTATGACTGGTATAAATTTGATTGAAATTGAATTGAGAAAGTGAATCGAAAACCCTATTAACTAGTCGGGATAGTCGGATATAGTTGGCATGCCATAGGATTGGAAATGTTCAGGGATACTTCGACCTTGAGTCGATGAGACATTGGGTGTCATACTGTTGCTTCAGATAGATTCAATGAGGTACTGGGTACCAACTTACTTCAGCTTGGCCGATGAGACACTAGGTGTCAACTATTGCTTCAAACTATCCAATGAGGCACTGGGTGTTGTACTAATGTGTTTTGGTTAGATCCGCATATCCGCCAAAGTTTGAGTCATGTTAATAGGGATAAATAAATGAATTGGAAAATTGAATGATATTGAATGATTGTGAATATGAAATGGAATGAGATATTGAATTGAGATATGAAAATGAAAAGTATGAAAGAACGGTTACATGAAATAAATATTGATGCAAAGAATGAAATGGATATTGATATAGTGAAATGATATGTAAATTAAAATGAAGAATATGAGAAATGAAATTGATATAGTGAATTGAAAATAAAATGTGATATGTGTTGTAAATACATGGGATACATGAGTTAAATACTCATGAATTGAATATGGAATGGATAGTGCCATTATTAAACTGATTTGTATTCATATTGTAAAAAGCCATCTGGGATAGCAAATGATAAAGATTGAATATGTTATAAATGAATGTATGTGAAATTGTGATTTATGTGATAATTGAGTATGGTATATAATGATATATTTATGAATTGAGTATTGTATGACTAATGCCATTATACAAATAAATATGGTTTGATATGTGAATGATCATTTATATAGTAATTATGTGAATTAAGATATTGTAAAATAAATGAAAAATGCTAGTTATGACACTAGACATAAATATGTCCTTAAAATTTATTTTTAATGTTTAAATATATTAGTGATTGGCCAAAATCACTTTGTGTAATATTCCTATATTAGATCTTTGGGTCGAATCGGTATAGGGGTGTTACATTTAGTGGTATCAGAGCTTTAGTTTTCTAATTTCTAGGTAAAGAACGAGTCTAGAAGTAGATGTCATATAGGATATATCGATGTGATGAGATGTGAATCAATGTTTGAAGTATTGATAAGTTTGAAAATCTGAATTGTTACTATAAGGGAATTATTTTGAATTGGTTAGTAATGACTTAAGAGGGACATTAATAGAACGAGAGCATCAAATGATTTTAGGTCAACTTTGGAAAATATAGGTACTACAAACTTATTAGAATATAGTTATATACTTCATGAAGTTTATAATCTTTGATAGATCAAGGAAAATAGCGAGACAAAATGTAGGTTTATGAAAGTTGACTGGAAAGCAGAATGTCTTTGACATACCATGGATGGAAAAAAAATTAAAAAAAATTAGTTGTTAGGAAATTACCAAGAGAATTTATAGATTCAATTCCCGTTATAAAGATGAAAGAGGAAGAAGATCTTGAGGAATTTCCAAATTGGATCGTAGAAGATGAATTTGAAGAGAATTTAAAACTTAATATAGAGAATTTTCTGGGAAAGATAAAGAATCAGAGATGGAAGAAGACACAGAAATGGATTTAAGTAGTTAAAAGTAAAGATAAAGTAAAAGTTAGGGACTAGTGAATGTAAAGAAAAATGAGTATATATATAGTTATACATGTACAGAATGAAAACTTAGAAAGTCAAAGTTTTTGAATGAAAAGTTTGGTATACTAATATAAGGTTAGTCTTTTGGAAATAGAAAAAAAAATAGAAATATGAGAAGTGGAATAGGATAGTAATATTTTCCAATTATGAATATCAGAAAACAATTTTTTTAGAAAGAAGTATAAAAAGAAATAAAGACCTAGGCTAAGTAAATAATCAATATTAATAAGATAATAAGAGACAATAGAGGTTCTTGAATGAAGAGAACATAAAAAAGTAGCAAAATGATTTTAAGAATTAGTGAATAAAGAACGATATAAAGTGTGAAAAGAAGAAGAAGAAAAAGAAGAAATAACAAAGTTGTAAATTGTGTAATAAAATAGGCAAACTTTGGAAAGAACAGTTACCTAGAGGAGACTATTGGCAACGACCGGGCCAATAGATTTCTAAGAGGCTTGGATTAAGAGTAATAACTCTAATCCATAACTGGGATAATCATTGTTTGGCTCAAAAAGAGAAAGAAAAGAAATGAGATAAAAATGAGAATATAAAAGTATAACAAAGTAGAGTCTTAAAAAAATGTTAAAACAATAGTGTCATGATTTATATGAGATAATTATGATAATAATAATACTAATAAATGAAAAGAAAGGATAAAGAATGAATACAAATGATAAGCTAGGTAAATATGTATAGAAAGGAGCTATACAATTATAGAGATAATCTTAGGAAAACTAAATGAAGAAAAGACTTCTAGTTAAGTGGAAAGAAAAGTGAATTAAAAGAAGAATAATATTGAAAAGGAAGTGCAAAATGATATAAGAACTAGAAATGTTAGTGATAAGAATGGATAGAAAAGTTCATGATCAAAAGAAAACAAGTCCATAAAAACTTCCAAGTATTTCTCAACCATATCAATAAAAATAGACGTCATACATCTTTGGAATGTAGCAGGTGTATTACATAAACCAAATGGCATGCATCTAAATGAAAATGTACCGTACGGGCAAGTGAATGTTGTCTTGTGTTGATCTTTCGGTGCTACTATAATCTGATTATACCTCGAGTATCCATCGAGAAAACAGTAATAGTCTCACCCTATGAGTCTATCCAGCATCTGGTCTAAGAACGACAAAGGAATGTGATCTTTCCTAGTTGCCTTCTTCAGCTTCTGATAATCGATGCAAATTCTCCATCCTGTAACCGTTCTAGTAGGTATCAACTTGTTATTCTCGTTTTCAACGACCGTAATACCTCCCTTCTTGGGCATGCACTGGACCGGACTTACCTATGAACTGTCTGAGATGGGGCAAATTATACCCGTATCTAACCACTTGATAATTTCTTTCTTTACCACGTCCTTCATGATGAAGTTCAGTCTTTGTTCTCCATCAATCATCCCGTTTTTGCCATCTTTTAGGATGATCTTGTGCATACATACAGATGAACTAATACCGCAAATATCGGTATGGTCCATCCGATAGCCTTTTTGAATTGTTTCAATACTAAAATGAGTTTCTCTTCTTACTCATTGGTTAATTCTGCTGAAATAATCACAGGCAAAGTAGAAGCATTACCTAAATACTAAAATGAGTTTCTCTTCATCATTTGGAGGGTCTAATGTCAGAATTTGTTCTAATGGATCCTCAACATAGTTGAGTTCCTTCTCCACGATTAAATCCTTTAAATCGGACACTGCAGAACAATCATCTATTATGTCAGGAAATCGCATAGACTTAAAAACATCAAACATTACCTGATCATCCTGAACATCCATAGTAAGCTAGCCCTTTTGCACATCAATAAGGGTCCTTTTGGTTGCTAAGAAAGGCCTTCCTAGGAAAGATAAATTTGTCTACACGTACCAATACGTCCTCGATTTTTCCTTCTAAATGTGCTAAGGATCAATCTACCAATTGAAGTGTAATCGCAGTCGGTCTAACTTCACCTATCCCCAACGTTCTAAATATTGACATGGGCATCAAGTTTATACTCGCACCCAAGTCACATTGTGCCTTACCATAATATGTTGCTCTAATGTTGCAAGATATGGTAAAACATCCAAGATCCTTCAACTTTGAGGGTAGTTTATTTTGAAGATGCACTGCATTCCTTTGTCAAGGCTACCATCTCAAATTCTCCAAGTCTTCGTTTTTTCGAAAGGATATCCTTCAAGAATTTGATGTAGTTCGACATTTATTCAAGTGCTTCAACCAACGAAATGTTGATATGAAGTTGCTTGAGTACGTCTGCGAACTTCTTGAATTGAATTTCCTGCTTCTGCTTTTGAAGTCTTTAAGGGTAGGGTGGTGGAGGTTTCTTTACTGGAACTGGTTGATTCGTCTTCTGTGGCAATTCTGCATCTAACGTAGTTGTTAGTTGATCAGAATTAATTGGTTCTGAAGTTGCCTTATCAGATTTTGCAGATTTTGGTTCCTGTGAAACTGGAATTTCAACACTCGGTTGAACTTTCTCTGAGTCTTGAGCATTAGCTTGCTCTTTTTCAACTTCGACTGTGTTGGGTTCTAGTGTCTTTCCACTCCTTAATGCCAATGCTTTACAATGTTCCCTTCCTGGATTCCTCGGATTCTCCGTATCATTAGGTAAAGCACCTTGTGGTCGATTTCTGAGTTCAGTTGTGAGCTGGCCCATTTGTTTTCCAGATTTTTCAATGTAGCTGCTTGGCTTTGAATTAAGACATCATTCTTGGCTATGTATGCCTTCAACAAATTCTCTAAACCATTGGATGGTTTAGCTTGGGTTGGTTTTTGAATTTCTTGAGGGAAACTAGGTGGTTGGGTCGGTCTAGGTTGGGCGTAAGTGTTACTGGTTCTAGCCTTTTGGTTACTCCACGAGAGATTCGGGTGGTTTCACCATGATGGGTTATAGAAATTGGGTTGCAGTCCTTGCCTTCCTCGATTTTGGTTCTGGTTACCCATGTAATATACGGATTTTAGGTTTGATGGACATTCTTCAAACAAATGTCCTTCCCCACAATAAACACAAGCTATATTTTTAAATTGGTTCGGTGGCTATGCTGCAAAACTATTAGACCCATTAGTGGTAAGAGTTTTTAGCATTAATGATATTGAGGATACTTGAGATGCAAGTGAAGTGAGTGTGTTTACTTCATGTATTCCAGCAACTCACCTTCTTGACACTGCTCGATTGGTTGGCTATTGATAATTGTTGCTTGCAATCCTCTCAATGACTTGATAAGCCTCATTATAAGACTTAGAGAGGAGGGCACCGTTAGTAGAAGCGTCCACTACCATCCTCATGTGAGCATTGAGACCATTATAGAACGTCTCAAGTTGGATGCAATATAGGATTCCATGATGAGGGCACTTTCGTAATAACTCTTTGTTCCTTTCCCATGCCTCATACGAGGACTCGTTATCTATTTGTTGGAAGGTAGTGATCTCGTTCCTCAACTTAGCATTCTTGCTAGGTAGAAAATACTTCATAAGGAATCTTTCTGCTAACTCTTGCCATGTGGAAATTGAATTTGGTGGCAATGAGTTCAACTAGGCTCGAGCTCTGTCCCTTAATGAATACTGGAACAGCTTCAATTGTAATGCATCTTTAGGTACTTCAGCTAACTTGAAAGAATCGCTCACCTCCATAAACAGTCTTAAATGAAGATAAGGATCTTCGATAGGCATTCCACTGAATTGGCCCACTATCAGAAGCATCTGGAACATGACTAGCTTCAACTCGAATTGTTGTGCCTTAATTTCAGTCTCCTAATACTCGGATTAAGATTGTAAAACACTAACATGACATACTATCTTAGAGTGTAACACCTCTTACCTGTATCCAACGCTGGGACAGGGTACAAGGCATTACCTTACTAAAACACATGTAAACATCCATTTCCGAGTCATTAAATTTTGTCCCTAATTAAAACATTTTCAAACATTTCCTTACGGTCTTTAATATAGACCCATAAGACCCAAATCAAAGTTTAGGAACAACCCGGGACCAAACCAAGTGCTTAGAAAACTTTTAAGAAAAATCCACTAAAAACAGGGCACACGCCCGTGTGGAAGGGCAACACGTCCGTATGGCCTCTAGACATGGCCATGCTAATGGCCGTGTGGTACACACGACCTAAGCACCTAGGGACACGCCTATGCCCCTCATCCGTGTGGATTTATTTTCTAACATTGAACCTACAGGGTTTTCACACGGCCTGGCACATGCTCGTGTGCTCAGCCCGTGTCCCTTACACGGCCATGACACGCCCGTGTCACAGCCCGTGTACAAAAATCTTGACATTCTGTTTATGATGTCAGCATATCATTAAGGGTACACAGCCAAGTCACTCGCCCGGGTGCTAAGCCATGTCCTCCACACGGTTGAGACATACGGACTTGTCTTTACCCATGTGGCTAACATTTAGGCTATTTTTCCAAGTCATTCTTTACCAAATCATGCCCATACGTGAGCATATCATCAATAACATATTTCATGACATAATCAAGCTATCAAAACACCTATCATACACTTAATAAGTTATAGCATACATCTCACTTAACCATGAAATACTTCATGGTGAGCTTATAGCATAACAAATTTACCGGCCACATCGAATGGCATTGTACAACAATTAACTTCAAATATCACGGGCCAATATTGTAGGCCAACTCATAATAAAATATACACATGACCAAGTTCCCTATACATGCCATAACCTTAAGTATAAAAGTCGTCAATACCTAAACTCTAGGCTTGATAGTATGATATGTTCTCCGGCGGCTTCCAACCCGAGTAAACCTGAGTACATTATAAACACGGAAAGCACAGGAGTAAGATATAAAGCTTAGTAAGTACATATGTAAATATAAAGTAATTGATTATCTTGCTTTTAGCAAATCTCATTATATGATCTCAAAATGATATCACCATTAAAGCATGAAATTTCACTAGTTACTTAGGTTCATCTCAAGTTATTTACTCGCCTCACAGTCACTAAATTATTTTTATCCGGAGCTACGGAACTCCAATTTGAGATACGCTAATTCTCCATGAAACTAGACTCAAATATCTTCTTACCATAAAATTTCCAGAATTTTTAGTTTGGCCAATTAGTACAGTTTATTTGTTGAAGTCTCCCCTATTTCGTTGTCTGACAGTTCCAACCCCTCTTCACTAAAAATCAATTATATCACTGTAAACAACTCAAATGGTGTTCTTGTTTTTTTTCTTTTGAAAATAGACTCATTAATAAATTCGAGCATATAAATTTTCCCCAATGATTATTTTTGTACAATATTTAATGAATTTCCAAAGTCGAAATAGGGGATTCTAAACTCATTCTAACCCTGTCTCACTAAAATTCAAATATATCAGAATATGGAATTCTTTTGCTTACGCTGTTTCTTTTATAAGAAAATATACTCAATAAGCTTTAATTTTATATCTCATTCAACCTCGAATTCAATTTTCACCATTTATGGTGATTTTTCAAAGTCACATAACTACTGTTGTCCAATACGGTTTGACAGCTAATTCCACTCTTTCATGATTTCATTGTTTTAACTTCTTTTAAAACATACATCTTATCAATCAACCTTATCACATTCCCATACATGATAAGTATCGACCTATAATCACAAGGTCATCATAAAGTCATTCTCATGTGTATAACTTATTCATTTACCACCTTACTATATTCCTCAACACATTTTTACGCACAAAGCTCATAACATAATCACCTTCATTCCCTGCACATATTTGTCACAACAATACTTATAATTTCAATTAGGTAACCCCACAACATATACTTCCATGCAATAATCCACACAAAGTAAATTGTACACAGCCTTTTATTTTAATAATACTAAGATGGTTTCGCACTTAGCCCACCAGTATCAATAATTTACAGTGGTTTTACACATAGCCCACCTTTATCAAAAATTTACGGTGGTTTCACACATAGCCCACCTTTATCAATATCTTACGATGGTATCGTACTTAGCCCATCAATATTAGTCATCAACAAGGTAATTCGCACTTAGCTCATAAATTTGAACTACTACTCAGTGGTTTCGCACACAGCCCACCACTAATGACATATTCACGGTGGTTTGCACACAGTCTACCACTAATAACACATTTACGGTGGTTTCGCACATAGCCCACCACTACCAAAACATTCATGATGGTTTCGCACATAGCACCACCCTAGTAATTAATGCTGTCTCGTACACATAGTAGCTTGCACATAATACTATGCATGTAACCAAAACTGTCTTATCCCACAATTTCACAAAAAACCATATCTCGATGCCACAACCTAACTATGGTCTTACTCAATTTCACCTAGACACACTTGGCCATGATTCATTCATGGTTCTTTTCGTCATTACATCCTTTAGTACCGAACGAAAGTGTTCAAATTTGCATTCGGTAGTCTCGAACATCGAATTATCATTATACCATAATTAATATAATTAATTTACTATTCATTCTTCAATACAACAAATAAGCATTACATTTAACATATGCACTTACCTCGGTCCAAAATATCAAGTTTTGCATTTTAGTCCAAAATCTTTTCGTTCCCCCATTCTAAGCTCGAACCTCATCTTCCTTGATCTATAACAATACGTTTAACTCATTTATTCATCATACTGCTCAAATTGACCCAAATTCACATTTTGGAAAAAATTAAATTTTTGCCCCTAAAGTTTCATATATTTACAATTTTGCCCCTAGGCTCGAAAAATGAAATATGTTCAATTTCTTTACTACCCATGTATAGACGAATTTTTAGAAGCTCCATAACAGCCTAAATTCATCATTATTTCACCCTTTTACTATACATTTTCATCTTTTTACAAATAAATCCTTAACTAGTATTTTCATCCAAAATCACTTAACAAAACATATAAAACTATCATCAAACATTCATATTTCATCACCAAACAACAAAGAACAAGCATGTTACTCATGGGTAAGTTTTTTATCATGAGCCCTAGCTCAAATAAGTCATAGAAGTAGCTCAATCATGCTTCAAGAATCTCAAAAATGCAATGAATACTAAAAACTAAGCAAAAACCACATCTTAGTGAGTTAAGAGAGCTTGACCAAATTCTCATCTATGGCTTCTTGGTATTTTCGGCTGGAAGAAAAATGAAGAAGAAAGATGATATCTTTCTTTTCTTTATTTGTTTATTTATTTTATTATTTTTTTAATATGTTTTAATAATTAAAACACACCCAATTTCACCTACCACATGTCCATCTTGTCCCCTCACTTTTTCAATGGTATAATTACCTTGCAAGTACTCATACCTTTCAATTCTATATCTATTTAGTGCCTTTACCAATTAAACTCCAAGTTTTGCACCTTACGCAATTTAGTCCTTTTTATCAAATTGAGCTCCCAAACAATGAAATTTCGTTATGAAAATTTCACACAACTTTAATGTCATACTATAGACATCAAAATAATAACAAAATAAAATTTTTGATGTCAGACTTGTGGTCCTGAGACCACTGTTCCGACTAGGCCCAAAAATGGGTTGTTACATAGAGCTCTATCCCTATCATCAGAAATAAAGATAGGATTTTGAGCAGGGTTTGCTCCGTTTCCTTAATTTAAATTTTGAAGGTTCATCTCTTCGATCCTTCTCTGATTTGCTTATCTTCTTTGCTTGTCTTCTTCGCTGTTGAAAAGTTCTTTCTATCTCAGGGTCTACACGAAGTAAGTCAATAATTCGGTCAATACTCATAAACACCTGAAATAATCACAGAAAAATTAATTAAGATACAATTGAATAGAAAAATAAACCAAAATGTAAAACCAACAAATTCACAAATAATGACTTCTAAAAACAGTCCTCGGCAACGGCGCTAGAAACTTGGAATGAAGGAAATGTGCAAGTGTACACAATAGCAACAAGTAATAAAGTGACAAGTAAATATCGAGTTTTCGTACCCACAGGGGCTGTGAAAAGAATTATTTATGAATGCAATTTAAAACACTTTGGTGAAGAAAAATATTTAGGTTTAAAGAGGTGATTAAAAACTAAGATTTTTAAACTGAGTAAAATAAATAAAAATAAAATAAGGGTTCTAATGCACGATTTCAAAATACGATTTTAATCAAGATGACATAATTGTGTTAGATTAATTACATTTCTTAACTTAGAATTATTAAACTCATGTTTATGTTGTTACGAATAAATTCACGGCAACTCAGTAATTTGCTAACTTATGAACATACTCACCTACCAAAATCCATTCATCTCTTGACTATATCCCTATGTGAATTCAATCGATTAAACAAATCTTAATAGGAAAATATGTTAATGCACATATATACTTATTAAATTAAAATAATCTCTTGTACATATCCCTATGCCAATTCAAACAATTATTCAATCTAATAAGCACATAAAAGACTACATGAGCTAACAGAGTATTCCTACCTTGAAATAGTTTAATCACAATAATCTTGCAAGTTATGCAAGGCAAATGTATCACTAGATATCGTTGCTAATTTAACTCTTAGCTACCTTAGATGATTAAACATGCACTGATTAAGTATCGTGTCAATTAATTACAATTTCAATCCATTTAAATAATTAATTCATTAGTTATCTTACAATTATTATGCAAGAATAACTTAGTCATGATTTTACTTAATCAAATATATTAACGAGGCCTATAATAATACAAACATAATTTTAATAATTTAAGTAGGAAAAATGCAATCAACCTAACACGAATTAAATTCGAGCCAAATTAATTAAATTAAACATTTCAACATCATAAATATTCATAGATATGTTCACCATAACATCAACAAAAATTAAAAGGATAGGGAACAAGAATCAAATCCGGTGTTTTTCTGTGGCTTGACTGGTTCGCTCCACTCTTCCTTCTTTGTTTGTTCTTGTCGAACCAAGGCTGGTATGAACACTTCAATGCTGCTCCAAATGGCTGATGAATGCCCATTTTCCAAGAGGAGAAATAGGCAAGAGAATAAAGGAAATTGGAAGGGAAAATAATAGAGAAAAGAAAAGAGATGAGAATGTTTGAGGTGCGTTTCAAATGATCAGCCTAAACAGGTTTTTATAGTTGAAAATGGCTGCTAAAAATAGAAAAATTAGCGGCCAAAGAGCCCTCCCTTGGCCAACCACACATGTGGCAAGTTTGATATTTTCAAACTTGCTAAATTAGGCTTGGGGCAAATCTAGAAAGCCACCAATTGTGGAGGGGTTTGTTTGCAATTTGAAAAAGTCTTCAAGGGCCATTTTGCAAGCTAATTAATCAGCCAAGAAGCTGATTTGGGTCAGCACATGGGACGGTTTTGGGCTACCCAATACTCAGTTGGTTTGGTTCACTCAGTTCAGCTCAACTGAGTCACTTTTCATAATTAATTAATAATAATTTATTTAACCCAAATTAAATTGGATATAAATTAAAATTAATTATATTATGAATTAATACTCATAATTTTTGACCGGCTTAGGATGAAAAATTAATTTGCCTTGGTGCTTCAAATTGCTTCTCGGTTTTACACTTCTAGCAGTGTCTACTGGGTCGTTTTTCGCCCTTTGTGCGAATCTGTCAAAAATAATCAAAACTAATTATAAAATTAATTCAAAATTCAGCATGTTCATAATTTAAGTACAATTTAATTATTTTATAATAATTAATTATTTTTCGACAAGAATTTTACTGAATTTGCATGAATTTGAGTTAAAAAGGGCATGAAAAAGTGTGTATATTATAACACCCCTTACTCGAGTCCAACGTCGGGACGGGGTACAAGGCGTTACGTCACTGAGTTTTACTATATCTTGAAATCCCGAGCAATAAAATTTCTTTTCTTTTAAAACTTATCATTCATTCTCTTAATAATCTTATCATTGGCTTACGAGACCCAAGATATATGTCGGGTGCATTCTGGAACCGATCCGAGAACTTTCGAGCACTTAGAAAATTTTTACCTAAAATAGGGCCACACGTCCGTGTGAGATGGGCAGGCCCGTATCTAATTTATTTTTATTTTCAACCTACAGGGGTTTTGACACAGCTTGGACACACGCCCATGTCCATGGCCCGTGTCCTTCACACGGCCTAGACACACCCGTGTCAACATCCCATGGAATATTTTGACTTGAATACCACAATCATCATAATTGCACACGGCCAAGGCACACGCCCTTGTGCTCAGCTCGTGTTCTATACTGACTTAACTAAATTAGATGTAAGGGACACATGATACCACGCCCTTGAGGCTGACCGTGTGTCACACACAGCCTAAGCACACGCCCATGTGCTCAACCGTGTGGAGAATAATAGGGTATTTTCCAAGCCTTATGCCACCCTGAAACATAACCAAACACAAGCCAATACCATAACACATAACAAGGCATAACATATTCTCTAAATGCTCATAATTAAGGCATCCACATGCTATAATACACATCATTCTCATCCATTAATACTCTACTTGAACTTGCAATATGCATACTCATGAATTTCATCCATATTGAATAAAATATAAGTTAGGCAATATTAGGCCATTTCCAAAAGCCATTACAACACCACTAAAGTAATATCAAAGCCAATACCCATGGCTACACAAAATGACACTTAGTAAAATGATCATTCTACCTACACATGCCATACATCAAAATGACTAATTTTACTATACCAAAATGAATGGCTTGATAGCGTGACTTCGAGCTCTGATTTTTATCGATCCCCGAGCTGGTACGGCGAATCTACATGGAAGAGGGAAAAGAAAGAGTAAGCACATAAAATGCTTAGTAAGTTGCATGAATAAAAATAGCAACAAAATCATGAAAATATCACTCAAATAAGTATCATGAATTTCATGCAATTTCCTCACTCATCTTCATGACTTACTCAATCATATACTTACTCATGCTTTTCATGCTATATTTCTCATAACATTATACTCCCAATATCTCATGCTTACTCGTATATACCTGCAACACCTAACATGAAACTTTAGCCTTTCTCTTGAAACTTATCAACTTGAATACTTTACTCTTCTAAGATTTCTTTAGAATACCGAAGGATACCCGTAAGTTAATATCATGAAATGATGCCAATGCCATGTCCCAAACATGGTTATACATGGGATCACACTTTGATGTCAATGCCATGTCCCAGACATGGTCTTATACAAGATCGTACTCTGATGTCGATGCTATGTCCCAGACATGGTCTTACGCGAAATCTCATATCGGATGCCCATGCCATGTCCTAGACATGGTCCTCTAGGGGATCCTTATCTCCTCTCGGTACCGAAGCCATGTCCCAGACATAGTCTTATACGAAACCTCATCTCGGATACCCATGCCATGTCCCAGACATGGTCTTATAGGGAATCACATCTCGATGCCAATGCCATGTCCCAGAGATGGTCTTACATGGGATCTTAGTTTAGTGCCGATGCCATGTCCCAGACATAGTCTTATACGGGACCTACAATACTCATGACATGATTACAGTATCTTTCGTGTCATTTAAACTTGCATGTAACTTCTCTTTTTATGTTCTCTTCATTTCTTAGTAAAATTCTACATCAATAATTTCGTGAATCTCATACATTTCCTCAATGAATCAATGTCATGGAATTTAGCATAACTCATACAAAATTTTATCCATGTCTTCATGAAATATCATAATTTCATAAAAAGTCATCAAAATGAATTTACATAACAAAGGAGCTAAAATATTACATACAACTTACCTCGAGTCCAAAATGGGGGCGAATGCTCGGTTTAGTCCACTACTTTCTTTTTTTCCCGATTTCAGTAGGGGCTTCGTGTTTTTTGATCTAAAATGACAAATTTGAATTATTTAGTACCCACATTGACTAAATATCTCATAATTCATACTTTGGCAAAATTTATAATTTTGCCCCTAAACTTTTCCATATTTGCAAAATAGTCCCTAGGCTCGTATAATGAAATGTATTTATTCTCTTGGCTACCCAAGCCTAGCCGACACCTACTAGTGTCCATAAAGACCCACATTGCTCATAATTTCATACTTTTACTACATAATTTACTAACTTTGCAATTTTGTCCCTATTAGGGACTTTCATGAAAAATCACCTAGAGAAAGGTGTTTACTACACTTTAATCTTTCATTTTCTACCACTAGGCATCAAATTACTTGTATGTCATGCATGGGTATATTTTTCAATATAAACCCTATCTCAAATTAGTGGTAGAAATAGCTAGATTAAGCTACAAGGATTTCAAAAATATGAAAAACATGAAAAACGGGGCTTGAAGTCACTTGCTTGGAGCTTGAAAATGAAGAAAACCCTAGCTATGGAGGGTTTGGAAATTAGGGCTGGTACATGGAGAAGATGAGCCTATTTTTGGCTTATTTTTCCTTTTTATTTCATTAATTAACCAAATGACCAAAATGCCCTTACTCCCTTTTTTTGAAATTTTACCCTTCCATGGGCATTTTTGTCCAAAATGCTTAAAATTGGTCTAATTGCCAAATATGGAATCCTAATAATTTCTCTTATTCTATTTCATACTTAAACCTTTAAGAAACTCATAATTTGCATCTTTTGCAATTTAGTCCTAAAGGACAAACTAATCACTAACTCATAAAATTTCCTTCATGAAATTTTCTCACTATCATGCAAGCATATCAATAACTCAATAATAATCATGAAATATATTTTTCAACCTCAGATTTGTAGTCTCAAAACCCTATTCTGACTAAGCCCTGATTCGGGTTGTTACATATATTTTCGTGTTCCCAGAGAGGTAAAATTTCTATGGATAAAAAGTATCACTTTGATTAAGGTCTTGTGGTGGAATCATGGTTTAGAGGAAGCCACTTAGGAATCAAAAGACTCTATATGTTAGCAGTACCCTCATCTCTTTGAACCAGGTAATCTCAAGGATGAAATTTCTTCAAGGAGGGGAGAGTTGCAACACCCCAAATTATATAATTATGGGTAATTAATTGTGTCATGTAAATTGATTTGGTTCAATTATTAAGTGTTTTGGTTGTGTGCATGTGGTTCCTTGAATTTTTATTGTTTTTATTACTACATTTGGCTGGTCATGTAGGTTATCTTTTATTTTTGTTAGCTTATTGGCAAGAATGAGTCTACAGTTTCAGTGGTAAGGCCTTTGCTTATCCTTTGGTCCTAAGGTCGAAACTCGTTGTGCCCAAAAATGAATTTAATTTTTGTTGTCTCTATTGTTGCCACCCAGTGGGTTAGAGTTTTGGTCAAATTCAATTGTTAAGTAATTTGATAGGTTGTAATTAATTTGGTATGTTAGGATTTTCTTAGATTTATATTTTAAAATTATTAAAAAATATCCTAAAATTTTCTCTCTAGTTGTCGTCCCTCTCTCCCCTACTTTCTTTATTTTTTATTTTTTTCATTTTGCCACTGTAAGCTCTCTCTGCCACCCTTTTTCTTTATTTTTTTCTCTTTTTGCTTTTATTTTATTTTTCATATTTTCATAATCAACCCTTATTCCTCTCTTTTGTCGATCCGTTATATTGTTCTGTTGTCGCCCACACGTTGAACTTTCTTGGTGCCGTCACTATTCCTTCATTCTTAGTTTTCATAAATTCATCATTTGTTTTTGTAGAAAGTTGATTTTATTTTGATTGGAGACCTTTTACGTAGTTGTTGTTGATTGAGGTTTGATGGATTAATTGTTTTGACTTTATTTAGGGGAGGTTCATGAAACGCACAATCTTCCTCTAGTGAATTAGGTTCCATGAAATTGCTTTTTATCTTTGGTAAGTGTCGAAAGACCGAAATGTAGGGGCTGATTTTGTTAAGTGAGTATGTGCCGAATTTAAGTTTTGATTTTGGATGTTTCGTGCTAAATGGGTTGGTTGTGGTTGTGGTGTGTGTAAGATCTCAGAAGTGTTGTTGTAGTGTCAAAATCGTTAGTGATAAACGATAAATTATACATATTTTTACCTCATGTTTAGCCTAATTTCTAGATGAATTATCATTAAATTTGTGAGAATTGGTGCTCTTAATCCTTTTATTTCATGTTTTATACTCAGGAGAGCATAGGGAAGAGAAAAGAACGAAAAACGGGCCAAAAACAAAGAAAATAGGCCAAAGTGTGAAAATGACACGGCCCAAGGATTCACCACACGGCCATGGCACAAGGCCGTGCCACATAAGGTCCAACACGGCCCAGCCCTGACAAGCACGGCCAAGCCACACGACCGTGCCACCCTTGACGGGCCCACACACGGCCTCTTATTGATCCACACGGGCGTGGCACACAGGCGTGTCCCTATCGTGAGGAAGTGCAATTTCACTCGGATTTGGATACTTAAAGGCTAAGAAAGGCATCCCAAAGCTCTATATAAAGACCCTATGAGGCAACTCTAAGGGTGTACTCTTTCTCCCACAAAGGAGCGCCTTATTTCTGCCAATACAAAGAGTGGAAGCAAGGGATTACTCCAAGGGAAGTCGATTGATTTATCCCAGAAGCTGAATTCTACATCAAGATAGAGGATCTCCCTAAATTCCTTCAGGGGTTTTTAGGTTCTTTATGTTTTGTTATCTTATTTCTTCTGAGATGTCTTCTCCTCTACCATTGTTTTCTTTTCCTTTTTTCTTTCTTCTCTAGCCGAAACCTTCTTACCACCTTATTCATCATCTCTTTCAATTTTATCCTTCTAAAAACTCCTATAGCCGATTGCCATAAAAGTCAAAATCCCGAAATATTACTTCTTATGCCTATTTCTTCTGGCCAACATTCTCTTATTTTCTTCATCTTTTCTAGTCGATTTTTGCATCCTCTAAACCCTTAGGCTTTTTCGATAACACCACTCCAAGATTATAACCCCAAATCATCATCTTCTTCATCAGTCAAAAGCTGAAAACGCCATTCCTTTAGGAGCTTATAGCCGAAACTTGAGATCTCTATGATTTGATCTCTGCGAGTGTTTAAGGGCTAGATCTACATCAGATCTGAGTAGAAACAAAAGGGAAATCAGTGGTAAGTGCTCATTAACCAAAATCTATAAGTTATTTTGCAATTTAGAAAAGCAGAAGTCTCTAAAATCTAGAGAGGCTGTTGATTGGGGCATAGGGCTCTAAGGGTCATTAATTAATGATTTTTTTTGGTGAATGGTGTGTTCTAAAGGCAGTTGATTGAAGGCTTGGACAAGTGGATCAACTAGATTTAGATCTAGTCACTAACTTCGACAAAGGTGAGTTCTAAAGGGCCTTTAATGGCTATGGCCGATTATGGTAAGAGTATATTGAGATTGGTTATACAGATTTGTAAACTAAAAGTTGTGGTAACCGATTGTAGGATATCGTGGGGGATCACGTTAGCAGTCGTCGCGAAACAGGTGTATATCGAACACCCTTTCATAGTTCAATTCGGCAAAAGCCAAAATGCCGAAATTCCGGCATTTCGTGGGCTTGTGAGTGTGCGAATGCTCACAAGATGTTTAAAAATTGTTAGATCTAAAATTGCAAAGTGGTAAGCTAGTCGCGTGTGGAATTTTGTATACTTTGGTAATTGGGCCTCGATGGGCTGCAAATAGGCCCAATGGGCTTACGGGCCCATATGGGTGAAAACGGGTAATTATGGTGTACTGATAGATGGTAGGTTCAAAACTGCCTAAACTGATAAATTGATCTTAAAATCTGAACTAAATGGGCTTAAATAGCTAATAGACACTGTAGGGCCTATTAGGGATTTTTAGGGCCCCATGGCTAAAAATTGTTAAAACGAGTTAGTTATACTGATAAGACGAAAGTTGGGTGAATTATGACTGAAATCTGTATAAAACCCTAGAAAACTGATAAGATTACTGAAAAACCCTTATTGGTGGAAAATTACGGTTTTACCCCTAGGAGCAAAATGACTGTTATACCCTTAGGGCTAAGTGTGACCAAAATGCATGTTTTACTGTTACCGTTTACTGCATGCCATGTCATTATTATCTGTTGCATGGGACTGGGATATTGATGGAGGAAGTACTGAAAGTGGCTTGACCATATACTGGAGGCTTTGCCTCAACTTACTGTTATCTGAGCAGCGATGCTGCAACTATGGAGTGTAGGGCTGGGTGGGTTGAGTTATTCCCCACATGGTGTGTAGGGTTGGTACGGGTGGAGTGTAGCGGTTGGATTTAGGCTAGGTTGGGCTTGCATACATGTTGATATCTGTACTGTTTTGAAACGGGCCTATAGGCCGTACTGTTATCTGAAAACGGCTAAGGCCCAGTTTACTGTATCTGGATAGGGCTTCGGCCCAGTTAACACTGTGACTGGATAAGGCTTCGGCCCAATGGGCTTGAGCTGACTTGGGCTCTAGATGGGCATTCTATACACACTGAGTTTTCCAAACTCACCCCTTTTCTTTCCGTCCATGCAGGTGAGCCCTAGTTGGTGGACTTGGAGCTGGGAGGGATTCAGAGTGGCCACGAAGATTAAATTTCTGGTTTTCAATTATTTTATTTCATTATTTATTTAGATTATTTTTATTTTGGTTTCTGAGTTGTAATAAGGCCGCTCTATTTATTTTATTTTGGGTTTTTAATTATTTACATATTTAATTTGTTTTAACTTAAGAATAATATTGTTTAAATTGTTTCTGAAATCGGATTTACTTGTTTCCAAAATAACACGATAAACGAACGGTTTCAAAACCAAATGCACTTTCCAAAGAGTATCAAAAGTCACGTTTTTAAATAAACCTTTCATGATTAGTAGTAAATAGGACATTTATTAAGCAAATCGAGAATTTCTCTTAAAATAACATACACGGTTTTGGCAAAGCTCACCCTAATCTTAGTAACTAGGTAACATGGTTAGATGTAGGTGATGTGACACACCAGATTTGGCCATAACGTCTGGGTCAGGTTTGGGGTGTTACATTTTCCCCACTTTACTTTTTGTGCATTCTTAGTTTAATTTTAGAATTAGTTTAAGTCTTCATAAAAACCCCTTTTATTTTTAGGCTAGAAATAGAAAGGAAGTTAGTACTAGTACTTTTGGTTTCCTTGGGTACGATAACTCAGTCTTGCCTCATATCACACATATCAAGTTTTTGGCACCGTTGCCGGGGAACTAAAATATTACGAAAACTCGATTTCTATTACTTTAGCCACTACTATATTTATTTATTTTCAACTTTTCTTTTGATTTGTTTTTATTTATTTATTTATTTTAATTTTCTTTGCTTTTTCTCTTCTAGGTATTTCTAGTTTATGACTAGAAACAACCCAGCAGGTAGAAGCAACAGTTCACAGAATTCGCAGAGAGATCAGACAAAGCCTTCATTATCCAGAACAAGACCAAGAACAAGAACTTGAGCCTACTGAAGAGATGGAAGTAAATTAGGATAATTTACCACCTCCCACGATAGACGCGCAACCAGTGAATCAAGATGATGCTCCTCGTACTATGTATGATTATGCTAAACCTAGTTTGGCTGGTGCTCAATCTAGTATTATTAGACCTGTTATTGCTGCTAATAATTTTGAATTAAAGCCTAGCACTATTCAGATGATTCAGCAATTTGTGCAGTTTGATGGTTTACAGGATGAAGATCCCAACTCACGTCTAGCCAACTTTTTGGAATTATGTGATACTTTTAAAATAAATCGTGTTTCTGATGATGCCATTAGCCTCAGATTATTTCCTTTTTCCTTAACAAACAAGGCTAAACAGTGGTTAAATTCTTTACCACATGGATAAATCGCTACATGGGAACAGATGACAGAAAAATTTTTGTGTAAATATTTTCCTCCAGCTAAAACAGCTAAATTACGAAACGATATCTCTTCTTTTGTGCAGATGGATTTAGAAACACTTTACGATGCCTGGAAGAGGTACAAAGATCTTTTGAGAAGGTGCCTGCACCATGGGTTACCTTTGTGGCTACAAGTTCAAACCTTTCACAACGGTTTGAACCCATCAACAAGACAAACGATTGATGCAACCGTAGGGGGAACAATCAACAACAAAACGCCCGAAGCAGCTTATGAGTTTATTGAAGAGATGTTACTGAATAACTATCAGTGGCAAGTCATGAGGACAAAGCCGACAAAAGCTGTAGGAGTTTTTAATATTGATGCTATCACTATGCTCACTAATTGAATAGAACTTTTAAATAAAAAGTTTGATAATTTTGTTGGTTCTACACAGGCACAACCAGTGATGCAGTGCGACGCAACTCCAGGAAATATGTTCAATCCAGACTACTCATCTTATGGACATAACATAGAAACTGAGCAGGCCAACTATATGGGTAACAATTCTAGACCTCAAAACAACCCTTATAGTAACACTTATAATGCAAGTTGGAGAAATCACCCCAATTTTTCATGGGGAGGACAAGGAAATCAAAGACAACAGCCTCCTCCGGGATTTCAGCAGCCACCACCACAACAAGAGAAAAAGCCAAATCTTGAAGAGATGTTCACCAAACTTATGGCCATGTCAGAAACCCGTTTCCAAAACACTACGACGGCACTGAAAAACCAGCAAGCATCGATTCAAGGGCTTGAGAACCAAATTGGTCAACTTGCAAAGTTGATATCGAAAAGACCACAAGGTGGACTACCTAGTAACATTGAGCCAAATCCCAGAGAACATGTCAAGGCAATTACTCTGGGACATGGGAAAGTACTGGCTGAACCAGAAAAGAAGCCTGTTCCAGAATCACCAGAAGACAAGGTAGAGGAAGAGAAACCCAAGGAAAACACTCCACCAACACTCAAGGAATACAAACCGCCTATTCCATAGCCGGCAAAGTTGAAGAAAGACCACACAGACGCTCAATTCGGTAAGTTTCTTAAACTTTTTAAACTATTACATACTAACTTACCTTTTGTTGAAGCGATTTCGCAGATGCCGAAGTACACCAAGTTTCTTAAAGAACTTCTAACAAATAAAAGGAAGTTGGAAGAATTAGCCACAGTGGAACTCAACGAGGAATGCTTAGCTATTCTTCAAAATAAACTGCTAGCAAAGCTAAAAGATCCAGGGAGTTTTACTATTCCTTGTTTAATTGGTAGTTTAATTATTGATAAAGCATTAGGTGATTTAGGTGCTAGTATTAATCTAATACCCTACAAAATGTTCAAGCAACTAGGTCTTAGGGAACCAAAACCCACTAGAATGAGTATTCAATTAGCTGATAGATCTGTTAAATATCCTAGGGGAATTATTGAAGATGTGTTAGTAAAAGTAGATAAATTTATATTCTCTATTGATTTTGTTGTGCTTGACGTGGATGAGGATATTGAGGTGCCTTTAATTTTGGGACGCACATTCTTAGCTACTGCTAGAGCTGTTATCGATGTAGGGGATGGTAAATTAGTACTTAGAGTTGGTGAGGAAGAAGTCGTTTTTAAAATTTATGATGCTATGAAATTTTCTAGAGAACAAGATGATTCTTGTTATTTTATTGATGTTATTGATTACTTTGTTCAAGACAATTTTTAGGAAATTTCTCTTACAGACACGTTGGAACTGTGTCTAGTTCAAGGTGGGGGGAAATGAAGCCACTACTGAAGTTAAAGAAGTAATGAAAGAATTAGACCATAATGAATTTGTTGCAATGCACATAAGCTATGAAAGTATAAAGATGAATGATGAATTGAGATAGAAACCTTCAATTGATGAACCTCCTAAATTAGAGCTAAAGCAACTGCCAGATCATTTAGAGTATGCATTTTTAGGAGATGATTCGACATTACCTATGATTATCTCGTCAGATTTAAGTAATGAAGAAAAAGAGGAGCTACTTCAAGTGTTAAGAGAGCACAAAAAAGCTATAGCTTGGGAAATTTCAGATATTAAGCGAATTAATCCTTCTTTTTGCACCCACAAAATTTTAATGGAAGACGAATATAAACCATCTGTGCAAGCTCAGAGACGGTTGAATCCCAATATGAAGGAAGTCGTAAAAGCCGAGGTAATTAAACTTCTAGATGCAGGTATTATTTATCTTATTTTTTATAGTTCTTGGGTGAGTCCTGTGCAGGTTGTCCTAAAAAGGGAGGCATAACCGTGGTGTCTAATGACAAAAAGGAGTCAATACCTACAAGAACAGTCACTGGATAGAGAGTTTGCATTGATTATAGGAAGCTGAATAACGCAACTCGAAAAGATCATTTTCCCTAACCTTTTATCGATTAGATGTTGGAAAGATTATCAGGTCATCAGTATTACTGTTTCCTAGATGGCCTTTCTGGTTACTTCTAAATCCTGATAGCTCCAGAAGATTAGGAGAAAATGACATTCACATGTCCATATGGTACGCTTGCTTATCGTAGAATGCCTTTTGGATTATGTAACGCTCCTGCTACTTTTCAGCGATGCATGCTAGCTATCTTTAACGAATTCATGGAAGACATCATGGAGGTATTTATGGATGATTTTTCAGTCTTCGGTAATTCTTTTCAACTTTGTCTTAATAATTTAAAACGTGCTCTCATAAGATGTGAAGAGACAAATCTAGTATTAAATTGGGAAAAATGCCACTTTATGGTTCAAGAAGGTATTGTATTAGGACATAAAATTTCTAGTAAAAGGATAGAAGTAGATAAAGCAAGAATTGAAACTGTTGAAAAATTACCTCCCCCTAATTCAGTTAAGGCTATAAGAAGCTTTTTAGGACATGCCGATTTTTATCGCAGATTTATTAAGGATTTTTCTAAAATAGCTAAGCCTTTAACGAAATTACTAGAAAAAGACGTGCTTTTCAACTTTGACTAAGAATGCTTAGAATCTTTGAACACTCTCAAAGAAAAGTTAGTCAATGCCCCAATTATGATTTCACCAGATTGGAATCTGCCTTTTGAACTAATGTGCGATGCGAGTGATTTTGCAGTAGGTGCAGTTTTAGGTCAACGAAGAGACAAGCACTTTCAACTGATTTATTACGCTAGCAGAACTTTGACAGACCCTCAAGCAAATTATACTACCATAGAAAAAGAATTGCTAGCCGTTATTTTTGCATTTGATAAATTTAGATCTTATTTAATATTATCGAAAGTCATCGTTTATACTGACCACTCTGCTCTTCGTTACCTTTTAACTAAAACTGATGCAAAACCTCGATTGATCAGATGGATTTTATTATTATAGGAACTTGACTTAGAAATAAAGGATAAGAAAGAAGCTGAAAATTTGGCAGTAGATCATCTTTCGAGATTAGAAAATCCACACCCCAAGTACCTCGATAAAATAAACGACTTGTTTCCTGAAGAGCAACTCCTAGCCATAGCAGACGAAGCAGTTCCTTGGTTTGCCAATTTTGCAAATTATTTAGCAGCTAACATAACCTCAAAAGGGTTGACTCATTAGCAAAAGAAGCAATTCTTCGCTGATGTGAAAAACTACTTTTGGGAAGATCTTTTTCTTTTTCGTATTTGTACAGTTCAGGTTATTCGAAGATGCGTTGCTGAGACAGAAACATACCAAATTTTAGATCACTGCTATGCAGGACCCACAAGAGGACACCACAGTAGAGCTAAAACTGCCCAGAAGGTACTTGAATCAGGTTTTTACTGGCCTACACTTTTCAAAGATGCCAACAGGTATGTTACCTCTTGTGATAAATGCCAAAGAACAGGTAATATCTCTCAACATAATGAAATGCCTCAGAACTATATACTTTCATGTGAAATATTTGATGTGTGGGGTATTGGTTTCATGGGTCCATTCCCTACTTCATTTGCGAATAAGTACATACTAGTAGCAGTAGATTATATGTCAAAATGGGTGGAAGCCCAAGCCTTACCTACTAATGATGCTAGAATGGTAGTGCGCTTTTTGAAGAAACTTTTCTCTCGATTTGGAACACCTAGGGTGATTATTAGTGATAGGAGAACCCATTTTTGCAATGCTCAATTTGAAAAGTTTTAAAAAGGTATGGAGTACACAATAGAACACCTACCCCTTATCATCCACAAACCAGTGGTCAAGTCGAAGTAACAAATAGAGAACTAAAACGCATCTTAGAGAAAACGATAAAAACAAATAGAAAAGATTGGTCAAGAAAGATAGACGATGCTTTATGGGCCTATAGAATAGCTTTTAAAACACCTATAGGTACATCTCCTTATAAACTAGTTTACAGAAAAAGTTGTCATCTGCCATTTGAACTTGAACATAAAGCATTCTGGGCTATTAAATTTTTAAACCTTGACTTTAAGCTTGCAGGTGAGAAAAGATTAATGCAGTTAAATGAGCTAGATAAATGGCGTTGCAATGCCTACGAGAGCTCACGACTATATAAGGAAGCCATGAAGCGACGCCATGACAAAAATACTGAGACAACCTAAGCAGTTCAAAACGGGTGATCTTGTCTTACTCTACAACTCAAGGCTAAAACTATTTCCTGGAAAACTTAAGTCAAGGTGGTTAGGTCCATTCACTGTTCAAACTGTCTTCCATACAGCACAGTTAAGGTAACTCACCCAAACCACGGTACTTTCAAGGTAAACGGCCATCGGTTTAAACACTATAAAGGTGAGAATTTTAAAGTTAACAGGGAGGAGCTTCAGCTCCACGAGATCCCTTCGTGATACATCCAGGTAGAGTCGAGCTTAGACTCTAAATAAGTGCTTCTCGGGAGGCAACTCGAGCACTAACTTAGTAACTTTTCTTCTATTGAGATTTTAGTCATTTTATACATCAACTAACCCTTTTAAATGCAGAATTTTAGGACCACACGGCCATGCCCACTAGCGTGTCTAAGGCCGTGTGGATACTATGAGCAGAGACACGGTCATACACTTAGGCCGTGTACAAGTAAGGTAAAATTTTTCCCAAAACACGGGCTACAACAAATCGCCACGGCCGTGTGATGTGGCCGTTGCCAACAGATCAATTTTCACACGGGCTTCGACAACTTCCCACGCCCGTGTCACCAAACCGTGGCCAACACTGTCAATTGACACACGGGCTGAGACTAAAAGGACACGGCCATGCGATACGGCCGTGTGACCCCAACACGGGTGTGTGACACGCCCGTGCCCTAAGACCATGGTCGACACTGTCAAATCTAACACAGGTGTATAACCTCTCACACGACCGTGTACGAAGTGAATACCTTAGGACATGGCCATGTGACACGGTCGTGTGCCACAACACGCCCTCATCATACGGGCGTGTGATTCGAACCAGGCTGGCCAAACTCCCTAAATTTCAAACAACACGAGCAAAACCCGAGCCACACGGGCGTGGGCCTCGCCCATGTGACCCAAAATCTATATATATGGGCCACTATTTATCATCTTTCTCATTAAAAACCCTAAAATCCAACACCCAAACCCTACCCCAACCCTCCCTAGCGCCGCCGCTAGTGTCTACAGTACTCCCACAACCGTGCCGCCTCACCCACGACCATGCTCCGCCTCATACCTCTCTCATTCGATTCTATTTTCTCATTTTTCTTTCTAATTTTTACTAATTTATTCTATTTTTATTCTAATATCTTATTATATTTAGGCTTAGCATTGTTTTAAAGCATAGAATAAATAGAACAAGCATAAATAATCTAGAATGCTATAGAGAATTTTGTGATTTCATTCACAATTTATTGCCACTTTTTCCTATCTCCATTCACATGCATGTAGTATAAATACATACCCATGTTTCTTAAATTTGATATCATGTTAGGATGGATAGATTATACTATTTAGGTTAATCCACATTTCAATCCAAATTGTTTTAATCACATTCATATTTATGTTTCTTCTTTTTAATATTTTTTAATTTGATTTAATTTCAATTTTTAGGACTAATGTTTGTTATTTTGCTTTTAGGTACTATGTCATTGTCACGCGGTAAGAGAACTGCCGCTCCTGCTTCAAAGAAACGCAAGGGACCCAGTGGTTCATCCTCATTAAAACCCGTCATTAAGAACTGCCACCCATTCCTCCATTTTCCAAAGAGTTCCCAAGAGGAGTTGTTCCAAATCCTACGAGTTCGCCCCCTAGACGCCGGACGTTGCATTGACTGGGATGCTCTAGAACAAGTCTAACTCGCCGATGCCATTCGAGCCTTACTATCCACCGACCCATAGGGACAATTTTTCGACATCATCGAGCCCATCTATATCGAACTAACACTAGAATTTTGCTCTACATTTCATCTACAGGTGGTAATGACGAACCATGATGATCCAAGCACTATCCAATTCTGCCTCGGTGGATTGGTGTGCCAACTGAGCATCCCTGAGTTTGGCATCATGTTAGGACTCTATACAGACGAGTTCATAACCGATGAGGACTTTTCCAAACTTCCCCGTCGTATCCATCTCCAACCAGTCAATTGTTGGCGCGAGATTGCCCCGGGGCACCCTACATATAACCCCAGTCGCACCAAGGTGACCTCCCTCGTCCTATCTTTAAGGTACCTTCATGCCCTCCTTGCACACACTCTGACGGGAAGACGTGAAAGCACTAGTGTCGTCAACACACATGATGCTTACTTCCTTTAGAGCATGGCGAACATTCACACCATTGACCTAGCTTTCCTTATCGCCTATGTTATCCAACACTAGATGAAAAGGCATCGCAAGGGAGCGATATCTATGGGCTCGTACATCACATACCTAGCCCGTCACTTCGGGCTACTCAACACCGTGATCCAGATGTCCTCATACACACTGATAGGCTAATCCCCTCAGGGCATCCAGACCATGCTACATATGAGGATGATCAAGCGTAGACCCGGAGCTGACCTTCTACAGTTCCGACTCATCCAAGGGATCGAAGGGCATGAGGACATTACTGATGATGTCCCACCACCACCACCAGAGGAGGGGCCAGCTGAGCTACCACCCTATCACTGACCAGTTCATGCGGCAGCTTCATACGCTGATATATCTGAGCGCCTCTCACGATTCGAGCAGTAATGCTTCCAGCGCTTCAATCATATCGATGACACACTATAGCAGATATGCCAGCACCTCCACATCACTTCACCACCGTCACCGCATGACCCATCTGAAGATTAGAGACTTCTGTTCCTCTTAACTTTATTTTTATCTTAATTTTTATTTAAACTCTGATATCTATTTTTACCTTTTCTTCTAACTTTATTATCCTTTTTACTTTTACTTTTATTTTCCTTCATTTCATCTTTTTCATTATTTAAATATTAGTATTTTCAGATTTAGTTTATTTTATTTATTTCCTATCGGCTATCTCCTAATGAGTAATTTTTCTAATCCTGAAATTCCCTAAAAATGATAAGCGCTTTCGCAGTTTCAAATGAGCTTTACAGCTCAAATCCAAATTCTAAAGGGAACCTTGCCACAACCTCACCGAGTTGACATCTCCAAAGCCTACACTCACAACATGAAAGCTGTGGACATGTAACACCCTGAATGTGGGCCTAGAAGTATTGGGCCTTGAGTCCGGGTTCGGGTAAAAGATGGCCCGAAATAAAATTATTGATGTTTTAAATTTTTATGGAAAATTATTATTACTGTTATTATTTTGATGTTTAGGTTAGTTTTTAAATAAATTAAGAAGGATTTATAGTGTGGGAAAAGTCTTGGGTTCGATCCAAGACTCTAGCAAAAAAATTAAATTTTGCTTCATTAGGGGAATCTGGGCAATAGGGCTTATTTATAATTTGGGCTGAGTTTAGGCACAAAGGAAGTGCCTGGCCCAATGGCTAAGCACGCTAGGAGGACGTGGGAGGTGCCTGGGTTCAAGGCACAGCGCGCAAAACGTCTATTTTTTTTAGTAAGCGGGTTGTGATGAAATAAGGCTTAAAAGAAGCTGCAACCGGATTATGCCACAAGAGCGCCTGTGGCGCAGTGGCAGCAGCGTGTTAGGAACTCCAAGGGGACGCGAGTTCGAGTCCAAGCGCAGGCAAAATTTTAGTTTTATTTTTAAAACAGCAGAGGCTTCAGTGGGTAATGTTTAAAATTAAATGTGACTATAATAGGGTAAAGAAGAAACCGCGGCGCAGTGGCCAGCAGCGTGCTAGGTTACCTAGAGGTCCCGTGTTTGAGCTGAGGTGTGCACAGGAGGACGGCCTTTTTGCTGTGCGCGCGTGGGAAGGAGCCGTGCGAGATTGAAACTCCCCCTGGCAGCAGATTGGGTAAGCTAAATCAGTGGGAAGCTGCTGCTAGTCGGTGGGAAGGAGTTGGGATAAGATTCAAACTTTGTATTTTGCTAAACTCATGGAGTTTGATTTTGAAAAGGACTTTGATGCTGAATTAAGGACTCATTCGGCTATAAGCATTAGGTGTCTATTGCTTCTATTATTTTGGGGCCTTCATGAGTTATTTTTCTTTGAGATTTGGGGTATTTTTTTAGTGTGTTAGCCAACTTTGATTTTATTTTTCTTTCAATCGGGTTTGTTTCTTTTTATTTATTTACTTTATTTTATTTATTTTCTTTTGGCTCACATTCTCTTTTATTTTCACCCAAAAGCGGAGTCAACTGTTTCTTTTCTATTTTTTTCCTAAAAGCCAAATCCTATTGAAACAACCTTTCTTCTCAAGTCTACTTGTCGACACCTTCTCTTTTTCATTACAACTTCTACTTTCTCTTCTTTTTTTTCATTATACTCAAGTCCGAAACCCCCATATTTTAGTGATTTGGGAATTAATTTTTAGATCTATTTTCTACTCACGTTTAAGTTAGATTCACAGTGGATCTGAGGTTGGAAAAGTATTGGAAATGCTTTTGACAAGTACGTCTTTGGTAGTAAGTATTCGGATCTTATTTTTCATTATTTAGTAATTTGAGAAAAAGTCAAAGATCCCTAAATACTTTAGGGAGGCTATCGATTTTGATCAAGATTAAAATTAGTATTTTCATTCGGGTTACTATGTGTTAGTGCGAATCAAAGGCTAGCGATCAAGATCTATTTGGAGGCTAGTAAGATCAACGGTTTCAAAGCGGTCTAGATCTAGATCTAGTAGTTAAAGATCGACAAGGTAAGTCGTTAATAATGCATTATTTTGGCCGAATGTGGTAAGTGATTTCTACAATAGTTTTCATGTATTCGTAATATAATATGTTAGTGACCGATTATAGGTTAATCGTGAAGGAAAACTCGTTAGCGTTTGTCATAAAACAGATGTGTAAACGAACACCCTTCTGTAGTCTAAATCGGTAAAAGCTGAAAAGTCGAAATGCCGAAATTCTGGCATTTCATGGGCTTGTGAGTGTGCGAATGCTCATAAGTCGGTTGGAATTCATTGGATCTGTAATCGCAAGTGGTAAGTTGGTTGGGTGCGCAATTTCGAGCACTTCAATAAATTTGGGCTTCGATGGGCTAAAACTGGGCCCAACGGGCTTACGGGGGTAAAAATAGGCAATAAATGCGTACTGGTAGACTGTAAGTCTAAAACTGCTAAAACTGGTAAACTGATCGTAAAATTTGGACTAGATTGGCTAAATTGTCTAATTGGCACTGTAGGGCCCATTAGTGGTTTTAGGGCCCAATGACTATAATCTGCTAAAATGTACTAAATAAACTATTGAGATAAAAGTTAGACTATTACTGATTAAAACGTGCATGAAACCCTAGAAACTAGCATAATTACTGAAATACCCCTTATGGGTAGAAATTATTATTTTACCCCTAGGTGCAAATGACCGTTATACACCTAGGGCTAAATTTGACTAAAATGCATGTTTTACTGTTTCTGTTCACTGTATGCCATGACATGATTATCTATTGCATGGGACTGGGATTATTTGATGGAGGAAGTACTGAAAAGAGGCTTTGCCCCAGTTTACTGAAAAAGGGGCTTTGCCCTAGTTTACCGTTCTGGTGGCTTGGCTACACTATCTGATTATGCAACTATGCTGCCACCGTAGAGAGTAGCGGTTGGGTGGGTTGAGTAGCTTCCCCACATACTGATATGGGTTTTGCATTCATGCATCGATATTACTATTCTACTACTGAATTGAGCCTATGGGCCGTATTAATATCTGAAAAGGGGCTAAGGCCTAGATAAACCGTACTGGATAGGGCTACAGCCCAATAACCGAATACTGAATTGTGCTTCGGCCCCTTTGATACTAAAATTGGATAAGGGCTTAGGCCCAGTGAACTTAACCTGATTTGGGGCTCTGGATGGGCTTTCTTTACGCACTGAGTTTTCTAAACTCACCCCTTCTTTCATCCATGCAGATGAGCCCTAAATTAGTGGACTTGGAGCTGGAGGGATTCAGAGTGGCCATGTGGACTGCAAACGGACTGTTTATTTTAAGCATTAAATTATTTTTAATTAATTTGCTTTATTTGGTTTTGGGTTTGTAATAAGGCCGCTCTGATTATTTTAATTTGTTTTTAGCTTAGGAATGATATTTTTAAATCCTTTTGAAATAGGTTAGCTCTAAGGCGCGCTTTTATAAAGGTTACTTGTTTTCAAAATATCACGATAACGGAGCAAAGCTTCCGCAATGTAAACGTTTTCAAAGGAAATAAATATTTTAAATAGACTTAAACCTAATTTGTGTTCTATGGACAAGTTTTAAGGTTAAAGTGTGGCAATAGGTGTGTGCATGCCTAGGATTGGATCTAGGAAGAGCTTGGTACTTAAGCAATCTAATTGACTCACCTCATCTTCTCTTGAATCCTACCTGGTGCGTAGTACCCATTCACTTTAACAAAGAAGATCTGATTTTCCGATACTTAAACTGTTTTAAAAATAACATGTCTCTGCAAGCTACAAAGGTTTACAAGCTTTCACAATTTTCCATAAAATTTTACAAAGTTGTTAATGTTTAAAAAGGGAATGATTATTTCAAGGAACCACGTTTTGAAAAATAAACAAACACAAGCTGAGGTTTTATTCAAGTTTTATGGTAGAAGTTTCTAAACACTAAGAAGGGTTTTTAATGAAAACATGGTTTTCGAAAGACACTTCGATGTGACACACCAGACTTGGCCGTAACGCCTAGGCCGGGTTTGGGGTGTTACAGGACAAACAAACACTACCACCACCAGAGTACCTACCTCCACACATTCCATTATCCCAGACACTCTATAGGTACCACCATCTCATTAATCCATCCAAAGCAGGGAGTTTCATACCTTTCCCTATCTTATGATCTTGTGCTTCTATTGCCACTAATGTTATCTTTGTACATTGAGGACAATGTACATCGTAAGTGTGGGGGGAAACTTACTTTCAGTCATTACATTCTCCTTGAAATCCCCGAAAATTTTTCTAACTTTTTGCATTATTCTCAAATCTGCATTATCTTCAGTCTCCTATTAGAAATTAATTCTGATTGAGTTATGATTGTTATTAATATGTTGAGAATTAAGACATAGGTGCTTGTACTTTGATTATTCAAACTTTAAAACACTAGGGAATTAAGCATGATAAGTTGAAATTTTTGTGAATCCAATTTTTTTCATAAGTTATTTTCCCTAATTTTAAGTATTATCTTGATATTTGAAATTCGCAGGATTGACATCAAAAGCCATAATTCTGGTGAGATTTTTGAGCCTTTTGAGCATACATTCTTTCGTGCTCACTTTTATTATTGCTTTGAGTGAGTCAATACTGATTTGCTATTCTAGAACTTGCTTTGATTGTACATGTCAAGACCACATCATTGATTTGATATACTGAAATCATAAAGGCACTTAGGATCTAACCCACTTACTCCATAAAAGCCTACATCCACAAAATTAACCCCTAGTAAACCCCATTGAGCCTAACAACCTATTCTTTGACTTACCTCTAATATTAACCCATAACTCGTTTTTTCTTAATTCCATTCAATTACTTTGATCCCCATTTTTGTCGAGAATTGAGTTGAATTGTTATCTAGCTTTATTCTTTTTCCCAGATTGTAAAGTTTGTAAATAAATTGTACTTGAATTGTTCTTAAAAAAAACGTATGTGTAATAAAGAAATTCAGTTGTAATCTCTAATAGTTCAATAGTTTTTGCATATTTCTATTTTAAGGCTACCAAGGCTAAAATGATGTCATCATAAGGCTTAGCTCGAGGAATATGTTCCAGTGATAGAGATTTTTCTAGCTAGATAATTTTTCAGTTCAATCTCGATTCTAACCCTTTCTTTTTCAGCTTGTGACAACACCCCTAACCAAAGACCCGTTACAACCGTTGAAAGACCTTTTGATCGATGTATCATATCAATCTATAGTGGTGGGGATTTGATTTTCTTGCAAGCTTATGGTAATAAATTTTCAAATTGACCAGAGAGTGCTTAAATTTTGAACCCTAAACACTTTGAGTGGATAGAGTGAATCTTTAGTGAGGATGTCAAATCTTGTAAATTTTGATTGAGAGATAATTACTTAGGAAAAGGGAGAAAACTTATGTTTCTGTGATAAAATTCTCAACTTAGAGTGTTTGAATCTTTAATGTTCTTCTGATTGAATCTTCATTGTATGATTGCTTGTGAATTAGTTTGAAACAATATTGATAAAAATTATGAATTGAGAAGAATGATTCTCAATTGTGGATTGAAATTTTGCTTGAGGACAAGCAAAGGCTTAAGTGTGGGGGTATTTGATAAATGATAAATTATACAAATTTTTACCTCATGTTTAGCCTAATTTCTGGATGAATTATCATTAAATTTGTGAGAATTGGTGCCCTTAATCCTCCTATTTCATGTTTTATACTCAGGAGAGCATAGGGAAGAGAAAAGAACGAAAAACGGGCCAAAAACGAAGAAAATAGGCCAAAGTGTGAAAACGACACGGCCCAAGGATTCACCACACAGCCGTGCCACATAAGGTCCAACACGGCCCAGCCCCGACAAGCACGGCCAGGCCATACGGCCGTGCCACCCTTGACAGGCCCACACACGGCCTCTTATCGATCCACAAGAACGTGGCATACGGGCGTGTCCCTATCATGAGGAAGTGCAATTTCACTCGGATTTGGATACTTAGAGGCTAAGAAAGGTATCTCAAAGCTCTATATAAAGACCCTAGGAGGCAACTCTAAGGGTGTACTCTTTCTCCCACAAAGGAGAGCCTTATTTCTGCCAACACAGAGAGTGGAAGCAAGGGATTACTCCAAGGGAAGCTGATTAATTTATCCCAGAAGCCGAATTCCACATCAAGACAGAGGATCTCCCTCAATTCCTTCAAGGGTTTTTGGGTTCTTTATGTTTTGTTATCTTATTTCTTCTGAGATGTCTTCTTTATTAATTATGAACTAATTCCCCCAAATACTTGAGGGGGATGAAACCTAAGACAGATCTTGTTATTATTTTATCTTGAGTTATATGATAAATACTTAAATTGTTCTTAATTATGTGTTCTTAATTCTTGTTTTAATAATCCTAGGTATTAATTCAAGAAATTGATATGCTTATGCAGAGGAGCAAAAGTCCCTGTTTAAGAGTAGATCTAGCATAATTAAGCGGAGTTGCATGCAACCCTAGACATAGGGCGATATAAATCTGCCGGATTAGGATCAAACCTAATAAAGGGATCCATAGATCGAGTTAATGCAAGACTAGGGGTTTTAACTAGAAAGAGATTTTAGTTAATCAACCTAGGATTAGTTGTTCTTATCCTCGACGGAGGTATTAACATAAGTTAGGGATCTTTACGGATCAAGTCAAGTGAATAAATCATTTAGCTTAAGAATTGATAACAAGTGAAGTCTAGGTGGATTCTCCCTTGAGTATTGCCCAATCAATCAATCTTTCCCAAAGAGCTTTTCCCCACTTTACTTTTTGTGCATTCTTAGTTTAATTTTAGAATTAGTTTAAGTCTTCATAAAAACCCCTTTTATTTTTAGGCTGGATAATAGAAAGGAAGTTAGTACTAGTACTTTTGGTTCCCTTTGGTACGATAACTCGGTCTTGCCACTAAGCTATACTACTGTTCGATAGGTGCACTTGCCTCAAAATCGTGATAATAGTTAGTTTTTGGTTCGATCATTATTATAAATTTTATTGCTTCATATCACACATATCAGTTAGCAATAATGTGTGCGCTCTAACCTCTAAATTCTGAAAAAGAACACGAAAACTTGGAAATTTTATGAAAGTCAAAAGAGGCAGACAACGCCATGCGGCCGTGTGTCTGGCCATGCGAGTCACATGGATGTGTGCTAGGCTGTGTGGGCTACATGTAGGCCTATTTTGAGTGGTCAGTTGGGCCATGTTCGAGCCGAGTGTAAAATTATGAACTCTAATTTGTAAATATTCTAAATGCATGCTAGAGCATGTAATCTGTAAATCTATATGTACGTTTATCAGTACAAGTATGATTCTGATCAGTATAACTCTGAGTAAGCTATTTCGTATGATTTTTTCTAACATCTTTTATGTATGAATACCATATATCTAATTTGTTATGAGTAGATATGGCATGTCAAGATGGCTATGCATGATCACATTGTAACGACCTGATAGTCAAGTGTGATAGAAAATGCATTCTCGGGACTCCATTCCCGTAAATCAAACTCATAAATATTTTTAATAAATATTTACAAAGCTAGTTGTGTAGTTAATTAGGTTTCGGTTAAGTAAATTTGCATGAATTAAGAGTTAATATAGTATAAGGACTAAATCACATTTAAGGTAAAAGTTAATTTATGATTTAAACATAATTAAAGGGGCTAAAGAAACAATCACACCATTGTTTCTTTAAGTGGGACGGCATTAGTGAATTATATATAACTTATATATAAATTTATTTTATATATTATAATAATTAAAGTTAAAATATGTTATGTTAATAATTAAGTAAATGTATATATATTATATAATAATAAATTAAAGTATAATAAAAAAAAATAGGTAATAAAAGAGAAAGCCATACAAAACTAAGAAAGAAAAAGAAAAAAGAAAAGAAGGTTCAACACAAGGCCTTAGGGTTTTTAAGATTCAAAGTTCAATTGATTAGTCAATTTAGTCCCCTTTTCTTGTAATTTTTATATCTTTGGAATCCCGGTACCTATGGCTACCCGACCCATGTTAAAATTTTAGAATTGATTAAGTTTTTAAATGTTGTCAATGCTTAATAGTTTTAGAATTAGGGATTAAATTGATAGATTTTTAAGCTAGAAATGGAAAAGGAATAAATTGTAAAACAAATTATAAATTTTGAGTAATAGGGATTAAATTGTGAAATATTCAAAATTTAGCAGGGAGTTAAATTCATTTTAAAGTGAAATTGTATGAAAATATTGAATTAATTATAAAGAACAAAAATTAGTCTCGGTTTAGGGACTAAATTGAAATCTAGACAAATATTGAGTAAAAATTTAAATATTCAATATGAAATTGCATTGTGTTCTGTTGATGAAATTTAATTGTTTTAAATTCCGTAACTAACGTTGTACCAGAATCCTAGATTAAAAAGGGGAAGGATAAAATCAACATCAAATAGCTCAGAATTCACGGTTTGTATTTCTATAATGCAAACCTAGTTACTAAGTGTTGTATTTTGATTTAATGTATATGGTAAGTGGTTGAGGTGAGTATTTGGCACTTTGATATTGAATTGAATTAAAGTTGATTGAAATGGACTGAATTGATATATATATATATATATATATATATTATGAATGTATTGATTATTTAAATAGAAATGAATATATATATATATATATATTATGAATGTATTGATTATTTAAATAGAAATGAATATATATATATATATATATATTATGAATGTATTGATTATTTAAATAGAAATGAATATATATATATATATATATATATATGTAAATGTGATAATGTTTGTAGATGCCCAAATTTGCCCGGGCCCAAGACCAAAAAATAAACAAAATAAAAAACCAAAAATAAATAAAAAAATGGTCCAAATACCAAAAGTCCATTTACAACAGCAGGCCCAAACGACCAAAAAAATAAAAAAAATAAAAACCCTAAAGCCCAACTAGCCCAACACTTAAACTTTTCAGAAAAAAACCTAGCCCCCTAACTCAAGTTGCGCCACACCCTAACCCTAGGTGCTGCACGCACCGCAGCCTCTCCGTGTGCAATCTGACACGCCTGCCACTGACACAATTGGCCACTCATGTCACCTGCAAAGAAATGAATACACAACGGCAAAAAACACGCAAGCAACAGTGGCAATAAACAGTAGCAGAAACGAGCATAAAACAAATGTAATCGGCTATAAAAATCACCAAGAATCAATTTAATATTTTTTACGAAGAAAATCCAAAAAAATGGAAATTCAAATATACACAGAGAGTCAATCGAAGGAAAATACAAAACAAAAAAAGAATCAAAACACAGAATCGAAATTTCAAAGGTGGTCTGTTTATTTATTTATTATTACTATTATTTTTTTTTTGCTCGAAACTATCATTTATATACATCTAAAAGAGAGGAAAACAGACAAAACTTATCTGGCAGTCGATCTATCGACTCCGTAAGTGATCGAGGTCGTCATAGCCGATGAATGGTGACACCCTTTTTATATCAGAAATTTTTTTGAACATTAAAATCGAAGATTCTTTTCCTCTTTTGACGACTTTTGGCCATCTTCTAGAAAAACTAACCCCAGATCGGAGTTTGGGAGGTCAAAAGGCCGAAAAAGACCCTTTTTTTAAATTCTGGCCTCCGTATACGGCGGCCACCATCGCCGATGATCGGTAGCCACGGCGATGGGTGGTGGCCCGATGATCAGAGCTCTAAAGGGGTTAAGAAAGGTTGAGAGAGTTGATAGATTTTTTTTTAAAGTGAGAGCTGAATGAAATTTTTTTAAAAAAATCTGGCTTTTGTAGACTTGTTAAACGACGTCGTTTTAAGGCTGACTTCAATAGCCCAAAACGGTGTCGTTTCATCCTTGACCCACGCGCGACCCGACCCGCCCTTGAGGATTCGCGCCTTTTCAACTACTGGGCTATTTGCGCAATCAGCCCTTCCGCTTTTGCGGCGTGCTTCAGCTTAGTCCTGCCCTATTTTCCTTGTCTTTTAAAATTTTGCCATTGATTTTTATTTTTGCTTCAATTTGGTCCTCAGACCATTTAAGCAACTAGTAGTTTTAAATCCATAAAACCAAATAAAATCCCAAATTTAAGCAAAGTCCAAAAGTCCCAAAAATACGCAAAAAATTACCTATGAAAATATTGATTGAATGAGTAAAGCGGTTTTTTGAACTAATAAGAGGAAAAATAAAAGTAATTAAATAGGTATGGTTTTTATCACGACAACGTAGTTTTCAAACACCCTATCATGTGACATCGCCAGATTCGACCATAACATCTAGGCCGGGTTTGGGGTGTTATAAATTAAATAAAACGATACTATGATTGATATTGGATAATATTGTATGAGAATTGAAAATGGGATGGTGATTTGAAACATGAAAATGAAATATGTTGTGATTAAATGAGATACTTGATTTATGTAGTCATGAAGTGGATATAGAATGATAAAGCAATTGTTATGAAATGTGGTTTGATATGTGAAAAGCTATTTATATAGAAAGTATGAGAATTGGGATATTTGTGAAACAAATGAAACATGATAGCATGTGTAAGTTGAATATAGTATGAAATGATATGCTATTATGTATGATTTCAAAGGGTTGGCATATGGTAGTTGTGATTTTTAAATATTAATATGTGTTTATATTTCAATTATACATTTGTAATCTCTTGTCTTTAAATATTTGGATTATAAAAATATCACTGAGTTTTACTCAGTGTACGATTTTGTTTTCCGTGCGCAAGTTAGGTATTTCTCTTTTAATCACCGATTCAGCATCCAACAACGATCCCGAACTCAAATGTGGTGATGTTTATCTTTTGTGTCGGCATGTACCTAGGATGTCTAAATGATAGTTATTTTGTGGACAGATTGTAAATGAAGTCATAAGTGTAATGTTGGTTTGGTATATATGTAAACATGTGTTTGTATTTGAAGCCATAGTATGGTATGGTAAATTGAACCAAAGATTGGTATGTGCATGTAAATTTAAGTTAATGTTTTAGGTAAATACGAGCTAGGCCAAATTGATGGATTTTGACAAGTTTCTAATTTTAATTTGGATGATGCATTGATGATATGTTTTGATGATATAAATGTGGTACCAATGAGGGTACATTGGTTAGGCACCTAGGATGATTGTTTTTTGTCATGTTTTGAATGTGTTTGATCGTGTTTTGAATAGGTTAAATGAATGGTTTTTGAGTTGTTTAATGTCCAAGCTTGTAGGAAATGGTAAATTTATTATTTAGGCACATTTTAGGTCTACATGGCTGAACACACAGGCGTGTGACTTAGTCGTGTAAGACACACAGCTAGCACACAGGCGTGCGAGGCCATTCCAAAGGGTGCATAGCCTGGCACACGAGCATGTGGCTTGGCCGTGTGACCCATGTCAGTGAGTTACACGGGCTGTAACGCCCCAAATTTGGGCCTAGAAGTATTGGGCCTTGAGTAAGGGAACAGTTTGGAGACGGCACATAAATATTTAATTGCGCAAGAAATTGACACAAATGTATGTCTGCTTCAATGGTTAAAGGTCCTGTGAAGTGATGGAGAAGTCCTGGGAGCAAATCTAGGCTTTAGGAAAATTTTAGTTTTTCCTCTTAAGTAAAACTTGCCTTTAGCATATTGACCTTATAAATTATTATGGCGAAAATATGACACAAAGAGAGCTTGTGGTCTGGTGGCAAAGAGGCATGATGTGTAACTGTAAGGTCTGAGGTTCAAGTTTTGGCGTATGCAGAATTTTTGTTTTACTTATTTAAGTAAACCTTGAATCAAGTTTGAAGGCTTTAAAAATAACTGTAACTGAAATATGACACAAGATGGGCTTGTGATCTAGTGGAAGTGGCGTGATTAAAGATGTAAGGGAGCTTAGGTTTGACTCTCATGATGTGCAAGGGAGTATTTATTTTATTTCCTTGCCGCATAAGAAGTGGAGTTTGACTGAAACTCTGTAAGTGGGAATTTGAAATGGTCATGGAGGAAGTTGATGAGAGATTTGGGGAGATAATTTGAGTTGTCAGGAGAGAATCATGGAATTTTGAAGTGTGGGGTTGTTAGTTGTTGTGCCGAATTGGAACACCAAGGCTTGCATAGTTTCAGTTTCGGGGGAGAACTGGAGGTCTTTTGGGAAGTGTGCTTTGTCGAATTTTCAGTAACCAGTTTCGATTTTGTGTGAGTTCTTTTGGGGCATTTGTTTCCTTAGTTTTTTAGTGTCGAATTCTTCTATTGCCTCATCTTACTGCTGCTCATTTTTTTTGTCATTTGTTTCGAGACTACTCGTCTTTTCCGAGTTCTCATTTTATTCTTTGGTCAAAGATATTTTTTTCCCTCTCAATCTTTACTTTTCTTAATTGCCGAACCCCTTTCTCTCTTAAGGTCTCTTATTCTTCTTTTTCATTCCTCCCCCTTTTCTTTTCTTCATAGTGGCCGAACATAACATCTCTCCTCTTCAATTATTTTGAATCTTTTTCTCCATTCTTTTATAAGCCGATTCTCCTCCTCTCTTGTTCCTTGAACTCTATTATGCTTTCTTGAATGCTAGGCTGACTACTCCCCTAGTATTTTGGTTTCAGTTTTGCAAGACTTCAGAAAAATCGGTTGGTACTTGTATGTTCCCTCTCTAGTTCGCTATTATTCTGGTAAGTATTCAAATCTATTTTCCCTTTCTTTGAAAAGCCGAACTATGGTCTTTTCCTCATAATGTGATGATCGATAGGTTTTAGGTATTTTCAAGGAGTCAAGGGGCGCAAGTGCTATTCAAGCCGTTCAAGTCTTTTCTCCTAATATCCGATTAAGTGAATTCATTACCTTTCTTTTTGGGTATAGGCAGAATATGCCTACGTCTCTGTAAGGCAATATCAATTTTAAGTCACACCTATAATCAATTCTATCTAACGAGGGTTACCGTTAGCGCAGTTAATCGACAAGGGAGGGTGATCGATTCTAGTCAACTATTGTAGAGGATTAAGCGGTGTTTCTCAACCAAGGTTTTGGAGAGCGTGGATCTTAGCTAGTTTTGTGAACAGGTGTGTAGCATTACACTGTATTTGATAATTGGCTAAGGAGCCGAAAGAGTGTGTACGCACACACTATCTTTAACTGTAGATCGGTAAAAAACTGAAAAGTCGAAAAGCCGAAAGATTGGGCTTTGAGGCCGCATGGGTGTGCGAACACACATGTGATTCACCGAACCCACAAAATATGGGTCTATGACGATTAAGGCTATAGTGGGCCATGATGGGCCATAATGGGCCGTGTGGACCCAATAGGCTCGTGGGGCCCACTCGGATAAATCTCACGACATGTGATAAATAATGGACTGGACTATATAGTTGCATGACCATGGTTAATTCTAGGTCGGATGGGCCACATGAGCGTGTGAGCCCACTTGGGCCGCATATTGGGCCTTGGGCCCAATTGCACTGTTATGACTGTTTTGGGTGCACGAGATGATCATAGACCTTCTGTTGGATCGGTAGGTGAGTTTAGACCTATTCTGTTGGAAAGGACCGAATTACCCTTGAAGGGTAAAATGACCGAATTACCCCTAGAGGGTAAAATGACTGAATTACCCCTCTAGGGTAAAATTACCGATATACCCTCGTAGAGTAAAATGACTGAATTACCCCTAGAGGGTAAAATAATAGAATTACTCCTGGAGGGTAAAATGACTGAATTGCCCCTGGAGGGTAAAATGACTGAATTACCTCTGTAAGGTAAAATTATCGATATACCCCCATAGGGTAAAATGACCAAATTACCCTTGGAGGGCAAATTGACTGAATTACCCCTAGAGCGTAAAATGACTGTAATACCCCTGTAGGGTAAAATGAACGATATACCCCCATAGGGTATAACAACCGAAATACCCCATGTAGGGTAAAATGACTATAATACTCCTATAGGGTAAAATGACTGTTATGCCCTTATATGATGTTTGATTATATGAGCATGCCATGTGTTGTTTATGTGTTTGCATACATGCACGACATACTGCATGGGTTGGGATATTGTAGAGGAAGCATTGATCTGTTAAGGTTGTACGGGTCGCACGAGACAACTGTGGACCTACCGAAGGCTTTAAGTCGTATATTTGTACTGATCTGTTAAGGTCGCATGGGTCACACGAGACGACTGTGGACCGATCGATAGCTTTGTGCCATTCATATTATCGATGGCTTAATGCTGTCTATCTTACTGATGGCTTGGTGCCACGCATATTATCAGTGGCTTAGTATTGTCCATCTTACCGATGGCTTAGTGTCACACATATTATCGATGGCTTAGTGTCACGCATATTATCGATGGCTTTGTGCCATGCATATTATCGATGGCTTAGTACTGTCCATTTTACCGATAGCTTTGTGCCACGCATATTATCGATGGCTTAGTGCCGTTCATTTTACCGATGGCTTTATGCCATTACTGAAGGCTCTGTGCCGCTATTGATGGCTTTAAGCCACTTATTTTACTGGCAGCTATGCTGCAATTTTGTTATCTGGCAACCTTGCTGTGATTCTAGTTAGTGTCGCAACCGGTGCTAACTCTTGGTATGTTGGTTGGGTGGTCGATTTTATCCCCACAGTAAGTGTAGGGTTGGACAGAGGCAAGTGCAGGGTTGGATGGGATAACATGCATCATACATACTACATTCTAATTCCGTTTCTGTTTTGGGCTTAGGCCCACATATGTTCTGCTTCTGATTTTGCTACTGTAATGGGCTAAAGCCCATCTGATATTGTCTGCTATAATAGACTCAGGCCCAGACTGCTTCTGTATTTCATTTATCTGACTGCTGTTTTCATATTAGAGGATTACACACTGAGTTTTTGTAAACTCACGCCATTTTTAATTGTGTAGGTAATCCCCAGTGCTAGATGGATTAGTGCTGCGAGGGACTCGAGGGTGGCCACACAACTGCATCTGTTTTACAATCAACTTTTTTATTTTTCAGTAACTTAAGTTTGGGTATTTTTATGTAATAAGGCCTCTCTAGATTTTATTTTAAATTTTGGATTTTAATCTACTTCCGTTTTAACTACAAGTATCAAAACGATAACTGCTTTCAAAACACTACGTTTCTGCAACACAAATTTTTAAGCTTCCGCAACAAACCATGTTTTAAAGTAATAACGTGTTAAATTGGTTAAAAAATGACAAAGAGATTGAAATTTTAACGAAGAGGATGTCACTTTTTAACGGGTTTTATCAACAAGAAAAATGGTTTTCAAAAAGTCACTCCCATGTGACACCGCTAGATTTGGGCCTAACGTCTAAGTAGGGTTTAGGGTGTTACACGGGCACAGACACAAACTGGGACATGGCCTTGTGTCCCTGTTTCGATGCCCATATGGCCAAACACACAAGCGTCTGACCTGGACGTGTGAACCCTGCAATTAAAATTTTTCTAAATTTTTCCTAAAATTTTTAAATGTTCCTAATTTAGTCTCAAGTCGTTTCTAAAGTGTTTTCAAACTCTCAATGGCTTAATAAAGGACTCTATGCATGTTACTGATGAATCATTTTATGACTTTTGAAATGTTTGAAATGAATGATTAGATTATGATTACTTGGTAATGCTCTAAAACCCTATTCCAGTGACAGATACGGGTTAGGGGTGTTACACACATTGTATGACTCTACATCTGCATTTAAAGTGGGATATGGTTACGTGATGGAGGAACTCTATTTCTAGCAGTTAATCTGAGCTATATACTTATGGCGACATATCTGCAATATACTTCTGGAAGCATAGCTGCATATTATCTAAGTGGCATACGACCACATTATGGTGTGATGGATGGATGGGTGGGTTCTGTAGCCCTATTTGGTATGATTGGATGGTCGGAGCTGGTGTGTAGCGAATTGGGGCAAGATTATTCTCTATAATTTTTCCATGTTGAGCATGTTATAATTTTTTATATGTCTGTTTCTAACATGTGCATTTATGCATGACTTTGTTATGTGATTTTGCTTGTGGGCCAAGGCGCACACTAAGCTTTATAGCTCACCCCGTTTGCTTATTTTTTTAGGTAACCCATAGGCTTAGGATTTGGCGAGACTCGAGACCTCAGATTGATTTTTTCAGATAAAACTAATTTAGAAATTCTTAATTTTATGGACTTTTGGATTGTTGGACTATTTTGCGGACTTTAATTATAGTTTTAGGATTTACTAAGTTTTTAGTTAGTTATTTTAAAAATTCGGCATGATTTATGATAATTAAAATTAAACGCTTGATTTTCAAAGTTAAACAAGTCAAATGATTTTTCCGCTGTAAAATAAAATAAGAAATTGAGTTTTTTGTAAAATAAACGAGGTAATAATACGTCTTTTACTTTTCTTCATTTATACAGAACAAATGTTTAATGAAACCCCTATTGTATAACAATACGTTTTTGCAATTAATAAGTGAAAACAAGTTTTTTTTTCAGAATGTGCTTTTAAAGAAAAATAGATAGTAGTTTTTAAAAATTTAATGATCAATTTTTCAAGAAAGTTAATGTAACCTTTAAGATCTGGTCTTAACGTCTAAATTGAGTTTGGGGTATTACAAAATTAATTGGCCATTGTTAAATGTAGAAAATTAAATATATTTTCTCACTGATTCTTTTGTAATAAAGTTGCCATGATTTGAACGGAATAAGAATAGGGCTAAGAAAATTATTTAATTGGAAAACTAATTTATTTATTTATTTAAATTAATTTATAATGTTTATTTTGGAAAATATAAAAACATGTATTGCATTGGATTGAATTATAAAGTGTTAGGTTAAAATTCCAAGAAGTAAGTTTAATTGGACCCAATACAGAAGAGGCCCAAATCCCTATCATAATACATATGAGGAGAAGTGTCGTGGGTTATGCATGGGAGCCCGCAACCATGACACATTTGTGTGATCCATCAAGTGGGAAGGAGGTCATTTGACCCAATCGAATGACCCGTTGCTTGAAGAGATTGAAGGTCCATCTACAAGCTTAACACATACGAAAATATAATCTTCGAGGATATGCAATCTTAGATATGATATGTAATTTTAGAAGATATGATTTTGTAATCTTAGAGATTCAATTTGTAGATACCTTTTAATCTTAGTCATTGACGTACTTGATCTGTACCGTTAGATTTGGCGAGGCTTAATGTAGATAGAGGCCTCTCTACTCATTGTAAATCACTTAAGTTTTGAACAATAAGAATTCTTAAGAGCATTCACTCAAATTTCTCTCTCTTTTGTGTTTTTAGTTTTCTGTGGCTTGTTTTTATTTTGTTCTTTATTCTTCTTTGTTTGGCTTTGAATAACTTTCGTTTGTGTTGGTTTTGAGGAGGAGTTTTGTTGAATCATCATATTGTGGGAGTTAGGTTGACTTAGGCAGTTTTTAGAGCAAGAAATTGCCTAAGGCTACACGAATTGTGAGGCAAAAATTTTAAGTCCGTGACAGTTGGTATCTGAGCCAGGTTTGCGAAAGCACAATGTTAAAAGAAGTTGGTGAGAATGAGTCAAAGGAAACTTGTGGGAGGGCGAGAAAGGCTAATCGGTCGAGGGACATGCTGTCAAGCTTGAAAAATCGAGTGGTCAATCTTGAAGAGTCTGTTGGTGACATGAAGGAGACACTCGAAGTGGTCCTGACCCGTTTGTAGGAACTGAGGGAAGATAGCAGGGAATTTGTGTTGGGCACTCTCAAATCCACTTCTGACAAATTGACGGTAAGGGACAAAGCTCTTGAGGCCCTGGTGACTGCCATAAAAAAGGAGATTGTTAAGCTTAAGGGGGAGCTCACAATCTATAAGGCTGCTTTGGGAAGTGGGATGTTAGCTTTAGGACTGAAGCAACGTCATGTGGATGTTCCAAAACCCAAGAAGTTCAAGGGGGCTAGGTCTGCGAGAGAAGTGGATAACTTCCTGTGGGAATTGGAGTAATATTTTCGAGCAATGGGCATTGAAGATGATGCCACTAATGTGAACACTACTTCGATTTACTTTACTAATATTGCTCTCTTGTGGTGGCGTCGTAGGTCCACAGATAAGAAACGTGGAGGAACGACTATTGGGACTTGGGAGGAGTTCCAAAGAGAGTTGAAGAAGCAGTTTTATCCGCAGCATGCTGAGAAGGAGGCTCATACTAAGTTACGCTGGCTTACGCAACAATGCAGCGTTCAAGATTATGTTCATAAATTCAGTGAGTTAATGCTTCAGATCTCAGACTTGAACGAGAATGAAGCATTTTATTGGTTCGAGGATGGGCTAAAAATGTGGGCTAAGTAGGAGTTGCGTCATCTAAGTATCACTGATTTGACCGTAGCTATGGCTGAAGCAGAAAATTTTTACAATATTGAGGGAAGAAAGTTTGATAATAGTGAGTCTTCCAAGCCCAAGTCAAGACCCAAAGGCAAAGATCAAGTAGAAAAGAATGGTGAAGGCCCAATGGCTAGTTAAGGTAAACTATAGGATAAGAAAGGGCCAATGAGATGCTATCTTTGTCAAGGCCCACATAGGATAAGGGATTGTTTGAAGAAAGCCGCTTTAAATGCCATGAAAGTGCATGAAGAGGCCGAATACGACACCAAAAGTCTTAGTGCGATATTGGGTGGTGTAAAGATAAAGTGAGTAATGGACTGATGTTTTTGGACATCATTGTGGCGGGTAGAAGATTGAATGCCTTTGTTGATACTAGTGCATCTGATTTATTTATGTTTAAAGAGATGAGAAAGAACTTAGTCTCAAAATGGAGGAAGATTTGGGTCGAATCAAAACGGTGAACTCAGAAAGCATTCCCATAACGGGTGTGGCTAAAGGAGTGGAACTCAGGCTTGGCGAGTGGACCAGTAAAGCAACCATTAAGGTAATCTCACTTGATGATTATGATTTTGTAATTGGATTAAGCTTACTTGACTGAGTTAATGCGAGTATTCATCCTTCTGAGAATTACATGGCGATTTCTGATTCAAACCATCAATATATGGTGCAAATGAAAAGAAAGGAAAGCATGGAGGGAAAAACATTATCAGCAATCCAATTTGCCAAAGGAGTACTATTGGCATGCTTCAATATCTATGTGTTACAAGGCCTGACTTATCATACTGTGTTAATAAACTTAGTCCATATATGAACGCACTGAGTGAAACTCATTGGTGGGAAGTTAAATGTGTCCTACGTTACCTAGTTGGAGATATAGAGCATGGTTTATTGTTCTCACAAGGACAGTTCAAGCTGATCTGCTACTCTGATACAGACTGGGCTTCTTCAGTCGACGACAAATGGTCCACCATAGGTTATGTTGTCTACTTAGGATCGAATCCAATAGCCTGGTGCTCAAAGAAGCAAGCAATGGTTTCCAAGTAATCCTCAGAAGCTGAATATCGTAGCTTGGCTAATTGTGTATCCGAACTACTATGGATCAAACAGCTATTAGAAGAAGTTGGCATATCCATGGAACAGACGCCAGTGATCTGGTGTGACAACACCTCCACAGTCTCTATGTCAGCAAATCCAACTCATCATGCCAAAGTCAAGCATCTTGAGATTGACCGTCATTTTTTTCGAGAAAAAGTCCTCGTGGCACCCTGCAGATTAACTTTGTACCATCATCTAATCAAATTGCTGATGTGCTTACAAAACCCATCACTCCCAAGCAATTTACAGTGCTTCGCATTGCTCTTCAGGTCACGACAAGAGATACAACTCCTGGTTTTCAAAGGATTAAAGGACCAGGAGAATGTTAGAGTTACAATTAAAGAAAGTTAGTTGTTAGGTATTTGTTAAGCTAGCAGTTAAGCTGTTAAAGAGGTTACAACACCCTCACTCTGCTATAAATGCGTGTATTAGTTGCACGTAATAAATGAGAAAGTTTTCAATGACTATACAACAGTTCAAACCCTAGTTCTTTTGTATAATTCAACATCCCGAGGCTCCACCTACCAATTTGTTGGCTCAAGCAATTCTTGATTTGCTTAAGTGAGAGTGGCAAGTCAAATTTTTTCATATCTAATGGGAGGGGAATATGGTAGCGGAAAAGTTGGCTAAGATGACCATGGAGCAAGACATTTGTTTGCAAATACTTCAACCACCACCAGTGGAGTTGTTACTTGACACACAAAAGGATAAAAAAGGGTCTAGTCACATTTCCAACATATATACAATAATTTAAATGTTTCAATTTTCACTTTATTACAAAAAGGAAAAGCATATCACATCTGCTTGTCACTATAATATTAATGACAATTAGTGATTCAATACCATAATATTATAAATCGATAACATTAATAATCATATAATAATTTTTTAAAATTCAATGATCAATGTATAATTTAAACCATATATGAACGACTAAACTTGTAGTTTGTCCAAAAAAATATTGAGTCATCTACTATTTCTCCTTAAAATTCCAAGATCTTTTTCCTAATAATGAGAATTCAATACAAAATTTTGAAAGCCTCTTTACTAAAAAAAACCCCTTCCATGAAATCCTTTATTTTTCCATTTTTAATTTGCCAGTGAGAACCTTCCTACTTTGTCTTAATTTGATCTTCGTTTCTTTCTCTCACGAATGAAATTTCCAAGTTTGCTTGCTCTTGACGTTAGAAGATCACTTTCAATTGAATTAATTATTATGTCTAAAAGAAGGCCAAAAGGAAAACAACAAATAAGAAAGAATTAACATGTAAGAAAAAACAGATGATAACAGTGGAAAATCTTAGTAGTGGAGATTTCTTGAAACCTGCTGTACTTTTCACTCATATTTTCCTATTTTATTGCTATGGCAACCATCTCCAATCTGCCCGCACTACATGTTTGGAGAAGTTAGGCATTTATTTTTTACTCGTTCTTTTTTTTTTTTTAAAGAAACACACATGATGTACCTACAGCAAATGGTTTAGCTTCACAGTAATATGATTGTAATTTTATCTTCAAACTTTAAAATATTATAGTTATATTTTTAAATTATTGAGATTATATTAATAAAGTCCTATCATTATTAAAATAATTAATTTATCAGTTAAATGAGAGATTAAATCTTATACATCATAATTTAAAATAAAACATTTATAAAAGAATAAATATTATAAAACTAGATGTTGTAAAAATATTGATTTGAGGCTTTCGAAGTTTTTTCAAAAACTTTATTATTCACATTTTTTTCGATTTTACTTTATTTTTAATTCTAAAGTAAATTATTTTATTATTTTATTTTTCTTAAAAATTTAGAAAGGAGATTATTTAAAATTATATTGTCTTAAAAATAGTATATTATTATTTTTAAATATTAAAAATTCGGAGTTCTTTGTACTTTTTTGCATTATTTAGAAAATACCGATTCTAAAAGTAATTTGTAAGAAACCACAATATAAATATTTACAAGTACACCTTTTCTATATAAACGGCCAGAAAAACAACTTTTATATATATATATATATTACAAGTGAACGTAAAAATTTTTATATTTTAAAAATATTTTATTTTTCCTTGAGCTCTCTTTAGATCAACATTCTTACACGTATGGTTTTTGGCCCTAATTCAAATTTTTTTGTTCAAATATTGACAAAAATAAGATAATCTCTTGAATTTTATTGATAGACCTCAAAGGTATATATATCTATACAATAGTAGTTACGTAAGAATAAATTTGTCAAAAGATAACATCTCATAATAATATCCTATAATATCTCACTAGGAATCAAATTACTAAGAGATAATATCCCACAATAATATCCTATAATAATATCCTAACACCCCCTTCAAGTTGGACCATGGAAATCATAAATGTCCAATTTCCTGAGAAGATATTCAAATTGCAATTTACTGAGCGCCTTTTGTAAAAATGTTAGCCAACTGAATTGAGGCTGGAACATAAGAAGGTGCAATGAACCCATCCTGGATCACATCCCTAACAAAGTAATAATCCACTTCAATATGTTTAATACGCTTGTGAAATATGGGATTCTCACCAATATGCAGCATAGATTGACTATCACAAAATAAAGGAATTGCTTTAGGATTATGAACACCTAAGCTCAATAACAAGGCCTTTACCCACTTGAGCTCACAAGTGACAGAAGCCATAGATCTATACTCAACATCAGCAAAAGAACGAGAAACAGTATGTTGTTTCTTAGTTTTTCAAGAAATAGGAGATTGTCCCAAAAAAGACACGTCAAACAGTAAGCGAACGCCGAGTTAACGGGCAAGCAGCCCAATCCGAATCACATCACCCTTTCAAGGACAAATCACTATCAGATCTCAAAAGAATCCCTTGGCTAGGAGAGCCTTTCAAGTACCAGACAACACACAGAGCCATGTCCCAATGCTCCTGTCTTGGCTCATGCATAAACTAAGATAACACATTAACTGAGTATGCCAAATCAAGTCTGGTCATTGCCAAATAAATCAAACAACCCATTAACTGTCTGTACTACTCAGGATCAAACAAAACTTTTCCTGTAGCATGCACTGATTTATTATTTTGCTCTATTGGTGATCATGCAGGTTTTGCTCCCAAAAGACTCACCTTTGAAATAATATCAAGTGCATATTTCCTTTGAAAAAGAAATAACCCCAAAGAATTTCAAGCTACCTCTATCCCCAAAAATATTTCAAAACACCAAGATCTTTCATATGGAAGCAAGAACTAAAACACCCCTTAAAAGTTTTCAAAACAGTTGAATTGCTCCCAAAAATAAGTAAATCATCAATATAAACCGACACATTAATGTGTATAAATCCTTTAGTATATCTAAAGAGAGAATAATCAGAATATGATTGAAGAAATCCATACCCTTTCAGTACAGTAACAAGCTTCACAATCCAACACCGAGGAGCCTGTTTCAACCTATACAAAGACTTGTACAAACGACAAACCATTCCAGGCTTATCAAGAGCAAAACCTAAAGGAAGCTTCATGTAAACATCTTCATCAAGATCACCATGCAGGAAGGAATTATGGACATCCATCTGATGTAACTCCTAATTTTTGAAGCTGTAATAGCTAAGAAAGCTCAAGCAGACACATTTCGCCACAGGTGTGAAAGTTTCATTATAATCAATACCTTTTACCTGGTGATTTCCAAAAACAACAAGACGAGTTTTAAGTCTCTCAATACTTCCATCAGAGTTATATTTAATCTTGTACACACACTTACTACTCAGTGCTTTCCTTTTAGGAGGAAGTGTTTCCATAGACTAAGTGTCATTATCCTCTAGAACACAAATCTCATTTTGCATAGCATCATGCTATCCTTCATCCTTCACAGCCTCTTTAAAAGACTGTGGCTCAACCCTTACAGTAATAGCTGCAAGAAAATTTTGGTGTTTCATAGTAAATTTGTCCCAATTAACATAATGTGCTATGGGAAATGGAGTACCTAAGGAAGGCTCTGAAGCAAGTGAGGTGAGAGATAGGCTTTTCTTTATTACAGTATGAGTGACAAAATCCTGAAGCTTCACACAATGAAATTTTTCCCTATGCCCTTATCCCAATTTATGTGCATCATCACCTAAAGCCCCCTGTACCACCATGTCAGTAGAAGAAGAAGAAGATATCACAAGTGTTGGAAAACTCACAAGCTACGGAGTAGCAAGTGGAGGAACTGTCACGGGTTGTAACACCTCTGATTCACCAAACTATGTATCAAAAATTGTGTCTGCACATCCATATGGCAAAGCAACATTGGCAAGCTTAATGGTTGCAGCATTATCATCCAAATATAAAAAAAATCCTCAAAAAGTTTCACATCACAGGACACAAAGAACTTCTTAGAATCCAGATCATATAAATACCAACCTTTTTTTTCCAAAAGGGTACCCAACAAAAACACACTTTCGACTTCGATTAACAAACTTATCACCCTTAGAACATTAATTATAAGTAAACATAAGTAACCAAACACACGAAGATCATCAAACAAAAGAGGGCTACCAATCAACATTTCGTAGTGTGTTTTATTGTGAATAATAAGTGAATGAGTTTGGTTAATAAGATGAGAAGCAACCAACACACACTCTCCCAAAAAAGATTTAGGCAAATTTGTAACACCCCTTACTCGAGACCGTCGCCAGAATCGAGCACGAGGCGCTACTAAACTTAATCTATCACTTAAGCAACCTTAAATCTTTTATTTAAGCTTCTCGAAATTTGCTGCCATTCTGCGTCATAGTCGCTTAAAAATTCATATCTCGAGTTCCGAAACTTGAAATTAAGATCCGTAAATTTTCTCAAAAACTAGATTCATATATCTATCTACTAATTTTTTCTAGAATTTTTGGCTAGGCCAGTTAGTACAGTTTATTAGTTAAAGTTACCCCTATTTCAGAACTCGACTGCACTGACCTCTACTTACTACGAACCACTTTTCTCCCTGTACAAAATTCATATGACTATTCCGTTTGTTTCTATTAAAACTAGACTCAATAGGGATTCTTAACATATAAATTTCACCAACTAATTATTTTTATACAATTTATGGTGTATTTCCAAAATTGGAACAGAGGATCCAGAAATCGCTCTGGCCCTGTTTCACTAAAACTCAGATATCTCATAAAATACAATACCTTTACTTGTTTTTCTTATTCCATATGAAAATAGACACAATAAGCTTTAATTTCATATATTATTCACCATAAAACCATGTTTCTACTATTTTTAGTGATTTTTCAAAATCATGTCATTTCTGCTACTTGAATCTGTTTTTAAGCTACTTTCACATTTTCCTTAATTTCCATGTGATAGTTACTACTCAATCATACATACTATTAAACATGTATATCATCAGCCATTCTATTAGCTAATCACTAGCAAGTATTTGCACATCATTCATTGATCATATCATATCAAAAGAAGCCAAGTTCCTATACATGCCATACACGAAACGAAACGTCTAACTATACCAAAGTGATTCCTTCGATAGTGTGACCGGATCTCCGACGTTTCCTTCGATCCCCGAGTGGCTTGGCAAGAACTATAAGAAGAAGGAAATAAAGAGAGTAAGCACTAGGCTTAGTAAGTTTACAAGCAAATAAATCACAACATTCATCACAAAGGATAATTATGCATAATGTCACCTAACATCATCAACTTTCTTTACATCTCATTTTCTACCTTCTTTATTCACTAACCTTCTTTCTTACCTGACCTTTCATTATTCATAAATACAATCTACCTTTCCTTTGCTGATAGTTCACTGTAATTTAACTTGTATAATGGCCCGTTGAACCACTCGGAATACTAAGGATACTAGGGTCTTTCTTGTCTAACAATATCCTGCCAATGCCACGTCCTCGAAATGGACTTACATGAATTATTCCTGTCTCCAATGCCACATATCTAACATGGGCTTACATGGCTCATTCCTGTCTCCAAAGCCATATATCTGATATGGACTTACATGGCTCATTACTGTCCTGTCATGTCCTGTCAACCCCAAATGTCATGACATTTCGTATCCTAACATTCCTAAGGTTCAATCGGGGCTTTCTAATGCTTTTCTCTGTTACATCGTCTTTAATTCAACTTTGAATATTTTCATAAAATGAATATATAAATGCTGGAAATTGAAAATATTAATGTAAAATAAAGGAATATTGCATTTATTTACTGTAAACTTACCTCGATACAAAATGTGACTAAACTTTACAATTTAGTCCTTTACTTTTTCCTTTCCCCGATCTACTCCCGAATTTCGTTCTTCTTGATCTATAATAGCAAATTTAACTTATTTAATATTCACATTTATCAAAACAGTCCTTTACTCAAAATTTGGAAAATTACATTTTTGCCCCTAAACTTTTGCATATTTACACTTTTGCCCCAAGGCTCGGAAATCAAAATTTATCACAAATTCTTGTATTTTAAGACATGCTGATCATTTATTTACCAACAACATCTTCAAATTCCTACTATAACATACACTTATGTATAATAGGTATTTTTACCTATTAAGCCCTTTTACTCGTTTTTACCTAAAACCGAGGAGCACAAGTTGTCTAACATAATCTAAAACCTCATATTCTATTATAAAACATCAAAATAAACACTTTTCACCTATGGGTATTATTCCAAATATGAACCCTAACTTAAATTATTGCTAGCATAAGCTTTATCGAGCTACCGGGACTTCGAAAATGTAAAGAACATTAAAAACGGGGCTTGGAATCACTTACTATGGAGCTTGGAAGCTTGAAACAAACCCTAGCTATGGATAACCCTTGAAATTTCGTGCTAATGAAGAAGATGATAGCAATTTTGTCATCTTTTTCCCTTTTTAATCATGTTAATAACCAAATGACCAAAATGCCCTTCCTTACTAAACTTTCAAAAATTCCACCCATGTCCAATTTTTGTCCATAAACTTAGAAATTGGTCAAATTGCTATTTAAAACCTCCTAATTAATATTCCAAAGCAATTTCATACTAAAAACTTCTAGAATGCAAATTTTGCAACTTATTCGATTTAGTCCCTAATTTCAAATTAAGCACTTTATGCATAGAATTTCTTCACGAAATTTTCACACCATCATGCAATCACATCATAAACATCATAATAATAATAAAATAATTATTTCTATCTCGGATTTGTGGTCACGAAACCACTATTCCGATTAGGCCCTATTTCGGGATGTTACAAAATTTCCCAGGAAACGCAAAGCATGAGGTACATTTAAAATATGTTGATGTTTCCTCTCCACTCTCCCATTTTGTTGAGGATTACCGACACAAGATGTTTGAAAAATAATACCATTTGTAAGAAAATAATCTTGGAGAAAATTAAATTTCGTCCCATTATCACTTCTAACATATTTTATTTGTTGAGAAAATTGACAATCAACCATAGCAATGAATGACGTTAAAACTTTGCAAACCTCATTTTTATTAGCCAATAAATATACTCAAACAACACGAGAGAAATCATCAACCAATTGTCAAAAAATAATGAGATCCATAAAATGAAGAAGTGTTGTAGAACCCCCATAAATCACAATAAACTAACTAAAAAATACAAGTGGCTTTCTGTTCACTAATTGAAAAGTTATTTCTAGTTTGCTTAGCACAATGATAAATTTCATATGTTTTATTCAAGTGATCTCTAGAGTTACTAACATAAGGAAGTAAATTTACTACTTTCTCGGAAGGGTGACCAAATTTTCTATGCCAAAGTTCCAAAAAGAACAAGGCTTTAGCCAAAACTGCTTTAACTGTCGAAACCTGTCAGAAGTAGTAAAGTCCATCTTGTCTCTCACTTTCTCTAATCAGTTCCCTTGAATGAAGGTCTTGAATAGCACATATGTCAGTAGAAATTTGGACAAAATAGTTCATATCATCATTCAACTAGGAAACCAAATTAAATTGCAGTTAAATTTAAGAACATAAAAAATGTGTTTTAAGTGAATTTTGCCCATCAATTTAACCATTCTTTTTTAGGTAGCCACTATTGTTTGGCCATCAGGGATTCCAATGGAACATGCTACAACATCTCTCATATTCGTCAAATACATAAGATCACCTGTAACATGATTTGAACACCATGTATCAATAATCCAATTATTCTTGGACTTACCATTTAACAGAGTAGAATTGATTGTTTATTACCGAGCACCACCAAAAGAGACTGTCATTGTTCAGCGTTAAAACTAGGAAATGCCACCCCCTGGTAGTGGTGAACAAGGAAAAGACTCGTCGCCAACCATTTAGAATAATGAAAGAAAAAATTTGTGTCAAAAACCTTACTTAGATGCTATGACAAGAATAGGTAATCTCTTGAATTTTATTAATAGGCCTCAAAGGTATATATATCTATACAGTAGTAGTTGCGTAGGAATCAAATTGCCAAACGATAATATCCCATAATAATATCCTATAATATCTCATTAGGAATCAAATTACTAAAAGAGAATATCCTATAATAATATCCTAACAAATATTCTTATAGTAGCAAATAACAAATACTTTTAAAATATGAAAAGTTTAAAGTTAAAAAATGCTATAAGTTCTTATATTTTTAATTTTATAAACTTAGTCCCTCCACTTTTCATATTTCATAATTCAAGTCCAATTGTTAACACCATTATTTTCTTGTTACGTTTGTTAGTGTGATATTTTGAAATAAAAAAAAAAAACTCATTGGGTGACCATGTAACTAAAAGAATGACATTCTGATGAGAATGAGTTTAACAAAAGAATTTTAACAGTGTTAACAATTGAACTTGCATTTTTAACTTCGAAAAGTAAAGGGACTAAAATCCCTGAAATAGAAGTTGGGGGATTAAATGCCAAAAGTACGAAGAATATAGGGACTTAAAGCATATTTTAACCAAAATTTAAATGTACTTTAAAAAGTAATACTTTTTCAATAATTAAAAAAAATGCAAAACTAAAGCAATTTCCAAATTTTTAATATTTTAAAAATAGAATTTAAAACAATCTCATTTTTAAAATTTTAAGAAAACTAAAAAATAAAATATTGTAATTTAATATTTTTCTTTCCTTAATTTTAAATATAAATTTGAAATAAATGGGTCATATCGAGAAAATAAATAAATTTCATTATCCTTTTTTGATTGTTAGCTCAATAGTGAATGTGGAGGCCAAAAACAAGTCTAGTCTGAAGCTTTTTTCTTCCTTGATATATTGATTTATGCTTATCAACCAATCAACGGTGTGTTGACATTAGTTGGAGTTCAACTTTAAATAACTCATTCCCCTTATCTTTGATGAAACAAAATTGATTGTTAGATTCTTCTTCTTCTTCATTTTTTAGCATAAAAGGCCTAGAAAGCCATTAAATTTCATTAATCAAACACCACCATCAATAAGAAAGCAGTGGTTCTCACAAGTAATCACATCAAAAGTAAAATTATCTAAGCTATCAAGCTCTAATTGACTTAAGCAATCGACACTTCTATTATCTAAACATGCTAAATAATGAAAATTCAAAAACAAAAATAAATGTTTAAACAACCGTGCTTCATTTAGGTAGAAGCCCAAAAGAGAAATATCATCTGTAACGACCCAAATTTCACAGGCACCGGAAAGATGAGTCGTAGGGCCTCCGTCTTAGGAAACGAGTCCGTAAATATTTATTAAAGATATTTATGAGGTTAGTTATGAATTGAATTAGATTTTTGATCAAGAGAATTTAATTCAATTAGGAATAATTAGTAGAAAGGACTAAATTGAATAGAATGCAAAAGTTTAATTATAGAATAGAAAAATATTAAGGGATTAAATTAGTAATTAGACCAAATTAGTGAAATGTGTAAAATAGAGAATAAATACATGTGCTTTTATATTATTGGTACAAATGTATAATATATATGTATTTACTTAATTATTAAGTAAAAGATAATTGATTATTAATTATTATTATTATAATTATGTAATATTATATTTTATTAAATTGTTGTGATAATGACAAGTGTATGGTGAAGGATAATACATGTGTATATGTGTGTATAATATATGTGTATTATTTTTTTTATTGTTATTAATTAGATATTTTATTATTAATCAATTAAAATAAGTAAAAAGAAATAAAGAAAAGAAAAAAAGAATAGAAAAGAGAACAAGAACCCACGAAATTGAGAAGAAAGAAAGAAGAAAAGAAAAGAAAAAGGGAGAATTAGGGTTTTGGAGCTTGGAAGTTAATTTGTTAAGTCAATTAAGTTCATTTCTTTGTGATTTTAATGTTTTTAAAGCTTTAGAGTTGAACACTCTTGAATTTGTGTGAAAATATTGAAAGTTGATGGATGTTTGAGTAGGGTTCATGTTGAGAAAATGATGGAATTAGGGATTAATTTGATAAAATTATTGATTTGAATTGATTTAAGGACTTAATTGTAAAATAGGTTATAATTTTTGTGTTTTAGGGATTAAGTTGAAAGAAATTCAAAATTGTGGAAAAATGGTGAAATTTTGATAGTTATATAGGAGTTTTGATGGAAATTGAATAAGGAAATGATATGAATTGTTAAAAGGAAAAAGATGATAATGGTTAGGACAAATTTGGTATTAAGGAAAAAGTTGTATGGAAAGTTAGAAAATTATATAAAATATGTGTGTTATGTAATTATGTTAATTTTCTAGAAAGCAAGGAAACCGAGACGACAAATACGAAAGGAAAAGAAAAAGTGATCGAGGAGTAGCTCAAGAGAGAGAAATCGGTTTGTATTATCATAATTCAATTATATTTATTACTATGTGTTCAATTTCATTATGTATAAATGCATGGAAATTAAATTAAGGTAAGTAGTGATATTTGAATTAAATATGATTTGGAATTGATTGGTGAATGTATGAATATGTAAATTGATTTGGAATTGATTGATGAATATGTTATTATGTGATTTTGAAGCAAGTTGAGATTGAAATGCTATTAATGTGATTGCATTGAATTTGAATGATTTTGTACAATTGGAAATGGAACGAAGTGAAAATATGTGAAAATATAAAATTGAAGTAAGTTATGCTTGAAATGAAAAATTTGTGAGAAAATGTGGCCAAAGAGCAAATGAAGTGAATTTGATCGAAAATAGGAGAAAGTGATTGAAATTGATATGTGTTTTTGATACCCTATTAACTAGTCGGGCTTAGTGGATATAGTTGGCATGCCATAGGATCGAGACAGTTCAGAGATTCTTCGACCTCGAGTCGATGAGGCACTTGGTGTGCCATAGATTTACTTCGGATAGTTTCGATGAGGCTTTGGTAGCCACTTTGCTTCGGCTCAGCCGATGAGACACGTGGTGTGTCATAGATTTACTTCGAACTATCCGATGAGGCTTTGGTAGTCACTTTACTTCGGCTAAGCCGATGAGGCGTTGGTCGTCATTCTGATATGTTTAATCGGACCGTGTATCCGCCAAGGTCCGTGTCAAGTTAATAGGGAAAAATAAGTGAAGTGATAAATTCTGAATAAATGTGATTGATGAGATGTGTGATATGTGATTGAAAGCATAAATTAAAGTTTTATGAAACATTCATATGTGAAATGTGAATTGAGTGTTTATATGTGACTTAAATATGAACCTAAGATTCATGAATTATTGGAAATGATATTGATTGAATATTGATTCATATATTGGAAATGATGCAATGTAATATGATAACTTGGTATGAGATTATATGAGTGATTTGTAATTATCCATGTACGTTTATGTTATTTGATTGTTGCTATAGTTTGAATTATGATAATACCACTGGGTATTTCCAATACTCAGCGTACGGTTGTTTCTGTGCGCAGGTTAGGTGAAGTTAAGGTCAGGCTCAGCATCCGAATCAATCCTGGCTTCAGCTTAAATTTTGGTGATGTATCTATCTTTTGGTAATGTGGCATGTACTAGGATAGATTTTAGTCACTTGTAAATATTCAATATTTTGAATGTAAATATGGTTATAAACCTTAGAAGTCTTTGGAATGAATGAATGAATTTTTGCTAAGTTTGAAGATGAAATGAATGGTTTTTGGTTAACATTTATAAGTCAAAGTATTAGGCATGTTTTAGGTACAATTAGTGGGTAAAAATAGCTTTAAAATGGTGAAACATGCAGTTTTCACACGGCCAAATCACATGGGCATGGGCCCAGGCCATGTGGGAGAAACAGATTCGCCCACGGGCTAGTTACACGGCCGTGTGGGGCAAGTTAGAACTGCCCACAGCCTAGCCCCATGGCCATGGGGATCCACACGGGCTGGCCACACGAGCATGTCCCAAGCCACACGGCCATGTGCCCCTGTTTTCAAAGTAAAATTTTTAAAGTTCCCGGTTTAATCCCAAATCATTTTCTAAACCTATTTTGGGCCCCGTAGGCCTATATTAAGAATTATTTGATAGAAATTAGATGATTTTAGATTGAAACTCAAATTTATGTCTCGTTTTTATTCGTATGTTAGTGTATAAGTCCGGTAATGCCTTGTAACCCTGTTCCGGCGACGGTGTGGGGTTAGAGGGTGTTACATCATCCAAATTAGAATAAAGGTTAGAAATAAATGAAGCATAATTAGATTTCACAATAATGCAATTTGCTCTACTTAGAATTTTAATAAGACTTTTAACAAGGAAGTTAATTTGAGAAGTTTGAGTCGAAGAAAACTCCTAAGACCAAGAATAAAGGTGATATTGTTAAAGAGAATATTGAGAAAGAGAAGAAGAAAGGCATCCAGTGTCATGAATGACTTGGCTATGGTCATATTCAAGTTAAGAGTTCTAACACTCTTAAGAAGGAAAAGAAGTATTTATGTGTTACATGGAGTAATGAAGATACCTCTAGCAATTCTAAATATAAAGATGACCAAGTGAAAAATTATGTTACCTTTGCTTCAAGTGTGGTAGGTGGCTTAAAGGTTGAAGTAGATGATGATCCAAATGGTGATGAAGAGGAAGAATTTCTGAAGACCTACAAAACTATGCTAAGAAAATGGAAATAAGTATGTAACTTTAATTCAAAATGGCTCAAGAGAATTTGCAACTAGAGGAAGAAAACAAAAATTTGATTAAGCAAGTTGAGGCTAAGCAGGCTTTGTTGACCAAAGTGTTGGACAATCTTGTTAACACCAAAAACGAGTTGGCACAAAAAATTTGATGCTTGAAAAATTCAATACATGTAGCAGCAAATTAGATAAAATTCTTGCTACTGGTAAAAGAGATCTAAGAAAGAGTGGACTTGGATTTGTCGATAAAGGAAAAACAAAAATGAAGAGTCCTATTGTGTCTGTGAAAGGATCAAGTCAAAGTGAAACAAGAGAATGCTCAACCAAGGTCATTATGATTAAGATAAAAAAAAAGGTACCCATTCATTCAAGAATAATTTGTTATTATTGTGGTACAACGGAGCACATCAAACCAAGATGTATTAAAATACTACACATCAAACTATGCTCCCAAGGAAAAGGCTACTTATACCTTGGTTGATGGTTTGAATCCCCACGTACGCATTTTTCATGATAAATATTCTACTTTTCCTATAGGTACATACTTCCTCCACCAATTGAGGCACTCCCACTTCACGAACCCATAAGGCTTTTCATGGAATCAAGAGACAAAACCCCAACACAAGACAATACCTTCGATTGTTGAGGGCAACATCAATTACTTGATAGACAATACTTTAAAACTTCTCCCAAGGAAGTCGATTCCCCTTAACAAAAACTTGACACATGGCACTATATATTTATATGACATTTTTTTCCACAAGTTTTTAACGTCCAAATTGGACATATTTGAATCATATTAAAAGCACAAGGATTAAATTGGCTACTTTTAAAGTATAGTGACTAATTTACATTAATCCTTATAATATAGGGAACTTTAAGTACTTCAACCATTTTTCATCAAGTAGACAACCATGCAACAACATCTGTTGTATGATCATTGTTGTAGATGCTTTTTGTCCCATGATTGTATGATGAAATCTATTTCCTTTTCCATTCAAAGTAAATGAAAATTTATATATATTTTTTATTATTTCAATTTCATCTATTCTAAAGTGTTAACAATAAACAACTAAAGACACTAGAAGGCCCTTTAGTTTTCAATTAGTGCAAATTAAAGGTCCTTTGAATAGCTAGAAAAATAAAGTTGCAAGGATTGCTGAAAACTGATAGGCTGAGTAGGGTTTTGGGCAGGAAAATATTGATACGGTTGTCAGGGATACAAGCATGAGATTGGAAACTCCGGCCGAGGTTATTAGGACAAGCGGGGTATTGTAACACCCCGTACCCATATCCGACGCTAGGACAGGGTACGAGGTGTTACCTAACTAACACACATGCATACATACATTTCCAGGTCCTGAAAGTTCATTCAAAATTAAAACTTTTCGACTTTATCTTAAAGTCCCTAATATGAACCTACGAGGCCCAAAACACACTTTAGGAGCAATTCGAGATTGAACCGAGTGCTATCTTAAACATTAGAAAAATTCCAATAAAAACAGGGCATACATACGTGTGGAAAGGTGACAATCCTATGTGTTCTCATAACATAGCCATGTCGAAGGTTCGTGTAACTCACACAGCCTAGGCATATAGGGCACGCCCATGCCCATTGCCGGTGTGGATTTACTTTTCACATCGAACCTACAGGGGTTTTCACACGACCTAGCACACGCTCATGTCCCCCATACGGCCATGACACGCTCGTGTCTTAGCCTGTGTACTAAACAATTGGTATTCTATTTCTGACGTCATCAACTATTAAGGGTCACACGGCCAAGGCACATGTCCATATGCTAGGCCGTGTGGTAAATCTAAATTTCACATTCAAGGTGCAGACTTCACACGGCCTGGGCACATGCCCATGTCTTGTGGCCGTGTTTCCCACACAGTTGAGACACACGCCCGTGTCTCAGCCCGTGTGATTACTACTGGGCATTCTGACTTAGCCAACTTAAGGTGTAGGGGACACACGGCACGACCACATGCCCATGGGGGGATCGTGTGCCACACACGGCCTAGACACACGCCTGTGTGTCTACCCGTGTAGACAATATAAGGCTATTTACCAAGCCTTATTGCCACCTTTACTTGCACCAACCTAAACCTCACCAAGCAAAACCAATTCATACACAATCACATGACTAATCTAGCCACACATCAAGGCCATTGCACTTCATGCACAAGCAACACTTATCACATACTTAAACAACTTAATCATGCACTTATCCATTCATGCATTAACACACTACATGTCTCACCATACCAAAATTTCACATTCATGAAAGATCTTCTCATATGCATATATCAATATTTCAATACTAGCCATCATTCATGGTCTTATATAAAATGACTAGTTCTATATCAAGCCAACATATTTGGCCAAATTTAATAATGACACAAAACACAAAAAGACTAAGTCCCTATACATTCCATTACTCAAATGATAAAACTAGCCATACCAAGTGCTTCTATTGATAGTGGAATCAATGCCCCCAACGTCCTTTGATCCCCGAGCTAATTAGGCGGTACTATAAGAAAATGGAAAAGAAAGGGAGTAAGCATAAAGCTTAGTAAGTTGCATGTAAATAATTAACAATATATTTACCATGCAATAACATGCTCACAACATATCATAATTTGCACATAATACATAAATGGTTATAAGCACAACTTACTCATTTTCATCCCTTACTAACCACACAACAAAAATTGAGCTCACATCTTATGAATTTCATACAGGTACTTGTACCACTCACAACATGGTCATAACCAATCTCATTTTAACATAAACTGTAAACTTCCTGTTGAACCATTTGAAATATTAACGGATATTTGATGAGCCTCAAACATAGGGTAAGACGCCGATGCCATGTCCCAGACATGGTCTTACACAGACTCTCATACATCAAGGCCGATGCCATGTCCCGGACATGGTCTTACACTGGCTCTCATCTATCGGTGCCAATTCTATATCCCAAACATGGTTTTACACTGACACATATCAAGCCGATGCTATGTCCCGGACATAGTCTTACACTGACACATATCAGGTCGATGCCATGTCCCAGATATGGTCTTACACTGACACATATTAAGACGATGCCATGTCCCAGACATGGTCTTACACTGACACATATCAAGCCGATGCCATGTCCCAGACATGGTCTTATACTGGCTCACATGTCGAGGCCGATGCCATATCCCAAACATGGTCACACTGGCTCTCGTAGCACCTTAATGTCATGGCATGAATATCTGATCTATTCCTAAAGTTCACCCGGATTTACCACATCAATCTCATCATGCATATTCATAATCCACATTTAAACATTTTATGCTATATCAATTAATCTATGCCAAATAACAATATAGTTGCATTATTTACACACAACTTACCTGGGTATGCAAAAAATATGGTCGACCGATTCGATTTAATCCAATAGCTTAGTTTTCCCCCAGTCTAGGTTCAGATTCCATATTTCTTGATCTATAATAATAAAATTCACTAATTTAATCATCACATTAATTAAGACATTCCACAATTCATACTTTGGCAAAATGACCATTTTGCTCCTAGACTTTCACAAAATTACGATTTTACCCCTAGGCTCGTAAATTGATTTTTATCAAATTTCCTCATTTCTCAAGCCTAGCTGAACCTTTATTAGTCTTATAACAACCCACAATTTCAATTATTTTACACATTTATAACCTATTTCACAACCTTTACAAAAAAAGTCCATTTTAGGTGTTTTTCATGAAAATTCTTTCATAAAACTTGTTATTTAACAATCATGACTCATTTTCTTCCATGAAAATTTAGCAAACAACATAAATACTCTCATGGTAAAACCCTAGACTCTTAACCATTTTGCAAAATAGTCCCCTCATTAGTTAGCTTATGCTACAAGAGTCCCAAAAGTACAAAAATCATTAAGAAAAACCATCAAAATCACTTACTTGCAAGAGAAATAGGTGGCTAAAAGTTTCAAGCTTCAAAACCCCCTCTTTGCTGATATTTTCGGTGATGGAGAGAAAGAATGAAAAAGTTGAAGCTTTTTATTTTATTTTATTTTATTTCTAATCAAATTAGTCACCAAATTTCCACCTAACTTTGACCAATTTCATGAATTTAAAATTCATGTCCAGCCACTACTTTTTATTGGGCTATTTACTCTATAAAGACCTCTAATTTAATGTTCCATAACCAATTAACACCTTTAACTTGTAGGACAAAACTTTCGCCCTTTGCGCGATTTAGTCTATTTTCGAAATTAAGCAAGTAATCGCTAAAATTAATTCACCAAAATTTTCATGTACTCATGTACTCATGCTATAACATATAAAATAATATTAAATTAATTTCTCCGACCTCAAATTTGTGGTTCTAAAACCACTGTTCCGACTAAGTCCAAAATTGGGTTGTTACAGGTATTGGTTTAAAGACCCATGAAAATGACACGTCTACCGAAGCCTCTAGATGATAAAAATTTAAGATCAAAAGATCCTTTGGTGGATATGTCACTTGTGATGCAGGGATTCTACATCAAATAGTTCAACATTCAATCACTGTACCTAAGGACGGTGAGGATTCGATGTTGGTGGAAGGTTTTATCATTGTGGGAAGCCTTGATGGTGACGAGTCGTAGTAATCAGGTATGGCTTTACTATTTTTTAATTTAGTTTTCTATGGATACAGAATTATTATTTTTGAATTGATAGAGGATAGGTCATCCCTGTTTTCACAACTTTGTGAAATAGTATAAAAGACAATTCTCCCATGATTTAATGGTTCTGTTTGATACTTGTATCAGTAGCTCGAGAGCTGATGCTATTATCGGGAAATTAGGTTTTCACAACTCTTTCATAATTGAAGTAGTTGGCTTTGCTGGGGGGATTTTGATTTTATGAAACGAAAATATTGAAGTTGATATTTTAGATATACACCCTCAACTGGTTCATATAAGGATCCATTATAAATAGGGACATTCAAGTTTCCTATGCTCAACTACTTATGCCAGTCCGCACCCAGCTAAAAGATGCTTCTTTCTGGAGTTTTCTAGAGTCACTTACAGGTTTTTTTTAACCTTAGATTCTAGCGTGTGATTTCAATTCAATTTTTGGATAATTCAAAATGGACTGATGGATCTAGTAATACTAAAGCCGGGTGCAATTTCTTCAAATCATTTATGTTCAAGCATGGGATAACTTTGCTCCAAACAATTGTGTCCGTCACCTACATAGATTGAAGTCAGATCACAGGTCGTTTCTGGTGTCTTTGATGCCTAATAATCAAAATTCCCCTAAGAATGCATGCCAGCCTTTCTTTTTCTTAGTAAGATGGTTACTACACCCAGAATTTGGAGATTTTGATTTTTAATCATTGGAATCAAGGCATTGATATTGTTTTCAATCAAGAGAAACTCCAGTCAGTAGTTTAAGATTTGAACAAGAAAGTTTATGGTAACATTTTTGCTCGAAAGAAGGAGTTAACTAAGGAATTCTTATGTGTTTTGAGGATCCTGAAATTGTGTGTTGGAAAAAGTATAGTTTGAAATGGTTTTCTTGCACAACGAAAATTTAGAATATTGAAAACTGACCCAATTTTTTATATTTATAGCAATAAATCTTAACCAAATTCATACTTGTGTTTTCTACTTAGCAAAAGTTCGTTGTTCCTGGCTTTCAACCAAACAATCTTCTCTGCTATTCTCGTACCATGAACTGCTTCGAGTGTGGGTTCAAACCAATTGAATTGAAACACAGAATAAGAAAAAGTTTTCTCTCATTTAGGGATGAAAACAAAATTCTCTTTTCTTAATAGAAACTGGTAGAATTGTTATTCTGAAAAAATATATGTAATAGTTGAGAATAAATTCTCTCTATTTTTCGGTAGAATAACAATCTTTCAAAGTTGCGTTAATAGCTTTACCAGTGTCATCTATTTATAGAAAGAGAAGGTAGAAACTCTTATTGAATTGTAGTGGTTTATTTCAAATAGAAAAACAACATCCTACTTAGAATAGGATTAGGGTGGAAGACACTCCCTAGTAATACTAGGGTTGCCGCCCCCTTCATGTCCATGAGGAGTTTTTGGGCCTCTCTCATATTAGGTCCGATTACGAGTACTTCCTAAGCCTTTTTGACCTAGTACTCTATAATGTGATCCAACCCAATTCAATTTTTCTATTTCCCAAAATAAACTTTAATATATACATATTAAATAATTTTCTCACCCAATTTTATCCTAATAAAATTTTGACGATTTTAGCCTCCGTTAAAATTTTGATGATTTTACCCTGCTAAAAATTCGAGAAAATCTATTCAATATGTCACAACTCAACATGTCAACTGTGACCAAATGATTTATTTTCATTTTCAAACTTCAAAATAGTCCAAAAACATAAACTCATTCTTCCATCATTTTTTAAATAATCCTATATAGGATAGCAAATTTTCATTTTCATTTGCATTTCCATTTTTGGAAACCTACATTCATTTCCAAATGATTCCATTTCTCCATTTCAGAGAAAACCATAATCATTCCTAAATGTTTCCCATTTCTTGTTTTCTATTCATTTTGTTCATTTTTATTCAAACACGCAATTCATTTTTGGTTTCAATAAGCTAGCGGAGGGACCGATTGGACATATGAAGTTGAGGCTCTAATGATTTATAATTAAATTTCTCTTTTTGCCTATTAATTATAAACTCATTTAGTCACGAAGTCATTCTACTATAGTATTGTGACTGAGCTCTCCCTAACAACATACCATTACGAAAGCAATTACTTAGTACTTGTCAAATTACCTTGTCAATAGTGTGTTGCGCTAATAGGATATCCTTAATCTCTTTGGGATAATATCAGTTCTCCCAATATGATTCTATTTTATCTCATGGTAACCATTATATCTTCCATCATGAAAAGTCAATCACTATTAATTAGTGATCAAGTTATCCATCACAAAGACAGATGACTCGTGGCCACATTTACTTTTCATCAACCATGTAATGCTAATGAGAGGTTATCATTTACCCATATTTTGGGTTATGAATTCCATTGTTATGAATGACGCTACATACTAAAGAAGTCCTACACCCAACGTACTAGCTTTCGGTTCCTTATTTATTTGAACTTAGGGTTTTACTTACATCAAAGTGTATGAATCACACATACATAGTCCACTATCCACTTAGGATTTAGGTATTCCACACTATGAATATCACACGTGAATAAATCCAAAAACGAATTCAGGATATATTCTACTTGGGTCCTGCCCGATGTACTGTTAGTGCAGTCAGTCACATCATATCTCTATCTTCTAAGATTCATTCACTCTGATGCCCAAGACAAAGTATGTTCCTAATTGGACTTAATAGATGACATATTAGTCTTTCATTAGTTTACTCATTCTTTATTAGACTAAGGACATGTTTAGGTTTGTTTACTAATACAAGTTATCTTTTTGTACTACGATCCAACCACGTAATACCGCTTAGTATTAGTTAAACAATAGACAACCAATAGGCAACATTTGATTCTATTTTGCTTTGCGTGCAAAAGCTATTTGAAGACAATAATACAAAGTATATTAATTTGATTCATAAATAATTTTATTAATCAATCTATTTGAAAAAATTACAAGTGTACTTAGATGAAAATACTACACTTAGTGCACTAGATCCAACACTTCAATGGAGTCATGTCAAATAGTGCCTTCTTAATTTCCTCATCAATAACCACCTTGCCTAGAAACTCAATATCACAGGAGTTAAGATGTGGAAAGGAGCTAAGAGGTAGGTCCTTCATAGGTTTTGGGATATTGCCATATAACTTTTGGAAAAAACTAACCGCGTCAAATTGAAGGATATCTGCATCATAGATCCAAACACCTTCGTTATTTAGTAGAGTAGTGATTCAATTATATTTCCTCCTCTGTAAAGTACGACTATAAAAAGCTTAGTGTTCCTGTCCCCCAAGCTAAGCTAGTCACATTTAACTTTTTGTTTCCATAGAAGTTCTTCATGATGTAAAACACTTTCTAACTCCTCCCTCACCTTCATTCTAACTGAAACAAATTATTAGAGTCAAAATGTTCCATTGCCCTTTGAATGCCAGATAGTTGATTTAACAAATATCTTTTACAAGAATTGATATGGCCATAAATGAATTTATTTCATTCCTTAATGCTAGAGGTAAATTTAGAAAGTGAAGCTGTCATACGTCCATTAAACTACCACTTTTCTTTGACAAAATCAGAGAAATTTGCATGTTCAGTTCACCCAGCCAAAAAACTAAAAGGGCGCCCCTTATTTAAACTAATCATCGGCCTTGAGGAAAGGAGAAGAGGCTTATGATTAGAATTAATCCTCGGTAACCATGCTATTGGGAAAGGCCTTCACCTAGGGATCATTACTGAGAGCTTGATCAAGCTGTTCAAATATTCCACCTCTATGCCAAGTAAAATAGGGACCTCTGAAAACCAAATCTTACAGTTTAGGCAAATAAACAAAATAACCAAAGAAATGACATCTCTTCCCACGACATTGCCCATATTTCTTTTCACTTGGGGAAATGATAGCATTAAAATCACAAATAACAAGCTAAGAGACTACCTCTGAAGAAATAGAGGATTTCAAATCCTCCTATAAAACCTTCTATTTTTGCCTATCCAGACTTTCATAAACAAATGTGACAAAAATAAACTAAAAAGGTATGTTGTTGAGAACCTAAATCAAAATAAATTAAGAATGGTTTTGGATTACCTCAACCTAGACCAAGTCCTTCTAACCAACCCAAGTGCCTCCAGAAAAACCAATAACTACCACTCGATAAGAATGCTAGAACCTCAACTTAGCAATAATTTTATCTACTTTAGAACCACTAACCGTCATCTCTAGTAAGCTAACTATATTTGGCTTGTGCTCCATGGTATACACTCAGAGAATATGAAGAAACTTGTCATTAGCACAGCCCTAACAATTCTAAGAAAAAATGGAAAAATCCATATTCATAATTAAATAAAGAAAATTGAACCTTATTAGCTGGATACCACCATATCTTTCAACTACTTTTTGGCAACATCATTCGGATCATATTCTTTAGTTTCTAGTTCTAATTGAGAGTTTATAAGCTCTACCATAGAGTCCATCATGTCATATAGTGACTTGATTACTCTCGGTTGCCTTAAAATGACTACTACGGTCTCGTAGTGCCCTATTTAACTTACTTCCTTTTTTGACATAAGTTGCTTTCACACTAGAACCTCACCCTTGAAAGCCAGAGTCGCCATTTTTCAGAACTACTGAGGGGCCTTCATTAACGAAGCACAAGTTATTTGGTTTCAAATTCTCCTTAAAGAGATAGCCAAATGTTTTTTAGAGTCAAGAATGGATGCATGCATCGAACTTACACCTCAACTGGTCCTTCAAAAGGTGGGATAAAATGTGATATAGCAGTAGAATGAATTCCAACAGAATTATTTATTTTAACTACAGAGCCAAAATTAACAAAAGAGGAATTGGGTATAGCTTTAAAAACATTGGTTGGTTTGACTTGTTTAAAGCTTACCTAGGTTACCACAGCCTTGTTCGAAATATTTGAGCCCACCATAGCATTATTAGGAATGGATCCAATTTGGAAAGTTGCTAATGTCACTTTATTCCCTTGGTTCATGTTACCCTCCTATATTGGTTGCTTACCTAGGGCTCTTAAGGATTTCCCACATCCAATAGGCTCATACTGTTATTATTGACAAGTGAGCTAATTCTTATACCAACTGACTCGACTCGTCTCCCTTGATCCATGCTCCTGCATTGACTAACTTCCTTCCTTATTGGACCAGTGTCCTACATTGCTTGCCATTAGAATCTTCCAGATTCACAGCCATAATATCCTTTCTTTTAATATTGAATCTCAAAATCTTCTTAATTTCTGAACCAGTCTCACCAACCTTTCTATCCAAGGGAACCAAAGCATTAAAACATGATATCATATTTTCCTCCTCCGGATTTTTAGCTCATTTCTTTTGGGAATCTCTTGTTTTTTGCCTTGATCTTCTCTCAACCAGCATCCAAGGTCTGTCTGCCTCTTCCCTTTTCATTGTGCTAGATTTCGTCGATGATGTACCAGATGTCGCCCTTTTTTTTTTAGTACAGCATATGACCATGACGACCTTTGGACACAATTCTTTCACATAGCCGTATCATCCATAAAGATTCATACTTAATAAGTTGGGTTGTGCCATTAATCAAAACTTGAGAGGTCAAAGGTTTGTCCAAATTAACATACACCACCATACGAACAAATCGACACTTTATTCTACTATCAGTATTATAATCCAATTTAACAGCCTTCCCCACCATGTCTTCAATTTCCTCAATTATCCTTTACTTGTACATGTATCACGAAAGATCTGATAGTCGAATCTAAGTAATCACAATACTTGGGTAAAGTTGCGATGAACTGAAATCTATGGTCCAGGGTTGCATTGTCAAGTATTGCTAATACATGACCCAAGGTCCATGAGATAACACATTTTCATAATCTTCTTTATTTTGAAAATTTGCCAAGAAATAGCCATTCTCAATATCCACAGTTAAAACGACATGGAAGGCCGGCAGATGCTATATGTCTTATTTTGAAGAGCAGCATACCCGATATTCCGGCCCAACAGTTTAAGAACCACCATAGAATCCATGTTTTTTACCAGGAGTTGATACACCCTATCCGAAAACTCGATTGAGGGGACCAGTTGACCTCGTGACATCCCCCTTCCAAAAGTTTGAAATCATCATTATTCTCAAGTCTAGCTATTCCAGCCGACCTCCTTGATCCAATAAGGCCTTTCCCCATTAACCTATCTTTCCAAGACAACATCGGTTCATGTGGCAATTCCACAACCATATCCATGTTCGTGTTTGCATTATTATCCTTAAATCGCACTTTCTTGGTGTTTTGATCTTAAATAGAACGTGACTCACTGCCATCACTGTCACAGAAAGAATTTGCCATTGAAGTTTAGCCTTTTGGTCAAAATGGATTATTCATTGTAATGTTTTAATATAATGACTATATCATTAAAAAATTAATTATATAAAATTATTTTAAATTTACTCGGATATTAACATTATTAAGGGCCATTTTACCATTAAAGGCCCATTTCCAACTTTATTTACGGAAATGGGCCATTTTTTATTTATTTATCTGAAAGGGTCGATTTTAGTAAAACGCGTCAATATAGGCACATTTTTGGGGAAAATTTTAGCAAAACGCATCCCTAAGTGAGTGATTTTGGCTTGTCAGCATAAAACACGCCTACGTGGACGCGCTTTGCTAACGTGGCAAAATCGCTCCCCTAGGGACACATTTAGCCCATGTTTTTCTAGGGTTAGGGCTTTTTCCATGTTTAGTCCCTAGGGTTTTTTGGTTTAGGGTTTTTGATAGGTTTAGGGTTTAAAAAAATTAATTAAATTAGGGTTTAAGATTTTTAAAAAAAATTAATTAAATTATGGATTAGCTTTTTTAAATAATTTTGTGTTTAGGGTTTAGGGAAAATTATATTGACAATATAAAAACTTTTGTTTTTTTCTACAGTAGTTCTTGAAAAAATAATTTTGAGAAGACGGTTCTGAATAAATAATGTCAAAAACACTTCAAGCAGGATGCACTGTCAGCAAAATTACTGAAAAAAGCTTCTACGTGAATGCTCTTTTTCTACAGTAGTTCCTATTTAGCCTTAGACTATAAATGAGCCAAATTTAATTCTTAGGTTGCATAAGTTACAGCAAGAAAAATTTAGGCTAAGTAGAATAGAAATTGAAGATAAGTTAACGTATTAGTATTGTTATTTACTATGATGGTGAGGTTTGTGACACCGAGAACGGCGTTGTGTTTTTATCGTAGAGCACAGTGCTACTGGTTTTTAACCAGAACATAGATTTGACAGAACTTCGTAAAAGAATTAGGCACAAAGTCATCGAAACGATGCCAATGAGAGTTTCGTCTATTAAGTATCAATTTTGTGCTTTGATTAATCCTGTGACATATGACTCATTTGATATCAAAGGTGCTCGTAGCTTGGAGGTGATGGTGCAGATTCATTTCGCTAGTGGATCATCCTATCTTAAGTTATATGTACAATTTTCATCACCAAATGAAGCATTTGAGACTTCAACATCTACTACTTTTCTAGAGGAATACATGACCCCCGCCCGACGCTCTGTTAGTGGGAGGTAGAACACGAAAGCGCCCATGTTTGGAAACAGTATAGAATACACAACCCCTACATGACACTCAGTTAGTGGATGGGACATACATCTTGGTGGGTCGATGTTCGATGCTAGAAATTCGTATTGGGGAATGACATCAACTTCTAGTGGTTGGCAATCCACATCTGATTGGGGACGTTATGAAACGTTCACAAGAAAGGATGATGTACTCCTTACGACGTACACTAGCGAGGGGACCTCGTACGCTGTAAATGATGGTGGGTTGGATAACGAGTCCAATGTGGATCCATCTCGAAGCCCAACCCCGATGGTGCAAAAGTTGCATTTTTTTTCTAAACCAGAGCCTGTTCCAACCGAAGTTGAAGATGTTGAAAAGGGTTCAGATGAAGAAAAAGAAGATCCGCGATTCAAGGTGTACTCACCTTTAGCCCACATACATAATGTCGATCTATCGGTAGATAATATGTTAGAGTTTCCAGATCTACCATACAAAACGCGTGACCGTACAAGTTTGTCATTGGATTCGGGTGAATTAAAAGTTGGTAAGGAGTTTTCTAGTAAGGATAGTTTTCTTAGTGTATTGAAACAACATAGTATCATGAATAGGGTTAACTACAACGTGGTTAAATCTAAATTTGAGAAGTTCGAGGCCAAGTGTGCAATGCAAGACGGTACATGTTCATGGAAAATCATGGCTTTAGTTAGGAAAAAGACAGACTTATGGGAGATAAAAAAGTACAAAGGTTCATATACATGTGTTGCCGATACAATATCACTAGGTGTTTAAGGTTTTTGAATAATACTGTTATTACAAAATGTTGCATTATTTAACGTACTTAGTTGACAAGAGTTTCACAAGATCATCCCAAGATAGATTCAGATATGTTAGCTAGCTTAATACTACTGACGGTGAAGGTGGATCCCAAAATTTTAGTCCCGGTCTTAATTGTCAATATTCATAGCCAATTGAGGTATACGCCCTCTTGCCGCACAGCTTGGGTAGTTAAGTAGAAGGCATTGGAAAAGATGCATAGTGGGTAGGACGCTTTATATAATGAAGTGTGGCAGTGGTGTTAAGTGTTGGAGAGGAACGTCCTAGGTTACATAACAGACCTTGAAACGGCACCTGCATAAACAACCGATTACTTCGTGGATGCCAAGTGTTCACGCGTCTGTTTTGGAGCTTTAAGCAATGCTTAGACGTATTTGTGTACTGCAAGCCATTGGTAAAAATTGACGGTACCTTTATGTATGGTAGATATACCCATCGGTTATTGCTAGCTGTTGCACAAGATGGCAGTGGGAGAGTCCTTCCAATTGCGCTTGCAATAAAATCGGGGGAGTCTGGTGATGATTGGGATTTCTTTCTTTTTAGGTTAAGGAGGAATGTCTACCCCTAACCTGATATTTGTGTTATATTGGATTGGGGCACTAGAATACTAGTCGTAATTGAGTGACATGGAAGCCTATGGGATTGCACACACCATTAGTATTGTCTAAAACACGTTGCGTCCAACTACTACGGGTAATATCGATCTACTACTGAATGACGGCAAGTTACTAACATGGGTATTTAATCTCTATTAATATAATTTTGTTTGTAATATTCAATTTATTCTGAATGGAAGAGTGGTATGTAATTTTCGCTATCAACTTATATTGGTAGGGTACGAGATCAATAAGGACTGTTTCCATGAGATGTTGACGATTTTACGTTCAGTTAACAAACAAGGCGCAGACTACCTCTGTAACATACCTTTCGAACAGTGGACACAAGCATACGATGGTGACCTATGATATGGTCATATGACCTCAAACATGGTTGAATACATAAATTCTGTTTTAAAAGGAACACGTCATTTACTGATAACCTCGGTTGTACGAGAGACATATTTTCGTTTAGTGGCACTATTTCCAAAGTGAGTAGCGAGTTATAAAGGCCAAATGCAGGGAGGCCATGTATGGTGCCAGAAAGTATTGCAAGAAATTAACAAGGCGAAGGCACGGACAAAAACCATGCACATAGTGTGTCACAATCGCAACAACTTATGGTTTCATGTGACGGAGTTTGACAGACCGAACCAAGGTATTACAGGCGAGCAATATCGTGTACACCTGAGAAATAAGACTTTTGACTGTAGGACATTTGATGCACTTTGTTATCCATGCGCTCATGCAATTGAAAATTGTCAGAATCTCTGTTTGGATCCCATGAGATATGTCGATAAAATGTACAAAATAGAATACATGTACAATGTATGGGACACGTATTCCCACCGGTTCCAGATAAACGTAAGTGGCCGTCTGTATCGCTTGCTCCGTTTAAGTTGTTACCGGATAGAGAATTGCGTCGTAAACCAAAAGGTCAACCTTGCTCGAGTAGAATACATAACAATATAGATATCCGGGAAAGAACGAACTAACAGAAGTTGTGCAGATAGTGTAGGAACCTAGGTCATACAACTCGATCATGTCCAAATTGAAATAGTTGATAGTTGCTGTAATAAAACTATGTTGTATTATTTCTATTTTATTAAAAATATAAAAAATTTAAAAATATTGCCTTATTCAAAAGAACTTCTATTTTATTAAAAATATAAAAATAAATTACTATTAAAATATTAAAAACAACTTTTATTTTATTGAAAAAATAATATAAAAATAATTTGTTCAAATATATTAAAAAAATCAATGTTCGTGTCGGTTGGAATCAGTGCCATATGGGATCATCGACGGTTATGCATTGATTCCTCATTGGTTCAACTTCTGATGGAGGTTGTGGTTGTGAGTGTTGGGAGGATGACTCACCTTAATAAAATAAAGAATGTGGAGGTGTTTGCATCATTCACGGCAGAAGTGTTTGAATCCTATAAGGCGATAGGGATTGGTAATAAGAAGAGCTTCCCGATGGCGCCTCCTGCGATCCCTCCTACAATGGCGGCCTATATATCATCAGTTGAGTCGGAGTCATCGAAAAAAGAGATGCACCGGGACATGCATTCCAACCTTGCATAGAACTGGGAAAAGGAAACATATAAGGGCTAGGATACGCACCTAGCATAATTTGAAGAGGCTATGATGTGGGTGTCATCGGTTGAGACATTGGGCTCGGTGATTGTGTCGGCGCTGTTGATGGGCCAGTGCCATCATCCTTTCTCCTTAGATTTAAAGGGCCCTTTCGTTCCTTTTCGACAAGAATTTACTGACGCCTCTGCTCTTCCGACAGTAAATATGGCTTGCCATGGATCCTAAACCATGGCATGTAATCCAGTGCGCACGCTAACTCTGAAACGATGATCGGTTCCCAAGTAGGTATATAATCATTTCGATTTTCTAACATTTCTATATATTCTGACCAGAATACCGGCCAAGTTGTATTCGATTACTATAAGTTGATTTTATGCTCATTATCAAGCATCTCAAGTGCCACGGGAATCAGTTGTCGAAACCCAAATTACAGCAACACTCTATCTGTCTAGTGCATCTCCACAGTAGCATAGTTGACCAATGAGACCTTCACATACCAAATGTTCGGATTTTGAAAGAATTCATCCGGAATTATTGCCTGAATTTTTGGATCCTCGTATGGTGTCTATTAAAACTATATGAACATGATAAAAATATTAGTTACATACATAATATAAATACTAAATACTAAATACTAAATATGAAATGACTATTTTATGTATATATATTTTATTTAATACTTACTTGCGCTTCCGACCATTGGTCTAACAACAGCCGTATATCTTCAAGAGTAGTAGGTATTCTAACATAACTCACCGAATAGTTCCACCTAATTAAATAAATTTTTAGCATACAATTATATTTTAAATCTATATAATAATTATAAAATCTAATATAAATTTTACCTCGTTATGAGTGGGAATGTGTATAGGTGGTTCACTCGAGGACGTAAAAATAGAAAGTGAAACCGAGCCTATGATTGTAGTAGTGATAGGCAACCTCTGATTTTGACTTTAGTTAGTGGCATCGCCCCGTACATCTCCTGGTACAATGTTGTCAACAAGGTAGACCCCCAACTAAATTCGCTAGTTGCTTTAAAATCAGCGAGTTTCAGTAGCCACCTTAGATGTACGAGGTTTCGTGACAAGTCCAGCATCAGATAACCTCAAATCGTCTCAAGAATATATGCCCAAGTATATCATATTCTTTCTACTTCAGTCGAATCATTTCTCGGCTCCGGGAATGTGTCTCGTAACCAGCTCAAGATCTGACCTCCGTAAATATTATCCAGAATCGCACCCAAAAGATCGTAGCATACGACTCCCCAATCAACAGATTGAACGGACCATGTGAGTACGGACTCATTCACCGACAATCCCAATTGTAACTGCACGTCCTCCAAAGTGATGGTACACTTTCCGTATGGAAGATGGAATGTGTGTGTCTTGGGTCTCCACCTCTCTATCAATGCGTTGATGGGTTTTGGGTCCAATTTGCACCCTCGGCCTATAGTGGCCATGTGCCAAAAACCTACTTCTTGCAAGTAATTCTCTATCAACGGTAATTGAGGACCAAACATATTACGAATATAGCATTTTAATACCCGATCTACAGACAATTATAAAAAATATAAAATAAAAATTAATTAAAATTACATAAATAAAAATATATTAAATAATATTAAAAAATTAAAATTAACTCTTACCATTTTCATTTGTTTGATGGAGATATGTTTTCTATTAAGACGAATTAATTTTCTGGGTATTGCTAATACGATCAAATGTTTTTGAAATTATAAAAAATACTAATGTAGAAAAAAATTAAAGAGAGCTTTTTTGCCAAAATTAAAAAAAGCTTTGAGAAATTTAGAGAGAAATTTGAAAGAAAATTAAAGAAATAATGTGTGAAAAAATAGGAGGGAGGGGGTTTTATAGGATTTTTTTTGACCGTTGGACTCCCCAATAGTTAAAAAATCAAATAACCATTTAGGAAAAAAAAGGGGCTAAAATGCGTTTCTGAGAGAGCGATTTTGCCGCGTAAACAAAGTGAGTCCACGTGGGCGCGTTTTGTGCTAACATAATAAAATCGCTTCCCAAAAACACGTTTTACTGAAATATCCTCTAAAAATACGCTTACATGAATACATTTTATTAAAATTAACTATTTTCGATAAATAATTAAAAGAATAACTAATTTCCGTAAATAAAATTAGAAATGTGCATAAAACATTTCCATTATCAAGATTTAGAACGTGGAACACTCCAAAATAGTAATTTAATAGTTGCTGGGCCCATTTTTATTGCTAGCGAGCTGCTCTGGACTTTCAGGTTTCTTGTCAAGTGGTATTTATTAATTAATGAACAATCACCGAAGCCGGGCAAAGCAAAGCAAAGCAAAGCAAAGCGGAGAAAAAGTGTGTTCTGCAATGGCGGGCGTTATAGGATTCGTGGGGTTGGACCAGTTGAGCTTGGACATGGCTGCTTCGCTTCTTCGCGCTGGCTACAAAGTCCAAGCTTTTGAGGTTCCAAATCTTTCACTTTTTCCTTTTCAAGATATTGGCAGTTGACTATTGCTAAGCTTAATTGATTTTTTAAATCTCAGTTTGGTTCTTGGTGAAAGAGTATTTGTAATCCAAATCGGAATATTTAGTTAATTCAGTTGCAGTGGCAGCTGTTCCTTAAGACTTCACATTTAAGAACTGGAATGATGTTTTGTTATTTAATCCATTTTGGAATTTTGATACAGATGGGTACTTGAAAATTTTATTGCATATTCAAGTACTTAAATTCATGTTATACTAATAGTTTCAATAGGCAGAGCTGAAATTTGGCTAACATAAAGCTGCAATGTCAGAATTTTGTATCTTTGACATTCAATTCTAAGCTCCTCGGTACTTTGGGTGAATGTCGTATACGGAAATGCAACGCCACGGGAATATTCAATTTTTTCTAAGTTTCTTAATATATATGGAGGGTTAGTCGTCCTAACCATCTAATTTAATGTGTTAGATACCTATACTTTAAGAAAAGTGAAGACTTGGAGCAATAGAATTTGAGTTATTTTGTTTTTTTGCCTTACCGATTATCAAGTCAATTTTTGAGATTCCAAATATCATTGTTCATCTTGACATTTAAGTTTATTTGACTTTAGTGTTTAGTCCTGTGTGGCTTTCCTTTGATGGTGAAGATTCGATTATTCCTCGATCATGGCTGAAAATTCCTTTAATGCTCTTCTATTGTAGTTGTAGGATGACGATACTGAACTGTGAAAAACTACATCTACGAGTTTGCATTTGTAACCCAACCAGCCACATTATAAGCCGGATTTCATGAACTGAAAGTTTCTACTTTCTAGAAATAAGTTATCTACATTTCAATCATATTAGCTTCAATGTTGTTAAATATACATGAGGAACCAAGTGCAATATTATATTGCTCAAGGTCAATTGTGGAAGAATTTTACCCAACTTTTAACTGTAACATTTCAGCAGCTACTACTTAAAGATATGCCATCTTTATCATGAGTTTTGCAAGTACAGTATCTTTCTTTTCATAATTCTCTGCAGTTCATATATTTTTTAGATTTTTATTGCTCAACATCAGAACAACCTTGCGATTTGGAATTGATTTTGAGAGCTTTAATTTCTGTTCTGCAGGTCCAAAATCTTTTGATGAACGAGTTTTTGAAGCTAGGGGGCACTGAATGCCTCAGCCTTAGGGAGGCAGGGAAAGGTAATATAATATTAAGCATTTCTTTTTGCAGTTATTGTTATTATTATGATTATTATTAAGGGTTGGGGGGGGGGATTGTACGCAGCTTTTTGTACAAGGAGCTACTTGCATCTACATTTGAGCCAAGCTTACAACTTTACAATAATGTTTGTGTTCAACTGTTTCAACCATGTATTTACAACTTTACAATAAGTTGGTTTTCATCTTTCAATAAGGGAATTTCATGAGCCAAGTAATTGATCTTGATATATTTGAGGTGTAAAAAGAACAAAAATGTGCTTTCTTTTTGAAGAATGATAGACAAATTTATGTTCTCAACTAATTGGGAAATGAAATAATATAAAAAAAATAATATTGTTTCCATTGTAATGACTAAAAACTGAGGGTCTTGGGTAAGTAAAAATAATATATAAAATTAATGTTTTTTCCACTGTAATGGCTAACAAGTGAGGGTCTTCGGTAGTATGCTACTATAGAAGATGAGTTGTTTTATCTCAGAATATTCTAATACCCAGACAATTCATTTCATAGGGGGTTGGCAATCTTCTAGTGCTAAGATAAGATGATGGCCATTGCCATTTAATTTCTGAGTAGAAAGAGGCCTCTGAATTGTTTATAAATGCAGTGTATTTCTGGTTGATATTCAGCAACAAAATGAAGGGTAAAACTGAAAATTGTACAATTATTATCAGCAAACCCATGGGTGGGAGGTTTATAGTTGCATTGTGTCTTACATGCAAGACAGGAACCTTGATTACCATGTGAGGTTGTAATAATTTATTTACTGACCTTTGCCAACTAAGGCGGTGCCATATCTGTTTCCGGAAATATTAGGGACTAGAGATCCTGAAACAGTTTTCAGGGAAGACTTCTTGGACCTCTTGATCAGAATGAGCCCCGCCTTGGAGCTTGTCTGATGTGATTGGTACAGGGTGATATCCACTTATTTAGGAGGCATATGCAATTACACAAGGATATTTTGAAAAGACGTATTAGTTTGTGTGTTCCTGTTTTCAATTATTATCAATTTTCTTAAATCTTAAGAAAAAGTATATAATCCCTCCAATTTTATTTAAACACTATATAATAAGTTGGTGGTCAACCCTCTGATCCTTTTTTCTTTCCTTATCTTATGCAGGTGTTGCTGCTTTAATTGTCTTAATATCTCACGTGGATCAAATAAACGATATAATTTTTGGTCATGATAGTGCTTTGAAAGGTCTTTATGTATTTATGTCCAAAATATTTTTTGCTCACACTGTTATTAGGTAGGTTTTACATCTTTATGGATTTTTCAGGATTACAGAAAGATACAGTCATTATTCTTCATTCGACCATATTGCCATCACACATCCAGAATTTGGAGAAGAATCTCAGAGGTAGTTGTGGTTTTAATATTTGTGGATTGGTGTGATAACACATTCATAGGGAATAATATTTTCTGTTCTGCATTTGTTTCTCAAAAACACATGGTTGCCGATACCAGTATGCTGCTTCTTTGCTGTGCTTGATCAGAAACCAACGGAAGTATTCCAACATACATGTTCTAATAACAATGAATCTATGACCTCCAAATGTCTTCTTTTTTTTTTTTCTTCAATTGTAAAAAAGATTCCTAGTTATTTCAAGAGGCATAGGTCACCATTAGCTTGTTTTATTTAGACTAAAATGGCTTGTTTGATCTCTAATTCCTTGAAGGAGAATCACATATGATTTAATTTTGATGAAGCCCTTTCTTTCTCTGACATCATCTACTCTTAGAGTTTAAAGTACCATGGTGTGAGGACATTTTATGATGTTTCACGATCAATTTGGTTTTTAGTTTCTTGTTTATTCAGCCTGAAGTAGTTGATCATCAATTTTAAATATTTCTCTGTTTTTTCTCTTAATCTTTCTTATTGGTCTATTTTCCCTTCTACCCTAGCTAATAAGCAGTTCTTTTCTTGGCCTTTCATTTCTGATAGAGGATGGACTGACAACTTCAGTAGTAGATGCATATGTCTTTAAGGCAACATCAGAGCTCTTAAATGGAAAAATTATGGTAATATTATATATAAACCTTTATTTTCTTTCCCTTTTCTGGCTTAGCTCTAAAATTATTGGGCCAATCTCCGGGTTATATTTTGTTTACTTAGTTATCATTTTCTTTTCCCGTGTATCTTTTGGGAATTTGGAAGAAGGATATAGGAAAGGGTATACATCAATCTAGCCTTGGCATCCTATCACATGGGAAATTTTATTCTTGTTCTCTGCTGAAGTTCTAAATAATTTCTTTTAAAATGTTTTTAGGTTATCTCCTCAGGAAGGTCTGATGCCATTTCTAAGGCTTACCCTTTTCTCTCTGGTATTGTTCATTTTGCAAAGTAATTAGCTATAAATGAGTTACACCTGTATATTTATGCTCTTAAAAGATGTTGATTATACATGTCTCTGAGCTTTTCTTCTTTTTCTTTTTTATTGCAGCAATGTCCGAAAAGCTTTACACTTTTGAAGGCGAAATTGGAGCTGGAAGGTATTCTTTCATCTTGACCTGCAGTCCAAAGTTCTGCAAATTTTTCTATAAGATCAATGACATCAGTGACATGCTAATTAAGTTCCACAATATTTGACTGTTTCATCAATCCGTCACTTAAAACTGAAATTACTTTTAAAAACAGTAAATACTTTCTGTTGGTCTTCAAATTCCTAAATGTGCTTTTGGCTCCTAAGTTTCTTAGTTCCTGACTGTTTCAGCAAAACTAAACTGGTCACTGAGCTGCTTGAGGGCATTCATCTTATTGCTGCTGTAGAAGCTATATCACTTGGTGTTAAAGCTGGGATCCATCCGTGGATAATCTATGACATCATTTCAAATGCTGCTGGAAATTCTTGGTGATTTATGCCTCTATTTACTCTCTATAAGTGTTCTAGAATAGTTGATGGCTTATTATGTTTGCTTTGGGTTCTTGATGAGTGCTTTCAGATTGAAAAAAGTTAAACCCCATATGGTGCATACCCTATACTAGCATATATCATACATAATATTTGAAATGAAAGATTTCTTATACTTGATTAATTGAGCTAAAATGGTTCCCTTATTATGCTCAAAGGATATGTAGTAGGTAGGAAGCTTTAAGGCATGCATATAAGGCTTGGAAATGGTTATTGGAGCTCTTTGTTTATGTTGCCGGCTTAGTCTTTCCAATGGCATGTAATTTACTCTTTTCTATAACTTAGTTGTACTAGAGCTGAAAGATCCTAAAGGAACTGGGACTTGTTCTATGATCTTTATTTTTGAGATTAGATTTAGGGTGTGCTTGGTGGGGTGAGAAAGTGAAATGATGGATAGAGGGTGTTAAGGTGGAAAGAAAATGGATTTTGAGAATGATTGGTAGGAAAGATTATCATTTTCCGAACCTATTAACAAAAACTGATCACTCCAAATTGGAAAGAAAGATGAAAGAAAATGAGCATAGTGTGAGTCAAGCATGTATAGTTACAAGATTATCCATAATTTTCTTAACTTTTATTTTATTTTTATCTTAACTTACAAAAAGTAATAGTAAATAAATGTGTATTTTTTTTTTCTAAATTTCCCCTTCATTTCATTTTTCAATCATACCTAGCAATTGGTGGAAAGAAACTTATTTTTTTTTTCCAATTTTCCATCTTTCCTACTAAAAATACTATATAAGGAAAAAAAATATATCTTTCTTTACGTTTTTCTTTCTATTATTCTATCCACTCAACCAAGCAAAGCCTTATTTTTGGTTAGTCTAGTATAATAGAATATGAAGTGACTGCTTTAAGTTTTATAAATGATGAAATGAGAGATGAATACTCTAATGTATCGAGGAAAAACTCTCTCAAACTATGTATTTCTTAGAAATATATACAACTATATATACATGAAAATTGAATAAATTTAAGGAAAGAATATCTCTTAATTAGAATCTCTAAAAATCAGTTGTAATCTCTAAAAATACTAATTAATGCTATCAAATAATCAAAAGATTCTCAACACTCCCCTTCAAATTGGTGCATAGATGTCTTGCATGCTTAGCTTGCAAAGAAGATTATGATAAGTCTTACAGTTGAGCCATTTAGTAAAAACATCCGCCAACTGTTTTTCGAATGCTAGATAAGATAGACTTAAGGCATCATTGGCTATATTTTTCTTGATAAAATGACGATCTATTTCGATGTGCTTGGTTCTATCATGTTGTACTGGATTTTGAGTTATGTTAATGGCCGTCTTGTTGTCATAATATAGGTTGATTCATTTTTTTTCAACAACTTTAGCTCCCCCAATACGTTTTGCAGCCATAAAAGCTCACAAACACCTTAAGCCATGGTCCTATATTTAGCATCTGCACTTCGTTGAGCTTGTTTCTTACTCCTTTAAGTGACTAAGTTTCCTCCCATAAGAGTACAATAATCCGTTGTAGATCTTTTGTCATCAAGAGAGCCAGCCCAATCTGCATCTGTAAATATTTCTATCTTGAGATGGCTATTTTTTAAGAAAAGAATACCTTTGCCCGATGTAGACTTCAAATAGCACAAAATTCGCAATACTGCTTGCATATGAGCTTGGTGAGGATCATGCATAAACTAGCTTACCACACTAATCACATAGGTTATATCAGGTCAAGTATGAGCGAGATAAATCAAACGCCTGACTAGTCTTTGATATCTCTTTTTATCCACCGTTTCACTGATCCCTACTTGTAACTTGTGGTTACTTTGAACAGGTGATTCGGCTGGTTTGCAACCTAACATGCCAGTCTCTTTCAGAAGATATAAGACATACTTTCTTTGGGAAATAAAAATTCCCTCTTTCAATTTAGCCATTTCTATTTTGAGGAAATATTATAACTATTCCAAGTCTTTGATTTCGAATGCCTAAGCCAATTGTTTATTAAGTCGGACCATTTCTTCCTTGTCATCTCTTATCATAATTATGTCATCAACATAAACCATAAAGAGATTAATCTTACCCTTGTGATGTTTTATAAAGAGGGAATGATCAGCATTACTTTGTCGATAACCAAACGACATCGTGGCCTTACTAAATCTGTCAAACTAGGCTCTGGGAGATTGCTTTAGTCCGTATAGGGCCTTTTTAGTCTACATACCTTTACTTGAGTATTTTATCCTCGAATTTTGAAGGAACTTTCATATACACTTCTTCTTCTAGGTCTCCATGTAAAAATGCATTCTTTACATCAAACTGCTGTAAGTCCCAGTTGAGACTTGCTGTATATGATAAAAGGATCTTAATCTTGTTCAATTTAGCAACTAGAGCAAATGTTTCTTGATAATCCACTCAATATGTTTGAGTCCTTGCATTACTAATCTGGCTCTAAGTCTTTCAATTGAACCATAAGCCTTATACTGGATAGTAAACACCCATTTGCAACTAACCTTTTTTTGCCCCTTAGGAGGATTAACTAGTTCCCACGTCTCATTTTTTGCTAAAGTCCTCATTTCTTCAATTATAACCTTCTTCCATCTTGGATTAGTGATAACTTCTCTTCAATCTTGTGGAACAAACATAGAGAACAAAGATAAAGCAAAAGCTATATAGGATATGGATAAGGAATCATAAGAGACAAAGTCAGAGATAGGATATAAAGTGCAAGTTCTAATACTTTTTCGTTGGGCTATTGGTAATTCCAAATCAGTAACAATCGGAGGTAAAGAAAACTCACCTGATAGTGAAGAGTCAGGGTGTAAAGTCGATTGTATGATGGCATCTTCTTTCTTTCCTTTTCTAGTGTATGTCCTTAAATTAGATCCATCCAATAATTATCCACTAGTCTTGTCTTTAACCAAAGTCTCTGCTGGAACTAAATTCTCCCTCGAAAGAGTAACAGAACAAGTTGCCATCTCTTCATTTTCAATAACCTCCTGCTGAAGAGATTAGTGTGATGAAGAAAAGTAGGGTTCATCCTCACGAAATGTTACATCCATACTTACATAATACTTTTTAGATGACGGATGATAACATTTGTAACCCTTGTATGTAGGGGAGTATCCAACGAAAACACATTTGATTGCTCAAGGATTCAGTTTACTCCCATGTCGAAGATGAACGAAGCAAATACAACTAAAGACCTTTGGTGAAACTCGGTAATTCATCTTGCCCTATAAGGTTTCTATGAGACTTTTAAAATTAAGGACTCGAAGAGGCATTCGATTAGTAAGATAAGCTGCATCCCCCCAATAAGGCTTTGGGAGATTAATAGTGATCATAAGTGATCTAGCCACCTCCAAAAGATGCCAATTTTTTCTTTCGGCAACACCGTTCTGAGCACTTGTACTTAAACAACTGGTCTAATGTAAAAATCCCATATGATTCCAAATAATCATTAAAGTTATACTCGGTTGTATTATCTGTTCGCAAAATCTTAACCTTAGCATCAAACTGAGTAGTAATCAATTTATGAAAAGAATGAAAACACAATAAGACATCACTTTTGGACTTTAATAAAAATACCCATGTCATCCGAGTGCAACCGTCAATAAAAGTAACAAACCAACGATTACCAAATAAAAAAGTAAGGCAAGTAGGGCCCTAAACATCTTAATGAATAATCTCAAAAGGAACAATACTTCTATTATTATGCAAAGGATAATTTTTTTTTGTATGCTTAGCAAACTCATAGGCATCACAAATTGAAGAGTCTAATTGAGTTCTTGAAAATAAATTAGGAAACATCTTGGCAAGAACAATAAATGATAGGTGTCCTAACCACCTATGCCATTGAATAATCTCCCGGTTGACATCTTTATTGTCTCCAAATAATGCTTGAGACATATTAGACGATTGGTTCAGAAGATATAAGCTATCACACGATCTACTACTACCAATCGTAAGGCTAGCTAGGAATTTAGGGACATAAAGGACGGAGGATAAAGTGATATTTAGAGTACAAACAACAGAACTTGTTCCAGAGATGGAGGTAAGAGAGTCATCGGCTAGTCGCACACTATCTTTATATGGACAAGTAGTATAGTTAAATAAGTTTTTGTTTGACTTTTTCATATGTCTATTCGCATCAGAATCAATAATCCAAGAAGTAGATAGAGCATTTAAAATAGTACCTGAGTTCGCATGATTAGACTTGGCAATTGAGGTAGAGTCCAATTAAGACAAGATGCGTCGAAGATGTTGAATCTCGTCCAAGGTGAAACTTCTAGCAAAAGTAGACTTATTCTCTATTGTTACAGAGTTTGACAAAATTGCCTGAGGCCGAGAATTACCCCCTCGTTTTCCACCATGACCTCGAGTGGGGCGACCATGCAACTTCCAGCACGAATCTTTAGTGTGCTGAGGCTTTCTACAATAGTCACACATCTAGTGATTCTTGACAAACTTACCACCCGATGAACCATCTTGGTGAGCAATAAGGCCAACTTTCTCTAAAAGTGGATTATAGAGCATACCAACACGATGACTCTCCTCCTGTTGTACATAGGAGTATGTCACATGGAGAGAAGGGAATAGAGTCTTGCTAAGAACTTGAATTTACTGATCATACTCAGTATTCAACCCAGCCAAGAAATAAAAAACACGCTCTTTTTCCACCATCTTCTGAAATTTTTCGGCATCCTTGGCACAATTTGCTTGTAAATGTTGATAATAATCAAGTTCCTGCCACAACCCACTTAATTTAGCAAAATATTAAGAATCGTTAGCTCCCCCTATTTTGTACCATAGACCTTATTACGAATCTCAAAAATTTGCGCATCATTTCCAACACAAGAGTAGGTGAGAGCAACAACATTCCAAATCTTTTCCGCAGTATCAAGCTTTATAGGGCTAATTTGCAACGAGGGATTATCGGTTGGAATCACGAGCTTCTCATCTGTAGATATAATACTAGAAAAAACAACTAAACCCCAAAAAATTTGCTTGCACAATTAGAATAAAAAATCCCAAAAAGAAGAACACCAAATAGATCCCACACAAAAAAAACTTAGCCAAAACACACCACCACTTAGAGGAGAATGACTGGAAGAGAGCAGAGAGCACAGCGATGGCGTCGGCAAAAACATGGCGACAACAGGTGGAATCCACGCACGGGTCTTTTAGTCACTGGGGTCCGGGGTTTTGCCGGCGAGTGGATGCTGACTCCAAGTGTAGGGGCGGTGAGAGAAAATATAGGGCTAGGGTGGAAAGTACCAAAATTGGGTTTATAGGGTTTTTGGAAAAAAAATTAAAATTAGAAAAAAATCCCAAAAATCGGATAAGAAATCTGATAGCATGATGAAATTAGAGATGAATACTCTAATGTATTGAGGAAAAACTCTCTCAAAGTATGTATTTCTTACAAATATGTACAATTATATATAAATGAAAATTGAATAAATCTAAGGAAAGAATATCTCTTAATTAGAATCTCTAAAAATCAATTGTAATCTCTAAAGATACTAATTAATCCTATCAAATAATCAAAAGATTCTCAACAATATATATTTCATAACAAGGTCACAATATCTAATGAAAGTTTAATTTACATTTGCTAGACTGCTGTAACTTGACTTCATGCATCCTCAAGAGGAAATGTGCTCCTTTAATTAATGAATGTATGAATGTTAAGTACAAAATGAAAATTCATGCTTCTTATGTACTAGTAAAATTACTAGGTTCTCCCAATCATTCTAGCCATTCTCTTTGAACTATGAAAGAAAAACTATTCCAGTTTATTAGGGTTTGATTAATAATTGCAGCATCACATGCACAAAGCCAAGAAGTTACTTTTTGTTTTCTCTGATTAGGGTTGCTTGTCATGCTCAGTTGTCCTACTTTAGTTGGAGTAGATGCTTTTATGAAAACAAATGGTCTTTGTAAGAAAAGCAGGCGACATGATTGTCCTTTCCTCATGTTACTAGTTCCATTTCGGTTCCCTTTTCCCTTCTCATTAGTTTTCAGAAAACTAGAGCCAGTGCAGCAATGCCATTTATGATGATTCTTCAAATAATGAACTTGGACGGATTGCTGGAAATATCTTTTGGGATAATTCTGCTTCAGTTTTAGTCGAATTTCATGCTTAGACTGAATAAATTATCACGAGTTGGAAAATGACGTTCAAAAAGCTAGACAGGTTTTAAGTTAATGTGTTGGACATGTGGAGTGCACTAAGGTGACGGAACATGTTTGACTACTCCAGATATTTTTCTGATGAAGATTACTCCAGTTGCCAAGTGCTGCTGGCTGGTAAAGTAGAAGTTATTTAATTTGAATATTGTAATGAAACCCCAAAAACACCTTGGATGCACAATGAATACAGTGGGATACACGTCCCATTTCTTCTGTCAAATGTCACCATACAGAAGAAATTCACTTTCAAGGATGTTTCATTTATGATTATTACATTGAAATGAAATTACATTTTCTTTTATATTTTGTTTTATTCTTTTGGGCTCATTCAAGTAGGAATATATTGATGAAAATTCTTAAACAGAGTCAGCAAAGAAATCAACAAGGTTGGACCTACATAACCGAGAATAAATCTGATTAACCCCGCCTAGAGTAAACAAACATAAAGCCCCATACAGATTCGCTTAAAAGAATTTATGGTTTTGATGATAGTTATAACCGATATTATTTTAGAGTATCTTTTTTAAAAATATTTTTTAACTCCAGAAAGGCACTTGTAGAAAAAGGGATCAACATTTTTTTAGCCACTCTTTAGCCTAAATTAGGTTGTAATACGATAATACTTAGAAGAGGAAAAAAAACTTTAGATTTATATTCAGCACTTCATGTTATATTATTTCGTAGCCTTTATGTTCTTGTTTGGTGCATTTGAAACTGTTTCCAAAGTTCTGGTTCCCTGACTACATCCTCAGCTTGTATTTTATTTTTCACTACCTATTTCCTTGAGATTAAGTGAATCTATCAATTATAACGTTCCTTTAATATGGGGACAAAAACTCCACATCAAGTCAGTATATGCTGGCTAGGACATGGTTATGTACTTAGGATTTAGTTATTTTCTTTTGGTAGTATATGTCACTTGAGAATGCTAGTTCTACCATACAAGTTTCTAGAACAATGACCAAATGGATGGTAATTTCTTGGAGCCTTGTCTTAGGTGGTTTATTAGCATACATCTTTTTTATGCTTTCCCTGATGAATGAATTCAAATAAACCATATGCTTGGAAGGTTTAATTGAGTTTTAATCTATCTTTTTTCCTATTCCCCATCCCCCCCCCCCACCCCCCGTTTTTTCCCTGGGGGTGGGTGGGATGTTGTTACCATGTATGCAGGGTTTTCAAGAATTATATCCCACAGCTTCTGAGTGGCAATGTCAAATATAATTTCTTGAATCCTTTTAATCATAAATTGGTAAGTTTAACTACAATGACAAGTATTTCCTTTTTATTGTTTTGTTGAGCTGGCTTATGAAGACTGTACTGCCTTGACTTTTCCAAAGAAGTATTTTCTGCAGACTTATATTTTTCTGCTAATTTTTTAGAATTTAAACTATAGCCTTAAGGTAATACTTCCTACTTAGAAGTAACTAAAATTTGTAACTGTTAGCTCTCTGGAAGATGCTAGTTTTGTGTGCATCGTAATTCTAATTTTTAATAACAAGTACCATAATAGTCTTTGCTCTGTGTTAGTAAATGTTTAATTTGTAGACTAATATGTTTAGTAATATGTTTCCAGATAGGCATATTCCTTTATAGTACATTAGCTTGTTCATGTTTCATTGCTATGTTATTAATCTCTTTTTCCCTCCTAAATTCAAGGGTATTGTTTTGGATATGGCCAAATTGCTTACTTTTCCTCTTCCACTTTTGGCAAGTGCTCATCAACAATTGGCTCTTGGTACTAATCTACTAGATTCTTTTCAATCTAAGTCCATTGGTTTTGGTTCAGAGCAACTTTTATTTCTTAGCTACCTAATATGTTTCCTTTTTCAGGGTCTTCACTTGGTCATGGAGATGATAATACCCCATTGGGTCAGGTTGTCGTAATTCTATTAATGGAACTTTCAGCCACATAGAACCCAACTTTAAATGAAACATTAAGATTCCTTTGCTTGAAGGGGGAAAGATGGAGATGTTTCTCTAATCTAAAACTTACTTTTCTCTATATGATTGATGAACAGGTTTGGGACCAAGTTTTTGGAGTGAATACTGCTGATGCTGCCAATGCTGAACGCTACAACCCAGAGGAACTTGCAACTCAAATCACAGCCAAATCAAAAACTGTGAACCGAGTTGGTTTTATTGGTCTTGGTGCAATGGGATTTGGCATGGCAACTTACCTTGTGAAGTCAAATTTCTGTGTTGTTGGTTATGATGTAAGTGCTAACCACTGCTTGTTTGACAATGTGTTCTTTACTTGATGCCTTGGGTTATTTTCCCGCCTTGTCTTCTTAAGCATCCGACCTAAAACCAGTTGGCAATAGGTTAAGGTGTCCAACTTGAATATAAGACCACAAGAAACCAAACTTGATAACAACACTTAACATGTCTCAATGTGTTAATTTCTGCATTGAGCACTTTACGTGCAATATGAGATATGACCATGCTTGATTAGTGAACACCAATATTTGGATGTAATCTAGTTGACAATAAGGAACTTTACAAGTTGAATGAGTGGGGGACGTACGTCAAATTAGATTTCATTTTCTTTTGTAGAATAAAGTAGTTTTGCACTGAGCCTAAGTTGAAGTTTTACATTTCACTAGTTGAATGTGTTATTCCACATTGGTTAAGTATTAGATCCTGTGGGTTTATACTAAAGTTGCGCCCCTCTTCCTATTACTAGTTGGTTTTAGGTTCGATGCTATGATGGTATTAAAGCCTAGGGTTTGTTATGTTGGTATTCTTGCCTAACCCCATATGAGGTTGACAACTCCTAGTGAGGTTGTCCACGTGTAGGGCTTGTGAACTACAGTGAGGGGGAGTGTTAAGTGGTGTTATCCTAAATATGTTAAGTATTAGGTATTCTATGGTTTATATAAAAGTTGCGCCCATTTACCTATTACCATTTGGTTTTAGGTTGGATGCTTAACAGAGTGCAATTTTAAATTCCTAAAGATAAATGGCTCCAACTGAACTTTTACCTTAAATACCTTTTTATGGCTTTCTTGATGGAGTGAGAGGGTCATAACCAACTAGAGTCAATATGAAATGTTTTTATTAACTTAGGAGAATGAAGTTCAAATTATAGGACGTTTTGTTTGTCTTATAAGCTGCACAGATTTTTGGAAAACTTCATTAGATTTGCTGGTAATTTCATGATTTGACTAGTTGGAAAAGTGATATTCTTCTCATACTGTCTTCTAGATTGCCTGAAAATCTGCATATCACATGCTCACTTTCTGTTTTATGCCTACATATTAAATAAATCCATGGTATCCCTCTTGGAATTTTAGTTCGTTGTTATTTGTGATCAAGAGATTAAGTTTAAAGTTTAACTATGTTCCTGAATTTCAATTGGATGGTAGGTGTACAAACCTACACTAACTCGATTTGAAAGTGCTGGCGGCCTGATTGGAAGCTCTCCGGAAGATGTATCTAAAGGTAATTTCTGAACTATTCAATGACCTACCAGTCCAAGTTAGTTAAGAAATAATAGCTTTTGAAGCTTTTTATATGACTGAAATTTATTTCTTGGTTTTGAGAGAAATTAGCAGTTTACATTTTGTGGTCCTGTTAAGATTAGACACTTGGAAACATTGGGGAGTCTAACACATGAGCTTACACAAGCTTGTTTCTTAATTGTGCAAGACATAAAGTTCTCATGTGCCTTTTATCTTCCATGACATTCACATTAGTTTTGAAATCAAATCTTTCTTTTCATTATTTTAAAAAAAAATAAAATAGGGCCTATTATTTAAATATACCTTTGATTTTTTTTTTATCTATTACTCTTTTAACTAACTTGTTTGTTGACCAATGGGAATATAATTCTACTAAAGACTGTTGAATAATGAACTATTTTCGAGTACACTAAAAAATAATTGAACAACTTTGCACCCTTTTATAAAAAGGATATAAGGACATCGTCAAATGCTTACCTCCGAAGGTGCTCTAGGATTGTAGATGGCTTACTTGCAAGCTAAAATTACCAGTTCCATTATAATCTTGATTTGAGCTGTTCAGATTTAACAATTAATGATATCTATCAGAATAGAAGGCTGAAATTTTGTTTCTATAGCTCTCTAGATTTGCTATAGATGGTCATGTAACTTAAAACAGAAGTAACACTTTGTACAAGTAATGCTGTCGGGAAATGGAAATTTAGCATGACACTCAAACAAGGATCTCTTTTTTTTAACCCGGAAATTCTTTTACTAAAATAGGAAGCAAGCCATTTGTAAATCCTTATGTGTGCTATGGTATGGTTTTTGTGGATGGTAACACTCAAACTCTTTCAAGTTGGAAGAGTATGCCAACATTTGGATATAAAGGAATCAAGGTAGCTAAAATAAATCTTTTGGAGGCTTAAGTGACTAACTGGCAATAACATGATCCTTGGAGTGCTTATTAATAAGGTGCTGAAATATAATGCAATACAGGGTTATCTTGAAGGGAAACGAAGACCTTAGCCTTTGAAGAAGTGTTGTAGATATTTCAGGTTTAGTACACCATTGGTTGTATGAATTAATACAAAAACTTATGGTGTCAGAAAATGAAGTAAGATTATATTCAAGGATATAAAGATTAATAAGAGACTGAGAGTAGCAACATTTAGAATTACTTTTTTTGTATTTACACAGTGAGACGAATAGCAGATACCCATATTCATACATAGGGGTAATCAAAGTGGGGAGGTCTGATGCCTGATGATTTAAGCAGGGAGGTTAAGTCCAGATTGCTTTAAAAATATGGGCCTTCAAGTTGTTGAGAATATTATACTGTCTTTGCATTGATGTGCTTGCATTGTTTTAGTCTAGCATGGGGCGCAGATATTTGATCAAGCAATAAATTTGTTCAAGTCATACTTTTTGATAAATTACTATTTTAAAATCTTCCTTAGTCTTATCTACTGTGCTTCCAGACTTCACCTGATTTTTGCTGGTTTCTTATACTTGGGTGATATTAAAAGCATGACTGTATGCAAGGTCAAACTGCTTCTTCTGTGCGCTCCAGTGTTGAATCTCAGTTCTTTTGTGTAAACCGTCAGCTTTAAATCTTTAATGAAACACAAATGTTCCAGAATTGGAGATTGCCAAATGTTATTTTAAAATTCTCATGATTCATTCACTTCTGACATGTCATCTCTAGCAGGTGTTGATGTGCTTGTAGTCATGGTCACAAATGAAGCTCAAGCTGAGAGTGTTTTATTTGGGGATCTGGGTGCAGTTTCAGGTATGTTTCTACTTTGATATCTGCAATTTACGAGCTGGGCTGATTTCACTCTCTATATTTTGTAGCCCTTCCATCTGGAGCATGTATAATTCTTTCTTCCACAGTCTCCCCTGCATATGTGATCCAACTTGAACGGCGTTTACAGAGTATGTATTTATTTCATTCAGTTATCTATTTGCAGTAACACAAAGCAAAATTTCTCGATTTTTTTATTATTCAAATTCCAGCTTTCCTCCCATTGTTTGTTTTTCTCCATCTCGCTCACTCCAAACCCCTCTTGCTTGTGATTTATCCTCCTCGAGTACAGTTCATGGTTAGGTACTGAGCTTCAGCTCGTTGCTCCTGAGCACGAGCTGAGCTTACATGAATCAAATCACTTTGTTCAAAATGTTAAAAGTGCACATCTTTTTCATTTATACTTATTGTCATGGTTATTCCTATAGTAATTTATCTGTGCATGTGCAGATGAAGGCAAAGATTTGAAATTGGTTGATGCTCCTGTTTCTGGTGGTGTTAAAAGAGCTTCTATGGGAGAACTTACAGTATGCAAATGAGAATTTAACATAAAATTTTGATTGGAAAGCTCTTGATTTGTCCTTCTGAAGTTTGTTCATTTTCATTTTCTGTTTCTATTTCTAGATAATGGCTGCAGGTTCAGATGGTGCTCTCAAAAGTGCAGGTCTTATCCTCTCAGGTAATTTGCAGGTAGTAAAGTTTTAGTTCTCAGGTGGAGGAATACCTGAGCTATGTTGTGACTGATCTTGGTTGTTGACACTGAGCAGCATTAAGTGAGAAGCTCTATGTTATCAAAGGGGGTTGTGGAGCAGGAAGGTACTACTGAGCAATTATTTGTCATGGCATAAAGCATCAGTTTCCCATTTAGTTGTCAAGGAAGCAACTTTTTTATTATTTTTATTTCCTTTCTCAATTTCTAGCGGTGTAAAGATGGTTAATCAATTACTTGCTGGAGTTCATATAGCAGCATCAGCTGAGGCAATGGCTTTTGGGGCCCGATTAGGTCTTAGCACAAGAATGTTGTTTGATATCATCAGCAATAGTGGGGCAACATCCTGGTAGGTTCATATACACTGAAGTGGAAGTACTTTGTTTTCTTAATTGCTTTGTTTTAAACTTTGCTTGAAACCTGACTACAGGCCTGAGTTTGATTTCTTCTTAATATTCATTTTTATGAGTTCTTAAACTTAGATGTTGCCTAGACCATTTGGTCTTCTTCTGTAGAAGTCTGTAGTTCCCTATAGAAAGCAGAATAACTATTAGAAGCTAGTAGCTGTTCGTGAAGGACTATCATATCAATACATGCTGCAGAGTTTTTAGCACTTATGTTTCCATTTTAAGTTGGTGAAACAGTCACTGAATTGTATATCAAGGTTATTTATATGCTTTATCCAACCCTAAACTTCATAACAAGGACACAACCATGAATTGAAATGCTAATGGTTACAAGACTACATTGTCTTGAACAATTAACTAATTTCCCAGCTCTACAACTACTAAAACAACAACAGCAGACAAACGTCATCCTTTTTGTTGGGTCAGCTACATAAGTCATATTTCTTACTCATGCTCTTGTTATGACCATTTCTTGAGAAAGATCATCAAGAGAGATCCTCTTAGAGTTTGTTCCAGTCTCTTTACTTTTTTCCTGCCCTCTTTTGACATGAGCATTTTCGATTAAAAGTTATCTACAGACAGTTTCATTTGGAGCTCTTCGTCTTACATTTCCATATTTCATTGCATGGCTTCCCTTATTTTGTCCTTAATTGACATGATCACTGCCACTCTATATCTTTTTCTTTTTTAAAAAAAATTAATGGAAAAGTTCAAATACTTTTTATTAAGCAGCAATAGAAATAGCATTGTTCAGAATAACTTCATGCAAAACATCTGGAGAATCAAAATTGAAAAACAAAGGACCGAAAGTAGCTAAAACCAAACTGGCTAAATTATGAGCTACTAAATTATGATCACTTCCACTTATTGTTGAATGTAGGGTATGGGGCTAAATATGACTTATAACTTAACTGATATGTTTTTGGGAATTATCCGTTGAAGTGTTGTATTGTATGCTCAAATTTTCTTTCAAAGTTGATTGTTGGAATTGATGATCCTAACAAACATACTTTTGGGAAGTATCTTTGCAGTTCAGGTTCATGCTACTCTTTTACTATAATCTAGTTCTGCTCATTCTTATGCTTTCTTTCAAAAAATTATAATGTGAAATTTGTTCCTTTCATAAGCTCTATTTGATTTTACATAATAATGAATAGTGATTGCCACTCACTTGAGGACAAAAAAAAAAAAGGGCAGTTGCCTTTCTCTGGCACTCTTATAGTCTTATGTTCTGCTGTAATAGAATATGGCCTTCATTTTTTACTTTCATCCTGGAAGTGTAGGTGCAGGTGCTCATCTATTCTTCTCAAGTTTGTCACTTCCCTTCGCATTATCACAAAAGTTTAGTATATCTTTAGTTCTTCTAGGATAGAGAAACATCAATTCTAATTAGATAAGTGTTTAGTATATGGAAAGGTCAAGACCCACACTTCTATAGCTGTGTCTTGTGTCTAAATAATTCAAGTTGCAAGATTTAGGCCATGGTCATGATCAAACAAATTGATCCTAGATCCACAGGTTACATGGTTTAGTGTAACATAATCTATGGAAAACTTGATATCTTATTTCTAGAATTGGGAACTGCATCACTATGAAAAACCCTTGTCTTTAGAGGAACCTTTGCATTACCTTTATCTTAAAATAACTGGTCTCAAGCTTGAGAATATTTTTCAGTTTTGATGAGTTCTGATTGGATTATGATTGTATTGCAGGATGTTTGAGAATCGCGTGCCACACATGTTAGACAATGACTATACCCCTTACTCTGCTCTTGACATCTTTGTGAAGGATCTGGTCAGATAATTAGTTGTTCATTTATCTTTTCAATGGAAACAAATATAGCCATACTTATGGTTTTTTTACTTAGCTGTAAGACAAAGTTTAATTGCCTACAGGGTATTGTTGCTCGTGAATGCTCAGCACATAAAATTCCACTCCATATTTCAACTATTGCACACCAACTCTTTATCGCAGGTGAAGCATAACCTCTCTTATTCTGTGTAGAAATTGTGACTTATTTTTATCTTTCTTTTTTACATTTCTGACCTGAGGTGACTTGTTCCATAAATTATACTACCTTTTTATTGCCTGTTCATTTAAAGTTACCTAGTTTACCTGAAGAAGAAGGGGAGACACATTTACTCATGGAAGAGATTGATCTTTCTCTTCATGTTCCTTTTTTATTACCCCTGTAATTTGACCAGGATTTGTCTTGCGACTTGAACTGGGTCAATGTCTCATATCTAACTTAAGTTGAAATGGTAGCAGCTAAAATTTTTACCATCCAAGGATCTTAGTTTTGAATAAGGAGTTGTATACGAGGTATTATGCATTGAGTGAAATTTCAGAAAAATATTGAGGGATAAACAAAGAAATTTGAAAAAGTTCTAACAGAATAAGAAAAAATTAAAGTTGAAGGTATTATGTAAAGATAAGTGTAAAATCTGCAAAATCTTATATGGACAGTATTGAAATTTTTTGAAAATCCATGGGACTCATAGTCCACCTTTCATGGTGAAACTACCTTCCATCTTTTGAGAAAAGGGTGTCTATATGTATATACCACTAGACCAACTGCACCAGTAGCTGCCTATGACAGTTGCATGAGGTAAGAGCTATTCCACTACCTAAGATTATTGAAACACAAGATTTAAAGATTCAGGGGGGTGAGAAATGGATGCTTCTTGGCTAGGTCAGCCTTCACTTCATTCAATAAAGAGAGGAACTATGATGGAAGACTGTAGATGGATTTAGAGATTTGAATGTCTAGAATCTAGTCTTTTTTTTGTTTGGCTTTTATTTAAATGAATTCAAATGAAATTCAGATAAAGAAGAAGATGACATTGGATGGCTCTTGTGGGTGCTACCTTTTAGAGTTAGAGATGGGTTTGCATGCATTTTTGGACTATTCTTTTATTCGTGAGGTTGCTTCTTGTGAATCAATGAATAAGACACTTAGAGATGAACTTCTTACCCTCTCTTTGAAGAATTGGTTATTTATTAAATGTCTTAGAATCGCCATGGGTGTGGAGAAGTTGACTGGAAGTTGCATTTTATTAAGACTCTTTGGGGTTTATGGAAGAGTAGGAATAAATGACTCTTTCAAATGAAATATGATACCGCTGCAAATGTATGTTCAGTGGCAAAGAAGTTTGCTAAGTAGGTTATGGAGGTGGCAGGAGCTGGGATTAATAGTGTGAGAAGAATGCCAAATTAGAGCAAGGTATGTAATGCTTAATACAGAGAGCGTGATGAAGAGTATTTTCGGTTTAGCTTTGGCGGGGGCTTTGCTTTGTGATTGGGAAGGGAATTGGGTTAGGGGTTTGATCTTAATATTGGAATGCCAAACAGCCTATTTGTGGGGACTGAGAAGATTTGATGCTGCTTGAGTTTTGAATATCCCATCTCTTATAGTTGTATCAAATGCTGCTGTGGTGGTTCAAGTTTTAAGGAAGGGGCTTAAGGTTGTCATCTTTGTTTCGTATTAGTACAAGATTGTATGCAAATCATGTAGGCAGGGTGGATTTAAGAAATTCTAAATATCCTACAATAATGTAATAGGTGTGCAAATGGCTTAGCTAATTCAGCTTAGAAATTTAATCCGAGAACTCATATTTTAGATAAACCTCCAATTGAAATATGAAAGTTGTTGGAAGAGTGTATGTTTGGTGTAGCAACACTTGGTTAACTTGTTAATTAGATCTTATATACCTAATATATATGTTATATTGTGATGCAATTTTCCATGTTTGTCTTTGTATGTTGCCCTTTCATTTTAATTCTCTGTTAGAGTTGTCTTCCATACAATTAACACTTATAATGTTACTAATGAGAAGGATCTGCTGCTGGCTGGGGTCGACAAGATGATGCTGGTGTGGTAAAGGTATGCACGCCTAGTATCATTCCTTTATTCTCAATTGATAGAAAGCACTATTCAAAGATTACTTAATTCAAAGATATAGTTAATATCTAAACAATATTGAATGTCTAAAGTTCTTTCTTTCTACTTGCTCAAATAAGTTGAACTAGGAAGAATGATCTATCAAGAAGAAATACTGACCGCTTTGCATATAACCATCAAGCCTAGTCATGTGTCACTAATTTCTTCTTATTATTTTTGTGAATGGTAAATTACATTTATGTCCCCTATAATTTCATGTTCTCATACATAGCAACTTGTGATTTATTTTTTTGATAGGTACCTTGTGATTACGTACTATTGTAGAGGTAGTTACACACTATTACAAGTTATACACAATCTTTATAATCTTTATAGCTTAATTGAATATGAATTATGGTGTTTAAAGTTATCATGTTCACAAATATAATCTGGTTACTATAATTAGCACATTGTAGGTGTAACAACTTTTTCTGCAGGTATATGAAACCCTCACCGGTGTTAAAGTTGAAGGAAAACTTCCAGCTCTTAAGAAAGAAGTTGTCTTGCAAAGTCTTCCACCAGAGTGGCCAGTGGATCCTATAAATGATATACACAAGCTAAACCAGAAAAATTCAAGAACACTGGTTGTTCTTGATGATGATCCAACTGGAACACAAACTGTTCATGATGTTGAGGTATTAACTGAATGGTAAGTGTCATTATTTTAATTGTCTTACTGCTTAGCTATGAAGCATGGATATGCCTCGACCCTGGTGTATCTGTGTCATGTCTGTTTTGGACATATGCATGCATCTAACATGCTGAGATACTTGTGTAACAGTAAACAAACAAAAGTTTCATTATTTTATTTAGCTGCAGCTGGATACGGATTAGCTTCTGGATTCTAAATAAAGCAGGCAGAAAGGGGATAACACTGCTGCCAATAAAGTGATGGTGGTGGCGGCCCCACCTTGGACATAGGGCTATGAGAAAATTTGAGTTTAAGAAAAAGAAATATAAGAAAAGAAAGCGAGACAAGGCTGACCTGAACATTACAATGGCCTTGCTTTTATGGGCACAAAATTTAACTAAGCCATTAGAGCAATAAAATGGAGGTAAGGATAGGGGTGGTGGCAGGGGACTGACTGTTTTGAAGTGGTCTATGGTTTGGGAAAGGAGGTACTTGGGTAATGAGTAGCGATAAGTCTAACTTATGGATTGTGGGGCATAGAATACGGGTTGCATTGACTCTTAACCTTGTGGTCCATAACATTTGATCATAACATGTTTAAATCCCAAAAAAGTTAACGTTATGCAGCCAATTTATAAAAATATTTTCCCGGTAGTAATTGAATCATCTTAGTCTGTTGTTATAACATAAAGTCTTTTATACTGATTTTAGTTATATATTCATTTCAAAAGTTTTTATTGTCTACTTGGTTAATATTAATTAACATTTACGCACATAAATATTCAACCTGTATACTGTTATTTTTTTGTGTTTTTACCTATATACTATTATTTATATATCATATATTGTACCCATATTACAGTTATATATATCTATCTTGTCAGCTGTATTATATAACAGTTTTGCCATCTAGAAGGAATTCCTTACTTCACTTATGTTTGCCATCTGCAGGAGTATAGAATCACTTGTTGAACAGTTTAGGAAAAAACCTATATGCTTCTATATTTTGACTAACTCTAGAGCACTAAGCTCTGAGAAGGTAAAGAATTTTTTGTCAAATGTCAAGTTATTTGATCCCTAGATCTCATTTTGCATTACCATGGGAATATTTTTATTGAAAATTTATTTCAACCAAATCAAATTTCTCTTTACTTTTCTCTTGACCGACTAAAGATTTAACATTTTGCAGGCTACTGTGCTGATCAAAGATATATGCAACAATCTTTGTTCTGCAGCGAAATCAGTTCAGCATATTGATTATACAGTAGTTTTGAGAGGTGATTCAACTCTACGAGGTCATTTTCCAGAGGCAAGTACAATAATATGAGAATATATTATGAAGTAAAAAATATGATGCACTAACATGTCTAGCCATATAATGACCCATGGATTAAACAAGCAGTATTGCAGCAGTGTTGCGGTCACTATTTCACAGTAGTGGCAGTGTCTGCCGCCACTAGACACTTAAATAACAGTGAAAAAAATAACCTAAAAAACGGCCTCTTGTGGTGCTGAAAAAGGCAAAATGGAGAATAATGGTGATAACGAGCTGCTATTTCCACTATACTGTTTCTTGTTCAGTATTCAATCAGATTTTGATGTTCACAAAAACTCACAACTCAACTAATCAAGTAACAGACTCACACAGTTTCTCAGGTAAAAAGCAAAAATAAAAATAATCAAATGTAATCAAATAACTTTATAAATAACCTGCATTTTTTAATTTATGGCTAGTGTTTGTTACTCTCTTCTATGTTTTATAGAAGAAAAAGAGAATCTAAAAGTAATTTGGTTTGGTTGGGCATATCGGATTGGAAGTGAAATTGGGGATTTTTGGGTTGGTGAGCTGAGGGAATTAGGAAGGATTGGTGCTAGGAGGGTTTTGAGGCTTGGTTGGGTTCGTTTTAGTCCTGAATCCTCTTTTTAAATATTATTACTTTATTGATTCAGTGAAAATTATTTGATATGAAAATTTTTTATCAGTGAAATTTTATAGATTTTAATAAAGGTGAATTTATGTGAAAATGTAATTAAATTAAATAGGGATAAATATCAAAATTATAGATGAACTTTGATTTAATGTGCAATTGTATATATGAACTTTATTTGGTGTAGTTACACATGTGAACTTTGATTGTGGTTCAAATGTGTACTTGAAATTTTAATTTTGATTTAATCATACACATTTAAAAAATAAATACATCAATCTATTTTTATATTGGATAAATATAATTATTTACATACGCAATATATAAATATAAAATGATGATATATCAATAATTGTGTTAATAATTTACGAGAATTGAATCAAATTAAAATTTCCTGTATAAAATTGCTCAAAATCAAAGTTCATGTATACAATTGCACATTAAACCAAAATTCATGTATAGTTTTGGGATTTATGCCATTTAAATATATATATTGATTTGATTATGTATTAATTTATATTTTATATTTGAATTTAGAAAATATTTGTTTATATGATTATTTTTTGGATAAAGGTCACAAAAATGGTTCATTGTGGTTTTCAAAGTGAATTGGATGGATTTGTTTCTCCTCATTTATCTACCATTTGGCAAAAATTGGAGTATGCATCAATATTTATAGTGAATGAAATTTTAAATTATTTTATTTTTAATTTTGTAATGTACTAAATATGAATGTTTGAATTTAAGATGTTCTTAATTTGTTAATTATTAATTTTCCTAGAAATATATAGATAAGAATGAAAGCATTTTTAGTATGGAAATATTACTATAATGAAAAAAAAATGTGAAATTTTTTAATAAAAGCTCATACAACCTCGTACATGACTTGAAAAATCTTTGGCAAATTTGGAAAAAAAATTCACAATTGCGTAATAGCATATGTTTTGTTTGCAATCATGATAAATGCAACACGACAAAAATGCGAACACAACCGCAATTGAAACCCTTGGTAATGACTTTAGCTGTCTAACATTTCTATCCATGTATTGTAGGAACTAGATGCAGCTGTCTCAACACTAGGTCAGGTGGATGCTTGGATTCTTTGCCCTTTCTTTCTCCAAGGAGGGCGTTATACCATTGATGATATACACTATGTTGCAGATTCTGATTGGTATCGGCTTTAACCCGAATTCAAATTGGTTTCTCTTATTGCTTCCTCCCATCCACTCTCACATAAAACCTGCCTGAATATGAAGGAAAAGGAATGACCATAAGAAAATTATGTATTCTGATATCTAGCACTTATTGGATTATATTGGCTACAGGCTTGTTCCTGCAGGAGACACTGAGTTTGCTAAAGATGCTGCCTTTGGCTATAAATCTTCAAACCTTCGAGAGGTATAACTTTCTTGAAGTACATGCCAATTCATATTTTTTTGTAAAAATATCTAATTTGAATTTGCTACTTGCTTTACCTAATGTGTTAGTGGGTGGAGGAGAAAACAGCAGGACGAGTTCCAGCTAGCAGTGTTGCATCTATTTCTGTCCAAGTTCTAAGAAAAGGTGGACCAGATGCTGTTTGTGAGCTTCTTTGCAGTTTGGAGAAGGTACTATATGTGATGTGTCTTTCTATGCATTTGTGCTGCTCTTTATGTACAAGTACATGCCAATGCCAGCATTCATGTAGGGAGAATTTTTTGTTTGCTTGCTTGCTGTCATATATGTTGGACTTGTAAGTTGCTGCAAGGCTATTGTTGACTTATTTACCACTTTTTGTATTTTAAAAGTTAGGCACATTAGTTATTTTATCTTATTTTTTGAAGTAGTAATTGAAATTTTTATTTAACTATCTTTACCTCTATGAATAGAGGTTTTCATCAATAAATCAATGGAGCCATTTCATAAGCGGCCCTTTACTTCAATGGAATAACCTTCAAAACTTTAATGCATCGCAGGCCTTTTATATGAAAGATATTTTTGTAATGATACTGCTGGCTGGATTTCTATAGAGAACTACATGATTAGATGCAAAGTATTCACTATATTTTCATTTATGGCTGAAGCAGGGATCGACATGCATTGTAAATGCAGTTAGTGAACGAGACATGGCTGTATTTGCTGCTGGAATGATCCAGGCAAGATACTGCAAATCTTATAGTTTTCAGCATACATAAATATATATATTTTTGGGCATGTTGATAAAGATTTTGAGAAGTTTGGTATATAAGCTTTAACTCCATTGGCAGGCAGAACTGAACGGGAAGTCTTTCTTATGCCGTTCTGCGGCCAGCTTTGTTTCTGCCCGCATTGGAATTATCCCCAAAGCTCCAATCCGCCCAAAGGATCTAGGAATAAGTAAAGAGAGGAGTGGCGGACTAATAGTTGTGGGTTCATATGTTCCAAAAACAACAAAACAGGTCATAGATTGATGAATTTTAAAGTTTATTTTTATTATTAGTTTTAAATTAATTAAAAAAGTTTTTTTGTTATTTCTATAAAATACAAAGACTACTGTATTTAGTCAAATTTATTGTATGTGCCCCCATCCTGTTACTGCAATATTTATGATCAGTTGAGCCCTTAGATGGATGGAAATTTTACACCATCAACTCCTTTTGCCTGGTAGGTGAATTGCATGTGGTATGAATAGTGTAGAGTAAATACATCAACATACTATTTTTATAAGCAGGTGCCATATAGTAAATGGTAGCTTACACATGTGCCTAAATTGAAAAAGAAAACCATCTTTTTATTTTATAACATGCTAAAAAAGATGCGATGTGACTATTTATTCTACATTATCTATGCCTTGTTAACAATTCTGTCTCAGTTGGCAAATGATGGTATAGAAATTTCCGTCCTTACCCCATAAAGACTCAGTTGACTGTAGATAATGGATTAGGGGTTCAATCAAATGCACTAGAAAGAATAAGGGCTCATTTGATAGATGAATTATTTAGCCTTTAACTTCTAAATTGATATACTCTTCATTGTATGTCTTTCACAATTCCAGGTTGAAGAGCTTCAGACACAACATGGACATATGTTAAAAAGCCTTGAGGTGACCAGAATTCATATATGCATCTTTGTTTTCTACTTTAGGCTTAAGTGGCCTTTTTGACATCCAATTATGTGAAACGGCCACACAGTTTTGCAATGTGCCCACTGTATTAGTGGTTTGAGTTGGGTACTAAGTTTTCCTTCTTTGTTGTCAACAGGTTTCTGTTCATAAAGTTGCTATGAGGTCATCAGAAGAGAGGGAGGAGGAAATTAATAGAACTGCAGAGATGGCTTCTGTTTTTCTTGCAACTCGTAAAGATACTCTGATAATGAGCAGCAGAGAACTCATCTCTGGAAAAAGTTTGTTTCTTAATTCTCTTTGAAAATCCTCTCTAACCACTCTAAACCCTCATGCATGAATATGAAATAATCCTTCCTGTTTCTGAAAGACAGATATTAGTGCAATTATTTTGTTTGTACTAAAGGCAATTTTTTTTTTCTATTCATTGAAATGAAAACTGTTTTACCTTCCTCTTGATAGCTGCTTCTGAGAGTTTGGAGATCAATTTTAAAGTGAGTTCTGCACTGGTTGAAGTAGTTAGGCGGATAACTACAAGACCTCGTTACATTCTGGCCAAGGTACTTTAGTTTTATTCCGACCAATCATTACTTGGTTATATTTTTCTCTACTCCATAAGCTGATATATCTGTTGCAAGTTATATACGTCCATCTTCCAGGAAAGTTATTCATCAAATTTATTTTGATTTCATAGAAAATTTTTGCTGTAATTTCCACCAACTTTCATTCTTTGGAAACTGAATATGATACAAATGTTTTTATTTGCTCCAAGCTATGTTTCCCTAATATTTTCATTGGAATAATGTTGTCATAGCTGAATTTTCTGGATCTACTAAATTGATAATTATGTGCTCAGTGATTAACCATTTCTTTAACTTTATAACTAAAATTTTTGGCTAGAATCTTTCATCATAAAGGAACTGGGGTCCCTGCGAGCTTGAGTTGCATTTGTGGGAGATTATTTTAAACAAGTTTGGTTCCAAATATAACAAACTTGCAGCATACATGATGCATAAAGATAAATCAGAAGTGGCAACAGATGATTAATTTGATGTTTCTGTCTTAATCTCTTTGAAGCATATCTTGAGATTTATTTGTCTTTCTGAATTTTTTATTTCATTTTGTTGCTTTAGATTTTATTTAAAGTGATATTTAACTTGTTATCATCTGTAGAAGAATTTAACAAAGGTCCCTATATCACTGCAATGAAATGCTTTGGATTTGCATTTTGTATATTCTTCATGTTAATTTATGTTTTTTAACTTGCTGGTTAGCTTTGATTCTGTAATGTTTGCATTTGTTACTCGACATGCAAACAAAGTAGCTCATGATTTGGCTAAGTAAAGATAGTGACAGTGATTTGAGATTGATTACCCCAACATGTTACATGAGCAGATTTTGTATGACAGTATGAATGCTGATTAGTAAAAGTTGGTGTGGTATTTTCAAACAAAAAGTATTGAAGGAATATAATAGTCTATGCCTTTCTGTTTCAGGGTGGAATCACCTCATCAGACCTAGCAACAAAAGCTTTGGAAGCAAAACGTGCCAAAGTAGTCGGACAGGCCCTAGCTGGAATACCTTTGTGGGAGCTAGGGCCTGAAAGTAGACATCCTGGAGTTCCCTATATTGTTTTCCCTGGTAAATTCTGACGGGTTTTGTTCATTTTTTTTTTTGATGAATTCTGCTAAAAGCAAAAAATTGATCCTTACTCCTGTAAATTACCTTTGTTAGGTAATGTTGGTGACAGTAAAGCACTGGCGGAAGTAGTGAGATCTTGGGCTCACCCACTCAGACTTTCATCGACTAAAGAGATCCTTATTGTAAGTATAATTTGTAGATTTTATCTTTTACTGTTCTTATTTATTATTATTCTTCCTCGGATATTGACGATGTTTTCTGCTTAAAGAATGCTGAAAAGGGCGGCTATGCTGTTGGAGCCTTCAATGTCTATAACATGGAAGGAGTTAAGGCTGTAGTATCAGCTGCAGAGCAAGAACGTAGTCCTGCTATTTTACAGGTCAGAAACTGGTTTTTAAAAATTACATAACAAATATTGACATAAAGAAGACATTGTATCATTTTTCTATTGCACCATACATCGAGTTTCAACTTAGATTAAGCTATTTGTTGTCCAAAAAGTAAACCATGTGACCTAATGCTTCCTAACATACCATTAGCAAAATTAACATTTCACAGCCATTTTTTCATATCTGAAAAATTGTAAAGATTCGAGTGTACGCACTGTAAACAGGCAGAAAGAATATTGTTGTATGCTATTCATCTTAGAAGTGAAGAATTTATACATGTTACAGAGGATAGAAAAAGGAAAGAAATCAGAAAAAAAAAAAATCCCTACAAATAAGCTCTATGATCCCTACAAATCAACTCTGTGAACCAGCATAAGATTATGTACAAATTGTTACTAGATATAGTAAGACAATTAACACTCACCCTCAAGCTGGAGTATAGATGTCTATCATGCCAAGCTTGTCACTCAATATGAGGAAGTCTTCCTTCTTAAATGCTTTAGTGAACATATCAACAATTTGTTCTCCTGAAAGGGTAATAGGAGTGCAAATCTTCTTATTAGTAACTGTATTTCTCACAAAATGATGATCGATTTCGATGTGCTTTGTCAATTCATGAAAAACAGGATTGCTTGCAGTAGGAATTGCCGCCTAATTATTACAATGCATAGGAATATCTGAATAGATGATACTGAAAGTTTTCAAGAGAGCATTTAATAAAACTGTTCTATCTTTTATTAACTAAACAACTGAATTAAATAGAGAAAAGAGTCATAATTTGATTGGGAAAAATAATTCCCTTATTCTAATACTTGCACAAATAGCTATCTCAAATAGGAATTGTCTTTATATAATTTCCAACGAGATTAGAAAATAAGGAGATCGGAAGGAATCAAACGAAATGTTTTAAATGAAATGGGGTTCCCTCGAGAATGAACCCGGGGAAGGTAGAGTAGAAATTAATATGATAAAAAATTCTGATTTTGATAAGGTCATCAAAACAAGATGAGCGAAGACGCTCAATAAAAAAAATATTTTTTTCTTCCCCAACCGGATTCGATTCTTTTGAAGGGGTAAGCCTATTTATTTCTAGTTCTAAGAACAGTAGTTCTAGTGGTCGACTCACTTCTTTCAAACTGTTTCTCATTATTAAGAAAGGATAACGAAGATAAAATACGAGCTTGCTACTAAAAGATAAAATAAAATATTCTAGAATATCTCAAATAATTTATTCTAAAATTTATCTACCTAAATAAAATTTATTTACCTAAATAAATTTAAAATATATTCCAAAATATATGGGTTTCACATATTTCAACACCCTCCCTCAAGTTGGTGCATATATATCAATCATGCCCAACTTACAAGAAAATCAAAGTTTGTCTTAGAGAGCCCTTTGGTGAGTATGTCAGCAATCAGTTGTTTTGAAGGAACAAATGGCATGCACACTTGGCCTTCTTCAATCTTCTTTTTGATAAAGTGTATTAATTTCAACATGTTTAGTTTTGTCATGCTGGACTGGGTTGTGAGTAATACTAATGGCAGCTTTGCTATCACAATACAACTTCATTGGTGAAGATATTGGTTTCCTCAGCTTTTCCATAATAATCTTTTTAACCACATCATTTCACAAATTCCTTGAGGCATTGATTTAAACTCAGCTTCTGCACTACTTCTTGCTACAACATTTTGTTTTTTGTTTTGCCAAGTTACAGAGTTTCCCCAAACAAATTTACAGTATCTTGATGTAGATCTTCTATCTGTTATTGAGTCTGCCCAGTCTGCATCTGTATAAGCTTCAATTCCTCTTTGTTCGGATTTCTTGAAAAATAAGCCTTTTTCAGGTGAACTTTTCAAGTATCTCAGAATTCGAAACACTGCTTCTTCAAGTTCCTCCATTGGGGAGTGCATAAATTGACTCACTAAGCTTACTGCAACAGCTATGTCTAGCCTTGTATGTGATAAGTAAATTAACTTACCGACTAATCTTTGGTACTGCCCTTTATCAACTAATCGACCTTCTTTATTTTCGAATTTTACATTTGGATCAATTAGTGTGTTAGTTGGGCGGCAACACTCATCCCAGCCTCTTTTGAAAGATTAATCACGTATTTTTTCTGAGAGACCACAGGACCTTTCTTTGATCGAGCAACTTTCATTCCAAGAAAGTATTTCAAAGGACTCAAGTCTTTGATCCCAAACTCCAATGCTAGATGCTTTTTGAGACGCTTTATTTCATCTACATCATCTCTTGTAAGAATGCTATCATCGATATAAACTATAATAACTGCTATTCTACCTCTTTGTGAGTGTCGATAGAACATTATATGATCAGCTTGCCCTTATGAGTAACCTTGTTTTTGAAAAACTTGAGTGAACTGTTCAAACCAAGCTCGAGGAGACTACTTTAGACCATACAAAGATTCCTGAGCTTACATACTTGAGTTCCAAATTTTTCTTCAAAATCTGGAGGAGGATCCATGTAAACTTCTTCTTCAAGTTTCCCATTTAGGAAAGCATTCTTCACACTTAGCTGCTGTAAGGACCAATCAAGATTAACAGCAATTGATAAAAGAACTCTAACAGAATTTAATTTGGCTACTGAAGCAAATGTTTCAAGATAATTTATCATGTATGTTTGAGTGTACCCTTTAGATACTAATTGGGCTTTGTATTTATCTAAAGATTCATCCAGTTTGAATTTGGTTGTGAACACCCATTTACAGCCCACAGTTTTTTTCCTACAGGTAATTCCACTGTTTCCCATGTACCTGTTTTTTCAAAAGCGTGCATCTCCTCTAAAATAACATCCTTTTACTCAGTAACTTGTAGAGCATCTTTCACATTTTTGAGTATTTTCACAGTATCGAGACACGAAACAAAGGTTGAGAATGTCGAAGACAAGGCTTTATAGGACACAAAGTTAGACATGGGATATTTGACAACATTTTTAACACATTTTCTTTTAGCAATTGGAATATCTAAATCAGAAAATTTATTAGTTGGATTATGAGCTTTACTTGGACTTTTGACAAGATCTTACGGGTCGAATTTTTGGTGATGAATCTGGTGGATTCCACTTTCTTGATTTCGATTTCTTCTTGATTAAACAATTAACTCCTTTGTTTGTTCTTTATTCTCATGATCAGACTCTACACCTTCATACTCCTTTTCATTAACAACATTAACATCATTAAATTTCGTGTTAATCATAAATTCACCTTTTCGATTATTAAAATCCCTATGTTGTATATTTCTAGTGTTTTTTTGATCAATTATAGAATTTTTCTTACTATAATTTCCTCTCTGAAAATTAGAATCAAAGTAAGATTGCGTTTCAACAAATGTGACATCTATAGTAATAATAATCTTTCTATCAATTGGATTATAACATTTGTAACCCTTTTTATTAGAAGCATAGCCAACAAAGATGTATTTTTTGCTCTAGGATCTAGTTTACCTTGGTTGTGAAGATGAACAAAAACACTACACCCAAAAACTTGGAGGGATAAATCTGTGATCAATTTAGAGTAAGGAAAGTTATCCTTAGAGAGACTGAAAGGAGTTCTATAGTTTAGAGTTTTACTAGGCATTAATAAGATATGTAGTTGTTAACAAGGCTTCACCCCAAAGATAATGTGGTACCTAACTAGTGAACATCAAGGCTCTAGTTACTTCCAAAAGATGTCGGTTTTTTCTTTCTGCAACCCCATTTTGTTGTGGTGCATTTGTATAAGAGCTTTGGTGGAGTATACCATGTTTCGTTAAGAAAATCCTTAATTGGTCATTAAAAAATTCCCCACCATTGTCACTCTAAAGTACTTTTGTTCTCACACCAAATTGTGTTTTCACCACAGCATAAAAAAATTGAAACACATTTTTAAGTTCAGACTTATCTTTTATTTAAACCACCCAACAAATGCGAGTATGATTATCAATAAATGTGACAATCAACGTTTTCCTGAAAAAGTTGAGACTCTTGAAGGTCCCTAAACATCACTATGAATTAACGAAAAATGTTTGGAAGCTTTATATTTTTGAGGTGAAAGAATGACCGATGATGTTTAGCCAATTCACAAAATTTACAGTAATATGAAAGACTTTTATTTTTAAATAGATCAAGTAACAAATATCTTAAATAGTAAAAATTGGAATGTCCAAGTCTATAATGCCAAATCATAACCTTATCAAAACTAGAAGTAGAATTTAAACATAAAATAGTTGGTTGACTTAGATGGTCGTCGTCAAGAAAGTAAATTTTACCAGATTCTTTAGCATTGCCAATCATCTTCCCGAGATTATGTCTTGAAATTTACATATAGAGGAGTCAAATATAACATGACAATTCGAGGACTGAGATAATTTACCGATCGATATGAGATTACTAGCTAGATTTGGCACATGTAAAACATCATGTAAAACCAAAGAAGGCGAAATTTTAACAATGCCTTTCCCGGCTATTGCAGAGAACGACCCATCTGCTACTTTGATTTTTTTTGTTTCCTGCACAAGGTGTGTAAGTTGAAAAAAGAAAATGATTACTAGTCATGTGATCACTAGCTCCAGAATCAACGATCCATGTGTTTGTTTTACAAGGCTTGGCACTGAAAAAACAGAAAAATCAGTACCTGATTGGGCAAAGGAGGAAGAAGGATTATTGGATGAGTTAGGAAGACACGAATTCATCCGAAATTGTGGTGATTGAAAAAGCTTGTGTAGATGTTCTAGTTGTTCCTTAGTGAATGAAGACCCTTTTAGAGAACTTTCGCCCTCATAATTTTCATTAGTTGTTTCAACGGTTAAACTTTCTTCCTCTGATTGATTGCTGGATCTGTTATCTCCAAGGAATGCTATTTTAACCATGATGCTACTAGACAATTGAATTTAATAAAACTGTTTTATCTTTTATTAACTAAACAATTGAATTAAATTTATTCTAAAATTTATCTACCTAAATAAGATTTAACTACCTAAATAACTTTAAAATATATCCCAAAATATATGGGTTTCACATATTTCAACAGATACCAAATTCCTTGAGTAAAGCTTTCAACCAAATCAGCTCACATGTTGTGTGAGCCATGGTACGGTATTTTGCTTTAGAACTAGATCTCGATAAACTGTATGTTTTTTACTCTTCCAAGTTACTAGATTCCCACCTACAAAGGTACAATAACCTGATTTTGACTTTCTATCACTCTTGTCACCAGCATAGTTTGCATCAGAAAAGCTAACTAATTCCACATGATTGTTATTTTTGAATCGTAATCCTTTTTTCTGGAGATTTCTTTATATATCTCAAAATGTTGCAGACAACCTCCCAATGACCCTTTTTAAGCTTACTCATAAATTGACTAATTAAGCCCCTAGCATGCATAATGTCGAGTCTAGTAACTGTTAAATAAATAAGCTTCCCAACAAGTCTTCTGTATTGTCCATGGTCTGCAAAGTCATCATCCTCCTTCCACAAGTCTAGATTAGGTGGCATTGGTGTATCTAATGGTTTTGCACCTAGTAAACTTGCTTTTTGTAATAGATCAATTGCATACTTTCTTTGAGATAGAACTACACCTTCTTTACCACAGGCAACTCAAATGACAAGAAAGTACCTTAAGTGACCAAGATCTTTGGTGACAAATTGTTGTTGCAAGTGCTTCTTGGTTGCTTCAATGTCATTTACATCACTACCTGACAAGAGTATATCATCAACATAAACAATAAGTACTACAATTCCCAATGAACTATGTTTCACGAATACTGAAAGATCAGCTTGACTTCGCTTGAATCCTACTGCAAAAACAACTTGACTGAAGTTATCAAACTCTAAAACTCTACTTTAATCCATAAATAGCCTTTTTGAGCTTACATACCAAGTGAGTCTCCCCTTGAGCAACAAAGCCATATGGTTGCTCCATATAAACTTCCTCATTTAAGTATCCATAAAGAAACGCATTCTTGACATCCAATTTTATAGTGGCCAATCATGATTGACTGCAATAGAGATGAGCACACGAATAGAGTTCAGTAGAGCAACAAGTGAAAAGGTTTCAAAAAAATCGATGCTTGGTGTCTGGGTGTATCCTTTGGCAACCAGTTGTACTTTATACCGATCAGTAGAGCCATTAGGGTTGTATTTTACAGCAAAGACCCAACGACAGGCAACAAGTGAAACTCCTTTAGGTAAAGGTACCAAGTCCCATGTATGTCTGCTGAGAAGAGTTGACATTTCCTAATTCATGGCCTGTTTCCAATTAGGATCCTGAACTGCCACTATATAATTTTTAGGAATAGATATGGACGATAGGGATAAAGTTAAACGACGGAAACAAAACCAAGGTGATTAAAGGAAACAACATTAGCGATAGAATGTTGGGTACAAAATTGTTTACCTTTTCGGAAAGCTATTGGCAAATCATCAGGATCATTGGCAGAATGCACTTAAGGAGATGGCTGAGAGACAGGAGGAGTTTGCAAATTATTTCATCTAGTGTAAACTTGTAAAGGTTTTGAAGAACGAAGAGTCACAGGAGATGTTATTGTGGTAGGAAGGGAACTGACTCTTTGACTTTAGAGTTTTGAAAAAATTGATTCTGACTCAAAAAAAGGTAACATTTGCTGAAACAAATATTCCTTTTTGACACCGAATCATAACATTTGTACCCTTTTTGAGTTTGAGAATACCCTAAAACAACGAACAACTCTAGGAGACAACTTATCCATGCCAGTTTCAAATAAATTAACGAAACAAACACACATAAAAATTTGAGGAGTTTAAAAATATAGGGGAGAATTTGCGAAAAGATACCAAGAGTAGAAGATGACACCCAATTAATGAGAAATCCAGCAGTGAGAACAGCTTCACTCCAAAGATATTTGGGCGCATTTATTTGAATCATAATAGTACGGCCAATATCGAGAAGATGTTTGTTTTTATGTTCTGCCACATCATTCTGTTGTGGAGTATAAGCACACGATGTTTGATGAATAATGCCATTAGCAAAACAAAAACGAGAGAAGTCAATTTTCGTATATTCTAAAACATTATCAGACTGTAAAACAGGAATACTTGTAGAAAATTGAGTCTTTATCTCATTATAAATGATTTGAAATACATCAAAAATAAAAGACCTGTCTTTTAACAAGTAAATCCTAGTCATTCGAGAATAACCATACACCAAGTCATTCGAGAATAACCATACACCAACGTAATAAAATATTTATAACCAGACAATGTAGGATAACGACAAGGCCCCCATATATCAGAGTGAACTAGATCAAAAGGACTTAAACATAGACTCTCTTTAGAAGGAAAAGATGCGCTGTGATGTTTTCCTATTTGACATGCTTCACAATTTATTAAAGAAATAGAATCAGCAAAAGGTATTATTTTTTTTTAGCTTGGAAAAACTAGGATGACCTAAATGACAATGTCAATCATAAGGAGACACACCACCAGCAACAGCAGCAACAGAAGAATTAAGATAATAAATACCTCCTGATTCAGAGTCCTGTCCAATCGATGTATTCGTTTGGAGATCTTGAAAAATTCAATGAGCAGGAAAGAATGTTACAAAACAATTTAAAGCTTGTGATTTGATTCACTGAAAGAAGATTAAATGATAATTTGGGAACATGTAAGACTTGATTAAGTGTAAGAGAAGAGGTATGGACTGTACCAAAACCAGAGATAGTGGAAACAGACCCATCAACAACAGTAATAGGTGACAGAGATTGACAAGGAGTAAAATTATCAAATTGGCGCTGGTCACCAGTTATGTGATTTGATGCACCAGAATCTATTAACCAAGAATTATAGAAAGAGTTGCTAATGCAACGGTACATGTTTGAAGAGTATGAGAGGCAATAGAATTAGGTTGTGAGTGAATTAACCGCTCATACTCCACTTTAGGAATTTGAATAGCAATCTTAGGTCCAATTTAAGAAACAAATCCATCAAAAGTTAAAGTAACAGCGGCAGCCTTAGAAGTGTTTTGCCTTTTGGTACGTTTGGTAGCCCAATCAGGTTTACCATGTTTGTTCCAACATGCATCTTCAATATGATTTGTTTTACTACAAAAATCACATTTTCTATCACATCATTTACTCTTGCCATTATTGTGCCCACGTCCTTGTGCAACCATAGCAGAATCTTCAGTATGATTTGTTTTACTACAGAAATCACATTTTCTATTACGTCATTTACTATTGCCATTATTGTGCCCACGTCCTTGTGCAACCATAGCAGAATGTTCAAGAGTAATATGTTGAGATGACAAAGATAAAACAAGCTGATTGCAAGCGAGAAAAAGTTGCTTGAAGAGTAGGCATAGTGCTTTCACCAAGTAATTGACTTCTAAGAGTATTAAATTGGTCATTCAAATTCATAAGAAAACCACAAACAAAGAAATTTTCCCATTAACGTTTTTGAGTTTCTAAATCTGTAGAGAGCATGAAATTCATTGATAATTTCTCTGGAAGGGATTTTTCACCTTATTTATTATCAACAAGTTGTTGAAACAAAGAGAAAATACGAGAATTGTTACCATCATTAGAGAACATTTTTTTGATAGAGTCTCACATCTCCTTAGCAGTTGATATCAATCCAACAGAGGCAGTAATCTTAGGTTCCAAGGAATTCAGCAGCCAAGTTTTCACTGCACAATCAGATTGATGCCAAGCTGCATATTTGGGATCCCCTGCACAAACTTGTATATGTACAAGTTGTATTACGTCATTTGGGATCCCCTTCAAATAACAAAGAACGTTATTTACACACTAGAGTATCGTACATATACAAGTTACAAGAGTTTGGTAACGGAAAGAAGTAGAGGTTAATAAAAACTCTAACAAAATATTATGTCTAATATTATATTCACAACACTCCCCCTCAAGTTGGACTTAAGATATTGATCATGCCCAACTTGTTAAAAATGTAATCTACTCGACTTCGTTCAAAGCTTTTGTGAAGATATCTCCTAGTTGATCTTCAGTTTTACATAACTTGTAGAAATTAACTTTTGTTGAAAATTTTCACGAATAAAAAGACAATCAACTTCAATATGTTTTGTTCGTTCGTGAAATACTAGATTGGAGGATATATAAAGAGTTGCTTGATTGTCAGATCACAACTTTGCTGGCAATGTAGTTTCTAAGTCGACTTCACTTAATAGTTGATGCACCCATACAATTTCACACACAGATTGTGTCATAGCTCTATACTTTGATTCTACACTAGTTCGAGAGTTTATAGTCTGTTTCTTTTCCATGAAACTAAGTTTCCTCCAACAGAAATGCAGTATCCTGTTGTAGATCTCCCAGTACATTCGATCCTACCCAATTTGCATATGAGAAACACTCAATATTAGTGTCTCTATGATTTTTATATAATAAAACTTGTTCTGGAATCCCCTTCAAATAACAAAGAATTTGCTCCAAGGCTGCCTAGTGTTTTTGCCGCCAGACTGAGGGCCATGTGCAGGGATTTTTGCTGCCAAATTTCAAGGGTTGGCAGGAAAAGGGGTTGTGCACCTCCCTAGGCTAGTTGTGAGAACATAAAACCCCCCTTTAGTGGTACATGAGAATACCTTAAAGAAGTACTGTTTTTTGATAAATTTGACGAAACTCAAATTATAAAATCAATCCCTTAACTCTGATACCATGCAACGAAAATAGAAATTGAGAGAAAAACTTATATTATTTGCATATGAGAATATCATATATATATACAAGTTACAAGAGTTTGGTTAAGGAAAGAAGTTAATAAGAACTCTAACAAAATAATGTGTAATATTACAACATTCATCAAAGCTAGAGGAATGTTAGGGGTATGTTACTAGTGATACAAGAAAGCTCACAGTGAACAACCCCATTTACAATCAGTGGGACTCAAGAATTCCTTCTGATGGCGGGGCTCATCAACTCTATGGAATCACAAAATTCCAAGACATATTTGTTGCTTGATATTGCAACAAAAATATGGAAGGCAGCCACTCTTACATACTCACTAGTTAGAAATGATGGTCAAATCTTTGAAATCCGGATCAAGGTTCATACAACTAAGTGGTTGCAGAAATTAATGGAGGAATTAAAGTTGTCCGGAAAAGGAAAATTATCCTTGTAGTGTGACAACAAGGTTGCCATCAATGTCTTGAGCTTAAGTCATGTGGCTTTCGACAAGCAATTGGTTGATGTGTTCACTAAAAGACTTAGCAACAGAATCTATCATATTTTGGTTTGCAAGTTGAGCATGTATGATATCTAGGAACCACCTTCAGGGGGAGTGTTAACTAAATTAACATTTAACAGCCATTTTTTCATATCTAACAGATTGTTCAGATTTGATAGAGAGTAGTCAGATTCTTAGCATAATCCTTAGCTTTGATTTTAGGGATTTATTCATTACTAGTTTCCCTTAGGCATTTACTGTGTATATAAATTCAGTGCATTTTGTTCTTCACAAAATATATGAGAATCAGTTTTTTTTTGTCTCTCAATTTCTTCTTAACTTCAAAATACTCTTAAAAGTACGGACCCCCGAGCCTGACATTAGATGGCTTATATATGTCCAGCAACAAACCATTAAGGCCAATCTTAAATGGCATACGTGTAACCAACAGCTAAACTTGGGACCCAGTTTTTGCAATATCCTATGGCATTGGTGTAATTAAATTAAGAGATGCAAATTGCGTTATTGTAGCTGATCATAGGTTAGGGGAAGACCTTAATACTATGTAGCAGTCACATGTGTCAGGCCCAACCTAACCCAGCCTAGCCTGGTTTGCATTCATATCGTCCTGATTTTGCATACACAGCAAGGATACAGAAAATAAGAAACTTGAATGCCCTTGTCAGCTTTGAGGTTGTAGGGATTTCTTGGTAGGTAGGACAGAAAGGAGGAAGTATGCAAAATTTTAATCTAATGGTCAAGTTTTAACTGCCTTCCGATTTTAGCTTAGTTATCTGCTTAAAATGTTTTCGCCCTTCTTCCTTTCTATCCTCCCTACAAAGAAAAGTTGTAGTGTACTCCTCCACCACCATGTTCCATCAGTCCACCATCTTCAATTTGTTGAAACCTTTTCCATTTTTAATTGTTCTTTTTTTTTTCTTCAATGTGCATTTGATTTGTTTATGCAAGAAATTAGAGCAAGCCCCTTTTTCCTTGAAAAGGAAAAATCGTCCAAACACAAATCATATAACGTGTTTCTGAATTTTGGAATTCTTTTTCTTTAGTTTCAATTCCAGAAAATTTTCTAATATATTAATGTCTTTTCCAGGTTCATCCTGGTGCATTTAAGCAAGGAGGAGTTACGTTAGTTGCATGTTGTATATCTGCCGCAGAACAGGCCAGCGTAAGTCTCCTTTGTCTATTAAACGTTGTCCTGGTAATAGTAGTGATGAACATCTAGTTTGGGTTTACTAAGATGTCTCCTTTGTTTTCTTTCAATCACTTGTCATGCTAAAACTGAGTTGATAAAAGCTTTAGAGATTCCCAGCAGACACATACAGTACAAGTACAAACTGATGTTTTATTTTTATTTTGAATTTCAACTCTAGCTCTTTGAGCAGGGGGATGCATTGTACCTACCATTGAGTAAAAAGCTCAGGATGACGATGTTATTTGTTACTTTGTGAAGTAACATACAGTACATCTTCTGGATGTTGTTAGCGCTAATAACATAATCTTAAGATATTTTTTGTCATCAATAATCCAAGATTGCTGCTCTACTGGCCATCAATCTTAAGATATTCTTTGTGAAGTAACATACAGTACATCTTCTGGATGTTGTTAGCGCTAATAACGTAATCTTAAGATATTTTTTGTCATCAATAATCCAAGATTGCTGCTCTACTGGCCATCAATCTTGCGGGGGCGTAATAGTATAAACTTAGGACTTCATTAGGTGCCACATAGGACTTAGTACGAAATTATCACCTGGAAGATGAAATTTATTGCAAAAAACATAATTACTCAAGTACTAGTTTTACAAAAACAAGGGGGGAGAGAAATTTGAGCTGATGCAGGGTACATGCAGGTTCCCATCACTGTTCACTTTGACCATGGTACTTCAAAGCAAGAACTATTGGAATCTCTTGAGCTGGTGAGTTGGCTTGTTTTTATATTAAAACCATCATACAATTTTGTTTGTGGAATGGTAATTATCGGTATTCCTTGTGTGTTTAAATGGTACTAGTTTTTTTATGAAACGGAATTTCTTTTTATCACTGCAAGGGCTTTGATTCAGTCATGGTTGATGGTTCACATCTTCCCTTTAAAGATAATATCTCATACACGAAGCACATATCAAACTTGGCCCACTTGAGGGGTATGCTTGTGGAGGCAGAACTTGGAAGATTGTCAGGAACGGAAGATGATTTGACTGTTGAAGATTATGAAGCAAAGCTGACTGATATTAATCAGGTCACTGTGCTCAATCAAATTAAAAATGCTTAACTACTATCATTTTTCTATTGCTCATATCAAAGTTCACCTCATGAATTTCAGGCTGAAGAATTCATATTTGAGACTGGCATAGATGCCTTGGCAGTATGCATTGGGAATGTACATGGAAAATACCCAGCAAGTGGCCCAAATCTCAAACTTGATTTGCTTAAGGTCAAGTATACCTAATTATCATTTTTACTGTAGTTTTTTTATTAAATTTTCGATGCTTGTTGGTTCACATTTAACCATTGTGTTGAATTCTCTCTTAGTAGTGGCAGGCTGCATTTACTTGGGAGTATTTATCTTGTTCTATGCTAAATTCTGGTTAAGGATAGATGCCATGTTAAATGTTTTGACTAAATTACAGTATGTTAAAGAAAACATGATGCGTGCTTTTACAGTAAAATTCAATTTGTTAAAAATTTCATCATATTTAGAGTTTGTGAAGAAGTCAATTCTCTCCTACATAATTTTAAATAAAATTCTCTTTATATTTCTCTCTCTTAGATGAAACTAAAACCATAATTTTCTTTTTATTTTATTTACTTTCTTTTTCAACTAACTATAATGACGTGTTATATTGGGATTAAGGCTTGCTGTTTGGTTTATAATGCCATATTTTTTAGTTAACCTTTTCAGCTTGGTCATTTTTCTCATTCCATGCCAAAATCATGTTTTGACTTGTTAAATATCTTGTAATGGGTATTTTAAAAGGTTCCCGAAGTGTTCAATCTTGACCAAGTGCTCCAAAATTAAAAATATTATTGGCACAACTACACTAGTAAAATGTTAGTGGTAAATTTGGAATATTCACATAAATAGATTGGTAAATTTGGACCTTACCCCTCTGTTTAATGTCTACTTTTATTTCCTACAGAGGTTTGATTGAAATACAATCCCATGTTAATGCCTTGTATTGCAGTTAGATGCTTATAGAATATTATCCATTAATGTTAAGTAAATCTGCCTTTAACATCTTGTTGAACTAACTGTTTTTTGTTTGTTTAATTACTAGTTCTTGATTTTCCAGTATTTTAGCATAATATCATTTTAATGAAGCCATCCTACATAAATCATTGGTAGTGGAGGTAAACCTTTCCTCGTTGTTCAGGATCTATATGCCCTAAGTTTGAAGAAAAGAGTATTTCTTGTGCTGCATGGAGCCTCTGGTTTGTCCAAGGAACTTGTGAAGGTACCATCTACCATCTCTGTGGGGTTATTAATATATAATGTGATAGTTGGAAGTATGTGCTTATGTTTTGCATTAGATATCATAAAAGCTTAAAGCGAATTGAAATTACCTTGGACAGGGGTGCATAGAGTGCGGTGTGAGGAAGTTCAATGTGAACACGGAGGTACGAAAAGCTTACATGGAATCCTTGAGCAGCCCCAAGGGAGATCTTGTACATGTAATGGCTTCTACTATAGAGGCCATGAAAGCTGTGGTTGCTGAAAAGATGCATCTATTTGGTTCTGCTGGAAAAGCCTGATGGGTTGGGGTGATCATTGATCCTACAAAAATAGAAGCTAAGGTTACTTGTTCTTTTCCCAATTTATAACATGTTATGATCCTTTTGTGCATTAAAAACATTATGGTTCGTTTCCTTTTGGAAAGGCTTAAACCAATAAGAAAAAACTTGGTTGAATTAGCAAGAATTGGGTTTGTATATCGTCTTGTTTTGTAACCTTGTTGTGTTCTTCACCGATTCAAGTTGGTTTCTGATACAAAATTCCGAAATCCAACTTATAAATGTAATAAGCATTATTACATCAACTTTATTTTATACATACACTTTCAAACTAAATAAGCATTATTCAACACATCAATAACTTCCACAGGAGGACAAACATTGTTTCCTCTGTGGAACCGTAGTCTCCTTGCTGCCTAATTTACCCATGGCTTTAATAGCTATAACCTGATCAAAATGAACCTTCTGATCTTTCTCACTCTTAGCCTTATTATGAAGGGCCTCAAGAAGTGCACGTTTATGCTTAAAAACGCTTCCCTTGGCTTTCATATAAAATTCATGGTACAGGTGCTTATCAATCTTCTTCATTTCCCTGTACTTTCGAAGGAGTCGCCTTAGGACTCGAGCTCTTCTCATCCACGAAAGCTTGGATGGTAGCCTTGCTTCCTTTGTTCCCTTTCTCTTCCCATATCCTTTTCTCCTAGGATTCCCAACATCCTTACCTTTCCTGTATCTCCATCCCGATCGACTTATGTTAGGCTTTTTTATAATAAGATTATCCTTTACAAGCTTTCTTATGTCCATCCCTGCACCAACATTATTCCATGCGCCATTAATAAAAAATTATGGACTCTGGGTGAGTTGTTAAGATTAGCTCCCGAAAACGATCTAGTTAGTAGAATGTATCATAATTGATTTGTTAATAAAATAGAATACATACACGCATTCATATAAATAGGAAATAAAGTGGGGATAGGGAGACATACTGGAATTTGCCATCGAGATAAGAAGGGCCTCGCAGGGGTCGAGCCATACTTTACCCTTTCCACAGTTAAGAAGGCTAGCAGCCAGCCGCTTCTGTACCTTCAATGACACCATTGCTATTGCTATATCTACACTAAACTTCTATTTCTTCCCATCTATATATATAAGTAACCGAGGCAGAAATATTTGACAATTGACTTCCTCCACTATGCTTATGATTTTCTTTCGTGGGCTGCAAGTGTACTCCATATTGCTTGTTTGACTTCTATCACCGTTTCAACATGTCACTTCCTTCCTTTTCTTGGGGACAAAGTTTGTTATCTAAGAAGCGTAACTTAATCATCAGAATAATATTACATTCCACAAATATACTCCTACCATAATACTTGGGATTCATTGACTTTTCGGAAATAGTTTTAGGTTATACATATGCATATATATATATATATATATATATATAAACTAGAATTTAAATTATGTTAAAAGTAATTTTGATATAGTTAATGGTTATAATTTTTAAAAGTAAAACATGTATATAGATAAGTGTTGAGTGTAATGGTAAAATACATTGTACTCTTAAGGGAGAATATATGTTTGAACCTTAGAGATGACAATATTAGGAGAGACAACCACAAACCTTAAATATGGATCATAAAACGAATATAAAGAATATAAAAATTAAGTAAAAACATATATTCATCTTTATTTTTATATATTTTTTGTAATTATTTCTTTTTTTTATAGTTACTTTTTGTTGAGTTGCTATTGTTAAAGTGTTTTTTTATATATATTCTATGGACATGCTTAATAATACTATTGGATAAATGATAAAATGCTACAATATCATTGGAACTACAAATCATGTTTTGTATATAATTATTTTTTTTATGCGTGCATGTGTTTATAAAATGTTATTATTAGTTAAGACTTTAAATTATAAAATGATAGGGATAAACTTTCGTGCAAGATAAATTGCTAAATTATTATTGTTGGCATGTGGGGATAAAAATAAATTTATGAGAAATTAATAAGGCTTTAAGGTGTGTATTAAGACTACTTTCTTTAATGTTCTATTCGCTCCACCTATATTTTGGTGTGCAAAAAAGTTACTGGAAAATGAACCCCGCTAATACAATAAAGTCCAATGACTATCTACATTTTAAACCGACAAAAACAATCCACTGAACACTGAGCAGAGCATAGCAATGATATCAATTGTTATAAAAAATTTGCAGTATTTCTTTATAGAACAATTTAGGAATATAAAATATGGTGGGAGAATAGAAAGAAACTTTTAATGTTTTTTTTAGTGTGTCAGACAAATGAAATTTGGCTCCAGTTTTTAAGAGTTCTAATGTCTTTACCCGTGGAGTCAACTGCTCCAATAGTCAAGATTAGTTATCTCCCTAATTAGAATTGTATTACACACCTTTTAGATTATCTACTGAAGTAAATTGTCTTTCTCACAATGTAAACGTTCTAACAGTTTCACTTATAAGTAGTTCGAACTTAGACAATCAATAAGCTAATATTTGTTTGTCACAATTTTGCTATGTATGCAAAACATGAAAGAAAAAATACAAAAGATGTAATAGTGAAATGTGAAATTAAGTTTATTCATTTATTCATCATTTAAATATATAGAAAACAGTTACATGTTTACTATAATATGGGCACATTTCTCAACACTTTCCTCTTATCATTATGTACACCTAATACTTTTTACCTTGGGATGATATTTTATATATATTATTTTATAGTGCTAGTAGTCACATAATGATGATGTATTTTGTCTCATTGAACTGAAAACTTGACGTTATACCAAGCATTGAGTTGAGATTCTATCATGGGTGACTCAAATATTATAGGTTTGTACTTCATCCTTAAATTTCTAAATTTTCAATATAGATATGTGAATTATCTATACCACATGGTGAAACTTTATATTTAGTTGTGCCTTGAAAATTTACAAAATCAACATCCCCACCATGCTCAATTACTCATTCTTTGACAAAAGAATACTATCAAGGATATCCTTTCTATTATTGTCAAATTACAGTGATCACTTTATCTTTTCTTATCATGAAAATTTCATATTTAGCTACTTTATTTATTTCTTGATGTAACACCCCTTACCCAGAATGAACCGATACATTCCAAGCAAGAGATGCCACATTCAGACACTAAAGCTAGCTTAACTCAAGCTTCAATTTCAACACTTCACTTTAACATAAATATACTCATTTGAAGTTATTTAAGTCATTTCTAAGCTTACTTTAAAGTTTGAATACAAACAGGGGTCGTTCGTGGCTTAAATAGGACAAAACAGAGTAAACAAGATCAATATTACGACATTGGGAAGTGGTTGTCACAAAATTGAGTTGATGTTACGACACTGGGCTTTGGAAGTCGTGACACCGAAAGTAGTTTGTTCTGATGACTCCAATGTCACGACACCGAAGATGGATTACTTGAAACATGTTTGAATAATCTAAAATCAAGTTTAAACTATCAATAATCATCTCATTTATTTTCTAAACAATTTTAGGACTCAAAATATGTCAAATTAACATTTAAAATCTTCATATAACTCATAAGTATATACTAAAGTAAAAAATGTTAAGACATGCAAGACTACAGTTTTAGAACCACTAAGTTACTTATAACCAAATTTCATATGATTCAAATTTCATGTACATGCCACTAAGTTACTCATAAGTGTGTGTAAAAAATGACCCAAGATCTCTTTCTATAAGGAGAGTTTAGAGAGTTCAACTATGATTAAACTTAATCAATTTAATATTAAATTAATATAATATTTATCAAGATAAATATTAGATTAAATTTAGTATTAAATCTTATTAATAGAAGATTTATATACAAGATAAACATTAAATTAAACTTAATATTAAGATAATCACTTTAATATTAAATTAATAAAATACTATTAAGATAAGTATTTAATTTAATTTAATATTACATCTATTAAAATAATATTATTTTTGGAATAATTAATTTGAAATCAAATTTCCTAGTAAAGTCCTAGTAGAAGTGTAATTATTTCATTGGTCAACCATCAAAGACCCACCACCATCGACCATTTTTCGGCCACCAAAATGTCGCAATCATAGTCGCCAGTGCCCTGAGCTGGTTTGGTTTCTACTAGTTCGGTCCAAGCCAATGACAGCCCAACTGGGCTGGTCCAAACCACCGGTTACACCGTCAGCTTAGTTTCACATACCATATTCAATTCGACCAATTTTTGGATCTTGGTTTCGATTTTGGGCTCTCAGGCCTAATTTACAATCTCAAGTCCAATTTTCAAGTTCAATTACCCATTGGGTCAATTGTCTGACTTGAAAATTAATTTTCAAAAATATCATATTAGTTTTAATTAATTTGGTTAATTTAATTTTACTTGATCAAAATTAATTTTCTCAATAATCACTTAGATTTTTCAAATTAAATTTTCAAGAAATTTTTGTAATCAAATTATCTAGTTGAACAATTCTTACTACTACCCAATTTAATTCCACATCGAATAAATGAACTCAATTAAATTATTTCAAAGTTGTAGAATTTTCTTCTAATTCAAAAGCAGTCCGATCGAGCTTTTGTTGAGCTAGCGAAGGGACCAATTGGACATATACAATTAGGCTCTAATAAGTGCAATTATGTCTAGAAGCATTGTTCTGATAAGTCACAATTACTTAATCATGGAATCAGTTCACAAGAAGTACCATGATTGAAAACTCTTTATTGTTTACTCTTTATGAAAGTAATTCATTTAACTACTTTGTCCAATGACCTCATCATGTATGTGTTACCGTCATATGATATCCTTGATTCCTGTTAAATCTGTTCACTCAATACAATCCTATTTTATTTCATTGTCACCATTTTGTCTTCTTAATGATTAATATGATCACTGTTAACAAATGACTGTGATAAATTGCTTGTTCAAGAACAAGCAACCCATGACCATGTTTCATATTTATCAATCTACACAATGCCAATGAAAGGATATCGGTAACTTTTTAATTGAGTTATAACTTTCACTATTGCTAGTAAAGCCATGTCATATACAAGTCATGTACCCAACATACTGTCTATCGGGTCAATCATCTTTAGAGCATAAGCCTCCACTTATATCAAAGCACATGAGTTATATGTGTATGGTCAGTGACTAACTCAGGATTTAGGTAAATCAAACCATGAATGTCACAAGTGAATTTATTCACAAATGGATTCAGAATTAATTCATATTGGGTCTAGTCCAATGTATCATTCTACCAATGAATACATCTATATCTCTACCATTTGAGTCAACTGCTCTGGTAGCCAATACTAGTCATTTCCTTTATTAAAATTGTAGACGACATAATAATCATTCTTAGTATTTGAATCAAGTACTCATTTTGATTCTTTTACAGGATTACAGGCTCATTTAGATTATCTACTGAATTAATTTGTCTTTCTCGCAATTTAAATGTTCTTACAGTGGCACTTATCATCAATTTGAACTTAGACAATCAATGAGATAATATTTGCTTGTCACAATTTCGCTATGCATGCAAAATATGAAAGAAAGAAATACAAAAGGTATAACAGTGAAATGTGAAATTTATTTATTCATCGTTCAAATACATAGAAAAAAATTACATGTTTACTACAATATGGGCACATTTCTCAACATAGGATCCCTAATGAAAGAATGTGAAATCAAATTTTGATCCAATGCTAAATATCGAAAGATATGCTTATCCTGAGTATATGGACTAAATTAAGTAAAGTAGAAAATATGTTTGGCTTTGTAATTAAATATGAAATGGATGGAATTTGATATTTTGTATTTGTTTAATTATCATACGTAGCTAAAGACGATGACGGGTCATCAAAAGGGAAAGAGAAAAGAAAGTTGAAAGTCGCTGATGAGTAACTGCGATATCAGTTTGTACTTTTATGATTCAAGAGTAATTTTATTGTTTGCATGTTCATTTTAATTGCATGATTGAGTATCAATGTGAGTATATAATGGTCGTATGAATTGATTTCTTGTGATTGATATTAAATATCAAGATAGTAGATTAAATTGAATAGAATGGAAAGTGGCATGATTCAATTGAAATATGTTATGTGAAATGAAAATGGTTTGAAATATACTATGTTTTATTGGTTTTATATGTGAATTGATAATGGTGATTTGCAAATTAATTATATAATGTAACCGGAACATTGATTATCCTATTAGTTACTCAGACAGGGTCGAATATAATTGGCATACCATAGGGTCAAGTACAATAATTTGAAACCATCATTATTGAGCAACCCAGGATGGTAGAATGTACATATGTTAATAGTCATCGTTATCGGGCGACCTGAGATGACAGAATAATTGGATTGTGAAAACCATTGTTGTCGGGCAACCTAGGGTGGTAGTATGTACATGTTTAAGAGTCATCATTGTTGGGCAACCTGAGGTGACAAAAGTATTACATTTGTGTATTGGTTCTAAGTTAATGTCTGATTAATAGGGTTATAAAAATATGAATTGAAAACATGACAAATAAGAAGAATGTGAGTGCATCAGTATGCTCATTATATATGTGTGATATGTGGAAAACGACAACATGTGAAAAACCATGCAAACTTGTTTAAACAAGTATTAGAGGTCGAATCAAAGTTGAAGAAGACAGTAGAATAAGAAAGTGAATTGGATATTAAAATAAATTATAGAATAGCATTAAAGAAAATAAGATTAAATATCATATTGGTACATAAATGTATATGCATGTAATTTATTTAGATATGTTGCATCTTTGTTAATAAAATGGATGATATAAATGTTAGTTTAATTATCAAATGAAATGGTGTGTGAGAATGATCTTCTTATATTGAATGTGCAAATTGATTTGGTTGAATTGTGGCATATCTAGATTGAATTCTTATATTGAATATGCTCATTTTGTGACTTGAATCATGGAAGTACCACTGAGCTTTATTGCTCAGTGTACGATTTGTTCATTTTGTGTGAAAGTTTAGGTCAATCTTGAAGTCCCGATATGTGATTCAACATCTAGCCAACAATTATCGACTCAACAATGTTTGTATAATCCATTTCACTTTAATATATGGCATGTACCTAGGGTTGAGTCGGTTTTGTATATATATGGATACGTTGATATTTAGGAAAAAATGGTTAACTTGATATGGTGAAATGGTATTGTAAATATCATGTTTGAGATGGTTGAAATTGAAATGAACTTAATATGAATATGTTATGTTAAATAAAATGAATTGGTATCAAATGGTTAAAAATGTAGTAATTGTTATAGTTATTAAAGTATTGAATGACATTTTGTGTAATGTATATAAATAAGTGTTGATTAATGGTTAGAATTGAGCATATGAATGTGACATTTTTGGTTAAATGATTGAATGGAAGAATTGGTTATGTATTTAGGTGAATTGAATAGGTAGAAAATGGACCCCCTTTTGGAATCAGGCAGTCAAGTCCCAATGTCGGGCTCTTGACATCGTGACAAGAAATCGTTAGTGAGTTGCATCGCAAAGAGGAAACCCCGAAGTCACAACATAAACCCGATAATTTTTAAATTTTATAGTTTGGTCCTATTTCGACCTCGGGTTAGCATAAGAGCTTTCGTAAGCTCGTATAAGACCCAAAAATGATAGTTTCATATATTCAAAAGGATTAATATAAATATTAACATGTATTCATGGTTATATTGAATTGTATTTTATCGTAGTTTCTTGGGCAACGTATTTGGCATCCCGTAACCTGAACTCGGTGATTAGGTTCGGTATGGGGTATTACATGATTATCACATTATATATTTTACTAGAAGATTTCATACCAGAATAGTGATCTTATTATATAAGTCGATGCTTTCCAGTATTCTACATTGACTAGAAAAATTAACCATGCATATGCATATGACTTATATCATTTCTAGTCAAAACCACTTCTAGTCCAAATTATAACATAGATTAAAAAATGTGCAATCATATATAAAAATCCATTTAGCTTATGGTTATTTAACAAAAACACCAACCAAAATAATTTATATTATATGATCATCTACAAACTTTCATTTTTAGTAATGAAAATAATGTTTCATCAATATCAATACTAGTTACTAATATCATATAAACAAATTAATTCATTTCTCAAATTAAATATATATCATAAAAACGAAAGAATACTTTTGTACTAAAAATTTCACTCACAAATTGGATGGAATGAATTAAATTTCAATTCTCCAAACTTATTGTTTATTTAGAATGCACTGATAAGTGCATAAGTGATTCTTTAAAATGACATCACTTTTCAAGTTGAACTTTTTGGGTTTAAGAGATCATTCCAACCCAACATGTTAAAAGTAACTGTTGGATTCAATAACATAACTTTTTAGCTTAGGAAGGTTTTCTTGAATGGTCATAATGCTTTTATTGGATAGAAGTTTGTTAAACTAATGTTTGAAATATTGAATCTGGTGCCCTGAATGTAGTATATTTGTTTGTAAACTTGTAATTTTTTTCAAAAAAATTGGTTAATAAAACAATTTATTGATTTCATTAATATACTTTTTATAATTGTCCTCATGTGATTTTTGCCTGCAGAGCAAAATAGAAGCAAATATTGGCTCATTAATTGTCTAATGTTTAAACTAATACTAAGTGGTATTATGTGGTCAGATCGTCATTCAGAAAGACAAATTATATTAGTATACAAACCTAAACATGTCCTTAACCTAATCGAAAATGAGCAAACCGAGAAAGACTAATATGTCGTCAATCAAGTTCAATTGGGGAGATACCTTGTCTTAGAAATCGAAGCGGATGACTCCCAGAAGATAGAGACATAGATGTGACTGACTAGACTGGACCTAAGAAGAATAGATCCTAAATCCATTTATAGACTTATTCACTTGTGATGATCAAAGTGTGACATAACATGATCTTGAGTGGATAATGGACTATGCATGCGTAACTCGTATACTTTTGATGTAAGTAGAAGCTTGAGTTCAAATAGATAATAATCAAAAGTTGGTGCATTGGGTATGTGACTTCTGCAGTATGTAGCATCATTCACAACAATAGAGTTCATAGCCTGAGATATAGGTAAATGATATTCTCTCATTGGTATTACATGGTTGATCAAAAGTAAATGTGACCATACGTCGTTAGTCTTTGTGATGAATGACTTAATTATTATTTGATAGTAATTGACTTTTCATGAAGAAAGATATAATGATTACCATGAGATAAAATAGGATTATATTGGAGAGAAAAGGGAGGTGAGAGAAGGAGAAATAAGACAGTGAGCTTAATGATCACATATAGGGGACATGGGAACAATACTATGTGTTACAATATTCTTAATGCTTGAACCATTTTGAGCCAATACTTTCTTTGAATTAATACCATCCTAAGCCTAAGAATGTTACAAGCCTAAAAGCACTATGCAACCTTAACATCTCTGTTTACAAAACCAAAACTTGCAAAACTTAGTGAGAAATGAATAATTTAAATTCCTTCTTGTATATATACATTATATTTGCATATCTTATTTTGATGGAATTATATGAAATAAACTGTTTTTCTATGATTGCCTCTATATCTATTTACTCTGTAACTTTGTGAACTAGGTTGATTTGATATCAAAGTTGTGAATTTATGATTCATCATTTTTAGGTTGTATAGTAGAAGAATTGATCACATTGTACATATCCATCAATTGATTCTCAAGTCTTACTAGTGATCAAAAGTCCTCTAAGTCGTATGTGTAGTGTCTTAGTTGTTTGCTTAAGGACAAACAAAGACTTAAGTATGAGAGATTTTGATCTGTAATAATTTGATACGTCCAATTACGCTCACTAGAACACTTAATGAGTTTATTCTCAAACAATTTACAAGTCTTTTCTATGCCTTTTGTTAATCTTTAGTTTTTAGTACTTATGATCATTTTATTTAGTTTTAGCCCTTTTGAGGTCCAAATTGGCAAAATGGTGTCATTGGGAGTCTAATGGTGCGTTTGAGTTCGTGTAGGAAGATAACAATGGCCAAACCTTGAGGAGAACTACACCTGTCAAGGGTGTCACAACATTGATGCTAGGATGTCACGAAACAACCTCCATTACTTCAACGATGCAAGACTTCAACAAAGAATCAACCTAGAGCAACTATTGAGAGTGTCGCGACACTAAGGGTGATTGTGTCTCAACATTGAGCCCAAAGTTGCGACACCAAGCCTCCAAGGTTGCGATACCACTATTGATTGTTGAAATGAAGAAGTTACGACCACTACCGAGGATGTCCACCAATCGATCAATATTGCAACATCAAGAACCCCTGATAGGGTGCCATAACATTGAAGCTTGGATGTTGCGACACTACTACCTGACAGGGTGAAAAATATTGCAGGGGTAGTTTTATGTCCAACACCAACACAAGTCAACCCGTACTCTTCTAGGACATTTTTGTCAATTTTAAAGTTGGTATTTTTGCTGTACAAAAGATACTTTGGCTATCAAACTTAAAAGGGCCACTTTTTTTTTATCATCTTTTTAGCCTAGTATTTATTCTTTTCTCTATTTTTTTTAGGTTTTAGTCTTTACCTTTCTCATCTTGGTAGTTTTAGCTGGTAGTTTTCTTAGTTTTTACTTGAGATTTCACTTCTTTGCACTTAGATACAAAAACCTTGCTTTGTATTTTGATTTTTATTTAAATCCTTTAATATATTTCATCTTTGTCAACTTTTAAAAGTGTAAACATCCTAACTTTAGTTGTGTTTTCTTCTCCATTATAGCTATTTTCATCTTCTATAAAAGCTTCATCGAGAGTCCTAAAGATTTTTTAACATTCCTTTTTTATGCTTCATTTAATGAATTTTTCGAGCATATATTTGACTGATGTTTGTGTATTGATAGTGAGTAGTAACTAAATTATGATGGTTGGTTGATGAAAGTGTTGCATGTTTAGTTTTTGGGTGAAGGACTAAATCGTAAAAATTGGACCAAGTTGAATAGGCTTCAAAACCTAGAACTGATGCCTCTAAGTGGACAACTAGATAGGTGAGACCGAAAGGAGAGCCTATTGAGAACCAATTCAATCATCTTGATTTAGTTTAGTGAGATTGATAGATGAATCAAACTAAACCATCTAATTTGTTAAAATGGTGACCGAAAGGTAAAATTGAACCAATTAGGAGTTTGAATCCTTTAAATACCCAATCCAAGAATTATCTAGCAACATGGAACTCAACCAAAAACTTTAGCTCTTTGAATTGATATTTTGCACTTTTGACTATTTTTCAATTTAGTCCCTTTGATTATTAGATAGCTGAATTAACCATTGGTGATGAATTGCCGTACTATAATATTTAGCAAGTAACTAGCTATACTTCATAATTGCATATGCTTTCCTTATTAGTCACCTTATCGCCTAAGCTTTCTTGTGTTTGATCCTCGAAATACTTCGCATTCCATTGTAAAACAAAAATTTACAACTGACTTGTCACACTTATAGCCAAACCGCTTTATTCTTGATAGTTTGTGTTGATATTCTTACCTCATCATGCACACGCTGAGGCATGGTCAATAATATTTGATCTCACTAAGGTTTAAGGAGGACTAACTGAAAATAGGCATGTTTAGATCCCATTGCATGTAATTTTCATGCTATACATCCATACTTGATCTATATCATTTGGTTGTGTTAATATAGGTGATAAAAAATGAATTTAGTTACGATATATGTAACAAAAGTAACATTTGTTCTATATTAACATAATTAATGGATGAGATTATTTGGATTACCTTTTGGTTATGATAGTTAAGTTTTTAGCTCGTAAGGTTATATAATGACATGTAATTTTAAGGTAATTAGTGTGTATGTATACATATGCGTGTGTGTATGGTCTAAGTGGAAGATTATTGGATGATATGGACATCACACATATACACACATAATAAAAAATTATATGTTATTATTTACTATTATAAAAGGTTAGCCCAAATTAAAGTGATTTAATTTGGTTAAGATTCATTGGGCTTTTAGTTATTAAATAACATATGGGTCAAATATATGAGATACTCTAGTAACTATTTTCTAATCAATGATGCTCTGTTTAAAAATTCAAGTTAATGTGCAAAAGTTATATATAAGGTTATAGTCCTAAATTACTCCTTCCTAATTTTTCTGATATCTCATCTTCAGAAAAGAGAAAGACATATTCTTTACAATATTTGTATTAATTTGGAAGATTAAGCTCAAAAGACTTGAAGATTTCAAGATATCAATAAATTCAAGTACAGTTTGCATTTAACTTTGTTTTTTGATGATTTGACATGACCCTGGTTTATTAAGTTTTATATTAGAGTTTTACGATTTTAACAACAAAAGCAACATATTGTCAATCGATAAAATATTAATTTGATGTCAATTTGGAATCCTCACTAAAAAGTTTATACTCGTTACAAAGTTTTATTAGTCTAGAGGTGGACCGTTATGGTGGCCTAGGGGCACCTTGCAAAAAAAGTTGAGAAAATTTTAGGAACTTTTAATTAGGCCCCCAAAATTTTTGAAAAAAATTCACTTGAAGTTTTTAGAAAATTTTAACAAAGCCCCCTTAAATTTTTAAAAATTCTCATTATACCTTTTATTTTTTAAAATTTTAATTAAGCTCTCTTAAAACTTTTGAAAATCCTCATTAATCTCACAAAAATTTTAATTAAACCCCCAAATTTTTAAAGAAAATTCTCACAGAACTTTTAAAATTTTACTAACTTCCCGAAACTTAATCCCAAAATCTATTATTCCCAAAACTGAATTAAGATAATTTGCAAATATTAAATTTTTTTTATAATTATAACCAAATTGATAAAATGTCTAATCGTTTTAGGCTATAAAACTATCACGACTTTACGTACTTAACAAAAGAAAAACCAAAACACCATAATTAATTGGACCATCGTTGATTCACCACAACACAGTTTACCCTAACGTGAATTGGTAGTTGTTAGGTGTAATGTTTCAATATTTCCGGAAGGTGATAAACGTTCTCATTCCAAGCAAGAGGGAGAAAGTATGGTTTGGTGGTACATAGAATCATACCTCTAAAATTCAGATGTGATCTGGTGCCGACTTTCAATGCATCACGCATCAAAGACAACCATTAATCAGCCCTTAAGAACTGCGTCACAATCACCGTACACCCATAGTTTTTAAGTATTACCCAACAAAGTAGACATCATCAAAAGATAATATGACTGCTTTCTTTTGTATAAACCAAGGGCCAATGTACATCCAAAAGGGGGAAAAAATTATCCTATATGGTCGGTCATTGTTAAGAAAATGTTTCAGGCCTAGCCTAACTCTAAAGCCACAATGAATCAATCAATCTACACGACTGCTAAATCACGTATATAGTCTTCCCACATTTCGGTCGCAATTGAATCCCTTAACTGTGAACTAAGTTCTGGTTGTTCTGCTTCAAATGCAACTTCCAGATCATGAGTATCAACAGGCATTAGTGCTTGTTCCACCTCTTGTGGAGCCAATGATTCTTGTATCTGTAAGGCAGTCTGTGGTTCATACATTTTAAAAAGCATGTCATCTGGTTTCTCCCTACGGATGTAATTATGCAATGCGCATGCGGCTACTACCAATTTCACTTGTGTTTGCAATGGGTAGGGAGGAGCCGACATCAAAATAGGGAACCTTTCCTTCAAGGCCCCAAAAATACGATCAGTAGCATTTCGCAGCAAGAAGTGTCGTTGATTAAATAGCTCCTTGGCATCTTGGTGATGATAACCACTGGGAAATTCATTTGAGTTATAAGGGACACCAAGATACGGGGCAATAAAGCCTGGCATATTTGCATACTTGTTATCCACAAGGTAGTATCTTCCTGCATCAATTAAATTTTTCATCCAACAAGTTTAACGCTACATATGTTGTCCGTATATACATTAAGATCCCATCCCTTAAAAGTACACTTAGATTAATTATTCAAACACTATGCAAATATGTCAATCTACTCAGCAACCCAAAAAAAAAAAAACAAAAAAGATTTAGTAAGCGTTTATCTGGTGAATATGAAAATACCTTCAGGGACTTGCAACTTATTGCGCCTAGTAAGTGCTGAATTTAGAACTCTCAAATCTGATGCTGAACCTTCCCAGCCAGCTAGAACATAATGGAATTTAAGATCAAATGAACAAGCTGCCAGAACATTTTGAGAAAGTAAACCATTCTTATTTCGGAAAGGTCCTTGCTCATCTACACCAACCATCACTGGAACGTGTATGCCATCAACTGCTCCAACACAGTCCTAGGAAATGTTGTTGAAAATGAGATAAATGTAACCCAAATATAGATATTAGCAGAATTACATCATTTAGGGGTACCTTAAAATATGGATAAAATCGAGGATCCTGCGAGATTTCTGGAGGAACATCAGATCCTGGAGGCTGAAAGAATTCTAATGAAATTGCCATAATTGCATTCAGAACATTATTGAAATGGCGACTGATGGTTTCACCGGAGTATCTAAATAACTCCTGAACAGCCCGAGTCCGTAGGTTATGGCCAATTATGAACAAGAAAATAGCTAATTGCTCCTCAATCTTGATACGATTTGTATGCCGAAGTAAGCCTTTGCCTTGCAGAATATCACATAATTTGTAAAACACTGGCTTATCCATGCGAAAATTTTCTAAACACCGCTCACTCTGTCCATTAAGGACCTCATCTACAAACTTTGTACCATTCAATGCAAAATTATGGCCCAGTTCTTTCGGCACAAAATTTCCATAGATTCCATCCTTTTCATCATCAGAGCTCTCCATGAGAAAACCGGCCACTGCACTTAAGAAGGCAGATCAATCATCACCATACAAAAAGATGTAACAATTTTAATGCAACAAGGAGCAAACCTACCCTACCCAAGCACAAAAGTACACCAGTTAAACGCAACAGGTTAGAAGTTAATCAATGCAAACACCCTCTAAAGCCCTCGTGCTAATATTTTTGGCTGAACGCACAAACTGATCAAACAATAAAGTTCATGGAATTATAGCTGCAAAAAACTTTAGTAGACAACATGAAGAATCCTCCAGAATCTCTATCCAGGACATACAAAGAATTTATAGACCAGATCACCACCTAAAAAATGAAATATCCTAGTTCCCATCGATTAGCAAACTCCACATTCAATATCATTAGTTAGTTTGGTGCCCTACTAATAAAGAAATAATGAAGCTAAATATTACGCCTCACAAAATAGTAATAGGAAACTACTCCGGAATCCATCTCACAACAACAGAAACGAAGTAATAAATAGTGTAACTAGAGATATATCCTATAAAATCACCACTAAAATAAAGATCAGAGTAAGAAATTCTAATGAGGTAGTGAACGCAAGAAATAAGTAAAAATGTCATGAAATTTTGATATTTCGAGCTTCAGTTGCAGTGATAAAACAATGGGTGCTCTGAAATCCAACGCCATCATAGACTTTGCTATAAGGTCCTTATTTTCTCATTTTTCAGTTCATGTCAATCAGGGGAGGAACACAGTAACAACAACAAACCAAAGCAAGACATTCTAGCGTAATGCTATATTTTTCTTAAGAAGAAAGTATGACTATTATTGTGTTCAAAACAGCTGCTTTCTCTTTAAAGCCATCCCTGAAATTGTTCAAAAATGGAATAATCAGTCTTTGTTTAGCCACAGCTATTCACCAACTGAAATCATAGCACGACTTTTTCCCCAAGTTTCTCAAAATGTCAGACAAAAAACCATAAAAAGAACATAATAAAAGCTGATGAAAAGGATCATAAATAAACAATGAAGGCTTTTGTTATAATGAAAAAAGAAATTCAAACAAAAAAATCCAAGAAATGCGATTCAATGTATAGATTCAAACCCTAATATCCAAGAAATGCGATTCAATGTATCGTTTTGAAATCTAATCAGGCACGTTGGAGGGCGATTCCCTCCACAACAATCTCAAACTGATAAATAAACAAATATAGCTCCCTGGCAGAGACATAATAACAACAAAACAAACACCAAATATTTCAATACAACAAGCAATGATGTGTGGAGAAGGAGTAGATAGATTATAGTGGAGTAAAAGCTTTTTTCTAAGAATAATAATATCAAAATGTAAGGAAAGAAGGAATAAATGGAGGAATGTTGCATTTTGGTAGAGAAAGAAGAAAAAAGCAATACCGGAGAAAAGCGGGGTTTGAAGGAGGCGTGCAAAGGGTAATTTAATTTACATGAAATTGAAGGGAGAAATCGGGAGAGGAGAGTGATAGTAGTAATAGGAGCAGCAGGCCAGGAAGAGAAAAAGGCAGCAATTTTGCAGAGTCTCTCCACTGTCTCCTCCACTACGGGGAGGCTTTTCTTCTCGCTTCACTTCAGGAGCAGGGTTTAATATATAGTACTAGTCAAGCATGTGCGTGCTGTCTTTCGGCTACAATGTTCAGCTCGGCCCATTTTCATTATGCCCCTTCTCTTCTCTTCTTCTAAACAACCCAACCCACCCTTATTTCATCCCATCAATTCATATCATCTATACTTTTTTTTTTTTTAGTTAGTGTTGAACGTCATAAAAAGAAAAAAGAGAGTATATTCTTCTACGTACCCATCATCGTCTATTGTTATATTTCCTCCATGGATATTTTCCTGCTATTGTCCTGATCAACATTTTGTATTAAATGAAAAAGGTTTATAATGTCATTAATTCAACGATTGAACTTCCAATTCCATTGATTATGTTTTTTTTTTTTTTTTAAAGTATGGCGGCCAACATTTTGTATTAAATGAAGAAAGTTTTTAACGTAATTAATTCAGCGATTGAACTTCCAATCCCATCGATCATGTTTTATTTTTTAAATATGGGGTACATTTTGTAATCTCGCTCGATAAAAATTTGGATTTGAATATTCCAATTAAATGTATTTAAGGGGACGATTTACTTTAACATTATTTCTTAAAAAGTAATTTTGAACCTAAAAGTAAAAATAGTATTTTCTAACTTTTCATTTTGATAAAATAAGAATTATTTTTCAAAAGTGCTTCTAAACTCAAAAGTAAAAATAATATTTTTTTAGCTTCTGATTTTGACAAAAATATTTTTAGGAATAGGGATAATTTTAACCTTTATAAAGTATTTTATATAATATTTATATTGGATATGTAATTATTTTTTATTGAAATTTATTTTAAATACATAATATTATATATTTAAACTTTTATTGATTATATTTTAATATTTAAAATATAATTTATATATTCGAATTAAATTTTATAAATAATTAATATTAATTGCTTAAAAATATTTAAAATTTATATTTTATATATTAAAACATTAACAGCAAATTATAATAAATTATTTTTATATTCTTACTAAAATATCATAATATTAATTAATTTGAACATTATTTAAATGCATATTTGTTACTTTATAATAAGATATCTAAAATGAATATTTTATTTATCACACTTAAATTTTAAATTAAACTTTTCAAAAATATTTCTCAAATAAACTTTTTCAAACAATAATGTTAAACTTGCTTGACCTCAAATAAACTTTTTCAAAACACTTCTCATCAATAATGTTAAACTTGCTCGACTTCTCGTGTGGCATGCAACTTAGAAGAAGTAAGGTCCGAGTAGCAAGACATTCACTTTTCTATTTTAAAATTACGCCAGCATTAACTATGGTAAAAGCAAAAGTAATACATAAATTCCTTTTGCCGAACACGACTATTGACGAAGTAATGTGAATTGAAAATTTGGGGAGAACTTCCCTCAGTAGCATTATCATCTATACTATTTTAAATTTGTCAAAAAGAAAATCTATACCATTTTAAAATTTGGATTTTTATTTCTACAATAATCTATATATATATATATATATATTAGCTAATATTATCTATCAATTACGTCTAAACTCAGTTTAAAACCCATAACTGAGTTGGTACCACAGGTTAATAGGGGATCAACTTAGTTAGGAAATTACAGAAATATCATTTCGTTATTAAAATAAGTCATATTGTTCAAGGGTATTTTAATCTTTTCATTTTGACAAAAACAAAGAAAAATATACATATGATGATATTTAAACCCATACCAAATGGATTAATAAAACTTTAAATTTACCAGTTAACCAAAACTTTATTTTGATATTTTTATACATTCTTATAATATGTACAATTTATTATCTCCATCAATTGTATATATTAGTAATGTTGTTAATTGAGTTAGTGTCACAAATCAACTTGATCCTAACTTACAATTGATGACAAAACCACGATAAACAATTGCAATGCATATATTATTGTTTATTTGATATATATATTTGTTTAAATTTTGTTTTACTCATAATTTAATCTAACTTTTTTATTTTAACATCGTACATATTTTATGTACTATTATGAATAATTAGTTTCAAACTATATATTTTATTGTTTATTGAATGTTATTTTCTAATGCACATCTGTGCTCTAAATCTGCGGCTTCTACACGCAAACGTATGTGGTAGGATTTGTAGTATTAATAATGCTATTAATTGAGTTGATGTCACAAATTAAGTTAATACCAACATAGGATTGATGACAACACCATGATAAATAATTGTATTCATTTAGTATTTTGAATTTGATGTATTTGAGTTTAAATTTCATTTTACTCACATTTAAATTTAAATTTTTTATTTTAATATCATATACATTTCATGCGTTATTATTAATTAATTCCAAATTATACGTTTCATTATTTATTTATGTCATTTTTAAACACACCTTTATATTCAAAGTATATGATTTCCACTAGAATACGCGTGAGATAAAATTTTTAGCATATATTAACAACTAATAATAAAATATTAAATGCATTTTTCCACATAAGATTTGGGTACCTAAAAAAATATTAATTAGAATAAAATAAATTGATTAAATAAAAAAATAAGGTAAATTACACTCATGTTTTTTTCTTAATTTAGTCAGTCTAAATAAGATAATTGTGCGAATTAGTCACTACCGTTAAAATTTATGTTTTCTTTTAACGGATTGTTGGTGTAGCACATTAGTATTGTAACACCCCTTACCCGTGTTCAACGCTGGAACAGAGTACGAGGCATTATCGGAACATAAACACAGGCAATCGTACAAAACTGAGACATAAATATTCGTTCAAATTTAAAACTTTTCAATTTCTATCTTAAGGTCCCTTATATGGGCCTACGAGGCCCAAAACATACATTGAAAATGGTTCGGGACCAAACCGAGAACTTTTAAAACTTTTGAAACATTTAGAAAATTTTCTTGTTTTGGAGAGTCACACGCCCGTGTGGGCAGGCTGTGTGGTCACACATGCCCGTATGGATCAGGACATGCCCGTGTCCTCTACCCATGTAACTCTCTATTTATGACATCATCATCAAATTAGAGTCACACAGCCAAGTCATACGCCCGTGTGCTAGGCCGTGCCCTCCACACGGCTGAGACACACGATTGTGCCTCTGCCCGTGTGGCTAAGAAGTTGGCTATTTTCCAAGCCCTTTGCCACCCCAAAAACACTTATACACTTATACAATTTTATCATCACACAACACGGTATTATTAAGCATTCAAACATCCATATTAAGGCATCTACATACCATTTACAAACCACATTCATCATGTAACTTCACACACACACACACACACTTAACCATTCATGCAACTTACACAACCAATCATATTTACCATTCATAATTATCACACATTTACTCATCTAACACATACAATAATACACATCCTTGAAATGCATCATCATATACTTATAACATAACAATTATTAGCCACATTAAACGGCTTTATACAATAATAACCTTCAAATAGCATAGGCCAACATTCTAGGCCAACTCATAATAACATATACACACATAATCAAGTCCCTATACATGCCATAGACTTTAAAATATTTGAAAATCGTTGATACAATACCAATTAATAACTTGTTAGTGTGATACAATCTCCAACGACCTCCAACTCAAGTTAGCATCTGTGACACTATAGGAAAAAGGAAAGGAAAGGGTAAGCATTATAGCTTATTAAGTAGGTATGTAAATAATAAGTAATTTATTAGCATAATTTTATAAATCTTCATGATATGTTCTCAAGATAATACAATCATAATTACACATAGTTCCACTATTTACTCATGTTCATCTCAAGCTATTTGTTTGAGTTACAATCACTAAATTATTTATATCTTGAGCTACGGAACTCCAAATTAAGATCTACTAATTTTCCTTGAAACTAGACTCTATATCTTCTTACCATAAAATTTTCAGAATTTTTGGTTAAGCCAATAAGTACAGTTTACTCTTTAAATTCTCCCATATTCTGTTGTTTGACAACTTCGACCCTTCTTCACTAAAAATTAATCATCTCATCATACAGAATTTGGATGATGTTTCCGTTTACTTCTCTTGAAAACAGACTCATTAAGAATTTTAAACATATAAATTGTATCCCATAATTATTTTTATACAATTTTTAATGATTTTCCAAATTTAAAATAGGGGGTTCTGAAATCTTTCTGACCTTGTCTCACAAAAATTCAAATATCTCATAGTATGAAATTCTTTTTCTTACATCGTTTCTTCTATGTGAAACTAGACTCAATAAGATTTAATTTAATATCTTATTCAATATCAAATTCAATTTTCACAATTTTTGGTGATTTTTCAAAATTATACCACTACTGCTGACCAAAACTGTTTTATTGCTAATTTTACTCTTTCATTAATTCTTTGTATGAACTTCCATATAAACATACATAACATCAAAACATATCCATAGTTAGCCATTAAAAAATATTTACATGCCATTCATTAGCCAATTTATCCCTACATCAACAACAAAGACTTAAACATATCATGTCACAATTTATTTTGGCCTAAAAGCCTTACACACAATCATCAAGTGGTCATAGACATGGCTTACTCATTCACATTCTTACCGACAACACATTATATACCGAGCTCATTTCTCATAAATTTCGTGTAAGTACCTCTATCACTTCATTCACATAATCATAACCTTTTTACATCTTTAATAAAAACTTTAAAGTTTCCCGTTGAACCACTTGGAATACTGAAGGATACTCGGAAAGTGTCATACACATGGTAAGATGCCAATGTCATATCCCAGATATGGTCTTACATGGGATCACATGTCGATGCTGATGCCATATCCTAGATATGGTCTTATACGAGATCTCATATCGATGTTGATGTCATATCCCAGATATGGTCTTACACGAGATCTTATATCGGTGCCATGTCCCAGACATGGTCTTATATGAATTCACATATCGATGCCGATGCCATATCTCAGATGGTCTTATACGGGATCTCAATTCGATACAGATGCCATATCCCAGATAAGGTCTTATACGGGATCTCATTAGTTTTAATGTTATGACAATGGTATCCTTCCTACTCTTAAGGTTCAACCGGGATTCCGATATAGCATATCTTCGTCAATTCATTATCGAGACCTCATTAACTAATTTATTAAGAACAAACATACATTTCGTGTAATATCAAAGCATTAAATACATAATAACATAATGTTAAATTATTTACACACAAACTTACCTCGGTAGCACAATCGGTGAAATGGACTTATTCGTCATATTATTTGTTTTTCCTCGTTCTAAGTCCGAATCTTGTCTTCCTTGATCCATAACAACACATTTAACTTATTTATTCGTCATGCTACTCAAATCAGCCCAATTTCATATTTTTGGTAAAATTACATTTTTACCCCTAAACTTTGTCATATTTACACTTTTTCCCTAGGCTCGTAAAATGATTTTTTTTCAATTTCTTTGCATTTTAAGCCTAGCCAAACCATTTTCATAACTATAGTAGTCCACATTTTCCATTTATTCACACATTTTCACACATTTTACAACTTTTTACAAACTAGTCCTTTTATGCAATTTCATCGAAAATCACTTAGTAAAAGTCGTTTATTACACAAAAAACATCCATATTCTACCATTAGACATCAAAACACAAATATTTCATATATGGGTAAATTTTCAAATCTCAACCCTAACTTAAATAAATGGTAGAAATAGAGAGATCGTGTTACGAGGATTCTAAAAATGTAAAGAGCATTAAAAACAGGACAAAGACGGACTTACTATTGAGCTTGGAAGCTTGAAAACCCTAACCATGGCTTCCTCCTTGCTACATCAGCCAAGGCTTGAAGATGGACAAGAATTTTGGCTTGTTTTGTCTTTTTAATTCATTTTAATTACTAAATGACCAAAATGCCCTTAATGAAAAACTTTAGTAATTTACCTCACTATGACCATTTTTGTCCATCTTAAATATAATGGTCTAATTACCATCTAATGACCTCCAATTTAAAAACTCATTCCAATCAAGTACCTTTATGAACAAGAACACACATTTTTCACCTATCACAATTTAGTCCTAAATACCAAATTGGACACCCAAACAATAAAATTTCGTAACAAAAATTTCACACAGTCATTCAATCACACAATAAACATTTAAACTTAATCGGAATAAATTTTTCTACTTCAGATTTGTGGTTTCAAAACCACTATTCCGTTTAGGCCCTAAATCGGATTGAGTGACTAACACATAGCATTTTCTTGGTGGACTTTTAACTAAAGCTTAAAGACTCCCTAGAATTAGTCTAATATTTCCCCTTAGAAAAGCCCCTAAGCTTTAGTTAAAAGTCAACAAAAAAGGCCACATGTCGGTCATTCAATGGACTAATGTGCCACATTAGTAATACGTTAAAAAAAAGGGAAATTTTAACTGTATTGACTAATTTGCATAGTTATCTTATTTAAAGTGACTAAATTGAAGAAAAAATATTTGAAGTGACTAAAATAGGATAAACCCTTTTTTAGAGTGATTATACCAAATCTACTGGTGAGAAAAATTCGATTCAACTTGAAAAATTCAAAAAAAATTTCAAATTATTCGAATCGAATTATTCAAGTTAATGGAATCAACTCTAATTTTAGGTTTGAATCGAGTTAAATTTTCAAATTTGAATAACTCAAATAATTCGAATAAACCAAATATCAAACCCTTCTACTTCCCTCCCCCAAACCCTTCTACTTCTCCCCGAACCCCCCAAAACCTTTACTTTCCCCCAAAACCTTTACTTTCCCCAAATATTATTCCTTTTACTTTCTCCTTAAAACTTTTACTTCTCTCAAACCCCAAATTTTTTTTTTTAAATTTATATTATTGAATTAAATTTCACATTTTGTACTATTTATATTATCAAATTGTTTAATCATGTAGAATCTTTATCAATTTCTGTTAAAATTGAATTGTTGATGATGCCATAAAATATTCGTACTAAAATTTTCTATTGGTATGAATTTCACATTTTATCTTTAAAATAACTTGTAACAGCCCAATTTCAGTGGCATCAGAACAGTGGTTTCGAAACCACAAATCCGAGCTAGAAAGAAAACTTATTTAAATATTATTGCATGGTCTATATTATGATAGGAAAGTTGAATGAAAATACTGATAGGAAAATTTTATCGATTAAGTGATTAATTAGAGAAATGACCAAATTGCATAAAATGTAAAAGTTGAATTCTAGAAGCTAGAAGGACTAAATAGCTATGGAATTCAAAATGAGAGGTCCTTATATGGTAATTAGACCATTAAGAAAAGTTAGTAGATATTTATGGATGAATCATCCATGGAAATTGAGAAAAAAAAGACAAAATTGGAAATTGAGAAAATAAAAGATGATAATTAAATTAAAAGGAATTATCATCATTTTATATCATCATTTTATATTATCTTCTTCCCCAATTTTACATAGAGATCCTAAGAGAGAGGAAACAAACTTTCTTTGCTTAATTAGATCTGGACAACTCAAATTTGAAGTTAGGCCGAGGAAAAGGAAAAAGTCTCGGATTAGTCGATTTCATAAACGAACAAATATCAAGGTAAGTTTATATAACTTATTTGTATAATGAAATGATTCAATTAGTTTGAATGAGTTGCATATGAGTTGAATTGGCCAAAAGCATGTAAAATCAATATATTTTGTAAATACTGAAAATGTGATTAAACTTGACAAAGGAATAAAACTCGGATGGATAGAGGGTTCTGTTACCTGAAATAATAGTGTATTGCATGTGTTGCAGACATCTGTGGCTCAAAAGAGCATAAGCCCTCTCAAGCTTACTAATATGCTATTCTTGCGAGCTTACTGTTTATACTTTTCGGAGTATTTTGTTTATGTTCTTTGGAATATTCTGAATGGTCGTCATCTGCATATGTTGTAGACACACCCTTGCTCTATGAGCGTTCTGTTATCAAGTTCTTTGTGAACTTTCTGTTAATAGCTCACTAGAGCTTACTGATAGTGCTCGCCTGAACTTATTATTGCCAAGCTATCTGAAACTTTCTACTATATGCTATCTGGTGCTTTCTATATAATGCTCTTTGGAGCCACCTAATTAGAGTTCTTTGTGAACTTCTAAAATAAAGCTCGGATAAGCATTCTGATACATGACTTCCCCAATATAAGTTCTTTGTTAACTTTATGTTGTCAAGCTCGGATATGCTTTCTGTTTTATGCTCACTTGAGCATTCTGTTAAAATGTTTGAGAGTAAGCTTTCTATTAAGTGCTAATAGAAGCACTTCTGATTAAGAATTGATAGAATGATAGTATAGTACACTATAGGTGTACCACCCTTATATCCATCGAGATTTCAAATGAAGAAAAGAAGGAAATTATATATAAAAATCAGGAAATAAATTAAAATAAGATCATTATGTGAAAGTACATGGAATGTATGAGATTTCATGAATTGATGAGCTCATCATAGTTGTTGGTGATTATAATAAATAAATGACTAACAATGTTGGTGAGGTTGTATGCCTAGGTTATGGCCAAGATGCTTGATTTGCATGTGCATGTTTATTTATTGAATGGTTATGTGGTAAGTGAATTTCTAGTTATATGAGCTTACTAAACACAAAGTGTTTACTTAGTTTTATTTTATCTATTTTATAGTGCTCGGTAGCTCGTGAGGCTTGGACGAGGGTCAGAACATCATCACACTATCAATTAGCTTATTCTGGGTATAGTTAGAAATCTTACTATAGCATAATGGCATGTATAAGTTATTAAATTAATATTGAGGTTAAGCTGGATGGATGTAAACTAGCTATTGGGATGGCTAGTGTTAATGTGATTATGTTATGTTCATATGGTTTAGTTATAGTTATATAAATGTGTTGGTAAGGTTGATTCATGCATGAAAATAGTTTTTGAATTGGTTGATTGGTATTTGCTAGTATTGGTGTAGGATTTGGATTAAAATGGATGAGAAACAAGACTAGGAAATAACCTTAATTTGTCCACACGGGTAGACACACAAGCGTGTGTCTTGACCGTGTGTGTCACACGGTCTGTTACATGGGCGTGTAGCCTGGCCGTGTATCCCCTACATCCTAAAATTGAGAAAAAGAATGCTCTGAATTGAGCACATGGGTAGAAACACCGGCGTGTCCCTCACCATACGGGTCTGTGACACCTGAATATGAGAAAAATTTTGAAATGTTGTGAAAAATTCCCTGAGCTCCCGATTTAGTCCCAACTTAATTCTAATGCATGTATTGGGCCTCGAGGGTCCAATCAAGGGAAGTTTTGATAAGACTCAGGAAATGAATTGTACTTGACTTGATTTAGTTGTACATGTTTTATAAAACTCTGATTATGCTTCGTAACCCTATTCCAGCGATCCGTCGTCAGAGTATTACCGAAGTTTACAGAACAATTTCTGATAATTTAAGTCTTATTCATCTTCTGAATTCAATCATAACGTCCCTTAGGCCATTGAGGCCCAAAATGTGTATTAGGAATGAATTGAGACTAAATCAGGATTATAGAAAATTTTTAGGAAAATTTTAATTTTTTTTATCACATAAAGGAGACACACGCCCGTGTGGTAAGGGACACACCCGTGTGGTCAGGACGTGTCGTTTTACACGCCTGTGTCCCTAACCCGTGTAACTCTCTAACTTGTAAACTAAGAAGAAATTAAGGTCACATGGCTTAGTCACATGCCTGTGTGCGAAGCCGTGTACCTCACACGGTTGAGACACAAGCCCGTGTCTCTGCCCGTGTGCTCAATCCTGAGCATTCTGTTTCTCAATTTTAGGATGCAGGGGACACATGGCCAAGCCACATGCCCATGTACTAGGTTGTGTGTCATACACAGCCAATACACACGCTCGTGTGTCTACCCGTATGGATGAAAATAGGTCATTTTATAGACACATTTCTCTCCCTTTTCACACCCAACTTGCACATAACACTTTCACAACCAATATAACTCAACCAATCAACCAATTCATGCCAAAATATGTGAATTATGTTCTAAATCATAAACATATCAAGTTCTAGTCCATACATACTTATTTAAGTAGCACAATATGAATTCTAACTATTTCATTACCAATTCAACCCTATACATGCCATATAAACCCAAAAGATCTATAATAAAATTCTTCCGGGGAAATATCTGGATAGTGTAATTTGAAAAGGTGATCCGATCCTCTAGAATCTCGTTAATCTACAAGAAACATTTAACACCCAAGAGTAAGCTTATATAAGCTTAGTAAGTTCATAAGCTTTAATGATAATTCTTACCAAATATATCATAACAATTTATAAAACAAGTATTTCATTTACACTTCCTGCCAATCATATTTCCAATGACAAATTCATGTGAGTGAGCCTAATATCATTAACTATTTAAGTTCGATCACTTTAATTCACATATCACTTTAATTCATTGATGCCATAGTCCAACTATGGTCTTATACCTATTCATTTACTGCCATGGTCCAACCATGGTCTTATGTTCATTGATGTTCACTAATATTCACTGTGGTCCACTGAAGCCATAGCCCAGCTATGGTCTTTTATCTAGAAGGCCGTAGCCCAGCTATGGTCTTACATCTTCATTATGCCATGGTCCAACCATGGTCTTATCCGTCAATTCATCACTTTTCCCTGGACGATCGTACTCAATTCTTCATTCTATCTAATTTGAACTCTCAATTCGATTTCATATATTTATAATAACCATAATTCAATAATATAAATTTGAATTAATACATTATATATTGCTTAATGTAACAAATAATCATAAGAATTTAGTCATATGAAATTACCTGGGACAATTTGTAGAAGTTGTAGCGATACAGGGACTATCCGTTTGCAACAACCTGACTTTGGGCCTAATCAGAATAGTGGTTTCAGAACCATATATCTTAGGTTGAGAGATTATTTTAGCAATATTTTATGTGTTATAGCATAATTATATAAGTGCATGAAAATTTTGGTGAATTAATTTTAGCGTTTGGAAGCTTAAATTACAAAAAAAGGGACTAAATTGCATAAAAGGGTAAAAGTTGAAATTTACAAGTAAAGTGTGTTAAATAGCTAGAGAACCAAAATTGGGGGTCTTTAATGGGCAAATAGACGCACTCTATTAGTGTAGCCGACCATGAGTCAAGGATATCAAAGAAAATGAAAAAATTTGATCAATGTTAGGTGAGATATTTAGAAATTAAATAATACACCTAAGACTGGCTATCATCTTTGTCATTCTCTTCTTCATTTCTACCGAAAATGTAACGCCCTGATCTTAGGCCTAGAAGAATTGGACCTCGAGTGTGGGTGTGTTTAAAATTTTTGAGAGTATGATAACGGCACAAATTGCATGTTAGAATGGTTGGGCTAGTGCTTTTGAAGTATTTAGGGGTCTCTATGAAGTCTTGAGTTCGAATTTTGGGTTAGAGAAATTTTTGTTTTTCAGCCTTTAGGGAATCCTGACCCAAGAAGTTATGACCTTTAAAAAAATGGAGAAGAAATAAGACACAAGTGAGGTTATGGTGTAGTGGCTAAGTGACACCACTTAGGGAGTAAAGAGGTGGCGTCATTAGCTGGCAAGGGGATCCTTGGTTCGAGTGCTAGCATGGTAATATTTTGGATTTATTTTTACACTATGGACGGCTAGTGGTGGCATTAGAGTTGAACTCTGAAGGAAGTGATCAGAAGAGAAATTCAAGGAAGTGATAATAGAGAAAACTTAGGAAGAGATTGAGGAGTAGAGAACTGGAGTCGAATTGGGAATTTGGGGATAGGTAAATTCGACTATAGTATATACAAGTGCCGATTTTGGGGATTCTAGGCTAATACTGAATTTTTCCTTTCTATTTTGCTGAAAACACTTTTCTCTCCAAATATCTAAAAGTCAAAATCCCTTATTCTTATTCTTTTATTTTGTGCCAATTTCTTCCCTTCCTTCCTCATCAAACTCTTTTCTTTCTTGCTCCTAGTTGACCTTCCCTAAAGCCGAATATCTTTTGGCCAAAATTCTGTGGTGCCGCCACTTTGTCTTCAACGTTGGTTGATCGATTCTTGTGTAAGTACTTTACTTTATTTTAGTTGGTCTTTTTAGTACTGATTCTGTCTTTCCCTCACTCTTTCTAAATAGGTTTTGGTAGGGGATTAGTATCGAATCTCGAATTTTAGATCTCTGTCGAATTGCTTATTAAGCATTTTTGGGTTTTTGTGTAAGTGTTCATCACTTTGGTTTTAGGGGTTGGCCGAATGGTCATATATGTTATAAGGGTGACTCGTGTTGGATGCAAGTCACCTATTACTTAGGATCTAATGGTTAAGTTGGTGCAGATATAGGACTAATTGCGGTTAGTGATTAAAGAAAAAGCTATTGGGACTTGTCACACAAGGTAAGGCTATGGTAAGATTTCGATTCTTGGTAAAGATTGTGGTTAAGCATATGATTAATTGAAAGGTGGTGTTGATTGTAGGTTCATGGCTAAAGAGATTGTAGCACGTTTCATTATCAGGTGTGTACATACACTACACACACGCAATAGATCGGCAAATCCTGAAATGTCGAAATGCCAAAATGCCGAAATGCCAAAAAGTCGAAAAGTCGAAAGTTTTGCTACGGTAGTTGTGCGAGTACGAGAACACTCGTATGAGGGTAATCGATGCGTTATCAGAGACCCCATGAGCGATCTCATGGACTTGGGTCACGTTTTGGCCAAATGGGCCAGAATGGGCCAAATGGGCCCGACGGGCTCGTGGGCCAGATAAATGAAAATTGGTAGATCGATAATAAGTGATGAGCTAATTACGTTGGTTGTATCGCTTGGAATAGATTTAGGCCTGATGGGCCGTATAGATATGACTGGGCCTAACGGGTTATATAAATGTGATTGGGCCTGATGGGCTATATGAATGTATGAAAGCATGTAGACTTGCTAGGGTTTTATAATAGACTTTTAGGCCTAGTTTCTAATGAATCCTTAAGCGGTATAAAACTTAATTAATTTATCAAGTGCATCTGTGGACAAGTCATAAGGGTAGAGTGTGGCAATGGGCATATGCATGTCTAGGATTGGATCTAGGGAGAGCTTGGCACTTAAGTGATCTTAATGACCCACCTCCTCTTCTCTGAAATCCTACCTGGTGCATAGCGTCCATTCACATTAGCCAATGAGGACTTGTTGACGGGCCAAAGTTCGTAATTAAGACCCATAATGTTAAGAAATGACCAAAATACCCCTGTAGGGTAGAATTACTGAAATACCCCTGCAGGGCAGAATTATTAAAATACCCCTATGTGTTATGAGTAAGACTTATGTATACTATATGTTTTCTACTACATTCATGTATTATTATATTGCATATGGGCCGGGGTTATGATTGGAGGAAGTTTATATAATGGTCGCACGGTCGCTTGACAACTGTGGATCCAACGAAGGCTTTTAATCCACGAGCAGTTTTGCTGTAACAATGAGTGGTGCCGCAACCGGTGCCATAACGGGTGTATAAGGACGGGGTCGAGTATCTCCCCACAAGAGTGCAGGGTTTGAAGGGGGTGTACAGGGTTTGTTATGGGTATTGTGCATTGCATGCGCATATTGATATCTGAGATATTGGCTCGGGCCCAACCGAGGCCACTATGGTCTTAGGCTCAAAGGCTATTATATTGTGATATGGGCTCAGGCTCAACTGAGGCCACTATGGGCTAAGGCCCAAAGGCCATTGATATTGAATAGGGCTTAGGCCCAATCTGATTGTTGCATGATTACTTGTTTGACGAGGGTCGTACACACAGAGTTTCGACACTCACTCCCTCTTTCTAATTTTTTCAAGTGACCCTCGGTAGGCGGCTCGACATAGGAGAGAACTCGGAGGTGGCCACACTACACTGCTATTTACTTTGAGGATTACTAGTTTTATTTACTTTCCTTATTTTACATTGTTTTGTTGCAATAAGGAGTTTTATTTGCGGTGCGATTTTATATTTGGATTTTATTATTATTATTATAACTGCTAAAGTTTCAAACTCAAACAGGATTTTTAAAATTAAACATATTTTCTAAATCAACAAAAATATCTGAACGTTTTCTTAAAATATGAGCTTTTGCTATAATTTAACAAGATATACACTTGGGTTTTCAACTTATAAACTCAAAGCTTTTACTCAAACTCACTTAAACTTTTGATTAAGCGAGCCTTCTAATGAACACATTTTAAGCTAAGTTATTTTCTAACAAAGTTGTTTGAAAATAAACCCTTATTCGAACCATAGACGGATGAATGTCTTCAAAGTCTTCCAAGTATACGATTTATACGAGTTACACTTCAATGTGACACCACCAGATTCTGCCATAACGTCTGGGCCAGGTTTGGGATTACACATTTAGTGGTATTAGAGCCCAGTTACAAAGCTAGGGCTGTGAAATGGGCCTTAGACTTTTGGGTTTTAAAATTATTTTTGAGTGGATCAAAATATTTTGAAAATGTTTATTGTATGGCACACCGGGTCTCTGTCGTCAAGCCAAGTAAGTACCCTTAACACTTTAATTTACTGAACTGTTGTAGATAGAGATACTCTGATCCCTTAGATATTTAGAATTGAAGTTTGTATTTATTCTATATATTTTATGTAAATGAGATATTCTGGATACGTGATTAAATTATTTGGATCAGAGTGCACAGAAGAAGCGTAACGGTGTAACCTGTTTTGAGTGTCTAGTAGATAGTTGGAAATTTCGAGGGCGAAACTTTTTTAAGGGGGTAGAGTTGTAACGCCCTGATCTTGGGCTTAGAAGAATTGGGCCTTGGGCGTGGGTGTGTTCAAAATTTTTGAGAGTATGATAACGGCACAAATTGCAAGTTAGAATGGTTGGGCTAGTGATTTTAAAGTATTTAGGGGTCTCTATGAAGTCCTGAGTTCGAATTTTGTGTTAGGAAAATTTTTGTTTTTTAGTCTTTAAGGAACCCTAACCCCAGGAGTTATGACCTTTAAATAAATGGAGAAGAAATATGACACAAGTTAGGTTGTGGTGTAGTGGCTAAGTGGCGCCACTTAGGGAGTAGGGAGGTGGCGTCATTAGTTGGCAAGGGGATCCTTGGTTCGAGTCCTAGCATGGTAATATTTTAGATTTATTTTTACACTATGGACGGCTAGTGGTGGCATTAGAGTTGAACTCTGAAGGAAGTGATCAAAAGAGAAATTCAAGGAAGTGATAATAGAGAAAACTTAAGAAGAGATTGAGGGGTAGAGAAGTGGAGCTAAATTGGGAATTTGGGGATAGGTAAATATGGCTATAGTATATATAGGTGCCGATTTTGGGATTAAGGCTAATGCCGAATTCTTCCTTTCTGTTTTTCTGAAAACACTTTTCTCTCAAAATATCTAAAAGCCGAAATCCCTTATTCTTTCTCTTTTATTTTGTGCCCATTTCTTCCCTTCCTTCATCATCAAACCCTTTTCTTTCTTGCTCCTAGTTGACCTTCCCTAAAGCCGAATATCTTTTGGCCAAAATTCTGTGGTGTCGCCACTTTGTCTTCAACATTGGCCGATCGATTCTTGTGTAAGTACTTTACTTTCTTTTAGTTGGTCTTTCTAGTACTGATTCCGTCTCTCCCTCACTCTTTCTAAATCAATTTTGGTAGGGGATTAGTATCAAATCTCGGATTTTAGATCTCTTCCGAATTGCTCATTAAGTGTTTTTGGGTTTTTGGGTAAGTGTTCATCACTTTGGTTTTAGGGGTTGGCCGAATGGTCATTTATGTTATAAGGGTGACTCGTGTTGGATGCAAGTCACCTATTACTTAGGATCTAATGGTTAAGTCGGTGCAGATCTAGGAGTAATAACGGTTAGTGATTAAAGAAAAAGCTATTAGGACTTGTCGCGCAAGGTAAGGCTATGGTAAGATTTTGGTTCTTGGTAAAGATTGTGGTTAAGCATATGATTAATTGAAGGGTGGTGTTGATTGTAGGCTCGTGGCTAAGGAGATTGTAGCATATTTCATTATCAGGTGTGTACATACATTGCACACACACAATAGATCAACAAATCTCGAAATGTCGAAATGCCGAAGTGTCGAAATACCGAAATGCCGAAATGCTGAAATGTCGTGTGAGTGCGCGAACACTCGTATGAGGGTAACTATATGTTATTAGAGACTCCGTGAGCAATCTCATAGACTTGGGTCAAGTTTTGGCCAACTGGGCCAGAATGGGCCAAATGGGCCCGACGGGCTCGTGGGCCCAGATAAACAGAAATTGGTAGATCGATAATAAGTGACGAGCTGATTAAGTTGGTTGTATCACGTGGAATAGATTTATGCCTGATGGGCTGTATAGATGTGACTGGGCCTAATGTGTCATATAAATATGATTGGGCCTGATGGGCTATATGAATGTATGAAAGCAAGTAGACTTGCTAGGGTTTTATAATGGACTTTTAGGCCTAGTTTGTAATGAATCCTTAAGCAGCACAAAACTTAATTAATTTCTCAAGTGCATCTGTAGACAAGTTATAAGGTTAGAGTGTGGCAGTAGGCATATGCATGTCTAAGATTGGATCTAGGGAGAGCTTGGTACTTAAGCGATCTTAATGACGCACCTCCTCTTCTCTAGAATCTTACCTGGTGCATAGTGTCCGTTCACTTTAAACAACGAGGACTTGTTAAAGGGCCAAAGTTCATAATTAAGACCCATAATGTTAAGAAATGACCAAAATACCCCTGTAGGGTAGAATTACTGAAATACCCCTGTAGGGTAGAATTACTGAAATACCCCTATAGGGTAGAATTATTGAAATACCTCTATGTGTTATGAGTAAGACTTATGTATGCTATATGTTTTCTACTACATTCATGTATTATTATATTGCATATGGACCAGTATTATGATTGGAAGAAGTGTATATAAGGGTCGTACAGCCGTTTGACGACTGTGGATCTAACGAATGCTTTTAAGCCACGAGCTGCTCTACTACAATGATAAGTAGTACCACAACCGGTGCTATAATGAAGGCTGTTAAGCCATTAGTAGTTCTGCTACAACGATGAGTGGTGCCGCAACCGGTGTCATAACAGGTGTATAAGGATGGGTGGGTCGAGTATCTCCCTACAGGAGTGGAGGGTTGGAAGGGGGTGTATAGGGTTGGTTATGGGTAAATGTGTATTACATGCACATATTGATATCTGAGATATGTGCTCGGGCCCAACCGAGGCAACTATGGTCTTAGGCCCAAAGGCCGTTGTATACTGTGATATGGGCTTAGGCTCAACTGAGGCCACTATGGGCTAAGGCCCAAAGTTCACCGATATTGAATAGGGCTTAGGCCCAATCTAATTGTTGCATGATTTCTTGTTTGACGAGGGTTATACACACTGAGTTTCGACACTCACTCCCTCTTTTTAATTTTTTTTTAGGTGACTGTCAATAGGCGGCTCGACATAGGAGAGAACTTGGAGGTGGGCACACTACGCTACTATTTACTTTGAGGATTACTAGTTTTATTTACTTTCTTTATTTTACAATGTTTTATTGGGTTGTAATAAGGCCTTTTATTTGCGGTATGAGTTTATATTTGGATATTATTATTATTATAACTGCTAAAGTTTCAAACTCAAACAGGATTTCTAAAATTAAACATGTTTTCTAAATCAACATAAATATCTGAACGTTTTCTTAAAATATGAGCTTTTGCTATAATTTAACAAGATATGTACACTTGGGTTTTCAACTTATAAACTCAAAGCTTTTACTCAAACTCACCTAAACTTTTGATTAAGCGAACCTTCTAATGAACACATTTTACGCTAAGTTATTTTCTAACAAAATTGTTTGAAAATAAACCCTTATTCGAACCACAGACGGATGAATGTCTTCAAAGTCTTCCAAGTATACGATTTATACGAGTTACACTTCAATGTGACACCACCAGATTCGGCCATAAAGTCTGGGCCGGGTTTGGGGTTATATATTTAGTGGTATCAGAGCCCGGTTACAAAGCTGGGGCTGTGAAATGGGCCTTAGACTTTTGGGTCTTAAAATTGTTTTTGACTGGATCAAAATAGTTTGAAAATTTTTATTGTATGGCACACCGAGTCTCTGTCGTCAAGCCAAGTAAGTACCCTTAACACTTTAATTTACTGAACTGTTGTAAATAGAGATACTCTGATCACTTAGATATTTAGAATTGAAGTTTGTATTTATTCTATGTATTTTGTGTAAATGAGATATTCTGGATACGTGATTAAATTATTTGGATCAGAGTGCACAGAAGAAGCGTAATCGTGTAACCTATTTTGAGTGTCTAGTAGATAGTTGGAAATTTTGAGGGCGAAACTTTTTTAAGGGGGTAGAGTTGTAACACCCTGATCTTGGGCTTAGAAGAATTGGGCCTCGGGCGTAGGTGTGTTTAAAATTTTTGAGAGTATGATAACGGCATAAATTGCATGTTAGAATGGTTGGGCTAGTGATTTTAAAGTATTTAGAGGTCTCTATGAAGTCTTGAGTTCGAATTTTGGGTTAGGAAAATTTTTGTTTTTCAGCCTTTAGGGAACCCTAACCCCAGGGGTTATGACCTTTAAATAAATGAAGAAGAAATAGGGCACAAGTGATGTTGTGGTGTAGTGGCTAAGTAGCGCCACTTAGGGAGTAGGGAGGTGACGTCTTTAGCTGGCAAGAGGATACTAGAAGCTTGAAAACTCAGCCACTTATTTCTTATCCAAATCAAGAAAGAAGAAAAATCGACCTTGACTGGGGGAAAGGTAAGGTTACGAACTAAATCGAAAAAACTAGCATTTTGTACCGAGGTATGTTTATATGTGAATAATGTTTTTTTTCAAGTTTATGATTACTTATTTTTTTAATCTTATCATGTGAGAAATTATGTGAAGTGTAAATCGATAAGTATCGTCAAGTGTCGACAAGTGATAGAACCTAATTGAACCTTAGGAATCAATTAGGATACGAGTGACATGACACTAGGAAACCCAATGTATAAGTGATTAAGTGTTTTCCAGGTGCTTGTCTAGTACGACTACCAGTGGCTAGGTAATCCTACATTTGTTGCGGATGCCTGTTAGCTTGTGTGAGCAGCACTAACTAGTTACTTCTGACTGTTAGCTTGTGTAAGTAGGCCCATGAATAGCTTGATAATGAGCTTTTAAGTGATAAGTGTTAAGTCATAGCCTCGGCTACAATAAGTGTGGCACCTATGTGCCAACCCTTCCATGTATCCTTTAAAATTCCATGTGGTTCAACGGGTAACGAAGTTATTATGGTTAAACGTATATGACGGGGTTATGAGATGATGCATGTGCAGGTTTATGTTTAAAGTGTATATATTATGTGATATGTGCTCATCGTGTTTAATCGATAAAGTGGTAAGGTTAAGTGAGTAAGTGATGAATAAACTCTCTTTGTGGCTAAGTGAACTTATTGTATGTTATTATTAAGTATTATAAGAATTAATTTCCCATTATTTACATATAGACTTCCTAAGCTTTATAGCTTACCCTTTTCTTCTCCCCATTTTCCCTTATAGGTTCGTCAAGCTAGCTCGAGGCTTGGTGATCATCAGGAAATCCCATCTACACTATCAACCATTATTTTGGTATTTTGTTTGAACACTTAAGATTATGTCATGTATAGGTAGTCTATTCATTTTGTCATGTGTCATAGTCCATTGGCCAAATGATTGGCATATAGTTGTTGATAGCCATTCTGTAAAAGGTCACTTGAAATTAGCCATTTTTTTACAAAGTTTACCTAAATAGGTTATTTGTGATTATGAGGTGCAAATGTTGCATGTGATGCATGGATGAGTTTTGTGTTTAATATTGAGTATGTGATGGTGAAATCAATGTCACGAATGTTATTGTAAGTGTTTGGTATTGTTATGAGAAGTGTTTGTGATATTGGTGCATGTTTTTAAGTTTTTTAGGGTGGCAAATGCCTTGGAAAATAGCCTGTATTTGTCCACATGGTTAGGGACACGGGCGTGTGTCCAGGCCATGTGAGACACACGGTTCGCCCCATGGGTGTTTAGTCCGGCCGTGTGTCCCTTGCACCTTAAGTTAAAAAGAATTGTTGATGTCTTGGTCATGTGGGAGACACGGCCTTGTGTCTCAACCGTGTGGGAGACATGGCCTCACACACGAGCATGTGCCTTGGCCATGTGATGTTTAGAATTGCTGATGTCAGAAACAGAATACTCAAGTTTTTGCACACAGGCTAAGACACGGGCGTGTCGTGGCCGTGTGAGGGACACGAGCCATGGACACTGGCGTGTGCCAGGCCGTGTGAAAACCCCTATAGGTTTGATGTTAGAAAATAAATACACATGGGCAAGGGCCACGGGTGTGTACCTATAGACTTAAGCCGTGTGAGTTACACGAGCCTTCGACACAGCCATGTTTATGGTTCACACGGGTGTGTTGTCCATCCACACGGGCATGTGCCCTGTTTTCAGTTATTTTTCTTGAAAGTTTTCTAAGTACTCGAATAAGTCCCAAATCGAGTTTGAAGTACGTTTTAAGTCTTGTAAGCTATTATTAAGGACTGCAAGACAAAGTTAGAAAATTTTTAAATTAGAACAGAGTTTTATGGACCGAAAATGTATAATTGTAAGAGTTTTAGTTAGGTAACGCCTCGTACCCTGTTCCAGCGTCAGATATGGGTAAGAGGTGTTACACCGTTAATTTCTCTTTTTCGCGTTTCTCTTTGAATTCTTGATCTATAATGTAAAATTATTAATTTATCAGTATCTAATTCTATTCTAATGCACTTCACAATTTATTCCTCTTAATTTTTGAAATTGCACATTTACCCTAATTTTTACAGTTTTTGTAATTTAGTCACTGATCAATTAACCCCTCAATTGTGCTAATTTTTCTCAATTAACACTTTGTCCTATCATTTTAAACTATTTAAAAACCTATGAAAATCAAAATTTTAGCACTAAACCATTCCAAACTTTTTCACAATTAGGTCATAAAATTAATTTCTATCAAAATTACTTAAAAAATTGTCATATAACAAAATTAAAGCTTCAATTCCATGTTCATTCATCATAAAAATGCAGCACTCATCAATGGTAACTTTCAAAATCACCCATGAAATAAAAAACTAATGAAATAAATAGTTGGACCCAATTGTAAAAGTATCAAAATCACAAAATTACAAGAAATAATAAAAAATTTAACATACATGGTATAAATATATGAAAAACCAACTTAGAGGGACTCTTCAATGGCTTTTTTGGCTGAGAAATATGAAGAAATTTCTAGAAACTCTTTTAATTTAGATTTTTATTTGTTAATTTTGCAAAATTTCCAATTTTGCCCTTGTTACATCAATTTTTTCATATTTTTCTCTTCTTATGCTGCCTCAACTATCCCCTATTGGCATATTTATGCCTTAAGTGCCTTTTTATTCATCACTTAAGCTATTTAATCATTTTAGCAAGTTTTGCACTTTTTTCAATCTAGTCTTTTTTTTTAATTAACTATAAAATTGTTAAAAGTTTCTAACGAAACTTTAATTCTATCTTAATAATACTTCGTAAATATTTATAAAAATATTTACAACTCGGGTTATGAAATCGAGGTCTTGATACCTCGTTTTCAAAGCAATTTACCTAATAATTTCTTTTAAATCACAAAAATTCACTAATTTAAAAATATTTCTAAGATCACACTCAACTTATAAATATTAATTTATTTAATTTTCTAAACTCACTCGTCGGATTTAGTAATCTTGAATCACCATTTTCGACACCACTTAAAGTTGGGCTGTTATAACTCTCCCCCTTTAGGAAATTTCGTCCTCAAAATTTGGTACCTTAGAATAAGTTCGGATACTGTGATCTCAATGACTCTTTTTTTTTCCACATTGCCTTCTCCAAACCATGTCGATGCCACAACACTCTAACTAACGAGACTCATTTATTTTATAATTCTTTAACTTCTCGAGCTAAAATCTTCACTGGTTCCTCTAAATAAGTCATATCTGGTTGAAGCTTAATTTCTGTGTGCGAAATCACATCATGAATCTTTTCAAGTTCTTAAGGTAGAGCTAACTAATAAGCCACAGGGCCAATTCTTTCTACAATTTCATACGGTCCAATAAATCTTGGACCTAATTTCCCTTTTCTATCAAGCCGCATTACTTTCTTCCACGGTGAAACTTTTAGGAATACACGATCACCCACATTAAACTCTATATCTCTTCTCTTCAAATCTACGTATGATTTCTAACGGTCGAAAGCAGCGTTCAAACTGCCTTAGATAATTCAAACTTTCTCTTTAGTTTCCCGAATCAAATCAACTCCTACTAGCTTAGCTTCATTCAATTTAGGCCAATATAACAAAGTATTACATTTTCTTCCATACAGAGCTTCAAAAGGTGCCATTTTGATACTAGATTGATAACTATTATTATATGCAAATTCAGCCAAAGGTAAGTACCTTTCCCAGCTATCTCCGAACTCAAGTATACAACACCTCAACATGTGTTCTAAGATCTGAATCACTCGCTCTGATTGCTTGTTAGTATGGGGATGAAATGCTATACTAAAATTTAACTTGGTGCCTAGAGCTTCTTGTAGTATACTCCAAAATCTCGATGTAAATCTTGGATCTCGATCCGAAATAATTGATGTTAGAACCCATGTAATCTCACAATGTCTGATATGTACAATTTCGCTAATTTCTCAACCGAAAAGTCAATTCTGATTGGAATAAAATGCATCGATTTAGTCAATCTATCCACAATCACCCAGATCGAATCTTTCTTTCTTGGAGTCATAGATAATCCAGATACAAAATCTATAGTAATATGCTCCCATTTCCACTCAAGAATCGTGATAAGTTGTAACAAACTAGTCGGTACTTGGTGTTCTACTTTGACCTGCTGACAAATCAAACATCTTGCAACAAACTTGCAAATTTCTTGTTTCATTCCAGACCACCTATACATCTTTTTCAAATCACAATACATTTTCATACTACTCGGGTGTATAGAATACATACTACTATGAGCTTCAGAAAGAATATCATTTTTCAAGTCTAAATTAATCGGAACACAAATTCTGTTGCGATAATATAGCATACCGCTATCATCAATGGTATACTCTGAATTCAAATTGTCTCGAACCATCTGTTTCTTCGACACTAGTCTCGTATCTTCATCTTGCAACTCTCGAATTCGCTGAAGAAATACAAGTTTTGATTTTAACTCTACTAATATAGAACCATCTTCATTAACCGATAAATGAGCATTCATTGATCGAAGTGCAAACAAGGATGACTTTCGATTGAGTGCGTCTGCTACCACATTAGCTTTTCCCAGGTGATAATCAATAACCAGGTCATAATTTTTCAATAGCTCTAGCCACCATCTCTGTCTCAAATTCAGCTCTTTCTGAGTCAATAAATACTTCAAACTCTTATGATCTGTATACATATAACACTTCTCACCGTACTAGTTGTGTGTCCAAATTTTCAGAGCAAACACAATTGCAGCTAATTCAAGATCATGTGTAGGATAATTTCTCTCATGAGGTTTTAATTGCCGCGAAGCATAAGTTACCACTTTTCCAGATTGCATTAATACACATCCTAAACCATTTAGAGATACGTCACTGTACACAACATACAGAATTCTAAATTCTGGCTGAGTCAGAACTGGAGCCTCTGTTATCTTCTTCAACTGGTCAAAACTCTGCTGACACTCGTCAGACCAAACAAATTCAACATTCTTTTGTAGTAATCGGGTCATCGGTGAAGCAATTATCGAAGAGTTCTTGACAAATCGGTGATACTATCTTGCTAATCCCAGAGAACTTCGCACTTTTGTTATATTCTTTGGAATTTTCCAATTTACCACTACAGACACTTTGCTCGAATCCACTAGAATTCCTTTAGCTGATACAATGTGACCCAAAAATCCAACCTCGTGAAGCCAAAATTCACATTTACTGAATTTTGCATATAGTTTCTTTTCTCTCAAGGTCTGTAGCACAATTCTTAAGTACTGTGCATGCTTAGATTCGGTCTTTGAATAGATCAGTATATCATTGATAAACACAACCACAAATCTATCCAAATAGGGTTGAAAAATTTGATTCATCAAATCCATGAAAGTAGTAGGAGCATTGATCAATCCAAATGGCATAACTAAAAACTCATAATATCCATACCAAGTTCTAAAAGCAGTTTTTGGCACATCACACTCTTTAACCTTCAGCTAATAATACCCGTATCTAAGATCTATTTTCAAAAATACTGCAGCACCTTTTAACTGATCAAACAAATCGTCAATGTGTGGCAATGGATATTTGTTCTTAATTGTAAACTTGTTCAACTATCTGTAGTTAATGCACAATCTCAAAGAACCATCCTTCTTTTTCACAAATAGAACAGGTGCACCCCAAGGAGACATACTCAGTCTGATGAACCCTTTGTCTAACAACTCTTGTAATTGTACCTTTAACTCTTTTAACTCAGCTGCTGCCGTACGATATGGTGTCACGGATATAGGGGTTGTTCCCGATACCACATCAATTACAAACTCAACTTCACAGTCTGGTGGCAAGCCCGATAATTCCTCAGAAAACACATCAGTAAACTCACTGAAACTATTCTAACTTTGATTCAGAATTTTGGGTATAAAAAATATAGGCTAAAAATGCCTAATTTCCTTTGCGTAATAATCTCTGAACAGAAATAGTTGAAATGATTTTAACAGTATCAATCAGATTCTCAAACTCTACTGAAATTACCTCTACTGTCTGACATCTCAAATTAATCTGTTTCTCTCGACAATTCACTACAGCATCATGCTTCGTTAACCAATCCATTCCCAAGATAACATCAAATCCCGAAAGGGTAGCAACATCAAATCAGCAGAGAATTCACAACCTTTTATTTTCAGTGGACAGTTTCGACACACTAAATTAACTATCACACTTTGGCCTAATGGATCAAGTTATCATAATTAGTAGACTCAACATACATTTTCTTTTCAGTTACTAATGCAGTACAAATATAAGATTGCATGGATCCAGGATCAATCAATGCATACACAATAGTATCGAAAAGATAGAAAGTACCAATAATTACGTCTGGGGCTGTTGCTTCTTCTCTTGCTCAGATGGCATATGTACGTGCAGGGGCCCTAACTTTTGACCGAGTAGTGGAATCTTTCATAACTGAACGGGCAGTCCCTGTAGCACTACTTTGACCCAAACGTTTGCCTTTTTGAAGAGTAGTTATTTACTTTTCTTTTTGTTCTCCCTCCTCTTTCAACAATTGAGGGCAATCTTGAATGAAATGATTAGTTGCCCTACATTTATAACAAGCTTCTGTCTTGTCCTAATATTCACCGAAGTGAGGCTTACCACAATATTTGTATCTAGGTTTGGGAACATTCTGCACACTGCCAATACTAGCTACAGGTTTAATAGTTACCCCAACTTCTTGCTGAGTTGCTTTTTTCTTGTTTGATTGTCTCGACATTGAGGTGGATCGACCTAAATCATCTCTAAACTTTTTAGCCGAAAATGCTGAAAATGATTTCGAGGTGTAACAACCCTAACCCATATCTATTGTCAGAATAGGGTTTCAAGGCATTACTAGAGTTTACAGAACATTTAAAAATATTGAGTCAAACACTATTCATTATTTGAATTTATTCATAATGTCCCTTGAATGGGCCCTTGAGGCCCAAAACATGCATTAAAATTGATTCGAGACTAAATCACAATCTTGGGAAATTTTTCGCAATATTCTAAAAATTTTCTCACTTAAATGAGTCACACGTCTGTGTGGTAAGGGACATACCTATGTGGTAAGGGACATGCCCGTGTGGTTAGGCCATGTGGGTTTACACACCTGTGTCCCTAACCCGTGTAACTCTCTGACTTGCAACCCATGAAGAAATTAGGATCACACAGCCAAGTCACACGCCCGTGTGCTAGGCTGTGTGGTTATTTCAATTTTTTAAAAAAAAAAGGTGCAGGTTTCACACGGTCGTATCACACACCCGTGCTTCCAGGCCGTGTACCTCACATGACTAAGGCGCATGCCCGTGTTGAGCTCGTGGGCTTAATATAGGGCATTCTATTTCTCAAATTTTTGGATGCAGGGGACACACGGCCTTGACACACGCTCGTGTGTCTACTTGTGTGTCACACACAGCCTAGGCATACGCCCATGTATCTACCCATGTGGACAAAATAATGCTATTTTCCAAGCCCTATTTTTCACCCATTTTCATCCAACACCTGCACTAATACATTTAACCATTCAATATATCATATTATCATATGCACACTTATTTCCAAACTTACCCTCTTTAACATGCATAAGTAACTTGTCCAATTCAACCTTACTTTTCTATAACATCCATGATTCATCTAGTTTTCTTTAAGTCTACCAAGTATACATGTAATACAAGATTTACTTATAAATGTGCCAAAATCAAGTCATTCTTAGCCATGCCCATGGCTAGTTTACATTTATCCATTTCAACATCAACATTGGTACTAATAGCCTATACATGCCATTATACCAAAATAAAACATCTTTGTATACCAAAATGAGTAGGTTGATAGTGTGATGATGCTTCGACCTATCTCCAACTTTTACGAGCTTCCAAGCACAATAAAACAAGGAAAATAAGGCTAAGTAAGCACTTAGTGCTTAGTAAGTTCATGTAACAAGAAACTAACTTACCAAGTGTTTCCATTAAATTTAATCAATCATGCATGTATTCAAGCAAATCGATCATTATCCTATTATACACAACTTCAACACTCAAAGTTAGTCAAATAATTTCACATAATACAAACTCATAGATAAGCTCATCATGTCATATACTCAACATGCTTAATTCCCATATCGCATGTGCATTTTCAAGAGAAAATATCTCAAGTTTCATCATCCCTTTCCAAGTTTTACTCGTTGAATTTATCGAAATATCGATGGATCCTCTTATATAGTACATTTAAGGTGTACTAAACTCTCGAGCCATCTTTTCAAGTCATTCGGGTAAATCATATACTTCGATGCTCATGTAGAGCTATGGTAGTTCCACAACTTATGCAAAATTACTACTAATCTCTTTAATACCTCGATGATCACACAGAGTTACGGTAGTCCACAACATATGCAACTACCAATCACTATTCTTATACATCGATGCTCATACAGAGCTACGGTAGTCCACAACATATGCGACTACCAATCATTATACTTGTAGGACTTTATCTTGTAATGCTCGAGAGGTTTATCAGGATTACTCAGCTGAGCTAAATCCTGTCTGTAATATATTTAGAATCGCCTTTACACTAATCCACAGAGTTTCCTTCATTCAACCGGGACTTATCCCTTTTCTCAATGCAATATCAACCATTTCATCATATTTATACATTGAGCATTCAATTTAACATTCATATCACATATCATGCATTTCAAGATTTATTATTAAGTTACAAGAACTTACCTCGATGTTTGTTCGTACAAAAATCTAATAATCCGAAATCTTTTCTTTTCCTATATCCAAATTTGTATTTGGTCTTTCTGGATCTATATAAATGAATTTAATCATCAATCTATCACATTTCATATTCTTTTAGACTTAATTTACACTCTTGGAAAAAAAATACTATTTTGCCCTTAAATTTTTCATTAATTCTAATTTTGTCCTTAGTCTCGGAAAATGAAATTCATGAAATTGAATCCTCTTTCCAAGCCTAGCCAAAAATTTCATGTAATATTTACAGCACATATATTTCTAAAAAATCAGAGTTTTTCTTTAAATTGCACAAGTTTTCAATTTAATCCCGAAATCCCAATTTCATGCAAAATCATTTTGTAAAAATTGTTTATCTACTGTCAATCTTTCATTTTCTACCATAAATTTTCAATTTTCAGCAAGTTCATCCATGGCACAAAATTTAAACTTTGACATCTTTTCAAATTAATCCCCAAAATAGAAAGTTTAAGTTTTACCGATCTCAAAAATATAAAAATTACTAAAAACAAGACTTGATTACTTACTTATTTATGCCAATAATGTCTCTTCCCTTTCTCCTAGGGTTTTTATAGAAAATTTGGGGATGAAGATGAATAAAATGAAGATATTTCTATGTTAATTTAATTATCATCTTTATTTTTCCTAAATTCCAATTTAGTCCTTTTCTTTTTTCTCAAATTCCATGGATGATTCATCCATAAAAATCTACTAACTTTTGATTGATGGTTTAATCACCATATAACGACCTTAAGTTTTGAATTCCATAGCCATTTAATCCTTCTAGCTTCTAGAATTTAAGTTCTACATTTTATGCAATTTAGTCCTTTTTCTAATTAATCACTAAAATCAGTAAAATTTTCCTATCAGTATTTTTATACAACTTTCCTATCATAATATGGACATACAATAATATTAAAATAAATTCTCTTTTTAGCTCAAATTTGTGGTCCCAAAACCACTGTTCTGATTTCATTAAAATTGGGCCGCTAAAGGAGGAGTCTTATAAGATTCTTTATTTCTTCTTTCTCGTTGCATTTTTGTGTTGTACACTTCTTCCATTTTCTAAGCACGATTTGACAGAACAACAAATTCTTGTATCTTTGTGCCCCCAATCATCATTCTAGTCTCATCATATAACCCTTCCTCTAATTGAATACACATCTCTTCCTCAGTTGGGATAATATCCCGAGCATATTTACTAAGGTATACAAATTTCCTCTCATATTCAGCCACAAACCTATTTTCTTGTCGCAAATCAAGGAACTCCCTTTTCCTTTTATCCAGATACCTCCTACCTACTTATTTCTTTTTAAATTCATTCTGGAAAAATTCCCAAGAAATTTTCTCTTCCGGTACTACGGCTTCTATCGTCTCCCACCAATTATATGTTTCCTATTTCAATAAAGAAATAGCACACCTCAAATAATCTTCTAGGGGACAAGCCATTTCTTTAAAAACTCTGACTGTGTTCTAGAGCCAATACTCAGCTTTAACAAGGTCATCATTGACCGACCCCAAAATTCTTCGGCCCTAAACTTTCTGAGTTTCTTTATCGGAGCACGCTTACTTGATTCAGTTATCAGAGGAGGTGGAGGAGCAACTTGAGGCTCTGCTGATTGTACTGTAGGGGGAGGAGGTTGCTGAGCCAGATTCCTTTCTTGCATAAGATCATTAAACCACTAATTCATTAACCCGTAGAATATATTTTTGAGCTATTGTTCTTGAGTCGAGTTATTGGGACGTTACTACTCGTGCTCAGATGTTTGTGCTCTGTTATTAGCTTCATCATGTTCGGCATGTTTGGATCTATCAGACATCTTTACAATCTATAAGAAAAACAAGGGATAGATCAAAGCATACACATCACACTATCACAGATTTATATGGCATGTATATATAAACACTTTAAACATTACATTCGTTCCAAGAATCAGCTAAATTGAAGCTCTGACACTAATAAATGTAACACCCCTAACCCGTATCCGTCACCAGAACAGGGTTACGGAGTATTACTGGAGTTTACAGAATAATTTCTGATAATTTAAGTCATTTACTATTCATTTTTTGAATTTAATCATAACATCCCTTACATGGGCCCTCGAGGCCCAAAACATGCATTAGAAATGAGACTAAATCAGGATCATAGAAAATTTTTAGTAAAATTTCAATTTTTATTACATAAAAGAGTCACATGCCCGTGTGTAAGGGAGACACTCGTGTGGTCAGGTCATGTTGCTTCACATGCCTATGTCCCTAACCTGTGTAACTTTGTAACTTGTAACCCATGAAGAAATTAAGGTCACACGACTAAGCCACACGCTCATGTGCTAGGCAGTATACCTTACACAGTTGAGACACACGCCCGTGTCTCTGCTCGTGCGCTCAATCCTAAGCATTCTATTTCTCAATTTTAGGATGCATGGGACACACGACCAAGCCACATGCCCATGTACCAGGTCGTGTGTCACACACGGCCAAGACACACACCCGTGTGTCTACCCGTATGGACGAAAATAGGCCATATTATGGCCACATTTCTCACCCTTTTCACACCCAACCTGCACATAACACTTTCACAAGCAATATAGCTCAACCAATCAACCAATTCATGCTAAAATATGTATGAACTATGTTCTAAAATCATATACATATCAAGTTCTAATACATAAATACTTATTTAAGTATCACAATCTCAATTCTAACTATTTCATTACCAATTCAACCCTATACATGCCATATAAACCAAAAAGATATATAATAAAATTCTGCCGGGGAAATATCTGGATAGTGTGATTTGAAAAGGTGATCTGATCCTCCAGAATCTTGTCAATCTTCAAGAAAAATTTAACACCCAAGAGTAAGCTTATATAAGCTTAGTAAGTTCATAAGCTTTAATGATAATTCTTACCGAATATATCATAACAATTTATAAAACAAGTATTTCATTTACACTTCCTGCCAATCACATTTCCAATGACAAATTCATGTGAGTAAGCCCAATATTGTTAACTATTTAAGTTCGATTGTTAACTATTTAAGTTCGATCACTTTAATTCACATATCATTTGTCCCCCTTTTATCAATTTAGCAAACATCTTACGAAAGTGAGTACGTAATTTTTTTCTGATGCCATAGTCCAACTATGGTCTTATACCTATTCATTTACTGCCATGGTCCAAGCATGTTCTTACGTTCACTGATGTTTACTAATATTCACTGTGGTCCACTGATGCCATAGCCCAGCTATGGTCTTTTCACTTGAATGCGATAACCTAAATATGGTCTTACATCTTCACTATGCCATGGTCCAACCATGGTCTTATCCGTCAATTCATCACTTTTCACTAGACGATCGTACTCAATTCAGCGTTCTATCTAATTTGATCTCTTAATTTGATTTCATATTTTTATAATAACCATAATTCAATAACATACATTTGAATTAATACATTATCTATTGCTTAATTTAACAAATAATCAGAAGAATTTAGTCGTATGAACTTACCTAGGACAATTTGTAGAAGTTGTAGCGATTTAGGGACAAATCCGTTAATTTCTCTTTTCCGCGTTTATTTTTGGATTCTTTATCTATAATGTAAAATTATTCATTTATCAGTATCTAATTCTATTCTAATGCACTTCACAATTTATGCCCCTTAATTTTTGAAATTGAACATTTACCCTAAATTTTATAATTTTTACAATTTAGTCCTTGCTTAATTAACCCCTCAATTGAGCTAATGTTTCTCAATTAACACTTTATCCTATCATTTTAAACTTCTTAACAACCTTTGAAAATCAAAATTTCAACACTAAACCTTAATTCCAAACTTTTTCACAATTAGGTCCTAAAATCAATTTATATCAAAATTACTTAATAAAATCATCATATAACAAAATTAAAGCTTTAATTCCATGTTCATTCATCATAAACATCCAGAAATCATCAATGGTAACTTTCAAAATCACCCATGAAATAAAAAACTAATGAAATAAATAGTTGGACCTAATTGTAAAAGTATCAAAATCACAAAATTACAAGAAATAATAAAAAATTAAACTTAAATGATTAAAATATATGAAAAACCAGCTTAGAGGGACTCTTCAATGGCACTTTTGGCTGAGAAATATGAAAAATTGCTAGAAACTCTTTTAATTTAGATTTTTATTTGTTAATTTTGCAAAATTTCCAATTTCGCCTTTGTTACATCAATTTTTTTCAGATTTTTCTCTTATGCCGCCTCAACTATCCCCTATTGGCATATTTATGCCTTAAGTCCCTCCTTATTCATCACTTAAGCTATTTAATCATTTTAGCAAGTTTTGCACCTTTTTCAATCTAGACCTTTTTATTTAATTAACTATCAAAACGTTAAAATTTTCTAACGAAACTTTAGTTCTATCTTAATAACACTTCTTAAATATTTATAAAAATATTTACGACTTGGTTTATGAAATCGAGGTCTCGATACCTCGTTTTCAACCCAATTTACCTAATAATTTCTTTTAAATCACAAAATTCACTAATTTAAAAATATTTCTAAGATCACACTCAACTTATAAATATTAATTTATTTAATTTTCTAAACTCACTCATCGGATTTAGTGATCTCGAATCACCATTTCTGACATCACTGATAGTTGATACGGGTTAGGGGTATTACATTTGTTTATTAAAAAAAATCATATTTTTTAAATTTAATATATTTTTTTAAGTTCAAAATACACGGTGACAAGAGTTGGAAGATAATTGAAACAACTAAGCAAGCAAATAAGGTAACCTGTATATAAAAGATTAATAAATAAATTATGAGGGGTTGAATGTTAATAACAAATTTGATTATGGTGGGTGACAATGGTTGGTGACAATGGTTACAAGGAATTAAAGTAATTTTTTTTTTAAATTTTATGGTGGGTGACAATGGTTACAAGGACTCAAAGTCATTTTTTTATAATTTAACTCAAACAAATATATTTGATTCAATTCTATTCGAAGTCCATCTCACTCGACTTGATTTGAGAATATTTCAAATCGAGTTAGGATGATAAAATAAGATTCATCAACTCAATTAACTCAAACTTTTTTATTTGATTTGATTTGATTTGACTGAACGCTCACCCCTAACTGAATCTTATATATCTTATTTAAAACTGATGTTTCTAAAAAAAGTTGGAAACAATCCTACGCGAAGAGTTTAATCTTTTAACATGATTACCTTAAAATTTCACCGTGAATTATTTAATGAATCTAATAGATAACGTTTAATGTATTTTTAATTTTAAAATAATAATAAATATTTTATTTTTATTATTTTCATTATATATTTTAATGAAAATTATATTAAAGGTAATAAAATATTAATTTTCATTAACTTTTTAAATTATAAATATTTAAATACTAACCATTTAAGGAATAATATTTGATACATTACCAGCGGAGTTTTTAAACTACACAAACAAGATTAGGAGTTGACAAGTGTTTATAAAAAAAATATTTTTAAAAGAAGAGACACATCTTTAGGATTTGAATGCCTAGAACAAACTTAACTTCTCCCAAGTCTTTCATGTTAAATTGTTGGGTTAACCATAGTTTAACCGATGACAATGTCCCTATATCATTCTCAATGAGTAAACTTTCATCGACATATAGAATGAGAAAGACCACCTTTTAATCCCCTAAACGTTTATAAACACAAGGTTTATCTACATTTTGATAAAATCCAAAAATCTTGATCACTTGATCAAATCTTTACTTCCGTGAGTGTGATGCTTGCTTATGTCCATATATGGATCTAAGTAGTTTCCAAACTTTATACTCTTTTCCTTTAGCTATATATCCGATGGGTTGCATCATATATTTGCTCTCTTCAAGATAGCCATTTAAAAATGTCAGATATCATAATTGAGAGCCATCGCAATGGATAAAAAGATGTGAATTAACTTGAGCATGGGAACCGGAGAGAAGGTTTTTTCGTAATCGATACCTTCTTTCTAAGTATAACCTTTTGCTACAAGTCTGGCCTTATAGGTTTCCAGTTTTTCATCTGCATTTCTTTTCCTTTTGTAGACCCACTTATACCCTATAGGTTTTGTAACACCCCTTACCCGTGTTAACACTGAAACAGGATACGAGGTATTACCAGAATAGCACACATGTAATCATAATAAACCGAGTCATAAAATGATCATTTAAATTAAAACCGTTCAACTATTCATTCATCTTTTAATCACTGAGTTCATATATATCATAAACCAGTAGCTTAACTAGTATTAAACCACATCGATAGCATAATACAAGTGATATATCAAATATTAGATATCAATATTTCAAGTAATATTACTATAATATACAACAAAATACTCAAGTCTTCTATACATGTCCTAGTTCCAAAATATGTTTACAAAATACCAAAAGGAAGGATGGATAGTGTTGGTGAGCCTCCGACAATTTTTCCAAGTCACGAACAAACTCGATTACACTATAAAATAAGACAAGAAAGAAAAAGAAAACAAAGTAAGGTTATAGCTTAATAAGTAATATGTAAATAATGAAAATAATAAACTATTTATGGCATTTATAAATAAAAAAATATGCTTCCACAATTATACAATCTTAATCTCACATGAATTTACTATTTACTTAAATTTAGTACAAGCTATCCATTTGATGCCCATTCACTAAATTATTTTTATCCAGAGCTACGAAGCTCCAAATTAAGATCTGTTAATTTTTCCAAAAACTAGACTCACATTTATTCTTACCATAAAAATTTCAGAATTTTTGGTTTGGCCAATTAATACAGTTTATTCATTAAAACCTCCCCTATTTCGCTGCCCGGCAGTCCTGACCACTCTTCACTAACATTTCAATTTCTCTTAATACAGAATTAAAAAGATATTCCGTTTGTTTCTTCTAAAAATAGACTCAATAATAAATCTAACCATATAAATTATGTTCCATAATTATTTTTGTACAAATTTTAATGATTTTTCCAAATCAAAACAGGGGATCAGAAAATCATTCTGAACCAGTCTCAAAAGAATTTAAATATCTCAGAATATAGAAAGATTTTACTAGTTCTATTTCTTTTATATGAAAATAGGCTCAATAAATTTAATTCCATATCTCATTCAACCTCTAATTCAATGTCTACTATTTTTGGTGATTTTTAAAATTCAACCCACTGCTGTTATCATAAACTGTTTTCTTTCTGATTTCACCCTTTTCCATAATTTCCTCATATAAATTTTCCAATAACATTTGTGCACATCAAATTTACCGAAGTTCGATCATTTATCAAACACATTACTCACATACTTATATAATTACACCCCCAATTTAGTCCAATTTAGATTGAAAAAAGAAAAAAAGAGGTAAAGACAAATAGTCTTCTTCACAATATACATATTTTGTTTTGAATGCGGTAAAAGCAATTCCTAGAGAAAGAATAGAAACAAGCAAAAGACTTTTCATCCTTTTTTTCATTATACCTAACCTAATTGCCAGGAAGAATTTGTTCTTTTTTACAAATTTGATGTTGATAAATCCACAGATCTAGAAATTCATTTCGGACACTTGAACCTTCTCAAACTGTTTCTTTTTAAGAACCAAAAAGATTTTTGCAAAAACAATAGATGCCAAGAGGAACAAAAGACCTTGGATGCGTAGTGGGTCTTGAAGTACTATTTCTGCATCCCCCTGACCAAATCCACCCATATTAGGATTAATTGTTAATGGTTGATCGAGTTTGATAGATTCACCCCCTGAAACAAGAAGGTCGGGTCCTGGGGGGATAATATCAACCACTTGATATCCATCTAAGGCATCCATTATGGTTATTTCGTACCCCCTTTTTCTTTTCGCATGATTTTGTTTACTATACCTGTTGCCGTAGCATTATAAATAGTATTGTTACTTTTGTTCTCGTTGGGATAAATCTGGCCCCTTCCCCTGTTTCCACCTACGTATATGGGATATTTTAAGAAATGAACATCCTTATTACTAGCAGAGTCTAGGGAAAGAATAGGAAAGGTGATTTCACTATTTTTTTTTACCAGGAAAATGACCTATCACAAGAATATTTTTCTTAGTGGGGCGATAGTTCTAAAAAGATAGATTGCCTATCTTTTCTTCCATCTCGGGCGAAATACGATCAGACGGGGCTAACTCAAACCCCTCTGGTAAAATAAGAACATCACCCACATTCAAAGCCCCTTTCTTACCATTAGCAAAAACTTGTTTCAGTTGTATATCATAAGGAATTCTAAAAATCCCTTCAAATACAGTATTAGGAAGTACCACTTATGGAACCTCAATATCCACAGGTTTATTCGCTAAATGGCAATTGGCACATACAATACGCCCAATTGCTTCTCGTGGATTTTCATACCCCTGCTGCGCAAAAATGGGGTATGCATTTGAAATGGAAGCCTCGGTTATTATATAGATCATGAGCGATATGGAATGGATTGAGTAATCTCCTCCTTTATCCAATAAAAAGTATTTCTAGTTTGCATGGTCAATCATTGATCCCGTAGGTCACTAGTATAGTTCCCTAGCCATGATTCTACTATTTACTTTTACTAAAAACTAAAAAAGAAATGACTGAAACAGAGGAGAATTTGTATTCTCTTGATGGGTAGAAAGAGTAAAGTAAGTATGACTTTGCATGCTTTGCTTATCTCAAAAGTAAGAAAGATTATAATTGAATCCGTGAATCACTTTTCATTCATTGAATGATAAATAACTACAAGTGACGGGGATACATGATTTAAATAATGAAAGATCCAATATTTAAAAATTGTATCTAGAATGACTGGAAAAGTAGATACAAGACCAGATATAATTTGATCATTATGAACAAATCCAAAATCTTTGTATATAGAGCCAATCATTAGTTCCCAACCGTGGGGCAAATGAAATCCTATACATAAATCTGTTAATAAAAGAATAGAAAAAGCTTTTATTGTGTCGCTTAAATTATATAGGAATTCTTGAACCCAAGAGTTAAGAATAAGAAGTTCTTCATTCCTCAAAATAGAATAACCACTTAGAATAACGAAACATATTAGATTGGTCGAGAAGTGCAAAATCGTATGGATATGATCCTCATTGTGCAGCTTGATCAATTAGATTGTTTCTTTTTGGATTCCTATACAAAGCTTTTGTAGATGTGTTTCCGGGTATTCTTTTATCATTTCGTCCAACAGGAAGAGTTCCTCTACTTCTATGAATTGTTTTAGAATACTTTTTTCTAGAATATCATTCAAAAAAGTTTCGGATTGCCTAGTATCCCACCAATTAGTAATCCAATATTTCAGACTTTTATTAAATGAGAGAGAGATCCACCATGGCAAAAATACTATAGATGCAAGATATAGAAGGGGAGTGAATGCTTTCTTTTTTGCCATTTTTTTCATCCGTGAGTTGTTAATGAACCCACCTCATTCGTTGACTTTATGTGATCTAATCTTTCTATCAAGCATTCTTTTCATTATATTATAAAGTAGGGGCCTATGAATCTATTCTCTATTTTTTTTATTCAGTGCTTAGCCCTTGAATCTAATTGAATCTAAAAAGAATACATAATATAGAAAATAAGGATCCACTTTGAATTTGAATGAATATATATATTATTGTTATATTGATATTGTTTTTATTTCCATATATCTCAATTGATCAAATTCGAAGTAGTTGCCCTCTTTTGATAACTGCCCGAAAAAATCGCTTCAAATAATAAAGATTGTTCTATTCAGATTTTGAGACGAAGGAGCGCCCTGTCTCTATCAAGATCGCAATCAAATATGTCGAAAATTTTCGCGGGTTATCCAAACTATAAGAGTCTAGAGTCTAGCAATAATTGAAAAAAATTAGGAAAAATATTATGCTGATAAAAAATGAGTGACAAAAAAAGATAGAAAAGTTATAATTACGTTTATCATTATGTTATAAGAAAGAAATCCACTTGTTTAGTTCTTTAGTTCTCAAAGAGCACAAAAGAAAGGATAACAATTGAGAAAAGAAAAGTAGAGAAAATTTACAAGATATGATCTATCTTTATCTAACGTATCAACTCCAAATATTTCAAATAAAAAATCGCACTCATTTTCACTTGGTTACTTTCCTATTAAACACATTGGAATAGAACAGTAATAAATATTTGGTGACCTGCACATAGTATTACCTTTGAAGTTGAAGTTAATTGGTGCACATAGTAGCCTTCACTTAGTACTACACATGTGACCAAAATCATCCCTTAGACATATTGACTTGCACTTAATACGACACGTGTGATCAAAATTATCAGGTACGCATAGTAGCCTGCACATAGTACTACACATGCGACCCTAACCGTATGGTACACATAATAGCTTGCACTTAGTACTACACACGTGACCTAAACCATCTTGAACACATAGTAGCCTTGACATAGTACTACACATGTGTTCTCACCCCGAATCATTCATATCTTTTCTATTCGGAAAGTTCAATAGAGAATTACTCATTTTACCAATTCATTCTTATTCAAATACAATTCATAATTTACATCAAATAATTATTCCATGTCCAACACCATCTCATAAAATATGATAAAATATTATAACATAAATAAAAACAATGCTTTTTTTACATATTAAATTACCTCGATGCAAAATATGTCAAGTTTATACTTTAATCCACCACTTTTTCTTTCCCACGATCTAAGTCGATTCCATGTCTTTCTTGATCTAATAATAACACATTTAGCTCATTTAATACTCATACTATTCAATTTGATCCAAAAATCACATTATGGAAAAATTACAATTTTGCCCCTAGGCTCGTAAAATCATTTTTATTCAATTTTCTTGCATTTTAAGCCTAGCTAAACCTTTTCCCTCTAATAGCAGTGCATAATTCTCACTAAATCACACAATTACACACATTTCACAACTTGTTACAAACTAGTCCTTTTACGCGATTTCGTTGCAAATCGCTTAGTAAAAGACGTTTATCACACTCCAAACATTCATATTCTTTCATAAAGCATCAAAATACATGCATATCATTCATGGGTAAATTTTTAAACATAAATCCTAACTCAAAATAATGATAGAAATAGGTAAACTGAGCTACGAGGATTTCAAAAATACGAAGAATATTAAAAACGGGGCTAAGATGCACTTACAATCAAGCTTGAAAGATGACAAAACCCTAGCTATGGAGGACTAACAATATTCGGCCAAGAGGTAGGAGATTATGAACAAATTTTGGCTTATTTTGGCTTTTTATTCTTTTGTATACAAAATGACTAAAATGCCCTTACTAAAAAAAATCCTACGTCACCTATTCCATGTCCATTTTTGTCCAACAATTTAAAAATAGACTAATTACCATATAAGGACCTCTAATTTTAAAACCCATGACTCACACGTACCTTTATGAACTAGAACACACATTTTTCACCTATTTCAATTCAGTCCTAAATATCAAATTGAGCACCCAAATGATAAAATTTCGTAACGAGATTTTCACAGAGACATTCAATCACACAGTAAATATTAAAAATTTATCGCAATAAATTTTTCTACTTCAGATTTGTGGTTTCAAAACCACTACTCCGTTTAGGCCTTAAATCGTGCTGTCACAAGTTTTCTCCCTTCCGGCAAGTCTATAAGATCCCAAACTAAGTTGGAGTTCACCACAATTCATACAGAGTTTTCAATGCTACCTTAGTTGGCACATCATTCAGAATATAACAAGTCATTTGTACCGTATATCTCAAAAAAAAGATTGACAGCTTCAAATAACTTAACATTGAACGTACCATGTGCAACAACATTCAATTCCTTCTCTCTGCCATCCATTCTGTTGTCGAGTGCCCGATATAGCTAATTGGGATAGAATCTCATTCTTTGTGAGGTACCCTTAAAACTCATCTGATATATATTCCCCACCTTGATCAGACCGAAGTGCCTTTATGGGTAAACCCAGCTGTTTCCTTGCTTCCACATGAAACTCTTTGAATTTATCAAAGGTTTCACTCTTGCAGTGCATTAGGTACACATACCTATATATGGAATAATCATCAAAAAAGGTTACATAATATTCGTAACCACTCTTTCACTAACTCTTATAGGGCCACATACATCAGTGTACACAAGTTATAGGGGTCTTAAGTCCCTTATTCCTTTTACATTAAAAGATTGCTTGGTCATATTACCTTCCAAGCAAGATTTACATTGTGGAAGATCGATTTCTTTAAGTGAACTTAAGATGTCGTCTTTCACAAGTTTAGTGATTTTTTCTTGACTAACATGACCAAGTTTCAAATGCCAAGGATACACCTCATTATAGTGAGAAGTTTTAAGTTTTTTAATTGATATTTCTGTCTCAAGTAGTGTGTGCATATGTGGTTTGATAAAATAGAGATTTTTTGACATCCACCCATTACTGATAAGTTACGGTTTCTAAATATTGCAATTACATTATTAAAAGTCACGGTCAACCTGTCTTTATATAAACATGCAACTAAAATTAAGTTTCTTTTGAAACTTGGTACATAGAAAATGTCTTTCAAAATAATCTGCCTAAAATGATCCAAGTAAATATGTACATCTCCCACTGCTTCAACGGCCACAGTTGTCCTATATCTGGTCCGCAATGATAGATTCTTATCTCTAAGATCTTTTGTCTCCTCGATCCTCTATAGAGAAACACAAACATGATTAATAGCTCCCAAATAAATCACCCAAAGGTCTATTGGATCCTCCACTAAATAATATTCTATCATAAAGAGTTCTATACCTTTGCCTTTGGTGGCTAGGTATTCCTTTTACTCTCTACAATTTGCCTTGAAGTGCCTTTTCTTATCGTAGAAGAAGCATTTAAACTTAGATAAGTCTTTAAGCTTTCTGGTTCTCTTCCTTTCCACTTGTGGTGGCCAGGAGACCTTAGTCTTGCCTTTCTTAGCATGTTTTCCCTTCCCTTTTGAGGAAGAAGTGACAACTATATTTACTTATGCTCTTCGAATTGGCTAATCATCATTCATCATCAACTTATAGGATTATAACTCCTTCATGAGTTGTGTCAGCACCAGATTTTTGTTGCCAGTGTTAGATGTGACTTAGAAGTCAGTAAAGTACCTGGACAAAGTCTTGAACACGATGTCAATTTAAATATTCTAGTTTGAATTGGTCTCATTGTTTGTGGCCTTAGAAAAGTATCCTATAAGAGTTATCATATGGTATTTGTCCAGAGTACCATGATTTTGATGGACATTCATCAAGCTAGCTATAGCAGACTATTGAGCCAAGGCAGTTTGTCCTCCAAACACATCTTCTAGCTTATCTAGAATTTCTTTGACAGTCTTACAGCTCTCTAGTTGCTCATAAGGGGTGTTGGTCATGGTTGCCAGTATATAGCAACAAGCTACCTCATCAAACTCCTCCCAACGTTTTCTAGCCACAACTTGAGTGGCTAGAGGGCACTTATTATTAAGAACTATTTTAAGTTTCTCACAGGTTATGAAAGTTATTAGCTTCTTTTTCCATTCCTTATAGTTATTTTCGTTCACTTTGTTTCCATTGAGCATGTTCAATAAGGGACTTGGTGTCATTTTTGAACATTCATATATTAATATCTTTGTATTAAGTAAATGTTTGAAAATATTTTCCAATGTATTAAGATGATGCCTATGTTTTATTAAACCTTGAAAACATTTGTAAACCATTGTAGCGATAATTTCTACACCCATTGAATCAAGCTTTCATAGGGTGATCATGATCAACTAGTAAGAACATGGATTTACATCCAATTAGTACATGAACCTAATTCCTTAGACATTTATAATACTAATAATTGTGTAACATTTGGCCACCATTCTAACTTATGTAGAGCTCTGTGGGGAGTTACTTAACTAGAAACTCTTGAGTGTATAACTATTAACTCAACACCTATTGCATCATGCACCTCAAATTAGTCATCGTTGGACAATCTCACCAACTAGCATGCTATGACTAGTTGTCCTCTTTGAAGATGAAACTTCTTGAAATATCGAATGATAGTACCTACCATAAAGGTCGGTCCAACTATTATACAATCACAAGAAAGTTCTACTTACTTTCAAGAAATCTCCTCAATGAGATCAACATGACAATCTTACCTTGGGGTAGTTAAATTGACATGCCATCACAAGAGACCATTGATGGAGGCTGTAGGTCTTATTTAGGGACCTTTTCACACTCAATCTTTTAAAAAACATGCAAGGTTTTTAATGTCCGGTTTCAATGAAGAATGATCAATTTATGAATGACAAGTACATGTGGCATTCTCCTCTAATTTATATGGCATGCTTATCTTATATATGGATGAACATACATTCACAGTCATATAATTATCATCATGCTTATCTCATAAAATTAAATGACTCTGATTAGCCAAAGTTTCCATGATTTCATTCTAGAAAAATAAAAATTGCAAAATACAAAATGTAACGACCCAATTTTTTAAATATGTTTCTGTAATTCATTGACAACTGTATATCTGCTACAATGCTTAAGTGTTCTAGGTGTGTGTGAGAGGTCCCAAGTTCAAGCCTTACCTTGGGTAAATTTTGGTTTTTTTTTTATGAATAAAGCCTTAACTGGGTTGAATAGGCTTATATTTTATTCTTTGTAAAAACATAACAGAATGGGCCTACTGGTTGGTGGTTAAGTGGAGTGTTAAAATGCGAGAAGTCTTGTGTTCGAATCTCTGCTGTGGCAAGGGTATTATTTTTGTTACAAAATTTCGGCTAGAGTTTGTGTTTGATCAAAAATCTGAGTAGTGGGTAGTTAGTGGAGAGAATTAAGGAGAAAAAGATTGGGGGTTAATAGTTTCAATCAATACTACTTTCTTTTTTGGCAAATTCAGTTACCCCTTTTCCCTTCACTCTTTTTGCTACCGAAATTCCTTTGCTTTCTCTCCTATTTCGACTTTTTTTTCTTTTCTCTCTTTCAATCATTCTTTTATTCACCTTTGGGGGGCACGCGTAGTAAGTTTCCATTTCACTTAACTCAAATGTTACTCTGATTAAGTGATTATGTGGTGTTTTACTGCTGTTTAGGAGTCAATCAAGAGGCTAGAATCAATGTTTTGTCGAGTTGATTCGAACTGGTGAGCATTCTGGTAGCGGTAAGTTGAGTTTTTGTTTCAGGATTAGTTGTTAAGGCTCTTTTTTTGGGTTTCTAAAAGGTTGAATATTTTGATTATAGGTATTGGTAATCTTGGGTTTGTGTAAGCAACAAAAATGAATCAGGTGTGTACTCGATTGCACAGAAAACGGAATCAGCAAAAGCTAAAAAAGCTTTTTGTCGAAGCCACACAGCCGTGTGGTAAGACGTGTGGTAGGCTGTGTGAAGGGACATAGCCGTGTGATTGATGAGGCCAGGCCGTGCACAAAAGACACGGCCGTGTGATGGCCAGGTGAGGCTGTGTGTGACACACGGGCTCAACTAGTTGGGTCGTGTGGGCTACACGAGTATATGGGCCTATATTGATGAACCACACGGGTGTGTATGATTCTGGGTCAGGCCGTGTGTTCCATACGGCCAAAGCCATTTTGGGTCGTGTGGGCTACACGAGCGTGTGGGCCCACACAGGTAGGCAACATGGGTGTCTGAGCCTATTTTCCTAAAATAATCTGTAAGGTTGCACGGGTCACCCAAGTCGACTGTGGACCTACTGTAGGGTCAGTAAGCGTTACTTAAACCCCTATTTATGTGTTCTGATTATATGATATCTGTCTGAACCGAATGCATGATCTGTTATTTGCATGTTTGCATGTCATGTATGGTATGTTGCATTACATCGGGGTAGGTTGATGATATTTTGGAGGAAGTGTCTGAAAGGTTTTAAGCTGTTATCTGGCAGCTCAACTACACTATTCTATTTGTGTGCCGCATTTCAGTACAGTATGGCATGTAGGGCTGGACAGAGATAGTGTGTAGAGGCTAGTAGGTAGGATTCTGTTACTTTGATCTACATTTTGTATCTGATTGAGCTAAGGCCCTAATTTATATATGATTCTGCATTTGTATGGGCTAAGGCCAGAATTGATTCTGTAATGAGCTCTGGCCCCAGTCTGTTGATTTCTGATTTCTGATTTATAATGATTACTCTGTATGTATGATATATGTGGTGATTACACACTAAGTTACGAAACTCACCCTTTTCTGTATAATCTGTTCAGCTAATTCTCAGTATTAGACGGTTTGGTGCAGCGGAGGACTCGACGGTGACCACTGTTTCTGCTTACGATAGATTTACGGTTTTATACTTATCATGGTTTAAATTTTTATTTGGGGAATGTTGATGTAATTACGGCCATTACGGGTTTTTGTTTAAATTTGAGATTTGCAACATTTTATGGTTTTTTTTACTGCTAGTAGTAGGAAAACTCGAGTTTTCAAAGTAAACAAATGTTTTATCAAAATATTCACGACTATACAACTGTTATGATAGCTTCCGCATAGGTTAACATTTTGGAAATAAGAAACTAAATATATGGCACAATTTGAAAACCAATGTTAAGATAATGGAATGTTTTAAACGGGAAAAGAGGTGATAGCAATGATACGATTTCAAAAGCACTATCATGTGTCATCGCCAGATTCGGCCATAATGTCCAGGCTGGGTTTGGGGTGTTACAAAAAATCCACTCCAAAACATACTTTGGGTCTATAATTTTCCACTATGGACTTTTGTTGCGGTGCTGGTTCACATTTCCGTTGTCGCCGTCTTTCTATCGCCGTTTTCGTGTCACTATCGTCAGAGCCCGTCGACCACTACTGACCATGCTAGCCACTGTCATGAAACCACCATCGGCCACCTCTCGATTTGGCTAGGTTGAGTCTACATCATCTCAATCGGTTTAGATATGACTCGATTTTTTGGGTTTTTCCCAAAAAATTAGGTTTCATAATTCCTATGTCCGTTTCCAACTCACATAATTTATTTTAAATAAATAAAAAAAAACCTTGCATGGAGATGATAGTCCATGATCTAAATTATACATGGTCGAGATAATAAAAAATTACATTCAAATTTTAGGAATCACAATTTTGACAAAATTACTTTATTATCTGTAATAATAAAATAGCATCATACATTTATTTGTATACATTCCCTAAACAGGCATACTCTTATGAGAATATTACATCTTATCAAATATAATAATACATGAAGTAGTGAGAGAGTTTTAGTCTCGGTGTACATTATAAACATACCATAATCGTAGCTTTAATACCAATTGTTGGAAAAATTCTGGGTTGTAAACGATTTTCTTGCATAGCAAAAAATATTTTTTTTGAAAACTAACCCGATTTGTGATCTTTATAGCAATAAATCTTATACCAAAATCATACATGTGTTTTTAGATAGATAGGTCCTTGTCATTCTTGACTTTCAACCAAACAATATTCTCCACTATTCTCATACCACGAATTATCTCGAGCGTGGGCTCGATCAAATTGAATTAAACATAGAAACTAGAAATAATTTTCTTTTCTTTTTGGTTGAAAACAAAAATTCTATTCTCAAATAGAAATTGACAGAATCGTTATTTTAGAAAATATATTTAACTCTTAGAGAATAAAATTCTCTCTATCTTTCGACAGAATAATGATAACTAAAAGTTGTGTAAATAGCCCTATCGGTGCCATCTATTTATAGGGAGAGAAGGTAGAACCCTTATTGAATTAGAAAAGTTTATTTCAACTAGAAAAACAAAATTCTAGTTCAATTAGGATGTAGGGGGCAAAAACCCTAGTTAATTATACTAGGATTTGTCATCCCCCTTTATTACATAAGGGGCTTTTGGGCTTTTTCCATATTGGGTCTAATTACAAGTACTAGCTTTTAACCGAATACTTTATAATCTGATCCAACCCAATTTCGTTTTTCTATTTCACTTCAATATTTATATTAAATAATTTTCTCATCCTAAGTTTACCACCAATAAAATTATGACGATTTTACTCCCGATTCTACCTCGATTAACATGTTACTATGATCGTATGGTTTATTTTAATTTTTAGACTTTAAAATAGCTTAAAAACATAAGCTCAATCGTCCAATCATTTTTGAGAATTCCATGTTCATTTCTAAATGAATTGATTTCTCATTTCCATTTTAAGAAAACCACATTCATTTCCAAATGATTTTATTTTCTCTGTAACACCCTTTACTTGTGTCTGACATCAGGACAATGTACGAGGCATTACCGGACTTAAACAAACACATACATGCAAAAATCAAGCTACAAAATTTCAATTAATTCAAACTTTTCAAACACATGCATGTCGTCCTTTATTTGGTTCCATGAAGCTCAAAACATACATCGAGATTGATTCCAGACCAAATCGAGAACTTTGAGAAGTTTTGAGGAAAGTTAGAAAATTTTCCCATGGAACATGGTCACATGCCCGTGTGTTTTTGACACACGGTTGTGTCTCAACTTGTATTGCCAACACTTATAATACGTTTGGTTGGATGGAATTGCTATTCCATTCTGCCCTAATTCTGCGCGCTACAGTATAACATCCGTTTGGTTCACCGTTTTGGTGATTCCACGAAATTGCTATTACAAGTTCATTCCCTCATCTCACTGTTAAGGTATTCAGGGGTTAGGGGTCTGAATACCTATTCAACACCACACGGTTTAGGTTTTTGGACCAAAATAGCCTGCTTCCTTTCTTCCCAAATTCTCTCCAGATTTCTTCCTCCCCAAATCAAGCATCCATTCATTTTTTTCTATTATGCGTTTCTCAGGCTGGTCGTAAGTCGGCACCAAAAATGGAATCAGTGTTTTCCCTTGATGTTATTTGTTGTAGTCTTGATGAATCAATAAGTCTAAAGAATTTCAGGCTCTCTGATGTTTGTCTTGCCACTTTTAGCATATCAAAGTTTGCAAATTTTACTTACTTTTCTCTTTCCTAGTTTTCCCCTTTCATTACAGTGTTTGAACCATTACTTTTTATTATGTCTATGGAAGATGAATTGATTTTTCACACTTTTTTGAGGGGTTTAGAGTGAAAAACCCAGTTGCAATCTATAGAAGATGGATTGGATTTTTACCCGTTCGAAAGGGGTTTAAAGTTAATTACCATTTTAGATGATGAATGAGCTTCTATATTGCCATCTTTGTCTCTACAGCTAATCAAAAGGTTAATCACTCTAATTTATCATTTGGAGAAAATATGTAAGTTTTTGGAGTCTTGAAAGTTCTTTATATCGTATAAAGCCACTCTCTCTTTTGCTAGTCTTTTTTTTTATTTTCTTTAGAACTAACTCTGAACCAAAAATTGCATGTATAATGGAGATAAAGCAAACAACATCAAGGTTACAAATAAGTCTGCTACAGAGTCCATAAAAGTAACTAAAGGTAAAGATTACTGACTTTTTGTACACTTTTCAGTTGCCCTTGACAATCCATTATTGGGTTTATGACTAGCAATAGAAGTATCTAATCAGTGTTATGTTATTTATTTTACACCATGATACATAGCAGAAGAGGAAAAGGACCCAAATCAAGTTGAAGTTAAGAGGCCAATATTACAAGTATCTAAGGATGGTTATGAAAGTCTTCCTTTGTATATGACTAGTTTAGCATTGTGGGAGGTATATAGCTCATGCTTTTTGTTTTTGAGGATTCTATTCTAACTAATGTTTTAAACATAAAATGCTATGCTAGAGTTATGCTCTTATGGTTGAGCCACACTGGCGAGAAGGCAAAGAACTCTTTGCACATTAAATAGGACATGATAAAAATTTTGAAAATTGTAAAGGCAGAATTAAGATGGTAAAAAAAAAAAAAACCAAATTACAACCTGTTGTTGAATTGAAACAATTTCTTCTTGACATTGTGCTATTAAAATGTATTATGGGGTGAGGGATAGGGCTGAGAACAAAAACCAACTTTCATAGTAATGTACAATTCTGTTTCTTTTGGGTTATAACTGAATGTATGGAGCCATGTCCCTGGTATGATGCTTAGATTGTTTCCTTCTTGTATGTGAACAGTAAACCTAATCTGGTTTAGCTAAGGCATTAGAATGGTGGTATTAACTGATTTAAAGATTTCTCTTTATAGGTGCTAATAACATGAAACAAGCTGAACGCAAAATTCTTAGTTTTTTTTAATTGAAAATTCTATTTAAAGAAAGCATAAGCATTACCTTCTTGGATGATAATCATCTAATAAAAAATGCTTTCTTCATTTTTATTTTTACTTTCTTTTGTTAGGGGGCTTTCAGGATCTGATTGCAGCTATGGAGAAGATCAACTCAAGTTTGAACAAGAAAGAAAAAATAAAAGGTTATAATTACTTCTACCAAGATGAAATTGAAGCCCTAGGCTTAGGTAATGCACCGCATCCTACTATTTGTCTGTAGTTTAATTATATTTTATTATATTCCTATAGCTTTAGGTGTAACATTGAACATGGATTTATGTCTGGCATGATATATTCAGTTTCTTTTTCAAGATTTTTATATACTTAGATGGGTCTTAAGAGGATCATGTCTAGATACGTGTCTTGGGAGGATTATATACTTATACCCATATTCGAATATGCATTGGATGCATGTGCCAGATGCAGATATTTCAAGAAAAATGTAAAGTTAGAAGCCACATAATCAGTATATTCCATTGGTTTAATCGGGGAACACTTATTGCACTGGCAAGTTGTGCTGTTAGAAGTTAGAACAAAGCATGTCCTAGATTAATTATTTGCAATCCAGATATATCCTCAACCAGAGATTGCCAATTCATTTTGTCTAAACCTCAAACATAGCATGTAAATGGTTAACATCTAAAACCCGAGTTGACAAGTTCTGATTGGTGCATACAGGGCCTAAAGGATGAGCTTACTTGCTGCTATTGGTGCGCATGAATCATCTTATTATGGAGACCACTGATGGGCGGATTTCTTATCGAGTGTTGTGAATTAGAACCAACCTGTTGTGAATTAGTTCTTTTGTTAATAAAATTCACTGTTAAACAATGATGGAAGTTAATATTCAACATTGAATTAATTTTTATTTGAAAAAAATTAAATCTAATTTTTCATTTTATGGAAAAATATCTTTTTAAAAACGATAAATGGGTAATTGAAAATATAAATTTTCAATCTTAATCATCATTTAATTCCACATTATTAAAAAAAAGCACAAATTGACGGAATATTTAGTAAAAATATTAATTTTAACTTTTATTTATCTTATAAAAGTTAATTTGAACAATTTTTTTAATATTAAATGTAAAATGCAATATAGATTGTAATTATTAAATCGTTGGTAGTGATTCTGCACTTGAAGGAGTGACGCGACAGTGAGCACTTTTCTAACTCCAAATCTGGAAATTGAAAACACGAAAAACATAAGAATTGTTTACACAATTCAGTTTCTCTATATTTGCGAAACTTAATTTAGTGAGAAATATTTACTCTCTCTAATAGTTACAACAAGTAAACCTAATCTATCACATATTTCGTGATAATTCTTCTCACTTTCGAATATTGAAGAACAATACTTTCACCACTACATTTACCCCTGTGAATCCAATAAGTAAAATTACAACACAACCGATTTTACTAACAATTTGTGCTCTAAGAAAAGTTTCCTAACATAAATAAAATAAGTGCTAAAAGTTTTCAGTACAAAAACCTATACAAATCTCCCTTAAATAGATCTATATTTGAAACTTACTAACGTAAAAGGTCTATAACAATTTCATTTAAACAATAATATAACAATATATCTAGAATAATAGAGAATAAACCAAATATGGATTTTTAGCAACTAATCTCATTGCGTGTCAATCCAATCCAAATTTCTATGTTACAAAAGATTGTCTCGGGTGATTTAATTTGATCTAATTATATTTTAGCACATTAAATATGTATTGCAGTTTAAAAATAATAAAGTAGATTATATATATTTTTATAGTATTATATATTTTGATTTTTTTAATTCATATAATAATAATTATATTAAGAATGTTATTAAATTATATATTTTTATTAAATTATATTTAATAATAATTATGTTAAAATTTGATTAAATTATTTATTATTTTTATTAAATTATTTTCAATAATAATCTTATTAAAATTTAATAACAATAACAATAGTCATCTACCTAAAAAAAATTATGTTAAGGGTATTCTAGTCATTTTAGTTTTTTTTCTTGTGCTATTACAACATCATTCCATTCAACCAAACACAAGAATACTATTACAGTTTTATTCCATTCCACTCAACCAAATAGTTGAATTACTGATTACAGTTCTATTCCATTACAGCTCTATTCAATTACAGCCTTATTCCATTACAGTGAACCAAACGTACTATTAGGCTATTTTCCAAGCCTTCATGTTACCCAATCCCTTACAACCTTAGGCACATCAAAAACACAAACCATGGCATCATTTTAGGGATTAAACACCCTTTAGTAAGATACATTCATAACATTGACATGTCCTCTTACCTGTAATGCACCTACTCATAAAATACCACGTCTAGATTCATTAACTCACATTCATAAGGCCCGTCATTTTGGTGACCACTTTTACCATTATACTAAGTTACCAACTTACCTCTTGGGCACTCATATTCAACCATCGTCATGTTGTTTTTATAACACACAATTACTACATAGCTATGATCACCTCTAATGGTCATTGAGCATACATCAGACACACATGTCATATTACCAACCATGCATGGCAACAAAACATAATCACATCATAAACATTAGACATAACATGAATAACTAGATTTACAAACCGTAATTAATATGAGCCACATCTCATAGTCATATACATATAACTTAATATAAGCCAATACATTTGGCCAAAATCATAATAACACATGCCATAAAACTAGATCCCTATACATGCCACTCACTTGAAAATTTCTAACTTATGCTTTGTTACTCAAAAGGTAGCGACTTGATAGTGTGATCTGCTTCTGACGATTTCCAACCCCGAGCTAACCTGACAAAGCTAAAGGAAATGGAAAGGAGGGAGTAAGCTTCACACTTAGTAAGTACATATAGAAATAATAATAAATTTATCAATAAGCTTCCACCAATTCTTACAACATGATCTCAAGGTAATACTCTCATAATTGCCTTTTTACCTATGTTCAGGTCAAGCTGTTTTCTTGAGTCATGGTCACTAAATTATTTATATCTAGAGTTACAGAACTCCAAATTAAGATATGCTAATTTTCCTAGAAACTAGACTCACATATATTCTTACCATAAAATTTTTAGAATTTTTGGTTTATTCAATTAGTACATTTTTTCCTTAAAGTTACCCCTTTTTGCTGTCTAATAGTTCCGAACCCTCTTCACTAAAATTTTATTATCTCATAATACGGGACTCGGATGATGTTCCTATTTATTTATCTTGAAAATAGACTCAATAAGGATTCTAAGCATATAAATTATAATCCATAACTATTTTTTTTTATAATTTTTAATGATTTTCCCAAATCAAAATAAGGGGTTTCAAAATCATTCTGACTCTGTCTCACAAAAATTCAAATATCTCTTAATATAAAATTCCTTTGCTTACTCTATTTCTTTTTTAAGAAAATAGACTCAATAATATTTCATTCCATATCTTATTCAGCCTATAATTCAATTTACACCATTTATGGTGATTTTTCAAATTCATGTAGCTGCTATTGTCCAATACTGTTTGACAGCTAATTCCACTCTTTCATGATTTCATTGTTTTAACTTCTTTTAAAGCATACATATTGTCAATCAATTTTATCACATTCTCATATAAGTATCGACCTATAATCATAAGGTTATCATAAAGTCATTCTCATGTGTATAACTTACTCATTTGCAACCTTACCACATTTCTCAAGCACATGGCATACGCAAAGTTTACACAATTCCACATTCAATCTTTGCACTAATTCATCATCATCACATTCATAATTTCACTTAATCATAATCTCAATACACACCTTAATATAATAAATCATACTCAATGGTTCACACATAACCATTCATATTAACAATTATAAGGTGGTTTTGCACATAGCCCACCATTATCAATCATTCCCGGTGGTTTCGCACATAGCCCACCATTAGCAATAACTCCCAGTGGTTTCGCACATAGCCCACCATTATCAATAACTCCTAGTGGTTTCACACATAGCCCACCATTATTAAAATTTCCACGGAATTTATCCGTATCCACACTTTTCATAATTTCATGCAATGACAATAATAATCATTCACATTTCCTATAGAACATCCACATGTAAAGCATCAATAAAAGATATATCATTTACGTATAAACTTACTCGTTTTAAGCCTTATCAATTCAGGCTTCAAACATAAACAACAACAACAACATTACATTATCATTGCCACACCAACTTACTTGTTTCAATGGAATATCATATTCCATCAAATTTCCAATGCTTTCGATCATCACATAAATGTTATTAACATCTCATACATAACTCCATCATTATATAATCTAATACGATCGTAGCAAAATAGATTTCAAGTATATTAACAATAACATGGATATCATGCTTATTTAATCACATGGACTTACCTCGAATGCAATTTCGGCTTATTACTCTAATTTAGTCCATAACCTCATACTTTCTGATTTAAGCCCCAATCTCCATTTTCTTGATCTAACATGATGAAATTCACGCATTTAATCATTACATTAATTAAAACATTCTATGATTCATAATTTGGCAAAATGACTGTTTTGCCCTTAGACTTTACAAAAATTACAATTTTTCCCTTAGGCTCGTAAATCGATTTTTATCAAATTTCCTCCTTTACGAAACCTAGCTGAATTCTTTTTATAACTATAGCAACTCACAAATTTGATTATTTCACACATTTACAACTCATTTTACAAACTTTACAAAATAACCTTTTTTAGGTGTTTTTCATGAAAATCCTTTCACAAAAGTTGTTTATTACACAACCATGACTTATTTTCTTCCATAAAAATTTAGAAAACAACATAAATATTCACATAACAAACCCTAGACTTTCAATCATTTTGCAAAATAATCCCCCCATTAGCTAGATTAAGCTACAAGTGTTTTTAAAATATAAAAATCATCAAAAATGACCATCAAAATCCCTTACTAGCAAGGGAACTAAGTGGCTGGAAATTTAAGCTCTCAAAACCCATGTTTGCTACCATTTTCGGTGGAAGAAGAAATGAAAAAGATGACAATTTTTTCTTTATTTTATTTTATTACCAAAGCAAGTCACCTAATGCCACCAAATATTGACTTTTCAAACTTTCTTGTCCCTATGGTCGGCCATCACTTCCCAAGTGGCCTATTTGTACTTTAAAGACCTCCAATTTTGGTTCTCTAGCTATTTAAAATATTTGGGTAGTAAAACAAAACTTTTGCCCTTATGCGATTTAGCCATTTTTCGCAATTAAGCTCACAAACGCTAAAATTAATTCACCAAAATTTTCATGCACCCTTATAAAAATATTATAACACATAAAACAATATTAGAAATAATTTCCCTAACCTCAGGTTAGTGATTCCGAAATCACTATTCTGATTAAGCCCAAATTCAGGTCGTTACATTCTCCATTTTCATTTTGGAGAAAACCATAATAATTTCTTTAATGTTTTCCATTTTCCCATTTCTATTCATTCAATTCATTTTGATTCAACATGCAATTCATTTCTGGTTTCAACGAACTAGCAAAGGGACTGATTAGACATATGCAATGAAACCTTTAATGATTTATAATTAAGTTCTAACTTTTCGCCGATTAATTATAAACTTGTTTAGTCATGAAGTCATTCCACTATAGTATAGTGACCTAACTCTCCCTAACGACATACCATTACAAAAGCAACTTGATTAGTGCTCATCTAATGACCTTGTTATAAGTGTGTTACCCTTATAGGATATCCACAATCTCTTTGGGATAATTCGTTCTCCCAATATGATTCTATTTTATCTCTTGATAACCATAATATCTTCCTTCATGAAAAGTCATTTACTATCAAATAGTAATCAAGTTATTCATTAAAAAGATGAATGACCCATGGCCACATTTACTTTTCATCAACCATGTAATGCCAATGAGAGGATATCATTTGCCTATTTCTTGGGCTATGAATTCAACTATTGTGAATGATGCTACATACTCCAGAATTTGTACACCCAACGCACCAATTTTTAGTTCCTTATCTATTCAAACTTAGGATTTTAGTTACATCAAAGGGTACGAGTCATACATACATAGTTCGTTATCCCATCAAGATTTACGTATGTCACACTATGAACGTCACAAGTGAATAAATCCATAAACGGATTCAGGATCTATTCTTCATGGGTCTTATCCGATGTATTGTTAGTCCAGTCAGTCACATCTATGTCTTTATCTTCTGGGAGTCATCCACTCCGATACTGTAATATCCCGAATTAGGGCCTAATCGGAATAGTGGTTTCGTGACCACAAATCCGAGGTAGAAATAATTATTTTATGATTATTTTGATGTTTATGATATGATTTTATGATGGTGTGAAAATTTCGTGAAGAAATTCTAAGCGTAAAGTGCTTAATTTGGAGTTAGGGATTAAATCGAATAAGTTGCAAAACTTGCATTCTAGAAGTTTTTAGTATGAAATTGCTTTGAAATATTAATTAGGAGGTCTTAAATGGTAATTAGACCAATTTTAAGTTCATGGACAAATTAGGACATGGGAGGAATTTTTGAAAGTTTAGTAAGGAGGGGTATTTTGGTCATTTGGTTATTAACATGAATTAAAAGGGAAAAATAACACAAAATTGTTATCATCTTCATTTGGTTGCTGCCGAAACTTGCTCTCTCCATAGCTAGGGTTTCTTCAACTTTCAAGCTTCATAGTAAGTGCATCTAAGCCCCGTTTTTAAAGATTTTTACGTTTTTGAGATCCCGGTAGCTTGATAAAGCTTATGTTAGCATTATTTTAAGTTAGGGTTCACATTTGGAAAAATACCCATAGGTGAAATTTGTGTATTTTGATGTTTTATGATAGAATATGAGGTTTTAAATTATGTTAGACAACTTGTGCTACTCGGTTTTGAGCAAAAACGAGTAAAACGGCTTAATCGGTAAAAATACATATTGTTCATAAATATGTGTTTTAGTGGGAATTTGAGAATTCTAATGGTAAATAAATGATCAGCATGTCTTATAACATAAGAATTTGTGATAAAGTAAATTTCCGAGCTTTGGGGCAAAAGTGTAAATATGCAAAAGTTTAGGGGCAAAATTGTAATTTTTCCAAAATTTGAATTTAGGACTATTTTGATAATGTGAGTATTAAATAAGCTAAATGTGTTATTTTAGATCAAGAAAGACGTGGAATCAACCTTGATCGAGGAAAAGAAAAGATTACGGACTAAATTGCAAAAATCTTTGTATTTTGGTACTAAGGTAAGTTCATGTGTAAATAATGTAACATAATTGTTATTTTTAAGTTAATTGATGCTATTTATATGATATGCTGATTTTTATCATGAAATATATGCTTTGTGGTTATTTTTGAACAATATGCAAATTATATGTGCTACTTGTTAAATATAAATTGCTACCGAGTATTGGTTTCGGTATTCTGTGGAAGAGGCAAGGATATGTGATTGAGGAGAATCCCGTTTGAACCTTGGGAATAGATTAGGATACAAGTGACATGTCACTAGGATGGTTGGGCACCCGAACTCGTTGAGTTGAGTCCGAGTTCACTTATGGGTGCGAATGTCCGAACTCGTTGAGTTGAGTCCGAGTTCGTGAGATGTAACTAGGCATCCGAGCTCGTTGAGTTGAGTCCGAGTTCACTTATGGATGCGAACGCCCGAGCTCGTTGAGTTGAGTCCGAGTTCACTTATGGGCGGGTTACATGATGGATTGATTACATATGTGGCATTTATGTGCAAATGATCCGTGTATCCGAATTATATTCCGATGTGTTCAACGGGTAAAATTCTAGCGGAATGGAAGAATACTCAAGGTGTAAGTGACAATTCAGTAATGTTGAGAAATGGCCACATTGGACAGGTATGTACTTAACCCTCGGGTTGAAATTCGACACAACAACAAAGATGTGGTAAGATGAAGTATGATGATTAGAATGGTGACATATGTTTGGTGATGCTATGTTAATGTTGTTTGGCATAATGACTTTGTTATGTTACTTGTTATTTGCATGTGAACTTACTAAGCATTTATGCTTACTCCCTCCTTTTTATTCATTGTAGTTTTGGACAAGCCGGCTCGAGAATCGGGATAGGTCGAAGACTCGATCACACTATCCGAAGGACTTTTTGGTAAACGGCTTATAGAACTTAGAATGGCATGTATAGCAATATACCTACTATGTGTAAATAATCTTGTGATATGGTGGTGTTTGGTTGAGGAAATGCTTGATAATGATGAGTCATTGAAATGGCCAATATAGGTTATGTTTGATGTCATGAAAGAATAATAGATTAATTAGTACATGGAAGCTTTTATGAAAATGGAACTAGCCATAAAACAGAACATTGCAGCAACACTGACGTGAGTTTGAAAATTTACTAAAAATCATAGAAATCGAATTTGGTAATGTATTAGTTACGAAATTGAAGCTTATTGTGTCTACTTTCATATGGAAGAAGCAAAATAGGTAAAGGAGTTACACGTTAGGAGATATTTGAGTTTTAGTGAGACAGGGCCAGAACGATTTCTGGATCCCCTGTTCTAATTTTGAAAATTCACCATAAATTGTACAAAAATAATTAGGAGGTGTATTTTATATGCTTAGAATCCTTATTGAATCTAGTTTTAAGAGAGATAAACGGCACAATTATATGAGATTTGTACAGAGAGAAAAGTGGTCCGTAGTAAACAGAGGTCAGTACAGTCAAGTTCTGAAACAGGGGCAACTTTAACTAATAAACTGTACTAATCGGCCCAGCCAAAAATTCTAGAAAAAAAATTAGTGAATAGATATGTGAGTCTAAATTCAGGGAAAATTTACGGATCTTGATTTCGAGTTTCGTAACTCGAGATATGATTTTTCGAGTGACCATGACGCAGGAGATAGTTTATTCCGAAAATGAAAATAGTTTTTGTAAAGTTGTTTAAAATGATAAATTACGTTTAGTGACGCCTCAAGCTCGACTCCGGTGACGGTTTTGGGCGTGGGGACGTTACAGATACCAAGATAAAAGATCTCCATATTTGGACTTGATAGATGACATATTAGTCTTTCAATTGGTTTGTTCATTTTCGATTAGACTAAGAACATGCTTAGGTTTGTCTAGTAATACAAGTTGTCTTTCTGTATTACGATTCGACCACGTAATATCGCTTAGTATTAATTTAAACGTTAGAGAACCAATGAACAACATTTTCTTTTATTTTACTTTGTGTGCAAAAACCATGCTAGGACAATGTAGAAAGTATTATTGTAATTAATGAATAATTTTATTAACCAATCTATTTGAAAAATTACAAGTGTACTAATACAAAAATACTACATTTAGGGCACCAGCTCCAACAAGAACTTGTTTTGATTTAGAAAATGATAAATAAAGATTCGATTAAGTATATTATGCATGATACTTTGATGATTAAATATTTGATTATCGAATTCTTGATTATTAAATATGTTTAAAACTTGAAATTTGATTAAAATTTTATAAGAATTTATTTATATTAAGTCGAAACACTAATTTATAATATTGAATTTGATTGGTAAAGAAACTTGTATAAAGTTTAACATCTGTGCAATTTTACCGAGTAGTAATTGACATTACTTTTGATTCTTTGAATTTGCTGAGATTTGTGTTTTTAATTTTAAAAATATTTTTATTAATCTTTAGCCATATAAAAATCTTATGTAGATTAGAATTTGAATTCTTTAATTTATTGGTTGATATATATATTGGAATTCTATTATATTTGTAACAACTCATTTTCAATGGTACCGAAAATGGTGATTTTGAAACCTCAATTTCTGATGATCAAGTTAGTAAATATTAATTATTAATATTTATGAGTCTATTATATAATTATATTAAATTTTGGTCCTATAATTTGATTGATTGATTGGTCAATTAGAGTATAAGACTAAATCATAAAAATTGTAAACATTTATTGATATTAATTTAATTTAAGATAAGGATCAAGGTATTAATTTGACCTTCTTAAAAAGATGGTGGAAGATTTAGGGTGTTTGGTTAATACAAATTTTATTAATAAGTTAATATTATAATTATATAATATAATAAGTATGGTAATAAAACAAAAGAAAGAAAATAAACGTAATATATTCCTTTCCATCTTCATCTTCATCGGAAAACAAGGGGAAGAAATAGGGTTCTTCATGTCAACTTTAAGTTCTTTGATTCTAAGGTAATTTCGAGTCTGCTTCTTGTAATTTTTATGTTTTTAGATTCCAGAGAGCTTGATTTAGCTAGCCGAGGGACTATTTTTTGAAATTGTTAAAGTTTTGAAAGGTTACCATTGATGATTTTGTTTCTAGTGATAAATGGTTGCATGTTAAGCTTTGATGCTAAGTAGGACTAAATTATAAGTGAATTTTTGTGAATTTAGCATGAGTTGCTGAAATTTTTAGTTCTTGAAGGTTATAAGAGGATATAATTGAAAAAAAATGAAAAATGGGGGTTAAATATAAAAAATATGTAAGTTTTGGTTTTAGGGACTAAATTGAATAAAAGGTAAAAGTTTAGGGAAATGTTGTAAAATTTTATTAAAGGGTCATATGCATATGTTTAGGCATTTGAAGTATTTAGAGTTGATAATTGAATTAAATTATTATATAGGTCAAGAAACGGAACAAACCGGTCGATAAACACGTGAAAGGAAAAACTGCAGAATAGTCATTGGTGTTATGTTTGTTGTTATTTTGGTTAGGTAAGTTCGTATTGTAACAACCCGCTTTCAGTTAAATCAGAATAGTGGTTTCAAGACCAGCAATTTATTTTATTATTATTTTATTTCACCTACAGCATGATAGTAGTACTGTATAAAAATTTCGTTAAGAAATTTTACTGTTTACATGCTCAATTTGATAAAAAGAAGTAAATCGCGTAAACTGCAAAAGTTGAGTTCTAGTAGCTAAAGGTATTAAATATCTATAAAACCTTAAAGTAAGAGTCGTTATATGGTAATTAGACCGCTAATGAAGATAGTGGAATGTGATGACTTGGCATTTGTGAAATTTATAATGTTTTTAAAGGTTAATTATGTAATTTGGTAATTAAATGATAAGTTAAATAAAATAAAAATAAGTCTTCATCTTTAAACTTTGTCTTCAACTAAAAATTAGAGAGAAAAGAAGCCATTGTTGAGCTAGCGTTCGACCATTCTTGTTTCCTTGATTGGTAAGTGGTTTTTGTCCCATTTTTATTGATTTCTATGTTTTCAGGATCATTATAGTTTAATCTAGCTAGTCTCGGGACTAATTTACAAAATTGTTAAACTATTAGGGTTTTACCATTAATGAATGTAGATGATTTTTTATGTTTGATGATGGAAAATAGATAGGTGTTGATAGATAAACAACTTTAATTAAGTGATTTTTGATGAAATTGTCAAATAGGGATTAAATTGAAAAATGGAAATTTTACATGGTGAAATTGTGAAATAATTGAAATGTAGGGGTTGCTAGGGACCTAATTAATATTCAACTATAGTGGGTTGTGGTGAAATTTCATAACTTCCATTTTATGAGCTAGGGATTAAATTGTAAATAAATTAAAAGTATAAGGGCAAAATGGTAATTTTTTCAAAATATGATTTTGGGTTAAATTGAATAAAACACATATTAAATTGAGCTAAATTTATTCGTACAGGTCAAGATAGACCTCGTACGACTTTAGATTGGGGCAAAGTGAAAGTCTCAGATTAATCGTCTCTATATCTATGTATACTCGTCGAGGTAAGTTCGTGTAATTAAATTGTGATTATATGTTTTATTTTGAAATGTGCATGAATTGTAAAGTTGCTACATGTATATACGGTTGCATATCCAATGATGTAAGAGAATTACCAAGTCCCGTTTGAACCTTAGGAATTTGTAGGATACAAATGACATGTCATTAGGGTTTACATGATTCGGGTGCTGGTCCTGAATGTCCAACCAATGGCTGAGGTCCAGCATGTGTTGCGGATACTCCACAACTAGTGTGAGCAGCATCGTGTAGCGATGTTCTTACCCACAGCTCGTGTAAACAGGCCCAATTTCACAGCTTGTGTGAGCATAAATGTACAGGATTTGACGGATTACTATTATATGATTTAGTACACAAGGTGTGAGCTATCACAAGTATCCCACGACATTCTAAACGGTTCAACTAGTACTAATCTGATACAACATGGTGAAAGTTTAATATGAACTAATACAGGGACATGTGAATTACATTGAATTAGTATGGTATGGCATATTCAAAATTGAAATGGATGATACATGTATATGAGATATAATTATATGTTATATATTGATTACATAGCCTATGTTATATGATCAAATGGCTAACATGTTTGGTGTACATGTTTTGGCTTTGGCCAAGTGTAGTTGGATTTTGCCATGTTATCTTACCTATTATGTATTGAAATGGTAAGTTATGTTTTATGTTATACGAACTTACTAAGCTTATATGCTTACTCTGTGTTATTTTCTGTGTCTTATAATGTACTAAAAGCTCATTCGGGTTGGAAGCTTGTTGGAGCTATATCATATTATCCATCGGCTCTTTTGGTACTTTCGGTTGTTTTGATTTTGGTTATAAAGGCATGTATAGGTATTTTGGCTAATGTTGGCCTATATGTTTCATTGTTGAAATGGTCATTTGGTTTGGCTTGAGTTATCGTATTTTGGTGTTCAAATGAATTTAGTCTTAGCATGTAAATATGGACATTAATATGCTTGATGTTTGGCTTGTTTTGTTTGAACGTTGGAAGATGGAATGATAGCCTAAATATGCATATGGTATATGTGCCTTGCAATATATTGATTATGTGGTGAATTGGTACCTTATTAGGTATGATTTATATGGTTACTTGTTACTAGTTATAGATTAGCATTTTGGTACCAAATGGTTTGTGTTTTGGTAAGTAAATTTTATGGTATGTATTAATGTAAATCTAGTTGAAAGATAGTTGATCATTTTGACCAAATTGAGTACATAGTTATACATATTTACATGTTGTCATTTGAGGTGCCTATGGGCATATTGGTTGTATGTTATTATATGTTGTGTTCATAGCTTGATTTTGCATGATTTTGGTGCCTTTTGTTATGGCTTGTATATTTGTGCAAATTTTGGGTGTAGGTATATGCCAAGATGGGTGAGAAAATTGGCTTGTGAAATGACCTATTTTCTTCCACACGGGCATGTGTCTTAACCGTGTGTCAGGACACGACCGTGTGTCCTCTGTAGCTTTCAAAAGGTTGCAAGTTAGGCTGTTACATGGCCTAGCACACGGCTTGGCACATGGGCGTGTGGGATTACTTTGAAAGGTACACAGCCTGGCACACGAGCTTGTGACTTGGTCGTGTGACCCAAGTCAATGAGGTACGCGAGCACGGGCACGGGCTGGGACACGGTCGTGTGTCCCTACTTCAAATGCCCACATGGCATTGTGTCCTCTGCAGTGTTGAAAATTTTCTTTGTTTCTTGAAAAATTCTCTGAGTTCTCGATTTAGTCCCGACTTGTTTCTAACATATTTTAGGGTCTGGAGGGCTCGTATACATGATAATATGAATTTTGTGGTTTGTATTCAATATGTATATTAATATGATATGAAATATTTATAAGTATGTGTTCGTTAACCCTAGTCCGACGACAGATACGGGTTAGAGGTGTTACATTTATTGGCATCAGAGCTACAGTTTAGTCGATTGTTAAACTGAACGTAGCTTATATGAGTCTAGCTAGACATGCCATTCTATAACTTGTGATAGTGTGATATCTCCTGACCGGTTTAAAACATGTTTGCTTATAACAATGACATCCAACCAAGCTGACTCCATTGAAGTTGAGAGTAACGCTCAAGCCTCCCTTTACGGGGTAGATCGAGTAGTACAAGGCTCGTATTTGAAGTCCGGGGAGGAGAGACTAAGGAAGCTTTCTTCCAAATGATGAATGAATGGTTTATCGAGTTCATACGGGCGAACACGGCAGCTCAACAACCTCCACCCCTCCTATTCTCCAACCAGTCCCTATTATTCCTTAAGGTTTGGAACCTATACTAGTTAATAACTCGCCAGTTGATAAGATTCGTAAATACGGGGCTAAAGAATTCAGAGCTACTATTGAAGATGATCCAGAGAGAATAGAATTTTGGTTAGAGAACACAATGGGTTTTTGACGAACTATCTTGTTCATCGGCTGAATGTGTTAAACGTGTGGTATCCTTGTTGAAAGATTTGGCTTATTAGTGGTGGAATGTTTTATTTCTATTGTGCCAAGAGAGCGGATCACCTGGGAATTCTTTCAAACTGAGTTCCAAAAGAAATACATTAGTTAGAGGTTTCTGGATTAGAAACGTAAAGAATTTCTTGAGCTCAAATAGGGTTGTATGTTTGTGTCAGAGTACAGAGGGAATTTGTTAGACTAGGTAAATATAATCGTGAATGTATTCCAACTGAGAATTCCATGTGGAAGAGGTTTGAGGAAGGATTGAATGAAGATATAAAGCTTCTAGTCAGAATTCTTAAGTTGAAAGAATTTGTTGTCTTAGTGGATCGAGCGCACAAAGTCGAGGAACTGAGTAAAGAGAAAAGACATACTAATTTTGAAGCTAGAGACTCAAGAAAGAGATCGATTGGGAAGTCATATCAGTTAGTATCAAAGAGATCAAAAGAACATCACAACTATTTTACAGCTTCAGTTGGGTACTCAAGTAAAGAAAGAGGTAATCGACGTTCGAGTCCAAAACCTCAGGCTACATCTGTGGCGAGTGTGGGTAGTGTCAGGGATGTAAGACTCAAGTACAAGCACTGTAAAAGACCACATTATGGTGAGTGTAGACTAAATAATGGAGCGTGCTTCAGGTGTGGTTCCTCCGACCATTATCTTAGAGATTGCCTAGAGAAATGTGAGAAAGAAAAGACTCAGACTATGAGACCGAGCAACACTTTATGAGAGGTAGAGCACTTCATAATCTTGGAAATGTGAGTCATAGTTGTGGTGTCACAAAAGATTCTACTGTGAGATACCAGCTAGGGCTTATGTTATTCGCGCGTGAGAGAATCCTTATGTGTTAGATGTCATTATCGATACTTTCTCTATTTTTGATACTGATGTTACTACTTTTATTGATCTAGGATCAACCCATTCATATGTTTGCACGAATTTAGTATATAGTAAGAATTTACCTATTAAGTCCACAGAATTTGTGGTTAAAGTGTCGAACCCCGTAGGTTAGTATGTGCTAGTTGATAAAGTTTGCAAGAATTGTCCTTTGATGGCTCGGGGTTACAGTTTTTCAGCTGACTTGATACTGTCACTGTTTGATGAATTTGATGTGATTTTGGGCATGGATTGGCAAACTCTACAAGACACTATTTTGAATTGTAGATGAAAGCTTATTATATTGAAATGTTAGAATGGTGAGACGCTTTGTATTGAATTAGATAGTCCGAGTGGGTTGCCTATTGTTATTTTGGTTATGTCAGTGTAGAAATATGTCAGAAAAGGTTGCGATGCTTACCTTGCTTATGTATTGGATTCTAAAGTGTCTGTATCAAAGCTAGAGTCAGTACTAGTGGTTTGTGAGTATCCTGATCTATTTCCAGAGGAGTTACCTAGATTACCACTGATCAGAGAGGTTGAGTTTACTATTGAACTTGTACCAGGGACATTGTCGATATTGATAGCACCTTACATAATGGCTTCTACCGAGTTGAAAGAGTTGAAAGCACAGCTGCAAGAATTGATGATAGAGGTTTTGCTCGACCCAGTTTTTCACCTTGGGGATGCACCGGTTCTGTTTGTTAAGAAAAAGGATAGATCGATGATATTGTGTATTGATTACCGTTAGCTCAACAAGGTTAAAGTCAAGAATAAAAAATCCACTGCCTCGAATGGACGATCTGTTTGATCACTTGAAAGCTGCCCCAGTATTTTTGAAAGTTGATCTTTGTTTTGGCTACTATCAGCTACGAGTTAAAGATTCATATGTATCAAAAACTACATTCAGAACCAGGTATGGACACTATGAATTTCTTGTGATGCCATTTGGTTTAGCTAATACACCTACAGTATTTGTTGATTTGATGAATAGAATCTTTAGACCGTATTTAGATAGATTTGTTGTCGTATTTATTGACGATATTTTGATATATTCATGAGATGAGTCTGAGCATGTTGAACATTTGCGAATTGTGTTGCAAACCCTATAAGATAAACAAATTTTTGCTAAACTTAGCAAATGTGAGTTTTGGCTCTAAGAAGTCAATTTTTTAGGCCATATAGTATCGGCTGAAGGTATCAGAGTTGAGCCGAATAAAATTTCAGCAGTTGCTGCCTAGAAACCACCGAGAAATGTATCCAAGGTTAAAATTTTTCTCAGATTAGCTTGTTATTACCGAAGATTCATCAAAGGATTCTTGATTGTAGCTACACCGATGACGCGACTATTACAAGAAGATGTGAAATTTGAATGGTTCGAGAAGTATTAGCAAAATTTTAATCTGTTGAAAGCACTGTTGACCGAGGCACCAGTTTTGGTTCAGCTTGAATCGTGTAAAGAATTTGTAATTTTTAGTGATGCATCATTGAATGGTTTAGGCTGTGTTTTGATGCAAGAAGGCAAAGTGATAGCCTATCCTTCTAGACAGTTAAAACCGCTTGAAAAGAATTATCCAACACTTGATGTTATTGTGTTTGCGTTGAAAATTTAACAGCACCATTTGTTAGGCGAAGTATAACACCCAGTTTGATGTGTCACATCAATGACGGAATAACTATGTTTCCTAGTTACTGCGATTAGGGTGAGTTTTGCAAAAACCATTATTAAAGTTTAAGAGAAAATCTAGGTTTAATTGTGAACGTCCTAACCACTTCCAAAATTTAAGGGTATCCTTATTATAAGATCTTGGGTTAACTTTTGTTACTCGTTTGATACGTGAAATTTATTTTGAAAACATTGATTAGTTTTAAGAAAACTTACGCAGCCTCATTCAAATCATTTGAAGTATAGTGTAAATAAATAATTGAAAACCCAAATTAAAAATAATTAAAGCGGCCTTATTACAACCCAAAACCAGAATAAAAATAACTGAAAATAAGTAAGTAAATAAATAAACTTAATTAAAAACCAGCAACAAAGTCTACGTGGCCACTTTGAATCCCTCCAGCTCCAAGTCCACCAATCTAGGGCTCACCTGCATAGATGGAATAAAAAGGGTGAGTTTGGAAACTCAGTGTGTAAAGAAAGCCCATCTAGAGCCCAAATCAGCTCAAGCCCATTGGGCCTAAGCCGCAACCAGTCTCAGTAATAACTGGGCCGAAGCCCTATTCAGATACAGTAAAATTGAGCCTTAGCCCTATTTAGATATTAGTGCGGCCCATATGCCCATAACAGTAACAGATAAGATATAATGCATGTATGCAAAGCCCAGTCCTAAATCCATCCACTATACACCACCCATACAAGCCCAACACACCTGTGGGGAATAACTCGACCCACCTAGCCCAACACACCACAGTCGCAGCATAGTTGCTCAGATAACGTGGCCAAGCCACTAACAGTAATACGAGGCAAAGCCCCTTTCAGTAAACGTGGCATTGCCACTTAACACTTCCTCCATCAATAAAACCCAAACCCATGCAACAGTATAATATGTCATGGCATACAGTGAACAGATACAGTAAGGCATGCATTTCAGTCCAATTTAGCCCTAGGGGTATAACGGTCATTTTGCACCTAGGGGTAAAATAGTAATTTCTCATCCTTAAGGGGTATTTCAGTAATTATACTAGTTTTTAGGGTTTTATGCATGTTTCAGTCATTAACAGTCTCATTTTCACCTCAGTAACTTATCTAGCCCTTTTTAGCAGTTTAAAGTTATTAGGCCCTAAAACCCCTAATGGGCCCTACAGTGTCACTTAACTACATTTGCCTGTTTAGCCCAAATTCTATGTCTAGTTTAACTGTTTTAACATACAAGTCACTAGAACCCACTTACCATTAGTCTTCACCCAAATGGGCTCGTAAGCCTATTGGGCCCAAATTCAGCCCATTGAGGCCCAAATTTACCGGAGTGCACGAAATCGTGCACCCTTCCATCTTACCAGTTGCGATTACAGATCTTACCATTTCCAACCGACTCACGAGCATTCACACTCTCGCAAGCCCACGAAATGCGAAAATTTCAGCATTTTGACTTTTCGGCTTTTGCCGATTTAGTTTACTAGAGGGTGTTCGTTTACACACCTGATTAAGATTACTACGATGAGATCTCCCACATGATTTTTCCTACAATTGTTTGTAGCCATATTGTTAATCTAACATCCAACCGAAACTATCATTACCTTAATCCATATACAATCGGCAATCACCCAATAGTCACTTGAATATTTACCTTTAGCCGAAAATAGGGACTAGATCTAGATCTAGTCGTTCCAATGTCCTTGCTTTCCACCGCTTCTAGATCGATAGCCTTTAGTCCACCTTTCTCATCATAGAACGATAAACAAAAACCAATAACCCTTTAGTCTTAGTCGACAGCTACCCTATACACATAGGGGTTTTCGGCTTTTCTTTAATCCCAAAATAACGTATGGAAGAGGGTTTCGATAACTTACCATAGGTTTACTAAACCAGAATGCTTCTAATCCCGAATCTAAATCAGATTTGACGCAGATCTAGCCTCTAAATACAAGCAGAGAGTGAATCTAAGAGATTTGTGGATTCGACTTCCATACCACTATGAGCTATGGTAATTTCAGCTTTTGGTAAGATGAAGGAGAAGAAGAGATAGATGTTATATGAAAAGAAAAGGTTATGAGAGTGTGAGATTCAGCTTAAAGAGAAGGAGAAGAAAGGAGGGGTTCGGCAAAGAGGAAATTGGCACAAAAGCTAAACTTGTTGGGATTCTGGCTTTTATGAAAATTGGTCAAGAAGAGTTTGGCTAGGAAAGATTCGGGTTTAGCCTTGAAGCAATCGGCTAAGTGAGGTTTAAGGGGATCAATGTAGAAAAAGAAGAAGAGAAGAAAAGAAGAAAAGAGGAGAGGGTGATTGATTCGGTTTTGGAAGGAGAAGTGAGGGAGTGTTCGGCTCTTTGGGTAAAACGGCACCAAAAGGGTTTGTAGGTCACGTTTTCGGCTTTTAGAACATATGAGAGGAAGGAAAAAGAGGGGTAAGAAGTACTAAACCTAATCGGTAAGAAGAAAATGCCCCACTTGACAAATCCCGAAGCCAACAACTAAGAGAAATCGGTACCTAGCACACTCAATTGCCGAAAACAATGCCTCCCAAAAGTCCTAGCCGACTATGCACCCCCAACCTTCCCAATCGGCCACACAGTCTTCTTTTTCAAACTTCCTAAAATCTCTCCCCTTATCCCTCCTTGATCTAATCTCATGAACAACTCAAACTCTCTTCAGCAGAGTTTCACTTGAGTTCCAACACATGCACAAAAATTAAAACACACCCAATGCTTACCTTGTGACTTGAACACCAGTCCTTGCACACACATCCACATGCCACTTTTTAAAGGACTAAGTGGCGCCACACTGCCACTTTACCAAAGGCTTCCTTGTGTCTCAATTAACCCACTTTTATTTAAAAGCCCACATAACCAGGACCCCTTCTCTTGAAATTCAAAATTCTAAAATTCTACTAGGTTTTAACTTAGGCTTGGGCCTTCTAAAGGCCCACTAACATACTTAAAACATAAATTTCATATTTTAACAACAAAATTTCAAAATTTTACCAAAATCATAAAAATCTCAAAAAATCCTGAAAATCAGAGCATTACAAAAAGTGTCATATATTTACCAACCACAAGAGTTTGAAGTATTTAATATCATAGAAAGATTTGAATCTGAGACAGTGTAGGTGGCTCGAAGTATTAAAAGATTATGAGTTAATCATTGATTATCATATGGGAAAAGCGAATGTGGTTGTTGATGCTTTGAGCAAAAAGTCTTTATTTGCTCTATGAGCGATGAATATAGGACTGACATTATCTAACGATGGCTTACTCTTAGTCGAGTTGAAAGCTAGACCGATGTTTTTACAACATATCTACAAAGCTTAGAAATGTGATGTTGAGTTGCTAGGTAAACAGACACAGTGTGAGTCGACTTTTGATTCAGAAATTCAAATAGGACCTAATGATTGCTTATTATTTAGAGGTAGAATTTGTGTACCGAAGAATCCAGAGCTCATTCAAAGAATCTGATATAAACTCAGCTCGGTGTTAAAGTATTCGAGTCGTAGTTGTGCCCAATCGTTAAATCTGAGAAGTATCATTCTTACTTGAATTAGTGGAGTATTTGGCTAAGTTGTAACTTAAGAAAGGCTGGAAGTTGGTTCAAAGAAGTTAAGGATAGATTGAAGATGGTTCGACTGAGTAAGGAAGCAAAATAAACAAGGATGTTGAATAGGATGGATAGATTGGCTTAAGGACAAGAGTGAACCAATAGTATTAAGAGTATTGACCCGAAACTTATAAGTCACTTAAGGTGCTGGAAAGGAAACAAAGGACCTTGACCCGCTAACTATAGAGAGTTAGGAACTAAAGGTATCAAACTGGTTGAACGCCACACTCGGGTTTGAGCGATAAGTTCAAAGAAACAAGGAAGACGCCACTAGCTAAGCTAGATAAGTCAGCTTGAGTCTTAAATGAATTTAGAGAGTTGAATAAACTCACAAATGAATTAAAATTCCTAAAATGTCAAAGTATATTGTCCAACCAAAACAATGTTTTCTTACAAACTATTTATAGGCATTATTATGACCATTCAAATTCAACATTCATATAAGTTATTAACAAAATATTAAAATTCAATTATAACTCTTAATGGGCAACCAAATAGTCATGTCTTTTCACTTGATTCTGGTGTAGATGAAAAGGTATGTCTCTTAACTTTATTGATGGCTTAATGAACCCTTAATGTGTTGTTTGGTGTCCCTTCTTCTCCCTTAAACCGAATGTCAAAAGACTTGTGCATTCATCTCTTTAATTGGCTCCTTAGCTAGCTTTGAGTGCTTTTAAACTGATTAGATTTGTAGAGACACACTTGGACCATTTTAACAGCCAAAATGATGATCTTTGAAGGCTTGAAAAATGTCCAAATTTGAAGAGTTAATTAGCCATATGAATAGTTGATGAACGATAAATTATACAAATTTTTACCTCATGTTTAGCCTATATTTTGGATGAATTATTATTAATTTTGTGAGAATTGGTGCTCTTAATCCTTCTATTTCATATCTTATACTCAGGAGAGCATAGGGAAGAGAAGAGAATGGAAAATGGACCAAAAACCGGAGAAAATGGGCCAAAATGTGAAAACGCACGGCCCAAGAAGTAACCACACGGCCGTGGCACACGGCCGTGCCACATGAAGATCACACGGTCCAGCCCCCGACAAACACGGCCAGGCCACACGGCCGTGCCTCCACCGATAGAATCACACGGCCTCTTGTCGAAATCACATGGGCGTGGCACACGGGCGTGGCACACGGGCGTGTTCTAGTCGTGAGGAAGAGAAATTTCACTCAGATTTGAATACTTAAAGGCTAAGAAAGGCTCCCCAAAACTCTATATAAAGACTCTAGGAGGCAACTCTAAGGGTGTACTTGATTTCCCCTGCCAAGGGTAATCTTTTCCCTAAAGTGGGGAGTCGTCCCTCTGCCGACACGAAGAGTGAAAGCCAGGAATTACTCCAAGGGAAGCCGATTGATTCATCCCAGAAGCCGAAATTCTGTATCAAGACAGAAGATCTCCCTAAATTCTTTAAGGGGTTTTTGGTTTCCTATGTTTTGTTGTTTTATTTCTTCTGAGATGTTTTCCTCTTTAATTATGAACTAAACCCCTCAAATACTTGAAGGGGATGAAGCCTAAGACAGATCTTGTTATTATTTATTCTTGAGTTATATGATAAATACTTGAGTTGTTCTTAATTATGTGTGCTTAATTCTTAATTTAATAATCCTAAGTATTACTTCAAGAATTAGATGTGCTTAGAGCAGAGGAGCAAAAGTCCCTGTGATAAGAGTAGATCTACCATAATTAAGCGGAGTTGCATGCAACCCTAGACATAGGGCGACATAAATCTACCGGATTAGGGTCAAACCGAATATGGGGAGCCATAGATCGAATTAATGCAACCTAGGGAATTAATTAATAAAGGAACTTTAATTAACAACTTAGGCCTAGTTGCTCTACGCCTCGACGGAGGGTTTAGCATAGGTTAGGGATCCCTACGGATCAAGTCAAGTGAATAAATCGTCTAGCTCAAGAACCAATAACAAATGAAGTCTAGGTGGATTCTCCCTTAAGTATTGCTTATATCAATTAGCTTTTCCCTAAAGTTTTCCCCAATTTACTTTTTGTGCACTTTTAGTTAGTTTTAGAATTAGTTTAAATCAACTCTCTTTATTTTTAGGCTAGATAATAGAAAGGAAGTAAGTATTAGTACTTTTAGTTCCCTTGGGCACGATAACTCGGTCTTGCCACTAAACTATACTACTGTTCGATAGGTGCGCTTGCCTTTAAGGTCGTGATATTAGTTAGTTTTGGTGTGATCAGTTTTATAAATTTTATTACTTAATATTGCGAGCTGTTATTAAGTTTTTGGTGCCGTTGCCGGGGAACTTAAATATTAAGAAAACTCGATTTCTATTACTTTAGCCATTACTATATTTATATATTTATTTATTTATTTTTCTTTTATTTTTATTTTCAGTTTTTATTTATTTATTTTTATTTTCTTTTAAATTTTTGAATTTTCTTTGCTTTTTCTTTTTAGGTATTCTTAGTTTATGGCTAGAAACAACCCAACAGAACCACTACTTTTTGACGACGATCTAGAAGCGACAGTTCGCAGAAATTGCAGAGAAATTAGACGCAGTTTACATTATCCAGGACAAGAAGAAGAACCTAAACCTACTGAAGAGATGGAAGCAAACCAGGATAATCAGCTACTTCCTCTAGTAGTCGCAAATCCTGTTGAGCAAAATCCTGCTCCGTGTACTATGTATGATTATGCTAGACCTAATTTAGCGGGCACTGAATCTAGCATTGTTAGACCTACTATTGCTGCAAATAATTTTGAAATGAAACCTAACACTATTCAAATGATATAGCAATTTGTTCAGTTTGATGGTTTGCAGGATGAGGATCCTAACTCGCATCTAGCTAATTTCTTGGAAATATGCGATACATTCAAAATAAATGGTGTTTCTGATGATGCCATTCGTCTTAGGCTATTCCCATTCTCTTTGAGAAACAAGGCTAAACAGTGGTTAAATTCTCTACCATGAGGCTCAATTACTACATTGAAACAGATGACCGAAAAATTTTTACTTAAATATTTTCCTCCAGCTAAAACAGCTAAATTGCGAAACAATATCTCTTCTTTTGTGCAGATGGATCTAGAAACACTTTACGATGCATGACAGAGATACAAAGATCATTTGAGAAGGTGCGCTCATCATGGTTTACCTTTGTGGCTGCAAGTTCAAACCTTCCACAACGATTTGAACCCTTCAACGAGACATATGATTGATGCCGCAGCAGGAGGAACAATCAACAATAAAACACCCGAAGCGGCTTATGAATTTATTGAGGAGATATCATTAAATAACTATCAGTGGCAAGTCATGAGGATAAAGCCGACAAAAGCTATAGGAGTTTATAATATTGATGCTATCACCATGCTTACTAACCAGGAAGAACTTTTAAATAAAAAGTTTGATAATTTTGTTGGTTCTACGCAGGCACATCCAGTGATGCAGCGTGACGCAATCCAGGGAAATTTGTTCAATCCAGATTACTCCTCTTATGGACATGGCATGGAAACTGAGCAAACCAACTATATGGGTAACAATTCTAGACCTCAAAATAACCCTTATAGTAATACTTGCAATACAGGTTGGCAGAACCACCCCAATTTTTCTTGGGGAGGACAAGGGAATCAAAGACAACCACCTCTTCTGGGATTTCAACAGCCACCTCCACAACAAGAGAAAAAGCCGAACCCTGAAGAGATGTTCACAAAATTTATGGCTGTATCAGAAACCCGTTTTCAAAATACCGAAATGGCACTAAAGAACCAGCAAGCCTCAATTAAAGGCCTTGAGAATCAAATTGGTCAACTCGCCAAGCTAATTTCAGAAAAACCACAAGGTGGACTACCAAGTAACACTGAGACTAATCCAAGAGAGCAAATTCATGCTGTCAGTACAATAGAAAATGAGACATTAACCAAAGACAATCCAGAATCAAGCGAGGAACCTGAGTTGAATAAAGGTAAGGTAGAGGTAAGTAGCAATACGCCAGACATCAAAGAATACAAACCTCGTATCCCATACCCAAACACATTAAAGAAAGACCAGTCAGACGAACAATTCGGTAAGTTTCTTAAACTCTTAAAGAAATTACATATTAACTTACCTTTTGTTGAAGCAATTTCGCAAATGCCGAAATACGCGAAGTTCCTTAAAGAACTTCTGACAAATAAATGGAAGTTGGAAGAATTAGCCACAGTGGAACTCAACGAAGAATGTTCAGCTATTCTCCAAAATAAACTGCCAACAAAACTGAAAGACCTAGGGAGTTTTACTATTCCTTGTTTAATTGGTAGTTTACTTATTGATAAAGCCTTAGCTGATTTAGGTGCTAGAATTAATCTCATGCCTTACAAAATGTTTAAGCAACTAGGTCTAGGGGAACCACAGCCCACTAGAATGAGTATTCAACTAGCTGATAGATCTGTTAAATATCCTAGGGGAATCATAGAAGATGTGCTAGTAAAGGTAGATAAATTTAAATTCCCTGTTGATTTTGTTGTGCTTGACATGGATGAAGATATTGAGGTACCTTTAATTTTAGGGCGTCCCTTCTTAGCAACTGCCAGAACTATAATTGATGTAGGAACAGGTAAGCTTACACTACGCATAGGTGATGACAAAGTTACTTTACAAGCTTGGAACTCGATTAAGACTGCTGATAATAATATAGTTACGAGTCCTTGTAAAAACACTAAACTCACCACCCAACCTTCTGTGCAGGATACGCTCCACATAAAGGCAACCCAATCACAGACAAGTCCATCCAAGGGAGATGCACCTGAAAAGCGAATGCTTCAGATCGAGGAACTAGATGAGTGGCTGAACTATCATGAAAAGGCCAAAGTATGCCAAACCAACCCAAAGCATCACCAAGCCAACCCTCAGGTACAAACGAATCAACTCAAGGTAGGGGATAAGGTAATCTTAGGGGAAGACGATCCTCGAATCTTGAATTCAAAAGAGCATACAAGTGATACACCTTACTTCACGGTAAAGAAAATCTTTCCCTATGGTACAGTCGAGATAAAATATGAGTCACTCGGCACTTTCAAGGTAAATCACACTCGACTCAAATCCTACGTTGATAATAAAATAGTAAGCAGGATAGAAGAGTATCAACTCTTCAAACCACCGTGAACGTACAAGCTCGAGCAAAGTCGAGCTTAGACTATAAATAAGCGCTTCTCGGGAGGCAACCCGAGCACTAACTTAGTAACTTTTCTTTTATTCTTGATTTTAGTATTTTTATGCATCAACTAACCCTTTTTAATGCAAAAATTTAGGACCACACGGCCATGCCCACGGGCGTGTCCGAGACCATGTGAACACTTCAAGCAGAGACACGGTCGTGTAGCGAGACCGTGTATAAACAGAGCAAAAATTTTTCCCAAAGCACGTGCTACCGATAAATAGCCACGACCGTGTGACATGGCCGTGGCAACCTTTCGACTTCAACACGGGCTACCAACAACACCCCACGGCCGTGCGATATGGCCGTGGCAACCTTTCGACTTCAACACGGGCTTGCACAAATCCCCACGCCCGTGTCCTCAGACCGTGGCCAACACTGTCAATTAAGACACAGCCGTGGAACATATCACATGACTGTGTGCCCTCCTACAGGACCGTGGGAGTAGCGAAGCCTCATCGCACACGACCGTGGGACGTCCTACACGACCGTGTGAAGTACGAACGAGATCGCACACGGCCATGCAATATGGCCAACACGGGCTAAACCCGAGCCACACGGGCGTGTGCCTCTATTCTTCCTTTCAGTTCTATCTTTCTCATTTTTCATTTTTATTTTTCTTTATTAGTCTCATTTTTATTTTGAATCTTACTTTTATTATGTTAACTCCTTTTAATCATTACATTATTAAGTATTTTTAGAACTTAGTTTATTATTTTTCTGTTATTTATTTTTCTATCTTTCATATCGGCCAATCCCTAACGAGCAATCTCTATTAATCCAAAAGTCCCACGACTAATTAATATTTTTGCAGTTTCAAAAAGGAGCTCTACAGCTCATATTCAACCGAAAATGGGAACACGCTGCCACAATTGCCGACTTTTCCTCACAAGTTCATCCTAAATTCAGGGAGTTTCAATCCTCCCCCTATCTTATGATATTATACTTCTCTTGCTATCTATATCTTTGTACATTGAGGGCAATGTACATCTTAAGTGTGTGGGGGGGGGAAGTTACTTTAAATCTATAATTATCTATGAAATCCCTGAAATTTTTCATGCTTTGTTCTCAAATAATTCTCAGTCTCCTATTAGGAATTAATTCTGATTGATTTATGATTTTATTGATATGTTGAGAATTAAGATATAGGTGCCTGTACTCTGATTATTCAAACTTTAAAACATTTAGGAATCAAGCATGATAAGTTGAAATTTTTGAGAACCCCAATTTTTGCATAAGTTATTTCTTTAATTCTAAGTATTATCTTAAAATTTGAAATTCACAGGATTGACATCAAAAAGCCATAATTCTGGTGAGATTTTGAGCCTTTTGAGCATACATTCTTTCATGCCCACTTTTATTATTGCTTTGAGTGAGTCAACACTGATTTGTTATTCTAGAACTTGCTTTGATTATACGCATCAAGACCACATCATTGATTTGATATACTGAAATGATATAGGCACTTAGGATTTAAACTACTTACTCCACAAAGGCCTACCTCCATAATTTAACCCCTAGTGAACCCCGTTGAGCCTAACAACCCATTCTTTGACTTACCTTCTAATTATTAACCAATAACCCATTTTTTATTGAATTTCATGCAATTACGTTGACCCTTATTTTTGTCGAGATTTGAGTTGAAATTATTATCTAGCTTTATTCTCTTTTCCAGCATGTAAAGTTGTAAATATTCAAGATTATTATGAATTGTTCTAAAAAAAAAAAGAAAAAGAGAAAAACGTGTATTTACAATTAAATTCAGTTGTCATATGTAATAGTTTAAAAGTTTTTGCATATTTCTATTTAAAGGCTACCCAGGCATGAACGATATTATCATAAAAATTAGCCCTAGAAATATGTTCCCAGTGATAGAGATTTTTCTAGCTAGATAACTTTTCAGTTCAATCTCGATTCTAACCCTTCTTTTGCAGCCTGTGACAACACCCCTAAGCAAGCCCCGTTACAACCCTTACAAGACCTTTTGATTGATATGTCATGTCAATCTATAGTGGTGGAGATGTGATTTCCTTGCAAGCCTATGGTAATAGCTTTTCAAGTTGACTAGAAAGTGCTTAATTTTTGAACCCTAAACACTTTGAGTGGATAGAGTGAATCTTTAGTGAGGATGTCAACTTCTGTTAACTAAGATGGAGAGATAATTACTTAGGAGAAGGGAGAAAGCTTATGTTTCAATGATAAAATTCTCAACCTAGATTGATTGAGTCTTTAATGTTACTTTGATTGAATTTTCAGTGTATGATTTCTTGTGGATTAATTTGAAACATTATTGATAAAGATTGTAGGTTGAGAAGAATGATTCTTTATTAGGGATTGAGATTTTGCTTGAGGACAAGCAAAGGCTCAAGTGTGGGGGTATTTGATGAACGATAAATTATACATATTTTTACCTCATGTTTAGCCTATATTTTGGATGAATTATTATTAATTTTGTGAGAATTGGTGCTCTTAATCCTTCTATTTCATATCTTATACTCAAGAGAGCATAGGGAAGAGAAGAGAATGGAAAATAGACCAAAAACTAGAGAAAATGGGCCAAAATGTGAAAACGCACGACCCAAGAAGTAACCATAATGGAAAATAGACCAAAAACTAGAGAAAATGGGCCAAAATGTGAAAACGCACGACCCAAGAAGCAACCATACGACCGTGGCACACGTCCGTGCCACATGAAGATCACACGGTCCAGCCCCCGACAAGTACGACCAGGCCACACAGCCATGCCTCCACCGATAGAATCACACGGCCTCTTGTTGAAATCACACGGGCGTGGCACACGGGCGTGTTCTAGTCGTGAGGATGAGGAATTTCACTCAGATTTGAATACTTAAAGGCTAAGAAAGGCTTCACAAAACTCTATATAAAGACCCTAGAATGCAATTCTAAGGGAGTACTTGATTTCTCCCTGCCAAGAGTAATCTTTTCCCTAAAGTGGGGAGTCGTCTCTCTGCCGACACGAAGAGTGAAAGCCAAGAATTACTCCAAGGGAAGCCGATTGATTCATCCCAAAAGCCAGAATTCTGCATCAAGACAGAAGATCTCCCTAAATTCCTTCAGGGGTTTTAGGTTTCCTATGTTTTGTTGTTTTATTTCTTCTGAGATGTTTTCCTCTTTAATTATGAACTAAACCCCTCAAATACTTGAGGGGGATGAAGCCTAAGACAGATCTTGTTATTATTTATTCTTGAGTTATATGATAAATACTTGAGTTGTTCTTAATTATGTGTGCTTAATTCTTAATTTAATAATCTCAGGTATTACTTCAAGAATTAGATGTGCTTAGAACAGAGGAGCAAAAGTCCTTGTGATAAGAGTAGATCTACCATAATTAAGCGGAGTTGCATGCAACCCTAGACATAGGGCGACATAAATCTGCCGGATTAGGGTCAAACCTAATATGGGGAGCCATAGATAGAATTAATGCAACCTAGGGAGTTAATTAATAAAGGAACTTTAATTAACAACTTAGGCCTAGTTGCTCTACGCCTCGATGGAGGGTTTAGCATAGGTTAGGGATCCCTACGGATCAAGTCAAGTGAATAAATCGTCTAGCTCAAGAACCAATAACAAGTGAAGTCTAGGTGGATTCTCCCTTAAGTATTACTTATATGAATCAGCTTTTCCCTAAAGTTTTCCCCAATTTACTTTTTGTGCACTTTTAATTAGTTTTAGAATTAGTTTAAATCAACTCTCTTTATTTTTAGGCTAGATAATAGAAAGGAAGTAAGTATTAGTACTTTTAGTTCCCTTGGGTACGATAACTCGGTCTTGCCATTAAACTATACTACTGTTCGACAGGTGCGCTTGCCTTTAAGGTCGTGATATTAGTTAGTTTTGGTGTGATCAATAGTCACCCATAATGATCTTTGAAGGCTTGAAAAACATCCCAACATGAAGAGTTAATTAATCATATGAATAGTCACCTACAAAATAAATAATTAAGCATTGAAGACATTAAAAAAAAGGCACACTATAAACGCTCTCATACATGAATTTATTAATGAACATGCAACTCAGATCACCTTATTTAAAATGAAAATAAACACAATTTAACTTATGCATTAAATAGTAATAGCCAAATTCAATAACATACTTATACAAACAAACTCAAACATATTTAACAACTAAGATGTTTAAATGCATGGCTTAAGATGTAAACTAAATGAACAGATGGGTTACTTAAATGCATGACTTAATTTAATGATGCAAACTTTAACTAACATAGGAGTTACATATTGCATGTCATAATTTATGATGCAAGCTTAAGTAACATGAGAGTGACATAATGCATGACTTTATTAAATGCAGACACATAGTGCATGTCACGATTAAATGTTGTAGATTAAAAATGTAGGACATTAATTAAAGATGCATATTAATATGTTCAAACTATAACATAATTAAAGACACAAAATAACTAAAATAAATGAATCAAAGTCCTTCTTTTCCAGCAACCAAATTAACAAACTGAGATTAAAAGCTTCATTTTGCACTTCGGCCCCTCAAGTTTGGGCCAATTCTGATTTCATCGAATTGTATCAAAACATGATGCGGTTGAGATTGCATCATACCCTCCCTCTTGGAAACAATTTGTCCTCAAATCGGACCATTTGCTCGCAAAGCAACTGTCAAGATCACAAACCCTTTTGTTCATGAATCTAACAAAATCGTTTCCAAAAACCCAAGAACCACAAATGGTTCGAAAAGGAAGTAGGTTATTTACATACCCTCCCTCTTTAGAAGGATACCATCTCGACTTGTCACTTACACAAGAATGAAACCAAATAGTGAAAAAATAAGTTATAGGCACAAAAGAACTTTTCGAAATGCTATTCATGAATAAACCAATGCCGGGATCAAAGATGGAAATCGGTCTTACCTTTCCACAATGAATCAAAAAGTTCATAAAGGGTAACAAACTAGAATCACAAGGCATCTGATAGCTATAGTTTTAGAAATCAACATTCCATAGTTCAAATCCCTTGAATGATAACATAGAACAATAATCATCAAGATCAAAGACAAGGTTTTCTCTTACCAATTCAATTTGACTTGCAAATTTATTGACCAGCATCATAAAAAGATCATAAGGAAAGTTAAAGTCATTATCATGCAAAATATGTTTGAACCTTTTAAACATGTTATACAAGATTTTGACTTTACAAGCCAACAAAATTCACATGTTTGTTTTCAAACTTAAAAGCAAAGCATCAAGTAAGCAAAAGTTGTTCAGACATTTATTCACACAAAATTGTGGATGCTTGCTTTCTCTCAATGACATTTCAAAAGAACAAACTCTCGGCTTAAACACATGATTTTGATCACTTGTCCCAAAATACAACAAGAATTTCATTTTCTCAAATAAATCACACATACCAAGTAGACAAGATTTAGGCATATAAGCATTCGAACAATCAAACCTTTCACATTTCATCTGAAAAGACATGCTTATACAAGATGGGTTTGCACAAAAATTCAAAGAATTCATATATCCATCACAATCAAATAAATTGAGCTTTTTATGTGAATAATCGTTATCGCGCACGTCCAAAGTTTGCATATGCTGAATTAATCCAACATCATCAACAATCTTGTCAACACACAACTTACTAAAAGAAAAATTCTTCCATAGACATGAGAATTTTGCACAAAATTTTAGAAGGTTCACATTATCTTCACATTCAAATAGATTAAGCACTTGACATGAAAACTTGTTATCAAACAAGATTACATTTTGTATTTTTTGATTTAATCGAATGACATTAATAGATTTTTCAACACAAAACACATTAAGTGAACAACTCTTCATACCTCCACTTAAAACGAATTTATCAACCACAAATGGAGAATAACAATTAACCAAATCAAAATAAGGAGGTCGTTCAAAAATGAGGTCATTGGAAATTTTGTTGACAACTTTCAAACTCGATTGTCGTGATTCAATTGCTAAAGATTCCTTACTTTGCTTACTTTTAAGCACTTGTGGGCTTATTTCACCTTCAACCTTACCTTTCTTAATCATTCGAAATCGTCTCTCATCAGGAAGGTATTGAAGTTGAAATTGGTCAATTGAATCTCTAGGAACCTGAAAAGTAGAAACAAAACAAGGACAACTCACATATGGGTTAGGTAAAACACTACTTGCTTTTTCTTGTTCTCTCTCTTTTTTTCACTCGTTTCTTTTTCTAACTCATTTTCCTTTTCCAAAGTCTCTTTCATTGTTGAGAACTCATTTCCAATCTTCGTTTCATTTTCTTTTTCAACAACACTCATTTCTTGCTTATTTTCTTTTCTTTCTTCAAACTCACTCTCTTTTTCCATTTTCTTTTCTTGCTCACATGCTTTTTCTATTTCAATCTCGTTTTGCTTTTTTTCACTCTCTTTTTCTTTTTCAATTTCTTTTTCTTTCATTTGTTTATCAATTTCATTCCATATTCACTCATTTTCTTGCAATAATATTTCCTGCCTCTCTTTTATTCTAATTTGTTTTTGTCTTATTTTTTTATTACAAGAGGGAGATAACATAAGAGAATCAAAATGACAAACCTTTCGTTGGGAAAGATAGGAAGGATCCACAAATGAAATACGTTCATATTTTCGAGATTGAGTCTTCATGGATAAATATCTTTGTGCATACGAATGATTACTTGGACCTTCTCGTTCATCACCGTAATAGGCTTCAAACTCAAAGTTTGAGTTATTTCTGTAACACCCCAAACCTAGCCAGACGTTATGGTCGAATCTGGCGGTGTCACATTGAAGTGTTTTTTGAAAACATGTTCTAATTGAAAACTCATTTAGTATATGACCTCTTTGTGATATTAGCGAAAAGTTTGTCGATCATACTGGATTGTTAATATACTTCAAAAACTCTTTTTACTCTTTAATCCACTTTTATTTATCTTTCACTGAATCGAAACAGTATGTTCATTTTCAAAACATGGTTTATTATTTAAACCATTTACGTTTAAAATCGTAATACATTGTCAAAATCTCATTTAGTAGCAGAAGCTTTTAAAATATTTCAAGCAAGCGTGGTGTTTTGAAAAGCATTTATCTTTTGAAAACCTGTCTTATTCCTACATCTAGCAGTTTATATCAAAGCAAGTAAAAATCTCAAGACTAACAGTTAAAACCTTAAAGAGGCCTTATTACATAAAAATCACCCAAATAAAAATTAATAGTAAATAAGAATCAAATATAAAATAGTTGCAATCATGTGACCACCTCCGAATCCATCGCGACACCAATCCATTTATGGCTGGGGATTACTTGTACAGATAAACAAAAGGACGAGTTCACAAAAACTCAGTGTGTAATCCCTTATTAAATAGTCAATCAGACAATATGCAGTAACAGTCTGGGCCTGAAAGCATTACAGTAACACTATCAAAGTGGGCCTTAGCCTATTACAGTAACAGTAGCAGTGCAATAATGCAATCAAAAATCTTATCCAATCCAGCCTCTACACCCCAACTCCGTCCCACCAAATGCACCATGTAGGGATAAAATTGAACCAACTAGCCAGACACACCAAGATTAGCACCGGTTGCGGCACTAAACAGTATTGCAGCAAAGCTGCCAGTAATATGAACGGCTTAAAGCCATCAGTAGGTCCATAGTCATCTTGTGCAAACTGTGCAACCTTACTAATAAAGGTCCACAGTCATCTTGTGTGACTCGTGCAACCCTACCAGTATAGTACACTTCCTCTAAATTTTACAACCCATCCCCATGCAATGTAATAAGTTGTGACATAATATCATACGTGTATGCAAAATGTCATGCTCAATTACAATCATACATATCATAGAACAAATCAGTTATTTTACACTTAGGGGTATAATAGTCATTTTACCCAAGAGGGGTATATCGGTCATTTTACCCATTTTAAGGTCTAGGTACACTTACCGACCCTTCAGAAGGCCTACAGTCATCTCGGGCGACCCGTGTAACCTTAACAGTCAAAACAATGTAAATGGGCCAAAGGCCCATTATGCAGCCCATATGGGCCCATACGCCCGTGTGGCCTGTTAAGCCCAAAAATTTCCTTGTCCATGTGAACGACACAGCTGGGTCCAATGTCCTACACACATCCGTGTGATCTATCTGTGTACGGCCCACAAGCTCGTTGGACCCACACGGCCCATTTCTTGCCCATCATAGCCCAAAACAGCCTAAGCCCATGAGGTCACTCATGGTGGCCTTAACAGTCAAACGCCCCTGTTTCGTGGGCTCAAATTACCACACGAGCAATCGCATGCCATGTGGCATCAAAAGTCGTATTTTTTGATTTTTAGCTTTTGCCAATTTTCAGTTAAAACAATGTGAATACACACCTGTTTGTGAGAACATGCTAAGATCCACGAGAACTCCCAACCTAAATCAACCACGTTACACTATCAGTCATTTAACAATAGGATTTGGACAATCCCTTCCAATACCACTATCCAAAATGATTTAATACTTGCCTCGATTGATTAATGTGGCTTAGCCCACTTATACCAATAATGAAAGTTGATTACGATCCCTTTGATGACAATCTACATTACCAGTGGATCTTTTTAGATAAGATTATTCATACATGTAGCTTCAATCCACAAATATTAACTTATAGAATCACAGAAAGTATTTGGCCTACACCCTAAGAGAGTAAGGTAACGTACTTACCCTAATTGAATGAAGAGAGAAAGGGCTTCAAAGACTTCAGTATCTCTTGTACTCCTTCACTCCTCGGGAACACCTAGAAACCCAACGAACGTCACATCATGAGGAAGGGACAAGAATCAACAATCAGAGAGCATAAGAAGAATGAGCATTCTTCTTTTAGAAAAAAAAGAGAGAATAGATTTGAATATGCATAAAGAATAGAGAAAACAAGTAACTCACTGATTGCTAAGAATCACAACCAAATCGAAATTGAACAAAGAGAGGGCGAAGAAGGCAGAAATCGATCAGTAGAAACAAGAATTAAAAGTCGATAGAAAAAGGAGAGAAGAAATAAGAGAGATTTGGCTAGGGGAGAAAATCGAAGAGGAAAGAAAAAGGTAGGGGATCAACACTATTTGGCCAAGAGAAGAATCAGTTGAGGAAAAGAAAAGAAAAAGGATTTCAAATGAGTTGAGAGAAGAAAAGAAAAAGTATTCGGCCTAGGAAGCAAAAATAAGAAGGGGAGCAAATATTGAGAAAGAGAAGAGAGGACTAAAAGGGAGTCACTAACTGGGAATTGAAAGAAAAGCAAAACGGAAAGAGAGTAAATCTAGCAATATTCGGTACAACAACAAAAAGCACAAGGAAAAAAATTGGCTAAAATATGAGATGGAGAGAAAATCGAAACCCCAAATTGGCACTAACCCCTCTAAAACACTCACAACTGAAATGAAATTGCCTTTACTATCCCAATTCGGCTCCAACTCTTCCCCCAACTTCCCAACCTTTAATTTTTCTCCCATTATCTCTCCATAACACACTCCCCAAATCCCCATATTCTCTCCCTAATTTCCTCCTACATTTTTTCCATGACCAATTCAAACTCCCTTCAGTAGCATTTCAGTCAAACTCCAACACTAGCATGCGGAAGTAGCAAAATAAACATCCCACTATTTTTCCAGGATTCGAACCTCAACCCTTTAGCCTAGTTAACACGCCACCTACCACTGGACCATAGAAATTTTTGTGTCAAATTTTAACCATAATAATATAAAAGGCCTACTTGCAAGAGTTAGGGTTCATTCAAGTAAGAAAATTTTTTTTTTCATAAGCCAAGGCTTGAACCCAGGGCTTCTCATAAACTCCTAAGCACTCCTAAATCACTTAACCATTAAAGCAGACATTCATTTATGTCACTTTCTTTCACAACTAAAAATTTATGTGCAGTCTCCTAACAATTCCCATGCTCAAAACCTAATACTTTTAGGCCTAAATTTGGGGTGTTACCACCCCTCCTTAAAAAAATTTTGTCCCCGAAATTTTGCTTAACATAGACTACACCACTACACTCCTGCTGCGCACTCTAATTTCAAATTAGGTATATGGTACATTATGGATAAAGAACATACCAGTAATCCCATCTAGGGCGCCTCCGCCCTCTTGGCGATGTGCAGCATAAACCAGAGCTGGCTGTCTTACCTCAGCATAACCAGCAGCTCTACCCCGTGCTCCACGACCACGGTCCACACCATTTCCACCTCTGGCCTGACCATAGTTGTAACGCCTGATTTTGGGCCTAGAAGAAATGGGCCTTGAGCGTGGGAGTGCATAAAAGTTTATGTGAGCAAGAAGACGACACAAATCTGTATCTGTTTCAATGGTTAAGTGTCTTGGGAAGAGTTTAAGAAGTCTTGGGTTCAAGCACTAGCTTTAAAAAAAATTTTGGTCTCTTAAGTGAACTTTGGTGTTAACAAGTAGGCTTTAAAAGAAATTATGGTGAAAGTGTGACACAAAAAGAGCCTATGGTGTAGTGGCAAGGTGGCTTTAAAAGTGGTGCATGAGGTTTAGGGTTCGAGTATTGGTGTAACAAGAAGAGGTATTTATTTTACTACACTTGCCTTGTAGGAAGTAGAGGTTGAATGAAACACTATTGAAAGGAGTTTGAACTGGTCATAGAGTGATGTGAGAAGTAAATCAAGGAGGATTTTTAGGAGTGATTGGGGAGAAAAACAAGGAGTTTGAATTAGGAGGGTTGTGGCCGAATAGGACTCTAAATGAGGTTTTGGTTTTGGTTGGGAGGGGTAATGGAGATGCCATTTGAAGTGGTGTAAGTGCCAATTTCATTTTTGGCAACCTTTTGTTTTTCAAGATTGTGGTTTCTCTTACGTTTTCCTATTCTTTTTGGTCGATTTTGCCCTCTTTTACCATTCGAGTTTTTGCACAAATAAGTTGCTTCTCTCCTTTGACCGAATTCTCCTTCCTATTTGGGTTCTCTTTTGATCAATTACTTCCTTTCTTTTCTTTCTAAGCCTTGACCGAATACTCTTCTTCTCTTCACATTTTTGAACTGAACTCATTGCTCTTCTCTATTCTGTCTTTCTCAAGCTGTTCTATCATCATCTTTTTCTCCTTGTATCTTAGCCGAAACTCTGCTATTCTCTTCTTCTCCATTTTCATTCTCCTCTACTCTTAATAGTTCTTTTTGTTGTTCTAATCCTGGCCGAATACTCTATTGCTCTTAGTGGTATTATCATTTCTATTACAAGGGTCCTCTATCAAAGGGGGTATGAAGTCTTTTATTTGAGCAAGGTTGAAATGGAAGTTTCCGATAATATGTCACAAAAAGGGGAATCAATGGTAGCGTGTAGTGGCTTTTCTGAGGGGGAATCAAGAAGGGTGCCTGTTGAGATTGAATGCGTAGCCCCTGCCCTCAGATTTAAACAGCGTAAAGTGTTGGCAGTTCAAGAATTTTTGCCAAGATGCAGTAGGGTGGTCAAGCCACAATCGATCGATCTAAATAAGTGATAGGTAATTTGTTAGATAAGTGTTTTTTATAGGAGTTTTGATAATTCGGTTTGGATATGGCTAATCAAAGTATTGTAATTCGGTTTGGATGAGCGTACGAATGCTCGTGTGGTGGAATCGAGCCCACGAACGTGGGTGTAAGACTGTAGAGGCCGCCATGAGCGTTCTCATGGGCTTATGCTATTTTGGTCTAGTATGGGCCTTATGGGCCCAATGGGCTTGTAGGGCCCACATGGATAGTGTCCCCATTATGTGGTAAAGATTGGAATAGGTTATGCAGTTTGCATAGCCGTGGCTAAATTTAGGCTAAATGGGCCACACGAGCGTGTGGGCCCACTTGGGCCAGATAATGGGCCTTGGGCCCATATGCACAAATTTGCATGTCGGGGTTACATAAGTCGCTCGAGGCAACTATAGACCTCCTGATGGGTCAGTAGATAAGTTTTGACCCATTCTGATGAAAATGACCGAATTACGCCTGGAGGATAAAATGACCGAATTACCTTCGAAGGGTAAAATGACCGAATTACACCTGTAGGGTAAAATGACTGTAATACCCTTAGAGGGTAAAATGACCAAATTACCCCCATAGGGTAAAATGACTGAACTACCCTTGAAGGGTAAAATGATCGAATTACCCCCGTAGGGTAAAATGACCATAATACCCTTGTAGGGTAAAATGACCGTAGTACCCCTGTAGGGTAAAATAACTGTAATACCCCTGTAGGGTAGAATGACTATTGTGCCTTATATGATGGTTGATTGATTGAGCATGCAATGTGATATTTATGTGTTTTACATACATACACGACATTGCATGGGGTTGGGATATTATTGTGGAGGAAGTATTGTATCGGTAGGGTCGCATGGGCCGCACAAGACGACTGTGGATCCATATTGGCAAGATCACACGGGTCGCACAAGATGACTGTGGATCCATATTGGCAAGATCACACAAGTCGCACAAGACGATTGTGGATTTATGCTGGCAAGGTCGCACGGGTCGCACAAGACGACTGTAGACTTACTGATGGCTGTAATCCGAGTATATTTTTAGTAGCTTTGCTGCGATATTGGTGTGTTGGCTGGTTTGGGATAGGTTGCATTTTTTGCACGATACTAATACTATATTTGGGCTAAGGCCCACATTGTTACTGTTTTGGGCTAGGCCCACATTGAACTGTTACTGCAAAGGGCTTAGGCCCACACTGTTACTACATGTACTGTTTACCGACTGACTGATAGAGGATTACACACCGAGTTTTCGTAAACTCACCCCACTTTTAACTGTGCAGGTAATCCCCAGCATTAGGTGGACCGATGTAGTGAGGGACTCGGAGGGTGGCCACACTACAGCTTCCGTTTTATTTTATTTAGCTTTTATTACATTTAAATTTCATTTTGGGTTTTGATGTAATAAGGCCTCTCTCTAAATTTCTTGTTTTAACTTGGTTTTTTTTATTTTATCATAATTTATATCTGCTAGACGTAGGACGCAATTATTCCAAAATATCAACGGTTTTTAAAACATTACTTTTTCACAACACGAATTTCAAGCTTCCACAATGAACATTGTTTTTAAAGTGCAACAACGTTTGAATTTGATTAACAAATTTTTGATTAAGTCGTAACAAGTTTTAATGTAAAGCAAGTTTTCAAACGAATCATGTTTTCAAAAAACACATCAAACGGAATGACTTTAAATTCAAGAAATAGGCTTTAACCTTCAAATGGATTTTTTGCAACAATATCAAGTTTCGTAAAAGGCACTCCAATGTGACACCGCCAGACTCAGGCCTAACGTCTAGGTCAGGTTTGGGGGTGTTACAACAGCCCCTCAGTGGCTGCTGAACACCTCTCGGTGGCTGAATAGTACCCTGACCTGTAGCTTGCATTTTCTCGAGTCTCTGTGGACAATTTCTAACATGGTGTTCCAATGATCCACAACTGAGACACACCCTAATCCTTTTCTAGCACTCGCCCTTATGGCATTTTCCATAGTTCGCACAAAGCTGTGGCCCAGTAACAATAACTGAGGTCCAACTCAGACTAGCCCATTTTCTCTAGACTTTTTCTTAGGCCTCTTAAAAGAACTTAAGGACTCTAAATCCCTCTTATTCCTTCCTCGTTCCTTTTCCCAGTTCTCGTGCTCAGCGCACTTCACAGCTTCGGCGATCTTCACCTTTTCTGAGGCTGTCCTCAAAACGAAAATAGCACTCATAATCAGTTGCCACCATCCCAAGTGCATAGCGGCTAAGTCGTAAAAATTTTGCCTCATATTCAGCCATCGATTTATCCCCCTGATTTAAGTTCAGAAACTCTCTACTTCGGGCATCCACATAATTAGTGCCCACATACTTTCCTTGAAATGCAAACTTGAAGAGTTCCCAAGTTAACCAATCAGGCTGAGTACCCTTTTTCATGGTAAGCCACCATTGGTAGGCTTTGTCTTGCAGTAATGACACTTCACCTTTTAGTTTCTGCTAGGGGTGCAGTCGATATCATCCATTCTTTTCGCTGTGACCTCCAACCAATATTCAACCACACTAGGAGCTACTCCAGCAATACCCCTAAAAATCTCAGCTCTATTAGACTGGAGTTGTTCTGTAACTGACCCACGACCCCTAATACCAATATTGGGCCCAATGACCCTCTCCCGAATTCAAAGCATATGTTAGGACAGTGTGTCATCACCAGCTGCCCGATTATACGACCTCGTCTCATTACCAGTGAAGCCGGTGCCTCCCTGGCCTCAACGTTAGGGATGTGGCCCAATGATAAAGACCCAGCCCTAGCACTTCCACGGCCTCTGTTGCGGCCTCTTGTACCCCTTCCATGAGTACCTCTAGTGCTCATTATTGCTTTGCGTATTATCTGAATTAGAAATTTTATGAAGATTAGTTTACAGTTCCAGTAATTATTAGATGATGTTTTTGAAAAACAGTAACTGATAGTTTATTTTCGCAGATCGTAGGCTCACTACTGTTTTTAGTTTCCTATGGTTTTCAGCTTACTCTAACTAGAGTATCTTAGTTTGGTCTACTTCCTAAAGTAATCTCAGCATTTCCTATCCATTGTATTTCAGTTTAAACAAACATCAGTGTCAAGAAGACTTATAGAATCAGCGCCGGAGACTCGGTGTGCCACACTTTCAGAAAAACACCTCAAATCATTTCCAAATTATTGGGAGCATTTTTTTTTTTTGAAAAATTCTATGTTTTAGAAAAAAATCAAATCCACAGCTGAGTTTTGCAACTTGGCTTTGATACCAATAAATGTAACACCCAAACCTGATCCAGACGTTATGGTTGAATCTGGAGATGTCACATTGAAGTGTTTTTCGAAAACATGTTCTAATTGAAAACCTGTTAGTATATGACCTCTTTGTGATATTAACGACAAGTTTGTCGATCATACTGGATCGTTAATATACTTAAAAAAAACTCTTTTTACTCTTTAATCCACTTTTATTTATCTTTCACTAAATTGAAACAATACGTTCATTTTCAAAACGTGGTTTATTATTTAAACCATTTACGTTTAAAATCGTTATACATTGTCAAAATCTCATTTAGTAGTGGAAGCTTTTAAAATATTTTAAGCGTGGTGTTTTGAAAAGCATTTATCTTTTTAAAACCCGTCTTTTTCCAACATCTAGCAATTTATATCAAAGCAAGTAAAAATCCCAAAATTAATAGTTAAAACCTTAAAGAGACCTTATTACATAAAAATACCCAAATCGAAATTAATAGTAAATAAGAATCAAATATAAAATAGTTGCAGTCGTGTGGCCACCTCCAAGTCCCTCGCGGCACCAATCCATCTATGGCTGGAGATTACTTGTATAGATAAATAGAAGGGTGAGTTCACGAAAACTCAGTGTGTAAACCCTTATCAAATAGTCAATCATACAGTATGCAGTAACAGTACAGGCCTGAGCCTATTACAGTAACAGTATCAATACAGGCCTTAGCCCATTACAGTAACAGTAGCATCGCAATAATGCAATAAAAAATCCTACCCAATCCAGCCTCTACACACCAACTCCGTCCTGCCAAACACACCATGTGGGGATAAAATCAACCCACCTAGCCAGACACACCAAGATTAGCACCGGTTGCGGCACTAAACAGTATTGCAACAAAGCTACCAGTAATACGAACGGCTTAAAGCCATCTGTAGGTCTACAGTCGTCTTGTACGACCCGTGAGACCTTACCAGTGTACGTTCATAGTCGTCTTGTATGACCCGTACAACCCTACCGGTACAGTACACTTCCTCCAAATATAACAACCTATCCCCATGCAATGCAATATGTCGTGACATAATATCATACGTGTATGCAAAATATCATGCTCAATTACAATCATACATATCATAGAACAAATCAGTTATTTTACACCTAGGGTAATAATAGTCATTTTACCCAAAAGGGGTATTCAGTCATTTTACCTTATATGGGTATAGCAATAATTTTACCCAAGAGGGTTATATCAGTTATTTTACCCATTTTGGGGTTTAGGTACACTCGTCGACCCATTTGAAGGCCCACAGTCATCTTGGGCGACCCGTGTAACCTTAACAGTCAAAACAATGTAAATGTGCACAAGGCTTATTATGTGGCCCATGTGGGCCCACACACCCGTGTGGCCTGCTAAGCCCAAAAATTCCCTTGGCCATGTGAACGACATAGCCAGGTCCAATGTCCTACACACATCCGTGTGATCTATCCGTGTGGGGCCCACAAGCCTGTTGGGCCCACACGGCCCATTTCTTGCCTAACATGGCCCAAAATAGCCTAAGCCCATGAGGTCACTCATGGTGGCCTTACTGGTCAAACACCCCTATTTCGTGGGCTCAGGTTACCACACGAGCAATCGCACGCCCATGTGGCATCAAACGTCGTATTTTCTAATTTTAGGCTTTTGCCAATTTTTAGTTAAGATAATGTGAATACACACCTGTTTGTGAGAACGTGCTAAGATCCATGAGAACTCCCAACCTAAATTAACCACGTTACACCATCAGTCATTTAACAATAGGATTTAGACAATCCCTTCCAATACCACTATCCAAAATGATTTAATACTTGCCTCAATTGATTAATGTGGCTTAGCCCACTTATGCCACTGACAAAAGTTGATTACAATCCCTTTGACGATAATCTGCATTATCAGTGGATCTTATTAGACAGGATCATTCATACTTGTGGCTTCAATCTACGAATATTAACTTACAAAATCACATAAAGTATTCGGCCTACACCCTTTGAGAGTAAGGTAACGTATTTACCATAATTGTATGATGAGATAAAGGGCTTCCACAGCTTCAGTATCTCTTGTACTCCTTCACTCCTTGGGAACACCCAAAAACCCAGTGAACATCACATCATAAGGAAGGGATAAGAATTGAAAATCAGAGAGCATAAGAAGAAGGAGCATTCAACTTTTAGAAAAAACGTAAGAGAGAACAGATTTGAGCATACAGAAAGAATAAAGAAAACAAGTAACTCACTGATTGCTAAGAATCACAACCAAACCGAAACTAAACAAAGAGAGGGTGAAGAAGGCAGAAATCGGTCAGTGGAAACAAGAATTAAAAGCCAACTGAAAAAGGAGAGAAGAAATAAGAGAGATTTGGCTAGAAAAGAAAACTAAAAAGGAAAGAAAAAGGTGGGCGATCAACATTATTCGGCCAAAAGAAGAATCGGTTGAGGAAAAGAAAAGAACAAGAATTTTAAATAAGTTGAGAGAAGAAAAGAAAAGGTATTTGGCCCAGGAAGCAAAAATGAGAAGGGGAGCAAATATTGAGAAAAAGAAGAGAGAGTAGAAAGGGAGTCACTAATCGGGAATTGAAAGAAAGGCAAAACAGAGAGAGTAAATCTTGCAATATTCGACACAACAGCAAAAAGCACTAGGAAAAAAATTGGCTAAAACCCGAGATAGAGAGAAAATCGAAACCCCAAATCGGTACTAACCCACTAAAACACTCACAACCGAAATCAAATTGCCTTTACTCCCCCAATTTGGCTCCAATTCTTCCCCCAACTTCCCAACCCTTAAATTTCTCCCATTCTCTCTCCATAACACACTCCCCAAATCCCCATATCCTCTTCCTGATTTCCTCTTACATTTTCTCCATGACTAATTCAAACTCCTTTCAGTAGTATTTCAGTCAAACTCCAACACTGGCATGCGCAAGTAGCAAAATAAACATCCCACTGTTTTTCTCAAGATTCGAACCTCAACCCTTTGGCCTAGTTAACACGCCACCTACCACTGGACCACAGACTCTTTTTGTGCCATATTTAAACCATAATAATAGAAAAAGCCTACATGCAAGAGTCAATGTTCATTCAAGTAAGAAAAACAAAAATTTTTTATAAGGCAAGGCTTGAACCCAGGGTTTCTCAAAAACTCCCAAGCACTCCTAAATCACTTACTTATTAAAGTAGACATTCATTTATGTCACTTTCTTGCACAACTAAAAATTTATGTGCAGTCTCCTATCAATTCCCATGCTCAAAACCTAATACTTCTAGGCCCAAATTCGGGGCGTTACGATTCTGGCTCGAAGTCCTCGTTGAATAGGAATCTCAATAGGGATTTCTTTGTAAACAATCATTGGATGCTAAACTCCTTGACAATCTCATTTTCATCTTTGGCTTGAAGAAATTTACTCCCGATGGTGGGAAGATAAAAGGAAACGTTTGCACAGCACGGCTTTCATTTTAGACCGAGTTGATATCGATCGCTGTCCATTTCGTCTTTGAATCATGGTAAATTGATCCCACCAATTCATGACATAATCAGAGAACTCGTTCGCCACAAGTTTCACCTTCTTTCTCTCCGAGTAGTTGTGACACTTGAAAATTGATTCTACTTTTTTTTCCCATTCAAGGTACGCCTCCGGGTCAAATCTACCTTGAAATGATGGAATGGCTAACTTAAGATTCTTCAGATCGTCATCATCACGTTCATGCTCTCTAAAGCCTTAGTTTCTATGAACATGTCACCTTTCACTTTGATTGGATGCTTGGTATGATGGATTGGACCAACCACTAATAGCAATAAATTTTCTTTCAAAACTTAGAGACATATTGTTTTATTCTCACCATAAAACCTCACGTTTCACTCAAAACAAAAAAATGGATGGCATTCCACCCATGCTTGCATTCTTTGTTTGGCTTTTTTTTCTCGCTCGATTGCTTTTACAACACTCGTGCCTTTTTCCACTCGATTCGCCTCTCAAAATTCGTAGAGGATTTGTTTAGACTTGGAAGCAAGCTTAGGGTCGGTTTCAACAAGTTGAAAAAGGTAGAAATTGATTTGGGTGTTAGGTAGGCTGAAAGAAAAATAAAAAGTTTTGTAGTGTGGCAAAATGGATTGTTTTGGGCAGAAATGAAATTTGATGATCGGGAAAAGCTAGGACACTTTTAAAACACTTTTTTTTTTTAATTTAGAAATTTTTTTATTTTTTTCAATATATAAGTTCAACACACTTTGTACAATCACTTTTCTTATATATATTTTTTACGAATTTTTTTTGTTTTGAATCTTTTTCAAATACTTACTCTGGGATTGTTTGAAAGTTCGTACTCCTCAATTTTGCTAGCTCTGATACTAAATGATACAAACTTAGTTCGGTATTGAAGTATTTGAGTCGTAGTTGTACCCAATTATTAAATCTGAGAAGTATTGTTCTTACTTGAATTAGTGGAGTATTTGACTAAGTTGTAACTCAACAAAGGTTGCAAGTTGGTTCACTGGAGTTAAAGATATATTGAAGATGGTTCGACTGAGTAAGGAAGTAAAATAAACAAGGATGTTGAATGGGATGGATAGATTGGCTTAAGGACAACAGTGAACCAATACTATTAAGAGTATTAACCTGAAACTTATGTCACTTAAGGTGCTAGAAAGGAAACAAAAGACCTTGACCCACTAACTATAGAGAGTTAGGAGCCAAAAGTATCAAAATAGGTGAACGCCACACTCGGGCTTGAGTGATAAGTTGAAAGAAACAAAGAAGACGCCACTAGCTAAGCTAGATAAGTCAACTTGAGTCTTAAATGAATTTAGAGAGTTGAATAAGCTCACAAATGAATTAAAATTCCTAAAATGTCAAAGTATATTGTCCAACCAAAATAATGTTTTCTTACAAACTATTTATAGGCATTATTATGACTATTCAAATTCAACATTCATATAAGCTATTAACAAAATATTAAAATTCAGTTATAACTCTTAATGGGTAGTCAAAGAGTGATTCTAGTGTAGATGAAAATGTATGTCTCTTCTGTAACACCCCAACCCCAGCCTAGAAGTTAGGCCCGAATCTGGCGTGTCACATTGAAGTATTTTTCGAAAACCAAGTTTTCATTGAAAACCCTTGCTATTTAAAAAATTATGTAAAACCTCAGTATGCATTTGATTAACACCCAACGTGGTTTATTAAAAAGATTATTCCCTATTTAAGACGTTATTACTTATAAAATCTTAATCGTTGTAGAAGCTTAATTTAAAATAGACGTTGCTTTGGAAAAACCCGTTTCTACCTCTAGCAATCATAAAACCACAAATAAAATCCCAAATTTGTAATCTAGAAATTTAAAGGCCTTATTACAATAAAAACTCATAAAAAATAAAAATAGAGATAAAATAAAAGAAGCTACTAAATCGGTGAATAGCTTGCAATGTGGCCACCTCCGAGTCCTCTCCTACATCGAGCTGCCTACTAAGGGTTACCTGAAATATTAAAAAGAGGGGGTGAGTTTACGAAAACTCAGTGTGTAACCTCTCTAAAAAATAACAAAGATCAGACAAACAAATCAGACTAGACTGAAGCCCTATTCAGAAACATAGTGGGTCTTGGGCTCATTACAGATACAGAACAGAACAGATGCACAACCCAACCTAGTCCAGCCTATCATACCACCCGTACCGGCCCATCACACCATGTGGGGAATAACTCAACCCACCCAACCTACACACCAATTCGCAACCATGCTGCTAAAATCAAATATCATGGTAGAGCCACTAGAACAGATTATGTGGCGGAGCCACTAAACAGATTACATGGCAGTGCCACTATACAAAACTTTCTCAAATCCAAACCTAACCCAATGCAGACTAATAGTACTACATATCACATGCATACATATTAACAGATATAGATAGATCATACATAAATAAGACAATCTATTATTAGGGGTAAAACAGTCATTTGATAGCTAGGGGTAAAATGGTAATTTTACCCTTCAGGGGTATTCTGGTCATTTTACTAATTTATAGTGTCTCAGCGTCTAATACAACATTCTAGCAAGTCTAACGTCGCTCCGAGTGACTTAGGAAGTCCATATGGTAAAACAGTGTTTGTGGGCCCAAAACCCCATTAGGCCTTGGTAGGCCCACATGCTCGTGTGGCCCGCTTAGTCCAATTCAATCATACTTTATAGCAGATCCTAACATCTAACATACCAGTTATTACTTATCGCACAAGTTACCCATATGAGCCCATAGGCCCATTGGGCCCATTTCGGCCCATCGAGGCCCATAACAGCTTAAGTGCACTGAACCGCGCGTAATGGCCTTTACAATCAAATACCCACAGTTTGTGGATTCAAGTTAGCCCACAAGCATTCACACGCTCGTAAGGCCTCAAATTCTGACATTTCGGCTTTTCGGCTTTTGCCGATCTATGCTATTAGGGAGTGTCGTTGCACACCTTTTTATGAAGACGTTTCCAACTCCACGAACACCAACCCTTGCACAAAATAAAATTCACTTCCCTCCTTAGACTATCGATTAGAAGTAATTCGTACCACTACTGATTTGCTTAATCGAATAATAGGATAACTATTCGACTTACACCTAAGTCCCTTTCACTTTTCGAAAATCCATACATACCATCGTACAACACAACACGAAAGGGTTGAAACGATCATTAGTATAGAACTAATGACTAATCGCATAAATAATGGAGAAAGAAGGTGAGTTGCTCGGGTTCTACTACCTAACGCAACCAGAGAAGGGAGAATATACTTACTTAATTTGGATTTTGCCCTTTAAAACAGAGAGATCCTTTACAAAATGCGATATTCAACTATGGAAGACCAAACAAAAAGACAATGAAGGAAAAGAAAATTAGTAGGGTTTGGCTATTAAGATTATGAAAAATAGCAATTGAGGTTTGGCAATGAATGATTTGACAACCAAGGTTGAAAAAATATAATGGAGAACAAGAATTTTGGAGAGAGGAAGGAAATAAGAGAATAAAAAACAACAATGTGAGATTCAGCTAATGGTGAAATAATAGGACCAAGAAGAGAGAATGAAAGAAATTTCCCTAAAAAATACATAACCATTCGGCACATAACACCTATGACCAGCCTTGTATTTGCCGCTTCTCTAATCGACTCAACTTCATCACCAATTCAATTTCCCCTTCATCCAACTCCATACTAGCCTTATCCTTATCTCATCCGGTTCCTGCAGTTATCCACCGAACAACAATGGTGTTTTATTCAAACACCAATTCCTTCCTTGCGCAGCAGCAAAATAAATCTCCCATTTGTGCATGCAACCACTCGAACTCAAGCCCTGCACTTCCATACATGCTGCTGGCCACTGCATCGCAATCCATCTTTTGCTATATTTGGGTCACAACTAATTATAACACTTACCTGCAGAAGCCACGGTTATTTAAGAATAAAAACCAAAACTTCGCCTGCCCAGGGGTTCGAACTTGCGCCCTCTCGGACTCCCTAGCACGCTATTGGCACTACAACCCAGGCGCTCTTTTGTCATACTCCCTCATCAACTTCTTTTAAAGCCTACTTCCCAGTGACCGAATCATCCAAAGAAATCAAAAAAATATTCACCAACACCCAGCTTCAAACCTGTAACACCCCTAAACCCGTTCCGGTCGCCGGAGGGTTAAGAGGCATTACACGACCTTCATGAATCGATTCGATGATCTAAGACAACTATTACTCTACTTGTGGTAAAATATCAAGGCTTTGTCAATTTCAACAATTAACATCTAGGCCGATTACACATGTATATATATATGTGATACTTCAAACATATTTACCAAAGCATGATTTAACTGCCATTCCATATTACGTAACCAAATTTAAAACTATAGACATGGATATAAGACATTCGGTTAAGCCATTTTCGCATGGCTGACATAATTACAACTTCAAAAATCAAGCTCGTTTAGCAACCACATGTTAAGTCTATACATGCCATTTTCAAAGTTTAGTTATAAAATACCAAAGGATGTTTTGATAATGTGGATGACTTCAGCCCTGGAATTCCCGAGACCGTAGCTGACAAACGAGATCTAAAAACAGAAAATGAATAGCAACGAAGTAAGCAATCATATGCTTAGTAAGTTTTTAAGCGATAAAATACAAATTAAAGACTAGAGTGAAGAAATCTTTAACACTTGTTTACACCATTCTTTGGCCGAAGGTAACTCCGACTCTATAACGAGCTAAATTATTGATTAGGGTCTACACATATACTTTTACATTCATCCACTAAAACTTATTCACATACTCAACATCAATTAAGTCCCTTCCCGTAAGAACCGAATAGTTTCACATAATGTAAACCAGCACGCCTACATATTTCTTTAGACCTCTATCCGAAACAACAATGCATAATGATAAATCACAATTCAACGAAAGTTTATTCATCATTAGGATACTACACATACCTGATCATTTTACGATAATGAGCTCATTTGTTATGATGATTATTAGGATCGAAATCTGTATTTCTCTATCATGAGTACCCTCGTACTTAGCACAATTAGTTTTTAATTATAGTTCTAAGGCTCATCTGAATTTTCTCGATACGACATTGGCTCGAGAGCCCTTCGGGATTAACCCGGATTCAACTTTGGCTCAAAAGCCCTTCGGGGTTAACCCGGATTCAACTTTGGCTCTAAGCCCTTCGGGGTTAACCCGGATTACAACTTTGGCTCAAAAGCCCTTCGGGGTTAACCCGGATTCAACTTTGGCTCAAAGCCCTTCGAGGTTAACCCGGATTTCAACTTTGGACATATGCATTCGGATTCATCATGTATACTTTCCGCATAATTTATCGCAAAATAATGTCCATTTGCCACATTCACAAATTCAAACATAGCATGACATTATTTCCCTATATGTTCGGTAATAAACATGTAAGTAATCCATATCTCAATTTACTTCTAAGCCTCTCTAAGTTTAGTAAATTTTTGTTATATGCCCATGTCACTATTACATTAACAATCATAAATCATGTAAAATAAAAGTCGTGTATTAAGCTAAGACGCTTAAAACTTACATCGCTTCCTTCTGAGTCTTTACAAGTTGACTATTCCGTCACTTTGGCCTTTCCCTTATCCGATGTTGCCCCTCTATGCTCTTGAGCTTAGATTAGAAGTAGAAGTGGCCGAATGCTTAGTTTCTTCCTCTCTCCCTTTTCTAAATTGAAAGTCGGCCAAAACAAAAATGAAGAACACCACTCTCCCTTGTTATTTTCAACATGTTTTTCATATTATTATATTACCATTATGTTAACCACCAATTACAAATTATTTAATATCATAAAAATACAATATTAATCATAAAAAGTTTGCATGGCCGGCCACTAAAGTGTAAATGTGCATATTTGACATGCAAGCCCAATTATTTCTCTTCAATCTACAATTAGTCCTTTGGATTTTTACCACTTATGTTTTAATTCAAATCACATGAGTCCTTACTATTAACTTCACATTCAATTTGACACTTTTCGAACATTCAATAATTCACACATAATTCATCACATAAAACAAACATAAAATTTTATACTCAATTATTTTCGTGACTCAATTTAGCAGTCCCGAAACCACTTCCTGACTTAGGTCGAAATAGGGCTGTCACAACTCTCCCCCTTTAGGGATTTTCGTCCCCGGAAATCTTACCAGAGAATAAGTTTGGATATCGCTCCTTCATAACTTCCTCAGATTCCCAAGTCGCTTCTTCGATCCCATGCTTGAGCCACAACACTTTCACTAACGGAACCTTTTTATTTCGCAATTCTTTAACTTCTCGAGCTAAAATACGGATAGGTTCTTCTTCATAACTCAAATCAGGTTGAATTTCAACTTCTGACGGATTAATCACATGCGAAGGATCGGATCTATAGCAACGGAGCATCGATACATGGAAAACATTGTGGATCTTTTCAAGTTCAGGGGGCAAAATCAATCTATAAGCAACTGGCCCAATCCGTTCTGATATCACATACAGTCCAATAAATCTCGGACTCAACTTGCCTTTACGGCCAAAATGGAATATCTTTTTCCACGGTGAGACTTTCAAAAATACTTTATCGCCAATCTGATACTCGATATTTTTATGCTTCAAATCTGAGTATGATTTCTGACGATCGGATGCCATTTTCAAACTATCACGAATCATTTTCAGTTTCTGCTCTGCTTCTTTAACTAAATCAACTCCGAGAATCTTATTCTCACTAAGCTCGGTCCAAAACAGGGGTGTACGACATTTTCGACCGTAAAGAGCTTCGTAGGGTGCCATCTGAATACTCGACTGGAAGCTGTTATTATACGCAAATTCAACTAGGGGTAAGTATTTCTCCCACGAACCGCTAAACTCGAGAATGCAACATCTCAACATGTCCTCGAGTATCTGAATAACCCATTCAGTTTGACCGTCCGTCTGCGGATGGAAAGCTGTGCTGAAATGAAGTTTGGTTCCCAAAGCCTCGTGCAATTTCTTCCAAAATCGCGAAGTAAAACGAGGATCACGGTCTGATATAATAGAGGTTGGCACTCCGTGCAATCGTACAATTTGGGAGATATATAGTTTTGCTAACTTATCTAGTGAAAAATCTATACGAACCAGGATGAAATGAGCTGATTTTGTTAGTCTGTCCATAATAACCCAAATGGAATCCTTCTTGCTCGGAGTCAACGGTAAGCCCGACACAAAGTCCATTGTAACGCGATCCCACTTCCACTCCGGTATCAAAATCGATTGGAGTAATCCCGACGACACCTGATGTTCCGCTTTCACTTGCTGACATATTAAGCACTTAGATACGAAATTAGAAATGTCTCGTTTCATGCCGTGCCACCAATATTGTCGTTTCAAATCATTATACATTTTCGTACTACCCGGATGAACTGACATTTGGCTATTTTGGGCTTCGTTCAAAATCGTCGAAACTAACTCGGACTTTTTCGGAATACACAATCGGTGTTTAAATCTCAAACAATCATTACTGTCGACGCAAAACTCTGAATTCACATTTGAGTCACACTGAACTCGTTTAGCAATTAAATCGTCATCAACTTTCTGAGCTTCGCAAATCTATCGAAGTAACACGGGTCTTGCTTTCAATTCAGCAATCAACACATCATTTGCCGACAACTTTAATCTCGCGTTCAAGGCTCGCAGAGAAAATAGGGATTTTCGGCTAAGAGCGTCCGCAACCACATTAGCTTTTCTCGGGTGATAATCAATAATAAGTTCGTAATCTTTTAGTAATTCTAGCCATCGCCTTTGCCTCAAATTTAAATCCCTTTGCATCATCAGGTACTTGAGACTTTTGTGATCGAAAAAGATGTGACATTTCTTACCAAACAGATAGTGTCGCCAGATTTTTAGAGCGAACACAATAGCGGCCAATTCAAGATCATGGGTCAGATAATTTCGCTCGTGTGGCTTCAGCTGCCTCGAAGCGTAAGCGACAACCCGACCTTCTTGCATCAAAATGCAGCCTAAACCATTCAAGGATGCATCACTATAAACCACAAACTCTTTGCCGGATTCTGGCTGAATTAATACTAGAGCTTCCGTTAAAAGAGTCTTTAGTTGATCAAAACTTTGCTGACACTTATCAGACCACTCGAACTTGACATCTTTCTGCAATAGTCTCGTCAATGGTACCGCAATCATCGAGAAACCTTTGACAAATCGTCGGTAGTAACCGGCAAGTCCTAAGAAGCTTCGAACTTCGGAAACATTTCTAGGGGGTTTCCAGTCGAGAATAGCTGAAATTTTGTTCGGATCAACTCTAATACCTGAAACAGACACTATATGTCCCAAGAACCCGACTTCACGCAACCAGAATGCGCACTTGCTGAATTTCGCATACAATTTATGTTCACGTAAGGTCTGAAGTATCCGTCTCAAATGTTCGGCATGCTCAAACTCATCATGAGAGTAAATCAAAATATCATCGATGAACACTACTACAAAACGGTCCAAAAATGGCCTAAACACCCGATTCATCAAATCCATGAAAACTGCAGGGGCATTAGTGAGCCCAAACGGCATCACTAAGAATTCGTAATGTCCGTACCTCGTTCTGAATGCTGTCTTCGGTACGTCGGAATCTCTAACTCTCAACTGATAATAGCCAGATCGCAAGTCAATCTTCGAAAACACTGAAGCTCCTTTCAACTGATCGAACAAGTCGTCAATTCGGGGTAAGGGATACTTATTCTTTACAGTGGCTTTATTCAGCTGTTGATAGTCGATGCACATTCTCATAGTCCCGTCTTTCTTTTTCACAAACAAAACTGGTGCACCCCAAGGCGAAAAACTAGGTCGCGCGAAGCCTCTGTCTGTCAACTCTTGCAGCTGAGATTTCAATTCTTTCAACTCGACGGGTGCCATACGATACGGGGCAATCGAAATCAGCGTCGTACCCGGAATCAACTCTATACCAAACTCAACCTCTCTAACTGGCGGTAAACCTGGCAATTCCTCAGGAAACACGTCTGGATATTCTCTAACCACTGGTATAGTCTCGAGTTCCCGTTCTGATACTTTATCGTCTAACACATAAGCCAGATACTCTTCATAACCCTTTCTCACGTATCTCTGAGCTGACATGGTCATAATTACGGCAGGTAGCCCGTTTAAGTCAATAGACTCGATTCGGATTATTTCATTATTTGAACATCGCAAATTAATAGTTTTTCGCTTGCAATTCACTATCACGTCATGAACGGTCAACCAATCCATTCCGAGAATAATGTCAAATTCATCGAATGGTAGAAGCATCAAGTCAGCCGAAAACAGAAATCTCGAACCATGAGGGGACATCTCATGCATACTTTATCAACCAAAACACAACGACCCAAAGGGTTCAACACTCGGATTACGAACTCAGTAGACTCAACAGGAAGAGTCTTACTGGAGGCTAAAGTTTCACACACATATGAATGGGTTGAACCAGGATCAATTAGGGCAATAACATCAGTGTTAAAGAGTGTGAAAGTACCAGTAATAATGTCCGAAGAAGAAGCTTCCTCACGGGCACGAATAGCATATGCTCTGGCAGGTGCTCGAGCCTCGGATCCGACTGTAGTGTCCCTAGTCCCTCTTTGACTACCGCTAATATTTCCACCCCGCCGTGGCGGTCTAGCCCGTGTAGCCGTGCCACTAGCTCTCAGACTCAGGTCGGGAGTGCGCTCATCAACCTTCAGACAATCTTTAATAAAATGATCGGCAGATCCACATCTGAAGCAAGAGCGATCACGATGCCTACAACTCCCCGGGTGCCATTTACCACAATATTTGTAATCAGATCTATCCCGACGTTCATTCCCAACACTGGCGATGGAAGTAGCTCACGAACTCACAGGAGGTCGATGATGCTTACGTCTAGAAAAACCCGATGTGTGTTTAGATCGGTCTGAGTCATCCCTAGTCTTTTTAGACGATTGCTGTATCGATTTTCCTACAGATCTCTTACGGAACTCTCTAGCTCCATCGTTGGCTTTTCTTTTCTCAATACCGAGCTCTTCAGCTTTGCAAGCTCGCTCGACTAGTACGACAAACTCCTTAATTTCCAGAATTCCCACCGGTAGTCTGATATCTTCGTTTAATCCATCCTCAAAACGCTTACACATAATAGCCTCGGAGGAAACACATTCTCGAGCATAACGGCTGAGCCGCACGAACTCTCTCTCGTACTCAGTTACTGACATCTGACCTTGTTTAAGCTCAAGAAATTCCTTCCATTTTTGATCGATGAATCTCTGACTGATATATTTCTTACGGAACTCAGTTTGGAAAAACTCCCAGGTAACCCGCTCCTTTGGAACGACAGAGACCAGAGTGTTCCACCAATAATATGCAGAGTCGCGCAACAGAGATATCGCACATTTTAAACATTCCTCAGGTGTACAGGATAGCTCGTCGAATACTCAGATGGTGTTATCGAGCCAAAACTCGGCCCGCTCAGCATCGTCACTGGGGGTAGCTCGAAACTCTTCAGCCCCATATTTTCTAATTTTATCAACTAGGGGCCTACTAGATCTCACTGGATCGTTCACTGGAGGGGTCATATAAGTCGGGAGCAGAGTATTCGGGGGCGGAGGTTGCGGAACAGTCGGATTTGATCTAATGAATTGAGCGAACCAGCCGCTCATCATTGCATAAAAGGCTTGTCTAGTGTCATCATCTCGATGACTGATATTCGGCTAAGAATCAAGCGGCGCTGTCCCTTGCACGGGAGCAGGCACTACACTTTCGACAACGTCCGCTACAGCTCGATCGGGTTCGGGATCCATTCTATACAAAAAAATCATATTTTAGCTCTTAGAAGTCATCACACTATCACATTAACATCAAACGGCATGTATAGCAAAACTCATATTTTCTACGGTAGTCCGAGAATCGACTAAACCTAGCTCTGATACCAATAAAAATGTAACACCCCTAAACCTGTTCCGGTCGCCGGAGGGTTAAGAGGCATTACACGACCTTCATGAATCGATTCGATGATCTAAGACAACTATTACTCTATTTGTGGTAAAATATCAAGGCTTTGTCAATTTCAAATATTAACATCTAGGCCGATTACACATGTATATATATATATATGATACTTCAAACATATTTACCAAAGCATGATTTAACTGCCATTCCATATTACGTAACCAAATTTAAAACCATGGACATGGATATAAGACATTCGGTTAAGCCATTTTTGCATGGCTGACATAATTACAACTTCAAAAATCAAGCTCGTTTAGCAACCACATGTTAAGTCTATACATGCCATTTTCAAAGTTTAGTTATAAAATACCGAAGGATGTTTTGATAGTGTGGATGACTTCAGCCCTGGAATTCCCGAGATCGTAGCTAACGAACGAGATCTAAAAATAGAAAGTGAATAGCAACGAAGTAAGCAATCATATGCTTAGTAAGTTTTTAAGCAATAAAATACAAATTAAAGACTAGAGTGAAGAAATCTTTAACACTTGTTTACACCATTCTTTGGCCGAAAGTAACTCCGACTATATAACGAGCTAAATTACTGATTAGGGTGTACACATATACTTTTACATTCATCCACTAAAACTTATTCACATACTCAACATCAATTAAGTCCCTTCCCGTAAGAACCGAATAGTTTTACATAATGTTTAACCAGCACGCCTGCATATTTCTTTAGACCTCTATCCGAAACAACAATGCATAATGATAAATCACAATTCAACGAAAGTTCATTCATCATTAAGATACTACACATACCTGATCATCTTACGATAATGAGCTCATTTGTTATGATGATTATTAGGATCGAAATCTGTATTTCTCCATCATGAGTACCCTCGTACTTAGCACAATTAGTTTTTAATTATAGTTCTAAGGCTCATCTAAATTTTCCTGATACGACATTGGCTCGAGAGCCCTTCGGCATTAACCCGGATTCAACTTTGGCTTAAAAGCCCTTCGGGGTTAACCCGGATTAGAACTTTGGCTCAAAAGCCCTTCGGGGTTAACCCGGATTCAACTTTGGCTCAAAGCCCTTCGGGGTTAACCCGAATTACAACTTTGGCTCAAAAGCCCTTCGGGGTTAACCCGAATTCAACTTTGGCTCAAAGCCCTTCGGGGTTAACCCGGATTTCAACTTTGGACATATGCATTCGGATTCATCATGTATACTTTCCGCATAATTTATCGCAAAATAATGTCCATTTGCCACATTCACAAATTCAAACATAGCATGACATTATTTCCCTATATGTTCGGTAATAAACATGTAAGTAATCCATATCTCAATTTACTTCTAAGCCTCTCTAAGTTTAGTAAATTTCAGTTATATGCCCATGTCACTATTACATTAACAATCATAAATCATGTAAAATAAAAGTCGTGTATTAAGCTAAGACGCTTAAAACTTACATCGCTTCCTTCTGAGTCTTTACAAGTTGACTATTCCGTCACTTTGGCCTTTCCCTTATCCGATGTTGCCCCTCTATGCTCTTGAGCTTAGATTAGAAGTAGAAGTGGCCGAATGCTTAGTTTCTTCCTCTCCCCCTTTTCTAAATTGAAAGTCGGCCAAAACAAAAATGAAGAACACCACTCTCCCTTATTATTTTCACCATGTTTTTCATATTATTATATTACCATTATGTTAACCACCAATTTCAATTATTTAATATCACAAAAATACAATATTAATCATAAAAAGTTTGCATGGCCAGCCACTAAAGTGTAAATGTGCATATTTGACATGCAAGCCCAATTATTTCTCTTCAATCTACAATTAGTTCTTTGGATTTTTACCACTTATGTTTTAATTCAAATCACATGAGTCCTTACTATTAACTTCACATTCAATTTGACACTTTTCAAACATTCAATAATTCACACATAATTCATCATATAAAATAAACATAAAATTTTATACTCAATTATTTTCGTGACTCGGTTTAGCGGTCCCGAAACCACTTCCCGACTTGGGTCGAAATAGGGCTGTCACAACTCTCCCCCCTTTAGGGATTTTCGTCCCCGAAAATCTTACCAGAGAATAAGTTTGGATATCGCTCCTTCATAACTTCCTCAGATTCCCAAGTCGCTTCTTCGATCCCATGCTTGAGCCACAACACTTTCACTAACGGAACCTTTTTATTTCGCAATTTTTTAACTTCTCGAGCTAAAATACGGATAGGTTCTTCTTCATAACTCAAATCAGGTTGAATTTCAACTTCCGACGGATTAATCACATGCGAAGGATCGGATCTATAGCGACGGAGCATCGATACATGGAAAACATTGTGGATCTTTTCAAGTTCAGGGGGCAAAATCAATCTATAAGCAACTGGCCCAATCCGTTCTGATATCACATACGGTCCAATAAATCTCGGACTCAACTTGCCTTTACGGGCAAAACGGAATATCTTTTTCCACGGTGAGACTTTCAAAAATACTTTATCGCCAATCTGATACTCGATATTTTTACGCTTCAGATCTGAGTATGATTTCTAACGATCGGATGCCATTTTCAAACTATCATGAATCATTTTCACTTTCTGCTCTGCTTCTTTAACTAAATCAACTCCAAGAAGCTTATTCTCACTAAGCTCGGTCCAAAACAGGGGTGTTACAAAACCTCCGACCTCTTCACTATGTTAAACGCCCCTTGCCACAGCACCGCCTGCTTTTTTTGTGTGTCAACTTTCCTCCCTACCTAATTAAGAAGTCTTCTGGCCGCATTCTAGGTTCATTCAAAATAAAAGTACGAGAGCAAGGTCTCAAACCCAGGCTCCCTTGTAGCCTTGTAACACGCCTCTGCCACTGGACTACACCTCGACTTGTGTCACCTTTCTATCCCAATGTCTTTTAAGCCTTCCTGCTGACATCCAGGTTGTTAAAAAAACAACCAACATTTCACACCTACCGTGACTTGAACCTAGGACCTCCACCTGATCCTAACGCCTTCATGCCACTAGGCCAAGTGTTCCCTTGTGTTAAGTTCTACCAGGCTTTATTAATAAGCCTTCAACCTAATGCCGGGGCCCTGTAGAAAAAAATGTAAAATTTTGCTAAAGCCTTAGATCGAGCCCAGGACTTTTCCCACACTACCAACTCTTCCTAAATCACTTAAATATTAAACTAAACATGCACTTGTAAAATTTTTAAACACATTTAAATTATTTAAGCCATCTCCGGATCGATCCCAAACTCAAGGCCCAATACTTCTAGGCCCAAAATTCAGGTGTTACATCTTCACTTAATTGATGACTTAATGAACCCTTAATGTGCTGTTTGCTCTCCCTTCTTCTCCCTTAAACTGAATGTCAAAAGACTTGTGCATTCATCTCTTTAATTGGCTCCTTAAATAGTTTTGAGTGCTTTTAAACTGATTAGATTTGAAGAGACACTCTTGGACCATTTAAACATCCATCATGATGATCTTTGAAGGCTTGAAAAACGCCCAAGCTTGAAGAGTCAATTAGCCATATAAATAGTCACCCATAATGATCTTTGAAGGCTTGAAAAACATCCAAACATGAAGAGTTAACTAACCATATGAATAGTCACGTACAAAATAGATAATTAAGCATTAAAGACACTCATAAAAAAAATAGCACACTATAAACACTCTCATACATGAATTTATTAATGAACATGGAACCCAAATCACCTTATTTAAAATGAAAATAAACACACTTTAACTTATGCATTAAAAAGTAACAGCCAAATTAAATAACATATTTATATAAACAAACTCAAACATATTTAACAACTAAGATATTTAAATGCACGGTTTAAGATGTAAACTAAATAAACAAATGAGTTACTTAAATGCATGACTTAATTTAATGATGCAAACTTTAACTAACATGGGAGTTACATATTGTATGTCCTAATATATGATGTAAGCTTAACTAACATGAGAGTTACATAATGCATGACTTTATTAAATGCAGAACACATAGTGCATGTCACAATTAAAAGATGTAGATTAATAATGTAGGACATTAATTGAAGATGCATATTAATGATGTTCAAACTATAACATTAAAGACACAAAATAACTAAAATAAATGAATCAAAGTCCTTATTTTCTAGCAACCAAATTAAAAAACTGAAATTAAAAGCTTCATTTTGCACTTGGACTCCTCGAGTTTGGGCCAATTCTGATGTTGTCAAATTGTATCGAAACATGATGCAGCCGCGATCACATCATAATCTTACACAAAGCTCATAGTGGTAGCTTTTCTATTAATTTGAGAAGTAATAAGATGTATAATGATTTCAAACAGATGTATTAGTGGCCGTATGAGATTACAGAAAGATTCAGACCTGTTGCATATCGATTAGCTTTACCGTCAGAATTAGAATAGGTTCATAATGTTTTTCACGTGTCTATGTTATGATAGTACTGATTTGACCCTTCACATGTTATCTCCCCAAAGGATGTTGAGATTCAACCTGGTATGTCATACAGTGAAGAACCGATCAGAATTCTGGCACGAGAGGTGAAAGAATTAAGAAACAAGAACATAGCTTTAGTAAAAGTTGTCTCTTAGTGACATGGAATAAAAGAAACTACCTAGGAACTCGAAGAATCTATGAGAAAACAATATCCAAACCACTTTTCTGGTAAGATTTTAGGGGACGAAAATCCCTTTAGAGGGAGAGTTGTAACGACTAGTTTTTAGTGAAAACAAAACAGTAGTTTCAGGACCACAAATCTAAAGTCAAAAAATTAATTATTATTTTATTTTGCCTACAGCATGATAGTAGTACAGTATAAAAATTTCATTAAGAAATTTTACAGTTTACATGCTCAATTTGATAAAAATGACTAAATCACGTAAAATGCAAAAGTTGAGTTCTAGTAGCTAAAGGTATTAAATAGCTATAAAACCTTAAAGTAATAGTCCTTATATGATAATTAGACCACTAATGAAGATAGTGGAATGTGATGGCTTGGCATTTGTGAAATTTATAATGTTTTTAAAGGTTAATTATGTAATTTGGTAATTAAATGATAAATAAAATAAAATAAGTCTTCATCTTAAAACTTTGTCTTCAACCAAAAAATTAGAGAGAAAAAGAAGCCATTATTGAGCTAGGGTTCGGCCATTCTTGTTTTCTTGATTCGTAAGTATTTTTGTCCTGTTTTTATTGATTTCTATATTTTCAGGATCATTGTTGCTTAATCTAGCTAGTCCGGGGATTAATTTACAAAATGATTAAACTATTAGGGTTTTACCATTAATGAATATACATGACTTTTGATGTTTGGTGATGGAAAATAGATAGTTGTTGATAGATAAGCAACTTTTGTTAAGTGACTTTTGACAAAATGGTCAAATGGGGATTAAATTGAAAAATGGAAATTTTACATGGTTAAATTGTGAAATAATTAAAATGTAGGGCTTGCTAGGGACCTAATTGATATTCAACTATAGTGGGTTGTGGTGAAATTTCATAAATTTTCATTTTTATGAGCTAGGGATTAAATTGTAAAGAAATTAAAAGTATAGGGGCAAAATGGTAATTTTCCAAAACATGATTTGGGTTAAATTGAATAAAAAACATATTAAATTGAGCTAAATTTATCCATATAGATCAACACATACCTCGTACGGCTTTAGATCAGGGCAAAGAGAAAGTCTCGGATTAATCGCCTCCGTATCAACGTATACTCGTCGAGGTAAGTTCGTGTGATTAAATTGTCATTATATGTTTTATTTTGAAATATGCATGAATTATAAAGTTGCTACATGTATATATAGTTACATATCAAATGAAGTACGATAATTATCGAGTCTCGTTTGAACTTACCGATGGCTGAGGTCTAGCATGTGTTGTAGATATTCCACAGCTCGTGTGAGCAGCATTGTGTAGCTACGTTCCAACCCACAGCTTGTGTGAGTAGTGTAACAGCCTGATTTAGGGCCTAAACGGAATAGTGGTTTTGAGACCATAAGTCTGAAGTATAAAAATTTATTTCAGTAAAGTTTTGAGGTCTAACATATGATTGAACGTATGTGTGAAAATTTTGTTAAGAAATTCTAGCGATAGAGTGTCCAATTTAAATATTAGGACTAAATTGCAAAGGTTGCAAAATAAGTGTTCTAGAAGCTTTTAATGCTTAATTAAAATGCATTTTTAAATTGGAAGTCCTTATTTAGAAATTAGACCATTGTATGTTGTGATGGACAAAAATGGACACGGAAGGGTGAAATTTTAAAGAAAGGCCTTAAGGGCATTTTGGTCATTTGGTTAATAAAAGAATAAAAAGGGAAAATCAAGTCAAAATTGGCGTCAATCTTCTCTGCTTGGCCGAAATTCTCAAGGGAAGCCATAGCTAGGGTTTGGCCAACTTTCAAGCTTGATAGTAAGTGCATCCTAGCCCCGTTTTTAATGTTCTTTACATTTTTGAAGTCATTATAGCCCGATTTACCTATTTCCACCATTAATTTGAGCTAGAGTTCATGTTTAAAAATTTACCCATGTATGACATGCATGTATTTTGATGTCTAATGGTAGAAAATGAATGTTAGTTGTGTAATAAACGACTTTTACTGAGTGATTTTAGGTGAAAACGTCCAAAATGACCTATTTGTCAAAGTTGTAAAATAGGTGGTAAAAATCTAATTTGAAAGAAAATGTGGGCTGTTATAAGCATGAGATAGGTTCGACTAGGCTTGGGTTTTGAGAAAAATGAGTACATTTCATTTTACGAGCCTAGGAACTAAAGTGTAAATAAGTGAAAAGTTAGGGGCAAAAATGTAAATTTGCCTTAATATGATTTTTTGGTCAAATTGAATAATGTGAGTAATAAACAAGCTAAATGTGTTATTATAAAACAAGAAAGACGTGGAATCAACCTTGATTGGGGGAAGGAAAAGGTCGTGGACTAAATTGCAAAAATAATCCTTTTATATCGAGGTAAGTTTGTATGTAAATAATGCTTTGTTATGTTTGTATTTTGAATGCTTTAATATTGTATGCATTGTGAATAACTATCTAAATGTGTATATCGACCAAGTAGCGATAAGTGAGAAAATCCCGATTGAACCTTAGGAATCGAATAGGATACGAGTGACATGTCACTAGAAAATCGAGTGTTTAAGTGATTAAGTGATCCGGTTGCTGGTGTAGTACGTCCTACCAGTGGCTAGGAAATCTGGCATGTGTTACGAATACCTGTCAGCTTGTGTGAGCAACACTGTGTAGCTACATCACGACTGTCAACTTGTGTGAGCAGGCCCGTGATTAGCTCGAGAGTGAGCTCTTAAGTGATAAGTGATAAGTGGTACCTTTAGCTACAAATAAGTGTGACACTTATGTGCAAAACTTTTGAGTATCCTTTAGTATTCCAAGTGGTCCAATAGGTAATTAAATGATATGGCATAGTGTGAAAGCAAGTGGAAATGATTGTGTTACGAGCTTATGCAAGTATGAGTGTGAAATTCGTAAGCAATGTGATCAATGTGTATATTGGACCTTTGGTAAGGTTGAAATGAGTAAATTGTGAACATAAATCTTTAGTGTGATTTATGCAAATTCTTTCATATTAATTGTATGCTTCATATGTTTGAGACGTCCATTATTTGCATATAGACTTACTAAGCTATGTAGCTTACTCCCTCTCTTTTCTCAATTCCCTATAGAGTTATCAAGCTAGCTCGAGGTCCAGAGATCAACAGGGTTCCATACACACTATCAACAATTGATTTGGTATTTTGATTTCAACATTTGAAATTATGGCATTTATAGGTGACTTATTCATTTTGTTATGTGTCATAACTATTTTGGCCAAAAATGCTGGCTTACTAATGATGATTCATTTTGTAAAAGGCCATTTAGAATTGGCCAATATTAGTTATGTCTAAACTTCACATATTAATGTAGTTATGAAGGTGCAAGCTTGCATGATTAAGTTGAGTAATGTGCGATGTGTATGTGTGATGAATGTGGTATGAATTTGATGTGTGGATGTCTTAATTTATGAATATTTGGTTGTATAATTATGCCCTGTTATGTGTTGTTGAAATTGGTATGAATGTGTTTACATCTCAGGGTGGCAAATGGCTTGGTAAATAGCCTTATTGTTGTCCACACGGGTAGACACACAGGCGTTTGTCTAGGCTGTATGTGATACACGGTCAGCCCCATGGGTGTGTGAATAGGCCGTCTGTTCCCTGCACCCTAATTTTGCAAAGTAGAATCTCTAGTAGTAAACACACGGGCAGAGACACGACCATGTGTCTTAGCAGTGTGAAGGACATGGCCCTAGGACATTGGCATGTGCCCAGGCCGTGTGAAGTCTACACCTTAAATGCATAAATTAAATTTGCCACATGACCTAGCACAGGGTGTAATATCCCGAATTAGGGCCTAACCGGAATAGTGGTTTCGTGACCACAAATCCGAGGTAGAAATAATTATATTATAATTATTTTGATGTTTATGATATGATTTTATGATGGTGTGAAAATTTCGTGAAGAAATTCTAAGCGTAAAGTGCTTAATTTGGAGTTAGGGATTAAATCGAATAAGTTGCAAAACTTGCATTCTAGAAGTTTTCAGTATGAAATTGCTTTGAAATATTAATTAGGAGGTCTTAAATGGTAATTAGACCAATTTTATGTTCATGGACAAACTAGGACATGGAAGGAATTTTTGAAAGTTTAGTATGGAGGGGCATTTTGGTCATTTGGACATTTAATGAAATAAAAAGGGAAAAATAACACAAAATTGGTCATCTTCTTCATTACCACGAAATTTCAAGGGTCCTCCATAGCTAGGGTTTGTTTCAAGCTTCCAAGCTCCATAGTAAGTGATTCCAAGCCCCGTTTTTAATGTTCTTCACGTTTTCGTAGTCCCAGTAACTCGATAAAGCTTATGTTAGCAATAATTTAAGTTAGGGTTCATATTTGGAAAAATACCCATAGGTGAAATTTGTGTATTTTGATGTTTTATGATAGAATATGAGGTTTTAAATTATGTTAGAAAACTTGTGCTACTTGGTTTTAAGTAAAAACGAGTAAAATGGCTTAATTGGTAAAAGTACATATTGTTCATAAGTATGTGTTTTAGTGGGAATTTGAGCTTGCTAATGGTAAATAAATGATCAGCATGTCCTAAAACATAAGAATTTGTGATAAAACTTAATTCCCGAGCTTTGGGGCAAAAGTGTAAATATGCAAAAGTTTAGGGGCAAAATTGTAATTTTTCCAAAATTTGAATTTAGGACTATTTTGATAATGTGAGTATTAAATAAGCTAAATGTGTTATTTTAGATCAAGAAAGACGTGGAATCAACCTTGATCGAGGAAAAGAAAAGATTACGGATTAAATTGCAAAAATCTTTGTATTTTGGTACTAAGGTAAGTTCATGTGTAAATAATGTAACATAATTGTTATTTTTAAGTTAATTGATGTTATTTATATGATATGCTGATTTTTATCATGAAATATATACTTTGTGGTTATTTTTGAACAATATGCAAATTATATGTGCTACTTGTTAAATATAAAATGCTACCAAGCATTGGTTCCGGTATTATGTGGAAGACGGCAAGGAGATGTGATTGAAGGAGAATCCCGTTTGAACCTTGGGAATAGATTAGGATACAAGTGACATGTCACTAGGATGGTTGGGCACCCGAACTCGTTGAGTTGAGTCCGAGTTCACTTATGGGTGCGAATGTCCGAACTCGTTGAGTTGAGTCCGAGTTCGTGAGATGTAACTAGGCATCCGAGCTCGTTGAGTTGAGTCCGAGTTCACTTATGGATGCGAACGCCCGAGCTCGTTGAGTTGAGTCCGAGTTCGTTTATGGGCGGGTTACATGATTGATTGATTACATATTCAGCACTTATGTGCAAATGATCCGTGTATCCGAGTTGTATTCCAATGTGTTCAACGGGTACAATTCAAGTGAAATGGAAAGGCACTCAAGATGTAAGTGACAATTCGGTAATGTTGAGAAATGGCCATATTGGACAGGTATGTACTTAACACTTGGGTTGAAACCCGAGACAACAACAAAAATGTGGTAAGATGAAGTATGATGACTAGAATTGTGACATATGTTTTGGTGATGCTATGTTAATGTTGTTTGGCATAATGACTTTGTCATGTTACTTGTTATTTGCATGTGAACTTACTAAGCATTTATGCTTACTCCCTCCTTTTCATTCATTGTAGTTTTGGACAAGCCGGCTCGAGAATCGGGATAGGTCGAAGACTCGTTCACACTATCCAAAGGACTTTTTGGTAAATGGCTTGTAAGATTTAGTATGGCATGTATAGTAATATACCTACTTTGTGTAAATAATCTTGTGATACAGTGGTGGTTTGGTTGAGGAAATGCTTGATAATGTTGAGTCATTGAAGTGGCTAATATAGATTATGTTTGATGTCATGGAAGAATAATAGGTTATCTAGTATATAAAAGCTTTTATGAAAATGAAATTAGCCATAAAACAGAACATTGCAGCCACACTGACGTGAGTTTGAAAATTCACTAAAAATCATATAAATTGAATTTGATGATGGATTAGTTATGAAATTGAATCTTATCATGTCTACTTTCATATGGAAGAAGAAAAATAGGTAAAAGAGTCATATGTTATGAGATATTTGAGTTTTAGTGAAACAGGGCCAGAGCGATTTCTGGATCCCCTGTTCCAACTTTGAAAATTCGCCATAAATTGTAAAAAAATAATTAGGAGGATTACTTTATATGTCTAGATTCCTTATTGAATCTAGTTTTAATATAAATAAACGGTATAGTTATATGAAATTTTTTTACAGGGAGAAAAGTGATTCGTAATGAGTAGAGGTCAGTGCAGTCGAGTTCTGAAACAGGGGAAACTTTAACTAATAAACTGTACTAATCCGCTCAGTCAAAAATTCTAGAAAAAAATTAGTGAATAGATATATGAGTCTAGATTCAGGGAAAATTTACGGATCTTGATTTCAAGTTTTGTAACTCGAGATATGATTTTTTTGAGCGACCATGATGCAGAAAACAATTTATTCCGAAAATGAAAATAGATTTTGTAAAGTTGTTTAAAATGGTAAATTGTGTTTAGTAACACCTCAAGCTCGACTCCGGTGACGGTTTCGGGCATGGGGACGTTACATTTGGTGGTATCAGAGCAGGTTTAGTCGGTTCTTGGACTAACGTGTTTTATGTACGGATTTTGCTATACATGCCATATGTGTATATTGTGATAGTGTGACGACTTCTGACCGTTTAAATGATTTTTTTTATAGTAAATGGATCCCGATCCAGCTGTGGCTGATGAAGTAGAGAGTAATGCGCCAGCTCCGGCTGAAGGGGCAGCGCCGACTGAAAATCCACCACCTACTGTTGGTCAGGGAGGAGAAAGGGATCGGGAAGCCTTTCTCCAAATGATGAGTGCATGGTACACTGAGTTCGTTCGTACGAACCCGAATGTACGACCTCCCCCACCTCCCCCAATTCCTCAACCTGTACCTCCGATGCCTCAAGATGTGGGTATGATAAAATTTCAAAGAACTCCAGTTGATAAAATCCGTAAGCTCGGGGCCGAAGAATTCAGAGCTAATATAGATGATGACGCGGAAAAAGCAGAGTTCTGGCTTGAGAATTCCATCCGGGTATTTGATGAATTGTCCTGCACACCTGAGGAATGCTTAAAATGTGCTATATCTTTGTTGAGAGATTCAGCTTATAATTGGTGGAAGACACTGATTTCCGTGGTACCAAAAGAGAGGGTAACTTGGGAATTCTTTCAAGAAGAGTTTCGGAAGAAATACATCAGTGAAAGATTTATTGATCAGAAACGCAAGGAATTTCTCGAGTTGAAACAAGGTAACATGACCGTTACAGAATATGAAAGAGAGTTTGTTCGACTGAGTAAGTATGCCAGAGAATATGTTCCTACCGAGGCCAAAATGTGTAGGCGATTTGAAGATGGGCTCAATGAAGAAATTAAAGTATTTGTTGGGATTCTCGAATTAAAGGAAATGGTGGTACTTGTCGACCGAGCTTGCAAGGCTGAAGAACTACTTAAAGAGAAGAAAAAGGCAGAATCTGAGACACGAAACTGGAAGAAAAGACAAATGACTAATGCACCCTCACAGCAATCCGGAAGATTAAGAAATATGAATCCTCGTTCCCAAGTTTCAGCTGGACAATCCTATGGGAATTTTAAGAAGCAAAATGTGGGTCCAAAGTCCCAAACTACTTCGGCAGCCAGTGTAGGGAACACGAGATTTGTTAAACCCGAGTGTCAGTGGTGTGGTAGAAATCATTTTGGTCCGTGCAGAGCAAACGAATGTTTCCGATGTGGTTCTTCAGATCATTTTATTAGAGACTGCCCCGAGAGAATTGAAAAAGAAAAATTTCAGAATACAAAAGCTAGTGGTGCAGATTCGCGAGGAAGGTATCCAAGAAAAGCTGGGAGCAAAGCAAGTAGCAAGAATGTAGCCAGAGATGCAGCAGTTAGATCTGAAGGAAGGGCTCCGGCTAGAACTTATGCTATTAAAGCTCGTGAAGATGCTTCCTCTCCTGATGTGATTACCGGTATATTTTCTCTTTATGATGTTAATGTTACTGCTCTAATTGATCCTGGTTCTACTCATTCATATGTATGCATGAAATTGGTGTCTAGCATGAATATACCTGTTGAGAATACAGAATTTATGATTAAAGTGTCAAACCCGTTAGGCAAATGTGTTATAGTTGATAAAGTATGCAAGAAATGTCCTTTAATGATTCGGGGTTATTACTTTCCGGCCGACTTGATGTTGTTGCCGTTTGATGAGTTTGATGTTATTTTGGGTATGGACTGGTTGACATCGCATGATGCCATAGTAAATTGTAAACAGAAAGTTATTGAACTAAAGTGTGAAAATGGTGAAACTCTGCGGGTTGAATCAGATAAATCAGAGGCATTGTCTAGTGTAATCTCTTCAATGTCGGCTCAGAGATATTTGAGAAAGGGCTATGAAGCTTATCTGGCATATGTATTAAATACAAAAAAAATAGAAAAGAAAGTGGAATCAGTGCCGATTGTATGTGAATTTCCGGATGTATTTCCTGAAGAATTGCCGGGTTTGCCTCCAGTCAGGGAAGTAGAATTTGGTATAGAGTTGATGCCGGGAACAGCTCCAATCTCGATTGCTCCGTATAGAATGGCACCAACAGAGTTGAAAGAATTAAAGTCACAGTTGTAAGAGTTGACAGACAAAGGCTTTGTGAGACCGAGTTTTTCACCTTGGGGTGCTCCGGTATTGTTTGTGAAAAAGAAGGATGGTTCGATGAGATTGTGTGTAGACTATCGGCAATTAAATAAAGTGACAATTAAGAACAAGTATCCGTTGCCAAGAATTGATGATTTGTTTGATCAGCTGAAAGGAGCGACATGGTTTTCAAAGATTGATTTGAGATCTGGATACTATCAGTTGCGGGTAAAAGAGTCAGATGTGCCTAAAACTGCTTTTAGAACAAGGTATGGTCATTATGAATTTTTAGTTATGCCGTTCGGATTAACAAATGCACCTGCTATGTTTATGGACTTGATGAATCGAATATTTCGGCCATACTTGGATAAATTTGTTGTGGTATTTATAGATGATATCTTGATTTATTCGAAAGATGAGACAGAACATGCTGAGCACTTGAGGATAGTTTTGCAAACTTTACGAGACAAGCAGTTATATGCCAAGTTTAGTAAAAGTGAATTTTGGCTTCGGGAAGTTGGATTTTTGGGTCATATTGTTTCGGGTGATGGTATACGGGTTGATCCCAGTAAAATTTCAGCTATTGTTGATTGGAAGCCACCGAAGAATGTAACCGAGGTTAGAAGTTTCTTGGGGCTAGCCGGATATTATCGACGATTTGTGAACGGATTTTCTATAATCGCTGCTCCTATGATTAGATTACTTCGCAAGGATGTTAAATTTGAGTGGACGGAAGAATGTCAACAAAGTTTCGAAGAATTGAAAAAGTTATTGACAGAGGCACCAGTGTTAATACAGCCCGAGTCAGGTAAAGAATTTGTGGTATATAGTGATGCTTCTCTAAATGGTTTGGGATGTGTACTGATGCAAGAAGGAAAGGTTGTGGCTTATGCTTCGAGGCAGTTAAAACCTCACGAGAGGAATTATCCGACCCATGATTTGGAGTTGGTTGCGGTGGTGTTTGCTTTGAAGATTTGGCGACATTATCTGTATGGTGAGAAATGTCGGGTATACACTGACCATAAAAGTATTAAATATTTGATGTCACAAAAGGACTTGAATTTGAGACAACGAAGATGGTTGGAGTTATTAAAAGATTACGAGCTTGTGATTGACTACCATCCAGGAAAAGCAAATGTAGTTGCTGATGCTTTGAGTAGAAAACTGTTGGCTGCTTTGAGAGTTATGAACACTCAGTTGGAAATGTCAGATGATGGTTCCATTCTGGCCGAACTAAAAGTAAGACCGATGTTTTTACAAGAGATTTGTGAAGTTCAGAAAAGCGATGAAGACTTACAAGCCAAAAGAAAGCAATGTGAGGTGGATACAGAGTCAGATTTCAGAATCGGTCCTGATGGTTGCTTGATGTTTAAAGATCGGATTTGTGTACCGAAAAATGAGGAGTTAATTCAAAAGATTTTGCAGGAAGCACATGGTGGTTATTTTTCGATTCATCCAGGCAGTACGAAAATGTATAATGATTTGAAGAAAATGTACTGGTGGAAAGGAATGAAAAGGGATATATCAGAATTTGTGTCCAAATGCTTAATTTGTCAACAGGTGAAAGCAGAACACCAAGTGCCTTCAGGATTACTTCAGCCTATTATGGTTCCTGAATGGAAATGGGATCGGATTACTATGGATTTTGTTTCAGGGTTGCCGTTAACTCCAGGAAAGAAAGATGCCATTTGGGTAATAGTTGACAGATTGACTAAATCGGCTCATTTCATTCCAGTACGTATGGATTATTCTCTTAACAAGTTAGCTGAATTGTATGTTAGAGAAATTGTTAGACTACATAGAATACCATTGTCAATCATTTCAGACAGAGATTCGAGATTTACTTCGCGGTTCTGGCAAAAGTTGCAAGAAGCGTTAGGTACAAGGTTAAATTTCAGTACTGCTTTTCATCCACAGACGGATGGGCAATCAGAAAGAGTAATTCAGATTCTTGAAGATATGCTTCGATGTTGTGTATTAGAGTTTCAAGGAAGCTAGGAAAGATATTTACCGTTGGTGGAATTTGCTTATAATAACAGTTACCAGACAAGTTTGAAAATGGCACCTTATGAAGCATTGTATGGTCGTAAGTGTCGGACGCCTTTGTATTGGACCGAACTCAAGGAAAATCAGATTTATGGGGTCGATCTAATTAAAGAAACTGAAGAAAAAGTGAAGGTAATTCGAGATTGTTTGAAAGCCGCTTCGGATAGACAGAAATCTTATGCAGATTTGAAACGAAAAGAAATCGAGTTTCAAGTTGGTGATAAGGTATTTTTAAAGGTGTCTCCGTGGAAGAAAGTCCTCAGATTTGGACAGAAGGGTAAGTTAAGTCCGCATTTTATTGGGCCGTATGAAATAACTGAAAGAGTTGGACCAGTAGCTAATCAGTTAGCATTACCATCTGAGTTAGAGAAAATTCATGACGTGTTCCATGTATCTATGTTACGTCGGTATCGCTCGGATCCTTCGCATGTAGTTTCACCGACAGAAATTGAATTACGACCAGATATGACCTATGAAGAAGAACCGATAAAAGTTTTAGCTCGAGAGGTCAAACAACTAAGAAACAAAAGTATTGCTCTTGTGAAAGTGTTGTGGCAAAAGCATGGGATAGAAGAGGCTACATGGGAACCCGAGGAAACTATGAGAAAACAATACCCACATCTGTTTACCGGTAAGATTTTCGAGGACGAAAATCCTTAAAAGGGGGGAGAGTTGTAATATCCCGAATTAGGGCCTAACCGGAATAGTGGTTTTGTGACCACAAATCTGAGGTAGAAATAATTATATTATAATTATTTGATGTTTATGATATGATTTTATGATGGTGTGAAAATTTCGTGAAGAAATTCTAAGCGTAAAGTGCTTAATTTGGAGTTAGGGATTAAATCGAATAAGTTGCAAAACTTGCATTCTAGAAGTTTTCAGTATGAAATTGCTTTGAAATATTAATTAGGAGGTCTTAAATGGTAATTAGACAAATTTTATGTTCATGGACAAACTAGGACATGGAAGGAATTTTTGAAAGTTTAGTATGGAGGGGCATTTTGGTCATTTGGACATTTAATGAAATAAAAAGGGAAAAATAACACAAAATTGGTCATCTTCTTCATTACCACGAAATTTCAAGGGTCCTCCATAGCTAGGGTTTGTTTCAAGCTTCCAAGCTCCATAGTAAGTGATTCCAAGCCCCGTTTTTAATGTTCTTCACGTTTTCGTAGTCCCGGTAACTCGATAAAGCTTATGTTAGCAATAATTTAAGTTAGGGTTCATATTTGGAAAAATACCCATAGGTGAAATTTGTGTATTTTGATGTTTTATGATAGAATATGAGGTTTTAAATTATGTTAGAAAACTTGTGCTACTTGGTTTTAAGTAAAAACGAGTAAAATGGCTTAATTGGTAAAAGTACATATTGTTCATAAGTATGTGTTTTAGTGGGAATTTGAGCTTGCTAATGGTAAATAAATGATCAGCATGTCCTAAAACATAAGAATTTGTGATAAAATTTAATTCCCGAGCTTTGGGGCAAAAGTGTAAATATGCAAAAGTTTAGGGGCAAAATTGTAATTTTTCCAAAATTTGAATTTAGGACTATTTTGATAATGTGAGTATTAAATAAGCTAAATGTGTTATTTTAGATCAAGAAAGACGTGGAATCAACCTTGATCGAGGAAAAGAAAAGATTATGGACTAAATTGCAAAAATCTTTGTATTTTGGTACTAAGGTAAGTTCATGTGTAAATAATGTAACATAATTGTTATTTTTAAGTTAATTGATGTTATTTATATGATATGCTGATTTTTATCATGAAATATATACTTTGTGGTTATTTTTGAACAATATGCAAATTATATGTGCTACTTGTTAAATATAAAATGCTACCAAGCATTGGTTCCGGTATTATGTGGAAGACGGCAAGGAGATGTGATTGAAGGAGAATCCCGTTTGAACCTTGGGAATAGATTAGGATACAAGTGACATGTCACTAGGATGGTTGGGCACCCGAACTCGTTGAGTTGAGTCCGAGTTCACTTATGGGTGCGAATGTCCGAACTCGTTGAGTTGAGTCCGAGTTCGTGAGATGTAACTAGGCATCCGAGCTCGTTGAGTTGAGTCCGAGTTCACTTATGGATGCGAACGCCCGAGCTCGTTGAGTTGAGTCCGAGTTCGTTTATGGGCGGGTTACATGATTGATTGATTACATATTCAGCACTTATGTGTAAATGATCCGTGTATCCGAGTTGTATTCCAATGTGTTCAACGGGTAAAATTCAAGTGAAATGGAAAGGCACTCAAGATGTAAGTGACAATTCGGTAATGTTGAGAAATGGCCATATTGGACAGGTATGTACTTAACACTTGGGTTGAAACCCGAGACAACAACAAAAATGTGGTAAGATGAAGTATGATGACTAGAATTGTGACATATGTTTTGGAGATGCTAAGTTAATGTTGTTTGGCATAATGACTTTGTCATGTTACTTGTTATTTGCATGTGAACTTACTAAGCATTTATGCTTACTCCCTCCTTTTCATTCATTGTAGTTTTGGACAAGCCGGCTCGAGAATCGGGATAGGTCGAAGACTCGTTCACACTATCCAAAGGACTTTTTGGTAAATGGCTTGTAAGATTTAGTATGGCATGTATAGTAATATACCTACTTTGTGTAAATAATCTTGTGATACAGTGGTGGTTTGGTTGAGGAAATGCTTGATAATGTTGAGTCATTGAAGTGGCTAATATAGATTATGTTTGATGTCATGGAAGAATAATAGGTTATCTAGTATATAAAAGCTTTTATGAAAATGAAATTAGCCATAAAACAGAACATTGCAGCCACACTGACGTGAGTTTGAAAATTCACTAAAAATCATATAAATCGAATTTGATGATGGCTTAGTTATGAAATTGAATCTTATCATGTCTACTTTCATATGGAAGAAGAAAAATAGGTAAAAGAGTCTTATGTTATGAGATATTTGAGTTTTAGTGAAACAGGGCCAGAGCGATTTCTGGATCCCCTGTTCCAACTTTGAAAATTCACCATAAATTGTACAAAAATAATTAGGAGGATTACTTTATATGCCTAGATTCCTTATTGAATCTAGTTTTAATATAAATAAACGGTATAGTTATATGAAATTTTTTTATAGGGAGAAAAGTGATTCGTAATGAGTAGAGGTTAGTGCAGTCGAGTTCTGAAACAGGGGAAACTTTAACTAATAAACTGTACTAATCCGCTCAGTCAAAAATTCTAGAAAAAAATTAGTGAATAGATATATGAGTCTAGATTCAGGAAAAATTTACGGATCTTGATTTCGAGTTTTGTAACTCGAGATATGATTTTTTTGAGCGACCATGATGCAGAAAACAATTTATTCCGAAAATGAAAATAGATTTTGTAAAGTTGTTTAAAATGGTAAATTGTGTTTAGTAACACCTCAAGCTCGACTCCGGTGACGGTTTCGGGCGTGGGGACGTTACACAGGGGCATGTGACTTGGTCGTGTGACCCTAAATGGTTGATGATGTCATAAACATAATGCTTAATTTTTTTTCACATGGGTTGGGGCACGGGCGTGTGTGACCACACGGGCGTGTCCTAAGTCACACGGGCGTGTGACACTATTTTGATGAAAAATTTTCTAAGTACTCTAAAGTTCTCGGTTAAGTCCTGATCCACTTCTAATGTATGTTTAAGGCCTCATAAGTCCATGTTAGGGACATAATGAGTATGTATAAAAAGTTTTAAATTTTGGGTGGAAACTTATGGCTCGAAATTGTACGGATGCTTGTGTTTAAGTCCAATAATACCTCATACCCTGTTTCGACGTGAATACGGGTAAGGGGTGTTACATTTAATGGTATTAGAGCTATGGTTTAGTCATTTCTTAGACTAACATAGCATGTGTGAGAGTCTAGCTATACATGTTATAAATATAAATTTTGATAGTGTAATGGTTCCTGACCTTTTCAAACTGTGTTTTCATATAGTAAATGGCTCTTGATTGAGCTGTAGTTGAGGACGTAGAAAATAATCTGCCGGCTCCGTCCAAGGGACCGCGCCACTTAATAGTAAACATGTGACACCTAGTCACGGAGGAGAGGCTCGGGAAGCCTTTTTCCATATGATAAACGAGTGGTATACAGAGTTTATTCGGGCAAACCCAAATGCTCAACCTCCTCTACCCCCTCCCATTCCTCAACTAGTTCCCGTAGCTCCCCAAGGTGTGGAGATGGTAAGACTAAATAAGCCTTCAGTTGATAAAATTTGTAAGTATGGAGCCGAAGAATTCAGGGCTAATGTAGATGATGACCCCGAGAGGGTAGAGTTCTGGCTAGAGAACACTATCAGGGTGTTTGATGAGCTTTCATGTACACCCGAAGAATGTTTAAAATGTGCTATATCTTTGTTGAAGGATGCGGCATATCACTGGTGGAATACACTAGTACCTTTGGTTCCAAGAGAGAGGGTCACATGGGAATTCTTCCAAGAGGAATTCCAAAATAAGTATATAAGTCAACGGTTTATCGATCAGAAACATAAAGAGTTTTTGGAATTGAAGCAAGGCCGTATGACCGTATCTGGGTACGAGCGAGAGTTTGTTAGACTCAATAAGTCATTCGGGAATGTGTTTCCACAAAGGCTATTATGTGTAAGAGGTTTGAGGATGGGCTGGATGAAAATATTAGAATGTTTGTTGGAATTTTGGAATTGAAAGAATTTGTGGTGCTAGTAGAACGAGCTTGCAAAACCAATTAGTTGAGCAACGAAAAGAGAAAAGCTGAGCTTGATGCTAGAGATACGAGAAAGAGAACGATGAGTAAGTCTTTCTAGTCTTCATCAAAGAAATTGAGGGATATGCACACCCATTTGAATGTTTCAACTAGGAACCCTTATAGAGTCACGGGAAATAATATTCAGGTTCTAAGCCCGAACTACATCCATAGCGAGTGTTGGGAATATGAGATCTGAAAAGTCTAAATGCCAACACTGTGGTAGGCGGCACCCCAGTGAATGTTGGATGATCACCCGAGCTTGTTTTTAATGTGGCTCCCAAGATCATTTCATTAAGGATTTAGGGCCTAAACGGAATAGTGGTTTTGAAACCATAAATCTGAAGTATAAAAATTTATTGTGATAAAGTTTTGAGGTCTAGTATATGATTGAATGCATGTGTGAAATTTTTGTTAAGAAATTTTAGGATAGAGTGTCCAATTTGAATATTAGGACTAAATTGCAAAGGTTGCAAAATAAGTGTTCTAGAAGCTTTTAGTGCTTAATTGAAATGCATTTTTAAATTGTTCACTTACCTCTTATAAACTTAATATTTTCAATACTTATCATGCAGAATGATTTTACTTTCCCGAAGATGGGACAAACACTAATTATCTAAGAATTTTAACTTTTAGCTGAATGGAGAAGAAATACAATTAGATTTGAGAAGAAAAAATCAAAGAGTAATATTTTAGAAAGGCACACATTTCTCAAAACCTTCTTGCACACATATATATCACCTTATACCATTTAGTGGAATTTGAAAAGTGTCATGATGTTTTAGAATTTGCCCTTCTTAATGGCCTACAGAATCTAGAAAAAACATAAATAAGAGTCTTGTCCATATGCTATTTGACTAATCATTTCATTTGGTTTATTACTAGATCTAGTTACCAAAACCTGTTCTTCACAGTGTTTGAACAAACTAGGCGAACTATGCTTTTGGTGGTAACCTACACAAAGCTTACCTTTCTCTCATCGAATTCCTTCTTTCATTGAAGAACATGTCAAATACTAAATCCTGTTATACTTCCATGGGTGGATACTCATTTCACCCAAAACATTAATTTGCTAGAAGCTTAAAATTTGCAAACTAACTACCAAAGTGCACTAAAACAGACTACTTTACGTCTACCCACCTTCAATTTAGATAATCCTGATTTAGGGTGTGACAAAAGATATTAACGATGAATTGAGTATGTCTAGTATGGTTACTGTGTTACTTATATGCATGTCATGATCATTATGTTATAATATACTAACCAAGTTAGTTATTGTAACGACACGGAATTGTAACGACCCGGAAGTCAGTGGTGTTGAAAACGGTGATTTAAAAATTGAAAACGGTGATTTAAAAATTCTATTTTTTGATGATAAAGTCAGTAATATTACGAGGTTATTACAATATTAGACTGAAGCTTGGTCTAATAATTTTGGTTATTTGGAAAGTTACACAAGGTACAAGTGTATCTGTTTTAAAGTCAATAGTTTTGGAAATTGAGGTGTCGGGACCTCATTTCTATAAACTGAACCTATAATTATTATTGTTTAATATTTGTAGAATTATAGTGGAAGTGAATTGAATTTTGGTCAAGTAATTTTATTGAATTAGGGCTTAATTAGAATACAAGGGCTAAATCACTTAAGTGATAAAAGTGTGAATTACTATAGATTTGTAATTAGAATTTAATATAAGGGACTTAAATGGAAAATAAACCTTAATTATAAGATATATGGTCGGTTAACTAAGTGTGATACATGTGTATATTATATTAACATTAATTAATTAAAATATGAAATAAAATAAAATTTCATTAAATAAAAAAGATGATAAACTAGTGGATGGAAAGAGAAAGAAATTATTTTTATCTTTTCATCCCGAATAATTCAAAGCAAAGAAGCAAGGGAGATAGATGAACAACCTTAGGTTTTCAAATTTCAAGCCCTAATTTGGTTAGTTTAATTTAGTCATTTTCTTATAGTTTTTATATTTTCAGAATCTTGGTAGTTCAAACTACCTGACCTATGTTGAATTTTTTTGGGTATTGTTAAAGAATTAGAAAGTTTCCATTGTTAGATAGTTAAAGCTTTTGGTAATATTCTACTAGATTTTAAGTTTAGTATTGAAAAAAGGACTAAATTGTAAATCCAATTGATGATTTTGTGCAATAGGGATTAAATTGCATAAATTTTGAAATTTTTGATAGAAATAAAAAATAAAAAGTTAAATTAGGTCTATAGTGAAATCAAAATAAAAATTTGAGGCTTAAATTGAAAGTTATGTTAGTCCCGGTTTTAAGCACTAAATTGAATAAAATGAAAAAGTCACATAAATGAGAAACTGCATGTAAAAATGATTGTGTATTGATTATTTGGTGTAGATATGTTAATCTGTAGCTAACGTCGACCTGAATTCCTCAAAACGGAAAGGAAAAGATAAAGTCATCGACAACTAGCTATGAGTTTACGGTTTGTATTTCTATAACCCTAACCCTTTTCAATTGCTTCATTATGAATTGTCTTACATGGTAATAACATAAGGTAAGTTGGAAAATGATAGAACGAGCTGAATTAAATTTGATTCAACTTAGTTTTTGTTGTAAGGGCTAAATTGAATAAATTTAAAAATATTATATATTGTTATAATCGGGCAATTGAATTTGATTTGTGATGCTTTGTGCTGGAACATATGTGAATCGATGATTAGTCATATTAATTTGTATTTGATCTCTCACTTGTTGATTCATGCCTTGCATGACTTATATTATGATTTAAAGTTTTGATATAGAAGTACCATTGGGTTATACTTAGCGTACAATTTTGTTTCTTATGCGCAGGTTAGGTACTTTTTGATTCAATCATCAAATTCAACATCTAGCAGCAATCCCAAACTCAAGTGTTGGTGATATTTTTATTTTGGTCAAGGCATGTAACTAAGGTGTCATTGGTTAAATAATGTTTATGTTGGATTTATTGGCATTTTGAGGATCAAGTATATAAATGTATATGTATGTGTTGAAAGTGGTTATATTAATATTATCATGTTGAAGTAGTTTAGCATATATGCATAATGACTTAATGGTTGAGAAGATAATATGCTAGGTTTGTATTTGGTTGATGTATAGATGTGAAATGATGATTGATACATTTGTTTTGGTCTTGTAATGAATGGCATGTTTTAATAGTTGAATTTGAATATTTTAATTATGTCTTTCAAAAGGTTTGAAGATGCATGCTTAGTTGAACATGTTGAGGTGCCTTGATGACATATTGGTATATTTTGGTTGAATTGTGTATAAAGGTGTCAATTGTGGCATAGTTAGGCACTTAGGATGGTTGTTGTAAATGATGTTTTAGCATAATTATAATGCTTTTGGAATTGATTGTGATATGGTATATTTGGTTGCTTGTGGCATAAGTGAAATAGGGTTACAAAGCTTGTTTTGAAGGTAAAGTTTTAAGTACACACTAGTACATGGCCTAGCACACGATTTTGTGCCTTACACGGCTTAAGACACGATTGTGTGGCCTATAGGTTTTGGATAATTTTTGGTGCACAACCCAATGACACGGTCGTGTGACCCACCTCGCACGATCTTAGCTCTCGTACACGATGTAAAGCCCCAAAATCTAAGCATTGATTTCCCTTGTTGTGTTGCATAAATGTATGTTTGCTTCAGTGGTTAAGTGTCCTGAGAAGTGTTGGAGAAGTCCTGAGTTCAAGCCTTGGCTTGTAAAAAGTTTTGTTTTTACTCGATTAAATCCTGTCTCTAGTTAGTAGGCTTCTTAAATAAATGTTGGTAAAACATGTCATAAAAAGCTTGCTGGTCTAGGGGATAGTGGCGTGTTAGTGTTACTACGAGACTGGAGTTTGAATCCTGTTGCGTGCAGGTTGTGTTTTATTTTGCAAATTGCTGTGTTAGAGGATGTATGGTAGTGGAACTCTAAACCTTGGACGGTTGGAGGGTTTGAGGGGTGTAGGGGATGGTGTAGCCGAAATTTAGGAGGAGAAAGGGGAGATTTGGATAGTGGTTAGTTTGAGGGTTTTTTGGAGAGATTTTAGGAGAAAATCATGGGGAGATGAAGAAAAGGGAGTGTTGTGCTGAATGGGGATTCTAGGCACTCAACGAATCGGTTTTGGGGGTGAATTCTAGTTTCGGTTACTGTGCATTTTTTCTCTCTCCTCATTTTCAATTTCTGACATTACTTTCAAGTTCTCTTCATTCTCTGTTTTGGGTAGCCGAACTTTTTTTTTTTACCATTCAAGTACTTTTCGTGTTGGTTCTACTCTTCATCAGTTCTCTACTGATCGATTTTCTTCTTTCTCTTTACTCCCTTCACAGTCTTTCTTTTCCATTGCTCAATTTTTGTGTTGGCCGAATACCCTCCTTTCCCTCTCTCTCAAACTCTTTCAGTTTTAGCCTTGGTTTTGGTCAATTATCTCCTTCTTCATCCCTTACTCTCTTCATTTTTGTTTTTCGGTTTGACAACTATTCTCTGGCAAATCATTGAGAACATTTGACTTCTTCTTGTTCTCTCTCTACTCTTTCAACATGTATCAAGTCTCCCCTCTCTTACACTTTTGGAACCGAATACTTTTTTTCTTATATTGCTGAATCTGCTCTCCTCTCTCATAGTGTGATGTTTCGTTTGATTCCTAAAATTTCTCGAGGAGTAAAGGAGTTGCAAGTGATACTGAAGCAGTCGAAACCTTTCCCTCATCACTCAATCAAAGGTAACTCTTTTTGCAGTTGTTGTGTTCAATTTGGGTATGTTGACTCAACCCATGGGTTTAAGCAATCGTAACTAATGGATTTTGCTGGTAACGCAAATATTCGACTTGGAGCGTGATCAATCTTAGTCAGCGGTCTAAGAGGACTAAGCCACATTTGTTCAATCAAGGCAAGTATTAAAGATAAGTGGGTATTGTATTAAGGGAGGTTGTTAACCCTATTTTCGTCAACTAATAGAATACCTTGATTGAATGTAAGTTTGGTGCTCACAGGCTATTCGCACATTTTCACAAGCAGGTGTATTAATACTGCTCTAATTGTAAATTGACAAAAGCCAAAATAAACCGTCAATGTTACACGGGCGTGCACTCGCTCATGTCGAATCCAAATGTAAAAACATGGGCGTTTGATTGTAGAGGCCACCATGAGCAATTTCATGGGCGTAGGCTGTATTGGGCCATGTTAGTCCGAAATGGGCCATGTGGGCCCAACGAGCTTGTGGGCCCCACACGGGTAAACCACACGGATGTATGGAAAAATATTGGGCCAGGCTGTGTAGTTCACATGGCCAAGGTCATTTCTAAGCTTTGTGGGCCACGCGGGCATGTGGGCCCACAGAGCCCGCATAATAGGCCTTGGGCCAATTTCACTGTTTGACTGTTAAAGTTGCATGGGTCGCCTGAGACGACTGTGGACCTACTGATGGGTTGGTAAGTTTACCAAGACCCCAAACTAATAAAACGACTGTTATGCCCTATGAGATAAAATGACTGTTATGCCCTTATGTTATATATGACTGTATTTGAGCATGCCACGATTTATATATGTTGCATACATGTGTGATATGTTGCATGGGGATGGGATTATTATGATTGGAGGAAGTGTACTGTACTGGCAGCTTTGCTGCAAATACTATTTAGTGCTGCAACTGGTGCTAATTTTTAGAGTGTAGGGATGGATGGGTTGATTTTATCCCCATATGGAGTGTAGGTCTGGATGGAGTGGAGTGTAGAGGCTGGTTGGGTAGGATTTCTGATTGCATATCTGAACTGTTACTGTCACTGTAATGGGCTAAGGCCCTAACTGAAACTTAACTGTTACTGATGCGGGCTTAGGCCCAGACTGTACTTGCCTATGGCATGATTGACTGTTTGCTTATATGGGGTTACACATTGAGTTTTTGTAAACTCACACATCTGTTTATCAGTGCAGGTAACCCCCAAGTTTAGGCAGGTCGGTACTACGAGGGACTCGAAAGTGGGCACACAATCATACGTGCTTCCATATTTGCCTTTTTATTTACAAGAAATTTAAATTTGGGGTATTTGTTTTGTAATAAGGCCTCTTTAAGTTTTTTAACTTTTAATTTGGGATTTTATTTATTTTGATTCATATCAGATAGTAGTAGGATGTAAATTTCCAAAAGATAAATGTTTTTCCAAACACCACGTCTACATAACATATTTTAAAAGCTTTTGAAACAAACATTGTTTTAAAGTATAATAACAATCTAATATGATCAACATTTTAGTAAAAGGACTTGAGTTTTATCAATGAACGAGATACCCTAAATTTTCGTTAAGATCATAAAAAGGTTTTAATATAAAATGGGGTTTTCAATGAAAATATGTTTTCGAAAAACACTTCCATGTGATATCGCTAGATTCGGCCATAACATCTAGGCCGGGTTTGGGGTGTTACACACGACTAGGGGACCCAACCATGTGACCCACCTCACACGGGCTTATCTCTCGCACACGATTAGGGGACATAGTTGTGTGACCCCTATTTTTTAGATTTTTCCCAACTTTTTGTTTATGTTCCAAATTGACCCTTGTTCGTTAGTTAATTTTAAACTTTCGTAAGCTTGATATTAATTCAAAATCTATTGAAACACATGTTAAATTGATTGTTTATGAATTATGTGATAATTAATTAAGAATTTTCAATTATAATTTGTTTGTAAATGGTTTATAATTGTCTATAACATTCTATTACTAGGGTTTGACAACCAGAACAGGTATAAGGTGTAATAGTTATGACATGAATTGTGTAAGGTGACAAAGAATACCATGTTTGTATGTCATTTTGAATTATTGAGAAATGAAATTTCAAGTATGTTTTGTTTAATTTCAAATGAACTTACTAAGCTCTAAGTAAGCTTACCATTGTTTTGCTTTGTTTGGTTTTCTATCTTGTAGATTGTCAGAAATTGTATTGTTGATTGGATCATTTTATCGGAGCTCACACTATCTACAAAACCTTTCGGTAGACTTTTGAACATTTTGGCCTGGTTATAGGTGGCATGTAAATAGGTGATAATGATTATGTATATATGTGTGGTTGAACATTATAAATCGATTCTTTTGATGTGAATATAAGTGTAATGTATCAATGTGTTGTTCTTGTGTTGGTTGGTTGGCATAAACATGTATTAATAGTTTTGCATTCTCTATTTGATGAGTTTGGCACTTTAGCATAATGTTGATATGGTGAGTGAATAGGTATCAATATTATGGCATGTTTATAAGTGAATAGTTTGATTTAGTGTTGTTAAATTGTGGTACACATTGTGGCATATTGGTTAGGCATTTAGGGTGATGTTATAAGTTGTATTTTTTGTATGAAATGTGGTTGTTTTGAAAATGTATGGATTGATTAAAATGTGTATCATAGGTTCCTTTGATGGTTGGTTTGAATTGTGTTTTAAAGACTCATTTATGCTCTACATGGTTTGCCACACGACCATGTGTCACATACAAGTGTGTGACACGACCGTGTGCTCCATAGAAATTATATATCATGTGCACCGCACATTTACAATATTTCAGATAGGCTGGCCACATGCCCATGTGGAATTGTTCATATGGTCATTAGTTTTGTACGTACGCGACTGTATGACTATAAGTTGAAATTTTGTATCTAAGTCTACACGAATTTAGTTAGTTAGATGGCTTGGCTACACGACCTTGTGAATCCCTTCTACATGGTTTCAGATTTCACACGGGCTAAGCATATGACTGTGTGACCCTTTTTTACTAAAATTTCCAAACTTTTTGATAAGATTCCAATTAAGTCCTTATTTGATTTCGGGTTGGTTTTGTAATGCCCTGAAATTAGGCCTGGAAGAATGGGTCGTGTGGGCCCAATGGGCTTGTGGGCCTACACAGGTCGTTGTCTTTGGACTTACAGGAATTAGTGGACCGACTGTGTCATACATGTGGCTATGGGCAAATCTAGCTTAGTGGGCCATGTAAGCACAGGGGCCCCACTTGGATTGCGTAATAGGCCCCGGGCTTATATTCACTGAATGACGTATTGGTGTGATGGCTAAGAGGTTTGGGAGTGTTGGAGAAGTCTTGGGTTCAAACCTGGGCCTTAGCAAAAATTTATGTTTTTCTCTTATGGGAGCCTTAACATTAGTGGGTAGGCTTTAAGAATATTTTTCGTGAAAGCATGACACAAAAATGAGTGTGGTGGAGTGGCAAAGTAGCGCCACTTAGGGGACAAGGAAGCAAGGGGTCCAAGGTTCAAGTCTTGGCTCTTGCAATTTATTTTGGTTTTTCTTTTAAATAAATCTGGAAGTGAGTAGGTGAGTTTTAAAGTTAAATATGGTGGACTTATGACACAAAGGAGCTTGTGTCCTAGTGGTGGTGGCGTGGCATGGCTATTGAGAGGACTATGGTTCGAATCCCTTTGCACGCAAAGGTTGGTTATTTTGCTAATGAGTTTATTTTGGAGGATTGACAGAGGGATCCCACATCGGGAAGCTAGCATGGGAATAGGTGAGGAGCTGGCTTTAAATAGAGCGAACCATGAGGAGAGTAAGCATACCTTGGTTGGCGTTTGGGCATAGGAGTGTTCAAAGCACGAATTAACTCCAGATTCCTATCAGGTGTGTATTTCTCACTACTCTAGCTGTAGGACGGCTACTTCAGCCCGCGATGGGCCGAAAGGGGCCATGTGGGCCCAATGGGCCAACGGGCCCAATTGGATAAGTTGTTTGATTGTGTAGTAAATATTAGACTAGACTAGGTGAATCATATATCTGTGGCTAGATTTGAGCTAAAAGGGCCACACGAGCGTGTGGGGCCATTTGGGCCGAGAATGGGCCCTAGGCCCATTCGCATTATTATCTCTGTTTAGAATACTTTAGTTTACCAAATTACTGAAATACCCTCGACTTGTAAAATTACCAAAGTACCCCCGGTTTACAGAATTACCGTTTTACCCTCGATTTATAAAATTACTGAAATACCCTTAATTTACAAAATTAATGAAATACCCTTGGTTTACAAAATTATTGAAATACCCTTGGTTTACAAAATTACAAAAATACCCCCAATTTGTAAAATTACCGAATTACCCTCGATTAGTAAAATTTTGAAAATACCCCCGATTAGTAAAATTATCGAATTACCCTCAATTTGTAAAATTACAGAAATACCCCTGATTTGTGAAATTACAGAAATACCCTCGATTTGTGAAAGTACCGTTTTACCCCTAATTTGTAAAATTACCGTTTTACTCCTAATTTGTAAAATTACTATTTTACCCCTAATTTGTAAAATTATTGTTTTACCCCTGATTTGTAAAATTACCGTTTTACCCTTAATTTGTAAAATTACCATTTTACCCTTAATTTGTGAAATTACTGAAATACCCCTGTAGGGTAAATTACTGAAATACCCATTTAAGGTAGAATTACCGAAATACCCCTGTAGGGTAGAATTACCGAAATACTCCTTTAGGGTAGAATTATCGAAATACTCCTTTAGGGTAGAATTACCGAAATACCCCTGTAGGGTAGAATTACCGAAATACCCCTGTAGGGTAGAATTATCGAAATACCCCTATAGGGTAGAATTATCGAAATACCCCTGTAGGGTATAATTATGAAGATACGCCTGTGGGGTGAAATTACCATTTTCCCCTAGGGTGTTAAATGACTGATTTGCCCTTGTGGGCAAGTGACTGACTTAGACTGTGTGTTTGACGGATTTGATTGTGAATATATGTTAGTGATATGAATGACTTGACTGTGATTGTTTGATTCAAATATGGGCATGACATTCTGCATACATGACATGTTGCATGGGTTGGGATTTTGTACAGAGGAAGATCTGATCTGTTAGAATCGTATGGTTGCTTGACGACTGTGGATCCACCGAAGGCTTAAAAGCCATATATTCGTACTGATTTGATAAGGTCGCACGGGTCGCCCGAGACGACTGTGGACCGATCGATGGCTAAGTGCCGATCATGTTACCGAAGGCTGTGTGCCGTTATTGTGGGCTTTGTATCGATATTGTGGGCTTCGTGCCATTATTATGGGCTTTGTGCCATTACCAAAGGCTGCATGCCGTTATTGTGGGCTTCGTATCAATGTTATGGGCTTCGTGCCGTTATTATGGGCTTTGTGCCATTACCGAAGGCTTTGTGCCAATATCTTAGGCTTTGTGCTGATTATAGACCTATTATTGATGGCTTGTGCCACTTATTGTAATGGCCTAAACTCAAGGTTATCGGAACAGTGGTTTCGTAACCACAAATCTAATTTAAAGAGAAATTTATTTTAAAATTTTTGCATAAATATTGATATGATAGGAAAATTTGTATGAAAATATCGAAAAAAAAATTTACCGATTTAGTGGTTAGTTAAGAAAAAGAAATTATTGAAGAAATTAGGTAAAGACAAGTTATCGAGACCTCGATCTCGTAAAACTAAGTCAAAAATATTTTTATAAATATTTGTGAAATGTTAGTAATATTGTATTAAAATTTCGTTAGAAAATTTTAACGTTTGGGTAGTCAATTAAATGAAAAGGACTAAATTGGAAAAGGAGTAAAAGTTGTTAGGATGATTAAATAGCTTAAGTGTTTAATTAGAAAGGATTTAAAAAGCAAATAGACCCAAAATTTATTTGGGCTGGACGGCAAGGGCATAAAATTAGCAGAAAAGTGGATGAATTAAGGGTAAAATTGGAATATTGCATTATTAACTAAATAAAACTAGGACTAATATGGAAATATCTAGATTCCTTGAGATTTCTCTTCATTCTCATCAGCAAAAACGCCATAGGAGGGGTTCTATAAGCTGGTTTTTCATAATTTTTGCACCAAGTGAGTTAATCCTTGCCTTTTTCTTGTAATTTTTGTGTTTTAAGACTTTTACAACTAGGTCCTACTATTAAATTCATTAGTTTTTGATTTTATGGATGAAATTTAAAGTCACCATGGTTGAGTGCTGTAAGTATATGAATATTTAGCATGGAATTGAAGCTTTAATATTATTATATGATGATTTTATGGAATAAAATGTAAAGAAAATGGATATTTAGGAACTATTTGTAAAAGAGTGTGAAATTGAAGTTTAGTTCTGAAATTCTTATTCCCAAAGGTTATAAGGTAGTTTAAAATGATAGAATAAAGTATTAATTGAGAAAAATCAGCTCAATTGAGAGGTTAATTGAGTAGGGACGAAACTATCACTTATTAAAAGCTTGGGGGAAAAATGGTAATAAACCTCTTGCACTAAAACAGTTTTGGACAGTAGCAGTAGTCCAACTTTGAAAAATCACCATAAATTGTAGAAATCGAATTAGAGAGTGAAAAAAATATGGAATTAAATCTTATTGAGTCTAGTTTCTGATAGAAGAAACGGTGTAAGCAATAGAATTGTAAATCTTGAGATATAATGTATTTTGTGAGACAAGGTCAGAATGATTTCGGGTTCCCCTGTTTTGACTTTGGAAAATCATCAAAATTTGTATAAAAATAATTAGGGACTTAAATTCATATGTTTAAAATCATTAATGAGTCTATTTTCAAGAGAAACAAGTAGGAACATCATCCGAGTTCCGTATGAGGAGATAATTAATTTTTAGTGAAGAGAGGTTGGAACTGTCATATAGCAGAACAGGGGTAGCTTTAAAGAATAAACTGTAATAAATGGCTAAACCAAAAATTCTGAAAATTTTATGGTTAGAATATATGTGAGTCTAGTTCCAGGGAAAATTTACGGATCTTAATTTGGAGTCCTGTAGCTCAAGATAAAAATAATTTAGTGACTACAACTCAAGTAGACAGCTTTGAATGAACTATAAATAATAGTAGAATGGTAGAGAATGATACATATGGACATGAAATGTTAAATTGATGATTAAATTTATTTATTTAGATACGGAAGACTCAAACACGAAGCTAGATCGAGGAAAGGAAAAAGTTTGGGATTAGTAGATTTTTATATACAAACAAGTATCGAGGTAAGTTCGTGTAACTTGAATTATATTCTTAAATGCTTGAAATGTATGTTATGGATGTGAACATGAATTGAATGTCATTGTATGAAAATTTATGGAAAATTGATATATTTGGTGAAAAGTGGAAGAAATCCCGGTTGAATGGAAGGAAAATTCGATGGATCTCTGAAAAGGAATTGACGGTAAAAATGGATCTAGCCCGGACGGGTGATCCTATCCTGATATAGCCCTCCCGAAGAATATGTGGAAAATGGATTTAGCCCGGACGGGTAATCCAAATTAGGGTCTGAATTTAGCCTGGACTGGTAATTCAGATCCAAGCTCATTAGAGTAATTGTCGTTGCAGGTGATTTAGCCTGGACTGGTAATCCCGACAATACTCTATGAGTTTATATTACAGGGGATTTAGCCTGGACTGGTAATCCCGCTGTAAGGATGAGGTTCGCGGGAGTGTGCTCTCTGAAATGAAAATGTGCGCACATGAATATGAATTGACGGACCCGGATTTGTACACTATAGTGTACCCCTGAAAATCCATCGAAATTCAAAGAAATTCAACGGGATAAATATGGGAAAATAATAATGGAATGGAAATCACGGTATTGATGAGCTCATCAATCTCAGTATATATTATTGATACATTGAAATTATTGTACTAATTTGAATGTTGAGTTTGTGCATGTTAAGGCAACAATGCATTGAATGGATGTATGTATGTTCATTGTATTGCATTGAAATTATTAGGTAAGTATAATTCTTGTTACATGAGCTTACTAAGCACAATGTGCTTACCCTGTTTTCTTTTTCCCTGTTTCGTAGTATTAAGAGCTCGGAGGTCGGATTCAGTTGGAGATACATCATACTATCAACCTCAATATTTTGGTATATCTAGAAACTTTATTTTAGAAATCAATGGCATGTATAAGTTAATAAAGTAAATGTTAATGTGGAATGAATGTAAAGTTAGCCATTGGTGTGGCTAACAAAACTTGGTTTGGTATGTGATGAGGTTATCTTATAAATGTGCATGAATCTATTTTAAAAATGTGCTGAATTGGATTGGTTGATTTGGATTGGTCTCGGTTTGAGTTTTGCAAGGAAGGTTACATGTTTATAAAGCGGATATATTGAGTTTAAAAAAAAATATTGTTCGGTAAACTTCGCTAATGCCTCGTACCCTATTTCGGCGACGAATACGGGTAGGGGGTGTTACATTTGTTGGTATCAGAGCTACGGTTTAGCCAGTTCTCGGACCGACGTAGCAAATATGGTATTAGCTATACATGCCATTTAAATTATTGTTGATAGTGTGATATCTCCTGACCATTTAAATATGTTTTTCTTATAGTAAATGTCTGCCGATCGAGCTCAATCCGAGGAAGCCGGGAGTCATGCTCCGGCCCCAGATAGGGAACAAAGAGAAGTTGAAGCTGCTAGTAGTAGAACGTCCGAGACAAGGGACCAAAGTGAAGAGGCTAAAATGGCCTTCTATCAAATGATGAGTGATTGGTTTACCCAGTATATAAGAACTAACCCTGTAGTGCAGCAAACTCAAGCTCCTCCTCCTCCACTAGTTCCCGAGACTACACAGGGTACAGGTACTAAATCTACCAGAAAAGGAAAAGCTCCTGTTGATAAAATTAGAAAGTATGGGGCTGAAGAATTTCGAGCTGCAGTTGATGATGATTCTGAAAGGGCTGAGTTTTGGTTAGAGAATACTATCCGGGTTTTAGAAGAATTATCATGTACACCAGAAGAATGTCTGAAATGTGATATCTCACTGTTAAAAGACACGGCTTATCATTGGTGGAAGACTAAAACTTCAGTGGTTCCGAAAGAAGATATTACCTGGGAGTTCTTTCAGAATGAATTTAAAAAGAAATATATCAGCCAGAGATTTCTTGATCAGAAAAGAAAAGAATTTCTTGAGCTGAAACAGGTAACAGATCGGTATCTGAGTATGAAAGAGAATTTGTTTGGCTGAGTAAATATGCTTGGGAATGGGTACAATCAGAAGCTGAAATGTGTAAACAATTTGAAGAGGGGCTAAATGAAGACATTAAATTGTTGATTGGAATTCTTGAAATCCGTGAGTTTGCTACACTGACAGAGCGAGCTTATAAAGTAGAAGAGCTGAGTAAAGAGAAGAAACAAGCTGAAAGGGAAGCTCGGATTGCTAGTAAGAGACCGGTGAGTAAATCACAGTTTTCTGCTTTAAAGAAATTGAAAAAGTATCAAGATCGTTTCACTTCTGTCACTGGATATTCAAGTAGAGAACGAGGCTCTCAACGTTCTAATCCAAGACCATCTACTCCATCAGTGACCAGTGTGGGCAGTGTCGGTCCTCCTAAGCCGAGATGCCAATATTGTAATAAAGCTCATTTTGGAGAATGTCGGCTGAAAAGTGGGGCTTGTTATCGATGTGGTTCATTTGATCATTTTCTCAGAGATTGTCCAGGAAGGGGTGAAAAAGAAGCTAAACAAATATCGAAGCCGAGTAATCCAATTTCGAGAGGCAGACCACCACGGCCATCCGGTAATGCCAGTGGTAGCCGCGGAGCTACGAAAGATACTACAAGTAAACCTGAGGCACGAGCACCAGCTAGAACATATGCTATCTGTGCCAAAGAAGATGCATCAGCAGCCGATGTTATTACTGGTACATTTTCTTTGCTTGACACTAATATTACTGCATTAATTGATCCTGGTTCTACGCATTCATATATATGTATAAAGCTTGCATGTGTTAAAAATTTATCTATTGAACCAACTGAATTTGTGGTTAAAGTCTCGAATCCCCTAGGCCAGTCTGTGTTGGTGGATAAAATTTGTAAAGATTGTCCACTAATGGTAAGAGGTTATTGTTTCTCGGCTGATTTGATGTTACTTCCTTTTGATGAGTTCGATGTGATATTGGGCATGGATTGGCTAACCCAGCATGATGCAGTAGTAAATTGTAGACAGAAATATATTTTGTTAAAATGTCAGAACGGTGAATTGCTTCGGGTTAAATCTGATCAGACAGAGGGGTTATTTGATGTCATTTCAGTTATTACTGCTCAAAGGTATATCAAAAAGGGGTATGATGCTTTTCTTGCTTATGTATTAGACACTAAGGTATCTGAGTCGAAGATTCAGGCAGTGCCAGTGGTATGTGAATTTTCTGATGTGTTTCCAGAGGAATTACCAGGTTGCCACCAGAAAGAAAAGTGGAATTCTCTATAGATTTGGTTCCAGGAACTACTCCAATTTCTATAGCTCCGTATCGGATGGCTCCTACAGAATTAAAAGAGTTAAAGACACAGTTACAGGAACTTGTTGATAAGGGTTTTGTTCGACCGAGTCATTCACCTTGGGGTGCCCCGGTTTTGTTTGTGAAAAAGAAAGACGGATCTTTGAGACTGTGCATCGATTACCGACAGCTTAATAAGGTAACCATAAAGAATAAGTACCCGTTACCCCGGATTGATGATTTATTTGATCAGTTGAAAGGTGCCACAGTGTTTTCAAAGATTGATCTTCGATCGGGTTATTATCAGTTACGGGTAAAGGAATCAGATGTGCCAAAGACAGCTTTCAGAACCAGGTACGGGCATTATGAGTTTTTGGTTATGCCGTTTGGGCTAACTAATGCACCTGCAGTATTTATGGATCTGATGAACCGGATATTCAAACCGTATTTAGACAGATTTGTGGTAGTATTCATTGATGATATTTTAGTTTATTCCCGAGATGAAAATGAACATGCAGAACATTTGAGAATAGTGTTGCAAATTTTACGTGCAAAACAACTTTATGCTAAATTCAGTAAATGTGAATTCTGGCTTCGAGAAGTAGGTTTTCTTGGACATATTGTATCTGCTGAAGGCATTAGGGTAGACCCGAATAAAATCTCAGCTATTGTAAATTGGAATCCACCGAAAAATGTATCTGAAGTTAGAAGTTTCTTGGGCTTAGCTGGGTATTATCAGAGATTTGTACAGGGGTTCTCTATGATAGCTTCTCCAATGACTCGTCTACTGCAGAAAGATGTAAAGTTTGAGTGGACCGATGAATGCCAGCAGAGTTTCGACCGATTGAAAGATTTGTTAACGAAAGCACCTGTACTAGTGCAGCCTGAACCGGGTAAGGAATTTGTTATTTACAGTGATGCCTCATTAAATGGTTTAGGTTGTGTTTTGATGCAAGAAGGTAAAGTTATAGCCTATGCTTCAAGACAACTTAAACCTCATGAAAGAAATTACCCAGTACATGATCTTGAATTAGCTGCTATTGTATTTGCGTTGAAGATATGGCGGCATTACTTGTACGATGAGAAATGTTATGTTTATACTGATCATAAAAGCTTGAAATATTTGATGACGCAAAAAGATTTGAATTTAAGACAACGCAGGTGGCTTGAACTGATAAAGGATTATGATTTGACTATTGATTACCATCCAGGTAAGGCTAATGTTATAGCTGATGCTTTGAGCCGAAAATCTTTATTTACTTTGCGAGCTATGAATACCCGGTTATCATTATCTGGAGATGGTTCAATTATAGCTGAAATGAAAGCTAGACCAGTGTTTCTATAGCAGATCTGTGAGGCCCAGAAAAATGATGAAAAGTTACAAGCTCAACGGGCACAATGTGAGTCGAGTACTGATTCTGAATTTCAGGTTGGGATCGATGGTTGTTTGTTATTCAGAGACAGGGTATGTGTACCTCAAAATTCAGAGCTCATACAGAAAATTCTACACGAGGCTCATAGCAGTACTATGTCTGTACATCCAGGGAGTAATAAAACGTATAATGATTTGAAAAAGTTGTACTGGTGGCCAGGTATGAAACGTGATATCTCTGAGTTTGTATCAAGGTGTTTGGTATGTCAGCAAGTTAAAGCTGAACATCAAGTACCTTCGGGGTTACTTCAGCCAATCACTATACCAGAATGGAAATGGGAAAGAATTACAATGGATTTTGTATCTGGATTACCGTTGTCTCCGAGAAAGAAAGATGCTATTTGGGTGATCATTGACCGATTGACGAAGTCAGCACACTTTATTCCAGTACGTATGGATTATTCTTTAGATAAATTGGCTGAATTGTATATATCTGAGATTGTCAGGCTACATGGAGTGCCTGTCTCTATTATATCAGATAGGGATCCTCGATTTACATCTCGTTTCTGGAACAAATTACAAGAAGCTTTAGGTACTCAATTATATTTCAGCACTGCATTTCATCCTCAAACAGATGGTCAATCTGAACGTGTAATTCAGGTATTGGAAGATATGCTCCGATGTTGTATATTAGAGTTTGAAGGTAATTGGGAGAGGTATCTATCTTTGATTGAATTTGCTTACAATAACAGTTATCAGTCCAGTATTAAAATGGCTCCGTATGAAGCCTTGTATGGTAGAAAATGTAGAACATCGTTATATTGGACAGAACTTAGTGAAAAGAAGATACATGGAGTTGATTTGATTCGAGAAACAGAAGAAAAAGTAAAGGTGATTCGGGATAGTCTAAAAGCAGCTTTCGATCGTCAAAAGTCATATGCTGACCTTAAACGAAAAGAGATTGAATTTCAGGTTGGTGACAAGGTATTCCTAAAAGTGTCTCCTTGGAAGAAAGTTCTCCGGTTCGGTCGAAAGGGTAAATTGAGTCCAAGATTTATCGGGCCATATGAAATCCTAGAAAGAATTGGACCGGTCGCTTATCGATTGGCATTACCACCGGAACTTGATAGAATCCATAACGTTTTTCATGTATCTATGCTACGACGGTATTGGTCGGATCCTTCACATGTTATGTCTCCGACAGAAGTGGAGATTCAGCCAGATATGAGTTACAATGAAGAACCAATTAAGATTTTGGCACGAGAGAAGGAGCTCAGAAATAAAAAGATAAATTTGGTAAAAGTATTATGGTAGAAGCACGGGATTGAGGAAGCGACATGGGAACTGGAGGAGGCAATGAGGAAACAATACCCGAACCTCTTTACTGGTAAGATTTTCGAGGACGAAAATCCTTAAAGGGGGAAAGAGTTGTAATGGCCTAAACTCAAGGTTATCGGAACAGTGGTTTCGTAACCACAAATCTGATTTAAAGAGAAATTTATTTTAAAATTTTTGCATAAATATTGATATGATAGGAAAATTTGTATGAAAATATCGAAAAAAAAATTTTACCGATTTAGTGGTTAGTTAAGAAAAAGAAATTATTGAAGAAATTAGGTAAAGACAAGTTATCGAGACCTCGATCTCGTAAAACCGAGTCAAAAATATTTTTATAAATATTTGTGAAATGTTAGTAATATTGTATTAAAATTTCGTTAGAAAAGTTTAACGTTTGGGTAGTCAATTAAATGAAAAGGACTAAATTGGAAAAGGAGTAAAAGTTGTTAGGATGATTAAATAGCTTAAGTGTTTAATTAGAAAGGATTTAAAAAGCAAATAGACCCAAAATTTATTTGGGCTGGACGGCAAGGGCATAAAATTAGCAGAAAAGTGGATGAATTAAGGGTAAAATTGGAATATTGCATTATTAACTAAATAAAACTAGGACTAATATGGAAATATCTAAATTTCTTGAGATTTCTCTTCATTCTCATCAGCAAAAACGCCATAGGAGGGGTTCTATAAGCTGGTTTTTCATAATTTTTGCACCAAGTGAGTTAATCCTTGCCTTTTTCTTGTAATCTTTGTGTTTTTAAGACTTTTACAACTAGGTCCTACTATTAAATTCATTAGTTTTTGATTTTATGGATGAAATTTAAAGTCACCATGGTTGAGTGCTGTAAGTATATGAATATTTAGCATGGAATTGAAGCTTTAATCTTATTATATGATGATTTTATGGAATAAAATGTAAAGAAAATGGATATTTAGGACCTATTTGTAAAAGAGTGTGAAATTGAAGTTTAGTTCTGAAATTCTTATTCCCAAAGGTTATAAGGTAGTTTAAAATGATAGAATAAAGTATTAATTGAGAAAAATCAGCTCAATTGAGAGGTTAATTGAGTAGGGACGAAACTATCACTTATTAAAAGCTTGGGGGAAAAATGGTAATAAACCTCTTGCACTAAAACAGTTTTGGACAGTAGCAGTAGTCCAACTTTGAAAAATCACCATAAATTGTAGAAATCGAATTAGAGGGTGAAAAAAATATGAAATTAAATCTTATTGAGTCTAGTTTCTGATAAAAGAAACGGTGTAAGCAATAGAGTTGTAAATCTTGAGATATAATGTATTTTGTGAGACAAGGTCAGAATGATTTCGGGTTCCACTGTTTTGACTTTGGAAAATCACCAAAATTTGTATAAAAATAATTAGGGACTTAAATTCATATGTTTAAAATCCTTAATGAGTCTATTTTCAAGAGAAAAAGCAGGAACATCATCCGAGTTCCGTATGAGAAGATAATTAATTTTTAGTGAAGAGAGGTCGGAACTGTCATATAGCAGAATAGGGGTAGCTTTAAAGAATAAACTGTAATAAATGGCTAAACCAAAAATTCTGAAAATTTTATGGTTAGAATATATGTGAGTCTAGTTCCAGGGAAAATTCACGGATCTTAATTTGGAGTCCTGTAGCTCAAGATAAAAATAATTTAGTGACTACAACTCAAGTAGACAGCTTTGAATGAACTATAAATAATAGTAGAATGGTAGAGAATGATACATATGGACATGAAATGTTAAATTGATGATTAAATTTATTTATTTAGATACGGAAGACTCAAACACGAAGCTAGATCGAGGAAAGGAAAAAGTTTGGGATTAGTAGATTTTTATATACAAACAAGTATCGAGGTAAGTTCGTGTAACTTGAATTATATTCTTAAATGCTTGAAATGTATGTTATGGATGTGAACATGAATTGAATGTCATTGTATGAAAATTTATGGAAAATTGATATATTTGGTGAAAAGTGGAAGAAATCCCGGTTGAATGGAAGGAAAATTCGATGGATCTCTGAAAAGGAATTGACGGTAAAAATGGATCTAGCCCGGACGGGTGATCCTATCCTGATATAGCCCTCCCGAAGAATATGTGGAAAATGGATTTAGCCCGGACGGGTAATCCAAATTAGGGTCTGAATTTAGCCTGGACTGGTAATTCAGATCCAAGCTCATTAGAGTAATTGTCGTTGCAGGGGATTTAGCCTGGACTGGTAATCCCGACAATACTCTATGAGTTTATATTACAGGGGATTTAGCCTGGACTGGTAATCCCGCTGTAAGGATGAGGTTCGCGGGAGTGTGCTCTCTGAAATGAAAATGTGCGCACATGAATATGAATTGACAGACCCGGATTTGTACACTATAGTGCACCCCTGAAAATCCATCGAAATTCAAAGAAATTCAACGGGATAAATATGGGAAAATAATAATGGAATGGAAATCACGGTATTGATGAGCTCATCAATCTCAGTATATATTATTGATACATTGAAATTATTGTACTAATTTGAATGTTGAGTTTGTGCATGTTAAGGCAACAATGCATTGAATGGATGTATGTATGTTCATTGTATTGCATTGAAATTATTAGGTAAGTATAATTCTTGTTACATGAGCTTACTAAGCACAATGTGCTTACCCTGTTTTCTTTTTCCCTGTTTTGTAGTATTAAGAGCTCGGAGGTCAGATTCAGTTGGAGATACATCATACTATCAACCTCAATATTTTGGTATATCTAGAAACTTTATTTTAGAAATCAATGGCATGTATAAGTTAATAAAGTAAATGTTAATGTGGAATGAATGTAAAGTTAGCCATTGGTGTGGCTAACAAAACTTGGTTTGGTATGTGATGAGGTTATCTTATAAATGTGCATGAATCTATTTTAAAAATGTGCTGAATTGGATTGGTTGACTTGGATTGGTCTCGGTTTGAGTTTTGCATGGAAGGTTACATGTTTATAAAGGGGATATATTGAGTTTTAAAAAAAAAAACTATTGTTCGGTAAACTTCGGTAATGCCTCGTACCCTATTTCGACGACAAATACGGGCAGGGGGTGTTACACGTATTCTGTTAAGTGGCTTTGCCACGTTATCTGATTCTGGTGGCTCTGCCACGATATCTGTATTAGCAGCTTTGTTGCGTCTGTGGAGTGTAGCGGCTAGGTGGGTCGAGTTGTTTCCCCACATGGTGTGTATATGGTTGGTACGGGTGGAGTGTAGCGGTTGGATTTAGGCTGGGCTTGGGCATTGCATTCACTTTGTGATTTTGATTCTGTTACCTGATTCTAATTTTGATTCTGTTAACTGATACTGATACTGATTCTGATTCTGATTCTGTTACCTGATTCTGATTCTGATTTTGGTTCTAGTTCTGATAATGTTTCTGATTCTATAATGGGCTAAGGTCCATCTGGTACTGTCTATTATAATTGGCTAAGGCCCAATTGATATTGAAACTGTAGTTGGGTTGGGGCCCAGACTTTTAATTCTTTTATATGACTAACTGTTCCTTTTATATAGTAGGGGATTACACACTGAGTTTTCATAAAACTCACCCCGTTTAATAACTGTGTAGGTAATCCCTAGCTCTAGGGGGATCGGTGCTGCGAGGGACTCGGGGAAGGCCACACATTGCTTATGCTTTGCTTTGATTTACTAATAAGTACTTTATTCCGATTTGGATTGTAATAAGGCTGTTTTTTTTAAACTTTCTAGTTTTTACATTTGGATTTTATTTGTTATTTTATAATTGCTAGAAGTCAAACACGGTTTTTCCAAAACAACAACTACTTTTCAAAATATCACGTTTTCGCAACTGGGTTAAATCAGGCTTCCGTAACAGTTAAGGTTTTAAAAGTAATAACATTTTACAAGAGAATATCTTTTAATAAACCACATTTTAAAAATATGCATACAGAATTCAAGATTTTACCCAAGTTTTAAATGGCAACAAGCTTTAATAAGAAGGGTTTTCAATGGAAACAAGGTTTTCGAAAAACACTTCAATGTGACACGCCAGATTCGGGCTTAACTTCTAGGCCGGGTTTGGGGTGTTACAGGTTTGAGAGCTTTCGTAAGCTTGTTTAAGACTCCTTTTTGTTTATAAATCATGTTACATTCAGATTATGGAATGTTTTATTGATTAATTGAATATTTAAAGTCAAAATCGTATGTGATATGCTTTGTTAACAGTTGTAGTATCCTATAGCTCAAGTTCGACGACTGAACCGGGTGATGGGTCTTACATTTTATGGTTTCAGAGCTACGATTTAGTCTATTATAGACTAAACGTAGCATATATCGAGTCTAGAAATACGTGTCATTTTATAATCTATGATGGTGTGATGTCTCCTGATCCATTTTGACCTTGTTTTTCTTATAGATGAAAGATGTCTGATGAATCCAATCGAGTTGTTTCTGACGAGGTTGATAGTAATGTGCCAGCCTCAGGGCATAGGGTTCTTTAGAGTATGCCTAAGTCTCAAGGGCTAGGATGTGAGGTGCGAGGTGCTTTCTTCTGAATGATGAGTAATTGGTTTATGGAATTCATATGAGTCAACCTTGTGGCTCAACAGCCTCCACCCCCACCCATTCCTCCCCCGACACCCCTTTGTCCTGAAATGTCAACGCTGATAAATTTTCATTGGCCTCCTTTCAACAAAATTCAAAAATGTAGGATCTAAGAGTTCCACGGTAAAGTGGGTGATGATCTTGCCAGAGTTAAGTACTGTTTGGAAAACACACAAAGGGTTTTTGATAAAATTATACTTCCTTTCGAAGATTGATTGAGATATGCAGTATCACTATTAAAAGATGAATCTTTTCACTGGTGATCAACTTTAATAGTTGTAGTACCAAAAGACCGAGGTAATCAGTATTTTTTTCAAACAGAGTTTTGGAAGAAATATGTTAGTAAATTATACTTAGGCAAGAAGAAGAAATAATTCCTTAAGCTGAAGTAAGGAAATAGATCAGTTGCTGAATATGAGCAAGAGTTTGTATAACTCAGTAAATATGCTCATGAGATTATGTCAACCGAAGAAGAGATATGCATTCATTTCGAAGATGGATTGAACAATGAAATCAAGATGTTAGTGGGTGCAGTAGAATTACGAGAATTCGCTGTTTTGTCCGGTTGAGCACAAAAGATGGAAGAAATCTATAATAATAAGAAACAAAATGAACAAAGGGTTCGAGATTTTGGAAAATAGAATACATCTAGATCGTTTTATGCTCCCCTACCAAAGAACATGAAAGAAGTTCATAGTTGTTTCACAGCAATGTCTGGATATCTTGGGAGAGACTGATTGAGACAAAGTAATTTGAGACCACAGACGACTTCGGTAGGCAATGCTGGTAGTGTAAAAAATATAAATAGGCCTTAATGTAATCGTTTTGGAAGAAATCATTTAGGTGTGTGCATATTAAAAGATAGGTCTGACTTGAAATGTCGATCATTTGATGACTTTCAAAAGGACTGTCCAAATTGACTTGATTGAAATAGAGATCAAAATGTGAAACCTATAGTTATTCCTATAAGGGGAAGGTGACCTCATTTTTCTCGTTTGCTACACTTTTAAACCACCCTTTTCAGGAACACATTATGTTGGGCTTACCTACTCACTGTTAGATATATCATACACAATTCTTGCTTCCAACCATTTCTGTAACTCTTTTATTACCATTTCTTTCATTTCTAGATTAAGATGCTTTTATGCATCTACTATCAGCTTCTTTCCTTCTTCCAGACACATTTTATGTTAGCATAGAACAGGGTTAATTCCTTTTAAATCAATAATAGTCCATCTAATTGCCTTTCTATGCACTTTCAATACTTCTAGCAGTGCTTGTTTGTGTTCAGAAGATAAGTGGGCTGCTATAATAACAAGTAAACTATTGTTTTTACTGAGATACCCATATTTCAAATGTGTTAAAAGTGGTTTCAATTCCAATTTTTGTGGTTTAATTATTGATGGAACCATCTTATCCGGTGAGAGTCCTTTTAGACCCAACAGTTCCTTACATTGCTTCCACCAATCTATCTGATAAATTCGTTCCAGATGTTTTGTCATTGCTTCTTCATCAACCTTTTCTTCCATTACTCCTTCCATATATGATATATCATATTGATCATCAGATAACTCCCCATCATCCTTTGTAAAACTCTCATTATATGAATTATCCTCATCGGCTTCTAAGTTGACCAATTCAGTCACTTTCATTAAATCATCTACTAGTTCTAGATTTCTGATTTTCCTTCAAGTACAATCGTTACCACTCACTTTTTCCAATAACACAATTATCTCATGAGTTGTTTTAGTCCAAATACTTCTTTCTACAATAATGTCAAATTGGCATATGTTTATATTGATCTAAAACTCCACATAAATGTTGTAGTTGGATTGCTAAGTCAAAACCCCTTTCAAGCACTTTCTGAAGAATCATTTTGAACCGATCCCATGCTTTTCCCATTGTTTTCATTGGGTTTTGTTTGAATTTTAACAAGTCATCGTATGTGTTCAGAATGGTGGGCATTGGTATAGTTCTGCACAAAAATAGTTGTACAAACTCTTCCCACGAAGTGATTGTACTAGATGGTAGTGCTTTCAACCATTCTCTCACTTGACCTCCAAGGGAAAAAGGGAGCAACAGTAACTTAATTGCTTTATTGGAAACTCCAAAATACCTAACAGTGTTGCATATCTGTTCAAATTGCCGAAGAAACACCACTAGGTCCATATCATTATTGTCATCCTATTGAAGATTCATTGACACCCAAGTTAAGAATTTTGGATTAATCTCAAGTTTTGTTTCATGAATAAATGTTTTTGCTATACTTGGTTGAATCCAATTTGTGTCAAGTATCGTTCGTCCCAAAATAGTTGTCATTGTTTAATCTAAAATTGGATTAATTTCGATTGTTAATTTGTTTTAGTTAATTTTAGTAATTTATGTTATCTTGATTAATTAATTTTAATTCGATTCTTCGTACTATAGTTTTAGATTATTACTATTTAGCTCTATTAATTTAGAAGATTAATTTTAGTTTAATTCAACTCCTTTGGGTACGATCCTCGGAATGCTTTGCAGAATGTTTCGTTGTAACACTTTACTATATTATAATTTGATCCATATACTTGCGGATACCACTGCTTTATTTATTACCAAACATCTGGATTAGAAATAATGCAACAAAAAGATAATAAATAAAGTAGTGGTGTCTGCAAGTATACAGATCAAATTGTAATATAGAAAAGTGTTACAATGAAACACTCTGGAAAGTATTCCAAGAATCATACCCAAAAGAGTTTGAATTAAACTAATATTAATCTTCTATACTAACAGGGCTAAATAATAATGATCTAAAACTATAGTACGAAAAACAAAATTAAAATTAATTAATCGAGCTAACATAAATTACTAAAATTAACTAAAACAAATTATCAATCAAAATTGATCCAATTAAGTAAGTAGAAGATTAACTCACGTTAGTGTTCCTAATTAACTGCAGAACTCGAGTTTTATTGAATTAGCTATTAATTAATCAGTTCTTACGTGTCGACCTCTAACTAATTAACTAATCAACCAGTACACATTTATCTTTTGACCTTACTTTCTTGACCAAGATAAACTACGATTTACTCGGTAAACTTATCTTTTGATTTCGTTTATCCTAAATTACTTCTTAAGGTCGTTAGTCCTAGGGTTTAATCGTACATAATTTAAGCCAACTAACTCGGACTCAAACCCTAATTCCTCTGTTAATTATTCTCACATTCGATTGTTAATAATCCTTAAGGAAATTAGCCACTCATAGATCTAGATGCAATTATCCCTAAATTCATATTCAACATGCAAAATAGAAATTAAATAGAAAAAAGGAGTAAAGAAATTGATCTGTTTCGATATATATTTACGTGCAAAATCTGAGTTTCCTTTGATAGTTAAATATAATCCTTACTGCAATTGAAAACTAAAAAGAAATAAATGAAAATTACTTAAATAAAGGCTTGGATCGAAATCGAATCCAAGTTAAACAAGAGAAAAATTCTAGTTTATAACATAAATGGACTAAATTGAAATAAAATAAAAACTAGAATAAAAACCTAAAACTAGACTAAATGACTCAATCGGCCAAGCCCCCTAAAGTGAGGCTAAACATACCTATTTATAGCCAAAGTTATCTGACCTAATTAGGCTAATTATAGCCTTAGAAACTGATTAATTTCCATTGTGCGAATAAAAACACCCTGACTTAATAATTTTTGTTCATCGTTTGGTGTTGTAACACCGCAGGACTGGTGTCAGGACACTACCTTTCGGGGCAAAATTCCTTGGCTTTGAAGTCCAGGGTTGTGACACTACATCCCGATGTTGCAACACTACTATTGTCCTTCTGTTCTCAACCCGAAAACAATGTCTTCCACACTCAATTGACTGGTTAGTTAATCCCTAGTACCATATTAGCCCATTAGGTCTCACATAGCTAAAAATTGCATAAAAATGTTTATTTTGCTAAAATTAAACTTAAACTAATAAAAATGGAAAATTTAGTAAAAAAATAAAAGAGTTGGAAAACAAGCTCATTAAGTGTCGAAAAGACTCTAATTTGCCACAACGAATTGTGGCAAATCAAACTCCCCCACACTTAATTCATTGCTTGTCCTCAAGCAACAAAACAAAAACAACAAGAAAATGAAATAACTAAACGATGCTTGAGCATGCTTAATACATGAGATTGATTTAGAACAATATAAACAAGACAATACAGCTAAACACATAATTCTATAATGATATATAATTGACTTTTGATTTTCGATATCAAACAAGTTAGTTCAATAGGTTATAAAGTAAACAAATTTTAGAATGCTAAGCATATTATTCCATCTAAACAAGTACACAAGTTTACATTTATGTTAGAAGAATACAAGTGGTAAAAAATGTCAATATTCAGTTTAATTTTTATCTATGAGTCGTATCACTTAGGTCACATAGGACTTTTCAGCTTGTAATGTTATGCGACTTAGGTTGGTTCGGAATTGAAGAACTAACTTTATAAAATGGTTTAAGCACGTAAATAGTTTGACACATTATATCAACTTCGATGCTACCCCAATTATATCCCTTATATCACCACCTTATATCCACTCGCTCGTCTTCTTTTTCTATCCATTTCCTAAGGCACAGTATAGTATTTATGAGTACAATCATCTTAGTGAGTCTTTTGTGCAAAAATGAGTATTTTATTTCTTTTTTAAATCTACCGGTTTCTACTTTAGAGTTATTTACTTTCCCATTGAAAGTAAAGAAAATATTTTTGGTTTGTGTTTTGATCTGAATAGTTTGAGCCCACACTTGAAGTAGTTTGTGGTATGAGAATAAAGAAGAAGATCATTTGGTTGAAAGCGGGTAACGACAAGGATCCATATATCCAAAAACATAGATACGAATTCGGTCGAATGTTTATTGCTATAAATATCACAAATCAGGTCGATTTTCAAAATTTGTATTTTCTAATGTGCAAGAAAAACCATTTTCAAACTAGATTTTTTCTAAAAAGTATCTCTAACCTTGCTTAAATTTTTGAAGTCAAGTTTTCCTATAGTTCTTATTTTTACCAAGAAATCTTTGTTCTGAAGCTTGTGCACCATTGAATAATCATAGAACAAAAAAAATGTCATCAAATCGCTTAGCCTCTATTGACATCACACGTAACACACCTTACTCGGTCTGATCACTGAACCTAAGTAACTGAGTGCTACAAACAATTATGAAATATTTACATGCAAGTCAAAACTCAAAATTTTAGTTCAATATAAATTTGTTACATATGATCGAATATAACATGCAATACAACCAAATTTCAATTTAAGTTGAGCTTACAAAAGTTTTAGATTAACTCAGTATCAATCATGGATCAATTTGAAGCAAATACAAAAAGATGGGAAAATTTTCTAAACAAAGGTCACATGGCCATGTGGAGTTGGAGTCACACGACCGCCTGAACAAACCATGTAACTCACTGTGGCCTTGTGGGTAAAAAGCGCAATAAATCAAAATTTGTCACACGGTCATGTTACGGGACCGTGTAACAGATTGTGATCGTGTGCAATTTATACATGCATAATTTCAATAGGTCACACAGACTTGTGCCAACCCGTGTAACAACCTGATGTCATGCCTTAGAACCATGTGTGGTAGATGGCCATGTGGCACCAACAGTGACCTACAAGTCTCAAGGAAACCTACACTTTTCTTATTACACAAGTATGCGTAAGTTCATTTAGCAACCTATTCAAAAGCACCCAAAAACATGCTAAAATACCAATGATAAAAATTCTACTAAGAGCCTAACCAATATGCCACAAATGACACTTCAATTTAACAATTCAAAAATCATGCATCAATTAAGCTTCAATTTTCCACACCTTATAAAAGACAACCTAATGATTCAAATGGTGCACATTTGATCATTCAAACCTGCACAAAATCAAACCAAAAGCAAGCCCAAACAACCTATTTAACCATTCCAACCATTCAATGCAACAATTCCACAATTTGGCATCTAATATATCAATCCAACTTATACCAATTCAACTTACTCAACTTTGTCAATTAGCTATTCAATAATATCATTAACCAAACCATTTCATGCTCAATCATACTATTAAGAATCATTCAACTTAACAAAGTCTCAACCACAATTTTCATTCAAAATACAAATCACATTTAAGATTAAGCAAAAACAAATCACCTATATACATTCCACAAGTTTTAAATGATAGAGAGACTACTGAATCAATACCGAGATAAGGTGAGTTTCTCGACGATCCGCCTAACATGTTTCACAAGTCGGCAATCTACAGAAAAAAAAAGGGAAAAAAGGGAGTAAGCATTATTAATGCTTAGTAAGTTGACACTTATTAAAATGAGTTACCTTATTTTATGAATTTATATAATAATTTATTCAACTTAATAGTTTTGCCTAAATCCAGCAACCCTATATCAACAAAGTGAATTCATTACGTAACCAATTCATATAATAATTTGAACATTTAGAATTTTAAATAATTTTAATACCAATCACATGAAAATCAACAACTCAATATCATTCATATCATTCCTATCAACATTCAATTCACAAATACAATATAAAGTCTTAATAGTACACTTGTATCAATATATACAAACTTCAATTAATCAATTGAAAAATTATATCGTATATTTTCATTCTGTTGTCAACAATACATCCAATTTCAACATAATGAAAGTCATTGTCTCATTTTATTGTTCAAATTATGCATCAATTTCATAGATTTATAACATTTCTGTATTGGCCCTTCAGCTCGTATATTCGATACGTATTAACAGTCAATACTATTGATATTCATATATATATCATTTATCAACTTTGTATTACCATAACACAATTATCAATCCAATATTTATCTTACAAATCAAATATCACATTACTTTCAATTTCCTCTCTATTTGCAATCTCAATTATCAAATAACACTTTTCATCTCAGCTTTTCAACATCATGATTTTAAAGATTCTATCATCATCGTTTCAATTATAATTATCCCATTTTTATCATTTATTCCCCTATTAACTCGACTTAGACTCCGACAGATACATGGATCCAACCAACACACCAGTTTGGCACCCAATGCGTCATCAGATAAATCTGAAGTAAATAGTTTGTGCCCAATGCTCATAAATAAGTTTGACACCCATTGCCTCATCAGTATAACCGAAGCAATTTAGCAATTAGTGCCTCATTGACTCGTAGTCGAACTAACCCTGAACTCTTCTTATCTTATGGCATATCAACTATATCCGACTCTGCCCGAATAGTTAATAGGGTAATCATTTCTTAATTTCCATTACAAGCCAATTTATCAATTCAATAATATTTGTACAATAACCAATCATCAATACATATCAATACATCAACCTAATTCTTCTCAGTACAAAATCAAATCTGCATTTACATCAATATACAATAATTTCAAATCAATTCAATTTAGTCTTTATGGAACACCCCTTACCAGTATTCGATGCCAGAATAGGGTACGAGGCATTACCGGAATATAAACACATGCAATCGTACAAAACCAAGACATAAAATTTTTTTTACCCAAACTTAAACTTTTAAATTTTCATAATCAAGTCCCTAATATGAACCTATGAGGCCCCAAACATGCTTTGGAAGTGGTCCAGGACTAAACTGAGAACTTTGGAAAACATTGAAAAATTTCTTGAAAATAGGGGCACATGCCCGTGTCCAAGGTCATGTCCTTCACACATCCATTCACATGCCACAATTTTCTTATTTAATCATCACACACTCATTCACCCAAATCATACATCTCATAAATTGCCTCATCATAAACACATAACCTGAACAATACTAGCCAACATCAATGGCCTTATACAAAATGAACTACTAAATATTAAAGGCCAACATTTTAGGCCAAACCAATTATGACACATAAAAAAGACCAAGTCCCCTATACATGCAATAATTCAAAATATTGATTTCAAAATACCAAAATGAATGCTGATAGTGTGGATGGATCTCCGACGATCTCTGAATTCCCGAGCTGGCTTGGTGACACTATAAAACAAGGAAAAGAAAAGAGAGTAAACATATAGCTTAGTAAGTGGGTATGTAAATAATAAATAATTTATTAACATAATTTTAACAATCCTCATAATATGTTCTCAAGATAATACAATCATAATTGCACAAAGTTCCACTATTCACTTATGTTCATATCAAGCTGTCTACGCGAGTCATAGTCACTAAATTATTTATATCTTGAGCTACGGAACTTCAACTTACTCGTATCCATTTTTAATTCTAAGGTTCAAAGAGTGAACATGTCACTTGTATCCATTTTTAATCCTAAGGTTCAAACGGGAAATTTCTCACTTGTCTATATTTTGTCAATTACATTCAATATTCAGCCACAATTCATAAAATATATCAAAATATGAAAATGTAAATAAAACCAATGCATTATTTACATACAAATTTACCTCGATCCAAAATATCAAATTTTGTGTTTTAGTCCAAAACCTTTTCCTTCCCCCGATCAAGGTCGATTCCACGTCTTTCTCCGATCAAGGTCGATTCCACGTCTTTCTTGATCTATAATAACATATTTGTCTTCTTCAATGCTCACATTATTCAAATTAGCCCAAAAACATCCTATGGATAAAATTACAATTTTGCCCGTCAAGTTTCACATAATTACGAATTTGACCCTAGGCTCGTTAAATGAAAAGTACTCATTTTCTCAAATCCTAAGCCTAGCCGATTCATATTCCCTCTTATAGCAGCCCACATTTTTCACTAAATCACATTTTCTACACATATTTTACAACTTTTACAAATAAGTCCTTTTTATCCAATTTCATCAAAAATCACCTACTAAAAGTTGTTTATCACACCCTAAACTTTCATATTCTTCGATAAAACATCAAAACACATGTATGTCATTCATGGGTAAATTTTTAAACACAAATCCTAACTCAAAATAATGGTAGAAATAGCTAAATCGAGCTACGAGGATCTCAAAAATATAAAGAACATTAAAAATGGGGCTAAGATGCACTTACTATTGAGCTTGAAGATGAACAAAACCCTAGCTATGGTGTTCTTGCAAGTTTCGGGCAATGGTTGAAGAAGATGAAAAAATTTTGGCTTTGTTTTCCCATTTTATTCTTTTATTTACCAAATAACCAAAATGCCCTTCATTAAAAACTATGATATTTTATCCCTCATTGGGTATTTTTGTCCCAACTAACGTATAATGGTCTAATTACTATCTAAGGACTTCTAATTTCAAACCTCATTACAAACAAGTACTTTTATGAACTAGAACACATATTTTTCACCTATTGCAATTTAGTCCTAATTATCAAATTGGACACCCAATCGATAAAATTTCGTAACAAAAATTTCACACAGTCATTCAATCACATAGTAAACATTAAAACTTAATCGTAATAAATTTTTCTACTTTGGATTTGTTATTTCGAAACCACTATTTCGTTTAGGCCTTAAATCGAGCTGTTACAACTCTTTCCTTTTAGGGATTTTCGTCCCTAAAAATCTTACCGAAAAAGAGGTTTGGGTACTATTTTCTCATGGCTTCCTCCAGTTCCCACATAGCCTCTTCTACCCCATGTCTTTGTCGCAATACTTTCACTAAGGCTATACTTTTGTTTCTTAGCTATTTAACTTCCCGAGCGAAAATATTAATTGGTTCCTCATCATAGGTCATATCTAGCTGAATCTCAATCTCTATCGGAGAAATCACAAGTGAAGGATCAGAATGATAGCGTCACAACATCAACACGTGAAACACATGAAGAATTCTTTCTAGCTCTACCGGTAAAGCTAACCAATACGCCACTGGTCCAATCCTTTCAATAACTTCATATGGCCCAATAAAGGCGGACTCAACTTGCCCTTTAGGGCCCTTTAGGCCAAATCTCAAAATCTTCATCCACGGAGACACTTTCAGAAACTCTTTATCACCCACCTAAAACTCAATTTCTTTTCTTTTCAAATCAAAATATGATTTTTTTCGATCTGAAGCAGCTTTCAAACAATCACGGATTACTTTCACTTTCTCTTTGATTTCTCCAACCAAATCAACTCCATGAATCTGTCTTTTGCTGAGCTCAGTCCAATACAATGGAGTTCGACATTTGTGGCCATATAATGCCTCATACGGTGCCCTCTTTATACTTGACTGAAAACTATTGTTGTAGGCAAATTCCGCTAAAGGTAGATATTTCTCCCAACTACCCTCAAATTCTAAAACACAACATTAGAGCATGTCCTCAAGAACTTGAATTACTCTTCCAAATTGACAGTCGGTTTTCAGATGAAATGCAGTACTAAAATTCAATTTTGTACCCAATGCTTCTTGCAACTTTTTTCCAAAACATCGAAGTGAACCTCAGATCTCTATCCGAAATAATATGCATAGGGTACTCCGTGCAATCACACAATTTTCGCAATATATAACTCAGCCAACTTATCAAGTGAGTAGTCGGTACATACTGGTATAAAGTGAGTCGATCTCATCAATCTATTAACCCCAACCCAAATGACATCTTTCTTTTTCGGTGTCAGAGGCAAACTTGTCACAAATCCATCGTGATTCTATCCCATTTCCACTCGGGAACCATCACTGGCCAAAGTAAACTCAAAGGCACCTGATGCTCAGCTTTTACTTGTTGACAAATCAAACACTTTGATACAAATTCAGAAATATCTTTTTTCATACCTTGCCACCAATATAATTTCTTTAAAACATTATACATTTTAGTACTACCCGAATAAACTGTCAAACAGCCACTATGTGCCTCATGTAAAATTTTCTGAATCAACTCGTCATTCTTCAGCACACATATCCTGTCTTGGAACATTAAACAATCATCTGAACCTATTCGAAAATATGAATCACTACCCGATTCACACTTAACACTTTTAGCTTGCAATTCTCTATTATTCTTCTGAGCTTTACAAATTTACTGAAGAAATAACAGTCTAGCTCCCAGTTCGGCCAAAATTGAACTGTCATCAGACAAAGCCAAACTCGTACTCATTGCTCTCAAAGCAAACAAGGATTTTTTGCTTAAGGCATCTGCGACTACATTCACTTTCCCCAGATGATAATCCATCACTAGCTCATAATCTTTCAATAATTCGAGCCATCTCCATTGTCGCAAATTCAGATCTTTTTTATTCATCAGATACTTCAAACTCTTGTGCTCGGTAAAGATTCGGCATTTCTCACCATACAAATATTGACGCCAACTCTTCAAAGCAAAGATGATGGCGACCAATTCCAAATCATGCGTCGAATAATTCTTCTCATACGGCTTTAACTATATCGAGGCATAAGCTACTATTTTGCCCTCTTGCATTAACACACAACCAAGACCAGTCAATGACGCATCACTTTAAATCATGAATTCTTTTCCTGATTCAGGTTGTACCAAAACTGGTGCTTCAGTCAATCGTGCTTTCAGCTTCTTGAAACTTTACTGACATTTTTCTATCCACTCAAACTTTACATTCTTTTGCAGTAACTTAGTAATAGGAGTAGCAATCATCGAGAATCCCTCAACAAAACGTCGATAATACCTGGCTAAGCCCAAAAAGCATCTAACCTCGGATACATTCTTTGGCAGTTTCCAATCAATAATTGTCGAAATTTTGCTTGGATCAACCTGAATACCATGACCTGAAACTAATTGTCCCAAAAATCCAACTTCATGGAGCTAGAACTTACTTTTACTGAATTTAACAAATAGTTTCTTCTATCTCAAATTCTGCAATACCGTTTTCAAGTGTTTGGCATGCTCGGACTCATCTCGAGAATAAACCAGAATATCATATATAAACACAACCACAAACTTATCCAAATATTGTCGAAAGATTTGGTTCATTAAGGACAAAAACACAACTGGAGCATTAGTTAAAACTGAAAGGCATCACAAGGAATTCATAGTGTCCATACCTTGTTCTGAAAGTGGTTTTTGGCACATCTGACTCTTTAACTCTCAGCTGATAGTAACCAGACCTCAAGTCAATCTTTGAAAACACTGTCGCCCCTTTCAACTGGTCGAATAAATCATCAATTCTTGGCAACAAATACTTGTTCTTTATAGTCACTTTATTGACCTGTCGATAATCTATACAAAGTCTCAAAGATCTATCCTTTTTCATCACAAACAATACGGGAGCACTCTAAGGAGAAAAACTCGGTCTCACAAATCCCTTATTTGTCAATTCTTGCAACTGAGCTTTTAATTCTTTCAATTCATTTGGAGCCATTCTATACAAAGCAATCGAGATCGGTGTAGTCCCAGGCAATAAATCAATAGCAAATTTAATCTCTTTAATCGGAGGTAACCCAGGCAATTCTTCTGGAAACACACCCAGAATTCACAAACTACCAGCACTGATTCAGGCTTCAACTTAAACATCTCAATATTCAACACATAAGCAAGATAAGCTTCACATCTTTTTCTCATACGTTTCTAAGCAGACATTTATGAAATTACCACAAGCATTTTATTCGATTCATCTGTTTCAATGCAAAGAATCTCACCATTATCACATTTCAACTCGAGGGTTTTCTATCTACAATTTACCTTGGCATCGTGCAGTGTCAACCAGTCCATACCCAAAACAAGATTAAACTCATGAAATTGCAACAACATTAAGTTAGCCAGAAAACAGTGACGTCGAATCATCAAATGACAATTCTTGCAAACCTTATCCACTAACACATATTTGCCTAAAGGATTTGACACTTTAATCACAACTTCGGTCAATTCAATAGGTAATTTCTCACTAGTCACCAAATTCACACAACCATAAGAATGGGTAGACTCAAGATCAATCAATGCAACAACATTAGTATCATAAAGAGAGAATATACCAGTAATCACATCGGGAGCTAATGCATCCTCACAGGCACATATGGTATAAGCTCTAGTAGGTGCTCTCGCTTCTGACCTCACAACTGAATCTTTCACTACACTTTTACTGTTAGCTCCACTTCCGGCAGTTCTCGGTGGTTTACCTCTGCTGGCAGTATTACCTTATCTAACACTCTGAAATCTTTCTTCTTCAACCTTTACAGGGCAATCTTTAATATAGTGTTCTCAAGAACCACACTTAAAACAAGCTCGGCTAATCAACCAACACTCACAGGGATGTCGTCTGCCACAATGTTGACATTTAGGTCTATTGGACTTAACATTACCTACACTTGCCATTGAAGTAGCTTGAGTTTTAGATCCCGAATATGATCTCCCACGGTCTCGATATGAATACCCAGCTGAAACATTCAATCGAGGATTCATCTCTTTGGACTTCTTTGACTGAGATTGGAATGACTTACTCATTGGCCCTTTTCTTGCATCTCGGGCTTCAATCACAGCTTTTCTCTTTTCTTTGTTCAGCTCTTCAGCTTTACAAGCTTGATCAACCAAAACCACGAATTCTTTCAACTCTAAGATCCCAACTAGCAGTCAACTATCCTCTTTCAACATGTCTTCAAATCTCTTACACATAATAACCTCAGTAGACACACATTCCTAGGTATATTTACTGAGTCTAACAAAATCTCTTTCATATTCTACCACAGACATTCAGCCCTACTTTAACTCAAGAAACTCTCTGTATTTTTGATCGATGAACCGCTGACTTATGTACTTCTTTCTAAATTCCTCTTAGAAGAAATCCCACGTAACCCTTTCTTTCGGAACCACGAATACTAGTGTCTTCCACCAATGATATGCTGAATCCCTCAACAAAGATATTGCACACTTTAAACATTCTTCGGGAGTGCAAGAAAGTTCATCAAATACCCTAATAGAATTTTTAAGCCAAAACTCTACTTTCTCAATATCATCATCTATATTAGCCCGGAACTCTTCAGCCCTTTACATTCGGATCTTATCAACCATAGGCTTATTCAATCTTACCAAATCAACATCTTAGGGAGCTATAGGGACCGGTTGGGGAATAGGAGGGGGTGGAGGAGGTTGAGCATTCGGATTTGCTCGAACAAATTCTTATACCAATTATTCATCATATGGAGAAATGCTTCCCATGCCCCATCTCCCTGACCAAGTGTCTCAGGTCTACTCTCAGCTGGCGTGGTCCCTTGCGCATGAGCCGGTGCATTACTTTCTATGTCATCAGCTACAGCTCAGTCGAGATCCATTTACTATATAAAAACACAGTTTAAAATTGTCAGGAGTCATCACATTATCACAGTACATTTATGGCATGTATAGATACACTCTCACACACGCTATGTTAGTCCGAGAACCGACTAAACCATAGCTCTGGTACCACTAAAATGTAACACCCCTTACCTGTATTTGACGCCAGAATAAGGTACGAGGCATTACCAGAACATAAACACATGCAATCGTATAGAACCAAGACATAATTTTTTTATCCAAACTTAAACTTTTAAATTTTCATCATCAAGTCCCTAATATGAGCCTACGAGGCCCAAAACATACTTTGGAAGCGGTCCAGGACTAAACTGAGAACTTTGGTAAACATTGAAAAATTTCTTAAAAAGAGGGGCACACGCCCGTGTCTGAGGTCGTGTCTTTCACACATCCATTCACATGCCACACTTTTCTTATTTAATCATCACACAATCATTCACCCAAATCATACATCTCATAAATTGCCTCATCATAAACATATAACCTGAACAATACTAGCCAACATCAATCGCCTTATACAAAATGAACTATTAAATATTAAAGGCCAACATTTTAGGCCAAAAAAATTATGACACATGCAAAAGACTAAGTCCCCTATACATGCCATAATTCAAAATATTGATTTCAAAATACCAAAATGAATGTTGATAGTGTGGCTAGATCTTCGACAATCTCTGAATTCCTGAGCTGGCTTGCTGACACTATAAAACAAGGGAAAGAAAAGAGAGTAAGAATATAGCTTAGTAAGTAGGTATGTAAATAATAAATACTTTATTAACATAGTTTTAACAATCCTCATAATATGTTCTCAAGATAATACAATCATAATTGCACAAAGTTCCACTAGCCACTTATGTTCATATCAAGCAATCTATGTGAGTCATAGTCACTAAATTATATATATCTTGAGTTATGGAACTCCAAATTAAGTTCCGTTAATTTTTCCTAAAACTAGACTCACATATATCCTTACCATAAAATTTCCAGAATTTTTGGTTTAGCCAATAAGTACAGTTTATTTTTTAAATTCATCCCTGTTCTGCTATCTGACAGTTCCGAACTTTCTTCACTAAAAGGTAATTATCTCCTCGTACAGTATTTCGATAATGTTCCTGTTTGTTTCTCTTGAAGATAGACTCGTTTAGGATTTTTAAAATATATGTTATAACCAATAATTATTTTTATACAATTTTAATGATTTTCCAAAGTCAGAACAGGGGATTCCAAAATTATTCTGACCATGTCTCACAAAAATTCGAATATCTCATAATATGAAGTTCTTTTGCTTACATCGTTTCTTTAATATGAAAATAGAATCCATAAGCTTTAATTTCATATCTTATTCAACATCTAGTTCAATTTCCACCATTTTTTGTAATTTTTCAAAGTCAAACAACTGCTATTGTCTAAAACTGTTTTATTGCTAATTTTATTCTTTTATGGTTTCTTTGTATTAACTTTCATAGTAACACTTACTCCATGATAACCTTACCAAAGTTCGATCACTAATCGAGCACATTGCTCATAATTTTACACACACATACCTGCACTTATTTATCACATAGTCATATTCATTTACACTTAATCATTTCCCGTTGAACACATCAAAATACTAATGGATACATCTAGATATTTCACATAGTGCCTCCTTGTAGCCAAAGTTACAACATTTCACAAAGCTCCACATAGGCTCATTCTCGAGCTAATCACATTTACGGGTTTGCTCACACAAGTTGACGGTCAAACGTTGCTGCTCAGTACTGCTCACACAAGCTGTCAGGTATCTTCAACACATACCAGACTACCCAGCCACTAGTAAGATGTACGGACCAAAACCCGGATCACTTATCTCACTTAGGACAATGCCATAGACTTATTTTAGTTAGATGCCATGGACTTATTTCACTCAGATTTTCACATAGATTTTCACATAGATCCCTAGTGAGCATGTCACTCATATCCATTTTTATTCCTAAGGTTCAACGGAGAAATTTCTCACTTGTCGATATTTTGTCAATTACGTTCAATATTTAGACACAATTCATAAAATATATCAAAATATGAAAATGTAAATAAAACCAATGCATTATTTACATACCAACTTACCTCGGTCCAAAATATCAAATTTTGCATTTTAGTCCAAAACCTTTTCCTTCCCCCGATCAAGGTAGATTCCATGTCTTTCTTGATCTATAATAGCGAATTTTTCTTATTCAATGCTCACATTATTCAAGTCAGCCCAAAAACATCCTATGGCAAAAATTACAATTTTGCCCCTCAAGTTTCACATAATTACGAATGTGCCCCTAGGCTCGTTAAATGAAAAGTACTCATTTTTCTCAAATCTTAAGCCTAGCTGACTTACATTCCCTCTTATAGCAGCCAACATTTGTCCCTAAATCACATTTTCCACATATATTTTACAACGTTTACAAATAAGTCCTTTTTATGCAATTTCATCAAAAATCACCTAGTAAAAGTTGTTTATCACACCCCCAAACTTTCATATTCTTCCATAAAACATCAAAACACATGCATGTCATCCATGGGTAAATTTTTAAACACAAACCTTAGCTTAAAATAATGGTAGAAATAGCTAAATCGAGCTACTAGGTTCTCAAAAATGTAAAGAACATTAAAAATGGGGCTAAGATGCACTTACTATTGAGCTTGAAGATGAACAAAACCCTAGCTATTATGTTCTTGCAAGTTTCAGCCAAGGGTTGAAGAAGATGAAAAAATTTTGGTTTTGTTTTCCCATTTTATTCTTTTAGTTACCAAATAACCAAAATTCCCTTCATTAAAAACTATTGTATTTTATCCCTCCTCAGGTATTTTTGTCCCAACTAAGTATAATGGTCTAATTACTATCTAATGATTTCTAATTTCAAACCTCATTACAAACAAGTACTTTTATGAACTAAAACACACATTTTTCACTTATTGCAATTTAGTCCTAATTATCAAATTGGACACCCAATCAATAAAATTTCGTAACGAAAATTTCACACAGTCATTCAATCACATTGTAAACATTAAAACTTAATCGCAATAAATTTTTCTACTTCAGATTTGTGGTTTCGAAACCACTATTCCATTTAGGCCCTAAATCGGACTATTACACTTTATGTACACAATCGATCAATTTCATACCATTACAATTCAATCAGTTAGAATCAAATATAAATTCATTTTTTTCTTAGATTCTAAATCGTCATATAAAATTTTATTCGTCATTTTATCATTTCACTACGATTTAATCCATAACTTACTCATTGTACTAAATTATAAACAATTCAAACTATTATCAAACAAATACAAATTCACACATTACATGTAAAAAGAATTTAATTGTAAGCATTCTATGTGAACTTACCTGGAAAAACAACAAACAGTCAATTTCTCTAAGGACTAATCAATAAATTTTTATTTTTCCTTGATTAATTTTGATTTGGTCCAATTCTTGATCTATACCATTATTCAATTAAATTTATCAATTTTAACCTCTTATTTCATCCAATTAGAAACATATATAAGCTTAATTTCATTATTCAACTACTCTTAAAGTTTTTCATTTTATTCAATTCAGTCCCTAATACCCAATTTATCATATCTTCCGAATTTGAACTCCAAATTTTAAACCCACTTAAAATATGTCCATTTACAACCTCCTATTATTACAATTTACAAAAATTTCATACTGATTTCACGATATTCACAATTTAGTCCTTCAACTCAAAACTAACAAATTTCACTTTACAAATTAGTTTTATTACCTTTCTAAGCTTCAAATCCTACCATTGAACATAAAATATCTTAAAAACGATCAATGGAAACAATTTAAAACCTTCACAGTTTTAAAACAGAGATGCAAGTTAGCTGGACCTAGTTACAATTATCTCAAAAATATAAAAATTACAAGAAAAAGAATTAATTGTCATACCTAATTAGTGGTAAAAACTTTGAAACTTTAATGAGGGTTTTCTTTCTTCTATTCTTCAGTGGAGAAGAAGAATGATGAAAAAGACCAATTATTTGGTTTCTTTTAACTTACATGTTTAATTAAAAGTTAATTGATCATAATTATATAATTTAAATTTTATTAATTAAATCTTAAGCTTAATTAGCAAAACTTAGTGGATCCTAACTTACATCGTAACACCTCAAACCTGGCCTAGACATTATGGCTAAATTTGGAAATCTTACATAAAATAGTTATAAATCTGACTTTCTCTTATTAAAAAACATAGTGTATCTTTGCTAATTAAAAGCCCATTTTATATGAAAACGTTTGTCATACTTAATCGTTAAAAACCATCAATTGTTTAAATTTTCTAAATAAATCGAATAATTTTGCAATGAAAGTTCTTAAGGTATTACATTTTGGAAAACTGAGCTCGTTTTCTTAAAAATAGTAAACCGTAGAAACATAGTCATTTTTGGAAAAACCGTTTTATCAAATGTCATGCCAAGACCCAAAATAAAAGTCCAAATCCAAAAATAAACCTAAATGTCCAAAGAGTTCAAAGATTACAAAACTCTCAAACAGAATTTTAAATAGACCAAATTTATGTAAATAGAGTTTTACGAAGTTGTGGACATATCCGAGCTCCCATCACACTAACCCGCCTAAGTCTGAGGGTTACCTGAAAGTAACAGACAAACAGAGAGTGAGTTTTATAACTCAGTGTGTAACTTAATAGAAGCAAAATCATAGATTTAATACAAAATAGAACAGATACTGAAGAATGTCTCATGTAGAATCAGAGTCATATGCAAAATACAATCCAACCCCAATCCGCTACACACTATCTCCGACTATCCCAACACACCAAATGGGGTATTAAACACCCACCCAGCCTTACACACCATTTAGTGTCCTTACAACACTTTTTAGAAAAATCGTAGCAATGCTGCCAGTATAATGGCGAGTAACGCCTCACACAGAACACTTCCTTCATATAATACATAACCTACCCCATAGCCAGGTACAAACAGAATACCAGATACAAGAATGTATATACCATGCATGCTCATAGAACAAATATTAAACATGCTTATACATAACAAATCAAACATATCGCATCTCATTACATGCACTTAACCATCCTGATTATGGCTCTGTGCCATCCTGATTATGGCTCTGTGCCATCCTGTTTATGGTTTATAACCATTCTTTTTAGGGCTCTTGGCCATTCTGTTTACTAGTAGCTTTGTTGCGATTCTAGTTAGTGCTGCAACCGGTGCTAACTCTGTAAGTGTAGGGATGGGTGGGTGATTTATTCCCCACAGTAAGTGCAGGGTTGGACAGGAGATGGAGTGCAGGGTTGGTTGGGGTAGCATGCATCATGCATACTGATAAATGATATTGCATACTGTTCTTACTAATTCTACTTTTGTAATGGGCTTAGGCCTAGATTATTACTACATTCTACATGTCTGACTGATTGTATATTAGGGGATTACCCACTGAGTTTTCGTAAACTCACCCTACTATTTAACTGTACAGGTGATCCCTTACATTTGGCGATTCAGTTTTACGAGGAGCTCGATGGTGGCTACACATCCGTACTGGTTTATATTAGCTTTTGGATTATAAATATGATATTTGGGTTTTTCATTGTGTAATAAGGCCTCTTTAAACTTATTTTACTATGGGCTTTATTTATTTAGATTGATACTTAACTGATAGAAGTAGAACGCTGGTTTTTATTATAGGGTTAACTATTTTCAAAACACCACGCTGTCGCAACATTTTCTTGGAAATGCTTCCACAAAAAACATTTTTTTAAAAGTAATGACGACTTAAAATGATTAACAATTGGCTAAGATGTTTTGAGGCCTCAACCTTCAACGAGTTTTTTTATCAGCAAGATTAACTATTTTCGAAAAAAACCTCAATGTGACACTGCCAAATTCAACCATAACGTCAAGGCTGGGTTTGGGTTACATATTAACTCTACTATAGCACCTCAAGATATAGATGGAGTGATCACTTGTAACACCCCTAGCCCGTATATGTCACCAGAATAGGGTTATGAGGCATTATTGAGAATTTATAGAACAATTACAGATAATCCGGGTCATTGCTATTCATTTTTCGAGATTAGTCTTAACGTATCTTATATAGACTCTTGAGGCCCAATTCATGTATTAGAACTGAGTCGAGACTAGAACGAGATCTCAGGAATTTTTCACAAAATTACAAAAATTTTCATTATAATAAGGAGTCACACGCCTGTGTAGCAAGAGAGATGCCCGTGTGGTCAGGCCGTGTAGTTTAACACGCCCGTGTCCCTAAACCGTGTAACTCTCTGACTTGTAACTCATGAAGAAATTGAATTCACACGACCAAGTCACAGGCCCGTGTGATAGGCTGTGTGGTTAATTTATTTTTCGAAAATTAGGTGTAGGTTTCGCACGGCCGTATCGCACGCACATGTTATAGGCCATGTACCTCACACGGTCGAGACACATGCCTGTGTCTCTACCCGTGTGCTCAATCCAGAGCATTCAATTTCTCAATTTTAGGATGCAGGGGACACATGGCCAGGCTACACGCCCATATAACAAACCATGTGTCACACACGGTCCTGACACATGCCCGTTTGTCTACTTATGGACAAAATAAGGCTATTTCAAGCCTTATTTCTCAACCATTTTCATCCTTTTCCTACACCATTACTTACAAATATCAAACCAACCAATTCAACCATCATACTCATGCAAAAATCTAACCTTACCAACATATTTGTATAACTATAACTAAACCATATGTACATAACAAAATCCTATTAACACTAGCCATTCCAATAGCTAGTTTACATTCATAAAATTTTAACCTCAATATTAGTTTAATAGCTTATACATGCCATTATACTATAGTAAGATTTCTAGCTATACCCAAAATAAGCGGATTGATAGTGTGATGATGCTTTGACTCTCGTCCAAGCCTCACAAGCTTCCGAGCACTACAAAATAGAGAAAATAAAACTAAGTAAGAACATACTGCTTAGTAAGCTCATATAACTAGAAATTTACTTACCACATAACCATTCATTAAATAAACATGCACATGCAAATTAAGCACTTTGGCCATAACCTAGGAATACAACCTCACTAACATTGTTAGTCATTTCTTTCATATAATCACTAACAACAATGAGGAGTTCATCAATTCTCATGTACTTCCACATAATGATTTCATTGTAATTTTATTCCTTTATCTGCATACCATAATTTCCTTCTTTTCTTCATTTGAAATCTCGATGGATATAAGGGTGGTGCACCTATAGTGTACTATACTATCATTCCGTCAATTCACAACCTGAAGTGCTTCTTTTAGCACTAAACAACAAGCTTACTCTCAAGCACTTTAGTAGAATTCTCAGGTGAGCATGAAACAAAAAGCATATCTAAGCTTGACACCAGATAGTTCATAAAGAACATATATTGGGAAAGTCATGTAACAAATGCTTGCCCGAGTTTAATAACAGAAAGGTCACAAAGAATTTGAATCAGAGGTTCCAAATAACATTTACAGAAAACACCAAAAAGCATATAACAAAAGCTTCGGATAGCTTGGCAATAGTAAGTTCAGACGAGCACTATCAATAAGCTTCAGAGAGCCTTTAACAGAAAGTTTACAAAGAACTTAATAACAGAACACTCATAGAGCGTGGGTGTGTCTGCAACATATATAGATCACGACCATATAGAATGTTCCAAAGAACATAAACTGAATACTCCAAAGAGTATAAACAGTAAGCTCGCAAGAACATCATATCAGCAAGCTTAAGAGGGCTTATGCTCTTTCGAGCCACAAATGTCTGCAACACATGCAAGACACTATCAATTTGAGTAACAAAACCCTATATCCATCCAAGTTTCATTTCTTTATTGAACTTATACATATATCTGATATTTACAAAATATATTCAACTTGTTCGTTTACGAAATCGACTAATCCGACACTTTTTCCTTTCATCGGTTTAACTTCAAATTTAAGTTGTCTGAATCTATATAAATAAGTTTAATCATCAATTTCATTCAATTCATATTCGATTGCATTTAATTCATACTCTAGGTAAATTTACCATTTTGCTCCTAAACTTTTCATTAATGACAATTATGTCCCTAGGCTTGGAAAATGAAATTCTCACAATTCAATCCTTATTCCAAGCCTAACCAAAATTTCTATGTATCATTTACAGCACTTATGTTTCACAAAATTTAGAATTTTTCCATGAAATTTATAAGTTTACAATTTAGTCCTTAAATCTCAATTTTATGGAAATTCACTTTGTAACAGTTGTTTCTCTACTATCAACCTTTCATTTTCTACCATAAATTTCCAATTTTCAGCATTTACATCCATGGCATAAACTTTATACTTTGATATCTTTTTAAATTAATCCCTAATTTAGATAGATTACACTATCCTGATCTCAAAAATATAAAATTACTAAAACCTGGACTTGATTACTTACCTAATTAAGCAAATAAAGTTTGTTTCCTCTCTTCTAGGGTTTCCATGTAAAATTGGGGAAGAAGATGATAAAATGATGATATTTTCTCATTGATTTAATTATCATCATTTAATTTTCCTAAATTCCAATTTAGTCTTTTTCTTTTTCTCAATTTCCATGGATGATTCATCTATAAATATCTAATAACTTTTCTTAATGGTATAATTACCATATAAAGACCTCTCATTTTGAATTCTATAGCTATTTAATCCTTTTAGCTTCTAGAATTCAACATCTACATTTTATACAATTTAGTCATTCCTCTAATTATTCACATAATCAGTAAAACTTTTCTATCAAAATTTTCATACGACTTTCCTACCATATTGTAGACCATGCAATAATATTAAAATAAATTTTCTTTTTAGCTCAGAATGTGGTTCTGAAACCACTATTCCGATATCACTGAAATTGGGCCGTTATCATTGGTGAGAAGGTTGAATTTCAAGAATTTATCGATGCATCAGATAAAGAAGTTCCACAAATTGTCAATCATATGCCTACTGTCCAACCTTTGAAACTGTCGATGTAATCAAAGGTGTTAGCGCAAGTAGATATATCTCTACCTTTACCCTTCCCACAAAGATTCAGGAAGAATGAGCATGACAAGCAGTATAGGCAGTTCCTGGACACACTGAAGCAACTGCAAATCAACATTCCTTTAGTGGATGCTCTGATACAAATTTTGAGTATGGGAAATTTATGAAAGACCTCTTATCCAAGAAGAAGAAGCTCATTGATATTAAAACTATTGCACTCACAAAAGGCTATAGTGCTATCTTGACAAACAAGTTTCCACCTAAATTAAAAGATCCTGGGAGCTTTACCATCCCATGTTCAATTGGAAATCATTATTTGGGTAAGGCTTTATGCGACTTGGAAGCTAGCATTAACCTAATGCCACTACCTACTTTCAGAAAGTTGGGAATTGGTCACATGAAATCTACTGTAGTGACATTACAACTAGTCGATCGATCATTAGCTCAACCTGAAGGGAAAATAAAAGACGTCTTAGTTTGTATGGATAAATTCATTTTTCTAACTGATTTTATCATACTTGACTACAAGACAGACAAGGAGGTCCTCATAATCTTGGGACGACCATTTTTAGCCACAGGTCGAATTCTCATTGATGTTTATAAATGTGAACTAACCATGCAACTTAATGATGGGCTAGTCACCTTCCATGTTTTTGAATTTGTTCAATACAAGGACAAAAAAGAATGCCATACTGTCGATGTGCTAGATGATCTAATTGAGGAAGAATTCAATGACCAAAGCACAACACTTTTTGAAGAGTTTGCAGTGACATCTAATGTCGAATGCTTAGATGATTGTGACAGCATGGTTGAAGCTAATGATCTTGAACTCAAGCATGGATGGCAGATTGAATCCTTAGAACTAGCCAGCAGAACAACCCTCATTTTCAAACCATCTATTGAAGAAGCTCCTACTCTAGAATTGAAACCACTACCTCATCATCTTAAATATGTCTTTCTAGGTGATCACAATACTCTCACAGTTATTGTCTCCGTAACACTGGATGTAACTCAAGAATAGAAATTGGTCCATATTCTCAAGCAACACAAACTAACTATTGCTTGGAGTATTACCGATATTCAAGGTATTAGTCCTTCTTTTTGCATACACAAGATCAAGTTGGAAGATGAAGGCAAGCAATCGATTGAATAGCAAAGAAGATTAAAAAAAAAAGATAAAGGAAGTTGTTAAGAAGGAAATCATAAAATGGCTTGATGTTGGAATTATTTACCCAATTTCTTATAACAACTGGGTAAGTCCAGTGTAATACGTGCCTAAAAAGAGTGGCATCATTGTGGTTCACAATGATAAGGACGAACTAATTCCTACACATATTCCTACGGGATGGCGAGTTTGTATGGATTATTGCAAATTGAATGCAGCCACAAAGAAGGATCACTTCCCACTTCCTTTCATTGACCAAATGTTAGATCGGCTTACTAGAAAGGCCTATTATTGCTTTTTAGATGGCTATCCTGGGTACAATCAAATTGCTATTGCACTGTAAGATTAGGAGAAAACAACTTTCACCTGCCCTTTTGGTACTTTCGCTTTTCACCTATGCCTTTTGGTCTCTACAACACACCAGCCACATTTCAAAGGTGCATGATGGCAGTATTCTCAGATATGATCGAAGACTCTCTAGAGGTATTTATGGATGCTTTCTCAATCTATAAGAATGATTTTGATCATTGCATTGACAATTTGGATAAACTACTGAAGCGATCTGAGGATACACATATTGTTCTGAATTGGGAAAAATGTCATTTCATAGAAATTGAAGGAATTGGCTTATGACACTACATTTCTAGTCAAGGCATTCAAGTAGACAAAGCTAAATTGGAAATCATTGACAAATTACCTTCACCAACAAACGTAAGGGGTATTCGCAGTTTTTTAGGACATGCAGGGTTTTAACGACAGTTTAGTAGAGATTTTTTTAACATTACAAACCCTTTGTGCTCATTGTTGGAACAGAATAAAAAATTCTTCTTTGATGATACATGTCTGGATGCCTTTATTTAGTTAAAAAAGAAGCTAGTAAATGCACCCATTGTTGTTGCACCCGAATGGTCTTAACCTTTTGAAGTTATGTGTAATGCAAGCGACTTTGTCGTGGGTGCAATTCTAGGGCAATGAAAGGGAAAAATATTTCATGCCATATATTATGCTAGCAAAACTCTTACAGAGGCTCAACTCAATTACACAAATACAAAGAAAGAATTGCTGGATGTAGTCTTTGCTTTCGACAAGTTTTGTTCTTATCTTGTCAGTGCAAAGGTTACTGTATTCACTGATCATTTGGCGTTGAGATATCTCTTTGCAAAAAAGGATGCCAAACCGAGACTAGTACACTGGATATTACTATTGTAAGAATTTGATATTGAGAGAAAAGACCATAAGGGTTTAGAGAATCGAGTTGTAGACCATCTTCTCGATTGGATGTTGGCGATGAAAATAGAAACATACTTCAAATTGTCGACGCATTCCTAGATGAGAAGTTATTTGTTGTAGATACAACCCCTTGGTATGCAGATTTTGTTAATTATCTAGTGTGTAGAAGCCTCCCATTGGATGTCATGGGACATAAAAAAGAAAGATTTCTTCATGACATAATTATGAATCATTGGAATGAGCCGTATTTATTCAAGGTATTCAATGTCAACATTATTCGACATTGTGTTTCGGAAGAGGAGATGCTTTCAATCCTGAAGCATTGTTATGATGCTTCTTATGGAGGTCATTTCAATGGTATGAGAACTTCTACTAAAGTTCTCCAATCAGGATTCTACTAGCCGATATTATTCAAAGATGCCCACAATTTTATGAATCAATGCGATAAATGTCAGCGCACTGGTTCTATATCCTGATGCAATGAAATGTTACAGCAACCAATTATGGAGTTTGAATTATTCGATATTTGGGTATGATTTTATGGGAACGTTTTCAAGCTCGTTTGGAAATCTATATATATTAGTAGCTATTGACTACGTCTCAAAGTGGGTTGAAGCTGTTGTAGTCCCAAAGGATGATGCAAAGACAGTGCTAAAATTTTTTTCATAAGCATATACTCACCCGCTTTAGCACACGAAAGGCATTGATTAGTGATCAAGGTACACACTTACATTGCAAAAAAGTGGCGACCAAACTGAAAAGATATGGACTTAATCATAGAATGGCTACTACTTATCATCTACAAACCAATAGAAAGGCCCAAGTATTGAATCGACAAATTAAGAACATTCTTAAGAATGTTATAAACCCTTCGAGGAAAGATTGGTCTTTCCTATTGGATGACGCTTTATAGGCATTGCGAACAGCATACAAAACTCCATTAGGGATGTCACCGTATCAATTGGTTTCTGGGAAAGCATGTCACTTGCCAGTCGAATTGGAACACAAAGCAATATGGGCAATTAAGCAAGTGAACATGGACTATGAAGTTGCTGGAAAGAAAAGACTATTGGATATCACTGAACTGGAGGAGATTAGGAGAAATGCTTATGAAAATACTGCAATTTACAAGGAAAAGACCAAACGATAGCATGACAAGGTTATTTTACAGCCACAATTTATAGTGGGTCAATAGGTTTTATTATTCAATTCTCGACTTAAATTGCACCCAAGTAAATTGTGTTCATGCTGGTCTGGACCTTTTGAAGTTATCACCGTATTTCGTCATGGTATAGTCACAATTTGAGATTTACTTGATGGACACCAGTTCAAAGTGAACGGATAGAGGCTGAAACACTATTTTGGCAACAATGAGCAAAAGTAGGCAGGAACCATTAAATTGGTCGAAAAGTTTTAATTTTCAATTAGTACTCCATGATTTTATTTTATTTTATTTATGTTTTGTTAAATTTTGTTTTTCTTCTTTTTTGCAGAATAATTAAGTACCATTGTTGACACATTGAAATCTTACTGTCAATGCATTCCATGAGTTTGTACTACCATTTATAGCTCGTTAGAATTTAAAGAAATTCAGATTCCACCATTGGATCAAAACTCACTCAGCCATTTGATCCTTCTGAGCGGGCACAATTTCTATTGGACACAACTCTTCCCACCATCCTTATATTTCTCCACAAAACAACACGCCTCTCCATCTTCCTCTTTCACCCACTATAAATTCTCTTCTACTGTACCAACTGTAATGCATTCAAGCAACCCTTTTTTATTTCTTTTCTCTTTTTAAAATCCCATATTTTTACCTTTAAACCGTTCTACCTTAATAAAAGATGGCCAAAACAAGAGGCTTTGTCAAGAAAGTCACCAAATCTGCTGGAGAACATGCATCATCTGCTACCGCAGTTTGTAAATTGGAATAAAGAGACAAAGGAACGATTTAGTTACAACATATTGAAGTGAAACTTCCATCCCGAGCAAGACATTTCTCTTTCACCACAACAAGACTTGGGTAAACAAGTCTCCAAAACCATCTCGAAGTTAAAATGGGAAACCTTTTGCACCCATCTTGGAAGCTACTCACCTTCACTGGTACGTGAGCTCAATGCTAATCTCTACGATCATGAGTTAGAGTTCATTTTCATTCGAGAAGGTTTAATACCATGGGACGCTGCAACAATCAACGAACTGTACAACACCAAAGTCGATGTTGACGAACACTCCAAGTTCATGGATGACATCATAGATGAAAAATGATACCTATTGGTGAGAGACTTGTGTGTTGAGGGAGCAGTGTGGATGAGCTCCCATCAAAAGAACTATAAAATGCATTGTTGCTTCCTGACACTGCAAGGCAAAATTTGGTTCCATTTTGTCAACTGCAAGCTCAAACCCTCCACTCACAGCACCACAGTCACCCTAGACAGAATGTGTTTGGTACATTTTATTGTTAAGGGCAAAAAAATTGATATGGGCACAATACTTCACTAAGAAATAGCTGATTGAACCACAAGGTAGACTGGGATCTTAGTTTTCCCATCAGTAGTGATGTTATTGTGCCAGCAAAGAGGAATCATGCCCCGTTCTAGTGAGAAAATCTTGGAAATTAGGGGCCCAATCAATGAAGCCTCTATAGAACAAATGACTCGAGGTAAGGACACGCCAATACTAAAGGAGGCAAAGACTAGTAAGATAAGAAAGTGCAAAGCCAAAGCTGATAGAAAAGGAATAAACCTAAATGCAGAGACATCATTATGGCACAAATTGAAAGATGTTGAAAAAATGGTAAATTCCATCAACAATAGGCAGATTAGGCTTGTCGTTACAGTAGAAGATATAAAGATCCCATAATTTGTTTTATGCTTATACCAAAAACTAAAACAGTTCTATTGTAGCCACATTAGGCCAACTGAGCCCATCTCTACTACCAAAATTCCCTGTGTTTCCACCAATAATTCGCAATTATGACCCTTATTGAGAACGACTGGTGGCATCCCCAACCATTGTCCAGGCATCTGATACTGAGAAAGAAGAGGAATATAGGGACATTGAAGAATACCTGCGGAAGATTGATAGCTTGTTTGAAGATGGTATTTTTGCTAATCAAGAGGACACTGTTGTTGAGAAGGAAGTTGCTGCTGCAGAAGATGAAGTTGTTGCAAAAGAGGAAGTTGTTGCTGAAGAAGAAGAAGTTGCTGAAAATGAGAAAGAAAAAGAAGAAAAAGAAGATTCTGTTAAGAAAATTGTCACTACACCTGAGTCTATGGGTGCAAATATTGATACTTTGGAGTGAACTAGAGCGAAACTGGAGAAAGTTTCTGAGGTAACTAGTGAGGAGAATGTAATTCATTGGCAATAGTGTACATTAGACCACTCCAAGTGGCCTCCCCTATACGTATAGCAGTCGATGATGCCAGGGTAAAGTCGAGCACTGAGGAGCAATTTGAAGACCTCGCAAAGCCCAAAGAAAAGAAAAGAAAGTGCTCCAAGGATAAAAAACGAAAGAAGGGGGAGAAAGAAACATCATGCAGCCACATCAACGGCTGCGGATAACTGAGTTAGTTTATTTTAAGCTTTAGTTATAGTATTCATGCTTTGCATGTAGCTGTAGGTTTTATTTTGATAAGTATATATTGTCATTGCACTTTAATTATCATTACATTTTCATGTTAATGCATTGAGGACAATGTAAACTTTCAGTTTGGGGGAATGTGCATGGGGCTTGGAAATGCACCCACATTTCACAAAAAAGTTCAGAAATGAAGCATGCAAGGTTTAACTATAGTTAATGAAAATTGTTCAAATTTTTTTACATTCGATGCTTAATTCTTAAATCATGTAAATTATCAATGAATGAGTTGGATAAATTTGGCAGAAGGTTGTAGCTTCAATTACATGATGAATGGATTAGGTTACATTAGTCATGGATGAATGCCATCATTCCTTCAATCTTGAATGAGTCGACTTTTTACAACTACTTATATATGTATATATAGTTATAAAGTAGAGACATTCCAAAGTGGGTATAGTATGGAATGTTAAAAAGGAAACGCTCCGATACAAACGTTAGAAAAATCAATCTGGCCAAAGGTTGTCCCTGCATCTGTAACACCCCTAACCCGTATTTGTCAGCAGAACAGGGTTACGAGGCATTACCGAAGTTTTATAAAACATGTACAACTAAATCAAGTCAAGTACTATTTATTTTTCAGAATCTCATCAACTCATCCATTGATTAGACCCTCAAGGCCCAATACATGCATTAGAATCAAGTCAGGACTAAATCGAGAGCTCAGGAAATTTTTCACAAACAGACCCATATAGTCAGGCCGTGTGGCTTACACAGCCATAGGACATGCCCAAGTCTTAGGCCGTGTGATGTCATACGCGCGTGTCTATTACCCTTGTAACTCTCTGACTTGCAACCCATGATGAAATTGAAGTCACACGGCCAAGTCACAAGCCTGTGTGCTTTATTTTTCAAAAATTAGGTATAGGTTTCACATGGCCTTATCGTATGCCCATGCTATCGGACGTGTACCTCACACGGTTGAGACACATGCCCATGTCTCTGCTCGTGTGCTTAATTCAGAGCATTTTGCTTCTTAATTTTTAGGATGCAGGGGACACACTGCCAGGCTACACGCCCATATTGAAAACCGTGTGTCACACACAGCCAAGACACACGCCTGTGTGTCTACCCATGTGGACAAAATAAGGTTATTTTCTAAGCCTTATTCTTCTCCCTTTTTCATCCAAAACCTGCACAAAAAAACTATATCAATACAAATTAACCATTTCAAGCATTCAAATTTAACCAATTTTATCATTTAATATGTCATGTTTAATCTACTAACTCAAATCATGCCATCATACATGCAAAACCATAATTTACTTTATAAGCATACAAAAATCAAGTCATTACTAGTCATACCAATGGCTTTTTACATTCAATCATTTCAACATATACATTAGCCCTACTATCTTATACATGTTAGACATTGTTAGACATTTATTTCATATAATCACCAACAACTATGATGAGCTCATCAATTCATGAAATCTCATACATTCCATGTACTATCACATAGTGATCTTACTTTGATTTATTTCCTGAACTTTATATCATAATTTCCTTCTTTTATTCATTTGAAATCTCGATGGATATGAGGGGTGTACACTTGTAGTGTACTATACCATCGTTTCGTCAATTCTTAGTCAGGAGTGCTTCTATTAGTACTGAACAGAAAGCTTACTCTCAAGCACTTTAACAGAATGCTCAGATGAGGATGAAGCAGAAAGCATATTTGAGCTTAGTAACAGAAAGTTTACAGAGAACTTATATTGAGAAAGTCATGTAATAGAATGCTTATCCGAGCTTGATTTCAAAAGTTGACAAAGAACTTTAATCAGGTAGCTCCGAAGAGCATTTTACAAAAAGCACCAGATAGCATATAACAGCAAGCTTCAAATAATGTGGCAACAGTAAGTTCAAGCGAGAACTATGAGTAAACTCCAGTGAGCCATTAATAGAAAGTTCACAAAGAACTTGATAACAGAACGCTCAACAGGCGTGGGTGTCTACAATATATGCAGATCACGACCATACAGAATATTTCCAAGAATATAAACAGAATACTCTAAAGAGTATAAACAGTAAGCTCGCAAGATCACCATATCAATTGGCTTGAGAGGGTTTATGCTCTTTTGAGCCACAAATGTCTGCAACGTATGCAAGACACCATCATTTCGGGTAACAAAACCTTGTATCCATCCGAGTCTCATTCCTTTGTCAAGTTTGATCACATTTTCAGTATTTACAAAATATACTCGATTTTACATGCTTTTGGCCAATTCAACTCACATGCAACCCATTCAAACTAATTGAATCATTTTATTATACAAATAAGTTATATGAACTTACATCGATGCTTGTTCGTACAAAAATCTACTAATCTGAAATCTTTTCCTTTCCTCGATCTAACTTCATATTTGAGTTTTTCAAATCTATATAAATGAACTTATTCATCAATTCATCATATTCCATATTCATTTGGACTCAGTTTACACTCTAGGCAAAATTACTATTTTGTCCCTAAACTTTTCATAAATTCCAATTTCGTCCCTAAGCACGGAAAATTGAAATTCATGCAATCTAATCCTTGTTCCAAGCCTAACAAAAATTTTATATTTGCAGCACTTTTGATTCACAAAATTTAATTTTTTTTTTGAATTTCACACCTTTACAATTTAGTCCCTAAATCTCAATTTCATGCAAAATCACTTTGTAAAAGTTATTTATCCACTAACAACCTTTCATTTTATTCCATAAATTTCCAATTTTAAACATATTCATCCATGGCACAAACTTTATACTTTGATAACTTTTCAAATTAATCCTTAATTTATCTTGATCTCAAAAATATAGAAATTACTAAAAATGGGACTCGATTACTTACCTAATTAAAAAAAGAAAGTTTGTTTCCACTCTCCTAGGCTTCCATGTAAAATTGGGCAAGAAGATGATAAATGATGATATTTCTCATTTAATTTAATTATCATCTTTAAATTTCCCCAATTTCCAATTTAGTCCTTTTCTTTTTCTCAATTTCCATGGACGATTCATCCATAAATATCTACTAACTTTTAATTATTTGTATAATTACCCTATAAGGACCTCTCATTTTGAATTCCATAGCTATTTAATCCTTCTAACTTCTAGAATTCAACTTCTACATTTTATGCAGTTTGGTCCTTCTCTAATTAATCACTTAATTGGTAAAATTTTTTTATTGAAATTTTCATACGACTTTCCTATAATATTGTAGACCATGCAAAAATATTAAAATAAATTTTGTTTTTAGCTCAGATTTGTGGTCCCGAAATCTCTATTTCGATTTCACTAAAATTGGGTCATTACAGCATGAGTGTGTGTCAACGCAATTGCGTACTCCTTGGGGGTTTGTTGCACCCCATCATTACTTTTCAGGAACAAGGGTATAGTAATGCAACGATATCCCTTATTCCGAAAAGCAATATTTATATATATACTTAGTATTGTATAATAAATGATGTAATGGTAGATAGAACGTAAGGTTTAAAGCATGGTGCTAGCATTGATGAAGTTGCAACCATATTCATTCATGCTTATGAATTATCGATGCAATATTCTTTCATCTGAATGTGATCCATCCATTGGGAATTTAGAGGGCTTAAGTTGCTAGAATGATCGTTTGCCTTAGTAAATTTTTTGTAGCCTTGCTAATTTCTGTGTTACTTGAAGACAAGTAAAAACTCAAGTTAGGGGTGTGATAACACTAGAAAGAACATAGGCTTTCCCCCTTACTTATTGGTTAAATTGTTCCCATTTAGTTATCCTTAGCATACATTTTAACATTTTCAGTTTAGTAAATTGCATTTTATAACTAAGTGAATCTTAGCCTATTTTATCATTAATTTTGCTATCTTATTACAATAATGTCGTTACATGAGTTATTCCTAGATTGCATCTAGAATTACGCCGCACTTGACAGCTATCCAGATAATAACCAAAACTGCGTGAGCTGTCCAGTCTGGTATAACCAACCTGTATGTACAAGGACAGAATAATTTAGGGAAAGGACACTTGTACTGTTGGAAGAGGACATAAAAGGTGGACGTGAGAAGAAAACAAGAGCTTTTTTCTCCATCATCATCTTTATCATCCTACCTTGAAGCTTGCGACCATGGTAGCTTAAGCCTCTCATGGGTGAGCCAACGTGAAAACTAGATACAAACTAGCTCCTGACGAGGAGACTTAAGTGTGCAATAAGAGGGAATAGAGAGGTTCAATTGAGTTTTCTAAGGATAGTATTCTCCATTCAATTTTTTCTTATTTCTTTCTAAATATTGGTGATTACTCTCTGATTTCAGGTTCTATGGAAGTACTAATGAATTCTTGGTGAAATATTATCTTATTTAATCTTGATTTTTCTATTTAATCTTGGGGTTTGAATGATTTTTAACATGGAAGTGTTATTGCAGTCACTAACACTGCAAAGTGCAGTGACAGTTTGAGCCAACAACCATTTCAACGAAAGTTGAGTAAAGATTAGAGAAATTTAGTCGACTTGTTCTTTATAGTGCCATATTGCCATCATCGAAAGGTGAGGTTAATATGCATGTTTAAGTCTCAAATTAAATAGAAGAGTAACGCTGGGTAAGATTTATATTAAATTTTATTGCCTCGACTGTAACGCCCTAATTTTTAGGATTTTTCGGGTTTTGTGAATTTTAGTTAAGTCTTAAAAATTTTGGTGTTCTGAAGGTTGGAAATATGTTTAAATGTGATAGTGGGCCTTTAGAAGGCCCAAGCTTAAGTTAAAACCCAGTAAAATATTAAGTTGGATTTTCAAGTGAAAGGGGACTTGGTTAAGTGGGCCTTTAAGAAAAACCGTGTAAAATATGTCACAAAGGGAGCCTTGGTAGAGTGGTAAGGTGGCGCCACTAAGCTCCTAAAAAAGTGGCGTCTAAGTGGGTATTCAAGGACCAGGGTTCGAGTTGCAAGGTAAGTGTAGTGTTCTTTTTAATTTTTAAGCATGTGCCAGGCATGTGACTAACTTAAGTGAATTTCGGCAAGGGCTTTAGGGACTTGGGGCCGATTGCTTTAGAGAGATTATTAGGGTTTTATCTTTTTCTATTTTCTGTCATAAGAATTAGGGCTAGCCACCATAGGTATAATCTTCTCTTTTACTGTCAAAAAAGCCGAAACTTGCCTCCCTAGAAAACTTCTAGCCGATTTCTTCTTCTTCACCTCTACCATTATTTTCTTCACTTTTCTTTTTCCTTTTTGATCTCTTCCCTAGCCGAACACCCTTCTTACTCAGATCCACTCTTTCTTTTGCTCCCATCCGTCTCAAAAACACCCATAGCCGATTGTTCAAAGTGCCAGAATCCCAAAAGCTACTTCCTTTTTCTGAATCCTTCTAAGCCGAATTACCCCTGTTCCTTTCACCTGTTGTGGCTGATTACTACATCCCCTTGAGCCACATCATTGTTGACACCATCACTCAAACCCATAGTCCAACTCATCATCTTCTTCACTTGGTGAAAAGTCGAAATCACCATAGTTTTAGGGAGAGACCGAATTTGCAGATCTCAGAGATAAGGGTTCTACTAACATTTAAGGGTTAGATCTACTTCAGATCTGAGTTAGAGTCAAGGTAAAAGCAGTGGTAAGTGGTTATCGACTCAGATCTTTAAGATATTTCATACTTTGGAAAAGCCGAAAGTCCCTAAAGTTAGGGAGGTTGTCGATTTAGTCTATTAGTGATTTAAAGTAGTATTTTGGTTCTTTTTGGGTGTTAGTTAGCAAGGAAGGTGATCAAGCAAGGAGTGGAAGGCATCGGTATCATCAGATCTAGATCTAGTGCATCTAAATCGACAAAGGTAAGCTTTCATGGCCATTGAGGGTGTGGCTGAATGTGGTAAGGGATTTTGGTTGTAGTTTTTCGTAGATCTATTGATTAATCACTTAGATAATGGATTGTAGGAATGGGCGCATAGGAAATCTCGTCAGTGGAACTGCAAAACAGGTGTGTGTTCCGAACACCTTCATTGTTAAAATCGGCAAAATCTGAAAAGCCGAAATGCTAAAGTTCCGGCATTTCGAGCGCTTGTGAGCGTGCGGATGCTCTCAAGTTGGTAGGGAAAAGTTGGATTTGGAACCAGCACTGGTAGGAGAGTTTGCCGCGAAATTTTGGGCGCTACGGTAAGTTGGGCCTCGGTGGGCGGAATATGGGCCTAATGGGCAATTTGGGCCCATTTGGGTAAAAATAGGTTTAAAGCCAATAATATGGACTACAGGCGTAAAAACTGTTAAAACAAGATAACGGATTGGAAATTAAGGCTTAAATGGGCCTAATGGGCTAAAATGGCATGGTAGAGCCCATTAGGGGTTTTAGGGCCTAAGGGCTAAAACTGATAAACTGAATTAAATGAGTTTCTATAACAACCACTATAATAGTAGAGGCTGTAATAATAATAAAATACTGTAATAAGAAAATAGAATTACTAAAATACCCTTAGGGTGAGAAATTACTAATTTACCCCTAGGTGAAACATTACCATTATACCCTAGGGCTAGAATCGACTGTACTGTTGACATGACTGTTTCTTTTACTGCATATCATGATGTATGTATGGCTGATGCATGGGTTGGGTTTATATTGGAGGAAGTGTGAGTGGCACCGCCACGTTACTGAAAGGGGCTATGCCTCGTACTGTTTCTGAAAGGGGCTTTACCTCGTATACTGTTTATCTGAGCAACCATGCTGCGACTGTGGTGTGTGGGCTGGGTGGGTCGAGTTATTCCCCACATGGTGTGTTGGCTGGTACGGGTGGTGTGTAGCAGTTGGTGGGTTTAGTAGTCTCCCCAATTGGGTTGCATTCATACTGTTATACTGTACTGTACTGTTATGGGCCTATGGGCCAAACTGTTATCTGAATAGGGCTTCAGCCCAGTATCTGTTATAGGGCTTTGGCTCAGTATCTGTAATCTGAAGAGGGCTTCGGCCCAGTATCTAACTGAGACTGGTTAGGGCTCTGGCCCAGTGGGCTCGAGCCGATGTGGGCTTTGGATGGGTTTTGCACACACTGAGTTTTCCCAAACTCACCCTTCTCTTTCCATCCTTGCAGGTGAGCCCTAGATCGTGACTTGGTTGCTGGGAGGGATTCAGAGTGGCCACGAGGACTGAGCACAGTTTAAAATAAGTTTTACTACTTTATATTTCTAATTATCAGTTTCTACTTTTAAATTTGTTTATGGGTTGTAATAAGGCCATTATAACTGTTTTATTTGGGATTTTCAATTGCTTTACTTCGATTACAAATAACACACATGTTTTCAAAAAAGTAAATGAATGTTTTCTTAACCAACCTGTTATTACAAAAGACTAAGTAAGATAATAAGGTTAAAATGAATCGCTTAACAAATGGAATAAAGATTAAGTTGAATAATTATTCAAACGGGAATTTCAAAAAATCAAGCATTGCTTTTCAAACTCACCATCAAACCTAGTAAATAGGGCGGCGTAGGATAGTCTAGGTGATGTAGCACACCGAACATGGTCATAACGTTTGGGCCGAGTTTGAGGTGTTACATTTAGTGGTATCAGAGCCCGGTTGCAACAACTCGACTGTGGATCGGGTCCAAAAAGGGTTGTCAAAAATTTAGAGTCCAGAAGGGAATTTTTGGAAAATCAGATTTCCGGAAAATTTTTGGTTTTTAAAAGGGTTTTTTCCTTCAAATTGTAGTTTTTAAAACAAGTTATTTTGAAACATTGATTTTTAAAGAGGCCTCAAACTATTTGATCTGATAAATCAGAAAGTGGCACACTGAATCCCCGGCTCCAAATTGTAAGTATGTCCTGCTTTAAATTCTGTACTGTACTGAAAATAAAATTGTAGATAGTACTGAGCCTTAGATATAATATTATAGGTGAGGTAGTATTAAGGCTATAAAACTGAGACAGTAGGGTAAACTAAACCCTAGGAAACTGAGACAGTAGCTAGGCTACGATCGCGCGAACACAACTCTAAAACTTTATCTGTTCATAAGATATTCTGTAATAAACAATTGAAACATTAACTGATGTCATAAAATTTGTAAATCAGATAATCGATATGAGTACAAGAGCTGCTCGTGGACGAGGCCGTGGACGAGGCCGAGTTAGTGCTCAAGCTGGATCATCGTCTTTTGAGCATATGTTAGCTGGAGAGGCACGACCACCGGTTGAGGATAATGGACCGTACGATCGGGCCACAGGGGACGACGCTCTGTCCCAGGCCACGCTGAGAGTTCTGGAAAGGGTGGCTGGAGCCAATGTTGGGGCCATGAATAGGGGGTCCATTTCTGAGCGACTCCGGGCCAATGGAGCGGAAGTTTTTAGGGGCATATCTGGAGTGGCCCCGAATGTGGCTGAGTACTGGCTGGAAGCCACGGAGTGAATTATGGATGACTTGGACTGCTCAGTGGAGCAGAAGTTAAAAGGAGCAGTATCGTTGTTGAGGGACGAGACGTATCAATGGTAGATCACCGTGAGAGAGGGTACCCCAGCTGAGAGGGTAACCTGGGAATTGTTCAAGCAGTCTTTCAAGACGAAATATGTTGGGGCTAGTTATGTGGACGCACGAAGGAAGGAATTTCTGAACCTGACCCAGCATAGTAAGACTGTGGCTAAATATGAGGCAGAATTTCTGCGATTAAGCCGGTATGCTAGTGGCATTGTTTCCACCGAGTATGAGCACAGTGTTTGATTTGAGGATGGCCTCAGAGATGAGCTGAGAGTATTGATAGCACCGTAGAGGGAGCGCGACTTTGCTGCACTGGTGGAGAAGGCTAAGATAGCCGAGGAAGTGAAGCAAGCTGAAAGGCAGAATCGCGATAGGGATCGTAACCGTTTTAAGAGAGATTCTAGAACATCAGGAGCTGCAAACTAAAATTTTAAGAGGGCTAGAGTAGAAGAACCAGTGAGAGCTGCGCCAGTGAATGTTGTTAGACCACAGGCATGTGGAGACTGTTGCAGAGTTCATCGAGGAGAATGCTGGAAACGTAGTGGAGCTTGTTTTCGTTGTGGGTCTAAGGATCATCAATTAAGGACTGCCCACATAAGCCAGCTCAGGCTAAAGCTGTTGATCAGAGGGTTGCTCAGCCTACGCGAGGAGGACTGCCACCGCCAAGGGGCCGTGGTCAAGGTAGAGGAGGCAATGGTAATGGACGTGGTCGTGGAGCACCTGGCAGGGGTGCTGGTAATGCTGAGGCTCGTCAACCAACCTTAGTGTATGCTGCTCGCCGTCGCGAGGAGGGTGATGCACCTGATGTTATAACTGGTACGTTCTTAATATCTCATACACCATATACTGCTTTAATTGATGTGGGTTCGACGCATTTGTATGTTGCTTGTGAAATTTCTGGGTCGTTGGGTATGCATTCTGAGGAGACTGTGAGTGGGGTCATAGTAGTTAGTCCTTTAGGTCACTCTGTTAAAGTAGACAAACTATTTAGGGAAGTGCCTTTAGAGACTCAGGGTTAGATCTTTACTGGAGATTTAATGGAGCTACCTTTTGGAGAATTTGACTTGATTTTAGGTATGGACTGGTTAACCAAGCACAAGGCAACGCTGGATTGCGCAGCTAAAAGAATGGTATTGAGAACAACCGAAGGCGAGGAGGTGATTGTTATTGGTGAACGTAGGGACTATTTGTCCAATGTGGTTTTTACCTTAAGGGCTGAAAGGTTGATGCACAAAGGTTGTGAAGCATACTTGGCGTTCGTAAGTCAAACTGAACCCGAATGGGTGACAGTGGAGACAGTGAGGACGGTTAATGAATTTCAAGATGTATTTCCTGAGGAGCTTCCTGGATTACCTCCTAACTGAGAAGTTGAATTTGGGATCGATCTATTGCCTGGAACAGCTCCAGTGTCCATTGCGCCTTACAGAATGGCACCAAAGGAGCTAGTGGAATTGAAAGCCCAGATTCAAGAGTTGTTAGATAGGGGCTTCATTAGACTGAGTGTGTCTCCGTGGGGAGCACCGGTACTGTTCGTAAAAAAGAAGGATGGAACGATGCGTATGTGCATCGATTATTGCCAGTTGAACAAACTGACGATAAAGAACAAGTACCCTCTGCCGAGAATAGATGATTTGTTCGACCAGCTTCAAGGAGCTTTTGTGTTTTCCAAGATCGACCTTCGATCTGGATATCATCAGTTAAGGGTAAAGGAGGTGGATGTGCATAAGACGGCATTCAGAACTCGCTATGGTCACTACGAGTTTTTAGTTATGCCATTTGGATTGACGAATGCACCGGTAACTTTGATGGATTTAATGAATCGAGTATTCTAGCCATACTTGGATCGATTCGTGGTCGTCTTTATTGACGATATATTGGTGTATTCAGAAACGAAAGAGAAGCATGATGAGCATCTTCGAATTGTTCTGTAGATTCTAAGAGAAAAGCAATTGTATGTGAAATTTAGTAAGTGCGAATTCTGGCTTCGAGAAGTGACTTTTCTAGGGCATGTTGTTTCTGCTGAGGGGATTAGGGTAGATCCTCGCAAGATTGAGGCAGTTCTGGATTGGAAGCCGCCTAGGATGGTGTTTGAAATTCGTAGTTTTCTAGGTTTGGCAGGCTATTATAGAAGGTTTGTTGAGGGGTTTTCTATCCTCGCGGCTCCGATAACGAAATTGTTAAGGAATGGAGTAGCCTTTAATTGGACTCGGAGGCAGCAAGAAGCTTTTGACAAGCTGAAAAAGGTGTTGACTGAGTCGCCAGTGTTGATTCAGCTGGAATCTGTGAAGGACTTTACGGTTTATAGTGATGCTTCGCATGTGGGATTAGGTTGTGTGCTGATGCAAGAGGGTAAGGTGGTTGCTTATGCTTCGTGGCAGCTTAAGCCTCACGAGGCGAATTACCCTACGCATGATATGGAGTTGGCAGCGGTGGTATTTGCATTGAAAATCTGGAGACACTACCTTTATGAGGAAAAGTGTATTATATACACTGACCATAAAAGTCTTAAATATCTGTTAACTCAGAAGGAGTTGAATCTTAGGCAATGGAGATGGATAGAGTTGCTTAAGGACTATGACTGTTCGATTGAATACCACCCTGGCAAGGCTAATGTAGTGGCTGATGCACTGAGTCGAAGGACCGTTGCGAAGTTAAAGGCCATGTTTGCTCATTTGAGTTTGTATGATGGTGGGAGTTTGCTAGCAGAGTTGCAAGTAAGACCGACTTGGACTGAAAGGATCGAAGAGTTACAGTTGAAGGATGATTTGTTGATTCCTCGATTTTAGCAAGTCAAGAATGGTGAGAGTGAGGATTTTAGACTGAATTCTGATGGGGTTCTTCGTTTCCGTGGGGGAATTTGTGTTCCTAAGGACTCTAATTTAAGGTAGTTGATTTTGGGTGAGGCTCATGGTGGCTTTGTACTATGCACCCTGGAGGTAATAAGTTGTATAAAGATTTGCGAGAGGTTTATTGGTGGCCTGGACTTAAGCGAGAGGTGACTGAGTTCGTTGGGAAATGTCTGACCTGTCAGCAAGTTAAAGCTGAGCACTAATTGCCTTCTGGATTGTTGCAGCCAGTGTAGATTTCGCAGTGGAAATGGGAAAGAGTAACGATGGATTTTGTGAGTGGGTTGCCTTTGACACCTTCGAAGAAAAACTCTATATGGGTAATCGTGGACAGATTGATGAAGTCTGCTCACTTTATACCGGTTAGAACTGATTACTCACATCAGAAGTTGGCCAAGCTGTATGTAGCCGAGATTGTGCGTTTGCATGGGGTGCCAGTTTCGATAATTTCTGATCGAGATCCTAGATTTACATCTCGATTCTGGAAGAAGTTGCGGAGGCGTTAGGTACGCGATTGGACTTCGGTACTGCATTTCACCCTCAAACAGATGGTCAGTCTGAAAGGGTCTTTCAAGTGTTGGAAGACAAGCTAAGAGGATGCGTTATTGACTTTCGTGGTAGTTGGGAAGATTATTTACCGTTTGCGGAATTTGCATACAACAACAGTTATCAAGCAAGTATTCAGATGGCTCCATATGAGGCACTTTATGGGCCAAGATGTCGTACTCCTACTTGTTGGACAGAGTTGGGAGAGCGCCAAGTTCTTGGACCAGAATTAGTGGCAGATACAGAGAGCAAGGTTAAACTGATTCGTGATCAGTTAAAGGAAGCATCTGATAGGCAAAAGTCATATGCTGACTTTAAGCGTAAGGAAATTGAGTTTGCTGTTAGAGATAGAGTATTACTTAAGGTTTCACCGTTGAAGAAGGTCTTGAGGTTTGGTAAAAAGGGCAAATTAAGTCCGCGGTTTATTGGGCCTTATAGGATTCTCAAGCGGATTGGGCCAGTAGCATATTAGTTGGAGTTGCCACCAGAGTTGGATCGTATCCATGACGTTTTTCACGTGTCTATGCTAAGACGGTATCGGTCGGACCCTTCGCATACTGTACCAGTAGGGGAGATTGCAGTAAATACCAATTTGACCTTCGAGGAAGAGCCTGTGCAAATCTTAGATCGTGAAGTCAAAGTCTTAAGGAGGAAGTCTGTTCAATTAGTTAAAGTGCTATAGCGCAACCATCGTAGAGAAGAAGCTATGTTGGAGCCAAAAGAAGCGATGCGTCAACAATACCCTCAATTATTTGGATCAAGTAAATTTCGAGGCCGAAATTTCTTTAAGGGGGTAGAGTTGTAACGCCCTGATTTTCAAGATTTTTCGGGTTTTGTGAATTTTAGTGAAGTCTTAAAAATTTTGGTGTTTTGAAGGTTGGAAATGTGTTTAAATGTGATAGTGGGCCTTTAGAAGGCCCAAGCTTAAGTTAAAACCCGGTAAAATATTAAGTTAAAAAGGGTAAATTAAGTCCGCGGTTTATTGGGCCTTATAGGATTCTCAAGCGGATTGGGCCAGTAGCATATTTGTTGGAGTTGCCACCAGAGTTGGATCGTATCCATGACATTTTTCACGTGTCTATGCTAAGACGGTATCGGTCGGACCCTTCGCATATTGTACTAGTAGGGGAGATTGCAGTAAATACAAATTTGACCTTCGAGGAAGAGCCTGTGCAAATCTTAGATCGTGAAGTCAAAGTCTTAAGGCGGAAGTCTGTTCCATTGGTTAAAGTGCTACAGCGCAACCATGGTAGAGAAGAAGCTACGTGGGAGCCAAAAGAAGCGATGCGTCAACAATACCCTCAATTATTTGGATCAAATAAATTTCGAGGCCGAAATTTCTTTAAGGGGGTAGAGTTGTAACGCCCTGATTTTTGGGATTATTCGGGTTTTGTGAATTTTAGTGAAGTTTTAAAAATTTTGGTGTTCTGAAGGTTGGAAATGTGTTTAAATGTGATAGTGGGCCTTTAGAAGGCCCAAGCTTAAGTTAGAACCCGGTAAAATATTAAGTTTGATTTTCAAGTGAAAGGGGACTTGGTTAAGTGGGCCTTTAAGAAAAACCGTGTAAAATATGTCACAAAGGGAGCCTTGGTAGAATGGCAAGGCGGCACCACTAAGCTCCTAAAAAAGTGGCGCCTAAGTGGGTATTCAAGGACAAGGGTTCAAGTTGCAAGGTAAGTGTAGTGTTCTTTTTAATTTTTAAGCATGTGCCGGGTATGTGACTAACTTAAGTGAATTTCAGCAAGGGCTTTAGGGACTTGAGGCCGATTGCTTTAGAGAGATTATTAGGGTTTTATCTTTTTCTATTTTCTGTCATAAGAATTAGGGCTAGCCACCATAGGTATAATCTTTTCTTTTACTGTCAGAAAAGCCGAAACTTGCCTCCCTAAAAAGCTTCTAGCCGATTTCTTCTTCTTCACCTCTACCATTATTTTCTTCACTTTTCTTTTTCCTCTTTGATCTCTTCTCTAGTCGAACACCCTTCTTACGCAGATCCACTCTTTCTTTTGCTCCCATCCGTCTCAAAAACACCCATAGCCGATTGTTCAAAGTGCCAGAATCCTGAAAGCTACTTCCTTTTGCCGAATCCTTCTAAGCCGAATTACCCCTATTCCTTTCACCTGTTGTGGTCGATTACTACATCCCCTTGAGCCACGTCATTGTCGACACCATCACTCAAACCCATAGTCCAAATCGTCATCTTCTTCACTTGGTGAAAAGCCGAAATCACCATAGTTTTAGGGAGATAGCCGAATTTGTAGATCTCAGAGATAAGGGTTCTACTAACATTTAAGGGTTAGATCTACTTCAGATCTGAGTTAGAGTCAAGGTAAAAGCAGTGGTAAGTGGTTATCAACTCAGATCTTTAAGATATTTCATACTTTGGAAAAGCTGAAAGTCTCTAAAGTTAGGGAGGTTGTCGATTTAGTCTATTAGTGATTTAAAGTAGTATTTTGGTTCTTTTTGGGTGTTAGTTAGCAAGGAAGGTGATCAAGCAACGAGTGGAAGGCATCGGTATCATCAGATCCAGATCTAGTGCATCTAAATTGACAGAGGTAAGTTTTCATGGCCATTAAGGGTGTGGCCGACTGTGGTAAGGGATTTTGGTTGTAGTTTTTCGTAGATCTATTGATTAATCACTTACATAATGGATTGTAGGAACGGGCGCATAGGAAATCTCGTCAGTGGAACTGCAAAACAGGTGTGTGTTTCGAACACCTTTATTGTTCAAATCGGCGAAATTCGAAAAGCCAAAATGCCGAAGTTTCGGCCTTTCGAGGGCTTGTGAGCGTGCGAATGCTCTCAAGTTGGTAGGGAAAAGTTGGATTTGGAACCAGCACTGGTAGGAGAGTTTACCGCAGAATTTTGGGCGCTACGGTAAGTTGTGCCTCGGTGGGCCGAATAAGGGCCCAATGGGCAATTTGGGCCCATTTGGGTAAAAATAGGTTTAAAGGCAATAATATGGACTACAGGCGTAAAAACTGTTAAAACAAGATAACGGATTGGAAATTAAGGCTTAAATGGGCCTAATGGGCTAAAATGGCATGGTAGAGCCCATTAGGGGTTTTAGGGCCTAAAGGCTAAAACTGATAAACTGAATTAAATGAGTTTTTATGACAACCACTGTAATAGTAGAGGCTGTAATAATAATAAAAAACTATAATAAGAAAATAGAATTACTGAAATACCCTTAGGGTGAGAAATTACTGATTTACCCCTAGGTGAAACATTACCATTATACCCCAGGGCTAGAATCGACTGTACTGTTGACATGACTATTTCTGTTACTGCATATCATGATGTATGTATGGCTGATGCATGGGTTGGGTTTATATTGGAGGAAGTGTGAGTGGCACCGCCACGTTACTGAAAGGGGCTATGCCTCGTACTATTTCTGAAATGGGGCTTTGCCTCGTATACTGTTTATCTGAGCAGCCACGCTGAGACTGTGGTGTATGGGCTGGGTGGGTCGAGTTATTCCCCACATGGTGTGTTGGCTGGTACGGGTGGTGTGTAGTGGTTGGTGGGTTGAGTAGTCTCCCCAATTGGGTTGCATTCATACTGTTATACTGTACTGTACTGTTATGGGCCTATGGGCCAAACTGTTATCTGAATAAGGCTTCAGCCCAGTATCTGTTATAGGGCTTTGGCTCAGTATCTGTAATCTGAAGAGGGCTTCGACCCAATATCTGACTAAGACTGGTTAGGGCTCAGGCCCAGTGGGCTCGAGCCGATGTGGGCTTTGGATAGGTTCTGCACACACTGAGTTTTCCCAAACTCACCCTTCTCTTTCCCTCCTTGCAGGTGAGCCCTAGATCATGACTTGGTTGCTGGGGGGATTCAGAGTGGCCACGAGGACTGAGCGCGGTTTAAAATAAGTTTTACTACTTTATATTTCTAATTATAGGTTTCTACTTTTAAATTTGTTTATGGGCTGTAATAAGGCCACTATAACTATTTTATTTGGGATTTGCAATTGCTTTACTTCAATTACAAATAACGCACATGTTTTCAAAAAAAGTAAATGAATGTTTTCTTAACCAACCTGTTAATACAAAAGACTAAGAAAGATAATAAGGTTAAAATGAATCGCTTAACAAATGGAATAGAGATTAAGTTGAATAATTATTCAAACGGGAATTTCCAAAAATCAAGCATTGCTTTTCCAACTCACCATCGAACCTAGTAAATAGGGCGGCGTAGGATAGTCTAGGTGATGTAGCACACCGAACATGGCCATAACGTTTGGGCCGGGTTCGAGGTGTTACATTTAGTGGTATCAGAGCCCGGTTGCAACAACTCGACTATGGATCGGGTCTAAAAAGGGTTTTCAAAAATTTAAAGTCCAGAAGGGAATTTTTGGAAAATCAGATTTCCGGAAAATTTTTGGTTTTTAAAAGGGTTTTTTCCTTCAAATTGTAGTTTTTAAAATAAGTTGTTTGAAACATTGATTTTTAAAGATGCCTCAAACTATTTGATCTGATAAATCAGAAAGTGCACACTGAATCCCCGGCTCCAAGTTGAAAGTATGTCCTACTTTAAATTCTACACTGTACTGAAAATAAAACTGTAGATAGTACTGAGCCTTAGATATAATACTATAGGTGAGGTAGTATTAAGGCTATAAAACTGAGACTGTAGGGTAAACTAAACCCTAGGAAACTGAGACAGTAGCTAGGCTACGATCGTGCGAACACAACTCTGAAACTTTATCTGTTCATAAGATATTCTGTAATAAACAACTGAAACATTAACTGATGTCATAAAATTCGTAAATCAGATAATAGATATGAGTACAAGAGAGTGCTCAAGCTGGATCGTCGTCTTCTGAGCATATGCTAGCTGGAGAGGTACGACCACCGGTTGAGGATAATGGGCCGTACGATCGGGCCGCAGGGGACGACGCTCTGTCCCAGGCCACGCTGAGAGTTCTGGAAAGGGTGGCTGGAGCTAATGTTGGGGCCATGAATAGGGGGTCCATTTCTGAGCGACTCTGGGCCAATGGAGCGGAAGTTTTTAGGGGCATATCTAGAGTGGCCCCTAATGTGGCTGAGTACTGGCTGGAAGCCACGGAGTGAATTGTGGATGACTTGGACTGCTCAGTGGAGTAGAAGTTAAAAGGAGCAGTATCGTTGCTGAGGGACGAGGCGTATCAATGGTGGATCACCGCGAGAGAGGGTACCCCAGCTGAGAGGGTAACCTGGGAATTGTTCAAGCAGTCTTTCAAGGCAAAATATGTTGGGGCTAGTTATGTGGACGCACGATGGAAGGAATTTCTGAACCTAACCCAGGGTAGTAAGACTGTGGCTGAATATGAGGCAGAATTTCTGCGATTAAGCCAGTATGCTAGTGGCATTGTTTCCACCGAGTATGAGCGCAGTGTTCGGTTTGAGGATAGCCTCAGAGATGAGCTGAGACTATTGATAGCACCGCAGAGGGAGCGTGACTTTGCTACACTGGTGGAAAAGGCTAAGATAGCCGAGGAAGTGAAGCAAGCTGAAAGGCAGAATCGCGATAGGGATCGCAACCGTTTTAAGAGATATTCTGGAACATCAGGAGCTGCAAACCCAAATTTTAATAGGGCTAGAGTAGAAGAACCAGTGCGAGCTGCGCCAGTGAATGTTGTTAGACCACAGGCTTGTGGAGACTGTGGCAGAGTTCATCGAGGAGAATGCTGGAAATGCAGTGGAGCTTGTTTTCGTTATGGGTCTAAGGATCATGAATTAAGGACTGCCCACAGAAGCCAGCTCAAGCTCAAGCTGTTGATCAAAGGGTTGCTCAGCCTGCGCGAGGAGGACTGCCACCGCCAAGGGGCCGTGGTCAAGGTAGAGGAGGCAATGGTAATGGACGTGGTCGTGGAGCATCTGGCAGGGGTACTGGTAATGCTGAGGCTCGTCAGCCAATCTTAGTGTATGCTGCTCGCCGTCGCGAGGAGGGTGATACACCTGATGTTATAACCGGTACGTTCTTAATATCTCATACACCATATACTGCTTTAATTGATGTAGGTTCGACGCATTCGTATGTTGCTTGTGAGATTTCTGGGTCGTTGGGTGTGCATTCTGAGGAGACTGTGAGTGGGGTCATAGTAGTTAGTCCTTTAGGTCACTCTGTTAAAGTAGACAAACTATTTAGGGAAGTGCCTTTAGAGACTCAGGGTTAGATCTTTACTGGAGATTTAATGGAGCTACCTTTTGGAGAATTCGACTTGATTTTGGGCATGGACTGGTCAACCAAGCACAAGGCAACGCTGGATTGTGCAGCTAAAAGAATGGTATTGGGAACAACCGAAGGCGAGGAGGTGATGGTTATTGGTGAACGTAGGGACTATTTGTCCAATGTGGTTTTTACCTTAAGGGCTGAAAGGTTGATGCACAAAGGTTGTGAAGCATACTTGGCGTTCGTAAGTCAAACTGAACCCAAATGGGTGACAGTGGAGACAGTGAGGATGGTTAATGAATTTCAAGATGTATTTCCTGAAGAGCTTCCTGGATTACCTCCTAACCAAGAAGTTGAATTTGGGATCGATTTGTTGCCTGGAACAGCTTCAGTGTCCATTGCGCCTTACAGAATGGCACCAAAGAAGCTAGTGGAATTGAAAGCCCAGATTCAAGAGTTGTTAGATAGGGGCTTCATTAGACCGAGTGTGTCTCCGTGGGGAGCATCGGTACTGTTCGTTAAAAAAGAAGGATGGAATGATGCGTATGTGCATCGATTATCGCCAGTTGAACAAACTGACGATAAAGAACAAGTACCCTCTGCCGAGAAGAGACGATTTGTCCGACCAGCTTCAAGGAGCTTCTGTGTTTTCCAATATCGACCTTCGATCTGGATATCATCAGTTAAGGGTAAAGGAGGTGGATGTGCATAAGACGGCATTCAGAACTCGCTATTGTCACTACGAGTTTTTGGTTATGCCATTTGGATTGATGAATGCACTGGTGACTTTTATGGATTTAATGAATCGAGTATTCCAGCCGTACTTGGATCGATTCGTGGTCGTCTTTATTAACTATATATTGGTGTATTCGGAAATAGAAGAGAAGCATGATGAGCATCTTCGAATTGTTCTGCAGATTCTAAGAGAAAAGCAATTGTATGCGAAATTTAGTAAGTGCGAATTCTGGCTTCGAGAAGTGACTTTTCTGGGGCATGTTGTTTCCGCTGAGGGGATTAGGGTAGATCCTCGCAAGATTGAGGCAGTTCTGGATTTGAAGCCACCTAGGACGGTGTTTGAAATTTGTAGTTTTCTAGGTTTGGCAGGCTATTATAGAAGGTTTGTTGAGAGGTTTTCTATCATCGCGGCTCCGTTAACGAAATTGTTAAGGAAGGGAGTAGCCTTTAATTAGACTCGGATGCAGCAAGAAGCTTTTGACAAGCTAAAAAAGGTGTTGACTGAGGCGCCAGTGTTGATTCAGCCGGAATCTGGGAAGGACTTTATGGTTTATAGCGATGCTTCGCATGTGGGATTAGGTTGTGTGCTGATGCAAGAGGGTAAGCTGGTTGCTTATACTTCGCGGCAGTTTAAGCCTCACGAGGTGAATTACCCTACGCATGATTTGGAGTTGGCAGCGGTGGTATTTGCATTGAAAATCTGGAGACATTACCTTTATGGGGAAAAGTGTATTATATACACTGACCATAAAAGTCTCAAATATCTGTTAACTTAGAAGGAGTTGAATCTTAGGCAACAGAGATGGATAGAGTTGCTTAAGGACTATGACTGTTCGATTGAATACCACCCTGGCAAGGCTAATATAATGGCTAATGCACTGAATCGAAGGACCTTTGCGGAGTTAAAGGCCATGTTTGCTCATTTGAGTTTGTATGATGATAGGAGCTTGCTAGCAGAGTTGCAAGTAAGACCGACTTGGACTGAAAGGATCGAAGAGTTACAGTTGAAGGATGATTCGTTGATTCCTCGATTTCAGCAAGTCAAGAATGGTGAGAGTGAGGATTTTAGCCTGAATCTGATGGGGTTCTTCGTTTTCATGGGAGAATTTACGTTACTAAGGACTCTGATTTAAGGTAGTTGATTTTGGGTGAGGCTCATGGTGGACCTTGTGCTATGCACCCTAGAGGTAATAAGTTGTATAAAGATTTGCAAGAGGTTTATTGGTGGCCTGGACTTAAGTGAGAGGTGACTGAGTTCGTTGGGAAATGTCTAACGTGTCAGCAAGTTAAAGCTGAGCACCAATTGCCTTCTGGATTGTTGCAGCTAATGAAGATTCCGCAGTAGAAATGGGAAAGAGTAACGATGGATTTTGTGAGTGGGTTGCCTTTGACACCTTCGAAGAAAGACTCTGTATGGGTAATCGTGGATAGATTAATGAAGTCTGCTCACTTTATACCGGTTAGAACTGATTACTCACTTCAGAAGTTGGCCAAGCTGTATGTAGCTGGGATTGTGCGTTTGTATGGGGTGCCAGTTTCGATAATTTCTGATCGACATCCTAGATTTACATCTCGATTCTGGAAGAAGTTGCTTGAGGCGTTAGGTACGCGATTGGGCTTCAGTACTACATTTCACCCTCAGACAGATGGTCAGTCTGAAAGGGTCATTCAGGTGTTGGAAGACATGCTAAGAGGATACGTTATCGACTTTCGTGGTAGTTGGGAAGATTATTTACTGTTTGCGGAATTTGCATACAACAATAGTTATCAAGCAAGTATTCAGATGGCTCTATATGAGGCACTTTATGGGCGAAGATGTCGTACTCTTACTTGTTGGACAGAGTTGGGAGAGCGCCAAGTTCTTGGACCAAAATTAGTGGCAGATACAGAGAGCAAGGTTAAACTGATTCGTGATCGGTTAAAGGAAGCATCTGATAGGCAAAAGTCATATGCTGACCTTAAGCGTAAGGAAATTGAGTTTGCTGTTGGAGATAGAGTATTCCTTAAGGTTTCACCGTGGAAGAAGGTCTTGAGGTTTGGTAAAAAGGGCAAATTAAGTTCGTGGTTTATTGGGCCTTATAGGATTCTCAAGCGGATTGGGCCAGTAGCATATCAGTTGGAGTTGCCACCAGAGTTCGATCATATCCATGATGTTTTTCACGTGTCTATGCTAAGACGGTATCGGTCGAACCTTCACATACTGTACCAGTAGGGGAGATTGCAGTAAATACCGATTTGACCTTCGAGGAAAAGCCTGTGCAAATCTTAGGTCGTGAAGTCAAAGTCTTAGGGAGGAAGTCTGTTCCATTGGTTAAAGTGCTATAGCGCAACCATGGTAGAGAAGAAGCTACGTGGGAGCCAAAAGAAGCGATGCGTCAACAATACCCTCAATTATTTGGAACAGGTAAATTTCGAGGCTGAAATTTCTTTAAGGGGGTAAAGTTGTAACGCCCTGATTTTCGGGATTTTTTGGGTTCTGTGAATTTTAGTGAAGTCCTAAAAATTTTGGTGTTCTGAAGGTTGGAAATGTGTTTAAATGTGATAGTGGGCCTTTAGAAGGCCCAAGCTTAAGTTAAAACCCGGTAAAATATTAAGTTGGATTTTCAAGTGAAAGGGGACTTGGTTAAGTGGGCCAAGGGAGCCTTGGTAGAGTGGCAAGGTGGAGCCACTAAGCTCATAAAAAAGTGGCGCCTAAGTGGGTATTCAAGGACAAGGGTTCGAGTTGCAAGGTAAGTGTAGTGTTCTTTTTAATTTTTAAGCATGTGCCGGGCATGTGACTAACTTAAGTGAATTTCAGCAAGGGCTTTAGGGACTTGGGGCCGATTGCTTTAGAGAGATTATTAGGGTTTTATCCTTTTCTATTTTCTGTCATAAGAATTAGGGCTAGCCACCATAGGTATAATCTTCTCTTTTACTGTCAGAAAAGCCGAAACTTGCCTCCCTAGAAAGCTTCTAGCCAATTTCTTCTTCTTCACCTCTACCATTATTTTCTTCACTTTTCTTTTTCCTTTTTGATCTTTTCTCTAGCCAAACACCCTTCTTACTCAGATCCACTCTTTCTTTTGCTCCCATCCGTCTCAAAAACACCCATAGCCGATTGTTCAAAGTGCCAGAATCCCGAAAGCTACTTCCTTTTGCCAAATCCTTCTAAGCCGAATTACCCCTGTTCCTTTCACCTGTTGTGGCCGATTACTACATCCCTTTGAGCCATATCATTGTTGGCACCATCACTCAAACCCATAGTCCAAATCGTCATCTTCTTCACTTGGTGAAAAGCTGAAATCACCATAGTTTTAGGGAGATAGCCGAATTTGCAGATCTCATAGATAAGGGTTCTACTAACATTTAAGGGTTAGATCTACTTCAGATCTGAGTTAGAGTCAAGGTAAAAGCAGTGGTAAGTGGTTATCAACTCAGATCTTTAAGATATTTCATATTTTGGAAAAGCCGAAAGTCCCTAAAGTTAGGGAGGTTGTCGATTTAGTCTATTAGTGATTTAAAGTAGTATTTTGGTTTTTTTTGGGTGCTAGTTAGCAAGGAAGGTGATCAAGCAAGGAGTGGAAGGCATCGGTATCATCAGATCTAGATCTAGTGCATCTAAATCGACAGAGGTAAGTTTTCATGGCCATTGAGGGTGTGGCCGAATGTGGTAAGGGATTTTGGTTGTAGTTTTTCGTAGATCTATTGATTAATCACTTAGATAATGGATTGTAGGAACGGTCGCATAGGAAATCTCGTCAGGGGAACTGCAAAACAGGTGTGTGTTTCGAACACCTTCATTGTTCAAATCGGCAAAAGCCAAAATGCCGAAGTTTCGGCATTTCGAGGGCTTGTGAGCGTGCGAATGCTCTCAAGTTGGTAGGGGAAATTTGGATTTGGAACCGACACTGGTAGGAGAGTTTGCCGCGGAATTTTGGACGCTACGGTAAGTTGGGCCTCGGTGGGCCGAATATGGGCCCAATGGGCAATTTGGGCCCATTTGGGTAAAAATAGGTTTAAAGGCAATAATATGGACTACAGGCGTAAAAACTGTTAAAACAAGATAATGGATTGGAAATTAAGGCTTAAATGGGCCTAATGGGCTAAAATGGCATGGTAGAGCCCATTAGGGGTTTTAGGGCCTAAGGGCTAAAACAGATAAACTGAATTAAATGAGTTTCTATAACAACCACTTAATAGTAGAGGCTGTAATAATAATAAAATACTGTAATAAGAAAATAGAATTACTGAAATACCCTTAGGGTGAGAAATTACTAATTTACCCCTAGGTGAAACATTACAATTATACCCCAAGGCTAGAATCGACTGTACTGTTGACATGACTGTTTCTGTTACTGCATATCATGATGTATGTATGGCTGGTGCATGGGTTGGGTTTATATTGGAGGAAGTGTGAGTGGCACCGCCACGTTACTGAAAGGGGCTATGCCTCGTACTGTTTCTGAAAGGGGCTTTGCCTCGTATACTGTTTATTTGAGCAGCCATGCTACGACTGTGGTGTGTGGGCTGGGTGGGTCGAGTTATTCCCCACATGGTGTGTTGGCTGGTACGAGTGGTGTGTAGTGGTTGGTGGGTTGAGTAGTCTCCCCAATTGGGTTGCATTCATACTGTTATACTGTACTGTACTGTTATGGGCCTATGGGCCAAACTATTATCTGAATAGGGCTTCGGCCCAGTATCTGTTATAGGGCTTTGGCCCAGTATCTGTAATCTGAAGAGGGCTTCGGTCCAGTATCTGACTGAGACTGGTTAGGGCTCAGGCCCAGTGGGTTCGAGCCGATGTAGGCTTTGGATGGGTTCTGCACACACTGAGTTTTCCCAAACTCACCCTTCTCTTTCTATCCTTGCAGGTGAGCCCTAGATCGTGACTTGGTTGCTGGGAGGGATTCAGAGTGGCCACGAGGACTGAGCATGGTTTAAAATAAGTTTTACTACTTTATATTTCTAATTATCAGTTTCTACTTTTAAATTTGTTTATGGGTTGTAATAAGGCCACTATAACTGTTTATTTGGGATTTTCAATTGCTTTACTTCGATTACAAATAACACACATGTTTTCAAAAAAGTAAATGAATGTTTTCTTAACCAACCTGTTATTACAAAAGACTAAGTAAGATAATAAGGTTAAAATGAATCGCTTAACAAATGGAATAGAGATTAAGTTGAATAATTATTCAAACGGGAATTTCCAAAAATCAAGCATTGCTTTTCCAACTCACCATCGAACCTAGTAAATAGGGCGGCGTAGGATAGTCTAGGGATGTCGTACACCAAACATGGCCATAATGTTTGGGCGAGGTTCGGGGTGTTACATCGACAATCATCTATACTTTTATACCTTGTTAGCATTTTGTATTCTGCTGAAGATTCATGTTGGGGATCCCAGTTTATCATTATCATCTTTTATTTTATTGTGTTCCAGTTAATGCATCAACAACTATCCTCACAATTTATCTTGGTTATAACTAGTTATTGCACTAGCATTAATAGAAAAAAGACTGCCATCCCTGTGGTATCGATATCCTATAGACTCACATCTGTCTACTATACTTGCATTGACAATGTACGCTTACACATTATTGCCATGACATTAAACAACCAACTAGGCCCTAAAACCCGTTGCTTACCCAACTCAGTCCAACGTAAAGGAGTACAACACTTATGCCCATACAAAGCCTCATAATATGCCATCTGGGTAGTGGACTAAAAACTATTATTGTAGGCGAACTCAGCTAATGGCAGAAAATCCTCCCAACAATGTCAGAAATCGATCACACAACCCTGAAGGTATATCTTCCAATATCTGAATCACCCTCTCAGATTGACCATCTTTCTGAAGATGGAATGCAGTATTAAGGTCTAATATTGAACCCAGAGCCTCGTGAACCTTTCTCTAAAATCGAGAAGTGAAACGAGGATCTCTATCAGAAATAATTGAGACAGGTACCCCATGAAGTCTAACGATCTCTAAAATATATAACTTGGCCAACTTCTGAAGAGAATAATCTATCTGAACAAGAATGAAGTGGGCAAACTTGGTCAATCGATCTGAGATGACCCACACAGAATCCTTCCTAGAAGGTGTTAGGGGCAACTTACTAACGAAGTCCATAGTCACACGTTCTCATTTCAATAGGGGAATCTTAACAGGTTGAAGCAAACTCGAAGGCAACTGGTGCTCAGTCTTAACTTGCTGGCATGTCAGATAACGAGAAACAAAATCTGTTACCTCCTATTTCAAACTGAGCCACCAGTATAATTCGCGGAGATCCTGATACATCTTATTACCACCAAAATGCATAGCATAAGGACTACAATATGCTTCCCTCTGAATAGACTGCCTCAAACCAAAATCATTAGGTACACAAACCCATCCTCAGAAACACAAAACCCCATCACTATTTAACCCAAAATTAAACGTACTACCATCTTCCACCTGAAGGAATCGTAAAACTAGTGAATCATCCCCTAACTGTTTATCTTGAATCTTATAAATCCAAGTTGGGTTAACTTACAACTCCGGCTAACAGACTCTCATCATCAAATAGACTTAGGTGAGCAAACATTGCTCTCAAATCAGTCATTGCCCTATGACTAAGAGCATCAACCACCACATTGGCCTTACTAGAATGATACTCAATGGTGCAATTGTAATCCTTAAGCAGTTCAATCCATATTCGCTACCTAAGGTTTAAATCCTTTTGGGTAAAGAGATACTTGAGACTCTTGTGATCGGTGTAAATAATACACCTCTCACAATACAGATAGTGCCTCCAAATTTTTAAGGCAAAAACAATTGTAGCTAACTCAAGATCATGCGTCAGATAATATCCCACGTGTGACTTAAGCTGTCAGGACACATACGCCATTACCTTATCGTCTTGCATCAGTACACAGTCCAAACCGACAAGAGATGCATAATTGTATACCATGAACTCCTTACCAGATCTAGGTTATATCAGAACAAGAGCCTAAGTCAAAACAGATTTGAGCTTCTCAAAGCTCAATTGTTGCTTATCAGTCCAGAAAAAAGGTGTGTTCTTACACAACAGCTTAGTCAAAGGAGCTGCAATTAACGAGAAACCCTCGATAAATCTCTAATAATAGCCCGCAAGACTTAGAAAACTACAGATCTCAGAAACATTCTTGGGATATTTTCACTCAAGCACAGCCTCAATTTTCCTAGGATGAACTCAGATCCCTTCTGCAGAAACCACATGCCCTAGAAAAGTTACTTCCCTTAACCAAGATTCACACTTGCTCAACTTAGCGTAGAGTTGTTTCTCTTGAAGCATTTGAAGAACTACTCTAAGATGCTCATCATGGTCATCTTCTATTTTAAAGTATACCAGAATGTCGTCGATGAAGAACACGACGAATTGATCTAAATACGGCTAGAAACCCGACTCATCAGATTCATGAATGCAGCCGAAGCATTCGTCAAACCAAAAGGCATGACTAAGAACTTGTAGTAACCATAACGAGTCCTAAAACCAGTCTTATGAACATCAACTTGCTTAACCTTAAGCTGATGGTACCTAGAACGAAGATCTATCTTGGAAAACACAACAGCCCCACGAAACTTATAAAAACAGGTCGCCGATCCTCGAAAGTGGGTTCTTGTTCTTCACCGTTAACTTGTTTAACTGATAGTAGTCAATACACATCCTCCTAGTACTATCCTTTTCTTTACAAATAACATCGGCGCCCCCCACGGAGACACACTAGGGCTGATGAACCCACAATCAAGGAGTTCCTAAAACTAAGTCTTTAACTCCATAAGCTCCTTCAGTGCCATATGATAAAAGGCGATAGACACCAAAGCTGTACTAGTAGAAGCTTGATACCGAACTCAACTTCTTGATTCGGAGCCAAACTTAGTAATTTATCAGGAAAAAATCCAAAAATTCTAACTACTCGAATATTCCCAACAATCGAACCCACAGAAGTCGAATCACTCACAAAGGCCAAGTACGATTCACACTTTTTTGAACCAATTTTTTGGCCATAAGAGTGAAGATCATATTGGCTAAGTAATCCCAACGCTCGCCGATCATAACCATCTCCACATCATACTCAGCTCTCAAAACCACCCTCTTAGTAGAACAATCCAAACTGACTCGATGCTCCACAAGTCATTCCATCCCTAGATCAAATTCAAATTCTCTAAATGGTAGCTCCATCAGATTAGCCGGAAACACAACCCTTTTCTTTTTTAACGGAACATTCCTATACAGTCTATTAACCGGAATAAATTGACCCAACGGACTAAGTACAATAATCTCACTGGAAGTGCTCTCAACTAAAATCCCCAAGTTCACAGAAATAGAGCTAACTACATATGAATATGTTGACCCTATGTCTATCAGTGAAAACTAAGGGGCATCATAAATAAAAAATGTACCCGTAATCATATTAGCGGTTTCTCTGTCCTCACGACATCTAGCAATATAAACCAACATAGACTGTCTCGCTTCAGTCTAATTAGCACATTTACCCAGTGTTCTCTGCCCTCTACCCAAATCATTAGCACCTCTAGCCGGACCACGACCCCTAGGCAGCTAGTAAACTGCCCGTTGAGGCTGAGAAAAACCCAGAGCTGGGGCTTGCATCTGATCTGAGTGCTGTAGGCAATCCCTGATACGGTGCTCCATCGACCCACGTCGCAAGCACACTCCCAACCTTCTCCAACACTCACCTAGATGGTGTCTACCACAACCCTCATATGGCTGAGCCATAGTAGTAGTAATTGGGACCCCAACTTCTAAAGGCCCATCAAATCTGGCCCATTTTTTGTCCCTCTAAATAGAATCAGTCGGCTCCAGATCCCTCTTATTCTTACCCCACTCTCAGTCCTTATTCTCGTGCTTAACATACTTAACCTCCTCAGAGATCTTTTCCTTATCCAACAAGACGACGAATTCCCACTCCCTTTGTAGAGCTATCAGAACTCTCAGATTATTCCTTAAACCATCCTAAAAAAGGACATACTTTTCATACTTAGTCAATACCATCCCACAAGCATAACAGCTCAGTCTCAAAAATTCGGCCTCATATTCAGCCACAATTCTATCCCCCTAAGTAAGATTTATAAACTCATGTCTACGAGCATCCATATAACTTGCCCCCACATATTTACTCTAGAAGGTTGTCTTAAAATAAACACAAGTAATTTGATTCGACTGAGTACTCTCTTCAACCGTTATCCACCACTAATATGCCTAATCACGAAGTACAGATACTACACCCGTCAATTCTGCTCAAAGGTGCAATTGATATCATTCATAAGTCTTTAATGGTTTCTAACCAGTATTTGGCCATAGTTGGGGTGACTTTAATGACACCCCTAAACAGCTCAACACTGTTTCAATTACTGATCCATAACTCCCAAAACCAGAATGGGGCCCAGCAATCCTCTCCAACACTCTAAGATGGCTTGGGAAAATGCGCCATGCTAAGCCAAGCAACTTTGAGACCCAGTATGTAACAGCCCGAATTAGACCCTAATCGGAACGGTGGTTTCGGCACCACGAATCCGAGTCAGAAAAATATTTAAAAATTATTTACTACGTTTATTTTGTGTGAATTGATATCTGTGAAATTTTTGTGGTTAAATTATATTGCTGAGTGTTTGATTTTAGTAATAGGGACTTGAATGCATAAATTAAACTTTAGCTAGTTTTAATATTAAGGACTAAATTAGAGCGGCTCTTTAAATGGAAGTGTATAATGACTAAATAGTCGTTTCTTTTATTGTGAGTATATATATGTTAGGTTCGGTAATGGATAGAGATATATATGAATAATAATATATAATATAGTTTTAATAGATTGATTATATGCAAATGAGGTGGTTGAAAGTGTCCCTATTACATAACTAGTGTCCATAACTTCATTAATGGCAAATAAGGAAAACAAGCAAATTGATTTTTTTATAATGGAGCAAAACATATCATAAACATTATTTTTTTACAACTTAGATTCTCCATTGCTGAATACAAAAAAAACAAGAGAGGAAAAAAACACCAAGCTAGGGTTCGTGCCTTCCTAAGCTTAATACAAGGTAAATTTTAGCCGGTTCTTGATAATTTTTACGTTTTTGAGATCGTTGCTTCAAGTATTATACAACCCAAGTCTTAATTTTTTATTTTGATGAATATTTTGAATGATGCTATTGTTAAGAACTTGTGATTTATTTTGTTTGATAATGAATTTTGGAAGGCATGGAATGGGTTAGGATATACTATAAAGGAATTTTTGATAATTTTGAGTAATTAGGATTTAATTAAGAGAAATATAAATGTGGGGGGACTAAATGTGAAATTTATGAAGAATATGAGCTTAATTGGACATAGGGAGCATTCAGCCAACCTTAGGTGTAGTTAATTTTGTAAAATTTTGAGTTTTATGCATTAGGGACTAAATTGTAAATATTGTAAATATCAGGTGCAAAATGGTAAATTGCCCATCAATGTGTTTTTGGATTATATTGGAGGAAAATATGTTTGAATAAGCTCAATTTGAAAATTTTTAGATCAAGAATTGAAGAAATCGAAATTAGACCGGGGAAAAGCTAAAGTGGTTGACTAGCCATCGCGTCCCGTTTTTCATCGTCCGAGGTAAGTTCACAAACAAGTAGATATATCAAAGTTTGATTAAATGATAAATATATGTGCTGGTATGACAAGTATAAATTATCATGCTACATAGCCAAATATGAAGGAATTGATTTATAAATATTTCTGAGTTTGATTCGCTTGAGTTACGAAGCCCGAATGTCCTGTATGAACCCTAGGAATAGCTAGGACACGTATGTCATGACATAAAATTGTTATACATGGACGAGTAAGACCATGGCATCGGTATGTGATTCTGGTATTTGTGATTCGATTATGACCCTATATGGGACAGTGGCATAGAAATGTGAGTACATGTAAGACCACGTCCAGGACGTTGGCTTTGTGCAATATATGTGAGTATCCAGGTGTCCTATCAAATTGCGAACGGTTCATCGGGTAGGGACATTGTGTTCTAAGAGTCAAATGAACTAAGAGGCTAGGTTTAAAATGTCTTGTTACTCAGGTGAGTCGAGGTAAGTGAACCTTTTTCATGTTTGTTAGAGATTATGTGCAACCAAGGTAGAAAGCACATATATAGTGGTTGATGAATTTAGTTGACATTTGGATAGCTTAACCACTTTTGGGACGATTTTAATTATGCACATATATGTATGCCTACGGTATATTCGGTCATATGAACTTACACATGTATATGTGGCCTAGAAAAGTATCCGAATATAAGTAAGTGACTAGGGCATAATAGTTGTCCATACATTGATGAGTTTGGTATGAAGGTTGACTGACTATATATTTTTAGGCTATGTGACATTCGACTGGGGTAATGTTGAATATGATAATGTACAATTTTTGAATCTTAATAGTTGATATATAAAAAGAATATATCAATATGTATTGTTACATGACTTAATTTAATATAAATAATTATATTTACTAGTTGTCGTTTGTTTGTGACTTACTAAGCTAAATTAGCTTACCATGTGTTTATTTTTCCTGTTTTATAGACTTTTGGATCAAGTTACAAGCGAGAAAGGAAATCATCAGCAAGATCATTACACTATCCACTGTTTCGGTATTAAAATATATGAACTTATGCTATGGCATGTATAGGCTGGATTTTTATTTTGAAGATACCAGAAGTTAGTTATGTATAAAAGCCATGCAAAAATGGCTATGAATGATGTTCAAACTTAAGTATTTTTGATCATGTCAAATTATAAGATGTGCTTAATTTGTTTGCTAGTGGTTTTAACAATTCGGTCATGATATATAGATATGCGTATGCTAAGGATTTGATATGTTTTGATAATCCTTGAAATTTATTTCAGTAGCTTTTTTAAGGATACTAAGGGTAGGTGTAAACTTTGATGGTGGAATAATTTTGTTTGGTTGTAATGTATGATAGTCCAAATGGATAATTTGATATTTGGCCTTATGACCATACTAGGCGTTATCGTGATGTCTAATTTGAGTGAAATCCCAAATTGAGTTGTGTGCTCAAAATGTTTCTCGTTCGAATGATAAACTTGATAAGTGAATCGGTAAATGGTTTTATGTATTGAATTAATGTATGTATGGTTTTTTTAAAATCATATATATATATATATATATACAAATATTTAGACGAGGTGTGCATAAGAGTATGATTGATATCGCATGTGAAATTAGACAAAAGCTTCGAGGTATGATTTGATGGATTTAATAGGCATATGTATTTCATTACGAATGATAATGGTTGATGCTTGCTAAGTGTTTGAATACCAACTTAATTATGATGCACCCAATTCGCGTTAGTGATTTAAAGTTTATTTTATATGATCATGTTACTTGTTTATGAAGGTGCATTTCTGTATATCCGCATGTTTATATACGTTTATTAGATTTGAACCTTGTTATATAATATTGCTTGTTGAGCTGGTAATAAATTGAATAATAATGTTGCATGTTATGTTTTTCCTTGGTAAAATATATGCATGTGTAAACTTATAAAATGTCGATATTTTGTTTATGAAATATGAAATTGTTAGAATGTGAGTCTCGTCCGGTAATGCCTTGTATCCCTAATTCAGCAACGAATACGGGTTAAGGGTGTTACAAAGTATCAACAGTGGGTCTAGCCGGTGACATACTCGTATCCAAGTTAGACATACTGCACATCGAGGACGACTCAACTCGAGTCCCTCTACGGCGCCCGTCGCGCCCACGAGTACCACAACCATGTGTTCCACGAGCACTCATCGTATTCACAATTTATCTATATTACAAAGTTTTATGTATCAGTTTAAGTGTTTATTAGCAAGTATTTGATGCTTCAAATAAGTATCAGAAGGAATTTTCAAGAATTTCAGAAATTTTCAGTCTCTAACGAACTTAGTACAGTTTTAATTGTTTCAGAATTTTCTAACTAAAGTATGTATAAGTTAGAAGTACTTACAAGATTGACTCCGGAGATTTAGAATTCCACAACTTTCTTGTTAGATTAAAAAATAAACTTTATTTGGAAAAATAATTTTTACAAATACAGTTTTGAACCCAAAATTTCACAGCCTGAGTTTTGAAACTGTAGCATTGATACCACTAAATGTAACACCCCAAATCCGACCTAGACGTTATGGTCGAATCTAGAAATTTTACGTAAAATAATCATAAATCTGACTTTCTCTTATTGAAAAACTTTTCGTATCTTTGCTAATTAAAAACCCATTTTATAGGAAAACATTTGTCATACTTAATCGTTAAAAATCGTCAATTGTTTACATTTTCTAAATAAATCGAATAATTTTGCAACAAAAGTTCTTAAGACGTTACATTTTGGAAAATTGAGCTTGTTTTCTTAAAAACAATTAACCGCAGAAACATAGTCATTTTTAGAAAAATTGTTTTATTGAATGTCTTGCCAAAACCCAAAATAAAAGTCTAAATCCAAAAATAAACCCAAATGTCCAGAGAGTCCAAAGATTACAAAACTCTCAAATGAAATTTTAAATAGGCCAAATTTATGTAAATAGAGTTTTACAAAATTGTGGACATATCCGAGCTCTCGTCGCACCGACCTGCCTAAGTCTAAGGGTTACCTAAAAGTAACAGACAAACAGAGAGTGAGTTTTATAACTCGATGTGTAATTTAATAGAAGCAGAATCACAGATTTAATACAAAATAAAATAAATACTAACGAATGTCTCATGTATAATCAGAGCCATATGCAAATTACAATCCAACCTTCATCCACTACATACCATCTCCAACCATCCCAGCACACCATATGGGGTATTAAACACCCACCCAGCCCTACACACCAATTAATGTCCTTACAACACATTTCAAAAAAATTGCAACTGTATTGTTAGTATAATGGCGAGTAACGCCTCACGTAGAACACTTCCTCCACATAATACATAACCCGTCTTATAGCCAAATACAAACAGAATACCAGATATAACAGAATAATAGAAACCAAAATGTATATACCATGCATGCTTGTATAAAAGATATTAAACATGCTTATACAAAACATATCAAACATATCGCATCTCATTACATGCACTTAGGTGTTGTTTACATCAAATTCATACTAACAGATTAGCAGATTTCATGCTTTTAAGCTTATATAAACACATGCCAACCCCACAGAATGCGCACAGTCGATCGGGACGACATGTATGACCCTAGGGAAAAATACTAAAATTTGGGCCCACACATCTGTGTGGCCCCCTCGGCCCAAAATGGCTTGCCCGTGTGTTACACACGGCCTACCACATTGCCTGGCACACGGCTGTATGGCGTCGACAGGCCCCAATTTTGGCTTTCGCCATTCACTATTTTTCGGGTTTCTTGTTACACACCTAGCTTGATTTTTATGCGAAAGCAACCACGTAATATCCCAAACCTAAAAATAACAATTAACACCCGCAAATTCAATAAGGGCTCGTAAAATCTAATCAAACAAAACTACCTGTAATAGCCCAAATTTTAGCGATGTCGAAAATAGTGGTTCGAGACCACCGAATCCGACAAATGAACTCGTAGATTATATTATTTAACATTTATGAGCCAAATGTAGTTTTTAAAAGATTTTTGAAATAGTAAATTGTGTTTTATAAAGATTTATTTGGTCAAGAAATTGAGAAAAAGAAGTATCGAAATCTCGGTGTTATAAACCGAGCCATAAATATTTTATGAATATTTCGGAGTGTCAATAATGTAGTATTAAAATTTCGTTAGAAAAATTTGACGTTTGGGTGGTTAATTAAATAAAAAAGGACTAAATTGCAAAAGTGAGAAAGTTTTGTTGCCAGGAATAAATACTCAAAATTTGAGGGGTTAAAGTGTAAATATGAAAGAGTTGACGGACTAATAGTGCAAATATTTTAAGGGTGGAATGATCTAAAAACTAAGGAAAATTGATGAATTAGGACCAAATTGAATAGGAGAAGAATTGTGAGGGACTAAATTGTAATTTTACCAAATTAAGTGATGACTAAAGAATGGAATTTTAAAAGATCACAAAGGGCAAAATAGTCAATTGGAAGAGAGAGAAATCTAGAAAGTATGATGATGTTGGTGATATTTTTATAATTATTTAATTAGATAATTATTATTTATGTAATATTTTAATAAGATATTTTATTATTATAATATTTTATCTAGTGTATATATATGTGTGTATGGAAAGAAAAAAAAACACAACACACCACCCATATTTTTCATGCATTCACGTTAGAAGAGAAAAAAGGAGAAGAAAGTTTTACTTTCTTTACAATTTTGTCCTTCCACCAAAAAATTCACCATTTTCACTTAGAAATCAAAAGAATTTCCATAATTACCAAAGAGAGAAAATGTTAAGGAGACTATGGAAAGTTAGAATATCAAGTTGGATTCAAGAAATAGAAGCTGGAGGAGAGAGAAAATCAAGTTAAATATTGAAATCAATGGTACAAGGTAAGTACATCAAGATTTCAATATATTTTTAAGTTTGATATTATTGAAAAAGTATGGAAATTATGTTAATGTAGAGTTTTCTTATACATAGATCTATGTTTTTGATGTGTTTGTGAAGAGAAAATAAGAGAAAGTGATGGGAAATGTGTAGAGAAAGTAAATAAGGGTGTTATAAACTTAGTAATTAATATCTTGCTAAAACAGCTTTTGATAACAGCAGTAGCCTAACTTTGAAAAATCACAAAAAATGGTAGAAATTGAATTAGAAATTGAATAAGATATGAAATTAAATATTATTGAGCCTATTTTCATATAAAAGAAACAGAGCAAGTAAAGGAATTCTATATTCTGAGATATTTATATTTTTGTAAGACTGGTTCAGAATGATTTCGAGATACTCTGTTTTGACTTGGAAAAATCATTAAAAATTGTAAAAAAAAAATTTGAGATATAATTTATATGGTTAGATTCCTAAATGAGTCTATTTTTAGAATAAATATATGAGAACATCATTTGAATTCTTTACAAGAAGATGATTAAATTTTAGCGAAGAGTGGTCAAAACTGTCTAACAGCAAAACAGAGGAGACTTTAATGAATAAACTGTACTAATTGGCTAAACCAAAAATTCTGAAAATTTTATGGTAATAGGATATGTGAGTCTAGCTTCAGGAAAAATTAACAGGTCTTAATTTGGAGTTCTGTAGCTCAAGATAAAAATAATTTAGTGACTATGACACAAATGGATAGCTTGAATCTACACATAAGTAAATAGTGGAAATTAAAGATAATGCTACTTATTTATACTAAGGATGTGGATGGAGTGGAGGAGGAGGAAAAATATATGAATGACTTGTGTATAAATTGATCACATGCTTGCTTATAATCAATAAATGTTGAATTAGAAATGAGATAATATTTTATTTGGAATAATTACTATGAAATTATGATTATCGTTATAATACAAAAATCGAACTTGTGAGTTGATATGGCTAAATTTTAGTGAATGATGAAAATGGACCCAATAAGTGATTTGTCAAATTAGATTGTGATTGGCAGGAAGAGTTAATGAGTTGCATGCTTATAAATTATTACACATATTTGTCTGAAATACATGGAAATGATGGTAAATGATACATGGAAATATAAGACTATGATATATAAACATGGAATATGTTTGGTGAATGAGTTCATTTGTGATTATATATATATGTACATCTTGAGTATACTATCTATATGAATTGATAATTCAAATGAATTAATGAGAAAAGTTCTAATATGAAACAGTATGATTTCGAAATGAAATATTATGAAACGTACTTGAAATACACTAATATGTCTTGTATATGTTATTTGAGTTCATGATGTGGGAAGTAAATTTGTATATAAGTAGTGTATCGTTTTTAATTACATTTCCATAATTTGATATAATTTATGAAATAATGTTGAATATTTGATGTAATTGATAAAGTATCGGAAAGTGAGATAATTTCCTGGTTGAACATTAGGAATAAAAAATGGATATTAGGGACCTGTGTGGATATCTAAGTGAAATACACCCATGGAACCTAAGTGAAACAAGTCCATGGTATGGTGCCAAGTGATATAAGTCCATGGCATCTAAGTGAAATAAGTCCATGGCATTGTGCTAAATGTGATTAGCTCGAGAACGAGCCTATGTGATCTATGTGAAATAAAGTAGCTTTGACTACAAGTGTGGCACTATGTGAGATGTCCTGATGTATCCATTATTATTCTGATGTGTTCAATGGGAATTGAATAAAAAAATGACTAAGTGAAAATGAATGTGATTATGATGATGATGATATTTGTACATGGAATTTATTGATGGATACGTGCATCCATGAATATAAAATTATATACCTTGAAAGTATTACATGTATAACGATGATATTTCGGATGGTTTAATGAATAAAGTTCTGGCATGGAATAATCTGAGCATGAGATAATTAATTATGAAGTTAAACTTGAAATACATGGAAATCATATTTATTTGATATATTGAAAGATGAAATGGAAAATACATGTATGTGAAACTTACTAGATAATTACGCATATTCAGGATTATGAACTGTTATACAAAATTTTTGAAAATGATGGTACATGAAATATTAATATAATGAATTGAATGATTCATGTTTATGAAGGAATGGCAAGAGAATGATATACGTCATGACATGTAAACCTGTGACTATCTCTAATACGTGATATATGGAAATTACGTAAGTTTTGATGAGCAATAAACTCAAGTGTGACATGTTGATAAAATAAGTTTATCAATATTTTATTTATAGGAAATATGTTCAAGTATGTTAACAAGTGTTATTATTATTGCTGTTGACGCTTAGATAAGTACCAAATTACTGGTTGAATGATAAAATGCTTATTTTATGATGTATTAAAAGGGTAAGCGCTCAAATGAAAATATATTTGTGTTCATGCTAGAGTGGTAAGTATTAAGTTGTGAAATTCTCTTATAAACTAAATTATCTAAATTTGTTTTAAAAATTTTGGTACTGTCTTGTAACCCTATTCCGGTGACGAATTCGAGTTAGGGACGTTACACAACCACAATCGACATGCTCAGCCCTTCTTAAAATATCGAGCCCGACGTCGCTAGAGGCACACCAACCACACCTTGGACCTCTCTTAAAATATCAAACTAATTAGATAACACAACCAAAATAGAAGGAACACTCGAATTCCTTATCACACTAACGAAATCCCGAAATCCCCATAAACCCAAAGAACAATTTCGCAAGAGAACAAAGTAGAAACCAATAGAGCCTTACCGCCAAGGATTGAAACTAGCCCAACAAAAATCACACAGCCCGAGAGAAAAAAAAATTGAATTAAGAATATGGGAGAACCAAACAAAAAAAATTAAAAGTGATAGAACTTCCGAAGGAAAGAAAAAAAGAACAGAGAAAGCAAGGAAAGAGAGAGCAAAACTAAAAACAAAAAAAAATCGTGAAACAATATGGTGGCAGACGTAGGAACCAATTTCTCGTTTAACCACCTGATTTTTTAAAAAATAAAAATAATAGTAAAATAAGATTAAGATAAACTATATATATATTAAAAGAAGTTAAGTCCCGATCGAACACCTCTTTTGAACACCTAACCCAAGCTTAACAAAAACAATTAATTGCCCATGCCAAGACACGAACCAAAGACCTCCAAGACATAACTCCAACCCTTAACCACAGAAACAAATACATATTTATGACATATTTTAACAAATAACAACTCATATTTTTGGGACGTTACACACCCACAACTGTTTCACCATTTAAAAATGGTTTTATTATTCATTTGGTCCTTAAGTTCCTTAAAAATTCATAGCAATTAACTTTTATCACTTTTACAATTTAGTCCTTTTTCCTTAATTAACTATCAAATCATTGAAATTGGAAGACCAAACTTCAATCCATTTCTACAACAACTCTGTAAATATTTAATAAAAATATTTGAGAGATTGGTTTATGAAAATGAGGTCTCGATACCATATTTTTCAAAAACTACTGGCTTTCAATGTGCACCACTTGTACCTTGCCTAACTAACCAATTAATAAAATCTATAAAATTGAGACTCACAATAACACCATATTTAACTCGTAAATATAAAATAATAATATTTACAAACTCACTCGTTAGAATTGTAACACCCCAAACCCAACTTAGACCTTATGGTCGAATTATGATGGTTACAAAGTATGAGTGTATTTAAAAATATTTGCTTATAAAATTAGCTTATTTAAACCGTTTTGCTTCAGTTCTTTATTTTGTAGAACACAATGCTCCGGTTATATATTCGCTGTGGAAAAGTCCCTTAGAATTATTATTCTTGGAAAATCATTTAATTTCATAAGTTGTTTGACTGGTTTTGTTTATCATAAATCATACAGGCTTATCAAAAAACCAACTAGAAGTATATTTTGCAAAATCCAAAAACCAAAGTAAATGTCCCAAAATTAAACAATTTAAAAGTCTGTAATAAAAATCCAAAACAAGATTAAAGTTCAAATAACCGAACTGAGCTTTAGGATCACCACCAAACCTAAGTTTGAGGATTGGATGAAATACGGTAAATTAACAGAGTAAGCTAAAAAGCCTAGTGTGTGCCTTGGCCCATATACGGAAATCATACCAGAATATGCTTATATGCAAGTATCAAAATAATAGACCAAAACATCATAACCCTACCCCCATTCACTACACACCATCTCTGTCCAACATATCACACCAAATAGGACTACGAGAGCCCCTTCATCCATCACACCATGTCGTGGTCCTATGCCACTCAAAAATTGTGTAGCTGAGCTGCCAGACATTGCAGATATACAGCCAAAAATGTAGTATTACCACTATAATCACACTTCCTCTGACAAATATCATATCCCACCCCAATGCATACACATTATCATACTAATATCTCATGCAACATATAATCTTATCGAAACAGAAATATGACATGTTCATCAGTGTCATTAATACAGATTTATCAAAAACTTAAACCAAGTTACTAGTCAATATCATGCTTACTAACATACAAATACATAAACTTACAGTCTTATATGCTCATAGAGTATCCAAAGAGCCAATTTCAAAATCTTATTCTTAGCCCAAAATGGGCCCACATGCCCATATGTTCCACATGGTCCAATAAGCCAAAATGTGTGTCCCACACACTCTACTTGATTTGCCTATGTGATGCACACAACTAGCCACATGGCTATGCGATGTAGACTACAATTTGAAAAAAACTTAATTTTCCAGATTTTTCCAAGTTTGAATTGGTGTTTTCTAGTTAGAACACACACCTAATGTTTCCTAATTAACAACACTACAATGCACTCCTGAATCCTACACACAACATCCAGAACAAGCTTATTAAACCACACATAAAAATTGATTTAAAGAATTCCACACAAAATTACTTAACGAACAGCCCCCAAACACGTTGTTTGGTCACTTACCCTGAAAAAATCAGAGCTAAACGACTATTAGACTATTGGAGGCTTACGTAACTCGCAATTATCACCTAAAAAAACCAAAATTCTCTCCAAAAATAAAACAACCTTCAATAAATAAACAAAACTAATTATGATAGAAAGTTAACAATACAAAATTTGTTCAACTATACCAATATTTCGAGCACACACAACTAGCAGTGATTCCGAAAGGAACAATGCACGAAACTTTAAAACTTGGATTGTAATAAAACAAAACAAAGTACAGAAAAATAGAATAGATAAGGAAAAATGAAGTGTTGATAAAGGTAAAGTAGATCAAAAAGCAAAAGAGAAGAAAAATAAAAGGAAAGAAACGTAAAACGAAGAGAAGTAAATAACATGCCAAAAAGAGAAGAAGTTTGGATGGTAAGTGGGGGAGGAAAAATAGGAAGGTTTTGATATAGTTTATTTTTCAAAAAAATAAAATAGTTTAATTTGACAATATCTTAGTCCACCGGATTATTTAGAGTTCAAATTTAACTCAAATAATAGCACATAGTTAGAGACACTAAAAGAATTCTACCTTTGTGAGCAACAAGATTCGAACTCGAGAGCATTAGGTAAATTGAAACCTTATCATTGAACCCGTAAGCTTATTCTTGTTAGCAACTAACTAAATTTAAAGATAAGCCCTAAGACCCAAGTTTGACATAACTCAAAGTAATGGGAAAATTCTAAAATAAGGGAATCAAGCTCAAGACCTATGCAAACACCCAAAGCACTTAACCACTGAAAAAAGATCAAATTATTTGACATAATTTAACAATTCAAACTTTAGCAATTTGGGGCGTTAAAACTCTCCCTTTAAAAAAATTTTGATCTCAAAATTTACATGATTTAAAGTAATAGGAATACTATTGACAGATCAAATTTTCTGATACCCACGTAGCTTCTTCAATACCATGATTCCACAATAGAACATTAACCAACGAAATCTTTTTCCTCAGCAGAACATTTACTTGTAACAGCCCGAATTAGGGCCTAAACGGAACAGTGGTTTCAAGACCACAAATCTGACATAGAAAAATTTATTTCGATAAAGTTTTAATGGCCTATTGTGTGATTGATAGCATAAGTGAAAATTTAGAAAATAAATTTTATCGATAAAGTGCTCGATTGAGTGATAAGACTAAATTGCAAAAATTTCAAAATGTGAGTTCTAGAAGCATTTAGTGTGTATTTGAATTGGATTCATACATTAGGAGTCCTTATTTAGCAATTAGACCAATTTATGGCATGATGGACAAAAATTCCCATGGAAGGAAAAAATTTGCAAAGAAGGCCGTTAAGGGCATTTTGGTCATTTGGATATTAAAAGAAATAAAAAGGGAAAATAAGGCCAAAAAATGTCCATCTTCTCTAAGGGTTGGCTGAATTTCTCTTGGACACCAAAGCTAGGGTTTTTCAATGTTTTAAGCTCCAAGTAAGTGACTCCTAGCCCCGTTTTTCATGTTCTTCGTATTTTTTAAATCCTCAAACTTTGACCTAGCTTTCTATACCACTATTTTAAGCTAGGGTTCATGTTCAAAAATTTACCCATGTGTGTCATGAAAGCATTTTGATGTTTATTGGTAGAAAATGGAAGTTTAATGTGTAGTAAACAACTTTTGCTAAGTGATTTTTCATGGAAATGCATTTAGGGACTAAAATACAAAAGTTGTAAAATGTGTATAAGTTGTGAAATGTTGAAAATTGTGGGCTGCTATAAGAGAGAAAAATGGTCAACTAGGCTTAGGAATGTAGAAAAATAGACACATTTCATTTTACGAGCCTAGGGACTAAATTGTAAAAATTGGTAAAGTTAGGGGTAAAATTGTAAAAATTATCATAGGATGGTTTTGTGTCCAATTGAGTAATGTATGTATTGAATGAGTTAAATTTGATGTTATAGATCAAGAACGACGTGAAATCGACCTTGACTGTGAAAAAGGCAATGTATCAGACTAAATCGAAAAGATTTACTTTTTTGCACCGAGGTAAGTCTTATATGTAACTAATCAGTTATTCTATTTATTATGCTTAATTATTTTAATTATTTTGAAATTTTGGAATTTTGTATCAAAATATTGAATACGTGATGTAATGAAACCGATGAGTAAAGAAAAGTCCCAATTGAACCTTTGGAATCGTTAGGATACGAGTGACATGTCACTGGGAAACTATTGACTGTTGTCGACTATTTATGTGATTCCGGGTGCTGGTCTAGTTCGACTACCAATGGCTAGGTAATCCTACATTTGTTGCAGATACTTGTCAGCTTGTGTGAGCAGCACTGAGTAGTATCGACTACACCGTCAGCTTGTGTGAGTAGACCCGAGAATAGCTCATTATTGAGCCCTTATGTGATCAATGGTAGCTTTGGCTATGTATTATTGGTAGCTTCGACTACATTATGTGTGGCACTTGTGCCTTAATCCATGTATCCTTTAGCATTCCATGTAGTTCATTAGGTTATTCGAATCGATTTGATAAAATGTTATTGTATGTGAAAAGATTTGATCGTATGTTTAAGAATGTGTATGTGCAAGTTATATGAAAACTATCATGTGTGCTACGTGCTTAATGTATGTATTGAATCATGTGGTAAGATCACATGTGTAAGTGATAATTTCCAAACTTAATTATGTGATAGGAAAACTTATTTTCCATTTGCTATGTCCATTTAGTTTTAAATTCTCATAAATTTTGCATATAGACTTACTAAGCTTTACAACTTACCCCTTCCCTTTTCCCTTCCCTTATAGGTTCGTCAAGCTAGTCCAAGGTTCAGTGATCATCAGGATTCCATCAACACTATCAACAATCATTTTGGGTATTTGATTATGAACTTTGAATCTTATGGCATGTATAGGTGGTCTATTGTTTGGTTAAGTGTCATAGTTCTTTGGGTCCATTTGTTGATAGTGGCGTTTTGGTACTTTGGCCATGAGAAATGAGTCATGAATGGTTAAGTCATATTTTGTCAAAAATGTTGTAATCTATAAATGTGCAAACTTACATAGCAAATGAAAAATGTGTGTGGATGTGCATGTATGATGATAGATAAAGTTAGTGTGTGGATGGTTTAATATGTATGTTTGGATGGTAGTTTATGTTATGTTGTGAATTGGAAAAAATTGGCTAGTATTGGTTTGTGTTTTAGGGTGGCAATTGGCTTAGAAAATAGCCTATAATTTTCCACATGGGTAGACACACAGGAGTGTGTCTAGGCTGTGTTTCAAGGTGGCAATTGGCTTGGAAAATAGCCTATAATTGTCCATATGGGTAGACACACGGGTATTTGTCTAGGCCATGTGTGACACATGGTCAACCCCATGGGCGTGTTGATAGGTCGTGTGTCCCCTGCACCTGAAATTATGAAAATTAAATGCTTTGTAGTAAACACACGGGTGGAGACATAGTCGTGTCTCTCGACTGTGTGATAGACACGACCTAGCCCACAAGTGTGTGGCTTGGCCGTGTGACAAAAACTTCTCGATGACATCATAAACAAAATGCCCTAGTTTTTCACACGGGGTAAAGACACGGGCGTTGAGGCCGTGCAAAGGACACGGGCCAGAGTCACGGGCATGTGCTTGGCCGTGTGAGAACCCCTGTAGGTTTGAAATGAAAAATAATTTCGCAGGGCTAAAGACATAGGCGTGTGCGACCACACAGCCTGCCCACACGGGCGTGTCCCTGTCCCACACGAGCGTGTGCCATGTTTTGAGTCAAATTTTCATAAGTGTTTGAGACGTTCTAGTTTGGTCCTGGATCATACTTAATGTATCGTTTGGGCCTCGTAGGCCCATAATGTGGATGTTATAAGTATGGATGAAAAAGTTTTAAATTTTATGTGAAATTTATGTGTCAAAATCAAATGATCATGCGAGTGTATGTTTGGTAATGCCTCGTACCCGTATCCGGTGATGGTTATGAGTGAGGGGTATTACATTTAGTGGTATCAGAGCAATGGTTTAGTCAGTCTTCAGACTAACATAACGAGTATGAGAGTCTAGCTATACATGCCATAATTGTGAATAGTGATAGTGTTATGGTTTCTAATCTTTAAATTGTGTTTTCATATAGTAAATGGATCTCGACTCGGTAGTAGCTGATGACGCTGAAAGTAATGTGCCAGCTCTCACTCAAGGGACGGTGCCACCCAAGAGTAGAAATGTTGAATCTAACTGGGGAAAAGAGGCTCGGGAGACCTTTCTCCATAGAATGAGTGAGTGGTATAAGGAGGTCATTCGGGCAAACTCGAATGCTCAAGCTCCCCCACTTTTTCCCATCCCTCAACCAATCTTGGTAGCCCCATAAGGTACGAAAATGACAAGACCGAGTAAGCCCCCTGTTGACAAGATTCGTAAGTATGGGGTCGAATAATTTAGAGCCAGTGTTGATGATGACCCCGAGAGGGCAGAATTTTGGTTGGAGAACATTATTCGAGTATTTGATGAACTCTCCTGCACACCCGATGAGTGTTTAAAGTGTGCCGTCTCACTTCTGAGAGACTTAGTGTATCAGTGGTGGAAAATGCTAGTCTCGGTAGGCATCAATGGTGGAAAATGCTAGTCTCAGTAGTGCCTACCGAAAGAGTTACTTGGGACTTCTTCCAAGTGGAGTTTCAGAAGAAGTATATAAGTTAGCGCTTTATTAATCAAAAGCGAAAGGAGTTTTTAGAGCTAAAACAAGGCCGCATGACTTTGTCCAAATATGAGCAAGAATTCATTCGACTTAACAAGTACGCTCGGGAATGCATTTCTACAGAAGAAATTATGTGTAAGAGGTTTGAAGAACACTAAGATATATGTGAGGATTTTGGAATTGAAGGAATTTGTTGTGTTAGTTGATCAGGCATGCAAAGTTGAGGAATTCTACATGGAAAGGAGGAAAGCAGAATTGGAGGCTAAGGATATGAAGAAGAGATCGATGGGTAAGTCACTCCAACCATCCTCAAAGAAAGTGAGAAATGTGCCAAACCATTCGACCGTTTCATCTAGAAATCTAGGTAGAACTCGTGGGAGGCAAAATATTGGTTCTAAGGCTCAGATTACTTCTGTAGCTAGTGTTGGCCATGTCAAGCCAAGTAACCCTAAATGTCAACACTATGGTAGGAGACATCCTGATGAGTGTTGGATGGTTACCGGGGCTTGCTTCGAGTGTCGCTCCAAGACCAGTTCATCAAAGACTATTTGAAAATGATAACGAAAGAAACTACTCAGAGCACTAAACCGAGCAATGTACCCAATTAGGGCCTAAATGGAACATTGGTTTTGGGACCACGAATCTGACATAGAAAAATTTATTTCGATAAAGTTTTAATGGCCTATTGTGTGATTGATCACATAAGTGAAAATTTAGTAAATAAATTTTATCGATAAAGTGCCCGATTGAGTGATAAGACTAAATTGCAAAAATTTCAAAATGTGAGTTCTAGAAGCATTTAGTGTGTAATTGAATTGGATTCATAAATTAGGAGTCCTTATTTAGCAATTAGATCAATTTATGGCGTGATGGACAAAAATGCCCATGGAAGGAAAAAAATTGCAAAGAAGACCATTAAGGGCATTTTGGTCATTTGGATATTAAAAGAAATAAAAAGGGAAAATAAGGGCAAAAAGTGTCCATCTTCTCTAAGGGTTGGCCGAATTTCTCTTAGACACCATAGCTAGGGTTTTTCAACATTTCCAGCTCCAAGTAAGTGACTCCTAGCCCTGTTTTTCATGTTCTTCGTATTTTTTAGATCCTCGTACCTTGACCTACCTTTCTATACCACTATTTTAAGCTAGGGTTCATGTTCAAAAATATACCCATGTGTGTCATGAAAGCATTTGGATGTTTATTGGTAGAAAATGGAAGTTTAATGTGTAGTAAACAACTTTTGCTAAGTGATTTTTCATAGAAATGCATTTAGGGACTAAAATGCAAAAGTTGTAAAATATGTGTATAAGTTGTGAAATATTGAAAATTGTAGGCTGCTATAAGACAGAAAAATGGTTGACTAGGCTTAGGAATGTAGAAAAATAGATACATTTCATTTTATGACCCTAGGGACTAAATTGTAAAAATTGGCAAAGTTAGGGGTAAAATGGTAAAAATTACCATAGGATAATTTTGTGTGCAATTGAGTAATGTATGTATTGAATGAGTTAAATTTGATGTTATAGATCAAGAATGAAGTGAAATCGACCTTGACTGTGAAAAAGACAAGGTATCGGACTAAATCAAAAAGATTTGCATTTTTGCACCGAGGTAAGTCTTATATGTAAATAATCAGTTATTCTATTTATTATGCTTAATTATTTTAATTATTTGAAATTTTGGAATTTTGTATCGAAATATTGAATAAGTGATGTGATGAAACCGATAAGTAAAGAAAAGTCCCGGTTGAACCTTAGGAATCGTTAGGATACGAGTGACATGTCACTGGGAAACTATTGACTGTTATCAACTGTTTATGTGATTTCGGGTGCTGGTCTAGTTCGACTACCAGTAGCTAGGTAATCCTGCAATTGTTGTTAATACCTGTCAACTTGTGTGAACAGCAATGAGTAGTATCGACTACACCGTCAGCTTGTGTGAGCAGACCCAAGAATAGCTCATTATTGAGCCCTTATGTGATAAGTGGTAGCTTCGGCTACGTATTATTGGTAGCTTCGGCTACATTATGTTTGGCACTTGTGCCTTAATCCATGTATCCTTTAGCATTCCACGTGGTTCATCGGGTTATTTGAATCGATTTGATAAAATGTGATTGTATGTAAAAATATTTGACCGTATGTTTAAGAATGTGTATATGCAGGTTATATGAAAACTGTCATGTGTGCTAAGTGCTTAGTGTATGTATTGAATCATGTGGTAAGATCACATGAGTAAGTGATAATTCCCAAACTTAATTATGTGATAGGAAAACTTATTTTCCATTTGCTACGTCCATTTAGTTTTAAATGCTCATAAATTTTGCATATAGACTTACTAAGCTTTATAGCTTACCCCTTCTCTTTTCCCTTCCCTTATAGGTTCGTCAAACTAGTCCAAGGTTCGGTGATCATCGAGATTCCATCAACACTATCAACAATTATTTTGGGTATTTGATTATGAACTTTGAATATTATGGCATGTATAGGTGGTCTATTGTTTGGTTATGTGTCATAGTTCTTTGGGTCTATTTGTTGATAGTGGTGTTTTGGTACTTTGGCCATGAGAAATGAGCCAGAATGGTTAAATCATATTTTGTCAAAAATGTTGTAATCTATAATTGTAAAAACTTGCATAGCAAATGAAAATGTGTGTGGATGTGCATTCATGATGATAGATAAAGTTAGTGTGTGGGTGGTTTAATATGTATGTTTGGATAGAAGTTTATGTTATGATGTGAATTGGAAAAAATTGGTTGGTATTGGTTTATGTTTCAGGGTGGCAATTGGCTTGGAAAATAGCCTATAATTGTCCACACGGCTAGACACACAGGCGTGTGTTTAGGCCGTGTGTGACACATGGTCAGCCCCATGGGCGTGTTGATAGGTCGTGTGTCCCTTGCACCTGAAATTATAAAAATTAAATATTTTGTAGTAAACACATGGGTGGAGACATGGGGCATGTGTCTCGACGGTTTGATAGACACAGCCTAGCCTACAAGCATGTGGCTTGGCCGTGTGACGAAAACTTCGTGAAGACGTCATAAACAGAATACCCCAGTTTTTCACACGAGGTGAGGACATGGGCGTGTTGAGGCCGTACGAAGGACACGAGCTAGAGATACGGGTCTGTGTTCGGCCGTGTGAAAACCCCTATAGGTTTGAAATGAAAAACAATTTCGCACGGGCTAGAGACATGGGCGTGTGCGACCACACGGCCTACCCACACGGGCGTAATTTTCATAAGTGTTCGAGAAGTTTTGGTTTGGTCCCGGATTGTACCTAATGTATCGTTTGGGCTTCGTAGGCCCATAATGTTGATGTTATAAATATGAATAAAAATGTTTTAAAATTTACATGAAATTTTTGTGTCAAAATCAAATGATCGTGCGAATGTTTGTTCGGTAATGCCTCGTACACGCGTCCGGCGATGGTTATGGGTGAGGCGTGTTACATTACCTCATGATCAAAAATCTAAACCAGCTCATCCTCAAAATATAATACTGGCCTCAAGTCAACCTCCTCAACTGAAATCACATGAGATGGATAACAAAGATAATGCCTCAACATAGAGACATGAAAAATGTCATGAATACGGTCTAACTTCAAAGTTAGCTCTAACTGATACCCAACTGGCCCTCTACGCCCCAGAATCTTATAGGGGCCAATAAACCTAGTGCTTAACTTGCCTTTATGGTCGAACTTCAAAACCTTCTTCCATAGAGAAACCTTAAGGAAAACATGATCCCCCACTTTAAACTAGATATCCTTCCTCTTAAGATTTGCATAAGATTTTTGTCTATCAAAAGCAGCCTTTATTAGTCTCGAATCAATCTGAACTTATCCTCAATCTTAGCAACCATATCTGTGACACCCTAAACCTGACTGGGGTGGACCAGCCCGAATTCGAAGCGTTACATTGGCCACCAAAGCAACTCTCCAGTTAACGACCATCTGACACAAACCCCAACCTTATAACACCTCATTTATGACTAATTAACTATCATTTATTAATGCGGAAGCACTTTATGAACCATTTTTAAATTTTTTTCTATGTATTTAAACCTAAGGGTATTTTGGTTATTTTTCCACCTAAGGTTAAACTATCCTGAGTTCATAACTATGTCTAATTCAAGTTTTATTATTAAGGACTAAATCATAACTTTTATAAAATTCTAGTATATTTTCCAAATTAAAAATTAAGAGTGTTTCCACCAAATATTAATAGTTACAAGTCTAATCCTAAAATATTACCAAATTTCCCTATCATTAAAGGCTTCAATTAATCTAATCAAGTTTTAGGACTAAATTATAAATTAAGCAAATTAGAATAATAAATTATAAAAACCAAAAATCAAACCCCCAAAAACCCACGCCAATGTGAAAAAAAAAACACGTCCGTGTGCATACTGCTGCACCTATTTTGTCAAAATTTCGTTTTAATGACCCGATTTTACATATTTTATTTACCCATTAAACTTAAAATAGTTACAATTAATTACCATAAACAATCACACATCTCCAATTTAATTTATTTACAACAAATAAGCAACAATTAACCAAAATTTAACACCCAGTTACATGCTTAGCAAACATCTATTAATTTACACAAGCTACATACCTTAGTCACAAGCAATCCACTCCATGGTAAGCCTCAATTAAACATTGTTTGTATAAAATACATGCTTCATACACCGTGTTATCAACCACCATGTGAACACACATCAGTATACCATAAACTAAACATCAATTAGACATAAAATCATGTATTAAAGGAATTATAAAATCACCAAAATTAAGTCCAAAATTTAATGTCCAATGTTCATTACAAGTAAAGTAACACTAGTCTCAAAAGCATCACAATGCCCCTATACAGTCTCTAAAGTAAATTTCTTAAGCCACTACCGAGCCTTATTCTTGGATCGCCCTTACACTTGTTTCTCGACTCCTTTCACCCAAAAATGCTCTACACGAAATGTGAGGGTGTGAGCTTAAAAAGCTCAGTGAATGATAGTAAAAAATCAAGTAATTTGCACCCAATCATGCATAAATCAAAGCAATCATGCATTAAATTTTTAGTTACAACATGTTAACATTTCACCATAACATCACATGTTATTTTAAGAATTAAGAATCAATTTTTCCATGGCAAGTAAAATCAATCTTTTAACACATAAACATTCAATTATATTGGCATAATACATCAATGGCAATAAGTCAACGTGTGATCATACATTGGATAAACGGATCTCTGAACTCTTACAAATCAAATACAATCCTCCGAATTGAGCGGGTCAAAGCCACATGCTCCTTTATAGCTCCTCAAATAACCTGACGAGTAGAGACTCAAGCTCAACACTCCCTTATCTACTCCAAACAAATCAGTTCAATAAGAGGCATATGCTCACAATATCACAAATAATGGTGAATACTCACAAATCCTATGGCATGCCAACTATATCCAATGGATCCACCATGCATAAAATCTGTTGTTTAATCACTTAATTTAGGATGTTAAAATGCAAGTAAAAGCATGTTGCTAAGCAATTTTAACATCAATAAAATTAAGCATAGCAAATATCATTTTCCTAATATTCATATACCAATTAGAACACCTTTATCAAATGTTCAATAAATCAACAATTCATGCACCAAATATCAATTTATTCTATATAATTTAATCATGCTAAAAGCATAATACACAACTTACCAAACCAATTGCATTTTGCTCCTTTATAAAATAAAATTTATTTTTTTGCAAATCCAACCATCCAATATGCAATTAAGTCATTAATAACACCAATTAAACCTTTAATTTAACACATAATCAGGCCAATTTACCAAATTACCCTTAATATCTCTCACCTCCACACTTAGCTCTTTAAGAAAAAAATGTGTTCAAACAAACAAGTTTGAGCTTCAATTCTGATTTACATGTTCCTCTAACAAAGACAAAGTATGCATTACAAACTAACAATAGCAACAAGAAACATGAAATTTGATCAAATATATGAATCTAAATCATTGCTCTAAACTACCTTACCGATGTTGCACAACTAAGACGAAATATGGAATTCCTCAACTAAACTCCCTTTTCAGCACATCAAACCACTTCTAATCTTTATTCCTAGTCTAATAACATATATTCTAAGTATTAATTTTTTCATTTAATCTGTTTCATAATTTTTTGAAAAATCATCCATGTTCTTGATCAAATTCGAATTTCTCATAATTGATCCATAAAATGTACTTGATCTTTTGGTTTAAAATTAAAAACCTCTTATTAGACCTATTTTGAGCATAGACATCCATTAATATTTGGATTCCAACTCAACATTAAAGATCCACCATTGTTGATCCTCAAATTTAAGAAAGAAGAAATTAAAGTTGAAAATCCATTATAATCACTTTAATTAACAAATAATGACTGACATCAACTTAACAACAAGTTTAGAGATGATGATTACCTTCAATAGAACTCAAATCATTGATTCGGAAGTTTGAATCAAAATGCTTGAAGAAATTCGTATGACTTTTTGCCCAACTTTGAAAATTATTTCAAAAGATTTTAGAGAGAATTTTGGGAGAGAAAATGTTTAGATCTATTCTCTAATATTTGGTTTATGAAAACAAGCAAAAAGGAAGAAAAAGGTCTCAATTCAGGTAAAAATGAGTGAAAAGTGAGGTAGTTGCAGAGTTTTTAAAATTGAAAACCCCCACCTAATTTTTAAATTTTGGGGAATTTGCCATCAGGCCACTCCTCTTTTTCCCTTGTTTTACAATTTGCTCCTTTCCCTCAAAAATTTTGAAAATATGATTTATTTGCTATAAAACCTCTTACATATTTCCCTTGTTTTTAAAATTAGTCTCATTTAATTAATATTTTAAATCACCCAATTAAACCCCCATTTTAAATTCCAATATAACCCAAAATATTTATTTTTAATAAAAATTTATTTAAAATCATAAAATTAATTTTTCTAAAAATATTTTTATTTTTCGAAATATTTTTACCGATGTTTTTTAGATGAAATTAAGCCAACTAATTAAGAATATAAATCGCTAATTAACTTGATTAATTTCTAATTTTCACTTGGAACCTGATAAACTTACCCGAAACTACTAGACCTCTTTTCGGGGCCTTACAATATCCGGACCCAAAACCTTTCTCTCTACCAACTCAGTCCAACAAAGTGGAGTACGACACTTACGATAATACAAAGCTTCATAAGGTGCCAGCTGAATACTAGACTGAAAACTATTATTATAACCAAATTCAACCAGTGGTAGAAACTCCTCCCAATTACCACGAAAATCAATAACACAACTCTGTAGCATATCCCCTAAAACCTGAATCACCCTCTCGAACTAGCCATCAGTCTATGGATGAAATGTTGTACTGAAGTCCAACTGAGTATCCAAAGCCTCATGCAGCTTCTTCCAAAATCAAGAAGTAAATCAGGGATCTCGATCTGAGATAATCGATATTGGAACCCCATCAATTCTAACTATCTTAAAAATGTAAAGCTTCGCTCTGAGAGAACAATCGATCCATGATGACCCAAATAGAATCCTTCTTAGTAGGTGTTAAGGGCAACCCACTAACGAAGTCCATAGTTACCCATTCCCACTTCCGCATGGAATCTTAACGGGTTGAAGCAAATTAGAAGGAAGTCGGTGCTCAGCCTTAACCTAGTAGCACTTCAGACAATGAGACATAAAATCAGTTACTTCACGTTTCAAACAAGATCACAAGTACAACTCTTGAAGATCATGGTACATTTTATTACCGTCAAGATGCATAGCGTAAGGGCTACTATGCGCTTCCCGTAGAATGGATTGCCTCAAATCCACATCACTTAGTACACAAATTTGACCTCGAAAACACAAAATACCATCATTGTTAAACCCAAAATCTAAAGTCTTAACCTCATCAATCTACTGAACTCGGCTAATCAAAAAATCATCTAAAAGTTGTTTATCTCTAATATCATTAATTAAAGTCAGCTTAACTTGAAACTCGGCTAAAATTCCACCATCCTCAAACAGACTTAGGTGAGAAAACATTGCCCTCAATTTAGACATAGATCTCCAACTAACAGCATCAAGCACCACATTGGCCTTACCAGGATGATACGCTATCGTGCAATCATAGTATTTAAGCAACTCAATCCATCTAGTCACCTAAGATTCAACTCCTTCTAAGTAAAGAAATACTTGAGGCTCTTATGATCAGTGTAGATGATACACCTTTCACCATACAGATAGTGCCTTCAGATTTTCAGTGTGAAGACAACTGCAACTAACTCAAGATCATGCATAGGATAGTTGCTTTCATGTAGCTTAAGCTGTCTAAATGCATAAGCCACCACCTTACCCTCTTGTATTAAAACTCAACCCAAAATAGTGTGAGATGCATCACTATACACAACAAACTCCTTACCGAATTTAGACTATATAAAAATAGGTGCCTGAGTCAAAATGGATTTGAGCTTCTCAAAGCTTACTTGCTGCTCATCCATCTACACAAATGACGTATTCTTATGCAAAAGCTTAGTTAAGGGAGTTGCGATCAACGAAAAACCCTCCACAAATCTTCAATAGAAACCCGTCAAACCGAGAAAGCTCCAGATCTCAAACACATTCCTAAGTAGTTTCCACTCAAGAACAACCTTAATCTTTTTAGGGTCTACATGAATACCTTCGATAGAAACCACATGCCCTAGAAACATAACTTTGCTCAACCAGAATTCAGCCTAACTGAACCATTTCATAAATATGGCAGCCCACAATTCTCATTAAAACTCACTTATGACCAATTTTATAACTTTTACGATTTAGTCCTTCAAGACATTTTCTTCAAAAATCACTTGGTAAAAGTCGTTTTCACACTTGCTCTATTTAGCATAGAGCTCATTCTCTCAAAGAATCTTCAGATCCACTCTAAGATGCTCATCATGCATCATGCTCAGCCTCGATCTTAGAGTATACCAAAATATCATTGATAAACACTAAGACAAACTGATCCATTTACTGATGAAAAACCTGGTTTATGAGATCCATGAATGTGGCCAAAGCATTAGTTAAACCAAATGGCATGACAAGGAGCTCGTAGTGACCATAACAAGTCCTAATGACAGTCTTATCCACATCAGCTTCATTCACCTTTAACTGATGGTACCCATATATCAAGTCGATTTTAGAAAATATAGATTCTCATCGAAACTGATTGAAAAAGTCATCGATCCTTAGTAGTGGATACTTATTCTTTATCATTAACTTGTTTAATTATTGGTAATCTACACACATCCTCATGGTACCATCTTTTTTCTTGACAAAAAGAACTAGTGCTCCCCACAAGACACACTAAGTCTGATGAAACCCCTATAAAGAAGTTCCTAAAGCTATACCTTCATTTCTTTCAACTCCTTCAGTGTCATACAGTAAGAAGCAATGGACACTGGATCTGTCCCAAGCAAAACCTCAATTCTGAACTTAACTTCTCTATTCGATAATAACCCAAGCATCTCTTCAAGAAAGACATTAGAAAAATACCTAAATGTTCGAATTCCATCCACAACTGAACATATAACACTCATGTCAAGCACATTGGCCAAATATGCATCATACCCTCTTTGGACTAACTTCTCGGCTACCATAGTGGAGATCAAATTAGAAAGGTAATCTCAACGCTCGCCGACTATCACAACTTCTTCACCATCCCCAATTTTTAGAATTACCCTTTTAGTAACATAATCCAAATTCATCCGATGCTTCTCCAGCCAATCAATACCTAATATCAAGTCAAACTCTCTAAACGACAATTCCATCAAATCAGCCGGAAAGACTTGCCCCTGAATCTCTAACAGACATCTCTTCTACACCTTACTAACTTGCATTAACTGACCCGACAGGCTAATAACAGAAATCTCTTCATCATTTTCCTCAGCAAAAATCCCAAATTACCAAACACACTAATAGAAATATATGAATGCGTGAAACCACTATCAATTAAAGCAAAATAAGAATGCGAATGCATCGTAAACATACCAGTTATAACGTTGGCCACATGTTTGTCCTCGCGACGCCTTGCCGTATATACCAAAGCAAGCTACCTTGCCTTAGTCTAGATTGCACCTTTGTCCCATGCCCTCTGTCCACAACCACCTCTATTACCACCCCTGAATTGACTACGGCCCCTAGCAGGCCATTGAACTACCCTTTGAGGCTGAACTTGATCCTAAACTGAAGCTCATATCGGCTCAACTTAACGAAGACACTCACTAATTCGATGCTCAGTAGACCCACATCTAAAGCAAGCTTCAATCTTCCTCCAACACTTGCCTAGATAACATCTATCACAATACCGACAAACAAAAAATCACTCAACCCTGATAGTTGCCTCGACCTGTTAAGATCTATCAAATCTAGCATTTTTCTTAGGTCGTCGAGCTGAACTAGAGGGACTCGAAGCCCTCTTACACTTACTCAGATTCTTCTCCTCTATAACGCCCCTCACCCGAAACCGTCTCTAGACATGAGCACGAGGCATTACCGTACTTACTCTCACACGAACATTCGAGTACAATATCTAATTTCTACGTCAAATTTAAAACTATTTCATTCTTATCAAAATATTCTTATTATGGGCCTACGAAGCCAAAAAGATACATTGGGTATGATCCGGGACCAATCTAGAACTTTTCAGACACTTACAAAATTTTCACCATATACAAGGCACATGCCCGTGTGAGATAAGGACACGCCCGTGTGGGCAAGCCATGTGGTCGTACACGCCTATGTACCTAGCCCGTGCAGAATTATTTTTCAATTCGAACCTACAGGGGTTTTCACAAGGCTGAGCACACGCCCGTGTCCTTGGCCTGTGTCCTTCACACGGTCGGGCACATGCTCGTGTCTTAGCCCATGTCAAAAATCCTAGGTATTCTATTTATGACATCATCACGAAGTTTTTGTCACACAGCCAAGCCACACTCCCGTGGGCTAGGCCGTGTCAAGAACACGGTAGAGACACACGGCTGTGTCTCCACCCGTGTGTTTACTACTGAACATTTAATTTTCCTAATTTCAAGTGTAGGGGATACACAGCCTATCAACACACCCATGAGGCAGGAAGTGTGTCACACATGGCCTAGACACACGCCCGTGTGTCTACCCGTGTGGACAATTATAAGCTATTTTCCAAGCAATTGCCACCCTGAAACACAAACCAATTACAACCAATTTTTCCATCATTCAATATGGCACAATAACTCATTCAAACATACATATTATGACCTCATAAACCAAATTCTATCTACTCTAAGTAAACGTACACATCCACACCACATTCCACAAATAATTAGCACACTTGCACTAATCTATTACAACAATTTGACAAAATATAACTTAAACCAAATTTGGCTCATTTCTAATGGCTAATTACCAAAACAATACTAACAACATTAGACTTAAAAGACTATAACATATAGCTCAAAACATTGGACCACCTATACATGCCATAATTTCAAGTTTACTAGCAAAATACACAATTGTTTTTTATAGTGTTGATGGAATCCCAACTTGATCACTGGACCTCGGGTCAGCGTGACGAACCTATAAGGGAAGGGAGAAATGAAGGGGTAAGATATAAAGCTTAGTACGTCTATATGCAAAATAATGAGCATTTAAAATTAAAAAATTAATAACCGAAAATGTATATCCAATGAAAATAAGCTTTCTTATTACCATATTAAGTTCGAGATAATCACTTCATATTAAGTTCGAGATAATCACTTACTCTTATGATCCTACCATACATTTCAATACACACATTAAGCACTTAGCATATACAACATTTTTTTTCATATAACCTACACATACACATTCTCAACACACAGTCAAATCATTTCACATACAATCACATATTATCATATCGAATCAAATAACCTGTTGAACTACGTGGAATGCTAAAAGATACACGGAGTAAGGCACAAGTGCCACACATAATGAAGCCAAAGCTACCGATGATTGTAGCTGAAGCTACCACTTAACACATATCACATAAAGGCTCAATGATGAGCTAATCATGGGTCTGCTCACACAAGCTGACAGTATAGTCGAAACTACTCAATACTGCTTACACAAGCTGACAGGTATCTGCAACAAATGCAGGATTACCTAGCCACTGGTAGTCGAACTAGACCAACACCTGGATTCACATAAACAATCAGTCATTATCAATGGTTTCCTAGTGACATGTCACTCGTATCCTAAATGATTTCTAAGGTTTAACCAGGGCATTTTCTTCACTTATCGGTTTTATCACATTGCATACACAATAATTCATTATGACGTTTTAGATATCAAATAATTAAGATAATTCAACATAATTTAAAACAATTAATCAAAATGATTACATAACTCTATTTACATATAAGACTTAGCTCGGTACAGAATGCTAATCTTTTCGATTTAGTCTAATACCTTGCCTTTTCCTCAATAAAGGTAGATTTCATGTCGTTCTTGATCTATAATATAAATTAACTAATTCAATACACAAATTACTCAATTGGGCACAAAATTATCCTATGGAAATTTTTACCAGTTTACCCCTAACTTTACCAATTTTTACACTTTACTACCTAGTCTCGTAAAATGAAATGTCTGTTTTTCTACATTCCCAAGCCTAGCTGGCCCTATTTCTCTCTTATAGAAGCCCTCATTTCTAAATATTTCACTATTTATGCACATGTTTTAGAACTTTTACATTTTAGTCCCTAAATGTATTTTCATGAAAAATCACTTAGCAAAAGTTGTTTACTACACTTTAAACTTCCATTTTCTACCAATAAACATCAAAATGCTTTCATGACACACATGGGTAAACTTTTAAACATGAACCTTAGCTTAAAATAGTGGTAGAAAAAGCTAGGTCAAGTTACAAGGATTTCAAAAATACAAAGAACATGAAAAACGGGGTTAAGAGACACTTACAATCAAGCTTGGAAAGATGAAAACCCTAGCTATGAAGTTTCCCCAAAGTTTCGGCCAAGGTAAGAGAATGATGGACACATTTTTGACTTATTTTTCCCATTTTATTTCTTTTAATACCCAAATAACCAAAATGCCCTTAACGGCATTCTTTGAAAATTTTTCCTTCCATGGTTATTTTTGTGCATCATGCCATAAAATGGTCTAATTCCTAAATAAGGACCTCTAGTTCATGAATTCGTCTCAATTTCACACTAAATGCTTCTAGAATACATATTTTGAAATTTTTTCAATTTAGTCCTATCACTCAATCGGGCACTCTATCGATAAAATTTATTTATTAGATTTTCACTTATGCAATCAATCACACAATAAGCCATAAAACTTTATCGGAATAATTTTTTCTATGTTAGATTCGTGGTCCCAAAACCACCGTTCCATTTAGGCCCTAGTTCAGGCTGTTACAACTCTCCCCCTTAAGGGATTTTCGTCCCCGAAAATCTTACCAGAAAAGAGATATGGATATTGTTTCCTAATGGTGTCCTTTGACTCCCACGTAGCCTCTTATATTCCATGCTTTTGCCATAAAACTTTTGCTAAGGCCACACTTTTGTTTCTTAGTTATTTCACTTCTCAAGCTAAGATCTTGATTGGCTCTTCACTATATGACATATCCGCTAAATTTCCACTTCGGCCGGTGAGATCACATGTGATGGATCAGAATGATAGCATCGTAGCATCGATACATGAAATACATCGTGAATCTTTTCTAACTCTGTCGGTAAGGTCAATCGATATGTCACTAATCCGATTCTTTCTATAATTTCATACGGTCCGATGAAACACGGACTCAATTTGTGTTTCCAGCCAAATCTCAAAATCTTTTTCCATTGAGACACCTTTAAAAACACTTTATCACCCACTTGAAAATCAATCTCCTTTCTCTTTAAATCCACAAAAGACTTTTTCCTGTCAGAAGCAGCTTTCAAACAATCACGAATTATCTTTACCTTCTCTTTTGTCACTTTAATCAAGTCAACCCCATGAATTTGCTTTTCACTAAGCTCAATCCAATACAATGGAGTTCGACATTTGTGACCATACAATGCCTCATACGGTGCCATTTTGATGCTCGATTGAAAGCTATTGTTGTAAGCAAATTCTACCAATGGTAGATACTTTTCCCAACCACCTACAAATTTTAGAACACGGCATCGAAGCATATCTTCGAGGATCTGAACCACTCATTCAGATTGACCGTCGGTTTGTGGATGAAAGGTGGTACTAAAGTTTAACTTTGTACCCTAGGCTTCTTGCAACTTTTTCCAAAACCTCGAAGTAAATCTCGGATCTCTATCTGAAATAATAGAAATTGGCACTCATGTAATCTCACAATTTCAGCAATATACAATTCAGCTAACTTATCAAATGAGAAATCCATACGTATCGGAATAAAATGAGCTGATTTTGTCAACCGTCAATAATGACCCAAATGACATCTTTCTTTTTCGGGGTTAAAAGCAAACCTGTCACAAAATCTATGGTAATTCGGTCCCATTTTTGGGCACCATTATTGGCCGAAACAATACGGAAGTTACTTGACGTTCAGCTTTCACCTGTTGGCAAACTAAGCACTTTGACACAAATTCAGAAACATCTCTTTTCATACTGAGCCACCAATACAATTTCTTCAAATTATTGTACATCTTTGCACTACCAAGATGGACAGATAAACAACCATTATGAGCTTCATGTAGAATACTCCGAATCAACTCAACATTTTTTGGCATACATACTCTGTCTTAAAACATTAAACAGTCATTCAAACCAATTTGAAAATCTGTCTCATTATCCATTTGACATTGGGCCCTTTTTGCTTGCAACTCGTTATCACCCTTTTGAGCTTCATAAATATGTTGAATAAATTATGGTCTAGCTCTCAACTAAGCCAAAATCGAACAATCATTGGACAGAGTCAATCTCGTATTCATAGCTCTCAAAGCAATTAGGAATTTTCTACTCAAAGCATCGGCAACCACATTAACTTTCCCTGGATGGTAATCAATCACTAACTCATAGTCTTTCGACAACTCGAGCCATCTCTATAACACCCTTTACCCGTATCCAACACGAAGACAGCGTACGAGGCGTTACCTTACTAAAACACATACAAATTAATCAATTTTAAGCAATCAAAATACGTCCCAATTTGAAACTTTTTCGAACAATGACCTACGGACCTCAATAAGGGCTTACGAGGCCTAACTCGTAGTTTAGAGACGATTCGGGACCATTTTGGGCACTTAGAAATCTATCAAGAAAATCTACTACAAAAAGGGCACACGTCCGTGTGGCCACTAAACATGGCCGTGTTGATAGCCCGTGTACCTCACACAGCCTGAACCATCGAAGGACACGCCTGTGCCCCTTACTCGTGCAGATTTATTTTCCAACATCAACCTACAGAGGTTTTCACACTACCAAGCACATGCCCGTGTGCCCAGCCCGTGTTCTTCACATGGCAATGACACGCTCGTGTAGCGGCTTGTGTGTAAAAACCTTGACATTCTGTTTCCGACATCATCACTCACACGGCCGTGGCACACGCCCGTGTGCTGGCCATGTCCTCCACATGGTTAAGACACACGGCCGTGTCTCATGCCCATGTGGAACACTGATGGACCTTTAATGCTATCCATGCAAGGTGCAGGGGACACACAGTCCAGCCACACACCCGTGTGCAGCCCTTGTGTCCCACACGGCCTAGACACATGCCCGTGTGTCTACCCATGTGGGTATTATAGGGCTATTTACCAAGCCCTTAGCCACCTTGAAACAACTACAAGCATAACCCAATCTTCATTCATCATATCATGACATCAATGCTCATCTAAATGCCCCTAAATAGGTGCCTAAACATTAACCAATTCACGTTCAATATGCATGCATAAACTACTAGCAAAATTGCTCAATTTCCATGTAAATCATTCTCATATCACTAAGCAAATTGGATAAATTTGGGCCAATTTCAAAGGCCATTTACAAAATGAATTTCATAAGACAAATGGCCAACACAATTGGCTAACTAGAGTATTTTACACAAAATGACCTTACAACTTATGCATGCCATTACTTAAAACGCAAAACATAACTATACAGAGTGCTTCAGTTGATAGTGTGTACGATGCCTCCGATGTCCTAGGATCCTCGAATTTCTTAAGCGACACTATAAGAAATTGGAAAAGGAGAGGGATAAGCAATAAGCTTCATAAGACTATATGCAAACATTTAATACCATAGCCATGCATTAGGGAATAAGCTATTGCATCAACCATACCAATACCTCCTACTATGAGTTCACTTACTCTTCCCACGGTTTATCCAACATTCTCAACACAATTTTTACGTACGAGGCTCATGTTGCTTAGCACATACAATCCCTGCACTTATCCATCATCACAACATGCATAGAATTTCATTCAAATAATTTTTCACAACAAACTTGTCCATACATGATAGATTCATACATAGTCATCCGTAATGACATTAGCAATACTAAGATGACTTCGCACTTAGCCCATCATCATTAATAAAATTACGGTGGTATGGCACATTGCCCATCTTCATTTATTAGATTATAGTGGTATCGCACCTAGCTCACTTTCATCAATTTTGTTTTCGATGGTTGATATCGCGTGATATGAAGTAATAAAATTTATAAAGAACTTGAACACACCAAAACTAACTAATATCACGACGTTGAGGCAAGCGCACCTATCGAACAGTAGTATAGCTTAGTGGCAAGATTGAGTTATCGTACCCAAGGGAACTAAAAGTACTATTACTTACTTCCTTTCTATTATCTAGCCTAAGAATAAAAGAGGGGTTTGTTTAAACTAATTCTAAAACTAACTAAGAAAAGCACAAAGAGTAAATTGGGAAAACTTTTTAGGGAAAAGCTGATTGATATGGACAATACTTAAGGGAGAATCCACCTAGACTTCACTTGTTATTGTTTTCTTGAACTATATGATTTGTTTACTTGACTTGATCCGTAGAGATCCCTAATCTATGCTAAACCCTCTGTCGAGGCGTAGAGCAACTAGGCCTAAGTTGTTAATTAAAGTTCCCTTATTAATTAACTCCCTAGGTTGCATTAATTCGATCTATGGTTCCCCATATTAGGTTTGACCCTAATCCGGCAGATTTATGTCGCCCTATGTCTAGGGTTGCATGCAACTCCACTTAATTATGGTAGATCTACTCTTATCACAGGGACTTTTGCTCCTCTGCACTAAGCACATCCAATTCTTGAAATAATACCTAGGACTATTAAATCAAGAATGAAGAACACATAATTAAGAACAATTCAAGTATTTATCATATAAATCAAGAATAAATAACAAGATCTGTCTTTGGTTTCATCCCCCTCAAGTATTTGAGGGGTTTAGTTCATAATAAAGAAAGAAAACATCTCAGAAGATATAAAATAACAAAACATAAAAGAACCCGAAAACCCCTGAAGGAATTTAGGGAGATCCTCTATATTGCTGCAGAATTCCGGCTTTTGGGATGAATCAATTAGCTTCCCTGCGAGTAATCCCTACTTCCACTCTTTATGTTGGCGGTAAAGAATACTTCCCTTTTGGGGGAAATAAGCACCCCCTAAGAGTTGCCTCCTAGGGTCTTTATATAGAGCTTTGGGGAGCCTTTCCTAGCCTCCAAGTATCCTAATTCGAGTGAAATTCCTCTTCCTTACGACTAGAACACGACCGTGTGCCACTCCCGTATGAGTTCGACAAAGGCCGTGTGATTTGGCACGGCCGTGTGGCCTGCCCGTGCTTGTCGAGGGTTGGACCGTGTGATCTTCATATGGCACGACCGTGTGGCACGGCCGTGTGGTAATTTCTTGGGCCGTGTGTTATGTCATTTTTGGCCTATTTTCCTTATTTTCTGTCCATTTCCTATTCTTTTCTCTTCTCTATGCTCTCCTGAGTATAAGATATGAAAAATAAGGATTAAGAGCACCAATTCTTACTAAATTGATAATAATTCATCCAAAATATAGGTTAAACATGGGGTAAAAATATGTATAATTTAGCATTTATCAAATACCCCCACACTTAAACCTTTGCTTGTCCCCAAGCAAAATCTCAATCCCTAAATAAGAATCATTCTTCTCAACTTACAACCTTTATCAATAATGTTTCAAACTAATCCACAGGTAGCCATACAATGAATAATTCAATCAGAAGAACATTAAAGATTCAATCAATCTAAGTTGAGAATTTTATCATTGAAACATAAGCTTTCTCTCCTCTCCTAAGTAATTATCTTTCCATCTTAATTAACAGAACCTGACATCCTCACTAAAGGTTCACTCTATCCACTCGAAGTGTTTAGGGTTCAAGAATTAAGCACTCTCTAGTCAATCTGAAAAGTTATTACCATAGGCTTGCAAGAAAATCACATCTCCACCACTATAGATTGATATGATACATCGATCAAAAGGTCTTTACTGGTTGTAACGGGGCTTGGTTATAGGTGTTGTCACAGGCTGCAAGAGAGGGTTAGAATCGAGATTGAACTTGAAAAATTATCTAGCTAGAAAAATCTCTATCACTTTGAAACATATTTCTAGAGCTAATTCTTATGATAATATCGTTTCTGGCTTCATAGCTTGAAAAATAGAAATATGCAAAAATTTATCGAACTATTTACAATTTACAATCGAATTTTACTGTATGTACTCTTTTCTTTTCTTTTTTTCTTTTTCTTTTTTTTCTTTCTTTTTTTTTTTTGTCTTTCTTTTTTTTCTTTTTTTTCTTTTTTTTCAAGAATTCAAGTAATACAATAAATTTTACAATCTGGAAAAGAGAATAAAGCTAGATGAAAAATTCAACTCAAATTTCGACAAAAATAGGGGTTAAAGTAATTGAATGGGATTTAACAAGAAATGGGTTATTGGTTAATAATTAGAAGGTGAGTAAAAGAATAGGTTGTCAAGCTCAACGGGGTTCACTAGGGGTTAATTTATGGAGGTAGGCTTTTTGTGGAGTAAGTGGGTGAAATCCTAGGTGCCTTTATCATTTCGGTATATCAAATCAATGATGTGGTCTCGACATGTATAATCAAAGCAAGTTCTAGAATAAAAATTCAGTATTGACTCACTCAAAGCAATAATAAAAGTGAGCACGAAAAAAATGTATGCTCAAAAAGGCTCAAAAATCTCACTAGAATTATGGCTTTTGATGTCAATCCTGCGAATCTCAAATCTCAAGATAATACTTAAAATTAGGGAAAATAACTTATGCAAAAATTGGGGGTTCTTAAAAATTTCAACTTATCATGCTTGATTCCCTAATGTTTTAAAGTTTGAATAATCAAAGTACAAGCACCTATATCTTGATTCTTAACATTTCAATAGAAATCATAAATCAATCAGAATTAATTCCTAATAGGAGATTGATAATTAGTTAAGAACAATGCATGAAGTACAAATTCAGGGATTTTCATAGATAATGTAAAGATTTCAAGCTTCCCCCCCACACTTCAGATGTACATTGCCCTTAATGTACAAAGTTATATAAATAGCAAGACAAGTATAATATCATAAGATAGGGAGAGAATTGAAACTCCCTGAATTTAGGATGCATTTGTGAGGAAGAGTCGGTAATTGTGGCAGGGGCGGTCCCATTTCCGTTCGAATATGATCTGTAGACCTCCTTTTTTGAAACTGTGGAAATATTTAATTAGTCGTAGAAATTTTGGATTAATAGAGTTTACTCGTTAGGGATTGGCCGATATGAAAGATAGAAAATTAAATAATAGAAAAATAATAAACTAAGTTCTAAAAAATACTAATACTGTAATGATTAAAAGGATTAAACATAAAAATAAATTTTGAAATAAAAAGGAAACTAATAAAGGAAAAAAAATGAGAAAAAAATAGAACCGAATGAGAGAATAGAGGCACACGCCCGTGTGTCTCGGGGTTAGCCCGTGTTGGCCATATTGCACGGCCGTTGTGAACTTGTTTGCTTTTTCGCACGGTCATGTAGGTAGTCACACGGCCGTGTTAGATTTGATAGTGTTGGCCACGGTTTGGGGGTACGGGCGTGTGGCATTGTGTGAGCCCGTGTTGATACTGCAGGGTTGCCACGGCCATGTCGCACAGCCGTGGGAAATTGTTGATAGCCCGTGTGGAATTCGTAAGGTTGCCACAGCCATATCGCACGGCCGTGGGGATTTGTCGACCTCCCGTGCTTTTGGGAAAAATTTACTCTGTTTGTGCACGGTTTGGGTGCACGACCGTGTCTCTATTTTAAGATGTCACACGGCCTTAGGCATGCCCGTGTGTCAGGCCGTGTGGTCCTAATTTCCTGCATCAAAGATGTTAGTTGCTGTATAAAAAGACTGAAAAAAATAGAAGAAAAGTTACTAAGTTAGTCCTCGGGTTGCCTCCCGAGAAGCGCTTGTTTATAGTCTAAGCTCGACTTTTATTAAGCTTGTTCGTTCATGGTGGTTTGAAGAGTTGATACTCTTCTATCATGCTTGCAATTTTATTATTAACATAAGATTTGAGTCGAGTATGGTTTACCTTGAAAGTGCCAAGTGACTCATGTTTTATTTCTACTGTATCATAAGGGAAGATTTTTATTACTGTGAAGTGGGGTATGTCACTTGTATGTTCTTTCGAGTTCAAGATTTGAGGGTCGTCCTCCCCTAGAAGTACCTTATCCCCTATCTTGATTTGACACATTTTTCCCTGAGGGTCGTCTTGGTGATACTCTGGGTTGGTGTGACATGTTTTGGGTCTTTCATGATAGTTCAGCCACTCATCTAGTTCCTCGATCTGAAGCGTTCGCTTTTCAGGTGCATCTCCATTGGATGGACTTGTCTGTGATTGGGTTGCCTTTATGTGAAGTGTATCCTGCACAGAAGGTTGAGTGGTGAGTTCAATGTTTTTACAAGGACTCATGACTATATTATTCTCAATAGTTTTAATTGCGTTTTGAGCTTGTAAAGTAACTTTGTCATCACCTACACGTAGTGTAAGTTCACCTATTCCTAAATCAATTATTGTTCTGGCAGTTGCTAAAAAAGGTCGCCCTAGAATTAAGGGTATATTGCTATCCTCATCAATGTCTAAAACAACAAAGTCAACTGGGAATATAAATTTATCAATTTTGACAAGCATATCTTCAATTATTCCCTTAGGGGACCTAATAGTTTTATCAGCTAGTTGAATGCTCATCTTAGTTTGCTTAGGCTTTCCAAGACCTAGTTGTTTAAACAGTTTATAAGGCATGACATTTATACTAGCTCCTAAATCAGCTAAAGCATTTTTGGTGTCTAGGCTACCAAATAAACAAGAAATAGTAAAACTCCCTGGATCTTTCATTTGGTTGGCAGTTTATTTTAGAGAATAGTTGAGCATTCCTAGTTGAGCATTTCTCGTTGAGTTCCACTATGGACAATTCTTCCAACTTCCTTTTATTTGTGAGAAGTTCCTTTAAAAATTTTGCGTACTCCGGCATCTGCATAATTGCTTCAACAAAAGGTAAGTTAATATGTAATTTCTTTAACAGTTTAAGAAACTTACCAAATTGCTGATCTGTGCGGTCCTTCTTTAGCGCGTTTGGGTATGGGATACGAGGTTTAAATTCTTTGACGATTTCTTCTTTGGGACTTGCCTCATCCTTTCCTTTACTTACCACAGGCTCCTTGCATGGCTTTAGGTTGGTTTTGGTTAACCCCTCATCATCTATCGTATCCACGGCATTGAGTTGCTCCTTAGGGTTAGTCTCAATGTTGCTTGGTAACCCACCTTGCGGTCTTTCAGAGATTAGCTTAGCAAGCTGGCTTATTTGAGTTTCAAGCCCTTGAATAGACGCTTGCTAGTTCCTTAGTGCCGTTTCGGTATTTTGGAAACGTGTTTCTGATACGGCAATAAATTTTGTGAGCATCTCTTCAAGGTTCAGCTTTTTCTCTTGTTGAAATGGTGGCTGTTGAAATCCTAGAGGATGCTGTTGTCTTTGATTTCCTTGTCCTTCCCATGAAAAATTGGGTGATTCTGCCAACCTGCATTATAAGTATTACTATAAGGGTTATTTTGAAGTCTAGAATTGTTACCCATATAGTTGGCTTGCTGAGTTTCCATGCCATGTCCATAAGAGGAGTAATCTGGATTAAACATATTTCCTGGAGTTGTGTCGCATTGCATAACTGGCTGTACCTGCGTAGAACCAACAAAATTATCAAACTTTTTATTTAAAAGTTCTACCTGATTAGTAAGCATAGTAACAGCATCAATATTATAAACTCTTGCAGCTTTTGTCGGCTTTGTCCTCATGATTTGCCACTGGTAGTTATTCAATGACACTTCTTCAATAAATTCATAAGCTACTTCTGGTGTTTTATTATTAATTGTTCCTCCTGCGGCTGCATCAACCATTTGTCGTGTGGATGGATTCAAACTGTTGTGGAAGGCTTGAACTTGTAGCCATAAAGGTAGCCCATGATGAGGACATCTTCTCAAAAGAACCTTATATCTCTCCCAGGCATCGTAGAGTGTTTCTAAATCCATCTGCACAAAGGAAGAAATATCGTTTCGTAATTTAGCTGTTTTAGCGGGAGGAAAATATTTAAGTAAAAATTTTTCTGTCATCTGTTCCTATGTGGTGATTGAGCCTCGTGGTAGAGAATTTAACCACTGTTTGGCTTTATTCCTTAAAGAGAATGGAAATAGCCTTAGTCGAATGGCATCATCAAAAACGCTATTTATTTTAAAGGTATCACAAAATTCCAAGAAATTTGCTAGATGTGAATTTGGATCTTCATCCTGCAAACCATCAAACTGCACAAATTGCTGTATCATCTGAATAGTGTTAGATTTTAGTTCAAAATTATTAGCAGCAATAGCAGGTCTAACAATACTAGTTTGAGTACCAATCAAACTAGGTTTAGCATAATCATACATAGTTCGAAGTGGTGGTAGTGCTAGAGGTGGTGGAACGTTTTGATTTGCTTCCATCTCTTCTGTAGGTTTTGGCTCGTGCTCAGGTTCTTGCTCTGGATATGTAGGCTTCGTCTGATCTCTCTGTGATTTCTGCGAACTGTAGCTTCTAAATCTTCGTCAAAAAGTAGTGGTCCTGTTGGGTTGTTTCTAGTCATAAACAAGAAAAACCTAGAAAAATAAAATAAAAAAATAAAAAACGAAAATAAAAATAAAAAATAAACTTAGAGAAACCTAGAAAAAAAAAAGAAGAAAAGAAAAATAAAAATAAAAATAAATAAAAATAAAAATAAAAATATATATATATATATATTAATGGCTAAAGTAATAGAAATCGAGTGTTCGTAATATTTTAGTTCCCCGGAAACGGCGCCAAAAACTTGATATCGCGTGATATTAAGTAATAAAATTTATAAAGAACTTGATCACACCAAAACTAACTAATATCACGACGTTGAGGCAAGTGCACCTATTGAACAGTAGTATAGCTTAGTGGCAAGACCGAGTTATCGTACCCAAGGGAACTAAAAGTACTATTACTTACTTCCTTTCTATTATCTAGCCTAAGAATAAAAGAGGGGTTTGTTTAAACTAATTCTAAAACTAACTAAGAAAAGCACAAAGAGTAAATTGGGAAAACTTTTTAGGGAAAAGCTGATTGATATGGACAATACTTAAGGGAGAATCCACCTAGACTTCACTTGTTATTGTTTTCTTGAACTATACGATTTGTTTACTTGACTTGATCCGTAGAGATCCCTAATCTATGCTAAACCCTCCGTCGAGGCGTAGAGCAACTAGGCCTAAGTTGTTAATTAAAGTTCCCTTATTAATTAACTCCCTAGGTTGCATTAATTCGATCTATGGTTCCCCATATTAGGTTTGACCCTAATCCGGCGGATTTATGTCGCCCTATGTCTAGGGTTGCATGCAACTCCGCTTAATTATGGTAGATCTACTCTTATCACAGGGACTTTTGCTCCTCTGCTCTAAGCACATCCAATTCTTGAAATAATACCTAGGACTATTAAATCAAGAATGAAGAACACATAATTAAGAACAATTCAAGTATTTATCATATAAATCAAGAATAAATAACAAGATCTGTCTTTGGTTTCATCCCCCTCAAGTATTTGAGGGGTTTAGTTCATAATAAAGAAAGAAAACATCTTAGAAGATATAAAATAACAAAACATAAAAGAACCCGAAAACCCCTGAAGGAATTTAGGGAGATCCTCTATATTGCTGCAGAATTCCAGCTTCTGGGATGAATCAATCAGCTTCCCTGCGAGTAATCCCTACTTCCACTCTCTATGTTGGCGGCAAAGAATACTTCCCTTTTGGGGGAAATAAGCACCCCCTAAGAGTTGCCTCCTAGGGTCTTTATATAGAGCTTTGGGGAGCCTTTCTTAGCCTCCAAGTATCCCAATTCGAGTGAAATTCCTCTTCCTTACGACTAGAACACGCCCGTGTACCACGCCCGTGTGAGTTCGACAAAGGCCGTGTGATTTGGCACGGCCGTGTGGCCTGCCCGTGCTTGTCGAGGGTTGGACCGTGTGATCTTCATATGGCACGGCCGTGTGGCACGGTCGTGTGGTAATTCCTTGGGCCGTGTGTTATGTCATTTTTGGCCTATTCTCCTCATTTTCGGTCCATTTCCTATTCTTTTCTCTTCCCTATGCTCTCTTGAGTATAACATATGAAAAATAAGGATTAAGAGCACCAATTCTTACTAAATTGATAATAATTCATCCAAAATATAGGTTAAACATGGGGTAAAAATACGTATAATTTAGCATTTATCAATGGTTTTGCACTTAGCCCATCAATAATAATTGACAACCAAATGATTTGCACTTGGCTCACTAATCTTAACAAATATCCTGTGGTTCGCACCTAGCCCACCTTTACTCACGATTTATGAAAACTTAACCATACTCTCATTTCTTACAATTTCATTCTATGTCCATAACATTTAATCACACACTGTAGAAGACATTCATGAGCAAAAACACAAACAAAAGGGTATCACTTATATATAAACTTACCTTGGTATACAAAATACGAGAAATTTGGAATTTACTCTAAAGCTTTTCCCTTGCCTCAGTCAAGGTTGACTCCACACTCTCCTTGATCTATATGAATACAAATTCATCCATTTAATCACTAAATTGATTGAAACAATCCAAAATTCACAATTTGGCAAAATAACCATTTTGCCCCTAGTCTCTTAGCAAAATGACCATTTTGCCCCTAGGCTCGAAAATCAATTTTTATCGAATTTCCTCATTAACCAAGCCCAATCAACTCTTTTTATTCCCATTACTACCCTAATTTCTCATTATTTCCAACTTACCTTTTATTTTACAACTTCTACAACTAAGCCCTCTCTAAGTGTTTTCATACAATTTCCTTCACATAGTTGTTTATTTAACAAAAATAGCTCATTTTCTTCCCAAAAATTCCAACAAACATCACTTATACATTCATGGAAATTTTCAAAACTTTCAACCAAAATACAAGATATACCCCTCAATGGAAAGTTTATGCCATGAGGGTCTCAAAAATGTAAAAATATTTAAGAATGGGCAAGGAAATCACTTACAAATGTGTGATAAAAGTAGTTGAGAATTTGAAAATCTAAAACCCCCCTTTTTGGCGGGTAAAATCGGTAAGAGGAAGAAGAAAATGAAAAAAAGTGTAAACTAGGCTAATTAGGCATTGTTTTATTAAATTATCCAACAAAATACCTAACCCTTTAACTTTTCTTTCCCTTTCACCTCCCTTGGCCGGCCATGCTTGTACAAATGGGCTTAATTGCCCTATAAAACCCCCCAAACTTTAACTCTCTAGCTATTTAACACCAATTGCTAATAAAACACAACTTTTGCCTTTTATGCGATTTAGTCCTTTTCCGCGATTAAGCCTTCAATAGCGTAAATTAGTTCGCCAAAATTTCCATGCATACTTATAAAAATACTACAACACATAAAATAATGCTAAAATAATTTCTCCAAACCTCGGGAAGTGATTTCAAAATCACTATTCTGATTAGGCCTAACTTTGGGTCGTTACAATCTCCATCGCCGCAAGTTCAAATCTTTTTGTGACATTAAGTACTTTAAACTTTTATGGTCGGTAAAGATACGACACTTCTCACCATACAAGTAATGTCAAATCTTCAAGGCAAAGACAATGGCAGCTAACTCCAAATCATGTGTCAAGTAATTCCTCTCGTGTGGCTTCAATTGCCTTGAAGCATACGCTACTACTTTATCTTCTTGTATCAATACACATCCAAGACCATTTAGAGACGCATCACTGTAAATCACAAATTCCTTTTCGGGCTCAGGTTGCACTAACATTGGCGCCTCAGTTAATAGCATCTTCAATTTCTCAAAACTTCTCTGTCCACTCAAACTTAACATCTTTTTGCAACAACTTGGTCATCAGAGAAGCAATCATCGAAAATCCTTTTACAAAGCGCCGGTAATAACCAACCAAACCTAGAAAACTTTTGACTTCCGATACATTTTTCAACGGCTTCCAATCAACTATCACCGAGATCTTGTTCAGATCAACTCGAATGCTGTCTCTTGAAAAAATGTGGCCCAAAAATCCAACTTCACTAAGCCAAAATTCACTTTTACTAAATTTTGCATACAACTGTTTATCTCGTAAAATTTGTAAAATTATCCTCAAATATTCAGTATGCTTATTTTCATCACGAGAATAAATCAGAATGTCATCAATAAAGACCACTACAAACTTATCCAAGTACGGTCTAAAAATTTGATTCATTAAATCCATAAATACAGCTGGGGCGTTAGTCAGACCGAAAGGCATTACGAGAAACTCATAGTGCCCGTACCTTGTTCTAAAAGCAGTTTTTGGCACATCAGACTCTTTCTCCCTTAGTTGGTAGTATTCGGACCTTAAGTCAATCTTTAAAAACACATTTACCCCTTGTAGTTGACCAAATAGGTCATCAATTCTTGGTAAGGGGTACTTGTTCTTTATCGTTACCTTGTTGAGCTGCCTATAATCGATACAAAGTCTCATTGATCCATCCTTTTTCTTCACAAACAATACAGGAGCACTCTATGGAGGAAAACTAGGCCTTGCAAATCCTTTGTCTGTCAAGTCTTTTAGCTGCACTTTCAATTCTTTTAGCTCAGTCGGAGCCATTCTATAGGGGCTATCGATATCAGGGCAGTTCTAAGCAACAAGTCGATGGCAAACTCTATCTCTCTGACAGGAGGCATCCCCGGTAATTCCTCAGGAAATACATACGGGAACTCACAAACCACTGGCACTGGACCTTGGGTTAGCGTGATGAAAATAAGCTCTAAGGGAAGGGAGAAACGAAAGGGTAAGCTATAAAGCTTAGTAAGTCTATATGCAAAATAATGAGCATTTAAAATTAATAATTCATAACTGAAAATGTATATCTAAAGAAAATAAGCTTCCTTATTACCGTATTAAGTTTGAGATAATCACTTACTCTTATGATCTTACCATACATTTCAATACATACATTAAGCACTTAGCACATACATCATTCTTTTTCATATAACCTGCACATACACATTCTCAACATATGGTCAAATCATTTCACATACAATCACATATTATCATATCGATTCAAATAACCCGTTGAACCACGTGGAATGCTAAAGGATACACGGAGTAAGGCACAAATGCCACACATAATGAAGCCGAAGGTACCAATGATTTGTAGCTGAAGCTACCACTTAACACATATCACATAAGGGCTCAATGATGAGCTAATCATGGGTCTGCTCATAGAAGCTGACGGTATAGTCGAAACTACTTAGTGTTACTTACACAAGCTGATAGGTATCTGCAACAAATGTAGGATTACCTAGCCACTGGTAGTCGAACTAGACTAGCGCCCAGATTCACATAAACAATCAATCACTACCAATGCTTTCCTAGTGACATGTCACTCATATCCTAAATGATTCCTAAGGTTCAACGGGGGCATTTTCTTCACTTATTAGTTTTATTACATCACATACTCAATAATTCGTTATGACATTTCAGATATCAAATAATTAAGATAATTCAACATAATTTAAAACAATTAATCAAAATGATTAAATAATTCATAATTTACATATAAGACTTACCTCGGTACAAAATGCTAATCTTTTTTATTTAGTCCGATACCTCGCCTTTTCCTTAGTCAAGGTCGATTTCGCGTCGTTCTTGATCTTTAACATTAATATTAACTAATTCAATACACACATTACTCAATTTGGCACAAAATTATCCTATGGAAATTTTTACCATTTTACCCCTAACTTTGCCAATTTTTATACTTTACTCCCTAGACTCGTAAAATAAAATGCATCTATTTTTCGACATTCCCAAGCCTAGCCGACCCTATTTCTCTTTTATAGCAGCCCACATTTCTCAATATTTCACTATTTATGCACATGTTTTACAACTTTTGCATTTTAGTTTCTAAATGCATTTTCATGAAAAATCACTTAGCAAAAGTTGTTTACTACACTTTAAACTTCCATTTTCTACCAATAAACATCAAAATGCTTTCATGACACATATGGGTAAATTTTTAAACATGAACCCTAGCTTAAAATAATGGTAGAAATAGCTAGGTCAAGTTACGAGGATTTCAAAAATATGAAGAACATGAAAAACGGGGCTAAAAGACACTTACAATTAAGCTTGGAATGTTGAAAACCCTAGCTATGGAGTTTCCCTAAAGTTTCAGCCAAGGTAGGAGAAAGATGGACACATTTTCGACTTATTTTTCCCATTTTATTTCTTTTAATATCCAAATGACAAAAATACCCTTAATGGCCTTCTTTGAAATTTTTCCTTTCATGGGTATTTTTGTCCATCATGCCATAAAATGGTCTAATTCCTAAATTAGGACCTCTAGTTCATGAATTCAACTCTATTTCACACTAAATGCTTCTAGAATACATATTTTGAAATTTTTACAATTTAGTCCTATTACTCAATCGGACACTCTATTGATAAAATTTATTTATTAAATTTTCACTTAGGCAATCAATCACACAATAGGCCATAAAACTTTATCGAAATAAATTTTTCTATGTCAGATTCATGGTACCGAAACCACTGTTCTATTTAGGCCCTAGTTCGGGTTGTTACATCCTACTCCCTCCTCTCGCACTCCACGCGCTTAATCTCTTCAACCACTTTGGTCTTCTCCACCAAAGCTTCAAACACCCGCTCCTGTTGAGGAGCAACAAGAACCTTCAAATCATAGCAAAGACCATCCTCAAATCAAACACTCTTTTTGTAATCAGTTGCTACTAAACTCTAAGCATACCTGCTCAGTATCAAAAACTTAGCCTCATACTCAACCACTGACCTCTCACCCTGCTTAAGCCAATAAACTCCAACCTATGGGCCTCAATATACCTTACCTTCACATACTTTCTCTGGAACACACTCTAGAAAAAAGCCCAAGTCACGTGCTCAACCCCTCTGCCCTGCTCAACTGATTGACACCACTAATATGCTTCATTGTAAAATAAAGATATCGCACCCTTCAATTTCTACTAAAGAGTGCAGTCTAAATCATTCATAATCTTCTATGTAGCCTCCACCCAATACTCGATTATAATCGTGGTGACCCCAGTGACACCACGAAATAACTCAGCACTATTAGTCTGGAGTTGCTCAATTACCGAACCTCGGCCCCCTAATCCAAATTAAGCCTCAACGATCCTCTTTAAAATCCTTAGCATAACTTGGGATAATGTGTCATCCCCTACGCTCTGGTTCACAGTCTCAATGGTGGATGTCTCTATCATCCCACTCGACTTTAAATTGGGCATACTACCCAAAGATGAAAACATAACTTGAGCCTCCTACGGTGTTCGCCATGCCCATGAGTGCCAAGGCATCGTGCACCTCACATACTCATTATCTTATCTACAATTCCAAATTTTTACGAATTAGCTTAGGTTAAAAATCTTTAATCTAGAGTTTTATCAGAGTTTAGAGAATGTTTAATTAGTTATAGTCTCTATAGGCAAACTGTAACAACCCAAACTCGGCCTAGAAATTTAGACCGAATTCAGGATGCTATATTGATCACCGAAGTGATCGTGGGAAAATTTTACAAATCTAATTATCACCACAATCTAAATATTTAATCACTTAAATATCGATTAATATTGTACCACAATATTATAAAACTTTTCAATTCCAAAATAGTATACTCAAAATAAAAATAAAAAAGTAGAACTGAAATAGTCTTTCACGACCGTAACTGTCCGTGGCCTCTGCGTACTAGGTCCAGCAACATAATTTCGAAAGGTACCTAAAAGGGAAATAGAAGAGAGGGTGAGCTATAGGAGCTCAGTGTGAGATCAAACCGACTATGTATAGAATCAGAAACAGAAAGCCAGCAACTAGTTTAGATGTGAAACATACTTACAGAGCTTTACAAAACTAATTGGTACATTCACAACGGACGTACCGGCAAATAACAGTATTTAGAGCATGTTATAAACACACACAAACACCCAGTCATAAGTAACATTCAGTCACAGTAACAATAATTTTCAAATTCATAGTCTCACAGTCACTATAACTATTCAGTCGGTCAGTTACAATTACAGTTTGTAAAATTCACACAACCATGTGTGCTTTTCAGTCAAATAGAGACAGTCAGATACACAGTGGTATCATTCAATAAATAGAAGTAGTCAAACAGTCGTGATGCACGTAGATCACACAAACAAATACGTATGTATGCATTTGATTTACAGAATAACCCATCCATCCAGCCAACACACCTTTCTGTCCATCCCTACACTTACTGTGGGGTTTAAAACACCTACCCATTCTTACACTTACAATTAGTACCGAATGCGGCACATATCAGTTATGCAACTAAGCTACCAGTCAATAGGCTTGAGAGCCTCTCAGTAAGTCCACGACCCTCAGGGTATTAGGACTGCCCACGACCCTCTACGTATTGGGGCTATTAGTAAACAGGTAGACTGCCAATCCATATATATATCACACAGCAAAGCTGGCGTATAAGCTATACAGTGCATGCAATAAACCACAGTACAATCATGTAGTAGAACTACCAAATCAGATCAGGGTACATAGCATAGCTAGTGTACATGCGGTACAGTGCAATGCGGTAAACTGCTATACCAGTAAATTACAGCTTAGCTACCAGATCAGTCAATGGTACGTAGCGTAGTTGACATACATGATGTACGGTGCAGTGCAATAATCCGTTGTACAGTCTAGTTATAGTAAAACTACCAGTTCAATTCAGTATTAGTCTTCCTTCTTTGCAAAACCCCATCTGAAAACACTTTATGCACATGTATGTATGTATGCAGCCTCATGTACAAAATTAGAATACCAATTCCAAACAATCATTTAGAAGCAGACACTTGCATTCAATCAATCAGAATTAGAGATGAGTACACTCATTTACTCGAATTTAGTATCAAGCTTATCACACAACCAACCAAAAATAACACAATAACACATATATCAAGCCCACATCAGAGTCATAACTACCCTCAGTGAAGCTTAGTCGAGCGTTGGAACACACAGAGTCGCAATTACACTTAAATTTGACCTAAAACCAAAGTTTGGTGAGATAGGGCCACATGTCCATGTGTCTCAGCCGTGTGGGACTGTGACAGCCTTAATTTGGCCCTAGTCGGAAAGTAGTTTCGGGACCACAAAATCGAGTCACAAAAATAATTAAAGACTAAATTCTATGTCTAATTTATGTGAAAATGCATGTGCGAATTTTGAATGCTTTGATTTTTGTCAATTTGAATGTGAATCTAAATAAAAGAACTTAGGTGAGAAACCTTGAAATTGTGATAGGCTAAATTGAAGTGATTAAATTTAGAAGGATATTAAATAAGTGACTTGCATGTCAATATCACCATTTTATGATAGTGACCGGCCATGTTGATAGGTGATTTGAAATGTATGTATTTTATATATATGTGCTTTATAATTAATGATAATAAAATTTATATATAATATGATATAATATAAGATTTTTGGTGATAAAAACAAGGAGTATTTTGTCTCTTCTCTCCCATTTTTCTTTCATCTTTGCCGAAACTATAAGAGAAACAAAGAAAATAAAGCTTGTGTTATTCGGCCATTGAAGTTCATGAATTCAAGGTAAATTCTTGATAATTTGACTCTATTTTTGGTATTTTTGAGTTCCATTCTTGGTTTAGCCTTAAACCCATGTCTTATTCTTTGAAATTTTGGTTGTTAGTTTGATGTTCGGCAATGGTGTTTTAAAGCTATGAAATTCAAAATTTTATATTAGAAATAGGAGAATGAGTGTTAGATAGATTATTTGATGTATAAATCCATGAGATTATAAGATTTTAAGTTGAAATTTTGATTATGAGCTTTGTGTGGCTCAAATGAACATTCGGCTTTGTCTTTTAGTTGTTAAATTAGCATTGATTTATGTTTTGTTTCAAGGAATGAATGTATGAGAATTTAAACTAGTTAAATTTTGCTATAAGTGATTAATTTGAGTAAGTTGCATTCAGTTGGTATGATGGTGTATGAAAGTTGTGCTTAAAATTGGGATTTGATGATTAAAGTTGTTAATATGCATTTATAAGCTTGCCGAATGTGAATAAATGTGTGAAATTAGTAGAAAATTTAAATTTGAGTTTGTTAATTAATATTTATAGCTTAGTTGATACATGGAATTTTTCTAATGTGGTAAATTGAGAAACTAATACAAATTACAAGAGCCGGATGCTTAATTGTTAGCATTTTTGTGTATGTTAGCCGAATATGATTTTAATTAGTAATTTAAGTGAATGTTTGAGTATTAAATTGTTAAAGTGCAAATCAGCTAAAGTGCTTAGGTAAGTACATGGTTATCGAATGTATACCTAAGTATGAAATGTGTGATGTTGTATTCTAAAATGATAATAGGAGGCTTAGAATATGTATTTATGATTTTAATTAAAGGTGATGCTTTTAGTAATCTTAATTGCATTCGGTCATATGGTGATACAAAGCATGATTTTAAATTGTGGTTTTGTAATCAATCTTACTATGCTATGATTGATTAAGATGCTTGATAAGTGGTTTATTGATAAGTTAAATTTGTTAAATCCAAGATCAAAAACTCAAAGAGACAAATCCGGATCGTGGGAAGGGAAACTAATCGAATAGTCGAAATTACGTACGAAAACCACCAAGGTAAGTCCTTAAGTGTTTAAGTATGATTACCTTGTATGCCTAAGAGTTAATTGAACTTAGCAAATATAATATGCAAATTTTTGTATTGATGTGCCGAATGAGTATTGAATTATGGCAATAAGCTGAATGTGTTTGGTATATGTGTATAATTTTGGAATTTAGTGAGACGATTGGATGTGTTTAAGATAAATCAAGAGAGTGAACTATGCCATGTGTGATATGTATGAAGAATGGAAACCTTTGTATATATATGTGTTCGGTCATGTGTATGTGTGATTATAAATTAAAATATAAAGTGCTGAATTAGTGATGAATTGTTCTCATAAGCCGAATGTGGCTAGTTTGATTTAAATCAATGATAGATAATATTTAAGCTTGCTAAATGTTGGAATTTAAATGTTAAGGTATTTGTATATGTTTGTGCATTAGCCGAATGTATGCTTAATTGAATTGGTAATGTTCGGTTATCATGATGAGTAAAGAATTATTAAGTAAATGTAAATTTTAGTTGGTGAAATGGCCAATAGAGATTGAATGGTAATTGTCAAGGGCGAGTGTCTAATTATTAAAGAAAATTTATTTTAGTACTTAGCTAATTAATATTTGTTAACGATGTGTATAAGCAGTTTAAAGTGTAAACTTTATATGTGTACTAATGACCTTATAGGATATTCGGCCTTGAGGAAATTTAAAAATAGAATGTTTGAATGTCAAATAAATATTTATTTGATTGGTATTGGGCAATGTGGTGTTTAAAAATGTGATTTATGTTCATTAGGAATATATGTACATTGACTATGTGGTCAAAATATGTTTTTGGAAGAATAAAAAGCCATATGAGGTTGTGTTTGTGTATGTGAACTATATTATATGGCATGAGAAAATATACGTGTTATATGGAACTTGTGTATTCGATTTAATGTAAGACTTGAATCTTTTATATACTTAAATGTTAAACAAATATAGTGAGGAGGAACTTTGATTTTATATAGTCAATGTGTCGAATATAAATGGATTTGATGATATAAGCCGAATGTGGTTAGTTGATGCAAGTTGAAATGTATATGATAATATGGTGTGCTAAAGACGTATTATGATGAGTGAATTATGCTTATATGGCCGATTGGCAATTAAGTTAAGCTTTGTGGAAAGTGTTCGGATTGAATAATAAATGTTAAGCAGATTTAAAAGAAAGGTGAATTAAGATTTATAGAATATATATATATGTGTGTGATTATGAACTTGAAAGTTAAATGTGAATATGAAAATGGTATTATACCCGAGCTAAAGTCCCGCAGGCTTCGTGCTGGTATTATATCCGGGCTAAAGTCCCGCGGGCTTTGTGCTGGTATTATATCCGGGCTAAAGTCCCGCAGGCTTCGTGCTGGTATTATATCCGGGCTAAAGTCCCGCAGGCTTCGTGCTGGTATTATATTCAGGCTAAAGTCCCGCAGGCTTCGTCTGGGATGAAGGCATTGATTTGTAATAGTGAGTAAGACCATGTCTGTGACACTGGCATCACTTGTGTTCCATGTAAGACCTCGTCTGGGACGAAGGCATTGATTTGTAATAGTGAGTAAGACCGTGTCTGGGACACTGGCATCACTTATGTTTCATGTAAGACCCTATCCGGGACAGTGGCATCGATATTGAATAACATGTAAGACCGCGTCCGGGATGTCGACATTGTATAAAGCCTATCTGAAATCTGTACATTTCTGAACGACTTAAAGAAAAAGTTTGTTAAACGGACTAACTGCCGGTGAACTAATTAAAGTCAGAGATTATACAATATTGTGCTAAAATGGTAATGAAATAAGTTCGAGACAATAAGTTGGCCAGGTATGTGATATATATATTATATGTGAGATTGATCTGACGAGAATTAAGAATGTGTAATGAGAAGCATATGAAAAGATGTTGTAAAGTCATATGTATAATTGTATATGTGTGCATTTAGTTATTAGCAAAGTTACAAGAAAGTATTTGATATGCCATTTAACTAGGATTGTTGAAAGTAAGTGTGGGTAAGAAATGATACACTAGTTGAATTCGATAGAATTAAAGTTAATCTGGAAGCTTGTAAATGCATATGTTTATATGAGTTCGAATATAAAAGGAGTAAAATGTTATATGTGTTTGTTCATAATCGGCCAAATAGTATTGTACTCAGAAAAATGTTATATGATTTCAAACTTTTGGTTTGTTTTTCTTTTAGTTCAACTGTTTAAATTGCTTAAGACTTATTAAGCTTATGAAAGCTTACTTTGAATGATATGTTTCTCTGTTTTGTAGATCGTTGACTCTTACTATCAGCTCGGGGATCGTCAGCAATCGTCACACTATCCTCTGTTTGGTACTACTATGTTTTGGATTTACTTATGGCATGTATAGAATAGACTAATATTGGAAAGACATTTTGGTTGATGTATATATAGCCATGCGAATATGGCATCTTTTGGATATTTACTTTTATAAGTTTTAAATTCAATCTCTAGTTGTGTCTAGCATTTATATAAATAAATGATCTTTATTTCAAGAGAATGTTCAAAATTTTACTGTTCTGATCTGTTTTCTAATTTCTGGTAACGCCTCGTCCTATTCTGGCGACGGTTACGGGATAAGGGTGTTACAGGGACAGTCCAGGCCTTATGAGGGTCCAAACACCCGTGTGAAGGGTAGCACACAACTATGTGATAGAGGCACACACCCGTGTGAAGCAAGGGCATGACCGTGTGAACAGGCCATGTAACTCACTGTCCAATTTCGCTAAAATCAGGTGCACGGCAAACACGGTCGTATGAGGGTATCACACGTCTGTGTGTCTACCAGACACGGCAATGTGTCCAGGACAAACGCTTGTGTGGGATCCCTAAATCCCCAAATCAGTCACACTACCGCGTGGCCAGGCCGTGTGACTCCAAATCACTGAATCCCTAATTTCCAATTACACACGCCCATATGACCAGAGGACACGGGTGTGTGAATATCAACAAAAATCTCCAAATCAACCACATGGACGTGTGGCCAGGTCGTGTGGTGCCCAATTTGGCCCGAAACCCTAGTTCCCAAATCCACACGGCCATGTGCCTCGGCACACGCCCGTGTGGCCGTCGGGGTGATCACGAAACCACCCTAAAATAGCCCCAAAACTATCATTTCAGCCATCAAAACCGTCCCTAACCTTTTCACTATCAACGTATATCAGAAAGTGACAATTTCCCATTACATCCATCGACTAATAACCCAAAACCAATAGGTTAGCATACGGTCAAGAAAAGCCGAAAGCAAATATTCGCAAAACAAAATAAACAGAAAATAATTGTAGACAATGTTCAAATTTCATACCTGTTATGCGATCGGAGATGATGGCAGAGGAGCAGAATTTCCAAAACCCTCCGATGAGCAGTTGTTGAGAATTATTAGAAGGTAATAGCAAAATAAAATAAAATATAATAAAAGATGGAGAGAAAGAGAGAGGGGGAGAAGGAACGTCCATAATAGAAAAAGAATGAAAAATAAAATAAAAATAAAATTACAAACAATAACTAGTCTTATATGTATCAGAAAAATATTAAAACATACTAAAATAAAATTGTTTCCCAGAATGCACACAAGAGGACTCAAACCCAGAACCTTGGGTTACACTAGCACCCATTCAACCACCAGACCAACAGGCCCATTCTGACACTAGATTGCACAACTAAACATTTATGAGCAACCTCCTCACTAACCCTAAGCTCAATAACCCAAAACTTCTAGGCCCAAAATTCGGGGCATTACATAAAAAGTTTTACTAAAGTAACTAATGTAAAAGTATCTAAAACGTATTAAAGTTTAAAGTTTCTTCCTTAGATTGGCATTGGAGTCTCGGTTTCACCTTATGAAAATCAAAATATCAAATTTAATCAAAATTCTGAATAATTCAATTTTTTTATAAAATATTTTGAACCCAAATTTCATAGCTCGAGTTTTGAACCTTACTCTAATACCACTAAATGTAACACCCCAAACCCGACCTAGATGTTGTAGTCAAATTATGAAGGTTACAATAAAACCTAAAAACTTAGATCACTTCGATTTCAATAAAAAAGTGTTTGTCACAATAACATATGAGTGTATTTTGAAATATTTGCTTATAAAATAGGCTTATTGAAACCATTTTGCCTTAATTCCTTATTTCATAAAACACAATGTTCCAATTATATATTCGTAGTGGAAAAGCCCTTTAGAATTATTATTTTTGGAAAATCATTTAATTTCATAAATCATTCGACTAGTTTAGTTTATCGTAAATCATACTGAGTTATCAAAAATACCAACTAGAAGTATATTTTGTAAAACCTAAAAACCAAAGTAAATGACTTGAAATTAAAAAAATTAAAAGTCCATAATAAAAATCCAAAACAAAATTAAAGTTCAAATAACCAAACTGAGCTCCGAGATCACCGCCAAACCCTAATTTCGAGGGTTACCTAAAATATGATAAATTAATAGAGTGAACTAAAAAGCCCAGTGTGTGCCTTGGCCCACATATAGAAATCATACTAGAACATGCTTATATGCAAGTATCAGAATAACATATTAGAAAATGATAATCCTACTCCCATTTGCTACACACTATTCTGTCCAACCTATCACACTAAATAGGACTACAAGAGCCCATCCATCCATCACACCACTTCGTGGTCATATGTCACTCTGAAATTATACAACTGAGCTGCCAAACAGATATTGTGGATATACCACCAGAAATACAATATTACTACTAGAATCACACATTATCATACTAATATCTCATGCAACATATAATCTTATCGACACAGAAATACGGCGTGTTCATCAGTTTCATTAATATAGATTTATCACAAAACTTAAATGGAGTTACTAGTAATAAACATGCTTACTAACATACAAATACATAAACTTACAATCTTATATGCTTACAGAGTATCCAAATATTTGATTTCAAAATCTTATTCCCGGCCCAAAATGAGCCCGCACGCCCGTGTGGCCCATACGGTCGTGTGATGCAAACTGTAGTTTGAAAACATCTTAATTTTCTAGTTGCTTTCGAGTTTTGAATCAATGTTTTCAGGTTAGAACACACATCTGTGTTTCCTAATTAACAACACTACAATGCACTCTCAAATCTTACATACAATATCCAAAACAAGCCGACTAAACCACACATCAAAATCAAGTTAAAGTATTCCACACAAAATTACTTAACGAACAGCCCCTAAACACGATGTTTGGTCACTTACCCCAGAAAAATCAGTGGCTAAATGACAATTAGACTACTAGAAGATCACGTAACTCATGATTATGATAAAGAGTTAACAAAACAAAAATTATTTAACTATACCAACATTCTGAGCACACACAACCAGTAGTGATTCTAAAGGGAATAATGCACGAAACCCTAAAACTTAAAAGGCAATAAAATAAAACAAAGTATGGCACAAGAGAATAGATTGAGGATTAAGCAAAGTGTTGATAATGGTAATAAAAAAGAAAAAGAAAGAACTGTAAAAGAAAGAGAAGCAAAGAACATGTCAAAAAGAAGGGAAGTTTGGAAAGTAAGTGCAGGAGGAAAAATAGGGAGGTTTTTATTTAACTTTTTAAAGGAAAAAAACAAGTTAATCTAACAATACATTAACCCACTAGATTATTTAGAGTTCAAATTTAAATCAACTACTAGTACATGGGAAAAGATACAAAAAGAATTCCACCTTTACGAACAATAAGATTCAAACTCAAAACGACTAGGTAAATTGAAGCCTTACCACTAAACTAACAAGCTCATTCTTGTTAGCAACTAATGAAATTTAAAGATAAGCCCTAAGACCCAAGTTTGACATAACTCAAAGTAATGGGAAAATTCCAAAAACAAGAGAATTGAACTCATGACCTAACGTAGACACCTAAAGCACTTAACCACCGAAACAAATCAAATTATTTTACTTAATTTAACAATTTAAACTTTAAAAAATTAGGGTATTACAAGAATTGTGTTCTCGAAACCACTATTTTCATCACAACTAAAAAATGAGTTGTTACATCACATGTCCATAAAGATATGATGTTTTATCCTCAATGAATTAGGCATTAGCAATTTCAACAAGTTACTCTAATGTACATTGGATGTTATCATCATTGGCTTATTCTTGAATAATTTTCTTTTACGTTTTGATGTACTAGTAGATAATGATGCTTCTGTTCCAACTTTCTTTGTTATCTTCATCTTCAAAGTTTGCAAGCATTGAACCCTCATTAGTATCCTCCAACTCTATATAATCAATAAATGTTCTGACAAAACTTATTGTTGCCTTATATTTGCTAACAACTAAAGGTATTTTATTATAAAACTCAATTTTGTTTTTGTTAAAAAATTGTGCATTTTTCGTGTATACCTATTTGAAATTAGACATAATTAAAATAAGAAGTAAATGTAATTTTAATATATTAAAAGAAGAGTATAAACATATTATTTCCACTACTTCATTTATGTTCTATTATCACATGTTATCATCTTCAAGTTATCATCCTATCCAAGTATACTATCTCTTTGAATCCAACATATAAGTTGCCATGTGTTTCTTATTATCCTAAAATGATTTTGCAAATGTTTAGTGCCAGATTGATATGAGAATTTTTCATAAATAATGATAGAAACTCAATTTACAGAAATTACTATGAAAGTAGTAAATGGCTTAATTCTCTTTTAAACCTCACCTGTAATCATATCAAGAAACAACATTTCATCAACTTTGTCCATCTAAATTATTTGTTGTGCTCAGTTCTTTATTTGACCTCCCTTAACCATTGTTACTAAAATGATTATACAAAAAAAAAAGTAACCATATAAGCAAAAATAAAGAAAGTAGTAAAAAGCCTTTGAACAATACTCAAATATCCAACAAACTTAACATAGAAATACTCAACCTAAGTTCTAAACCAAATTGATGTTTCTAACCATATAATCATATAATCACTCCACATAGTTTTGTTCAATTGCATCTCTTTGGGTAGCTAAATTTTTACGTTGGTCTCTCTTTTCTTACTATATAAGAGTTGATATTATCAAATTAGAATATGGTTCCTCATATACAACAAGATAATATTAAATATACTTGTGTTTGAAAATCCTAAAATAGTTCTACATCTTGGTTAGGTTTGACTACTTAGGAGTTTCGACAATTTGAGTAGTTTCGACCTGTTGCAGATTTCTTTATCCTATGAGTTGCACAATCGCGATAGGATCAATACACACTTACATATTTCTCTTTTGACGACTTAAATCAATTTATCTAGCTAAAAAAAGATGACGTCTTGGCTAATATATATTGTTAACCTAGGGTCTTAAACTAATTGTAATAAGGCACAAATGATGCAAAATTTTCATCCACAATAAATGCATCCTAATTGATATGCTAAAGACTATTAACCAAATTCATGATAATCTTGCCATGAACAATCACCTAATTGTGCTTTCCCAAATTGCTAATCAAAATTATGAAAAGTATTTAGTTTCATCGAATCTAATAAATGTCTTGGATTATCCTAGATTGTTGTAAAACTCAACAACTAAGATAACACTCAATGATGAAGAAATATATAAGTGGTATGCACACTCTAAAAACATTGGTGTTGTGCATGCATCTATAGGTATTATGATAGTAATATCATTATTCAGATACAACATCTATACAAACTATAGAGTATTATATTAATTAAATGCTAATAAATAATAAATTACATTTTCTGTGATCACATCAATTTAATACCATTCTTCTAATAAGTTGTATGGTTTAAATTACTAGTCTATCTATTAAAAGAAATTACATAGTCCTTCCAATGAGAGATAAAGTGTGTTGAAAGCAAGGGATAAACAATATAAACAACAATTAATACCACCTCAAGCTTGTAGAATTATAAGATAGTCGTATATAGGCATACCAAAGCTACTAACCGTTGGTTGTACTTTGTAGTTCCATCAAAATTGTCTAACAATAGGAAATACATACAATGAACTTTGTTGCCTTACTTTTTTTTAAGCATTAACATGCAAGAGTACGTAAACTCTAACATGTTGATAAATCTCATCTACAATTGCATTTTATGAGAGCTTGTCAAATCAATTCTTTAACCATATAGTACTAATTTTATTCTTGCCATAATCTTTCTATTCGAAGGATGCACCCAATGAATGAAAAAGTAAGCTTGGTGGATCAAATTGACTATTCCTTGTTACTAGTAAATCGTCAGCTAGAATAGGTGACTATTTATAAGTTTTTGTTAGAATTCAAGTTTAAGGTTTTGAAGGGTATAAGTCTGTAAGGTAGCTAAGTTTAAGGATTTTTGAGTTTTCTGTGAAAAATAAACAAGTGATATAGACTATTTGTAGAGTTTAGGCTTTGGGTAGAGGTGTTCATGGGTCAAGTTTGGGTCGAGCCTATATATGATATTAGTGCACTTTATACTTGCCTAAGCTAGGCCCGACCCAAAATATAGGCCTTAAATTTTATCCAAAACTGTCCATATTTATAAATGGCTAATTAAAACCATTTTAAGCTCACCTATATTATTATTTTTAAATTCTTTTAAAAATTGTATTATTTTTAATTTAATGTTTAAAATTTTTTTTATATGTTTTTTGTTTTATGAAAATTTTAACCATAAACAATTTAAAATTTTTTTTATCTACATTGCACTATTATATATTTTATTTTATATAAATTATATAATATATAAAATAAAATATATGTTCTTTTTAAATTCTTTAAAAAAGTATATTATTTTTAATTTAATGTTTAAAATTTTTATACGCCTTTTGTTTTATGAAAAATTTGACTATAGATAACTTAACACATTTTTTTTTTATATTTACATTGCAATATTATATATTTAATTTTATTTTATATAAATTATTTAATATATAAAAAATAATAAAATATATATTATAAAGTAGAAAGCAAGCTTAGCAAGGTAGGGCCTTTGTATTCAATGTTAAAGCCTAAGCTTGATCAATATTTTTAATGAGCATTCCCAAAGCCCAATTTTTTGGTCCTCATACTTTTCTTTTCCAAACTCTCCTATATTTTTTACAAGCCTTTAAGCTTAGACAAGTAATCACATTGTTGAATAAGTCTAAGTCAGAGTTCCATAAGAATTTATAAATGAACTTGGAAACCTATAGATTTTGAGGTCTATTTTAATTTTCTATTTTTTTAAATAAAAAAGAATTATTTAAGATTAAGAATCAATTAATATTTTTTTTCTATTTTTTAGAATCAATTAATTTTTTTTTCTAATTTTTCATAAATGTCAAGACCTATTTAAATTTTAATAAATATGTTATTTTGATCACTAAAAATTAAAAAGGAGATTATATGAAAAACATAGGCACAGATTTTGATACATAAGAAGATTAAGGTATCTCTAAGGGTGTAAAAGAATCGAGTGGGGCTTAAATATTAGTAAGTTTGAGCTTGACTTGAAATTCGTAGCTCAATACTTGACTCAAACTTGACTTAAACATTAATTTCTAAACTTGAGGTCAGTTCAAGGCATAATTGAATTATTAAGTTCAAATTTATTTATTAATTTTCATACTCAAGATCGAATTAGAGCTAGACTCAATACATAATTAAAATACTTAAATTTAAGCTTGATTAAGATTATTTTTCGATTTTTGAACTCAAGCTTATATTTAAAGCTCTTTCCATAAGAGAGAATAATTTCATAGCATAAAAAGAAATTAAAAAGGGAAATTTTGATTAAGGTTACGAATTGGTTAAGCCAAATATTATCAATAATTATCCAATCAAAATGCGAATTACTTTGAGGATTAGTATGCTCATTGATACCCTAATAACCAAGCCCTATAAAATTCATATTAGAGGAAATAATCCTCAAAAGAATCGGGAAAAAACTCAAAGAAAGAGGAAGAAATATGAATACGTGGCATGCAGTCAGGGATAAAGATAAGATAAGTGACGTAAGACCTTCCAACAATGAAATTGGTTTTCTTTATATCCTCCACACTAAACCAAACCTCAGGAAGTACTGAATCTCTGAAACACAAATCTCGCTTTCGGAAAATCCTCAAATGGCAGACCAACCGCAGATTTATGAACTCAACAATGGAACCGTGGTTGTTAAGATCACCAACTATGGCTGCACTATCACCTCATTGTCTGTTCCTGACAAAAACGGTATCTCTATTCATATCTTCTTTTTTTTCAGAAGAAAATTCCTGAATGCTAAATTATTAATGATCAGTGGGTTTTTCTTGACTTTAAAGGCAAATTAACCGATGTCGTCCTGGGATTCGACACTGTCGAACCGTACGTGGTAATTCCTGTCTCTCTTTGTTGAATTTGAAAGCTTTTAACTTTGATCTGAATCTTGTCTATTGAATTGGAATTTTTTGGATGAAGAAGAGAGAACCCATTTCAGCCTTTGGCTTGTCTCTTCAATATCACGTTTGAAATTTTACATAGACAATGATCCGTTTCTGGGAAGTCGGAAGTAATTTGTGTGACAAATTGATGGCTTGTTGAGTTGAAATCTCTCTTTTTAGTCTCCTTCAGTTTAGAGAACGGGATTTTGGTTCATATTTTGGGGTTAATTTTTATGGTGTTTGATCAGAAAGGTGCTTCACCTTATTTTGGATGCATTGTGGGAAGGGTTGCAAACAGGATAAAAAATGGCAAGTTTACTCTTAATGGAACGGAGTACTTTTTGCCAATCAACAAGCCTCCAAACAGTCTCCACGGTATACATCTTATATTTCCCATTTCTTGAATGATTAAACATTTTTCTCATAATTTTAGATGACCAGAATGAGACTGCAATTACTGGGTCAAAACTGATTATCTGCATGCTTGAATTGGTTCTTGAAATTTTGCAGCAGACGATTATTATGCTTCTTTTATTTTCTGTTACATTTTTTTACCTGTATGAGATCAAAAATTGAGAACAATCTTTGAAGAATGCTCTATCTAGTAATTTGGGCTGGCTTGGTTCTGCATGCTTTCTTTCTTAAAATAAAAGTTACTTTTTTTTCCCAATTTGGTATAAGTATTTCCATTGTGACTTTTGAGCGCTTAGATTAATTGGAAGAGTTCATGTACGTCATGTTTATACAGTCATTTGCTGCAGACATTCATCTCCTTTAAGTATTGCATGTGACAAATGAAAATTAGAGAGAACAAATATAGAAGAGCCTAGCTTTGTCAATGGCACAAGGCACACTCTAGGAACTAAATCCCTTTTATTACCTCAGGCGCAAGGCACAAGATAAGTGCACTCCTGAGTGAAGCAAAGCATAAACTGCATTCTTGTCTGTTTTTAAATTTAATAATTTTTGCGTATGCTGCTAATGAATAGTTTTGCTGTGGGTTGTCCGATTCTGACACCCATTCCATAAACTAATTCCTATTTTTAGTTTTCCGGCTTAGACATCTTTTCTGTGAATATATAAAGCATTCAAATTAGACATCTGTTCTATAAATATATAAAGCATTCGTATTTCATTCCTTTGTATTTATTCTTTGCTTCTTTCCATTAGGTGGATTCAAGGGTTTTGACAAGAGAATATGGGAGGTAGCAGAATATAAGAAAGGCGATAAACCCTCCATTACTTTTAAATATCGCAGCAGTGATGGTGAGGAGGGTGAGTTCCCACTCTGTCTCTCTTATGGGCACACATGTTTCTATTCGTCCCTAATATTGCTGTTTTCTTGTTCAAAGGTTACCCGGGTGATGTTTCTGTGACTGCAACCTACACTCTAACTTCAAGCATGACAATGAAGCTTGACATGGAAGCAGTGCCCGAGAATAAGGCCACTCCAATTAACTTGGCTCAACATACTTACTGGAACTTAGCAGGCCACAACTCAGGGAACATACTTGACCATACAATTCAGATATGGGCATCAGAAATGACTCCAGTGGACGAGAACACAGTTCCAACTGGAGAAATCAAGCCAGTTAAAGGGACTCCTTTTGACTTCACTGCTGAGAAGAAGGTTGGTCTTCAAGTCCATGAGATAGGTTTGGGTTATGACCATAGCTATGTTCTTGGCGGTGGGGAAGAAAAATTGGGTTTGAAACGTGCTGCCAAATTGAAGGACCCATCCAGCTCGAGGGTCCTTAACTTATGGACCAATGCACCTGGGATGCAATTTTACACTGGTAATTACGTGAATGGAGTTGTCGGGAAAGGAGGTGCTGTTTATAATAAGCATGCAGGGTTATGCTTGGAAACGCAGGGATTTCCAAATGCCATAAACCAACCAAACTTCCCATCAGTCGTTGTTCAACCTGGTAGCAAGTACCAGCACACCATGTTGTTTGAGTTTTCAGTTGAGTAAGTTTTTGAAGTCTTTTGAATTTAGATATGGGAATAAGTTTACTGTTGGTTTGCCTAGCGTCAATTTCTGGAAGACCATGGCTTCCTTTTAGTTCCTCTTAATAATATGATGATTAGTTCCCGAGTATTGAAGTGAACTTTTGTAGAGATGAACTATTTATAGTGGTAGATGTTTTGTAATGTTCTTGCCCCATTAGAAAGTGTGGAAATAAATGAGGATATTTTGGGCCATAAAAGGTTCCTATTTTATATCAAGGATAAACTACATCCGATGCCATTGAATTTAATTAATTGTCTTGGTTTAAGAGCATAAAAAGTTCTCTAATTTTTTGTGTTTTTTTTTTTTTACATTCAATTGGATATTTGAACTTTTAAAATGCATAAAAAGGTCTTTAATTTTTTTCAAAAAAAAATTAAGTTTTTTTTTTTGCACTGAATTAGATACTTAAACTCTCAAAATGTATAAAAAATATATTCAAAATTTATCACAATAAAATAATCAAGTCGTTTTTTTTTTTTGCACTCAATTGTCAAAGTTCATTAAAAAGGTTCATTGATTGTAAATTTTAATAATTGATCATTAAAATTAACTGCCTCTAATATTTTTTAGTTAAAGTCACATCGTGTTACAATCATTATGGCACATGTGATAAAAAAAATCAAAAAGGCCCTTTAATCAGTAACTTTAATCGTTGACCGTTAAAGTTAACGATCTTCATTTTTTTCAATTAAAGTCATCACATGTCGCAACGCAACTTGATATATTGTAAAAAAATGATAAAAATAAAAATTAATAAAAGTTATAGAAAAATTATAATATGCTTCTTTTGATATGATAATTTTTATAATTCTTTTACAAATTTTATTTTTTTATCATTTTCTTACGACTTTATAAATTCTTTTATATTTTTTAATCTTTTATGATTTTTATAAAATTTTACAATTTTTATTTTCTTTTATGATTTTTATAATTTTTTTCTAATTTTTAATAAAAATTAAAATTTTATTAATTTTTTATTAAAATTTAATATTTTTTATAACTTTTATTGATTTTTATTTTTTATCATTTTTTCCACATATCACACTGTGGTTGTGACACGTGGTGACTTTAACTGAAAAAATTTATAGGCAGTTAGCTTTAACGATCAAAGGGTTTTTTTTTTTATGCATTTTGTCAATTGAGTGAAAAAAAAAAGGAGGGACTTAATTGTTTCTTTAAAAAATTTTGAGGGTCTTTTTTTATGCATATTGACAATTCAAGGTTTTAATTGAGTGCAAAAAAAAGTAGGGGCTTAATTGTTTTTCAAAAGGCATTTTTTATGTATTTTAAAAATTCAAGTATCGAATTGAGTGCAAAAAGAAAAAAAGAGTAAAGATTTAATTGGCTTTTTTGAAAAAAATATTTGAAGATTTTTTATGCCGTAAACTTTTTTTTTTGTCACCAGGCTTGGCTGGCTTTTAAGGTTTTTGTTTTATTCAGCTTAGTAAGAGTAGTTCATTTGATTTTTGTTATTTTAAGGAAAGTTAGGTTTTGTTTTCAAGTAGGTATATGAACAGTTAGGCAGGCCTCACTATTAATAAAAGTCCTAGACTATTCTAAAAAATAATAATAAAGTCATTGTTGTCGTGATTTTGGTAATGGTCACATTATGTGGCATATTAATGTGGATTTCCACGTAATAAAAAATATGAACCAAAGTTTTTTTTTACTTTTTTTTTTGAAAAAATATTTCCATTTATTGAATGCTTAAAATCATACAAAAAGATATAGGCCACGACTCAATAGCCAAAACAAAAGCAGTAAGAGTCAATAGACCCCTCAAATGCAGCCTAAAGAAAAACAAAATAGAAACTTGAGAGTGCAACCAGGAAGATAGCTTGTGGAAGCCAAGATTCCCAATGTCTAAGAGGTGACAACGATGAGCAGGACAATGCAGAAGTCAAGGGCGAAGCAGGATGAATCAATAGCAAGGATCTACTTCGACAAAGCACACTGAAGAAACCTAAAAAGGAGGGTCGCCCCACCTAATGTCTGCAGCAACCGCGAGTTTAACTTGGAAAGGGACCTCCTCTACCCAGAACCGATCCAATAGCCATCGAAACCCTATTACGTAAGCAGGTGAGCTACGAAATTTTGCTTCCTATAACAGTGTCAGATTTCAACCACAACGAAACTATTAAGAAGTCTTTGTTGACCTTCCTTGATAAGAGCCCTGATCTTCGATCTATCCTCATCTGTATTTTAGAGTTTACAAACGACAGGCAGCAAATCCCCTTAAAAAACAACCCAAGAGAAACCCAGATTCGAGCAAAGTCCACCGCCGTGATAAAAGCCAACGCCTCTATCGCAAAAGCTGAAAAGACATGTTGATGAAGGCGAGTGCAAGCCTCGAGCACCTGTCCGTGGCTATCACGAACAACCACACCTGAGCAAGAAAAGCTAGTACCCCTTGTACGTAACATTAAAATTGGCCTTCACCAGAGGTGCAACCAAGGTAGCCAGCGTATAGTACATGAGCCAACGGAACCCGCAACCAGTATGCCTAAAGCAGACAGACTGCCCAGATACGAACGAATGAAAGAGAGCAATTCCAAAGGTATGTAGGAGGGGCCTTTGTGGTATTGATGATTCCTTTCCAACCAAAGAGCCTATATCATTGTAAGTACAAACTCAGTTCCACCCCTAGAAAAAGCATTATAAGAAACCCAGTCAACTTACCTAATCGAAATCATTGTAGGATACTAGCCAAGAAATGTGCAAACGGTCCCACACTAAAGCGGCAAAAGGGCAATCCCAGACAACATGGGCAATCGTCTCAGGTACAGTGAGACATTTAGGATAGAATTGGGTGTGAGAGATATGCCTGTTGTAGAGATTGTATAGAGTAGGAACATAATCATTGAGAAACCTCCAAACTGTAATGTGAACTTTAGGAGAGACACAGGCTTTCCACAACCTTGTAAAGAGATCTTAGGAACTCATAGGGTAGATATGGTTAGATGGAAATATGGAGAAAAGCACAAACAATTGAAGCATTTTATACTGCTGCAAATAGAATAACAACTCGTCGGCTCCCCTTTCCAAACTACCATGTCATCCCCAGCAAAACAATACAAAGGAATACTCAAGATGCGAGCAGCTTCATCATCAGAGAACATCTCCTATATCAAGGTAACATTCTATTGGGCCAAATCTTATAGAATCAAACCACTCACCCAAGTAACTGTAGTATTAACAGGTGTGTTTCCATTAGACAACTACCAGTCCTTGGAAGCCAACAATCATTCCAAATGGAGATGAAATGCCCAATACCCACCTGCCATCAAATGCCCTTCTCTAACAGACCTCGAGAGCACTAGATGCTACACTAGGTATAAAATAGGTGAGATCCCAGTTCCACTTGCAGAAAATCCACATTAGGGAAGTATCGTGCTTTAAAAGCCCAACTTATAAGTAATACGGATCCATTAAAATATGCCAACATTGCTTCGTAAGAAGTGCAATATTAGATTTTGTCAAATCACAAAAGCCCATACCCCTTCACACTTCAACTCACACAACGATGCCCAAGAGCACCAAGGAATTCCCCTACAGCCCCCTGATTTTTGCCACCAGAACTTACTCATAATAGCCTTGAGGTTACAACACAGAGATATAGGAAACAAAAAAAAAAATTACATTGTGAACATAGGAATTACCTACAAAACAGATTTAATAAAAACACCCCAACCTCTCTTAGATAAGTAGTGCAAATTCCAACCATCAATGCTACATTGAAAATGATCCTTGAAATGCTAAAAAGTCTCCCTCTTGCGCCTCCCAACCATGAAGGGGAGACCCAAATACTTAGTTGGATGAGTGATAACTCGTACTCCTAAAACAAATTCAACAAGAGAGCCATTTGATGGAACAACATTGGTGCTAAAATAAATCGTGGACGTATCAAAATTAACCAATTGTCCAAAGCACGTCCCATACTCATTAAGATAGATTGAATCGTGGTTGCACTCTCTATAGTAGCATGCCCAAAAATCATACAATCATTCATAAAAAAGAGATGAGTGAGACGTGGACCAGACCGACCAATATGGATACCACCAAAAACTCATTCCCGCTGGGCCAATCAGAACAAAGCAGAGAGACCCTCCCTACACAAAAAGAAAAAAAGAGGCTCAAGGGATCACACTGGCAGAGGCTTCGCGATGGTAGGAAATGTACACTCAAACACCTACTGAATACCACAAAATAAGAAACCGTACGGACATAAAGCATGATTAAAGACACCCAAGCAAAATAAAAAACCAACCGAAGCATAACAGCCTCCAAAAAACTACACTCAACCCGATCGTAAACTTTTATCATATCAAGCTTGAGTGCAAAATAACCTTTCCAACCACTTTACTTTTTTCGAAAGGAGTGAATCACTTTATAGGCAACAAGTTATTAGTGACAAAGCGATCAGGAACAAACGCACTTTAGGATTCATCAATACAAACAGCCAGCACCTGCCTAAATTGGTTCACAAGTACTGTTGAAATAATCTTGTACAACACATTACAGAGGCTGGTTAGGCGAAACTGTGACACACGGGTCAGATTTTTGCCCTTTGACACCAAAGCAACTCCTCCTTATTAGCTTCCATATTAAGAGCCAACTTAACATTAGTGATCTTCGCCAAAATGTCATCGGAAGGTTCTACTTGTTTCAAATGCTCCAACCAAGCCATAGCATCCCAAGCAAACCTGCGTTTGTGCCTAATGAGCGTCATGCTCCAAGTTGACAAAGTAACACTCGAAGTTCGAAGGCGGTAAAGAACTAACCCAGTACTTCCTGTCCAGCCGTGTCAAATCTCATCCTCACAAGTATGCTCAGAAACCCATTAAGTTTTGAAACAAAACAAGCTTGCAGAAGACCGAGAAAAAACCCCAGACAACGCACACTGATGGTAACAAGTGGACAGCGATCAGATACCGAATGAGGGGCATCTTGAACCCAAGAAATAGGAAAACGATCCCTCCTTGGAGTAGTAGCAACACAGCGATTGAATTGCTCTCATATATTAGTATCGAAAATTGACCCTGTTCCCAAGTAACCCATTGCCTAGAGAAACCTAGATCTTGCAACTCATAATTCTTCAAGGCAGAGAGAAAATATTCCATTTGGCTCTCTCGGCGAACACGACCCTCTTTCTTCTAAAAAATGAAAGTAATCTCTTTAAAGTCACCAACAACCATCCACAGCAAGCCATGATCACGCTCCAACTGCTTAAGTAAGCACGACAACCCCACAGATCATACTCAACTAGGGACTTATAGAACTCAGTGAGTCCCCAACTTATCCCATCAATATCATTAATGATAACCACATCAATATGGTGACTTGAAAAGCTTTGTAAATGAACCTAGCACCTTAGTTTCCATCCCAACGAAAGGCCACCCTGAGTACCAACAGTCGATACATCTAAACCACAAAGAAACTGAATCAATGACGAACCATCTTTGTACACCTAGCATCCAGTTTCATTTTTAAAAGAAAGATCACATGGGGATTGTATCTCTACAATGTATGCTGTACACGATGAATGTTTTGCGGATTCCCTAAACCACAAACGTTCTAATAGACCTGGTTCATAGCGGTTGGTTACTCTAGTTAGCAGGGTCAGATGCTCTAGTTAGCAAAGTCGACTGCTCTGGTTAGCAGAGTCAGCCGCATTAGTAGTTGGAGAAGTCTATGTCAAATTCGAACTCACAAAAACAATAGAAACTATAGAATTGAACCGTGCTCATTTCTTCCCACCCAAAACAATCATGGTCGTACCCACAGGAGCCTGTGCAAAATCAGCCATGATAGTAGATCTTTCATTAATGCTAGAATCATCATCCTGAACGAGATCTAAATTATGGTTGATCTCTTGCACAAAAGGTAAAGTAAAAGTCAACAAAAGAGGAGCGCTGACCGGACTTGGTAGGCCGTCAGAGCACGATACCCTTTCCCCTGACACAGTGTGCAACCTAACACTAGACTAGGACTATCGACGGCGTGGCAATATACTTAAGGAGACGTCCCATCCCAAAAGAACATCTTTCGTGCCAAGGGTTAATCTAAGGGGGCAAAAACTCTCACTGCGGCCCAGTTTCCTACAAAAGAAACAAAAAAGTGTTAGGCGTTCATATTAGAATCATCCATAGACATATTGTTGGGAAAACAAAATAAGAAATTTCTTTCGCTTCAATAGAAGTCGGATATCCACCCGGAACTCATAGGTGCAAAAATTGTTATAGACCAAAGCAAAGAGTAATAGAATCAAAGTCCAAAAAAGTGCCAAGAAAATTACCAAACTGCTTGGCTAGATGTTTAGTGTAGTACCCAACAAGGAGGTCATAGACTTGCATCCAAAAATCAACAAAACACATGGAGAGTTAGAGAGGGTGCTCCTCCACCAACATGCAATGAAACACCAACAACTAGTTATTAAAGGTTTATGGATTACCCTGAATAACCCATTTGATGTCCACTTCAGCATAAAACTAAAAGAGGAAACGTTTCCCCCTCAAATCAGATATAGAAATGCCCCCAATTGGGTGCCACAAATTCGCCATTATTGACCGCATTGCTTCAAAATGGACTACACTAGCCCTCAAAAAACAACCCATCAGAAAAAAAATCAAACCTGACCATATTTTTTGAAACGCCAAAAAGAACCGACCATGCATCATCCTCATCATCATGAAGAGTCGATCCCATAATTTCATACTTTATGATCAAACCAAAGAAGCAAGAACACAGTCAAATCATAACAAATCACAAAAAACACAATCTTCAGACAAAGAAATCTAACAACAAGTGCTAAGAGATAGACAAAGAAATCTAATAAACCTTAAATGAGGTTTCTTATAGGAAACCTTTTATAGCATACAAGAAAAATCAATTTCGTGGAAAACATTTTTCTTTCAGTTTTTTTCAGTTTTTTTTTATACTTTTTGTAAAAAGGAAATGGGCTGTCAAATTACTTTTAGTTTTATTATCAGAAAAAAAGTATTAGAAAAGGGGAAATGGAACGTCAATTCCTTAAACCTAAAGCATAATCTAAAAACAATGGAAAATCAAAAAAAATTCTTAGCCTTGCTTCCAAAAACACAGTTAATAGGGTTGTTTTCAAAGTTTGAGTGTACTGTTCACGCCGTGGTGGCTGCTAAAAATGGTTTAAATTAGGCTTTATTTGAGAGATGAGGCATGCATTAAATATGATCAGATTTAATGGGTTTTTTTCAAATAAATTTTTGTTGAGGTTTTATATTGATTTAAAGAGAAAACCTCATTTGATGACAGGAATTTTTCAATTTGGCAGCACATTTCAAACCCGATTTGTTATCCTTTTTATGAAGGGTATGTTATTATCTTCTTTATGAAGGGTTCTTGATTATCTATTTTTTTCAATTTTTATTATCGTTTTTATGAAAGGTTTGTTATTTTTCAATTTTTCACATTATGTAGTGAAAGCCCTTAACATCCTAAAATGAAGATTAAGAAGCCAATGAAGAGAGTTCTGAGCGTGCTGGTAGTGCTACAGAGGTAGTAGTAAAAAGTGAAAATGAAAATAAAATAGATTTTGATTAGGAAGTTATTTTTAGTGATAGTGTTGAGTCTTGTGTAACACTCTTGACCCGTATCCGTTGCTGGAACAGGGTTTAGGAGCATTACCGGAATTTACAGATCAAACTCAGACATTTTATGTCACTTTACATTCAAATCAGATATAAATCATAAATTAATCATATCGTCCTTATATGAGCCCTCGAGGCTCAAAACATACATTAGAAACGAGTAGGGACTAAATCGGGAACTCAAAAATTTTTTTGCGAAATTTTAAAATTTTTCTTATGTGCAAGGGACACATGCCTATGTGGTCAAGCTGTGTGGCTCACACGGCCAAATGACGTGCCCGTGTCTTAAGCCACGTGGCATATAAGGTAGCACACACGCCCATGTCCCTAACCCGTGTAACTCTCTAACTTGTAAAATATTAAGGAGTAAGGGTCACATGGCCAAGTCACACGCTTGTGTGCCAGGCCGTGTGGTTAATTCTGAGCATTTTGTTTTGAAAATTTAAGATGTAGGGGACACAGCCAGAATACATGCCCATGTGATAGGCCGTGTGTCACACACGGCTAAAACACACGCCGTGTCTCTACCCATGTGGACAAAATAAGTCCATTTTCTAGCCTTATTTCCCACCCATTTTGTCTTCCACCTACGTTAACACTTAAAAACATTTCCAAACCATATCAAGGCACTTAAACAAATCGAAATCATGTCTTAAACATGTCATATTTCCACTTCCAACCAATATGCCTTTAAGCACCTCAAGTGACACTTTACCATCTTGTAAACAAATATATATTTTACTTAACTTATCAATTTTACTTATGTGCATATTTTTACCAATTATGCTAGAATTAATCATTAATATACCAACATAATTTCTAACATTCAACCATTTAAGCACACACCAAACATGTTATAGCCTCATTTATATATGTCAAAACATGTTCATCACAAGCCATTCCAATGACTTGTTATAACCAAAATATTTACATGCCAACATTGGCTAATCATCCTATACATGCCATTATAACTGTAACTGATTTACCATAAATATCGAAATGGGCTAATGGATACTGTGAGTGATCTCCGCCGAGCTTCCAATCCAACGAGCTTCTGAATTACTATAAAACAGGGAAAATAACACAGAGTAAGCATATAATGCTTAGTAAGTTCGTATAACATGGTAAATAACTTACCATTCATTTACATATTCAAGATAAACATGCAAGGCACATTCAGTCAGTTTGATCACGAGCCCTAACACATATCCTTATCACTCTTATTAGTCATATAATTCATCCAAATATCAATAAACATGTATTGGCTCAACAATAACCAAATTTCCATGTACATATACTTTCCACATCATGTATTCATATAATATATACAAATCATGTTCCAGTATTTCAAGTACATTTTCATAATATTTCGTCTCAAGTATAGGTTATTTCATGTCAAAACTTCGCTCCTTATTTAAAATATCAATGTCATACGGATAGTGCACTCGAGGTGTATAATTTTATAGTCATGGATGGACATATTCATCAAGCAAATTCTATGTTCATATATCATCATCTCATATTTCCATATATTAGATATCATCATTTTCATATGCTTTGGGTAGAAACGTATAATAATTCATTTCATGTTCATATCTCTTCAAGTCAGGCTTTTACCCATTGAATCATTGAAAACATCGATGGATACACCAATAGTACACTCGAAGTGTACAATTTAGAGCCCGTCAAATCATGCCCGAGAGTACTCATTAAAGTACTTAAACAAAAAGCTCTCTCTCAAGCACGATATCGGAAAGCTCATAGGAGCCATAATCAGGAAGTTCACAAAGAAATATATCAGGAATCTCACGAAGAGCCATGTAACAGGAGGCTTATTTGGGCTTAATAACGAGAAGCTCACAAAGAGCTTATATTAGGTAGCACTGAAGAGCACTTAACAGGAAGCTCCGGAGAGAATTATCATGTAGCTCCGTAGAGCACTTATCAAGAAGCACCAGATAGCTTATAACGGAAAGTTCAAGCGAGCACTAACGGGACACTCATATAGAGCTGCGTTGGTGTCTACAACATATGCAGGATCACAACTGATCGAATATTAGCACACTCACAAAGAGCTACGGTTGTGTCCGCAACATATACAGAATCACAACCGATCAATAACAAGACGCTCACAAAGAGTTGCGGTAGTGCGCAACATATGCAAGTTACTACCGATCAAGATGCTCACAAGAACACTATAACAAGAAGCTTGAGAGGGCTTATATCAGGATGCTTTTTCGAGCTACGGTATGTCTACAACATATGTAAGATCAATACCAATTGGGAAACCCAGTACCCACTGACTTTCATTCATTCATACGGGACTTAACATTTTTCGGGATAGTGATCATTTCTTATATTTATTACATTTATAAAATTTACATATACACATTCATTAGAAATTCAATCAATTTCACATACATGACAATTCTACATTTCATATATAAATTATTCATATCAATTCAAACATATAATTACATAATTTAGTTACACGAACTTACCTCGAAATTGTTCGTTTTTGTAAAATTTACTAATCCGATATTTCTCTTTTCCTCGTTCTAACTCCAAATTTGGTCTATCTGGATCTATATAAGTAAATTTAACATCAATTCATACTCAATTCAGTCTATTTTACATTTTAGGCAAAATTACCATTTTACCCCTATACTTTTAATTAATGATGATTTTGTCCCTAGGCTCGAAAAATGAAATTCTTGCAATTTAATCCTTACTCCAAGCCTAGAAAATTTTATGTAACATTTAAAGCCCATGTATTTCATAAAATTTAGAGTTTTTCCATTATTTCACATTTTTACAATTTAGTCCCTAAATCAAAATTTCATGAAAATTCACTTTAGAAAAGTTGTTTCTCTATAAACAACCTTTCATTTTCTATCATCAATTTCAAAATTTAAACATATTCATCCATGGAAAAACTTTGACACTTTGATAACTTTGCAAATTAATCTTCAAAATAGATAGATTGAACTATTTTGATCTCAAAAATATAAAAATTACTAAAAACAGGACAAGAAAACATACCTAATTAAGCCAAGAAAGTTTTCTTTCTCTCTCCTAGGTTTTCCATAGAATTTTGGGGATGAAAATGATATAACATAATGTTATTTGATATTTGTTTTATTTATCATCTTTAATTTTTCAACTTTCCAATTTTATCCTTTTCTTTTTCTAATTTTCCACGGATGATTCATCAAAAATATCTACTAACTTTTCTTTAATGGTCTAATTACCATATAAAGACCTCTACTTTAAAGTCCTATAGCTGTTTAATCCCTTTAGCTATTAGAACTCTACTTTTGCACTTTATGCAATTTGGTCCTTTATCAAAATAAATATGTAATCGGTAAAATTTCTTTAGAAATTTTCATATGACATTATTATCATACTGTAGATCATAAAAATATTTTAAAATAAATTTTCTTTCCGGAATTAGATTTGTGGTCCCGAAACTACTGTTCTGATTTCTATCGAAAACAGGCTGTTACAGCTTGGTTTAGGGAAAGTGGCTATGAAGTTAGTAATGATAAAGAGGAAACATCAAATGTAGAGTCTACTATATATAGGAATTTGGATGGGTTGAACATGGATGATATTAAGGTTGAGAATGAGTATGAGAGTGAAAACTCTTGATGCTTTTCATAGTGCACATGAGTTAGATTCAGATGGCTTCACTTGGACCGAATTCAACACTGAATTTAGCATGGTAAACCTAAAGTTTGAGAAGGGTCTAATCTTCCCTAATAGTGAATTTTCCAAAGAGGCTTTAAAGTAATATGGTAGAGTCAACATGTATTATATTAAGTTCAAAAAAAAGCAATCTTATAAGGTTAAAGGTAGTTTGTAAGCCCGACTACACAAGTATCGTATGCATAGCAGACGAATACCGAATAGAGAATCTACACAAAAATATCAAAAATTAAAGTGGCTTAATTGCAAGTGCGACTAGTCAATTGTAATATTTTTGTGTTACAACGGAACATAAAATATTTCAAGGATCAAACCCAAGAAAGATCGGGTGATAAAGTGACTAATAATGAACATGCACTAGTTAGCTACTTACTAAGTATTATAGTACGACAAACCATTATTATAGATTAATTACACTAACTTAAACCTAGGAGGACTAAATTGCAAAATAGACAAAAATGCACAAATATCAATTCAATGGACAAAATTGGTCAGTTGACTTCCGTATTGCTAGTTAATTCTTATCTTAGGGATCTATATTGTTTAAATTTCTAATTGGTCCCATTTTATCTTTTAGTCACCATTTTACTCTATTAGACGATTTAATTTGGTTTATCTCTTGATCTTACCAAACTAAATCTGGACAATCAAATTGGTTCCCGATAGGCTCTCCTTTCGATCTCACCTATCTAAGTGTTCACCTAGAGACATAAATTCTACATTTTGAACTCTATTCGATTTAGTCCAATTTTTATGATTTAGTCCCTAAGCCAAAAACTAACCATGCAATGTTTCCATATACCAACCACTATAAGATTTAGTAATTACCCATTATCAACATACAAACATCAGTAAAATTCATGTTTAAATGATTCATTAAAGAAAGCATAAAAAACAAGGTTGAGAAAATCTTAGTGACTCCTGATGGAGTCTTTGTGGAAGACGATAGCAACATTAATGGTGATAAAACCACAATCAAAGGTGAGGTTTTCACACTTTTGCAAATTCTCAAAGCTAAAATCTATCAGAAGCTTTAAAGAGAAACCAAAATACAAAGACGAGTTTTTGTAATACCCTTTAACCCCAAACCGTTCTCGAAACAGGGTTACGGAGCATTACTGGACCTATCAAACATTTACAATTAAAATACACATAATTACCAACACAACCAGATACACTCATAATTTGCCAAATTTAAACATTTACATATTGTCCAAAATTTAATTCTATTCAAATATCAAATATCATCAAATAAATCGATTTCGTACCAAATTAACCAAATTCTATTATATATCATAACCAAACCTTACATTTACAATTTCAAAATGACACACACATACGACACCCTAGGTACATGCCATTACCAATAATTAACACACTTTACCTTATTGAATTCGGGATCGGTTTAGGATGCTGATTCAACATTCTATCTTTATCTAACCTGCGCACGAAAACAAACCGTACGCTGAGTATGGGTATACTCAGTGGTATTACCATAATTCAAATTATACAATAATTTATATACATTCAATTTATGTTACAATTACTTAATAATTATTTCGTACTTTTAATCAAATTATTTGATAATAATAAGCATTATTTCAAGACCTGTATTTAATCAAATTCATACATTAATTCGCTATCCAATTTTCAGTGAATTTTCACATCTCATTCCATTAGCTCATTTCGTATCATATACAATTCACTAAGTTTTTATCACTTTATTCAATATTAATTCTATTACAATTTGTGTTTACTATAGTCATGTCTCAACAATAACAATTTCACTAATCAATTTCTTATATCACCAATTTCATATCATAATTTATTTCACAAATTCACTTTCTTATTTCTTTCAATAGCTCAATCACATTTATTCTGAATTTATCATTTCACATATTTACCCCTATTAACTTTACTCGGACCTTGGCGGATACACGGATCCAACCAAACACACCAATACGGCACATTGTGCCTAAAACGGTACATAGTACCTAATCAGTATACGACACATAAAGTGCCTAAAATGACACACGAGGTGCCTGAAATACGACACACGAAGTGCCTTAAATACGACACATAGTGCCTAAAATACGACACATAAAGTGCCTGATATACGACACATAAAGTGCCTGATCGGTAAAGCCGATAAATCCTGTACTCTTCCAAATCCTATGGCATTCCAACTATATCCACCCTAGCCCGACTAGTTAATAGGGTATCGAAATCACATATCCATATCACTTTCACTTTCAATTGATCATAATCATTCGGATTCAATTCAATCACAATAGCAATTCAATCACAATTTCAAATTCACATAAATCACATAATTTCACTTCAAATCACATTTCAACTCAATTTGATTCAATTCCAATCACTTTTCCACTTCCCAATCAATATTTCATCACATGTTCATACATATTCAAACTTCATTCCAATTTCATGCAATTCACAATTTAAATCAATTTTATTTAATTCAATATCAATATTAACATTATTCTTTTTTATTAAACATATTATTCAAAATTCAACAATTACTAATAATAAATTCAATTCCAATACATATTTATCACTTAATTCATTCTTGATACTTACCTCAATCTGCTTATCATATATATATTAATTTAAAATATAACAAATAATCAAATTTGAATTATAGTAATACTAACCCGGATTTCTCGCGTTTACTCCTCGTTTACTTTCTCTTTTCCTTACTTGCTCGATACTTCTGATTCTTTGCTAGCTACGAAAATAATAATAATTTACATTATTAATTACAGCATTAAAATTTAAATAATTGAATTTTTATTCAATTCCTACTCTTCCTCTTCATTCTACATTCTTTATACCCAATTCTATCATTTATTCATATATTCTTTTAAAGCTGTCTTCCTGCGCAATAGTCATTAAATTGTTTATATCTGGAGCTACGAAACTTCAAATCAAGTTCTGTTAATTTTCCCTGAAACTAGACTCATGTATCTTTCTACCATAAAATTTCCAGAATTTTTAGTTTTTCCAATTAGTACAGTTTATTCCTCAAAATTATCCCTGATTCACTGTCTGACAGTTCCGCCCCCTGTACTAAAGTTCAATTATCTCATAGCTCAGGACTCGGATAATTTTATTGTCTATTTCTCTTGAAACTAGACTCACTGAGGATTCTAAAAATATAAATTGCATCTCATAACTATTTTTGTACAATTTTTAATGATTTTATCAAAACTGAACAGGGGATTTCAGAGTCATTCTGAACCAGTCTTATAAAAATTATTATATCTCATGATCTAAAATTTTTTTGCTTACACTGTTTCTTCTATGAGCAACTAGACTCAATAAGCTTTAATTTCATATTTTATTCATCCTCTAGTTCAATTTCTACAATTTTTAGTGAATTTTCAAAGTCAGACCATTGCTACTGCCCAAAGCTGTTTTGGTGTAAAATGTTAATAACCAAATTTATAACACCAATTCACACCTTATTTCTATTCAAATTTCATTCAAACTCAAATTTAATTATTAAATTTTCAACATATTTTCCTAATTTCGAATTTTCCTCAATTTAGTCCCTACAATATAAAACTTATGAATTACTTTACAATTCAATCCTTATTTCACTTCTAACTTGAATTTCTATCAATTTAATCCCTAATCCATCATTTTATTCAACATGAACCATATTTAGAAATCTAATAACTTTCAAAATATCAACTTAATTTCACTAAAACCTTATTCCAAAGCTTCTAAAACATCAAAATTAAGTAAAAAGGGCTAAATTAACTTACCTATTTAAACTTTAAGCTTCAAACCCCCAATTTTCCCTTCTTTTTTTTCTTTCTTTCCTTCCTTCTCTGTTTCGTCTCTTCTATTCTGTTTCTTTTCCTTCTTCTTTTTTTTTTTTTGTTTTGTTTTATATCTATATATAATATAACATTATTTTATACTTAAATAATATGTAATATTTATTTATTAATTACACATGTGTATATTATTAGTACATATGTATTCACTTATCACCATACATTTGTCATACCTTTATTTATTTATTTTATAGAAATATTATAATATAATTATTTAATTAATAAATATTTTTTATAAATAATAAATATCTATTAATAATTAAATATACATATTACAAATGTATGTATTCAATTTATTACACATGTATTTTATAATTACCACACATTTGTCACTATTTTAATTTGTTTCATTTATTTTATTTACCATGCAATTGTCAAAATAATATTATAACATAATTAACATAATTTACAATAATATAATAATATAATCTAAAAAAAAAATCTAGATTTTATCATGCTATGCCGCCTCATCTAATGAGATAGGCATAATTGCCTATTTGGTCCTTTTTATTTTCTATTAATCTATAATTCAAATTTTACCCCTTATTCAATTTAGTCCTTTTTCTTAGTTACTCTTAATTTAGCTAAATTCACTCAATTAAACTCTAATTAACCACTCGACTTACTTCATAAATATTTTTAATAATTATTTATTAATCCATTTTTTTCAGAAACAGAGACCCGAAAATACATTTTTCTGATAACCTTAAAATTCGGGTCGTTACAGTTTTTGTATCTAATTGTAAAAAAACTTAATGCTACAGTAAAACTAAAGCAACTAACAATTATCAACTAACTAAGCTAAGAAAGAAAGAAATCTAAACCTAAAATGGTGAAGAGAATAAAAGAGACGCTAAAAAGATGATAAAAGTTGGCTCTTTTATGTTTGGCATCAAAAGCATCTTTAATATAGCCAAATGACAACCCTAAAGTTAGACAAAAATGCCCTCAGAGTGTTTTTTCCCGCCAGACTTCAGTGTCATGACACCTTCGACAGTGGCACAATATTCACTTTGGGGGTTCTTGATGTCTCCACACCAGCTAGTGACTTTCTTGATAGTGGCATTAGCTCCTTCACTTCAACCATCAACAGTGGAGTCGCGACCTCAAAGGCTTGGAGTATTGGAAAATCAGGTTTGGAAAATGTAGTTTGAAAAATATATTTGAGAAAAATTAGAGTTTTAATTTTTTTTTTCAAAAACTAGAAGTTGGTTGTGTTATCTAAAGTAATAAACACTAAATCAAAATTATAGTTTTTTTATTAGTCTAGGATGAACGCTTTGACTGAGTAGTCTTCTCTGTTATCCTCAAGCTCATGTCTACCAAGTGTGGGCTCACTTTGAATCAAAAAGTTTTCGACAAAATTACCAGTGGGACAATTTCATAATTTCTCTAAACTTCTAGGTCAAGTTATAAATAAGAAAATATCTCTAGAAATCTTCTGAAATAATTTCTTCAGAGAAGTTTCACTCTACAACTTTCCTTTTGCATTCAAGTGTGTGAAAAATAATGATCCCAAAGCTCTCTTTATATAGAGAGAGTTTAGAGAGTTTAAATATGATTAAATTTAATCACTTTAATATTAAATTAATATAATACTTATCAATATAAATATTACATTAAATTTAATATTAAATCTATTAAATTAATAAAATATTTATCTATAAGATAAATATTAAATTAAATTAAATATTAAGATAATCACTTTAATATTAAATTAAAAAAATACTATTAATATAAGTATTAAATTAAATTAAATATTCAATCTATTAAAATAATATTATTTTTGGAATAGTTAATCTGAAATCAAATTATATGGTAGAGTCCTAGTAAGAGTGTATTTCTTCCATTGCTAAACCATCGAAGAACCACCGTTGCCGACCATCCGCTGACCACTAGAATGTCGCTCACCGGCACCGTCGTGCCTAGTGGTGCCATCGTAGGTGTGACAACCTCACGGCACCCCGAGCCAATTCAATTATTACTGGTTCGTTCCAGACCAGTGAAGGCTAGATTTCACATATCAGGCCCAGTTTGACCAATTTTTGGGTTTCAATATGAGTTTTGGGTTTGGGGCTCAATTTTCGATATCAGGTCCAATTTTCAAGTTTAATTACTCATTAGGCCAATTGTCTAACTTGAAAATTAATTTCTAAAAATATTATATTAATTTTAATTAATTTGATTAATTTAATTTTGCCTAAGCAAAATTAATTTTCCCAAAAATCACTTAGATTGTCCAAATTAAATTTTCAAGAAAATTCTTTAATAAAATTCTCTAGTTGAACAATTCTCACAATTGCCTAATTTAATTCCACATCAAATAAATTGACTCGATTAAATTATTTCTGTAACATCCTGAAATAGGGACTAAACGGAACAGTGGTTGTGAAACCACGAATCTGAGATAGAAAAATTTATTTCGATTAATTTTTATGATTTACCGAGTGAATAGATGCATGTGTTAGAATATTGATAGAAATTTTCATGAATTGCATGTTAAATTTGCCTATTAGGGCTTAATTGCAAAAGTTGATAAATATGAGTTCTAGATAGGAAAGGATTAAATTGAAGAGCATAATTGAAGTAGAGGTCCTTAAATGGTAATTATACAGTTAGGTTTTTATTGACAAAAAATGGACATACATAGGTAGAAATAACCAAAGTTTTAATAAAGGGCATTTTAGTCATTTGGTAATTAAAAGGAATTAAAAGGGAAAAAGATGGAAAAATAGTTATCATCTTCTCCATAGGGCTAAAACTTAGTGTATCACCATAGCTAGGGTTTCTTCAACTTCTCAAGCTCAGAGTAAGTGATTCCAAGCCTCGTTTTTAATGTTCTTTACGTTTTTGGAGTCCCGGTAACTTGATTTAGCTTATTCTAGCAATAATTTAACCTAGGGTTCATATTTGGAAAAATACCCATAGGTGAAATGTGTTTATTTTGATGTTTTATTATAGAATATGAGGTTTTAAATTATGTTAAACAACTTGTGCTACTCGGTTTTTAAGTAAAAGCGAGTAAAACGACAATCGTTAAAAATACCTAATGTTCATAAGTACATGTTAGAATGAGAATTTGATGTTGCCATTAAGGGAAAATGATCAACATGTCCTAAAACATAAGAATTAGGGAAAAAGTTTAATTTCTGAGCTTTGGGGCAAAAGTGTAAATATGCAAAAGTTTAGGGGTAAAATCATAATTTTTTCAAAGTTAGAGTTAAGGATTGTTTTGATAAATGTGAGTATTAAATAAGCTAAATTTGCTAATTATAGATCAAGAAGAATGAAATTTGGGGATAGACCAAGGAAAAAAAAAGGTAGAAGATTAAGTTGTCAAGTTGATCGTATTTTGCTCCGAGGTAAGTTTACGGTAAATAAATGTAATATTTTGATATTTTATATTAATGTTGTTAATTTCTAGCATATATACATTTATTTTATGAGAATATTCCAAGTTGAATCAAAGATGAGGTAACAGAGAAAACGTATCAGAAAGCCCATTTGAACCTTAGGAATGTATGGGATGCAGAATATTATGACATTTTGGATTGAGAAAATTGAGGAACATCCCATGTAAGTACATATAAGACATATGGCATTGGCAGGTTGAGACAGTTCAAGAACATCCCATGTAAGTCCATATTAGATATATGGCTTTGGCAGGACAGGGAACATCCTATGTAAGACCATGCCTAGAGCATGACATTGGCAGGCTATTATCAGCAGGAAAACCCAAGTATCTTGAGTATTCGAAACTGTTTATTGGGCTAATATACAGGTTATGTTACAAAAAATTTCAGGTAAAGGAATGATAAACAGGAAAGTTAAAGAGTAAGTGGAGAAGCAAAATAAAGATTTTGTTAGTTGATGGTGTAATATGAGTATATTTATATTTGGTGAATGTTTCCATTTATTTATTTGTAAACTTACTAAGCATTGTAGCTTACTTCTTTTCTTTTCTCTCTTTTATACTGTAGCCAGGCCAATTCAAGGATCAAAAAGATATCGAAGTTTGTTCACACTATCAAAGGCTATCTCGGTATTTTGTAGTTTGAAATGTTTTGAGTTATGGCATGTATAGGGACTTGACTATTTGGTGTGTATGTCTTTACGATATGATTTAAGTATGGTATGTGAATGCTTGATGATGATTAGCTATTGAAATGGCTAATTAAGAACATTTTTTGATGTTATGTATGCCTAAATGATAATTTATGCAAAGAAATGATGGAAGAAAAGGTGGCCATGAAACAATTTTGCAACAGCAGCAGTGATGTGAATTTGAAAAATCACTAAAAATTGTAGAAATGGAATTAAATAGTTAATAAGATATATAATTAAAGCTTATTGAGTCTATTTTCATAGAAAAGAAACAGAGCAAGAAAGGAAGTCTGTATTGTGAGATATTTAAATTCTTGTGAGACCGGTTTAGAGGGATTTCATGATCCCTTGTTTTGATTTTAGAAATTCACTAAAAATTCTATAAAAATAATTATGAGTCATAATTTACATATATAGATTTCTTAGTGAGTCTATTTTCATTAGAAATAAGTGGAAACACTAAATGAAAAATGTACTAAGAGATAATTGATTTTTAGTGAAGAGAGGTCAGGTCTACTGGGTTGCGAAATAAGGGAACCTTTAACTAATAAACTGTACTAATTGGCCACACCAAAAATTCTAGAAATTTATGGTAAGAAGATATATGAGTCTTGTTTCAAGAAAAAATTATGGATTTAAATTTTGAGTTTCGTAACCCGAGTTATAACTAATTTAGTGACTATCATGCAGGTGGACAATTTTATTATGAATAATGCAAATGAATTGTTTTAATTTGTGTAAGTAATCGTAAAATTTTTAAATGTTCCTAGTTTGGTCCCGAACCGTTCCAATTGCATGTTTAGGGCCTCGAGGGCCCATTTTAGGGATATATTGGATGAATGTGAGTGAATTAATTTTAAAAGCAAATTTTTATGCCCCAAATAGTAAGATAAGTCTAGTAACGCCTCGTGCTCGACTCTAGCGACGGTCTCGAGTAAGGGGTGTTACAATTTCTAAAGTCGTAGAATTTTCTTCTGATTCAAATGCAGTCCGATCGAGCTTTTGTTGAGCTAGCGGAGAGACCAATCGGACATATACGATTAGGCTCTAGTAATTGCAATTATGTCTAGAAGCATCATTTCGATAATTCATAATTTACTTAATCATGGAGTTAGTCCACAAGAAGTACCATAATTGAAAACTCCTTATTATATACTATTTATGAAAGCAATTCATCCAACTATTTTGTTCAATGACCTTGTCATGTGTGTGTTACTCTCATATGATATCTTTAATTCCTTTGAGTTAAATCCATTCACTCAATACAATTCTATTTTATCTCATTGTCGCAATTATGTCTTCTTAATGATTAATATGATCACTGTCAACAAATGACTGAATTGCTCGTTCAAGAACAAGCCACCTGTGGCCACATTCCTATTTATCAATCCATATAATACCAATGAGAGGATACCGTTAACTCTTTAATCGAGCTATGAATTCTATTGTTGCTAGTAAAAGCCATGGCATACACAAGCCATGTACCAAACATACCGGCTATGGGCTCAATCATATTTATAGCATAAGCCTCCACTTATATCAAAGCACATGAGTTACATACGCATGGTCAGTGACTAACTCAAGATTTACGTAAATCACACGATGAACATCATAAGTGAATTAATTCACAAACAGATTCAAAATTAATTCATCTTGGGTCCAGTCAAATGTACTTAATGAAAGAATGATACATTCTTCCAACGAGTACATTTATGTCTCTACCCGTGGAGTCAATTACTTCGATGGCCAAGACTAGTTATTCCCCCAATTGGAATTGTAGAGGAAAAAATATTCATTTCTGTATTTGAATCAAATCCTCACTTTGATTCTTTTACGAGTTTATGGACTCGTTTAGATTATCTACTAAAGTAAGTTATCTTTGTCACAATGTAAACATTTTTATAGTGCCACTAATCATTAGTTTGAACTTAGACAATCAATGAGATAATATTTGTTTATCACAATTTTGCTATGCATGCAAAACACGAAATACATAAACACAAAAGATATAATAATGAAATGTGAACTTAACTTTTTTTATCATTCGTTCAAATACATAGAAAACATTTATATATAGGCACATTTCCCAACAATCTCCCACTTGCCCTAATGAAGTAAATGTGTCTTGTTTCATATTCTCATATCCTCAATGTGTTTGTTAAAAGTCCTAGTTACAAGAATCTTAGTAAACAAATCCGCAAAGTTATATTCAAAAGCTACTTTCACCACATCTACTATTTCTTCGGCTAAACAAATATCTAGACGAGTGCAAAGCATAGCATACATAAGGCTTTCAATTTCCAAAACGTATGGAACCTTACTCATCTCTTTCTTCCACTATCTTGGGACAGTGATCCAAAGAAATATGAAAACTTGATGCAGTCAGCTAAGCGCCTAGCTCTACATCAGTCATTACAAATCGTTCCAGGACCTTATCGATGTATGAAGCTTGTGATAGAGCTATCGCTTTATTCTTTAGATCCCTAAGCATTCAAATTCCAAGAATATAACTAGCTTCAACCAAGTCCTTCATGCTAAACTATGGAGTTAACCACAGTTTAACAAATAACAATTCTTCTACATCGTTTCCGATAAGTAAAATATCCTCGACATACAAAATAAGGAAGACCACTTTTTTCTCCTTTATATGCTTATAAACACGAGGTTCATCAGCATTTTGCTCAAACCCAGAAGTTTTGATCATTTGATCAAATCTTTTATTCCATGAGCGAGACGACTGCTTAAGTCCATAAATGGATCTTAACAGTTTGCAAACATTTTGCTCCTTTCCTTTGACAATATATTTAGTGGGTTGAGCCATAAAAATGATCTCATCAATATAGTCATTCAAGAATGCTATCTTGACATCCATTTTCTAGATCTCGTATTTGAAAGCAACAAAAAAGGATAAGAGTATGCAGATAGACTTGAGAATGGCTATTAGAGAGAAGGTCACATCGTAATCGATGTCTTATTTCTATGTGTAGCCTTTCCCTACAAGTCTAGCTTTATGTGTTTCCACCTTTCCTTCCACATTTCTCTTCTTCTTGGAGATCCATTTACATCTTATGGATTTAATTTCAACCAGTAAGTCTACAAGTTCCCACACCATATTGGTTTCCATAGAATCTATCTCACCATCCATGGCTTCTTTCCAGAGCTTAGAATCAATGTCCTGTATAGCCTCCTTGTAAGTGAGTGGATCATCATTCTTATGATTGGCTTCCATATTATAAACACTACCATCATAGATGAAGAAGTCTGGCTTCTTAAAATCTCTCCTACTACGATGAATCCCCCTATGTTGTTGATCGCTTGCAAGTCTTTACATAACTTTATCGAGAATTGAACTTGGTGATTGTTCTACAACTCATAAAAGTTCCTTGAGTACCAATTTACTTCGAGGCTTAAATTTATCCATACAACTTTTTTAACATCCTAAAACTCGGGGGTTAGTAGATTCGGGTTTGTGTATCGAGAGAGAGTGATCAAGCCTTAATTTTTTAAAATAAATATTGTAAAATTATTTCAAGAAGGAGGAAAAAGCATAATGGTTAAAAGAAATATGAGAGAGCATGGAAATTAACTGAGGTCCCAATTTTGAATCCCTTTCCTTACGAAATAATTAAATTTTGCAAAATCCCTTGTGTTTTTAATGTGTGTGCCATCCATAACCTTGAACCCTAAGTATAAATATAAATTTTTATTATATTTTTTAGCCTTTAATTCAAATTTTACCTACCCTAGCCGTTCACCCTCTTCCTCTCCTCTTTTCTCTTCAATTTTCTTTCTTTCTCCCATTGTTGTCGTCGCCTACACCTAATTTTTCCATCTCTTTCTTTTTTTTTTTTTGCCACAAGATTTGTTAACATATTCTCCACCATATTGGTATCATTTTTCCTCATGAAAATCAGCCCCAAATCTAAAATCTTGAACTCCAAGATCGATCCTAAACATTGTTAAGAAAGTGTCATTGCCATTTCTCTCTACTAGCTTGGGTAAGGTCTCTTCTCTCTTCAATTTCTTAATTAATATTGTTCATTCAAAACCTAAATTTATAGATCTGGAATTTGGAAGATTTTAAATAATTTCAAAGTTATTTTTCCATAATTTAATGAGATCTCAAACCATTTTAAAATTCAGCCCTAATTTTGGCCACCATGGGTGGTGGTGCGTGCGCCTATGTGCAAGAAAGGGGGCTATTTTGTTTCTTGGTTCTTGCATATATTTTTCCAGCATTAATTCGAGTTCTTGAACCCTCCTAATCAGCTATTAAGCCCATTTGAATTAGGGAAAAACATTCTTGATCGATTAGCCATTCGGATCCCACAAATCGTGAAGCGTAAGTGTAATTAATGGTAACTAGTTTGTTATTTCAACATAGTTGTTGCGTAAAGGTTATGATTTGATTGAATGAAGGAATTTAATCATTAATTATCTAATTATTTTCTAGTATATTATTGAATTAGGCGTTGACCCAAACAGCCCAAACCATCCGTAAAGGCAAAAAACGAATTGTACGTACGGTTTGCATCGATACAGTGTAAGGAATCTAACTAGTTTAGATTCATAAAATAGTTATAATTTCAACGATTGGTTTGAACTCATAAGTGGGTGTTTGAGGGCTGGTTTAATGGTAAATTTATTGAATTCATATTGAATTTTGGTTTAGGTTCATTAAAGGAATTATTAAGGAAAATTGGAAGACTCTTTAGCGTGCTGCGAGGAAGCAAAAAATTAAGGTGTGGGTCCTAAACTCATAAAATTGTTTGAAAATTTTAAATATAATATTATATATGATAAATTAGCTTGCTGATTGGATTTTCTTAATAGCCAAATTATTAATTTTGTGAGTGGCCGAACTAGGTATGTTTTGAGCATTAAAAGATTGACATGTTGGCAAAATTGCTAGTTTGATAGTATGGATATTTGATTGAGTTTGTAATTGCATATTTGAGTTATGAGATATGAGACTGTTTGACTAAATGATATAATGTGTTGAGATATTAAGCTTATGTATGATTTAAACGCATGAGATATTTGTTATATTGTGTATTGAAAAGGGTGATGAAAATCAGTAAAGTATGTGAAATTGAACGATATTGATTGATACCAACACAATGGTAATTTGAAAGATTGGAACATTATTTCCATTTACTGTTTCCATTTGAAAAATTTTTTGGTAGATGAAGGAGTTTCGTGGAGTACCGGTGGCATATTAAGTCCGCATTATTTGTAGTTAGTGCACTACACATGGAGTACCGAAGGGATTGGCGATTTATCCCATATTATATGTTATTGGTGATTGTATCACACTATTTAATATCCAGCAGATTTTCTGCATTATTGATTATTCGGTAATTTTATCACATCGAGCTATGCTCATAATGTTTTAGAGTTTGGCAGACGAGTTCTGGGGAACTCGTAGTGTGTAGCAAATGATATGGGTAGGAACCTTTCTGCATTGCATCATGTGCTATTTGAATGTTATTGATTTATGCTACGCATTGTATTTTGTTGTATTGAATGGTATCGAAATTAATTATTGTTACTTGAATGAATGATGACCTATGCTCATACACCGTTTGACATCAATTTGATAATGGCTATGTAATGACATGAAATTCCTATGATGGTTCTGTTTTCTTCTGTTAATGCTAATATGTTTCATTGTATTTGATGTTTTTGCCTGTTTAAATAATTATTTGACTCACACTGAGCTTTTCATAAGCTCACCCCCAATAATGTTTAACTTTTTAGGTAAACCTCAAAATTAGGACTGGACTCGGCATTCGAAAAATCAACTTGGACCTCGAATTATTATTATTTTAATTAAGTATTATTAAGTCTTTATTGGTTTTGGCTTGTATTTTTTAATTATTTCTGGTCCGAGGCTTGGTAACTATTCTTTTGGGGACTTTTGCATGCATGAATTACTCAAGCATAATAACCGGAAAATGCATGATATCGGGCTTAAGTAAAATTTGATATTGTTCCCTAGTTTCCACTACATTGCAAAAGAACTGTTTTTGAAAAACAAATTGATAAGGCAACTAATTTTCCAAAATGACTTGAAAAATGGTTTTTCCGCTACATTAGTTTAACTTCAAGTTTTCTTTTAAAGAAGAGTGACAAGCAAACAGTTTTTTTAAAATAACACTATCAATAATAAAATGAATCCTAAGTATACACGACCTAATGAATGAATGCTTTTAAGCTAACTCAAAGTACAACTACGGTTTTCTCTAAAATGAGTTTATTTAAGGTATTCAAAAGTAACATAAGTTAGCTTAGCCATTTTGATGGCTAATGTAGCTTTCTCAATCCAGCCTTAGCATCTATGTTGGGTTTGGGAGGTTACAGCTTTCCTCAAAGAAAGTAGCATGATTGGAAATTTTAATCATATTATCTTTCGGATTATAGAATAATCCACCCTTTGTTTCTTTCGGATATCCTACAAACAAGCACAATTCTATTCGTTCATCCAACTTCTTTGCATCCTTATCCAGAACGTGTGTTGAATAACCCCATATTCCAAAGTGATTTAGAGCGGGTTTCTTTCCATGCCACAATTCATGAGTGGGTTGGCACATCATTTAGAATATAGCAAGCCATTTGTATCGCATATCCCTAGAAGGAAATAGGAAGTTGTGAATAGCTTAACATTGAACGAACCATGTCAAGTAAGGTTCTATTCCTTCTCTCAGCTATGCCATTCTACTATGGAGTGCCCGACGCAGTCAACAGTGATAAAATCTTATTCTCTATGAGGTATTTAAGAACTCGTTGGACAAGTATTCCCCACCTTGGTCAAACAGAAGATTCTTTATGGATAAACCTAATTGTTTTTCCACTTCTACATAAAACTCTTAAAATTTATCAAAGGTTTTGCCTTTGTAGTGTATTAGATACAGATATCCATATCGAGAATAGTCATAGATGAAAGTCACGTGATAATTATAACCTCCTTAGGCACTAATACTCATAGGGCCACATACATCAGTCTGCACAAGTTCTAAAGGTTGGTTGGCCCTTGTACCTTTCTTATTAAAAGACCTCTTAGTCATTTCACCTTCCAAGTAAGATTCACATTGTGGAAGACTAACTCCCTTAAGCATACTTAAGAGACCATTTTTACAAGTCTAGTGATTCTTTCTTGGTTAATATGACCATGTCTTAAGTGCCATGGTACCTCTCATTAGAGTGAGAAGTTTTAAGCTTCCACTATAAAGAGTTCCATACCTTTGCCCTTTTCGGCTAAGATTATGCAAGATAACAATATATGTCTATACTATTACAAATTTAATTACTAGAAGAATTAAACATGCACCTTTCGAGTTGTATGTCTATTAATTACCATCTTCTCAAATGTAATAATTAACTCAATTGCTTACTAATAACAACTACACCTTAACAAGTGTTAAATGTGAAACCTACTTGAATGAATAAACAACCAATTACACAAAAGCTTAACAAAGCATCAATAAATTCATGCTAAGGATCCATAAATATTCTAGCATAAAAAATTTAAGTCATAATCATTAAAGTGAAAACCAACAACCAAGTTGCAGCTATGATTTAAAAATAAAAGAGAAAGAATGGATATTAGTTGAATGTCGGTGGTTCTCCGCAAATATCTCACATTGCTTCCTAAAAAAATCTTTGTGTCGTTCTCAGACTCAATGCTCTCACCCTTGTGTTTCAATTTTTCTGCTTTCAAATTTTGTGTGTTGCATTCTACTCTATTTTGTCATATTCTTCATTGTGTTTTTTATGCTAAAATTTACTCTCTATTTATACTACTGAGTTCCTTTCATCTTTTCTATTTTTGGGCATAATGATTCCTTAATTTACTATACCATTATAGTGGTTCCATGATTTCCACTTCCCATAAACAATAGTAGACTAAGTCCTTTGTGTACGCGTTGGAGATTGACTACCATGCCACAGCTTGCATATCTGTGAACTAGCAAAGTGCGAGATGAGAACTGTGTGACGTATGATCTCTATACATGCGAGGTGTGAATTATGCGCTACAATGTATACGAGTTGTATTCTATGAGCTCCCATGCATGCGAGCTATGAGCTGTGAGCTCCATGTAGACGAGCAATGTATGTGACCTTAGGCCTGTGGACTACGTGTTGCAAGTTGTAATATATGTGATCTATGTACTATAAGTTGTATGCTATGAGCTCCCCGCCAACAAGCACTGCTTGTCAGTTAAGAACAGAGAGCTTGCAAACTAAGATGCTCGAACTGAGAGCTGCAAACTGGTGAAGTGTGAGCTATCTCTAAGCATTGCATACAGTGAGCTTGTAAACTGAGATAGAGCTGCGCACAGAGAGCTTACAAATTGAGATGGAGTTGTGAGTTGTCTCATACGAGTTGCAAATAAAGAGCTTGCAAACTGAGATGGAGTTGCAAACTAGTGAAGTGTGAGTGGTACTTTAACTATAAGATATTCAAGAGCAATGTATGTGAGTTGAACTCTCATCAGCTAAGTGATAACTACTAGCTATCTGCGAGCAATGCGTGCTCTCAGGTACTAAAGTTTTGATGCGTGCTAACTTCGTTTTTTCTATTGTTCTTTTACTTTCTTTTACCTAGTAGTTGTCATAGTGCTTCCTGAGTGTGAGCTAGCTTGTTCTTATCGATCTTGAGGCTTGAGACATTGTTTTGCCATTATTGTGATCATTGAGTAAACTTCAATAACCACATTTAAGGATAAAAGTGTGTATTTTAGCATGGAAATTTACCAAAAATGTAATATTCAAATAAAACCTTTCAATATTGAATAACCAATAGATATATAACATAAATGGATAATAAATAGTTGTCAATCCCTTTTAACTCGCCCTAAATATAAGCTTAAAAGCACTTTAATAACTCTATATATTAGAGTTATCAACTAGTTGTCCTCGATAAAAAAAGAAAACTTTTTTTTACTGAATTCCACATGATAATAGCTACCTCAAGTTTGACAAACTATCATATGCTATCATGAGAAAGTTCTCTCTTTTAAGGAAATCTCCTCAGTGAAATCCACATGACAATTCCTACTTTGGAGTAAAAAAACTGTCATGTCATCACAAGAGTGATGGAGGCTATAGGTCTTGTTTAGGGACCTTCTTCCACCTAATCTTTTAAAACTTGTAAGGTTTTTATGTCCAATTTAAATCATTAATGATTAAAAATGTCATGACAAGTACATGTGTCATTCTTTTCCTAAACTATATGGCATGCTTATCATACATGTGCATGAACATAGTCAATTTAAATATCATCATGCTATCACAGAAACGCATAAAATTATATGAATCTAACCGACCAAAGTTTTCATGATTCCATCCTAGAAAAATAAAAAAATTACAATTATTACCGTAAAGCATAATTTGGGTATTTTGAATGAAAGTCAATTATCTTAGTTTTGGGTTTCCCAAAACCATATATGACTTGAAAAACAGTAAAAGATCCACTCTTGAGCTGCTATTACCACCATAGACTTCTGTTGCTACCACCATTAACGTCACCATTACCACGATTTAGGCACTGCTAACCACCGTGGGCACCGCTGACCACTGTCGTTACTATCACCAGCCATCAGTAGCCATCACTATCAGAGCACTAGCAGCCATCATTTTTGGGCCACCATCGATTGGTCCTTCATTGATCCTGTCCCAATTGGCTAGGTCAACTTTGCTTTATCCCGATCAGTCATGGATGCATCGATTCTCCATGATTCACCAAAAAAATTGGTTACAAAAAGATTATGTCTATTTCTGGTCCACATTAATTATTTTAAAAAATAAAACTTATCACATCCTAAATTTGCCAGATCCGAGAAGAAGGCATATAGATGTAAAGGTTTAGCCCACCAATTTTCAGGCTTTTGGTGAACTAAAATTGGCATAAAGTATCTACCATAGAAGTATCTTAGGATTTATTCCCTTAATATTCTTTAATTGAAGAAAGAGTACGACAAGTGAAAAGTACGCCTCAGAATATTGGTTGAGCATGACACACCTACTAAGTATATGTTAAAGCTGTAAGGGGCTAAAGTGTCTTTAAGGCCACACCATATACAAGTTATCACTATAGGTATAGTATGCCAAGTGCACTTGAAAGATGTGCAAGATGGATTCTATAATGTGATTAGTTGAGAGTCAACTGAATGGATGACCAGTCAAATAGCATCGAGATCTGATTTTCTTTTATATTTCACCAATTTTTTTAGGACATTTAAGGGAAAAATTCTGTATGCATTTGACACTTATCAAGATCTACTATGAGGTATTAAGTATATATATGGTAAGAGGGGAACATTTAGATGGTTTTTCTTCATTCTGTTTTACACTTTAGTTTTCTTAAGATCAAATATTCTCTTCTTCCTTATTAAACTAGAAGCTAAGATTTCTAGGGTCATTGATGGATGTTTCAACCTCCTGGTAAGTTTGGTATCTCTGTATGTTATGATTTTGAAAGAGTAAAGTTGTTATGAAGCATAAATAGTAAGATATTAAGAGGCCACACGTAGGGGTCGTTTGTAAATGAGATGATAACAAATTATCTATAAATGGGTTTTGAATGTTATGTTCTTTTTAAGCGGTTGTTATGAGGGGCGATTGGTTTGGAATTGAGAGCTACAGAAGATGAGTTTCAGGTGAGTCTTTATCTTGACTCATGAGTAGTATATTATTATGGAAAGCCATATGTAGATGTTGCCACAGAAAATTGGTGAAAGTATGTATGTGTAAAGCATCATAGAAAGCTTTGCTTGTTTATAAATGATTTATATGAGTTGTTGCATAAATAAGTTGAGTTTTGATATGTAAGCATTTAAAAGAGGTATGGATAAGGATAAATTAGTTAGGTGAGTGAATGGATCTGGGAAAGTGTAATTGATGTTAAGTGAGTAAATCGTTCAATTGTGATGCCTCCAGTAGGGCAAGTACATTGCTAATATGACAGGCATATCATATTGACGACAAGTATACTCATGGTGTAACCTTCGATGAAATGTAAACAAGACTGGCAGAACAGCACATGAGATTGTGTAAGTCCATGTGGATGAGACCCATGGAATAGTATGACAATGAAAATATTCATGGCGTTGCCTTCAGTGAGATGAAAATTGGACTGGCAGATCACGACATGAAGATATGTTTAAGACCATGAAGGAGAAAACCATGGCACCTTCTGAGAAAGTTCGTCGAGATAGTAAATACATAACTTGTTGTGATGCCTGTGTGGCATGATCTGCTAAGCCTTAGTGGCGTATTCTGTATTGCCTTTTTGGTGAATCATGTAACGTCTATGTGGTGTATTCGATGATTCCTGTGTTGCAGAATCTGGTTAACTGCCATTGTGGCAAGATTTGGGTAAGTTCTGTGATTTCTTTGTTAACTAACTCTATGATAAAGATTTGATAAGTCTGAAGATCAATTGGTTTGGTTAGTCTTGTGATGAAATTGAATGAGCTTTAAGGGGAGTTTCTTGAAAAAGAGAATGCATCTGTATTTCTAAAGAGGGAATCTGCCATTGTAGTCTATCAGTACAGGAAATTGGCATATTTGTAATTATGAAAAGTTTAAGTGTTCGCTAGATTTGAGTTTTTCTACGCTGTTTAAGAAAGTAATTTGAGTTATCTAGTAATTGCTAATTCTAAATGGTTTTCAAGTCTTGTACAACAGCCATTTGGAATCTAAGTCGCCTGCTAAGATGGGTGTTCTCGTGTTATGTAACTTAGTCATCTGGAATTTTTATAGATGATCTAGAATGTTTCATTATCAATATAAGTTATAATCTTGGGTTGATTTAAGATTGATCTAATTGGTAATCTAGCAGCTACCAGAATCAGTATGAGAATCTGCCAAAGTTAAGATCAATATGAAGTTCAACTTAAGAGATCCGTTAGTTTTACTATCCTCCAAGAGCAGTATTTGTGAGTGCCCATCTTGGGGAAAAAGTATTATATGTTTATTTGAAGGAGAATTTGTTGAAGGTAGGCTCTCTATGGATATTCTTCTGAGAAGAATAGTTGTTTTTCTGGAAATAAAATCTGTATTGACTAGTAAGCTTTGGGATCAGCTAAAGAGTGAAGTGTGAGTAGATACATTAAGTATGGATGTTGGTGTATATGTATACATCTAGCATTAAGAAAGTATTCGCCAAAGATAGAGAGGAATTCCAAAATCTTCATGATAAGGAGTTTACCTAAAAAGGCTTCGAGGTAATCTGGGTTAAAACTCACTAAGTTGCATGAACTTACAAGTGTTTGTTCATGTTTCAAGTTCTGCTATAAGAGTGAGTACACCAAGAATGACCAAGCCAAGAATTCGCTAGGGTAGCAGCAAGTTGGGATATTATGCATACACAGGACATCTTAGGAGTGTGGCGTATAGTAGACTACACCATAAGATTTTGTTTTTAATAAAATTTTATATTGTAACGTTGCACACTATTTAATACTAAAATATAATTATTTAATATCATCTTTTATATTAAAGAACAGTTCAAAAGAAATAACAAATGCGTTTAAATATAGTTACGATAGTAGTTTAAATTTTTATTAAGTGTTTATGTTGTAACATCCGATATCTGGATCCGACAATTCAGGTTGGGTAGAGGGTTTTACAAAACTTACATGGGTATAATAGTCCATGATCTAATTACATATCCTAAAAATATTAAAAATATAAATAAAACCACTTTAATTTCTAGAAATCACAATTTTGGCAAAAAAATTATCATAAAAATTATAAAATAATAAAATACAATCAATCACATACAAAACTCAAAACATGCTAATAATTATAAGAACGTCACATCATATAAAAAATTAACCAACCATGACGAAGAGAGAAAAATTCAAAATCAGTTTATACCAAAAACATAAAACAACCTAGCTTTGATATCGATTGTTAGAAAATCTAGTTTAAAAATGGTTTCTTGTCATAATAGAAAATTAAGATTTTTAAAACTAAGCCAATTTTTTTATATTTATAACAATAAAATGTTCTCAAAAAGTACATGTGCCTTGAGTAAAATGAATCCTAGACGTTCCCAACTTTCAACTGAACGACTTTCTTAGCTATTCTCGTACTAATAATCTCTTTGAATGTGGGCTCGAACAACCATAAATCAAACATAGAACCAGAAACAATTTCTTACTTTTGATAGGAAAGTAATTCTCTTTCAAAAGAAACTAATAGAGTTGTTATTCCCAGAAAATAGAATTTATACTTAGAAAATAAGTTTTTCACTATTTTTGGACAGAATAATAATATCTCAAAGTTGTGTTTTTTTAGCCCTACAAGTGCTATCTATTAATAGGGAGAGATAGGAAAATGAGGAGAGGGGGCCAACAGACCCTAGTTTAACTAGGAGAGGGGGCCAACAGACCCTAGTGTTTCAGAATTATTCTATTGATGTGCAAGTGTACATAGTTGTTGACAAGTAATAGAGTAGTGAGTAAGAGTTATCGTCTCCACATAGACTATTTATGCAAGTCAAGTATTGCAAAATTAATACTTAGCAAATTGGTTGGTGATAAAATAAATTAAAATGTGATGGATTTCTAGTTATACTAAAACTAACCTAAGTATTCTTAAAATTAAAATAAATAAGTATGCAAGTTTTTAAGAGTTAATCACAATAGCATGCATTTGTTAGAATTTTCTTCCTAGCTTAGAATTATTTACATAATGTTAAAAGACATTATGAAGATTCCGTGGCATATTGATAATTTACTAACCTTGATTTTATGAGTGCTCAGCTTCTCTCAAAGACCTAAGCTTAATCTTTTGGTCTCTTTGCATACTTCTATGTCAAGTCTGACTTCAAGATTACCTTTCCAGGCATCGTCTAATAAATTACACTTATTAAACTATTAAGTTTTCTAGCATATGTTTATTTTCAATCAACTTAGTGTTTTAATAAGAAAAAAAATCAAATTATGAGAGGTAATACTAATATTTCTATACTGGAACAGTTTAATCACATTAATCCTAGGGTTATCCAAGGTAATAAAGTTCTTTCGATATTATTACTAATTTGACATAATTTCATCATAAAAAGATTAGACATGCACCATTCATATATTGTGTTAATTAATTACAATCTGATTCTAATTTAATAATTAATTCAATTGCATCCCTACATTATAATGCACTAATAACATGATCATGGTTTTATCTGAATGAATAAATAGATCAAATTCACAAAACATCTTTAAAAAAATTAAATAATCTAAGATACAGAATTCAAATAATTCTAGAACCAACAAAATTAAACAATCATGATTATCTTAAAAGCAGAAAACTCAGTAGCAATCATGTTTCTAGAATTGAACAAAAAAATATTGAAGGGAAAAGAAATGCTAAGTCATTTCTAGTAGTTCTCTGAAGCACAACTCACTTTTCTCCTCCTTCGTTATTTGCTTCTTCTCCTGACAACCAAGCTCAAAAACTCTTAATATGGCTGAATGGGGCTACTCTAAAAGCCCTGCAAACACTCTTTGAAGAATAGAAAATAGGAAGTGAAAAAAGAGAGAAAAGAGATGGTGAGTGAGGGATGAATGAATGAAATGGAGAGTAAATACCTCTTTATTTATACTAGTGAGGAGCCCCTTGATTTTTCTATTTTTAGCATGATAACTCCTTTTTTGGTGAGTGTGACGAGTTGTTGACGATCCCCGAGCAAAGGCCAAATTCAATAATCTATAAAACAGAGAAACATAACAACAGAGTAAGCTTTCAAGGCTTAGTAAGTCTTAAGTAAAACAATTAGCTTTGCTGAATTAAATACATTTATAACTTACACAAAATCCAAGTGAAGTCTCGATCGGCTTAATAAGCCTACACAAGTACATAATACATACCTGGCCAACTTAATGTGCTGAACATCTGTAATTGTTGATTTATTACTAAGTCGCTTAAGATTAGGCCTTGCACAAATCACGTTTTGAAATGTCAAGATATATCACCATTCGGTCAAATAGTTTAAACCCCATGTATGCACATGTAATTCATCTATTTCATCCAAATTTAAGAGTATATATACCCCTTCGCATTTAAAAACATCAATGCTACTTCTAGTTTAATCAGTCGAACTAAAACATAAAACTATAATCACATTCGGTTTCCATATTTGCAAGCACATATTCATGTTTTAATCTTACATAAATAATTTGATAGAGTCAATACTCGTTGAATATAACTTATAATATTAATATACTTACTTAAATTCATTTTCTATGCACCCTAATCATTATGGCCGGCCACTACTTCTCAAAATGGGGTATTTGACATGCAAGTCCCCATTTTGAGAATCATGCACTAATTAGTCTTCAAATTAATTCATCACTTTTTTAATGTTTCTCACATAAGCCCTTTGACTAAAATTCACATTCAACTAACAGAATTTAAGCATCAAAATTTCACACATGCACTATCACACATAGTAGATATGAATTTTAATATTTAATAAATTTTATAACTCGATTTTGTGGTCCCGAAACCACATCCCGACTAGGGTCAAATTAGGGATGTCACAACTCTCCCCCTCTTTAGGGATTTTCGTCCCTAAAAATCTTACTAGCAACTACGTTAGGATAACGTCCTCTTGTTTTAAAACAAATACATAACATCAACTCAGATATTCATAACCCCCATTTTGATTCATATATATATATATATATATATAAGCCGTAACATGGCCGAAAGTATACATGTTCTTAAACATCCTAATGAATATCCTTTATAACATTATCATATCTAAATATTCAACTTAACTTATTTCCAAAAGAAGATCAACTTCCACGTACCTGAACATTTAGTTCATTCAATACATCCAATCATATTTAAAGTTACCCGTATACAGTCGAATAGGCATAAAGCTTAGCACAAGTGATGCCAGTGTACTAAACACGGTCTTACACACTATTACAAATCAACGACTTCGTATCAAACGAGGTCTTACGTGAAACACAAGTGATGCCAGTGTCCTCGACACGATCTTACACACTATCACAAATCAATGCCGTCGTCCTAGACGAGATCTTACATGAAACGATATCCGCACACACAGTGCCCACTGACCGATCTCGCACACATAGTGCTCGGTTAAAGAATTCGCACACACAGTGCCCACTGACCGATCTCGCACACATAGTGCTCGGTTAAAGAATTCGCACACACAGTGCCTCAATTCATTCGCACACATAGTGCCTACATTCATTCGTTATTACACATTGAAATAACTTAACCAAGTCTATAAAACATCATATAAGTACATTTTAAATGTGTCCTTTCATTTAACTTTGAATTCATATAGTAATGAACACTTAAACTTTGCTCGAATCACCGGCATTAAGCCTGCTAGGCACGAAGACCCAAATACACATCACCGGCACGAAGCCTGCTAGGAACGAAGGCCCGAATACACATCACCGGCACGAAGCCTGCTAGGTACGAAGGCCTGAATACACATCACCGGCACGAAGCCTACTAGGCACGAAGGCCTGAATACACATCACCGGCATGAAGCCTGTTAGGCACGAAGGCCTGAATACACAACACCGGCACGAATGCCCTTCGGGACTTAGCCCGGATATAACACCAGCACGAATGCTCTTCGGGACTTAGCCCAGATATAACACCAGCACGAATGCTCTTCGGGACTTAGCCCGGATATAACACCAGCACGAATGCTCTTCGAGACTTAGCCCGGATATAACACCAGCACGAATGCTCTTCGGGACTTAGCCTGGATATAACACCAGCACGAATACTCTTCGGGACTTAGCCCAGATATAACACCAGCACGAATGCTCTTCGGGACTTAGCCCGGATATAACTCTCAATTCTAATGCACACACATATATATATAACATAACACATTAGTATATCATTTACATTACTCGAATACAAGCACTACATGCTTATCAACCATTCAAATTTCGGTTCAATAGCCACATACAAAGATCACATTTTCGTTTCACTATCCAACTTAATTTCTATAATTTCAATGATCGAATCACATGGGTGTCACATACACTTCTATGAATATAAATTTCTATGGAAACCGAACACATAGATATACCACCATTTCCCATACGCATTTCGTAAATAACACTCACATACCTGAACAAACTTAATTTAGTGGACGGATTCGGATACCGTATAGCATAAGCTTCATAGTTCTAGTCTCTTTAATAGTTTTCCAACATTCAGCCCACTAGGTATAACCTGAACTCGTCACTGGCACAAGCCTGTTGAACTTTGAGTCTGAAACACGTTACCAGCCATCATGCTTGTTACAGCTCGATAGGGATAGAGATTCATTACAATACGAAAAATACATTTTATCTGTCAGAAATCATCACACTATCATTTTATCATTATATGGCATGTATAACTAGACTTGCAAGTGCTACGTTAGTCCTAGAATCGACTAAACCGTAGCTCTGATACCAATAAAATGTAACACCCTTATCCCGTAACCGTTGTCAGAATAGGAAAGGGGCATTACTGGACTTGTAACTCATGTCAGAACAGTAAAAATTTTGAACTTTTTCTTGAAATAAAGATCATTCATTTAGATAAATGCTAAATACAGCCAGGGATAAAATTAAACTTCTATAAGTACACATTCAAAAGATGCCATTTTCGCATGGCTTATATACATTAACCAAAATATTATTCCGCTACTAGTCTATTTTATACATGCCATAAAATAATCCAAAACATAGCAGTACCAAACAGTGGATAGTGATAGTGTGACGAGTTGTTGACGATCCCCGAGCAAAGGCCAAATTCGATAATCTATAAAACAGAGAAACGTAACAACAGAGTAAGCTTTCAAGGCTTAGTAAGTCTTAAGTAAAACAATTAACTTTGCTGAATTAAATACATTTATAACTTACACAAAATCCAAGTGAAGTCTCGATCGGCTTAATAAGCCTACACAAGTACATAATACATACCTGGCCAACTTAATGTGCTGAACATCCGTAATTGTTGATTTATTACTAAGTCGCTTAAGATTAGGCCTTGCACAAATCACGTTTTGAAATGTCAAGATATATCACCATTCGGTCAAATAGTTTAAACCCCATGTATGCACATGTAATTCATCTATTTCATCCAAATTTAAGAGTATATATACCCCTTCGCATTTAAAAACATCAATGCTACTTCTAGTTTAATCAGTCGAACTAAAACATAAAACTATAATCACATTCGGTTTCCATATTTGGAAGCACATATTCATGTTTTAATCTTACATAAACAATTTGATAGAGTCAATACTCGTTGAATATAACTTATAACCATCTCATAAGTGATTCCCCAAGCACATTTGTAATACAACCGAAATCGAGTTCACATAGCAAGTAAGTATCACTTACCATATACTTAACCTTTGTACACTTACCGTTTCCATAGTTGCCAATTACCAATTCAATCTTTCAATACCTCTAACCACTTAATCATATGCACTCATTTCGTGCACATACATAAATGTATATATGTATTTAGGAGCTTAGTTCTTTAGTTCATATTCACATTAATATTTCAAATAATCAAATCATGACAAGTATTAAAGTTTCGTATAAGTATATAAAGGACCAAACATATTCCTTATCACATATACATAAATGACCAAACGCAATCCATACCTTGTATTTGCACATCCTGCCGAATACAACTCAAATTAGTAAATTTTTTTTATGAAACTAATTAAATTAATTAAATCCTTATCTTAAAGATATACAAATGGTCTTCGGTTTGAAATAATTCAAGGCACTTAGCCATAGCCTGCTAGGTTTAAAAATCCGAATCCAGTTACCAGCACCAAGCCTGCGGGACTTTAAGCCCGGATATATCATCATTGTCAATTCACAAAGTTGTATACACATCAATTCACATACCTTCGATTTTTTTTCCAACACGGAAACACATTAATAAGGTATCACTTCATTCGAACTTATTCGTATCTCAATATAGCTAGTCTCATTTCACAAGAGCCATTAGGCCACATTACGTAGTCAGCGAGTCTTAACTCGGATACTTTCCAAATTCCATGTATATTTAATCACATGTTACCACATTTCACACAAACTATCACCATTGTAATTCATTAACCTCATTCGAATATAAGCATATAGCATGCACCTTAGCTTCATGTCATAATATCATTCGACTTTAACACATATATATATATATATATCCCTTTCAATAAACTTCAAACTAAATAAGCCAATACACACATGACTTACATTCTTCTCATGACAACCATTCGGCTAAACAACATATAAGTCACTACACCTTCAATTTATAAAACTATCAACACATATTACATATACATTGCTTATGTTTATAAAGTAGCCATTCGGATAGCTTGCACACATTTAAATTTTAGCCATTTTGGCCTCACCACCTATATATTTATCTTGTACATCAATTTCAGCAATAGCTTATAAGCAACTCAATTAGTTTCATCAATGTTTACAACAAAATCACAGATTCACTACAAGCTGTTTTCCTGAGCAACAGTCATTAAATTATTTGTAACTGGAGCTACGAAACTCCAAATGAAGTGCTGTAAATTTTCCCCGAAAATAGACTCATATATCTTCTATCCATAAAATTTTCAGGATTTTTGGTTTGGCCAATCAAAACCAGAATTTTCTTAAAGTTTCCCCTATTTCACTGTTTGACTATACTGACCACTCTTCACTACAAATCAAATTTCTCATTGTACAGACTTCAAAATATGTTCTTGTTTATTTCATTTGAAACTAGACTCATTAAGGAGTCTAAGCATATAAATTTTATCTTATAATAATTTTTGTACTATTTATAATGATTTTCTAAAAACAGAACAGGGAATTTCGGATTCATTCTAACACTGTCTCACACAACTTTAAATATCTCTCTATAGGAAACTCCTTTGCTTGCACGGTTTCTTTTATAAGAAACTAGACTCATTGAGCTTTGATTACATATTTTATTTGGCCTCTAATTCCACTCCAACAATTTATGGTGATTTTCAAAAATCACGCTACTGCTGCTGTCCTAAGCAGATTATTACAATTTGCTCTTAAATTTCCAAGTCCAAACACTTAAGAACTTACCATTTGAGTTTAGAACATATCATCATATATAAGTACTTCTTATTATCACATACAAATCATAATTTAAATCTCACTTTTCTAATAACCATTCGGCTAAGGCTCATAGAAGTAACTTATTCCTTATCATTTTACTATAGGTAATTACACCAATTCATAGTCCCATCTTTACCCGTATTCCATATCATTCTTCATTATAACTAAACTTATATGCTAGAAACTTACCTTAAGAGTTGTCGACGACTATAATTCTACGGCTATTCGCTTAGTTTTGCCTTCCCTTTATCCGACTTTTGTCCTTGATGCTCTTGAGCTAATGATTAACAAATTTACAAATTAAAAATTCTACCATGACAATTATAGCCGAATAACATAGACTAAGAAATTAATGTACATATGAAACGTATACATATATAATTAGCTCAACCTTCAATGATTCAATTTGCTAATTAAAACATAGAAATTTATAACCAATTCAAAATTCCTTAACAATGGCCAAATATCAAAAGGGCTATCAAAGGACATCATCAACTAACTAACAAGCTTCAATTGTAATTCAAAACTTAAGTTCACATTTGGCCATTATAAGCAAAACAACCATTCAAAGCTCACTTCAATTATTTAACAAATAATACTAATGTTTACTATCTCCCAATTTGGTATGAGTTACCGAATGAAATTAAACTCCTAATTCATGTACTAAAATCACATTCGGCAAAAGCAAACTTCATTTCAATTATGCCACTCTTAAACTTATCAATAATACCCTAAGTTCATTTAGTAGCTAGGCAACAATTATACAAAAACAACAAGCATTTAACAACAATGTACTTAACCAATTCCTTAAGCATACATTCGGCAATATATATATATATTAATGACTAAAACACTTAGGCCGATTCTAAAACATCCATAAATCTTCATAATAGCACATGTAACTAGCTCAAATCTCAAACCATCTAATATACTATCAAAATATATAATATTACAACCAATTTACCATTCCTTAATATGGCCGAAGGTAAGCTTTACATGAACTTTGAAAATCCTTACAAACATCACTTATTTCTTATAATTAAAACTTAATTCTACCAATTCAAAACTCCATTCAGCAATTAAACATGAATTACGAGCTTTAAAACAAAATTTCCACATTTCTCTTAAATGGCCGAATGCCCTATGATCACTTAATCTAGAATTAAAATCATGGGTTATCTACCACATGTCATTAACAACCAAAATTCATAATCAATTTGACAAAAATCACATTACTTACCTTTAGAATTAGATCTATGCATATGGCCGATTATTTGAGCTTCACTCTCCTTATTCTTTCTTTACCACGGCAATGAAGAAGAAGAATGAACCAAACTTTGTTTTTTTCACCCCAAAATATTTTATTTATCTTTTCTTTATAAATTAAGGCCATATAATATTAATATACTTACTTAAATTCATTTTCTATGCACCCTAATCATTATGGCCGGCCACTACTTCTCAAAATGGGGTATTTGACATGCAAGTCCCCATTTTGAGAATCATGCACTAATTAGTCTTCAAATTAATTCATCACTTTTTTAATGTTTCTCACATAAGCCCTTTGACTAAAATTCACATTCAACTAACAAAATTTAAGCATCAAAATTTCACACATGCACTATCACACATAGTAGATATGAATTTTAATATTTAATAAATTTTATAACTCGATTTTGTGGTCCCGAAACCACATCCCGACTAGGGTCAAATTAGGGATGTCACAAACCCACATCTGCATGGCCTTTGTTGCATGAAAGCTACGGCATCGAGCATCAAATAGGTAAGCTTTAATACTAGCTTTTCTCCTATTGCACCAAATTGTATCAAATCGGAAAAAATGTGTCAAATTAAAATGTAAATAAGGAAGATTAGAAATTTATCTTTAATTTTGTCCTACTTTACAAATTTGTAACAAAACTATGAAATTTGCTATTAAAATATTCAGAATTTGCATGAATTATTAGTCAGAAGATGTTATAAATGTCTATATAATTTTGAGTTATCACCTAGTAAATATACTAGGGTTTTTGCCCCTCATATGTATTATGAGGGATTTTTGGGCCTCTCCTATATTCGGTCCAATTATATATGATTTCTGGACTTTAACTCAACACTTTATAATTGAATCCAAACCAATACATATTTTTCTAGTTCCAAAAAATATTATTTATCAAATTAATTTAATTAGATTTATTAATTTTATAATTAAATAATTTTCTCAACCCAAATTTAATTCCGTTAAAGTCACGGCAAATTTACTATAAAAGAATCTATGAGAAAATATATTTAATTTTCATATTCAACATATCCGCAATGACCAATAATTTAATTTTATTTTTGAACTTCAATCATTTGATTAAACAATGATTCAAAAAACTGAAATTAATTCTCAAGTCATTTCCATGGTGAGAAAACACATTCATTTCTGAATACGACTTATTTCTTTAACTTTATCATTTCTATCTATTTATGTTCATTTGATTCTATAAGCAATTCATTTTTGGTTTCAACGAGCTAGCGGAGGGACCGATTGGAAATATGTAATTAGGGCTCAAATGATTTATAATTAATTTTTAGCTTTTCACCTATTAATTATAAACTCATTTAGTCATGAAGTCATTCATTATAGTATCGTGACTATAGCTCCCTAATTATATATTATCACTAGAGCTACTCAATCAATGCTCGTTCAATAACCTTGTCATAAGTGTGTTACCCACATAGGATATCCTTAATCTCTTTAGGATAAATTTGTTCTCCCAATATGAGCCTATTTTATCTCATGGTAGCAATTACATCTTTCTTCATGAAAAGTCAATTATTATCAAATAGTAATCAAGTCGTTTATCACAAAGACAAATAACCCGTGGTGACGTTTACTTTTCATCTATCATGTAATACCAATAAGAGGATAGCATTTATTCATTTCTTGGGCTATGAGTTCCACTATTGTGAATGATGCTACATACTACAAAAGTCATATGCCCAATGCAGCAGTTTTTGATTCCTTATCTGTTTGAACTATGGCTTTTACTTACATCAAAATATATGAGTCACGAACATATAGCACATCATCCATTCAGGATTAATGCATGCCAAACTATGAATGTCACAAGTGAATAAATACAAAAACAAATTTAGGATCTATTTTACTTGGATCGTGTTTGATGTACTGTCATTCAATTAGTTACATTTATGTTTCTACCTTCTAGGAATCATCCACTCCGATGCTCAAGACAAAGCATCTCCCTAATTGGACTTGATAGACGACATATTAGTCTTTCAATTGGTTTGCTCATTTCCGATTAGACTAAGGACATGTCTAGGTTCACCTATTAATACAAGTTGTCTTTTCATATTACGGTCCGACCACGTAATGCCACTTAGTATTAGTTAAACTTTAAATAACTAATGAACCAATATTGACTTCTATTTTGCTTTGTGTGCAAAAACCATTGAGGATAATATAGAAAAAAATATTAATGTAATTAATAAATATTTTTATTTAACCAATTTGTTTGAAAAATACAAGTGTATATAAACAAAAACACTGCGGACACCAGATCCAACATCCCACCTGTAACACCCTAAACCCGACCTAGACGTCCAGACCAAGTCTAGAGAGTTACATCAACGATATTAAAACACCACATTTATAGAACAGTTAGAATAAACCATTTAACACATAATAACTAACACAGCAACCAACTAAGTATATAATCTCCCAAAACACATAATATTTTAGAATATGTGAATTCCTAATAGTAGTATTTAGAATAAAGATAAAAGCTTGACCTAGCTCCCGCAACGCCGACCTATTCAAGTCTGAGAACCACCTGAAATCCAATTAATAACAAAGTGAGTTGTGAACTCAGTGCGCAAAAGAAGTTTATTAAAACACATTTATCAAATAGTTTTCAGATTTAAAGATTTTATTTGGTAACAGAAGCATTTCTAGTTTACATTTGAGGCAGATTAATTACAGATATAGAAACAATTTCAGTTTCATATACAGAAAAAATTAGATTCAGATGCAGATATCCCTAAACCCCATCTACTATACACCATCTTCGAACATCCCAACACACTGTTAAGGGCGTTCACTGCCCAGCCAACCGTACACACCATAGAGTGTCTGTTTGACATGTTTACAGAAACGCAGCTTGGCTGCTAGATCGAAATGCTACAAAGCTCCAGAATTGAAATTATACACATGGTGGCTTAGCCCCTAGTTTAGAGCAGATTACTTCTTTCTTCACAATATCCTAATCCATGCTGATGCAGAGTGTAGATATCTATAATATGTTTTCATTTATTATAAATTGTTTCACAAGTAGATAACACAGTTCAATATCAAATTAAGTATCACAGTACACTAAAGTTATGGTATTTATACGTTTGTCACAGAGTATCAGAGAGTTCCCATTCAGTCAAATTCATATCATTCATAAGTGGGGAAATCAATATCATTCTTAAACAACATTTACAACCTCAAAAACAGGTTTCGAGCCCTTTTTATATGTCACATGGCCTGGACACAAGCCAATGTCCTTACCCGTGTAGCTTACACGGCCTAGGCACACGCTCATGTCCTCTGCCCGTGTGGTTCTAAAACGTAAACAGATAGTTACACGACCTGGACACACAGCTGTATCCTTGCTCATGTAACTTACACTACCTAGGCACACACTCGTGTGCTTGCCCGTGTGGTCGTAAGAAACAAACAATGAGTTATATGGCCTAGACACATGCCCGTGTCTTTTGCCCATGTGAACTTTACACTAATGTGGCCACACACAGCCTAAACACACGCCCGTGTGGCTCCAAATCAGTGAACAGTGAGTTACACGGCCTAGTACACGACCGTGTGGCTCACACGACCTGGACACATGCTCGTGACCTGGCTATGTGGTGTCGACAGCCGTATTTTTCGACGATCGAAACTCGCAAAATTTAAAGTTTTCCACACGTATCTGAAGTTGTTTTGATGCCAGAACGACGTAAGAGTATCCCCGAACCTAATATGACCATCCAAGAATCAATTTCACTATCATTCTCGATTCAACACTAAAATCGACATAACGTCAAAGTCCATGTCGAAGGTTTCGAAAAAAATCTAACTAAATTTCGCACACCTACCTTTCACGCAACAGCAGAAACTGAACTAACGCGATAGAGAAGCGTCTTTCGTGAGATCCTCGTCTAAAAAGTAGCCAATCGAGAGTTTAAGCATCGCATTCAAGTAAAACGAGTTACAATCCCATTTCGACGAAAATAACGATAACAAGATGAACTCGTAATAACAGAAAGAAATAATGACTAAACTTACACTACACTCATACAATCAACTTGACAAGCAATAAAAAAGTTCCGAATTAGCGCGGAATCAAGTATCAAAGCAAACAAAAAGGTAAAAATATAAAAAGAAAAACAAAGGAAATAAAGAACAAGGAAAGAACAAAAAGAAAAAGAAAAAGAAAAAGAAAAAGAAAAAGAAAATAGACGATAGAATTAGTCAAAAGGATTTAAATTAACCACGAACTAGCCGTCCGACGTTTAACAGAAATATTTCTCTATCGCATATAATGGGTTTTGAACTTGGAACTAGATAAAATACAAATAAATGATTAACCAATAAACCAACAAGTTCATTCTTGATATAGATTTACATAGAATTGCACTTAACTATATAACACACGGATAGGATTTTTTTTTTTTTTAATAACAAAACTTCTAACAATGCGACTCTAACTCCCAATCTTTAACACAATGGTAAAACACAGAATCACAAATGCAAAAATTTAATTACTACAAATTCTCACAATTAAATTCTTAAAATTTTAGAGCGTTACACCACCACCTTGAGCTCTCAATGATCGACCTGTTCACTCTTATCCATCACTCAACTGTATGGTTACACGATCACAAAGCAATATTTATAAACTAAGAAAAATTAGTCATTATACTACTACTCTTTTCCAATTACTTTTAAGGCACAATGTGTTTTTTTCCGTAATAAAACACATTTCCATAGAAAATTATGTCTCTCTATTTTGATACTTTTCCATAAAATTTATTATTTATATTATTTATATTATGTATGCCTTTGTAATGTGGTAAAACTAACATTGGAAACTATTAATAGATTTTATTAATAAATTCAAGCACGAACTAAATGATTGATTCAATCATTAGGTCAAAAGAGAAGGTCAATAGAAAGAAAATGGAAATGATTAAAATAAAATAAAAGAGTTTATATATCATTAAAATAATTATTAAGTATATTTAAAATTATCATTATAAATATTTATACAAGTGGAGTGTTTCTCATATTTTTTGTTCAAATTGGAGTTAAAGTAGAGGCGACGTTGCAATAAGGAATCACGTGACGTCGCAACGACTTGACAACATTTGAAACAAAGGCAATGTCGCGACGATACGGCGAGTTCCAAACTTAAAGCAGCAGTTACGTATTAGACTGTAAACAAAGTTACTTTTCCCAGTTAAACTCTAATTACATTAAAGATATTATAATCATATTAGAACTCTAATCTTAGCATATTTAAAGGGCTATAACAATCCTAAAATCGGAAGAACATAACACAGCATTAGGGAGAAAATCAAAAGAGAGTTTTAGAGAGCTTAAGGGAATTTTGTGTTTTTAGCCAGAGAGAACTTTATACTCTGGGTTAAGGTTTGTTTTGAATTTCTCCATCTTATACTCTTTGTTTGTTTGCTCATTAGTGAAGTCTCCTTTACCTATGGTTTTTTATTCTCTTGATTGGAGGGGTTTTTCACGTAAATTTGTGTGCCTAGTTTTCTCTATTCTTTCTTTCTCGTTGTTTTTACGAGTTGATCCCCAACAATATTTATTATTTTATTATTTTATGTATTTTTATAAATTTTCATTGAAAAAAATATAAATGTTTTAATTTTTTTTAAATTTTTAAATTTTTTAGAATTAAGATTAAATTGATAGAACGTGTAAATATATTAATACATAAACTTATTAAGTTTTTAGAATTAGAATTAAATTGATAGAACGTGTAAACATTGAAGAGATAAATTCATTATTATGCCGATAAAAAAAAATCACATCAAAATTCCCTTAACTATTTAAAGACAGAGTGACAAAAAAATCAAATTTAAAAAATGCTAGTGACTAAATTAAAAAATTTTGTAGTTGACATTTTTTTTATTGTCATTCATATTCATTTTACAATGCATATAGGATTGTAGATACCTCCCAACAATGGTGTTTTCAATGTTTAAACTTGTGTTCTTCTCTTATGAATACAATGTGTCTTATCACTCCACCAAAAACATGTATATAATAGTAATAAATTATTTTTTTCCTCCATGCGATGCACGAGTTATTTGTGTGTATTAATTAAAATATATTACATTAAATTTTAAAATTTATACATAACATATTATAAATATTATTATTAAAAAAAGTAAAAATAATATAAATATTTAATTTTATAATGATGATGATTTAAATTATATTCAATATAATTAAAACAAAAAATTTAATAAAATAAAATATTTAATATTACTCTCTTTCCGCTTTTACTTAAAACAAAGGCACAACTAATGCAAATATTTGAGTACAAAAATCTGAATATTAGGATAATGAAATTGTTTAGCCGAAGTCAACAATTATTAAGCATTGACACCCATAAACTTCAAGCATAATGAATGGGAGTGTCTAAATTTTATTTTATTTTTTTTAACATTTACTTGTGGAAAAAGTATTAACCAGTTAGGTAAATATTCAATTTTCAGCGTATTTATTTATTTAATGTAATGCTTTGTAATTTTTTTACTACAAACCATAGTCATAGGGAAGACTAACGTATCCTTATTCAAATGGAAATTTAATGCTTCATTAAGAAAATTTTAAGCATTTAAATGTAAAATTAAATTATTCAGTTTACAACTTTTAACAATACGTACACATTAATGTGATAAATGACAAATTATAAATTATGCTACATTGAATTTGTTGCTTAAATTGTAATTGTATATATATGATGTCATCTCCTACCGAATTAAGAAAAGCTCTCAAATCCAAAATAAATTGAAATCTAAATCTAAATACAAATATGCTGAAACCTGCTTGTTTGCACTTTAATGGATCCTATAAAATAGTTGTGGGCTGCTCCACCATAGGCCTGTATGTACCTTATCCAAATATAAAATAAACCCTAATTCATTTAGAAATAAGCTTCTTAAGATGGAGGACGCCACATATGCCCCAGAAAAATGTCCGAAGGCATCGCTTGGTACTTGGTACTCCCATTCCATTCTTTTGGTGGTTTGTTTCACTGAGTTTAATCTTAAATGGTTCCTTATTCACTGTTAATTTCGAACCGTCTATTTGGTTTCAACAATCAGTGATTGGCCGTGATGACACAAAGGCCGGACTTACGGCTGCTACTGCTCTTCCCTTGTGTGGTAGTAGTATGATGTTTGTTGCGATAAGGTGTTTGTGCTGAGCCACTTCTCTCTCCACGCTTTCTCTATTTTACTTGATATTTATACTGTGGATTTCTAGTTTGAATACAATTTTTTTGGGTATAATAAACATGGTTTGTTTTTGGTGAGCCTGCCCTGAATTTGTGTGGGATTCCCTTTTATCTATTTACTTGAAATTTTGATGCTCTTTCCCATCTTTCGTCTATTGTCCATGATATTCCCAATTTATATTTCTTAGTTTTATAATTATTCAACCTAAAATCTACTTCAAACTCTCATCAAGACTTTGTATTTCTAGGAATTAGTTTACCGATTCTACAACTGACCCTTGAAGAATTAAGTATTCCTTCATTTTCTTCGTCTTATGCAGCTGATCAGTAATGATTCCTTTTAGGCTTGTTCTCTTCTGAACTTCAAATTACATCCTTTATAAGAGATTTGGTCAAGCTATTGTGTAGGGTTTGTAAGATTTTGCATTTTATTGCCTTTTGCATTGGATCATTGACACATGGTTCCATGTAAATTCTGATATATCAACTTCTAACAAAGCATTTTTGGCTATGCCTCAATGCTATGTATGGAACACTACTGGTGTTGTTTTGCCTGCTTTTTTGTTTTTACTAATTATGTTTAAAAGCCTTGTTTTGCTCTCAGTCCAGGGTCAGCCGTTAGACATTTAGATCACATCGATGAATGAAGGTCTTGATAGTTGTTGATTCTTTACATGCATAGAAGCTAAAGAAAAAGGGTTCCAATTGAATTGCCATGTATCTTTGTCACAAAAACATGATTTTTTCCTACATTTGTAGAGTGTATGAGTTGCAATTAACTACTATCATAATGGCAATCCATGCAACTATTACCTGCAAAAGAAAATGTAAGAGCAATTGAAGTGATGACTGCATCCTATAGCTAGAGAATGCAACAAGGCCATAAGAAACAGGTTGTTCAACTTGATAAACATCATAACTTCTCTTGTTCCTATGTGATGATTGTATGTGGAAGATTAGATCTTGAGAGTTGGCAATACTTAGAAGGTTATTGTTCCATTTAATATTACTCTCAAAGTTAGGGACCTCTGTTGATTTCAATCCTTCACGAAGTTTAACGGACGAGCTGAATATCCCTCAAGTGACCGACCAAAGTCTCCATGCATTAGAATTGAGATGGATATCAAAGAGGGTCAAACAATAACTAGATGTTAACTTTGCAAGCAACCTGGTCATATGTTGGAAAAGAATACACCCAAATGTAGCTGCAATTTAATGCATGAAGGTAAATTTTATTTTAATGCTTAAGCCATGATCATTTTTAGTTATTTTATATTCTCTGGTCTTATATGTCAATATGCATAATTTTTGTTAAACGAAAAATATGTACAATGCCAAAAAAAAAAAAAGGGATTATTAGATGTAACTTTTCGCTATTCATAATTCTTCTTTTCGTTCATTTATCAATTGGCTTACAAGTCACCCTACAAAATTAGCTGGGGTGGTTATTTTTTCTAGTTCCAGAAAAATTCAAGATTATCCTTTGAATAGATTTATTTTTATTTTTTATTATCTTATATCAACCTGTTTATATAAAATGTGAACTGACAAGAATTGTTATTGTTTTATTTTGGGATAATGTCACTTTTGATACTTGTACTTTCACAAAATATTTATTGTGATATTTGTACTTTTAGAAATGTATATGTGGTACTTGAACTATCAATATATGTTTTATTATGTTACTTGTACTTCGTCAAATGTCCAATGTGTTACATGTACTTTAAAAATATCTAATGTGGTACATAAATTATCAATATATGTTTTATTACGGTACTTCTTGTTAACAACGGTAGTGAATTGTTAAATTAACCAATAAAAATGCAACACAGAATCTTTTTTCTAAATCATAAACAAGTAACCACATGGTTGATAAAGAAATAAGTAAATAGTAAACTTACATAAAAGTACATGTATTTTCATGGTAAAAAATTATTTCAAAAAGGAAAATTTTATATAGAATACGACGTTTTTGTTTATGTAAGTTTAATGTTTATTTCTTTTTTTATTAATTGTATGATTAGTTATTTGTTTTTTAATTTAATTTGGTGTGTTTTCTTTATTTACCTTCTCACATAATGTTATATTATTCATTTGGACTTGATGATTTAAGAAAAAAAAATTACGTGTTGAATTTTCATTAATTGGTTTAGAAATTTTCTAACAAAACTATTAGTAGGAATTATAATAAAACACATTTATAATTTGAGTACCACATTGAACATTTTATAAAAGTACAAGTATCATAATAAAAATGTGTATTAATAGTTTAGGTATCACATTGAATATTTTCAAAGTATAGATACTATATTTGTGAAAGCATAAGTACCAAATGTAACATTATTATTTTTATTTTTTATCTATAAAAGGCTTACCCCAGATGGATTTCTTTTTGTCTTGGTACATTTTCAACTATCTAAAACATTTGTTTCGATGGAGTTTTTTTTTCCAACACTAAACTATTTTTCTTTTTTTTTTTTTTTGGTGACTTCGAAGATAAAAAAAAACAAACACAAATTACAAATAATAGCCCAATTCCCCAAGTGGAGATACTTTAAAAATTCACAACTCATGGCTTTCCCTATGTACCAGATTGACTAATCTGTCAGTCTCCTGATTGTCTTCTCTAGAAATATGCGAAATACTCCAATGATTAAAGTGTGTTAGCAACTGAAAAATCCTCATTATCAAGGTCGAGTTAGATCTTCCTGTTGAACTCTTTTGAATAATCTTAATTGCTTTAAGACTATCAGTTTGAATAATCATGTGATCATAACCCCGATCAATTAAAGTGACTAAACCATTCAAGATTTTCCAGAGTTCAACTCAAACACTGAGCAGCTCCCCAAGAATCTATTTGTAACACCTTTTACTCGTGTTCAACGCCGGAATAGTGTACAAGGCATTACCGGAACAAAACACATACAGTCTTACTAAATCGAGACCTATAATTTACATCCAAATTTAGAATTTTTCAATTTTCATCACACATTCATTCAATCTCATAGTAAATATTAAACCTTCATCGCAATAAATTTTTCTACTTCGGATTTGTGGTTTCGAAAATACTATTCCGTTTATGCCTTAAATCGGGCTGTTACACTATTAAAGCTAAAAACCCACTCGCTATTTCGGTTTCTCACAATTTTCCCTGTAGCAACAGAACCACTCTCATATATGATATAGCCATCATTATACAAACATGCCTAGTTCCCAACCAAATGTATAGAAGAAGTCAAAATTTGAGTCGAATAAGTCCTACCATATGAGGCAAAATGTTTTTCCCAACTATAAGAAACTTTGATGGACTCAACATTACTTCAAGAAACATCTTGGAATATGAAGATATTACGATTCTTCCATATACATCAAATAATAATCCCCCTAAAAAAATTGCCAATCAACCTCACCAAAGCGAAAATTATGATGATTTTGTAAGTTTGAGGTGAGCCAATTCTGCAGATTGTTAGAATAAAATGTCTTGCCAATCAGTGGGAATTAATAGATTCTAAATATTACGCACTGCATTACAGTCACTAATAGCATTTAATACATCTTCCGAGATATGTCCACAAACCCTACACAATGAACTATGCCTGAGACCTCGACGAACTCTTTCCATATTTGTCATCAACCTCTACTTCTAGACATATCCACCTTTGGCTTCCAAGATGATTCCCAAAGTTTACCATATGCTTTTAACATAAAAAGAGCCTGTCGGTGTACCTCCCCATATAATTCTATCAGTACTTATTGCCAAATATGATAGGAGAATCCCTATAATCTTACAAATTATCATCTTAGGCAACCAAAGTTGAAACAGATCCAGATTCCAAGTGCCATTACCGAGAACCATATCACTCAAAACGCAGTCCAAATCTAGGTTCATGTGACTAGGAATCATTCGGACAAAAGGCCCCACACCTAGTACCTACGGATCTTACCAGCATCTGACACTTTTCCCATCTCTAACTAACCAAAGCAGATTCTCTCGAGTAAGTGGTCAAACCTTTGTAAGGGCTCTTCACAAAAATAAACATCTGTTACGCGATAATGAGTCAGGCAACCTTTTGCAACCACATATTTAGCTCAGAGAATTTTAGAATCTGTCATAAGTTTGTACCCAAAGTTCATTATAATAGACATGTTATGATCTTGAAGCTTTCGAAAACCAAACCTCCATGATCTTTAGGCTGATAGACATTTTTCTAGCTAATCAAAACCATTTTCCTGCCACTACTCGAAGATCCCCAAACAAATTGATGCACCATATGTTCAATTTCCTCACACAAACCTTTAGGTATCATTATTGACTGCATAAAGTAACTAGGGATCACCAGTAAGACTGATTCAGCCAGAAGTTTTGTGACTTAAGAGTAAATACTCAAAATTTTAGAGGTAAAAGTGTAAATATGAAAAAGTTAAAAGACCAATAGTGTAAATATTTTAAGGGTGGAAGGATCTAGAAACTACTCAAAATTTTAGAGGTTAAAGTGTAAATATGAAAAAGTTAAAGGACCAATAGTGTAAATATTTTAAGGGTGAAAAGATCTAGAAACTAAGGAAAATAGATGAATTAGGACCAAATTAAATAAGTGAAAAAAGTATGAAGGGTTAAATCGCAATTTTACTAGAATGAGTGATGACTCAATAGAGGAATTTTGAAAGATCATAAAGGGAAAAATGGTCATCTAACAAGAAAGATATTTGAAGAGTAATGATGATGTTGGTGATATTTTCACTTTAACCCTTTCACCAAAAATCCACCATTTTCACTTTGAAATTAAAAGAATTTTCATAGCCACCAAGAGAGAAAAATAATAAGGAGACTATGTGGAGTTAGAAAATCAAGTTAGATTCAAGAAAATAGAAGTTGGAGGAGAGAGAAAGTCAAGTTAAAGTTTGGTTTCAAGAGAATAAGGTATGGATGTTAAGTTTTTATGTTATTGTTAAGTTTAGTAGTGATAAAAAAGCATAAAAATGGTGTTAAAGTAAAAGATTTCTTATGAAATATTGTGTTTTTGACATGTTGATGAATAGAGAAGTTGAGTAAGTGAATCAAGTGGTAAGAGAAGAGCAAAACAAGAGATTTTGATAAAAAAAGGTAAGTACCCATGAACTTTCTTGTTATTTAAGGATTAAAATCTGATTTTGTAAAGTAAGTGGTAATTAAGTAAATAAAAATAAAAATAGTGTGAAATAATTTACTATGTGAAGTAGGAAATTATAATAAAAGTATAATAGTTGAGTTATGTGTTAGTGAAAAATATACAAAGTATTAGGTAAGTGAAATCATGGGATAATGTGAAATTTTATGGAAACAATGACTAAATTGAAAGATTTTAGAAAGATATGTGGTGGAAATAATACAAGTGAAATACATAGAAATTTGATGTGAAAAAAGAGATAGTGGAATTAATTATGTGAATTAAGTGAGATGTCAAAGAAAAATTATGTAATAATGAATAGAGAACTTTTATGAAAGAAGGTGATTAAATTGGAAAGTTATAAAAGTTTACAATGAAATATTGATAATAAAGCACATAGTGAAAAATAAAATAATATATGAATTTTGTAATCCAAACTACAATTATTTCCTAAGTTGTGGAAATTAAGGGTTAAATCGTAAATTTGGGAAAATTTATATTAGAAATAGAAAAGTGAAGTGCATAATACTTAGAATGAGAAAAAATTGATGTTGTAGTGAATTTTGGAATATTAATAAGTATTGAATTATGTTATATGTGTTATTAAAAGTAAAATATATTGCTACACGAAATATTGTGCTAATGACTAAATTACAAAACATATAAAAATGATATGTGAAATACATGATAAGGATTATTAGAGAATTATGGATGAATATTGAATTTAGATATTACATGTATTAAAGATAGTGAAGATATAAGTATATGGATTATTGTTACAAGGATTAAATTGTAAAGTATGTAAAAGCATTATGCTAAAAGTGTAAAAGTGATATGTGTGCATGATATAAATTGCCCAAGTAGATGAGATTAGAACTACTAGGATATTAGTGGCATGCCATTAAGGGACCCTAGTGCGCTCTCCGATTATTAGCACGTTAATGCTATCTGATTAGTACATTTGTGCTCTCTGTATAGCACTTTAGTGCACTCTGTTCAATAGTGCATAATAATGCACCTCTGTATCAATTCCCTATATGCTAAGTGTTCTGTTTAGTCTACCGGGCCTCTGTTAAAAAGATAAACAATTTTCGTTACAAGGTAAAGGTTTATCTTTGATTCATGTTTGAAATATTGAATTAAATATAAATTGTGAAAGAAATAGTTAGAAAATCATGAAAAATTACACTAAATTGTGAAATATGATACATGTATAAAAAGAGTAGTAATTTTTATAAGTTGATTTGAGGACTTAAGGACTAAATTGTGAAATAAGTAAAAAGTTACAAATGAATATGATAAATAAACAAAGAAACGAGATATTGGAAATTAAGAAATTTAATAGAATTTAAATATTATGGGAATTTACAAAGTCTTCACTAACTTAACACCTTTATTTTTAACACGTAGGTACAATGATTTTGAAGAGTTGTAATTGAGGTCGTAGACATCCATCTCATCACATCTCCAAGTGCCAAGAGGGCATGTTTCAAATTTTTGAATAGAATGGCATGTACTTAGGAAGATCAAGTGTGTTTCAAGTAGTAGGGACTAAAATATAAGTTATGAAAACTTTATTTTTTATTGCTCAAATATATTAGTGATTAGCCAAAATCTCTTTGGTACCAAATGTAATATTCCTATATCAAGTTCATTTGGTCAAACTAGGTATAGGGGTGTTACATACAAATCGAGCCCCCAGTATGATCTTAATGACTCTGGAAGAAGAGAGCATGATATCCATCACTTTTCGAAGCCTTTAGGGGTCCTATATCAAACAAAGTGGTCTTTATTACTTCATCAATGATAGGCTTACTCAAAAATTGGATCTCGCCATCCTCAAGTTATAGGAAAGAACTAGTAGGAAGTCCTTTCATTAGTCCCGGGTCTTTACCATATAAATTGTTGAAAAATTGAATCGCCTTATGACATAAGTCTTCATCATAAAAAATCCACTTTCCTCTATTATTTTTCAGATCCATAATTTGACTTTGCTTTCTTCTTCTAAGGGTATGCCTATGGTAAAATTTTGTATTTCGGTCCCCCAAAGAGAGCTAATCACATCTCGCCTTCTGTTTCCAGAGAAGTTTATCGTGATACTAGACCTATTCCAGCTCCTCCCTAACTTCCAAATCTAATTGAAATAGAGAATCCGACTGAGAATAATCCAAATTCTGTTGAATAGAATCAAGTTTATGAAGCAAGCTTTTTTACAAGACCCAATGTGACCATAAACTTGCTTGTTCCACTCTTTTATTTAACTTGTAAAGTTAGCCATTGTATTTGACATTGAGCCATGAAAATTCCAATTCTTCTTAACAAAGTTAGTAAACTCTAAATGTTCAACCAATCCTGTTAGAAACTAAAAAGGACATCCTATAACAGAATAAAGCCTAGGATGAAATGATAAAAACAAAAGCCTGTGGTCAGATTTGAGTCTAGGAAGGTGAGCCACATAACAATTTGGAAAAGACGTAAGCCACACATCATTCCTGATAGCTGTCTAACTGTTCATAGACTCCACCTCTATACCACGTGAAAGGAGCCCCTCTAAACCCAAAATCATGAACCCTAGTCGTATCCATATAATCCCCAAAGTAAGAATATCTTTTCCCACTAACTCTCCCACCTTTCTTTTTGCTGGAGGCTAAAAGTGTGTAAAAATCTCTAACTGCCACCCAAGGAGAACCTTTACTTGGAAGAGTCACCTTTAGAGCCTCCCAAAGCCGTCTTCCTTTACGTCTATCAGAATTATCGTAAACAAAAATAACAAAATAGGATGCTGAGAAGAACTGTCGAAAACACGAGTCAAAATAAATCAAGGATGGCTTCAAAGAATTTCGACTCGAAACGACTCCTTCCATCCAATCCAAATACCTCTAGAGAAATTGATTGCTTCTACCTGGTGAGAACATTGAAAACCAAGATTAGGGATAACCGAGTCAACTTGTCCACCACTAACTCTTGTTTCTAACAGACCCACAATATCTGGTTTATTCTCTCAATTATATTCACAAAAAATTTGCAGAAACTTGCTACTAGCATACCTTTGACAATTCCAAGAAAAATAGAAATAGTGTTATAATAAAAAAAATAAAGAAGGTAAAAAAGTAACTGCAAATACTAATTAACAGCCTCCTTCACAATTTTTTTCATCACGGTTCAAACTTCCCTTCTCAACCTCTTTCTTGATCTACGAATTGATGAGTTTGGCCATAGAGTTCATGGAGTTTGATAGCGGAACCCTCACATTACCCAAGTTTTTAAATCATCCCCCACGGTCCCGAATGATTTTGCTAATAACGTCGCCACTTCGGATAGAACCACCTTTAGCTCCTGAACCCTTCGTTTTGAAATCATTATTCCTTTACCTCTTCCAAAAGAATCAACACCTTCATTTGAACTGATATTTTTAGGTACCTCATTATCCTTGAAAATAATAGCTAAATGTCTCGTACAGTCAAGGACCTCGCCATTGAGTTTCACCATTGACTCCATAGGATCGTTGAAGGTAGGGTTAAAATGGTAATTCACACCCATCATGATTAGATCATCCATAATATGCGAAGCCCCCAAAACTTGATTTACTTCATACTGTCTTCTTTCAAAGGCAAAACAGTATCCAATTTAATCCCATTTCCAAGCTCATGTTGACCAGTCTCTGTTAAAATTGGGTCTCTACTTATTGCATTTTCTATAACCCCCGAATCTGTGTCAACACAAGGTGGACCATTTTGTATACTTCTATTTGCTCCAAGCCCAATCTCCATCAGAGTATCAGTCTCAATTGAAGGAATTGGCCTAGTCGAATCTAAGTAGATCATTGTTGTTCCATTTTGGCAACCCATGTTAGTCGGTCCAGGCCTAAAATTCAAGAATTATCAGCCCCATTTGTGGGCCATGACCCAGTCGGATCCACCTTCCCCAAAACGTTAAATGTGTTCATCGTTTTGGTCCTTGTTTCAACATTTTTATTGCCCTAGGTCTTATTCCTTGACTTTTTATCTTTTGAGAAAACCCCTTTTTGAAAATTCATTCCCAACAACACATCCGCCGCTGCGCCATTTTCGGGTTCCTCGATTTCTTGCCGATTTGAAGCACCTTCCCCTATTATTTCCTTGTTAGTGCTATGTCAGTTCCTTGAATTCCTCCATGATTTTTGTTCGACCAGCATCCATGGCCCAAAAGTCTCCATCATCTCTACCACATATTTTTCCAATGAGACTTCCGCTGCCGAGACCGTATCCACCTCTGTAACATTCGCTGATCCGAAGCTAGGACAAAGATTCTGCATATGTCTAAACTCGCCACAATAGAAGCACACTAACGGGAGCGAATCAAATTTAACCCTTTGAACCACTTTCTTAACCAGGATCTGTGAGATTAGAGGTTTTCCTAGATCGATGAACACTACCATCTGGGTGAATTTTCCCCTTGAGCCCTTGTCTGTCTAAAAGTTGAGTTTCATGACTTTACCTATTAGACTCTCTATCTATTGCAGGACACACTATTTGTAAAGGTAACTTGGCAGACCAAGCAACTAGATCCAGACCATAGTTCTACTGGGAAAGTCTTGATGGGGATTAAACTTTGGGGTCCACGATTGAACCGTGAGGTACTGTTTGAACACGATCCATGACCCTTGGGTGAGAACTTTCTTGCAGTCCTCTTGGCTTTGAAATCTAACTAGGAAATATCCATTTTCAACATCCATGAGATGGAACTATTGTGAGGGTTTCCAGAGGTTGTGAATCCTATTTTGCAGGATGGTATAGGATAAGTGCCGACCTAATAACTTAACCACCACTGTGGTCATCATATCTCTAATGAGAATTTGTTGGACTTTTTCGGAGAAATTGATTACTGGAAGTCCATTGACATTTGTCCTCATGATTAGGGTTGTGCAAAATTTGGGTAAAACTAAAAAAATTCGGTCAATTGACCGAATTCGGTTAATCGATTGGTTAACTGAATTTTTTCGGTCGAGATTGGTTAATAATTTTTTGAGTTTTTGAGTAACGGTTAATTCGGTTCGAAACCGTTTAGTTAATTTTTAATAAAAAATTAATAAATAAAATTATAATATATGAATAACTCACTATTCACTCAAACCCAATTCAACATAAATTCAATTAAATTAAAACTAATTACCCAACCCAATTATCCAACCCAATCATAAAAATTACAAATAATTTAATAAATAAAAATAAAAATAATTCAGTTAATTCAATTAATTCAGTTAATTCGGGTAAATCGGATAAATTGGGTAATTCAGTTAATTCAAGTAAATTGGGTAATTCAGTTAATTTGGTTAATTTTATACTTATTTTAACCAAAAATAGAAAAAAAAACACATAATTTTCGGTTAAATCAATTAACCGACTGAATTGGCTAAAAAAATTTCGGTTCGGTTAACGGTTAAAATTTTTGAAGGATCAGTTAATTTGATTAATGGTGTTTTGGGTCGGTTAATCGGTCAGTTAATCGATTGAACACCCCTACTCGTGATATCTCATTCTATAAACTCAAAAGTCTTCATCGCAACCAGATCCAGAAATCCCTCGCCCAGAACTTTGTCTATCCAAGACATTCTCGATGTTGGTGTTGAATCTACGGCCATATTGCTATTCGAATTTGAATCAAAGTCCTTAAAATGAACTTTTTTGATGTTCCGATCAATCGAGTTGTCACCTTCGCCATCCTCAGTCATCTATATCAGTTAATTTTATTTTCTCTTATCAGTGTTTTGATTAAAAGATAACGATTTTCACATCAACATATATTTTAATGGTTTAATAGGTACCTAGAAAAGCACTAAATTAGTTTATGTTTTCTAAGTTTTTTTCTTTTCTTTTTTAAGTATATATAATTCAACGCGATTCAAATTATTTTCATTTATATTTATATATTTGATAAAAGCATCTTTATAGTAACCAACCAGAAAATCAATGGGAAACACCTTGCTTATGCTTGATATTAGTGCACCCCTCGATAATGACCTTGATTACCTTAGCACAATTTGGTTTGACCACCACCTATCATAATTTATCTCCCTTAATCACGCCATAACTTCTCCAAGATGAGGAGCCAAGGGTTTTTTTCCTAAATATATTAAAAAAAATTAAATACCAAAATAAGTTGTCAGATGGATTATTTATCAAAATTGTATACTTTTTTGGGTCGCGCCTATCTGACAGGCGTAGTCTCTTTTTTATATTAAAAAATATTTTTTGTTTAATAAAATATTATTTTTTATTATTATTTCAGATTAGTATAGAACTTGTGTATATGTACAAAAATGGTATACAGGTTGCGCCTATTTGATAAGTGCCAATAGTTGAGCCTACCTGACAGGCGTGACTAGCTAAGCTTTTTTGGTAGGCACAGCTAGTGAGGCTCACAGGCATAATTTTTCCCCTATATATACCCAGAAAATCAAATGAGCAACATACAGGAAATTTAACAAAGCAATAGACACAAAATTTAGCAGAACGGAAGTACGAAGATAGGGAGAAGAAAGAAAGAAAGAAAGGAAAACAAGAAGAATGATAAGGTATTTTAATTTATTTCTTTTTAAATAGAATGTAGAATTTTGTTAGAAATTTTATTATTTGAAAGTTATTTTGTTAGGTTATTAATTTTGTTAGCTTCTGAATGAAAAATTTTGCATTAAAAATTTTATGTAATTTTTTTTGCTATTTGAAACTGTTTTGAGAATTTTGAAAATTTTTTAATAGATTTAGTGTTGAAGATGGAGAACAGTTTTTCGTATTTGTTTATTTCGATGGAGAAATTTTGACAACAAGCATGGAATGTATATTTAAATGTCGCAAACAAGTAGCAATGAGATTTAATAGAAATATCTCGTTTGATGATATAAAGGAAAAACAATTAGTGAAAAAATTTATAGACGTTGTGGGAGAAAGATCTCAGAAATTTTCAACAAGATTCTAGTTTCGAAGGATCCCATAAAATTCACAGAAATGAAACTTGTAGACAATAAAGACGTGGAGATAATGATCGCTCTTTATTGTGGGACTCGGAGCAACCAAAATGCACCAATTCAGTTATTTGCTGAGTTAGCTGGTGTGGAGGAAACTGAAGATCCGACTCCATTAGGTGAAGAAGATGAAGCTCGAGAGCCGTGTATGGTGGTTCCGATATCGTACGTTGGTAGTCAATCAACTATACACGGGATTGACATTGATCTTAATGTTGCACCCGAGACTGATGTGGTTGGTGATGATGTATACCATAGTAGTGAACCTTCTGATCACGAAGTCAATAATGATAGTGATCTCGACGTGGATGAGGTCTCGGATGATATTGATGATGAAGGCGTGAATGAGGATGGACACGTTAACACGTCTTTAGTCAGGAACCAGATTCGTCGTATTGTGATACATAATAATCTTAGGGCACACATGTCTCGGATAGACCCCGATGTGGTGCACGCAACCAACTTCTTGGAGTACCCTGAAATTCTAACTACTCACCGGATGGCCGTATATTCTAATCCTGAGGAGTTGTTCATGGGCCAGGGATTCAAAAGCAATGAAGGGTGCATATTTGCCATTAAACAGTATAGTATGAATATATCAGTAGACTACAAAGTCGTGTCTAAATCGATATTATATATTGGAGAGTGTTGGAAGTCAGTAGAAGGCTATAATTGGTGGATACGAGCTGTATTTATTCAGAAGTCATAGATTGGGGAGATACAAAAATTTGTTGGGCCTCACACATGCACTTCAACACGTATGACAAAATATCATCGAAAACTTGATTCCAAAACTATCTGTACGTGCATCATGTCAATGGTGAAAGATATGTTGACTATTAAAGTTTTAGTACTAATTGCCAAAATGAAGGCACGATTCAGTATCAAGTATCGTACTAGAAGGCATGGATAGCTAAACAGATGACAATGGAGCAATTGTTGGAGATTTTGATGCATTGTACAATGAGTTACAGGGATGGATAGCTGCTATGAGGGAGTATGTACCGGGGATTGTCATTGAGTTGCAGACATGACCTTATTACGGCCTGGATGAGCAACTATAATCGGGAAAATTTTTTTTCCAATTGATGTTCTTGACGTTTGATCCATGTGTGCGTGCATTTCCCCACTGTAAGCCGTTTGTGCAAGTATATCGGACATGGCTATATGATAAATATACACAGATCTTATTTCTTGCGGTTGCTTAAGACGGGAACAAGAATGTGCTCCCAATTGCATTTGCCATCGTAGATAAGGAGAACATGGAGTCGTGGGACTTCTTCCTTACAAACCTTCAAAGGTATATTATTATTAATGATAATATTTACATTATCTCCGATAGAAGGTAAGGATTAATAGCCACCATTAGGCATTCCGGTGTGCCATGGAGATCTGTTTACTGTATCCGGCACATCGCGGCTAACTTCCACTGAGATTATAAGAATGTAGATTGGAAGGAGACAAGTTGTAAGAATGGGTAAAGAATAACCTTATCCTTTCAATATATAACCTAATGTTTTGTGGCGAGACTGTAACTTATATTTTCTTAATACATACACAACGTACGAGCTAGAGCCACACATTTTTTGGCAAAGGATGACTCGACTTGAGAGTGACATGGAAGGTTAGATGAACACATCTTTTCGATAATGGTTGGGTACCATGGTGCCGTGGAAATGGGCTCAAAGTTTTGACGATCGCTTTCGTTACGGTCAAATGACCACAAACTTAGTGGAGGGGATCAACGCTATGTTATTGAAAACACGATATCTTCTGATTTCATCTGTCTTCTCAGCTACATTCTACAAGTTGGCTACCTTAATGCCAAGAATGGGTTAGTAACAAGTCAACCAGATAGAGGTAGGACACGTGTTTGTTGAAGATGTCAGGGATGCAATGGTTGCAAACCGTCGGATGGCGAGGTCAATGAATGTATAAGTATATTCATAATGTAATGAAACGTTTTGCGTTACAAAGACCATCGATCATCGATCCGGTATACCACCTAGGTCCTACAGAGTTGATCTTCAAAATAGACGGTGCGATTGCAGGAGGTTCCAGTCACTTCATTATCCCTATGCACATGTTATGGCAACTTGTGCTAAAGTCTCGCTCAATGTAGAACAATTTATCGATAAAGTGTACACCCTCGAAAGCACGTTGCGTATATGGGAAAACGAGTTCCCCGTGCTTCCCGACCTATCTACTTGAGAGGTTCCTTTGTGACCTTCGAGCTTATCCCAGACAAAGGGTTGCGTAAGAACCCGAAAGGTCATCCGCAATCATCCAGAATCCATAATGAAATGGACATTAGAGAGAAATCTGACGGGAAGCTATGTGGATTATGCAAATTAGCCAGTCATAATCGGAGTAAATGCCTGTTCCGAAACTACCATATTGGACAATCGTCATGATTGGATAGAAATTGAGATGTTGTTCATTACATGTTGAGAGGATTGAATCTAAAATTTGTCTACAATTTGTTGCAGTTAATCTAATTTCATTTACAAAGTTAGTATAAACTTTATTTATTTAAATTGAAAAAACCATAAAATTGATAAATAAAATTCCAAAAAAGTCATTACATAAATTTGACTATTTAAATTGCAAAAAAAATTAAATTGATAAATAAAATGCCAAAAAATTCATTACATAGATATGAAGTTATTTATATTACAAAACTCTCTAAAATTGATGGTTTGATGGTGTGGTTCTAGGGGTATATTTTTGTGGAGCTCGATGTTCACGTTGCGGGCGATTGCGGTGATCAACTTTCTCTTCGTCTGTATGTGGGGGTGTGCGAAACATAGACGAAAAATCATAAGTCTCAAACGCCATTGATGAACTTGGGCTGAGAGGAGTGGAGTATGGCAGTGGATACAGGCCGGGAGGAGTGGAGTATGGCAGTAGATGCGGGCTGGGAGAAGTGGAGTACGGTGGTGGATACGGGCTGTGAGGAGTAAAGTATGGTGGTGGATAAGGGTGGAAGGAGTGGAGTACTAAGGTGGATATGAGCCGGGATGATTAGAGTAGCGAGGTGGTAGTGGGCTGAAGATATCAAACTCTATATGGTATCTGTGGCCTGAGGAGCCCGGAAAATAGTCATCGCCTCCATATCTGGATGATAAGAACACCTCCAGAGTGTAGTTGCGGCTCTAGCTCCGGCTCTGGTGCATGATACGGATCTAAAAGATGTTGCCCAATTCGTGTCGTATGCGAGGGGCTACCATCGACCGCCCACTAAATAAAAATGGTTTCCCTATCTTACAGTACCACTGTTTGTACTTTAACGAGGGCTGGAGATCCAAAGCACGATCCATCTAAGGTACCCTCCCCAACCGGTTGTTCCACATCATAATATATTCTTCATGCACTTCTCCCCAATCATTTCCATGCTTCCCCCTCCTGTTTATCCCATGGATCTCCCCCAATCATACTGGCAGTGTTGGGATATATTGTATGCAATTGAACTGCCAGAGTACTCAATCACCATGATACCACTCCACTATCTGAAAATTGATAACGAGTGTGCTAATGCACCATAGGTTTGAGTCGTCGTGGGCAGACGAGGGAATAACTGCCATAATTTCTGGAACAAAATACAACATCCAAATGAACTGCATAGTTAATAACATTGTTATATTAACGCGGGTCGAGTGAGATAAAATTATAAAATGAAGTTGATATTGGAAAAACTTACCCCTCTCCAGCATGTTTCTTGATCATCAGACGGTATATCGGAACCGTATATGACCTCCCGATACCCAGATTAGTGTTCCATCTACGAAAACAAATTGTTAGAACAATATAATCTGAAAAAAGTCAACTAATTGTTATAACGAGTAAAAATTCATCACCTATTAACGAGTAGAAATATATATGATTGGTGACTAATGGATGCCAAGAATGACATCTAGTAAAGTGCCCACTACTACAATAGTATGAGGCATTCGCCTATGTCCATTGCAGAAGGATCTGTAATTCGAAAAAGTTTGCGATACAACATGGCTAACACTGCAAACCCCCAACTGTATGAACGAGTGTTATGCAAATTGGATAATAGGGGTAAGTACATGAAGTGGACCGTACTGCCGCTTGCATTCGGCATGAGTACACCCCTTATAAGATGCATAATGTAAGCTCGAACGGCTTGCATCACCTCCCATTCATTTGCAGTACTTGGCAAATACTCAAAATTGACCTTTAGCCATGAAAACCTTAAACTGGCAAATTTCCCCTCACTTGGTGAGCGTCCAAGTAATTCATAGCAAAAGGTAGCCGGCCTAAAGATCAAACTTACACTTGTGACTGCATTCCCGTCGATGGGGAGCTTGAGCTATAGTGCAACATCTTCAAGAGTGATGGTACACTCCCCACACGGTAAATGAAATGTGTGGATCTCCGGACGTCATCGCTCGACTAAAGCGGAAATCAAGTCGTATCGTAGATTAAAAGTTTGGATCAATGCCGTTCATCCGAACCCGGCTAACTCAAAGTACAGTATTAGGCGTTCATCTGGCAGAAACTCTACATTATTAACACGGCCCCTCAATACGCGGTACGAGCCCTAACATTATTAAATTAGTAAAATAGTGAATACAAATTTAATTCAACAAATAACATGAGTATCATATAAAAATTTTATTACTATCTCATTAATAGTACTTGATATGTGATTATTATTATTATTATTAATTAAAAAACACATTTGTTGCAAATCTGCAATTAAAAAAAATGAATTCATTTAATTTATTTCGAAAAATAAAATATATTATTTTAAATTTTAGAAGCAAAACACAGTAGGTATCTCATAATTTCTCGTAATTCACCTATAATAAAAAAAATTATGTTAGATTACAATAATAATATAATTAAAATAAATATAAACTATCTAAATATAAAAAGCATACGATTTAAAAAAAATAGAAATAAAAACATACCTAATTAGTTTATTTTAAACAACCTATTAAATTATATAATAAATCTAATCAAATTTTAATAAATCAATAAAAATTGTCAAATAAATAAATAATAATATAAAATTACATTATATAAAAATTATATGAAAAAAATTCACAAAACACTAAATACATTACAAAAAAATCACAATACACTAAACCACTAAACACTAACAATTTATATAACCTAATTATAAATTACTAACAAAATAACTATAAAATTATTTTTTTAAAAAATTACATTACTAAAAAATCACAATACCCTAAACCACTAAACACTAACAATTTGTAACTTAATCTCATAAATTATTAACAAAATAAATAACTATAACAAAACACAAAACACTAATAATTTATATAACCTAATCATAAACTACTAACAAAATAACTATACAATTATTTTTTTTAAAAAAATTTACATTACTAAAAACTCACAAAACACAACAATTTATAATAAATTACTAATAAAATATTTAACAAAATAAGTTTACATTACTAAAAACTCACCAAATACTAGAATAAACACAATAATTTATACCATAATCATAAATTACTAATAAATTAATTTTAAAATAATTACAAACACAAAAAATTATAACATAATCCTAAATTACTAACAAATTAATTTTAAAATAGTTATAAAAAAATTACATTCATACAAAATATTAACCCAAAACCATAAACACTAAACATAAACAACTTATAAATAATAAATAATAACAAAAAAATCACAACCTCTTAATTAAACTATATAAACAAAATTATTTACTAAATAATACCTTACTTTTTTTTTTCTTTCTTTCTTCTTCTTCTTCTTCTTCTTTTTTTCTTCTTCTTTCTCTCCTTTCTTTCTCTCTTTCGGTGGCTACTTCATCAACTTGGGGGACCATGCTTATAAGGTCCCCCATTTATGCATGCATGCAGGGAGGGCAGTAGCAGGGCGCAGCAGCAGCAGGGGGTGTTGCGCCTACCTATCAGGCGCGACTAGTTGCGCCTATCTGACAGGCTCGTCCCGTTTCACATATTTTTTACCCATATTTTAATCGTATTTTTACCCATATATAAATTGAAATATTTTTAATAAAAATAAAAAATAATATTTTATTAAACGAAAAAAATATATATTTTAATATAAAAAAAGATAGACGCGACCAAAAAAAGTATACCATTTTGATGAATAATCTAGCTGACAACCTATTTTGGTATTTAATTTTTTAATATATTTAAGTAAAAAACCCAAGTGCCAAGCTTCCCCAATTTTTGCCCAATTCAACATTTCACCATATTGTTGATTGCGTCCTTGTTACTCACCATCCACGCCACTACATTTTCTTTCTCCAAAGTGATTGCATCAACATTACATTTGGTCCAACAACTATTTTACCCCCTAAATCACCTAACTTTATCATTTTGTTTTTCATAGATTATAAATCTTTAATTTAATAATATTACATCATTTGACTTTTAATATTGATAAACTGTTGAGAAGCATCAAACCTAGCAACTAATCAATAGAAAGTAAATGAAAACGGTTGAATTCATTTTACAATAAGCTTACAAGCTTGTTTATATATAGTAACTGCTAATTGTCAACTAACTTAACCTTTTTAACCTCCTAAGTATATTTAACAACTAACCAACTATATTTAATAACTAACATCACTACATTCCCCCTCAAGTTGGAGGGTGATATATGTCTTGCACCCTAATTTGGATAAAAGATATTTATATTGTTGAATTCCCAAACCTTTTGGTAATATGTCAACCAGTTGTTCCTTTGTTGTGACATGATGGAGATTTTCTCATATAAAGTGACAGTAAATTTCTATATGTTTAGTTTGCTCGTGGAAGATATGTTGGATAATTTAAGTTGAGATTATAGATCTGGAGACAATATGAAATTAAAACAGTAAACTTCGAGGCACGAGTGACGCTTTCCAAAGAGAACAATTTGCCCCCGCACAGTTTCTAGAGGGTTAAGAAAAGGTCCTTTCGGGATATAACGAAAATTTTTACTCTAATTTCCTTTTGGTTAGGAAAATCGAGAAATTCTCTAACTTTTACTCTAATTTCTGAATTTGGATTCATTGTAATAATAATGTTTTGAGCACCATAGTCCCTTTATTTATACGCACTAAATGGAAACTATTAAAAAGCGACAACCATTCGTATTGAACATACTTTTTAGAAGAAACATATCCCATGAAAATAAAATGTATCCATTGTATGAATGAATCATCACTTTTTAATCTAAATAAGTGCTCATGAATCACACTAAGTGATCCATTAATAATATCTAATGAATTTGCAATCTACAATTTCCAACAATCCCTCACTAGATTGCTAATTTCAGAAAATAAGTACACAACGATCATGCATAAAGAAGGGTGTCTTCAGATTGAACCTTCCTTTAGTGCAAACTTTCAAAGTATCAAAAAAGAGAATGGTGGCTTGTAACAGCCTGATTTAGGGTCTAGAAGGAACAGTGGTTTCGAGACCACTAATCCAAGGTTGGAGGAAATTATTTTCAATATTTTATTATGAGTTATAGCATGTTTTTAAGAGTGCATGAAAAATTTGGTAAATTAATTTTAGCGATTGCTTACTCAATTTCGAAAAAGGACTAAATCGCATAGTAGCTAGAAGTTTTGTTTTATTAGTTAAAGGTGTTAAATAGCTTGAGAACAAAAATGTGGGGTGTTTAAAGGGCAATTAAACCTTTAGCAAAGGCATGGCCGGCCATAGGAGACAATAGGCTTGGAAAAGTAAAATTTTAGGTGGCATTTGGTGTTTAAATTAGTTAGAATTGAATAAAATAAATAAAAAGGTTTCATCTTCTTACTCTCTTCCTTCTTCCACCGAAAATCACCATGGAAATAGCCATTTGAAGCTTCAAAAATTTCATCCACCCATCTCTCTTGCAAGTAAGTGATTTTAAAGTCTTTTCTTAATAGTTTTTGTACTTTGGGAACCCTTATAACATGAGCTATCAAATGGGGGGACCATTTTGTAAAATGGTGGAAATTTTTGGGTTTTACCATGAAAGTGTTTGTGTTGTTGGCTGAAATTTTATGGAATAAAATGAATCATAGTTGTTATATAAACAACTTTTGTGAAAGAGTTTGCATGAAAACACTTAGATTGGACTTAGTTGTAGAAGTTGTAAAATAAAGAGTAATTGTGTGAAATAATGGGAATTTTGGGTTTCCATAAGAGTGAAAAGAGTTTGGTTAGGCTTGGTGAATAAGGAAATTTGATAAAATCAATTTTTGAGCCTAGAGGTAAAATGGTCATTTTGCCAAAGTCTAGGGGCAAAATGGTTATTTTTCCAAGTTATGATTTTTTTGAATTATTTAGATTAAAATAGTGATTAAATTATTGAATTTTTATTGTTCTAGCTTAAGAGTTACAATATCTGAACCTAGACCGGGAGAAGGCCAAGCAAATAGAATAAACTGAGCATTCGCCTATATTTTGTAATCTGAGGTAAGTTGTAGGTAAATAATACAACTTCACTATAATTATGCATGAAATTATTGTTTTGGCATAGACAAACGAATTTTGGAAATGAGTTATGCATGAGAACAATTTATTGAGCATGAATTGATAATTATGATTAGTAGTAGTAACATGATGAGAACCTATGCGATAGAACCCGATTGAACTATAAGCAGAGATTGGATATTCCATGCTAAGATACTAGGGATATACGAGTGCTAGTGTAAGACCATGTCTGGGACATGGCGTTGGCCTCGTTAGGTGTTAGTGTAAGACCATGTTTGGGACATGGCATCGACATAGATATGTGCTAGCTAGTGTAAGACCATGTCTAGGACATGGCATCAGCGTTGATATGAGTGCTAGTGTAAGACCATGTCTGGGACATGTCATCAGCCTCGATACTTGAGAGCCAATGTAAGACCATGTCTGGGACATGGCATCGGTTCGTTACCCTATGTTTGAGGCTTATTGAATATCGTATTCTAAATGGTTCGACGGGAAATTTAAAGTTGTATTAATATTGAGAGATATTATGATGATCTTGTGAGTTGTGCAGGTACTTATACGAAATGTATGAATTAAGAGCTCGAACTTGTGTTGTATAATTAGAAATGGATGAAAACGAGTAAGTTATGTTATGGCTATTCCTTGTATCATGCATAAATCATGATGTATGGAAAGCATGTCTTAGTATGGTAATTTGTTATCTTTTATTTACTTGCAACTTACTAAGCTTTATGCTTACCCCTCTCCTTTCCATTTTCTTATAGTGCTGCCTAAATAGCTCGAGGATCAAAGAACGTCAGAGGCTTCGCTCACACTATCCACAAAAGCATTTGGTATAATTAGTTTGGTCTTTAGAAATATGTCAAGCATAGGATTTTATTATTTTGTCAAGTGTCATATTATTCTCGGCCAAATGTGTTGGCTTGCTTCAAAGATACATTATTTTGTATTTGGCCATGGATAATGGCTGATATTCATCATTGATAAATGCAAATGAGGTTTTTATAATGTGCATGGTATTATGGATGAATATGTGTACTAGGAGTAGTAATATGCATGCTTGGTTGGATTGGTTTTATGTGAATATGTTGGGATACCAAATTATGGCCAATTGTTGAGTATTTGAGACATGTTATGTGTTGGTATGTGTTTGACTTTGTTTCAGGGTGGCAAAAAGGCTTGATAGGTAGCCTTATTTTGTCGACACGGGTAGACACACGGGCGTGTGTCTAGGCCATGTGTGACACACGGTCAGCCCAACGGGCGTGTGATTAGGCCGTGTGTCCCCTGCACCTAGAATTGGTAGAATTAAATACCCAATAGTAAGCACACGGGCTGAGACACGACCATGTGTCTCAATCGTGTAAAGGACATGGCCTGGCACATGGGCGTGTGGCACGGTCATATGATTACTAACGTCAGAAACAGAATACCTAAGTTTTTGCACATGGGCTGCGACATGGGCGTGTCATGGCCGTTTGAGGGACACAGGCTAAGCACACGAGTGTGTGCCAGATTGTGTGAAAACCCTGTAGGTTCGATGTTAGAAAATAAATCCATACGGATGAGGGGCACACAGGTGTTTAGGCCGTATGTACCACACATGCCATTAGCATGGTCATGTTTAGAGGCCACACGGGCGTGTTGCCCTTCCACACGGGCTTGTGCCTAATTTTTAGTAGTCTTTGATAAAATTTTCTTAAGTACCCGAAATGGTCCCAGATTGTTTCTAACTTACGTTTTAGGCCTCGTAGGCCCTTATGCGGGATCGTAATTCAGTGTTTGAAAAATTTTAAATTGGGACACATTTTATTGAGTGTAAGCTGTATGTTTGCATGTGATTTAGTAAGGTAATGCCTCATACCCTGTCCTAGTATTGGATATGTGTAATAGCTCGAATTAGGGCTTAGTCAGAATAGTGGTTTCGAGACCACAAATTTGAGGTATAAAAGTACATTTTAGGATTTTTCTTAAGTTTATGATATGATTGCATGTAGTGAGATTAAACCATGGAGGAATTTTTATGAAATAGTGATCAATTTGTCTTTAAGGGCTAAATTGCAAAATATGAAATTTTGGAAGGTTTAAGTATGAAATAGTATTAGATCAAATTTATTTAGTATTATTCTATGTGTTATGGTATTTTTATAAGAGTGCATGAAAAAAATTTCGTGAATTAATTTACGCGATTAAAGGCTTAATCGCGAGAAAGGACTAAATTGCATAAAAAGAAAAAGTTGAGATTACTAATGAACTTGGGTTAATCAGCTAGAGGACGTATAAGACCATGTCTAGGACATGGCATTGAAACCGAGATGAGATATAGATTCCCCGTAAGACCATGTCTGGGATATGGCGTGGGTATCTAAGAAAGATTCATATAAGACCATGTCTGGGACATGGCATCGACATCATATGAGATCCCATATAAGACCATATCTAGGATATGGCTTCAGCATCAATATGAGATCCCATGTAAGACCATATCTGGGATATGAATTTAGCATCTTAACAAGAGAATGGCATTAAGGTTATCCTTTAATATTCCAAGTATATTAATAGAGAAAGTATTCAAATTGATTAAGTTAATGAGAAGGACTAAAGTTTATGATGAGTGTTACAAGTACCCTCAATTAAGATACGAGGTAATGATAATATAAGTTACGAGATGACTAATTCTCAAAAATGAGCAAGGTATGAGATTGAGTTAATATTGAGGTGGTGTAAGTCATGAGTATTAATAAGAAATTAAATGAAGTATCAAATACCTTAAAATTCAGTTATGATTGTTGATTATAATTGCTATTTTTATTTCATGCAACGTACTAAGCAATTTGTGCTTACTCCCTCAATTTCCCTTTCCATGTAGATTTATCGTATTAACTCGAGGATCATCAAAAGTCGGAGCTCGAAGTCACACTATTAAGATTTCCATTTTGGTATAGTTATGTTAGTCATTTTGAATATGGCATGTATAGGCCTTTAGTCATTTTATTGCATGATTCATGCTAGTTAGCCAATTGTGTGGGCCATTATATTTATAAGTTTCATTTTGTAAATGTTCTTTGGTATTGGCCTAAATCCATTCAGGTTGCTTAATGAAATGAGATGAATTTACATGGAATTTTTGCAAAGTTACTTAGTAGTTTATGCATGCATTTTAGACATGAATTGGTTGATGTATGAATACCTATTTAGGGGCATTTAGATGAGTATTGGTGCTGTGATGTGATGTATGAAGATTGGGGTTATGTTTGTATGTGTTTCAGGGTGGCTAAGGGCTTGGTAAATAGCCCTATATTGCTCACACGGGTAGGCACACGAACGTGTGGCTAGACCGTGTAAGACACATGGGCTGCACAGGGGCGTGTCGCTTGATCGTGTGAGACACACAGGCTACACATGGGCATGTGGCTCGATCGTGTGTCCGCTACACCTAGCATAGATAGAATTAAATGCTATCAGTATTCTCCACGGGCATGAGATACGACCATGTGTCTCAACAGTGTGGAGGACATGGCTAGCACACGAGCGTGTGCCACGGTCGTGTGAGTGATGATGTTAGAAACAGAATACCCAAGTTTTTCTACACCGGCCACAACAGGGGCATGTCAAGGCCGTGTGAGGGACATGGGCTGGGCACACGGGTGTGTGTCAGGCTGTGTGAAAACCCCTGTAGGTTGATGTTAGAAATTAAATCTACACGGGAAAAGGGCACGGGCGTGTCCCTAGCATGCTTATGCCGTGTGAGGTATACAGACCATTAGCACGGCCATGTCTAGGGGTCAGACGGGCGTGTTGCTCTCTCACACGAGCGTGTGCCATGTTTTTGCTAGTTTTTGAAGAAATTTTCTTAAGTGTAATGGTCTCGGGTTAGTTTCGAACCATGATTAGGACCTCGTAGGCCCATAAGAAAGCTCGTAGGACAATGTTTGGAAAAGTTTTAATTAGGACACATTCTCATGAGTTTAAGTCAAAGGTTTACATGAGTTTTAGTACGGTAATGCCTTTACCCCACTCCGACATCGGTTACAGGTAAGGGGTGTTACAATATGGGTAAGGGGTGTTATATTTAGTGGTACCAGAGCTATGGTTTAGTCGATTCTAAGACTAACCTAGCTTGTGTTCGAGTCTAGCTGTACATGCCATAATTGTAATATGATAGTGTGATGACTCTGACGATTATAAATTGTATTTTTCATATAGTAAATGGATCCTGAAGGAGCTATGGCGGATGATGTGGAAAGTAATGCGCCGGCTCCCGCTGAAGGGACCGCGCCAGTTGAAACCGGGCTTGTGACGATGAGTCAGGGTGAAAGGGCTAGAGAAGCCTACCTCTAAATAATGAATGCTTGGTATACGGAGTACATTCGAGCAAATCTGAATACTCCGCCTCCCTCACCTCCTCTGATTCCTCAGCCCACCCGTACAGCTCCTCATGGAGCAGAAATGAGTGGGAGAGAAAAACCCCCGATAGACTGAATTAGAAAGCATGGGGGCTGAAGAATTTAGGGCAAACAAGGATGTTAACCCAAAGAGAGCAGAATTATGGTTAGAGAATACCATTAGGGTATTTGATGAGCTATCATGCACGCCTGAAGAGTGCATGAAATGTGTGGTATAATTATTACGGGATTCAGCCTACTATTGGTGGAGTACTCTCGTGTCAGTAGTACTGAGAGAGAGGTTGACTTGGGAATTCTTCTTGGAGGAGTTTCACAAAAAGTATATCAGTCAGAGGTTTATCGACCAAAAAAGAAAGGAGTTTCTAGAGCTTAAATAAGGCCGAACGATAGTGATAGAGTATGGGCGCGAATTCGTAAGGCTCAGGAAGTATGTGCGTGAGTGCGTGTCTATCGAAGCCATAATGTGTAGAAGGTTTGAAGATGGTTTGAATGAGAACATTCAGTTGTTGGTCGGTATTCTTAAGTTAAAGGACTCGTTGATAGAGCATGTAAGGCCGAAGAGTTGCCCAAAGAGAAGAGGAAAGTGATATGGAGTCTCGTGATTTAAGGAAAAGACAAATGGGGAAATCGCATCAATCCTAATCCAAGAGATCAAAATAGTTTACCACCCGATCCAATGCTTCAGTGGGATTCTCGGGTAAGAATAAGAGTAAGCAGCATGTGATGTCTAAAGCTCAGACCACTTTTGTTGCAAGTGTTGGTAGTGCTCGACCAGAAAGACCTAAGTGCTCGTAGTGTGGTAGGCGACACTTTGGAGAGCATGTGGAGCACTTAAGGACCGTATTGCAGAATTTGAGAGATAAACAGTTGTATGCCAAGCTCAACAAGATATTAACTATTCTCGTGATGAGGGTGAGCATGCGGAGCACTTGAGGACCGTACTGCAAACTTTGAGAGATAAGCAGTTGTACACCAAGCTCAGCAAGAGCAAATTTTGGCTACGAGAGGTCAAATTCTTAGGACACATTGTGTCGGGAGATGGGATAAGAGTTGACCCGAGTAAGATATCGGCTATTGTTGAGTGGAAATCGCCGAGAAATGTATCAGAGGTTAGGAGTTTCTTGGGCCTAGTGGGCTACTACCGACAATTTGTTAAAGGATTTTCAATGATCGCTACTCCGATGATGAGGCTACTTCAAAAAGACGATAAGTTTGAGTGGATGAAAAAGTGCCAACAGAGCTTTGAGAAATTAAAGGCTTTGTTGACCGAAGACCCAATGTTAGTGCAACTGGAACCGGGAAAGGAATTCATAGTGTACAGCAATGCATCCTTAAATGGATTGGGGTGTGTGCTCATGCAAGAAGGCAAGGTAATAGCCTATGCCTCGAGGCAACTAAAGCCACACGAGAAAAATTACCTGATCCACGATTTGGAGCTGGCTACCATAGTTTTTGCATTAAAGATTTGGAGACACCATTTGTATGGCGAGAAGTGCCAGATATTCATCGAACATAAAAGCCTTAAGTATTTGATGACATAAAAGGAGTTAAACTTGTGGCAACGAAGATGGTTAGAGCTGATAAAGGACTATGAGTTAATAATTGACTATAACCCTGGAAAGGTAAATGTAGTCACCGATGCTCTGGGTAGGAAGTCATTGTTCGCCTTGAGGGCCATGAATACTCAGTTGATTTAAGTGATGATGGACCAATCCTACCCGAGATGAGAGCTAGACCTACGTTTCTTCAAGAAATTTGTGAAGTTCAGAAAAGTGACAAGGAATTGCATGCCAAGATAGCTCAGTGTGAGACAAGTAATGAATCAGATTTTCAAGTTGACACCGATGGTTGCTTGGTGTACCGAGACAGAATTTGCGTACCTAAGGATGATGAGATTATTTAAAGGATCTTGCGAGAGGCACATAATTGTCACTTATCTATTCACCCAGGCAGCGTGAAAATGTATAAGGACTTGAAAAAAATGTATTGGTGGTCAGGAATGAAAAGAGACATATCAGACTTCATGTCTAAGTACTTAATTTGTCAGCAACTAAAAGTTGAACACCAAGTACCTTCGCGTTTACTGCAGACGGTGATAGTTCCCAAGTGAAAATGCGACCGAGTTACCATGGACTTCGTGTCAGGGCTACCTTTGTCGCCAAAAAGAAAGATGCAGTATGGGTTATAGTGGATAGAATAACAAAGTCGGCTCACTTTATACCAGTGTGTACTGATTTCTCGCTCGAGAAACTAGCTGAGCTGTACATTTCCAAGATAGTGAAACTACACGGAGTGCCCTTATCGATTATTTCTGACAAAGGTTCGAGATTTACGTCACGATTTTGGAAAAAGCTACAAGAAGCTTTGGTAACTAAACTAAATTTTAGCACAGCTTTCCATCCACATACCGATGGTCAGTTAGAGAGGGTAATTCAGATTCTTAAAGACATGTTGAGATGTTGTGTTCTCGAGTTCCAAGGTAGTTGGGAGAAGTACTTGCCACTAGTTGAATTCGCTTACAATAGTAGTTACCAGTCGAGCTTGAAAATGGTGCCTTATGAGGCTTTGTATGGGTGAAAGTGCCAGACGCCCTTGTATTGGTCAGAACTTAAAGAGAATCAGATACACAGGGTTGATTTGGTCAGGGAGACCGAAGAGAAGGTTAAGGTGATTCGAGATTACTTGAAAGTCGCCTCGAATAGACAGAAATCCTATGCGGATTTGAAACGGAAAGAGATTGAGTATCAAGTTAGGATAAAGTGTTTTTGAAAGTGTCTCCATGGAAGAGAGTCCTCAGATTCAGTAGGAAAGGCAATTGAGTCCACAGTTTTATAGGACCTTACAAGGTGACTGAGAGAATTGGACCGGTAGCATACCAATTAGGATTATCGTCTGAGATGGAGAAGATCCATGATGTCTTCTATGTGTCGATGTTACGGCATTACTGTTTTGATCCTTCACATGTGATTTCACCAGTAGAGATTGAAATAAGTCCGAATATGACCTACAGTGAGGAACCGGTTAAGATCTTAGACTGAGAAGTCAAGAAATTGAGAAATAAAAGCATAGCACTTGTAAAGGTCTTATGGCATCGATATGGAGTCGAAGAGGCCACGTGAGAAACTGAGGATTCTATGAGAGACCAATACCCAAACTTATTTATTGGTAAAATTTTCGGGGACGAAAATCCCTAAGGGGGAGAATTGTAATAGCCCGATTTAGGGGCTAGATGGAATAGTGGTTTTGGGACCACTAATCTGAGGTTGGAGGGTGATATATGTCTTGCACCCCAATTTGGATAAAAAATATTTATATTGTTGAATTCCCAAACCTTTTGGTAATATGTCAACTAGTTGTTCCTTTGTTGTGACATCATGGAGATTTTCTCGTAGAAAGTGACAGTAAATTTCTATATGTTTAGTTCACTCGTGGAAGATATGTTGGATAATTTGAGTTGAGATGATAGATCTGGAGACAATATGAAATTAAAACAGTAAACTTCGAGGCACGAGTGACGCTTTCCAAAGAGAACAACTTGCCCCCACACAGTTTCTAGAGGGTTAAGAAAAGGTCCTTCCGGGATATAACAAAAATTTTTACTCTAATTTTCTTTTGGTTAGCAAAATCGAGAAATTCTCTACTCTAATTTCTGAATTTGGATTGATTGTAATAATAATGTTTTGAGCACCATAGTCCCTTTATTTATACGCACTAAATGGAAACTATTAAAGAGCGACAACCATTCGTATTGAACATACTTTTTAGAAGAAACATATCCCATGAAAATAAAATGTATCCATTGGATGAATGAATCATCACTTTTTAATCCGAATAAGTGCTCATGAATCACACTAAGTGATCTATTAATAATATCTAATGAATTTGCAATCTACAATTTCCAACAATCCCCCATTAGGTTGCTAATTCCAAAATAAGTACACAACGATCAAGCATAAAGAAGGGTGTCTGCATATTGAACCTTCCTTTAGTGCAAACTTTCAAAGTATCAACAAAGAGAATGGTGGCTTGTAACAGCAAGATCTAGGGGCCAGTCAGAACAGTGGTTTCAGGACCACTAATCCGATGTTAGAGGAAATTATTTTCAATATTTTATTATGAGTTATAGCATGTTTTTAAGAGTGCATGAAAATTTTCGTAAATTAATTTTAGCGATTGCTTACTCAATTTCGAAAAAGGACTAAATCGCATAATAGCCAAAAGTTTTGTTTTATTAGTTAAAGGTGTTAAATAGCTTGAGAACCAAAATGTGGGGTGTTTAAAGGGCAATTAGGCCTTTAGCAAAGGCATGGCCAGCCATAGGAGAATTTAGGCTTGGAAAAGTCAAATTCTAGGTGGCATTAGGTGATTAAATTGGTTACAATTGAATAAAATAAATAAAAAGGTTTCATCTTCTTCCTCTCTTCCTTTTTCCACCGAAAGTCACCATGGAAATAGCCATTTGAAGCTTCAAAAATTTCAGCCACCCATCTCTCTTGCAAGTAAGTGATTTTAAAGTCTTTTCTTAATAATTTTTGTACTTTTGGAACTCTTATAACATGAGCTATCAAATGGGGGGACCATTTTGCAAAATGGTGGAAAGTTTAGGGTTTTACCATGAAAGTGTTTATGTTGTTGGCTGAAATTTTATGGAAGAAAATGAGTCATAGTTGTTATATAAACAACTTTTGTGAAAGAGTGTGCATGAAAACACTTAGATTGGACTTTGTTGTAGATGGGGTGAGCATTCGATCGAATCGAATTGAACCGAATAAAATTTTTTTGAGTTAATCGAGTTTTCGAATCTTATTTTATCATTCAAACTTTATTTGAAATTTTCTTGAATCGAGTCGAGTGAGATAGAATTCGAACCGAATCAAATCGAATATATTTGTTTGAGTTAAATTTTAAAAAATAATTTTGGGTCCTTATAATTACTATCACCCACCGTAATAAAATTTGGCTACCGTAATCAAATTTTTTATTAACTTTCATCACCTCATAATTTATTTATTAATCTTTTATATACGGGTTAGCTTCTTTACTTAGTTATTTCAATTATCTTCAGATTCATGTCACTATTTATTTTGGAATTAAAAATATATTAAATGTAAAAATGTGATTTTTTTTTATAAAAGTTATTTTAAAGATAAAATGTGAAATTGATATCAATATAAAATTTTAACACAAATATTTTATAACATTATTAATAATTCAATTTTAATATAAATATCCAATATGACTAAACAATTCAATAATATAAATAATATAAAATGTGAAATTTAATTTAATAATAAATAGTAGATATAAAAAAAATTATTACTATTTATATTTAGGGATTTTTTATGGATAATTGTGATTTTTTATTTGGGAATAAAAGGTGAGAAGTAAAAGTTTAAGGGAAAAATAAAAAGTTTTAGGGAGTAAAAGTTTGAGGGAAAGTAAATAAGAGAGTAAAATTTTGGATGGAAAATATTAATAAAAATTTTTTTTGAGGGGATAGGTTTGGGGTAGATGGAAGGTTGGGATGGAAAGGGAGTATAAGTGTTAGGAGAAAATAAGAGGGAGTAAAAAATTTGGGCGGAAATAAAAAGTTTTGAGGGTTTTTGGGAATAAAATTTTGAGGAAAAGTAAATGGGAGAGTAAAATTTTGGTGGAAAATGGATTTTTGGTCGATGGGGGGTTGGGATGGGATGGGAGGAAAAGTTTTGGGGAGAAAGTCGGAAGGAGTAAAAGTTTTGAGGGAAAAGTAAAAAGATTTGAAAGTTTGGGGTAAATATGTAAAATATTATAGTTTGATATTCAAATTATTTGAATTATTCGAGTTATTCGAATTTGAAAACTCAACTCGATTCGAACTCGAAATTCGAAAAAAATTCAAGTTGACTCGAATAATTCGATTAATTCAAATAACTCAATTCGTTTAACTCGAAATTCGATTTTTTTATTTTTTCGAATCGAATCGAGTTTTGCTCACCCCTAGTTGTAGAAGTTGTAAAATAAAGAGTAATTGTGTGAAATAATGGGAATTTTGGGTTTCCATAAGAGTGAAAAGAGTTCGGTTAAGCTTGGTGAATAAGGAAATTTGATAAAAATCAATTTTTGACCCTAGGGGTAAAATGGTAATTTTGCCAATATATAGGGGCAAAATGGTCATTTTTCCAAGTTATGATTTTTTGAATTGTTTAGATTAAAATAGTGATTAAATTATTGAATTTTTATTTTTATAGATTAAGAGTTACAAAATCCGAACTTAGACCAGGGGAAGGACAAGCAAACAGAATAAACTGACCATTCACCTATATTTTATACTCTGAGGTAAGTTGTAGGTAAATAATACAACTTTACTATAATTATACATGAAATCATTGTTTTGGCATAGACTAACGAATTGTGGAAATGCGTTATGAATGAGAACAATTTATTGAGCATGAATTGATAATTATGATTAGTAGTAGTAACATGATGAGAACCTATGCGATAGAACCCGGTTGAACTATAAGAATACATGGGATATTCCTTGCCGAGATACTAGGGACATACGAGTGTTAGTGTAAGACCATGTTTGGGACATGGCGTCAACCTCGTTCCGAGTTAGTGCAAGACCATGTTTGGGACATGGCATCGACACGGATATGTGCTAGCCAGTGTAAGACCATGTCTGGGACATGGCATCAGCGTTGATATGAGTGCTAGTGTAAGACCATGTCTGGGACATGGCATCGGCTCGTTACCCTATATTTGAGGCTTATTGAATATCCTTCTGTATTTTAAATGGTTCAACGGGAAATTTAAAGTTGTATTAATATTGAGAGATATTATGATGCTCTTGTGAGTGGTGTCGATACCTATATGAAATGTATGAATTAAGAGCTCGAACTTGTATTGTATAATTAGAAATGGATGAAAACGAGTAAGTTATGTTATGGCCATTCCTTGTATCATGCATAAATCATGATGTATGGAAAGCATGTCTTAGTATGGTACTTTGTTGTCTTTTATTTACTTGCAACTTACTAAGCTTTATGCTTACCCCTCTCCTTTCCATTTTCTTATAGTGTCGCCTAAATAGCTCGAGGATCAATGAACGTCAGAGGTTTCGCTCACACTACCCACAAAAGCATTTGGTATAATTAGTTTGATCTTTAGAAATATGGCATGTATAGGATTTTATTCTTTTGTCAAGTGTCATATTATTTTTGGCCAAATATGTTGGCTTGCTTCAAAGATACACTATTTTGTATTTGGCCATGGATAATGGCTGATATTCATCATTGATAAATGCAAATGAGGTTTTTATAATGTGCAAGGTATTTTGGATGAATATGTGTACTAGGAGTAGTAATATGCATGCTTGGTTGGATTGGTTTTATGTGAATCTATTGGGATGCCAAATTATGGCCACTGGTTGAGTATTTGAGATATGTTATGTGTTGGTATATGTTTGACTTTGTTTCAGGATGGCAAAAAGGCTTGATAGGTAGCCTTATTTTGTCCACATGAGTAGACACACGAGCGTGTGTCTAGGCCGCGTGTGACACACGGTCAGCCCCACGGGTGTGTGATTAGGCCGTGTGTCCCCTGCACCTTGAATTAGTAGAATTAAATGCCCAGTAGAAAACACCAGGCTGAGACACCACCGTGTGTCTCAATTGTGTGAAGGGTACGGCTTAGCACACGGGAGTGTGGCATGGCCATGCGATTACTGATGTCAGAAACAGAATACCCAAGTTTTTGCACATGAGCTGCGACACGGGTGTGTCATGGCCGTGTGATGGACACGGGCTGAGCACACGGGTGTATGCGAGGCCATGTGAAACCCCTATAGGTTCGATGTTAGAAAGAAAATCTACACGGACAGAGGGCACGGGTGTGTCCCTAGGTGCTTATGCCGTGTGTACCACACGGGCCATCAGCACGGGCATGTTGCCCTTCCTCACGGGCATGTGTCCTGTTTTTAGTAGTCTTTGATGAAATTTTCTTAAGTACCCGAAATGGTCCCGGATTGTTTCTAACTTACGTTTTAGGCCTCGTAGGCGTATATGAAGGACCGTAAGTTAGTGTTTGAAATGTTTTAAATTGGGACGCATTTCATTGAGTGTAAGTTGTATGTTTTCATGTGATTTAGTAAGGTAATGCCTCATACCCTGTCCCAGCGTCGGATACGGGTAAGGGGTGTTACATGGCTAGTCACCAGAAGATCACTCTTAAAGTCAATACTAAAAAAATTACGTACATAACCATAAAGTATTAGAGTAAGAATTTATTTGCTTCAACACTGTTATGGTCATGTGGTCACCCTGTTTATGAACATGTATGAGAGAAAACCATAAAGAAAACTCTCATTGAAGTAACACCACTTCATGTCCATATAGGTGGATTTCATGACAATAAATCTCCATATATTAAGAGTAAAAATCATCCTCTTAAAACATAAACGTTAAATCCTAATTCTTAGTGCACGTTGTCATTCGATAACTTGTTATTACCTTTTGAACCTCGAAACTAACTTTTAGCTAGAACAAGGTAGGGTTTCCCTTATCAATGATGCGATTAGAATGATTTTACTCCTATCTTAATAGTGGTACTTCTAACCAAATCCCTTGACTTTCCATTGTACACCTTATTGTACGCTAGAGACATGGTGGATTCACTATTACAATATACGAAAATGGCGAACCTACGTTGTGGTCACAATTTTAGATCTAGCAAGAGATCTCTTAGCTATTTCGCTTCCTTGCCAATATCCGCCAACACTATAAATTCAACCTCCATAATTTAATGTGAGATGCAAGTTTTTTTTTTTGGAGGCCCAACTAATGACTCCACCTCTGATTGTAAAAATCCATCTCGATGTGGACTTATTGTCGCTTAGACTTGTGATCCAACTTGCATCCGAGTTACCTTCTAGTACCACGAGATAATCACTATAGAATACTATCAAATTTTTTGTTTTCTTAAGATAGCCAAAAATCCTACTAATTCCTTTCCACTGATCGATACTAGGAAAACTTCTAAATCTCGCCAATTTGCACACAACAAATACGATATCGGGTCTAGTGCAATGCATTGCATACATTAGACTTTCCATTATGCTGGCATACTCAAGTTGTGCTATAGCCCTGCCATTATTCTCATTTAACTTGAAGTTTGAATTGAATAGAGTTTTCAAATCCTTGATATTCAAGTGTTTGAAATTCTCCAATAATTTCTCGGTGTATTGAGGTTGCCTTAGTACAAAGCCTCTTTCATGCTTTTGCATATTTATACCTAGAATTGTATCTACCTCGTTGAAATCCTTCATCTTAAAATTTGAAGCTAAATACTCTTTGATCTCACGGACACCTTCCAAGTTCATCCCAAAAATCAACAAATCATCTACATATAGACAAATAATTACACTATACCTATTGGAGAATTTAGTGTAAATACATTTATCTGCACCATTATGTAAAAAACCATATGACAAGATAACCCTATCAAATTTCTCATGCCGCTATTTAGGCACTTGTTTTAAACCATATAATGACTTGATCAACTTACACACCTTATGTTTATTCCCAAGAAGTGCAAAGCCTTTTAGTTTCTTCATGTAAACTTCATTTTCGAGATCATCATTCAAAAAAGCTGTCTTAACATCCATTTGATGTACATGTAACTTATGGATAGATACAAGTGCCATAAGAATTCGAATGGAGGTCATCTTAGCCACCAGTGTATAGGTGTCAAAATAATCTAGGCATTCCTTTTGCCTAAATCCTTTTGCCACCAACTAGCCTTAAAGGTTGGAGAACCCTCGCTTGGATTATTCTTCCTTTTAAACACTCATTTACACCTGATAAACTTTGATCCTTGAGGAAGATCAACTAGGATCTAAGTATTGTTGGACAATATTGAATCCATTTCATCATTGATCTTCTCTTTCCAAAATTTTGCATCCTTAGAAGTCATGGCTTCACCATAGGATTATGGATCACTATCCACATTAAACATTATGGGGATCTTCCTAGTTATGGATTCTCTATTTCCCTCAATGAGGAATGATAGAGATTGCGAGGAAATGAAATCGACACCAAAGTCCTTTACTTTTCTCATTTTTTGACTTTTCCTCAGCTTCGTATCATTATTGTCACAAAGATGTCTCTTAGTTTGATCACTTGAGATCATTGGTTGATATTCTTTTTTTGAATCTGGTGAATCATCAAAAACCTTATTTTTAATGGATACAAATCTTTTATTTCAATTATCGTATTTGACTCTAAGTCAAGAACATTATAAGCCTTAAAGTGTTAGGCATATCCAAATAATGCACCCTTGATGGCTGTTGATCCTAACTTTTTTTCTCCATTCAAACACCCCCACACTTTGAAATAATCTAAGTTTGGCATCCAACCCTTCTATAACTCATATGGAGATACTTTGAATTTTCTCGATGATATTCTGTTAAGGATATAACATGCATTCAATAATGCTTCACCCTATAGATTATAAAAGTTTGACATTTAACAATATGAAGTTAACCATAACCATAAAAGAACAATTCTTTCTTTCTGGTAAACCATTTTGTTGTAGGGTATAAAGTGTAGAACATTCATGTACTACACCTTGTTCATCATAAAATACATTAAAATCATTTGAAAAATATTCACCCTCTTTATCACTAAACACTTTTATTTTCTTATTAAAAAAATTCTCAACCTCATTTTTAAAACATTATAATATATCAAAAGCCTCGTCTTTACTTCTCATGAGATACACATAAGTAAATGTAGAGAAGTCGTCTATAAAATTGATAAAATATCATTTTCTACCTATTGTTAGAGTTCCATTTAATTCACAAACATCTAAATGGATTAAATCTAACACTTGTGAATTCTTTTTACATTTATTAAGAAACAATTTCTTAGTAATTTTTGAATGAATACAAACATCACATTTATTTTCAAACTCATCATTACTTATACTGATACAACCATTCTTTTGTATATATTATAAAGTTTTAAAATTAAAATGTGCTAGATGTGCATGCCACAAAGGATAAGATTCAACAATATAAGTAGAAGAATTGGCTTTATTCATATCAATGCTCAACTTGAACATGCCCTCGTTACAATATTCTTTTCCTACATATATATCGCCCTTAAGCAAGACTAACTTATCAGATTCCAAGATAACCTTGAACCCTTATTACATGGAAGACTCGCGGATACTAAATTCTTTCTCACATCGGGAACATGCAACACATTGATCAAAGTCAATTTCTTTCTAGATGTGAAGTTGAGTTTCACTGTCCCTTGATCGAGCACTTAAAATTGATAGTTGCCCATAAGCACTTCACGGGTTGCCACTAGTTCATAACTCTTGAATTTTTTTCGGTCATTACACACATGGACAGTAGCTTTGGAGTTAAGCCACCAATTATAAGACTTATCGATCATGGCTATGTTGAGTTCAGTAATCATACCAATCTCTGAACTCTTAATCCCTTCTATAACCATGGCCACTAAGTCTATGTCCTCCACCATACTGGCTTTGGAAGTTGTGACATCTTGCTTCTTTTTGAGAAAAGTTTACAATTCTTAATGTAGTGTCCTTTCTTATTGCAATTATAACAATTGTGAGATTTTTTCTTCTTGTCTTGTATGTCCTTGGTCTCGAATGTGGCCTTTCACATACCATTTCAAGAGTTCTTAGACTCACTCACATGGTTCACTTTATAACTTTGGGGAAGATACACCCTATCACACTTTTGAGTTTCCTCTTTAATACACAAATGCCTAAGAATTTTCTCCATAGTAAAGTCCTCTTATATATGCATAAGTTAATTCCAGTAATTATTCCAAGACGAGGGAACTTCAAGATGATAACCCCCGACTTGTAACAATTCTAAAATAACAACTTTCAGGTCACGAAGCCTGCTTACAAGGACTTGATCCATGTTTAGGATACTATCGACCATTTTGAATTTAAAATACTTCATTATTAAAAACTTATCGGTACCTTGTTTCTTGTTATTGTATTTCTCTTCAAGAGCTTTCCATATTTCCACCAGGGATTGTACTGACATGTAGAGATCATTATCAATCGGATAATGTGTTGAAGATGTGTCCACAAGATGTGAAATTGTCTTTCTTGTGCTTCTTCTTGAGTTTGTCCACTTTTGTAATTTTCTCGGGGTTTGTATTAAGGGCAGGATCCTCTATGGATTGTAGGTTTTGTAACAACCCATTTTCAGTGAAATCAAAATAGTAGTTTCGGGACCACAAATCTGAGCCGATAAAAAAATTATTTTAATATTATTGCATGGTCTGTGTTATGATATGAATGTTATATGAAATTTTTTATAAGAAAATTGTACCGATTATGTGTTTAACTAAGGAAAGGACCAAATTGCATAAAATGCAAAAGTTGGATTCTAGTAGTTATAAGTATCAAATAGCTATGGAATTCAAAATAAGAGGTCCTTGTATGGCAATTGGACCATCAAGAAAAAGTTTGTAGATATTTATGGTGAATCATCCATGGAAATTTAAGAAAAGAAAAGGACAAAATTGGAAATTAAATTAATAAAAGATGAGAAATGATTAATTAGAGAAAATATCATCTTATTTCATCTTCTTCCCAAAATATCTTCTATGGAAACCCTAAGAAAGAGAAAGTAAGCTTCCTTGGCATAATTGGGTAAGTAATCTTGTCCTGTTTTTAGTAATTTTTATATTTTTGAAACCAGGATAGCTTAATTTATCTATTTTGGGGATTAATTTGAGAAGTTATCAAAGTATATAGCTTAATTTATCTATTTTGGGGATTAATTTGAGAAGTTATCAAAGTATAGAAGTTTTTCCATGGATGGATATGCTAAAAATTTAAAATTTATGGTAGACAATGAAAGGTTGTTGATAGATAAACAACTTTTACAAAGTGAATTTTGATGAAATTGTGATTTAGGGACTAAATTGTAAAGTTATAAAATTCATGGAAAATTCTAATTTTTGTGAAATTTATGGATTTTTATTGATATATATGAAAATTAGCTAGGCTTGGAATGAGGATAAATTGCATGAATTTCATTTTTCGAGCCTAAGGACGAAATTAGAATTTATGAAAAGTATAGGGGCAAAATGATAATTTTGCCTAGGGTGTAAATTGAAACTAATTGGATGTGAATTGTATTAAATTGATGGTTAAATTTATTTATATAGATCCTGAAAGTCCTAATACCGAGTTGGATCGAGGGAAACAAAAAGTGTCGGATTAGTAAATTTCATATATAATAAAAGTATCAAGGTAAATTCATGTAACTAAATTGTATACATTTATATGTTTGAATTAAGTATTGTATATATGAATTGCATAATTGACATGTAGATGAAATAGATTAAGTATTCGATATTGCCAATAAAATGTTAAATACTGTTTGAATAAATGAAAATTGATGGATACAAGTTTCTCGTATTGGATGTAGTCTTGCATATGTTGTAGACACACTATAGCTCAAAGAGGGCATCCCGTATTAGCCATCTCGAGCTTCCCATTATAGTGTTCTTGCAAGCTTCCTGTTATAGCTCTTTAGAGCCTTCCGATAGGTTGTGATCCTACATTTGTTGTGGAAACACCTTAGCTCTTATGAACATTTCGATTATAGGCTCTTCCTGAGCTTCCCGTTAAATTGGCTCTTTGTGAGCTTCCTGATAGTGCTCCCTTGAACTTCCTGATAATTGGCTATCTAGAGCTTCCTGAGATGGTTCTTTGTGAACTTCTCGATATGGTTCTTTGTGAACTTCCCGATTATGGGTCTTATGAGCTTCCCGTAAATAGCCCGAATAAGCTTCCTGATAGGCTCTTTATGAGCTTCTTGAAATGGCTCTATGTGAGCTTCCCATTATAAGGCTCGAGAGTGTGCTTCCCGATTATGTATCCTAATTGGGTACCCCCAGATATGAATTGATGGATTTCAGTTTTGTACACTTTAAGTGTACTATACGAGTGTATCCATCGATATTTCAAATAAATTCAATGAGAAATTTTTGACGTGGTTAAATTGAATTTTGAAATGAAATGTCATGAAAATGTACATGTATTATGGAATAATGGTACGAAGAGTATATGTGTATGAAAGACATTAAATGATGAGCTCATCCATGTTCTTGGTATTATGAGAATTTATTTGACTAACATGATTGTTGAAATTGTGTTTTAGGTTATAAGCCAAATTGCCAGATTGCTTGAATGCCTTATTACATACTTATTTTAAATGTAAATATATTGTAACGCCTCGAATTTTGGGCCTAGAAGTATTGGGCCTTGAGTATGGATCAGTAAGGAGGCTGAACATAAGTATTTAATTGTGCAAGTAAATGACACAATTAAATGTTTGCTTTAGTGGTTAAGGGCCCTGAGAAGTGTTAGAGAAGTCTTGGGTTCAAACTTGGGCTTTAGCAAAAATTTTCTTGTTAAGTGAATAAAATCCTTGGGAGCTAGATAGAAGGCTTTTTAAATTGTTGTGATTAAATCATGACACAAGAAGAGTCTATGGTCAAGTGGTAAGTGGCATGTGAAGGTGTATGAGGTCTGAGGTTCGAGTGGTGGCATGACAAAAAGGGGTATTAATTTTGCTGCCCAGGCTGTGTAGGAGGTGGAGTTAGACTGGAATACTGAGTTGAATTGGTCTTTGAGGGATTTGTGGAGTGATTTGAGGAAAATTTTGGGGGATTTAGGTAAGTGGTTTGTTGGTTGAGGATTTTGGGGGAGAAAAAGAAGGAGTTTGAAGTGTAATGAATGTATTGTGCCAAATTTGAGTGTGGACTACTCAGAATTTCAGGATTGGTGAGTTTGAGTACATCATTTCAAGTTTTGGGGATTTGCTAATATTCTCTTCTAATTTTCAGTTTCGGGTTTTTGCATTTTAGGACCTTTTCGTTCATTCCCTGGTGCCGAATTTCTGCTTATGTTTTACTACCTTTTTCCTCCTTTTGTTTTTGTTCTCTTTATGGACCAATTACTTTCTCATCCTTCTCATTTAGTTTCCTTCTGTAGCTGAATACTTTTCTTTTTAATTTTGTGTTCTTTGTGATCGATTTCTCTTTTCTCTATTCTTCCCTCTACAACCTATGGCTGAATATTATTGTTTCTTTTCTTCTCCTCAAATCGATTTGCTTTAGCTGAACCTCTTCCTTCTTTCCTTCTTCCCCTCGTTCGGGTATTCTGCAATAATGGTTTCCCACTCTTTTCCACACTGTAACCTTGACCGATTGTCCTTGCTCTTTTCTTCTCTTCAATCTTTTATTATAGCCGAATACCCTGTTCTCCCCTTCTATACTTTCGGTTCTGGACTATTGATTGATCAACTAGTCAAGTGTGGGGGTACAACATTTGGGCTCTATCAAATTGGGTACTTCCGGCTTTTATGGGTATAGGCCGATTTCTTCTATCAACTGTTCTTAGCTCTGCGTAGTGGTAAGATTGTTGTTGTTGATTTGGCTCTAGTTATCTCATTCTTGGTGATTGTTAACGAGATTAGGATGTAATGCAGCTTTTGCCAAGAATTTGGTGATCACTAGTTTAAGGGGGGATTAAATCATATTTGCTTAACCAAGGTAAATAACATGTGCCATATTGGGGATTAAGTGTTAGTTAGATGGTGTTTTACCTTAGCGATTAAGGTACTGACATTGGGCCATGTTTGAATCTAGATTGGTGTACGTGGAGGTTTGCGCTCATCTCTTAAACAGGTGTGTTGTAACAGCCCTATTTCGACCCTAGTCAGGAAGTGGTTTCGGGACCGCTAAACCGAGTCACGAAAATAATTGAGTATAATATCCTATGTTTATTTTATGTGTTAATCTATGTGTGAAATTTTGAATGTTGGAAAGGTGTCAAATTGAATGTGAATTTATTAGTAAGGACTCATGTGAATTGAATTAAAACATAGGTGGCCAAAACCAAATGACTAATGGTGGATTGAAGGGAAATAAGTGGGTTTGCATGTCAATTAGACATGTTTCCTTTAGTGGCCGGCAAGGTGGGTTTAATCATTGAAAAAAATTTGTATTTTAAGATTTTAATAGAATTAAAATAATATATGTCATTTTTTGGTGTGAAAATAAAATGAATATAGTAAATAAGGGTGAAAAAAAAAAAACAAAGTTAAGCTCCTCATTGTTTTTCATTTTGCCGAAAGTTGAAGGAGAAGGACTCATATTCGGTTGTTTATAGTTGGCTTGATTAAGGTAAGAAATCTTTGCTATTTCCATTGAATTTCTAAAATATGGTAAATGATCAAGTGTTTAATCTAGCCCATTTTGAAATTTCAACTTCCATGGTGATTAGGGCATTCGGCTATGACTATAATAATAGGAAATGGTTGTTGTTTTATGCCCTTATAAGTAAAGGTAGATGCATGAGCTTTGAATTTGTTAGAAATGCATTTTTGTGGTTTAAGTGCCTTGTGGAAACTTTTAGCTAGTGTGGTTGTGCTTGCCGAGTTTTCAATTTTAAGTATAGAGCATAATTTGTGTGATTTGTGTTGTAAACACTTGAATTTGTGAATTAAGAATATGAAATTTAGTTGGCTATTCAAAACAAATTGCCGAATAATGCTCAATTTGAGTGTTACTTGTTTAAATTACGAATGGAGTCTAGAATATGTGAATTTGAAAGTTTGGTACAAGGTATTTTATATTCAACTATTGGCTAGACGTTGTTAAGCTTGAATATTTGAGAAATCGGTCAATTGCTTGAAAGGGGGGCTTCTATGGTTATCGAATTGTAAAATAGTAAGTTACAAATTTAAAATGGGTGTAAAGATTAATGAAATAGAGAATGGTGGGTAAATTGAAGAAGTTATGCTTTTGTGTCTTATTTTGCTTAGTGAGCTTTTCGGTTTTGCCTTTAAAGGATGATTGAATTGTTGATAATTGTTTAATGGGCCCTAGTTTAGCCATGTTTATGTTACCAAGATGAGAAAAGTATAGGATGGCCTTGATGTGCCGAATGGAGGCTAGGAAATTAGTTAAGGATATGAGATAGTGAGAAAATATTCATAGACAATTCAACACTTAAGTTCGCATGAAATTGAGCTTACTAAATGGTAACACTTTCAGCTCTTGATAATTATTATGTCTTTCAAAATGAGCCTGACCTAAAGAACTATGTATACTTAGTCTAATCTACCATTTATTTGTGACTTGTAACATATTTGTTTTGGACCAAATGTGTGTCAAAAAGGAACATTGTGTGTATGTCTCATTAGGATGAAAATAAAATTTATTAGACAAAAGATTCGAATAAGGTTTAATATTGTTAAACTTGTTTAACTTAGCTCAAGAGCAGAGGGGAGCAACATCGGATAAAGGAAAAGCTAAAGTCACGGAATAAGTAACCTGAAATTGTTCCGAGGGTGAAGAGGTAAGCTCTTGAGTAATGAATCTTAGCTTATGACTTGATAAATTCATAGTACGTAAGCATATAATGCTAATATAGACTTGTGGATTATGCTTGAATGATGTTGTGGAAAAGAGCAATTTTGAAAATTGTTAGAAACCGAATGCTATATTGGTTTGGTTATTAATTTAAAAGAAATGTGTTTTTGTTAACTAGTGAATCGAAAGTGTATGTGAGTATACATGTCATAGTTGCATTCGAACAATGAGAATAATAATCAAAAGTGATATAATCAGAGCTTAGCCTCGAAGGGCTTTCGAGCCAGTGATATAATCTGAGCTTAGCCTCGAAGGGCTTTCGAGCCAGTGATATAATCCGAGCTTAGACTCGAAGGGCTTTCGAGCCAGTGATATGATTCGAGCTTGGCCTCGAAGGGCTTTCGAGCCGGTGATATGAACCGAGCCTAGACTCGAAGGGCTGTTAAGCCAGTGATATAACCGGACTTAGTTCCGAAGGGCCACGAGCCAATGTTGAAATCGGGCTTGGCCCCGAATGACATTCGTACTAATGCTATAAAATAAATGTCGTACCCACTCTAATAATTGTGCTGCCTACTGTAAGATAGCCAGGTACGTATCTTATTCTTAGTCAAGAACCTATTTGCCAATGATCAGTGAATTAGAATTTCGGTGGGAGTACTTTGATGAAAAAAAAAAAGTGATCCTAACATCCATGACTTGTTTTCGTAAATATGATCAGATTTAGGAGATTCAACTATTCGAATAGGGGACGTATGTATATAGACATAAATTTAGCCCGATCCTTGAAATGAATGTATATAATTATAAGTTGATTTTAGTTGACTTCATTGATTTTAACCTTGTGATATAAATAATAGAAACATTGCCATGGTATGCCGAATCAGACAGAGGATGGAACAAACCAGTTTAGACATTTCTAGTACACTTATTCAAATGATTTTGTTACTTAAAGACTTACTAAGCAAATAATTGCTTACCTAGTTGCTCTTGTTTTCTGTTTTATAGATCGTTCTTGCTAGCTACGGTCTTAGGAGCTCGAGGGTTGTAGTCATCCACGCTATCACAACATCTTTTGGTATATTGAAGCTCAACCTTAAAAATGGCATGTATAGATACTCGATATTTTTTTTTGTTATAAAACAATGTAGTCCTGATTTGTAATTAAGTCGGCCATGCGAAAATGGCCTATCGAATACTTCTATCCATACCTATGGTTTGATGCTTGAATGAGTTATATGTCAATGAAAGCTCAAGTAAACTTTATGTGCATGCATTCAAACATATTTTATTTTTAATTGTTTGCTAACTTGATGCCTAGGGTTGATGATGTGTGTGAGGTTAAGTGAAACCAAATGAATTTCGGTTGTAACCATTCTGTTGTACTCATAAGGACCTTATGACATTCTAAGAATTGATTGTTAGGGTACTTTATTTATTGTTAAGTCGATTGAAGGGTCGGTAATACCTCCTTACTGTCCTGTGATGGGAACGGGTCTAGGGGTGTTACATGTGTAACAATGCCCTGTATCTGATAATCGACTGAAAAGCCGAAAGAGTGTGTACACACACATACACTGATTTGATTGTAAATCGGTAAAAGTCGAAAAGCTAAGAAACTGGCTATTGATGCCACACGAGCGTGCGATCGCACGTGTGATGAACCGAGCCCACAAAACATGGGCGTAAGATTGTAAAATGACCGAATTACCCTCGAAGGGTAAAATGATTGAATTACCCTCGAAGGGTAAAATGACTGAATTACCCTCGAAGGGTAAAATGACCGGATTACCCCAAAGGGTAAAATGATCGAATTACCCTTGAAGGGTAAAATGACCGATTACCCTCGAAGGGTAAAATGACCGAATTATCCTCGTAGGGCAAAATGACCGAATTACCCCGTAGGGTAAAATGACCGAATTACCCCCGTAGGGTAAAATGACCGAATTACCCCTGTAGGGTAAAATGACCGAATTACCCCTGTAGGGTAAAATGACCCAATTACCCCCGTAGGGTAAAATGACTGAATTACCCCCGTAGGGTAAAATGACTGAATTACCCCTGTAGGGTAAAATGACCATAATACCCCTGTAGGGTAGAATATCTGTTATGCCCTTATTTGATGTTTGATTGAATGAGCATGCCATGTGACAATAATGTGTTTTGCATACATGCACGACATACTGCATGGGTTGGGATACTAATATGAAGGTAGTACTATACTGGTGGCTTTACCACATATTCTGTTACTAGTGGCTTTGCCACATATACTGTACTGGCAGCTAGGCTGCGATATTGGTGTGCTGGCTGGGTAGGTCAATTTTATCCCCACATAGCGTGTTGGTGGTACGGAGTGGTATGTTGGCTGGATTGGGGTGGGTTGCACTGTTACATTATTGTTCTGAACTGTTACTGTATTGGGCTAAGGCCTACACTATTACTGCATCGGGCTAAGGCCCACACTGTACTATTTCTGTAACACCCTAAATTTGGGCTTAGAAGAATTGGGCTTTAAGTTTGGGTTCGGATAAAAAGAAAACCTAAATAATTGAGAAGTTTTAAATATTATTGTTTAAAATTTTTTTTATTATTACAAAATTTTTACTGTATTTATTATGTTTTAAATTTTTATGAAAATTATAAATATTATTACGAGATAAAATTATTATTATTATTTTTATTTAAAAATATATATGATATTATTATTAATTTGGTGTTTAAATTTAGTTTTTAAATAAATTTAGAAGTATTTATAGTGAGGGAAAAGTCTTGGGTTCGATCCAAGACTCTAGCGAAAATTAGTAATTTTTGCCTCATAGAGGGAATCTGGGCATAAGGCTGATAAAATAGTTGGGCAAAGGTTGAGCATAAGGGAACGCCTGGCCCAGTGGTTAGGGCGCTAGGCAGTAGGTTAGAGGGCTGGAGTTCGACTCCCAGCGTGCGGAAAATGTATGTTTTTTTAGTGAAGGGGGTTGCGTTAAAATGCCTTAAAAGAAGTTGCTGGTGGAATATGCTACAAGGGTGCTTGTGGCCCAGCGGCAGCAGTGCGTTAGGCACTCTGTAGGGGCAAGGGTTTGAGTCCAGGCGCAGGTATGTTTTATTTTATTTTTAAAATAGCAGGGACTTCAGCAAGTATAGCTTAAGAATAAATGGGACCGTAATATATTGAAAGCAAAGCTGCGGCACAGTGGCCAGCAGCGTGCTAGGCTACCTGGAGGTCCCAGGTTCGAGCTGGGGCGCGCGCAGGAGGATGCTATTTTTGCTGGGCACGCGCGGGAAGACCCGTGCGGGATTGGTGCACCTCATAACAGCATGCTATGTGGGAGTCTTGCGGTGCAAGCGGTGGATAAGTTGCTACGTGGTTGGATGGAATTAAAATGCTAAATCCAAGGAGCAAAATAAGGAGTTTAAATTGGAAGAAAATTTTTGATTCATTCGGCAGTAGGCAATTAAATGCCAAAATTACTTTTGGAATTTTAGCCATTTGGGTTGTTTCTTCCTTGTTGATTTGGAGTATTTCTTTTTAACATTAGCCGAATTTGTTTCTTCCTTCCAAACGGTATTTTATCTTATTTTATTTTATTTTTTGTTTTGTTTGTTACTTCTTTTTTCTCTTCACAAAATCTTTTACCCTTATTCTTAAATCTTTTCCTTTGATTTTCTTTCCCAATTAGCCGAACCTTAACCTCTCATCTTTTGATAACCTCTTCTATTTTTTGTAACCCTTTCTTCTTCTATTTTCTTTTTAAAACCAAAACAAGCATATCTCAGAATAAGTTCTAGAAGCCGAAACCAAATCCTTTGTGGTTGATTTTCTCTTGGTTCAAACTTCTTCCTTCCATTATTAGTTTTGCAAAAGCTGAATCATTAAATCTGTTCTCTACTTGCGTTTCGGGGATTTGATCTACAATAGATCTGGAAAAGAGAGGTACTTGGGAACATTTTTGGCAAGTAGATCTCTTGGTAAGTATTCGAACCTTCTTTCCATTCGTATCTTGTGGGTTAAGAAAAGTCGAAAACCCCTATATACATAGGGTGGCTTTCGACTAAGGCTAAAAGGATTTTTGGTGTTGTTATTATTCGATTTGTTGATGCTAGTGAGGATTAAAGGCTGCCGATCGAGGAGTGTGTGAAAAGCTTAGATCATCGGAGTGACTAGATCTAGATCTAGTCATCAATTTCGGCAAAGGTAAGAAATTTAGGGCCTTGTTCATGGTTGGCCGAATATGGTAAGAGTGTGTTCATTTATTATCATCGATTCTTAGTTTAATGTTTTAGTAATCGATTGTAGGATAATCGCATGGGAGATCTCGTTATCATTCGCCGCAAAATAGGTGTGTATCGAACCCTTCTTTAGTCTAATTTGGCAAAGGCCAAAGTAACCGAAAAGTGACCGAAAGTTTGACCGAAAGTTTGACCGAAAGTTGGTAATTCGTGGGCTTGTGAGTGTGCGAATGCTCACAAAACACTTAGAAATCGTTAGATCTAAAATCGTAAGTGGTAAATCAGTTGAGAGTACAATTTCGTACAAATCAGTAAGTTAGGCCTCGACGGGCTAAAACTAGGCCTAATGGGCTTTTGAGCCCATATAGGTAAAAATAGGCAATAAGTATGTTCTGTTAGACTGTAGGATCGAAACTACTAAAACTGGAAAATTGGTTATGAAACTTGGATTAAACGGGCTTAATTTGCTAATAGACACCGTAGGGCCCATTAGGGGTTTTAGGGCCCGATAGCTAAAACTGTTAAACTAAGCTAAATAGACCACCGTGACGACAAATGGATTGGTAGTGACTGTATTATGCATGAAAACCCTAAAAACTGATAAAATTATTGAAATACCCTGATAGGTGGGAAATTACCGTTTTACTCCTAGGTACAAAATGACCGTTATACCCCTAGGGCTAAATTTGACTGGAATGCTTGATTTACTGTTTCTGTTTACTGTATGCCATGTCATAATTATCTGTTGCATGGGTTTTGGGATTATTGATGGAGGAAGTGCAAGTGGCATTGCCACGATTACTGAAAAAGGCTTTGCCTCGTACTATTTACTAAAAGAGGCCTTGCCTCGTATTACTGTTAGTGGCCACGATATCTGAGTATGCTGCGACTGTGGTGTGTAGCGGCTGGGTGGGTCGAGTAGCTTCCCCACATGGTATGTTGGGCTGGTACGAGTGGTGTGTAGCGGTTGGGTGGGTTGAGTAGTCTCCCCACATGTGATGGGTTTTGCATTCATGCATTTTATCTGTACTGTTACTGTTATGGGCCTATGGGCCGTACTGCTATCTGAAAAGGGCTAAGGCCCAGTTTACTGTATCTGAATAGGGCTTCAGCCCAGTTATTACTGTGACTGGATAGGGTTTAGGCCTAGTAGGCTTGAGCTGATTTGGGCTCTGGATGGGCTTCTATGCACACTGAGTTTCCCAAACTTACCCCTTTTTCCTTCCATCCTTGCAGGTAAGCCCTAGTTTGTAGACTTGGAGCTGGGAGGAATTCAGAGTGGCCACGAAGACTGCGTTTCTGGTTTTAAAGTTGATTATTTCACAATTTTATTTAATCTCTTTATTTTCAATTTGGGTTTGTAATGAGGCCGCTATTATTTTTTTTTGGGTTTTTAATTATTTAAATAGTTTTTAGCTTAAGTAAGATATTGTTTAAATCGTTTTGAAATCGGTTAGCTCTAAGGCGTGTTTTTATAAAAGTTACTTATTTTCAAAATATCACGATAACAGAGCAAAGCTTCCGCAACGTAAATGTTTTCACAAATAAATATTTTAAATAAACTTAAACTTAATTTGTTGTTCATGGACAAGTCATAAGGTTAAAGTGTGGGAATGGATGTGTGCATGTCTAGGATTGGATCTAGGAAGAGCTTGGTACTTAAGCAGTCTAAATGGCTCACCTCCTCTTCTCTTGAATCCTACCTGGTGCGTAGTATCCATCACTTTAAGCCATAACAAAGAAGGTCTGTTTTTTCGATACTTAATCTGTTTTTAAATAACATGTTTCCGTGACTACAAAGGTTTACAAGCTTTCATGATTTTCCGTAAGATTTTACAAAGTTGTTAACAATGTTTTGAAAAGGGAAATAATTATTCACGTTTTGGAAAAATAAACAAACACAAAGGGTTTTATACAAGTTTAACGGTAAAAGTTTACATCAAGAAGGGTTTTTAATGAAAACATGGTTTTCGAAAAAAACACTTCAATGTGACACACCAGACTTGGCCGTAACGTCTAGGCCGTAACGTCTAGGCCGAGTTTGGGGTGTTACAATTTTTGAATAGGGCTCAGGCCCAGACTGTTTCTGCATACTGTTTATTGATTGACTGATAGAGGATTACACACTGAGTGTTAATAAACTCACCCTGCTTTTAACTGTGTAGGTAATCCCCAGCGTTAGGTGGATTGGTGCTGCGAGGGACACGAGGGTGGCCACACAACCGCATCTACTTCACTTTTGATTTTTATTTTCAATAACTTAAGTTTGGGTATTTTTATGTAATAAGGTCTCTCTGATTTATTAGTTTTAAATTTGGGTTTTTATTTATCATAATTTATATCTGCTAGAAGTAGGACGCGATTTTCCAAAATATTAACTGTTTTCAAAACATTACATTTTCGCAACACAATTTTTAATCTTTCGCAACAAACATTGTTTCTAAAGTGCAACAACGCCTGAATTTGATTAAAAAAATTTTCGATTACATCGTAATAAGGTTTTAATATAAAATAGGTTTTCAAATGAAATCATGTTTTCGTAAAACACCTCAAACGGATTAATAAAAAGGCTTTAACCTTCAAACATGTTTTTATCAACAAGAACAAGTTTTTCAAAAACACTCCAATGTGACACTACTAGATTCAGCCATAACGTCTAGGCTGGGTTTGAGGTGTTACATACATGGTAAGTTAAATTCCTGTTATACGAACTTACTAAGCATTAAATGCTTACTAGGTTTATTTTCTTTCGTTTTATAGTGCTTGGAAGCTTGTAAAGGTTGGAGATCAATCGGAGTATCATCACACTATCCTCCAGCTCATATTTGGTATAAATAGAAAACTTATTTTGGTATAATGGCATGTATAGGCTAATAGGCCAATGTTGGTATGAAAATGGATGTTTGTAAACTAGCCATTGGAATGGCTAAAATGGTATGTTTTGGTTTATAATTATAAGATATGTTTTGAAATGGTTAAGTAGTATATGAAATAGGAATCAAATGGTGAATGAATTTGAATTAGTATAAATGATACAAATTTACCTAAGTACCAATGAAAATATGATGAGTTTAATCATTTGAATATATAGTACTTGTATTAAGCTATATTTATATGACTTGAATTGGTTGGTGTATGTTTGTAAGTGTTGGTGTAGGTTGATGGCAAATTTTAGGTGAGAAATAAGGCTAGGAAATGGCCTTATTTTGTCCACACGGGTAGACACACAAGAGTGTGTCTTGACTGTGTGTGACACAAGGCCTGGCACATGGGCATGTGGTTTGGTCGTGTGTCCCCTGCATCCTAAAATTGAGAATCAAAATGCTTAGAAATAAGTAGACAGGTAAGACATGGGCGTGTGTCTCAGCCGTGTGAAATACATGGCCTATAACATGGACATGTGTCTTGGTCGTGTGAAACCTGCACCTAATTTTCAAAAATTTAATTAACCACATGGCCCAGCACACGGGAGTGTGACTTGGCCATGTGACCCATGCACTTAATTAAATTGCACTTAATTTTGAAATTTTGTGAAAAATTTTTTGAGATCCCGATTTAGTCCTGACCTGTTTCTAATGCTTAAATTGGGCCTGAGGGCCCAACCAAGGGACGATATAAACATTTTTAGATATGATTTGTAAATAGCATGAATTATCTATATTTAATCTGTAAACTCTGGTAGAGCTCTTAAACCCTATTCTAGCTACGGATACGGGTTAGGGGTGTTACAGGTTTGGATCTAGAACTTATGCTACATTTGTAACACCCCTTACCCGGGTTTAATACTTGAACCAAGTACGAGGCATTACCAAACAATATCATAACCAACATGCAAAGTCAGACTATAAAATTTCATTCCATATTAAAACTTTTTCATAAAATATCATACAATCCATAAAATGGGCCTACTAGGCCCGAAACGTAGTTTGAGAGTGGTCCGAGACCAAATCGAGAACTTAGAAAAATTTTGGAAATTTAGGTAAAAAATAGGGCACATGCTCATGTGATACAGGGACACGCCCGTGTGGGCAGACCGTGTGTCATACATGCCCGTATCCCCAACCCGTGTTGAATTATTGGAAATTATTTTTCATTTCAAACCTACAGGGGTTTTCACACAGCCGAGCACATGCTTGTGTCCTTGGCTCGTGTCCTTCACACGACCTCGACATGCCTGTGTGGCCTCCTCGTGTGAAAAATTGGGACATTTTGTTTATGACGTTAGCATGCAATTTTGGTTACACGACCACGGGACATGCCCGTGTGATCAGGCTGTGTGACGTCCTTAATCTCCAAAAATTCTATGCAAAATTCACACGCCTACACACATGGCTGTGGGGGTTGGCCGTGTGGCCCTAAGTTAGGCTATTTTCCAAGCCATCTTTTGCCCCAAAACACATGCTAACTTTACCACTTTTAATACCACATAACATACACATCATTAGGCATCTAAATAACTTCATTAACCATCAATCATCCATTTCAATTTAACCACACATAAGCACACCAAGCATTCTATGAATTACCTCATAAGGAGAGATAAATAAAACAACATCATTATTGGCCATATCACATGGCCTTAATTACAAAATAAATTATCCCATGACAATTACCACATTATAGCCAAACCAACTTAACACTTACAACACCTCTAAGTCCCTATACATGCCATAGTTCCAAAAGAGTACATATTACAATACCAAAAGAACTTTGTGGATAGTGTGGGTGATCCTCCGATGCTTTCCGATCCTTGAGCTGGCTTGACTAATCTATAAAACAAGGAAAAAGAGAATGGAGTAAGCATTATGAAGCTTAGTAAGTCTATATGTAAATAATTTACATCATACCAACTTTCTTAATAACCATAGATCATATCACCTCATAACAACTTACCACCTAATCTTACCATTATCATACATATATACCAAGCACAATATACACCTATACTTAAGTTAATAACCACCCTTGTACACTTTTACATTTTCCCACATATTCTATGTCCCATAAAATACCTACACTTACACACCACATAACCACATCATTTGTAAGCTTTTCTTTTCCCGTTGAACAATTCAGAATAACATTCGATACTCGGTGGTTTCAACACATAGCTCCACCAACACATGATCTAGCTCTCGTGTACACATGGTGAACTCTCATCATCACCCATGTGACCTAGCCGTTAAATCCCATAGCTCTCGTGTCTACATGGTGTCCAATACTCGGGATTACACATGCGACCTAGCTACATATAACATAGCTCTCGTGTCTACATGATGTACCCTCGGTAACATACATGCGACCTAGCTATTTTTAGTCAGTAGCTTTCGTGTCTACATGGTATACACACAGTATTACGCATGCGACCTAGCTACTTATGTAGGAATACCCTGTAGCTTTCTTGTACACATGGTATACACCTCGTATTACACATGTGACCTAGCTACCACATAGCATCCCGTAGCTCTCTTGTACACATGGTGTCCTACCCTCGGAAACACACATGTGACCTATCTACACATTATCCGTATCTTTCGTTTTTCTGAAGGTTCAACCGGGAAACACCAATTTTCCATAATTCACCAACTCATAGAATCCATCCAACATCATCTATATCATACAATAAATATAATTTATGGAATTAAAAGCAATGTATTACTTACATATAAACTTACCTTAATAACAAAATGCGAATATTTACAATTTAGTCTGAAACCTTGCCCTTGCCTCGGTCAAGGTCGATTCCTCATTCTTCTTGATCTAAAATGACACATTTAGCTCATTTAATCATCAAATTATTCAAAACAACCCATAATATTCCTATAGCAAATTTTGCAATTTAACCCCTAACTTTCTTAATTTTTACACTTTAGTCTTTAGGCTCGGTTTATGATTTTCAGTCAATTTTCATGCATTTCAAGCCCAGCTGAACCACTTTTCCTCTTATAGCAGCCCACAATTTTCATCATTTCATAATTTATACACACTACATTTCACCTTTTATAATTTAGTCCTTTTTTACAATTTTCACCAAAAATCACCTAGTAAAAGTTGTTCACCACATTCTAAACCTTCATACTCTACCACTAGCTATCAAAATACATGCATGTCATTCATGAGTAAAATTTTAAACATCGACCCTAGCTTGAAATTGTGGTAGAAATAGCTAGAGCAAGTTACAAGGATTTCAAAAATACGAAGAATATTAAAAATAGGGCTAGGAGGTACTTACAATCAAGATTGAAAGTTGGAAGAAACCCTAGCTATGGTGTCTCTTCACATTCAGCCAAGGGAGGAAGAAAAGATTGACAGTTTTGGCTTATTTTCCCTTTTTATTTCTTTTATTAACTAATGACCAAAATGCCCTTCATTAAAAACCTTTAATATTCCTTCCTTCCTTGGGCATTTTTGCCCAAATAAAGTTAAAATGGCCTAATTACCCTATAAGGACCTCTAATTTGAAATTCCAATTCAATCAAGTACCTTTATGAATTAAAAACCATATTTTTCACCTATTGCAATTTAGTCCAAACCAAATTGGACATGCAAACATTAAAATTCATGCACCAGAATTTCACATAATTATTCAAACACCAAACAAACATCAAAACTTAATTAGAATAATACTTTAGACCTCGGATTCATGGTTTCGAAATCACTATTTTGTTTAGCCCCTAATTCAGGCTGTTACAACATTCAAGATCGTAAGAAGGAACAACATCTTGTCTTTTTATTGATTGAAGTTTGTGCCATCAAATCAGTCAAGTTTCACAAACTTTTGGTTCATCACTTTTAATACGGTGGTAGCCTCCATCGCCATCTCTTAAATTGTTCTATTTAATTGTTAGATAATTTGAGTGGAAACGATAGATCTAGAGATGATATGGAACTAAAATAGTAAACTTTGAGGCACGAGTGATGCTTTCTAATGAGAACAATTTACCCCCACACAAAATTGTTAGAGGGTTAAGACAAAGGTCTTCCTGAGATACAATGGGACTTTTTTTATTTCCTTTAATTGGAAAAATCGAGGAATTCCCTAACTTGAATTCCTTAACTCTTACTCTAATTTCTAAAATTGGATTGATTGTAATAATAATTTTTTTAGCACCATAGTCCCTCTATTTATATGCACTAAATGGACACTATTGAAGAACTACAACCCTTTATATTTGATATACTTCTAAGAAGAAACATATCTTATGGAAATCAAATGTATTCATTGTATGAACAAATTGTCACTTTCTAATCCAAATAAGTGCTTATGAATCACACTAAGTGATCCATTAATAATATCTAATGAATTTACAATCCATAATTTCTAACAAGATAGGATTTATAGCTATTTCAATTATTGCTTTACTACCACAACACAACATAGTTGATCCCTTATGCCTGTCACATCCCGTGATCAGGGTCAAAAGTTTTGGCCATACGAAGTTAAGGTTCACCATCAAAAGTTGGGCGAACTGGGGGTTCACCAAGATTCAAGCGAGCTAGGTGTTCACTAAGGAAGTTTTAGCAAAGCGGATTGCTAGAGCATTATACTTCAAATGAAGTGGTAAAGGGTTTGCCAGTTCCATTGTGAGGTAGGTACACTAATGTGTTTGGCGACTTGAGATTCACCAGTCTATGTAATGAACTGTGTTTGCCAGGTAAGTTGCAAACTGGGTTCGCCAGTCAAGGTGCAAACTAGGTTGGCCGATCAAAGATACAATCAAACTCAAATTAGGAAAAAAAAGTGATTTACCATATCTAGGATTACTTTATGTACAAGAAATAAATTTCTTAAGTTAGGTTTTCAAAAGATATCTAAGATTCTTAGGTCTATAAATATGACCCTTAATTCTATGAATTTTTCACTGAATATTCTGCCATTAAAGTCCTTGTTCTAAGTTCCGTCCCAATTTAAGTAACTCTCTGTCTTGCTTAGGTTGATCGTCTCTAAAGTTAGGTTCACTTACGTGTGTGATATTCGTATGTTCTATTAGTAATTTGTTTGTTTGTTACGAACCAGCTAGACCATCTTCTAGCAAGGACAAAGGCAAAGCCAAACTCTTTTAAGTTTCTCTATTTTTCGATAAGTGATTAGGTTTGAATATGAGTATGCTAACTATCATGTTTTTTAGTTTATTCTAATATGTTTTTAAGAAATATGTTTTTGAAACAAGTTCAAAGGTAGGTTTTCTGAAAAGCTTTGTTCTAAGCTATTGCAACTCTGTTAAAAAAAAAATTTTTAACAGATGATTTTAAAGAACAATTTAATGTAAGCTTCTATGCGAGCTAATACGAATGTTTTGAAAGAATGATTTTAAACTGTGTATTTGAAAGGCACTTAACATGAGAGTTTTTTTTAAGCAAACGGTTTGGCTCTGCTTTGTACAAGCTCTCTAATTAGCTTTTCGCTGTGAGCTTTCTATTCGATGTGCTCCTTAATGAGCCTTGTGATTGGTACAACAAGGGTGTGAATACTCACCTTGTTAAGTCTCACTTTGGGTGGTCTTTTGAGAGCATGAGCCTTTCTAAGCCTCATTCTACGTGCTTATTGAGAGCATGGGCTTTTCTGAGATTCGTGATATGTCTCATTCTGTGTGCTCCTTGCGAGCTAGGTTGAATATAACTTATTTAATGAGATATGTCTTTTGTTTGACAAACCAATTGTGCAAACTAAAAGCTAACTCTATTCTTAATTTTTGATACGTATGAGCCAGTCTCACAGCTCTACTCTAAACTCAAATTCATTTGTTAATAAGAAATATATCCTCACATGATTTTAATGCGAGTCGCTTTTAAAAGCAAGTTTTCCAAAAGAAAAGATTTGTAAACATCGCTTTTAAACTGTCTTCACAAAAATTATTTTTAGATGTGAACTGGTCTTGCATTCTCAACTGCGAACCTAGCACGCAAAACATTTTCAAATTAAAATTTTCTACTGGTTTCAAATAATGTTTCAAGGCATGATTTAATGGTTTTTTATTATTCACTAAGTTCTCCCCAAACTCACCCATTCCTCTCTTACCTCTTAGGTAAGTAGATTACGAGTGGCATTGGCAAGGCACCTAACTGATATCGACGAACCATATAGATGGGCTATGGGTTGTCATATGATTTGTTTCTAAGAATAGTATAACATTGATTTGCCCGAAAACTTTGTTTAAGGATGAGTTTAATATGTTTTATTTTAAGTTAATTTTATTCCTACGAACCATGTCTTGAAATACATATGTTCTTTTTCACTATCAATAAAAAGATGTTATTCATGTATGTTTATTTTGTTTACAATTTATGCTCATAAATTACTTGTGTACTCTTGTATGATACATTATTTGCATGCGTACCCTTAGCTTTGTGAACCTTTATATGTGTGAGCAACTTGTTTGAACATGATAATCTTTTGCATGCTCGTATTTCCCTGTTGTGAAGCATGTTATTTAGTAAAGATATGATGTATGAACTATTTAGGTGATAAGCGAATTGATAATAAGATTCAAAATTAATGTACATGATCCGCTGAATCCTGTGAACTCATTTTGTAGTGTGAGCCTATATTAAACTACAGCCCTATGGTTGTGTGTTGATCTGTAAATTTTTATGTTGGTAACAGTTTAGGAGCTATGTTTGAATGTTTTGCTTTGATACGATCACATCCCGAAGTGCACCAAGTTCGAGCAAGGATTCAACGGTGCTGCCCTAGGGACCAATTACGCGAGCTCGAGCTAAGCAATTCAAGGAGGCCATTTTGGACTTAGTTAACCAAGTGTGGGGCGAGGCTTTGCTTAGAGAAATAGAACGAGTTGGGACCATTTCAATAAAGTGTCCTTGCAACATTTTGCAAACTAATTTCAGCTCAATTCCAGCTCCTTGAACTCGTTCCAACTAAATTAAACTTTTTATTTGTTTTTCAGCTTTGCATTTAGTTTGCATTTTAATCCTTGCATTTAAGCATCTTAGTTTAATAAATGAGTTGTTGTTCATTAATTTAACTCATCTTAGTTTAATTAATTGAACTTTTGATGATATTAATTTAATAGTTGCTTCTTTAATTAAACTAGGTGCTGGAATAAATGTTGCATAAGTGTTAGTTCATTTAAGTTAGTTGTTAATTTGTCTAAGCTTAAGAATTGAATAAATTTGACGGTTGCATGTGTTAATTGCAGGTGACTTTTCAGCTTACAATAATTACATTTAAAGGTTGTTATGCATTCAATAAAGAGGCTTTAAACTTCATTAAGTTGCTGGAGTCTTTTCAACTAGCCAAAGGAGAAATCAAGAGTTAGTACGAGTTAATTTCAAGCCAATAAACTTCCAAACATTTTTCTTCATAAAAGTGGCTGTTCATTAACATCCTTGGATGGTTACATTCAGCATTTACACAAGGGAGACCATTCATGTGCCCAAAAAAACGTTTTATTTATAAATGGTGACCATTCAACTGTCTAAAGGGAAATTAAATGGGCTATTTTTGATCTCTTGGCTGATCATGCACTAAAATAATTTTAATCAGCTCATTAGAGATCACAATTAGCTCATTTGAAAGGTTAAACAAGATGCCATAGTCGTTACAACTGTTTGAATTCATCAAGTGTTACATTGTTTTAATTAGTTTAACTAAAACTCAATTGAATGTGTGTCCATTCAGTTGGGCTAGTTATACTCCTATAAATACTTTGATTTTGGATTGATGTAGACACTTTTGGACATCAAGAGCAAGAACGAGATGGGCAGTAATCTATTTAGCAACAAGAGAAAATGTATCATGGAAATCAATACTCGACTATTGAGTATACCCTTGACCAACGAGATGAATTTTAAATTGTTCGATAGTTCCATCCAACTTGTACTTGAACTTATAAACCCATTTAATAACATAGGGGTATTACCTCAGGGTAGAGGCAACACCTCCCATGTAACATTGGCCTCCAAAGCTTAAATATCTTATTTTACAGCATCTACCCAACTAAGGTCCCTAGCTGCTTCTTGATAAGTATTTTGTTCAACAATATCTGATAGAAAAGTAAAAAAAATTAAGCATGTAAAGGTAAATGATAATTGGTGACACATTGATAAATGGGATATGAAACTTTAGCAAGTGAAAAGGATGAAGAAGATTGAGAAGAGAAAAAAAGCCTGTCAATCATGATGGCGATCGGTTGGACTAGGTAGAATGACATAAGGGTGACATTGGATGAGACAAAATAAGAGTAGGAGAATAGGGAAGAATGTTGCAAAAAACGTGGGATGAAGAAGATGGGGGTGAGAGAAGGTAATGAAGTAAAAGTATGAAACAAGTTATTAGGCGGGTCAAAAGGTAAGCTAGAATCTAAGGAAAGCAGTTAAAGTAAAAATTATAGGACGAAGAAATGGGAAATAAAGGTGGTGTAGTAGATTAACATTGAAAAGGAAAAATTGTCTTATGAAATTTAACATCACAGTTAACAAAAAATGATTGGTAGAAAGATTAAACAAAAGATAACCCTTTTGAACAATAGAATAACCCATAAAAGTAAAAGGTATAGATTGAGGTTGAAATTTATCTAAAAAATAAAGGACTTTAGCATATCAAAGGAAACTAAAGACCTGTAAGTGGGACAACTCAAATGGTTTATTATATAAAATTTCAAACGAGTCTTCCAACCTAAAATTGAGGTAGGTAAATGATTGATAATGTAACAAGCAATGAGAATAAATTTATCCAAAAATTTTGTAGGAACATTACATTGAAATTTGAGGACTCAAGCTATTTCCAACAAGTGACGGTGTTTACAATTTCCATTTTGCTGGGGTGTACAGACACGACTCTTGTTGAAAAATACGTAAATAAGAAAACAAAGAATTACACTAGACAATAAGAAATCTGGTCCCATTATCACTACGAAAAATTTTATAATAATGAAAAATTGAGTTTTGACCAAAGCAATAAATCGTTTTAAAGCAAAAAATAGCATCACTTTTGAGTGTAAGAAGATATGTACAAGTTGCTCAAGTATAATCATCAACAATTGTAAGAAAGTAGAGACCCCACTGTGTGTGGAAAATTTATAAGGCTTCCGCAAGTCACGATTGACTAAGGAGAATGATGATTCAACTTGAGAATGACTAAAGGGAAAAGGTAAATGTGTTTGTTTAACTAGTAGAAAAACATGAAAAATATGAATATAACTGTTGTTCAAAGGACTACAATGAAAATGGTCCATTTTATTCATTTTGGAAAAAGTAGGCATGACCAAAGAAATGATGCATTGGTTGTGGACAAAAAAGAAGAAACTAAAAAAGGTGTAGCCTTAGTTGAAGACAAATGTGGTAAGAGCAGATAAAGACCATGCCGCACTCTACCAAACCCCTTCACCTATTAATTGCAAAGGTCTTGTAAAAGAGAAATATGAATATAAAAAAAAAAAATGTAAGTCACGAGTCAGTTTTTAGATGGAAATCAAATTAAAGTAAAATAAGGGACATGAAAAACATTGGTAAGCTTGTGTGAAGGTCAAAAGGCTTGAGTACCCATATGAGAAATAGGGATAGACTTATTAGTAGGAAATAAAAAAAATGACAAACAAGATGCCTATAGAATTAAAGAATCCAAACAGTGGGCATCTAATGTCATATAGTTGGTAGCACCAATATGTAAAATCTAATGAGAAGCAAAAAGGCTGAGAAACTATATTTCTTGTAACAACCCAATTTTTGGTGGTGCTAAAAAAGGATGTTTTGGAACCCCATTTTTGTAAAATGGGTCCCTAAATATTAAATATAAAAATTTACGGAGTTGGTATAAAAGTTTATTAAAGTTTGGACCGTCAATTTTGTTTATTAATTGTTTAATTAATGTACAAGGACTAAATTGTAAAAGGGCTATCGCTATAAATTTTTAATTAGAGAAAGACTTAAGGACTTAAATTGTAATTAGCAAATATCCAAAATAGTAATTAAACCATTTTGTAATATGGAATAGTGGCATATGATGACATTCTCACTAACTTTGATTAATGGTTAATCAATTAAGTTTAAGATAATTGCTATATAAACTAAAATAAAATAGAACAAATGGTCATCTTCTCCATCATACAAAGAAGGAAAGAAAACCCTTATTGAAGCTCAAACTTTTGATCCCTAATTGGTGAGTTCAATTAATTCATTTTCTTGTAATTTTTATGTTTTGAGGTTATGGGAGCTTGTTTTAGGTAGCCCATGTACGAATTTTTGAAACTGTTAAAATTTTTTAAAGTTTCAATTGCTGATTTCTTGAATAAATTAGTCTCAAATTGATAGTTTTTAAGCTTATATATGAAAAAAACTAGATTGTAAAGTTTAATTATTAGTTTTTCACAAAAGTAATAAATTGAATCAATTGTAAAAAAAAAAATGTGAAATTTCTATAATAATAGATAGTAGGGAGTCCCTAAGGGGTTTAATTGAGATCGATTTTGAAATCAAGGCTCAAATTTGAAAGATATTGCTATTTTGGTTTTAGGGACTAAATTGAATAAAATGTAAAAAATTAAGGGGCATTTGAAAAATGGAATTAAATAGGTTCATGAATATCATGGAGTGATATAAAAATGTTTGATATTGATGCATTGTCTAAAATAATTGTTTAGATCAAAAATTGAATCTAATCGGTGATAATTGGAGAAAAGCAAAATTATGGAATAGTCCTTGAAGTTTCAACTTGTTGTTTTCTAGGTAAGTTCATAAGAAACTTACTAATTTATTTGATGATATGTTGAATTGTGTTTATTTTATAAATATGTTTAGTTTAAGGTGAAATTGGCATATTGTCATCAATTGGATTGAATTGAAAAACATAGAAATATTGTTTATTATGAATAGGTACGAAGTACCAAAATGAAGATGTTTAACATTGAATTACATGTGCTTGAATATTTTACTGTAAATTGACTATAATTTCTTTGGCAAGTAATGTAGCATCCTGTAGCTCGGACCAAGTGATCGAGTCGGGCGAGGGGTGTTACATTTAGTGGTATCAAACCTACAGTTTAGTCAATTCTATGAATGAAATGTAAAGCATGTTGAGTCTAGAAATACATGCCATAATAACCTGTGATAGTGTGATGTCTTCTGATTCGAATTGACTTTTTTTCCATATAGATAAACCATGTTGGTCGAATCAAATTGAGTTGTGTCTAATGAAGTTGAAAGTAATATTTGTGCTTTCAAATAGGGAGTTGCTCAAAGTTTTCCCATTCCACAAGGGCTAGGGATTGAGGTAAAAGAGGCCTTCTTCTAAATGATGAACTAGTGGTTCACCTAATACATGGGAGCTACCCTTTCCGCTCCATAGCCTCAAATGCACCTTCCTCCCCCGATTGTGCCTCCTGTGGTACCCTTTCATCCTTAACTTTCTAATTCGGTACCCATTAACCATCCTCTGATTGATAAAATTTGTAAATGTGGGGCAAAATAATTCAAAGGCAAGAAAAATGGATGTGTAACAACTCATTTTTAGCTAAATCAGAACAGTGGTTTCGGAACCACAAATCTGAGGTTAGAAAATTATTGAAATATTATTTTATGTGTTTACATCATGATAGCATGTATGTGTGAAACTTTTGTGATTTAATTTTATCGTTTGGATGTCTAATTTGATAAAAGGACTAAATCGCATAAGATGTAAAATTGATGTCTCATAGATTAAAGTGCTTATTGGCTATGAATTATTAAATTGGAAGTCCTTATGATGATATTATACCATTGTTAAGGTTAATGGACATTAATGGTCATGTATTATGAAAATTTTAATGTTTATAACTAAGGTTATATTAGTAAATAATGAAATAAAGGTTAACAAAATAAAACAAAACAAATTAGTGTCTACCTTTTTCCATTTCTTCAACCGAATATTAGAAAGAAAGATAGGGTTTGAAGCTTTAGTAATTTTGGCACTTTGGAAGCTTGATTAAGGTATGAATTTTGTCTCGTTTGTTATGATTTCTATGTTTTTGTAATCATTGCAACTAGTATTAGCTAGTCTAGGGACTATTTTGCAAAACTGTTAAAGATTTCAATAGTTTCCATTGATGATAGCATGAGTTCTTGAATGTTTGATGATGAAAAATGAATATTTGTTGATAGATTTAATAGTTTTGTAAAGTGATTTTGTGTAAAAAAAATATAATTTAGGGATTAAGTTGTGAAAAGATGAAAATGTGTGGTTAAATGTGTGAAAACTTGGAGAATATGGCTGCTAGGGACCTATAGAGAATTCAGCTAAGCATGGGTTTATTGAAATTTGTATGAATTTATGATTTTACGAGGTAAGGACTAAATCGTAAAAATGATAAAGTTTAGGGGCTAATGTGCAAAAGTGTTTAAATGTATATTGTGGATTGAATTGGATTGAATGAATAAAAGAATAACTAAGTGAAATTTGATTATGTTTAGATCAAGAAAGAAAGAATTTGGACTTAGATCGGGGGAAAAGTAAAATTGTCAAATAGTCGATCCATTTCATCAATCCCGTATACGAGGTAAGTTCGTATGTTAATAAATGTTGTTAAATTATGTTATAAATGCATTTCTATTATTGAATTGAATTGAATAGGTTGTATGTGAGTTTACAAGATATAATCAATAGAGATACGACAATTGAGAAATCCTAGTTGAACCTTAGGAATAGATAAATACAAATGTCATGACATTAGGGTGACTGAGATTACGTGAAAGACCATACCTAGGATATGACATTGATATGAGATTTCGTGTAAGACCATAGCTGGGCTATGGCATTGATACGAGATTACATGTAAGACCATATCTGGGATATGTCATTGTTACTGTATATGTGTGATTCTCGAGTATCCTTTAGTAATTTCAAATGGTTCAACAGGCATAACTGAGACAAGGATGAAAGTAAGAATGATCTAAGTGTCACAGGTACGTATAGAACATATATGAGAATGGAAATGAGGTAAGTTGAGTAATTCATGTGTAACCATGTTATAAACATGAGAAAGGTTTGTATTTGATTTGTGATATGCAATATATTATGCTTATTTAGTTGAACTACATTTATTTGATGAGTTAAGTTTATTATCATACGAGCTTACTAAGCTGCAAAGCTTACTTTGTTTAATTTTCCTATGTTTTATAGTGTATCAAAGCTAGCTCGGATTCCGGGATTGTCAAGGACATTATCACACTAGCGGACATCTATTTTGGTACTTTGAAATTGTATATTTGGTATATGGCATGTATAGGCTTGAGTCATTTTGATAAGTGTTTTGGTAATGTGTTTGGCCTTATGAAATGGCTTGTTAATCTTGCAAAGTTTGATGTATATATTGCCTTGTGAAATGGTCTGTTTTGGTATGGTTGTGGTATTATGGTTGCTCAAATGGTTAGTTGATTGGTGGTGTATAAATGCTTCAGAAATGCCTTGTTGTGGCATAATTTTAGATGTTGAATTGGTTGTCTATATGGTAAGCTATATATATATATATATATATATATGAATTATAGCTAATGAATCATGATGGTTTGGTATGTGAATTGGTTAGGTAAATGATTTTGATATAAGCTTTGAATGGTTCATAATGTGATGATTTGAGGTTGAATTAGCTACCTATTTGTGTAAGTAAATGGCCTACTTTTGTCCACATGGGCAGAGACACGGGCGTGTGTCTCAGCTGTGTGTGACACACAGTCATAGTACACAGCCATGTGTCCCCTAATGTTGACATTAAATGTAAGTCAGTATGTACCATGTGGCCTCACACACGGGCGTGTGGTTAGCCGTGTGGCATAAGTCAGTATACCCTACAGGTTTGGCACGGCCTAGCACATGGTTTGGCACACTAGCGTGTGTGGCCATTTTGAATAGGCACACGGGCGTATGGTCGACTGTGTGACATAAGCCAGAGAGTTACATAGGGTAGGACATGGGCTGGGACACGGCCATGTGATCCTATTTCGAATGTCTACATGGCCTGTGACACGGGTGTGTTTGGTGGCCGTGTGAGACACATGGCCTGTTCACACGGGAGTGTGTCCCCTATTTTCATGAAAATTTTCTAAGTTTTCTGAAATTGTTCTGAGTTATTGGTTTAGTCCTGAACCACTTCTAAAGCATGTTTAAGATCTCATAGGCCCTTATAAGGGACAATGTGAATGTATTTGTATTTGAATGAGAAATGCTTATGTATGCAAATGTATGACAAATGAAAGTATGTTTGAGTTATAAGTTTAGTAATGCCTCATAACCCTGTTCTGGCGACGGATACTGGTTAGGGGTGTTATAGGATGAACCAACAAAAGTTGAGTATTAGATAGAAGACACTTAAAGGGTTCTCGACAAGTTATTTTGTACTCCTAATGACTGTTTAAGATGTTTCATATCATTGCTCAAAGAAGAAGCATACCAGTGGTGGATGACTCTAACGTTTGTTGTTTCAAAAGATCGAGTAAACTGGGAGTTATTCCAAACTAAATTGAAAAAGAAGTATGTTAGCCAACTATATCTTGAAAATAAAAATAGAGAGTTTATGACACTTAAAGAGGGACATAGGTCAGTAGCTGAATATGAATGAGAATTCATTTACCTCAGTAAATATGCCAGAGAGCTTGTATTTAGTGAAGCTAAAATGTGTACTCGTTTTGAGTGAAAATTGAATGAGGGCATACAAATATTAGTGGAAGCTCTAGAATTGAAAGAGTTTGTTATTCTATCAGAGAGGGCTCAGAACATGGAGGAAATACGTAAGGAGAAAAAATAGACCAAATCTAAGATATGAGATTCTAGTAAATGGTGTATGACAATATCTTTCCCGACTCATCCATCTAAAAAGTCAAAAGATTTGCAAAGTCATTTCTCTACTCCCTTAGGGATTTTTGAGAGAGATGCGAAGGACTGAGTATTCTGTAACCTCAGACTATGTCGGTTGCTAGTGTTAAAAGTGTTCATAATGAAGATAGACCAATTTGATGACATTATGGAAGAAACACGATGGTGAATGTAGATTGAAAAATGAAGCTTGTTTTCTATGCTGCTCTATACAACATTTAAGAAGAGACTGTTCGAATATGCCAGATCAAAGCAAGGAACAAAGTGTAAAGTTGGTGTCAACTTTGTAGAGGATTAGAAGACTGTGAACTAGGGATATATTCAAGGCTTGTGCACCTACTAGAGCTTATGCTATTTGAACCAGAAAGGAGGGTACTGCTCCTAACATTATTGTTGGTACATTTTTCTCTGTTTGATGCTTTTGTACCTGCATTGATTAACCCTAGGTCAACATATTCATACATCTACACCTCATTAGCAGCTTAAAAAAATATACTTGTAGAATTGATAGAATTTGATGTTTGGGTAACCAACCTATTAGGTCAAAGTGTTATTGTCAATAACAGTTGTAAAGGTTGTCAACTAAAAATCTGAGGCCATAAGTTTTTGGCTAATTTGATATTATTTCTATTTGATGAATATGATATAATCGTCAGAATGGATTGGTTGACTTTTCACAATGTAATGGTCAACTATAAACAAAAGTGAATGTTATTGGGGTGTTAGGATAGTGAATTGATAAATGTGGAGGCTGATAGATCTAATTGCTCAACTAACATAATATCAATGATGTCAGCTCGAGAATTAATTAAAAAAAGGTTTGAGGCATATTTAGCCTATATTCTAGATACTAGAGTGCTAAGATCTAAAATAGAGTAAGTTTCGATGGTTTGAGAATTCACAGACATGTTTCCCAAAGAGTTGTTAGGTTTGTTGCCTAAGAGAGAGGTTAATTTTGTTGTTGAAATAGCGCCAAAACTACTTCGATTTCTATTGCATCATACAAGCTGACTCTGATTAAATTAAAAAATTGGAAGCTCAGTTGCAAGAACTATTAGATCAGGGATTTACCCGACCAAGTGTGTCACTTTGGGGAGCTCCAGTATTGTTTGTGAAAATGAAAGACGGAACCCTAAGATTGTGTATCGACTACCGGTAGTTGAATAAAGTGGCCATAAAGAACAAGTATCTAATTCCCTGAATCGATGATTTTTTTGATCAATTGATAGAAGAAACAATGTTTTCTAAAATTGACCTTTGGTTAGGTTATTATCAGCTTAGTGTTAAAGAGCCAAATGTGCTGAAAATTACTCTCCGAACTCATTACTGACACTATAAGTTTCTGGTAATCTACTTGGGCTTACTAATGCTCTAGCCGGTTTTATGGATTTGAAGAACAAAATATTTCAGCAGTATCTGGAAAAGTTTGTTTTTGTGTTAATAGATGATAATCTAATGTACTCGAAGAATGAAAATGGTCATGATCAACATTTGAAAATTGTACTACAGATTTTGTGAGAAAAGCAATTATATGCGAAGTTCAACAAATGTGAATTTAGGTTACGAGAAGTGGGATTCCTAAGTTATAGTATATTAGCTGAAGGCATTCAAGTGGATGCGAGTAATATCTCAATTATTGTTAACTGAAAACCTTCAAAGAATATCACTGAGATACGAAGTTTTCCTGGATTGGTCTAATACTATCGACAGTTTGTTAAATTTTTCTTGATAATATCCCTCCTATTAACAAAATTGTTACAAAATAATATTAGCTTTGTTTGGTTAGGAAAGTGCCAGCAAAATTTCGAATAGTTGGAAGCAATGTAATAGAAGCTCTGGTTTTAAGTTAAGCTAAATCTGGAAAAGAATTTGTTGTGTTCAGTGATGTGTCACTCAACGGTTTGGGTAGTGTACTAATGCAAGAAGGAAAATTAGTTGCTTATGCTTCTTAGCAACTTAAGCCACACGAAAAGAATTATCCTACACATGATCTTGAATTTGCAACAGTAATTTTTGCTCTAAAGAGTTGGAGACACTATTTGTACACGAAAAAATGCCACATTTTCACAAATCACAAAAGTCTAAAATATTTGCTGACATATAAAGAATTAAAATTGAGACAACGTAGGTGGCTTGAATTGCTTAAAGACTATGATCTGATTATAGATTATCATCCTGGAAAAGCTAACATTGTAGCTGATGCCCTGAGTCGAAAGTCCCTGTTTACTTTAAAGGCGATAAATGCCCATTTGGCTTTGGAACAGGATAGTTTTATTTTAACTAAGTTGAGAGCTAAACCTATTTTTCTTCAAAAGATCCAGGAGTTGCAAAAAGATGATTCCAAGTTGTAAGCAAAATAGAAACTTGTTGAAGATAATCAGAGCAATGAGTTCAGTGTTGATGATATCATAAATTTATATTTTTGAAACTATTTGTGTGTACCGAATAATTTAGAATTGAAATGAGACATTTTGCACGAAGCTCATAATAGTATGTACACGATACATCCGGGCATCAATAAGATGTATAATGAGTTAAAACTATTGCATTGGTGGCCTAGAATGGAAAGATAGAGTACTGAATACGAGACGAAATGTCTGGTATGTCAACAAGTTAAAACAAAACATCATGTCTATTAGGTTTATTATAGCCTATAATGATTCTAGAGTGGAAATGAGAATGAATCACTATGTATTTTGTATCAAGTTTACCGTTAACGCCAAAAAAGGAAAGATATAGTTTGGGTGTTAGTTGACAGGTTGACTAAATCAACTCATTTCATCCTATGAGAACTGATTTTTTACTAGAGAAGTTGGCTAAAATCTATATCTCTGAAATCGTGATATTGCACAATGAAAAAATATGATACGAAATGGATTATTATGGTTTAAATATGAATTATTATAGTTTAATTGTCATGAAATGGATTGTATTGTGATTTGGTGTGATGAAAATTGCTTTTGGTGCTAAATTGGAAATTTTAAATAATATAGGGACTAAATTGTAATTTTTTCATTTTTATTGAGAAAATATACAAATTACAATTTACATTATTCATAAATTTATAAAAAAGATAAATGATGAATTATGAACATGATTTGGCCTAAGTATCGAATTTTGAGAAGAAATCGTTAAAGTGGCAAAATGGTAACTTTGCCATAAAAGGGTAAGTTGGTAAATTCTTGAGACTTCTTTATGGAAATGATATTTATATATGATGTTTGATATCCAGAATTATTTTGGATTGTTAAAACATCTTGTTAAAGAATCAAGCCACATTTTGACAAAACTAAACTTAAAAAGGTTGGGCTTAGGCCTTAGGCCTATTTGAGGGTCTTTTTAGATAGGGAAAAAAATTCCATCAACTAAGTTTCTCTTCTTCTTTAGTTGGCAAGTAGCCCCCATGGCTATCATTCTTTTCTTTTCCATTGCATTGCCTATTTCTTCAATTTCTCTCAAAATTTCCATCACCCACCTTGAGATTTTGAAAAAAATGTTTATGGAAACAACCTCCTAAGCTCAATTCCTCCATCAATTTCATCAATTTCAACCTATGGTTTATGTAGCTTTATTGAGAAAAATTGAAATTAGAGTGAGAAAGTTACAATAAGGTAATATATGGCTTCATACACTTTCATTACCTTGATTTTTGTTGAGAAATGATATGAAAAAGCTTAGAAAGTATTTATATTAAAATTTTATAATAATATAAAGAGAAAAAGGATTATGCTTTTTGTTATTGATCTGTCGTAATTAGAAGTAGCAGATTAAACTAGTTTTCACATTTGAAAAGCTTGAATACAAGCACTTTAGTTAGGTTTTAGTTAAGTTTTCCTTACTTTGTAAGTGTGCAAGAGAACATTAAAAGGTGTGCTAACTCAATATTGGTCATTGTGTTGCAGCAGGGAGAGTTGGATGTCATAACATAGGGAGCAGAATAGAAAAATTTCAAGACTACCTTCGATGTCGCGAGACAGGCCGAGGATGCCGCGACACAACCCTGAAGACCCCTTGAAGATGAGCATACTACCTCTGATGTCTCGGCACAAGACCTAGTGTGTTGCGACATCGACTCTGTACAGGAAATAATCATGAGCTAGGGGTGTTTTGGTTCGAACAATCAAACATTAAGCACGAGAACGAAAGCTGACCTAGGGTTAAGGACAATGACCACTCTAATTTTATAAATAGGCTCATTTAACACATGTTATGGACAACTTTTCATATTGTATAATTTTCCTTATAGTTTTATTTTTTAGCTTTTCTTTAGGATTTTAGGTTATTTTTAGTTTTGTTTTTCGCTTTTGTTAAGAGTTTAGATTTGTGAACTTGATCAAACTCTGTGAGGATTCGACATTCTATTACATACAATTCAGGCTTCTTCTAAACTTTATATTCTTGAATTGTTATTGATGTTTATTTTATATATCAAGTTTATGCTATTTATGAGATCCATGAGGAACTAATCCTCCTGTGGGGGATTAGTGAGTGGAGGTATGGTTAATTAACTGTTTTGTAGGGTTCTTTTAGCGGATCAATTGTTCGGGAGAGGAAGAACTTAAACCTTATGTTTGACGAGCCTAGGAAGTCATCAAGGTGGGAATTAACCCAACATTGGTATGGCCTATTTGTGAACACCTTAACTCTGAATCAGTTTGGACTATAAGGTCAAGAGATAAGTAGTTCTTTTTGACTTATTATTCTAGTGGAAGATCAGAAGATCCTACTAGGGTATCGACTAGTTGCCTGAACAAGAAGCCCAAAGTGACAATTGATTATGATTATTAAAGTAAGCTAATCACCCATGCTCAGATTTGATAAATTCTACTATTTGATTTCCCGCTATTTATTTATTTATGTTCTTTTATTTTTATAAAAAAAATCCCAAAAAACTTTCTTTATATTTCGATGTAATATAATCTATTAAAGTACTAATTAAACCTATTTGTGCTTAGGTTAGAGTTAACTTAGTGCTCGCCTCCCTTGGGTACGATCTTCAGAGTACTCACCTACTCTGTTGTAACTATATTACAACCTGACCTGTATACTTGTGGGTACCGCCTTTTTAAAATATTTTGTGCATGATTTTTTTATCTAGACGTTGGTACGTCCGGAGGCGGTCAGTTATCTTCTTCATGTGAAAAAATAAGGAACATAAAAGAAAGAATCTTTGTATGTTACTTGACATCATTTTCGTGAGCTAATCCAAAGGTTAATGAGTTTCTTCATTAAAATTTTAATTAGATTTCTACCCTATTAAGATAGATGAAAATGACCCACTTGATAAATTAGAAATTGTTAAATTTTAGCTTAGTAACCATTAATGGAAGTCTGAATGATAGTGACAGACTGGTTGAACTTTGAGTAATATTAAGTTTATTGTTAGTTCGATATTCCTCTATTATAGTTTTAAAGTTGTATTTAGATTCGATAGGGTAAAATATAAAATACGAGGATTTCAAATATTAGAGCTATAAGAGACCTGATTGAAAACAATGCATAAAAAGTTTAATTTAAATTTTTGTAAGTATGAGAATTTAATAATGTCTTTATACTTGAAATATTGAAAGATGCCAAAAAAAGAGGTCGAAACATTGAGGGACAATGAACAAGTAAGATAAGATAACAAGCAATGATGTCGATTTGTGCTACTATTCAGTAATTTATTTTATTGAATAGCTAGTCGATATAATTTAGTATGAAATAAATATCAAGGTAAATCATGTTATTGAATACTAAAAAGCTTTGAAATGATGAATTAGATGTGCTTGTGTAAATCATGTTATAAATGATTGATTTTGGGATATGATTCTATATATTCAGTTTATAAGCATTGCTATATTGATATTTGACTATGATGATAGATGTTATGATAATAATTATAATAATACTTCCCCATTAAACAATTTTAGATGTAGTTCAGGTGTAGTTGGCATGTCATGGGATTATTATCAGCGATTTTATTTTGCCCCAATTCCAAGAAGATCATAGGAAGTCCTAATTCCCAAAGGATCGTGGACATATATTGATATACAAATTAGTAGCTTTAATTCCTAAAGGGTCATGAGCAGCCCCAGTTCCTTGAGGGTTGTGGGCAATCCCAATTTCTAGAAGGTCATGGACTTACTTTGACATACAGATTTGAGTACTCATTCTAGTGTCTACATTCGGTTAATAGGGCCTACACTGAATAAGAAATAAAAAGTGATATTTATTGAAATGTTATATGTTTGAATAGGCATTAACGCTTAATAATGAACTATGAAATGAAATAACCGAATATTGGGAAATGGGATAGAAATTGAGAAATTGACATTAAACCATGTAGAATCTTGTAAAGTGTTGTAACTATCATGACTAATATGTAAACATGTTCTATGTTTGATTCATTTATATATAATTGTATTAATTTCAAATTATTGGCATAACTGAGTATTCAATATGCAGTGTATAGATTTGTTTATTTTTGTTCGTAGGTGCAAATTACACTTGTTGGTAGACCGTAGGAATCAAGCATCAAATTTCGAAAACTCAACTCAACTCGGTTAAATCTTGTGTTAGTTTTCTATAAAGTTAGTTAATGACATCTATGTAACAACTCAATTTTTAAGTGGTATTGGAAAAGGCAATTTCGAAACCCCATTTTATAAAATAAATCTATACATCGTAAATGTTTTTATTTATGAGGTAAAAATAGAAATATATCAAAGATTGGTCTAGTAAATTTATTGAATTGATAGTTAATTAAGGTATAAGGACTAAGCTATAAAAGTTTATTTTTATAGGTTTTTAATCGGCCAAAGACTTAGGGAATTAGTTTGAAATTAACCAAAGGTCTCAAATGAGAATTACACCATTTTAATTTATATGTTAGTGGAGTATGATGAGAGAATCCACTTATATAAGTTAATGGTGGATTAAGTTAACAAAATGTAATTAAACTAATTAATTAAAGTGATTAAGGCATTAATCTTAGTATATAAACTTAAAATTGGTAGATGTATTCGCCCTAAAAACACTCCCATCTTCATCTTCTCCTTCATTTTCCTTTTTAACCTTCATCTACTTTTCTCACAAATCTGCCTATTTAGTATTATTTCTTATTCTTTTCATTCTTATTTGTTGGTTTTCCTTCTCTTTGCTTTGGAACAATGGTACTACATTGCCTCTAACCGCTTTACCATTACCATCAACACACTTTTATGGTTTCAAATTCCTTTTTCCTTTATTTTCTTTGAAAATTTTATTTTTTTAGTGTTGCACAATTGGTTTGGCTGTTGGTTAGTTTATTATTTGTTAAATAGCTTGATGGAATAGTGAGGTTAGTAAAATGTCGCCTAGACAAACTAAACAAACTAGGTCTCAACTGAACCCTCCTCTGCCACTAGCGGTGGTTCTGAAGCGATTTACAAATAAAGAGGTTGAAAACTATTTTATGTCAATCCAAGGCCAAATGTTTATTCTTGAGCATGGTTTCAACCCAACTACTTCTCTTTGTAATGAGATTTGGGACTTAGTCTATTACCATGGGTGGTTCAATTTTTGTCTAGTCCCAAAACCAACAGTGGTTATCCTCGTTGTTCTTGAGTTTTATGAAAATTTAAAAGTTTATGTTGAAACTGCATACCAGCTCAAGGACTAGAGATTGGCATTTCCCTAAGTGCTATGAGCAAACACTATGGTGTTCCATGGTATCAACAAGATGACATTAAAGAGATGGATTTAGAATTTTATAAAATGTCGACATGGAACTCATTCTCGCTTATCTAACGTAAGGTTGAAAGGAATAGAAATAGGAATAATACAAACACCTTCCTCTATCTTTAATCAAGCAATAATATTCTCATTAGGAAAAATATGAATGCAATTTATCTCGACCTGTGTTAGTCTCATGCTCAACAAAAACATGATTAACATTTTTGTCACAGTTTTGTTGTTTTTGATTTTGAAACGGAAGTGATTTTGTCTTGGGCTGTGGATAAATCATTAAATGAAGTGTATTGGGGGAGCAAAGTTGGCATGTACTTCCCTTATCTGATTATGGACTTATGTCATATAGGAGGGCGTAAAGATGAACCTCACCGAGTAGTTTCACCACCCCACGCAAAATATTATAAGCAATACCATGATATTTTAGTTTCGCAAGTTGGAGTGGTAGCAAATTCAAGAGGGGAATCAAAGGCGCAAGCACAAGATGGAAATGCCTATGACCCTAAAGAAGAAAACCATAACAAAGAAGGTGTACGAAGGCACATAGTGGCAATGTAAGTTGTTTGATAAGGCTCACTATAACACTCGACTACTCGAGGTAATAAAACCATTTATTTAAAGATTTTTTATGAGCCAAAGGATAGAGGGCCCACTGTAACACCCTGAATTTGGGCCTTGAGCATGGGAGCGGTTGAAAGCAGCTTATAATATTTTTTTGGGCATGTAAATTTCGTTAATGAAGGCTTGTTTTAGTGGTTAAGTGTGCTGAGAAGTGTTGGAGAAGTCCTGGGTTCAAACTTGGACTCTAGCAAAAATTTCGGTTTAAGGTGAATTAAACCCTGGGTGTAGTAGGTAGGCCTTAAGAATATTGTTGGAGAAATTGTGCCACAAAAAGCCTTGTGGTCTAGTGGCAAAGTAGCGCCACATAAGAGGCAGGAAGGTGGCGTCATAGAGTTGGCAAGGAGGTCTAGGGTTTGAAACACATGTCAATCAAAGAGCTTTTATTTTGCTAACAGGGGGCGGCAAGAGTTGGTGTTGAATTTAAACTCTAATGATGGGGGGATCCCACATCGGGAAGCTAACATAAGAATGGATGCGAAGTTGGCTTTAAATAGGGAGAACCATGAAGAGAGTAAAGGTACCTTTCTTGGCTGATCCCTTTTGCTTTATGGCCGGCTCGTTTGGGTTGGGCGTCGGCTAAAAGTGGTCGGAGCGTGGATAAACTCCGGTCTCCTATCAAGTGTGTATTTCTCACTACTTTAGCGGTAGGACGGCTACTTCGAGCCGCGATGGGCCGAAAGGGGCCATGTGGGCCCAATGGGCCTACGGGCCCAATTGGATAAGTTATTTGACTGTGTAGTAAATATTGGACTAGACTAGGTGAATCTCATATCTGTGGCTAGATTTGGCTAAAAAGGCCACACGAGCATGTGGGCTTATTTAGGCCGAGAATAGGCCCTAGGCCCATTCGCATTGTTATCTCTGTTTAGAATACTTTAGTTTACCAAATTACTGAAATACCCTCGACTTGTAAAATTATCAAAGTACCCCCGATTTACAGAATTACCATTTTAGCCTCGATTTACAAAATTACTGAAATACCCTTGATTTACAAAATTATTGAAATACCCTTGGTTTACAAAATTACTGAAATACCCTTGGTTTACAAAATTACAAAAATACCCCAGATTTGTAAAATTATTGAATTACCCCCGATTTGTAAAATTATCAAATTACCCTTGATTTGTAAAATTACAGAAATACCCCCGATTTGTAAAATTTCAGAAATACCCTCAATTTGTAAAATTACCATTTTACCCCTGATTTGTAAAATTATCGTTTTACCCTTGATTTGAGAAATTACCAAAATACCCCTTCAGGATAGAATTACTGAAATACCACTGTAGGGTAGAATTACTGAAATACCTTATAGTGTAGAATTATCGAAATACCCCTATAGGGTAGAATTACCGAAATTGTGACAACCCTAATTTGACCCTAGTCGGAAAGTGGTTTCGGGACCACAAAATCGAGTCAAAAATAAAAAATAAAAACAAAAATAATAATTAAATGTTAAAGTACTTAGTTAATTGGTATTAGGTTAATGGTATGTGTATAAATTATTTAAATTATAAACTTTGTATGTGTGTTAAAAGTTGTATATGAATTTGGCCTTGGGAGAAATTTTAGTATAAAATGCTTGAATGTTAAATGTGGTTAATCCTTTAATGGCCGAATGAACTAAAAATCAAAGAAAGTACCGTGTGTTCTTTGTTATATGAAACTATTAGTAACTTTGATTTATAAATGAATTAGAAAGATTAAATTAGTTAACTTGTAAATTCAAGCTCAAGAGCATAAAGGAGGAGAATCAAGTAAGGGAAAAGCAAAGGATATTGAGTAGCCGATCAAAGCCATCTCATCCGACATTAAGTAAGTCTTTAAGCAATTAGATTATGGCTATTTATTTTTATATGTAAATGTTGCGTATGGATTTGGAAAGGATATCTTTGTATGTATATGTAATAATAATGAATGAATTGGGCACTATGTGTGCGGATTCGTTAACCGAGCACTATGTGTGCCAGATCGGTTGTGGGGCACTATGTGTGCGGATTCATTAACCGAGCACTATGTGTGAGAGATCGATTGTGGGGCACTATGTGTGCGGATTCGTTAACCGAGCACTATGTGTGGGAGATCGATTGTGTGGCACTATGCGTACGAATTGGTTAAGAGAATATAAATTTTTGAAAGGCACAAAAGATGTGTGTGTGGAGTGTATATGTGTGCCTATTTATTTATGTTGGTTCATAAGAGTTTGAAAAGTTGATTATAAGCATACGGTTATATAAGATTGAGATTAATTGTGGCATACAATGTAGTTGACTGTGGAGTTCTTAATGCATTAGGTTGTGGAACAATATAGCTTATGGTTGAGCTGAATACTTTTTGTGATATGTGACATAAGGAGCATTTTAGTTTCAAATGAAATGCTAGATACAATGTTAACCATTATCTTTTCTTGTATAATTCTTGTTTGAATTGCTTATGAGTTACTGAGTATTATCTCATTTGGAATTATTTGTTTTCTGTATTTAGATCCTTGATTCGTTGTGGGCTCGGGACTATCACTGAAGTCATCACACTTATCGTCAACATTTTGGTATCTTTAAAGAGGCTTTAAGTTTATAACTGTGGCATGTATAGGTTAGACGAAGATAAGTTTTGTATTTCTTTTTGAATGGTAATTATGTTTTTGTTGAGCCATGAGAAAATGGCACATGATCTACTTTTGAGATCTTAAAATGTTAAAGTTATGTTAACTAGTATGCGTAATTATGATATGGATGATAAGTTTTACTTATGAAAGTACCTAATGTGAATGAATGAATCTCTTGCTTAATTGGATTCAGCTAATGGTAAGGGTTTATACCATTTGAATAATTGTTTATAATGAGGACGGAATTTAGTAAACTTACAATTTAAATCTCTGATTTATATGTATGAGAAATGTTCTAGAGGTTGATTTCGTAATACCTCGTGACCCTACTCCGGCAATGGTTACGGGCATAGGGGTGTTACATTTTTATTGGTATCAGAGCTACGGTTTAGTCGATTCTAGGACTAAAATAGTGCGTGAGTGTCTAGTAATGCATGCCATAGAGTGATAATTGGTAGTGTGATGACTTCTGACGGCTAAAAATTTTGGTTTGTATAGTAAATGGAACTGGATCCCGAGCAAGCTTTAGCGGATGATGTTGAGAGTATAGCGCCTGCTCCCGCGCAAGGGACGGTACCGGTAGATTCTCAACTATCTACGAGTAATCAAGAGGATGGGGTTAGACAAGCTCTCTTTTCCTTAATGAATGAGTGGTTTGCCCAGTATACTCGTACAAATCCGGCTACTCAACAACCCCCTAACTCAAATAATCCTCCTCTGGTACCTATAATGCCTATGACCACTGATCCAATAAGATCAAGCAAACCCCCTGTTGATAAGATCAGGAAGTATGGGGCTGAGGAGTTTAGAGCCACAGCTACCGATGATGCTGATAAAGCTGAATTTTGGCGTGATAATACCATCCGTGTCTTTGACGAGCTATCTTGCACACCTGATGAGTGTTTGAAATGCGCTATATCCTTATTGCGAGATTCAGCCTATTATTGGTGGAGAACTCTGAGTTCAATTGTTCCGAAAGAACGGGTTACGTGGGATTTCTTTTGGGTGAAGTTTCGCAAGAAATATATCAGCCAGAGATTTATTGATCGAAAGCGTAAAGAATTTCTTGAACTTAAACAAGGCAGTATGGCTGTATCCGAATATGAATGTGAGTTTGTGAGACTCAGTCGTTATGCCCGAGAATGTGTTGCTGATGAAGTTGCTTGTGGGTATTCTTGAAATAAAAGTGTTTGTAATACTGGTCGAACGAGCTTGCAAGGCTGAAGAGCTAGGAAAAGAGAAAAGAAAAGCTGAATCTGAAGCTAAAGATTTCTGTAAGAGAACAGTGAGTAAAGCTTCTTTCTCGGTTGTGAAGAGGTTTAAAGACGACAGTAATAGATCAAAGACGTCTGTGGGGATTTCTATTCGAGAGTGACCTCCAGTGGATTCTTGAGCTACCTCGGTAGCTAGTGTTGGCAGCAATCGACAAGATAAACCTGAGTGTCTACAGTATGGTAAACGACATGTGGGTGAATGCTGCGGCAATTCTATCAACAGAGCTTGTTATAGATGTGGTTTGCGAGACCATTTCGTTTGAGATTGCACAGAACCTAATGAGAAAAATAAGATGCAGAATGCAAGATCGAGTGGTGCAACAGCTAGGGGTAGGCCACCGAGAAACGTAGGAGGCAGGAGTAGTAACCAGAGAGGGAATTCTGATGCAATAGTTTGATCCGAGGCTCGTGCACCCGCCATATCCCATTTGCGCACGAGTAGAGGCATCCTCCCCTGATGTTATCACTGGTACATTCACTCTCTATGATACTAATGAGCTACCTCGGTAGCTAGTGTTGGCAGCAATCGACAAGATAAACCTGAGTGTCTACAGTATGGTAAACGACATGTGGGTGAATGCTGCGGCAAGTCTATCAACAGAGCTTGTTATAGATGTGGTTTGCGAGACCATTTCGTTCGAGATTGCACAGAACCTAATGAGAAAAATAAGATGCAGAATGCAAGATCGAGTGGTGCAACAGCTAGGGGTAGGCCACCGAGAAATGTAGGAGGCAGGAGTAGTAACCAGAGAGGGAATTCTGATGCAATAGTTCGATCCGAGGCTCGTGCACCCGCCATATCCCATTTGCGCACGAGTAGAGGCATCCTCCCCTGATGTTATCACTGGTACATTCACTCTCTATGATACTAATGTGCTTGCTTTGATTGATCCTGGTTCGACTCACTCTTATGTGTGTGAAACATTAGTATCCAGTAGGACACTACCTGTTGAGTCTACTGAGTTTGTGATACGGGTGTCAAATCCTTTGGGCCGATAAGTGTTAGTTGACAAGGTGTGTAAGAAATGTCCCTTAATAATCTGAAATTCCTGTTTTCCGGCTGATTTGATGTTACTACCATTTGATGAGTTTGATATTATTCTCGGAATGGACTGGTTAACCGTACATGACGCGGTGGTGAATTACAAGTGAAAGACAATAGATTTGTGATGTTTGAATGGCGAAATGATTCGGGTTGAATCTAATGATCGGAGCGGGTTACCGACGGTGATATCATCTGTGTTGGCTCGGAAATATGTGAAAAAGGGCTGTAAAGCTTATCTTGCATACGTACTGGATAGCAAGATATCAGAACAAAAGCTTGAGACTGTGCCTGTGGTTTGTGAGTATCCGGATGTGTTTCCTGAGGAATTACCGGGATTGCCACCTGTTAGAGAAGTTAAGTTTGGCATAGAATTGGTTCTGGGTACGACTCCAATTTCGAATCCTCCGTATCGTATGGCACCGACCGAGTTGAAAGAATTGAAATCTCAATTGCAAGAGTTGACCGACAGAGGCTTTGCGCGACCCAGCTTCTCACCCTGGGGTGCACCAGTCCTGTTTGTGAAAAAGAAGGACGGAACTATGAGAATGTGTATCGACTATCGACAATTGAACAAGGTGACTATAAAGAATAAATATTCGTAGCCACGAATTGATGATTTATTTGATCAGCTAAAGGGAGCTTCAGTGTTTTCAAAGATTGATCTGCGATCTGGCTATTATCAGTTGCGAGTCAAAGACTCAGACGTGCCTAAGACCGCTTTCAGAACGAGGTACGAACATTATGAGTTTTTAGTGATGTCGTTTGGGCTCACTAATGCCCCTGCAATTTTTATGGATCTGATGAATCGAGTGTTCAGACAGTATTTAGATCGGTTTGTGGTTGTGTTCATAGACGATATTTTGATTTATTCTCGCGACGAGATTGAGCATGCTGAACACCTGAGGCTTGTACTTCAGATTTTGCGAGATAAACAATTGTACTCAAAATTCACTAAATGTGAGTTCTGGTTACGCGAGGTCAGCTTTCTGGGACATGTTGTGTCCGCATCAGGTATACGAGTCGATCCAAACAAAATTTCAGCTATTCTCGATTAGAAACCTCCGAAGAACGTTTCAGAAGTTTGGAGCTTTTTGGGACTTGCCGGATATTATCGGTGATTTGTAAAAGGTTTTTCGATGATAGCAACCCCATTGACAAAGCTGCTTTAGAAAGATGTCAAATTTGAATGGTCTGAAAAGTGTCAGAAAAGTTTTGATCAGCTGAAAACTCTTTTGACAAAAGCCCCAATACTAGTTCAACCAGAGTCCGATAAAGAATTCGTGGTTTATAGTGATGCTTCTTTGAGCGGTTTGGGCTGTGTTTTGATGCAAGAGGGAAGAGTTGTTGCTTATGCTTCAAGGCAGTTAAAGCTTCACGAGAGAAACTATCCGACTCATGATATCGAGTTAGCTGCGATTGTGTTTGCTCTTAAAATTTGGCGTCATTACCTATTTGGAGAGAAATGTCATGTTTATTCAGATCATAAAAGCCTCAAGTATTTAATGATTTAGAGAGACTTGAATTTGAGACAACGGCGGTGGTTGGAATTGCTGAAAGATTACGAGCTTGTCATTGATTATCATCCGGGAAAGGCAAACGTAGTTGCCGATGCTCTTAGCTGGAAATTATTGTTTTCTTTGCGAGCGATGAATGTGCACTTTTCTGTATCTGCTAGTGAGGTGTTGATAGCAGAATTAAAAGCAAAACCAACATTGATACAACAAATCTGGGAAGCTCAAAAAGTTGATAATGATATGATACCAAAACAAGCACAGTGTAATTCGAATGAAAATTTAGAGTTTTTGATTGACGATGATGATTGCTTGAGATTTTGAAATAGATTGTGTATTCCGAGAAATTCCAAACTTATTTCGATGATTTTGAGTGAGGCTCATAATAGCTGAATATCGATTCGCCAGGGTAGCACAAAAATGTATAACGATCTGAAACAACAATACTGGTGGCACAGTATGAAACGAGACATCTCTAATTTTGTTTCTAAATGTTTAATATGTCAACAAGTGAAAGCGGAACATCAGGTGCCTTCAGGATTGTTACAGCTGATTATGATACCTGAGTGGAAATGGGATCGCATCACAATGGATTTCCTATCTGGTCTGCCTTTGACTTCGAGCAAGAAAGATTCAATCTGGGTTATTGTTGATAGATTGACTAAGTCAGCCCATTTTATTCCCGTCTGTATTGATTATTCACTGGATAAGCTTGTTGAACTGTATGTCTATCAGATTGTGAGATTGCACGGGGTGCCAACTTCTATTGTGTCAGATAGAGATCCGAGATTTGCATCGCGGTTTTGAAGGAAATTACAAGATGCGTTGGGTACCAAGCTACATTTTAGCACCGCTTTTTATCCCCAGACCGATGGTCAATCCGAGCGAATTATTCAGATACTTGAGGATATGTTGAGATGTTGCATCCTTGAGTTTAGTGGTTCGTGGGAACGATACTTACCTTTGATTGAATTCGCTTATAATAATAGTTTTTAATCGAGTATCCAGATGGCACCTTACGAGGCTTTATACGATCGTAAATGTCGTACACCATTGTTTTGGACCGAGCTTTGTGAAAATAAGATTTTCGGGGTTGATTTAATTAAAGATGCCGAACAGAAAGTAAAAGTGATCCATGAAAGTTTAAAAGCAGCGTCAGATCGTCAAAAATCTTATGCGGATTTGAAACGAAAAGACATTGAGTATCAAGTCAGAGACAAAGTATTTCTGAAAGTTTCACCGTAGAAAAAAGTGCTTAGATTTGGCCGAAAAGGCAAATTGAGTCTGAGATTTATCGGTCGTACGAGATTTCAGAACGGATTGGACCAGTTGCTTATAGATTGATTTTACCACCCAAACTTGAAAAGATTCATAATGTGTTTCATGTTTCGATGCTTAAACAGTATAGATTCGATCCCTCTCATGTGATTAGTCCTTCTGATATTGAAATTCAATCTGATTTGAGTTACGAAGAGGAACAAATTCGTATTTTGGCTCACGAGATGAAAGAATTACGGAATAAGAAAATTTTGTTAGTGAAAGTGTTGTGGGTTAAGCACGGGATAGAAGAAGCTACTTGGGAGCTTGAAGACGCTATGAAAGATCGATACCCTAATTATTCGCTGGTAAGATTTTCAGGGACGAAAATTTCCTAAGTGGGGGAGAGTTGTGACAACCCTAATTTGACCCTAGTCGAAAAGTGGTTTCGGGACCACAAAACCGAGTCAAAAAATAAAAAATAAAAACAAAAATAATAATTAAATGTTAAAGTACTTAGTTAATTAGTATTAGGTTAATGGTATGTGTATAAATTATTTAAATTATAAACTTTGTATGTGTGTTAAAAGTTGTATATGAATTTGGCCTTGGGAGAAATTTTAGTATAAAATGCTTGAATGTTAAACGTGGTTAATCCTTTAATGGCCGAATGAACTAAAAATCAAAGAAAGTACCGTGTGTTCTTTGTTATATGAAACAATTAGTAATTTTGATTTATAAATGAATTAGAAAGATGATTAAATTAGTTAACTTATAAATTCAAGCTCAAGAGCATAAAGGAGGAGAATCAAGTAAGGGAAAAGCAAAGGATATTGAGTAGCCGATCAAAGCCATCTCATCCGACATTAAGTAAGTCTTTAAGCAATTAGACTATGGCTATTTATTTTTATATGTAAATGTTGCGTATGGATTTGGAAAGGATATCTTTGTATGTATATGTAATAATAATGAATGAATTGGGCACTATGTGTGCGGATTCGTTAACCGAGCACTATGTGTGCGAGATCGGTTGTGGGGCACTATGTGTGCGGATTCATTAACCGAGCACTATGTGTGCCAGATCGGTTGTGGGGCACTATGTGTGCGGATTCGTTAACTGAGCACTATGTGTGCGAGATCGGTTGTGGGGCACTATGTGTGTGGATTCGTTAACCGAGCACTATGTGTGAGAGATCGATTGTGTGGCACTATGCGTACGAATTGGTTAAGAGAATATAAATTTTTGAAAGGCACAAAAGATGTGTGTGTGTGGAGTGTATATGTGTGCCTATTTATTTATGTTGGTTCATAAGAGTTTGAAAAGTTGATTATAAGCATACGGTTATATAAGATTGAGATTAATTGTGGTATACAATGTAGTTGACTATGGAGTTCTTAATGCATTAGGTTGTGGAACAATATAGCCTGTGGTTGAGCTGAATACTTTTTGTGATATGTGACATAAGGAGCATTTTAGTTTCGAATGAAATGCTAGATACAATGTTAACCATTATCTTTTCTTGTATAATTCTAGTTTGAATTGCTTATGACTTACTGAGTATTATCTCATTTAGAATTGTTTGTTTTCTGTATTTAGATCCTTGATTCGTTGTAGGCTCGGGACTATCACTAAAGTCATCACACTTATCATCAACATTTTGGTATCTGTAAAGAGGCTTTAAGTTTATAACTGTGGCATGTATAGGTTAGACGAAGATAAGTTTTGTATTTCTTTTTGAATGGTAATTATGTTTTTGTTGAGCCATGCGAAAATGGCACATGATCTACTTTTGAGATCTTAAAATGTTAAAGTTATGTTAACTAGTATGCGTAATTATGATATGGATGATAAGTTTTACTTGTGGAAGTACCTAATGTGAATGAATGAATCTCTTGCTTAATTGGATTTGGCTAATGGTAAGGGTTTATACCATTTGAATAATTGTTTATAATTAGGACAGAATTTAGTAAACTTATAATTTAAATCTCTGATTTATATGTATGAGAAATGTTCTAGAGTTGAGTTGATTTTGTAATACCTCGTGACCCTACTCTGGCGACGGTTACGGGCATAACAGTGTTGTAGAAATACCCCTGTAGGGTAGAATTACCGAGATACCCCTGTGGGGTAAAATTACCATTTTGCCCCTAGGGTCTTAAATGACTGTTTTGCCCTTGTGGGCAAGTGACTGACTTGGAACGTATGTTTGACGGATTTGATTGTAAATATATGTTGGTGATATGAATGACTTGACCGTGATTGTTTGATTCAAATATGGGCACGGCATTCTGCATACATGACATGTTGCATGGGTTAGGATTTTGTATGGAGGAAGATCTGATCTGTTAGGATCGCATGGTTGCTTGACGACTATGGATCCACCGAAGGCTTAAGAGCTGTATATTCGTACTGATTTGATAAGGTCGCATGGGTCGCCTGAGATGACTGTGGACCGATCAATGGCTGAGTGTCGATCATGTTACCGAAGGCTATGTGCTATTATTGTGGGCTTCGTATCGATATTGTCGGCTTCGTGCTGTCATTATGGGCTTGCGCCATTACCGAAGGCTGTGTGTCGTTATTGTGGGCTTCGTATCGATATTGTGGACTTCGTGCCGTTATTATAGGCTTTGTGCCATTACCGAAGGCTTTGTGCCAATATCACAGGCTTTGTGTCGATTATAGACACGTTACCGATGGCTTTGTGCCACGTATTCTGTTAAGTGGCTTTGCCACGTTATCTGATTCTGGTGGCAATGTCATATATACTATTAGAGGCTCTGCCTCGTTTTACTGTTATGGTGGCTTGGCCACAAATACTGTTATTGGCAGCTATGCTGCAACTGAGGTGTGCTGGCTAGGTGGGTTGAGTTATTCCCCACATGGTGTGCTGGTTGGTACGGGTGGTGTGATGGTTGGATTGGGTTGGGATTGCATTCACATTTTGATTCTGATTCTGTTTTTGTTAATTGATTTTGATTCTGATTCTGATTCTGATTTTGATACTGATTCTGGTTCGGATAATGTCTCTGATTTTGTATTGGGCTAAGGCCCATCTAGTACTGCCTTTTAAAAGGGGCTAAGGCCCAATTGATACTGGAACTGTGGTAGGGCAAAATTTTAATCCTTTTACATGACTGACTATTCGTATTTGTAGTAGGGGATTACACACTGAGTTTTCATAAACTCACCCCGTTTATTGACCTTTCAGGTAATCCCCAGCCTTAAACGGATCGGAGCTGTGAGGGACTCGGAGAAGGCCACACACTGCTTATGCTTTCTGTTTTGATTATTTACTCTCAAGTACTTTATTTTGGGTTTGGTTTGTAATAAGGCATTTTATAATTTCTGGATTTTTATTTGAAGGTTTTTATTTACTTTGAATTATATCTGCTAGAGGTGAATTGCGGTTTTTCAAAATGTTAACTATTTTCGAACACTACGTCTTCCGCAACTAACTAAATTAAGCTTTTGCACAAAGAAGGTTTTAAAGGTGATAATGTTTTTAAAAGGGATTAACTTTTAGTTGACCACGTGTTAAAAATAAACAAACACAAGTTTTAGTTTGCAACAAGTTTCTTTAAGAAGGGTTTCTTTGAAAACATGGTTTTTGAAAAACACTTCAATGTGGCACACCAGACTCGGGCCTAACTTCTAGGCTGGGTATGGGGTGTTACACCTACAATAGCCCGAACAGTCTACCAATGCATCCGTTAGTGGTGAGGAGGAACAAGAAGAAAGAGAGAAATAGGAAGAAGAAGCAAGTGAGGATGATGAAAAGATGGAAGCCGATGACCCCACACTGTATGTTGATGGTTTTGAGGTGGCTTTCACCCTTGAGTGACTCGCCACGATAGAGGTAGTCTTCAAAGGCCTGAGAACATCGAGGCATTAGGGCTACAAAAGGTTAGCCAACAAAGGAAAATGGAAGGAGATAGTTAGACCGGAGTCAGGCTCTGATGATGATTAGTTACATGTTTTCACTTTTTTCTTTTATTTTATTTTATGCGGCATGTAACTATAAACTACTAAATTAGTTTTCCAATTTTGTTTTTGGATTGGGTTTTTATTTTTATTTGTTTTTATCACTTGTATTTGTTTGGTTTTGTTGTTTGTGTTTTTGTGTAGCCACACTTTCAAGCATGAATGAGATTTGGGACAACTTGAGAATGGGAATTCTTGTACCTTCTAATCTTTTGTTTTGGACACACATTGGGGACAATGTGTAACGTAAGCATGGGGGGATGCACATCATTTTTAATTTTTTTTGTGTGTTTAATTGCATGCCTTCGATTTTTAGGTTAAATTTAAAAAAAATTCAAATTTTTTTCTTTTGCTTCTTTAATTTTCTTGTGATTACATGGTGGTTGGACAATAATTAGGCAATAGGCCATTGGATGTAAATATTGAATAAGTACTTTTGGAGTGTCAAGCATGTAAATTTTAATTGTGTAACACCCTGAATTTTGGGCCTAGAAGTATTAGGCCTTGAGTTTGGGATTGGTTAAAAGGCAGCTTGAATAATTTAAATGTGTTTAAAAATTTTACAATTGCATGTTTATTTTAATATTTAAGTGGTTGGTAGTGTGGGAAAAGTCTTGGGCTCGATCTAGGGCTTTAGCAAAATTTTACATTTTTTTCCTAAAGGACCCTGAGCATTAGGTGAAAGGCTTATTAATAAAGCCTAATGAAATTCAACGCAAAGGATACGATTGGCCCAGTGGTAAGATGGCGCTAGGAGTAGGGAGAGGTGCTAGGTTCAAGTTGCGATAGGTGTGAAATTTTGGTTGCTTTTTTTAAAAAAATTGGAGGTCGATAGAAAGACTTTAAAATTAATTAGGGAGGAAAGTTTACGCAAACAAGGTAGGCAGCATAGTGGCAAGGGACGTGTAATATAGCCAAGAGGCCAAGGGTTCGAAATGGGTGGTGGCAAGTATTTTTAGTTTTTTTGAAAAACCTAGTTGCGTGTTAATAGGCTTTAAAAGGAGTTGAGGATGGAATATATCATAAGGAGAGCCTAGGGTGTAGTGGCGAGAAGCATGCTATGGGATCTTAGAGGGTACAAGTTCGAACCCTAAGGAGGGCAAAGTTTTGGTTTTTTACTCTTAAGCAACTATGGCTTCAGTAAGTAAGCCTTATAAATATTCATGACCGAGTTATAGCACAAGAGGAGTTGCAGTGCAGTGGCCAGTAGCGTGTTGGAAGCCTAGGGGACTGGAGTTTGAGCTTCTGTATGGGCCAAAAGGGAGACAAATTTTGCTGTTGGGATGTCCAGTGGTTGTATTGAAGTAGAATTCTGCTGAGAGTAGACATTTAGATGGAATTGTTGATGAGGATTGGTGTGAAGGATGGAGATATAATTGGAGAAAAAGAAGGAATTTAATTTGGTGATAAGTTTGAACCAAATGGGGAACAAGGAAATGCAATTTGGGTAGGAGTTTTTAAGTACCGAATAAACAAGAAAAGGCCTTGCTTGTTTTGGTGCGTGAGTCACATGTTCTTAGGAAATTTTTTTTCCATCTCTTGGATCTCTTTTTCATGGGCAAGTGAAGGCACTTGTTGTGTATTTTTTTAAAAAAAAATTGCTTGGTCTAAAGAAACCTCTCAATCTTTCTTTTTCTTGTTGCTGAATCTCTGCACATATAATCCATTTTTCTTCTCTTTCTCCAAACCTTTATCGAATTGCTGCACGTGTGTTTTTGAGTGCTAGCATGGTAAGGGCTTCTATCAATTGTAAGTGTACTCATCTATATTTCTGGATTAATGGTTGGCTGAATGTTTTATGAAATGTTAAGAGTGACTTTTGATGGATGTAAGTCATTTGTCTGTTCAGCCTTTGATAGTTAAGGTTTGATGCAGATCTCAGAAGCTGTCATGGCTAGTGATTAGTGGAAGATTATTAGGGTTTGTCGATCAAGGTAAGGGGGTTAGTGTGGTTTCGGTTTTTAGTAAAGGAGGGAGATCTTTACTAAACGTATGATTAACTAATAGTTTTGATTGATTATAGGTTGGAGATTGGTGGTCTTGGGTGCGTTTTCTCTAAAAGGTGTGTACATACACCGTACACACGACGAATCGACAAAAGCCAAAATCCTGAAAAGTCGGAATGCTGAAAAGCCGAAAGGTTGGTGTCGGGAAACACACGAGCGTGCGAACATTCATGTGGAGGTACCGTTAGGCGACTGGGCCAAAATGGGCCAATTGGGCCCAATGGGCCCCTAAGCCCATCGCAAGTAAAATGAACGGATTAGTAGGATTTGACGAGTCGGTCAGGCTAATTATATGGTTTATGGTAGATTTGGCCTAATGGGCCATATAAGTGTATGGGCCCCATTTGGGCTACATATTGGGCCTTTAGGCCCAATGAATCTGTAACTCTTATAATAGTGGCATAAAATGCTCCGAATAATTGTGAAAATTTTAAAGGGCTAAATTGTGTACTCAGGCCCACGATGTGGTATGATTGATATGCCTAAGTGAATAATGACTAATATGCCCCTAAGGGAAAAATGACTAAAATGGCCTGTTTGATATATGTATGATTTGATGCATTCATGAGATATTATGTTGCATATGGGTTGGGTTATGATTGGAGGAAGTGTATATGACGCTCGCACGGTCGCTTGACGACTGTGGATCAAATAAAGGCTTTTAAGCCATAGCTCTGCTTCAATGATGAGTAGTGTCGCAACCGGTGCTACAACAGATATTATGATTAGTAGCTCTACTGCAACGATTAGTAGTACTACAACCTGTGCTAAAATAGGTGTGTAGGGATGGGTGGGTCGATATTCATATCCCCACAGAAGTGTAGGGTTGGAAGGGGGTGTGCAGGTTTGGATGGAAAAAATGTGCATTGCATATACATATTGATATTATTGTGATATGGGCTCAAGCCCAACTGAGGCCACTATGGGCTAAGGCCCAAAGGCCACCGATGTTGAATAGGGCTTAAGCCCAAATTATTTATTACATGTTATGTGTCTGTCGAGGGACGTACACACTGAGTTTTCGAAAACTCACTCCCTCCTTTAATTTTACAGGCGACCCACAGTAGGCGGCTTGACGTAGGAGAGGACTCAGAGGTGGCCACACTACGAGCTATTTATCGATTTAGTAGCTTCTTTTATTTTATCTTTAGTTTTTATTACTCGATTGTAATAAGGCCTTTTATCTCTGGTTGATTTTATATTTGGTTTTATTATTATAACTGCTAGATTTCTAAAATTAAACGTGTTTTCTAAAGTTACATAAACATTTAAATGTTTTCTTTTGCATGAACTTTCGCTATAATTAAACAAGAATTTAACAAGAATTTGAATGTTTTTAAAACAACAACTATTTTAGATTAAGCTTCCGCAACGATTAAGATTTTATAAGTAATAACGTCCTAAATAGGGAATAATCTTTTTAATAAACCATGTTGGGAATTGATCAAATGCAAACTGAGGTTTTACACAAATTTTTCAATGTGACACACCAGATTCGGGCCTAGCTTCTAGGTGGAGTTTGGGGTGTTACATTTAGGTACACACCTTATTGGAGAGAAATGTATTAGCCCATGAGCGTAGAACCTATATTCGTATCAAATACTTGGTTTAGTCCATTCATTAATAAGATCCATCACGTTTTTCTAATACCCAAAAACCAAACCTACCTCGACTCTGTCAACTTTTACCACCTAAGCCTTTGATTACAAATCGTGATCCCTCCTTGATCTAACTGCACCAAAACCATTATCAACCAACAACAGACTAAGTGAAAAGAGGGGAGCATTGGTAGGAAAGAAATAACATCCGCAACAAAAAACAATAAAAAAATCACCAACACTTTACCCTTGATTTATGCAGTAAAGAAAAGATGAATCTGCAACTTGTGATAGGATAATGAGAAAAGCTTCAGCAATAGATGAAAGAGAGAGATATTCGGCTATAGCTTGGCAGAGAAACAAGAAAAGAAGGAACTAAGGAAAGGGAAGGAATGGTCGACTAGAAAAATAGCAAGGGAGAAGGTATTAATCAAAGAAAATGAAATCGACTTAAGAAAAAAACCAAGCAACCGAATATGTACCACAAGAATAATAAAATAAAAATCGGCCACTTCCTAAAATGCCAAAACTCCAAATTGAAAACACTTCTTGTTTAAAAATTTGTGTAAAACCTCAGGTTGCATTTTAGTCATTTTACCCTTCGGGGCATATTAGTCATTATTCACTTAGGCATATTAATCATACCACATTGTGGGCATGAGTACACAATTTGGCCTGTTAAAATTTTCACAATTATTCGGAGCATTTTATGCCACTATTATAAGAGTTACAGATTCATTGGGCTTAGAGGCCCAATACGTAGCCCAAATGGGGCCCATACACTTATATGGCCCATTAGGCCCAAATCTACCATAAACCACGTAATTAGCCTGACCGGCTCGTCAAATCCTACTAATTCGTCCATTTTACTTGCGATGGGCCTAGGGGCCCAATTGGCCCATTTCGGCCCAGTCGCCATAACGTCTGGGCCGGGTTTGGAGTGTTACAGATTGATATTAGATAATTTAATATTCTTAGAAGTAGACTGATTAGTTCAATAAGTTAATTTTGTTAATAGACTAAAGGAAAGTGTTCTTAATGAAAAAAAAATGTTTAAATTGTGCCATAAGATAAATGGATCATGTAGATACTTGTAGATAAATAAAGCTTGGATTGTTAATTGTCATCCAAATAATTTTAAGCATGATAGAAAATGTAACTTGTGAAATGTTTTAGGAAGGACTTAGTCATTATTTGATAAGCATCGAGCTAAAAAGATTTAACCTTATACTATTGACCATTAGTTCCCATAATTTGAGCCTCATGTAATCCTTTCTTGGTGAGCCTTATCTCTAAAGTCTTGAGCCTAAATGCACCCTCTTTGTCCCATACTAAAATGCAATATTAAATGGACAGAGAGCCATGAATATTGAGGGTAGGTAGGAACATTATGCTAGCTTTGAATGGTTTGTGAGAGAAAAAGAAGAGGCTACATGATATGGTATGTATTGAACCTTGCTAAGTAAATTAGCACAAAAAATTCATATATATTGTGTAAATAAAAGTAAGAAAAATTAGAAAAACAAGCTCAAATGACAAATAAAATTCGAGCTTTCAAAGAAGACTTTCCATTCATAATATGTTAAAACTTGCTAGTTTACTGCACGTACCAATATCATGTAGTATCTTCTAAGTTTTTGGAGAGATAAGAAAGGTGGAAGAATGAGAAATAAGAAGGCAAGCTTTAAGAATAATTTGCAGGCGAATGGGGGACAATGTCATGTGCTATAACACCCCAAACCTGACCCAGAAGTTAGGCCTGAGTTTGGCGTGTCACATTGAAGTATTTTTCGAAAACCGTGTTTTTATTGTAAACCCTTCTTGTTGTTTAAAACTTTTGTTGAAATCTCAGCTCGTGTTTGTTTATTTTCAAAACATGGTTTACTAAAAAGCTATTCCTTTTTTAAAACGTTATTAATTACTTTGTAAAATCTTTTTCAGTTACAGAAGCTTAATTTATAAATAAATGATTTATGGAAATGTAGTGTGGTTTTAAAATAGTTAACATTTTGGAAATTTGTGATTCACCTCTAATAGATATAATTCAAAATAATAAAAACCTAAAATTAAAATCCAAAACTTTAAGAGGCCTTATTACAAACCAAAGCCAACATAAAGTACTTATGAATGACTTAATAGAAAAACAGATGCAGATGTGTGGCCATTTCCGAGTCTCTCACAGCTCTGATCCGTCTAAGGCTGGGGATTACCTGAAAAGTTAATAAATGGGGTAAGCTTATGAAAAACTCAGTGTGTAATCCCCTTTACTAAAGTAACAGTCAGTAAACAAAATTATGTACAGTCTGGGCCAGAGCCCTTTAACAGAAATAGACCAGTCCAATACAGAGCATACGTGGACTAAGCCCACCACAATATCATTTGGGTCACAGCCCATAACAGAATCAATTGGGCCCAGCACAAAATAAGAACAGAACAAGTGGCTTAAGCCCAATCCAGAGACAGACCTCAAAAGTAGACATGCAACAGTGTGAGTATGCATCCCATCCCAATCCAGCCAACACACCACAGTACCAACCCTACACATCTGTGGGGAATAAATCAACCCACCCAGCCAACACACCAAGCTTAGCACCGGTTGCGGCACTAAGTCAACAGAAAAGCTCAACGCCGTAGATAGAAGAACTAAAAGTCGTAAATATCACAGCAACACTGCCAAATAACAGAACGGCTGGAAGCCATAAGCAGAATGGTACAAAGCCATCAATAACTGCATTATGTTAGGCACATAGCCATCAACTAGGGTAACATAACCGGTACACAGCCATGGGTAAATGTGAATGACACATAGTCATCAACAAATGCAATTGGCACATAGCCGTAGGTAAGTATAATTGGCACAAAGCCATAATCAAGGTAGCACAGAGCCACAATTAGGTCGACACAGAGCCGTAATCAGAACAAGTGGCTTTAAGTCATCAATACTGGATTCAAAGTTATCTTTTGCGACCCGTGCGGTCCTATTCAAACAGAACTGGGTCCACAGTTGTCTCGCGCGACCCGTGCGACCTTATCAGAATAGATCTTCCTCCATAAACAATATCTCAACCCCATGCAGCATGTCATGTATGTGAAACGTCATGCCCATGCACAATCATACAAATCACAGTCACAACAGTCCAATCAAAGTCATACATTCTCAGTCAAACATAGTCAAATCAATCAAATTGTATCACCAGTGAGTCATCTACCCTTAAGGGGCAAAACGATCTTTTTACCCATTAAGGGTATTTTAGTCATTTCATCCTACAGGGGTATTTTGGTAATCTCATACTACGGGGGTATTTTAGTAATTTTACCCTACAAGGGTATTTCGGTAATTCCACAAACCCAGGAGATTTCTATAATTTCACAAATCGAGGGTATTTCAGTAATTTCATAAATCGAGGGTATTTCAGTAATTTTACAAATTGGGGGTATTTCAGTAATTTTAAAATTTAGGGTATTTTGGTAATTTTGCAATCTAGGGGTATTTTGGTAATTTTGCAAACTAGGGGTATTAAGGTAATTTTGCAAACTGGGGGTATTTTGGTAATTTGCCATCCAGTGGTATTTTGATAATTTTGAAAACCAGGGGTATTTCGATAATTTTGCAAACAAGGGTTTTAATGACCCAATCGAAGGTCCATCGTCGCCTTGAGCGACTTTTTATAACCTAAATAGGCAAGACGGGGTAATTGGGCCTAAGGCCCATTATTCGGCCCAAGTGGGCCCACACTCTCATGTGGCCCATTTAGCGCAGAAACAACTACAGTTTTGCGAACACACAACCCAAATCAATCACTTATCCCATCATACCCTTTTTGCCAAAAATAAGCTTAACTATACCAACTACATAGTCCGAACCAACAGTAGCCTTATAACATACAATTTAATCCGTGTGGGTCCTACAGGCCCATTGGGCCCACACGGCCCGTTTCAGTCCATCGAGGCCCATAAACATTCTAAGCCACGTGCACGACATGGCCAATCCAACCTTTCCACCTTATAGTGATATTCAGCCCACTAGGCCCACCATGGCTCGTACGGCCCAAGTCCACGAGATCACTAGTGGTGGCCTCATTTGTCGTACGCCCACATTTCGTGGGCTCAGTACACCACACCTGTGATCGCAAGCCCATGTGGCCTCATAAGCCATATTTCCGGCTTTTCAGCATTATGCCGATCTACAATCAAAATAGTACGAAATATGCACTTTTGGCTTTTCAGCCGACCATCAAAATAGCATATAGATATACACATTTCTACGAATTTTAAGCCTACTTCCATTTATAAGGTATGGATACACACCTGTTTTGCGACAAACACTATCGATCCACGAGTACCCAACCTTGATTGCATGAACATGGTCTGACCCACCTAAATTGTTGACGATAATCGATCACGTCCACTTAACTGTTAGACTGCATTATTAGCGAAATCAAACAATCAAATCATAGAAGACTACCCATTGTCTAATTAAAAACCTCAAACCAAGGATGGGAAAAAATAGGGCATTCGACCAGCACCCTGGAATATCGACCCATAGACTTACCTTTACACAAGCAATAAGAACACGGTTCCGATGACACCACCCCTTCACCTTTCGAGAAACTCTGAATAAAATGAATAGTAGTCTGTGAACATAAGGGGGAAAATTTGGCAATAAGAAGAGAAAGGATTTTTCAGTTCGATTTAGAACAAGAGAATAAAGAAACAAATCTTACCGGTTTGTGTACTACTTCTTGAGTCGACAGAGAACATAGGAGAACGACACAGAGATGGATGATAGAATAACAATATCTGGCAAAGAGAGTGACAAACAATATTCAGTCTAATGAAAAGGGAGAAAAAGATAATACAGAGTAATAAGAATAGAGTGGTTCGATTAATACAAAGGCTAAAGCCGAATGTGCTAGAGTGAAGTGAAGAGAAGAATATTTGGCTCAAAGTGACAAGGAAGACAATACCGAGAGAAGAGAGTAACGAAGAGGAGCTATAATCGGTTTAAGAAAAGGAAGTAAAATAGAAGAAATGAGAATGGAAAGCCATTTCGGCAAGGGTTCAACTGCAGAGAAAGAATAGTGTAACGTTGGAGACACTGGGCAAACTTTCGTAACACACCAAAACCAAAAATGAATAATAAAAACATCCCAAATGGTATGCTAATAAATTCGGCACCTACTCACCCTCTAGTTGCCGAAAAGGCACAAAATGTCTTCACTTAGCGAATTTGCACATGCAAGGTACCAAATTCGACTACACTCTCCTCCACCTTCAAATCCCAAGATTTTCTCCTTAATTTTCTCCATATTTTGCTCATTGATTCACTCCAACTCCCCATTCAAACTCAATTCAAATCCTTTTGACCAATTCAAACTTCACCCTTTTACCAAGTCCACAACAACCCCAAAGAATTTGAATCCACCTCAAACTCTTACCATTCACGAAGCAAAATAAATACCCTTTGCCAACAATGGGATTCGAACCCACTCCCTCTCATATGCTCAAAAATGCCACCACCAGTGAACCAAACAAGATTCTTATGACACACAACGAGCACAAATAATTATAAGTCCTATAAGCTAACGTCCCAGTTTATTTAAGAGCCCAATATAAAAACCTTGCAAATGCTAGGGCTTGAACCCCAAACCACTTGTACACTCCTAACGCCACCTTGCCACTAGACCACATGCTTTCTTGTGTCACATTTCCCCATAATTAATTCTTAAAGCCTTCAATCAAATGCCAAGGTCCTACTACAAGAAAAACTAAAATTTTGCTAGTGCCCTGGTTTGAACCCAGGACTTCCCAAATCGCCCCAAGCACTCTAAATCACTTAAACAACATACCAAACATGCCATTGTGATATTTATAAGGACACTTTGAAAGAAATATTTAGGCCACCTTTTAACCGATCCCAAGCACAAGGCCCAATACTCCTAGGCCCAAATTTTATTACAACTTTACCCCCTTAAAGAAATTTCGTTCTTGAAATTTCCAACCAAAAAGGTAGTTGTATAACAAGTACACCATTATGCTACCGTTGCATAGTTTAATCCTAATATTAACTCACTTCTAGTTTAAACTTGAAACATCTTGTACACACTCAAAACATCTAACCATTGAAGCAAACAGATAATTGTCACACATGCATACAATTTTTACAACCAAACATCACATTCAATCAAAACACACACCTGACTAAAAAAGGACCATGCAATCCCGAACTCGGTACTCCTTAGACCCATATCTAAGGAAGGCTCCTACTTTCCTCCGGCATTCACTCGGATGGCGTCTTTTGCAATGCTTGCAAGCTGAAAAGTTTGGACGTGTCTTAACATGTTTCACAAAATGACACGTGTTTCTAAGGACTACAATCCCTTTTCTTCGAGTAGTTCAAGCATCCAGCCTAAAGCGATTCATTCATCTCCTTAATTCTAGCCTCGAATACCTCTTCCAGCACTTCCCTTACTATTCAGGTCAGTGCCTCAGCACTGAGCTGAACCATCTCTTGATCTGGTGAAACAAGCAACTCCTTGTGACCTTGTTCACCTTCAGAACCCATATCAATATTGTCCCTAACTTAGAAATCTACATTTCCAAAACATATATAAAATAAATATAAAATCTAACTGTAAACATAGTCTTAGAAACTTATAGATTCAACGCCGGAAACTCGGTAAACCACACTTCCAAAAACATTCAGGAAAACATTTCAAATACCTCAAATCTTTTCAATCCTTTTTTAAATAATTCTTTCAGAAATCCTATTTTTAAGAACCCAATCCACAGCTGAGTTTTTCAAACCTAGCTCTGATACCACTAAATATAACACCCCAAACCCAGCCCCGAAGTTAGGCTCGAATTTGGCGTGTCACATTGAAGTGTTTTTCAAAAATTGTGTTTTCATTGTAAACCCTTCTTGTTATTTAAAAATTTTGTTGAAATCTTAGCTCGCGTTTGTTTATTTTCAAAACGTGGTTTACTAAAAAGCTATTTCCTTTTTAAAACGTTATTAATTACTTTGTAAAATCTTTTTCAGTTGTAAAAGCTTAATTTATAAATAAATGATTTATGGAAACGTAGTGTGGTTTTAAAACAGTTAACATTTTGGAAATCTGTGATTCACCTCTAATAGATATAATTCAAAATAAATAAAAACCTAAAATTAAAATCCAAAACTTTAAGAGGCCTTATTACAAACCAAACCCAAAATAAAGTACTTATGAATGGCTTAATAGAAAAATAGATGCAGATGCGTGGCCATTTCCGAGTCTCTAGCAGCTCCGGCCCGTCTAAGACTAGGGATTACATGAAAAGTTAATAAACGGGGTGAGTTTACAAAAAACTCAGTGTGTAATACCCTTTACTAAAGTAACAGTCAGTAAATAGAATTAAGTACAGTCTGGGCCAGAGCCTTTTAACAAAAACAGACCAGTCCAGTACAGAGCATACGTGGGCTAAGCCCACTACAATATCATTTGGGTCAAGCCCATAACAGAGTCAATTGGGCATAGCCCAAAACAATAATAGAACAAGTAGCCTAAGCTGAATCCAGAGACAGACCTCAAAAGCAAACATGCAATATTGTGAGTATACATCTCATCCTAATCCAGCCAACACACCACTCGTACCAACCCTACACATCTGTGGGGAAAAAATCAACCCACCCAGCCAACACACCAAGCTTAGCACCAGTTGCGGCACTAAGTCAACAAAATGGCTCAAAGCCGTAGATAGAACAGCTAGAAGCCGTAAATATCGTAGCAATGCTGCCAAATAACAGAACAGCTGTAAGCCGTAGCAGAATGACACCAAGCTATCGATAACTGTATTATGTTAGGCACATAGCCATCAACTAGGGTAACATAACCGACACATAGCCTTGGATAAATGTGAATGACACATAGTCATCAATAAATGCAATTGGCACGTACCCATAGGTAAGTACAATTGGCACAAAACCAAAATCAAGGTTACACAGAGCCACAATTAGGTCGGCACAGAGTCGTAATCAGAACAAGTGGCTTTAAGTCATCAATACTGGATTCAAAGTCATACAAATTGTATCACCAGTGAGTCATCTACCCTCGATGGGCAAAATGGTCTTTTTACCCATTAGGGGTATTTTAGTCATTTCATCCTACAAGGGTATTTTGGTAATCTCATACTATGGGGGTATTTTAGTAATTCTACCCTATAAAGGTATTTCGGTAATTCCACAAACCCAGGGTATTTCTGTAATTTCACAAATCGAGAGTATTTCGATAATTTTGCAAATTAGGAGTATTTTGGTAATTTTGCAAATCGGGGGTATTTTGGTAATTTCACAAATCGGTGGTATTTTGGTAATTTTGCAAACTAGGGGTATTTTGATAATTTTGTAAATCGGGGGTATTTTGGTAATTTACAAACCAGGGTATGTCGGTAATTTTGCAAACCAAGGTCTTAATGACCCAACCGAAGGTCCATTGTCACCTCGAGTGACTTTTTATAACCTAAACAGGTAAAACGGGTTAATTGGGCCTAAGGCCCATTGCTCGGCCCAATTGGGCCCACACTCTTGTGTGGCCTATTTAGCTCAGAAACAACTACGGTTATGCGAACACACAACCCAAATCAATCACTTATCCCATCACATACATTTTATTTGTGTGGGCCCCAAGCCCATTGGGGGTATTTTAGTCATTTCATCCTACAGGGGTATTTTGGTAATCTCATACTACGGGGGTATTTTAGTAATTCTACCCTACAAGGGTATTTTGGTAATTCCATAAACCCAGGGTATTTCTGTAATTTCACAAATCGGGGGTATTTCAGTAATTTCACAAATTAGGAGTATTTTGGTAATTTTGCAAATTGAGGGTATTTCGGTAATTTCATAAATTGGGGGTATTTTGGTAATTTTACAAACTAGGGGTATGTTGGTAATTTTGCAAACCAGGGTCTTAATGACCCAACCGAAAGTCCATTATAGCCTCGAGTGACTTTTTATAACCTAAACAGGTAAAACGGCTTAATTGGGCCTAAAGCCCATTACTCGGCCCAATTGGGCCCACACTCTTGTATGGCCCATTTAGCTTAGAAACAACTACGGTTATGCGAACACACAACCCTAATCAATCACTTATCCTATCACATACATTTTATCAGTGTGGGTCCACAAGCCCATTGGGCCCACACAACCCTTTTAGCCTAAAATAGACTTAACTATACCAACTACATAGTCCGAACCAACAGTAGCCTTATAACACACAATTTAATTCGCATGGGCCCCACAGGCCCATTAGGCCCACACGGCCCATTTCTGTCCATCGAGGCCTATAAACATTCTAAGCCACATACGCGACATGGCCAGTCTAAGCTTTTTACCTTACAATGAGATTCACCCATATGGGCTCACAGGCCCATTAGGCCCAATGTGGCCTATACGGCCCCAGTCCACGAGATTACTCGTGATGGCCTTATTCGTCGTACGCTCACATTTCGTGGGCTCAATACACCACACCTGCGATCGTACACCCATGTGGCCTCATACGCCATATTTTTAGCTTTTCAACATTAAGCCGATCTACAATCAAAACAATACGAATTACGCACTTTTGGCTTTTGAGTCGACCATCAAAATAGCATACAGATATACACATGTCTATGGCTTTTAAGCCTACTTCCGTTTATATGGTACAGATACACATCTATTTTGTGACAAACGCTATTGATCAACGAGTACCCAACCTTGATTGTACAAACGTGGTCTGACCCACATAAACTATTGACGACAATTGATCACACCCACTTAACTATTAAACTGCATTATTAGCGAAATCCAACAATCAAATCATAGAAGACTACCCATTGTCTAATTAAAAACCTCAAACCAAGGATGGTAAAAAAATAGGGCATTCGGCCAGCAACTTGGAATATTAGCCCATAGACTTACCTTTACACAAGTGATAAGAACACGGTTTCGATAACTAAATTCCCTCACAACACCTTCACCTTTCTATAAACTCTGAGTAAAATGAATAGCACTTTATGAACATAAGGGGCAAAATTCGACAATAAGAAGAAAAAGGATTTTTCAGTTTGATTTAGAACAATAGAAGAAAGAAAGAAATCTTACTGGTTTGTGTACTACTTCTTGAGCCGATAGAGAACATAAGAGAACGACACAAAGATGGATGATAGAATAACAATATTTGGAAAAGAGAGTGACAAACAATATTAGGTTTAATGAAAAGGGAGAAAAAGATAATACAGAGCAGTAAGAATAGAGTGGTTTGATTAATACAAAGGCTAAAGCTGAATGTGCCAAAGTGAAGTGAAGAGAAGAATATTCGGCTCAAAGTGACAAGGGAGACAATGCCGAGAGAAGAGAGTAATGAAGATGAGCTATAATCGATTTAAGAAAAGGAAGTAAAATAGAAGAAATGAGAATGGAAAGCCATTTCGGCAAGGGTTTAACCGCAGAGAAAGAATAGTGTAACATTGGAGACACTGGGTAAACTTTCGTAGCACACCAAAACCAAAAATGAATAATAACAAACTCCCAAATGGTATCCTAATAAATTTGGCACCTACTCACCCCCTAGTTACCGAAAAGGCACAAAATGTCTTCACTTGCAGAATTTGCACATGTAAGGTACCAAATTCGGCTACACTCTCCTCCACCTTCAAATCCCAAGATTTTCTCCTTAATTTCCTTCATATTTTGCTCCTTGATTCACTCCAACTCCCCATTCAAACTCAATTCAAATCCCTTTGACCAATTCAAACTTCACCCTTTTACCAAGCCCACAACAACCCCAAAGAATTTGAATCCACCTCAAACTCTTACCATTCACGAAGCAAAATAAATACCCTTTGCTAACAATGGGATTCGAACCCACTCCCTCTCATATACTCAAACACACCACCACCAGTGAACTAAACAAGCTTCTTATGACACACAATAAGCACAAATAATTATAAGTCCTATAAGCTAACGTCCCAGTTCACTTAAGAGCCCAAAATAAAAACCTTGCAAATGCCAGGGCTTGGACCCCAGACCACCTATACACTCCTAACGCCACCTTGCCACTAGACCACATGCTTCTTTGTGTCATATTTCCCCACATTTAATTCTTAAAGCCTATAATCAAACGCCAAGGTCCTACTACAAGAAAAACTAAAATTTCGCTAGTGCCCTATTTTGAACCCAGGACTTCCCAAACCTCCCCAAACACTCTAAATCACTTAAACAACATACCAAACATGCCATTGTGATATTTATAAGCATACTTTAAAAGAAATATTTAGGCCGCCTTCTAACCAATCCCAAGCTCAAGGCCTAATACTTCTAGGCCTAAATTTTGGGCGTTACATGTGCTTTATTGTTTCTAGTTCTTGAAACCTGTAACACCCTAAACCCGGGCTAGACGTTATGGCCGTATTTGGAAGTGTCACATTGAAGTGTTTCAAAATCATGTTTCACTATAACTAGATTTGTTGTAAAAACCCTTGTTCTTTAAGGTTTGAAGAAAACATCATTCCGTTACCCTTAATTAATCAGATTATGAAAGTTGTTTGCTTTGGAAAAACATAATGATTGCGGAAGCTTTGTTTGAATTCTCATTTGTTTTGAAAACGTAGTTTTTAGACAACAGATATCTTTTTGTAAAATGTGCCCTAGAGCTAACAAATTTTAAATGAAACAATTAAAACCAATATTTAAGAAAAAAATTAAATAGTGGCCTTATTACAAACTCAAAATAAAAACCATAATTAAAGTAAATGAAAATTTAAAAGCAGTGTAAAAGCAAAGTGTGGCCGCCTCCAAGTCCATGTAGCACTGAATCGCCTATGCCTCGGTATTACCTGTACAGTAAAATAAAAGGGTGAGTATACGAATACTCAGTGTGTAACCCCGGTAATAACAATATAACAAAAATATTCTGGGCTAGAGCCCATTTCAGTAGCATATCACAATCAGTGGGCCTAAGCCCATTACAATAACAGTATAGCATGTAATCAGAATCCTACCCAACCATCCTCTACACTCCATCTCCGTCCAACCCATCACTCTATGTGGGGATATAATCAACCCACCCAATCCAACACTCCACAGTGTAGTACTGATGCGGCACTATCGATAAATATGCAGCAAAGCTACCAGAATATTAGGCTGTAAGCCACAGAATAATGCAGCGAAGCTGGCAAAATAGTACACTTCCTCTATAAACATATACCTCATCCCCCATGTAATGCAACATATTAAAAGACATGCTAACATGATATAGATAACTCATACAAAGCATTTTATATTATACATATTTAATCAGAAAACATACAGAGTCAAAACAGTCGTTTTACCCCTAGAGGGTATTTTGGTCATTTTGCCCCTTAGAGGCATTTTAGTCATTAATCAGTGTGGTCCTACGTATGTGAAGGCCCATCAGTAGGCCCATGATTATGTAGTGACACATGCAACCAAACAGTCCAGAGATTCAAATACGGACTAAAGCCCTTTCGACCTGTTTCGGCCCAACTCATCAAATCGCTCATGAAAGCATTTTTCTGATGTAGGTCCACAATCCGTGGCCTCAATCAATCACATGAGCGTTCGCATGCCCATGTGGCCATCAGCCTATCCTTCGGCTTTTAGCTGACTGACAGTCAAAGCAGTGTATACAGTTACACACCTTTTCACGTAGAGTACTAAATAATCCTGAGCGTCATCACCTAAATTAAACATAACACACAGTTAAACCACTTATCTAAAGAATTAAGGAAATACTAATCCAAACACTTAGCCAAAGTATTTGCTATCACTTGCCTTCACTAGAGTGATCAATCGCGATTTGCCTAGTCAAACCGCAGTTTGAAGCGGTCACCCGTCCGCATCCCGGAGAAAAGTCCCTAACTGCCGACACAATCAAACCATAGTTTGACGCGATCACCCTTCCGCATCCCGGCGGAAAGTCCCTAACTGTCGACACTCTACGTTGCTTGAACTTGGGACTAGAAACAGCGAGTGCACTTCCAGTAGATACTCTTCCACGACCACCTTCAGTCCGATTATCGCTTGCCTCTATGATATTTTCCAAAAGCCACAAAACCAATGCTTAAATGAAAACAATAATCACATAAGGGTACACGTAATCTTCCAAATAACATAAGCAACACTAGCGATTAAGGTACTTACCCAAAACTAGAAAGCGTTCACAATGGAAAGGAATTCAATCTCGGCCACTTGATCAATATTGAAATCGAGAATCGGGAAGGTAAAGGGTACAATCGGTTCAAAAAGGAGCAGAAAAGAAAGTTGAGTATAATATATTCGACTATTGTTGCATAGAGGAAAAAGAGAGAATGAATGGCGGTGATGCAATCGGCCCAATTTCAATTCCCTTCCCAAGCAAAGAACAATGGTGAGTTCAGCTAGGAAAGGTAACACAAAACAAATGAGATAGGGCAAGAGAAAAATAATTAAAGGTAGGGAAGGATCAGCTAAAGAAAGAAAGATGGAGATCAATGAACCCAACGCATACTTTGACTATCTAAGCAATTCGGTTTGAAACATAGAATGAAGAACAACAATACCTGATTTTTTTAGAGGAATGAAAAGAGTACATAAGAATTCAACAATGTACCCAAAAGAAATTCGGCACACCAAGATTGAACAAAAGGCCAAACAGGTACCTAAGCCAAACTGAAAGAAAAGAGAAACACAAGGAATCTCAAAATCAATACTCACATTCGGCACAAAAGACTTTTGTTAGAGCAAAGAATAGCTACCCTCGGTCAACACTTAGATCATGAAAACAAAAGAGGAAAGCAATCCAAAATCCTCAATCAAAAGTCGAAATATCCTAGCCTAATCACCCTAATTTGGCAACAAAAACTCTCACCCCATTCAGTCAAAGCTAGAACAAAAAGGAAAGCAAATTTAAAACCTTTATTAGCTATATCTCAAATGACTGAATAGCACCAAAATAGTCCCATATTCGGTCAATACTTCTCATAATAATTCCTTTAATAGCAGCCTAAAATCAGCCAGCAATCAGTCCAAATCCACCACTTAACCACCGCTTGACCAAATCAGCTATTACCATAATCAGCTAGCCTCAAATCTTCCTTGCATGAGTAGCAAAAATTAAACCTCTTTTGCGCAGGACGAAGCTCGAACTGTAGCCCTCCAGGTTTTCCAACACGCTGCTGGCCACTACACTGTAATCCATCTTATGCTATAATTCGGTCACAACAGATTATAAGTCTTACAAGCTGAAGCCACGTTTTATTCAAGAGAAAAAAATAAAAATTCTGCCTATCATAGGTTTCGAACCTTCTCCCTTCCAAATGCCCAACACACTTTTTTCCACCCTTCCACAGTCTCTTTTTGTATCATAAATCACTCCTAAATAATTATAAGATTTAAACGCCAGCTTCTATGCCCATATATGCGAAAATAAAAGAATTATACTAGGGCCAGGACTTGAACCTTGGACCACTCCTTACTTCCTAACGCTCCTAGCCACCAGACCACCTACTTCTATACGTCAAGCTTTAACCAAAAATATTTATAAGCCTTTCCTTGTAACGCCAATTTCCACATAATGAGAAAAACTAAAATTTTTCTTAAAGTCTCTTTTTGAACCTAGGACTTCTCAGACGTCCAAAAGCACTCCAAATCACTTAACCAACAAACCAAACATGAAATTGTGAAATTTTTCTTGACTACAAAAATCTAAATTTCTCCAATACATGAAGACCATTTCTCCTAAGCCCAAAATTTGGGGCGTTACAAAACCGTTTAAAGTGACCTTTTGTTTGAATTCTGAACTGTCCTAATCCTTTGAATGTTACAAGTCTAGAAAACCTTTGGGACTCGAATATTCCACTAGCACGTTTCTCTTAACTTGCTTGCATTATTTCGGATGAGCGCTTTCAATTCGCTTTATGTATCTGTAATGTATCCACATAGTCCATTTTAATGGATAACATAATTGTACATATCATCATTTGAATTACCTCTAGATCTGTTAGCATTCTAATTTACTAAACTAGTTTTGTTTGCTTTAAGAATAACCAAGTTAGTTAAATGTCATGCTTAAATTGCATGTGAGATAACTTGGGTGCAAATTTGATATTTTACTACCATGTTGCCTTTTTGTCCAATTTAGTCTAAGGGTCATCTCTTTTTTTTTTTTGCATTTTTTGTGTGTTTGCTTGAGGACAAGCAAAGAGTTAAGTGTGGGGGAGTCAGATTTGCCATAATATGATATGTCAAATTAAGCTTCCTCATTATACTTAAGGAGCTTGTTTTCAAGCAAATTAGTGTCTTTTCTATAGTTTAGCTTAGTTTTTATATTTTATATTCAATAAGTGTTTAATTTTTTTCTTTTTTTTTGCTCATTTTGAGACCTAAATTGGCCAAATACGTCATTTAAACCTTAACAATCAATTGAGTGTTGTAGGAACTCAATAGTGGCTTGATTTTTTAGCAAAAACATCACCAAGGAGGGGTAATTACAATATTGAAGCATGGATATCACGATACCCTCAACAGTCATGAAATGAAGAAAAGAATGAAGACCACCTACAGTGGTATCGCGATATCCTCCTTGGGAATCATGATACCTAACACCTAGCCTTCAAAAGGAACACCCCATTCAGAAACTACCGATGATATTGTGATACCAGACCATGGGTATCGCAATATCGCTGTCATGAGGGGACAAGAATTGACATCAATGGAATACCTTGTCCAACCGAAGCACCAATAAAAAAGACACGTGATCTACCACAAATCATAGTGACAGATTAAGTATTTTTCGAAACTTAACGTGCTAGTTTTCTATTCATTTTAATATATTTGATTGCATTTTCACATTTCTTAGTTTAGATTTAAAATATTGCAAAATAAGCATTTTTACGTATTATTTTGACTTAGTTGACCTAATGGGCCAATACCGACCAGAATGTATGTTTAAACCCTAGGATTGATGACCCTAGGAAGTAATCTAGTATAAACAAGGTCAAGAGATAAGTTTACCGAGTAAATCATGGATTTATCTAAGTCAGGAAAGTGAGGTCAAGAGATAAGTGTGAATGTCAATTAGTTAAGTAGTAGAGGCCGAGAGGTAATCTTATTTATTTAATAATTAATTCGCTAATGAAAACTCAAATTTCGAAGTTAATTACAATCACTGAAGCAAGTTAATGTTCTGTCTGTTAATTGAGATATCTTTGTTGTTAACTTTATTATTAGTAGTTAGTTCTTATTCTACAAATTTAATTATCATAATTCGATTTTTGGTGATTACTGTTTAGACCTACTAGTGTAGATATTATATTTAGATTTAATTCAACCTCCCTTGGGTACGATCCTCGAATACTTCCCTGTGTTCCATTGTAACACTAAACTATATTAAAATTTGACCTGTTCTCTTGTAGATATCGCACCGATTTTATATATTTCTATTTGTACAATTTGTACTCTAAATGTTCACACATTTGGAGGTGGTCAATACATTAAGAGGCATTTTATTAAAGAAAAAGGGGTCAAGATAGCTAGTAAAAAGAGCCAAAAATTGGCTATAGAGAGAGAGACGAGGCATTAGGCACATTTTTAGTCATCTTCTTAGTTTTTTCTTTCATTTCTAAGGTTTTAGTTCTTCTCTGCCATGGATGCAGATTTATTTTCTACTAATTTCCTTGTATGGGTATTTTGTTCAATAAAGGGGTTAGAATAACTACTTAAAAAAGCCAAAAATTGGTTGAAGAGAGAGAAAGGAGGAGGCATTAGGCATAAGTTTGAGTCATCTTCTTATCTTTTATTTCATTTATAGAGTTTTAGCTTTTCTCCTCCATAGATGTAGATTTAATTTTCTGCTAGTTTCATTGTGCTTCTTTACAATCTTAATGTTAGTTAACACTGTAACTTAGATTTATTTACCTTTTTAGAACCTTTAGCTTGCTTTTAATGAAATTTTAATCTCTAATTTAATGTTATTTTAGTTTGTTTTCTTTTTATTTATTAAAAATATCATCTTTATTGCTCTTGTTCATTTATCTCGTTCTTAGTTGTTTTTCCTTTAAGTCTTTCAAATCAAAAACCCAAGCTTTCATTTTTTTTATTGAGTTTTATGTTCATGGCTTTCATGGTAGCTTCTTTGATGTTTGTTAGATTAGAAATGGTAATGGGTAACTAAACCTCAAGAGGCTGGTTGATGGAGATGTGGGTAACCTAATTTTTGGGTTAGGACTAAATTGGATTTACTTCAAAACTTAGGATTGATGCCCTAAAGGAAAATCAAGATAAATAAGACTGAAAGATAATCTTATTGGGCACCGATTCATTAGTTCCAAGTTAGTCAGATGAGATCGAGAGATAAATTGAACTAATTTGTCTAACTTGGTAAAATTGAGACCGAGAGGTAAAATAGAGCTACTTCAAGCGTTTAAGCAATTTAGATCCCTAGTTCGATGATTAATGAACCACATTGTAACAGCTTGGTTTTAGCTTAATTGGAACAGTGGTTTCAGAACCACAAATTCAAGGTCAAAAAAATATTTTAATATTATTTTTAGTGTTTACAGTATGAGATTATGCATGTGTGAAAGTTCTGTGCAGAAATTTTATCAATCGGTTAGTTAATTTGACAAAAGGACCAATCGCATAAAATGCAATAGTTGCATTCTACATGTTATGTGCTTGAATTGCTATGATTAAATAAATGTGAGGTCCTTATGATGGGAATAGACCATTGTGATGATAATGGACATTTATGGACACTTATTTAAGTGATTTTTAAAGTTTAATGTTAAGGTTAATATGGTAATTAAGTTAATAAGCTTAGTAAAATAAACAAACATAAAAATTTAGTCCATTATCATCTTTGTTACCAAAATTAGAAGAAGAAAGAAAACATTCATGGCTATATAGGGTTCGGTTACTACCAAGCTCAATTGTAAGTTCATTTTTGATTCGTTTTTTATGATTTCTATGTTTTTGATATTGTTGCACTTAGTACTATTTAGCGCATGCTTCAATTTTTAAAATTATTGATGATTTTGTAAAGTGCCATTGATGAATTCATGAGCTTTGTGATGTTTAATGATGAATTATGGAAGTTTAATGTTTGATATACATGTTTTGTAAAGTGATTTTTAGTGAAATTGCATATTAATGGTTAAATTGTGAAAAGTTGAAAATGTGGGGTTGAAATGTGAAAAAATGAAAGTTTTGGGCTACTAGGGACTTATAAAGATTTTAGCCAAACATGGGTGTGATGAAATTTTATGTAATTTGTGATTTTATGAAATAAGGACTAAATTGAGAAAATGTGAAATTATAGGGGCTAAAGTGTGAAATTTCCTAAAAATGTGTTTGTGGACTGAATTGAATGAGATTGCAATTAAACAAGTTAAATTGATTTTATATAGATCCAGAACGAAAGAAATCAGAATTAGATCGGGGAAAATCGAATGTTATCGAGTAATCGACTCATTTAGCCGTTCTCATTTCTGAGGTAAGTTGATATGCAAATAAATTTACTTCATTTGAATTATATATGTTTGATTGTTATTGAAATTTATTGAATGCTGAATGATCGGATATGAGAAAGTATTGACAGAGTTACGACATCTGGAAGCCCCGTACGAACCATAGAAATAGTATAGGATACATATGTCATGACATTAGGATTCCGAGGTGTGATTTCGTGTAAGACCGTGTCTGGGACATTGGCATCGATTTGAGATTAAGTGTAAGACCATGTCTGGGACATTGGCATCATATATGATTTTGTATAAGACACTGTTTGGGACAGTGGCATCGATATTTGATAACATGTAAGACCATATCTGGGATATGACATTGTACGAGCTTTACGAGCTATTCGAGTATCCTTATCAATTCTGAACGGTTCAACGGGCAATGTCAAGAAGTGAATGAATATGTGATGAGTAATCAATTCAGGTAAGTGATGTAATGAATCATGAACAAGTGAGCTAGATCAGAATTATGATTCTTGTTTATGTGATTAGCTATAATTTTCATTGATAAATTGGTTATATTTACTTCAAGTGTTATGTTTATTTGTATATGGCTTACTAAGCTTTTGGAAAGCTTACTTTGTATGTGCTTCCATTATTTTATAGATAATCGAAGTTAGCTCAAGCTTGGGGATCGTCAAGAATCATCGTCACACACTATTGATCGCTATTTCGGTACTTTTGAAGCTTGTAAATATGGTATATGGCATGTATAGGCTAGTATTGAAATGGTATGTTTTGAATGTGAATTCTAGCCATGTGAATTGGCTTGAAATTGATGGTGAAGTTGCATGTGAATTTGGCTTATATTAGGTGCTCATATATGTGTTTATGGTATATGTTCATGTATATTAAATGATGATTTTATGAGGCTTTGTGAATTGGTATTTTTGTAAGCTTGATATGGCATTTTGAAATAGTAAATTTTGGCATGAAATTGATATATTAAATTGGTATGTTTTGAGGTTGGTTTGGTGGTTGAATGAATGAGTTAATGTTTAGTTGATTATAAGATGAATGGATGGTTTTGGCATATTAATTTAGCTTACTTTAGATTGGTAATTATGTTTAGAAATGATGGATGTTATTATATTATGAAATGTGTATAAATTGGTAATGTTTTGGCTGGAAATTATATGTCTCATTGATGCCTTGTTTGAACTTGTAAGGTAGACCCTTTAAGAATGGCAAGTTGGAATTGTAAATGGCCAATTTTTGCCCACATGGACAGAGACACAGGCGTGTGTCTCTGCCGTGTTGCTCGAAGGTTCAATTTGAATTGAGCCTGGGCACTCCACACGGTATCACACACGGGTTAGTGGCAGGCCATGTGGCCAAGTTAGTATACCCTACAGGTTTGATGCAGCCGAGCACACGGTTTAAACACGAGTGTGTGAGGCCATTTCGAATAGGCACATGGGCTGGACACACGGGTGTGTGACTGGCCATGTGACAAAGTCAGTAAGCACCTTAATTTCCACACGGCCTGGCACATGGGCATGTCTGGTGGCCGCGTGGATAAGTCAGTATGTATGCCCTATTTCTCCATGCCTAGACATACAGGCGTGTTTAATGCCATGTGAGGCACAAGGCCTATTCACACGAGCGTGTGACCTCTATAACTTAGAAAAATTTTAAAGTTTCAAAAAATTTTATAAGAGATCGGTTTAGTCCTGACCCCTCTCTAGTGCATGTTTAAGGTCTCGTAGACCTATTTAAGGGACATTGTGATTATTATTGAATGTGATATGATGAGATATGTGTATTGTATGTGAAATGATTGTATAATGATGTGATTTGTTCAGTAACGCCTCTTAACCCTAGTCCGACAACGGATACGGGTTAGGGGTGTTACACACATTGAAGTCAACCAACCACCAGTTATTATTGATTGGATAGTTTTATCACTTTGTATGTAACAACCCGCCTAGTGAAGTCTTAGTATCTGATTGTTGTTTAGAGACTATTAGTAACTTAAGAGTAGAGATAAGTAAGTAAATTATTTATTTTGATTAAGTATACGATTTTTTGTATGCATCATTTGGCAAACTCTTAGCTTAGTGAATATTTGTGGTTTGAAGGACTCTTCTGATAAGTGTCCACCACCTAGATACTTTTGTGAACTCACTTGGTTTACTGTTGAATAGATTTGTTTATTATTTAAGGTAATTTAGTTAGTTCAATTGAGACTTAGTTAGAATGAAACTAAGCTAGTTTAGATGGAAATACTTATTTTTTTTTTATAAGCACAACTAATCACGAGAATCAAGAGTGTTAGTGGAATTATTTGATTTTTCCATTAAACCTTGTATGCATGCTTAAGTATATGTATAGGATTACAGTGCATTCACCAAAAATCTTTGTGTTTCCTTTGTATTCATCTTCCTCTTTGATCCTCTTTGCATTTTCTGAAAAATCAAAGTCCAGAAAACCTTTTTGAAGTTGGGTTCGTTGTAGTCAACCAAATTATGCATTTTTCATAGCTCTCTGGTAATTGCTGATGAACCCTAAGTTATTCTTAAGGTTATTTACATGTTTTTGACTCTACATGCATAAGTGTCAGACTTATGCATAAGGAAACTTCTTAGTTCAAGGTTAAGTATTAATGTTTCGTGCATGCATGTTTAGATTCGATGAAAGAGTAACCTAATATGTTTAAATGACCTTATTTTTATCTCAGGATGCAACTGAATGTCTGAGCAACAAAGGCAAAGGACCTGTTATTTAGACTGTTATTTTTCTGACAAGTTCCTTCTTACTTCCATGTGTTGTGATTATCTTTACTTTATAATATTGTAAGGTAAGTATTCTAACTCTGTAAAAGATGATCAGTGTATATGTGTGTGTGAATAATGGTTGTCTATCATGAGTCATGAGTCTGAGTTCTATATGTCTAGGGTAAGATGGGTCATTTTCACGTTAAGCCATAACCATCTACTTCTTATATGAATGATATGGTATGGATTTATCTATGGAAATGGAGTTAAAGGAAATATGTTATGCAGCCTCCAGTAGGGCAGATATATTTTGCAAATTGGATTAGCATAACTCAATTATGTTGGAAAAAAGCTGGTTGGAAAATAGTTTTCTTGCACAACGAAAAATTTAAATTTTGAAAATCGACCCAGCTTGTGATATTTATAGGAATAAACATTTACCGAATTTATACTTGAGTTTTCAAATAAGTGGATCCTTGATATTTTTCGACTTTCAACCAATCGATCTTCTCCGTTACTCTTGTACCACGAATTGCTTCAATGTGGGCTCGAACTAATTGAATTGAAACACATAACTAGAAAAAGTTTTCTCTCCTTTTGGGGTGAAAACAAAAATTCTCTCTTCTTTAATAGAAATAGGTAGAATTTTATTTTTGGAAAAATATATTTATTATTTGAGAATAGATTCTCTCTATTTTTCTACAGAGAAACAATCTCTTGAAGTTGTGTTAATAGATCTAACGGTGTCATCTCTTTATAAGAAGAGAAGTAGAACCATTGTAGAATTGTATAGGTTTGTTTTAAATAGGAAAAAAAAAACATCCGACTTAAAGTAGGAGAGGGGTGAACAACTCACCTTTGTATTTCTACTAGGGTTGTCGCCCTTTTGATGTTATAAGAGAGGTTTTGGGCCTCTCTCTCATCGGGTCCAATTACGAGTACTTCCTGAGATTTTTTTGACTCAGTACTCTATAACGTGATCCAACCTGATTTAGTTTTTCTATTTCCCAAAATAAACTTTAATATTTACATATTAAATAAGTTTTTCATCCCAATTTTACTCTGATAAAATTTTGACAATTTTACCCCTAGAAAAATTTCAAGAAAATTCGTTCAATATGTCACAACTTAACATATTCAGTATGACCGAATGGTTTATTTTCATTTTTGGCCTTAAAAACAGTTCAAAAACATAAACTCATTCTTTCATCATTTTTTAAATAATCCTATATAGGATTGCAAGTTTCCATTTTCATTTTCATTTCCATTTTTAAAAAATCATCATTCATTTCAAAATGATTCCTGTAATGCCCCCTTACCCGAGACCGTCGTCGGAGTCGAGTTTAAGGAGTCAGCAAATTTAATTTATCACTTAAACAATTTTAAACCATTTATTTCAGCATTCGTAATAAACTGTCCATTTGAGTCATGGTTGCTAAAAAAATCATATCTCGAGTTACGAAACTCAAAATTCAAATCTGTAAATTTTTTCTGAAACTAGACTCATATATCTATTTACCAATTTTTTTCCATAATTTTTGGTTGGGCCAATTAGTACAGTTTATTAGTTAAAATTTCCCCTGTTTTAGTGTTTGACTGCTTTGACCTCTGTTCACTACAAATCAGTTTGCTCTCTGTATAGAATTCATATGACTATGAAGTTTGTTTCCCTTAAAATTAAGCTCAATAAGGAATATGTACATATATAGCATGACTCCTAGTTATTTTTGTACAATGTTTAGTGAATTTCTAAAGTTAGAATAGGGGATTTAGAAATTGCTTTGACCCTATTCCACCAAAACTCAAATATCTTATAAAATAAAACTCCTTTACCTATTTTGTTTCTTCCATATTAAAATGGACATAATAAGCTTCAATTTCATATTTTATTCACCATCTAATTCTATCTCTACTATTTTTAGTGCTTTTTCAAACTCACATCATTGTTGTTGTATGATACTATTTTATAACAAATTTCACCATTTTGTGAACTTCCATAGATTAAGTGGCACATTAAACATACATATCACCAAATATGATCTTGATCAGCCATTCCAATGACTAATCATTACCAAACATTTCCTATTCACTCAATAACCATATCATAAGATCATATACACAAAATGATCATAATGCTATACATGCCATACTCAAAATACACAAGCCATTATATCAAATTGGTCCCCGGATAGTGTGAGCGATCTTTCGACCTTTCCCGATTTCCCAGCTGGCTTGTCAAAACTACAATGAATGAAAAGAAGGGAGTAAGCATAAATGCTTAGTAATTTCACATGCAAATAACAAGTAACATAATCATGCAATTCAACATTAACATCAATTGCATAAATATCACTAAGACATTCATGTTACAAGTATACTTGCTATCTTACCACAATCTTGTCTTACCAAGTTCTCAACCCGAGGTTTGAGCTCATACCTCTCTAATTTCCTCTTTCACCACACTTACCACCATGTCACTTTCGTTCTAGGTATTCTCCTTATTCACTTAAAATTCACCCGTTGAACACATCGAAATATAATTCGGATACACGGATTGCATATACATAAGTGTCATGTCCGTAGCTAGACAAACTCAATAGCCTACGAAATTTATGTAGCCAAGCTACCATGTAACCCGCCCATAAGTGAACTTGGACTCAACTCAACGAGCTCGGGCGTTCGCATCCATAAGTGAACTCGGACTCAACTCAACGAGCTCGGATGCCTAGTTACATCTCACGAACTCGGACTCAACTCAACGAGTTCGGAACTCAACCATCCTAGTGACATGTCACTTGTACCCTAATATATTCCCAAGGTTCAAACGGGATTCACCTCAATTAAACATCTTTGTCGTCTTCCTCAGAATGTCGGAACCGATACTTGGTAGTATTTCGCATTTATCAAATGGCTCACATAACTTGCATATTACTAAATAATTATTTTCAAAGCATAATATTTCATAATAATAAACATCATATCATATAAATGACATTAAATTGCTTAAAATAACAATTATTTTACCTTATTTACACATGAACTTACCTCGGTACAAAATATTGAAAATTTGTAATTTAGTCCACAATCTTTTCTTTTCCTTGATCAAGGTCGATTCCACGTCTTTATTGATCTAAAATAACACATTTACCTTATTTAATACTCACATTTATCAAACTAGTCCTTAACTCTAATTTTGGAAAAATTACAATTTTGCCCCTAAACTTTTGCATATTTACACTTTTGCCCCAAAGCTCGGAAATTAAAATTTTTCCCTATTTCTTATGTTTTAAGACATGCGGATCATTTATTTACCAACAGCAACATCAAATTCCCACTCTAACATGTACTTTTGAACAATAGGTATTTTTACCGATTAAGCCGTTTTACTCGTTTTTACTTAAAACCGAGTAGCACAAGTTGTTTAGCATAATTTAAAACCTCATATTATATCATAAAACATCAAAATAAACACTTTTCACCTATGGGCATTTTTCCAAATATGAACCCTAGATTAAATTATTGCTAGAATAAGCTTAATCAAGTTACCGGGACACCGAAAATGTAAAGAACATTAAAACGGGGCTTGGAATCATTTACTATGGAGCTTGGAAGTTGAAACAAACCCTAGATATGGAGAACCCTTGAAATTTCATCCTAATGAAGAAGATGGACATATTTTGCTATCTTTTTCCCTTTTTTAATCTTTTAATTACCAAATGACTAAATACCCTTCATTAAAAACTTTGGTTATTTATACCTATGTATGTCCATTTTGTCCAAAATTTTAGAAATTGGTCAAATTGCTATTTAAGACCTCCTAATTAATATTCCAAAGCAATTTCATACTAGAAGCTTCTAGAATGCAAGTTTTGCAACTTATTCGATTTAGTTCCTAATTTCAAATTAAGCACTTTATGCATAGAATTTCTTCACGAAATTTCCACACAATCATGCAATCATATCATAAACCTCAAAATAATTATAAAATAAATATTTCTATCTCGAATTTGTGGTCACAAAACCACTATCCCGATTAGGCCCTAATTCAAGATATTACAATTCCATTTCTCCATTTCGGAGAAAATCATAATCATTGCTGAATGTTTTTCATTTCTCTTTTTTCTATTCATCCCATTCATTTCTATTCAAACACACAATTCATTTTTTGTTTCAACGAGCTACCGGAGGGGCCGATTGGAAATATGTGGTTGAGGCTCAGATGATTTATAATTAAGTTCCAGTTGTTCACCTATTAATTATGAACTCATTTAGTCACAAAGTCATTCCACTATAGTATCATGACTGAGCTCTCCTCAATGACATTCCATTATGAAAGCAACTACTCAGTGCTCGTCCAATGACCATGTCTTTAGTTTGTTACCTTTATAAGATATCCTTGATCTCTTTGTGATAATATTCTTTATCCGAATATGATCCTATTTTATCTCATGGTAACCATTACATCTTCCTTCATGAAAAGTCAATCATTATCAAATAGTGATCAAGTCATCTATCACAAAGACTAACTCCACATTTACTTTTAATCAACTATGTAATGGTAATGAGAGGATATCATTTACCCATGTTTTGAGCTATGAATTCCACAATTGTGAATGACACTACGTACTACAGAAGTCATACACCCAATGTACTAGCTTTAGGTATGCCATCCACTTAGGATTTAGGTATGCCACAATATGAACATCACAAGTGAATAAATTCATAAACAGATTTAGGATCTATTCTACTTGGATCCTGTCCAATGTACTATCAGTCCAGTCAGTTATCTATGTCTCTATCTTTTGGGAGTCATCTACCCCGATGCCCAAAATAAGGCATCTCTCTAATTGGACTTGATAGATGACATATTAGTCTTTCAATGGGTTTGCTTATTTTCAATTAGACTAAGAACACGTTTAGGTTCGTATACAAATATAAGCTATCTTTTTGTATTACTATTTGGCCACGTAATACTACTTAGTATTAGTTAAACATTAGACAACCAATGAGTAACATTTACTTTTATTTTGTTTTGCATGCAAAAATAATGTGAGGACAATTATGCAAAGTATATTAATGTAATCAATGGATTTGTTTTATTACCAATCTCTTTAAAAAATTAAAAGTGTAAATTGACGAAAATATTACACTCAGGGCACCAGATACAATAAATTAAAATGCTACTGAATGATTCTAAAATGGGAGCTTTTAGGAGAAAATATATAAGAATGAAATGAAAACATCTTATATGAATCAGACTCTGAACTCTAGGTATGTGGTTGGCGTGAAAATGGATTGTCTAAGTTATGTTGTGTTGGCATATAGTATTCGCACATGTGACACGCCATTGGCGTATTGAGTCTGTTTGAGTTCTATATACGCCATTGGCGTACTCTGAAATGTTGAGAGAGTCCTTTGAAAGAATGGAGTGTGATATTAATTTTTGATTAAGATCCCTTTGGAACTCACTAAGTTCTTTTAAACTTACTCTGCTACCCTATACCTTCTTAAGCCTACTATTGAAGGAAGCCTTTCTAAAGAACTACGCCTATAACACCCCAAACCCGGCCCAGAAGTTAGGCCCGAATCTAGCGTGTCACATTGAAGTGTTTATCGAAAATCATGTTTTTATTGAAAACCCTTCTTTACGTAAAAACTTGAGTAAAATCCTAGTTATGTTTGTTTATCTTTAAAACGTGCTTCATTGAATAATTAATTACTTTGTAAAACCCTTTTTAGTTGTGGAAGCTAATTTAAAAAGAAACCAATTTACAAAAACATGATGTTTAAAGATTAACTAGCGAAATCATTTCGAAAATGCTGCGGAAACGTTGTGTTGTTTTAAAAACAATTAACATTTTTGAAAAATCGTGATTTACTTCTACAAATATAAATCAAAATAAATAAAACCCAAATAAAATCAAATTAAAATCCCAATGGCCTTATTACAAAATTTTAAAACCAAAACGGAATCTAAACCATAAATAAAGTCCAAAACATAATAAGAAAACAGTCGTGTAGCCATCTTCGAGTCCCTCGCAGCACCAATCCTCCTAAAGATAGGGATCACCTGCATAGTTAACAAACGGGGTGAGTTTATGAAAACTCAGTGTGTAATCCCCATTCTAGAGTAATAGTCAGTATACAGAAACAGAGGTAGAAACAGAAACAATCAGCGCCAAAGCCTTTTAACAGTAACGGTATAGTTCAATTCAGAGCATACGTGGGCCAAAGCCCACTACAAAATCATTTTGGGTCACAGCCCATAACAGAATCAATTGGGCCTAGCCCAAACCAATAATAGAATAAGTGAACCTAAGCCCAAAATAGAATCAGAACAGAGCAGGTATGCAACCATGTGATTATGCATCCCAATGCAATCCATCTAGTACACCACCCGTACCAGCCAACACACCATATGGGGAATAACTTGACCCACCCAGCCACCACACCAATTACGCAGCCGTGCTGCTAATAACAAAAAACATGGCAGAGCCACTAGAATCTGAATACGTGGTGAAGCAACTAATAACAGAAATATGTGGCAGAGCCACTAGACCTGAACTTCCTCCATATTAAGCCCAACCCCATACAGAATATCGTGTATGTCATGCTCAATCATCACACGTGTATGCATAATGGCCATGCTCAGTAATAGTCATTTAAACATATGTTAAAAACAAATCTATCATGCAATTAGGATCACGTTAGTTAAAACACTGTCATACGATCACAGTCAAATCAATCAAGTTCATAGTCCAAGTCAGACACTTGCCCACAAGGGCAAAACAGTCATTTTACACTCTAAGGCCAAAACGATCATTTTACCCTACAGGGGTATTTCGGTAATTCTACTTTATAGGGGTATTTCGGTAATTCTACCCTACAGGGGTATTTTAGTAATTCTACCCTACAGGGGTATTTTAGTAATTCTACCCTATAGGGGTATTTCGGTAATTTCACAAATCGAGGGTGTTTCACATCACATACATTTTATCTGTGTGGGCTATTTAGCCCAGAAACACCCATGGCTATGCGAACAACATAGCCCAAATCAATCACTTATCACATCACATACATTTTATCTATGTGGGCCCACAAGCCCATCGGGCCCATACGGCCTATTTCGGCCCATCTTGGCCCAGAACAGCCTTCGCCATATACACGACATGAAAAGCCTCTCTATTTTCCACCTAACGGTCAGATTTACTCAAATGGGCCCGCGGGCCCATCGGGCCCACACGGCCCAACATGGCCCAGAACAGCCCTAGACCACCCGAGTGCTCGTGGTGGCCTCTACAGTTTAATGCCTACAATTCGTGGGCTCGATTCACCACACGTGCGATCGCACGCTCGTGTGGCATCATTCACCGGTATTTGGGCATTTCGACATTCGGCTTTTGCCGTCGTAGTCTAAGCAGTGTGAAAAACACACCTTTGGCTTTTCAGCTGATTATCAATAACAACAGACAAATACACACACTATGTCGGTTTTAAGCCGATCCATAGAAACAGGGTTTAATTACACACTCACATTCAGCTTTACAGCAGGTTATCAAAACAATGCATACAGTTACACACCTGATCACGTAGAGTACTAAGAATTCCTAAGCGTCAGAACCTATTAAAACAAACAACAGTTAATATCTTAATAAAATAATTAAAGGAACTCTAGCCCAAACTCCTAGCCAAAAAATCGACTACCACTTACCTTGACTAGATTGGTCGACTTTGATTTGCCTAGTTAACCCAAAGTTTGATGCGTCACCCTTCCGCATCTAGGCGGAAAGTCCCGGACCACCGACACCCTATGCCGCTTAAACTTAGGAGTAGAGGCTACACGCACATTCTCAGCTGGCACCTTTGCCAACACTTTACTACTAGAACCCCCTTTGCTCATCAAAAGATCTAAAAATAAAACTAAGTAAACCACATCCAAATGATAAGAGAGAGGGAGATGAGATTCAGCATTTAGAGGAAGAAGGGAAAACCAAAAGGGCAAAGATAACCCAGACTTACCAATTATTATTTGGCCAACAGAGACCAGAATCGACCAAGAGAGAAAAATAAAAGAAATAAAGGTATAAAATAGAGAGATTAAATTCGGCCTTATCAATAAAATCGAATAACACGAAAATTGTATGATGAATCAAGGAAACAGAAAAATGTTTAAAGGAAAAGGAAAGAGATTTCAGCAATGAGTACAATTGAAATGGAAGGAAAATAAAAAGGGATTGCGTTTAAAGGGATGTTAAACTTGACAACAGAGTTCGGCCAAAGAAAAGTGTGGAGAGAAGAAGAGAAGAATGGGGTAATAGAGAAAAGCAATAATCAGCTAATAGCTTAGAAAGGAAGAAGAGCAAGAGTAAAGTGAATCGGCACAAAATAGAATAAAAGAAAAGAGTTGCGACAAGGGATTTTAGCTCTAAACACTTACTCAAATCAAATATCGAATAGACACGAGTGGTTACTCACGAAAACTCATAACAAGAAATGAAGCAAAAAGAAGCACGAAATGACCAAAAAGAGCAAATCCCGTATGACTAGAAATAAAAAAAAGCCGGTTCTTACATTCTTACAAGTGCTAAAATGCCCAACTTGAGATCCCTTAGCCGAAATTTTCCTAAACAACTCCCCCTCCAATCGGCCACTCTCTCCCAGCCTCAAATCCCTTAATTCACTCCATATTTTCCTCCACCGATAACTCTCCTTGATTTCTTCCAACTCCCCAGCTTCAAATTCAGATAACCACCGTGACCAATTCAAACTTCACCCTTTTACCAAGTCCACAACAACCTTCCCGTATTTGAATCCAACACAACCACTTGCCGCCCCCATATAGCAAAATGGAAGTCCATTGTCTGCAGTAGGATTCAAACCCTTGCCCTCTCACATTCTCCACACGCTACTTTGCCACCAAGCCACAAGCTCTCTTTATGTCCCATTTTGTCCACAATTACTTATAAAGTCTATAAACCAAAGTCTCGGTTCTTCAACAAGAAAAACAAAATTAATTGCAAGAGCCAAGACTTGAACCCTTGCTCCCTTACAACCTTAATGACACCACAACCACTAGACCACATGCTTCCTTTGTCATAAATCCACCATAAATATTAATTAGGCCTTCAACCTAACGCCAACTACACTTAAGGGAAAAACTGAAATTCTTACTAAAGCCCTAGTTTGAACCCAAGACTTCTCAGACATCCTCGAACAATCCAAAACACGTAGCCAACAAGGTAAACATGAAATCTGTGATATTTTTCGTACACATAAACTCTCATGTGCTCCCATTCTCAAGGCCCAATCCTTCTAGGCCCAATTTCAGGGTGTTACAATACCATAGGACATCTACTACTGTGAGACATCAGTTTATTTATATTATGCATGACTTATGGGGGTGATATCTAGATGTATTTTGAGAAGGATTTGTATTTGAAACTTGTATTTGATAAACTTTATTTTAATGAAATTTCATTTAAATCTATGGAAGGTTTCATAGTGTTATATTTCAAATGATGAAATTATCTTATTGAAGTATATACGCTATTTGACATACACTTTATTTCAGTATTTTATTGAAGGTTTAATTCAAATTCTATAGTTGTACAAAATTTACAACAAAAATAGTTTTTAAAGATGGATGATTTCTAAGTGGTGGGTCATCATACTTGAATCCTTCTAAGGGATCAGGTTTGACGTGTTACAAGTTTGGTAAAAGAGCCAAGGTTTAGTCGATTCTCAGAAACCTAAAGGTTGTGTCACACCCTATTATGTACAGTACGACTCTAGCTTAGTCCTTAATGAATGAACTATGTTAAATTTTCTTTTGTAGTGATATAAGAAAATGTCTGACGAATCTAGAGAAGCTACTGGGGAAGAAATAGAAAGTCATATGCCTACATAAGAATGAACTCCTGCCAATAATATGGGTAATGTAGAGAATGCCTTTAGAAATTTATTTTTCATGATGATAACACAACTATTTGATCAGTTTATAGGAAAAACTCAAGAACCCCAGCCACAATAACCTCATCAACCATAGCTTAAAGTGGTTCGCCTAGCACAACATACTCCACAAGTACCTACTGTGACTTCATCTTAAATTGATCATGTTCATGAGATTAGAAAAATGAGTGCCAAAGAGTTTCTTGGTGATAAAGGTGATGATGCCACTATGGCTAGACAGTGGTTATCTCATTTATGTAGAGTGATAAAAGAATTGCAGTATATTTTTGAAGATAGTCTTTTGTGTGTTATATCACAGTTAGAAGGGGAAGCTTATCAATGGTGGGAAACCTTGGTTAGTGTAACTCTTGAAGAAATGATTGACTGAGATTTCTTTCTGGAAAAGTTCAAGGAAAGATATGTAAACCAAAAGTATGTTGAACAAATGAGGAAGGAATTTTTGCATCTAAGACAACTTAAGATGTTTGTTATGGAGTATGAATGAGAATTTTGAAGACTTTGTCGCCATGCAAAGAACATGTTTCAGAAAGAAAAGGAAATGTGTGATAAATTTGAGTGGAGATTAAGGGATGAAATTCGTGCACTAGTGGCAGCTTCTAAATATAAAACTTTTACAACACTGACAGCTAAGGCCCATAAGATGGAAATGATTATTAGAGATAAAAGTAATCATTTTGAAAGGGAAAAGATGAATAGGGGTAGGTCAAGCCCTGCACTTCCAACAAGTTTTAAAAAACCTAGATACCAGAATTATTCAGTTTTAAGAAGGGATTTGTAGTTTACAAGTTTCAATCATGAAAGATTTAGTAAGCCAACTACTTCGATGGCAAGCTCTGGTGGTTCTAAAATGATGAGCAATGTTTGTGATCATTGTGGTAAAAATCATGTTGGAGAATGCAAGAAATGTTTAGGGGCATGTTATAGATGTAGATCCAAATATCACTTACTTAAGGTTTGCCCATCTAAAACTAAAGCAAGCACAGAACAGTTTGTCCGAGGACCTCAAAAGTTTCAACAAGAGACTAGATCAGGAATGATAACAAAGTCTAGTTCAATGTAGGGAGCACCGAGGAAAAATGTTAGCAAGCCAAGTTTTGGAGTGTCAGCTCAAGCCTATGTGATAAAAGCAAAGGAAGATGTTGATGTGCCTGAGGTGATAACGGATAAATTTTTCTTTTTTGGAAACAATATTTATGATTTGGTAGATCTAGGGTCTACGCATTTGTATATTTGCACTAAGGTTGTAGAATGACTAAGTCTTGAAGTAGTATATTAAGAAACCAATGTGTTAGTCACTAATCATTTGAGTTAGAGTACTATGGTGAATAAGATAATAAAGAATTGTTTATTGGTATTTGGTGAGTATACAATTTTTACAAACGTGTTATTATTGAGCTTTCATGAATTTGATATTATTTTAGGGTTGAATTGGTTAACAAGACATAATGCTATGGTTCACTGTCGTGCAAGAGTTGTATGCATGATAACTGCTAAGGGTAAAGGGGTATTGATACCTTGTATACAAACTGGTTTGGCGAACAAAATAATCTCTATTGTGTTTGTTAGAAAGATGATTGTTAAGGGCCCAAATGCTTATTTAGCTTATATCATGGATTCATCTAAATCAAGGAAGGAAATTAGTCAAGTCTTTATGGTAAGAAAATTTCCAGATGTATTTCAGTGGAGCTTTTGGAGTGCCACCTGAGAGAGAAATAGAGTTCGATTGAGTAAGAACCTGGAACAATACTTATTTCTTGTACTCCCCACAGTATGGCCCCTTTAGAACTTAAAAACTTAAAAGAGCAGTTGAAAGATTTGTTAGATAATGGTTTTATAAGACCAAGTATTTCATTGTGGGGTGTGCCAATTCTATTTTTGAAAAAGAAAGATGGAACAATGCGCCTATGTATAGATTATTGTCAATTGAACAAGGTAACCATAAATAATAAGTACCCTCTGCCAGGATCGAAGATTTGTTTGATCAATTATGTGGGGTTATAGTTTACTCCAAAATTGATTTGAGGTCTGTGTACTATTAGGTAAAGATCAAGGGTGATGATGTACTTAAGATGGTTACTATGAATTTTTGGTAATACCCTTTGGTTAGACTAATGCATTTGCAATATTTATGGACTTAATGAATAGAGTATTCCAGTTATATTTGGATTAGTTTGTAGTGGTTTTTATTGATGACATATTGGTTTATTCTAAGAATGAAGATGACCATGAGGAACATTTGAGAATTGTGTTGATAACTCTGTGTGATAATCAGTTGTATGCTAAGTTTAGTAAATGTGAGTTTTGGCTGAAAAAAGTACATTTTCTAAGACATGTTATCTCTGCTGATGGTATTAAAGTAGATCCTACCAAGGTAAAAGCATTACTTGAGTGGAATTAGCTAAAAATGTATCTGAAGTCTATAGTTTTCTGAGATTAGTAGGTTATTACAGAAGATTTGTGAAAAGATTTTCAATATTAGCATCACCATTTACTCGATTATTGAAAAAGAAAGAAAAGTTTGTGTGGCATGATGAATGTCAGCAGAGTTTTAAAAAGTTGAAAGCAGTTTTGACTAAAACTCTAATATTAGCATATCCAGAGTTTAGGATAAAGTATACAGTTTTTACTAACGCATGTTTGAATGGGTTAGGATGTGTGTTTTTGCAGAGGGGTAAGGATATAGCATATGCATCTTGTCAGCTTAAACCTCATGAGAAAAACTATCCAACTCATGATCCAGAATTAGCAGTAGTGGTTTTAGCATTAAAGATATGGAGAGAAATGTCATGTATTCTATGATCATAAAAGTTTGAAGTATTTGATGACTCCAAAAGATTTGAATTTCCTCCAAAAAAGATTGTTAGAACTGTTTAAAGATTATGATTTGACTATTGAGTATCATCCAAGGAAGGCAAATGCGGTAGCAGTATTATCTCTCCAAGAAAAAGTAAGTATCCAAGCAAAAGTAAGTATGTCTGATAATAGATCATTACTGGTAGAATTAGTTGTGGAGCTAACTTTTTTTTCTCAAATATTAGAAGAGTAGATGGAAGCTATTCAGTGTGATTTTTTTCAAACAATGAATGATATCTGGCAAAGCAGTAAATTTCAATCTAGGTAAAGATGGTAAGTTAAGATTCATAGGAAGAATGTTTGTACCAGCTTGGAATTAATTTAGGAAAGAGTTGCTAAGAGAAGCTTATCAATGACCATTTTCACTCCATCCTAGGAGTATTAAAATGTATAGAGATTTGAAGAGCTCATATTGGTGGCCTAGAATGAAGAGAGAAATTGCAGAGTATGTCTCAACCTGTTTGACTTGTCAAAGAGTTAAGGTGGAATAGAATTACTATAGATTTTGTATCTAGATTACCCCTCAATCCTTCAAGGAAAAATTCTATATGGGTTATAGTAGATACGCTTACTAAGTCAGCTTATTTTATTATTTAAGTAAACTAATTTAGTTAGTTTAATTGAGACTTAGTCAGAATGGAACTAAGCTACCGTAGATGAAAAGACTTAGTTTTTTATAAGCACACTTAATTACGAGAATCAAGAGTGTTAGTGGAATTATCTAATTTTTCCACTAAACCTTGTCTTCGTGCTTAAGTATAAATATAGGATAGCAATGCCTTCATCGAAAATCTTTGTGTTTTCTTTGTATTCATCTTCCTCATTGATCTTATTTACATTTTCTGAAAAACCAAAGTCCGGAAAACCTTTCTAAAGTTAGGTTCACTGTAGTCAGCCAACTTATGCATTTTTCATAAATCACTGGTAATTACTCATGAAACCTAAGTTATTTTTAAGGTTATTTACGTATTTTCGACTCTATATGCATAAGTGTTAGACTGGTGCTAAGGAAGGAAACTTCCTGGTTTAAGGTTAAGTGTTAATGTTTCGTGCATACATGTTTAGATTCGATGAAATAGTGATATGATATGTTTAAATAACCTTATTTTAGCTCAAGACGCTACTGAAGGTCTAAGCAACAAAGAAAAAGGACCTTCTAGTTTGACTTTGTTATTTTTTTGGTAAGTTCCTTCTTATTTCTATGTGTTGTGATTATCTTTACTTTATAATATTGTAAGGTAAGTATTCTTACTCTATAAAGGATGATCAGTGTATGTGTGTGTGTGAATAATGGTTGTTTGTCATGAGTCATTAGTCTGAGTTTTGTATGTCTAGGATAAGAAGTATAGGCTATTTTCATGTTAGGCCACTATTATATGCTTCTGATATGAATGATATGATATAAATTGATCTATGGAAATGGAGTTAAAGGAAATATATTGTGTAGCCTCCAATAGGGCAAATATATATTTCAAATCGAATTGGCATAACACAATTAAACATGCTACTAAATGATTCTAAAATGGGAGTTATAAGGAGAGAATGTATATGAATAAAACAGAAACATTTGATATGAGTCTAACTCTAAGCTATGGGTATGTGGCTAGCATGAAAATGGAATTCCTGAGTTATGTTGTAGTGGTGTATAGTATTCGCCCGTGTGACATGCCATTGGCGTACTGAGTTTGTCTGAATTCTGTATATGCCATTGGGTGTACTCTGAATTGTTGAGAGATTCTTTTGAAAGAATGAATTGTGCTATTAGTATTTTGCTTAAGATCTCTTTGGAACTCACTAAGTTCTTTTAAACTTACCTTGTTACCCTTTTCCTTCTTAGGTCTACTATCGAAGGAAGACTTTTTGAATGACTACGCTAAAAGACATCTACTGCTATGAGACATCTTCATGTGAGCATGGCCACATCATGTTATGACGCAATTCGATGACATCAGGATTGGCCCAAGCACGTGGGGCGTAAGTACAAAATGAAACATCTCACAGGCCTGATTGATTATTGGGCCAATATTTTTAAGGACTTTTTAATTTAATAAAGTTTTATTTAAATTAATAAGTTTGCATATTTTAATTTTAACTTGCATTATGTGTGTTTTGCATTTAATAATGTCATGCATTACGTAACTTTCATGTTAGTTACGTATGCATCATAAACAATGACATGCATTATGTAACTCTCATGTTAGTTAAGTTTGCATCATAAATTATGTCATGCATTATGTAACTCCCATGTTAGTTAAAGTTTTCATCTTTAAATGAAGTCATGCATTAGTAACTCATTTGTTCATTTAGTTTACATGTTAATTAAACCATGATTTAAGCATCTTAGTTGTTTAAGTTAGTTTATATAAGTGTGTTATTTAATTTGGTTGTTACTTTTTAATGCATAAGTTATAGTGTGTTTATTTTCATAAAAAATTATGTGTGTCTCTAGTTAATTGACAAGTTGAATAAAAATGTGAAAATTTTGCAATGTTCAATGTTTTTTAAATAAATTAATTGTGTGTTCAATTTGTTTGTTGTAGGAAAGTCCAAAAGCTTGGTCCCATATTTTAAAGCTATAATAGGGTTGTTCATTTGCCAAGAAGAATCAAATGCTGTCACATTCAAATAGTTGTTCAGTTTTGGCATAAAAGAGTGTGCATTTTGGTCCCTTAATTGCTGGTGCATAAAGGGAACATTTTTGGCAGATAATGAAGCACTCAATACTCATTATGGTCGTTATTTAAATGGTGATTTTTTATATGACTAAAGACTCTTCAAATTGGGCAATTTCAAAGCTTTTAAAAAGAACATTAAGGAGGCTGTTCATGGATCAAAAGGAGACTCTTCAAGTCTGATCAGTTTTTGGAGTCTTTATCCTTTATTATGATGCCATTATAAGAGGATGTTACACAAGTTTTATGATTTGGTTTCAGGGGAGCTGAAAAGATATCAACTTAGCACATTAAGAACACATTTAGTCTTCATTAAGGAATAGAGTCATGCATTTTCATATACACCAGAATCAAATGAAGAGACATGACCATTGGCTTTCCTACATGAGTTAAAACTAAAATTAAAGCTTGTAATAACCTTTGTTATTTACTAAAGATGAAAGGTCTCACATAGGCATTCGAATAGTCATAATAGTGTATATAAATAGTTTGTAAGAGGACATTGTTTTGGTTAGACTATGATGAATGAATTTGCATATTGTAAGAATTTTTCTCTTGAGTTCTTTAAAACACACAAACTGAACTTATCAAGGCTCTTTGCTTTGTGGCATTCTTTTTCATTTCTTATACCTTCAGTTCTATTTTTTTATAAACAACGGGTCAAGGTTTGTTCGATTATAATTCTTGTTTCAATTGTTTGTCATATAGAAAATGGGTCGCGTTCTTTAACATTGGTTCTTTTCTCATACAAGCCTTTGTTTTTGAGATTCTTATTTTTATTTTTGTAGCAACAAGTACCTATTTGGAAATGGTTGGGCAATCAAGTGACCAGTAATCCTAAATCGATTATAAGCTCACATCACATCTGTTTATTTGTACTATGCATTACTTATAGGGGTGATGTCTAGATGTATTTTGATAATGATTTGTATTTGAAACTTATATTCAATAAACTTTGTTTTAATGAAGTTTCATTTAAACCTATTGAAAGTTTCATAGTGTTATATTTCAAACGATGAAATTATCCTATTGAAGTATATACACCATTTGATTTACACTTTATTTCAGTATTTCATTAAGGGCTTAATTCAAATTATGCAGTTTTATAAAGTTTATGCCAAAAATAGTTTTAAAGATGGATGATTTCTGAGTGGTGACTTATCTTACTTGGATCATTGAAAGAGATTAGATTTGGCATGTTACATTGCATGCTTTATAGTTTAGTCCTTTTTTTATTTGTTAGCTAATTAGTTTAATTAAACTCAAATTCTTGGTCTACCATACTATGTTATATAACGAGTAGTTGTTTAGGCTTTTTATTTGCATGTTTGTAGCTAAAGTTCACTTAATCGTCGACTCTTATGGGTTTGATCCTCGATGTACTCCTGTACCCTATTGTACAAATTATATTACAGCTGACCTGTCACACTTGCAGACACCACACATAGTTATTCTAATTTGATTGTTGTATTAGTGTTGATTTTTGGGGCCCTAGTGCACGCACGTGCGGGGCAAGGAGAGGCGATCATTAAACTTAGTAAAGGTTAAGATATGATTGACATGTCAATAGGGTCTTGTGCACACATGTATGAATTGATGAAAAATGTTACTGAGATCCTGCATTTGTTGTGAAATCGAAGATATATGTGACACAAGTTTAGCCTAGACTGGTAACCTAATGTTATTATAAAGGTCTAGCCCGAACGAGTAACCTGACATGTATATTTTCAACTTGGACAAGCAACCAGACGTGTCGTTATAAAGGTTTAGCTTGGAATGGTAATCTAACATAAGTATACTTAGCTTAGACGAGTAATTGGTGTATCAAAGATATATGTATATCTAAGTTCATTTAATAGAGTTCTTCGGGCTAAGTAGTTAACGTAAAATGGAAAATTGAAATGAAATTATATAAGTTTGAGGTTCAAATGATAAATGTTAATTTGAGCATGATTAAAGTATTGAAATGTCCATTTTAAGATGAACTGGATTGATATATGGTTGAGATTATCATTTGCCTTGATTAAATTTGTGTTTTGCCATGTTAGCTAAAGTATGCATCTTGTTGTAGCTTTTTGTATTTAATTGTATGATAAGGTAAGATTTTTTATTTAATATTTATAAGCTTACTAAGGATTGCATATGCTTACCTAGTTGATTTCCCTTTCCCTTAAATCATCTTGCAGAACGCGTTAAGCCAGATTGTTCCAAAGCTTACACTGTCCTATCACTGAATTGATAGTATTTCGATCGTTTGAGTCTTAAGTTGTGACATGTAGGTTCCTTGAGTTATTTTGATGTATAAAAATGTTTGGTATACACCTTAATATTGAAAGCCTTGATAAGTATTAGTAACTTGAGATATTTGTGATGCATTTGTTGATAAATGGTTATTTGAGTTCATGGTTGATGGCATAAAAGTGTTAGTGATTCATTCATGTATGCATTACAAGTGAAATGACAAGTTTTGATAAAGTTGGCATAGGTAAGGTTAGGCATTTGAATGAATTTAAGTTAATATGCTTAAATGGTATTAAAATTCATAAGTTTAACTGATATTAATGTTGAGAACATTTTGTTAAGAAGTTGAATTGAGTGCGTAAACTTGATTGGTATGGTTTAATGCATGTTTTGGATTAGATGAGTTTGACATTAGGTGAATATGTTACAATTTGGTTTGGAAGCATTGAAATAGGTACCAAATAGTTCATTTTTACCAAAAACAGAGTCCATGTCATGTTGAACAACCATCCTCGTCGCAATACTAGTCGATAGTCAGTCGGAATGTGACAAACTATTTTGGTATGGCATGACGTGGAGTAAATAATTTTGCGAAATTGACCCTAAAATTTTTAAACTTTGCAATTTGGTCCTATTTCATGGTCGGGTCAATAAAAGGGCTTTTATAAGCTCAATTAAGATCCCAAACGATTGTTTATCATATTTTGAGTTTTAATAACATTGGATTACATGTATAAATGCTTGTAGATTGATTGATTGACTGTATTTGCTCCAGTAACGAATATTGTGACAGCCCTAATTTGACCCTGGTCGGGAAGTGGTTTCGGGACCATAAAACTGAATTACGAAAGTAATTTAATGCTATATTATATGTCTATTATTAGTGAGAGTGCATCTGTGAAAATTTCATGTTTTAATTTTATAAAGTAAATGTGGAATCATGGAAAAGGACTTGAGTGATAAAAGTTTAAAATGTGCTAGGAAGAATAAGGATGATCGAAAAATGCATAAGCTAAAAATGGAAGGTTTTGCATGTCAAATTGCCCAAAATTAAAGTGAGTGGCCGGCCATGCTTTTGTTTGTAAGAAATACATGTATTTTATGTTATAAAATAATAGTTAATGGTTGTATAATAATATAGTATAATATATTAAGTTAAATGGGAGATAAAAAATAATGTTTTCTTGGTCATTTTCTGCCTTATTGCCGAAACCATAGAAAGAAAAATGAAGGGAGGAAGCCATAGTTTTCGGCTTGGTCTTTGAATCAATTCAAGGTATGTTGTTTGGATTTTTCTTTAAAACTATGAAGATTGAGGTGTTAAATAGGTCCTTAGCATAGCCCACGTATTGAATTTTTTTAAAAAACCTTGTTTAGATGGGTATTCGGTCATAGTTTTGAATGGAGAATTTCGGTTGAAATTTTGATAATTAGATGGGAAGTGGTTGAACATAAGATTGAGCTTGAAAAACTTGGCTTATGTTAAGTGTTACATTCGATTTTGAGAAATGCATGAAGCTTTGTGTTCTAAGTTAAAATTTGTAAAAATGGGAATGTGATGAGCTTTCGGTGATTTAATTGATTAGAAGAAATGGTTGTGGTTTTTATGTTTTAGAAGTAATGTTGGATGATTTAAGATTGAGCTAGTTAAATATAGAAGTAGGTGGATAAATTGCTAGTGAGAATCGGCTAGCATACTTGTTTTTTTATGATATTGCCGAATGGGGATTGAGAAGATATGGGAGTGAATGTTAATGTATTAAATTGCTGAATTGAGCTTGATGGAACTTTATAATTGTGGCTAAATTAAATTATGGCAATTGGTTAGTTGATGTTATGCTAGGTTAGTATATACTTGATAGCATTTAAATGTGTGATAGCCGAAATTGAAATTAGCTAACTAATTGACCAATTGATGAGTAGTGAAAAGTTGGAAAATGAGAGTTGCCGAAATTCTATTTAGGTGTTGCGTATATGATGCTTGTGTTTTAATTTAATTATAAGTGTGTTTGGGATAATGAGTAACATTCAATTAAACATTGTTATAAATGACTCATTGTTAGGTGCTGAATTTGAGCTTGTATATAGGGGGCATAATCGATGTATACATTGAATTAATAAATAGATGTGAGTACCATTTGATAAGCTTTATGAGCATAGAGATCATAGATTTGTATTGGGTGGAAAGAAAAATAGCAATTGGCTATGAGGTTATAAACATAATCTTCAATGTTAAATTTTTTGAGTTCCAAATTAATATGTGTATAATTTTGGATGCTGTAGCACCTTTCCTAACAAGAGATGGAATGGGAAAATAAATTGGTTTAGGCCATTGCCGAATGCACCCTAGCTCTTAAAAACGTAGTAGCTAAAATACAATTGAGATGTAACCAAATTGAATTGCTTTATTTCAATTAAATGTATGTGTGATGTTATTCGATAATGGAGGTGCTTTATGAAATGTGCTGGAAAGTTATAAGAAATTAAGGTTATGATGAGTTCATGAAATGATTGAATTAGTTCATTTGGTTTAATTCTAGCTCAAGATCATAGGGAGGAAAATTCGGCCAAGGGGAAAGCAAAGGTGATTGAGCAGCTGATCAGAGTTGTTCATCCAATACAATGTAAGTCTATAAGCAAATTGAATTAGATTTGCAATAAGATACAAATGTTTTGAACGTAAAATGGAATGAAAATCGTGGTATGTATATGCATACGGAAACATAAGGTATGAGATGCTATGGATTTATAGAAGTCATGTTAATATCTCATTGATGAGTGAAGTAAGGTTCGGTATAATTTGGTAGTGGTAGCACTAGGAGTATGTATGTGTACGAGCTTAAATGGCACTATGTGTGCGTACATTCATTAGTTCAAATGGCACTATGTGTGCGTATATTGATAAGCTTGAATGGCACTATGTGTGCGTACATTCATGAGCTTCAAATGGCACTATGTGTGCATATGCTTTCGAGCTTGAATGGCACTATGTGTACGTACATTCGCTAGATGGATATAACATCATATGCGTGAGAATGATAGAAAGATTTAACCAATTGGGTGAATAAAGTATATGAAGAATAATGGCTCATTATGTGTAAAATGGAAGGTAAGTTGATAATTATGGTTTGTGGAATATAACTTGAAGTTAAATTGGATGCATTCGAATACAATTGCCTAATTGCATTAGTTCGTATGCGTGAAGAATTTGACTCTATGCTTATGGTTATTTAAGGTAAAGATTCTATTGGATATGTGATAAAGATGACTATAGAGAAATAGTTAATTGGATAGAGGATTGTATAAATTATGATTTTACCGAAAGGACCTCATGAAAGTGGTTGCCATTCAAATTGATATTTTCGTTTTGAGTTTGAAATGAGATGAATTGGGCTATGTGATTTATAGAGCTAGTTGGTTCCTGAAATGAAGTAATAGACACAACATTGACCCTTGTTATTTATTATTTATACTAGTTAAATTATTTTTGTCAAATGGCTTATGACTTACTGAATTAACAACTCATTGCGTGTGTTCATTTTACTTTGTGGATAGATTAAAGATCCGTTGGAAGCTTGAGGCCAATTCCTTTTGAAGTCATCGCACCTATCAACTATAGATTGGTATTTTAGTAAAAGTTTAATATCAAACATTATGGCATGTAATAGCTATAGTATGTGATATGACTAGACAAGTCGAACCTTTATTGTTTATAAGGCCATACGAATATGGCTCAAAATTTCTAAGTTGATATATGAATTGGATAACTATGTTTACGAACTTTGTTATTTGCTTATCAAACTATATAGTATGCCTAAACTAAATGAAATGTTACTTGGTCTTACTTGATCACAATTTGAATGTTAATAAAATTGTTCGTAGGACGTAGAGATACGAATCTTTTAATCCATGCAATGACATGTTCACTTTGTGAATGCTTATGGAAATGTGGGAAGCAAATTTAGTTAAATCATATATGCATATTGCTTACATGATTGGATCACTATGAAACATTGGTGTGCCTTTTAATCTTGACTTATGATCTCATGGTTACAATACGGATGTGGTTAGGATAGGAATCAAACAAGTTGTATGTGTATATATATTGTTAGCTGTGTGCATTCGGTTATCATAGTGGAATTACCATATGAACAGTGTTTCTTTAAATTAAAATTTGACAAGGCATGTTTAGTAGTTATTAAAATAATGTGCTTTTTAAATCTTAAACCTTTGGATTGTATTGACTATGATTCGGGTTGGTTCAGAAATACCTTATAACCCCACCGGTGACGGTCTCGGGTTAGGGGTGTTACATTTTAATTGGCATCAGAGCTACAGTTTAGTCGATTCTAGGACTAACGTAGTGCGTATGAGTTTAGCTATACATGCCATATGTGAGTATTTGATAGTGTGATGACTTCTGACGAATAAATTGTTGTTTTTGTAAGTAAATGGAACCTGATCCCGAGCGAGCCATAGCGGACGACGTTGAGAGTATAGCACCTGCTCTTGTGCGGGGGACAGTGCCGGTAGATTCTCGACCATCCACGAGTAATCAAGAGGATAGTGTTAGGCAAGCTCTCTTTTCCTTAATGAATGAGTGGTTTGCCCAGTATACTCGTACGAATCTGGCTGCTCAACAACCCCCTAACTCAAATAATCCTCCCCTGGTACCTGTAATGCCTACGACCACTGACCCGATGAGATCAGGCAAACCCTCTGTTGATAAGATCAGGAAGTATGGAGCCGAGGAATTTAGAGCCACAGCTACCGACGATGCTGAGAAAGCTGAATTCTGGCTTGATAATACTATCCGTGTCTTTGATGAGCTATCTTGCACACCCGATGAGTGTTTGAAATGCGCTATATCCTTATTGCGAGATTCAGCTTACTATTGGTGGAGAACTCTGAGTTCGATTGTCCCGAAAGAACGGGTTACGTGGGATTTCTTTCAGGCGGAGTTTCGTAAGAAATATATTAGCTAGCGATTCATTGACCGAAAGCGTAAAGAATTTCTTGAACTTAAACAAGGTCGTATGACCGTATCCGAATATGAATGTGAGTTTGTAAGACTCAGTTGTTATGCATGGGAATGTGTTGCTGATGAGGTTGATATGTGCAAAAGGTTCGAAGAAGGGCTGAATGAAGACTTAAAGCTACTTGTGGGTATCCTTGAAATAAAAGAGTTCGTAATACTGGTTGAGTGAGCTTGCAAGGCTGAAGAGCTTGGAAAAGAGAAAAGAAAAGCCAAATCCGAAGCGAGAGATTTTCGTAAGAGAACGGCGAGTAAAACTTCCTTCTTGACTGCGAAGAAATCCAGAAATGACAGTAACAGATCAAAGACGACTACAGGGATTTCTATTCGAGAGTGACCTCTCGTGGATTCTCGACCCACCTCGGTAGCCAGTGTTGGCAGCAATCGACAAGATAAACCTGAGTGTCTACAGTGTGGTAGACGACATGTAGGTGAATGCTGGGGCAAGTCTATCAACCGAAGTTGCTATAGGTGTGGCTCACGAGACCATTTCGTTCGAGATTGCACAGAACCTGATGAGAAAAATAAAATGCAGAGTGCGAGATCGAGTAGTGCCACAGTTAGGGGTAGGCCACCGAGAAACGTAGGAGGCAGGAGTGGTAATCCGAGAGGGAATTTTGATGCAGCGGTTCGATCCGAGGCTCGTGCACCTACCAGAGCCTATGCCATCCGCGCACGTGAGGAGGCATCCTCCCCTGATGTTATCACGGGTACATTCATTCTCTACGATACTAATGTGCTTGCTTTAATTGACCCTGGTTTGACTCATTCTTATGTGTGTGAAACATTAGTATCCAGGAGGACTCTACCTTTTGAGTCTACTGAGTTTGTGATACGGGTGACAAATCCTTTGGGCCAACATGTGTTAGTCGATAAGGTGTGCAAGAAATGTCCCTTGATAATCTGAAATTTTTGTTTTCTGACTGATTTGATGTTACTACCCTTCGATGAATTCGATATTATTCTCAAAATAGACTGGTTAACCACACATGACGCTATGGTGAATTGCAAGTGAAAGACAATAGATTTGCGATGTTTGAGTGGCGAAATGATTAGAGTTGAATCTAATGATCGGAACGGGCTACCTTCGCTGATATCTTCTGCATCGGCTCAAAAATATCTAAAAAAGGGGTGTGAAGCGTATCTTGCATACGTGCTGGATAGTAAAGTGTCGAAACGAAATCTTGAGACTGTACCTGTGGTTAAGGAGTATCTGGATGTGTTCCCTGAGGAATTACCGGGATTGCCACCTGTTAGAGAGATTGAATTCGGCATAGAGTTGGTTCCGGGTATGACTCCTATTTCAATTGCTCCATATCGTATGGCACTGACCGAGTTGAAGGAATTGAAATCTCAAATGCAAGAGTTGATCGACAGAGGTTTTGCATGACCCAGTTACTCACCCTAGGGTGCACCAGTCCTGTTTGTAAAGAAGAAAGACGGAACTATGCGAATGTGCATCGATTATCGTCAGCTCAATAAAGTTACGATAAAGAATAAATACCCGTTGCAGCGAATCGATGACTTATTTGATTAGTTAAAGGGAGCTTCAGTGTTTTCAAAGATAGATCTGCGATCGGGCTATTATCAGTTGCGAATCAGAGACTCAGATGTACCTAAGACTGCTTTCAGAACAAGATACGGACACTATGAGTTCTTAGTAATGCCGTGGATCTGATGAATCGGGTGTTCAGACAGTATTTAAATCGATTTGTGGTTGTGTTCATAGATGATATTTTAATTTATTCTCACGACGAGTCCAAGCATGCCGAACACTTGAGACTTGTGCTTCAGACTTTGCGAGATCATTAGCTGTATGCAAAATTCAGTAAATGTGAGTTCTGGTTGCACGAGGTCAGTTTTCTGGGACATGTTGTGTCCGCTTCGGGTATTCGAGTCGATCCAAACAAAATTTCAACCATTCTTGACTGGAAGCCTCCAAGGAATGTTTCTGAAGTTTATAGCTTTTTGGGACTCGCCGGGTATTATCGACAATTCGTTAAAGGTTTCTCGACGATCGCAACACCGTTGACGAGACTGCTTCGAAAAGATATCAAGTTTGAGTGGTCTGAGAAGTGTCAGACAAGTTTCGACCAGCTAAAAACCCTGTTGACTGAAGCCCCTGTGTTAGTTCAGCCAGAGTCCGGTAAGGAGTTTGTAGTTTATAGTGATGCTTCTCTGAACGGTTTGGGTTGCGTGTTGATGCAAGAGGGAAGAGTAGTCGCGTATGCTTCGAGACAGCTTAAGCCTCACGAGAGAAATTATCCGACGCATGATCTCGAGTTAGCTGCTATTGTGTTGGCTTTGAAAATTTGGCGTCACTACTTGTTCAGAGAAAAATGTCACGTTTACTCAGATCACAAAAGCCTCAAATACTTAATGACTCAGAAGGACTTGAATTTGAGACAACGACGGTGGCTAGAGCTACTAAAAGATTACGAACTTGTCATTAACTATCATCCTGGGAAGGCTAACGTAGTTGCCGATGCTCTCAGTCGGAAATAACTATTTGCATTGAAAGCGATGAATGTACACTTGTCTCTATCTACTGATGATGTGGTAATAGCGGAACTAAAAGCGAAACCAGCATTAAGTTGACAAATTTGCGAAGCTCAGAAAACCAATGGTGATTTGGTTGCTAAATGGGCTCAGTGTGAGTCGAATATGGACTCAGAATTTCGAATTGACGATTTCGATTGCTTCAGGTTTAGAGGCTGATTATGTGTTCCGAGAAATTCGGAGATTATCTCGATCATTTTGAATGAGGCTCATAATAGCCGAATGTCTGTTCATCCGGGTAGTACAAAAATGTACAATGACCTGAAATGTCAATATTGGTGGCACGGTATGAAACGAAACATCTCAGATTTTGTATCTAAATGTTTGATATACCAGCAAGTGAAAGCGGAGCATCAGGTGCCTTTGGGATTACTACAACCGATCTTAATACCTGAGTGGAAGTGGGATCAAGTCACGATGGACTTCGTATCTGGTCTACCGTTGACTCCGAGCAAGAAAGACTCAATCTGGGTTATTGTTGATAGATTGACGAAGTCCACTCATTTTATTCCTGTTCGTACTGATTACTCACTCGATAAGCTAGCTGACTTGTATATTTCCCAGATCGTGAGATTCCACGGGGTACCCACTTCTATTATTTGGATAGAGATCCGAGATTTACGTCGCGATTTTGGAAGAAATTGCAAGATGCATTAGGCACCAAATTGCATTTTAGCACTGCTTTCCATCCCCAGACCGACGGTCAATCTGAGCGAGTTATTCAGATACTCGAGGATATGTTGAGATGTTACATCCTCGAGTTTAGTGGGTCCTGGGAGAGATACTTACCTTTGATTGAATTCGCTTACAACAATAGTTTTCAATCAAGTATCAAAATGGCACCATACGAGGCTTTATACGGTCGTAGATGCTGTACCCCACTGTTTTGGACCGAACTCAATGAAAATAAGATATACGGGGTTGATTTGATTAGGGAAGCGAAGGAAAAAGTGAAAGTTATTTGTGATAGTTTGAAAGCGGCATCAGATCGTCAAAAATCTTATGCGAATTTGAAACGCAAAGATATTGAGTATCAGATTGGTGATAAAGTATTCTTGAAAGTCTCACCTTGGAAAAAGGTACTCCGATTTGGCCGTAAAGGCAAATTGAGCCCGAGATTTATAGGACCGTACGAGATATAAGAACAGATTGGGCCGGTTGCCTATAGATTGATTTTGCCACCTGAACTCAAAAAGATTCGTAATGTGTTCCATGTTTCGATGCTCAGACGGTATAGATCTGATCCTTCACATGTGGTTAATTCGTCGGAAATTGAGATTCAATCGAATTTAAGCTATGAGGAAGAACCAATCCATATTTTAGCTCACGAAGTGAAAGAACTACGGAATAAGAAAATTTCGCGAGTTAAAGTTCTGTGGATCAAGCACGGAATCGAGGAAGTGACTTAGGAACTCGAGGACTCAATGAAAGAACGTTACCCAAACCTGTTTACTGGTAAAAATTTTCGGGGACGAAAAATCCCTAAAGGGGGGAGAGTTGTGACAGCCCTAATTTGACCCTGGTCGGGAAGTGGTTTCGGGACCACAAAACTGAATTACGAAAGTAATTTAATGCTATATTATATGTCTATTATTAGTGAGAATGCATCTGTGAAAATTTCATGTTTTAATTTTATAAAGTAAATGTGGAATCATGGAAAAGGACTTGTGTGATAAAAGTTTAAAATGTGCTAGGAAGAATAGGGATGACCGAAAAATGCATAAGCTAAAAATGGAAGGTTTTGCATGTCAAATTGCCCAAAATTAAAGTGAGTGGCCGGCCATGCTTTTGTTTGTAAGAAATACATGTATTTTATGTTATAAAATAATATTTAATGGTTGTATAATAATATAATATAATATATTAAGTTAAATGGGAGATAAAAACAATGTTTTCTTGGTCATTTTCTTCCTTATTGCCGAAACCATAGAAAGAAAAGTGAACGAAGGAAGCCATAGTTTTTGGCTTGGTCTTTGAATCAATTCAAGGTATGTTGTTTGGATTTTTCTTTAAAACTATGAAAATTGAGGTGTTAAATAGGTCCTTAGCATAGCCCATGTATTGAATTTTTTTTAAAAACCTTGTTTAGATTGGTATTCGTTCATAGTTTTGAATGGAGAATTTCGGTTGAAATTTTGATAATTAGATGGGAAGTGGTTGAACATAAGATTGAGCTTGAAAAACTTGGCTTATGTTAAGTGTTACATTCAGTTTTGAGAAATGCATGAAGCTTTGTGTTCCAAGTTAAAATTTGTAAAAATGGGAATGTGATGAGCTTTCGGTGATTGAATTGATTAGAAGAAATGGTTGTGGTTTTTATGTTTTAGAAGTAATGTTGGATGATTTAAGATTGAGCTAGTTAAATATAGAAGTAGGTGGATAAATTGCTAGAGAGAATCGGCTAGCATACTTGTTCTTTTTTATGAAATTGCCGAATGGGGATTGAGAAGATATGGGAGTGAATGTTAATGTATTAAATTGCTGAATTGAGCTTGATGGAACTTTATAATTGTGGCTAAATTAAATTATGGCAATTGGTTAGTTGATGTTATGCTAGGTTAGTATATACTTGATAGCATTTAAATGTGTGATAGCCGAAATTGAAATTAGCTAACTAATTGACCAATTGATGAGTATTGAAAAGTTGGAAAATGAGAGTTGCCGAAATTCTATTTAGGTGTTGCGTATATGATGCTTGTGTTTTAATTTAATTATAAGTGTGTTTGGGATAATGAGTAACATTCGATTAAACATTGTTATAAATGACTCATTGTTAGGTGCTGAATTTGAGCTTGTATATAGGGGGCATAATCGATGTATACATTGAATTAATAAATAGATGTGAGTACCATTTGATAAGCTTTATGAGCATAGAGATCATAGATTTGTATTGGGTGGAAAGAAAAATAGCAATTGGCTATGAGGTTATAAACATAATCTTCAATGTTAAATTTTTTGAGTTCCAAATTAATATGTGTATAATTTTGGATGCTGTAGCACCTTTCCTAACAAGAGATGGAATGGGAAAATAAATTGGTTTAGGCCATTGCCGAATGCACCCTAGCTTTTAAAAACGTAGTAGCTAAAATACAATTGAGATGTAACCAAATTGAATTGCTTTATTTCAATTAAATGTATGTGTGATGTTATTCGATAATGGAAGTGCTTTATGAAATGTGCTTGAAAGTTATAAGAAATTAAGGTTATGATGAGTTCATTAAATGATTGAATTAGTTCATTTGGTTTAATTCTAGCTCAAGATCATAAGGAGCAAAATTCGGCCAAGAGGAAAGCAAAGGTGATTGAGTAGCCAATCAGAGTTGTTCATCCAATACAATGTAAGTCTATAAGCAAATTGAATTAGATTTGCAATAAGATACAAATTTTTTGAACGTAGAATGGAATGAAAATCATGGTATGTATATGCATACGGAAAAATAGTGTAACACCTCAAATCCTGTATCCGTCACCGGAGGGATTTCGAGGCATTACCCGACAAGTACTACATTTTAAACATAATAATAAGATTCATCTTTGTGCGTTTGCGAATAATAGCCTAAGCGCATGCATATAACTAAGTTCAAATCGAAAAGTATAACTTCAAAAGTATATCAATTTCCATATAATTTTAAGCACTCAATACTTGAAACTTATGGGCATGCATGAACACTCACCATCTAGCCGATTATACAAGTCAAACAAAGGTTACTATTCATATGGTAACATTTTATAAACCCAAGCTGATTATAAAACTTATGAAGTAGAACTGATTATACATATATATCCAATCTATCCAACAGATACTCAAGTCACCAAAACGTTTCAAACATTTTGCAAACATACATCAATGAATAACATCGGACACTGTTATATGCATCAACTAAGCACCAATGACTCTATTGAATCAAAGGAGTTATGCATCCTCATTCATTAGGTTTACATATCCATTCTACCAAGAACAATTTAAGCATTTTCTAACGTACACTATTGAATTTACTTGCAATTGCCGAATGTATATATATATATATTTAGCCCATACATGGTCTTCAAACATAATTATCAAAGAACACATTACTTCAAATATATTAGCAAACGAAAGTACCAATCTACACATTCATTTTCTATCCACGAGATTAAACTTAAAATCCATATTCAAGAAGAAAAGTAATTAGCAAGCCATTTTCGCTTGGCTATACTTATATACAACAAAACATTTCTTGTTTAACAACAACAAAACGATACCTATACATGCCATTTACAAAGGTTCAGCTATAAAATACCGAAGAAGTTCTGATAGTGTGGATGACTTCGATCATGTGATTTCAGAGACCGTAGCTAACGAACGAGATCTATAAAACAGACAATCCAAGGCAACGGGGTAAGCATTTATGCTTAGTAAGTTTTAAGCAATGAATTCAGTTGAATTTAAAACATACTTCTATTTAAGCTAAAAACTCATCCCTTTAGCCGAATATTACTATGACTAAAGATACTACTATCTTTCATACATGACATATTCATTTCCTTTAAACATCAATTCATATCATATAAATAATCTCATTGTATTCATCAACATTTCCCTCTTGGCCGAAAGCATACATTTTCATTCAATGCAATCTTGAATTATACTCATACTCACGAATTCATGTAGCTTCATACTTTAATCAGATATGTGCATATGCTAAGGGTTCAATTTAATACAATTCTACTTGGATTGAAAATTCACACATCATAGGTAAGTCATTGGCTTTCATATAACATTAGGCTATAGTCAAGGCATCACTAACTCAATGTGTGGTTAAAATCTAAAACGAATCAATTTCACAATGAGTATGAGGTACGTACCTGACAGACTTAAGGTAATGAGCACTTTTTATTGAGGTAATTAAGACATAAACCACGTATTTTTCTTTTTCTTTTTAGAATGAATGCTTTCGGGCTTAACCCAGTTATAACACTAGCCCTAAGGCCCTTCGGGACTTAGCTCGGATGTACCACTGGCATGAATGCCCTTCGGGACATAGCCAGGATTCAACTCCGGCACGAAGGCCCTTCGGGTCTCAGCCCAGATGTAACACTGGCACGAATGCCCTTCAGGACTTAACCCGGATGTACCACTGGCACGAATGCCCTTCAAGACATAGCCCGGATTCAACTCCGGCACGAAGGCCCTTCGGGTCTCAGCCCGGATTTACTATCAAATCTTAATGCACATTTATGGGTTGAGTGTACACATTGCAAATTTCTATATCATTTTTGAGATTTCACTTGCTTCACACGCATATAAATACACAAAAATAATTCCATTGGACATTCAGTCCATATATATATAAGGGTCACATACTCACCTAACTTTCATAGCTTATTCCCTAGGAATCATTCAGCTATATGCTTTATAACCACTATCTCATGCACCAAATTTAGATAAGGTAAGGTCATTGAGCCATGGTTCACATTTCATACGACTCTATCATGCATTTCTAGCTTTTTATGCTAAATTCATTAACTTAAAACTTACCTCGTGCCTTTCTGAGTATTTACGGGTCAGCTATTCCGTCACCTTAGCTTTTCCCTTATCCGATGTTGTCCCTCTATGCTCTTGAGCTAAGTTAAACAAATTTAATTATATTAATCTTTACTCATATAACTCACTTGATAATTACACTTCATTTCAAAACAAGGAACTCATATATTTCTTTTACCACACATTCGGCCACATACATACACATCACAAATCACAACAAAATCATTGATAAATCAAGTATACGAAATCTCAATTACAATATCCCTTGACTAACATACCACCTTTTTAATCTATATGTATACCGACCATTTAGCTTTCAAGAACAAAAGAATTAGGAATTATACATGGTATTCATTCGCATAGCCGAAACTAATACCTTAACCTTTCACACATTTTTGGTCATTCTAATTATAAACTATTTAACTTTTCCACCTTTATGAAAATTGCATTTCAAATGGTCGAATATCATAAGACCTTTCGTAAACAACCAAATTTTACACTTTAACTAATTTATACCCATCTTTAAAACATTTAACTACCCTTCAACAAGAATATGCCTTATGGCCGAATGCTCCACTAAGGTTGACCCAAAACATTTCAATTTCAATTATAAAACACTCAAAGCCGAATTTCCAAACTTAGCTAATAAATGTCTTTCATAAATAAATTCACATGCACATAACCCAATCCTTTTTTATAAGCACTTAATTTACTATAAATTCAAGCCTTTTGTTAATTTAAACTCAAACTAACAATTCATCCAAGCTATTTGCTACATTCACATTCGGCACTTATACAATTTCCTACTCCAACCCACAAACAAATCTCAATCGGCCACAAAGTCCTCACAACTATTCAATTAATCAACCCACACTTCCATTAGTACTTAATATCATCAATCCACAAAATCTCATACAAAACACCCATGACCGAATGAGATTTCTCCCCATTTGGCTAAATTTAAGCCATGGGCTAGATAAAATACTAGTTAACAACTAAAATGTACTAAAATTTTCCAAGGAAAAACAATTCACATACCTTAATCAAGCATTTTAAAGTGCCAAATGCTTTAAGCTTATTTTTCTCCTCTCTTTCACTTGGTTTCAGCTTAACAAGAACAAAAGAACCACACATTGTTCTTTTCACCCATTTTTCTTTTATTTTATTAAACAAATATTTTATAAATCCACCATATCATTATCTATTAATAAAATAAATATACATATGCACATAAATATACATATTTCAATCATTTACCCACATGGCCAGCCACTAACTAATAAAGTTGGCAAATTGACATGCAAGTCCTATTATTTCACAACCATATACTAATCAATCCTCTATTTAAAACCTATCACATTTCCAAAGTTTTACACATTAATCCCTTTCATCTAATTTCACATCTTTCCAAATTAATTTCTTGAATTCAACCACACATACATATAATTAAAACTTCTCATACAAGCCCTTTTTATTTAATACATTCATTTTCGCAAAGATCAAAGTAATAAAAATTTGCACATGCATGAACGAATATTTTTAGACACAAAATAAATTTCATTCAAAAAATTTTACTGCGACTCGGTTTAGCGGTTCCGAAACCACTTCCCTACTAGGGTCAAAATAGGGCTGTCACAAATAGGGTATGAGATGCTATGGATTTATAAAAGTCATGTTAATATCTCATTGATGAGTGAAGTAAGGTTCGGTATAATTTGGTAGTGGTAGCACTAGGAGTATGTATGTGTACGAGCTTAAATGGCACTATGTGTGCGTACATTCATGAGTTCAAATGGCACTATGTGTGCGTATATTGATAAGCTTGAATGGCACTATGTGTTCGTACATTCATGAGCTTCAAATGGCACTATGTGTGCGTATGCTTTCGAGCTTGAATGGCACTATGTGTGCGTACATTCGCTAGATGGATATAACATCATATGTGTAAGAATGATAGAAAGATTTAACCAATTGGGTGAATAAAGTATATGAAGAATAATGGCTCATTATGTGTAAAATGGAAGGTAAGTTGATGATTATGGTTTATGGAATGTAACTTGTAGTTAAATTGGATGCATTCGAATACAATTGCCTAATTGCATGAGTTCGTATGCGTGAAGAATTTGACTCTATGCTTATGGTTATTTAAGGTAAAGATTCTATTGGATATGTGATAAAGATGACTATAGAGAAATAGTTAATTGGATAGAGGATTGTATAAATTATGATTTTGCCAAAAGGACCTCATGAAAGTGGTTGCCATTCGAATTGAGATTTTCGTTTTTGAGTTTGAAATGAGATGAATTGGGCTATGTGATTTATGGAGCTAGTTGGTTCTCGAAATGAAGTAATAGACACAACATTGACCCTTGTTATTTATTATTTATACTAGTTAAATTATTTTTGTCAAATGGCTTATGACTTACTGAATTAACAACTCATTACGTGTGTTCATTTTCCTTTGTGGATAGATTAAAGATCCGTTGGAAGCTCGGGACCAATTCCTTTTGAAGTCATCGCACCTATCAATTATAGATTGGTATTTTAGTAAAAGTTTAATATCAAACATTATGGCATGTAATAGCTATAGTATGTGATATGACTAAACAAGTCAAACCCTTACTGTTTATAAGGCCATACGAATATGGCTCAAAATTTCTAAGTTGAGATATGAATTGGATAACTATGTTTACGAACTTTGTTATTTTCTTATCAAATTATATAGTATGCCTAAACTAAATGAAATGTTACTTGGTCTTACTTGATCACAATTTGAATGTTAGTAAAATTGTTCGTAGGACGTAGAGATACGAATCTTTTAATCCATGCAATGACATGTTCACTTTGTGAATGCTTATGGAAATGTGGGAAGCAAATTTAGTTAAATCATATATGCATATTGCTTAAATGATTGGATCACTATGAAACATTGGTGTGCCTTTTAATATTGACTTATGATCTCATGGTTACAATACAGATGTGGTTAGGATAGGAATCAAACAAGTTGTATGTGTATATATATTGTTAGTCGTGTGCATTCGGTTATCATAGTGGAATTACCATATGAACAGTGTTTCTTTAAATTAAAATTTGACAAGGCATGTTTAGTAGTTATTATAATAATGTGCTTTTTAAATCTTAAACCTTTGGATTGTATTGACTATGATTTGAGTAGGTTCGGTAATACCTTGTAACCTCACCGGTGACGGTCTCGGGTTAGGGGTGTTACAAATATAGCATTCCGTAGCTCGGATCTGGTGACCGAGTCGAACAAAGGGTGTTACAATGTACCTAGGTTGAGTATTTTGATCGAATGCTATTTTGGATGTTTAGTACACTTGAATTGTAATGAACTTATTAATTCTCCTTGATGAATTGTTAATGTTAAATGTTCATAATGTCAATGTCAATGGAAATTAGTTCAAGTTGCTTTGACATCAAATTTGGTTTCACACACCTGGATCCAGCAGTTGGGCCTAGTGTGTGGTGTCACAGAAAGATAGTTCAATCATAGCAACCAAAAAAAGCAATTGATAACTCTTGAAATGAGTTATAATTCATGCCTTTAGACTAGGTAAATTGTGTGTACTTAAGTGAACTTAGTTGCATTTTAGGATATTATTTTAGCATTTTTAGAACATTGCATAAAAAGCTTGGACGGTGCTTAAATATTATTATTTGTTACTTTTAATTGCTTGTGGTAGGGCTGTGTTTGGTGGTTTGGCAAGTGTGTAACAACCCAAATTTGGGCTTAGTCGGAATAGTGATTTTAAAATCACTAATTCGAGGTCAGAGAAATTAATTCTAATATTATTTTATGAATTATAGCATGATATTATGAGTATACGAAAATTTCAGTGAATTAATTTTAGCAATTGAAAGCTTAATTGCGAAAAATGACTAAATGGCATAAAGGGCAAAAGTGGTGATTTACTATAAAAAGTTGTCAAATAGCTAGAAAACCAAAATTAGGGGTCTTTAATGGGCAAATAGACCCATTCTATTAGTGTGGCCGGCCATGAGACAAAGAATTAAAGAAAATAAAAATTTGGTCAAAGTTAGGTGACTAAATTTAGGATAAAATAATAACCTAATAGTCTAGCTACCATTTTCTTCTTTTTTTCATCCCTTCCACCGAAAATTTTAGCCATTGTTGGGGTTTGAAAGCTCAAAAATTTTAGCCACTTATTTCTCTCTCAAGTAAGTCAATTTGATGGTCTTTCTTAATAATTTTTACATTTTTGGAACCCTTGTAGCATGGGCTACCTATTGAGGGGACTAATTTGCAAAATGATAGAAAGTTTAAGGATTCACTATGAAAGTTTTTATGTTGTTCGCTGAAGTTTTATGGAAGAAAATGAATTATAGTTGTTAAATAAACAACTTTTGTGAAAGGGTGTTCATGGAAAACACCTAAAATGGACTTAGTTGTAAAGTTGATAAATTGTGTAGTAAATACATGAAATAGTGGAAATTGTGGGCTGCCATAAGAGTGAAAAGAATTCAGTTAGGCTTGGTTAATAAGGAAATTCAATAAAAATCAATTTCCGAGCCTAGGTGTAAAATGGTCATTTTGCAAAAGTATAGGGGCAAAATAGTCATTTTGCCAAATTATGAATTTTGATGTATCATAGTTAATATAGTGATTAAATTAGTGAATTTTTATTCATTTTAGATCAAGAAGTACGAAACCCGAACCTAGACTGAGGGAAGGCCAAGCAAATAAACTAAACCGAGAAGTCATTCACATTTTGTATACCGAGGTAAGTTGTAGGTAAATAATACAAATTTACTATAATTATGCCTGAAATAATTGATTTGGCATAAATTGATTAATTGTGATTATGAGTAGTGCATTGATGAGAATTTATGTGATAAAACCCGGTTAAACCGTAGGAATAGATTGGATATTCAGTGCCATGATACTAGGGTTATACAAAAGCTAGTGTAAGACCATGTCTGGGACATGGCATCAACACCGATATGTATTAGCCAGTGTAAGACCATGTTTGGGACATGGCATCGATGTTGATACGAGTGCTAGTGTAAGACCATGTTTGGGACATGGCATCGACCTCGACATGCAAGCTAGTGTAAGACTATGTCTGGGACATGTCATTGGCCTCGATATATGAGAGTCAGTGTAAGACCATGTCTTGGACATGGCATCGACTTGACATGTAAGCCAGTGTAAGACCATGTCTGGGACATGGCATCGGCTTGATACCCTATGTTAGAGGCTTATTGAATATCCTTTCGTATTCTAAATGGTTCAACTGGAAATTTAAAGTTTGTATCAAGATCGAGAGATATTATGATGACCTTATGAGTGGTGCAAGTACCTATATGAAATGTATGAAATGTGAGCTCAATATTATGTTGTATGATTACTAAAAGATAAAAATGAGTAAGTTATGCCTATAGCCATTCTTTCATATCATGCACAATTTGTGATGTGTTGAGAGCATGTTATAGCATAGTAAATTGTTGTTATTTATTTACTTGCAACTTACTATGCTTTATGCTTACTCCCTCTCTTTTCCATTTTCTTATAGTGCCGCCAAATTAGCTCGTGGATCAATAAACTTTGGAGGTTTCATTCACACTATCAACCAAAGCATTCGGTATAGTTAGTTTCTAACATTTTGAGAAATGGCATGTATAGGGACTAGTCATTATTAAGTGTGAATTTGTTTTGGGCCAAGTGTGTTGGCTTGAAAGTGAGATACCTCATTTTGTATAAATCCATGGATGGTGGCTACTATTTGCTTTTAATATATGCAAATTGATGTTGTCTTTCAATAATGTGCAAATTGAATGAATGGAGAATACGCTGGGAGTAGTAGTATAAATGCTTGATTGTATTGGGTATGTAAATATGGGTGGATGCCTAATGTTGGTCCTTGGTTCAGTAATTGTGAATTGATATGAATTGGTATATGTTTGATGTCGTTTCAAAGTGGTAAAAGGCTTGGTAGATAGCCTTATTTTTGTCCACATAGGTAGACACACGAGCGTGTGTGTGTGTCTGCCCCACGGGTGTGTGGTTAGGCCATGTGTTCCCTGCACCTTAGGTTGGCAAAACTAAATGCCCAGCAATTTACTACATGGGCTTGAGACATAGCCATGTGTCTCAACTATGCAGAGGGCACAGCCTAGCATACCGGCGTGTGCCACGGCCGTGTGTCCCTTAGGAGTTGCTGACATCAGAAATAGAATGTCAAGGTTTTCATACACAGGCTGCGACACGGGAGTGTCATGGCCATGTGAGGGACACGGGCGTGTGCCAGGCCATGTGAAAACCCCTGTAGGTACAATGTTAGAAAATAAATCCACACGGACGAGGGGCACGGGCGTGTTCCTAGGTGCTTAGGTCGTGTGAACTACATGGGCCTTTAGCACGGCCATGTTTAGAGGCTACACGGGCTTGTTGCCCTTCCATGCGGGCGTGTGCCCTATTTTTAATAGATTTTCTTGAAAGTTTTATAAGCACTCAGATTGGTTCCGAATGGTTTTCTAAACAAGTTTTGGGCCTTATAGGTCCATATTAAGGGTTGTTAAACAAAGTTTGAAAAGTTTTAAATTGGGACGAATTTCGTTGACTCGAGTTTTATGTTTGCATGTGCTTTAGTAAGGTAATACCTCATATCCTATCCCAGGCGTTGGATACGGGTAAGGGGTGTTACAAGGTGCAGGTTAAGGAAGGAGAAATAAAAGAGTAAAGGTTTTTCGGGGCAAAAGGTTGGACATTTTGTCAGCATGAATGTCGTGGCAATGTTGGGTAGATCGGTTCAACACTTAACGCATACTAGTTTCAGCCCAACTGTTCTTGTACCAGAAAAATCTACATAAAAAATAGGAGAAGATAATCTTGGGTTTTTGGTTTTTATCCTAGAAAAAAAAGAATTTAAAAAAAGGAGAAGATAATCTTGGGTTATTGAAAATAGAATTTAAAAAGAGGAGAAGATAAAAATGGGTTGTTAGATTTACCCTAGAAAAAAGCTATAAAAAACCAAATGAGAAACCCTAAACGGTGAACAAGGGGAAGAGATCCTTAGGAAAAGATAGAGGGTGGTGGTTGAGTAGAAACAGAAAGAGGAAGACAATGCTTAATTAACCCATAATATTCAATAGCAATTAACTTTTGCATCTTTTACGATTTAGTCCTTTTTAATTAATTAACTATCAAACATTAAAATTTCTTAACCAAATTTTATTACAACCTTAATAACACTACGTAGATATTTAATAAAAAATTTACAGCTCGGTTCATAAAAAATGAAGTCTCGATACCTCGTTTTCTAAAACCACTTAACTTTAAGGTCATACTACTTGAACCTAATGTTTTAGTACCATATTTGACTTGTAAATATTTAATAATAACATTTTCGAACTTACTCATCAGATTTGTGGTCCCGAAACCACTATTTTTGACACCACTAAAAAACAAGTTATTGTAATATGCTCCATTGTAATTGTCAAGTCATAGAATCATGTGATGAGCTGAATCCCCTAGTAAAAAAATTGGCATAATAAATGGATATGTATGTATTTGAGTATGTATAAGGCCAAAAAAAAAAAAAAAAGAAAAAGAAAAAGAAAAACTAAGTTAGTTAAAAGATGAACTAAGTAAATTAGGAGGTACTTGCTATAGTAAAAATTGCATGAATACTTAGGATTTTTCTTTCTTTTAGGGCAATATTTTTTGCACTACCTTACTAAATAAGCTTATGAAACTTGATCAAATTTTTAGACATAGAAGATTGTTGAGAATTGTAGTACAAAATGCTCTTTTAAGGGTCTCACAATGTAAAGGTGATTATGTTGCTATGACAATTCTTACATTCATGAATTCATGCATATATTGCTTGAGGACAAGCAATAACTCAGGTTTGGGGGTGTGATAACTCTTGAAAAGAGTTATAATTCATGCATTTAGACTGGGTCTATTTTCTATACTTAAGTGAACTTAGTTGCATTTTAGGAAATTATTTTAACATTTTTAGAACATTGCATAAGAAGCTTGGATGGTGCTTAAATATTATTATTTGTTCCTTTTAATTGCTTGTGGTAGTGCTGTGTTTGGTGATTTGACAGGTGCAGGTTAAGGAACGAGAAATAAAGGAGTGAAGGTTTGTCAAGGTAAAAGGTTGGACATTTTGTTAGCAAGAATGCATTGGCAATGTCGGGAAGATTGAGTTAACACTCAACGCATACCGATTTCAGCCCAACTGGACCTGCACCAGAAAAATCTGCCTAAAAAAGGAGAAAATAATCTTGGGTTTTTAGTTTTTATCCTAAAAAAAATTAAAAAAGGAGAAGATAATCTTGGATTGTTGAAAAAAAGAATTTAAAAAGAGGAAAAGATAAACATGGGTTCTTAGATTTACCCTAAGAAAAAAGCTATAAAAAGCCAAAGGAGGAAACCCTAAATGGAGAAGAAGGGGAAGAGACCCTTAGGTAAAGATAGAGGGTAGCGACTGAGTAAAGACAAAAAGAAGAAGACAAAAGTAGTACCTCTTAGCCATCGTAGGACACTGTATTGCTGGAGTGTGAACTGGACACGCGAAAGTTGTCTTCCCGAAGTCTTTCATATTTCTTACTTTTTTCTTTCGTGAATTGAATGAGTGTTGAATGTTATTTTGGTTTTAAATTTTATGTGCCAAACCCATGAGCTAAATCTCAGAGGGTTGAGATTGCATGATAAAACTTTTATTTTCTCTAATGGTTGAAGCATAGATCAGAATAAATTTACTATTTCATTCAATTGTTTTATTTCTAAGTTGTATGCGTGCAATCCTTAGACATAGATGATTGTTTAGCATGTCCATAAACTAAGTCTAATTCTGAAAAGGTTGGATTAGTTGGATCCATATTGAATCATATGAGCAAGTACTCGACCGATACTGGCAGTGGACTTTAGACATAGAGCAATGTTCATACAGAAGGAAAACAATACAGGGTACCATATTAAGGCTTATAGACACAGGCAAAGGTAATGTAACGCCCTCTTACCCGAGATCGTTGCCGGAGTCGAGCTTGAGGTGTTACTAAACTTATTTCATCACTGTTTAAATTTTAAATCAACTAATTAAATTTTCATAGCAAGCTGTCTTTCTGCATCATGGTCATTTAAAAAATCATATCTCAAGTTACGAAACTCGAAATCAAGATCTGTAAATTTTCCCTGAAACTAGACTCATATATCTATCTACTAATTTTTTTCTAGAATTTTTGGTCGAGCCAATTAGTACAGTTTATTAGTTAAAGTTACCCCTATTTTAGAACTCGACTGCACTAATCTCTGCTTGCTACGAACCACTTTTCTCTCTATAAAAAAATACATATGACCATATCATTTGTTTCTATTAAAACTAGACTCAATAAGGATTCTAAACATATAAATTACACCTCATAATTATTTTTGTACAATTTGTAGTGAATTTCCAAAGTTAGAACAGGGGATCCAAAAATCGCTCTGGCCCTGTTTCACTAAAACTCAAACATCTCATAACATATAACTCCTTTACCTGTTTCACTTCTTTCATATGAAAGTAGACACATTAAGCTTAAATTTCATATTTAATTTATCACCTAATTCGGTTCTTACTATTTTTAGTGATTTTTCAAACTCACGTCACTACTATTACAACATTCTGTTTTATGACAAATTTTCACTTTTCTATGGAAATTCATGAACTATTAACACTTTGAACATACATGGCCTCATACATGATCTAAATTAACCATTCCAAGGACTAATCATTTTCAGGCATTTTCTCAACCAAACCACAACCATATCGCAAGATTAATTACACAAAACAAGTATATTGCTATACATGCCATATTTGAGTTATACAAGCCATTTTACCAAAATAGTTCTTTGGATAGTGTGAACGAGCCTTCGACCTATCCCGATTCCCAAGCCGGCTTGTCCAAAACTACAATGAATGGAAAGGAGGGAGTAAGCATAAATGCTTAGTAAGTTCACATGCAAATAACAAGTAACATAACAAAGCAATTCTTCCAAATACACTAGCATGGTATCACCAAAACATATATCACATTTCTAATCATCATTCATCATCTTACCACATTATTGTTGCTGTATCAAGTTTCAACCCGAGGGTTAAGTACATACCTGTCCAAAGTGTCCATTTCACAACACTTATTAAAATGATACTTGCCTCTTGAGTGTTCTTCTATTTCGCTAGAATTTTACCCGTTGAACACATCGGAATATAACTCGAATACATGGATAATTTGCACATAAGTGCCACATATGTAATCAAGCGACCATGTAACCCACCCATAAGCAAACTCAGACTCAACTCAACGAGCTCGGGCGTTCGTATCCATAAGTGAACTCAGACTCAACTCAACGAGCTCGGATGCCTAGTTATATCTCATGAACTCGGACTCAACTCAACGAGTTCGGACATTTGCATCCATAAGTGAACTCGGACTCAACTCAATGAGTTCGGATGCCCAACCATCCTAGTGACATGTCACTTGTATCCTAATCTATTCCCAAGGTTCAAACAAGATTTTTCTCAATCACACATTTCCCAGTCGTTCTCCTCGGAATATCGGAACCAATACGTTGCTTGCATCTCATACTTATCAATTTAATCACATACTTTTCATACCAATACATAATATTTCACAAAGCATAATATTCATAATAACAAGTATCATATCATATAAATAGCATTAAATCACTTAAAATAGCAATTACGTTACATTATTTACACATGAACTTACCTCGATACCAAAATATCAACAATTGAGCCTATTCCTCGTAAACTTTGTTTTTCCCTCGATCACAACTTGAATCTCATTTTTCTTGATCTAAAATAGCACATTTAGCTCATTTAATACTCACATTTATCAAAATAGTCCTTGACCCTAACTTTGTCAAAATTATAAATTTACCCCTAAACTTTTGCATATTTATGCTTTTGCCCCAAAGCTCGGAAATTAAATTTTATTTCAAATTCTTATGTTTTAGGACATGCTTATCATTTATTTACCATTAGCAAGCTCAAATTCTAACTACAACATGCACTTATGAACAATAGGTATTTTTACCGATTAAGCTGTTTTACTCGTTTTTACTTAAAACCGAGTAGCACAAGTTGTCTAACATAATCTGAAACCTCATATTATATCATAAAACATCAAAATAAACACTTTTTACCTATGGGTATTTTTCCAAATATGAACCCTAGGTTGAATTATTGCTAGAATAAGCTAAATCAAGTTACCGGGACTCCAAAAACGTAAAGAACATTAAAAATGGGGCTTGGAATCACTTACTATAGAGATTGAAAGCTTGAAACAAACCCTAGATATGGAGAACCCTTGAAATTTCATGGTAATGAAGAAGATGGACATATTTTGCCATCTTTTTCCCTTTTTTAATCTTTTAATTGCCAAATGACCAAAATACCCTTAATGTCTTTCTTTGAAATTTTTCATGTACAAGCCCATTTTTGTCCAAAACTTTAGAAATTGGTAAAATTTCTATTTAAGACCTCCTAATTAATATTCCAAAGCAATTTCATACTAAAAACTTCTAGAACGCAAATTTTTGCAACTTATTCGATTTAGTCCTTAATTTCAAATTAAACGCTTTACGCATGGAATTTCTTCACGAAACTTTCACACAATCATGCAATCATATCATAAACCTCAAAATAATTATAAAATAATTATTTCTATCTTGGATTTGTGGTCACGAAACCACTATTCCGATTAGGCCCTAATTCGGGATATTACAGGTAACTTGAGGTTTTTGCTCTTGAAAGAAGCAAACCATTTTAGAACTCTTCTAAGTAGTAAACTGAGTATGATTTTGTTAAGGCATTATTGACAGTAAGGGTAGATTCTTAGTAATCTTGACCTTCCAAATCAACATCATATATCCTTTATTCTTTGCCGTTGTATCTATATCATATCATTTTTAGTTATTTATTTGTTTATTTACATAATATTCATGTAGTAATTCTCATAATCACCATTTCATTTCTACTCTCGTTTTGACATAACATTTCCAATTATTCATTAATTCCACATATTTCATACATTACTATCCCTTTAATTGTCACTGCATACTTACCATAGCTTTACTATAGCTTTACCATAGCATTAATTACATTTTATTATAATAAATTGACCACTTTTGTGCCTTAATCTGATCCTCGTGGGAACGATACTCATTCATCACTTTATTACTTGGTTTGACATGTATACTTGCACAAATCGCATATCATTTCACACACAACAGTAATCATAGGAAGAATGAAAAGCCATGGAAAAATTTAATGCCTTGTCTAGCTCCAACTAATTGCTTAAGTTTGATTTTATATGTAGGTGCTCACGTTTGACTTTATATTTATTCGTTAGATATTTGTTTGCTCCCTCATTGGTTTCAACTATAGCTAAAATGATTGAAGAGTCATGACTAGTTAATAAAGGCATAGCATTGTCACTTTTGGATTGACATCTACTAGAAATGGATGAAGTTGAAGGAAAGTTATGAGATCCATAGCAAGACCCTTGGGATCAAATTTGGTTAGGGATCAAAGATTTGTAAAATTGCATGTAGCTCCAAACATCATTGCAAATATCAGATGATGCAGATGAAAAATATGAAGTACGATGAGCTTAAGTGTACCTAAACAAGTGTTATACAGGGCTATATTAGAGGTTGTAGGAGATGGGTGAACAATAAAACCCTATTTGCATTTGTTCTATTAAACAAACGACAAAAGCTCCAAAGACCAAATGCCTTTAAGGATAACATTGAGAACAATAATAAGCTGTAGAGTCTCTTCTGATGACTTGATTCATATTCAATTCAACCTCTCCATTTTCAAAAGGCATACCTTTGCTTGTTACAAAATTTTCTTCAACCTTTTCCATTGAAAAAGATTACATGCCTTTCAACATTATTTCCCACCATTGCTGTAAATCCATACTAATCCATAGTATTTGTGTAATGCACAAACAATCATTTATCATTAAAATATAGATAGAAACTATTTTATTAATTAGAACAGTTTGCACTAGACCATTGCACTTTTCCATTACCAAAAGCCTAGACTTATAAATGTCATAAATTTTAACAAGTTCGTTCGCCTATATCATCAGTTGCATAAACATTTTCTAATGTAGCTCTAGCATAAACAAGCATCAACAAATAAAACCCAATAGAGATTCCTTCATATGTGTCCCGAGAAAAAAATTTGGTAACATAAGATTGGACATGTAATATTGAAGAATTCATACCTGATTACTTAACTAATTTCTCATTGTCATTTGATGATATGAAATTAGAGATGGGTTTCGTTGATGAAGACAACCCCTTCTCATAACTTGACAAAGATGGCTTTGATTTCATATGCGGTTTCGTACTGTGTTGAATACATCACTAACCTACATATCACAGACTATCTCATCCATTCTCACAAGCATTTGATCGAGCACCAAGGGTGCTTTTGTGCAAAAATTCTTATGATTATTTTGTATTTTGCTTTGCAACTACTCCAAATAATTATTGGTTTTGGCTCCAAATGTACAAGTAATTGATCAATGACCTCATTTGATAGCTTTATTCCATAACCAATCGTAGCAAAGATTGATGGCTCTAATACTTATTGATACGAGCCAAAATATAGAGAGTAAAATTCATAGAGGAAAGAAGTAGAGGAAAGAAGAAGATGGTTTAAAAATAAAAAAAGAGAAATGAAGAAAAGAAAGAATTAAGAAAATGGATCTATTTATTTCGTATATTAATGTTTATACACGTGAATGACTTTTACTTTTTATACAGGTAATGATCATGTTACATGATTTTTTCAATATTGCCTATAGTAGTTAATACAAATACAATCTAGTTTATACAAATAACAAAAACTTATTTGTTTTTTAAATTAGCCCATATCACAGTGTAGGCAAATAACTACTCTATTTACTTTTGGATTTTTAAACAAATTGCCAAAGATGATGTTTTAGAAAGAAGATAGAAAAAAGTGGTTGGGGTGAGAAACGAGAAAAACTTATGACAAATTATTTTTTATATTTAGGATTTGGTTTTAAGTTATGTTTTTGGCCTAATTAATTAGTCTTCCTTACATAGGTTGGACATCAAAGTTTTAGTCTTTTCAAAAGTTGTATGTATTTTAGGTGATAAATATATAAATATGTGATATATTAATTAACAAATATGGCCAGGTTCTTACACCAAAAAAAATATGGTCGGGTTCAATTGAGTTTGGGCTTGAAAAATTTTGTCCGAGGCTAGGTCTAAATTTAATACAGGATTTTTTTTGTTGCTTAAACTCATTTTTTAAATTTAATTTTTTGCCTAAACCCATCTAAATTTTAAATGGATCTTTAATCTTAAACAAATAACTTGACGTTGGAATAAACCTAACCATGTATTATCTTAACAACCAAGTTAGAAAAAGTGGAAGTAAACTTTTTTCTTAAACATTTGGATTAAGTTTAAATCTTGGAGTGACTCTACCCCTAGCCAATCAACATGAATAGTGGTAATAAAAAAATCTTAACTAAAAACATTTATTAAAAAAAAGCCTTTTTTATTTTTACCCTAAAATAAACTTCACTAAAACAATAATAGCTTTTGCTCTTTGCATTTTTTACCCTTTATCTGATTCAACAATGACCAAAACCCCCTACTTCTAAATGCACAAAGCCATAAACCCCTCTCATTTATTTTGGGGGAAAACGTCTCCTGATTGGAAACTTTCCTCAACAAATCACAAAGCGCCGAGATCTGCCCTCTGCTATAGGATCGCCAATGAGAAGGGCCTCCTTCACCTCCTCCATCCTTTCTAGGACCCTCTCCACCGTTCACGACGGAGGAACAGTCAACCTCCACCCTCGTCTCCTCCGCGTGGCGCTCTTTAGCAGCAGCAGAACCGACAATTCCAATTCTCGCCGCCATTGGTTCTCTCCGCTTCTCAATTCCTTTTCGAAAAGCTCTGGTCAAGCCGTCTCTCTCGGCCTTGTCGGCGTTGTCGCCTCTGTGGCCACTGCTGCTTCGGTCTACGCCAAGGAGCCGCCACCAGCTGAAATCATCCCAAAGGACGTTCTTCTTTATCAGTATGAGGCCTGCCCATTTTGTAATAAAGTTAAAGGTAGTATATATTCGTTTTTCTTCTTTCCGTTGCATTCGTACCAAATAAAATTGATAAAACCAATCAAATTTGAACTCAGAACTTCATTTTTAAGCAAAAAGTAAATCCAAAAATTTATTTGGATAAGTAATTCTCACCTGTTTTGAATGACTAAATAGTTAGTTTTAGTGAGTTCTAAAGGTTTAACTATTCGCTATATATTACATTTTTAAATCAGACATGTTTTGGTAACTACCATGGTGATGGAGAGAAGGATTCTTTTGAAGAACTGAAAACTAAAAACATAACAAATGCAATATTTTTCTTTGATGAAACAATTATTTTAGAATCTGTTTTGCATTGTAATCACTTTTTCCTTTTTAATCAGCTACACTTTTCTTTCTAGAATTTGCATTTTTCTTAGCAACTTTAGGCAGTTGAAAGACAATAACATAAGGCCTTGATTAATAGTGTGAAAAGAAAATTGGAAAGGTGGAAAATTGAAGGAGTAGAAAAATAAAAAGATAGATGATATATATTTCCTTTCATTGATTTGCTTAGTACAAAAGATGGAAAATTTGAAAGAAAAAGTAAGTTATTTCCCTTCGTTGCTTGATAGAGTTGAAAAATGAGGAGAAGAAAATAAAGCTTCTGAAAAATGCATAATTTTGAACTAACACACATCCCTTTCTCATTTTGTCTCCTCTTATCATTCCGAATTGGAATAATTGTTTTTAAGCATTAAGATTGAAAATGGTTCTCTCTTGTTTTCTTTCTTCCCACTTATCTCTTTCCTATCAAGTACACTCAGAGTTTACTTCTCATTTTTCCACCCATTCTTTCTGTTCTTCCATTTTTCTACTCAACCAAGCACATTCTCTGTAACAAGACAACTAATTAAAATCTTAGTAACTTCATGATTCCTATAATGTTTATCGTCTCTCAGCATTCTTGGACTACTATGATATACCATACAAGGTGGTGGAAGTCAATCCCATTAGTAAGAAAGAGATCAAGTGGTCTGATTACAAGAAGGTGCCTATTCTGATGGTTGATGGTCAACAGCTGGTGGACTCATCAGGTTCTTGTTGTCAAAACTGTTTATAGTTTAAGTTCTCATTGGATATTTTATATTATCCCTAAAGATCTAACAATCTGTTTAAGTTATTGACTTTATTTAAGCTCATTAGTTGCAATGATGGACTGAACGTGCATGTGGAACATGCAGCTATTATTGACCAATTGAGTGAAAAGATCCTTCCTGGGAAGCCAATTATTTCAGTTGCTGATGAAGATGAAGAAACAAAGTGGCGTAGGTATGGACTGTCTTGTTTCCTATAGTAATTAAAAATTTATTTTTACTATATCACTACAATATTATTAGTTCTTAAGAACTCAATCCTGATATAACATTTGTTACCTTCTTAAGGAGGATTCAGGTCTTCGGTTTAACCCCAGCTACTTGTACCAGAAAACTACCTATTTCTTATTAAAATTTTACTACCTATATCTTATTAAAATTTTATCTTGCTAAGCAAAAGGTATTAAAAGAAACTATATGGGTGCACTAAATAGTTCTTTTTCTAATTTATCTTATACTTTGAAATTAATTGAGATGACACTTACCATGAAGTATATTAAGTTCAAAATAGTGCCAAAACATGGTATACTCTTGGAATAACAACCTGTCAACCACGTTTGTCTAGTAGTGTATAAAGGACTTTCTAGTTTTTTCAAATATCTTTTTACAGATAAGAGCCAAACCAAACTTTGGCTTTTACTGTGCAGCAAACGAGAAGTTTACTGGAATTTTCGGTAACTAGTTTAAGGTCTAAAATGTGAGATACGTGCCTTTCAACTGTAGAGTATTTGGGTGATTGCTCCTAGCATTCCTCTCAATTTTTTATTACCTGGTATTGAAAGATCAGAATTTTGACCTCAGTTATTGACCCTCTGATAAAACTGAATAATTTGTATAACTATTTATATTAATTGTCTTTTTAATTGAACCTCATGCATGAAAACATGAACTCTATGCTTAGCAAAGATGTTATGTTTCAGGATATATAAATGAGCATTTATGAAAATACTTTTGGTAGTAGATAGAGTTATGTTTGTACAAAACTATACATAGGTCATTTTTCTTGTTTCTGAGTAGCTATGTGAGTTAATGATCTTCTACTGTAGAGCTTTGGTTAATACATATTGATGTTTTAATGCAAGTCAAAGTTTCCTTTTTGCTTTAGCTGCTTTTAGAATAAGTATGTCATCTTTGGAACACTAATAATGATGTCCTTGTGTAGGTGGGTTGACAACCACTTGGTGCATGTCTTATCTCCAAACATATACCGCAACACGTCTGAGGCTCTTGAATCTTTTGACTACATCACTAGCAATGGTAAATTAATGCATAATTTTGTATTATACATATGTAGCTGCCTTCCCTCCATTTACAAACCTTGCCGCTTTCATATTATTTTAGTCAATGATTGATCCATTTACCCCTAAAGTTGGGAATAAATACGTCATCCACTATGTTTTCCACAAAGTCCTTTAATAAGTAGTGAGAAAGTAATTTTATCTATTTATGGATCATAGAGTTATTTGCATGTTTCGTTACTTGCATTGTTTTTAAAATGCCTATGAATTCTTTTGTACCTTGCCAAGCAAATTGCAACATTTTAAAGGCCAATAGGCTTTGGTAACAATATTATTTCATTTTTAATAATTAGGAAACGTTATTTTCCTCTGTCTCACTACTTCAAGTAGCATACCATTTCCAATAATGAATTTCAACTAAAGTTTTACAGTCAATTTTTAGGAATAGGGAATTGAAGATGTGAAACAGTACAAAATATACTTGGATAGAAGACATTGGAATTAGTTATGTCTAGTTTCTTTATGCAAACTTGAATTTCTATGCTGTCTTCTCCTCTAAGCTTACAATGGATTGAAAATAGTATAAGGTGAATTAAACCTCTGTAACTAGTGCTAGGTTTCGTACGCTGTTTACATGTTATGGGTAATATGAGAGGAGTAACGAGTAATATAATATTTTGAGTATTGATCACACTAGAAATTGTACTAAATTTGTTAATTACTAAATTAAAATAACCCTGTCTTATCCAAACAAAAGATTAAAACGTGTAAACTAAAACTAAAACTAAATAAAAGAAAATAACAAAAATAAAGATTTGAGTTTAAATTAATTAATAGATGAAAGCCTACAAGACCTGCATACCAATAATTCTGAATTGAATTAGTTGGAAAGGATGTTACAAATATAAACAAGGAATAACGGAAAAGAGAAAAATTAAATTTAATCATAAAAGATAAATAAAATGAAAAAACCAATTATAAAATAATAAAATATAGATCAAAACTTCAAGGACTTAGATAACCGAATAACCCTATTGCTTAGAGTTATCAATTGACCAAATGTCCAATCTTTTAATTTTGTAATCATTGCACATGTTTGAAGAAGGGTGGTAAATTGATCTGTTGCTTTAATTAAGTATTAAAATTGGACTGTATCCATAACTGCAGACGAAGGTGAGCTTAAGTAACTCCATTATTTCTAATTAAGCCTGAGGCCCTGAGTACAAAATAAATGCCGAATCAAGCCTGAGCCTGAGCTTTCTGCTTGATGTACTCAACTTAGGGTGATTGCACCTGTAGGCCCCTACCAAGAGCCTAATGTAATATTTATAAGCATGCTTATGTATAATTCCCTTCTAATTATTCGTTCTCTGAAATTCCTTTTTAGTAATCTATTTGCAATAATTGTGTTTAGAAGTCTTCATCGTGAGCACATAAGATACTTTCTTTTCTACAGAATTGTTAGTTGAATTATGAATTACCTAACATCAATTATCACAGCTACCCTTCCTATTACACTCCCAGTGATGCTATTCTGATTACGGGGAGCAGTAGCATGAAAGTTTTACTTGATGATCTCTATAGTCTAATTGTCATTATATTGGTCTCCATAGGCAAAGTTTGGTTATGGCATTTTCTGTCTATTTGATGCTATCATAACTTCCTCAACTTGTTACTACGACTTTTTCTCCTTAAAATTTTTAATTTGTTTTAACTTTTGTTGTTTTATTTTGATGTAGCCCTCTTATATAATTTAGAATTATTTCTTCGAGGATTTTGGCTGTTCTTTTACCATAGTGATTGTGTTTCATGCTTGAGTTTGTTTTGCTATTCAATCAGTACCAGCACCAGATTCCACCTAATAATCTTCACGTTCCTGTTGTTTTTTTCTCTTAACTGCAGGTAACTTCAGTTTCACTGAGAAGATAACAGTGAAATATGCTGGAGCTGCAGCTATGTATTTTGTGTCCAAGAATCTTAAGAAGAAATATAACATCACTGATGAGCGTGCTGCTTTGTATGAAGCAACAGAAACATGGGTAGATGCACTAAATGGGCGAAATTTTCTTGGTATGATTTCTAAGTGAATATAGTTTTCAGATATCAGATCAAGTTACATATGCAACAGTTACTGACTGATCAGTTTCTTTTAGTTATTTTTTTTGGGGGGGGGGGGGAGTTATTGACTGATCATTATGACATGCATTCGTTCATTACATCTTTTCTCTTATTTTCATGAAGAAAAATTTAAGGTTCCTAAGTGGTCTTGGTGGGGTTACAATTTAATTGAATTAGTACATTATAGTTAAGCTAAGCTTCCACCTTGACCTGAGTCTGGAAGAGTTAACCTATCGTAACGATTTTCATATTGCTTTTCTTATAATGTTTTTGAAGGTCAATTGTAAGTTATTCTCCTCAATCTCATTGTATAGGGGGATCTAAGCCTAATCTAGCTGACCTTGCTGTTTTTGGGGTGTTAAGACCAATACGTTACCTGAGATCTGGTAGAGATATGGTGGAACACACTCGAATTGGAGAGTGGTATTCTAGAATGGAGAAAGTAGTTGGGGAGTCATCAAGGATCAAGGCTTAAACCATATGCTCTTGGCAAGGTCTGTTCCCAGCATCAATTGCCAACACCTACAATCTTAAATAGAAAACAAAATGGTTTCCTGATAACAGTTTTGGTTTATTAAACAATTTTTTTCCATACCATAAGTTGACGGGCAATTCTGTTATTGTAATTCATATTTGAATGTTGAAATTGGAATTATTTCTGTAGGTAGGTTTTGTAAGCAATTCTAGGGAATGAGGATGCTTCACAGATGGATTGTATTATTTTGACATGATTTTATACCTTGCAATGGTCTCGTAATAAATTCATCAAATTAGGTCTGTTTCAGGGTCACTTGACGGACGGGCTTCAACTATTAACATTTTCTGGGTGGCCTTTTTAATCTTTTGGCAGATTCTTGGCGTTTCTTCTCCCTCTAATTTTGATTTTGTTTTTTTAGCTTTGCATGATAGGAGGGCAGAAAAGTGAAAATATGTAAGAATGGAAGTGAGAGAAAGATACAAAGTTGGATAAAGAGATATGAGAAATTCATTACTAATATGTCAAAAGTTCGAAATTGGTACAAAATTTACATGTAAGAAAATTTGCTAAAGTATCGTGGCACATCATGTTTCATTATTTAGCTATTTTGTTAGGCATATTAGTTTTTAATACGACAAATAAATGGAATATTTAATAGAAATGATCAATTTGCTTTTTGATCTATGTATAAGATTAATTTATCATTTTTTAAATAAAGGGGCAAAATGAAATTTATTTCTTAGTACAAGGGTTTTTATGGTACTTTCACTAAAAAAATCTAATAAACAAGACAAAGTATCTTTTATATTATGGGATAAATATCAAAGCTATAAACTTTGATTTTGGTTCAAATGTTTACATACAATTTTAATTTTAATTCAACTTTTCACATTTAAAGAAATGAATATATTAAATTTATTTTTGTATTAGATAAATATAATTATTTGCTTATGAAAATCTAAGTATAAAATGATATTATATCGATAATGATGTTAGTTGTTTATGAAATTTGAATCAAATCAAAATTTCATATGTAAAATTGCACAAGATTAAAGTTTATGACTAAAATAATGTTGCATTATTGTACCTTTCCACTGTTGATAATATCAGACTGAGCAAAAAGTTTTTGACCAAAACCTACTTACTAAATGAAAAGTTTTTGAACCAAACATGAAATATTATGATTAAAATCTTACATTTTGTTTGATGATGTGTATAAGGTGGCAAAGAGGAAGGTTGAAGCAAAAATTACAAAATTGAGTGTGGTAATAGGTGATGATTAGTAATGCGGAGAAATGGTGAAATAAGCTAACCAACAACGTTGCGGTATGTGATGGTTAGTAAGGTGGAAAGATGGATAAATAAGCTAAACAATAATGATGATTTCAGCAAAGAAATAAATTTGAGTTCTAGAAAATGTGTCCGCGAATAAAAATTTTCAAAATGCAAAAAAGTCATTTAATAAGTGTAGACATGTGTTCTTGGTTATTAACGATCCTCGCAACAAATACTGCAAAGTAGTAGCATTCTTGGCATGGGTACTTCTTAGCACGTTATTCTTGGGCAGTTTTGTTGACATCACTACTTGGGATTGACATTCCAAGTAGGAAGGTTATGTAACAAGTTGTGGAGTTAAACTTAACCTTGGGTTTGTTTTACTATTGAAATATCTTGGAGGGTATAACTTGAAACCTCATATATGTATTTTATTAATAAGTTTACTTTGTGCTTTCTTTCCCTCCCTCTCCTTACTGAACAAACAACACATTTGCACTTCAGTGTGTAAGTAACACTATCCTCACCAAAATGTATTGAGAAACTTTCATATAACTATAATTATACTGATAATTTTTATATCTTCTTTCACATTACTCACTACTAGCAGCCCTTTTTTGTGAATGTGACTTCATTCACTCCTAGTATCCATCACTTGTATCACGTGTTGGATTAATCGATCTAGAAAATGGTTATTTTAGGTATAGCAAAAGTTTCATTTTTTTTTCTAAACTTGAACTCTTTTTGTGATATTTATAGTAATAAAACTTAATCAGAATTATATCTGTGCTTTGTACAAGGCAGACTAAAATCGATCTTGGCTTTCAACCGAATGACCTTTTCTGTTATCCTCGAACCACGAATTGTCTCGAATGGGGACTCCAGCAACATGAACCAAATCATAGAATGAAAATGATTTATTTATTTTTAGTAGAAAAGTAATTTCTCTCTCTATATATCGATAATTATTCGATATTCCTAGAAAATAAAATTTATTCTTTGAGAATAAATTATCACTACTTTCTGACAGAATAACAACGTATGAAAGATGTGTAAATAACTTAATCGATAGTTTTTATTTATAGAGAAGTACAAGAGTTCAACTTGAATAACGCCTAATTAAAGAAATATTATTTTAATAGAAAATACAATCCTAGTCTAACTAGAGTAGAGGGAGGCAGAGACATCCTTGTATCATTACTAGGGTTGTTGCCCCTTGTAGTATATACAATGCTCCATTTTAGGCCTCTCATGTATTGGATTCAATTATATGTGTTTACTAAATTTTTTATCAAACACTTATAATTTTATCCACCCTAATATTTATTTTCTATTACCCAAAATAAATATTATTTAATCAATTAATTTAGTTAACTAAATTAATTTCTCAATTAAATAATTTTCTCAACCCAATTCTAGTTCAACTTTACCATAATAGAATTTATGAGAAAATATATTTAATTTTCCTATTCAATAAATTCAAAAAGACATAATTAATTTTATTCAATCTTCAAACTTCAATTAATTAAATAATAATTCAAAGAACTTAAATTAATTCCCAAATCACTTATTGTACTTAGAGAGAAAACACATTCATTGTGGATAGCGATACATGTGACCCATTTCTCTTACTTTATCATTTTTATTCATTTCTATTCATTGGTTCTATGTGCAATTCGTTTCTGGTTATCTTGAGCTAGTGGAGAGACTTATTGAACATATATAATTCGGACTTAAATAATTTATAATTAAGTTTTAGATTTTTGCCTATTAATTATAACATTATTTAGTAATGAAGTCATTCCACTAAAGTATTGTAACAGGAGATAATTAGATTCTTGAGGGATGGACCATTTGGTGGGGAAGCCAAATCTGCCATCAATCTTTCTCCTTACCTGGATGAATTTTTGGCGATTCAAGTGGAGATTTGAAGCCCAATTATGGATAATGGGCTCGTGGCCCATGCAAGTACAAAAATGGACCATTCCAGTCGGGGCCCATTAGATGATGAAATTCAGCTGATAAATGTATTGGAATACACCAATGAATGGTGGCTCGTATCGCTTGCTGCAATTGATGAAGTAGGCCACTAGTGTCCACCAAGAGAGGCCAGTAAGTTGCCCTGGAGCAATTCCATAGTCGTTTAGCACCACATAGAAGAAAGGATGTAGAGGAAGATAGAAGCTTGCCTCTAGCAGATATAGTGGGAGAATGAACCCATCGCTTGAGTCATTCAATGAACACTCCCCTTTAACGATTTCGAAATCGTAGGCAAAGTTGGGCAAACTGATTCCTCTAGTTGCCAAGTGCTTAACCATTTCCTCTTCAATGGTTGTACATCTATAAAACAGAGTTACTATTGGCGTGCTGGCTTCACAATTTCATAGCTTGTCGCCACCTTATGTAGTAGACACACCCTTATGACCCCTTTGATTTTGGCCACCTCAACCATTGACCATACCTTTTGTGTTTATTCTGGCTCTAGCCATTGAAGACAAATGAAGCAAATGAGGATAGGGAATGAAATATTACCTCTAGAACTGGTTATGTTCTGGAAGGAACAACTGTAGTGCTCCGATGATGAGATGTCGAAGAACAAAAGAAGAAGTTGAATCAAAAGAAAGGAGATTAGGGCTTAGAAGAATCTTTTGGGATGATAAAATTTTGGGGGAAAACAAATTTAGAAAGTAAGGGTTTCCTTTTCTTTGTGACTGGTTATATAAGGCAATCGTTCCCTAGAAGTTTCAAGTTTAAAACGGTAATAAACTATTTAGATCTTCCAATCTATGCTCGACAAGTGTTGGTAACTCACAAGGGTTTTTTTAACCCTTGGTATTAAGAAATGCAAGAATATCTGCCAATTTAGATCACATAGGCAAGTGCCGCCAAATTGGTTTTGCCTATCATGTATCTGCCAAAATGAATATCACAAGGAAACCATTCATTAAGGATATGAACTTTGACACTTCACAGGACTACATCTTAAGTCCTCACAATAGGATTATCTGTAAAAGCATTTATCAGTAGAGTTTATTCATAGTGCAAATGTTTGCATAACTGGTGAAGAAGCGCTTTGTGCAAACACTGTGCGAAGTGAAAGCCCCGTCATATTATGTATAGATTAATTCACCAAGTAAGCAATTTTGGGGAAAAAAATTCTCTTTTAGGGTGGGAGAGTTGTCACACCCAAAACTATCAAATCCTAAGATGTATGGGAGACTTGCATATTAAATTGAAAAGCTTCCTAATCGGACGAGCTCTTTTTTTAAATAAGAGCAAATGACAAACTGGTTGAGAAAAGGTTGGGTTTCAACCTTAGTCCAAGTACTTTCAAACTAGGAAGTTCTTAGTGGGAGACACGATGATTAAGGATATTCTAGGTGGCTGTTGAATTAGTGTTGGTGAAGGAAGTACATGAGGACTATATATATATGAGAGGTGTTATTCTTCGAGATTAATTTTTTTTCATTTTTTGTTCTGTCTTCATCTTTTTCTCTGATTCGTAGTAGAAGAGAAAAGGATTAAGAAGCGTTATGCACAGAGGTTCAAGCTTTAGAAATTAGAAATTTTTATAAACAAGTAGATCAAGTAGCAAAGGAAAAAGCTTAGTAGAGGGTTTGGCGTCAAATATCAGGTGATTTCTATATCTCAAGTCTCAAATGAATAATTTCTATTTTAGAATCGTGTGCAAAGTATGTGTGATTTAGTGTTCTACCAATGGTTAAGTTTTGGAGTATTGTGTTGCATGTTATACGTGTTAAGTTCTACAAATGATGAATCATTATAAGATTGAATGTTGATGGGTCGTGATGCATGCTATGCAATGATATGAAATTGCATGACTGAGTGTAAGTTGACTATGTGAGTAGATGAAATAACTAACGTGATATATGTCCTGCTTTAAATAGTAGTATTACTTCCATGCTGATGTGTGAAATGCATACATGTCATTTATATATGTGGCTTTGCAGAGGCTTGGATGGATGGCACGGAGACCACACATGCATTTTAATTTATAATTGTGGCTTTACGGAGGTTCAGGCAGATTATACAAAGAATGGAGTTTAATGATAGAATTGTTCAGAGAAAGGTGCGTGCCAATATATGAAAGCACTTAATGGGTGGTATAAGGCTCTAGGAGTTTAAGGCTTTAAGTCGTATATGCGAAATGACGGTTCATGGCCATGACATTACTATAAATGTAAAAGTCTGTCAGGACTGTCTTATATGTAGAAGTCCGTTAGAATTATCTTAAATGTGGAAGTTCATAAGACTGTCTTAAATGTGGAAGTCCGTTAAAATTATCTTATATGTAGAGCTCCGTTGGGACTATCTTATAAGTGGAAATCCGTCATGACCATTTTACAAATAGGATTCCATAACAAAGGGATTCGCTTGTATGAGTCCGCCAAGAATGAGTTTGTTCTCTTGTAGTCTATTATTATGTAAGAGCTACATGTTTATGTGAGTCCGTATATGGAAGATATGACAATATTTCATGACTATCTCATATGTATGACTTCAAAAATAGGGGATTCAATCTTAAGAATTAACTTACATGTTATCTGTTCTAAAGAGAAGACTAGCAAGAACGAGTTCTCTGTTATTGTCAAATAGAGGTAGGATGAGAAAGATCATTATATCTGTCTACTTGATTGAGATGAGTAGACTTTATTTATTAATTTGTAATGGGGTCTTCTTTATGAATCTGCTAGTATGTATTGAAAAGCATGAATCCGTATACTTAGGCCTAAAACATGAATCCATGAGGATCGTAATACAAATCTGAGGCTATTAGGACAAGTTGTTTATAGTAGTCTGCAACAGGGACTATTTGCCAAGATCGGTCTTATGTGATTATCTACAATAATTGGTGCAAGGCGTGTTATGGAAATTATTTATGGGTTACCTTTCACAAGTTCCTAAGTAAGAATCCTCAAAGATTCCCTTTCAAGGAAATAGATGCATAAGGGGCCGCGAAGGCAACTAGTGAAGATAAAATCCATAGGGATAATCAGTCAAGAGATCAATCGCTATTAAATTTGTATTCTAGTAGTGCACCTATGAAATCTCTCCAGTAGAAGCTTTATGTGTGCAAGGCTTTGTATAGTCGTACATGAAATCTTCTATTTTCAAGTTGTTAGTAGTAGTTCAAATGTAATCAAGTAAGATGTATTGTTCTCGAGGATGCATAAGTAAGTAAGTGATGGTATCAGAAGGTGATGTGCCAAGTACAAGTGAGTCAATTCGTGCAACATAAATACTACACCAAAGAGATCAGCATATTTTCGTAATATCGATGAGTCAAATGTGAATGGCAAGCGTGATCACATTGTGTTAATAAAGTATGAAAACTCATTAAGTTCTTTAGAACTTAGGTAGGTGTTATTTTGTATTGCAGGTAATAAGGAAAAGTTGAGAGTTTGAGAAAGGACTAGGCCAGAATCCATCGTGCTCTATCAGATTGCTTCTTGTAGTAATATACAAACAGTGGGGTGACCTAGAGGTGGAGATCAAGGTCAGACATAAGTTGTAATTATATAGGGTCGCATCATACATTTCCTTTAAACTATATAAAGTTGTCTGTATGTTAAAGTTACTTTGTAAGTTTTTACATCTTAAAAATAATTGTAGTAAATTCATGAAATTTTTTAAGTTAATTAGATAATTTTGTTTTCATAATACTTTATTTACATGATTGTGAATTTTCAATTGTCATAAGAATTAGTTAGTTATTTATAGATCTAGAGTGTAACACCCTGTAGTCTAGACATGGCAATCGGGCTGAGTGTGGAATGTTATATTTAATGTAACTGATATATATTTTATTAAACCAGTTTGTTCAAAAAATATAAGTATATAGAGATAAAAATACTACACTAAGAGTAGTACATCCCAACATCACATTTTTATGAACTAACCTACCTTTTTCCCATGTCTTATAAAATATGTCACTTCTTTCGTATCTGCCTTTTTGGTAATTACCTTATAAAGGCTATAATGGTGGTTCAAAGGTTCCATTCAGGATTTTTTAATCTTTGGATAAAGTCAAACACAATAAAATTCTTGCTATAATCGTTACAACTACTATAACATTTACCATCCTTAGCCACTTACCACCTTTATAAGTACCACTTGCCACTATGTTTGTTTTCTAAAATTTGCTCTAATTTTCCTCTCCATCATCTCTCCACAGTATCTTGTTTTGTTAGTTTATAACATCTCCTCACCTTAACAAAAAGAACCTTCTACAATAAGTTATGAAAGCTCCAATTTATATGTTCTAAATAGGAGATACAAAATTTGATATTGAAAAATATTTCCAATTATAAAATGAATTAATAATGTTTAATAACGTTTATTATTATTTGGTAATAGTGAGCAGTCAATGGGAGATCAATACAATTTTAAAGAAGCAGAAAAACCACTCTCTTAATTACCTTCACAATATAGGGAAAGGTTAAGAGAAGCATTTTAGCTATCTCCATATTTGATTTTGTAACAGCCCGTTTTCAGTCAAATCGGAATAGTGGTTTCAAAACCATAAATCTAAAGTCAAAATATTTATTTTATTATTTTAATAAGTCTTACAGAATGATAGAATGATAATATAAAATTTTTGTTAAGAAATTTTACCGTTTAAATGCTTAATTCGATAAAAAGGACTAAATCGCATAAAGCATAAAATATAAGTTCTATAAGTTAAAGGAACCAAATAGCTATATAAAAGAAAGAATGTGCACATTCATGGTAAATATACCGCTATGAGAATGAGTGGACATGCTTAGACATGGTTTAAATGATTTTATATGTTTAGTTAAAGGTTAATTAGGTAATTTAGTAATTTAATGATAAAATAAACAAAAAAAATGAAAATTTCAATTGTTCATCTTCTTCCCAAAACCAAATATACATGGAGCAATAGGGATAAGTTTCGGTCAAATCTCATTTGCTCATTAGGTACGATTTTCGTCCCATTTTTAAAGATTTCTACGTTTTTGAGCTCGTTGCAACTTAATCTAGCTAGCCCATACCTTCGCTTTTGAAACTATTATAGACTTTGAAAGCTACCATTGTTGAATGCTTGGTTATTTTGATGATTAATGGTAGATTATGAAGGTTTAATGCTAGTTATACAAGTTTTGTTAAGTGATTGTTTGACAAAAATGTGAGTTACGGACTAAACTGAGAAATGTGGAAATGTTGTGGGTAAAAGTATGAATAAAATGAAAATATAGGCTACTTATAGCATAGAAAAAATTCGGCTATACATGGGTTAAGGTCTAATTGCATAAATTCACCATTTTATGTGATAAGGACGAAATTACAAAAGTTGTGAAACATTAGGGGCAAAAGTGTAATTTTGCCAAAATATGTATAAAGTGTCAAATTGAGTAGTTTAGAATGTTAATATACTATATTTGATATTTTATAGATCAACATAAACAAATATTGGAACTAGATCAGGGGAAACAAAAAGTAGACGAGTAGACAATAGTTTATCCGAGTTATACGAGGTAAGTCCGTATAAATAGAATCAAACTTTTAAATAATTATACTTATTTGAATTGGTTATATGTGAAATGAACTATTGATGTTAATGAAGTAAGAATGCCTAATTAATGCGAATTATTAATACCGAGTCCTGTTTGAATCGTAGAAAGTCGTAGGATAAGAGTGACATGTCACTAGGGTTACCATTTTGGTCGAGATCCTGCATTTGTTGTGGACTCACCACAGCTCGTATGAGCTTATCGATATATCAGCTCGTATGAGCTTACCGTTTCAGCTCGATAAAGCTTACCATTTACCAGCTCAGGAGGAGCTTTTCGATCAAGGCTCGAAAGGATAAAGTACGGAAATGATATATGATTTATACGAATTGTAACTGTATGTAAGATTGATTACTAAAGGAATTTCTATTAATTGATTTATTGGCTATGTGCAATTTCGAGTTACTAACCTATGGATGTATTTATGTGATAGGCATTTGAACTATTTGAGTTGAATTAAATTGATTTTAATTGCTTGTATTATGATTTACTGTAAGTTTAATTCTATATTATATGGGCTTACTAAGCAGTGAAGCTTACTTAGTTTATTTTTCGTGTTTTAGAGATTTACGAAAGCTCGCTCAATTCGGACGACGTCAGAGTTAAGCATCATATTATCTAGTTGACTTATTGGTATTTATGGAACTTAAGGAAAATTGTAAATATGGCATGTATAAGCTAGTTTTAGGGATGTAAATCTTGGTACATGTTTTGTTATATAATTAAGCCATGTGAATTGGCTTAAGTTGGTTTAATGATTAGATAAATTATATGGTATGTTTTGGCATTTTGAATGATGAAAGTAAATATGCAATGGTTGTTTTAATATATGGTGATTATGTGAATTGGATTATTTGAATATGAGTTAGAAATTGATTGAGGTAAGGTTGAATTATAAATCATATAATATGTGTCTGTATTGATTCATGAATCAAGTAGAGGTTGGTATGTGTTTGAAAGCACAAATGGTATTGATTTGGGTATATGAATGTGTAGTATTGAATGGCACATATTGTGTATTGAAAATGGTTGTTTGACTATTTATTTGAATGAGGTTTTGGTGCCATTTGATTGTTTTAGGTACATGAGAAATGGGTGAGGAAAGTGGCTTAAATCAAGCCTAATTTCGCCCTACATAGTTAAGCACACGAGCGTGTGACTCGACCGTGTGTCTATTGTAGCCTAGTTGAACAAGTTAGTGAGTTACATAGCCTAGACACACGAGTGTGTCTACTGGCCGTGTGTGGCACACGGGCGTATGGCTGGTCGTGTGACCCAAGTTAGTAACCCCTCCAGATTTCACACGGCCTGGCACACGGACTTGTCCACGACTGTGTGGTGCAAGTCAGTATGTATGCCCTGTTTTCACACGGCCTGGACACACGGGCGTGTTTGGTGGCCGTGTGAGGCACACAGCTTGGGCACACAGCCGTGTGAACCTTATTCAAAAATTTTTGTAAGTTTTTTCAAATCTTTTATATGTTACCGATTTAGCCCCGAATGTATGAATTAAGTTTTGTATGCTCGATTTAAGCATGTTATGAATATGATTGATGGATAACTACTGAAATGGGATAATATTTGATGATTAAATGTTCTGAATTGAGTTGAACATCTGGTAATGCCTCTAAACCTATTCCGGTGACGATTACGGGTTAGGGGTGTTACATTTTATTGGTATCAAAGCTACGGTTTAGTCGATTCTAGGACTACAGTAGTGTATGTGAGTCTAGCTATACATTTCATATATAAATTGCGATAGTGTGATATCTCCTGGAAATCTCTGAATTATATTTTATATTATACATGGATCCAAATCAAGCTGTAGCTAACGACGTAGAGAGTAATATGCCCCACTCAAGGGACTGCTCCGTCTGAATATAGTCTCACTACGGGCAGTCAGGGAGAAGCTAAACAAGTTTTCTTCCAGATAATGAGTGAATGGTTCATTGAATTTGTTCGAGCAAACCCGGCTCGTTAGCAATCTCCAACTCTATCTGTTCCTCAATCAATCCCTATAAATCCACAAGGTACGAATCCTTTGAGATTACCTAGACCCCCTGTTGATAAGATACAGAAGTATGGGGTTGAAGAATTTAGAGCTACAACTAGTGATGATGCTAGAGAGCTGAATTCTGGCTTGAAAACACGACCAGAGTATTCGATGAACTTTCTTGCACACCTGATGAATGTTTATAATGTGCTATATTGTTGTTGAGAGATACTGCCTATCAGTGGTGGAATACTTTGAGTTCGGTGGTTCCCTGAGAGAAAGTTACTTGGGATTTTTTTCAAGTAGAATTCTGAAAGAAATATATCAGTCAACGGTTCATTGATAAAAAATGTAAAGAGTTTTTAGAGCTTAAAAAGAGCCGAATGACAGTGACAGAGTATGAGCGAGAATTTGTTCGACTCAGCAAATATGCTCGTGAATGTGTTTCTATCGAGGCTATTATGTGTGAAAGGTTTGAAGATAGTCTAAATAAAGATATTAGATTGTTGGTTGGTATTCTTGAGTTGGAAGAGTTTGTTGTTCTGGTTGATCGAGCTTGCAAAGCCGAAGAGCTTGGTAAAGAGAAAAGAAAACCTGACACTCAAACGAGAGACTCTAGAAAGAGATTCGTGGGTAAATCACATCAGTCCGTATCAAAGAAATCTAGAGAATATCACCCTCGTTCAACTGCTTCTGTGGGAATATCGATCAGAGATAGAGATGCTAGACAGTTTAGTTTAAGACCTCAGACAACATCTGCTGCCAGTGTGGTTAGCGTTAAAAATGTGGGACCTGGATGTAAACACTGCAATAGGAGACATTACGGTGAATGCCAAGTAAAAAGTGGAGCCTGTTTTAGGTTTGGATTACTCGATCATTATCTTAAAGATTGTCCCGAGAAGTCGGTAGCTGAAAGAGATCAGCTAGTGAAAGTTAGTAATACGGCTACTAAAGGGAGACCACCCCGAAACACGGGAAACACGAGTGGAAATTGAGGTACCACAAAAGATTCAACCATAAGATCTGAGGCACAAGTTCCAGCTCGAGCATATACTATTCGTGCTCGTGAGGAGGCATCTTCACCAGACGTGATTACCGGTACTTTTTTCTTTATAACACTGATATTGTTGCGTTGATAGATCGTGGATCAACCTATTCATATATCTATATGAAATTAGTGTTTAAAAAGAGTTTACATGTCGAGTCTACGGAGTTTGTAGTTAAAATATCGAACCTCCTATGCAAGTCTGTTTTAGTTGATAAAATTTGTAAGAAATGTCCTTTGATGACTCGGGGTTACTGTTTTTTACCCAACTTAATGCTCTTACCGTTTGATGAGTTTGATGTGATTTTGGGTATGAACTGGTTAATGACGCATGATGCAGTTGTGAATTGTAGATAAAAAACTATAGAATTGAAATGTCAGAACGGTGAAATTCTTCGGATTGAGTCTGATGATTCGAATAATTTACTGTTGTGATATCATTTATACAAGCTCAGAAATGTGTGAAAAAGGGCTGTGATACATATCTTGTGTACATACTAGATACAAAGGAGTTAGAATCAAAGATTGAATCTGTGCCAGTTGTATGTGAGTTTTCAGATGTATTTTTCAGAAGAACTACCGGGACTATCGCCAGTTAGAGAGGTTGAATTTGGCATTCAGTTAATACCGAGAATGACACTGGTATTGATAGCTCCGTATAGGATGGCACCGACCGAATTAAAAGAGTTGAAATCCCAATTGCAAGAGTTGATGGATAGAGGTTTTGTACGACCAAGTTATTCGCCCTGGGGTGCACCGGTATTGTTTGTAAAGAAGAAACACGGGTCAATGAAAATGTGTATTGATTACAGACAATTGAATAAAGTAATGATAAAGAATAAATATCCCCTACCGCTAATTGATGATTTATTTGATCAGTTGAAAGGGGCTACGGTATTTTCAAAGATTGACCTAAGGTCCGGTTATTATTAGTTAAGAGTTAAAGACTCAGACATATCGAAGACTACATTCAGAACACGGTACGACCACTATGAATTTTAAGTTATGCCATTTGGTTTGACTAATGCTCCTGCCGTGTTTATGGATTTGATGAATCGAATATTTAGACCGTATTTAGATAGATTTGTTGTTGTATTCATAGATGACATTTTGATCTATTCACGAGATGAGACCTAACATTCAGAACATTTGAGAGTTGTATTGCAAACTCTACGGGATAAGCAATTATTTACGAAGTTCAGTAAATGTGAGTTTTGGTTAGAGAAGTTGGTTTCCTAAGGCATATTGTTTCATCCAAAGGAATCTGAGTTGACCCGAGTAAAATATTTGCTATTGTTGATTGAAAACCTCCGAGAAATGTGTCTAAAGTTCAAAGTTTTCTTGGTTTAGCTGGCTATTACATGAGATTCGTGAAAGAATTTTTGATGATCACGACACCGATGACATGATTGCTTCAGAAATATGTGAAATTTGATTTGTCAGAAAAGTGTCAACAGAGTTTTGAGCAGTTGAAAGCATTGTTAACAGAGGCACCGGTATTAGTTCAACCTGAATTGGGTAAAGAGTTTGTGATTTATAGTGATGCATCATTAAACAATCTGGGTTGCGTTCTGATGTAAGAAGGAAAAGTTATAGCTTATGCTTCTCGACAGTTGAAATCGCACGAAAAGAACTATCCGACACATGATCTTGAGTTAGCTGCAACTATGTTCGCATTAATGATTTGGCGACACTATTTATATGGTGAAAAATGTCACATTTATACGGATCGAAAAAGCCTAAAATATTTAATGTCACAAAGATATTTGAATTTGCGACAACAAAGATGGCTCGAGTTGCTAAAAGATTACGAATTTGTGATTGATTATCACCTGGGAAAAGCTAATGTTGTTGCTGATACTTTAAGCCTAAAATCTCTATTTACTTTACGGGCAATGAATACTTAGATGATGTTATGTGATGATGGGTCGATATTAGCTGAGTTAAAAGCTAAACCGGTATTTCTTCAATAGATATGTGAAGCTTAAAAAAATGAAAATGATTTACAAGCTAAAGAAAGCAATGAGAGTTTGTTTTTGATTCTGAATTTCAAATTGGAGCTGATGATTGTTTAATGTTCTGAAATAGAATTTGCGTAACAAGAAATTCCAAACTCGTTCAGAAGATTCTACAAGAAGTGCACAGTAGCTGTTTATCTATTCATCTGGGAAGTACTAAAATGTACAATAATCTGAAACAGTTGTACTGGTGGTCAGGAATTAAACGAGATATATCTGAGTTTGTATCAAAATGTTTGATCTGTCAGCAAGTTAAAGCTGAACATCAAGTACCGTTAGATTTACTGCAGCATGTGATGATACCCGAATGGAAATGGGATAGAGTTACGATGGATTTTGTATCGAGATTGTCCTTAACTCCTAAAAAGAAAAATGCTATCTAGGTTGTTGTTGATCGACTAACAAAATCTGCTCATTTCATACCGGTACGTATAGATTTCTCACTTGATAAATTAGCTGAACTATACATTTTTTAGATTGTCCATTTGTACGGGATGCCTGTATCTATTATTTCTAATAGAGATTCGAGATTTACATCGAGATTCTGAAGAAACTGCAAGAAGCTCTAGGAACGAAATTAAATTTCAGTACGACTTTTCATCCTGAAACCAACGGTCAGACTGAGAGAGTCATTTAGATTCTCAAAGATATGCTAAGATGTTACGTTTTAGAGTTTGAGGGAAGTTGGGAAAAGTATATACCGTTGATCAAATTCGCGTATAATAACAGCTTCCAGATGAGTATAAAGATGGCACCGTACAAAGCTTTATACAATTGTAAATGCAGAACTCTGTTATACTGGACTGAATTGAGTGAGAAAAGATTCACGAGGTTGAGTTGATCAGAGAAATAGAAGAAAAAGTAAAAGTAATTTGCGACAGTCTAAAAGCAACTTCAGATCGACAAAAATCATACACAGATTTAAAACGAAAAGAAATTCAGTTTCAAGTCAAGGATCGAGTGTTTTTGAAAGTGCCACCATGGAAAAATATTCATCGTTTCAGCCATAAAGGAAAACTTAGTCTACGATTCATCAGGTCGTATAAGATTGTTGAAAGAATAGGGCCTGTAGCATATCGACTATCGTTACTGTCTGAACTTGAAAAGATACATAATGTCTTTCACATTTCTATGTTACGTCGATATAGGTCTGATCTGACACGTGTGATTTCTCCGGTAGATATTGAAATTCAAGCTGATATGTGTATTGCGAAGAACCGATTAGGATTTTGGCTAGTGAGATCAAAAAGTTGAGAAATAAACATATAGCTCTTGTAAAGGTTCTTTGGCATAAACACGGGATCGAGGAAGCTACATGGAAACCCGAGGAAGTTATGCAAAAATAGTACCCTAACCTATTTATCAGTAAGATTTTCGGGGACGAAAATCCCTAAGGGGGAAGAGTTGTAACAACCTATTTTTGGTCAAATCAGAACAGTGGTTTTGGAACCACAAATATGAAGTCAAAATATTTATTTTATTATTTTAATAAGTCTTACAGCATGATAAAATGATAATATAAAAATTTCATTAAGAAATTTTACCATTTAAATGCTTAATTCGATAAAAAGGACTAAATCACATAAAGCGTAAAATATGAGTTCTATAAGTTAAAGGAACCAAATAGCTAAATAAATGAAAGAATGTGAACTTGCATGGTAAATATACCACTATGAGAATGAGTGGACATGTTTAGACATGGTTTAAATGATTTTATATGTTTAGTTATAGGTTAATTAGGTAATTTAGTAATTTAATGATAAAATAAACAAAACAAATAAAAATTTCATTTGTTCATCTTCTTCCCAAAACCGAATATACATGGAGAAATAGGGCTAAGTTTTGGCCAAACTTCATTTGCTCATTTAGGTACGATTTTCGTCCCGTTTTTAATGATTTCTACATTTTTGAGCTCGTTGCAGCTTAATCTAGCTAGCCTGTACCTTCGTTTTTGAAACTGTTATAGATTTTGAATGATGTCATTATTGAATGCTTGGTTGTTTTAATGATTAATGGTAGATTATGAAGTTTTAATGCTAGATATACAAGTTTTGTTAAGTGATTTTTTGACAAAAATGTGAGTTAGGGACTAAATTGAGAAATGTTGAAATGTTGTGGGTAAAAGTATGAATAAAATGAAAATATGGGCTATTTATAGCATGGGAAAATTTGGCTATACATGTAACAGCCCGAATTAGGGCCTAAACAGAATGGTGGCTTTAGGACCATGAATTCGAAATAGAAAAATTTATTCTGATAGAGTTTTAAGGTCTATTGTGTGATTGAATGCAAGAGTGAAAAATTTAGTAAATAAATTTTATCGATAAAGTGCCCGATTGAGTGATAGGACTAAATTGCAAAAATTTCAAAATATGTGTTCTAGAAGCATTTAGAGTGTAATTGGATTGAATTCATAAACTAGAAGTCCTTATTTAGCAATAAGACTATTTTATGGCAACATGGACAAAAATACCCATGAAAGGAAATATTTGCAAAGAAGGCCATTAAGGGCATTTTGGTCATTTGGATATTGAAAGAAATAAAAAGGGAAAATAAGGCCAAAAAGTGTCCATCTTCTCTATGGGTTGGCCGAATTTCTCTTGGACACCATAGCTAGGGTTTTTCAACTTTTCAAGCTCCAAGTAAGTGACTCCTAGCCCCATTTTTCATGTTCTTCGTATTTTTGAGATCCTCGTACCTTGACCTAGCTTTCTATACCACTATTTTAAGCTAGGATTCATGTTCAAAAATTGACCCATGTGTGACATGAAAACATTTTGATGTCTATTGGTAGAAAATGAAAGTTTAATGTGTAGTAAACAACTTTTGCTAAGTGATTTTTCATGAAAATACAATTAGGGATTAAAATGCAAACGTTGTAAAATATGTGCTTAAATTGTGAAACATTGAGAATTGTGGGCTGTTATAAGAGAGAAATAGGGTTGGCTATGCTTAGGAATGTAGAAAAATAGATACATTTCATTTTACGAGCCTGGGGACTAAAGTGTAAAAATTGACAAAGTTGGGGGTAAAATGGTAAAAATTACCATAGGAAGATTTTGTGTCCAATTGAGTAATGTATTTATTTAATAAGTTAAATTTGATGTTATAGATCAAGAAGGACACGAAATCAACCTTGACCGTGGAAAACGCAAGGTATCGGACTAAATCGAAAAGATTTGCATGTTTGCACCGAGGTAAGTCTTATATGTAAATAATGAGTTATTTTTAATCATTAAGTTTAATTATATTAATTATTTTGAAATTCTGAAATTTTATATCAAACTATCGAATATGTGATGAAATAAAACTAATAAGTAAAGAAAAGTCCCGGCTGAACCTTAGGAATCATTAGGATACAAGTGACATGTCACTAGGAAACCATTGACTGTTATCGATTGTTTATATAATTCTGGGTGCTGGTCTACTTTGACTACCAGTGGCTAGGTAATCCTACATTTGTTACGGATACCTGTTAGCTTGTGTGAGCAGCACTGAGTAGTATCGACTACACCATCAACTTGTGTGAGTAGACTCGAGAATAGCTCATTTAGCTTTAAATGCTCATTAATTTTGCATATAGACTTACTAAGCTTTATAGCTTACCCTTTCTCTTTTCCCTTCTCTTATAGGTTCGTCAAGCTAGTCCGAGATTCAATGATTATTGGGATTCCATCAACACTATCAACAATCATTTTGGGTATTTGATTTTGAACTTTGAATATTATGGCATGTATAGGTGGTCTATTGTTTTGGTTATGTGTCATAGTTCTTTTGGGTCCATTTGTTGATAGTGATGTTTTGGTACTTTGGCCGTGGGAAATGAGCCATGAACGGTTAAGTAATATTTTGTCAAAAATGTTGTAATCTACTAATGTGCAAGCTTGCCTAGTATGAGTAAAGTGTGTGTGTGGATGCACAAGTTTGATGATGCTAGATAAAGTTAGGGTGTGGATGGCTAAACATGTATGTTTTGATGAGTAGCTTCGATGATCTATAAAATAGAAATAAGCAACCAAGTAAGCTTTTAAAGCTTAGTAAGTCATAAGCAAGTAATTTAACATATAATTGTAACAATAAAACTACCATTCCATCAGTTTGAACCATGAACAAGCATTACAAACCTTTATTCATGTCCTACCACATGGTTACTCATTTAAATGAGATTCATACCTCTTTAATTGAATTCATATAATCTCACTTATGTACTTTATCTCCATAACTAACACTTCATACATACTTGTTCTATTTCATACCACTACTTCTATAAGAATTTCCTCAATTCATTTGCTAAACCATCCGGTTTAAGAGTCAAACATTTGAACATAACATCCGACAAGTACCTATACCATGGCCCGTAGCCAACTCAAGGTAACTTATCTCGGAGCACCTATACCATGGCCCATAGCCAAATCAAGGTTACTCCTGAAACATTTATACCATGGCCCGAAGCCAAATCAAGAAGTTTTTCACACCCGAAGTGCCAATATCATGGCCCGAAGCCAACCGCTTTATCCTAGTGACATGTCACTAACTTTTGAACTAAATCTACACTTCAACTGAGCTTTATCTTTCTTATTATTTTTATCTTCTCTACCATATCATTCATTTCGTTATCTTCATCTCGTCCGAGATTTCATTCATCACTATTCAATCTATAATAATGCGATTAACAACATTTATAATCAAATTACTACTTATGAACTTACCTCAAGTGTGTTTTTCGGTTTAGTCGATTATTCGACAACTTTTGATTTCCCGCGATCCAAGTCTAAATTTCACTTTTCTTGATCTATAAGTATTAAAAATAACTCATTCAATCACACACTCAAACAACTCAATCCACAAACACATAATTAGGGCACTTTGCAAATTAGCCCTCACATTTTCACATTTTTACATTTAAGTCCCTATTTCATAAAATCATTGAATATACCCAATTTCTTTAAACAAGGCTTAGCAAAATTTCTATCTAGACCATTCAAGCCCACATATTTCGTAAATCTCCCATTTTAGTCCCTCTATATAATCATTTTCACAAATTAGCCCAAATTAGCTAATTTCATCAAAAATTCAATAGAAATATATCAACTCAATTCATACATTTCATTTAACACCAAAAATCATCACAAAGCTCACCATTTCATCAATGGCTCATCACAAAATCATACTCAAATTCTAAAATTAAGGAATGGGCTTAAGAGAACATGAAGTAACGATTACAAAAACGTAAAAATCATCAAAAACAAGCTCAAAACATACCTCGGTTGAGCAAAATAAGTGTCAAACCCTAGCTTGATATTTTTCTTTTCTTTTTCCTTTAATTTTTGGCAAAGATGAATATATATGACTTCATTTCTTGCTTTTTTTAATATAATTCATTTAATAAACAATTTCCCATTTTAACCTTGTTTTATAACAAAAGAATCATTTAAGTCATGGACATAAATGTCCACTAACCTTATAATGGCATAATAACCCTTTAAGGCATTCACATTTTAAAGCCACATTCAAATCGACACATAATCACATAATTAGTCACTTTTACTATTTATGCAATCTAGTCCTCTTTTTCAAATTAGACACACAAACAACCAAATCTTCTTATGAGACTTTTACACGTGCTAATTCACATATTATAAGTATGAAAAATAATATTAAAATATTCTTCAGACTCGTATATGTGGTCCCAAAACCATTGCTCCAACTTGAGTCTAAACCGGGATGTTACAACTCTTCCTCCTTAGGGATTTTCGTCCCCGAAAATCTTTCTGTTAAAAAGATTTGGATATTGTCGTCTCATGGCATCTTTAGGCTCCCACGTAGCCTCCTCAACTCCATGTTTGTGCCACAACACCTTGACTAAAGAAATTTTCTTATTTCTTAATTCTTTGATCTCATGGGCTAGAATTCGAATCGATTCTTCACTATATGATAAATCAGGCTGAATCTCAACCTCTGTAGGAGAAATCGCATGCGTAGGATCCGATCGGTATCTCTGTAACATCGAAACATGAAATCCATTATGAATTCTTTCTAGCTTAGGTGGCAACATCAATCTATAAGAAACTGGTCCAATACATTCTATAATTTCATATGGTCTGATGAACATCGGACTCAATTTGCCTTTCTGACCAAACCGTAATACTTTCTTCCACGGCGACACTTTCAAAAACACTTTATCACCAATCTCAAACTCGATGTCTTTGCGTTTCAAATCTGCATACGATTTTTGACGATCTGATGCTGCTTTCAAACATTCTTGAATAACTTTCACTTTCTGCTCTGCTTCTTGGATCAAATCGACCCCGTGTATCTTCTTCTCACTGAGTTCAGTCCAGTATAATGGTGTTCTACATTTTTGACCGTAAAGAGCCTCGTACGGTGCCATTTTTAAGCTTGATTGAAAATTGTTATTATAAGCAAATTCAACCAATGGCAGGTATCATTCCCACGTACCTTCAAACTTGAGAATGCAACATCTTAACATATCCTTAAGAACCTGAATAATCCGCTTGAATTGACCATCTGTCTGGGAATGAAAAGCTGTACTAAAATAAAGTTTCGTACCTAAAGCATCCTGTAATTTCTTCCAAAACCGCGATGTAAACCTCAAATCTCTATATGAAACGATGGAAATAGGTACCCCGTGCAATCTCACAATATGTAAAATGTACAACTCCGCAAGTTTCTTAAGTGAGTAATCGGTACAAATCAGAATGAAATGAGTCGATTTAGTTAATCTATCTACAACAACCCATATTGCATCTTTCTTACTCAGTGTTAACGGCAAACCCGATACAAAATCCAACATAACTCAGTCCCATTTCCACTTAGGAATCATAATCAGCTGAAGCAACCCAGATGGAACTTGATGTTTAGCTTTAACTTGTTGACATACTAAACATTTCAAAACAAAGTCAAAAATGTCTCGTTCCATACCGTGCCACCAATAGTGCTGTCTCAAATCATTATACATTTTTGTACTACCTAGGTGAACAGATAACCAACAATCATGAGCTTCACTCAAAATCATCTGAATCAATTCAAGATTCTTCGGAATGCATATTCGATTTCTAAATCTCAAACAACCCTCGGCATGAACCTGAAACTCTAAATCTTTATTCAAATCGCATTGAGCCCGTTTTGCTATCAATTCATTATTAACTTTTTGAGCTTCATAAATCTGTTAATGAATACCAATCTTGTTTTCAACTCGGCTACAATCAAGCTATCATCAGTCATAGTCATTGTCCATTTAGCGCACGAAGAGCAAACAATGATTTTTGGCTTAAAGCATAGGCAACCACATCAGCCTTTCCCGGGTGGTAATCAATGACTAGCTCGTAATCTTTTAGATACTCTAATTATCATCTCTGTCTTAAATTCAAATCTTGTAACACCCAGAATTTTGGGCCTAGAAGTATTGGGCCTTGAGTTTGGGTTCGGTTAGAAGGCAGCTTGAACAAATTAAATGTGTTTACAAATTTTACAACTGCATGTTTAGTTATTCAGCTAAGTGATTTAGGAAGGGTTGGTAGTGTGGGAAAAGTCTTGGGCTCGATCCAGGGCTTTAGCAAAATTTTACATTTTTTTTCTAAAAGACCCTGGGCTTTAGGTTGAATGCTTATTAATAAAGCATGTAAAACTTGACACAAAGGACGCGTTTGGCCAGATGGCAAAGGGGCGTTAGGAGCAAGAAGAGGAGCTGGGTTCAAGTCACAGCATGTACGAAAATGCTGGTTTTTTTTAAAACAACCTGGATGCCGGTAGAAAGGCTTCATAATTAGTTATGGAGGAAAAGTGAGATACATAAGGAATGTGACGTAGTGGCAAGAGGCATGTCGCATAACCTGGGTTTGGAGGTTTAAACCTAGGTAGTAGTGAATATTTTTAGATTATTTTGGTTAACTCGATCGCTAGGTAGTAAGCCTTATAATTATTTGTGACTGAATTATAGCACAAGAAGAGTTGAGGTGCAGTGGCAAGTCGTGTGTTGGAAGCTTAGAGGGCTAGAGTTCGAGGAACGGTGCTGCAGGTGGTGGTGATTATTTTTGCAATTCGATTGGGCAGGTATTTGGCATGGGTCGAAACTCTTAGGGATGAAAGTAGAAATTCGGATGGGGTTGTAGATGAGGATTAGTGTGGATATGGTGGAGATAAAATTAGAGAAAAAGAAGGAATTTAACTTGGTGTTGAGGTTGAGCTGAAAAAGGAATGTGGCAAATACAAGGTTAATCATAGGTTTCAAGTGCCAAATAGGCAAGTGAAAACATTTGTTGTTTTTGTAGTTTAGTCACATATTTATGGGAAAAATTTCTTCCAACCTTTTGATTCTTTTTGTTTTTTCCTTTGGCAATTGTCAAATTTTTTTCTTTCTTCTCTTATTTTACTCATTTCACTCCCATTTTCCAGACTCTTGCTGAATCCACTTAAGGCCTTAGTCGAATAGATTTTTTTTCCCTTCCTTTTGATCTGTAAACATGAAAAGCTGAATCCTTGATCTTTTCTTTTTCTTCTCTCCTTCTAAATCGTGTTTCATTTCTTCTTGGTCTCAAAAAGCTGAAACTTTGTCATCTATTCTTCCTTGTTTAGGCCGATCCTCCCTCACTCTCTATTCTATTTGCTAGCAATTGCTTCTTTTTACAAAAAGGTTCGACTTTGTGATATGTTTGAGTGTTTAGACTACACTTTCATTCCCTTCTCCTCTAGTTGTTGTGGGTAAGTACTAATAGTAATGGCTTCTTAAAGGAATTCTTTCGTTATGGGTATTATTTTCCTTCTCTTCTACCAAATCTCTTCTCATACTCTGATATTGATCATTATTTAGGGTTTTTGAGGATGGACTTAGAGTAGACAACACTCTCAACTAAGGTAAGCATTTGGTTTTGATTGAGTTGAAGGCTGAATGGTTGTATGCATTGTTGAGGGTGACTTATGTTAGGTGTAAGTCACTTGTTTACTTAGCTTGTGATAGTTACGGTTTTGATGCAGATCTTGGAAACAATCGTTACTAGTGATTAGTGAAGGATTAGAAAGGCTTGTCGATCAAGGTAAGGGGTTAGTGAGATTTCGGTTTTCGTAAAGGAGGTTATTTGGTACAAATCTAGTGTCTAACTATTAGTCTTGTTTCTGATAGGTTTGGTGCTAGGGATTCATCGCATACTTCGCTATCAAAGGTGTGTACCCACCCTGCACACATAATAGATCGGTAAATCCCAAAAAGCCAAAATGTCAAAAAGTCAAAAAGCCGAAAGATTGGCGTCGGCAATCCCACGGGTGTGCGAATGCTCATGTGGAGAGATCGATACGATGACAGAGGCCCATGAGCGATCTCATGGTCTCGGGCCATTTTCTGGCCAATCGGGCCGAAATAGACTAAGTGGGCCCGATGGGCCCATGGGCCCATCGCAAGTGAAATTGATGGATTAGTAAGAAATGACGAGTAGGTCACGTTGACTAAGTGGTCAATGTTGGATTTGGGCCTAATGGGCCATATGAGAGTATGGGCTTATTTGGGCCACATATCGGGCTTTTAGGCCCTACAGTGTTTGTAATTGCTAAAAATGCCATAAAATGCATTGAATGATAGTGTACTTAGGCCATAATAATAGTAAATGACTGTAATACCCTGAGGGGCAAAATGACTAAAATGCCCCTATATGTTACATGACAGATTTTGTATGCCATGTTATGATATGTTTGCACTCATGTGATTTATGCTGCATTGGGGATGGGATTATTGTTGAGGGAAGTGATTTGATCTATTAGGGTCACACGGGTCGCCTGAGACGATTGTGGACCCACCAATTTGATTTGTTATGGTCGTACGGGTTACCTGAGACGGCTGTGGACATAATTCGATAAGGTCGCACGGGTTGCCGGAGACGACTATGGACCTATCGACGAATATTGGTTAGTGCCGCAACCGGTGCTATATTGGAGTGTAGGGATGGGTGGGTCGATTTTATCCCCACAAGAGTGTAGGGCTAGACAGGAGACGATGTGCAGGGTTGGTTTGGGTATCTATGCATTGCATACATTGATTCTGATATTGAGATGGGCTCAGGCCCAACCGAGGCCATTATAGCCTAAGGCCCAAAGGCCACTGTTTATTGTGATATGGGCTCAGGCCCAACTGAGGCCATTATGGGCTAAGGCCCAAAGGCCACCGTTATTGAAATAGGCTTAGGCCCAAATTGATTGTTGCATGTTATTAATTTGGACAAGGGTTGTACATACTGAGTTTCGAAAACTCAGTCCCACTTTTAATTTTTTTTCAAGTGACCCTTAGTAGGCAGTTCAACGGTTGGAAAGGACTCGGAGGTGGCCACATAGTAAGCGGTTTAATATTTTAGTAGTTACATTTATTTTTTTCCTATTTATTATTATTTAGGTTGTAATAAGGCCATTATCCAGATTTAATTTTGGTTTTCGAATTATACTCTGTTAATTGTTAATTTATAACTAAGACTGGTTTTTCTAAAAAATAAACAATATTTTGATTTTAAACAAGCTAAAACGTGAAACTTTTTTTGAAGATAAAGCTTCCGCAATAACTGAAATCTAGGATTTAACATTGGATATAAAAAATGAGGTTTTCAAATAACATCTTAATGTTTTGATCAATTTTGAAGGGTTTTACGCAAGTGCTAAATAATCAGAAATTTTAGAAGGGTTTCTAATGAAAACACGATTTTCAAAAAACACTTTAATGTGACACTCCAAATTCGACCATAACATTTGGGCTGGGTTTGGGGTGTTACAGATATTTCTGGGTCATCAAATACTTTAAGCTTTTATGATCGAAAAAAATGTGGCATTTCTCACCAAACAAGTAGTGATGCCAAATTTTTAACGCGAATACGATAGCTTCCAATTCTAAATCATGAGTCAGATAATTCTTTTCGTGCGGTTTTAACTGTCTTGAAGCGTAAGCAATAACTTTGCCTTTTTGCATCAAAACACAACCCAAACCATTTAAAGATGCATCACTATAAACAACAAATTCTTTACCCGATTCTGGCTGGACTAACACTGGAGCTTCGGTTAACAAAGCTTTTAGCTAATCAAAACTCTCTTGACACCTCTCTGACCATTTGAATTTAACATCTTTCTGTAGTAGTTGCGTCATCGGAGTTGCAATCATTGAGAAGCCTTTGACAAAACATCTATAATAACCGGCAAGTCCCAGAAAACTTCGAACTTTAGAAACATTTCTCGGAGGTTTCCAATCGAATATAGCTGAAATCTTGTTCGGATTAACCCGAATACCCGTTGCTGATATAACATGTCTCAGAAAATTGACTTCTCGTAGCCAAAACTCACATTTACTAAACCTTGCATACAACTGCTTATCCCGTAAAGTCTGTAGCACTATTCTTAGATGTTCAGCATGCTCTGCCTCATCACGCGAATATATCAATATGTCATCTATAAACATAACCACAAATCGATCCAAATACGATCTGAAAATTCTGTTCATTAGATCCATAAAAATAGCAGGTGCATTTGTTAGTCCGAAAGGCATAACGAGAAACTCATAATGTCTGTACCTCATCCGGAAGGTAGTTTTCGGTACATTAGAGTCTTTAACTCGTAATTGATAATATCCCGATCTCAAATCTATCTTTGAAAACACAGCAGCCCCTTTCAACTGATTAAACAAATCATCAATTCTGGGTAGAGGATATTTATTCTTTACAGTAACTTTATTTAACTGATGGTAATCTATGCACATTCTTATCGTGCCATCTTTCTTTTCCACAAATAAAACCAGAGCACCTTAAGGTGAGAAACTTAGTCTAGCGAATCCTCTATCAGTCAATTCTTGCAATTAAGACTTTAACTCTTTTAATTCTACTGGTGTCATTCTATACGGTGCTCTCAAAATTAGAGTAGTTCCCAGCATCAATTCAATGCCAAACTTAACTTCTCGAATAGGTGGTAACCTTGGGAGTTCTTTAAGAAACACATCAGAGAACTCGCAAACAACAGGCACTAATTCAATTTTCTTATTAGTCACTTTTGAATCTATCTAATAAGCTAAATAAGCTTCACAGCCTTTATTCACATATTTTTGAGCTTTCATTGTAGATATAACAGCAGACAATCCACTCAAATCACCACCCGGACTATTTCATCCTTCTTGCATCTCAAATCTATAACTTTCCGTTTACAGTTCACAACAGCATCGTGCAAAGTGAGGCAATCCATACCCAAAATTATATAAAATTCATTGAAAGGCAATAACATCAAATCAGCCGGAAAACAAATATCTCAAAACATTAACGGGAAATTCTTGCATACTTTATCAACCAGGACACTTTTTCCTAAAGGGTTCGATACTCTAATTACGAATTCAGTAGAATTTATCGGCAAAGTCTTACTATGTACCAAGTTCATACATAAATAAGAATGCGTTGATCCAGGATCTATCAATGCAATCACAAAAGTATCGTAAATAGTAAATGTACCCGTAATAACATCAGGAGATGTAGCTTCCTCTCGAGCTCGAATAGCTTATGCTCTGGCAGGTGCTCTAGCCTCTGACCTCACTACCGTATCTTTCGTAGCCCCTCGGCTACCGCTCACATATCTGACACCTCTAGGTGGCCTCCTTCTAGTCACACTAGTATTTTGTCTCACATTCTGAACTGCTTCTTGCTCAACCATCTCGAGACAATCTCGTTTGAAATGATCTAACGATCCACACTTATAGCAAGCTTGATTACTTTTGTTCCAGCATTCACCAAAATGTCATCTCCCGCACTGTTGACACTCGGGTTTATTATCCCAAACACTACCAACAGTTGATACTGAAGTAGCTCAAGTTTTTGAACCAGATTGTTACTTTGAACGATCTCTAATTGAAAATCTCGATGAAGCATTCAAACGAGCATATGAGTCTCTAAATTTCTTTGAAGAAGATTGGTGTTGTTTACTCATCGATCTTTTTCTCGTCTCATTAGCCTCAGAATCAGCTTTATTCTTTTCTTTGTTGAGATCCTCGGCTTTACAAGCCCTTTCGTCTAACACAACAAACTTTTTAACTCAAGAATTCCAACTAGAAGTTTTATATCTTCGTTTAATCCCTCAACGAACCGTTTACACATGATCTCTTCAGTAGCAACATATTCTAGAGTATACTTGCTCAATCTTACAGATTCTCGCTCATATTCTGTTACTGACATTCGACCCTATTTCAGTTCCAGAAATTCTTTATGCTTTAGATCTAGAAATCGCTGACTGATATACTTTTTTCTAGAATTCTGTCTGAAAGAATTCCTAGGTGACCCGTTCCCTCGGAACCATTAATGTCAAAGTCTTCCACCAATGATATGCATTATCAGAGTAAAGATACCACACACTCTATACATTCGTCAGGTGTACAGGATAGTTCATCAAACATTCTTATCATATTTTCAAGCCAAAACTCGGCTCTCTCAGCATCATCATCAACTGTAGCCCTAAATTCTTCGGCCCTGAATTTTCGTATCTTATCAACTGGTGGCTTACCTAATCTCGACGGATCAACAACTTATGGAATCACGGGAATTTGTTGAGTAACAGGTGGGGTGGAGGTTGTTGTACAGCCAGATTCGTACGAACGAATTTCGAGAACCATTCATTCATCATCTGAAAGAAGGCTTGCTTAGCCTCTCCCTCATGGCTACTCGTAGCAATTATAGATTCAGTTGGCAACACCTCTTGAGTAGGAGCCGACGCATTACTTTCTACATCATTAGCTACGGCTCTTTCAGAATCCATATACTATACAGAAATAGGTTTCAATTGTCAGGATTCATCACACTATCTCAACTCATAAATGTGGCATGTATAGCTAGACTCAAATACACTACTTTAATCCTAGAATCAACTAAATCGTAGCTTTGATACCAACCAAATGTGACACCCCTAACCTGTATCCGTCGCCGAACTAAGGTTAAGAGCATTATCAGACAAAATCAGAACTTTTAGAGGCATTTCACATTCATTATCATCATAACATAATCATACATCATCAAAGAGTCCGTTATGAAGGTCTACGAAACCTTAAACATGCATTAGAAGAAGATTAGGACTAAACTAAACACTTAGAAAATTCCCAAAACTTGAACATTTTTCAAAGTTGTTGAGGTCACATGCCCGTGTGATCAGGCCGTGTGCCTTACAAGGCCACCAGACACATTCATGTGTCTAGGCCGTGGCAAAACAGGGCATACATACTGAATTGTTCACATAACCACGAGACACGCCCGTGTGCCTAGGCCATGCTATTCTTATAGGGTATACTGACTTAATCTAAAGGGTACCCCAGAGGACAGATGGCCATGTACTATGACCGTGTATCGCACACGGTTGAGGCACACGCCCGTGTCTCTGCTCATGTGGACAAAATAGGCCATTTGAAAAGCCAACTTTGCCACCCAATTTGGGTCCTCTCTACAAGCCAAAATACACCAAAATTCACAACCAAAACATGCCCCAAATAGACATCCACAAGACCAAGAATATCACCAACCAATTCATGCACATTAACTAACTAATCATTTAACAAGCAAGCCAAAACCATAACATATCATTGATATAATACCACATCATGAACCCTTTCAACTCATAACTAAAATTTACCAAAGTTCATCATTTACTCATACCAAAATGATCATATTAACTTAGGCCATTCATGCATTGTAAGTTATACCAAAATTACATCACCTATCGCATACCAAAGCAACCATATTCACAACTTAGCTAGCCAAATCACATGGCTTAGCCTATTTACAATTCAAAATATACATGTAACCCTCCCTAGCGTATACATGCCATATTTAGCTATTCAAAAAGACAAAAAGTACCAAAATGATTTCAGATAGTGCAATGATGATCCTCGATGAGTCCTGAGCCTTCAGTAGCTTTGATGATCTATAAAATAGAAATAAACAACCAAGTAAGCTTTTAAAGCTTAGTAAGTCATAAGCAAGTAATTTAACATATAATTGTAACAATAAAACTACCATTCCATCAATTTGAACCATGAACAAGCATTACAAACCTTTATTCATGTCCTACCACATGGTTACTCATTTAAATAAGATTCATACCTCTTTAATTCAATTCATATCATCTCACTTATGTACTTTATCTCCACAACTAACACTTTGTACATACCTGTTCTATTTCATACCACTACTTCCATAAGCATTTCCTCAATTCATTTGCTGAACCATCCAGATTAAGAGTCGAACATTTGAACATAACATCCGATAAGCACCTATACCATGACTCGTAGCCAAATCAAGGTTACTCCCGAACCATCTATACCATGGCTCAAAGCCAAATCAAGATTTTTCTTATACCTAAAATGCCGATATCATGGCCCGAAGCCAACCACTTTATCCTAGTGACGTGTCACTAACTTCCAAACTAAATCTACAGTTCAACCGAGCTTTATCTATCTTATTTTTTTTATCTTCTCTACCATATCATTCATTTCGTTATCTTTATCTCGTCCTAGATTTCATTCATCACTATTCAATCTATAATAATGCGATTAACAACATTTATAATTAAATTACTACTTATGAACTTACCTCGAGTGTGGTTGTCGGTTTAGTCAATTACTCCACAACTTTTGATTTCCCATGATCCAAGTCTAAATTTCACTTTTCTTAATCTATACGTATTAAAAATAACTCATTCAATCACAAACTCAAACAATTCAATCCATAAACACATAATTAGGGTACTTTGCAAATTAGCCCTCACATTTTCACATTTTAACATTTAAGTCCCTATTTCATAAAATCATTGAATGCACTCAATTTCTTTAAACAAGGCTTAGCCGGATTTCTATCTAGACCATTCAAGCCCACATATTTCATAAATCTCCCATTTTAGTCCCTCTATATAATCATTTTCACAAATTAGCCCAAATTAGCTAATTTCATCAAAAATTCAATAGAAATATATCAACTCAATTCATACATTTCATTTAACACCGAAAATCATCACAAAGCTCACCATTTCATCAATGGCTTATTTCAAAACCGTACTCAAATTCTAAAATTAAGGCATGGGCTTAAGATAACATGAAGCAACGATTACAAAAATGTAGAAACCATCAAAAACTGAGCTCAAAACATACCTCGATTGAGCAATATAAGTGTTGAACCCTAGCTTTATATTTTTCTTTTCTTTTTCCTTTAATTTTCGGCCAAGATGAACATATATGACTTAATTTCTTGCTTTTGTTTTAATATAATTCATTTAATAAACAATTTCCCATTTTAACCTTGTTTTATAACAAATAAGAATCATTTAAGCCATGGACATAAATGTCCACTAACCTTATAATGGCATAATAACCATTTAAGGCCTTCACATTTTAAAGCCACATTCAAATCGACACATAATCACATAATTAGTCACTGTAATAGCCCGAATTTCAGTGATGTCGGAAATAGTGGTTCAAGACCACCAAATCTGATAAATGAACTTGTAGATAATATTATTTAATATTTACAAGTCAAATGTAGTTTTTTTAAAAGATTTTTGAAATAGTAAATTGTGTTTTATAAAGATTTATTTAGTCAAGAAATTGAGAAAAAGAGGTATCGAGATCTCGGTGTTATAAACCGAGTCATAAATATTTTTATGAATATTTACGGAGTGTCAATAAGGTACTATTAAAATTTCGTTCGAAAATTTTAACGTTTGGGTGGTCAATTAAATAAAAAGGACTAAATTGAAAAAAAGTGTAAAAGTTGCTAGAAGGATGAAATAGCTTAATTGTTAAATGAGGAGGGACCTAAAGTGAAAATAAGCCCAAAGGAGATATTTTGGGCGGCATAAGCTGAGAAAAATCAGGAGAATTGATGAAATAAGGGCAAAATGGGAAAATAACAAAATTCACTAAAATAAAAAGGGGACTAGATTGGAATATCTAGAATTCTCTCCATTTCTCTTCATTTTCTTCAGCTGAGAAACAGCCATGGGAGAGAGTTCAAGCTGGTTTTCATACTCAAGCTTCATTGATAAGCGATGAATTGACGGTAAAAAGGATCTAGCCCGGACGAGTGATCCTATTCTGATATAGCCTTCCCGAATAATACAGGAAAAAGGATTAAGCCCGGAAGGGTAATCCTAATATCAGCCCTCCCGAAGAATATATGGGAAATGAGGTTCGCGGGAGTGTGCTGGTGGCTCTCCCGAAGAATATAGGTGTATTGGCCTTCCGAAGAATACATGGGAGCTGAGGTTCGCGGAAGTGTGCCAAGAATTGAGGTTCGCGGAAGAGTGAGGTTCGCAGGAGTGTGCTTATTGAAATGAAATGTGTAAGACCATGGTTGAAAGATACCATGGCAACATGAAATGAAATGTGTAAGGCCATGGTTGAAAGATACCATGGCAACATGAAATGAAATGTGTAAAACCATGGTTGAAAGATACCATGGCAACGTGACATGAATAAGACCATGGTTGAAAGATACCATGGCAACATGACAGAAAATGAGTAAGACCATAGTTGAAAGACACTACGGCATCATGTCAAAGATAAATGAGACCGTGGATGGGAGACGCTATGACATCTGTTGAACAATTGATATTCAGGTAATATGTGTCAGATAACGAATGGTTATATGAAATGGTTGTGTGAAATGTTTACAAGAACTAGTTATATGGAAATATATATACAAAATAGTTGTATGAAATAATTATGAAGATAGATAAACGAATTAAGTACAAGTTCATGGAATATAATTTATGTTAAGTTTGATATAAACTATTACCGGAATAAATATACATAAAATATATGGAAATGATGAAGCATGAAAAGAATGATATATACTTATGAAGAAACGGTAAGAGAATGATATGATTCATGACATGTATATAGATGATTATCTTTGATATGTTGATACAAGGAAATTATGTAAGTAAAAACAATTATTAAACTCAAGAGTGATATGTCGAGAAAATAAGTACATCAATGTTGAATTTATATGAAATATGTACTAGTATACTAGCAATGTTGCGGTTTGATGCTTAGACAAGTGCCAAGCTATTGATTGTACGGTAATATATTTATATGATGCATAGAATCGGTAAGTATTTAATTGAAATTTTTTTTTAAGTGATCTGCAAATTCTAGTGATGCTCCGAAACTCTATTTCGATGGCGGATACGGGTTATGGGTGTTACAGTCACTTTTACTATTTATGCAATCTAGTCCTCTTTTTCAAATTAGACACACAAACAACCAAATTTTCATGGGAGACTTTTACACGTGCTAATTCACATATTATAAGAACAAAAAATAATATTAAAATATTCTTCACACTCGGATATGTGGTCCAAAACCACTGTTTCGACTTAAGTCTAAACCAGGCTGTTACATTTAATGCTCAAAATAAATTATCTTAATGACTAGAAACCATCAGCCCAAACATCCATAAACCAATGAGAGAAATTCCTAAATTTGGGAAATCCTTAGTTGTGGTAAGCTAAAGTAGTGGAGGTAGACAATTGGGGCCAAATTCTAGTGTCTCTTTGATTGCCATCTTTGATTTAATTTTTAAAACACCAATTCACCCCCTCTTAGTATATATCGAGCTAAACATTTTTTTACGTAATACTTCTTTAAGAATGTGCCCTCCAAGATAATCTTGTTCTAGAATTCAGTTGGCCTACAAAGGTTTTAGGCAACGATATTGTTCTTGGTAGATGTTTTCTTGAGTGGTACTTATTCTTGAATGATAATTTTTTTAAATAATACTTATCTTGAATAAAAATTGTTATAAACTCAGTTATCATTTAGTGATACCTATTCTGAAAAAGAGCTATTTTGAATGATGTTTGTTTTAAACCAAAGTTGTTCTAAACTATAACCATTCTTAAACAAAAGTTGTTATTGTGAAGAGATATATAGCAATATGGGTACTTATTTTGTGATTGTCATTCGAAGTATATTTTCTTATCTAAAAAATTATTTAAGTATCTACACTATTATATGCCATGATCTAAATATCTCCTAAAATATGAACAAGATTTTTAAATTAAGAAATATTTTTCTTTTTAAACGAGAATTACATAATATATATTTATTTTGAAATATGTTTTCATTTCATTTACCACACAAGCTTTTCAAATTAAAAGAAAATAACAACTCAAATTAAACATATTCTAATTTGTTAAGAACTTTAATTATCTATCTCATGTTTTTCTCTTTTTTCTCTAAGCCACTTGCATTTTCTTATTCATTACACGTGCCTTCTCTCTTTTAAATTTTCAAATATATTTTGTGGGTACCTTTGTTGTCTTCTCATTCATTCTTATGCTTGTAGTCGCTAAAACTCTATTGGACACCAACAATTTTTCTTGGAAAATGGGTGACTTTTTGTTGGCTACTTAATCTATTCTTATTTTGAGAGTATTTCAGAATGATAAATGATTTCATGAGTCGGTTTGGACCCATATTGTCTGAAGTTTTATATATTTTTTTGCTTGTTTTTCATTGTTTAATAAGTCTTCACTTTTAGAAGTTTTTGTCTTCTCTTGTATCATGTTTTTTAATCTTGCTTTTGTAAGTCATTTTAAGGACGATTTTGTTGTTGTCATTTCCAGTTTGGTGGATGGTTTCATTTTACCTCTCGGTCTTAACTTTACCAAATTAGACAAATTATTTCGATTTATCTCTCGATCTCATTGACTAACTTAAGACTAACAAATTGGTGCTCAACAAGATTACCTCTAGATCTTACTTGACTATATATTCCCTTAGGAGTGTCAATCCTATGTTTTTAGGTTTATTCAATTTAGTCCAATTTATTTACAACTTACTCCCTCATCCAAAAATTAGCTCACCCACATCTCTATCAACCAATCTCCTTAGAGTTTATTTATCTATGCTAAAAACTAGGCTAACAAACATGTAAGAAAAGGAAATGGCAACCATTAACGTAAAGCTTGAGAAGAAGATGAAAGTTTGGATTTTTTAATCTATAAAACTTAAAATAGAAGTGGAAATAACCATTCAACAGCAAAATAAAGTACAAGAAATGTAAATGTTGAAGTCTTTAATAGAATAAACTAAAAGAAATTGAAATAACATTAAGCTAAAGGTTGATATGTCATTACAAGTAAAGGAAACGGACTAAAAGTGTAAGTAAACCCTAGCCACAGTGTTAACTAACTTAACTTGTAATGCCCCAAAAATATAGAGGTTGTAATTTTGCATGATTTGTCATAAAATGCATGTTTGGCTTGTTGGTTAGGTAATTTGGGAGTGTTTGAGCAGCCTAGGTTCAAGCCTTGGCCTTAGGAAAATTTTTAGTTTTTGCTCTTATATGAATGTGGACACTAGATCATAGCGCTTATAAATTTTAGTGCGTATTTTATGACACAAGGAGCCTTGTGGCTTGGTGACAAGTGGCGTGTTGGGCAATTGAGGGAGCATGGGTTAGAATCCCATGTCAGACAATGATTGATTATTTTACTACTTGGGTCAGCAAGAGTTTGAAGTGGATTTGAACTCTGTTGGGTGAGAGTTTGAATTGGTCTTGGGAGGTAGTTATGGAGGATATCAAGGAGTAAATCAAGGAGGGATAAGGGGGAGGGAATTATGGAGATTTTCAAGGAGTTTGGAATAGGAGAGTCGTAACCAAATTGGATTTTACAAATTTCGCTAAAGGGGATTATAGTAAGTATTTTCGACAAGTTGTGAGTGTTTAGGTGCCGGATTCTCTCTTGGCTTTTCGGGTTTTCTTTCCCTCTTTGCATTTTTTTGGTTTTTCTCTTTGTTTTTGGCGTTTTAGCGCAGTACATTTGACCATTTGGGTATTTCTTTTCCTATTCTCTTATCTTAAAGCCGAAATTGATATCTTCTTCCCCTCTATAGTAGTTCACTATTTCGGCCAAACTTGATCCTTCTTCTCTTCTAAACGGATTCCCTTTTCATTCATCTTTTTCTTTTATTTTACTATACTTTTCTAGACCTTGGTCGACTAGCCTGTTTATCTTGTTCAACCCTTCTTTTTGATCTCTCCCAGTCGAACCACTTTATTCTCTCTTCTCTGTACTTTCATGCTCTTTCTTTTTCCTGGATCAAATATTTTTTGTTCCTTCTTTGCCAAATATTGATATTCTATTATCCATTTTCGTGTCGTCCTCTTGTGTTCTCTGTCGACTCAAAGGGTAGTTTAAGAATCGATAAGGTTCCTTTCTTCTTCTCTTGCACTAATTCGTGTTGGAAATCCCTTCTCCTCTTATTGTCGAATTCTTCCTCTTTTTCTCACATGGTGTTATTCATTTGATTATTTTTAGAATTCCTCGAGAGGTGAAAGAAGATCTAAGGGTAGTTGGTTATCGAAACCGTGTTCTTGGCGTTTGATAAAAGGTAAGCGGTTGAGTTGATATTCTGGTGGTGCTGGCCAAATGCTCTATTATTTTTCCATCTTTGGTTAAAGTTTAATTAGTCAACAGGAATAGATTTCAATATTTAGTTATTCGATTATTGTCAATAAGCAGTTCCTTTTGTTGTAGCTATTAGTCAAACAAGTGGGTGTTCGCGTTGGATTACCAGTTAGCTACAAATATTTAGAGCAAGCAAGGTTTAACACTTGAGGATTATTCGTGCCTTCACAAGCAAGGTGTGTAATCGCACCCCTATATTACTGTGAATCGGCAAAAGTTGAAAAGCTGAAATGTCGAAACTTCGACTTCGAGGCCTCATGAGCGTGTAAATGCACCTGAGGCAAACGGAGCCCACAAAAGGTGGGGGATAGTTTGAAGAGGCCACCACGAGTGTTCTCGTGGACTTATGGGCCTCATTGGGCTAAAATGGAGCATGTGGGCCCACTGGGCTTGTGGGCCCCACACGGAGAAAATACACGATAGGTGAAAACTAATGGACTGGGCTATGAAGGTTGCATAGCCGTAACTGAATTCGAGCTAATTGGGCCACACGAGCATGTGGACCCACTTGGGCCAAATAATGGGCCTTAGGCCCATTTATATTGTGTTGGCCATATGGATTATTTGAGTCGCTCGAGGCGACGAAAGTTCTTCCATAAGGTTGTTATCTGTACTGAAACCCCTAAACTAGTTAAATGACCAAAATACCATTGAGGGGTAAATTACCATTTTACCCCTAGTTAATGAAAGGACTGGTTTACCCTTAGTGGTAGGTTAATTGATGTGTGAATGATATTCATATGAATGATACTGAGTATGACATATTGCATACACGTTATATTAATGACATGACATACTGCATGGGGTCGAGATTCTGATTCGGAGGAAGTATTGTACTAGTGGCTTTGCCACGTTTTTACTATTCTAGTGGTTCTGCCACATTTATTGTTATTAGTAGCTTTGCTGCGTTATCACTATTAGCAGCTTCGCTACGATATTGGTGTGCTGGCTGAGTGGGTCAATATAGTGCTGGATGATATGGGTAGTGTGTTGGCTGGATTGGGATGGATTGCATATGTGTACTGTATTGTTGCTTTAATGGGCTTAGGCCCACACTGTTACTGTATAAGGCTAAAGCCTAGACTGTTCTGACACTAAATAGGGCTTAGGCCCAGACTGTTTGCATGCACTATTCACTACTTTACTGGTAGGGGATTACACACTGAGTTTTCGCAAACTCACTCTTTCTTTTAATTTTATAGGTAATCCCCAGTCTTAGGCGATTTGGAGCCAAATGGACTCGGAGGTGGCCATACGATCACTGCTAGTCTGCTTTTGTTTTTCTATTTTCTTAAATTGTTTATTGGGTTTTAATTATGTAATAAGGCCATTTGGAGAGTTTTAACTTTTTATTTGTACGTTTGATTTTGTATTTTAAACTGCTAGTATAGGAAAATCGAGTTTTCAAAACAATAAACGGTTTCAAAGAAAACATGCATTTTTAACTGTAAAGGCTTCCGCAATTTTATTCCGGTTAAGTAACCAACAACAATAAATATGGCAACTACTTTCCTAGCAATTGGTTTAAAAGTATAATAATGAATTTTACTGAGTTTTCTCATGCAATAAAATTAAATGGTTTCAACTTAATTATTGGTTTTTATCAACAAAACAAATTTTTGGAAAGCTTTTTGACTGGATCTTTTGCTAATCTAAACTAATAGGTTTTAAACTTAGAAATGAACATTTTTCAATAAATCCAATTTTAGATGACTCTTTGATGTGACACGTCAGATTCGGCCATAACGTTTAGGCCAGGTTTGGGGTGTCACATAACTAACTTAAAGAACAACAGGGATAAGAAGAAGAGTTGTAGAAAAATAACTCTATAGCTAAGGAAGATGAGAACTAAGAAACCCTAAAAATGAAGAAGAAAACCTAAGAGAACTAAAGAGAAAACTAAGCTAAACTAAGTCTAATATGTGTATCTCTCTCTTCAGCCAAAATTGATTATTTTAGCAGTAATTTCTGACCCATTTTGTTGACCAAAATGCCATTGAATGCATTGATGGGTGCTTCGGTTGGACAACGACTACCTCTAGCATCATTTTTTGCCCCCTCACGATAGTGATATTGCGATACTCAAGGTTGGATATCACGATATTGTTGACAGTCTTGAAATGGGGTTCTCCTTAGCAAGGGGGTATCGCGATACAAGGAAGATATTGCGATACCATTATTGGTTACCTTAATCTTATGCATGTTGGGGATATCGCGATTCTGATGCTTTGATGTCATGATACGATTTTCTTTGGTGATGTTTTCATACAATTTTAGGACACTGTCGAGTACCTACAACACTTAATCATACGTTAGGACCCCCAATGGCATAATTGAGTCTCAAAAATGAGTAAAAAGAGGTATTTTCACTTATTAAATTGGAAATCTAAATCTTTATTAAACTATAGAAAATATGTTAATTTGTTCAAAAAAAATCTCTAGATATAATTGGGAAGTCTAATTTGACATATCAAATTGTGATAGATCAAAGAGCATTGAAGAGTTAAATTCATAAGCATGCTAAGTATTCCTAATAGTGTGCCATCTATATCCTACAAGTTCAAAACTTGTCTACAAGGGCTTTTACATTAGTATAAACTAATCTAATTTTCACAGTTTCATAGCCTCACAACATTTTAAAATATTACAATTTAATCATTTACTTAGAACACTTAATCACACTAACAATAAACACACTCATTCATATTTTTCTTTGATCATACACATATTTATTAATGTATATATATTATTAAATTCATAACATTAACATTTCATAATATTAAAAATTAGGTAAGAATAATTCTAAAGTACTTACAAATTTTAACTAGACTATACTTTCTTCAAGCTTTGTTCACTTATTTCCTTTTGTCTACACTTCTTCTATCTTTTTCCTTGTATTTCTCTTCATTTCACATCAATTTTATAAAACCTGAGAAATCAATATGTAACACCCCTATCCCGTAACCGTCGCTGGAATAGGTAAGGGGCATTATCGGACTTGTAACATATATCGGAGCAGTAAAATTTTAAACTTTTTAATCAAGATCCAACACATATCATCAATCATCAGAGCATGCTTCAATTGATTATAAAATGATGCATATAACTATTGGAAATCTAATTGGAAACATGCTAAAAGATAGGGAAAATTTGCGAAATTTTTTTTTAAGTTAGGGACACACGGCCGTGCCCCTTGCCCGTGTTCTTCTCACATGGCCGTGTCCCTCCAGATACACCCAAACCTTTCAGCCCGTGGTCGAATCTGACTTACCCCACACGGTTGTCCAACACGCCCATGGGGTTAGGCCGTGTGTCGCCCACGGCCTAGGCACGTCTGTGCCCTTACCCCGTGGTCAAAACTATCAAATATCACATGGCTGCTAGACACGCCCGTGTACAAAACAGAGCAGACCGTGTGACTATACTGCCAAATTTCACACGGCTACAAGTTACCAGACACGCCCGTGTGTCTAGGCCGTGTACCAAAACTGACCAAAACATCAAGGTGCAGGGGACACACGGTCGAAGCGCATGCCCGTGTTCCCTGGCCGTGTGGCACGTTATAGGCTCGGTTTAAGCCAAATTGCCACCCAAAAACAAACCAATTCAAGCATATAATTGACCAAAATCATCATAAATCTTGCACTCACTAAGCATAATAATTCAATAGCTAAAATAGCCACATTCATGAACTCATCCACACATAAATATACATAATCATTCCTTACCTTTCACCTAAGCTAACAATGCACATATCTTGCACATATAACATAGTAAACATATCAACTATGCAAGCTTATAGTCTCATCAAAATCACATATCTTTCTATAAGCACATATAGCCAAAGAACAACTCAAATACTTGATTATATTCATATATGACCCAAGCCACATCTCATAGCTTGATCATTTACCAAAATATATCATGTTCACTAAAGTACTAGCTTATACATGCCATGACCAAACGTTTGCAAAATACTCAAAATTACCAAAGCTTTATCGATAGTGTGATAGCGATCCCCGACTCATCCGATATCCGAGCTAGCTTCCGAATCTAAAAGACAATGAAAGAAATCAACGGAATAAGCTTCTAAAGCTTAGTAAGTCCATATAACACGAAATTAAACTTACCGATTCAATAAGGTAATCCATATAAGTAAGGCTATTTCAATCACATGACCATATAGCCTATTACACAATCTCATTCATGTTAGTTCATATCACTTCATAATCAATCTCATATAAGAGTATAACATGTAATTCACATCCATAGGCACATACAACATCATAGTTCTTATACATCTTTGACTTATGAGGAACATATAGTTCAGGTTTCATATGTCAAAACATTCATGTAATACATATAACATATATCTCTTATACACATGTACCATATAATGTGTTTCTTGTAACATGTATCGGTATTGCCCGTTGAACCTATAAGAACATCGAAAGATACTCGGGTGATACACACACAGTGTATATACATATAACCTGTAATCCGTCAATGCGTCATATATGCTTTTCGAGCCTTTACGGTAAGCCCGGAGGCTAAACATATAATCCCGAAGGATAATCGGTAAGCCCGTAGGCTGAACATGTAATCCCGAAGGATAATCGGTAAGCCCGTAGGCTGAACATGTAATCCCGAAGGATAAACCTATAGCTCATGAGCACGTGGTGAGTCCGCAACGAATGCAGGAGCTCGAACCACCCTGTAGCCCTAGTGACATGTCACTTGTATCCTATCGACTTCTACGGTTCTAACAGGGCTCGGTATTCAATTTATCACTTGTAACAATTTAACATTTCTATTTCAATTTCATATATACTCGTTCCATTAGGCTATTTAATCATCTAGCATTTCATATTTTCAAATAACAATACATATGAACATATATATATACATTAAATTCGTTATACGAACTTACCTCGTAATCCCGTATCTACTCGTCTATTTTCTGTTTTTCCCGATCAATTTCCGGGATTCGATCGTCTTTATCTAAATTAATGCAAAATTCAGTTATTTACTAACTCACATATTCAATTCAATCCAAAACATATATTTTAACATATTTGTAAATTAGCCCTCATAATTTCAACTACTTTGCAATTTAGTCCTTTAAACAAAAAATGACAATTTACACATCAAGGACCTCAATACACCTAGCCGAATATCCATATAGTCCCTATAAGTACATATTTTATCATTTAATCACAAATTTAACCTCAAAAAAATTCTATCTTTTTGCAAATAAATCCTTAAACTTGTTTACATCAAAATTTACTTTAAAAATTCTTGTATTTTCTCACATACTATACAATAATTCATCAAAATCTATCAATATATCAAGGATTCATCAATGGCATTTTTCAAGGATATTCACAAAATCAGAAATTGAGGTACGGGTCGACTAATATACGAAGCAACGATCTCAAAAACGTAAAAATCACTAAAAATCGAAGTCAAAACATACCTCAATTTAGGAAAATAGTAGCCGAATGTTTGAAGGCTTTAAAACCCTTGTTTTGTTTGAAGAATCGGTGGAAGAGAAGAAATATGAAGCCATTTTTCTTGTTTTATTTAACTAAAACATATTATAAAGCCATTTGACCATTTTACCCTTTGTAAAATTATTATAAAACCTTATAAAATATGGACATAATGGTCCATCACCAACCACTCCAAATAAAAATGGCATAATTGCCATGCAAGTACCTCCTTTTATAAAGCCATGCTCAAATAAGCCATTTATAAAATAGAACTCTAATTTATCGCTTTACGCGATTTAATCCTTTTTATCAAATTAACTAGTCAAACAATAAAATTTCTAAACGAAACTTTCACACGGTAATTCTATCATGCTGTAAAACATATTAAAGCCATAAAATTAATAATTCAAATCGATTAAGTGGTCCCGAAACCACTCGTTCTGACTAGGGTATAAAGTGGGCTGTTACACAATATACTTATTTCATAATATTTTCATGCTCAAATAATTATAATAAACAAGATACTGATTCTAGATCATAAAGCTCTTACATTTGAATCTTAATTTCTCACACTATCTATACTTCTACTTTCTACAAGAATGAATACTCTTCTTCAAACTTGAAATCCAAGCTTACTAGGTTGTGGGAATCTTGATTTACTAAGGATTGCTAAGAAATTTCTAAGGTTTTGATTATGGTTTCTCTCAAATAAAAGAAAAGGATGAGATTGCAAAAGATGAAAAGTTTCCCCCTTTTCCTTTTCTTGTTAACGTGAAGAAAAGAAGAATGGAGAAATCTCCATTAAACCTACTCATAGGCCAGGTCGAGGCCCGAAGGCTCACCCGAAAAGTGGGAGAGTTTGGACAAAAATATAGGCTCAAGCCCAGATGAACCTCGGGTAAGGTTTTTTTGGCTCGAGCCCAGCCTAAGTTATATACTAATTATAAACCATGTGTCTTACCTTTCTATTTAGCAGTGAGCAAAACACGAATTTATAAATAATTTGTTCTCTCTGAACAGTTAAAACCCTTTTATAGCATTAAGAATCTCAACCCGAAAGCTTGATTCATAGAAAAATAGATTTGTTTAAGCTAAAAAAACCTTTGTCTATTAAGCTCAAGCAATTTTACACAAGAAATCACCTTGTAAAAACCTGATTTGTGATGCATAAAATTTTGCATGGTTCAATCTGCACTCATGCTAAAAGCCATGTGAATCAGAAGATGGTGGAGCTATGCTGGATTGAATATGATGTTAAGGGGAAAATTTATTCATCTATTTTGTTAATCACGTCCTGCAGATTTCAAATAAAGCACATAGCAATATGCCTTATGATCATATCCTTTAAAGACAATGATATTACCTGCCATGAATCATATGTTGCATTGAGAATAAATAGTAGAGTTTTAATGTTGTTGATTAGGTTTTGAAGAAAGAAGCATTGAAAGGAGCAAGTTTCAGTCAAGTGACTGATCGAGCAAGAGAATATATTTGTCTTAATTACTCAAATTATATTGGTCAGAAAGAAATCAAGAGAAGAGATATACTGAAGTTGGATCACGGTGGATGGTGCATATGCGTGGCAGGGTATATTGCACACTCTGTATCATGAACAAGAAAATTCAAGCATTTAATAATCAAAATTCTATGAAGCCATAAAAATTGATAACTTTTTCCTTTCTTATATTTTTTATTTATTATGTGTCCAGATGTGCTTTTCATCAAATCTTTTGGCATCAATAGGGAAACGATGAAAGGGGATATATATAAAAATTTAATAACACAAACTAGGCATTATCTATCCGCATATGTGTAAAACACAAATATCAATATCAAACCTACAAGCCTACCACGCCGTTGTATTCTGTCTCGGGTAAGGTTTGTTGTTTTAATATTTGTTTTATGTTTTTAATTGTATTTGATATATTATATTTTAAAAACTTTTTATTTGATAAAATAATTTAAAAAATTAATATGGGTCGGGCCGGGCTCGGACTCGGGCTTAGGCAAATTTTTAGGCCCATATTTCAGGCTAGGCCTAAGCCTAAAATTTTGTTGAGGCCTGGCTCGAACTTGGCACAACTCGGCCCATGATCACCTCTAATCTCCATCGGTTTCTAAGAAAAATATCCATTTAAAATTAATAATTGTTAAAAATATTAATATTTAAATAAATAAATCTGTTTATCATCCTTATCCACTTAATATTGGTAAAATTGCTCTCCATGTCCTCACACATTTCACCACTAATTTAATTTGACCCTTTTTCACTTTAACCCCAATACTTTGTAAAACTTTATAATTTACTCTATACCCCGCGATAATTTTCCATGATATATCAGTCTCTCAATTTTCTCCAGTCTCCTCCTACCTTCTTCACTAACACTAACAAATAAAATATTATTTATTTTGAAAAAAATCAACTCGTACTTACTCAAAATAATATTATTAAGATTAAGGGAAGTTTGTGGATATTACATGTCGGTCTTCTTAAGGTTTCCAAAGACAAAGGGAAGCAAAAGGTTGAAGAGTATAGGGTTGAGTCACTTGATTCAAACGTCAAGGGGAAACTTGATAAAAAAGAGAACAATAATTTATTAAAAACGTAAAAGTTATTGGTGGTTTCGAAGGGCACAATTCAAAGAAATATTTGAGCCAATATTTATGCTACATAAAATTATTTTTCCCTCTTTTATTCCTATGACTTGAAGTTAGATTGCTTAGAGGGAATCTCTTTGGCATCCTTATAAAAAATAAAGAGATATTAAGATTGACAACAACAAATATAGTTTGTTCGTAGTGAATTAATTGATGATGTTGGATACTTTTTTTAAGCATGGTGATGATTTGATGATTCAAAGGTGATGGGATTTGTTAGGGGAGTCATAATCTAGTTTCCTTTCTTATTGACCTTGTACGAATTTTGTGTACTAATTATTTGTTACAAGGTTTTGTCAAAAAGTCAAATGACGAGATTGTTGGAAACTATGTTTGTCTGTCCTATATAGTTGTTTCATTCTCCAGTCCAACAGTTTGTGATAATCAAAGTGATTTTCTTCAATAAAGTTTCTTTGCATTATATTGTAAGGTGTTTGGGAAAGTGATTGCAACAATTCGAGACAACTTTGAAATTGCAATTATAGATTGGTGTAAGAGTATATCGAATTTAAACCAATATTTGTTTCAAGATAGGATGATTGAATGTTAAAAAATATTGTGCTTTGGTGTTTCACATTGTGTTAGGCTCTTTAGGGCCATTTCTACCCTTCCACTTTCTTTTGCAAAAATGTTTCGTTATTATGATGTTCCACCTTATGTTGCACATGCAAAAGCTTTTTCAAAATCCATTCTTTTCTTCTCTTCCTCCCACCCTCTTCACTATTTAAAATTTTCTGGTTTTAAAGACGACTTTTACGAATAAGGAATATAAATGGTAGATGTTAAATGAGGCAACTAAACGGTGGAATCTAATCTCCGAACTTAATTCTATTAACGCCAATGAACAAAATAGATACCATATATTCGCATGAAATCAAACCGATCTCCCATCCTAACCTTATATATTGAACGGAATAAATCATTACCATGAATTTCTGCTTGGTTATACAGTTAAAAAAAAAAAAAAACCTACATTTCGAAGTTTATTCTCTTCGTGTATAGATGAGTGGATTATTGGTTGATTAGAGTTGGAGCTGGAGAGAGAGTCATGAAAATGATGAAAATGAAATGTTTATAATTAGCAATATTTCTGAAAAATGTAATAATCCAAAAGTAGAAAGTTAAAAAAAAATGTAGGAATAATAAGGCTATGATATTTTTGTGCCCACAAATACCTGTAAAACCCCATCGGAACCCCCAGCCAAAAGTGTGCAGTGGTCTTCCTGGACTTGCCTCCAGCATACGCTACTGACGAAGGCATGGTCGAACCTAGGTCTAGCCATTGGCTCCAACCCCCGCGCGCAAATGGGCTCATCCCACCTCTTATCATAAACAAATACCTGGTTATTTTCTGACCCACATCCAAGCAACCCACCATGTCTCCAAACTGACAGCCCAACGAAGCTTCGACTATTCACATGCCCTTTGCACGTTCTAATCAAACCACAATCACTCATATTCCACAGCTTTAAACACCCATCCGTTCCTGCTGAAACCATTGTTTGGGCATCCACAAATTTAACGTAGGTCACCGTTTTCGTATGTCCTTCCAACACATGCAAAGGCTCCACCATTTTCCGCACATCGTACGTATACGCCATCCGGTCTGCGCATCCCAGCGCTATTAACGAATCGCCGAAGGGGCTGAACTCCACGCAACAGACCGAGCTACGAGCCGCGGCGGGCTGCACCTTAGCAACGCATTCCCCTCCTTCGCCGCCACATCGTGGGTCCCACATTTGCATGGTGCCATCATCTGAGCCAGATGCACCAACAAATGGATCCCAATGCGAATAGTCCACGCTCCAAACCCGTCTCCCGCCGTGCTCATCCCGTTCGAAGACCGGAAGCTTCCGCTCTAGATCATATTCCATGACCACCCCGTCGTAGTCTCCCGAACCGAGAAGGCGGCCTCCGGAACCGGGTCTCCATCTAAGGCTACTGAGCTTAGCTGGAGTACATATGTAAAAGCTACATGCATTAACATGGTCTAGAAAGGCAGTATCGTTTTGTTCACCTCGGGTTAATAATTGGATGCTGTCTTCCGGCAACAAAGAATTCAAACTGTAAATCCTAATCTTTCTTGCGATCCCTCCTGTTGCTATGACGGTATTAGAAGGGTCGAATTCGATGGAGCCAAGAGCGTCGGAGACGGCGGCGTCGGTGCTGGAGGAGACGACGGTGGAAAGAGAAAAATCCCACTCACAACGAGCTGCTGCTGATGGTATTTCCAACCGATCTCCTTGGTGTTTTAGTGTTTGTTTCGTAGGGAGGGTTGGGTGGATTCCAGAGGAGAGATTTTTCATTGCCCATTCAAATGAAAAGGAGATGGTGGCGTTGGAGGGTTTTGGACTTTTAGACCAATCAATGGCTCCCATCCCATCCAATACAATGCTACAACATTTAAGTTGGCTTGTGTTGTGTGGTTATATAACCTTGTTCATATTCTGTGCTCCATCTTGTGGTATATTACAATAACGCCACCTCTTAATGTAATATCAAAACATATTTTTGTTTTTACTGAATGTGTCATAATCCCATGCTAATAAGAAGCCTCTTAAACTTTAGTACTTCATAGTAATAGGTTTCCGTACTTTTTTTCTTAACGCCCTATTTCTTGTATCCTAATATGTAAGTAAACCCTAATCCTTAATCTATAGTTAATAAACCTTTAACATAAATCCACATTTCTCTTCTAAATAAGCCCTTATTTTGATACAAATCATAGGATGAGAATTTATTACGTCTAGAAAAAATTATCTAAATTAAACGGTATAGTTCAGAACTAATTTTAATTCTTTTTCAATTAATTTAAAATCATATTATGTGCCTGAAAGAAATTAAAATTATATTAAATATATATTTAACAATTGAAGTGGTGAAGGCATTTTCAATTTCGTTCTACTTTTTAAAATTAAATTAAATAAATCTGATTGAATAAATTTGAATTAACATTTAAAAGAAAAGTGCCCCGCATCCATATCTCATGTGAATTTATCCCTCTTTTTTTTTTTTTTTGCCTTTTTTATAAATGGTGCATTCAGAAAAAAAAAAGAATGGAGAAATTGATGTGTCATATAAATTGCTTTCATACAAAAATAAATGAGACATAAGTCTGTGGTTAAGGTATCTTTCAATATGTAGAACCAAAAATATAAATAATTTGTATTGATTAATTTATGTAAAAATTAAAAAAAGAGTTAGTTGAGTATTAATATAGTTGACAATATTACTTTTCGCAAGTCGTAAAGTATTTTTAAAAAGAGTATAACTAATTAAGAGCTTGGGTAAGAGGGGGTATTAAATGCAAAATAATTTGAGTGAAAAGGGTAAGGAGAACGGTGGTTGGTTTAGAACCTCAAGTTAGTGTGTGGGGATTGGATGGCTACCCGCTTGCTTCGTTGGTAACATGCTCTATGCCTTACGTGGTTTCAGCTTGGCCTTTGAATTCGCCTTTAAATACTATTTCCCCTTTTTTTTTTTTTTTGTGAAAAGCAACAAAGAAAAAAGCCTAATTGGTTACATTCAACATGTTTCAGAAAAAGTCCCTAGACTGGCCTAAATCTAAAACATTTCAAATCCTAGGAGAGGAACTATCAAAAAATTGTAGATAAATTTTAGACGATAATGCTTCTTTTGCAATGCAATCAGCAACTTCATTTTGTTCTCTGGGAATATAACGCAAAACCCATGAATTCTCCTGAGATAGCATACTCTGGATTTGTCTGATTAACGCAGAGTTCGAATTGCCGAAATTACTTCCATGAATAGCCCAAATGACATCCAGACTATTCGAGAAAATTATAACACGATCGTGGCCTTTTCTTTGAATGAGCTTAAGCCCTTCCAAAATGCCCCAGAGTTCAACATAAAAAATTAAACACTTTCCAAGATATTTATTGAAACCAAAAAGCCACTGTCCATTCACGTCTCTTGCAACCCCCCAATGGATGCATTTTCGGTATCCAAACGTACTGCCCCATCAGTGTTAAGGAAAATCGTAAAACCATGAACTTGATCATCCAAAGGGGGACAAAAATCATCACTTGAAGCCACTCTAGAGAGTGAGAAGCCTAGCAATAGGAGTTATTAACTACATCTCTTGAGCTCCACGGGTGTCCCTAAAAAATAAAAAGATTGCAGTTCTTCCAAATTCGCGAAGCCAGAATTCCAAAAAGACAAGCCCAACTAGCTTCACCCATTATGGCCATCAAAGTATCCTACACATTAGCAATGATCCAATCTTGAGTTAAGAGAAAAAAAAGTCTGTAAAATGATTACCTGATATGATCTGACTCCACACATCCTTAGCAGCAAGGCAATCTCTGAGAATGTGGAGGATGTCTTCTGAATGAAAACCACATATAGGACAAGAAGGATCATCCGCTAAATTTCTTTTAACCCTTTCAATATTACTGAGGAGGCATTGCTTAAGAACCAACCAAATGAAAAAATGAACTCTTTGTGCTCCTGGAAACTTCCAAACACTCTTCCATTTATCATCCTTCGAACAATAATCATCGCCTTTACAAATCTTATAAGCACTCTTAACCGTGAAGTTTCCAGTCAACGTATGGCACAAGGAGATTTTGTCTGGCCCTTCTAAGGGACAAGGAGGAATGCCCATAATCAACTCAATCACCTCCTTCGGAAGCCAATGTTTGAACAAATCAAGATTCCACAAGCCATCCTCATTGACCATATCATTAAGACAGCACCCAGAGCTAATATTAACACCTGTCGGGATAAACTTAATCAGTGGCTCCATGTTAGGGATCCAAGCATCTTCCCAGCAACGAATTTGACATCTGTCCCTAATGGACCACCATAAATTTTCACAAAGCAGAGGCCAAACTCTAGTAAGAGAATTCCAAAGAAATGATCCTCTGTCATGCCTAATGGAGATAGGAAGAGTATCAGTCATCTGATATTTAGCCCTAATAACTTGAACCCAAAGAGCCTCTTTGTTAGTCACCATATTAAACCCTAGCTTGAGCAAAAACGAGATACTTTGATCACATAATTTCCTTAAACCAAACCCTCCATAACATTTGGGTTAACTGTCACGCCCCTTACCCATATCCGACACCGGAATAGAGTACGAGGCGTTACCTTGCTAAATCGCATGCATCTTTTCAACTTTAAACTTGTTGAAATGTGTCCTAATTAGAAACTTTTTCAAACAATATCCTACGGACCTTAATACGGGCTTACGAGGCCTAAACACACAATTTTGAAACAACCCCAGACCATTTCGGATACTTAGGAAACTTCCAAGAAAATCTACTGAAAATAGGGCACACGCCCCTGTGGAGGTGCAACACACTTGTGTGGCCTCGAGGCATGGTCATGCTAATGGCCTATGTGCCTCACATGGCCTAAGTATCTAGGGACACGCCCATGCCATTTGTCCGTGCAAATTTATTTTCTAACTCCGAACCTACAAGGGTATTCAAACGGCCTGGCACACGCCCGTGTGCCCTGTGTCCCACATACGGCCATGACACGCCCATGCCACAGCCCGTGTGTAAAAACCTTGACATTCTATTTCTAACGTCAGCAGACACACAGCCATGGCACATGCTCGTGTGCTTAACCCGTGTCTCTTATACGACCATAACACGCCCGTGCCGCAGCCTGTGTGCAAAAACTTGGGTATTCTATTTTTGACGTCAACAATCACACAGTTGTGCCACACGCCCGTGTGCTTGGCCGTGCTCTCCATACAATTGAGACACACGGTCATGTCTCAGCCTGTATGTTTACTACTGGGCATTTAATCCTTCCCACGCAAGGTGCAGGGGATATACAGCCTAACCACACGCCCGTGGGGTTGACCATGTGTCATACACGGCCAAGACACACGCCTATGTGTCTATCCGTGTGGACAAAAATAGGTTATCTACCAAGCCTCTTTGCCACCCTGAAAAAAGATCAAACATAACCTAACACTTTTATATCATGACTCAACATCAATATGCATCTAAATGTGTATAACTATGCATTTATCCAACAACCACAATTTGCATAATGTGCATGCACGATCAATCTAAGCAACCATCCACAATTTCCATGAACTCATTTCATAAAAAAAATAACTATAACAATTTTGGCCAATTCTAATGGCAATTTACAAAATGAACTTAATAAAATAAATGGCCAACACAATTAGCTAACTAGTGTAACTTACACCAAAATGACCAAATAACCTATACATGCCATTACTCAAAACACAAAAAATAACTATACCAAAAGCTTCAATTTGGTAGTGTGAACGATGCCTCCGACGTCCTTAGATCTTCGAATTACTTAGGCAGCACTATAAGGGAAAAATGGAAAGGAAAGGGGTAAGCATAAAACTTAGTAAGTTATAAGTAAATATATAATAACAATTACCATGTTAAGTCATGCTCTCAATACATCATCATTTATACATGATACTAAAATGGTCACAAGCATAACTTACTCGTTTTTAATCCTTTATTAATCATACGACATACTATTGAGCTCACATTTCATACATTTCATTTAGGTACCTGCACCACTCACAAATTCATCATACTATCTCTCAAGCTTAATATGACTTAGGATTGTCCCATTGAACTATGTAGAATACAAGAGGATATTCAATGAGCCCCCAACGTAAGGTATCGAGTCGATGCCATGTCCCAGACAAGTCTTACACTGACTCTCAATGTATCGAGGCCGATGCCATGTCCTAAATGGGTCTTACACTGGATATCATCTATCGATGTTGATACCATGTCCCAGACAGGTCTTACACTGACAAGCAATAAGCTGATGCCATGTCCCAGACAGGTCTTACACTATACGCAATAATCTAATGCCATGTCCCAGACAGGTCTTACACTAGCTTATATATCTCAAGGCTAATGCATGTCCCCAACATGTCTTACACTAGCCCTCATCTCAAGCCGATGCATGTCCCAGACCTGTCTTACACTAGCACACACATCACCAAATGTCATGGCATGAATATCCAATTCTATTTAAAATGTTCAACCGGGCTCTATTACACATGTTCTCATTATTTCATGAATAAAAATCATCATTTCCATAATTTATGCTCGATTAACTATTTGCATACATTGTTCATATCACAACACATAATTTTACAACAATTCAACAATATCATGCATATAAATTAGAAATGTTGCATTATTTACTTACAACTTACCTCGATCTACAAAATGGAAAATGACTTTTCAGTTTAATCGATTTGCTTGGCTTTCCCCCGGTCTAGGTTCGGATTTGGTAAACCTTGATCTATAACAATAAAAATTCACTAATTTAATCACCAATTTAATCTAAACAAATCAAGAATCATAATTTGGCAAAATAACCATTTTGCCCCAGACTTTGGCAAAATGACAATTTCACCCCTAGGCTCAGAAATCTATCTTTATCAAATTTCCTTATTAACCAAGCCTAACCAAGCCTAACCAAACTCTTTTCACTCTTATGACAACCCCAAATTCTCATTATTTAACACAAATAACATCAACTTAGCAACTTTGTAACTAGTCTATTCTAGGTGTTTTTCCTAAACACCCTTTTCACAAAAGTTATTTATTTGACAACTAGAATTCATATTCTTCCATAAAAACCCAGCAAACAACATTTATACATTCATGGCAACATTCTAAACTTTTAACCCTTTTGCAAATTAGTCCCCTCAATAGGTAGCCCGTGCTACAAGGGTTCTAAAAATGTAAAGTTATCAAGAAAATCCATCAATTTGACTTACTTGCAAGAGAAATGAGTGGTTGCAAGTTTCAAGCTCTCTTGGCCCTTTTCATGGAGAAAAATCGGTGGAAGAGATGAAGAAATGAAGAAGGTGAAGGCTAGTATACTAGGCTAATTTTTAATTCAATTTTTAAGCCACCTGACTTGGACTTTTCTTCATTTCTTATCTTCTATTCTTTCCCTTGGCCAGCCATGCTGCATTTAATGGCTTATTTGTACTTTAAACTCTCTCAATTTTAGTTCTCTAACTATTTAGCACCAATTTCTAGCAAATCACAACTTTTGCCCCTTATGGGATTTAGTCTTTTTTTCGCGATTAAGCCTTCAATCGCGTAAATTAATTCACCAAAATTTTCATGCACACTTATAAAAATACTATAATACATGAGATAAATGCTAAAATAATTTCTCAGGTGAGTGATTCTAAAATCACTATTCCGAATAAGCCCAATTTTGGGCTATTACAATTCTCCCCCTTAGGGATTTTCGTCCTCGAAAATCTTACCATTAAAAAGGTTTGGGGTACTAATCTCTCATTGTCTCCTCTAGTTCCCATATAGCTTCTTCGACTCCATGTCAGTGCCATAATACTTTCACTAATGCTATACTGTTGTTTCTCAATTGCTTGATTTTTCGAGCCAAAATCTTCACCAGCTCTTCACCATAGGTCATATCTGATTGAATTTTAACCTCGGTCAGCTCAATCACATGTGAGGGGTCTAAGCGATAGCAGTGTAACATGGATACATGAAAAATGTCGTGAATCTTTTCTAGCTCAGATGGCAAGGATAATCGATAAGCTATCAGCCCAATTCTCTCGGTCACCTTATAAGGTCTAATAAACTGTGGGCTTAACTTGCCTTTCCTACCAAATCGAAGGACTTTCTTTCACGGGGAAACTTTCAAGAACACTTTATCCCTAACTTGAAACTTAATTAGGATTTCTGTCCATCCGAGGTAACTTTCAAGTAATCTCGAATTACATTAACTTTTCTTCGGTCTCTTTGACCAAATTGACCCCGTGTATCTGATTCTCTTTAAGTTTTGACCAATACAAGGGTGTTTGACACTTGCGCCCATACAAAGCCTCATAAGGCACCATCTGAAGACTCGACTGATAGCTATTATTGTAAGCGAATTCAATTAGTGGCAAGTACTTTTCTCAACTACCTTGGAACTCGAGAACACATCATCTCAACATGTTTTTAAGAATCTGAATTACCCTCTCTGACTGGCCATCGGTTTGCGGGTGAAATACCGTGCTAAAATTCAACTTTGACCTCAATGTCGCTTGCAACTTTTTCTAAAATTGAGATGTAAATCTCAGATCTTTGTTTGAAATTATCGACAGGGGCACTCCGTGTAACCTTACTATCTTGGAGACGTATAACTTGGTTAATTTCTCAAGCGGGTAGTCCATACGAACCTGTATAAAGTAAGCCGACTTTGTTAGTCTATCCACAATGACCTATACTATATCTTTCTTCTTTGGCGACAAAGGCAATCTTGACACAAAGTCCATGGTAACTCGGTCCTATTTCCACTCGGGAACTATCGCTGGCTAACGTAAACCCGAAGGTAGTTGGTGTTCGACTTTTACTTGCTGACAAACTAGACACTTAGAGACAAACTCTGATATGTCTCTTTTCATTCCCGTCCACCAATACATTTTCTTTAGGTTATTATACATTTTCACACTACCTGGGTGAATGGACAAGTGACTACTATGTGCCTCTCGCAAGATCCTCTGAATAAGCTCCTCATCCTTAGGTACGTAAATTCTATATCGGTACATCAAGCAACCATCAGTGCCAACTTGAAAATCGGATTCATTACCCTTCTCGCACTGAGCCATCTTAGCTTGTAGTTCGTTGTCACTTTTTTAAGCTTCAACAATTCCTTGCAGAAATGTCGGTCTGGCTCTCAATTTGGCTACAATCGAACCATCGTCGGTCATAAACTACCGAGCATCTATAGCCCTCAAGGCAAATAATGACTTCCTATTTATTGCATCAGTGACTACATTCACCTTTTTGGGGTGATAGTCGATTATTAACTCATAATCCTTTATCAGCTCCAACCATCTCCGTTGTCACAAGTTCAACTCCTTTTGAGTCATCAAATACTTTAGACTTTTGCGGTCCGTGAAAACTCAGCATCTCTCACCATATAAATAGTGTCTCCATATCTTTAGTGCAAAAACGATGGCGGCCAACTCTAAGTCAAGAGTAGGGTAGTTCTTTTCATGTGGCTTCAACTATCTCGAGGCGTATACAATTACTTTGCCTTCTGCATTAGCACGCACCCCAATCCGTTCAGGGAAGCGTCACTATACACCACAAACTCTTTTCCTGGTTGAAGTTGTACTAAAATCGGGGCTTCAGTCAACAAAGCCTTTAATCTCTCAAAACTCTATTGGCACTTTTTAGTCCACTCGAATTTGACGTCTTTCTACAACAACCTCGTCATCGGAGTCACAATCATAGAAAATCCATTAACAAAATGCCTGTAGTATCCCACTAAGCTGAAGAAACTCCTAATCTCTGTTACATTCCTCGATGGTTTCCACTCTACAATGGCCGGTATCTTGCTCGGGTCGACTTGGATCCCATCTCTCGACCCAATGTGTCATAAGAATCTGACCTCACATAGTCAAAATTTGCTTTTGCTAAACTTGGTGTACAACTGTTTATCTCTCAAAGTTTGCAGGAGAGTCCTCAAATGCTCCGTATGCTCACCCTCGTCATGAGAATAGATGAGTATATCATCAATGAAGACGACAACAAACTTGTCCAAGTAAGGTTGGAAGATGTGGTTCATCAAGTCCATGAATACCGCAAGAGCATTTGTCAAGCCAAAAGGCATGATAGGAACTCATAGTGGTCGTACCTCATTCGAAAGGCAGTTTTCGGCACATCTTGTTACTTGACTCTAAACTGGTAATACCCCGACCTTAAATCAATTTTATAGAACACAGTCGCTCCTTTCAGTTGGTCGAACAAGTCGTCGATCCTCGATAAGAGATACTTATTGTTCACTATAACCCTATTGAGCTGACGATAATCTATGCACAGTCTCATTGAACCATCTTTTTTCTTAACAAAAAGTACCGGAGCTCCCCATGGAGAATAACTTGGTCTCACAAAACCCTTATTCGTTAACTCTTGCAACTGGGTTTTCAATTCCTTAAGTTCTGTCAGAGCCATCCTATATGGAGTGATCGAGATAGGTGCCATGCCAGGGACCAACTCGATACCAAACTCTACTTCCCTCTTTAGAGGAAATCCAGGCAACTTTTTTGGAAACATGTCCGGGTATTCATATACCATTGGTACTGAATCAATTTTCACTTCCAACACTTGGGTATTTAGCACAAAAGTAAGATACGGCTCGCATCCTTTCCTTAAATACCTCTGAGCTGTCATAGAAGATACCACTATAGGTAGACCATCTGATTCACCTGATTCAATTTGGAGAACATCCCCGTTTTCACATTTCAACTCAATAAATTTCCTTCCACAGTTTACCACTATGTCATGGGTGGTCAACCAATCCATACCAAGTATTATGTCAAATTTGTCAAACGGCAATAACATTAATTTAGCTGAAAAGCAATGACCTTTAACTATCAACGGGTAGTCCCTACATACTTGGTCAACTAGCACATGTTTGCCTAGTGGGTTTAACACCTTTACTACAAACTCGGTTGACTTGACATGCACGTTCATACTAGAGATTAGTTTCACACATATATATGAGTGGGTAGACCCCGGGTCAATTAAGGTAATAACAGGTATATCGTAGATAGAAAAGTTACCCATAATCACGTTAAGGGACGAAGCCTCTTCATGGGCACGAATAGCATTGTCCCCGCAGGCGCTCTACCCTCAGACCTCACAGCAGTATCTTTAGGGGCACCTCGGCTACTAGTCCCACTACCCGGGTTCTTCTACGATCTACTTCTCAAAGTAGCACTACTCGCTCTCACCTCTAACTTTTTGTTGCCCTCATCCATCTCAGGAAAGTCTCGGATGAAATGGTCAATTGAGCTACATCGAAAACAACCTTTTTCATTTCCTCAGCACTTATCGAAGTGTCATCTACCACACTGTGAGCACTTGAGTCTATCCAGTCGAGCACTACCCACACTTGCCACTGAGGTAGTCTGAGCCTTGGACATCACATGTTGCTTACCCTTGTTCTTACCTAAGAATCCTACTGAAGTATTGGATCAGGTAGTAAACTCCCTCGATCTCTTGGATGAGGATTGATGCAATTTCCCTATCTATCTTTTCTTTGAGTCACGAGACTCCATATCGACTTTTCTTTTCTCCATGACCAACTTTTTGACCTTGCATGTTCTCTCAACGAGCACAATAAATTCTCGAATCTCTAAAATACCCACCAACAATCTGATGTCCTTAATCAAACTATCTCCAAACCACTTACACATGATAGCTTTGGAAGATACACACTCCCAAGCATACTTGTTGAGTCTCATGAACTCACGTTCATATTCTGCGACTGCCATTTGGCCTTACTTAAGTTCTAGAAACTCCTTCCTCTTTTGGTCTCTGAACCTCTGACTAATATACTTCTTGCGAAATTCCTCTAGGAAGAAATCCCAAGCCACCCTCTCTCTCTATACCACTGATACGAGAGTGTTCCACCACTGGTAGGCTGAGTCTCAAAATAATGATACCACACATTTCATGCACTCTTCAGGTGTGCATGATAATTCATCAAACACTCTGATGGTGTTCTCCAACTAGAACTCAGCTCTCTCTGAGTAGTCATCTTTATTTGCCCGAAATTCCTTCGCCCCATGTTTTCTAAGTCGGTCTACAGGAGGTTTTTCTCTCCTACTCAATTCTACTCATTGAGAAGCTATCAGGGCATGGTGATAAATTAGAGGAGATGGGGGAGGTGGAGTGTTTGGGTTCGCACAAACATACTCCGTGTACCAAGCATCCATCATTTAGAGGTAGGCCTCTCTAGCCCCTCCGCCCTGATTCATCGTCACGGGTCCAATTTCAATGGGTGCGGTCACTTCAGCAGGAACCGGCCCATTACTTTCTACATCGTCCGCCATAGGCTGATCGGGATCCATTACTATAAGAAAAACTTAATTTATTATCGTCAGGAGTCGTCACACTATCATCAAACAATAATGGCATATATAGCTGACACGTACACACTCTTAGTTAGTCCTAGAATCGACTAAACTATGCTTTGATACCACTAAATATAACACCCCTTACTCGTATCTGACACAGGAATAGGATAAGGCGTTACCTTCCTAAATCAAATGCATCTCTTCAACTTTACACTCGTTGAAATGTGTCCCAATTAAAAACTTTTTCAAACAATGTCCTACGGACCTTAATATGGGCCTATGAAACCTAAAACACGATTTGGAAACATCCCCGGACCATTTTGGATACTTATGAAACTTTTAATAAAATCTACAAAAAAACAAGGCATATGCCTATGTGGAGGGGCAACACGCCCGTGTGGCCTCGAGGCATGCCCGTGTGCCTCATACAGCTTAAGTATCTAAGGACACGCTTGTACCCTTTGTCCATAAGAATTTATTTTCTAACTCTAAACCAACAGGGGTTTTCACACGGCCTGGCACACCCTCGTGTGCCCAGCCCGTGTCCCAACATGGCCATGACACTCCCATGTCACGGCCCGTGTGTAAAAACATTAACATTCTATTTCTAATGTCAGTAGACACATGACTATGGTACATGCCCGTGTGCTTAGCTCGTGTCTCCAACACGGCCATGACAGGCCCATGTCGTAGCCCGTGTGTAAAAACCAGGGTATTCTGTTTTTGACGTCAGTAATCATACGGCCGTGCCACACACCCGTGTGCTTGGCCGTGCCACACACACGTGTGCTTGGCCGTACTCTCCACACAATTGAGACACACGGCTGTCTCTTAGCCCGAGTGTTTGCTACGGGGCATTTAATCCTTCCCATGCAAGGTGCAGGGGACACATAGCCTAACCACACACCCATGGGGTTGACCTTATGTCACACACGGCCTAGAAACACGCCCGTGTGTCTACCCATGTGGACAAAAATAAGCTATCTACCAAGCCTCTTTGCCACCCTAAAACAAGATCAAACACAACCCAACACTTTCATATCATGACTCAACATCGATATGCATCTAAATGTGCTTAACTATGCATTTATCCAACAACCACAATTTGCATAATGTGCATGCACGATCAATCTAAGCAACCATCCATAATTTCCATGAACTCATTTCATTAAAAGAAACTATAACAATTTTGGCCAATTCCAATGGCCATTTACAAAATAAACTTTATAAAATAAATAGCCAACACAATTGGCTAACTAGTGTAACTTACACCAAAATGACCAAATAACCTATACATGCAATTACTTAAAACACAAAATATAACTATACCAAAAGCTTCAATTTGGTAGTGTGAACGATGCCTTTAAGGTCCTAGGATCCTCGAATTACTTAGGTGGCGCTATAAAGGAAAATGGAAAGTAAACGGGAAAGCATAAAACTTAGTAAGTTATAAGTAAATATATAATAACAATTACCATGTTAAGGCTCTCAGTACATCATCATTTATGCATGATACTAAAATGGCCACAAGCATAACTTACTCGTTTTTAATCCTTTTGTAATATCCCGAATTAGGGCCTAATCGGAATAGTGGTTTCGTGATCACAAATCTGAGATAGAAATAATTATTTTATAATTATTTTGATTTTTTTGATATGATTGCTTGATGGTGTGAAAATTTCGTGAAGAAATTCTATGCATAAAGTGTTTAATTTGAAATTAGGGACTAAATCGAATAAGTTACAAAACTTGTATTCTAGAAGCTTTTAGTATGAAATTGCTTTGAAATATTAATTAGGAGGTCTTAAATAGCAATTTGACCAATTTCTAAAATTTTGGACAAAAATGGGCTTGTACATGAAAATTTTCAAAGAAAGGCATCAAGGGTATTTTGGTCATTTGGTAAATTAAAAGAATAAAATGGGAAAAAGATGACAAAAAGCTATCATCTTCTTCATGCCTTGGCCGAACCTTTCTCCTCTCTATAGCTAGGGTTTCTTCAACTTTTAAGCTTCATAGTAAGTGATTCCAAGCCCCAAGTGATTCCAAGCCTCGTTTTTAATGATTTTTACGTTTTTGGAATCCTGGTAGCTCGATAAAGCTTATGCTAGCAATAATTTAAGCTAGGGTTCATATTTGGAAAAATACCCATAGGTGAAATTTGTGTATTTTGATGTTTTATGATAGAATATGAGGTTTTAAATTATGTTATATAACTTGTGCTACTCGGTTTTAAGTAAAAATGAGTAAAAAGGGCTTAATCGGTAAAAATATAAATTGTTCATAAGTACATGTTATAATGAGAATTTGAGCTTGCTAATGGTAAATAAATGATCAGAATGCCCTAAAACATAAGAATTTGGAATAAAATTTAATTTTCGAGCCTTGGGGCAAAAGTGTAAATATACAAAAGTTTAGGGGCAAAATTGTAATTTGCCAAAATTTGAATTAAGGACTATTTTGGTAAATTTTAGTATTAAATGAGCTAAATGTGCTATTTTAGATCAAGAAAAATGAGATTCAAGTCGTGAACGAGGAAAAAATAAAGTTTTCGAGGAATAGGCTCGATTTCAAATATTTGGCATTGAGGTAAGTTCATGTGTAAATAATGTGATATAATTGTTATTTCTAAGTTATTTAATGTCATTATATGCTATTGTAGTTGTTATTATGAAATATTATGTTTTGTGAACTGTTTCTTATTGATGTGCAAATAAGTATGAAATATAGTAAATGTTGGTTTCAATATCTCGAGGAAGACGATTGAATTGTGGAATTGAGAGAGAAATCCCGTTTGAGCCTTGGGAATAGATTAGGGTAGAAGTGACATGTCACTAGGATGGTTAAGTTTTGAACTCATTGAGTTGAGTCCGAGTTCGTGCGATGTAACTAGGCATCCGAGCTCGTTGAGTTGAGTCCGAGTTCACTTATGGATGCAAACGCCCGAGCTCATTAGTGGAGTCCGAGTTCGTTTATGGGTGGGTTACAGAGTAGCTTAGCTACTTGAATTATAAAAGCTATTGAGCTTGTTAAACTAAGGGGATGACACATTACGTGCATACTATCCACGTACCCAAGTTATATTCCAATGTGTTCAACGGGTGAACCTTAAGGAAATTGGGAGAACACCTAAAATGAAAGTGAATCGATGGTGAATATGATAAATAAAGTTAAGTGAACAGGTATGGACTTATTCCTTTTTGTGAAGAATGTGGTAAGACAAATTGTGGTGAGGAAATAAGTATGCTTATGTCATGAATGGAATGCCTTGATGATGTTTAAGCAAATGATGTTATGTTAAATTGTATGATTATATTACCCGTTATTTACATGTGAACTTACTAAGCATTTATGCTTACTCCTCCCTTTTTATTCATTGTAATTTTGGGTAAGCCAGCTTGGGAATCGGGATAGGTCGAAAGCTTGCTCACACTATCCGAAGAACTATTTTGGTAAAATGGCTTGTATAACTTGAATATGGCATGTATAGCAATATACTCATTTTGTGTAATTAATCTTGTGATATGGTTGTGGTTTTGTTGAGAAAATGCTTGATAATGATTAGTCATTGGAATGGTTAATCTAGCTCATGTGTGAGACCACATGTGCTTAAAGTGACACTTAGTCCATGAATATCCATAGAAAAGTGAAATTTGCCATAAAACAGAACATTGCAGCAGCAAAGACATGAGTTTGAAAAATCACTAAAAATAGTATAAATCTAATTAGGTGATGAATTAAATATGTAATTGAAGCTTATTGTGTCTATTTTTATATGGAAAAAGTGAGATAGGTAAAGGAGTTATCTGTTGTGAGATATTTGAGTTTTAGTGAAAGAGGGCTAGAGCGATTTCTAGATCCCCTATTCCAACTTTGGAAATTCAGCATAAATTGTACAAATATAATTAGGAGGTGTATATGTACAGAATCCTTATTAAGTATAGTTTTAAGAGAAACAAACAGTATAGTCTTATGAATTTTGTACAGAGAAAAAAGTGGTTCGTAGTAAGCAGCGGTCGGTGCAGTCTAGTCTTGAAATAGGGGTAACTTTAACTAATTAACTGTACTAATTTGCCCAACCAAAAATTCTATAAAAAAAATTAGTAAATAGGTATATGAGTCTAGATTCAGAAAAAATTTACAGATCTTGATTTCAAGTTTCGTCACTTGAGATATGATTTTTTTTTTTGTAACCGTGACGCAGGTGGACTGCTAATACTAATGTTGAGATCAACAAGGTAAAATTTCTTAAATATCGAAACTTAGTTTATTAACACCTCTAGCTCGACTTTGGCGATGGTCTCGGGCGTAGGGGCGTTACACCTTTATTAATCATACGACATGCTATTGAGCTCACATTTCATACATTTCATTTAGGTACCTGCACCACTTACAAATTCATCATACTATCTTTCAACCTTAATACGAATTAGGATTGTCCCGTTGAACTATGTAAAATTACGAGAGGATATTCAATGAGCCTCCAACGTAGTGTATCAAGCCGATGCCATGTCCCAAACTTCGTCTTACACTAGCTCACATATCAAGTCAATGCCATGTCCTAGAAAGGTCTTACACTGGCTCTCATCTATCAATGTCAATGCCATGTCCCAGACAGGTCTTACACTGACACGCAACAAGCTGACACCATGTCCCAGATAGGTCTTACACTAGTTGTATATCTCGAGGCTGATGCATGTCCTAAACATGTCTTACACTAACTCTCATCTCAAGCCGATGCATGTCCCAGACATGTCTTACACTGGCTCTCGTAATACGGCCGATGCATGTCCCAGACATGTCTTACAGTAGCAGACACATCACCCAATGTCATGGCATGAATATCCAATTCTATTCCAAATGTTCAATCGAGCTCTATTACACATGTTCTCATTATTTCATGAATAAAAATCTTCATTTCCACAATTTATGCTCGATTAACTATTTGCAGACATTGCTCATATCCCAACACATAATTTTATGATAGTTCAACGATATCATGCATATAAATTAGAAATGTTGCATTATTTACTTCCAACTTGCATCGATCTACGAAATAGAAAATAACTTTTTGGTTTAATCGATTTGCTTGGCTTTCCCCTGATCTAGGTTCGAAATTCGTAAATCTTAATCTATAACAATAAAAATTCACTAATTTAATCACCAATTTAATCTAAACAAATCAAGAATCATAATTTGGCAAAATGACCATTTTGCCCTTAGAGTTTGGCAAAAGGACCATTTTACCTCTAGGCTCAGAAATCGATTTTTATCAAATTTCCTTATTAACCAAGCCTAACCAAACTCTTTTCACTCTTATGACAACCTCAAATTCTCATTTTTTAACACAAATAACATCAACTTAGCAACTTTACAAACTAGTCCATTTTAGGTGTTTTTCCTAAACACCCTTTCACAAAAGTTGTTTATTTGGCAACTAGAATTCATATTCTTCTATAAAAACCCAGTAGACAACATTTATCATTCATGGCAACATTCTAAACTTTCAACCATTTTGCAAATTAGTCCCCTCAATAGGTAGGCCATGCTACAAGGGTTTTAAAAATGTAAAAATTATCAAGAAAATCCATCAATTTGACTTACTTGCAAGAGAAATGAGTGGCTACAAGTTTCAAGCTCTCTTGGCCCATTTCATGGAGAAAAATCAGTGGAAGAGATGAAGAAATGAAGAAGGTGAAAGCTAGTATACTAGACTCATTTTTAATTCAATTTTTAAGCCACCTAACTTTGACTTTTCTTCATTTCTTGTCTCCTATTCTTTCCCTTGGTCAGCCATGCTACATTTAATGGCCTATTTGCACTAATTGGTAGCAAATCACAAGTTTTGCCCCTTATGCGATTTAGTCCTTTTTCGCGATTAAGCCTTCAATCATGTAAATTAATTCACCAAAACTTTCATGCACACTTATAAAAATACTATAACACATAAATAAATGCTAAAATAATTTTATCTAACCCTCCGGTTAGTGATTCTGAAATCACTATTTCGAATAAGCCTAATTTTGGGCTGTTACATTGACAAATGGAATCCCACCTAACTAGAGACATCTTCTTTTTATGCTCAGATAAACCCCAGATGAACTGTTTTACCAAGCTCTCAATTCCATCGCAAATTCTCCCAGGGATTATCATAGATTGCATAAAGTAGCTTGGGAGAGACAAGATAACCGACTGCACCAAAGTAATGCGACCAGCAATGGAAAGTCTTTTAGCATCCTAGCTTTGGAGCTTTCGTCTAAGTTTATCGACAATAAAATGCATAGTACCATTAGTCACCCTCTGATGAAAGAGCGGAACACCAAGATAATGACCAAGGTTTTGAACATTCTAAAACTGAAATAAAGAACTAATCGAATCTAACACTTTTGTATCCATACCTTTAGCAAAAAAGATGTTTGTTTTCCTAGCGTTAATTTTATGCCCAGAGAAATCACAAAACCTCCCAAAAATATTATTAATGAGTTAGCTATATTTCGTATCAGCTTTGCTGAAAATAACTAAGTCATCAGCAAAGAAAAAAAATGTGAAATTGGAGGGCCAGAACGAGAAAGACGAATGGGGTTCTATTGACCCTCCAAAATAGCCGAATGGATCTCTTGGCCAAGCCAGTCCATACATAGAATGAAAAAGTAAGGGGAGAGTGGACATCCTTGTCGAAACCTCTAGCTGGCCTGAATTTAGACAAAGAAACTCCATTCCACAGGACCTGCATCAAAGAGTTATAAATAGAATACATAATAACATTTATATGGAAAGTAGGGATACTAGCAGCTTGAAGGGAAGCGTTGATAAAGTCCCATCGCACTCTGTCGTAGGCCTTCTCGAAATTGATCTTAATAGTCATCCACTTCCGATTAGAAGAGCTTCTCATCGAGTGAATAACTTCTTGGGCGATAATGACATTGTCAGTGATATTCCTTCCTGTAATAAACCCAGCCTGCTCTGGCCCAATAATTTTCGGAAAAATGATCTTAAAACTATTTGCGATAATCTTCATCACATGTTTATGTAACACAGAGCACAGACTAATCAATCGATGTTGAGCAAAGTCCTCAATATTATCAACCTTGGGGATAAGGACAATTAAAGTATTATTCAGCTTAGCGTCAATGGTGCCCCCATTAAATATACTTTTAACCCAATTAAAAACCGCGTCTCCCACCATATTCCACTACTTCTAAAGGAAAAGCGCGTGAAAACCATCACTACCGAAAGCTTTGAGAGGGACCATATCAAAGAGAGCCACCTTAATTTCCTCATTAGTGACCTACTTATCCAAAAAGGAGATATCATCATAACCAAGGCAAAGAAATTTACTAGAAGGTAAACATCTCATAGGACCAGTGGGTTCCCCATAAAAACTTTGAAAAAATTTATTAGCCTCAACTTCAATAGCTTTTGAATCATAAATCCACTCCCCACAATCATTACGAATTGTGGTAATACGACTATTCTTCCTTTGTCGCAATGTACGAGCATGAAAGAATTTAGTATTACAACCTCCAAGATGAAGCCAATCACAGCGGGCTTTTTGTTTCCAAAGTAGTTCTTCGTGGCGAAAAACATTCTCCAACTCTTGTCAAATCTTTAACTCTACCTGAGCTAACTGATTAGACCCCGATAAATCTATAATTTTTTTAATTTTAATGAGCTCCTTAATAACAGCCCTTTTTACGAGAAGTGATATGACCATAAACTGTCTTATTCCAAACCATAAGGTCACAAGTGAATGTACTTAAAGATTTAGACATGTCACAAGAGAAATCCCAACTATCTTCCACGAATTTTCCAAAATCAGGGTGTTCAGCCCATCCAGCCAAAAAATAAAAAGGCCTACCTTTAAAGTGAGAAACCTTCGGGTTTAAAGAAAGGAGAAGGGGCCTATGGTCAGACTTAATTTTAGGGAGATGGGTGACCAAACTATTAGGGAAAGCCTAAACCCAAGCTTTATTACCCAAAGCCCTATCAAGTCTCTCAAAAAGTAAACCCCTATGCCAAGTAAAGGGAGGGCCTCTGAAACCTAAATCATGAAGCTCAGCCTTATCCACGAAGTTACCAAAGAGAGGGCAATGCTTACCTTTAGTCATACCACCTGATTTCTCAGACGACGAAAGAATAGCGTTGAAATCACCAATCGCAGCCCATGGGATATTTCCAAAAGGAATCGAGCTTTTTACAATATCCCACAGATCCTTGCATTTGTACTTATTTAGACTCCTGTAAACAAATAAAATAAAGACTAAATTTGAGGAAAACGTATATCTAAACCGAGCCATAATGAACTGAGGGTGATTAAAAATAATCTCAACACGAACAGAGTTCTTCCAGCCAATCAAAATACCCCCGAGAAATCAATCGCTTCGATGCAATGAGAATTAAAGAAACCCAATTTAGTAATAATGTTGTTAGCTTTAGACCCATTGACTCTTGTCTCAAAGCAGACTAATAACATCAGGACTATTTCCTGATTATATTCCCGAAATATATGAAAAAACTTATCACTAGCACAACCCTGACAATTCTAAGAAAATATTGTAAAATTCATAAAAAAAATTACAAAAGTAAGAAGAAGTGTACCAATTACTGTTGAGTGACAGTGTCCCCATCCTTAATCAAGGCTTCACCTTCCAATCCAGAAATGATATCCTTGCTAAGAATCGGATTAAAGATAAATTTAGCCATTTCCTCCATAGATTCGGCTAAGGGTACTCTAGAATTGCTAGAAGCTTTGAACCGACCCCCTACCACCCAAAGCATTGGAAGCTTTTTGGCCACTACGCCCAATTAATTCCTTACCTCCAAGCCTCTCTCTAGAAACGAATGCTTTACCTTTTTCTTTTTTAAGAGAAGAATCTTTAAAAGTTATTGCAGAATGTTTTCTAGGATCCAAAATATCATCAGAAATGGTTATAGAAGTGCCCCCAAAACCTTCGAAAGTTGGACTGAAATGTGCAATAATATTATCAAAATTCCCGTCATTTGAAGTTCCTCGAACCTTATTTGAAGAGCCCTCATGAACAACATCATCCAAAGCCACGTCCTTATTGGAAAAAGCATGGTGTGTCGAACCTGCAGCATCAAAATTAGAATTAGAAAAAGAATTTACATTGGAGCTTTTAATTTTCTCATGCAACTTTTGTTTAAGTAATCTGACAATTAAAGGCCCTTTTTCCTTAGCAGCCTGGCTCGATTGATAAAGAAAACGAGCCTCCTTCACAAGCCCACTAGACGGACGTCCTTCATCAGCCAAAACTATGGCACCTGTAGCAGCAGCCTTAGACAACCCATTACTCGAACTAGACTTAAGGCTTGGGTCAAAAATTGACCGAGAGCCCAGACTCTTCAAATTATTACCCTAGCCCTAATATTAACATTCTCAGCAACACCATGAATTGAATCACCCCCTTCACCGACACAAATTCTCCAGTGGATTTATTGAGAATTTTGCTCATTTCTTCCACCTCCTGTAGCGCCGTGAATCTGGACTTTCCATCCTCTTTATGAAATTTCGCACCATCCATCACCCCATTATTCCTACCGGTATTACTTCAACCACTTTGTTGTCCACACTGAGACCGTCTCTCAACCAACACCCAAAGGCCCAAACTCTAGTCTCATTTCTTCAGCCACTCCTCCGGCGCCTGTTTTCAAAGCTTCTCTTATCATCTCAAGCAAACTTTTAGACTTCTGATTCAAGACCGCCGTCGGACAAAGATCTTTGACATGCCAGTACTTACCGCATCCAAAGCATACGGTAGGCAGGGCTTCGTACTCCTCCGTCAACCATAATTTAGGATACTAGAGGCTTTTCAATGTTTATAAAAATAGAAAGTCTAGAAAATGTCCACAATTTCTTCTGTCCATCTGGAAATCCAATTTTACAACCTTTTCAATAAGCCCCCACTAGCCTCCACGATTTGCCAATAGAACATAAACCTCGGGAGTCCCGGCACTTTGATCCAGGCCAATACCACATTAAGGTACAATTGCAAAGGACTGAAATCCTTGGTCCAAGGTTGTACGGTTAGATATTGACCAAAAATGATCTAAGGCCCCTGCGACAAAATATGGTCATAATCAGTTCTATTCAAAAAATGAACTAGGTAATACCCATTTTCAATATCCATGAGATGAAATTGAGAAATAGGTTTCCACAGGTTAGATATGCGATTACGTAAAGTATTATATCCGATACTCCAGCTTAAAAGTTCAATGACCACAATTAGTTCCATTTTTTTAAACAAAATTTCCTTAACCCAGTTAAAAAATCTGATGGCTGAAACTCTGTTAATAATGGATGTTTGCACGTCATCAACTAATAAATTAAAATCTCCATTTTTATTGCCATCTCTTCCAAATGCAATAGCATCACGATCCACCTCATGTGGAGCCAGAACTCCACCCAACAGCTTGTCTTTCCATGACAGATTTGGAGGCGTAACAGGATCCACAACCATATCCGCAGATACATCATCAAAATCAGCCTTAAATCTCACTTTCTTGGTATTCCTATCCTCAACAGAATAAGGATCCTCATCATCTCTGTTGGCAAAGTTAAGCAGAGAAAGAGAGTATTTGTTTGACATTTCTTAATATTATTACAAAATCTACTTTATTAAGATTATGTAATCTATATAAAGTTTTTTTTTAATTCTATCCTATTTCTCTATCTTCTTTTTAGCTTCACCTTAGCTAGCTGCAGCCACAACACCATTAAAATATCATGTGCCCATTTTATTCTTTATTTTTACAACAATTATAAAGAGAGAGAGTCATGGTGTAGTAGATTCACACAATTGTTCTAAATTAAAGTTGATGTTAAGTTGAGTAATTTACACATTTATTTTATTTTAATTAGTATGGTTACACCAATAATTTTTGGATTAGTGGCAAAGAACATTATGTTGTAGACATAAGAATTTGAATCTGTAACAGCCTGAATTAGGGCCTAAACGGAGTGGTGGTTTCGGGACCACGAATCCGACATAGAAAAATTTATTCTGATAAAGTTTTAAGGTCTATTGTATAATTGAATGCATAAGTGAAAATTTAGTAAATAATTTTTTATCGATAAAGTGCCCGATTAAGTGATAGGACTAAATTGTAAAAATTTTAAAATATGTGTTCTAGAAGCTTTTAGTGTGAAATTGAAATGGAATCCTAAACTAAAGGTCCTTATTTAGCAATTAGACCATTTTATGGCAAGATGGAAAAAAATACCCATGGAAGAAAAAATTTGCAAAGAATGCCATTAAGGGCATTTTGGTCATTTGGATATTAAAAGAAATAAAAAAGGGAAAATAAGGCCAAAAAGTGTCCAACTTTTCTTCCCCCTTGGCCGAATTTTACAAGCACCATAGCTAGGGTTTCTTTCAACTTTTCAAGCTCTAAGTAAGTGACTCCTAGCCTCGTTTTTCATGTTCTATGTATTTTTAAGGTCCTTATATCTTGACTTAACTTTCTATACCACTATTTTAAGCTAGGGTTCATGTTTAAAAATTTACCTATGTATGATATGAAAGCATTTTGATGTTTATTGGTAGAAAATGGAAGTTTGATGTGTAGTAAATAACTTTTGCTAAGTGATTTTTCATGGAAATGTATTTAGGGACTAAAATGCAAAAGTTGTAAAATATGTGCATAAGTTGTGAAATGTTGAGAATTGTGGGCTGCTATAAGAGAGAAATATGTTCGGCTAGGCTCAAGAATGTAGAAAAATGGATACATTTTAGTTTACAAGCCTAGGGACTAAAGTGTAAAAATTGACAAAGTTAGGGGTAAAATGGTAAAAATTACCATAGGATGATTTTGTGTTAAATTGAGTAATGTATGTATTCAATGAGTTAAATTTGATGTTATAGATCAAGAACGACGTGAAATCGACCTTCACTGTGAAAAAGGCAAGGTATCGGATTAAATCGAAAAGATTTGCATTTTTCACTGAGGTAAGTCTTATATGTAAATAATGAGTTATTTTAATCATTATGTTTAATTATTTTAGTCATTTTGAAATTCTAAAATTTTATATCGAAACATTGAATACATAATGTGATAAAATCGACAAATAAAAAAAAGTCTCGGTTGAGCCTTAGGAATTATTAGGATATGAGTGACATGTCACTAGGAAACCATTGACTGTTATTGATTATTTATATGATTCCAGGTGCTGGTCTAGTTCGACTACCAGTGGTTAGGTAATCCTACATTTGTTGTGGATACCTGTCAGCTTGTGTGAGCAGCACTGAGTAGTTCCGACTACACTGCCAGCTTGTGTGAGCAGACCCATGATTAGCTCATCATTGAGCCTTATGTGATATGTGATATGTGATATGTAGTAGCTTCAGCTGCATTATGTGTGCACTTGTGCCTTATTTTATGTATCCTTTAGTATTTCACGTGGTTCAACGGGTTATATGAATCGATTTCATAAAGTGTGGTTGCATGTGAAAATATTTGACCGTGTGTTTAAGATTGTATATATGCAGGTTATATGTAAATTATTATGTGTGCTAAGTGCTTAATGTATGTATTGAATCATGTGGTAAGATCACATGAGTAAGTGATAATTTCCAAACTTAATTATATGATAGGAAAGCGTATATTCCATTAGCTATGTTTTATTGTCTTCAAATGCTTGTTAATTTTGCATATAGACTTACTAAGCTTTATAGCTTACCCCTTCTCTTTTCCCTTCCCTTATAAGTTCGTGAAGCTTATCCAAGGTTTGGTAATCAACAGAAATCCATTAACACTATCAACCATCATTTGGTATTTGATTATGAACTTTGAAAATTATCGTTGGTAGTAGTGTATTGACATTTTGGCCATGAGAAATGAGCCATGAATGATTAAGTCATATTTTGTTAAAATGTTGTAATCTACTAATGTGCAAGCTTGCATAGCAAATGTGAAATGTGTGTGGATGTGCATGCTTGATGATGATGGATAAAGTTAGTGTGTAGATGGCTCAATTTGTATGTTTGGATGGAATTTTATGTTATGAGGTGAATTGGAAAAAATTGGTTGGTATTGGTTTGTGTTTCAGGGTGGCAATTGGCTTGGAAAATAGCCTATAATTGTCCACACGGATAGACACACGGGCATGTGTCTAGGCTATGTGTGACACACGGCCAGCCCCGTGGGCGTGTTGATAGGCTGTACGTCCCCTGCACCTGAAATTATGAAATTTAATGCTTTGTAGTAAAAACACAAGGTGGAGACACGACCATGTGTTTCGACCGTGTGCTTGACATGGCCTAGCCCACGGGCGTGTGGCTTGGCCGTGTGACGAAAACTTCACGATGACGTCATAAAAAGAAACCCTAGTTTTTCATATGGGGTAAGAACACGGGCGTGTCGAGGCCGTGTAAAGAACACAGGCCAAGGACACGGGCGTGTGCTCAGCCGTGTGAAAACTACTGTAGGTTCGAAATGAAAAATAATTTCGCACGGGCTAAGGACATGGGCGTGTGTGACCACACGGTCTAACCACATGGGCGTGTCCTTGTCCCACATGGGCGTGTGCCCTGTTTTGAGTCAAATTTTTATAAGTGTTCAGAAAGCTTCAGTTTGGTCCTAGATCATACCCAACATATCTTTTGAGCCTCGTAGGCCCATAATAAAAATGTTTTGAATAAGAATGAAATTTTTTTAAATTTTATGTAGGAATTGAGTGTCGTAATCAAATGTTCGTGTGAGCGTGAGTTCGGTAACGCCTTAAACCCTAATCTGGCGTCGGATGTGAGTGAGGGGTGTTACAAGATCAATTTCTACTAATCTCATTCCCCTCCTTCAATTAAAAAATAATAAGTATGGTTCCAACCACATTTGATATTATGTTAATTAGTTACTTTTTTTTTCTAAATTATAAAGTACAATTTTAAAAATTATAAACATTTCAAATCCTTGTATTCTTCATATATTTGGAATTTAATTTTCATGATTTTATTTTCAAGTCCATTTGTTGATATCGTTAAAATTTTTCTATTAAAAATTTGTTGGTGTGATATTTTGAAATTAAAAAAAGAATCACTTGGTAACCTAATTTTTTTTAAATAATGATGTTTACAATTCATAAAAATTCACATTAGCATTTGAATCAAACTAAAGTATTTAAATTAAGTAATATCATTATAAAAGTTGAAATATTAAATTATGTCAAAATTAAAGTATAAAAATAAAATTACAAATTCAAACTAAATACATGAATCAAAATTAACATTTAACCATTGTTATATAATCTAAAAAAAGTGAGAGATTAAAATTAAAATTTAACTCATATTGTAAAAGAAAAAAAGGAATGGACAGGAGGTGTCATGAAGGAAGGCCTTAGTTTTATATATACTAGTATAGATTTAAAAAGTAATTTTTTTATATTATATATGTTCGTTTTACGGTACATATTTAAGGTTCGTAGCTATCCTTTCTAATAATGTTATCTCCAAAATTCAAACTTAATTTTTCTCTTAAGAGTGTAATGTGCCTTATTATTGCATTCAACCACTTGTTACATGTTAGCAAATTTAATATTTTTAATGGTATAATACCAAATTTAGCCCCTAATGTTTTTTTTTTTTGTTATTTTGGCTCTAATTTTATTTTTGTTACTTTGGTCTTCAACTTTTAAAATTTAGTTTATTGTTTTTTTTTTGTACGAAAAAACTAGCTGAACTATTAAAAATTTAACAATAATGATATAATAATTTACATTGCAATCCACAAATACTTCACAAAAAACTTAAAAAAATTCAAAAACTTCATAATATTTTTAAAAAAAAAATATTTATGTTAATAATGAAATACATATAGATTGTCATGTAGGTTACCATATCAACCCCGTTAAAATTTTAATAATTTGGTCAATTTTTCCATCCAACAAAAAGCAATTTTATTAAAATTTAAAGGTTGCGGGCCTAATTGATCAAAAAAAGAGAACTAGGGCCAAAATGATAAGAATGGTAAATGTTAGGGGCTAAACTTATCATCATTCAATTTAATATTCAACAATATTATTATAATGTGTTTGATTGAATTGGTGTCACCAATCAATCGAGTCCCAACACAATTGTAAAATTACCCAACTCTTTTCCTTTTACAAAGTAACAAATATTAATTCGAGGTTATTTATCTCCTTTTATATTTTGGTAAATTAAGAAAAATACATACATATTATAATAATCATGGGATTTAAACCCAAGACATCATGATCTTTCAAATATTGATTTTAAGGTAAACTACACTAGTAGTCACCCAAATATTAATAATTTTTTTTTTGGTCACCCAACTATGGAAAGTTACAAAATAGTCACTCAATTATTCAATTTTTGTCACTCAATTATTCAATTTTTCTTTTTTGGTCACAAACTGTTAAGTTATCAACAAAAAGATAACTTGGTAGGTTTAAAAATGGGCATAATAACAAATTTAACCCTCAACATTTATACATGGGGTCAATTTAGTCGTGATTCTTAAAAATTAACCCACAACAATTGGACATTGTATAATTGGGTCTTTTTTGCAGTTTTGTTTTTCTTTATAACATTGACGGTTAATTTTAAAAGAGTGAAAAAGATGAAAACAATTATCTTAGATTTTTTAGTGTTTTCATTTTTAGTATATTTTCGATCCAATTTAGTTGATAATTTTTTTTTAGCTTTTTAGGTGAAATGATCACAATGAAAAGTAAAATGCAAAAAGACCAAATTACATAATGTATAAATGTTGAGGATTAAATTTTTAACACAATATATAAATGTTGAGAGTTAAAGCTATTATGCCAATTTTAAAATTTGTCGCGTTATCTTTCCTTTAACCATTTAACGGCTAGTGACAAAAAAAGATAAAATTAAATAATTGAGTGACCATTTTGTAACTTTTCATAATTAGGTGACTAAAAAAATCTTACCAACTACCAATGTAGTTTAACTTTACTTTTATATCAATTTTTTTTATAAATTTGTTACATAGATTTTTTACGCACATAATAAATGTGTCATAACCTGGTTTAATTTATTTGTCTTCCTCTTCCCTTCTATTCCATGTCTTCTTGTAAGCATGATATTTAAATCAGACCAATCTGATCAAATTGAGAACCGCTCAGTACATCGATCCAGTGGTTTAAATCAACCCATTTGAATATTAAACCACATTGAATCACTATTGAACCACTAGCTATGAATCAGATAAACCAATAAAAATTGGTTCAACCAGTTTTTATAATTTTTGGGCCAAATTTCATCTAGCCCAAATTAAAAAAAAAAAAGCAATCATTACCCAGAAAAACCAACCAGCCCAAAGAAAAAAAATTAACATCCAACCCAAATAAATTCTTTGTGATTCTTGATTTCTCTTTTCTTATCTCTTTTCTTTTTTTAGATTATTCTTATCCTTTCTCTTTTCAACCCAAAAAATCATCATTTTTTCTTCTTGAAGCAAACCCTTAGGGATTGATTGGAAAATGGCAATGACTCAAAAACTGAGGGAGAGGGGAAGATAAACAGAAAAATAAATTAAAAAAATAACAAAGGAAGAAATGGAAATATCTTTTCAAATTTGAAATTGAGTAAAGACTACTACAAAAAGAAAAAAGAGTGAATTGGAAATAGATGGTTTAACCGGTTTGATTATCAGTTCAATTCTAAAATCATTGCTTATAAGTGTATCTATAGGAATGTAACTTGTATAAATATTTATTTCTTTTTGGGACAATATCACATTCGATATTTGTACTTTCATAATATATCTAATGTGATACTTGTACTTTGAAAATGTTTAATGTAGTACTTCAACTATTGATATGTGTTTTATTATGGTTCTTGTTCATAAAAAATCCAATGCAATACTTCTATTTTGAAAATGTCTAATGTGGTACTCAAACTAGAGGTGCTCATGGGCCGAGTGCAGGTCAGGCTCAACTAAAAATTCAGGCCCATTTATTATGCCCGGGCTCGACCTTGTCTGAAAAATGGGCCTAAAATTTTACCTAAGCCTGGCTCGGATAAAAATGTTAAAACCTGGGCCAGACTCGGACTGCCCGTATTAATTTTTTATATTATTTTTAAATATATATATAATACATCAAAAATATTAAAAACATCAAAATAAATACTTCCCAACAAATTGAAAATAAATTTTAGAAAATATGTAGACTTAAATAACACTAAGATAAATGCAACTAAACAAGCAAATGCCTCTAAAATAATAACAAAATTAACAAATGCCTTTAAAATAATAACAAAGTTAACAATAAAATAAGTTTTATACAATATCCAAACAATAACAACAAAATAGTAGCAACATAATAGTAAAATAGTAGCAAAAAAGGGAGAAAACAACAAGAAAATAACATTAAAAAAAAAAGCATATTTTTTTGTCCTTTAGTGAATTTGGGCCGGGCCGGGCTAGGCTTGGGCCAAAAATGCCTTACCCGAAGCTCGGCCCGTTTTTTAAACTGGCTTTATTTTTTTTGTCCAAATCTATTTTCGGGCCTATATTTTTATCCAAACCCTCCTACATTTCGGGTGGGCCTTCAAGTCGGGTTGGATGACTCAACCCATGATCAAGTCTAACTCGAACTCTTAATGTGTTTTTATTAATGTATCAACTATTAACATAATTAGTGAATTACTAAATTTGCAACACCTCTCACTAGGTCCGATCACCGGACTTGAGCTATAAGATGTTACAACAATTAACGAAGCAATCATATACAATTCCAACTTTAAATATTCAATTAAACAATAAAAAAAATCTATAATCCTTATTTTAATTAAACATGAAACTATTTCATAAATACATAATTAACATTCAAATAAAACATGAATCACACAATGATAGTCAATTCAAGGCATAATCATCAAATATAGTTTTTTCTCGGCCTTAAACAAGCTTATATATGCCCAAAAATCAACTTAAAATTTAACTAGGCCTAATTTGCAACATTTCCAAAGTTACAGTTCAATTAAAGCATAAATAAATTCTTCAAATAATCCATCGTGTCATAAACATTCAAGTATTATGGTATACAATTAAATTCGAGTCTTATTCAAGCTTATGAAAGCTCTTAAGTTTACCCAAATACAAATAATGACTAAATTGAAAACTTTTCAACAAATTATGAAAATTTTCAAAATAGGGTCACACAATCATACGTGTGGAGTTGGAGTCACACGACCATATATCCAGACCATGTATCTCTTCAAAATCGTATGGACCTAAATGTAAAATTTCATAAATAGTTACATGGCTGTATGGCTAGACCATGCGATAGGTTGAGACCGTGTAATACAAGAACTTCATAAATACCAATGAGTACATGACCGTATCACATACTCGTGTGTGACACACGGTCATGTGTTATCCTGCGTATGCAAAAATATGTCATTTTTTTTTTGTAAGTTATCAAAACCAATTTAACATATATGCCATGCATGTTTAGTTATCAACATTTCAACCTGTTCAGAATGTATAAAATCATGCCAAAGATATAATAATATCCTACTTCTAACCAATATGCCTCAAGGTACCTCAATCAGATTCAATCCGAAGTAAAACATCTCAATTCACCTAAACATCAAAACATTCATTCCATTAATCATCAAGCATACATCAATACTCATCGCATTCTATATCCATCAACTAGACATTTAACCATTCACAAAACAAACACTTATCAAAGCTTGTAAACATATCATATAGCATGTTACAACTTTATCCATTTGAGCATCTTATACCATTTCCATTAGCTTACCATTGTACATCATTTAATAAACAATTGACATTCACATTTATACATTTCTTCACCTTGATCACAGAACAAAACCACATTCAAGATAACACAACTATTTAGCAAGGCTTATAAACATATCATCTTATGATCATGAATAAGTATTATGCGTATATCAAAACATTGTCAACTAAGATGACACTTATACATATTAAGCCTATTACATAGACTTACCATTTAACACCAACTTTAATATCATTTTCATATACAAAAACTTATACTACCAAATCATTTTCAAAGCCAAACAATCTTATAATTCCAAACCAACTATATCAACATGTGGAACATTAGGACCTAGTTATTCACTTGTCACAAATGTGGCTTATCGCAATGCAAATTTACACATACTCATTTGCACAACTTACCAATTCATCCCAAAGTCCATATCATCATTAGAACAAGCTTATATTCATTCAAAACCACATAATTACAAATCCAATCCTATATACATGCCACGTAACCAAGACTGGAACAACGAAAAGTGTACCAAAACAGAGGCTGAATAGTGTGAGCTCTAGATTGATCCAACCGGCGCGTTTCGAAAAATAACCTATACAAAGATAGAAAAGAAAAAAAGATAAGCATTATGAATGCTTAGTAAACTCATATGAAATTTACACAACATTCATTGACCTTAAACTAAATTAAACTATTAAACAAATTTGGTAATTAATATGTTATCCTTGTTTTCCTTTTACTTTCGTATACATCCCCACAAAAACAACCAATAGGTTAGTTTATTTAAACATCAAGAACTGCTGATGCAAAACAATTATACAACAATTTAATATAGCAAACCACATAATATCCAAATTCATGCTCAATTCATAAACACATATGCTTAAGTTCTCTTTCACATCACATTCAATCATGCTCGTTTTGCAACATTACAATTTAATACATGCAATCTCTTATTAACACTCAATTCATATCTGTAACAACCGATTTGCACATTTAATCTTTCTATTCAATTTGAATTGCTTTACTTATTGCTTTTGCTTGGAGAAGTATAGTAAATTAACCTCAAATACTCGAGATAACTTTGCTTACATGAGTTGTAAATAGGGACATTAACCTTTACTCGATGTTGCTCACACGAGCTGTGAAGAATCTACAACAAATACTAGATCTCAGCCATCGGTAAAGGTATCCAACACCAGTACATAGTACCTAATAAAATATAAATGCCGACACATAGTGCCTGATACAACATGAACACTGGTACAAATTACCTAATAATAAAGTCATCGATACATAGTACCTAATATAATGAAATCACCAGTACAAAGTACTTGATTCAATAAACCCTAATCACATCTCATTTGTATCCTAGATATTCACCAAGTTCATGTGAAAAGTAAAATAGAATGTCGATAACGACAATATATCGCAAAGAAAAGAGAAATAAAATACAGAACACACAGATTTACGTGGAAACCCTTTCGGGGAAAAAACCACAGGCAAAAGATAAGAAAATTCACTATTTCGAATTCGAATGATTACAAGAGGAATAGACTATATCTATTTATAGGCTTGTAAAGCCATATTCTAGTAAGATTGAAACACCTTATTCTAATCAATATAAAATAGATGGAGTTTAATAAGGTTTAAAAAACCTTATTCTAAAATAAAATAAAAGAAGTGTAGTTCTATATGGATTTTACTTTTATTTTATTTTACCACTGTATTTTATTAAAACAAGGATTCGAGTCATTTAATTCTAACAATCTCCACATTGACACAAATTTTCAATGAACAAGTTCTTCATCGCGAACTCTCAACGATTAAGTTCTCCACCTCTTCCATAAAACCCCTTAAGGGTTTAACTTCAACAATGAACAACAACCAAGTCTAAGCAATGCTCAAACTTGATTATAGGAAGTGACTATAACACCCCTTACCCATATCCGACTGTGGGACAGGGTATTTGGCATTACCTTACTAAAACGCATACAAACATTTAACCTCAAGTAAATGAAATCTGTCCCAACTTAAAACTTTTTCAAAATATTATCATACGGTCCTCAATATGGACCCACAAGGCCCAAAACATGGTTTGGAAACAATCCGGGACCAAATCGAGTGCTTAGAAAAATTTCAAGAAAATCCACTAAAAACAGGGCACAAGCCCTTGTGGAAGGGCAACATGCCCGTGTAGCCTTTAGACATGGCTGTGCTAATGGCCCATGTGGCTCACACGGCCTAAGTACCTAGAGGCACGCCCGTGTCCCTCGTCCGTGTTGATTTATTTTCTAACATCGAACCTACTGGGGTTTCCACACGGCCTGGCATACGCTCGTGTCATAGCCCGAGTGCAAAAAACTTGACATTCTATTTGTGACATTAGCAGCCCTTAAGGGTCACACGGTTGTGACACATGCCGATGTGCTAGGCCCTGTCCTCCACACGGTTGAGACACACGGCCATGTCTCAGCCCGTGTGTTTACTATTAGGCATTTAATTTTTCAAACCAAAGGTGCAAGGGACACACGACCTAACCACACGTCCGTAGGGCTAACCGTGTGTCACACACGGCCTAGACACACGCCTGTGTGTCTACCTGTGTGGACAATATAGGGCTGTCTACCAAGCCTATTGCCACCCTAAAACAAAATCAAATATCTACCAAACTTCCCAATACATAACATGGTACAAATAATCAACCAAATAACCACAATTTGATGCCCCATAAAGTCAACTATGAAAAATGCACGTTCATGAATAACTTCAACATTTTCATATATCAACTTCCAATATTAGCCATCATTCATGGTCTTATACAAAAAGAGTCAAATTCTAAAGCAAGCCACACATTTGGCTCCAAAATAATATGACACTTGACAAAAGAATAAAATCATATACATGCCATATTCAAAGACTAAAACTAATTATACCAAGTGCTTCTATGGATAGTGTGATCGATGCCTCCAATGTTGTTTGATCCAAGAGCTATTTAGGTGACACTATAAGAAAATGGAAAGAAGAGAGAGTAAGTGCAAAGCTTAGTAAGTTGCAAGTAAATAAATAACAACAATTTACTATGCTATAACATATTCTCAACTCATCTCAAATTTTGCATGATATGAAAGAATGACTATAGGCATCACTTACTCATTTTCATCTTTACTAATCAAACAATATAATATTAGCTCAAATATCATACTTTTCATATAGGTACCTGCACCACTCACAAGTTCATCATAATATCTTTCGACCTAGATACAAACTTAAATTTTCCTGTTAAACTATTTAGAATACGAAAGGATATTTAATAAACATCAAACATAGGGTATCAAGCCGATGCCATGTCCTAGACATGGTCTTATGCTGGCTCACATGTCAAGTCAATGCCATGTCCCAGACATGGGCTTACACTAACTTGCAAGTATCGAGGCTGATGCCATGTCCCAGACATGGTCTTGCACTGACACATATCTAACCTGATACCATGTCCCAGACATAGTCTTACACTAGCTTGCCTAACGAGGCCGATGCCATGTCTTAGACATGGTCTTACACTAGCACTCGTATCAACACCGATGCCACGTCTCGGACATGGTCTTACACTGGCTAGCACATATCCGTGTCGATGCCATATCCTACACATGATCTTACACTAGCTTGCCTGACGAGGCCGATGCCATGTCCTAAACATGGTCTTACTCTAGCACTCGTATCAACGCCGATGCCATGTCCCAGACATGTTCTTACACTAGATAGCACATATCCGTGTCGATGCCATGTCCTAGACATAGTCTTACACTAACACGTAACGAGGCTGATGCCATGTCCCAGACATGGTCTTACACTAGCTCTCGTATAACCCTAGTATCATGGCAATGAATATCCAATCTATTCCATAGTTCAACCAGGCTTTATCACATATATTCTCATCATTTCATTACTAAAAAATATCATTTAACAATTCATGCTCAATAAATGTTCTTATGCATAACTCATAGACAAATTAGCCAATTTAAACCAATCAATAATTTCATGCATAATTATAGTAAAGTTGTATTATTTGCCTATAACTTACCTAGGTATACAAAATGTAGATGAATAATTTGGTTCAATCCGTTAGCTTGGCTTTCTTCCGGTCAAGGTTCGGGTTTTGCACTTCTTGATCTAAAATAACAAAATTTCATTAATTTAATCACTATATTAATATAAACAATTCAAAATTCAAAATTTGACAAAATGACCATGTTGCCCCTAGACTTTAGCAAAATGACCATTTTACCCCTAGGCTCAGAAATTGATTTTTATCGAATTTCCTTATTAACCAAGCCTAACCAAACTCTTTTCATTCTTATGGTAACCCATAATTCCCATCATTTCATGCAATTACTACACAATTTATCAACTTTACAACTAAGTCCAATTTAAGTATTTTCTATAAACACCCTTTCACAAAAGTTGTTTATTTAACAACAATAATTCATTTTCTCCCATAAAAATCCAACAAAAAACACTTAGACATTCATGGAAAAATTTTAAACTTTCCACTATTTTGCAAAATAGTCCCCTCAATAGTTAGCTCATGCTACAAGGGTCCCAAAAATGCAAAAATTATCAAGAAAGGCCATGAAAATTACTTACTTGGAAGGGAACTAAGTGGCTAAAAGTATGAGCTTCAAAAACCCCCCAAAAATGGCTTCTATTTTTTTGGAAGAAAGGAAGAAGCAAAAAGATGAAGCCTTCCTTTTCTTATTTTATTTTATTTTCTGGTCAAATTGGTCACCTAACACACTAAATTTTGACTTTTCTATTTCCTTGTCCCACCATGGTCGCCCATGCCTTATTTATTGGCCTATTAAAGACCCCCAATTCAGGTTCCCTTGCTATTTAACACCAATTTTCTAGTAAATCATAACTTTTACCCTTTATGCGATTTAGTCATTTTTCATAATTAAGCACTCAATCGCGTAAACTAATTCACCAAAATTTTCATGCACCCTTATAACAATGCTATAATACATAAAATAATGCTAAAATAATTTCTCAAACCTCAGGTAAGTGATTTCAAAATCACTATTCGGACTAAGCCCAAATTCGGGCTGTTACAATTCTACCCCTTAGGATTTTCGTCCTCGAAAATCTTACCATTAAAGAGGTTTGGGTACTGATCTCTCATAGTCTCCTCAGGTTCTTATGTGGCTTCCTCAACTCTATGTCTATGTCGTAAGACCTTTAGAGTGCTATGCTTTTATTCCTAAATTTCATGACCTCTTGATTTAAAATCTTAGCCGGTTCTTCATCGTAAGTCATATCCGAACTTATTTCAATTTCTGCTGGTGAAATCACGTGTGAAGGGGCAGAGTGATAACGACATAACATGGATACATGAAACACATCATGGATTTTCTCTAACTCCCGAGGCAATGCTAATCGGTATGCTACCGGTCTAATTCTCTCAGTCAACTCGTAAGGTCCGATTAAGTGTGGGCTTAATTTACCTTTTCTACCGAATCTGATAACCTTTTTCCATGGAGATACTTTCAAGAACACTTTATCCCCCACTTGAAACTCAATCTCTTTTCGTTTCAAATTCACGTAGGATTTCTGTCTATCCGAGGCGGCTTTCAAGCAATCACAAATTACCTTAACTTTCTCTTCAGTCTCTTTGACCAAATCAACCCGTGTATCTGATTTTCTTTAAGTTCTGACCAATACAAAGGCATCTGGCACTTTCGCCCATACAAAGCCTCATAAGGCACCATTTTCAAACTCGACTGATAGCTATTGTTGTAGGCGAATTCGACTAGCGGTAAGTACTTTTCCCAACTGCCTTGGAACTCGAGAACACAACATCACAACATGTGTTCAAGAATCTAAATTACCCTCTCTGACTAGCCATCAGTCTGTGGATGGAAAGTCATGGTAAAATTTAATTTTGTCCCTAATGCCTCTTGTAACTTTTTCCAAAACTGAGATGTAAATCTCAAATCTCTGTCCAAAATTATCGACAATGGCACTCCATGCAGTCTCACTATCTCGATAATGTACAACTTGGCTAGTTTCTCAAGTGAGGAATCAGTACGCATTGGTATAAAGTGAGCCGACTTTGTTAGTCTATCCACTACAACCCATACTACATATTTCTTCTTTGGCGAAAACAGCAACCCAAAAACAAAATCCATGGTAATGCGGTCCTATTTCCACTTGGGAACCATTATGGGTTGAAGTAAACCCGAAGGTACTTGGTGTTCGGCTTTTACTTGCTGACAGGTTAGGCACTTAGAGAAGAACTCTGATATGTCTCTTTTCATTCCCAACCACCAATACATTTTCTTCAAGTTGTTATACATTTTCACACTGCCCGGGTGAATAGATAAGCAACTACTGTGTACCTCTCGCAAAATCTTCTGAATAAGCTCATCATCCTTAGGTACACAAATCATATCTCGGTACATCAAGCAACCATCGGTGCCAACTTGAAGTCGGATCCATTACCCGTCTCGTACTGAGCCACCTTGGCTTGCAAATCTTTGTCATTCTTCTGAGCTTCAACAATCTCTTGTAAAAACATCGGTCTAGCTCTCATCTCGGCTAAAATCAATCCATGATCACTCACATTCAACTGAGTTTCATGGCCCTTAAGGTGAAAAATGACTTCCTACTCAGAGCATCGATGACTAAATTCGCCTTTTTGGGGTGATAGTCAATTATTAGCTCATAATCCTTTATCAACTTCAACCATCTTCATTGCCGCAAGTTTAACTCCTTTTGAGTCATCAAATACTTAAGGCTTTTATGGTCGGTGAATATCCGGCATTTCTCACCATACAGGTGGTGTCTCCAAATTTTCAATGTAAAAACTATGGCGGCCAGCTCCAAATTGTGGGTCGGGTAGTTTTTCTCGTGTGGCTTCAGTTGTCTAGAGGCATAGGCTATTATCTTGCCTTCTTGCATGAGCACACACCCCAATCCATTCAAGGATGCATCACTATACACAACGAATTCTTTTTCGGGTTCTAGTTGCACTAAGACAGGGGCTTCAATCAACAAAGTCTTTAGTTTCTCAAAACTCTGCTGACGTTTTTTCGTCCATTCAAACTTAACTTCTTTCTATAGCAGTTTTGTCATCAGAGTAGTGATCATTGAAAACCCTTTAACAAATTGTCGGTAGTAGCCCGCTAAGCCCAAGAAACTCCTAATCTCTGATACATTTCTGGAGGGTTTCCACTCAACAATAGTTGAGGTCTTACTCGGGTCAACTCTGATCCCGTCTCCTAATACAATATGTCCCAAGAATCTGACTTCTCGTATCCAAAATTCGCTTTTACTGAACTTGGCATACAACTGGTTCTCCTTCAGGGTTTGCAATACAATCCTTAAATGCTCCACATGCTCACTCTCATCATGAGAATAAATAAGGATATCATCAATAAAAACAACGACAAACTTGTCTAAATACGACCAAAAAATACGGTTCATTAAGTCCATAAATACTGCAAGGGCATTTGTTAAGCCAAATGGCATGACAAAGAACTCATAGTGGCCGTACCTCATACGAAAAGCAGTTTTCAGCACATGTTCCTTGACTCTCAGCTGTTAATACCCCCAACCTTACGTCTATCTTAGAGAACACGGTTGTTTCTTTCAGCTGATCAAACAAGTTATCGATTCTTGGCAAAGGATACTTATTCTTCACTGTAACCTTGTTGAGCTGACTGTAGTCTATGCACAATCACATTGAGCCATCCTTTTTCTTAACAAATAATACTAGTGCTCCCCACAGAGAATAGCTCGGTCTCACAAAACCCTTATCCGTTAACTCTTGCAACTGAGCCTTCAATTCCTTAAGTTCGGCCAGAGCCATCCTATACGGGGCAATCGATATAGGTGCCGTACTAAGGACCAACTCGATACCAAACTCAACTTCTCTAGTCAGAGGTAATCTGGGTAGCTTTTTCGGAAACACATCTTGGTACTCACATACCACCAGCACTGTCTCAATCTTTGCCTCAAACACTTGGGTATTCAACACAAAAGCGAGATACGACTCATACCCTTTTATTAAATACCTCTGACCTGTCATAGGAGACATTACTACCAATAGGCTATCCGATGCACCTGATTTAACTCGAAGAACATCCCTGCTTTCACATTTCAGCTCAATGAATTTTCTCCCACAATTTACTACTACATCGTGAGCAGTCAACCAATCCATACCAAGGAGTATGTCGAATTCATCAAACAGCAATAACATTAAGTTAACCGAAAAATAATGACCTCTTATTGTCAAAGGACAATCCCTACATACTTGGTCAACTAGCACATGCTTGCCTAGCGGGTTTGACACTTTTACCACAAACTCGATTGACTTAACAAGCACATTCATACTAAGTACCACTTTCATACACATACAGGTATGGGTAGACCCCAGGTCAATTAAAGAAATAGCAGGTAAGTCATAGAAAAAAAAGGTACCCGTGATCACATCGGGAGACGAGGCCTTCTTGCGGGCACGAATAGCGTAGGTCATCGCGGTGCTCTGCCTTCTAACCTCACAGCGAAATCTCTAAGGGCACCTCGGCTACTAGCCCCACTACCCGAGTTCTTCTGCGGTCTACCTCTTGAAAGAGCACTATTCGCTCTCACATCTTACCTTTTGTCTTTCTCATCCATCTCAGGACAGTTTTGGATGAAGTGATCTAGTGAACGGCACCTGAAGCAACCTCTTTCATTTCCTCGACACTCACTAAAGTGTCACCAGCACAGAACTCAGGTCTATTTGGCCGACCACTACCTACACTTGCAATGGACATGGTTTGAGCTTTAGACGTCACATGCTGCTTGCTTTTGTTTTTACTCGAGAATCCCACTGAAGCATTGGATCAAGTGGTAAACTTCCTAGATCTCTTAGACGATGACTGATGCGACTTCTCCATTTGTCTCTTCTTCGAGTCATGAGACTTTATGTTTGCTATTTTCTTTGGGCCTTACATGCTCTATCAACAAGCACTACAAACTCTTTCAACTCCAAGATGCCAACTAGCAACTGAATGTCCTCATTCAGACCGTCTTCAAACCTTCTAAACATCGTGGCTTCAGTAGATACACACTCACGCACATATTTGCTGAGCCTTACGAACTCGTGCTCATATTCTGTCACTATCATTTGGCCTTGTTTTAATTCAAGAAATTCCTTCCTCTTCTGGTCTATGAACCTCTGGCTAATATATTTTTTAACGGAATTCCTCTAGAAAGAATTCCAAAGTCACCCTCTCTCTCGGTACAACTGACACGAGAATATTCCACCATTAGTAGGCCGAATCTCACAGAAGTGATACTACACATTTCATACACTCTTCAAGTGTGCATGATAGCTCATCGAACACTCTAATGGTGTTCTCTAACCAAAACTCTGCTCTCTTCAGGTCATCATCTTTGTTTGCCCTAAATTCTTCAGCCCCATGCTTTCTACTTCTATCTACTGGAGGTTTCTCCCTTCTAACCATATCTGTTCATCGAGGAGCTATAGGGGCAGGCTGAGGAATCGGAGAATGTGGGAGAGGTAGAGTATTTGGATTAGGACGAATATACTCCATATACCAAGCGTTCATCATCTAGAGGTAGGCTTCTCTAGCCCCTCCGCCCTGACTCATCATCACGGTCCCAGTCTAAACTAGCGCGGTCCTTTCAGTGGAAGTCGGCGCATTACTTTCCACATCATCCGCCATAACTCCCTTAGGATCCATTTACTATTTGAAGAATACAATTTATAATTGTTAGGAGTCGTCACACTATCATATTACAATTATGGCATGTATAACTAGACTCATACACAAGCTAGGTTAGTACTAGAATCGACTAAACCATAGCTCTGATACCACTAAATGTAACACTCCTTACCTGTATCAGACGCCGGGACAGGGTATGAGGCATTACCTTACTAAAACGCATGCAAACATTTAACCTCAAGTCAATGAAATTCGTCCCAACTTAACACTTTTTCAAACATTGTCTTACGGTCCTCAATATGGACCTACAAGGCCCAAAACATGGTTTAAAAACGATCTGGGATCAAACCGAGTGCTTAGAAAACTTTCAAGAAAATCTATTAAAAACAGGGCACATGTCCGTGTAGAAGGGCAAAACGCTCGTGTCGCCTCTAGACATTGTCATGTTGATGGCCTGTGTGGCTTACACGACCTAAGTACCTAAGGACACGCCCGTGCCCCTTGTCCATGTGGATTTATTTTCTAAAATCAAACCTACTGGGGTTTTCACACAACCTGGCACACACCCAAGTGCTCAGCCCGTGTCCCTCACATGGCCATGACATGTCCATGTCGTAGCCCGTGTGTAAAACCCTTTACATTCTATTTCTAGCGTCAGCAGCCCTTAAGGATCACAAGGCCATAGCACATGCCCGTGTGCTAGGCTGTGTCCTCTACACGGTTGAGACATACGGTCATGTCTCAAACCGTGTGTTTACTATTGGGCATTTAATTTTTCAAACCAAAGGTGCAAGGGACACACGACCTAACCACACGCCCATAGGGCTAACTGTGTGTCACACACGGCCTAGACACACGCCTATGTGTCTACTCATGTGGACAATATAGGGCTGTCTACCAAGCCTATTGCCACCCTGAAACAAAATCAAATATCTACCAAACTTCCCAATACATAACATGGTACAAATAATCAACCAAATAACCACAATTTGATGCCACATAAAGTCAACTATGAAAAATGCACATTCATGAATAACTTCAACATTTTCATATATCAACTTCCAATATTAGCTATCATTCATGGCCTTATATGACAAGAGTCAAATTTTAAAGCAAGCCAGACATTTGGCTCCAAAATGATATGACACTTGACGAAAGAATAAAATCCTATACATGCCATATTCAAAGATTAAAACTAATTATACCAAATGCTTCTATGGATAGTGTGAATGATGCCTCTGACATTCTTTGATCCTCGAGCTATTTAGGCGGCATTATAAGAAAATGGAAAGAAGAGAGAGTAAGCGCAAAGCTTAGTAAGTTGTAAATAAATAAATAACAACAATTTACTATGCTATAACATATTCTAAACTCTTCACAAATTGTGCATGATATGAAAGAATGACTCTAGGCATCACTTACTCATTTTCATCTTTACTAATCAAACAATATAATATTGAGCTCAAATATCATACTTTTCATATAGGTACCTGCACCACTCACAAGTTCATCATAATATCTTTTGATCTAGATACAAACTTAAATTTTCTCGTTGAACTATTTAGAATACAAAAGGATATTCAATAAACCTCAAACATAAGGTATCAAGTCGATGCCATGTCCCAGACATGGGCTTACACTGACTCGCAAGTATCAAAGCCGATGCCATGTCCCAGACATGGTCTTACACTGACACATATCCAAGCTGATGCCATGTCTCAGATATGGTCTTACACTAGCTTGCTTGACAAGGCCGATGCCATGTCCCGGACATGGTCTTACACTAGCTTGCTTGACGAGGCTGATGCCATGTCCTAGACATGGTCTTACACTAGCACACGTATCAACACCGATATCATGTCCCAGACATGGTCTTACACTGGCTAGCACATATCTGTGTCGATGCCATGTCCTAGACATAGTCTTACACTAGATCTCGTATAACCTTAGTATCATGGCAATAAATATCCAATCTATTTCCACAGTTCAACCGGGCTTTATCACATATATTATCATCATTTTATTACTAGAAATCATCATTTAACAATTCATGCTCAGTAAATGTTCTCATGCATAACTTATAGACAAAATTAGTCAATTTAAACTAATCAATGATTTCATGCATAATTATAGTAAAGTTGTATTATTTACCTACAACTTACCTCGGTATACAAAATGTAGATGAATAATTTGGTTCAATCCGTTAGCTTGGCTTTCCCCCGGTCAAGGTTCGGGTTTCGCACTTCTTGATCTAAAATAAAAAAAATTCACTAATTTAATCACTATATTAATATAAACAATTCATAATTCATAATTTGGCAAAATGACCATTTTGCCCTTAGACTTTAGCAAAATGACCATTTTACCCCTAGACTCAAAAATTTATTTTTATCGAATTTCCTTATTAACCAAGACTAACCAAACTCTTTTCATTCTTATGGCAGCCTACAATTCCCATCATTTCATGCAATTACTACACAATTTATCAACTTTATAACTAAGTCCAATTTAGGTGTTTCCATAAACATCCTTTCACAAAAGTTGTTTATTTAACAACAATGATTCGTTTTCTTTCATAAAAATCCAGCAAACAACACTTATACATTCATGAAAAAACTCTAAACTTTCCACCATTTTGGAAAATGGTCCCCTTAATAGTTAGATCATGCTACAAGGGTCCCAAAAATGCAAAAATTATCAAGAAAGGCCATGAGAATCACTTACTTGGAAGGGAACTAAGTGGTTGAAAGTTTGAGCTTTAAAAACCCCAAAAATGGATGCTATTTTTTGGTAGAGAAGAAGAAGCAAAAATATGAAGCCTTTCATTTCATTTAATATTTTATTTTATTTTCTAGTTAAATTGGTTACCTAACACACCAAATTTTGACTTTTTTATTTCCTTGTCCCACCATGGCCGGCCATACCTTATTTATTGGCCTATTTGCACATTAAAGACCCCTAATTGAGGTTCCCTTGCTATTTAACACCAATTTGCTAGTAAATCACAACTTTTTCCCTTTATACGATTTAGTCCTCTTTTACAATTAAGCTCTCAATCGCGTAAATTAATTCACCAAAATTTCATGCACCCTTATAACAATGCTATAATACATAAAATAATGCTAAAATAATTTCTCCAACCTCGGGTAAGTGATTTCGAAATCACTATTTCGACTAAGCCCAAATTTGAGCTGTTACAGTGACTTAGTCATCATATCTGTAGGATTTTCTTGAGTACTAATTTTGCTCACAACAATATCACAACGAGCAATAATATCACGAAAAAAATGATACCAAACATAAATGTGTTTTGGTCTCTCATGAAACGCTTGATCTTTTGTAAGGAAGATTGCACTCTAGTTGTCACAAAATATTGTACTGATTTGAAGTTCTTTATTTAGTTCACTAAAGAGTCCCTTCAACCAAATAGCTTCTTTACAAGCCTCAATAATCACCATGTATTCAACTTCAGTGGTAGACAAAAGCGACTATAGTTTGCAGGCTTTCCAATTGATTGCACAACCTCCCATTGTAAAGATATAACCTGTGAGAGATCTTCTTCTATCAAGGTCTCCAGCAAAATCAGCATCAACATACCCAATGATTCCATCTCTAGTTCTTCCAAACTGTAAGCAAATATCAGTAGTACCTTATAAGTATATTAAAATCCACTGAATTACTTTCCAATGTTCTTTACCGGGATTCGCCATGTATCTGCTAACTGCGCTGACTGCATATGATAATCTGGACGTGAACAAACCATAGCATACATGAGAGATCCCACTGCACTAGAGTATGGAACACGTGACATGTACTCAATCTCATCATCTGATTGTGGAGACAAATTCGATGAAAGTCTGAAATGGGCTACTAAAGGAGTACTAGCAAGCTTAGCACTCTGCATATGAACCTGCAAAGAACTTTCTCAATGTACCCCTTCTGACTTAAGTACAATTTACTTGCTTTTCTATCTCTGAGAATCTCTATACCAAGTATCTTCTTTGCTAGTCCAAAATCTTTCATTTCAAATTCTTTACTTAGTTGGGCTTTGACCTTTCTTATCTCTCATTTATCTATTACTGCTATCAACATGTCATCAACATAAAGAAGTAGATACAAAAAAGAACCATCACTGTTTTTCTTAAAGTAAACACAACTATCAAAACTACTTCTTTTGAAATCATGAGACGTCATAAAGGAATCAAACCTCTTCTACCACTGTCTTAGTGACTGTTTTAAACCGTAAAGGGACTTTTTCAGCAAGCAAACATAGTCCTCTTTTTCTAAGACTGTAAAACCCTCTGGTTGTTGCATGTAAATATCCTCCTTAAGTTCTCCATGCAAAAATACAGTTTTTATATCTAACTGCTCAAGCTCCAAATCATGCATGGCCACAATACCAAGCAAAGCTAGAATCGAATTATGCTTCACAATTGGGGAGAACACATCTGTGAAGTCCACTCCTGGAATTTGACTGTAACCCTTTACAATAAGCCTTACTTTATATCTGGGTTCTTCAACTCCTAGAGTCACTTCTTTCTTTTTAAACACCTATTTACAACAAATAGTCTTTTTACCTTTTGGAAGTTTCACAAGATCCCATGTTATGTTTTATTGGAGTGATTCTATCTCCTCTTGCATAGCAAAATCCACTTTTCTGAGTCTTCACAGCTAACTGCCTCAGAATAATTAAATGGCTCTTGGTTTTCATATATATCTTCAGCCACATTTAAAGCATAAGCAATTAGATCAAACTCAGCATAGTTCTTTGGAAGTTTAATTTCTCTTCTAGTTCTATTTTTAGCGATAGAGTATCGTGCTGAAGAAGTAACTCTATTCTCAGTTTTTGTACTAGCTTGAGGAGTCGACTCTATATCAATTTGATGCTCCACTTGTTTTTTATTTTCTTTATTGGAAGAGTCTTTAAGAGATAAGTTAGGTAGCATAGTAGTTTCATCAAAAACAACATCTCTGCTAATCACAACTTTTCTATTTTTAAGACACCATAACTTATACCCTTTTACACTAGCTTTATAACCAAGAAAAACACATTTAATGGATCTCAGTTCCAATTTTCCATTATCAACATGAGCATACGCAAGACACCCAAAGATCTTTAAATCAGAATAATTAGCAGGATTACCAGACCATACCTCTTGTGGAGTCTTTTTCTCAATGGCAATAGATGGAGATCGATTGATTAAAAAACATGCAGTAGAGGTTGCTTCTGCCTAAAATGACTTTGGTAAGTTGGCATTTGACAACATACATCGAACCTTCTCTATGATTGTTCTGTTCATTCGTTTTGTAACACCGTTTTGCTATGGAGTATGACAAACTGTCAAGTGTCTCACAATCTCTTCTAACTTACACAGCCTATTAAACTCATCAGAACAAAACTCTAAGCCATTGTTTGTGCAGAAGAATTTATTTTTTTTCCCATCTATTTTTTAATCATAATTTTCCAAGACTTAAATGCGGAAAACACATCACTTTTTTGCTTCAGGAAGAATGCCCAAACTTTTTTGAAAAAATCATCAATAAAAGTTAGGATATAATTAGCTCCACCTCTCGAAGGCACCCTAGATGGCCCCCACAGATTAGAATAAATATACTCTAATGTTCCCTTCGTGTTATGGATTTCTTTGGTGAATTGAACTCTTTTTTACTTCCCCAAAACACAGTGCTCATAAAACTTCAATTTGCAAATTCCTTGCCCATCAAGAAGTCCTCTTTTGCTCAATTTTGCCATGCCATTCTCACTCATATGCTTTAGGCGCATATGCCAAATTTTAGTAATATCATCATCTGACAAGGAAAAGGAAGCGACAGCTGCATCACCAGTAATAGTAGAACCCTGCAAAACATATAACTTGGCAGTCTTTCTCTACCCTTTCATCACAACAAGAGAACCTTTGGAAATCTTTAAAACCCCACTTTCAGTTGTGTATCTATACCCTTTTGAATCAAGAGTACTCAATGAAATTAAATTTCTCTTCAATTTTGAAACATGTCATACGTCACTAAGTGTTCTGACAACTCCATCAAACATCTTAACTTTAATTGTTCCAACACCTGTGATTTTACACGAAGCATTATTTCCCATCAAAACAACACCTTCAAACATTGTTTCGTAAGTTGTAAACCAATCCCGATTGGAACTCATGTGGAAGGTGCAGCTTTAATCAAGTATTCGCTCCTTACTCACTTTAGAATTGTTGACAGAAGCAACTAGAAGTTCACCATCGCTGTAGTCTTCTAGAACATCAGCTTCACCAGAATTTTCTGGTTATTTTCCCTTTTGATTCATAATCTCCCTTTTAATCTTGTTCTACAGCTTATAACACTCAGATTTAATGTGTCATTGCTTCTTGCAAAAGGTACAAGTTTTATCTCTATTTGAAGATTTTGATCTATCCTTAGATTTACCGCGAGGATTCCGTTCCTATGTCCTTCCACGATCATCATCAGCATTCTGATCTTGTCTCCCACGAACAATAAGACCCTCTTCCTGAAAGTCGAGTTTAACCATAAGATGTTTCATCTTATCATACGAGGTTAAAGAATCATAAACCTCATCAACTGTGAGAGACTCGCGGCTATATAAAATCGTGTCTCTAAAGGTTGAATCAGACAAGGGCAACGAACAAAGTAGAATCAACCCTATATCTTCCTTATCATACTGAACCTTCTTTGCCATCAAGCTTGAGAGAATTTCTTTAAACACTGTTAAGTGTTCGTGCACAGATGCACCTTCCTCCAAACGATGAGCATAAAGATGTTGTTTCATATGTAACTTGCTGGTTAGAGTTTTCGACATACAAATTTGTTCTAACCTCTTCCATAATGCAGTGACAATCTTCTTCTTCATCACATCCTATAAAATTTCGTTAGACAAATGTAGATGTTATTGTGTTAACGTCTTTCGATCCTTACGCTTCTTCTCTTCATCCGTTAATGTCGAAAGCATCTTATTTATCCCTAGTAGGGCTTCCTCTAGATCAATCTGCGCAAAAACTGCTTGCATCTTAATCTGCCACAACACAAATCTGGTGTTGCGATCCAACAGCGAAATTTCATACTTCAAAGATGCCATTATCGTGATCGAGATGAACAACCCAAAAGCTCTGATACCAATTTGTGAAAAATAAAATAGAATGTCGGTAATGACAATATATCACAAAGAAAAGAGAAATAAAATAAAGAACACACAGATTTACGTAGAAACCTTTTCGGGAAAAAAACCACGGGCAGAGGAGAAGAAAATTCACTATATTAAATTCGAATGATTACAAGAGGAATAGACTATGTCTATTTATAGGCTTGTAAAGCCATATTCTAGTAAGATTGAAACACCTTATTCTAATCAATATAAAATAGATGGAGTTTAATAAGGTTTAAAAAACCTTATTCTAAAATAAAATAAAAGAAGTGTAGTTCTATATAGATTTTACTTTTATTTTATTTTACCACTGTATTTTATTTAAATAAGAATTCGGGTCATTTAATTTTAACAATTCACACAAGTGTCATTCTTCGTATTCAATAAATTTTCAATCTCTACAGTCGTATACTCACTTTTCATATTTCTGATAATAATTTACATACATTTACGATAAGTTGTCAGCATATACACACCATTCCATCATATTACAACTTCAATCAATCAATACTACTCATCTGTTCACTATTAACATTTAAACTTCTGGTTTTACAATTTAGTCCGATAGATGTCGTGTAAATAAAAATTACACTTGTATATATATAATTAATAGATGTAAACACACAAATCAAACATAATAATAGAATATAGTAAGTTTCATATTAACTTACTTGAAGAATGACAACCACAAAATAAAAGGGACTAATATGAAATTTTTTTTAATTTTTCGATTAACTTTCAATTGATTTAATTTCAAATTATGCAAGCTACAAATATGAGAGGTTGGAAACAATGGCTTCCCTTAAGCTTTTCTGCGTTTTCGGTTGAAAAAGAACATAAAAATGGATGACTATCCTTTATTTTTATGTTTTATTCTTTAATAATAGTTTTATTATAGTAAAATTAATATTATTCTAATTATTTAAGTTACCAACCGTCCACTATAAGCTAAAGACCTAATTGACATTTAAAACCATGATAAATGCTATTTAAGTCCTTTAGAAAATAAAAATTCATTGCGATTAATTTTTACTATTTTTATAATTTAGTATTTGTAGTTTAATTGATCATCTAATTATTAAATTTTCCTAACTGAAATTCAATTACTTATATAACAGCTCCGTAAATATTTACGTACTTAATTTACAGAAACGATATCCCGATACCTCATTTTTTTCCAAAACTACCGACTTTTGAACCGTTACACTTGTGCCTTGACTAATTTTCCACATAACTAAAATTATTAGACCAACATTTAGTATAATACCATAATAACCTTATAAATATTAATAAATAATATTTAATGACTCAATCATCAAAAAACGAAGTTCCGAAACCACCGTTTTGATATCGCTAAAAATTGGACTATTATAAAATCAACCATTGAAAATTTGACATGTAATTTTTTTAATAAATCATTAACTAAATTAAAAATAAATTAATTAAATATATTGTTAATAAAAAAATAAGTAAATACTAAAATTACATAGACAAACATGTCATCTTTTCCATTTAATTAAATGGTCATTTTCTTCAAAGAGTGTTCCATTTGAAATAATAGCTTTAATTAATTTTTAAATAATATTTTTTATTCATGAAAGTACCTATAGTTTAATGTAAGTTCAGTATTTAATTTTTTTATTAACCGATTTGTTATTTGTTATTTTAATTTAATTTAATTATTTTTATTTAGTTTTTCATATAATGTTATTTTATCTGTGCAAACTTGATTTAGAAAAGAAAATTCTATGTGTGGATTTTTATTCGATAGTTTAGCAATTCACTAAAGTTAACATCGATATTAACACCAAGTAACATTAAAGTTGAACAAGAGAAATCGAAAAATAAAAAACCAATCTGAACTGAAGTGCTTTGACAGTTTAATTAAACCGAGTTCTATTTTTATTTAATATGTAATTAATTTTATTTTATGATATAAAAATAAATATTTTATATTTAAAATAGTGAAAATAATTTAAATTTATGGACAATTTAATTTATTTTTAAGAAATACTTATAAAAAAGATTTTGAAATTATGTCAAATTATATTTAAAAGCCATAAAATAAAACTCATTTTGTCAAAAATAAGTCTAAAATCCAAAATAAAATTTTAATTTGGAAAAACCAAAAACCAAACCGAAGTATGATAGATGGTTAAAACATTCCAAAAGAATTGACCGAACCAAACCGATATCACCCCTAGGTAATATAATAAAACACATATCGATAGTTCAAGTACCACATTGAACAATTTAAAAGTACAGGTACCATGATGGACATTTTATAAAAGTACAAGTACCATATAAAAACATATTGATAGTTAAGGTACCACATTGGACATTTTATGAATATAAATGTACCAAATGTGACATTATTACTTTCTTTTCTAAAAGGTTTAAATATGTCAAAAGCCCATGTACACTTTTGAAATTTAAAATTTACTCATTATACTTTAATTTTGAGACATTGAGTCCTTATATTTTTTATTTATAAATCTTGGTCCCTCCATCTAAAATTTTTTGTTAAAATTATGGTGTAAAAGGTAAAACAACTTTTTTAGCTCTCACGATTTATAATTTTCTGTCAATTTGGTTCATACCCTTTAAATGTACATAAAAAATTTTAATTCTTTTCACATTTTAAATAAAATTTTAAAATTATATATATATATATATTAAAAATTATGAAACAAACAAAAACTCTTTAAAATTTTAAAAATAAAATAATTTTAAATATATAAAAATATAAAAATTTCAAAATTCAATGATATATAAATCAAAACGTATTGGCTACTCAGACCGGTTGGACTAGGATCTGGTTGGGGTATCAATCTAGTGAGAAGTAAAACAGCAGTTGACTTGCAAACTGGTACGGACCGGTTGAACCAAACTAAAAAATAGTTGAACTAATTTCAAACTAGTCTAACATATTGGTTCTAGGAAAGTAAGACCAACCAGGTCAAAGCAAATAAATTATTTAAAAATTAAATATATATATATATATATATATATATTTGGTTCATGTCATTTAAAAGAATGTATTTTTTTAATTTAAAATTTATTCTTTTCATATTTAAAAAATAAAAAATTATGAAAAAATAAAACTCTTTAATAATTCAAAAATAAAAAGTAAAAAGATTTTTTTAAATATATTAAACTATAAAAAAAATTCCAAAATTCAATGTTATCTAAATCAAACTGGACGTTTTGGATTGAGAACCGATTAGGGTATCAATCCGGTTAGAGGTAAAAAGCTGGTTGACCCATAAAATTATACAGATTGGTTTAATCGGGCTAAAAAACGAATTGAATTGGTAGTTGAACTGATTTTTATAATTTTTTTATTTTTAATAATTTATTTTCTTTGAATCAGTTGGACCAATCGTTCTAGGAACCAATTGGTCAGAAAAAGTTTGAGATCAATTCAACTACAAATTCAACTAGTTCTTTTAGCTCGGTTCAACTAGTACGTACTAATTCATGGGTCAACTAAAACCGGACTGACACCCATTAATTCTCAATCCAACCAGTTCAGTCTAGTTTAGATAAGATGAATTTTGGAATTTTTTAATATGTATTTAAAATATTTTTTTAATTTTAAAGAGTTATTACTTTTTCATTTTTTTTAAAATAATTTTTAAAGTTTATGTTTTTATTTAAAATATGAAAAAATAATAAATTTTAAACTTTTTATGTACTTTTAATGGGTAAGGACTAAATTGACAAAAAAATATAAATATTGAGATCTAAAAAATTTATTTTAACTTTGAAATCATTAACTTCAAAGGAAAAAGTAGACAGAGGGTCAAAGATTTTTAAATAAAAAAAATACAATGACTCAATGTCTCAAAATTAAAATATATGGACTAAATTTTAAATTTCAAAAAAATACAAGAACCTTTGCCATATTTAAACCTTTTTAATAAATAATTCTCATAAACAATAAATTTTTGGCTTAATGGACACTTTAGTTCTTAAAGTATCGTTTTTCTTCCTTTGATCCTTAAAGTTTTTGTTGGGACACTTTAGTCCCTAATCTTTTCTACTGTTTATCGGTTTAATTCTTTGAATGTTGAAAAAAACGGTTGAAATATCCAACTAATCATAAATTGCCACAAGTTAAGTGATAACATCACAATGACATAAAAAAATTTAAATTTTTTAAAAAATTAAAAAAATTATAAAGTTATTAAAAACTTTAAAATTAAAAAAAATTAAATTTGTTAAGAATTTGTAATATATATAAGCATGAGTTTGAAATAACTTTTGAACTGAAGAAAATATTCTTTATTTCCTATCATATTATTAAACTAACATTTTTAATAATTATAATATTTAATTTAAAATTATTAGTTAGAAATGTTGACAGAAATAGAAGTTGTAATAATTATACAATTAAAAATAATTATAATTTAATGAAAATTATGATAATTACACATTTAAAAATAATTATAATTTAATTTACTATTAGTATTAGTATTAGTATTAGTATTAGTATTAGTATTAGAATTTAAAAGAAATTTGATATAAATAAAGTTTTAAAAATTTTAAAATAAAATTATTACTTGAATAGGACTCTAAGCATAAAATATAAGAAAAATGGTAATAATTATAATTATAATTTAATTTTGATATTATTATAAAAGATTATTTCTTAAAAAAAAGTTTTGCTAATTTTATTTATGTAAATTAATGTTATTAATCGAATAGAATTCTAAATATATTAATTATCAATAGTTAGTATTAGAATTATATACAATTAAAATTTAACTTTTGCTTTATACATAACAATCAATAGTTAGGTTTATTCAATTAAGTAGCATCTAAAAAAATTAATGGTAAAAAAAAAAATAGAAATTGTTTAACAATAATAAGTTAGACTTAAATAAAGAAATAATGGAGCATTAAAACAATAGTTCTTCAAAGAGGCAATATTGAATCATATTCGAATAACAATGACACATTAGAGAGACATAATATTATTTTAATTGATGATGAGGTAATATAATATTATGATATTTAAAAAAAATTGTAAATTGTTAATACTATGTGAAACAAAAAAAAATCTTAAATCCATTTTTAGTTATCTATTATTTGTTTGGTAGAGGTAAAAAAAGTTTTGTGGGTTAGTTTTAAAAAGAAATTCAAAATTTATTTTTTAATTGTTATTAGTAAATATGATCATTAATTTAGAGTAAACATCTTTCGTATTTAATTTCTTATATAGTTTCAAATTTGTATATTATTTTAATAGTTTTATGTATTAATTTAACTTTTTGATTTCATTATTTTTAAAATGTAATTTTATTCTCTCAATTATTTTTTAAAATCTAATTCATCTTTAGTTTATATTCCTCATTTAATTAACACAAATATATATATGAAATTACAAAAATATATTATTTAATGAATTACAAAAAGGAATAAAATCCCGTGCATCGCAAAGTGATATTAAAATTTAGTTTATATAAAATTAAGGTGTAGCTTAAAATGAAGGTATAGCTTCCACATGGATGACCACTTAAATGATAGACCAAATGTTAGAATCATGTTATTAGCTTGATCCCTTAGGAATTTGTTTATTGCTTTAACATTCAAATGTGAAGTTATGTTTCCAAACATATTTGTCAATTCCCTGCAATATTGAGAAACCTTGAGATTTTGTTTCTTGTTTCTATACATTTCCAACTTGAGCAGTGATAGTTAATTTGTTGTATTTATATACGTCAAACTCAGCTCTTTAAACACTTAAAGAGATTATTCTTGAGTACTTTGTACTATATTTTATTACTTTTTGTAATTACTAGATTTTATACATAATTTTAGTTTTTATTGTGCTTTTATGCTTCTTGGAATAAAATGACAAGTTTATGCGAACTCAATCTTTGAGTTAAGCTTATTTCAGGCACTTGGTTGATGTGAAAATAAGAAGAGGAGCCTAGACTGTAGCCAAGGTCACGACACTAAGGTGTTGATGTTGCGGCACCAATGCTTCCACCATCAATCGAGGAGTTGGACTTCTCCAAGTTGCACAATTAAGGGGACTGCCTCCAATGTCGTAACACTAGTTGTTCTAGTCGCAACATTGAGATAGCAATGTCGCAACACTAGCCACAACCCTTCCAAATGAAGAAATTGACTTGCCTGAGGATAATGTCGAAACACCAAAGGGGTGCTATCGCGACATTGAAGATAAAAGGGCATTGGAGTAGACTATTGTCAATGTCGCGACACTAGCATGAGGGTGTTGCGGCACCAACTTTGACGACACAAAATTTCTAAATAGCATTTTGTAGTCCAACAATACTTTAGTTAAATTTTAAGTGAGGGCAAAATTGTCTTTATTAGGATATATGTTATTAGACTATAAATACTACTTTGTAAGTTTTTGTGGGTAGAATTTCTAGGGCTAAACATATTTCCACCTTTCAATTTTTTTAGATTAGATTTTTTTTCCCTTCTCTTCTCTTTTATTTTTCTTTAGAGTGAATTTTCACTATTAAATTTTCTTCTCTATTGTTGGAGCTTTGTAAATGGAGAACGATCAAGCTCTTGCACTTCATCAGACTCATATTTATAAATGAACATTTCCTCAACCATTTTTCCTTTTCATATGATGCTTACCATGTGTTCGATAAGATGCTTGTGCGAGATTAGATTTTGATTATGTGCTAAATAATTTTGATGGTTGATTGATAAATTGATTGCTATTATAATTTGAGATTTATCTTGATTATTTTCTTGTACAATTGAATTGAGTTGTATATTGCACTAGAATTGACACCTCTAGCGGAAGATTTTAGATAGACGAGACTGAGAGTAGACTCTATCTTGTAAGACTTTAATGCTTTTGTGTAGAATAGTGAGACCAAGGGAAGACCTATATGCCTAGGTGAGACTGAGAGGAGAGCTTAGGTGTAACATCCATTACCCGTGTTAACACCGAAACAGGATACGGGGTATTACCAGAATAGCACACATGTAATCATAATAAATCGAGTCATAAAATGATCATTTAAATTAAAACCCTTCAACTATTCATTCATCTCTTAAGCATTGAGTTCATATATATTATAAACCAGTAACTTAACTAGTATTAAACCACATCGATAGCATAATACAAGTGATATATCAAATATTAGAGATCAATATTTCGAGTAATATTACTATAATATACAAAAAAATACTCAAGTATTCTATACATGCCATAGTTCCAAAATATGTTTACAAAATACCAAAAGGAATAATGGATAGTGTTGGTGAGCCTCCGACAATTTTTCCAAGTCACGAACAAACTCGATTACACTATAAAATAAGACAAGAAAGAAAAAGAAAACAAAGTAAGCTTATAGCTTAGTAAGTAATATGTAAACAATAAATATAATAAACTATGTATGACATTTATAAATACCAAAATATGTTTCCATAATTATACAATCTTAATCTCAAAGGAATTTACTATTTACTTAAATTTAGTATAAGCTGTCTATTCGAGTCTCAGTCACTAAATTATTTTTATCTGGAGCTACGGAGCTTCAAATTAATATCCGTTAATTTTTCTAGAAACTAGACTCATATGTCTTCTTACCATAAAAAATTTTAGAATTTTTGGTTTGGCCAATTAATACAGTTTATTCATTGAAGCCTCCCCTGTTTTGCTACCCGACAGTCCTGACCACTCTTCACTAACATTTCAATTTCTCTTTATACAGAATTCAAAAAATGTTCACGTTTGTTTATTCTAAAAATAGACTTAATAAGGAATCTAACCATATAATTTATGTTCCATGATTATTTTTTTACAAATTTTAATGATTTTTCCTAATTAGAACAGAGGATCACGAAATTATTCTAAACTAGTCTAACAAGAATTTAAATATTTCAAAATATAGAAAGCTTTTACTGTCTCTATTTCTTTTATATGAAAATAGACTCAATAAAATTTAATTATATATCTCATTCAACCCCTAATTCAATGTCTACTATTTTTTGTGATTTTTCAAAATCAACCCACTGCTACTGTTATAAACTATTTTATTTCTGATTTCACCTTTTTCATAATTTCCTCATATAAATTTTCCAATAACACTTGTCCACATCAAATTTACCGAAGTTCGGTCATTTATCGAACACATTACTCGCATACTTATATACACATATATCTGCACTTAGTCTTTACACAATCGCACTCATTTTCACTTTATTACTTTCCTATTGAACACATCAGAATAGAACAATAATAAATATTCGGTGTCCTGTACAAAGTACAACTTTTACAGTTGAAGTTAATTGGTGCACATAGTAGCCTTCACCTAGTACTACACACGTGACCAAAATCATCCCTTAGACATATTGACTTGCACTTAATACCACAAATGTGATCGAAGTTATTAGGTACGCATAGTAGCCTACACATAGTACTATACATGCGACCCCAACCATATGGTACACGTAGTAGCCTGCACTTAGTACTACACATGTGACCTAAACCATCTTGAACACATAGTAGCCTGCACATAGTACTACACATGTGTTCTCACCCCGAATCATTCATATCTTTTCTATTCCGAAAGTTCAATAGAGAATTACTCATTTTACCAATCCATTCTTATTCAAATATAATTCATAATTTACATCGAATAATTATTCCATGTCCAATTTCATCTCATAAAATATGATAAAATATTATAACATAAATAAAAACAATGTTTTATTCACATATTAACTTACCTCGATGCAAAACATGACGAGTTTATACTCTAATCCACCACTTTTTCTTTTCCTCGATCTAAGTCGATTCCATGGCTTTCTTGATCTAATAATAAAACATTTAGCTCATTTAATACTCATAATATTCATTTTGATCCAAAAATCACATTATGGAAAAATTACATTTTTGCCCCCTAAATTTCACAAAATTATGATTTTTCCCCTAGGCTCGTAAAATAATTTTTATTCAATTTTCTTGTATTTTAAGCCTAGCTGAACCTTTTCCCTCTAATAGCAGCCCATAATTCTCACTAAGTCATACATTTACACCCATTTCACAACTTGTTACAAACTAGTTCTTTTACGCGATTTCAATCGAAAATCGCTTGGTAAAAGACGTTTATCACACTCCAAACATTCATATTATTTCATAAAACATCAAAATACATGCATATCATTCATGGGTAAATTTTTAAACATAAACCCTAACTCAAAATAATGATAGAAATAGGTAAACCGAGCTACGAGGATTTCAAAAATACGAAAAACATTAAAAACGGGGCTAAGATGCACTTACAATCAAGCTTGAAAGATGACAAAACCCTAGCTATGGAGAACTATCAATATTCGGCCAAGAGGTAGGAGATTATGAACAAATTTTGGCTTATTTTCCCTTTTTATTCTTTATTTATAAAATGACTAAAATGCCCTATTTAAAAAAATCCTAACTCACCTATTCCACGTCCATTTCTGTCCATCAATTTAACAAATGGACTAATTACCATATAAGGACCTCTACTTTAAAAACCCATTACTCACAAGTACCTTTATGAACTAGAACACACATTTTTCACCTATTTCAATTTAGTCTTAAATATCAAATTGAGCACCCAAACGATAAAATTTCGCAGTGAGATTTTCACACAGTCATTCAATCCATAGTAAATATTAAAAATTAATCGCAATAAATTTTTTTAAAAATTAATCGCAATAAATTTTTCTACTTTAGATTTGTGGTTTCAAAACCACTATTCTGTTTAGGCCCTAAATCGGGCTGTCACATTAGGTGATATCTTTTAGTTCAGGATGACACTAAGAGGAGATTCCTAGCTAAGAATGACAAACAATATAATCGAGATAGGTTATTAGCTTAGCTAGCAATCGACCATCGTTTTAATCATTTGCGTTGTCATGCCCCGATTTATTTTAATTTGTTTGTTTGTATGATTAAGCATAAAATGAGTTACTAGTCTAATGGTTAACTGTTAGTGAAATTATCCTTGAAACTCAAGTTTGAATCCCTTCCCTTTTTAAATTTCAACAATTTTCTTGTTTTAAGCCCTATTTCTGCCCCTAGGGTTCAAAAACCTTTGTATATCACATCTTTTTCTCATTTTTTCTTTCACATTGCCATATTTGCCCAAAAACCTAAAAACTTTTTTCCTTTATCCCTTGTGTCACCCCTCTCATTTTTTTTCTCTCTTCTTTCTTTCTTTTGCTTATGTCACCACCCTCCTCTCTTGCATCGTCGCCAGTGCACCTATTTTTCTTTACCACCACTTCTTTTCTCCCGATTTTTCATCATCTTTCATTCTTTTTCATCTTTCATTCTTTTTCTTCTCCTTTTCCTCTCTTTTTCATCACTATCACACCCCTTTGAACCATTATCGCCCTACCTTTTTTGCCACCTCCCTTGGCGTTGCTTGTCACCGCTCTCTCTTTCAATTTCTCTATCTTTTTCCTTCTAAATTTGGCCGAATCTTTCATTGGTTGGTTTTAGTAGCCATTTAATACTGTAAGCAATTTATCTCAAATCTATAAACTGGCAAAGGGTTCGGATTTAGATTGCCTAAATCCCTAGTAACAATTGAAGTTAATCGCATCCTCCATTCTCAATCGGTAGAAAACTTCAAGTCTGGACAAGATCTGATCAGATCTATAGCAAATGAGTGTTGTGGATTAAATCTAGTGCTATTTGAACGTGAACATTAAGATGTGAGTCTAACCATGAGTATGTTTGTGCATGGTCAATTATTATATGTGATTTGATGCCTCTGTTGAATGTATTTATAAGTTTCTTCACTTGGTCGAATGGTCTAGTGTCTTCAAAGTGATGAAAGAATGTGATCCTTGTAATTTCTAAGGTTGGCAAAATGTGGTAAGTGATGTTTGGGTGTTAGCTGATTGTTTGTAAATCCTAGCAAGTGATTAACTGAAATTATACAGGTGTTTTTCGTGATGATTGATTTGTGATTGTATGATTCTGTACTATTATTACATGTCTTATGTTACTTAAACATGCCTTTGTTTTCCATTAGTATTGATCTTATTTTAAGCATGCCTACTGTTACTATTACTGATTACATGTTAAGCATGCCCAATGTTCTGCTACTGTTATTGATTGCATGTTAAACATGCCTACTATTTCTGCTAAACTAATTGCATATTGAAACATGCCTTATGTATTGATTCTGTTACTGTCATTAGTCTGTCATAACTAGAGCCACTTTATGACTCTCCTCTCAACTAGATGAGGAACAAATTGTTAGGATAATTAGGCCCAAAGCCCAAATGGATTTGGGCCAAATCACAATGAGCTTGCGGGATGAGCTCGCAGGATCAACTCACAAGCCAGGCTCATAGGTCGAGCTAGCTCTCTTGTGAAGTTACATGTGTATAAAACCTTATAAACACGTGTTGAGTCCAGAGTAGAATATGTGTCTATATGCATGAAGCCTACCTAGCATGTCATGTCAATGAACAATACCCCTATTAGCATGTCATGTCAATGAACAATACCTCTATCATATAAATATATAGACACCACTACCTGAGGAAGATAGAGAAAAACACAACAAAGGGCAACAAGTATAAGGACACAAATTTGTAGCAACGAATTTTGGTCTTCAAGGAAATTTGGGGTTCCATATTGTCATGGGCAACATGTTATTTAGGTGTCATAATTTTGTTTTCTAAATTGTTAGAGTCATACTCTTCATACTTCTATTTGATTTGATTGTATTTATGATTTGGTGCGATATTTGGGTTTGATTACTATAATCATTTATGCTTAATGCATGCACTTTCTATCCATCTCAAGAAACGCTGAAGCATTTTAGTTTTTTGGTATTATCCTGGACTTACAACATCATTTATGCTCTTCAAATAAGATGAATAAACATTTCAGTTCTAGTTCCAATACATTATCTATATGTAGGATATTCACCCTTCACTAAGTTTCAACTTTTCATTTTCACGATAGTTGCTACCACCTAACCAAATTAAGATCAAGACGAAAGATTATCCAAACCATGTGCTATGTCTACAAATATGTGGGTGACAATTTTCTGTAATTAAAGAGCTTAATGATCATATTTTAAGTATGTATTTTTTACAATTAAATTTTTTATAATTTTTTTTAATTATTTTGTGTGTATTTTTATTTATATTTATATTTTGTATGTTTTTTAAATAAAATATTATGTATTTTATATAAAAAGGTGAAAATTTAAACAATTTTTTTAACTTTTAAGATTCAAGACTAAATTGATAGAATGTGTAATTTATGGGTTAAATTTGTTGATTTTTTTTAAAATTAAGACCAATTTGATAGAATCTGTAATCATTTAAAGAATTAAATTTATTATTATGCCGATAAAAAATAGTTATGACAACAGTCTATTAGTGATTCGATAAAAAGTGAATAAAATATCAAATGGTGATAGTGACTAAAATAGGATCTTTTGGACCTAAATGATCAAAACAAAAATACCTTAATAACTAGATGACTATTTGTGAAATTTGCCCTAAAACTTATTAAGCGTTCAGTAAAAACAAATTCTTAATTAAACTGTACAATATTATTCATCTAACATCTCATCATTAAAAAAACTTATCCAGTAATTTATTAAATATCATTATTTTTCAAAATGTAAATTTTATATTTAAACTTTATATTTTCATATTTGACTGTGAAAATTTGTAATATCGTAACAGGCCTCTTACTCTCGACATCAACGGAGCGTGTGATGGAAATTTTTGGGGTTTAATTTACAATATATATATATATATATATATATATATTATTTTGATACTTAAAACATTTTCTCTACTAACCTTTTTTTTCATATTAATAATGACATTGTAGTAATGGAATTCTTGTAGTAAAATAACATCAATTGGGAACGTGTGCCTTTAATAGACAATGACATCGTAGTAATGGAATTCTTGTTGTTAAATAACTGCTCCACATCCCATTTTTTGCGACTAACTTTTTTCATATCAATAACAATATTTTTGTCACAAGAAATTTATAAAAATACATTTAGCATTTTATTTGATTTTCATAACGTTTTATGAATAAGCCAAAAGATCTTTTCAATGTCAGCGTAAACTTTTATAAATCCTCTTTTCTTTTTAAGGAAAAAAAAGTACTTTAAAAATTAATAATATTTGTTGGATCAAGTGGTAAAATATTTGATAATTCTTAAATAAGATCTAAGACTCAAGTCTTGTGAATGGAAACTATTGAAAGAGCTTCGTCTTTTTTAAGGTTCAGCTCAGTTCAACTCTAGATTATCAAAACCAAATATGACTATTGAATATAAAAAGATCTTTGGAAATAAAAACTTTTTTCAAAACTTGTATTTTATTGGCCAATTTTCTTGGTACTTTTTGTTAGAACCTACAATCAATAATTGTACATAAAACAGGCAGTGCTAAGTAAAGTGTTAGTTGCAGTGTCCACTGAAGGTGGCATTGTAACAAGAACAAAAAGGAAATACAAACAAGTTTACACAATTCGATTTTTCTATATTTGTGAAGTGTAGCTCAATGAGATAATTCATTATCTTTAAATTCAATACAACAAGTTATTTAAGTCTTATCACACATTGGTATATTAACCTCACTCTTGTGAAAGAAGATCTAGATCATTCACCTATAAGTTCTCCTCCTAAAAACTTAGGTCGTAAACCAAGAAATAAACTTATCTACACTCTCAATTACAAATTCCTCAATGAATATATAAGTGCTAAAAACTCTCAATACAAGACCTATACAAATCTCCTCAGGTATATAAGGTTTAGAGACTTGCTAACATTCTAGATCAAATACAATAAATTCCCCCTAAAAACTACAGGTTTGCTAAATACTAGATCAATTACAATAAATTCTTCCTAAAAAGTTGCTGCTAAAATGGCATACACAATGCATTAATAAAGTCCAAGATAAGTAGGAACATTCGAGATAAGTCTTCAATACAGTTTCAATTCAATCCCTTTATTTTGAGGGATCCAATTACTTGATCAAATCTTCAAGATATATTGCTTCAAGATAGGAGTGAGCCTTCGATTGAATTGAGTGAAAAAATTTTGAGTTAATCAAGTTGACAAGTACTATGTTATCATCCTAACTTGATTTGAAATTTTTTCGAATCGAGTCGAGTTGAATCGAGTGAAGTTGTTTGAGTTAAAATAAAAAATAAAACATGTTAAATTAAAAAATTGATACAATATAACTAATTTCATATTAGAGTATAGAAATTTGAAACCATATATATACTTTAGTAAGATAAACTTGAATCATTAATTTATTTATTTAGGTCCCAAAAATATTATTTTCGAAAAATTTTAAAATTTGAACTTTTTTATAATCTTTAGATTTTTTTTTAAATTTTTATAATTTAAAAAATATATAAATTTTATAAATATTTTGAATTTTAAAAATTATTTTGAATTTTTGAAAATTATTTTGAATTATTTTGTATTTTTTGTTGAGAGATCAATTTGCTCATTTTCAAAATTGACAAGGACCAAAAGGGTATTTATATCAATTTTTTATTTGAATTATTCAAGTTATTTAAATTGTAAAATTCAACTCGACTTGAACTTGAAACTCGAATTACTTATTTGAGTTGACTCGAATAACTCGATTCAATTAACTTGAAATTCGATTTTTTTCAAATTAAATCGAATTTTGTTCACCCCTACTTCAAGATGGGCTATCATACTACCACTAATGAATAAGATTCACATTTGGTATATGTACTTTCATAAAATGTCAAATGTAGTTCATGTACTTTGAAAATGCCTAATGTAGTATCTGAACTATTAATCTGTATATTATTATGATATTTAGAATTAACATCGTTAATAAATGCTAAACCAATCAATAAAAATTGGGCATGTGTTTTTTTCCAAATAACCAATTTCACATGAATAATATATCAATATATGAAAACTGAATAAAAAATAAAATGAAATTAAAAAAAAAAAAAAAAAAACTAACCACATACAACTAGTAATAAAGAAGTAGAGTTAAAGTTAAAGTGAAAGGTAAAAAAAAAAATTAAAGAGTTTCGTGAAGTTCATCATGAAAAGTAAAGGAATTAAGCAATTCATTATGAAAGCATTTCTTCTTCTCCAAATACCAACACCAGTTTCGTGAAGCCTTAAATGTTTGCTTGAGATTTTTCTTAGAGGAAATATGAAAAGCAAAATTTAGGAATAGGTTTGGGCTTACAATTCTTATTTCTTAACTCAAAATTTCTCCTTTTTCTTTTTTAATTTCCAAAATTTTTACAAGCCGAAATTTTCTAAATTTGATTTACTTTCTCTTGTGATTTGGTTGGTGTACTTTAGGTATTATTTGTTCGATTTGGTGTTTTTTTTCATTGAAAATTTTTGTGCCAAAAATAATATTTTATATTTTAACAGGTTTGAGTCTTGGCAAAATTAATCTCTTGCTTGCTTTTTTTTTTTTTTTTTTATGTTGAATGGAGGTTGAATAACTTGTTTTTCGCTTATTATAAGATTCTGTTAATTTTGCTTTTTAATTTTTTTTTATTCATCTTAAACTAAGAAAAAAGGTGAAAATTTTTTTTTAAAAAAATTTTGAAGAAAATCAAGATCAAAATTTAGAATAAAGTTAGCAAAATAAGCTTGAGTCCAAACGCCTGTGACACAAGCAACTTGGCCCACTTCAAGACCCATGATGAAGATGGACTTCATTTCCATCAAGGTCCAATCACGATATCTAAATTCAAGTAGTTGAAGTTAAATTATTCGTTTAAAACTTTATTTTACACATAAATTACGAGTCAAAAATTAACTTGAAAATATGAAGTCAAATTTTATTGATAATTTCAAAAACAGGTTACAATATCAAGATTTCTTTACAAAGAAAGCTCATTTGATTGTTCTCTCTAGTTTGACTTTGATCCAAGTTGTTCTCTCTAGTTTGACTTTGATCCAAGAGTCATTTGACTTGCTTTTGGATGAATGCTGATTGCTTCAAGTGTTGTGTTGACTTGCTTTTAAAACAAATTTAGACCTCATTTTTTCAATTGATTTGGATTGAAATGTGGCTTTCTTCAAAAACAACTTTTTGTTTCTTTTCCAAGGTTAAACTAGATTGAAAAGCAACTTTTCTTCATAATGGTTATATTGTTTGCTAGAATTTCTCCAAGTTCTTCGGCTTCTTCAAAGATTTTTACTAAGATCTTTTGAGCTTCTTGAACTTATGTATTTGTAAAATAGGTTGGGTGACCCTTTTTTATAGTGTCAATTACTTAAATATAATAGAGTTCTTGTATAATTTAATTGCTCCATTTGATCCAATCATAAGTAAAAGAGAGTTTTTATAAAATATAGTTGTTCTATTTTATTGTTCTACAAGAACTTAAATTTATATATTTATTATTTATCTCTTATAATTTAATTAATTAGAGATAAAATAGTCCTTTGATATTATCTCTTAATTCTTTTATTTTTAATTAGTGACAATACATAAATTTATTATTTCTCTTAGTTAATTTAAATTAATTAAAGAAAAAATAATTATGACATAGATATGATGTAATCATTTTTCACCATGATAACTTCAACTTTGACCTATGTAATTAGAGCTAGCAAACTATTGGGCTTGGCAAGCTTGGATTGGGTATAGTTCGAACTCGAATTTTCTCAAGCTTGAGCCCTTTCGAACTCAGATTTTTTTGAATTTGGGCTCGGATCGAGCTGGGCGAATTTTGACAGATTCAAATAATTTTGAATTTTCTAAGTTACAAATATTTTTAGTTTGAATGTAATAATTTATTTTACTTTTATACAATGACAACACAATTCAAATTTGTTGTATAAAAAATATAAATTATATACTCCATGGCCTTGAAATAGCTTGGTAGAAGGGATACACCAATGTGATATTTGAATTTGACAATAAAAGTCTAATGAATATGCTAACATATGCTTCAGTAGGGTCATAATCAACAACTTTAGCCTGAAGAATAAAGGAGGAATGTAGGTGCAACTAGATTGTCAAAATCTAACATGTCTTCCGTGAAATAAATAAAATGGTTGATTGCATAACCAAGTCTTGTTCTAGAAATAAATACGAACCGAAAATTATTGATTTCCCCATGTTTGGTGTTAGGCAACTTCTTTTAGAGGATAAAATGGGGGACTTTCATGTAAGAAAGATTAGATCTTAAAAGGTTGTTGTATGCCTTCCTTACTTATAAAAAAAAAAGTTATATTAATTATTATTATATATTATAATTCATGTTACTTTTATACTGTATCTTTTATTATATTCTATAATATAATAGTAGTATATTATATATTAATTGTTATCATATATTATAGTTTATTATTATACTGGTTGAATTATGGTCTAAGTCTCTATACTTTTCATACATTTGAAAGTTAGTCCTCCTACTATATTATATATTGTTATATCATATCATATAATATTTTAGTATTTTATATATATATGTATCGATGATTAAACATTATAATATCATGTAATACTATAAATTTTATTATAATCTATATTGTAATAATAGTTATATATAATAGTAGTACATTATATGTTAATTATTATATATTATTGTTTATTATTATATTAGTTCAAATATGCTTTAAATCCTTATACTTTTGTAATATTATTATAATATCAAGGAATATGTAATATTTAGTAATGCTTCTCCGAGCATGTAACAGCCCAAATTTCAGTGGTGTTGGAATAGTGATTCGAAATCACTAAATCCGACCAAAGAGTAAGAAAATATTATTAATTTAATGTGTATAAGTTAAATGTGAAGTTAGGAAAATAATTGAAATAGTGAATAGTATTTTAGTAATAAATATTAAATAATTTAGAAGTGAAAATGAGGTATTGAGACCTCGGGATATTAAACTGAGCCATAAATATTTTTATAAATATTTATGGAGTGTTAATAAGTTAGTATTAAGGTTTTGTTAAGAAATTTTAAGGTTTCGGTGGTCAATTGAGTAAAAAAGGACTAAATTGAATAAAGTGCAAAATTGTGGAAAGTGATTAAATAGCATGAAGGCTAAATGAAGAGGGACTTAAAGTGTAATTAAGCCCAAAGTTAAATGGGCTGGACGGATGGGTTGAAAATTGGCTGAAATATAGTGTGAACTAATGGCAATTTTGTAAATAAGTTGAAATCCAATAGTATTATATGGATTAAATTAGAAGAAATATCTAGATTTTTTATTTTCTTTCATCTTCTCCAGCAAAAACACCATAGGAGGGTTTCTAAAAGCTGGGTTTTCTTATTTTTACTGCAAGTAAGTTCAAATCTTGATTATTTCTTGTAATTTTTGTATTTTTGTGACTTTTACAACTAGGTCCTCTTGTCTAATTCAATAGTTTTTGATTTTATGGTTGATTTTGCAAGTTGCTATGAATATGAATATGTGCTGGAAGTATGTGATGATTTAGCATGGAATTAAAGCATTAATTTGTTTATATGTTGATTTTATTGAAAGAATTGAATAGAAGTGAATATTTAGGGACCTATTTGTAAAAGAGTTTGAAATTAGGGTTTTATCTGGGAATTTTGAATTCTAATGGTTATAAAATAGCTTATAAGATTTAGATAAAGTGTTAATTGAGGAGAAAAGGTTTTATTGATGAGTTAATTGGTCAATGACCAAATTGTGAAAACTACAAAATTTGGGGCAAAAGTGTAATTTCAAGAATTAAAAGGTACAATTTTTGGATTGTAGTAAAATTGAAATAAATGCTAATAAATGAATGGTTTTGTAATTATAGATCAAGAAATTGAAGCAAATCGAGGAAAGGAGAAAATAGCCGAATAATTCTTGAACTCCTACAACTTTTGTAAACTAGCCCAGGTAAGTTCATGTGGCTAAATTTTAATGATCATTGCTAATATTATGAATTTTGTAATGTGTTATATGATGTGTATGTGACAAAATTATGTGATAAAATTATAAACAATGTAAAAGTATGAAATTGTAGGAAACTATCGGATTGAGTACCTTTGTCTCATGATAAGTGACGAATTGACAGAAAAAGACCATGGTTGGACCATGGCAACAAATGATAAGTGATCTCCGTACAAGACCATAGCTAGGCTATGACATCAGAAAACAAATGACAAGTGATTCCTGTATAAGACCATAGCTGGGCTATGGCATCGGTGAAGTGTGCCAAGTGATTTCCGTATAAGACCATAGCTAGGCTATGGCATCGAAGAAAAGTGATATGTGACCCGTGTAAGACCATATCCGGGATATGGCCTCGGTATGATATGTGATCCATGTAAGACCATGGCTGGGCTATGGCTTCGGAAAAAGGAAACGTGATTATGTGTAAATCCATAGTTCTACTATGGTAAAAAGAAGGCAATGTACTCAATTCCGTATAGTTCCTAATTTGAGAAGAAAAGATAAATGGTAAATGGCCTAAAAGGATGAAGTTCGAGTATGGGTATTATTGAATGATACTAAGTAAAATTGATTTGATTTGTGAATGACAGGGGATAGTAGTGAAATGTATACTATGTGAATGATTTATTATTTTGGTAAGTTTATTTTCCAAGCCTATGAACTTACTAAGCTTCCATAAGCTTACTTGAATGTGTTTATCATGTTTTGTAAATTAACGTGAGTTCGGAGGATCGGATCATCACGAGGAATCACACTATCCTGATATTCTCCGGTAGCTTTTGGGTTATTATCTTTTGGTTTATATGGCATGTATAAATTGATTGGTTAGATGAAATTATTGATAGTTATATTATGTGAAAAGTGACGAAATGCATATGTGTATGGAATTTAGTTTGTTGGTTAAAAGATTAAATTATCATTATAAGGGTAGGATATATATTAGGTTTTGTTCAAATTACTTATGTGTGTATGTATATTAGATTTTGGGTATAATGTGATATGTAACACTTATGAAGCATTTGATATGAATAAATGAATATTTACTAAGTTTGATAGATGAAATGAATGTCATTTGATCAATATTTATAAGTAAATGAATTGGGTATGAATTAGGTACATTTAGTGGGTAAAAGTAGCTTAAAAATAGTGAAAAATGATGTTTTCACACGGCCAAGACACATAGGCATGTGCCCAGGCCGTGTGGCAAAGTCAGTGTTGCCCACGGGCAAGCCACACAGGGGTGTCCCAGGCCACACGGCCATGTCCCAAACCACACGGCCATGTGCCCCTGTCTTCCAAGAAAAATTTTTAAAGTTCCCGGTTTAATCCCAGATCAATTTCTAAACTTATTTTGGGCCCCTTAGGCTTATATTAAGGACTAATTGATGGAAATTAGAAGGTTATAAAATTGAAACTCAAATTTAAGTCCCAATTTTTATTCGTTTACTAATGTATAAGTTTGGTAATACTCGTAACCCTATTTCGGCGATCGTTTGGGGTTAGGGGGTGTTACATAGCATATTGGGTTGTGTGTTAATGCAAAATGACAAGGTAATTGCTTATGCGTCCCGACAATTGAAGCCGTATGAATGCAATTATTTGACTCATGGTTTAGAGCCACATGTCATGGTATTTGCTCTAAAAATCCAGATGTACTATCTGTACAGTGAAAATTGTTATATCTATACAGATCATAAAAGTCTCATATATCTCCTCACCTAAAAGGTGTTAATTTTGAGTTAGTGTCACTAGATTGAAGTGTTGAAAGATTATAATTGCATAATTGATTATCATATCGGGAAAGCTAATGTAGTATCTAATGCCTTGAGCTATGAAATATTAGTAAAATTGATATCAATGTTTTCTCATTTAAATGTGATGATGGCTACTTGTTAGCTGAGTTGAAAGTAAAATTTAGGTTGACTGATTAGATTAGAGAGACACAACCTGCGGGTGTTAAGATAGTTGAGAAGAGAAAGCTCATTTAGCAAGGCGATGGAAAGGATTTCAACATCGATAAAAATAATTCTCTTTGATTTCATAATTGAATTTGTGTACCTGAGAATGTTGAATTGAAGCAATTGGTTTTATGTGAAGCTCATGATGATCCATTTGCTATGCATCCTAGTGGTGCAAAAAAGTATCGTGACTTACGAGAATCATGTTGATGGTCAGGTATGAAAAGGGAAATCGTTGAATATGTATTAAAATGTTTGACTTGCCAATGAGTGAAAGTTAAATATCAAGATCCCTTTGGGTTGTTGCAACCTATTTCAATTCCTGAGTGGAAATGGGAGTGAATCTCTTTGGATTTCATTGTTAGTCTACCAACTTTGCCGAATGATCATGCCCTAACGCACATGCGCCAAGGCTTAAAATAACGCAATTAAATAAAGATGAAGAGTGGTGTCTGCAAGCAAACAAGTCAAATTGTAATATAGTTTAAATTTACAATGAAATACTGGAAGTAGTTAGAGGATCGTACCTAGGGAATTGCTAAAGTTGGTGAAAACTGTTACTAAATTAACTATCTGAAAACAAGTACTAGTCTAATCGAATTACAAATTAGTAGTGCAAATCCATGATTGAATTGAACTAAAGCTATCTAAGCTAAAACTAATTTTAACTTACTAATTACTAATGAATTCTTATTTCGCAATTAAACTATGCACAAGTCAATTAATTAATTTGTAACACCCTACTATTCGATCTGACCCTTGAGTCCGAGTTACAAGATGCCACATTCTTTTCTAGAGCAACTACGGTTAAAGTGCAAACAATTCATAGCAGTCAATAATTAAAATTCAATTAAAACATACATTTGACATGAAATAGAGTCAATTTTGGGTCTTACACAAGCTTACGTAAGCTCTAAAGCTAACCCGAGATAAAAATAAGACTTAATTGTAAAGAATTTAAAATGCAGGATCGATGTCGTGACGTCACTTTTCTACCCCACCAAACATACCCTAAATTCTTGATCACCTAAGTTCAGATTTCTAAGAAAGTGATTTTTTTATTTTATATTAAAAATAAATTACCTATATAATCCTACTAATATATTACTTTTATTATATAAATATGACTTATTTGTATTTTTCAACTAATTTCACGTAGGATTAATTTATGACATGATGTTAAAAGTTAATATACCATAGATAACACTCAATATATTATTAACATTATTGTACAATTTGGTATTCATATAAACATTTATTAATTTTAAATTTTAAGTTTTCACTTTTTTTTTTCTTTTAAGTAAAAGTAAAATTCATTATAATGAACATTTTTTAAAAAAAAATTCTAATACAAAAGATTTTGAATTATTTAAATTAATTTAAATTTAAAATAATTAAAATTTGAGAAAGCTAATATCGAAAATTAACCAAATCCAAAACATCTAAATTCAATAAATTTAAGTCAATAATTTAATTTTATGCAAACACGAAATTATCCACTTTCGAATGAATATGAGCTCTAAATAATTTAAATTCAAAACCATTCATGCAGATCCACTCATTTACCTCCTATATACGAATATGACAATGATCTTGACGCACCAATCTCTATGTTTAGCAATAATTGAAATTTCTAGTATTTTAGAAAATGACAATAGACAAGAAAAGGGATCCGTGGGCACTAGGTTGATGAATATTGTTGCTTCATAGTGCATGAACAGCCCCCTTTTTTGTATTATTAGATCAAAAAACCATTTGTATTGAAGAAAAATCTTAATTCAAACCCTCTTTGGGAAGAAAGACACCGAATAAGACAACCCAAAGCCAACGGCAATAGACAAAACGTAACCATCCCATCCCATGTTGCATATACTAATGGACGGTATTGGATAACCCTTCATATCACAATTTCACATAAAAGCTCTTATATTAAAATTTTGAATTGTATTTTAATTTTTTTACTTAAAAATAGATAAATTATTCTTTGTACATTAGATAAAAAAAATAAATTGGCTATTCTGTTAAAAATTCAATTTATTATTGTTAAAAATTGATCTATATATATATATACGTTAACTTAACATGGCACACTGTGTGTCACTTCAATCACACCAGTTTTAACAAAAAATTACTAATTTACTCTTTACTTTAACTTATAAAATAATTAGCCTAATTTTTAAATAAAAGAAATAAAATATGATATGAATTAACCCTTTTTACTTTACATTTACCGCCTTTTCAATACTAACAAAATTTGGGAAATAAGAAAAGCTTAAACAATACTATATCAATAGGACCACCTTTTGAGAAAAGTTTCTGCATTTACATTATTACATACATGGGCTTTCCTCAAAGACAGTTTGGTCCACCTTAAAAGCTTCCATCATCATCAAATTCACACTCTCATTTACTGTTTACATAAATTAGGAAAATATCTTAGACTTGTTAGATTTCATATCTAAACCTCTCATCATTCTTCTATCTTTCAATTTATTGTATGCATTTTTCAAAGATTCCTTACTAAAAAGTTTTAGCAATGCCAGCGAGTGAAATTATTATGTTACTGAAATTTTGTTATTTGTTAAAAGACATCACACCAAAGCTAACATTTTAAAGCAACTAAAACAGCCTGGTATTCAACATATAAAAAGAAAGCTGCAAAAGCAAAAGCAAAAGTAATAATTACAACTACCAATATCCACCCAACATGAACCAAATAGAACAGATTTCCACCTCAAAGTATAAATGAAAAAAAAAAAAATACAAATCCAACGACCAATGGAGAATTAGAGGGATAGAAGAAAAAAAGAAAATGACAATGACAATGGGCGCCTAATAAGGAATATGAGACCGGGAGAGAGTCGAGCATACAACAAGGCCTAAGGCCACCAAACTTAACATGCTAATTATGGACATTCAAAGAAAAAAAAAAGAACAGAAAAATGCATTGGTAATCCATTTAACCCACTTGCATAATGGTGTGTGGTGGCCTGCTTGAGCTAATCAGCTAACTCATCCAGGACCATCTTCATTGATCTTATCAGGCAGGCTGTGGGATCAGATCGTCTCGCAAACTAGATTGACGTAGCTCCTCGATTCGGCTCCTCACTTGAGACATGGTGGGGCGCTTGTCAGGGTATTGTGCAGCACAATCAACAGCAAGTTGCAAGAGTTGGACCATCTCTTCCTCCACATTCTGATACCTAAGGAGCTCAAGATCAAACACCTCAGAAGTCCATTCTTCACGAACAACAGACTGCACCCACCTCGGGAGGTCAATTCCTTCCTCGTTCAAGATTGAATGGGTGGGGGCTTTCCCAGTCAATAACTCCAAAAGCAACACACCAAAGCTATAAACATCAGCCTTTTGTGATACTTTGCGGGGGTCAGTCACCTCTGGTGCCCGGTACCCCAGCACTCTATTTGGACTGGACGATGAACCTACAATGTTTGCCAGTCCAAAATCCGAAACTCGAGCTTCATAGGATTTAGTGAGGAGGATATTTGAAGATTTTATGTTTCCATGAGAGACATTAGGGCCTTGAGAGTGGAGGTATTCAATTCCACAGGCAGCTCCAAGAGCAATTCCAGACCTAATGTCCCAGTTCAGTGGAGTCCTTCCTGCCCCTTTATTCCCTGCATCCCAAAATTAACAGAGCAATGAAAGAAAAATTAAAAGGTAAATACAGCATGAGGATATTTGTTATCATTACAGATTATGATGGAATCTGCAGAAATGGCAGAGAGGTAAATGAAACATCAATGCAACATGAGAAGCTCATAACAAGAGAGGTAAATGGCAGAATGAGAAGATCAATGCAACCCCATTCAAATTGATTTTCATGTTTCCATGAAATACCAATGAAGAATTACACTCTTTTAAGCATTCCTAATTTATCAGTTTTTTTAAAAGAGAATCAATCCATAATCCTCTCAGAGATGATGAAGACATACCAAATGAATCTTCAGGTAGATACGGTGATGACAGTTAATAAATAGTGTCACAATTAAAATAGTACAGATTATGATAAACTTCTAAAGGATCTAAAACTAAGAGTTCAGATGATAACAAATAATGGTAGTAAAAAAAGGAGTGACCCTGACCATCTCCACTCCAGCATCAACAGATGATGAAGAATGGAAATGATAGCATAAATCTGAAAAACGAAAAACAAGAATAAATTATCCAAGAATAGGATAAAATGCTCTCACCATGCAAAAGCGCAGATAAGCTTCCCATTGGCATGTAATCATAAACAAGAAGCTTCTCATCCCTACTAAAATAGTAAGCTCTGAGAGGGACCAAATGCTGATGATCCATAGCTCCAACCCCTTCGATCTTATCCTTAAATTCCCTCTCAGATATAGTGACATCCTTGAGTCTCTTAACAGCCACTGCATTTCCACCTTCCAACACTGCTTTATATGCCGTTCCAAACGTGCCTTTACCTAAAACCTCTGCAGAAGCTCTCAACAAATCCTCCAAGTCAAACACTCGCGTTGCATTCCCAAAGAAGACCAACTTCTTAGCTCCGGTCCCACTGTTTTCGGCCGCTTTGGCTCCACCACCCACCATTGCAGCTACTGCCGCCGCTGCCACTGAATACCCATTCCCATTCGCATATCCACCATTCTCCATTTCCCCACCTGATTTCTCCCCAGGAATCTCCATTTCTTGATTCTTAAGCGAAGTGATGTCAATTGACCTCGATTTCTTGCTGCTTTTCTTTCTACATAAAATCATTAAAATCACAACAATCAGAAGAAATCCCAGCACAGATCCAATAACAATACCTGCAATTGCACCCCCAGACAACTTGCTTTTCTTCTTTTTCTCCGGTTTATTCTCATTGGTTGGATTGGCGGGCTCACTTGTATTCCCAGGAGCAGCAGTAGCAGTGGCAGGGCAAGCCTTGTCAAGTGGTTTCCCACAAAGCAAATTCCCCAGAAAAGCATTGGATCCATATTTCTGTAACCCCTTGGGGATTGAGCCGTTCAACAAATTATTTGACACATTAAATTGGTCGAGGTTTTGCAAAGAACCCAACTCAGGTACCGACCCAGAAAGACTGTTGCTGTCAAGAAGCAAAGTTCTTAACCTCGTCAAATTGTTGAATCCAACAGAGACTTCCCCAGAAAAGTTGTTCCCAGAAAGACTTAGCCTCACTAAATCATGAAGACCAAAGAGGAACTCCGGTATCTCACCCGAAAAATGGTTTCCCTGCAAGTAAAGGTTTCGGAGGTTTTGACAGAGAGCAAGATCCGAAGGCAGTGGTGCAGTTAACGAGTTGAGACGTAGACTGAGGGTGCGCAGCTGAGTCAAGTTCCCGAAAATGCCAGTCGGAATTTGGCCAGAGAGAGCAACACCAGGTAGTCTAAGCATTGTGACGCGGTTCCGCTCGCACGTAACCCCAGCCCACGAGCATGGACTCTGGTTCGAGACGTTCCATAAGAGGGTTCTGCCTCCGACTGAGGAACGAAGGCTCAAAAGAGCAGCTCTGTCAGTGACAAGATCTGGTTTGGCCACCTGCAGTAGGAGTGAAGAAAGAATGGCAATGAAAAAAAACTGGGTGAGCATTTTGGGTGATGGCGAAGACAAGGAGAACAAGGATAGGAATATAATAGGATAATGTGGGTGGAATACTGATCTGAAACAGCTTTCTTTTCTCTTTTGGGCCTAGATTGGAGGCATTGCAAGAAGAAAAGAAAAAGTGTTAATGAGAGAGCATTTTTTCTGTGGTGATAGGTAAAGAGTGGGTGGGTAGTGATGAGTGCCAAAAAGGAACAAGAAAGAGAGAGAAAGAATAGAGTGAGGCAAACCCTAGCTGTTTTACAGTAAGGATGGCTGCAGCTGGTTCGTCAACCCCGTTTCCCTTTTTCTTCTTTTCTTATTTGTCTTTCTTAGGTTTTCTTTATTATTATTAAATACGTAAATTAAAACATTTTTAGTACAAACAACAAGCCATTCGTTTTTGGCCTTTTCCTACTGATGCATCTTCAGGCTTCGGCGCTTTTAACTGCTGCAACCCATTAATTATAATTAAAATATTCACTAATTCCTCCTGATCCACAATTATATCTCGGAATTATTATTATTTTTGGATGAATGTTATAAAATCTGAGTATAATTTTAAGTTAAAATTAGTAAAACATACTTCATTCACTCTTATGTTATTATTGGTGTAGGAAGATAATTTTAGGCATGATGAAATAAATAAAAGTATATATAAATTTTTATGATTTTTTTCCTTCTTCCTGTACGAAGAATGATTTCGTTGGCTGATAATTGATATGGGAATGTTTGGATGAGATTTTCGGTAATAAAATAATTATTCTTTGTTAAAAAATATTGTTGTTATTAATGACAGATAATCTCACTATCACATGTTTTGTAAATAATTTTAGCAAAGTTGTTAACTGAAAAGGTGTGAGCGATGTTGTTGTTGTTGTCTTCTTTTTTTTTTTTTTTTTTTTTTAAGATTGAAAATTAAAAGATTAGGGATGGAAGTAGGCATTCTGATAAATAGGTATAATAATTTATTTAGTTTTTTAATTTTATGAAAAAAATATTTTAATTTAAGAATTTATTTTATTTGTCAAATCATCTTAAAATAGATAAAAAATTTATATTTATTAATTTTATTGACATGATATCCACGTGTATGTCATGTTAGCAATTATTTAATTTTTAAACATTAAAAAAATTTACAATGTTTTTAAATTTTTTAAAATTAAAAAAATTAATTAATTGCTAACATGAATACCATGTCAGTACAATTAACAAACGTAATTTTTCTATCTATTTTGAGTTGATTTGAGAAATGACATAAGTTTAAGGGCTAAAAGAGATAAAAATTTAAATGGGATACTAAAATATTTTTTTAAAAGTTAGAGAGCCAAATAAATCATTATGCCTATAAAAATAACAATTTCATTTGCATTTAATAACTTTGATTAATTTTCATTAAAACCAAAAATGAAAAAAAAAAGTATAAATTAACTTTCATTAATTATCTGTTTAACAAATTTAACATATTTCAATTATTTTTATATTAAAAATATTTTACTCTTATATTACATTTTGTTTGTGGTTTATATGTTCTTAGTTTTTAATTGATATTATTATTAGTGAGGTTTTTGTATTATCAATTATTTTGTCTTAATTTTTTCCTTTATTCTTATAATCAATTTTCACTTTTACCATTTTAATAAAAATTTTAACTTCATTTATAATTAAAAATATTTTAATAGAATATACTTTTAAATAATTTGAATTTCTATGTCGATTAAATGTCAAAATTTTATATTTTAACCAAATAAATAAAATAAAAACTTACTCTTTATTTAAAAATTCGATCCGACTCGATATTTCTAGAAAATAATTTTTGTAAAATAATTTCTGGAAAATGACTTACTTTTTCTAGAAAAGCTAATATTTTCTGATGTTTGGATGAATCTGTGTAAAATAATTTTTGTTGTTTGAAAATTTTCCTAAAAATATTTCATAAAAGTTGTTTTTAATGAAACAAGCATACATTTGAGATTATGATAAGTAGTGAATTGATTACAAAGTGATGTTAAGGTAAAATTATAATAAATAATAAATCTCTATGATGTTAAGGATTAAATTGTAAACTTTGTAAAACTTATAATTGAAATAAGAGAAGTGACATGCATGAAAATTTGTCATGTGAAATGATTTATTATAATGAATTATTTGATTGAAGTGCTTATATGGTGAAAAATAAATTACATGGCAATAGAGACTAAAGTGTGGAACAATTTAATATGCGAATAAGGAAATTATTGTAAAAGTTTAACGAATGTGTTATGAGTGAAATTGTGGAAAAGTATGGAACTTTTATGATAGCAATGACTAAATTGTTAAACTTGAGAAAATATGTGGATGAAATAATAGAAGTGAAATAAATAGAAATTTGATATGTGAAGCAATATATTGAGATAAATTATGTGATTATAATGTAACAAGAAATAAAATTGATTTAATGTGATTAATTAGTGAATATTGAACTTTTAAGACAAAAAGGGACTAAATTAAAAAGTTATAAAAGTTTACATGAAAATATTTGATAAGTGAAGAATGTAGTAGATAATGTAACATCTCGGTGCTTTAACTCAATATTTGGGTTAGGTATAGGTGTGTTAAAATGAACAGAAAGTTATCATTTTAAAAAATGTTTTACAGAAAAAATTTTAGCAAAACATTTTACGAGAATAAAAAGATAATTTTATGTTAACTAGAAAAACGAACATCGAAAAAAACTAAAAATATTTTGAGTAAAAATTTTTATGTTTGACTGAGCCTTAGATTAGAAAAAGTAAATAAAATAATATAACCTACGTTAAATAATAATTCCGTATAATAATTACTATATTTACTACTGTATGTGTAGATGATTGATTTTCCATAAAATTAAAGGACTGCCATTAATTCTTTTTATTTCTTTAAGTACATATCATTTCTCTTTATTGAGTTAATATCATCTATTGACCTAACTCAATTAGTTATTTATAAAATAAATTATATAATTACGCAGGTGTTTTTATCTTTGAACAATAAACCCCACGTATATAAAGCTTTTGCTTTCATCATTTAAATTAAAAAAAAAATTATTATTTTTATATGAACTCGAAATAGTGTATTGGTTATGTAAAATTTTCACCCATTTTAATTAATAGTTTTAAAATTTTTATCTAAATGCATGATATAATTTTTTATAAAAAAAAATTGTTTATTTTCTATATAAACCGAGACACTAAAGAAAAAATTGAAACAATCCCACATGAAGAACTTGAAATTTTGAAACTTCAAAATTTTATCATTTGTCAGATCATGCATTCAATATCTAAAAATTCTTTCTTAAAAATTGTATAAAAATAATAATATAAGAGAATCTCGAGATCTTACTATCATAATATAAATTGTATAAATCCCAGTCCAAGAGAATTCCGTTGGACATAATTTACATTATAATAATATCGATTTGTCTAAAAATTATAATTAATTTCAGAAAATTAAGTAAAAAATGGGTACTATAAGTAATTAATTTGTTATGTATATACCTAAATTTTAGAATAATTTTAAGGTTTTTGCAAGACTATGTTACATATTTGTGGGTTAAGAAATTTCAAATAGAGTATACTTTCGGTATATACTATTTATATTTTGTTTTCAAATAATTGTATTTAAGGTTGATTACCTTTTGAATTTGCATTTAATTTAACTTTCTGATGTTGATTTTTTTTAAATGTTTGATTAAATAATAAATTTTGAACGAGAATTATGTTGTGAGTGAAACTATGACTATTGAACTAGGAAACCAACCTACCATGATTGTTGAACTAGCAAACCAAACCAAGCCTCCACCTGAGCCCAGCAATGCTACGCGACAACGAAGACTACCAAGGAGATTCATTGATTTTGTCAAGTAGCACAAGTTAGCAAACGCATAATGGCCAGAAGAGTACTATAAAAAGATAGAAGAAACGTGACTAGGGCATGCTTATTGTCAATTGGAATTTGTTTCTCGTTTCTCATCTTATTCTCTTAAAAAATACTTTGAATTGTATTGTTGGTTGTATCACTGGAAAAGGAATTTCATCGTAGTCATTTAGCAAATCTGCTTACCTTATTTTCAAAATTGCTAGATTTTGTTGCAAGGATATTTTTGCACAACATTGGTGCTTTCATTGACCATCGGCAACGATGGTGGATGGTACTCGACTCAAGCTATTCGATGAAAATATCAAAGCCGTTCAAGAATCCTGTTAATTGCTTCGTAAAGAAGTTGATGGTCTTACTCAATCTTTCGCTTCTCAACACCAGATGCTACAGGAAATTCTAACTTGCCTTCCATCTATATTCATGGATTCCTCATAAAAAAAGGCTCGCAATCCGCATCTCCACTGATCGGTTCTTCTTCTATTGGTTCCCATAAACCTATGCCGATTCAATTTACACGATTCTCTGGTACAAATCCTGATTGATGGGTTTTGTAGGCCGAGCGTTTTTCACCTTTTACAATATTCATGAACAAGATCATCTTACCATTGCTTCGTTTACCTTGACGATGATGCCACGAAATGGTTTGGTTGGATGTACAGAAATAAACAATTATCAAGATAGATTCATTTTACCACAACTCTTATCAAAAGTGTTCGGTCATGTGAACTGGAATCATCAAAGGATAGCTGGCTAAACTGCATCAGACTTCCACTGTTCAAGATTACAGAGCAAGATTTGAGGCCATTACAAATCGTACTATGTTTTTACCCCTTTATTTTTGGTTCAATGTTTCATTTCAAGCCTTCGACTTGATATCAAGACTATTGTCTTGATCCATCAATCGACAGAATTAGAAGACTTCACAGACACAAACTCACTTTGGAAAAGGGCTTTATTCATCCTTCGGTTGGCAAGAGTAAATCTATTTTGTCCACACCATAAACTTTATCACTCACAACATCATCTTCCCCTAATTCTTCTTCAACCTAGAATCTTGCCATTCTATCAAGTAGAGCCAAGATCTCCTTTCGCAGTCTCTTGCCGACCAAAGTTGCTCAACACCGTGCTCAAGGCTGCATTGGAGGCCGGTTATCACAAACTACTCTTCACTGGTTTCCAGTTTACATACAATAGTCGACAAGTGAGCTAGCAAGGAGACTACTTTTCAGTTGCTCAAGTAATTTAATACAACTCCCTGCATCGATTATCATCCACACATGCCATTGCTGAATTATATCGGTTAGAATTGACCACTACTTTCACTAGGTCTGTTGCTCCACACCTAATTGAAATTGCCACTATACTAGAAGAATCCTCAAATATTTTTACTAAACCTCATGGTTTGCCACTATCATGACTACGTGATTATGCTATTAATTTGCTACCAAACACGAATTTAATTTAAGTACGTCCCTACCAATATCCTCATTTTCAAAAAAGGAGATGGAAAAATTAGTTAACGAATGCTTTAGGATAGAATTATCCGACCAAGCACAAGTCATTTCTCTTCTCTGATTCTTTTGGTCTAAAAAAAAGACGGTACAAAATGTTTTTGTGTGGACTACCGTGCTCTTAATGACTTTATGTTTTGTGATCGCTTTCCCATTCCATCAATTGATGAGTTGTTCGATGAATTACATGAAGCCCATTATTTTCAAAACTGGACCTCTTAGTTGGATACTATCAAATTTGTATTCACACTAGTGATGAATGTAAAACAGATTTTTAGACTCATGATGGACATTATGAATTTCTCATTATGCCTTTCGGCCTCATCGCACCTTCCACCTTCCAAGCTTTGATGAATGACATTTTGCCCATTTCTCCGGCAATTTGTTCTCGTCTTCTTCGATGATATATTAATGTACGGCACCACCTGGGCCTTACATCCGAGCCACCTTTGACAAGTCCTTATACTTATTCGTCTTCATCATTTGGTGGCAAAACAATCCAAGTGCTTATTTGGGCAAGAAAAAATAGGCTATTTGGGTCATATTATATCAGCCTAGGGTGTAGTAGTTGACCTAAACAAGATTCAAGCCATCCTTAACTAGCTTACACCAATAACAATTAAGGACGTTAAGACTTTTTTAGGCCTAGTGGGATACCATAGATGTTTTATTCGAAGTTACGATACCATAATCGGTCATTTCACTAATCTACTAAGAAAAGATGCATTTCATTGGACTCCAACAATAGGCTTGTCCTTTACTAAGTTGCAGAAACTGTTAGCTTCAGCTTACAATTTCCAAATTTTTCCAAGCATTTTACCTTGGAAACAGATGCATTATGGATTGGCATTGGTGTTGTTCTATCTCAAGAGGGCCACCCATAGCTTTCTTAAATTAAAAGCTTACTCTACGCTAGCAATCAACCTCGATTTATCATTGGGAAATGTATGCCATTACTCAGGTTATTGTAAGGTGGCGACAATATTTGTTTGGTCGCCGATTGTCATTATTACTGATCAACAACCTTTGAAAAACCTCACCGATCAGATCATCCAGACACCTGACCAACGGAAATGGGTGAGAAAATTATTAGGTTATGACTTTAAAATTGTTTATCGTCTAGGGAAACACAATCAGGTAGTAGATACTCTATCACACCCTTCATCCGTGTCTCTACTTGTGATTATAGGCTTAGAATTTCCTAGTCTCATGCAATACGTGAGGCCAACCAATCTTAACTTGATTTAATCGCTTTACATAATCACCTCCAAGTTGACCCTGAATCTTTACATGGGTACATGAATCATTATAGGTTGTTGTTTTTTCGCAGTCATATTATCCTTCTTGTCGATTCATCTTTTTGCCAACAACTATTAAGTGAGTTTCATTCATCTCTTGTTGGCAGCCATGTTGGAATCACTTACACCTTCATCGCCTCTCATCTATTTTTTTTTTGGAAATGAATGCATTGTGATGTTCAACGTTATGCTTCAGAATGCCAAATTTGTCAGCAAATGAAAGATTCTTCATTGCCACCGGCTAGCTTACTTCAACGCCTCCCTATTCCAACACTGGTTTTTAAAGATATTTCCATGGATTTTATTACTGGATTGCCATCTTCACATGGAAAAACTACTATAATGGTGGTAATTGATCGATTAATAAAATATGGTCATTTTATGGCTCTTTTATTTTTTCAGGTACCATTTATAAGGCACTAAGCTAGTAATGAGTACATCATATCTCCCCCAAACGAATTGCCAAACAAAAGCCTTAACAAATGCCTCAAGATGTATCTAAGTTGTTTCACTACTGATACTCCTCATAATTAGGTTACTACGTTACCATGGGCTAAATACTGGTACAACACTACTTATCAAACAACTACACAAATGACACCATTCGAAGCTCTTTATGGATGGCTGCCTTTGACCATTGCTTAGTACATCAAAGGCACGGTTGGTACACCATTGGTAGAGGAATACATGTTTGGTAGTGATGCACTTCTGGCTTGCCTTAAGTAGAATCTTTCCAAAGCCCAGACTTGGATGAAAGTTGTTATAGAAAAACACTATCGTGATTTAGTTTTTAATGAATTAGATTGGGCATATGTTAAACTCCAACCCTTTCGCCAAAATTCGGTGTGACTTTAGTGTCATCATAAGCTTGGCCTACGCTTCTTTGGACCTTTCAAAGTCTACTATTGTGTTTGAGTAGTTGCTTATAAGCTGGACCTTCCTACCACAGCCAAAATCCACTCAATATTTCATATTTACCTTCTCTGCAAATGCAATAAGATCCCTGATAAAAAAGTTACACCACTTCATCTTGTTGACTCCACCAACACTGTCATTTTGTCCCTTGTAGCTATATTAAACAAACGAGTAATTGAATGAGCCGGTCATTCCATTAAAAATTTTTTATTCGCTAGGATGAACTTCCAATTGAAGCTGTAACTTGGGAGGATAAGAACCACCTTTAGTAAAGTTTTCCTGACTAGCACCTTGTGGACAACAGAGGGGTATTATTGTGAATGAAACCATGACTGTTGAACCAGTAAACAAACCCACCATGATTGTTAAACCAGGAAACCGAATTGAGCCTCTGCCAGAGCCCAACAATGCTACTCGACAATGAAGACTACCATGGAGATTCACTGATTTTGTCATGTAGCACAAGTCATCAAACGCATAACGACCAGAAGAGTACTATAAAAAGATAGAAGAAATGTGACTAGGGCATGCTTATTGTCAATTGGAATTTATTTATATTTTGTCATCTTATTCTCTTGAAAAATACTTTGAATTGTACTGTTGGCTATATCACTGGAAAAGGAATTTCATTGTAGTCATTCAACAAATCTGCTTACCTTATTTTTGAAATTGTTAGATTCTGTTGCAGGGATATATGTTTACAACAAATTACAATAAAAGAATTATTGAAATTTATTGCAACAATTAGAAATCCCTTCTAATCTTTTTATTTTTTGAATTTAAAGCCCCTTCTAATCAACTTCATAAAAATTGGGAACATAATTTATGTTAAATAGGTAGGTTATGTAGAATTAAGTTTTTTAATGTAACTAGTTTTTTTTAACCAAAAAAATAGGAAAAACTTTTTTATATTTAATTTATGAAATCAAAATTAATCTAATTATGTATAAGATATCATCACAAAAAAATTGTATAACTATCTTTAAACTTCAATTTATTATGCTACTCCCATGCTAATCAACTACATAAAATAGCAACTATATTTTGCAAATAAATATAATTTTCTATTTAATATCTAAAAACTTCATAAACTAATTAATTAATTATTTTGTAGTAATATAGTCTTTTATATAAGTGCTAATCAATAAATTTATATCCCATCTCTATAATAATTTAATAATTTATTGATGTAATAGCGTGAACAATTAATAAAATATATGGAAAAAATTATTTTCATTTATAATCAATTACTAATTAGGATTTTTTTTTCTATTTTCATGTTCGTTTTATAGAATATATTTGGGGTTTGTGATTATCACTTCCAGCAATAATGTCTTTAAAATTCGAATGTGCATTTTTTGGCTCTCTCTTTAGCTCTATGTCTATTATCTCTAGGAGGTCTTCCTCCACTAGTAGGTTTTTTTGAAAAACTCCATTTATTCTGGTGTGGATGGCAGGCAGGCCTATATTTCGTGGTTTCAATAGGACTCTTTACGAGTGTTGTTTTTATCTACTATTATCTAAAAAAATCAAGTTATTAATGATTGGATGAAACCAGGAAATAACCCTCACATGCGAAATTATAGAAGATCCCCTTTAAGATCAAACAATTCCATCGAATTAAGTATGATTGTATGGGTGATAGAATCTACTATACCAGGAATTTCAATGAACCTGATTATTGCAATTGCTCAAGATACCCTTTTTTAGTTTAGCTTCTAGTTAGCTTCTAGAATCTATTTCTTAGTTCAAGACCCCTCTTTACTAATTGGAATCAATCTCGAATGACCCCTTATCATAATGAGAATGTATATAGCCCTATTCCGGTCTGGTTCGATATGGAATGAACTTATAATCATGGAATTGACTCGATCATCAAATTATAGATTATAATTCATAACCTCAGCCCATTCCCATTTTGGGCAGAACAGATCTACTGATTCTGTGTGCAAAAGTTCTAAAGGCTGGTTGGCCCTTGTACCTTTCTCATTTAAAGACCTCTTAGTAATTTTACTTTCCATGTAAGATTCACATTGTGGAAGACTAACTTCCTTAAGCATACTTAAGGGACCATCTTTCACGAGTTTAGTGATTCTTTCTTAGTTAATATGATCAAGTCTTAATTGTCATAGGTAGCCCTCAATAGAGTGAGCAGTTTGAAGTTCACTATTTTAGTTTGAATCATTGAGTAGTAATTTGGTTTGATAAAGTAGAGATTATTTTTCATCCATCCATTACATATTAAAGAACAATTTCTGTGAATAACATTCCCTTATTGAATTTCACGATATAACCGTCATAAAATAAAGAAGCTAAAGAAATTAAATTCCTCTTAAAATGAGGTACATAAAATACGTTCTTTAAAACAATATTCCTAAAATTATCAAAATGTAAAATAACTTCTCCCACTGCTTCGGTTGAAACGCAGCTCTCATCTCCGGTCCGCAATAAGAGGTTTCTATCACGCAGATTTCTTATTTCATTGAACCTCTATAAAGAAACACACATATAGTTAGTGGCTTAAGAATCAATAACCTAGTTGTTAATTGATTCTTCCACTAAGCAAGCTTCAACCATAAAGAGTTCCAAACATTTGCCCTTTTTGGCTAGGTAATCAAAATGCTCATTGCAGTTTGATCTGAAATGCTCTTTCGTGTTGCAAAAGAAACATTTGATCTTTTTAGGATCTTTTAAATTTTTAGCCTTATTTCTATCCACACAAGGTAGAACTGAAGATTTAATCAATTTCTTCTTTCCCTTAGCTTTTTGTTTCCTTTTTGAAGACGAGGGGGCCAAAGCTAAGTTTGCCTCAAGTTTCTCCTGAACCGACATCAACATCAACTCATAAGATTGTAATTCCTTAGTGAGTTGAGTCAAGGTAAGCGCATTGTTCCCCAAGTTGTAAGCAGCCTAAAACTAGCAAACTTCTTGGTTAAGGATTTGAACACTATTTCAATCTAAGTGTTCACGTCTAATTCAACCCTATTATCATTCGCTTCTATAAAGAATCATATAAGTTTACGAATATGTTCTTTGACCAGAGTTCTAGGTTTCTGTTGAGAGTTCATCAAAATTTTAATAGCGGATTGTCAAGTCAATGGGATTTGGTCTCCAAGCAAATCCTCTAAATTTTCCATAATATCTTTGGCAGCACGAAAATTGTAACACCCTAAAATTTGTATATTTGATTTCGTATATTCGTGACACAATTATGTATCTTCTTTAGTGATTAAATGTTCTGGAAGTGTCTAAGAAGTCTTGGGTTCAAGCCTTGAGTTGGGCAAATTTTCGGTTTTTTATGAACAAAGCCCTAATTGTGAATAATAGGCTTTTAATTAAGAGTTTGTAAAAATATGTTAGAATGGGCCTACTGGTCTGGTGGTTAAGTTGAGTGATAATTCGAATCCCTACACGAACTAGGGAATTATTTTTGTTGGATGCCGTGTGGGCGTTTGAGTCAAATTAGATTTTAAGTAGTGGAGTTGAGTGGGCAAGTGGGGGAGTAATTTCGGAGCATAGGTAGTTATCGGGATATTATTTTGTTTTTCCCCATTACTGAATTTTGTTTTCCCAAAGTTCTCTGTCGATTTTTCCCCTTTCCTCTCTTACCTTGCTACCAAATTCTACTTCTCCTCCCCCACCCTTGACGTTTTCTTTTGCTTTTCCTTGTTTTAATCATTCCTTTTTTGCAACCTTTGTTTCCATTTGTTCAGTAAGTGAAATAAGGTGGATTTGGTTTATGTTTATCAACATCCCATTCATGAATGTCGTTAATGTTGAATAAGGGAAAGATAGAGGACTCGTAGTCAGTGGTGGGAGACTTAGTTGTATTGAAACGCTGTTGCTCGATTGAAGGTAAGGTTTTTGGGAGTTTTGGGTCTAACATCTCGATTTAGTTTCGTTTAAGTTCGGGTTAACACTGATATTGGGTGTTGGAATATCGAATTTTAGGTCTTGGAGTGCTTGCAGTTGCTTTAGCGTTTGTTTGAAACCAGGTATGTACTCGATTGCCTGGAAAACGAGGTTTCAACGAAAGTCAAAAACCTTACTGTCGACGCCACATAGATGTGTGGTCACCCGTGTGGTAGGCTGTGTGAAAGGACATGATCGTGTGGTCGACGAGGCTAGGCAGTGTGCGAAAGACACGACCGTGATATGGCTAGACGAGGCTGTGTATGACACACGGGCTCAACCAATTGAGCCGTGTGGGCCATACGGGCTTGTAGGCCCACACGGACATGTGAGACTCTGGGCCAGGCCATGTGATTCAAACGGCCAAGGCTAATTTAGGCTGTGTGGGCCGTACGGGTAGATAATAAGGCGTGTCAGTCCACTTTTAGTGATTTGTTTGCTAAGGTTGCACGGGTCGCCCAAGTCGACTGTGAACCTACTATAGGGTCGGTAAGTAATGCTTAAATCTCTAACTGAGTGAATTAACTAATTGATACGTGTATATATATACTGAGCATGATGATAATACTGAACTGATTATATGTACTGTTACCATGAAAAGCATGTCATAAATTGTATGTTGTATTGCATTGGGCTGGGATGATATATTTGGAGGAAGTGTACTTATGGCTTTAAGCATAATATATTGACAGCTCACCTGTAAATTACTGATGGCTTTAAGCCTAACATACTGACAGCTCAGCTGCAAATTACTGTTAAGCGCTGCATTCGGTACTATTTGTAAGTGTGGGGATGGGTAGGTAATTTAATCCCCACAGTAAGTGCAGGGTTAGACGGAGATGGTGTATAGCGGATGGTTGGGTAGGACTTGTATATTGAATTCTGCATGACTGCTATTATTACTGTTATGGGCTAAAGCCCTAGAGCATACTGTTACTGTAATGGGCTACGACCCTACTGCTTATTATTATTGTGATAGGCTGAGGCTCTACTATGTGACTGCTACTATTATGAAAAAGGGCTTAGGCCTAGATTGTGTAACTGCATACTGTTTATTTGTTTCTGTGGGGATTAGACACTGAGTTTACGAAAACTCACCCCTCTATTTAATCTGTATAGGTAATCCCCAGCCTTAGACGGATCAGAGTGGCGGAGGACTCAGCGGTGAGCACCTGGATTTCCTTTAGCTGTTTATTATTTATTCATGGTTTTAAATTCTTATTTGGGAGGTTTTGTTGTAATTATGGTCTCTACGAAATTTTGGTTTAAATTTGGGATTTATACTGTTTTGTGGTTTATATATACTAGTAGTAGGAAAACTCGGGTTTTCAAAAGAAATAAATGTTTTATCAAAAATACCCATAATTACGCGAACTGTTTTAAAAGCTTCCACAATGAATAATGTTTTGAAAATGAATAATGTTTTGATAATGATCGACTAAATAAATAACACGATTTTAGAAGTAATTGAAGAGGATAAAAAGTTTTAAACGAAAAATGGTTTTAGTGACGATACGGTTTCCAAACACACTCTTTTGTGACATCGTCAAATTAGGCCATAATGTCTAGGCCGGGTTTGTGGTGTTACATTTAATGGTATCAGAGCGAGGTTAAAAATTTAGCTGTGGATTTGAGTTTAAAAACTTGTTTTTAGAACTGATTTTTGAAGATTGAAATATTTTTACCGAATGTGTGGTATACCGAGTTTCCGGCGCCGGTCCTTTAAGTTCTCTAAAACTGTTATATGTATTAAATTGAAACTATTATTATTTCAAAACTGCTATAGGTAGTATACTGAACTAAAAACACTTTAGTTAATGTAAATTACAATCTGTAAAGAAACTGAAAATGGTAGTGAGACTTCGATACATGAAAATAAACTCTGAATTACTGATACTGTTTTGCATAAAACTTTGTTAATAAATACTGAAATTGTAAATTGATGCATAAAACTGTTAATACAGATAAACACGATTAGACAATGAGCACAAGAGGTACTTACGGACGGGGTACAAGAAACCATGGTAGAGGTTGTAGAGGGGCTCGAGTGGGGTCCTCGTCATCTGGCTACATGCCTACTTTGGACACTAGTGACATACCGGTGTCGCCTGTTACAGAGACAGGGTCTGGGTCTCATGATCGTACGGCTGGGGACGACATACTGTCCCAAGCCATGTTAAGGATTCTGGAGAAGGTCGCTAGGCCCAATACTAGAGCTGGAGGCCGAGGGTAGGTTACGGAGCGACTCTGGTCCAATGGAGCTGAGCTCTTTAGGGGTGTTGCTGGAGTTGCTTCTAATGTGGCTGAGTGTTAGATTGAGGCCAGAGAAAGGATTGTGGACGATTTGGACTGTACCCCTGAGTAGAAACTAAAATGTATAATGTCGTTGCTGCGTGATGAGGCTTATCAGTGGTGGGTCACTGTTAAGGAAGACGTTCAGCCCAAATGATTGACTTGGAAGTTTTTTAAGACCACCTTCTAGGGGAAATATGTGGGGGCTAGTTATGTGGATGCTCTAGGAGAGAGTTCTTGAATTTGACCCAGGAAGATAGATCAGTGGCCGAGTATAAGGCCGATTTTCTATGACTAAGCCGCTATGCGTGAGGTATGGTGGCGACTGAGTATGAGCGATGTGTTTGCTTCAAGGATGGCCTCAGAGATAATCTGAGGGTTTTGATAGCACCGCAGAAGGAGCGAGACTTTTCTGCACTAGTTGAGAAGGCGAAGATGACCGAAGAGGTTAAGCGTACTGAGCGCCAAAACTGTGACATAGTGAAAGGTAGGGATAAGAGGGATTCAGAGCCCTCGAGTTTCGTTCAGAGGCCTAAGAAAAAGGCCAGAGCTGATGGGCCGGTTAGAGTTGGGGCTCCTGTTGCTGCTACTGGATAGCAACCATGTATTGATTGTGGTAGACGCTATCAGGGCCAGTGTTGGAAAAGGACTGAGGTTTGTTTGAGGTGCGGTTCATTGGAGCACTGTATTAAGGAGTGTTCACGGAGGCCCGATCAGATTCAAACTTTAGGTACTGTACTACACAGCCACCGAGGGTTGTTCAGCAACCACTGAGAGGCCGTGGTCAGGCCAGAGGTGGTAATGGTATGGGCCGTAGACAGATAGCACTGGGCAGAGGTGTTGGTCAGACTAAGGCGAGGCAGTCGGTTCTAGTTTATGCTACACGTCACCGCGAGGATAGAGATGCTCTGGACGTCATCACGGGTATGTTTCTTATTTATGATATACCATATACTGCATTGATAGATATAGGATCCACTCACTCTTATATAGTCTGCTTTGTTACGAAAAACTTGGGGATTTCGGTTGAGAGTACTTTAAGTGAAATTACTGTATTAAGTCCATTGGGGCAGTCCGTCTGGGTTAGCAAGTTATTTAGAGACGTCCCTTTAATGGTTCAAGGGGCAATCTTTCTAGCGGATCTGATGGAGCTTCCGTTTGGGGAGTTCTACTTGATATTGGGAATGGACTGGTTGGTTAAGCATAGTGTTAGTTTGAATTGTGCGACTAAGAGGGTCATGTTGAGAATTGAGGAGGGCAGCAAGGTAGTTGTAATTGGGGAACGTCAAAACTACTTGATGAATGTGATTTGTGCACTAATGGCAGAAAAGTTGGTTCATAAGGGATGTGAGGCGTTTTTGGCCTACATAAGTGTTTCAAATTTCGGGGTTTCTTCTGTTAAGGATATCAGAATGGTAAAGGACTTTCTGGATGTTTTTCTTGAGGAGCTACCTAGTTTACCTCCGAGTCGTTAAGTGGAGTTTGTGATAGAACTCTTTCCTAGTACAGCACCGGTGCCCATCACTCCATATCGAATGGCACTGAAGGAGCTTACGGAGCTTAAGGCACAGATTCAGGAGCTATTGGATCGTGGGTTCATCCGCCCTAGTGTGTCTCTATGGGGAGCACCAGTTTTGTTTGTGAAGAGGAATAATGGATCCATGAGTATGTGCATCGACTACCACAACTGAACAAATTGACCATTAAGAATAAGTACCCCCTACTGAGGATAGATCTGTTTGATCAGTTTTGAGGAGCTTCAGTTTTCTCTAAGATTGATCTCTGATCAAGATATCACCAGTTGAGGGTTAAGGAGGCTGGCGTGCATAAGATGGCGTTTAGGACTCGCTATGGTCATTACGAGTTCTTAATAATGCCATTTGGACTGACTAATGCATCGGTAACTTTCATGGATCTGATGAACTGAGTATTCTAACCTTATCTAGATCGGTTTGTAGTGGTATTTATTGACGACATTTTGGTGTATTGAAGGACTGAGGATGAGCATGACAAACACCTTAGAGTGGTACTATAGATTTTGTGAGAGAAACAACTATACGCTAAATTCAGTAAGTGTGAGTTCTGGTTACGTGAAGTAACATTTCTTGGTCATATAGTTTTGGCTTAGGGGATTCGAGTTGATAGCTAGAAGATTGAGGCTGTGTTGGATTAGAAGCAGCCTAAGATTGTATCTGAGATTTGTAGTTTTCTGGGACTGGCAGGGTATTATCGACGATTTGTAGAGAGTTTTTCATTGAGTGCAGTACCCTTGACTAAGCTGCTATATAAGGGTGTGCCATTTAATTGGACTGATGCGCAGTAAGAGAGGTTTGAGAAACTCAAGACTGTACTGACTGAGGCCCCTATTTTGATACAGCTAGAGTCTAAAAAAGAGTTCGCCATGTATATCAATGCATTACATGTCGATTTGTGATGTGTGTTGATGTAGGATGGTAAGCTGGTAGCTTATGCGTATCGTCAACTTAAGACTCATGAGGTGAATTATCCGACACATGACTTGGAGTTAGTCGCTATAGTATTCACACTGAAAATTCGGAGGCATTATCTGTATGGTGAGAAGTGTATCACCTACATGGATCATAAGAGCCTCAAGTATCTCTTTACTCAAAAGGAGCTAAATCTTAAGCAACATAGATGGATTGAGCTATTTAAGGATTATGACTACACGATTGAGTACCACCCTGGTAAGGCTAATGTGGTGGCCGATGCACTAAGCTGTAGAGCTATGATTGATCTAACATCGCTCGCCTTAGCTTATTTGATGATGGTAGCCTTTTAGCCGAGCTGTAGGTTAAGCCTATATGGATTGAACAGATTAAGGGTAAGTAGTTGGAGGACGAGTCTCTGGGTCTTCGTTTCCAACAGGTTGAAAGTGGTAACGCTTCAGATTTTGGATTGAATAGCGAAGGGGTACTCTATTTCTGTGGGAGAATCTGTGTACCTAATGATACTGAATTGAGGCAGTTTATATTGCGAGAGGCACATAGTAGCCCTTATGCTATGCGTCCTGGCAGAAATAAGATATAGCAAGACCTTCGTGAGTTATATTAGTGGCTAGGTCTTAAGCGAGTGATTACCAAATTTGTGGCTAAGTGTCTAACATGCTAGCAGGTTAAGGCTGAGCACTAGTTACCTTCGGGTTTGTTGTAGCCGGTTAAGATTCTGCTTTGGAAGTGGGAGCGTGTAACTATAGACTTCGTTAGTGGGTTTCCTCTAACACCTACTAAGAAGGATTCAGTATGAGTCATCGTGGATCGATTGACCAAGTCTGCCCATTTCGTACCGATTCATACTGATTATTCGCTGCAGAAGCTAGTTAAACTGTATGTTTCTAAGATAGTGAGACTGCATGGGGTACCAGTTTCGATCATCTCTTGTACGGATCCTCGCTTTACGTCTTGGCTTTGAAAAAAGCTATATGAAGCTCTGGGTTCGAGGTTAGACTTCAGTGTTGCATTCCATCCTCAGACTGGTTGTCAGTCTGAGACGGTGATTCAAATACTAGAAGATATGTTGAGGAGTTGTGCTATCGATTTCTGAGGCAGTTAAGAGGATTATCTACCGCTAGCGGAGTTCGCTTACAATAATAGCTACCAGTCTAGCATCCAAATGGCACCTTACGAGACATTGTATGTTTGTAAGTTCCACACCCTTTTATGTTAGACTGAGTTAGGTGAGCGATGTGTTCTGGGTCTTGAACTAGTTTCTGAGACAGAGGAAAATGTTAGATTGATTCGGGATTGACTGAAAGCAGCATCGGACAGGCAAAAGTCGTATGCAGATCTGAAGCATCGTGAGATTGAGTATTCTGTGGGGGACTTCATTTTTCTCAAGGTCTCACCATGGAAGAAAGTACTGACGTTTAGTCGCAAGAGCAAGTTGAGCCTAGGTTTATTGGGCCTCACCGCATTCTGAAATGAGTGGGACCGGTTGCTTACTAGTTGGAGCTACCTCTGGAGTTGGATCGTATACATGATGTATTTTACGTCTCAATGTTGAGGCGCTATCGCTCTGATCCTACTCACATTGTTCTGGATGAGGAGATTTGAAGTTAGGCCAGACTTGAACTTTGAGGAAGAGCCAGTTCAGATCTTGGATCTCGACATAAAGGTTCTGAGGAGAAAATCTATCTCATTAGTAAAGGTGCAGTGGCAGAATCATAGCACTGAGGGGGCTATGTGGAAGCCTAAAGATGCGATGCATCAGCAGTATCCCTATATGTTCTGATTAGGTAAAATTTTGAAGCCAAAATTTTCTTTTGGGGGTAGAGTTGTAACACCCCATAATTCATATATTTGATTTCTTATAATCGTGACACAACTGTGTATCTACTTTAGTGATTAAGTGTTCTGGGAGTGTCTAAGAAGTTTTGGGTTCAAGCCTTGAGTTGGGCAAATTTTGGGTTTTTTATGAACAAAGCCCTAGCTCTGAACAATAGGCTTTTAATTAAGAGTTTGTAAAAATATGTTAGAATGAGCCTGCTGGTCTGGTAGTTAAGTTGAGTGATATGTTGCTGGAGGTCTGGAGTTCGAATCCCTACGCAAGAGAGGGAATTATTTTTGCTGGATGCCGTGTAGGTGTTTGAGTAAAATTGGATTCTGAGTAGTGGAGTTGAGTGGACAAGTGAGGGAGTAATTTCGAGGAATAGGTAGTTACCGGGATATTATTTTATTTTTCCCCATTACCTAATTTAGTTTTCCCAAAGTTCTTTGTCAAATTTTCCCTTTTCCTTTCTTACCTTGCTGCTGAATCCTGCTTCTCCTCCCTCACCCTTGACGTTTTCTTTTGCTTTTCCTTGCTTCAATTGTTCATTTGTTACAACCTTTATTTTTGTCTGTTCAGTAAGTGAAATAAGGTGGATTTGGTTCATGTTTATTAACTTCCTATTCATGAATGCCGTTAATGTTGAATAAAGGAAAGATAGAGGACTTGTAGTCGCTGGTGGGAGACTTAGTTGCGTTGAAACGCTGTTGCTCGATTGAAGGTAAGGTTTTTGAGAGTTTTTAGTCTAACGTCTCAATTTAGTTTTGTTTAAGTTCGGGTTAACCTAATATTGGGTGTTGGAATATCGATTTTTAGGTCTTGAAGTGCTCGGGGTTGTTTTAGCATCTGTTTGAAACCAAGTGTGTACTTGATTGCACAAAAAATGAGGTTTCAACGAAAGCTGAGAACCTTGCTGTCAACACCACACGGGTATGTGGTTGCCCGTGTGGTAAGTCGTGTGAAAGGACATGGCCGTGTGGTCGATAAGGTCAAGCCGTACGCGAAGGACACGGTCATGTGATGGCTAGGTGAGGCCGTATGCAACACACGGCTCGACCAATTAGGACGTGTAGGCCCATACCGGTATTCTACATGAGAGTGTGGAATTTTGGGCCAGGCCATGTGATCCACAGGACCAAGGCCAATTTGGGTCATGTGGGCCACACGGGCGTGTGGGCCCACATGGGCAAACAACAGGGCGTGTAAGCCCACTTTTACTGATTTGTTTGCTAAGGTTGCATGGGTCGCCCAAGTCGACTAAGAACGTACTGTAGGGTCTGTAAGCAATGCTTAAATCCCTAACTGAGTGAATTGACTAATTGATACGTGTATATATATGTATACTGAGCATGATGATAATACTGAATTGATTATATATACTGTTACCAGGAAAAGCATGTTATAAATTGTATGTTGCATTACATTGGGTTGGTATGATATATTTGGAGTAAGTGTACTGATGGATTTAAGCCTAATATACTGGCAGCTCACCTGTAAATTACTGTTAAGTGCCGCATTCAGTACTATTTGTATGTGTAGGGATGGGTGGGTGATTTAATCCCTACAGTAAGTGCAGGGTTGAACGGAGATAGTGTATAGCGGATGGTTAGGTAGGACTTGCATACTAGATTCTACATGACTGCTATTGTTATTATTATGGGCTAAGGCCCTAGAGCATACTGTTACTATAACGGGCTACGCCCTACTACTTACTGTTACTGTAATAGGCTAAGGTCCTACTGTATGACTGCTATTATTCTGAAAAAGGGCTTAGGCCCAAATTGTGTAATTGCATACTGTTTGTTTGTTTCTGTAATAGCCCGATACAGGGCCTAAACGAAATTGTGGTTACGAAACCATAAATCCGAGGTCAAAATATTTATTCTAATTGAGTTTTAAAATTTATTTTGTGTTTGCAATATTTTATGAAATTTTTGTTACAGAATTTTATTATTTGTGTGTCCAATTTGATAAATTGGACTAAATTGCAAAAGTAGTAAAATGTGCATTCTAGAAGGTAAAGGTGTTTAATTGAATTGTGTTTTATTTATATTTTTATGGTTTAAATTTTTATGAAATTATTTTGTAAAAATTTCGTACAAAAATTTCGACGTTTGGACACTCAATTTAGTCAAGAGGATTAAATTGTAAAAAGTGCAAAACTTGAGTTCTACATGTTACAGGTGTCCAATTATTATGAAATTTTAAATTGGAGGTCCTTAAATGGTAATTAGACCATTAGTTAATTTATTGGACAAAAATGGACATGAAATGGGTGATAAAAAAGAATATTTTTAAGTTAGGGGCATTTTGGTCATTTATTGATTAAATGAATTAAAAATCAAATTAAAAGCCAATTTTTGGTCATCTTCTTCCTCAAGGCTGAATATAGCATGGAGAAACCATGGCTAGGGTTTTTCAAGCTTCCAAGCTCGATTGTAAGTCAATTCTAGCCCCGTTTTTAATGATTTTTACGTTTTAAATCTTAGTAACATGATTTCTCTATTTCTACCATTATTTTGAGCTAGGGTTTGATTTTAAAAATTGACCCATGTTGAATAATTGTGATTTTTGATGAATTATGGTAGATTATGCATGTTTAAGGTTAGAGAAACAGTTTTTATCGAGTGATTTTCGACGAAAATGTTTGAAAGGACTAAACTGTAAAAGTTATAAAAATTGGTCAGAAGGGTGTGTTTTAATGAGAATTGTGGGCTGATATATTTATGAAATGGTTTGGTTAGGTCTAAAATGCAAAGAAATTGAATAAAAATTTATTTACGAGTCTAGGGACAAAAGCTTAAATTTTGACAAACTTTAGGGGAAAAAATGTAAAATTTTAAAAGTGTGATTTTTGGACAAATTTGAATAATGTGGTCATTAAATGAGTGTTATTTGATGTGTTAGATCAAGAAAACTCGAACTTCAGACTTAGAACGAGGTTATGAGCTAAGTCGAAAAAGTTGGTCGTTTTTGCATTCGAGGTAAGTTGGTATAATAATAATAATGCAGTAATGTCATAATGTCTGTTTGAGGCCTAAATTGTAATATTAGATTTGATTTTGTTGAATTATATGATTATGATGTTATTATGTTAGTGATTTGATTTAATAATGCCTATGATACAAGGTGACATAGATGACATGGAAACGACTTAAGATGTTGTGGTTAAAAGTGCTTTCTATCATTATGGTGACTATGTGAAATTGTAAGTTTGTATGTAAATAATATATAGTTTTTACTTATGTTTTAATATTTTGTTATTATATAAGTCGTGGTTGCATATTGAATGCTCACTTGAGGTAAATTATGAATTGAAATTGAGTATGGATGAATTGGTAAAATGTTGAAAAGTGAAGAATTTCCCGGTTGAACCTTCGGAATAGAAAAGATATGAATGATCGGTTGTGAGAACACATGTGTAGTACTATGTGCAGGCTACTATGTGTTTAAGATGGTTTAGGTCACGTGTGTAGTACTAAGTGCAGGCTACTACGTGTACCAAATGGTTGGGTCGCATGTGTAGTACTATGTGTAGGCTACTATGCGTACTCGATTATTTCGATCACATGTGTGGTACTAAGTGTAGGCCACTATGTGTAAGAAATGTTTTGGTCACATGTGTAGTACTAAGTGCAGGCTACCATGTGCACCAATTAGTTTCGGCTACAACGGTGGTACTATGTGCAGGCCGCCGAATATTTGTTACTATTCCGATGTGTTCAACGGGAAAACCTATTAATTGTAAATTCATATGAAAATATGGTGTTAAGTATAGGGATATGAATATATGTGTTGTGAGCAATGTGCTCGATAAGTAATCGAACTTTGGTAAGTTTGATATAGTTAAGTGTTACTATGAAAAATTGATACAAAGAAATTTATGAAAAAGTGAAACTTGAAATATAACAGTTTTTGGTAGCAGCAGTTAGGTAACTTTGAAAAATCACCAAAAATGGTAGAAATTGAATTAGAGCTTGAATGTGATATGGAATTAAATCTTATTTAGTCTATCTTCATATAAAAGAAATAGAGAAAGCAAAAAAATTCTGTATTTTGAGATATTTATATTTTTGTAAGACTGGTTCAGATTGATTTTGTGATCCCCTATTCTGATTTGTGAAAATCATTAAAAATTTTAAAAAAATATTTATGGAACATAATTTATATGGGTAGATTCCTTATTGAATCTATTTTTTAGTAGAAATAAACGTGAACTTCTTTCGAATTCTTTATAAAGAGAAATTGAAATTTTAGTGAAGAGTGGTCAGGATTGTCAAGTAGTGAAACAGGGGAAACTTTAATGAATAAACTGTACTAATTGGCCCAACTAAAAATCCTGAAAATTTTATGAAATGAAGATATAGGAGTCTAGTTTCAGGGAAAATTTACGAAACTTAATTTTGAGTTCTGTAGCTTAATATATAATTAATTTAGCTGCTATGACTCAGGAAACAGCCTAAGCTGAACATGTGTAAAAAGTGGAAACATGTATTCAATGATTTTATTTCTTAAGAATACCTTTTGAGAAATGGAAACATTTTGTTAATTTAATTGCTTATTATTATATGCCAACTTACTAAGCTTTGAAAGCTTGCACTCTCTCTTCCATTTCTCTTAGTTTTGTTAGGTTGGCTCGGGGTTGGAGATCGTCGGAGGTGGCAGCACACTATTGTTTTGTCAAGATGGCTCAATAAAGATTCTTATTGCTTACAAGTGAGTGGCATGTATAAACTATTAGTCATAGATAGTAGGTACTGGCCAAACGTATTGGCTTATATCGTTTCATTGTATATAGCCAAGAAATGTGGCCCATAATAGTTATAGGTAAACAAATTCTATTTTATGCATGTGTTGTGGAAATGTTTTGATGTAGATAAATATACTACATGTGTTTGATGGTTATGTTAGGGTTAATTAAAGGTATAATATGGGTCCATGAAATTCATATGAGTGTAAAGAGTTAAGAGCAACAAAAAGGGCTTGGAAAATAGCCCAAGTGCTGGCCACACGGGCGTGTTCTGAGTCACACAGGTGTGTGACACTGTTTTGAGTGAAAATTTTAGTAGTGTTCAAAAAATTCCAGTTTAGTTCTGGATCATACTCAATGTATCATTTGGGCCTTGTAGGCCTACAATGAGTGTATGAAATATATGAATAAAAAAGTTTAAAATTTTTCATGGAAATTATTTGTCGAAATCAAACGATCGTGCGAGTGTTGTTTGGTAATGCCTCGTATCGTGTCCAGCGACGGTTACGGGTGAGGGGCATTACAATTTCTATTGGGATTACACACTGAGTTTACGAAAACTCACCCCTCTGTTTAATCTGTATGGTAATCCTTAGCCTTAGACGGATCGGAGTGGCGGAGGACTCAGCGGTGAGCACCTGGATTTCCTTTAACTATTCATTATTTATTCATGGTTTTAAATTCTTACTTGGGAGGTTTTGTTGTAATTATGGCCTCTACGGATTTTTGGTTTAAATTTTGGATTTATACTGTTTTGTGGTTTATATCTACTAGTAGTAGGAAAACTCGGGTTTTCAAAAGAAATAAATATTTTATAAAAATACCCACGATTACGCGAACTATTTTAAAAGCTTCCGCAATGAATAACGTTTTGAAAATGAATAACGTTTTGAAAATGAATAATGTTTTAAAAATGAATAACATTTTGAAAATGAATAATGTTTTGATAATGATCGACTAAATAAATAACATGATTTTGGAAGTAATTGAAAAGGATAAAAAGTTTTAAACGAAAAATGGTTTTAGTGACGATACGGTTTCCAAAGACACTCTTATGTGACGTCGTCAAATTCGGTGATAATGTCTAGGCCGGGTTTGGGGTGTTACATTTAGTGGTATCAAAGCTAGGTTGCAAAACTCGGTTGTGGGTTTGGTGTTACATTTTTTTCAAAAGAAGAACTTGGTTGTGATATCTAAAGTAATCAACACTTAATCAAAATTGTACCTTTTCGAGTCGTATAAGATGAACGCTTTGATCGAGTGTCTTCTCTGTTAGCCTCCTGGTCACGTCTGCCGAGTGTGGGCTCACTTTGAATAAGAAATTTTTTCACAAAGGTTACTAGTGGGGTAACTTTGTAATTTCTTTAAACTTTTAGGCCAAGTTGTAAATAAGAAAAATATCTTTAGAAATTTTCTGAACTATTTTCTTCAGATAATTTTCTCTCTACAACTTCCTCTTGAATTCAAGTGTGTGAAAAATAATTGCCCAATACTCTCTTTATACAGGGAGAGTTTAGAGAGTTCAACTATGATTAAATAATCACTTGAATATTAAATTAATAGAATATTTGTCTACAAGATAAACATTAAATTAAATTTAATATTAAGATAATCACTTGAATATTAAATTAATAAAATAATATTAAGATAAATATAAAATTAAATTAAATATTAAATCTATAAAAATAATATTATTTTTAGAATAATTAATCTAAAATCAAATTATCTGGTAGAGCACTAGTAGGAGTGTAATTCTTCCGTTGCTCAACCATCGAAGTGTAACACCCCTAACCTGTAACCGTCACTGGAATAGGTTAAGAGGCATTATCGGGCTTTTAACTCAGTTCAGAACATTCAATCATCAAACATTTACCAAATATTATCTCATTTTTGTAATTATCATTCATTCATATTCATAACATGCTTAAATTGAGCATACCGAGCTTAAATCATGCATTTGGAACTGAATCAGTAACATATAAAAGATTTGGGAAAACTTAGAAAAATTTTTGAACAAAGGTCACACTCTTGTGTGCCCAGGCCGTGTGCCTCGCACGGCCACCAGACACGCCTATGTCTCAGGCCGTGTTAAAACAGGGTATACATACTGACTTGGGTCACATGGCCGACCACATCCCCGTGTGCTAGCCCATGTGCCACACATGGCTAGTAGACATGGCCATGTGTCTATGTCGTGTAACTCACTGACTTGGTCGACTAGGCTATATTTGACACACAGTTGAGTCACACGCCCGTGTGCTCAACCATGTGGGGGCGAAATTAGGCTTGATTTAAGCCACTTTCCTTACTGATTTGTCATGTACCAAAAGCAATCAAAATGATACCATTTTCACATATAATTAGGCAGCCAAAACATCCATTTATATACACAATGTATACCATTTCAAGACCAAACAAATATATACTCAATTCCATGTCATTTGTGCAGTCAAACATATACCAAACCAATATGATTCATAAGCAATAAACACATATAACCTAATTAATAGATCAACCATATAATATCTAAGTATCAACTATCATCCAAACATTTCTACCTCATGAAATCATCATATATCAATAACCTCAAAGCAAACACACTTCATATATCAACTTGTCCAAAAACATACCATATTTAATACACATATATCTAACCAAATATTTAGCCAAGTTAAGCCAAATCACATGGCTTAAACACATCAATACATAAAAGCTTAAATGGCTAGAATAACTTATACATCTCATATCATCAACTAGCCTATACATGCCATATTACCATAATTTCAAAGAGTTCAAGAATACCAAATCGACTCCTGAATAGTGTGATGAAATCTCCGACGACTTCCAACTCGAGCGAGCTTCTGAATCACTATATATACACGGAAAAGTAAACAGAGTAGGCTATAAAGCTTAGGAAATTCGTATGACTAAAAAGTGCAATTTATCAAATCTTTCACAAATCAAAGAAACATAAATAATTAGAGATGAACTAATTAAATCCTACAATTTAATCATTAACATAACCGTATGAACCACATATAAATTCATAACTTTTCACTTACTTGTAAATCATATGACTCAAATTATCACTTACTTGTTGAACTCATTCACAAGTACCTGAATTAATCTGTATAATTGCTTATATCCTCGTATTGTCATCATTTCCCAATGAACCATTGAGAAAAATATCATATACTGAATATCTCACACACTAAGTGCCATCTATGTAGTTTAACCACCTGTATCTCATATCACATATATCATTCATTCTATATTGCAATATAACATGTAATACCATTTAAATATAATCCAATCAATTTTGCAAATGTATAAGTATATAAGTCCATCAATAAATTAATACCACAATGTCCATATTTCATGAAATTATCATAGGTGAAAACAATAAGCATTCAAGCTCAAGTACTTATAACTTTTATTTCATACTTTAGTTCATCAAATAAAATCAATACCATGTAATTCACATAACATTATAGAAATTCATTTCTATTCATATAAACTGTAATTCATTCATATAATTAGTAACTCATCCGTATGACCAGTAATTCATCTGTATAAATAGTAATTCTTTAGTATGAACAGTAATTCATCAATATAACTAGTAATTCACCATCATAAACAGTAATTCATTAGTATAAATACATAGCTTATTATTATGATCAGTAATAGTAATTTTGCCTATTGAATCGATTAGAACATCGAGGGATACTTAGGAGATACAGTATAAGTGTATTAATCAGTAATCCGTCAATTCATTATCATTTCTACTCTTTCAAGCCATGATCAGTAAGCTCCTCCTGAGCTGATAAATGATAAACTCTATCGAGCTGAAACGGTAAGCTCTAACGAGTTGAAACAGTAAGCTCATAAGAGCTGATATATCAGTAAGCTCATACGAGCTATGGTGAGTGTAACACCCTTAACCCGTATCCGTCGCCGAACTAGGGTTAACAACCATTACCAAACATAACACATCATGATACAATCATCATCAAATACCATTAAATCACATATATAATGTCCTTTATGTAGGTCTACGAGACCATAAGCATGCTCTAGAGAAGGTTTGGGATTAAATCGATCTCGTATGAAATTTTTCGAAACTTTAAAAATTTTCTAAGTAACAGAGGTCACACGCCCATGTGAACAGGCTGTGTGCCTCACACGGCCTTAGACACGCCTGTGTGTCTAGGTTGTGTGAAAATAGGGCATACATTATGACTTGCACCACACGGCCAAGGACACGCCTGTGTGCCAGGCCGTGTGAAAATTTTAGAGGTTATTGACTTGGGTCACACGGCCAACCACACATCCAAGTGCCAGCCCGTGTGCCACCCATGGCCTATAGGCACCCCTGTGTGTCGAAGCCATGCCAAATTTGTAGGGTTTACTGACTTGACCACACAGCCTGCCACACGCCTGTGTATAAGGCCATGTGGAGTGGCTGCACTCAATTTGAATTGAACCCTCGAGCAACATGGCAGAGACACATGCTCGTGTCCCTGCCTGCGTGGGCAAAAATAGGCCATTTACAAGGCCAAATTGCCTTCATTTTTGGGTCATCCCTACAAGCATCAATTTAAACACAATTCTTGACCAAATAGAAACCAAATCCACACCAATACATGCATATTTCAATCCACAACATCATCACTCGTTTCCAGCTCAAATTACACCAACTTCATGTACATAAATCATACCAAAACAACATACCACATACCTCATTATAAGCCACTACATAACATACCAAATCCTTACCATTTCAACCATGAAACATACCAAATCAACTTCATATCAACTTACCAAAATGACCATTTTCACTAGGCCATAAATGAATATATTATAAATACCACATTTCAACTCATATCATTACTAAAATAAGTTCTTCATCTCAAGCCATATCACATGACAAGATTCCCTATACATAACATACCATAACATCAATCTTAGCCTATACATACCATATATTAATATTTACAACATCAAAGTGCCAAAATTTCGTCGATACTGTGACAACAGTTCTTGACGATCCCAAAGCTATCGGTAGCTTCGATAATCTATAAAATAATGAAAAACACACACAAAGTAAGCTTTTCAAAGCTTAGTAATCCATTTACAAATAAATCTAACTCAATCAACAATTCTATGCCAATTTATCTATGGAATTCATAGCACAGTACATATACAAGTATCATAATTCACAAACAATTCCCTTATATTTCACTTGTACATAATCACCATTCTTTTCAAAAAGATCCTATATCATCGATTATAAGAATACTCACCTTTCATTCTTGAATTGCATATTCATTTCTTACTTTTCTGAACCGGATACTCATTCACATATTCATTCATTTCTTGATGTCGTCCGTTGAACCGTTCGGAATTAACAAGGATACTCGGATAGCTCGTAAAGCTCGTACAATGCCATATCCTAGATATGGTCTTACATGTTGTCATATATCAATGCCACTATCCTAGATAGGGTCTTACACAAAAACTTTTATGATGCCAATGTCCCAAACATGGTCTTACACGTAATCTATAATCGATGCCAATGTCCTAGACATGGTCTTACACGATATCACACTTCGGAATCCTATGTCATGACATATGTATGTGATCGTGATCTCAAGTGTTGATGATAAAGTAATAAAATCTGATCGTACCTGGAAACTAACTAATATCACGATAAAAGGAAAGTGCACCTATCGAACAGTAGTATAGTTAGTGGCAAGACCGGAATACCAAATCCAAGGAACTATGAGTACTAGTAATGACTTTCTTCCTATTATCTAGCCTAAAAATAAAGAGGGTTTGGTTGTAAACTAAACTAAACTAACTAAGAAACAACAAAGAGTAAAGTGGGATATTGCTTTTGGGAAAGACTGATTGATTAAAACAATACCTAAGGAAGAATCCACCTAGACTTCACTTGTTTTCTAACTTTGAACCAGATGATTTCTTTATTTGATTTGATCCATAGAGATCCTTAAATTATGTTAATACCTCCGTCAAGGATAAGAACAACTAATCCTAGGTTGATTAACTGAAATCTCTTTCTAGTTAAAACCCCTAGTATCGTATTAACTCGATCTATAGCTCCCCATATTAGATTTGACTCTAATCTGGCAGATTTTCGTCGTCCTATGTCTAAGATTGCGATCAACTTCACTTAATTGTGTTGGATCTACTCCTATGCAGGGAATTTTGCTCCTCTACATAGGCATATTCGACTTAAATCAATATCCCGAACATACCAATTTAAGAGTTAAAAACACAATTAAGAACAAATCAAATATTTATCACACAGCTCAGATACCAATAACAAGATCTGTCTTAGGTTTCATCCCCTTAGGTATTTAGGGATTTAGTTCAGGTTTATAAAAGAAAGCATCTCAGAAGAAATAAAATAACAAAACATAAGAAAACCCAAAACTCCTGAAAGGATTGAAGGGAGATCCTCTGTCTTGATGTAGATCCTGGCTTCTGAGATGGATCAATCGGCTTCCTTTTGAGTGATTCCCTCCTTTAACTTTCTCGTCTTGGCGGGAAAAATAGCACCCTTAGTGGGGAATCAAACACACGTTTGTAGTTGCCTCCTAGGGTCTTTATATAGAGTTTTGGAATGCCTTTCTTAGGCCCTAAGTAGCTTTTTCTGAGTGAAATTAAACTTCCTCACGACAGGGACACGACCGTGTGCCACGCTCGTGCGGATCGAGGCCCAGGCCATGCTCAGGCCTGTTAAAATGGCATGGCCGTGTGGCACAACCGTGTGGCGAATCTCCAGGCCGTGTTGATTACTGAACTGGGCTTAATTTACCCCTTTTTGGCCCGTTCCTTACTATTTTCTCTTCCATAAGCTCACTTGAGTATAAAACATGAAATTAAAGGTTTAAGAGCATCAATTTACACAAATCAAGGGGTAATTCATCCAGAAATTAGGCTAAGCATGGGGTAAAAATATGTATAATTTATCGCTTATCAGTATGCTATACTATTCCTATGGTTCGTACGGGGCTTTCGGATATCTCAACTCTGTTGATACTTTAACATTTTTGAACATTCAACATTCATAACATTTCAATATCAATTTAACACATATAATTCACATAAAACATATTTATTTGCATATGAACTTACCTCGTATGGAATCGAATAGATAGGAGCGATTAATCAACCACTTTCGACTTTTCCCAATCTAATTCCGATTTCTTTCGTTCTTGATCTTAATCAAGAACAACCATGGCTAAACCCTAAAACCACATTTTCCTCTTCTTTTTCTCTTAATATTCAGCTATAAGGATGAGGATAACACATAATTATGATTTTGGTTTTATTTATTTATCATTAATACATAGTTTACCATTTTACCCTTGATTAATAAACTTATAAATCATATAATGGTTGTCCATAAATGTCCACTAGTCTTATTAATGGTCAATTTACATAATAAGGACTTATCTTTTAATAAGCCATAGCAATTAGAAACTTAATCAATTAGAACACAACTTTTGCATTTTATGCGATTTAATCCTTTTATTAAATTAACTAATCAATCGGAAAAATTCATTCACGAAACTTGAACACATGTATAATATCATGCCATAAAAATTAAAAATAATATTAAAATATTTTTTTGACCTCAGATTTGTGGTTCCAAAACTACTGTTCTGACTAGGTTAAAAACCGGGCTGTTACAACTCTCCCACTTAGGGATTTTCGTCCTCGAAAATCTTACCAGTGAATAGGTTCGTATATTGCTTTCTTATAGCATCTTCGGGGTCCCATGTAGCATCTTCAATTCTGTGTCGATGCCATAACACTTTTACTAATGAGATTTTCTTGTTTCATAATTCTTTAAACTCACGAGCTAAAATATGGATCGGTTCCTCATCATAAGTCATATCAGACTGAATATCTATCTCGGACGTGGAAATCACACGTGATGGGTTGGATCTGTATCATCGTAACATCGATACATGAAATACATTGTAAATCTTCTCTAGCTCGGGTGGCAAAGATAACTTATAGGCAACGGCCTGATACGCTCGATAATCTTATACGGCCCGATGAACCTCGAGCTCAATTTACCTTGTCTATTGAATCAAAGTATTTTCTTCCACAGAGACACTTTCAAAAACACTTTATCCCCAATCTCGAACTCAATATCCTTTCGTTTCAATTCTGTGTATGATTTCTGTCGATCTGAAGCTGCTTTTAGATTATCACAAATTATTTTTACTTTCTGCTTCATCTTTTTTTTTATCAAATCGACCCTGTGAATCTTATTCTCATTAAGTTCATCTAGTATAACTGTATTCGACATTTGCACCCATGTAAAGCTTCGTACGGTGCGATTTTAATACTAGATTGAAAGCTATTATTATACGCAAATTTAATCAATGGTAAGTACTGTTCCCACATACCTTTAAACTAAAGAATATAGCATCTCAACATGTCCTCGAGTATCTGAATGACTCGCTTGGATTGACCATCCGTTTACGGGTGAAAAGCAGTACTGAAATGTAATTTCGTACCTAAAGCCTCTTACAATTTCTTCCAAAACCAAGAAGTAAATCTCAGATCCCTATCCGAATCAATAGATAGTGGTACCCATGTAATCTCACAATATTAGAAATGTATAACTCAACTAGTTTATCAAGCGAGTTGTCTGATCGTACTGGAATAAAATGAGCTGTTTTTGTTAGTTTATCAACCACAGCCAGGATCGCATCTTTTTTTCTTGGAGATAGGGGCAAACCCGAAATGAAATCTATCGTCACTCTATATACTCGAATTGAACAAAAGAACAAGCTAGATAATAATTTCAACTCAAATCTCGACAAAAATAGGGATCCAAATAATTAGGGGGATTTCAGCAATAATGGGTTTTTGGTTAATTTTAAGAGTAAGTCAAATGAATGGGTTGTTGGCTCAAGGGGGTTCACTAGGGGTTAATTTATGGAGGTAGGCTTTTATGGAGTAAGTGGGTTATACCTAGGTACCTTTATCATCTCAGTATATCAAATCAATGATGTGGTCTTGACATGTATAATCGAAGCAAGTTCTAGAATAACAAATCAGTATTGACTCACTTAAAGCAACAATAAAAGTGAGCATGAGAGGATGTATGCTCAAAAGGCTCAAAAATCTCACCAGAATTATAGCTTTTTGATGTCAATCCTGTGAATTTCAAATCTCAAGATAACACTTAAAATTAGGGTAAATGACCTAGAAAAAATTTAAATTCTCAAAAATTTCAACTTATTATGCTTGATTTCCTAATGTCTTAAAGTTTGAATAATCAAAGCATAAGTACCTATGTCTTAATTCTCAACATATAAATAAAAGTCATAAATCAATCAGAATTAATTCCTAATAGGAGATTAAGACTAATGCAGAGAGTGAAAGTGAGAATTCGAAATTTTGAGAACAATGCAAAATGCTAGTTGTAAAAATTTTCAGGGGTTTCAAAGGTAATGCAAAGAGTGAAAGTGATTTCCCCCTACACTTAAGATGTACATTGCCCTCAATGTACAAAGATACATTAGTAGCAATAGAAGCATAAAATCATAAGATAGGGAGAGAAGTGAAACTCCCTAAATTGGATGAATTCCTTGAGGTGGAGGTGGCTATAGAGTGTCTAGGACAAATGAAGGGTGGAGGTGAATACTCCGATGATGGTAGCGGTTGTTTGTCCACAGCTGCTATGCTGAGAGGGTATGTTTGTCAGTATTAGGTGGCTAAGGTTCCCATTAGATTTTGGTTGTGAGCTGTAGAGCTCCTTTGAAACTGCGAAAGCATTAATTAGTTTTGGGAAATTTGAATTAACAAAATGTGTTTGTTAATGAAGAACCGACATGAAAAAATTGAAGTAAAATAAACTATGTTCTGAAAATACTAAAATTCAAATAATGAAAAAGATAAGATAAAAGAAAAAGGAAAAATAAAAATGAAAATAAAGGATAAGAAAAGAGGACTCGGAAGTCCTAGTCCTCAGATGGTTCGCGAGGTGGGGGTGGTGGTGTGATGTGTATATGCTGGCATATCTGCTAAAGAGTAGCGTCGATATGATCGAAGCGTTGAAAGAATTGGTACTCAAATTGTGTGAGGCGCTCAGATATGTCAGCATATGAAGCTGCTGCATGAACTGGGCGGCGAGGGGGTGGTGGTTTAGTTGGTTCCTCCTTCGGTGGTGGTAGAACATCATCAGTAATGTCCTCGGGTCCTCCTGCTCGGCATCTCTGAGTAGATGGTATTGTAGAGAATCAGTCCCACGTCGGCACTGAATCATCCTCATATGTAGCATAGTTTGGATGCCTTGTGGGGACATCTGGCCGATCAGTGTATAAGAGGACGTTTGGGCCACAATGTTAAGTAGGCCGAAGTGGCAGGCCAGTCGAGTGATGTATGGGCCCATCGTGATCACGCCCCTATGGTGTCGCTCCATCTGATGCTGGATGGCATGGGAGATGAAGTATGCAAGATCGATCACATGTACGTGTGCCATGCTCCATAGAAAGTAGACGTCGTGGGTGTTGACAGCGCTGGTGCTTTCTCGTCTGCCCGTCAGTGTGTGTGCAAGTAAGGCGTGAAGGTATCGCAGAGATGGGGTGAGAGCTGTCGCCTTAGAGCGACTGGGTCGTATGTGGCTGATACAGGGATTAGGGCCTCCCAACACTTAGATGGTGATAGATGGATGTGGTGGTGGAGCTTGGAGAGGTCTTCTTCCTCCATAAACTGCTCAGTGTAGAGGCCTAGTGCTGTACCGAACTCCAGTACACTGAGTTGACGAACGAGGCATCCTAGCCGAAATTGTATTGTTCCTGGATCATCGTGTCGGCTCATCACTGTCTGGAGGTGAAATTTGGAGCAGAGCTCGAGGGTGAGTTTGAGATAGGTGGGCTCCACAATTCTGAATAACTGGTCCCAGGGGTCCGTCGTTAATATGGCCCAGACCTTATTCGCTAGGTGGACCTGCTCTAAAGCGGCCCAATTGATGCACCTTTCGACTTCGAGAGGTTTCGTCCGTAATATCTAAAATAGTTAGTCTTGTAAGTTCCGCGGGAATTGGAGGAAAGGATGGTAAACTTCAGCGATGGGTCTAGAAGAGGAACCACCGGGCCCCTTTCGCTTTTTAGAAGCAAGTACGGCTGCTTTCTTCCCTCTCGAAGATGACATGATTCCTAAAAATTGAAAACAAAATGGAAAAGAATAAAAATGGGAATGTGTTGTCATGATAATTAACGATAATCAAGATTCAATGATTCGATCAAAAGCTAATACCTATTTCAATGCATAAGATGATATATGGAAAGAAATTTGTTATTTAATTTATCTAAGTATGGAGTGGAACAAAATATGGGTATTTAAATAGCAATTGGGATTTAAAACTAATGGCCTAAGATAACTAAAGATGGCAGCACAAGGATGATTCTAAGTGGCATGTTGAAAATTCTAGATTAAAAACAATGATAAAGCAATTAACTAAATAAATGAGATTATTAAAAGATTAATATATAGAAGACATTTAAAGATTAAGAAAGTGAGAAAAGGGGAACCGAATGGGTGGTTATGGGGCAGAACACGATCGTGGCGATGTTGCACGGGCTCGATGGTGCTGTTGAAGTCAGCGGCAGTGCTAGGGATGGTGGTATGGGAATCGGTTTGAGAGGTTTTTAGGGTTTATGTAAGGAAGAAGGTGAATAGTGGGCTATTTTTATAGGATTTTGGGTCACATGGGCATGGCACATGCTCGTGTGGCTCGGGGTTAGCCCGTGTGGTTCGAAAATTAGTGATTTTGGCGCGCCGAATTCGTGTCACACGCCCGTGTTCACAGGGCTTGTTGGGGCACACGGTCGTGTCCTTCGATGTTCGCTTCTTCCACGGTCGTGTTGGAGGTCGCACGCCCGTGTCTGAAATAGCAGGTTTGACCATGGCCTTGGGGCACGGGTGTGCGCACACCCGTGTTGAATTAACAGGTTTGGCCATGGCCACATCGCACGGCCGTGACGAGTTATCAAAGCCCGTGTGTAGGAAGACCTTACCCTGCTCATACACGGCCATTTCACACGACTATGTTTGTGCTCGTAGTGGCCACACGGCCTTAGGCACACTCGCAGGAATGGCCATGTAGCTCAAAAAACCTGCATTCAAAGGGTTATTTGGTGTATTAGATAGCCTAAATAAAAGAATTTACTAAGTTAGTGTTCGGGTTGCCTCCTGAGAAGCGCTTGTTTATAGTCTAATCTCGACTTTTCGCAAGCTTGTTTGTTCACGGTGGCTTGAAGAGTTGATACTCTTCTATCCTGCTTTCAATTTCATTATTAACGTAAGATTTGAGTCGAGTGTGATTTACCTTAAAAGTGCCGGGTGACTCATGTTTTATCTCGACTGTACCATAGGGAAAGATTTTCATTACCGTGAAGTAAGGTATGTCACTTGTATGTTCTTTTGAATTCAAGATTTGTGGATCCTCTTCTCCTAAGATTACCTTATCCCCTACCTTGATTTGATTCGTTTTTACCTGAGGGTCGTCTTGATGATGTTCTTGGTTGGTGTGGCATATTTTGGTCTTTTCGTGATAGTTCAGCCATTCATATAGTTCCTCAATCTGAAGCATTTGCTTTTCAGGTGCGTCTCCTTAGGATGGACTTGTCTGTGGTTGGGTCACCTTTACGTGGAGTGTATCCTGCACAGAAGATTGGGTGGTGAGATTAGTGTTTTTACAAGGACTGGTCACCATATTTTTGTTAGCAACAGTCTTAATCGAGTTTCGAGCTTTTAAAGTAACTTTGTCATCACCTACTCGTAGTGTAAGCTCACCTTTTCCTACATCAATTATTGTTCTAGCAGTTGCTAAAAAGGGTCGCCCTAGAAGTAAGGGTACATTGCTATCCTCATCAATGTCTAAAACAACAAAATCAACCGGGGATATAAATTTATCAATTTTGACAACCACATCTTAAATTATTCCCTTTGGAAATCTAATGGTCTTATCAGCTAATTGGATGCTCATCTTAGTTTGTTTAGGTTCTCCAAGACCTAGTTGTTTAAACAATTTATAAGGCATGACGTTAATACTAGCCCCTAAATCAGTTAAATCATTTTTGGAGTCTAAGCTATCAAGTAAACAAGGAATAGTAAAACTCCCTGGATCTTTTAGTTTGTTGGGTAGCTTATTCTGTAAGATGGCTGAGCATACTGCATTCAACTCCACATGAGATTTCTCATCTAACTTTTGCTTGTTTGTCAAGAGCTCTTTTAAAAACTTAACAGCATTTGGCATCTGCGAAAGAGCTTTAATAAATGGTAAGTTGATATGTAATTTCTTTAAGAGTTTAAGAAACTTACCGAATTGCTCATCTGTGCGATCTTTCTTTAACGCATTTTTGTATGGGATATGAGGTTTATACTCTTTGATAGTTACTTTTTTGGAACTTACCTCATCCTTACCTTTACTTACCACAGTCTCCTTGCATGGCTTTGGGTTGGTTTTGGTTAACCCTTCCTCATCTATTATATCCACGGCATTAAGTTGCTCCTTAGGGTTGGTCTCAGTGTTGCTTAGTAACCCACGTTGCGGTCTTTTAGAAATTAGCTTGGTGAGCTGGCCTATTTGAGTTTCGAGTCCTTGAATGGATGCTTGCTGGTTCTTCAATGCCGTTTTGGTGTTTTGGAAACGAGTTTCTGATACGGCAATAAATATTGTGAGCATTTCCTCAAGGTTTGGCTTTTTCTCTTGTTGGAATGGTGGCTGTTGAAATCCCGGAGGAGGTGGTTGTCTTTGATTTCCTTGTCCTCCCCATGAAAAATTGGGGTGGTTTTGCCAACCTGCATTGTAAGGGTTACTATAAGGGTTATTTTGAGGTCTAGAGTTATTACCCATATAGTTGGCTTGGTCGGTTTCCATGCCATGTTCATAGGAGAAATAATCAGGATTGTACATATTCCCTTGAATTGCGTCGCCTCGCATTACTGGGTGTGCGGCATCAATATTAAAAAGTCCTGCAGCTTTCTGTGGCTTTGTTCACATGACTTGCCATTGATAGTTATTCAGTGACATCTCTTCTATAAATTCGTAGGCTACTTCTGGTGTTTTATTATTGATTGTTCCTCTGGTGGCTGCATCGATCATCTGCCTTGTTGAGGGATTCAAACCGTTGTGAAAGGTTTGAACTTGTAGCCACAGAGGTAACCCATGGTGAAGGCACCTTCTCAAGAGATCTTTGTATCTCTCCTAAGCATCGTAAAGTGTTTCTAAATCCATCTGAACAAAAGAAGAAATATCATTCCTTAATTTTGCTATTTTAGCTAGTGGAAAATATTTGAGTAGGAATTTTTCAGTCATCTGTTCCCATGTAGTGATTGATCCATGTGGTAAAGAATTTAACCACTGTTTAGCTTTGTTTCTCAAGGAGAACGGGAATAGCCTAAGACAAATGGCATCATCAGAAACGCCAGTTATTTTGAATGTATCGCATAATTCCAAAAAGTTGGCTAGATGCGAGTTAGGATTCTCATCCTGCAAACCATCAAACTGAACAAATTGTTGTATATTTGAATAGTGTTAGGTTTCAGTTCAAAATTATTTACAGCAATAGTAGGCCTAACAATGCTAGATTTAGTGCCGGGGCTAAATTAGGTCTAGCATAATCATACATAGTACGCGGAGTAGGATTTTGCTCAACAAGATTTGCGGCTACTACAGGAGGTAGCTGATTATCCTAATTTGCTTCCATCTCTTCAGTAGGTTCAGGTTCTTCTTCTTGTCCTTCTTCTGGATATTGCAAGCTTCTTCTTATCTCTTGACGAGTTCAACGAACTGTCACTTCTAAATCATCATCAAAAAGTAGTGGTCCTCCCAGGTTTCTTCTAGTCATAAACTAGAGATACCTGAAGGGAAAAGGCAAAGAGAATTAAAATAAATAAATAAAAGAAATAAAAATAAAGGTTGAAAATAAATAAAAATAGTAATGGCTAAAGTAATAGAAATAGAGTGCTTCTAATATCTTAGTTCCCCGGCAACAGCGCCAAAAACTTGATTGTGATCTCGAGTGATGATGATAAAGTAATAAAATTTGATCATACCTGGAAACTAACTAATATCACGATAAAAGGCAAGTGCACCTATCAAACAGTAGTATAGTTAGTGGCAAGACTGGAATATCGAATCCGAGGAACTATGAGTACTAGTAATGACTTTCTTCCTATTATCTAGCCTAAAAATAAAGAGGGTTTGGTTGTAAACTAAACTAAACTAACTAAGAAACGACAAAGAGTAAAGTGGGATATTGCTTTTGGGAAAGACTGGTTGATTAAGACAATACCTAAGGAAGAATCCACCTAGACTTCACTTGTTATCTAACTCTGAACCAGATGATTTCTTCATTTGATTTGATCCGTAGAGATCCCTAAATTATGTTAATACCTCCGTCGAGGATAAGAACAACTAATCCTAGGTTGATTAACTGAAATCTCTTTCTAGTTAAAACCCCTAGTCTTGCATTAACTCAATTTATGGCTCCCCATATTAGATTTGACTCTAATCCGGCAGATTTTTGTCGTCCTATGTCTAGGATTGCGATCAACTCCGCTTAATTGTGTTGGATCTACTCCTATGCAGGGACTTTTGCTCCTCTACATAGACACATTCGATTTAAATCAATATCCCGGACATACCAATTTAAGAGTTAAAAACACAATTAAGAACAAATCAAATATTTATCACACAGCTTAGATAATAATAACAAGATCTATCTTAGGTTTCATCCCTTTAGGTATTAGGGATTTAGTTCATGTTTATAAAAGAAAGCATCTCAGAAGAAATAAAATAACAAAACATAAGAAAACCCAAAACTCTTGAAAGGATTGAAGGGAGATCCTCTGTCTTGATGTAGATCCTGGCTTCTGAGATGGATCAATCGGCTTCCCTTCGAGTAATTCCCTCCTTTAACTCCTTGTCTTGGTGGGAAAAATAGCACCTTTAGTGGGGAATCAAGCACACCTTTGTAGTTGCCTCCTAGGGTCTTTATATAGAGTTTTAGAATGCTTCTCTTAGCCCCTAAGTAGCTTTTTCCGAGTGAAATTGAACTTCCTCACGACAGGGACACGCTCGTGTGCCACGCCCATGCAGATCGAGGCCCAAGCCGTGCTCAGGCCTGTTAAAGTGGCACGGCCATGTGGCACGACCGTGTGGCGAATGTCCAGGCCGTGTTGATTACTGAACTGGGCCTAATTTGCCCCTTTTTGGCCCGTTCCTTGCTCTTTTCTCTTCCCTAAGCTCACCTGAGTATAAAACATAAAATTAAAGGTTTAAGAGCATCAATTTACAAAATCAAGGGGTAATTCATCCAGAAATTGGGCTAAGCATGGGGTAAAAATATGTATAATTTATCACTTATTAGTATGCTATGCTATTCCTATGGTTCGTACGAGGCTTTCGAATATCTCAACTCTGTTGATACTTTCACATTTTTGAACATTCAACATTCATAACATTTCAATATCAATTTAGCACATTTAATTCATATAAAACATATTTATTTGCATATGAACTTACCTCGTATGGAATCAAACGGATAGGAGCGATTAATCAACCACTTTTGACTTTCCCCGATCTAATTCTGATTTTTTTCGTTCTTGATCTTAATCTAGAACAACCATGGCCGAACCCTAAAACCATATTTTCCTCTTCTTTTTCTCTTAATATTCGACTATAAGGATGATGATAACACATAATTATGATTTTGGTTTTATTTATTTATCATTAATACATAGTTTACCATTTTACCCTTGATTAATAAACTTATAAATCATATAATGGTTGTCCATAAATGTCCACTAGTCTTATTAATGGTCAATTTACATAATAAGGGCTTATCTTTTAATAAGCCATAGCAATTAGGTACTCAATCAATTAGAACACAACTTTTGCATTTTATGCGATTTAATCCTTTTATTAAATTAACTAATCAATCAGTAAAATTCATTCACAAAACTTGCACACATGTATAATCTCATGCCATAAAAATTAAAAATAATATTAAAATATTTTTTTGAACTCAGATTTGAGGTTCCAAAACTACTGTTCTGACTAGGCTAAAAACCAGGCTGTTACAACTCTCCCACTTAGAGATTTTCGTCCCCGAAAATCTTACCAGTGAATAGGTTCGGATATTGCTCTCTCATAGCATCTTCGGGCTCCCATTTAGCTTCTTCGATTCCGTGTTGATGCCCTAACACTTTTACTAATGCGATTTTCTTGGTTCACAATTCTTTACACTCACGAGCTAAAATACGAATCGGTTCCTCATCATAAGTCATATCAGACTGAATATTTATCTTGGACGTGGAAGTCACATGTGATGGGTTGGATCTGTATTGTCGTAACATCGATACATAAAATACCTTGTGAATCTTCTCTAGCTCGGATGGCAAAGATAATTTATAAGCAACCGGCCCGATACGCTCAATTATCTCATACGGCCCGATGAACCTCTGACTCAATTTACCTTGTCTGCTGAATCAGAGTATTTTCTTCCACAGAGACACTTTCAAAAACACTTTATCCCTGATCTCGAACTCAATATCCTTTCGTTTCAACTCTGCGTATGATTTCTGTCGATCTGAAGCTGCTTTTACACTATAACAAATCATTTTTACTTTCTGCTCCATCTTTTTTATCAAATCGACCCCGTGAATCTTATTCTCATTAAGTTTATCTAGTATAACTGTATTCGACATTTGCGATCGTATAAAGCTTTGTACGGTGCCATTTTAATACTAGATTGAAAGCTATTATTATACGCAAATTTAATCAATGGTAAATACTATTCCCACGTACCTTCAAGCTCAAGAATGCAGCATCTCAACATGCCCTCGAGTATCTGAATGACTCGCTCGGATTAACCATCCGTTTACGGGTGAAAAGTAGTACTGAAATATAATTTCATACCTAAAGCCTCTTAAAATTTCTTCCAAAATCGCGAAGTAAATCTCAGATCCCTATCCGAAACAATAGATAGTGGTACCCATGTAATCTCACAATATCAGAAATGTATAACTCAGCTAGTTTATCAAGCGAGTAGTCTGATCGTACTGGAATAAAATGAGTTGTTTTCGTTAGTCTATCAGCCACACCCAACATCGCATCTTTTTTTCTCGGAGATGAAATCCATCGTCACTCTATTCCATTTCCACCTGGAAATCATAATCAGTTGTAACAAACTGGATGGTACTTGATGTTTAGCTTTAACTTGCTGACAAATCAAACATTTCGACACGAATTATGAGATATCTTGTTTCATACCCAGCCACCAGTAAAACTGTTTCAGGTCATTATACATTTTTGTGCTTCCCGGATGAACAAATAAACGACTGCTATGAGCTTCATTCAAAATCATCTAAATCAACTTTGGATTTCTTGGAACACAAATTCGGTCTCTGAATCTCAAACAATCATCAACATCAACACTAAACTCTGAATCAGAGTTTAAATCACACTGAGCTCTTTTCACTAACATTCCAATATCGACTTTTTGAGATTCACAAATCTACTGTAAAAATAATGGTCTCGCTTTCAACTAAGCTAAAACTGATCCATCATCAGATAAATCCAACTGAACATTCATCGTACATAGAGCAAGCAATGATTTACGACTCAAAGCATCAGCAAGAATATTTTCTTTTCTCGGATGATAATCAATCACAAGCTTGTAGTCTTTTAACAGTTCTAACTATCTTCTCTGTCGCAAATTTAAATCTTTCTGAGTCATTAGATATTTGAAACTCTTGTGATCTGAATACACGTGATATTTTTCGCCAAACAGATAGTGGCGCCAAATCTTTAACGCAAACACAATAGTTGCTAACTCTAACTAACACGTCAGGTAATTCTTTTCATGTGGCTTCAATTGTCTCGAGGAATAAGCTATGAATTTGCCTTCTTGCATCAACCCTCAGCCCAAACCATTCAACAAAGCATCACTATAAATCACGAACTCTTTACCCGATTCTAGCTGTCTCAACACTGGAGCTTCAGTCAATAGGGATTTTAACTAACCAAAGCTTTTTTGACACTTTTTAGACCATTCGAACTTTACTTCTTTTTAAAGTAATCTCGTCAACTGAGTCGTAATCATCAAAAAGCCTTTTACAAACCGTTTGTAATAACTAGCAAGTCCCAGAAAACTGCAGACTTCTGACATATTTCTCGGAGGCTTCCAATCTAGAATTGCTGAAATCTTGCTCATATCGACTCGAATGCCATTAGCTGATATTATATGTCCCAGAAATTCGATCTCTTGAAGCCAAAACTCACATTTACTAAACTTCCCATACAATTGCTTATCTCTCAAGGTCTGTAACACAATTCTTAGATGCTTGGCATATTAAAATTCATTACACGAATAAATCAATATGTCTTCAATGAATACAACAACAAATCGATCTAAATACGGTCTGAAAATTCTGTTCATTAAATCCATAAAGACTATAAGAGCATTCGTTAGTCCGGAAGGCATTACTAAAAATTCATAATGTCCGTACCGTGTTCTGGATGCAGTCTTTGGTATGTCTGAGTCTTTAACTCGCAACTGATAGTAACTCGATCTTAGATCTATCTTTGAAAACACTGTAGCTCCTTTCAACTGATCGAATAAATCATCAATTCTGGGCAAAGGGTACTTATTCTTGATCGTCATATTGTTTAACTGTCGATAGTCAATGCACATTCTCATCGTGCCATCTTTCTTTTTCACAAACAGTACGGGAGCACCCTATGGTGAAAAACTCAGTCGTGCAAAACCTCTGTCTATTAATTCTTGCAACTAAGACTTTAATTCTTTTAATTTTGTCGGTGTAACACCCTAAACTTAGCCCAGATGTTAAGGCCGTATTTGGTAGTGTCACATTGAAGTGTTTTGAAATCGTGTTTCACTATAACTAGATTTGTTGTAAAAACTCATTGTTTTCTAAGTTTGAAGAAAACATCATTCCGTTACCCTTGATTAATCAGATTATGAAAGTAGTTTACTTTGGAAAAACATAATGATTGCGGAAGCTTTGTTTGAATTCTAGTTTGTTGTGAAAACGTGGTTTTTGAAAAGCAGATATCATTTTGTAAAACGCGCCCCATAGCTAACAAATTTTAAATGAAACAGATAAACCCAATATTTAAGAAATATTAAATAGCGGCCTTATTACAAACCCAAAATAAAAACTATATTTAAAGTAAATGAAAATCGAAAACAATATAAAAGCAAAGTGTGGCCGCCTCCAAGTCTAGTAGCACCGAATCACTTATGCCTCGGTATTACCTGTACGGTAAAATAAAAGGGTGAGTATACGAATACTCAGTGTGTAACCCCGGCAATAACAATATAATAGAATCAGTCTGGGCTAGAGCCCATTATAGTAGCATATCACCATTAGTGTGCCTAAGCCCATAGCAGTAACAGTATAACATGCAATCTGAATCCTACCCAACCATCTGCTACACTCCATCTCCGTCCAACCTATCACTCTATGTGGGGATATAATCAATCCACCCAACCCTACACTCCACAATGTAGTACCGATGTGGCACTATCGATAAAATATAGCAGTGTTGCCAGAATATTAGGCTATAAGCCACAAAATAATGCAGCGAAGCTGCCAGAACAGTACACTTCCTCCATAAACATATACCCCATCCCCCATGCAATGCAACATATTAAATGACATGCTAACATGATATGGATAACTCATACAAAGCATTTTATATTATACATATTTAATCAAAAAACATATAGAGTCAAAATAGTCGTCTTACCTCTAGAGGGTATTTTGGTCATTTTGCCCCTTAGGGGCATTTCAATCATTTATCAGTGTGGTCCTACGTATGTGAGGGTCCATCAGTAGGCCCAAGGTCATCTAGCGACACATGTAACCAAACAGTCCAAAGGTTCAAATTTGGCCTAAAGCCCTTCCATTGGGCCTATGGGACCATTCGGCCCATTCGGCCTGTTTCAGCCCAACTCATGAAATCACTCATGAAAGACGTTTTCTGATGTAGGGCCACAATTCGTGGCCTCAATCAATCACTTGAGCGTTCGCGCGCCCATGTGGCCAACATTCGATTCGTCGGCTTTTCAGCATTTGCCATTTCGGCATTTTGCCTTTGTATCTAATAGTGCGATAAACACACACCTGAAACGAGATAGTCGCCCACCGTTTCCGACAACTGTGCACCTATAGTCACCATAATCTCTTTGTTAGTCAACTACGATAATTGAATCCAAAATCATGGTATAGGTTATAATTTAGTCAGTCTAACGTCACTTACCAACAAGGAAAAAAATGATCACTTGCAAGAGATTGAGATTCGGCCCCTTTCTCCCTTAAACAGATCAACCCCTAATCATACGATCAAAATACGATGCCATAGGACCCTTGCTTAGAAGAAAACAATTAATCACATAAGGGTACACAAAAACATCCAAATAGCGTAATTAACACTTATGATTAAGAAACTTACCCAAGACTAAAAATGTCCACAATGAAAAGGAATTTGAGTCTCGGTCTTACCACGAAAGACTTAGATTTGGCTTACACAAAAGAAGAGTGAAAAAAAATAAGAAAAAGGCAATAATAAGGTTCGACCAACGCCAAGGTTTCAACAAGAAAAGAATACCCACTGGCCCTATGAAATGCCAGAGTTCTTACCTATTGTTCAATAACGAAAACGAGAAACGAAAGGGAGAAAGGTACAATCGGTTCAAAAAGAATGAGAAGGAAAAACAAAATTGAATATAGTAAATTCAGCTACTGCTACAAGAAAAAGAAGATGAAATGAAGAAAAAGAAGAATCAGTTTAGAGGGGAAAACTATTAGGAGGAGAGGAGGAAAGAAATTGGTCAAAGGAGATGAAAGAAGGACTATGATAGGATGTTCGGCAAAATGAAGAAAAAATATGGAGAGAAAGGAGTAGAGAAAGTCGATAAAGACCAAGACCAATAGTGGATTCGACTTTTGCAAAGTCAAAGGAGAAGAGAATAAGAGAAATGGTTGAGCAAAAAAAATGGTACCTTCGGACAAAGATTAGATCACTAAAACAAAAAGAAAACAATCCTTACTACCTCAATCAAAAGCCAAAATATCTTCAACCTAATCTCCCTAACTTGGCAACAAAATCACAAATGACCGAAAGTTCTACATTCAACCGAATCTTCCCATTTACATAACCTTTAATAGCAGCTTGATTTAAGCTGCCATCAATCCAATCCAAATCAATGCCCCTCCATTCAAATTCCCACTGCTTGACTTGTTTCATCGACAACTGCCTTCCATTCAAGCTCCCACCGCTTGACCTAGTTAGCACTTACCAAATTCGGCCAGCCTCAACTCTTCCTTGCACAAGCAGCAAAAATTAACCTCATATACGCAAAGGGAAACTCGAACTCTGGCCCTCCAGGTTCTCCATCACGTTGCTGGCCACTTGACCACAACTGCTCTTACACTATAATATGGTCACCAGTACTCTTACGTGCTGAAGCCACGGTTATTCAAGAGTAAAAATAAAAATTTCGCCTACCAAGAGACTCGAACCTGCACCCTTCTTTTAGACGCCCGTTACACACACTCCTTGCCACTGGACTAACATGACTTTCATGCCAAAAAGCCCACGCAACAATTTAAAAACCTTCCGTCCAGTGTGTCGTGATCCCTTTAAACCTAAAAAAAATAACACTTTTCTCCCTAGGTTAGACTCGAACCCCTGACCTAGGTGCCTAACACACGCCTCCTTGCCAACTTACCATCATCCTTTTCATGACAAGCTGCACCCAAAATAAAATAAAAGGCCTACAAACCGTGCCTATATCTTCTTAAGCCAAAACAATAAAATTTTTCCAAGATCCAGGTTCGCTCACAGGACCCTTCCAACACTCCAACCCACTCTTACCTCACTTAATTAACACCCCCAAACATAAAATCAAAGCAAGACAAACAAAATTACAAAATCTAAAATTTTAGGGTGTTACAGTCAGAGCCATTCTATATGGAGCTATCGAGATAGGTGTGGTTCCTGGCACTAACTCAATGCCAAACTCAACCTCTCGGGTTGGTGGTAATCCCAATAATTCTTTAGAAAACACATCTGGATACTCACAAACAACAAGCACTTATTCAATATTCTTTTCTGTCACTTTCTTGTCGATCACATAAGCATAATAAGCTTCGCAACCCTTTTTCACATAATTCAAAGCTTTCATTGACGAAATCATAGCCGATAACCCATTCAAGTCATTAGATTCAATCCTGATTATCTTATCATTCTAACATCTCAAATCAATAGTCTTCTGTTTGTAGTTTACTATAGCATCATGCAATGTTAGCCAATCCATACCCAGAATTATATCAAACTCATCAAAGGGTAATAACATCAGATTAGCTAGAAAACAAAAACCTCAAATCATCAACGGATAGTTCTTGCACACTTTGTCAACTAGGACAAACTTATACTCTAATCACAAATTCAGTAGACTCTACAAGAAAAATTTTATTGGATACTAAGTTCATGCATATATACGAATGTGTCGATCCTAGATCTATCAATGCAATCACAGAAGTATCATAAAGAGTAAAAGTACCAGTAATGACATCTGGAGACGAAGCTTCTTCAAGAGCGCGAATAGCATAGGCTCTGGCAGGTGCTCTCGCCTCAGATCTCACAACTGTATCTTTTGTTGCTCTTTGGCTACCACCTACATTTCTAGTGTTTCTAGGTAGTCTACCTCTAGCTGTGGTGTTACTTGATGTCAGATTCTACACAATCTCTTGTTCAACTAACTCAGGACAATCACTGATAAAATGATCCAAAGATCCACACTTAAAACAAGCTCAATCATTCATTCTACAATTACTGAGATGTCTTTTACCACAATGTCTACACTCAGGTTGATCAGATCTCACACTCCCAACACTAGCTATCGAAGTAGCTAGAGCTTTAAAGCTCAAATTTGGCCTTACATGATCTCTACTCGAATGACCTATATTAGCTTTTGAACGACTATAATCATCTCGAAATTTCTTTGATGTCAATTAAAATGGCTTACTCGATAATCTTTTTCTTACATCTCTAATCAACTTTTCTTTTCTCTTTCCCGAGTTCTTTAGCTTTGCATGCTCAATCAATAAGCGCAACAAACTCTTTTATTTCAAGAATCCCAACTAACAAGTGGATGTCTTTATTCAAACCATCTTCAAATCTCTTACAAATTATTGCTTTAGTCAAGACACATTCTTGTGCATACCGGCTCAATCTCACAAATTCTCGCTCATATCTCGTAACAGACATACAGCCTTGTTTTAGCTCAAGAAACTATTTGCGTTTCAAATCTATGAATCTTTGACTGATATATTTCTTTCAAAACTCAGTTTGGAAGAAATCCCAGGTGACTCATTCTCTTGGAACCACAAATGTCAAAGTTTTCCACCATTGATACATTGTATCTCTCAATTGTGAAACAACACATTTAAGATATTTATTAGGAGTACATGACATTTCATCAAACACTCGGATTGTATTATCGAGCCAGAACTCAGCTCTCTCAGCATCATCATCAACAGTGGCTCTGAATTCTTCAGCCCCATATTTTCTAATTTTACCAACAGATGGCTTATTCAATCAGATTGGATCTATTACTTGTGGCACGACAGGGATTTGTGAAGGATTAAGTAGGGGTGGAGGTTGTTGAGCAGCCAGATTCATTCAAACGAATTTCGTGAACCATTCATTCATCTTTTGGAAAAAGACTTGCTTTGCTTCTCCCTCGTGGTCACTAAAATTGGCCGAGAATTAGCCAACGCTACCCCTTGAGTGGGAGCGGGCACATTGCTCTCGATATCATCAGCTACAGCTCTTTCGGGATCTATTACTATATGAAAAACACATTTTAGCTGTCAGGATTCATTACACTACCGCAATTCATATATATGACATGTATAGCTAGACTATCACATGCTACTTTAGTCTTAGAATCGACTAAACTGTAGCCCTGATACTAACCAAATGTAACACCCCTAACCTATATCCATCGCCAGACCAGGGTTAAGAGGCATTATCGAACATAACACACCATTATACAATCATCATCAAATATCATTAAATCACATACATAATGTCCCTTATATAGGTCTACGAGACCATACGCATGCTCTAGAGAAGGTTCGAGCTTAAACCGATCTCATATGAAATTTTCTGCAACTTTAAAAAATTTTTAAGTAACAGAGGTCACACACTTATGTGAACAGGCCGTGTGCCTCACATGGCCTCAAGCACACCCGTGTGTCTAGGTCGTGTTAAAACAGGGCATACATTCTAACTTGCACCATACGGCAAAGGACATGCTCGTGTGCCAAGCCGTGTGAAAATTTTAGAGGTTACTAACTTGGGTCACACGACCAGCCACACATTCATGTGCTAGCCCGTTTGCCACCCACGGCCTATAGACAAGCCCGTGTGTCTAAGCCGTGCCAAGGTATATTGACTTGACCACATGGCCTGCCACACGCCCGTGAATGAGGCTGTCTGGAGTGCCTGGACTCAATTTGAATTGAACCCTTGAGCAACATGGTAGAGACACATGCCCGTGTGTGGAAAAATAGGCCATTTATAAGGCCAAATTGCCACCCTTTTTGTGTCATCCCTACAAGCATCAATTTAAACACAATTCTTGACCAAATAGAAACCAAATCCACACCAATACATGCATATTTCAATCCATAATATCATCAATCAATTCCATACTTGTTTCCAACTCAAATTGCACCAATTTCATGTACATAAATCGTACTAAAACAACATACCACATACCTCATTATAAGCCATTACAAAACATACCAAATCCTTACCATTTCAACCATGAAACATACCAAATCAACTTCATATCAACTTACCAAATTGACCATTTTCACTAGGCCATAAATGAACATATTATAAATACCATATTTCAACTCATATCATTACTAAAATAAGTTCTTCATCTCAAGCTACATCACATGGCAAGATTCCCTATACATACCATACCATAACATCAATCTTAGCCTATACATGCCATATATTAATATTTACAACATCAAAGTACCAAAATATCATTTGATAGTGTGACGACAGTCCTTGATGATCCCCAAGCTCACGGTAGCTTCAATAATCTATAAAACAATGAAAAACACACACAAAGTAAGCTTTTCAAAGCTTAGTAAGCCATATACAAATAAATCTAACTCAATCAACAATTCTATGCCAATTTATCCATGGAATTCATAGCACAATACATATACAAGTCTCATAATTCACAAACAATTCACTTACTCATATTTCACTTGTACATAATCACCATTCTTTTCAAAAAGATCCCATATCATCAATTATAAGAATACTCACCTTTCATTCTTGAACTACATATACATTTCTTACGTACCTGAATCGGATACTCATTCACATATTCATTCATTTCTTAATGTTGCCCGTTGAACCGTTCAAAATTAACAAGGATACTCGGATAGCTCGTAAAGCTCGAACAATGCCATATCCCATATATGGTCTTACATGTTATCATATATTGATACCATTGTCCTAGACAGGGTCTTACACGAAAACATATATGATGCCAATGTCCCAAACATGGTCTTACACATAATCTATAATTGATGTGTACCAGACATGGTCTTACAACGATATCACACTTCAGATTCCTATGTCATGACATATGTATCCTTTACTATTCTTATGGTTTGTACGAGGCTTTCAGATATCTCAACTCTATCAATACTTTCACATTTCTGAACATTCAACATTCATAGCATTTCAATATCAATTTAACACATATAATTCATATAAAACATATTTATTTGCATATGAACTTACCTAGTATGGAAATGAATGGATAGGAGCGACTAATCAACCACTTTCGACTTTCCTCAATCTAATCCCGATTTCTTTCGTTCTTGATCTTAATCTAGAACAACCATCGCCGAACCATGAAACCATATTTCCCTCTTCTTTTTCTCTTAATATTCGACTATAAGGATGATGATAACACATAATTATGATTTTGGTTTTATTTATTTATCATTAATACATAGTTTACCATTTTACCCTTGATTAATAAACTTCTAAATCATACAATCATTGTCCATAAATGTCCACTAGTCTTATTAATGGTCAATTTTCATAATAAGGACTTATCATTTAATAAGCCAAGCAATTAGGAACTTAATCAATTAGAACACAACTTTTTCATTTTATGCGATTTAATCCTTCTATCAAATTAACTAATCAATCGATAAAATTCTTTCACGAAACTTTCACACATGTATTATCTCGGGCTATAAACATTAAAAATAATATTAAAATATTTTTTCGACCTCAGATTTGTGGTTCCAAAATCACTGTTTTGACTAGACTTATAACTGGGCTATTATAGTGAATCTGCAACAAATGCATGATCTCATCCAAAATGGTAACCCTAGTGACATGTCACTTGTATCCTACGACTTCCTACGGTTCAATCGGGGCTTGGTAATTATCCATAATCCAATTAGGCATTTGATAATCAATATTTCATATACTTTCAGATCAACTAAGTACATTCATTTAAATACATAATTTGCATGCTCAATGCATATTATCCTACTGAATCCATATAACCTATATAACAATTTCACTTTCATTCATATAAATAGTAATAAAATCATATAACCTATAACGCCCCAATTTCGAGTTTTTGAGATTTTGCTTGAATTTGATTTTGCTTGTCTGGATGTGTTAAGTTATGCATTAAATACGTTTTAGTGGGCCTTTGGAAGGCCTAAGTTTAAGTTAAAGCCTGGTAGAATTTTAACATTTTAGACTTAAAGGAGGAGGGGCATTGACTAAGTGGGCTTTTAAATAAATGTTGGTAATTTAAGACACAAGAAAGCCTGTGCTAAAGTGGCAAGATGGCGTCACTTAAAGCACAGGGAATGTTGTGTCAAGGATGGTAAAGGAGCTAAGGTTTGAATCCATAGATTAGCAAATTGATTCTTTTATTTTATTGCTTGTGCAAGGTAAGTGGTGGATCCCAAGTGAAACTCTGTAGGAGGGAGTTTGAAGTGCTTAGGGGATTGGATCAAGGAGTGATAAGGAGAGAAAAGTTAGGAATTTTTGAATGGGAGTAAAAGTTGGCCTACTAGAGGATTTTGGAGAGGCAAGTTCGGCTAGGGACCTTAGGCTTTGGCATTTTCAGCAATTGGGGGGTAGGTGCTGATTTCTTTTAGTGATTAGCCTTTGGGATTTGACAATTTAGGGTCACTTTCTTTTGCTGAATAGGTATAGTCCCTTTGTTTTCTTTTTCTTCCTCCTTCATGTTCTGAAAATCGAAAACTAGATCCATACACCCTCATTGTGCTGAATTGTGCAAGGAACCAAACCTTTCATCTCTTTTCTTCTCAAGCCGAATGTACCATCTTCTTCTTCTCCTTTTTCTTTTCCTTGTTGGTTAGTTGACTCACTTAAGACCCTCTTGGCTGATTGCCCTAAAAAACCGAAACTCGAATCATTTGACACACATCTAGCTGATTTCTCCCTTGACCAAATCTTTCTCATTTTTATTTAGAGGCAAACCGAAATCTCTTCCCAACCTCTTCTCTTTTCTTTCATCTTCTTTTCTCTTAAAAACTGAAACTTTAATTCTTTCTAGTGACCTCTTCTCAATCGAAACCTTCTCTTTTCTCTCTGTGGATTCGTTTAACCTCTTTGATCTATTCTTGGGATTTGGTTAAGAGGAGGGTAGATCTGGGATTAGAGGGGTGGAAATAGCATCTAGAAATTGCGAAATCGATCTAGCAAAGCTAGTGGTATGTATTTGAGTCCTTTCTCTCGTATTCTTATGATTTATGAAAAGCCAAAAACCCCTAACCTTCTTGGGTGGAATCAGTTTTGACTTTTTTTGGCGAGGAATATCCATTGAGCCTTTTTTTTTGGATCTCATGTTTGTTAAAGGTGGTAAAGGGGTGATCTAGCAAGGAGCATTAGAGGCTAGGGCCATTGAAGCAATCTATATCTAGATCTCGTGGTTAGAATCGACAAAGGTAAGTATTAGTGCTGCTCTATTATGGCCGAATAGGTATGTTAAGTTGATATCGATTATTCAATTGGATTTTAGTTGGCATATGGATAAAACGATTATAGGTAAATCGTTCGAGGGACTTCTGAGTATATCACAAACATGTGTGTAATCGACACCCTCTAGTAGTTTAGATTGACAAAAGCCGAAAAGCCGAAATGCTGAAATTCTGGCATTTCGAGGGCTTGCGAGCGTGCGAGTGCTTGTGGGTCAATTTGAAATGGTAAAGTTGGTAATCACAATCAGTAAGACTATTGTGTGCACGTATTCGTGCATTTGGGTGGTTTTGAGCCTGAAAGGGCCGAATTTGGGCCCAATAAGCTTGCGGGCCCATATGGGTGAAATCGAGCGGTAAGTATATTATGGTAATCTGGTTATTAGATCTACTAAAACGAGTGGGAAATTTGGACTTAGTGGGCCACAGTAGCTTGTGGGCTCCGTCAGGCCCATTAGGGGGTTTTAGGGTGATGACTCTGTAGTAATGAAATGGGTTAATTAAGTTACTAGACAACGATAGGTCTGTAGTAGACTGTAATGAGTATGAAACCCTAAAATCTGGCCAATTTACTGAAATAACCCTTAAGGATAGAAATTACTATTTTACCCCTAGGTGCTAAAAGACCCTTTTACCTCTAGGGTTAAGTTGACTGATTTGCATGCTATTATTCTGATGCTTTGTATGCCATGTCATATTATATTATGTTGCATGTGATTGGGTTATTATGATGAAGGAAGTGCTAAAGTGGCAATGCCACGTATTTTGCTTAGAGACTCTGCCTCGTATTACTGTTCTGGTGGCTTGGCCACAATATCTGATTAAGCAGCTATGCTGCAACTGTGGTGTGTAGGGCTGGGTGGGTTGAGTTATTCCCCACATGGTGTGTAGGGCTGGTATGGGTGGTGTGTAGGGCTGGATTGGGCTTGGGCTTTGCATACATGCATAATACATTGATCTGTTACTATAATAGGCCTAAGGCCCACACTGTTTTCTGAATAGGGCTAAGGCCCAGTTATCACTGTATCTGAATAGGGCTTAGGCCCAGTCTGAGCTTTAACTGATCTCTGACTCTGGTTAGGTTAGCTTACACATTGAGTTTTCACAAACTCACCCCCTTTCTTTCCATCCATGCAGGTGAACCTCAACCTTAAAGCACTTGGAGTTGAGAGAGATTCGGAGTGGCGACGTGAACTATTTTTCTCAATTTTATATTTCCTAAATTTACTTTATTTTAGTATTATTTTATTTTTGGGTTTTAAACTGTAATAAGGCCGCTCAGTAATTATTTTTATTTTGGTTTTTACTTATTTATTTAGTACTTGTTTAAAATGATAGTTTAGTCTGCGCGGATTTTTAAATTCAAATTAAACAAACATTTTCAAAATGTACTCTACGCGACAAATGGGTAACCAAATAGTCACGACTCTATATCAAGATCTTTTAAGAAGTAAACTTCAACTGATAGTGGATAGGGTTTTTTACAAACTAAATAGCTTTCTATTTTACAAAATACAAGAGTTGGTTTTGTCAAGTCAACCTATGGATTATTAAGAGAAGAACGAAGCGTAAATTAACTGTCCATGTGACACACCAGATTTGGCCATAACGTCTGGGTCAGGTTTGGGGTATTACATTTAGTGGTATCAGAGCCAAGTTGTAACAATTCGGATGTGGATCAGGTCTAAAGGTTTGCTTAAAATTTAAATTAAGGCCCACAATGATATTTTGAAAAATCAGTTTTGAAAACCTTCTCAAGAAAACCCTTTTTAAAATAATTTTCTTCAAGATGTTTGTATTTTACTAAAAGACTAAGGTTTTATTTCAGAAACAAAGTTTATTCAAAGGATTTAGTATCGCCAAAATGTGGTTTTCTGAAATCTGGTTTTTGAAGAGTGGCCACCGAATCTCCGGCACCAAGTCTATAAGTACTCTTTCTTTATTGTATTTGATTAAAACACTTTGACATTGAGAAATTACTGTAGATAGTACTAAGACCCTACTAAGATTCTGTAGTTAGGGCAACACTGAGACTGTAGAGGACTGAGACAGTAGGAAAACTAAAAACTCTAGAAGACTAAGATTGTAGTTAGGCTATGATTCTGCGAAAACAAAATCTGAAATACTAATTATACATAAGACATCTGTAACAAATACTGGAATATTGAGCTAATTCATAAAATTCATAATTAGATAATATGATATGAGTATGAGGACAGCATGTGGAAGAGGCTGTGGACGTGGCCGAGGTAGTGTGCAAGCTGGGTCTTCATCTTTGGGGCATATGCCAGTAGAAGAGCCATGAGCGCCACTGGTAACTAAGACTGGGTTGTATGATCAGGCTACAGGGGACGACGCTTTGTCCCAAGCAATGTTGTGGGTTTTGGAAAGGGTTGCTGGAGCAAGTACTGGGACTGCAAACTAGGGATCTATTTCTAAGCGACTCCGAGCTAACGGAGTAGAGATTTTTAGGGGCGTATCTGGTGTAGCCCCAAATGTGGCTGAATATTAGTTGAAGGCCACGAAGCGGAACATGGACGACTTAGACTGTTTAGTGGAGCAGAAGCTGAAAGGAGCAGTATCGCTACTACGAGATGAAGCCTACCAATGGTGGATCACTATGAGGGATAGTACCCCAGCTGAGCGGGTAACTTGTGAGCTATTTAAGACAGCCTTCAAAGGGAAATACATTGGGGCGAGCGATGTGGATGCCCGAAGGAAGGAATTTCTAAATCTGACCCTGGGTAATAAGACTGTCGAGGAGTATGAGGTTGAGTTCTTAAGGTTAAGCCGATATGCTAGTGGAATAGTTGCTATAGAGTATGAACGTAGTGTGTGATTCGAGGATGGTCTCAAAGATGAGCTAAGGGTGCTAATTGCTCTGCAGAGGGAGCGTGACTTTGCTGCTCTGGTGGAGAAGGCTAAGATTACTGAGGAGGTGAAATGTACGGAGTGGCAGAACCGTGAAAAGGACTAAAATCGATTCAGGAGGGATTCTGGACCCTCGGGTGCTGCGAGCAGGATTGTCAAAAGGGCTAGAGTGGATGAGCGGGTTCGAGCAGTTCCAGTGATCGTGGTTAGACTGCAGAAATGCGGGGATTATGGTAGAGTGCATCTGGGTAAATGTTGGAAGCGTACTGGGGCATGTTTCCAGTGTGGGTTCAAAAATCATAGAGTCAAGGATTGTCCTCAGAGGCCAACTTAGACGCAAGCTGCTGAATAGAGGGTTGCTCAACCTACGCGAGGTGGACCACAACCATCGAGAGGCCGTGGTCAAGGTTGGGGCAGCAATGGGAACAGACGTGGACGTAGAGTACCAGGCAGGAGTGCTGGAAATGCTGAGGCTCGTCAGCCAGCATTGGTTTATGCTGCTTGTCGCCTAGAGGAGGGTGACGCACCTAATGTCATAACCAGTACGTTTTTTTATTTTTAGCATGCCATACACTTCCTTGATTGATATTGGATCTACCCATTCATATATTACTTGTGATGTATCTGGGGCGTTGGGTGTGCACTCTGAGGAAACTGTGAGTGGGGTAACTATGATAAGTCCACTGGGTCACTCGGCTAGGGTAGACAAACTCTTTAGAGATGTACCTTTAGAGACTTAAGGTAGGATTTTCTCTGCGGATTTAATAGAGCTACCATTTGGAGAGTTCGATCTCATCTTGGGTATGGACTGGCTTGCTAAGCATAGGGCGGCTTTGGATTGCGCTGTAAAGCGGATGGTGTTAAAGACTATGGCGGATAAGAAGGTGATGGTTATAGGGGAGCAAAGAGACTACTTGTACAATGTTGTCTCAGCTTTGAGAGCTGAGAAGCTGATTTACAAGGGTTGCGAGTGTGACAGCCCTAATTTGACCCTGGTCGGGAAGTGGTTTCGGAACCACAAAACTGAGTCACGATATTAAATAAATGTTAAATTTCATGTCTAATATATATGCAATTGCATGTGTGAAATTTTGATTTATAATTTGGTGCCATTTGGATGTGAAATTTATTAAAAGGGCTTATGTGTAAAATATTGAAAATGTGTGAGGTTGATTAAAAAGGGACCAAATTAGTACATGGTTTAAAGGATAAGAGTTGCATGTCAAATTCTCCATTCCTTGACTTAGTGGCCGGCCATGATGATTTCATGGCACAAAAATATGTGTTTTATATTATTAATATTATAAAAGTAATGGCTTAATAATAAAGAAATAAGAAATAACTAAAGTGGGGTAAAAGAACAAATTTATTTTTATTTTGTTCTTCATTGCCGAAATTGTGAGAGAAAAGAGTTGTAAAGAAGGGCTAACATTCGGCCATTTTGGCTTTTAACCTAAGGTAAGGATTCATCTTATTTTTCTTTACATTTTTGTGAATTTTAGTTTATAGTTAAGCTTAGGACATAGCCCATGAGTCTATTTTTAGTTTGATGATGAATATTTCATTCGGCCATTGTTGAAACTATTGAGTTTTGAAGCTTTTGGGATTTTGATGATAAAATTTGTATTACGGAGTGTTTGAAAATTTTGATGAGGTAAAATAAGCATGAATTCATGTTAATATGTCTTAATAATGCAAAAGGTGTTTTATGTGACTCTTTGAACAAAAAGAGATATTCGGCTATGTTCGTTGAACGAAGGAATTAGGTATTTGATGCTTAGCTGATGTTTTTATAAGTTAAATTTAATAGGAAGTTTAGTATATGTGTGTTAGTTGAATGCAAAGTAAAGAAAAATGAAAATTTACCTTGCGGTTTATGTGTTAACATGATGAAATGGAGTAAGTTGGTGTTAATATGTCGTATGTGAGCTTTAAAATAGCTATGAGGTGGTTATGCTTTTTGTAATCAAAAGAGGGATTCGGTCTTGGTCTTATGTTGTATGAATTGAAATTTGATACTTTAATGGTTAAGTTATAAGAAATTGCTTTTGGTTAAGATAAAGTTTTAGTGAAACTTTAGTTAAAGACTAGATGAGATGTGAGTGTCAATCTATGCATGAATGTTTGGTTGAATGGTATGTGCATGAATAAAATGAGTAATGTTTATGTTTAAAAGCAATTGTAGTCATGATTAAAATGATAACCTAGAGATCCCATATGATAATTGTGTATATATATATATATATATATAGGTTTCATATGTACTTTGATTTCCTTAAAAGACATTCAGCTATAAGCTATAATAGTAAGATTAATTAGATATTAAGGGTGCCGAGTATATGTTTTATTAAAGGATGATTCTATTGAATATGTGCTTAATTAGTCACTGATGAAATGCCATGTACTTCTTGTGTTGGAATAAATAAAATTTGAATTATGGTAGATTGAAAGAATGATTGAATTAGTTTATTTGTTTAAATCAAAGCTCAAGAGCATCAAGGACAAAAGTCGGATAAAGGGAAGGCAAAATTAAACGAATAGTCATAGATATACAGTCGTCAACAACTTTTGAGGTAAGTTTTGGGTAATCAAACCTAGTATATAATTAAAAATGACATGATATTTGTATGATAGATGAATCATGGCTTATTGCCCTTACTTTAATAAGGTTATATGCGAAATAATTTATATACATGTATGTAGCCGAATGGCTATTAGGAAAATAAGCTAAGATAGTAGTATGGATATGTGATCATGTGAGTTTGCTTGATGAGCCGGAATTTTAGTGAAAAATATTTATATATGTTTCAAGGTCAAATGATAATTATGATATGAGGTCAAGGTGTATATTATATGCTTATATTCGAATGAAGCAAATGAATTACAAATGTGATATGCTATGTGAAATGTATTAACATGTGAATAAATATACTTGAAATTCGGTGAAGTGTATCCGGGCTAAAGTCCGCAGGCTTCGTGCTGGTATTATATCCGGGTTAAAGTCCCGTAGGCTTAGTGCTGGTATTATATCCGGGCTAAAGTCCCGTAGGCTTCGTGCTGGTATTATATTCGGGCTAAAGTCCCGCAGGCTTAGTGCTGGTATTATATCCAGGCTAAAGTCCCGCAGGCTTCGTGCTGGTACTATATCCGGGCTAAAATCCCGTAGGATTCGTGGTAATAATATATCCGGCTAAAAGTCCCACCGGTGATTTGAGTAAATTTTAAGATTATAAGACTTCGCGGTAATAATTACCAACGAATACGTTCAATGCTTTAAGTTAGCCAGGTATGTATCATATACTCGTTTGTGAAATTAATTTGGAATAAATTATAAGTATCTAATGTGATGATGATACATCCGGCCATTGTATAAGGTTATATGAAAGTATGTGATTTATTCATGAGATATGAATTTCAATTCAAGTGAAATTATATGCTAAACTTTGCCTTATGTATATGTGCATATTCGGTCAAGTGTGGAACTATATGCAATGATTCGAATTATCTATGTTATATGAATACCGATTTAAGAGAAGTTAAAAATGCTCAATGCGTGTTAAGTGTTCGTATAACTAGTTATATATATGTGTTTGGCCAAAAAGGGATATTAGGCCATAGGAATACTATTTTCAAATTTGAATGATATCTATTCGATTGAGTTTAATTGATTGTATTGCTTAAAACTTACTAAGCATAGAAATGCTTACTCTGTTTATCTTTGATTCTCTGTTTTATAGATCTTGTTTGTTAGCTACGCTTTCGGGGGATTCAAAGTCGAAGTCATCCACACTATCTAAACTTGATTTTGGTATCTTTAAAAACTTTATGTTTTGTTAATGGCATGTATAGGCTTAACTCCTTATTTTGGTACAAGTGATATTATGATGATGTATATATAAGTACCATGCGAAAATGGCTTGTTCATTTTGTAAAAATGTAGTCCATGGTTTCATTGAATGATGTGTTTGGTTTAATTATGTTTTGTATTTTCGGTTGATGTATATATACATTTTATGCTTGAAACAGTTCTTAATCAATAAGTTGTACGTTTGCTTTAAATGAGTAAACTTCTTGAATATTATCACATCAATATGTTTTAGAAGATGTTCATTAAGGATTACAAGATGTTTTTTTTATTTGCTTAAGCTTTATGGTATTCGGCTAATGTTTTGTAAGATATAACATGTACATGTTTGTGTTAGACCATTTGATGATGATTCGTGTTTGCATGTAGTAATTTCGGTTAAGATATAAATGTTTACAATTTCTTGGTTATTCACTATCACTTAATGAACAAAGAACTTCGTTATTCGATTTGGGTTGTGGTTGATGAGAAATATCTTGTAACCCTACTCCTGTGACGAATGAGGGGTATAGGGTGTTACATTTGATTGGTATCAAAGCCATGGTTTAGTCGATTCTAGGACTAACGTAGTGCGTGTGAGTCTAGCTATACATGCCATAATGTGATTTTGTGATAGTGTGATGACTTCTGACAGCTAAAATGTGTTTTTCGTATAGCAATGAATCCCGATCCTGACCGAGCTGTAGTGATGATGTCGAGAGTGTAGCGGCTACTCCCGCGCAAGGGACTGCACCGAATAACTCTCAGCCAAATACCAGTTATCGAGATGATGACATGAGACAAACATTTTATGCTATGATGAGTGACTGGTTCACTCAATTCATTCGAAATAATTCGGCTGTTCCACAACCCTCGCCCCCGAATACTTCGCTTCCGACACCTGTAGTGCCTCCTGCGACCGATCCGTTAAGATCGAGTAGGCCGCCGGTTGACAAAATTAGAAAATATGGGGCTGAAGAGTTCCGAGCTATAGTTAGCGACGATGAAGAGAGAGCTGATTTCTGGCCCGACAATACTATCCGAGTATTCGATGAATTATCGTGTACACCCTATGAGTGTTTGAAATGCACTGTGTCTCTGCTACGTGACGCTGCTTATCACTGGTGGAATACTTTGATTTCTGTGGTTCCGAGAGAGGGGGTTACCTGGGAATTCTTTCTGACAGAATTCCGTAAAAAGTATATCAGCCAAAGATTCATTGACCAGAAATGCAAAGAGTTTCTTGAGCTTAAACAAGGCCGAATGACAGTAACAAAGTATGAGAGAGAATTCGTGCGGCTCAGCCGATATGCTTGCGAATGTATTTCATCTGAGGCCATTATGCGTAAACGCTTCGAGGATGGATTAAATGAAGATATCAAATTATTGGTTGGTATTCTGGAAATTAAAGAGTTCGTAGTACTTGTCGAGCGAGCTTGCAAGGCTGAAGAGCTTGGAATTGAAAAGAGAAAAGCTGAAGATGGGACCAGAGAGTTCCGTAAGAGGTCTTCGGGGAAATCTATTCAGCAGTCATCGCAGAAATTTCGAGACGAGTCGGGCAGATCTAAGGCTACCTCGGACTTTTCCAGACGAGATCGTGATCGACCACCTGTGAGTTCACGAGCTACTTCAGTCGCCAGTGTTGGCAATGATCATCGAGACAGATCTGAGTGTAAACATTGTGGTAAATGGCACTCTGGGAGCTGTAGATTTCATGACCGCTCCTGTTATAAGTGTGGATCTGCTGATCACTTTATTAAAGATTGTCCGAAATTAGTTGAGCGTAATACCGAACCGAGCGAGAGACCTGGTAGCACGATAGTACGAGGTAGACCACCGAGGCGTGGGGAAATACTAGCGGCAGTTAGAGAGGGACCAGAGACACCACAATCAGATCTGAGGCTTGTGCACCTGCCAGAGCATATGCTATCCGCGCCCGTGAGGAAGTTTCTTCTCCGAATGTTATTACTGGTACTTTTACACTCTTTGACACTGATGTTATTGCTTTGATTGATCTCGGTTCAACTCATTCATATGTGTGTGAAACTTTAGCATCCAGTAAGACTCTTCCTGTTGAGTCTACTGAGTTTGTAATTGGAGTGTCCAATCCTCTGGGTCATTGTGTATTAGTTGATAAAGTGTGCAAGAAATGCCCCTTGAAGATTCGAGATTTTTGCTTTCCGGCCGACTTGATGCTGTTACCATTCGATGAATTTGACATTATTCTCGAAATGGATTGGTTAACTGTAACATCCCTCTTACCCGAGACCGTCACCGGAGTTGAGCTTGAGGTGTTACTAAACTTAATCTATCACTTAAGTAACCTTAAATTATTTATTCCAACTTTCGTAATATACTGTCAATCTGCGTCATAGTTGCTTAAAAATTCATATCTCGAGTTTCTAAACTCAAAATTAAGATCCGTAAATTTTTCCTAAAACTAGACTCATATATCTATCTACTAATTTGTTTTTAGAATTTTTGGTTTAGCCAATTAGTACAGTTTATTAGTTAAATTCTCCCCTGATACACAGTTCAACTGCTCTGACCTCTGTTCACTACGAGTTAATTTTCTCTCTCTACAAAATTCAAATAGGCATACCGTTTGTTTCATTAAAAACCATACTCAATAAGGAATCTAGGAATATAAATTATAATGCCTAATTATTTATGTACAATTTATGGTGAATTTCTAAAATTAGCACAGGGGATTATTGAGTTAGTCTGGAGCAGTCTCACTCAAGTGTATATAACTCATAATATACAACTCTTCTGCTTACTCTGTTTCTTCCATAGTAAAATAGGCTCATTAAGATTTAATTTCATGCCTCATTCACTATTTAAATCCATTCCTACTATTTCTAGTTATTTTTCAAAGTCACGTCATTTCTGCTGTTCGAATCTGTTTTTAAGCTGCTTTCACATTTTCTTAGTTTCCATGTGATAGTTACCATTCAAGCATACATACTATTAAACATGTGTATCATTAGCCATTCCATTAGCTATTCACTAGCAAGTATTTACACACCATTCATTGAACATATCATACCAAAAGAAGCCAAGTCCCTATACATGCCATACATGAAATGAAAAGTCTAACTATACCAAAATAATTCCTTCGATAGTATGTCCGGATCTCTGACGCTCCTTTCAATTCCCGAGTGGGAAATAAAGAGAGTAAGCACTAGGCTTAGTAAGTTTACAAGCAAATAAATCACAACATTCATCACAAAGGATAATTATGCATAATGTCACCTAGCATCATAAACTTGCTTTACATCTCATTTCCCACCTTCTTCCTTATTCACTTACCTTCTTTCTTACCTGACTTTTCAATATTCATAAATACAATCTACCTTTCCCTTACTGATAATTCTCTGTAATTTAACTTGTACAATGGCCCGTTGAACTGCTCGGAATACTAAGGATACTAGGGTCTTTCCTGTCTAACAATATCCTTCCAATGCCATGTCCTTGACATGGACTTACATGAATTATTCCTGTCTCCAAAGCCATATATATGATATGGGCTTATATGGCTCATTCCTGTCTCCAAAGCCATATATCTTGTATGGACTTACATGGCTCATTTCTGTCCTGTCTTGTCAACCCCAAATGTCATGACATTCGTATCCCTACATTCCTAAAGTTCAACGGGGCTTCCTGATACTTCTTATCTATTAACTTCTCTTCTATCTAACTTGGAATATTATCATAAAATGAATATATAAATGCTGGAAATTGATGATATTAATATAAAATAAAAGAATATTGCATTTATCTACCGTAAACTTACCTCGATACAAAATGTGACTAAACTTTACAATTTAGTCCTTTACTTTTTCCTTTCCCCGATCTACTCCCGAATTTCGTTCTTCTTGATCTATAATAGCAAATTTAGCTTATTTAATATCCACATTTATCAAAACAGCCCTTTACTCAAACTTTGGCAAAATTACATTTTTGCCCATAAACTTTTGCATATTTACACTTTTGCCCCAAGGCTTGGAAATCAAACTTTATCAAAAATTCTTATATTTTAAGACATGCTGATCATTTATTTACCAACAACATCCTCAAATTCCTACTATAACATACAATTATGTACAATAGGTATTTTTACCGATTAAGCCCTTTTACTCGTTTTTACCTAAAACCGAGTAGCCCAAGTTGTCTAGCATAATTTAAAACCTCATATTCTATCATAAAACATCAAAATACACAAATTTCACCTATGGGTATTTTTCCAAATATGAACCCTAACTTAAATTATTGCTAGCATAAGCTTTATCGAGCTACTGGGATTCCAAAAACATAAAAATCATTAAAAGCGGGGCTTAGAATCACTTACTATGAAGCTTGAAAGTTGAAGAAACCCTAACTATGGAGAGAGGTGATATTCGGTCAAGGCATGAAGAAGATGATACAATTTTGTCATCTTTTCCCTTTTTAATTCATGTTAATAACCAAATGACCAAAATGCCCTTAATGTCTTTCTTTGAAAATTTTCACGTACAAGCCCATTTTTGTCCAAAATTTTAGAATTTGGTCAAATTACTATTTAAGACCTCCTAATTAATATTCCAAAGCAATTTCATACTAAAAGCTTCTAGAATGCAAGTTTTGCAACTTATTCGATTTAGTCCCTAATTTCAACTTAAGCACTTTATGCATAGAATTTCTTCACGAAATTTTCATACTATCAGGCAATCATAACATAACCCTCAAAATAATTATAAAAGAATTATTTCTATCTCGAATTTGTGGTTACGAAACCACTATTCTGATTAGGCCCTATTTTGGGATGTTACATTAACTATGCACGATGCTGTAGTGAATTTTAAGTGAAAGACTACTGATTTGTGATGTTTGAATAATAAGATAATCTGGGTTGAGTCTACCGATCTAAATGGGCTACCGGCAGTAATATCTTCCGTACTGGCTCGAAAATATATGGAAAAGGGCTGTGAGGCTTATCTTGCTTATGTATTGGATAGAAAAGTATCTGAACGAAGGCTTGAGACCGTACCTGTGGTTAGTGAGTATCCGGATGTGTTTCCTGAGGAATTACCGATATTGCCACCTGTTAGAGAGGTTGAGTTCGGTATAGAGCTTGTACCAGGTACGACTCCGATTTTGATTGCTTCGTATCGTATGGCATTGACAGAGTTGAGAGAGTTGAAATCTCAGTTGCAAGAGTTGACAGACAAAGGTTTTGCACGATCGAGTTTCTCTCCCTGGGGTGCACCAGTTCTATTTGTGAAAAAGAAAGACGGAACTATGAGAATTTGTATCGATTATAGACAGCTGAACAAAGTGACTGTAAAGAATAAATATCCGTTGCCGCGAATTGACGATTTATTTGATCAGTTAAAGGGAGCTTCGGTATTTACGAAGATAGATTTGAGATCGGGCTATTATCAATTGCGAGTTAAGGATTCCGATGTGCCTAAGACTGCTTTCAGAATGAGGTATAGATACTACGAGTTCTTGGTGATGCCGTTTGGGCTCACTAATGCCCCTGCGATTTTCATGGATTTAATGAATCGGGTTTTCAGGCAGTTTTTGGATTGGTTTGTAGTCGTATTTATTGATGAGATTTTGATTTACTCACGCAATGAAATCAAACATGCCGAGCATTTGAGGCTTGTGTTACAAATTTTGCGAGAAAAGCAATTGTACGCGAAATTCAGTAAATATGAGTTCTGGTTACGCGAGGTTAGCGTTCTGGGACATGTTGTATTTGCATCAGGCATTCGTGTTGATCTGAGCAAAATCTCAGCTATACTTGACTGGAAACCTCCGAGAAATGTTTCAGAAATTCGAAGCTTTTTAGGACTTGTCGGGTACTACAGACGTTTTGTGAAAGGTTTCTTGATGATCACAACACCGTTGACAAAGTTGTTGCAGAAGGACGTCAAATTCGAGTGTCTGAAAAGTGTCAGAAAAGTTTTAACCAGCTGAAAACTCTTTTGACGGAAGCTCTAGTGTTAGTTCAGCCAGAATCAGGTAAAGAATCCGTGGTTTATAGTGATGCCTCTTTAAACGGTTTGGGTTACGGTTTGATGCAAGAGGGTAGAGCTATCGCGTATGCTTTGAGACAGTTAAAGCCTTACGAGAGAAACTATCCGACGCATGATCTTGAGTTGGCGGCCATTGTGTTTGCTCTAAAAATTTAGCGTCACTACTTATTTGGGGAGAAATGTCATATTTATTCAGATCATAAAAGCCTCAAGTATATAATGACTTAGAGAGACTTGAATTTGAGACAACGATGGTGGCTGGAATTGCTTAAAGATTACAAGCTTGTCATTGATTATCATCCGGGAAAGGCTAATGTTGTTACCGATGCTCTTAGCCAGAAATCACTGTTTGCATTGCGAGCGATGAATGTTCACTTGTCTGTGTTTGCTGATGAGGTGTTGATAGCAGAATTAAAAGTAAAACCGTCATTAATACGACAAATCTGGGAAGCTCAGAAAGTTGATAATGAAATGATAGCAAAACGAGCACAGTGTAATCCGAATGAAAATTTAGAGTTTTTGATTGATGATGATGATTGCTTGAGATTTTGAAATAGATTGTGTATTCCGAGAAATTCTGAACTTATTTCGATGATTTTGAACGAGGCTCACAGTAGCCGAATGTCGGTTCACCCGGGTAGCACGAAAATGTATAACGATCTGAAATGTCAGTACTGGTGGCATGGTATGAAACGAGGCATCTCTGATTTTGTTTCTAAATGTTTAATAAGTCATCAAGTGAAAGCGGAGCATCAGGTGCCTTCGAGATTACTTCAGCTGATCATGATACCTAAGTGGAAATGGGATCGAGTCACGATGGACTTTGTATCCGGTCTACCGTTGACCCCGAGCAGGAAAGATTCTATCTAGGTTTTCGTTGATAGATTAACGAAGTCAGCTCATTTCATCCCTGTTCGTACAGACTTTTCACTTGATAAGCTAGCAGAATTGTATGTCTCCTAGATTGTACGATTGCAAGGAGTGCCTACTTCTATTGTCTCAGATAGAGACTCCAGATTTACATCGCGATTTTGGAAGAAATTTCAAGATGCATTGGGCACCAGGTTACATTTTAGCACTGCTTTCCATCCCCAGACGGACAGTCAGTCTGAGCGAGTTATTCAAATACTCGAGGATATGTTGAGATGTTGCATTCTCGAGTTTAATGGTTTGTGGGAGAGATACTTACCTTTGATTGAATTCGCTTACAATAATAGTTTTCAATTGAGTATCAAGATGGCACCTTACGAGGCTTTGTACGGTCGTAAATGCCGTACACCTTTGTCTTGGACCGTGCTTGGTGAGAATAAGGTTTATCGAGTCGATCTGATTAAAGAAGCTGAATAGAAGGTAAAAATGATTCGAGATAGTTTGAAAGCCGCATCAGACCGTCAGAGATCGTACGCAGACTTGAAGCGCAAAGATATTGAGTATCAGATTGGTGATAAAGTGTTTCTGAAAGTTTTACCGTGGAAGAAGATGTTCAGATTTGGCCGTAAAGGCAAATTGAGTTCGAGATTTATTGGACCATATGAAATTTCAGAACGGATTGGATCGGTCGCTTATAGATTGATTTTGCCACCTGTGTTGGAAAAGATTCACGATGTTTTCCATGTTTCGATGCTTCGTCTGTATAGATCTGATCCCTCGCATGTGATTAAACCGTCTGATGTTGAAATTCAGTCTGATTTGAGTTATGAAGAAGAACCAATTCATATTTTGGCTCGCGAGGTGAAAGGATTGAGGAATAAGAAAATATCGTTAGTTAAAGTCCTGTGGTTCAAACACGGAGTCGAGGAAGCGACTTGGGAACTCGAGGACACAATGAAAGAATGTTACCCTAACCTATTCACTGGTAAGATTTTCGGGGACGAAAATCCCAAAAAGGGAGGGAGAGTTGTGACAGCCCTAATTTGACCCTAGTCGGGAAGTGGTTTCGGAACCACGAAATCGAGTCACGATATTAAATAAATGTTAAATTTCATGGCTAATATATGTGCAATTGCATGTGTGAAATTTTGATTTATAATTTGATGCCATTTGGATGTGAAATTTATTAAAAGGGCTTATGTGTAAAATATTGAAAATGTGTGAGGTTGATTAAAAAGGGACCAAATTAGTACATGGTTTAAAGGATAAGACTTGCATGTCAAATTCTCCATTCCTTGACTTAGTGGCCGGCCATGATGATTTCATGGCACAAAAATATGTGTTTTATATTATTAATATTATAAAAGTAATGGTTTAATAATAAAAAATAAGAAATAACAAAAGTGGGGTAAAAGAACAAATTTATTTTTATTTTGTTCTTCATTGTCGAAATTGTGAGAGAAAAAGAGTTGCGAAGAAGGGCTAACATTCTGCCATTTTGGCTTTTAACCTAAGGTAAGGATTCATCTTATTTTTCTTTACATTTTTGTGAATTTTAGTTTATAGTTAAGCTTAGGACATAACCTATGAGTCTATTTTTAGTTTGATGATGAATATTTCATTCGGCCATTGTTGAAACTATTGAATTTTGAAGCTTTTGGGATTTTGATGATAAAATTTGTATTACGGAGTTTTTAAAAATTTTGATGAAGTAAAATAAGCATGAATTCATGTTAATATGTCTTAATAATGCAAAAGGTGTTTTATGTGACTCTTTGAACAAAAAGAGATATTCGGCCATGTTTTTTGAATGAATGAATTAGGTATTTGATGCTTAGTTGATGTTTTTATAAGTTAAATTTAATGGGAAGTTTAGTATATGTGTGTTAGTTGAATGCAAAGTAAAGAAAAATGGAAATTTACCTTGTGATTTATGTGTTAACATGATGAAATGGAGTAAGTTGGTGTAAATATGTCGTATGTGAGCTTTAAAATAGCTATGAGGTGGTTATGCTTTTTGTAATCAAAAGAGGGATTCGGTCTTGGTCTTATGCTTGTATGAATTGAAATTTGATACTTTAATGGTTAAGTTATAAGAAATTACTGTTGGTTAAGATAAAGTTTTAGCGAAACTTTAGTTAAAGACTAGATGAGATGTGAGTGTCAATCTATGCATGAATGTTTGGCCAAATGGTATGTGTATGAATAAAATGAGTAATGTTTATGTTTAAAAGCAATTGTAGTCATGATTAAAATGATAACCTAGAGATCCCATATGATAATTGTGTATATATATATATATATATAGGTTTCATAGGTACTTTGATTTCCTTAAAAGACATTCGGCTATAAGCTATAATAGTAAGATTAATTAGATATTAAGGGTGCCGAGTATATGTTTTATTAAAGGATGATTCTATTGAATATGTGCTTAATTAGTCACTGATGAAATGCCTTGTACTTCTTGTGTTGGAATAAATAAAATTTGAATTATGATAGATTGAAAGAATGATTGAATTAGTTTATTTGTTTAAATCAAAGCTCAAGAGCATCAAGGACAAAAGTCAGATAAAGGGAAGGCAAAATTAAACGAATAGCCGTAGATATACAGTCGTCAACAACTTTTGAGGTAAGTTTTGGGTAATCAAACCTAGTATATAATTAAAGATGACATGATATTTGTATGATAGATGAATTATGGCTTATTGTCCTTACTTTAATAAGGTTATATGCGAAATAATTTATATACATGTATGTAGCCGAATGGCTATTAGGAAAATAAGCTAAGATAGTAGTATGGATATGTGATCATGTGAGTTTGCTTGATGAGCCGGAAGTTTAGTGAAAAATATTTACATATGTTTCAAGGTCAAATGATAATTATGATATGAGGTTAAGGTGTATATTATATGCTTATATTCGAATGAAGCAAATGAATTAATAATGTGATATGCTATGTGAAATGTATTAACATGTGAATAAATATACTTGAAATTCGGTGATGTGTATCCGGGCTAAAGTCCTGCAGGCTTCGTGCTAGTATTATATCCAGGCTAAAGTCCCACAGGCTTAGTGCTGGTATTATATCTGGGCTAAAGTCCCGCAGGCTTCGTGCTGGTATTATATCTGGGCTAAAGTCCCGTAGGCTTCGTGCTGGTATTATATCTGGGCTAAAGTCCTGCAGGCTTAGTGCTGGTATTATATCCGGGCTAAAGTCCCGCAGGCTTCGTGCTGGTACTATATCCGGGCTAAAGACCCGTAGGATTCGTGGTAATAATATATCCGGCTAAAAGTCCCACTGGTGATTTGAGTAAAGTTTAAGATTATAAGACTTCGCGGTAATAATTACCAACGAATACGTTCAATGCTTTAAGTTCGCTAGGTATGTATCATATACTCGTTTGTGAAATTAATTTGGAATAAATTATAAGTATCTAATGTGATGATGATACATCCGGCCATTGTATAAGGTTATATGAAAGTATGTGATTTATTCATGAGATATGAATTTCAATTCAAGTGAAATTATATGCTAAACTTTGCCTTATGTATATGTGCATATTCGGTCAAGTGTGGAACTATATGCACTGATTTGAATTATCTATGTTATATGAATACCGATTTAAGAGAAGTTAAAAATGCTCAATGCGTGTTAAGTGTTCGTATAACTAGTTATATATATGTGTTTGGCCAAAAAGGGATATTAGGCCATAGGAATACTATTTTCAAATTTGAATGATATCTATTCGATTGAGTTTAATTGATTGTATTGCTTAAAACTTACTAAGCATAGAAATGCTTACTCTGTTTATCTTTGATTCTCTGTTTTATTGATCTCGTTTGCTAGCTATGCTTTCAGGGGATTCAAAGTCAAAGTCATCCACACTATCTAAACTTGATTTTGGTATCTTTAAAAACTTTATGTTTTGTTAATGGCATGTATAGGCTTAACTCCTTATTTTGGTACAAGTGATATTATGATGATGTATATATAAGAGCCATGCGAAAATGGCTTGTTCATTTTGTAAAAATGTAGTCCATGGTTTCATTGAATGATGTGTTTGGTTTAATTATGTTTAGTATTTTCAGTTGATGCATATATACATTTTATGCTTGAAACAGTTCTCAATCAATAAGTTGTAGGTTTGCTTTAAATGAGTAAACTTCTTGAATATTATCACATCAATATGTTTTAGAAGATGTTCGTTAAGGATTACAAAATGTTTTTTTTATTTGCTTAAGCTTTATGGTATTCGGCTAATGTTTTGTAAGGTATAACATGTACATGTTTGTGTTAGACCATTTGATGATGATTCGTGTTTGCATGTAGTGATTTCGGTTAAGATATAAATGTTTACAATTTCTTGGTTATTCACTATCACTTAATGAACAAAGAACTTGTGTTATTCGATTTGGGTTGTGGTTGATGAGAAATACCTTGTAACCCTATTCCGGCGACTGATGAGGGGTATAGGGTGTTACAGCGAGGCATTTTTAGCATATGTGAGTCAGTCTGATTTTGAGAATTTGACCGTAAGAGAAGTTAGAACTGTCAAAGAATTTCAAGATGTCTTTCCTGATGAGCTTCCTAGGTTGCCTCCGAATCATGAAGTCGAATTTGTAATGGACTTGTTGCCTGAAACGGCTCTAGTGTCCATCGCTCATTACAGGATGGCACCAAAGGAGTTAGTGGAGTTGAAAGCGCAAATTTAAGAGCTACTGGATAGAGGTTTTATTAGGCCAAGTGTGTCTCCGTGAGGAACATCGATATTGTTCATGAAGAAGAAGGATGGGACGATGCGTATGTGCATCGATTATTGTCAGTTGAACAAGCTGACTATTAAGAACAAGCTTCGGTATTTTCCAAGATCGATCTTCGATTTGGATATCACCAGTTAAGGGTCAAAGAGCTGGATATTCATAAGACAACATTTAGAACTCGGTATGGTCATTACGAGTCTCTGGTGATGCCGTTTGGATTGACGAATGCACCAGCGGCCTTCATGGATCTGATGAATCGAGTATTCCAACCCTACTTAGACCAATTCGTGGTTGTCTTTATAGACGATATTCTGGTGTATTTGGAAACTGAGGAGAAACATGACAAGCATCTCCGTATTGTTCTACAAGTGTTGAGGGAGAAGCAACTGTATGCAAAATTCAGCAAGTTGAATTTTGGTTGCGAGAAGTGATGTTCTTAGGTCACGTTGTTTCTGTTGAGGGGATTAGGGTGGATCCTCAGAAGATTGATGCGGTTTTGGAATGGAAGCCATCGAGATCTATGTCAAAAATTCGGAGTTTTCTGGGTTTAGCAGGGTACTACAGAAGATTTGTGGAAGGGTTTTCTTTGATTGCGGCACCGTTGACAAAACTTTTGAGAAAAGGCGTATCGTTTGTCTGGACTAAGAACTAGCAAGAGGCTTTCGAGAAGTTGAAGAAAATTTTGACTGAGGCGCCTGTATTGATTCAGTCGGAGTCTGAGAAGGATTTCACTGTGTACAGCGACACATCGCACGTTGGTTTGGGCTACGTGCTGATGTAGGATGGTAAGGCGGTCGCTTATGCATCGCGATAGCTTAAGCCTCATGAAGCGAACTACCCTACGCATGATATGGAGTTGGCGGCAGTGATTTTTGCGTTAAAAACCTGGAGGCACTATTTATACGGAGAAAAGTGTATTAGATACATGGATCATAAGAGTCTCAAGTATTTGTTGACTCAGAAGGAGTTGAACCTTAGGCAACGAAGGTGGATAGAGTTGCTTAAGGACTACGAATATTCGATCGGGTATCACCCTGGCAAAGCTAATGTTGTAGCGGATACACTGAGTCGAAGAACTGTAACTGAGCTAAGAGTAATGTTTGCTCGTCTGAGTCTATATGACGATGGTAGCTTGTTGGCGGAGTTACAAGTAAGACCAACCTGGATAGAGTAGATTAAGGAAAAGCAGTTAGATGATGAGTCACTAGTTTCTCGATTTCAACAAGTTAAGAGTGGTGAGACTTCTGATTTTGGATTGAACAATGAAGGAGTTCTGTGTTTTCGAGGAAGAGTTTGTATTCCTAGGGACCCTGACTTGAGGCAGTCAATTCTGAGAGAGGCTCATGGCGGTCCTTGTACCATGCATCCTGGAGGGAATAATTTTTACCGGGATTTACGATAGTGTTACTGGTGGCCTGGACTTAAGCGGGAAGTAACAGAGTTCGTAGGTAAGTGTCAGACATGCCAGCAAGTGAAAGTTGAGCATCAACTGCCTTCTGGACTTCTGCAACCGGTGAAGATTCTACTTTGGAAGTGGGAAAGGGTAACCATGGACTTTATGAGTGGGCTACCCTTGACGCCTACTAAGAAAGACTCGGTTTGGGTGATTGTGGATAGATTAACTAAAACTACTCATTTCATACCTGTTCGAACCGACTACTCACTTCAAAAGTTCGCGAAGTTGTATATGGCGGAGATAGTGCGACTTCATGGAGTGCCAATTTCGATTATTTCTGATCGAGATCCTAGGTTTACATCTCGTTTCTGGTAGAAATTGCATGAGGTGTTAGGCACACAGTTAGATTTCAGCACTGTTTTTCACCCCCAAACAGATGGGTAGTCGGAAAGGGTGATTCAAGTTCTGGAGGACATGTTGAGAGGATGTGTTATTAACTTCCGAGGTAGTTGGGAAGATTACTTGCAATTAGCAGAATTTGCTTACAATAATAGTTACTAGGCAAGTATTCGAATGGCTCCATATGAGGCATTTTATGGTCGAAGGTGTCGTACGCCTACTTGTTGGACAGAGTTGGGAGAACGTCAGGGTCTTGGGCTAGAGTTGGTGGCAGATACAGAAGACAAGGTTAAGCTGATCAAGGATCGATTAAAGGAAGCATCTGATAAGCAGAAATCTTATGCTGACTTGAAGCGTAAGGAAATTGAATACTCAGTGGGAGATATGGTTTTCTTAAAGGTCTCGCCTTGGAAGAACATATTAAGGTCTGGACAGAAGGGTAAGTTGAGTCCACGATTTATCGGGCCCTATTGAGTTCTTAAACGGGTGGGTCCGATAGCTTATGAACTAGAACTACCTCCAGAGTTGGATAGGATTCATGATGTCTTTCATGTCTCCATGTTAAGGCGGCATTGATCTGATCCTTCTCATGTCATGCCAGTTGAAGAAATTGAGGTTAAAGCTGATTTGACGTTTGAAGAAGAACCTGTGTAAATTCTGGACTGTGATGTCAAGGTATTAAGAAGGAAGTCAGTTCCTTTGGTGAAGGTGCTTTGGCGTAATCACGGAAGAGAAGAAGCTACGTGGGAGCCAGAAGAGGCGATTCATCAACAATACGCTCACCTGTTTGGACTAGGTAAAATTTCGAGGCCAAAATTTCTTTTAGGGGGATAGAGTTGTAACGCCCCAATTTCGGGTTTTTGAGATTTTGCTTGAATTTGATTTTACCTGTCTGGATGTGTTAAGTTATGCATTAAATACATTTTAGTGGGCCTTTGGAAGGCCTAAGTTGAAGTTAAAGCCTGGTAGAATTTTAACATTTTAGACTTAAAGGAGGAGGGGCATTAACTAAGTGGGCTTTTAAATAAATGTTGGTAATTTAAGACACAAGAAAGTCGGTGTTAAAGTGGCAAGATGGTGTCATTTAAAGCACAGGGAGTGGCGTGTCAAGGATGGTAAAGGAGCCAAGGTTCGAATCCATGGATTAGCAAATTGCTTCTTTTATTTTATTGCTTGTGTAAGGTAAGTGGTGGATCCTAAGTGAAACTTTGTAGGAGGGAGTTTGAAGTACTCAGGGGATTGGATCAATGAGTGATAAGGAGAGAAAAGTTAGGAATTTTTGAATGGAGCAAGAGTTGGCCGACTAGAGGACTTTGGAGAGGCAAGTTCAGCTAGAGACCTTAGGCTTTGGCATTTTCGGCAATTGGGGGGTAGGTGCTGATTTCTTTTGGTGATTAGCCTTCAGGATTTGACAATTTGGGGTCACTTTCTTTTGCCAAATAGGTATGGTGCCCTTTGTTTTCTTTTTCTTCCTCCCTCATGTTTTAAAAACCGAAAAGTACATCCCTACCCCCTCATTGTGCCGAATTGTGCAAAGAACCAAACCTTTCATCTCTTTTCCTCTCAAGCCGAATGCACCATCTTCTTCTCCTTTTTCTTTTCCCTGTTGGTTAGTTCGACTCACTTAAGACCCTCTTAGCCGATTGCCCCAAAAAGCCGAAACCCGAATCATTTGACACACATCTAGCCAATTTCTCCTTTGACCAAATCTTTCTCATCTTTATTTTGAAGCAAACTAAAATCTCTTCCCAACCTCTTCTCTTTTCTTTCATCTTCTTTTCTCCCAAAAACTGAAACTTTAATTCTTTCTAGTGAGCTGTTCTCAATCGAAACCTTCTCTTTTCTCTTTGTGGATTCGTTCAACCTCTTTGATCTATTCTTGGGATTTGCTTAAGAGGAGGGTAGATTTAGGGTTAGAGGGGTGGAAATAGCATCTGGCAATCGCAAAATCGATCTAGCAAAGCCGGTGGTAAGTATTCGAGTCTTTCTCTCGTATTCTTGTGATTTATGAAAACCCAAAAACCTCTAACCTTCCTGGGTGGAATCGATTTTGACTTTTTTTAGGGAGGAATATCCATTGAGCCTTTTTCTTTTGGATCTCATGTATGTTAAGGGTGGTAAAGGGCGATCTAGCAAGGAGTAGTGGAGGCTAGGGCCATTGAAGCAATCTAGATCTAGATCTAGTGGTTAGAATCGACAAAGGTAAGTATTAGTGCTGCTCTATTATGGCCGAATAGGTATGTTAAGTTGATATCGATTATTCAATTGGATTTTAGTTGACATATGGATAAATTGATTTGAGGTAAATCGTTCGAGGGACTTCTGAGTATATCACAAACAGGTGTGTAATCGACACCCTCTAGTAGTTTAGATCAGCAAAAGCTGAAGAGCTGAAATGTCAAAATTCTGGAATTTTGAGGGCTTGCGAGTGTATGAGTGCTCGTGGGTCAGTTTGAAATGGTAAAGTTGGTAATCGCAATCAGTAAGACTATTGTGTGCACGTATTCATGCGTTTGGGTGGTTTTGGGCCTCGAAGGGCCGAATTTGGGCCCAATGGGCTTGTGGACCCATATGGGTGAAATCAAGCGGTAAGTATATTCTGGCAATCTGGTAATTAGATCTGCTAAAACGAGTGGGAAATTTGGACTTAGTGGGCCACAGTAGCTTGTGGGCTCCGTCGGGACCATTAGGGGGTTTTGGGGCCCGATGACTCTGTAGTAATGAAATGGGCTAATTAAGTTACCTAGACGATGATAGGTCTGTAGTAGACTGTAATGAACATGAAACCCTAAAATCTAGCAAATTTACTGAAATACCCCTTAAGGGTAGAAATTACTATTTTACCCCTAAGTGCTAAAAGACCATTTTACCCCTAGGGTTAAGTTGACTGTTTTGTAACGCCCTGATTTTCGAGATTTTTCGGGTTTTTGTGATTTTTGGTGAAATCTTGAAATTTTGGTGTTTTGGTTACTGAAATTATGTTTAAGTGTGTTAGTGGGCCTTTAGGAGGCCCAAGCCTAAGTTAAAACTCGGCAGAAATATCAACTTCGATTTTTAAGTGGAAGGGACTTGGTTAAGTGGGCCTTTAAGAAAAAGTTAGTAAACTGAAACACAAAGAGGGCCTTGGTAAAGTGGCAAGGGGGCGCCACTAAGCTCCTAAAAAAGTGGCGTGTGGACTGAGTTTAAGGGCCAGAGTTCAAGTCACAAGGTAAGCAGATGATACTTTTATTTTTGTGCATGTGCCGGGCATGTGATAGAGCTCAAGTGGAATTCGGCTAGGGCTTTAGGAAGGTTGGGCCGTTGGTTTGAATGGCCATTAGGGCAAGTTTTAATTTCTTTTCTGTCCTGCCGAATTAGGGTTAGCCACCTAGAGTTTTCACTTTCGTTCTATTCTCCCCTTAGTGTGCCAAAAGCCGAAAAACGCAGGTAAGCTTTCCTTTTTGCCGAATTCTTCCTTCTCTTCTCCTCACTTCCATTCTTTTCTTCTTCTTTTCTCCTCTAGCATAAACCACCTCTCCTCCTCACTCATTTTTCATTTTCTTTTTTTCAGAAACTGAAGTTGTCATTCTTTTCTTCTAAAACCCATTAAGTGGTAAAAGCTGAAATCCCAAAAGGCTGCTTCTTGTGTCGATTTCTTCTAGCCGAATCCTCCTACCTTTTCTTGCATCTCTTTTGGCCGATTTTCACATCCTCTAAACCCCTAATCCTTGTCGGCAACACTACTTCAAAACCACAACACTAAATCATCTTCTTCTTCACCATTCCAAAAGCCGAAAACACCATATTTTTAGGAACTTGTAGCCGAATCTTTACACCTCTGAGACTCAATCTCTGCTAGTGTTTAGGGGCTAGATTTGCATCAGATCTGAGTAGAAACAGAAGGTGAATCTGTGGTTAGTACTCGATATCTCAGATCTATTCTCTATTTCAGGATTTAGAAAAGCTGAAATCCCTAGAGTCTTAGGGAGGCTATCGATTGGGGCTTAGGGCTTTAAAGGTTATTAACAAATGATTTATTTTGGTGTTAGTGTGTTCTGGAGGCGACTGATCGAAGGTTTGGACAAGTGGACCAACTAGATCTAGATCTAGTCACTAGTTTCGGCAAAGGTAAGATCTCAAGGGCCTTAGGTGTTGATGGCTGATTTTGGTAAGTAGGATTATGATGGATGTCATTGTATCTTGGATCTGATGTGTCTAGTGATCGATTGTAGGATATCGTGGGAGATCTCATTAATAGTTGTCGCAAATCAAGTGTGTATCGATCACCCTTCTGTAGTCTAAATTGGCAAAAGCTGAAAAGCCGAAATGCCAAAATTCTGGCATTTCATGGGCTTGTGAGCGTGCAAATACTCGTAAGCTGAGTGGAAACCATTGGTTCTGTAATCAAAAGTGGTAAGATGGTTGAGTACACAATTTCGTGCACTTCGGTAAATTGGGCCTTGATGGGCTGAAACTAGGCCCAATGGGCTTACGGGCCCATGTGGGTAGAAATAGGCAATAAATAAGTACAGATATACTATAGGTCCAAAACTGCTAAAACTGGTAAATTGATTGTAAAATTTGTACTAAACGGGCTAAAATAGCTAAATGACCCTATAGGGCCCATTAGGGGTTTTAGGGCGCAATGGCTGTAAACTGCTAAAATGGACTAAATAAACTACAGAGATAAAAGTTAGACTATTTTTGATTAAAATGTGTATGAAACCCTAGAAATTGGCACAATTACTGAAATACCCTTATGGGTGAAAATTACTAAATTACCCCTAGGTGTAAAATGACCATTATACCCCTAGGGCTAAGTTTGACCAAAACGCATGTTTTACTGTTACTGTTTACTGCATGCCATGTCATAAATATTTGTTGCATGGGGTTGGAATATTGATGGAGGAAGTACTAAAAGTGGCTTTACCACGTACTAGAGGCTTTGCCTCGTTTTACTGTTATCTGAGCAGCTATGCTGCAAATGTAGAGTGTAGGGCTGGGTGGGTTGAGTTATTCCCCACATAGAGTGCAGGGCTTTTACGGGTGGAGTGTAGCGGATGAGCATAGGCTGGGTTTAGGCTTTCATACCTGCATAATTATTGACCTGTTACTGTAATGGGCCTATGGGCCATATCGTTATCTGAAAAGGGCTAAGGCTCAGTTTACTGTATCTGGATAGGGCTTTGGCCCAGTTACTATTGAGACTGGATAGAGCTTAGGCCTAGTGGGCTTGAGCTGATTTGGGCTCTGGATGGGCTTTCCTTGCACACTGAGTTTCCAAACTCACCCCTTTCTCTCTATCCATGCAGATGAGCCTTAGATTGGTGGACTTGGAGCTGGGAGGGATTCAAAGTGGCCATATGGACTGTAGTTATTTAATTAAGTTCTATTTTAACTTATTTTATTTCCGTATTTATTTTTAATTATTTTTATTATGGTTTTGGGTTTGTAATAAGGCTACTCTATTTATTTTTATTTTGGGTTCTTAATTACTTATTCATACACTACTTTAATTATTTTGAATATAGCTGTGCAAGTTTTTCTTAAAATTTATCAAATATTTTCAAAATCTTATCACACGTTTCAAACGAGTAACAAAGTTAACTTTTAATATTATCCTCTTAATAACTAGTAATGTTTAGGACGTTCTCCAAAAATCGAGGATTTCTCTTAAACCCACAATATCGGTTTGCAAAGCTCACCCCAATCTTAGTAACTAGGTAACATGGTTAGTTGTAGGTGATGTGACACACCAGATTTAGCCGTAACGTCTGGGTCGGGTTTAGGATGTTACATTTAGTGGTATCAGAGCCTAATTGCAACAACTCGGTTGTGGATCGGGTCCAAAAATATTTTCTAAAATTTTTAAATTTTAGGCCCAAGAAGGGTATTTTTGGAAATCAGTTTCTGAAAAATTTAGAAAAACCCTTTTCAAACTTATTTTCTTCAAAATATACATGTTTTAAAGGTTTGATTTTGAAAAGTTTAAATCTTTCTGAGTTTTCTGAAATCTGGTATCTGAAGAAGTAGCACACTGAATCCCCGACACCAAGTCTGTAAGTATTACTGTTTCTCATACTGTACTATACTGAAATATCACTGTAGATAGAACTGAGACCCTGTTATGATACTGTAGATAGGGTAGTACTAAAAACTGTAGAGACTGAGACTGTAGGGAAACTAAACCCTAGAAAAATTGAGACTGTAGCTAGGCAATGATTTTGCGAAAACAAACTCTGAAACTCTATCTGTGCATAAGAAATTTGTAATAGGCAACTGAAATATTAAACTAATGTCATAAAATTTGTAATTAGATAAGTCGATATGAGTACGAGAGCTGCTCGTGGATGAGGCCGTGGACGTGGCCAAGGTAGTGTTCAAGCTGGGTCTTTATCTTCAGAACACATGCCAGTTGGTGGGGCACGACAGCCACCGGTGGCTGAAAATGGGCCATATGATCGGGCCGCAGGGGATGACGCTCTGTCCCAGGCCATGTTAAGGGTTCTGGAAAGGGTTGCTAGAGCTAAGGTTGGGCCAGTAAATAGGGGATCTATTTCTGAGCAACTCCAGGCTAACGGAGCAAAGGTCTTTAGGGGCATATATGGAGTGGCCCCAAATGTAGCTGGTTATTGGCCGGAAGCTACGGAACGAGTTATGGACGACCTGATTGCTCGGTGGAGCAAAACTTAAAAGGTGTGGTGTCGTTGCTGCGAGACGAGGCTTATCAATGGTGGATCACTGTAAGGGAGAGTACCCCAGCTGAGCGGGTAACCTGGAACTATTTAAGACGTCCTTCAAGGGAAAGTACGTCGGAGCGAGCTATGTGGATGCACGTAGGAAGGAATTCCTGAACCTGACCCAGGGCAATAATACTGTTGCTGAGTATGAGGTGGAGTTTTTGAGGTTGAGTCGTTATGCTAGCGGTATAGTTACCACTGAGTATGAGCGTAGTATTCACTTTGAGGATGGCCTTAGAGACGAGCTAAGGGTGCTGATAGCTCTGCAGAGGGAGCGCGATTTTTCTGCACTAGTGGAGAAGGCTAAGATAGCTGAAGAGGTGAAGCGAGCTGAACAGCAGAATCTTGATAAGGATCGAAACCGCTTTAGGAGGGATACTGGACCATCTGGAGCTGCAAACTGAAATGTCAAAAGAGCTAGAGTAGAGGAACTAGTTTGAGTAGTTTCGGTGAATATAGTTAGACTGCAGCCTTGCGGGGACTGTGGGAGAGTGCATTTTGGAGAATGCTGGAAGCATACTAGAGCATGTCTCTGATGTGGATCTCAGGAACTTTGGATCAAGGACTGTCCTAAGAGACCGGCTCAGACTCAAGTTGCTGAACAAGGGGTTGTTCAACTAGTGCGAGGTGGACTGTTACCGCCGAGAGGTTGTGGACAAGGTAGAGGTGGCAATGGAAATGGTCGTGGTCGTGAAGCACCTGGCAGGGGTGCTGGCAATGTTGAGGCTCGTCAGCCAGCCTTGGTGTATGGGGCTCATCGCTGAGAGGAGGGTGATGTACCTGACGTCATAACCGGTACGTTTTTGATCTCTAGCATGCCCTACACTGCTCTAATAGATAGGGGATCAACCCATTCGTATGTTGCATATGACATTTCTGGGTTATTGGGTGTGCACTCTGAGGAAACTGTGAGTGGGGTAACTGTGATAAGTCCTCTAGGTCACTCGGTTAGGGTAGATAAACTCTTTAGGGAGGTGCCTTTAGAGACTCAAGGTAGGATTTTCTATGGAGACTTGATGGAGTTACCGTTCGAAGAGTTCGATCTGATCTTAGGAATGGACTGGTTGACCAAGTATAGGGCAACTTTGGATTGTACAGCTAAGAGGATGGTGTTAAGGACTGCCGAGGATGAGGAGGTAATGGTTAGTGGAGAGCGAAGGGACTACTTGTCCAATGTTGTTTCGGCCTTAAGGGCTGAGAAACTGATTCGCAAGGGATGCGAGGTGTAATTGGCTTTTGTGAGCCAAACTAAGACTGAAGATTTGATTGTGGAAACAGACAGAACTGTTAAGGAATTTCAAGATGTATTCCCTGAGGAGCTTCTTGGATTACCTTCAAACCGAGAAGTCGAGTTTGGAATTGACTTGCTGCCTAGAACGGCTCCAGTGTCCATTGCGCCTTATAGGATGGCACCAAAGGAGTTGGTGGAACTGAAAGTACAAATCTAAGAGTTGTTGGATAGGGGTTTCATTAGACCGAGTGTGTCTCCGTGGGGAGCACCAGTACTGTTTGTGAAGAAGAAGGATGGGACGATGCGTATGTGCATCGATTATCGCCAGTTGAACAAACTGACGATAAAGAACAAGTATCCTCTGCCAAGAATCGACGATCTGTTTGACCAGCTTAGAGGAGCTTTGGTATTTTTCAAGATCGATCTTCGATCTGGATACCATCAATTGAGGGTAAAAGAAGTAGATATTCATAAGATAGCATTCAGAACTCGGTATGGTCATTAAGAGTTTCTGGTTATGCCGTTTGGACTGACGAATGCACCTGCAGCTTTCATGGATCTGATGAATCGAGTGTTCCAACCTTACTTGGACCGATTCGTAGTTGTCTTTATCGATGATATTCTGGTATATTCAGAAACCGAGGAAAAGCATGATAAGCATCTCCGTATTGTGCTGCAAGTGCTGAGAGAGAAGCAACTCTATGCTAAGTTCAGTAAGTGTGAATTTTGGTTGCGAGAAGTGACTTTCCTGGGTCACGTTGTTTCTGCTGAGGGGATTAAGGTAGATCCTCAAAAAATTGAGGCAATTCTGGAATGGAAGCCACCGAGGTCAGTATCGGAAATTCGGAGTTTTCTGGGTCTGGCGGGCTACTATAGAAGATTTGTAGAGGGATTTTCTCTGCTTGCTGCACCACTAACGAAACTGTTGAGGAAAGGAGTGGTGTTTGTTTGGACTGAGAAACAGCAAGAAGCCTTTGATAAGTTGAAAAAGGTATTAACTGAGGCGCCAGTGTTGATTCAGCCAGAGTTTGGGAAAGATTTCACTGTGTATAGCGATGCGTCATATGTAGGACTAGGCTGTGTACTGATGACCGAGGGTAAGGTAGTTGCTTATGCTTCGCAACAGTTGAAGCCTCATGAAGCGAATTACCCTACGCATGATCTAGAGTTGGCAGCGGTGATCTTTGTGTTGAAAATCTAGAGACACTACCTATATGGGGGAAAGTGTATTATATACACAGACCATAAAGGTCTTAAGTAGTTGTTGACTTAGAAGGAGTTGAACCTTAGGCAACGAAGATGGAAAGAGTTGCTTAAGGATTACGATTGTTCGATTGAGTACCACCCAGGCAAGGTGAATGTGGTGGCTGATGTACTAAGCCGAAGGGCTGTAGCTGAGTTGAGAGCGATGTTTGCTCGTTTGAGTCTGTACGATGATGGAAGTCTGTTGGCGGAGTTGCAAGTGAGACCAACTTGGATTGAGCAGATTAAAGAGAAATAATTAAAGGATGAATCATTGGTTCCTCGATTCAGCAAGCTGAGAATGAGGAGAATTCAGATTTTGGACTGAATGCTAGTGGAGTTCTTTGCTTTTGTGGAAGAGTTTGTATTCTGAAGGACTCTGAATTGAGGCAGTCGATTCTAAAAGAGGCTCATGGTGGACCTTGTGCCATGCATCATGGAGGGAATAAGCTGTATCGAGACATGCAAGAGGTGTACTGGTGGCCTGGACTTAAGCGTGAGGTGATTGAATATGTGGGAAAATGTCTGACGTGCCAGCAAGTTAAGGTTGAGCACCAACTGCCTTTTGGGCTGTTACAACTGGTGAAAATTCCACTCTGGAAGTGGGAGAGAGTTACTGTGGATTTCATAAGTGGGCTATCTTTGACACCCTCCAAAAAGGACTCTGTGTGGGTAATTGTTGGTAGGTTAACGAAATCTGCCCATTTTATACCTATCCGAGCCGACTACTCACTATAAAAGTTAGCCAAGTTGTACGTGGCGGGGATAGTGCGACTGCATGGGGTACCAGTATCGATTATTTCTGATCGAGGCCCTAGGTTTACATCTCAATTCTGGCAAAAGTTGCATGCGGCGTTGGGTACGCGATTGGATTTCAGCATTGTTTTTCACCCTCAGATGGATGGACAGTCGGAAAGGGTTATTCAGGTTTTGAAGGATATGTTAAGGGGTTGTGTCATTGATTTATGTGGTAGTTGGGAGGACTACCTACCATTGGCAGAATTTGCGTACAACAACAGTTATCAAGCGAGTATTCAGATGGCTCCATATGAGGCACTTTATGGGTGAAGGTGTCGTATGCCTACGTGTTGGACAGAGTTGGGAGAACGACAAGTTCTTGGACCAGAGTTAGTGGTAGATACTGAAAGTAAGGTTAAATTGATCAGAGATCAGTTAAAGGAGGCATCTGATAGATAGAGGTCGTATGTGGATCTAAAGCATAAGGAGATTGAGTTCGCTATTGGGGATATGGTCTTCTTGAAGGTTTTGCCTTGGAAGAAGATCTTGAGGTTTGGCAAGAAGGGCAAATTGAGTCCACGATTTATTGGGCCTTATCGGGTTCTTAAACGGATAGGGCCAGTGGCGTATCAGTTGGAGTTGCCATCGAAGTTGGACCGTATTCACGAAGTCTTCCATGTGTCCATGCTAAGAAGTATCGATCAGATCCTTCACATGTGGTACCAGTGGAGGAGATTGAAGTAAAGACCGATTTAACTTTTAAGGAGGAGCCTATGCAAATTCTGGATCGAGAAGTCAAAGTATTAAGGAAGAAGTCAGTTCCGTTGGTGGAAGTACTTTGGCGCAACCATGGTAGGGAAGAGGCTACTTGAGAGCCAGAAGAGACAATGCGTTAACAATACCCTCACCTTTTTGGATTAGGTAGATTTCGAGGCCGAAATTTCTTTAAGGGGGTAGAGTTGTAATGCCCTGATTTTCAGGACTTTTTGGGTTTTTGTGATTTTTGGTGAAATCTTGAAATTTTGGTGTTTTGGTTATTGAAATTATGTTTAAGTGTGTTAGCGGGCCTTTAGGAGGCCAAGCCTAAGTTAAAACCCAGCAGAAATATCAACTTCGGTTTTTAAGTGAAAGGGACTTGGTTAAGTGGGCCTTTAAGAAAAAGTTAGTAAACTGAGACACAAAGAGGGCCTTGGTAAAGTGGCAAGGGGGCGCCACTAAGCTCCTAAAAAAGTGGCGTGTGGACTGAGTTTAAGGGCCAGAGTTCAAGTCACAAGGTAAGCAGATGATACTTTTATTTTTGTGCATGTGCCGGGCATGTGATAGAGCTCAAGTGGAATTTGGCTAGGGCTTTAGGAAGGTTGGGCCGTTGGTTTGAATTTCCATTAGGGCAAGTTTTAATTTCTTTTCTGTCTTGCCAAATTAGGGTTAGCCACCTAGAGTTTTCACTTTCATTCTATTCTCCCCTTAGTGTGCCAAAAGCCGAAAAATGCAAGTAAGCTTTCCTTTGTGCCGAATTCTTCCTTCTCTTCTCCTCACTTCCATTCTTTTCTTCTTCTTTTCTCCTCTAGTCGAAACCACCTCTCCTCCTCACTCATCTTTCATTTTCTTTTCTTCAGAAACTGAAGTTGTCATTCTTTTCTTCTAAAACCCATCAAGTGGTACAAGCTGAAATCCCAAAAGGCTGCTTCTTGTGTTGATTTCTTCTAGCCGAATCCTCCTACCTTTCTTGCATCTCTTTTGGCCGATTTTCACATCCTCTAAACCCCTAATCCCTGTTGGCAACACTACTTCAAAACCACAACACCAAATCATCTTCTTCTTCACCATTCCAAAAGCCGAAAACACCATATTTTTTGGAACTTGTAGCTGAATCTTTACATCTCTAAGACTTCATGTCTGCTAGTGTTTAGGGGCTAGATCTGTATCAGATCTGAGTAGAAACGGAAGGGGAATTTGTGGTAAGTACTTGACATCTCAGATCTATTCTCTATTTCGAGATTTAGAAAAGCCGAAATCCCTAGAGTTTAGGGAGGCTGTCGATTGGGGCTTAGGGCTCTAAAGGTTATTAAAAAATGATTTATTTTGGTGTTAGTGTGTTCTAGAGGTGACTGATCGAAGGCTTGGACAAGTGGACCGACTAGATCTAGATCTAGTCACTAGTTTCGGCAAAGGTAAGATCTCAAGGGCCTTAGGTGTTGATGGCCGATTATGGTAAGTAGGATTATGATGGTTGTCATTGTATTTTGGATCTGATGTGTCTAGTGATTGATTGTAGGATATCGTGGGAGATCTCGTTAACAGTCGTCGCAAATCATGTGTGTATCGATCACCCTTCTTAGTCTAAATTGGCAAAAGCTGAAAAGCCAAAATGCCGAAATTCCGGCATTTCGTGGGCTTGTGAGTATGCGAACGCTCATAAGCCAAGTGGAAACCATTGGTTCTGTAATCGGAAGTGGTAAGATGGTTGAGTGCGCAATTTCGTGCACTTCAGTAAATTGGGCCTTGATGGGCTGAAACTGGGCCCAGTAGGCTTACGGGCCGATATAGGTAGAAATAGGCAATAAATAAGTACAAAATAGCTAAATGACCCTGTAGGGCCCATTAGGGGTTTTAGGGCCCAACGGCTTTAAACTGCTAAAATGGACTAAATAAACTACAGAGATAAAAGTTAGACTATTTCTGATGAAAATGTGTATGAAACCCTAGAAATTGGCACAATTACTGAAATACCCATATGGGTGGAAATTACTAAATTACCCATAGGTGTAAAATGACCATTATACCCCTAGGGCTAAGTTTGACCAAAACGCATGTTTTACTGTTACTGTTTACTGCATGCCATGTCATGAATATCTATTGCATGGGACTGGGATATTGATAGAGGAAGTACTGAAAGTGGCTTTACCACGTACTGGAGGCTTTGCCTCATTTTATTGTTATCTGAGCAGCTATGCTGCAGTTGTGGAGTGTAGGGCTGGGTGGGTTGAGTTATTCCCCACATGGAGTGTAGGGCTGGTACGGGTGGTGTGCAGCTGATGGAAATAGGCTGGGTTTGGGCTTGCATGCCTACATAATCATTGATCTGTTACTGTAATGGGCCTATGGGCCATACTGTTATCTGAAAAGTGCTAAGGCCCAGTTTACTGTATCTGGATAGGGCTTCGGCCCAGTTACTACTGAGACTGGATAGGGCTTAGGCCTAGTGGGCTTGAGCTAATTTGGGCTCTGGATGGGCTTTCCTTACACATTGAGTTTCCAAACTCACCTCTTTCTCTCCATCCATGCAGGTGAGCCCTAGATTGGTGGACTTGGAGCTAGAAGGGATTCAGAGTGGCCACATGGACTGCAGTTATTTAATTAAGTTCTATTTTAACTTATTTTATTTCCGTATTTATTTTGAATTATTTTATTATAGTTTTGGGTTTGTAAGAAGGCCACTCTATTTATTTTTATTTTAGGTTCTTAATTACTTATTCATACACTACTTTAATTATTTTGAATATAGCTGCGTAAGTTTTTCTTAAAATTTATCAAATATTTTCAAAATCTTATCACACGTTTCAAACGAGTAACAAAGTTAAGTTTTAATATTATCCTCTTAATAACTTGTAATTGTTAGGATGTTCTCCAAAAACGGGGAATTTCTCTTAAATCCACAATATCGGTTTGCAAAGCTCACCCCAATCTTAGTAACTAGGTAACATGGTTAGTTGTAGGTGATGTGACACACCAGATTTGGCCGTAACGTCTTGGCCGGGTTTGGGGTGTTATAGATTTGTATGCTATTATATCTGATGCTTTGTATGCTATGTCATATTATATTCTGTTGCATGGGATTGGGTTATTATGATGGAGGAAGTGCTAAAGTGGCAATGCCACGTATTTTGCTTAGAGGCTCTGCCTCGTATTACTGTTCTGGTGGCTTGGCCACAATATCTGCTTAAGCAGCTATGCTGCAACTGTGGTGTGTAGGGCTGGGTGGGTTGAGTTATTCTCCACATGGTGTGTAGGGCTGGTACGAGATGTGTGTAAGGCTAGATTGGGCTTGGGCTTTGCATACACGCATAATACACTGATCTGTTACTGTAATGGGCCTAAGGCCCACACTATTTTCTGAATAGGGCTAAGGCCCAATTATCGCTGTATTTGAATAGGACTTAGGCCTAGTCTGAGCTTGAACTGATCTTTGACTTTGGTTGGTTAGCTTACACACTGAGTTTTTACAAACTCACCCCCTTTCTTTCCATCCATGCAGGTGAACCCCAAACTTGGTGCTGAGAGGGATTCAGAGTGGCCACGTGAAATGTTTTTCTCGGTTTTATATTTCCTAAATTTACTTTATTTTAGTATTCTTTTATTTTTGGGTTTTAAACTGTAATAAGGCCGTTCGGTAATTATTTTTATTTTGGTTTTTACTTATTTATTTAGTAGTTGTTTAAAATGACAGTTTAGTCTGCACGAATTTTTAAATTCAATTTAAACAAACATTTTCAAAATATACTCTATGCGACAAATGGGTAACCAAATAGTCATGACTCTATATCAAGATCTTTTAAGAAGTAAACTTAAACTGATAGTGGATAGGGTTTTTTACAAACTAAATAACTTTGTATTTTACAAAATACAAGAGTTGGTTTTGTCAAGTCAACCTAATGATTATTAAGAGAAGAACGAAACGTAAATTAACTGTCTATGTGACACACGAGATTTGGCCATAACGTTTAGGCCGGGTGTGGGGTATCACATAACTGATAATTCTAATTTCAAATGAATTATTCATTCAACTTATACACGTTCATTTTAAATATTTACAAGTATTTAATAGCTTGGTTCTAGCTATACGAACTTACCTCGAGTCGCTCGGATGATAATTATCGGTTATTCGACTATTTTTCTTCTTTCTCGATCTAAGCTTGATCTCAGCTTATCTTGATCTAATCAATATATCAAATTTAGCATTTTAACTTTCCTTTCTATTCAATTTGACACTTTACACACATTTTGGAAAATTACGCTTTTGCCCCTAAAGTTTCACACTTTTACAATTTAGTCCTTATCACATAAAATCACAAAATCATGTAATTAACATGCTGGCTGAATTTTTCCCATACTACTAGATGCCCATATTTTTATTTTATTCACACATCTAATGATGAATTTTAGATTTTTCTCAATTTAATCCTTAATTTGCATTTTTGTCAAAAATCACTTTATAAAACTTGTATATCTAGCTTCAAACATTAATAAACTATCATAAAACATCTAAATAACCAAGCATTTAACAATGGCATCATTCAAAATCTATAACAATTTCGAAAACGGAAATACGAGCTAGCTAGATTAAGCTACAGCGAGATAAAAAACGTAGAAATCATTAAAAACGAGTCAAAACCGTACCTTAATGGCCAAATGAAGTTTGGCCGAATAAAGAACACAACCATGGCTAATTTTTATTTTCTCAAATTGGTTTGGGAAGATGATAACCCAAAATTATGGGTTTTTTTAATTAATTAACCTTTAATTACCTATTTACTATTTTAACCTTTAAAACATTTAATAATTACACCATTCGCCATGCTATCATCTTCCACTATCTCATAAATGGCCTATTTACCACTTAAGGACCTTTACTTTAATGTTCTATAGCTATTTGACACTTTTAGCTAATTGAACACAAGTTTTACGCTTTACGCTTTACGCGATTTAGTCCTTTTTACCGAATTAAGCACTCAAATGGTAAATTTTCTTTACAAATTTTCACACGAACATTCTATCATACTGTAAATATTAATGAAATAATAAAATAATTATTTTGACTTCGAATTTGTGGTCTTGAAAACACTATTCAGATTTGACTCAAAAACGGGCTATTACACGAAGGTCCACCATCGCCGACCATTTTTCGACTACCGAAATGTCATCGTCACAGTCGTCGACACCTCGAGCTTGTTCGATTTCTATTGGTTTAGTTCGAGCTAGTGACAGCCCGTCCTGTTCGATCTAGTGATTGGTTGGGCTGTCAACGCAATTTAACATACCAAGCATAGCTCGACTAATTTTTTGATCTTGATTTTGGTTTTGGGTTCCCGGGCCCAATTTACGATCTCAAGTCCAATTTTCAAGTTCAATTACCAAATTTTCCAATTGTTTGACTTGAAAATTAATTTTCAAAAATATCATATTAATTTTAATTAATTTGATTAATTTAATTTTACTTAATCAAAATTAATTTTCTAAAAAATACTTAGATTTTCCAAATTAATTTTTCAAGAAAATTCTTTAATCAAATTCTCTAGTTGAACAATTCTTATGACCACCCAATTTAATTCCACATCGAATAACTTGACTCTATTAAATTGTTTCCAAAGTCGTAGAATTTACTTCTAATTCAAATGCAGTTCGGTCGAGCTTTTGTTGAGGTAGCGAAAGGACCAATTGGACATATACAATTAGGCTCTACTAATTGCAATTATGTCTAGAAGCATCGTGCCAATAATTCACAATTACTTAATCATTAAGTCAGTGTAACACCCCTTACTCGTATCTGATGTCGGGATAGGGTACGAGGCGTTATCTTACTAAATCACAGGCAACCCTTCAACTTACACTGGTTGAAATGTGTCCCAATTTAAAACTTTTTCAAACAATGTCCTACGGACCTTCATGTGGGCCTACGAGGCCTAATACATGATATAGAAACGATCTGGGACCATTTCGGGCACCTAGGAAACTTTCAAGAAAATCCACTAAAAACAAGGCACACTCCTGTATGGAAGGGTGACACACCCGTGTGGCCTCTAGACATGGCCGTGTTGATGGCCCGTGTGCCTCACACGGCCTAAGCACCTAGGGACACACCTGTGCCCTTCGTCCGTGCAAATTTATTTTCTAACTTCGAACCTACAGGGGTTTTCACACAGCCTGGCACACTCCCATGTGCCCAGCTCGTGTCCCTTACACGGCCATGACACGCATGTGTCGCAGCTCGTGTGCAAAAACCTTGATATTTTGTTTCTAACGTCAGCAATCACATGGCCGTGGCAGACGCCCGTGTGCTTGACTATGTCCTCCACACGGTTGAGATACATGGCCATGTCTCAGCCCATGTGTTTACTACTGGGCATTTAATGTAACAAATAAAGGTACAGGAGACACATGGCCTAAGTACATGCCTGTGGGGCGGACTGTGTGTCACATACAGCCTAGAAACATGCCCGTGTGTCTACCTATATGTAGGGGTGTTCAATCGGTTAACCGACCGGTTAACCGACCCGAAACACCATTAACAGAATTAACCGACCCTTCAAAAATTTTAACCGTTAACCGAACCGAAATTTTTTCAAAAAAATTAACCGAACCGAAATTTTTTCGGTTAATTCGGTCGGTTAACCGAATTAACCGAAAATTATATATTTTTTTATTTTTGGTTAAAATAAGTATAAAATTAACCGAATTACCCGAATTACCCGAATTAACCGAATTAACCGAGTTAATCAAATTAACCGGATTATTTTTATTTTTATTTTTGTTTTTTATTTTTATTTATTAAATTATTTGTAATTTTTATGATTGGGTTGGGTAATTGGGTTGGATAATTGGGTTGGGTAATTAGTTTTAGTTTGATTGGGTTTATGTTAGATTGGGCTTGAATGAATAGTGGGCTATTTATATATTATAATTTTATTTATTAATTTTTTCGGTTAACTAAAAAAATTCGGTTAACCGACCGGTTTCGAACCGAATTAATTGTTAATCGAAAACTCAAAAAATTATTAACTGACCCCCCAACCGAAAAAATTCGATTAACCGACCGATTAACCGAATTCGGTCGGTTAACCAAATTTTTTCGGTTTTACCCGAATTTTGCACACCCCTACCTATATGGACAAAAATAGGCTATCTAGCAAGCCTCCTTACCACCCTGAAACAAGATCAAACACATCCAAGCATAGCAAGACTCCAATACTCAACCAATAGCCATAATTTGGCATCCACACAACTTAATATAATCCACAAACCATGCATTCAATCTATTACTCCTAGCACATACAATTGCTCATGTTAAATTCTCATTCTTGAAAACTCTATCATTGCATTTGGTAACCAATGGTAAATATAGCCAATAACTTTGGCCTTATACAAAATGGAGTATTTCAAAGACAAGCCAACACATTTGTCTTCAAAATAATATGACACTTAACAAAACAATAAAGTCCTATACATGCCATATTATCAAAATGCTAAAGCTAACTATACCGAGTGCTTGGGATGATAGTGTGAGCAGAGCCTCCGACGTACTTTGATCTACGAGCTAACTAGGCGACACTATAAGAAAAGCGAAAGGAGAGGGGCAAGCATAAAGCTGAGTAAGTTGAATGCAAACATTATCAACAATTTACCATGAATTAACATGTTCATAACAGACCAACATTCACTCATAAACATGAATAATTATGGGCATAACTTATCATCATTCTCTTAGTAATCATACAACATAAGATCGAGCTCATTTCGCATACATGATATACAAGTACCTGTACCACTCACAATAAGGTCAGCATTTCTTTTAATTACTCACGCAACAAATTTTTCCCATGGAACTCAGTGGAATAGGAGAGGATACTCAATAGCCTCAAATGTAGTTTAAGCACCGATGCCATGTCCCAGACATGGTCTTACACTAGCTCTCATCTCATCGCCGATGCCATGTCCCAAACACGGTCTTACACTGGTATACATCTCGAGCCGATGCCATGTCCCAGACATAGTCTTACACTGACTCTCTCGTATCGAGGCTAATGCCATACCCCAGACATGGTTTTACACTGGTACTCCTCGGCCCGTACCGATGCCATGTCCTAGACATGGTCTTACACTAGCACATATCGAGCCGATGCCATGTCCCAGACATGGTCTTACACTAGCTTATCCATCTCGGTGTCGATGCCATGTTCTAGACATGGTCTTACATTGACACATAACGAGGCCTATGCCACGTCCCAGACATGGTCTTACACTGACACATAATGAGGCCGATGCCATGTGCCAGACATGGTCTTACACTAGCTCTCGTATAGCCCTAGTCTCACGACTCAATTATCCAATCTATTCCTACGGTTCCATCGGGAAATTTACCACATCAACGTCATTATATCAATTGCAAAGGTATAATCATCATCTTATGTAATGTCAAAGTCAATGTATAAACATAAAATAAAGTTGAAATATTTACACCCAACTTACATTGGTATACAGAAATGTGGTAACTCGACCTATCTCAATCTACGAGCTTGGCCTTCCCCCGGTCTAAGTTTGGGCTTGTACTTCTTGATCTAAAATGACAAAATTTCACTAATTTACTCACTATATTAATCAAAACAAATTCAAGAACCATAATGTGGCAAAATGTCCATTTTGCCCCTACATTTTGACAAAAATGACCAATTTACCCCTAGGCTTGGAAATCAATTTTTATCGAATTTCCTTATTAACCAAGCCAAACCGAATCTTTTTCACTTTTATGACAGCCTCAAATTCTCATTATTTCACACAAATATCAACAACCTATCAAACTTTAGAAATTAGTCCAATTTAGGTGATTTCCATGAACACCCTTTTACAAAAGTTGTTTATTTAACAACCTACATTCATTTTCCTTCATAAAATTCTAGCAAGCAACACTTATTCATTCATGGCAAAACCCTAAACTCTTAACCATTTTGCAAAATACACCCCTCAATAGGTAGTTCATGCTACAAGTGTCCTAAAAATGCAAAAATCATCAAAGAAACCATTAAAATCACTTACTTGTGAGTGTTTAAAGTTGCTAAAATTTTTTAGCTTCCAAAACCCCTCTAATGGTTGCTAGTTTCAGTAGGGATGAAGAAGAAAAGATGAAGCCTTGCTTATTTTAGTTTATTTTTATTTCTAGTAAAAAATGGTTCACCTAACCTACTAAAAATAGACTTTTGACTTTTCTTTGTCTACATGGACTCCTATGGCCGGCCATGCCTTTGCTAAAGGCCTAATTGCCCTTTAAACACCCCATATTTTGATTCTCAAGATATTTAACACCTTTTACTAATAATTCACAACTTTTATCTTTTATGCAATTTAGTCTTTTTTTACAAGTAAGCCTTCAATTGTGTAAATTAATTCACCAAAAATTTCATGCACCCTTACAGACATGCTATAACTAATAAAATAATGTTAAAATAATTTTCTCAAACCTCGAGTAAGTGATTTCGAAATCACTAATCTGACAAAGCCCAATTTTGGGCTATTACAGTCAGTCCATTAGATGTACTATGACTGAAAACTCCTTATTGTATATTTTTTACGAAACCAATTCATCCAATTACTTTGTCCAATGACCTCGTCACGTGTGTATTACCATCATATGATATCCTTGATTCCTTTAAGTTAAATCCGTTCACTCAATAAAATCCTATTTTATCTCACTATCACCATTATTTTTCTTAATGATTAATATTATCACTGTCAACAAATGACTGTGATAAATTGCTTGTTTGAGAACTAGCAACTCGTGGAGATGTTCCATATTTATCAATCTACACAATACCAATGAGAGGATATCATTAACTTTTCAATGGAGCTATGAATTCCATTGTTGCTAGTAAAGCCATGCCATACCCAAGTCATGCACCCAACATACCAACTATCGGCTTGATCATTTTTAGAGCATAAGCCTTCACTTATATCAAAGCACATGAGTTACATACGCATGGTCCGTGACTAACTTAGCATTTAGGTATATCTCACGATGAATGTCACAAGGGAATTAATTCACAAACGAATTCATAATTAATTCATCTTGGGTCTAGTCTAATGTATCATTCCACTAATGAATACATCTATGTCTCTGCCCGTGAAGTCAACTGTTGTGATAACCAAGACTAGATCTCCTCAATTGGAATTGTAGACAACATAATAATCCTTCTCAGTATTTGAATCAAATGCTCACTTTGATTCTTTTATGGGATTACAGATTCATATAGATTATTTACTAAAATAAATTGTCTTTCTCGCAATGTAAACATTTTTACAATGTCACTTATCATCAGTTTGAACTTACATAATCAATGAGCTAATATTTGCTTGTCACAATTTTGTTATTCATGCAAAATATGAAATATAGAAATACAAAAGATATAGTAGTGAAATGTGAAATTTATTTATCCCTCGTTCAAATACAAAGAAAATAATTACATGATTACTACAATATGGACAGGTTTCACAACAGTGTGACAACTCCTCCAAACTTTCCTTGCTAGGGTCAGAGATTTCCTCAATAATGCTCAACTCTTCTCTTAATTCTTGAACCTCTATCTCTTTTCGACGATTGACCTACAAGTCTTGTTCCTCAACCATTCCAGAAGGGACCTCTTCCTCTACTTCAACATTTTCCAGCTCGACATACTCATCCATTAGAGCTTGCTTCCTAGCTCCACATTTGACAGCCTCTAACACAAAGTCCAGTTGATTTCGTATGATTGTCATGTTTTCTTGGAACTCAGACATGCCATCCTCAAATGTGCCTCCCGAGTTGATAGGTAGTGATATTCATTACGCTCTTCCCAATACACACCCCATCCTCATAAGAATACGAGGAATACGAGTCATATGTCGGGTTACCACTGTATCATTGATTGTAGCCATCCATCCTATCCGTGTAACCAAGAAAATCGTAAGGAGACTCGTATCCTTGCCTCCCGTAGTTACCGTTGTACCGCCAACTAGGTGTGAAATCACCATTTGCATCAGACACATTGAGCCTTCAGGACACCTATAGTTGTTAGTAACATGAGTATTAGTCAATTATCAACAAGACAAAATCAGGAAAATCATTAAAACAAAAATAAAATGTAACATCTTGATTTTGGGCCTAGTTGGAGTAGTGGTTTCAAGACCAAAAATCTGAAGTTAAAAAATTTATTGTGATAAAGTTTTAAGGTCAATAGTATGATTGAATGCATGTGTGAAAATCTTGTTAAGAAATTTTAACGATAGAGGGTCCAATTTGACTAGTAGGATTAAATTGCAAAAAGTGCAAAACATGTGTTCTACAAGCATTGGGTGTTTAATTGAAATCAATTTGTAAATTAGAGGTCCTTATTTAGTAATTAGACCATTATATATCATGATGGACAAAACTGGACATGGAAGGGTAAAATTTCAAAGAAAGGCTAAAAGGGCATTTTGGTCATTCGGTAAATAAAAGAATAAAAAGGAAAAATAAAGCAAAAATTTGTCCATCTTCTTCAAGCCTTAGCCAAAAATTTCAAGCTCTCCATAGCTAAGGTTTCTTCAACCTTCAAGCTTGATAGTAAGTGCATCCTAGCCCCGTTTTTAATGCTCTTTATGTAACACCCCTTACCCGGTTTCGATGCCATAACTAAGTACGAGGCATTACCGGACAATATCACAACAAATCATACAAAAATCAAGCTATAAAATTTCATTCCAAATTAAAACTTTTACATAATATATCATATGGTCCTTAAAATGGGCCTATGGGGCCCAAAACATGATTTGGGAGTGATCCGAGACCAAACTGAGAACTTAGAAGAATTTTGGAAAATTAGGTAAAAAACAGGGCACACGCCCGTGTGGATAGGCCGTGTGGTCACACACGCCCGTGTCCCCTACTCGTGTTGATTTATTGGAAAATTATTTTTCATTTCAAACCTACAGGGGTTTTCACACGGCCGACCACACGCCCGTGTCTTTGGCCCGTGTCCTTCATACGGCCTTGACACTTCTGTGTGGCCTTCCCGTGTGAAAAACTAGGACATTCTGTTTATGACGTTAGCATGCAATTTAGTCACACTGCCACAGGACACGCCTATGTGACCAGGCTATGTGACGTCCTTATTCTCTGAAATTTCATGCAAAGTTCACACGCCTTACACACATGGCCGTGGTGGCTGGCCGTGGGGCCCTAAGTTAGGCTATTTTCCAAGCCATTCTTTGTCCCAAAACACGTACAAATTATACCAATTTTATTACCACATTCCATGCACATTTTTAGGTATCTATATGACCTCATTTAACCATCAATCATCCATTTCAACTTAACCACACACAAACTGTAACACCCCAAACTTGGCCCAGACGTTATGGCCATATTTGGTAGTGTCATATTGAAGTGTTTCAAATCGCGTTTCACTCTAACTAAAGTCGTTGTAAAAGAAAAACCCCATTTTGTTCTTTAAGCTAAAAGAAATCATTTTTCTTTCTATCCATGATTAATCAGGTTATAAAAATAGTTTACTTCGGAAAAACATATCTATTGCGGAAGCTTTGTTTAAATTTCTCATTTGTTGTGGAAACGTGGTTTTTGGAAAACAGATATCATTTTGTAAATCGTGCCCTAGAGCTAACAAATTTTAAACATGCTAATAAATAATCCCAAACTTAAGAAAAATTTAATAACGACCTTATTACAAACCCAAAATTAAACCATAATTAAAGTAGTAAAAGTGAAAGTAATATAAAAGTAATGTGTGGTCACCTCTAAGTTCCACGTAACACCGAATCACCTATGCCCCGGGATTACCTGTACAGCAAATATAAAGGGTGAGTACACAAATACTCAGTGTGTAACCCCGAAAATGACAATATAATAGAATTAGTCAAGTTAAAGCCCTTTACAGTAGCATATCACAATAAGTGGACCTAAGCCCAAAACAGTAACAGAATAATATGTAATCAGAATCCTACCCAACCATCTGCTACACTCCATCTCCGTCCAAACCAACACTTCATGTGGGGATTTAATCAACCCACCCAACCCTACACTCCACAGTATAGTATCGATGCGGCATTATCGATAAAAATGTAGCAGTGCTGCCAGTATAATAGGCTATAAGCCAACAGATTAATGCAGCGAAGCTGCCAGTACAGTACACTTCCTCCAATTATATATATCCCAATCCCCATGCAATGCAACATATTAATAACATGCTAACATGATACAGATAATTCAAACAGAGCATATCATAATAATTAAAATTTAATCAGATATATACGGAGTCAAAACAATCATTTTTACCCCTAGAGGGTATTTTGTTCATTCTGCCCCTAGGGGCATTTCCGTCATTCGTCAGTGTGGTCCTTCGTAAGAGATGGCCTATCAGTAAGTCCATGGTCGTCTAGTGACACATGTAGCCAAATAGTCCAGAGATTCGATGACGGGTTTTAAATCTATCACGCGGGCCTACAGGCCCATTGGGCCCATTCGACCCGTTTTGACCCAACTCTTGAAGTCGCTCATGAATACCATTTTCCATTGTAGGGCCACAATCCGTGGCCTCAATCACTCATATGAGCGTTCGCACACCCATATGGTCAATCTTTATAAAAGTGTGATAACACACCTGTAATGAGATAGTAGCTATCTGCTTCCGGAATCCAAGCACCCATAGAAGGAACGATCTCTTACAAAAGTTTGAGAGTTCAGCCAACCCTCTCCTAATAAAATCGTATTCCTACTCATAAACGATCAATTATAGTGTTACAAGATCACTATTTAACTGAAATTAATGGTCACAAAATATTCAGTTAAACCACCTGACATCTTTCGAAAACTTACCGAAATATAGAAGGACAGTATTCGGTCAACACACCACAGACCTTAAATTTGGGCTACATAGAGGAAGAACGAGAAGTCAGAGAGAAGGTGTAACACTCCTCGAAACTTGATACCCCACAAACAACATCAAAACAAAACAGCAAAAGGCAGTATCTAGAGACTAAACATACGATTTCCATTAAAGAAATAACTAGAAGGAAAGAACAGCCCTCAAACCAAAAGATTACCTTCAATAATAATTGGTAAGAAAAAAATCAAATGGACAAGTTAGGTTCAGCAAAAGCAATTAGGTATTCTCGGCTAAGTACCAATATAATGTATAGATAGGGAGATAGAAAATAAAAGAAATCGGCTAACAAAGAGTGGATGTAATTTAAAAGAAATATAATCAAATGGTTTAGAGAACAACAAAATGAACAAGAGACAAAAGGCAAAGAAAAGATGGTTTGGTTAATGAAGGAGTAGAGAAAAGTCTAGAGGTTGATGAAGTAAACTATAGCCAAAGATGCATTCGACTTTGTCAAGTCAAAGAGGAGAGAATGAGCAAAGTACAATCGGCATTCCAAAAAAAATCCAAGAGAAAAGAGTGATAGAGCCAAAAGCAAGAATTCTTTCGGTGAGAACAAAATGGAAGGTGACCTCCTATCCCACAACTAAGCCGACGCTCCCCAAGCCTTAGCAGCCAAACAAGGCAACCATATCACCTTTTGACTAAAGAGACCAATAAGTCCACAATCTGCCGATTCTTGCCTTAAATAGCTCATTAAAAGCTGCAAGTAATCAGCTAGCCTACAATCTAAACGTTCCATAAAAAAATAAAAAGAAACTAAGCATTCACCGATTGATTCTTCCCACCGACAGTACCTTCTTTAAAGACCCACCGCTTGACTTTAGCCCCGTGTAGCAGTAAAAAAAAATAACGATTAACGTCTAGGTTGTTCGAACCTATACCCTCCCAAACACGCCTCTTACACGCACACGTCCTGCCATTGAACCCCTTCGACTTTCATGTTAATAACCCCACAAAAACAACTTTTAACCCTTCAGTCCAATGTGTCGTGATTTCTAAAAAACAAAAACATTTTTCCCCTATGCAGTCTCGAACCCCCAACCTTAGCACCATATGCTTGCCTCCTTGCCACCCTACCAACGCCCCTTTCGTGACATGCAGTAACCAAAATAGTATAAAAGGCCTTATTAAACCAAGCCTATATCTTATAAGCCAAAACAAGAAAATTTTCCAAGATCCGGGGTCACTTACAAGACCCTTTAAACATTCCAACTCACTCTTGAATTACTTAATTAACATCTCCAATATAAAATCAAAGTAAGACAATAAAAATACAAAAATTAAAAAAATTTTGGGATGTTACACAAACACGCCAAGTATTCCATGAATTACCTCATAAGGATATATAAATAACCAATATAACCATTGGCCAAATCACATGGCCTTAATTACAAAATGACTTATCTATTGCCAAGTGCCAAAATATAGCCAAACCAATATGACTTTTATAAGACCACTAAGTCCCTATATATGCCATAGTCCAAAAGAATACATATTACAATACCGAAAGAACGTTGTGGATAATGTGGGTGATCCTCCGACGCTTCCCGATCTCCAAGCTAGCTTGACTAATGTATAAAATAAGGAAAATAGAGAAAGGAGTAAGCTTTTGAAAAGCTTAGTAAGTCTATGTGTAAATAATGAAAATCACAACAACAAACTTAGCACCCAAGAGCATAATATATCAAGACTTTTGGACATGAGTCTTGTGGTTGCACTTACTCAATTTGACCTTACCACAATCCACATACATAGCATATATATTGCTCACATAAACATACATTTAAATTCCTGCACTTATCATCACATAGTCACATAAAAAAAATGTCGGTTAGTAAGCCTCCCTGAAAACACTTTAGAATAGTAACCATTACTTGGTGGATACCGCATATAGCTCCACCCTATTTAGGAAATGTCTGAATTCGTGGTTTACACACATAGCACCACACTTTTGGGTCAACACAGGTTTTCATAGTATACACACTTAACACCACATTTGTGTCACTCTATATATATTCGTGGCATATGCACTTAGTGCCACATTTGTACCGATGTACATATTTGTGGTATATGTACTTAGCACCACATTTGTATCAATGTACGTTTATATTCGTGGTATATCCACTTAGCACCATGTTCTCAAACTAACATGTATAACCGTGGTATATCCACTTAGCACCACGTTAATAAATCAACATGTATAATCGTGGTATATCAACTTAGCACCATGTTTTTTCCATTCCGAGGGTTCATCTGAGATTTCCTCGCTTAAGTCCAATTCATCAACTAAGATTCACAGTTTTTGTCAAGTAATCATATTGTAACACCCCAAACCCAGCCCAGACGTTACAGCCAAGTCTGGTGTGTCACATTGAAGTGTTTTTCAAAAACCATGTTTTCATTGAAAACCCTTCGTAATGTTTAGAAACTTTTATCGGAAAATTTGCATAAAACCTTAGCTTTATCAAAACGTGATACATTGTAATAATCAAAACATTGTAAACAACCTTATTAAATCTTATGGGAAATTTTGAAAACTCGTAAACATCTGTACTTGCGAAAAATATGTTATTTTAAAAACAGTTTAAGTTATCAGAAAATCAGATCCTCTTTGTCATGGCTGAAAGTGAATGGATACTATGCACCAGGTAGGATTCAAGAGAAGAGGAGGTGAGTCATTTAGACTGCTTAAGTACCAAGCTCTTCCTAGATCCACTCCTAGACATGCACACATTCATTGCCACACTTTAACCTTGTGATTTGTCTACGAGCAAATTAAGTTTAAATGTATTGAAGATATACATTTGTGAAAAACATTTACATTGCGGAAGCTTTGCTCTACTTATCGAGATATTTTGAAAACAAGTAGCGTTTATAAAACCGTGCCCTAAAGCTAACCCATTAAGAACAATTTATATAATATCATACTTAAGCTAAAACAAATTAAAAATTATTAAAAGGCCCTTATTACAAACCCAAAATCAAAATAAAAGTAATTAAGATTAAACTGAAATAATTAACTTGATTTAAACCATCAGTCCAGTCTAAGTGGCCACTCTGAATCCCTCCCAAGTCTAAGTCCACCAATCTAAGGCTCACCTGCAAGGATGGAAGGAAAAAGGGGGTGAGTTTGGAAAACTCAGTGTGAACAGAAGCCCATCCAAAGCCCAAGTCAACTCAAGCCCATTGGGCCTAAGCCTAAACCAATCTTAGTCAGATACTGGGTTGAAACCTTATTCAGATAACAGTAAACTGGGCCTTAGCCCTTTTCAGATAGCAGTACAGCCCATAGGCCCATTACAGTAACAGAACAGTATTAATGATAACAATGCATGAATGCAAGCCCATGATCCATGTGGGGAGACTACTTAACTCATCCAACCGCTACACACCACCCGTACCAACCATCACACCATGTGGGGAAGTTACTCGACCCACCCAACCGATACACACCACAGAATTTGCAGCGAGGCTGCCAGATATTGTGACAGAGTCACCAGATACAGATATTGTGGCGAGGCCACCAAAACAGATATATGTGGCAAGGCCACCAGAACAGATATATATGCGGCGAGGGCACTAGATTGCAGCGAGGCTGCCAGAACGCTTCCTCCATCATAAACCCAAACCCCATGCAACAGATATCATGATATGGCATACAGTAAATAGAAATAGTAAATCATGCAATTCAGTCAGATTCAGCCCTAGGGGTATAATGGTCATTTTACACCTAGGGGTAAAATGGTAATTTCGCACCCTAAAGGGTATTTTAGTCATTTACACTATTATCACAAGTTTCAAGCATGTTACAGTCACTAACAATCATTATTTCCGTCTTAGCAGTCAATTTAACAGTTTTTAACAAGTTCCAGTTACTGGGCCCTAAAACCCCTAATGGGCCCTATAGCACCTATTAGTAAATTAAGCCCATTTTGTCCAAGTTTCATATTCAGTTACCGATTTTAGTAGTTTCAATCCTACAGTCTAACAGAACATACTTATTACCTATTTTTACCTAATGGGCCCAAAAGCCCATTGGGCCCACATTCGACCATCGAGGCCTAACTTACCAAAGTGCACGAAACTGCACACTCAACCAACTTACCACTTATGGTTACAGATCCCACGATTTTCCAATCATCTTGTGAGCATTCGCACACTCACAAGCCTATATAATATCAACTTTTGTGTTAAATGGCCTTGCCGAATTAGACTAAGGAAGGGTTCGATACACACCTGATTTATGTCGAATCGTTGACGAGATCTCCTACGTGATTTCTCCTACAATCCATTATTTAAACGATTAACCAAAGAAACTACGAAAATTGATGCTAAGATTCCTTACCATATTCGGCCACACCTTTAATGGCCATGAAACCTTACCTCTATCGATTTGGATCTACTAGATCTAGATCTGGTTGAATAGATTCCTTCAGTTCCTCGCTAGATCACCTTCTTCGCTAAATAACACATATAAGAACCGAAATATATCGTTAAAACACCCTTAGGCCACGTCGACAGCTTCCCTACATGTAGACAGGGATTTCGTCTACTCTTAATTTCCAAAATAACGAATAAGAAGGAGTTTAGTTACTTACCAAAGATTTATTCGCCAAAAACGTTCCCACGCACCACTTTCTTTCCAGCTCTATTGTAGATCTAATCCCCAAAATACGAGTAGAGAACAGATTTAAATACTAACTCCCGAATCACTGAAATATGGAGATTTTGGTTTTTAATATTTATGAGTAAAGAGGAAGAAGTATTTGAACGGATAAAAGGGATGTAAGTTGTGATTTAATTATAAGAAAAGGGACCCTGTAGTCGGTTCTACTGAGAAGAAAATAAAAAAAATAGAAGTAGGGGAGAAGGTTCGGCCTTGATGAGAAATAGAAGAGAAAAAGAGCAAAATAGTAGAACAAGAATCGTTTGCTTGAGAACCAACCTCGGCTAATAGGGAAAGAAATCAAGGGAAACAAATTGAAAGAATCAATGCAAAGGATTTTGGGTAGAGAGAAAATAAGCAACAAAAATAAAACAAAACAAAATAGTTTGAATGCCAGAACAAATTCAGCTAATTGGCTAAGAATAATTTCCAATTTAAATCTCGTGCCTATCTCCTTGTTTTTAGCCACCCACCGAATTTGATTTAAATTCAAATTCTTCCTACCAGCTGCAGCCACCCATTCAAATTAACTTCACCCTTATCTCCAACCGATCAGCAGCAACATCCACCAACTGACCTGTTTCAGCACGCTGCTAGGGAGTGCCCCAGTCCCGCACGGCACCTCCCACGCGCGCGCAGCAAAAACCGGCTCTCCTCACTTGCAACGCTACTCGAACCTGGAACCTGCAGGTTGCCCAGCACGCTGCTGGCCACTGGGACGCGCGTTCCTCTTGGATATAATAGCGCCGCGCTAATTCTTAAAGCTTACCTGCCGCAGACCTGGGTCCATTAAAAATAAAACAAAACCTGCGCCTACCTGGACTCGAACCCGTGCTCCTATGGATCTCCTAGCACACTGCTGCCACTACGCCACAGGCACTCTTGTGGCATACCTCGGTCACGACTGTACTTAAGCCTTACCTTAGCGTGGCCTGGCTTCTAAAAATAAAAAGAAACCCCCGAGCGCACCGTGCCTTGAACCCAGGTACTCCTACAACCCCTAGCGTGCTTAGCCACTGAGCCAGGCACGTTCCTTTGTGCCTAATCTTGCATAATTTTTTTAAAAGCCTTATTGACCAGTTCCCCTAACAAACAAAAACTAATTTCTTTGCTAAAGTCTTGGATTGGACCAAAATTTTCCCACACTTTAAAAACTTCCAAATTCATTTAAAAACTGAATTTAAACACAAAATTAGTACTAATGTCATATATATTTTTATATAAGTAATAAAAATAAAAATAATAACAATAATAATTTTATAAATATATTTTTATAAAAATTTCAAATACAGAATTTTTTCTCAATAATAATAATAGTTATAATTTTCATAAATCAGTAAAAATAAATACAGTAAAATTTTTTAATAATATTTTAATTTGAACACTAAATTAACAACAATAATTTTATAAACATATGTGTATCTAATAATTATAATGATAATAATAATAATTTATAATTTTCATAAAAATTTAAAAACATCAATAGATACAGTAAGAATTTAAAATATCAGTAATAATAAATTCAGTAAGAATTTTCTAATAGTAATTCAAAATAAATTTTTCTTAAACGATAATATTTAAAACTTCTCAATTTATTCAGGTTTTCTTTTATTCGATCCCAGACTTCAAAACCCAATTCTTCTAGGCCCAAATTCAGGGTGTTACACATAAAATATTAAATCTTATTTCACATGTTACAACAAAATATCACAACATAAATGAAAACAAAACGTTATTTACATACAAACTTACCTTGATAACAAAATGTGATAGTTTGCGATTTAGTTCAAAACCTTGCCCTTGCCTCAGTCAAGATCGATTCCTCGATCTTCTTGATCTAAAATGACACATTTAGCTCTACTAATAACTACATTATTCAAAACAACCCAAAATCTTCCTATAGCAAATTTTGCAATTTGACCCCTAACTTTCTCAATTTTACACTTTAGTTCCTAGGCTCGGTTTATGATTCTCTTTCAATTTTCATGCATTTCAAGCCTAGCCAAACTACTTTTCCTCTTATAACAGCCCCCAATTTCTATCATTTCACCATTTATGCCCACCATATTTCATCTTTTACAAATAAGTCATTTTTACTATTTTCACCAAAAATCACCGAGTAAAAGTTGTTCATCACACTTTAAACTTTCAGATTCTACCACTAGCCATCAAAATACATGCATGTCATTCATGGGTAAAATTTTAAACATCAACCCTAGCTTGAAATAGTGGTAGAAATAGCTAAAGCAAGTTACAAGGATTTCAAAAGTACGAAGAAGATTAAAAACAGGGCTAGGAGGTACTTACAATCAAGCTTGAAAGTTGGAAGAAACCCTAGCTATGGTGTCTCTTCATATTCGGGCAAGGGGAGAAGATGGACACCATTTTTGGCCTTATTTTCCCTTTTTATTTCTTTTTTAACTAATGACCAAAATGCCCTTCATTAAAAACCTTTAGTATTCCACCTTTCCTTGGGCATTTTTGTCCAAACAAGGTTAAAATGGCTTAATTACCATATAAGGACCTCTAATTTAAAATTCCAATTCAATCAAGTACCTTTATGGATTAAAACCCATATTTTTCACCTATTGCAGTGTAGTCTAACCTACCAAATTGGACATGCAAACGTTAAAATTCATGTACCAATATTTCACATAATCATTCAAACACCAAATAAACATCAAAACTCAATCGAAAAAATATTTTTAAACCTCGGATTCATGGTTTCGAAACCACTATTCCATTTAGCCCCTAATTTGGGCTGTTACAACTCTCCCCCCTTTAGGGATTTTCGTCCCCGAAAATCTTACCGGTAAATAGGTTTGGGTACTGTTTCCTCATGGCTTCCTCTGGTTCACATGTAGCCTCTTCCACACCATGCTTTTGCCACAATACTTTCACCAGGGCTATACTTTTGTTTCTGAACTATTTAATCTCTTGAGCCAAAATCTTATTTGGCTCCTCTTCATATGTCATGCCCGACTGAATCTCAATCTCCATAGGAGGAATCACATGCGAGGGATCTGAACGATACCATCATAACATTGACACATGAAACACATTATGTATCTTTTTAAATTTCAGTGGCAAAGCTAACCGATATGCCATTGGTCCTATTCTTTTCGTAACCTCATATGGCCCAATAAAATGTGGAATTAATTTGCCTTTCCGGCCAAATCTCAGTAGTTTCTTCCACGGTGACACCTTCAAAAATACTTTATCACCAACCTGAAATTCAATCTCCTTTTTTTTCAAATCAGTATAAGACTTTTGCCAGTCAGAAGCAGCTTTCAAATAGTCTTAAATTATCCTTACTTTTTCCTCGGTCTCCCTAACCAATTCAACACCATGTATCTATTTCTCACTCAACTCAGTCTAATACAATAGAGTTCGGCACTTTCGGCCATACAACGCCTCATACAACACCATCTGTATGCTTGACTAATAACTATTGTTGTAGGCGAATTCTACCAAAGGTGGATACTTTTCCCAACTACCCTCAAACTCTAAAACACAACACTGAAGCATATCTTCAAGAACTTGTATTACCCTCTCGGATTGGCCATCAGTCTGCAGGTGAAATGTGGTACTAAAATTCAATTTTGTACCTAATGCCTCTTGCAACTTCTTTCAAAATCTCGAGGTGAACCTCAGATCTATCCGATATGATAGATATAGGTACTCCATGTAATTTTACAATTTCAACAATGTATAATTCAACCAATTTATCAAATAGTCAACACGTACCAGAATAAAGTGAGCCGACTTCGTCAATCTGTCAACAATGACCCACACAACATATTTGTTCTTCGGTGTCAAAGGTAGACCTGTCACAAAGTCCATCGTAATCTTGTCCCACTTCCACTCGGGGACCATTACGGGTAGATGTAAACCCAAAGGTACCTGGTGCTTAGCCTTCACTTGCTGACAAATTATACACCTCGTTACAAACTCTAAAATGTCCTTTTTCATGCCTTGCCACCAATACAATTTTTTCAAATCATTATACATCTTAGTACTACCGGGATGCACTGATAAACACCCACTGTGCGCCTCATGCAAAATTTTTTGAATTAACTCATCATCTCTAGGTACACAAATTCTATCACGAAACATCAAGCAATCATCCGGACTTACTCGAAAATTAGAGTCACCACCTATTTCGCACTGAACCCTCTTGGCTTTCAATTCACTATCATTCTTTTGAGCTTCACAAATGTGTTGAAGAAACAGTGGTCTAGCACTCAACTCGGCTAGTATGGAACCATTATCAGATAATGTCAAACTCGTGTTCAAAGCCCGCAAAGCATACAATGACTTTCTGCTTAAAGCATCCGCAACCACGTTTGCCTTCCCATTATGATATTCAATTACTAGCTCGTAATCTTTTAGTAACTCAAGCCACCTCCGTTGTCTCAGATTCAACTCCTTTTGATTCATCAAGTATTTCAAGCTTTTATGATTGGTAAAAATCTGACATTTCTTTCCATACAAATAATGGCGCCAAATATTCAAAGCAAAAACAATGGTGGCTAACTCTAAATCATGTATCGGGTAGTTCTTCTCACATGGTTTTAGTTGCCTTGAAGCATAAGCCACCACATTGCCTTCTTGCATCAATACGCATCTAAGGCCATTCAGTGATGCATCACTATAAATTACAAATTCTTTCCCTGACTCGGGTTGCATTAACACTGGTGCCTCAGTCAACTTAGCTTTCAACTGATCAAAACTTTGTTGACATTTTCCATTCCACTCAAATTTAACACTCTTGTGAAGTAGCTTAGTCATAGGAGAAGCAATTATGGAGAAACCCTTGACAAAGCGTCGATAATATCTAGCTAGACCCAAAAAGCTTCTAACCTCAGTCACATTCTTTGGTGGCTTCCAATCAACAATTGTTGAAATCTTGCTCGGGTTAACCCGAATACCATCACTCGAAACTATATGTCCCAATAATCCAATTTCATGGAGCCAAAACTCACTTTTGTTAAACTTTGCAAATAACTTCTCTTTTCTTAGAATTTGTAGCATCGTTCTCAAATGCTCGGCATGTTCTGACTCATCCCGAGAATAGATCAATATGTCATTTATAAATACCACTACAAATTTATCCAAATAGTGTCAGAAAATTCGGTTCATTAAATCCATAAACATGGCCGGTGCATTCGTTAAACCAAAAGGCATGACAAGGAATTCGTAGTGTCCAACCTCGTTCTAAAAGCAATTTTTGGCACATTAGATTCCTTAACCCTCAGTTGATAATAACTGGATCACAAATGAATCTTAGAGAACACCGTTGCTCCCTTTAATTGGTCAAAAAAATCATCAATTCTCGGTAATGGATACTTGTTCTTGATAGTCACCTTATTGAGTTGCCTATAATCAATACAAAGCCTCATGATCTGTCTTTCTTCTTTACGAATAATACAGGAGCACCCCATGGAGAAAATCTCAGTCTCACAAATCCTTTATTCGTTAACTCTTGCAAATGAGCCTTTAACTCTCTCAATTCAGTCGAAGCCATCCTGTATGGAGCAATGGAAATAGGTGTAGTGCCGGGTAACAAGTCAATGGCACACTCGATCTCTCTGAAAGGAGGTAACCCAAGTAACTCCTCTAGAAACACATCTAAAAATTCACAAACTGCTGGTACAGATTCAAGTTTTAATCTTGACACCTCAGTATTCAACACATATGCTAGATAAGCTTCACACCCTTTCTTCATACATTTTTGAGCAGTTATACAAGAAATCTCCACCGGTATCTTACTCGACTCATCTGTTCCAACCCAAAGAATTTCACCACTTTCACATTTTAGCTCAAGAGTTTTCTGTCTACAATTCACCTTGACATGATGTAATGTTAACCAATCCATGCCCAAAATAACATCAAACTCATCACATGGCAACAACATCAGATTAGTCAGAAAACAATATCCTTGAATCATTAAAGGAAAATTCTTGCAAACCTTATCTACCAACACAAATTTGCCTAATGGGTTTGACACTTTAATCACAAATTTAGTTAACTCTACAGGTAATTTCTTACTATGCACCAATTTCATGCAAATATAAGAATAAGTGGAGCCTGGATCTATCAATACAATAACATCAATATCATAAAGTGAGAATGTACCGGTAATTACATCAGGAGATGATGCCTCCTCATAAGCTTGCATAGTATAGGCTCTAGCAGGTGTTCTTGTCTCGGATCTCGCAGCTGTATCTTTCGCTATGTTTTTACCACTGGCTCTACTTCTAACATTTCTCGGTGGTCTATCCTGACTAGTAGTATTACTTGGTTTATCACTTTAAAATTTCTCATCTTCAACTTTCTTAGGACAATCTTTAATAAAATGTTCTTTGGAGCCACATCTGTAACAAGCTTGGATATTTTCCCAGCACTCCTCAAAGTGTCGCTTACCACAATGCCGACACTCAGGTCTATCAGATCTCATGTTACCCACACTGGCCATCGAAGTAGCCCGGGCTTTAGGACTAGAATATGTTTTACCCCGATCTCGATGTGAGTACCAGGTTGAAACTATCGTTCGAGGATTTGTTTCTTTAGACCTCTTTGATTGAGATTAAAAGGATTTGCTTACCAGCCTCTTCCTAGCATCTCAAGCTTCAATAGTTGCTTTTCTCTTCTCTTTATTTAACTCATTCGTTTTGCAAGCTCTGTCTACCAATACCACGAATTCCTTCAATTCTAGAATTCCTACAAGCACTTTAATATCCTCATTAAGCCCATCTTCAAATATTCTACACATCATTGCTTCAGTTGAGACACACTCTTGTGCATATTTGTTAAGCTTAATGAACTCACGTTCATACTCAGCTACCGTCATCTTGCCTTGCCTCAACTCAAGGAACTCATTCCATTTTTGATCAACAAATCTCTGACTTATATACTTCTTTCGAAACTCTTCCAAAAAGAAATCCCATGTCACTCTTTCCCTTGGTACCACTAATATCAATATTTTCCACCAATGATAGGCTGAGTCTTTCAGCAAAGATATGTCACATTTCAAACTCTCTTCAGGTGTGCAAGATAGTTCATAAAATATCCATATGAAATTCTTGAGCCAGAACTCTGCCCTCTCTGAATCATCATCAACATTAGCTCTAAACTCTTTAGCCCCTTGTTTATAGATTTTATCCATTGGAGGTTTAGTCGCCCTTACCAAGTCAATTCTCTGTGGCGCGACGGGGACCGGTTGTGATATAGGCGGGGGAAGAGGGGGTTGAGCATTAGGATTTGCTCTTACAAAGTTAGTATACCAATCATTCATCATTCAGAGAAAGCTATCCTGAGCCTTGTCTCATTGACTCAAAGTCTTATGTCTACTTTCAACAGGCGCGGTCCCTTGTGCGGGAGCTGGCGTAACTAGCAGCATCATCAGCCGCAGCTCGTTTGGGATCCATTACTATATAAAAACGAAAACATAGTTTAGAAAGGTCAGGAGTCACCACCATATCACAATATATCTATGGCATATATAGCTTGACCCACACACAATATTACGGTAGTCTGAGAACCGACTAAACCATAGCTTTGATACCACTAAATGTAACACCCCTTACCCGATTTCGATGCCATAACTGAGTATGAGGCATTACCGGACAATATCACGGCCAATCATACAAAAATCGAGCCATAAAATTTCGTTCCAAATTAAAAATTTTACATAATATATCATATAATCCTTAAAATGGACCTATGGAGCCCAAAACATGATTTAGGAGTGGTCCGAGACCAAACCAAGAACTTAGAAGAATTTTGGAAAGTTAGGTAAAAAACAAGGGACATGCCCATGTGAGACAGGGACACACCCATGTGGGCAGGCCGTGTGGTCACATGGGGCTGTGTCCTCTACCCGTGTTGTTTTATTGGAAAATTATTTTTCATTTCGAACCTACAAGGGTTTTCACACGGCCAAGCACACTCCTGTGTCCTTGGCCCGTGTTCTTTACACAGCCTCGACACGACATGTGATTTCAAACCTTAGGAATAGATAAGATACAAATGTCATGACATTAGGGTTATTGGGATCCCGTATAAGACCATATTTAGGATATGACATTGACATGTGATTTCGTGTAAGACCACATTTGGGACAGGGATTTGAAATAAGACTTCGTATAAGACTATATCTGGGATATGGCGTCAATGTGAAACTTCATGTAAGACCATAGCTGGGCTATTGGCATCGATGTGAGATTCCATGTAAGACTATGTTTGGGATATGGCATTGGTAAGGTACTATGTGTACGAGATTCCCGAGTATCCTTAAGTATTCCAAGTGGTTTAACGGGTAATCCAAAGATAATGTCAAAGGAATGGCAAGGTATGATCATGTTGAAAGGGTACAGGTATGTACACAAAGCTCATAAATATTGAGATCACGAATTGATGAGACCTCAATAAGAAATGAATGAATAAATGAAATATGATCATGAATTTTATCGTACATTATGTAAATGACATGATTTTAAATGTATCTATGATACTTGATGACATTGAGATAAATTATATCATGATATGTGTATAATAATGCATGGTTAATGTTGTTAATTATTTACATACAAACTTACTAAGCATTATGCTTACTCCTTTCTCTTTTCCATTTTCTTATAGTATCGCCAAGTTAGCTCGGGGATTGAAGGACGTCGGAGACTTGATCAGACTATTAATTGGAACATTTGGGTATAGTTAGTCTCAACATTTTGAGTATGGCATGTATAGGGACTTGGGCTTTTGTTATACGTCATATTGGTTTAGCCAAATGTGTTGGCTTATGATGATAATTAATTCATTTTGTATAAGGCTATGAGATGTGGCTCATACTGATTAGTTGGTTGTAAACCTATTCATATATGCATGCATGTGCCCATGCCATTGTGATATTGCTTATGGCTATTGATGGTTGAATGATGATATGTTGCATGTGACTTACTAAACTTGAGTTTGATGAAAGATGATAGTTTTGTGTGTGTATATGTTGGTATGAAAATGCATGCAAGCAAGTGAATGAAGCTTAATTGTATGTGAGGTGGTGTAATTGGACTTGATAAAGTATGAAGTCCTATGCATGTATAAGTAGAGATGAAATGATCATGATCATGTCTTTTTTGTGTATGTTTAAGTGTTCAATCAGGCCTTGTTAAGTGCTATTGAAAGTGTACATGTGAGTGAGTAGTTGAGGGTCGCCAATGGCTTGTAAAATAGCCTAAAAATGGTCCAGACGAGTAGACACACAAGTATGTATCTAGGCCGTGTGTGACATACGGTCAGCCTCATGGGCGTGTAGTCCGGTCGTATGTCCCCTACATCTAGCATTTTAGCTTCGAATTGGCAACACGGGTAGGGACACGGTCGTGTGTTTCAGTCATGTAAAGGACACAGTCATAGGACATGGGAGTGTGCCCAGACCATGTGAAGTCTGCACCTTAAATGCAAAAATTAAAGTCGCCACACGGCCTAGCACACGGGCGTGTGACTCTATTTTGTTGATGATGTCATAAACAGAGAGTTACACATGTTGAGGACACAGGCGTGTTGTAACAGCCTGATTTAGGCCCTAATTGGAATGGGGGTTTCAGGACCACAAATCCGAGTAAAAAAATTAGCTAGTTTTAATTGTAAGGACTGAATTGGTAATGGTTTCTTGAGTGGAAGCATTCATGATGCAAAAAGTCCAATTTTTATGCACTAATGGACAGCATTAGATAAGTTAAATATGTTTTCTTATTAAATATGTATATTTATATATATGTTATAATAATAAAATGTATATAATTATATGTATCTACTATAAACTATGAGTTGGTAACCATGTGCATGTGATATGGACGAATATGTCCTTGGTATATAAGTTTTAGTTATTTATTTTTAAAAGGCTAATTTAGTAAACCAACAAATAAGTTAATATAATATTAAGACCTAACATAAAACAAAGTGTTCATGTTTTATTATTTCATTGCCGAAACTAAAAAAACCAAAGAAAAGAAAGAAACAAAGCTAGGGTTCGGTTGATTCTAAGCTCAATCAAGGCATGTAACTAGCTCGGTTTTTATAATTTTTACGTTTTTGAGATCGTTGCTTCGAGTACTACAAAACCCATGCTTAAATTTTGAATTTTGATGAATATTTTGAGTTATGCCATTGATGAGAGCTTGTGATTTTTATTGTTTTATGATGAATTATGAAAGATATGTGTTGGGTTAACATATTTTGTATAGGATTTTTTGATGATTTTGAGTAATTAGGACCTAATTGCAAAAATAAAAATGTGAGAGGGACTAAAATGTGAAATTGATGAAAAATGTGGACTTAATGGAGCTCTAGGAGCATTCAGTCTACCATGGGTGTGGTCAATTTTGCATATTTTGTGTTTTGTGCATTAGGGACTAAATTGTAAAAAGTGTAAATGTCAGGGGTAAAATGGTAATTTTTCCATTTATGTGTTTTTGGAATGAAATGAATGAAAAGACATTTGAATGAACTTAATTTGAATGAGCTTAATTTGAATATTTTTAGATCAAGAACCAAAGAAATCGGATTTAGATCGGCAGAAAACGAAAGTTGTCGATTAGCTGTCCCGTTCCATTTTATATCGTCCGAGGTAAGTTATAAGCATATATGTGTAACATTTATATTTTAAGCATAAAAATTTATATGCTGATTTGTAATATGTAAAATTTTATGTGCATAATCTATTGTACAAAATATGGCACTAAGTCTGCGAAATGTTAAAGTAATGGCACCAAGTGTGCGATACGTTACAAGACTTTAGCACTAAGTGTGCGAAATGTTAATGTAAGTGTGTGATACGGTATAAGGATGTAGTACTGAGTGTGCGGGTTTGTTGTTTCTTTAAAGGAACTGAATTATAATTGTGAAATTAAATTAAGAGACCAGTATGTATTAACTTGATACTTAGTTGAGACAATATAAGTGAATAACCTATTACATGTATTAAGCTATGTGTAATATTAATGAGAATCACTTGTCTATGTGATTATGAGTATTTGGCCTTATGTATAGAAATGAATAAGTTTCATTTATATGCACGTGTGGTTATTAGAATCGGCCATAAATTTAGTATATGTATATGAGGATATTTTGTGATGCATGAGCTTGTGTAATCGTATAATATTGAGCTATGTGTATGGTATGTATTTGGCTTGAAAAGCCAAATGTAACTATGTTAATTTGGCCACATGAACATTCGGCCAATGTGTTATTTAGCATTGAAAATTATGCATGTACGAAATGAATTTTATATATATATATATATATATATATAAACTTGGGTTTAAATGTGCTTTGGTTATATACTTGTTTTTATTCAATTAAGTTGATAAAACTATTGAGTTGTCCATTTACTTATAGTTTACTAAGCTAAGTTAGCTTACTATGTGTATATTTTACTCTGTTTTATAGATTTTGAGATTTCAAGTTAGGAGCTCAGGGATTGTCAGCAAGATCCATCACACTATCAGCTGTTTTTGGTATCTTTATAAATTTAACTCAAATTATGGCATGTATAGGTTAACCTATGTTTGAAGTGTTGAATTTTGGTTATGTATAATCTAAGCCATGTGAAAATGGCTTAACTTTTATATTCGAACTTAGCTATGTTGCTTTAGTTTGCAAGTGCTTTGATTATGATGTCTTGTGCCGTAAATGCATGGTTTTTATAATAGGTAATTTTATGACTAAAGTGGTTGATTATTTTTGATGTCTTTAATCATGGTTTGGCTAGGTTTTGCAAGGGTAAAAGTATATGAAAATTTATTTATTATATTGACTTAGATGAGATATGTATCTTACCAATTGAGCTGGCTTATTAACCATGCTTAGTTTCGGCCGTAGGTATGCTTGGCTTTGGTCATATTTATCTAGGATTGAATTGTTTTGGTTAAAATATTTTATGCTTGAATGAGCAAGTGGTTATACGTGCTATGCTAAGTTCCGGAGTTGAGTAGTGACCTGGTTATGTTATTAACGAATCGACCATAACGTATGCGTTGATTCGATGGTTCAATTTTAGATGCAGTTCTTACTAGTTAAGGTAAATGTGAACTTTAGTCAATATATCATGTCAATAAATGAGCAACATCTAGGATGTCTGAATGTTGTCTGTCACTTGGGTGTTGATTATGGAACTTGGATTTAATAACTAATGTTAGCTAAAAATGATTGAAATTATTAAGGCAAAGTGCGTGTACTTTAATGCCCTTGAATAAATAAACATGGTTTTTATTAGTTGTTTCTTAAAAGAGAAACATATAGAGAAATCTGATTATAATCGTGTAATTCATTCTATTTGTTTTAAAATACAAAGCATGCAAGATTATAGTGACCTGAACCTAAGCTGTATTTACAAGTGGTTCCAAGGTAAGCTAATGGGTTCATCAAGTTGTAAAATAAATATGTATGCCATTTTGTAAGTTTTATGTATGATTACAACAGTGCTTAGTATAATCTTTGACTATGATGATACTAATTAATGCCGTCCATATTTTGATGCAATATGTACAGTAACCCATATGTCAACATTTATTTTGACTTGTTTAAGTAAGGCTTAAATCATTATTCATTTTGACTTGTAAATTAATTGATTTAGTTTTTTTATTTTATTTATTTTATATGCTCATTTATAAGTAGGTTTGATTAACTGAATATATATATGTATAATTGTTTATAAATGTTTAAAATTGCGACCTCGATCGGTGATGCCTCATAATCCCAATCCAGCGACGGGCACAGGATAGGGGTGTTACACGTGTCCTAAGCCACACGGGCGTGTGTGACCACATGGCCTACCCACATGGGCGTTTGACTCTCTAAAACATGAAAATTTTCTAAGTGTTCCAAAGTTCCTGGTTTAATCCCGAACTACCTCCAATGTATGTTTAGGGCCTCGTAGGTCCGTATAAGGAATGATATACATGTGTATGAATAGTTTTGAATTGAATGAAATTCTATGGCCCGGTTTTGTATGATTGGTTATGTTTAAGTCCGGTAATGCCTCGTACCCTGTCTCGGCGTCGGACTCGGGTAAGGGGTATTACATAAAATGTCATATATATAAACCTAACTTTGGCTAATTATCTCCCTACAAGCATACATTAATTGCTAAAAATCACTAAATCTTGTATCGAACCCTTGGCAACAACGCCAACAACTTGATTGCCTCTCCCCTACTCTCGCGAACGGGGGATAGAAATCAACATTAAAAACAACAATCAATCAAATACTAAGTGCGGTGTCAGTAAGTGTACAGATTGATTTTAACATTTGTAGCATTACAATGGACCATCTGAGTATTCCAAGTATCAAACCCAAGAGAGTTAGCAATTTAATGATTTCTACTCAAAAGTGCATGCAATGAAGGAGACTAGCTAGCTACTCACTAATTGTTGTTGTACAACAATACATAATTTGAGTTGAATTAAACTAATTAATAATCTAAAACAGAAAAGGACTAAATTGTAAATAAAGTAAAATATAAAATTACCAAATATGGTAACGGACAACGATTGGTTGATTTCCGTTTTGTAAGTTAACTTTTGAATTAGGGATATAAATCGTTAACACTCCTAAATTGTCTCAATTTTACATCTCAGTCTCAACTTTTCCAACTTAGACAAATTAGTTCAATTTATCTCTCTACCTCACCTAACTAACCTGAGACTAATGAATTAATGCCTAATAAGATTACCTTGGGCGTCTAATTTTGATTGGTGCATCAGTTGGATAAGGACTACACCTTATGTCATTTTTTGTCCTGTCACGACAATGATATCGTGATACCCAAGGTTAGATATCGCGATACCGTCAATAGCCTCAAAATGGGGGTCTTCTTTGGGAGCTTGGTATCACGATACCCAAGGGGGATATCACGATATCACTGTAGGTGGTCTTTATTTTAGGCCTATTGGAGGTATTGTGATGTCCATGCTTTGATGTTATGACACCCTTTTCCTTGGTGATGTTTATGCACAATTTGGCCAAATAGCACATTTGGTGGGTCCCAAAATGAGTAAAAACACAATATTTTTTTTATTAAAGCTAAAAATAAAAACTAAATAAAAACATGACAAAAAACATATAAATTGCTCAGAAACAATCTCATTAAATGTAGTGGGAAGCCTAGTTTAACATGTCAAATTATGATAGATTATCCATTCGCCTAAACTTGAAAGCATGCCAAAACAGTAGGAGGGTTTGGCAAAAATTTAGGCTCGAAAAATGGGCTTGAACATAAAAATATGACCCATTTTTAAATGGGCTAAACCTCGAGTAGAATGTTTTTGCCCAAGCTCAGCTTGAATCACATGCTTATAATTTTTTTTATATTTTCAATTTGTTGGGAAACATTTATTTTACTAATTTTAGTGTATTTAATGTATTATGTTTTTAAAATTTATTTTTATTTAAAAATAATCTAAAAAATTATTACGGTTAGGCTAGGTCGAGCTCGAGTTTAGCATTTTTAATATGGGCATAATTGAGCAAATTTTTAGAACCATTTTTTAGGTCAGGTCAAGTCTGGGCCTAGAAAATAGGCCTAAAATTTTGCATCAGCCTAACTCATGATCAGCTATTTACAATCAATTTAATAGATTATTACCTTAATTTGTTTTTTTATTTACATTTAATCAATCATTTATTTTATCAATCAATTTTGTGCTTTGGACATAAGTTTTATCTGTGGTAATCAATTATTTTTAATACAATAATAGGGGTGGGATGGGGTAATACAGTTCAAATTTGTACTAAATGGCTGTCTAATTAGAGCTTAGACAGTTATTATCATTACAACTAAGTCATTTTATTATTACATAACCATATAGGGTAATTATTTGGCACACATGTGGAGAAAATTTTTAACTTCAGAAACAATATTAAGATTTTGTCACATGTCTGATTTATTTATCTATTACATACAATTTAAGAACACATAAGAAATGATAATCTATAATGTAAAAGTAATTATTTAATATGTAAAAAATCAGAACTTTTAACTCCATGAGTGAATTGAAATTTTTTAACTAAATTTAATCTCTTAAATTAATACATTCTAAAGAGTTCCAATGTTGTCCATAATTATCAATTTTATTTTTATTTTTGTATTTTTTAATTAATTAAATTTATAATTACTAGTAATAAAAAAAGGGTAAATGAAATTTATCTCCCTTAAATATAATGTAAAATACATTTACTCCTAATGGCTAAATGTCTAGTTACCCTTATCAAATTTGAAGGAAATCTTTCCGAGATCTATTTATCAAGTAAATTTTAAATTAAAAGATCATTATACTCTTTTTATTATTTATACATATATTTTTTTATTTCAATTATTCACTTTTCAATTTTAATTTACAAAATAATGGAAATTTAATCACACGTTGAAGTGGGCCTAGTGGTATTATAAGCCATCAAACCTATTTTTTAAAAATATCAATTAAGTATTTTTGAATTTTTTACACCCAATTAAACATTAAACTAACAAAACTACCCAAAAAGGGCCTTTAATCGATGTTGACCGTTATTATTTAACATTGAGGCTGATGTGGTTGTGTTGACTCAACTAAACATTGTTGATGTGGTAGTGCCACGTAAGCATGCCACGTCAACAAAATATAAAATATAAAATAGTTTCTTTTTCTTTTTCTTTTAATTAAATAATGTTTCTAATATTTTTACTTACTTTATTTTTTATTCTTTTCTCATCACTTTTCCTCATCTACTTCTTTTTCCCCCAAATGAAACCCTAGCCACATAGAACCACCATCAATACTATTCATGCCGCCAATACCACCGTAATAAACTCCACCATCTTCTCTTTACTTCTCTCGAGTTAGTGTAACACCCCGAGTTTTGGGCCTAGAAGTATTGGGCCTTGGGTATGGATCAGTAAGGAGGTTGTACATAAGTATTTAATTGTGCAAGAAAATGACACAAATATATGTTTGCTTCAGTGGTTATGTGTCCTGTAAAGTGTTGGAGAAGTCCTAGGATCAAATCAAGGCTCTAGGAAAAAAATTAGTTTTTCCTCTTAAGTAAACCTTGCCTTTAGCATGTTGGCCTTATAAATTAATATGATTAAAATATGACACAAAGAGAGCTTATGGTCTAGTGTCACGGTGGTGTGATGTGTAACTGTAAGGTCTAAGGTTCAAGTCTTGGCGTGTGCAGAATTTTTGGTTTTTCCTTGAATAAACCTGGACATTGGGATGTAGGATTTATAAAATATTGAGGATAAGTTATGATACAAGAGCTTATTGGCATGATGGTAAAATGGCGTGAGGAGTGGTGCATGAGGTTTGAGGTTCAAGTGAGGGCGCAGCAAATGGTGGTATTAATTTTTGTTGCTCGTGTAGGAGTTGGAGTTGGACTGAGACTCTGAGTTTGAATTGGTCATAAGTTGGTTGGAAGCAATTTGAATTGGATGTTGAGTGATATGGGGAGAAAATCAAGGAGGATATCATGGAGAAGTGTGAGGAGTGGATTAAGGAGTAGGGGAGTGGTAGTTGTGACTTAAAGTGGGCACATGAATTTGGCTTGGGAGGCTCCCTCTCCTCATTTTTTCTGGTTTTGGGGTCTTTTGCTTTGGAGCTTTTCTACTCTTGGTGGGGTGACCAAATATTGGTATTGTCAATTCAGGTTTTGTTTTTATTTCTTCTTTCTTTTCCTTATTTTCTTTAAAGACTGATTGAACTATAGTATTGAGGTATTAGCTTTTGTTTTGGGTACTTTTTCGGGTTTCACTTCTCCCCTTTAACCGACTACTCTCTATCTTTTTATATCTGAAACTTTATCTGACTACTCTATATCTTTTTCCCTCTGAAACTTTATCTGACTACTCTCTATTTTCTCCCTCAATTCACCGATTATTTCATCTTCTTTTCTTCTAAACACCTTCGAGTTTTGGCTCTTGTTCTCTCAGCATTGGGTTACTTTCTTCTCCTCTTTGTTGAATTCGTATTCTTTCTTTTTCTCAATTGGGTTCTCTTGGTCGATTACTTTTGATTCTCAGTTCCTTTGGCTTTTATCAAGGGTGCCGTTCTTCTTATTTTTACATTTTTAAGCTAAATATTTTTTTTATCTCTTTTCTCCTCTATTGCTTTTGATTTTTCTCAAAAGAGAGGGGGATTGTTTTGGAATTCCTACCTTGGCCTAATACTTGGTTCTCCTTCCTCCCTCTTCTGTCGACTTTTTTTCTTCAAGCAGGAGGGTTCTGTCCAGCGTGAGTTGTTTTTGGTTGGTAAGTTTTGCAATAAGAGCAGTAGTTGCCTCAGGCGTTGTAAGTGGGGTGGTTATTTATTAAATAAGTAGATTAGTTTACCAAGTTCCGAATGTGTTGCAGGATAACTCTGAAGGGGTTGTGGTCTGTCGCTTATAACGAATTAGGTGGGCAATCTTTCGTCGATCAATTAAGGCAAGTGACAATTTATTTGTGGATAAGTATCATTAAGAGGGTTCGTTTTAACCCTATAGTTAGATTATTAATAGTGTGTTATGAATGAATGTAGGTTGGATACTCGTGGATCTTAGCACGGTTTCGCATCAGGTGTGTAGCATTACCATGTATCTGATACTTGGCTGAAGAGCCGAAAGAGTGTGTATGCACACACTGTTTTTAACTGTAGATCGGTAAAAAGCTGAAAAGCCGAAACGTCGAAAGAGTGGGCTTTGAGGTCACATGGGCGTGCAAACGTACATGTGATTCACCGAGTCCACAAAATATGGGTGTACGACGATTAAAGCTGTAATGGGCCACACCAGGCTGAAATGGGCCGTGTGGGCCCAATGGACTCGTGGGGCCCACATAGGTAAATCTCACGACATGTGGTAAATATTGGACTAGGCTGTGTAGTTTGCATGGCCATGGTTAATTCTAGGCCAGATGGGCCACACGAGCGTGTGGGCCCACCTAAGCCACATAATGGGCCGTGGGCCCAGTTGCACTGTTATGACTATTAGGGTACGCGTGATGATCGTGAACCTTCTGTTGGGCCGGTAGGTGAGTCTAGACCCATTCAGATGAAAATGATCGAATTACCCCTGGAGGGTAAAATGACCGAAATACCCTCGTAGGGTAAAATGACTGAATTACCCTCAAAGGGTAAAATGATCGAATTACCCTCGAAGGGTAAAATGATCGAATTATTCCTAGAGGGTAAAATGATTGAATTACTCCTGGAGGATAAAATGACCGAATTACCCCTAGAGGGTAAAATGACCAAATTACCCCTGAAGGGTAAAATGACCGAATTACCCCTGAAGGGTAAAATGATCGAATTACCCCTAGAGGGTAAAATGACTGAATTACCCCTAGAGGGTAAAATGACCGAATTACCCCTTGGAGGGTAAAATGACCAAATTACCCCCGTAGAGTAAAATGACCGTAATACCCCTATAGGGTAGAATGACTGTTATGCCTCATATGATGCTTGATTGATTGGGTATGTTATGTGATATTTATGTGTTTTGCATGCATGCATGACATGCTGAATGGGTTGGGTTATTGTTATGGAGGAAGTATTGATCTGTTAGGGTTGCACGAGACGATTGTGGACCCACTGAAGGCTTAGAGCCGTATATTCGTACCGATCTGTTAAGGTTGCACGGGTCGCACGAGACGACTGTGGACCAACTGATGGCTTCGTGCCGTTCATTTGACCGATGGCTTTGTGTCGTTCATACTATTTATGGCTTTGTGCTATCCATTTTACCGATGGCTTTATGCCACACATATGATCGATGGCTTAGTGCCGTCCACTTTACTGATTTCTTTTTGCCACGCATATTATTGATGGCTTAGTGCTGTCCACTTTACCAATGGCTTTGTGCCACACATGTTATCAATGGCTTAGTGCCGTTCATATTATCGAAAGCTTATGCCGTTACTGAAGGCTCTGTGCCGCTATTGATAGCTTTAAGCCACTTATTTTACTGGAAGCTATGTTATGATTTTGTTATCTGACAGCCTTGCTGCGATTCTAGTTAGTGCCGCAACTGGTGCTAACTCTTGGTGTGTTGGTTGGGTAGGTCGATTTTATCCCCGCTGTAAGTGCAAGGTTGGATGGAGGCAAGTGCAGGGTTGGATGGGATAACATACATCATGCATCATAAATACTGCATTCTAATTCTGTTTCTATTTTGGGCTTAGCCCACATACTTTCTGCTTCTGAATCTGTTACTGTCATGGGCTAAGGCCCATCTGATATTGTCTGCTATAATGGGCTCAGGCCCAAATTGCTTCTGTATTCTATTTTTCTGATTGACTGTTTTCATATTAGGGGATTACACACTAAGCTTTCATAAACTCACCCCGTTTTTAATTGTGTAGGTAATCCCCAGCGTTAGGCGGATCGGTGCTGCGAGGGACTCGAGGGTGGCCACACAACTACATCTGCATTACATCGACCATTTATTTTGAAATAACTTAAATTTGGGTTTTTGATGTAATAAAGCCTCTCTAATTTTCTAGCTTTCAATTTGGAATTTTATTTATTATGTTTTATATCTGTTAGAAGTAGAGCGTGGTTTTTCAAAACATTAACTTTTTTCAAAACGACACATTTCCGCAAGCAACTTTTAAGCTTCTGCGTCAAGCAATTTTTTAAAATTAATTGCAATTTAAACTGGCTAACAAATGACGAAGATGATTTAAGAATGAACAAAGAGGCTTTAACCTTCAAATGGGTTGTTATCAATGAGAAATATGATTTTCAAAATACACTCCAATGTGACACCGCCAGATTTGGCCATCACGTCCAGGTCGGGTTTGGGAGTGTTACAGTTAGATTTCCACAAACCCAAGCCAAACATTTGAAAACTTCAACAAATGTTTGAAGCAAACAACCTCGATCCACCACCATCCATCATTAATTAGGCATTATTCTCTTGTATATTGCTCTTCTCTCCCTTCTTCACACTCCCATCGTTCAAATATTGAAGAGAAAAACTCAAACCTTGAAAATCAGGGAAGCCCAAAGATAAGCCTCTTCTCTCTTCTTTTATTTTATTTTTTGATTTGGGTTGATTTAAAATTTTTTTTTTTAGATTTTGAGCTAAAGGTTGGAGATCAATTTTTGACTAAAAAATAGATTTAAGGGAGAAGAAGAAGAAAGAGAAAATAGAAATCCAAGGGAGAAGAAGAAAAAAGAAAAAAGTAGAAAATAATAAGAAAAATGAAGGAAGAAACGAGAAAGAAAGAAAAAGAAAAAAAAAATTTGCTGATATGGCAATGCGACGTTAACAATGCTTGGATGAATTAGCATCATTAATAGCAACATTAGCCTCACAATTAAATACTAATGGTCAACTTTAGTCAAAATGCCTATTTGCCTAGCTTTGTTAATGTAGGGCTCAATTGGAAGCAAAAGGTTCGGAGAGTTTAATTGATGTTTTTTAAAAAAAAATGTTTGAGAGCTTATAATACCATTAAGCCTATTGAAGTGATATAAATTTAGGGAAAAGTATTCAAACCCCTTAGAGTTTGAATAAAAAAAATCCACCTACTCGCTTATTGTTTGAAAAATCTCCACTTACCCTCGAAGGTTTGATAAAAATTCCACCAACTCCCCTAAGGTTTGTTTATTAAATGAATTTTAAATAAAACTACAACTTTACCTTTTACTAGTTAATTATTGTTCTATATTTTGTGATCTTCAATCATTATATGTTAATCATAAGATAAACTGTATTATATTCTAATGTTCTGATATGTTAATCATAATATATTGTTCAATTAATATATGTAAGTTTTTCTCAAATCTTACATCATAATTGCAATTACAAAAAAATATATTCGGATAACTACAACCAAAATTAATCATTACAAAGCACAATAAAAATGATTATCAAATTATATCCATACTTATTTTATAATAAATATATATACAAAGTTTACACATAATGGGACATAAACTAAAATATATATAGACTAAGAACTCACACATGGTTTATACAGAGTGAGATTCAAAGTTAGGATCTTAAAGTTTCTAAGGTCTTAACCTTACTATTATGCTAAAGAATTATTGAGGGAGGTCAACTTTGTTAAGAGAAGCCTGTGAAGTGTTGGCCGCCGCAAGTAGATGAACCTTTCAATAAGTTAGTATTGTCTTTGCAGAGAGTTTTTTCTTTTAACTTTATTGAGATCTTGAGTGCCTAAAGAGACAATGCGTAACAACCCGATAGTCAGGGTGTTGGAAAGTGAGATTTAGGATTCCATTCCTGTAAAATGAACTCGTAAATATTTTTATTAAATATTTACGAGGTTAGTCTAGAGATGAATTAATTTTTGGATTAGTAAATTTCATGAAATTAAGAGTTATTAAGGTACAAGGACTAAATAATGTAAGGGTTAAAAGTTGAATTATAAATTGAAATAAACTAAAGGGACTAAAGTAGCAATTGTGCCACTTAATTAATGATTTTGTATAGGTGGCCGGTTATGGTTTAGTGTAATGCATGTATATATATTTTACATATGTTATAATATAAAGTTAATAATTATAATTATAATTATAATTATAATAAAAGAAATGAAAGTGGATGCATGCAAAATTAATCAAAGAAAAGAAAGAAAAAGAAAGAAAGAAAGAAAAAAAGCAAGGGAGAACACACGACTAAAGGGTTTTGAGGTTCAAGCTCAAATTGGTTAGTGCAATTTAGTCCTTATACTTGTAAACTTTACGTTTTTGGAATCTTGGTACTTAGGCCTACCCGACCCATGTTGTAATTTTTAGTATTGTTTAGTATTTTAGATGTTGAAATTATTGAATAGCTTAAGTATTAAGGATTAAATAGATAGATTTTTAAGCTGAAAACAAAAAAGGACTAAATTGTGGAATAAATTGTTGATTTTGAGCAATAAGGACTAAACTATGAAAAATTTAAAATTAAGGGGTTGGATTGGAAAATAGGAAGCTAAATTTAGTTTAGAGTGAAATTAGTATAAAAATATAAAGTTAAATGTGAAGGTTAAAAACTAGTATCGATTTAGGGACTAAATTGAAGAATAAACAAAATATAATGCAAAAATTAAAATTTCATGTGAAATTGAAATGTGTAGTATTAATATGATTTAATTGTTTATTTTCGTAGCTAACGTCATGCCAGAATCCTCGAGTAAAAAGGGGAAGGATAAAATCGATATCGAATAGCTCAAAATTCACGGTTTGTGTTTCTATAATCCAAATTAAATAGTAGATGATTGCATATTTAATTGTTTACATATGGTGAACATTTAAGGTGAGTATTTTGTACTTGAGATTGAATTGAATTCAAAGTGGATTGGAAATAGATTGGTTTTGTATTATGAAATAAGTTGATTAAATGATTATTGAATTGATTATATGTGATGATGTGAATATATGTGAAATTGAGACATCAATTGTATTGAAAAGTGAAATGAAACCCTATTAACTGTTTGGGATGAGTCAGATATAGATGGCATGCCATAGGATAGGAAGAGTTTAGGAATTACTTCGACCTCGAGTCGATGAGGCATTGGGTTCGAATTTGCTTCGGTTTAACCGGTGAGACACTGAATATCAATTTATATAGCACTGGGCACAGTTATTACTTCAGATTTATCTGATGAGGAACTGGGTGCCAAATTGGTGCGTTGGTTGGATTCGTGTATCCGTCTGAGTCCGAGTTTTCTTCATTGGGCAAATAAAAGGTAAAATTGATGTGTTCGATATTTAAATGATATGGTTGAGAAATGGAAATGAGATGAGAAAATATTGAAATGGCCATGATGAGAAATGAAATGCGAAATAACATATTGTTGTGAATATGGATTGAATTATGAGAAATGAGATATGAAATGATGAAATGAGATGTGGAACTTGAAAATAATTCAAGTATTGAACAAAGAAATGAATCATGCCATTGCATGAGATGTAATATGCAAATGATATATGAAATGCCATTAATATAAGTTTGAACTTGTGAGAATCTTAGTAGATGTGAATAATGAATGAACAAAAATTATATTATTGAATTGAAACACATGAGTATAACTTATTTGTTGCATATTGCATTTTAATTTCTATATCAAGTTTATATTAATCGTATTATAGAAGTGCCACTGAGTTTTACTTAACACTTGGTTTTGTTTTCCGTAGGCAAGCTAGGTATTGTTTGACTTATCGTCGACTTAGCATCAAATAACAAATCCTGAGCTCAAGTGTGGTGATATCGTTTTTTGTAATGGCATGTACCTAGGAAGCCTTTTGTCGATATTGTTATAAAGTATTGTTATCTTAGTTGCTAGTGAATGATGGTTAAATGTGTATATGGTTGTGGTTTAGACTATGTTGGTATGTTAGCCTAATCTTGGTATGTTTTTAGTTTAAAGCTGGATAGCTTAAATAACTAAAGATTAGTTCTATATAGGTAAATTTGATATGGATGGAAGTCTTGAATGATTAACGCCTTGTTGATGTGCTTTGAAGTTATAAAATGTGGTGCCAATGAGAGTACATTGGTTAGGCATATTAGGTGATGAATTTGGTATATTTGGGGCATGTTTAATCGTGTTTTGAATAGGTTAAATGATTGGTAATTGAGTTGCTTAGTGTCCAAGCAAGTAGGAAATGATAAACTTGAGGTTTAAGGTACTTTTAAGTGCACACGGCTGTGTGTCACACATGGGCAACACACACGGGCTGTGACCCAAATCAGTGAGTCACATGGGCAGAGACACGAGTGGGTGTCTCAAGTCAGAGAGTTACACGGGTTGAGACACAGTCGTGTGTCCCAACTTCAAGAGTCACATGGCATGGGGTATTGCATATGGCCTAGCCATACGGCCTTATGTCCCCTATTTTTAGGAAATTTCAAAAATGACCCTAAACTTCCAAAATTTTTTTAAATTAGTCCTTACCTAATTGTAAACTATTTTTTGGGTACTGTGGACTTGAAATAGGGGCTGTGAGAGTAACTTTTACCCTGAATTGGAATGAATTAGTAAACCTATACTTAGTGCATTCTATTAACATCATCAAATATGAAGAAAATAAGTAGTCGGAGTATTGACCTATACTCTAATGCTAATAATTGGAATAGTCTTGCATGTAACCAACTTATGGCATTCAAGAAGGGCTAAATAGTGATAAGAGTGTAGATAATGGAAGACCAGTTTAGAAATGCATAGCATAATGTATTATTCGAATGTATAAAATACTAGCGTGAAAGTATCAGATAGTCATGACTTGCCCTTGTATATTATAATGTTATTGATTAGCTTAAATGTTGATTACAATTGATTAATTTTTTGATCCGTTAGTAATGCCTATGACCCTAGTCCGACAATGAAAGGGGTTAGGGGTGTTAAACAATAGGTTCATAGAGTGGTAGCTCTTTGTTGTGTGCCTAATAATATAGACCATATAAGCATGTCATCAACCGCGCACAAAAGCTCATAACTAATGCATGTACTATTGATCCAAGTTGTTCTTTTGGATGATTGAGGCTTACTTTGACAGCCAGATTGGCCAAGTACTTGGAAGATTAAAGGTCCACCTACTTGAAGCCTGGTGAAATTGTAAACACTTTAGTAACTTGTATTTTTACTAGAGTATTTTTTATCATAAGGATAAGATAATAGAGAGTAAATTCCTTAAGACTTTATCTTGTAGAAAGGTTTGGATGTGAGCTACCTGTACCATTGATGTAAGGGGAGATGAACTATAAATAGAGGCCTTCACCCCTTATTTGTATCATTTAGAATTGAGTATTGAGTATTGAGTACTTAAATTGAGAGCATTGAATCAAAAGATTACTTGAGCATTCTTTTTTTTTTCTTATTTCACTTACTAACTTTATAAATTTAATGCCTTAGAGAATTTTTTAGGATTCTAAAACCTCGAGTGTTCAAGCTGACTTAGGCAACTTGAATTGAATTCACTACCTAAGGCCACCTAGTTTGCTCAATTAAAGTCCAAGTCATTGACAGTTGGTGTTAAAGCTAGGTTTGTTTAAGGTGCTAAATTGAGAAGGTGAATCAGTGATATGATAAGAATGTCCTACAAAAAACCTGTGAGAGAGCCAAGAAAGTTAGTAGTTCAAGGGATATGCTATTAGCAGTGGATGGAAGAGTTTCCAAACTTGAGGAATCCATGGATGATGAAATGGAAATTCTTGAGATGGTTAAAGGCTACATAAAAAAGTTGACTTTGCAAGAGATGAGCTCAAGGAGGAGGTGGGCTCTTAATGTTGCTATGGATACACTAACCCAATAGAATAATGCTTTTGAAGTTGTAATGTAGGCTCTGAAGAAATAGATGGATGAGATTAAGAGGGAACTTTTTTTTTAGTAAAGTAGCATTGGTAATGGTGTGCTAACTGTGACACCTTAGCATAAAACTGAAGTCTTTAAGCCAAAAGAGATCAAGGGGACCAAGTCTATAGAGATGTAGATAAAGTTTTGTAGGGGAATTGAGTAATACTTTTGGCATCGAGGATAGTGCACTAAAGTAAACACTATCTCTAAGTATTTAGTAACGTTGTTCTTTTGTGGTGGCATTATAGGTGCATAGATGAGAAACGTAGTAGTACCACTCTTGGGACTTTGGTAGAGTTCTAAACAAAATTCAAACAAATTTTTTATCTCTAGTATGCTAAATATGAGCATGTATATGAGTTCAATAAGTTGATGTACCAAATTTCAAACTTGGGTGAGAAAGATGCATTTTTCCTTTTCATGGATGGATTGAATTATTGGGCCAAGTAAGAGTTACAGTGAAAAAGTGCCTAGGAACTTACCAAGGCAACGAAAATAGGAGAATCGTTGATTGGGTGGCAAAAAGTTAGAAAAGACTAAGTATAAAAAGGACCAAATACAAACCCAAGTGTAATGGTGAACGAGCAAAGATAAGCCATAAAAAAATTGGGGATGGTAAATGTAGTTGTAACACCCTACCCGATTAAGCCCTAGTGTTTGAATACTGTTTATAGGAGTAAGGCATATAGAGTAAGTTCTGAGTACGTAGGTATTAGATTTGACTAAGTATATGAGTCTATGGTTACGCCTTAGGTAAGTTTGCATTAGGCGAGTTTGGTGGTTGGGCGGACTCTTTTGAAGAGTATACACCACCCTAGTTGTTAGACAAAATGTTACACCCTTAGTGTTAATACCTTAATTTGAAAAGAACCGTATGCTTTATTACAATTTTATTATCCAGGTTGAACAATCTGGTTAGATGAATGAGAATTTGGTTAGTATAGAACTAAGTTTTTGTAACTTGTTAGACCCACATTTATGAAGAGAGAAAAGTGCTTAGTCAAAAAGAAAAAGGGGCTTGGAGGGAAATCGGACTTATCCACTAAGTTTTCCTTTCGTGTATATTTATATAAAGCAAGCTTTAGGTTCATGAGGATGTTTTATACTTTCTTTAGCAACCATATTTTCTTCCCAAACTTTCTCTAAAATTTTCTCTCAAAAAATCCTAAACCTAAGACTTGCTAAAGGTTTTGGGTTCGCTGTACTTAGCCAATTCCATCTTCATTTGGGTACCTAGTAAATATCGATGAAACTCAAGTTATTTTCAAGGTTATTTACGGGGCCATAGGTTTTGCGCTTTAGGTTCAGTTTGAGGTGTAAGGGAAGAAGCTTCTATATTTTGGATTTCGTCTTAATGTTCTTATTAAACTTGTTTAGTTTTCTGGTGCAATGAACTAATAATTTTAACTATTTATACTATAGCTCAAGATACTTCTGAGGGATCTTGTGTAAAAGGTCTTACTATTTGAACATTCTTACATTTTCTGGTGAGTTCCTTTTTGCTTCATGTGTGTGTACGATGTTCTCGTTTATGTTTGATTGAGGTAAGAACTCTTATCCTATAAGATGATATATTTGTGTATGGGTAATAAAGGTTCGTGGTTATAAGTCTAAATTAGTTGTATGTGTAAATGGAGTAAGAGCCTTTCTTCATGTTTATACCACTACCTAATGTTTCTGGAATGAATAACATGAGCTAAGTTATGGAAAAGAAATCATGGCAATGCCTATAATGAAATGAACATTGAAGTGGAAGATCGCAATACATGAAAATGAATCATGTAGCCTTTGGTAGGGCAAGATTTATTGCAAACCAAATTGGCAAATCATGTGGAACAAATGAAATGAATGCTAAGGCTTGATTGTAACACTCCTAACCTGTATCCGCTGCCGGAATAGGGTTACGGAGCATTACCAGAACACACAGAATGAATGCAGGCAGTTTATATTATTTAATCATACATGTCAGAGATTTATCATAAAGTCCCTCATTTGGGGCCCTCGAGGCCCATAACATGCATTATAAACAAATCGGGACTATATCAGAAACTTAGACAATTTTTGCACAAAATTCCAAAATTTCCCCAAGTGCAGGGGTCACACGCCCTACACGGCCAAGTGACATGCCCATGTCTTAGGTCATGTGGCATATGAGGTAAGGCACACGCCCATGTCCCTAACCCGTGTAACTCTCTGACTTGTAACTTAATTAAGTGCAGGGGACACAGGGCCAAGTCACAAACCCGTGTGCTAGGCTGTGTGGACAATTTAATTTTTGAAAATTAGGTACAGGATTCACACGGCCATGGCACACACCCGTGTACTCGACCATGTGTCACACACGGCTAAGACACACGCCCATGTCTCTACCTATATGCCTAATTCTTAGCATTCTGTTTCTCAATTTAAAATGCATGGGACACACAGCCAAACCACATGCCCATATGCCAGGCCATGTGTCACACACTGTCTTGACACACGCCTGTGTGTCTATCCGTGTGGACAAAATAATGCCATTTTCCAAGCCTTATTTCTCACCCTTTTTACCTTGCACCTACATAAACACCTAAGCATTTCCAACAACTAATTCAAAACAACTTAACCAACCCAAACACAAAAATTTTGTATGATATATTAACACAAACATTCAGGTACTTCCAAAACTTACCTTTAACTATCAACCATCTCCAACACATATCAAACATGTTAATCCTTTATATAAATACATCAAAGTATATTAAAGATTAGCCATTCCAATAGCCATTTACAACCAAAATATTTTATCATATGAACTATTTTAACCTATAAATGGCATTATACCAAAATAAGTTTACTATTTATACCAAAGTGGGTTGTAGGATAGTGTGAAGATGCTCCGACCAATCTCCAACCTTTACGAGCTTCTGAGCACTATAAAATAAAAGAAATAAAACCTAGTAAGCATTTAATTCTTAGTAAGTTTGTATAACAGGAATTAAACTTACCAATCAAGTTTATTTAAATAAGTATAATAATGACATGCTTCCCAACAAATTAGCAAGTTTTCCTAAACAAATACACTCAATTAAGCTCGTTAGTCACATATTTCTCATGTACACCAAATAAATGTGGATGAGCTCATTATATTACAAACTTTCAAGTATTTTAGAAGCATTTAAAACATAATTCATTAATCTCATAATTTCTCATGTCAGACATTTTATCCATTGAATTATTGAAATATCGATGGATACTCACATAGTATACATAAAGTGTAGAAAAACTGTAAACCGTTAACTCATAATTAGGGGTACCTATTAGGGCACTTAATCAGGAGCACACTCTCGAGCCACATATCAGGATGCTCAAATGAGCCATGTAACAGGACACTTATCTGGGTTAAACAGGAAACTCATAAGAGTTTTAATCAGGGAGCTCATAGAACTTAATAGGTAACTCCGAAGAGTATTCATCATAGAGCACCGAACACTCTCGAGCCACATATCAGGATACTCTTATGAGCCATGTAATAGGACACTTATCTGGGCTAAACAGGAAACTCATAAGAGTTTTAATCAGGGAACTTAACAGGATACTCAGAAGTACTGTACTAGTGGCTCTGCCACGTATTTTCTGTGACTGGTGGCTTTTCCACGTATTCTGATTCAAGTGGCTCTGCCACGTTTACTGTTATTAGCAGCTTTGCTGCATTACTGTTAGCAGCTTTGCTGCAATATTGGTGTGTTGGCTGGGTGGGTCGATTTAATCCGTACATGGTGTGTTTGTTGGTATAGGTGGTGTGTTCCTGGATTGTGATAGGTTGCATATCTGTACTGTACTGATTTCTGTATTGGGCTTAAGCCCACACTGTTACTCAATAGGGCTAAAGCCGAGACTGTTCTGTTACTGAATAGGGCTCAGGCCCAGACTGTTTCTACATGCTCTGCTTGCTGTTAGATTGATAGGGGATTACACACTGAGTTTTTGCAAACTCACCCCGTTTTTAACTGCACAAGTAACCTCAAGTCTTAGGTGATTTGGAGCCGCGAGGGACTTAGAGAAAGCTACACGATCACATATGATTTACTTATGACTTCATTTAATTAAAAAATATTTGGGATTTAATTTTGTAATAAGGCCATTTTGGGGTTTTTAACTTTTAATTGGGCTTTGATTTCTTGCTTTAACCTGCTAGAGTAGTAAAATGAGTTTTCAAAATAATAACTATTTTTAAAGAACAACACACGTTTTAAACTTCATGGTTTTTAATTGGAAAAGCTTTGGCGGCTTTGATCAGTCTAAGAAATCAGTGTTAACAAGTATGGCAATCGTTTTGTTAAGATGTTTTGAACTCTTAATAACGTAATTTGCTGAATTTTTCTCAAGTAATAAAAAGTATATGGGATTTAACTTAAATTTGGATTTTTATCAACAAGTCTAAGTTTTTGGAAATCTTTTTGACGGGATGATTTGCTAAACACAAACATTTGGACATTAAATGAGCTTTTAACCACAATTATATTTCTTTTACGACATTTTGATTTGACATGTCAGATTTGACCATAACATCTGAGCCGAGTTTGGCGTGTTATATTTAGTGGTATCAGAGTCAAGTTGCAAAACTTGGCTTGGAATGGGTTTTTGAAAATTTTTCTAAAAATCTGGTTTTAGAAGAGATGAGTTTAAAGAAATTGAGTTGTTTAAAAATGTTCTAACTGAAAGTGTGGCACATCGAGTCTCCAGCGCCAAACCTGTAAGTTCTCTTATACTGTTAACCGCTAGATTGAAACTACTATAGATAGTAGGATTATATGGAAACTCTTAGGTTAGAGTAAACTGAGACTATAGAAAACTGAAAACTATAGGGAGATCTCGATCTGCGAAAATAAAACTATAATACTGCCTTCTCATAAAATATCTATTAATAATTACTAAAAAAAAGAACTGATTCATAAAACTTCTAAAATAGATTAAGCGTATATCGATATGAGCACAAGATATACTCATAGAAGGGGTACACGAGGCCGCGGTAGAGGCTAAGGAAGTGCTAGAGTAGGGTCTTCAGCATCAGGTCATATGCTTGCTAGGGAGGCATCGGCCTCGCCAGTAACAGAGACGGGGTCTTATGAATGAGCGGCTGAGGATGATGCTCTATCCCAAGCAATGCTCCAAATTCTAGAGAGGGTTGCTGGAGCGAGTACTGGATCAGTGGGTCGAGCATCAATTTTTGAGTGACTCTGGTCGAATAGAGCAGAAATCTCCAGAGGTGCCTCTGGTGTGGCCCCAAATGTAGCAGAGTACTAGTTAGAGGCTACTGAATGGATAATGGATGACCTTAACTGCATTGTGAAGCAAAAATTAAAGGGAGCAGTGTCCTCGCTGCAAGACGAGGCCTACCAGTGGTGGCTCTCCGTGAGAGAGGGTACGCAAGCTGACTGTTTGAAATGGGATTTCTTTAAGGTGGTCTTTCAAGGAAAGTACATGGATGCAAGTTATGTGGATGCCTGACAAAAGGAATTTCTAAACCTAACCCAAGGGAGTAAGTTAGTGGCAGAGTATGAGGCAAAATTCTTATGGTTGAGTCGGTATGGTCGTAGGATTGTCGTAACTGAGTATGAATGCTGTGTGCAGTTCGAGGATGGCCCCTGAGATGAGTTATGTGTGCTGATAACTCCACAGAGGGAGCGAGACTTTGCCACCCTAGGGGAAAAGGCAAAAATTACTGAGGATGTAAAGCGCTTTGAGTGCTAGAATCGCGAGAAAGATAATGGCAGGCATAGGAGGGATTCAGGGCCCTTAGGTTCTTCTAGAAGGCTTGTGAAGAAGGCCAGATTTGACGGGGATAGTTCAAGTAGTCCCTGTTACTACTGTTAGACTGTAGCCTTGCGCAAATTGCGGGAGATTTCACCTGGGTGAGTGCTGGAAAAGGACTGTGGTGTGCTTTAGATGTGGATCGATCGATCACCAAGTTAAGAATTGTCCTTAGAGGCTAGGTCAGATGTAAGCTACTAAACAGAGGTTTGTTCAGCCAGTGAGAGGTGGTCAGCAACCACCGAGAGGCCGTGGGTAGGCCAGAGGTGGAAACCGTATTGGACGGGGTCGTAGAGCACCGGGTAGAGGTGCTGGTAACACCAAGGTGAGGTAACCAGCGCTGGTTTATGCTGCTTATCGATGAGAGGATGGTGACGCCCCTAATGTCAAAACTGGTACGTTTTTAATTCATAATGTACCAAACACTACATTAATTTATATTGGGTCTACGCACTCGTATGTTGCTTGCACTGTGTTTTGGACGTTGGGTCTTCAGTTTGAAGATAGTGCTAGTGAAATTACTGTGATAAGTCCATTGGGACAGTTATTTAGGGTAAATAAGTTATTCAAAAATGTGCCTCTAAAGGTTCAAGGAGTAATCTTTCCAACAAATTTGATGGAACTACTGTTTGGTGAGTTCGACCTTATATTAGGTATGTATTGGCTGGTGAAACACCGTACAAGTTTAGACTGTGCTGCTAAGCGTTGGTGTTAAAGACTACTGAGAGTGAGGATGTGGCTATGATAGGGGAGTGAAGAGATTATTTGGCTAACATGATCTTAGCATTAAGGGCCGAGAAGTTGGTTCGCAAAGGTTGTGAGGCGATTTTAGCCTACGTTAATGCTTCTAACCCTGTAGATCCTTCTGTTGGAGATGTCCGGACTGTTAAGGAGTTTTTAGATGTATTTCTTGATGAGCTCCCTAGGTGCCTCCAAACCATGAGGTCGAATTCGGTATTGAGCTCTTGCCGGGTATAGCTCCAGTGTCCATCAATCTTTATAGGATAGCACCGAAGGAGCTGATGGAGTTAAAAGCTCAAATTCAAGAATTGTTGGATTGAGGGTTCATTCGATTGAGTGTGTCTCCATGGGGAGCACCGGTGTTGTTCGTAAAGAAGAAGGATGGGACTATGTACATGTGCATCGACTATCGACAGTTAAATAAACTGACCATCAAGAATATGTGTCCCTTGCCAAGGATTGATGATCTTTTTCATCAGCTTAGAGGAGCTTCAGTTTTTCCCAAGATTAACCTCCGTTTTGGGTACCATCAGCTAAGGGTTAAAGGGGCTGATGTGTGTAAGACTATATTTAGGATTTGGTACAGTCACTACAAATTCCTGATAATCCTGTTTGGGCTTACGAATGCACTAGTAGCCTTTATGGACCTAATAAACTGAGTATTCTAGCCCTATCTGGACTGGTTTGTAGTGGTGTTTATAGATGATATACTAGTGTATTCGAGTACTGAAGAGGAGCATGATGCACATTTTTGAATTGTTTTGCAAATTCTGAGGGAAAAGCAACTATACGTGAAATTTAGCAAATGTAGTTCTGGTTGCGTGAGGTGACATTTTTGGGTCACGTAGTGTCTGTTGACGGGATTAGGGATGATCCTCGAAAAATTGAAGTCGTACTAGATTGGAAATCACCTAAGACTATATCTGAGATTCGAAGCTTTCTGGGTCTGGCTAGGTATTACAGACGTTTCATTAAGGGGTTTTCTATGATTGCTGCACCTCTAACTAAATTACTACGTAAAGGGGTACCGTTTAATTGGACTGATAAACAACAAGAGAGTTTTAAGAAACTGAAAAAGGTTCTGACTGAGGCCCCTGTCTTAATACAGCCAGAGTCTGGGAAGGAATCCGTTGTTTATAGTGATGTATCACACATCAGATTGGGTTGTGTATTGATGCAAGAGGGTAAAGTGGTTGCTCATGCGTCTCGTCAGCTTAAGCCTCACGAGACGAATTACCCTACTCATGATTTGGAGTTAGCTGCGGTGGTATTCGCACTGAAAATTTAGAGGCACTACTTATATAGGGAGAGGTGTATTATTTACACAGATCATAAGAGCCTCAAATACCTCCTTACTCAGAAAGAGTTGAATCTTAGGCAGCGCAGATGGATAGAGCTGCTTAAGGATTATGATTGTTTGATTGAGTACCACCCTGGTAAGGCTAACGTGGTAGCTGACGCACTGAGCCGTAGGGTTGTATCAGATTTGAGAGTAATGTTTGCTCATCTCAGCCTATTTGATGATGGTAGCTTGTTGGCTAAGCTTCAGGTGAGACCAACCTTGACTGAGAAAATTAAAGGTAAACAGCTGTTAGATGAATCACTGGTTCCTCGTTTCGGACAAGTTGAGAGTAGAGAGATTGTAAATTTTAGGCTGAATAATGAGGGTGTACTGTGTTTTCATGGGAGAATCTGTACATCGCGGGATTCTGAATTGAGGCAGTCTATACTGCGAGAGGTGCATAGTAGTCCATATGCTATGCATTCGGGCAAAAATAAGTTATACCGAGACCTTCGTGACCTGTACTGGTGGCCAGGACTAAAGCACGAAGTTACTGAATTTGTAGGTAAGTGTTTTTCATGCCAGCAAGTTAAGGTTGAGCATTAACTGCCTTCTGGGATACTGTAGCTAGTCAAGATTCCACTCTAGAAGTGGAAGAGGGTAACTGTGGATTTTGTGAGTGGGCTACCCTTGACGCTTACTAAGAAGGATTCGCTATGGGTTATCATAGATAGATTGACGAAATCCACCCATTTTATACATGTCCGTACTGATTACTCATTGCAGAAGTTGGCTAAGTTGTATGTGGCTGAGATTGTAAGACTGCATGGGGTACCAGTTTCTATTATATCTGACAGAGATCCTAGATTCATATCTTGATTCTGGAAGAAGTTACCTGAGGCATTGGGTACAAGACTAGATTTTAGTACTGCGTTCCACCTTCAAATAGATAGTCAGTTAGAGAGGGTGATCCAAGTATTGGAGGACATGTTAAGAAGCTGTGTAATTGAGTTCCATGGTAGCTGGGAAGATTACTTGTCATTAGCGGAGTTCGCGTATAATAATAGTTACCAGTCTAGTATTCAGATGGCACCGTACGAGGATTATATGGTCGTAGGTGTCGTACTCCTACCTGTTGGACTGAGCTGGGTGAGCGGTGAGTTCTGAGGCCAGAGTTAGTTTTTGATACCGAAGAAATGGTAAAGTTGATTCGAGATCGGTTAAAGGAAGCATCTGATAGGTAGAAGTCGTACATAGACTTGAAGCGTAAGGAGATTGAGTACTCTGTGGGAGATTATGTCTTTCTGAAGGTTTCACCGTAGAAGAAAACTCTGAGATTTGGGCAGAAGGGCAAGCTGAGCCCTAGATTTATTGGGCCTTACCTTGTATTGAAGCGTGTGGGGCCAGTTGCCTATCAGCTTGAACTACCTCCAGAATTAGACTAGATTCATTACGTTTTCTATGTCTCCATGCTAAGGCAGTACCATTTTGAACCATCACACATAGTGCTGGTTAAGGAGATCGAGGTTAGGCCTAATCTGACTTTTGAGGAAGAACCGATGCAAATAGAAAATCATGATGTTAAGGTACTGAAGAAGCGATTTGTCTCACTGGTCAAAGTGCTTTAGCGTAATCACAGTTCAGAAGAAGCCACGTGGGAACTAGTTGAGGCGATGCAACAATAATAACCACACCTATTCTAACCAGTTAAATGTTGAGGTCAAAATTTTTTTAAGGGGGTTGAGTTGTAACGCCCCAAAAATATAAGTGTTATAATTTTGCATGTTTTGATATAAAATGCATGTTTGACGTGCTGGCTAGGTGATTTGGGTGTGTTTGGGAGCATTTGAAAAGCCTGGGTTCAAGCTTGGCTTTGGTAAAATTTTTATTTTTTTGCTCTTAAAGGTATCTAGACATTGGCATATAGGCTTTATAAATTATTGCGCATGTTTTAAGTCACAAAAAGTCTAATGGTGTAGTGGTTATCGCGCTACAAGTGTGGTAAGGGGGTCTGAAGTTCAAGATGGGGCATACGCAATAATATGCTTATTTTGCAGCTTGAGCTGGGGAGGTGTTAGAGTTGGACTGGAACTCTAAGGTTGAATTGTTCATGAGTGTTTGAATTGAATTTGAATGGGATGGTGGAGTAAATCGAGGAGAGGATTATGGAGGGAGTTGTGGAGAAAAATTAGGAGTTTGGATGTATGGGAAGTGGTAATGCCAAATTGGGAATGGGAGCACTTAGAATTTCAATAGCGAGTTCTTTTGAGTGTAGTGCTTGTTCGGTTTTCTTGTTTGACACTTTCAGTTGTGTTTTTCTTTTTTTTGACAACTTAGAATCGCGTTTTGGTCAATTCTCGGTGAGTTGAGTTCCTTTTATACCTTTTGGGTTCCTTTTCTCTACTAGTTTCCTTTTTGCCAAGGGTGTCCATTTGCCGAAATCCCTTCCCCACTCTTCTCATTCTTATATACTCCTTTTTGCTAAATTCATTCTTCTTCCCTTATTTCTCCTACATCTTTCCTCAACATTGGCCAAATATACCATCTCTAGATCATTTCCATTTTCGCATCTTTCCTCTTTTCTTAAAGAAATAGTCAAACCTTTCTTGCTTTTCTTCTCAACATTCTATTTTCTTCCTTTTTGAATGAGTGGTCGACTCTTTCTCTATGGTGCTAGTCGGCTTTGGTAATTGGCGACGATTTTGTCATTGGGTCATAACAGTTGGTTACGACGAATACTACACTCTTTTTCCCTCCCTTTTGTTCTTTGTTTTTCTTTCGATATTAACTGAAGATCATAAATCTTGTCTTGTACTCCAAAAACCTTTTTGACGATAGTCTTTGACAATCGGTGGAGCATCGACTGCTTTGTTTTTTTGCACGTCTTCGATTAATTCTTCAAGTGATTTTGGGCCGAATACTGTGAGGTAAGGGGATTGTTTTGCTTTGATAGTATTGGCTGAATACCCAATCCACTCTAATTCTAATTCTTTAGACTTTTGATATCAATTCAAGCCTTGTAGTAAACATTTAGTGCTAATGAAATCCGTCTTATGCGTAGTAAGTCATGAAGGAAGGTGCAATCATTTTTATCTAGTGATTTAAGGGGAAATAAGTCGTTTATCCTTTGGTCAAGGTAAGTGGTGGTAGTGATTTGAGGATTTGGTGTTAAAAAACACGAAAGGTTGGAGGATTAACTATTGTTTGGATGAATGTAGGTCGATCGCTTATGGGTTAATATACTCGATTCATAATCAGGTGTGTAATCGTACACCCAATATTGTTACTATCAAACACTAGGTAAAGGTGTGTAAATGCACCCTGTTTGACTGTGAATCGCCAAAAGCCGAAAAGTCGAAATGCCAAAACTTTGACATTTGCGGCCTCTAAGTGTGCGAACACTCGTGGGGCAAACCGAACCCACCAATCATGGGCGACAGACTGTAGAGGCCTCCACGTGCATTTTTGTGGGCTTGGGTAGGTATGGGCCACGTTCGGCTGAAATGGGCTGTGTAGGCCCAGTGGGCTTGTGGGCCCCATATGGATAAAATCCGCAGGAAGAGATAAATAATGGAATGGGCTATAAAGGTCGCATAGCCGTGACTGAATTCGGGCTAAGTGGGCCACACGAGCGTGTGGGCCCACTTGGGCTAGTAATGGGCTTTATGCACGTTTACACTGTTTTGGCCATATAGTTTATCTGAGTCGCTCGAGGCGAGGAAGACGTTCCAAGAGGTCGTTATTCGTACTGAAAGCCCACAACTAGTAAAGTGACCAAAATACCCCTAAAGGGGTAAAATTACTATTTTACCCATAATGGATGGAAATGACCATTGTACCCTTAGAGGTAGGGTGATTGATGTGTGTATGATATTTATATGACTGATACTGAGTATAACATACTGCATACATGTTATATTTATGACACGACATACTGCATAGGGTTGGGATTTTGATATGGAGGAAGTATTGTACTAGTGGCTCTCCAACGTATTTTCTGTGACTGGTGGCTTTGCCACGTATTCTGATTCTAGTGACTTTGTCATATTTATTGTTATTAACAGCTTTGCTGCGTTACTGTTAGCAGCTTCACTGCAGTATTGGTGTGTTAGCTGGGTGGGTTGATTTAATCCCCACATGGTGTGTTGGTTGGTACGAGTGGTGTGTTGGCCGGATTGGGCTGCGTTGCATATCTGTACTGTACTGATTTCTATATTGGGCTTAAGACCACACTATTACTGAATAGGGCTAAAGCCCAGACTGTTCTGTTCCTGAATAGGGCTCAGGCCCAGATTGTTTCTGCATGCTCTACTTACTGTTAGACTGATAGGGGATTACACACTGAGTTTTTGCAAACTCACCCCATTTTTAACTGCGCAGGTAATCCCCAGCCTTAGGTGATTTGGATTCGCGAGGGACTCGAAGAAGGCCACACGATCACAAATGATTTACTTATGACTTTATTTAATTAAAAATATTTGGATTTTAATTTTGTAATAAGGCCATCTTTGGGTTTTTAACTTTTAATTGGGCTTTGATTTCTTGCTTTAACCTACTAGAGTAGTAAAACGAGTTTTCAAAATAATAACTATTTTTAAAGAACAACACGCATTTTAAACTTCATGGTTTTTAATTGGAAAAGCTTCTGCGGTTTTGATCAGACTAAGAAATCAGCATTTACAAGTATGGAAATCATTTTGCTAAGATGTTTTCAACTCTTAATAACATAATTTGCTAAATTTTTCTCAAGCAATAAAAACTAGATGGGTTTTAAATTAAATTCAGATTTTTATCTACAAGCCTAAGTTTTTAGAAATCTTTTTGATGGGATGATTTGCTAAACACAAACATTTGAACATTAAATGAACTTTTAATGACAATTCCGTTTCTTTTACATCACTTTGATGTGACACACCAGATTCAGCCATAACATCTGGGCCGGGTTTGGGATGTTACATTCTGGCTTTGCATGTCTTGTTAGGAAATGAAAGGGGCCTTACTTCGTGTTAAGTCATTACCCTCTTTATTCATAAAAAGGAGCCATATGGTCAGAACAAAAGAAGTGAATTCATGGCGCCCTTTGCTTACAAAGAGCATTGAATTGGTAGATCGTGATACATGAATGATGTTATGTAGCTTTTGGTAGAGCATGTGTACTGCAAACTAGATTGGAAAAACATAACAGAGAAAAAGAAACGAATGAATGAATGTTACAATCTCAGAACATGGACTAGGGTTTCTGGTGAACACGAAGGAGGTTGTCTACATGAATGCATGGGCGTAGTGTATGCACCAAAAAATGAGTCTTATTCTGTAAATTTCTATGTTAGTTCAATATTCACTACATGAAGTCAATTGTATGGTGTAACAACCAAACCCAGCCTAGGAGTCTAAGCTGAACTTGAAATGCTACATTGATTACCGGAGTGATCGAAGGAAAAATTTACAAAACATTTTATCTCAGTGAATCAAAATCATTTAAAAACGTTTAATAACTAACTAGTAACAGTTAACAATAAAACTCAGTGTAAACTCGTTTAAGATATACAAATTAAACATAAAGTAGAAATTGTTCCACAACGTCATAAAAACCTTACAGATCATAAGTTTATCTAATAATCAAATAGCAGCGGCAAAATAAAAACTGAGAATCCATGGTTGACGAGCCTGTCCGAGACTTTCGCGTATTGCATCCAGTATCTAGAATCCAGACCTGTACCTGAATGAGAAAATAAAAGAGGGGTGAGCTACTTGAGCTCAGTGTGAGATCAAAACCAGAAAAACAACGAAAACAGAATAGAAATATAAAGGCTTGGAATCAGTACAGGATTAGTTGCGAAGCAGAACCAACCTACTAAACTCTACAGAACCGGTCAATATACGCATAGCAAACCTTACTGTCAGATGACAATTGGGCATAAATGCCCATAATCAACTTACCCTATACGTAACTTTACAGTCATATGGCTCAATAAGAAACAGTAGCAGTAGTTCTCAAATGTTATAGATTGGGCCTAAGCCTTTTATGGAATCAGTATCAGTTGAGCCTTAGCCCATCACATTAACTATCTAGTCAGACAGTCGTAGTCAAGTCTACAAGGTTTTCTTAGGCACTAGTTCCTTTCAGTCAAATAATACAATCAGGCATTTTAGTCAATTGAACATTCAAATATTTCAGTCGAACAGTCAATCCGATATTGCAGTCACACAGTACAGTCACATTCTGTCATAGTATCACATTTGTCAGATGCATATGAGTGCAAATAAGTCATGAAATAACCCACCCATCCAGCCAACACACCACTTCATCGAACCCTGCACTTACTATGGGGATTTAATCAACCCACCCAACCCTACACTTACGATTAGCACCGGTTGCGGCACAAAATAGAAATTTGCAGCTGACCTGCCAGTATATTAGGCTTATGAGCTTTTTAGTACAGATCCTCGGATATATTATCCCAGGTTGCCCAGCAATGATGATTATTAGTATTGTCCATGACCCTCATGGTATTGGGACAGTCCTCGACCCTCTCAGTGTTGGGGTTTACAGTGCGCAGATAAATTGCCAGTCTCGTACATTACGCAGCAATGCTAGCATGTAAGTTGTACGGTGCAATACGGATTACCACGGTACAAACATGTAGTATGAACTGCCAAAATAGATAGTAGTACATAGCGAAGCTACCGTACATGCAGTACAATGCAATGCGGTGAACCGCTATGCCATCTATATGATGTCATCAAGGGTTGCCCGACAACAATGGTCACCTATGCAGTTGAACTGCTAGATCAAATCATTCTTTCTTCTCTTCAAAATCCCAACCCAATATGGTTTATGAAAATGGATGTATGAAAATGTACGGATGCAGATGCACCAATTCAGAACACAATTCTAGATAGTCATTCAGAAGTAATCATTTAGAAACAATCACTCAGCAACAATTATTCAGAAGCAGTCAATCGGTTTTAGAAACGTGCACACTTATGCACTCTGGTTCTATTCCTATCATTTCATACCACCAACTACAAGCAGTACATAAATCAAAGTTAGAACAGGGTTGTATTCACCCTCAGTAACCTTAGTCAAGGGGTTGGAACACATGGACTCATAAAGGCATTCGATTTTCCCAAAATCATAATTTGGCGAGTTAGGGCCACATGCCCGTGTGCTATGGCCGTGTGGAGCAATCCAGGCCGTGCGGGGATCCAAATGCTCATGTAAAAGGTAGCACACAGCCGTGTGATAGAGGCACACGCCCGTGTGGTGCAACGGCATGGCCGTGTGAACAGGCTATGTAACTCACTTTCCAATTTCTCTAAATTCAAGTACAGGGCAGACACGACCGTCTGAAGGTTTCACACGCTCGTGTGGCCATTAGACATGGATGCGTGTCCCATAAAACATGCCCGTACGAAATTCTTACGCCCCAAATTAGTCACATGGCCGTGTGTCCCAAAGCACACGCCCATGTCGGAACCCTAATTACCAAATTAGTCACACGGTCGTGTGGCCATGGGACACAACTATGTCGTTTCCTAAAAAATCCCCAAACCAGCCACACACTCGTGTGGCCAGGCCATGTGGCACTCAAAATAGCCCAAAAACCCTAGTTCCCAATTCCACAAGACTGTGTGCCTCGGTACACGCCCATGTGGCTATCAGGCCAGCGACAAAACCACTCCAAATCAACCCTGAAAATGTTTTTTTGGCCACCAGAACCACCCCGAACCTTAACCACATCAAGAGTACACTAGGATATGAGGTTTTCCCCTCTCCCACAATGATTACAAGCCCGAGTCAGGAGGGTTAGCACCCAGTCGAAGGAAGCCGAACAAAAAAATTACAGAACTAATAAACGAATGAACAACGTAGTTTAAGTTCGAATCCCACACCTGTTTGCCGATGACGAAGGAGACGGCAGAGGAGAAGTAATCCTAGTGTTTGTAGAAATCATTTTAGAAATATTTAAGAAGCAAAAAGTGGAGAGAGGAGAGGGAGACAAAAAAAAGTCAAAGCAGAAAAGCTAAAAATCCAAATGAAAATAATCAATAGATAGCCTAATAATTGAAAATTATTAGAAATATTAATCAACAAAAATAAAATAAATAAAAGGACTCTTCTAAAAGTGTGCCATCGACTCGAACACAGGACCTCCAGCACTCTAACACACCACTTAACCACCAGACCAGCAGGTCTATTCTTGCACTAAATTGCATAACTTAACTTATGTGTACAACCTCCTCTCTGACCATATGTTTAAAACTCAAAACTTCTAGCCCCAAAATTGGAGGCGTTACAGTGTGGTGTTTTCACCAATTGTGTGAACTGTATGTTCCATTGAGTTGGGAAGAGTCCTTCTATCTGTGTGATGTATAGATTTCCTTGGAACTTGTTAAGTTCTATGAACTTACTTCGTTTATCTTCCTTTCTTAATACCACTAAATAAATAAAGGAATTCTTGAGGATTGCACCAGAGGACACATTTTGTGTGAGGCTTATAGTGATTTTTTTATTATGTATGAAAAATAAGGGAGGTGTCAAGGCTTGGCTTTTGAAGCACAATATATTGTAACTAAAATTTGTATTCTTGAAACTGTACTCTTCCCTTGAATCTTTATGATGAACTTTTATGTTTTAAAAGTGTTTGGGCTCTTAAGCTTAAACATTTTATATATTTTTACTATGGTAAATACGTAAACTTTCTTTTTTGTAAACTTTAGGTTTCACCAATTACATTCCCAAAGGGAAAAGACTTTAAGGCTGTAATGCACCGTTCTTGGATCCTCCTTAATGATCGGGGATGGGGCACTACATCATCACATTCATAGCATTATATATATATATTTATACACCATTATACTTATGAGATCACATACCATTTAGAAAGTTCTAACTTAGTAGATACCAAAGTGATAAAAAGGACTTCAAAGTTAAGTTATGACACTAGGTACATGCAAACTTGGTACAAAATATACCAAAAGCTATACAAACTTTAGTGAGTCAAGAATTGCATCTTGGATGTTTCCATATTTCCCAAATCCTTAAGTCCTAATTAATACTTGTGCATGAAAATAAACAAAATCGTAGGTTAAGCCATAGAGCTCAGTAGTGCTAGCATGATTTGAAAACAAGATAAACAAGTATAATCAAGTTAACATAAACATTAAATATGTAATTCCAATACAGACCATTTCAACATTTCTTGTCTCATGCCTTTATTATCATTATTTCATTCTTGTTTAACATATCACATATTAACACTTTCAATTCAACTATCATACCATCTTAATTATATGTATCATAAAGCATATCATCTATACATATTCATTTTCTCATTTCACAATTGAATCATTGATTCATTTTATAACTTTATTGGCCCACAGGGCTCGTAATTCTTGAATCGCATGGTCTTTGACGTGCTACTTTTCAATTCATTAATATTCATATGTAATTTCTTAATCAGCATTTGACATTCAATATCCAAAGTCATTTAGCATATCAAATGACTAATAATCCCTATTAAATGGACACAGAGTCAAAACGAATACACAGATCAACCAATCATCAGACTAATATAATTTGCACTCAATGCATCATCAGTACATCCAAAGTAATATATAAATGTGCCTATCACCTTATTAGTATGCCTAAAGTAATGTTGGGCATAAATTGAATTAAATCTCATACGCTAATTTTGAGACCATTAATAGGGTACTCAATGTTTCAAAGTATTTATGTTTCACATGTTTTAAACTATTACATATCAATACTATGTTTCTACATTTCATATACAATTTATATGGCAATTCACATCATTCACATATCTTTTACAAATCAATTCCATGCTTTTGCATATAATTTACATATGTATTCATACTTTCACTTACCGTTGTCGCATCTATCTCATAGCTATATTTTCGTTGGAAAACATAATATATTTACAAATACACAAACTTTAATCACATTATAACCATTCACCATAACACAAAAGACTTACCAATCATGAGACAAGTTGTTCTATTACCTTAATCAATTTATTACTTAACAAGCTATATATTGAATTCAAAGTCAAAGAAGCACAAACTGGGATAGGGTTATTCATCTATGGCTTTCGCCTTTTCTTTATCCCACGATGTCCCGATGTCATCTTTAGCTATGTACAATAAATTCATTTAGAGAAATGGTATTAGTTTCATAGAACATATGGAAACACATCAATTACACCTAAATTCTATTTTTTTTCATTTTAACCCCTATAAGCCCTAATATCTGAAATTCTTATATCTTGCAGTATCCTTTATCAAATTCAAATATGATTTCATATTTATTTAGTAGGGACCTCTAGCTTTTAGTCCATGACATAAATTTTTATTACCTTTCAATTTATTCAATTTAGTCCTTAATGTCAAAAATAAACTATAGGGCTTAGCTTAATTTCTAGTTAAATCCAACACTTTTCATTACTTTCTAACATAATCCTAACATAATCTAAGCTCACATTCCAACAAACCAACATTCATTTTTAATTTCATCAAGAACTCATTAATGACAACCTAAAATTAACTTTATAATGTAAAAATCGAACACTTAATCTAGCTTAATTGATAATAAATCTATGAAAATTTCAAAGAAATAGCTTGGTTACCTTAGTGAAATTGATGACTGAATTGAAGAAACCTAAACCCCTTTTTCTTTCTTTTCTTATTCAGTTCTAAGAGGAAGAAGATGAAGCCATTTTCTTTTGTTTTTCTCTCACGTACTAACTCACTATTTATATATGCAATTAACAAGACAAATAACTTGATTAACTTGCTAATCTAATGTAAAATATACTTTAATAATAGTTAGTGTAAAATGATAACATAATTGCTGTTTAAAAATTAACTTGAATTATAAGTGGTTTTATTATTTCAAGGTCCTTAGTATAATTTCTAATTGAGCCCTTTTTCATTTTCTAAATTAAAACACAATAGTGATTACATTTTTACAAATTAGTCTTTGTACTATAATTAAAAACTTAATCAATGTAATAGCACGATTTAGACCCTATTCGAAACGGTGGTTTTGGGACCACGAATTTGAGTTAGAAAAATATTTAAAAATTATTTTCTATGTTTATTATGTGTGAATTTATGTGTGTGAAAATTTTATTTGAAAATTTTATCGTTTGAATGCCCGATTTAATAAAAGGGCTTAATCGCATAAAATGAAAATTTGATGGTTTAATTTGTAATGGCCAAATTGTGGTTGTCTTTATAATTTGAGGTGTTTAAGTTATTATTAGACCATATTTAAAGGTGATGGATGGTTGTGACCTTATTATATAATGGTTTTACATTAATTAACAAAGGTTAAACTTGTAAAATGTTAATTAATATATGTTATAATAAAATAAAACATGAAAAAGTTTGCATGTTCATCTTTTGGTGACTGAAAATAAAAGAAAAGAGAAATGAAAATAAAAGAAAAGAGAAAGAAATTTGGCCAAGGTTTTGCCTGATTAAGGGATGTAACTAGCTCGGTTTTTGATAATTTTTACGTTTTTGAGACCGTTGCAGTGAAATGTACAAAGCCCATGCTTTATTTTTTGATTTTGATGAATATTTTGAGTTATTCCATTGATGAATAATTGAGATTTATGATGTTAGTTGATGAATTATGAAAGATATGTTTTGGATGAATATGTTTTGTATTGGAATTTTTGATGAATTTGAGTAATTAAGGCTAAATTGCAAAAATAATAAATTGAGGGACTAAAATGTAAAATAAATAAAATGTATGGACTTGTATGAGCATAAGGAAGATTCGGCCTATGCATGATGTATTCAAATTTTGCATGTTTTGTGTTTTGTGCAATTTGGACTAAATTATAAAAAGTGTAAAATGTTAGGGGAAAAATAGTAATTTGCCCATTTATATGTTTTTGGAATAAATTGAATGAAAGTATGTTTGAATGAGTTTAATTTGAATATGTTTAGATTAAGAACAAAAGAAATCGGATTTGGATCGAGGGGAAACCAAAGTTGTCGAATAATTGTCCCGTTCTGATTATCGTTGCCCGACGTAAGTTTATAAGCAAAGAAACATTGTTAATTTTGAATATATATGAACTCTAAATGCTGAATTGAATTTTATGAGATTATATGAGTTATAGTTGAATGTGTATATGCTTGGAAGCAATGTTTACAAGTTTGAATTGATCGAGTTACGATGTCCGTAAGTCCCGTATGAGCCTTAAGAATAGATAGGATATATATGTCATGACATAGGATTCTGATATATGTGTGTGAGTAAGACCAGATCTATGACGTTGGCATCGAAATATGTGTGTGAGTAAGACCACGTTTAATACGCTAGCATCGATATGTGATTCTGATATATGTATGCAATAAGACCCTGTCTGGGACAGTGGCATCGATATGTGATTACATGTAAGACCACGTCTGGGACATTGGCATTGTACGAGCTTTCTGATTATCCACATATCCTTTTTAATTTCGAATGGTTCAACGGGCAATGATAATTTATGATCGAATGTGTAAACGAGCTAAAGTGATCAGGTATGTGATAGTTAATTGTTAATGTGATAATAAGGTAAGTTGACTATTTGAGATGTGAAACAAGTTATGAATGATGCAAATGGAAATATATGTGTATATGAAATCTATATTCGGCCAAATGTATTGTATGTGATATTAAAGTGTGAATTAAGTGTATTTATATATGAATGTGCATATATTCAGCCATATGATGATTTTGTGACCATGGAAGAAAATGATAGTTTTGATTATGACTATATGTAAAATTTGGCCTAGTTAAAGTTTATTCATAAATGTATATGTTGTCTAAGAATTTGAAAACTTGTCATTATATGTGTTTATGGTTGCATTAATTGGTTTGGTTAAATTGAGCTAATAATGTCTTTGATCCTTTTATTTGCTTATGACTTACTAAGCTGTGATAGCTTACTATGTATGTATATTTGCTTCTATTTTATAGATTTTGGAGACTAGTTGCAATCCCCCAAAATATAGGATCTTTTTTTTGCATTATCTGACACAAATTGCTTGTTTGGTGTGTTGGCTAGATGATTTGGGTGTGTTTGGGAGTATTTGAGAAGCTTGGGTTCAAGTCTGGTCTTTTACAAAATTTTTACTTTTTACTCTTAAGTAAAGCTAGATGCTAGCATATAGGCCTTATATTTAATTGTGATTGGGTTACGTCACAAAAAGCCTTGTGGCTTGGTGGCAAGTGGCGTGACTTGGCAACTATGAGAGCTTGGGTTCGAATCCTATGGCATGCAAGGTATATTTATTTTATTTCTAGATGATGAGAGAGGTAGAGTTGGGCTAAAACTCTACAGATGTGGTTGTGGAATTGGTCAAAGGGAGGGATGATGGTGCTTGTTATGGATATGGAGGAGAATTGGGGGGAGAAAATCGTGGAAACCAACTTGGAGAGAGAGTTGTAGCTGATTGGAGAGCTTGGGTATGCAAATTAGGCTAAGGGGTCCTTTGGTGTGCATTTTTGGCAATTTGAGAGTTTGAGGTGTATTCTTTGTTTCGATATTCGTTTCACGCATCTTCTTTTGCATTTTTTTCTTTTTTCTCTATAGTGTCAAATTTGCAAGTGTTTATTTGTGCTTTTTCTTTTCGTGTTTTTTGCATTCTATTGCCTTGTCAATTGTTCAGCTAGTGTGCCGAAAGCATTAGTTGCCAAAAATACCAAAGCCTTGAGTTGCTTTTCCCAAGTCTCTTTCTTCCTTTTTGTTTCAATCTCTGTCGAATCACTCACTTGTGAGTTCTCTCTTTTACCTCTTCTTGCTTTGGCCGAATAGAGTTAGGACTCTATTTTATTTTCTTTCAACTCTCTCCTAGCCGATTGTTCTTCTCCCTTCTTTTATTTTTCTCCTTTTTTCTTCTGTTTTACTTTTAACCGAAAGTTTGCCTTCTTTGTTCTTTCACAAGCAGTTGAGTGGTGTTTGGTTGAATCTTATTCTTCTCTAGTAGTGGCAAATCGTTTCGATCTACAAGTGTTCTGACAAATCGATAAGTGTTCTATAAAGTGTTCTGACAAAGCCATTTCTTTTGTCTTCTCCTAAAAACTGAATACTCCTTCTCTTAGTATTTGTGATTGTCAAATGGTGGCTCCTTTCCCTTGATGTGTGTTCATTGTGTTTAGGTGTTTCTGAGGGGTGAAAGTGCAGGAATTCTCTAGCTACCGAAGCCCTATCATTCACTAATTGATGAAGGTAATTTTGGTACCTTGCCTTATGGGCATAGGCTGAGTGGTTTTTCTCTGTAAGGTTTTTACTCTTTTTTGAGTTGAAGCCTCAACTATAATCAATTCCATCTATTAAGATCTGTTGTTATCGTAGAGTCTCAGCAAAGAATGGTGTAGACTACGATCTAAAGGAACAAGGCATAGTTCGTGCATTCGAGGTTGGTAGTATTGTCTATTTGGGTTAGGTGTTGAAAGCACTGATAAGTGATGGACTAACTATATGTTGGGATGATTGTAGGTTGGGCGCTTGCGGAGTTTGAAGTGGTTGCGTAAAAGGTGTGTACTCACACCCCTTATTTACTGTGAATCGACGAAAGCTAGAAAATCGAAATGCCAAAACTTCGGCATTTGAGGCCTCACGAGCATGCGAATGCTCATGTGGTGAACCAAGCCCACAAAATGTGGGCGATAGGCTGTAGAGGCCGCCATAAGCGTTCTCATAGACTTGGGCCGTTATGGGCCATGTTGAGCAGAAAGAAGCCATGTGGGCCCAATAGGCTCGTGGGCCCCACACAGACGAAATCCACATTAAGTGATCAATGTTGGACTAGGCTTTGTAAATCTCATAGTCGTGACTGAATTTGTGCTAAATGGGCCACACGAGAGTGTAGACCCATTTGGGCCAAGTAATGGGCCTTGGGGCCACTTACACTGTTTGGCCATATAGGTTATCTCAGTTGCTCGAGGAGATGATAGACCTTTCGAGAGGTCGTTATCTGTACCAAAACTCCACAGATTAGAAAATGACCTAAATACCCCTGAGGGGTAAAATTACCATTTTACCCCTCACTGACGAAATGACCGTTATACCCCTAGGGGTAGGATGACTGATATGATATGATATTTATATGACTAATACCGAGGGTGACACACTGCATACACGTAATATTATGACACGTCATATTGCATGGGGTTGGGATGCTGTTACGGAGGAAGCACTAGTGGATCTGCCACGTTTTTACAATCCTGGTGGCTTTGCCACACATTTTGATACTAGTGGCTTTGCCATGTATACTGTTATTAGCAGCTTTGTTGCGTTACTACTACTAGCAGCTTCGCTGCAATATTGGTGTGTTGGTTGGGTGGGTCAATATAATCCCCACATAGTGTGCTGGTTGGTACGGGTGGTGTGTTGATTGGATTGGGGTGGGTTGCATATCTGCACTATACTGATACTGTATTGGGTTTAGGCCTGCACTGTTACTATATAGGGCAAAAGCCCAGACTTTTTTCTTACTGAATAGGGATTAGGCCCAGACTATGTCTGCATGCACTGTTTACTATCTGACTGGTTGAGGATTACACACTAAGTTTTCACAAACTCACCCTGTCTTTTAACTGTATAGGTAATCCCCAGCCTTAGACAATTTGGGCCGCAGAGGGACTCAGAGGTGGCCACATGATTGCATATGTTTTGCTTATGGTTTTATTTAATTAAATTTTCATTTTGGGCTTTTGATTATGTAATAAGGCCATTTGGTTTTAATTTTTTTTAAATTTGGGCATTGATTTCTTATTTAAAACTGTTAGAGTAGTAAAATGGGGTTTTCAATATTATAACTATTTTCAAAGAAAATCACGCATTTTATACCCCAAGGTTTTCAATTAGAAAAGTGTCCGCAGTTTTAATCAGTTTAAGAACTCAACGGTAACAAATATGGCAATCGTTTTGATAAGTGTTTTCTAATTGTAATAACATAATTTGTTGAAATTTTCTCAAGTGATAAAAACTAAATGGGTTTTAACTTAAATATGGATTTTATTTTCCTACAAGTCCAAATTTTGGAAACCTTTTGTCGAAACTATTTGGTAAATTCAATAAAAAGGATTTAAACATAGAAATGAGCTTTTATTGACAAATCTGATTTCTAAACGACACATTGATGTGATACGTCAAATTTGGCCATAACGTCTGGACCGGGTTTGGGGTGTTATATTAGTTACGGGCCCGAGGATTATCAGTGAAATCTATCACACTATCAACTATTTTCGGTACTTTTGTAAGCTAAATTTCGAACCTATGGCATGTATAGGCTATACTATATTTGGTTATGTTTAAAGTTGTGTATATATTATGCCATGTGAAAATGGCTAATTTGATACATAAATATATGCTATCTTAATCATGGTTTTTATGTGTGCTATGCATGATTAATGATGAAGTGAATTTTGTGTGTGGTTTGATTTGGTTCAGTCATGGTAAGTTTACATGTATAAGTTATATTTGATATGATTTGATTAAGGTTTTGTTATGTGTTTGATTTTAGGTAAGTCGGTTATGCCATATAGGTGAAATTATGATTGGATATATGTTTGAGTTAAATGCATGATAAATGGTTATGGTATTTAAGTACATATATATGATATGCGTGAGATATGCTTGATATCATGGATAGATATATTTGGCAATTGATATAGAAATTGGGTTACTATATGACATGTGGTAGTTGTTATTTGATTTATCATGGATATGTGGTTAATTGAATAGGTATTCAATTTTTGGTTTGGTGTATGACATTTGGTACATTGTAAAATAGATGACATTAACATGACTAGGTTTGGCTTTGATATTTTTAAGCATGAGATAAAAGGTTGCTATGTTATATGTATATATACACATATTTGTGATGTCTTTGATATGAAATGCAAATTTTGATCAAATTATGGATTCGGTTTTATGCAATGTTACATGTGTAAAATTTGATTAAGTAAACGAAGTAGTCATTAAATAAAACATATGAATTTAGCATGTTTATATTCAGTTAAAGCATTAGAAAATGACCAAATGAATGGTAATTCATGTTGTGAAGAATCATGATTGGTTTAATGCAAATTAAGTAAGTTGGCTTTGTTATTTGTGCTTTAATTATTAAGTATACTATGAAGGTTTATTAATGCTCATGTTACATTAGGCCAAGTATATATAGATTGATTATATTTATATATGATTATATGCTAAGATCGTTAATACTTTAATTGGTTCAAATCTCTTGGTTAAATTTTGTTGGCTGAATAGATGTTCCTTTTATAAAAGGTATTATAGGCACCTATGTTATAATATGTTGGATAATAATTTAGGTTTATAAGTCAACCTGGCTATAAGATGAACATATTGATGTGCTGAATATAATATGGTTATATGATGGGTGTTTGATTTGTTCATTTTGTAAGATTCATGTAATGAAATAATTTTATTGGTTTGGTTGTGCGCAAATGCTTATATGATAATTACATATCTGATATTTATGCTTATGAATTAAATGACTATTTATATATTAGTTATGTGAAATGAATTGGTTTGCAAATGATTATTTGACTTTATGGTTTTACATTTGATTGGTCGAAGAGACTTGAACATGTGAACATGCGAATGCATGAAAGTTGAGCATGGTACAGTAATGCCTCATAACCCCTTTTCGGTGACGGATACGGGTTAGGGGTGTTATAATCAATTTAATTACTTGACCTTCTAATAATATATTCTCATACTAAATACATAATTCCTTCTATTCATAATTTCACCACTTGATTTACGGGTCTCAATTTTGAAATCGCCATTTTCAACATCGACTAAAACTCAGGTTATCACAATTCTCCCATCCTTAAAGAAATTTCATCCTCCAAATTTACTTGGAAAGAGGTGGGGATATTGTGATCTCATCATCTCTTCCAGCTCCCAAGTAGCCTCTTCGACACTATGGCTACAACAAAAGACTTTCACTAATGATACACATTTATTTCTCAATTTTTTACAAGTATCACATGAGAGATATTGGAACGATATCTCCAAATCATTGAAATGTGACATACATTGCAAATCTTTTGCATCCAGGCCAATTCTCTAAATAATTTTTTAGAACCTAATATATTTGGGACTTAACTTTCCTTTGCAACCAAAGCACAAAATTTAATCCACGGAGAAACTTTTAGAAATACAACTTTTGAAAATAAAACCAGAGCTCTCATAGGTGATATTCAATTTCCTTTCATTTCAAATCGACATATGACTTTTGTCTATTTAACACTGCTTCTAACTATCTTTTATCAACAGTATCTTATTTTTAGTTTCTTGCATCAAATCTGACCCAACTATCTTTCTTTCACCTAATTTCGATCAACACAAGGGAATTTGACACCATCGACCATGCAAAACTTCATACCAGGCCACCTATAGATTGAAAACTATTGTTATGAACAAATTCCACTAGAGGCAAGTAACATTCCCAACTAGTTTCAAGCTCAATAATACAAGCTTGTAACATTCTTCCAACACTTGTATAACATGATTTGATTGGTTGTCTAATTGAGGATAAAAAACAGTACTAAAATTCAACTTTGTACCCATAGAACCATGTAGTTGCTTCCAAAATCTTGATGAAAATGAGGGTCTAGATTTGAGAAAATTGAAAATGGTACACCATGAAGTCTTACTCTGTTGTAAATGTATACACCGATAAGTTTTTAAAGTTGCCAATTTGTTCTCACAACTAAAAAATGAGTAGATTTCGCTAAACAATAAACTATGATCGAAATAACATTTCTTTTCTTCGGCAAAGTCAGTAACCCCACAACAAAACCCTTTGTGATTCGTTCCCTTTTCCACTCAAGAATCGAAATAGACTGAAGTAAACCAGAGGGAACCTGAGTCTCAGCTTTAAATTCGTTGGCAAGTCAATTATTTTGCAACATATTTAACAATTTCTCTTTTCTTACTCGGTCAACAATATAATTCTTAAAGGTCACGAAACATTTTCGCACCACCAGGATGTAGAACGAATGACATCGAGAGCTTCACAAAGAATCAATTGCTTCAATTCAACATTTCTAGGTACACAATTTTGATTACAATATCATAGGCAATTATCATCATCAATACTGAAATTCTCAACACTATCTTGTTGAGTAGGCTTTCTTTTCTTTAGGAGTTTGACATCCAAAAGTTGTGCATCCTTAATTTGCCTGATCAATATTGATTTGACTTTTAACTCAACTAACAAGCTACCTTCGTCACAAACATTCAATTGAGTAAGTATTGACCTCAATTTAACTATTGACTTCCAGTTCAATGAATCAATGACAACATTAGTTTTCCCAAGATGATAATTAATTATGCCACCATATTCTTTCAATATTTTAATCCAATAAAGTTGTCTCAAATTCAACTCTTTTTAGTTGAAAAGATACTTAAGACTTTTTTGGTCAGTATAGATCTAGCACTTTTCACCATACAAGTAATGATTCTAGATTTTTAAAGCAAAAACAACATTAGCTAACTCCAAAACGTGTGTTGGGTAGTTGCGCTCATATGGACTCAATTATTGAGACACATAAGCAATCACTTTGCATCCTATATTAATGCGTAACCAGCCCATTCAAAGAATCATCATTGAAAACTGCAAAATCCTTTCTCGATTCAGGTAGTGTCAAAATTAGTGCCTTTGTTAACATTATTCTCGATTTCTAAAAACTCTCCTGGTACTGATCACTACATACAAAAGACATATTATTCTATAGCAATTGCGTCATAGGCATAACTATTTTTGAGAATCTATTCAAAAATTTCCTATAATAACCAACTAATCCCAAAAACTTCGAACTTTAGTCACATTTCTCGATGAATTATATTGCAATATAACTTCTATTTTTTGGGATCCAGACAAACTGTGTAACGCCCTAATTTTTGGGTTTTTCTTAGATTTTCTTTATCTGATAAAATGTTTAAATTCTAGTATTAGATGTGTAATGCATGTTTGGAGGGTGTTAATGGGCCTATGGAAGGCCCATGTGTTGGTTGGAAGCTCAGGAAAATTTTGTATTTTTGACTTAGGAGATAGGGGTCTCTTGAGGATAGGTGTTATAAGAAAATACCAGTGAAATAAGAAACAAATTGTTCAGTGGTAAAGTGGCAAGGGAGGCACCACTAAGCTCCTTAAAAAGTGGCGCCTAAGTGAGCTTAGAGGTCAAGGGTTTGAGCTCCAGAGGTTGCAAGATGGCGTTTTATTTTTATGCAGGAAGCAAGTAAGAATTTGAAGCACAGTTAAACTCTGCTTAGGGAGATTTGAATCGGTCAAGGGAGCAAATCGTGGAGGAGGTTGAGGAACAAATCAAAGAGCCTTTGAATTTTGAATGGAAGTGGCCGGCCAAGGGACTCTTAATGGTGTAATTTCGGTCATATGCTTAGGTGAACATTTTCGGCAATTAGGGTGCTAGATGTGCCGATTTTGTTAAGGTTCCTTTTAAAGTATCTTTTGCCGATTTCTCTAGGTTAGTAAGCTCCCTTCTTTTGTTGATTTTACATAGCATATTAGGTTCTCTTTTTATCACTTTGTCCCTCCTATCAAAATTAGTAGCCGAACTCTACTCCACCCTTGGTTACCGAATCTTTATTTGACTAAAGCATCTCTTTTCGTTTTCTTTCCCATCTCATTTTCTTTCTTCTTTTCTTCTCAGACCATAAACTAACTCCATACCATCGTTTCCTAGTGTAGCTGAATCCATCTTCTCCTATCAACCCTATCTTTCCTTCTCATCTTACAACCATTGCCGACTTCTCTTGAGACCAAAAGCCAGTAAAATCGATTTCTCTTGCTTGACCGAAACTCTCATTGTGCTTCACCAAATTCTCTTTAGTCTCAATTCTTTCTTTCTTTTTACTTAGATCGCGATTACGAGGGCGTGTAGAGACACTTCTTGAACCGACTAGTATTTTGGTAAGTACTCAGAAATTTTGTTGGTTCATGTGGTTAAGATATGAGCCGAAACCCCTTATGGGGAGGCTAACGTTAGTGACTAAAGGCTTGTTGGCCGCTTTCTTTTGGTTTGTTTGCGTTAGTGTGATCAAGAGGTTGTGCAACTAGGGACTCGGAAGGCTAAACCCTGCTGGACATTAGGATCTAATCCACTTTTGACAAGAAGGTAAAGGCTTTTAAGGACTTAGGCCATGTTGGCCGATTTTGGTTGGGAGATTATGGCTTATTGGTTACTGAGTTTTAGGTTAACACAATAGTGTGCAATTGTAGGTTATTCGCTCGTGAGTTCTTCAAGCACTTCGACAACTAACAGGTGTGTAACTAATCCCAACTATTAGACTAAAGTGGTAAAAGCCGAAAAGGGCGTAACGTTACCGACATCTGGTGTAAGTGACCGAAAACGCATTCGTTTGATATTTGAGAGTAACCACTTACTCCATTGGGCTTAACTATGAATTCAGTGCCGGAAGAATTGCAGAAGGTGCAATTCTGAATGTTTTGGTAAGTTGGGCTTCAATGGGCCAAAGATGGGCCCAATGGGCTTCCGAGCCCAAATCGGTAAAATGACTATTATATGCTTTCTGGCGACGTGGTTAATGGAAACATGGTTAAGTTGGTAAACTAGACCTAAAAACTAGACTTAACGGGCTTGAGACGATATTGGACTTAGTAAGGCCCATTAGGGGTTTTAAGCTAAAAAGGGTAGAACTGGAAACTTAGCCTAAATGGGCTTCTGTGGTTATTCAGGGACTGTCAATTTATTGAACTTGCATAAAATTAAAGGAAAATATGTTAAAGGACTGAAATACCCCTAGGTGTAAAAAGACTATTATACCCCTAGGGTCAATTCTGTATGAAATGTATGATTTTATGTATCTGCATGAGTTAACATTTAATGTGAACATATCTGATGCATGAGATGCTATATGTTGCATGCTAGTATGTATATATCTGTTGCATGGGGTATGGGTTTATGATGGAGAAAGTGTTCTAGCAGCCTCGCTGCAATCTGGTGGCCTCGCCACATATATATCTATTCTGGCAGCCTCCTGCAATCTGGTGGCTTCGCCACATATATACATCTGTTCTGGTGGCCTCGCCACAATATCTGTATCTGGTGACCTCGTCACAATATCTGGCAGCCTCGCTGTAAATTATATCTTGCAGCTTCGCTGCAAATATCTGTGGTGTGTAGCGGTTGGGTGGGTCGAGTAGTCTCCCCACATGGTGTAAGGCTGGTACGGGGGTGTTAAGGATGGATTTGGGTTGGGTTTCTGTTTGCATATTATATCTGATCTGTATCTGTTATGGGCCTATGGGCTTAACCTGATTTCTGTAATGGGCCAAGGCCCAATTAATCTGATTCTGAGGCGCGATCTGTTTTGGCCTATGGTTGAGATAACGTTGCACACTAAGTTGTCAAACTCACCCCCTTTTATTTCATCTCTGCAGGTAACCCTCAACCATAGTGGGCTTGGAGCTGCGAGAGATTCGGAGTGGCCACAACATTTGCAAGTTCGGGTTTTCATATTATTTTTAGTAATTTTATTTTGCTATTATTTTTGGGTTTTAATTGTAATAAGGCCGCTGCTTAAATTTTCTTTATGGGTTTTATTTTCTTTGATGGTTTAAATCGTATTTGGTCGAAACTGCTAGTATAGGCTGCGCGGGTTTTCAAATTCTTAAGAACATTTTCACAACTCAACAAGTTTAAAATTTGGACAACTTAAAAGAGTAACAAACTGACTTTTTTGCAAGCTTACTGCTTTACTGAATATCACACTTAAATCACAACAGACAAAAGGCCGTAAACTTAGTTTTAGGTTCATGTGACACACCAGATCTGGTCATAACGTCTAGACCGGGTTTGGGGTGTTACAAACTGCCTTGGCTGATTTTAAATGACTAAGAAATATGACACTCGATAGCTATAATTCATATTTTCTAAGTCTTCCAAATAGTTGTTTATCTCACAACACTTGCAATTCCATTCTAATATTTTTTTAGTATATTAGGATGTCATTGAAAAAGACCATAATAAACTAGTCCAAAAACGTCTGAAAAATATGATTCATGAGATCCATGAATACTATAAAAGCATTCATTAGGGTAAACAACATCACTAGGAATTCATAGTGACCATAATGTATAGAAAATGTTGTTTTCGGTACATCGTTATATTTAACTTTTAACTAATAATATTTGGATTTCAAATCCATATTGGAGAACACAGTCGCACCTTTCAATTGGTTAAAAAATCATCTATTTATGGTAGTGGATATCTGTTCTTAATCGTCAAGTTGTTCAACTATTGGTAATTGATGCAAAGTTGTAATAGCCATCTTTCTTTTTAACAAATAAAACTCCCAAAGGTGATATACTAGGACATATAAAGCCCCAATCCAGAAGATCTTCTAGTTAAACTTTCAACTCTTTGAGCTCCGTCAATACCATACAATATAGAGCGATACTAGGGTAAACTTCAATTCTAAACTCCACTTTTTGATCAATAGGTAATTTTAGTAACTCTTTCAAGACCCTTTTGTGATCTAACTTTCAATGGAGTTGATTCTAAGACCCTTAAAATTCTCTAGCTCATTTAGTCAAGGGTTGCAAACTAGCAGTTTCGGCTCTCTTTCCTTGTGCTAAAAAATCCTCAGTTTTCTTATCCAAGTGCAAGGTTTGTTCTTCCATCTTTGCTCTCTTGGCTAGATAAAAAAACCCTTAAACATGTGTAAAACGAACTGAACTCTGAGTTCATGTTTGAGTCAAAGAAAAAGTCTATGTAACACCCCATGCTCGACTCGATCTTTGGATCTGAGTATAGAGCGTCACAAGTTTAAACCATTCAAATAACTATACCATTTGAAAACCAACTTCCTAGTTTGATGGGTACTGACTTGCTAGAGCGGTGTCCCGATATTTTAAAAACATATAATATGTTGAATGTGAATTAAGAGTAGTACTGTGCCTCTTAAAAAAGGGGATATGAGTAAACAGCTTTTAGCGGAAGCTTCATAAATATTCACAAGTTTGAATAAAATTACCCAATCAAGTTATCATTCAAGCAATAATTTATAAATTCATTTCAGTCTGGTATCACATAAAACCCAACAAGGCTACAATTAAACATCTATAGTTACAAAATATCATTTTCAAATACGGGCTAAAAGCCTCAACTGGTGGCAACTAATAGATATCTTAATACCCTAGCAAATATATATTACACTGAAGCAACAGATGGCTCACAATAGGCCACTAACCTGGCTGATTCCCTACTACGACAACGTCCAACCTACGAGTCTGATAATAAGAAGAAAGAAACTAAGTAAGTTCATAAGAACTTATTGAGTTCCAGGGATGTATATTCACACAATAGGGTCCAAAAACACATTAAGAGATTAAAACTTAGACTAACAAAATAGTACGCCACATCTCGCAGATCAACTTACTCTGTTTTGAAGTATTCACTAGTAGATACTTCCATAAATAGACTCAGCCCCTTGGCAGACACTATCTACAATTTGAGAACTGCATATGCTTGAAATAAGGTACCACAACTCTATTGGTATGCCACTTTACTAGAGTACCCCTTTTATGACTGTTTACCATAATGTTTACACTTTTCATGCAATGTTCACACTTGTCTTACACAATGTTCACCCTTTCATTCACATATTGCTTTTCTTGTGCTAGCTTCTGACCCTAATTTCAAAGAACCATTTTTCTTGTATCTTCATACAACTCATTAGAGATATTATTCCTGTCATAACTTCCATTCCTCCTTCAATTATCCTTGTATTTTGAATACATCAATGTTCCTACGTAAGGTCGAGTATTCATTGGTCACGGTTGGCATGAAAGTACCATACCGGAAGAAAAATATAATTTCCTATGTCTTCTTTTCATTGTCATAGATAACAACCCTTTGATACCTTCTTTCACCATTTTCGATACGAAGCTTATGCTCAAAGGAAGTAGTATTTAAACCCATGCACATGTATGACTTTTGTTTTTGATTTACCTCATTGGACACAAGTACCAGGACCAAAGGTTAAAGCCACTTACTTGGTTATACAATATGAAGGATTAAATAAAATAATACAGATAACAAACTCAAGTTACGAAGGAACTCACCAGAAATCTTCACTTAGAGCTTTTCTTATTCAACGGGTTATTTCCTTTTCTTATTCAAAGTTTAATGAAATGACATGAATTGATAAACATGCAAATAGTTTCTAGATCGAAGTTTCTTTCTCATCCAATATTCAAATGAAAGCCCTACTGAACAACTCTAACAATGACTTCTTTCTATCTGGTAAAACTTAAAGAAAGATTTAAGAGTTTACCAGCAGACAACATAAGACATAAGCTTGAATAAGATTGACAAACATAATCTTAGTAACAATGAAGAACACTTTTGGTTTTCTTTGGTGATATTGAAGGCATGCAGAGAAGATGAAATGAAAATATTCTCTCAACTACCAGATTATCCTATTTATAACTATCTCTAACCTAAATCCCACTCAGAGTTAAACACTAATTAGTAATCTTTCTCACACACTTCCAATAATTAATCACATCTTACGGGGCTCTCCAGGTGTCCTATTTATTAAAACATTACATCCACTGGGATGATAGGTGACTTAAACATGTTCCACTACACTCACATCTACACTGAAATAGAAACACAGGTGACAGACTTATTAGTGGAAGAGTCCACCAATAAGGTTCTCACCACAATAAGGTACTCGTCAATTTGTCAACTGCGACTCTGTAGTATCGATGAAGTTCGATGAAATGCCTCACCACAAAGTTTACCAACGTTATCATGTCTATGTAACACCCTAAACCCAGCCTAGAAGTTAGGCCTGAATCTGGCGTGTCATATTGAGGTGTTTTTCGAAAACCTTGTTTCTATTGAAAACCCTTCTTATTAAAACTTGTTGCCATTTAAAACTTGTGTAAAATATCGAATTTCGTATTCATATTTTTAAAACGTGGTTTATTAAAAGATATTCTCTTGTAAAATGTTATTACCTTTAAAACCTTAATTGTTACGGAAGCCTAATTTAAAACAGTTGTGGAAACATGATATTTTGAAAAATAGTTGTTGTTGCGGAAAAATCGTGTTCGACTTCTAGCAATTATAAAACAATAAATAAAATCCCAAATGTAAAAACCAGAAAGTTTAAAAGGCCTTATTACAATCCAAAAAGGAATAAAGTACTTAAAAGTAAATCAAGATAGAGCATAAGCAATGTGTTGCCTTCTCCGAGTCCCTCGTAGCACCGATCCTCCTAAAGATAGGGATTACCTACACAATTATTAAACGCGGTGAGTTTTATGATAACTCAGTGTGTAATCCCCTACCATATAAAACGAACAGTCAGTCATACAAAAGAATTAAAAGTCTGGGCCCCAGCACTGCTACAATTCCAGTATCAATTGGGCCTCAGCCCACTATAACAAACAATACCTAATGGGCCTTAGCCCATTATAGAATCAAAAACATTATCATATTAGAATCAGAATCAGTTAACAGAATCAGAATCAGAATCAAAATTAGTATTAGTATTAGTATCAGTATAATACAGATATACAGAACAGATTGGGTCAAAACCCTATACAGAACAGTGTGGACCAAGCCCATAGCAGAATCAGAACAATATGCGAATGCAATCCCAACCCAGTTCAGCCATCACACCACCCGTACCAACCCAACACACCATGTGGGGAATAACTCGACCCACCCAGCCCTACACACCAATGATGCAACCATGCTGCTAATTTAAATGCGGCTTTAAGCCTTTAATAGTAGTATCATAATTGGCACAAAGCCATCAGTAACTGTAATAGGATTGGCACATAGCCATCAATTAGGGTAATATAACCGGCATACAGCCATGGGTAAATGTGATCGACACACAGTCATCAATAAATAAGATAGGCACATAGCCTTAGGCAAATATGATCGACACAAAGCCATGATCCCGATAGCACAGAGCCATACTCAGAATAACTGGCATGAAGCCCTCAGTCGGTCCACAGTCATCTCATGCGACCCGTGCGACCTTATCAAATTATTACTGGATCCACAATCGTCTCGTGCGACCTGTGCGATCCTATCAGAACAGAACTTCCTCCATATCAATGTCCCAACCCAATATGTCGTGTATGCTATGCTCAATCATCACACATGTATGCAGAATGGCCATGTTCAGTATCATACATTTAAACACATATTAAAACATATCAATCACACAACCACGGTCACGTCAGTCAAATCACTGTCATACAAACACAGTCAAATCCGTCAAACACACAATCCAAGTCAGTCACTTGCCCATAAGGGCAAAACAGTCATTTAACACTCTAGCTGCAAAATAGTAATTTTACCCTACAGGGGCATCTCGATAATTCTACCCTATAGGGGTATTTCGGTAATTCTACCCTACAGGGGTATTTTGGTAATTTCACAAACCAGGGGTGTTTCAGTATTTCACAAACCAGGGATATTTTGGTAATTTCATAAATCAGGGGTATTTCTGGAATTTTGTAAACTGAGGGTAAAACGGTAATTATAACAAATCAGTGGTAAAATGGTAACTTTACAAATCAGGGGTAAAACAGTAACTTTACAAATTAGAGGTAAAATGGTAACTTTACAAATCAGGGGTAAAACAGTAACTTTACAAATTAGGGGTAAAATGGTAATTTTGTAAATTAGGGGTAAAATAGTACTTTTACAAATCGAGAGTATTTTTGTAATTTTACAAATCGGGGGTATTTCTATAATTTTACAAATCGAGGGTAATTCGGTAATTTTGGAAATAGGGGGTATTTCTGTAATTTTGGAAATCGAGGGTATTACAGTAATTCTACCCTATAAGGGTATTTCAGTAATTTTATCAATCCTTCAGAAAGTCTACAGTCGCCTCGAGCGACTCAAGTATTCTACACGCTCGTGTGGCCCTTTAGCCCAAAACTAGCCACAAATATAAGATTCACCTAGTCTAGTCCAATATTTACTACACAATCATACAATTTGCCCAATTGGACCCACATTGCCCATTTAGGCATTCCGGCATTTGCCATTCTACAGCTAGAGTAGGGTGAAGTACACACTTGATAGGTATCTGAAGTTAATCCATGCTCTGAACGCTGTTATGCCCATAAGCCAACAATAATCGCACCCTTGACTCCCCAGGGGGTGTGTCAATCAACTACGGTCACCACCATCGTGACCCAATGGCATACAAATCAACGAATGATCCAACACCTAACCCAACGAACACGCCACAACGTGAAAGGGATAAGCCAAGAAAGGTATGCCTACTCTCCTTATGGTTTGCTCTATTTAAGCCAGCTCCTCACCTATTCTCATGTTAGCTTCCCGATGTGGGATTCTCCATCAATCCCCCAAAAATAAAGCATTAGCAAAATAATCAACCTTTGCGTGTAAAGGGATTCGAACCATAGTCCTCTCAATAACCATGCCACGCCACCACCATTAGGACTCAAGCTCCTTCGTGTCATAAGTCCAACACATTTAACTTTAAAGCCCGCCTACTCGCTTTCAAATTTATTTGAAAGAAAAAATAAAATAAATTGCAAGAGCTAAGACTTGAACCTTGACCCCATTGCTTCCTTTATGGCGTCACTTCCTTGTTACCTAAGTAGCGCCACTTTACCACTACACCACACTCCTTTTTGTGCCTTATTTCACCTTTATTTATTTAAGAGTCATACCACTTGACATCAAGGTTCCACTAAGGCTAAAAATCAAAATTTTTTCTATGGCCTAACTTGAACCCGGGACTTCATAGTACCCTCCAAACACTCTAAAATCACACATTTGAATTATTTAAGCCACCTTTTAACCGATCCAAAACTCAAGGCCCAATACTTCTAGGCCTAAAATTTAGGGCGTTACAGTCTAAGTCTCATGACTTGGTAGTCTCACCAATGCAATGGTAAACACGGGGTGTAAAAACCCATTTTCAGTGGTGTTAGAAATAGTGGTTTCGGGACATCAATTCTGACTAGTGAGTAAATTTTATAATGCTTATTTAATGTTTATATGGTTATATTAGGGTTGTACTAAATTTTCATTAAGAAATTTTAATGTTTAAGTAGTTAACTAAGTAAAAAGGACTAATTTGTAAAAACTATAAAGGTTGGTTTCTATTAGTTAAATGAACTAAATAGCTTCAAAAAGGTAAATTTATGGACTTGGATAGTAATTATTCCATGTTTAAAGTTAGTGGATGATATTGGATTGATTTTGGTGTAATTTAATAGTTTTTAAAAGGTTGATTTAGTAAATGAATAATTGAGTTAAAAGATTAAACAAAAAGAAAGGTAAAGTTTTTGTCATATTCTCTGATTAGCCTTACAAAACCAATTCCTCCATTTTTGTGGAGAAAAACTTCCGGCCAAGATTTGCTTGAGTGCATGGAATGTTTTCAAGCCCTATTTTTTTTTTTTTTTTGAGTTTTATGTTTTTGAGCTCGTTTTAACTTAATTTATGTAGCCCACGGGTTAATTTGCATGATTATTATAGGTTGAAGGCCTTTCCATGGTTGAGTTTTTATGTGTTATGATGTTAGTTGATATATTATTAATTTTGATGTTAAAGGAACATGTGTTGTTAGGTGATTTTTAGAGAATTTAAAGTTTAAGGATTAATTTGTTTAAATGGTAATTTTATATATATTTTGTAAACTGAGGAAAAAATGTGGAGTGATATGACTATAGAGAAAAATTGGGTAGCATATTTTTGGGTAGAAAATGGTGAATTGTCGGGCCGTATGAGATAATTGAAGGAATTGGATAGATGACTTACTATTTAGCCTTACCATCTAATCTAGAATAGATTCACAATATGTTTCATGTATATATGTTGCGGTGGTATCGGTCTGACCCTTCACATTTAATTCGCCAGTCGATGTAAAAATGTAGCTTGATATGTTGTACAGTGAGGAATAGATTAGAATTCTACCTCAGGAAGTTAAAGAATTAAGGAATAAATTTATAGCTTTAGTCAAAGTTCTCTACATCATCACATGGTTTAGGAAGCTACTTGGGAACTGAAAGAATCTGTAATAGCCCAATTTCAGTGAGATCGAAATAGTGATTTTGGGACCACAAATCTGATCCGAAAATAAAATTTGTTTTATTTCATTATATGGTCTATATTAGGTTAGAAATGTCATGTGAAAATTTTGATTAGAAAATTTTACCGATTTCATTTTTAATTACGAGAAGAACCAAATCGCATAAACTGCGAAAGTAGAATTCTAGTAGCTATAAGGATTAAATAGCTATGGAGTTCAAAACTAGAGGTCCTTGTATGGTAATTAGGCCATCAATCAAAAGATGGAAAATATCTTTGTTGAATCATCCATGGAAATTTAGAAAAAGGGCAATGACTAATTTGGAAATTGAAATAATTAATTAATTAAAAAGATGATAAAAGAAATATCATCTTATTTTTGTCATCTTCAACACCAAAATTATATGGAAACCCTAAGAGAGAGAAGAAACTTTCATGACCTAATTAGGTAAGTTTCCTTGTCTCGTTTTTAATAATTTTGGTATTTTTGAAACCGGTATAGCTTAATCTATGTATTTGAGGGATTAATTTGAAAAGTTATCAAAGTATAGAAAATGGGTCATGGATGTATATGCTAAAAATTATAAATTTATGGTAGAAAATGAAAGGTTGTTGATAGATAAAAAACTTTTACAAAGTGATTTTTCGTGAAAACATAATTTAGGGAATAAAATGTAATGTTGTGAAAATTGATGAAAATTTTTGAAATTTATAGAAAATGAGCTGTAAATTCTACTTTGAAATTTTCATTAGGCTTGGAATAAGTAGTAAATTTCACAAGTTTCATTTTCCGAGCCTAAGGACGAAATTGGAATTTGTGGAAAAGTTAGGGGCAAAATGGTAATTTTGCCTAGGACGTAGATTGAGTCCTAATAAGTATGAAATGTATGGGATTGATGATTAAAGTTATTTATATAGATCCGGGCAACTCAAATTTAAGGTTAGATCAAGGAAAAGAACAAGGTTTCGGATTAGTAGATTTTATACGCGAACAAGTGTCGAGGTAAGTTCGTGTAACTTAATAGGGCATGTAATTATGTTAAAATAAATGTTGTGATTGTTTGAGATGTGATCATCGTTTGTGTGAATTACTTGAATGTTACAATATGAGAAATTAATGCATGTTTGGAAATGGTGAAAAAGGGTTAAATCCTGATTGAATATTGAATTCCGATGAGTATATGTGGTTTTTCGAAATGACTGAGGTTCTGCATTTGTTGCGGACGGGATTTAGCTCAAACGAGTAATCCTATTAACCTCATTATAGAATGGACTTAGCCCAGACTGGTAATCCTAATGTGATACCTCTCAAGTATACGATAAGATTAGGGTTTTGCCTGGACTGGTAATCCTAAGTGAGCTCTTCTGAGCATACATTATATAAAGGATTTAGCCTGGATTGGTAATCTTGTTCTATGATATGTGGCTCGAGAGGGTGCTCCTTCATTAAATGTCCAAACGAGTACTCTTAAATAAGAAATTGACGGATTATTGAATCGTATGCCTTGAGTGTACTACTTGAGCATCCATCAGAATTTCAATGATTCAATGGGCATAAAATTTTTGACATGGCATGAGAATTATGAGATGAAATAATAATGACTTGAAAGAGTATTGCATGATGAGCTCATCTATGTTTTCTTGATTGATACGGAGATTTTGGTGACTAACACGTTTGATTGAATGCATGTGTTTAGGAAGTCTTCCTATTGGATGGAAAACATGATATTGTATGCTTATATTTAGTAAGTGGGATTGGTAAGTTTAGGTTTCCGTTATACGAACTTACTAAGCAAGTAATGCTTACTCCATTTTATTTTCCCTGTTTTATAGTGCTCGGAAGCTCGCGAAGGTTGGAAGATAGTTGGAGCATTGTTACACTATCAACTAGCTTATGTTGGGTTTATATAGTTGAATCATTTTGGTATAATGCCATGTATAGGAAAACTTGAGCATTAGCGGCTTGATAATGATATATGTAATCTAGCCATTAGAATGGCTAGAAATAGTTGTTTTGATATACTTGTAATGTCATGCTATGGCAGCTAAATATATGTTAACTAGGTTATTATGATATACTTACATGTGATATGTTAAGTATGTGAGATCAAATGTTGTTATTACCTAAGCTAAATCAAGGTAAGTTATAAACGTACATGCATGTAATGGTATGCCATGATGAATGATAGGATTTGTTTAATTTCAATGCTTGGAATGGTTGGTATTGGATGTGTGTTTTAAGTGCAGGTCTTGGGTGTGATTTTAGGTAAGAAATAAAGCTAGAAATAGCTTTATTTTGTCTACAGGGGCATGTGTCTAGACCGTGTGTGACATATGGCCTGGTAACATGGGCATGTGGTTAGGCCGTGTGTCCCCTGCACCTAAATTTTGAGAAACAGAATGCTCATAATTGAGCACATAGGCAAAGGCACGGGCGTGTGACTCAGCCGTGTGAGGCACATGGCCCAGAACATGGGCGTGTCTCTTGGCCATGTGAACCCTGCACCTATTTTTTAAAAATTTTGATTAACTACACGACCTAGCACAAAGGCGTGTGACTTGGCCATATGACACCAATTTGTTCATGAGTTGCAAGCTAGAGAGTTACACTAGTTCGGGACACGGACGTGTGACTCCATATGGCCTGACCACACGGGCGTGTCCCCTACCAAACGAGCATGTGACTCTTATCAGTGAGAAAAATTTTGGGATTTTGCAAAAAATTCCCTGAGATCCTGATTTGGTCTTGAATTGATTCGAATGCATGTTATGGGCCTCGAGGGCTCTATTAAGGGACGTTATAACCAATATTAAGGGACGTTATAACCAATCTTGGAAAAAAGAATAGTGTTCGACTCAATTTATTTGAAAGTGTTCTATAATCTTTGGAAATGCCTCGAACCCCTATTTCAGTGACAGATATGGGTTAGGGGTGTTACATTTAGTGGTATCAGACCAGGTTTAGCTGATTCTCAAATTTGACGTAGCAAACATGAGTTTAGCTATACATGCCATTATATAAACTATGATAGTGTGGTGACTTCTGATCATTTTAAATGTGTTTTTCATATAGTAATGTCATTCAACTGAGTTAGAGCTAAATTTGAGGAAATTGAGATCAATGCTTCAGCTTCAGTTCAAGGAGTTGCTTCTGCGTTTGGTAGTGAAAGGCTAGTGTCTGAGGGCCAAGGTGAGGAGGCAAAATAGGCCTTCTTTCAATTAATGAATGAGTGGTTTACTGAGTACTTAAGAACAAAGCCTGCTGTACAACGACCTATCCCACCTAGTCCTCAATCAGTTCTTGAGGTACCACAGGGTGCTGAACCTGTTAGAATTGGTAAGCCTTCGATAGATAAAATCTGTAAGTATGAGGCAGAAGAATTTAGAGCTACTACAGATGATGATCCGGAAAGGGCTAAGTTTTGGCTAGAAAATACTATCTGGGTTTTTGATGAATTATCCTGTACACCTACCGAATGTCTAAAATGTGCAGTATTCCTACTAAAAGATACAACTTATCATTGGTGGAATACCATAACTTCAGTTGTGCAAAGAAAGAGCATTACATGGGAATTCTTCCAAACCAAATTCAGAAAGAAATATGTGAGTCAGAGATTTATGGATCAAAAAATGAAAGAATTTTTAGAACTCAAGCATGGAAACATGACTGTATCTGAATATGAATGAGAATTTGTTCGATTGAGAAAATATGCTAGAGAATGGGTTCTAACCGTGGCCTAGATATGTAAACACTTTGAAGAGGGTTTAAATAAAGACATTAAATTGTTGATTAGAATTCTCGAGATAAGGGAATTTGTGATGTTAGCCGATCGAGCACACAAAGTTGAGGAATTGAGTAAGGAGAAGAAACAAGCTGAAAGAGAGGCTCGGGTTTCTAGAAAAAGAACTATGAGTAAGTCACAATTATTTGTTTCTAAGAAATTAAAGAAGTATTGTGATCTTGTGACCACCTCTACAGGATATTTTAGAAGAGAGCGGGGCTTTCAATGTTCTAACCCGATGTCTTCATCTCTATCTACGACCAATGTGGGTAGTGTTGGTAATCCCAAACATAAAGGTAAACATTGTAACAAATTTCATCATGAGGAATGTCGGTCTAGAAGTGGAGCTTGTTTTGGATATGGTTCACTTGACCATTTTCTTAGGGATTGTCCAGAAAGAGTTGAAAAAGAGATATAACCAACTCCAAAGCCTAGTAATCCTGGTAGTAATAAAATGTACAATGATCTGAAAAAAGATGTACTGGTGGCTAGGAATGAAACAGGATATTTCAGAGTTTTTATCTAAATGTTTGATATTTCAGCAAGTAAAAACTGAACATCAATTGCCTTCTAGACTTTTATAGCCAATTACTATACCAGAATGGAAATGGGCAAGAATTATTATGGACTTTGTATTGGGGTTACCCCTATCTCCAAAGAAGAAATATGCCATTTAGGTAATTGTTGATTAGTTGACAAAGTCTGCACACTTTATTGTAGTACATATGGATTTATCCTTAGGTAGATTGGCTAAGTTGTATGTTTCTGAGATTGTTAGATTGCATGGAATGTCTGTCTCCATCATTTTAGATAAAGACCCTTGGTTTACATCTCAATTTTGTAGCAAGTTGTAAGAAGCTCTAGGTACACAACTACATTTCAGTACTGCATTTCATCCCCAGATAGATGGTCAATCTGAACGGGTAATACAGATCTTGGAAGATATGCTTCGATTTGTATACTTGAGTTTAAAGGTAACTGGGAAAGGTATTTGCCCTTGGTTGAATTTGCTTACAATAACCGTCATCAGTCTAGTATTAAAGTAGCACCGTATGAAGCCTTGTATGGTCGCAAATGTAAAACTCATTGTATTGGAAAGAACTTAGTGAGAAAAAGCTACATAGAGTTAACTTAGTCTGTGAGACCGAGGAAAAGGTGAAAGTGATTCAGGACAGTTTGAAAGCAGCCTCTGATCATCAAAAGTCTTATGTTGATCTTAAACGAAAAGAAATAGAATTTCAAGTTGGTGACAAGGTATTCTTGAAAGTATCCCTTGGAAGAAAGTTCTTCAGTTTGGTCGTAAAAGAAAACTGAGTCCACGATTAATTGGGCCATACAAGATTATATGAAGAATTGGAACTATTGTATTTCGATTAGCTTTACCACTAGAACTTGATCGGATTCATAAAGTTTTTCATGTGTCTATGCTACGGCGGTATCTATCTGATCCTTCACATGTTATCTCTTTGACAGAGGTAGAGATTCAACCTGATATGACATATAGTAAAGAACCGATTAAAATCTTAGCTCGGAAACAAAAGAGTTGAGAAATAAAAAGGTAGCATTAGTAAAAGTTCTTTGGCAACGACATGGTATAGAGGAGGATACCTAGGAACCAGAGGATACCATGAGAAAGCAATATCTAAACCTCTTTACTGGTAAGATTTTCGAGGACGAAAATCCTTAAGGGGGAGAGTTGTAACAGCCCAATTTTAGTGAGACCGAAATATTAGTTTCAGGACCACAAATTTGATCTGAAAATAAAATTTATTTTATTTTATTATATGATCCGTATTGTAACACCCCAATTTTTTGGGTTTTCAAATTTTTGCTTGAATTTATCTTTGCATAACATGATATGTTGAAGTAGTGAATTAAGTATGGTTAGTAGACCTTTAGAAGGCCTAAGTTAAGTTTAAAGCCTGGTAGAATTTTTAAATTCTAGACTTAAAGGAGAAGGGGCATTGGCTAAGTGGGCTTTTAATAAAAAGATGGGGTTTAGCAACACAAGAAAGCTTGTGTTAAAGTGGCAAGGTGGCACCACTTAAAACACAGGGGGTGGCGTGTGAAGGCTGTGAAGGATCTAAGGTTCGAATCCCTTAGTGAGCAAAGTGGTGTTTTATTTTTAATACTTATGCATGGTAAGTGATGGAACTCAAGTTGAACTCTAAAGGGAAGGGTTTGAACTACTCATGAGATTGAATCAAGGAGTGATAAGGGGAGAAAATTGAGGAATTTTGAAAGGGGGAAGAAGTTGGCCGATTGTGGGAGACTTGGAGGAACAAGTTTGGCTAAGGCTTTAGGAGGGTGCATTTTCAGCAATTGTGTGATGAGTGTGCCGAATACCCCTTTTTGGTTCTTTTCGGGATTTGTTTTGGTCAAGCCTTAGTGCCGATTAGGTAAGTTTCAAAGGTGTTTCCATTCTTGTTCTTTCTTTTCTCCTTTTCTGAGTGTGTCAAAAGCCGAAATCCTGAAGGTGTTAGCTCTCCTTTGTCAATTTACCCAAAGCCGAACCCTTTCATCACTTTTCTTCCAAAGTCGAAGCAAGTATCTTCATTTTCTCTCTTCACTTTTCTCTTTTTCTTCTCCTTTTTTCCACCGATTGAAGCAACCACCCTCAAAGCCTTGCTAGCTGATTGCTCTCAAAAGCTGAAACCTAAACTCTTTGTTAGCCGATTCTTCTTTTTTGGTCGAATCTCCTATTCTCCTTAACTCTATTCTTCCAAAAGCCGAAACTCTCAATTCTCTCATCCCTCTATCGACCATCTCCTCTCTTTTTCATAGACTTCTTTTATTCTCCCTATTTCTACAAAAGCTGAAACCTCCATACTCTCTAGTGTTTTTGGAAGCCAAATCTCTTAGATCACTCCTCTTCTTGTGTTTTGACTAGATCCATAATAGATCTGGACTAGGCTAGTGGTTAGAGACTCTCTTCTGTCAAGACAAGCTGGTGGTAAGTACTCGAATCCTTTCTTTCATAATCTTGTGATTTTAGAAAAGCCAAAAACCCCTATCTTTTCAAGGTGGCTGCCGGTTTTGATTCCTTATGGATAAATACCTATGTTAGACTTTTCTTTTGGTTCTCATGTGTTCTAGTAGGGTAAAGAGGCGATCTAACAAAGAGCAGTTGGAGGCTAAGGCCGTTGAGGTGATCTAGATCTAAATCTGTGGTCTAGATTTCGGCTAAGGTAAGGGATGGTGATATGGTAGTAGTTGCTGAATGTGTAAGTCAATGTGGTGATAATTTCTAATTGGGTTGTAGTTTAACGTGTGATTAATTGCTTTAGGATTTTCGTTCGCGGGAGCATCTGACATTAATCTTAACCAGGTGTGTAATCGACACCCTCTAGTAGACTAGATCAGTAAAAGCCAAAAAGCTGAAATGTCGAAATACCAGCATTTCGAGGGCTTGCGAGTGTGCGAGCGCTCGTGGGTCAGTTTGAAATGGTAAAGTTGGTATTTACGAACAGTAAGACTGTTGTGCGCATTTTCATGCAATTAGGTGGTTTTAGGCTTTGATGGCCGAATTTGGGCCCAATTGGCTTACGGGCTCATATGGGTGAAATCAACCGGTAAGTACTCTCTGTTAAACTGGATGTTGGATCTGCTAAGATATGTGTAAAATTTGGACTTAGTGGGCCATAGTAGCTTGTGGGTTCCGTCGGGCCCATTAGGGGTTTTAGGCCCGATGACTCTGTATTAATGAAATGGGCTAATTAAGTCACTCAGACGGCGTTAAATCTGTTAGTAGACTGTAATAAGCATAAAACCCTTAAAACCTAACAAAATTACTGAAACACCCCTAAAGGATGAAAATTACTGTTTTACCCCTAGGTGCTAAAAGACCATTTTACCCCTAGGGTTAAGTTGACTGATTTGCATGCTACTATACCTGATATTTTGTATGCCATGACATGTATATTGCTGATTTGCATGGGTTGGGATATTTTTATGGAGGAAGTGTTAAAAGTGGCAATGCCACGTATTCTGCTTAGAGGCTTTGCCTCGTATTACTATTCTGGTGGCTTGGCCACGATATTTGTTTAAGCAGCTCTGCAGTGACTGTGGTGTATAGGGCTGGGGGGTTAAGTTATTCCCCACATGGTGTGTAGGGCTGGGACGGGTGGAGGGTTGGATTGGGCTTGGGCTTTACATACATGCATATAATACTGTAATTTGTTCTGTTACTGTAATGGGCCCAAGGCCTCACTGTTTTTGAATAGGGCCAAGGCCCAGTTAAAATTGTATCTGAATAGGGCTTTGGCCCAGTCTGTGCTTGAACTAATCTCTGACATTGGTTGGGTTAGCTTACACACTCAGTTTTCACAAACTCACCCTTCTTCCTTTATCCTTGCAGGAAATCCCCAACCGTAGAGGACTTGGAGCTGTGAGGGATTCGAGGTGGCCACGTGGTTCTTTTTTCCTAAATTTACTTATTTATAGTTTATTTCTTTTCCTTTTAATTTGGGGTTTTCCAAGTTGTAATAAGGCCGCTCGTATTTGTTTTATTTGGGTATTTCTTTTATTTTCATTTATCACTTTTTTAAAACACTAGACTAGACTGCGCGGGTTTTTATTTCAAACTTAACAAACATTTTCAAACCATAAATTACGTGACAAATGGGTGACATAATAACGATGACTAAACAATAAGATCTTTTAAAAGCTAACCTCAATTGGTAGTGGATAGGGTTTTTATAAACTAAAATAGTTTTTTTTACAAAGGTATAATGTGGTTTTGCTTAAGTCACTGTAATGGTTATTAAAAAGATCGAAGCGTAATCAACTGTCCATGTGACACACCAGATCCGGCCATAACATCTGGGCCAGGTTTGGGGTGTTACATGTATTAGGTTAGAAATGTCATGTGAAAGATTAGATTAGAAAAATTTACCGATTTTGTGTTTAATTACGAGAAGGACCAAATCGTATAAAATACGAAAGTAGAATTCTAGTAGCTATAAGAATTAAATAGCTGTGGAATTCAAAACTAGAGGTCTTTATATGGTAATTAGTCTATTAATCAAAAGATAGAAAATATCTTTGTTGAATCATCCATGGAAATTTAGAAATTGGACAAGGACTAAATTGGAAATTGAAATAATTAATTAATGAAAAAGATGATAAAAGAAATATCATCTTATTTTTGTCATCTTCAACCCCAAAATCATATGGAAACCCTAGGAGAGAGAGACGAAACTTTCAAGACCTAATTGGGTAAGTTTCCTCGTCCCGTTTTTAGTAATTTTGGTATTTTTAAAATCAGGATAGCTTAATCTATGTATTTGAGGGATTAATTTGAAATGTTATCAAAGTATAGAAAATGGGTCATGGATGTATATGCTAAAAGTTAGAAATTTATGGTAGAAAATGAAAGGTTGTTGATAGATAAATAACTTTTACAAAGTGATTTTTGGTGAAAACATGATTCAGGGACTAAAATGTAAAGTTGTGAAAATTGATGAAAAATTCTAAAATTTATAGAAAATATGTGCTTTAAATTCTACATTGAAATTTTGGTTAGGTTTGGAATAAGGAGCAAATCGCACAAGTTTTATTTTCCGAGCCCAGGGACGAAATTAGAGTTTATGGAAATGTTAAAGGCAAAATAGTAATTTTTCCTAGGACGTAGATTGAGACCTAAAAAGTATGAAATGTATGAAATTGATGACTAAAGTTATTTATATAGATCCAGACAACTCAAATTTCAAGTTAGAGCGAGGAAAAGAAAATGTTTCAAATTAGTAGATTTTATATGCGAACAAGTGTCGAGGTAAGTTCATGTAACTTAATAGGGCATATAATTATGTTAAAATAAATGTTGTTATTGTTTGAAATGTGATCATTGTTTGTTTGAATTACTTGGATGTTATAATATGAGAAATTAATGCATGATTCAAAATGGTGAAAAAGGGTTAAGTCCCGATTGAATATTGAATTCCGATTAATATCTGTGCTTTTCCAAAATGAATGAGGTTCTGCATTTGCTGCTGACGGGATTTAGCTCGGACAAGTGTTCCTATTAACGTCATTATAGAAAGGATTTAGCCCAGACGGGTAATACAAATATGGTACCTCTCGAGTATATGATATAATTAGGGTTTAGCCTAGACTGGTAATCCTAAATAAGCCCTTCTGAGCATACGTTCGATAAAAGATTTAGCCTGGACTGGTAATCCTGTTATATGATATGTGGCTCGAGAGTGTGTTCTTGATTAAATGCCCGAACGGGTACTCTTGAATAAGAAATTGACAGATTATTGAATTGTATGCCTCGAGTGTACTACTTGAGCATCCATCGGAATTTCAATGATTCAATGGACATAAAATTTTTTACATGGCATGAGAATTATGAGATGAAATAATAATGACTTGAAAGAGTATTGCATAATGAGCTCATCTATGTTTTCTTTATTGATATGGAGATTTTGGTGACTAATATGTTTGATTGATTGCATGTGGTTAGAAAGTTTTGCTAATGGATGGAAAACATGATATTGTATGCTTATATTTAATAAATGGGATTGATAAGTTTAGTTTTCCATTATACGAACTTACTAAGCAAGTAATGCTTACTCCATTTTATTTTCCCTATTTTATAGTGGTCGGGAGCTCGTAAAGGTTGGAAGATCGTTGGAGTATCGTCACACTATCAAATAGCTTATTTTGGGCATGTATAGGACAACTTGACCATTAGTGGCTTGATAATGATGTATGTAATCTAGCCATTGGAATGGCTAGAAATGGTCATTTTGATATACTTGTAATGTCATGCTATGGTAGCTAAATATATGTTACCATGATATACTTACATGTGATATGTAAAGTATATGAGATCAAATGTTGTTATTACCTAAGCTAAATCAAGGTAAGTTATAAACGCACATGCATGTAATGGTATTGTAACAGCCCGAATTAGGGCCTAGTCGGAATAGTGGTTTCGAGACCACAAATTCAAAGTATAAAATTTTATTTCACGATTATTTTTGAGATTATGGCATGCTTGCATGATATTGAGAAAATTTCATGATGGAAATTTCATAAGTTAGTGACTAATTTGTCCTTTAGGACTAAATTGTAAAAGTTTCAAAATTGAGTTTCTAGAAGGTTTAAGTATGAAATAGCATAAGGGAAATTATTAGGGGTCCTTATTTGGCAATTAAACCAATTTTAAGCATTTTGGACAAAAATACCCATGGAAGGGTAAAATTTCAAAGAAAGGGTGTAAGGGCATTTTGGTCATTTGGTTAATTAATGAAATAAAAAGGGAAAATAAGCCAAAAATAGGTTCATCTTCTCCATGTACCAGTTGAATTCTCTAAGGACTCCATAGCTAGGGTTTTCTTCATTTTCAAGCTCCAAATCAAGAAACACAAAGCCTAGACCGAAACTAGGGAAAATGTAAAGTAGTGGACTAAATCGAGCATTCGCCCACATTTTGGACTCGAAGTAAGTTGTATGTAATAATTTAGCTGACATGTTATGTAAATTCATTATAATGACTTTCTTTGGAAATTGTGATATTTCATGAAGACATGGATAAAATTTTGTATGAATTATGTTAAGTTCCATGATATTGAGTTGTTGAAGCAATGGATGAGATTCATGAGATTATTGATGTGAAATTTTACCAATAATTTATGAAAACATGAAAAGATAAATTATATGCAAGTTTGAATGATATGAAGGATACCATAATCATGCCATGAGTATTGTAGGTCCCATGTAAGACCATGTTTGGGACACGGCATCGACACCGAATTGAGATCCCATGTAAGACCATGTCTGGGACATGGCATTGGCATCGAGATGTGATTCTTTGTAAGACCATGTCTGGGACATGCCATGCGTATTCGAGATGAGGTCTCGTGTAAGACCATGTCTGGGACATGGCTTCGGCACCAAGAGGAGATAAGGATCCCCTGTAAGACCATGTTTGGGATATGGCATGGGTATCCAATATGAGATTCCGTGTAAGACCATGTCTGGGACATGGCATCAGCATCAAAGTACGATATCGTGTAAGACCATGTTTGGGACATAGCATCAGCATCAAAGTACGATCTTGTGTAAGACCATGTCTGGGACATGGCATCGACATCGATGTGTGATCCCATGTAAGACCATGTCTGGGACATGGCATGGACATCATTTCATGAGACTGACTTACGGGTATCCTTCGGTATTCTAAAGAAATCTTAGAAGAGTAAAGTATCCAAGGTGATAAGTTTCAAGAGAAAGGCTAAAGTTTCATGTTAAGTGTTGCAGGTATATACGACTAAGTATAAGATATTGAGAGTATAATGTTATGAGAAATACAACATGAAAAGCATGAGTAAGTAAATGAATGAGCAAGTCATGAAGATGAGTAAGGAATTTACATGAAACTTCATGATACTTATTTGAGTGATATTTTCATGATTTTGTTGCTATTTTATTCATGCAACTTACTAAGCATTTTATGTGCTTACTCTTTCCTTTACCTTTTCCATGTAGATTTGCCGTATCAGCTCAGGGATCGTTAAAGTCGGAGCTCAAAGTCACACTATCAAACCATCCATATTGGTATAGTAAAGTTGGTCATTTTGATGTATGGCATGTATAGGAGGCTTGATCATTTTGTTAAGTGTCATTTCGTGTAGTCAAGTAGTGTTGTAATGGCCCTTGAAAATGGCCTAATATTGCCTAACTCATATTTTATACAATGAAGATGAAATTTATGAATGTTCAACCTTGCATGTTTAAGTATAGTAAAGTGTATGAGAATGATATGTATGTTGGCATTAGGAAGCCTTAATTTTGAATATTTAGATAATATGTTATGCCTTTTTATGTGTTATGGAAACAGGCTTTGTGTTTGGTTGTATTTCAGGGTGGCATAAGGCTTGGAAAATAGCCTATTATTGTCTACACGGTTGAGCATACAGGCGTGTACTTATGCCGTGTGTGACACACGGTCAGCATCAAGGGTGTGTAAACAGGCCGTGTGTCCCCTACATCCAATTTAGTTAAGTCAGTATAGAATAAAGGTTGTGCACGCGGGCGTGTGCCTTGGCCGTGTGCACCTCTGATGATTATAGTGTTTAAGTCAGAATGCTCCACGGGATGTTGACACGGGTGTATCTAAGCCGTGTGAGGGACACGAGCCATAGACACGGGCGTGTGCTCAAGCTGTGCCAAAACCCCTGTAGGTTGAAAATAAAAATAAATTAGACACGGACTAAGGACATGGGCATGTGAGACCACACGGCCTGCCCATACAGGAGTGTCCCATCTCACACGGACGTGTGACCCTATTTTAGGTAAAAAAATTTCTAAGCTCCCAGAAGTTCTCGGATCGGTTCCGGAATGCACCCGATATATGTTTTAGGCCTCTTAAGCCCATAATAAGGATATTAAGAGATTGAATAACAAGTTTTCAAAAAGAAAACAAATTTTATAGCTGAGATTTCAAGATTTAGTATAACTTAGTAAGGTAACACCTTATTCCCCGTCCTGGCATCGGACTCGGGTAAGGGGTGTTACAGGTATGCCATTATGAATAATGAGATTTGTTTAATTTCAATGCTTGGAATGGTTGGTATTGGATGTGTGTTTCAAGTGCAGATCTTGGGTGTGATTTTGGGTGAGAAATGAAGCTAGAAATTGCTTTATTTTGTCTACACAAGCAGACACACGGGCTTGTGTCTAGACCATGTGTGACACACGGCCTGGTAACATGGGCATGTGGTTAGGTCGAGTGTCCCCTGCACCTAAATTTTGAGAAACAGAATGCTCAGAATTGAGCACATGGGGTAGAGACACGGGCGTGTGTCTCAGCCGTGTGAGGTACACGGCCCAGAACAAGGGCATGTCTCTTGGCCGTGTGAACCCTGCACCAATTTTTCAAATATTTTAATTAACCACATGGCCTAGCACACGGGCGTGTGACTCTACACGGCCTGACCACAAGGGCGTGTCCCCTACCACATGGGTGTGTGACTCTTATTAGTGAGAAAATTTTTGGGATTTTGCGAAAAATTCCTCGAGATCCTGATTTGATCCCGAATTAATTTTAATGCATGGTATGGGCCTCGAGGGCTCTACTAAGGGATGTTATAACCAATCTCGGAAAAAGGAATAGTGTTTGACTCGATTTATTTGAAAGTGTTCTGTAATCTCCGGTAATGCCTTGAAACCCTATTTCGACAACTGATACGGGTTAGAGGTGTTACAGAAGCAATGAAAATGCAATACCCAAACCTATTTTTTGGTAAGATTTTCGGGGACAAAAATTCCTTTAGGGAGAGTGTTGTAACAACCCGTTTTTAGTCGTTTCAGAAATAGTGGTTTCTAGACCACAATTTGGATGAGTGAGTAAATTTTATAATGTTTATTTTATGTTTATATGGTTATATTGGGTTCGTACTAGATTTTCATGAAGAAATTTTAATGTTTGAATAGTTGATTAAGTAAAAATGACTAATTTGTAAAAATTGCAAAGGTTGGTTTCTATTAGTTAAATGAACTAAATAACTTTATAATGGTAAATTCATGGACTTGGATAGTAATTTCTCCATGTTTAAAGTTATTGGATAATATTAGATTGGTTTTGGTGTAATTTAATAGTTTTTAAAAAAGTTAATTTAGTAAATGAATAATTAAGTTAAAAGATTAAACAAAACAAAATATGAAGTTTTTGCCTTCTTCTCTATTTAGCCTTGCAAAACCGATTCCTCCATTGTTGTGGAGAAAAAATCTCAGCCAAGCTTTGCTTTTGTGTTTTGTATGTTTTCAAGCCCTGTTTTTATTTATTTTTGTGTTTTTTAGCTCATTTTAGCTTAGCCTATGTAGCTGGGGGGTTAATTTGCAATATTATTATAGGTTGAGGGCCTTTCCATGATTGAGTTTGTATGTGTTTTGATCTTAATTGATAGATTACTAATTTTTATTGTTAAAAAAGCATGTTTTTTTGGGTGATTTTTAGAGAATTTAATGTTTAAGGATTAATTTGTTTAAATGATAAATTATATATATTTTGTAAAATGAGGAAAAAGTGTGGAGTGATATGAGAATAGGGAAAAATTGGCTAGCATATTTTGTAACAGCATATTTTTTAGTGGTGTCAAAAATAGTGATTCCGGGGCCACCAAATCTAACGAGTAAGTTTGTAAATATTATATTTAATATTTACGAGTTAATTGTGACTTTGAAAATGTTTCTGATATAGTGATTTTTGTTTTACAAGCGATTTATTAAGTTCAAGTGGTAAGACCCTAAGGTCAAGTCGGTTTAGAAAATGAGGTATTGGGACCTCATTTCTATAAATCAAGTGGTAAATATTTTTATAAATATTTATGGAGTGTCATTAAGGTGGTATTAAAGTTTCGTTGAAAACTTTTAACATTTCAATAGGTAATTAATTAAAAAGTACTAAATAGTAAAAGATGTAAAATTTGATCACTATTTGATTTCAGTAATTAAATGGTTAATTGAATAAAGGAAAAGGGACTTAAACGGTAATTAGACGATTTAAGAATGTAGTGGACGATTTTGGGTATCTAAATGCATGAAAATTTAATGTTTATTAAATGGACAAAATGGTAATTTGATTATTAAATTAAATAAAATAAATACCAAAATGTTTTATCATCAATTTTGTGTCTTCTTCACAAATTGAAAGAAGAAAGAAGCCATGGTTATGGAAGCTAGGTTCGGCCATGTTTCATTCCTTGCATGGAAGCATCTAAACTATCAATTTGTTGTAATTTTTATGTTTTTGAAATCTTTGCAACTAGGTTCAACTAGCTCGTACCTTCGATTTTGAAATTGTTAAAGATTTTGAATATTGCCATTGATGAATATTTTTTGTTGTTAAATGATGAAATTGTAATGTTGATTCATAATTAAAAGTATTTTGCTAAGTGATTTTTGATGAATTTTTTTATTAGGGACTAAATTGTTAAATTAATAAAAGTACATGGATTTAATGTCAAATTGTTGGATAAATGAGATGTTATGGATACCATGAACATTTGGCTATGCTCAATTTTGGGTAAAAATGATTAATTTGCATGTTTTGGGCCCAAGGACTAAATTGAGGGATAATTTTGTAAAATGTAAAAAAATACCAAATTACATAAAATACATTTTTTTACTACCTAAATTGATAATTTCAATGAAATTATTAATTTAGATCAAGATCGGGTGAAAATTTGAGGAAAATGAAAAATTGCCAAAATGCCCCTGAACTTTGGTATCTCTACAATTTAGCTAGGTAAGTTCGTATGAACTGTATTCTATATAATTTTGATTAAATTGAATATTAATTTGTGATTATATTGTGATTAAATCAATATATATGTTAGTATGCAATTTACTGTGTTACGATACAATGTAAATCCAACGACATACGACGATTACTGAGTCCAGTTTGAACTTTAAGAATTCGTAAGATACAAATGACATGTCATCAGAGTTACTGATTTGTTTGAGGTCCTGCATGTGTTGCGGACACACCATAGCTCGTATGAGCTTACCGATTTACAGCTCGTGAGAGCTTACTGATTCTCAACTCGTATGAGCTTACCGATTTACAGCTTGTGAGAGCATACCTGTTCATAGCTCGTATGAGCATATGTATAGGAATTGATGGATTACATTTTAGCACACTATGTGTGAGCTATCCTGGGCATCCAACGATATTCTAAATGGTTTAATGGGCAATGTTTTGTTATGAGATGATATGAGTTTGATATGAACTATTACAAGTATTTACATGAAATACATGGAAATGACTTTACATGATGTATTGATACATGATATGGATGTTACATGTTTATGGAAATTTGATTAATTGTTGAGTTCATCCATGATTATTGATTCATATATGAATTTACAAGACTAACATGGTTGGTGTATATGTGCTTAGGCTTTGGCCAAGTTGTGGTTGGATTATACCACGTTAAACTTATAAGTTTACATTAAAATGGTTAATGCCTAAATGGAAATATGCTTATGATCACGAAAGGGTGGTAATGTTTAAATAACGTAATTCCTATTGAAATGGTTTACCTTGTGGTTATTTCTAAAAAGAATTATGTTTAAATGCACTAGCTTTTGGCTATGATTGAATTATATGCTTATGTCTTGTGTGTTATGCATACAAATCGGGTGTGGAAAGGTAATGAAATAGTAAGTTCATACCTAAAGTCTAGAATGATGAAAAAGGGAATGATGAATTAAATTGATGTTATTTAAGCTAATGAGAGTAAATGCAATGGAAAGTAACAAATGCAAATGAAAGTAAGAAAACTTGAAAGGGTTTAAAGTTATTTAAAATACTACTATGCTAAGGATGATATGTATAAGTGATGCTGTGGATTTATTTACCTTGTGAGTTGTTGAATATAGTTTCATGAATCTTGTGGTATCGATATTGGATTACTCTTGATATGTATAAAGTTCATATTTGAAATGAATTGATATGATTAAAGTTTATACGAGCTTACTAAGCATTCATTGCTTACATAGTTGTTTTCCTTTACTTTTCAGATTATCAGAAGCTTGATCGGGTTGGAAGCTAGTTGGAGATCCATCACACTATCTATCGGCTCTATTGGTAATTTCGAATGTTTTGATTTTGGTTATAATGGCATGTATAGGCATTTTTGGCTAATGTTTGGCCTATGTGTTTTGGTTGTTGAAATAGCCATATGGTTTGGCTTGTGTTATGGTATCTTGGTTGTGATTATGGTATTTTGAATGTTGATAAAGGTTTGGTTTTTGGCATGTGTATAAATGGCCTTTAATTAGTTGATATCATGGCTTATTATGCTAAAAATGTGTAAGTTAGAATGATTGATTAAGTATTCACATTATAAATGTCTTGTTGTAATTTGGTACATTTGCCATAAATGACGTATGTGATCTTTGGTTAAAAAACCTGTATACCTGTCAACAAGCATTCATAATCTATCAAGAAACTTCAAAATGCTCAAGCATTCAACAATGGCATCTTTAAAAATTTTTAACAATTTCGAAAACAAAGGTACGGGCTAGCTAGATTAAGCTGCAATGAGGTCAAAAATGTAAAAATCATTAAAAATGAGACAAAAATCGCACCTTAATCAAGATTCAAAGCGGCTGAATGTTGCAAACTCTAAAATGGTGTTATTCATTCTTTAATTTCATCTAAATGGTGAAGATGATACCAAAATATGATTTTGGTTTTATTAATTCTAATTTTAATAACTAATTTACCATATTAACCTTTTAATTAAACCATTTAAAATACATATAACATATCCATGAAAGTCCACTCACCTTATGAATGGTCTAATTACACTTTAAGGACTTCCACTAATAAATTTTATAGCCATTTAATACTTTTAACTAATAGATCTCAACTTTTACGCTTTACGCGATTTAGTCCTTTTTACCGAATTAAGCATTTAAATGGTAAAATTTCTTAACAAAATTTTATACTATCATTCTATCATGTTGTAAAACTTATTAAAATAACAAAATAAATATTTTGACTTTGGATTGTGGTCCCAAAACCATTGTTCTGATTAACCCAAAAAACGGGTTGTTACAACGAGAAGTTAGTTTTCTTGGGCATATAGTATCTGCTGAAGGTGTCAGAGTAGATCCAAATAAAATTTCAGCATTTGTTAACTGGAAACCACCAAGGAATGTGTCTGAAGTCCAAAGTTTTCTTAGACTAACTAGTCATTATTAGAGGTTTGTAAAAGGTTTTTCAATGATAGCTTCTCCGATGACCCGACTATTGCAAAAAGATGTGAAATTTGAATGGACTGATAAATGCCAGCAGAGTTTTGATAGATTAAAAGCTTTATTGACAAAAGCTCCAGTGTTAGTTTAGCTAGAATCGGGTAAGAAATTTATAGTTTACAGTGATGCGTCATTGAATGGAATAGATTATGTTTTGATGCAAGAAGGTAAAGTAGTGGCTTATGCTTCAAGACAGCTAAAGCCACATGAAAGAAACTACCCGACACATGATCTTGAATTGGTAGCCATTGTGTTTACATTGAAAATCTGGTGGCATTACTTGTTTGGTGAAAAATGTCACATATTCACTCATCATAAAAGTTTGAAATATTTAATGTCACAGAAGGGTTTGAATTTGAGGTAGCGTAGATGGCTAGAATTATTGAAAGATTATGATCTTTTTATTGATTACCATCCGGGAAAAGCCAATGTAGTGGCAGATGCTCTGAGTAGAAAATCTCTATATACCTTGCGAGCTATGAATACCCAATTGTCATTATTTGATGATGCTTCAATTATAGCTGAGTTAAAAGCTAGACCAACATTTTTGTAGTAGATTTTTGAAGCTCAAAAAGATGATGATAAGTTACAAGCAAAACGGATACAGAGTGAATCGACTCCTGACCTATAATTTTAGATCGTGACTAATGGTTGTTTGTTATTTAGAGGCAGAATATGTGTACCGAAAGGTTCAGAACTAATACAGAAGATTTTGAATGAAGCTCATAATGTATTGTGGCCAGGAATGAAACAGGATATGTTTGAGTTTGTATCTAAATGTTTGATATATTAGCAGGCAAAAGCTAAACATCAGTTGCCTTCTAGACTTCTACAGCCAATTACAATACCAGAATGGAAATGGGAGAGAATTACTATGGACTTTGTATCGCGGTTACCCCTGTCTCCAAAAAAGAAAGATGTCATATGGGTAATTATTGATTCGTTGACAAATTCTACCCACTTTATTCCGGTACGTATAGATTATTCCTTGGATAGATTAGCTAAGTTGTATGTTTTTGAGATTGTCAAATTGCATGGAGTGCCTGTCTCCATCATTTCAAATAGAGACCCTCGGTTTACATCTTAATTTTGGAGCAAGTTGCAAGAAGCTCTGGGTACACAACTACATTTTAATATTGCATTTCATCCCCAAAAAGATGGTCAATCTAAATGGGTAATACAGATCTTGGAAGATATGCTTCGATGTTGTATACTTGACTTTGAAGGTAACTAGGAAAGGTATTTGCCCTTGGTTGACTTTGCTTATAATAGCAGTTATCAGTTCAGAATTAAGATGGCACCATGAAGCTTTTATATGGTCGTAAATGTAGAACTCTATTTTATTGGATAGAACTTAGTAAGAAAAAGTTACACGAAGTAGACTTAGTCTGTGAGACTGAGGAAAAGGTGAAAGTAATTCAGGAAAGTTTGAAAGCGGCCTCTGATCGTCAAAAGTCCTATGTTGATCTTAAACAAAAAGAAATAAAGTTTCAGGTTGGTGATAAGGTATTCTTGAAGGAACCACATTGGAAAAAAGTTCTTTGATTTGGTCATAAAAGAAAATTGGGTCCATGGTTCATTGGGCCATACGAGATTTTAGAGAGAATTGGACCGGTAGCATATCGGTTAATTTTACCGTCGAAACTTGATTAGATTCATAATGTTTTTCATGTGTCTGTGCTACGGTGGTATCGATCTGATCCTTCACATATTATCTCTCGACAGTGGTAGAGATCTAGCTTGATATGACATATAGTGAAGAACCTATTAAAATCTTAGCTCGGGAAACAAAAAAGTTGAGAAATAAAAAGGTAGCATTAGTAAAAGTTCTTTGGCAATGACACGGTAAAGAGGAGGCTACCTGGAAACTGGAGGATACCATGAGAAAATAATACCCAAACCTTTTTACTGGAAAGATTTTCGAGGATGAAAGTCCTTAAGGGGGTGAGTTGTAACAGCCCAATTTTAGTGAGATTGGAATAGTGGTTTCAAGACCACAAATTTGAATCGAAAATAAAATTTATTTTTATTTTATTATGTGGTTCGTATTATGTTAGGAAGGTCATGTAAAAATTTTGATAAGAAAATTTTACTAATTATGAGGCTAATTATGAGAATGACTAAATTGCATAAAATGCAAAAGTTAAATTTTAGTAGCTATAAGGATTAAATAGCTATGGAATTCAAAACTTGAGGTATTTTTATGGTAATTAGACCATTAAAGAAATTATGTAGATATTTTGATGACTCATCTATGGAAATTTAGAAAAAAGGCATGGACTAAATTGGAAATAAGAAAAGTTAATTAATTAAAAGAAGAGAAAAGAAAATATCATCTTATTTTTTCTAATATCTTCAACCTAAAATACATGGAAACCTTAGGAGAGAGAAAATAAACTTTCAAGGCTTGATTGGGTAAGTTTCCTTGTCCCGTTTTTAGTAATTTTGACATTTTTGAAACCGTGATAGCTTAATTTATATGTTTGGGGGACTAATTTGAAAAGTTATTAAAGTATGGAAAATGGGTCATGGATGTATATGCTGAAAATTTGAAATTTATGGTAGAAAATGAAAGGTAGTTGATAGATAAACAACTTTTACAAAGTGATTTTTGATGAAAACATGATTTAGGGACTAAAATGCAAAGTTGTAAAATTTAAGGAAAAATGATGAATTTTTATGAATACTTGTGCTGTAAAATTTATAATAGCATTTTGGTTAGGTTTGGAATAGGGAGTAAACTGCACAAGTTTCATTTTCTAGGCCTAGAGACAAAATTGAAATTTATGGAAAAGTTAGGGGCAAAATGATAATTTTTCCTAGGACGTAATTTGAGTCCACTTGTGTATGAAAAATGAGGATTGATGATTAAAATTGTTTATATTGATCCAGACAACACAAATTCAAGATTAGATCGAGGAAAAGAAAAAGTTTTGGATTAGTAGAAGTTTAAACGCGAACAAGTGTCGAAGTAAGTTCGTGTAACTTAATCGAGCACGTAAATATGTTTAATTAAATGTTCTGTTTGAATGGAATGTGAATTATATTGATGTACATTATTTGAATACTAAATTGAAAATTTGAATGCATGCTTGAAATAATGAAAAAGGATTAAGTCCAGATTGAATATTGAATTCTGATGAATATATGTGTTTTTCCGAAATGAATGAGGTTCTTAACTCAGACCGGTAATCCTAATATAACACCTCTTGAGTATACATAACGATTTGAGTCTAGTCTGGACTGGTAACCTTAGTTGAGCTTTTCTGAGCATACGATTTATAAACGATTTAACCTGGACTAGTAATCCTATTATATGATATGTGGCTCGAGAGAGAGTTTCCTTGATTCAGTGCCCTAATGGATACTCTTGAAAAAGAATTGACGGGTTATTGAATCGTACACCTTGACTGTACCACTTGAGTACTCATTAGAATTTCAATGATTCAACGGAGACAACTCTTGATATGTTACGAGAAAATGAGATGAAATGATAATGGCTTGAAAGAGTATTGAATGATGAGCTCATTTATGTTTGCTTGATTGATATGGAAATCCTGGTGACTAACATGTTTGATTGAATACATGTGATTAGGAAGTTTTGCTAATGGATGGAAAACATGATATTGTATAATTGCCTTTATTAAATGGGATTGGTAAGTTTAGTTTTCCGTTATACGAACTTACTAAGCATGTAACGCTTACTTTGTTTTATTTGTCCCTGTTTTATAGTGCTCGGAAGCTCGTGAAGGTTGGAAGATCGTTGGAGCATCGTCACACTATCAACTAGTTTATTTTGGGTATATATAATTGAATCTTTTGTTATAATGGCATCTATAGGACAACTGGACCATTAGTGGTTTGATAATGATGTTTGTAATCTAACCATTGGAATGGCTAGAAATGGTTGTTTTGAAATACTTGTAATGTCATGCTATGGTAGACAATTATATATTAAGTATGTTATTATGATTTAATCACATGTGACATACTAAATAGAGAAGATCAAATGTCGTTAATACCCAAGTTAGATCAAGGTAGGTTATCAACATACATGTATGTAATGGTATGCTACGATGAATGGTGGAAATTGCCTAGTTTAAATGCTTGAATTGGTTGGTATTGATGTGTGTTTCAAGTGCAGGTCTTAGGTGAAATTTTGGGTGAAAAATGAAGATAGAAATGGCTTTATTTTGTCCACACAGGCAGACACATGGGCGTGTGTCTAGACCGTGTGTGACACATGGCCTGGTAACATGGGCATGTCGTTAGGCCGTGTGTCTCCTGCACCCAAATTTTGAGAAACAAAATGCTCAGAATTGAGCATACGGGCAGAGACACGGGCATGTGTCTTAGTCGTGCGATCCACACGGCCTAGCACCGGGGCATGTCCCTTGGCCATGTAAAACCTGCACATATTTTTCGAAAATTTGAATTAACCACACGGCCTAGCACACGGGCATGTGACTTGGCTGTGTGAGATCAATTTGTTCATAAGTTGCAAAACAGAGAGTTATATGGGTAAAGGACACGGGCGTGTGAACCCCACATGGCCTGACCACACGGGTGTATCCCATACCACACGGGCGTGTGACTCTTTTTTTTGAAACAAATATTCAGATTGGGCTTTATTAGAGGGAACCACATAAACTTACAATAGTCCAAGAAAACAATCTGAAACAAAACAAAAGAAAGGCCCAAATGTAACAACAGCCCGTCTAAATTAAAATTCACAAAAATAAAATAAACAATTAAGAAAAATCTAGAAATTCATAATTAACGCTACTGCTTTGCCCAATCAGAAAACTCTACTTACCATCCCATCAGTCTGCCATTTCTTCTTCATGACGGTTTCATATTTCCAAGAATGCTTTTACCACCAAAACTTTTAATATACCCATTTCAAACTTCCTTTCTTCCTCTCTTGCATTACCCATCATCAATTTGGTTCGTGTGCCTTATCATTTTCTCTCAGATTTTCTGCGTACCCAGGGACCTTTCCTACCAGGTACACCTCTTCCTTCTTCAACAATTCAGTCGCTAATGTATGTGCTCGACCATTTGCTGTTCTTGGGGTATATTCAAACTTTAAGTTCTGGGATCTAGACATCATCTGATGAATATCTAGTATATATGCTCCAATTTGTGATTTATCTTGTCTTCTTATCTTACACTTTTTTATTACTGTTAATGAATCGCCTTCTATTATAACCCTTGGCCATTGTATGTCTATGCTGAGTTGGGCCACTTTTTGGCAAGCGAGTGCCTCTGCATCAAAGGCTGAGGGCACATCGTGATTAATCTCTAAACTTGAAAGAAGAATATTCCCATCGCAGTTTCTCGCCACAATCCCCAAAGCCTATTGACAAGATTGCCCATTTTATGCTCCATCAAAATTTATCTTTACTACCAGATCAGGTGGGTGCTTCCATCTTCTGATTTATTATAATCTTTTTCAATTTCTTTCTTCAACCCCGTTTTACTTTGTAATATAGCTATGAAAAAAAACTCGCTATTTCTTTCCCAGATTTATTGACTTTCCCATGCACTCTAATATTCCTGTCTCTCCAGATTGCCCATAATGCACAACAGAATATTCTACACCAGGAGGAATTATTTTGATCAAAAACCCAGGTAAGCCACTGTATGGACTCCAAGTAATAGCTCTGCAATAAATTCGGGATTAATAACTCATTCCATATTGACACTGAAATAGGAGATCCACGAAATAGATGATCCATGGTTTCTACTTCTGTTCCACATCGGGGACAACTTGTATTATTTATGAACTTCCTGTATTGCTTATTAATTCGTGTAGGCAAGTAGTTCCAAGATATTTTCCAGATTATAATCTTGATTTTTGAGGGTAGATTTAGGAGCCATAATTTTTTGTAAAAAGTCATATAGTCGATTTGTAAAGCATAAGCTCTAGGATCTTCTTGTAATAGTTTATAGGCACTCTGAATCGAATACTCTCCTGATGGTTCACCACTCCAAGCTAGTAGATTGCCATGAGGTTCTTTCGCGAATGGAATCTGCAAAATCTTTCTACCAATCTACTTCGAGAAGGTATTAACAATCAACTCTCTTTTCCATTTTCTGTCATTATTATCACTAAGCTCAGCAACTTTAAAATCACTCACATTATTAACCAAAGACGATAATCTGAAGTTACTTGCGTCTGGAATCCAAGCATCATTAATGGCTGAAATATTCGTACCCCTACCTACTTTCCAACAAACTCCTTTTTCCAAAATACCTTTTGTCGCCCATATGCTTTTCCACGTATACGAACTATTATTTCCCAAACATGAATTTAAAAAATTCTCATTCGAAAAATGCTTTGCTTTAAGTACTTGCGCAACTAAAGAATTTGGGCTATTTATAATTCTCCATCCCTGCTTTGCTAATAATGAGATATTGAATTGCGTCATACTCCTAAAACTCATTGCCCCCTTTTCTTTTCAACAACACATGTGCTTCTATTGGCACCAATGTATACCTTTTTTCCTATAACCTTTTTTGCTACCGAAATTTTGAAAAAAGATTTTCTAACTCCCCACATAAAGATTTTGGAAGAAGAAAGCATGACATAGCATAGGTTGGAATTTCTTGAAGCACTGATTTAATGAAAACCTCCTTGCCCACTTGTGATAATAATCTATTGCTCCACCTTTCAATTCTACAGTAAACCCTCTCTTTAAGATTTCTATAAGATTCTTTCTTTCGCCTGTCAATCACGTTCGGAAGTCCTAAGTACTTTTCTAGATTTGTAGATCTTCTTACCCCCAAAAATGTCAAAATTTTATCTTTTATCTCTTCTAATGTGTCCAAACTATAAAAGATCGTGGATTTATTAAAATTCACACATTATCTTGAACATTATCCATATTCTTCCAAGATTTCTTTCAAAACCTCTACTCCCATGCTTGTTGCTTCACCAAACAATATACTATCGTCAATGAAAAGTAAATGTGAAATCTCTAGACCTCTTCTACTGGCCTTTGCACCTTTTTATCAAGTCCTCTTTTATTGACAATCTCTTTTATTGCCAATCTCATTAGCGATGTTAATCCCTCACTAAAAAAAAGAAAGAGAAAAGGACTAAGAGGATTTCCTTATCGTAACCCTCTAGTAGGTTGAAAATTTCTTCCCCTTCCTCTACTTCCTCTATTGATATTCACTACATAAGAGACTGAAGTAACACATTTCATTATTAGTGCCGTCCATTCCTTTGCAAAACCTATCCTTAACATTACTTCCTTTAGAAAATCCCATTCGACTATATCGTAAGCTTTACTCATGTCAAGCTTCATTGCCTTGTACCTTTTTTCTCCTATACGTTTTTGTCAAAAAGTGTGTAGGATTTTGTAAGCCAAGAGAATGTTACCAGAAATTAATCTGCCAGGTATAAAAGCACTTTAGGCCATGTTAATACATCTCCCAACTACTTCTTGGAATTGATTTGGAATTGTCTTCGCCACCATCTTATAAACAACCAAACATAAACTAATCGATCTAAAATTGACAAGGTTAGTGGGATTTGGGATTTTTGGAAGCAACACAATATCCGTCAGATTAAAAGAGCCTAAACTTTTATCATTATTCAAAATATCCAAACAGAAAGTTGTGACTTCTTTACCTACATGTGCCAATATTTCTGAAAAAATAATGCTGGTCAACCATCAGATCCTGGTGCTTTAGTAGGCCTCATCCCTTTCAAAGCCAGATGAACTTCTTCTGCTGTATAAGTTGAGATCAACACAGTATTTATCTCAGGTGAAATATTTTGCTCTATGCCCATTAATAAATGAGATAGATCCCTAACCCCATTTGACATAAATAGCTTCTAAAAGTATAAAGTAGCAGCCTCAGCAATCTCAGCTACATCAGTAACCTCTCCTCCTTCATCTAATTCTAGCCTAGATATTGTATTTATGCGTCTACAAATTGAGGCATATTTTTGAAAAAAGGCAAAATTCTTATCTCCTAGTTTGAGTCAATTTGCCCTTGCTCTTTGTTCCCAATACATTTCATCTTTGTCAATTTGCATATTAAGGTGAATTTTTGTATCAATAATCTTTGCCATCGTGTAATCATCCCTTTCTTTCACCATCAATTCCCCAAGTTCCTTTGTTCGCTTCCTTTTTAATCATTCTCGCCTTTTTTTTATTGTGCTTCCCATCTCTTTAAATTAGACTGTAGCCGTTCAAATTTCTCACTTATTGTGCCTATTGAAGATTCCCAAGATACCTTGATTTCTTGCTCAAGGGACTTCTCCATGGTCCACCATGCCTCAAATTTAAACCTTGGACTTTCCACACAATAGTTTCTCATTTGTGTATTTAAAAGAAGTGGACAATGATTTGACATTGTATGAGTTAAATGTTGGATATTACCTAAAAGGAAAAAGGTGTCTCCATTTTTCATTTGTAACTCCTCTATCAAGCCTTTCCTTAATATTTGTTTCTGGCAAATTCCCCCTCTCCCATGTAAACCAAATCCTTGAATACCCTAAGTCCTCTAATTGGCACTCCTCTAAAGTTTCACGGAAGGCCTCTATTCACTGCTCTTCTCATGGTATACCTCTACTTTTTTCGAAAGAAAACATGATTTCGTTGAAGTCGCCGCATACTAACCATGAATGAGATTAATCTTGACCTAATTTTCTTAATAAATTCCAGGCGGCACTCTTATTGATTACATAGGGTAAACCATAGAACCCAATGAATCTCCATTCTTCTTTGACATTCTCCTCTTTAATCATGACATCAATGTGGCTTTTTGAGAAACTCCTTAAATTGACCGTAATGTCCTCTTTTCATGCTAAGAATAATCCACGATAAGAACCCTCTACTTCAACCTCGATTCTATTCAAAAAACTATACCTTCTTTTAATCTTTTCCATACGTTTTCCATCAATTTTTGTCTCTATTAAGAAGACCATATGGGATTATGCTACTTTAATAAATAATCCAACTTTCATGCTACTCGTGGACTCCCTAATCTACGAACATTCCAACTGATACTTTTCATTGTGCTTGGTCGGCTTGCTCATTAGCAGCCGCTGATCTTACAATGTTTGAAACATCACTCTGCTCCATATTTTCAAACTCCACACATGAAAGAACTGCACATTGGACCTCTATTTCTTCGTGTTTCCTTCTTTTTGCTCCATCTTCACGTAAAATTCCAGTGCAACAATTTCCATTCTCTTCTGTTGAAGATTTCCTCTTTCTCATAATGTTATTACCTCTTCGATGATTCATTGTGGCCACTGGAGCTATTCTTTTCCAACTTCTCTTTCTGTCTGGATTTGAAATATTTTCCGACTTCATATTACTTTTGTTCACCTTTTTAACTTCTTTCATTGTAAAGCCTTCCTCTTGTAGCTCCATCGTATCCCCTGTTTAAAGTATTTGTAATTTACCTTGATTTCTCCAAAACATATTATTCCCATCTTCAATTGATTGAATACCAATTGACGCCTTTGTACTCCCTGCATAATAGCATTAAATCACCATCTTTTTTGACAAAACATTAAATTTCATACTTTCCTTCCCAATTAAATTCGATTTTGCTTTTAATGCCAAAGAGTATGGTGGATCATCTTTAATTTTGTTCTTTTCTGTAGGAGTTAGCCCAAGACAATCCTGGAGGCCATGCCCTATCCTTCCACATCCAAAACAGAACATTGGTAACTTCTCATACTTAAAAGAAATTCACAATTTATTTTCTTTACCAATTGAAACAAAAATACCTCGTTGAAGGGTTTTCTGCACATCCAGATTTATTCTAAGTTGCATGATTCTCCATTAATTTCAAATCTGATAACCTCTCAAAAAGTAACTCCAATAGCATGTAAAAGATCTTTTTTTGTCAAACTCTAGTAGACACGAACCCAAATTAATCCAGAACAGTGATGAAGTTAACCGGATCTGATTTGTCTTTATCAATTTACTCAACCTATCAAATATAATAAGATTTTTCCGAAACAACCAAGGCCGCCCCTCCATAATGGTCTCAAGATCTTCTTCTAAATCAAACACAATGATCTTCTTCTAAATCAAACACAATCAAAATAAAATTTGCCCTGCTGATTGAATTTCAAATTTCTTCCTTGTCTTCCATATGCTTTTCATCTGTGCCCTAAAACCTTCTAGATTGTAAGGTTTTCCTGTCCATATTGAACAGATCAGAGTTTGCTTCACACTTGGTAGCACCATTGAACATTTAATCAAAAGTTGAATAAGTTCTTCTACCAAGAGAGAGACCTCATCGCTCCTCCCTCGATCGTCGCCACCACTTTCCTCCATCCCAAGCTGCAACAGTTATTACTTTCTCGAAGACTCTAAGCAAAGCAATCTTGCCGACTTTTTTCAAACCCTTCGAGCATGTGACTTCTAATAATGAGAAAAATTTTGGGATTTTACGAAAAATTCCTAAAGGTTCCGATTTGGTCTTGAACCGATCCTAATGCATGTTTTGGGTCTTGAAGACCCTACTAAAGGAAGTTATGAATGATTTCGGTAAATAATAAATTACATAAATTATCTAAAAATATTTTGAAAGTTTTGGTAATACTCCAAAACCCTATTCCGGCAATGCTTCAAAATCCTCTTCCGACGACTGATACGGGTTAGGGATGTTACAGCTTGGGAAAAACTCAAGGCTCATCTACTTGAATCCTGATTGAATTGAAACATTCTAGTAAATTGTATTTTACCATGATAATTATTGTAAATCCTAAAGGATAAACATGTATAGAATTTAAATCCCTTAGGACCCTCTCGTTGTAGATGGGAACTAATCTTAGCCATTAATGTAATTTAATTTGTACCGTTGGATCTAGGGGAGCTCACTATAAATAAAGGCATCCCCCTTCATTTGTAATCACTTCATTCTTTCCGAGTTAAAAATATATTGAGAGAATTTACTCAAACATCTTGTGTGCATTGCTTCTTATGGCTTTTCAACTCTCTTGTTGCTCTTTTCATTTTGAGTGCTTCCACTATATTCTTCAATGCCTTAAAGAATTTCCAGGAGAATTCGTATCTTTCAAGAGCAAAGTTAACTTAAGTGCATTTGAAGCGAAGAAATCACCTAAAGTTACGCAGTTTGCCAGACTTAAGTTCTAACCCTATGATACTTAGGAGAGCATATTACTTATTAGTTGTGTTTTTTTCTTATTTTCTTCTCAATATATATCTCTAAACAAACAATATATAGGTATAGAAACAATGTAGCAGCCTAGGGGCTTTTTATATAAATAACCCAAAAAATTAATTAATTATAAGAATAACTGGGAGGAAAATTTTTATACGAAAATAACTCATTTGTTACAATACTAGATGGTGTCGCTTGACAAACCAACGGCACCACCCATTTTTCCCTTAATCATTGTCCAATTATCAATGTTTTAAAAAAAATAGTGTTACCATTGTGAAAGGAGGCACTTTTATGTATTTTTTGAAATACCTATGAAAAATATGGTATTCATGGTGGAGAAGAAAAAATGAAAAAAAGTTTCCGGTGTGTCAGGCGACACCAGTCAACTTTTTAGCTTGCTTGATGGTACCCCGTGATCTATGCTTGTTTCATAGGTAGATCTTATCTCCTTAAATTACTAATGCCACCATCAATGGATTCAAAAAAAAAAATTCTTAAATGAGATGAGAGTGGAAAAGAAGAAGATAATGGGAGAAAGATAGAGGGATGAGAGAGGAAAAAAAGATATGGAAAATAGAGATATAAAGAGAACTTAATATATCTCTTTCTTTCTCACTCTCATCTAAGATTAGTTTTTTTAATAATATTTTATCCATGTAAATTAAATGTTAAGAGTTAGCTTCCACTATATTTCTCTATTATTATTTTACCATTTCGAGGTGTCTCATAATTGCAATTGTACCAACACCACACACTTTTCTATTTTCTAAGTTTTATATTGTTATTTTTTTTAATAAAAAGTCATTTAAACTTTTATTTTTCATATTTCCTTTACAAAGTTTTTCAAAATTCTTTATATTCAATTTCTGTTTGTGTTTAATTTTTCTTTCTTGAGTTTTTCAATCCATTGATGGTTGAATTGGCAAGCCAAGAAAACAAGAATCACCTATGAAGCAAGCATCGTTCACAGGCTCCCTATTTATTATTTTTCAATTTTCTTTTTTTTCTGACTTGATTTTTTTCAACTTTTTTTTTGTTTCACCTATTTTTTAATTTCCACCGGTTCTCTACACATCGACGATACCCATCAAAAAATATTTTTTATCTTTTTCTCCGTCGTGAATACATTTATTTTTCACAAGTATTTCAATAAATAAATATGAAAGTCGCCTAAAACAATAGCCGCACTCAAAAAATTCTTCTTTTTAAACATTGATGATTAAGTCATGATTATAGTACCACTAGCTGATCGGGCGGCACTAATTAATATTTTAGCAAATAAGTCATTTTGATATATATAATTTTTCTTTCAAATTATTTTAATAATTAATTAATATTTTTAGATTATATATATATATATATATATATATGTATATGTATAAAGCAAGTAACCCAGTGTCTCAATCAACTTCATATGATAGGAAAGTCCTTCCTAATTCCAAGCAAAACTTTATGTTGAGCTCAAACTATCTTTTGTTTCTCGTTTAAATAGCGTCGTACCAACATACCAAATAATAAGAGAAAAAAATAGAAGATTTGATGATATTTGAAAGCAAAAGTGAAGAAGAAGCTAAGCAGAATGGTAAGTGAAGAAAAGGAAAGGAAAGAAAGTAATGGAGAGAGAATTGGGTTAATTAAAGGAGATGGGCATGCATGGGTTTAGATATTATTGTTTTCCCAACTAACTCAGATTTTAATATAAATTTAAGGGAGAAAATAGCTGTGTTTGAGGTGCCTTTAGCTCTGGTTGGTTGGAAATTTATTCTTCTAACTTTTTCCACTGTCGGTGGTCTCCCCTTCTCTTGCCATAATATATTGAATAAAATAAGATAAGATGGTAATTAAGTCACGATGCTGCTGGGACTAAAAAGTAGATATATGTATACAAATGTAGTTGCCGTTGCAGGATAAACAATGTGGACTACAATAACCTAAATTTAAATTTACATTTCTTTTAACTAAATTAAATGAATGATTTTTTTATAAGCTTTGTATTTGAACTTTTTATCAGTTATCCTTAATTTATTTACAAGTTTACTATTTTGGGTATATAAATTTAATTATATTTAATTAAAAAATTAGATAATATTAAATTAAGCAATCGAAACTTTTGGATTGTGGAGATTTAAATTAGGATAACATTGAAGATGCATCCCTAGCGGTTACTCTATATTGGTCTTGACCATTATATTTTATCTTATTATTTTATCTGTTGGTTAATAGCGTAACTGATCTAGTATGTTAGCAAATCTTGAAATTTGTTGGGGATCGGCTCGTATATACAATGAGAAAATAAAATTAAAAGTGAGAAGATCAAATACACAAATATATATGTGGAAAAATTCCTCTGAAGAAAATAAAAAAACCACAAGCAAAAAAAACTTCACTAAATTAGCAAAATCGAAAGAGTACAAGATGAAGATAATCTTAACAAAAACCCTAAACCCCAAAAGAACAAAGCACTTTAACTAAAACCAGAAATTCCCTAAAACTCACAAAACTCTCTAAATCTCAATGATGATGAAGATAATTAATCTAGGTTACAACAACCCCTTTTATAGGTTAAATAATCAAAGTTTAACTGAGAAACAATAGCAGAGTTTAACTAGGAGAAGAAAATCGGATTGAATTGGGAAACACATCGCCACGCTGCAACGTCATATGCCCCTTATTGGGACGTCATTCTTCGCATCACTGGGACGTCGATTAGAAAATATGTGGCACACTCTACAAAACTCATATATTTGAAAGACTTATATAAGTTTTGTATTAAATATTGAGAGCAATTATCTGCTCATTGAGGAACGTATTTTTGTGAATGCATTAAAAGAGTAAATTAAGTTTGATGCTTGCTTTTACAGCTTAAGTTCTAAGGGGAAGAACTTAGAGGTGAGTGATATAGATTTTTATATACAAAAATAAGATTACTATATCATGGTGTGATAGGACTTGAATAACTTTTTGAATTGGGATTAAAGATAGTAGATCTACTTCCTAAGCTAGGCTCTACAAATATGAAAAAACCAAACTGTGCAAACAATTCATTATGTTCATGGACTGATTCATCTGCGATCTCAATTTTTTTAATTTTTTTTTCTAAATTGACCTAAAGTTAATTTTATAATAATTTAAATAGTTTTACATAAAAATTAAATATAATAATTTATTTTTTTAGAAATATAGATTTTAAAAATCTTTTAAAAAATCAATTTAATATTTTCATAACTATAACTATTCATCTATTTATTCTTAATATTTTTTGTTGAAAATTTTGTAATAAGTAAAAAATTAATAGGATTACTAAACACTTTTGAAAATTTTTTTCTTTCAATATAATGGGAATTTCCATTGCTTCTTGGAATGAATATCAGTTAAAAACTTGAATATGAACAATTTTTAATCCCACTAGAGATATTTTTAATTAAGTAAAAATAGTAATATTTGTTAATTGAAATATTGGATTAGTTAGTGGATGAACCCAATCATTTCCTTTAATATCATAATTTACGTACCTATTTTATTAGTGCAACTTCTTGTTACTGAATTCACGCAGCATTAAAAGGAAATTACTACTCAATTTAAAAGATTTTGGACCTGAACGGTGACAATTTCTTGTACCCAATTTTCATTTTTTTGCCGACAAAGCTTTCTTAAAAAATATTATTTTGAATGTAGCGTGTTGGTCTAATAGTTAAGTTGTTTATTCTTTCAAGTAAGATCTTAATTTGAGTCATGCTAGTTATGTTGTTTTTAAAGTTTTACTATCCTCTTGTAATTCACCGAAAAAGAAATGTTTTTTCATTCATAAACTAAAATATGCAAATTGTGAAAAAATATAATGTCGGTAATGACAAAATATCTCAAACAAATAAATAAAAATGAAATAAAAATAAAGAACACACAGATTTTACGTGGAAACCCTTTCGGGAAAAAAACCACGGGCAGAGGAGAAGAAAATTCACTATGTCGAAAATTCGAATCGATACAAGATGAATAGACTATGTCTATTTATAGGCTTGTAAAGCCATATTCTATTAGGATTGAAACACTTTATCCTAATCAATATAAAATAGATGGAGTTTAATAAGGTTTAAAAAACCTTATTCTAAAATAAAATAAAAGAAGTCTAGTTCTATTTGGATATTACTTTTATTTTATTTTCCATCTTATTTTATTTAAATAAGAATTTGGGTCACTTAATTCTAACAATCTCCACCTTGACACGAATTCTCAACGAACAAGTTCTTCATCGCGAACTTTCAACGAACAAGTTCTCCACCTCTTCCATAAAACCCCTTAAGGGTTTAACTTCAACGATGAACACCAACCAAGTCTAAGCAATGCCCAAACTTGGTTATAGGAAGTGACTTAGTCATCATATCTGCAGGATTTTCATGAGTACTAATTTTGCTCACAATAATATCACCACGAGCAATAATATCACGAACAAAATGATACCGAACATCAATGTGTTTTGTTCTCTCATGAAACATTTGATCTTTTGTAAGGAAGATGGCACTCTGACTGTCACAAAATACTATACTGATTTGAAGGTCTTCATTGAGTTCACTAAATAGTCCCTTCAACCAAATAGCTTCTTTACAAGCCTCAGTAATCGCCATGTACTCAGCTTCAGTGGTAGACAAAGCGACTGTAGTTTGCAAAGTGGCTTTCCAACTGATTGCACAACCTCCAATTGTAAAGACATAACCTGTGAGAGATCTTCTTCTATCAAGGTCTTCAGCAAAATCAGCATCAACATATCCAATGACTCCATCTCTAGTTCTTCCAAACTGTAAGCAAACATCAGTAGTACCTCGTAAGTATCTTAAAATCCACTGAACTGCTTTCCAGTGTTCTTTACCGGGATTCGCCATGTATCTGCTAACTGCACTGACTGCATATGATAAATCTGGACGTGAACAAACCATAGCATAGATGAGAGATCCCACTGCACTAGTACTCAACCTCATCATCTGTTTGTGGAGACAAACCTGATGAAAGTCTAAAATGAGCTGCTAAAGGAGTACTAACAGGCTTAGCATTCTGCATATTGAACCTGCAAAGAACTTTCTCAATGTACCCTTTCTGACTTAGGTACAATTTACTTACTTTTCTATCTCTAAGAATTTCCATACCAAGTATCTTCTTTACTGGTCCCAAATCTTTCATCTCAAATTCTTCACTTAGTTGGGCTTTGACTTTTCTTATCTCTCCTTTATCTTTTGCTGCTATCAACATGTCATCAACATAAAGGAGTAGATATACAAAAGAACCATCATTGTTTTTCTTATAGTAAACACAACTGTCAAAGCTACTTCTTTTGAAATAATGAGAAGTCATAAAAGAATCAAACCTCTTGTACCACTGTCTTGGTGACTGTTTCAAACCGTAAAGAGACTTTTTCAGCAAGCAAACATAGTCCTCCTTTTCTGAGACTGTAAAACCCTCTGGTTGTTGCATGTAAATATCCTCCTCAAGTTCTCCATGCAAAAAAGCAGTTTTAACATCTAACTGCTCAAGCTCCAAATCATGCATGGCCACAATACCAAGCAAAGCTCGAATCGAACTATGCTTCACAACTGGGGAGAACACATCTGTGAAGTCCACTCCTGGAATTTGACTGTAACCCTTTGCAACAAGCCTTGCTTTATATTTGGGTTCTTCAACTCCTAGAGTCCCTTCTTTCTTTTTATACACCCATTTACAACGAATAGCCTTTTTACTTTTGGAAGTTTTACAAGATCCCATGTTTTGTTTTTGTGGAGTGATTCCATCTCCTCTTGCATAGCAAACATCCACTTTTCTGAGTATTCACAACTAACCGCCTCAGAATAATTAGATGGCTCTTGATTTGCATCTATATCTTCAGCCACATTTAAAGCATAAGCAACTAGATCAGCCTCAGCATACTTCTTTGGAGGTTTAATTTCTCTTTTAGTTCTGTTTTTGGCGATAGAGTATTGTGGTGAAGAAGCAACTTTATTCTTAATTTTTGTACTGGCTTGAGGAGTTGACTCTGTATTAATCTGATGCTCCACCTGCTTTTGATTTTCTTTATTGGAAGGATCTTTAAGAGATAAGTTAGGTAGCATAGCAGTTTCATCAAAAATAACATCTCTGCTAATCACAACTTTTCTATCTTCAGGACACCATAACTTATATCCTTTAACACCAGTTTTATAACCAAGAAAAACACATTTAATAGATCTTGGTTCCAATTTTCCATTATCAACATGAGCATACGCAGGACACCCAAAAATCTTTAAATCAGAATAATCAGCAGGGTTACCAGACCATACCTCTTGTGGAGTCTTTTTCTCAATGGCAATGGATGGAGATCGGTTGATCAAAAAACATGCAGTAGAGGCTGCTTCGGCCCAAAATGACTTTGGTAAGTTGGCATTTGATAACATACATCGAACCTTCTCCATGATCGTTCTATTCATTCGTTCTGCAACGCCATTTTGCTGTGGAGTATGACGAACTGTTAAGTGTCTCACGATTCCTTCTGACTTGCACAGTTTATTAAACTCATCAGAACAGAACTCTAAGCCATTGTCTGTACGGAGGTGTTTTATTTGTTTTCCCGTCTGTTTTTCAATCATAGTTTTCCAAGACTTAAATGCGGAAAACACATCACTTTTCTGCTTCAAGAAGAACACCCAAACTTTTCTGGAAAAATCATCAATAAAAGTTAGCATATAATTAGCTCCACCTCTCGAAGGCACTCTGGATGGCCCCTACAGATCAGAATGAATATACTCCAAAGTTCCCTTCGTGTTATGAATTCCTCTGGTGAATCGAACTCTCTTTTGCTTCCCAAAAACGCAATGCTCACAGAACTTCAGTTTGCAAATTCCTTGCCCATCAAGAAGTCCTCTTTTGCTTAACTCTGCCATACCATTCTCACTCATATGCCCTAGGCGCATATGCCAAAGTTTAGTAATATCATCATCTGATAGGGAAGAGGAGGCGACAGCTGCATCACCAGTAACAGTAGAACCTTGCAGAACATATAACTTGGCAGTCTTTCTTTGCCCTTTCATCACAACGAGGGAACCTTTAGAAATCTTCAAAACCCCACTTTCAGCTGTGTATTTGTATCCTTTTGAATCAAGAGTACTTAATGAAATTAAATTTCTCTTCAATTCTGGAACATGTCGTACGTCACTAAGTGTTCTGACAACTCCATCAAACATCTTAACTTTAATCGTTCCAACACCTACGATTTTACACGAAGCATTATTTCCCATCAAAACAACACCTTCATGCACTGTCTCGTAATTTGTAAACCAATCTCTATTGGGACTCATGTGGAAGGTGCAGCCCGAATCAAGGATCCACTCATCGCTCACTTTAGAATTGATGACTGAAGCGACTAAAAGTTCACCATCACTGTAGTCTTCTACAACATCAGCTTCACCGGAATTTTCTAGTTGTTTTCCCTTTTGATTCGCAGCCTCCCTTTTGATCTTATTCTGTAGCTTATAGCACTCAGATTTAATGTGTCCTTTCTTCTTACAGAAGTTACAAGTTTTACCTCTGTTTGAAGACTTTGATCTACCCTTAGATTTACCGCGAGGATTTCGTTCTTGTGTCCTTCCACGATCATCATCAACATTCCGATCTTGTCTCCCATGAACAATGAGACCCTCCCCCTGAGAGTCGGTTTTAGCCACAAGATGCTTCATCTTATCATACGAGGTTAAAGAATTATAAACCTCATCGACTGTGAGAGACTCACGGCTATATAAAATTGTATCTCTAAAGGTTGAATAAGACGGGGGCAACGAACAAAGTAGAATCAACCCTAGATCTTCCTTATCATACTGAACCTCCATGGCCTCCAAGTTTGAGAGAATTTCTTTAAACACTGTTAAGTGTTCGTGCACAGATGCACCTTCCTCCAAACGATGAGCATAAAGACGTTGCTTCATATGCAGCTTGCTGGTTAGAGTTTTCGACATGCATATTTGTTCCAGCTTTTTCCATAATCCAGCGGCGGTCTTCTCCTTCATCACATCTTGCAAAATTTCGTTAGACAAATGCAGATGTAACTGTGTTAATGCCTTTCGATCCTTACGCTTCTTCTCTTCATCTGTTAATGTTGAAGGTATCTTATCTATCCCTAGCAGGGCTTCATCTAGATCCATCTGCGCAAGAACTGCTTGCATCTTAATCTGCCACAACGCAAATCTGGTGTTGCGATCCAACAGCGGAATTTCATACTTCAAAGACGCCATTAACGTGATTGAGATGAAAAAAAAACCCGGAAGCTCTGATACCAATTTGTGAAAAAATATAATGTCGGTAATGACAAAATATCTCAAACAAATAAATAAAAATAAAATAAAAATAAAGAACACACAGATTTTACGTGGAAACCCTTTCGGGAAAAAAACCACGGGCAGAGGAGAAGAAAATTCACTATGTCGAAAATTCGAATCGATACAAGATGAATAGACTATGTCTATTTATAGGCTTGTAAAGCCATATTCTATTAGGATTGAAACACTTTATCCTAATCAATATAAAATAGATGGAGTTTAATAAGGTTTAAAAAACCTTATTCTAAAATAAAATAAAAGAAGTCTAGTTCTATTTGGATATTACTTTTATTTTATTTTCCATATTATTTTATTTAAATAAGAATTTGGGTCACTTAATTCTAACACAAATTATGAGTCTTAATATTTCAATTTGATTTTCAGTTCTTTTTTCTTTCTAATGCATATTTGGTATCCAATTAAATAAAACAATCAATGACACTAGAATTTTAAAAAAATTGCAATTAAATACTAAAACATTGTCCTTTAACTTTTTTTTTCATATTTGTCTAAAGTTTAAATATTCTTATTTTTTTAGATTCCATTTTAGGATTTATAAAAATTAATCTTTTTAAAATTCGTGATTAATTTTTCTAATAATATTATCTCTGAATTTGAGTCTTCTTTTTGAAAAATTAATGAGACTTATCATTGCACTCAAGATTTATTAGTTAAATATTAATTTTTGTTTCCTTGATTTTCTCTAAAATCGAAGGAAGTACAAATGTAATTTCTCTTCATTTATACTCGTCCTTAGGTTATATTGTTTGAAATGCTAGTGGGAATGAGGGATAAATCGAGATTTATTGAAGGGAAGGAGAAATCTGAAATTATATAGGAGTCCAGATGAGAATGAAGATAAACATATACAGAAATAGGTAGAGTGTAAGTTACATTGAGAAATAAAGGGTGAATACGGAGGCCATGGTAAACATGCTAAAATCTATTAGAAAATTATTAAGAAACATGGATCTAGATGATGAAATCACACTTATCAAATTTGAATTCATGCAATGGTACAACAAGGAGCACTATGGACTTCTGAAGTGAAATACATTGATTGCAAATCTATGGTTTACCACTAAAATGGTTTCGCCCAAACACGGCAAAAATTATTGGGAATTACATTGAGTCATTCAAAGGAGTCTTTTTCTTGGGTGAATATATAGGTTGTTTTATATTAAAATTAATTGATGTTTATTAAATATATAATTTATTTACTCTATTATTAAGTAAATTAAATAAATAAAATTTGAATAGAGTTAATATTTATCATTTTAAAAATATTTATTATTTAATAAAGTCAAGTTGAAAAGTTTTTTTTTTATAATTTTGCAAATGAAATATATTGGTTGAAGTTACACTATATTTTTCATGTAATATTTTGTACAATAATTGTTAATTTGTTCCAATATTGACCTTATTTGATTCTTTTAACTAGTACAAAGATTAAATCGACCCATTTAATAGTAGAAGAATTAATTTGATTCAATCTTTACAATAGAATACTTGTAGGTATATTAACCTTTTTTTTTTCTTTTAACTAGAACAAATAATAGACATTAGGAACTGCGCTGGGTTTTGATATATTTAAAATTGTGTTGAGCTAGATGTTACTAAACCATTGATGTGTTATATGTAGATCTTGTGCCTAAGTGCAGCTTTATTATAATTTATGTTTGTAATTTTTTGAATAAATTGATTTAAATAAAATTTTATTATTCACGTAATGTTTGTATTTATACTTAACAATTTTTTCACACATATAAGCAAATATTGGCGCATTGATTACCTAAAGTTCAATACTAAGTTGCATTACGTGGTTGGATCATAATGCGAGAAGACAACTTGTATTAGTAAGTAATCCAAAAGGTCTCTAGTCTGATGAATTGAAATTGAGCAAATCAGTTAAATGACAATTATATCGTCTATCAAGTCCAAATAGAGAGATACATTGTCTTGCGTATCGGAGTAGTTAGCTCCAAGAAGTTGGAGAGATAGATGGGACTGTCTAGATTGAGAATACATTGGACAAGACCCAAGTTGAATTAATCTTAGATTCATTTATGGATTAATACACTTGTGATATTCATAATGTGGCTTACCTCAATCCTGAGTACGTGTCTGACTATATGGGCCTCACTTATATACTTTGATGTATTAAAAGCTTGAGTTCAAATAACCAAAGAACAGAAAGCTAGTACGTTGTGTATACGAATTTTGCATGACATAACTTTATTTACAATAGTGGAATTCATAACACAATAAAGGGTAAATGATATATTCTCTTTAGCATTAGTTGATTACATGAAAAAGTAATATGACCCATGGGTCATTTGTCTTAGACAAATGATTTAATTATTATTTTTTAGTAATTGACTTTTTCATGAAGAAAATTGTAATGGTTACCATGAGATAAAATAGGATCACATTGGGTCAACGGATTTAACCCAAAAAGATTAAGGACATCCTGTAGGGTAACACACTCATGATAAGGTCATTAGAAAAACACTTATAAAGTTGCTTTGATAATGGTATATGTTAAGTATGACTCCTATTTCAATCAGATTTAAGAAATAATCTTCTAGTTAAACTCTATTTATTTGTTTTAATCAAACATTGATTAGTTTAGATTATTTTATTATTATTTGACTTATGAATTTAGCCTATAAATAGGCTCTTTTACAGCCTTAGAAAATACACCCATTAGAGATTAGAACTCATAACACATTTAGAGAATTTTGAGTTTACATTTTGAGGGTTCTTTGTTTTCGGGCTTTAGTTTTTATCTCCGTCTTTTGTACTCTTCATTCTTTTGCCATTATAGTAAAATTATATTTGCCCGTGGTTTTTATCCTCTTTGGAGGGGTCTTTCCATGTTAAATTTGTGTGTTCAATTTCTCAATTTATTCCACTATTTATTTTTACTTGTTGCTTAATTGGGTCGACCCCTAACAAGTGGTATCAGAACTAGTTCAATTTTTATAGATCAGCTCATTCACAGATGGCAGCAACAAGGTTTGAAATTGAGAAGTTCGATGGTGAGACAAATTTCAATCTGTGGCAAGTTCGGATGATGTCAATTCTAGTTCAAACAGGTTTGAAAAGGGTTGTTATTGGAAAAAAGCCTGGGAATCTAAATCAAACAGAATGGGAAGAGCTTGATGAAAAGACCTTGTCTGCAATCCAGTTGTGCCTCACGAATACAGTATTGCAGGAGGTATTGATGGAGAAGACCTCATCTGCCTTATGGAAAAGGTTAGAAGCTCTTTATGCAACTAAGTCTCTGGTTAACCGTTTAGTGTTAAAACAACATCTATTTACATTTTGCATGGATGAAGGTTAGCCTCTTAGAGATCACACCAGTCAATTCATTACTCTTTTAAATAATTTAAAGAACGTTGAGGTTCATATTGATGATGAAAATCAAGCTGGGCTATTATTGTGCTCTTTACCCCCTTCATACAAGCCTTTCGAGAGACCCTAATTTATGGCATAGACAAACTCTCGTTCGAATATGTGAAAGGTCATTTGTTGAGTAGAGACAAACTTGACAATGAGCTTCATTTGGATAGTAAGGCAGATAGGCAAGCTTCCGTTTTGGTAGCATCAAAGACACGAGAAAAAAAGGTGTCGCTATTGTATAAAGTTAGGTAATGTCAAAGTAGATTGTTATAAACTATGAAATAAAAAAGTCGCCGAGAGTAACAAGGAAGATGTAGCTGGTGCTAATTTGGATGATGAAAGCGGTGATGATTTCTTGTTAGTGTCAACGAGCGATAACTCCAAGCTCATGTCCAAGTGGATCCTAGATTCAGGATGTTTTTTCCACATGTGTCCCAATAGAGAATGGTTTTCCACATACAATTCAGCTGAAGGTGGAGTTATGTGCATGGAAAACAATTCATCTAGTAAGGTAACTAGTATTGGTACTATTAAAATTAGGGTACATGATGGGACGATTAGGACACTCTTAGATGTCAGGTATGTAACTGATTTACGAAAGAATCTCATCTCATTGAGTATTTTAGACTTGAAAGGATGTAGAATCAATATCGAATTGAGCGGCAAAGTATCTTGTGGAGCTCTCATTTTGTTAAAAGGTAAAAGAACCGACAGTCTTTATATTCTGGAAGGTTTTACAGTGATCGGTGAAATCGGATGTCCCTCGTCCGTTACAGAGTCGAAGTCAACTCGTTTGGAGCGGAGGCAACTTGGTCATAGGAAGGAAAAATGTATGACCGTTTCGTTGAAGAGAAGTTCTCTTTTGGATGCAGGTTTTGAAAAGTTAGGGCACTTTGTTTGTGAAAATCAGACTCGGGTTAGTTTTGATTTGACAGTATACAAGTTGAAGGCTAGAAGTCTTCCAGCTTCTAAGCACAGATTCGACTCAGTTAATTCCCTGCATAGTTCAAGATAGGCTCGTGGCGAGCTTTGGCAAAGATGGCACTATGGAAATATGAGTCAAGGTGGAGATTTGTTAAGTATGACTTCTATTTCAGTAAAATTTGAGAAATAATCTTCTAGTTAAACTCTATTTATTTATTTCAATCAAACACTAATTAGTTTAGATTATTTTATTATTATTTGACCTATGAATTTAGCCTATAAATAGGCTTTTTTACAACCTTAGAAAATACACCCATTAGAGATTAGAACTAATAACATTTAGAGAATCTTGTGTTTATGTTTTGAGGGTTCTTTCTTTTCGGGTTCTTTGTTTTTGGGTTTTCGAGGTTTAGTTTTTATCTCCATCTTTTATACTCTTCATTCTTTTGCCATTATAGAAAAATTATCTTTGCACGTGGTTTTTTATCCTCTTTGGATGGGTTTTTCCACGTTAAATTTGCATGTTTAATTTCTCAATTTATTTTTCTATTTATTTTTACTTGTTGCTTAACCAGGTTGATCCCTAACTGTATATAATAAAGGGCAGTTCAGTCATGATACCTTAGAAGGATGACTCCATGATTAGATAATATTGTAATTAATAAGTTAATAGTCAAAATTTAATTATAAATTATTTGAACCCTAATTATATATGTTCAATCAGTTCCTCTGCTAGCTCGATGTAACTTAAAATGAATTGCATATAAAATCAATACTCTAGATGTAACACCTCTTACTCGTGTTCAATGCCGGAACAAGGTACAAGGCGTTACTAGACAATAACACTTGCAACCGAACAAATTCGAGACATAAATTTGTGTTTAAAATTTAAAACATTTATATTATATCAACAAGTCCCTAAAATGGGCCTACGAGGCCCAAAACATGCTTTGGAAACAATCTGGGACTAAATCAAGAACTTTTAAAATTTTTGGAGCATTTAGAATTTTTTTTGTTTTGGAGGGTTACACGCCCATGGGGGCAGGCCGTGTGGTGATAGACGCCTGTCTGGCTCAGGACACGCCCGTGTCCTCCACTCATGTAACTCTCATTTTATGACGTCATCTTTCTTTTAAGGCCACATAGCCAAGTCACACGCCCGTGTGCTAGACCATATGGCCATCCATGTGGATGAAAGTTAGGCTATTTACCAAGCCCTTTTTCAACCAAAAACACTTACACACTTATACCAAATTTATCAACACATAACATGGCACTATTAAGCATCCAAATATTCACACATCATTTAACTAATTCATGTAAGCTTGCACGTCCACAAAAATGCATCATCGTAAACCTATAGCGTGGCCAATATTAGCCAACATCATTGGTCTTACACAAACGGACTATCGAATATTATAGGCCAACATTTTAGGCCAAATCTAGATATGACACGTACAAATGACCAAGATCCCTACATGCCATAATCCTAAGTATAAAAATCATCAATACCTAAATTATAAACTTAATAATGTGATAGGTTCTCCAACAACTTCCAACCCGAGCTAACCTGAGCACATTATAAACACGAAAAATAACAGAGTAAGCTATACAGCTTATTAAGTACATACATAAAAAAAAAAATAATTGATTAACATGCTTTTAAAAATCCTCATTATATGCTCTCAAGATAATACCATCACTATTGCATAAAATTTCACTATTTACTTATGTTCATCTCAAGCTGTTTACTCGAGTCATAGTCACTAAATTATTTTTATCTAGAGTTACGGAACTCAAAATTAAGATCCGTTAATTTTCCCTAAAACTAGACTCATATATCCCCTTACCATAAAATTTCTAGAATTTTTGGTTTATCGAATAAGTATAGTTTATTCTTTAAAGTCTCCCATGTTTCACTGCTCTATAGTTTCGATCCCTCTTTAGTAAAAATTAATTATCTCCTCATTCGAGATTCAGATAATGTTCTCGTTTATTTCTTTTAAAGATAGACTCATTAGGTATTTTAAGCATATAAATTATAACCAATAATTATTTTTGTACAATTTTTAATTATTTTCCAAAATCAAAATAGGGGATTTCAAAATCATTCTGACTTTGTCTCACAAAAATGCCAACATCTTATAATATGAAGTTCTTTTGCTTATACCGTTTCATTTGTATAAATATAGACTTAATAAGATTTAATTTCACAACTTATTCAACCTATAATTCAATTTTTATAATTTTTGGTGATTTTTCAAAATCATACAACTGCTGTTGTTCAAAACTATTTTATTGCTAATTTTACTCTTTCATGTTTTCTTGGTATTAATTTCCATTTTTCAACACTAGTAATTCATCGATTGTTTTCATATATCATCAAATTTGAGCTTCATTCATGACATGAATCTTTGGTTCATTCTTTCAAATTCATTTATCAATTTCAATTCAATAGCAATTCATTTCATTTCACTTTTTCATCAATGCACAATTCAATACCAATACTCATCCATCACTTGATTCAATTTCCATTCAATTTGATAATGCTATTACTTCATAATTTACTTACTAGTTGATACTCATTCTCATTTCTAAATTACCCGTGAAGCATGTAGCAGCCTGAATTGGGGCCTTAATAGAACGGTGGTTTCGAGACGACGAATTTGACATAGAAAAAAATTCATTTCGATTAAGTTTTAAGGTTTATTGTGTGATTGAATGCAAGAGTAAAAACCTGGTAAATAAATTTTATCGATAAAGTGCCCGATTGAGATATAGGGCTAAATTGCAAAAATTTCAAAATATGAGTTCTAGAAGCATTGAGTGTGTAATTGAATTTCATTCATAAATTGGAGGTCTTTATTTTACAAATAGAGCATTTTATAGCATGATGGACAAAAATGCCCATGGAAGGAAAAATTTGAAAGGGCATTTTGGTCATTTAGTTATTAAATGAAATAAAAAGGGAAAATAAGTCAAAATTGGTGTCCATCTTCCTCATGTATGGCCGAATGTCCCTTTTCTCCATAGCTAGGGTTTTGTTTCATCTTCTCAAGCTCCAAGTAAGTGATTCCTAGCCCAGTTTTTCTTGTTCTTCGTATTTTTGAGATCCTCGTACATTGACCTATCTTTTTATACCACTCTTTTAAGCTAGGGTTCATGTTTAAAAAAAATTACCCATATGTGACATGGAAGCATTTTGATGTTTAGTGGTAGAAAATGAAAGCTTGAAGTGTAGTAAACAACTTTTGCTAGGTGATTTTTCATGAAAATGCAATTAGGGACTAAAATGCAAAAGTTGTAAAATATGTGCATAAATTGTGAAACATTGAAAATTGTGGGCTCTATAGAAGAGAAATATGTTTGGCTAGGCTTGGGAATGTAGAAAAATTTATACATTTCATTTTACGAGCCTAGGGACTAAATTGTAAAAATTGACAAAGTTAGGGTGTAAAATGGTAAAATTTTCTATAGAATAATTTTGGGTCCAATTGAGTAATGTATGTATGGAACGAGTTAATTTTGGTGTTATAGATCAATAACAACGCGAAAACGACCTTGACCGAGGGAAATGCAAGGTGTCATATTAAAATCGAAAAGATTAACATATTTGTACCGAAGTAAGTCTTATATGTAAAAAATGAGTTATTTTTAATCATTATGTTTAATTAGTTTATTAATTTGAAATTCTAAGATTTTATATCGAAATATTGATTATGGAATGTGATAAACCAATAAGTAATGAAAATTCCCGGTTGAACCTTAGGAATCATTAAGATACGAGTGACATGTCACTAGGAAACCATCGACCGTTATTGATTATTTATGTGATTCTGGGTGTTGGTCTAGTGGCTAGGTAATACTGCATTTGTTGCGGATCCCTGTCAGCTTTTATGAGCAGCACTAAGTAGAATCGACTACACCATCAGCTTGTGCGAGCAGACTCGTTAATAGCTCATTATTATGCCTTATGTGATAAGTGGTAGCTGCGGTTACATTATGTGTGTGGCACTTGTGCCTTATTTTCGTATATCCTTTAATATTCTATGTGGTTCATCGGGCTATCCGAGTTAATATGACACAATGTGGATGTGTGGGAAAAGATTTAACCGTATGTTTAAGATTGTGTATGTGCAAGTCTTATGAAAACCATTAAGTGTACTAAGTGTTTAATGTATGTATTGAATCATGTGGTAAGATCCCATGTGTATTTGATAACTCTCAAGCTTAATTGTATGATTTGAAATCTAAATTCCATTATCTATGTTTATTTAGTTTGAATGCTCAATTCTCTTACATATAGACTTACTAAGCTTTATAGCTTACCCCTTCGTTTTTCCCTTCCCTTATAGGTTCATCAAGCTAATCTGAGGTTATGTGATCAACGGGATTCTATCAACATTATTAACGACTATTTTGGTATTTTGATTTTGAACCTTAAAAATTATTGCATGTATAGGTGGTCCATTGATTTTAATTATAAGACAAGGTTATTTTGGGTCCATTTGTTGGTAAAGTTATTTTGCTACTTTGGCCATTTGAGATAAGCCATAAAGGTTAAGTTATGTTATATTAAAGTGTTGTAATCTCTTATGTTATAAATTACATTTTAGGTGTAAAATGTCCAGGGGTGTGTATGTTTATGTGTGGCTGGTAAAACGAAGTGTGTGGATGCCAAAATGTAGTTGTTTGGATGTGTTTTCATGTTATATTGTGTGTTGGCAAAATTGGTTTGTGTTGGTTTGTGTTTCAAGGTGGCAATTGGCTTGCAAAATAGCCTATAATTGTCTACACGGTTAGATACACGGGCGTGTTCTAGGCCATGTATGACACACAGCCACCCCACGGGCGTGTTGATAGGCTGTGTATCCTAACTGTGTGATAAACACGACCTAGCCATGGGCATGTGGCTTGGCCGTGTGACGAAGATTTCACGATGATGTCATAAACAGAATGTCGCAATTTTTCACACGAGGTGAGGACACCGACGTGTTGAGGCCGTCTGAAGGACACAGGTCAGAGACACGGAAATGTGCTCAGCATTGTGAAAACCTCTGTAGGTTCGAAATGAAAATTAATTCCGCACGAGCTGGGGACATGAGCGTGTCTGACCATACTGGCGTGTCCCTGTACCACACGGGCGTGTGCCATATTTTAAGTAGAATTTTTCTAGGTAGTTGAAAAGTTCTAGTTTGGTTTCGGATCATACCTAATGAGTCTATTGGGCCTTGTAAGCCCATAATAATAGGGTTTTGAATATGATTCAAAAAGTTTTAAATCTTTGTGGAATTTGTGAGTTGGGATTGAGTAATCATGTGTTTGTAAGTCCGGTAATGCCTCGTACCTGGTCCAGGCATCAGACTTGTGGGTGTTACATTTAGTGGTATCGGAGCTATGGTTTAGTCGGTCTTCAGACTAACATAGCAAGTGTGAGAGTCTAGCTATACATGCCATAATTATGAATATTGATAGTGTGATGGTTTTTAATCCCTAAATTTTGTTTTCATAGAGTAAATGGATCCCAACCCAGCAGTAGTTGACGATGCTGAAAGCAACGCCACTGGCTCTCACTCAAGGGATCGTGCCACCTTAGAGTAAGAGTGTTAAATCTAGTCGGGGAGAAGAGGCTCGGGAAGCCTTTCTCCACCAAATGAATGAGTGGTATATAGAGTTAATTCGTGCAAACCCGAATGCCCAACCTCCCCCATATTTTCCTATCCCCCAACCGATCTCGGAAGCTCCACAAGGTACGAAAATGACAAGATAGAGTAAGCCCCCTATTGACAAGATTCATAATTATGGGGCTAAAGAATTTAGAGGCAGTGTTGATGATGATCCCGAGAGGGTGAAATTTTGGCTCGAAAACACTATCCGGGTGTTTGATGAACTCTCCTACACACCTGAAGAGTGTTTAAAATGTGTGGTATCCCTTCTGAGAGACTCAACGTATCAATGGTGGAAAACACTAGTCTCAGTGGTACCTAATGAAAGAGTTACTTGGGACTTCTTCCAAGTGAAATTCCGGAAGAAGTATATAAGTCAGTGCTTCATCGACCAAAAGCGAAGGACTTTTTAGAGCTGAAACAAGACCGAATGATAGTGTTTGAGTATGAGCAAGATTTGTCCGATTCCACTGAGGAAATCATGTGCAAAAGGTTTGAGGACGACATAAATGAGAATATCAAGTTATATGTGGGGATTTTAGAATTAAAAGAATTCGTTGTGTTAGTTGATCGGGCATGCAAGGTTGAGGAATTGTTCAAGGAAAAGAAGAGGGTCGAATTAGAGGCTAGGGATGTGAAAAAAAGATCGATAAGTAAGTCTTTCCAACCGTTATCAAAGAAAGCGAGGAATGTACCAAACCGTTCGATTGTTTCAGCTGGAAATCCAAGAAGAACTCGTGGGAGGCAAAATACGGGTTCGAAGGCTTAGACTACTTCAGTAGCTAGTGTTGGCAATGTCAAGCCAAGTAACCCTGAATGTCAACATTTCGGTAAGAGACATCCTGGCGAGTGTTGGATGGTCACCGAGGCTTGCTTTAAATGCGGCTCTCAGGATCGCTTTGTCAAAGATTGTCCAGAAATGGTAGTTAAAGAAACTAATCAGAGCGTTAAACCAAACAATGTACCTGCTAGAGGGAGGCCTACTAGAAATGTGAAAGAGGGAGCTAGTAGTAGATGCATAGCTAGAGATTCAGCTGCAAGATTGGAGGCTAGAGCGCCTACAAGAACTTATACCATTCATGCTCGGGAAGAAGCGTCATCCCCTGACGTGATCACTGGTATATTCTCTTGTTATGATGTTAATATAGTTGCACTGATTGATCCCTGGTCCACGCATTCTTACATTTGTATGAAATTGCCTATAGAGTCAATCGAATTCGTGATTAAGGTGTCAAACCCTCTAGGCAAGAGTGTGTTAATTGACAAAATTTGCAAGAATTGTCCCTTAGTGATCCAAGGTCATTGTTTCCTAGCCGATCTTATGCTATTGCCATTTGATAAGTTTGATGCTATTTTGGGCATGGATTGGCTAACAATGCATGATGCTAAAGTGAATTGTACACAAAAGGTTATCGAATTAAAGTGTGAAAATGGTGAAAGTCTTCGAGTTGAAATAGATGTGTCCAATGGGTTGCCTACTTTGATTTTGTCTATGACTGCTCAGAAATGCTTGAGAAAGGGGTACGAAGCATATTTGGCTTATGTATTGAATACGAAAGAGTTTGAGCTGAAAGTGGAATCAGTGCCAGTGGTTTGTGAGTTTTGGGATGTATTTCTTGAGGAATTGTTGGGTATACCTCCTGCTAGAGAGATAGAGTTTGCCATCAACTTGTTGCTGAGGACTACCCCAATATTGATAGCCCCATATAGAATGGCTCCAATAGAGCTAATGGAATTGAAAGTGCAGTTACGAGAGTTAACGTACAAAGGAATTGTGAGACCTAGTTTTTCTCCCGGGGATGCCCCCGTGTTATTCGACTATAGGCAACTCAACAAAGTGACAATAAAGAACAAGTATTCCTTGCCAAGGATCGATGACTTATTTGATCAGCTGAAGGGAGCTATAGTGTTCTCCAAAATAGACTTGAGATCTGGATACTACCAGTTAAAGGTGAAAGAGTCCAATGTGCCAAAAACTGCTTTTAGGACAAGGTCCGGACACTATGGGCTTTTCATAATGCCCTTTGGCTTGACTAACACCCCAGCGATGTTCATGGACTTAATGAATCAGATTTTTAGACCATAACTTGGATAAGTTTGTAGTGGTCTTCATTGATGATATCTTGATTTAATCTTGTAATGGAAATGAGCATGCTGAGCATTTAAGGACAATTTTACAAATTTTGCGAGATAAATAGTTGTATGCAAAATTTAGTAAAAGTGAATTTTGGCTCAGTGAAGTTGGGTTTTTGGGCCACATTGTTTCTAAAGATGGCATTCGAGTGGATCCGGGTAAGATCTCGGCAATAGTGGATTGGAGGCCACCGAAAAATGTATCGAAAGTTAAAAGTTTTCTGGGTTTGGCTGGTTATTACGAGCGCTTTGTAAAAGGATTCTCGATGATTGCTTCTCCAATGACCAAGATGCTGCAAAAAGATGTTAAGTTTGAGTGGACAGAGAAGTGTCAACAAAGTTTTGAGAAGTTAAAGGCAGTGTTGACAGAGGTGCCAGTGCTAGTGCAACCTGTATTCGGGAAGGAATTTGTGATTTATAGTGATGCATCCTTAAATGGTCTTGGATGTGTATTGATACAAGAAGATAAAGTGGTAGCGTATGCCTCAAGACAATTGAAGTCGTATGAGAGGAACTACCCGACACACGATTTGGAGTTAGCTGCCATTGTCTTCACTTTAAAGATTTGGCGACACTATTTGTATGGTGAGAAGTGTCGTATCTTTACCAACCATAAAAGCTTGAAGTATTTAATGTCATAAAAAGATTTGAACTTGCGGCAACGAAGATGGCTCGCGTTGTTGAAAGACTACGAGTTAGTGATCGACTACCATCTAGGGAAAGCGAATGTGGTTGTCGATGCTTAGAGTAGAAAATCCTTGTTTGCCTTGAGAGTTATGAACACGAGATTGACCCTATCTGATTCAATTTTGGCCAAACTAAGAGCTAGGCCGTCGTTTATCCAACAAATTTATGAAGCTCAGAAAGATGATAATGAGTTACAAGTAAAAAGGGCTCAGTGTCAAAGAGATAGTGAGATGGACTTTTGGATTGGTTCGGACAATTGTTTGATGTTTCGAGACAGGATATGTGTATCAAAAAATGTTGAGTTGATCCGAAGTATTCTACACGAAGCTCACAATGGTTGTCTATGTGTCCATCCAGGCAGTGCAAAGATGTATAATGATTTAAGGAAATCATATTGGTGGTCGAGTATGAAAAGAGATGTCTCCGAGTTTGTATCAAAGTGCTTATTTGCCAACAACTGAAAGTTGAATATCAAGTACCCTCCAATTTGCTTCAGCGAATAATGGTGCCCAAATGGAAATGGGATCAGATTACTGTGGATTTTGTGACAGGTTTGCCTCTAACCCTGAAAAAGAAAGATGTTGTATGGGTTATCATCGATAGATTGACGAAGTCAGTTGACTTTGTTCCAATACATGTTGATGATTCACTTGATAAGTTGGCTGAATTGTACATTGCTGAAATTGTGAGACTGCATGGAGTACCTGTGACAGCCCGAAATAAGGCCTAATCGGAATAGTGGTTTCGCAACCACAAATCTGAAATGAAATAAGTTAATTTTGTGAATTTTATATCGCATTTGTTTATTGATTAAGTTCTGTGAGAAAATCATTTAGAAATTTACTACTTTTGTGATTAATTGAAAATTTTAGATTAAATTGTAAATAGTGAAAAATATGAGTATTAGATGAAATAGGGACTTGATTGAAATGTGATATGAATATAGGAGTGTTTATGATGTAATTATGCCATGAGTTAGTAGTATGGACACAAAAGGGCATTTCTAGAAAAGTTTTTGAGAAACAAGGCTAGGGGCATTTTTGTCCACTTTGTAAAAATTATCATAAAAGATGAGAAAAAGATGAAATTCATCTTCTTCCCCAATTTTTCTGCCGAAATTTCCTCCTCCATAGCCAAGAGAGCTTTGGACTTTTTCAAGCAATTTGTAAGTGCATTTTAACCCCGTTTTCAATTATTTTCGTATTTTTGAGTTCCTTGAGGCTTGAATTTCATGATTTTGCCATTTATTTGAGAAGAAATTAGGGTTTAAAAATCCCCCATTTTAGAGAAATCTGTTATTTATGAGTTTTGGTAGTAAATGAGTTATTAATGTATTAATTACGTGTTTTTACAAGTAGTTTTTGATAAAAACGTCCCTAAGGGACTAAAATGAGAAAAGAGAAAAGTTTGTTCATAAGTATGTGAATGTGAGTGATTCTTGGATTCTTTTATTGGTAAAAAGGTTTAATTGAGTCTAAAATGCAAGAAAATGAAGTGGAATTGAATTTCCGAGACTAGGGGCAAAATGGTCTTTTTTTCCAAGAGTCCGGTTTATGAATGTGTTTGGATAGAATATTGATAAAATGTGTTAAATGCATTTATTTAGATCAAGAAAGAAGAGAGGGTGATCGAAATCGTGGAAAGGAAAATATAGTAGATTAGTACAAGCTACTCGTTTTGTAATAGAGGTAAGTCATGAGTAAATTATCATGCACTTGCATTATCGTTAGTTATTTGATAAATTACATGTGAAAATGTATGAATATAAATGTTGAATTGAATAATTGCATAATTTGTATATTATGGAAAATCCCGTTTGAACTGTAAGATTGATTTTGGATATGGGTGACATGTCACTTGAGGGTTCCGCTTCCGTATCCCGGGTGCTGGGTGTACTAGCATGTGTTGCAGTCACCTGTCAGCTTCTGTGAGTAGACCCGTGGATTACGTTTGCGATTCATTGATTGTAGTAGCTTCGGCTACATATTGTGGTAGCTTCGGCTACATATTGTGGTAGCTTCGGCTACATACTGAGGTAGCTTCGGCTACATATTATGGTGGCTTCGGCCATATTATTGTGAGGCACTTGATGCCAACCTCTGCATATCCTTTTTCATTTCTGAAAGTTCAACGAGAAAAGATTAACGTTAATGTGCGAAGCCATGGTGCAGGGTAATAAAATTGAATAGGACATATGCATGGAATATCTATAATTGAACAATGTGGTAAGAGTATGTAATGAGTAAGTTCATGAATGTTGCATTTGTATTATGTGGAAATCAATTTTCTTAATTAGATAATGTGCATCTGCTTTTAAATTACTTATATCTTACTAAGCTACTTGTAGCTTACTTCTCTTTCTTGTCCTTCTTTTAGATTACCGAGCACATTACAACTTGGATTGGTGATCGAAAGAAGCTCGTCCTACACTATCAAGCCATCTTGGTATTTGAAAACATAGTTTGTACTTGAGTACCACACAGGTTAGAGACACGGCCTTGTGTCTTGACCGTGTAGAGTACACGGCCCCTAAACGACCGTGTAGGGTGACCGTGGCAAATTTGACAAATTCGACCACGGTCTCCGGACATGGGCTTGTGAAGGCCACACAGCCTTATCACACGGCCGTGCTGTATGTTACACGGGCGTGTGACATTGTTTTGAAAGAGAAAAACTTTTCAGGTTTCCGATGTGATAGGATTTGAATCCTAATCATCCAAGATGTCCGTATTGATTTAGAAAACCTTCAATAAGATAAATTTAGAATAATTTGGCTAAAAAAAATTAGAGTTTGTAGTCCGGTAAGTTTGGTAATGCCTTCTACTCGATTCTGATGACGGTTTCGGGTAAGGGTGTTACATTTTAATTGGTATTAGAGCATGGTTTAGGCAATTCTCGGACTAATGTAGCAAGTGTAATAGTCAGTCTATACATGCCAAAATAAGACTTAATAGTGTGACGACTTCTAATGATTTCAAATTGTTTTCTATTATAGTAAATGGATCCCAATCGAGCTCTTGCTGATGATGCTCAGAGTAATGCGCCTGCTCCCGCGCAAGAGACAGCACCTATTGAGAATAGACCAGAGGCTCAGGGTCAAGGAGATGAGCCTCGGGCAGCCTTTCTCCATATGATGAATAATTGGTATACGGAGTTCATTTGAGGGAATCCGAATGCTCAACCTCCCCCGGCCCCTCCTGTCCCTCAAGCTGTTCCTATAGCTCCTCCACAACCAGAAGTGGTAAGACCTTCTAAACCCCTAATGGATAAGATCAGAAAATATGGGGCCGAAGAATTTTGAGCCAGTGTGGATGATGATCCCGAGAAGGCTGAATTCTGGATAGAGAATACTGTTAGAGTGTTGGAGGAATTGTCTTGTACTCCAGATGAGAGCTTGAAATGTGCTGTCTTATTGCTAAAAGATTCTGCTTATCATTGGTGGAAGACCTTGATATCCGTTGTGCCTAGAGAAAGAGTGCATGGGATTTCTTTTTAGAGGAATTCCGTAAAAAGTATATTAGTCAGCACTTCATTGATCAAAAGCAGAAATAATTTTTGGAATTGAAGCAAGGGAGTATGTCAGTAGCCAAATATGAAAGAGAGTTTATCAGATTGAGCAAGTATACTCAAGAACCAAAGAAATGCTTTGTAAGAGATTTGAAGATGGGCTGAATGAAGACATCCGACTGCTTGTGGGAATCCTGGAAATTAAAGAGTTGGTAATGTTAGTTGAACGAGCTGTCAAGGCCGAAGCATTAAGCAAAGATAAGAAGAAGGTTGAGAATGAAGCTAGAGATTCTAGGAAAAGATCGATGGGCCAATCATTTCAAGCACAATTGAAGAAATCAAGAGAGATAAATTCTCGGTCAAATGTTTCGGTAAACTTTTCTCAGAGGGATTGTAGTAAGCAACGCTTCAAACCGAAGGGACAAACTACTTCTGCAACAAGTGTTGGTAGTGTGAGATCTGATAGGTTTGAATGCTAATATTGTGGGAAAAAACATTCGGGTGAATGTTATGTGCGTAATCGGGCTTGTTTTAATTGTGGATCTCAAGACTATTTTGTTAAAGATTGCCCGGAAAGAGAAGAATTCGGGAAATCTCAAAATGTAAAACCAAGTAATGTGAGTAGGGGAAGACCATCAAGAAATGTGGGGTCTGGGAATAACAGTAAAGGTGAAAGAAAGGACACCCCTACAAGATCTGAAGCGAGAGCTCCGGCTCGGGCATATGCTATACGAGCTCGTGAGGAAGCATCTTCACCGGAAGTGATTACTGGTACATCTTCTCTCCATGATAATTTTGTTCTTGCTTTAATTGATCCGCATCGACTCATTCCTATGTGCGTGTGCATGTGAATTTAGTATCTGACAAGAATCTTTGTGTTGAGTCCACTGAATTTGTAGTTAAAGTGTCAAATCCATTAGGAAAACATGTGATAGTAGACAAAATTTGTAAGAACTGTCCTTTGATGATTCATGGTCACTGTTTCCCTGTTGATTTAATGTTGCTTCCTTTTGATGAGTTTGATGTTATTTTGGGAATGGATTGGTTAACCATGCATGGTGCTAAGATAGATTGTAGACGAAAGATCCTTGAGTTGAATTGTGATAATGATGAAATACTCCGAATTGAAACAGATAAGTTAGATTGTGTTCCGACTGTGATCTCTATAATGTTGGCTCATAAATGTCTGAGAAGTGGGTGTAACGCATATTTAGCATATGTGTTGAATACCAAAATGTCTGAGAAAGAGATCAGATCTGTGCCTATAGTTTGTGAGTATTTACATGTCTTTCCTGAAGGATTACCTGGTTTACCTCCAGACAGAGAGATATAGTTGGTATTGAATTACTTCTGGGTACTGCTCCGATGTCGATTGCTCTGTATAGAATGGTACCGACTGAGTTAAAAGAGTTGAAGACACAGTTGCAAGAGTTGACTGACAAGGGTTTTGTGAGGCCAAGTTTCTCTCCATGGGGTACTCCGGTTTTATTTGTTAAGAAAAAAGATGGGTCATTGAGGCTTTGCATTGATTATCATCAGCTTAACAGAGTGACAGTGAAGAACAAGTATTCGTTGCCTAGAATCGATGATTTGTTTGATCAACTTAAAAGTGCTTCAGTGTTTTCGAAAATTGATTTGAGGTCTGGGTATTATCAATTGAAGGTTAAAGAATCCGATGTGCCTAAAACTGCTTTTAGGACCCGATATGGTCACTATGAATTTTTGGTAATGCCGTTTGGATTGACCAACGCTCCAGCCATTTTCATGGACTTGATGAACCGGATTTTCAGACCTTATTTAGATAAATTTGTGGTGGTTTTTATTGAGGATATTTTGATATACTCTAAAAGTGAGACCGAGCATGCTGAGCATTTTAGGATAATATTGCAGATTTTGAGAGAAAAGAAACTTTATGCTAAGTTCAGTAAAAGTGAATTTTGGCTCAGTGAAGTGGGATTTTTGGGACATGTTGTTTTTAGAGATGGTATCCGAGTGGATTCGAATAAGATTTCAGCAATTGTAGAATGGAAACCTCCGAAGAATGTGTCTGAAGTCAGAAGTTTTTTGGGCCTTGCTGGATATTACCGTCGATTTGTAGAGGGTTTTTCGATTATAGCTTCACCGATTTCGAAACTATTGCAAAAAGAAGTTAAATTTGCTTGGACCGATGAATGTCAATGAAGCTTTGAAAAGCTTAAATAATGTTTAACCGAAGCGCCAGTGTTAGTACAACCTGAGTCGGGAAAAGAATTTGTCGTGTATAGTGATGCGTCTTTAAATGGACTCGGATGTGTATTGATACAAGAAGGAAAAGTAGTAGCCTATGCTTCTCGGTAATTAAAATTACATGAACGAAACTATCCGACCCACGACTTGGAGCTGGCCGCTATAGTTTTTGCTTTGAGGATTTGGCGGCACTATTTGTATGGTGAAAAGTGTAGAGTGTACACCGATCATAAGATTTTGAAGTATGTTATGACACAAAAGGAATTGAATTTGTGACAACGGAGATGGTTGGAACTACTAAAAGACTACGAGCTTGTGATAGATTATCATCCGGGTAAAGCAAACGTGGTTGCTGATGCCTTAAGTAGAAAATCTCGGTTTGCTTTGAGAGCTTTGAATACGAAATTATCGATGTCTGATGATGGTTCGCTAAATACTGAGTTAGTGGCGAAGCCGTTGTTTTTGTAAGAAATTTGCCAAGCTCAGAAAGCGGATAATGAGTTATTGATAAGACGGACTCAATGTGAAATGAAGGATGGTTCTAATTTTCGAGTTGATTCTGGTGGTTGTCTGTTGTTTCGTGATAGAGTGTGTGTACCGAGAAATACTGACTTGACTCAGAAGATTTTGCATGAAGCTCATGATAGTCGATGGTCAGTGCACCCCGGTAGCGTGAAAATGTATCAAGACTTGAAGAAAGTATATTGGTAGCCGGGCATGAAACGAGATATTTCTAAATTTGTGTCAAAGTGCTTGGTAAGTCAGAGAGTAAAAGCAGAACATTAATTGCCTTCGGGATTGCTCCAACCAATTATGATTCCCGAGTGGAAATGGGAAAGAATTACCATGGATTTTGTTTCCGGATTGCTTATGACGCCGAGAAAGAAAGATTCTGTTTGGGTAGTAGTTGATCGGTTAACCAAGTCAGCTCATTTCATTCCGGTGAAAATGGACTTTCCTATGGACAAATTAGCGGAGTTGTATGTCTCTGAGATAGTTAGATTACATGGTGTGCCTATATCTATTATTTCCGACAGAGATCCGCGTTTTACTTCGAGGTTTTGGAAGAAATTGCAAGAGGCATTAGGTACGTAGTTAATTTTAGTACTGCCTTTCATTCTCAGACAGACGGACAATTGGAAAGAGTGATTCAAGTGCTCGAGGATATGTTGAGATGTTGTATTTTAGAGTTCAAAGATAGTTGGGACAAATATCTGCCTTTGATTGAATTTGCGTACAATAACAGTTATCAGTTGAGCATTAAAATGGCACCGTATGAAGCTCTATATAGGCGAAAATGTCGGACTCCATTGTATTGGACTGAACTTCGTGTAAGATATGTTCATGGGACTGATTTAGTAAAAGAGACTGAAGATAAAGTAAAGATAATTCGAGATTCTCTAAAAGCTGCATCAGATCGACAAAAGTCATATGCGGATTTAAAAAGGAAAGAAATCGAGTTCCAAGTGGAAGATAAAGTGTTTTTTAGAGTCGCCCCGTGGAACAAAATTTTAAGGTTTGGCCGAAAAGGTAAACTAAGTCCGTGCTATATTGGTCCATATGAAGTAGTTGAAAGAATTGGTCCAGTTGCCTATCGGTTATCTTTGCCTCCGAAATTGGAAAGAATTCACAATGTGTTTCACATTTCTATGCTTTGTCGGTACCGATCAGATCCATCACATGTGATTGAGCCTACTGAGATTGAGATTCGACCAGACATATCATATGATGAAGAACCGATTAAAATTCTAGCACGGGAAGTAAAACAGTTAAGAAATAAAAAGATTGAGCTAGTAAAGGTGTTGTGGCAACGTCATGGAGTGGAAGAGGCAACATGGGAAACGGAAGAGGTTATGAGAAGTCAATATCCCCATCTGTTTACTGGTAAGATTTTCGGGGACGAAAATCCCTAAAGGAGGGGAGGATTGTGACAGCCCGAAATAGGGCCTAATCGGAATAGTGGTTTCGCAACCACAAATCCGAGATGAAATAAGTTAATTTTGTGAATTTTATATCGCATTTGTTTATTGATTAAGTTCTGTGAGAAAATAGTTTAGAAATTTACTGCTTTTGTGATTAATTGAAAATTTTGGATTAAATTGCAAATAGTGAAAAATATGAGTATTAGATGAAATAGGGACTTGATTGAAATGTGATATGAATATAGGAGTGTTTATGATGTAATTATGCCATGAGTTAGTAGTATGGACACAAAAGGGCATTTCTAGAAAAGTTTTTGAGAAACAAGGCTAGGGGCTTTTTTGTCCACTTAGTAAAAACTATCATAAAAGATGAGAAAAAGATGAAAATGTTCATCTTCTTCCCCAATTTTTTTTTGCCGAAATTTCCTCCTCTATAGCCAAGGGAGCTTTGGACTTTTTCAAGCATTTTGTAAGTGCATTTCAACCCCGTTTTCAATTATTTTCGTATTTTTGAGTTCCTTGAGGCTTGAATTTCATGATTTTTCCATTAATTTGAGAAGAAATTAGGGTTTGAAAATCCCCCATTTTAGAGAAATCTGTTATTTGATAAGTTTTGGTAGTAAATGAGTTATTAATGTATTAATTACGTGTTTTTACAAGTAGTTTTCGATAAAAACGTCCCTAAGGGACTAAAATGAGAAAAGAGAAAAGTTTGTTCATAAGTATGTGAATGTGAGTGATTCTTGGATTTTTTTTATTGGTAAAAAGGTTTAATTGAGTCTAAAATGCAAGAAAATGAAGTGGAATTGAATTTCTGAGACTAGAGGCAAAATGGTCTTTTTGCCCAAGAGTCCGGTTTATGAATGTGTTTGGATAGAATATTGACAAAATGTGTTAAATGCATTTTTTTAGATCAAGAAAGAAGAGAGGGTGATCGAAATCGTGGAAAGGAAAAGATAGTAGATTAGTACAAGCTACTCGTTTTCTAATGGAGGTAAGTCATGAGTAAATTATCATGCACTTGCATTATCGTTAATTATTTGATAAATTACATGTGAAACTGTATGAATATGAATGGTGAATTGAATAATTGCATAATTTGTATATTATGGAAAATCCCGTTTGAACTGTAAGATTGATTTTGCATATGGGTGACATGTCACTTGAGGGTTCTGCTTCCGTATCCCGGGTGCTGGGTGTACTAGCATGTGTTGTAGTCACCTGTCAGCTTCTGTGAGCAGACCCGTGTATTACGTTTGCGATTCATTGATTGTAGTAGCTTCGGCTACATATTGTGGTAGCTTCGGCTACATATTGTGGTAGCTCCAGCTACATATTGAGGTAGCTTTGGCTACATATTGTGGTCGGCTACATATTGTTGTAGCTTCGACTACATATTGAGGTAGCTTCAGCTACATCTTGTGGTGGCTTCGGCCATATTATTGTGAGGCACTTGATGCCAAACTCTGCATATCCTTTTTCATTTCTGAAAGTTCAACGGGAAAAGATTAACGTTAATGTGCAAAGCCATGGTGCAGGGTAACAAAATTGAATAGGACATGTGCATGGAATATCTATAATTGAACAATGTGGTAAGAGTATGTAATGAGTAAGTTCATGAATGTTGCATTTGTATTATATGGAAATCAATTGCCTTAATTAGATAATGTGCATCTGCTTTTAAATTACTTATGTCTTACTAAGCTACTTGTAGCTTACTTATCTTCCTTGTCCTTCTTTTAGATTACCGAGCACATTACAACTTAGATTGGTGATCGAAGGAAGCTCGTCCTACACTATCAAGCCATCTTGGTATTTGAAAACATAGTTTGTATTTTGATTTTTGGCATGTATAGGTGGCTAGTCTTAGCATAGATATTCTTTTATAAGCCTATCAAGTAGGTGTGTAAATGATAATTGCCTTGTAAATGGTATTTGTAAATATAGTTCTTATGGGTAGATGCCTTATTTTGGTTGAATTTGAATGGTATGGATGTTTGTTTGGTTTGGAAGGGCCAAGGCTTGGCATATAGCCTAACACGGCCTGCACAGCAGGACACACGGGCGTGTGTCATGACCGTGTGGAATTTGGCAAAATGCTCCACGGTCTCATGGCACGGGCGTGCCTAGGCCGTGGGTGACACACGGTCTGACCCCACGGGTATGTCCCTGGACCGTGCCTCCCCTGCACTTTAAATTGAATTTTGAGTACCACACGGGCTAGAGACACGGCCGTGTGTCTTGACCGTGTGGAGTACATGGCCCCCAAACGACCGTGTAGGGTGACCTGGCAAATTTGACAGATTCAACCACAGTCTCTGGACATGGGCGTGTGAAGGCCACACGGCCTTATCATACAGCCGTGCTGTATGTTACACGGGCGTGTGACGTTGTTTTGAAAGAGAAAAACTTTTCGGGTTTCCGATGTGATAGGATTTGAATCCTAATCATCTGAGATGTCCCTATTGATTTAGAAAACCCTCAATAAGATAAATTTATAATAATTTGGCTAAAAAATTAGAGTTTGTAGTCCGGTAAGTTTGGTAATGCTTTCTACTCGATTCCGATGATAGTTTCAGGTAAGGGTGTTACAATACCGACCTCTATCATTTCGGATAGAGATCTGAGATTTACTTCAAGGTTTTGGAGAAAGTTACAAGAAGCCTTAGGTACCAAGTTGAATTTTAGTACCGCCTGTCACCCACAGACTGACAATCAGTCTGAGCGACTGATACAGATCCTCGAAGATATGCTCTGTTGCTGTGTTTTCGAGTTCGAAGGTCGTTCGGAAAAGTATCTACCTTTGGTGGAATTTGCTTACAATAATAGTTTTCAATTGAGTATCAAAATGGCACCGTATGAGGCATTGTCTGGCCGTAAATGTAGGACTCCTTTATATTGGACAGAGCTTAGTGAAAAGTGGATCCATGGGATTGATTTGATTAGAGAGACCGAAGAGAAAGTAAAGGTAATCTATGATTGTTTGAAAGCTACTTCAGATCGACAGAAGTCTTATATGGATTTGAAGAAGAAAGAGATCAAGTTTCAAGTGGGTGATAAAGTGTTCTTAAAAGTATTTCCTTGGAAGAAGATTCTGAGATTTGGCCGGAAAGGCAAATTGAGCCCACGTTTCATCGAACCATATGAGGTTGTAGAAAGAGTTAAACCAGTGGCTTATCGATTGGCTTTACTGATAGATTTAGAAAAGATTCATGATGTGTTCCATGTATCGATGCTACGATGATACCGTTCTAATCTGTCACATGTGATCTCACCAACCAACGTGGAAATTCAGCCGGATATGACATATAGTGAAGAACCAGTCAAAATTTTAGCACGGGAAGTGAAACAGTTAAGGAACAAAAGTGTGGCTTTGGTAAAATTACTATGGCAAAAGCATGGTATAGAAGCTACATGGGAATCGGAGGAGACTATGAGGAAACAGTACCCACATCTTTTCACTGGTGAAATTTTCGGGGACAAAAATCCCTTAAGGGGGATAGTTGTAACAGCCCGAACTAGGGCCTAAATAGAACGGTGGTTTTGAAACCACGAATCCAACATAGAAAAAAATTCATTTCTATTAAGTTTTAAGGTTTATTGTGTGATTGAATGCATGAGTAAAAACTTGGTAAATAAATTTTATTGATAAAGTGCCCGATTGAGATATATGGCTAAATTGCAAAAATTTCAAAATATGAGTTCTAAAAACATTTAGTGTGTAATTGAATTTTATTCATAAGTTGGAGGTCTTTATTTTGCAAATAGGCCATTTTATAGCATGATGGACAAAAATGCCCATGGACGAAAAACTTTGCAAAGAAGGCCATTAAGGGCATTTTGGTCATTTGGTTATTAAATGAAATAAAAAGGGAAAATAAGTCAAAATTGGTGTCCATCTTCCTCATGTATGGCTGAATGTTCCTTTTCTCAATAGCTAGGTTTTGTTTCATTTCTCAAGCTCCAAGTAAGTGATTCTTAGCCCTGTTTTTCATGTTCTTCATATTTTTGAGATCATCATACCTTGACCTAACTTTCTATACCACTATTTTAAGCTAGGGTTCATGTTTAAAAATTTACCCATATGTGACATGGAAGCATTTTGATGCTTATTGGTAGAAAATGAAAGCTTGAAGTATAGTAAACAACTTTTGCTAGGTGATTTTTCATGAAATGCAATTAGAGACTAAAATGCAAAAGTTGTAAAATATGTGCATAAATTGTGAAACATTGAAAATTTCGGGTTGCTATAGAAGAGAAATATGTTCAGCTAGGTTTGGGAATGAAAAAGAAATTTATACATTTAATTTTACGAGCCTAGGGACTAAATTGTAAAAATTGACAAAGTTAAGGATAAAATGGTAAAATTTTCCATAAGATAATTTTGGGTATAATCGAGTAATGTATGTATTGAATGAGTTAATTTTGGTGTTATAGATCAAGAACGCCATGAGAACGACCTTGACCGAGGGAAAGGCAAGTTGTCGGATTAAAATGGAAAAGATTAGCATATTTGTACCGAGGTAAGTCTTATATGTAAATAATGAGTTATTTTTAATCACTATGTTAAATTAGTTTATTAATTTGAAATTCTAATATTTTATATCAAAATATTGATTATGGAATGTGAGAAACTAATAAGTAAAGAAAAGTCCCGGTTGAACCTTAGGAATCATTAGGATACGAGTGACATGTCACTAGGAAACCATCGACCGTTATTGATTGTTTATGTGATTCCGGGTGCTGGTCTAGTTTGACTACCAGTGGCTAGGTAATCCTGCATTTGTTGCAGATACCTGTCAGCTTGTGTGAGTAGCACTGAGTAGAATCGACTACACCGTCAGCTTGTGTGAGCAGACTCGTTAATAGCTCATTATTGAGCCTTATGTGATAAGTGGTAGCTTCAATTACATTATGTGTGTGGCACTTGTGCCTTATTTCTATGTATCCTTTAGTATTCCATGTGGTTCATCAGGCTATCCGAGTTAATATGACATAATGTGGATGTATGCGAAAAGATTTAATCGTATGTTTAAGATTGTGTATGTGCAGGTTTTATGAAAACCATTAAGTGTACTAAGTATTTAATGTATGTATTGAATCATGTGGTAAGATCCCATGTGTAAGTGATAACTCTCGAGCTTAAATGTATGATTTGAAATCTAAATTCCATTATCTATGTTTATTTAGTTTGAATGCTCAATTCTCTTACATATAGACTTATAGCTTACCCCTTCTTTTTTCCCTTCCCTTATAGGTTCGTCAAACTAATTCGAGGTTCGGTGATCGACGAGATTCCATGAACATTATTAACGACTATTTTGGTATTTTGATTTTGAACCTTAAAAATTATGGCATGTATAGGTGGTCCATTGATTTTAGTTATAAGACAAGGTTCTTTTGGGTCCATTTGTTGGTAGAGTTATTTTGCTACTTTGCCATTTGAGATGAGCCATAAAGGTTAAGTTATGTTATATTAAAATGTTGTAATCTCTTATGTTATACATTACATTTTAGGTGTAAAATGTCCACAGGTGTGTATGCTTATGTGTGATTGGTAAAATGAAGTGTGTGGATGCCGAAATGTAGTTATTTGGATGTGTTTTCATGTTATATTTTGTGTTGGCAAAATTGGTTTGTGTTGGTTTGTATTTCATGGTGGCAATTGGCTTGGAAAATAGCCTATAATTGTCCACATGGGTAGACACACGGGGGAGTGTCTAGGCCGTGTGTGACACACGGCCACCCCACTAACGTGTTGACAGGTCGTGTGTCTTCTGCACCTAGAATTATGGGAAGTAAATGTTTTGTAGTAAACACATGGGTTGACGACACGACCGTTTGTCCCGAATGTGTGATAAACACGGCCTAGCCACAGGCGTATGGCTTGACCATGTGACAAAGTGTAATACCCCTTACCCGAGACCATCCCCGAAGTTGAGCACGAAGCGTTACCAAACTTATCTTACTAGTACGGGGCATAAATATTTACTTTTAAAATTAATCCGCTCACAGTCATCTAATATATCCCTAAAAAGGGCCCTCGAGGCCCTAAAACATGCAATTGAAACGGTTTAGGACCAAACCAAGAACATTAAAAATTTTCCGATTACTTACACAAATCAAAACAATTTATTTTACTATTCATAATAAAACTATCCACCTATGTAATAGTCACTTAATTAATTATAAATCTAGTTACGAAACTCAAAATTTAAATCTGTAAATTTTGTATAAAGCTAGACTCATATATCTTCTTACCATAATTTTTACAGAATTTTTGGTGTGACCAGTTAGTACAGTTTATTAGTTAATTTCTCCCCTATTTTGCAGTCTAGTGAACCTGACCTCTCTTCACTAAAAATCAATTATCTCATTATACAAAACTTGGATAATGTTTCTATTTGTTTATAATGAAAATATATTCACTAAGGAATCTATACATATAAATTATGACTCATAATTTTTTTTGTACAATTATTAGTGAAACTCTAAAATCAGAACAGGGGATCACAAAGTCCTTATGAACTAGTCTCACAAGAATTTAAATATCTCCGACTATAGACTTCTTTTTCTTGCTTTGTTTCTTTCCTATGAAAATAGACTCAATAAGATTTAATACTATATCTCATTCAGCATTTAATTACATTTCTACAATTTTTAGTGATTTTTCAAATTCACGTCACTGCTGCTGTCCCAAAACTGTTTCATAACCAACTTTTACTCTTTCATAATTTCTTTGCATTAAACCTCATTTAGGCATACATAACATCAACACATGTTCTTATTTAGCCATACCATAAGGACATACACACAAAATGGCCAAGTCCCTATAAATGCCATAACTAAAAATGTTTCAATGAAAATACCCAATTGGTAACCTGATAGTCGAAAGTGTGAAGCGATCTCCGACGACCTCCAACCCGAGCTTGTTTGATAAAACTCAGGAACAGGGGAAAGGAAAGAGGTAAGCTTATAAAGCTTAGTAAGTTCACATGTAAAATAATAGGCATTAGTAATGAATTTAGCTTATTATTAAGCTTTCATAATTTGCATAAATAATGTTAGGTTCTTACTTTCCCATCTTACTCATTGGTAACCTTACCAAAGGTTCGGAATAATAAAAGAAATACCTTACTTAATAGCTTGCCTATGTACCTGCAATATCTCACTTAACACATTAATACTCTTTCATAATATATAGGCATATTGCCAATCATGTCCTAAAGTGTCATAAGTATAATTGAAAACTTATCACTTAATACTTGAATATACTCATTAAAATAGTTTTAATATCATCAACTAACAAAATCTTTATTTTACTTCTCCACTTACTCTTTAACTTTCTTGTTTATCATTCCTTTAGTTGAAATTTCTTGTAACATAGCTTGTATATTAGCCCAATGAACCATTTGGAATACTCAGGATACTTAGGTTTTCCTGCCTGATAATAGCCTGCCAATGCCATGCTCTAGGCATGGTCTTACATGGGATTTCCCTGTCCTGCCAAAGCCATATATCTGATATGGACTTACATGGGATGTTCCTCAACTATCTCAACTTGCCAATGCCATATGTCTGATATGGACTTACATGGGATGTTCCTCAACTGTCTCAACCCAAAATGTCATGACATTTCGTATCCCATACATTCCTAAGGTTCAAACGGGCTTTCTGATACTTTTTCTCTGTTACCTCATCTTTGATTCAACTTGAAATATTCTCATAAAATAAATGTATATATGCTAGAAATTAACAACATCAATATAAAATATCGAAACATTGCATTTATTTACCGTAAACTTACATACTTACATTCTCAATCTCATCATATCCTTAATTTATCTTACTTTCCTCAAATTATGCTATTCAATACTTTCTTGATCTTATACAAAGCCACATTACCACTATGGTTTTATATGTAAACTTATTCGAATTCTCACTTTTAATGTCGAATCATTATCGAACAATTCTCAATTATTATCATTATATTCAAAAATTAATACTAAAACATTTATAACTAATATATCAATTTAGCATTCAAACATGCTTAATTAAATGCTTATTAAACACATGAACTTACCTCGATACCAATACGGCCATTTTGACCAACTTTCCCGATTTTCAGTTTTTCTCCCGTTCTAGGTCCAAATCTCATTTTTCGGGATCTAAAACATCATATTTCACTTATTTAATTAATTTAATAATCATTTCGGACCTAAAACATATTTTAAGAAAATTTACATTTTTTCCCCTAAACTTTTTCATATTTACACTTTTGCCCCAAAGCTTGGAAATAAATTTTTATTCAATTTCTTTGCATTTTAGGCCTAACTGAACCATTTCATAAATATGGCAGCCCACAATTCTCATTAAAACTCACACTTATGACCAATTTTATAACTTTTACGATTTAATCCTTTTGGACGTTTTTGTCGAAAATCACTCGGTAAAAACCATTTCTCTAACCATAAACATGCATAATCTACCATAATTCATCAAAATGCATAATTATTCAACATGGTTCAATTTTTGAAATCAAACCCTAGCTCAAATAAATGGTAGAAATAGAGAAATCATGTTACCGGGGTTTTAAAAACGTAAAAATCATTAAAAACAGGGCTAGAATGGACTTACAATCGAGATTGGAAGCTTGAAAAACCCTAGCCATGGTTTCTCCATGCTATATTCAGCCTTGAGGAAGAAGATGAGCAAATTTTTGCTTCATTTTCCCTTTTTAATTCTTTTAAATTACTAAATGACCAAAACACCCTTAAAGACTTTTCTTTCAAATTTGTCTTATTCATGCCCATTTTTGTCCCACAATTTAACCAATGGTCTAATTACTATGTAAGGACCTTCAATTTAAAACTTCATAACAATTGGACACTTCTAACATATGTAACTCAACTTTTGCACTATTTAGAATTTAGTTCTTTTGACTAAATTGAGTGCTCAAACGTCGAAATTTTCGAACGAAATTTTCACTAAATCTTTCCATGAAATTTTAGGTCATAAAAATATAAAACAATATTTTCCTTGTCGAATTTGTGGCCTTGAAACCACTGTTCTAACTAGGCCCAAAATCGGGATGTTTGATCGTGATGAGATGAAGTAATAAAAATCGATTGTACCTGGAAACTAACTAATATCACGATAAAAGGAAAGTGCACCTATTGAATAGTAGTATAGTTAGTGGCAAGACCAGAATATCGGATCCAAGGAACTAAAAGTATTAGTAATAACTTCCTTCCTATTATCTAGCCTAAAAATAAAGAGGTGGTTTGTGTAAACTAATTAACTCTAAACTAACTAAGAAACGACAAAGGGTAAATTGGGAGATTGCTTTTGGGAAAAACTGATTGATGAGGGCAATACCTAAGGAAGAATCCACCAAGACTTCACTTGCTATCTAACTCTGAACCAGATGATTTCTTCATTTGATTTGATCCGTAGAGATCCCTAAATTATGTTAATACCTCCATCGAGGATAAGAACAATTAATCCTAGGTTGATTAACTGAAATCTCTTTCTAGTTAAAACCCCTAGTCTTGCATTAACTCGATCTATGGCTCCCCATATTAGATTTGACTCTAATCCGGCTGATTTTGGTCATCCTATGTCTAGGATTGCGATCAACTCCACTTAATTGTGTTGGATCTACTCCAATGCAGGGACTTTTGCTCCTCTACATAAGCACATTTGACTGAAATTAATATCCCAGAAATATCAATTTAAGAATTAAAAACACAATTAAGAACAAATCAAATATTTATCACATAGTTCAGATAACAATAACAAGATCTGTCTTAGGTTTCATCCCCCTTAGATATTTGGGGTTTAGTTCATAATTGTAAAAAGAAACATCTCAGAATAAATAAAATAACAATACATAAGAAAACCCAAAACTCCTGAAAAGATAGAAGGGAGATCCTCTATAGAAGGGAGATCTTCTATCTTGATGTGGATCCTGGCTTTTGAGAAGGATCAATCGGCTTTCCTTCCAGTAATTCCTCGCCTTTAACTCCCCATCTTGGCAGGAATAATGTCCCCTCTACTATACACCCTTGTAGTTGCCTCATAGGGTCCTTATATAGAGTTTAGAATGTCTTTCTTAGCCCCTAAGTAGCCTTTTCCGAGTGAAATTGAACTTTCTTATGACGGGGACACGCTCGTGTGCCACGCCCCTGTGAGTCGACTTTGGGCCGTGCTTAAGCCTGTTAATGTGGTACGGCCGTGTGACACGCCCGTGTGGGGAACCTCTAAGCAATATTGATTATTGGTTTGGGCCTAATTTGCCCTTTTTGGCCCATTCCTTGCTCTTTTCTCTTCCTTATGCTCACCTAAGTATAAAACATGAAATTAAAGGTTTAAGAGCATCAAATTCCACAAATTCAATGATAATTCATACAAAAATTAGGCTAAGCATGAGGTAAAAATATGTATAATTTATAGTTTATCAAATGCCCCTACACTTAAGCCTTTGCTTGTCTTCAAGCAAAATCTCAATTCACAATTAAAAATCATTCTTCTCAACTTATAATCCTTATTAATAATGTTTCAAACTAATTCACAAGTAATCATACAATGAAAATTCAACCAGAAGAGAATTAAAGTCTCAAACATTTTAAGTTGAAAATCTTATCACAGAAACATAGGTTTTCTCCCCTCTCCTAAGTAATTACCTTGAACTCAAAATCAACAAGAGTTGACATCCTCATTAAAGATTCACTCTATCCACTTGAAGTGTTTAAGGTTCAAAAATTAAGCACTCATTAGTCAACCTGAAAAGTTATTACCATACGCTTGCAGGAAAATCAAATCTCCACCACTATAGATTGATGTGACACATCGATCAAAAGGTCTTTCAACGATTGTAATGAGACTTTGGTTAGGGGTGTTGTCACAAGCTGAAAAAGAGGGTTAGAATCGAGATTGAACTAAAAAATCATCTAGCTAGAAAAATCTCTATCATTGAAACATATTCCTGGAAATAAAGCCTTTTTGATGACATCGTTCTGGATTCGAAAGCTTATAATAGAAATATGCAAAAATATTGAATTACAACTGAAATATGAATTACAACTAAATTAACTGTATATACACTTTTTTTAAGAACAAATCAGATAGCAACAAATTGAATATTTATACACTTTACAAACTGTAAAAGATAACAAAGCTAGACAATTATTCAACTCAAATCTCGACAAAAATAGGGATCAAAATAATTATAGGGAATTTAACAAAAAATGGGTTATAGGTTAATATTAAGGGTAAATTAAAGAATGGGTTGTTAGGCTCAATGAGGTTCACTAGGGGTTAATTTATAAAGGTAGGCTTTTATGGAGTAAGTGGGTTAAACCTAGTCGCCTTTATCATATCGGTATATCAAATCAATGATGTGGTCTTGACATGTATAATCAAAGCAAGTTCTAGAATAACAAATCAGTATTGACTCACTCAAAGCAACAATAAAAGTGAGCACGAAAGGATGTATGCTCAAAAGGCTCAAAAGTCTCACCAGAATTATGGCTTTTGATGTCAATCCTGCGAATTTCAAATTTCAAGATAATACTTAAAATTAGGGAAAACAACCTAGAAAAATTGTAAATTCTCAAAAAATTCAACTTATCATGCTTGATTCCCTAATGTCTTAAAGTTTGAATAATCAAAGCATAAGTACCTATGTCTTAATTCTCAACATATTAATAAAAATCATAAATCAATTAGAATTCATCTTAATAGGGGATTGAGAATAATACAGAGAGTGAAAGTGAGAATTCAAAATTTGAGAACAATGCAATAAGTTAGTGGTAAAAATTTACAGGGGTTTCAAAGATAATACAAAGACTGAAAGTGAGTTCCCCCACACTTAAGGTGTACATTGCCCTCAATGTACAAAGATACATTAGTAGCAATAGAAGCATAAAATCATGCGATAGGGAGAGAAATGAAACTCCCTGAATATTGGATGAATTCCTTGAGCTAGGTGTGAAGATTTGTAGAGAAGGGTGTTTATCCATAATTTCCATTCCAAAAATATGATGATCGGAGTCGTGGTGGCTATGGTCATGGTCGTGTAGGATCTAACAGTAGGGTTTTCCCGTTAGATATAAATTTGAGCTTTTAGGCTCTTTGAAACTGTGATAGCATAAATAAATTTTTAGGGATTTAAGATCTACAAAGTATACTCCTCAAGGAAAATCTGATATAAAACTAAAAATAAAATGAAAACATAAAATAACATGTTTAATAAAAGTTAGATTGTTAGAACATAAAGATCGAAATAAAGATAAAGAAAAATATAAAGAACCAAAAAAGGAAAATAAAATGAAAAATAAGGTGAAAATAGAGATCAAGAAGGAAAATAAAAAGGAAGATAAGAGGGTTAGGAAATTCTAATCCTTAGATGGTTCGTGAGGTGGGGGCGGCAGTGCGAGTTGGAGTTGCTGACAAATCTGAGCTAAGGTTGCATCAATGTGATCAAAGCGCTGAAAATATTGTTACTGGAATTGGGTGAATTGCTCAGAAGTGACATAGCGTGAAGCTGCTGCATGAACTGGGCGGTGAATAGGTGGTGGCTCAGTCGGTGCCTCCCCCTGTGGTGGGGCATCATCACGAATGTCCGCGAGGTCCTCCTGCTCGGCATTCTAGAATAGGCGGTATTGTGGAGGGTCGGTCCCATGTCGGCGCTGAATCATCCTCATGTGCAGCATACTTTGGATGCCCTGTGAGAACATCTGGCCAACAAGGGTGGAAGAGGATGCCTGGGCCGCTGTGTTGAATAGGCCATAGTAGTGGGCCAATCGAGTGATGTACGGGCCCATAGAGATCATGTAACATCCCAAAATAGGGCCTGAACGGAATAGTGGTTGCGAAACCATAAATCCAAGATAGAAATAATTATTTTATAATTATTTTGAGGTTTGTGATATGATTGCATGATTTTGTGAAAATTTCGTGAAGAAATTCTATGCATAAAGTGCTTAATTTGAAATTATGGACTAAATTGAATAAGTTGCAAACTTGCATTCTAGAAGCTTTTAGTATGAAATTGCCTTGGAATATTAATTAGAGGGTCTTAAATAGAAATTTGACCAATTTCTAAAATTTTGGACAAAAATGGGCTTGTACATGAAAATTTTCAAAGAAAGGCATTAAGGGTATTTTGGTCATTTGGTAATTAAAATGAATTAAAAGGGAAATTAAGGCCAAATTGTGTTCATCTTCTTCAAGCCTTGGCCAAACCTTACCTCTCTCCATAGCTAGGGTTTCTTCAACTTCCAAGCTTCGTAGTACGTGCATCTAAGCCCCATTTTTAATGATTTTTATGCTTTTGGAATCCCGGTAGCTCGATTTAGCTTATGCTAGCAATAATTCAACCTAGGGTTCATATTTGGAAAAATACCCATAGGTGAAATTTGTTTATTTTGGGTGTTTTATGATAGAATATGAGGTTTTAAATTATGTTAGACAACTTGTGCTACTCGGTTTTAAGTAAAAACGAGTAAAAGGGCTTAATCGGTAAAAATACCTATTGTTCATAAGTACATGTTATAGTGGGAATTTGAGGTTGTTGTTGGTAAATAAATGATCAGCATGTCCTAAAACATAAGAATTTGGGGTAAAGTTTAATTTCCGAGCCTTGGTACAAAAGTGTAAATATGCAAAAGTTTAGGGGCAAAAATGTAATTTTGCCAAAGTTTGAGTTAAGGGCTGTTTGATAAATGTGAGTATTAAATAAGCTAAATTGCTATTATAGATCAAGAAGAACAAAATTTGGGAGTAGATCGGGGAAAGGAAAAATTAAAGGACTAAATTGTCAAGTTTAACCGTATTTTGTATCGAGGTAAGTTTACGGTAAATAAATGCAATATTTCATTATTTTACATTAATGTTGTTAATTTCCAGCATATATACATTTAGTTTATGAAAATATTCGAAGTTGAACCAAAGATGAGATGACAGAGAAAAAGTATCAGAAAGCCCCATTTGAACTCTAGGAATGTTTGGGATACGGAATGTCATGACATTTTGGGTTACCAAACAAGACAGGAATATCCCATGTAAGTCCATATTAAAAGTATGGCTTTGGTAGGACAGGGAACATCTCATGCAAGACCATGTCTAGAACATGGCATTGACAGGCTATTATCAGGCAGGAAAACCCGAGTATCCTTAGTATTCTGAGTGGTTCAACGGGCTATTGTACATGTTAAATTACAGGAAATTCTCAGCAAAGGAAAGGTAAGTTATATTCATGAGTTTATTGAATAATCAAGTAAGAAAGAAAGTAAGTGAATAAGGAAGAGGGTAAGAAATGAGGTGTAAGGAAAGCTTATGATGCTTAATGATACTATGATTAACTATTATTTAGGGTGAATGTTGTGATTTATTTACTTGTAAACTTGCTAAGCTTAGTGCTTACTCTCTTTATTTTCCTTCGTTTTATAATTCTTGCCAAGCCAACTCGGGGATCGCAAGGAACGTCGGAGATCCAGTCACACTATCAACAGGATCATTTTGGTATAGCTAGACGTTTCATTTCGCGTATGACATGTATAGGGACTTGGCTTCTTTTGGTATGAATGTCCTTAGGATATGTTTAATGAATAGTATGTAAATACTTGTTGATGATTAGCTATTGGAATGACTAATCAAACATAGGTTTAATACTATGTATGCCTAAATGGTAATTATCACATGGAAACCATGAAAAAGGTGAAAATAGCTTAAAAACATATTTGAACAGTAGTAATGACGTGATTTTTAAAAATCACTAAAAATAGTAGAAATGGAATAAAATAGTGAATGAGACATGAAATTAAAGCCTAATGAGTCTATTTTCATGTGGAAGAAACAAAATAAGTGAAAGAGTTTTATATTATGAGTTATTTGCGATTGAGTGAGATTGCTTTAGATTGACTTCGTGATCCCCTGTTCTGACTTTAAAAATTTACCATAAATTGTGCATAAATAATTAGGCATTATAGTTTATATGCTTAGATTCCTTATTGAGCCTATTTGAATTTTTTTACAGAGATAAAATTAATTCGTACTGAACAGAGGTCAGAGTAGTCGAACTACGTAACAGAAGAGAATTTAACAAATAAAATGTACCAATTGGCTAAACTAAAAATTCTATAAAAAAAAATTAGTAAGAAGGTATATGAGTCTAGTTTTAGGGAAAATTTACAGAATTGAATTTTGAGTTCCGTAACTCTAGTTATGATTTATTTAGTGACTATGATGCAGTTGGACATCTTTATAAGGAACAGAGAAATAATTTATTTTGGTTCGTTTAAGTAATCGGAAAAAAAATTTATTGATCTCGGTTTGGCCCCGAACCATTTCAATAGCATGATTTAGGGTCTCGATGACCCTTCTTAGGGACTTATTGAATGAATGAAAATAAATTAATTTTTTTAAAAGCAAATTTTTATGCCGGATTGAGTAAGTTAAGTCCAGTAACGCCTCATGCTCGACTCTGGCAACGGTCTCGGGTAAGGGGTGTTACAGATCACACCTCTCTGATGCCTCTTGGTCTGATGCTGGATGGCATGGCGATGAAATATGCAAGATCGAGCACGTGTACATGCGCCATGCTCCACAAGAAATAGGTGTCGTGAGTGTTGACGACGCCGGTGCTCTCTCACCTGCCCGTCAATGTATGAGCTAGTATGGCATGAAGGTACCTCAAGGAGGGGGCGAGAGTTGTCACTTTAGAGCAGCTGGGATCATAAGTGGCTGAAACAGGAACCAGGGTCTGCCAACGCTTAGAAGGTCAAAAGTGGATACGGCGGTGAAGCTCTAAGAGGTCTTCCTCCTCTAGAAACTGCTCGGTATATAGGCCTAGTGCTGTACCAAACTCTGGCACACTGAGTTGACGAAAAAGGCCTCCTAGATGGAATTGAATCATCCCTGGATCATCGTGTTGGGTCATGACCATCTGGAGATGAAACGTAGAGAAGAACTCTAGGGTGAGCTCGAGGTAAGTGGGCTCCACGATTTGGAAAAACTGCTCCCATGGGTCCATTGTCAACAAGGCCCAAACCTCGTCTGCTAGTTGGACCTGCTCTAGTGCGGCCCAATCGATGCATCTCCCTACTCTGAGGGGCCTCGCCCTTAATATCTGAAACAGTTCCTCTTGGGAACTTTACTGGAACTGGAGGAAAGGATGGTGAACTTCAGTGGAGGGTCTAGAAGAGGATCCACCGGGCCCCTTTCACTTTTTGGAAGCAGGGACGGCAACTTTCTTCCCTCTAGATGACGACATGATTCCTGAAATTAAAACAAAAATAAAAATGGGCATGTATTAGTCATGACTAAGTGATAACTAACGATAATCAAAACTAAATTATTCGATCAAGTGCTAGTACCTAATTTAATGCAAAAGTCAGTATTAAAAAAATAATTTGATTTATCTAAGCATGAAGTTTGAACATAATGTAAGTGTTTAAATAGCAAATTGCACTAAAAACTAATTGCCTAAGATAACTAGAGATGGCAACAAGAGAATGGTTCTAAATGGCATAATGATTATTCTAGATTAATCATGTAAAAAGTGTGAGAATAATATCAAGAATAATGTAAACAACCTAAAAGAATGAAATCATGAATAGATAAATAGTTAAAAGCATTGAGAATTATGAAAAAAAGTGAGAAAAGGGAACCGAAAACGTGAGGTTAGGAGTGGAACACGATCGTGGTGGTGCTTCCACGGGCATAGTGGCGTGGCTGAGGCCGGTGGCAGGGCTAGAGAGGGCTGGTATGGGTTTTGGGTGGAGGGATTTTTAGGGTTTTAGTGGAGAAGATGAGTAGTGGGGGTTTATATAGGATTTTGGGTCACACGGGCATGGCACACGCCCGTGTGAATCGGGTTTAGCCCCTGTGGTTCGAAATTTAGGGATTTCAGCGCGCCTGAATCGTGGCACACACCTGTGTTCCTAGGGCGTGTTGGGGCACACGGCCGTGTCTTTTGATATTCACTTCTCCCATGACTGTGTAGGGGGTCACACGGCCATGTATGAAATGGCAGGTTCGACCACGACCTTGGAACACGGGCGTGTCGCATGCCTGTGTTGATTTGTCAGGATTGGCCACGGCCACCTCGCACGGCCGTGGCTAATATCGTAGCCCGTGTGATAGGGACTTTTTACCTTGTTCATACACAGCCTTAGGCAACCCATGGGCATGGCCGTGTGTTTTGAAAAATCTACATTCGAAGGGTTAGTTGATGGATTAGAGAGTTTAAATAAAAGAATTTACTATGTCAGTACTCGGGTTGCCTCCCAATAAGCACTTGTTTATAGTCTAAGCTCGAATTTCCTCAAGCTTTCTTGGTCACGGTGGTTTGAAGAGTTGAAACTCTTCTATCTTGCTTTTAATTTTATTATCAACATAAGGTTTGTGTCAAGTATGATTTACCTTGAAAGTGCCGAATGTCTTGTGTGTTATCTCGACAGTACCATAAGGAAAGATTCTCATTACCGTGAAGGGAGGTGTGTCACTTGTATGAAGTTTTGCATTCAAAATTTGAGGATCTTCCTCCTCTAAGAATACCTTATCCCTTACCTTAAATTGATTCGTTTTTACTTGAGGGTTGTCTTGGTGATGCTCTGGGTTGGTGTGGCATATTTTGGGCTTGTCTTATTGATAGTTCAGCCACTAATCTAGTTCCTCAATTTAGAGCATTCGTTTTTCATGTACTTTTCCCTTGGATGGACTCATCTGCGGTTGGGTTGCCCTTATGTGAAGTGCATCCTGCAAAAAAGGTTCGATGGTAAGATCATTCTTATTACAAAGACTCGGAACAATATTGTTATCATCAACAATCTTAATCGAGTTTCGGGCTTGTAATGTAACTTTGTCATCACCTACACGAAGTGTAAGCTCGCCTGTTCCTACATCAATTATGGTTCTAGCAGTTGCTAAAAAGGGTCGCCCTAGAATTAAGGGTACATTGCTATCCTCATCAATGTCTAGAACTACAAAGTCGACTGGGAATATAAATTTATCAATTTTGACAAGCACATCTTCAATATGCCCTTTGGAAATCTAATGGTTTTATCAGCCAATTGGATGCTCATCTTAGTTTGTTTAGGTTTCCCAAGACCTAGTTGTTTAAACAATTTATAAGGCATTACGTTAATACTAGCCCCTAAATCAGCTAAAGCATTTTTGACGTCTAAACTACCAAGTAAACAAGGAATTGTAAAACTCCCTGGATCTTTTAGTTTGTTGGGTAGCTTATTCTGTAAAATAGCTGAGCACACTACATTCAATTCCACATGAGATGTCGCATCTAGCTTTCGTTTATTCGTCAGTAGCTCTCTTAAAAATTTAACGGTGTTTGGCATCTGCGAAAGAGCTTCAATAAATGGTAAGTTAATATGTAATTTCTTTAAAAGTTTAACGAATTTACCTAATTGTTCATCTGTGCGGTCTTTCCTTTGCGCATTTGGGTATAGGATACGAGGCTTATACTATTTGACAATTGCTTCTTTGGAACTTACCTCATCCTTACCTTTACTTACCACAGTCTCCTTACATGGCTCTGGGTTGGTTTTGGTTAACCCTTCCTCATCTATTGTATCCATGGCATTAAGTTGCTCCTTAGGGTTAGTCTCGGTGTTGCTTGGTAACCCACCTTGAGGTTTTTAGAAATTAGCTTAGCAAGCTGGCCTATTTGAGTTTCGAGTCCTTGAATGGATGCTTGCTGGTTCTTCATTGTCATATCGGTGTTCTGGAAACGAGTTTCTGACATGGCGATAAATTTTGTGAGCATCTCTTCAAGGTTCGGCTTTTTCTCTTGTTGGAAAGGTGGCTGTTGAAATCCTGGAGGGGGTGGTTGCCTTTGATTTCTTGGCCCTCCCCATGAGAATTTGGGTGGTTCCTCCAACCTGCATTGTAACAGCCTATTTTAGACCCTAATCAGAACGAGTGGTTTCGGGACCACTTAACCGAGTCAAAATATTGTTTTAAGTGCTTTTATATATTTTACAGCATGATAGATTCATTGCATGAAAGTTTCGTATAGAAATTTTATTGTTTGATTGGCTAATTTGATAAAAAGGATTAAATCGCATAAAGTGATAAATAGGAGTTCTATTTCATAAATGAATTATTTGATCGTGGCTTTATAAATGAGAGTCCTTGCATGATAAATTTTCCATTTCTAAATTGAGTGGACATCCATGTCCATATATTTATGGCTTTTAAATTATTTTTATCAAAAGTTAAAATAGTCATTTGGTTTTATAATAGGTTTTAATTAAATAAAACATGAAAATAGCTTCATAATTCTTCTTCTCCACCTATTCTTCAAGCAAAAATAAGAGTTTTTAAGCTTTGTTCCATTCGGCTATAATTTTGTTTAATTAAGGTATGGTTTTGTTTCTGTTTTTAGTAATTTTTACGTTTTTGAGATCGTTGCTTCGTATACTAGCTAACCCGTACCTCAATTTCTAAATTTGTTCATGCTTTTGAAAAATGTCATTGATGAATCCATGTTGTTTTAATAGTTTTTGGTGAATTATTGAAGGTTGTTTTGAAATATACAAGTTTTACAAAGTAGTTTTTGATGAAAATGAGTTTTATGGAATTAATTGAAAAGAAATAGAAATTTTGTGGTTGGAAATGTGATTAAATACAAGATATGTACTTGTATGGGGTTTAGAAATGTTCGGCTTTGATAATTTGAAGGTCTTATTGTGCAATTTGCTATGTTGTGTTAAAAGGACTAAATTGCAAGGTGTTGAAAAAATAGGGGCTAAATTGCAAATATGTGCATTTGTTGCGGACTCACCACAGCTCATGAGCTATATGTTCATCCTTTGGGATTACATGTTCAGTCTTTGGACTTACCATTTAGCCTACGGGCTTACCGATCATCCTACGGGATTACATGTTCAGCCTTCGGGCTTACCGCTTCAGGCTCAAAAGAGCATACATGATGCATTGACGAATTACAAGTCATACGTATATACACTGTGTGTGTATCACCCGAGTATCCCTCGATGCTCTTAAGGGTTCAACGGGCAATTTCTGATACATGTTACATGAGAATTTAAAAGACATATGTATTATATGTTATATGAGATATGAAACTTACATGGACTATATGATATGAATTACATGTACAAAGAAATGAACTTGTGCTTATGATGTATGAATTTTTCATTTTGTACATAAATGATTTATAAGACTACATGGACTAACAAATGTACACTTGTGAAATAGGCAACTTGAGTATATGAATTGAATTGGCATTGTTAATGTACTTCTCTTATTGATTCGGCAAGGTTTAATTTCTATAATTATACAGGCTTACTAAGCTTTTGAAGCTTACTCTGTTTATTTATCCCCTGTTTTATAGATTCGAAAGCTAGCTCGATATTCGGACGAGTTGGAGATCGCTATCACACTATCCATCTAGCTATTTGGTACTTTTGGATATATATATTTGAAATGGTCATGGCATGTTTAGGCTAGTTACTAAGTTTATGTTTATGGTTAGCTTGTTAATGAAAATGATATGTTTTGGTACTAATTCAAGCTATGAGATATGGCTTGCTTTGTAAATGTTTAAATCCATTTTGAATGTCTTATGTGATGTTGATTAATTAGCTATGGAGTTGTGGAATGTTTTGGTATAAAATGGTATGTATTTGGCATATGTTTATATGGTGATGAATGGTTGTATTTGAGCATGAAATGTTGTGACTAGGATGGCTAAATGTTGTGACTAGTATGGCTATGTATTGCTCGTAGGAATTGACCCATTTTGGGTGGCAAGAATGGCTTAAACCAAGCCTACCTTGTGCCACACGGGCAGAGCACACGGGCATGTGACTCAGCCGTGTAACCCCTGCACCTTAAATGTTTTAGGTAATTTTGCACACGGCCTGAGTGAATTGGGCGTGTCTGGTGGAGCACGACCGTGTTGGTATGCACGAGCTCGAGACACGGCCTTGTGTCCCTATCTTGAAAATTTTCTCAAATGTTCTCCCTATCTTTCACATGTTTTCAATCTAATCCTAAATGAATATATGTATGGTTATATGAGCTTTAAAGCATGATTGGATGAATGATTATAGAACTGTATTGTATTTATAAAGTTTAAAAATTTTACTGATTTTGATCTGAGTTACAAGTCCGGTAATGCCCCTTACCTATTCCGGCGACGATTACGGGACAGTGGTGTTACATGCATTGTAAGTGTTACTATAAGGGTTATTTTGGGATCTAATTATTACCCATATAGTTGGCTTGCTCATTTTCCATGCCATATCCATAGTTGGGATTTTCATAATAGCTCATGTTTCCTCGAATTGAGTCACACTGCATCACTGGGTGTACTTGCATAGACCCAACAAAATTATCAATCTTTTTATTAAGGAGTTCTACCTGATTAGAAAGCATGGTGACTGCATCAACATTGAAAACTCTGGTAGCTTTCTGTGGCTTTGTTCTCATGACTTGCCACTGGTAGTTATTCAGTGACATCTCTTCTATAAACTCGTAAGCTGCTTCTGGTGTTTTGTCGTTGATTATTCCACCGGTGGCTACATCAATCATTTGCCTTGTCGAAGGATTCAAACCGCTGTGAAAGGTTTGAACTTGTAACCACAGAGGTAACTCATGGTGAGGGCACCTTCTCAATAGGTCCTTGTATCTCTCCCAAGTATCGTAAAGTGTTTCTAAATCCATCTGCACAAAAGAAGAGATATCATTCCTTAATTTAGCCGTTTTAGATGGCGGAAAATATTTGAGCAAAAATTTTTCTGTCATTTGTTCCCATGTAGTGATAGACCCTCGTGGAAAAGAATTGAACCACTTTTTAGCTTTATTTCTCAAGGAGAATGGAAATAACCTAAGACGAATGGCATCATCAGAAACGCCATTTATTTTAAATGTATTACAGAATTCCAAGAAGCTACTACAGGAGGTAGCTGATTATTGTGATTTGCCTCCATCTCTTCAGTAGGTTTAGGTTCTTCTTCTTGACTTTGTTCTGGATATTGCAAGCTTCTTCTTATCTCTCTGTGAGTTCGATGGACTGTAACTTCTAAATCGTCATCAAACAATAATGGTCCTCCTGGGTTTCTTCTAGTCATAAACTAGAGGCATCTAGAAGAGAAACAAAAGAAAATTTTAATAAGTAAAACCTAAAATAAAAATAGGAAATAAATTTCAAAAAATAAAAAAAATGGCTAAAGTAATAGGAATCGAGTGTTCCTAAAATTTCAGTTTCCCAGCAACGGTGCAAAAAATTGATCGTAATGAGATGAAGTAATAAAAATCGATCGTACCTGGAAACTAAGTAATATCACGATAAAAGGCAAGTGCACCTATCGAATAGTAGTATAGTTAGTGGAAAGACTAGAATATCGAATCCAAGGAACTAAAAGTACTAGTAATAACTTCCTTCCTATTATCTAGCCTAAAAATAAAGAGGTGGTTTGTGTAAACTAATTAACTCTAAACTAACTAAGAAACGACAAAGAGTAAATTGGGAGCTTGCTTTTGGGAAAAACTGATTGATAAGGGCAATACCTAAGAAAGAATCCACCTAGACTTCACTTGCTATCTAACTCTGAACCAGATGATTTCTTCATTTGATTTGATTTGTAGAGATCCCTAAATTATGTTAATACCTCTGTCGAGGATAAGAACAACAAATCCTAGGTTGATTAACCGAAATCTCTTTCTAATTAAAACCCCTAGTCTTGCATTAACTCGATCTTTGGATCCCCATATTAGATTTGACTCTAATCCGGTAGATTTTCGTCCTATGTCTAGGATTACGATCAACTCCGCTTAATTGTGTTGGATCTACTCCTATGCAGGGACTTTTTCTCCTCTACATAAGCACATTCGACTTAAATTAATATCCCGAAAATATCAATTTAAGAATTAAAAACACAATTAAGAACAAATCAAATATTTATCACACAGTTCAGATAACAATAACAAGATCTGTCTTCGGTTTCATCCCCCGTAGAAATTTGGGGTTTAGTTCATAATTGTAAAAGGAAACATCTCAAAATACATAAAATAACAAAATATAAGAAAACCCAAAACTCTTGAAAGGATAGAAGGGAGATCCTCTGTCTTGATGTAGATCCTGGCTTCTGAGATGGATCAATCAGCTTTCCTTCGAGTGATTCCCCGCCTTTAACTCCCCGTCTTGGCGAGAATAATGTCCCCTCTACTGTACACCATTCTAGTTGCCTCTTAGGGTCTTTAAATAGAGTTTAGAATGTCTTTCTTAGCCCTTAAGTAGCCTTTCCGAGTGAAATTGAAGTTTCCTATGACAGGGACATGCCCATGTGCCATGCCTGTGTGAGTCAACTTTGGGCCATGCTCGAGCCTGTTAATGTGGCACGGCCGTGTGACACACCCGTGTGGTGAACCTCTAGGCCGTGTTGATTATTGATTTGGGCCTAATTTGCCCCTTTTTGGCTCGTTCCTTGCTCTTTTCTCTTCCTTGTGCTCACCTAAGTATAAAACATGAAATTAAAGGTTTAGGAGCATCAAATTCCACAGATTCAATGATAATTTATCCAGAAATTAGTCTAAGCATGAGGTAAAAATATGTATAATTTACGGTTTATCAATGTTACACGAAGATTTCGCAATGATATCATACACAAAATGCCCCAAATTTTCACACGAGGTGACGACACGGGCATGTGCTAGGCCGTGTGAAAACCCCTGTAGGTTTGAAATGAAAATTAATTCCACACGGGTTAGGGACATGGGCGTGTTCGACCACATGGCCTACCCACACGGGTGTGTCCCTGTACCACACGGGCGTGTGCCCTGTTTTAAGTAGAATTTTTCTAAGTGGTTGAAAAGTTCCAGTTTGGTTCCGGATCACACCTAATGAGTCTCTTGGGCCTCGTAAGCCCATAATCAGAGCATTTTGAATATGATTGAAAAAGTTTTAAATCTTCGTGGAATTTGTGAGTCAGGATTGGGTGATCGTGTGTTCGTAAGTCTGGTAATTCCTCGTACCTGGTCCTGGCATCGGACTTGGGTGAGGGGTGTTACAGAACACATCGGAGTAGTAACGGATACATCAGAAGTTTTCCATAGAGCCACACTTGTAGCCAAAGCTACTTCAATTCACAAGGTTTCACATAGGCTCATTCTTGAGCTATACATATATAACACAATGCCATGGACTTATTTCACTTAGATGCCATGATCACTTGGCACAATACCATGGACTTATTTCACTTAGATGCCATGGATTTATTTCACTTAGCACAATACCATGGACTTATTTCACTTAGGTGCCATGGATTTATTTCACATAGCACAATGCCATGGACTTATTTCACTTAGATGCCATGGACTTCTTTCACTTAGCACAATGCCATGGACTTATTTCACTTAAGTGCCATGGACTTCTCCGTCAATTCATCTTTTGGTACAGAACTAAAGTATTGAACTTTACGTTCACTAGTTTCAAACATTGGATTTTTGTTGTACGTCAGATAAGATAATTAAATTCATAATTCATTCATCAATTAACAAATAAACATTTATGTTTACCATATGAACTTACCTCGGTCCAAATATCAAATATTGGGTTTTAGTCCAAAACCTTTTCCTTCCCCTGTTCTAAGCTCGAATCTCATCTTCCTTGATCTATAACAATACATTTAACTCATTTATTCATCATGCTACTCAAATTGACCCAAATTCATATTTTGTAAAAATTACATTTTTGCCCTTACACTTTAATCATATTTACACTTTTTCCCCTATGCTCGTAAAATGGTTTTTATTCAATTTCCTTGTATTTTAGGCCTAGCTGAATCAATTTCATAACTATAGCAACCCACAATTTGCACTTATTCACACATTTACACACATTTTATAACTTTTTACGAACTAGTCGTTTTATGCAATTTCATCGAAAATCACTTAGTAAAAGTCGTTTATTACACACCAAGCTTTCATATTCTACCATTAGACATCAAAACACATGCATGTCATCCATGGGGTAAATTTTTAAACACAAACCCTAGCTCAAAGTAATGGTGGAAATAGCTAAACCGAGTTACCAGGATCTCAAAAATGTAAAGAACATTAAAAACGAGGCTTGGATGCACTTACTATTGAGCTTGAATGATGAAAAAACCCTATCCATGGTGTCTTCATACTACTTTCGGCCTTGGTGAAGAAGATGAACACAATTTGGCTTGATTTTCCCTTTTTAATTCTTTTAATTACCAAATGACCAAAATGCCCTTCATTAAAACCTTTGGTATTTTATCCTTCCATGTCCATTTTTGTCCGTCTTGAAATATAATGGTCTAATTGCCATTTAAGGACCTCCACTTTCAAAACCCATTACAAATAAGTAACTTAGCTTCTCGAACTCACATTTTTCACATATTGCAATTTAGTCCTAATTATCAAATTGGACACCCAATCGATTAAATTTCTTAGAGAAAATTTCACACTAGCATTTTATCACATAGTAAACATTAAAAATTAATCGCAATATATTTTTCTACTTCAAATTTGTGGTTTTTGAAACCACTGTTCTGTTTAGGCCCTAAATCGGGCTGTTACAACTCTCTCCCCTTTAGGGATTTTCATCCCCGAAAATCTTACCAGAAGAAGTTGTTTCCAATTCTCATGAAACACTTCCACTAATTTCTCAGAATCACAAATCAATTTAACCTCATATATCTCTTTCCAATAACCTTTGAATTTTAGCACACAGTGCCAGAATATATCGTCAAAGATTTAAATTATTCTCTCAGGAACACATATACTCAATTAATTTGTCAAATAAGAACTCGATACCTATTGAAACATTCATATGAATTTCATCAAATGATCAACATTCTAGCAACATCATCCATTTTGAGGATGGAGGTAGTCCCGATACGAAATCTACAGTGATTTTGTCTATAGAACACTAGTATTATCACTGACTACAATAGTGCTAAGTGCTCTTGATGTTCGGCTTACTTGTTAACAAACAGACATTTGAACATAAATTCAAAAATATCAAGGTATATACTCAATCACCAAAACATCTACTACATATCATTGCTCACCTCACTGCCCTTGAATAAATAGGTGCTACTTCTGAGCCTTGTACAAAAACTTTTGTATAAGTTCTGGATTCATTTGTACGCAATTTCATTTACTATCACATTCCTAAGCCTCTCTAACTCGCAAGGAAGAACATTGCTTTAACTTTCAATATAGCTAAAATCATATCCTCATCAATTAAAATTAACCGTGTAACCCATTCACAACATAAACCAAGATTCTTCCATTTAGCATATGTAATTACATCGGCTTTTCTAGAGATAAATTAATAAGTACTCGTGATCCCCCGATAGCTGGAGTCTTTAACACTATCTCAACTTCAGATCTTTCTATATCAGCCGATACTTTAATCCTTGAAATCAAAGAACATGTGATATCTTTCGTCGAATAAATGATATCACCAAATTCTCAATACGAACATAAAAGTGACCGTCTCTAATTCACTGGTCGAATAGTTCTTTTTAATGTGGTATTAACTGTATAAAAACATGAACCATCACTTTACATTTTTAGTAGTATTTATACTTAGAACATGCAATAACACTTAACTGAAAAATATAAACCTTTTTCTCAACTCAGGCTAAATCAGAATTGACAATTCTATTAACCATGTTTCAACTATTTCTAAATTTATTAATAAGTAATACCACTAATTAGGCTTCTTAAGCGCAATGGTTTCCTCCATTACACTACTTTAATTAATAATAATATTTTCTGATTTACACATATATCGATGTCCACCCAATTACAACTAGGAAAGAAAGTGTATATCTAAATCGTTTCCTACTACTAATCATCACAATGTTGAACTTTGATAAGGCTGTAACCATCAGATATTTTTAAAATTAAAGTGCTAAAATGAAGTTGACATTTCAACCGTATAGATAAATAATATTCCGGCTACAAAACTATACTGAAATTTAAAAATACAACCTCTGTCAAATGATAAATACCTCGATGAGGTCTCAGGATAATTCCAGAAGAAAACATCTCTCATCCATACTAAAGTCAAATATAACGGAAGTAACATAATCTCCTTATAAGCTAAGTAGAACAATAACCAATAGGAACTGGATACTATTATCACAAATTCTATCATTATCTTTTCTTTAGCAAAAGAAATAAAATACCGATGAAAGATAAGACAATGCTGAAAATAATCCAAACAGGTTAACAATTCTTTCACCTACCAGTATTTGTAGCTATCGTTCCATTGCAATAAAAGTTTCACTCAAAAATAAATAGCCTCATATACTTCTGAGATTTATGAAACACATAATATACCCAAAAGAGACTAAGGTAGGTTACTCAACTATAATCACTATACTCAACTATCGATACAATTTAAACATTATCTCACTGTCTAATTCTGTTATCATTAGGTTCACATTATCTAATCCATTATCATAAACTGACTCAAAAAAACTTCCAATTAGTACATTCTTTAGGTATCATACCTGTATATTTTGGTTTCATCCAAGTTGACTTCTTTAACCTTAACCTTGCATAATTCGAATGACCTTCAAAATGATTTAATATCCCTTTTATCTAACCACCATATTAGTTACTCCGCTACTAAATTCTCTAGTCTCTCATTTGTGAGTGCATTCAACATAAATCTCCCTAAAACTATGGTGATTTCGGCTTTTAGAACTGTAAGGAAAAAGATGATTCGGTAAGGGGGTTTAGTAGAGGTGTTGTCGACAGGGATTTAGAGTTTAGAGGGTGTGAGATTCGGCCAAAAGAATGAAAGGAATTGAGGGATCTTACCTTGGAGAAATCGGCACAAAAGGTAAGTTTTCGGGATTTCAGCTTTTTGGTAGTCGACTATGGTGGCTTTGAATGGAAGGATAAAATCAAAAGAGAATATGATTATGATGGTAAGTGGGTTTCGACTAGAGAAAATAGCAAAAAGAAAAGAAAAAGATTGGAGAAGAAGGTAGCAAAAAGAAATCGGCACAAGGAAGAAGAAAGCTACGTTTTTCAGTCACTTTTGCGAAGAGGAGAAAAGAATGACTTAAGGTGGCTAACCCTAATTGTCAGTACAAAAGAAAAGGAAAACAAGTTGCCCTAAATGCCACTTAAACATTCGGCCCAAACTCCCCTAAGGCCCTTGCCGATTTCACTTAAGTGAGCACATGCCCAGCACATGCCTAAAAATTAAAAATAACCATACGCTTACCTTACAGCTTGAACCCTGGACCTTTTATTCCTTCCCAAGCGCCACTTTTTTAGGAACTTAGTGGCGCCACCTTGCCACTTTGCCAAAGCTCCTTTTTATGTCATGTTTTACGAAGTTTTTCTTAAAAGCCCACTTGACCAAGTCCCTTTTTCATTAAAAATCCAAACTTGATATTTTACCAGGTTTTAACCTAAGCTTGGGCCTTCTATAGGCCCGCTAACACTCTTAAACATATTTCCAATAATCAAACACCAAAAATTCCAAAATTTCACCAAAAATCACAAAAACTCAAAAATTCTCGAAAATAAGGGCGTTACAACCCTACCCTCCTTAAAGAAATTTCGGCATCGAAATTTACCTGATCCAAACAATTGAGGATACTGCTGACGTATCATCTCTTTTGGCTCTCACGTGGCCTTTTCTCTGCCATGGTTACGCCATAGCACTTTCACTATCGAAACTGACTTCCTTCTTAAAACTTTAATCTCTCGGTCTACAATTTGCACAGGCTCCTCCTCAAAGGTTAAATCAGTCTTTACCTCAATTTCCTCCACTGGTACAATATGCGATGGATCCGACCGATAGCGCCTCAACATAGACACATGAAAAACATCATGGATACGGTCCAACTCCGGCGGTAACTCCAATTGATATGCTACTGGTCCTATTCGCTTAAGAATCTGATAAGGGCCAATGAATCGCGGACTCAACTTGCCCTTTCTACCAAATCTCAAAATCTTTTTCCATGGCGAAACCTTCAGAAAAACCATATCCCCAACGGCATACTCGATTTCTTTACGCTTAAGATCTGCATATGACTTCTGCCTATCAGACGCCTCCTTTAACCGGTCTCGAATCAGTTTAACCTTACTTTCAGTATCTGCCAGTAACTCTGGTCCAAGAACTTGTCACTCCCCTAGCTCGGTCCAACATATAGGCGTATGACATCTTCGCCCATAAAGTGCCTCATATGGAGCCATCTGAAAACTCGCTTGGTAGCTGTTGTTGTATGCAAATTCCGCTAACGGCAAGTAGTCCTCCCAACTGCCACAAAAGTCGATAACACAACCTCTTAACATATCTTCCAAAACTTGGATAACTCTTTCGGACTGTCCATCTGTATGGGGATGGAAGGCAGTGCTGAAATCCAATCACGTACCCAACGCCTCATGCAGTTTCTGCCAGAATCGAGACGTAAATCGAGGATCTCGATCAGAGATTATCGAAACTGGCACCCCATGGAAACACACTATCTCTGCCACGTACAACTTAGCCAACTTCTGAAGTGAGTAATCAATCCTAACCGGTATGAAATGAGCAGACTTCGTCAATCTATCCACGATTACCCAAACGAAATCTTTCTTTGAGGGTGTCAAGGGTAACCCACTCACGAAATCCATAGTTACTCTTTCCCACTTCCATTGTGGAATTTTCACTGGCTGTAACAATCCAGAAGGCAATTGGTGCTTAGCCTTAACTTGCTGGCACGTTAGACATTTCCCAACGAATTCAGTCACCTCTCGTTTAAGTCCAGGCCACCAATACACCTCTCACAAATCATGATACAACTTATTATCCCTAGGATGCATAGCACAAGATCCACCATGAGCCTCATTTAGAATCATTTGTCTCAAGTCAGAGTCCTTCGGCATGTACATTCTTCCATGAAAACACAAAACTCCATCAAAATTTAGTCCAAAATCTCTGCTCTCATCATCCTTAACTTGCTGAAATCGCGAAGCCAACGACTCATCCTTTAATTGCTTCTCCTTAATTTGCTCAGTCCAAGTGGGTCTCACTTGCAATTCCGCCAACAAGCTCCCATCATCGTACAAACTTAAGCAAGCAAACATAGCTCTTAACTCAGCAACAGCCCTACGGCTCAGCAAATCAGCTACTACATTAGCCTTGCCTGGGTGATACTCAACCGAGCAGTCGTAGTCCTTAAACAACTCTATCCATCTTCGTTGCCTAAGGTTTAGCTCCTTTTGAGTCAAAAGGTACTTGAGACTTTTATGGTCAGTGTATATAATACACTTTTCCCCATAAAGGTAATGTCTCTAGATTTTCAACGCAAAGATCACCGCTGCCAACTCCAGATCATGCGTAGGGTAATTTGCTTCATGAGGCTTCAGCTGTCGCGAAGCATAAGCGACTACCTTACCCTCTTGCATCAGTACATAGCCCAATCCTACAAGGGACGCATCACTATACACTGTGAAATCCTTTCCAGACTCTGGCTGAATTAGCACTGGTGCTTCAGTCAAAAGCTTCTTGCTGTTTCTCAATCCACACGAAAGGTACTCCTTTCCTTATCAGTTTCGCCAACGGCACTGCGATAAGAGAAAACCCCTCTACAAATCTTCTATAGTAGCCTGCCAGACCCAGAAAACTCCGAATTTCTGACACTGACCTCGGTGGATTCTAATCCAAAACCGCTTCAATTTTCTAAGAATCAACCCTAATCTCCTCAGCTGAAACAACATGACCCAAAAAAGTCACTTCTCGCAACCAAAACTCACACTTACTAAACTTCGCATACAACTACTTCTCTCTCAACACTTGCAAAACAATTCGGAGATGCTCATCATACTTCTCCTCAGTTTCCGAATACACCAGTATATCGTCAATAAAGACGACCACAAATCGATCCAAGTACGGCTGGAACACTCGGTTTATTAAATCCATAAAAGCTGTAGGCGCATTCGTCAACCCAAAAGGCATAACCAGAAACTCGTAGTGACCATACCGAGTTCTGAACGCTATCTTATGCACATCCACCTCCTTTACCCTTAGCTGATGATATCCAGACCGAAGGTCGATCTTGGAAAACACTAAAGCTCCTCTAAGTTGGTCAAACAGATCATCGATTCTTGGTAAAGGATACTTATTCTTTATCGTCAGTTTGTTCAACTGGCGATAATCGATGCACATTCGCATCGTCCCATCCTTCTTTTTCACGAAAAGCATAGGTGCTCCCCATGGAGAACCGCTCGGTCTAATGAAACCCCTATCCAACAATTCTTGAATTTGGGCTTTTAGCTCCACTAGCTCCTTCGGTGCCATCCTATAAGGCGCGATGGACACTGGAGCCGTTCCAGGCAACAAGTCGATTCCAAACTCGACTTCTCGATTTGGAGGTAATCCAAGAAGCTCCTCTGGGAAAACATCTTGAAACTCATTGACAGTCCTGACTATCCCCACTGTCACATCCACAGCCCCAGCTTGGCTCACAAATGCCAAGTATGCCTCGCAACCCTTGTGAATCAGCTTTTCAGCCTTCAAGGCCGAAACAACATTGGATAGATAATCTCTTCGCTCTCCAATAACCATCACTTCCTCGTTCTTGATCGTCCTTAACACCATTCTTTTAGCCGGACAGTCCAAGGTCACCTTGTGCTTAACTAGCCAATCCATTCCTAAAATTAAGTCGAATTCCCCAAATGGCAACTCCATTAAGTCTCCACTAAAGATCCTACCTTGCGCCTCTAAAGGCACCTCCCTAAAAAGTTTATCTACCCTAACCGAGTGACTTAATGGACTGAGTACAGTTATCCCACTCTCAGTTTCCTCAGAGTGCACACCCAAAGACCCAGAAATGTTACATACAAGATACGAGTGTGTTGATCCCACATCAATCAGAGCAGTGTACGGTATGCTAGAAATTAAGAACGTACCCGTTATGACGTCAAGTGCATCACCCTCCTCTCAGCGACGAGTAGCATATACCAAGGTTGGCTGACGAGCCTCAACATTACCAACACCCCTGCCAGGTGCTCCACGTCCACGTCCATTTCCGTTGCCGCCTCTTCCTTGACCACGGCCCCTAGGCGGTGGCAGTCCTCCTCGTACTGGTTAAGCAACCCTTTCTCCACAACCTGATTCTGATTTTGATCCTGTGTTGATCTCCTAGGACACTCTCTGAACTTATGCTCTTTAGACCCACATCAGAAACAAGCCCCAGTCCGTTTCCAACATTCCCCCAAATGAGTCTTACCACAGTCTCCACAAGCTTGTGGCCTAGCTGTATTCACCGGAACTGCTCGAACCGGTTCCTCCACTCTAGCCCTATTGGCATTTCGGTTTGTAGCACTAGCAAGCCTAATATCCCTCCTAAAGCAGTTTCGATCCTTCTCACGGTTTTGTCGCTCAGTTCTCTTTACCTCCTCAGCTATCATGGCCTTCTCTACCAAAATAGCAAAGTCGCGCTCCCTCTATGGAGCTATCAGCACCCTCAGCTCATCTCTAAGACCATCCTCAAAACGAACACTACGCTCGTACTCAGTAGAAACTATTCTGCTGGCGTATCGACTCAACCTCAGAAATTCTGCCTCATACTCAGCAACAGATTTATTACCCTGGGTCAGATTCAGAAATTCCTTTCTGCGAGCATCCACGTAGCTTGCTCTAACATATTTCCTCTTGAAAGATGTCTTAAATAACTCAAGTTACCCGCTCAACTGGGGTACCTTCCTTTATAGTGATCCACCACTGGTACGCTTCATCTCGCAGTAGCGATATAGCTCCTTTCAGCTTCTGCTCCTCCGAGCAGTCCAAGTCATCCATAATCCTCTCCGTGGCTTCCAACCAATACTCAGCCACATTTGGGGCCACTTTAGATATGCCCCTGAGAACCTCCGCCCCGTTAGCCCAGAGTCGTTCAGAAATGGATCCCCTATTCATGGGCCCAATATTAGCTCCAGCTACCCTTTCAAGAACTCTTAACATGCCCTGGGACAGGGTGTCGTCCCCTGCAGCCCGATCGTACGGCCCATTTTCTGCAACCTGTGGTGGTCGTGCCTCAGCAGCTGGCATGTGTTTCGAAGACGAAGACCCAGCTTGAACACTGCCTCGGCCACATCCACGGCCTTGTCCACGAACAGCTCTTGTACTTATAACGTCTTATCTGATTAGAAATTTATGAAATTAGTTAATGTTTCAGATATTTATTATAGGATGTTTTATGCTCAGATAAAGTTTAAAGTTTTGTTTCTGCGTAGTCGTAGCCTAGCTACTGTCTTAGTCTTCTAGGGTTTAGCTACCCTTACAGTCTCAGTTTTGTAATCATATTACTATCTTATTCACAGTATCGTATCAAAGGCTTAGCTCCATCTACAGTATTGTTCCAACTACAATACAATATATAAATAGGGATACTTACAAACTTGGTGCCGGGGATTCAGTGTGCCACTTCTTCAGCTATCAACTTCAGAAAACTCAAAAATTTTCCAAGTTAAACGTTTAAAACATGTATACTTGAAGAAAACGAGTCTTGAAAAGATTTTCTAAATTTTCTGAAAAATTGTGATTTTTTTTTAAAGAAATACCCTCCTAGGCTTAAGTTGTAAAAAAAAAATTGAAATGCTTTTTGGACCCGATCCATAGCCGAGTTGTTGCAACTGGGTGCTGATACCAATAAATGTAACACCCCAAACTCGGCCCAGACATTACGGCCAAGCCTGGTGTGTCACATTACCTATACCTAACCCCGTTACCTAGTTACTAATATGAAGGTGAATTTGGCAAAACAGATATTGAAGTTTTTAAGAGAAATTCCCAGTTTATTACGTGATCGTCCTATTCATTTCATTATAAAAATTAACTCGTTGCTTATGGACTTGAGTGACTGATTAAAAACGTTTGATTAATTTTAGGAAAACTCGCGCAAATAATTTCGAATAATTTTTAAGTAATATAAAAATAGAAAATCCCAAAAGAATAACTTTAGCGGCCTTATTACAAACCCAAATAAAAATATTAATGAATAAAATAAGAAGTAAATTAAAATAAAACTAGTTAAACCAGTGTTTTTGATTCTCGTGGCCACTCTGAATCCCTCCCAACTCCAAGTCCACTGTCTAGGGCTCACTTGCAAGGATGGAAAGAAGAGAGGGTGAGTTTGAAAAATCAGTGTGTAAAGAATCCCATCCAGAGCCCAAATTAGCTCAGGCCCACTGGGCCTAAGCCCTATCCAATTTCAACATTAATTGGGCCGAAGCCTTTCATATATCGATATTGGGCCTTAGCCCTTTTTAGATACAATATCGCTGGGCCAAAGCCTTTCATATAACAGTAGATGGTATGGCCCCAAAGGCCCATTTCAATATCACATATAATATCAATGCATGTATGCAACCCATATTACTGTGGGGAAACTATCGACCCACCTAACCGCTACTCTCCACCCGTACCAACCAACACACCATGTGGGGAGAACTACTCAACCCACCCAACCGCTACTCTCCACTGGCAGCATAGTTGCTTTATCATATAACTAGAGGCCTAGCCTCTTTTAATAACTGGGGCAGAACCCTTTTTTTGATAACTAGGGAAAAATCACTTTTCAGTAAACTGGGGCAAAAGCTCTTAACACTTCCTCCATTCATATAAATCCCAAATCCCATGCAACAGATATCATGATATGGCATACAATAATCAGAAACAGTAATTTATGCAAATCAGTCCAATTTAACCTTAGGGGTATAACAGTCATTTTACACCTAAGGGTAAAACAGTAATTTCTCAATTTTTAGGGTATTTCAATAATTAATCCATTTTTTAGGGTTTTATTCCAATTTTATGCCACTAATAACTCTACTTCCGTCATTGTAACTTATTTACCATGTTTTACCAATTTTAGTCACTAGGCCCTAAAACCCCTAATGGCCCTGTTTAGCGATTTAAGCCCATTAAGTCCAGAACTTATAAATTAATTATTAATTTAACCCATTTTAAGCCTACAGTCTACAAGGATACGTTTATTACACATTTTCACCCCTATGGGCCCATAAGCCCATTGGGTCCATATTCAGCCCATCGAGGCCCAACTACCGAATTGCACGAAATTACACACGTAACTAGCTCACCACTTGCGATTTCCAAACCAATGATTTCTAACCGTTTTGTGAGCACTCGCATTCTCACATGCCCACGAAATACCTGAATTTCGATATTTCTGCTTTTCGGCTTTTACCGATTAAGACTATAGAGGGGTGTTCGATACGCACCTATTTGACGATTTCACCAGTAAGATCTCCCCCCAAATGATCCTACAATCAATTAAACCATATTAATATCTAAAACCCAAATCGAATACTTGCCCCTAAGCAATACACACATTCGACCACCCTCCTACAGTGGCTCCTTAACACTTACCTTTGTCGAAGTAGGAACTAGATCTAGATCTCGCTGTTCCCCCTTGCTCAAGTCTTCAATCAACCATCTCTAGAACATAATAATACCAAAAGAAATCATTCATTAATGACTCTTAGAGCCTCATGCCCAAATCTGCAATCTCCCTAGACTTTAGGGACTTCGACTTTTACTTAAATCGAAAAATATATATAGATCTGTGTCGATAAGCACTTACCACTGGTTTCCCTTTGATTTCTATGCAGATTTGGTGTAGATCTAATCCTTATTCGCTTAGCAGACTTTGAAACCCAAAGATCTAAAGATTCAGCTATCTCCCTAAAACTATGGTGATTTCAGCTTTTAGAACTGTAAGGAAAAAGATGATTCGGTAAGGGGGTTTAGTAGAGGTGTTGTTGACAGGGATTAAGATTTTAGAGGGTGTAAGATTTAGCCAAAAGAAGGAAAGGAACTGAGGGATCTTGCCTTGGAGAAATCGGCACAAAATGTAAGTTTTTGGGATTTCGGCTTTTTGGTAGTCGACTATGGTGGCTTTGAATGGAAGGATAAAATCAAAAAAGAAGATGATTATGATGGTAAGTGGGTTTCAGCTAGAGAAAATAGCAAAAAGAAAAGAAAAAGATTGGAGAAGAAGGTAGCAAAAAGAAATCGGCACAAGAAAGAAGAAAGCTGTGTTTTTCGGTCACTTTTGTGAAGAGGAGAAAAGAATGACTTAAGGTGGCTAACCCTAATTGTCAGTACAAAAGAAAAGGAAAAAAAGTTGCCATAAATGCCACTTAAACATTCGGCCCACACTCCCCTAAGGCCTTTGCTGATTTCACTTAAGTGAGCACATGCCCAGCACATGCCTAAAAATTAAAAATAACCATACGCTTACCTTGCAGCTTGAACCCTGGACCTTTTATTCCTTCCCAAGTGCCACTTTTTTAGGAACTTAGTGGCGCCACCTTGCCACTTTGCCAAAGCTCCTTTTTTGTGTCATGTTTTATGAAGTTTTTCTTAAAAGCCCACTTGACCAGGTCCCCTTTTCACTAAAAATCTGAACTTGATATTTTACCGGGTTTTAACCTAAGCTTAGGCCTTCTATAGGCCCACTAACACTCTTAAATATATTTCCAACAATCAAACACAAAAACTCAAAAAATTTCGAAAATCAGGGCGTTACAGTAACACCCTAGACGTGGCCCAAACGTTATAGCCAGATCTAGTGTGTCACATAGAAGATTCATTCGAAAATGGTCACTATGACAGATAGCTTTTTCTGTTTTTAAAAACTTGTTTGATAGCTTGTAGGTTTTGAGCAAAACTAAATTTAAAACTATTTTTATTAACTTGAAATATTAATACAAAAATCCCATTTGTTTTCATTTATTATCGTATCATCTAACCATTACCCAAGGGTTGTTTAAAAATGTTCGGTATAAATTTCGAAAACCCGAGTACCCTAGTCTACCGCTTTAAAGCAAATAACAGTGTAACCAAAATGAAACACCAAAAGTGACCTTATTACAAAAAAAAAATACCGAAACTAAAATAATGCTAAAAATAAAGTAAAAGCGAAATCCAAAAGCAGGAGTCATGTGGCCACACCGAGCCCCTCGCAGCTCCAAATCCTTTAAGGTTGGAGGTTACCTCCATATGTAAAAATAAAAGGGTGGGTTTTCAGAAACTCAGTGTGTAACTTTCTAAACCAATATCAGAGATCAAACATACAGAACAGACTGGGCCGAAGCCCTATTCAGATACAGATCAATTTGAGCCTTGGCCCTATTCAGAAACAAAGTGGGCCTTGGGCCCATTACAGATACGGAACAGAACAGAACAGTATGGAAGACCCAACCCAGTCCAGCCCAACACACCACCCGTACCAGCCCATCACACCATGTGGGGAATAACTCAACCCACCTAGCCCACACACCAGTTCGCAGCCATGCTGCTAAAATCAAATTTTGTGGTAAAGCCACCAAAACAGAATTTCGTGGCGGAGCCACTAAACAGAATACGTGCCACTATATAGAACTTCCTCCAACTCCAAACCCAACCCCATGCAGACTAATAGTACCACCTATCACATGCATACAGATTAACAGATACAGACACAACATACATAAATCAGATAATCTACTATTAAGGGTATAACTGTCATTTACTAGAGGTAAAATGGTAATTTACCCTTCAGGGGTATTTTGGTCATTTTACTAAGTCTCGTTGTCTCAGCACCTAATACGACCTTCTAGCAGGTCTAATGTTGCTTCGAGCAACTCAGAATGTCCATATATCCAACCAATGTATACAGGCCCACAACCCCTAATGGGCCCGAGTCGGCCCACACGCTCGTGTGACCCGCGCAGTCAAATTTCACATATAATATCACAGATCTTAACATCTAACATACCAGATATCACTTACCAATATAACTTACCCATATGAGCCCGTAGGCCTATGGGGCCCATTTCAGCCCATCGAGGCCCAGAATAGCCCAAGTGCATGAGAACGTGCACAATAGCTCTTACACTCAAACGCCTACAATTTGTAGGTTCGGATCAGCCCACGAGCGTTCTCACACTCGTAAGACCTCGAAATGCCGGCATTTTGGTATTTTAGCTTTTCAACTTTTATCGATCTATGCTATTAGAGGGTGTCGTTACATACCTGATTTGCGATTCCTGCAGTCGGCACGCGCTCAACCTATTGCCATAACAACGATCATTAATAATTTAACCACTTACTTAGCGAAACCATACTCAAGACTTATTCAAGGCTTACTTACCATAGCTCCACTTGTCTACTATCGCTTGTGATTAACGTGTACCCTCAGTACTTGATTGAATGATGTCAGATCTAGGCGCCTATGATTATGGATAGATCCAACCAGAATATAAGGGTTAAGGGAGTATTAACATCCCAAACCGAACCTTTATTAAAGAGAAAAGCCCTACTAAGAAAAGCCAAAATCTATGAGAAGTACTTACCCATCTGAAATCAATAACACACCTTTTTAACATATCCTCTAAAACCTGAATCACCCTCTCTGACTGCCCATCAGTCTGAGGGTGAAAAGCAGTGCTGAAATCTAACCGTGTACCCAACGCCTCATGCAACTTCTGCCAGAATCGAGATGTAAACATAGGGTCTCTATCGGAAATAATAGAAACTGGCACCCCATGAAGTCACACTATCTCAGCCACATACAACTTTGCCAACTTCTGAAGTGAATAATCAGTTTGGACGAGTATAAAATGAGCAGATTTTGTTAGCCTATCCACAATCACCCAAACTAAGTCCCTCTTGGAAGGAGTCAAAGGTAACCCACTTACAAAATCCATGGTTACCCTTTCCATCTTCCAAAGTGGAATCTTAATTAGCTGCAGAAGCCCAGAAGGTAGTTGATGCTCAGCTTTAACTTGCTGGCATGTTAGACACTTACCTACAATTCCTTTAACTCCCGCTTAAGTCCAGACCACCAGTAAACTCTTGTAGATCCCTCTACAAATTATTTCCACCCGGATACATGGCACAAGGGCCACCATGTGCCTCTCGTAGTATAGACTACCTTAGATCAGAGTCTTTTGGGACACAAAATCTCCCATGGAAGTACAAAATCCCTTCACTATTCAGTCTAAAATCAAAAGTTTCACCCTTTTCCACCTGTCGAAACTGAGAAACCAATGACTCATCCAATAATTCGTTTCACTTTAACTTGCAAAGTCCAGTTCGGTCTTACTTGCAGTTTCGCCAAAAAACTACCATCATCATAAAGACTGAGACGAGTGAACATCACCCTCAGATCAGATATAGCCCTACGACTCAGAGCATCCGCTACCACATTTGCTTTACCTAGGTGATACTCAATGGAACAGTCATAATCCTTAAGCAACTTTATCCATCTTTGTTGCCTGATATGTGTGATATGAAGTAATAAAATTTATAATAATGATCACACCAGAAACTAACTATTACCACAATTTTAAGGCAAGCGTACCTATCGAACAATAGTATAGTTTAGTAGCAAGACCGAGATATCGTACCCAAGGGAACCAAAAATACTAGTACTAACTTTCTTTCTATTATTTAACCTAGAAATAAAAGGGGTTTTATGAAACTAAACTAATTCTAAAACTAAACTATAAATGCACAAAAAGTAAATTTGGGAAAAACTCTTAGGAAAAACTGATTGATTTGGACAATACTCAAGGGAGAATCCACCTAGACTTCACTTACTCTTGAACTAGACGATTTATTCACTTGACTTGATCCGTAGAAATCCCTAACTTATGTTAATATCTCTCTCGAGACTAAAAACAACTAACCCTAGGTTGATTAATTGAAATCTCTTTCTAATTAAAACCCCTAGTGTTGCTTTAACTCATTCTATGGACTCCCTTATTAGGTTTGACCCTAATATGACAGATTTTTGTCGTCCTATCTCTAGGATTGCGATCAACTCTACTTAATTGTGTTGGATCTACTCCTATGCAGGGACTTTTGCTCCTCTACATAAGCACATGTGACTTAAATCAATATCCCAGAAATATCAATTTAAGAGTTAAAAACATAATTAAGAACAAATCAAATATTTATCATATAATTCAATAGAAAATAATAACAAGATCTGTCTTAGGCTTCATCCCCCTCAAGTATTTGGGGGATTTAGTTCATAATTATAAAAGAAAACATCTCAGAAGAATAAAGATAACAAAACATAAAGAACCCAAAAACCCCTGAAGGAAATTGAAGGGAGATCTTCAGTCTTAAGAGAGAATTCAGCTTCTGAAATGAATCAATCAGCTTCCCTTGGAGTAATTCCTTGCTTCTACTCTTTTCTTGAAGGGAGAAAATAACTCTTTTTGAGGAGAGAAAAAGTATATCCCTGAAGTTGCCTCCTAGAGTCTTTATATAGAGCTTTGGAATGCCTTTCTTAGCCTCTAAGCATCCTTTTCCAAGTGAAACTATACTTCCTCACGACAGGGACATGCCCGTGTGCCACACCCATGTGGAGCGTGGCCCAGGTCATGTTCGGGCCTGTTGATGGTGGCACGGCCGTGTGGTCTAGCCGTGCTTGTCGGGGTTGGGCCGTGTTTGGGCTCAAAGTGGCATGGCCGTGTGGCACGACTGTGTGGCGAATCTCCTAGCCATGTTGTTTTCATTCTTTGGCCTATTTTCTCCGTTTTTGGCCTGTTTCTTACTCTTTTCTCTTCCTTAAGCTCACCTGGGCATAAAACATGAAATAGAAAGATTAAGAGCACCAATTTCCACAGATTCAATGATAATTCATCCACAAATTAGGCTAAGCATGAGGTAAAAACATGTATAATTTATCATTTATCATTGCCTAAGGTTCAACTCTTTCTCAGTTAGGAGGTACTTGAGGCTCTTATGATCTATGTAAATGATACACTTTTCTTCGTACAAGTAGTGCCTCCAGATCTTTAGCGCAAAAACCACCGCCGCCAACTCCAGATCATGCGTAGGGTAATTCGCCTCGTGAGGCTTAAGTTGACGTGATGCATAGGCAACCACTTTACCCTCTTGCATTAACACACAACCTAATCCAATGTGCAACGCATCACTATATACAGTAAAATCCTTCCCAGACTCCGGCTGAATTAACACAGGTGCTTCAGTCAAGACTTTCTTTAACTTATCGAAACTCTCCTGTTGCTTACCAGTCCCGTTAAACAATACCCCTTTCCTCAAAAGCTTCGTCAACAGTGCTGCAATTATAGAAAACCCTTCCATAAACCTTCTGTAGTACCCTGCTAGACCTAGAAAACTCTGAATTTCTGACACAATCTTCGGTGGCTTCCATTCTAAAACAGCCTCAATTTTTCGAGGATCCACCCTAATCCCCTCAGCAGAAACAATGTGACCCAAGAATGTCACTTCTCATAGCCAAAATTAGCAAGTGCTGAATTTTGCATAAAGCTGCTTCTCCCTCAGAATTTGCAGAGCAATTCGAAGATGCTCATCTTGATCCTCCTCGGTTCTTGAATACACAAAGATATCATCTATAAATACAACCACAAACTGATCTAGGTAGGGTTGAAATACCCGGTTCATAAGTTCCATAAAGGCTGCTGGTGCATTTGTAAGTCCAAACGGCATTACCAGGAACTCGTAATGACCATACTGATTCTTGAATGCTGTCTTATAAATGACTGCCTCCTTAACCCTTAGTTAATGATATCCAGATCGAAGATCGATCTTGGAAAATACAGAAGCTCCTCTACGTTGATCAAACAGATCGTCGATTCTTGGCAGAGGGTACTTGTTCTTAATAGTCAGTTTGTTAAACTGACGGTAATCAATGCACATGCTCATCGTTCCATCTTTCTTCTTAATAAATAGTACCGGTGTTATCCATAGAGACACACTCAGTCGGATAAAACCTCGATCCAAAAGTTCTTAGATTTGCACCTTCAGCTCCACAAGCTCCTTCGGTGCCATCCTGTAAGGAGCGATGGACACCGGAGCCATTCCAGGCAACAGATCAATTCCATATTCGACTTCGCGGTTCGGGGGCAGCCTAGGGAGCTCATCTGAAAAACATCCTAAAATTCTTTGATAGTTCTGACTTCACCCACGGGCAAACCCTCAGAATCAAACTTACTCACATACACCAGAAACGCCTCACAACCCTTGCGAACCAGCTTTTTAGCTATTAATGCTAAGATAACATTAGACAAGTAGTCTCTTCGTTCCCTGATTACAGTTACCTCCTCATCCTTCGAAGTCTTTAATACCATTTGCTTGGTAACACAATCCAAGTTTGCCCGATGCTTAATAAGCTAATCCATACCCAAGATAAGATCAAACTCTCCAAACGGTAACTCCATTAAATCCGTAGAGAAAGTTCTACCTTGTGTCTCTAAGGGTACATATCTAAAAAGTATGCCTATCCTAACCGAGTGACTCAGTGGACTTATTACAAATACCCCACTCAAAGTTTTCTTAGATTGCACACCCAACGTCCTAGACACATCACACGCAACATACGAATGTGTAGACCCAATGTCAATCAAACCAGTGTATGGCATGCTATAAATTAAAAAAATGCCAGTTATGACGTCAAGTGCGTCACCATCCTCTCGGCGACGAGCAGCGTAGACCACTGCTTGCTGCCGTGCCTCAGCATTTCCAGCACCTCTGCCTGGTGCTCCATGTCCACATCCATTTCTGCCCTTGGCCTGACCTCGGCCACTCGGTGGTTGTTGACCACCTCTTACTGGCTGAGCAACCCTTTGCTCAGTAGCTTGCATCTGCACTAGCCTCTTACGGCAATCTCTGACTCGGTGATCTTTGGACCCGTGCCGGAAGCATGCTCCAGGATGCCTCCAACATTCACCTTGGTGAACCTTTCCACAGTCCGCACAAGCTTGCGGTCCAACCACATTCACCGGAACTGCTCACACCGGCTCATCCACTCTAGCTCTGTTAGCAGACCTTCCTGCAGCACCTGAGGGCCCTGAATCCCTCCTGAATCTGTTTCTATCTTTTTCATGGTTTTGACGCTATGAGCGATTCACCTCCTCTGCTATCTTAGCCTTCTCCACTAGAGTAGCAAAATCCCGTTCCCTCTGTGGAGCAATCAGTACTCGCAGCTCATCTCTGAGGCCATCCTTGAATCACACACTATGTTCGCATTCAATAGCAACTATCCCACCGGCGTACCGGTTTAACCTTAAGAATTCAGCATCGTACTCTACTACAGACTTGCTACCTTGAGTCAGATTCAAGAATTCCTTCCTTTAGGCATCCACATAACTCATCTCGACGTACTTCCCTTCGAAGGCTGTCTTAAATAAATCCCAAGTCAACTGTTCCGCTGGTGTACCATCTCTCACAGTGAGCCACCACTGGTAAGCCTCGCTGCGCAGTAGAGATACTGCCCCTTTCAGCTTTTGCTCCACCGAGCAATTGAGATCGTCCATTATCCACTCCGTGGCCTCTAACCACTACTCGACCACATTTGGGGCTACACCAGATACGCCACTAAAGATATCCACTCCATTAGCTCAGAGTCACTTAGAAATCGATCCACAATTCACCGTTCCAGTACTCGCTCTAGTAACTCTCTCTAGAACACAGAGCATTGCCTAGGACAAAGTATCGTCCCCTACAGCCCGATCGTAAGACCCAGTCTCAGTTGCTGGTGGCACTTGCGCCTCCGCAGAAGGCATATAACTCAAGGATAAAGATCTAGCTTGAGCACTTCCTTGGCCTCTACTACAACCTTTTCCATGTGCAGCTCTTATACTCATAACGTATTATCTGATTTTTGATTTTTATGCATTAGTTCATAATTTCAGTGTTTATTACACATGTTTTATGAAAAGACAGTAATTTAGAGCTTTGTTTCCACAAAATCACAATCTAGCTGCAGTTTCCATTTTTTCCTACTGTCTCAGTCTCCTATAGTCTTAGTTTACCCTAACTACAGAGTTTCAATAGGGTCTTAGCACTATCTATAGCAGTGTCTCAATATCACAGTTTAATACAATACAATATAGTAGAGAATATTTACGGACTTGGTGTTGGAGACTCGGTGTGCCACACTTTTCAGTAACCATATTCAAAGTATTTCAAGTTTTTTATCGAAAGTAGAAATTTTAAACCAGCTTCGTTGAAAAACTTTTCAGAAACCCTAGATTTTGGAAAAAAAATTTGGAAAGAAATCTATTTTAAGAGAATTTCCTCAAAGAAATTTTCAAAAACGAATTTCAAAAATAATTTAAGTCTTTCGATTAAATTTTACGAAAACTTTCAAACCCATTTCACAGCCGAGTTCTTGCAACCTGGCTCTGATACTATTAAATGTAACACCCCAAACCTGCCCAAACGTTATGGCCAGATCTGGTGTGTCACATAGATGATTCATTCGAAAACGGTCACTATGATAGATAAGTTTTTCTATTTTTAAAACCTTGTTTGATAGATTGTAGGTTTTGAGCAAAACTAAATTTAAAACTATTTTTATTAACTTGAAATATTAAAACAAAATCCCATTTGTTGTTGTTTATTATCATATCATCTAACCATTACGCAAAGGTTGTTTAAAAACATTCGATATAAATTTTGAAAACTCGAGTACCCTAGTCTACCGCTTTAAAGCAAATAACAGTGTAACCAAAATAAAACACCCATAGCGGCCTTATTACAAAAAAATACCGAAACTAAAATAATGCTAAAAATAAAGTAAAAGCGAAATCCACAAGTAGGAGTCATGTGGCCACCCTGAGTCCCTCGCAGCTCCAAATCCTCTAAGGTTGGGGGTTACCTCTATATGTAAAAATAAAAGGGTGAGTTTTCAGAAACTCAGTGTGTAACTTTCCCAATCAATATTAGGGATCAGACATAAAGAACAGACTGGGCCGAAGCCCTATCCAAATACAGATCAATCTAGGGCTTGGCCCTATTCACAAACAGAGTGGGCCTTGGGCCCATTACAGATATAGCACAGAACAGTATGCAAGACCCAACCCAGTCCAGCCCAACACACCACCTGTACTAGCCCATCACACCATGTGGGGAATTACTCAACCCACCCAGCCCACACACCAGTTCGTAGCCATGCTGCTAAAATCAGATATCGTGGCAGAATCACCAGAATAGAATTACGTGGCGAAGCCACTAAACAGAATACGTGGCAGTGCCACTATACAGAACTTCCTCCAAATCCAAACCCAACCCCATGCAGACTAATAGTACCACATATCACATGCATACAGATTAACAGATACAGACACAACATACATAAATCAAATAATCTACTATTATGGGTATAACAGTCATTTGGTTGCTAGGGGTAAAATGGTAATTTACCCTTCAGGGGTATTTTGGTCATTTTACTAAGTCTCGGTGTCTCAGCACCTAATACGACCTTCTAGCAAGTTTAATGTTTCTTTGAGCAACTTAGAATGTCCATATGTCCAACCAGTGTATGCGGGCCCAAAACCCCTAATAGGCCCGAGTGGGCCCAGACGCTCGTGTGGCCCGCGCAGTCCAATTTCACATACAATATCACAAATCTTACCATCTAACATACCAGATATCACTTACCCATATAACTTACCCATATGAGCCCGTAGGCCCATGGGGCCCATTTCAGCCCATAAAGGCCCAAAATAGCCCAAGTGCACAAGAACGCGCACAATAGCTCTTACAGTCAAACGCCCACGATTTGTGGGTTTAGATCAGCACATAAGCATTCGCACGCTTACAAGAGCTCGAAATGCCGGTATTTCGACATTTCAATTTTTCGGCTTTTGCCGATTTATGCTATTAAATGGTGTCATTACACAACTGATTTGCGATTCCCACAGTCGACACACGCTCAACCTATTGCCATAACAATGATCATTAATAATTTGACCACTTACTTAGCAAAACCATACTCAAGACTTATTCAACGGTTACTTACCACTGCTTCACTTGTCTACTATCGCTTGTGACTAACGTGTACCCTCATTACTTGATTGAATTATGTCAGATCCAGGTGCCTACGATTATGGATAGATCCAACCAGTATATAAGGGTTAAAGGAGTATTCACATCCCAAACCGAACCTTTATTAAAGAGAAAAGCCCTACTAACAAAATTAAAAATCTATAACGAGAAGTACTTACCCAAGAATCTGTTTGACCAATTTGTTAGAACCTAGAAGCAGTCGTTCACTATACCGAACCCAGTACTCTTTCAGATCCAGTCAAAATACAATGAGGAAGAAGAGATCTAGATATTCGACTATGTAAGCACAATAAAAGAAGTAACCAATCGAAGAAGGGGTAATCATTTAGAGGTTCGTTTACTGAGATAGAGTGGTATTCGGCTCAAAGACGATGTTTGAAGAGTGAAGAGCAGGGTTCGGTTTCATAAGATAGGCAGAGGAATCGGTTCAAAAGAAGTAAAAAAAGAATGAACAAAAGGTTTCGACGAGAAAAGAAGAAGATATACTAACGGTAATGGCAACCTAAGATTCAGTTTTTAGAGTGAATAGCAAAAGATAATATGGAAAGAGGGTTTGAGTTTTGACTAGAGAGTTAGAAGAGAAGCATGAAGGATTCGACCAAGGCGTAAATAGCAAAACGGAGAGGAAAAAAGAAAGTAAAGAAGTGGGAGAGAGAAAAAGAAAGAAAAATATAGAATGGACCTTCGGTTTAGAGAGGTAATTGTGAACAAAGATGTCAAGATAGCAGAATAACAATGATGAAAAGAAAGAAGGTTTTCACTAAGGCAATCCGGCACCCAAAGTACACCCTAATCCCGAAAATGCATAAAATGCCCATAAAGCCAAAAACCCGAAAGCAAATGGAAGGAATTTGGCACCAAGCATTCACACCAATTGCCGAAAAGACTAACCCTTACCACATTAGCCGTATCTGTACCCCAAGGTTCCCCAATTTCAGCCAACTCTTCCTTTACACCTCAATCCCTAAATTTTCTCCTTGATTTGCTCCCTGATTTACTCACCTTTGAAATTAGATAATAAGATGTACTCATCAGCTTTACCCCCTTATCAAGTCAACAACCAACTTGATAGAGTTTACCCTCACTCCAACTCTTGCTGCCCACTCATAGCAAAAATACTAACCTTTTGCTTGCAAAGAGACTCGAACCACAACTCTCCCACCAGCTAAATCACGCCACACCAAGCCCTACATGTGGCACCCCTTGCCACTGCAACATAGGGTTTTTTGTGTTAAGAAACCACACCATTAATTTATAAGTCCTACCTTTCAGCGTCCAGATTCTCTTAAGGCTAAAATTAAAATATTTGTCAGGGGTTAGCCTAAACCTAAGCCTTCCAAAGGCCCCCTAGACACACTCAAAACATCAATTAAACATACCCAATCATGCAAATGTCAATTCAAGGAAAAATCTCAAAACCCTAAAATTTAGGGCGTTACATTAATTATCCATTGATCAAATAAAACTCTTGTGTTATTTTCCTATAAATAGGAGCTACGAGATGACCTTATTAACACACACTTGAGTGTTGTTACTTTGTCATAAAATAGTACAAGAATAAATTCTATTTTTTGAAAAAATAAACTCAAAAGTTTTCAATTTCCTATAGAGAGAAATTAACTTTCCTACTGAAAGTTAGTCAAAGTTTTCATTTTGTGCATTTGATTTGTTTTGTTTAAGCCCACACTTAAAGCAGTTCAACATTTGAAGATAGCAGATAAGATCGTTTGGTTGAAAGTTGAGAACTAGCTTAGACCACCTCGCACAAAGCACAAGTAACAATTTAGTATAGGGCTTATTACTATAAATACCACATGACTCGGTTCTAGTACAAATTTTAAACTTTTGTTGTGCCTAAAAACAATGTTCTCTAAACTAATTTTTTTCAACATTATATATCTTTTGATGGGCAAGATGGTAAAATAATTATAGGGTTAAAATTACATACAAAAAACATGCCATTTTAAGATATTTTCGTGGTTTTTTGGAGCATAGTGAAATTGATTGAGATACTACAAAAAGCAAGGATGATCAGACCAAATCATGACAATATGATCACTCCATATGAGCCTCACCTTTGAAGAAGGTTTGATTGGAACCTTGAACTATTCAGGGTAAAAGAAATAATATAAAAGCCAACTTTAACATGAAACAAAATGACATGCAATGAACTCAACCATACACGATAATAGAAACTAGAATAGCTCAAAAGATAAGCTAAGGATATTAAGAGATAAGAACGCATAAGGATTGTGGGATAAATGTTAATTTGGGCGATAGTGATCAACATATTCAAATATCTAGACTTCTACAATTGAGTAAATGTTAATTCTTACATATCATTAGACAGATCAAATGCCTAGACTTCTACAATTGAGTAAATGAAAGTAAGAACTTATTTAAGGAAATGGCATATTTAGATAATTGTGATGGGCCTAACTTGTATTCTACCTTAGATATCACATAAAGGCATAAGTCAAATATAAAAGGTTTGCTTATCAACAAAAAATTGGCTATAAACAAAAAAATGCAAGGTTGACACAATGGATGGACTAGTTGAATTTATCAATATTGATATGCATGGCTCAACTATTTGATAGTAACAACCCTTAATTTGAAGTAGTAAAGACTAACACCTAGTCTTGTTAAAAATCATGAAAATTTTTGGAGATCGATCTGTATAAACAACGAAATAGAAAAGGTAGAGAAGATGGAACGCAAACTTTACGTGGAAAACTCCTCCACAGAGGATAAAAACCATGGGCAAAGAAAACTTTACTAAATGAATAACCAAAAAAGAGTATAGGATGGAGAAAAATTCAAAACAAGCCCTTAAATCTTGAAAAATAAAAAGCTCTCTAGCTAAAGAATAAAATTCCTTTAAACTCTCTTTTTTTGTGTGTTTCATCAATCGCTCTAGGGTTGCTAAAAGCCCTATTTGTAACACCTTATTCGTGAACCAACCGTTGGGTTCAGGTACCGGATGACACAATTAAATTGTTGTAATTAACAGTTTACCATATAACTTTATTCCAATTTCTTTGCTCTCAAACACATTTTATGAATAAATATCCAATAAAATTTATTGTTATATGAGTAACAAAATAAGTTGATTACAGTTCTTACAATCATTTCATTTCTGAATATATATATCATGTGCATCCCGATCTTAAAATCTACTAACTACGTTTAATCTCACCCCAAGGTGTAGCCTCTAAAGGCACCCTCTATATGCAAGATACAACATCAAATTGTCCACTTGGATTCCGCTAGGTCTAGCTTAGTCCCTTCCTACAACATCTATGTCAGCTTTTAATCCTACAGTCAAGGCAAACCACTCATAAGTTCAAACAAAAGTGAGATTTCATACATTAATTATTAAATAATACTCTTGATATTATGAGTAATAAGAACGAATGCACGTAAATAAACTGTCACACCCTTGAAAATTAGTAAATCCAAAAGGATTAGTAAAGTATGTATATAAATTGTTTAGCGTGTTGTGGTAACATAATCCGTCATCCTATTGGCCTGATGCCAAGTCAAAGTATTGGAGCATACTAGAGTTAAAGCATCCACCCATTAGAGGTATCTAAAGAATTAATTACAAGATGTTTTCGAGTGAAGAAGATTATGCCCAAGAAGGTGTGCGCTTAAGAAAAGCACCCCCCAGAGTTTTATTTGAGCACTAAGAGCCTATCAAGTGTATGAGGAAGCCATAGGAGGCTTAATTGTATTTAAAACCATGCTGAACGTGAAAGACCGCCAAGATATAGTACCCCTAATGTAACGCCCTCAACCCGATCCGATTTACCGAATCTGAATCTTGGAAGTTACATTACTATTACAAACTTATACATGCTAAAGACATGTAAATTTCCAAAGAAATACATCTTATTTAGTAATATTGCCCGTCAAAGTTACATTTGGGCGCACTCTATGTTCAAAAATTACGATTAAAACTATAATTACACATTACATTGGCTTGTAATATTCCTCCTTATTCAACCCCTAAATAATATTGTTTACTTCATTTATTGGCCAACATGGTATATGCACTCTATAAAGCTTACAAACAAATTTTTTAGACTTGTACAAAATTGTTTCTATTGGGCTCAACATGCCCATGCAAGCCCCCTTTGTATGCATGAGTGCCCATTTCGCCACTCCTTTTGCGTAGCCCTGGCATAATCCCTAATGGCATTTTTTTACCTAAGACATAAAACACAAAGGGGTAAGTTCGATAGAACTTAGTGAGCAAACCCTCCTTTACCTAAGCCCTAATTTAAAGATTTCATCATGTTTCTTGATTGTAACTTTGTCCATATTGATTGCATAGTCTTTGTCATAACCTTTCATACGGACTTGTCTTTTAGAGCTCAATTACACTTGCCATTTCTCAGAATAATGTGTTTCTCATTCATTTAGTGGCTACCCATAGGCGTTGTCTTTAGATGGTCATCACAAGAATCGTTCTTTAGATTATGCTGCAAAACTTATCATCGTGTGATTACATGCAAGTGTACATGGTCGTACAAGTAATAAATAGTTAGTAAAAGAGTATCGTCTCCATAGGGATTGTTGAGTGAATTATTTACAAATCAATTTGGTTAAAAACAAAATAAAGAGTGCATTGTCATGGCCCAGCCATGGTCTTACGCTATATGGTCTTCAGAGTGCATTGGCCATGGACATGTCCTTATTAGAGATTTGTGTTTTTAGTTCCAACAGATCCTTTCAGCTTGAGTTTCATGGTTTTAGTCCTAACAGACCCCTTTAGACAACTCCGGAGATGCACACATGCTCACTATGCAGACTCATACTTGATAGACTTATTCCTTTCAACCTTCTTCATAACAAATGCATTCATACTTCCAGACATGCAACACATTCCCCTTAAACTTCATGTATAGACCCTTCATGCAGTGACTTGCTCATGATAGACATGTCCACAATAGACTTGTTCAAACAATGACTAACTCATGAAAGACATATTCATGGTTTTAAACATATATGCACAAATATCATTCCTTTCCTTTTTAGAGTCATAGATTCATGTTTTACTAGTTCCAATTTCATACTTTAGTCAATTAGCACTAAAATATCTAGACCACATCATACATGTAAGAGTCAGTCTTAGAGACTCACCTGTTAACTGTAATAGTATTTGGCCTCCAAGTTCATACAACTATAGGTGAACTTTTGAAGGCCACTGTTTGTAACACATAGGAATGTTGTCAAAACTTAACTCTTATTTTCATCAAAAACCTAAACAAACTCTATGCAAGGCCTTACTTCCACATCTTTCTATTTATAGTGAAGCAAGTTCATTTTCATAGGAGAAACTTATATAAGCCTAGAACACTTACCCAGGGTGAACAAACAACCCTATTCTTGAATTCTGATCTTTAATCTTACCGTAGTAGGAAAATCTCTTGACCAACAACTATAGGAAGCTAGCAATCGTGCTCTTTTAAATAGAAGGAAGAATATAACTTTCCTTCTTTCAGAGGCTTTTTTAGTAAAAACCCTTACTTTTACTGTGAGACTTGACACATCTCACTCAACTTTCAAAATTGCCCTCATTGGAGGCTTACAGTTGTGAGGAACCATGTAGAAGAATAAATTTTTTTTCATATTTTTTATTTGACTGATCATTTATTTCTAACTATCTCATTAGTGTATAAGAATCCAATATTTTATCGCATAGGGGTAACTATTATCTACATCTTGGTGGACTCTGGTAGCCTATTACATTGACTGTTGCATGTGTATGGAACCACCAATGCTGAGGGTCTTCCAAAATTTTTATCAACAAAAAGTGTCTAGATATGGTGTTTTTACTAGTATCACCCACTTTAGTGTGCGCTCAGGGTGTGAACTAATAATCCAAAATTGCATCTCGAACCTTCATTAGCTGAAGACAAATACATATGCGTTATCAATAATTTTGGGTTTGATTTTTGTTTTCCAACTAGGTGCTTTCTCCCTAAGAAGAGCACTTGTAAACAATGCTAGCCGATCGATTCGGAACTCTGAGATTCAGATTGAGCGACTGAAAAATTGGCAGATACTAAACTTAGTGGAATGTGTTTTGGTGAGAAATGTGTTTTGATACTACTTTCAAGAACTTAGCCCAAATAGCTTTCAAGGGAATGAGCCTAGTTTAGAATTGAATGGTTAAGGGGTGCTTTTTCCTTACGAGGCCTAGCCGTATAACTCAGATGACAACTTAGTGAAAATACTACTATGGTGCAAAAGAGAGCCATCTTCTAACTTTTACTACATTTATGATTTCTCACCACGAAACTGGAATATTATTACTAATGTTGTTTTTTATTCTGCTTCTTCTTCCCATTGGGCTAACTCTCTCATTGATGGTGCAGGGCTTTCCTCTTTTTCTAGTTCTCAGAAGATGGATGCCACATCAATCCTTAAGGGAATTCATGGTTCAGGAAGGACTAATGCTGCTCCGCCTAAGAAATCAATAGTAAAAAAGTCAATGAGGGAAACAGATTGGATGAGAGCACCCAAGAGTCAGAGAGTAGTGGGTGCAGTAAGACATAGGTCAGGCATGGTGCCTTCAGCTACAACTGTCCCTACACCATCAGCTCTTACTCTTCTTGAGGCCCCATCGGTTCTAGGAGAATTTATTCCTTACATTAGCTCTCATATAGTTCATTCAGATCCTTCCTAGTCTTTGAATCTTGTAAAGGTGACTCCTAAGGTCCAACCAACCCTGTCCTTTCTTCAAACCCCTGACGCTACCCCTACTGGGTCAAGTAGCATTTTCCCTTAGTGTGCCATTCTAGAGTCTGTGCATAGCTTCATGCCTTTCAATGTTCTTTCTCAACAACATTTGAGTCTATTTCCCTCACAATTGAGGGAATCTTTCTCCTCTTATCTCAGCTCTGTTTTAGACGAGGATCCATTCGTTGTCATGGGCTAAGTGTTTAAAATCTCGTCTATGAGAAAAGTCTTTGGGTGGGGCTTACAAAGATGCTAGCTAGCACTACAAGAATAAATTGTTTCACATAGAAAAGACGATGAAAGCTAGTGAAAAATCCCTTGTTAAACTACACCAGAGGCATCGGGAGGCCAATACCCTTATTGCCAAAATGGATACGCAACTCTCAACCTTGACAGAGAAACATGAATAGGTTCATATTAAAATTAAGCATTTAAACGAGGTCATTTCCTTGACAAATAAGAAGCTTGCCTTTGACGAGAAGCATAAGTCTCTAGATGTGACCTATCAAGCAACTCTAGAAAAGCTAGTGCCATTTCCATGATGAGGTCCTTAAGAAGTACCAAGAAAATACTAAAAGAAACTTTGTTGAGACCTTACCTGAGTGGAGGGAAATTTGATTCTGCACGCCCAAGTGGCCATAGGTCCCTTCAACCCGAGCAAGGTGAGTTTCGAATGTTTAAAGGTTTTTTTCATGGACTCACTTGACTTCGATGTTTACAATCCCAAAGGCGAGTACTGAGAGGCCTTTCAAAAGATGTGGAAGAAATTTGTTGTCCTCTCTACCCCTTCAACACCCTAGATTGATGGTAAGGAGGAGGATTTAGTAGGCGCAATGCAAAGTCTTAAAGGTTATCCTCCACCAAATGAGGCTTCGACTAAGCCCAACAATCAACCCACAGAGGGAGGAAATTAGGAATTCGTTCATCTTACTTTGTACTTCTCCTTTTGTAAGAAATCTTTTATAAATAGAATGACCCTTTGTCCTTACTCCGTTCTTTTATTCCATTTTTAACCTTTTTATCATTTAACTATTATAAAAAAATTGATTTTCATGGTAAGAAAAGTCTACCATACCTGAGGAACTAAGCCAGGCTTGGCGCACTATGTATACAGGGGCTCCTTCATCTTTCATAGTTCGAGGATCGCCTAAACCTAAGCTCTGATACCAAACCTTTATTGCCCTCAACCTGACCCAAGTCACCAGATTTGAACCTCGGGAGTTACATTACTATTACAGACTTATACATGCCTAAGACATACAAAATTCCAAATAAATACATCTTATTTAGTAATAATGCCTATCAAAGTTACATTTGGGCACACTCTATGTACAGAACTTACAACTATAATTACACATCACATTAGCTTATAATGTTCCCCTTTATTTAACCTCTAAACAATATTTTTTACTTCATTTATTGACTAACACGGTCTATTCACTCTATAATGCTTAAAAAAAAAATTTTGAGACTTGTACAAAAATGTTTCTATTGGGCACGACACGTCCGCGCAACCTTGCTCTGTATGCATGAGTGCCCACTTCGCGACTCCTTTGGCTTAACCCTGGCCATCGTTCATCGTGACGCTTCTTTTACCTGAGACATAAAAACAAAGGGGTAAGTTCAATCAAACTTAGTGAGAATACCCTCCTTTACCTAAGCCCTCATTCAACAATTTCAAAATTTATTTCTCGATTGTAAGTTTGTCCCTATCGTTTGCACAGGATTCGCAATAACCTCCATACTGACTTTTCTTTTAAAGCTAAATGATAAACCATAATTTATACATAATTTTACCCCATGCTTAGCTCATTTATGGATGATTTATCATTAGAATTGTGGAATTTGATGCTCCTAAGCCTTTAATTTCATGTTTTATACTATGGTGAGCATAAAGAAGAGAAAAGAGCAAGGAATGGGCCAAAAACGGAAAAGATAGGCCAGAGTGAGAAATCAACATGGCCTAGAGCTTCTCACATGGGTAGACCACACGCCTGTGCCAAATTAGCAGACCTGAACACCGCCTGGGCCCGACTCACACGGGCGTGCCACACGAGCGTGTCCCTGTCGTGACTTATTTCAATTTCACGTGGAAAAGGCTACTTAGGGGCTAAGAAAGGTATTCCAGAGTCTATATAAACACCCTAGGAGAGGACTAAAGACACACAGAAAGTAGAAAGCAAGGAATTACTCGAGGAAAGCCAATCGATCCATCTCAGAAGCAAGGATTTACATCAAGACTGGAGATCTTCCTAAATTTCTCTCAGGAGTTTTGGGTTTTCTTTATGTTTTGTTGTTTTCCTTATTTTGAGATGTTCTTCTTTATAATTATGAACTAAATCCCCTAAATACCTGAGGGGGATGAAGCCTAAGACGGATCTTATTATTGTTATGTAACACCCCAGACTCGATCCAGACGTTATGGTCGAATCCAGCGATGTCACATTGAAGGGTTGCTTTCAAAAATGGTTTTGTTACTAAGGACTTAGTTCAAAACGAAGTAAGCTTGGTAAGAATTTACTTAGTTAAAAACCAAAGAATTTAATTAAATAAATATAAAAAAATGTGTTTATTAAATAAAACAATAACAAAATAAATCCCAAGTAAATAGTGAAATCGAAGTTACATAGCCTTATTACATCATAGTGAAGATTGGAAATAATTGTAGTGTGGCTGTCTCCAAGTCCTCTCCCACATCGAGTCGTCTACTGTGCGTCACCTGAAATATTAATAATAAGGGCTTGAGTTTCGAAACTTAGTGTGTACGACCCTTCGCAATCAAAGCAATATGCAATTATCACATTGGGCCTAAGCCCTAACAATATCGGTGGTCTGAGCCTTAGCCTACATTGACCTCATATCATATTAGAATTATATGTATACAAATGACCCATCCCAAATCCAGCCTTGCACTCCCCCTTCCAGCCCTACACTCTTGTGGGGATATAAATATCAACCTACCCAACCCTACACTCCAAAGGTAGCACACACAGCGGTACTACTCACGTTGCAGCAAGGCTGCTGTATATATACGGTGTAGCAAAGCTACTCAGTGGCTTAAAAGCCTACGGTGGATCCACGGTCGTCAAGCGACTATACGATCCTCAAATCACTTCCTCCGTATCATTAAAACCCACCCAAGTGCAACATACAATTCATGAATGCATCATACACATTTTCACATGTTTCCACATATTAAGCACTTAGGGGTATTTTGGTCATTTCACTACCCAGGGGTATTTTTGTAAATCTACCCTACAGGGGTATTTCGATATTCTTACCCTACGAGGGTGTATCAGTAGTTCTTCCTTATAGGGCATTTTCATAATTCTACCTTAGGAGGGTATTTTCGTAATTTTACCTTAGGAGGGTATTTTCATAATTCCCTAACGGTACGAATTTTAATTATGGATTTTGGCCCATCAACAAGTCCTCGCAGCTAAGGTGAATGGACACTATGCACTAGGTAGGATTCAAGAGAAGAGGAGGTGGGTCACTCGAACCGCTTAAGTACCAGACTCTTCCATGATCCAATCCTAGACATGCATACGTCGGTTGCCACACCTTAGTCTATCGACTTGTCCACAGATATGTTTATTACTTGGTTAAGTTTTATGAAATTTGAGAGTCCATTTAACTAGGCCTAAGGTCCATTAAACCTTAATATGCATTCCTACAACCCCATAAAGCCCAATCATAATCCAATCACACAATTCATGCATATCATTTCATCATAGAATTTCATATCACAATTCTGCCAATTTGGGCTCACAAATTTGGCAGGCCCATTGGGGATTTTAGGATTTCAGCTTTTGCCGTTTTGCCGTGTGTGTAGTGTCTGTACACACCTGATTGACGACCCGTACTATACTTTCGTCAGCCTTGTCCTACAATCAAAACCACTTCCAAATCAATACATACCTTACTATAACTTATTCAAATCCCGAAGCCTTACCATAGCTTTACCATGCACCTTCAGCTTTTCTAGCCTTTCCTTAGCTACCGTTCTGAGATCCCCATTAACCGAATCGTTAAAGACTAGAACTAAGTGACTAGTATCCATTTAAGTCGTCTTTTAACCTAACAGAGGTTATTCGGCTGTATAACTAAGAATTGAGATCACTTACCCCAAAAAACAGAATGGATGAATAGCCACTGATGAGGATCGGCATTTAAAGCTTGAGAAGAAAAGGATGCTATCAGCCGATTGTGGTGGAGGAAGTTATTAGTGAATTCAAAAATGGTGTAGCCTCAGAGGGATATTCGACTTTTTAGCAGAAGAAAGGAGTCACTAGAGGTTTCGACTTTTAAGAGATGAGAAAAAAGAAATCGACAATGGGAGAAAACTACGAGTATTCGGTTCTCTTTTTAAGAAAAAGAAAAGAACTACTAAGGGTTTCAGCAAAACAATGGATGGCTAAATGGCAAAGGGAAAATTTGGCAAAGATGGAACAAAGAGGAGAAGAAGAATTCGGCAAGAGGAGGGGAGAAAAAGAAACTATAGCAAAGTAAAGAAAACCCTACTATGAAATTCGGCACCCCTTCTGAGTTAAGAGGTATTTCAAACTCTTATGGTCCGTGTAAATAGTGCACTTTTCCCCATACAGGTAATGTCTCCAAACCTTAAGGGCAAACACAACTATCGCCAATTCCAAATCACGGGTTGGGTAATTCCCCTCGTGAACCTTAAGCTAACGCGATGCATACGCAACCACCTTCCTTTCTTGCATCAAAAATCAGCCCCAGCCCACGTGTGACGTATCACTATAAATTGTAAATTCTTTCCCTGGCTTCGGCTGAATCAACACAGGGGCCTCCATCAGCACCTTCTTAAGTTTCTCAAAACTTTCCTGCTATTTGTCTGTCCACATGAACAATACTCTTTTCCAGAGTAACTTGGTCAATGGTGCCGTAATTAGCGAGAACCCTTCCACAAACCGCCTATAATACCCTACCAAACCTAGAAAACTCCGAATTTTTGACACCGTCCTAGTTGGCTTCCAATCCAACACCGCTTCCACCTTTTGGGATCAAGCATAATCCCTTCAGTTGATACCACATGTCCTAGGAAAATAACTTCCTTCAGCCAAAAATCGCACTTGCTAAACTTAGCATACAGTTGCTTCTCCCTTAAAATATGCAACATAATCCTTAAGTGTGCATCATGATCATCTTCCATCCTCAAGTATACTAAGATATCATCTATGAAAACTACTACGAACTAGTCTAGATAAGGTTGAAAAACTCAGTTCATAAGATCCATAAAAGCTGTCAGTGTGTTTGCCAACCCGAACGGCATTACCAAGAACTCGTAGTGTCTATAACAAGTTCGAAAGGCTGTCTTGTGTATATCTGCTTCTTTAACCCTCAGTTGATGATACCCTAAACGCAAGTTAATCTTTGAGAAAACTGAGGCTCCCCCAAGTTGATCGAAAAGGTCATCTATCCTAGGCAAAGGGTACTTATTCTTAATGGTTAACTTGTTTAGCTACCGATAATTGATGCACATCCTTATGGACCCATCCTTCTTTTTCACGAATAGCACCGGTGCTCCCTACGGAGACACACTAGGCCTAATAAACCCACAGTCCAATAACTCTTGAATTTGGGCCTTCAATTCCCCTAACTCCTTCGATGCCATCCTATACGGTGCAATGGACACTAGTGCTGTGACAGCCCCATTTTGGCCCTAATCGAAAAAGTGGTTTCGGGACCACGAAACCGAGTCAGAAAAAAATTTAAAATTAAATATTAATTCTCTGTGTTTTGAATGTGCATGCTTGGATATGTTGAAGTTCGTATTTGAAATTTTGAAGTTTGGGTGCTTAATTACTATGAAAGGGCTAAATTGCATCAAATAAATTATATGAATGCTATAATGAAAAAGCTAAAGTGACATGTTTCTTTAATATTAGGGTCTTAAATGGCAAATAAGCCATTCATGAAGTTGTTGTAGGGTAGTGGGGGTTAGTAAGCATTATTATGTGCATGATGTACATATATATATTATACATTATATGAAATGTGAATAAAATAATGTGATGAAAATAGGTGATAAAAACAATGTAAATATATATATGTGGACGAAAATAGCCTTTACTAAGTGGAAAAGAAATTCATTTTAAAAGGGGCTAGTATGGTAATCTATTAGTCCATTATATGTTAATTAAAGAAACATAAAAATTTGCTTCATATTTCCTCTTGTTATTGCCGAAACACAAAGCAAAAAGAAGAAGGAAATCCAAGGACTTTCGGCCATGAAAATTGCTGGAATTAAAGGTATGTTTGAATGATTTTTAGTAAATGTTTATGAATTTAGGATGGTCAATGCATGGCTTAGTTAGCCCATGATTAAATTTCTTGAATTGTTGAGTACTTGTACATTTGGCAATTTATTCTAAGTTGAGGAATTGTAATAGATGTTAAAGAATTGATGCATGGATGTTAAATTTGTTCATATTATTGTCGAAGGAGCTCAATATTAAGAAATGGATTAGCTAAATGCAATTTAGATGGATTGAAAGTGTTTACCGAATGTGTGAGCTTAAGTGAATGTGGTTGCTGTGTGTGTATTTATTTAAGAGAGTATTCAGTTATGATCAAATTGTATAATGAAATTAGTGTTGGATGTTTTTGAGTGAAATGTGTATAATTATATGTAAGATTGAAGTTGTTAAATTGTTAGTATGTACGTGCATGTTAGCCGAATTTAAGCTTAAATAAGGATTTGAATAAATGTTTGGGTAATAAAGTATTAGAAGTCAAATATGTATATGCTGTATGTGTGCTTTGTTAGCCTTAAGGGACATTCGGTTAAAGTTGTTGAATTTGGGAAATGAGTTAATGTTAGTATATATATACATATGGTTGTTGAATGTGTCTAATATTAAAGAAAGTGATAGTGTGATAATTGAATGTTAAGTTATGCCTTATGGCCAAAGGTGTTTTTGACAAGTAACGTTTAATTTAATTGTGAATTGAAATGAATAAAAAAAAAAAGGGAAGTTGCTGTATGTGTGTGGATAATAAAGAATGGATAAATTTGTATAAGGGTTAACATGTTAATTAGCCGAGTGGCAACTCTTTGTAATGAAAATGAACTTTGATCATTGTTAAGGTCATTGCCGAAATTAATTATTGAGTGGTAAATTTTGTTGAATTAAAGCTTAAGAGCCAAAAGGAAACAAAGTTGGATCGAGGTAAAGCGAAGTTGGTCGAGTAATCGAAATTGATCGTACGAAATTGTCGAGGTAAGTTCTTAAGCGACTAAACTCAGGATGGTATGTTTAAAGATTTTATAAATATAGTAAAGTGAATGTTGATTTTATATTCATATATACAACGTGTCGTATGATGGTTTGATTCAATAAATTGAACCGAAAGTAGCTAAGTGGTTTGAATGGGAAAGGGAATAATGACACTATGTGTCACAGGTGTGTTATAATGAATGTATTGAGCTGAATGAAGCTAGGATGTTTAAATTAATATAGAAAGGGGAATGCATTGTGCCGAATGCCCATGGATTTATTTGAGGTGTTCTAGTTATAATAATTAAATGTGCCGAATGTTATCTGGATGGTTAAATGTGATATTTAGGTGAATGTCTTATAACCGAATGTGATAAATACATGGATTAATACAATTGAATATGATTTATATATATATATATATATATATGTTTGATATAACTAAGCGTGTATAAATGTGTGGTTGGATAAATTTGGATGTCCATATATGTGTGATTGGATATAACCGAATATGTATCTAGGTGTGGTTTGATATAACTGAATATGATGGCTTGATGTGATTTTGAATTGGAAATGATAATTTTAAGATTTCGATGGCGTTTTGAAATGATTGGTAGTGCAAGCTGTGTATTTGTGATATATCGGGCTATAAGCCTAGCAGGCCTTGTGCCGGTGAGTTTTATCAGGTTATTACCTAGCAAGTTTATATCGGCGATTTAATTTAAGTCTATCTCTATGCGTTTTCTTATTGAAGTGGAAATTAAACCAATAATATGTTCGAAGTGTTTCTTAATTTGGCTATCAAGGTAATTATATGTATGCTTATATGGAATTAGTAGATTCGGCTATATGCATGCTTATATAGAAATGATATATTCAGCTATATTTTTCTGTTATGTGATTGTTAATATGAATTAGTATTTTTGGACTAAAAATAAGCCTATATCAAAATGGTATGTTACGATATATGTGATATTATAAAGAAGTTTTGCAGGGTTGGCTAAAAGAAATGTTTTATTAGACAAAAACGGTGGATGCCAGGAGTGAAGATACAGAACTTATTGTATAATTCTGTTTGTGATATAATAGAATACGGTGAATCTTATATTTAACCTTATAGGTAAGTAAACATATGAGGTTATAAATGATCAAAGTACTCGGATAAATGGCCAGGTATGGACTAGCTTGTTGCCTATGGAAGATAATGTAAGTAAGTACTTTGAATATGTGTGATAAATTAAGTATAATAGAAATGAAAATCTATAGGAAAGTAAAATTTGCTATAAAACGGAATCTTACAGCAGCAATGATGTGAGTTTGAAAAATTGCTAAAAATATGAGAAACATAATTAGATGATGTATAAAATATGAAATTGAAGCTTATTGTGTCTATTTTCATATGGAAGAAGCAAAACAGGTAAAAGAGTTATAATTTATAAGATATTTAAGTTTTTGTGAAATAGGGCCAGAGCAATTTCTGGATCCCTTGTTCCAACTTTGGAAATTCACTATAAATTGTACAAAAATAATTAGGAGGTATACTTTATATTTACAGATTCATTATTGAGTCTACTTTCAAGAGAAACAAACAGCATAGTCATATGAATTTTTTACAGGGAGAAAAATGGTTTGTAGTGAATAGAAGTCAAAGCAGTAGAGTCCTAAAATAGGGGAAATTTTAACTAATAGAATGTACTAATTGGCCAAACCAAAAATTCTGGAAAAAAATTAGTAAATAGATATATGAGTCTAGTTCAGGAAAAATTTATAGATCTCAATTTCAAGTTTTGTAACTTGAGATATGATTTTTTTTAGTGACTGTGATGCAGATGGACAGCTTAAAATGAATGTTGAAATCAATGTTTTAAAATTGTTCAAATGTTAAAATTAAGTTTATTAACACCTTAAGCTCGACTCCGGTGATGGTCTCGGGCATGGGGTGTTACACATGGTTTGGATATATGTTGTTTTAATCTGTAAATGTATATGATATGGATATTAGGACAGTGATTTTGATGTATGGTTTTTAAATAAATCGGCTAGTGAAGCAATGACATGGTTGGGTTGGTTATGAAATGAATATGTGAAATTTTTAATAAATAAAATAAGTGAAGTTAATTAATTGGTTTATATGAATTAAATAGTGTAATGGAGGTATATGTGAATGAGGTGGTTTAAAATTCATTTTTATGTTATGCAATTCAATTATCATTAAAATGATTTAATTGCTTAAGGGTTACTAAGCTTTCAAAGCTTACTCTGTGTGTTTTTCCTATGTCTTTATAGCTTCGGAGTCTTGCTCGGGTTGAAAGTCTGGGAGACGTCTTCACACTATCCAATTTTCGTTTCGGTAAATAAGTGTTTTGAGATGTGGTTAAGTGGCATGTATAGGCTAGTCTCGATGATTCATTTTGATTTGTACATGTATAAGCCATGCGAAAATGGCTTGTTTATTATGTCAAATTAATTTAGTACTTTGTTTAAATAATGGTTACACATGTTGAGGAATCAACCAGAGTATAGTATAAGTCTGAACTATGCTTGATATGTTGTTTGTGGTTTTGATATTCTGTGGTATTTTAAACAATAATATTCATATATCAAATAGTTTATGTTTTATTATAAATTGGTGTGTAATTCTGGTAATATCTCGTAACCCTTTCGACGACGGATTCGGGTTAGGGGTGTTACAGGTGTCGTACCAAGTAACAGCTCTATTCCAAACTCCACCTCCCTAACAAGGGGTAACCCAGGCAATTCCTCCAGAAAAACATCAGGGAAATCCCTTACTGTTCTTAAATCCTTAACGGTACCGCTCTTGGCCTCCACATCACTGATATAAGCTAAATAGGTCTCACAGCCCTTCCTAACCAACTTCTCTGCCCTTAGAGCTGAAATTACGTTCGACAGGTAATCACGTCGCTCCCCAATCACCACCACTTCCTCACCTTCCACGGTTCTTAACACCATCCGCTTCGCGGCACAATCTAAAGTTGCTCGGTGCCTTGGCAACCAATCCATACCTAAGATGAGGTCGAGCTCACCAAAGGGTAATTCCATCAAATCCTCTAGAAAGGTACTCCCATGAACTACCAACGGTACATCCTTAAACAACTTACTAACCTTCACCGATTGTCCTAAAGGACTTAACACCATCATCTCATTCGCAACACTTTCAAACACATCCCCTAAGGTTTCAGTCCTATTGTATGCAATGTATGAATGCGTTGACCCCACATCAATTAGCACAATAAAAGGTAACTCATGAATAAGAAACGTACCCGTTATCACATCTGGAGCATCTCCTTCCTCTCTACGACGAGCAGCATAAACTAAGGTTGGCTGTCTCGCCTCAGCCTATCCTGCCCCTCTGCCCGGTGCACCCCGTCCACGACCTACACCATTACCTCCTCTACCCTGACCACAACCCTTCTAGGGTTGTGGACCACCTCTTTACAGCTGAATATCACCTCTCTACGGCTGGTTATCACCTCTGCCATCGACTTGCACCTGGTCTGGCCTTCTAGGGCACTCTCTAATCCTATGTTCCAAGGATCCACAACTTAAACAAGCTCCTATTCTCCGCCAACATTCTCCCGCATGCCTTTTCCCACACACAACACAGGAAGTATTGGTGTACTTAGGCCCATACTGACAAATGACCGTTATGCCCCTGAGGGGCAAAATGACTAAAATGCCGTAAATGTTATATGATTGATTCTGTATGCCATATATGTTACGTTGCATTCATGTATTGTTATGCTGCATGAGGGGTGGGATTATGTTTGGAGGAAGAACATGATATGTGAAGGTCGCATGGTCGCTTGACAATTGTGGATCCACCGATGGCTTTTAAGCCTAATATGTGTTTGACAGCTCTGCTGTATTATTGAGTAGTGCCGCAACTGGTGCTACATTGGGAGTGCAAGGATGGGTGGGTTGATTTAATCCTTACAGGAGTGTAGGGTTGGAAGGGATACGGAGTGTAGGGTTGGATGGGCTAATTGGGCATTTGCATATGTGCTATTGATTGTGAAATGGGCTCAGGCCCAACTGAGGCTATTATGGGCTAAGGACCAAATGCCACCGTTATTTATTGGGCTTAGGCCCAAAGTGATTGATGCATGTTTCATGATCGTGAGGATTGTACACACTGAGTTTTCGCAAAACTCACCCCCTCTTTTTAATTTTTCAGGTAATCCTCAGTAGGCGGTTCGACGTATGGAAGAACTCGGAGGTGGCCACACTACAAACAGTATCAAACTCTAGCATTTTAAATTTCACATTATTTTTAGTTATTTTCTATTGGGTTTTATTTTAATAAGGCCATTATCCCCTGGTTTGATTTAGTTTTGGGATTTTATTACATTGATCGCTCAAATTCTAAAATTTAAGGCTGGTTTCCTAAAATGAAAATAACATATTTTGTTAACCAAACCTTTTTAATCAAAAGCTTCCACTATAACTGAAACCTAAGAATTTAATAAGGAAGATAAAAACTAAGGTTTCCAAATAACAACTTAAGGCTTTATTCAAACTTACAATTAACCAAGCTTTCTATGGTTTTCATTTTAAACTAGAGTACACATACAACAGGACTTGATTGGAAAATAAGAAACCCACTTTGAAGATACTGTTTTAAACTACAAACAATCAAATGCTTTCAAGGTTTGCCAACAACTTCGATTTGTGCAAATCACCCTTCAATGTGACACTATCAGATCCGACTATAACGTCTGGGCTGGATTTGGGGTGTTACACATACATATATCCACATATCAACCATTTCAATCATTCAAAAATACCAAATTTACAAGCCAAAATATAATGGCTAAAACATCAACACCTATAAATGTGCATATTTAGCCAATTATCAATTAACTTGTTTCCATGCCAAAACATAACATAACTGTTACATAATTACCACACCATATTATATTCATGTCATATCTAGTTCAAAACCTTTCCAAAGCATACCATATCTTGACCATGTTGAGGTCAATTCATCAAATATCACTTTGGCCATTCAAACATATTTTAACACATTATTAAATTAACACATATCAACAAGGCACCAAATGTACCAAGGCTACATCACCCAAAATGAAATATACATGTCAAACACATCAACTAACATTCAACTAATCACCATCCATAAGTTCACCTATACATGCCATTATAACCTTAACCAAGACATCAAAATCTACCGATATAATTGTTGGATAGTGTGATGGATCTCCAACTAGCTTCCAACCCGATTGAGCTTCCGATAATCTAAAAAGTAAGGAAAAACAACTAAGTAAGCAATGATGCTTAGTAAGCTCATATAAACTTTAGTCATATCAATCCATTTCAAATATGAAATTTATACATATCAAGAATAATCCTATACCGATATCGCAAGATTCATGAAACCATATTCAACAACTCACAAAGTGAATAAATCCACAGCATCACATATACATATCATCCCTAGCATAGTAGGATTTTAAATAACTTTAAACCCTTTCAAAAATTATTATTTTCATTTTCATTTCATTACTTTCCATTGCATTTACTTTCTTTAACTTAAATAACAACATCAATTCAACACGTCATTCCATTTTTCACCATTTTACACTTCAAGTATGAACTTACTATTTCATTAACTTTCCACACCCATATCATATGCATAACACACAAGACATAAGCATATCATTTAACCATAGCCACAAGCTAGTGCATTTAAACGTAGCTCTTTTTGAATTAATCACAAGATAAACTATTCCACAAGAAATTGCATAATTTAAACCTTACCACTCTTTCATGAACACAAGCATATTTTCATTTGAGCATTTACCATTTCAATGCAACTTATAAGTAAACATAATACCATTCAACCAATAGCTTGGCACATTCCTAAGCATCAAACAACAACACATGTTAGCATACTTGAACATATTTCATATAAATTCAATGTTGATAACCATATATTCTCAACATGTAACATGTGAGTTTATTACTCATATCAAAGACGTTCACATATGTACATGTCATAATACATATCATTCTCTTACCGCTTCTTATCTAAATAATGCTTGTTAAACCATTTAGAATACCGTTGGATACCCAGGATAGCTCACAATAGTGTGCTACCTCATATAACTGTAATCTGTCAATTCTTGTACATGTATGCTCACACGAGCTGTAAAAATGGGCCTGCTCACACGAGCTGTAAAAATGGGCTTGCTCACACGAGCTGTGGGTCGAAAAGTAGCTACACGTTGCTGCTCATGCGAGCTGTGGAGTATCCACAATACATGCCGGACCTTAGCCATCGGTAGAATGCTCAGGACTAGCATCCAAATCATGTAAACCCGAATGACATGTCATTTCTATCCTGTAAATTCCTAAAGTTCAAACAGGGCTCAGTAATTGTTGTACGTCGTTGGATTTACGTTGTTTCATAATACGGTAAATTGCATACTAACATATATATTGATTTAATCACAGTATAATCATACATTAACATTCAATTTAATCAAAATTATAAAGAATAGTTCATACATACTTCCCTTGTAACACCCCAAACCCGGCCCGGACGTTATGCCCGGATCTGGAGGGTCACATGGCTTAAAGTTGGAAACTATTTTAGGTTTTATAAATAAGTTAGGGTCTTCTTTAACACAAGTTTGTTTAGTGTGAAAGCTTTCTTTTTGTTTCGTTAGAAATCTTTTCTGTTTAGTATTGAAATCATTATGTAAATCGAGTTACTGAGTGTGAAATCTCTCTCAATTATTATTATTAGATTTTGGTGCCTTAACACTAAATATAACCTTCTAACAGATCCCACATCATGCTTAGCAGTCCAGATTAATAAATTAGGTCTAAGGTAATTTTTAGGCCCAAAAGCCCCTATCGGCCCATGCGGGCCCACTTGTCTAAGTGGCCCATTATGCCTAAGCTTGTGCTCAAAATTCCAGATTTTGCTATTTCACCTTTTAGTAACCATTTACCGAATAATTTACTCCTACGGGCCCATAAGCCCATTGGGCCTGCTTCGACCTAAACAAGCCCAACACAGCCTAAGTGTGCAGATTCGCACCCAAAGATCCCCACAGACTAGAAATCCATCTTAACGACCTCAGATTGGCCCATTAGCATTCGCACTCTAATAGGCTTCTATGTGCCGGTATTCTGGCATTTTGGCTTTTGCCGACTTACACTATAGAGGGTGTAGTTACACACCTGATTACGAGAAACATCGCCCAAACTTCATGAACAACCACCCTACAATGTCCAATCCAATCATTAATTAATAACTATCCTATTCAGTTTACAAAACTCAACCACAAGAAATCTTTTGACATTCGGCTAATACCAAAACCCAACTACCACTTACCTTGTCGAAAACCACCCCAATGAATCTAGACCACCTTGATATTACCAGCTATCAACCCGTTCCTCGAGAGATTGCCTCCTACAAAACACCATCCCACATCAACAGCAAAGAAAGAACCTTTAATCGATCACTAAAGAAAGATTAAGGCCAATTAACCCAAGATAGATACAAGCTTTCGGCTTTCATCTAAAACTCTTAGAGAATGAAAGAAAAGAAGAGAGTCTGTACCTCGAATGCTTCTTTGATGAAACCAAGATCCTCGGTAACTAGAGTGTTTGGTTACCATGATTACGACTAAATGAGACTCCACCAGAAGACCTCAAGAGAAGAGAGGAAGATTCGGCTTTCGCAAAGAAAAGAAAGAACAAAACTTCAGCTTTTCAGGGAAAAAATCGTGAAAGATAAAGAAAAGAGGAAGATTCAAGTTTCGGCTAAATACTAGATGGAATGCATATAAGATATACACTTGCCAAGACAGGGGAGAGGGAATTGAAAAGATAGGATTCGGCAAAATGAGGAAGCAAGGTTCGACTTATACGATGCTCAGAAGAAATTGATTACGCAAAAGGATAAGAAGAAGGTCTGTGGTTGGAGAAAGGGTTACGAGATTCGGCTAATGGCAATTGATGAGGAATCGATGTGAAAAGCAAGGATAATTCGGCTTAGGCTCAATCAAAAGACCAAGTGGGAAGAAAGAAATGTGGATTCGGCAAAAGAAGAGGAAGAGAACAAAAGAGAGAGCTTGATGGCCAAAAGAGCACAACCTAGGTAGAGAGGGAGAATTCATTACTAGCAACAAAACTCCAGTGCCCAAAAACCCAAGTCCCGAACAACAAAAAGGAAGGTATCGGCACATACCTCCCCCTCTAACTGAAAACGTCAATGACCAAGCCCCTAGCTGAAATTGCCACCCTCAGATACCTACATTTGGCCAACACTCCCACTTCATCCAAACCTTCAAAAATCTCCCTAATTTCCTCCACGATTTACTCCCCCTTAATTCGAATTCAATTCAAATTAGCATGACTAAGTCTTCTCTTACCCAGACTCAACCACCCTTCAGAGTTCGAATTGGTTTGAACCACTTGCTGCCTACTTTCAGCAAAATAAACATACATTTGCTTGCAAGGAGATTTGAACCCAAGTTCCCCTTGCCCATGACACCACAAGCCTAGCTCCCCCCTTGCTACTGACGCCACAAGCCACTACACCACTAGGCTCTTTTTAACATGAGCCAACACTAGTTAAACTTAAACCTCGCGAGCTAACATCCCCACTTCCCCAAGCCAAAAATCAAAATTTCTCCAAAGGTTAAACTTTCCAAAGGCCCCCTAACACGCTTAATCCTCAACATAAAGTACCCAAACATGCAATTGTCAAATCATGCAAAAGTTCTAAAGATCCTAAAATTTGGGGCGTTACAACTCTATCCCCCTTAAAGAAATTTCGGCCTCGAAATTTACCTGGTCAGAATAAGTGAGGGTATTGCTGCTGCATCGTATCCTCAGGTTCCCATCTAGCTTCTTCCATACCGTGATTACGCTAGAGTACCTTAACTAACAGAACAGTTTTCCTTCTTAACACCTTTATATCATATTCCAGAATTTGCACTGGTTCTTCATCAAAAGTCAGATCAGACTTGACCTCGATTTCCTCAACCGGCACGACATGGGAGGGATCAGAACTGTACCATCTTAACATAGAAACATAAAAGATGTCGTCGATTCGGTCCAATTTCGAAGGTAACTCAAGTTGATAAGCTACCAGACCCACTCTTTTCAAAACCCAGTAAGGCCCGATAAAACGAGGACTTAACTTGCCTTTCCTTCTGAATCTTAGGATTTTCTTCCAAGGTGAAACCTTTAAGAACACCATGTCCCCTATGGCAAATTCAATTTCCTTACGCTTCAGATCTGCGTACGACTTTTGCCTATCAGAAGCCTCCTTCAACTGGTCTCTAATCAATTTAACTTTATCCTCTGTGTCTGCCACTAACTCTGGCCCTAACATTTGACGTTCCCCTAACTCAGTCCAGTAGGTAGGCGTACGACATCTCTGACCATATAATGCCTCGTATGGTGCCATCTAGATACTTGCCTAGTAACTGTTGTTATAAGCAAACTCAGCTAATGGCAAGTAGTCTTCCCAACTGCTGCGAAAATCAATAACACAACCTCTTAGCATATCTTCTATTACCTGAATTACCCTTTCTGACTGACCATCCGTCTGAGGATGAAAAGTAGTGCTAAAATCCAACCACGTACCAAACGCCTCGTGTAACTTCTTCCAAAATTGAGACGTAAATTTGGGGTCTCTATCAGAAATAATCGATATTGGCACACAGTGGAGACGTACTATCTCAAATACATACAACTTAGCAAGCTTCTGAAGAGAATAATCCGTTCTGACTGGTATAAAGTGAGCTGATTTGGTCAATCTGGCAACTATCACCCAGACTAAATTTTTCTTAGAAGGCGTCAACGGTAACCCATTTACAAAGTCCATGGTTACCCTTTCCCACTTCCATAGTGGGATTTTAATAGGTTGCAGAAGCCCAGAAGGTAGTTGATGCTCAGCTTTCACTTGCTAGCATGTCAGACACTTATTCACAAATTCGGTTACTTCGCGCTTAAGTCCAGGCCACCAATATAGTCCTCGTAAGTCTTGATAAAGTTTGTTCCCTCCAGGATGCATGGCATAGGGGCTACCATGAGCCTCTTTCAGAATCAACTGCCTCAAATTAGAGTCCTTCGAAATACAAATTCTTCCTCGGAAACACAGAACTCCTTCACTGTTCAACCCAAAATCAGAAGCCTCACCGTTATTCACTTGCTAAAAACGAGGAACCAGAGATTCATCCAACACCTATTTTCCTTGACCTGCTCGGTCCAAGTCGGCCTTACTTGAAGTTCTGCCAACAGACTTCCATCATCATAAAGGCTAAAACAAGCGAACAACGCTCTCAGATCAGATACAACTCTACGGCTCAGAGCATCAGCTACCATGTTAGCCTTCCCAGGGTGGTATTCGATATAGCAATTATAATCCATAAGTAACTCAATCCATCTTCGTTGCCTAAGGTTCAGCTCTTTCTAAGTAATAAGGTATTTGAGGCTCTTATGGTCTATATAGATAATGCACCTTTCCCCATATAGATAGTGCCTCCATATTTTTAACACGAATACTACCACTGCCAACTCTAAGTCATGTGTAGGATAATTCACCTCATGGGGCCTAAGCTGGCATGAAGCATACGCAACCACCTTTCCCTCCTGCATCAACACACAACCTAACCCAATGTGTAACGCATCACTATACACAGTGTACTCCTTCCCAGGCTTCGGCTGAATCAAACAGGAGCTTCCGTTAGTACCTTCTTTAACTTCTCAAAACTTTCCTGCTATTTATCAGACTAGCTAAAAGGTGCTCCTTTTTGTAACAACTTAGCCAGTAGTGCCGCTATCACAGAAGACCCTTCCACAAACCTTCTGTATTACCCTACCAAACCCAAAAAACTCTGAATTTCAGACACCATCTTTGGTAGTTTCCACTCCAATACCGCTTCTATCTTTCGGGGGTCAACTCTAATTCCCTCAGTAGAAACCACATGACCCAAGAATGTTACCTCCTGAAGCTAAAATTCACACTTACTAAATTTGGCGTAAAGTTGCTTCTCTCTCAGAATTTGCAGAACCATGCGAAGATGTTCATCGTGATCCTCCTTAGACCTTGAATATATCAGAATGTCATCTATGAAGACAACCCCAAACTGATCCAAGTAGGGTTGAAAAACCCGATTCATGAGATCCATGAAAGCTGCCGGTACATTCGTCAAACCAAACGGCATCACCAAAAACTCGTAGTGCACATACCTTGTCCTGAATGCTATCTTATAGATGTCTGTCTCCTTAACCCTTAATTGATGATAACCAAGCCAAAGATCAATCTTGGAGAACACTGAGGCTCCTTTAAGTTGGTCAAAAAGATCATCAATCCTTGGTAGGGGGTACTTATTCTTGATAGTCAGTTTGTTCAACTAACGATAATCTATGTACATGCGCATCGTTCTGTGTTTCTTCTTTACGAAGAGTACTGGTGCTCCCCATAGAGACACACTCGGTCGGATAAAACCTCGATCCAGAAGTTCTTGAATCTGTGCCTTTAAATCAACCAACTCTTTCGGTGCCATCCTATAGGGGGCGATGGACACAGGAGCTGTTCCCGGAAACAGATCAATACCAAATTCGACTTCACGATTTGGAGGCAAGCCAGACAACTCGTCTGGAAAGACATCTCTAAATTCCTTAACAGTCCTTACTTCTCCTACTAAAGGACCCTTAGACTCAGAATTGCTTATACAAGCCAGAAACACTTCACAACCCTTGCAAATCAACTTTTCAGCCCTTAATGCTGAAATAACATTTGTCAAATAATTCATTCGTTCCCTTATTACGGCTACCTCCTCACCCTCCAAAGTCTTTAGTATAATTCACTTTGCAGCACAGTCCACATTCGCTTGATGTTTAACGAGCCAGTCCATCCCCAAGATGAGATCAATTTCTCTAAACGGTAATTCCATCAAGTTTGCAGAAAAGATTTTACCCTAATTTTCTAGGGGTACATCTCTAAAAAATTAATCTACACTAACCGAGTTACCTAGTGGACTAACTACAAATATCTCACTCACAGTGTTCTTAGATTGCATACCCAACTTCCCAGATACATCACAAGCCACATAAGAATGCGTGGAACCAATATCAATCAAATCAACATAAGGCATGCTATGAATTGGAAACATACCAATAATGACATCTGGTGCATAACCCTCCTCACACCGACAAGCAACATAGACCAATGCTGGCTATCGAGCCTTAGCATGTCTAGCACCGCTGCTGGTGCTCCACGACGTCGTCCATTACCATTACTACCGCGGCCCTTAGGTGGCAGTCCACCTCTCACAGGTTAAGCGACTCTCCTTTTTATAGGTTCCACCTGAACTAGAAACATGCACCCTTACTCCTCCTACACTCGCCCGGATGTGACCTCCCACAATCAGCATAAACCCGAGCCCTTACCACATAGCTGCCCCTACTCTAACTGGTTCCGTGACCCTGGTCCTCTTTACAAGCCTCCCAGACGGACCTACATCTCTCCTGAATCTATTTTTCTCCTTTTCCCAGTTTTGCCGTTCAGAGCACTTGACATCCTCGGCTATCTTAGCTTTCTCCACCAATGCAGCAAAGTTGCGCTCCTTCTGTGGAGCGATCAGTACCCGTAGTTTATCTCTCAGCCCATCCTCGAACCACATGCTGCGCTCATATTCAGTAGCCACAATACCACGTGCATATCAGCTTAATCTCAGGAACTCTGCCTCGTATTCCGCTGCAAACTTATTCCCTTGAACTAGGTTAAAAAATTCCTTCCTTTAGGCGTCCACATAACTCGCCCTAACGTATTTCCCCTGGAAAGCCATCTTAAAGAAATCCCACGTTATCCAATCAGCTACTGTACCCTCTTTCATAGTAAGCCACCATTGGTAGGCCTCATCCCATAGTAGAGACACTGCTCCTTTCAACTTCTGCTCCACCTAATAGTCCAGGTCATCCATAATTTGCTCAGTGGCCTCTAGCCAATATTCAGCCACATTCGGGGCTACACCAAAAATACCACTGGTTCACTGTACCAGTACTTGCTCTGGCAACTCTCTCTAAGCAACTCTGGTTTACTGTACCAGTACTTGCTCCGCAACTTTCTTTAAGACGTGGAGCATTGCCTGGGATAAGGCATCATCCCCGGCTACCCGATCATGGGACCCGATCTCAGTCACTGGCGACGGTGGTGCCTCTTCCGCAGGTATGTGTCCTGACTCCGAAGATTCTGCCTGAACACTTCCCCGGCTTCTACCACGGCCTCGTCCACGTGTAGCTCTCGTACTCATATCACTTTATCTGATTTAAGAAATTTTATGCCTTAGTCAAAGTTTCAATATTTATTATAGATGTTTTATGTAAAAGATAGAGATTTTTAGGGCTTGTTCTCGTAAATTCAAATCTAACTACAGGTTCAAAGTTCCTATAGTTTCAGTTAGGGAATCTCAGTACTAACTAAAGTAGTGATTTAATTATTTCACATATAATAGAATAAATTAGAGTGAATCAGAAGAACTTAGAGATTTGGGTTAGAGATTCGATGTGCCACATTTCAGAAATCATAAAAACTTCATGAAGAAAAAGAAAGGGTCCTCTGATATTTCGACCAAACTTAAAAGAAATTTGCTAAAAAAAACACTTTGGAAAAAAACGTTCTTTCGAAACGTATATTTTTAAAAAAAATCATTTTTCAACCCATCCACAGCCGAGTTGTTAAAACTTGGCTCTGATACCACTAAATGTAACACCCCAAACCTGACCCGGACATTATACCCAGATCTGGAGGGTCACATGGCTTAAAGTTGGAAACCGTTTTAGGTTTTATAAATAAGTTAAGGTCTTCTTTACCACAAGTTCATTTAGTGTGAAAACTCTCTTTCTGTTTCGTTAGAAGTCCTTTCTGTTTAGTTTTGAAACTATTATGTAAATCGAGTTACCGAGTTAGGTTGCGAAAACAAGAGAAATATAGAACGTGGTTTTTCTTTCAAAACATTTGTTATCCATTTTTTTAGAAGTCCAGTTTGATTAACAATCCGGTTTCATGCCTATGTCGTTCATAATAAATAAGTAACCAAAATAAAAGTTAAAAAACCCTGTAATGGCCTTATTACAAAATTTAAACCCAATATAGAAGCGGAAATAGAAATGCAAATAGTGGTAGTTTAACTGGTGTAGAGACAAGTAGAAAACCAGTGGCCACCTTGAGTCCGTCATGGCTCCAAATCCACTAAGTCTGGGGGTTACCTGCACATGTTGAACATTAAAAGAGTGGGTTTACAGAAACTCAGTGTGCAACTCCCCATCAGAACAGAATAGGCCGAAGCCCCAACAGTAACAGATCGGGCCTAAGCCCATAACAGATACAGACTACATACACAACATGCAAAACCCACCCCAGTCAGCCAACACACCACCCATACCAACCATCACACCATGTGGGGAATAACTCAACCCACCCAGCCCACACACCAATGTAGAGCAAAGCTGTTGATAACAGAACATTGTGTCAGAGCCACCAGAATCAGAATGAGTGGCGAGGCCACTGTTAACAGAAATATGTGGCGAAGCCACTATAACAGAACTTCCTCCTCATTCATAATACCAACCCCATGCAAATTCATAGAACATAATATATATATATATATATAACATGCTTACAGAATAGCAAATTCAGAATTAATCATACATAGTCATTAACCTACCTTCCGGGGGTATAATAGTCATTTCCAAAGCTAGGGGTAAAATGGTAATTTTATCCCTCAGCGGTATCTCAATTCTTATTATTAGATTTTAGTGCCTTAACACTAAATATAACCTCCTAATAGATCCCACATCATGCTTACCAGTCCAAATTCATAAATTAGGTCTAAGGTAATTTTTGGGCCCAAAAGCCCCTATCGGCCCATACGGGCCCACTCGTCTAAGTGGCCCATTACGCTTAAGTTTGTGCTTAAAATTCTAGATTTTACTATTTCACCTTTTAATAACCACTTACTGGATAATTTACTCCTATGGGCCCATAAGCCCATTGGGCCCGCTTCGGCCCAAAGCCTAAGTGTGCAGATTCACACCCAAAGATCTCCACAGACTAGAAATCCATCTTAACGACCTCTATTGGACCAGTAGCATTCGCACGCTAATGGGTTTCTATGTGTCGGTATTCCGGCATTTCGGCTTTTGCCGACTTACACTACAGAGGGTGTGTTACACACCTGATTACGAGAAACGTCGCTCAAACTTTGTGAACAACCACCCTACAATGTCCAAGCCAATCATTAATCAGTAACTATCCCATTCAGTTTACAAAACTCAACCACAAGAAATCTTTTGACATTCGGCTAATACCAAAACCCAACTACCACTTACCTTGTCCAAAACCACCCCAATGGATCTAGACTGCCTTGATATTACCAGCTATCAACCCGTTCCTCGAGAGATTGCCTCCTACAAAACACCATCCCGCGCCAATAGCAAAGAAATAACCTTTAATCGATCACTAAAGAAAGATCAAGGCCGATTAACCCAAGATAGATACAAGTTTTCGGCTTTCATCTAAAACTCTTAGAGAACGAAAGAAAAGAAGAGAGTCCCTACCTCGAATGCTTCTTTGATGAAACACGTAAATGGTCTATGTACTTTATGGATCGACACCATGAAAATGGTCTACAGGCTCTATAGAGTGAAACCTCGAAAGAGGTTCGATGACTCTTCAGAGTTGAATAGCCATGGCATGATCCAATGGCGAACATGTAAGCCTTATGGTGAATTGAAGTTTGCTAGGATAGTAAACTGGGAATCTGTCAGGGCATATAAATAGAAATCACTATACGATTTGAGTGGCTAAAAGTTTAAGATAACGGTTATGGCGTGTATGGGAACACATGCAAGCGTGCTAATAAGAGATCCCACCAAAATGCGTAGGTAAAAAGAACAAGTAGAAGTGTCTTGTATGCAAGTACATGTGGAGGGAAAGGGTATTTCCTTCAAAGTAATCACGAATAAGTATCCTTCACTAAGAGTCCGCCAGAGGGAATGAATAAGCCAACACTAGTTTATAGAAAGCGAGACAGTTCTTTAGATTTTAGTTCTAAATAATTATTTGGTAAAAATGTTACAAAAAAGGAAAGTCCACCAAAGACTATGTTAGGAGGAATGCCCACTAGGGGTTATCAAAGAAAGAGGATGTTCATTAAGACTATCTAATGTGGAAGTTTTCCAAGGACAATCTAAGGAAGAGATGGTGTGTTGGGTACTATCTATTGTTGGGAATATCTTGTCAGATGACATGAAGTGGAAAAGTATTGTGGGATTATCTTTCAACTACAAGTCTGCAAGGGAAAAAGTGGTGCTTAAATTATCCGCAAAAACTTATATTCAAAAGGTCACATATGAGATGTAAATAAATGGTGTTTTCCCTATAGAAGGATATATACACAAACTAGCTATAGAAAGGTAAGCATCAAGATAATGCAGTAAGTCAGTGTTGAGTCCAATGTAGTATGAAAGCATTAGGGTAAGAATCTACCTTTGTGGCAATGTACTTGAAAATCCACAAAAGGTAGCCACCAATCCGTATATTTACTTACATGGTTATCTTTCGCTAAGTCAAACCAAAAAGGTAAAATGAAAGTTTAAGATAAAGCTAGACAAAGTCAAGTCTCATAAAAGAGTGTCAGCAAGAGCACAATTACATCTAAGTCAGCCCAATATATTTGCCAATGATTCATTCAAGAAGAACAAATGAGCGTCGTATATGCTAGCCAAATTATGGAATTCCTTATGAAACTTATAAAGTTAAACTATGTGCATTAGTTTCTTTATTACCTAAAATCGTAAAAGTTACTTACCCATATTGTTGTATAGATTCTCTTACATGTATTATACCTTGAATGCAGGGGCAAGAATGGCCCAAGGTTTGTGTGGAGGGACCAAGCCAGACACTACCAAATCCACGCGAAGGGCATCACAACTGTATCATGCATACAAAGGGGCACCCTTAGAGGCTACACCTCAGGGAATGAATATGTAATTAAATAAAAATTCAACTTGTTCAAAATTTCATGTATAGGAATATTCATTAGATAGATATGTTGTACAGAAAATTCTTCTAATTGATTAGTCATTCGTTTAACAAGAGATCTCTTATGATGAGTATATATAGAAATGTTTTGGTTAGTTAACTAATTGGGTTAAATCTGTAAGTGAATGTTACATTAAGTCTGGTAGGAAATTAAATAAGTTAAAAGTATGTTAAGTAAGTAACTCAAGTTAATTGTGACATTCGATACCCAGACCTGGTGATTGGGTCAGGTATAGAGTGTTACAATTTAGTGGTATCATATCTGAGTTTAGTCGATCCTCTAGACATAGGAATTTGAGAAATAGCCCCTATGTTCATGCTACATTAGATCTGGCTTAGTCCCTTAGGTTACAATAAGAATATTATGTGTTATGTGATTAAGTATAGGTTTACTGATCATTGAGAGTTGGTAATAGACATTTTTAGAACAACAAAAAGAAAGGTAAGTGCAGTAAATATAAAAGAAAAGTGAAGAAAAGAAGGAAAGCTTTCATTGAAATAGAACAGGGCATGTAAATGCAACAAAATTTAATGATCTTCCTCGTCTAGCTGAGTGACGGCCCCCTGTAATGCACCAAACCCAACCCGATAATTAGATTCGAGTATAGTGTGTCACAACTTAAAATCAAACTAATTCTTGAACATATCATTCAGTGGAAGCTTGTAAAACTTTACAAATTTATGAGTATAAAACATGTAATGGACTATTACATTATAAACGTTTCAATGTACATCATTGAAATTTTAAAACAGGGTTCAAACCATTTGGCGAATAAGTTCAAATAAATAGATTCACAAACAAATTATATTAATTCAAATCCAAGCATTAAAATTAAGCAGATTTTCATAAAAACATCTTAACAAAATAAAAGACCATTATACAAATTGATTTCAAAAATACATTTACACACCGCCCTCAAAGGTCATGCATGATAAAGGTCAAAGCAGACAGCTCACAATAGCAACAGTGCTCTGGCATAGTCCCTTTAATAGAAAGCTTTTCTTTAAATAATACATCTAAGAAGGATAAGATAACAGAATAAGTTCATACAAACTTAGTGAGTTCCCAAAAGCAAAGAGAAATCATATTTAACACCCCTAACTCGTATCCACCACCGGAATAGGGTTTCAGAGCAGTACTAAATAAACATTACCTACATCATTCAATTCAAAACATTTCAATAATCACAACATAATCCATCATTAAGAATTCATATCGTCCATTGTTCAAGCCCTCAAGGCCTTAGAATCACTTTAGAAATGATTAGAGACTAAATCGAGAGCATTTGACAATTTTAGGAAAAAGTTAGAAAAATTTCAACTGCAAGGGTCACACACCCTTGTGGGCACGCCGTGTGCCTCACACGATTGAGACACACACTCGTGTCTTAGGCCGTGTAACTCTCTGACTTGGGTCACACGCCCATGTGTGTTGCCCGTGTGTGACACACACCCGTCTTGCCTGGCCATGTGCACCCAAAAGTACATTAAAACTCAAGTCTACCATTTCCTACTTACTTGGGCACTCAGTAACTCAGTTACCAATCATTCAACCTATTCAAAACACAATCAAACATAGAAATCTTTGAAAACCGTCTGGAAATTGAAGCGTGGGCTAGATAATACTAAGTGCAACAATCTAAAAAACATCGAAATCATTGAAAACCGAGCTAAAATCATACCTCAATCAAGCTTGCAAGTGTCGAAACATCAAAAGCTTTTAAACCCTGAGTTTTCTTCTCAATTTCAGTTGAAAATGGATGAATGAAATGTGATTTTGGCTTTATTTTCTTTATTTATCATTTAATTTGCAAATTACTAAAATATCCTTAATGAAATAACATTAAAATCATTTAATACAAACACATTTATGTCACATTCACTCTCAATGGTTCAATAACAACATAAGGACCTTTAGTTTAATAAACCATAGCAAATCGACACTTTTAACTTATAGCATGCTACTTTTTCATTTTATGCGATTAGGTCATTTTTCTCAAATTAACCATCCAATCGATAAAATTAAAACACGAAACATTCACACATATTTACTCACATGATTTAAACACTAAAAAAAATATTAAAATATTTTTTAACCTCAGATTTGTGGTTCTGAAACCACTGTTCTAATTTAGCTAAAACTGGGCTGGTACAACATTAATAAGATGTTCACAAACCATACAAGAATTGAATCAAATACTTGTGAAATTCATGGTATAATATGTTATTGAATATGTGATAGAATGGTGAAATCATATGAGTTACATTATGATATGTATAGTTGTTTAAATGTGTTTTTTTAATGAAATGAGTTTATTATCATACAAGCTTACTAAGCTTTAAAGCTTACTTTATTTTCTTTTCTAGGTTTCATAGTGTTTCGAATGCTCACTCGGGTTGGAAGTCGTCGGAGATCACATCACACTATCCAGCTATAGGTTTGGTAGTTATAAGCTTTATGACTTTGGTTATATGGCATGTATAGGCTTTGTGGTTATTTGATAAGTGTAAATAATTTTGGCTAAGGAAGCCTATGTGTGTTGGTGTAACACCCTGAATTTTGGGCCTAAAAGTGTTGGGCCTTGGGTATGGATCAGTAAGGAGGCTATACATAAGTATTTAATTGTGTAAGAAAATGACACAATTAAATGTCTGCTTCAGTGGTTAAGGGTTCTATGAAGTGTTGGAGAAGTTCTGGGATCAAATCTAGGCTCTAGGAAAATTTTAGTTTTTTCTCTTAAGTAAACCTTACCTTTAGCATGTGGGCTTTATAAATTATTATGGTTAAAATATGACACAAGGAGAGAATGTGGTTTAGTGGCAAGGTGGCATGATGTGTAACTGTAAGGTCTGAGGTTCAAGTGTTGGTGTGTGTAGAATTTTTGTTTTACTTATTTAAGTGAACTCTGACTTTGGCTTATAGGCTTTTACATTGTTGCAAATAATATAGGACACAAAAGGAGCCTGTGGTTAAGTGGTAAGTGGCGTGTCTGTGGTTCTAAGAGGGCTTGTGTTCGAGGTATGCCTTGAGCAAAGAAATATTTATTTTGCTACTTTGATTGTGTAGGAGGTGGAGTTGGACTGAGACTCTGAGGTTGAAGTGGTCATGAGTGTTTGAATTCAGTTTGATTATGGAGTGATACTAGGAGTAAATCAAGGAGGATTTTTAGGAGGTGATAGGGAAGAAAATCAAGGAGTGCAAGTGTGTGGGGGTGTTGTGCTGAATTGGGGAGTAGGGAGTTTAGGAATTTGGCTAATGGTGTTATTCCCTCATTTCTTTATTCGGTTTTGGATTTTGGTGGCCTTGAAAGCCGATTGTGGTATAGGTTTGTACCGGATTTGTGTTTGGGTCTTTCTTAGGGCTGCTTGTGCTACCCTTTTCCTAAGTCTCTCTCTTTTCTTTTGGTTTGATTCTGCCAATTTACTCTATCTCCTTGGTTCTATTCCTTCTATTCAACCTTTGCTGAAATCTTTCTTCTGCTCTTGTCTCCTCTCTATTCTTCCAGGTGTTGTTCGAATATCCTTTTCATCTCAGTTCAATTGATTTTTCCTTTTGGCCAAACCTCTCTCTTATCTCTTCTCTATACGTTCTTTTCTTCTTTTCCTATTGGCCCCTCTTGTTTGGTAAATTGACTCACTGCCTTTTCTTCTCAGTTCCTCCTCTAGCCAATTATTCCTTTCCCTTTCTTTGCTCTATTTTCTTCAATATTTCTCTATTATTTGATCTTTGCCCATTTGTTTCTGTGCTCTGCTGTTGGTGTTGTTTCGGTCTTGCAAGGGTTCTGAGGAATCGATAGGTACTTATAAGTTCTCTCTGTTGTTTCTCTATTAATGTATATGTGTTCAAATTCGTTTCTTCTACTTTTTCTAAAAGCCAAATACTTCTTCACTTCATGTTCTTTGATTGTCGAATTATGACTCCTTCCCCATGATTGGTGTTCATTGGAGATCTAGGTTTTCCTAAAGAGTGAGAAGTGCAAGAGTTCTTAAGCTATCAAAGCCCTATCTCCCTTTATTCGATTAAGGTAAAGCGTTGCCTTACTTTTAGGTATAGGCCGGTTACTCCCATGTTCTGCAAGACTGATATTGTGGATTTAAGCCACACCTGTAAACGGTCATGTTTAATAGAATCTATGGTTTATGCAGTTATCCAGCGAGAAACATGGGATCGTTTTAGTCAGCGATCTAGGTGTTTTAGCCACACTACATTTGGTCAAGGTTAGTGGGAGTACTGATTTGGGATTTTAGTGTTTATTAACACTAGTAAATGAAAGACTGACTGTATGTGGTAATGAATGTAGGTTGGGCGCTTGAGAAACTTGGATCAGTTGCATAAACAAGTGTGTAACAAAACACTGTAACTAATATTCGGCTGAAAAGCTGAAAGGGTGTGATTAGACTATAAATCGACAAAAGCCGAAAAGCAAGGAAACTAGTGATTGATGATACATGAGCGTGTGATCGCACGTGTGGTGAACCAAGCCCGCAATCATGGTAAAATGTCTGTAAAGGCCCATGTGCGATCTCATAGGCTTAGGCCGTTTAAGGGCCATGTACGACCAAATTACCCTAGAGGGTAAAATGACCGAATTACCCCTAGAGGGTAAAATGGTCGAATTACCCTCGAAGGGTAAAATGATCGAATTACCCCTATAGGGTAAAATGACCGAATTACCCCTGGAGGGTAAAATGACTGAATTGCCCCTAGAAGGTAAAATGAACGAATTACACTAGAAGGGTAAAATGACCGAATTACCCCTAGAGGGTAAAATGAGCGAATTGCCCCTAGAGGGTAAAATGACCGTAATACCCCTATAGAGTAAAATGACTGTAATACCCCTGTAGGGTAGAATGACTGTTGTGCCTTATATGATGTTTGATTAATTGAGTATGTTATGTAATGTTTATGTGTTTTGCATACATGCACAACATGTTGCATGGGTTGGGTGATTGTTTTGGAGGAAGTACTGATCTGTTATGGCCGCACGGGTTGCATAAGACGACTGTGGACCCACCGAAGGCTTAAAGCGGTATATTCGTACTGATCTGTTAAGGTTGCACGGGTCGTACGAGACGACTGTGGACCGACCAATGGCTTTATACCATTCATACTATCGATGGCTTGGAGCTGTACATTTTAACGATGGCTTGGTGCCACGCATATTATCGATGGCTTAGTGATGTCCATTCTACCGAGGGCTTTGTACCACGTATATTATCAATGGCTTAGTGTTGTCCATTTTACCGATGGCTTTATGCCATGCATATTATCGATGGCTTAGTGCCATTCATTTTACCGAAAGTAGGTTGTATTGATAGCTTAAAGCCACTTATCTTACTGGCAGCTATGCTGCGATTCTTATTACGGACAGCTAAGCTGTGATTCTGTTGTCTGGCAGCCTTGCTGCGATATTGGTGTGCTGGCTAGGTGGGTGGATTTTATCCCTACATGGTGTGTTAGATGTACGAAGTGGTGGGGTGGGTTGCACTATTGCATTATTGTTTTGAAAAGATACTGTATTAGGCTTAAGCCCACATATGTTCTACTTCTGATTCTGCTACTGAAATGGGCTAAGGCCCATCTAGTACTATATAATGGGCACAGGCCCAGACTACTTCTGTATTCTATGTATTTTATTTGTCTGACTGAATTCTTTTATATTAGGGGATTACACACTGGGTTTTCGTAAAATCACCCCGCTTTCAACTGTACAGGTAATCCTCAGCGTTAGGTGGATCGGTGATGCGAGGGACTTGAGGGTGGCCACACATCTGCATCTGCTTTACAATCGACTTTTTATTTTCAGTAACTTAAGCTTATGTATTTTTATGTAATAAAGCCTCTTTGATTTTCTAGTTTCTAATTTGGGGTTTTTATCAACGAGAAATATGGTTTTCGGAATACACTCCAATATGAAACTGCCAGATTCGGCCATCACGTCCAGGCTGAGTTTGGGGGTGTTACATTTAGTGGTATTAGAGCCATGTTACAAAACTCGGCTGTGGAGTGGGTTTTCAAATTATGGAATTCAAAGAGTTGTTTTCAAATATGTGAAGTGTTTTGAGACATTTCTTTTGAAAAGTGTGGCACACTGAGTCTCCGGCGCCGATTTTGTAAGTCATTTTGAAACTGTTGCTTGTTTGCACTGAAATACAGTAGATAGGATACTGTTATTTCTTTAGATACTAGACTGTACTATGATTTTAGATTTTATTTTGTTTTGGTGTGATTATCTAGATATAGAAATTTTATGCATGAGATATCTATTCGCTCTGAGGGATAGATGTTTTAGGGTGCGAGTTAGTATTATTAGGGCTAGAGTGCGCAACAGAAGCGTAGTGGTGTAGTTTGTTTGTACAACTGCTCTGATAGTTGGAAATTTTGAGGACGAAATTTCATTAAGGAGGGGTGAATTGTAATGCCCCGAATTTTAGGCCTAGAAGTGTTGGGCCTTAGGTATGGATTAGTAAGGAGGTTGTACATAAGTATTTAATTAGGTAAGAAAATGACACAATTAAATGTCTGCTTCAGTGGTTAAGGGTTCTGTGAAGTGTTGGAGTAGTCCTAGGATCAAATCTAGGCTCTAGGAAAATTTTAATTTTTCCTCCTAAGTAAACTTTGCCTTTAGCATGTGAGCTTTATAAATTATTATGGTTAAAATATGACACAAGGAGAGAATATGGTCTAGTGATAAGGTGGCGTGATGTGTAACAGTAAGGTTTGAGGTTCAAGTCTTGGCGTGTGCAGAATTTTTATTTTACTTATTAAAGTGAACTCTAACTTTGGCTTATAGGCTTTCAAATTGTTGCTAATAATTTAGGACGTAAAAGGAGCCTGTGGTTGAGTGGTATGTGGCGTGTCAGTGGTTTCAAAGGGGCTTGTGTTCGAGCATGCATTGAGCAAAGAAATATTTGTTTTGCTACCTGGATTGTGTAGGAGGTGGAGTTAGACTAAGACTCTAAGGTTGAAGTGGTCATGAGTGTTTGAATTGAATTTGATTGTGGAGTGATATGAGGAGTAAATCAAGGAGGATTTTCAGGAGGTGATAAGGGAGAAAATCAAGGAGTGGATGTGTGTGGAGGTGTTGTGCCGAATTATGGGCAGGGAGTTTAGGAATTTGACTAAGGGTGTTATTCCCTCATTTCTTTGTTCGGTTTTGGATTTTGGTGGCCTTAAAAGCCGATTGTGGTATGGGTTTGTACCGGATTTGTGTTTTGGGTCTTGCTTGGGGCTGCTGAAAACTTTGTGCTACCATTTTTCCTAAGTCTCTCTTTTTTCTTTTGGTTTTGATTTCTTCCAATTTACTCTCTCTCCTTGGATCTATTCCTTCTATTCAACCTTTGCCGAAATCTTTCTTCTGCTCTTGTCTCCTCTCTATTCTTCCAGGTGTTGGCCGAATATCCTATTCATCTCAGTTCAATTGATTTTTCCTTTTGGCCAAACCTCTCTCTTATCTCTTCTCTATACGTTCTTTTCTTCTTTTCCTATTGGCATCTCTTGTTTGGTAGACTGACTCACTGCCTTTTCTTCTCAATTCCTCTTCTAGCCAATTATTCCTTTCCCTTTCTTTACTTTATATTCTTTGATATTTCTCTATTATTTAATTTTTGGCCGTTTGTTTCTGTGCTCTGCTGTTGGTGTTATTTCAGTCTTGCAAGGGTTCTGAGGAATCGATAGGTACTTATAAGTTCTCTCTGTTGTTTCTCTATTAATGCAATATGTGTTCAAATCTATTTCTTCTACTTTTTCTGAAAGCCGAATACCTCTTCTATTCATGTTCTTTGATTGCCGAATTATGACTCCTTCCCCATGATGGGTGTTCGTTGGAAATCTAGGTTTTCCTGAGGAGTGAGAAGTGCAATAGTTCTCAAGCCATCCAAGCTCTGTCTCCCTTTATTCGATTAAGGTAAAGTGTTGCCTAACTTTTAGGTATAGGCCGTTTACTCCCATGTTCTGCAAGATTGATATTATGGATTTAAGCCACACCTATGAACGGTCCTGTTTAATAAGATCTATGGTTTATGCAGTTATCCGGCGAGAAACGTGGGATCATTTTAGTCAGCTATCTAGGTGTTTTAGCCACACTACATTCGGTCAAGGTAAATGGGGCTACTGATTTGGGGATTTTAGTGTTTATTAACACTAGTAAATGAAAGACTAACTATATGTGGTAATGAATGTAGGTTAGGCGCTTGAGAAACTTGGATCATTTGCGTAAATAGGTGTGTAACAATACCCTTTAACTGATAGTCGGCTGAAAATCGGAAAGGGTGTGTACGAACACATTGAATAGACTATAAATCAGCCAAAGCTGAAAAGCCAGGAAACTAGAGATTGGTGCCACACGATCGTGCGGTCACACGTGTGGTGAACAAAGCCCGCAATCATGGGAAAATGTCTGTGAAGGCCTATGTGCGATCTCATGGGCTTAGGCCATTTAAGGGCCATGTACGACCAAATTACCCCCGGAAGGTAAAATGACTAAATTATCCTCGAAGGGTAAAATGACTGAATTACCCCTATAGAGTAAAATGACCATAATACCACTGTAGAGTAAAATGATTGTAATATCCCTGTAGGGTAGAATGACTGTTATGCCTTATATGATGTTTGATTGATTGAGTATGTTATATGATATTTATGTGTTTTGCATACATGCACGACATGCTACATGGGTTGGGTGATTGTTATGGAGGAAGTACTGATCTGTTAGGGTCACACGAGTTGCACAAGACCATTGTTGACCAACCGAAGGCTTAAAGCTATATATTCATACTGATCTGTTAAGGTCGCACGGGTCGCACGAGACGACTGTGGACTAACCGATGGCTTTATGCCATTCATACTATCGATGGCTTATCGCTGTCCATTTTACCAATGGCTTGGTGCCACGCATATTATCGATGGCTTAGTGCTGTCCATTCTATCAAGGCTTTGTGCCACGCATATTATTGATGGCTTAGAGCTGTCCATTTTACTGATGGCTTTGTGCCACGCATATTATCGATGGCTTTGTGCTGTTCATTTTACCGAAAGTAGTTTGTGTTGATGGCTTAAAGCCACTTATCTTACTGGCAGCTATGCTGTGATTCTGATTATAGGTAGCTAAGCTACGATTCTGTTGTCTGGCAGCCTTATTGCGATATTGGTGTGCTGGCTGGGTGGGTTGATTTTATCCCCACATGGTGTGTTGGCGGTACGAAGTGGTGTGTTGGCTGGATTGGGGTGGGTTGCACTATTGCATTATTATTCTGAACTAATACTATATTAGGCTTAAGCCCACATATATTTTGCATCTAATTCTGCTACTGAAATAGGCTAAGGCCCTTCTAGTACTATCTACTATAATGGGCTCAGGCCCAGACTGCTTCTATATTCTATGTATTTTATTTTTCTAACTGACTATTTTTATATTAGGAATACACACTGAGTTTTCATAAACTCACCCCGCTTTTAACTGTACAAGTAATCTCTAGCGTTAGGTGGATCAGTGATGCGAGGGACTCAAGGGTGGCCACACATCTGCATCTACTTTACAATCGAATTTTTATTTTCAGTAACTTAAGTTTGGGTATTTTTATGTAATAAGGCCTATCTGATTTTCTAGTTTTTAATTTGGGGTTTTTATCAACGAGAAATATGGTTTTCGAAATACACTCCAATGTGACACTGCTAGATTCGGCCATCACATCCAGGCTGGGTTTGGGGGTGTTATAGTTGGTATGAAATTAGCCATGTGATTTGGCTTAAATGTAGTATATGTGGAAGTGTATAATTATATGAGTATATGACTTATGATTTTTGTTCTATAATTGCTATATGAAAGTCTTGGTTGAGAAATAATGATTTGAATTAGCTTGTAAATGTTGAATACTTGATTGGGTGTAAAGTCTTGTTATTTGGCTCATGTTGGTATACTTTGGTGATGTGTTTATAATGTACAAATGGTCATTTGGACACATAGTAAAATTAATAGCAATATGCTTCAGCTTGTGTGCTTTATTGTGCATGATTGATAGTAACCAAATGAACGAACTAAGATTGAAGTTTTGGTATATAAATTGAATAAGTAAATGATTGTAGATTGAGTATTGAAATAATTGGAGTTGAAATGGCATGATTTGTGCATTGAATGATGTTTTTTGGTTGCCTATTTGTGTCTTGAATTGGTACCATTTGAGCTTATGTAGGTATGTGCAAGTTGGGTGGCAAAGTGGCTTGGTAAATAGCCTATTTTTGTCCACACTGGCAGAGACACGGGCATGTGTCTCAGCCGTTTGTGACACACGGTTATAGCACACGGCCGTGTGTCCCCTAGTGTTGTATTTAAAAGCAATTCAATATGCACCACACGGCTTCACACACGGGCATGTGACTAGACGTGTGGCATAAGTCAGTATACCATACAAGTTTGACACGGCCTGGCACACGGGCGTGTGTGGCCATTTCGAATAGGCACATGGGCTAGACACACAGGCATGTGGTCAGCCGTGTGACCTAAGTCAAAGAGTTACACGAGGTAGGACACCGGCTGGGACACGATCATGTGCTCCCATTTCGATGTCCACACTACCTGTGACACGGGCATGTCTGGTGGCCGTGTAAGACATGCGACCTATTCACACGGGCATGTGTCCTCTGTTTTGAGAAAAATTTTTCAAGTTTCCCTAAATTGTTCAAAGTTATCAGTTTAGTCCCGAACCACTTTTAAAGCATGTTTAGGGCCTCGTAGGCTTGTTTAAGGGACAATGTGATTGAATGTGATTGATATATGCTTATGTATGTGAAATGTATTTGTAAATGATGTAATAAGTATAGTAATGCCTCTTACCCTGTTCCAGCGACGGATACAGGTTAGGGGTGTTACATACACCTAATATCTCTATAATATAGTAATGCCTCTTACTCAGTGATATTTCGATAATCCGAACATTTAAAGAAATAAATATACATGAATGCTCAATTTGAATTTTATAATCACATTACTATCTAACAAGAAATTGAAATTTATCACCATCTCAATTTCATGCATAATGCCACGTTATATCATGATTTGCTCAGCTTTAAAGATATTCTTCTATTAGTTGGTTTAACATATAACTCAATTAATATCAGTTGCTATAAAAATAGCTTTTCATAAACCATTCAACAGTTCATTTTAATGATGGCTTAAACCAACTATACTCAATCCATGAGTACATTACTCATATATCTCATTTATGATCACAACATTTTCACCTGTCATATATCAATCCACTTTTCCATTTCCAATTCACATATTTTTCAATTTCAAAATCGATCATAAAACTTTATTATTTAATTACCCGAATTCACACAACTCAGACTCGGACGGATACATGGATCCAACCAACACACTAGTTTGGCACCCAGTACCTCATCAGATAAATCCGAAGTAATAATTGCGCCCAGCGCTATATAAATTAACACCCAGTGTATCAGTTAAACCGAAACAAATTGGCACCCGGTGCCTCATCGACTCGAAGTCGAAGAAATCCCTGAACTCTTCCTATCCTATGACATGCCATCTATATCTGACTCAGCCTGATATAGTTAATAGGGTTTCATTTCACTTTTCAAATACAATCAATATCCAATTCTCATATCTGCACATCATCACATTTACACATATATTCATTTCAATTCAAATAATCAATACATTCATAATGTATATACCAATTCAGTCCATTTCAATCAACTATCAAAGTGCCAAAAAATACTCACCTCAACCACTTACCATATGCATTAAATCAAAATACAACAATTAACAACTAGGTTCGAATTTATAGAAATACAAATCATAGATTCCGAGCTATTTAACGTCGATTTTATCCTTCCCCTTTTTAGTTGAGGATTTCGGTAGACGTTAGCTACAGAATTAAAATAATTAAAATACATCAATACAACACAATTCAATTCCACCTTGAATATTTCAATTTTTATTCAATATTTGCTTAAATTCCAATTTAGTCCCTAAATCGAGACTAATTTTTATTCTTCACATTTAATCCCATATTTTTATACTAATTTGACTTTAAGCTAAATTTAGCTCCCTCATTTCAATTAAACCCTTAAATTTTTAATTTTTCACATTTTAGTCCCTATTACTCAAAATTTACAATTTGTTCTACAATTTAATCCTTTTCCATTTCTAGCTTAAAAATCTATCAATTTAATCCCTAATACTAAAACTATTCAACATTAACAACATTTAAAATCTTAATCAATGCCAAAATTTCAACATGGGTTGGTTAGTACTTAACAACGATATTCCAAAACAATAAAAATTACAAGAAAATGGACTAAATTGACTAACCAATTGAAGTTGAAACTTAGAAACCCTTAGGTGTCGAGTGTCCTTCCTTCTTTTCTTCTTTCTTGTTCTTTCTTTTATTTTGCATGTCTTTCTCTTCACCTTTTTTGTAATATCCCAAATTAGGGCCTAATCGGAATAGTGGTTTTGTGACCACAAATTCAAGGTAGAAATAATTATTTTATAATTATTTTTAGGTTTATGATATGATTGCATGATTGTGTGAAAATTTCGTGAAGAAATTCTATGCATAAAGTGCTTAATTTAAAATTAGGGACCAAATCGAATAAGCTGCAAAACTTGAATTCTAGAAGTTTCTAGTATGAAATTGCTTTGAAATATTAATTAGGAGGTCTTAAATAGTAATTTGGCCAATTTTAAGTTCATGGACAAAATTTGGACATGGATGGAATTTTTGAAAGTTTAGTAAGGAGGGGCATTTTGGTCATTTGGATATTAACATGAAATAAAAAGGGAAAATAACACAAAATTGATCATCTTCTTCATTACCACGAAATTTCAAGGGTTCTCCATAGCTAGGGTTTGTTTCAAGCTTTCAAGCACCATAGTAAGTGATTCCAAGCCCCGTTTTTAATGATTTTTACGTTTTTGAGATCCTGGTAGCTCGGTATAGCTTATGATAGCAATATTTTGAGTTAGGGTTCATATTTGGAAAAATACCCATAGGTAAAATTTGTGTATTTTGATGTTTTATAATAGAATATGAGGTTTTAAATTATGTTAGACAACTTGTACTACTCGATTTTAAGTAAAAACGAACAAAACGACTTAATCGGTAAAAGTACATATTGTTCATAAGTATGTGTTATAGTGGGAATTTGAGCTTGCTAATAGCAAATAAATGATCAGCATGTCCTAGAACATAAGAATTTGAAATAAAATTTAATTTCCGAGCTTTGAGGCAAAAGTGTAAATATGTAAAAGTTTAGGGGCAAAATTGTAATTTTGCCAAAATTTGAATTTAGGACTATTTGATAAATGTGAGTATTAAATAAGTTAAATGTGTTATTTTAGATCAAGAAAGACATGGAATCAACCTTGATCGAGGAAAAGAAAAGATTGTGGACTAAATTGCAAAATTGCTATATTTTGTACCGAGGTAAGTTCATGTGTAAATAATGTAACATAATTGCTATTTTAAGTGATTTAATGCTATTTATATGATATGATACTTTTTATTATGAATATTATGCTTTGTGAAATATTATGTATTGGTATGAAAAGTATGTGATTAAATTGATAAGTATGAGATGCAAGTAACGTATTGGTTCCGATATTCCGAGGAGAACGACTGGGAAATGTGTGATTGATGAAAATCCCATTTAAACCTTGAGAATAGATTAGGATACAAGTGACATGTCACTAGGATGGTTGGGCATCCGAACTCGTTGAGTTGAGTCCGAGTCCACTTATGGATGCGAATGTCTAAACTCGTTGAGTTGAGTCCGAGTTCGTGAGATGTAACTAGGCATCCGAGCTCGTTGAGTTGAGTCTGAGTTTACTTATGGATGCGAACGCTCGAGCTCATTGAGTTGAGTCTGAGTTCGCTTATGGGCGGGTTACATGGTCGCTTGATTACATATGTGGCACTTATGTGCAAATTATCCATGTATCCGAGTTATATTCCGATGTGTTCAACGGGTAAAATTTTAGCGAAATGGAAGAATGCTTGAGATGCAAATGATATTTTGGCAAGTGTCACGAAAGGCACACTTTGGACAGGTATGTACTTAACCCTCAGGTTGAAACTTGATACACGATGGCTAGAAATGTGGAATATGTCTTGGTGATAACATGCTATTGCTGTTTGGAATAATTGATTTGTTATGTTACTCGTTATTTGCATATGGACTTACTAAACATTTATACTTACTCCCTCTTTTCCATTCATTGTAGTGTTGGACAAGCCAGCTCAGGAATCGGGATAGGTCGAAGGCTCGATCACACTATCCGAAGGACTTTTTGGTAAAATGGCTTGTATAACTTAAGTATGGCATGTATAGCAATGTTCTTATTTTGTGTAAATAATCTTATGATATGGTTGTGGTTTGGTTAAGAAAATGCTTGGTAATGATTAGTCATTGGAATGGCTAGCCTAGATAATGTTGGATATGTTATGTAGTTCATGAAAATTCATAAAAAGATGAAATGTGCCATAAAACAGAACATTACTGTAACAATGACGTGAGTTTGAAAAATCACTAAAAATAGTAGAAACTGAATTAGGTGATGAATTAAATATGGAATTAAATCTTATTGTGTCTACTTTCATATGAAAGAAGCGAAATAGGTAAAGGAGTTATATCTAGTGAGACAGGGCCAGAGCGATTTTTGGATCCCCTATTCCAACTTTGGGAATTCACCATAAATTGTACAAAAATAATTATGAGGTATGCTTTATATGTTCAAAATCCTTATTGAGTCTAGTTTTAAGAGAAATAAACGGAATAGTCATATGAAGTTTTTAGAGAGAGAAAAGTGGTTTGAAGTAACTAGAGGTCAGTGCAGTCGAGTCCTGAAATAGGGGTAACTTTAACTAATAAGCTGTACTAATTGGCCCAACCAAAAATTCTAGAAAAAAATTTAGTATATAGATATATGAGTCTAGTTTCAGGGAAAATTTACGGATCTTTATTTCGAGTTTCGTAACTTGAGATATGATTTTTTTTGTAACCATAACGCAGGTAAACAGTATGCTGTGAATGTAGAATTAAATGTTTCAAAGTTCTTAAAATGGAAAATTATGTTCAGTAACACCTCAAGCTCGACTCCGGCGATGGTCTCGGGGGTGGGGGCATTACATTTGGTGGTATCAGAGTAGGTTTAGTCAGTTCTCAGACTAACGTGTTTTATGTACGGATTTCGCTATACATGCCATATGTGTATATTGTAATAGTGTGACGACTTCTGACCTTTTAAATGATTTTTTTATAGTAAATGGATCCCGATCCAACTATGGCCGATGATGTAGAAAGTAATGCACCAGCTTCGGCTGAAGGGGCAGTGCCGACTGAAAATCCACCTCCCACTATTGGTCAAGGAGGAAGAGAAAGGGGTCGAGAAGCCTTTCTTCAAATGATGAGTGCTTGGTATACTGAGTTCATTCGTACGAACCCGAATGTACAACCTCCCCCACCCAATTCCTCAACCTATACCCCTGATGCCTCAGGGTGTGGATATGATGAAATTCCAAAGAACTCCTGTAACACCCCAAACCCAGCCCAGACATTACGGCCAAGTCTGGTGTGTCACATTGAAGTGTTTTTCGAAAACCGTGTTTTCATTGAAAACCCTTCTTAATGTTTAGAAACTTTTACCGTCAAATTTGCATAAAACCTTAGCTTGTGTTTATCTTTCCAAAACGTGAGTTATCATAATAAACAAAACTTTGTTAACAACCTTGTAAAATCTTATGGGAAATTTTGAAAACTCGTAAACATATGTAGTTGCGGAAAACATGTTATTTTAAAAACAGTTTAAGTTATCAGAAAATCAGATCCTCTTGTTATGGCTTGAAGTGAATGGATACTATGCACCAGGTAGGATTCAAGAGAAGAGGAGGTGAGTCATTTAGACTGCTTAAGTACCAAGCTCTTCCTAGATCCACTCCTAGACATGCACACATCCATTGCCACACTTTAACCTTGTGACTTGTCTACGAACAAATTAAGTTTGAATGTATTGAAGATATACATTTGTGAAAACAATTACATTGCAGAAGCTTTGCTCTACTTATCGAGATATTTTGAAAACAAGTAGCGTTTATAAAATCGTACCCTAAAGCTAACCCATTAAGAACAATTCATATAATATCATACTTAAGCTAAAACAAATTAAAAATTATTAAAAGGCCCTTATTACAAACCCAAAATCAAAATAAAAGTAATTAAGATTAAACTGAAATAATTAACTTGATTTAAACCATCAGTCCTGTCCAAGTGGCCACTCTGAATCCCTTCCAGCTCCAAGTCCACCAATCTAAGTTCACCTGCGAGGATGGAAGAAGAAGGGGTGAGTTTGGAAAACTCAGTGTGTACAGAAAGCCCATCCAAAGCCCAAATCAGCTCAAGCCCACTGGGCCTAAGCCCTCAACCAGTCACAATCAGATACTGGGCCGAAGCCCTATTCAGATTACAGATACTGGGCCGAAGCCCTATTCAGATAACAGTTTGGCCCATAGGCCCATAACTGTACAGTACAGTATAACAGTATGAATGCAACCCAATTGGGGAGACTACTCAACCCACCAACCGCTACACACCACCCGTACCAGCCAACACACCATGTGGGGAATAACCCGACCCACCCAGCCCACACACCACAGTTGCAGCATGGCTGCTCAAATAAACAATATACGAGGCAAAGCCCTTTCAGAAACAGTACAAGGCATAGCCCCTTTCAGTAACGTGGCAATGCCACTAGCACTTCCTCCATCAATAAATCCCAAATCCCATGCAACAGATATCATGATATGGCATGCAGTAAACATAAACAGTAAATCATGCAATTCAGTCAAATTCAGCCCTAGGGGTATAATGGTCATTTACACCTAGGGGTAAAACAATAATTTCGCACCCTAAAGGGTATTTTAGTCATTTACACTATTATCACAAGTTTCAAGCATGTTACAGTCACTAACAGTCATTATTTTCGTCTTAGCATTCAACTTAACAGTTTTAAGCAGTTTCAGTTACTAGGCCCTAAAACCCCTAATGGGCCCTATAGCGCCAATTAGTAAATTAAGCCCATTTTGTCCAAGTTTCATATTCAGTTACCGATCTTAGCAGTTTCATTCCTACAGTCTAATAGAATATAATTATTTCCTATTTTTACCCAATATTACCTATGTTTACCCAATTGGGCCCAAAAGCCCATTGGGCCCACATTCGGCCCATCGAGGCCCAACTTACCGAAGTGCACGAAATTGCACACTCAACTAACTTCCACTTATGGTTAGAGATCCCATGATTTCCAATCATATTGTGAGCATTCGCACATTCACAAGACCACATAATACCAACTTTCGGTTAATTGGCCTTTGCCGAATTAGACTAAAGAAGGGTTCGATACACACCTGATTAATGTCGAAACGTTGAACGAGATCCCCACATGATTATCCTATAATCGATCACTGACTTATTAGATTACGAATCCATGAAAACCATTGTAGAATCACTTACCACATTCGGCCAAAATAAAGCATTGACAACGACTTACCTTGTCGATGTCTAACTACTAGATCTAACTGCTTTAGCCTTCAATACTCCTTGATTGCTTGCCCTTAAGTCCACGGTAAACACATTTGAAAGCAAAAGAAGAGACTATTAAAGTCCTTAGTCCAAAACGTTAGCCACCCCCTAGGGGTTTCGGCTCTTTTTTTCCTTAAGGCATCAATAACTCATAAAAAGGTTCGAACACTTACCAAAATGTTATTTTGCTGTAGTACTAATCCCGATCTACCATAGTTCGAATCACAAATACGAAAAGAGTCATGTTCACGCTCTATAGTTCGGCTTTTGAAACACCACAAATCACAAAGGTTTCGATTAAATGAAAAAAAAGATGAGAGATTCGACTTCTAGAGGATTCGGCTTAGGGACTTTTGAGAAAGATTGAGAAAGAAAAGAGAAATTGAAAAATAGAGATAATAGAAGAGAGGAGATGATACTATAGGTTTGTTTTGAAAAAAATCAAAAAAAAGGAAGAGATGAAATAAAAGAAGAAAATAAGAGGAAAAAGAAGAGTAAAAGAAGAGAGGTTCGATTAGAAAAGATGAACAAAAAGGGAATAATTCCTAAAAGAAGAAATTCGGTACTTAATTAATTCTCCCCATCTAAATCAAATTCCTATAATTGCTCCTTGAATTTTGCTACCACCGGATTTAAATTCCATCCAAAACAAATTTGAATTGCTTCCAACTTCTTCCTTGATTTTAGCTAAAAACAAAAGTTTGAATTTAATTCAAACTTTTCCCACCGAATGGCAGCTTATCCACCACTTGCACAGCAAGTCTCCCGTACAACACGCTGCTAGGAAGCGCCCCAGCCCCGCACGTCTCCTTCCGCGCGCGCACAACAAAAAGGCCTCCCCTCTTGCGCGTAGCGCTGCTCGAACCTGGGACATCCAGGTAACCCAGCACGCTACTAGCCACTGGGACACGTTTTCTTCTTTGACATAATAGCGTTCTGCTTAACTTTAAACATTACCTGCTGACATCCTGGGTCCTTTTCTAAAAATAAAACAGAACATACATGCGCCTGCCTGGACTCGAACCCGTGCCACCCTGGGACTCCTAACGCACCGCTACCACTGTGCCACAAGCCTTTTTGTGGCATAACTCAGTCGCAATTATACTTAAACCTTACCTTAGCGTGACCTGGCTTCTAAAAATAAAAAGCAACCTTGCGCGCACCGTGCCTTGAACCCAGGCACTTCCTACAACCTCCTAGCGCCACTGCCACTGGACGAAGCTTCCTTCTGTGTCTAAACTCAGACTAAAATATATATAAGTCCTATTGCCCAGCTTCCCCTAAAGAAGCAAAAATTACTAATTTGTTTTTTCTAGAATTTTGGATTAAACCCAAAGTTTCCCCACAATATAAATACTTCCAAATTTATTTAGAAACTAAATTTAAACACCAAATTAATAATAATGTCATATATATTTTTATATAAGTAATAAAAATAAAAATAATAACAATAATAATTTTATAAATATATTTTTATAAAAATTTCAAATACGTAATTTTTTTCTTAATAATAATAGTTATAATTCTCATAAATCAGTAAAAATAAATACAGTAAAATTTTCTAATAATATTTTAATTTAAACACTAAATTAACAACAATAATTTTATAAACATATTTGTATCTAATAATTATAATGTTAATAATAATAATTTATAATTTTAATAAAAATTTAAAATATCAGTAATAATAACAGAAATATTTTATCAATAATAATTAATTAAAATTTTTTTAAACACTAGTAATATTTAAAACTTCTCAATATTCAGATTTTCTTCTATCGGAATCCCGACTCAAAGCCCAATTCTTCTAGACCCAAATTCAGGGTGTTACAACTCCAGTTGATAAAATCCGTAAGCTAGGGGTTGAAGAATTCAGAGCTAATGTAGATGATGATGCCGAGAAAGCAGAGTTCTGGCTTGAGAATTCTATCCGGGTATTTGATGAACTGTCTTGTACACCTGAAGAATGCTTGAAATGTGCTATATCTTGTTAAGGGATTCAGCCTACAATTGGTGGAAGACATTGATTTCAGTGGTACCGAAAGAGAGAGTAACTTGGGAATTCTTTCAAGAAGAGTTTCAGAAGAAATACATCAGTGAAAGATTTATTGACCAAAAACGTAAAGAGTTTCTTGAGCTAAAGCAAGGTAATATGACAGTCACTGAATACGAAAGAGAGTTCGTCAGATTGAGTAAGTATGCCAGAGAATATGTTCCTACAGAGGCCAAAATGTGTAGGCGATTTGAAGATGGGCTCAATGAAGACATTAAGGTATTTGTTGGGATTCTTGAATTAAAAGAAATGGTGGTACTTGTCGATTGAGCTTGCAAGGCTAAAGAACTACTTAAAGAGAAGAAAAAAGTAGAATCTGAGACACGAAATTGGAAGAAAAGACCGATAGGCGGTGCACCCTCATAGCAACCCGGAAAATCAAGAAATATGAATCCTCATTCCTAAGTTTCAGCTGGACAGTCATATGGGAATTTTAAGAAGCAAAATGTGGGTCATAAGTCCCAGACTACTTCGGCAGCCAGTGTAGGGAACTCGACATTTGTTAAGCCTGAGTGTCAGCGGTGTGGCAGAAATCATTTTGGTCCGTGCAGAGCAAATGAATGTTTTCGATGTGGTTCTCCGGATCATTTTATTAGAGACAGCTCAGAGAGGATTGAAAAAGAAAAATTTCAGAGTACAAAAGTAGGTGGTGCGGATTCGAGGGAAAGGTATCCAAGAAAAGCTGGGAGTGAAGCAAGCAGCAAGAATGTAGCCAGAGATGCAGCAGTTAGATCTGAAGGAAGGGCTCCAACTAGGACTTATGCTATTAAAACGCGTGAAGATGCTTCCTCACCCGATGTGATCACCGGTATATTTTCTCTCTATAATGTTAAAGTTACTGCTTTAATTAACCCCGGCTCTACTCATTCATATGTGTGCATGAAATTGGTGTCTAGCATGAATATACCTGTTGAGAACACAGAATTTATGATTAAAGTGTTAAACCCGTTAGGCCAATGTGTTATAGTTGATAAAGTATGCAAGAAATGTCCTTTAATGATTCGGGGTTATTACTTTCCGGCTGACTTGATGTTGTTGCCGTTTGATGAATTTGATGTTATTTTGGGCATGGATTGGTTAACATTGCATGATGCTATAGTAAATTGTAAACAGAAAGTTATTGAATTAAAGTGTGAAAATAGCGAAACTCTGCGGGTTGAATCAGATAAATCAGAGGCATTGTTTAGTGTGATTTCTTCAATGCCGGCTTAGAGATATTTGAGAAAGTGTTATGAAGCTTATTTAGCATATGTGTTGAATACAAAAGAAATTGAAAAGAAAGTAGAATCAGTGCCGATTGTATGTTAATTCATGGATGTATTTCCAGAAGAATTGCTAGGTTTGCCTCCAGTCAGGGAAGTAGAATTTGGTATAGAGTTGATGCCAGAAACAGCTTCGATCTCAATTGCTCCGTATAGAATGGCACCAACGGAATTGAAAGAATTAAAGTCGCAGTTGCAAGAGTTGACTGATAAAGGCTTTGTGAGACCGAGTTTTTTGCCTTGGGGTGCTCCTGTATTGTTTGTGAAAAAGAAGGATGGTTCAATGAGACTATGTGTTGACTATCGGCAGCTGAACAAAGTGACAATCAAGAACAAGTGTCCGTTGCTGAGAATTGATGATTTGTTTGATCAGCTGAAAGGAGCGACGTGGTTTTCAAAGATTGACTTGAGATCTGGGTACTACCAGCTGCGGGTAAAAGAGTCAGATGTTCCTAAAACTGCTTTTAGAACAAGGTATGGTCATTATGAATTTTTAGTTATGCCATTTGGGTTGACAAATGCTCCTGCTGTGTTTATGGATTTGATAAATCACATATTTCGACCATACTTGGACAAGTTTGTTGTGGTATTTATAGATGATATTTTAATCTATTCAAAAGATGAGACCGAGCATGCTGAGCATTTGAAAATAGTTTTGCAGACTTTAAGAGATAAGCAGTTATATGCCAAGTTTAGTAAAAGTGAATTTTGGCTTCGGGAAGTTGGATTTTTGGGTCATATTGTTTTAGGTGATGGTATACAGGTTGATCCTAGTAAAATTTCAGCTATTGTTGATTGGAAACTACCGAAGAATGTAATCGAAGTTAGAAGTTTCTTGGGGCTAGCTGGATATTATCGATGGTTTGTGAATGGATTTTCTATAATTGCTGCTCCTATGACTAGATTACTCCGCAAGGATGTTAAATTTGAGTGGACGGAAGAATGTCAACAGAGTTTCGAAGAATTGAAAAAGTTATTAACAGAGGCACCAGTGTTAGTACAACCTGAGTCAGGTAAAGAATTTGTGGTGTAGAGTGATGCTTCTCGAAATGGTTTGGGATGTGTGCTTATGCAAGAAGGAAAGGATGTGGCTTATGCTTCGAGGTAGTTAAAACCTCACGAGAGGAATAATCCGACTCATGATTTGAAATTGGCTGCGGAGGTGTTTACTTTGAAGATTTGGCGACATTATCTATATGGAGAAAAGTGTCGAGTATATGCCGACCACAAAAGTCTTAAATATTTGATGTCACAAAAAGACTTGAACTTGAGACAGCGAAGATAGTTGGAGTTATTGAAAGATTACGAGCTTATGATTGACTACCATCCAGGAAAAGCAAATGCAGTTGCTGATGCTTTGAGCAAAAAGTTGTTGTTTGCTTTGAGAATTATGAACACTCAGTTGGAAATGTCAGATGATGGTTCAATTCTAGCCGAATTGAAAGCAAGACCGATGTTTTTACAAGAGATTTGTGATGCTCAGAAAAGCGATGAAGACTTGCAAGCCAAAAGAAAGTGATGTGAGGTTGATACAGAGTCAGATTTCAGAATCGATTCTGATGGGTGTTTGATGTTTCAAGATCGGATTTGTGTATCGAAGAACGAGGAATTAATTCAAAAGATCCTGCAAGAAGCACATAGTGGTTGTCTCTCGATTCATCCAGGCAGTATGAAAATGTATAATGACTTGAAGAAAATGTATTGGTGGAATGGAATGAAAAGGGGTATATCGGAGTTTGTGTCCAAATGCTTAATTTTTCAACAGGTGAAAGCTGAACACCAAGTACCTTCGGGATTACTTCAGCCTATTATGGTTCCTGAATGGAAATGGGACCGGATTACTATGGATTTTGTCTCAGGGTTGCCATTGACTCCAGGAAAGAAAGATGCCATCTGGGTAACTGTTGACAGATTAACTAAGTCGGCTCATTTTATTCCGGTACGTACAGATTATTCTCTTAACAAGTTGGCTGAACTGTATGTCAGAGAAATTGTTAGACTACATGGAATACCATTGTCGATCATTTCGGATAGAAATCCGAGGTTTACCTGCGGTTTTGGCAAAAGTTGCAAGACGCGTTAGGTGCAAAGTTAAATTTTAGTACTGTTTTTCATCTACAAACTGATGGGCAATCAGAGAGAGTAATTCAGATTCTTGAAGACATGCTCAGATGTTGTGTATTGGAATTTCAAGGAAGTTGGGAAAGATATCTACTGTTGGTGGAATTTGCTTACAATAACAGTTATCAGACGAGCTTGAAGATGGCACCTTATGAAGCATTGTATGGTCGTAAGTGTCGAACGCCTTTGTATTGGACTGAACTCAAGGAAAATCAGATCTATGGAGTTGATCTAATAAAAGAAACCGAAGAAAAAGTGAAGGCAATTCGAGATTGTTTGAAAGCTGCTTCAGATAGACATAAATCTTATGCAGATTTGAAACGAAAAGAAATTGAGTTTCAAGTTGGTGATAAAGTATTTTTAAAGGTGTCTCCGTGGAAGAAAGTTCTTAGATTTGGACGGAAGGGCAAATTAAGTCCGCGTTTTATCGGGCCGTATGAAATAATTGAAAGAGTTGGACCGGTAGCTTATCGGTTAGAATTGCCACCTGAATTGAAGAAGATTCATGATGTGTTCCATGTGTCTATGTTACATCGGTATCGTTCGGACCCTTCACATGTGGTTTCACCAACAGAAATTAAACTACAACCAGACATGACCTATGAAGAAGAACCAATAAAGATTTTATCTCGAGAAGTTAAACACTAAGGAATAAAAGTATTGCTCTTGTGAAAGTAATGTGGCAAAAGCATGGAGTAGAAGAGGCTACATGGGAGCCTGAGGAAACTATAAGAAATCAATACCCACACTTGTTTACCGGTAAGATTTTCGAGGACGAAAATTCTTAAATGGGGGAGAGTTGTAATATCCCGAATTAGGGCCTAATCGAAATAGTGGTTTCGTGACCATAAATCCAAGGTAGAAATAATTATTTTATAATTATTTTTAGGTTTATGATATGATTGCATGATTGTGTGAAAATTTCGTGAAGAAATTCTATGCATAAAGTGCTTAATTTAAAATTAGGGACCAAATCGAATAAGGCAAAACTTGCATTCTAGAAGTTTCTAGTATGAAATTGCTTTGAAATATTAATTAGGAGGTCTTAAATAGTAATTTGGCCAATTTTAAGTTCATGGACAAAATTTGGACATGGATGGAATTTTTGAAAGTTTAGTAAGGAGGGGCATTTTGGTCATTTGGATATTAACATGAAATAAAAAGGGAAAAATAACACAAAATTGATCATCTTCTTCATTACCATGAAATTTCAAGGGTTCTCCATAGCTAGGGTTTGTTTCAAGCTTCCAAGCTCCATAGTAAGTGATTCCAAGCCCCGTTTTTAATGATTTTTACGTTTTTGATATCCTGGTAGCTCGGTATAGCTTATGATAGCAATATTTTGAGTTAGGGTTCATATTTGGAAAAATACCCATAGGTAAAATTTGTGTATTTTGATGTTTTATGATAGAATATGAGGTTTTAAATTATGTTAGACAACTTGTGCTACTCGATTTTAAGTAAAAACGAACAAAACAGCTTAATCGATAAAAGTACATATTGTTCATAAGTATGTGTTATAATGGGAATTTAAGCTTGCTAATAGCAAATAAATGATCAGCATGTCCTAAAACATAAGAATTTGAAATAAAATTTAATTTTCGAGCTTTGGGGCAAAAATGTAAATATGTAAAAGTTTAGGGGTAAAATTATAATTTTGCCAAAATTTGAATTTAGGACTATTTGATAAATGTGAGTATTAAATAAGTTAAATGTGTTATTTTAGATCAAGAAAGACGTGGAGTCAACCTTGATTGAGGAAAAGAAAAGATTGTGGACTAAATTGCAAAATTGCTATATTTTGTACCGAGGTAAGTTCATGTGTAAATAATGTAACATAATTGCTATTTTAAGTGATTTAATGCTATTTATATGATATGATACTTTTTATTATGAATATTATGCTTTGTGAAATATTATGTATTGGTATGAAAAGTATGTGATTAAATTGATAAGTATGAGATGCAAGCAACGTATTGGTTCCGATATTCCGAGGAGAACGACTGGGAAATGTGTGATTTATGAAAATCCCATTTGAACCTTGGGAATAGATTAGGATACAAGTGACATGTCACTAGGATGGTTGGGCATCCGAACTCGTTGAGTTGAGTCCGAGTTCGTGAGATGTAACTAGGCATCCGAGCTCGTTGAGTTGAGTCCGAGTTCACTTATGGATGCGAACGCCCGAGCTCGTTGAGTTGAGTCCGAGTTCGCTTATGGGCGGGTTACATGGTCGCTTGATTACATATGTGGCACTTATGTGCAAATTATCCATGTATCCGAGTTATATTCCGATGTGTTCAACTGGTAAAATTTTAGCGAAATAGAAGAATGCTTGAGATGCAAATGATATTTTGGTAAGTGTTGCGAAAGGCACACTTTGAACAGGTATGTACTTAACCCTCAGGTTGAAACTTGATACACGATGGCTAGAAATGTGGAATATGTCTTGGTGGTAATATGCTATTGCTGTTTGGTATAATTGCTTTGTTATGTTACTCGTTATTTGCATATGGACTTACTAAGCATTTATGCTTACTCCCTCTTTTCCATTCATTATAGTGTTGGACAAGCCAGCTTAGGAATCGAGATAGGTCGAAGGCTCGATCACACTATCCGAAGGACTTTTTGGTAAAATGGCTTGTATAACTTAAGTATGGCATGTATAGCAATGTTCTTATTTTGTGTAAATAATCTTATGATATGGTTGTGGTTTGGTTAAGAAAATGCTTGGTAATGATTAGTCATTGGAATGGCTAGCCTAGATAATGTTGGATGCTATGTGAGACTAATATGTTATGTAGTTCATGAAAATTCATAAAAAGATGAAATGTACCATAAAACAGAACATTACTGTAACAATGATGTGAGTTTGAAAAATCACTAAAAATATTAGGAACCTAATTAGGTAATGAATTAAATATGGAATTAAATCTTATTGTGTCTACTTTCATATGGAAGAAGCGAAACAGGTAAAGGAGTTATATTTGATGAGATATTTGGGTTTTAGTGAGACAGGGCCAGAGCGATTTCTGGATCCCCTGTTCCAAATTTGGGAATTCACCATAAATTGTACAAAAATAATTAGGAGGTATACTTTATATGTTCAAAATCCTTATTGAGTCTATTTTTAAAAGAAACAAACGACATAGTCATATGAAGTTTTTAGAGAGACAAATGTGGTTCGAAGTAAGCAGAGGTCAGTGCAGTCGAGTCCTGAAATAGGGGCCAATTTAACTAATAAACTGTACTAACTGGCCTGACCAAAAATTCTATAAAAAATTTTTTATATAGATATATGAGTCTAGTTTCAGGGAAAATTTACTGATCTTTATTTCGAGTTTCATAACTTGAGATATGAAATTTTTTGTAACCATAATGTAGGTAAATAGTATGCTGTGAATGTAGAATTAAATGTTTCAAAGTTCTTAAAATGGAAAATTATGTTCAGTAACACCTCAAGCTCGACTCCAGCGATGGTCTCGGGCGTGGGGGCATTACATTTTTCCACTTACTTTCTTTTTATCTCTTTTATTATTTCATTTATTTTGTTTTTATCATATATTATATATTCTACAATATATGTTCATATACTTTTAAATTTATTAACTATTATAATATATATCTCATATAGTTAATTGTTTTAACCCATTTACCGTCCACTTAAAGAAACAAAGGTATAATTACTTCTTTAGTCCCTTTAATTATTTTAAATTATAATTCAACTTCTACCTTATATGCAATTTAGTCCTTTTACTTAATAACTTTTAATTTCACAAAATTCACTTAATCAAAATCTAATTAACTACACAAATAACTTTGTAAACATTTTTATTAAATATTTACGAGTCCTATTTATGGTAATGGAGTCTCGGGAATGTACTTTTCGACACCCCTAACTATAGGATCATTACATCATACACAACAATTCTTACAATATTATCCAACCTTCCAGAAGGAGATTCGCATAATGATCATAATATGGGCAATAGCATTCATAGAACATAGATAGACTTAATACGCCAATTAACATAACACACGGGCAAATATTATACACCAACTTAACAAGATATAGACAACCCATCCTCATACAAGCCACATAAGCAAAATTTAGAGTCAGAAGCATATCATACAGTCCTATTCACATACATAATCCCGCTTAACTCCTCATATCGTTCTCATTCAAAATAGATTATTCATTGTGATCTGCCAATACAGTTTGCAATATAGTTGCCCTATCGGAGGCATCACAAACATCTATTCCTTTCTCCATCACCAAAAATCATATCTTACAAATAACAAACTATTGGTACTAGCTTGAGCATGAAAGATGGTGTTCACTTCATAACACAAACTAATTGATTACACTGGACAACCATTACGCACACATATATCAATCATACATTACTAAGGACGATTACTTACCTAACACAATTTATATAATAATAATGGAATTTACAACACATGGAAGTAAGAAGGAACTCATCAGGAATCCTAGTACAAATCTACACAGCAAGTCCTTTGCCTTTATAATTGAGACCCTCGTTAGCTTCTTAAGCTAAAAGAAAGATAATATTGCTTATTAGTTCATTAATTTACTGATACTTCACATGTATGCAAGAATTAATATCACAAAATCTAGAATTAGGAAGTTTCCTTCCTCAGGCAATTCTAACGTCTATGCATACAATATGATAAACACATAGATTACTTCAACAATAACTTAAGGGTTAACCAGAAATTACCAATAAGTTGGTACTAACGTAGGTGCTACCTAAACACTACAAACCTTCTCTTCAAAGAAGTTCTTCTAAACTTAGGTTTTTCAGATATCTACAGAGGAATTCAAGAAATAAGAAGATCTAAAGGTGTCTTATGAAAGCCACTGATACTCTTATGTACTAAGCAATGGAAATAAGGTTTAGTGGAGAAATTAGATAATCCCACTAACACCCTTGATTCTCGTGATTAAAAGCACTTATCAGCTTCTAAGTCTAATCATTCTACAATAGTCTAGTTCAGTTCTAACTAAACCTCAACTAAATCCCAATGTAACTAACTAAATCAAAAAATATTAAATAAAACAAGTTAATCAATACTGCAGACTTAATAAGTTCGCCCAAAATGTAACACCCCTATCTCGTGTCCATTACCGAATTAGGGTTATAAAGTGTTACGATACAAATTGGACACATATAACACTATTTATACATACATTCACTAAATTACCAAATTTAAAAAAAAAAATGCAAAACAAACATTATTCATATCCTGCAAATATTTACAAGCCTTATGTTGAGTATACAAGACCTAAAAATAACTTTGGAAGCTACTAGGGATCAATCTGAATCAAAATAGAAAACTTAGAAAATTTTGAAAACAAAGGTCACACGGCCGTGTGGTTAGGTCGTGTGGCCTAGAGACATGGCTGTGTGGCCAACCGTGTGATAGACCGTGTAACTTTCAAAATAAGGTCACACGATTGTGTCTCAGCCCATGTGCCAACCCGTGTTTGCTTCAAAGTGGGGTCACACAATCGTGTCTCAAGCCGTGTAACATTCTAAATAGCTTCACGGTCATGTCACAGGCTGTGTACTAGACCATGTAACAATCGAAATATGGTCACACGGTTGTGTCGTAGGCCATGTGCTAGGCCGTGTGAAACTTGCACCTAAAATCAAATTTACACATGACCGTGTGGTCTGACTATGTGTGATACACGACCTTGTGCTTCTAAATCACTTCATTTTCAAGCCAAACTTTCAATCCTATCTTAGACACCAAGCTAAACTATTTACCAACACATTAAACACCCAAAATCACATAGAAAGACATCTAAAGTGTGTCAAAATACACTCCTTAACACAACTAATGTGCCCTCATTGGCACCACAATTAAAAACCATTCAACCAACAATACAATTAAGAAATAAGGTTTATCATTAGTTAAACATTCATGCCTAAAACCATCAATCAAAAGTTGACCAAAGTTATGTTCATTCACAACCAAATTACCATTCCAATGCATCACTACATAATATATATATGGCATTATGGATAAACTTAACCAAATTTAACACAAGCATACATCCAAAATCAACCACATTAACTAGTTATAACATGTTAACTTAATACTTTGTGTATCAACAACTTAACACCTATATACATGTCACATCCCAAAATGATAAACAAACACTACCGTCAAGGGCTAGATAGTGTAAGCTCCAACTTGATACGCCCGATCAGTCCGTAAAAAGTTAACTACAAAAGAACTATAAACAAACAAATAAGCTTAAGAGGCTCAACAAGTTCATAGTTTAAATAACATTAAACTTACCAAAATTAAATAGATAAACAAGAAGATAAAGTTTCTAATTCCTAATAACCAAATGTAAGATCATACCACATTAGCATATATTCATATATAACGTAAATGATACTTTCTAAAGGAATTAATCAAATTCTATCAATCACCATATCTCAAAGTAAAAATTACCCTTTATAAACAAGAAATTCATAATGTCATTTATCACATAATAGTAATTTAAATATACAATAGAATTAAGCAAGTAAATAAGTTTTAATACATTAGATTCATAGCTCGGTCAATGATAGTAACTTGACTCGGATACTCAGGTAACTACACCATACCAAAAGTGTAACGCCCCAAATTTTGGGCCTAGAAGTATTGGGTCTTGAGCATGGGAATAGTTAGGAGGCTGCACATAAGTAATTAGTCATGCAAGAAAGTGACACAAATATTTTTCTGCTTCAGTGGTTAAGTGTTCTGGGAAAAGTCTAAGAAGTCTTGGGTTTAAGCCTTGGCTTACGCAAAAGTTTTGTTTTTAAAGGAATAAACCCTATCTTTAGGCAATAGGCTTTTAATTAAATATGGGTAAACCATGACAGAAAGGGCCTGCTAGTCTAAGGGATAAGTAGCGTGTCATCTATGCTTGAGGACTGAGGTTCGAATCCTGGTGAGCGCAGTGGAGTGTTTTATTTTGCTGTTGTGCCATGGGAGTGTTGTGGTTTGACCGAAATACTGAAGTGGTTGAGGGGAATTTGAATTGAGTTGTTGAGGGATCAGTTTGAATGATTTAAGGAGAGATTTTAGGAGCAAATTAAGGGAATTTGAATTTGGTGGTGGAGGAAGAAATGGACAGTTTTGAGAGATTGGGGGTTGTTATGCCGAATATTAGGAAAGAATATGGAGATTTGGGGGTTTTTATGCCGAATTGATGGGGGAGGGGTTCGATTTTCTCTCTTTGTTTCCCCGTTTTTAAATTTGAATAGTTTTTTTCGTTTTTTTTACTTTTCATGGTTCTTCTTCTTGTTGTTGCCGTCAGTTTCCCAAAAACCTTCTTTGTGCCGTCAAGATTCTATCATTTGCATCATTAACAAATCATAACTCCGTTATTCCTTTCGCTGCTAATTAATTTTCTTTTCGACAATTCGACCAACAGTTTTTGCTTTTTTGGTGCCGAATTCTTTTCTAAATTTTGACTTGGACACTATGAGTTCTTTCGATTGTTCAGACGACTACTCTTCCTTTTCTATTTTCCTCTTTACCGAATTTGTAGTGAGTTTCGTTCTTTGGGATACTCTTTACTTCTTTGCTTTTCAGTTTTGGTTATTTCTCACGTAGACATGTGTTTTTTTTCTTCTTCTACAGCTAACCATTCGGTTGGTTGTTTTCTATTCTCGCACGGAAGTGAACAAAGGTTGGCACTTGGTTCTTTCTGGGCTAAATACTGATAGTTTTGGATTCCCTTCAATCGGCTCTCTTTTGTGCTTTTGAAAGGCACACATTTCTGTCGGTAGATTGGTAAGTAGTGTGCACTTGGTTCAAGTTGCATATGTGCAATATGTTAGTTGATAAGGATGTTTGGAATACAGGTAATCTCTAAAGTAGTTTATCATCAGTCTCGTGAATCAGATTAAGTGTGGAATCTTCATTCGTTCAATCAAGGTGAGTAAAGTGAATATTTTGGAGATAAGGGTAAAAGGAGATGTTAATCCTTTTGATCAAATGATTGATGGAAAGTATTGATTGAATGTAGGTTTTGGTGCTCTTGGATTTTCGCACGTTTTCACAGACTGGTGTGTAACCACACTGATATTTCTCACAAATCGGCAAAAGCTGAAAAGCCAAAAAATAGGATGTTAACGCTATAGAGTGTGCGATCGCTCGTGTGGTAATCTGAGCACATGAAACAAGGGCGTTCAACTGTAGAGGCCACCATGGGCGATCTTGTAACACCCCGAACCCGGCCCAGACGTTATGGCCATGTCTGGTGTGCTACATCACCTAGACTATCCTACGCCGCCCTATTTACTAAGTCCGGTGGTGAGTTTTGAAAAGCAATGCTTGATTTTTGGAAATTCCTGTTTTAATAATTATTCAACTTAATCTCTATTCCATTTGATAAGCGATTCATTTTAACCTTATTATCCTACTTAGCCATTAGTATTGTCAGGTTGGTTAAGAAAACATTTGTTAAATTTTCGAAAAATGGTGTGTAGTTGTGGTTGAAATTAAACAGTTGAAAATCCTAAATAAAAACAGACATAGTGGCCTTATTACAACCCATAACAAAATAAAACCAATAGTAAAAGTAATTAAATTAATAAACCAATTAAAATACGAGTTCAGTCTTCATGACCACTCCGAATCCCTCCCAGCAACCAAGTCACGATCTAGGGCTCACCTGCAAGGATGGAAAGAGAAGGGTGAGTTTGGGAAAACTCAATGTGTGCAGAACCCATCCAAAGCCCACATCGGCTCGAGCCCACTGGGCCTGAGCCCTAACCAGTCTCAGTCAGATACTGGGCCAAAGCCCTATCCAGCTTACAGATACTGGGCCAAAGCCCTATAACAGATACTGGGCTGAAGCCCTATTCAGATAACAGTTTGGCCCATAGGCCCATCACAGTACAGTACAATATAACAGTATGAATGCAACCCAATTGGGGAGACTACTCAACCCACCAACCGCTACACACCACCTGTACCAGCCAACACACCATGTGGGGAATAACTCGACCCACCCAGCCCACACACCACAGTCGCATCATGGCTGCTCAAATAAACAGTATACGAGGCAAAGCCCCTTTCAAAAACAGTACGAGGCATAGCCCCTTTCAGTAACGTGGCAGTGCCACTCACACTTCCTCCAATATAAACCCAACCCATGCATCAGACATACATACATCATGATATGCAGTAACAGAAACAGTCATGTCAAACAGTACAGTCTATTTTAGCCCTAGGGGTATAATGGTAATTTTATACTTAGGGGTAAATCAGTAATTTCTCACCCTAAGGGTATTTCAGTAATTTTGTTCTCTTACTACAATTTTTATTATTATTACAGCCTCTACTATTACAGTGGTTGTTACAGAAACTCATTTAATTCAGTTTATTAGTTTTAGCACTTAGGCCCTAAAACCCCTAATGGGCTCTACCATGCCATTTTAGCCCATTAGGCCCATCTAAGCCTTAATTTCCAATCCATTATCTTGTTTTAATAGTTTTTATGCCTGTAATCCATATTATTGCCTTTAGACCTATTTTTACCCAACTGGGCCCAAATTGCCCATTGGGCCCATATTCGGCCCACCGAGGCCCAACTTACCGTAACGCCCAAAATTTTGCGGTCAGCCCGCTTGACAGAGCCGATTCCAAAACGAACCTTCTCCTACCAACTTGAGAGCATTCGCACGCTCACAAGCTCTCAAAATGCCAGAATTTCGGCATTTCAGCTTTTCGGCTTTTACCGATTTAAGCATTGAAGGGTGTTCGAAACATACACTTGTTTTGCAATTTCACCGATGAGATCTCCTATGCGACAGTTCCTACAACCCAATATTTAATGATTAATCAATAGATCTACGAAAACCAAAGCCACAATCCCTTACCACATTCAGCCACACCCTTAATGGCCATGAAAACTTACCTCTGACGATTTAGGTGCACTAGATCTAGATCTGGTGATACCGATGCCTTCAACTCCTTGCTTGATCACCTTCCTCGCTAACTATCACTCAAAAAGAATAAAAATACCACTTTGAATTACTAAAAGTTCAAATCGACAATCCCCCTAACTTTAGGGACTTTTGGCTTTTCCAAAACATGAAATAATGTACAGATCTGAGGTATTAAGCACTTACCAACGATTTCTCTTCGATTCCTATGTAGATCTTATGTAAATCTGACCCATAAACGTTAGTAAAACCCTTATCTCTGAGATTTGCAAATTCGGCTATCTCCCTAAAACTATGGTGATTTCAGTTTTTCAACTAGAGAAGAAGATGGTGATTTGGGCTATGAGTTTGAGTGATGGTATCGACAATGATGTGGCTCAAGGGGATGTAGTAATCGGCCACAACAGGTGAAAGGAACAGGGGTAATTTGGCTTAGAAAGATTCGGCAAAAGAAAGCAGTTTTCGAGATTTCTGGCACTTTGAGCAATCGGCTATGGTTGATTTTGAGAGGGATGAAAGCAAAAGAAAGAGTGGATCTGAGTAAGGAGGGTATTCGACTAGGGAAGAGATCAAAGAGGAAAAAGAAAAGTGAAAAAAATAATGGTAGAGGTGAAGAAGAAGAAATCGGCTAGAAGCTTTCTAGGGAGGCAAGTTTCGGCTTTTCTGACAGTAAAAGAGAAGATTAATTCCTAAGGTGGCTAACCGTAATTCTTATGACAGAAAATAGAAAAAGATATAACCCTAATAATCTCTCTAAAGCAATCGACCCAAGTCCCTAAAAGCCCTTGCCGAAATTCACTTAAGTTAGGCACATGCCCGGCACATGCTTAAAAATTAAAAAGAACACTACGCTTACCCTGCAACTCGATCCCTTGTCCTTGAATACCCACTTAGGTGCCACTTTTTTAGGAGCTTAGTGGTGCCACCTTGCCACCCTACCAAGGCTCCCTTTGTGACATATTTCCCACGGTTTTTCTTAAAGGCCCACTCAACCAAGTCCCCTTTCACTTGAAAATCCAACTTAATATTTTACCGGGTTTTAACTTAAGCTTGGGCCTTCTAAAGGCCCACTAACACATGTACATACATTTTCAACCTTCAGAACACCAAAATTTTAAAACTTCACTAAAATTCACAAAACTTGAAAAATCCCGAAAATCAGGGTGTTACAGATCTCATGGGCTTAGGTTGTTTTGGGCCATGTTGGGCTGAAATGGGTCGTGTGGGCCCAATGGGCTTATGGATCCCATACGAGTAAACCACACAAAAGTGTGGAAGAAATTGGACCAGGCTATTTTGTTCACACAGCCAAGGTCATTTCAGGGATTCGTGGGCCACACGGGCATTTTGGCCCACTTGGGCCGCATAATGAGCTTTGGGCCCATTTTCACTGTTAGTCTGTTAGGGTTGCACGGGTCCCTCGAGACGACTGTAGACCTACTGTTGGGTCGGTAAGTATGCCTAGACTCCAAACTGATTAAATGACTGCTATGCCCCTATAAGGTAAAATCACTGATATACTCCTATTAGGTAAAATGACTGCTATACCTCTATAAGGCAAAATAACCGATATACACATATTAGGTAAAATGGCTGCTATACCCCTATAAGGCAAAATGATCGATATACCCCTATAAGGTAAAATGACTGCTATCCTATAAGGTAAAATGACCGATATACCCCTATTAGGTAAAATGATTGTTATACCCCTAGGAGATAAAATGACTATTATGCCCTTATGTGATAAAATGACTATTATGCCCCTAGGAGATAAAATGACTATTATGCTCCTATGTAATAAAATAACTGTTATGCTCTTATGATATGAATGATTGTAATCGAGCATGCCATTTTATATATGTTGCATACATGAATGATATTATGAATGTTATGCATGACATTGCATGGGGATGGATTATTATTTTGGACGAAGTGTACTATACTATTAAGGTTGCACAGGTTGCCCAAGACGACTGTGGACCTACTGATGGCTTTGTGCCGCTTACTGTTAAGGTTGCACGGGTCGCCCAAGACGACTGTGGACCTACTGATGGCTTTATGCCGCTTATATTACTGGCAGCTCCATTGCAAAACTGTTTAGTGCCACAACCGATGCTAACTTTGGAGTGTAAGGATGGGTGGGTAATTTATTCCCTATAGGAGTGCAACGTTGGACAAGAGATGGTGTGCAGGGTTGGTTGGGAAAAACATGCATTCTGCATACAGCATACTGATTTCTGATACTGTTATGGGCTAAGGCCCAACTGATACTATTACTGTGAAGGGCTAAGACCCAGCCTTTTTCTGTGGCATATTGACTGTATAAATATTTGGGGAATTACACACTGAGTTTTCGTAAACTCACCCTTCAATTATCTGCGCAGGAAATCCCCAGTCTTAGGCAGATCAGTGCTGTGAGGGACTAAAAAGTGGCCACACAACTGCACATGAATTTTTATTAGTTTCGTTTAAATTTACAAGAAATTTTAAATTGGGTATTTATTTATGTAATAAGGCCTCTTTAAATTTTTAACTTTTAAATTTGGGGTTTTTGTTACTTATGATTTATAACTGCTAGTACATAAAGTAATCAAGGTGTTCAAACAAAATCAAACGTTTTTTTCAAAGTACGTGCAAGTAAGCGATTGTTTTAAAAAGCTTTCGCTATAAAATGAGATTTTGACAATGCATAGCATTTTTTGTTTTAAAAGTCATTGGCTTCAAATAGTAAACCAAGTTTTGAAAATGAATGACATGTCTTCGAATCTGTGAAAGATAATAAAAAGGAGGTTAATTAGGAAAGAGTTTTAACGACAACTTGTTTTATGAAAAACACCATCAATGTGACACTGCCAGATTCGGCCATAATTTCTAAGCGGGGTTTGGGGTGTTACAAAAAGCATCAAAGATGCATAACAGAAGCATTGAGGTGTAAATAAAGGCACAATGTGTAATCAGAGGTGTAACACCCCAAACTCGGCCCAGAAGTTATGGCCAAATCTGGTGTGTCACGTGGACAGTTGATTATGCTTCAATCATTTAATAACCATTACAGTGACTTAATGTGACATCCCTAAATTGACCCTAGTCGGGAAGTGGTTTCGGGACTACTAAACCGAGTCGCCTAAATAATTAAATGTTATATTCTATGCCTATTACTTGTGGAAATGCATGTGTGAAAATTTCATGCTTTGATTTTGTCATTGAATGTGGAATTATTAAAAGGGACTTATGTGAGAAATCTTGAAAATGTGATAGGCTAATTTGTAGAGGCCGAAAAGTGGTATGGTTTAAAGTATGGGGGACTTGCATGTCAAAGGGACCATTTTTTTTATAGTGGTTGGCCATAATGATGTTGATAATAATATATGTATTTTTTTATTTATTATTTCAGCATTATAATAGTTAGTGGCCTTATTTTATGAAATAAAGAAGAATAATAAGAAGAAAAGGGTGAAAAAAAAACAAGGGATATTCATCTTTCTTCTTCCATTTCTCTTTGGCCGTAACTAAAGAACAAAAGCAAGGAAGAAAACTTCTTGATATTCGGCAATTGTGAATCAAATGGAAGGTATGTTTTGATTTTATTTCTTGATAATTTTTGTGAAATTGAGTTAGTTGCTAAGTTCTTTTCATAGCCCATGTTGAAATTTTTAATTTGGTTGAGGTTTGTACTTTCGGCTAAGGATGTTGCATTTTTTTTATGTTGTTTTGATGTTATGTATTGAGAGTTGATAATAGATGATTTGAGCTCGGTAAAAATTGAATATTTTGGCTAAATTGATGAGTGGCAATCGGCTAATTAGAGAAATGCAAATTATTGGTTAATAGATAGTATTTATATATGTATTAGCCGAATGTGTGCTTAATAAGGATTTGAAAAAGTGTTGGTGTATTAAAATGTTAGGATTTTAATATGCCGAGTGTGTGATGGGAAGAAATTCCTTTTTGTTTAAATTAAAGATGTGATTGTTAAATTTATGAGTAGTGAGGATCAATTTTTTTCAAAATGAACATTCGGTCATGGTGAATATCATTAATGAAGTGTTGACAAATGCTATAATTTGTGAATATTTATATTGTATAAGTTGAAATTTAGGCTTGTTAGTTGGTCCTTTGCCGAAAATGGATTTAAGTAATAGCTTGGAAATGTTGTGTTTTAAACTCGTTAATTTAGATTTGTTAGATACTTAATGACCCCTTTAGTTAATAAATGGTGTATTTGGTGGTAATTGGAAATGATTGAGGCTTAAAATAGATGAGTTAAATTTGATAAGAATTTCTATAATGTGGCTTAAGTGTTCTATGGAAATTGACCATTTGATACATGAAAAACTAATTTTTAATTTTAGTGTTTGACATGTGAGCTAGCCGAACTTGAACTTGAGCAAATGTTGGATGTTTATATATATGTGAATTAGATGAGAAAGGGTAAGTAACTAATGTGCTAGTAGTGTTGTAATTGCCGAATGTAAACTTAGATGTTTAAGAAAGTATTTGGCCTTGATATAATTCATGAAGGATTAGTGTTCTAAGTTTAAATGGTGAAATTGGTGCTTTGTATGACTTAATTTCTTAAGAAATCATTCGGTTATGGCATTTGAGCATGAAAGTATAGTATGAATATTAATAGATAAAGGAAATGTTTTGGCAACTATGCTACTTGAATGTTCGGCCCAATGGTTATGTAAATGAGTATAGAGAATTCGGCTCAAATGTATTATTGTGATATAATATGTTTTTATTTGAGATATGAATAAAGATGAGTGGTGTTTTAGTGTTTTTGAAGTAGAAATAGTTATATGAAATTAAAGTTTAATGTATGTGGTTGTACTATGTGAAATGTATAATTACATGACCTTGATAATTATTTACTGGTGTTTTGAGAATTACTAATGCATTTGAATGTGTGAATTTTGAACGAAGATGAAATTGATAAATTAATAAAGTAAGTTGATTTGTTTTAATTTAGCTCAAGAACAAAGAGAGCTAAATTCGGATAAGGGGAAGGCAAAATTTATAGCATAGCCGTTGTAATTGTTCGACAACATCCGAGGTAAGTTATATCAGTTAATTGTACCTTGCATTTGTTTATAATACGATGTATTGAAAGATTTATACATTCCTTGAAATGTAAGAAATAGTTGTATGGTAAAAATGGAAGAAGGGTACATAGTTCTGTGCATTAAGTGCCAAATTAGTCATGATAGGTTTGGGTTACTGCAGTAGTGTAACTTTGAAAATACACCAAAAATTGTAGAAGACGAGTTGCAAGCCGAATAAAATATGAACATGAAGCTTATTGAGTCTAGTTTCTTATAAAAGAAACCGTGTAAGCAAAGGAATTTCCTATAAAGAGATATTGAAAGTTGTGAGAGACAGTGTTAGAATGACTCTGAAATCCCCTGTTCTGTATTTAGAAAATCATTATAATTTGTACAAAAAATTGTTATAAGATAAAATTTATATGTTTAGACTCCTTAATGAGTCTAGTTTCAAATGAAATAAACAAGAACATATTTTGAATTCTGTACAATGAAAAATTGGATTCGTAGTGAAGAGTGGTGAGTATAGTCAAACAGTGAAACAGGGGAAACTTTAAGAAAAATCTGGTATAGATTGGCAAACCAAAAATTCTGAAAATTTTATGGATAGAAGATCTATGAGTCTATTTTCAGGGAAAATTAATGGCACTTCATTTGGAGTTTCGTAGCTCTAGTTACAAATAATTTAATGACTGTTGCTGAGGAAGACAGCTTGGAGTGAATTTGTGATTATGTTGTAAACATTGATAAAACTTGTTTGAGTTGCTTATAAGCTATTGATTAAACCCATACGTGAATTTTAAATTGTGACAATAGGAAATGGTATATGAGTGTTAGATGGATCTTTGATGTTAAAATTGTGAAATTATAAGTTTATAAGTATTCGAATATGAAATGATAGTATGGCTTGAAATTGAATTATTCATTGGAAAATGATAGATGTATATTCAGCCAAGACAAAGTGTATACATGAAAGTATATGTGGTATATGAAGTAAATTTGGATAATTGTGATTTGAATGCATGAGAATTTATATTTTGATTCAGGATTTTATGTGTATGGGCGAAATATATATATGTCATCTATTGGAGATAGATTTGATGTGCAGTATATGCTTTGGTAACTTTAAATATGTTTGATGCTTTATAGACTTGGTTAAGTCATTTCAACATGTAAAATCAAATGAACATGAGCACTATGTGTGTGGGATCAGTCAGTGGGCACTGTGTGTGCGAGTTCTTTAACCGAGCACTATGTGTGCGAGATTGGTCATTGGGCACGGTGTGTGCGAGTTCTTTAACCGCGCACTATGTGTGCGAGATCGGTCAGTAGGCACTAAGTGTGTGAAATGTTTCATGTAAGACCTCGTCTGGGACGAAGGCATTGATTTGTGATAGTGTGTAAGACCGTGCCTAGGACACTAGCATCACTTGTGTTTCATGTAAGACCTGGTCTGGGACGAAGGCATTGATTTGTGATAGTGTGTAATACCGTGTCTGGGACACTGGCATCACTTGTGTTTCATGTAGGACCTCGTCTGGGACGAAGGCATTGATTTGTGATAGTGAGTAAGACCGTGTCTGGGACACTGGCATCACTTGTGTTTCATGTAAGACCTTGTCTGGGACGAAGGCATTGATTTGTGATAGTGAGTAAGACCGTGTCTGGGACACTGGCATCACTTGTATTTCATGTAAGACCTCGTCTGGGATGAAGGCATTGATTTGTGATAGTGTGTAAGACCGTGTCTGGGACACTGGCATCACTTGTGTTTCGTGTAAGACCCTGTTCAGGACAGTGGCATCGATATTGAATAACATGTAAGACCGCGTCAGGGACGTCAGCATTGTGTAAGGCTTATCTGAAATCTGTACATCTCTGAACAACTTGTAGAGAAAGTTTGTTAAACGGATTAAATGTCGGTGAACGAATTAAAGTCAGAGATTATACAAGCTTGTGCTAAATTGGTAATAAAATAAGTTCAAGACAATAAGTTGGCCAGGTATGTGATATATATATTATATATGTGAGATTGATCTGATGGGAATTAAGAGTGTAAAATGAGAAGTATATGTAAAGATGTTATAAATTCATATGTATATTGAATATGTGTGCATTAAGTTACTATGCAAAATTACATGAAAGTATTCGATATGCCATTTAACTGTGAAGATTGAAAGTAAGTGTGGGTAAGAAATGGTACACTAGTTGAATTCGATAGAATTAAAGTTAATCTTGAAGCATGTAAATGCTTATGTCTATATGAGTTTTAAATATAAATGAAGTAAAATGATATATGTGATTGTGCATAATCGGCCAAATGGTATTATACTCAGAAAATGTTATGTGATACGATTATTTGGTTTGTTTTTAAATTCAACTGTTTAAACTGTTTAAGACTTACTAAGCTTATGAAAGCTTACTTTGAATGTTATATTTCTCTGTTTTGTAGATCGTTGACTCTTACTATCAGCTCAGGGATCGTCAGCAGTCGTCCCACTATCCACTATTTTGGTACTACTATGTTTTGCATTAACTTATGGCATGTATAGAATAGACTAATAGTGGAAAGATATTTTGGTTAACGTATATAAGCCATGCGAATATGGCATCTTTTGGATATTTACTTTTGTGAGTTTTAAATTAGATCTTTGGTTGTGTCTGTCATTTATATAAATAAATGATCTTGATTAAAGAGAGTGTTTTAAAAGGAAAAAAATTTACTATTCTGATCTGTTCTCTAATTTTCGGTAACGCCTCGTCCTATTTCGGCGACGGTTACGAGATAAGGGCATTATATTTTATTGGTATCAGAGCCACGGTTTAGTATATTCTAGGACTAACGTAACGCGTGTGAGTCTAGCTATACATGCCATAAAGTGATAAAATGATAGTGTGATGATTTCTGATGTTTAAAAATGTGTTTTTCATATAGCAATGAATCCCAATCTCGATCGACCTGTAATAGATGATGTTGAGAGTGTTGCGCCTGCTCCCACGCAAGGGGCAGCGCCGAACGACACTCAGCCGAAATCGAATAATCAAAATGATGAGATAAAACAAGCCTTCTTTACTATGATGAATGAATGGTTCTCTGAATTTGTGAGAAATAACCTGGCTACACAACCTCCTCTGCCCTCGAATAATTCCTTTCTGATACATGCTGTGTCTCCTGTGACCCATCCTTTGAAATTGAATAAAACTTCGATTGACCAAAGTAGAATATATGGAGCCGAAGAGCGGGGTAAAAGTAAGAGAAAAGTCGATTACGAGGATAGAGACTTTTACAAACAAGTAACGACAGAACCTTTCCATCATCTTTAAAGACACATAGAGAAGATAGTAGTGATCAAAAATAGGTATAGATCGTTCTAGACGAGATCAAGACCAAACTTATGTAACTTCATACGCTACATCAGCTGCTAGTGTGGGTAACTTTCGGCCATGAAGAATTGAATGCAAATATTATGGTAAATGGCATTTAGGAGAATGTAGATTGCGTGATCATGCTTGTTTTAAGTGTGGGTCGGTGGATCATTTTATTCGTGAATGTCCAAGGTGGGCTGAACAAAATACCGTCCAGAGTGCAAAACAGAGTAGCATGCTATCACGGAGTAGACCACCTAACCGTGGGGGTAACACTAGAGACAATCAGAAAGGGACGAGAGGTACAGTTGATCGATCAGAGACTTGTGCATCTACCAGAGCTTATACCATCCGTGCACGTGATAAGGCTTCATCTCTAGATGTTATTACTGGTATTTTTACTCTTTTAGATATTGATGTTATTACTTTAATTGATTTCGGTTCAACTCATTTATATGTGTGTGAAACATTGGCATCCAGTAGGACTCTATCTGTTGAGTCTACTAAGTTTGTAATTTGAGTGTTGAATTCTTTGGGGCTGTTATGTGTTAAATGATATATTGTTACCAATTGATGAGCTCGATATTACTATCGGTATGGATTGGTTAACCAAGCATGTTGCTGTATTGAGTTGCTAAAAAAAGATAATTAATTTTCGATTTTGAGTGTTAAAATAATTCGAGTTGAGACAACTAATCTGAATGGGTTATCATCAGTGGTCATTTTGATGCGGGCACATAGACATGTGAGAAAGCGACTTGGGAACTCGAAGAGGCAATGAGAAAACGTTACCCTAACCTTTTCTTTAGTAAGATTTTCGGGGACGAAAATCCCTAAAGAGGGGGAGAGTTGTGACATCCCTCAATTGACCTTAGTCGGGAAGTGGTTTCGGGACTACTAAACCGAGTCGCATAAATAATTAAATGTTATATTCTATACCTATTATTTGTGGAAATGCATGTGTGAAAATTTCATGCTTTGATTTTGTCATTGAATGTGGAATTATTAAAAGGGACCTATGTGAGAAATCTTGAAAATGTGATAGGCTAATTTGTAGAGGCCGAAAAGTGGTATGGTTTAAAGTATGGTGACTTGCATGTCAAAATGACCATTTTTTTTATAGTGGTTGGCCATAATGATGTTGATAATAATATATGTATTTTTTATTTATTATTTTAGCATTGTAATAGTTAGTGGCCTTACTTTATGAAATAAAGAAGAATAATAAGAAGAAAATGGTGAAAAAAAAAACAAGGGATATTCATCTTTCTTCTTCCATTTCTCTTTGGCCGTAACTAAAGAACAAAAGTAAAGAAGAAAACTTCTTGATATTCGGCAATTGTGAATCAAATGGAAGGTATGTTTTGATTTTATTTCTTGAAAATTTTTGTGAAATTGAGTTAGTTGCTAAATTCTTTTCATAGCCCATGTTGAAATTTTTAATTTGGTTGAGGTTTGTACTTTCGGCTAAGGATGTTGCATTTTTTTTATGTTGTTTTGATGTTATGTATTGAGAGTTGATAATAGATGATTTGAGCCCGGTAAAAATTGAATATTTTGGCTAAATTGATGAGTGGCAATCGGCTAATTGGAGAAATGCAAATTATTAGTTAATAGATAGTATTTATATATGTATTAGCCGAATGTGTGCTTAATAAGGATTTGAAAAAGTGTTGGTGTATTAAAATGTTAGGATTTTAATATGCCGAGTGTGTGATGGGAAGAAATTCCTTTTTGTTTAAATTAAAGATGTGATTGTTAAATTTATGAGTAGTGAGGATCAATTTTTTTCAAAATGAACATTCGGTCATGGTGAATATCATTAATGAAGTGTTGACAAATGCTATAATTTGTGAATATTTATATTGTATAAGTTGAAATTTAGGCTTGTTAGTTGGTCTTTTGCCGAAAATGGATTTAAGTAATAGCTTGGAAATGTTGTGTCTTAAACTTGTTAATTTACATTTGTTAGATGCTTAATGACCCCTTTAGTTAATAAATGGTGTATTTGGTGGTAATTGGAAATGATTAAGGCTTAAAATAGATGAGTTAAATTTGATAAGAATTTGTATAATGTGGCTTAAGTGTTTTACGAAAATTGACCATTTGATAAATGAAAAACTAATGTTTAATTTTAGTGTTTGACATGTGAGCTAGCCGAACTTCAACTTGAGCAAATGTTGGATGTTTATATATATGTGAATTAGATGAGAAAGGGTAAGTAACTAATGTGCTAGTGGGGCTGTAATTGCCACATGTAAACTTAGATGTTTAATAAAGTATTTGGCCTTGATATAATTCATGAAGGATTAGTGTTCTAAGCTTAAATGGTGAAATTGGTGCTTTGTATGACTTAATTTCTTAAGAAATCATTCGGTTATGGCTTTTGAGCATGAAAGTATAGTATGAATATTAATAGATAAAGGAAATGTTTTGGCAACTATGCTACTTGAATGTTCGGTCCAATGGTTATGTAAATGAGTATAGAGAATTCGGCTCAAGTGTATTATTGTGATATAATATGTTTTTATTTGAGATATGAATAAAAATGAGTGGTGTTTTAGTGTTTTTGAAGTAGAAATAGTTATATGAAATTAAAGTTTAATGTATGTGGTTGTACTATGTGAAATGTATAATTACATGACCTTGATAATTATTTACTGGTGTTTTGAGAATTACTAATGCATTTGATTGTGTGAATTTTGAACGAAGAAGAAATTGATAAATTAATGAAGTAAGTTGATTTGTTTTAATTTAGCTCAAGAACAAATAGAGCTAAATTCAGACAAGGGGAAGGCAAAATTTCTCGAATAGCCGTTGTAATCGTTTGACAACATCCGAGGTAAGTTTTATACAGTAAATTGTACCTTGCATTTGTTTATAATACGATGTATTGAAAGATATATACATTCCTTGAAATGTAAGAAATAGCCGTATGGCACAAATGGAAGAAGGGTACATAGTTCTGTGCATTAAGTGCCGAATTAGTCTTGACAGATTTGAGTTACTGCAGTAGTATAACTTTGAAAATACACCAAAAATTGTAGAAGACTATTTAGAAGCTGAATAAAATATGAAAATGAAGCTTATTGAGCTAGTTTTTTATAAAAGAAACCGTGTAAGCAAAGGAATTTCCTATAAAGAGATATTTAAAGTTGTGAGAGATAGTATCAGAATAACTCTGAAATCCCCTGTTCTGTATTTAGAAAATCATTATAATTTGTACAAAAAATTGTTATAAGATAAAATTTATATGCTTAGACTCCTTAATGAGTCTAGTTTCAAATGAAATAAACAAGAACATATTTTGAATTCTGTACAATGAAAAATTGGATTCGTAGTGAAGAGTGGTGAGTATAGTCAAACAGTGAAACAGGGGAAACTTTAAGAAAAATCTGGTATTGATTGGCCAAACCAAAAATTCTAAAAATTTTATGGATAGAAGATATATGAGTCTATTTTCAGGGAAAATTAACGGCACTTTATTTGGAGTTTCGTAACTCCAGTTACAAATAATTTAATGACTGTTGCTTAGGAAGATAGCTTGGAGTGAATTTGTGATTATGTTGTAAACATTGATAAAACTTGTTTGAGTTGCTTATAAGCTATTGATTAAACCCATACGTGAATTTTAAATTGTGACAATAGGAAATGATATATGAGTGTTAGATGGATCTTTGATGTTAAAATTGTGAAATTATAAGTTTATAAGTATTCGAATATGAAATGATAGTATGGCTTGAAATTGAATTATTCATTGGAAAATGATAGATGTATATTCAGCCAAGACAAAGTGTATACATGAAAGTATATGTGGTATATGAAGTATATTTGGATAATTGTGATGTGAATGCATGAGAATTTATATTTTGATTCAGTATTTTATTTGTATGGGCAAAATATATGTCATCTATTGGAGATAGATTTGATGTGCAGTATATGCTTTGATAACTTTAAATATGTTTGATGCTTTATAGACTTGGTTAAGTCATTTCAATGTGTAAAATCAAGTGAACATGAGCACTATGTGTACGGGATAAGTCAGTGGGCACTGTGTGTGCGAGTTCTTTAACCGAGCACTATGTGTGCGAGATCGATCATTGGGCACTGTGTGTGCAAGTTCTTTAACCGATCACTATGTGTGCAAGATCGGTCATTGGGCAATGTGTGTGCGAGTTCTTTAACCGAGCACTATGTGTGCGAGATCGGTCAGTGGGCACTAAGTGTGTGAAATGTTTCATGTAAGACCTGGTCTGGGACGAAGGCATTGATTTGTGATAGTGTGTAAGACCGTGTCTAGGACACTAACATCACTTGTGTTTCATGTAAGACCTGGTCTGGGACGAAGGAATTGATTTGTGATAGTGTGTAAGACCGTGTCTGGGACACTGGCATCACTTGTTTTTCATGTAAGACCTCGTCTGGGACGAAGGCATTGATTTGTGATAGTGAGTAAGACCGTGTCTGGGACACTGGCATCACTTGTGTTTCATGTAAGACCATGTCTGGGACGAAGGCATTGATTTGTGATAGTGAGTAAGACCGTGTCTGGGACACTGGCATCACTTGTGTTTCATGTAAGACCTCGTCTAGGATGAAGGCATTGATTTGTGATAGTGTGTAAGACCATGTCTGAGGCACTGGCATCACTTGTGTTTTGTGTAAGACACTATTTGGGATAGTGGCATCGATATTGAATAACATGTAAGACCGCGTCAGGGACGTCGACATTGTGTAAGGCCTATCTAAAATCTGTACATCTCTGAACGACTTGAAGAGAAAGTTTGTTAAACGGATTAAATGTCGGTGAACGAATTAAAGTCAGAGATTATATAAACTTGTGCTAAATTGGTAATAAAATAAGTTCAAGACAATAAGTTGGCCAGGTATGTGATATATATATTATATATGTGAGATTGATCTGACGGGAATTAAGAGTGTAAAATGAGAAGTATATGTAAAGATGTTATAAATTCATATGTATATTGAATATCTGTGCATTGAGTTACTATGCAAAATTACATGAAAGTATTCGATATGCCATTTAACTGTGAAGATTGAACGTAAGTGTGGGTAAGAAATGGTACACTAGTTGAATTCGATAGAATTAAAGTTAATCTTGAAGCATGTAAATGCTTATGTCTAAATGAGTTTTGAATATAATCGAAGTAAAATGATATATGTGATTGTGCATAATCGGCCAAATGGTATTATACTCAGAAAATGTTATGTGATACGATTATTTGGTTTGTTTTTAAATTCAACTGTTTAAACTGTTTATGACTTACTAAGCTTATGAAAGCTTACTTTGAATGTTATGTTTCTCTGTATTGTAGATCGTTGACTCTTACTATCAGCTTGGGGATCGTCAGTAGTCGTCACACTATCCACTGTTTTGGTACTACTATGTTTTGGATTAACTTATGGCATGTATAGAATAGACTAATAGTGGAAGGATATTTTGGTTAACGTATATAAGCCATGCGAATATGGCATCTTTTGGATGTTTACTTTTGTGAGTTTTAAATTAGATCTTTGGTTGTGTCTGTCATTTATATAAATAAATGATCTTGATTAAAAAGAGTGTTTTAAAAGAAAAAAAAATTACTGTTCTGATCTGTTCTCTGATTTTCAGTAACGCCTCGTCCTATTCCGGCAACGGTTACGGGATAGGGGCATTACACTTAAGAAACACCACATTATACCTTTTGTAAATAAAAACTATTTTATTTTATAAAAGCCCTATCCACTACCAATTGAAGTTAGCTTTTAAAAGATCTTGTTGTTTAGTCATCATTATTATGTCACCCATTTGTCACGTAATTTATGGTTTGAAAATGTATGTTCAGTTTGAAATAAAAACCTGCGCAGTCTAGTCTAGTGTTTTAAACAAGTGATAAATGAAAATAAAAGAAATACCCAAATAGAACAAATACGAGCGGCCTTATTACAACTTGGAAAAAAACCCAAATTAAAAGGAAAAGAAATAAACTATAAATAAGTAAATTCAGGAAAAAAAAAACCACCTAGCCACCTCGAATCCCTCACAGCTCCAAGCCCTCTACGGTTGGGGATTTCCTGCAAGGATGAAGGAAGAAGGGTGAGTTTGTGAAAACTCAGTGCGTAAGCTAACCCAACCAGTGTCAGAGATCAGTTCAAGCACAGACTGGGCCGAAGCCCAATTCAGATACAGTTTTAACTGGGCCTTAGCCCTATTCAGAAAACAGTGAGGCCTTGGGCCCATTATAGTAACAGATCAGATTATAGTATTATATGCATGTATGCAAAGCCCAAGCCCAATCTAGCCCTACACACCACCCGTACCAACCCTATACACCATTTGGGAAATAACTCAACCCACCCAGCACTACACACCAAAGTCGCAGCAGAGCTGCTTAACAGATATCGTGGCCAAGCCACCAGAACAGTAATACGAGGCAAGCCTCTAAGCAGAATACGTGGCATTGCCACTTTTAGCACTTCCTCTATAAAATATCCCAACCCATGCAAATCAACAATATACATGTCATGGCATACAGAATATCAGGTATAGTAGCATGCAAATCAGTCAACTTAACCCTAGGGGTAAAATGGTCTTTTAGCACCTAGGGGTAAAATAGTAATTTTCCTCCTTTAGGAGTATTTCAGTAATTTTGTTAGGTTTTAAGGGTTCAATGCTTATTACAATCTACTAACAGATTTAACGCCATCCGAGTGACTTAATTAGCCCATTTCATTAATACAAAGTCATCGGGCCTAAAACTCCTAATGGGCCCGACAGAGCCCACAAGCTACTGTGGCCCACTAAGTCCAAATTCTACACATATCTTAGCAGATCCAACATCCAGTTTAACAGAGGGTACTTACCACTTGATTTCACCCATATGGGCCCATAAGCCCACTGGGCAAAATTCAGCCATCAAGGCCCAAAACCACCCAATTGCACAAAAATGCGCACAACAGTCTTACCGTTCGTAAATAAAAACTTTACCGTTTCAAACCGACCCACGAGCACTTGTATGCTCACAAGCCCTCGAAATGTCGGCATTTTGGCATTTCGGCTTTTGCCGATCTAGTCTACTAGAGGATGTCAATTACACACTTGATTACGATTAACGTCAAACGCTCCCACGAACGAAAATCCTAAAGCAATTAATCACACGTTAAACCACAACCCAATTGGAAATTATCATCACATTGACTTACACATTTGGCAACTACTACCATATCACCATCCCTTACCTTAGCTAAAATCTAGACCACAGATCTAAACCTAGATCACTTCAACGGCCCTAGCCTCCAACTGCTCATTGTTAGATCGCCTCTTTACCACACTAGAACACATGAGAGCCAAAAGAAAAGGCTAACATAGGTATTTATCCATAAGGAATCAAAACCGATAGCCACCCTGAAAAGATAATGGTTTTCAGCTTTTCTTAAAACACGAGATTATGAAAGAAAGGATTCGAGTACTTACCACCAGCTTGTCTTGACAAAAGAGAGTCTCTAAACACTAGCCTAGTCCAGATCTATTATAGATCTAGTCAAAACGCAAGAAGAGGAGTGATCTAAGAGATTCATCTTCCGAAAACACTAGAGAGTATGGAGGTTTCGGCTTTTGTAGAAACAGGAAGAAGAAAAGAAGTCTATGAAAAAGAGAGGAGATGGTCGACAGAGGGATGAGAGAATTAAGGGTTTCGGCTTTTAGAAGAATAGAGTTAAGAAGAATAAGAGATTCGGCCAAAGAAGAAGAATCGGCTAACAAATAGTTTGGGTTTCGACTTTTGAGAGCAATCGGCTAGCAAGGCTTTGAGAGTTGGTGCTTCAATCGGTGGAGAAAAGGAGAAGAAGAAGAAGAGAAAAGTGAAGAGAGAAGATGAAGATACTTGGTTCGGCTTTGGAAGAAAAGTGATGAAAGGGTTCGGCTTTATCGACAAAGGAGAGCTAACAACTTTGGGATTTCAGCTTTTGACACACTCAGAAAAGGAGAAAAGAAAGAACAAGAATGGAAACACCTTTGAAAGTTACCTAATCAGCACTAAGGCTTGACCAAAACAAATCCCGAAAAGAACCAAAAAGAGGTATTCGGCACACTCATCACACAATTGTCGAAAATGCATCCTCCTAAAGCCCTAGCCGAACTTGCTCCTCCAAGTCTTCCACAATCAGCCAACTTTTCCCCCTTTCAAAATTCCTCAATTTTCTCCCCTTATCACTCCTTGATTCAATCTCATGAGTAGTTCAAACACTTTCTTTCAGAGTTCAACTTGACTTCCCTCACTTACTATGCATAAGTATTAAAAATAAAACACCACTTTGCTCACCAAGGGATTCGAACCTTAGCTCCTTCACAGCCTTCACATGCCACCCCCTGTGTTTTAAGTGGCGCCACCTTGCCACTTTAACACAAGCTTTCTTGTGCTACTAAACCCCATCTTTTTATTAAAAGCCCACTTAGCCAATGCCCCTTCTCCTTTAAGTTTAGAATTTAAAAATTCTACCAGGCTTTAAACTTAACTTAGGCCTTCTAAAGGTCCACTAACGATACTTAATTCACTACTTCAACATATCATGACATGCAAAGATAAATTCAAGCAAAAATTTGAAAACCTGAAAAATTGAGGCGTTACAACTCTACCCCCTTAAAGAAATTTCGGCCTTGAAATTTACCTGGTCCAAACAGGTGAGGGTATTGTTGACGAATCGCCTCTTCTGGCTCCCACGTAGCTTCTTTTTGCCATGATTACGCTAAAGCACTTTCACCAAAGGAACTGACTTCTTTCCTAACACTTTCACACCACAATCCAGAATTTGCACAGGTTTTTCTTCAAAAGTCAAATCAGCTTTAACCTCAATTTCTTCAACTGGTACAATATGGGAAGGATCAGACTGATACCGCCTGAACATGGAGACATGAAAGACATCATGAATCCAGTCCAACTCCGGAAGTAGTTCCAACTGATATGCTACCAGACCCATCCGTTTAAGAACTCGATAAGGCCCGATAAACTGCGGACTCAACTTGCCCTTCTTTTTGAACCTTAAAATCTTCTTCCACGGCAAGACCTTCAAGAAAACCAAATCTCCTATCGAATATTCAATTTCCTTATGCTTCAAGTTAGCATAAGATTTCTGCCTATCAGATGCCTCCTTTCATCGATCCCTAATCAGCTTTACTTTATCTTCTGTATCTGCTACCAACTCTAGCCCAACAACCTAACGTTCCCCCAATTCTATCTAACAAGTAGATGTACGACACCTTCGCCCATACAACGCCTCATATGGTGCCATTCGAATACTCGCTTGGTAACTATTGTTGTACGCAAATTTTGCTAACGATAAGAAATCCTCCCAATTACCTCGGAAATCAATAACACATCCCCTCAACATGTCCTCAAAAACTTGGATCACCCTTTCTGACTGTCCATCCGTCTGAGGGTGAAAAGTAGTGCTGAAATCTAAACGTGTACCCAACACCTCAAGCAACTTCTACTAGAATCGAGATGTAAACCTTGGATCTCGATCAGAAATAATCAAAACTGGCACTCCATGAAGTCGCACTATCTCCGCCACATACAACTTGGCCAATTTTTGAAGTGAGTAGTCGGTTTGGACAGGTATGAAATGAGCAGATTTAGTTAGCCTATCCACAATCACCCAAACTGAGTCTTTCTTAGTAGGCGTCCAGGGTAGCCTACTCACGAAATCCATGGTTACCTTTTCCCATTTCCAAAGTAGAATCTTTACCAGCTGCAGAAGTCCAGAAGGTAGTTGATCCTCAGCTTTCACCTGCTGGCATGTCAGACACTTACCCACAAATTCGATCCTTCATGCTTAAGTCCAAGCCACCAATACAACCCCCGTAGATCTCGATACAACTTATTTCCTCTAGGATGCAAGCACAAGGACTACCATGAGCCTCTCTCAGAATTGGCTGCCTCAAGTTAGAGTCCCTCGAAATACAAACTCTTCCTTGGAAACATAGAACTCCTTCACTCTTCAATCCAAAATCAGAAGTCTCACCACTCTTAACTTGTTGAAATTGAGGAACCAATGACTCATCATCTAACTGCTTTTCCTTAATCTGCTCTATCCAGGTTAGTCTTTCTTGTAATTCCGCTAACAAGCTACCATTGTCATATAGACTCAAACAAGCAAACATCGCTCTGAACTCAGTTACAGCTCTTCGACTTAGTGCATCAGCTACCACGTTAGCTTTGCCTGGATGATACTCAATAGAACAGTCGTAGTCCTTAAGTAATTCTATCCATCTCCATTGCCTAAGGTTCAACTCCTTCTGAGTCAACAAATACTTAAGACTCTTGTGATCCGTGTATATAATACAATTTTCTCCATATAAATAGTGTCTCCAGATCTTTAATGTAAAAATCACTGCCGCCAACTCTAGATCAAGCTTAGGGTAATTCGCTTCATGAGGCTTAAGTTGTCACGATGCATAAGCAACCACTTTACCCTCTTGCATCAGCACACAGCCCAAACCAACGTGAGACGCATCACTGTACACAATGAAATCCTTCCCAGACTCCGGCTGAATCAAGACAGGTGCCTCAGTCAAAACTTTCTTCAACTTCTCGAAAGCCTCTTGCTGTTTCTTAGTCCAGAAAAACGATGCTCCTTTTCTCAAAATTTTCGTTAACGGTGCTATAATCAACGAAAACCCTTCCACAAATCTTCTGTAGTACCCTGCCAAACCCAGAAAACTCTAAATTTTTTACACAGATTTCGGTGGCTTCCATTCCAGAACCGCCTCAATTTTTTGAGGATCCACTCTAATCCCCTCAGCAGAAACGACGTGACCTAAGAACGTCACTTCTTGCAACCAAAACTCACACTTGCTGAATTTTGCATATAGTTGCTTCTTCCTCAACACTTACAGAACTATACAGAGATGCTCGTCATGTTTCTCCTCAGTTTTCGAATACACTAGAATATCGTCTATGAAGACGACTACGAATTGATCTAGGTAGGGTTGAAATACCTGATTCATCAGATCTATGAAAGCCGCATTCGTCAGTCTAAACAGCATTACCAGAAACTCATAATGTCCATACCGAGTCCTGAATGCTGTCTTGTGAATTTCCACCTCTCTGACCCTTAATTGATGATATCCAAACTGAAGATCGATCTTGGAAAAATCGAAGCCCCTCTTAGCTGGTCAAACAGGTCGTCAATCCTTGGCAGAAGGTACTTGTTCTTAATTGTCAATTTGTTCAACTGACGATAATCGATGCACATACGTATTGTCCCATCCTTCTTCTTCACGAACAGTACCAGTGCTCCCCACAGAGACACACTTGGCCTAATAAAACCCCAATCCAGAAGTTCTTGAATTTGAGCTTTTAACTCTACTAACTCCTTCGGTGCCATCCTATAAGAAGCAATGGACACTGGAGCCGTTCCAGGTAACAAGTCGATTCTAAATTTGACTTCACGATTCGGAGGCAACCCTGGAAGCTCATCCGGAAAAACATCTTGGAATTCTTTAACAGTTCTAACTTCTCCTACGGTCAAATTCTCAGATTCAGACTGACTCATATACACCAAACATGCCTCACAACCCTTGCGAATCAGCTTTTCAGCTCTCAAAGTTGAGATAACGTTGGACAAGTAGTCTCTTCGCTCCCCTATAACCATTACCTCCTTATCCTCCTTAGTCTTTAACACCATCTGCTTGGAAATGCAATCCAAAGTCGCCCTATGCTTAGAAAGCTAGTCCATACCCAAGATGAGATCGAACTCTCCAAACGGTAGCTCCATTAAACCCGCAGAGAAAATTCTACCTTGTATCTCTAAGGGTATATTTCTAAAAAGTATGTCTACCCTAATCGAGTGACCCAGTGGACTTATCACAGATACCCCGCTCACAGTTTTCTTAGATTGCACACCCAACGTCCCAGATACATCACAAGCAACATATGAATGAGTAGATCCTATGTCAATCAAGGCAGTGTATGGCGTGCTAAAAATTAAAAACGTACCAGTTATGACATCAGGTGCGTAACCTTCCTCTCGGTGACGAGCAGCATAAACCAATACTGCCTGACGTGCCTCAACATTTCCAGCACTTCTGTCCAGTGCTCCACGTCCACGTCTATCACCATTACCGCCCCTAGCTTGACCACGGCCTCTCGGTGGTTGTGGCCCACCTCACACTGGCTGAACAACCCTCTATTCAGTAGCTTGCGTCTGAGTCAGCCTTTGAGGACAATCCTTAACTCTATGAGCTTTGGACCCACACCGGAAATATGCTCCAGTACGCTTCTAACATTCACCCAGATGCACTCTACCACAATCCCCACAAGCCTGCGGTTTAACCACATTCATCGGAACTGCTAGAATTGGCTCGTCCACTCTAGCCCTTTTTATAGTCCTACCCACAGCACCCGAAGGTTCTGAATCCCTTCTGAATCGATTCGGTCCTTCTTACGATTCTACCACTCCGTGCGCTTCACTTCCTCAGCAATCTTAGCCTTTTCCACTAGAGCAGCAAAGCACACTCCCTCTACGAAGCAATCAGCACCCTTAACTCATCTTTGAAGCCATCCTCGAACTGCACGCTACGTTCATACTCAGTAGCAACGATCCCACTAGCATACCAGCTTAACCTTAGAAACTCAGCCGCACACTTCGTGATAGTCTTATTTCCTTGAATCAGATTTAGGAATTCCTTTCTTCGAGTGTCCACATAGCTCGCCCCGACATACTTCCCTTTGAAGGCCGTCTTAAACAGCTCCCAAGTCACCCGCTTAGCTGGGGTACCATCCCTCACAGTGATCCACCACTGGTAGGCCTCATCACGCAGCAAAGATACTGCTCCTTTCAGCTTCTGCTCCACTGAGCAGTCCAAGTCGTCCATGATCCACTCTGTGGCCTCCAACCAATATTTGACCACATTTGGGGCTACACCAGATACACCCCTAAAAATCTCCGTTCCGTTAGCTTGGAGTCGCTCAGAAATATATCCTCGATTCACAGTCCCAATACTCGCTACAACAACCCTTTCCAGAACCCGCAACATCGCTTGGGACAAAGCATCATCCCCTATAGCCCAATCATAGGACCCAGTCTTAGTTACCGGTGGCGCTTGTACCTCTTCAGCTGGTATATGTCCCGAAGATAAAGACCCAGCTTATGCACTCCTTCAGCCATGTCCACATGCTGCCCTCGTACTCATATTGTATTATCTTATTACAAATTTTATGAATTAGTTCAATATTCCAGTATTTATTATAGATGTCTTATGTATAGATAGTATTTCAGAGTTTATTTTCGTAGAATCGTAGCCTAGCTACAGTCTCAATTTTCTAGAGTTTTTAATTTTCCTACCGTCTCAGTCTTCTACAGTCTCAGTGTTGCTCTAACTACAGAATCTTAGTAGGGTCTTAGTACTATAGTAAGTTTTCAATATCACAGTATCTTAATCAAATACAGTAAAGTAGAGGGTACTTATAAACTTGGTGCCGGAGATTCGGTGTGCAACTCTTTAGAAACCAGATTTAGAAAAACCAAGTTTGTTGATGCTAAACTACTTTAAATAATATTTGTTTCCAGAAATACCCTAGACTTTTAGAAAAATGAAAGCGTCTTGAAGAAAATTAGTTAAAAATAAAGGTTTTCTTAAGGAGGTTTTCAAAACCGATTTTTCAAAATACCATTTGGGCTTTAATTTAAATTTTCAGAAAACATTTAGACCCGATCCACAGCCGAGTTGTTGCAACCTGGCTCTAATACCACTAAATGTAACACCCCAAACCCAGTCCAGACGTCATGGCCAGATCTGGTGTGTCACATGGACAGTTGATTACGCTTCGACCTTTTTAATAACCATTACGGTGACTTAAGCAACCCCACATTATACCTTTTGTAAATAAAAACTATTTTAGTTTATAAAAGCCCTATCCATTACCAATTGAGGATAGCTTTTAAAAGATCTTGTTGTTTAGTCACCGTTATTATGTCACCAATTTGTCACATAATTTATGGTTTCAAAATGTTTATTAAGTTTGAAATAAAAACTCGCGCAGTATAGCCTAATGTTTTAAATAAGTGATAAATGAAAATAAAAGAAATACCCAAATAAAACAAATACGAGAGGCCATATTACAACTTGAAAAAAACCAAAATTAAAAGGAAAAGAAATAAATTCTAAATAAGTAAATTCAGGAAAAAAGAACCACGTGGCCACCTCGAATCCCTCACAGCTCCAAGTCTTCTACGGTTGGGGATTTCCTGCAAGGATGAATGAAGACGGGTGAGTTTGTGAAAACTTAGTGCATAAGCTAACCCAACCAGTGTCAGAGATCAGTTCAAGCACAGACTGGGTTGAAGCCTTATTCAGATTAATTTTTAACCGGGCCTTGGCCCTATTTAGAAAATAGTTAGATTAATTTTTAACCGGGCCTTGGCCCTATTTAGAAAATAGTGAGGCCTTGGGCCCATTACAGTAACAGATCAGATTACAGTATTATATGCATGTATGCAAAGCCCAAGCCCAATCCAACCCTACACACCACCTGTACCAGCCCTACACACCATTTGGGGAATAACTCAACCCACCCAACCCTACACACCACAGTCGCAGCAGAGCTGCTTAACAGATATCGTGGCCAAGCCACCAAAACAGTAATACAAGGCAGAGCCTCTAAGCAGAATACGTGGCATTGCCACTTTTAGCACTTCCTCCATAAAAATATCCCAACCCATGCAAATCAGCAATATACATGTCATGGCATCCAGAATAGCAGGTATAGTAGCATGCAAACCAGTCAACTTAACCCTAGGGGTAAAACAGTAATTTTCCTCCTTTAGGAGTTTTTCAGTAATTTTGTTAGGTTTTAAGGGTTCTATGCTTATTACAATCTACTATCAGATTTAACATCGTCCGAGTGACTTAATTAGCCTATTTCATTAATACAGAATCATCGGGCCTAAAACCCCTAATGGGCCCGTAGAGCCCACAAGCTACTATGGCCCACTAAGTCCAAATTCTACACATATCTTAGTAGATCCAACATCCAGTTTATCAGAGAGTACTTACTGCCTGATTTAACCCATATGGGCCCGTAAGCCCATTGGGCCCAAATTCGGCATTAAGGCCCAAAACCACCTAATTGCATGAAAATGCGCACAACAGTCTTACCATTCCTAAATACCAACTTTACCATTTTAAACCGACCCACGAGCACTCGTACGCTCACAAGCCCTCGAAATGTTGGCATTTCGGCAAATGCCTTTTCGGCTTTTACCGATCTAGTCTACTAGAGGGTGTCAATTACACACCTGATTACGATTAACGTTAGACGCTCCCACGAATGAAAATCCTAAAGTAATTAATCACACGTTAAACCACAACCCAACCGGAAATTCTCATCACATTGACTTACACATTCGACAACTTCTACCATATCACCATCCCTTACCTTAGCCGAAATCTAGACCACAGATCTACATCTAGATCACTTCAATGGCCCTAGCCTCCAACTGCTCCTTGTTAGATCGCCTCTTTACCACACTAGAACATATGAGAACCAAAAGAAAAGGCTAACATAGGTATTTATCCATAAGGAATCAAAACCGGTAGTCACCCTAAAAAGATAGGGGTTTTCGACTTTTCTTAAATCACAAGATTACAAAAGAAAGGATTCGAGTACTTACCACCGGCTTGTCTTGATAGAAGAGAGTCTCTAAACACTAGCCTAGCCAATATCTATTATAGATCTAGTCAAAACACAAGAAGAGGAGTGATCTAAGAGTTTCGGCTTCCGAAAACACTAGAGAGTACGGAGGTTTCGACTTTTGTAGAAATAGGGAGAAGAAAAGAAGTATCGCCTCTTTACCACACTAGAACATATGAGAACCAAAAGAAAAGGCTAACATAGGTATTTATCCATAAGGAATCAAAACCGGCAGTCACCCTAAAAAGATAGGGGTTTTTGACTTTTCTTAAATCACAAGATTACAAAAGAAAGGATTCGAGTACTTACCACCGGCTTGTCTTGATAGAAGAGAGTCTCTAAACACTAGCCTAGCCAATATCTATTATAGATCTAGTCAAAACACAAGAAGAGGAGTGATCTAAGAGTTTCGGCTTCCGAAAACACTAGAGAGTACGGAGGTTTCGACTTTTGTAGAAATAGGGAGAAGAAAAGAAGTATCGCCTCTTTACCACACTAGAACATATGAGAACCAAAAGAAAAGGCTAACATAGGTATTTATCCATAAGGAATCAAAACCGGCAGTCACCCTAAAAAGATAGGGGTTTTCGACTTTTCTTAAATCACAAGATTACAAAAGAAAGGATCCAAGTACTTACCACCGGCTTGTTTTGATAGAAGAGAGTCTCTAAACACTAGCCTAGCCAATATCTATTATAGATCTAGTCAAAACACAAGAAGAGGAGTGATCTAAGAGTTTCGGCTTCTGAAAACACTAGAGAGTACGGAGGTTTCGACTTTTGTAGAAATAGGGAGAAGAAAAGAAGTCTATGAAAAGGAGAGGAGATGGTCGACAGAGGGATGAAAGAATTGAGGTTTCGGCTTTTGGAAGAATAGAGTTAAGGAGAATAAGAGATTCGGCCAAAGAAGAAGAATCGGCTAACAAATAGTTTGGGTTTCAGCTTTTGAGAGCAATTAGCTAGCAAGGCTTTGAGGGTGGTTGCTTCAATCGGTGGAGAAAAGGAGAAGAAGAAGAGAAAAGTGAAGAGAGAAGAGGAAGATACTTGGTTCGACTTTGGAAGAAAAGTGATGAAAGGGTTCGGCTTTATCGACAAAAGAGAGCTAACAACTTCGGGATTTCGGCTTTTGACACACTCAGAAAAGGAGAAAAGAAAGAACAAGAATGGAAACACCTTTGAAACTTACATAAGACAATTTTAAAAATCAATCCTCCAATTAGATAATTTACAATACAACGATCTCAAAAATATAGAAATTTCTAAAAACGAAATAAATTTCACTTACATGCAAAGCGTAAGAAGTGATCGAATGCTCAAGATTTTTTTCCCATGGACTTTCGGTGGTTTGAATAAGATGATAAGAATAAAAAAATGTATCTTTAATTTTTATGCTTATTTTATGATTTATCAATTGTTATATTATTTTAATTAAAACCTTAATAATTTATTTAAATAAAATTGAAGCAGTAACCATCGATTCAACTTTACCAAAGTCTAATTACCCTAAGAGTCCCTCTACATTTACTAATTAAGCCATTTAATCCTTAGAATTCAATAACTATTAAACTTTTCATATTTTACAAATTAGTCCCTTTTAACTAACCAAGCATTAAAATTTATTAACCAAAATTTAATATGATTTAATGTAACTCCATAAACATTAATTAAAAGATAAAATATGAACTCACTTATCAAAATTGTGGTCCCGAACCACCATTTTTGACACCACTAAAAAACAGAATATTACACAAAACATCTGGGGTGGGTGGATACTTAATAGAAGAGTCCACCAAGCCCTAATATTTGCCAAAACATAGAGTTCGCCAAATGGCAACACCTACAAAGTTCTCTACTTAGCCGAAACTAATACTTTACCTACTCAATTACATACTTAATTTACCACTTATACGTGAAATAATAATAGAGTATTGAGTCTCTATCGAGCAGGCTATTACACCTCCTCTGTTTCTTCTTTACCCTTATTATTGGCTTCCTCAATTAGAGTGGGAGTGCCAAGCTCTAGTTCTAGGGAAAAGAATAGGTTTTCACATCCCTTCCATTTCTTTTAAAATTCTTCCCTCACAGCCCCAGAAGGATTGAACACATCGAAGCCCAGATTAATATTGGTAAGCTTGCACAGACTACTAAATTTTACTTGGCTCACATCAAATGGTCACACGATGACTTGAGCATGTAGCATGTGGCTGGATCTCAGCTTGAGAACATAATCATGTATCCATGCCTGGTTTTAGCCTTGTAACATTCCAAGGCCTCGTTGTTTTTCTTCTGCACCCACTCTAAGGTCACCAAATGTTCTTCCTTTAAGGAATTGATTTGGCTCTCTAGCTGGTGTATTCTCTCTTCAAATTCCTTCTTAATGGAATTGTATTTAGTCTCCTAGTTGGAGACGGATTCGGTGAGCTCTGAGTTCTAGCAGACAATGACCTTATGGGTTTAGCAAAGTTGGGCTAGTGCATGTTCACTATAATTAAGAGCCTTCTTGAGCCCAGCCCGTTTAGCTTCACTTCCACTGCAATGCCTTTGGAGGCCCAGCCAAGAAGTCCACATTCTTCCACCGTTATTTTGAAAGAATCTACCAGTTCTGGTAAAGTTTGTTGGTGGGCACTAGAAGAAAAAGGGAAAGTGCACTTTTTCTAATACGACATGCATGTATAACAGGATCGTAGCTTGTCTAAATTATGGATGTATCCTAGATCTCTAAACGAACGTAAACAAAAATGAGAAACATTTAAAATAGATTAGCTATCACAAAGGAGAATCAAATGAAATTAGAATAAAAGAAAGATGAATCGGCTGATAAGGAGCCCAAGAAAGAGTGAATTAGGGTTTCTTGGATGGAAAAAAATAGTCCCTGAACCTCAAGAAAATGCTCCAACCAGGTTTGGAAAACAAAACACAAAACAGATTTGTTAGAAGTTATTTTAAAGACAAAAGCAAACTATTTTGTGCAACAATATTTGAAACAGCAAGAAAAGATTGAAACTCCTAATTTTGATGTGTTTCTTGATGGAACATGATAAGAGAATGTCTCTTTCGAAACAATTTCAACCTAGAACAAAAATCAATAAAATCAGCAAACCAAAACAGTAAGAACTAAATTAAAATAAACAAGAAACGATCAATTAAGGATAGAACAGAGAAGATGGCATCCTAAGAAGCCTTGGAAACATTAAGAATCCACAACTTCTTTCAATGGCTCTAATTCCCCTCCAAGAAAGAGATCTTGGCAAGAAAAAGCTTGAAGATGATTCCCACAACCTAAAAGATTATTAAAATAGCTTCTAAAAGAAACTCAAGAGCAATTCTTGAAGAAAAACTTAAAGAGAATTATTATTAACAAAAATAAATTGTTCATGTATAATGATGGACGGTCATGCTACTTATAGGCCCCCAAAATAAGTTTTCCTAACCTAAATGAAATAACTAACATGACAACTCATCAAATAAAAAATAAAATAGTTTTAAGTATGGACTTTTAATGGGACTTCGGCCAAAGGAATTAAATGGGCTTCTTGGGTTGAATTCTTACATGATGATCCACCTATTAAAATTAATTTGGACCTATAGTTTAAATATTTTACAATTTGGGCCAATTTGATAATTTGGCTTGATATTCAATTAAATTAATTTTCAAACTTCAGGATGGGCTTGTAGACATCTTAATAGGCCATTTTTTCAAGAACTTGGTCTTGTGATCTGTTTGCTCTCGAAATTGGCTCGTTCAAGCTTGTACATGAAATTCAATGCGCCTTGGCTACAAGATTCAATTTCTTGGATCAAGACTTCCAAGATTTGAAATCTTGATTTTCTTGATTCTTAAAATTATCTGAAACAGTAAAATTGGACCAAGATTCGGTTTCTTGATTTCTTGAAAATAAGAAACTGAATCTTGATTTTCTTTTTCAATCATGTGTGCATCTAGGGCCTTGGTAACAAATTCTCTGATGGTCTCGTTTAATCTTGCTTAGATTTGCTTGGCCTTCAACCTTGTTATTGGGTCTTGAAGAAATTTGAGCCCATCACATTCAGGAGCCTGATTTTGGGCCTTACAACTCATATCACTTTCAACTCTTGAGGTAGAACTTTTTTCCATTTTTGGCTAATTTCAAGAGGGTAAAAAGGGTACTGACCAGTATTGATCTAGTCTTTCCGCGAAAATAAAGTAGATACCCTGCTAGAGGAAGAAAGTCAGAATGAAAAGTGCTAAGAATAGCCTTTTCAAGAAGAAGTTGAGCAATTGGAGTTAAGTCCATGGGCATGGTAGACTCAAATTATACTTCAGGTTCAGAAAGGATGATTGGCGAAGTAGTGTCCCTCTCTGGGTTGACTGATTCATTGCCTCACCTATAGTGAACTAGTCTACTGCCACTACTCTTTCTAGTGCTCTATGAGCTCCCTTTAGACCTTAGCTTCTTAAGGCTACTACTACCCACTTGCACCCTTACATCAGCTGCTACAATGTCCACCTGTGTCCTCTCTATTAGTGCCTCTACATCTATATTTTCAGGCTAAGAGGATTGGGTTAGAGTTGAGGAATGAGTAAAGCATGTAACAGTAAGATGAGTGTCAGCCCTACGAGGAACCAAGTCCCCTACCTGAAGACTCACCTATGCCAAGTGATGGCGATGAAGACCAGCCTCGTACGCACAACTTGTGAACGGTGTAGAAGAGGTGTGGGGGTTCATCATTCCTTCCTATAAAAGCAGCTGCCAAATCATCAGTGGTGTTATAAGGCCACACCTTTTCAACAGATGGTACTACTTAGGGATCAGCCTTAGCTGCAAGATCTGTAGGCCTATAGCCATTAGGGCTTTGATTCTCTAAACAAAAACTAAAGAATTTTCTAAAAATGATGAGCTCCTTTAGCACCAGTGAATGGCCCAACTTCATGCGATGAACTAATCCTCAACAGCCCCTTTATCGAGTAGTTGTTTACAGGTATATATGGACTCACAGGGGATAAACTACTGTGTTAAAGCCAAAACCACCTCTCAACTTACTCCTTACCCTAATGAATTTATTCTTGTTGAAATGGAGGTTTGAGCCTAGATTCTGACCATACAGTCAGGTCCTTGGCGAGCACTAAAGTGCATCATTCCAGCTGTAGCACCTATTGGATAACCGGTATGCCCCGTGGCGTAGTGGAAAAATATATTTTGGAAATCATCAACCAAGAATCCAAGTACAATGAATGAATTGAGTTGAAACAGGATTGGAAATATACCTTTAGAGATTTGATTTCTTTCAGGGTGTCAATTCCAAGCCGTAAAAGAATCGTCTTGGCCTCTACGTAGTCCACCCAATTACGCACAGATTTTTGCTGAAATTCTTGATTCAAGGAAATAAAATATTGTATTCGACCAAATAGTTGCAAGCCCAATTGCTAAAATCTCTAATTAAATAAACAAAAACACTAAATTGAAGATAAAAAATTATGGGAATGGGCTAACCTATAAACTAGTCCTTGTACTATTCTAATGAAAACAAACTCAACAGTTGGAAAAGAAAACCTTTTATATAAAAGCTAACCTAAATTTTCTATATCATCAAAGGTTTTTTAAAACTAGTTTTTATAGGTTATAAATTCTTAGCCTAACATTTATAAAAATATCCCCACTTAAAAACTTATTTATGGAATCTTTTGACCAAATTGCCTTCATTATACCCTTTCAAAATTTACTTTGTTAGGCTTCAGTGTCACAACATTTTCAGGCCAATATCACGACATCCTTGTCAAGGAAGGCTTCTATAATACCCCTTGCCCAGTTCGGTCGTCGGACATAAACTACAGGAGGTTACCGCACAAAACTAATAAACATTCACATATTTTAACATACATGGCGAATCATGTCACGGACTAATAAGTGCTAGATCAATCAATTACACATTGAATTTCATATGGCTAAACTGTGCATTATTCCGTGGACACAACTATTGCAATAAGTAATCACCCCATACTACAGATTATTCTACGGATACTCAAAAATGGTGGACTGTTTTGTGGACCCCCATAATATGATAGGTCCCACGGAACTTAAACCGCGGAACATAATAGGACTAAACTTCATTTTTATTATCATACATCATGAAAATTCAAAGTAATCACCTTCAAAGTTTAACAAGTTTATTTACAAATAACCAAATGACTATATACATGCCACTTAAAACAACTTAAATAAAAAAGAAGTCTAGCACTACTTTAGGCAGATTGTGTGAACTTCTTGCTAATTTGGTAAATGAGCTCTGAATGTTTAAAATGTATAATATTAAAGCAATCTAGACGTAAGTATTAAGAATACTTGAAAGCTTATACAAATTTTATAGTTAACTTGCCTCACATAACCATATTATATGATGGTTTAACACGTTAACACAGTTTACCTATTAGCCAACACAATTTGCCAACAAGGTAGATACGTATAATTCATCACATTCATGCAACATGATTCAATAACACTTCATACCATATTCATTCTCATTCCTTTCACTGGTGAAGACTTCAATTATAGTTGTCAATTCTTTAATTTCCCCTCATTTCTTAACTTGTCAATTTCACATTACACATGTTTTATGTTATCCGATGAACATCATAGAAGAACTCAAAATACAGGTATGGTTAACATTAGAGGCTCGTTCAAGCTAATCATATACAAATGTTCTAGGTTACCCATTTGGGCTAAACCTTTATTGACACAATGAAAGCCTGGTCAAATCTATATATATGTAAGGTTACTAGTCTAGGCTAAACCTTTAAAACAGAATCAGATTACAAGTCCAGGCTAAATATATGCCACATGTATCTTTGAGTCTGCAACAAATGCTAGATTTCAAAATCATCAAGAAATAACATGTAACCATTGTTTGAGTCTTTTACTAAGTTCATTAGGACACTTTAGTTTTGTAATTTTAGCCACATTCCTTCGTAATATAGTTCAATATTTTTCCTATATATATTTAACAACCCAAATCTAACTTACCAAATTTTTAATTATACAATTTAAGAACAAAAAGGAAAGAAAGTTAAATAATGTTCATATTGTATATACTTACCTAGTAAAATGATAACTCACCACAATAGAGCCTACTCAAAACTTTTCCTTTCCCCTGATCTTCTCTTGAAGGATTCAAAGGGATATATATACATGTAAGGTTACTAGTCCAGACTAAACCTTTAAAACAGCATCAGATTACCAGTCTAGGCTAAATCCATGCCACATGTATCTTGAGTCTGTAATAAATATGGAACTCAGAATCATTAGGAAATAACATGTAACCATTGTTTGAGTCTTTTACTAAGTTTATCAGGACAATTTCATTTTGTAATTTTACTCACATTCCTTTGTAATATAGTTCAGTATTTCTCTCCTCTATATATTTAACAACCCAAATCTACCTTACCATGTAATAGCCCAATTTAGGACCTAAATGGAACAGTGGTTTTGAAACCACAAATCTGCAGTAAGAAAAATTTATTCCGATTAAGTTTTAATGTTTATTGTGTGATTGAACGACTGTGTGGAATTTTCGTTATGAAATTTTATTGTTTGGGTATCCAAATTAATATTTAGGACTAAATTGAAATAGATGAAAATTATGTGTTCTAGTTCATAATGGTACTTGATTGGAATGGTTTTTTAAATTAGAGGTCCTTATATAGTAATTCGACCATTTTATGTCATAATGGACAGAAATGGACATGGAAGGGTAAAATTTTAAAGAAGAGTAAAAAAGGCATTTTGGTAAATTGGTAATTAAATGGACTAAAAGACACAATAAAAGCTAAAAACCCTTGTCCATCTTCTTGCTTGCCCAATGTAGTAAGGGGGAAGCCATGGTTAGGGTTTTCAAGCTTCCAAGCTCAATAATCAAGAAAAACGAGATTCGGACTTAGAACGGGAGGAAAACAAAGAATATAATGAATAAGTCCTTTTCACCGATTATGCTACCGAGGTAAGTTTGTATGTAAACAAAGCATCGTTTTTAATTACATTTTCATATTTTGATATATTTTGTATAATGTGGCTAAATATTTATTTTAATTGACGAAGTATAGAAAAGTGAGAAAATTTCCCAGTTGAACCTTAGGAATAAAAATGGATACGAGTTACATGTTCACTAGGGATCTATGTGAAAATCTAAGTGAAATAAGTTCATGGCATCTAAGTGAAATAAGTCCACGACCTCTCAGTAAAATAAGTCCATGGCATTGTGATAAGTGAGATAAGTGATCCGGGTGTTGGTCCGCACGTCCTACCAGTGGCTGGGTAGTCCGACATGTGTTGCGGATACCTGACAGCTTGTCTGAGCAGCACTGAGTAGCTACATTTGACCGTGAGCTTGTGTGAGTAGACTCATAAATGTGATTAGCTCGAGAATGAGTCTATGTGAAACTTTGTGAAATGATGTAGCTTTGGCTACAAGGGTGGCATTATGTGAAATATCCCAATGTATCCATTAATATTTCGATGTGTTCAACAGGAAATGACTATGGGTAAATGAATATTACTATGTGATGAATAAGCGCAGGGGTGTGTGTGTAAACTTATGAGCAATGTGCTCGATATGTGATCAAACTTTGGTAAGGTTATTATGGAGTAAGTGTTATTATGAAAGTTAATACAAAGAAAACATAAAAGAGTAAAATTAGCAATAAAACAGTTTTGGACAGTAGTAGTTGTGTGACTTTGAAAAATCACCAAAAATCGCGGAAATGGAATTAGAGGTGAATAAGATATGAAATTAAAACTTATTAAGTCTATTTTCACATAAAGGAAATGGTGTCAGCAAAAGAATTTCATATTATGAGATATTTGAATTTTTGTGAGACAAGGTTAGAATGATTTCGGAATCCCCTATTCTGACTTTGGAAAATCATTAAAAATTGTATAAAAACAATTATGGGTTATAATTTATATGTTTAAAATCATTAACAAGTATATTTTCAATAGAAACAAATGGAAACATCATCTGAATCCTATACGAAGAGATAATTAATTTTTAGTGAAGAAGGGTCAGAACTGTCAGATAGCTGAATAGGGATGACTTTAAAGAATAAACTGCACTTATTAGCTAAACCAAAAATTTTGGAAATTTTGTGGTGAGGATATATGTGAGTCTAGTTTTAGTGAAAATTAGCGGGTCTTAATTTGGAGTTCCGTAGCTCAAGATATAAATAATTTAGTGACTATGACTCGCATAGATAGCTTGATATGAACATAAGGGAATAGTGGAACTATGAGCAATTATGATTATATTATCTTGAGAAAATATTGTGAGGATTGGTAAAAAAAACATACAAATAAATTGCTTATTATTTACATGCCAACTTACTAAGCTATATAGCTTACCTCCTTTCCTTTCCTATTTCCTATAGTGTCGCAGATGCTAGCTCGAGTTGGAGGTCGTAGGAGATTCTATCATACTAACAAGCTATGGATTGGTATAAATGATTTTTATTCTAGCTTTTTAAGTCTATGGCATGTATAAGGACTTAGTCATTTGTGTACATGTTATTATGAGTTGGCCTAGAATATTGGCCTATGCTAATTGAAGGTCATTTTTGTATAAAGCCATTTAATGTGGCCAATATTTGTTATGTTATAAGTCTATGATGAAGCATTACATGGATGTTCATGCTGGTTTGGGTTGGATGACTGAATGTGTGATAATTATGTGTGGCAAATACTAAATGTGAATGGTTGAGTAAGTTATATGCTGTGATTAGTTAAGTGTGTGTGGTTGTGTATGATGAATGTGATTTATAAATGGTGTGTGAATGCCATGATGTAGTTATTGGGATGCCCAAAAATTCCATGTTGTGTGTTGATAAACTTGGTATAAGTATGCAAGTGTTTTTGGATGGAATAAGGCTTGGTAAATAGCCTAACTTTCATCCACACAGATGGCCACACGGCCTAGCACACAGGCATGTAACTTGGCCATGCGACCCTAAAAGGGTTGATGACATCATAAACAGAATGCTCAATATTTTTCACATGGGTAGGGACACAGGTTTGTGTGACTGCATGGCCAGCCCACACGGGCGTGTCCCAAGCCACACGGGCATGTGGCCTTATTTTGTGGTAAAATTTTCTAAGTATTTTAAAGTTTTCAGTTTAGTCCTGGACCACTTCCAAAGTATGTTTTGGGCCTCGTAAGCCCATAATAAGGGCAATATGATTATGAATGAAAAGTTTTAAATTTGAATGGAAATTTTTGATTCGGAAATGATCGGTTATATGTGATTAAGTTTGGTAATGCGTCGTCCCCTATTCCGGTGACAGATACAGGTAAGGGGTGTTACATACCAAATTTTTAATTATACAATATATGTAACATTCCGATTTTGGACCTAGCGAAAAAGTGGTTTTGGGACCACAAATCCGCAAAGGAAATTTTTATTTTTATTAAATTTTTATGGTCTACAAATTCATAGAATGATTTCGTGAAAATTTTGTTCAAAAATTTTAACATTTGGGCACTCAAGTTCGTCAAAAGGACTAAATTTAAAAAGTGTAAAAGTTGAGTTCTATATGCTAGAGGTGCCCAATTCTTCTGAGTTTTTAAATTGGAGGTCCTTAGATGGTAATTGGACCATTGAATAAATTTTTGGACAAAATGGACATGAAATAGGTGAAATAGAATATTTTTAAGTTAGGGGCATTTTGGTCATTTAGTGATTAAAATGAATTAAAACAAAACTAAAAGCCAAATTTTGTCGATCTTCAACCCCATGACCAAATATAACAAGGGGAAACCATGACTAGGGTTTTTAAAGCTTCCAAGCTCGATTGTAAGTCTGTTCTAGCCCCGTTTTTAATGATTTTTACATTTTTGAAATCCTCATAACAAGATCTATCTATTTCTACTACTAATTTGAGATATGGTTAAAGTCTAAGGTTTTGACCCATGAGAAATATGTGTGTATTTTTGTGTTTAATGGTAGAAAATGCATGTTTATGGTTAGAGAAAAGACTTTTACTATGTGATTTTCAGTGAAAATGCCTAAAATGACTAATTTGTAAAAGTTGTAAAATATGTAGTAAAACTGTGTTTTAATGGAAATCGTGGGCTATTATAGTTATGAAAAAGGTTCATCTAGGCTTGTATGTTAAAGGAATTGAATAAATTTCATTTTACGAGTCTAGGGGCAAAAGTGTAAATATGTAAAAGTTTAGGGGGAAAAACGTAATTTTTTTATAATATGATTTTTGGGTCACATTGAATAATGTGAGTAATAAGTGAGCTAAATGTGATATTGTAGATCAGGGAAAAATGAGCATTCGACGGTTAGGTCATTTGTCACTATTTTTGGTATCGAGGTAAGTTTGTATGTAAATAATATATCGATAATTTATGTTTATATATTATATATTGTATGAACTGTGTAAATGATCTAACGAATGTATTTAGCAAAGTTTGATAAGTGATAAGTGAGAATGAGAAATCCCAGTTGAACCTTAGGAATCGAATAGGATACGAGTTACATGTCACAAGGAAACCAAGTGTTTAAGTGATTAAGTGTTCCAGGTGTTGGTCTAATACGTCCTACCAGTGGCTAGGTAATCCAGCATGTGTTGCAGATACCTGTCAGCTTGTGTGAGTAGCACTGTGTAGTTACGTCGCGACCGTTAGTTTGTGTGAGTAGGCCCGTGATTAGCTCAAGAGTGAGCTCTTAAGTGATAAGTGATAAGTGGTAGCTATGGCTACAAGTGATAAGTGGTAGCTACGGCTACAAGTGATAAATGGTAGCTTCGACTACAAATGATAAATGGTAGCTTTGGGTACAAGTGATCAGTGGTAACTTCGGCTACAAATAAGTATGGCACTTATGTGCAAAACTTCTGAGTATCCTTTAGAATTCCAAGTGGTTCAACGGGTGATTCAGCGAAATAATGAAGTGTGAGTGCAAGTGATTATGTAAGGGTTGGCACAGGTATGTACGTAAAACTCATAAGTTTTGAATTCAATAAGTGGTGAACTATTGGTAAGGTGATGTTTGAGCAATGTTACCGCTACGAAATTGTTTTATAAAAGTTTTTGAATATTGATCCATGCTTGTGATGTATGAAATACATGGTGAATTTGGATGATGATCGTGAAATTGGTCTTTGGGTCAAATTAAGTTATGACATAGCATATTTTATTTGTATAAATTCAGATTTATCATATATGAGAAAAAGGAATGATTGGCATAACTGCCTATTAAAATGATGATGGCAAAATATGTGCTTTGATTGACTGGAAGGTGTTAAAATATATATGTATTCAAAAAGTAAATAATCATAATTAATGTGTATGTATAATATGAGGTGTGAAATGATTGGTAAATTGTGGTATTTTATTATAATGGAGAGCTTTTGATTTATAAATAAATTGTAAAATGTTTATTATTTGCATACGAACTTACTAAGATTTGAAGCTTACTCCCATTCCTTTCCCTATCTTATAGGATTGAATGTTAGCTCGAGTTGGAGATCGCCGGAGATGTTATCACACTATCAAGCTATCATCGTTGGGTAAAAGTGAATACAAACCTCTCAAGTTTATGGCATGTATAGGGACTTAGTTATTTTGTGTATGCGTTATTGTTATGGCCAAATGTATTGCCTTGTAATGATTAGGGATTTTATTTGGTTTATAGCCACGTAAATTGGCTCACGTTGGATAATTGGGTTGCAAACCTATTTATGTGTGCATGCACAAGTTATTGGCTTTGTTGATGAGTGAATGAGATGTTCAAGCCTTGTTTATGGATGTTGATTATCAATTAATGTTGTGTTGAAGGCTATAGAGATGTATAAGTATGTGAATGAGGTTTAGGGTGGCAAATGGCTTGGAAAACAGTCTTAAAGTTGTCCACACGGGTAGACACACGGGCGTGTCCTAAGCCACACGGGCGCGTGTGACTACACGGCCTACCCACACGGGCATGTGACTCTCCAAACATGGAAATTTTTCTAAGTGTTGTAAAAATTTCAAAAGTTCTCGGTTTAGTCCCGAACTGCTCCCAAAGCATGTTTTGGATCTCATAGGCCTATAATAGGGACGTTATGTGTATGCATGAAAATTTTTAAATTGACGCAAATTTTACGACTCGAAATTGTATGTGTAAGTGTGTTTAAGTCCGATAATGCCTCAAACCCTGTCCCGGCGTGGATACGGGTAAGGGGTGTTGCAATATAAGAACAAAAAGGATAGAAAGTTAAATAATGTTCATATTGTGTATACTTACCTTGCAAAATGATAACTCACCACAATAGAGTCTACTCAACAACTTTTCGTTTCCCATGATCTTCTCTTGACGGATTCAAATCTTGATCTATTACATAATTTAATTCAATTTTTATCAACCAACATCATTCATTATCTTATAAAGCAAATAAGTTAGTTCGATTCTATCACCCAAGATTCTTTTATGCCTAACACGTTATACAATTGAACCATTTTATAACAAAGTTGACAGGAATCTTAAACTGGTTTCGAAATGTCTATACTTAACCCCTGATATTCAGGACTAACAAATTTTCATTTTATCAAGTGATCCTTTTTCATAGCTTCACTTCTAATCTAATCATTTAACACTAAAATTTCAAGTATTCAATAATGGTATAATTGTAATGCTCGGGTTTGTGCAAGTGTACACAATCGTTATCAAGTAATAAGTATGTATCGAGTTATCGTCTTCACAGGGATTGTATTTTTGCTAAGTCACTTAATTATAAAATTATATTAACTTGGTAAATAAAAACACAATTTGATTTGGGAGTGTTGATTAAAATTATCTAAAATTAATCTAAATACAATGATCCCTAATGTGATTTATCCTAAATATGCAACTATATGAATGAAATAGATTTTAGCAAAATTAAACACAGTTTGCAACAATTATAACATAAATAAACTAGGACAATTACTTTAATTAAACTTAATTTATCATCAACATGCTTAATAATATTCGGAAAAACGTTCCATGGTAACTCGATCTTTCATTAGTTTGGAAACCACATTAGGTCCTTTCGGAATCCTTTATTTATTAAATACGCATTTTACTGATCCTTATTTACAAAGGATTTCTTAGCATTCGTGTGAAGTAACAGGGACTTGTTAGGTTTGAAACCATTTAATCACACAAATCTAAAAACTATGCAGATAATAAAGCTTGGTCAGAGTTGTTATGCAACCTACAATTTAATAGGGTCAGGATCTAAATTGAGCATGCACATTTCAATTATGTGTCCATTAGCCATCGTCTGGTTAGGATTGCTCAGCTAATTCAGGTGCATTTCAATCACGTCTGAATGAAATATAGACTTGCTTTTAATTGAAAACATGATCGATTGAGGCACAAATATTATAAGCATGAATTTAATAAATATTAATTATTCAAAGCAATCATCCTAGCTTAAACAAAATTAAGCTAAAACTATTGTAAACAAGAACAAAGAACACATAGCAAACATATTTAGATTAGATTAAAGAAAAGAAATATTAAACCCAATTCAGAGTGGCTATCACCTAAGACTCTAACTGACGAGGCTCCTTCGTTCCTTTACTTTGCTCCTTGCTGATGGCTCTCCAAGGCGGCCAACCAAGGGTTCTTTAAGAGGCTCAAAATGCTAAAATCTTTATGAAAAGATGATGGTAGGCGTGGGAAGATGGAGAATTGAGAGAGGAGAAGAAAATGAGAATGAGAGATGATGAAATGATGAGGATGATTAGAAAAGTGAGAAATGAGGTCTTATTTATAGGTGAGACAAGGGAGGCTAGTTTACTAAAAATAAGAGTTTTCATCTTTTAAAGCATCTCCCATAGGTGGCCAGCCATAAATTGAGGAAATGAAGCTGATTTTTGCTTGATTTTTGGTCAATTTGAGTGCCACAACAACTCAGGACTAAGACTCGGTCAAATGCAAATCTTCAAGTAAATCTCTGATAACCAAAAAATGGTTTATGGACAGCCATGTGCAGCCGAAATTTGGGTTGACTTAGTCCCCAATTTGGATGGTTTTGCAATCAGATAAAGCCTTCAGACCAGTCCAAAATAAGTCAGTAAATTAGAGGACCAAAAACTAAAATTTAACCAATTTAATTAATTAATTAAAATCCAATTTTATTAATGAAATATTTTTAAAAGAAATTATTAAATATAATCTTATATTTTATTATTTAATTTAATCATGCATGGCTCATAAAAATATAATAAGCTCAAATAAATATAAAATAAGCTATTTTATGCATAAAAACTATATAATAAAGCATAAAATCACATTTTAATAATTTCTATGTCCTAATTTCATATTTTCACATATTTCATTAATTTATTAAATAATTACTTGGTTTTAACAACAGATTTAAATAAAAAGGTGATGATTTACATAGGAAAAACCCTATATATTTTTCGGTTTACAGTAATACCATGAAATCTTTAACAATTTTAGAAACGAAAATCACCATTAGCTAGATTGAAACAGGACAATCTCAAAAACATAAAATTCATTCATAATAGGTTTGATTTAGCTTACAATGCAAGAGCACAAAGCTTGATATCTCATCAAAAAAGAAAAACAGTAATGGAGAGGATGAAAGAAAGAAAATGAAATGTTTTTTTCCATCCACTATGGTACGGTATATATACATGTCTAATCTAATTATTAATCAAGATTAACATCATTATAAGTAATGCCAACACCTGTCCGGCCACTATATATAAAAGTGGATAAATTATCAATTTATTCCTTAATCATTTATCATATTAACACTAGCGAAAGAAATCCATAATGGTTAACTTTATCACCTTTACGATTTCATCCCTATACTAAAATAGATAATCCAAACAATCAAATTAACAAACCAAGATTTCATATTACACTATAATAGACTAATAGGTTTTAAATATTAAAACGTACTAACTCAATCATCGATAAACAGGGTTTTGAAACCACTATTTTTGACATCACTGAAAACGAACTATTTTAGCTCCAAGTCATGACATTGAGCTTATGGTTGCAACTTTGCTTGGCTTGCTCAACTCTTCTACTCCATGTCTACAATAGATGTCACAACGTTCATAGGCCAATGTCGCAACCTTAACATTAAGGGACTCAAGTTACAACTTTGAGGTGCAAGGGTGTTTGCTTCTTTGAAAAGAGGTAATGTCGCGACATTGAAAAACCAATGTCACAACCTTGACAATCAAACCCAAAATGCATAAGGAATGTCGCAACCTTGAACTAGAGGACTCCAGGTTGTAGCTCATTTGCTTCCTCATTCCCTTCAACTAAGTCCTTAAAAAAGTCTTGTACACAAATAAGTCCATAATGGAATATAATTGCTATTTTATTCAAATAAGCATATAACATAATAAGAAATTTCAATTGAAAATGAAATCTAACCTAAGTACTAAAAAACTCCACTAAGTACTTGAAAACAAGTTCATTAAGTGCTTAAAGAGCTTAATTTGTCATATCAAAATATGACACATCATCCACAAAATCAAAATGAACAATTGACTCGCAAGGACTATTATGTTGTATATTAGTCTAATTGAGGAGATTTCTTGTCTTGGATATTAGAGCAGTTGACTCCTAGAAAATAAAAACAAAAGTGTAAGTTGTCTGGATTGACAATACATCGGACAGGACTCAAGTAAAATTTATCTTAGATCTGTTTATGGATTTATTATCTTGTGATATTCATGGTGTGACTTAACTCAATCCTAAGTGACTGACTATGTGTACCTAACTCATGTACTTTGATATAGGGAAAGCTTGTACTTCATTGGTATCGGAGCGAATAGTTGGTATATCGAATGCATGGCATGGCTTCATTTACAATGATATCATAGTTCAATTAAGGCTTAAGGGTGTAAAAAACCTTAAACTTTTTCAAAAGAAAAAGTAATTAATCCCCCTTTTTTTTACTCAATTTGGTACTTGAATTTCAAAATGCATCCAAAAGGCACTCAAACTTTTTCAAAAAAAAGTAATTAAGCCCCTACTTTTTTTTTGCACTCATTTGGGTACTTGAACTTTCAAAATGCAAAAACAAGGTCCTTAAACTTTTTCAAAAAAAAAAAGCAAATAAGCTCATGCTTTTCTTTTCACTCAATTGGGTGCTTGAACTACCAAAATGCATCAAAAAGGCCCTTTGACCATTAAAGTTAATCGCCCCTAATTTTTTTCAGTTAAAGCCACCACGTGCCATAGCCACGGCGTGACATGTGGTAAAAATGATAAAAATCAATAAAAATTATTAAGTTTTAATAAAAAATATTAAAAATTGTAAAATTTTATAAAAATTATAAAAATATATAAAACATATAGAAATATAGGAAAAAATTATAAAAAAATGTAAAGAAATATAAAAATTATAAAAAAATTATAAAAATGATTGTACCAAAAGAAGCATTTTATAATTTTTCTATAACTTTTATTTATTTTTATTTTTTATCATTTTTTGCCACATGTCATATTGTGTTACAACACGTAATGGCTTTAACTAAAAAAAGGGGGGTCATTAACTTTCACAGCCAAAGGTTAAAGGGTTTTTTTTTTATGCATTTTATAATTGTTTATGATGTTTTTAAAATTTTACAATTTTTTAAAATCTTTTTATGATTTTTATTTTTTTTCTAATTTTTAGTAAAATTTAAATATTTTATATTTTTATTAAAATTTAATAAATTTAATAAATTTAATAAATTTTATAACTTTTATAGATTTTTATTTTTTATAATTTTTTTCACATGTCACATCGTGGTTGTGAAATGAAGTGTCTTCAACTGAAAAATTAGGGGCAGTTAACTTTAAAAGTCAACTATTAAAGTTAACGATCAAAGGGTTTTTTTAATGCATTTAACAATTCAAGTACCCAATTGAATGAAAAAAAAAGTAGGGGCTTAATTTCTTTTTTTAAAAAAAATTGAGGGCTTTTTGATGCATTTTGATAGTTCAAGTACACAATTGAGTGCAAAAAAAGGCAAGGACTTAATTGCTTTTTTGAAAAAGTTTGAGGGTTTTTTTTATGCATTTTGAAAGTTCAAGTACCCAATTGAGTGCAAAAAAAAAGTAAGCGCTTAACTGCTTTTTTTTAAGTGATACGATCCCATCCTCGTGATTGATTTCGAGTCGTATTTATTTTGCTCGATCGTCGACGATGAAGTATTGTTTGGTTCTAACAAAAGGCTGTTTTGGATAAATATGGGCGGAAGGTGATAAAGTGGTTCAAGACAGGTTAAATATGGATATTATAGGCTCGGCAAGAAAGGAATAAAAAGATGGGGAATATTTGGATGGCTTGGTTTAATAAGGGAAAATGGATAGATGATTTGATAGAAGGGAAGATGAAAAAATAATAATAAACTTAGAATCAAGTTGAACTAACACTAGAGAATGTTGACCCAGGACTTAGTCGATTCTAAGGTGGTAAGAAAAATGGAAAAGACCTTGACCCACTATCTAAGAAGACAGGAACCTCGGTATAATGGTCAAACGCCACACTATTGAAAGTGATAAGTTCGGAATATCTAAAAGAATAGGTTGACACCACTAGCTTTGTAGATAAGCCAACAAGTCTTTAAACGAAATCGGAAAGAAGAGTTCTCACCAAAATGACAAAATTTCATTAATAAAGTCTCAAAAGTCCCCTCAACAAGACTGGTTACACATATTTATAAGGCTAGAAAAGGCTAGTTGAATGGTCACAAGTATTCATCTTAAAAGCTGAAATAAAGCTCAAGTCTCTGGGAATTCTTGAACCAAATAACTCCAGCATTTAATTTACTTCAAATCAACTTATTCATTGACCTTGAATGCTTGAAAACTGACTCTTGAAATGTCCTTTAGTTAGCCAAATAGTCACCAGCACCTTAATAGTGTTTTGAATGCTTGAATTAATTCTTTTGAAGTAGCAAAAACGGTTGGTAGTTGGAAAGCTTACTGCAGAAATTTAAAGAAGAAATAATCCTCTCTTTAAACTCTTTTAAATGATGTTTAAAACCTTTTTTGTAACAGACCCCTTGCTTATAATGAAATCACTTGAAAAGTCACTTCATTGAATGTGTAACAGCATGTAACCGAAAACACTTGAAAAGCCATTTCATTGAATCTGTAACAGCCTTGAAATGTAACGGTTGTGAGCTGAAGAGACACTTGCAATAAACACATTAAAATAAACTTATTAAACACAATTAAACACTAATTAAACTTAAACACATTAAGCACTTAACTTCAATAAATGAACTTAAAACAAATGCATCAATTAATTCAGCAACTAGTTTAATTAAGAGAAGCAAAATTAAATAAACTTAAACTCATGCTTCAATAAATTATCCTAGTAACTAGATTAATTAAATAAGCATCAATTAAATGAAGTGCACTAAAAACTCAATTAAATAAACTAAGATGAGTTGAATTAAATCTAGCAACTCATTTATTAAACTTAAGATGAATTTATTAAAATTTAAGTTCAACTTGCAATAAATTGCAAGTGATGCCAATTGGTTAATCCATGCATGACTAATGGATTCGGCTACTTGCTTTTCCCTAGCTAAGGTCGTATCACTTAGTGGGCTAGACCAAGAGTGTGCCCAGGGCGTGATCGTATCATTCCCCCTCTTAAAGGCGACTTGTCCTCAAGTCAAGCCGTTTGTCCATTAGAAATTATTTCCTCTTGCGCGGCTTTGCTCGAACGATTGGGATAAAAATTCTCACATAGACTTGAAAGAGATTTACCACTTGACAAGGGCACACTTCATCATAATAAAGAGGCAAAGGATTAAGACAATAATAATCCAAAGATGAACCGAATGCTAAATAAAAGCTGAGTCTTACCTTTCCAAATTGACTCACCATATTCGGCAATAGTGAAGGCAAATGAATTAATGGAAATAGGCCACCATAAGTCAACCAGAAATTATCCCTGTTAACATGTAAATTATGCATAATCATATCAATACAGGGGTGATTCATGTAAAAGGACATTTTCAAATCATCATTTTCGCAACCAAACAAACAAAAGATCTTACAATTCAGTGCCTCATCAAATGATCGTAACAAAAATACACATGTATTATAATGTTCAAACATCTCAAATTGCCTCCACAAATCATTGTTCAAGTTAAGGTAATGCAAGCAACGAATCAAAGAATGTAAGTCTTCATCATAAATAAGCAAATGAGAAGATTCACATAAATCAGAATTCCGCATGCTTGAACCTTGAAAACAACACATGGCTATTTTTGTACTACCAAATTCATTAACATCACCGAAAATTTTCTTATCATCATCAAACAAGGTAGAACAATTTACCTATAGTTGAATCCAAGTAATTTTCAGAACTCATACCTTGTCTATCTTTAGGAATGGAAGAACAAAATTCGGTTATACCTTTGTCGATCATCACAAACCTTCTCTCCTCAGAATCATAGTGTAGTCAAAGCTCCTTTCTCATTTTAACCTAAAATGATGAAATAGTATGTGTGCAAAGGTTAATTTAAGCATTTTTTCTCTCTCTCTCATTTTTCTTTGATTCTCTTTTTCTTTTTCTTTCTCATCACTCATATTTTGTTCACAACTTAAATCCTTCTCACTTTCTTTTTCTATTTCACTTTTCTTTTCTCACTTCTTATTTGCTCCAAAGATTGCTTTATCCATCGTTGATCCTCTAGGACTTGATGTGGCAATAGGGGTGCCAAAGTGACCTTTTTGCCTTGGTATTTAAAGGTGTATTGATTAGCAAAGCCGTCATGTTTGACGCACCGGTCAAACTGCCATGGTCTTCCAAGCAATAGGTGGCCCGCATGGATGGGCAGCACATCACATAATACTTCGTCGTGGTACTTTCCAATTGAAAATGTGACAAGGGCTTGTTTGGTTACCTTGAGTTCGACACCTTCATTGATCCATTGGAGCTTGTATAGGCTTGAGTGTTTAATAGTATACAAGGCAAGCTTCTCTAGCATAAGTGTGCTTGCAACGTTAGTACAACTACCGCCATCTATAACTAAACTACAAACTTTTCCTTGTACATGACATCGAGCGTGGAACAAATTTTCACGTTGTGGTTCACTTATAGAGCTTTGCGTACTCAAGCTTCTTTTAATGACTAGCATTTCACCTTCAATCGCATATTGTAACTCTTCTTCTTCATCAGAGGGGTTTTCATCAACTTTGTCATTCTTTACTTCTTCCTAATCCAATTCAATATCACCATTAGGCCTCGTCACCATCGCGATTCGATTTGGACATTGACTCACAATGTGACCTCTTCCGAGACATTTGAAGTACCTTATGTCCCTTGTTCAATTGGAGTTGGATTCAACCTCCTTGCCTTTGCTTGATTCACCAACAGGCTTGTTAGTTTTAGAGGTCACCACTTGTTCTTTTACATGACTTGGTGCGTCCCCCTTGGTATTACCTTGATTCCATCTTGAGGTGTTGGAATTAAGATAACCTCGATGGGAGCCTTTCTGTTTGAGTTGCTTCCTGACCTTGATGGCCATGTGCACCATGTCCACCACCTCGATGCAATGTTAAAGTTCGACGACATTAGCAATGTCACGGTTGAGACCGGCTAAAAAATGAGCCATCGTCGCTTCGCAGTCTTCTTGCACATCCGCGTGAATCATTGCCACCTCTATATCCTTGTAATAATCTTCTACGTTCTTAGTTCCTTGAGAAAGATTTAGGAGCTTCTGATGAAGCTCCCGGTGATAATACGAAGGTATGAACCGCTGTCGCATTGTCGCTTTCATCTCGACCCAAGTAGTGATAGGTTGTTCTCCATTACGCCTTCGACTAGTGGTTAATTGATCCCACCAGATCATTGCATAGTCAGAAAACTCAATTGTAGCTAGTTTAACCTTCTTATTTTCAGAATAATTGTGGCAATCAAATACCAATTCAATCTTCTTCTCCCACTCTAAGTATGCTTCCGGGTCGGATTTACCTTGAAAGGGAGGTATTGAGAGTTTTATATTCTTGAGATCATCATCTTCTCGTCCCCGATCTTTTTGGCCATAATTCTGTTGTTCCCTCCACCGATCACTCACATTGGACCCTTGGTCACTTTCGGCTTCACTAGGATCAGACAAGTCATCTTCGTTAATCTTTTGTCGGCCACAGTTTCTAGGGGGACTTTGAGGCATTCTTCACTAATGGGCTCTCTCCTCCATTTGATCTAACCTTTCTTGAAGAGGCTCGAGCTTTTGGTTAAAAAGTCACTCCACTTCACGTAGCAAAGCTTGGAGATTAAGATCCGGGACATTCCTAACGGGTTGACGTTCTTGACGATCTGCCATGTTTCGAATAGAACTTTGTGACATAAGAAGAATTATAAAACCTCACAATAAAAATCCTCACATTCACTCTGAAAGAAAGAAACTGATAGCACTCTCACTCGTGTTTGCACTCGTAGTTTGGGCTTTTACCTCTACTCTAATGTACTCACACTCTCGTGCCTTTTTTTTCCACTCTTTCTTCTCTCGTGATTTTGTAATTAGACTTGTCAAGGCTTTATCGTAGGCTTAGGGGTCAGTTACAAAATGGTTTCCAAGGGATAATGATTAGAGGGTTAGGGTATGCTAAAAGGAAAATTAAAACGGTTTGAGTGTGGCGCGAAAGGTAGGAATGAAAATAGAGAGGAACTTTTTTATCGGAATTGTGAACAAGATGATTGCAAACTTTTCAACACCTTTAAAAAAAATTTTCAATACCTATAAACTCAATACAACTTGTTTTACACTAGAGTTTTTGTTTTGAATTTTTTTCAAAACTTACTCCGGCGCTTCACAAACTATTCCGGGTTAGCCTTCGAACGTCGGTACTTCTCGTTTTAGTAGCTCTGATATCAAATGGTACGATCCCGTCCTCATAATTTATTTTGAATCGTATTTATTTTACCCGATCATCGACGAAGAAGTATCGTTCGATTCTAGCAAAGAGGTGTTTTGGACAAATCTGGGCAAAAGCTAATAAAAGTGGTTCAAAACAGGTTAAATATGGATATTATAGGCTCGGCGAGAAGAGAATAAAAAGATGGGGAATATTTGGATGGCTTGGTTTAATAAGGGAAAATGGATAGATGATTTGATGGAAGGGAAGATGAAAAAATAATAATGAACTTAGAATCAAGTTGAACCAACACTAGAGAATGTTGACCCGGGACTTAGTCGATTCTAAGGTGGTAAGAAAGATGGAAAAGACCTCAACCCATTATCTAGAAAGATAGGAACCTCGGTATAATGGTCGTACGCCACACTATTGAAAGTGATAAGTTCGGAATATCTAAAAGAACATGTTGATGCCACTAGCTTTGTAGATAAGCCAACAAGTCTTTTCACGAAATCGAAGAGAAGAGTTCTCACCAAAATGACAGAATTTCATTAATAAAGTCTCAAAAGTCCCCTCAACAAGACTGATTACACATATTTATAAGGCTAGCTGAATGGTCACAAGTATTCATCTTAAAAGCTGAAATAAAGCTCAAGTCTCTTGGAATTCTTAAACTAAATAACTCCAACATTTAATTTACTTCAAATCAACTAATTCATTGACCTTGAATGCTTGAAAAATGACTCTTGAAATGTCCTTTTGTTAGCCGAATAGTCACCACCACCTTAATGGTGTTTTAAATGCTTGAATTAATTCTTTTGAAGTAGCAAAAACGATTGGTAGTTGGAAAGCTTGCTGCAAAAGTTTAAAGAAGAAATAATCCTCTCTTTAAACTCTTTTAAATGATGTTTAAAACCTTTTTTGTAACAAACCCCTTGCTTATAACCGAAATCACTTGAAAAGTCACTTCATTGAATGTGTAACAGCATGTAACCGAAAACACTTGAAAAGCTATTTCATTGAATCTGTAACAGCCTTGAAATGTAACGGTTGTGAGCTGAAAAGACACTTGCAATAAACACATTAAAATAAACTTATTAAACACAATTAAACACTAATTAAACTTAAACACATTAAGCACTTAACTTCAATAAATGAACTTGAAACAAATGCATCAATTAATTCAGCAGCTAGTTTAATTAAGAGAAGCAAAATTAAATAAACTTAAACTCATGCTTCAATAAATTATCCTAGTAGCTAGATTAATTAAATAAGCATCTATTAAATGAAGTGCAATAAAAACTCAATTAAATAAACTAAGATGAGTTGAATTAAATCTAGCAACTCATTTATTAAACTTAAGATGAATTTATTAAAATTTAAATTCAACTTGCAATAAATTGCAAATGATGTCAATTGGTTAATCCATGCATGACTAATGGATTCGACTACTTGCTCTTCCTGAGCTAAGGTCGTATCACTTAATGGGCTGGACCAAGAGTGTTCCCGGGGCGTGATCGTATCATTAAGTTTGAGGGTTTTTTTACACACTTAAACCTTCGATTAAAGAGTAAATGATATCCTCTCACTAGTATTGAATGAATTATGAGAAAAGATCGTGGTCACAGATTATTTGTCACAGATGAATGAGTATCATTACTATTTGTTAGCAATGGTCTTTTCACCATGGAATATGCAATGATGATTATGAGATAACATATGATCAAATTGGGTGAACGAATTTAACTTAAAGAAATTATGGATATATTATAAGGTAACACATAAATGACAAGACAATGAAACAAAAGCATAAAATTTAAGGTTCTTTTATAATGGTATATAATGAAAAGATCAAATATGATACTTGTAAAAGTAGAATGTTGATAATGACAAGAAAAAAGATAAAAATATAACCTAAACCTTAATCTGAAGAATAAATCTTATTAATACACATTATGAAATATATATATATATATATATATATATTCAATGGTATTGTAAAAAAGAAATCATCGTTTTTGCAATTTAATTTTGAAACATTGATTGCAGGTGAAAGAAGAAGAAAACTTCCAAGTTACTCGTGTTAGGAAGGGCTGCCATTGACCAAATTATGAAAAGTGTGACAATCATTTTCATATATCAATTGCTTGTTGATAGGAATTTAATTAATGTAGAAAAAACCTTGTGACAAGAAACAAATATGTATCCAGCAAAGTAAAAGTGAAAACTCTTTCTTTTCTATTACTCATTTTGATTCCATTATTGGAGTTGGTGGTAACTGAGAAGAAACACTCCCTTCCCTATGAACACAAGTTACAATTTAATTTTTGTCAAAAAATAAATATATAATTTAATCTAGTTCCAGAAATCTTGACTAAAACTATAAAATTCAACATGTTGACACTTGTAAAAAAAACTTAGCTCAAGATGAGGAGAAGAAGAAAGAAAATAATATATAAAATAAAAAGAATATATGTAAAGAAAATAATATTTTTATCGAATATATGTAAAGAAAATAATATTTTTATCTTTTTTGTCACATGGTAATTTTTAATTGGTTATCTTTTTTTAAAAAAAATAGACTTAATGGTTTGACTCATAATTAAAGTAACAGAGGTACAACTTGGGGAAAAAGTAGTTTAGGTACATTTTATGACCAAAAATATTTAGATACCAAAATAGAAAAAATGGGATCGTTTAAGTACCAATTTGTATGTTAAGCTTTTTTTTTTTTAAAATAGACTTAACCTTTTTACTAAATGTTGGAGTCATGGCGATATCAATTTCGGAGAAAAATAATTTAGGTATCATTTGTGACAAAAAAAAAAGTTAAAGTATCAAAATGATAAAAATGATTTAGTTGAAGTACCAATTTATGAGTTAAGTGTTTATATGATGTAAAACTATACTCTACATTGAATATGGTGAAAATGCTTTAACTATGATTTGCAAATATTTATTAGAGTAAACTACTTAGTTAGACATCCAACTTTTAAGACAGTTTCATTTTAGTCAACCTAAATAAAATCCTTTCAATTTGGTCACTAACTTTTAGGGCACTTTCATTTTAGTCATCCAAGCATTAAAACTCTAATGGGACGATTAATTGTATATGTCACATCAGATTTGCACTTTTATTTTGGTCACTCAACTTTTAGGTTGCTTTCATTTTAGTCACTTAAAAGACATCTTTCTTAAGTATTGATTGTTGTAAAAAAAAACAACAACGGTTAAAGTGAAAAGAGGTAGAAACTAAAAAATACACCAAATTGTCAAATTGTACTTGTTTATCCCATTTCCGTAAAATTTAATTTTTTTTAATATTGAAATTTTAAATTTCAAAATATCAAAAATAAATTGAATAAATTGTTGAAAATTTTTTATCCATTAATGATGTCAACTGATTTGTTACTATAATATTAAAATTAATTAATTTAATATAGTTTTAAATTTTAAAATTTTATTTCATTTTTCTAGATTATCTTTAACAAAACCAACTCAAATAACTCATATTTAATAATTATCTACAAAACTTAAATTTCTTTTAATTATATAATATTAAATCTTCCATGCTAAGCTAAAAGTAAAGGAAAAGACCCTTGAATTAATTAAATTACTTGTTCTTCGTTTGGATAAAGAAGCAATGATAAATTTTAAGTTTTGTTTGGAATGAAAGATAAAATTAATTAATTTTATTAATTGCAATGATTCTGCTTTGCTTTTAGCCTAGCATGAAAGATTCAAGATCATTTATTAATAATAAAAACTTGGCTTTCGTGGATAACTATGATAGATTAATTTTTATTGATAATTTTTTAAAATAATTTCAATACATCAAAATAAATTAAATAAACTGTTAAAAAAATTATCCATTGGTAATGTCAATCGATTTGTTACTATAATTTTGAATCTAAAAGTTTAAAAATTAATATTTCAAAACCCAAAATTAAAATTTTCGACAATAAGATAAACAAATACAATTTAACATTTTTTCTATATTATTTTAACTTTTACCAATTTTTCATGTTGATCTTTGATTTTTTTTACCCTAATCAATACTCAAAAAAGATAATTCGAGGCGACCAAAATGAAAGTGACGTAAAAGTTAGATGATCAAAATGAAAACAGAAACATTATGTGACATGTATAGTTAACCGCTATTGGACCCTAAAAATTGAATAATCAAATTACATGATTTCATTTTGGGTGACCAAAATAAAGACACCCTAAAAATTGAATATCAAACTAGATAAATTACCCTATTTATTTTTACAATATTTAAATTTTTAAATAAGTAAATATATTTTAGTTACTTTTAACAAATAAAATGAAAATGTTACTTTATACTAATTACAATTGTCGAAACCACTTTTATTTTAAAAAAAGGGGATTGACTTTAAAACAAAGAATGGAGTCGCCACCAATCTTTTTTGTTTAGGTGTGATCGGATCACCTTATAAAATATTTTGTTTTATTAAAGCATCGATTTTGGCCTATGAAATTCAAGAAAATAGGTTCGGGAGTCAGTTACGTACGAGGAATGATTAACACATTCGTAACGCCCAAAATTGGTACCTAATGATTAACTTATGTCTTAATGTTGAAATTTTGAAAAGATTTTAAAATACAATCCTTTTTATTTAGAATAAAACTTGAATAAAACGAATTGGATGCTAAAACCTCTTATCTCGAAGAAATAAAATGTCACATCCAGTGAGTTAGGACGCGACATTTGAAACCCTTGAGAATAAGATTGTCTTTCGGTTTTCAAAACTCATGCATTTAAAATGATATTCGATTATTTGGGTCAAATGAGAAATCGAAACCCAGTAAGTTAGGGCACGGTTTCTCAAATTTCCAAATACAGAATATTGCCTTTGTTTTTTAGAAATTCTTATCTCGAGATAACAAAATGTCATATCCAGTAAGTTAGAACACAACATCTCGAATTCTATAGAATAAGCTTTTTATTTGAAATTCATGTGTTTCAATTTCAAAAGGGTATTCGGTTATTTAGATCAAATGAAGAAATCGAAACCCAGTACGATAGGGCACAATTTCTCGAATTTCGAAATATGGAATATTGCCTTTATTTTAAAATAAAATTTTATGAATCGATTGAAGGTTAATGTAATGTAATTTGAAAAAAAAAATTACGGTACTAAGATGCATAACAGAATAATATTGAGTGCGATAATATAACTGACAATAATATGAGCAAAACTAAAAATAAATAAATAATAAAAAAAGATAAACCATTCAAATATATATATATAAATAATAAGTAAATAAAAAAATAAAAAAATAAATTTAAAATGTAATAGTGAACAAATAAATAAATAAAGGAATATTAGGTAAAAAGTTTAATAATAATAATAATAATAATAATAATAATATAGAAGAAATAAATGAAAAGATAAAAAAATAAAAATGTAATATATATATATATATATATATATATATATATAAAGAATATACGATAATAATAAAAAGACAGTCTTAAATATAAAAGCACCAAAAAATAAACTATGTGCCTAAATGGATAAATAAAAATAATAAAATAATATAAAATAAAACATATATAAGGAAAATAATCTAGTAAAAGCCAAAAATATATAATAGGGACTAAAATGAAACTTAAATAAAACTTTAGGGGAAAAATCGGGATAAAAACAGAACATAGGGCTAAAATGCGACGCGCGAGGGAAATGGAAGGGCCAAAAGGGTAATTCTCCCCTCCCTTCTAAATCCAGCCATCAGTCCGACCTTGTTCCGGTCACCAGACCTCCACGCGCCGCCGTGGCACCACTGTACACAGCAGCTGGACCTAAAAAAAACATTTTTTCCGGCAATTTCAAGATGGATAAGCTCATTCCCCTTTATTTTTACTTTCGTATGTAAAAACAAAATAAAATTGAAAGATAAAATAAAATGAACAAAGAACTTAAAACGAGAATAGAAGAAAAACCTCTTTTGCTTAGATTTTTTATTAATTTCGTGTATCTCTTGTATTGAAAGTCTCTTTTTTTCTTGTATTCGAATCTCTCTTTTTTCTCCAAAAAAAAAGTCCCCTACAATGGTTTTGAATGGCTTTTATAGCCAAATTTTACAACTTGTTTGTAAACAAGTGGGGTGATAGAATTTGTAGTTGATTTAATGAAATGATGAAGTTAGTGATTATTTTAATGGTCCGTTTAATAGTTGGTTTAGGTCTAGTTGGGTTAAGGTTACTTGGGCTTGGTTAATTGGACTTGGTTAATTGGGATTTAATTTTGAATTTTCATTGACTTATAAGTCTAGACAAAATTTGGGTCCTACAACAATAATTAAAAACACTATTAAGAAAAGTAATTAAAATTTAAATAATTACAATGCATTGATGAGTAAAATAACGAAATTATTTGAAAATGTAAAAAAAGAAAACAATTGATGATTAATTAGTGTAAGTTTGTGAAAAGACAAAGGCGTCAGATTCCTGAATGTGGGTGGATTAAGCAAAAAAACTCGAATTCAAGGATTACGAGAGATGGGATAGTAGCATAATAGCAATTTAACAAGCACTTAGATTCCTCGATTAATCATATAATAAATAAAGTCTCTGCCCAAAATCACTTGGTGGTGCTATCACTATGATGTGTGTTTTCTATGATTCAACCCAATGCAGCAGTTTTTGTTTCTCCGCATCAATGTCCAAATTAAAGTAAATACGAAAATCGTAAAATATGAAACTGTTAATAGGCTGCTATCTGACTTGCAATGTGACCGCAACAGTGACGCTGATGATGCGTCTGCTGTAATTGACGCAAACCCTTCTCGGGACTCTCTTCGCCTGCAAATAACACACCATATTTTAGTATAATAATGCCTCTTTACATAGAACCAGCACTTGCTAGTTGGATACCCTAACATTTTATGCTTCAAATCCGAGCATGAATTTTCTCAGGCTTTAATTTGGGAGATCAAAGAATTCAGAAGAATACAGTACCCCAAGAAGGTCTTAACTGAGTTCCACAATGATGCAACGCGGCTGGTTCGTTTAATCGAAGCACACTCTTTGGATTCACCAGCTTCATGCATCCCTGGAAGATACAATATCACAATAGTAAATGAAACATATACTTTTTTCAAGTCAATGAAGACTTTCAATTAGGAGGAGAATGAACCAATACCATCAGAAGGACAGCTTCTCTTAGATACTTTGAGCGAAGCTACTTCCTCAATAAGTTTGCGTTCTTTGTTACTATCATTACCATCATAACAAGTCTTAGGTTCCAAACCAAAATAATTTCTCACAACAAAATCAGATCAGCAAACTATTGTAATAATCATATTATATAAATGGATGCAAATATCATTTCACACTTACCAAACCAAATACCTACGCACCAAAAGATGTTCTAAAATCCAGACAGGAAACTAGCAACCCTCACTCAAACCCCAAACCTAAATACTCATCCTCAATACATTCAAAAAAACCCCAAAACTCAAAAACCTTTCAAAGCCAAAAAAGGACACAAAAAACTACCCTAAAATCAATAAAAAAAATTGGCCTATTATCAAAACCTAGCATAGTTACCAGTTCAACAAATTCAATTGGCTGGGCTCAACTGAAAGGGTAATATGAAATGAGTTTTACTATTAAATGAGTACTAAATAGCAATAGATAAACTTAATGGTTTACATTGACTTAATGGTTTCATTATCAATTGAAAGCTAAGGTATGAGTTCAAACCCCACAAAGTGAAAGATATCCTTTCAAAAGGTCAATAATAATTCAAAAGAAGAAATTGATGCAAATCTGGAGTGTTTAACCAGAAAGTTGACTGCTCCAGTTATTAAGCATAACTTTTAAATGAATAGGTTACTAGTTCATGCCCACACAGTCCAGTCCAATTTTTAAAACCACTGAGTATTGTTATATATGTATATCACCTTAACAAGGGATTTCCTAATTCATTTTGTATCAGGCATAGGGGTCAATTTTGAATTTTTCATTGATATAAATGGGAGTGGTTAACTGAGTTTAATCGATTTATATACTAAGCTCAACTTTTGGTTTAAAAAGAAAAGGTTGAACAAACTCTTAGGATCTGTCTGTCACTTATCTTCAGATTAACATTCACGTTTGATCACAATTGTGATTATTGTCATTAATCAAAATATCTCTCAATTTTATGAACAGAAATTTCCAAGAAAGTAGTCTTCCGTTTTTGTCATTAAGTTCCCTTTTAAAAGATAAAACATATTTTCTCCTGAATGTTTGTAGCATTTAAAACTTTCTACTTTGCGTTGTGTGAGCAAATAATTTTAGGTAAATTATCATTTGTTATTTAAAAATCATTTCAAGTAGCTAAACTCATGCAAAGGGTTACCGGACACTGCCTCGCTACAAGCAATATATGTGAAGAGAATAATAGAATTTTGTTAAGTTTTCCCCTTACACAGAATCTGTTAAACAGGGACTACACACCTTAGGGTGATATAGCAGTTTTGACATGAGACAAAATGGCACTGACTACAACGTTTCTTGCACAAAAATGAATATTTGAACTTGTCTTTTTTCACAGAAGGTTCAAAACAAAGTTTGGGTGGCAAGTAGCCAAATCAAGCTGCTTGTGAGCCATTCGCTCAATGGCACTTGAGCTTGACTCATTCAATGTCGGGCTACTCTAGTAAAAATTGGAGTCAAGTTCAAACTTAGCTTAACTAGCTCTGTGAGCTAACTTTTGAATACAATAATTTATACATAATAAAATCAAATATATCCCTAGGTGTTCAGAGAGAATATGGAAATCAAGAGAGAAATTCAGAAATGGAAGCAATTAGAGAGAAATGTACACTTGGGAAGAAAACTAGACAGCAGCATCTGAGGGGAAAAAAATCTCAAATATCACAATAACTAAATGTTCAATACCCAAAATCTATGTGAAACAAAAATGGTGAATGTACCTAAGAGATCCCTCTATTATAAGAACCTGGTCAAATTAGTCCCTTTACTATTAAATGGATCAATTTAGTCCTTGTACTAATAAAAAGAATCAAATATGGCCAAATTGGAAAGAGTTAACTTTTACAGTTCAAAAAATATCATTTACTGTATGTGCAAATTACTTATACGTGCATATGTGCACCCCTAATCACTTATATAACCACGCAAATTTTTTATATCATTTCTTTTACAGCCAACTCCTACCTAATGTGCTACTTAACACAGAAGTTAATGCATTTTCAAGAAAACAATCCTCAGGGCGCAGCTTTTTCTTTGCTTTGTATGGAAAAGAAAAAGAACCAACACAGGTATAATCAAAATCTGATGCCTTGCGCTTTTATACATTTGGAGATACCTTTGATCATGGTTATATTTGGTGATTCATGCTGTTACTAGGATTTGGTTTAGTTCATTAGTTATTTTTATCATTTCAATTTAATGTAGGTTTCAATGACAGAGAAAATTGAGTAAGCAATATTTCTCCTGTTGATTATTGTGGTTTTCTCACCCTATTTCTTCTATAGCTCCCAATTTTCTCCTCCTTTGGTAATTCTTGTTTCTAATTATAAGTTTCCATGTTATCATTTTTCTCCTATTCCATGTCACAATCATATCATTCCAAAGTATCTAACAACAAGCCTTAATCTCAATGTTAATCGCATAATAGAAATAATATTCACTGTTCCCTATTAGTAACTACGGAACTAGGTCTCAAACCCTCAATAATAAGGTTAGGTTAACACGTCTTCAGAAGCAAAAAGATATTCAGAAATAAGGACCATAAAAATTAAACTACTGCAATTGTAACTATTGAAGATGCATGAAGTAGTATGCAGGTATTGCCGGATAAATACCTGATATCTTTTGGGATCAGAACATTCACAATAAAGTGATGATCACCTCTAACTGAAGGTTTGTTGACATCTGGAACTCCCAAGCGTGGAAGTTTCACTGCATCACCAGGCTGAATCCCACAGGGGATTCGAAGATCTTTAATACCTTGAACAGTTTCTACCTGAAATTTTAAATTATTCATTAAAGATAAAAAGAATTCTCAGACACATGGAAAATTAAGGACCAGAAGGGCTTCAGTGTATAATGACTCGCGTAGAGACAAACTTACAGAACATACGGATACTTGCTTTACATTTTATGGTGCTTGATATGAGCACAAAAAACCAAAGTGCTTGATATGAATGGAATATGTATGAAATAACTAATTTTAAGTGGTTTTATCCTTGTATTCAAGTAGGCCTCCCACAATTGCGGAGTCAATTTAGACTGGATGCCCAACTTGGCATGATAGCCCAATTAGTTTGTTGTGACATTTGTTCATCATAGCCCCAGTTTTTGAAGTTACTATCCCACATAGGTTCCTTTGGAGTTTTTGGTGGCACTATATTCACTTGGACTTACTTACTCTACCTATGGCCAACTTATTCGAGTTTGGTTGCAAGGGAAATTGCTGGTCCTAGGTTCCTAAGCATCTCAACAGTAGGCTATGTTAAGAATGTGGTGCTCCTACAAGCTGATGACTAAAACATAATTTGGCCAAAAAAATAATACAAATCATAATCAAGTTCCCATATAGGACGTTGGTAACATCAAACCAATAGGTTCAGATATTAGCATATGCTTTAGAAGCTATTTTTAAGTTAATCTGGAAGCAGGGAGAATTCAAACACCATGGGGTATTCGGTCTTGAGAAAAAACTAGACTCCACTTCATCACAAGATTCTTGTTTAAGGCATGATATAACACAATTCTAACTAATTTATCCATATGGAATGCACTAACAGCCTCCAAAAACTGGACAAAGTCCAAGTTAGATTTAGAAGGTAAAAGACTAGCCATGCCCAATCCCACTTTCAATTCTTGCATTTCTTGGCAAGATTCTAAAAACAAAAAAGTTGAATAAGGCATAGAAATCATCTTTAACAGCAGTTTATAACCAATGTCTTTTCCCTTGCTCTCTACTTATTTCATAATTTAGAAGGGGCTATTGGTCTATGTTAAGTAAACAGCATAAGCATGTTGAGGAATTTAAATTTGTACTGCTTTGTGGGTTTATTTATGGTTCAAGCATAACTAGTAGAAGTCTTTATGAGGACAAGAAAAATATCATTTAGCATTTCATAACTTAATTCAATATAACATCAAATTTTTTCAATTTTACTGGTTTTAATTAGAATTATTTCCATGTGATATTTAGTGACTTTGAGGTAATGTGTGTGTTAATTTTCTGAACTTATGTACAACTTTTTATAATAATCCATCTATCAGTATAAACTTGTATATTCAATTTGGAATGATGCTCTCTGAACAAATTTGTAACTAAATTCCTTCCAATATCTTATGGGCTACCCCTCACCTTACAAAGAATTGAAACCCCTTGTAATATATTAAGGGATACATTCACTTTGTAATATACTAGCCAAACACATTAAGGCTGATGATTAAATTAATATGAGGTAACAAAAAGTCAACAAGTACCTTCACCACTGTCCCAAGTATTGCCTCGGTGTAGTCAACATTGATCTTTGAGTAAAGATTGAGACCGTCCCTCCAAATTCCTTGCTTTACTCCTATACGGAGGACTACGAAGAGGTCACCAGCAAATCCCCTAGAGAGAGAAATGGCTCTGTTATTGCAAGATACAAGTTTCCTATGTACAAAAAATTCTAACCAAAATATATAAGATGGAAACAAACGTGAGAAGAGAAACTAATTCATTAAGATTCTCAAAACAAAATGACTAAATAAAAATAAGACGCCCAAAGCTCAAGCTGAATCTCCCTTCTTGTGTCTGATAGAGACTATTGTATTAAACAAATTAACAAGCTTTACTTCAGAGCACTTGCCTTCATTACTTAATACCATTACTCTTAGATAACAATAAAAACAAAAGAAAAGGTGAACAGGAAATCAAAAGAATACAGAAATATAAAAATGAGTCATTTACCCAATATTGAAGAAAAAGGTTCCTGAATATGGATAGAATCAAAGGAGTCATGAAGCAGCTTGACCCCGTTAAGCATGGAAGGGTCCAGCTTTAATATAAGACCACAGGGAACCTACTAATACATAACAGACTGGGATAACACCACTTAACAAAACCAACAAGAGAAATAGCCCCTTTTTAGGAAAGAGAACCAAGATTCCAAAGTTCTTCACTTCTTCATATTGCTTTCCACTTCTCTCAATTCCAACCCTAAGATCAATCCTACTCAATTTGGCTGCTTAGCCAACTATTAAGTCAAAAACCAGAAATACCATCACAATCTACTATCAACTCACCCTACTTGCCGGCCAAGGAAAAAAGAAAATACTCACCCAACTTCAGATCTCCGAATGAATTCATATATAAAAGGGGAAAAAGAGATTCCCATATGCAAAGACCAACATAAAGAAAACTTGACTAGATTAATACCTTTTCTTATCAACATTGCCTTCTCCACGTATTCGCTTTGTGAAACCATCAGCAACACCAGGGGGTATGATTATTCTCATACTCCGTTTCACTTTTACTTTACAGCAGCCACTACATCTTCGACATTTGTCAGTGATTATCTTGCCCTTGCCACCACAGCTTGAGCAAGTAGAAACCTAGAAATAAAACATATTACCTATATAACATAAGCTAAAGATAAGAACTGAATTCTAAAATTAAATAACAGGTCAGGTAACAAAAAGTTAAAGTTAAACAATTGCTCTTGGGCTTACTACTTATAGTTTTGATTAATGACAGAAATTGTGCAGCTTATCCTTTTAGCGATGCCCAGGGCGCAAGGTGCAATTTAGGCATAGAACCATTATATTGCCTAAGGTCTTAGTGTCTAACTCTCATCCAAATTTTCAAAATTCGTAGAGTCAGCGCAATAGCATACAATTATATTATATGTTCAAAGCTAACGGGAAAAAAAAATAATTGCAGAAGGAAAAAGGACTAGGAAATAATCAAATAATATTAATCTAAAAGATTCCTAAGAATCTGCTAATCTATCCTTACAATCACATGGAAAAGGAGATGAGATGTATTTTACTACTAATTTACAAGAGTATTCATACAGAGATGAGAACTTTATGCAAGGAAATAATCAAATAATATTAATCTAAAAAATTCCTAAGAATCTGCTAATCTATCCCTACAATCACGTCTACAATCAAGATATAGTTTGTAACAAAATCCAAGCACATAGCCACCAAAAAGTGACAGCTCTTTATTCTTTCCTTCGCCCTCCTCGTTCTTCTTTAAATTTTGCTTCCTTTTTGACTTGTTTTTGCATATCCTCTTTTTCTTTTCCTACCAAATCTAGCTATTTCCCACAACATGGAGGTACAAAAGTTTATTCCATTCTTCCCATTTAATATGAGAATGCCAAGTTTAAATGTAACACTTGAGTTTTGGTGCCCAATTAGCTCAACAAATAGCATGATTTAATCCTATTATTCAAGTTTTATATAAAGTATATAGATACTATGAATGCAGAACTACAATTCCTTCCATAAGTTGGCAAGAAAACTGAAAATAGAAAACAACAATTTAGAAAAGAAAAATTGGAGAATAAACAACTATTGCATCATCAATCACTTTAATGTTGTCATGAGGATATAATACCTCTATTGCCACTCCAAATGGAGTCCTTTTGGATTTCGTTGACCCTCCTTTACCTCCACAATCAGTACATGATTTTATGCAACTACTAGTTTTAGCACCTGTTCCGCCGCAATCATTACATGTTTCAAGATAGGATACCATAATTTCACGCTCTCCTCCAAAAATAGACTCTTCAAAGTTCAAATGAAGTTCATACCTACAATATTATGAAATTCAAAGTTAGAAAATAAAGAATAATTTACTCAAAAGTGAGTTGTTGCTCCAAATCAACACAAATAATAATATAACAATAATTAAAAGTATAGCTTCTATCTCCTTTTTCAATCTAATATTTTAAACATTAAGGTTATATTGAGAAATATACTTTTATATTACAAATTTGTAATTTTAGTTTGCATTTTATAAGCCATAAGGTTAAGTTTGACAGTTTGCTTTTTGGTGTCTTAACATTTTTCTTAAAGATCTAAGTATATTATGTGATGGCCAGAAAAAATCGTCCAAGTAGACAGTTACCAAATGTCAAGATCGTTGCTTCCATTATTTCTCAAATTGAAGTTAAAGCCTCCTGGTTCACCCATTCCACCGAAGAACCCATCGGAACCACCAAAGAATGCATTATACACTTCGAATGGATCAACCTAAAGATGAACATTGATCATAAAACATGAAGCATAATCATGCATCCCAAATATTACAAATCTATAACCACAAAACAACCACACCCACCCACCTAAACTATGCGTTGACCCAAAACAAATTAATAAAAAGAAGAGCAAGGTGGGGTAGATGAGAGGAGATTACTAGTGAACATAAAGCATGCCATTTGGTACTTGCAGAGTGCAATAGAATTAGCCATTATCTTACCGCTGCTGAATAATCACCTGATCCATCATATTCTCCTTGTAAACCTGCCTCACCGAAGCGATCATATAAAGATCTTTTCTCATTATCTGATAGGACCTACATAAATGCATCATTATGACACAACATAAAAAGATGAATATACTGCAAGTGCAATACCATCAATAGCTTTGATGCTTGGACTCCTAAAAATGGAGTACCCGTTTCAACATGGCACGATCTTAGACACAAGTAACATTGCCTAATATCCAAGATACAGGAATATAACTAAAAAAGATGCGAAAGTAGGATATTTGAGCAAGGGCTTGTTATGAATTCAATAAAATAGGATATGTTTCTTAAATTAAAAAGTATTGAGTAATCAATTTAATTTAATGAAGATGTGAGCAAGGATAACAATGGCTTTTCTTTTCCTTTAGTTAATTTTTCTTTTAAAATGACAGAAAATTGTAATGAGCTTCTTTTCTTTGAATCACAAATAGGCCTCTCGAATAGCAATATGCAAATAGGCTTTTCAATTTTCCAAACAGGGTTTTGAGTTTAAAAACCTGGACCTTAAAAATTTTGTAGACCTAAGTAACACTTGTTAAGTCACCTGCTTAAGTGCTAAGGCACGGTGGAAAATCAAGATTTCACCTTTGACCTTCACAGGCGAGGCTACTTTTATTGGGTGCTTACTTTACTGTGCTTTGGCTTCAACACTAGGCGACAAAAAAGCTAGCTTCTAAAGCCAATTTTTGTGTAAAACTTAAATACCATTATTTATTTCACTGACGCGGTGAAGCAACTATTTAAGTTTCCTTTATTTATTTATTTTTATTTTAAAACTCTAACATCATTATTTACTTCACTGAAGCGGTGCAGCTAACTTTTTAAGTTTCTTTTGCTTTTTTTTTTCTTTAACTCAAAGAAATTTAAGTCAGTTTCGCTACTTCAGTGAAGGAAATAATTATAAACTTACTAATCATCAATTTTATTATGTTAAAATTTTGTTAAATCATCAAAACACAAAACTTCAACATCCTTCAAACACTCAAGCTCTTCAAAACCAAAGGTAGACACTGCCAATCAAAAGTAAACATGTTCCCCCACCCCCTACATTCTTTATCTATTGTACTATTTGTTTTCCTTTTAATTCTTTTCTCCTTGTCTATTCTTTATTTATCTTTCTATATAATTTTTTTTCACTAATTTTTTGTAATAGACTAATCAAGGGAATTTAGAACTAATGTCTAATGATGACTTCAATTTCATGCTTATGCTGCTTTTATTTTAAATATATTAGTAAGTGAATTATTAGACTTAAACAAAAATTTGAATTTATAAAATTGAATTATATTAAGAGTTAAAACAACAACTACATTTTTGAGAGTCCAGGAGGATTGGAAGAAAAGAATGCACTTTTACAAGGAAAAGCTTTAAAACAACAATACTAACCTCATATGCAGCACTTATCTCTTTGAACTTCTCTTCTGCACCAGGAGTCTTATTCATATCTGGATGATACTGTTTTGAATGATATATCAATTATCGCACAATATGTGAACTAAAGAATAAGTTAAAACATAACGGGCAAAGTCACACAACTAGGACTTGACCTAGTAGTTTTTAACCATCCAATTGAGGATCAGCATCCAAGGTCTCTCTCCCTCTCTCTCTCTCTCTCTCTCTCTCTCTCTCTCTCTCTCTCTCTCTCTCATACGTCAAATATAGTAAAATAACTGGTGCTAGTCCAATTAATCGTGACATGTGCCAATGGCACATCATGTTCTTTATTTTTCGTATTACTAAAATTGAGCTCAAGACGAAGCTCGAGATTGCAGATTTACTTAAAGTAACAACATGACAACATCCGTTTGCCCGACCAGAATGTTCTTACTCTTACAAACAAATGCACTATGGGCAAGTTATCCCAAAAAGAAAAAAACCAACACTCATTTTATAATCTTACACAAACAACATGCTACCCGTAAAGGAAGGGGAATAGAGAAGGGAAAGAATACATTAGAAGACTTTTGAAAGCTCTTTTTTCTATCTCGGTTAGTTAATGTAATGGAAACATAAGGAAGGATATGAAATGAACTAAACCTTGTATATATTTACTACCATTTTGAGACTTATTACTCCATCAACTTTGCAGTGAAACAAATTCAAGGGAAGTCAGTCCACCCAAATATGTTGCAGCCTATAGCTTTGAAAATAGGGGCATAGGGAATTGAAAGAAGCAAACACTATGCAACCTAGAAGAAAAGGAGAATGAGGGAAATAAAATATCATAAGGTTTATGAAAACTCTTTTTCCTTCCTCTAATTTTGTTAAGATAATGGAAATTTAAGGGCAAGAAATGAACTAACAAGTGATATATTTACTATCCTCTTAAACCTTTAAAATTCCATCTACTTTCCAATCATCCTCATGCATAGAGAGTCAATTTACCCAAATATTTAGCATAAATCCTGGTACACTCAAGCAAAAATCATAAGCTGATCATCAGAAACCCGACCTACATGCAAACCCAGATAGTTCACTGCCCCTGAAAGATTTTAAAAGATAATATTAATCATTTTAGGATTCTGATTACATTCTTTCTCTACATAAAATAGAAAATATTGGACTGATTCCACAGGTGTTAGAACCAAAGACAGTCCATAGCTTCAGATTAAACTGAAAATAAGAATACAAAGACATCACAATAATTAAAATTCACCATTCCAATTATAGAAAGGTAGCATGAATATCTCAAAGCAACACTCGGCATTTGAAGCAACTAGGTCATTGGTTTGAGATCAACTCGATGCAAGAACTCTATGGAACTGGATTATCTCATAGGTTAATTCAGTCTTCCAATGGATGAATATAAAAATAGAGGACGAAATATGGTAATGGCGTGTAAACATTAAAAACTCGTATGAGTTCCTAATAGTTTAATCTATAACCTATGTTTTTACATTTTTCTTTTCAACTCTGATTAAAAACCTAGACAGATTGTTTCCTAAAATGGTTAATCTTAAATCAAATAGACGGTCTCATTAATCTACTACTTTATATCCCTTAATTTCATTCCATTTAGCATGAAAAAGAAAATGGCAAGGCAACAACACTCATTACTTTCAAGCTATCCATAAGAAGCAAAGATTATATCATTTCAAACTAAAAAAAAAAAAAATGAAATCCAATGTTATAAATTCAATCCTCCCAAAAGATGGAGTAATGTTAGACAACTGCGAAATTCTAAAACAAACAGCAAGCTAATTGGAGAAAGCGACGAACCTTGCGAGCAAGACTCCTGTAAGAGGTCTTAATCTCTTGCAAAGTGGCACCACGACTGACGTTCAAAGTGGAATAATAATCGGAGCCAGAGGCGGCGGCCCTGATTACGGCGCTGTGACGGCATTTCCTCTTGATGATACCAAGACGATAGTAAGGGGCGTGGGGTTTGCAGAAGAATTGAGATTCGCTCCATCTCAAGCCCAAGACAGAGGTTCTACTGACACTGCCAGGAATTAGAAACGAGTTCTGTCTAATCCCACAATTGTACGGCGGATACGATGTTGCCATTATTCTTGCTCTTATTAGCAGAGGCTTGGGGTTTTGCAATTTTGTTGAGGTTTTAGCACCACCTCAATCTGTCCTCTTGTTTCTTTTCTGGGTAAATCATCCAACAATGCTTATTTTTTTATCATTCCATTATTAAACTTATAAAATCGTTTTTTCATAATTGATACTAAAAATTTGAATAATTATATTATAACTTTTCAAACACGTTTCTATATTATTTAAATTTAAAAAGCTAGTTTTATACTATAATAATATTTTAGTTTTAGGATATATGTTACTTTAAATATAATTATTTATTATTTTACTAAAATCCTTCAAATAATCTCAAAATGAAATATAATTTCTCGTACATTTTAACCTACTAAATAATTAACTTATTTGTTATAAATTATTCATACTAAATTTAAGTAAATGATAGACTCACCCAACTATTAGCTTGTTTCTATTTTAGTCATCAAGGTTTAAAATTTTCTATTTTAGTCACTAATATTATCAAAATTTTATATTTTGGTCATTCCTTCGTTAAATCACCAATGGTGACTTCTTTTTATTGGCATAATAACAATTTAGGTCTTCAATATTTATAGATTCTATTGATTTAGTCCTAAATCTAAAATATTATACAAATTTAACCCACAATTTTACATATTTTGTCAACTCAATTTTGATTCTTAAAAATAATAAATATATTTAAAAGTTTATTTTTCAATAAAAATACATACAAATTTATAAAATATTTAAAAAAATAAATGAATATATATTTTTAGCAGTTTCTAACATAAAATTTGCTTATTAAAATAATAAGTTTATAAATAAAATAATAACCTCATAAATAAAACAATTTAAAAGGGAAATCCATGAAAAAGACTTATGATTCAACTTTTCCCTTTTTGTTAATATTAATGACAACCATGTTCAGGTTGTGTAAAAAATTATAGCATGTGGTCAAAAAGGATGAGAATCGATTTCTATAGGTTGTTGCCTGTAATGAGTTTGTTGCGTTTGAGGACGGACATGATTAAAGATATATAGGTGAGGATGGGGTCTTAAAGACCTATTAGGTGGAAGGCCTGGTCGATAGCTCCACAATTGATTCCTAATTCGATGGCGCGACCTTGGAGAACAATGAAATCAAAAAGTTTAGAGTAAATGATATTAGTATTGATGGTTGTAAGAAAAGGTGGTGCCCAACCCTAAACAAATTTGATGCTGACTAAGGAACAAGGCCAGATGTATGATAAAATTTATTATTTATAAAATAAACTAAAAGGAAAAGGAAAGTTTGAATCTGATTTAAATCTTGTTTGTGAGGTTTTTTAAAAATATTTTATTCATAAAATGAAATTATTATTTTAATAAATAAATTTATGTCAGAAAAAGAAAAATTGGTATTCATTTATTTATAATTTTATATGTATTTTTATTGAAAAATGAACTTTTAATTTTTGGGTTTTTAAAGTCTTTTTTTTATTTTGAATTTTTAAGAAGTAAGATTAAATTGACAGAATCTGTAAAGTAAATAGTTAAACTTAAAATTAGAACTAAATTGATAAAATCTATAAATATTGGAAGGTTAAATTTTTATCATCCAAATAGAAAAAGAGGCCACCATTAGTGATTTAACAGAGGAGTGACCAAAATATTAAATTTTAATAATGCTAGTGATGAAAATAGAAATTCTAAACCTAGGTGAACAAAATAGAAACACACAAATAGTTGGATGATTATTTTTACAATTTATCCTTAACTAAGTTACATGGTATTTATTATTAATTGTTTATACTTGGTTAAGGATCAATCGATGATAATAAATTAACAATGATTATATGTTTAATGTTAGAGAGCGAATAACACAACAAATATGGAACGATTTAAGTAATTAGATAACTTCATAGAATATTTATCTTTCTTGTTAATTTTATTAGTAATCGTATTGTTGAATACTTAATGTATTATAAACAATGGTTTGATTTTAAGTTTTGTTACTTATTTAGAGATTTTATTTCTCAAGTCTTATTGATATTTTTTATAATAATTATTTTTTAAATTTTAAAATTATAATTATAATTTATACTACTAAACATGATATAAAAATTATAATGTAATTATATTTTATCAATCAAATATGTACGATAAATCGAAATTCTTTGTAATTGCTACACTAGTAATTACAGTCAATTACTTTTTGGTGTTTAAACGTACAACAACCCTATGTTTGAATTGAGGTTATACAAAAGAAATTAAAAGAAAGGGAGAGAGGCTTGGATCTAGAATTATCTCTTACTTTCTTTAAAAAAGTCAAATGTTTAATTATCTCAAATCGAAGGAAAAACTTTGGAAAGAAAAGTAAATATCTTTTTTACCCTCTTTATTTATACATAATTATATTATAAAGAAGGTTATGATTGTAAAAAAAAAACACTGTATTTAATTATTTTCATTTATTTCCGCCATTTAACCAAAACAAAAATGTTTAAATTTACTTTCCTTTCCTTTATTAATTTTAATAATTTTAACAATTGAAACAAAATAATATGTAATCATTTCCTTAAACAAAATAATATGTAATCATTTCCTTTCTTTAACCTTCTTTTCTTTTTTTTTTCTTTCATTTCTTTTCTTTTACAATTAGAAAGTGTTTGGTATAATGGATAGTAATAATTGTTGCAAATACATTAGTGAAATAAATAGTAATGTAAAATATTAATTTAAATCACAAGATCAAACCATAACAGTATAGATATGTATATAATCTAATAAATAGAAATTGGAAATAAAACTTGATCGAAATTGTGTACTTGTAGTTAGGCAGAAATCTGAGTGGTAGTTGAGGCCTATTTTCATAGTTTCCTTAAGACAAATTTAGTCGCTCCTTTGGTGCTGGAGAAATGTTGGGCGATTGTCTCCCAAGATACAAAAAGAGATGAGCACAGCAACAGCATGCCTACAGTGATCAACGAACTATAACCTAGCTTTCTTCTATCACCAAAAATAGGCTCAAAATATGAGAGAAAAGATCTCAAAATTTTTGTAGGAAAAATAGAGAAAAATTCAATGTGTTTTTCTCTTACAAATTATTTCGGTTTAAATAAAATATTCAAAATGAAAGAATTTTTGGATTTTTTTTAACTAATGGAGCCATTAATGTCTATGAATTAAGGAGCCATTAAAAACCCAAATTAACGTTTGAATTAAAGGAGCCATTAAACTCAATTCAATATTCGTCCTTTTAATTCCAAACAGAATTTGAAGGGATAAGTTCTGCTAAGGAAAAATCAAAATTACGTATTGGGCTAAAATATTTGTAGGCCTAGAAGGGCCCAGTCGATCCAGACATTGCGTGTCTCCCACGTCGTGCAGGTGCGCTCCCGACCCCTACGGGTTTGGATTCGCACCCCTGCACGTGAGGGAGAGCATTAGCTTAGTCATTCAATAACCACCAAGTTAGTTATATATATACATATTCCACATTTGATATCTAACTAATGTGGAACTGAACTTTCTATTTTCCTCAACATAATTCATAAGTGGCTTACTTTGAACATCGATTTCTCATTCATCACTCAACCATTTTGAGCATATGATATACCATTGTAAAGGTCTCATGAGGTAGAATATAAAACCATAATTTTATGATTCAAATCTCCATCTTTACCAATCGAGAATATGCTTCAAAGTTTCCAAAAATCTATTTTTTCCAACAATCCCCCACATGCATGAAATTGATAGTTTTAATGAAAAACATTGACTCGATGTGGTGATAGAACCTACAATCAATAGTTGCATAGGATAGGTAGGTGCCAACCCTTGAACATTCTCTTGTGAAAGTATATTTACTTTAGTAGCTGACTAGTAGACGAGATGTCCTTCAACGGTTCTGACGTTTATGTAAACGATATTATACCTCACACAACTACCTATCTGGTAAGGTTTTAGTTCTCATGGGTATGTTCATATGGTTGTGAACATCTCTTGGTTCTGCAAGAATTTGAGAGAACTATACCCTAGTAGTCTCCTTGAAGCGACCCCACTTCACTCTCACATAAGTGACTTATGTTGCTTGCCTCATTGAAACACACAATGGTTGTTAAAAGCATTGCTTAACCTATCCCACTTTTAAGCACAGTTTATATCATAGGAATAAACTTGGGGTAAGAACCCCATAGTGATCTCACAAGGTCTATGCAAGTAAGTTATCCTTTTGAACTTAAATCTTGGGATCTCTAGTCAACTAAGTTGGGTTTTCCTTCACATAGCGCCTTTAATTTCCATAGGCTTTAGTCTCATTCCTTTTGATGTTTTATCAACCTGGTCTTGATTTAGGCCTTTAGTTAGCAAATCTGCAATGTTATCTTTTGATTTTACAAAATCAATAGAGATAACTCCATTCGAGATTAGTTGTCTAACGGTATTGTGTCGACAACGCATATGTCTCAACTTACCATTATACATTAAGTTATGTGCTCTACCAATTATTGCTTGGTTATCACAATATATGCATATTGTGGGCACAGGCTTTGGCCAGTCAAGAATATCCTCCAAGAAGTTTCAAAGCTGTTGAACCTCTTCTCCAGATTTGTCTAGAGCTACAAACTCAAATTTCATTGTGGATCTAATTATAATCATTTGTCTTGAGGATTTCTATGACATAGCTTCTCCTCCCAATGTAAAAACGTATCCACTTATGCCTTTGGCATCTTGAATATCAGATATCCAACTAGCATTGGAGAATCCTTCTAAAATAGTAGGATCTCTGGAATAATGTAGTCTGTAGTCCCGAGTATATCTGAGATATCTCAATACCCTCACAATTGCTTTCTAGTGGTTTTCCCCTAAATTGCTTGTGAATCTGTTTAAACTGCTTACAATGAAAGCAATATCTGATCTAGTATAGCTCATAAGGTACATTAGACTGCTTATGACCCTTGCATATTCCGCTTGGTCAATACTTTCACATTTGTTTTTGGATAGATGTTGGTTCATATTTATTAGAGTTCTGGCTATACCAAAATCATCCTTGCTAAATTTTTCAAGAATCTTATACACATAATGTGACTGAGTCAATATGAGACCTTCAGATGACCTCTTGATTTAGATGTCCAAAATCACATCAGCTAGTCACATATCTTTCATGTTAAAACTTGAATTTAACATGTCTTTGGTATGTTTTACCATTTCATTGTTACTTCCAACAATGAGTATGTCATCAACATATAAGCATATGATTATATACTTAATGTTGGTAGTTTTGACTGAGTATGCCATCAACATATAAGCATATGATTATATACTTAATGTTGGTAGTTTTGACATTCACACATTTGTCACCCTTATTAATCTTAAAGCCATTTGTCATGTAATACCCCTTACCTGTATCTGACGCCAGGATAGGGTACGAGGCGTTACCTTACTAAAACACATGCAACCATTCAAACTCAAGCCAACGAAATGTGTAACAGCCCGAATTTGGGCTTAGTCGGAATAGTGATTTCGAAATCACTTACCCAAGGTTTGAGAAAATTATTTTAGCATTATTTTATATGTTATAGCATCTTTTTAAGGTGCATGAAAATTTTGGTAAATTAATTTACTCGATTGAAGGCTTAATTGCGAAAAAGCACTAAATCGCATAAAAGGTAAAAGTTACGAATTATTAGTAAGAGTCGTTAAATAGCTTGAGAATCAAAATTTAGGGTGTTTAAAGGGAAATTAGGCCCTTGGAATTGAGGTTGGCCGGCCATGACAAGAGAAGAGAAAAAAAGTCAAAGAGTAGGTGTATGTTGAGTGATAGAATCAATAAAATAATACCTAATGGCCTAGCCTTCATTTTTGCATCATTTCTTCTTCTTCCTTAACGATTTTATCAGGAAAAATGAGGGTTTGAAAACTTTAAAAATTTTAGAAACATTTAGCACTCATAAGTAAGTGATTCCTAAGGCTTTTCTTGATAATTTTTGCATTTTTGAGACCCTTGTAGCGTAAGCTACCTATTGAGGGGTGTATTGTGCAAAATGGTTGAAAGTTTAGAAATTCACCATGAATGCATAAGTGCTATTTGCTTGAATTTCATGAAAAAAATGGATCATAGTTCTCTAATAAACAATTTTTGTGAAAGAATTTGTATGAAAACACCTAGATTGAGATTAGTTGTAAAGTTGGTAAATTTAGTAGTAATTGTATGAAATAATGAGAATTTGGGGCTATCATAAGAGCGAAAAAGATTCAGTTAGGCTTGGTTAATGAGAAAATTCGATAAAAATTGATTTTCAAGCCTAGGGATAAAATGGTTATTTTGCCAAAGTTTAGGGGCAAAATGGTCATTTTGCTAAATTATGATTTCTTGAATGTTTAGATTAGATTGGTGATTAAAATTAGTGGGTTTGCATTCGTATAGATCAAGAGGAGTGTGGAGTCAATCTCAACCGTGGCAAAGGCAATGTCCCAGAGTAAATTTTACATTTTCCCGTATTTTGTACCGAGGTAAGTTTATATGTAAATGATACCTCTATTATTAATGTTTTTTTCTCATAAATGCCTTATATGATATGTGGTTAAATGTTATTAACATTGAATGAAAATGTGAGAAATGAGAGTACGGGTAAAATTTCATAAATTATCGATAAAAGTGGGCTAAGTGCGAAACCACCATAAATTGTTGATGAAGGTGGGCTTAGTGCGAAACCACCATAAGTTATTGATGATGGTGGGCTAAGTATGAAACCATCATAAGTTATTGATGATGGTGAGCTAAGTACAAAACCACCGTAAGTTATTGATGATGGTGAGCTAAGTGCGAAACCACCATAAGTTATTGATGATGGTGAGCTAAGTGCAAAACTACATTATCATTAATGTCACAATGAATGGCTATGTGCAAAATTATCTTGTATGAATTATTGCATGGATATGTATATTGTGGAATCATTTAAATGAAATTTATGAGTGTTATGGCAATAAATAAGTGTAAGGAATGTATGTGTTAATGAGATGCGCTTTATGCGTAAAAATTGTGTGGAGTATATTGGGTAAGGTGTGGGACGAGTAAGTGAATTCATGTTTTGGAAGTATCGGTATAGTTGAGCTACATTTTTTATTATTCAATGCATAGTTAAGGTATTAAATGTTTTCATATAGACTTACTAAGCCTTATGCTTACCCCTCTCTTTTCCATTTTCCTTTAGTGCCGCTTAGCTAGCTCGGGGATCATCGGACATCAGAGACCTTGTTCACACTATCGACTTGTTCACTCGGTATAGTTAGATTTAAGTATTTTGAGAAATGGCATGTATAGAAACTAAACTTAGTTTATATTATTTATTTTGGGCCAAATGTGTTGGCATGAATTTGAAAATATTCCATTTTGTATAAGGCCAAAAGTATTGGCTGATATTTATATCGGGTTAATGAATGAAATGTTGATGTTTCATGATTAAGCAAAATGGTGTGATGAATGCAATTGTTAGGGTAGTTGTATGATGGTTGTTTAAATTGATCATATTAAGTTGTGTGGATGCCAAATTATGGCTATTGGTTGAGTACCTTAGTCTTGGTATATTTGAGTATGCCTTTGTAATTATTTCAGGGCGGTAAAGAGGTTTGGTAGATAGCCTATTTTTGTCCACCGGGTAGACACACGGGCGTGTTAATAGGCTGTGTGTCCTCTACACCCTAAGTTGAAAAATTAAATGCCTATCAGTGTACCACACGGGCATGAGACACGGTTGTGTGTCTCAACCATATAGAGGACATGGCCAGCACACGGGCGTGTGCCACGGCCGTGAGTGTGATGACGTCAAAAACAGAATGACACGGGCCACGACACGAGCGTGTTATGGCCGTGTAAGGAACACGGGCTGGGCACACGGGTGTGTGACCAGGCCGTGTGAAAACCCCTGCAGGTTGATGTTAGAAATTAATTCCACACGGATGAGGGGTACGAACGTGTCCCTAGGTGCTTAGGCCGTGTGAGGCACACGGGCCATCAGTACAGCCATGTTTAGAGGCCACACGGGCGTGTTGCCCTTCCACACGGGCGTGTGGCCCTTCCACACGGGCGTGTGGCCCTTCCACACGGGCGTGTGGCCCTTCCACACGGGCGTGTGACCTGTTTTTAGTAGTTTTGAAGAAGTTTTCTTAAGTGCCTGAAATGGTCCTGGGTTGTTTCTAAACCACGTTTTCGGCCTCGTAGGCCCATGTAAGGGTTTGTAAGACAATATTTGAAAATTTTTTAAATTGGGACGCATTTCCATGAGTTTAGATTGAATGGTTGCAATTTTAGAAAGGTAACGCCTCATATCCTATCCTGGCATCGGAATGGGTAAGGGGTGTTACAAAATGCAGCCCAATTTAACACTTTTTCGAACATTGTCCTATGGTCCTTCAAATAGGCCTACGAGACCTAAAACATGATTTAGAAACAATCCGGGACCATTTTAGGTACTTGAGAAAGTTTCACTAAAAACTACTAAAAATAGGGCACACGCCCGTGTGGCTTCTAGACATGGCCGTGCTGGTGGCCCGTGTGGTTCACACGGCCTAAGCACCTAGGGACACGCCCGTGCCCCTCGTCCGTGTGGGTTTATTTATTAACATTGAACCTACAGGGATTGTCACACGACCTGGTACACGCACGTGTGTTTAGCCCGTGTCCCTCACACGACCATGACACGCCCATAACGCAGCCCGTGTGCAAAAACTTGGGTATTCTTTTTCTGACTTTAGTAATCACACGACCGTGGCACACAGCCGTGTGCTAGGCTGTGCCCTTCACACTGTTGAGACACGTGGCCTTGTCTTAGTCCGTGTGTTTACTACTGGGCATTTAATTCTACTAATTCAAGATGCAGGCGACACACGACCTAAACACACGCCCATGGGGCTGGCCGTGTGTCACACACTGCCTAAACACACGCCCATGGGGTTGACCATGTGTCTACCCATGTGGACAAAATAAGGCTATCTACCAAGCCTTTTTACCACCCTGAAACAAGAATAATCACATACCATAACATAACAAGCCTCAAATACTCAACCAATGGCCATAATTTGGCATCCAAACATATTCTCATAAAACCAATGCAATCAAGTATGCATGTTATAAAAGCCTCATTTGCATTTATCAACTATTATCAAATATTAACCAATATCTTTAGCTTTATAAAAAATGGCGTATTTCAAATTCAAGCCAACACATTTGGCTCCAAAATAATATGACACTTAACAAAAGAATATAATCCTATACATGCCATATTCACTATACCAAGTGCTTCAATGGATAGTGTGAGCGATGACTCCGACGTTCTTTGATCCTCGAGCTATTTAGGCGGCACTAAAAAAAATGGAAAGGAGAGGGGTAAGTATAAAGCTTAGTAAGTTATAAGTAAATAAATAACAACAATTTACTAAGCCATGTCATACTTTCAATACATCACAATTCATACATGATACAAAGAATGGCCACAACCATAACTTACTCAATTCCTTCCTTTACTAATCATACAACATACTAATGAGTTCACATTTAATACAATTCATTTAGATACCTGCACCATTCGCGAAAATCATCATAATATCTCTCAAACTTATCACTAACTGAGATTTCTAGTTGAACTATTCAGAATACGAAAGGATATTTGGTGAGCCTCCAACGTAAGGTATCGAGCCGATGCCGTGTCCCTGACATGATCTTACACTAGCTCACATATCAAGTTGACGCCATGTCCCAGACATGGTCTTACACTGACTCTCAATGTATCGAGGCTGATGCCATGTCCTAGACATGGTCTTACACTGGCTCTCCTCTATCCGTGCCGATGCTATGTCCCAGACATGAACTTACACTGACACATTTCCAAGTCGATGTCATGTCCCAGACATGGTCTTACACTAGTTTGTCTAACGAGGCCGATGCCATGTCCCAGACATGGTCTGACACTAGCACTCATATCAATGCCGATGCCATGTTCCAGACATGGTCTTACATTGGCTAGCACATATCCGTGTCGATGCCATGTCCCAGACATGGTCTTACACTAACATGTAACGAGGCTGACGCCATGTCCCAGACGTGGTCTTACACTAGCACTTGTATCAACCCTAGTATAACAGCATGAGTATCCGGTCTATTCTTAAAGTTCAACTGGGCTCTACTACATAGGTTCTCATCATATCAACACTAAAAATCATCATTTAGCCCTTTTTTTTGGCTCAATAAATATTCTCGTACATAGTTCACTTCGTAATGTATTATCCTATGATGAAACAATGATTTCATGCATAAAAATTAGTAATGTTGTATTATTTACTTATAACTTACATCGGTATACAAAATGAAAATGATTACTCAGTTTAGTCTATTTGCTTGGCCTTCCCTCGATCTAGGTTCAGATTTTGAAATTCGTGATCTATATAAAAAAAAATTCACTAATTTAATCACCAATTTAATCTAAACAAATCAAGAATCATAATTTGGCAAGATAACCATTTTGCCCCCAGACTTTGGCAAAATGACCATTTTACCCCTAGGCTTAGAAATTGATTTTTATCGAATTTCTTTATTAACCAAGCCTAACTGAATTCTTTTCACTCTTAAGGCAGTCCAAGATTCCCATTATTTTACACACTTACTCTTTATTTTACAACTTTTATAACTAAGTCATATCTAAGTGTTTCTATGTAAACTCCTTCACAAAAGTTGTTTATTAGCCAACTAATATTCATTTTCTTCCACAAAAATTCAGCAAACAATATAGACACTCTCATGGTAAAACCCTAGACTTTCAACCATTTTGCAAAATGGTCCTCTCCTTAGAAATCCCATGCTCTAATGGTCTAAAAAATATAAAAATATTAAAGAAATACCATGAAAATCACTTATTAGAGAGAAAAGTAAGTGGCTGCAAATTTTGAGCTTCCAAACCCCAACAATGGATGAAAATTTCAGTGGTAAGGATAAAGAAATGAAAAGATGATGTCTAGTTCTTAGGCTATTATTTTTACTAAATTAAGTCACCTAACTTTGACTTTTCTTCTTTTCTTGTCTCATATCCCCCTTGGCTGGCCATACAACATTAAATGGGCCTATTTTCTCATTAAAGACCCCCAATTTTAGTTTTATGACCAATTAACACCATTTGCTAATAAAATCAAACTTTTGCCCTTTATGCTATTTAATCATTCTTTGCAATTAAGCCTTCAATCGCGTAAATTAATTCATCAAAATTTTCATGCACTCTTATAAAAATACTATAACATATAAAATAATACTAAAATAATTTTCTCCAACCTTGGGTAAGTGATATCAAAATCACTATTCTAACGAAGCCCAATTTCGGGTTGTTACAATTCTCCCCCTTAGGGATTTTCGTCCTCGAAATCTTACCATTAAAGAGGTTCGAGTACTGATCTCTCATAAGCTCCTCGGGTTCCCATGTGGCCTCCTCGACTCCATGTCTATGCCATAAGACCTTTACAAGCGCTATGCTTTTATTCCTCAATTTCTTGACCTCTCGATCTAAAATCTTAACTGGTTTTTCACTGTAGGTCATATCTGGACTTATCTTAATCTTTGCCAGTGAAATCACGTGTGAGGGGTCGGAGCGATAACGACGTAACATCAATACATGGAAGACATCATGGATTTTCTCTAACTCACGAGGCAAGGCCAATCGATATGCCACCAGTCCAATTCTCTCAGTCACCTCATAGGGTCCAATAAAGCGTGGACTCAACTTGCCTTTCCTACCGAATCTGAGGACTTTCTTCCACGGAGAAACTTTTAAGAACACTTTATCCTTAACTTGAAACTTGATCTCTTTCCTTTTCAAATCTACGTAGGATTTTTGTCTATCCGAGGCGGCTTTCAGGCAATCTCTGATCACCTTAACCTTCTCTTCGGTCTCCTTGACCAAATCGGCCCCATGTATTTGATTCCTTTTAAGTTCCAACCAATACAAGGTCGTCCGACACTTTTGCCTGTACAAAGCCTCAGAAGGCGCCATTTTAAGACTCGACTGATAACTATTGTTGTAAGTGAATTCAACTAATGGTAAGTACTTCTTCCAACTGCCTTGGAACTTAAGAACACAACATCTCAACATGTCTTTGAGAATCTAAATTACCCTACCGACTAGCCATCGGTCTGAGGATGGAAAGTCGTGCTAAAATTTAGTTTCGACCCTAATGCCTCTTGCAACTTTTTCTAAAACTGAGATGTAAATCTCAGATCTCTGTCCAAAATTATTGACAATGGCACTCCGTGCAGTCTCACTATGCACTCCGTGCAGTCTCACTATCTCGAAAAGGTATAACTAGGCTAGTTTCTCTAGTGAGTAATCCATACGAACTGGTATAACATGATCTGACTTTGTTAGTCTATCCATAACAACCCATACAACATCTTTCTTCTTTGGCGACAAGGGCAGCCCTGATATGAAATCCATGTTAACCCGGTCCCATTTCCACTCAAGAACCATTACAAGCTAAAGTAAACTCGAAGGAACTTGGTGTTCGACTTTTCCTTGCTAACAAATTAGGCACTTAGAGATGAACTCTAATATGTCTCTTTTCATTCCCGACCACCAATATATTTTCTTCAAGTTGTTATACATTTTCACACTGCCCGGGTGAATAGATAAATGACTACTATGTGCCTCTCGCAAAATCATTTGAACAAGCTCATCATTCTTAGGTACACAAATCCTATCCCGATACATTAAACAACCATCGGTACTAACTCTGAAATCTGATTCATTACTCGTCCCGCACTGAGCTATCTTAGCTTACAAATCCCTGTCATTTTTTTGAGGTTCGGCAATCTCTTTCAAAAACATCAGTTTGGCTCTCATCTCAGCTAGGATCGATCCATCATCACTTACAGTCAACTAAGTATTCCTAGCCCTCAAGGAGAATAATGACCTCTTACTCAGGGCATCGTAGACTACATTCACCTTTCTGGGATGATAATCAATTATTAACTCGTAGTCCTTTATCAATTCCAACCATCTTTGTTACTGCAAGTTTAACTCCTTTTGAGTCATCAAATACTTAAGGCTTTTATGGTTGGTGAAAACCTGACACTTCTCGCTGTACAAATAGTGTCTCTAAATCTTCAATGCGAACACTATGGCATCCAGCTCTAAGTTGTGGGTTGGGTAGTTTTTCTCATGTGGATTTAGTTGTCTCGAGGCATAAGCTATCACCTTGCCTTCTTGCATGAGTACGCACCCTAATCCATTCAAGGACGCGTCGCTGTACACTACAAATTCTTTTCCCGAGTTTGATTGCACTAACACAGGGGTTTCAGTCAAAAAAGCCTTTAACTTTTAAAAACTAGTTGGCACTTTTCCGTCTATTCAAGCATAACATCTTTTTGAAGTAGCCTTGTAACGGACTGAATTAGAGGCTAAACGGAATAGTGGTTTCAAAACCATGAATCCAGGGTCTAAAATATTTTTTTCGATTGAGTTTTGATGTTTACTTGGTGTTTGAATAATTATGTGAAATTTTGGTGCATGAATTTTAATATATGCATGTCCAATTTGGTAGGTTAGACTAAATTGTAATCGGTGAAATATATGGGTTTTAATCCATAAAGGTACTTGATTGGATTGGAATTTTAAATTAGAGGTCCTTATATGGTAATTAAACCATTTTAACCTTGTTTGGACAAAAATCCTAAGGAAGGGTGGAATACTAAAGGTTTTTAATGAGTGGCATGTTGGTCATTAGTTAATAAAAGAAATAAAAAGGGAAAATAAGCCAAAATTTGTCCATCTTTCTTCCTCCCTTGGCTGAATATGAAGAGACACCATAGCTAGGGTTTCTTCCAACTTTCAAGCTTGATTGTAAGTACCTCCTAGCCCCGTTTTTAATGTTCTTCATATTTTTAAAATCCTCGTAACCTGTTCTAGCTATTTCTACCACTATTTCAAGCTAGGGTTAATGTTTAAAATTTTACCCATGAATGACATACATGTGTTTTGGTGGCTAGTGGTAGAATATGAAAGTTTAAATTATGATGAACAACTTTTACTAGGTGATTTTGGTGAAAGTAGTAAAAATGACTTATTTGTAAAAGATGAAATGTGTGTGCATAAATTGTGAAATGATAGAAATTGGGGGCTGTTATAAGAGGAAAAATGGTTGGCTAAGCTTGAAATGCATAAAAATTGTATGAGAATCATAAATCGAGCCTAGGGACTAAAGTGTAAAATTGAGAAAGTTAGGGGTCAAATTGTAAAAATTTCAATAGGAAGATTTTGTGCTGTTTTGAGTAATGTGATTGTTAAATTAGCTAAATGTGTCGTTATAGACCGAATAGATCAAGAAATTGACATTGACCGAGGAAATGGCAATGTTTCGGACTAAATTGCAAATTATCGTATTTTGTTATCGAGGTAAGTTTATATGTAAGTATTACATCTATTTTAATTTCATAAATGTAAATTATTATATGATATGGATAATGTTGGATAAATTTTATGACTTGGTGAATTATGGAAATTTGGTGTTCCCGATTAAACCATCGGAAAAACGAAAGATACGGAGATGTGTAGCTAGGTCACATGTGTGTTTCCGAGGGTAGGACACATGTGTACAAGAGAGCTACGAGATGTTATGTATAGCTAGGTCACATGTGTAATACGAGGTGTATACCATGTGTACAAGAAAGCTACGGGATATTCTTACATATGTAGCTAGGTCACATGTGTAATACTGTGTGTATACTATGTAGAACATGTAGACACGAGAGCTATGATATATGTAGCTAGGTCACATGAGAGCTATGGACTAAAAATAGCTAGGTCACATGTATGTTACCGGGGGTACAACATGTAGACACGAGAGCTATGATATATGTAGCTAGGTCGCATGTGTGATTCTGAATTTTGGACACCATGTAGACACAAGAGCTACAGGATATAATGGCTAGGTCATATGAGTGATGATGAGAGTTCACCATGTGTATACGAGAGCTGGATCATATGTTGGTGGAGCTAGGTGCTAAAACCACCTAGTATCAAATGTTATTCCGAAGGGTTCAACAAGAAAGTTTACAAATAATATTAGTGTGGTTATGTAGTGTGTAAGCGCATATGTAATTATATGAGCAAGCGATATTGTGGGAAATTGTATGTGTGTGAAAGGGTGCATGTGAATTTAAGTAAATGAAAATATTATGCTTGATGTGTATATGGATAATGGTAAGATAGGGTGGTAAGTTGATATGTTGAGATATGACTCTTGATATTAAAATGTTGGTATGATGTTAACTATTTGCATATAGACTTACTAAGCTTTTCAAAAGCTTACTCCTTTCTCTTTTCCCTTATTTTATAGAGTAGTCAAGCCAGCTTAGAGATCAGAAAGCGTCGGAGGATCACCCACACTATCCACAACATTCTTTTGGTATTGTAATATATACTTTTTTGGACTATGGCATCTATAGGGACTTATTGGTGTTGAAAATGTCATGTTAGTTTGGCTATATTGTTAAATTGTCAATGGTTAAGTCGTTTTGTAATTAAAGCCATGTGATTTGGCCAATGATGATATTGGTTATTTGTATATCCTTATGAGGTAATTCGTGGACTGTTTGGTGTATTTGTGCGTGGTTAAGTTGAAATGAATGATTGATAGTTAAATGAGATCATTTAGATACCTAAAAATGTGCATGGAATGTGGGAATAAAATTGGTATAATTTGCATGTGTTTTGGGACAAAGAATGGCTTGGAAAATAGTCTAACTTAGGGCCATACGGCCAGCCCCCATGGCCATGTGTGTAGGGCGTGTGAACCTTGCATGAAAATTTTAGAAATTAAGGACATCACACGGCCTGGTCACACGGGTATGTCCCGTGGCCGTGTGACCAAAATTGCATGCTGACGTCATAAACAAAATGTCCTAGGTTTTCACACGGGGAGGCCACACCGGCATGTAGAGGCCGTGTGAAGGACATGGGCCAAGGACACGAGCGTGGCTCGACCGTGTAAAAACCCCTGTAGGTTCGAAATGAATAATAATTTTCCAATAATTTGACACGGGTAGGGGACACGGGCCTGTGTGACCACATGACTGGCCCACATGAGAGTGTCATTGTCTCATACGGGCGTGTGCCCTATTTTTGACCTAAATATTCAAAAATTTTCCAAGTTCTTGGTTTGGTCCCGAACCACTCCCAAATCATATTCTGGACTCCGTAGGCCCATTTTAAGGATCATATGATGTATTACGAAAAAGTTTTAATTTGGAACGAAATTTGACGGTTTGATTTTGTATGTTTGGTTGTAATATTTTCCTGTAATACCTCGTACTCGGTTCCGACATCGAACCTAGATAAGAAGTGTTATATTTAATGGTATCAGAGCTATGATTTAGTTAGTTTTTGGACTACCGTAGCGTTGTGTATGAGTCTAGCTATACATGCCATAGATATATTGTGATAGTGTGGTGACTCCTGACCTTTCTAAATTGTGTTTTGGTTTTTATATAGTAATTGATCCCGGACGAGCTACGGCTGATGATGTTGCTAGTAATGCACCAGCTCTCGTGTAAGGGACCGCGCCTGTAGAAAGTAGACATGAGACTCTGAGTCAAGGAGACGAGGCTTGGGATGCCTTTCTCTGAATGATGACTGATTGGTATACTGACTTTGGAAGAGCAAATCCTAATGCTCAACCCCCTCCTCCACCTCCTATATCAGAACTGGTCCACGTAGCCCCACAGGGAATTGATTTGGCAAGGATGACTAAACCTCCGATGGATAAAATTCGTAAATAAGGGGCCGAAGAATTTAGAGCTAATATTGACGATGATCCGGAAAGGACAGAGTTCTGGCTCGAGAATTCCATACGGCTATTTGATGAGTTGTCTTGCACATCTGAAGATAGTTTAAAATGTGCTGTATTTTTGCTGAAAGACTCAGCCTACCATTGGTGGAAAACATTAATATTTGTGGTCCCAAAGGAAAGAGTGACATGGGATTTCTTTTTGGAAGAGTTTCGAAAGAAGTATATAAGTCAGAGATTTGTTGATAAAAAACGAAAGGAGTTCCTTGAGTTGAAGCAAGGCAAGATGGCGGTAGCTGAGTATGAACGTGAGTTCGTTAGGCTTAGCAAATATGCACAAGAGTGTGTCTCTACTGAAGCAATAATGTGTAGAAGATTTGAGGATGGGCTTAACGAGGATATTAAAGTACTTGTGGGAATTCTAGAACTAAAGGAATTCATGGTATTGGTAGACAGAGCTTGCAAAGCGGAGGGGTTAAATAAAGAGAAGAGAAAAGCAGTTATTAAAGCTCGAGATGCAAGGAAGAGGCCAGTAAGTAAATCCTTTCAATCTCAATCAAAGAGGACTAAAGAAACAAATCCTCGAACAACAATTTTAGCCGAGTAGTCACATCGAGATCGGGGTAAAACATATTCTGGTCCTAAAGCCCAGACTACTTCGGTGGCCAGTGTGGGGAACGTGAAATCTGATAGACCTGAGTGTCAGAATTGTGGTAGATGGCATACTGGTGAATGTTGGGGAACTAACTGAGCTTGTTTTAAATGTGGTTCCCTAGATCATTTTGTTAGAGATTGCCCTGAGAAAGTGGGAGATGAGAAATTTCAAAGTTTAGAGCGAGTAACACTACTAGTAAGGGTAGACCATCGAGGAACGTCGGAGGTGGAGCCAGTAGTAAAAGCATAGTGAAAGATACAGCTGCAAGATTCGAGACGAGGACACCTCGCAGAGCTTATGCTATGCGAGCTCGTGAGGAGGCATCATCTCCTGATGTGATTACCGATACATTCTCACTTTATGCTACTGATGTCATTACATTGATAGATCCAGGCTCCACTCATTCTTATATTTGCATGAAATTGGTGCATAGTAAGAAATTACTTGTAGAGTTAACTGAATTTGTGATTAAAGTGTCAAACCTATTAGGCAAATTTGTGTTGGTAGATAAGGTTTGCAGTAATTGTCCTTTGATGATTCAAGGATACTATTTTCTAGCAAATCTGATGTTGTTGCCATTCGATGAGTTCAATGTTATTTTGGGCATGGATTGGTTAACATTACATGATGTCAAGGTGAATTGTAGACGGAAAACTCTTGAGCTAAAATGTGAAAGTGGTGAAATTCTTTGGGTTGGAACAAATGAGTCGAGTAAGATGCCGGTAGTGATTTCTTGTATGACTATTGGGAAATGTATGAAAAAGGGGTGTGAAGCTTATCAAGCATATGTGCTGAATACTGAGGTGTCAAAATTGAAACTTGAATCTGTACCAGTAGTTTGTGAATTTTTAAATGTGTTTCCATAGGAGTTACCTGGGTTACCTCCTGTCAAAGAGATCTAGTTTGCCATTGATTTTTTACCCAAGACTACACCTATTTCCATTGCTCCATACAGAATAGCTCCAACTAAATTGAGAGATTTAAAGGCTCAGTTACAAGAGTAGATAGACAAAGGATTTGTGAGACTGAGTTTTTCTCCATGGGGTGCTTCTATATTGTTCGTAAAGAAGAAAGACGGATCAATGAGGCTTTGTATTGATTATAGGCAACTTAATAAGGTGACTACAAGAACAAGTATCCATTACCGAGAATTGATAATTTGTTTGACCAATTAAAAGGAGCAACAATGTTCTCTAAGATTGATTTGAGATCCTGTTATTACCAACTGGGGGTTAAAGAATCTGATGTGCCGAAGACCGCCTTTAGAACGAGGTATGAACACTACGAATTTCTTGTCATGCCTTTTGGTTTGACTAATGCACTGGCTATGTTTATGGATTTGATGAATTGGATTTTTTGACAGCATTTGGATAAATTTGTGGTGATAGACGACATATTGATCTATTCTCGGGATGAGTTAGAACATGCCAAGCATTTGAGAATGGTGCTGCAAATTCTAAGGAAAGAGAAGTTGTTTGCTAAGTTTAGCAAGAGTGAGTTTTGGCTCCACGAAGTTGGGTTCTTGGGACATATAGTTTCGGGTGATGGCATTCAGGTTGACCCGAGCAAAATTTCAGCGATTGTTGATTGGAAGCCACCTAAGAATGTGACTGAAGTTAGAAGCTTTCTAGGTTTAGCTGAATATTATCAATGCTTTGTCGAGGGTTTCTCCATAATTGCTTCTCCTATGACCAAACTACTTTAAAAGAATGTTAAATTTGAGTGGACTGAAAAGTGTCAACAAAGTTTTGATCGGTTGAAAACTAAATTGGCTAAGGCACCAGTGTTAGTGCAACTTGAGTTGGGGAAAGAGTTTGTGATCTATAGTGATGCGTCACTGAATGGCCTTGGATGCGTATTGATGCAAGAAGGCAAGGTGGTGGCTTATGCTTCGAGGCAACTGAAACCAAATGAAAAGAATTACCCGACACATGATTTAGAATTGGCCGCCATTTTTTTTGCTTTGAAGATTTTGCGCCATTATTTGTATGGTGAGAAATGTTGTATTTTTACCGATCATAAAAGCTTGAAATACTTGATGAATCAAAAAGAGTTGAATCTGAGACAACAAGGAGGTGGCTTGAGTTACTAAACGATTACGAGCTAGTGATTGAGTACCATCCGGAGTAAGTAAATGTTGTTGCGGATGCTTTGAGCAGAAAATCATTGTATGCTTAGCGGGCTTTGAACACAAGTTTGACATTATCTGATGATGGTTCCATCCTAGCCGAGTTGAGGGCTAGACCACTGTTTCTTTAACGGATTTGCAAAGCTCAAAATAATGATAGTGAACTACAGGCCAAGAGAGTTCAGTGCGAAGCAGGTGGCGACTCTGATTTTTGAGTAAGTCCAGATGATTGCTTGATGTTTCGTGATATAATTTATGTACTGAGAGATGATGAGTTGATTCGAAAAACTTTACATGAGGTTCACAATGGGTGTTTATCAGTGCATCTCGGTAGTACTAAAATGTATAATGATTTGAAGAAACTATATTGGTGGCCGAGTATGAAAAAGGACTTTTTAGAGTTTGTAACAAGTGTATAATTTGTCAGCAAGAAAAGGCTGAGCATCAGGTACCTTCGGGTTTACTTCAGCCCGTAATAGTCCCCGAGTGGAAGTGGGACAAGATTACGATGGACTTTTTGACAGGTTTGCCTTTGACACTGAAAAAGAAAGATGCTGTGTGGGTCATTGTTGATAGATTGACGAAGTCGACTCACTTTATTCTGGTACGTGTTGACTATTCACTCAATAAATTGGCAAAATTATACATTGCTGAAATTGTGAGATTACATAGGGTACCCATGTCTATTATATCAGATAGAGATTCGAAGTTTACCTCGAAATTTTGGAAGAGGTTGCAAGAAGCGTTAGGTACAAAATTGAATTTTAGTCCCGCATTTGACCCGCAGACTGATGGCTAATCCGAAAGGGTAATACAAGTTCTTGAAGATATGCTTCGGTGTTGTGTTTTAGAGTTTGAGGGTAGTTGGGAAAAGTATCTGCCTTTGGTAGAATTTGCCTACAACAACAGTTATCAGTCAAGTACACAGATGGCACCGTATGAGGCGTTGTATGGCCGAAAGTGCCGAACTCCATTATATTGGACTGAGTTGAGTGAGAAACAGATACAAGGTGTTGATTTGGTTAGGGAGACCGAGGAAAAAGTAAAGATAATTTGAGATTGTTTGAAAGTTGCTTCTGACCGGCAAAAGTCTTGTACTAATTTGAAAAGAAAAGAGATTGAATTTTAGGTTGGTGATAAAGTACTTGTAATGCCTGAATTTTGGGCCTAGAAGTATTGGGCCTTGAGTTTTGGATCAGTTAAAAGGCGGCTTAAATAATTCAAATGTGTGATTTTGGAGTGTTTGGAGGGTACTATGAAGTCCCAGGTTCAAGTTAGGCCATAAGAAAAATTTTGATTTTTAGCCTTAGTGGAACCCTGATCTCAAGTGGTATGACTCATAAATAAATCAGAGTAAAATAAGGCACAAAAAGGAGTGTGATGTAGTGGCAAAGTGGTGCCACTTAGGGGACAAGGAAGTGACGCCATAAAGGAAGCAAGGGGTCTAAGGTTCAAGTCTTGGCTCTTGCAATTTATTTTGGTTTTTCTTTTAAATAAATCTAGAAGCAAGTAGGTGGGCTTTAAAGTTAAAAGTGTTGGACTTATGACACAAAGGAGCTCATAGTCTAGTGGTGGTGGCGTGACATGGTTATTGAGAGGACTATGGTTCGAATTCCTTTACACACAAAGGTTGATTATTTTGCTAATGCTTTAGTTTTGAAGGATTGATGGAGAATCCCACATCGGGAAACTAACATGAGAATAGGTGAGGAGCTGGCTTTAAATAGAGCAAACCATGAGTAGAGTAGGCATACCTTTCTTGGCTTATCCCTTTCGCTTTGTGGTGTGTTCGTTGGGTTAGGCGTTGGATCATTCGTTGATCTGTATGCCATTGGGTCACAGTGGTGGTGACGAAAGTTTATCAACACACCCCTTGGGAGTCAAGGGTGCGATTACTGTAGCCTTCTAGGGATAGCAGTGTTCGGAGCATGGATAAACTTCAGATTCTTATCAGGTGTGTATTTCTAACCCTTGTTTGATAGGCCGGAATAGGCCAAATGGGCTCGATGGGCCTGTGGGCCCAAATAAGAAAAAATTGGTAAATTGGTAATAAATGACGAGCTGATTAAGTGGGTTGTATGACTTGGAATAGGTTTGGGCTTGAGGGGCCATATAAATGTGAATGGGCCTGATAGGCAATATAAATGTGATTGAGCTTGATGGGCTATATGAATGTATGTGGACTCGTTAGGGTTTTGTAGTGGACTTTTGGGCTAGTACCTAATAATTGTTTAAGCAGACATAAAACTTAATTAATCAATTAAGTGTGACTGTGGACAAGTCAAAGGGTTGAAGTGTGGCAATGGGTATATGCATGTCTAGGATTGGATCTAGAGAGAGCTTGGTACTTAAGCGGTCTTAATGGCTCACCTCCTCTTCTCTGGAATCCTACCTGGTGTATAGTATCTGTTCACTTTAACCAACGAGGACTTCTTGACGGGCCAAGGTACATAATTAGACGCATAGTGTTAAGAATTACTAAAATACCCCTGTAGGGTAGAACTACTGAAGTACCCCTGTAGGGCAACATTACCGAGATAACCTTGACTTACAAAATTACAGAAAAACCCTTAATTTGTAAAATTACCATTTTACCCCTAGTTTGTAAAATGACTGTTTTACTCCAGATTTGTGAAATTACTGAAATACCCCCGACTTTTGAAATTACCGAGATACCCTTGATTTGTAAAATTACTGAAATACCCCTGACTTGTGAAATTACTGAGATACCCCCAATTTGTAAAATTTCTGAAATACCCTTGATTTGGAAAATTACAAAAACACCCTTGATTCGTGAAAATGACCAAAATACCCCTGATTTGTGAAATTACCAAAATACCCCTGACTTTCAAAATTATCGAGATACCCTCGATTCGCAAAATTACCGAAATACCCCCGACTTGTGAAATTACCTAAATACCCCTGATTTGTGAAATTACTGAAATGCCCTTTGATTGCAAAATCACCTAAAAAACCCCGACTTGAAAAATTATAGAAATACCCCTGTAGGGTAGAATTATCGATTTACCCCCGTAGGGTAGAATTATGCTTATGCCCTCGATGGTAAGTAACTGTTTTGAAACTGTTTTAAACTATGAATGTGATTGTCTCTCGTAAGCATGCTATGTGATATATATACTAATGTATGGGCCACCTTGGACTTTAAAACGGGCTTTTAGGCCCAGTAAATTTGTAACTTTCATAATAATAACTTAAATGCTCCGAATAATTATGAATTGTTAATGGGCTAGATTTTGTACCTAGGCCCACGATAAGATATAACTATAATGCCCTAAGGGCAAAATGACTGTAATGCCACTATATGTTACATGACTGATTTTGTATGCATGTTATGATATGTTTGCATCCATGTATCATTATATTGCATATGGGCTGGGATTTTGATACTAAGGAAGATATGTGAGGATCGCATAGTCGCTTGGCGCCATGGATCCACCGGTGGCTTTTAAGCCCATTATATGATTAGCAGCTCTGCTGTAATGATTGACTTAGTGCCGCAACCAGTGCTACCACTGAATGTAGGGATGGGTGGGTTGATATTTATATCCCCACCGGAGTGTAGGGTTGGAAGGGAAAAAAGAGTGCATGGATGGATTGGGATGTGAGCATTGCATACATATGACATTGATGTGATATGGGCTCAGGCCCAACTGAGGCCACATGGGCTAAGGCCCAAAGGCCATAGATATTGAATAGGGCTTAGGCCCACCTGATTCTGTTAAAGGGCTCCAGCCTAGATTGATTCTATTTCTGTTTCTGTTTACTGACTGTTACTCTAATAAAGGGATTACACACTGAGTTTTCGTAAACCCACCTCAATTATTAACCTTTCAGGTAATTCCCAACCTTAAACAAATCAGAGCTGCGAAGGACTTGGAGAAAGCTTCACACTGCTTATGATTTCTGTTTTGGACTATTTACTCTCAAGTACTTTAATTTAGGTTTGGTTTGTAATAAAGCCTTTTATAATTTATGGATTTTAAAGTTAGGTTTTTGTTTATTGCGTCTATTATCTGCTCTAAGTAGAACTAAAATTTCCCAAAAACGTTAACTGTTTTCAAATCAATACGTTTCCACAAACTACGAATTTTTATAAAGCTTCCGTAAACTTACTTGGTTTTCACTTATGATAGTAATTAAGGTATTAAAAGTAAAATACTTTACAATGAACCATGTTTTGAAAGTAACGAACGTAAACCGAGATTTAAGTTTTTAAATAATAAGAAGGGTTTTCAATGAAAACAAGGTTTTTGAAAAACACTTCAATATGACACGCCGGACTCGGGCCTAACTTCTAGGCCGGGTTTGGGGTGTTACAGTATTTTTGAAGGTGTTACCATGGAAGAAAATACTGAGATTTGGCTGGAAAGGTAAATTAAATCCACATTTTATTGGCCCGTATGAGGTTACGAAAAGAATTGGGCCAGTGGCATATCGGTTGGCTTTACCGCCAGAATTGGAAAAGATACATAATGTGTTTCATGTGTCAATGTTACGACAGTATCGTTCGGATCCATCGCATGTGATTCCTCTTATGAAGATTGAAATTCGACCGGACATGACTTATGAAGCGGAGCCAATTAAGATTTTGGTTTGAGAGGTTAAATAGTTAAGAAACAAAAGTATAACTTTGGTAAAAGTATTGTGGCACAGGCATGGTATAGAAGAGGCTAGGTGGGAACCGGAGGAGGCTATGAGGAAACAGTACCCAAACCTATTTACCGGTCAGATTTTTAGGGACGAAAATCCTTAAAGGGGGAGAGTTGTAACAGCTCGAATTAGGGGCTGAACGAAATAGTGGTTTCGAAACCATGAATCTGGGGTTTAAAATATTTTTTTCCGATTGAGTTTTGATGTTTATTTGGTGTTTGAATAATTATGTGAAATTTTGGTGCATGAATTTTAATGTATACATGTCCAATTTGGTAGGTTGGACTAAATTGTAATAGGTGAAATATGGGTTTTAACCATAAAGGTACTTGATTGAATTGGAATTTTAAATTAGATGTCATTATATGGTAATTAAACCGTTTTAACCTTGTTTGAACAAAAATGCCCAAGGAAGGGTGGAATACTAAAGGTTTTTAATATTACCATGTGTACAAGAAAGCTACGGGATATTCTTACATATGTAGCTAGGTCACATGCGTAATACTGTGTGTATACCGTGTAGACAAGAGAGCTACGGACTAAAAATAGCTAGGTCACATGTATGTTACCGGGGGTACACCATGTAGACACGAGAGCTATGATATATGTAGCTAGGTCACATGTGTGATCCCGAATGTTCGACACCATGTAGACACGAGAGCTACAGGATATAATGGCTAGGTCACATGGGTGATGATGAGAGTTCACCATGTGTACATGAGAGCCAGATCATGTGTTGGTGGAGCTAGGTGTTGAAACCACCGAGTAGCGAATGTTATTCCGAAGGGTTCAACGGGAAAGTTTACAAATGATATTGGTGTGGTTATGTGGTGTGTAAGTGCAGGTGTAATTATATGAGAAAGTGATATTGTGGGAAATTGCATGTGTGTGAAAGGGTGCATGTGAATTTGAGTAAATGAAAATATTGTGCTTGATGTATATATGGATAATGGTAAGATAGGGTGGTAAGTTGATATGTTGAGATATGACTCTTGATATTAAAAATGTTGGTATGATGTTAACTATTTGCAAATAGACTTACTAAGCTTTTTAAAAGCTTACTCCTTTCTCTTTTCCCTTGTTTTATAGAGTAGTCAAGCCAGCTCAGAGATCGAGAAGCGTCGGAGGATCACCCACACTATCCACAACGTTCTTTTTGTATTGTAATATATACTCTTTTGGACTATGGCATGTATAGGGACTTAGTGGTGTTATAAATGTCATGTTGGTTTGGCTATATTGTGGAAATTGTTAATGGTTAAGTCATTTTGTAATTAAGGCCATATGATTTGGCCAATGATGATATTGGTTATTTGTATATCCTTATGAGGTAATTCATGGAATGTTTTGTGTATTTGTGTGTGGTTAAATTGAAATGGATGATTGATGGTTAAATGAGATCATTTAGATGCCTAAAAACGTGCATGGAATGTGGTAATAAAATTGGTATAATATGTATGTGTTTTGGGACAAAGAATGGCTTGGAAAGTAGACTAACTTAGGGCCACATGGCCAGCGCCCACGGCCATGTATGTAGGGCATGTGAACCTTGCATGAAATTTTCAGAGATTAAGGACGTCACACGGCCTGGTCACACGGGCGTGTCCTTTGGCCGTGTGACCAAAATTGCATGCCGACGTCATAAACAGAATGTCCCAGTTTTTCACAGGGGGAGGTCACACAGGCTTGTTGAGGCCGTGTGAAGGACACGGACCAAGGACGCGGGCGTGTGCTTAATCGTGTGAAAACCTCTGTAGGTTCGAAATGAAAAATAATTTTCTAATAATTCGACACGGGTAGGGGACACGGGCGTTTATGACCACACGGCCTCCTTACACGGACATGTCCTTGTCTCACACAGGCGTGTGCCCTATTTTTGACCAAAATATTCAAAAGTTTTCTAAGTTTTCAGTTTGGTCCCGAACCACTCCCAAATCATGTTTTTGACCCCTAGGCCCATTTTAAGGATCATATGATGTATTATGAAAACAGTTTTAATTTGGAACGAAATTTCATGGTTTGATTTTGTATGTTCTGTTGTAATATTGTCTGATAATGCATCGTACTCTGTTTCGGCATCGAACCCGGGTAAAGGGTGTTATAAGCCTCGTTATCGGGGTAGCAATCATTGAAAACCCTTTAACAAACCGTCGATAGTAGCCCGCTAAACCCAGAAAGCTTTTAATTTTTGATACATTTCTCAGCTGTTTCCACTTAACAATAGCCGAGATTTTGCTCGCAGAAAGCTTCTAATTTCTGATACATTTCTCAGCTGTTTCCACTTAACAATAGCTGAGATTTTGCTCGGGTCCACTCTGATCCCATCTCCCGACATAATGTGTCCTAAGAATTTGACCTCTCATAGCCAAAATTCACTCTTGCTGAACTTGGCGTACAACTATTTATCTCTCAAAGTCTGCAAGACAGTCCTTAAATGCTCTGCATGCTTACTCTCGTCCTGAAAATAGACAAGTATATCATTATTGAAGACAACAACGAACTTGTCCAAGTAGGGTCAAAAAATGTAGTTCATCAAATCCATAAATACCGCAGAAGCATTTGTTAAGCCAAAGGGCATGACGAGGAACTCATAATGGTCATACCTCTTCTTAAAGGCAGTTTTCAGCACATCTTGTTTCTTGACTCTCAGCTGGTAATACCCTGACCTTAAGTCTATCTTAGAGGACATGGTTGCTCCTCTCAACTGGTCAAACAAGTCATCGATCCTCGACAAAGGATACTTATTCTTCACTATAACCTTATTGAGCTGACGATAGTCTATGCATAATCTCATTGAACCATCCTTTTTCTTCACAAATAATACCGTCGCTCCCCACGGAGAATAACTCGGTCTCATAAAACCCTTATCCGTTAACTCTTGCAACTAAGCCTTCAATTCCTTAAGTTCCATCAGAGCCATCCTATATGGAGCAATCGAGATAGGTGTCATACCAGGGACCAACTCGTTACCAAACTCAACTTCCCTCTCTGGTGGTAATCCAGACAACTCTTCTGGAAACACATCTGGATACTCTCATACCACTGGCACTGAATCAATCTTTGCCTCCAACACTTGGGTATTTAGCACAAAAGCGAGATACGACTCATACCCTTTTCTCAAATATCTCTGAGCTGTCATACAAGACATTACTACCGGCATGCCATCCGATTCACTTGATTCAACTTGAAGAACATCCCCGGTTTCACATTCAGCTCAATTAACTTCTTTCTACAATTTACCACTACATCATGAGCAGTCAACTAGTCCGTACCAAGTATTATATCAAATTCGTCAAATGACAATAATATTAGGTTAGCCAGAAAACAATGACCTCTAATTGTCAAGGGGCAATCCCGAAACACTTGGTCAACTAACACATGCTTGCCTAGTAGGTTAGACACCTTTACCACAAATTCAGTAGACTCAACTAGCATTTTCATTCTAGACACCAATTTCATGCAAATATACAAATGGGTAGACCCTAGATCAATTAAAGCTATCACAGTAATATCATAGATAGAGACGGTACCTGTAATCACGTCGGGAGACGACGCTTCTTCACAAGCACGGATAGCGTAGGTCCTCACAGGCGCTCTGCCCTCTGACCTCACTGCAGAATCTCTAAGGGAACCTTGGCTACTAGTGCCACTACCCAGGTTCTTTTGCGGTCTACCCCTAGAGGGAGCACTCCTCGCTCTCACCCCTAATCCTTTGTCCTTTTCATTCATCTCAAGATAGTCTCGGATGAAGTGATCAAGTGAACCGCACCTGAAGCAACCTCTTTCATTTCCTCGACACTCCCCAAAGTGTCGCATACCACACTATGAGAACTTAGGTCTATCCAGACGAGCACTACCAACACCCGTAACAGAAGTGGTTTGAGCTTTAGATGTCACATGCTGCTTACTCTTGTTCTTACCTGAGAATCCCACTGAAGCATTGGATCGGGTGGTAAACTCTCTTGATTTCTTGGATGAGGATTGATGCGATTTCCCCATCTGTTTTTCCTTGAGTCACGAGACTCCATATCAGCTTTCCTATTCTCTTTGGCCAACTCTTTGGCCTTACATGCTCTATCAACGAGCACCACAAACTCCTTCAACTCAAGAATACCAACCAATAACCAAATGTCCATATTTAGACCGTCTTCAAACCTTCTACACATTGTGGCCTCTATAGATATGCACTCTCGAATGTACTTGCTAAGCCTTACGAACTCGCGCTTATATTCTGTCACTGACATTCGGCCTTGCTTGAGTTCTAGAAACTCCTTCCTCTTCTAGTCAATAAACCTCTGACTGATATACTTTTTATGGAACTCCTCCAGGAAGAACTCTTAAGTCACACTCTCTTTCGGCACCACTGACAAGGGAGTATTCCACCACTAGTAGGCCGAATCTCGCAAAAGTGACACTGCACATTTCATTCACTCTTCAGGCGTGCATGATAGTTCATCGAACACTGTAATTGTGTTTTCCAACCAGAACTCAGCTCTTTCTAGGTCATCACCTTTATTCGCCTGAAATTCTTCAGCCTCATGTTTTCTAATTCGGTTTATCGGGGGCTTTTCCCTTCTACTCATTTCCGCTCCTTGAGGAGCTGTAAGGGTGGGCTGAGGAATCGGGGAAGGTGGGGGAGGCAGAGTATTCGGATTGGCATGAATGTACTCTGTATACCAAGCGTTCAACATTTGGAGGTAGGCTTCTCTAGCCCCTCCGCCTTGACTCATTGTCACGGGCCCGGTCTCAACTGGCGCGGTCCCTTTAGTGGGAGCCGACGCGTTACTTTCCACATCATTTGCCATAGCTCCTTCAGGATCTATTTACTATAAGAAACATACAATTTATAATCATCAAGAGCCGTCACACTATCATATTACAATTATGGCATGTATAACTAGACTCATACACAAGCTAGGTTAGTCCTATAATTGATTAAACCATAGCTCTGTTACCACTAAATGTAATACCCCTTACCCGTATTCGACGCCGGGATAGGGTACGAGGCATTACCTTACTAAAACACATGCAACCATTCAAACTCAAGCCAACGAAATGTGTCTCAATTTAAAACTTTTTCAAACATTGTCCTACGATCCTTCAAATGGGCCTACTAGACCTAAAACATGATTTGAAAACAATCCGGGACCATTTCGGGTACTTGAGAAAATTTCACTAAAAACTACTAAAAATAGGGCACACGCCCATGTGGAAGGGCAACACGCACTTGTGGCCTCTAGACATGGCCGTGCTGATGACCCGTGTGGTTCATATGGCCTAAGCACCTAGGGACACGCCCGTGCCCCTCATCCGTGTGGGTTTATTTACTAACATTGAACCTACATGGGTTTTCACATGGCTTGGCACACTCCCGTATGTTCAGCTTGTGTCCCTCACACGGGCATGACATGCCATTGTCGCAGCCTGTATGCAAAAACTTGGGTATTCTATTTCTGACGTTAGCAATCATATGGTCATAGCACATGGCTGTGTGCTAGGACATGCCCTTCACACAGTTGAGACAGACAGCCATGTTTCAGCGCGTGTGTTTACCACTGGGCATTTAATTCTACTAATTCAAAGGTGCAGGGGACACACGGCCTAAACACACGCCCATAGGGCTGACCATGTGTCTACCCGTGTGGATAAAATAAGGCTATCTACCAAGCCTTTTTGCCACCCTGAAACAAGAATAATCACATACCATAACATAACAAGCCTAAAATACTCAACCAATGGCCATAATTTGGCATTCAAACATATTCTCATAAAATCAATCCAATCAAGTATGCATGTTATAAAAGCCTCATTTGTATTTATCAACCATTATCAAATATTAACCAATATCTTTGGCTTTATACAAAATGGAGTATTTCAAATTCAAGCCAACACATTTGGCTCCAAAATAATATGACACTTAACAAAAGAATATAATCCTATACATGCCATATTCACTATACCAAGTGCTTCAATGGATAGTGTGAGCGATGACTCCGACGTTCTTTGATCCTCGAGCTATTTAGGCTGCACTAAAAGAAAATGGAAAGGATAGGGGTAAGCATAAAGCTTAGTAAGTTATAAGTAAATAAATAACAACAATTTACTAAGCCATGTCATACTTTCAATACATCACAATTCATACATGATACAAAGAATGGCCACAACCATAACTTACTCGATTCCTTCCTTTACTAATCATGCAACATACTAATGAGCTCACATTTAATACAATTCATTTAGGTACCTGCACCACTCGCGAAAATCATCATAATATCTCTCAAACTTATCACTAACTGAGATTTCTTGTTGAACTATTCAGAATACAAAAGGATATTCGGTGAGCCTCCAACGTAAGGTATCGAGCCGATGGCATGTCTCAGACATGGTCTTACACTAGCTCACATATCAAGTCGACGCCATGTCCCAGACATGGTCTTACACTGACACATTTCCAAGCCGATGCCATGTCCCAGACATGGTCTTACACTAGCATGTCTGATGAGGCTGATGCCAAATCCCAGACATGGTCTTACACTAGCATTCGTATCAACGCCGATGCCATGTCCCAGACATGGTCTTACACTGGCTAGCACATATCCGTGTCAATGCCATGTCCCAGACATGGTCTTATACTAACACGTAACGAGGCCGACGCCATGTCCCAGACGTGGTCTTACACTAGCACTTGTATCAACCCTAGTATCACAACATGAATATCCAATCTATTCTTAAAGTTCAACCGGGCTCTACTGCATAGGTTCTCATCATATCAATACTAAAAATCATCATTTACCCTTTTTTTTTTGCTCAATAAATATTCTCGTACATAGTTCACTTCACAATGTATTATCCTATGATGAAACAATGATTTCATGCAACAAAATTAGTAATGTTGTATTATTTACCTATAACTTACCTTGATATACAAAATGCAAATGACTACTCGGTTTAGTCGATTTGCTTGGCCTTCCCCTGATCTAGGTTTAGATTTTGTAATTCGTGATCTATATTAATAAAAATTCACTAATTTAATCACCAATTTAATCTAAACAAATCAAGAATCATAATTTGGAAAAATGACCATTTTGGCACTAGACTTTAGCAAAATGACCATTTTACCCTTAGGCTCAGAAATTTATTTTTATTGAATTTCTTTATTAACCAAGCCTAACCGAATTCTTTTCACTCTTAAGGCAGCCCAAGATTCCCATTATTTCACACACTTACTCTTTATTTTACAACAACTACAACTAAGTCCTATCTAAGTGTTTCCATGTAAACTCTTTCACAAAAGTTGTTTATTAGCCAACTAAGATTTATTTTCTTCCAAAAAAATCCAGCATACAATATAGACACTCTTATGGTAGAACCCTAGACTTTCAACCATTTTACAAAATGATCCCCTCATTAAAAAGCCCATGCTCAAAGGGTCTCAAAAGTGTAAAAATATTCAAGAAAGACCATGAAAATCACTTACTAGAGAGAAAAATAAGTGGCTGGAAATTTTGAGCTTCCAAACCCCAACAATGGCTGAAAAGTTCAGTGGTAGGAATGAAGAAATGAAAAAGATGATGTCTAGTTCTTAGGCTATTATTTTTACCAAATTAAGTTACCTAACTTTGACTTTTCTTCTTTTCTTGTCTCATATCCCCCCTTGGGCGGCCATACTACAAGAAATGGGCCTATTTGCTCATTAAAGACCCCCAATTTTAGTTCTATGACCAATTAACACCATTTGCTAATAAAATCAAACTTGTGCCCCTTATGCGATTTAGTTCTTCTTCGCAATTAAGCCTTCAATCGCGTAAATTAATTCACCAAAATTTTCATGCACTCTTATAAAAATACTATAACACATAAAACAATGCTAAAATAATTTTCTCCAACCTTGGGTAAGTGATTTCAAAATCACTATTCTGACTAAGCCCAATTTCGGGTTGTTATATGTCATCATGACATTTTCGAACTTTTCATGCCATTCCTTTTGTGCTTGCTTAAGTCCATACAAAGATTTCACCAATTTACAGACTTTCCTTTCTTGTCTTGGAACTACATGACCCTCAAGTTTTTCTATGTAAATCTCTTCATAAATATATCTGTAACACCCCAAACCCGGCCTAGAAGTTAGGGCAGAATCCGGCGTGTCACATTGAAGTGTTTTTCAAAAACCAAGTTTTCATTGAAAAACCTCAATTTGTATTTGATCGATTCCAAACATGGTTTAAAAAAATTATTCTTTTTTTTAATTTTTTTGAGACATTATTACTTATAAAATCTTAACCGTTGCGGAAGCTTAATTTAAAACAGTTGTTGTTTTGGAAAAACTCGTTTCTACTTCTAGCAATTATCAAAACCACAGTTAAAATCCCAAATTTGTAATCCAGAAGTTTAAAAGCTTGCAGTGTGGCCACCTCCAAGTCCTCCCCTACATCGAGTCGCCTAATGAGGGTCACCTGAAAAATTAAAAAGAGGGAGTGAGTTTCGAAACTCAGTGTGTATGACCCTCATTAAACAAATAATCATGCAACGATCAGATTGGGCCTAAGCCCATATCACAATATACGGTGGCCTTTGGGCCTTAGTGCATAATAGCCTCGGTTGGGCATGAGCCCATATCACATATATCAGAATCATATGCATAATGCAATATGTATGCTTTCCCATCCCATCCAACCCTACACTTCCCTCTTCCAACCCTGCACTACCTGCGAGGAATAAATCACTCACGTCATCCCTACACTTATAATGTTAGCATCAACTGCGGCACTAACTCAATCATTGCAGTAGGGCTGCTTGGTGGCTTAAAAGCCTACGGTGGATCCACAGTCGTCAAGCGACCGTGCGACCCTCAAATACACTTCCTCCGATCAATAACCCCACTCCCTGTACAACATAATAATGCATGAATGCAACAGATAACATTTAACATACATAAGTCATGCTCATGACACACAGGGATATTTTCATCATTTCTTACCCAGTGGTATATTAGTAATTCTACCCTACAGGGGTATTTCAATAATTCTTAGCAATAGGGGTTTTAATTACGAACTTTGGCCCGTCAACAAGTCCTCGTTGGTTAAAGTAAACGGATACTATGCACCAGGTAGGATTCTAGAGAAGAGGAGATGGGTTATTAAGACCGCTTAAGTACCAAGCTCTCTCTAGATCCAATCCTAGACATGCATATGCCCATTGCCACACTCTAACCTTACGACTTGCCTATAGACGTACTTGATAAATTAATTAAGTCTTATACCCGTTTAAGGATTTATTAGAAACTAGGCCTAAAAGTCCATTATAAAACCCTAGCAAGTCTACACGCTTTCATACATTCATATAGCCCAATCTGGCCCAATCTGGCCCAATCACACTTATGTGGCCCATTAGGCCCTATCACATTAATATGGCCCATTAGGCCCAATCACATTTATACAGCCCTTTAGGCTCAATCACACTTATGTGGCCCATCCGGCCTGAATCAATTTTTTCCATTCAACAAACCATTTGGGCTCACAGGCCCATTCAACAAACCTAATTAGTTCATTACATTTTACCAAATTATCAATTTTTGCTTATTTGGGCTCACAGGCCCATTTGGCCCAGTTGGTCAAAACGTGGCACAAGTCCATGAGATCGCTCATGGGGCCTCTACTAACGTATTAGTTTCCCTCATACGAGTGTTCACACACTCGCATGACTACCGTAGCCAAACTTTCAGCTTTTCGGGATTTGCAGATCTATCGTGTGTGTGTAGTGTATGTACACACCTGGTAACAAAACATGCTGCGATCTCCTTAGCCACGAACCTACAAACGATGTCACTCAACGATTAATCACACACTTATCAAATACTATCACCAAAAGCCAAAATCTCACCTACGTCTTACCTTGAACAACTAGTCTTAATAGCCCTTCTTTGATCACTAATCACGCGTATCTCCTAAATCTGCATCATTCTTAATCATTAAAAACAGAACGATAGATGACTTGTATCCAACACAAGTCCCTTTTTCCCTATCTATGACCATTCAGCCAACACCTAACCAAAATAGAGAATACTTACCCAAGAAGCAATCTCCCAAGAGGTATTCAGGTTTTGAGATTAGTATGGTGAAAGGGGTTATTCGGCACAAATAAGAAGAAGAAGAGAAGAAAGAATCAGCTAAAACCAAAGGTGAATCAAAACAGAATTTGAGAAGAGAAAGTAATGGAAGATCGACAAGCAAGGAAGGAGTTTGGCTTCTGAGTACTTAGAGAAAAAAAATGTTTCGGCAACTCAAAAATGAGGAATTTAGCTAAAGGGAAAAAAACAATTTTGGCATTACCCTAGAATTCCCAATTCGGCACCTATATATAGCCTATAGCCGAATTTCCTATTCTATATTCCCAATTTGGCCCCACCTCTTCCACACATCTCATCTCCTAATTTTTCTCCATGATAAACTCCTCAATCCCTTCCTCAAATTCCTCTTCTGATCATTTCTCTAAGAGTTCAACTTCACCGCCATTAATAACCATCTAGAAGGCAAAAATAAATCCCAATAAAATACCATGCCCCTACTCGAACCTTAGATCTCCCTACCTGCTAATGACGCCACCTCCCTACTCCCTAAGTGGCGCCATTTTGCCACTAGACCATAACTCCTTTTGTGTCATTTTCCTTCTTCATTTATTTAAAAGGCCAACTAACTAAAGTCACAGATCCCTTGGGGATAACCAAAATTTTTCTTATACCCTTACTTGATTCCAAGACATCTCCGGCACCCCTAGACACTCAAAATTCATTAAACCCTTAAAGCCAACATGTCATTTGTCATTTTCTTGCTTACTAAAAAAATTATGAGACCCAAAGCCCAAAGCCCAATTCATCTAGGCCCAAATTTTGGGGCGTTACAATATCCATTTAGGAAAGTTGTTTTAACATCCATTTGATGTACTTATAGATTCCACAATGTGCCAATTGCAAGTATCATCCTTATAGAAGTTATCCTGGATAACAGAGAAAAAGTATCAAAGTAGTCAAGGCCCTCCTTTTGTCTATAATCTTTTATAACCATTATGGCCTTGTACTTATCAATTATTCCATCTGCTTTTATTTTCCATTTGAAAATCCACTTAGAATTTAATGGTTTAATTTTCGAAGGAAGATCCACTAATTACCAAGTATTTTTTTGCACGATGGAGTCAATTTCACTTTTAATAGCATCTTTCTGTAAAATGCTTTCTGATGACCATATAACATCATTATACGTTTAAGGTTCGGCCTCTAGCATAAATGTTAGAAAATCTTATCTAAAAGATTTTTCCACCCTTGCTCGTTCACTCATTCTTGGCTCTATCTCAGTTTCAACCTCTTATTAAACATCTTGACTATTTTCATCTATAGTATTTGAAGTTCATTTCATTGAACTTGAATCAACTTCCCTAGTTTTACAAGGGAAGATATTTTCAAAAAATGAGACATTCTTTGATTCCAATATAGCATTCTTATAAATATCAAAATTCTTTGATTTATACACAAAAAATCGATATGTATTGCTATGATCTGCATAACCAATGAAAATACAATCCATCATTTTAGGACCACTTTCATTTGCTTTGGTAACGAAGTTATTACATTCGCAAGACACCCTCACACTTTCAAGTAGTTGTAGGAAGGTTTTTCACCTTTCCATAAATCATATGGTGTCTTGTCCCTTTTCTTGCAGGGAACCTTATTTAAAAGGTATTTAGCTGATAGAATAGCTTCCCCCACATGTTCTATTACAACCCATTTTTTAGTGATAACAGAACAGTGATTTTAGGATCATAAATTTCTATCATGTTAGCCTATAAATCTTATTTATAGAATATTTATGGAGTCATTATGGTCGTATTAAAATTTGATTAAGAAATCTTAACGTTTAGATAACTAATTAAAGAAAAAGGACTAATTTGTAAATGATGCAAAACTTAGCAATTATTGTAATTAAGTGATTTATTAGATTAATTAATAAAGGAGGGACGTTTTATAAAGCAAATATACCCTTATTAGTTGATAATAGATAGTAATTAGAATTAAAATTGAGTAAAATAGGTTGACATGGCAATTTTGTAAATAAGTGGAAATTAAAATAAAACATAATTGAAGAAAATGTCATCATCTTCCTTATTTTTTCATAGTTTTGCTGAAAACACCATGAAAGGTTAAGGCTGGAGGTTCAACTAGTTTATTCCCTTGCATGAGTAAGTTTTTGAGCCTCGTTTTTAATGAATTTTATGTTTTTGAGATAGTTGCAACTAGGTCCAACTAGTCCATACCTTCGTTTTTGAATCTGTTAAAAATTTTAGAAGTTTGCATTGATGAATCTTTGTTTTTTTAATGATAATTATGTGCTTGAAGCCTTTATTGTGATTTTTGGTTGTTTTGTAAAGTGATTTTAGTTAGTTTTTTTTATTAAAGGATTAAATTGTTAAAATGTTAAAATTACATGGTTTATTGGTGAATAAGAGGTGTTTTGTGGACTTTTTAGAAGACTTCAACATTCGGCTATAAATTTTAACTTGAGAAAATGGTTAATTTGATGATTTTCGGGTTAAGGGACTAAATTGCAAAAGTTGTAAAAGTTAGGGGTAATTGTGTAATTTCAAAAAATGAAAAGGAATAAAATGTAGAATAATTTGGAATATAAAATATAAGCTAATAATAAGATAATTTTATATTTTAGATCAAGACACTGTTGATTTACATGGAAAAAGAAAAATTATGGAATAGTCCCTGAACTTCTATAACTATTACAATTCAGTCTAGGTAAGTTCATTCGATTTGTAATTTAATATCTATATGAGTTTTTTTATGATATGATATGAAATAGTGGATATAAATTATTTTATTGATGATGTAAACTATTTGGAAAACGTTGTTGAATATCGATACTTGGGCTGGATGAACGCGAGATAAAGTACAACTGAATGATGGCGTGTTATGTGAGGTTGGAGTGGAGATTGATCTGACATGATTTATACATTTTTCCTGAGTATAACGAGGTTCATCATTTGTTGAGAACTCTCGTGTTATACTACCCTGATTTGGTGCATTATGGGGGCGGATGTAAGGCCTACAGGCTAGGCACTTATTGCCGAGGCTTGTTATCGGTTGGATTAGCTCTTATAAGCATTTGAAGTGTTATCGGTTGGATTAGCTATCATGAGCGTTTGGCGTGTTTCGGTTGGATTACTTATGTACTCGTATCTGTAAGTTGTTCATCAAGTTGTAAATCATTGTATTATAACTTGTTTAACTACTTTGAATGGCATGACATGTAGTCAATTAAATCCATTGTGGACATATATGTTTTCCCAAAAATTACTATTTGAGCTTTGAATTGAATTATGCAATTCACCAGTTTGACATTGTGAATAATAGGAAACACTTGTTATTGAATTATTTTTGATTGAATCATTATAATTGCTTCAGTAAGATTTATTGTTTATGTAAGTCGAACTTACTAAGTCTAACGACCAGATAGTCAAAGGTGTCAGAAAATGAAGTTCGAGACTCCATTTCCATAAAACGAACGTATAAATGTTTCTATTTAATATTTACGAAGTTAGTTTAGTAATGAATTAGATTTTGGTTAAGTAAATTTTGTGAAATTAAGTATTGTTAAAGTATAGGGACTAAATCGCATATGAGTTAAAAGTTAATTTATAGATTGAAATAATTTAAGGGATTAAAGTAGTAATTATACATTTATATAGGTATAGTGGACGGTCATTAAGGGTGTGAATTATATATATGTAACAATCTAATATATATATACACATTATATGTTATAATAATAAATAAAATTAAAGTAAAATAAATGAAAAGAAAGTGGGAAATGATGAAACATTTCATGCGAAATAAAAGAAGGAAAGAAAGGAAAGAAGAGAAGTGTTGGACGGCAAACCTAGGGATTTATAAGCTTTCAATTTCAATTGGTTAGTCAATTTAGTGAATGATTCATTGAAGTTCCTGCATTTGATTCACAACTAGTTTAGAATCAACCATTACAAAATTCTAGAATTTAGCAACTAAAAACTTTTTAGCTCCAGCATCTTCGGTTTTGTATTTATGGTCCAATAACATCCATAATTCCTTAGTGTTTTCTTAACACTGTATACTTCGTACAGTGCATCCGACAACCCATTCAGGATGTAATTTTGACACAAGAAATCAGAATGCTATCAAGCCTCAACAACAGTGAAGGCGGTAGCTCACCCTCTTTAACAATAGAAGGGTCATCCTTCAAAATTTTGGCCAAGTTCAACATGGTCAATGTAACATCCTGAATTAGGGTCTAGTCAGAATAGTGGTTTCGAGACCATAGTTCCAAAGTAGAAATAATTATTTTATGATTTCTATGAGGTCTATGATATGTTTATATGCTTGTGTGAAAATTTCGTAAAGAAATTTTATGTAAAAAGTGTTCAATTTGATTTTAGGGACTAAATTGAATAAGTTGTAAAAGTTGAGCTCTAGAAACCTTTAGCATGAAATTGAATTGGAATATTAATTAGAGGTCCTTAAATAGAAATTTGACTAAATTCTAAAAATTTGGACAAAAATGGACATAGAAGGGTAAAAATATTAAAGTTTTAAGTGAAGGACATTTTGGCCATTTGGCCATTTAATGAACAAAAAGACAAAATAAAAACAAAAAAAATGCTCATTTTCTTCTTCAATGGCCGAATACACCATGGGAGAAGCCATGGCTAGGGTTTCAAGCTTTTCAAGCTCAATAGTAAGTGATTCCGAGCCCCGTTTTTAATGTTTTTCGTATTCTTGAAATCCTTGCAGCATAATCTACCTATTTCTACCATTATTTTGAGCTAGGGTTTATGTTTGAAAATTGACCCATGTTGAATAATTGTACATTTTGATGGATTATGGTAGATTATGCATGCTTAAGGTTAAAGAAACGGTTTTTACCAAGTGATTTTCGACGAAAACGTCCAAAAGGACTAAATCGTAAAAGTTATAAAATTGGTCATAAGTGTGTGTTTTAATGAGAATTGTGGGCTTCCATATTTATGAAATGTGTTGGTTAGGCCTAAAATGCAAAGAAATTGGATAAAAATTTATTTACGAGCCTAGGGGCAAAAATGTAATTTTGATAAACTTTAGGGGAAAAAACATAAAATTTTCAAAATGTGATTTTTAGACTAATGTAAGTAATGTGATTGTTAAGTGAGTGTTATTAGATATGTTAGATCAAGAAAACACGAAATTTGGGCTTAGAACGGGGAGGAACGAGGTTATGGGCTAAGTTGAAATTTATAGCCGTTTTTCTATTCGAGGTAAGTTGGCGTTAATAATAATGCAATGATATTGTTGTTTATGCTTGAAATCTAAATTAGTATGCTGATTGGAATATGTTGAGTTAATGGTTATGTGCTATAAACATTAAACGATATAAAGGTATGTTTATGACATGGAATTGAGTTGAATTCTTATGTTCCAAGTGCCTTTATGCATATGGTTAATATGTGAAATTTGTGATATTGGTTATCATCATATGATATGTGATTAAGTGCAAATTTACTAAGTTTCGAAAAGTGTGAAAAAGTCCCGATTGAACCTTAGGAATCGTTTAGGATACAAGTGACATGTCACTAGGAAACCATTGATAGTGATCGATTGTGAATGTGATTCTGGGTGCTGATTTAGCTCGACTATCAGTGGCTAGGTAATCCTACATTTGTTGCAGATACCTATCAGCTTGTGTGAGTAGCACTGAATAGCTTCGACTATACCGTCAGCTTGTGTGAGCAGACCCGTGAATAGCTCATTATTGAGCCTTTATGTGATATGTAATATGTGGTAGCTTCGGCTACAAATCATCGGTAGCTTCATCTACATCCCAGTGGTAGCTTCAGCTACATTATGTATGTGGTACTTTGTGCCTTTTTCCACGTATCTTTTAGAATTCCGCATGGTTCAACGGGTATTGAATTGATATGGTAATATTGTGATAAAATGTAAAAAGATTGACCATGTATATGATGAATGAATGTATAATGTGTTCTTTGCTATGATGCATTTATATGTGTAAGTGTGAATGTGAAATCTTATGAGTAAGTGCAGGTATGTATGTGTAAATTATGAGCAATGTGCTCGTTTTATGATCGAATCATGGTAAGGTTGATAAGAGGTAAGTATATACAATTAAAGCTATTAATAAGAAAGCATGAGAAAGTGAAACTTATAAGTAAAATAGTTTTGGACAGCAGTAGTGATGTGTTTTTGAAAAATCACCAAAAATGGTGGGAATTGAATTAGAAGTTGAATAAGATATGAAATTAAAGTCTATTGAGTCTATTTTCACATAAAAGAAGTAGAGTAAGTAAATAATTCTCAATTTGTGAAACAGGGTCAGATGGATTTCGGGATCCCCTATTCTAATTTTGGAAAATCACTAAAAATTGTATAACAATGTTTACAGTGTGTAACTTATATGCTCAGAATTCCTAATGAGTCTATTTTCAAGAAAAATAAACGAGAATGTTATCTGAATTTTGAATAATGTGATAAGAAATTTTTAGTGAAGAGAGGTCAGGTCTACTAGACAGCAAAATAGGGGAACATTTAATGAATAAAATGTATTAATTGGCCAAACCAAAAATTTTAAAAATTTTATGGAAAGAAGATATATGAGTCTAGTTTTAGGGAAAATTGATGAAACTTAATTTCGAGTTTTGTAGCTTAAGATTTAATTAATTTAGGCATTGTGACTCAGAAAATAGCCTAAGCTAAACATGAGTAAAAAGTGAAGTCATGTGAATAATGACTCTATTTTCTTAAGAATACTTTTGAGGAATGGAAAAATTTTGTTAATTTAATTGCTTATTATTATAATATGCCAACTTTCTAAGCTATAAAGCTTACACCCTCCTTTCCATTTCTCTTAGTGTTGTCAGGTTGGCTCGGGGTTGCGTCGAAGGCAGCATCACACGATCGATTTGTCAAGATGGATTAATAAAAATTCTTATTACTTACAAGTGAGTGGTATGTATAGAGAATTAGTTATTGATAGTATGTATTATTGTAAATTGGTCAAATGTATTGGCTTTTGTTACTTCATTGTTTAAGGCTACAAGTGGTGGCCCATAATAGTTAAGGGTATGTATGCCCATTTTATGTCTGTATGTGGTTATGACTTGAAGTAGTTAGGTATGTTACATACGTGTGGTGGCCCATAATAGTTAAGGGTATGTATGCCCATTTTATGTGTGTATGTGCCCATAATAATTAAAGGTATGATATACTTCTATGAAATATATACGAGTGTGAAGAGTTAAGAGCACACTAAGGGCTTGGAAAATAGCCTAAGTGTCGGTTACACGGGCAGAGACACGATTGTGTGTCTCAGCTGTGTGGAGGACACGACCAAGTATACGGGCATGTGACTTGGCCGTGTGCCCCTAAATGTTTGCTGATGTTAGAAATAGAATGCTCGATGTTTTTAACACGGGCTGGGACATGGGGTTGTGTGACCACACGGCCTGCTCACACAGGCGTGTGACATTGTTTGAGTCAAATTTTCATAAGTGTTCAAAAAGTTTTGGTTTAATCCCGGATTATACCTAATGTATCGTTTGGGCTTCGGAGGCCCATAATGTGGGTGTTATGTATATGAATGAAAAATTTTTAACTTTTACACGAAAATTATGTGTCGAAATCAAATGATCATGCAGGTGTTGTTCGGTAATGCCTCGTACCTATGTCCGGCGATGGCTACGGGTGAGGGGCATTATAGTCAAATAGAATAACATCTATTGTTGCCATGTCTTGAAATTTTGTCCAGAGAATTTCGCAAGCTTCTTGTTGTGGCTTACAGCCACCTACAACATTGAATTTTGATTCGAAGCCTGAGTTGGAACCAACGCTCCAGATCATGAATTGGGTGAATTGGTTGGAGTTTCCATTTTTCTATTAAGATTTCAAAAATGGAACCAGAATTAGTAATAATAAGAAACAAGAAATTTAATTTCCAGTTTATACTACTACCTTTTGATTCTTTTAAATGACAGAATTTAGTTAGGAACTAAAAATTCTAAAACAAAATCAATAACCAATTTTTGGTAATAGAATTGTTACTGTCAAACGATTACTGTTAACAATAGAAATACAATAAATTCTATTGAAGGGTAGGAATAGAATCCTGAAACAGAATTATTCAATTGATTTCTGTTTGGAAACAGAAAATCAAACAAATTCTGTTGAACGGTAGGAATAAAATCCTGAAACAGAATTGTTTAATTGATTTCTATTTGGGAACAGAAAATCAAAACAAATTTTGTTAAACAGTAGGAATAAAATCCTGAAATAGAATTGTTCAATAGATTTCTGTTTACAAATAGAACACAATTTCACATTAGTGTCCTGTTCATCTCGAATTAGAAAGTGGTAAAGAGTCTGTCTTAAGATTGTTGCAAATACGTCAGTGAAATAAATAGTAATGTCAAATATTGATTTAAATCACAAGATTGAACTAGAACAATATAGATATATATAATCTGAAAAATAGAAATTGGAAATAAAACTTGATTGAAATTATGTACTCATAGTTAGGCAGAAATTCGATTGGTAGTTGAGGCTTATTTTCACAGTTTCCTTAAGACAGATTCGGTCACTCCTTGGTGCTAGAGAAACATTGGTCAACTGTCCCCCAGGATACAACAACAAGATGAGCATGATAGTAGCATGGTTGCAGTGATCAACGACCTATAACCTATCTTTCTTCTATCATCGAAAATAGGCTCGAAATATGTAGGGAAAAGCACTCAAATTTTTTACAGGAAAAATAGAGAAAAATTCAATGTGTTTTTCTCCTGCAGAATATTTTGGTTTAAATAAAATATTCAAAATGAAAGAACTTTTTGGAATTTTTTTTAACTAATGGAGCCATTAACGTCATGAATTAAGGAGCCATTAAAAACCCAAATTAACATATAAATTAAGGAGCCATTAAACTCTATTTAATATTCGTCATTTTAATTCAAACAGAATTTGAATAGATAAGTTCTGCTGAGGAAAAATCAAAATTACGTATTGGGCTAAAATATGTGCAGGCCTAAAAGGGCCTGATCGATCTGGACATTTTGCGTCGCCCACGTCATGCGGGTGCGCCCCCAACCCCGGGGGTTTGGATTTGCACCCCCCTCTACTTGCAAGAAAGAGCATTAGCTTAGTCATTCAATAACCACCAAGTTGGTTCATATATATAAACATATTCCACACTTGATAACTAACCAATGTGGAACTAAGCTTTCTATTTTCCTCAACATAATTCACAAGTGGCTTACTTTGAGCATCAATTTCTCATTCATCACTCAACCATCAACATGATATACCAATCGAGAATATGCCTCAAAGCTTCCAAAAATCTATTTTTTTCCAACAATGACTTTCTTAAGAATTTAATCTATTAGAAAATGATTCCAACGTTTGATAAGTCAAAGTTTATTTACTTTATTTGGAATTTAACTTTCTCTAGGGAATTACTTTCCCATAAATATGAAAATGTGATTCTCATGATAAAATGTGAGAAACATACTTTCCTATGTAGGTTGGAAAGTTTAAAATATATTAATGAAAAAATTCACACTATTTTATTTTGGTTTAGGATATTAATCTATTAAGTGTAAAAAAGAAAAGCCATTACAAAATTACCCTACTATTTTACCTTTTATGCAATTTAGTCCCTAAGTCCAAAACTTGTCATTTAACCATTCACAACCAAAAACAAGTCTAATGGAACTAAAAGGGACCTCTCTACAGCCCCTATTTACTGTTAATTCACAACAAGTACATGTAATTTTACTATTTTCACATTTTAGTCCTTAAACATTAAAGTTACCAAAAACTACTTTATAGAATAGTCCTATTTAACAACCAAACTTAATAATCTTCCATAAAACTTCAAGAACACACTAAAACCATCAATGGAATAATCCACAAAATTTAACAGTTTTACATATTAGTCTCCAAGTTAGCTAGATCAAGCTAATACGAACTCAAAAACATAAAAATTACTAAAAATGGGCAAGGTCTACTTACCAAATCAAAGGGCTTAAACTTGGTTGAATGTTCTCCCTTAGTTTTGAAAAGGTGAAAGAAAGAAGATGATAATGTACTTCTAACATGTTTTGTTTTAAAATTCACTTATTTACTAAATTACTAATCTACATTTCTTTGATTTACACTCAAACTTACATTTTACTAGTCCAATACCATCAACTACATCAATGATTGTTTAATTTCCATAATAATCTACCACTTCTTTATTCTATAGCTATTTAACTCCTTTAAATAATAGAAACTAACATTAACAACTTTTACGATTTAGTCCTTTTTAATTAATTAACTATTTAACATTAAAATTTTCTAACCAAATCTTAATACGACATTATTATGACTCTATAAATAATAATTAAATACTAAAATGCTGGCTCACTTATTAGAATTGTGGCCCCGAAACCATTGTTTCGACCCCATTGAAAAACAAACTGTTACAAGTTAATTCATTAAGACCCGAATTCTGAAGTTAATTATGAACACTGATGTGAGTTAATATTTTATTTTTCAATTAAGCGAATTTCAATTGCTAGTTTTATTTATTTTCTATTTTTTTTTGCTTAATTTTGATTTGGTTTTTATATTAAAATTTCAATTATTATTGTTTAGTCCGTTAGTGTAGAAATTAGTTTTTGGTTTGATTCAACCTCCCTTAGGTACGATCCTCGAAATACTTCTCGATGTAACACCTTATACTATAATTTCAATTATTATTATTTAGTGCTGTTAGTGTAGAAATTAGTTTTTGGTTTGATTCAACCTCCCTTAGGTACGATCCTCGAAATACTTCCTGATGTAACACCCCTAACCTGTATCTGTCACCAGAATAGGGTTTAGGAGCATTACCAGGATTTATAGATCAAAACCAGACATTTTATGTCACTTCACATTCATACCGAAAATTTATCATAATTTAACCATATCATCCCTTATATGAGCCTTCGAGGCCCAAAACATATATTAGAAACAAGTCGAGATAAACTAGAAACTTAATGAATTTTTCGCGAAATTACAAAATTTTCCATAGGTGCAGGGGATACACGCCTTTGTAGTCAGGTTGTGAGGCTCACACGGCCAAGTGACATGCCCATGTCTCAAGTCGTGTGGTATATGAAGTAGGGCACACACCTGTGTCCCCAAACCGTGTAACTCTCTGACTTACAACTAAATTAAGTGCAAGGGTCACACGACCAAGCCACACGCCTGTGTGCCAGGCCTTGTGATCAATTCTGAGCACTCTGTATTGAAATTTTAAAATGCAGGGGACACACGGCCAGAACACATGCCCATGCGCTAGGCCATGTGTTACACACGGTTGAGACACACGCATGTGTCTCTACTCGTGTGGACCAAATAAGGCAATTTTTCAAGCCATATTTCTTACCCATTTGGTCATCCACCTACACAAACACTTTAATTCATCCAAAAGTCAATCCATATCATTTAAATCAAGCTAAACTCAAGTCTCATGCATACCATATTACTTTATAAATCCATATTTGTAAACTTATCTATTTGATCATAAATATTTAATATCATACTAATATTCATAAACCACATTAAGCACTTATATCAAACATGAAATTAACTCATAAGTTAATATACTACAACACATTCATCACAAGCCATTCCAATGGCTATTTACAACCAAAACATTTGTATGCCAACATTGGCTAACCAAACCTATACATGCCATTATATCTAAAAATAGTTTCGTACTTTTACTGAAGTAAGCTGATGGATAGTGTGAGTGATCTCCGCCAAGCTTCCAACCCAATGAGCTTCCGAGTACTATAAAATAGAAGAAATACCACTAAGTAAGCACTCCATGCTTAGTAAGTTCGTATCACGGGAAATTAACTTACTATGCATTTACATTTATAGTATACATGCAAAAATACATCTGAAACAATTTATCCATTGGCCTAACACACATAACCTCAACAACATGTTAGTCATATATTTCATAAGTGTATCAATTACAAGGATGAGCTTATCAAGCACTAGAATTTCATATATTTCATGTATATACCAAATACAACTTCATTTTGATTTCATATATTCTTATGTCAAGATTTTACCCATTAAATCATTTAAGATCTCAATGGATTCGAGGGTGGTACACATAAAGTGTATAAATCAGAAATCCATCAATTCATAACTAGGAGTACTAATTGGAGCACTTAATCACAAAGCACACTCTCAGCCATATAACAGAATGCTCATATAAGCATGTAACAAGAAGCTTAACTGGGCTTAATAACGGGAAGCTCATAAGAGCTATAATCAGAAAGCTCGTGCAGACTTATAACGGGTAGTTTCGAAGAGTAATTAAACAGAAAGCTCCGGATAACCATATAACCTGAAGTTCAAGCGAGTACTAAGGGGAAGCTCTGGAGAGCCTTTAATGAGAGGTTCACAAAGAACCTATAAACAGAATGCTCATTAGAGCGTGGGTGTGTTTTACAATATATGCAGATCACTACCATTCGGGAGGCTCCGAAGAGCATTTAACGAAAAACTCACAAGAACACTATTACGGGAAGCTTGTGTAACACCCCTTACCCATATTTACACTGGAACAGGGTAAGAGGTATTACCAGGCTTAAACACAAGCACTCATAAAATTTCGAGCCATAAGTTTCCACCTAAATTTTAAAACTTTTCATACGTACTCATTATTTCCCTAACATGGGCCTACAAGGTTCAAAACATACTTTGGGAGTAATTCGGGACTTAATCGAGAGCTTTGGAACACTTAGAAAATTTTTCATCAAAACAGTGTCACACGCCCTTGTAACTTGGGACACGCTCGTGTAGGCAAGCCGTGTGGTCGAACACGCCCGTGCCCCAACTCGTGTGGAAAACATTGAGCATTCTATTTATGATGTTATCAACCATTTAGGGTCACACGGCCAAGTCACACGCCCGTGTGCTAGGCCATGTGGTGAATTTAATTTTCGCATTTAAGGTGCATACTTCACACTACTTGGGCACATGCCCATGTCCTGAGGTCATGTCCTTCACACGACTGAAACACACGGCCATGTCTCTACCCGTGTTTTTACTATTGGACATTCTATTTTGCGAAATTTGGGTGCAGGGGACACACGGCCTATTCACACGCCCGTGGGTCTAACCGTGTGTCACACACGGGCGTGTGTCCACACACAGCTTAGACACACGCCCGTGTGTCTGCCCGTGTAGACAAAAATAAAGCTATTTACCAAGCCATTTGCTACCCTGAAACGTAAACACATTCATAACAATTTCAACAACATATAGCAAGGCATAATTATACAACCAAATATTCATAAACTAAGACATCCACACATCAACGACATACCACATTCATCACACATACACATCGCACATCACTCAACTTAATCATGCAAGCTTGCATCTTCATAGCCACATTAACTTGTGAAGTTTAAACATAATTAATATTGGCTAATTCCAAATGGACTTTTTTTACAAAATGAACCATCAACATTAGTAAGCCAACACTTTTTGCCAAAATAATTATAACACATAACAAAATGAATAAGTCACCTATACATGCCATAATCTCAAATGTTGGAATCAAAAAACCAAAATAATTGCTGATAGTGTGTATGGAACCCCGCTAATCTTTGGACCTCGAGCTAGCTTGACAACTCTATAGGGAAAAAAGAAAAGAAAGGGAGTAAGCTACATAGCTTAGTAAGTCTATATCCAAATAATGGACAGTTTAAACGTATAAAACATACAAACACTATGAAAGAATTTGCATAAATCACACTAAGGATTTGTATTCACAACTTACTCATTTCAACCTTACCAAAGGTCCAATATACACATCGATCACATTGCTTACCAATTTCACACTCATACCTACATCAGCTCATAACACAACCATTTCCACTTGCTTTCACACTATGCCATATCATTAACTACCCGTTTAACCACTCGGAATACTAGAGGATACTCAAAAGTTTTGCACATAAGTGCCACACTTATTTGCAGCCGAAGCTACCACTTATCACTTATCACTTAATAGCTCACTCTCGAGCTAACCACGAGCCTGCTCACACAAGTTGTCAGTCATGATGTAGCTATACAGTGCTGCTCACACAAGCTGACAGGTATCTGCAACACATGCCGAATTACCTAGCCACTAGTAGGATGTACTAAACCAGTACTTGGATCACTTAATCACTTAAACACTTGGTTTCCTAGTGACATGTCACTCGTATCCTATTCACTTCCTAAGGTTCAATCGAGATTTTCTCACTTATCGCTACTTGGTCGATATACACATTTCGATAGTTATCCATAATGCATACAATATTAAAGCATTCAAAACAAAAATATAACAACGCATTATTTACATACAAACTTACCTCGATACAAAATGAATATTTTTGCGATTTAGTCCACGACCTTTTCTTTCCCCCAATCAAGGTCGATTCCATGTCTTTCTTGCTCTATAATAACACAATTAGCTCGTTTATTACTCACATTATTCAATTTGCCCCAAAAATCATATTAAGGCAAATATACATTTTTGCCCCTAACATTTCACTTATTTACACTTTAGTTTCTAGGCTCGTAAAATGAAATGTATTCATTTTTCTCAAAACGTAAGCCTAATCGAACCTATCTCATGCTTATAACAGCCCACATTTTTTTCAAATCAGATTTTTACCACCTATTTTAAAACTTTTACAAATAGGTCATTTTAGAATTTTCACCAAAAATCACTTAGTAAAAGTCATTTATTACACAACTAACATTCATTTTCTACCATTAGACATCAAAATACATGCATGTATACATAGATAAAATTTTAAAACATGAACCCTAGCTCAAATTAGTGGTAGAAATAAGTAAATTGGGAGATAACGTCTTCAAAAATGTAAAGAGCATTAAAAACGGGGCTAGGATGCACTTACTATCAAGCTTGAAAGTTGGCCAAACCCTAGCTATGGCTTCTCTTGAAATTTTCGGTCAAGGAGAGAAGATGGACACCAATTTTGACTTGAATTTTTCCCTTTTTATTCTTTTATTAACCAAATGACCAAAATGCCCTAAGGCCTTTCTTTAAAATTTTACCCTTCCATGTCCATTTTTGTCCATCATGACATATAATGGTCTAAATACTAAATAAGGACTTCCAATATAAAAATGAAATGCACTAAAAGCTTCTAAAACACTTATTTTGCAACCTTTGCAATTTAGTCTTAATATTCAAATTGGACACTCTATCGCTAAAATTTCTTAACAAAATTTTCATGCATCCATTCAATCACACCATAGACCTTACAACAATTAAAAAATCAATATTTTAACTTCAAATTTGTGGTACCGAAACTACTATTCCATTTAGGCCCTAATTCGGGCTATTATAGCTTGAGAAAGCTTGTAACGAGACGCTCTTTCGAGCTACAATATGTCCGCAACATATGCAAGACCATTATCATTTCGGGAAACAGAACCCTGTATCCAATTGACTTTCATTATCCAAATGAAACTTATTTATTTATCAAGGATTGTCGGTTATAAAATAAATTATATATATAAATACATAACATTATACAATTTACATATTCATCATTCAATATAAGCATATAAATATACACAATTTGGTTACACGAACTTACCTCGACAAGTTGCCGAAACCATTTTTTTATTTGAAAAACGGGGATAAACTTTAAAATATATAGAGTCGCCACCAATCTTTTTTGAGGTGGGATCGGGTCACCTTAAAGTTTATCATTTTAATAAAACATTTTAATTTATTAAAACAATGATTTTGGTCTACAAAATTTGAGAAAACAGGTTCGGGAGTCTGTTACGTATGAGGAAGGATTAGCACCCTCGCGACGCCCAAAATTGGTACCTATTGATTAAATAATGTCTTAGAGTCGACAATTTGAAAAGATTTTAAAATACGATCCTTTTATTCAAAAGAAAAATTGAATTGAAAATTAAGACCCTCTAATCTCGAAGAAATAAAATGTCACACCCAGTGAGTTAGGATACAACACTTCAAATCTTCGAAACTAAGATTATTTTTTTATTTTTAAAACTCATGCATAAAAATTTGAAAAGGGTATTTAGTTATTTGGGGCTTATGGAAAAATTGGACCAAGTAAGTTAGGGCACAATTTCGCAAAATTCCCAAATACAAAATATTGCCTTTATTTTTTAAAAACCCTTATCTCGAGATAACGAAATGTCACATCTAGTGAGTTAGGAGGTAACATCTCGAGTTCCCAAATATCGAGTATTGCCTTATTTTGAAAAAAATAATTTTTATGAATTTGAGTAAAGATGTAACGTTTTAAGAGGTATGTGTAATAAAAATATAATGGACGTGGAAACATATATAACGATAATAAGAACAAAATAGTCGCAAATAAATAATGGAAGAAGTTAACAAGGACAATAGGTAAATAAATGAAAAATCAAAACAAATTTAAAGAAAATAAAGAGAAAGGTTGAAAAAGAAGAAATAAAATGAGGGAAAAGATTAAATAAAATAAAAGAAATAATAATTAAAATAAAAATAATGATAATAAAAATAATATGCTAATAATAATATGCTAGTAAAAATAATAAAAATAATAATAAGATAGAAAATAACAATTTATTAGTAGTATATACATATTAATAATATTAAAAATAACAAGAAAATAATACTACATAAATAAGAATAATAATAAGTTAATAATAAATATGGTAAATAGTAGAATAATAATCATAATAATAGGCATAAAACTCAAATTAATTAATTTAAAGGCAAAATAAAAAATAATAAAAAAGGGTTAAATTGAATTGAAGACAGCAGTTTTGGGGCAAAATTAGAAATAAAAGAGAGGAGGAGGGCTATATTAAACGCGCCCATGAAGTAGAGGGACCAAGAAAGTAAATTTCCCCTCTCTCTAATGCGCAGCGTTTAACACAGGACGAAAATGTGACAAAATCAAAATTTTCAGGTAAAATTATAAATAATGGAAACTTGATTGCGAAACCATAAAAAAGCGGAACGGCCAAGATCGCAATTAGACCATCAATTAAAAAACATGCGGATCCTAGGCCCTGGGTTGAGTCGAATTCGGGTCAAAATCAAAACGATGCCGTTTTGGTGCTTAGGGTCATAGGCCAAAACGACGTCATTTTGGTACCCTCATATAAGTAAAAAATTTGGTAAAAAAATCATTTTCTTCTCTTCCAAAAAAAAACTATTCAAAATTCTCTCTCACTCCTCCCTCCAGCCCGAACTCCGTCCAAACCTCCGATGTCGACCGCCGCCATCCACCGTCACCGGCCACCGCCATCGCCGTCGTCGGCCGCCATGTAATTTTGAAAAAAGTAAGTTTTTTCTTTTTTTTTATTTTTAAAAATGGGTATGTATATATATGTATTATAAATTCGAAAAAAATAAAATAAAAATAATAAGAACAATAAAAAGAAATAATTTTTCGACTTTATAAGTTTCTTTTTTTTTTTCCTACTGCTTGTTGGATGTTTGGAGTGTTTTTGACTTGGTTTTAGTATTCAAAAAAACTTTTGTATTGCTCTCTATTCGGAAAAAAATCCAGATCCCTTTATATTCATTTTTGTGGCTTTTATAGCCAATTTTCAATTGTTTGGCCACTGAATATTCGGCCACTTTTGCAGGTACGTAAGCGGGCGTGCTTCTGACGTGCCGTGGTAGAGCAGTGCACGTCACGGAGGGGTAACGTGTGGTGTGCAAGGGAGGCATGCTGGCGTGAGAACGGTGACCGAATCCTTAGGGAGTTAGGTTACTTTTGTGTTTAGGGTTTAATTGGGTTTTGGGCTGGGGTGTTTTTAGTTTGGGTCTTAGGTCTAGTTCCATTTGGGTTTTGGGCTGGTTTAATTGGCCCCGGGTAGTAATTGGGTCACACAGCTGCCCCTCTTTGCTCGTTGTTGTGTAACGAGAACGAAGCAAAGACTTTAGGAGGCCAATTTTGCCCGGTCCTGCAGAGTCTTGACTTCTTGGTATTCGTCTTTTTCAAGTAGCCTCGCTCTAACCCGCTGCGTCCTCAGGGGTATAGAGATTGTTGCTTCAAAACGCTCCATTGTTGCTTCATGGGGATAAGATCTATAATCTTTAGCCTACTCCTTTGCTACATCAATGAGATAAGGCTGGTAGTCTAAATCTACTCCATTGCCGATACGTGGAGATAAGATTTGCTGTCTTCAATCTGTTCTACTGCTATCTCGAGGAGAAAAGATCTACAATCTTTAGTCTACTCCATTGCCGAAACATGGAGATAAGACTTGTAATTTCAGCCTGCTTCCTTGCTACCTCAGGAAGATAAGGTTAGTGGCTAAAATCTGCTCCCTTACTACCTCGGGAAGATAAGATTCGCCGTCTTCGATCTGCCCCACTACTATCTCGAGGAGGCAAGATCTATAATTTTTAGTCTGCTCTATTGCCGATACATAGAGATAAGACTTGTATCTTCAACCTGCTCCACTGCAACTTCAGGGAGATAAGGTTGGTGGCTTAAATCTATTCTCTTGCTGATACATGAAGATAAGATTCACCGTATTCGATCTGCCCCACTTCTATCTCAAGGAGACAAGATCTATAATCCTTAGTCTGCTCCATTGCTGATACATGGAAATAAGACTTGTAATTTCAGCCTGCTCCCTTGCTATCTTAGGGAGATAAGGCTTGTGGCTTAAATCTACTCTGCTCCTGCTTAGCGAAGATAAGATCTGACGAAGTTTGATCTGCTCCGCTCCTGCTCAACAAAGATAAGATCTGCTATATCTAGCCTACTCCACTCCTGCTCAGTGGAGATAAGGCAAGTGGCCTAGATCTGCTCCACTCCTGCTCAGCGAAAATAAGATCTAGCCTACTCCACTCCTGCTCAGTAGAGGTAAGGCGAGTGGCTTAAATCTGCTCTGCTCCTGCTCAGCGAAGATGAAATCTACAGAAATTTGATCTGCTCCGCTCCTACTCAGCAAAAGTAAGGTTTGCTATATCTAGCCTGTTCCACTCCTGCTCAGTAGAGATAAGACTAGTGGCTTAAATCTGCTCCGCTCCTGCTCAGTGAAGATAAGATTTGCCGAAATTTGATCTGCTCCGCTCCTGCTCAGCGAAGATAAAACCTGCTATGTTTAGCCTGCTCCACTCCTGCTCAGTGGAGATAAGGCTAGTGGCTTGAATCCGCTCCGCTCCTGCTCAGCGAAGATAAGATTTGCCTAAACTTGATCTGCTCCGCTCCTGCTCAGCAAAGATAAGATCTGCTATATTTAGCCCGTTCCACTCCTGCTCAGTGGAGATAAGGCTAGTGGCTTAAATCTGCTCCGCTCCTACTTAGTGAAGATAAGATTTGCCGAAATTTGTAGTTTCAATCTTACTACACTGTCCACTGGGGAATCTATCTATAAAATTGATTTCCTGGAGTCTATGCTTATGCCAAATGATTAGGATGCCATGATCAATGTGAATCAAATGTTCTTAACTAAATGCATTATGAATGACATTTGTATGAATGTAGAAGGTCGTGAAAATGATCCCTTTTAAATGCTTGGGCTGTTATTTCACTGACTGTCAAAGCTATCGCTTTACTAACGTGGGTCCTCTTATTCCGCTGAATATTTTCAATAGAGAATTTGAAGATGTAGTCATTGCTTAGACCATTATCTCTCAAGCGTTCCCAGCCCTTTAAGCTTGGTGAGTTCTAAATAATTGTCCTGTTTCAGGTTCTTGCATTATTTAGAGACCTTCAAAGTAATATGTAAAACTTCTTTTGTGAAAACATTATTAGTTCATTGATCATTATTTCAGTACGAAACGCTTGAAAAAGATTATAAAGATGGATAAAATTGAAGTTTATTTGGGAAAAATTCCATAAAGAATGGATTGAGCAAAGAAAGCAAATATTGCTAAAGTACAAAATGAATAACGGTGGAATTGGTGCCCCAGATATCACACCTGAGCTTCTCTGTACAAATTTCTTGAAGACCCTTCTGAGTTCAACATAGGACTAGGAGATCTAGAGTGTTTTGTCGATACGCCCAAGATGTAGCATACCTTCTCATTGTTAACTTAGGTATAGGAAGACTAGCGCATGCCCCATTTTCCATCAAAATTTGAATTACCGTTTACGGGTTTTCAATTCGAAGCCCCTTTGGTCTCAAAGAGCACTTTGCAAGTTTTCACCTTGGCCCATTTCCTCTTCAGGCAAAGTACTTCTTGACTGAGTCCGCATTCACTAGGTTAGGCTGATTCTTACCATCCATTTAAGCTAATATCAATGCTCCTCCAGAAAAGGCTTTTTTCACTACATAAGGTCCTTCCCAATTAGGCATCCATTTTCTCCTAAAGTTCTTTTGTGTAGGTAGGATCTTCTTCAATACCAGGTCCCCCTCATGGAATTCCCTAGGACGGACCTTTTTGCTATAAGCCCGCATCATTCTTTTTTGGTATAACTGAACATGACGAATAGCTTTTAGTCTCTTTTCTTCAATCAAGTTCAGTTGATCATACCAGGATTGGATCCATTCCGCTTCATCCAACCTCAACTCTAATAAAATCTGGAGAGAAGGAATTTTAACTTCAATAGGCAAAACTACCTCCATCCCATAAACCAATGAGAAAGGTGTTGCCCCGGTAGAAATTCTAACAGATGTTCGATAGGCAAAGAGGGCAAACGATAACTTTTCATGCCAATCCTTGTAGGTCTCAGTCATTTTCCCCACGATTTTCTTAATATTTTTATTAGCTGCCTCAACTGCACCATTCATTTTCAGGTGATATGATAACGAGTTATGGTGCTTAATTTTGAACTGACTACAGACCTCCACTATTGCGCTGTTGTTCACATTCAACGCATTGTCTGATACGATCCTTTTCGGCATACCATAGCGACATATGATCTCCTTCTTCAAGAACTTGCTAACTGCCAACTTTGTGACATTGGTATATGAAGCTGCCTCTACCCATTTGGTGAAATAATCGATGACCACGAAAATGAATCGATGTCCATTAGAAGCCTTCGGTGAAATTGGCCCAATGACTTCCATGCCCCACATCGAAAAAGGCCATGGGGAAGTCATAACATGAAGAGGTGAAGGAGGCACATGGATTTTATCTCCGTAAATTTGACACTTATGGCATTTCTTGGCGTAACTGATGCAATCTCCTTCCATCGTGGACCAGTAATACCCAAATCTCATTGTAACACCCTCTAACCCCAAACCGTCCCCGGAATAGGGTTACAAGGCATTACCGAATAAAAATAAACCTTATTATAAAAATATGAAATAATCGCAAAATTATACTCAGATTAATGTTTATTACCCTTATCGGGGTTTATGGACCTATTATGATTCGTAAAAGTGGTTAGGATTCGAATCCCAACTTAACAGACACTCGAAAAATTTTTTACTTTTAATCAACATCACACGCCTGTGTAACCTTGTAACACGGTCGTATTGGTCCATACATGCCCGTTTCTAGATCCCGTGGTGCATTCTGCCAAATTTGACACGGCCACGCCACACGCCCATGTGATTGGGCCGTGTCTCGCTCACAGCTTAGACACGCCCGTGCCCTTACCCCGTGGCCGAATCTGACTTGTGCACACAGCTACAAGGCATGCCTATGTGATAGCCGTGTACCTCACACGGTCTGGACACACGCCCGTGTGCCAAACTATGTATACTCTATATGAGTTTTGAATACTAACCTAACCTCCCTAACACACTTCAAACCAATTTCAAACTAATACTAATACTCAACCAATTCAATTTGCAAGCATTACAACCCATTAATCAAAGTGAGCTATATCTTATGGCCAAAACAATTGATAAATACACAAAATACCAAATCCCTATACATGCCATAGACTTACAAGATTTATTATTACCTTTACCTCCCATAATAACATGATAGTGTGATGACATCTCCAACGATCTCCAACCCGAGCTAACATTCAACCCTAAAGAGATGGAAAGAAAGAGGAGTAAGCTTCAAAGCTTAGTAAATTTATATGCAAATAATAATAAGCAAGTAATAACTCGTTTGAATTAATTCTTAAAATTTTGTTTTCAAAGTGGTATAATCACCATTTTGCTTAAATACACTTTTTATCTATGTTCCCATTGAGCTGTCTTTTGGTGTCACTGTCACTAAATTATTTATTTCTTGAGGTACAAAGCTCCGAATTAAGTTCTGTAAATTTTCCATGAATCTAGACTCATATATCTTATTATCATGAAATTTTTAGAATTTTTGGTTTATCCAATTAGTACAGTTTATTCATTAAATATTCCCCTATTACTCCACTTGATAGTTCTGACCTTTATCTACTAAAAATCAATTATCTCATTGTACAGGACTTGGATAAGGTTCTTGTTTCTTTATTTTGAAACTAGATTCACTAAGGAGTTCATACATATAAATTACACTCCATAATCATTTTTATACAGTTTTTAGTGATTTTCCAAATTCGGAACAGGGGATCTCAAAGTTCATTCTGACCCTGACACAGAAAACTTTAAATATATCATTTTTTGTAAATCTTTCATTTCATGTGAAAATAGACTCAATAAGCTTTAATTACATATCTTATTCAACTTCTAATTCAATTACCACCATTTTTAATGATTTTTCAAAGTCACATGTCTGCTGTTGCTCAAACTGTTTTATAACTAGTTTCTTTCTTTCATACCTTCTTTGTATTATTAACATTATACACATATAACATCAAGCATATCTATAGCTAGTCATTTAAATCAATACTCATTATCAAATATTTACAAGAACTCATAATGGCACTTACTCATTCACAATCTTACCAATGGTGCTACATATACACATATTCACAATTATCATTCCTTTGTTCATAGTTTCACTTATAATCCTGCACAAACTTGCATTAGCTTATAACCAAACTTATCCAATAAAGGTTTCACATATATAATTATTCTCATTTTTTTTACAATATAATCATATACTTTCTCATCTTACTATTTCATCAATTTACCCGTTGAACCATTTGGAATACTAAAGGATACACAAAAGCTTGCACATAAGTGCCACACTGATATGTAGCCGAAGCGACCACTGAAATGTAGCTGAAGCTACCACTGAAATGTAGCTGAAGCTACCACTTATCACCAAAGTATTCCTAAGATTCAACAGGAATTTCAGTTATTTATTCAGTATTACTTTCTCATTTCATTCGTTAACTCACTTAATCAAATCATTCACTTTTCTCATTTCATCTATTTACCCCTATTAACAAGACTCGGACTTTTGGCAGATACATGGATCCACTTAACATGTCAGAATGGCGACCAACGCCTCATCGGCATAGCCGAAGTAAAGTGGCTACCAAAGCCTCATCGGATAGTTCGAAGTAAATCTATGACACACCACGTGTCTCATCGGCTGAACCGAAGCAAAGTGGCTACCAAAGCCTCATCGAAACTATCCGAAGCAAATCTATGGCACACCAAGTGCCTCATTGACTCGAGGTCGAAGAATCTCTGAACTGTTCTGATCCTATGGCATGCCAACTATATCCACTAAGCCTGACTAGTTAATAGGGTATCGGAATCACTTATTCATTTCACTTCCACTTTCAATTGATCATAATCATACGAATTCAATTCAATCATAACTCAATTACACATTCTCATCTCAAATTCACTACCAATCAATGTATATATATATACTTCAATTTCACATACATATAAATATAAATATATTCAACAATTAAATCCAATCACATTCAATTCATATATCATTACTTACCAAAATTTCATTTCCAATTCATTCTTTCTATCTCGTACATGTTTGGACCGATCTGAAGAGGTACCTCAATCCTTCCCATTACTTTTCGTTCGGTGCCGTTAATTGCTCTCACTATATTTTGGCACGTCTTCATATGAGAGTTGTCTATAGGCAATCGATTTAACGTGGACAAAAGCAGGACATTCAGTGTCGATCCATTGTTAATAAGCACCCCTGATAGCGTATACCCCTTAAAGCTGGTGGTGATTGCAGTGCCTTGCTGGATTCCATGCCCCCTAGCGATATTTCATCATCACTAAAAGAGATGAAGTTGTCGGTGCTTATGTTGCTAACAAGACAGTCCAGCTTATTTACCGAAATGTCATCAACGTCATAGGTTTCGTTCAATAGCTTCATCAGTACGTCATGGTGTGTCTCTGAGCTCAAAAGTAAAGTCAATATTGATATGTGAGCCAACTGCTTGTGTAATTGTTCCACAACGCTATATTCGCTATGTCTTAGGAACTTCAAAAATTCTTTAGCTTCGTTCTCAGCCACTGGCTTATTAACAGGTAACTCTGGCTTTCCTTTTTCTGCTTCGGTCATCAAAGATTTCCCTTTTACCGGTTCAGATTTTGTATTTGGCGTGCTAACTGGACTCTCCTCTCCCGAAACTATTACACTGCAATTATAATCCCAAGGCACCCTCTTGCTATCCTTATAAGGAAAAGCCACGGGTTTCTGGATTATAACTCTTGGTACCACTCTTGCTCTCGCTTCATCGATTCTCAGTTGTATGATGATCACCACTGGGTGACTGACCTCAAAAGCTCTCCCTATTGACCCTCCTTCTGTGGTGCACACGTCTTCTCCTTCAGTAAAGTCAAAGAACTCCAGCTCTTTGTTATCTATTAGCCCTTGCACTAGGGCCTTGAATTCGCTGCATCTCTAGATCTCATGGTCTTCTTTATTGTGGAACTCACAGTAGTTCCTCGCGTCCTAGGGTTTGCTTCCCACATCTTGGGTGACTAACCCTTTTTCCAACATTTTCTTCCAAACTTCCCTCAACGGGGTTCTTACTTCAGCCACATTCAGCTTGATTTTCTTCCCCATATTCTCGACTATTGTGTTTACCCCATCATTAGTATGATTGGGTAATGGGTTTCCTACACCGGGTGTCGTTGAATCTTACGACACCCATGTTGATGAGCCTTTCGACTAATCTTTTGAATGAGGTGCAGTTTTCTATCGAGTGTCCTACAGCTTTCGCATGGTATTCACACTAAACGTTTCCATCGTACCATTTGGGTATGGGAGCTGCAATAAAATGGGGCTGCAACATGTGCATCAAATAGGCTTTTGTACAGCTCCTTATATGTCACTGGAACGGGAGCAAACTGTACTCTCTTCATATTTTACTTTATGCTGGGCTCCCACCTTGGTGAAGCTTGTGACCCGTAGTTACCACTCTCAGCTGATCGATAGTAACCGGTTTTGAATGGCCCACGCTCACATTATTTACTTCGTTTTCTTTTTTTCTTTGGGACTGACCTTCTTGTACTTTCCCCGGTCTTTATCTTACCGTACCTTATCGCATTTTCTATCATTTCACTGGACATCACTATGTCCGCGAAGCTCTTAGTTCGCTACCCAGCATGTGATTAATAAAAGGTGCCTTCAAGGTATTAATAAAGAGCATGGTCATTTCTTTTTCCAGCAGTGGCTGTTGGACTTGTGTAGCAACTTCTCTCCACCTCTGGGCATACTTCCTGAAACTTTCACCCAGCTTTTTCTCGATGTTCTGTAACTTGATCTTGTCAGGCGCTATATCTATCACATGGCCATATTGCTTCATAAAGGCCTGTGCTAAGTCCTTCCACGATTTGACTTAGGCACGACTCAGCTGATTATACCATCTGGCCACAGCCCCAGTTAAACTGTCCTGGAAACAGTGAATCAATAACTGATCGTTGTTGACGTATCCTGTCATTCTTCGACAGAACATTGTAATATGAGCCTCAGGGCAGCTGGTCCCATTATATCTTTCAAATTCTGGCATTTTGAATTTTGGGGGTAATACCAGATTTGGGACTAAGCTTAACTCCTTGGCATCAATTCTGTAGTGATAATCAGTACTCTCCAGTGCCTTAAACTTCTCTTTCAACCATTTGCATCAATCCTTGAATAGCTTTGGGAGCTCCGCCCTTGTTTTTTCCCCTTCTATTGCATCATCGAAGTTAATGACCATTGGTTTTGCCAAATTATCTCTGGGGTTGGAGCTCGAGCCTGTTGGGAAATTTGCTGGTACCGAGGTACCAGATTGATACTGGGGTTTGATATTAACAGACACTCTTAGTGGTTGTACTTAAGAATTTGCTGGAGCAAAACCTGGAGGATAAGTAGAGTCCTCATTGTGTTTTCGGTATCGACCATAGGGCTCTTTCCTTTATTAGGCCCTCCAACAAACAACTATGTTAACTGGCTCATCATGCTTCTCTGGGATTCCAGCATTTGATCCCTCATGTCTTGTTGGATCTTAGCTAACTGTTCTTGCATCTGAATTTGCAATTGGTCTTGCATCTCCTTCTGCATCTGTTCTAACCTTTCCAACCTTTGATCTATTGCTTTCGTTTTTCTTTGAGTGTAGTAGTGATATTCCAGGGTAACTAAAATATGATCTCTTAGTTAATAAGGTTCTTTTATCAAATTTAATGCACATGATGCGATGTAATGCAAATGCATGATATGAATGCAACAATAAAAGGCATCGATTTTGATTCAATTTCGTTTAGAATAACTTTACTAAAGAACAAAATCCTTTACACAAAATAGACTATATATGCGGCCTAGCTCTTATGCTCAAAGCTTTAACTTTCTTAAAAAGCCCAGCCAGCTCCTGACCCCTGTCCGACTCTAACTCATATTTCACACTCAGCATATCAGCCTGAACAGCTAAGGTCTGTAGATAATCGGCCACTTCTCGTATCTGAGCCACAACTTCGCCCATGACGTAATCTCTCTCCCTGACTTGGTCTTGAGATTGATGAAACTGCTTCTTCCATTGCTCATTATCTAAATCAAGAAGTTGAATCCGGAGTTCACGATTCTGAAGTGCAGTCTTGAGTTCTTCTACCTTCCCCTTCAAATCCTCAATCCTACCTAGGCTAGCCTTTAATTCCATTGCAGAGTTGTGACTATGATGCTGATGTAATGCCTTCTCTAACTTTGCTATTCGAGCTCTTAACATCTCCTTTTCACTTCGGCCATCACAAAGGCCTTTTTTAGAGCATCTTCTCGTGCTCGAGTATCATGGAACCTCCTTTCCTACTGATCGACCTTATCCCTTTCTTCTTGGATTTCTTGGCGCCATTTCTCTAAAGTTTTACCCAAACCGGCATTTCTCATCGATGTATGCAATTTCTTATACTCAGTCTTCAGATCATCTAAGTCTTCTTCGGTCTTTCTCTTTCCTTTTCTCAACTTCTCAGCCTCGTACTTCTGCATATCGACATTAATCTTAAATGCATATTTTCCTCTTCCAGTTGCACGATCTTCTTTCCGAACTCTGAATTTCTCCTTTCGAAATCTTGTTTTATAATTTCCAACTCGGAGGGAATTACTCGTAAATACTCCTCTATCGGTCGAACACCTTCTAAACTCGACCTAGGGATAGTGTCATTAATTCTTTTACTCAATCATCCATTATACTCAAGGGTCATCATTGGACCTGTGGCCAACCTTTTCATTCGACGAATCTGATTCCAAGTATTAGAAATCTCCTTAACCCTTTTCTTGTAGTCTCCCCTATACAAAAACTCACATTGAGCAAGCCCATGGGTTGCCGGTATGAACTGTCTTGTTCCATATTGCCTAAGCACGAGCAAGGGAGCATATCCAATGGCACCCTAAATTCCAAGCAAAGGGACCCAGTCGAAACTCCCACATTAGAAAAAAATTTCGTCGGGAACCAACCAAGGAGCTTTCCACTCAACATCCTCTTTCTGGAGATTTTGAAGGAGTGCAATCCAGTTTCCTTCCGATATGTCGTCTCTCCTAGGCGTAGCCGCTATCTCCTTTAACGGGGAGTAATTCTCAAGGAAAACCCGATAAGGAACCTTATCTACCTTCCAGAAATGACTGTGGAACCATGCTAACAATAACTGCGCGCACCCTATAAATCTACCCTCGCCAGACCTTCTACATGCATTCAAAGTCCTAAACGTCTTGGCCAAAATCGCAGGAACTGGTGTGACCCCTTTGTCAAGGCAGTCGAAGAGATCTGAGACTGTCTCATCTACATACTCCAATGCCCCAAGGAAGAGCATCAACCCGTAGACACTCAAAGTAAAGACGTCGACTCTCTTTTTCGTATCAGGATGCGCTAGGATCAAATCTCACAAATTCTTCCATAGGATGCACTTACACTCCCCCTTCTGTTTGATCCTTGCCTTAATCCATTGTTCACTCATCCCTGTAATATTCATTAGTTTCTTCCAAAATGCCTGAACATAAGCAACTCTCAAATAGGCCTTATCGACTTGAACCTTCGAACAATGTAATAAGGTTGTATACTCCTCCACCGTGGGTACCAAATCTACCTTCCCAAATGTAAAGCAACTATATGCATTATTCCAATACTGAGCGAGGGCCCGGAATAAGTGTTCGTCTACTTTGATATCGAGTAAGTACAGTAGATCTCCATAGTTGCAGTAGAACAACTGTTTAGCCTCATCGTTCCACTGATCTCATATCTCCTTCAATTCCTGGAGATTATTTTGGGTCACACTAATGCGAGTGTAATCCTATAACTCCAATTTGTATCCTTCGGCTAAACTGTCCCCTTTCTCTAATTGCATTGTCTCTGACCATATACGGACAACCGCATTATCTTCTACTTTATCAAGGAATTCGTCCCCCATGCCAAGCTTTCTAATGCAGAAATCGACACGAATTAACACCTTTTAAATATGAAATGACATGCAAACATGGCAAAAACAAAACACAACAAGTTAATATCATATACTAGAAACACAACTCAAAGTAGAGAAAAGAGAAACAAACACCTATCGGGGTGATCGCTAGGGTTTGGAGTAGTTCTTCCTAGGGTGGGCCCTTAGGGTTTTCTACATGTGGTTTGGTTCTAGAGTTGAGGTACCTTAACCAATAGATTCCTCGATCCTCACCCATTATAGGCTCATATGGACCGAGTTCAGTTTAGGAGAATACATTTCCCTATGGCTGCACGGATATGAAAACCTCATGAAGACATAGGTACGGATGTATCCCGAAAGTGGTTCACTATCCTTCACGGAGGTGAAAACCTCACAAAGGAGTAGCTTCTCGCTCCCACTTAAAAGGGTGTGACCAAATGGTCATGCAATGCAATGTGAGGGAATATGCAAAAACTTGAAATATAAAAACATGAATAACATAATGAAAACCATAACACAGAGACAAATGAAATGCCATGAGAGGATCGTATGTTAAAACCAAGTTTTCAATTTTCGAAAAAAAGACATGAAATAATCAATTTACGGCTTGACTCTCTTATCTTCCCCAGTGGAGTTGCCAAGCTGTCGAAACCATTTTTTTATTTGAAAAACGAGGATCGACTTTAAAATATATGGAGTCGTCACCAATCTTTTTAGAGGTGGGATCGGGTCACCTTAAAGTTTATCATTTTAATAAAACGTTTTGATTTATTAAAACAATGATTTTGGTCTACAAAATTTGAGAAAACAAGTTCGGGAGTCAGTTACGTACGATGAAGGATTAGCACCCTCATGACGCCCAAAATTGGTACCTATTGATTAAATAATGTCTTAGAGTCAAAAATTTGAAAAGATTTTAAAATACGATCCTTTTATTCAAAAGAAAAATTGAATTGAAAATTAAGACCCTTTAATCTCGAAGAAATAAAATGTCACACCCAGTGAGTTAGGATACAACACTTCAAATCCTCAAAAATAGGTTGTTTTTTTATCTTTAAAACTCATGAATAAAAATTTGAAAAGGGTATTTAGTTATTTGGGCCTTATGGAAAAATTGGAACCCAGTAAGTTAGGGGACAATTTCGTAAAATTCCCAAATACATAATATTGCCTTTATTTTTTAAAAATCCTTATCTCGAGATAACGAAATGTCACATCCAGTGAGTTAGAAGGTAACATCTCGAGTTCCCGAGGATAGGCTTTTATTCGAAATTTATATGTATTGATTTCAAAAGGGTACTCGGTTACTTAGATTCGACAAGAGAAATCGGAACCCAGTAAGTTAGGGCACAATTTTCTTGAAGCTCCCAAATATCAAGTATTGCATTATTTTGAAAAAAATAATTTTTATGCATTTGAGTAAAGATGTAACGTTTTAAGAGGTATGTGTAATAAAAATATAATGGACGTGGAAACATATATAACGATAATAAGAACAAAATAGTCGCAGATAAATAATGGAAGAAGTTAACAAGGACAATAAGTAAATAAATGAAAAATCAAAACAAATTTAAAGAAAATAAAGAGAAAGGTTGAAAAAGAAGAAATAAAATGAGGGAAAAGATTAAATAAAATAAAAAAATAGTAATTAAAATAAAAAAATAATGATAATAAAAATAATATGCTAATAATAATATGCTAGTAAAAATAATAAAAATAATAATAAGATAGAAAATAACAATTTATTAGTAGTATATACATATTAATAATATTAAAAATAACAAGAAAATAATACTATATAAATAATAATAAGAAGAAGTTAATAATAATAAATATGGTAAATAGTAGAGTAATAATCATAATAATAGGCATAAAACTCAAATTAATTAATTCAATGACAAAATAAAAAATAATAAAAAAAGGGGTTAAATTGAATTGAAGACAGCAGTTTTGAGGCAAAATTGGAAATAAAAGAGAGGCGGAGGGCTATATTAAACGCGCGCATAAAGTAGAGGGACCAAGAAAGTAAATTTCCCCTCTCTCTAATGCGCAGCGTTTAACACGAGACGAAAATGTGACAAAATCGAAATTTTCAAGTAAAATTATAAATAACAGAAACTTGATTGCGAAACCATAAAAAGCAGATGGGCCAAGATCGCAATTAGACCATCAATTAAAAAACACGCGAATCCTAGGCCCTAGGTCGGGTCGAATTCGAGTCAAAATCAAAACAACGCCGTTTTGGTGCTTGGGGTCATAGGCCAAAATGACGTCGTTTTGGTACCCCTATATAAGTAAAAAAATTGGTAAAAAAATCATTCTCTTCTCTTCCAAAAAAAACTTTTCAAAATTCTTTCTCACTCTCTCCCTCCAGTCCGAACTCCTGCCAGACCTCCGGTGCTGACTGTCGCCATCCACCGTCATCGGCCACTGCCGTTGCCGTCACTGGCCACCGTACACGGCGGCCAAAATTTTGAAAAAAGTAAGTTTTTTCTTTTTTTTATTTTTAAAAACGGGTATGTATATATATGTATTATAAATTCGAAAAAAATAAAATAAAAATAATAAAAACAATAAAAAGAAATAACCTTCGACTTTATAGGTTTTGTTTTTTTTTTTTGCCTACTGCTTGTTGGATGTTTGGAGTGTTTTTGACTTGGTTTTAGTATTCAAAAAAACTTTTGTATTGCTCTCTATTCGGAAAAAAATCCAGATCCCTTTACATTCATTTTTGTGGCTTTTATAGCCAATTTTCAACTGTTTGGCCACTGAATATTCGGCCACTTTTGCAGGTGCGTAAGTGGGCGTGCTTCTGACGTGGCGTGGTGGAGCAGCGCATGTCGCGAAGGGGTAACATGCGGCGCGCGAGGGAGGCATGCTGGCGTAAGAACGGCGGCTGAATCCTTAGGGAGTTAGGTTACTTTTGTGTTTAGGGTTTAATTGGGTTTTGGCCTGGGGTGTTTTTAGTTTGGGTCTTAGGTCTAGTTCTATTTGGGTTTTGGGCTGGTTTAATTGGCCCTAGGCAGCAATTGGGTCACACACAAGTGTTCGTGAATTGATGTCTACTAATCTGTCACTTTTTCTTTACCTCGATCTAGCTCCGTATTTGGTCTATACGAATCTATATGAGTAAATTTAACATCAATTTAATACAATTTATAGTCAATTTACTTCAATTCACATCTTAGGCAAAATTATCATTTTGCCCCTAAACTTTTACTTAATTTTGATTTCATCCCTAGGCTCGGAAAATGAAATTCATGCAATTTATTCCTCATTCCAAGCCTAAATACATTCATATATATATATATATATATACACATATATATATATATATATATATTTTTATATATGTATGTATATATATATATCAATAGCAGCCCATAAATTCCATAAAATTTCAGAATTTTTCATGAATTCAACAACTTTTCAATTTAACCCCTAAAACATGATTTCATCTAAAATTCCTTAATAAAATACCTTTAAATACCCATCAACATCTCAATTTCATCATCTAATAACTAAAATCATATGAAACTTATCAATGGTATCTTCTAAAACTTTAAAAAAAAAATAAAAAACTAATGAAATAGTAAATTAGACCTAATTGTAAAAGTCCCAAAACATAAAAATGTCAAGGAAAAAGCAAGAATTAAACTTACATGAAGCTAAAATATGAAAGACCAGCTTAAACCCTCTTCAATGGTTGTTTTTGACAGAAAAATGATGAAGAAAATGTCTAGAAACTATTAAAATCACATTTGGCCATATAAACTTTGTTTTAATTCTAATTTTGCCCTTAATCACATAAAATCCTTGATTTTTTCCAGGCTATGCCACCTCAGCCATTTAAAATGGGTCCATTTTCCCTTTTAGTCCTCCCTTATTTAATTTTTAAGCTATTTATGCACTTTAGCAAATTTTGCACCTTTTTCAATTTAGTCCTTTTTAATTAATTGACTACCAAAACATTAAAATTTTCTAACAAAATTTTAATACTACCTTAGTGACACTCCGTAAATATTTATAAAAATATTTACAGCTCAATTTATAAAATCGAGTTCTCAATTCCTCTTTTTCTAAACCATTTGATATAATAAATCCTTGTAAAACACAAATTATGATTTCAAAAATCTTTTAAAAACCACATTTGACTCGTAAATATTAAATAATATAATTTACAAGCTCATTTGCTAGATTTGGTGGTATTGAACCATTGTTTCCGACACTACTAAAAATCGAGCTATTACACCCGAAGTGTTTCGTTGTAAACTTACTATATTACAATTTGACATGTATACTTGCAGACACTGTTCTATTTTATATCTTTTTGTTGTAGTATTTCCAATCTAGACGTTCACATGTTTGGCAACGATCATGCATCATTGGATAAACTGAAGTAAATATACTAGCACAAAGTGCATCATTGGATAAACCAAAGTATAAACTCGTACAAATTTAATCTTATGGCATGTCAACTATATTTTACTCTACCTGAACATTTAACAGGGTATCAATATTCCAATTACATGTTATAAACCAACATATCATGATTTCATACCTTTTCTTTATCAATTCACATCACATATCGTTTATTAATTTATATTGTAACAGCCCGATTTTTGGGCCTAATCGAAACAGTGGTTTCAGAACCACTAATTTGAGGTCGAAGAAATTATTTTTAATATTATTTTTATGTGTTATAGCATGATTATATGGGTGCATAAAAATTTTGGTGAATTAATTTTAGCGATTGCACGCTTAATTTTGAAAAAGGACTAAATCGCATAAAGGGCGAAAGTTTTGTCTTAATAGCTAAAGGTGTTAATTAGCTATGGAACATTAAATTAGAGGTTCTTATTGGATAAATAGGCCCCAAATTTGATTAGTGGCTGAACATGGAGACAAAGAAATTGAAAAGTCAATGGTTAGGTGAATTTGATGGCTAAATTGATAAAATAAAAGAAAGTTGTCATCTTTTCTCCATCCTCTTTCTTCTCCACCAAAATTATCAGCAAAAACAAGGGTTTTGAGAGCTCAAACTTTCAGCCACCTATTTCTCTTACAAGTAAGTGATTTTGATGGTCTTTCTTGATGATTTTTGTATTTTTGGGACCCTTGTAATATAAGCTAACTAATGGGGGGACTATTTTGCAAAATGGTTGAGAGTCTAGGGTTTTGCCATTTGAGTACTCATATTTTTTGCTGAATTTTTATGGAAGAAAATGAGTTATGTTTGTTAAATAAACAACTTTTGTGAAATGGTTTTCATGAAAGACCCCTAAAAGGGACTATTTTGTAAAGGTTGTAAAATAGGTGGTAAATGTGTGAAATAATTGAAATTTTGAAATTCTATAAGCTTAAAATAAATTTTTCTAGGCTTGGTTAATAAAGAAATTTGATGAGAATCATTTTACGAGCGTAGGGGCAAAATTGTAATTTTGTGAAAGCCTAAGGGCAAAACGGTCATTTTGAAAAAATATGAATTATGGAATGTCTTGATTAATGTGATAATTAAATGAGTAAATTTTATCATTATAGGTCAAGAAAAACGGGATCCGGGCATAGACCGAGGGAAAACCAAGCTAGTAGACTAAATCAAACTAGTTGCCCATATTTTGTATACTGAAGTAAGTTGTGCGTAAATAATACAACTCTATTGTTATTATGCATTGAATAATTGATATTTCATAAACTATTTGAAATATGGTTATGAATATGCATGATGAGATTTGATGTGGTAAACTGCCGATTGAACTTTAGGAATAGATTGGATATCCATGCCATGACATTAAGGTTATATGTGAGCCAATGTAAGACCATGTCTGGGACATGGCATCGGCCTCAATATGTGAGCCAATGTAAGACCATTTCTAGGACATGCCATCGGCCTCGATATGTGAGCTAGTGTAAGACCATATTTGGGACATGGCATTCATACTGATATATGAAAGCCAGTGTAATACCATGTCTGGGACATGTCATCGGCCTTGATATATGAGCTAGTGTAAGACCAAGTCTGGGACATGACATTAGCACCGATATATGAGAGCCAGAGTAAGACTATGCTGGAACATGGCATCGGCCTCGATATGTGAGCCAGTGTAAGGCCATGTCTAGGATATGGCATCAGCATTTTACCCTTTTATATGAGGCTTATCGGGTATCCTTTAGTATTCCAAATGGTTCAACGGGTAATTTAAAGCTTATGTAAAAATGAGAAAGGTTATGACTATGTTGTAAGTGGTACAGGTTCCCACACAAAATTCAAGAGAAATGAGCTCGATTTATGTTGTATAATTAGTAAGGATGAAAATGAGTAAGTTATGCCTATGATTATTTATGGATTATGTGCAAATTATAATATGTTGTGAGTATGTTAATGCATGGTAAATTGTTGTCAATTATTTACATGCAACTTACTAAGCTTATGCTTACTCCCTCTCTTTTCTATTTTCTTATAGTGCCGCAAAGCTAGCTCAGGGATCAAAGGACGTCGGAGGCAATGATCACACTATCAATTGCAGCACTTAGTATAGGTAGTTTTAATATTTTGAGTACGACATGTATAGGGACCTGGTCTTTTGTGCTTTGTGTCACTGTTAATTTGGCCAAATGTGTTGGCTTGGTATGAAATCCTTCATTCTGTATAAGGCCTTGGATGATGGCTAATATTCGTTATTGATATATGCAAATGATGATGTTTCTAAGAGGGCGCGAAATTGTATGATTGAGTAAATTGCATGAATGAATTGATAAAATGTGATAAGTGTTGCTTGTGAATGAAGTGTAGTGGCCTTGATGTGTAGATATCTTAGATATGGCTGATTTGGTCATGTGTTTTTGTGTGGATTGGTTTTGCTTGGTGTGGTTTAGGTTGGTGCAAGTAAGGGTGGCAATAAGGCTTGGTAAATAAACTTATATTGTCCACACGAGTAAACACACGGGCGTGTATCTAGGCCATGTGTGACACACGGTCTGCCTCATGGGTGTGTAGTTCAGCCGTGTGTCCCCTGTACCTTAAGTTGGCAAAACAGATGCTTAGTAGTAACCACACGGGCTGAGACACGACCATGTGTCTCAACCGTGTAGAAGACAAAGCCATAGGACATGGGCATGTGCCCAGACCGTATGAAGTCTGTATCTTGAATGTGTAATTAAATTCACCATACGGCCTATCACACGAGCGTGTGCCTTGGCCGTGTGACCTTAGATGGTTAATGACGTCAGAAACAGAATGTCAAAGTTTTAGCACACGGACGGAGACACGAGCGTGTGCCAGGCCGTGTGAAAACCCCTGTAGGTTTGATATGAAAAATAAATTCACACAGGCTAGGGACATGGGCGTGTGTGACCACATGGCCTTCCCACACTGGCGTGTCCTTTGCCACACGGGCGTGTGCCCCTATTTTCAATGAAATTTTCTAAGGTTTTCTAAAGTGCTCGGTTTAGTACCGAACCATTTCTAAAGTATGCTTTGAGCCTCGTAGGCCCATATTAGGGACTTTAAGTCAAAGTCTGAAAAGTTTTAAATTTTAATAAAATTCCATGTCTCAGAATATATGTATGCACGTGTTTAAGTTAGGTAACGCCTCGTACCCTATTCCGACGGAGGATACGAGTAAGGGGTGTTACATATATCATGCTTGTTTCTACCATATTCAATTCCAGCCAATTCTTAACGAACGATTCATCATGTGTAAACCAAGTCAAGAAGCAATAATACGCTTACCTCAATGATAGATTTGAAGCAATCACATATATTTATATATGCATATGTATATGTATTTGTGTATTGAACTCGAATCATAAAAGTAAAAACTAAATTTGTCACTCTTCTACGATTCTCGTCTTTCCCTTTTCTCGCGATGGCCTGCTGTCGTCTTTAATTACTTTCAATAATTCAATTATAAAAAAAAATTCAATTTACATTCAAATACATAGCCAATCATATTTTTCATTTTATTCATTTTAGTCCTTATGTCCGAAATACTTGTATTTTTGAATATCTAACATCAAATCAAAATCTGATTTCACATTCTTTCATTAGAGACTATACTTTTCATCTACAACATAATCTCATGACAGTTTTCAATTTATTCAATTTAGTCTTTAATGTTACAAAATTCTTTAATAAGTTCAACTTGTTTTCTAATTTAGTGCTTATAGTACCTAAGCTTATTAACTATCAATTTCTTCAAATCAAACTCAAAATAATCAATTTTCTATAATGACAACTTCCTAAATATCAACTAACTGAACAAATTAACACATGGGCTAACTAAATCAAACTCCCATGGTCATTTTATAAAATTTAAAAGAAAAAAAGGCTTGGTTACCTTAAGGAATTGAATGGTTGAATGTTGGTTAAAATGTGAAGCTTTTCTTTCTTTCTTTTAATAAAGGATTGTGGAGGAAGATGATGAGAATGTTTTCATCTGCCATTCCACTAAATTTAATATATACACCTTGATTGTATTTAGTTTATTTTAATTAATCATGTTCAATTAGTTAATTAATGCATTATTATACATATTTTAATTATAAATCAAACTAAGTGGAAACAATAATCATCATCCATTATTTCATGCTAAACAATGGTTAAATAACCATTTTGGCCTTTTAGATAATTGCTATCTAGGTCCTCAAGCATTTACTAAATTAAAACTCAATAGCAATTGGACTTTTACAATTAGTCATTGAGCTTTAATTAACAATTTTCTCTATTAAATTAGTTAACCAATCTTCATTTTATTTTCATATTAACTTCCTTACTCTTTATATTTCATCTTTACGGACTTAGTTTATGAAAATGAGATTCCGAAACCACATTTTTCGACACCATTTAAAATTGGGTCGTTAAATGTCCCATTTAGCTTCTAGCATATTCAGCTCAAAGGTTCTAAAGGAGTCATTTTGCTCATCCAACTTGAGCGTAGTAATGTCTTTAGCTTATTAAGTCATTGTCACCTTGATAGCAAACTACTCCAACAATGATTGTAAAACTTTTCACACTAATTTGGTCTCATAGAATCATTCGCCAAGGCAAAAAGCCTCATTAGAGATATCACAAAGACGAGTATAAAAATAAAAAATGGTTTCTTCCTTTTTCATCTTTAAATTCTCAAACCTGGTAGTCAAAATTTGTAGTTTTAACATCCTTACGACAACATTTCCTTCATATTGGTTTTGAAGAATCGTCCAAGCTTTCTTGGTAGTCTCGCAAATTGAAATGACCTTGAATTACTCCATATCCACACCATTAAAAATAACATTCAACGCCTTTGAATTTTCAATAGCTAATCTACCTTCTCTAGTAGTGTATTATACCTTTTCTTTTAGGTGACTAGTTCCATCTGTTCGAGTAACTGTTGGCCAAGTCCTGCCTTCTTCAATTATCTCCTAAGTAGCAGCATTAATAGACATAATGAACGTTTTCATACGGGTTTTCCAATAGCGTAATTTAATGAGCCTACTAGAAGCGGAGCTTAAGATATCGAACTTCCTTCTCTCATAGGTTCCATATCTGCAAACTTATCACCAGATCATCTTCAAATAACATATGGAGCTACACTCTAATACTAATTGAAAAATATTAGTTTACAGTAATGAAAAATTTTACTGAACACAGAGTTTGTTACAATGATAAATAGAATGAAAACAAAATGTGGGAGGAAGTAAGGTATGGAAAGAAGAAATGGTAAAACCAATATTTGTTTATGCAGTTTAGACACAATTGTCCTACATCTGCAGAGCCTCACTTAGGATATTCTTTCATTCAATTACCAAATCAAATAATCGATTCACTCAACATACATCAAGAATAACTCTCAACTCCACTAAAGAGTTTTCACCAGCAATCTACAAAACAAACTATAAACTCAACATACCAACAAGATAATCTCCTTTAAGCAATAGATAAATACTTGAAAAATCCTTTGGGAAAATCTGATAATTATCTCTTAATTAATTCTTCATTCAACAATGTGAAAAGAATAATCTGATAATTATCTCTTAATTAATTCTTCATTCAACAAAGTGAAAAGGATAAGAATTCAATCTTTATCCAATAATTGTGTAGTGTCAACAATAAGGACGATTGGGGCAATAATTGCATAGTGTCAACAATAAGGACGATTGGGGAATTAGAGTTCTAGTCGAGCATCAACTGGTGCTTTGTCAAATGTGTTACAAATTTATAGGCCATACACATAAAATATCTAAGAGGCTGAAAAACATCTATGGTCCAAGTAGAAATCTATTTTGGTTCTAACATAACATGAAATGAGCAAGTCAAAAACCCAACAAAAACATTACTAATTAAAATAACCATATAAATAAAATAAAATAAAAAAAGAAAAGTCAACTTTTACTATATTCATTCCTATAAAACCCTTAGAAATTGAAAATATACATTATATAGATATTAGATATAGATTAATATATTATAATGTAAAACATTTAATAGTGAATTGAAAAAACTATTGATGCGAATGTAAGTCGAGAAAAATAATACTATGAAAAATAAAAAATGGAAAAGAATGAAATGTAAAAAGAAAATATTAACTAAATATATTTAATGATTAAATAGTTTTTAATATAATATTAAAAACTATTTGAAGTGCGAGGATTATCTTATCATTATATATAGACATAGAGTAACTATTAGAGGAAAGGTTAAGTGAAAAGTACAATTGAATAATGGGTTTTTATACATTTAGATGAAAAATAATCATTTTTTTTACTTTATGCCCTATCAAGTATACTTTAAATTTTTTTTTTCATTTTTTCATTTCCTCCTCTCATCTTATTTTCTTTTCATTTTTTCATTTCCTCCTCTCATCCCTGCAATTTTCTATCTAATCAAAAACACACTCTAAATGCAATTTTCTATTAATTTTTTTACTATTTAATAATCAAAGAAATCAAGGGACACTAAATCATAGTTCTGTTTATATATATCATAACAATGTAACAACTATAGATAATTATAGTTTTTCTTTAAACTTTGAAAGTATAAAAACATTAAAAGTTATATAAATATTAATATTTGTTAAATTTGTGACATACACGTGATAGTCCAATTAATTTTTAAAAAAATAAATTTAAATTATTTTTGAATTTTTTAAAAATTAAAAATTAATTAATTACTGATGTGATCCACATATCAACTCAAATTATATCATGTCAACAAAATTAACTTTCGTTCAAAAAAATTAAATGATAAGCTAAACTGAAAAATTAGAGGACTAAATATAACATTAATCCTAATAGAAATCATTAATAGCACGAATCAATATGTGATATATAATTGTATGATAAATTGGGAGAAATTACAGGGGAAAGACTTTCGGTCATTCGGTGAAGAAATGGAAAATGAAATGTAATGTATACAACGGGATAAGGCTACGTGGCTGAATCCTGAACCGCTCAATCTATGTCCTTATTAATAACACGTGGCCTAACCAAACTCCAACCAGAGTTAAATGATGAGAGGTTAAATTCTGATGTGAATCATACTTCTTTGTATAAACCCCAAATCAAATGAATGAATGAATGAATGAATTTTCTACCTACTGAAATGAATACCAGAACAAAACCAACAAATGTTTGGAAATCTAACGTTTTGATGTCTTCTTATTTACAATGATATATTTTCCTAACCCTACAAATTCAAACAACAAAACTCCATAGTTGCTACTTCATTTACTTCCACTTGCCTGCGTTTGTCGCCAAACCAACTCTTCTAAGGCTTCTATCATCCACAAATGCGGGCATTCTTCTCTAGCTTTCGACACTGTCACCTACATACATAACAATAACAACACATGTTCAGCTCTTTCGTACTTAGTTCATTATTAACATTTACATACATATATATGGCAGCCAAATACATACCCATTCCCGTTTTCGGATGTTTTTCTCGGGCCATCCATCTAACTCTTGCTTCACAAGCAGACCAAACATGTGGCCTTCATGGTATATACTTTGCCTTTTGCTCTTATAACACCATTTACCTAATTTACACTGCAAACATATATATACATCCATCCAGTTAAAATAAGGAAGAAATGGAATCAAGAGTTTGAAATGGAAAAGCCTATGGTAGATTACTAACTTCGATGACGCCAACTACACCGGCTTCCTCAACCGTCTCTCTAATGGCTGCTTCTTCCATGGATTCATCTTTCTCCCAACCCCCTTTGGGGAATAATATCCCTTTCCCATTTTGTGCATTTATTACAAGAACTTCAATCGCTTCCTCAATTGACTTGGCATCTTCGCTTTCCCTGTATCTGTAGGGAATGCACCTGCTCAAACCAAATATTGATAATTAGAATCCTTCTATTCAACCAAGCCAATCAAAAGAGGCGAAGCAAAGAAAAAGATTACCCAACAACTAAGCGGAAGCCTCTGTTATTATAGCGCTGCAAGTGCCTGCCGGTGCGAGGATATGAAACACGAGAAACCAATTTCTCAATTGGCACAGGCAATCTCGCAGGGATTTTCTCCAGGAGAGACAACAAAAAGTGGATCAATGAGGGAAACTTCATAAGAAACCCCGATATCCCTCCCATGGTTTCAGTTTCAGACAAAACAAAAAGCAGAAAATTTTGCAATAGAGAAAAAAAATTGAAAATGGGTTTCTTTCGTTGTGGTTTTGCGGAGTTTTAGATTTATTCCTCTCTCTATATTCAGATATAGAGATTGCAATTTGTAGATAGATATTTGGTGAAGAGCGTGGATAACAACCAAGAGAGAACCGCGTTTGGCACTGTTTCAACCTGTTTAATATAGAGTGGAAGGAGACAAAGGAAAGAGATACGAAACCTCTTTATAACCGACGCGCCTGCACCATACGACATGTTTTTGATTTCAGACAGTCACTAAATTGTTATTTTAATTAAAAAAAATCATCCTTCACACGTTAAGCATGTAATTTTCTTATTTATTTTATTTTTCATTATTACAAATTAAATCAATTAGTAGAAGATGACAAAAAAATCTTGAAAAGCTCTCGAATCTTAACCACTTAATAATAATCCAACCAATCCTATGTGGATTGCTTGGCTCCTAGTTATAAAATTAAAATGCATTTTCATAATTTTATTTTTATTTTAAATAATTATTTTTTAGACTCTATAAATAATTAAAAGTATGATAAGTGTTACATTTATTTATATAATTATTTTTTTAATTTTTTAATATATCTTATAATATATTTGTCAAACTCTAGATCTAATTATGAAACCTAAACACTTAAATAATCGTAGACGCTAGACCTTTACTATGAGATAATTTTTTTAATATTTAAAAGAATAATATAAGTAGCATTAAAAGTTTAGATATATCTAGTTTTACTTTTTTTTAAGTGGGTATTATTATCGTCCATTAAAATCTAAAAACGATTAAAACATCAAAATAATTCTAATTATTGAATTTCTAAAAACTATAAAAATAAATATCTTACTTCAAAATGGTAAGATACAGTTTCATTCATTTTAGGAATCACAATGGAAAATCTAAAAATAATTAAAAACATCAACAAAAGTATAGTTATCCTTTCAAAAACAAACAAAATTTTTTTGTTTTACTTCAACATGCTAACTCGTTGTAGCGAATCAAAATGGAAACTATATTTTTATAAAGGTAAGAGGAATTATAAATTTTAAATTGTATAATTCCTTTTTAACTTTTAAATCGAAAAAAAAAAATACATGTTCAATTTCATGTTTTTCATGTTGGAATAATAATGGTGCTAATTAAGCTAAGCTCAAAAGATTAAATTTTTCTTAAATTAAGGTCATGTTAAATAAACTATTAAAAAAACAATCTAACTAAAAATTAATATTATCATTAATTTATTTTTCTTCAACACATTTGATAACCTATCATGAAAGTTATTAGATAAATTTTTTTCGTAAAAAAAAGTGTAGAAAATTATAAGCAAATATAGACCTACTTATCACGTAATATCAATGTTGTTTTGGTCAAGTTAAACCGGTTGATCAAACCGATTAGACTAGGAACTGGTTAGGGTATCGATTCGGAGCGGGACTTTAAATTAGTTGACCCAATAATCGGTTTGGGCAAGTTAAACTGGATTTTTAATTTTTTATTTTTCAATCGAACCGATTAAACTGGTGAATCGATTACACAACTAATTCGACCATAAGTCCAGTTTAAAAAACATTTCGTAATATAGAATATGTTCAATTTTATTTTTAATATTATATTATTATTTATCAAGTAGACTAATTCTATTTAATATTTAATTTTAGATAATATTTCAAACATATTTTATAACTTAAATTCAAACCTTTTTTCAATTTTATCAAAGAAAGCCTAAGTCATTTAATTATTTCATAAATAAAAGCAAGGATTAAAATGAATTGATCGACATAAATATATAAAAATAGAGGTAAAAAAACTATATTTGTTACCCTATCAATAAATTATAAATAGAGTTCAAATACGGTCCTTATATTTTTATTTTTTTTCTATACCTTTAATGAAAATTTATGCTTATAGTGCCAAACAAATTTTAAAATTTAAATGTCTTGTTATAAGATATCAAAATCTATTTTAATATGATAAATAATACAAATATAACAAATAAAAAAATTACACCCATTATCAAGTCATTAATTAATTAATTAATATTTGATAAATCTTAAATAATAGAAAAATGAAAAAAATAAAAGAAAAAGTCTAAAATACCCTTAAATTGATTCTACTTACAAAAAACATCAAAATCATTTGAGGCCAACTGATCATATATTTTTTTAAAAATATATGCGGATTTGAACTCAATTCCTCAAAATTTTTCTTCTCTGAAATTTATCATTTTAATTAAAATCACCTTTTATTTTCATATTAATTTTTTTATTGACATAATTAAAATACTGACAAATGTCACGATAGTCTATCCAGAAAAGACATTTTTATAATTTTTATGAGGCCTACCACCTTTTCTATTCACTAGTTTTGTCTTTACAGTTTTGTAGTTATCCTTAATTAAAATATAACTGAATTATATTATCTACATTAGCTCATGTATATATATATTTCAATTAATTATAAAAAAGTTGTCATATTTTTATTTATTTATGAAATTAACATAAACATTTTAATCTCTATCATTTTACAACTTAACATATAACTTCAATTAATTAATTAGTAAATTTTATAATATTTAAATGTTTAAATAATAAATATTTGAAATTAATTTTAACTGAATATTAAAAAATTACATTTATTTTTAGATATTACATGTAAATGTTAAAAGATGATATTTGAATTCTGTATTCTAGCAGACAAGAAGAAAGAAGAAGGTAAGGAGGTAGGAAAGACGCGCATGAGAGCGTTAGTTTGCAAGAGTTGCCTCCGTGTGTGGTCAGAAACACGTGGCAGTGTTGCATAGCAACTTGAGGAAGACTCAGTCTGAGAGTGGAGGAAGCGGTACCCGTACACGGTTTTAGGTGCCGCAATGCAATTGTGAAAGACAATTAATGCCCCATTTTGCTTTATCTTCATTTCCTTCCGACTTCTCATATATTTATTGAATAATCAACCCCAGCAAGTTCTTTTTACCTTACAAAAATATTTTCATATGCTTATGTAATTAATTCCTACCCTAACATCCTCGATTTTTTCAAATCAACTATTAATAAAAAAAATATCACTCATGTCAAATTAAGGTCTATATTGAGAAATTTAAATTACTTTTAATCAATTCAACCAATTTTAAGATGCATTATTTATTTACTGGAATTATTGCTATATTTTGATATATTATTTCAAATTTATTGGTATTTTTTAAAAAATTTTAATATATGTATATAAAATTATTTATAAATATCAAATAAATAATATTAAATAAATTTCAAAATATAACATATTCATGCCCTGGTTGATACATAATGATTCAGTAAAATTTTTATTATTTATTACTATAATAGTAAGAAGTTAAAAATTTTATATTTTCTAATATTATTCATGCAGCAGTGGATGCACAAATGTGACCAAAATGGACCATAATTTTAATTAGTGCAAAAAAAGAGAGTTGATTGTATTGGTTTTTTACTAGAACATTGCACATCGGCTGAAACTAGTGTGGAACCAACTACATTGGTTTCAACACTAAAAGAGAAAAAATGATTTCCAAAAAAAATATATGTATTCGATAATTAATTTAACAGTTTAAAGTGTAATTCAAACCCCTAATTAACTATAATATTTTTATTTCTATCTTTTAACCACAACCGTTAATTTTAAAAGGATCTATAATATTTCACTACAATAAAATTTACCTTTAGAACTTACCTTAATATAATCAAATTTTAGTTTTTTTATTCAATTTAATACATAAATCTAAAATCTTATCTCCAATTATTTTTTTAATGTGCCAAGCATTTAATTTTAAAAACATTTCTCAAGGCGAACTTTAAACATAATTAATACGAAATATGTTTAGCATTAGTTTCAAAAACCCCTTTTCGAAGTAAACCAACTTTTAAAATTTCCTTTAAAAAAAACTTTTAAGTTAGAACGATACTGAAAATATATCTTTTAAAGTAAAACAAAAAAAAAAATCGGAAGTTTTAATTTTTGAGTCTTCAAATTTTAGTTTGAGATTCAAATATAAAATTTCGAGTAAATTTGAAAAAAAAATATCATTTTAAAAAAAATTAAGGTTTTAGATATTTTTTTAAATATTTAACGAAATAGGTTAATTTTGGAGAAAGAAACAGAAAATGCATCATACAAGAAATGTTTTTTGTTGAGATGTCAATCAAGGGGCTGAAAGCATGCCCTGTAGGATGAGTTTTCAAGCTCCCTATTGCCACCTTAGCAGAAAACGCTTTTTGCAAGATGTAATTTTTGTTTGTAAATTTTTTTTGTGTTCAGTGTTAGAAATTTGGGGAGAAAGATTTATTTATGTTTGAGTCATCGGTGATGTGATACCACTCGGTGACCCCCACATTTCATCTATTGTGTGGGGATGGAATCATCACCTTAAAAGCCCATTGCATTGCAACTCGGGCTCCTAGTCCATGGTGGTTATATGGTTACGAGTTGAAGTGTGACTAGGGATTTTGGTTGACGGTGGTTATGCGATCATGGGTTGAAGTATAACTTGGGCCCCCAGTTGGAGGTGGTTATGCGATCACGAGTTTAAGTTTCATGCTGACAGTCGCCTAGACATGTGAATGTCTGGACTAAAAATATTGCAACAAAAGATATAAAATAATAACGGTGTCCACAAGTATACGAGTTTGGTTGTAATATAGTTAAGTTTACAACGAAACACTTGAGAAGTATTTTGAGGATTGTACCCAAAGGAGGTTGAATTAAGCTAAAGGCTAATTTCTATACTAACAAGTCTAAACGGTAATAACCTAAAATTGTAGTACGAAAAACTAAAATAAAATTAAGAAGCAAAATATCATAAATTTAAAAAAAATTAAACAAACAATCTTATTCACTTAATTAAGTAGATAAAAGATTAACTCAAGACACTGTTCATAACTAGCTTCAAATTTAGGGTTTTGATGAATTAGCTAAGAATTAACCTAGTTATTACCTTTCAACCTCTAACTAAATAAACTAATCGATAAAAACTACTTATCTTTTGACCTCACAGTTTAAATCGGGCTAAATTAAGAAATACTTAGTAAACTATTCTTTCGTCCTCATCTACCTAAATAACTTCCTAGGGTCATCAATCCCAGCATATAATCGTACTTAATTTAATCCAACTACTTCTAAAGTAAACCCCAATTCCTTATTTAATTAATTCCACATCCGATTGTTAATCTTTCTAAGGTTTTAGTTCCTCATGAATCTAAATGCAATTTTCCTGAAGTTAAATTCAGAAATTCAAACAAATATCAAATTAAAGAGAAGAGAAAAGAAAACTTTGATTCGTTGTGGTGTCAATTGAGTGCCGAAAATGAAAACCCAGTTAATAGTCATTGAGGGAACAATAATTGGAAGACGAATAGTAAAAAAAACTAAAGATTAATTGAAGAAAATAAAGTTTGAATTGAAATCGAATCCAAGTTGAAAGCAACAACCAAAAATCCCTAAAATCCAAAAATTAAACTAAAAACTAAGAATTAAGCTAAGGAAAAAGCCCCTAAAATTAACTTTAAACATAACATATACAATAAAACCTCGATAAATGAATATTTGATAAATTAATAATCTCGATTAAATAATAAATTTTTTTGTCCCGATTTGGGCCAAGGGGATAAAATAGTAACCTCACTAAATGCATAAGATAACAATTGTTAGAAAAATCCGTAAGGGTCTGATGAAAATATAAAATAATAATTCATTAAATATACTAAAAATTTTATATACAATACATAAAACTAAAGTGCTTTCTAGACAACTCTTATTTTTTTTTCAATTTTATTCTTTGCTAAAATATGCATTTTTAGTTAATTACTTCTTCTTTGCATGTGAATCTGTAATATCCCGAATTAGGGCCTAATCGGAATAGTGGTTTCGTGACCACAAATCTGAGATATAAATAATTATTTTATAATTATTTGAGGTTTATGATATGATTTCATGATTGAGTGAAAATTTCGTGAAGAAATTCTATGCATAAAGTGCTTAATTTGAAATTAGGGACTAAATCGAATAAGTTGCAAAACTTGCATTCTAGAAAGCTTTTAGTATGAAATTTCTTTGGAATATTAATTAGGAGGTCTTAAATAGCAATTTGACCAATTTCTAAAATTTTGGACAAAAATGGGCTTGTACATGAAAAATTACAAAGAAAGACATTAAGGGCATTTTTGTCAAATGGTAAAGGTGTTAAATTGAAATGTGTTTTATTTATATTTTTATGGTTTAAATTTTTATGAAATTATTTTTTTAAAAAATTTCGTACGAAAATTTTAACGTTTGGGCACTCAATTTAGTCAAAAGGACTAAATTGTAAAAAGTGCAAAAGTTGAGTTCTATATGTTAGAGGTGTTCAATTGTTATGAAAATTTAAATTGGAGGTCCTTAAATGGTAATTAGACCATTTTTTAATTTATTTGACAAAAATGGACATGAAATGGGTGAAAAAAAATATTTTTAAGTTAGGGGCATTTTGGTCATTTAGTGATTAAATGAATTAAAAATCAAATTAAAAGCCAATTTTTACTCATCTTCTTCCTCAAGGCCGAAAATAGCATGAAGAAACCATGGCTAGGGTTTTTCAAGCTTCCAAGCTCAATTGTAAGTCCGTTCTAGCCCCGTTTTTAATGATTTTTACGTTTTTGAAATCTCGGTAACATGATTTCTCTATTTCTACCATTTATTTGAGCTAGGGTTTGATTTCAAAAATTGACCCATGTTGAATAATTGTGTATTTTGATGTTTTATGATAGAATATGAGGATTTAAATTATGTTAGACAACTTGTGCTACTCGGTTTTAAGTAAAAACGAGTAAAACGGCTTAATTGGTAAAAATACCTATTGTTCATAAGTACATGTTATAGTGGGAATTTGAGGTTGCTGTTAGTAAATAAATGACAGCATGTCCTAAAACATAAGAATTATGGAAAAAGTTTAATTTTCGAGCTTTGGGGCAAAAGTGTAAATATGCAAAAGTTTAGGGGCAAAATTGTAATTTTTTCAAAGTTAGAGTTAAGGACTATTTTGATAAATGTGAGTATTAAATAAGCTAAATGTGCTATTTTAGATCAAGAAAAACGAGATTCAAGTCGTGATTGAGGGAAAAACAAAGTTTACGAGGAATAGGATCAATTGTTGATATTTTGGTATCGAGGTAAGTTCATGTGTAAATAATGTAACGTAATTGCTATTTTAAGTAATTTAATGCTATTTATATGATATGATATTTGTTATTATGAATATTATGCTTTGTGAAATATTATGTATTGGTATGAAAAGTATGTGATTAAATTAATAAGTATGAGATGCAAGCAACGTATTGGTTCTGATATTCCGAGGAGAATGACTGGGAAATGTGTGATTGAGGAAAATCCCGTTTGAACCTTGGGAATAGATTAGGATACAAGTGACATGTCACTAGGATGGTTGGGCATCCGAGCTCGTTGAGTTGAGTCCGAGTTCACTTATGGATGCGAATGTCTGAACTCGTTGAGTTGAGTCCGAGTTCACTTATGGATGCGAACACCCGAGCGCATTGAGTTGAGTCCGAGTTCGCTTATTGGTGGGTTACATGGTTACTTGATTACATATGTGGCACTTATGTGCAAATTATCCATGTATCCGAGTTATATTCCGATGTGTTCAACGGGTAAAATTCTGGAGAAACGGAAGAACACTCAAGATGCAAGTGTCATTTTGATAAGTGTTGTGAAATGGACACTTTAGACAGGTATGTACTTAACCCTCGGGTTGAAGCTTGATACAACAACAATAATGTGGTAAGATGATAAATGATGATTAGAAATGTGATATATGTTTTGGTGATACCATGCTAGTGTTGTTTGGAAGAATTGCTTTGTTATGTTACTTGTTATTTGCATGTGAACTTACTAAGCATTCATGCTTACTCCCTCCTTTCCATTCATTGTAGTTTTGACAAGCCAGTTTGGAAATCGGGAAGGGTCGAAGGAACGATCACACTATCCGGGACAATTTGGTATAATGGCTTGTATTTTGAATATGGCATGTATAGCATTATAATCATTTTGTGTGAATAACCTTATGATATGGTGATGGTTTGATAAGGAAAAGCTTGGAAATGATTAGCCATTGGAATGGCCAATCTAGATCATATTTGGTGTCATGTATGTTTAATGTGCTACTTAGTCCATGAAAATCCATAAAAAGGTAAACTTTGGTATAAAACAGAATTTTTCAACAGCAGTGACGTGAGTTTGAAAAATCACTAAAAATAGTAGAGACAATTTTAGGTGGTGAATAAAATATGAAATTGAAGCTTATTGTGTATATTTTCATATGGAAGAAACGAAATAGGTAAAAGAGCTGTATTTTATGAGATATTTGGGTTTTGGTGGAACAGTGTTAGAGCGATTTTTGAATCCCTTGTTTTGAATTTAAAAATTCACTAAAAATTGTAAAAAAATAATTAGGAGTCATACTTTATATGCACAGATTCCTTATTGAGTATAGTTTTAGGAGAAATAAATGGCATAGTCATTAGAATTTTGTAGAGGGAGAAAAGTGATTCGTAGTGAACAGAGGTCAAAGTAGTCAAACACTGAAATAGGGGAAACTTTAACTAATAAACTGTACTAATTGGGCCAACGAAAAATTCTATAAAAATATTAGTAGATAGATATATGAGTCTAGTTTCAGGGAAAATTTATGAATCTTAATTTTGAGTTTTGGAACTCAAGATATGATTTTTTTAGCAACTATGACGCAGATGAACGGCTTATTACGAAAGTTAGAATAAATTATTTAAAGTTCTTTAAGTGATAAATTAAGTTTAGTAACACCTCAAGCTCGACTCCGGCGACAGTCTCGGGTAAGAGGGTGTCACAGAATCAAATACAATTTCATCTTTTAAATTTTAGAATGGCATAAACCAAATTTGGTATTTTCTTCTCTTGTTGTATTAAATAATTCTTCAAGATATCTACAATTAGAAAAACCTTTTTTCGAGAAACATGTGGTAAAAAACTATTGTCATCTAGATCTTGCTCGTCATCAGCTGGCACATCCATTACTCCTTGAATAATTTTTCATCCATAGGTGACTCCATCAAAGATTCATTTTCACTTGGATAATTTAAAATCTGCTCAACATCCATGGCATTTCTATAGTGTAAATAAGAAATTACTTCTTTTAATTTATGAATGCCTTCAACATCACAAATTTCTTATTTGAGAGTATATCCTTCTCGGATCGAATTTTGCAATGTCAGAAACAATTTGCAATAGTTGTAGGCTTCACATCAATATTCCAAGCAGCATTAATAAAATGGATTGCATCCAATACATTAACCTTTTCAGGATTTGTTTCTCCTTTCTCGTAACCTTCCAGGATGCTAAAATAAAAGCGATGCCGATAATAAATCTTAACTGCTCTAATAATTCCAGCATCACATGGTTGAATTTTTTATGTTGAATTTGGAGGCAAAAAGAATAATTCAACATTTTTCAAGCCTTCAATAACTTTGGGATGGGCTGGGCAATTGTCTACTATAAGCTTTCTACTAGTCATTCTAGCATCAAACCAATGAACAAAATCTTGAAAAAGTAATCCAATCATCCATGCTTTTTTGTTGGCTCGATAATGACAGTTAAAATTTTCAATATTCACATGTTAAAAGCATCTAGGATTAGCAAATTTACCAATAACCTAAAGAGGCACTTTATCTGAACCATCCTCATTACAACAAACCACAACAGTAAGTCTTTCCTTGTCATTTTTTCATCCTTCTAATTGCTTTGTAGCTAGTGAATGATTTGCTTAGAAATGATAAAATAAGCCTATTTTGTTGATATTATAGATATCCTTCTAATAAAATTTTTTCCAATTTAGCTCTTATTTGAGGTAAAACATCTTTAATATTCTCCATAACAACTAAACCACTTTCACTAAATCTTCTATAAGACTTAATCCCATGTCTTGCCTTGAACCATTCTAGCCAACCAATTGAGAAGTTAAATTCAGAATTTGCATCACCATACATTTTCTACAGAAACTCTTTTGCTTTAGTTTGAATCATTTCTCCAGTCATGTTTACTTTCTCTTGATATTGGAGAACCACTCATATAATACATTTTCTACTTCGGGATATTTGGCTGATTTGTGCTTTTTAGCATTGCTATTTTTTTTATCTCTTTTTACAAATATTCAGATGACATTTTAAAAGTATTTGATATTGCTGATTGGCTATATAACACCCCTAACTTGTTTTCGTCGTTGAAATAGGATTATAGAGCATTACCGAACAGAAGAATAAACTAAACAATTCATACCTCAATGCAATACATATTCTAATTTCATTCAAATACATTCATAACATCCCTTAATTGAGCCCTTGAGGCACTAAAAATACTATAGAAATAGTCCGGGACTAAATCGAAAACATTTGGAAAGTTTAGGAAAAACTTGAAAAATTTGGACTGTAGGGGTCATACGGCCATATGACTCATACGGCTGTGTCTCAGCTTGTGTCTGTGTCTGTATAACTCTTTGACTTAGGTTGCATGGCCAAGCCACACGCCCGTGTGCTAGACCATGTAACTCTCGAAATGGCTTCACACGCTCATGTGCCATGCTGTGTAACTTTCGAAATGCAACCTTAAAAACCTACAAGGGACACACGACTGAGACACATGCCTGTGTCTTAGACCGTGTGGACTCAAAATGAGCCTTAAAATACAAGTTTACCATTCTAAGTTTCTTGGACCTTTAAGTAACTCAAATACCAACTAAAATACCTATTCAAAATGACAATAATCAAGCTAAAAACACACTAAAATCAACCTATTAAGTGCCTAACCAATGTACCCTCATTGGTACCACAAGTATATATAATTATACATAAAAATAAACATCAATTCAACTCATCAATTCATTCAAGCTAATGCCCACCCAATATACCTATCAAAGGTACCTCAATCATAACATTTTTTTAATACATATCACTCATATTGCGCATTCGCATCATACCATTTCGAGAACGGAGGTTGTATGAGTTTCAAATAGAACGGGGATACCACATGCACATCAAACAGATTCTGATACAGCTCCCTATATGTCATTGGGATGGGTGTGAACTAGAGTCTTTTTGTGTTTGGCCTTGAGTTGGATTCTTCCCTTGAGAGGCCTTGATAGCTAGTAGTTACGGCCCTCAGCTGGCCTACAGTGACCGATTTAGAATACTCTTTATTATATACACTCACGCTATTCATTTCATTTTCATTTTTCTTTGGGGTTGATCTTTTGGTGCTTTCCCTCGCATCTATCTTCCCACTTCTCACAGCGTTTTCGATCATTTCATCGGACATTACTATATCTGAGAAACTCTTGATAGCGCTTCCCAACATATGGTTGATGAACAGGGTTTTCATAGTATTAATGAAAAGTATTGTTGCTTTTTTCTCTAAAAGAGGTGGTTGAACTTGTGTTGCTACCTCTCTCCACCTCTGAGCATACTGCCTGAAGCTCTCACTTTGCTTCTTTTCCATATTCTGCAGTGTAATTCTTTCGGGTGTCATGTCCGTCACATGACTATATTGTTTCACAAAAGCCTGTTCCAAGTCTTTCCATGAATTGATTTTGGCACGACTTAGTTGGTTGTACCATTTGGCCGTTGACCCGATCAAACGGTCTTGGAAGCAGTGGATTAATAATTGGTCATTATTAATGTATCCTGTCATCCTCGGCAGAACATCATGATGAGCTTCAAGATAGTTTATCCCATTATACTTTTCAAACTTTGGAGTCTTAAACTTCGGTTGGAGTACTGGATCTGGGACCAAACTTAAATCTTTAGCATCAACCTTGTAATGGTAATCAGCATTCTCCATTGCTTTGAATTTTTCTTCCAACCACCTACATCGATCTTTTAGTTCTTTTGGCAATTCTATCCTTGCTTTATCCATTTTTGCCATGTCGTCGAGATCGAGAACAACTGGGTTGGTTAGGTTATCTCAAGGATTAGAACCTGAGCCTGTTGGGTAGTTCATCAGTGTCAAGGTACCAGACTGATATTGTTGGGGTCTGATGGTAACGGATACCCTTCGTAGATACATGTCTGGTTGTGCTTGGACGTTTATCGGGGTAAAAGCTAGAGGATAGGTAGGGTCTTCATTATCTTTCCCAGAGTTGACAGCAGGGCTCTTCCTCTTTTCAAGTCCTCCAACCAGCAACTGTGTCAATTGGGTTATCATACGTCTTTGGGATTCTTATATTTGATCCCTCATGTATTGTTGAGCTTTAGCTAATTGTTCCTGCATTTGTGCTTGCAACTGATCTTGCATATCTTTTTTCATTTTTTCTAATTTCTCTAATCTTTGATCTATTGCTTTGGTTTTGCGGTGGGTACCGTAACGATATTTAGTTGGTAGACTCTTATTGGTTTCCAGGTTAACTATCATGATTTTGATTAATTAGGGTCTTTTTTGTGAAATTTAATGCATATGATGCAATGTAATACAAATGTATGAAATGAATGCAAAAAAGAGGAATTGATTCTGATTCAATTCTGTTAGAATAACTTTACTAGAAAACAAATCTCTTTACATAAAACGAATATTTACATATATGACCTTGCCCTAATATTCAAAGTGAAGACATTGATCCTTTTCTTCATATCTGGATGTTAAGATCAAATCTCGTAAATTTTCCAATGGATGCCTTTACTATCTCCTTTTTGCTTCATCCGGGCCATGACCCATTGGTCACTCATCCCTGTGATTCTCGTTAGCTTCTTTAAGTAAGTCAGGACGTTTACGGCTCTCGAATAATCTTTTTCGGCTTGAATCTCAGGCAATGAAACAAAGTTGTGTATTCCTCTGTCAAACTATCACTCTTCTTTCATTGCGTTTTCTTGGACCATATTCGGACGGCCGCATTGTCTTTCACTTTATCAAGAAACCCATTTTCTATGACAAGCTCTCTATTTAGCAACTGAACTTGAATCAACACCACTTTTCTATAATGAAAATGCGAAGCAATCATAACCAAAACGAAAGAAAACACGTCAGTACAAAAAAATAAGTAACAAATAAAGTACCTATTTGAATAACCACTAAGGGTTTGGTATGGTTCTACCTAGGGTAAGCTCTTAGGGCTCATTATATGCGGTTCGGTTCTAAAATAAAGGTACCTGAACCAGCAGATTCCTCGATTCTCACCCATTATAGGCTCATATAGATTGAGTTCAATTTAGGGGAATACATTTCCCTATGGCTATACGGAGATGAAAATCTCACGAAGACATAGGTACGGATGTATCCCGAGAGTGATTCACTATCCTACATGGAGGTGAAGACCTCACGAAGGAATAGTTTCTCACTCCCACTTAAAAAGGGTAAAATCAATTGACTGTGCAATGCAATATGCAGAGATATATCAAAAGGCTCAAACCAATCAAGCAAACACATTATGACAAAGACCACAAAAATGACAGATGAAATGCAATGAAAGGATCATAAATTTAAATCAAATTTTCAATTTTCGATAAAAAGACAGAAAATAATCAATTTGCAGATTGACTCTCTTATAAAGTCCCCAGTGGAGTCGCCAAGCTGTCGAAACTATTTTTTGAAAAGGTCTACTTTTTATTTTAAAAAACAAAAATGGACTCGCTACCAATCTTTTTATGAGGTGTGATCGGGTCACCTTATGATTGATCGTTTTAATAAGCTATTTGATTTATTAAAACAAAGATTTTTGGTCTACAAACTTTGGGAAATGGGTTCAGGAGTCAATTACGTACAATGAAGGATTAGCACCTTCATAACGTCCAAAATTGGTACTTAGTTGATTAATTAATGTCTTAGTGTCGAAAGTTGAAAACTAGAAAAAAAATTTAAAATATGATCCCTCTTTATATTAGAGTTAATTTTACTTGAAAATTGCTTGAATAAATCGAACAGTATGTTAAAGACCCCTCATCTCGAGGCAACAAAATGTCACCTCCCGTAAGTTAGGACGCAACACTTCGAATCCTTGAAAATAAGTTTGCCTTTATTTTTTTTATTTGAAATCTCATGTATTTTAATCTTAAAAAGATATTTGGTTATTTAAGTTCAACGAGAAAGTCGAAACCCCGTAACTTAGGGTACGATTTCTCGAATCTCTCAAATATGAAACATTGCCTTATTTTGAAAATTTCCTTTTGCGTATTTGGGTAAGAATATATGAATGAAATGTTATGCTAATGAATGACAACAATATAAATGTACTAGTAAGCAATTCATAGTACATATAATGACGATAATCACATAATACATATCACTTTAATACCAATATTAACAATCAAAGAAAAATAAAATAAATAATAAAATAAATAACAACAATGATAACAATAATAATGACAAAATAGTGCATATAAAAAGAAAATACCAAATTTTAAATATAATAAGGACAAAGAAATAAATAAAGACATAAATAAATATTGAGGAAAATAATTTATAAAATATTGAAAATAGAGGACCAAATTAAAATATAAATAAAATTTGGGGTGCAATTTGTAATAAAGTACATAATAATAATAATAATAATAATAATAATAATAATAATAATAAAATAAAATGAAATAAATTGACAGATGCCCGAAAGAAAAAAATAAATAAAAAATAAAAAATATAAACAAAAATAAAGAAATAATAAATAAGCAACTAAATGAATAAATAAATAAATAAAATTAAATGAGGGACTTAATTGTTACCCCAACCAAATTTAAAGGATAAATTAAGATGAAAAAAATACACAAATGACTAATTTGGAAGGTGCGAAAACAAATGAGGACTAAATGGGCAAATATCCCAATCCTCTGGACACGCGTCCTTTTTCCAGGAGATCAACGAACTAGCGACTAAATTGAAATACATGAAAATCATGCAATACAATCTATAAAAATTAAAAGAATATGATTTGGGCCCAATCGTAAACCATTCGAAAAGAGGAAGGACTGAAAGGGGAAATAGACCCTTATTTAAAAACACGTGGATCCTTTGGGTCAGATCGGGTCAGGTTTCGGACCAGGGGTAAAACGACGCCGTTTTGGCATTTGAACTTGAACACCAAAATGACGTCGTTTAGCATTGCTATATAAACTAAAATTTTTTCAAAAATTTCATTCTCTTTTCATTTTGTTTTGAAAATAAATTTTTGAGTGCTCTCAATCTCTCCCTTCCTCCGACCCAACTCCGGTCATCGACCACCGTGGTGGCCACTGGTCATCGGCGACGGCGCTGCCATCCATGGTGGCTGGAAAAATCCAAAAAATTCTTTCTCACTTGTATTTAACGTGGGGCCTTGATTTTGAAGTAAAAAAACCGAAAATAAGGCCAAAAATTCAAAAAAGAAATGAAAACCTTTCGGTTTTCCCTCTGTTGGAGACGAAGGCCTCACCCACGGCGGCGGAAGACTGATCGTCAGGTGAGTTCTCTCCTTTTCTTTTATTTTTGTATTTTATACCTTAAAAAAATAAAAAATAAAATAAATAAATAACAGATATATGTAAAAAGATCACATTCTATTTCAAAGTTTTTTTTGTATATTTCTTTCTTTTTTTTTGTGTGTATTTCCCCTCTTTTTTATTACAATCGATTTTTTGTGGCTTTGTAGTCGATTACAATATCACATGTTTGCTATTATTTCTCTATTCTGTTGTTGCGTGTTTGTTCTTCTTTGCAGGTGACTATGGCAGAGGGATGTTAGATGGCACGCCTGCCAACATGGAGAAGTGGCGTAAGGGATACTAGGGTTCTTTTATTTTATTGAAAATGTTTAGGGTTTTGGGCCACTTGGGTCATTAGGGTTTTTAATTTTTTTGGGCTTTGTAATAAACTTGTATTGTAATGGACTTTTTATTATTATTTTGGTTTTATTTTTTACTCTTGGACCAATGCAAATTGGGCCTACTGCAAAAGGTAAGTATTTTTCCCAACTACCTTCAAACTCTAAAATGCAACAACGTAACATATCTTTGAGAATCTAAAACAATAGATGGTGGCACCCCGTGCAATCGGACAATTTCGGCGATATATAACTCAGTGAGTCTATCAAGCGAATAATCCATACATACAGGAATGAAATGCACATATTTTGTCAATCTATCAACAATAACCCAGATTGCATCTTTTTTTCTTAGAGATAGAGGTAATTCCGATACAAAATCCATAGTTACTCTATCCCATTTCCACTCAGGAATCATCACATGCTGTAATAATCCTGACAGCACTTGATGTTTAGCTCTGACTTGCTGACAAATCAGACATTTCAGAACAAACTCTGATATATCACATTTCATACCATGCCACCATTATAGCTATTTCAAATCATTATACATTTTAGTGCTTCCTGGATGTACTGACAAACAACCACTGTGTGCTTCATTTAAAATCCTTTGAATCAACTCGAAATTTTTCAGTATACATATTCTATCTCTGTACCTCAAACAATCATCGGATCCAATTTGAAACTCTAAATTAGAAGTTGACTCACACTGAACTCGTTTGGCTTGCAATTCAATATCAAGTTTCTGAGCCTCACAAAGCTGCTGAAGAAATAATGGTCTAGCTTTCAACTCAACTACAATTGAGCCATCATTAGACAAAGCTAACTGAATGTTCATCGCACAGAAAGTAAATAATGATTTTTGGCTCAAAGCATCAGCAACTACGTTCACTTTTCCCGGATGATAGTCAATTACTAACTCATAATCTTTTAGCAACTCGAGCTATCTTCGCTGTTGCAAATTCAAGTCTTTCTGAGTTATTAAATACTTTAGACTTTTGTGATCGGTATAAATGTGGTATTTCTAACCAAACAAGTAATGACGCCAGATTTTCAATGCGAACACAATTGCGACCAACTCTAAATCGTGCGTCAGATAATTCTTTTCATGCGGCTTCAACTGTCTCAAGGCATAAGCTATTACTTTTCCTTCCTGCATCAAAACCCAACCCAAACATTAACGACGCATCACTGAAAATTACAAATTCTTTAACCGATTCAGGCTGAACTAAAATCGGTGCCTCAGTCAATAATGCTTTAAACTTTTTGAAGCTCTGCTGGCACTTCTTTGACCATACAAATTTGACATCATTCTAAAGCAATCTTGTCATCGGAGTTGCAATCATCGAAAATACTTTCAGAAAGCGTCGATAATAACCCGCTAGTCCCAGAAAACTACGAACTTTAGATACATTTCTCAGAGGTTTCTAATCTATAATTGCAAAAATTTTGCTCGGGTCGACTTGAATGCCTTCGGCTAAAACTATATGTCCCAGAAATTGTAACAGCTCACTTTAGACCCTAGTCGGAACGAGTGGTTTTGGGACCACTTAACCGAGTCAAATTATTATTTTTATTACTTTAATATGTTTTACAGCATGATAGAATTACCGTGTGAAAGTTTCGTTTAGAAATTTTATCGTTTGACTGGTTAATTTGAGAAAAATGACTAAATTGTATAAAGCGATAAACTTGAGTTCTATTTCATTAATGGCTTATTTGATGATGGCTTTTTAAGTGGAAGGCCTTAAATGGTTATTTTACCATTTTAAGTGGTAGTGGACTTTTATGTCCTTATAATTATTGATTTTTAATGGTTTTATTAAAAGGTTAAAATGGTCATTTGGCTTTATTATATGTTTTAATTAATAAAACATGAAAATTCTTTCATATTTGCTTCTTCTTCACCGATTCTTCAACAAAACAAAAAGGGTTTTAAGCTTTTAAATTTCGGCAAGCTTGATTCTTCAATTGAGGTATGTTTTGACTTCGGTTTTTAGTGATTTTTACGTTTTTGAGATCGTTGCTTCGTATACTAGCCGACCTGTACCTCAATTTCTGATTTTGTGAATGTCTTTGAAAAATGCCATTGATGAATCTATGATATTTTAGAAGATTTTGATGAATTATTGTATATTATGTGAGAAAATACAAGAATTTTCAAGTAAATTTTGATGAAAATGAGTTTAAGAATTTATTTGAAAAAAGGTAGAAGTTTTGAGGTTAAATTTGTGATTAATTGAAAGATATGTACTTGTACAAGTCCCTTGAATATTCGGCTAAGGTAAATTTAGGGATTATTTGTGTAATTTATCATTTTGTGATAAAAGGACATTTTGCAAAGTGTTGAAATTATAGGGCCTAAATTGCAAATATGCCAAAATACATGTTTTGGACTAAATTGATTAAGTTAGTGATTAAATAGCTAAATTTGTATTAATATAGATAAAGACGACCAAATTCCGGAACTTGATCGGGGAAAACGGAAAATAGACGAGTAGATACAGGATTACGAGGTAAGTTCGTATAATGAAATTTAATGTGTATATGTTTATATTCGTTGTTAATGGAATATATGACATATTTTTTGATTGAATAGCCTATTTGGATGTATACATATGAAATTGAAATGAAATTGTTACAAGTGAGAAATGAATACCGAGCCCCGTTAGAACAGTAGAAGTCGATAGGATAAAAGTGACATGTCACTAGGGCTACAGGGTGGTTCGAGCTCCTGCATTTGTTGCGGACTCACCACGTGCTCATGAGCTACAGGTTTATCCTTCGGGATCACATGTTTAGTCTTTGGACTCACCGTTAGCTACGGGCTTACCGTTCATCCTTCGGGATCACATGTTCAGCCTTCGGGCATACTGATACAGGCTCGAAAGAGCATACATGATGCATTGACGGATTACAGGTTATATGTATATACACTGTGTGTGTATCACCCGAGTATCCCTCGATGTTCTTAAAGGTTTAACGGGCAATTACCGATACATGTTACATGAAGATTGAATGATAGATGTATTACATATTATATGAGACATGAGAATTACATGGATTAAATGGTATAAGTTATATGAAATACATGTACAAGTATTTGAGCAATGATATGATACATGAATGTTGTGGTTGGTACATGAATGAATTTATATGTTACATGGGCTAACAAGTGTATACTTGTGAAATAGGCAACTTGAGTATATGAATTGAATTGGCATTGTTGTTGTAATTATCGCATTGATTTGGTAAGGTTTAATTTCTATATTATACGGACTTACTAAGCTTTAGAAGCTTACTCTGTTCATTTCTTTCACTGTCTTATAGATTCGGAAGCTAGCTCGATAATCGGACGAGTCGGAGATCGCCATCACACTATCTATCAACTTTGGTACTTTTGAAACTTTTGTAAATGAAATGGTCATGGCATGTATAGGCTAGATGGTTAGTGAATATGGCATATTTTGGTAAGTGATCAAGCTATGAGATGTAGCTTGGGTCACATATATTTATAATCAAGTATTTTGGGATTGATTTTTGGTTAGATGTGTTATGGCAAATTATGTGATTTTGATGAGTTCTTTGTGCTTGAGGATGATGATGATTTTGGGGTTCATTATATGCTTGAATTGGTATGTTTGTATATGGTAAATTGGCTTGAAATGTTGCATATTCTTGGCTTGTAGGAATGACCCTTGTTGGGTGGCAATTTGGTTTAAACCAAGCCTATATTGTGCCACACGGCCAGGGAACACGGGCGTGTACTTCGACCGTGTATCACCTGCACCTTAAACGTTTTGGTCAGTTTTGGTACAAGGCCTAGACACACGGGCGTGTCTGGTAACTTGTAGCCGTGTGAAATTTGGCAGTATAGTCACACGGTCTGCTCTGTTTTGTACACGGGTGTGTCTGGTAGCCGTGTGTCAATTGTCAGTTTCGGCCACGGGGTAAGGGCACGAGTGTGCTTAGGCCGTGGGCGACACACGGCCTAACCTCATGGGTGTGTTAGACAGCCGTGTGGGGTAAGTCAGAATCGACCACGGGCTGAGAGGTTTGGGCGTGTCTGGAGGGACACGACCGTGTGAGAGGAACACGGGCAAGGGGCACGGCCGTGTGTCCCTAACTTGAAAATTTATGATTATTTTCCTACCTTTTTGCTATGTTTTCAATATGACCCTCAATAGTTATATGCATCATTTTACGATCATTTGAAGTATGATTTGATGATTGAAAATACATGTTGGATTTTGACTAAAAAAGTTCAAAATTTTTACTATTCTGACATGAGATGCAAGTCCCGTAATGCCCCTTACCTATTCCAGTGACGGTCACGGGAGAGGGGTGTTACATTTTATTGGTATCAGAGCTACGGTTTAGTCGATTCTAGGACTACCGTAGTGAGTATGAGTCTAGCTATACATGCCATGTACATGAAATGTGATAGTGTGATATCTCCTGACATCCTCTGAAATCTGTTTTATATAGTAATGGATCCAAATCGAGCTTTAGCTGATGATGTTGAATGTATTGCGCCAGCACCCGCTCAAGGGGCTGTGCCTTCTGAATCGGGCCCTGCTGTGGCCAATCAGGAGGAAATTAAACAAGCTTTCTTCCAAATGATGTCTAGATGGTTTAGTGAGTTTGTGCGAGCAAACCCGGTTGCTCCGCAACCTCCACCCCCTCTCGTCCCATACCTAACCCTGATAATGTTCGAGTTGTGGATCCTCTGAGATTGAACAGACCTCCTGTTGATAAGATACGGAAGTATGGTGCTGAGGAATTCTGAGCTTCAGCGAGTGATGACGCTGAAAGGGCTGAATTTTGGCTTGAGAATATGATCAGAGTTTTTAATGAACTGGCCTGTACTCCTGATGAGTGTCTAAAATGTGCTATTTCTTTGCTTCAGGATTCAGCATATCAATGGTGGAATACATTGACCTCGGTTGTACCACGAGAACGAGTCAATTGGGATTTCTTTCAGACGAAATTTAGGAAGAAATACATTAGTCAGCGATTTATCGATTAGAAAAGAAAAGAGTTTCTAGAGTTAAAACAGGGTCTAATGTCTGTAATTGAATACGAGAGAAAGTTTGTACGACTCAGCAAATATGCTCGCGAATGTGTTTCTACCGAAGCCATAATGTGTAAAAAGTTCAAAGATGGGCTAAATGAAGAAATTCGACTGTTAGTCGGAATACTTGAGCTGAAAGAGTTTGTAGTTCTCGTTGATCGGGCCTGTAAAGCCGAAGAGCTTGCTAAAGAAAAGAGAAAAGCGGATTCTGAATTCAGAGAGGCTCGAAAGAGGTTTGCGGGGAAACCGTATCAGTCTGGATGTAAGAGATCAAGGGATTTTCATCCTCGTTCTGCTACTTCTACGGGCATATCTATTCGAGACAAAAATGTTAAATCTTCCCATTCGAGACCTCAAGCAACCTCAGTAGCTAGTGCTGATAGTGTGAGAACTCCCGGACCTGAATGCAAGTATGGTAATAGGAAATATTTTGGTGAATGCCGATTGAAAAGCGGAGCTTGTTTTTGATGTGGATCGTTAGATCACTACTTACGTGATTGTCCTGAAAGATCTGTAGCTGATAAGGAACAATCGACTAAGACGCATAGTGTTGCATCGAGAGGTAGACCGCCTCAGAATGCTGGGAATCAAAGTGGAAATCACAGTGTGACGAGAGATGCTAATGTGAGATCTGAGATGCGTACTCCTGCGAGAGCTTATGCAATACGTGCACGCGAGGAAGCCTCGTCGCCTGATGTTATTACCGGTACTTTTTCTCTCTATAACACTGATATTGTTGCGTTGATAGATCCTGGATCAACTCATTCATATATCTGTATGAAATTAGTGTTTGAAAAGAATTTGCATGTTAAGCCTACTGAATATGTAGTTAAAGTATCGAATCCATTAGGAAAGTCTGTGTTAGTTGATAAGATATGTAAGAAATGTCCATTAATGACTCGAGGATATTGTTTTATGGCTGATCTGATGCTTCTCCCTTTTGACGAGTTCGATGTAATACTGGGCATGGATTGGCTAAATGTGCATGAGGCTATTGTGAATTTTCGAAGTAAGAGTATAGAATTGAAATGTCAGAATGACGAGATTCTTCGGATTGAATCAAATGATTCGAATGAATTACCGATAGTAATTTCTGCTATAAGGGCTCATAAGTATGTTAGAAAAGGCTATGATGCGTATCTAGCGTATGTGATGAATTCTAGCAGGACAAAATTGAAAATTGAGTCTGTACCAGTTGTTTGTGAGTTTTTAGATGTTTTTCTGAAAGAATTACCGGGTTTACCGCCGATTAGAGAAGTTGAATTCGGTATTGAATTGTTACCGGGCACTACTCCGATATCAATAGCTCCGTGCAGAATGGCATCGACTGAATTAAAAGAGTTGAAAGCACAGTTACAAGAATTGACAGATAGAGGTTTTGTGAGACCGAGCTTTTCACCTTGGGGTGCTCCAGTATTATTTGTGAAAAAGAAAGACGGAATGATGAGAATGTGTATTGATTACCGACAGTTGAACAAGGTAACAGTGAAGAATAAATACCTTATTCCACGGATTGATGATTTATTTGATCAGTTGAAAGGAGCTACAGTATTTTCGAAGATTGATCTGAGATTGGGTTACTACCAGCTACGAGTTAAAGATTCAGACATACCGAAAACTGCTTTCAGAACACGATACGGACATTATGAGTTTCTGGTCATGCCTTTCGGGTTGACAAATGCACCTGCAGTGTTCATGGACTTGATGAACTGTGTATTCAAACCGTATTTAGATAGATTCGTTGTCGTGTTCATTGATGACATTCTGATCTATTCACGTGATGAGGTGAGCATACTGAGCATCTGAGAATTGTGTTACAAATTCTGAGAGATAAGCAGTTATTTGCCAAATTTAGCAAATGTGAATTTTGGCTTCGAGAAGTCAGATTTTTGGGTCACATTGTTTCTGCAGAAGGCATCAGAGTAGATCCGAGTAAAATATCTGCTATTATAGACTGGAAACCCCCGAGAAATATATCTGAGATTAGAAGTTTTCTGGGATTAGCGGGATATTACCGAAGATTTGTTAAAGGATTTTCGATGATTGCAGTACCGTTGACTCGAATGTTACAAAAAGATGTGAAATTCGAATGGACTGATAAATGTCAGCAGAGTTTCGAACAGTTAAAAGCCTTGTTAACAGAAGCTCCGGTTTTAGTTCAACCCGAATCGGGGAAAGAATTTGTTATATACAGTGATGCATCTATTATCGGACTGGGCTGTGTATTGATGCAAGACGGGAAAGTCATAGCTTATGCCTTCCGACAGTTAAAACCGTATGAGAAGAATTACCCGACGCATGATCTTGAGTTAGCTGCTATAGTATTTGCACTAAAGATTTGGCGGCATTATTTACATGGTGAGAAATGTAGAATTTTTACTGATCATAAAAGTCTGAAGTATCTGATGTCACAAAAAGATTTAAATATGCGACAGCGGAGATGGCTCGAACTACTAAAAGACTATGAATTTGTAATTAATTATCATCCAGGGAAAGCTAATGTTGTAGCTGACATTACTCTGCGAGCTTTGAATGCTCAAATGACGTTATATGATGATGGATCTGTTTTAGCTGAGCTAAAGGCTAAACCGTTGATTCTGCAGCAAATTTTCGAAGCTCAAAGGACTGATCCTGATCTACAAGCTAAACGACTTCACTGTGAGTCTAATTCTGATTCTGACTTTTCTATAGGGAATGATGATTGTTTAATGTTCCGAAATAGAATCTGTATACTGAAAAATAGTGAACTCATTCATAAAGTTCTACACGAGGCACATGATAGTCGATTTTCAGTTCATCCGGGTAGCACTAAGATGTATAACGATTTGAAACAGCAATACTGGTGGTCATGAATGAAACGTGACATATCAGAATTCGTATCGAAATGTTTGATCTGTCAGCAAGTTAAAGCTGAACATCAGGTACCGTCAGGTTTATTACAGCCTATTATGATTCCGGAATGGAAATGGGACAGAGTCACTATGGATTTTGTATCTGGACTACCTCTATCTCCGAAGAAGAAAAATGCAATCTGGGTTATAGTTGACAGATTGACGAAGTCTGCACATTTTATACCGGTACGTACTGATTATTCTCTGGATAAATTAGCAGAATTATATGTATCTGATATTGTGCGATTACATGGTATACCGTTATCTATTGTGTCTGATAGAGATCCGAGGTTTACCTCGAGATTCTGGAAGAAGTTTCAAGAGGCTTTAGGAATGAAATTGTTACAAGTGAGAAATGAATACCGAGCCCCGTTAGAACCGTAGAAGTCGATAGGATACAAGTGACATGTCACTAGGGCTACAGGGTGGTTCGAGCTCCTGCATTTGTTACGGACTCACCACGTGCTCATGAGCTACAAGTTTATCCTTCGGGATCACATGTTTAGTCTTCGGACTCACCGTTAGCCTACGGGCTTACCATTCATCCTTCAGGATCACATGTTCAGCCTTCGGGCATATCGATATAGGCTCGAAAGAGCATACATGATGCATTGACGGATTACAGGTTATATGTATATACACTGTGTGTGTATCACCCGAGTATCCCTCGATGTTCTTAAAGGTTTAACGGGCAATTACCGATACATGTTACATGAAGATTGAATGATATATGTATTACATGTTATATGAGAAATGAGAATTACATGGATTATATGGTATAAGTTATATGAAATACATGTACAAGTATTTGAGCAATGATATGATACATGAATGTTGTGGTTGGTACATGAATGAATTTATATGTTACATGGACTAACAAGTGTATACTTGTGAAATAGGCAACTTGAGTATATGAATTGAATTGGCATTGTTGTTGTAATTATCACATTGATTCGGTAAGGTTTAATTTCTATATTATACAGACTTACTAAGCTTTAGAAGCTTACTCTGTTTATTTCTTTCACTGTCTTATAGATTCGGAAGCTAGCTCGATAATCGGACGAGTTGGAGATCGCCATCACACTATCTATCAACTTTGGTACTTTTGAAACTTTTGTAAATGAAATGGTCATGGCATGTATAGGCTAGATGGTTAGTGAATATGGCATATTTTGGTAAGTGATCAAGCTATGAGATGTGGCTTAGGTCACATATGTTTATAATCAAGTATTTTGGGATTGATTTTTGGTTAGATGTGTTATGGAAAATTATGTGATTTTGATGAGTTTTTTGTGCTTGAGGATGATGATGATTTTGGGGTTCATTATATGCTTGAATTGGTATGTTTGTAGATGGTAAATTGGCTTGAAATGTTGCATATTCTTAGCTTGTAGGAATGACCCTTGTTGGGTGGCAATTTGGCTTAAACCAAGCCTATATTGTGCCACACGGCTAGGGAACACAGGCGTGTACTTCGACCGTGTGTCACCTGTACCTTAAACGTTTTGGTCAGTTTTGGTACACGGCCTAGACACACGGGCGTGTCTGGTAACTTGTAGCCGTGTGAAATTTGGCAGTATAGTCACACGGTCTGCTCTGTTTTGTACACGGGCGTGTTTGGTAGCCGTGTGTCAATTGTCAGTTTCGGCCACGGGGTAAGGGCACAGGTGTGCTTAGGCCGTGGGCGACACATGGCCTAACCCCATGGGCGTGTTAGACAGCCGTGTGGGGTAAGTCAGAATCGACCACGGGCTGAGAGGTTTGGGCGTGTCTAGAGGGACACGACCGTGTGAGAGGAACACGGGCAAGGGGCACGGCCGTGTGTCCCTAACTTGAAAATTTATGATTATTTTCCTACCTTTTTGCTATGTTTTCAATATGACCCTCAATAGTTATATGCATCATTTTATGATCATTTGAAGTATGCTTTGATGATTGAAAATACTTGTTGGATTTTGACTAAAAAAGTTTAAAATTTTTACTATTCTGACATGAGATGCAAGTTCCGTAATGCCCCTTACCTATTCCAGTGAAGGTCACGGGATAGTGGTGTTACAAAAATCCAACCTCTCGGAGCCAAAACTCGCATTTACTGAACTTTGCAAACAATTACTTGTCTTTCAAGATTTGCAATACTATTCTCAGTGCTTTGCATGTTTAGATTCATTTCAGGAATAAATTAGTATGTCATCAATAAACACAGCAACGAATCGGTCTAAATACAGTCTGAAAATCTGGTTTATCAAATCCATAAAAACTGCAAGCGCGTTAGTTAATCCGAAAGGCACGACAAGGAATTCATAGTGTTCGTACCTCATTCTAAACGTAGTCTTCGGCACATTGGAGTCTTTAACAAGCAACTGATAATAGCCTGATCTCAAATCAATTTTCAAAAATAGTGTTGCTCCTTTCAACTGATCAAATAAATCATCTATTTGGGGCAGATGATATTTATTCTTGATCGTAACTTTATTGAGTTGTCGATAGTCTATACACATTCTCATTATGCCATCTTTCTATTTCACAAATAATACTGGTGCACCCTAAGGGTTAAAACTTGGCCTAACAAATCCTCTATCAGTTAACTCTTGCAACTGAACTTTTAACTCTTTCAACTCTGTCGGAGCCATTCTGTACGGAGCTATCGATATCGGTGAAGTTCCTAGAATTAAATCAACAGAAAGTTCAATTTCTTTGATAGGTGGCAAACCTGGTAACTCTTTAGGAAACACATTTGGATACTTGCAGACAACTGGTACAGATTCAATCTTTGATTCAGATACTTTCGTATAAAGTACATAAGCGAGATAGACGTCACATCCTTTTTTCACAAATCTCTGTGCTGACATCGACGAGATCACAACTGATAAACCACTCAGATCATCTAATTCAATTATAAGAGTCTCATTATTCTGACATCAATTTAATTGTCTTTCTACAATTTACTACCACATCATGCAACGTCAAGCAATCCATACCCAGAATCATATCAAACTTGTCAAATGGTAACAATATCAAATGAACCAAAAAATAATAACCTCTAGTAATCAACGGACAGTTCTTGCAAACTTTGTCAACCAGGACATATTTGCTTAAAGGGTTCGATACTTTGATCACAGATTCAGTAGACTCTACAGGCAAAGTCTTACTGGACACTAAATTCACACACATATATATGAATGAGTTGATCCAGGGTCTATCAATGCAATCACATTAGTGTTATATAGAGAGAAATTACTGGTGATAACATCTGGAGATGAAGCTGCTTTGCGAGCGCGAATAGCGTAAGCTCGAGTAGGTGCTCTGGCTTCGAATCTCACAGCTGAGTCATTTGTCACCCTTTGACTACCACTCACATTACCGAAACTTCTAGGTGGTATTCCTTTAGCTGTCGTATTACTCGGTCTTACACTCTGAGATTTATCTCTCTCAGTCATCTCTGGACAATCTCTGATAAAATGATCTTGTGCACCATATTTAAAATAGGCCCGATCATTCAATCTGCATTCACCAGGATGTCGTCTCCCACACTATTTGCATTCAGGTCGATTAGGTTTTGCATTACCAATGCTCGCTACTGATGTGACTTGAGCTTTAGAACTCAGATGTTGTTTTTCACAATCTTTGTTGGAATACCCTAATGATGCATTAGAACGACTATGTGATTCTCTAAGTTTCTTTGATGCAAATTAATAGGATTTAGTCATTAATCTCTTTCTCAAGTCTCTAGCTTCAGAATTTGTAACGCCCTGAAATTGGGCTTAGAAGGATTGGGCCCTGAGCGTGGGAGCACATGAAAGTTATTTGTGTGAAAAATATCACAAATTGTATGTTAATTTAGTGGCTAAGTGATTTAGGAGTAATTGGGGGGTGTTTGAGAAGTCTTGGGTTCAAACCAGGGCTTTAGCAAAATTTTTAGTTTTTCCCTTTAGAGGACCTTGGCGTTAGTTGGAAGGCCTTATAAATATGTTTGGTTGGAATATGACACAAGGGAGCAAGTGGTTTAGTGGCAAGGAGGTGTTAAGTATATACAAGTGGTCTGGGGTTCAAGCTCTGGCGTTTGCAAAGTTATTTAATTTTTGCTCCTTAGGGAAGTCGGACAATAGTAGGTAGGTTTTATAATTATTTGTGTATGTTTTATATCATAAGGAGTTAGATGGCAAGGTGGCTGGGTGACAAGTGGCGTGTTGGGCATATATGAAGGAAAATGTTCAAATCCCAGGTAATGCAAGGGGGATTACTTATTTTGTTTGTGAGGAGGCAAGAGTTGGTGTTGGATTAAAACTCTCCTGTGGTGGTTGTTGACTTGGTCTTGTGAGTTGGTTGTGGAGAATATCAGAGAGTGAATCAAGGAGGGATAAGGGGAGTGATTTATGGAGATTTTCAAGGAGTTTGATTGTGGGGAGAAGAGTGCCGAATTGGGAGAGTTTGAATGTGAAAAATCGGCTAGGGAGTGCATTTGGTGCATTTTTCGGTAAATTGTAAGTGTGTAGGTGCCGTGAGTTCCTTTTTGCAATTTCGGGAATTTACATTTCTGCTTTCCTCTCTTTTTATTTTGGTACATTTTTGCGTTTCGACCATTTGGGTTTCCCTTTTTGTTAAACATTCTTTGAGTTTCTTTTTCTTCTCTTCTCTGGCTTTCTCTTCAATTTTCTTTTTCTTCTTATCGTGTTCATCTCGGCATTTTTATTCCATCTTGTTTGAGTAGTGGCCGAACCTTCCTTTCTCTTCATCTCTATATCTTCAATTTTTTTCTTTCTTTGTTTCCCCATGTCTTTATTTTGTGTTCTATAATTGTGGGTGGCTTCTCTTCTTCTCTTTTACCAAACCAAATTAAACTTCATCTACTTTCACTCTGATTTATCTATTTTCAATCCCTTGTCTAAACTGATCACCTTAAACTTTCGATCCCTTGTTTGTGTGCTTGGCCGAATGTTGTTTCTTTCTTTGCTCAATTATCTCCCTTAGGCCGAATATTGCTTGTTCCCTTTCTTCATTAATTGGGCAATTGGCAAGTTACTTGACTCTTCAATGTTTTCCTCTATACCTTACCCCTCTCTGTTATGGATGATGATTCATTTGTCCCTTTTCTTATATGCGTTCTAGGTCTAGAGTTTTTGATGGGTAAAGGGGGTGCTAACAAGAAGGTTATGACAGTGGTGCCTACTGGAAATGGAGTTGTACTCTCTGCCTCAAAGTTTAAGTGGCGTAAAGTGTCGGCTATTCAGGATTTTCCGTTTGGTTGTGGCAGGGTAACTGCACCAAAATGTAGATCAAGTGAGTTAATCACAGTCAACCGATCTAGTCAAGGGAAGTGTTAGTCGATTTTTCGGTTAAGTGTTGGTTAAAGTTCCTCTAACGCTCTTGATAAGTGGTTTAACTATGTGTTATGTTTAATATAGGTGATGGCTCTCGTGAATATTTAGTACTCTATGTGATAAGGTGTGTTTCCGTATACACTGTTTTGATTGTTGATCGGCTGAAAAGTCGAAAGTGTATATTTTGTACTGTTTTGATTATAGATTGGCAAAATGCCGAAAAGCCGAAGTACCGGTGAATGATACCACATGACTGTGCGAACGCTAGTATGGTGAATCAAGCCCACGAACATGGGCGTAAGATGGTTGAGGCCACCATGAACGTTCTCATGGGTTTAGGTCGATTTGGGCCGCGTTGGGCCAAAATGGGTCGTGTGGGCCCAATGGGCTTTCTGGGCCTACATGGATTGAATTCGCATATTGTGGTGGATATTAGACCGTAACATGTAGTCCACGTGGCTAGAATCATTTTTGGGTTAAATGGGCCGTGTGGGCCTAATGGGCTGTAGGCCTTACACGAGCAAAATGAATGATATATGGCAACTGTTGGTTTGGACTGTGTAGTTCGTATAGTTGAGGCTATTTCTGGCTTAGTTGGGTCATACAAGTGTATGGGTCATACGAGTGTATGGGCCCACTTGGGCCATGTATTGGGCCTTAGGCCTATTTTCACTGTTAAGTTAATTTAGCTTTCTTAGGTCGCTCGAGGCGACTGTAGACCTTCTAGGAGGTTGTTAAAATTACCAAAATACCCCTGAATTGTAAAATTATCGAAATACCCCTGGTTTGCGAAATTACTGAAATACCCTTGATTTGTCAAATTACTAAAATGCCTCTAATTTGTAAAATTATCGAAATACCCCCAGTTTGTAAAATTACTAAAATACCCCTAATTTGTAAAATTATCGAAATACCCCTGGTTTGTGAAATTATCGAAATACCCCTAGTTTGTGAAATTACCGAAATACCCCTGTAGGTAGAATTACCGAAATACCTCTGTCGGGTAAACTGACCGTTTTGCCCCTAAGGTGTAAAATGACTATTTTGTCCTTGTGGGTAAATGACTGACTTGGATTATTACTGATATGACTGTTTTGCCCTTACGGGCAAGTGACAGGCTTGGACTATGAATTCGACTATTTTGACTGTGAAGGTATGAGTGTGTTTTAACTGATTTGACTGTGATTGTATGACTGTGTTTTAACTGATTTAACTGTGGTTGTATGACTGTAACGTGTGTTTAAATGACTGTTACTCATCTTAACTTACATAATTCCCATGTAACACCATATCAAGGATATTCATATAGCTTCATGTCTTAATTCATATTGTTCTCTTTATCGTTTCATTTGCATAACACATAAGGCACAAATATAGCATCACTTAAATCATACTTTTCATAATCATGAATGTTCTTACTTGAATCATTGATACATCATACCTTTCTATAATTGTCATAGTGAACTCAATCGGAACCCTTATTGGCCCATTGAAGCACTTAGAATAATACTGGATACACGAGAAATGCTCACACAAAGTGTGCTAAACATATAATCATAGCTCGTACGAGCTGTAAAATGGGTCTGCTCACACAAGCTGTCGGTTACAATGTAAGCTACACGATACAGCTCACACAAGCTGTCGAGTATCCGCAACTAATGTCAGACCTCAGTAATTGGTAGGACATTCAAGGCTAGCACCCGAAACATGGTAACCTGGGTCTGCTCACACAAGCTGTCGGTCGGAACATAGTTACACGGTGCTGCTCACACAATCTGTCAAGAACCGCAACATATGACGAAAACTCAGACACTGGTAGGACGTTTAGGACCAGCATCCGAATCACTGTAACTTTAATGACATACCATTTGTATTCTATATATTCCTAAGGTTCAAACGGGACTCGATAGTCGTCATACGTCTTTGAATTTCCCTCGTTTTATTACAAGATAAATTGTATAATTACATATATCAATTCATTTTTAGTAAAATTATTATAATAACATTCAACTTAATCAACAATATACATAGTATAGTTCATACGAAATTACCTGGCTAAATTGCAGTAATACCAAAGTTCAAGGGCATTTTGGTAATTTTCCATTTTCTCGATTTTCCATTCGGTCTTGATCTAAATTAATAATTTTATTCAATATATTAATTTAGACAATAAAACAGTTCATTTCATACAATTTGGTCATTTCTCACATTTTTACAAAATTACCCCTAAAGTTTTACTTTTATTCAATTTAGTCCTTGAGCCCAAAACATGCAAATTAACCATTTTTACCCAAAATTAAGCTTATCCAAATGTTCATAGTATCTACAACAGCCCATTTTTGCAACAATTTCACATTAAACCCTTGTACTTTTATTAATTTAACAAATTAGTCCTTAGTCGAAAAATTCATCAAAATTACTTAACAAAATACTTTTAAATATAAATCAACATTCTAAAGTCATCGTCTAACATAAAAAATCACAAGATTCATCAATGGATCTTTAACAGTTTCAAAACCAGAGGTATCAGCTATCTGGACCTAGTTGTAACGATCTCAAAAACATAAAAATTATTAAAAACAGGACAAAAAAAGTCACATGCAAGCACAAATAGGGATGGTCGAATGAAGCTTCATCCATGGCTTCTTTCTTACTTTGCTATTCGGTTGAAGAAACAAAAAATAAATAAAGATGCATGTGTCATTTTTTTTCTTTAATTATTAACCTTTATGAATTATTTACTTATTTAACCTTGAAAACCAACAAAATTTCAATAATGCCAAACCATTACCATCCACTAACAACCCTAATGGTCTAATTTCCATATAAATACTTCCACTTTAAAGTTCTATAGCTATTTAATACCTTTAGCTATTAGAACTCAAATTTTGCACTTTACGCGATTTAGTCCTTTTTTCTTAATTAACTATTGAAACGATAAAAATTTTCCAACAAAACTTTAATACCACCTTAATTACACTCCGTAAATATTTATGAAAATATTTACGGCTCGATTTATAAAAATGAGGTCCCGATACCTCATTTTCTAAAACAACTTGAACTTAATAAATCATTTATACAACAAAAATCACAATATCAAAAACCTTTAGAAATCACAAATAACTCATAAATATTAAATATAATATTTACAAACTTACTTGTCGAGTTTGGTGGCCCCGAAACCACTGTTTTTGACACTATTAAAAAATGGGCTGTTACAAGTCTTTCTTCCAACTTTTCAGTCGAAGTTTATAAAAGTTTCAATCATAACTCATATCGACTCTGAACTCATATTAGAACTCATTTTAGAACTTGATACTATACCTAAACTTAACTGAATAGCTTTGATGTTCTCCTGTCATCACTTTATCATTAGCAGTATAACTACCAAAAAATTCCCAATAATCGTCTGTAGAAACATAACCAAGAAACCCGGATTATCAAACTCTGGCTAGTGCTTCTAACAAATTTGTATCTGTAACTTTCAACTGATATTTGTTCCCCCTTTTTTTTTAGAAAGCGTCCAACAATATCATTTTACACAAGCACGATAACTTCAACAATTGGGACGAGTTTAACCCATAATAACATTTTTCGATTAGAACTAATCTGATAGATATATTTCTATATCATGTCTTCTAAAGCATAAATTCTTCATTCAGACTGTCCATCTATTTACCCATGAATGCACAAAATTCATTTCCAAACCTGAGGATAAACTTAAATGCATATAACTCAAACGAAACATAACATCTCTTTTTAACTCATTGACATTAATCAAGATTACCTGAGGAATAATAACTAATATGCAAATTTGAGCTTAATCTTCCACCGTTTACACTTTTGATGATGTCAACCCTCTCATGAAAACTAGAAATGGATTATTTATAATAAAGTTATTTCAATTATTAACATCAAAGCTTTGAACTATACCGAAACCTCAACCATCAGATAAAGTAAAATTATAGTGTTATAATAAGTCTAATATTTCAACCGCATAGATAGAACAATACCTCCACTCCTAAGTAGAAAAGGAAAACCGAATGTAGTTCCAGTAATAGTCAGTACAGGAACACAACCTCTAAAACCTGAAATCTATATAACCATACTTCCATGATCGAACCAGGAATCATAATCATAACAGATGTAAGTACTTCCTACCAATGAATATCCTTTACAAATGAACCATTTTTGATAGATAATGAAATCCAAGATGTGAAGCTATACTGAATTTCCTAGAATACAGCCCGTATTGAATAATAAAGAGCTCGATGATATCCCAGAGAAAATCCAAAAGAAGAATATCGCCTATACACACTGGAAATAGTTGTGATAGAGATAATGTAAATTGCATATATGTAATTCAGAGCATCAACCAGTAGACGTAGAAACTAACATCATATGAGTCTTATTTTCAAGTCTTCTATCGAGCATAATGGATTAGAAAAGCAAAGAAAGATAGAGTAATACCGATCATGAATCAACCAGACTAACAATAAATCTGCTTAATATTATGATTACCTAGCCTTTCTATATGATAAGAATCACATCTGAAAATGAACAGTTACATATATCTCTGAGAATAAAAGAACATATAGAATATCCAGAGGATATCACTATAAAATACTCAACTATAATAGTTATATTAAATATCTTTGCAATTCAAGCATTATTCCACTAACTACTACAGTCATCAACAATCCCACATTATCCCATTCACTAAAGAAATCAATTCAGAATAAATTTTGGTTAACTCGTTCTTAGATACCATACCTTAATAAATTGATTAGTCAAGATTAACTTCTTCTTTAGCAGCGACATTGCGTAATCTGATTGATCTTCAGAGAAATCTTATATCTCTTCTAAAACTGTCTTTACTTGTTAACCTATTTGCAGCTTTGATTGCATTACTAATCATTTAGCCACTGAACTCTCTGGTTTCACACTTGTGAACTTAATCAATATAAATCTGGTGAATTTCATTGTATAAGACGTATAGGTGAGGGGTGAAGGTCGTAATGCCTCAAAATTTTGACTCTCATATATACACACATATAACATAATATTTATCAACAACATAATATAATGGACTTTTATTCATACCTTTATAAGTTCCGACTCATCATAAAGAACATTTTTACTCAAATACTTGAGTATTGCTCTCAGCATTATCGAAATTAGCTCGGTTGGAAAGCATCTCTGTTTAAAAATAAAACAAATCACATCAGCGTTGGGAGATATCACACTATCACAGGTTATATAATGGCATGTATTTATAAACTTCACACATACTATGTTTAGTCTGAGAACCGACTAAACGTAGCTCTGATACCAATAAATGTAACACCCCTAACTCGTATCTGTTGTCAGAATAGGGTTACAGAGCATTATTGAAGTTTACATTTCAGAATTATCAGCATTTTAAAACATTAAATTCATATCATCATTCACAGTAAAACCAATCAAAAGCATACGTATTGTCTCTTATACGGGCCCTCAAGGCCCTAAAAACACATTAGAAACAAATCGGGACTAAATTAGAAACATATAGAATTTTAGCAAAAGGATGAAAGTTTACAAATTGCAAGGGTTACACGGCCGTGTGACTCACACGGCTAAGAGACACCCCTGTGTCTTAGGCCATGTAGGCATTCGAAATAGGGACACACGGCTGTGTCCTAGCCCATGTTCGAGCCCGTGTAACTCATTGACTGTGTCACATAGCCAAACTACACACCCGTGTGCCAGGCCGTGTATCCTTGGAAATAACTTCACACGCCTTTATGCAAGGCCGTGTAAAACCTAACTCGCAACCCTTTGAAAACTACAAGGGGCACACGGCTGAGACACATGCCCATGTCTCTGCCCGTGTGGACGAAAATAGGCTACTTTACAAGCCATTTTTCTCACCCTATTCAACATGTACCAATAATTCCTTTTGCACATATACATAAGCCCTCAAAAGCACCAAAATCATGCATAATCAAGCCAAACACATATGGTATCATAACATCCAACCAATATGCCCAAACGCACTTCAAGTGACAACATTAAAACACGTATAACCATGTACTCAATTTGGCCAAAATAAATGATTAAATTCTAACTAAGTTTGCATCATTGCACAACATGTAAATCACTTACCAAAACATACCATTTGGTACCAACTGTACCACATAATCATTAGCATCAAAATACATATATGCTTACTATGGCAAACACCAATTCACAACAAGTTATATGTCATATCTAATATGCACATTCAACTACTTTTCTATCTACCATCGTTCAACCATAACAAGTCATATATCAACCATTACAAGGCTACTTATATACACATTATAATATATATCATTTTGACCAACACAAGGCCAAAATGTAAACTAACCAAATGGTTATTTCCACAACTAAAACACATAGGCTAACATTAGCCAAAATACCTACACATGCCATCATAACCTTAACCAAGATATCAAAATCTACCAATAAATCGTTGGATAGTGTGATAAATATCCAATGAGCTTCCAACCCAATCGAGCTTCCGATAGTCTGAAAAGTAAAGAAAAATAACTACGTAAGTAATAAATGCTTAGTAAGCTCGTACAAAATTTAATCGGATAAATCTATTTCCAATATTAAATTTATACATATCAAGAACAATCATATACCAATACCACATGATTCATGAAGCTAAATTCAACAACTCACAAATTGAATAGTTCCACAATATCACTTATACTTATCATCTCTAACCAAGTGGGATTTTAAAAAAAATTAAACTCTTCCAAATTTCTTTATTTTCATTTTGCATTTCATTTCTTTCCACACCGGTTCCATATGCGTAACAGACAAGACATTAGCCTATGATCAACCATAGCTACAAACTAGTGTATTTAAACATAGCTCTTTTGGAATTAATCACATGATAAACCATTTCATAAGAAATTACATAATTTAAACCATACCAATCTTTCATAAACATGAGCATCTTGCCATTTGGACACTCACCATTATAATACATAACTTATAAATTAACATGAAATAATCTAACTAAAGCTTGGCAAAAGCCTAAACATTCGCACCAAACATATTAGCATACATGATACAAATCAAAAGCACCTTAACATGAATAGCCATTTAATCTCAACATGTATGACTTGAATCTATTACTCATATTAACTTACATAATTCCCATGTAACACCATATCAAGGATATTCATATAGCTTCATGTCTTAATTTGTAACAGCCCGAATTTGAGCTTAGTCAGAATAGTGATTTCGGAATCACTTACCCGATGTTAGAGAAAATTATTTTAGCATTATTTTATGTGTTATAGTATTTTTAATAAGGGTGCATGAAAATTTTAGTGAATTAATTTACGCGATTGAAAGCTCAATTCCAAAAAAGGACTAAATTGCATAAAAGGGTAAAAGTTGTGAATCGCTAGAAAAGGGTGTCAAATATCTATGAGTCTTAATGTGGAGGTCTTTAAAGTTCAAATAGGCCAATAATTTATCCTTGGTTAGCCATGGAGAGACAAAAGAATGGAAAAGTCAAAATTAGGTGGGAATTTGGTGACAATTTTGACTAGTTTTATTATTAAACAAAACAAAAAGGCTATCATGTTTTCTATCTTTTTCTTCCACTGAATTTTTCAGCAAACTTAGGGGTTTTTGGAGCTTCAAAAATTTCAGCCATTCATCATCTCTACAAGTAAGTGATTTTGATGGTTTTTCTTGAAAATTTTTGTACTTTTAGGACCCTTGTAGCATGGGCTACATTATGAGAGGACTATTTTGAAAGATGGTTGAAAGTTTAGAATTTTTCTATGAATGTATGAATGTGTTTTGCCGGAATTTTATGGAAGAAAATGAGTCATTGTTGTTAAATAAACCACTTTTGTAAAAAGGTGTTCATGGGAAACACCTAAATTGGACTAATTTGTAATTTGATAAGTTGTTGGTACTTGTGTGAAATAAAGAGAATTTGGGGCAACCATAAGAGTAAAAAGAGTTTGGTTAGGCTTGGTTAATGAGGAAATTTGATAAAAATCAATTTTCGAGCCTAGGGGTAAAATGGTCATTTTGCAAAAGTTTAGGGGCAAAATGGTCATTTTGCCAAATTATTATTCTTGACTTGTTTAGATTAAATTGGTGATTAAATTAGTGAATTTTTATTGTTATAGATCAAGATTTACAAAATGTGAACCTAGACTGGGGGAAGGCCAAGAAAATTGACTAAATCGAGTAGTCATTTCCATTTTGTATATCGAGGTAAGTTATAGGTAAATAATACAACATTACTAATTTTTATGCATGAAATTATTGTTTCGTCTTAAGATAATGCATTGTGAAGTGAGTTATGTATGAGAATGTTATTTGAGCATGAATTGTTGAATGATGATTTTTAGTCATGAAATGATGAGAACATTTGTAATAGAGCCCGGTTGAACTGTAAGAATAGATTGGATATTCTTTGCCGAGATACGAGGGATATACGAGAGCTAGTGTAAGACCATGTCTGGGATATGGTGTCGGCCTCGTTACGTGTTAGTGTAAGACCATGTCTGGGACATGGCATCGGTATTGATACGAGTGCTAGTGTAAGACCATGTCTGGGACATGGCATCGGTATTAATACGAGTGCTAGTGTAAGACCATGTCTGGGACATGGCATCGGCCTCGACAGGTAAGCTAGTGTAAGACCATGTTTGGGACATGGCATCGGCTTGGATAGGTGTCAGTGTAAGACCATGTCTGGGATATGGCATCGGCACGGAGAGAGGAGACCCAGTGTAAGACCATGTCTGGGACGTGACATCGGCCTCGATGCATTTAGAGTCAGTGTAAGACCATGTTTGGGACATGGCATGGACTTGATATGTGAGCTAGTATAAGACCATGCCTGGGACATGGCATCGGCTCGATACCCTATGTTGGAGGCACATTGAATATCCTTTCGTATTTTAAATAGTTCAACAGGAAAATTTAAAGTTAGTATAACTTCGAGAGGTATTATGATGATTTTGTGAGTGGTGTAGGTACCTAAATGAAATGTATAAAATACGAGCTCAATAGAATGATGTATGATTAGTAAAGTATAAAAACAAGTAAGTTATTTTATGACCATACTATGTATCATGCATAAACTATGATGTATTGAAAGTATGTTTTAGCATGGTAAATTGTTGTCTTTTATTTACTTATAACATACTAAGCTTTATGCTTACCCCTCTCCTTCCTATTTTCTTTAGTGCCGCCTAACTAGCTCATGGATCAACGGACATCAGAGGCTTTGTTCACACTATCAACCAAAGCTTTCAGTATAGTTAGTTTCTAGCTTTTTGAGAAATGGCATGTATAAGGACTAGACTTAGTTTAATGTCATGTTATTTTGGCCAAATGCTTTGGCTTGTTTTGAAGATGCACTATTTTGTATAAAGCCATGGATATTGGAAAACTGTTGATAAAGGTGGATAAATGCAAATGAGGTTTTTATAATGTACCAAGTATTGTGGATGAATATGTTGGGATGCCAAATTATGGCCATTGATTGAGTATTTGAGACTTGTTATGTTTTGGTACGTGTTTAACTTTGTTTTAGGGTGGCAAAGAGGCTTGGTAATAGCCTTATTTTGTCTACACGGGTAGACTCACAGGCGTGTGTCTAGGCCGTGTATGACACATGGTCAGCCCCACAGGCATGTTGTAACAGCCCGAAATTGGGCCTAGTCAGAATAGTGATTTTGGAATCCGGGGTTAGATAAAATTATTTTGGCATTAAATTATGTGTTGTAGTAATTTGGTATGGGTGCATGAAAATTGTAGTGAATTAATTTACGCGGTTGAAGGCTTAATCGCGAAAAAGGAGTAAATCGCATAAAAGGTAAAGTTACAAATTACTAGTAAATTGAGTTAAATAGCTAGAGAACTGAAATTTGGGGTTTTACAGAGTAATTAAGCCCTCTAAGAAGTGATGGCCGGCCATAAGAGTGAGAAAGATAGAAAAGTTAAAGGTTAGGTAAAATATTTGGTGACTTATTTGATAATTAATAAAAACAAATGGCCATCTTCTTCTCCCTCTTTTCTACACCGAAAATACCAGCAAAAACAAGGGGTTTTGGAGCTTAAAAACTCAGCCAAGTATTCCTCTTGCAAGTAAGTGCATTCAATGATTTTTCTTGAATATTTTTGCATTTTTGAGACCCTTGTAGCTTGGGCTACATAATGAGGGGACTATTTTGCAAAATAGTTGAAAGTTTAGAGCTTTTCCATGAATGAATAAGTGTTGTTGGCTGGATTTTTATGGAATGAAATGAGTCCTAGTTGTTAAATAAACAATTTTTGTAAAGAGGTGTTCATGGAAAACACCTAAATTGGACTTATTTGTGAAGTTCATAAATAGTGTGGTAATTGCATGAAATAATAGAAATTGTGGGCTACTATAAGAGTGAAAAGAGTTTGGTTAGGCTTGTTTAATGAGGAAATTCGATAAAAATCAATTTTCGAGCCTAGGGGTAAAATGGTCATTTTGCTAAAGTCTAGGGGCAAAATGATTATTTTGCCAAATTATGATTTTTGAATTGTTTAGATGAAATTAGTGACTAAACTAGTGAAATTGCATTCATATAGATCAAGAAGAGCTTGGAGTCAACCTTAACCGAGGCAAAGGCAAGGTCCAAGATTAAATTCCACGTTTCCCATATTTCGCACCGAGGTAAGTTTATATGCAAACGATACCTCTTTTATTAATGTTTTTACTCATAAAATGCCTTATATGATATGTGGTTAAATGTTAGTGACTTTGAATGAAAATGTGAGAAATGAGAGTATTGGTAAAATTTCATATAACAATGATAAAGGTAGGCTATGTGCGAAACCACCGGGTGATAGTTGAAATTAGTGAGCTAAGTGCGTTATCATCCAAAATTATTGAATAAGGTGGGTTAAGTGCGAAACCACCGTAAATTATTGAATAAGGTGGGCTAAGTGCGAAACCACCGTAAATTATTGATAAAGGTGAGCTATGTATGAAACCACCGTAAATTATTCATGATGGTGGGCTAAGTGCGAAACCACCTTATTTTTAACGTCACTATGAATGGCTATGTGTGAATTTATCTTGTATGGTTCATTGCATGGACGTGTATATTGTGGAATCATTTAAATGAAATTTATGAGTGTTGTGGCGATAAATAAGTGCAGGGAATGTATGTGTTAAGAAGATGAGCTTTGTGTGTAAAATTATGTTGAGGATACTGGGTAAGGTATGTGATGAGTAAGTGAATCTATGTCTTGGAAGTATTGGTACAATGGAGTTACATTTTAATTGTCCAATGCTTAGTTATGGTATTAAATGTTTGCATATAGACTTACTAAGCTTTATGCTTACCCCTCTCTTTTCCATTTTCTTATAATGTCCCCTTGTTAGCTCATGGATCATCAGATGTTGGAGGTTCCATTCACACTATCATCCCCAACACTTGGTATAGTTAGCTTTAGCATTTTGAGAATATGGCATGTATAGGACTTCATTCTTTTGTTAAATGTCATGTGATTTTGTGAGCCAAATGTGTTGGCTTGAATTTGAAATACCTTATTTTGTATAAGGCCAAAAGTATTGGCTGATGTTTATCATTGTAATAGCCCGAATTAGGGCCTAAATGGAACAATGGTTTCGAAAAACCACAAATTCGAAGTGGAAAAATTTATTTCGTCTAGGTTTTGAGGTTTATAATTTGATTGGATACTTGTGTGAAAAATTCGTTAAGAAATTTTATTGATTGTGTGTTCAATTTGGTATTTAGGACTACATTGCAAAAGGGTAAAAATGTGTGTTCTTGTTCATAAAGGTACTTGATTGAAATGGGGCTTTAAAGTGGAGGTCCTTAAATGGAATTAGACCAATATATTTTAGTTTGGACAAAAATGGGCATGAATAGGACAAATTTGAAAGAAAAGCCTTTAAGGGCATTTTAGTCATTTAGTAATTAAAAGAATTAAAAAGGGAAAATGAAGCAAAAATTTGTGCTATGAAAGCCATGGTTAGGGTTTTGAAGCTTCCAAGCTTGGTGGTAAGTCCGTTCTAGCCCCGTTTTTAACGTTCTTCGCATTTTTGAGATCCCTGTCACCTAATCTACCTATTTCTAGCCATATTTTGAGATAGGGTTTGAGGTAAAAAAATTTACCCATGAATAATATGCATGTATTTTGATGTATAATGGTAGAAAATGAATGCTTGAAGTGTGGTGAACGTTTTTTGCTAGGTGATTTTCGGTGAAAACCGTAAAAAGGACTCAAATGCGAAAGTTGTAAATTTGTGCATAAGTGTGTGATTTAGTGGAAATTACGGGCTGGCATAGAAGAGAAAATGGTTCTGCTATGTCCAATATACAAGGAAATTGAGTAAAAATTATTTTACGAGCCTAGGGGCAAAAGTGTAAATATGTGAAATTTAGGGGCAAAAACGTAAATTTGCCATAATGTGAATTTTGGGTCACATTGAATAACGTGACTAATAAATGAGATAATTATGATATTATAAATCACGAAAAACGAGATTCAGGCATAGATCGGGGAAGAACGAGGTTATAGACCAAGTAGGGAAAATTGGTCACTTTTGCGTCCGAGGTAAGTTGGTGTGACAATAATAATGCGATAAGGTTGTAATTTACATTTGGAACCTAAATTGGTGTATTAAATCGATTATGTTGAATTAAATGTTTAATATACTATGTTTGTGAATTGATTTAAAAATATGTCTATGATACAAGGTGACATAGGTGACATGGAAATGAATTAAAATATTGTGTTTAAAAGAGTTTCCTATGACTATGGTTATTATGTGAAGTTGTAAGTTTATATGTAAATAATACTTTGATTTTATTTGCAAAATAGTATTTTGATGTATATTATGAATTATGATTGGGTGACGTTTATGATGTGGAAAATTATAAAATGTGGAGTTCCCGATTGAACCTTCGAACACTGAAAGATACGAATGATATGTAGCTAGGTCACATGAGTGGTTGTAAGGGTAGGACACCATGTGTACAAGAAAGCTACGAGATATCATATGGTAGCTAGGTCACATGTGTAATACGAGGTGTATACCATGTGTACAAGAAAGCTACGAGATATTTTTGTATATGTAGCTAGGTCACACGCATAATACTGTGTGTGTACCATGTGTACAAGAAAGCTACGGGTTAAAAATAGCTAGGTCACATGTGTGATTCGAGTGGTGGACACCATGTAGACGCGAGAGCTATGTTACATGTAGCTAGGTCACATGTGTGGATCCGAGTGTTGGACACCATGTAGACACGAGAGCTACGGAATTAAATGGCTAGGTCACATGGGTGATATTGAGTGTTCATCATGTGTACACGAGAGCCGGGTTTATGCGAGGGTGGAGCTATGTGCTAAAACAATCGAGAATGAGATATGGTTCCGAAGGGTTCAATTGGAACATTTACTAAGTGATGTTTATGTGATTATGTGATGTATAAGCGCAGGAATATATTTGGGCAAATGTATATGAGAGCAATGGTGTAATGTGAGCAATGTGATCGATAAGTGATTGAAATTGTGGTAAAGCTGATATGCTATAAGAACTACTATGAATACTTGTAAATATTGGTGATAAATATTCATTCAAATGGCTAGTATTGAACATGTTTGGTGTTATGTGTGCATATATGAAAGTAATATGAAGAAAACATGGGAGAGTAAAATTTTCAGTAAAACAATTTAAAATAGTAGCGGTTACGTGATTTTGAAAAATCACCATAAATAGTGGAAATTTAATTAGATGCTGAATAAGATATGAAATTAAATTTCATTGAGTCTATTTTCACATAAAAGAAACAGTGTGAGTAAATGAATTTTATATTATGAGATATTTAAATATTGGTGAGACAGGGTCTGAATGGTTTCGAAAATCCCTTGTTCCAAATTTGGAAAATCAATAAAAATTTTATAAAAATGGTTATGGTGTGTAATTTATATTCTTAGAATCCTTGATGAGTCTACTTTCAAGAAAAACAAACGGAAAGGTTATCTGAACTCTATACAATGAGAAATTTGATTTTTAGTGAAGAGGAGTCAGAGCTGTTGAGCAACGAAATTGTGGAATCTTTAATGAATAAACTTTATTGATTGGCTAAACCAAAAATTCTGGAAATTTTATGGTAAGAAGGTATATGAGTCTAGTTTTAGGGAAAATTGACAGAACTTAATTTTGAGTTTTGTAGCTCAAGATATAATTAATTTAGCCACAGTGACTTAGGAGGATAGCCTAAGGTGAATGTGGGCAAAAAGGTGAAATCATGTGAAATTATGATCACGTTATCGTAAGAATACTTTTTAGAATGGAAATATCTTGTTAGTTAAATTGCTTATTATTACGTGCCGACTTACTAAGCTGTAAAGCTTGCACCCTACTTTCCTTTTCTCTTAGTATTGTCAGGTTAGCTTAGGGTTGGATGTAACACCCCAAACCCGAAAAGTTAGACCCGAGTTTGGCGTGTCACATTGAAGAGAGAATCATAAAAACTGGTGTAGTTGACAAACTTTGAAAACATTTGATTGTTTGAGGTTTACAACAGTATTTACAAAGCGATTTCCATTTCCAAAACCAATCTTGCTAAATGAGTACTTTAGTTTAAAATGAGGTTAATTTGAAAATTTGTGTATTTGTAGGGTTGAAATCAAAACCTTAAATTGTTATTATAAGTGAAAACCAAGTAAGTTGTGAAAGCTTGTAAAAGTTTGTAGTTTGCAGAACATGTTGATTTGAAAGCAGTTAATGTTTTTGGAAAACCGAGTTCTACTTAAAACAGATATAAATCATAATGACTAAAAATCCCAAATTTAAAAATCCAGAATTTATAGAGGCTTTATTACAACCCAAATTAAAAGCAAAGTGCTTTAAGTAAATAAGCAAAACAGAATAAGACATATGCAGTTGTGTGGCCTACTCTGAGTCCCTCGCAGCTCCGATCCGTCTAAAGCTGGGGATTACCTGAAAGGTTAATAAACGGGGTGAGTTTACAAAAACACAATGTGTAATCCCCTGTTGAAGTAACAGTCGGTAAACAAAAACAAAAACAGAATCAACCTGGGCCTGAGCCCTTTAACAGTATCAGTACTGTCCAATTCCGAGCATATGTGAGCCAAAGCCTTACACAATAACATTTGGGTCGCAGCCCATGACAGAATCAATTGGGCCTAGCCCATCACAATGACAATCTTAGTATGAATGATGCATGATGCATGCAAACCATCCAACCAGTGCACCACTCAATCCAACCCTGCACTACCTGTGGGGAATAAATCACCCACGCCATCCCTACACTCCACAGTGTCAGTACCGGTTGCGGCGCTAATCAGAATCACAGTAGAGCTACTAATTTAAATGCAGCTTTAAGCCTTTAGTAGTAGTATCATAATTGGCATAAAGCCATCGGTAACTGTAATAGGATTGGCACATAGCCATCAATTAGGGTAATATAACTGGCACATAGCCATGGGTAAATATGATCGACACACAGTCATTAGTAAATAAGATAGGCACATAGCCTTAGGCAAATATAATCGGCACAAAGCCATGATCCTGATAGCACAGAACCATATGTTGGTTGGCACAGAGCCGTACTTAGAATAACTGGCACTAAGCCCTAGTCGGTCCACTGCGACCCGTACGACCTTATCAGATTATTACTGCATCCACAGTCGTCTCGTGCGACCCATGTGATCCTATCAGAACAGAACTTCCTCCATATCAATCCCAACCCATGCAGTATGTCATGTATGCAGAATGTCTTGCCCATAAACTAGTCAAATCCTAATCATACAATCACAAGACAGTCATACATTCTTAGTCAAAACATAGTCAAATCAATCAGATTGTATCACTAGTGAGTCATATTCCCTCGAGTGGCAAAACGGTCTTTTTACCCTACAGGGGTATTTCGGTAATTCTACCCTATAGGGGCATTTCAGTAATCCTACCCTACAGGGGTATTTCGGTAATTTTATAAATTGAGGGTAATTTGGTAATTTTACAATCTAAGGGTATTTCAGTAATTTTGCAAATTGAGGGTATTTCAGTAATTTTGCAAACTAGGGGTATTTCGGTAATTTTTCAAATTAGGGTTATTTCGATAATTTTGTAAATCGAGGGTATTTTGGTAATTTTATAAATTAGGGGTATTTTTGTAAACTAGGGGTATTTTGGCAATTTTGTAAATCAGGGGTAAAACGGTAATTTTACAATTCGGGGGTAAAACGGTAACTTTTCAAATCAGGGGTAAAACGGTAGTTTTACAAATTAGGGGTAAAATGGTAATTTTACAAATCAGGGGTATTTTGGTCAATAGCTACTTACGGAGTCTCGGTACCTAATACGACCTCCTAAACAATCTAACATTGCTTTGTGCTACATGAGTAACCTATTTGGTCAAAACACTGTTTATGGGCCAAAATCCCATTTTGGGCCCAAGTGGGCTTACACGCTCGTGTGGCCCAATCAGTCCAATTTCACATGCAGTATCGCAAATCTTAACATCTAACATACTAACTATCACTAACCGTATAATTTACCCATATGGGCTCGTAGGCCCATTGGGCTCATTTTGACCCATCAAGGCCCATAATGACCCAAGTGCACGAGAATGCGCACAACGGCCTTCACAGTCTATCGCCCACAGTTTGTGGGTTCAAATCAGCCCACAAGTGTTCGCACGCCCGTAAGGCTTCGAAATGCCGGCATGTCGGCAGTTTGGCTTTTTAGCTTTTGTCGATCTACGCTATTAGTGGGTGAAGTTACACACCTGATAGGTATCTGAAGTTAATCCGTGCTTTGAACGCTGTTATGCCCAGAAGCCAACAATAATCGCACCCTACTCCCAGGGGTTGTCGATCAACTATGGTCACCACCACCGTGACCCAACGGCATACAGACCAACGAATGATCCAACGCCTAACCCAAACGAATACGCCACAACGCGAAAGGGATAAGCCAAGATAGGTATGCTTACTCTCCTCATGGTTTGCTCTATTTAAAGCCAACTTCTCGCCTATTCTCATGTTAGCTTCCCGATGTGGGATTCTCCATCAATCCTCCAAAACCAACTCATTAGCAAAATAACCAACTTTTGCGTGCAAAGGGATTCGAACCAAAGTCCTCTTGATAGCCATGCCACGCCACTACCACTAGGACACAAGCTTCTTTGTGTCATAAGTCCAACACATTCAACTTTAAAGCCCACCTACTTGCTTCCAGATTTATTTAAAAGAGAAACCAACATAAATTGTAAGAGCCAAGACTTGAACCTTGGACCCCTTCCTTCCTCTATGGCGTCACTTCCTTGACACTAGACCACATCTCCTTTTGTGTCTTATTTTAGCCCCTTTTATTTATAAGTTATCTCACTTGAGCTCAGGCTTCCCTTAAGGCCAAAACTAAGAGTTTTCCTATACCCAAGCTTGACCCCAGAACTTCATAAAAACCATCTAACATTCCAAAATCACTAACCCAACAATTCTAACTTGCAAATTGAGCCGATGTCTTACACTTAAAAAATTTTAAACGCACCCAAGCCCAAGGCCCAATTCTTCTAGGCCCAAAATTTGGGGCGTTACATTGGAGATCGTCGAAGGCAGCATCACACTATCAATTTGACAAGTTGGAGTAATGGAAATTCTTATTAGTTTACAAGTGCATGGCATGTATAGAGATTTAATTATTGGTAATATGTATTATTGTGAATTGGCTAAATGTATTGGCTAATATTACTTCATTATATATAGTCATAAGATGTGGCTCATAATGGTTATGGGTATGTAAGCCTAATTTATACATGTGTGGTAATGTTTTGATGTGGTTAGGTATACTACATGTGTTTGCTGATTAAATCAGGAATAATCAAGGGTATGATATGTGTCTATGAAATGTAAATGAGTGAGAAGAGTTAAGAGCACAAAAAGGGCTTGGAAAATAGCCTAAGTGTTGGCCACATGGGTAGAGGCACAGTCGTGTGTCTCAGCCGTGTAGAGGACACGGCCTAACACACGGGTGTGTGACTTGGCTGTGTGCCCCTAAATGTTTGATGATGTCATAAATAAAGAGTTACACGGGTGGAGGACACAGGCGTGTCTTGAGCCACACGGGCGTATGAGACCACACGGCTTACCCGCACGGGCATGTGGCTCTCCAAAATGTGAAAAATTTTAATTGTGTTCCAAAAGTTCTTGGTTTAGTCCCGAATCATCATCAGTGTATGTTTTGGGCCTCGTAGGCCCATATAAGAGACTTTAAAGTGGAAGTTGAAAAGTTTTAAATTAAAGTGAAGTTTATGGCTCAATAATGTACGGTTGGTTGTGTTATCGTTCGTTAACACCACGTACCCTGTCTTGGCGTCAGATACGGGTAAGGGGTGTTACAATCATTGAGTAATGAAAGCAAATGTTGATGTTTTATGATTATGCAAAGTAGTTTGATGAATGCATTTGTTAGGATAGTTGTACGCTTGTTGGTTATATTGATCATATTAAGTTGTGTGGATGCCAAATTATGGCTATTGGTTGAGAGTTGAAGTCTTGGTATGTTTGAGTATGCATTTGATCTTGTTTCAGGGTGGCAAAGAGGCTTGGTAGATAGCCTATTTTTGTCCACACGGGTAGACACACGGGGGTGTGTGTAAGCCGTGTGTGACACACAGTCCGCCCACGGGCGTGTGATTAAGCTGTGTGCCCCCTGCACCTTAGGTTGACAAATTAAATGTCCATCAGTGTACCACACGGGCATGAGACATGGCTGTGTGTCTCAACCGTGTGAAGAACATGGCTGAGATATGAGCGTGTGCCATGGCCGTGTAATTGCTGACGTCAGAAATAGAATGTCAAGGTTGTAACGCCCCTCACTTGTAACCGTCATCGAACACGGGTACGAGGCATTACCAAACAACACTCGCACGATCGTTTGGTTTCGACACATAATTTCAGTATAAAATTTAAAACTTTTTTATTTATATACATAACACCCACATTATGGGCCTACGAGACCTAAACGATACATTAGGTATGATCCGGGACCAAACCGGAACTTTTCGAACACTTATGAAAATTTTCACTCAAAACAGTGTCACACGCCCGTGTCCTAGCCTGTATTAAAAACATTGAGCATTCTGTTTATGACGTCAGCATACCAATAAGGGCACATGGCTAAGTCACACGCCTGTGTGCTAGGCCGTGTCCTCCACACGGCTGAGACACATGGCCGTGTCTCTGCCCGTGTGACCAACACTTAGGCTATTTTCCAAGCCCGTTTTTGTTGTTCTTAATCAATTACACTCAAATACATTTCATAGAGACATATCATACCCTTAATTGTTCCTAACTTAACAGTTTAATACGTATAATATACCTAACTACATCAAAGCATTTCCATAAGCATGCATAAAATAGGCTTACATACCCATAACCAATATGAGCCATATCTCATGGCCTTATACAATTGAGTAACATAAGCCAATACATTTGGCCAAATCATAAGAATACATGTTACTAATAACTGAATCTTAATACATGCCACTCACTCGAAAGCAATTAAGGTTTATTGGTACCTCGACTTGATAAATTGATAGTGTGATGCTGCCTCCGACGATCTCCAACCCCGAGCCAACTTGACAACACTAAGAGAAATGGAAGAGAGGGTGCAGGCTTTAAAGCTTAGTAAGTTGACATATAATAATAAGCAATTAAATTAATAACATCTTTCCATTTCTAAAAAGGCATTCTTAAGAAAATAAGATCATTGTATACATGTTTCCACTTTTTACTCATGTTCAGCTTAGGCTGTTTTTTGAGCCACAATCGCTAAATTAATTATATCTTAAGCTATAGAACTAGAAATTAAGTTCTGTAAATTTTCCATGAAATTAGACTCATATGCCTTCTTGCCATAAAATTTTCAGAATTTTTGGTTCAGCCAATTAGTACAGTTTATTCAAGGTTCCCCTGTTTCGCAGTCTAGTGGACCTGACCTCTCTTCACTAAAAAATGATTATCTCATTATACAGAATTCAGATAATGTTTTTGTTTGTTTCCCTTGAAAGTAGATTCATAAAGGATTTTGAGAATATAAATTACACACTATAAACATTTTTATACAATTTTTAGTGTAACACCCCTTACCCGAGACCGTTGCCGGAGTCGAGCGCGAGGCATTACCGGACTTAACTTACTCAACCTGGGTATAAATTTTGCTTCTAAAATTAATTTATTTTAATTCATTCAACATGTACCTAAAAAGGGTCATCGAGACCCTAAATCATACAATTGAAATGATTCGGGACCAACCAGGATTAATGAAAATTTCCCGATTACTTAAATGGAACAAAACATATCATTTCCCTGTTCCATAATAAAGCTGTCCAACTGCGTCACTATCACTAAAAAAATCATAAATCGAGTTTCGCAACTCAAAATTCAATTCCATAAATTTTATCTAAAACTAGACTCATATTTGTTCATACTAATTTTTTTCTAGAATTTTTGACTTAGCCAATTTGTACAGTTTATTATTTAAATTTTCCCCTATTTCACTGCTCAACTGCCCTGACCTCTGTTCACTACGAAATGGATTTCTCTCAGTACCAAATTCAAATAACAATGCTGCTTGTTTTATTACAAACTAGACTCAATAAGGAATCTAAGAATATAAACTATAACTTCTAATTATTTATGTAAAATTTATGGTGAATTTTAAATTCAGAACAGGGGATCGCAAAATCAATCTGGAGCAGTCTCACTCAAATTCTTATAACTCATAATTTACAACTCCTTTGCTTCCCTTGTTTCTTTCACATGGAAATTGACTCATTAAGATTTAATTTTATATCTCACTCACCATCTAATTCCATGTCTACTATTTTTTAGTAATTTTTCAATTCACGTCACTGCTGCTATCTAATACTGTTTTAATGCTAACTTCACTATTTTAATGAAGATACCCATTTGGTAACTTGATAGTCGATAGTGTGAAGCGATTTCCGATGGCCTCCAACCCAAGCTTGCTTTTAAGTACTCTGAAATATGGGAAAGGAAAAGAAGTAAGCTTATAAAGCTTAGTAAGTTCACATGTAAAGTAATAAGCAGTAACAATAAATTTAGCTTACTACTAAGTTGTTTCAGCTTGAATAATACTGCTAAACTCTTACTTTCCCAACTTACTTATCTGTGGCCTTACCAAAGGCTCTATATACTATAGGCTCATCACTTACTAATTTCCCTTGCATGCCTACATCATCTCACTGATCATAGTCATATTCCTTCCTGATATTAAGATATTTCAAGTTATGTCATTCTCATGGTGTAAACTGAAAACTCATAAACATAAATTACCTTTCCTTTGTTGAAAGTTTCCTCAACTAATAACTATGGTATTGTTACGAACTCACTTAGACCTGTTTATCATTTCTTTACCTGAACCTTCCTGTAATTTAACATGTACATTAGCCCTTTGAACCACTTGGAATACTAAGGATACTCGGGTTTTCCTGCCTGATAATAGCCTGCCAATGCCATGTTCTTGACATGGACTTACATGAGATATTCTTGTCTTTCCAAAGCCATATGTCTGATATGGACTTACATAATTATTCCTGTCTTTCTAAAGCCATATGTCTGATATGGACTTACATGGATTATTCTTGTCCTGTTTGATAACCCCAAATGTCATGACATTCGTATCCCAAACATTCCTAAGGTTCAAACGGGGCTTTCTGATACTTTTTATCTATCGAATCCTCTTCGATTCAACTTATCCCCTTTAAACTATGTTTTTCTATACTTTCTCAATAGCATACAAGGCCATATTTCAGATATGAGCTTACATGTAACCTTTATAATTTATCTTTTCAATGTCGAATTATTATCGAACAATAATTACTATATCTGAAATTCACTACTAAAATATTTATAGCTAAAATACCAATTTAACATCCAAATATGCATAATTAATTTCTTATTAAACATATGAACTTACCTCGATGCCAAAACAACCATTTTACCAACTTTCCCGATTTTCGATTTTTCTCCCGTTCTAGGTCCAAATCTCGTTTTTTCGGGATCTAAAACATCATATTTCACTTATTTAATTAATGTACTATTCAAAACAGTCCCTAACTTAAACTTTGGCAAAATTACAATTTTGCCCCTCAACTTTTACATATTTACACTTTTTCCCCAAGGCTCGGAAGTTAAACTTTATCCCAAATTCTTATGTTTTAGGACATGCTAATCATTTATTTACCAACATCAACCTCAAATTCCCACTATAACATTTACTTATGAACAATAGGTATTTTTACCGATTAAGCCTTTTTACTCGTTTTTTCTTAAAACCGAGTAGCACAAGTTGTGTAGCATAATTTAAAACCTCATATTCTATCATAAAATATCAAAATAAACACTTTTCACCTGTGGGTATTTTTCCAAATATGTACCCTAGCCTAAATTATGGGTAGAATAAGCTTTATCGAGCTATTGGGATTCCAAAAACGTAAAGAACATTAAAAACGGGGCTAGAACGGACTTACTATTGAGCTTGGAAAGCTTGGAAACCCTAACTATGGCTTCCCCCATGCTATATTCGGCCCCCATGAAGAAGATGGACCAATTTTGGCTTTATTTTCCCTTTTTAATTCTTTTAATTACCAAATGACAAAAATGCCCTTAAAGGCTTTTCTTTCAAATTTGTCCTATTCATGCCCATTTTTGTCCACCAAATTATCCAATGGTCTAATTCTAAATAAAGACCTCCACTTTAAGAGCTCATTTCAATTAAATCCCCTTTAACATCTAGAACTCACATTTTACAATTTTTACAATTTAGTCCTAATTATCAAATTAGGCACCTATACATAAAATTTCTTCGCAAAATTTCACACAATTACTTAATCAATAAATAAACCTTAAAACTAAATTGGAATAAATTGTTTTTTTTACCTCGGATTCATGGTTCCGAAACTATCATTCCGTTTAGGCCCTAAATCAGGCTGTTACAGCAACTTTTACAAATAAGCTCTAATAGACAAATTAAACATGCAATCTATAAAATTTCTTATCGGTAGTCTAACACATGCATCTAGTCAATCGGTAAATCATGATAATTCATCGTAATAAAGTTTTCTATCTCAGATTTGTGGTTTTGCAACCTCTGTTCCATTTAGGCCCTGTTTCGGGATGTTACAATAACCGTTGCATATCCATGTAGCACCACGTTAAATGTATAACCGTGGCATATTCACTTAGCACCATGTTAATAAATCAGCATGTGTAACCGTGGCATATCCACTTAGCACCATGTTACATGTAGAACCGTGGTATATCAACTTAGCACCACATTTTTCCATTCTGAAGATTCAATCTTTCTCATTTAACCCAATTCATCAACCACAATTCACAGTTTATATCAATTAGTTGTACAATACTAAAACTTATTTCACATGTCACAATAGAATATCATAACATAATAAAAACAATACATTATTTACATATAAACTTACCTACACTTATTCATAACTTCATATTCATACTTACACATGTAATTGGATCACAACATAAAACACATTCATACATTATTTTATCACATCGCATGATCATTATCACTTTCCATAGCACTTTATTATATCGTTTCGCTACCTGTTGAACCATGCGGAATTCTAAAGTATGCTCGAAACAATGCACAGAAGTGTCACACATATATTGTAGCTATAGCTACCACTGATATGTAGCCAAAGCTACCACTGATCACTTAACACTAAGGAGATTCACGGGCCTACTTACACAAGCTGCCAGTCCAATGTTAATATGCAGTGCAGCTCACACAAGCTGTCATGTGTCTGCAACACATGCTAGATCACCCAGCCGCTGATATAACAATATGGACCAGCACCCGGAATCACATAATTATTGATACATTGAGGTTCCTAGTGACATGTCACTCATATCCTATTCGATTCCTAAGGTTCAATCGGGACTTTATCACACTTGTTGAAACTTGTCAATAAACACTTAACCACATATTTCATAACTATAACTAATTTCATATATCATGAAAAGTATTTTGAACACAAAGTTTCAATTCATTTCTATGTCATATTGTATCATAGACATAATTTAAATCAATTGATATCCATAACAATTTCAACATTTAATTCAACAATAATCAAATTAACATACTAATTAAGGTTTCAAGCGTATACAACAATAGCATTGCACTATTATTAATATACCAACTTACCTCGAATGCAAAAATAGCTATAAATCTCGATTTAGCCCATAATCTCGTTCCTCCCCGTTCTAAGCCCAAATTTTGTGTTTTCTTGATCTAACATATCAAATAACACTCATTTAACAATCACATTACTCACATTAATCTTAAAATCACATTTTAAAAATTTTACAATTTTGCCTTTAAAGTTTGTCAAAATTACGCTTTTGCCTCTAGGCTCGTAAGTAAAATTTTATCCAATTTCTTTGCATTTTAGGCCTAACTGAACCATTTCATAAATATGGCAGCCTACAATTCTCATTAAAACTCACACTTATGACCAATTTTATAACTTTTATGATTTAGTCCTTTTAGACGTTCTCGTCGAAAATCACTCAGTAAAAACCGTTTCTCTAACCATAAACATGCATAATCTGCCATAATTAATCAAAATGCACAATTATTCAATATGGGTCAATTTTTGAAATCAAACCCTAGCTCAAGTAAATGGTAGAAATAGAGATCATGTTACCGGATTTCAAAAACGTAAAAATCATTAAAAACGGGGCTAGAATGGACTTACAATCGAGCTTGGAAGCTTGAAAAAGCCTAGCCATGGTGTCTCCATGCTATATTCGGCCTTGAGGAAGAAGATGAGCAAATTTTTGTTTCATTTTCCCTTTTTAATTCTTTTAAATTACTAAATGACCAGAATGCCCTTAAAGACTTTTCTTTCAAATTTGTCTTATTCATGCCCATTTTTGTACAACAATTTAATCAATGGTCTAATTACTTTTTAAGGACCTTCAATTTAAAACTTCTTAACAATTGAACACTTCTAACATGTGGAACTCAACTTTTGCACTATTTACAATTTAGTCCTTTTGACTAAATTGAGTGCCCAAACGTCAAAATTTTCAAATGAAATTATCACGAAATCTTTCTTTGAAATCGTAGATTATAAAAATATAATAAAAAATAAAATTTTCCTTGTCGAATTTGTGGCCTCGAAACCACTATTCCGACTAGGCCCAAAATCAGGATGTTACAAAGGTTTTTGCACATGGGCCGCGACACGGGCGTGTCATGGCCGTGTAAGGGACACGGGATGAGTACATGGGCGTGTGCCAGGCTGTGTGAAAACCCTTGCAGGTTCGAAGTGAGAAAATAAATTCGTACGGACAAAGGGCACAGGCGTGTCCCTAGGTGCTTTGGCCATGTGAGGCACACAAGCCATCAGCACGGCCATGTCTAGAGGCCACACGGGCGTGTTGCCCTTCCACACGGGCATGTTGCCCTTCCATACGGGCGTGTTCCTTATTTTTAGTAGATTTTCTTGAAAGTTTCCCAAGTGCCCGAAAGGGTCCAGGATCGTTTCTAAATCATGTTTTAGGCCTCGTAGGCCTATATGAAGGTCCATAAGACATTGTTCAAAAAAGTTTTAAACTGGGACACATTTCAATGAGTGTAAGTTGAAGAGTTGCATGTGATTTAGTAGGGTAACACCTCGTACCCTATCTCGGTGTCAGTTACGGGTCTAGCTATACATGCCATAATTGAAATATGATAGTGTAACGACTCCTGATAATTATACATTATATTTTTCATATAGTAAATGGATCCTAAAGAAACTATGGTGGATGATGTGGAGAGTAACGCGTTGGCTGCCGTTGAAGAGACCGTGCCAGTTGAGACCGGGCCCGTGACGATGAGTCAGGGCGGAGGAGCTAGAGAAGCCTATCTCCAAATGATGGATGCTTGGTGTATGAAGTTCATTCGTGTGAACCTGAACACTCCACCTCCCCCACCTCCTCCAATTTATCAGCATGCCCCGATAGCTCCTCAAGGAACAGACATTGTTAGAAGAGAGAAACCTCTAGTAGACCGAATTAGAAAGCATAGGGCCGAGGAATTTTAGACAAATGAAGATGATGACCTGGAGAAAGCCGAGTTCTAGTTGGAGAACACTATTAGAGGGTTCGATGAGTTATCGTGCACACCTAAAGAGTGCATAAAATACTTATTGTCGCTTCTACGGGATTCAGCCTACCAGTGGTAGAAGACATTGATATCGATGGTTCCAAAGGAGAAAGTGACATGGGATTTCTTTCAAGAAGAATTTCACAAGAAATTTATAAGCCAATGGTTTATCGACCAGAAGTAAAAATATTTCCTTGAGTTGAAGTAAGGAAAAATGTCAGTGGCAGAATACGAGCGTGAATTCGTTAGGCTTAGTAAGTATGCTCGAGAGTGTGTATCTTTTGAAGCCCTTATATGTAGAAGGTTCGAGGATGGGCTGAACGATAACATCAAGTTGTTAGTGGGGATTTTAGAAATCAAAGAGCTTGTTGAATTGGTTGAATGCGCTTGTAAAGAGGAAGAGTTAAGCAAAGAGAAGAGAAACGCCGAGAGTGAGGCCAGGGATGCTAGAAAAAGATCGATGAGCAATTCGTTTTAGTCCCAATCGAAGAAATCCAAAGAAGTAAATTCTTGAATGCCCACTTCAACGATGAATTTGTATTGAGATCATAGTAAAACATATTCGGGTTCTAAGGTTCAAGGCACTTTAATGGCTAGCTTGGGCAATGTGTGACCTAATAAACCCGAATGTCAGAAATGTGGTAGATAGCATTTTGGTGAGTGTTGGGGAAATAGTCGAGCCTGCTACAGGTGTGGTTCTCGGGACCACTTCATTAAAGACTGTCCTGAGAGAGCTGAGGAAGAGGGGTTTCAGAATGCCCGACCGAGTAACACTAATAATAGGGTAGACCATCACGAACCATCGGTGGGGGAGATAGTAGCAAAAGTAGAGTGAGGGATTCCACTGTAAGGTCAGAAACGAGAGAACCAGCAAGAACTTATACTATACGTGCTAGAGAGGACGCATCTTCCCCTGACGTGATCCCCGGTACATTTTCTTTATACAATACTTTTGTTATTGCTTTGTTAGACCCGTGGTCTACCCATTCATATGTTTGCATGAAAGTAGTCTCTAGCATGAGTATACCCGTAGAGTCGACGGAATTTGTGGTAAAAGTGTAAAATCCACTAGGTAAGCATGTGCTAGTTGACCAAGTGTGTCGGGGTTGTCCTTTGATAATTAGAGGTCATTGCTTCCCGGCTAACTTAATGTTATTACCGTTTGATGAATTTGATGTAATCTTGAGTATGGACTGGTTGACTGCCCATGATGTAGTGGTAAATTATGGAAAGAAGTTTATTGAGCTAAAATGTGAAAACGGGGATGTTATCCAAATTGAATCAGGTGAATAGGATGGTCTACCTATAGTGATGTCTTCTATGACAACTCGGAGGTACTTGAGAAAAGGGTATGAGTCATATCTCACTTTTGTGCTGAATACCCAAGTGTCGAAGGCAAAGATTGATTCAGTGCTAGTGGTATGCGAGTACCCAGATGTGTTTCCGGAAGAGTTATTCAGATTACTTCTAGAGAGGGAAGTCGAGTTTGGTATTGAGTTGGTCCCTAGTATGGCACCTATCTCGATCACTCCATATAGGATGGCTCTGAAAAAACTTAAGGAATTGAAGACCCAATTGCAAGAGTTGACGGATAAGGGTTTTGCGTGACCGAGTTATTCTCTGTGGGGAGCACCAGTTTTATTTGTTAAGAAAAAGGATGGTTCGATGAGATTGTGCATAGACTATCGACAACAAGGTAACAGCTTTGCTGAGGATCGACGTCTTGTTTGATCAAATGAAGGGAGCTACTGTGTTCTCTAAGATAGACCTTAGGTCAGGTTACTATCAGTTGAGAGTTAAGGAGCAAGATGTACCGAAAACTGCCTTTTGGATGAGGTACAGCCACTATGAGTTCCTCGTCATGCCCTTTGGCTTGACAAATGCTTTTGCGATATTCATGGATTTGATGAACTGCATTTTCCAACCCTACTTGGACAAGTTCGTTGTCACCTTCATTGATGACATACTCATCTATTCTCGTGACGAGGGTGAGCATGTGGAGCATTTGAGGATTGTCCTATAGACTTTGAGAGGTAAATAGTTGTACACCAAGTTCAGCAAGAGTGAAATTTGGCTACGAGAGGTCGAATTCTTGGGACATATTGTGTCAGGATATGGGATTAGAGTTGACCCGACCAAGATGTCAGCTATTATCGACTGGAAACCGTCGAGGAACATAACAGAGATTAGGAGTTTCTTAGGCCTAGCAGGCTACTACTGACGATTTGTTAATACTCCGATGACAAGAATACTTCAAAAAGATGTTAAGTTTGAGCGAACAGAAAAGTGCCAGCAGAGTTTTGAGAAATTAAAGGCCTTGTTAACCAAAGACCCACTGTTAGTGCAACTAGAATCGGGAAAAGAGTTCATGGTGTATACTGATGCTTTCTTGAATGGATTAGGGTGTGTGCCCATGCAAGAAGGCAAGGTAATAGCCTATGCATCGAGGCAACTAAAGCCACAAATAAAAGATAATTTATACATATTTTTACCTCATGTTTAGCCTAATTTCTGGATAAATTATCATTAAATGTGTGGAAATTGGTGGTCTTTATCCTTCTATTTCATGTTTTATACTCAGGAGAGCATAGGGAAGAGAAAAGAACGAGAAACGGGCCAAAAACGGAGAAAATGGACCAAAGTGTGAAAACAATACGACCCAAGATTCACCACACGGCTGTGTCCCACGGCTGTGCCACATAAAGTCCAACACGGCCCAACTCTGACAAACACGACCAGGTGACACGGCCGTGCCACCATCAATAGTCTCAGGCACAGCCTCTTGTCGATCCACACGGGCGTGGCACACGGGCGTGTCCCTGTCGTGAGGAAGTTAAATTTCACTCGAATTTGGATACTTAGAGGCTAAGAAAGGCATTCCAAAGCTCTATATAAAGACCCTAGGGGGCAACTACAAGGGTGTGCTTTTCTCTCTTCAAAAGGGTGATTTATTTCTGCCAAAACAGAAAGTGGAAGCAAGGGATTACTCTAAGGGAATCTGATTGATTCATCCCAGAAGTCGAATTCTACATCGAGACAGAGGATCTCCCTTCAATCCTTCAGGGGTTTTTGGGTTCTTTATGTTTTGTTATCGTTATTCTTTTGAGATGTTTTCTTTATTAACTATGAACTAAACACCCCAAATACTTGAGGGGAATGGAACCTAAGACGGATCTTGTTATTATTTTATCTTGAGTTATATGATAAATACTTGAATTGTTCTTAATTATGTGTTCTTAATTCTTGTTTTAATAATCCTAGGTCTAAATTCAAGTATTGATGTGCTTATTCAGACCCTATTTAAGAGTAGATCTAGCATAATTAAGTGGAGTTGCATGCAACCCTAGACATAGGGCAACGTAAATCTGCTGGATTAGGGTCAAACCTAATAAGGGGATCCATAGATCGAGTTAATGCAAGACTAGGGGTTTTAACTAGAAAGAGATTTCAGTTAATCAACCTAGGATTAGTTGTTCTTATCCTCGATGGAGGTATTAACATAAGTTAGGGATCTCTACGGATCAAGTCAAGTGAATAAATCGTCTAGCTCAAGAATTGATAACAAGTGAAAACTAGGTGAATTCTCCCTTGAATATTGCCCAAATCAATCAGTTTTTTGTAAAAGAGTTTTCCCCAGTTTACTTTTTATGCATTCATAGTTAGTTTTAGAATTAGTTTAGTTTCATAAAAACCCCTTTTTATTTTTAGGTTAAATAATAGAAAGGAAGTCAGACTAGTACTTTTGGTTCCCTTGGGTACGATATCTCGGTCTTGCCGCTAAACTATACTACTGTTCAATAGGTGCGCTTGCCTTAAAGTTATGATAATAGTTAGTTTTTGGTGCGATCATTATTATAAATTTTATTACTTCATATAACGCATATCAAGTTTTTGGCGCTATTGCCGGGGAGCTAAAATATTAAGAAAACTTGATTTCTATTACTTTAGCTATTACTATTTTTTTTATTTTCAGCTTTTATTTTCATTTTTATTTAATTTAATTCTCTTTGCTTTTTCCTTTCTAGGTATCTCTAGTTTATGATTGGAAGAAACCCAGGAGGACCACTGCTATTCGACGAAGACTTGGAAGCGACAGTTCGCAGAACTCGTAAAGAGATCAGACGAAGCCTACATTATCCCGAGCAAGACCAAGAACAAGAACCTGAACCTATTGAAGAGATGGAAGCAAATCAAGATAATCAACCATCTCCCGCGATAGCCGCGCAACCAGTGAACCAAGATGATGCTCCTCGCATTATGTATGATTATGCTAAACTGAATTTGGCTGGCACTCAATCTAGTATTATTAGACCTGCTATTACTGCAAATAATTTTGAACTAAAGCCTAACACTATTCAGATGATTCAGTAATTTGTGCAGTTTGATGGTTTACAGGATGAGGATCCCAACTCACATTTAACCAATTTTTTGGAATTTTGTGATACTTTTAAAATCAATGGCGTTTCTGACGATGCCATTCGCCTCCGATTATTTCCTTTTTCCCTAAGGAATAAAGCTAAGCAATGGTTGAATTCTCTACCACGAGGCTCAATCACTACATGGGAACAGATGGCTGAGAAATTTTTACTTAAATATTTTCCTCCAACTAAAACAGCTAAATTACGAAACGATATCTCTTCTTTTGTGCAGATGGATTTAGAGACGCTTTATGATGCTTGGGAGAGATACAAAGATCTGCTGAGAAGGTGCCCTCACCATGGGTTGCCTTTGTGGTTACAAGTTCAAACCTTTCACAACAGTTTGAATCCATCAACAAGGCAAATGATCGATGCAGCCGCAGGAGGAACAATCAACAACAAAACACCAGAAGCAGCTTATGAATTTATAGAAGAGGTGTCACTGAACAACTATCAGTGCAAGTCATGAAGACAAAGTCGATGAAAACTGTAGGAGTTTTCAATATTGATGCTGTCACCATGCTTTCTAATCAGGTAGAACTTTTAAATAAAAAGTTTGATAATTTTGTTGGTTCTACACAGGCACAACCAGTGATGCAGTGTGACACAACTCAAGGAAATATGTTTAATCCAGACTACTCCTCTTATGGACATAGCATGGAAACCGAGCAAGCCAACTATATGGGTAACAATTCTAGACCTCAAAATAACCCTTATAGTAATACTTACAATGCAGGTTGGCAGAATCACCCCAATTTTTCATGGGGAGGACAAGGAAATCAAAGACAACCGCCTCCTTCGGGATTTCAGCAGCAACCACCATAACAAGAGAAAAAGCTGAACCTTGAAGAGATGTTCGCCAAACTTATGGCCGTATCAGAAACCTATTTCCAAAATACCAAAACAGCACTAAAGAATCAGCAAGCATCTATTCAAGGGCTCGAGAATCAAATTGTTCAGCTTGCCAAATTAATTTCAGAAAGACCACAATGTGGGCTACCAAGTAACACTGAGCAAAATCCTAGAGAACATGTCAAAGCAATTACTCTACGGGATAGGAACGTCCTGGCTGAATAAAAAAAGAAGCCTATTCAAGTAGCCAAAAAGGAGAAGGTAGAGGAGGCAGAACCTAAAGAAAGTACTCCACCAACATTTAAGGAATATAAACCACCCATACCATATCCGACAAAGTTGAAGAAAGACCGCACAGATGCTCAATTCGGTAAATTTCTTGAACTTTTTAAACAGTTACATATTAACTTACCTTTTTTTGAAGCAATTTCACAGATGCGGAAGTATGCAAAGTTTCTTAAAGAGCTTCTCAGAAAGAAAGGAAGTTGGAAGAACTAGCCACAGTGGAACTCAATGAGGAATGCTCAGCTATTCTCCAAAATAAACTGCCGACCAAACTAAAAGATCCAGGGGAACCAAAACTAATCATTGATAAAGCCTTAGCTAATTTAGGTGCTAGTATTAATCTAATGCCCTACAAAATGTTTAAGCAACTAGGTCTAGGGGAACCAAAACCCACTAGGATGAGTATACAATTAGCTGATAGATCTGTTAAATATCCTAAGGGAATCATTGAAGATGAGCTCGTAAAGGTAGATAAATTTATATTCCCTATTGATTTTGTTGTGCTTGATATGGATGAGGATATTGAGGTGCCTTTAATTTTGGGCCGCCCATTTTTAGCTACTACTAGAGCCGTTATCGATGTAGGGGATGGAAAATTAGTGCTTAGAGTTGGTGAAGAAGAAGTCGTTTTTAAAATCTATGATGCTATGAGGTTTTCTAGAGAACAAGATGACTTTTGTTATTTTATTGATGTTATTGATTATTTTGTTCAAGATGAATTTCAGGAAATTTCTCTCGCAGACACGTTGGAACTGTGTCTTGTTCAAGGTGGGGGGAAGATGAAGCCACCACTGAAGTTAGAGAAGTAATGAAGGAGTTAAACTCTAATGAATTTGTCACAAGACACATAAGTTATGAAAGTATTAAGATGAATGATGAACTGAGACAAAAACCTTCGATTGATGAACCTCCTAAATTGGAATTAAAACAGTTTCCTGACCACTTAGAATATGCATTTTTAGGAGATGATTCTACATTACCAGTAATTATCGCATCAGATTTGAGCGCTGAAAAGAAAGAGAAACTATTTCAAGTATTAAAAGAACACAATAAGGCTATAGCTTGGAAGATTTCTTACATTAAAGGAATTAGTCCTTCTTTTTGCACCCACAAAATCCTAATGGAAGATGAATATAAACTATCGGTGCAAGCTCAGAGACGATTGAATCCCAACATGAAGGAAGTTGTAAAAGCCGAGGTAATTAAACTTCGAGATGCAGGCATTATTTATCCTATTTCTAACAGTTCGTGGGTAAGTCCTGTGCAGGTTGTTCCTAAAAAGGGAGGCATGACCGTGGTATCCAATGACAAAAAGGAGTCAATACCTACAAGAACAATCACTGGATGGAGAGTTTGCATTGATTATAGAAAGCTGAATGATACAACTCGAAAAGATCATTTTCCCCTACCTTTTATCGATCAGATGTTGGAGAGATTATCAGGTCATAAGTATTATTGTTTCCTAGATGGCCTTTCGGGTTACTTTCAAATCCCGATAGCTCCAGAAGATCAGGAGAAAATGACATTCACATGTCCATATGGTACGTTTTCTTATCGTAGAATGCCTTTTAGATTATGTAATGCTCCTGCTACTCTTTGACGAATTCGTGGAAGACATCATGGAGGTATTTATGGATGATTTTTGGGGTTTTCGGTAATTCTTTCCAACTTTGTCTTAATAATTTAAAACTCATTCTGATAAGATGTGAAAAGACAAATCTAGTGCTTAATTGGGAAAAATGCCACTTTATGGTTTAAGAAGGTATTGTCCTAGGACATAAAATTTCTAGTAAAGGGATAGAGGTAGACAAAGCAAAAATTGAAACTATTGAAAAATTACCTCCCTCTAATTCGGTTAAGGCTATAAGAAGCTTTTTAGGACATGCTAGTTTTTATCGTAGATTCATTAAAGATTTTTCTAGAATATCTAAGACTTTGACGAAATTACTAAAAGAAGATGTGCTTTTCAACTTTAACCAAGAATGTTTAGAATCTTTTAACACTCTCAAGGAAAAGTTAGTCAATCCCCGATTATGATTTCACCTGATTGGAATCTGCCTTTTGAACTAATGTGCGATGCAAGTGATTTTGCAGTAGGTGCAGTTTTGGGACAGCGAAGGGACAAGCACTTTCAACCGATCTATTATGCCAGCAGAACTCTAACTGTCGCACAAGTAAATTATACAACCACAGAAAAAGAATTGCTTGCTATTATTTTTGCATTTGATAAATTCAAATCTTATCTCATATTGTCAAAAGTCATCGTTTATACTGATCATTCTGTTCTTTGTTATCTTCTAACTAAAACTGATGCAAAACCGCGATTGATAAGATGGATTCTATTGTTACAGGAATTCGTCTTAGAAATAAAAGACAAGAAATGATTCAAAAATTTGGCAGCAGATCACCTTTCAAGATTAGAAAATCCATACCCTAAGTACCTCGATAAAATAAACGACTTGTTTCCTGAAGAACAACCCCTCGCCATAGCAGACGCAATAGTTCCTTGGTTTGCTGATTTTGCAAATTATTTAGCAGCTAACATAGCCTCAAAAGGGTTGACGCATCAGCAAAAGAAGCGATTCTTCATTGATGTGAAAAATTACTTTTGGGAAGACCCTTTTCTTTTTCGTATTTGTGCAGATCAGGTTATCCAAAGATACGTTGCTGAAACAGAAGCATACCAAATTTTAGATCACTACCATTCGGGACCAACTGGAGGACACTACAGTGGAGCTAGAACTGCTCACAAAGTACTCGAATCAAGTTTTTACTGGCATACACTTTTTAGAGATGCCAACAGGTATGTGACCTCTTGTGATAAATGCCAGAGAACAGGTAATATCTCTCAACATAATGAAATGCCTCAAAACTATATACTTGCATGTGAGATATTTGATGTATGGGGTGTTGATTTCATGGGTCTGTTCCCTACTTCATTTGGAAATAAGTACATCCTAGTAGCGGTAGATTACATGTCAAAATGGGTGGAAGCCCAAGCCTTACCTACTAATGATGCTAGAATGGTAGTACGCTTTCTAAAAAAAATTTTCTCTCGATTTGGAACACCTAGGATAATTATTAGTGATAGGGGTACTCATTTTTGCAATGCTCAATTTGAAAAAGTTTTAAAGAGATATGGAGTACACCATAGGACAGCTACCCCTTATCATCCACAAACCAGTGGCCAAGTCGAAGTAACAAATAGAGAGTTAAAACACATCATAGAGAAAACAGTAGGAACAAATAGGAAAGATTGGTCAAAAAAAGTAGGTGATGCTTTGTGGGCCCATAGAACTACATTCAAAACACCCATAGGAACGTCTCCTTATAGACTTATCTACGGAAAAAGTTGTCATCTGCCATTTGAACTCAAACATAAAGCATTTTGGGCTATTAAATTTTTAAATCTTGATTTTAAGCTTGTAGGTGAGAATCGACTAATACAACTAAACAAGCTAGAAGAATGGCACTGTAATGCTTACGAAAACTCACGATTATAAAAGGAAGCCACAAAGCAACGCCATGACAATCGGCTGAAACAACATAAGCAGTTCAAAACCGGTGATCTCATCTTACTTTACAACTCAAGGCTTAAGCTTTTTCCTGGAAAACTTAAATCAAGGTAGTCAGGTCCATTCACTGTTCAAACTGTCTTTCCATACGGCATAGTTGAGGTAACTCACCCAAACCACGGCACTTTTAAGGTAAACGACCATCGGCTTAAACATTACAGAGGTGAGAATTTCAAAGATAATAGGGAGGAGCTTCAGCTCCACGAACTCCCTTCGTGATACATCTAGGTAGAGTCGAGCTTAGACTCTAAATAAGTACTTTTTGGGAGGCAACCCGAGCATTAACTTAGTAACTTTTTATTTCAGTCTCTTAATACATCGACTAACTCTTTTGAATGCAAGATTTTTGGACCACACAGCCATGCCCACGGGAGTGCGTAAGGCTGTGTGGACACTCTAAGCAGAGACACGGTCGTGCAATTTGGCTATGTATAAGCAGGGTGAAAATTTTCCAGGTCCACAGGCTACAATAAAGGGCCACGACCGTACGATATGGCCGTGGCCAACACTGACAATTGAAACACGGGCTAAGCCCATAAGGACACGGCCATGCGATATGATCGTGGGACTCAAGCATGAGTATATGACACTCCCGTGCCCCAAGATCGTGGTCAACACTGTCAATTCAGACTCGAGCGTGTGACCTACTATACCGCCGTGGGAGAAGCAAACATTGTAGGACACGGCCATGCGATACGGCCGTGTGCCTTAACATGCCCTAGGTACACGGGCGTGTGCAACGAACCAGGCGTGCCAAAATCACTGATTTTCGTATCACACCGGTAAAACCCGAGCCACACGGGCATGTGCCATGCCCGTGTGCCCAAAATCTATAAAAAGAGGCCACTATTCATAATCTTCCTTCACTTAAAACCCTAAATCCTTCCACCCAAACCTCCCCAGCGCCCCCACCGGCCTCCCAAGGCATCTCCATGACTGTGCAACATCTCTACGACCGTGCAACGCCTCCACGCTCATGCAAACACCTCATGAATTACCCATTTGGTTCTATTTTCTTTTTAGTTTTTAATGCTTTTATCTATTTTTATGTTCATAATATGTCTTATTTCATTTTTGCACTAGTTTTAGGGAATGAAATTCATAGATTTAGAATGAACCATCTGGAACAATATAGAGAATTTTGTGATATCATGCCACTTAGACTCACATTTGCTTACCACTTTTTCCTATCTAAACTAACATGCATTTAGTATAAAATCACACCCATGCTTCCATAACTTGATATCATACTTAGGACACATATAATGTATTACTTAGGTTAGTAAATTAACACTATTCTTAATATGTTTCATTTTGTTTAAAGCTTAAGGAAATTTTACTATCTTCTTTTTAATTTTAGTTTCAAGTTCTATTAGGACTAATGTATATCATTTTATTTTTAGGTACCATGTCATCATCTCGCGAAAAGAAAGCTGCCGTACCCTTTTCAAAGAAATGTAAAGGGGCTGGTGGTTCATCCTCTAGACTTATGACGGAAGTCCACCATCCGTACCTCCAGTTTTCGTAAGACTTCTAAGAGGAGTTATTCCAAATTTTAAGGGCGAGACCCCTCGGGGTAGGGAGATGTATCGACTGGCCCGCTTTAGAGCAAGTCCAACTAGCAGACGTGGTTTGGGCCCTTTTAACGACGGACCCATGGAAGCAATTCTTCCAAATTGTGGAGCCTACATACTTTGAAATCACCCTCGAGTTCTGTTCCACCTTCCACCTACAAACCGTGATGTCCCAATATGATGATCCAGGAACAGTTTAGTTCTGCCTCGGAGGCCTTGTTTGACAACTTAGTGTCCCTGAGTTTGGTACGCACTGGGGCTATACACGGAGCAATTTTTGGAAGAAGAAGACCTCTCTAAGCTCACCACCATATCCACTATCACCCTCTAAGTGTTGGGAGGCCCTAGTCTCAGCAGCATCTACATACAATCGCAGTCGCTCCAAGGCGACCACCCTACCTCCATCATTGACGTACCTTCATGCCCTCCTCGTGCATACACTAACTGGAAGGCTCAAGAGCACCAGCGTCATCGACACTCACGATGCCTACTTTCTGTAGAGCATGGCACACGGCCATGTCTTTGACTGGCTTACTTCATCGCTCTCGCCATCCAACATCAGACGGAGAGGCATAGAAAGGGGGTGATCAGCATATGCCCGCATGTGACTCGCCTAGCCCGCTACTTCGGGCTATTTAATACCGCGGCCCAGACTTCCTCCTACACCCTCGTCAGTTAGATGTCCCCGCAGGGCATCCAAACCATGATTCACATGAGGATGATCCAACAACGACAAGGGACCGATCCTCCACAGCACATACTACTTCGAGACGCAGAGCAGGGGGATCCAGAGGACATTACTAATGATGTCCCACCACCACCGCCAGAAGAGGGCCCAGCTGAACCACCACCTCACCGCCCAGTTTATGCGGCAGCTTCATACGCTGACATATCTAAGCACCTAACACGATTCGAGTAGCAGTGCTTCCAACGCTTTGATCATATAGATGCTACACTTTAGCAGATATGCCAGCACCTTCATATCACACCACCTTCCCCACCTCGCGACCCATCTAAGGATTAGAGTTTCCTAATCCTCCTTTCTTCTCTTTTATTTTCCTTTTTACTTTTTCTTCTATTTTATTTCATCTTATCTTTTTCATTATTTGAATTTTAGTATTTTTAGAATTTAATTTCAGTTATTTCCTTATTTTAATTTCTTCATATCCGCTTCCCCTTAACAAACATATTCTATTAATCCAAATTCCCCACGACTGATAAATACTTTTGTAGTTTCAAAGGAGCTCTATAGCTCATATTCATATGGAAATGGGAAAACCCTGCCACAACTGTCGGCTCTTTCAATTCCAACATCTGTCTCACAAATTCATCCAAAATTCAGGGAGTTTCATGCCTTTCCCTATCTTATGATCTTATGCTTCTATTGCTACTAATGTATCTTTGTACATTGAGGGTAATGTACATCTTAAGTGTGGGGGGGAACTTACTTTTAGTCATTACATTTTCTTTGAAATCCCTGAAAATTTTTATTTGCATTGTTCTCAAAATTTCAAATTCTCACTTTCACTCTTTGCATTATCTTCAATCTCCTGTTAGGAATTTATTCTGATTGATATATGATTTTTATTGATATGTTGAGAATTAAGACATAGGCGCTTGTACTTTGATTATTCAACCTTTAAAATACTAGGGAATCAAGCATGATAAGTTGAAATTTTTGAGAATCTAAAATTTTTTCATAGGTTATTTTCCCTAATTTTAAGTATTATCTTGAGATTTGAAATTTACAAGATTGACATCAAAAGCCATAATTCTGGTGAGATTTTTAAGCCTCTTGAGCATACAGTCTTTCATGCTCACCTTTATTATTGCTTTGAGTAAGTCAATACTAATTTGTTATTCTAGAACCTGCTTCGATTATACATGTCGAGACCACATCATTTGATTTGATACACTGAGATGATAAAGGCACCTAGAATTTAACCCACTTACTCCATAAAAATCTACCTCCACAAATTAACCCCTAGTGAACCCTATTGAGCCTAACAACCCATTCTTTGACTTACCTCTAATATTAACCCATAACCTGTTTTTGTTGAATTCCATTTAATTACTTTGACCCCTATTTTTATTGGGAGTTGAGTTGAATTATTATCTAGCTTTATTCTCTTTTCCAGATTGTAAAGTTTATAAATAAATTATACCCGAATTGTTCTTAAAAAATAGTTATTTACAGTTAATATAGTTGTAATTCATAGTTTAACATTTTTTTACATATTTCTATTTTAAGGCTACTAGGGCTAGAATGATGTGATCATATGACATAGCTCTAGAAATGTGTTCCAGTGATAGAGGTTTTTCTAGCTAGATAATTTTTCAATTCAATCTCGATTCTAACCCTCTTTTTTAGCTTGTGACAACACCCCTAACCAAAGCCCTGTTACAACCATTGAAAGACCTTTTGATCGATGTATCATATCAATCTATAGTGGTGGAGATTTGATTTTCTTGCAAGCCTATGGTAATAACTCTTCAGGTTGACTAGAGAGTACTTAATTCTTGAACCGTAAACACTTTGAGTGGATAGAGTGAATCCTTAGTGAGGATGTCAATTCTTGCTGATTTTGATTGAGAGATAATTACTTAAGGGAAAGGAGAAAACCTATGTTTCAATGATAAAATTCTCAACTTAGAGTAATTGAATCTTTACTGTTCTTCTGATTGAATTTTCATTGTATGATTACTTGTGGATTAGTTTAAAACATTATTAATAAGGATTATAAATTGAGAAGAATGATTCTTAATTGTGAGTTGAGATTTTGCTTAAGGATAAGCAAAGGATTAAGTGTGGGGCTATTTGATAAACGATAATTTGTACATATTTTTACCTCATGCTTAGCCTAATTTCTGGATGAATTATCATTAAATGTATGGAAATTGGTGCTCTTAATCCTTCTATTTCATGTTTTATACTCAGGAGAGCATAGGGAAGAGAAAAGAACGAGAAACGGGCCGAAAAAGGAGAAAATGGGCCAAAGTGTGAAAACAACACGGCCCAAGGATTCACCACACGGCCGTGTCCTACGGCTGTGCCACATAAAGTCCAACACGGCCCAACTCCGACAAACACGGCCAGGTGATACGGCCGTACCACCATCAACAGTCTCACACACGGCCTCTTATCGATCCACACAGGCGTGGCACACAGGCGTGTCCCTATCGTGAGAAAGTTCAATTTCACTCGAATTTGGATACTTAGAGGCTAAGAAAGGCATTCCAAAGCTCTATATAAAGACCCTAGGGGGCAACTACAAGGGTGTGATTTTCTCTCCTCAAAAGGGTGCTTTATTTCTGCCAAAACAGAGAGTGGAAGCAAGTGATTACTCCAAGGGAAGCTGATTGATTCATCCCAGAAGCCAAATTCTACATCGAGACAGAGGATCTCCCTTCAATCCTTCAGGGGTTTTTGGGTTCTTTATGTTTTGTTATTGTTATTCTTCTGAGATGTTTTCTTTATTAACTATGAACTAAACACCCCAAACACTTGAGGGGGATGAAACCTAAGACGGATCTTGTTATTATTTTATCTTGAGTTATAGTGAACTCAATTGGAACCCTTATCGGTACATCCCTTTTCATGCACATTGAAGGTCTTAGAATAATATAGGATACACAAGAAAATCTCATAGAAAGTGTGCTAAATATATAATCATTGTTCTTATTAGCTGTAAAATGGGTATTCTCACACAAGCTGTCAATGAGAATGTAAGCTACACGTTGCTGCTCACACAAGCTATCGAGTATCCACAACTAATGCTGGCTCTCAGCCATCAGTAGGACATTCAAGACTAGCACCCAAAACATGGTAACTTGGGTCTGCTCACACAAGCTGTTGGTTGGAACCAAGCTACACGGTGCTGCTTATAGAAGCTGTCAAGTAAACGCAACATATGACGAAAACTCAACTATTGGTAGGATGTTCAGGAGCAGCACCCAAATCACGGTAACTTTAATGACATGTTATTTGTATCTTATATATTACTAGGGTTCAAACGGGACTCGATAGTCGTTATACGTTGTTGAATTTCCCTCATTTTATTACAAGATAAATTGTATACTAACATATATATCGATTCATTTTCAATAAAATTCATATAATAACATTCAATTTAATAAAAAATATACATAGCACAATTCATACGAACTTACATGGCTAAATTATAGAAATACCAAAGATTAAGGGCATTTTGGTAATTTTCCATATTCCTCAATTTTTCACCCGATCTTGATCTAAATTAATAATTTCATTAAATATATTAGTTTAGGCAATAAAATAGTTAACTTCATACAATTTGGTCATTTTTGACATTTTTACAAATTTACCCCTAAAGTTTTACTTTTATTCAATCTAGTCCCTGAGCCCAAAACATGTAAGTTAACCATTTTTACCCAAAATTGAGCTTAGATGAATGGTCATAGTATCTATGTTTTTGGAGTCGTTGTAGCTTAATCTAGCTAGCCAAGGGATTAATTTGTGAAATTACTAAAAGTCTAGGGTTTTACCATAAATGTATATTGGTTGTTTTTTTTTTATGTCTGATGGATGAAAATGAATGTTTGATGATAGTAGAACAATTTTGTAAAGCAAATTTTGATGAAATTGTCAATTAGGGATTAAATTGAAAAATAGAAAAATATTCATGGTGAAATGGTGAAATAAATGAATTGTAGGGCTTTCTAAGGGCCCAAGTAAAATTTAGCTATAGTGGGTTGGTACCAAATTGCATGAATTTCATTGTATAAGCTTAAGGACTAAATTGTAATGAATTCAAAATTATAGGGGCAAAAGTGTAATTTTCCAAAATATGATTTTGGATTGAATTGAATAGAATGAAGTTTGAATTAATTAAATTTGATTATTTAGATGAAGAAAAGCATCGTACGGATTTAGATCAGGGAAGGGAAAACGTGTTGGATTAGTCGATCGTATTTCTTCAGTTGTGATTGACGTATGTTCGTACATTTAATTAGCGTTGTATTATGCCTGATTTAAATGCTTTTATGTTATATTATGGTATTGTGTCTCTACGGGAATATTTAATGAAGTTTCAACGACTTCCGGAACCTGTTTGCACCTTAAGAATTTATAGGATACAAATGACATGTCATTAAGGGTTACCATGTTTCGGGTGCTGGTCCTGTGCGTCCTACTGGTGGTTGAGTTTCTAGTGTGCGTTGCGGTTACTTGACAGCTTGTGTGAGTAGCACCATGTAGCTACGTCTCGACCAAAAGCTTGTGTGAGCAGACCCATTATTGACTCGAGAGAGAGAGCATTTATATAAGATGTGAGAAATTATTGGTTTTGACCATATGTTAGCACATAGCGTGCGAGATTCCCACATATCCAATATTATTCTAGTAGTTCAACGGGTATATAAAAGGGAAGGACTTTGTATCGAAATGGAAATGGAAATTGGAAAAAGGGAAGGACTTTTTTCTGGTAAGATTTTCGGGGACAGAAATTTCTTGGGGGAGAGTTGTAATAGCCCGTTTTCAGTGAAATCAAAATAGTGATTTCAAGAAAACAAATCTAACATTGAAATATTTAATTTATTAATATTTTAATGTCTACAGCATGTTAGTAGGGTCGTATAAAAATTTGATCAAGAAATTTTATCGTTTGCATGCTTAATTTGATAAAAAGGACAAAATTGCTTAAGGTGCAAAATTTGAGTTCTATAAGTAAAAAGTGTCAAATTGCTATGAAATTGGAAAATGAGCAGCCTTAAATGGTAATTAGACCATTAATATAACTAGTGGACAAAGATGGACATCATTTAAGTGATTTATAAAGGTTTAATTAAAGGTAATTTAAGTAATATAATAAATAAAATTAGTAAAATAATAAAAACAAAGGCTATAATCTTTGTTTTCTTTCTTAGCCAATTTTCAACCTAAGAAAAACACCACTTTTGGGCATTCAAGCATTCAGCCAACTAGTTCTCTCGCATGTAACTGCATTTTTGTCCTGTTTTTAATGATTTCTATGTTTTTGGAGTTGTTGTAGCTTAATCTAGCTAGCCTAGAGACTAATTTGAAAAACTGCTAAAAGTCTAGGGTTCTACCATGAATTTATATTGGTTTTTTTTTATGTTTGATGGATCAAAATGAATGTTTGATGATAATAGAACAATATTTGTAAAGGGAATTTTGATGAAATTGTCAATTAGGGATTAAACTAAAAAATAGAAAAATATTCATGGTGAATTGGTGAAATAAATGAATTGTAGGGCTTTCTAAGGGCCTAAATAAAATTCAGCTATAGTGGGTTGGTACCAAATTGTATGAATTTCCTTTTATAAGCTTAAGGACTAAATTGTAATGAATTCAAAATTATAGGAGCAAAAGCATAATTTTTCGAAAATATGTGTTTCGGATTGAAATGAATAGAATGAAGTTTAAATGAATTAAATTTGATTATTTAGATGAAGAAAAGCATCAAACAGATTTAGATCAGGGAAAAGACTAAGTGTTGGATTAGTCGATCGTATTTCTTCAGTTGTGATCGAGGTAAGTTCGTACATTTAATTAGCATTGTATTATGCTCGATTTAAATGCTTTTATGTTATATTATGGTATTACGTCTCTACGAAAATATCCAATGAAGTTTCGATGACTTTCGGATCCCGTTTGAACCTTAGGAATATATAGGATACAAATGACATGTCATTAGGGGTTACCATGTTTCGGGTGCTGGTCTTGTACATCCTACTAGTGGCTGATTTGTTGGCATGTGTTACGGTTACTTGATAACTTGTGTGAGCAGCATCATGTAGCTACATCCTGACCAACAGCTTGTGATAGCAAACCTATTATTGGCTCGAAAGAGAGCATTTATATGAGATAAGAGAAAGTAATGGTTTCAACCATGTGTTAGCACATAGCATGTGAGATTTTCGCGTATCTGATATTATTCTAGTGGTTCAACGGGTATACAAAAGGGAAGGATTGATAGATATTTCGATAAGTAATTTTATGAAAGTATTAAACATGTATGAAATGATGATGCTTTAAATATTCTTAACCATATTCATGAAAGTATGAATGCTTATAAGTTATGTGAATAAAAGCTACTATGTTTTACAATGAGTTGCTAAGTTATGTGAATATCTAACTTGAAAGGTTGTTGTTGCTTAGGCTCGTGCCAAGCTCTGTTAGGTTATATCATAAATTGCTTTTAAGCTTATATATATTGAAATGGTAAGCTTTGTTTATGAATTGCAAACTTACTAAGCATTAAATGTTTACTTTGTGTTATTTTCATGATTTTTTTAGATAATCGGAAGCTTGTTTGAGTTGGAAGCTTGTTGGAGATCCATCACACTATCCATCGGCTATATCGATATATTTTGATGATTTTGAGTCATAGTTTTAATAGCATTTATAGGTGTATTTGTTTGATGGAATTAGCCATTATGAGTGGCTTGTATATACGTTTTTTTGGGTTGATGAACTAGTTGGTATGATATCATGTATATATATATAGTATTTATATGGTTGTTATTTTGTTGTGGTGGTGGTTAAGATGATGGTAGGGAAATGATAATTATAATGGTATGCTACGAATTGTTGGTTGGTGTGGAATGATGTAGTACATGAAGTTCTAAATGGCTAGATTTAGTAGCTTTGAATGTAGTGGCTTTAGGTCCAATTAGTAAGGTACATGATAGATGCCAAAATGGTTATAATGGTATTTGTTGTGCATGTATTTGGTATATGAACATGATGGAAAATGTGGCATTGAAGTGTTCAATTGGTTTATTGTCTTATGAATGAATTTGGTAAGTGTTTAGTCAAATTTGATTATTGAGATTGAGGTGCTATATTAGCATATTGGTTGAATGATTAGTTTTTATAATGTTTAAGCTTGTATATGCATATATTAGGTGTGTTTTAAGTGCATGATTATAGGTGCAATTAGGTTGTGTAGGTGGCTAGATTTTAGGTGAGAAAAATCGCTTTGTAATGGCCTATTTTTCATCCACACAGCTAGAGACACGGACGTGTGTCTCAGCCATGTGTAACACACGGCTAGGTGACATGGGCGTGTGTCCCCTGTAGCTTTTAAAGGGTTACAAGTCAGGCTGCTACACTGCCTAGCACTCGGGCGTGTGAGGCCATTTTGAAGGGTACATGGCTTGGCACACGAGCGTGTGTCTTGGCTGTGTGACCTATGTCAGAGAGTTACATGGGCACGGAAATGGGCTGGGACACAGCTGTGTGTCCCTACTTCGAATGTCCACACGGCCTGCCCACTCAACCTGGCCACACGGCCATATGACACCTGCAGTTTGAAATTTTGTATCTTTTTCAGAAAATTATTTATGTTTTCGATTTAGTCCTGACTCATTTCTAATATCTTTTTAGGGCCTTGAGGGCTCGTAAAAGGGACTATATGCTTGAGTTTGAATAACATTGCCATGTTTTACGTTGTGTTTTGTGTATAGTGAATAAATGTTCATTGTATGAGTTTATCTTTTGGTAATAGCCCTAATTCAGCGGCAGATACGGGCTAGGGGTGTTACATTTATTGGTATCAAAGCAATGGTTTAGCCAATTCTCAGACTGAACATAGCATATGTGAGTCTAGAAATACATGCCACAGATTATTTTATGCATATCATTTTATTTCTTATGAATTATTTATTTTTATGCATGAGTTCATTGAGTCATGGCCTAATGTTTGTGTTATATATTTATATATGTGTGGAATATTGTAGTAGTATTAGCTTTTATATGCATAAAATATTTTAGCATTGTTCATAAGTCATATTATATATGCGTGTGAGTTTAGAGTCTAGAACGTGTGTGTTAGCCGAATTTGTGTAAGGGGTTTGTCCCAAGCTTGATACCTTTTTATAATTGGTGTAGGTAACCGATTGGTGTCCCAATAATGGCTCTTCATTTTAGCTGAATGCATAGAAGCCTCTAGAATCTTCAAGAACTAACCTTCAATAAAGATGCATTGTGATCGATCAAATGGAGCTCAAGTTCTTGCTTCCTGCATTTCTTAAGATGAAATGATTCATGGCCTTAATGTTGATGCATGGACAGTGGCAAAGGAAGGAAGAATGTGGCTGATCATTTCATGAATGGAGGAATTCATGAACAACATTTAAAGGAGCTAAGCTACAATTAATTGGCCAATGTACCAACATGCATGCACACACCAAGGGGAAGAAAGTGATCATTCAGTTAGTGCATGAATTTGCCAAGGGTCATGAATCGATATTAATGGCTATGTGTACATTTTAATTGTTAGTGTGAACACCTCTAGATGTCGAATTTGAATATACATTTTAGGGTCTATATAAACCATGTAATTGGACATTTGTGAGGTTACCAAAATTCTGAATATGAACTTTATTTTGTAAGAATTTTCTCTCGGGTTCTTCATTGAACTGAAAACTTAACTTATCAAAATTATCTGAGTTTGTGGCGTTCATTATCTAATCATCCCGTTCACCATCCCAGGATACTGCGGCTTAATCTATACCATGGTTATAATAGGTTCGAGAGTTAACGGGTCTTAGCTTTAATATTGTTAAGGTTTGTAACTACGACTTCTATGGGTCGAGGTTTCCATTCGTTAAACTGTTTCAAGACAATCCAACCCATCCAAGCAATTTCCAAACTATCTTGGTTCGAAAAATCACATCAAAGTTTGTTAAGACATAAAACATTAGGATCAAATTTGGAAATTTCGCAGATCAAGAGGGACATCAACGAATTTTAGTGGAGTTCGTGGTGCGACTAGGGAAATAAGTCACAAAAATGAATTTGCTTGGTATGCTAAAGGAACATAGCCACCAGGATATGAGAAAATTTTCCAAGGCCAATAATGAGGGATGCCAAGGTTATGTCTCTATTCTGTTGGGGCGAAAGGAGCAGACTTCTGATCGGTTGTAAATGTTACAGCAATAATGTGTAAGTGTACACTATTGATGCAAGTATAATAGACAAATGTGAGTTTATGGGATATCGATTTTATAGGGATGGTTGTCTTTTGTTTATTAATGTCGGTGCAATAACTAGATAGAAACGAGTAAATTATGAGTACTCACACGATATAAAAGATAGGTGATTGTCGATGCAAGAAAATTGATGTATATCTTACCAAATGCCACTCTTTTGTTTAATCTGAGACTTAACATGCACATTAACCTCACCTTCCGATGATGGCAATATGGTACTATTAAGAACCAGTGGACTAAATTCCTTTAGTCCTTACTCAACTTCAGCTGAAATGCTTATTAGCTTAAACTGTCACTGCACCTTCCAATGTTAGTGACTACAATAACATTGTAACCCCCCAAACCCGGCCCAGGAATTATGGCCGAATCTGGCGATGTCACATTGAAGGACAGTACATTCAAATCAAAGTTGTTAGAAAAATCCTGAAACATTTGATCATTCGTAATTATAAAACCAAATGAGTTTCTTACTTTGCAATTGCGCGCTGTAGGTGTACTTCAGCTCAAATCAAAAATCATTGAAAGTTTGCCTAATTACGAGTTTAGATAAAACCTTTAGTTTGTTATTTGAAAACCTTAGTTTGTATTCTTTGTTAAATTCCCTTGTTTATTTACAGCGGAAGCTCTTGTTTTGAAAACGTGTGTGTTTCTAAGTTGAGTTTGTGTAAAAATATTACTTTTGTTTCTTTTAAGAAAAAAAAGAGGTTCAAACTTAAAAAGTTACGCAAATACGAGAATAAATCCAAAACCAAATCAAACCGGAGAACAGGCCTTATGGCAACCAAAACCCAATAAGAAGCAGATACTAGGTAATGTAAAACGAAATACGAAAATCTAAAACTACTCGTAATGTGGCCATCTCCAAGTCCTCCTATACGTCGAACCACCTAGTGAGGGTCACCTGTAAAATTAAAATGAAGGGGTGAGTTTTTGAAAACTCAGTGTGTACAACCCTCAATGATTATAAAGCATGCATCACTCAATTTGGGCCTAAGCCCATTTCAATAATAGTGGCATTTAGGCCTTAGCCCAAATCGCCTCAGTTGGGCCTAAGCCTATGTCACAATAACGGTGGCCTTTGGGCCTTAACCCATAATGGCCTCAGTTGGGCTTGAGCCCGTAATATAAACAATATCATATATGCAATGCTCAATTACCCCATACAACCCTGGACTCCATTTCCCTTACAACCCTACACTCCTGTGGGGATTTAATCGACCCACCCATCCCTGCACTCCTATTGTAGCACCAGTTGCGGCACTACTCAATGTTACAGCAGAGCTGTCGATCATAAATTAGGCTTAAAAGCCATCGGTGGATCCACAGTCGTCTAGCGACCGTGCGACCCTCACATATCAATTTCTTCCTCCAATCCATAATCCCACCCTATATGCAACATAAAATCAAATGAATGCAACACAAATATATATATGGCATACAAAATCATACATATAACATGTAGGGGTATTTTAGTCATTTTTCCTTTAAGGGCATGACGGTCATTAAGCCCAAATCTACCATTGGCCATGTAGTCAACGTGATCGGCTCGTCATTTCTTACCCATCCATCAATTTTGCTCGTGTTGAGCCAACGGGTCCATTTGGCCTATATTGGCCCAGTTGGCCAAAAAGTGGCCCAAGTCCATCAGATCGCTCATGGGGCCTCTGTCATCATATCAACCTAACCATACGAGTGTTCGCACACTCGTGTGGTTGCCGTCACCAACCTTTCTGCTTTTTGGCTTTTCAGTATTTCGGCTTTTCGAGATTTTGGCTTTTGCGTAAAACTTATATTTGAATAAAATACTCGGTTAGCCCTTTAATCAATAAGATTTAGCATGCTCTTCTAATACCGAAAATGCACCCAAGACTAATACTTACCTTGACCGAATCGGCTTATACTTCCCAAGCTGTTTGGTTTGATTTTCCTTCCTTGTGGTTTATTTGTACCACTACCATCATTAATTTCCCCATCGCATAATCAAAGTTTAATCAAATACTAACTAAGGAGAACCCATAGTCAACAATACTTACCCTCCAAACTGATTGATTGTCGAAAGAGGGATCTCACCCCTTGAGAATCTGGTTGTTAAAGAACACCTATGGAATCAATAAAAAATAATTGAAAGACCATGAGAAACTCACATTCGGACAAGAGTAACTTCTAAACAGTCGACCCAATCTTAAGAAGAATCAAGATGAGACATTCGACTTTTCCCAAAAAGCCAAAGGAAGAGGAAAATAACACTTACCGGGATTTAGCCTGCGATCCCACGAACAAGATTGCTTATAGGAGATTTAGCTTTCTTAAAGATGATTGAAAGGAGAGGGAATTCGGTATAAAGAAAAGTTGGGAGGAAGAAGATTCGTCTAGAAGAAAATGGAAAAGAATTGAAAAGAGAGATATTCGACTTTTAGAGAGAAAGGAATAGTATTCGGCACAAGAAGAAGTAAAGAGATAAAAAGAAGATTTCGATTTAGGTACTCTGAAGAAGAAGGATATAGTGACGGCACAACAAATAATTCGAAAAAGAGAGGGTGAAGGTATTCAGCTAGGAGCAGAAGAATTTATATATTTCGGCTTTTGAATGACTAGAAACCGAAAACAAAATGACCCCAAACCTATTGGCAAAAAGGTTGCAAACGCGAAATGCAGAAAAGAAAGATGTAAATCTCCCTTTACCAAAGATTCTGCTGTACCAAAAATAAAGCTCTCCAAATGCCGAAAATGCAAGTGAGAATTCCGCAATACCCCCTAAAAGACCTAAAAACGTCACATATAACTCACCCTAGCCGAATTTTACCTTCCACCAATTTCCAAATCGGCTCCAACTCTTCACACACCCAATCTCCTAAATTTTTTCCAAGATTTGCTCCATGATCCCCTCCTTAGATTTGTCATATGACCATTTCAAACTCCCCCTTCAACGTTCAACTTCAACCCAACTACTGGCTGTCCAAAGGTGTAAAATAAATCCTAAATGTAATACCATGCCACCCCTCGAACCTTGGACCTCCCTGCCTCTTTGTGACGCCACCTCCATGCATCCTATGTGGCTCCACTTTGCCACTGGGCCACCTATCTTCTTGTGTCTTATTTTTGCCCCATTTATTTAAAACTCATACTACTTGAGGTCAAAGTTCCACTAGCATGAAAAATAAAAATTTTCCCTATGCCCAAGCTTGATCCCAGGACTTCATAGAAACCCTCCAACACTCCAAATTCATGTAGCCACTAAGGCAACCTTGCCTCTATGCCATTTTCTTGCACAACTAAATTTTTATGTGCAATCTCCGAACTATTCCCTTACTTAAAGCCCAATACTTCTAGGCCCAAATATAGGGTGTTACAATGACTTCTGTGTTTAGAATATTCAAACCCCCAAGATTAAACAACAAAAATAAGATTTAGTAAGATAACATTTAACAAAGCATTCATTGTACTTCCATGTGAATTCAAACCATTATAAAAAATCTCAATTTATGTTTTCATTTGAATAACATGCATGGGACAACATCGAAGAAAAGACTTATAACATTCTCATGTGGTGTGAACATTTTCATCATCCAGCTGATGGTAAGCAGTAATATCATTTTAAAGATGAGCATTCATTGTCGGTGGGTTACATCCCAACACAAACTGTGTGGCAAGAGTATTCCAAAAAGTAATTGATCTAGCAGGTAGCCCAAGAAACCAAGTGCGAGCTCTCCCTTGTAAGGAATAGGAAAATAATTGCATCCTTAAGGTATTATTAGGAATGCCTTGTTGACTAAAGGAAGCACATATAAAAAAAAAGATTTAAGATGTTCTCTCGCATGTTTTTGTGGCAGTCCAACATATTGGCCATTGGAGTTCAGCATTTGAAGCATCACTCGCTTTAGTTCAGAGTTCCCAGCTTGAATTACTGGTCTTACAACTCTTGGTTGTAGGTCATCCAGAATAGTTACTACACAATCTCGTATGGTTCTATTGTGGATGTTAGCATTTCTTGGCAACAATGGGCTATGAACGTTTTGCTGCTGTACCAGGGGCATGGCTGCATTGTCCCCTGGTAAATCCATATTTCTTTGTTCTCAAAGTCTTCTCCAAATAGTTCTTTTAATTTTTGGATCAAGTCGACAAGAAAATCTGAATTGCTTCGGGTCATGAAACACCTAAGATGAAATTGAAAAATAGAAACAAAGAGAAAACAAGTTAGTGAATACGATATAATATAAAAGGAAAACAAAGTATAAAGATACACAAGAACAAAAAAAAAATCGAACAAATGCCATCCCCGACAACAGCGCCCAAAACTTGATCGACTGTAAACATCATAGCAATAATGTGCAAGCATGCACTGTCTATGCAAGTATAATAAACATATGTGAGTCTGTTGAAAATCGATCCCACAGGGATGGTTTTCTTTTTTCTGTTAATGTCTATGCATAGGAATAAGATAAATTGTGAGTATAGTTGTTGAAGCAATGACCTAAAAATAATAAGATAAAGTATGCTATGGATAAATTGGGATCCCCAACATGAATCTTTAGCAGTATACTAAGTATTAACATGGTATAAAAGATAGGTGATTGTCGACGCAATAAAATTAATATATATCTTACCAAATGCCACTCTTTTGTTTAATCTGAGACTTAGCCATGCATATTAACTTCACCTTTCAATGATGGCAATATGGCACTATTGAGAACAAGTGGACTAAATTCCTTTAGTCCTTATTCAACTTTTGCTAAAATGCTTATTAGCTCAAACTATCACTGCACCTTCTAGTGTTAATGACTGCAATAACACTTCCATGTTTAGAACATTCAAACCATTAAGATTAAACAACAAAAATAAGATTTAATAAGATAACATTTAACAAAGCATTCATTGTACTTCCATAAAGTAGAAAACATAGAGTAATCAACAATGTTTTCAAGAAATGAGAAAGAATTGAATGGAGAATACTATTCCTAGGCTATTCAATTGAATCTATCCATTTCCCCTTATTCTGCACTTAGATCTCCTCATCAGGAGTAGATCTGCATTAGTCTTCCTGTTCGCTCACCCAAAGGAGGCTAAAGCTGCCATGGCCGCAAGCTTCAAAATAGGGTAAGAGAATGGTGGTCCAGCAAAATTCTCTCTCATTCTTCTCACATTATCCTTTTATGTTTTCTTCAACAATACAGGTGTCCTTCTGTCAGGATTCTTCTATCCTTGTTTGTACAGGGTAGTTACACTGGACTGGATAGCTCACTCATGGTTGGCTCTTGTTAGTCAACTATCAACTAAGGCAATAATTCTGGACACAATTTGTAATTAACTCATGCAGTGACATTGTGGATATTTGTCATTTGCGATGAAAATTCCTGACGCAATCTGGAATTATCTCATGCAGCGACATTAGTGTAGAAAGATAGCAAAATTAAAGATAAAATAGGCTAGGATTCATTGAGTTATAAAATGCAATTTACTAAACTGAACATACTAAAATGTATACTAAGGATAACTAAATGGGAACTATTTAAACAATAAGTAGCGAGAAAACATATGTTCTTTCTACTACAACTAACTCCTTAGATGAGGAGGTATACATAATGTACAATAAGACGAGTTTACTAGTTAAGTTACTGATCTAACATGGTTTTAGTAGACGCAGAATAAACTTTATTAAGATGCAATCATGGATTATAAGATGACAAAAATTCAATTGAGGGTTTAATTGATCTATAAGGGTATTCGTAGGAGGAAATGCATGCCTAAGGCTGAATGGCTAGTAATGACCGCTAGAGAGTAGTAGAAACCAAAGGTCAGGCATAACTAGGAAAAACTACAGAAAAGCCTCATTGGGAAATAGACTGACAGAGCGAGTGCTATGGTATTGTGTGGTGAGCACTAGTATTCCAAGATAGTGAGGACATCGAAATCTGGAAAAACCGCAATTGTAGTGATTTCTTGGGTAGTTGCCAAGCATCGTTTGTCAGAGATAATGAATGTAATTATCAGTTAGTTCAATTCTAAGCCAGAAGTTTCACATTTTCCTTAAATTCTATATGTAGATCTCACTAAGTTCTTTAGAACTTATAAAGTTTCTGCTTGAATACAGTTTAGTTAAAGATTTTGAAATCAAGAGGGACCAGGCCAAACTTTGCAGGAACTAGGTGAAACACAGTTGTTGTTCGTATGTATAGAGGGGCTCTCACAAAGGCCTCACCTTAGAGTTTATGTTGTCTATATACGTTATCGAGTCTCTGTCCAAAATTTGTAAATGATCATTAGAGTCAAAGTTTTAAAGTTTTATTACTATTTTAATATGAGTCAAAATTTTAGTTAGATTCTTAAATTCAAGTTCTTTAAGTATGTAATTAAATCAGAAACATAAATTGTGTTAAGTCATTCTCGTTAGTGTAGCATCCAATACCTAGACTTGGGGATTAGGTTAGGTAGAGGGTGTTACAAATTGAGTGGTATCAAAGCTTCGATTTAGCCAATCCTCTGGATGTAGGAGTGTAACACCCCAAACTCGGCCAAGAAGTTAGGCCCGAATCCGGCGTGTCACATTGAAGTATTTCTGATTATCATTAGAACTCTTCAGAAAATTTTTGATTATCAAACACTTGTGTAAAACCATTCCAGATTGGTCAAAAACCTTGATATGTTATTTGAAAACCTCAATGTTTATTTCCAATGTTAAAACCCAAATTTCAGTTATCACGGAAGCTTTATCTTAAAAATGTTTCATGTTTTAGCTTGTTTAAGATTCAAATATTGTTTACCTTTTTTTTTTTTGAAAAACCAATCTTAATTATAAATTAACAATCAACAGATTATAATCTCAAAAACTAAAATTAAATCCAGATAATGGCCTTATTACAATCCAAATATTAATACATAGGGATAAAATGGAAGTAACAATTAAAACAGTAAACCCCTTGCTATGTGGCCATCTCCGAGTCTTTCCCAACTGTCGAACCGCCTACCGAGGAACACCTGGAAAAAAGTTAAAAAGAGAGGGTGAGTTTACGAAAACTCAATGTGCAAACTAACCCAACCAGTGTCAGAGATCAGTTCAAGCACAGACTGGGCCGAAGCCCTGTTTAGATACAGTTTAAACTGGGCCTTGGCCCTATTCAGAAAACAGTGTAGCCTTGGGCCAATTACAGTAACAAATCAATTTATCATGATATGCGCATGTATGCAAAGCCCAATCCCAATCTAGCCCTACACACCACCCGTACCAGCCCTATACACCATGTGGGGAATAATTCAACCCACCCAGCCCTACACACCACAGTCGCAGTAGAGCTGCTTTAACAGATATTGTGGCCAAGCCACCAGAACAGTAATACAAGGTAGAGCCTCTAGCAGAATACGTGGCATTACCACTTTAGCACTTACTCCGTAATAATATCCCAATCCATGAAAATCAAAATATACATGTCATGGCATATAGAATAACAGATACAATAGCATGCAAATCAGTCAACTTACTCTAGGGGAAAATGGTCTTTTAGCATCTAGGGGTAAAATAGTAATTTTCACCCTTTAGGGGTATTTTGGTAATTTTACTAGATTTTAGGGTTTTATGCTTATTATAGTCTACTAACAAATCTAACGTCGTCCGTGCGACTTAACTACCCCATTTCATTAATACAGTGTCATCGGCCTAAAACCTCTAATGGGCCCGACGGAGCCCAGAAGCTACTGTGGCCCACTAAGTCCAAATTGTACACACGTTTTAGCAAATCTTATAACCAGATTACCATAATATACTTACAGACTGATTTCACCCATATGGGCCCGTAAGCCCATTGGGCCCAATTTCAGCCCGTCGAGGCCCAAAACCACCCAAATGCACGAAAATGTGCAGAACAGTCTTACGATCGTGAATACCAACCTTACCATTTCAAACCAACCCATGAGTGCTTGTACGCTCGCAAGCCCTCAAAATGCCGACATTTCGGCTTTTCGACTTTTGTCGATCTAGTCTACTAGAGGGTGTCGATTACACACCTGATTGCGACCCACGTCGAAATCCCTTGAAAGATCAACCTACAATCGTTTAACCACTATGTTAATCCATCATTCAATCGAAACTATTAACACTTACCCTTGAAGTATTCGGCCATAATCAACTAATCTTATAGCCACTTACTTTTATCGAGATCTACAAGTGGATCTAGATTGCTACTATAATCTTAGACACCAACTGCTTTTCGTAAGAGCAACCTCTACCACGGCTAAACACATAAACAATCATTAGTAGGTCCCTAATGACAAGATTAAGTCCGATTGTCCATGGAAAGTAGTGGATTTCAGCTTTAACAAGCACTTGAGAGAAAAGAAAGAAAGATTCTTACCCAAAAATTCGCTTGATTCAATTACTATCACAAAAATCACCTTACCCTAAACCAAGTCCCGATCTCTTATAGATCTACTTGAAACTGAAGTTGGAGAAGGGATCTAAAGTATTTGGCTAAGGAAAATTATTTGCCAAGATGGACAGTAAGGTTCGGCTATTAAAGAGTGCAAGAGAGGGAAAGATAAAGAAATAGAGAAAAGAAGAATAAGAGGTTCGGCTTTAGAGAACAAAAGAAGAATCAATGGACAAAACCAAATACCCAAAGATACTATTCAGCCAATTTTAGAAGAGAGCAATTGGTTGGGTTACAGAAGTAAAGAGGAGAAACGTCACAAGCAAAGAAGATGAACAAAGCAGGAGATTGGCAGGATTAATTTCGAGGAGGAGGAGATGGAAACGACACAAAAGAAAAGACAAGAAATCAAGAGATTGAAAGAAATTTACCAAGAGAAAAACGATTAAAGCACCAAAACAACAAAAAATATTTTTCCTTGTTCCTTCGGCACCCATAACCAGCCTTGCATTTTCCACATCCCCAATCGGCTTAACTTGATCCCATTAAATTTCCTCAATCCAAAACCTTGATTTTAGCCATTCACCGAATTTGAATTGCATTCAAATTCTTTCTACCAGCTACAGCCACTTAATCCAATTTAAAATCCATCCTTATCTCCATCCGAAATCTACCTAGCACATCCCACTTCAATTCGGATACTAGACGTCTCTTTAGCAAAAATAAAACTCCCATTCGCGCCTACAGTAGCTCGAACTCTAGACTTCACTGCTGTCACCGCGCCTCACAACACGCTGCTTACCACTACGACACAGCTTCTCTTTTGCTATAATTCAGTCACGAATACTTATAAGACATACCTGCTGAAGCCACGGCTTCCTTAAAAATAAATCTAAAAACATTGCTGCTGACCAGATTCGAACCTCTACCCTTACCACCTCGCCACCTGCTTGATTTGTGTCATCTTTCCTCCCCCGATAATTATAAGGCCTTCATGTGAAAACCCAGGTTGCTCTTAAAAAAACAAACAAACATTTGCTTACGCTGGGAATTGAACCCCCAGCTTCCCTTCCTACTGCCTACCGCCTCTAGCTACGGGGCCAAGCACTTCCTTTGTGCCCAATTTTAACCTAACATATTTATAAGGTCTAATGCCAGAATCTCCCTAAGGAATCAAAAATTAAAATTTTTGCTAGAGCCCTGGATCGAGCCCAGGACTTTTCCTACACTACCAATCCTTCCTAATTAAGTTAAATATTAAATTAAACATGAAATTAAATTTTTTTTATTATGTAAAACATTTAAATTATTCAAGTCGTCTTCTACTCGAACCCAGACTCAAGGCCCAATACTTCTAGGCCTAAAATTTAGGGTGTTACAATTCACCCCTCCTAAAAAAAATTTCGTTTTCGAAATTTCTAAATAATAAGGTAGTCGTGTATCAGCTACCCTACTACTCTACCACTGCGCACTCTGATCTAAATAATTATTAATACAAACCCAAGACACCCATCCATCGCAATCATTCCATAACACACAAAAAATACCAAATATTTACATATAATCAAATATCTAAAAAAATTACAATTCAACATAATTCAGTAGTAAGAGGACTTAGTTGGCTCGACATCGGAGACTCGGTGTGCCACACATCAAAAACTTTTTGATTCTTTTGAAAATAATTTTAAACCCAAAATCTAAGGCCCAATTCACAGACCAAGCTTTGTAACCGGGCTCTGATACCACTAAATGTAACACTCTAGACCCAGCCTAGAAGTTGGGCCTGAATCTGGCGTGTCATATTGAAGTACTTTTTGAAAGTCAAGTTTTCATTAGAACCCTTCAGAAAATTACCGATTATCAAACACTTGTGTAAAACCCTTCCTGATTGGTCAAAAACCTCGATATGTTATTTGAAAACCTCAATGTTTATTTCCAATGTTAAAACCCAGATTTCAGTTATCACGGAAACTTTATCTTAAAAACGTTTCATGTTTTAGCTTGTTTAAAATCCAAATATTGTTTACCTTTTTTTTTTTTGAAAAACCAGTCTTAATTATAAATTAACAATCAACAGAGTATAATCCCAAAAACCAAAATTAAATTCGAATAATGGCCTTATTACAATCCAAATATTAATACATAGGGATAAAATAGAAGTAACTATTAAAACAGTAAACCGCTAGCTATGTGGCCATCTCCAAGTCTTTCCCAACCGTCGAACCGCCTACTGAGGAACACCTGAAAAAAATTAAAAAGAGGGGGTGAGTTTACGAAAACTCAATGTGTAAGCTAACACAACCAGTGTCGGAGATCAGTTCAAGCACAGACTGGGCTGAAGCCCTGTTCAGATAAAGTTTAAACTGGGCCTTGGCCCTATTCAGAAAATAGTGTAGCCTTCGGCCCATTACAGTAACAGATCAGTTTATCATGATATGTGCATGTATGCAAAGCGCAATCCCAATCCAGCGCTACATACCCGTACCAGCCCTACACACCATATGGGGAATAACTCAACCCACCCAACCCTACACACCACAGTCACAGTAGAGCTACTTTAATACATATTGTGGCCAAGCCACCAGAACAGTAATACGATACAGAGCCTCTAGTAGAATACGTGGCATTGCCACTTTGAGCACTTCCTCCGTAATAATATCCCAACCCATGCAAATCAGAATATACATGTCATGGCATACTGAATAACAGATATAATAGCATGTAAATTAGTCAACTTACTCTAGGGGCAAAATGGTCTTTTAGCACCTAGGGGTAAAATAGTAATTTTTACCCTTTAGGGTTATTTTGGTAATTTTACTAGATTTTAGGGTTTTATGCTTATTACAGTCTACTAACAAATCTAACGTTGTCCGTGCGACTTAACTACCCTATTTTATTAATACAGTGTCATCGGTCTAAAACCCCTAATGGGCCTGACGGAGCCCACAAGCTATGTGGCCCACTAAGTCCTAATTGTACACACGTTTTAGCAGATCTTATAACCAGATTACTAGAATAGACTTGCTGTTTGATTTCACCCATATGGGCCCGTAAGCCCATTGGGCCCAATTTTAGCCTATTGAGGCCCAAAACCACCCAAATGCATGAAAATGTGCAGAATAGTCTTACGATCGTGAATACCAACCTTACCATTTCAAACCGACCCATGAGCGCTCGCACGCTTGCAAGCCCTCGAAATGCCAATATTTTGGCATTTCGACTTTTCGGTTTTTGCCAATCTAGTCTACTAAAGGGTGTCAATTACACTCCTAATTGCAAACTACGTCGAAATCCCTTAAAAGATCAACCTACAATCGTTTAACCACTATGTTCATCCATCATCCAATCGAAACTATTAACACTTATTCTTGAAGTATTCGGCCATAATCAACTAATCTTATAGCCACTTACCTTTGTTGAGATCTACAAGTGGATCTAGATTGCTACGATAATCCTAGACACCAACTGCTTCTCGTAAGATCAACCTTTACCACGGCCAAACACATAAACAATCGTTAGTAGGTCCCTAATGACAGGATTAAGTTCGATTGTCCACGAAAAGTAGTGAATTTTAGCTTTAACAATCACTTGAGAGAAAAGAAAGAAAGATCCTTACCCAAAAATTTGCTTGATTCAATTACTATCACAAAAATCACCTTACCCTAGACCAAGTCCCGATTTCTTATAGATTTACTCGAAATCGAAGTTGGAGAAGGGATCAAAAGTATTCAGCTAAGGAAAATTGTTTGCGAAGATGGACAGTAAGGTTCGGCTACTAAAGAGTGCAAGAGAGGGAAAGATAAATAAATAGAGAAAAGAAGAATAAGAGGTTCGGCTTTAGAGAACACAAGAAGAATCAATGGACAAAACCAAATGCCCAAGGATACTATTTAGCCAATTTTAGAAGAGAACAATTGGTTGGGTTACGAAAGTAAAGAGGAGAAACATCACAAGCAAAGAAGACGAACAAAGCAGGAGATTAGCAGGATTAATTTCAAGGAGGAGGAGATGGAAATGGCACAAAAGAAAAGACAAGAAATCAAGAGATTGAAGGGAAAAATTAGATTTTTTTCTAGAGCCCTGATTGAGCCCAGGACTTTTCCCACACTACCAATCCTTCCTAATTCACTTAAATATTAAACTAAACTAGAAATTAAAATTTTTTTATTATTTAAAACATTTAAATTATTCAAGCCGTCTTCTACCCGAACCAGACTCAAGGCCCAATACTTCTAGGCCCAAAATTTAGGGTGTTACAAGGAGGTTATGGGATAGCCCATGTATAGATGTTACATTAGATCTAGCTTAGTCCCTTCCAAATTGTTATGAGATAGTAAATGTGACAAAAATAAGTGTAGGATTGGTAGATCATAGTCAGATAGGTGACCAATATAATGTAGGAAAATAGAAGGAAAAATATGGCGATGTTCATTACTAAAGGGATATAAGTACAAATACGAGGGAGGATTAAGCACTATCCCCAATTAGATGATCAGCTATTTCCTCTGTTGTTTCATGGACCTTATCTTTAGCTTCCTCTATAAGAGCAGGAGTGGTTGATTCAACTCTGGTGGAAAGAAGAAATTGTCAGAATCCCTCTATTTCTTCTCAAACTCTTCCCACTTAGCACTAAATGGGTTCATTGTATTAAAGCCGGGATCCTCATTGATGTACTGGCATAGACAGTTGAAGTCCACTTAGCTCACATCGAAAGGGCCCATGGCAACCTAGGCATGAAAAATGTAATTGGACCTCAGGTTGGGAAGATTAATTTGTAATCCCCACCACAATTTCTGCTTTATATTGCTATAGGTCTTTATTGATTTCCTTCTGGATCATCTCTAAGTCTACCAAGTGGTGTTTGTCTTACACTTCGATATGGCCCCCAACTGGCGGACTATACTCTCAGACTCTATTTTTAGGGGATGTATTTAGATTCCTAGCTGGAGGCAGACTCGGTGAACTCCTAAACTTGGCGGGCTGCGGCCCCCTGTGTTTGGCGAAGTTGAACTAGTTCTTGATTTTGAGAGGCTAGGGCTACCTCTAATTGAGCCCATTTAGTTTCACTTTCGTTACATCGGTCCAGGATGTCCTAGGCAACCAAACTAGATTCCTCTATCACAATTTGTTAGGATTCCAACAACTCCTACATAGTTGCTTTGTGAGCATTGGAGGGAAAGTACATTCTTTCAATTCTTGAGGCAAGTTTCTCCCCCATTGTTGGTTAATTGTTATTAGGGAGAAAGGAGGCTAACCTCCAGCAAAGTGGTTCCTCCATGGGAGTAAACTTGATGTCCTACCCAAAGAACTAGGTGGTTGGCTTGGTTCAGTAGGGAGAGATGGCGGTGCAAAAAGGGGCAGTTCGGGCGCGAACTCATCAAGCAGACGTCGTGCAAGGGGAGAGACACCCATAGGAGTGGTAGACTCAATTTGAGTCTTGGGGTGGGACGAGAGGATAGGCTAAGTAAGCTCCCTCTCGAAATTGACTTGTTTCTTACCTCATTTATAGTGGACTTGCCTACTACCTCTACTTTCCTTTGTACTTTGAGAGCCCCATTCATTCCTCAGCCTCTTACGACTACTACCACCCAGCTTCACCTTTGCATCAGCATCAGCAATAGCAATGACCCTCTATACCCTCTCCATGATGGCATCCACGTTTGTACTGCTTGAAGTCTAAGAAGGAGTGGATAATTTAGTAAAACTAACAAATCTCTATTTAAAATACTCATCAGCAACCACTGTTAGCAGAATGGGCTAGTGGTGCAAGCATTGCCTATAATAAGTGTAAAAAAAGTTTGCAGATTCCTCTTTCTTCCCAACCAAAAAAGTGGCTGAATCATCAGAAACATTGTAAGGCCACACCATATTGGTGGGGTGTATGATTTGGGAAATAACCTCAAGAGGAGTATCTGAGGGCCTAAAACCATTCAAGCTATGCTTCTCTAGGTAGAAAGGGAAGACGTTTCTAACAGTAATAAGACTTTCCAACACTAGAGGGCGGCCTAAGTTTAAGCGATCGTACTGATCCTTCGTGGCCTCATTATCTAGTGTTTGTCTACAAGTACAAACAAAATCAAAAGGAATAGACCATTGTGTTGTGATCCCAAACCCCTCACTAGATTACACCTCACTCGAATAAATTTGTTTCCTGTTTAGGTAAAGGTTGGAAGCCTAGTTTTTTATGATGCACTTACGTCCCTCGTAAGTACTAAAATTGGCCATCCAAGTAGAAGTTCTTGAGAGGTTACTTTTAATTGATAGATTCATAAGAAGACACCAAGGATGGATGACTCTCCTTTCAGGACATAGTTGATAAAGTATGCCACTAAGGTTCACCAAGATAAGTCGGTGAGTTACACCGTTGTAATTCTGTACTCATTAAAAATAGAGCAAAAGAAAGGATAATGGGGGAGATGAAACCTAGCCACGAACAGATAAAGAGGAAGAACGATGCCATCGAAATTGTCACTTAGCCAACATTCACCTTGAACAAGGTTGAAATTGTAGATGAAGTAGGGAAGTTGTACTCCTCTGATGCCTAGGAAGTAGACCATTTCCCCCTAGGACGTGATATAGTGAAAAAAGGGGTTTCCATTGGGGTGCTTACCCTTCAGCCACTAAGTCCGGCCCCACCGCCCCCATCGTCGCCCCCATGTGTAACAGCCTTGACTTAATTTGGCTGATCGGATCCAAATCTTAGGCATTACATACAAATATAGACACAAGCTTGATTTGGTAATATGGTTTATAGATAATGAAAACTTACTTAATTACAAATTTTAAACTAAAATACATAAGTAAAAATAGATACACATGAGGTAATTAAATTACAATGATATCCAAATTGAAAACCCTAAATTATTACAAATACCCCAAGTGTAGATTTTTAAGGAGTATTTTAATCTTTGGACCCGCCACCAAGCTCGCTTAGTATGAATAATATCCTGATACACACTTTTCTCTAGCATAATCCTAGCATTGTTCCTTATGTCGCATATTGATCTACTATAATTCGGTGTAGATAATTAAACTATCACACTTTAGGAGCTTGAAAACAAGCATTTCTAGTAGACTTGAATTATGTTTTCTTAAGTTTTAATAAGCTAATAAAATGTGCAAAAATGAGTCTTTTATTGTCCTTAGGGACAAATGAGGCCTAAGGGTGAGCTAACGCACTTTGTGAGTGTGCAGGAGACCTTTAGGCGACATATTAAACTGATACTAGTCATTATTTCACAGCATGAGACGACTAATATCAAAAGATAGGGAGCAGAATAGAGAAGCCTTAAGGCTGCCTTCAATGTCGCGACAACCTGAGGGTGTCATGACATACCCTTGAATATCGCTCAAGTGAAGTATACTAACTGATGTGTCGCGACAAAGGTCCTGGTGTGTCGCGACATCAGCTTTGGAATAAAATTAAACACAAAAATATAGCCGTTTTGGTTTGCACAATCAAACTTAAAGCTTAAGAACATTAGCTAAATTAAGGTTGAGAACGACGACCACTTGAACTCTATAAATAGGCTCATTTGGCTCATGTTTTCACTTAGCCTAGGTTTTCTTTAGTAAAATTATTTTAGTTTTTCTTTCATCTTTTAGGTTTTAGGATTTATTTTAGTTGTTTTTTGTTATTCTCAAGAGATCTTTCATATACTCTGTACTATCAATTTAATTAGCATGCTTTCTCTTTATATTGATTCTATATTGTTTATGAAAACCATGCGAAACTAATCCTTCTATGGAGGATTAGCGAGTGGAGGTATGATCTATTGACTGTTTTGTAGGGTTACTCAACGAATCAACTATTTGGGAAAGGAAGAACATGAAACAAACCCTAGGCCTGACAACCCCGAGAAGTCATCAAGGTGGGAATTAACCTAAATTTGGTATAGCCTATGCATGAACACCTTCAACCCAAGCCAATTGGACTGTGAGGTCGGAAGATAAGCAGTCCTTACTGACTCGTTATGTTAGCAGAAGATCAGAGATCCTACGAGGGTAACGACTAGTCGATTGACAAGGAACCCAAAACAACAATTGATGGGGATTACCGAAGGGAGCTAATCACTCATAAACAAGATTTCATTCATTCTCCTTTTCTATCTCTTGAAGTTTATTCCTTTTTAATATTTTGTTTTATTATTATAAAAACCCTAAAAATCCATTATTTTATGCTTTCGTACTTTAACTAATTTAAAGTACTAACTAGATCTTTTAGTATTTAGGTTAGAATTGACTTGACACTTGCCTCCCTTGGGTATGAACCTCGGAGTACTCACTTACATCATTGTAAAAATTTATTACAACTCGAACCGTATACTTGTGGGTACCATCTCGTATTTCTATATTTTATTGCAATATTAACATTTTAGGCGTTCTTACGTCTAAAGGTAGTCAAGTTGTTAGTGTCGTTGCCGGGGAGGTAATGTCACTAGATTAATTTTAATTTTCACATTTTAAGAAAGAATAATTAGGAAATTTGTAGGATATAGCTAGGACTTTCAATTTTTCTTGTTAATTAACATTTCTAACTTTTTTTCATTTTTTTAGGAACCCTAGACACCATCAACCAAATAATCAGTCAGTACAAAGTCATTGCTAACTTCAATTATATGTGGCCCGATGAAGACTTCGATTATGATGAATATATTTAAGATGAAGGATTCTATCAAGATTGGGAGATACAGGAGAACCAACGATTACTAATGCTTGAATTAAGTTAACTTTGAGGAGAAACCCCAGCTCTTTTCCAAGACGATAACTACCACATCGATATACCATAAGAAAGGTACCAAGAGGTGCTAAGTCTGGAGTTGAGCAAAGAAGAGAGTATCACTATAAACACTTGTGAAGAAAGAGAATTGCTAGACTATTAACCATCTCAACAGATAGAAGAATATTTAGACAAATTAAACGCAACTACAGAAAAAGAAAATATAGAGCTAGTAGGGAAAATGGTTAGTGAACCAAAGAATTAGATCAACATGGAACTCATTATCCCAGAAATCATAGGTTCTACCAATAAGGTCGGAACACAAGAGTAATATAACACAGACCAACCAATAGAGACAATGGTAATTATGGCTGATCTAGTGGAAGTATGTCTGTCAATTCAAGAATTTCCAGAGTAAAATAGAGAGATACTTGTAGTCCCGACTGATGAACTTGAGTTGACTACCCTTTGCATAACCTTAGCCCTAAACTAGACACCCTAGAGAATTGATAGCCTAGGAATTTTTTGAATGCTACACAGAGCTGGAAAAATATATATAAACATGTCCTATGATCATATAACAAGACTTGATCAAGCTGGGCAATTGATGAGTATAGGCCTTGAGTTGCAGACATCACGGAATGTTCAGACACTGTAGGAGCCATGCAATGAAGCTATCTGTAAACAAATGGAAGAATTCAAAAGACCACAAATGGATGAATTTCAAAGTCTATAGAGTTGGAATCTAGGAGATTTAGTATAAAATCCCTGGCTAACCCCTTTGCCAACATCTGTGCCAATCATCACCTCAAGTACATCTGAAAAGTTATTCTTGATCGATGAGATGAGAAGAGATATAAAAAATGACAAGTATGAACCACACTTCCCAACCTTTTTACAAAGCAAGAATGCTAAGCGTAAACTAACGTGGTTGAATGGTTAGAGAAAGAGACAATCACCGATGAATAGAAAGGCATAGTGGGTGTTGGACCAATACAAATAGAAACAAATTACAAAGAGCCCATCGGTGAATATAAATTGAGCTGACAGACAAGTCTGGCAGCAAAATCTAACATCCTTACATAAAACTTTTACTAAATGTACATATTTTATATTTCACTAACCAATACATTAAAATGTTACAGGTAGATTAAAGATAGGTTTAACAATCACTTGAAGCACTCTGAAGGTCAGAAATTTGGGAAAACAAGGTCAACTATAATAACCCATTTTTAGTAAAACTGAAACAATGGTTTTAGAACCAAAAATTTGAGGTCAAAATATTTATTTAAATATTATTTTGAGGTCTACAATATGATCGTAGGATTGCATGAAAGTTTCATTCAGAAATTTTACCGTTTGAGTGCTTAATTTGTGAAAAAGGACTAAATCGCATAAAGTGTAAAACTTGAGTTCTATAAGCTAAAGGTGTCTAATAGCTATGGAACTTTAAAACGGAGGTTCTCAAGTGGTAATTAGACCATTAATATATTAATGTAAAAGGATGGAGATATTTTAAGTGATTTATTATGTTTAATTAAAGGTTATATAAGTAATTTAATAATAAAACCAAAATAAGTAAAAACAAAACCATTTTCTTTTGTCCATCTTCTTCACCATCGAAAATTAGAAGAAAATAAGCCATAGCTAGGGATTTAAGCATTCGGTTCAATCTTAAGCTTGCATGTAAGTGAATTTCATCCCATTTTTAATGATTTTTATGTTTTTGAGGTCGTTGTAACTTAATCTAGCTAGCCCAGGGACTAATTTACAAAATTGTTGAAGAGTTAGAGTTTTACCATTGTTGGATATGCATGTCTTTTGGTGTTTGATGAAAGAAAATGAATCCTTGTTGTTATATAAACAAGTTTTGTAAAGTGATTTTTAGTGAAAATGTCAATTAGGGATTAAATTGTTAAATGTGAAAATTTTGTGGTAAAATGCCTGAATAAATGAAAAATATGGGCTGTAATAAGCATAGAATAAATTTAGCTAGCATTGGTTAAGGTTAAATTGCATGAATTTGCATTTTTATTAGATAGGGACTAAATTGTAAATAAGTTAAAAGTTTAGGGGTAAAATAGTAATTTTACCAAAATTTGAAATTGGATTGAATTGAATAGAGTCATGTTTAAAATAGTTAAATTTGATTATGTAGATCAAGAAAAAAGAAGTATGGATCAAGATCAAGGAAAGGACAAAGTTATCGAATAAACGATCATTTTCATCCATATTGCATCGAGGTAAGTTCGTATGCTTAATAAGCTTATTGTTACATAAGTTTAAATGCTTAAATTATGTAATTGTGATTATACGACACTGTAGAATTCTCAACGAGGTATCGACAAATTATAGATTTTGGTTGAACCTTAAGAATAGATAGGATACAAATGACATGTCATTAGCAGTTACCGTGATTTATGTGATTTAGGTGCTGGTACTGCACGTCCTACCGGTGTTTGAGTTTATTAGCATGTGTTGCGGTTACTCGACAGCTTGTGTGAGCAGCATCGTGTAGCTACATCTTGACTGTTAGCTTATGTGAGCAGACCTAGTGATGGCTTGAGAGTGAGCATCGATATGAGATATGTGATAGAGGTGGTTTAACCACGTATATGGCACTTAGTGTGCGAGATACCCAAGTATCTGATATTATTTCGAATGGTTCAATGAGAAAAGATGATGGTACGAGGATATAAGAGATAATATGGATTTGTTCAGGTACTCATGATAAGTTTGACAAGTAAGTGATAGTTGATGAATTCTTATGACAAGTAAGTGATAGTTGATGAATTTATACATAAGTAATATGATTGAGTTAATGTGTAAATCTTGGATTGATTGGAATTTTGCCTATGTTTATTTTATGCTTCTTTAAATTGTAAATGAATGGTAAATTGTACTTATTAGCCATACGAGCTTACTAAGCTTCATAGCTTACTTTGTTTTCTTTTCCATGTTTTATAGTGATTTGGAAGCTCGCTCGGATTGGAAGTCATCAGAGATCTCATCACACTATGCAGCAGTTGTTTTGGTACTTTTGGACTTAATGTATTTTGTTTATATGGCATGTATAGGTCTATTGGCTAAGGAAGCCTATATGTTTTGATATGTGATTAGCCATGTGATTTGGCTTAATTTGGTAGATGTGTTGGTATGTATATATATGAATAGTTGGCCTCATTTTGTATGAAGTTTGATGGCCTTCAGTATGCCTAATGGTTGTCAAGGAAATGCCTTGTTGTGAATTGGCAATTCTGTATTTATTGGATGAATTAGTGAAGTGGTTTACATGTGATGCTTTGGGCATTAAGGTGCATATATGTCTTTGATCATTTAGGTAACTTTTGGAAGTGATTAGTATACTTTTGAATGGTCAATCGTGATGCTTGTTAGTACTTGGGTTAATGGTATTGAAATGGCATGTTTTAGGCTTGATTTTGGTTGGTTTAAAGGCCTATTTAGATTGTTGTCATATAATTTTGACGTGTGTAGGTTGGTACCAAAATTGGGTGAGAAATGTGGCTTAGAAAATAGCCTATTTTCATCTACACGGGTAAAGACATGGGCATGTGTCTCAGTCGTGTGTGACAGACGATTAGGTTAAACAGCCCTGTGTCCCCTGTAGTTTTTAATGAAAGCAAGTCAGTAAGTTACACGGGCTAGTCACACGGGCGTGTGATTGGTCGTGTGACACAAGTCAAAGAGTTACATGAGATAGGACATGGTCTGGGATATGGCCATGTGATCCCATTTCGAATGTCCACACAGCCTGAGGCACGGGCGTGTCTTTTGGCCATGAGAGACACATGGCCTGGCCACACAGGCGTGTGTCCCCTATACTTTGAAATTTTCATAGTTTTCTGAAAATTTTCATAAGTTTACGATTAAGCCCCTAATTGCTTTAAATGTTTGTTTTTGGCCTTCAAAGGCTCATGTTAAGGACTATATGAATGTATGTGAATGATTTATATTTGGATATGTGAAATGAATGTGAAATGTATGATTAATTATGTGATAAGTTTGGTAATGCTCCGTAACCCTATTCTGGCGACGGATACGGGTTAGGGGTGTTACATCAACATTGTCACATAGACAATTCTGTGTTGCAACATCGTGGGTAGTAATGAAGAATTTCAAAAATCAACTCCATGTTGCGACATCACTAACTTGTTTCGTGACGTAGAATATAGTTTTTAGAATTTCAAAATTATAGAGCGTGTGACATCATCGAACCACGATGTCGTGGCATGAGCAATTTGCTAGGGATGTCGCGATCGAAACCCCTGTGTTGCGATATCGCTACAATTTTTTGCAAGGTCAACTCGACTCAATCACACAACCCAACTTTTTAACCCTAGAAATACCCAATTGTTTACCTCAAAAACACTCCTTCTAAGCTTGAAAAACCATATTAACGCAACCTAACCTAATTTTAACATCCAACCCTCTTTTAAAACTCTCTAAAACCTTTAATTACAAACCCTATTTTTTCCACCAAAAACTTTGGTTTTCAATCATTCACCCTCATTCCTAAAAGCCACATTAGAAGAGAACATCATCAAATCAATCGAAGCAGAGGTACATATGGATTCAAAAGATTGAGGTTAAAGTATTCTCAACTCTCTGTTACTGTTCCATTGATTACTGTTCATATTTTTTGCTAAAAACTTTGATTTGAAAGAATGTCTCCTACAAAAAAAAAACTACAGTACAAAATCCTCCAATAGTTTTGGACCCTGAAAAATTTGAGAATCTAGAAACAAAAAAAAAATATATTTTCTTGAGTTACAAGGTAAGCCTTTAATCCAGGAACGATAGTTTGAACCTTTAATGATTTCGTGCGATGAAATTTAGACTTTGGTTGGATACCATAGTTGGGAATGATTCTATTTCACTCCCAAGGAAATTGTGGTGGTCTTGATAGTGCAAGAATTTTATGCTTCTTTCAGGGACCAAGAAATATTAAAAAGAACAAATTAGGACACTATGATAGTGAGGGGTGAAGAGCTGCTGATCACTCTTAAGGAGATATGTGGGTACTACAATGCACCTTTCTATGGCAAAAACTTCCTTAGTTGCACAAATTAAGAAAAATTAGAGAATATAGACATGGAAGATGTTATTAAGTGTAACACTCCTTACTCGAGACCGTGACCGGAGTCTAGCACGAGACATTACCAGACTTATCTTACTAGTTTGGGACATACAAATTTACTATTAAAATTAACTCGCTAACATTCATCCTATATCCTTAAAAAGGGCCCTTGAGGCCCTAAAACATGCAATTGAAACGGTTCGGGACCAAATCGAGAACATTAAAAATTTTTCGATTACTTACACAAATCAAAACAATATATTTCACTATTCATAATAAAACTGTCCACCTGCGTAACAGTCACTAAATTAATTACAACTTGAGTTACAAAACTCAAAATTTAAATTCGTAATTTTCCTTGAAACTAGACTCATATATCTTCTTACATAATTTTTCCAGAATTTTTGGTTTGACCAATTAATACAGTTTATTAGTTAAAATCTCCCCTATTTTATAGTCCAATGGACCTAACCTCTCTTCACTAAAAATCAATAATCTCATAGTACAGTTTTTGAATAACATTTCTGTTTGTTTCTAATAAAAATAGACTCATTAAGGAATCTATAGATATAAATTATAACCTTAATTCTTCTTGTACAATTTCTACTAAATTTGTAAAATCAGAATAGGGGATCACAAAGTCATTCTGAAACAGTCCCACAAGAATTTAAATATCTTAGAATATAGACTTCGTTTCTTACTCTGTTTCTTTCGTATGAAAACAGACTCAATAAGCCTTAATTTTATATCTCATTCACCATTTAATTCCATTTGTACAATTTTTAGTGATTTTTCAAAATCACATCACTGCTGTTGTCCCAAAACTGTTTCATAACCAACTTTTACTCTTTCATAATTTCTTTGCATTAAACCTCATTTAGGCATACATAACATCAACACATGTTCTTATTTAGCCATATCATAAGGACATACACACAAAATGACCAAGTCCCTATACATGCCATAACTGAAAACATTTCAATGAAAATACCCAATTGGTACCTTAATAGTTGAAAGTGTGAAGCGATCTCTGACGACCTCCAACCCGAGCTTGTTTGATAAAACTCTGAAACAGGGGAAAGGAAAGAGGTAAGCTTATAAAGCTTAGTAAGTTCACATGTAAAATAATTGGCATTAGTGATAAATTTAGCTTATTATTAAGCTTTCATAATTTGCATAAACAATGTTAAATTCTTACATTCCCATCTTACTCATTGGTAACCTTACCAAAGCCCCTGAATAATAAAAATAATACCTTACTTAATAGCTTGCTTATGTACCTGCAACATCTAACTTACACATTAATACTCTTTCATAATATATAGGCATATTGCCAACCATGTCACAAAGTGTCATAAGTATAATTGAAAACGTATCACTTACTTAATACTTGAATATACTCATTAAAATACTTTTAATATCATCAACTTATAACCTCAATATTAATAAGCCTTATGTACATACCTGTGCTCTTACCTCATGATCTTACCTTGTCATTTCTTTGACTTACACTTTGGATTACTAAAGTACCTTTCCTTTTGAAATTTACCATTGACGTGTCTTGACATGGTCTTACATGGTATCCTTGCCTTGTGAATTCACCAATGCCAAGCCTTGGCATGGTCTTACATGAGATCTTTGCCTTATAGTAACTTGTCAATACGATGTCTTGACATGGTCTTACATGGAATATTTGCCTTATAGTAACTTATCAATACGATGTCTTGACATGGTCTTACATGATTTCCTTACCTTATAGTAACTTATCAATGCCATGTCTTGACATGGTCTTGCATGATTTCCTTGCCTTATAGTAACTTATCAATGCCATGTTTTGACATGGTCTTACATGATTTCCTTGCCTTATAGTAACTTATCAATGCCATGTCTTAACATGGTCTTACATGATTTCCTTGCCTTGTAAAACTTACCAATGCCATGTCTTGGCATGGTCTTACTTGGTATTCTTATCTTATGTTACCATGGGTCAACCATGGTCTTTTTCTGTCAATTCTTCCTTAATTGCCATGTTATAAACATGGATTTTTCCGTCAATTCTTCCTTAGTTGCCATGTTATAAACATAGACTTTGAAATATTAATGCCTTGACAATTCATAGCTAAAACATACTTACTCAAAATTCTCAAGGTCAGTCACATAACTCAATAATGATAGCAACAATTTCATAATAATAAAATGCTACTCAACTTACATACTTACATTCTCAATCTCATCATATCCTCAATTTATCTTACTTTCCTCAAATTATGCTATTCAATACTTTCTTGATCTTATACAAAGCCACATTACCACATGGTCTTATATGTAAACTTATTCGAATTCTCACTTTTAATGTAGAATCATTTCTCAATTATTGTCATTATATTCAAAAATCGATACTAAAACATTTATAACTAATGTATCAATTTAGCATTCAAATATGCTTAATTAAATGCTTATTAAACACATGAACTTACCTCGATACCAACACGCCCATTTTGACCAACTTTCCTGATTTTTGGTTTTTTCTCCCATTCTAGGTCCAAATCTCGTTTTTCGGGATCTAAAACATCATATTTCACTTATTTAGTCAATGCACTAATCATTTCGGACCTAAAACATATTTTTACAAAATTTACATTTTTTGCCCCTAAACTTTTGCATATTTAAACTTTTGTCCCAAAACTCAGAAATTAAACTTCATTCCTAATTCTTATGTTTTAGGACATGCCGATCATTTTTTTCCTTCTATGGCCAACAAATTCTCGCCCTAACATGCACTTATGAACAATAATAATTTTTATCGATTATGCTGTTTTACTAGTTTTCACTGAAAATCGCTTAGCAAAAGTCGTTTAACATAATTCTAAGCTTCATATTCTGTCATAAAACATCAAAATACACACTTTTCACCTATGGGTAATGTTCCAAATATAAACCCTAGCTCAAATTAATGGTAGAATTATCTTAATCAAGTTACCTAGATTCTATAAATGTAAAGAACATGAAAAACGGGGCTAGAATGGACTTACTATGAAGCTTGGAAGATGAACAAACCTTAGCCATGGTGTTCCCTTGCTACATTCGGCCGTGGAGAAAAGAAATGAAGAAGTTGATAGTTTATTTCATGTTATTTTGTCTTTATTCATTAATTAAGGCATTTTACCAAAATGCCCTTAAATACCTTACTAACCATGTCTATTTTTGTCCATCAAACTTTAATGATCTAATTACTATTTAAGGACCTCTACTTTAAACCACCATTTCAATCAAGTACTTTATAAACTAGAATACATATTTTGCAACTTTTGCAAATAAGCCCTAATAGACAAATTAAACATGCAATCTATAAAATTTCTTATCGGTAGTCTAACACATGCATCCAATCAATCGGTAAATCATGATAATTCATCGTTATAAACTTTTCTATCTCGTATTTTGGTTTCGCAACCACTGTTCCGTTTAGGCCTTTTTTGGGATGTTACATTAAGTACTTGACTCAAGGTAGAGATCCATGAAACTATAGGCCCGATACAGAGTTGCCCACTAATTTCAATCAAGCAATAATGCTCCCCATTGAGAAAATATGGATGCAGCTCATCGGCACTACAATTGTGCCTGTTCTACATGTTATCAATGTGAATACTTTTCGAGCTATTTTGTTATATGGCATTTTTAAGCGTAAGCATGTAACAGCCAAAAATTGGGCTTAGTTGGAATAGTGATTTTGAACTCACTTCCTGAGGTTTGTGAAAAATTATGTTTGCGTTAAACTAGGTGTTATAGTAATTTTATAAGTAAGCATGAAAGTGAACTAATCTACGCGATTGAAGGCTAAATTGTGAAAAAAGACTAAATCGCATAAAAGGTAAAAGTTGCAAATTATTAGTAAACTGTGTTAAATTGATAGAGAACTAAATTTGGGAGTTTTTGAAGTGCAATTAGGCCATTAAATGTAGCATAGCCGGCCAAGGGGAGGAGTATGAGACAACAATTGAAGAAAAGTCAAAATTGTTGGTATTATGTGGCTTAAATTGAAATAAAAAATAGCCTAGGTGAATAGCTACCAACTTTTTCGTTTCTTCTCTTTTACCGACTTTTGCAGCCATTTTTGGGGTTTTGAAAGCTCAAAATTTGCAGCTATCTTTCACCCTCACAAGTAAGTCATTTTGATGGCCTTTCTTGAATATTTTTGCATTTTTGGAGTCCTTGTAGCATGAGTTAAGGGGTGTATTTTGCATTTTGGTTGAAAGTTTAGAGAGTCACCATGAATGAATATGTATTAGTGCTAGAATTTTAAGAAAGAAAATGAATGTAGGTTGTTAAATAAACAACTTTTGTGGGTGTTTAGGAAAAACACCTAAATTGGATTAGTTTGCAAAGTTGTCAAGTTGATGTTACTTGCATTAAATAATAAAAATTTTGGGTTGCCATAAGATTGAAAAGTGTTTGGTTGGGCATGGTTATTAAGGAAATTCGATAAAAATCAATTTTCGAGCCTAGGGGTAAAACGGTCATTTTGCCAAAGTCTAGGGGCAAAATGGTTATTTTGCCAAATTATGACTTTTAGCATGTGTGGATTAAGTTTGTGATTAAATTAGTGAATTTTTATTTTTATAGATCAAGATTTACCAAATCCGAACTTAGACTAGGGGAAAGCCAAGCAAATCGATTAAACCGAAAGGTCATCTTCATTTTGTATACCGAGGTAAGTTGTAGGTAAATAATGCGACATTACTATATTTCATGAATGAAAACATTGTTGATCATAAAATAATGCATTATGAACTGAGCTATGTACGAGAATGTTTATTAAAGCATGAATTGTTGAATAATGACTTGTAGTCATGAATTTATGAGAACATGTATAATAGAGCTTGGTTGAACATTTGGGATAGAATTGGATATTCATGCCATGACATTGGGTAATGTGTGTGCTAGTGTAAGACATGTCTAGGACATGCATCAGCAACATTACGAGAGCCAGTGTAAGACATGTCTGGGACATGCATCGACTTTGAGATGAGAGCTAGTGTAAGATATGTCTAGGACATGCATCAGCCTCGAGATGTACAAGCTAGTTTAAGACCTGTCTGGGACATGGCATCAGCTTGTTGCATGTGAGTGTAAGACCTATTTGGGTCACAGCATCGACACTGATAGATGAGGACCAGTGTAAGACCTGTCTGGGACATGGCATTGGCGTCGATACATTGAAAGTCAGTGAAAGGCCATGTTTGGGACTTGGCTTTGACTTGATATGTGAGCTACTGTAAGATCATGTTTAGGACATGGCATCGGCTTGATACTCTACGTTGAAGGCTAAATGGATATCCTTTCATATCATAAATAGTTCAACGAGAAATCTTTGTAAATGTTAAGTTTGAGAGATGTTGTGATAATTTTTATGAGTGTTGCAGGTACCTAAATGAATTGTATGATTTCTGAGCTCACTATTATGTTGTATGATTAGTAAAGGTTGGAAACGAGTAAGTCCCGTTATGGTTATCCTTTGTATCATACATGAGTCATGATGAGTTAAGAATATGACTTAGAATGGTAATATTGTTGTTATTTATTTGCCTATAACTTACTAAGATTATTGCTTACCCCTCTCCTTTCCATTTTCATATAGAGATGCCTAAGTAAATTCGAGGATCCAAGGATGTCGGAGGCATCATACACACTATCAACTGAAGTTCTCGGTATAGTTATGTTTTGTGTTTTTGAGTAATGGCATGTATAGGTCATTTGGTCATTTTTGTGTAAGATACTCTAGTTAGCCAATTGTGTTGGCCATTTATTTATAAAGTTCATTTTGTAAATAGACATTGGAATTGGCCAAAATTGTGATAGTCATTTTTAATGAAATGAGAATGGGTTAATGGAAATTTATGGATAGTTGCTTAGATTAATTGTGCATACACGTGATGTGAATTGTGGTTGTTGGGGAAAGACACATTTTTTATCTTTTGGATGCATATCGATGAGGAGTAATGATGTGAAAGCGTTTGGTTGAATTTGGTCTTTCTTCAGGGAGGTAAAGAGGCTTGGTAGATAGCCTATTTTTGTCCACACGGGTAGGCACACGAGTGTGTGCCTAGGCCACTGTGACATACGACTAGCCCACGGGTGTGTGACTAGACTGTGTGTCCCCTAGACCTTGCATGACTAGAATTAAATGCCCATCAGTGTTCCACACAGACATGAGACATGGCCGTGTGTCTCAGCCATGTGAGGGACACGGCTGAGACATAGGCGTGTGTCACAGCCGTGTTTCACTGACGTCAAAAACAAAATACCCAAGTTTTAGTACATAGGCTAAAACACCAATGTGTCATGGCCGTGTGAGTGACACGGGCTGAGCACATGGGCGTGTGCCATGGCCGTGTGTCTGCTAACGTCAGAAACAAAATGTCAAGGTTTTTACACACGGGCTTAGACACAGGCGTGTCATTGCCATGTGAGGGATACGGACTGGGCACACGGGCGTGTGCTAGGCCGTGTAAAAACCCCTGTAGGTTCAATGTTAGAAAATAAATTCGCACAGACGACGGATACGGGTGTGTCCCTAGATTGTTCAGGCTGTGTGAGATACACAGGCCATTAGCACAGCCATGTCTTGAGGCCACACAGACGTGTTTCCCTTCCACTCAGGCATGTGTCCTATTTTTAGTAGAATTTCTTGAAAGCTTTCTAAGTGCTCGAAATGGTTTTAGATTGTTTGAAGATCATGTTTGAGTCCCCGTAGGCCCATACAAAGGACCATAGGGTAACATTTGAAAAAGTTTTAAATTGGGACGTATTTTAATGGTTTAAGATTGAAGAATTACATGCGTTTTAGTAAGGTAACGCCTTGTACCCTATTTCGACGTTGGATTCAGGTAAGGGGTGTTAAATATAGTGGTGTCAGAGCTATGGTTTAGTCGATTCTAGGACTAACCTAGCTGGTGTACGAGTCTAGCTATACATGCCATTATTATTTGATGATAATGTGACGACTCTTGACAATTATAAATTGTGTTTTCTTATAGAAATGGATCTTTATCAACCTATGGCAGATGATGTGGAAAGGAACACGCTGACTCCCGTTGAAAGAACAGCGGCAGTAGAAACCGGGCTCGTAACGATGAGTCAAGGCGGAGGGGCAAGAGAGGCCTACCTCCAAATGATGGATGCTTGGTACATGGAGTATGTTCGTACGAACCCGAACACTCTACCTCCCCCACCTCCTCCAATTTATCACCATACCCCAATAGCTCCTCGAGGAGCAGAACTGAGTAGGATAGACAAACCCCAATGGATCAGATTAGAAAACATGGGGCCGAAGAAATTCGGGCGAGCAAAGATGATGACCCGGGGAGAGCAGAGTTTTGGTTGGAGAATAACATTAGGGTATTCGATGAGCTGTCATGCACACCTGAAGAGTGCATGAAGTGTGTAGTGTCACTTTTGCGAGACGCAGCCTACCAGCGGTGGAACACTTCCGTATCAGTGGTACCGAGAGAGAGGGTAACTTGGGATTTCTTTCTTGAGGAATTTCGTAAAAAGTACATTAGTCAGAGGTTTACCTACCAGGGGAGAAAGAAGTTCCTTGAATTGAAGCAAGGTAGAATGACAGTCACTGAGTACGAGCGTGAGTTTGTAAGGCTCAGCAAGTATGCTAGAGAGTGTGTGTCTTCCAAAGCCACTATGTGTAAACGATTTGAAGATAGCTTAAATGAGAACATCCATTTTTTGGTGGGTATTCTAGAGATTCAAGAGTTTGTTGTGCTCGTCGAGAGGGCGTGCAAGGCCGAAGAGTTGGCCAAGGAAAAGAAGACAGTGGATATGGAGTCCAGGGACTCTAGGAAAAGACAGATAGAGAAGTTGCATCAATCCTCATCCAAGAGATCGAGAGAGTTTACTACCCAATCTAATGCTTCAGTGGGATTCTCGGGTAAGAACAAGAGCAAGCAACATGTGACGTCCAAGGCTCAAACTCCCTCAGTGGCTAGTGTGGGTAGTGCTCAACCAGATAGACCCAAGTGCTCACAATGCGGTAGACGGCACTTCGATGAGTGCCGAGGAAATGAAAGAGGTTATTTTTGGTGTGGCTCACTTGACCATTTCATCTGAGAATTCCCTAAGACGAATGAAAGCAACAAAAAGCAAGAGGTGAGAGCAAGTAGTGCTCCTTTGAAAGGTAGACCGCAGAAGAACCTAGGCAGTAGGACTAGTAGTCGAAATGCCCTTAGAAATGCTGCTGTGAGGTCCAAGGGCAGAGCGCCTATGAGGACCTATGCTATCCGTGCCCGTGAAGAGCTTCGTCCCTTGAAGTGATTACAGGTACCCTCTCTATTGATGACATTCCTATGATAGCATTGATTTGTCTGGGTTCTACCTATTCTTATATCTGTATGAAATTAGCGTCTAGAATGAAATTGCTAGTTGAGTCGATCGAGTTTGTGGTGAAAGTGTCAAACCCATTAGGCAAGCATGTACTAGTTAACCAAGTGTGTCTAGATTGTCTTTTGATAATTAGAGGTCATTTCTTCCCGGCTAACTTAATGTTATTGCCATTCTATGAATTAGGTGCACCAGATGGCCTACCTATACTGGTATCTTCTATGACGGCTCAGAGATATTTGAAAAAAGGGTGTGAAGCTTTTCTTGCGTTTGTATTGAACACCCAAGTGTCTGAAAAGAAGATTGATTCAGTGCCTGTGGTATGCGAGTACCTGGATGTATTTCCGGAAGACTTGCCTGGATTACCTCCAGAAAGGGAAGTAGAGTTCGGTATTGAGTTGGTTCCGGGAACAACACCTATCTCTATCGCTCCTTATAAAATGGCTCTGACAGAACTTAAGGAATTGAAGACCTGGTTGCAAGAGTTAACGGATAATGATTTTGCGAGATTGAGTTATTCTCCGTAGAGAGTGCCGGTTTTATTTGTTAAGAAAAAGGATGGTACGATGAGATTGTGTATAGAATACCGTCAGCTCAATAAGGTTACAGTGAATAATACATATCCTTTACCTAGGATTGTTGACTTGTTTGATCAGTTGAGAGGAGCAACTGTGTTTTCTAAATTAGACTTGAGGTCGGGATATTACCAGCTTAGAGTTAAGGAGCAAGATGTGCCCAAGACTGCGTTACGGACGAGGTATGGTCATTATGAGTTTTTAGTTATGCCTTTTGGCTTGACGAAAGCCCTGGGGGTATTCATGGATTTAACGAACTGCATATTTCAGCCATACCTAGATAAATTTGTAGTAGTATTTATTGATGACATACTCTCGAGACGAGAACGAGCATGTCGAACACTTAAGGACAATTCTGCAGACCTTGAGAGAGAAACAATTATATGCCAAGTTTAGCAAGAGCGAGTTTTGGCTGCGTGAGGTCGGATTCTTGGGACACATTGTGTCAAGGCTACCCTTGTCTCCAAAGAAGAAAGATACAGTATGGGTCATCGTGGATAGACTGACAAAATCAGCTCAGTTCATACAAGTTAGCACGGATTATTCACTTGAGAAGTTTGACCAGCTATACATCTTTGAGATAGTGAGGTTACACAGAGTGCCCTTGTCGATAATTTCAGACAAAGATCCGAGATTTATGTCTCAATTTTGGAAAAAAAGTTACAAGAGGCATTAGGGACAAAATTAAATTTTAGCATAGCTTTCCATCTACACACTGATGGCCAGTCAGAGAAGGTTATTCAGATTCTTGATGACATGTTGAGATGTTGCGTTCTCGAGCTTCGAGGCAGTTAGGAAAAATACTTACCGCTTGTTGAATTCACCTACAACAATAGTTATCAATTGAGCTTGAGAATGGCACCTTATGAGGCTTTGTATCGGAGCAAGTGCCAAACGCCTTTGTATTGGTCAAAACTTAAAGAGAATCAGATACACGGGGTAGACTTGGTCAAAGAGATTGAAGAGAAGGTTAGGGTGATTCGAGAATGCTTGAAAGCTGCCTCAGATAGATAGAAATCCTACGTGGATTTGAAACGAAAGGAGATCAAGTTTCAAGTAGGGGAAAAAGTGTTTTTGAAAGTTTCCCCATGGAAGAAAGTCCTCCGATTCAGTAGGAAAGGCAAGTTAAGTCCTCGGTTTATTGGACCTTACGAGGTGACTGAGAGAATTGGACTAGTAGCATATCGATTAGCACTGCCTCAAGAGCTAGAGAAAGTTCATGATGTGTTTCACATGTCTATGTTACGCCGATATTGCTCTGACCCCTAGCATGTGATTGCACCGACCGAGGTTGAGATTCAGTCGGATATGACCTATGGTGAAGAGCCAGTTAAGATTTTGGCTCGAGAGGATAAGTAATTGAGAAACAAAAGTATAGCATTAGTAAAGGTATTATGGCATCGACATGGAGTCGAGGAAGCCACTTGGGAACCAGAAGAGATGATGAGAGATCAGTACCCAAACCTCTTCAACAGTAAGATTTTCGGGGACGAAAATCCCTTAGAGGGAGAATTGTAATAGCCCGAAATTGGGATTAGTCAGAATAGTGATTTTGAAAACACTTCCTGAGGTTTGAGAAAGATTATGTTAGCATTAAACTAGGTGTTATAGTAATTTTATAAGTAGGCATGAAAATTTTGGTGAATTAATCTACGCGATTGAAGGCTAAATTGTAAAAAAGGACTAAATCGCATAAAAGGTAAAAGTTGCGAATTATTAGTAAACTATGTTAAATTGATAGAGAACTAAATTTGGGAGTTTTTGAAGTGCAATTAGGCCATTAAATGTAACATGGCCGGCCAAGGGGAGGAGTATGAGACAAAAATTGAAGAAAAGTCAAAGTTGTTGGTATTAGGTGGCTTAAATTGAAATAAAAAAATAGCCTAGGTGAATAGCTACCAACTTTTCCATTTCTTCTTCCCTTTCACCAATTTTTCCATCCATTTTTGGAGTTTTGAAAGCTCAAAATTTGCAGCCATCTTTCACCCTCACAAGTAAGTCATTTTGATGGCCTTTCTTGAATATTTTTGCATTTTTGGAGTCCTTGTAGCATGAGCTACCTATTGAGGGGTGTATTTTGCATTTTGGTTGAAAGTTTAGAGAATCACCATGAATGAATATGTATTATTACTGGAATTTTATGCAAGAAAATGAATGTAGGCTGTTAAATAAACAACTTTTGTGAAAGTGGTGTTTAGGAAAAACACCTAAATTGGATTAGTTTGCAAAGTTGTTAAGTTGATGTTATTTGCATGAAATAATAGAAATTTTGGGTTGCCATAATAGTGAAAAAAGTTTGGTTGGGTGTGGTTATAAAGAAAATTTGATAAAACTCGATTTCTGAGCCTAGGGGTAAAATGGTCATTTTGCCAAAATCTAGGGGCAAAATGGTCATTTTGCCAAATTATGAATTTTAGCATGTTTGGATTAATTTGGTGATTAAATTAGTGAATTTTTATTTTTATAGATCAAGATTTACCAAATTCGAACTTAGACCGGGGGAAAGCCAAGCAAATCGATTAAACCAAAAGGTCATATTCATTTTGTATACCGAAGTAAGTTGTAGGTAAATAATGTGACATTACTATATTTCATGAATGAAAACATTGTTGATCATAAAATAATGCATTATGAACTGAGCTATGTATGAGAATGTTTATTAAAGCATAAATTGTTGAATAATGACTTGTTGTCATGAATTTATGAGAACATGTATAATAGAGCTTGGTTGAACATTTGGGATAGAATTGGATATTCATGCCATGACATTGGGTAATGTGTGAGCTAGTGTATGACATGTCTGGGACATGCATCGACTTTGAGAAGAGAGCTAGTGTAAGACATGTCTGGGACATGCATCGGCCTCGAGATGTACAAGCTAGTGTAAGACCTGTATGGGACACGGCATCGACACCGATAGATAAGGACCGGTGTAAGACCATTGTAAGACACGGCATCGGCCTCAATACATTGAGAGTCAGTGTAAGACCTTGTCTGAGATATGACTTTGACTTGATATGTGAGCTAGTGTAATACCATGTCTGGGAAATGGCATCGGCTCGATACTCTACGTTGAAGGCTAAATGAATATCTTTTCATATCCTAAATAGTTCAACGAGAAATCTTAGTAAATGTTAAGTTTGAGAGATGTTGTGATAATTTTTACGAGTGTTGCAGGTACCTAAATGAATTGTATGATTTCTAAGCTCACTATTATGTTGTATGATCAGTAAAGGTTGGAAACGAGGAAGTCCTATTATGGTTATCCTTTGTATCATACATGAGTCATGATGAGTTAAGAATATGACTTAGAATGGTAATATTGTTGTTATTTATTTGCCTATAACTTACTAAGCTTATTGCTTACCCCTCTCCTTTCCATTTTCATTTAGAGCCACCTAAGTAAATTTAAGGATCCAAGGTCGCTGGAGGCATCATACACACTATCAACTGAAGCTCTCGTTATAGTTATGTTTTGTGTTTCTGAATAATGGCATGTATAGGTCATCTGGTCATTTTTGTGTAAGATACTCTAGTTAGCCAATTGTGTTGGCCATTTATTTATGAAGTTCATTTTGTAAATGGCCATTGGAATTGGCCAAAATTGTGATAGTCATTTTTAATGAAATGAGAATGAGTTCATGGAAATTTATGGATAGTTGCTTAGATTAATTGTGCATACACATGATGTGAACTATGGTTGTTGGGGAAACACATATTTCTGATCTTTTGGATGCATATCGATGAGGAGTAATGATATGAAAGTGTTTGGTTGCATTTGGTCTTGCTTCAAGGAGGCAAAAAGGCTTGGTAGATAGCCTATTTTTGTCCATACGAGTAGGCACACAGGCGTGTGCCTTGGCCGTGTGTAACACACGGTCGGCCCACGGGCGTGTGACTAGGCCGTGTGTCCCCTGGACCTTGCATGAATAGAATTAAATGCCCATCAGTATTCCACACAGACATGAGACACAACCGTGTGTCTCAATCGTGTAAGGGACACGGCCCAGACACGGGCATGTGTCACGGTCATTTGTTCACTGACATCAGAAATAGAATACACAGGCGTGTCATGACCTTGTAAGTGACATGGGCTGAGCACACGGGTGTGTGCCACGGCCGTGTGTCTGCTGACTTCAAAAATAGGCTGTCAAGGTTTTTATAGACAGGCTGCGACACGGGCGGGTCATGTCGGTGTGAGGGACATAGGTTGGGCACACAGGCGTGTGCCAGGCCATGTGAAAACCCCTGTAGGTTCAATGTTAGAAAATAAATCCGCATGGACGAGGGGCACGAGCGTGTCCCTAGATTGTTTAGGTCGTATGGGATACACGGGCCATTAGCACGGCCATGTCTTGAGGCCACACGGGCGTGTCGCCCTTCCACACGGGGGTGTGCCTTATTTTTAGTAGAATTTCTTGAAAGTTTTCTAAGTGCCCGAAACGATTCCAAATTGTTTCAAGATTATGTTCGAGGGCTCATAGGCCTATACGAAGGACCGTAGGGCAATGTTTGAAAAATTTTTAAATTAGGACATATTTTAATGGTTTAAGATTGAGGAATTACACGAGTTTTATTGAGGTAACGCTTTGTACCTTGTTCCGACACCGGATATAGGTAAGGGGTGTTACAAAGCAGGTTTGTGTGAGAAAATGGATTTACCGAGGAATGAGGTGATGCACGTATAGCCAAAAAGTTGGAATCTTCTTTCGTCACTTGGTGACTAAATTATGCCGATAGGCAGGAGTTCCAATGGGCAAGAATGAACAGTTCATGAAACCCACAAAAAGTGTATTTGGAGATTCATTGTACACCCAATATGTCGAGCTTCAAAGGAAACAAATCATAAATTGGAATCAGAGAAGGAAGGAAAAGATGGATGTCCCAATATCACTTAAGCAAAAGGACAAGAGAACAATTCGAAGAGGAACTAGTAGGAGCATGAAGGAGAAGCTTGATGGGATGATTTGGTGGATGCAGGAAACAAGCCCGGTACTCCAAGAATTTGCAAAATTGAACTGATTATGCACTCTAAATTACCCCTCAGACATGTTTAGGCTGACTCTGACTCATAGGGATGAGGGGGCTAATCTTGACGAGGAAGGTGCTGCTTAGGAGTACCCTGTAACGAAGGACAAATATGAAGCAGCATTTTAGCCACAGTTTTGTACACCAAAAGAGCTTGTCATACGAAGCCCAACTCATCATGCACCTTCAACGGGTGGGAGCTTTACACATGTCAAAGGAAAAGGAAAAGCTTTGATGGAACTAAGGTGAGAACCAAAATGGGATCAGGAGGAGGAGGATTGAACATTTTTATTTTTATTTTCAAGGACTTGTATTAATTCTCTATAATTTTGATTCAGAGATTGTAGGAGTAGGATTAATAGCACATTTTTAGTTATGTTTTGTTTAGGTTTTCTATGTAGGAGCCCAACACTAAGGAGACAAACAATTCAAGCTTAACACGATCAAAGGAGGAACCACCCACCATTAGTAGTTAGAGCGACCACGATCAATCGAGTAATGTAACAGCTCGTTTTTCAGTGGTGTTGGAAATAATGGCTTCGAGGCCACCAAATCGGACGAGTAAGTTCGTAAATATTATTATTAAATATTTACGAGTCAAATATGGTTTTAAAAAGGTTTTTGATTTGATAAATTACGTTATATAAGTGATTTATTAAGTTCAAGTGGTATGACCCTAAGGTCAAGTGGTTTTAAAAAATGAGGTATCGGGACCTTGTTTCTATAAATTGAGCCATAAATATTTTTATAAATATTTACGGAGTGTCATTAAGGTGATATTAAAGTTTCTTTGAAAAATTTTAACGTTTCGATGGTTAATAAATTAAAAAGGACTAAATTATAAAAGATGAAAAATTTGATCGCTATTTGATTTGAGTGATTATTTAACACCCCTTACCCGAGTCTGACGCTGGGACGAGGTACGAGGCGTTACCTTACTGAATCATACTAAATCTCGAAATTTCGAGCTATAAAATTTCTTTTCTGTCTAAAACTTTTCATTCATTTCTTTTATAACCTTATTATGGGCCTACGAGGCCTCAAACATATATCGGGTGTGTTCCGGGATTGATCCGAGAACTTTTGGGCACTTAGAAATTTTTTTTGCTTAAAACAGAGCCACACGCCCATGTGAGATGGGACACACTCGTGTGGGAAGGCTGTGTGGTCTCACACGCCTGTGTTCCTAGCCCATGTCGAATTTATTTTTAATTTCAACCTATAGGGTTTTTGACATGGCTTAGGCACACGCCCGTGTCTATGGCCCATGTCCCTCGCACGACCTAGACACGCCTGTATCAATATCCCGTGCAGTATTCTGATTAAAACACTATAATCATCAGAGGTGCACACGGCCAGGGCACACGCCTGTGTGCTCAACCCGTGTTCTATACTGGCTTAGCTAAACTGGATGCAAGGGACACACGGCCTATTAACACACCCTTGAGGCTGACCGTGTGTCACACATGGCCTAGGCACACACCCGTGTGCTTAACCGTGTGGACAATAATAAGCTATTTTCCAAGCCCTATGCCACCCTGAAACATGACCAAACACACAGCCAATTCTATAGTACTCATCAAGCATAATATACTCTCTATTTACTCACAACTAGACCTGCTTATAGGTTGGGCGGCCCGACCCGGCTCGAAATATGGGAAGGTTTGGGCAAAAATATTTGCCCGAAAAATGGGCTTGGGCAAAAAAATAAGGCCCGTTTAAAAAATGGGTCAGGCCTTGCGTAAGGTATTTGTAACACCCTGAATTTGGGCCTAGAAGTATTAGGCCTTGAGTCTGGGTTCGGGTAGAAGACGGCCCGAAATATTTGGATGTTTTAAATTTTTATGAAAAATTATTATTATTATTAAAAAAATTATAATTATTAATTTTATGTTTAGTTTAGTTTTTAAATAAATTAGGAGGGACTTATAGTGTGGGAAAAGTCCTGGGCTCGGCCCAGGGCTCTAGCAAAAAAAATTAAATTTTGCTTACTTAGGGAAAACTGAGCATTAGGCCTTATAATTAAATTGGGCTAAGTTTAGGCACAAAGGAAGTGCCTGGCCCAGTGATGAGACATGTTAGGCAGTAGGAAGAGGAGTTGGGGTTCGATTCCCAGCGTGCGCAAGTGTGGTTTCTTTTTTTTACAAGCAGGGATCGTCCTAAGAAGGCCTTAAAAGAAGTTGTGACCGGAGTATGCCACAAGAGTGCCTGTGGCACAGTGGCAGCAGCGTGCTAAGGGGTCTAAGTGGGCGCAAGTTCAAACCCAAGGGCATGCGAAATTTTGGATTTATTTTTAGTAACCCGTAACTGAAGCGGATAAGGCTTATAAAAAATTGCAACGGTATTATATTGAAAGCAAAGGCGCATCGCAGTGGCCAGTAGCATGTGTGGGTACCTGGAGGTTTTGAGTTCGAGCTGTTGTGCGCGCAGAAGGGCTGCCTTTTTGCTGCGCGCGTGGGGGGAGTAGTTGTACTGGACCGAAACTCTCCCTAGCAGCAGGGTGTGTCAGCCAAGCGGTGGACTGCTGCTGATAGTGCAGGAGTTTGAATTAAATTCAAACGGTGCTAGCTAAAAACAAGTGATAAGCATTAGCCTATTAGCCGATTTTGTTTCCTTTCAATCGGTTTTTATTTTTTCTTTATTTTTTTAGCTCATCTTCTTTTCACCAATTCTTTTTCCCATATTCTTGAATTCTTTCTTTTGTTTCTCAAGGCCGAATCCATTTGTTCTTTAGTTTTTTTTTTCTTCTCTTATTTCTCTTCTATTTTTTATCAAAGCACGAACCTTCTTCTTTATTTTTCTCTTTTCTTAACACCTTGCAGCCGACTTCCACAAAAGCCGAAACCAACCTACCATTGCCGATTACCTCATCAATCAAGATCATTTTTTTTATTTTTCTTCTTTTCATATAAGCCTTTCAAAAATCGAATCTTAAACTTCTCATCCCTCTGTTGATCATCCATGTTATTTCATAAAGCCTTTTTCTTCACCTTCTGCTCCCATTTACTTCTTAAATCGAATAGACATACTCTAAGATAGTTTTGAAAGCTGAAATAGTGAGATTCGTTCTCTGCTTGTGTCTTGAGGCTAGATCTGCATCAGATCTGAGGTAGAAAAAGGTTGGAATCATTTGGGTTTAGTGGATCTTTGGTAAGTACTTAGATCTCTTCTCTATTTGGTTATTTCGGGATTTAAGGAAAAGCCGAAACCCCCTATGAAAGGTGACTGTCGATTGGGGCTAAAGGCTCTATAAATCTTATTATTCGTATTGTTATGTGTTGGTGTAGATTAAAGACTGTCAATCAAGGGGCTTTGGAAGGCTAGGACTATTTGGGTGACTAGATCTAGATCTAGTCATAGTTTCGGCAAAGAGGAGAAATCGTGTAGGAGATCTCATCGGTAAAATCGCAAATCAGGTGTGTAAACAAACACCCTTATGTAGTCTAAATCGGCAAAAGCCGAAAAGCTAAAATACCAAAATTCTGACATTTCGTGGGCTTGTGAGCATGTGAGCGCTCGTAAGTTGATTGGAAATCATGAGATTTGTAATCGCAAGTGGTAAGATGAATGAGTGCGCAATTTCGTGCACTTCAGTAAATTTGGGCCTCGATGGGTTGAAATTGGGCCCAATGGGCTAACGGGCCCATATGGGAAAAAGTAAGCTGTAAGTGTGTTCTGATATACTGTAGGTTAAGACTGTTAAACTAGACTTAGAATTTGGGCTAAACGGGCTAACATGGCTAAGTGACACTGTAGGGCCATTAGGGGTTTTAGGGCCCAATGACTGTAATCTACTAAAATGGGCTAAATAAGCTACTGAGATAAAAGTTAGACTATTACTGATTAAAATGTGCATGAAACCCTAGGAACTGGCATAATTACTGAAATATCCCTTATGGGTGGAAAATTACGATTTTTCCCTAGGTGCAAAATAACCGTTATACCCCTAGGGCTAAATCTGACTGAAATGCATGTTTTACTGTTTCTGTTCACTACATGATTATCTGTTGCATGGGACTGGGTTATTGATGGAGGAAGTACTGATAATGGCTTGACCACGTACTGAAGGAGCTTTGCCTCGTTATACTGTTATCTGAGCAGCTATGCTGTAACTATAGAGTGTAGGGCTGGGTGGGTTGAGTTATTCCCCACATGGTGTGTAGGGCTGGTACGGGTGGAGTGTAGCGGTTGGACCTAGGTTGGGTTTGGGCTTGCGTTCATGGTTGATATCTGTTATGTTACTGTAGTGGGCCTATGGGCTGTACTGTTATCTGAAAAGGGCTAAGGCCCAGTTTACTGTATCTGAATGGGGCTTTGGCCCAGTTATTACTGAGACTAGTCAGGGCTTAGGCCCAGTGGGCCTGAGCTGATGTGGGCTTCGGATGGGTTTTCTTTACACACTGAGTTTCCAAAGTCACCCATTTTACTTCCATCCATGTAGGTGAGCCCTAGATTGGTGGACTTGGAGCTGGGAAGGATTCAGAGTGGCCATATGGACTATAATTAATTAATTAAGTTTTTTTATTTTATTTTATTTTATTTTATTTTCGTATTTATTTTAAATTATTTTCATTATGGTTTGGGTTGTAATAAGGCCGCTTTAATTATTTTGGTTCTTCAACTTTTTATTTATACTTTACCTCTAATGCGATGAACAAAGCTGCGCGAGTTTTCTTAAAATTTATTCAAACGTTTTCAAATTCAATCACACGTTTCAAACGAGTAACAAAGTTAAATTTTATAATAAATCTCTTAAAAACTGGTAGTGGATAGGATGTTCACCAATAAACCGGGAATTTCTCTTAAGACTTTAATATCAGTTTTACAAAGCTCGCCCTAATCTTAATAACTAGGTCACATGGTTAGTTGTGGGTAATGTGACACACCAGACTTGGCTCTAGCGTCTGGGCCGGGTTTGGGGTGTTATAGTATTTTTGGCCCAGGCTCGGCCCGACCCGAATTCACTAAAGGACAAAAAAATATACTATTTTCTTTTTGTTTTTGAATGTTATTTTCTTGACGTTTTCTCCCTATTTTGCTATCACATTACTATTATGTTGCTACTATTTTGTTGTTATTGTTTGGATATTGTATAAAACTTATTTTATTGTTAATTTTGTTATTATTTTAAAGGCATTTGTTAATTTTGTTATTATTTTAGAAGTATTTGCTTGTTAGGTTGCATCTATCTTAGTGTTATTTAAGTCTACATATTTTTTAAAATTAATTTTCAATTTTTTGGGAAATATTTATTTTGATTTTTTAGTATTTTTGATGTATTATATATGTTTAAAAATTATATAAAATAATATAAAAAATTAATACCGGCCCGGCCAAGGTTTAAGCATTTTTATATGGGTTGGGCTTGGGCAAAATTTTAGGCCTATTTTTTGGGCCCGGCCCAGCCCGAGCCTGATGGATGGGCCTAAATTTTTAGTTAAGCCCGGCCCGAACCCCTGCCCAGCCCGGCCCATGAGCACCTCTACTCACAACTAAGGCACTCAATTGCCATAATGCATATCATTCTCATCCATCATTACTCTACTTAAACTTGCAATGTTGCACATTCATGAACTTCATCTTCATTGTATAAAAATATAATTTAGGCAATATTAGGCCATTTCCAAAGGCCATTACAACTCTACTGAGTAATATCAAAGTCAACACCCTTGGCTACTCAAAATGACACTTAACAAAATAATCAACCCTCCTATACATGTCATACATCAAAATAGCTATCTTTGCTATACCAAAAGAATGGCTTGATAGTGTGACCTTGATCTCTGACTTGGACGATCCCCTAGCTGGTTCAGTAAATCTACATGAAAGAGGGAAGGATAGAAGTAAGCACATAAAATGCTTAGTAAGTTGCATGAATAAAATAGCAACAAAAATCATGAAATATCACTCAAATAAGTTATCATGAAATTCATATAGTATCTTACTTATCCTCTTGACTTACTCAATCATATACTTACTCATGCTTTTCATGGTGTATTTCTCATAACAATGTACTTTCAATATCTCATACTTATTGGTATTACCTGCAACACTCAACATGAAACTTTAGCCTTTCTCTTGAAACTTATCAACTTGTATACTTTTCTCCTTTAAGATTCTTTTAGAATACCGAAGGATACCCGTAAGTCAAACTCATGAGATGATGCTAATGCCATGTCCCAGACATGGTCTTACATGGGATTGCACATCGATGTCAATGTCATGTCCCAGACATGGTCATATTTGAGATCATACTCTGATGCCAATGCTATGTCACAGTTATGGTCTTACACTGGATCTCATATCAGATGCCCAGGCCATGTCCCTGACATGGTCTTACAGGGGATCCTTATCTCATCTCGATGTCGAAGCCATGCCCCAGACATGGTCTTACACGGGACCTCATCTCGGATGCCCATGCCATGTCCCAAACATGGTCTTACAGGGGATCACATCTCGATGCCAATGCTATGTCCCAGACATGGTCTTACATGGGATCTCAGTTCGGTACTGATGACATATCCCAAACATGGTCTTATACGGGACCTACAATACTCATGACATGATTACGATATCCTTTATATAATTTAAACTTGCATGTAATTTCTCTTTTCATGTTTTCATCATTTCTTGGTAGAATTTCACACATTGCCTCAACAAATCAATATCATGGAACTTATATATATAACCATACAAGATCACATCCATGTCCTCATGGGATATCATAATTTCATAAAAAGTCATCATAATAAATTTACATAACCTATGAGCTAAATTATTACATACAACTTACCCCAAGTCCAAAATGCGGGCGAATGCTCGGTTTAGTCCATGACTTTACTTTTACCCCAGTTTTGGCCCGGGCTTCGTGTTTCTTGATCTAAAATGACAATTTTAATTTATTTAGTACCCACATTGACTAAATAGCTCATAATTGACATTTTTGCAAAATTTATAATTTTGCCCCTAAACTTTTGCATATTTGCAAAATAGTCCCTTGACTCGTATAATGAAATGTTTTTATTCTCCTGGCTACCCAAGCTTAGCCGACACTTACTAGTGTCCATAAAAGTCCACATTGCTCATAATTTCATACTTTTACTACACATTTTCATACTTTACAATTTGGTCCTTATTAGGGACTTTCATGAAAACTCACTTAGAGAAAGGTGTTTACTACACTTTAATCTTTCATTTTCTACCACTAAGCATCAAAATACTTGCATGTCATGCATGGGTATTTTTTGAATATGGACCCTAGCTCAAATTAGTGGTAGAAATAGCTAGATTAGGCTACGAGGATTTCAAAAATACAAAAAGCATGAAAAACGGGGCTTGGAGTCACTTACTTGGAGCTTGAAAATGAAGAAAACCCTAGCTATAGAGAGCTTGTGATTTTTGGCACTCAAGGGGAAGAAGATGGACACTTTTTGCTTTCTTTTTCCATTTTTATTTCATTTATTTTCTAAATGACAAAAATGCCCTTTCTTTAGAATTTTACCCTTCCATGGGCAATTTTGTCCATAGTGCCAAAAATTGGTCTAATTGCCAATTAAGGACTCCTAATAATTTTTCTAATACCAATTCATCCTTAATGCTTCTAGAAACTCAATTTTGAAACTTTGGCAATTTAGTCCTAAAGGACAAATTAATCACTATTTCATGAAATTTCCTTCATGAAATTCTCTCACTATCATACAAGCATATCATAAACTCAATAATAATCATAAAATCTATTTTTCTACTTCGGATTTGTGGTCTCAAAACTACTATTCCAACTAGGCACTAATTCGGGATGTTATAGATTAAATGGCTTCATGAATGAAAGTATATAGAGTAATATGGTAAATATACCATATTATATATAAGTGGGCGTTTGGCTTTGTTTTATTATGAAAATATGTATATTTTATTAATTAATTAAAACAAATTAAAAGGTAATAAAATAAGTTAAAAATATCATCTTTTACCCTTTATTGTTTAGCTGAATTTGAGAAGGAAGAAAGCCATTGATAAACCTTCAAGCTACGGCCAAACTTCATAGGATGCATATAAGTCTATTTTAGCCCCATTTCTTGTAATTTTTTAGTTTTTAAGATCGTTGCAACTAGGTCCAGCTAGTCCATAACTTCGACTTTGAAAATGTTAAAGATTCTAAATTTTTCCATTGATGAATCTTGTGATTTTTTATGTTAAATGATAAATTTGTAATGTTGATTGATAATTAAAAGTATTTTGTTAAGTGATTTTTTGATGAATTTATCGATTAGGGACTAAATTGTTAAATTAATAAAAGTACAAGGATTTAATGTGAAATTATTGTATAAATGGGCTGTTTTGGATACCATGAACATTTGGCTAAGCTCAATTTTGGGTAAAAATGGTTAATTTGCATGTTTTAGGCTCATGGATTAAATTGAATAAAAGTAAAACTTTAGGGACAATTTTGTAAAAATGTCAAAAATGACTAAATTGCATAAAATAAATTGTTTTATTGTCTAAATTAATATATTGAATGAATTTATTAATTTAGATCAAGATCGGGTGGAAAGTTGAGAAAATGAAAAATTACCAAAATGCCCCTAAACTTTGGTATTATTATAATTTAGCCAGATAAGTTCGTATGAACTTTATTCTATATATTTTTTATTTAATTGAATGTTAATATGTGATTATATTATGTTTAAATCAATATATAGATGTTAGTATGCAATTTACCGTGTTATGAAACGACGTAAATCTAACAACGTATGATGATTACCGAGCCCCATTTGAACCTTAGGAATTCTTAGGATTTGATAAACTGTAAATTATACATATTTTTACCTCATGCTTAGCCTAATTTTTGGATGAATTATCATTGAATTTGTGGAATTTGATGCTCCTAAACCTTTAATTTCATGTTTTATATTTAGGAGAGCTTAGGGGAGTGAAAAAAAAAGAAACGGGCCTAAAACGGAGAAAATGAGCCAAAGTAAGGAATAACACAGCCTGGAAGTTCATCACACGGGCGTGTCACACGGTCGTGCCACATTAACAGGCCCGAGCACGGCCTCCACATCGACTCACACGGGTGTGGCACACTATAATATCCCGATACAAGGCCTAAACGGAATAGTGGTTACGAAACCACAAATTCGAGGTCAAAATATTTATTCCGATTGAGTTTGAAAATTTATTTTGTGTTTGCAATATTTTGTGAAATTTTCTTTACAAAATTTTATTGTTTGTGTGTCCAATTTGATAAATTGGATTAAATTGCAAAAGTAGTAAAATGTGCATTCTAGAAGGTAAAAGTGTTTAATTGAAATGTGTTTTATTTATATTTTTTATGGTTTACATTTCTATAAAATTATTTTGTAAAAATTTTGTACGAAAATTTCGATGTTTGGGCACTCAATTTAGTCAAAAGGACTAAATTGTAAAAGGTGCAAAAGTTGAGTTCTACATGTTAGAGGTGTCCAATTGTTATGAAATTTTAAATTGAAGGTCCTTAAATGGTAATTAGACCATTGGTTAATTTATTGGACAAAAATGGACATGAAATGGGTGAAAAAGATTTTTTTTAGTTAGGGGCATTTTGGTCATTTAATGATGAAATGAATTAAAAAATCAAATTAAAAGCCAATTTTTGCTCATCTTCTTCCTTAAGGCCAAAAATAGCATGAGAAAACATGGCTAGGGTTTTTCAAGCTTCCAAGCCCGATTATCAAGAAAGACATGAAATCGACCTGGATCGGGGAAAGGAAAAGATTGTGGATTAAATTGTAAAATTTCTATATTTTACACTGAGAGTTTTAGATGCTAGCTCGAGTTGGAGGTCACCGGAGATACTATCACACTATCAAGCTGAGGTTAGTATTAAAATATTCTGAAATATTTATAAGTTTATGGCATGCATAAGGACTTGAATAAATGTATATATGTTACTGAGTTGGACTAGAATGTTGGCCTAAATTAATGGAAATTTTATTGTTGTATAATACCATGTGATATGACTAATAGTAGCTATGTTGTGAGTCATAATGATACAATACATGAACGAATATGCTTGCATGTTAGTAAATGAATTAATGTATATATGATAAGAATGTGATTAGATTCTAAATTGAAAGAAGTTTTATAGCCGGTTTGTGTATTTGAAAGTGTAAAAATCCAGTGATGCCTCGTACCCTATTCCGGCATTAAACAAGGGTAAGAGGTGTTACACACACGGGCGTGTCCCTGTCATGATGAGTTCAATTTCACTCAGAACAGGCTACTTAGGGGCTAAGAAAGACATTCTAAACTCTATATAAAGACCCTAGGAGGCAACTACAAGGGTGTAGAGTAGAGGGGACGGTACAAGACAATACCGACTCAGTCCTCCTGCCAAGATAGAGAGTTAGAGGCAGGGAATTACTCGAAGGAAAGCCGATGGATCCATCTCAGAAGCCAGGATCTACATCAAGACAGAGGATCTCCCTTCTATCTTTTCAAGGGTTTTGGGTTTTCTTATGTTTTGTTATTTTCTTTATTCTGAGATATTTCTTTTTATAATTATGAACTAAAAACCCCAAATATCTAAGGGGGATGAAACCTAAGACGAATCTTGTTATTGTTATCTGAACTATATGATAAATATTTGATTTGTTCTTAATTGTGTTTTTAACTCTTGAATTGATATTTCTGGGATACTAATTTAAGTCAAATGTGCTTATACAGAGGAGCAAAAGTCCCTGTATAGGAGTAAATCCAATACAATTAAGCGGAGTTGATTGCAATCCTAGACATAGGACGACGAAAATCTGCCAGATTAGAGTCAAATCTAATATGGGAGCCATAGATCGAGTTAATGCAAGACTAGGGGTTTTGATTAGAAAGAGATTTCAATTAATCAACCTAATATTAGTTGTTCTTATCCTCGACGGAGGTATTAACATAATTTAGGGATCTCTACGGATCAAGTCAAATGAAAAAATCGTCTAGTTTACAGTTAGATAACAAGTGAAGTCTAGGTGGATTCTTCCTTAGGTATTGCCCTCATCAATCAGTTTTCCCAAAAGCAATTTCCCAATTTACTCTTTGTCGCATCCTTAGTTTAGTTTAGTGTTAATTAGTTTACACAAACCACCGTTTTATTTTTAGGCTAGATAATAGGAAGAAAGTCATTACTAGTACTTTTAGTTCCTTGGATTCGATATTCCGGTCTTGCCACTAACTATACTACTATTCGATAGGTGCACTTGCCTTTATCGTGATATTAGTTAGTTTATAGGTGCGATTAGATTTTATTACTTCATCATCACGAGATCAAGTTTTTGGCATCGTTGCCGGGGAACTGAAATATTAGGAACACTTGATTCTTATTACTTTAGCCATTCTTTACTTTTATTGCAATTTATTTTCTATTTTTATTTTAGGTTTTTATTTACTAAATTTTTCTTTATGTTTTCTTCCCTTTCAAGTATCTCTAGTTTATGACTAGAAGAAACCCAATAGGACCATTATTGTTTGACGACGATTTAGAAGGTACAGTTCGTCAAACTCGCAGAGAGATAAGAAGAAGCTTGCAATATCCAGAACAAAGTCAAGAAGAAGAACCTGAACCTACTGAACTCGCAGGAGGACCCTTAATGCTTGCATACTTTGTAACATACTAAACTTAGATGTTTGTGGTCAAAAGTGGTAAATCAATTATTCATCATGTTACAGTTGTGAATGAATGTAAAATGCCTACGTTCTCCAAAGTCAACACTTGTATCGTATTTGCTAAAGGGTCGTCATTTTTTATTTGTCACTTATGTTTATGTTGCTTAAAGACAAGTAATGACTTATGTGTGGGGGAGTTTGATCTATCGTAATTTAGTGTAGCAGATTAAACTAATTATCACACTTTAGGAGCTTGAAAACAAGCATTTTCAGTAGATTTGAATTATGTTTTCTTAAGTTTTAATAAGTTAATCAAATGTGCAAAATTCAATCTTGTATTGCCCTTAGGGGGCTGGATGAGGCCCAAGTGAGATAATGCACTTTGTGAGTGGGCAAGAGACTTTTAGAAGGCATATTAAACTAATACTGGCTGCTACGTCACAACACAGGGTGACTGATGTTGCAACATAGGGAGTAGAATGGAGAAACCTCAAAACTGCCTTCAATGTCACGACACAGATTGAGGGTGTAGCAACATACCCCTTAATATCACTCAAGAGAAGTATACTGACTGCTATGTCATGACACAGGTCTTGGTGTGTCGTGACACCAAATCTGGAATGAAAATTAAACACGAAACATGGGTGTTTTGGTCTTCACAATCAAAATTAAAGCTGAAAATGTCAACTAAACTAGGCTTGAAGACAACGATCACCTGAACTCTACAAATACGCTCATTTGGCACATGTTATGAACATCATTCACTTAGCCTAAATTTTATTTAGTAAAATTATATTAGTTTTTCTTTCATTTTTTAGGTCTTAAGATTTATTTCAGTTGTTTTTCGTTGTGCTTAAGATATCTAATTATGGAAACCATTCAAACTTTTTGGATTCATGATTAATTTCAGTACAATAAGGCTCTTTCATATACTCTATACTATCAATTTAATTAGCATGCTTTCTACATATATTGATTCTATATTGTCTATGAAAACCATGAGGAACTAATCCCTCTATAGGGGATTAGCGAGTGGAGGTATGATCTATTGACTATTTTGTAGGGTTACACAATGGATCAGCTATTGGGGAAAGGACAAATATAAAACAAACCCTAGGCTTGACAACCCTGGGAAGCCATCAAGGTGGGAATTAACCCAAATTTGGTATGGCTTATCCGTGAACAGGTTCACCCCAAGCTAGTCTGGACTGTGAGGTTGGAAGATAAGCAGTCCTTGCTGACTCATTATGCTAGCGCAAGATCGGAAGATCCTACTAAGGTAGCAACTAGTTGATTGATGAGGAACCTGAAACGATAGTTGATGAGGATTACTGAAGCAAGCTAATCACCCATAATCAAGATCTGATTTATTCTCCTTTTCTATCTCTTGAAGTTTATTCCTTTTTGATATTTTGTTTTATTATTATAAAAACCCTAAAAATATTTTATTTTATGCTTTCATCCTATAACTAATTTAAAGTACTAAATAGATTTTTTTAGTGTTTAGGTTAGAATTGATCTGGCACTCGGCTCCCTTTGGTACGATCCTCGGAGTACTCACCTATATTATTGTAAAACTAGATTACAATTTAACCTGTATACTTGCGGATACCACCTTGTATTTCTATATTTTATTGCAGTATTCACACTCTAGGCGTTAGGAAATACAGAAACAGTTACATATTCACAATCAAACTGAAACAAAAACATAAACTCATGCAAGCTCATCAACTTATTGAGAAAAGCATCCCTTTTACCTACATAATGCTTGCAGATTGATACTGAGGCATCGTTAGAACTTATTTAATACTATGGTCTTCCACCTTTTTTATGACGAATACTTTTCCAAGAATTTTATTCTTCATTACTCATTCTTCCATGAGGAACTAATCCTTGTTTGGGGGATTAGCGAGTGGAGGTATGATCAATTAACTATTTTGTAGGGTTACAAAATGAATCAGATGTTTGGAAAAGACGAGCATGAAACCAAACCTAGGCTTGAAAACCCAAGGAAGTTAAAAAGGTGGGAGTTAACTCAAATTTGGTATGACCCATCCGTGAACACCTTCACCCTAAGCTAGTCTGGACTGTAAGGTTAGAAGATAAGTAGTCCTTGTTGACTTATTATGTTAGTGGAAGATCAGAAGATCCTACTAGAGTAGCAACTAGTTGATTGACGAGGAACTTGGAACGATAGATGATGGGGATTACCAAAGCGAGCTAATCACCCATAATTAAGATTTGATTCATTCTACTTTTCTACCTCTTGAAGTTTATTCATTTTAAATATTTTGTTTTATTATTATAAAAACCCTAAAAATCATTTATTTTATGCTTTCGTACTATAACTAATCTAAAGTATTAATTAGATCTTTTAGTGTTTTGGTTAGATTTGATCTAGCACTCGCTTCCCTTAGGTACGATCCTCAAAGTATTCACCTACATCGTTGTAAAACTAGATTACAACTCAACCTATATGCTTACGGATGTCTACTTGTATTTCTATATTTTTTACAGTATTCATATATTCACAATGAACCTAAAAAAAAAACATAACCTCATATAAGCTCATCAGAACTTATTAAGAAAAGCTTCCATTTTACCTGCACAATGCTTGCACATTGATACTAATGGATCGTTAGAACTTCTTTAATAATATGGTTATCCAACTTATTTACGGCAAATACTTTTCCCAAAATTTTATTCTTCATTCCTCATTCTTCCATGAGGAACTAATCCCTCTTTGGGATATTAACTAGTGGAGGTATGATCGATTAACTGTTTTGTAGGGTTACTCAACAGATCAGCTATGTAGGAAAGGACGAGCATGAAACAAAACCTAGGCCTAACAAGCCCAGGAAGTTCAAGGTAAGAATTAACCCAAATTTGGTATGGCCTATCCGTGAACACCTTCACCAAGCCAGTATGGATTGTGAGGTCAGAAGATAAGTAGTCATTGCTGACTCGCTATGTTAGTGCAAGATCAAAAGATACAACTAGGGTAGAAACTAGTTGATTGACAAGGAACCTAAAACGACAGTTGTTGGGGATTCTCGAAGCTAACTAATCACCCATAATCAAGATTTGATTCATTTTCCTTTTCTATCTCTTCAAGTTTATTCCTTTTTAATATTTTTTTATAATTATAAAAACCCTAAAAATCCTTTATTTTATGCTTTTATACTATAACTAATTCAAAGTACTAATTACATCTTTTAGTGTTTAGGTTAGAATTATTCTAGTACTCACCTTCCTTGGGTACAATCCTCAAAGTACTTTAATAATATGGACTTCTAACTTGTTTCTGGACAATAGATTTCTGAAATTTTATTCTTCGTTCCTCATTTTTCCATGAGGAACTAATCCTTGTTTGAGGGATTAAGAAGTGGAGTATGATCTATTGACTATTTTGTAGGGTTACATAACAAATCAACTGTTCGGGAAAGGACGAGCATGAAACAAAACCTAGGCTTGACAACCCCAGGAAGTCATCAAGGTTGAATTAACCCAAATTTGGTATGGCCCATCGGTCACCACCTTCACCCCAAGCAAGTCTTGACTATGAGGTCTGAAGATAAGTAGTCCTTGTTAACTCGTTATGCTAGTGCAAGATTGGAAGATCCTACTAAGGTAGCAACTAGTTGATTGACGAGGAACCTGAAACGACAGTTGATGGGGATTACCGAAGCGAGCTAATACCTCAAAATCAAGATTTGATTCATTCTCCTTTTCTATTTCTTGAAGTTTATTCCTTTTTAAGATTTTGTTTATTATTATAAAAACCCTAAAAATCCTTTATTTTATGCTTTCATACTATAACTAATTCAAAGTACTAATTAGATCTTTTAGAGTTTAGGTTAGAATTGATCTTGCACTCGCCTCCCTTGGGTACTGTCTTGGGAGTATGGACATACATCGTCGTACAACTATATTATAACTCGACCTCTGTGTTTGAGGATATGACCTTTTATTTCTATATTTCACAATCAACCTGAAACAAAAACATAAACTCATGTAAGCTAATCAAAACTTATTGAGAAAAGCACCCCTTTTACCTACACAATGCTTGCACAATGTTACTGAAGGATTGTTTCAACTTCTTTAATAATATGGTGTTCCAACTTGTTTCTAGGGAATACTTTTCCCAGAATTTTATTCTTCATTCCTCATTCTTCCATAAGGAACTAATCCCTCTTTGGGGGATTAGAAAGTGGATGTATGATCTATTAACTGTTTTGCCTGGTTACTCAACGAATCAGCTTTTTGGGAAAGGATGAGCATGAAGCAAAACCTAGGCCTGACAACCTCAGGTAGTCATTGATGTATGTCGTGATAAGTTTTAAATTCTTATGATCGTACCTAGAAACTAACTATTACCACGAATAAGGCAAGCGCACCTATCAAACAGTAGTATAGTTTAGTGGCAAGACCGAAATGTCGAACCCAAAGGAATTAAAAGTACTAGTAATAGCTTTCTTCCTATTATCTAGCCTAAAATAAAGGGGAGTTGTTTTTAATCTAAAATCTAACTAAACTAAAGACGCGACAAATAATAAATTGGGGAAATACTTTGGGAAAACTAATCTATTAAGACAACACCCAAGGAAGAATCCACCTAGACTTCACTTGTTATTTAACTCTAAACTAGACGATTTATTTATTCGACTTGATCCGTAGAGATCCCTAATTATGTTAATATCTCTGTCGAGATTAAGAACAACTAACCCTAGGTTGATTAATTGAAATCTCTTTCTAATTAAAAACCCTAGTGTTGCATTAACTCGATCTATAGATCCCTTTATTCGATTTAACTCTAATCTGGTAGAGTTTCGTCGTTCTATGTCTAGGATTGCGAGCAACTCTGCTTAATTGTGTTAGATCTACTCTTAAACAGGGACTTTTGCCCCACTAAATAAGCACATTCGACTCAAATTAATATCCTCAAATATTAACTCAAGAATTAAAAATACAATTAAGAACAAATCGAATATTTATCATATAGTTCAGATAACAATAACAAGATCCGTCTTAGGTTTCATCCCCCTTAGGTATTTAGGGGATTTAGTTCATAATAATAAAGGAAAACGTCTCAAAATAAGGAGAACAACAAAACATAAAGAAAACCCAAAACTCCTGGGAGAAATTTAGGAAGATCTTCAATATTGATATAGATCCTTGCTTCCGAGATGGATCAATCGGCTTTCTTCGAGTAATTTCTTGCTCTTTACTCTGTGTGTTCATTTTAGTTCTATAACACCCCAAACCCGGCCCAGACGTTATGGCCAGATCTGGTGCACATAGACGATTTTTTCACAGCCGGTTACTTTGACAAACTGCTATGTTATCTATTGTAAATCTATGCCTAGTAAATTGTAAGTTTTGAGTAAAGTCAAATTTAAAACTATTTTTTTGTTATCTTGAGTTATTTAGACAAACTCCCATTTGTTGTCGTTTGTTATCATATCAACCAACCATTACGTAAGGTTTGTTTAAAAACGTTTGATTTTAATTTTTAAAAACCTGAGTACCCCAGTCTACCGCTTTAAAGAAAATAGTAATGTAACCAAAATCAAACACCCATAGTGGCCTTATTACAAAATAATTCTAAAATTAAAATAATGATAAAAATAAAGTAAAGTGAAATCCTGAAGCAAAAATCATGTGGCCGCCCCGAGTCCCTCGCAGTTCCAAATCCTGTATGGTTGGGGGTTACCTGCATAAGTGAAAATAAAAGGGTGCATTTTTGAAAACTCAGTGTGTAATTTCCCTAACCAACAACAGAGATCAGGCATACAGAATAGTCTAGGCCGAAGCCAAATTCAGATATAGATCAGTCGGGGCCTTGGCCCTATTCAGAAACAGAGTGGGCCTTAGGCCCATTAAAACACAGAACAGAACAGATGCATAACCCAACCCAGTCCAGCCCATCACACCACCCGTACCAGCCCATCACACCATGTGGGGAATTACTCAACCCACCCAGCCTACACACCACTTCGCAGCCAAGCTGCTAAAATCAATTATCGTGGCAGAGCCACCAGAACAGAATTACGTGGCGAAGCCACTAAACAAAATACGTGGTAGTGCCACTATACAAAACTTCCTCCGAATCCAATCCTAACCCCATGCAGACTAATAGTACCACATGTCACATGCCTACAGATTCACAGATACAAATTCAACATACATAAATCAGACAATCTACTATTAGGGGTATAACAGTCATTTGGTTACTAGGGGTAAAATGGTAATATTACTCTTCAGGGGTATTTTGGTCATTTTACTAAGTCTCGGTGTCTCAGCACTTAATATGACCTTCTAGCAGGTCTAATGTTGCGTCGAGCAACATAAAAAGTCCATATAGTCACATACCCTAATGGGCCCGGTGAGCCCACACGCTCGTGTGGCCCGCTCAAATCCAATTTCATGTTCCGTATTACAGATCTTAACATCTATTGTACCAGATATCACTTACCACATAACTTTACCCATATGGGCCCGTAGGCCCATTGGACCCCTTTTGGCCCATCGAGGCCCAGAACAGCCCAAGTGCACGAGAACGCGCACAATAGTTCTTACAGTCAGACGCCCACGATTTGTGGGTTCGGATCAGCCCACGAGCGTTCACACGCCCGCAAGACCTCAAAATGCCGACATTTCGGCATTTCGGCATTTCAACTTTTCGGCTTTTCAGCTTTTGCCGATCTATGCTATTAGAGGGTGTCGTTACACACCTGAAATGTCCCACTTGCTATACTCCTTGATCCCAGTACCTAAAGTCTACAACGATCCATTATCAGCCATACATAGAGCAATCGAAACCAATATATTGTGACACCTTACCAACTCAATATACTTACCAATCTTCCAATACTGCACCCTCCTTGATCCACGCCCTCGATATCCTCTTTCCAAAATCCTTAACCTTTAACCAAAAATAGTTCATCAGTCACTCTAAAGGCATAACCTTTAACAAAAGAGAGGATTTAAGACACTTACCACATGCGATAGATCTAACTCTGTAAGAGAGTAATCGGCTCACACCCCTTATCCTCAACGTCGCCCAACTACCAAGAAGTGACTGCCGGTTTAACAAACGAAACCAAATCAAGAAAGCACAAGAGCGACACACACACGGCCAAAGTAGAAAAGAAAACAAAAGAGAAAATGTGCTTGGCTTAGAAGACAAATCAAAAAGAATAGGCGATTGAAAAAGGAGAAATCGGCTTTGTGAAAAGATTCGAGAAGATTGAGTAGTTTCGATAGAGACAAAATAGAGATGAAGAGAATGGAAATGGTTGTGAGAAGAGGGATTCAGTTGGTAGCAATAGGTGACAGTTATGAATTGATTGAGAAAATGAGAGTGAAGTTTTGGCTTAGATCCAAACGCATGAACAAATAAAGAGAAGAAAAAGAGGAGAAGAAGGGCAAATTTTCTTCTCCAAGGTTCCCCAATTTCGGCCAACTCTTCCCTCACACCTCAATCCCTAAATTTTCTCCTCGATTTTCTCCCTGATTTACTCACCTTTGAATTTAGATAACAAGCTTTAATCATCAACCTTACCCCCTTATCAAGTCAACAACCACTTGATAGAGTTTGCCCTCACTCCACCTCTTGCCGCCCACTCATAGCAAAAATACTAACCTTTCGCTTGCAAAGAGACTTGAACCACAGCTTTCCCACTAGCTAAATCACGCCACACCAAGCCCCACATGTAGCGCCCCTTGCCACTCCAACGCAGGGCTTTTTATGCTAAGAAACCACATCATTAGTTTATAAGCCCTACCTTCTAGCGTTTAGATCCCCTTAAAGCTAAAATTTAAAATTTTATCAGGGGTTGGGCCTAAACCTAGGCCTTCCAAAGGCCCCCTAGAGACACTCAAAACATCAATTAACATACCCAAGCATGTAAATGTCAATTCAAGCAAAAATTCTGAAACTCTAAAATTTGGGGTGTTACAAGTTCTCTCTTAGGGTGTTTATATAGACTTTGGAATACCCTTCTTAGCCCCTAAGTAGCTTTTTCCGCGTGAAATTGAAACTCGTCATGACAGGGACACGCCCGTGTGGCATGCCCGTGTGAATCGGGCCCAGGCCGTGTTTAGGTCTGCTAATTTAGCACGGGCGTGTGGTATACCCATGTGATGAACCTTTAGGCCGTGTTGATTTCTCACTTTGGCCCATTTTCTTTGTTTTTGGCTTATTCCTTGCTCTTTTCTCTTCCTTATGCTCACCTAAGTATAAAACCTGAAATTAAAGGATTAAGGGCATCAAATTCCACGAATTTAATGATAATTCATCCATAAATGTGCCAAATGTGGGATAAAAATATGTATATATTATAGTTTATCGGTCATTAAGGTGGGAATTAGCACAAATTTGGTATGCCCCATTAGTGAACACGTTCACCCCAAACCAGTCTGGACTATGAGGTCGAAAGATAAGTAGTCCTTGGTAACTCGTTATGTTAGTGGAAGATCAGAAGATCCTACTAGTGTAGAAACTAGTTGATTGACGAGGAGCCAAAAATGATAGTTGATGGGAATTACTGAAGCGAGCTAATCACCCATAATCAAGATTTGATTCATTCTCATTTTCTATCTCTTAAAGATTATTCCTTTTTTAATACTTTGTTTTATTATTAAAAAAACCCTAAAAATCCTTTATTTTATGCTTTCATACTATAACTAATTTAACATGCTAATTAGATATTTTACTATTTAGGTTAGAATTGATCTAAGACTCACCTTTCTTGGGTACAATCCTCAGAGTGCTCACCTACATCATTATAAAACTATATTACAACTTGACCTGTATACTTGCAGATATAGCCATGTATCTCTATATTTCATTACAATATTCACACTTTGGACGTTAGTACGTACGGAGGTGGTCATATATTCACAATAAACCTAAAACAAAAATATAAACTCATGTAAGATCATCAAACTTATTGAGAAAAACATCCCTTTTACTTGGACAATGCTTACATATTGTTATTGAAGGATCATTTCAACTTCTTTAATAATATGGTCTTCCAACTTGTTCTTAGCGAATACTTTTCCCAGAATCTGATTCTTCATTCCTTATTCTTCCATGAGGAACTAATCCCTCTCTGGGGGATTAGCGAGTGTAGGTATGATCTTTTAATTGTTTTGTTGGGTTACTCAACAGATCAGCTTTTTAGGAAAGGACGAGCATAAAACACCTAAGCCTAACAACCCCAGGTAGTCATCAAGGTGGGAATTAGCCCAAATATCGTATACCCCATCTGTAAACACCTTCACCCCAAGCCAGTCTGGACTGTGAGGTCGAAAGATAAGCAGTCCTTGCTGACTCGTTATGTTAGCACAAGATTGGAAGATCCTACTAGGGTAGCAATTTGATAATTGACAAGGAACCTAAAATGACATTTGATGGGGATTCCGAAGCGAGCTAATCACTTAAAATCAAGATTTGATTTATTCTCCTTTTCTATCTCTAGAAGTTTATTCTTATATTTGATTTATTCTCCTTTTCTATCTCTTGAAGTTTATTCTTAGATTTGATTTATTCTCCTTTTCTATCTCTTGAAGTTTATTCTTTTTTAAGATTTTGTTTTATTATTATAAAAACCCTAAAAATCCTTTATTTTAAACTTTGATACTATAACTAATTCAAAGTACTAATTAGATCTATTAGTGTTTAGGTTGGAATTGATCTTGCACTCTCCTCCATTGAGTACTATCCTCGGAGAATGCACCTACATCGTTGTAAAACTATATTACAACTATACCTATATACTTGCGGATACTGCCTTGTATTTCTATATTTTATTACAATATTCACACTCTGGACATATTCACAATCAACCTAAAACAAAAAAAAAAACTCATGTAAGCTTATCAGAACTTAGTGAGAAAAGCATCCCTTTTACCTACACAATGCTTGCACATTGTTACTAAACGATCGTCTAAACTTTTTTCATAATCTGGTCTTCCAAGTTGTTTTTGGCAAATATTTTTCGTAGAATTTTATTCCTCATTCCTCATTTTTCCATGAGGAACTAAACCCTCTTTTAGGGATTATTGAGTAGAGGTATGATCTATTGACTATTTTTTAGCGTTACTCAACGGATCAGTTGTTTGGGAAAGGACAAACATGAAACAAAACCTTGGCCTGAAAACCTTAAGAAGTCATCAAGGTACTAATTAGATCTTTTAGTGTTTAGGTTAGAATTGATTTTGCACTCACATCCCTTTTGGTACTGTCCTCGGAGTATACACCTACATCGTTGTAAAACTTTATTACAACTAGACTGTATACTTGCAGATACCACCTAGTGTTTCTATATTTTATTACAGTATCCACACTCTGGATGTTAGTACGTCCAGAGGCGGTCACATATTCACAATCAACCTGAAACAAAAAAATAAACTCATGTAAGCTCATCAAAACTTAGTGAGAAAAGCATCCATTTTACCTACACAATGCATGCACATTATTCTTGAACGATCATTTGAACTTTTTACATAATCTGGTTTTCTAACTTGTCTCTAGAGAATTTTTTTCCCAGAATTTTATTCCTCATTCCTCATTCTTCCATGAGAAACTAATCCCTCTTTCAGGGATTATTGAGTGGAGGTATGATCTATTGACTATTTTTTAGGGTTACTCAATGGATCAGTTGTTTGGGAAAGGACAAACATGAAACAAAACCTTGGCCTGACAACCCTAAGAAGTCATCAAGGTTGGAATTAACCCAAATTTGGTATGGCCCATCGGTGAACACCTTCACCCCAAGCTTGTCTGGACTGTGAGGTTGGAAGATAAGCAGTCCTTGCTGACTCATTATGTTAGCTCAAGATTAGAAGATCCTACTAAGGTGGCAACTAGCTGATTGACAAGGAACCTAAAATGATAGTTGATGCGGATTACCGAAGCGAGCTAATCACTCAAAATCAAGATTTGATTCATTCTCCTTTTCTATTTCAAGTTTATTCCTTTTTAAGATTTTGTTTTATTATTATAAAAACCTTAAAAATCCTTTATTTTATGCTTTTGTACTATAATTAATTTAAAGTACTAGTTAGACCTTTTAGTGTTTAGGTTAGATTTGATCTTGCACTCGCCTCCCTTGGGTACTATCCTCGGAGTATGCACCTACATCGTTGTAAAACTATATTACAACTAGACTTGTATGATTATGGATACCACCTTGTATTTTTATATTTTATTACAGTATTCATGCTCTAGACGTTAGTACATCCAGAGGTGATCGAATATTCACAATCAACTTGGAACAGAAAAAATAAAATCTTGTAAGCTCATTAGAACATAGTGAGAAAAGCATCCCTTTTACCTACACAATGCTTGCACATTGTTACTGAATGATCGTTTGAACTTTTTGCATGCTATGGTCTTCCAACTTGTTTCTGGCGAATATTTTCCCAGAATTTTATTCCTTATTCCTCATTCTTCTATGAGGAACTAATCCCTCTTTCGGAGGTTACCGAGTTGAGGTATGATCTATTAACTATTTTTTAGGGTTACTCAACAGATCAATTGTTTAGGAAAGGACAAACATGAAACAAAACCTAGGCCTGACAACCCTAAGAAGTCATCAAGGTTGGAATTAACCCAAATTTGGTATGGCCCATTAGTGAACACCTTCACCCCAAGCTTATCTGGACTGTGAGGTTGGAAGATAAGCAATCCTTGCTGACTCATTATGTTAGCTCAAGATCAGAAGATCCTACTAAGGTAGCAACTAGCTGATTGACGAGGAACCTGAAACGACAGTTGATGGGGATTACCGAAGCGAGCTAATCACTCAAAATCAAGATTTGATTCATTCTCCTTTTCTATTTCTTCAAGTTTATTCCTTTTTAAGATTTTGTTTTATTAAAAACCTTAAAAATCCTATATTTTATGCTTTCGTACTACAACTAATTCAAAGAACTAATTAGATCTTTTAGTGTTTAGGTTAGAATTGGTCTTGCACTCGCCTCCCTTGGGTACGGTCTTGGGAGTATGCACATACATCGTCGTAAAACTATATTACAACTCGACCTTTATATTTGCGGACCGCCTTGTATTTCTATATTTCAATATAGTATTCCCTCTTTAGACGTTAGTATGTACGTAGGCGGTCACATATTCACAATCAACCTGAAACAAAAACATAAACTCATGTAAACTCATCAGAACTTATTAAGAAAAACATCCCTTTACCTCCACAATGCTTGCACATTATTACAGAATGATCATTTGAACTTTTTTCATAATCTGGTCTTCTAATTTATTTTTGGCGAATATTTTTCCCAGAATTTTATTCCTCATTCCCCATTCGTCATTGAGGAACTAATCCTTTTTTGTGGGATTAGTGAGTGGAGGTATGATTAATTAACTATTTTTTAAGGTTTCTCAACGGATCAGTTGTTTGGGAAAGGACAAAGCTAGAACAGAGCTTAGGGCTAACAACCACAGGAAGTTATTAAGGTGCAAATTAACCAAAATTTAGTACGGCCCATCTGTGAACAACTTCACCCCAATCCAGTCTTGACTGTGCGGTTAGAAGATAAGTAGTCCATGCTGACTCATTATGTTAGTGGAAGATCAAAAGATCCTACTAGGGTAGCAACTAGTTAATTGACAAAGAACCTGAAATGACAGTTGATGGGGATTACTGGAGTGAGCTAATCACCGAGAATCAAGATTTGATTCATTCTCCTTTTCTATCTCTTAAATTTTATTCCTTTTTAATATTTATTATTATAAAAACCCTAAAAATCCTTTATTTTATGCTTTCGTTCTATAACTAATTTAAAGTACTAATTAGAACTTTTAGTGTTTAGGTTAGAATTGATCTAGGACTCGCTTCCCTTTGGTACGGTCCAGTGTTTAGGTTAGAATTTATCTAGCACTCTCCTCCTTGGGTACAATCCTTGGAGTACTCATCTAAATCATTGTAAAACTATATTAGAACTAGACCTGTATACTTGTGGATATCGCTTTGTATTTCTATATTTTATTACAATATTCACACTTGGACATTTGTACGTCCGGAGGCGGCCATATATTCACAGTAAACCTAAAACATTGACATAAACTTATGTAAGCTCATCAATATTTAGTAAGAAAAACATCCCGTTTACCTACTGTAACGCTAAGGTTTTTGCAAGTGTACACAGTCGTTATCAAGTAATAAATATCGAGTAATTGTATCCACAAGGATTGTATTTGTGTTAAGTCACTTAATTGTAAAATTATAATAACAACTTGGTAAATAAAAACACAATATGATTTGGAAATGTTGATTGAAATTAAGTTTATCAAACTAAATGCAATGATCCCTAATGCAATTTATCCTACATATGCAACTATATGAATGAAATAGATTTTAGCAGAATTAAACACAATTTGCAACAATTATAACATAAATAAAATAGGACAATTACTTTAATTAAACTTAATTTATCATCAACATGCTTAATAATATTAGGAAAAACATTCCATGGCAACTCGATCTTTCATGAGTTTGGAAACCACACTAGGTCCTTTCAGAATCCTTTACTTAGTAAATGTGCATATTACTCATCCTTATTTACTAAGGGTTTCTTAACATTCAAGGTTGGTAACAGGGATGTGTCAGGTTTGAAACAGTTTAATCACACAAATCTAAAACCTATGCAGATAACAGAGCTTGGTTAGAGTTGTTATGCAACCTACAATTTAATCGGGTCAGGATCTAAATTTAGCATGCACATTTCAGTTATGTGTCCATTCATCGTCGTCTGGTCAGGATCGCTTAGCTAATTCAGGTACATTCCAATCATGTACAAACGAAATACAGACTTAATTTTAATTGAAAACATGATCGATTGAGGCACAAATATTATAAGAATGAATCTAATAAATATTATTTAATCAAAGCAATCATCCTAGCTTAAATAAAATTAAGCTATCATTGTTGTAAACAAGAACAAAGAACACATAGCAAATATTTTTAGATTAAATTAAAGAAAAGAAAGATTAAACCCAATTCAAAGTGGCTATCACCCAAGACTCTGAATGATGAGGGCTCCTTCATTCCCTCACTTTGCTCCTATGCTTATGGCTCTCCAAGGTGGCCGACCAAGGGCTCTTTAAGAGGCTTAATTGCTAAAGTCTCTATGAGGAGATGATGCTAGGCGTGGGAAGATGGAAGAATTGAGAGAAGAGAGAAAGATGAGAATGAGAGATGATTGATGAAATGATGAATGATGAGGGATGAGTAGAAATGTGGAAATGAGGTCTTATTTATAGGTGAGGGGAGGAGGATAGTTTACTAAAAATAGGAGTTTTCATCTCTTCAAGTATCTTCACTAGGTGGTCAGCCATAAATTGAGGAAGTTAAGCTAATTTTTGCTCAATTTAAGTGCCATAACAACTCCGGACTAAGACTCAGTCAAGTGCAAATCTTCAAGTAAATATCTAATTTCTTCAACATTGCAAGGACCTTGTGTAATTAAACCAAAAAGTGGTTTATGGATAGCCATGTGCAGCCGAATTTTAGGTTGACTTGTCCCCAATTTAGACGGTTTGTAATCCAATAAAGCCATCAGACCTGTCCAAAATAAATTAATAAATTAGAGGACCAAAGAATAAAATTTATCCAATTTAATTAATTAATTAAAACCCAATTTATTAATGAAATATGTACGAATGAATTATTAAATATAATCTTATAATTTATTATTTAATTTAATCATGCATGGCCCACTTTATATCTTAAAAATATATTATGCTCAAAATAAATATAAAATAAGTCATTTTATGAATGAAAACTATATAATAAAGCACAAAATCATATTTTAATAATTTCTATGTCCTATTTTCATTTTTTCACATATTTCATTAATTTATTAAGCAATTACTTAGTTTTAGCAACAAATTTAAGTAAAAATGTGATGATTTACATAAGAAAAATCCTATATGTTTTTCAATTTACACGCCCCCAAACTTAAATCATTGCTCGTCCCGAGTAATGTTTATGTATAGCAAAAGGTCTAGCTAAGGCAAATGTGCTAATAGTGTAAGCAGTATCAATCTTTGTCCCATAATCATGCATTAATAACTTCATGTTCATAGATCTTCTTTATTAACAAGTAATTCATATGCAAACATTTTGAGAATTTTATACTAAGTTCAAGATATGCCAACATGAATCATGGTTTGTATGTATGTCACAGCCACAAATAATATTCTTCATTCAACATAATTTCTTATCAATCAAGCAAACAATCATAAGGCTTATTTATGATCTTCATATGTTGAACTTAGTACTTCCTCTCCACTAATGTAGGTGACATAATCATCAAATCAATAGGTCTTTTATAAGGTTGTAATGGGGCTTTGTTAAAGGTAGGAATTTTAATAGATGAGACACTTCGGTTTCAAAATCTTAACCTTTAACTTTGTCTTGGATTCCACGAAATACAACCTTTTTCTTTAAGTGAACCTTTGGAACACCCCCAAACTTATTTTGAACTCATGCTCATACATTTTTCTTTGTGGAAACTGAGCAAACTTTTCTTCACTTTTTTTTCTAAAATGAGCACATATATCTTATGAAAATTTCCTCACACCAAGATAACTTTAGTTTAGATGGTACACAAAATTAGAATAACTTAGAAAGATGGTAACATGGCTTATAATGTATGTTAATTGCAATAAACAGGCCTTTAGCTCAAAATTACAGTTTCAAGGGTCTAATATAATAAGGTTAGCTTAAAAAGGCCCAAACGATCCAACGAAATAGTGCCTATATCATTTTAGATTTTTATATGTCCTAGGATTTCACCTCAAGAAAGTTACTAAGTCAATTCTAAAGATATAAACCTTCATACATGTCTAATCTCAAGAGAAACTAAGTCTTCATGGTAAACATTACCTAAGACTAAGATCATACAAGCATTTCATTCTTCATGATAACATACATTCACACAGATAAAATCAACATTCATGCTTGCATACAAACTATTTTATTAAAAAAATTCTCTAAACATTCATTTATTAAAACATACTTATGAAAGAAATGATTGAAACATACTTGAAAAAAAATTGAGCAATTTATTTGCCTTAGCCCCTTTAAAAAGAAGCAATGTCCTCTTTGCAAGAGCAAAGCAATGAATGAAAATTGAACACCAGGTAGGGTTGTAAAGAAAGGGAGGTGAGTCATTAAGACTGCTTAAATACCAAGTCTTTCCTCATAACCCAATCCTAGACATGTTCATTCCCATTACCACATCACTTAGTCTTTTTCTTTCTAAAGAAGTATTTATTCATGCTTGCTATGTTTTATTTTGCAGAACTAAATTCTAAATACGAAAGAAATAAATTCTTATTATGAAATAAATAAATTCCTAAAGACCTAAAAATAATTAAACAAATAACAAGATAAGAATCCCCCCTTTTTATTTTCCTGGCTCATTCTCCTTGTCTTTTTTAGCTTTATTTCCGCTTGCATAGTCAGCATCCTCCGTCCATGTCTCAAAGATAGCATCTGGGAACTCAGGAACAAAAGTTGTAGAGATATTCTTTAAAGTATTTCTAATTGAATCATCTCTAATTTTTGCATATTTCTAGTAAGTTTGTTGTTGATTATGCATGAACTTGTACATATCCATTATAATTGACAACTCTAATTTCTTTCAAGTATTTGTAGAAGTCGGCATTGGAGTTGTAAATTCAGGTTCAACACTTAGCTTGACTATTTCTTCTTCTGGCTCAACCCTAAGTTTAGGATTTGCAGATCCTTCAGCTGGTCCAAGATTGCCCAGTTCCTAATCAGAATCTTCTTCTTCAGTTTCTGTAACTGAATTAGCTTCAGTTTCAGTTTCATTTGTTGACCCTTTAGTATCTGGCTTAGTTGGCTCTTCTTGCTCGCTTTGATTTAGCTCATGCACCTTCTCTACTAACCTTTCAAGATCATGATTTATAATGCACCCTTGAACATATTGCCCCTTTAGATTTGCTTGGGTTTTAACGCGGGCCTTTGCTTTTGGTTTTAGGTATTCCCTTCGGCAAGAATGGCTCCTGTACTTTCTTATAATACATTGGGATCCCAGATTTGTCACAACATCAAGCACTTGTTGGAGAAGATCCCAATTGATATTATTCATCATAGGGTAGTACTCATCTTTTTCAACATTAGTAAGTTAAACAAATCTTTGATGGACTTAGAAGTAAGAGGTACCTTTTTCTTTCAAAGGATGACCTTAGTAGTATCTTCTGTAGTCAAACTCACATAGAACTCTCGAACCAGTTCATCATCGAGAAGTGAACGAGTATCACAAAATCGTTCCCACTTCAGAGCATTGATTATCTTTCTAATCGGTACAGGAACAACCATCAAAGCATTACTTTTCAAGTTAAAACTTTTTTCTGGCATCATCGGCTGATGCTTGAAAATTGAATCAAATCTCTCTTTCACTTCTTCATCGATCAAAATCAGGTTTTCAGGAGTAGTCTTTGTCGATCTAGTTATTTTGCAAGACATCGTATCTTTTCCCGAAAATTTGGCAAAGTTTTGGCAAAAGGGGGAAAGAGAAATCGACAAGGTGGGTGGGATTTGCTATGGCAAACACCATGCAACGTCAAGAAGGGTGCAGCAGAGATGACAACATGCGATAGCAACGGCAGTGTGTAGCGGCGACGATGGTGCTCTAACAATCTTCTTATAGCAGTTCTAGGTGATTTTGGCAAACAAAAGGAAGAGAACTAGGGGTTTCTTCGAGATTTGAGGCTAACGGCACAAGAAGGAGATTTAGGGATTTTTAGGGCTTAGCGAATTGCTTTGAGGGGTATGAAAAATAGTAGAATAAAGACGGGTTTATATAGGGAAAAATTAGGGCAACATGTAGCAAAAATTTAGCCACATTATGGTTATTTAGGTAGCAAGTAATGGAAGTGGCGGCAATAGGTATAGAGTTTCCCCCTCCTTTTTGTTGTCTTGGGCCTCAAACTCATACTGTATTTACAGATTTACTAAAAAAATTGATTAGTACTTGGGCTAAATTTTGTCCCTCTTTATTAACATAAAAATCTCAAATGAAAACAAAACAAATTAAACTTAAAAAATTTAAATATTAATTGGAAAATTTCTTCTTAACAAATTACATTAAATTAATTCCCAGGAAAGGTTGGAGGGATCACAGCGGTCTCGCTTAAGTTCCAATCTCCTTAGACAGAATTAATTAAATGTACTAAATTAAGAAAACAAGTTCTAACTATTTATTTATTTACAAAAAAAGTTCGTTAAAAATCAAGGATCTATTAATTTGAACGAGGATTCAACTTGCTCAACTTCACCATCCCAATAATGTTTGAGACTTTATACACCTCCCTTTAAGGTAATGAAAACCTTTCCCTATGGTATAGTCGAGATAACACAGAAAGAACTTGGCACTTTCAAGGTAAATCATACTCGACTTAAACCTTATTTTGGTTCTAAAACTGATAGCAGGAAATAAGAGTTTCAACTCCTCAAACCACCGTAACTGTGCAAGCTTGAGACAAGTCGAGCTTAGACTCTAAACAAGCACTTCTCAGGAGGCAACTTGAGCACTAACATAATTAATTTCTTTAACTTAAGCTTTTAACATCTAAATCATAAATTGATTCCTTGAATGCATGTTTTTAAAAGCCACACGGCCAGGCAAATGGGCGTGCCTAAAGCCGTGGACACACCATGGGTGGAAATACGGCCGTGCGACACGGCCGTGTGCAAATAGGGAAAAAATTTTCCCAAAACACGGCTTTTGAAAAATAGCCACGGCCGTGCAAAATGGCCATGGGCAAACCTGCTAAAACAACACGGGCATGCGACACGCCCATCCTCTCAAGCCGTGGTCAAAGTTGAGAAATTAGCACGGGCATGCGACATGCCTGTACCTTAGGCCCGTGCTCGAACCTGTAAAATTGACACGGGTGTGTGACATAAAACACGGGCGTAGAAGAAGCAAACAACGAAGAACATGCGACACAGCCGTGTGCCCTAACACGCCTAAGAAATAAGGACATGGGCCACTAATCAAGCGCGCTAAAATTTGAAATCCACAAACCACACGGGCTAAAAGTGATACACACGGGCGTGGCCCTAATTCCTATATAAACCCCTCACTCTTATTCATCTTCACCACTCAAACCCTAACCGTCCTCACACTGCCGCTCACACCAGCCGCTCCTTACGTCACCGCCGACCTAGCCCAAACCACCACACCACAAAAACAACCTCCTAACTCCTTCAATCTTCCCTTCTTTCCCCTACCCACCACCAAAACACCAAGCCACACCTCTTCCCTCCCTTCACCACCACAACCGTGCACCACCATCACCACCGTGCGCCACCACCATGACCGTGCACCACCATCACTTGCCCTATTGGTTCCCTTTTCTTCCCTTTCTTTTAACTGACATTTTTATTTTTTTCTAATTTTTTCTTTTATTTCTTTATTTCTTTATTTAGTTATGTATTTATTCCCTATATTTTTCATTACTCAATTTCTTCTTATATGATTGTCATGATATTTTGAGTTGGAATATTTGTTATGCCATTTAGCATTCCACTTTGACTGCTATTTTTAGCTATCTCATAAGAAGTTTAGTCACGATACTCTTGTGCACATTGCTGTTAAATACTCACCATAGCAACCATCATCTTCATTGTTTTGTTAAGATTTATGCTTAGGATAATCCGAACACCGACTTCATTTCTTGAAATTAACTTTTGCATTGAGTACTCGTTAGTTCCTGATTAAACAACTTAGTTTTGATTAGCTTTATTCGTTACTTAGTTGCTTAACTTATGAATACTGATAAGTCTATGTCCATTTTTTTCTCATTTCATTTACAATTGTTACTCCTTTGCTTTGTCACAAACAATGACCCCTCCACGTGGGAAAAAGACTGTCGTCCCCACTTCAAAGAAATGAAAAGGGCTTGGTTCATCCTCTTCTAGTGCCACCATAGAGATTTGACATACATTCCTCCAATTCTCACAAGGTGCCCAAGAGGAACTGTTTCAAATACTTAGGGCAAGGTCTAACTGGCGGATGCGGCTCGAGCTTTATTAATGACGAATCCGTGGGAGCCCTTCTTTCAGATCGTCGAACCGACACATCTCGAGCTCACTCTAGAGCTCTTTTTCACTTTCTATCTTTAGACGGTCATGTCGTAGTTTGACGACCCAGGAACGGTCCAGTTCTACCTCGGTGGTTTAGTTCGATAGCTTAGTGTACCTGAGTTTGGTATAGCTCTGGGCCTATATACTGAACAATTCATGGAAGAGGAAGACTTATCTAAGCTCCATCGTTACATCCACTACTCTCTATCAAAATGTTGGAGGGCCCTGGTTCCTGCTTCAGCCACCTACGATCCTAGTCGCTCTAAGGCGATGGCTTTCTCCCGATCACTGAGGTACCTACACACCATCATCGTACATATATTGACTGGGAGACGTGGGAGCACCGGCATCGTCAACACCCACGACGCCTATTTCCTGTGGAGTATAGCACACAGGCACGTGTTCGACCTTGCTTATTTCATCTCCCTTGCCATTCAACATTAGACAGAGTGGCATCGTAAGGGGGTAATTTCTATAGGGCCATATGTAACTCGACTAGTTCGCCACTTCGGTCTCCTCAACACCACAGCACAATCATCCTCTCTCACTCTTATTGGCCAGGTGTCCCCACAGGGCATCAAAAGCATGCTACACATGAGGATGATCGAGCGCAGATGTGGGACCGATCCTCCTCAATACCATCTAGCTTGATCTACCGGGTAGGAGGACCCAGAGGACATTACTGATGATGTCCCTCCATCTCACGAGGAGCCACCGTCTCAGCCATCGCCCATTCACCGTCCAGTTCATACGGTTGCTTCATACTCTGACATATCTAAGTGCCATACACGATTCGAGCAACAGTGTTTTCAGCGCCTTGATCACATTGATGCTACTCTCTATTAGATTTGTCAGCATCTCCATATCTCCCACCACCCCTACCTCACGAACCATCTGAGGATTAGAACTTTCAAATCCCCTTATCTTCTTTTTTATTTTCCTTCTTGATCTTTATTTTTAACTTCTCTTTAATTTTATTTTTCTTTTTAGGTTCTTTACTTTTTTATTTATCTTTATTTAAATTTCAATTTTTATGTTCTAAAAACTTAATTTATATTGAATATTTTATATCAGCTATTTCCTAACAAGTAAACTGTGCTAATTTACATTTCATAAAGTTTTATTAATGCTATCGCAGTTTCAAAGAGCCTAAAAGCTCAAATCCAAATCTAATGGGAAAACTACTCCACGAATGTCATGTCCTACTCGACCACGAACATAGCCACCACGACACCAATTCAGACATTCTTTTGGCACAGAGATTGTGGATCAACACCCTTTAACTACCCTTCCTACAAGTTTCCACACTTCCAGCTCAAAGAATTCATCCAATATTTAGGGAGTTTCACTTCTCTCCCTATCTTAGGATTTATGCTTATATTTTTAGTAAATTTATCTTTGTACATTGAAGGCAATGTACATCTTAAGTGTAGGGGGTTATTAAGTTCACTCTCAGAAAATCCCTAAATTTTTCTCACTTTCACTTTTTGCATTGTTCTTAAATCCCTGAATCTTGGCCTTAACAATTAGAATGAATTCTAATTAATTTATGAATTTTATTGATATGATTAGGATTAAGACATAGGTATTTGTGCTTTGATTATTCAAACTTTAAGACATTAGAGAATCGAGCATGATAAGTTGAAATTTTTGAGAATTTAAAATTTTTTCTAGGTTGTTTCCCCAAATTTAGGTATTATCTTGAAAATTGAAATTCACAGGATCGACATCAAAAGCCATAATTCTGGTGAGATTTTTGAGCCTTTTGAGCATACATCCTTTCGTGCTCAATTTTTTTGTTGCTTTGAGTGAGTCAATATTAATTTGTTATTCTAGAACTTGCTTCGATTATGCATGTTAAGACCACACCATTGATTTGATATATTGAGATGATAAAGGCACTTAGGTTTAACCTACTCACTCCATAAAAAGCTACCCTCATAATTAACCATTAGTGAACCCTCTTGAGCCTAACAAACCATTTATTGATTTACTCTTAATATTAGCCCATAAACCTATTTTTGATTTTTTGAAAATTTCCCTTACTCTAACTTGATCCTTATTTTTTCAAGATTTGAATTGACTAATTATCTAGCTATGTTCTCCTTTTCAGTTTGTAAGTTCATAAAATATTCGATTTGTTCTTAAAAAAATGTATATATATTTTAGTTTTAATTCAATGTTTCGCATATTTCTATTATGAGCTTCTGATTTTAAAATGATGTTATTCCAAAGGCTTTATTCTAGGAATACGTTTCAGTGATAGAGATTTTTCTAAATAGATGATTTTTCAGTTCAATCTCGATTCTAACCCTATTTTTCAGCTTGTGACCACATCCCTAACCAAAGCCCCATTACAACCTTCTAAAGACCTTTTGATCGAAGTGTCATCTCAATTTATAGTGGTGGATATTTGATTTTCATGCAAGCTTATAGTAATAACTTTTCATGTTGACTATTGAGTGCTTAATTTCTAAACCCTAAACACTTCGGGTGGATAGAGTGAATCTTCAGTGCGGATGTCAACTCTTGTTAATTTTGAATTTAAGGTAATTACTTAGAAAAGGGGAAAATGCCTATGTTTGCATGATAAGATTCTCAACTTAGATTGTTTGAAACTTTGATGTTCTTTTAGTTGAATTCTCAATGTATGATTACTCATGGATTGATTTGAAACATTATTGATAAAATTTATAAGTTGAAAAGAATGATTTTTAATTGTGAGTTGAGGATTTTGCTTGAGGACAAGCAAAGGTTTAAGTGTGGGGGTATTTGATAAACTACAATATATACATATTTTTATCCCACATTTAGCATATTTATGGATGAATTATCATTAGAATTGTGGAATTTGATGCTCCTAATCCTTTAATTTCATGTTTTACCCTTAGATGGGCATAAGGAAAAGAAAAGAGCAAGGAACAGGCTAAAAATGGGCAAAATAGGCCCAATTCAATAATCGACACGGCCTAGACATCCGCACACGGGTACATCACACGCCCGTGCCTATTTAACAACCTTGAACATGGCCTAAGCTTGAATCACACGGGCGTGCCACACGGGCGTGTCCCTATCGTGACGTATTTGAATTTCACGCGGAAAGAGCTACTTAGGGGCTAAGAAAGACACTCAAAACTCTATATAAAGACCCTAGGAGGTGACTATAAGGGTGTACAGTATGGAGCCCAACACAGAGTGTAAAAGGTAAGAAACTATTCGAAGAAAGCCGATTGATCCATCTCAAAAGCCAGGATCTACATCAAGACTGAAGATCTCCCTTCAATCCTTTCAGGAGTTTTGGGTTTTCTTTATGTTTTGTTGCTTTATTTACTTTGAGATGTATTCTGTTATAAACATGAACTAAATCCCTAAATACCTAAGGGGGATGAAACCTAAGACTAATCTTGTTATGGCTATCTGAATTATATGATAAATATTCGATTTGTTCTTAATTGTGTTTTTTAATTCTTGAGTTGATATTTCAGGATATTAATTCAAGTCGAATGTGCTTATTCAGAGGAGAAAAAGTCTTTGTTTAAGAGTAGATCCAACACAATTAAGCAGAGTTGATCGCACTCTTAGACATAGGACGATGAAAATCTGCCAGATTAGAGTCAAATCTAATAGGGGGATCCATAGATCAAGTTAATGCAAAACTAGCAGTTTTAATTAGAAAGAGATTTCAATTAATCAACCTACGGTTAGTTGTTCTTATTCTCGACGGAGATATTAACATAATTTAGGGATCTCTATGGATCAAGTCGAATGAAGAAATTGTGTAATTCAAAGTTAAATAACAAGTGAAGTCTAGGTGGATTCTTCCTTGGGTATTACCTTTATCATTTAGTTTTTCCCAAAGTAACTCCCCACTTTACTCTTTGTCGCATTCTTAGTCTAGTTTAGAGTTAATTAGTTTAAACAAACCCCCTTTTTATTTTTAGGCTAGATAATAGGAAGAAAGTTATTACTAGTACTTTTAGTTTCGTGGATTCGACATTCCGGTCTTGCCACTAACTATACTATTATTTGATAGGTGAGCTTGCCTTTCATCATGATAATAGTTAGTTCTAGGTACGATCATTATTATTACTTCATCAAATTCATGATCAGAATACTTGAGTCGCTCGAGGCGACTGTAGACCTCCTGAGCGATTGATAGAATTATAGAAATACCCATGCAGAGTAGAATTACGATTATGCCCTCAAGGGTAAGTAAGTGCTTTGAAACTGTTTTAAGCTATGAATGTGACTGTCTTTCATAAGCATGCCATGTGATATACATATTAATGTATGGGCCCACCTTGGGCTATGTAACGGGCTTTTAGGCCCAGTAAATTTGTAACTTTCATAATGGTAACTAAAATACCTTGTGTGATATATGTACGATTTGCATGTCATAAGTGTATTACGATGCATTCATGAGATTATATACTGCACATGAGCTGGGTTATGATTGGAGGAAGTGTACATGAGGGCCGCATGATCGCTTGACGACTGTGGATGCAACGAAGGCTTTTAAGCCATGAGTAGCTCCGCTGCAATGATGACTAGTGCCGCAACCGGTGCTACAATGGATATTAGTAGCTCTGCTGCAATGATGAGTGGTGCTGCAACCGGTGTCACAACGGGTATATAAGGATGAGTGGGTCGAGTATCTCCCCACAAGAGTGTAGGGTTGGAAGGGGGTGTACAATGTTGGTTATGGTTAATTGCACATTGCATAATCATATTGATTTTGTGATATGGGCTCGGCCCCAACAGAGGCAGCTGTGGGCTAAGGCCCAAGGGCCACCGTATATTGTGATATGGGCTCAGGCCCAACCGAGGCCCAAAGTCCACCGTTATTGAATTGGGCTTAGGCCCAAAATGTTATTGCATGTTATAGGTTTGTCGAGGGTCGTACACACTGAGTTTTCAAAAACTCACACCCTCCTTTAATTTTTTAGGTAACCCTCAGTAGGCGGCTCGATATAAGAGAGGACTCGAAGGTAGACACACTGCAAGTTGATTAATAATTTAATAGTTTCATTTATTTCATCTTTAATTATTATTATTGAGTTGTAATAAGGCCTTTTACCTCCGGTATGATTTTATATTTGGTTTTATTATTATAACTGCCAAATTTCTAAAATTAAACATGTTTTCTAAATCAACATAAATATCTGAACGTTTTCCTAAAACATGAGCTTCCGCTGTATTTAACAAGAAACTTAACAAGATTTGCAAACTCGAGTTTTCAACTAACAAACTCAAAGTGTTTATTTAAACTCACCTGAACTTTTAATTAAGCAAACATTCAAAGGGATTTGCTTTAAAATAAAATATTTTTCTAACGAAGCTGTTTTGAAAATAAACCCTCATTTGAACCACGAGCGGACGATTATCTCAAAGTCTTCTAACATATTCAATTTATACGAGTCACCCTTCAATGTGACACCACCAGATTCAGCCATAACGTCTGGGCCGAGTTTGGGGTGTTACAGATCCCGTACAAGGAGATAATTAATTTTTAGTGAAGAGGGTCTGAACTATCAGACAGTTAAACAGGGGAGAATTTAAAGAATAAACTGTACTTATTGGCTGAACCAAAAAATTTGGAAATTTTATGGTAAGAAGATATGAGAGTCTAGTTTCAAGGAAAATTAGTGGATCTTAATTTGGAATTCCATAGCTCTGGATAAAAATAATTTAGTGATTGTAACTCAAGTAGACAGCTCGAGATGAACATAAGAGAATAGTGAAATTTTATGCAATAATGATGGTATTATCTTGAGAGCATATAATGAGGATTTTTAAAAGCATGATAATCAATTGTTTATTATTTGTATACGTACTTATTAAGTTTTATTATAACGCCTTGAATTTGGGCCTAGAAGTTTTGGGTCGTGAGCAAGGGAATAGTTAGGAGACTGCACATAAGTTTTTAATTGTGCAAGGAAATGACACAAATTACATGTTTGCTTTAATCGTTAAGTGAATTAGGAGTGTTTGGGAGTGTTGGAGAAATCCTGGGTTTAAACCTGGGCTTTAGCAAAATTTTTGGTTTTAAGTGAATAAAACCCTGGGTGCTGGAAGGTAAGCCTTTTAAATTATTGTGTTTAAACCATCATACAAAAAGAGTTGTGGTGTAGTGGTATGTGGCGCATAGTACTTGTTGGAGGTCTGAGGTTCAAGTCTTGGGTTGTGCATTGGAGTATTTATTTTGCTACTTGGGGTGTATAGGAAGTAGAGTTGGACTGAGACTCTAGGGTTGAATTGGTCATGAGTGTTTGAATAGAATTTGAATGGTATTGTGGAGTGATATAGGGAGTAAATCAAGGAGGATATCATGGAGGATTTTGAAAGGATATGGATAGAGATAGGTTGGAGAGATTTTAGGAGAGGATTATGGGGAGTTAAGGGGAGAGGCGGAGGTGTACCGAATATGGACTTGAGGCACACAAGAATTCGGTTTGGGGATGGAGTGGACCATTTGGGAGATTTGTTGCTTTTGCCAAATTTTTTTACCTCATTTGTTGGCTTCTTTTGTTTCGTTTTGTGTATTAGCACGCAGTGCCGAATTTTGGTTAGTGGCTGAATGGTGTTGGGGTTCCTCTAAGGTTCTGTGTTTTTGCATATTTGATTTTTACCATTAGTTCTTTCCCTTTTAACACTTTCGGGTTTTGCCTTCTGCCCTTCAATCCTTTTTTTGACTTTTCTTTTCTTTTCGCCTAATCTTGCCAAGTAGGAACCGAATGCTCCATAGTTTTCTCTCACACAAACTCATTCGATTTCTTTTCTCCTATCTCTCAATCATTTTACTTTGGCTGATTCTTTGCTCCTCTCCATCATTCTCAACTCTTTGGCCGAATACTGCTACCTCTTATAGCCGAATCTTCTCTCCTATCTTTCTAGATTCTTTGGCCGATTCTGCTTATCTATCTGTTTTGCTTTTGGGTTTTACAAATGGATCTTAGAACAAACGGTAGGTGCACTCGACCTTTCTTGCCCTCTCTTGCTTTGTTAAAAGCTGAATACACAAGTCCTTTATTACTGATTCTTTTTCCCTTCTTTTATGTATGTGTTCATTTGGGTTTCTAGAACTCTCGATGACTGAAGGGATTTTCGATAGTATGTCATCTAGAAGGACATCAATGGTGGCAAGCAGTGGCCTTTCTAAGGAAGGATCATGAAGGGTGCCAACGGAAAACGAACTTATGGCCCCTATCCCCAGATTTAAGAAGCATAAAGTGTCAGCAGTTTGGGATTTTCAGCCGGGATGCGGTAGGGTAGCTGAGCCACAATCGATCGATCGATCTAAGCAAGTGATAGGTAATTTGTTAGATAGGTGTTTTTGTTTGAAGTTTTTTTCGATTCAGATACGGCTAATCGAAGTTTGTGATTGGATATAGGTTGGGTTCTCATGGATCTTATCACGGCTTCGCAAACAGGTGTGTAACCATACCCTGTAACTGTTGATCGGTTGAAAAGCCAAAAGAGTATGTACGCACACACTGAATAGACTATAGATCGGCAATAGCCGAAAAGTTGAAAAGCCGGAGGATTGGGATTTGAGGTCACATAGGCGTGCGAATGCTTGTGTGGTGAAATCGAGCCCACGAACATGGGCATAAGACTGTAGAGGCCACCATAAGCGTGCGCATGGGCGTAAGCCGTTATGGGCCGTGTGGGCCCAATGGGCTTGTGGGCCCTTGTCCACATTATGTGGTAGAGATTGGACTAGGTTATGTAGTTCGCATAGCCATGGCTAAATCTGAGCTAAATGGGCCACACGAGCGTGTGGGCCCACTTGGGCCGGATAATGGGCATTGGGCCCATATGCACTGATTTGCATGTCGGGGTTACATAAGTCGCTCGAGGCGACTGTAGACCTTCTGATGGGTCGATAGGTGAGTCTAGACCCATTCTGATGAAAATGATTGAACTACCCCCGTATGGTAAAATGACCGAATTACCCTTTGAGGGCAAAATAACCAAATTACCCTTAGAGGGTAAAATGACCGAATTACCCCTGGAGGGTAAAATGACCAAATTACCCCTGAAGGGTAAAATGACCGAATTACCCCTGAAGGGTAAAATGACTGAATTACCCCTGAAGGGTAAAATGACCGAATTACCCCGAAAGAGTAAAATGACTAAATTACCCTTGGAGGGGAAAATGACCGAATTACCCCTGTAGGGTCAAATGACCATAATACCCCTGTAGAGTAAAATGACCGTAATACCCCTGTAGGGTAGAATGACTGTTATACCTTATATGATGTTTGATTGATTGAGTATGTTATGTGATATTTATGTGTTTTGCATACATACACGACATGCTGCATGGGTTGGGTTATTGTTATGGAGGAAGTGCTGATCTATTAGGGTCACACGGGCCGCACGAGAGGACTGTGGACCCACCGAAGGCTTAAAGTCGTATATTCATACTGATCTGTTAAGGTCGCATGGGTGGAAACACAAAAATTTATATACTTTTTCATGCCCTTTTTGACTTAAAATCATGCTATTCCGGTTAAATTCTTGTCGAAAAATAATTAAATATTATAAAATAATTAAATTGTGTTAAAAATATGAACATTATGAATTTTAATTAATTTTATAGTTAATTTTAATTAAATTTGGTTATTTTTGACAGAATTGCACAAAATGCGAAAAATGGCCTGGTGGACACTGCGAGAAGAACAAACCGAGAAGCAATTTGAAGTATCGAGGCCAATTAATTTCCAGCCTAAAATGGTCCAGAAATGTGTTTTTATTCATAATTTAATTAATTTTAATTTATTCCCCATTTAATTTGGGTTAAATAAATTATTTTTAATTAATTATGGAGAAAGGGTCTAGCTAAACCGCACTGGTCGAACCGTATAGAGTGAACCGAACCAACCACTAATTGGGCTGACCAGAACCAGCCATAGGCTGACCCAAATCAGTATTTTAGCTGATTAAATATGCTTGCAAAAAGGCCCTTGAAAGACCTCCAATTTGCATTCAAACCCCACCTTAATTTATGGCTTTGTAGATTTGCCCCAGCCCATTTTTAGCAAAGTTGAAAGGTTCAACCTTTGCCATGTGTGTGGCCGGCCATAGGGGGGCTCTTTGGCTGATAGAATTTGCTATTTTTAGCAGTCACAATCAGCTATAAAAGCCACCCCTTGCTGATCATTTTATCATCCCTCATTCCACAATATTCTCTTCTCCTCTCTTCTCTTCTCTCAAATTTTCTCTCTTCCTTTTTCCATTCCATTCCCCCTTTCCCTTGTGCCGATTTCCTCTCTTGAAAAAGAGGTGTTCTTCAGCCATCTTGGGCAGCAATCAAGGATTCATAGAAGCCTTGCTCGGCGAAGACAACAGAGACAAAGAACGGAGCAATCAGTCAAGCCATGGAAAAACACCAAATTTGCCTCTTGTTCCCCTATCTTTTTAATTTCTATTGTTTTTATGATGAAAAAAATCTATGAATATTATTGTTGTTGAAATGGTTATTTTAATCAAGTTAGCTTGAATTTAATTTGTGTTGGGTTGATTATATTTTGCCTACTTGAATTATTAAAATAGTGTTTATGATGTTATAGGTCTCGGTAAAAATGCTTGATTAAGTAAAATCATGCCTAAGTTATTCTTGCATTATATTTGTTAGATAACTAATGAATTAATTATTAAACGCATTGAAATTATAACTAATGGACTCAGTACTTAATCAGTGCATGCTCATTCTTCTAAGGTAGCTGAAGCTTGAATTAGCATTGTATTTGGCAATACATATGCCTTGCATAACTTGCAAGTTTGTTGTGATTAAATTGTTTCAAGGTATGGCTACCTTGTTACCTCACATAATCTTTTATATGTTTATTAAATTGAGTTAATTGTTTGAATTGACATGGGAACATGCAAGAGATTAGTTGAATTTAATAAGAATGTATAAGCAATAGTTAGCAATTTTTCCGAGTTGCCATGAATGCATTCGTAACAGCATAAGCATGAATTTAATAATTCTAAGTTAAAAAGATGTAATTAATCCAACACAATTATATCATCTGGATTAAATATTTTTGAAATCGTGCATTAGAACTCTTTTATTTTATCTAAATTGTTTACTTAGTTTTAAAATCTTAATTTATAAATCACTCTTTTCAAACCAAAATTATTTTTCTCGCCAAGGTGTTTTTAAATTAATTTCATAAATATTCCTTTTTACAGTCCCTGTGGGTACGATAACTCGACATTTACTTGTCACTTTATTACTTGTTACAATTGTGTACACTTGCACATTTTCACCGTTCCAACAGGTCACACGAGACGACTGTGGAACAACCGATGGCTTTGCGTCATTCATACTATCAATGGCTTAGTGCTGTCCATTTTACCGATGGCTTTGTGCCATGCATATTATCGATGGCTTAGTGTTTTCTACTTTACCAATGGCTTTATGCCACGCATATTATTGATGGCTTAGTGCTGTCCATTTTACTGATGGCTTTGTGCCACGCATATTATCGATGGCTTAGTGCTGTCCACTTTACTGATAGCTTTGTGCCACGCATATTATCGATGGCTTAGTGCCGTTCATTTTACTGAAAGTAGGTTGTATTGATGGCTTAAAGCCACTTATCTTACTGGCAGCTAAGCTGCGATTCTGTTGTCTGGCAGCCTTTCTGCGATATTGGTGTACTGGCTAGGTGGGTTGATGTTATCCCCACATGGTGTGTTGGTGGTACGGAGTGAGGTGTGTTGGCTGGATTAGGGTGGGATAACATGCATCATGTATCATACATACTACATGTTGATTCTGTTTCTATTTGGGCTTAGGCCCACATATGTTCTGCTTCTAATTCTGCTACTTTAATGGGCCAAGGCCCATTTGATACTGTCTGCTATACTGGGCTCAGGCCCAGACTATTCTATATTTTGTATGTTTGACTAACTAACTGTTTTCTTAGTAAGGGATTACACACTGAGTTTTTATAAACTCACCCCATTTTTAATTGTGTAGGTAATCCACAGCATTAGTTGGACCGGTGCTACGAGGGACTCGAGGGTGGCCACATAACTGCATCTGCTTTACAATCAACTTTTTATTTTTCAATCACTTAAGTTTGGGTATTTATATGTAATAAGGCCTCTCTGGATTTTATTTTAAATTTCAAATTTTAATTTGCTTCATTTTAACTGCCAGTATTAGAACGCGTTTTTCCAAAACATTAACTGTTTTCTAAACTTCACTTTTCTGCAACACGATTTTTTTAAGCTTTCGCAACAAACATTGTTTTTAAAATGCAACAACGTTTGAATTTGATTAACATATTTTCAATTAAGTCATAATAAGGTTTTAATATAAAGCAAGTTTCTAAATGAAATCATGTTTTCGGAAAACACTCCAATGTGACACCGCTAGATTCGAGCCTAACATCTAGGCTGGGTTTAGAGGTGTTACATTTATAGCTTACTCCGTTATTTTCTGTGTGTATAATGTACTCAGGTTAGCTTGAGTTGGAAGTCGCTAGAGAACCTATCACACTATCAAGCTATAATTTAGGTATTGATGATTTTTATACTTAAAATTATGGCCTGTATAGGGAACGTGGTCATTTGTATGTGTCTTATCTGGGTTTGGCCTAAAATGTTGGCCTATAATATTCGATAGTTCGTTTGTATAAGACCAATGATGTTGGCTAATATTAGCCACACTATAGGTTTTTGATGATGCATTTTTGTGGACGTACAAACTTACATGAATTGGTTAAATGATGTGTGAATATTTGAAAGCTTAATAGTGCCATATTTTGTATTAATAAAATTAGTATAAGTGTGTAAGTGTTTTTGGTAGTAAAAAGGGTTTGGTAGATAGCCTAACTTTCATCCACACGGATGGCTACACAGTCTAGCACACATGCATGTGACTTGGCCGTGTGACCCTAAATGAATGATGACATCGTAAACAGAAAGTTACATGAGTGAAGGACACAGGCGTGTAACCCTCCAAACCAAGAAAATTTTATAAATACTCTAAAAGTTTTAAGTGTTCTTGGTTTAGTTCCAGACCGTTTCCAAAGTACGTTTTGGGCCTCGTAGGCCCCTTTTAGGAACGTGTTGATATAAGATTAAAGTTTTAAATTTTAAACTAAAATTTATATCTCGAATTTGTTCGGTTGCAAGTGTTATTGTCTGGTAATGCCTCGTACCCTGTTTCGGCATTGAACACGAGTAAGGAGTGTTACATCAAATATCTTCACTAGGTGGCCAGCCATAAATTGAGGAAGTCAAGCTGATTTTTGCTTGATTTTTTCTCAATTTAAGTGCCACAACAACTCCGGACTGAGACTCGTTCAAGTTCAAATCTTCAGGTAAATCTCTAATTTCTTCAACATTGCAAAGACCTTGTGCAATTAAACCAAAAAGTGGTCTATGGATAGCCATATGCAGCCAAATTTTGGGTTGACTTGGTCCCCAATTTGGACGGTTTTGTAATCAATGAAAGCCATCAGACCTGTCCAAAATAAATTAATAAATTAGAGGACCGAAGAATAAAATTTATCCAATTTAATTAATTAATTAAAACCCAATTTATTAATGAAATATTCACAAATGAATTATTAAATATAATCTTATAATTTATTATTTAATTTAATCATGCATGGCCCACTTTATATCTTAAAAATATATTATGCTCAAAATAAATATAAAATAAGTCATTTTATGCATGAAAACTATATAATAAAGCACAAAATCATATTTTAGTAATTTTTATGTCATATTTTCATGTTTTCACATATTTCATTAATTTATTAAACAATTACTTAGTTTTAGCAACAAATTTAAGTAAAAAGGTGTTGATTTACATAGGAAAAATCCTATATATTTTTCAGTTTACACTTGCAAAATGCTTGCACATTGTTACTAAAGGATCGTTAGAACTTCTTTAATAATCTGGTCTTCCAACTTGTTTCTAGCGAATACTGTTCCTAGTATTTCATTCTTCATTCATGATTCTCTATAGATATCACGCCTTACTCTGAACTCATTACTTACCCATCAACCTTTCGGTACGCCATTTACATCTTTCAATTTAATCTTTCATAAGACTTTACCCATATGTTTTACAGAGCTCCTTACGACCTAAACATTTCTACCCTTGTGTACATAACTTTTTAGTCATTATTTCACCACGATTCATGTTTGACCACATATACAAATAATAGGTGGCTTCCTTCATATATATGATTAGAGAAATCCTTATTCGAAATACGTTTCTTTTATGTTTACCCATCACTTCTTCTATACCTCATACTTCATTATTCACAGTCGAATCATGGTCTTGTATAACACTTTATCATAGCCCATGGAGACACTCTGCCTTATTGATCTTTCTAATCACACTTGTAAGCCATATTGAATGTGCCAAAGCAAATTAATACAAAATCCAACACAAAAGCCATTCCTTTAGGGTACGCTATCAGGAGCCTCACTATGATAGGCCACAAAGTCACTATTTTCAGAATTTTCCATGTAAGACGTTCCTTCAGAGTGCGCCACAAGGGCTTATTTCTCAAATTATTACCATAATGGCTATCACTGTAGGGTTCACCATAGAGGCTATCCCTCCATTATTCGCTACAAAGGCATTTTTTTCATATTGCACCACAAAGGCTCTTCTTTCATATTTCCTCATAAAGGCTTTTCTTTCCTGACGTGTTTATAGTATGGATTAGCCTAGACTCACATTACATGAGGTTTTCCCATCATCATCCTGGGACACTCAGTGAACCCTATTGGGTGATAACCTTCCTTTAGTTCCTCTTTAGAGGGTGCTATTCTTATAGACTTCTCCTTTCAGATATCATGTTTAAAGTCCTAATAGAACCCTGACTAATTGCATTCATACATGTTAAAACACTGAATTTATGAAACTATTTTTAATAAGCTCATTTAAGTAACCATACTATCATTTCAAACCTAGATGAACCCCATACAAAGCCTTACCCATTCATCATACTATTCATGCACTTATTCAGTCCCACTTTTACGTAGCACAACATGTAGAGTCATAAAACTTACCTTGACATCGAGCAATCACTGATAAAATTTGAGATCTCAACTTTAGCTTAAAGAAATACCTTCGATTCCTTGAGCCTCAAATATCCTTATCTTAAAAGAAAGAAAAGAGAACTCCATTTCCCAAACTTGAATATTTATTATTATAATCTAAAGCCTAGCATATGGTGCCAGTAAGAAATCGCCAAGACGATTATGAAATAATCCTTGTGAAATTAACTACTCTACAAAGAGTGAGGATAAAATTCACCATTTGAGTGGAATAAGTTCAGGATGAAACTATAAGTGTTAGGGCAGTGTTTGATAATTGGAGATAGTAGAGGAGCCTACCACTATGTATGTAAAGAATTATCAAGGACAATGGGGAAATTTGTTGAGGGTCTCCCTAAATTAAGGTAAGAAAATAAATTTTGAGAACGGAATTTTCTTTAAGGGTAGGGGGTTGTAACACCCGAGTATCTCATTGACCTAAAATCCAAGGAAAGTTAGGATTAAATTGAAATGAATAATGAATTATCGAACTTCACCAAGTAATTCAAAAACTTAAATGGTCAAATTATAATTAGTTGGATATTATTTTGGTTTGGCTAGGATAGAATCAGCTAGTTCTAAAGTGGAAAACAAAATGATTAAGAATGAATGGTAGAGACGGACGGTGAAATTCATGTTAAAGGTGTATATATATAGGAGAGTGCAAAGATTAAAATCCTTTATTCTGTTTACAACTTTTCTCTCCCAAAATCATCTTCTTCTATCATTCTAAAGAAGAAGAGGATGTAACGAAAGGAAGCTCTGTATGTTGCAGCAGTCGTGTGCATTAAAGTCTAGTACTAGAGAGATTGAGGAATTGGTAAGCTTTTTTACCTATCTTTACTCGTAGATTGAAGAAAGAAGTAGAGTAATAACTCCTAAAAGCTTCTGTATAATGATGGATTTTGGGTTTTAAGGGTTGAACACCTTTTTTTTAACCAATAAATGGTTGTCATGTTTAGCTGCTAGGACAAAGGAAGCTTTGGCATTTGGACAAACCAAGTTGACAAGGATAAGGAAGTAATGTGAGTCTCTGTACCATGCCTTCTGGATGATAGATGTTGTTCTGTGACTTGCATATATCACATTGATGATGTACCGAGGTTGCCTAAGATATAGTGTGTATATGCTTGGAGAAACACTAGCCTATGTGTTTGCACAATACTATGTGAGCCTTTGCTAGTTGACTACTAATTGTTTTATGGTAGATAATTTGGCGTGTCACTTGTTTAATGGTAAAATATATGATATGTTTAAGTAATGTATATGTATGGCGGAGGGAAATTATTGAAGGGATAGATGAAGTTAGGACTTGGGAATGAGAATTTTTGTTAGATACTGTCATACGGTGTTGTCAAGTGAAAACCTTGATATGTGAAACTCTGAGCCTTGCAGAAGGGATATTGAGGTGTTCGAGCATCAAGGTTACAATGGCAAAATGGAGGAATGGACGGAGGAATAAGGACAATGAAATTTCTATCATATACTGTCATACGGGCTACTGAGTGCAAATCGTGATGTGTGAAGCTACGAGCGTTGCGAGGGAAACACTCTGGTGTTCAAGCATCAAAGTGGTTATGAGATAGGTCAATATTGACGGTTATAAGGTTTCATAGAGCACCGCGACGACAGTCAACAGGCTCTATAGGGTGACACCATAAAAGCATTAAGGTCTTACAAGGCAACAACTCAAAAGAGGTCTAATAAGTAAGACCATAGCTTGGCTATGGCATCATAGGTAATCTACCTAGACAGTAAACACGGGGTAGTCACCGGGACATTAAACATAGGGAAGCCTGCTAGGACGTAAAACATGGGGATCACATTTAGAAAGCCCTTGGATCAAGTGGGATTTAAAGGGATTTAGGTGGAGTTCACAATGTGATTGGATTGATAGGTCACAAGAATGAGTTTGGCGTGTCTAAGGAATATAGACCACTGGGATAACGAGAAAATTTTCCAACGCTAATAATGAGGGATGCTAAGGTTACGTCTCAATTCAATTAGGATGAAAAAAGGAAGAGACTCATTAGATGAGGAGGTATATATAATGTACGACAAGACGAGTCCGTAAGGAAAGCTGTGGATCCCACATGGTTTAAGCAGATACGAAATAAACTCTACTAAGATGCAATCATAGAGTGTAAGATGACAAAGTCAATCGAAGGGTTTAATAAGCTGTTAAGGGTCTTCGTGGGAGATAATGCATGCCCAAGGTTGTATGGCCTGTAATGACTGTTAAATTATAATGGAAAGAGGAGGTCAGGCATAACCATGAAAAATGACAAAAAAGCCTCCTTAGGAAATAGACTGACAGAGTGAGTACTATGCTGTTTTGTGGTGAGCACTAGTACTCCAAGGCAGTAAGGACATTGAAATTTGGTAAAGACCGCAGTTGTAGCGATTTCTTGGGTAGTTACCAAGAGTCGCCTATCAAAGATAATGAATACGATTATCAGGAAGTTTAATTCTGAGCTGGAAGTTTCACATTTTCCTTAAATTTTATATATGGATCTCACTAAGTTCTCTAGAACTTATAAAGTTTCTGCTTGAATGCAGGTTAGTTAAAGATTCAGAAATCAAGAGAGATTAAGCCAGACTTTGCTAGGAACTAGGTGAAATGCGACTGCTATTCGTGTGTATAGAGGGGCTCTTATAGAAGCCTTGCTTTAGGGTTTAAGTTCACTATATACATTATTGAGTCTCCAAAATTTGTAAATGACCACTGGAATCAAATCTTAAAGTTTTATTACTAGTTTAATACGAGTCAAAGTTTCAGTTAGATTCTTAAATTCAAGTTATTTAAGTAGGTAATTAAATCAAAAATAGAAATTCTATTTAGTCATTCTCGTTAGTGTAGCATTCAATACCTGGACTTAGCAATCGAGTTGAGTAGATGGTGTTACATGGCATAAACTTGTCATTTTATTCCAAAAATATATAAAAAGTCAAATTAAATATGAACCGATTAATTATGAAAAAGCAATAAAAAGCCTTATAAAATACTTGTGAATAAACTCTTTAAGTGTATAAGAAGCTTAATTTGACACACAGGCACACATATATATACACTACAAATCTAACTCCTCCTCACTTAAGTCATTACATGTCCTCAAGCGAACACTCAAAACACTAACATGCAACGGGACAACTTTTGAGTAATGATGAGGTATGAGACATGGTTAACAAGTGTGTACAATGTAAAGGAAATTTTTTAATATTAAATCCATTAAATAGGTTTTGAAAAAAAAGTTAAATTCATCTAAAACCGATTGCTCTCAATTTCAAATTTTAAATTCCAACCTACGTCACCCTTACTCAAACAATTATAAGTTTTACTACTGGATATTAATTTTAATATTTATATCTATATTATTGTATTATGAGTCAATTGTAAACCAATTTTATTAAGAAAATTATAAAAATATTCTTTCATATTATACTTTTTTAAGATACTTTTTATCTTTTATTTAAAAAGAAAAAAATGCTTATTTATTTTTTTGTAATTTTACTAATGTATTATTTATTGTTTGTAATATTTTTATTTATTTAATTGAGTTGATTTACAATTAATTATTTAGTGATATCAATTTATAGAGTAGAATAAAACTATTTTAATAATTTAAATATAATAATAAATAATTGAAGTAATATTTAATGGCTGGGCCTTCCAAGGTTGTGGTACATAAATATCACATGGGGGGACAAGGTTGTAAACATATCAGTTGTCGTTGTTAAGGCGGTCGTAACATACATGGACACCTCTGAAAACAATATTTGGCCTAACTCAAGACAAGAGTAGTGCGGAGCACCCAAACTGTTCTGTAATATGAATTTATAGATTCGCACAATTAAAATATATTACATAACTTACTATGAAAGCCCTAAAATATCTTCACTCTTGTGGAGGTTTTTGCATCTATTGAGAAATAAAAACAAAGGAAATATTTTTCTGTCCCCCAAATTTCATGCTCTTTGGCAGCTTTTGCATGGCTAATATAAAAAGACTTTGATCCCTAATATATTTTTTTGAAAATACTCGGTTGGTTTTTTTAATCATTTTTTAACTTTTATTTTGATTTTTTATGGTTGGATATAATAAATTTTTAGTAACATTTTTTTTTAAATTTAGTATAATGACTTATTTGGCCTTTTAATTTTATAAAAAAATTATTTTAACCTTTCATTTAATTTTTTTTATCTTTTTTAGCTTTTGAATTTGTATTTTTTTTATCAAATCATCTTAAAATGGACAGAAAAGTTAACATTTATCCACTTGTATGATATGTTAACAATTATTTAATCTTTTTAAAGTTAAAAATATTTTTAATATTTTTATACTTTTTAATAATTTTAAAAAATCTAATTACTTGTTAATATGTCATTCACATTATAGGTCATATTTGCTCTTTTTGACACCATACTTAGAACTACCCATAACCTTTCTCCAACTCATAAATAGAAAGATTATACACTTCATTACACTCGAATCTACATCCTCCTGCACTAGAAACAATACCCCATGCCAACTGAGCTAAGGCTCTATCATTATTTTAAAAAAAATTATTAATTATTATTAACGGAGTTTTAACTATATACATTTTCAATTAATCAAGTACACATTTATATTTCTTATTGAATTAATATTTTTAGTTGAATTTTTTTTTATGCTCATAAGAAAGGAAAACAAAAACCATTACAATATTTCATACAAATTATATATTAACATTATTTACTTTTTTAAACATATATAATATTTTTGTTTTTCTTTTGAAAAATAAAATAATTTTAAGCATATTTTAACTATTTTTACTAAAATATATATTTTTTACATTAAGACTTTAATTATTTTTAAATATTTTTACATATGCAATATAAATGAATATTTGAATATTAAAAAAATTATTTTATGAAATAAACTTCTATGGGTTTATGATCATAATATTAAAATATCACATATAAAGTTACTCATCGGCTAAAGACGAAGTTTAAATAGTCTCAACTTCTTAATGCCCAATCCAAAATTTAATATTTAAGACTTCTTTTATTTTAATTTTTATTTTAGAAATATATTTAATAATTAAAAATAAATTATTTTGATTGCTTGATTAGCGATTGAAATGTATAGATTCATTGACGCATAAAATTTCTTATGTTATTAAATTTCATGAGAAGGTTATTTTAGGTATTTACTTTTTTAATAAACTCTTATGTTCTATGTTTCTAGTAACACTGCACAAAAAAATTGAAAGGTAAAATAAAGTTTGTATTAACATTTTTGTATAGCTAAAATAATTTTTTTGGTAAATAAATAGGAGATTAGCCATAGGCTAAAAGTATAGTAGTATTATTTTCCATCAATCAATAGTATACATAGCACGCTGGACATCTTCCTCCAATAAATCTCTCACATATGCCGTTGGATCCACATGAATAATCAATTGTTCCATCCCACCTCTAACCTCTAACCTTTGATATACAAAGACCTCATCTAAGCTTCGGCCAATGCTATAAAATCATGGCTATTGTCACTAGCTAATTGTGTAACAGCCCGAATTAGGGCCTAGTCGGAATGATAGTTTCGAGACCATGAATCCGAAGTAGAAAAATTTATTTCATGATTATTTTTGAGTTTATGGTATGCTTACATGATATTGAGAAAATTTCATAAAAGAAATTTTATGAAATAATGACTAATTTGTCTATTAGGACTAAATTGCAAAAGATGCAAATTATGAGTTTCTAGAAGGTTTAAGTATGAAATAGCATAAGAGAAATTATTAGGAGTCCTTATTTGGCAATTAGACCAATTTTTTGCATGATGGACAAAAATGCCCATGAAAGGGAAAAATATCAAAGAAATGACCTAAGGGCATTTTGGTCATTTCGTAAAATTAAGTAATAAAAAGGGAAAATAAGCCAAAAATAAGCTCATCTTCTCCATATACTAGCCAAAAATTTCAAGCCCTCCATAGCTAGGGTTTTCTTTATTTTCAAGCTCCAAATCAAGAGACACGAAGCCCGGACTGAAACTGGGGAAAAAGTAAAGTTGTGGAATAAACCGAGCATCTACCCACATTTTGGACCTGAGATTTGTCGAAATTAGCTAGGGGAAAACTCGAAGTCGGAGCTCGTAGTCACACTATCAAGGAATTCATTTTGGTATAGTGAAGTTAGTTTTTTTGTTGTATGGCATGTATAGAATGTTGAATTGTGTTGTTAAGTGTCATTTTGTAATAGCCATATAAATTGGCTAATATTGCCTAAGTGATAATTATGAAATGAAGATGAAATTTATGTTATGCATGTTAGCATGTGAGTGCCTCAATGATGAATGTTATAATGTGCGTTTATATATTGATTGGAGAGTTTATAGTTGGTATGAATTGGTATTGTTCTGGTTCAGTTTTAAGGTGGCAAAAAGGCTTGGAAAATAGCCTATAGTTATCCACACGGTTAGGCACAAGGGTGTGCGCCTAGGCCGTGTGTGACACACGGTCAACCCCTATGGGCATGTTAATAGATCGTGTGTCCCCTACATCCAAATTAGCTAAGTCAGAATAGAACACGGGCTGAGCACACAGGCGTGTGCCTTGGCCATGTGCACCCCTGATGATTATAGTGTGTAAGTCAGAATGCTCCACGGGCTGTTGACACAGGCATGTCTAGGCCGTGTGAGGGACACGAACCATAGACATGGGTGTGTACCCAAGCCGTGCCAAAACCCCTATAGGTTGAAAATAAAATAAATTAGACATGGGTTAGGGACATAGGCATGTGTGCCCACACGGCCTGCCACAGAGGCGTGTGACCCTGTTTTAGGTAAAAAATTTCTAAGTACCTGAAAGTTCTCGGATTGACTCTGCAATGCAACCGATGCATGTTTTGGGCTTCGTAGGCCTATGATAAGGTTATGAAGAGAATGAATGAAAAGTTTTAAATTGGAACGAAATTTTATGGCTCGAGTTAAGATATTCAAGAATGATTAAGTTCGGTAACACCTCGTACCCTGTCCCGACATCGGACTCAGGTAAGGGGGTGTTACAAATTGAATATGAAATCGTTATGGTTCTTCCAAAGGGATAAGCTAACAATAGGAAAAAAATAGCCCATTCACCATTTTGGAGCTCTAGTTTACCTTCATTCCTAATATTCCAAATAATCCAACGAACGAGTGAAAAATTAAAGAAAACATTCCAACAACTCCTTGGTACCACTGATTTCCAAATTGTTTGAGCAAACCCACAATCCCTAACAACATGCATCGTAAATTTTACATCAAAACCACATCGATCACAGTAAGGAAATATAGTCATACCTTGCCTTGTATGTTCCTTGTTTGTCAAGAGTCTGGCACGAGCGAGTAGCTAGAGGAACATTCACACCCTTTACGGTGCATACTCTCCAAGTGAACTCATCGCTTTCAACCTTATCTGGTGCATTTACAGCAATAAGATATTAATAAGATTCCAATAGGGAGAATTTCCCCCTGATAGCCACCTCCACATCAGGTTCTTTGATCCTACATTCAATTAAGTTAGTGTGAAAACCAATATACACTTCACAATCCCTTATGGAAGCACCGAAGCTAACCATTGAGAGTTCCATGCCCCCTTCATCACTGTGTCACAAACATGAAGTTAATCTTGAAATGGTTCTTGCCCAATGTAATGTTACTGAAGGATGCCTTAATCCCTTAACCTGTAACAGCCCGATTTAGGGCGAAACAGTGGTTTTGGGACCACGAATCTGAAGTAGAAAAATTTATTATGGCATTATTTTGAGGTTTATGGTATAATTGAATGCATGTGTGAAAATTTTGTTAAGAAATTTTATCGATAGAGGGTCCAAATTGACTAGTAGGACTAAATTGCAAAAAGTGCAAAATCTGTGTTCTAGAAGCTTTGGGTGCTTAATTGAAATGAATTTATAAATTAGAGGCACTTATTTAGTAATTAGACCATTATATCTCATGATGGACAAAAATGGACATGGAAGGGTAAAATTTCAAAGAAAGGCAAAAAGGGCATTTTGGTTATTTGGTTAATAAAAGAATAAAAAGGGAAACTAAAGCCAAAATTTGTCCATCATCTCCAACCCTTAGCCGAAAATTTGGGGCTCACCATAGCTAGGGTTTCTTCAACTTTCAAGCTTGATAGTAAGTGTATCTTAGCCTCATTTTTAATGCTTTTTATGTTTTTGAAGTCGTTATCACCCGATTTACCTATTTTTACCATTATTTTGAAGTAGGGTTCATGTTTAAAATTTTACCCATGTTAGGCATGCATGTATTTTGATGTCTAATGGAAGGATATGAATGTTAGTTGTGTGATAGATGACTTTTGCTATGTGATTTTCGATGAAAATATAAAAAAGGACCTAAATGCAAAAGTTGTAAAATGTGTGTAGAAATATGTGAATAAATGAAAAATGTGGGCTACTATAAGCATGCATAAGGTTCGGATAGGCTTGGGTTTTGAGAAAAATGAATACATTTCATTTTACGAGCCTAGGGACTAAAGTGTAAATAAGTTAAAATTTAGGGGAAAAATGTAATTTTTCCATAATATAAATTTTGGACCGAATTGAATCATGTGATAATTAAATGAGCTAAATTTGTTATTATAGATCAAGAAAACTGAGGTTCTGACCTAGATCGAGGAAAGGGTAAGATTGTGGACTAAATTGCACGATTAGCTATTTTTGTACCGAGGTAAGTTTATGTGTAAATGCATCATTAATTTATGCTAAATACTTTAATGTTGCTTAAATTGTATAAATTAACCATGTGAATGAGTTTAATTATTCAATGATAATTCGATAATTGAGGAAGTTCAGTACGAACCCTAAGAACATTACAGGAATACAAGGGTCATAACATTGAGGTTATCGAGATGAGATTTCGTGTAAGACCATATCTGGGATATTGCATCGGTATTGTAGTACGTGTAAGACCATGTCTGGGACATGGCGTCAATACGAGATTTAGTGTAAAACCATGTCTGGGACATGGCATCAATATGAGTTTTCGTGTAAGACCATAGCTGGGTTATTGGCATCGATATTGAATTACATGTAAGACCATATCTGGGATATGGCATTGTACGATCTATGTATGACTCTCGAGTATCCTTAGTGATTTCGAGTGGTTTAACGGGCCTAGTTTAAATGAGAACGAAAGTACATGCAAAGTAATACAGGTACGTACAAAGTCCATATGACAATTGGATGGAAGAAACGATGAGTTAATATGTGATGTTTAGTAATGCCCTTATGGTAAGGTATGAATGGGTAAGAAATGGTTATGAAAGTTTAGTAATGCTTACACAAATTTCCATTATGGATTTTGTATAATAAAGTTATAAATATGATGTCTATTATTTGCATATAAACTTACTAAGCTATATAGCTTACCCTACTTTTCTTTCCTTGTGTGCATTACCAGTACCCTGAGCTTGCATCTAATCGGCCCTTAGCGGACACTCCCTAATACGGTGATCCAATGATCCACACCTCAGACATACCCCAATCTTTCTCCAACACTCGCCCTGATGGCGTCTACCACAATCCCCACACAATAACATCCCAGCAGGGGCAACATGGGGCTCAGCTCTAACCGGCCCATCAGCTCTAGCCTTTTTCTTAAACCTCTATACAGAACTCAAGGGCTCTGAATCCCTCTTGTTACTACCTCTCTCTATCACGGTTTTGGTGCTCAGCACGCTTAACCTCCTCAGCGATTTTCACCTTTTTGACCAGTGCAGAAAAATCTTGCTCTCTCTGTGGGGCTATCAGTACCTTCAAATTATCTCTGAAACCATCCTCAAAGCGGACACACTTCTCGTACTTTGATGCCACCATATGTAACACCCCTTACCCGTGTCTGATGCCGGGACGAGGTACGAGGCATTACTAGACTTAAACATAAACAAACGAACATTTTCAAGCAATCAAATTTCATTCAATTTCGAAACATTCATACACAAGCATATCGTCCCTTTTACAGGCCTACGAGGCCCTAAACATACATTGGAGGTGGTTAGGGACTAAACTGAGAACTTTGAAAACTTTTAGAACACTTAGAAAATTTTCATGTTTTGAAGAGTCACATGCCCGTGTGAGCAGGCATTTGGTTACACACGCTCGTGTGGCGCGGGACACGCCCGTGTCCTCCACTCGTGTAACTCTCTGTTTATGACGTCATCACCCATTTATGGTCACATGACCAAGTCACACGCCCGTGTGCTAGACCATGTGGCGAATTTAAATTCTCACATTTAGTGTGCAGACTTCACAAGGCCTAGGCACACACCCATGTCTTAGGATCGTGTCTCTCACACGACTGAGACAAACGGCGGTGTCTCTGCCCGTGTGTTTACTACTAGACATTCTGTTTTGCAAAATGAGGGTGCAGGGGACACGCGGCCTATCAACATGCCCGTAGGGTTGACCGTGTGTCACACACAGCCTGAACACAAGCCCGTGTGTCTACCCATGTGGACAAATATAAGGCTATTTACCAAGCCTTTTGCCACCCTGAAACACAAGCATACTTACACCAATTCAAAGGCACATAACATAACATATTTAAGTTGTCAAATATCTCAAAACCAAGTCATCCACACATCATTCACATACCACACTTATCAAGCCCATACATCACATACTTAGCAACTTAAACTTGAAAGCTATCACTCCTATGTATAACATCATCATATTCATATATCAATAACCAATATTGGCCAATTTCATATGGCCTTATGCAAACTGAATCAAGTGTCATCATAAGCCATATATTTGGCTAAACCAATATGACATATAACAAAAAGACCAAGTTCCTATACATGCCATACTCAAAATGTTAAGACTAGCTATACCCAAATTTTCCAATTTAACAATGTGATCGAGTCTCCGACGTCCTTTGATCCTCGAGCTAGCTTGGTGATACTATAAGAAAAATGGAAAAAAAGAGGGGAGTAAGCATAAAGCTTAGTAAGTTTGCATGTAAATAATTAACAACATTAGTCATGCAATATCATACATATGATATAAGTATAACTTGTCACAATGTCATCAAGTATCATAGATACATCTTAAGTCATGTCATTTATATAATGTACCATAAACCCCATGTTCATGATTCCTTCGTTTACTTCTTACCGAGACCTTATCGATACATAACTTAAGAATTATGAGTTTCGTGTATATACCTGTACCCTTTCAATATGTTCATACCTTGTCATTTCTTCGACATACTCTTGAATTACCTGTTGAACCACTTGGAATACTAAAAGATACTCGAAACATCTCTTACGCATGGTAGGATGCCAATGCCATATCCTAGATATGGTCTTACATGGGATCACAAATCGATGCTGATGCCATAACCCAAATATGGTCTTATACGAGATCTCATATCGGCGCCAATGCCATGTCCTAGAGATGGCCTTACATGGGATGACATATCGATACCAATGCCATGTCCCAGGTATGGTCTTACATGGGATCACACAAAACCTTAATGTCATGACATTTGTATCCTATCTATTCCTAAGGTTCAACCGGAATTTCGAAACTTTAACCCTCGTTACATTGTCATTGAGTCATTGTAAATCAAAGTACATAGAACAATTATACATATCATGCGATAATAAAAACATTAGGTACATAATGAAGTAATGTTGCATTATTTACCCACAAACTTATCTCAGTAACAAAATATGACTAGTTATACAATTTAGTCTGCAACTTTGTTCTTCCCTCGGTTTAGGTTCGGACTCTATTCCTCTTGATCTATAATAGCAAATTTCACTTATTTAATCATCACATTGTTCAAATTAGTCCATAGATCATACTTTGGAAAAATTACAATTTTGCCCCTAAACTTTCACATATTTATAACTTAGTCCCTAGGCTCGTAAAATGAAACATACTCAATTTATTTAACATACAAGCCTAGCTGAACCATTTTCATGCTTATAACAACCCACATTTTCTTTTAAAACACATTTTTACTACCCATTTTATAACTTTTACAAAAAGGTCATTTTTAGGTGTTTTCATGAGAAATCACTTAGTAAAAGATGTTTATCACACCTCAAACTTTCATATTCATTCATTAAACATCAAAACACATGCATGTCACACATGGGCCTAGCTCAAAATATGGCTAGAGATAGGTAAATCAGGTTACGAGGATTTTAGAAATGTAAAGAGCATTAAAAACGGGACTAGGATGTACTTACTATGAAGCTTGAAAAGTGATTAAACCTTAGCTATGGAGGCTTGTACGATTCGGCACACACATGAAGAAGATGAGCAAATTTTGACTTCTTTTTCCCTTTTTATTAATTTAATAACTAAATGACCAAAATGCCCTTTTTAATCTTTCCTTGGAATTTTACCCTTCCATGTCTATTTTTGTCCATTAAGACATAAAATGGTCTATTTACTAAATAAGGACCTCTAATTTACAAATTCATTTCAATTAAGTACCCCAAAGCTTCTAGAATCTCATATTTTGTAATTTTTACAATTTAGTCCTAAAAGTCAAATTACTTATTCACAAAATTTCTTCATGAAACTTTCACACAATCATGCAAACATGTCATGGACCTCAATATAATCCTAAAACAAATATTTCTACTTTAGATTTGTGGTCACGAAACCACTATTCTGACTAGGCCCTATATCGGGATGTTACACCATACCTCGCGCATAGCGGCTCAGTCTTAGAAAATTAGCCTCATACTCGGCCACTGATTAATCCCCCTGAGTAAGATCCACAAAATCCCTCCTACGAGCGTCAACATAACTGGCTCCCACATATTTCCCCTAGAAGGCGATCTTAAAGAGCTCTTAGGTCAAACGTTCGGGCTGAGTGCCCTCCTTAACAGTTAGCCACCACTGATATACCTCATCCTGCAGTAGTAAGACTGCACCCTTTAATTTCTGCTCGGGGGTGTAATCTAAATCATCCATGATCCTCTCCTCGGCCTCAACCAGTACTCGGCCACATTAGGGGCGACTCTAGTGACACCCTTAAATAGCTTAGCTCCATTAGACCGGAGTCGTTCCGTAATCGACCCTTGGCCCCCAGATCCAGTATTAGGCCCAGCAACCCTCTCCAAAATCCTAAGCATAGCCTGAGACTGTGTGTCGTCCCTAGCCATGAGATCATAATACAAGTCTCAGTAGCAGGCGATACTAGCGTCTCACTCGTGTCTAAATTCGGTATGTTACCAGATGACAAGGACTTAGCTTGAGCCCTTCTACGGCCTCTACCACGACCTCTAGTTCCCCGTCCGCAGACACCTCGTGTGCTCATATCTAATCGGATTTGTCTATATTAAAATTTTTATGTATCAGTTACAGTTCAATAGTTATTAGTAGATGTTTTATGTAACTGTTTTAGTAATTCATAGTTTATTCTCGTATATCGCAGTCTCTAATAGTTTATTATAGTTTTAGTTGGACTACAGTTTTCAGTATATACTAACTAGAGTATTTTCACAGTATACTACCTATAGTAGTGTCAGGATATCATAGTATTTTCAATTTAAACATATATCAGTTTGAGAATACTTACAGGATCGGCGCCGAAGACTCGGTGTTCCACATACTCAGTAAAAACATTTCAATTATTGAAAAATCAGCTTTTAAAAGACCAAGTTTTAAACCCCATAATCTACAGTCGAGTTTTGTAACCTGACTCTGATACCACTAAATGTAACACCCCAAACCCGGCCTAGACATTATGGCCAAATCTGGTGATGTCACATGACAGGGTGTTTGAACACTATGTTGTTGCATTAAAAATAATTTCCGTTTAATTAATCTTCATTATGTCTTATTAGTTCCAAAACTCTTTTTATTCATTTAACCAATTGTTTAAAATGTAACTCGTTGTGGAAGCTTAAAAAAAAATAGTTTATGTATTCGAGTGTTTAGAGAAATCTTTTTTGCTTTTTAGAAATCAGATTTTCCTACTTCTAGCAATTATAAATCCATGACGTAAATCAAGTAAAAACCAAAAGAAAATAGAAGTCCTTAAGTCCACATTACAACAAAAATTTAACCCATAAAGAGATAAAATCATAAATCATAAATGAATTAAAACCATGAAGTCTAAAAACTGTGGTCACCTTTGAGTCCTCCGCCGCACCAATCCGTCCAGGTCTGGGGATTACCTTTGCACATTAAATAGAGATGGGTGAGTTTACGTAACTCAGTATGTATAATCCCATAGAAAACAATCACAGTAATCAAGTACAAAGTCAAAAATAGTCTTGGGCCTAAGCCCCTTTTCAGTATCATTAACAATTTGAGCCTTAGCCCGTTTCAGTACAGTATCAAGTATGCATTAGGGCCTTAACCCATCACAGTATCAGTATCAGTCATACAATAACCAGTATCAAAATCTTGCCCAACCAACGTCTACACACCATCTCCGTTCAACCCTACACTATATGTCGGGATTAAATCACCCACCCGTCCCTACACTCTAAGTAGTACCGAATGGGCACATAATAGTAATTTGTAGTTGTGCTGCTAGATATTAAGCTTAAGAGCCTTTCAGTACACTTCTTCCAAATAATATGAACACACCCCAATGCAATGCAACATATAATACATAACATGCTATCTCATAGTATCAGTACATATAATCAGTTCAGTATACATGCATACTATCATCATGCTCAGTACATTTAATCAATCAGTCATTTAACACAATTAGGGGTCTAAATAACGCTTACCGACCTTACAGTAGGTTCAAAGTCAACTTGGGCGACCCGTGCAACCTTAGAAATTATTTCAGTAAAATAAGCTCACACACCCATGTGACCTGCCCATGTGGCCCACACGGCCCAAATTGGCCTTGGTCGTGTTAATCATATGGCCTAGCCCAAAATCTCACATGCCCGTGTGGACTTCTCATGTGGGCCACATGGCCCAAAATAGTCTAGCCCGTGTCTCGCACATAGCCTACCTAGCTATCATACGGTCGTGTCCTTCACGCACAGTTTGGCCTCGTTGATTACATGGCTATGTTAGGGCATACGGCCTACAATACGGGCGACTACATGCCCATATGGCGTCGACAGTGAGGTTTTCAGCTTTTGCTAAATCCTTGTTTTCTACATAATCGGGTACACACCTGTATCGTTTTTCAGTGTGTAAACACTCCAAGCAATCCTAAACCTATAATTGATCAGTATTCAGTCAATTCATCACTTAGACATTGAACTAAAATCGAACCCGAATTGAGATACTCATCCTTAAAGTGACAGAAGCTTACCCCAACACTTCGAATCAGATGATTACAAATTAGTACGAGAAGAACCTCGATCCTCACAATATGTTGCTGTCAGAATGTCAATAGCCTCAATCAAATACTTAGTATTCACAACTTACAAACACAAAATTCACTGACCAAAATGTATGACAAAAATCAAACTAGCAATCGTGACAGCGATAGTCAATTAAAAAGAACAAAATTGGGCAAGAGAAGAACGGAGAAATCAGTAGGGAAGGGAGAGATTTTTCGCCAAAAGGGAAGAAGAAGGTATTTTCGGCAAAGGGAAAAACAAAATAAAAATAAAAATCCTATCAGATTTTCTTAACTTCCCACTCTATTCAATCACAACTACTTTAGTATTTGAGAACCACCCGAACTCTACCCAATAAACGAGCAAAAATAAAATCCCTTGCTCACGCAGGGATTCAAACACCCAACCTCTAACACACCAGCATACAACTTAACCACCAGACCAGCAGACCTATTCTGATATAAACTTATCAACAATTAAACTTAAGCCCTTTGAGCAAGGTTAAGCCTTTATTTGTTTAAATACTAAAATTTGACAAAGGCATGGTTTGAACTTGGAACCTTTCACACACACCTAGAACCCTTAACCACTAAAGCAGATACATAGTTGTGTCACACATTCACAAAACAAAAATTAAAATTTTAGGGCGTTACAGCTTAATTGCATGGAATTGTGATTTTCTGTTATAAGGATTAAGTTGCAAAAATGTGAAATAATAGGGGCAAAAGTGTAATTTTCCAAAATTGTTTATTTTGGGCTTAATTGACTAGAATGTATAATAAATGGATTGAATTTGATTATTTAGATCAAGTTAAGCCTCGTACGGTCTAAATTGAAGGAAAAGCAAAGTTTTGGACTAATCGGTCCATTTTGTCGTTCTTACGATCAAGGTAAGTTCGTATGTAATAAGTATTGTTATAATGATGTTTTAAATGCTTTGATATTGTCTAAAATGTAAATACAAGATTATATACATGTTTGATAATGATTCGGTTATGTATCGACACTATGTATGCTAAATTAAAATAGCTTCAGCTATATATATATATATATTGGCACTAAGTGTGTGAGATTGAGATAGCTTCGACTAAATATATTGGCATTAAGTGTGTGAGACTGAGATGGCTTCGGCTAAATATATTGGCACTAAGTGTGTGAAACTGAGATAGCTTCAGCTAAATATATTGGTACTAAGTGTGCGAGACTGAGATAGCTTCGGCTAAATATATTAGCACTAAGTGTGCAAGACCGAGATAGCTTTGGCTATATATATTTATATATATATATATGGGCACTTAGTGTGCGTGATTGAGATAGCTCTAACTATATATATATAATATTTACATATATTGGCAATTAGTGTGCGAGATCAATATATCTTCGATTGGTTATTTGGCACTTATCGTACGAGTTTCTAAGTATCCAAAAATATTCCAAATGATTAACAGATATGCCTAAGATGTGAATAAGCAAGAATTAAATACAGGAAGGTACAGGTATGTACTTGAGTTATACGAGCATTAAATCAAACAAACTTATGAAATTCATATTTGAGTTTGTGAATTGAATGTGAAAGGTTTATGAATCCTTTATATTTATTAATATTGAATTGAGATAATGTGTTTTCATTGATGTTTAAACGAGTCGACGGATAGAGATGATGTTATGAAGAAATATAAGCATGATGTGAATCAGTTCAAGTACTTATACAAAAATCGACAAGTAACTGATAGTTGTGAAATTCATATGATGAGTAGGTGGAAATTTATGAGATTTTTTATGGTTCATTTGGTTATATAAAGGTGATAGCTAATGAATTGAATGTAGTATATCTCTATATTCGCTTATGCATATGAAATGGTGAATGAATTAGTAAGATGTACTCAAATCATATGAGCATGGAATTTAATAAACTAGTGAAATTCATGGCTAATGATGTGAATGAGTACGTGATAGAATAATGAAATCATATGAGCTATATTATGCTTTGAGTAATTGCTTAAATTGTGGTTGTTTGATATTATGAGTTAATTATCCATACGAGCTTACTAAGCTTTATAGCTTACTTTGTGTTATTTTTCCTATGTTTATAGGGTTTCGGAGGCTCGCTTGAGTTGGAAGTCATTGGAGATCTCATCACACTATCTACCTATCGTTTTGGTATTTTAAAAGCTTTGTGATTTAGGTTATATGGTATGTATAGGCTAGTTGATGATATGAAGTGTAACAGCATGATTTATGGCTAAAACGGAACAGTGGTTTCAGGACCACAAATCTGAAGTAGAAAAATTCATTATGATATTATTTTAAGGTTTATAGTATGATTGAATGCTTGTGTGAAAATTTCGTTAAGAAATTTTATCGATAGAGTGTCTAATTTGCCTAATAGAACTAAATTGCAATAAGTGCAAAATGTATGTTCTAGAAGCTATAAGTGCTTAATTGTAAGGAAATTTTAAATTAGAGGTCCTTAAATGGTAATTAGGCCATTATATCATAGGATGGACAAAAATGGACATGGTTAGGTGAAATTTCAAAGCTATGCATTAAAGGCATTTTGGTCATTTGGCAAATAAAGACAAAATTAAACAAATAAAAGATATCATCTTCCTCAATTTAGTCCCTTAGTGCCGAACCATAGCTAGGGTTTTGGCCAAGCTTTCCAAGCTCGATTGTAAGTCCGTTCTAGCCCCGTTTTTAATTATTTTTACGTTTTTGAAATCCTTGTAACCTAATCTAGCTTTTCCAAGGACTAATTTGAAGTATTATCAAAGTTTAAAATTTTACTCATGTTAGAAATGCATGTATTTTGATGTCTAATGGTAGAAAATGTATGTTAGATGTGCGATAAACGACTTTTAATAAGTGATTTTCAGTAAAAATGTCAAAAAAAACATATTTGTAAAAGTTGTAAAATGTGTGTAGAAATATGTGAATAAATGGAAAATGTGGGCTATTATGAGCATGAAAAGGATTTGACTAGGCTTGGGTAATAAAGAAATTTATTTTACGAGCCTAGGGACTAAAGTGTAAATAATTAAAAAATTAGGGGCAAAAATGTAATTTTTTCATAATATGATTTTTGGGTGGAATTGAATAATGTGATGATTAAATAAGTTAAATTTGTTATTATAGATCGAGAGAAACGAGGTTAGAACCTAGATCGGGGGAAAATAAAGTATTTGACGATTAGGTCCATTTCAACTATTTTTGTACCGAGGTAAGTTCGTATGTAAATAATACACTATTATATTATGTTTAAATGCTTTAATATTTTATGAATTGTATGATTGACCCTTTGGACATATTTGTTAAAGTTTCAACAAGCGATAAATCCCGGTTGAATCTTAGGAATAGAATAGAATACAAGTGACATGTCACTAGGAATCCATGCATATGTATATGTTTATGTGATTAAGGGTGCTGGTCTCATACGTCCTACCAGTGGCTAGGTACTCCGGCATTTGTTGTGGATACTTGACAGCTTGTGTGAACAGCACTGGGTAGCTATGTTTTGACCGACAGCTTATGTGAGTAGGCCCGTGAATTGCTTGATAGTGAGCCTACGTGTGTTATGTGATATGAGATAGTTTGGCTACATATGTGGCACTTATGTGTAAATTTTTGAGTATCCGTTAATATTCTGAGTGTTCAACGGGAAGGTCAAAGATGTGAAAGTATGTGGTATGTTACGAGCTGGTACAAGTATGTATGCAAAACTCATAAGTGATAAACTCGATAGGTGACGAACTCCCAATAAGGTTGGGATTAAGTAAGTTATGACTATGAGATTTAATGACATTCATGTTATCTCCTATTATATGAATTGCATGATAATTGTGTGGTTAAGATGCTTATTATTTGCATAGGAACTTACTAAGCTATATAACTTACTCTCTTTTTCTTTCCCTTATCTTATAGTGTCACCAAGCTAGATCGGGATTGGTGATTGTCAGAGATTCGAATCACACTATCAACTCTCTCATTTTGGGTATTGATGATTTTAGCATTTTGAATGTATGGCATGTATAGGAGGAGTTGGTTATTTTGTTATGTGTCATATTTGATTTGGCTAAACATGTTGGCTTATTTTGGTTTAATGTTCATTTTGTATAAGGCCATTCAAAATGGGCCAAATATTGGTTATAAGTATATTCATATGATGTTGCCTTTCATGAATGATGTGTTGATGTCGTGGCTGTTGATGTTTGGTTGTATATATAGATGCTTGGATTGGTGTTATGTTATGTTGTGTAGGTGTGTGCATTAAAGGGTATCAAAATGGCTTGGTAGATAGCCTTTATTTTGTCCACACGAGTAGACACATGGATGTGTGTCTAGGCCATGTGTGATACACAGCCAGTCCCTCGGGCATGTGTTTAGGCCGTGTGTCCCCTGTACCTTAATTTCGAGAAACAGAATGCTCAGAATTGAGCACATGGGCAGAGACACGGACGTGTGTCTCAGCCGTGTGGATAGCATGGCCTCGAACATGGGCGTGTGTGAGCACACGGCCTGCCCATACGGGCGTATCCCAAACCACACGAGCGTGTGACCCCTGTTTTGTGAAAAAATTTTCTAAAGTTCTTGGTTTGGTCCTCAATCACCTTCAATGCATGTTTTAGGCCTCGTAGGCTCGTATTAGGGACTTTACGATTAATTGCAAATGATATTAATTTGGACGCAAGTTTGTAACCTAAGATTGAATGTTTATTCATGTGATAAGTCTGGTAATGCTTCGTACCCTGTTCCGGTGTCGAATATGGGTAAGGGGTGTTACATGAAGTGTATAAGTAATTTTGACAATTGATTGTGTTTGATTGGTAAATAGCCAAGTGATTTGGCTTATCATGTTATGGTTAATTATGGTATATGTTGTTCAAATGGTTATTTGCTATGTGATATGTATTTGCTTATGAAATGCATATTTGAATTAGGTTAAGTTGATGGATATGGTATATTGATTTGGTATGTTTTGGTTAAGCAAATGGTATTGAAATGTGTATTGAAATGGTTAAGATTAATATGGTATGAAATGTGCATGAACTGGTAATATTTAACTGCCCAAAAGAGTATGTATTTGATGCAATTTGAGCTTGTGTAAGTGTTGCTCTTTTGGGTGAAAAATGTGGCTTGTAACTAGCCTATTTTCATCCACATGGATGAGTACACGGGCGTGTGGCTCGACCATGTGTGACACATGGCCTTGGTACACGGCCGTGTGTCCTCTGAAGCTGAATTAATATTCGAGTCAATGAGTTACACAGTTTAGACACACGGGTGTGTGGTTGGCCGTGTGACCCAAGTCAGTATGTATACCATATTTTCACACGGCCTATGACACGAGCGTGCCTATAGCTGTACGAGGCATACGGCCTGTTCACACAGGCATGTGACCTTTGTATGTTTTTTTTTAAGTTTTCAAGTTCCTATTTGTGATCGATTTAGTCCCGAACCTTCTTTAAAGCGTGTTTAAGGTCTTGTAGACCTTTATAAAGGACAATTTGAATATGTTTGAATGTTATTTGATCATGTTTGATTATTGAATGCAAAATGTTTGCTTAATGATGTGTTTTGATTGGTAATACCCCATAACCCTATTTCGGTGACGGGTATGGGTTAAGGGTGTTACACACGCGGCCTCAAAGAGTTACACGAGCTAGCCACACGGCCGTGTGAGTGCTGAAATTGGTTAAGTTTGGAACCACATGAGCTTAGAGACTTACACGGCCTGGCCATATGACCATGTGCCCTGTTTTTGGCAAAAATTCATATTTCACTTCAAAACACTGTTTTAAATACTAAATTGTTTAAGGAACTTTTCGAGCTCCTCCCTAACATTGATAATGGTTAATTAATGACTTGATAAGTTACGAATATGTTTCAAATGAAGCTTTGCTTGTTAATGTTTGATTGTTTAATACTTTGATATTTAATTTAGCATTCTTATATTTGATCCAATAGCTGAGTTAGGTATAAGGGTGTTACAATGGCAATTTCCATGGCCATGGACCTTCATTCGTCCCACTAAAGGCTTTCACATATGTTTCCCAAAGGGCTCTCAAACATCCCATAAAGGGCTCTCATATACGGGTGCATACCGAGACTCCGTATTATTCAACATTCTTTCCTGGCTTAGTCCAATCGAACCTCCCTCAAAGCCACATAAATATGATGCATATGGAATTTTGTATATGACCATCCAAACCTCCTTAAAGCCATATAAATATATTGTATATCATACACACATTCCGCCAATAACGATTATGAATCATATGTCATATAACATGCCAATTCTAGTTACATATCATAAACACTCTTATTATTAGCCAATCATATCATGTTATTATGCGATATCACATTACACCAAACAAATCATTTACTCAACATAATTAGCTTACAATCATTTGTATATTTCGTGTCACACTGCATACAATTACCATGCATCATAACTTCATCATAACATACTTATAGTTCAACTTTTGAATAATTTATCATTCACATAACATTAGAGTAACATATTCTACTCATGAAATTGCACAAAAACATCCATTCACTAGTTGAGCTTTAGAACTCACCTGTAACACCCCAAATCTGATGGGTCAAAAGTTTTGGTGTATAGCTGTAAATAGTTGTCTTGCGTAGTGTTAAATGCCTAAATGATTGTTTTGGCATAGACGTGTGGGCGTATAGTATCCGCCACATAGGAAAGTAAGAATTTGACTTCAAAATATTCTGATATATTAATGAGAAGTTCATGTTAAGAGATAAATGGTAAGTATGGAATGAGTATTCACCAAAGGTATAGTACGCCTGATTTGTCAAGAATATTGTGCTAGTTAAATTTTAAGTAACTTGGTTAGAAATTAGCAAAATAGCCAAGTTGGGTAATTGTGATTTCAAGATATTTATTAATATTTCTCTCGGAAACTGTAGGCTATTAAGAAGGCAAGTTCTGAAACATATGACACTTGTTAAACTCCACTAGGTAAGTTAAGCTATATATATGTATGTGAGTGATGATTTTTGAGAAGGTTTTTTTTTCTTTCTCTTCCTTAAGTGGTAGTTACTGAAACCCTCCTTAAGTCTAAATGTATCCTACTTCGATGATCTAGAGGCTATGGTTCTTTTATGATCGTTAGTTACTTTGCATCAAGGTAAGTGCTTTAGCTCTGCATGTTAAGTTCTGAATGAGTAAGGCTTCCTTTGGATGCAATCGGGTCTCAGTGCATTGGCTTTTTTATGCTAAAAAAATTATAACTGAAATGTTAGTAAACGCAAGGCTGTTTGGAAAGTATTTTTCAGTATGTTGAAAATGCATTTCATCTCACTGGAGGCTTAAATCCAGATTGGAGCCTTTTGGTCCAGTAAAAATTTAGTAACTTCAGTTGCTTTTTCTTTTCCTCTTTTACCCATATATTATTTCTTTTCTTTCTTATTCTAGAGTTGCTTCATTATTTTGTATTTCAATAATGTTTCTAAAGGCTCAATAATTTCAATAATCTTTCAATAATGAATTGAGCCCCTATAATTAAATATATGATTAATTTTGAAATATTAAATAAAATAAATTTTTGATTTTTTCTTGAGTTTTAATTTATTTTTAATTATTTATTATTAAAATTATTATTAAAAATAAATATAATTGTAATAATTTTTAATAATTAATTAATTTTGTAATTGTTAAATAATTTTAAAAACTTCTATTATATCATTTTTAATCTAAAGTCCTTAAAAGTCATTTTCTATTTTCACATCACCGCTACAGCTGCGTTTGAATCCAAACACACACTCCACTGCTGTTTCTAATCTTACTGCTACAGTATCCAACCTCACCACTACAGTAATTAATCTCACCGCCACCGCTATTTTTAACCTCATCAGAGGTAAACACACTGCCCATCCAAACTAAGCCTAAATCTATATGTGGTTTTTGAATAGTAAGTTGTAAGTATAAGGCTTCTGAATGAGATTGTCAGCGATTGAGTTGATAATTAATTTTATGCACAAGAGTATTAATAGTGAAATTATGTTTCTAAGCAGTGGTTGCTATTGGTTCATGATGGATATATTGATCTAGAGGTTTGAATTGCAGGAGGTGAGTTCTACGCTAACTCTTTCATGTATATTGCTTACACTGAAGTATGTTTGTAGAAGATTAATCAAACTATGAACTCCGAAACCATGGAAAGTATAGTATAAATATGATATGTATACGACTATATTAATGATTACTAAAGAAAATATACAAGTATCTTATGCATAATCATGCATCTTAAAAAGTCATGCATACAATGAACTAGCATTTGATTTTAATTTTTTTTTTCAAGTAATTGATGCATGAGACACCCATATTTTTTGCATAATTCAATTCAATAAATACATAACAATTGAAATCTAATTCATGCAATGAGAGAAAAACAATAAAATTTGACAAGATCACTGACCTTGATGCAACCGGATTTGTCAATAACCATCCTCATATTACCATACTTGCAATGTCACGTGAATATGTGGCAAACAAGCATGCCGTCATTAATTTCTCAAAACTTGTAAAAATGGAACCTTGATATTGTTCGTGAGTGCGGATAAAAATAAACTTATAAGAAATTAACCAAGGCTTCAAGGCATGTATCAATGCCACTTTCTTTAAGGTTCTATTCGCTTCCGCCTATATTATGGTGTGCAAAAAGAGTTACTGACAAATAAACCTTGAGCATACAATGAAATCCAATGACTGTCTATATTTTGCATTGACGGAAATAATCCACTAAGCATTGGGTAGAGCATAGCAATGATATCAATTTCTATAAAGAATTACTGCATTATAGAACAATCTAAGAATATAAAAGATGGTGAGAGATTAGAAATAAATTTTATTCTATGTTTTTAAATGTGTCATACAAATAAAAATTCACTCCTATTTATAAGCAACCTCATGTCTATTCATACGGACATACCTACCCAAATAGATAGTTATATCTTTAGCATTAAACATAATTATTCAATAGATATCTACTTGAATAATTATGACTATTTGTTAATAATCAAGTGATATAACTTTTAAATTTAAGAGACATAACTCATCACTATAAATAGTGACAACTTTTGGTCAATAACCAAGTGACGAAACTTTTCGTTATTTATATAATTTTTCATTTACAACTATTGGAACACTATAAATATTTTGAAAATGTTCCAACAAAATAAGTTATTGAAACTTTTTTTCCTTGATAGTGTGAACCGATTTGTTACTATGATATTGAAATTAATTAATTTAGTCTCCTAAATTTTAAATTTTTATTTTATGTTTTTAAATTAAAATCAACTCAATTAAATCATCCTTAATAATTGTCTATGAAACTCAAATTTCTTTTTATTATATGGTTTCTAGTCTTTCATTCTAAGCTAAAAGCAAAAAAAAAAAAAAAAAATCCTTCCAAGTTACAATAATTAAATGTATCTTTCATGCCAAACAAAACCTAGAATTTTTTTTATCACTTCTTTACCCGAGCAAAGAACAAGCAAATAATTTAATTAATTGCAACATTTTTCTTTGCTTTTAACTTAATATGAAAGATTTGAGATTATATAATTAAAAAAATTTTAAATTTTATAAAAAAATTATTAAATATGAGTTATCAATTTTATTTTACAAAAAACAATTTAAAAACTTAAAATAAAATTTAAAAAAATTAATTTAATTAAATTCAATATTACACTAACTTCAAAACACTCAAAACACTAGCATGCAACTAAACGAGTATTGAGCAATGATGATATACGAGACATGGTAACAAGTATGTATAATGTAAAGGGAACTTTTTTAACATTAAAAAAAAAAAATTCAGCCCCAGAGGATGATGATAGCCATTAATGAAAATTGATAAGGTAATATATAATTTTATTATGTAGGAAATTTCAATTAGGGTTGGGATAAGATTCTTTTCCCATTACCGTGATGGTTGGTGAGTCTTGAGATAAAATTCCTAGTAGTGGTAAATCCAAATCAAATGACTGATGAGACATAGGATAAGGGTTTGCCTTTTGTCTAAAACCTGTAGAGAGATTCTTTGTGTCACCACAAAACTTCACTTTTTCAAATAAAATTACTATAAGGGAATAATTAAGATGTGCCTCTCTCTCTTCTGACATGGCTTTAAATTGCAGTGAGTCTCAAAGCAGCGCAGGAAACATCAAGGTACATATGCAGTTGCTGATTTCGTTCCACTTGTGTTCTCCAAATGATTAGGTTAGAAGAGGAGAGGGTGGAGCGGAGACGAAGACCATTGTGGAAGAGGGTGTTTTCAATGCTAAAAAAGGAGTCGGAGTTGAGTGAAGGTGGGAGCAGAAGCAGATCCCATGCCAATGGATTCATAATTCATCCTCATAACGGGTAATCTCTCTAAGGTCACAACTATCTCTCTACCTTGTATAAAAAGATGATTAATTAATTCAAGATTGTATAATAATCATACAACTCAAACTTAACATGTTGTCCATTTCCTTCCTTATTTTGTTATTTAATGCAGCTTTAAAACAATTTGCTCACACGTTAAGGTTTTTTTTTTTTTTTTTTAATTAAGGTGGTATAAAAGTAAATGAGTAGGACGGTAGAATTTGAGTTATTTCCTCTAATCTCTCCAATTTAATAAATATAATTAGAATTTATAATGAAATTTAGAATTCCAACCTGCTTTACCCTTAAGTTCTACTATTGTATATTAATTTTAATATTCACATCTATATTATTATGGTGTCATGAGTCAATCGGACATCAATTCATTTAAGAAAATTATAAAAATGTCCATTCATATTATATTATTTGATGATGCTTTAATCTTTTTATTTAAAAATATAAAAAAATGCTTATAGTGAGATTTGGACCTATATAAATGCATAAAACCTTAATTTTACCACCTACCTAAAGTTTTATTTTACTCTTTTTTTTTACATTTTAATTTTATTATGCACACATTATTACCATCATTAATTGTATATATTAATAATGTTGTTAATTGAGATGGTGTTACAAATTAACTCAACACCAACTTAGGATTGATGACAACATTATGATAAATAATTATATTAATTTAATATCATAATATATCTTATCCATGTATAATATCATGAAAAATGGATACAAATTTTTTATTGCTACTTAGTATCGACAATAGGTCTGAAAAAGTATCTAAAAATATTAAATTTAGATATTTGTACCCTGTCGAAGTAAGGAACCATGGCATATATGTTTGGAATAGATTCTATTTTGAGAGAGTTGAAAAAGCACTATCTCAAGTTCTATACATCCACCATTTCTCAATGTATTTCTTTAGACAAAGACTCTGTTTTTCTGCTTTTCAGATAGCAAATACTTCTCAAAACATGGAGTGTGAATCAAACCTATGCACATGATAGAGTTTCTAGTATTATATAATTGTTTTTCAAATTAATATAAAAAAATATCTACTATTATATAATTACATCATCTCTCTTGGTGTCACCTATCAACCAGGTCCCCAACTCAATTGGACAAATTTTAAAAACTAATTCTTTTTACAAGTTAAATTATATTATTTTAAGGTATTTTTATCATTTTTATTTTTATAAACTAACACAAACTTACATGTAATAATATATGAACAAAAAACCTTTAACTTTACCATTTCAATCAAAGCACAATTTAGACTTTATATAAAATGTTAATCTATTAACTTAAACCACTTTTATAAAACACCTATAAAAAATCAACCTCTCCTTAAAATTACTCTCTTAGACAAATCAAAATTATTTTGAAAAACTACCATTAATTAAAAATAAATGTATATTTTATATTAATAAATTTCTTCTTTCACCTAAATTGTGGGTGAGACATAAGTTAATATCTAGAATATAAAATTTATTAAGAATGTTATTATTTTTAATAACGACACCAAAATTAAATATATCATATGTTTTTAGTTTTTTTTTTTTAGAAAGCATATGTTTTTAATTGTTGTTTTTAAAAGTATAATTTTTTAGTTTGAAAAAGAAAATGGGTTACTTCAAGAGATCTAAAACCACTTTTGGAGAAAAATTAAAAATTTTTGAACTTTTTAAGAAAAGTATTTTTTGACAAATTTTTAGTTTGGGAGAAAGATTTTTTCTCTAAAAAAGAAACTTGTTTAGAAATATTTTTATCTCAAAAATACTTCTGAAGCAATATTAAACACATCCTAAGTCGATGAACAGAAGACTAACAACAAATTTGAGTCTCCAATTCAACCTTTAAAAAATGCAGAATATTTGTATTTTCTATATAATGGAAAATGGATTTAATTTAGATATTTAAATGCATTATTGTATATACTACAAATATTGATTATAGGAATCTAAGACTGAAAATTATTGGAATCTACAACAATTGAATTAATCTGCATATATTCAATGTGCTCCCAAATCTACCCTTAAACCAAGCAATTTGTTAGATTCGCACTCATTTTGAGGGTGAACAAAAATGAAAATTATTTAACTAATAATTGTTTCTCGAAAAAAATTATGATTATTAATAAAAATCGTGGGAGATTTGGGTTTTTGTTTTTTTTTTCTTCAAATACTAAATAATGTATTATTTGTTTAATTAATTAGTACCAATTTAAAAATAATTGAAGTAATGTTCAATGGGTGGATACGTCTGAAGACCAACAGAAGTGCGTGCGGAGCATCCCAACTCTCTTTTATATGAGCATCTATTGCAAAATAAAAGCAAAGCCAATCTTTTTGCGTCCCAACTTTGATTCCTAATCTTTTTTAAACAAAAACTTTCTGTAAACATCATATATCAGTTGGTACTTAACCCCTTTTTGAACTTTTATTTTCATCGATAAAAATATTTATGGTTTGATATAATAAATTTTTAGTAATTAAAATTTAATATAATGATTTATTTGATGCTTTGATTTTATAAAAAAATTATTTTTAATTTTCACTTAATTATTCATTTTTAAAATTTTTAAACTTACATTTTTTATTAAATCGCCGCAAAATAGAGATAGAAAAGTTAACATATGTCAATTTTGCTGGCACAACATGTGCATGGCACATGGCAGTTCATGAGTATGTGATGTTAGCAACTATTTAATTTTTTTAAAGTTAAAAACGTTAATATATATATATATATATATTAATAATTTTAATAAATCTTTTGAATTTTTAAATTTTTAAAGAATTATTTAATCTTAAAAAATTAATAAGTCAACAGAATGAATAAAACTATCTATAGTCCCACCACAATCATTAAATAGGAGGATAATATATTTCAGCACACTCAAACCTACGTCCTTCTATACTCACAACAATGCTGATGCCAATCAAATTAAGACCAGCATTAATTTTCTATATATCTTTTCAATTAATCAAGTAGACACTTAAATTTTTTATTGAATTAATATTTTTAGTTAAAAATTTATTTTTTTTAATTTTTTGCTCATAAGAAAAATAAAACTCAAAACCATTACAATATTTAATACCAATTATATATTAACATTATTTACTTTTTTTTAAACATATATAATCTTTTGTTTTCCTTTTGAAACATTAAATAATTACTATTTTTTTATTAGAATATATAATTTTTGACACTAACACTTTAATTCTTTTAAAATATTTTTACATATGTAATATTTAAAAATTAAAAAATAATTTTTTTGAGGAAACTTATGAGTTTATGATCATAATTTAAAGTTGTTTATCGGCTAAAGGTGAAGCTTGAATAGTCTGAAATTCTCAATGCCCAATAAGAGGTGAAGTCAAAAAAAATTTTAAGGGACAAAATGAAATTTTAATTTTTAGTGGTTTATATTTTTATAATTTTTAAAAGATTAAATCAAATTTTTATAATTTTTAAGAAAATAAAGTATAATTTTATTTTTATTAATTTAAAATTTTAAAAATTTTTAAAGAATCTAAATAGCAATTTTTACTTTTAGGCTGTCTGTGCCGAATCCAAAATTTAGTATTGAAGACTTCTTTTATATAATTTTTATATTAGAAATATAATTAATAATTAAAAATAAATTATTTTGATTGCTTGATTAGCGAGTGACATGTATAAATTTGTTGACGCATAAAATGTCTTACGCTGAGAAGGTTATTTCAGGTATTTACATCTTTAATGAACTCTTATGCTCTCTGTTTCTAGTAACATTGCACAAAAAAGGGAAAGGTAACATAAAGTTTGTAAGTATTTTTGTACACCTAAAATATTATAAAACTTTAATATTTCTTATTTTTTATGTGCAATATCATTTTTGTTGGGGAGTAAATTATACTATTAGTCATTATATTATGAATAAATTTTTGTTTTAATCACTTAAATAAATTTTTTTGAATAGTTCAGTGATCAAATTGTAACGTTTTTTAGTTAAGTCACTAGGCTATTATAATCAATGTTATATGTCTTTTTCTTTTTGCACTACCTACATCAATCAAAAGTTCTCTTCCCCATTCTCTTCTACAGTTCAATTTTTCTCATGAAATGGTTTTGGACATCACGAATTTGCGAATCAAAATTCAAACTTTTTTCTCTGATATCTAACATTGATTGTTAGATCAACTTAGATCTAAGGTATGCTCTTCTATTCATTAACATATACCTGATTCATCATACTAATCATCAAATTGTCGCTTAGAACTCAATGATGGAACTTTAAAAAAAAAACTTTACAACCTAGTGACTTAAATAAAAACTTTTGAATAATTCAGTAACTTAAATAAAAACTTTTGAATATTTCAGTAACCAAATTATAACTTTTTTTTAGCTAAATAACTAAAACGATAGTTTTCCATATATAGTTTAATGAATAATAGTAAAGTTTACCATTTGTTAGATTAGGAACTAGGGTGTGGTTTGTAGGCTTTTAACTCTAAATGGGTGCTATTTTTACAAATACTTTAGGGTAAACAACTTAGTTGGTCACCCAATTTTTAGAGGCATTCATTTTGGTCACGCAAAATAAAATTATTACAATTTTGTTACTCAACTTTTAGGGCACTTTCATTATAGTCACTCAACCTTTAAATTTCTAACAGCGGTTAACTATACACGCCACACTATATTCATACTTTTATTTTGGTCACACAAAAAAGGATTGATTAGGGTAATAAAAACATTAAAGATTAAGAAAAAAAGTTGTAGTAACTAAAATAATGCTTTAAAAATTATCAATTTGTACTTGTTTACCCCATTGATGAAAGTTCTAAATTTCTTTTTTTTTTCAAAGAAATTTTAAATTTCTAAATATCAAAATCAATTAAATAGGTTATTGAAAAAATCACTTGGTAGTGTCAACCGATTTGTTACTACAATATTGAATTTAATTAATTTAGTCTCCTTCTAAATTTTAAAATTTTATTTTATGTTTTCAAATTAAAACCAACTCAATTAAATAATCTTTAATATTCATCTATAAAACTCAAATTTCTTTTGATTATTGATTTTGAGTCTTTCATACTAAGCTAAAATCAAATAAAAAAATCTTACAATTAATTAAATTAATTAATTTATCTTTCATACCAAACAAAAACTCAAAATTTTTCATCACTTCATTACCCAAACGAAGAACAAGTAATTAATTTAATTAATTCCAAGACTTTTTTTTCTTTTAACTTAGTATGGAAGATCCGAGATTATATAATAAAAATTAATTTTTATAGACAATTATTGAATATGAGTTATCGAGCTTATTTAATTAAGAATAATATGGAAATATAAAATAAAATTTTAAAATTTAGAAGGAGATTAATTTAATTAATTTCAATATTACAATAACAAATCGGTTGACATTATCAAGGGATAAAAACTTCTCAACAATTTATTTAATTTATTTTGATGTTTTGAAAATTGAATTTTTAATATTAAAAAAAATTAGAATTTTTGACAGTGTGATAAACAAGTAGAATTTGACAACTGTTTAATGCATTATTAGTTTTTACCACTTTCTCACTTTAATCCTTCTTTTTTTTTTTTTTTTACCTTAATCAATATTTAACAAGAAAGAGTATTTTTTTAAGTGATCAAAATGTAAGTGACCTAGAAGTTGGGTAACAAAAATGAAGGTGCGAACATGTTGTGGCATATATAGTTAGGGCTGTAAATGAACCGAGTTTGAACGAACAAACCTCTGTTGATGTTCGTTTGTTTATTTTTAAACTTGTTCATGTTTAGTTTGTGTTCATTAAGAAATTCAAGTTTTTGTCCATATTTGTTTATTTAAAATTATGTGAGCTTATATTCGTTTGTTTAATATTCACGAACATGTTCATTTAATTTAATCAAACATGTTCACAAATATTAAACAAACATTTTCATTTAACTTAATCCAACATATTCACGAACATTAAACGAACATGTTCACGAACAATGTTAATAAATAATAAACAAACAAATAATAAATACAAACATATATACACACATATTGTTTAGATATAAAATAGTCAAATATAAATATTAATAATTATATTATAAATAAAAAAATACAAACCAAGATAATTTTATTAATATATACTACTAGAACAATAAATGAGTTTTAAGATAATTTTATTAATATATACTAATGGAATTTTTATAAGAAAATATCATTAATAAATAAACAAATCATGAACGAGTCAATACACGAGCTTATAAATGAGCCAATAAACGAATTTTTAAATGAGCTTGTTCGTGAATATAAATGAACAGAACACACCTCTATTCGTGTTCATTCGTTTATTAAATGAACATAAAAATTTTGTTCATACTCGCTTATTTAGCTTAATAAATAAATATTTTATACGAACGATTTACGAGCAGTTTATCGAACTTCCTATTCATTTATACCCCTATATCTAGATAATTATCGTTAAGGATTTAATGATTAAATAATTAAAATAAAAATATTCTAAAAGTTAAGTGACTAAAGTGAAAGCTGTGTACGACAAATTAAGTATAAATACTCACATAAGTTTACATGTAATGTCCAAGTAGAATAGTAAATATGCATAAACAGTGTCAAATTTGATTAATAAAATTTCCATTTAAACCTATTTTATTTCTCAGATAATTTTAGTTTTGTATTACCTACAATTTAGGTGTTGGGAATAATTCATTTCTAGTGATTGAAATGATGTACAGACAAAATAGGAAAACAATGTAGTGATTGAGAGAAAGATGATGACGCATACAGTAACTGACTGACACAGGTGGTACGTGGCTTGGACGCATTTCATACTGGTATGGGCGATATATTCCTCCTTCTTCACACCCCTGGAGTTCGGGTTTTTCAGAGGACTCCCAGAGAACCTTTTCCTCTTAGACATTGCTGGCCAACTTGCCTTTCTCTTCGATATTGTCGTACACTTTTTCCTTGCCTATCGCCATACTCACTCCCATCATTTGGTTTACGATCGCAGGCTCATCGCCCTCAGGTTTCTCCATTTCCCTCTCTTCCTTCTTCTTTGATTCTTAGTCTTAAATATTACCCATTCCTTTCATTCAGGTACTTGAAATCTCGTTTTATTGTTGATTTCCTTGGATGTTTGCCTTGGGATGCTATTTATAAGGTACCCATTTCTTCTTCCTTTTTTTTCTTTTTCAAAGGCAAACTAGTAATTGGTTAACAAAACAAATTTCTTATTCAAGTTATATTTGTTTACTTCCACAATTGCATTTCATTAATGTCAAATATCGAGGAGAAAGAAATGTTTGACTAGTATTGATAAAAATGATAATGATGAAGAATTATATTACTAAATCCAACTGCTAATTTGTTAAATGAACATTGAATAAAAAAAGTAATCAGAACTAAAATTTGAGTGGCAAAGTTGAATAAAAAATTGGAAGTTTAGTTGCAAAAAAAAAAAACCTAGTGTGGAAAATTTGCCAATAGTATCAAAGTAAAACGGTATGTAAATAAAAGTATGGTGGCAAATTACAATATCCATTATAGATAGCAATTTTCTCCTTTAACCCACATATATGACGAAAAAAGGTATAGAGATTCAACTCTTCATATATATGAAGATTTTAAAAAAGTTTGAACATATATATTTTGGATACATCGTAGTATAACACACTCATACGACCCAACTATAACTACATAGCCTTAGCATATATTTAGGAATGAGTATGATGATTAGTGGTCTGAAGTCATTTTACTGTGACAAGGTTTGTGGACGAAAAGAGCCTGTTAGATACATGCTATGGATTAGGCTAAGTCGGGCTCTACGAGTGACAGAATTTTTCGAGAAGTTGGAGAAAGACATTCGGATCAATTACCTTTTCATCAGGATTGTTAAGCTTATTGTGGTTGAATACTATTGCACGCATGCTGCTGGTTGCATCTTTTACTATCTTGCTACAACAGTTCCTCCTTCCAAGGAAGGTTACACATGGATAGGAAGTTTACAGATGGGTGAATATCGTTATTCAAATTTCAGGGAGATTGATCTGTGGAAGCGTTATATATTATCTCTCTATTTCTCTGTTGTAACCATGGTAACCGTTGGTAGGTTTTTCAACTTTGTTTGATTTCCATTAGGAGATTTTTGGTGAATATAGAAACTTTAATTGCTTTTTATTATATTTTGGTTTCTTTTTCTTATTTTTTTTTTATTATGTTGATGATTCACTTTAACTTTTTCTTCTCTTACATGTTATATCCATAAAGCCATTAATCATTATTTTTCTCAACTCTTTTTACTATCATCACACAACTATGCATTTCTGCATATATTAGTTGGTTGAGACATATTCCATCTAGTGGATTCTTCATCCTAGGATGTTGAAGATCTTATAACCTTTGAATAGACTTTAATATTGCCTCTACATCATGCTTGTGTTTACAAGTCACCCTTTGGTAACATCTAATCAAACTTTGTTTATCTTTTGAAGAGGGGATTCCATGTATGTGATTCTTCTTTGTGTGAAATTGGTTTTTTATGTACTTTCAAAAAGTTCAATTAGTTGGTAATTCTAGTTTCTAAAATAGCAAGTGGAAGTGGCTCCATATGACTTGGAATTCTATATTCTCCTTGTTGATCGTGTTCTCTCACCTGTAGGTTATGGAGACATACATGCAGTCAATGTCAGAGAAATGATATTTGTGATGATTTATGTTTCTTTTGACATGATTCTGGGTGCTTATTTGCTCGGTAACATGGCAGCCTTGATAGTAAAAGGATCCAAGACAGAAAGGTTTAGGGATAAAATGGCGGACCTTATCAAGTACATGAATAGAAATAATCTTGACAAGCAAATAAGTAAGGAGATTAAAGGGCACCTAAGATTACAGTATGATTGTAGTTATACTGAAGCAACTGCTCTTCAAGATATTCCAGCTTCTATTCGCACCAAGGTAATTCTTTCATCCTTCATAATATTCCCCACTTCATAGAAAGTGAAATTCTATAATCCAATGTTTAAAAGTGCTATTTGATGTATTAGCATCTTTGCTATAAAGCTTATCCATAACCTTTTACCTAGAAAAACCTTTCTTTAGAAACTGTTATGGCTTAACAAACTACATCATGCAGACACATATATATTTGATTATGTGAACTTAGCTTTTTTCTCCCAGGAAAAGGTGATTCTCTATACTTTTGCTCTATGTAATGTAGCATGAACGAATAGACTTACACTATGTAGAGAATTTATCTCACTTGAATTAATTCAATTGTGAAAATACAACTTCTACAATCTCCTATTTGTACGAGAAATTATTCTATAGATTCTTCCTACCACCTCAACAATAGTTCCATCCAATCACTTTAAGCCATGTTGACATTTTTTTTCCATATAAGAATTCTCACTTCACCTCTAACTTTCAACTCAAAACCCAACCCTGCCTCTTATAAAACACCTCGGTCTCTCCTTTCATGAAAGTGAAACGGGAAATAGGTGATAGGAGATTATGGATTATGCAGAGAACGAGTGAGATGAAAAATAGAGAGAAAATAAAGGATAATGATAAAATAAAAACTCAAATCAAGGGAGCTTTTGAAACATGTACTTCATGAATTAGTTTGTATAAGTACACCAAAATCCTAGCATAAGGACTTCAACCATTCCGAAAGTATCATTTGGTATTCCATTCAGACAATATTCTTTTAGAGGCCTACTTCTTGATTATTGAATTAAAAAACGAGGTTATTATTAATTTTAATTTGAACTCATTGCTGCCAGGGATAGAGTTTTCAATCTGCAACATACTTTAGAGGCCTACTTCTTGATTATTGAATTAAAAAACGAGGTTATTATTAATTTTAATTTGAACTCTTGCTGGCAGGGCTAGTGTTTTCAATCTGCAACATACTTTTATTCTATTATTGTCTTCTCTTTTTTTCAATATGGGTAGTATGGATTATTTCCCGCAGTGAATATTTTGTTTAGAGCTCAAAAAATGGAAAATTTTCTTACATGGAAAGTGGTTTGGTATGAATCTAATAGTGGTTAGATAGATGGGTTATTGCCGGCAGTGGTTTGGAATGAAGAGCTTACATGTAAAAAATATGTTTGTGTGGCATAATTTCATTGGAAGGGATGATATATGTTGTGGTAAGAAGAGCCTATCTAATAATTTGTCTATTTATACACCATTTTGATCCTATCAAACTAGGAAAGCTTAACAGCAACTAGTGTCCTACAAAATTAGAAATCCTATATGATATATACACTATATTTGATATATATGGTCCACCAAAACTCAAACACTCACCCACATTATCACTTTATCCGACACTCCCCTTCAAGTTGGTGAATGGATATCCTCCATTTTGAGCTTGTTGACAATGTCTTGAAATACATTATTTGACAGTCCCTTAGTAAGTATAACCGCTTGTTGATCCTTATTGAAACAAATGAGGTACATGTAAGTCCGTTGTTGAGTTTCTCCTTGATAAGATGTCTATCTACTTCATCATGCTTGGCTCTATTTTGTTGCACTGGGTTACGTGCAATGTTGATGGTCGATTTGTGTGTGAGTGTTTGAGTTTTGGTGGACTATATATATTACATATAGGGAATGAAGGGTGACCTAACCGACGATGATAAAGCCAGACTTTCTAGGTATTGAACATGAAAAATTTGGAAAGGAATGATGTAGATGGGGAAGTTTCAATTCCAGCGCTTTCACCTTGGCCATCCAAGTAATAAAGACCATCTCTCACTAGCTTTTTCAATCATTCTTCTTATGTCTTGTTCGTGAAATAGACAATGCAAAGGAAATAAATAAGATTTGCAAAAAGTTAGGATCACGGAGAACATTTTTTAGAGTAAGAGAGTTATTTATCCATCAAACATGGTAATCTTTTTGTGGCTAGACAAAGGGGTATAAGAAGAAAAATATTTGAAAGAAGATATATGATCTGTGGTTTTAGAATCTATCCCATATCACTGGAGAAAATTTTGAGGTATTATCAACACAAATGGAAGAAGAGATACTTGAAAACTCCAAGGAACGTTCTTCTCTATGGATCATTTTAGGGTTGCAACATCCTCACTATAACTCCTCTGTATGCACTGATAGGATCATATTCCTGCCACAAACCTTGCAAGAGACTCAAATATTTCGTAATAGATCAATTCCCTTGTTTGGTTCCTGAAGTTTCTTCTTTAACTTCATAGATTTGGGTAACACCATGGACCTTTACATATGTCTGCCAAATAGCATCCCAAATGTCTTTGGCAAAGGCAAGGAGCATATGTGTATCACTAATCTCTAAAATCATCGAATTCCATAACCAAGACATCACCGTGGAATCTTGTCACTCTCATGCCTCAAATTTAGGATCTTCTTTTGGAGAACCTGTGCCCAACAAGAGCCTTCATTTCCCTTGACCCTTCAAGAACGTATGAATCAGTTGTGACAATTTCAGATAATTCTTCCTAATGAATCGATAAGCTGGTTGGATCTCCAGTTCCAGTGATTGAAGCAGCTACGTGTTGAATCATGGTAGTTTCCAAGATAGGACTAGTTTCACTTGAATCTGACATGATTGCTTAGAAATGCAGCAGGTAAAGGGAAACAATGGACTTGGGAATAAGATAAACAGAAGAAGCAAGAATTCAACATTATGGTATCCATAGAGTTCATCTCATTTATGTTGCATTTGAACCCTTTTTTAGTTTTAAGCATTACCGTACAAGACCAACAACATGTTAAAAGGTTAGATATTTATACACGTTTACTTCAATGTTGATAAAAATAATGAAGTTTGAAAGCAGATAAAACTAAATGATTTGTGCTTTTGTTTAGACTGTTTAAATTAAACTAAGATAAAACCAAAATATATGCTTGTAAAAAATTGTGGCACTTCCAAAACTAAAACTATTTAGAGGGGAAAAGTGCATATTAGTCATCCAAATTGAGTTCCAATGCCATTGCCTTGTATTTAAGAGACTTGTGAACCTAGCAAGAGGCTCACATCCCCAAAGTATATGGATGTGGTTACTTGCTCCTCTTCCTATGAACAAGACTTTAATGGACATATGCAAGTAATTTGAAATGTAAGAATAGAGGAAAATGTTGCATAAACAAGTGATTCTAAGGTCATAATTATAAGCACAAAAAAAAAAAAGAAAAAGAAAAAAGGAGCATACTTATGATTGGTAATTAGGTAATAGTGGTGTGTGGATTTTTCTAAATAATCACATTAATAAATAGCCATCAAAGTGATCAAGAAATTAAGTCTTGTGCTAATATGAAAAGCTTAAATTATTTTACATAATTGTGATGCTAGTTTCAACATTTTAACTTTAAAATCTATGTGGAATAAGGTAGCAAAAACTTTCTTTGTTGCTTTTAGAGTCATGGCTATAGTCAAAAGCATAGTTTCGTGTCATTTTATTGGAATTCAGCTCAATGTTGCATGGACTTCTTTTAGCCCATGGGTTGAATCTTTAGTCCTCATTTGGGTTTATGTTGTTTTTTCTAGCATTTTGGTTCACAACCCATTGTTTTGATTTTTGTTATGATATTAATTTTGTTTTATTTCAATATTTGAATTGAATTAATACTGCAATTCTAGATGCTTGTTTCTTCATCTTTCACCTATTAACTATTATGTCATTGTCAACTAGGCCATTGTTTAGTGAAAAAGGTTTTCCGTTAATTTGAAGTTTCAGTTGACATAAGATCTAGGGTTTGAGTCTAAGACAACCCAATTCACCCTCCCCCTTATTAAAAAAAATAAAAAAACTATCATGTCATTGTTTTTTTTCTGTGTTTATGGTTGGATATCTGGCATTGCTGGTTTATGCTCATACTATACATTTAATACTTTTTGGACAGATTTCACAGAAATTATATGAGCCATTCATCAAAGAAGTTTTTCTATTCAAGGGTTGCTCAACAGGATTCATTAAGCAAATTGTAAGCCATTTTATTGCTTATCTAAAGTAGCTTTTCCATTAGGATAGGCACTAGTGTTGATCAATCATGGATTTGCTAGTTCTCCTACTTGCATAAGGGCTCCATTTTTTCCAAGACCCTTTTGTTTTCACATGCTGCAACTTGTCATGGAACTATCTTTGTTTTAGATTAATTTTCAAAAAAAAAAAAAAAACGCATTGCTCAAAGCATTAGCTCAGCTACATGGTCAATCATGAGCAGGGTATCGGTTTGGAGCATATTTATAGCCATTAAGCATATTTTATGGCCTAAATGTAAATATTCTTTCATCATCCTTTTGTGTAAATAAAGAAGAGGAAAAGGGGAAAAAATGTGAAATTGAAAATAAAGAAGTCTATTTCTGCCTATTTGACCTACGAAATAGGAACTCTCTACTATGCCGAATATGAATGGGATAGAATAGCCATTCTGGCCAATCAAGTACACCACAAGTTTTTGGCTCTGTAGCAATTTTTCTAAGAAATGCATCGTTCCTTGTGGTTTGTTAGGCAATTAAAGTCCATGAGGAGTTTTTCCTTCCAGGGGAAGTGATTATTGAACAGGGAAATGTAGTCGACCAACTCTACATTGTTTGTCATGGAAAACTGGTAAGATTTTCTTCAACCAGCTCTATGTTGTTGTCTTTAGTTATGTTTTCAAAGGAATGTCTATCTTACATAATTTTTTTTACTAGTTAGTTTACTATCCTTATAAAGTATCTACTGAGAGATCTTGGTTCAGTTCTTTTTTCCAGTTATGATTGCTGATCAGTTCCACTAATGATTTTTTATATTGGCATCTTCAACATCTCCTGGGCTCAACATTAGTCATCCAAGAAACTCTTGTTGTTTTACAGAAACATAATGCTAAATTTCATATAAGAAATAAATCTAGTACATATATATATATATATATATAGATCAGTTATATGGTGAAAGGCTGATATTCTAATATCTAAGGCTAGGGAACTCAAAGATTAACACTTTTCTTGGATACTACTGTTACTGCCTGCAGCAAGAGTTCTTTATATAGTATTAAATCCATAAGAAAATATATTTCTTATCCTTAAAATAACTTTAACCGAACCTGCCCAAAGTAACATGAAAAAAAGAGCTAAAAAAGAAAGATAAACCCTCTAAAAGTAAATTCATTATGGTTAGGTGAAAGTAACCATTTTGTTGAACCTTGTTTTCTCGTATTGACCTTCACCTCGTGCATGAAAAAAGTGGAATTCCATGGAAGCACAAATTTTAACTTTTTATATTAGAAGATTGACATTTCCTAAAAGACATCCCACTTGAGGAAGAAAAGCACAATATGTTTACTAGATATGTTATTTTTTATTAGGTTAAAAATTTTAGACCAAGCTATTGTAAAAGTTTTTATAAATAGTATCATAATATAAGATGTTGTGATTGACATATTAAATTTGTGTATAGAGTTGAAATTTAGAAAAAGTTGATAACTTTTATATTTACTAGTGTCTTTAATTTTTAATTTGTAGGCCTAGGTAGTTGACTGTTTACAAATATGCACAGGTGGAAGTAGGGAGAGGCAAAAATGATGAAACTGGGGATCCTCTCATGGATCTCCAAACTTATAGCTCTTTTTGTGAAGTTTCTTTCCTCTGCAAGACTCCTCAGCCTTACACAATCCAAGTTTGTGAGTTATGTAAGGTTTTACGAATTGATAAACGATCATTTATGGAGATCATTGAGATATACTTTTCTGATGGAAGGATTATCCTGAACAACCTTCTTGAGGTGAATTAACATGAATAACAATAATCTTCTTTTCCTGCATCTTTTGGATCATCATATTTACATACTGGTCCATCATAATGAGAGTCTTTTTTTTATTTTTTTGTATTAACACTATTGGCAGCAAAAACATTCAACTGCCTTTCTCTAGTGTACAACTGTTACATGAGTGGGTTACTGAGGTTTATCTAAACAAATCTATTTTTATATAGGGAAAAGATGCCAATATAAAAAATGAAATATTGGAGTCGGATGTTACCCTTTATATTGGAAAGCTTGAATCGGAGCTAGCTGCAAGATTGAATTGTGCTGCCTACAATGGAGATTTGTATCGACTGAAACGTCTCATTGGAGCTGGAGCGGATCCCAATAAGACTGATTATGATGGAAGATCACCTTTGGTATGGTTTCTTGTGAGCTACCATTAATATTTTTAAACAATTGCTCTTCTATACTCTTATCTTATACAAAGCACTGTATGTAATTCATAGGATTATCACTAAGCTGATTATTTTTGAATGTTTATATCTGAATTATTAACTATTTAGTATTTCATCAATCATCATCCCAATTTTACCTAAAGAGGGATGCATTATTAGATACTATATAAGATCTAGTATTTTCTTTCAAGTGCTATTATTTTAGTTTCCAGTGTATAAGTATCATTAAATGATGTCATGGTTTTTGCATCATATTCTTTTTAATATAACAAATCTTGACCTTCTTTTAGGGTGATCTTAAGTGTTTCTTTTACAGCACATTGCAGCATCCAGAGGATATGAAGATATAACCAGTTTTCTTATTGAACAAAAGGTAGACCTGAACATATCAGGTAACTTTCTTATATGATATTTCTCTTTAATTTACCTCAAGAATTGTTCACATATTTTCAAAGTAGATATTGCTTCTGAGGAAATCTCCTAACAATAATCAGATAAGTTTGGGAACACTCCCTTACTTGAAGCCATCAAGCATGGGCATGACCAAGTTAATTATTTACTTGTTCAAGCGGGAGCATTACTTGCAATGGACGATGCTGCTTCTTTTCTCTGTATGACTGTTGCAAGAAGGGATTTGGATCTCCTAAAACGTGCTTTGGCTGGTGGCATCGATCCAAATGCCAAAAGCTATGACTACCGAACACCACTTCATGTTGCTGCCTCAGAAGGGCTATATTTTGTGGCCAAAACACTTATTGAAGCAGGAGCTAGCGTTTTGTCAATAGACAGGTATAATTTATAGATTGATCTGGTGTTTTAAAGACCAAAATAGGTCATGTGTTCCTATATTCTTCTTTGCATTTTTATGATCATTTTTTTCCATTGAGAAAACTTGTTCTTTCAAGGGTTCATTTATGCATGGTTTAACCACTTAGGTTTCTCATTTTCCTGGACTTGGTACATACCTCTAAAAGTTCTTGATTCTGAGTCTTGGAACTGTGATTTTAGAACTCTAGATATAATTATAAATAGCTGTTTGTTCATATAATCTGTCCAAAAGTTGAATGAGCCATGTGTAGCCTATCACTATTGTAGCTCAGAGCAATTCAGTTTTTCAGATATAGCCCTTCGATGGCAATTTTTAGTGTCAATAGTCCAAAAATTAATATGAAAATTTCAAAAGAAGAATCATGTTTGTGTGCTAACGGTGTTTAACAGTTTGGGTTTTATATCGCCTTTGCCACAAAATATTCTGGAAGTTGAGTTTTGTTAAGTCAATTCATGTTTGTAGATGGGGAAATACTCCAGTTGATGATGCCCGCATAGGTGGAAATAGAAATTTGATTGCATTGCTTGAAGCTGCAAGAGCTTCTCAAATGGCTGACTTCTTTGATCATCCTCAACAAATTCGAGGTACAAGCTAACCTGTGTTTGTTGTATGCCTTGTTTTGTGACCTTTTTGTTCTAAGAAACATTCACTTGCCATGAAAATTCATTCTCTAAAATTAAAGTTCTTATCCGCCATCCCAGAGAATATTTTGCCTCCGAGCTAGGAAATTATCCGCTAAAGTACGTAGCTAATTTTGATCCTAACACTGGTCCCTGAACAGATTTGCTCTTCAAACAATACTACTCTTCTGTTAAATTCTTAAATACATAAATTTTCAAAGAGATCTTCTCCTTTACTCTGTAATGCATTTTGTTTAATGGCCAAAAATTTTCAATTATTTTGTTGCCTTTGAATTGCAATCATCTTCGATCTATTCTTTAACTTTACTATAAACTAGATACGGAAGTTGTGAAAAAAAAATATATGTTGTTAATCTTTTGTTACATATTGAGTCATCTTCCTAATAAAAGGGCAAGATGAAGAGTATTTTTTTTGGTATCTTCCATTTTTCTATTAATGTATCTTTTCTCTTCAATCTGCCCTTTTTTTCCCTTTTCCTTTCCTTGTGGAAGAACCTTTTGAAATCGTAGTATTTGAAGATTAATGAAAAAGAATACCAACATGGAATAGGAAAATAAATTAGCAAATAGGGCTTCATCATCCCCTGAATATATAACTTATATATTTAACCAGTAGCTCACTTATGCCGTTTCCACATTAAACAATTTATAGGGAGTATTATGAATGTTTTGTTTACATAGTTTGTGAGACTTCTGTCTAAAGTCTATTTGATTTGATCATCAAGCATATGATCTTTCTAGTTTATAAATGCGATGTTACAAAACAACTTATTATGTGACAAATTTAAGCAAATAATGTTGGCAATAACAGGAGAGACGTGGAAGAAAAAATGCACAGTTTTCCCATATCATCCATGGCATGAAAAGGAGGAGAAAAGACAGGGAGTGGTGTTATGGGTGCCGCAAAGCATGAATGAACTCGTCAAGGAAGCCAAGGCGCAGTTACAATGTGGTGATGGTTATTGCTGCATTTTGTCCCAGGATGGTGCTAAAGTTCTTGATACCAGTATGATTAGTAACAATCAAAAGCTATTTTTGGTTAATGGATCGTGAGACACTTTACGTATAGTTCTTTAGCAACTTCATACACACACACAACACACTATTTGATATTTTACAAGCAAGTAATAAATCAGAATACTACCTTGAAGTTTCAGTTTGAATATATATTTTTTCTTTATATAATTAATGTATTTGTTATGGGTGGACATTATAGAAGAAAAGTTGGCCTCCTTTGAAAGCAATAAATCAATATTGATATAACCCACAACGTTTACGACAATAATGATATCACCCCCATTCGCATTTACTCACAGCCAGTATTATCTAAAACAAGAGGAATTTATGTACCCAAAAGAGAGGATGATAAAGGAATTTAAACCGTGAACACCATTATGATGTTCTTCCATTTATGTAACTTTTGATCATGGTGGTTTACTGTCCACACAAGAGTTTCCAGAAACTACAATATATACCGTCGGCCCAAAGTATAAAAAGAAGGTTGATGGTGGCTAGCAATCCTAGCGGTGCCTTGTTTGAGGCCATCCTAATCCAGCATTACCAATGTTCCCGGTTGGCTGTAATGGTTCTGTCAAGCCCTTTGTGCTGCTACCAAGAGCCTCCCCCTGCATCCAATTTAAGTTTCAAACGGTAGGAAAATGGTGGTTATATATGACTTTTATGACAAAAGTGTCAAGTATAATCGAAGAAGCATTTTTCTCTAATGTCTTAATCTTACTTTTTTCCTTTCTAAAAACAATTCTTTCATCCAATCAAATGAGTAATTAATGTCAGTCATGACCGATAAATATCATCTAGGATAAAAGGTTTCATACCCCTCAATATCATCATAGATGTAAGTATTTGTCTCAGGTACCACATGTAATAAAATCAACACTCACCTCTTTCCAGCCCATGCCTTCCATAATTCGTCTGGCATAACTACCAGCCCCAAATGACATGTTCAAGGCTTCAGCTTTGGCATCTTCTATGCAGGTAGGATCATTATCATGATCACTTCCTGCATTCTTTTGCCCTGGACCCAGACCAAAGCCACCGCGCAAGGCTCTCCTCTCAGCAGCTCTATCACGATATGCATGGCTTCCCTGCAAGAGACAAAGGAAAAGGCAGAGTGTGAAAGGAATCAGCATAGCGCACACAAACTCCTATAAAAAATGGCATCCAATATAATTGAGTTCCAAGACACTAACAAAAATTACCTCCAGTCTACATATGAATTTTCTTATAGAAAAAAACTGATTTCTTTTCATTTCTTCTTTTGGGTGAAACAAGAAAGAAATAACAGTTAAGTGGGAATAGTTATATAAATTGAGCCTCCAAATTTGATGTAAAGTTGTCGAGTGTGTGATGACCATTAGGCAGTCTCTTGGCAACATAAATGGTATTGGAATTAAATGAATTTTTAACAAGCCAAATCAGGAAAAAAGGACTACATGTGAAGATCATATATTTTCCCATGAAACTTTGGAATGTTTACTTGATATCATCTCATTGGGGTGTGAATGAGATGTGCACACAAGCTACTCGAGTTTGACTTGAAAAAAAAAATAAGATTCTGGTTTAGTAATTCTTGAGTCAAGCTCAAGCTATTGAGTAAACCAAATTTGAATATCTTAATAATTGACTCAAGTAGTTTGCAAGCCTACTTGAGTCCTCTAGTTTTATTTTTTTGGTAATATTTAAAAATATCAATTTGAGCTCACATAAAAATCGAGTTTGAAGTTGATCATAAGAATCAATCTCATTTTTTACACATAAACAAGTTCAAATGATCCTAACCAAAAGAGCTCGAACAATCTTTCTTTTCTTCTTTTTTTTTATTTTTTATTTTTTTTTTTTTATCTTGGATCGACCTTGAGCTATAAAAGTGAGATTTGAGCTTGAGCCAAATTCCAACCCCAAATTTTGAGAGGAGGTCGAACTTCTTATAACTTGAGCTCAGCTCAGCTTAATTACACCCCAAATAAATACTGTCTTCTACTTCAGTAGAATACCAATTCTTTCATTGTTATTAAATTTCTTATACTTTCCTATCTACTTATAGTTTTTAATTATATTCTTCACATGCATAACTACAGAAAAAGAACTTGGAATTAAACTTCTTGAAAGCAAACGCTACCTTCAAAGATGTAGAGGGCTGATCTGACAACATAGACAAATCCTTTAAGCCTTTCTCTCTAGTTGCTTCTGATTTTTGCTTTTGTCTAGATTTGAACTGGACGAAGTTTTTCTTATTGACGAATAAATCAGGGAAGCCCCAATCTTTTGTCGGATCAGAAGAATCATATGTTGACAAGGAAGCTAAATACCTTGGACATGGAGTTCGCAATTTGTACACTTGTCCTGTAATAAATATGGGGGAGGGGGTACAACCTTACAAATTAGGAGCATTAACATTAGATTTCATGAAGAGAGTTGTTTTAGAAGAAGACATATTTTCCTTACTTCCTCCCGATCAAAACCCAAGAATCACCCTTTGTTTGGTTCGCAAAAGTTGTTCTAGAGAAGTGGCAGATGCAAACCTGTTCTAACTCGTACCAGATCAAGATGAACTTCACATATAGGAGCAGTTTTTAATAGACCACCACCAAGAGGCACGGAGGGGTGAACTTTAGCCGACCGCTTCACCAGCCGACCTATCAGTCTAGCCACTTGCTTTTTTCCATCCTCTTTTGGTTTTGTCACCATACTCCAATCCCACAAATCCACAACTGGAAATTCTAGCAAGGGCTCATCTTTGCAACGTGTGACTTGTCCGTATTGGGCTCGCCAGTTTTCTTCATCCCATGTATCACCTGAATGAAAATTTTCCAGTGTGTTGATTTAGACTCGTGGAATTTGTCCCACAGGAATCCCTTAAGTGGTAAAATTTGTAGGCAAAACTGAAGTAGATGTTTATTTCAAATAAATTGGATATCAGTCAAATGTAACAATAGCAACATTGTCGCAAGACCTTCATATGGGACAACTTCACTTGAACCGCCCAAACCAAAGCTTTCCTCTGGGATCCATTCACCCTCTTCCAACTCGTACATCTCATCATTTCCTGCCCCTCAACAGAACACCGTTAGATAAACTTCAGAACATAATCAACTTTTTACAATCATCTTCAGAAGCTAGCAAGCGTTTAGAAATTTTGAACAAACAAATTTGTGACAAACCATTAGTAGGAAACTTGAAATTCTCTTTTTCGTCCGTTTCCAACGAAATACTTGCATCAGCTGCAGAATTGGCAGCTAAGTTATACCCAGAAAGATAAAGGTCGATGAGTGTGTCTTCTAACCTGAATCAAGATGATACCTCAGTAAGAAAACACGCAATCAACTAGTTCAACCAAAATATAGGATATAAAATGTCAGAAGTAGCAAACCACTCTGATGGTGGTGGTGGCTGCTCAGATGCTTGAGCACTGTTGTCCTCTATCGGACCTGGTAATCAGAAGTACCGCGAATTGGTTTAAAGCACTAGAGCGAAAGAGAATCCAATTAATAGAACATTATTTACAAAAGAAGAACTTATTTTTGAGATGAAATTTTGTACTAATGAATCAGATTCACAGATTGCACCGCTCAAAGAAAAATTTGTTCCTTCAACTACCCTTCAATCATTCCACAGCATAATATTGAGTAAAGAGAAATTTTACCTGTACTAGTAGATTCATCAGCAACATTTATAGTAGTATTCTGAGCATCAACTTCATTGCCCTGAGACGAAGAGCGATTATACTCGGGACCATTATAAGACGCAGTGGCACAAGGCTCATATAAAACAGAATTATCAGCCACAGCTCCTTCCTGCAAAATCATTTTCGAATCAAAAACCTAAAATGAAAAGCATACCGAACATAGGATTAATCATCCAGATAAAAGAAGGTATGAGCTAACTACCATGTCCAAAAGCACATAATTTCCATTCTCAAATGTGTAATAGAGACCATCTCTACTGCTATAGTACCACCCGGCATCAGGATCATGGTAAAATCCACTACTGCAACAAATCAAACGAAGGCGTACGGTGCCAAAATGAACAAAAGATCATTGAGAGAGACAGAGAGAGGAAAAAAAACCCAATTGTATGACATATTGGGATAGAATCATCGAAGTTTAAAGGGAAAAAATCTATAATTAATTTCTCAAATATAAAAACTAATTTCATTAAAAATGAGAGGAAGAATTAATAGTAATAGTTTATAGATAAATAAAAAATAAAATAGAAAAAAATTGAAGTAAATAAATAAATCAACCTGGCATGAAAATAGAGGTGAGTTTGAGGATCCCATACAAAAGAGCAATCGCTGCTGCTGTGCAAGTCCAACTCAGTGGAATCAGCCATTGTTTTATCACTTTGTTTGTCCTTCCTTTTCATGTGAAGAAATTTAATTTATAGAGTACCAAAATTGAAGGAACAAAAAGGAAAAGCGAGGGATGTTATTGTAAAGCCCCAAATGGAGAAGAAAAGACCCACCCCAACTTTACAATCAAATAACTTAATTCTCCATGAATGTGCCGAAATGAAGCGGTAGAAAGAAAATAAGAAGGTTTGAAATGATATTTAACATAGAAAGGGAGGTAACAGAGGCAGAAGCACAAGAGAAACTGAAAGGAAAATAAACAACAAGGTTAAAAAACATTGTTTGAAAGGATGATTTAATAAGTTTACTGTTAATAATAATTAAAATATTACAATATATATTTTAAATCAAATAAAAATAGCTATTTTGATATTTCCAAATTGATGGGATTGTATTTTACATTTCTTCTGCTGACGATATCCACCAATAGAGTTATAGTAATTGCTAGGTGTCAGTCATCAAATGTCATAATTTGTTTTTCTCTCCTCTTTTCACTTATTTCATAAATAAAATAATTTTAATTTCACTTACCAAAAACATTAATTATGTGAGCTTAAATTTTATTTAAAAATTCTTATATATTTTAATTTATCTAAACTTATTTATGGATCGAGCCACCCAATTTGATTTGAAGCTTTACTCGAAAAGTGGTAAGATTTGAATAAAGATATATAACAAAAAAAAAAGGTATATTTAAAAACAGGTCGGGCTTGGATAAGGCATTTTTTATTCGGGCCCGACCTGAATTCACAAAAGGATAAAATTTTTTTTATTATTTTTGTTGTTTTAATGCTATTTCTTATTGTGTTCTCTCTATTTTGCTATCTTTTACTATTATGTTATTACTATGTTATTATTACTGTTTAGATAATGTATATCATTTATTTTATTATTATTTTAAAAACATTTACTTATTGAATTATATTATTATCCTCTATCTTATTTTTAATTTAAATTCATTTCAGAAACACAAAACTTTAATGCTTAGGATTAAAATTTTTCTACCTATTTAATATGTATACATCTTACCGACAAATAAATTGCTTTATATATATGAATTCGGTATTTTTTGGTGTTTTAATTTATATTGCTTATAGTGTATTTGTTGACTAGTAGGTAAATAAGGGAAGAGAACGGCGATTATACGGACGAAGGTAGGTGGATGTTGGGAAAGAGATTTCTAAAAAGGAGTTGAGACAGTGAGGACGTATTGTGTATGAGTTTTTGCGTATTGTGATTATTGGTATGAAAGTTTGATTTAATACTTTTCATAGTGACGATGACGTTACGTCTTAGGATAAGATACTTATGATAGATTGATAATCAATTATCCTGAATCTCAATATAGATATCTAGCTTCAAAATTTGTTAAGTTAAGGTTCACAAATTAATTTAAGATTTATCTTCTTGTTAGTTTTATTGAGAAATAAGTGTTAAATTTTTTATAGATAAACCGTGATGTTTGTAAAATTTACTATTTAAAATATAACAAAATTTTATGTAATGTTATAAAAAAATATATTTAAAAAATTTATGATTTGAATCCTCCAAAACATTTTCTTTTTAAAATTAAACTTCTAATCACATAGGTTGATTGTGATTATCAAATCCAAGGATAAAACATATTAAAGATAAAGTTGAAACTAAACTAAAGACTTGATCATCAGACTTTTTGAGCAGGAAAAATAATATGGGATAAAACTGATTCATTTGAAGCATGTTGGATACATCTGACACCAAATTGCCATTTCAAATCACGATTTGGGGTTGCAGTCGCTGCCTCTGTTTCCACAAATTTCATAAAATGATAAATCTTTCAGGTCTGCTGGGAATGCTTATGTTGAAGGTGATGCTTTGAGTGTGAGTCACTTCCTTGCTGGTGTAGCAGTCGCAATAGAAGGATGTAGTTTACATGCTATTAAGTTCCCAACCAAAAGTAAGGGTTTATTTCCAGAATCAGTGGAGCATGCCTTTCAAAACTGCTGTTCCATTGTTATACTTTAAGGCTGCTGATCTCAAATCCCTTTTCATTGATTATTCCACTAGAGCTATCAAAATCAACAACCCAATCCTTGCACATCCCTACCTCACTAGTTTCCAACTAGGCAAAGCCAAGAATCATAAGAATAGAGAACACTAAAACAAACCTACTGCGTTTGGACGAACAAGAAGCCCTTTGTCTTCAGCCCTGCACAACTAGCAAGAGGCACTTCATGAAACATGGTCATGCAATATTATATATGGTGAAACCCTGACTAGTGTATACCAGTTTTCGGTATGACATATTTCTCTATTATTAACCAATTCGCTTGGTCTCTGCTATAGAATCATGTAAAGACCAGGCCAACAAAATCCTATGGAGTAAAAGAGAAAAAAGAAACCCTACAACCTATGAATATATAGCTTGTAGACCATCACATAAACATTTGACTGGCCAAAGCTTTCTAAACTTGATATTGATGGACCGGTTCTAGAGAGAACAGCCCTCCAAAAATAGGCGTATGCCGCAAAGAGCGACGAGCACACGGTATTCTTTAGTAAAAGGCGAAAGAATAGTTCGCTCTGTGCCCACTGCACGGCTCCGTGCTTTTATGCAAGCCATTTGGACATTATTTATAAAAGTCGATTGGGTTGCGCTTGCTTGTGTTCTATTGATGTGGGATTTTCCATTGGTTTTTCTGACTCTCAAGGCAAGCCGTTATCCATCAGTTCTCTAAATTTCTGCATTATAATCTCGTAAATTAGCTGTTTTTAATCTATCACTGTTCCATGTGTTTTACGTCTTTACTGAATGATTGCTTCCCCAAGTTAATGGTTCTGTAAGATATTCCTGCTTTACTGTAAGCTGAAAATGCATGTCGTAACTAAGTTATGCAAACTCAATACCCGCCAGAAAATCATTCTTGTATCCTACTCCATAGGTTACTCATTCACATTAATCATAGAGAATAGGAATGAACTTCTTTCTTTCTTTTTTTTTTAGGTTTAAACTTGGAATATTTATTTCGATGACACTTTTAGTTTATTAGTGCAACATATTCCGTTTTACATTTAAAAAAAAATTAATTTTTCGAATTTGTAACTATTCTTTCTAACAATATATAAAAAAATATACATTATACATTTTATACTTAAAAAATAATATTTAATAAGTTTAGAACTCTCAAAGTTTATTAACTTAAAAAGGGTAATAAGTTGTCATACAAATTTAGAATGCAGAATAATTAAAAGCAAACAAGTAAATTAGAACGTAGACCCCATTCGACTGATACAAATTACTAGCTGAGAACGTTATACATGTGCCTTCTTTCCATAGAAGATATCATTAAGCACAGTCTTGGTACAGCGACGATGCCTTGAACAATTTCACAGCCTGCTGACACACAAGCAAAACAAAAATTTGATATCTCAAAGTATAATAGAGTCAAACACAAAAAAAAAAAAAAAAAAAAAAAGATGTACGTAATTACCTCATCCATACGGATTTTGATCGTTTTCTCTTGGAGTGCCCCACTATCTTTGACAGAAAACCTGTTAAGCAAACCTAGACTAGAATAGTTGACAATGGCTTCACTATAAGATCATCCATAACCATATATGTAGCCACCCTTATCACTTATCCTCCCTCCTCACCTTCATTTGATGAAGACAGGGAATTAAACACGTTTTATGATCTATCTTAACAAGTTTTACTTGGTTACTTATCGTACAACTCACTAAAAACAAACAGCCTTCGGATCCTCTGCAATATACAATTGACAACCATTATTGCTACACCTGTAAAAACCTTGGTTTCTTGAATTGTTTGATGACTCAATTGTTAGAACTATAAATAATATAAAATTAGAACTGTAAATCAAGATCTATCATGTTAAATTATTAAGAATAAATCAAGAACAAAACTAGATGCAGAAGCATACTCGAATCCATGGGTTAGTAGAAATTTTTCGGATTTTAGGGATTTGATCTTCCAAATTAGCACACAAGAAATCTTGAGAAGTTGGCTCTCTCTTAGATATTTTCTAAAGATGGGATATTAGAAAAGTTACCTTGTATGTAATTTGGGGACCATAACCCTAATATATATAACTTTGGCACATTAGCCCTAATTTCTAATCAGCCCATCATCAATTAGAAATTAGTTACTAGAGTATCTACACATATTTGACCCATACTTTATTTAATAATTAAAACTCAATAAACCATAACCAAATTAGATCACTTTTAATTTGGGTTAACATATTATGATAGTAAATAATAACATATAATTACCCTTATTATATATGTGATGTCTATATTTTCCAACAATCTCCCACTTAGACCATATATATACTCTAATTACTCTATAATTATATGTCATATATAACCTTATGAGCACAAAATTTTACTATCATATCCAAAAGGTATTTCGAACAATCTCGTTCATTAATTATGTTAACATAAGGCGACTTTCGTTACATATATTGTAATTAAATCCATCATTGATCACATATATCAACACAACCAAATGATATAGGTCAAGTATGGATGTGTAGCATGGAAATTACATACAATATGATCTAAACATGTCTATTTCCAACTGGTCCTCCTTAAACCTTAGTGAGATCAAACATTACCAAAACCAGAGTGTGAATAAACCAAATAAATTTTATTTCTACAGAAAATAAACTTAATATCCGTAAACTAAAATAACTGAAAATGTGTCTATAACATAAAAACATTTAAAAGTACAAACTCCTACTAAAACCAAATATCCTTAAATGATATTACACCCATATGAGCAATGTGCTCATGAAAAACCTTGGGTGTAGTCTCTTAGTAATCGGATCCGCAATTATGGAGTTTGTCCCAATATGTTTTGTAAACACCTAACACTCTGAACTTTTACTTTAACAACCAAGAACTTTAAATCTATGTAATTTGACTTTTATGTGCTCTTGTTGTTATTGGAATAAATGACTACCAATTATTGTCACAATTTGCACCCTAGTGACAAAATTTTGCATCAATATTCCATCAAAATCGAAGTATGTATACTTGACGATCTCTAACTTATTAGACCTTCGATATGTGAGCATGTAATCTTTTGTTCTTTGAAGATACCTCATAACCCTCTTGCCTGCTAACCAATGGTTCATACCAAGGTTGCTTAAATATCTGCCTAACATCAAAAAATGTACGTAATGTCCGGACGCATACATACTGGAGCATACATTAGATTCCCGCTCTTAAGACGTAGGGAATCTTATGCATTTCCTTAATCTCAAAATCATTCTTTGGGTATTGGTTGATATTTAACTTATTATTGACAAGCAGTTTGTCATTAACATATAAAACCAAATATAGAACCTTACTCCTATTGAACTTGTGGTATATACAATTATCGATCAAATTCATCTTTAAACTGAATGAGATAATCATTTGGTAAAATTTGTAATATTATTGATGAGAAGTTTGCTTAAGCCCATAGATGAAGTTCTTTAATTAGCAAATCATTAACTTTACATCATTAGACATAAGGTTTTCTAGTTGCACCATATAAATGTATATCAATGTTACCATTAAGAAACCATTAACTTAATATTCATCTGATGCAGTTTAAGGTCAAATATTCCACTAAAGCCGTTATAATCCTTTCTCTGGTAGACCTTTTTCAATGACATTCGTTCTTGAGGGTATTGAGTTTGTTTTTCTAGAACAATTACCTTATCTGGAATAGAGAGTATTGTCTTCTTGAGGTTCTAGATTCACTTCTTGATTAATAATAAGTATGAGAACCAGAATATCGTCAAAAGTGATAGCAGGAACTAAGCAAGAATTCAATTCCTCCTCAAAAGAAACGTCTCTAACTTTATTTCTCCCTCCAAACTTAACATCCTAAAAAAATGTTGCAATTCTCATCTCAAAAATATTCCTTATTGTGGGATCATAAAGCTCATAGCCCTTAGATCGCTCAAAATAACCAATAAAGTAGTTGTTCACTATTTTGGAATTGAATTTATTTTCATGTGGCTTATAAGGCATTGCCTCAAGTAGACATCCCCAAATATGAAAGTGCTTTAGACTAGGTTTTCGACTTGTCCAAAGCTCATAAGGTGTTTTTACAACTGCTTTAATGGGTATTCTATTCAAAATGTAAGTTGTTGTCTTTACAGGCACTGGCCAAATGAGCACCTTCACACTTATCATGTTTAAACCTTTCTTCCTTTTATCATAATAAGAAATGAGCTCATTTAGAGTCCATTTCTCCTATTGAAAGATGTAACCAATTTTAAATTGGTTAAACTGTTCAAGAAGCAATATCAAAACCATAAGAAAAAGTAATTCATCAGAAAGCTCGATCTTAAGTGCCTTAAGTCTTGAGCCAACATGAAACATCTCCATAATATATTCTCCTATGCTTCCTTGACCCTTATACTTCGTAGACATCAAAGAATTTAGGAATGATGTCATCTCAAACTTATTGTTTTTAGCAAAATGTTTCTCAATTTCGTCAAGGAAACACTTGGCCTCAGTAATCTTTTCAAACTTTGTGCCCCTAAAGGCTTCTAGAATGTTGTGTTTCTTGATCATTAGACTCATGCAATCTGAATGATCCCACCTTTCAAAATCCCTCTTAACATTAAGGGTGCTTTCCATAGTGAGAGGTGCAGGTTGTTCTCCCCTTAGTGTAAGGTCTATGTCCATACAACTAAGCATTATAAGTAAGTGCCTTTTCTATTCCTTAAAATTAGTCAAATTAAACATGGGTATAGAATTTATATTAGCAGACATTGTGGCAGTAGAAGATGAACTAGCTGAATTGTAACAACCTGAATTAGGGCCTAAACGGAACAGTGGTTTTGAGACCACGAATTTGACATAGAAAAATTTATTCCAATCAAGTTTTAAAGATTATTGTGTGATTGAATGCATGATTGAAATTTTAGTAAATAAATTTTATCGATAAAGTGCCCAATTGAACGATAGGACTAAATTATAAGAAATTCAAACTATGTGTTCTAGAAGCTTTTAGTGTGAAATTGAAATGTAATTGTAAAGTAGAGGTCCTTATTTAGCAATTAGACCATTTTTGGGCATAGTGGACAAAAATGCCCATGGAAGGAAAAATTTGCATGGACATGAAGGGCATTTTGGTCATTTGGATATTAAATGAAATAAAAAGGGAAAATAAGGCAAAAAAGTGTCCATCTTTCTTCTACCTTGGCCGAATATCAAAGGGGACTCCATATCTAGGGTTTTCATCTTTTCAAACTTAATTGTAAGTGATTCCTAACCTCGTTTTTCATGTTTTTCATATTTTTGAAATCCTCGTACCTAGACCTAGCTTTCTATACCACTATTTTGAGCTAGGGTTCATGTTTAAAAATTTATCATATGTGACATGGAGTTATTTTGAAGTCTTTTGGTAGAAAATGATAGTTGGAAGTGTAGGGAACACCTTTTCTAGATAATTTTTCATGAAAGTCCCTAATAGGGACCAAATTGCAAAGATAGTAAAATGTGTAGTAAAAGTGCAAATTGATGAGAAATGTGGGCTGTTATGAGCCCCATTAAGGTTCGGCTAGGTTTGGGTTGCTAAGAGAATAGATACATTTCATTTTACAAGCCTAGGGACTAAGTTGTAAAAATTGACAAAGTTAGGGTAAAATGGTAAAATTTATCATAGGATGATTTTGTGTCCATTTGAGTAAAATAGATAATAAGTGAGCTAAATTTGATGTTATAGATCAAGAACGACACGAAATCGACCTTGACCATGGAAAAGGCAAGGTATCAAATTAAATCGAAAAGAATTGCATTTTGGCCCGAGGTAAGTCTTATATGTAAATAATGAGTTGTTTTAATTATATAGTTCAATTATTTAAGTAATTATAAACTTTGAAATTTATATGAAAATATTGATTATGTAATGTAATAGAAATTTCAAGTAAAGAAAAGTATCGGTTGAACCTTAGGAATCATTAGGATACGAGTGACATGTCACTAGGAAACCATCGATCGTTATTGATTGTTTATGTGATTCCGGGTGCTGGTCTAGTTCGTCTACTAGTGGCTAGGCAATCTTGTATTTGTTGTAGATGCCTGTCAGCTTGTGTGAGCAACACTGAGTAGTATCGACTACACCGTCAGCTTGTGTGAGCAGACCCGATAATGACTCATTATTGAGCTTTATGTGATAAGTGGTAGTTTCGACTATATTATGTATGTGTGCCGCTTTTGCCTCATTTTGTGTATCCTTTAGTATTCCACGTGGTTCAATGGGTTATTTGAATCGATTAGATAAAGTGTAATGACGTGCAAAAAGATTTGACCGTGTGTTTAAGATTATGTATGTGCAGGTTAAATGAAAATATTGTCTGTGCTAAATGCAAATTATATGTATTGTGACTTATGGTAAGGCTATTGAGTAAGTGATAATCAAACCTTATGTGATCATGATGAAACTTATTTCTATACATGAATTGTTGTTTAAATGTTCATTAGCTTAAATATAGGCTTACTAAGCTTTAAAGCTTATGCCTCTTCTTTTCCTTTTCCCTTATAGGTTCATCAAGCTAATCCGAGGTTTGGTGATCGACAGGATTCCATCAACATTATCAACAACCATTTTGGTATTTGATTTTGCACTTTGAAGGTTATGGCATGTATAGGTTGTCTAAAGTTTGAGTTTTGTGTCATAGTCTTTTGAGTCTAATGTTTTTGGTAATATGTTGGTGCAAATTTGCTAAGTATATGTGGGTTGTGAAATGGATGAGTATGCATGTTTGAGGTAGGTAGAAATGGTTGGATGATGGTCATATTTTGTATGTTTGAATGTGATAATGTGTCATATTGATCAATGGCAAAATTTGTTGGAATTGGTTTGTGTTTCAGTGTGGCATTTGGCTTGGAAAATAGCCTAAATGTCTACACGGATAGGTACACGGGCGTGTGTTTAGGCCGTGTGCGACACACGGCCAGCCCTATGGGCGTGTTGATAGGCCGTGTGTCCCTTGCACTTGATTGCATGAAAAATTAATTGCCAGTAGTAAACACACGAATGGAGACACAGTCGTGTGTCTCAACCGTGTGATAGACACGGCCTATCCCACGAGCGTGTGGCTTGGCCATGTGACGATAAGTGCATGATGATGTCATAAACAGAATACCCCTAAGTTTTCACGCGGGCTAAGACACGGGCGTGTGATTGACTGTGTGAAAGACACGGGCATGAAGCACGGATGTGTGCTTGACTGTGTGAAAACCCCTGTAGGTTTGAATTGAAAAATAATTCTGCACGGGCAAGGGACATGGGCGTGTGCGACTGTAAGGCCTGCCCACACGAGTGTGTCCCTGTCTCACACGGGTGTGTGCGCTGTATTTGTTAAAATTTTTGTAAAAGTTCGAAAAGTTCTGGATCATCCTAAATGTATCGTTTGGGCCTCGTAGGCCCATAATATGGAAGCTATGCAAATGAATAAAAAGGTTTTGAATTTTACGTGACAAATGGGGAATTAAATCAAAAGTTCGAGTGATGAGAGTCTGGTAACGCCTCGTACCCGATTTCAGCCTCAGACTCGAGTGAAGGGTGTTACATGAATATAGAACAAAAATAAATAAAAACAATCTACCATCAATATTCGTAAGTAAACAATAAATTCAAGATAATGACTAATCCTATCTCAAGATATCAAACACAACATTAATATCAGGTTTTTGGAAAATAATATTAATAGTAAACGATACTCTTGTTGCAGCAAGCAAACATTTACAATAAATTATGTCAAATAATGAATAAATCTTTGGACTAACTTATTATTCACATAAATTACCTTATAATTGTCACACATTTATCACCATATATGTCGTTAAAAATCTACCAAATATTAACTTACCTTTAGGTCAATTAATAAACACATGAATTATAAAAACATATAATCATCTTGATATTTTAAATAAACTAATCTACACAAAAGAGCTCACTTTGGCAACATTCTGTTTCAACTAATCTATTTAAAATATTAGACATCCTTAATTAAATCCTAAAGCCAAAATCTGAATTTATTTGTTTCAAAATATCTATCTTAATTTTATCTTTCAATTAAATTAAAAGATAATTGTGTGCATATATTATATATGTATATATAATAAAATATATATATTAAAGAGTTAAGCCACGCGTATATGTTAACCATTTTTTTAAACATCAAATTAAATTCCTTATACCATTTAAAAATAATAATAAAACCTATGGCTTTCAAAGAAAGGGCACTAAAGCGACGAATAATAATAACATGATTTGCAAATATATATAACATACAGCAGTACAAATCATGAAGAAAGAAAACAAATTGAATCGCAAGAAAAAGATTAAAACGCAGGCATATATTACACAAATATTCCAAACTCTGTAATTGAATCCATCAATTTGAAAATCACCCAAATTAAAAAAAAAATTAAAACAAAACCCTAAAATTTTAATTTGAATTCAAGATAATCAAGATCTTAAAAAAATACTTCAATATAAACCTTCAAAGATCAACGTATATATTTGAAATATAAAACCCATGAAATTTCATGAATCAATCATTCAAGGGAAGATCCTTAATCAATTCTCAATGATTCGAGATGACAAGGCTCGGATGCCACTTGTTAGAATCATAAATTAAGATATGATATAAAACTTAATAAATCATAAATCATGATCTTTCATGTCAAATCATCAAGGACAAAACAAGAATAAAACTAGATACGAAATCGTACCTGAATCCCTGGGTTACTAAAAATTTTTCGAATCTTAGGGATTTGATCTTCCAAATCAACACACAAAAAATCTTGAGAAGTTGGCTTTCTCTTAGATATTTTCTAAAGATGGGATATTAGAAAAGTTACCTTGTATGTAATTTGGGGACTATAACCTTAATATATATAACTTTGGCACATTAGCCCTAATTTTTAATCAGCTCATCATCAATTAGAAATTAGTTACTAGAGTATCTACACATATTTGACCCATACTTTATTTAATAATTAAAACCCAATAAATCATAACCAAACTAGATCACTTTTAATTTGGGCTAACATATTATGATAGTTAATAATATGTAATTATCTTTATTATATATGTGATGTCCATATTTTCCAACATCAATATTAGGCAACAACTAAAGCAAGTTTGGTGCAACAGAGGCTAAAACTTTAGGGTTCAATAGTATTTCCTTGGCTTAAAATGGTTGCATATACACCTCACTCAACTTTTATATACGGTCATACATGTTTCCAAGTGAACCCACCATACCTTCCTTGATAAGAAGTCTAACAACAGTGCCAATAGGCAATGACATTTTGTTGAAAAGGAAACCAACAAAGTCTTTGCTGGCTTCGGTAAACAAAACTCTTTGGCCTCTCATGTCAACCAAAAGCTTCAAAGTAACATCACCTGCCATTAATAGAGACTCAAGTTCTAAAATTAGATCATTAGCTCCAGCACTGAATAGATACACTGGTGTTGGTGTTTTGGAAGTTGAGAGAATAAAATAATGATAATTAGCAAGAAATGCAAAAGGAACACTTAGTAGATTGAATAAACTGCTATCAAGTTTTTTCATCATATTTTCATTCTAAAAGATTACAATATATAAGAGAAATGGTTACAAGTTATTAACTAATCCTATCAAACCGTCTTCGAAAAATAAAGATAAAACTTATACATTAATTGATTAGGTAAATCAGCACCTAAAAACATCAATTCAATACTAACTCTACTTGCTTTAACAAGTAATCTCAACATGCAAACAAAAAAAAAAAAAATAGTTTCAACACATGTGAACCCATCTCGCACTTCATCTTGCAGTTCGCCAAAAGTCTTGACAGCTTGCAGCTTCCAATGAGCTTGCAACTTCAAGTGAGCTCGTGACTTTGAGTGGGCTCATAGTTTCTAATGAGCTTGCATCTTTTAAGCTTGTAGGTTCATAACCTGAGTTCGTTATTGTATGAATGGCCACTTCGCAACACTCTTCCTTAGCCATAATGTTGTAAACTCTAATATTATGTCTTAGCCTCTCGAACCTCATCTTTCCAAGAGGTTTTGTGAGAATATTAGCAAGTTGAACATCTGAACTATAATGAACCAGCTTCACTTCATTTGATTGTTCAACCTCTTGTACAAAATAATACTTTATCTTGAAGTGTTTTGTCTTGCTATGGAAGACAGGGTTCTTTGCAATTACAATTGCAGATTGATTATTATAGTTTATCTCTATTGCTTCCACTTGCTAAATATTTAAATTAGACACCAACTTTCTTAGCCAAAGTGCTTGGCTTACAGCTATAGCTGCTGCAATGTACTCAGCTTTGGCAGTTGATTGTGCAACAATATTTTGCTTTTTTTTTAGCTCTAACTAAATACACTTGATCCCAAAGTGAAGAAGTACCCTGAAGTGCTCTTCATATCTTCAACAGAACCAGCCTAATCACTACATGTGAAACCAGCCAACTTCAGCTCCTTTTCCTTCACATATTTAACTCCATAACTCAGAGTTCCTTTGACACGCTTGAGAACCCTCTTCGCAGCTGTAAAATGAACTACATTACAATAGTGTATAAATCTCGAAAGTAGACTCACAAAAAAATAATATCTGGGCTCAATGCTGTCAAATAAAGCAAACATCCTATAAGGCTCCTATAGCTCCATTCATCAACTCTTTTAAAATCAACTTGGCTTGAAAGTTTTTCACCTTGAGCAATAGGAGTTCCTACTGGCTTGCAGATCTTCATACAAAACGTGTTCAAGATCTTTAATGTAAAGCTCTTTTGACTAATGAAGATTCCTTGATCTAACTGAAACATTTCTAGACCAAGGAAATAAGTTATGTCTCCAAGACCATACATTTCAACTTTAACATGCATCTATTTCTTGAACTATATTAGCAGGTTTTCACCATTGCCAGTTACCAGCAGATTATCAACATACAAAGACACTATCAGCGAGGTCTCTTTTCCTCCTTTCTTCACATACAAGGTGGATTTGCTGATGCTTATTTCAAATACCAAGCTCACTAGATGCTTGTCAACTCTCTCATACCAAGCTCGTGGAGCCTGTTTCAGGCCATGTAAAGCCTTCTTCAGCTTGCATACCATGTGCTTTCACCATTAGTTACAAATCCTTGTGGATGTTCAACATAAACTTCTTCCCTCAAAATATCATTTAGGAATGATAACTTTACATCGAGCTGATGTATTTTCCACGCTTTCTGCACTGCCATAGTTCATAACAGCTTGATGGTATCTAATCTAACTATTTGTGCAAAGGTTTCAGCATAGTCAACACCATATTGTTGACTAAATCCTTTTGCAACTAGTCTAGCTTTGAGTCTGTTTACTGAACCATCAACATTTAACTTGGTTTTATAGACCTATTTTACCCCAATGACCTTCCTACGAACTGGTCTCTCAACCAACTCCCAAGTCTCATTCTTCTTAATCATGGCTATCTTAGCTTCCATAGCTTCTATCCAGCCATTTTCTTTTGCTGCCTCTTTATAACTGACAGGCTCCAACACAACTATATTACACCTTTCATATACATCAGAGATAGGCCTAGTGCTTCTAACTAGTAAGTCATTAAGATAATCATCATCATAATTCTGAGCTTCATCTAGTTGTACATTTAGCTTAGTCTAACTTAGTTCAATCATCCAAGCATTTTTACCTTCCCAATTCCACAAAGCTTATTCGTTGAACTTCACATCCCTGTTCTCAAACATTTTGCTTGTAAAGGGATTAAAGATCCTATACCCTTTCTTGCAACTGTTGTAGCCAACAAAGATACTTGATTGAGCTTTTCTGTCCAGCTTATTCTTTTTAACAACAAGAACAAGTGCATAGCACAAGCAACTAAAGATCTTCAAGTGTGACACTGAAGGCTTGAATCCAAACCATCCTTCAAAATGTCATATCCTTCACAGCTTTTGTTGGCAATCTGTTGAGCAGATAAACATAGGTGTTCCCAACTTCAGCCCACAGCTTGTTTGGTATCTTCTTCTCAAACAAAAAACACATTGACATATCTATCATTATTCTTTTCTTTCACATATACTGTTTTCTTAAGGAGTGTATGTGTTTGTCAACTGATGCTCGATCTCAGCATTTTCGCCAAAACTTTAAAACTTTTCAAAAGTGTATTTAGTCCCATTGTCTGACTTGAGTATTCTTAGCTTGCAACAAGTTTAGTTTTCAACATGTCACATCCCAAAAACTGGGTTAGTAGAAATTGGGTTAATGAACTGGTAGTGGTCATGACCAAATTTTTATTAAGATAATCTTTTGCTCATTTAATAATAAAGAAATATCAATTATAGTGATTGAGTAGTGGTGGAGCTATCCTTGATGACATGTATTTGAATCCCTTCCCTGTTGTTAATTTCTATTTGGCACAAATTTTTTTTAAACCCTTAGCAAAGGGCATCCCATGTTTTTAAATATTTTATGTTAAAATGATCACAAGGAGTAATGTGGTCAAGTGGTTGAGTGCTTAAATAAATTTCTAAAGGTCCAATGTTTAATTCCCCACACTCTCAAATTTTTATTTAATTTTTTTAACAACTTTAGCTAGTGTGAACACTCATTGCCATCGAACCTAGTTACTACACATGGGGAAAGATTCTTCATTGTGTGCAAGTCAACCTTCCCTCATTAAGCCCCATTTCATTCTCATGATCCCCTTTTTGCTCTGTTGTCCCCTCTACATGCTTATTTTCTTCACCCTTACCTTGTGTGTCATACATTGAACCTGGACAAGGTTATCCCATGTTTTTAAATATTTTATGTTAAAATGATCACAATGAGTAATGTGGTCAAGTGGTTGAGTGCTTAAATAAATTTCTAAAGGTCTAATGTTTTATTCCCCACACTCTCAAATTTTTATTTAATTTTTTTAACAACTTTAGCTAGTGTGAACACTCATTGCCATTGAACCTAGTTACTACACATGGGGAAATATTCTTCATTGTGTGTAAGTCAACCTTCCCTCATTAAGCCCCCTTTCACTCCCATGATCCGCTTTTTGCTCCATTGTCCCCTCTACATGCTTATTTTCTTCACCCTTACCTTGTGTGTCATACATTGAACCTGGACAAGGTGAATGACACATTTTGTTGTCCATCATTTATTTTCTTATTCATTTTTTCCACCCCCTCTTTTGCTCCTCTCTATTTTCTCCCTTTTTCTTTTGTTTTAGCCATCAACCACCTTTGTATTATCTTTCCTCCCCTCCTCCATCACTCATTTACCTTGAACCACCATTGTCACCACCGGACCTCCACCTTGTCGCCACTTTCCTCCTTTATTTTCTCTACCACTGCCCTAAGTGCCACCCTCCTCCGTCGTGACTTCTCTTTCTTCTCTTTTCGCTTCCTTTTAGTAAGTGTCAAAACCCTTCCTTTTTCAATCGTCTACCACCGTGATCGTCACCGTGAAAACAATCGTAAAATAATAGTATTTTTCCCTTCCTCTCTATAGCAATTTTATTATTCATCATAGTAAGATTATTTATTATCTGTTAGTTCTTCTTAGTATTGGATATCTTAGATATTATGGCTATTACTCCTAAATCTCAGCTATCTTCTCTTCCGTATCGATTCCTAATTAGTGACATCGCAAGTATTTGGAGTACTTATTGTATTCAAAACTTCTTAATCCCTGTATAGTGAATAATTGACATCTTCCTAACTAGGTGTTTCTTGTTTAAAGTATCGATTTCAAGCATGTAATTTCCTATGATTCAAATAATGGAATCATATTGGATTTATAAAGAGTAAGTATTGTCATAGAAGCCAAAACGTAATCGTTTATCAAAGATTTATCAAGGCTGTTTTAATGATAGCTTATCTTTTTTTTTTTTTATGTTTAGATCCAAGATAGATTTAAATAAATCAAGAAGCAGGCATTAGAAGGAGTTTTCGCATTAGAATTACTATGATCAGGTGTACGTTTTAACACTAAACAAAATTAAGTCTTTATTTTATGTTGATAAAAATGTTATTATTTAAATTATGTTGTTTGATGAGGATACATTATGTATCCATAAAAAGAGATAAACCCATCGTTATGGACTATCTCAAGTAAATGTCTTCTAAGCCGTATATGTTGCGAAAAGCATGTTGTGGGATATTAATTGTCGAAACCAAAAAAAGGGATCGACTTTAAAATAAAATATGGAGTCGCCACCAACCCTTTTTGTTTAGGTGTGATCGGATCACTTTATAAAATGTTTTATTTTATTAAAGTATTAACTTTGGTCTACGACTTTCAAGAAGATGGGTTCGGGAGTCAGTTACGTACGAGGAAGGGTTAGCACCCTTGTAACGCCCAAAATTGGTACCAGAGCGATTAACTAATGTCCTAATGTCGAAAATTTAAAAAGATTTTAGAACACGATCCTCTATTTAAAAGAACACTTGAATAAATCAGTCTGAATGCGAATACCCTCTTATCTCAAAAGAATAAAATGTCACACCCCGTGAGTTAGGATACGACATTTCAAACCTTCAAAACTAAGCTTGTCTTTTGATTTTTAAAACTCATGCACTTAAGTTTAAAACGGATATTCAATTATTTGGGTTAAACGAGAAATCGGAACCCAGTAAGTTAGGGCACAATTTCTCAAAATTCCAAACATAGAATATTGCCTTTATTTTTTAGAAATTCTTATCTCGAGATACGAAATGTCATATCCAGTGAGTTAGGACACAACACCTTGAATTCCCGAGAATAAGTTTTTATTTGAAACCTGTATGTTTTGATTGAAAAAGTATGCTCGGTTGTCTAGATTTAATGGGGAAAATTGGAACCCAGTAAGTTAGGGCAAAATCTTCTCAAAGATATCAAATACCGAGAATTGCCTTATTTAAAAACCTTTGAAATAATAATTATCAAGTGTTTGAATTAAACAAGGTGTATTTTCATTTTGAAACCTAGATATGCAAATGAAATTGCCATGCAAATAAGATCAAGTGTACTAATAAAACAATTCGTGATGGTCACATAATATGCACTATTTACAAGCTAACATGTTAATCAAAAACAAATGAATTGAAAGACATATATAACAAATTAAAAATACAAGGCAAATCGAAATAGAATGTAAAAAACAATTTGAAAAATATAATAAATAAGTTCAAAATAATAATGTGAGAAAGGAATCTTAAAATCAATAATATACAAAATAATTTTTAAAATAAAAAATAAAAAATAATTTAGAGTAACTAATAAATAAAATGATTTTTTTAAAAAATACCTTATAAAATAAGTTAAAATATCATGTAAAAAGGTTTAAAATATAATACATAGAAAGAAATGTAAAAATAAAACAAGGGAAAGAAAGGTGACATAAAAAAGCAAAAATAAATAATCTATATATTTAAAATAAATATATATATTTAAAATAAATAATCTATATATTTCATAGTTTGGCATCCATTTTCCTCTGAAGTCCTTTCGTATATGTAGGATCTTCTTCAATTGGAGGTCATCCTTTGGAATTCTCTAGGATGAACCCCTTTGTCATAAACCAGCATCATCTGACCGTAATGGATAGCTATTAACTTTTCTCCTCAAATTTGATTGATCATATCGGGGTTGGATCCATTCTACCTCATCCAGTTTCAGCTCTGATAAAACTCAAAAGAAAGAATCTCGACTTCAATGGGCAGGACCAATGAGAAATGTGTTGCCCCGGTGAAAGTCCTAGCCAACATAAGTATAGAGGGTAAATAGTAACTTCTTTATGCCAACCTTTACAAGTCTCGATCATCTTTTAAATTTATTTTTTTGGATTTTTTTGTTTTTTTTGGTTTTCTTTGCTGCACTGATATGGCGTCTGATTTTTGAACAAATTGTAAACTTTTGATATTGTGCAATTAAGTTAGACATATTCCTTTCTGGCATTCTTTATTGGCACTTTTTTTTTGAATTCGAACTTAAATTTGAATTTGGATTTGGATTTGGATTTGATGACTGTTGACTTTGTAACTTTGGCATATGAAACGACCTTCACCCTCTTAGTAAAATAATTGACGACCATAAAGATGAATTGATGTCAGCGAGATTGGCCCCATAACATCCATGCCCTACATATAGAAAATCTATAAAGAAATGGAGGAGGCATATAAGTCTTGTTTTTCTCAATTTGGCATTTACGACACACTGATGCAATCCCTTTCCATGGTGGACCAGCAGTACCCAAACCTCTTAATTGGTTTGGCTATCATAAAACCATTAGCATGTATCTTTTCAAACACTTTGTAACATCCTCACGTCTAGGCATATCTTGATGTGATCATGCAAAGATATCTTTGAATTCTTGGAATGACGTCTCATTTCGTTTCTGTGGTGAGCTAGGCTTCGATCTTCATCCCTTTCCTAGGCTCGCAATGTCCACTGACCCTTTGTAAGGTAGGATCTATTTTCATCTTGTTCTACTATCCTTAACAAATCAAAGGATAGGCTACAATCTCTGTCATCTTCAAAGTCCTGAGATCCCTCTAGACACATATCTCACTCAAAAGAGAGTTAGTAACAACATCACTCATGCCGTTGATATCTGGGTATCTATTATAGGTACGAAGGCAAATTCCAAAGAATAAATGATTCTAAAGATAATTATTTGTATGGTATGATCATGAATGAAGAATGAAAGAATAAAAGTCCAAAGAACAAAAGAATCTATAAATAGAAGAATAAAAGAATATTTACTCAAAGAGATGCATTTTATTGAAATAAAAATTCTGGACATAAGCCTATTTCACAAAAAGACTCTTATTGCCTCTAGGCTTAAAGCAATAAGTGTGTTCTAAACATTACTCTAGGTTAGCTTTAAAAAATACAGGTCTCTTTCACAGTCCCATTGTTCAAAACACTCCCAAGTACATAAGGGCAGATGCTTGGAAAACTTTTATTCCTCAGTTTTCTCTTTGGATACGCCATTAATGTTCCGATTTCCCAATTTTCAGGCATCTGATGACTTCTTCAAGGAAATGCAACTCTCTTGCCCCCTCCTTCAATTATCACATTTTACTACTTCATCAGGTTCTAATGAATCATCGAACTTCACAACCCCTATTTTAATGAGCCTTTTGACTAATTTTTAAATATAGTGCAGTTTTCGATCGAATGACCCGTTATTCCTGCGTGGTACTCGCATTGAGCATTTGAATCATATCACTTGGGGTATGGGGGTTGCATTGGTTCCATGTAATGAGGAGCCACCATATGCGCATCAAATAGGCTTTGATACAACTCCCTATATGTCATTCGAATTGGCATAAACTGGAGTTTCTCTGTATTTTACTTTGCACTAGATTCTTATCTTAATGAGCCCTGATGACCAATGGTTACAACCCTCGGCTGGCCTACGGTGACCGATTTGGAATGTATGCTTAGGTTGTTCACTTCATTTTCCTATTTCTCGGGGTTGATCTTTTGACACTTTCTTCTGTGTCTATCTTCCCACTCCTTATCGCATTTTCAATCATCTCGCTGAATATTACTATATCTGAAAAGCTCATGGTGGCACTTCCCAACATATGGTTAATGAGCGGGGCTTTCAAGGTATTGATGAAAAGCATCGTCATTTCTTTTTCTAGAAGAGGTGGTTGGACTTGCCTTGCGACTTCCCTCCACCTTTGAGCATATTGTTTGAAGCTCTCATTTTGTTTCTTTTCCATATTTTGCAGAGTGATTCTGTCGGGTGATATGTCTGTTACATGACTGTACTACCTCATGAATGCCTGTGCTAGGTCTCTCCATGAACCGATCCTAGCATGGCTTAATTGATTGTACCATTTAGATGCTGCACCCTACCAGACTATCCTGGAAGTAGTGTATTAGCAATTGATCATTGTTAACGTAGCTAGTCATTCGTTTACAAAACATGGTAATATGGGCTTCGGGGCAACTAGTCCCGTTATACTTTTTGAACTCTGGCATTTTAAACTTATATGGAAGTACCAGATCTGAGACCAAACTTAGATCTTTGGCATCAATCCCATGGTGGCTATCAATGCTCTCTATTGCTTTAAACTTTTCCTCCAGCCATTTATATCTGTCTTCTAGCTGCTTTGGTAATTCAGTCTTTGTATTCTCTCTTTCAGCAACATCATCCAAATCAGGAATAGTAGGATTCATTGGGTTATCTCCAGAACCTGAGCCAGTTTGGAAGTTCATTGGCATTGAAGCACTGACTTGAAATTGTTGTGGCTTGATTGTGACGGATGGTCTTTGTGGGCACATTTCATGTTGTGTTTGTGCATGTGTTGGAGTAAAACCAGGGGGATATTGAGAGTACTCATTATTCTCCTCAGCATTGACCATGGGGTTCTTTCCTTTATCCATAATCCCATTCAGCAGCTGAGTCATCTGAGCCATTTGAGTCGTCATATTTCTTTGAGACTCCAACATTCTGTCCATCATGTCCTACTGGATCTTAGCCAATTGCTCTTACATTTGCAATTGCAGTTGTTCTTGCATCTCTTTTTGGAGTTGTTCAAGTCTTTCCAATCTCTGATCCATATCTCTTATCTTTTTTCGTGTGCCGTAAATACGCTTAGTCGATTGACTTTTATCAGTTCCCAGGTTAACTGAAATAATTTTACCTAATTAGGGTCCTTTTGTGAAAATCTAATGCAAATGATGCCATGCAATGCAAATGCATGGAATGAATGCAAAAGAAAGAGATGCGTTAATTCTGAATTTAATTCCATTAGAACAACTTTTCTAGAAAACAAATTTCTTTACATAAAACGAATTACATATGCGACCCTGCCTTTATATTCCAGGCGAAAATACCGATCCCCTTCTTCATATTTGGATACTATGGTTGAATGCTGTGAGCTCTCCAAAAGATGCCTCTATTATCACCTTCTCCTTGATTCGAGTCGCGACCCATTGCTCACTTATCCCCGCGATGTTCATTAGCTCCTTTAAGAAAGTCGAGACATGACGGCTCTTGCGTAGTCTTTGTCAGTTTGAATCCTTCGGGCAAAGTTTTACATCCCTTCGTGAACTATCAACCTTCTTCCGTTGTATTTACTTGGACCATATCTGGACAACCGTATTATAATCCACTTTATCAAGAAATTCGTTTTCCTATGACAAGCTCCTCTATTTAGCAATCGAATATTAATCAACAACTCCTTTCTATGATGATGTAATGCAATGCAATCAAAATAAAAGAAAACATGTTAGCACAGGAGAAATAAACAACATAGAACACCTATTCGGGTGATCACTAGGGTTTGGCACGGCTCGACCAAGGGTAGGCTCCTAGGTCCCTCTATATGTGGTTTGGTTTTAAAGTAAATGTACCTAAACCAACAGATTCCTCTATCCTTACCCATTATAGGCTCATACGGACTGAGTTCAGTTCAGGGGAATACATTTCCCTATGGCTGCACGGCGATGAAAATCTCAAGAAGACATAGGTATAGATGTATCCCGAAAGCGATCCTCTATCCTGCACAGAGGTGAAAACCTCACGAAGGAGTAGCTTCTCACTTCCACTTAAAAGGGGTAAGACCAAGTGGTCTTTATGCAACGATGCAAGAGTGCTCTACGAGGCTCAAACCATAACAATGACACGAACAAATGCAGTAAAAAGATCGTAATTTTTCAAATCATATTTTCAATTTTCAACAAAAGGACAAAAATTAACCAATTTGTGGCTCGACTCTCTAATGTCCTCAGTGGAGTCGCCAAGCTATCGAAACCAAAAAAATGGATCGGCTTTAAAATAAAATATGGAGTCGACACCAACCCTTTTTGTTTAGGTGTGATCGGATCACCTTTAAAAATGTTTTGTTTTATTAAAATATTAACTTTGGTCTATGAATTTCAAGACGATGGGTTCGGCAGTTGGTTACGTACGAGGAAGGGTTAGCACCCTTTTAACACCCAAAATTAGTACCAGATCGATTAACTAATATCCTAATGTCAAAAATTTAAAAAGATTTTAGAATACGATCCTCTATTTAAAAGAACACTTGAATAAATCAGTCTGAATGCTAAGATCCTCTTATCTCGAAAGAATAAAATATCACACCCCGTGAGTTAGGATACGACATTTCAAACCCTTAAAACTAAGCTTGTCTTTTGATTTTTAAAACTTACGCACTTAAGTTTAAAAATGATATTCAATTATCTGGGTTAAACGAGAAATCAGAACCCAGTAAGTTAGGGCACAATTTCTCAAAATTCCAAACGTAGAATATTGCCTTTATTTTTTAGAAATTCTTATCTCGAGATACGAAATGTCATATCCAGTGAGTTAGGACATAACACCTTGAATTCCCGAGAATAAGTTTTTATTTGAAACCTATATGTTTTGATTGGAAAAGGGTACTCGGTTGTCTAGATTCAACAAGGAAAATTGGAACCCAGTAAGTTAGGGCAAAATCTTCTCAAAGATATCAAATACCAAATATTGCCTTATTTAAAAACCTTTGAAATAATAATATCAAGTGTTTGACTTAAACGAGGTGTATTTTTATTTTGAAACCTAGATATGCGAATGAAATTGCCATGCAAACATGATCGAGTTTACTAATAAAACAATTCGTGATGGTCACATAATACGCACTATTTACAAGCTAACATGATAATAAAAAACAAATGAATTGAAAGACATATATAACAAATTAAAAATACAAGGCAAATCGAAATAGAATGTAAAAACAATTTGAAAAATATAATAAATAAGTTCAAAATAATAATGTGAGAAAAGAATCTTAAAATCAATAATATACAAACTGAATTTTAAAATAAAAAAATAAATAATAATTTAAAGTAACTAATAAATAAAATGATTTTTTTAAAAATACCTTATAAAATAAGTTAAAATATCATGTAAAAAGGTTTAAAATATAATACATAGAAAGAAATGTAAAAATAAAATAATGGAAAGAAAGGTGACATAAAAAAGCAAAAATAAATAATCTATATATTTAAAATAAATAATATATGAAAAAAGAAAACTTACACAAATAATGAAACAATTGAAAAACAATAGAACAAATTTTAAAATACTATGTGCAATGGTTAAAGCTAGATAATATATAATATATAATATATAATATATATAATAAATGAAAAATAATGATATATAATAAAACAAATTAGTGTAAATAAATAATAATAATAATGAATGAAATAATTTAAAATAGATAATATATATAAAGCATTAAAATAACTAAGTAAATAACAAATTAACAAAGGACTCAATCAAAACAAAAATGAAATTAGGGGCAAAATATGAAAAGATAGTGAAATAAAGACTAAATAAAATGCGCTTAAATTCGCGAGACCAAATGGGACAATATCCCCAGTCCTAATGCGCTACATTTTAGAGCAGGACCAAAATCGAAAACAAATAAAAAATAGGGTAAAATTAAAATAAAAAGAAAAGAAAATGGACTTAATCGAATAGCGTTGCGAAAAGGAGGGACTATTCGCGCAAGTATCCCAAAATTCCAAAATGAACAGCTCCTCCCTTTCTTAAACGATAGCGTTTCAAATTTGGTTTAAACTATCATTCAATTTTCTTTAAAAATGTTACAACCCCATTTTCCTTTTTTTCTTCTTTAAAAAAACAAAGATTCTTCCTCTTCTTAAAAAGAAAGAACCAAATCCCTAACACCCCCATTTTTTATCCCCTTGGCTAGGGTTTTGTACCCTCATATCAAGCCATCGCCGGACCACCACCATGCGATGGCCGACAACATGCAAGAGGGTTCTTTAGCCCCGTTTTCAGTGAATCTAAAGCCTATACGACAGAGCTCGAAAAATAGAGGTAAGTCCCCTTTCCTTCTTATTTTGTGTAAAAGTATGAAAAGTGTAAAACAAGAAGAGAAAAAAAAAGTAGAAATAGATTAAAAATTTAGAGGAATCCCGAAATGAAATCACCTTTATTCAAACTTTCTGTTTTCAATTTTTCTTTCGAATTCTTCGCTATTGTATTCGTAAAAAAGATCAGCCCCCCTTTTACATTGTGCTGTAGGCTTTTTATAGCCAAAGATAATGAAATAAATAAAAATACAAATATAATTTTCTGTTGTTGCCTTTCTGGAATTTGTTTTGCAGGTATCAAAGCCAGCTGGCGTGGTGGTTGTGTACGGAGGAAGGAGGCGCACGGGGCTGCAATTTCAGCTGAGAATATTTGTTTTTGGGCCATTGGAATTGGGCTTATGTAATTGGTCTTATTGTAACAGGTTTGGGTTTAATTTAGTTGGGCTATGTATTTGGGCCTTGGTCTAGGTCATATGTAAATGGATTTATTGGATTTTTATTTGTTTTGTTTATTTTGTTTTATATTTTTTTTATTTTATTTTGGTTTGTATGGGCCCAGACAAATTGGGCCGATTACATTAATGATTATTGATTTGAAAAATATGTAAATCTCATTGTCATGTTATGTGATCATATGACATATGTGATATTTGCATGATTATTAAATGTGAAATTTTGGTACCATGTGTACATATGTGATTTGCATGTTAAACATACCTATATGAATTTGAGTGATTTTGGCCATATCACATGCCTTGGGTGGGATATGTGAAAGGTGGAAGTTATTGGTAGTATAGTTTTCACAAAAGTTGCATCGTTCTATGAAATGTGCATTGACGTGATCATGCATAGTATAAGTGTAAATTATTGAGTTATATGAAACTGATATGATTATTATAATTGTATAACGTGTATGTTTATATGTATGTGATTGCGTTTATGTTAATCTCACACTAAGCTTTATACCTCACCCCTTATAGTTTTCTGATGCTATAGATAACGCTAAGGTTAGGATTCGACGATGACATTTGGAGGAGTTTCTCAAAAGTCTTTTTAAATTAAAGTAATTAAATTTTATTTTGATATTTTGGGTTTGTAATAAGTTTATCTATGGACTGTGGCATGGGATTTTATTTTGGGGATTTTATTTCGATTCCTGAAATTTGCACAGTTTTTACAAAATTAAAATAAACACTTTACTTCATTTGTTTTGAATTGATAAGCCAATAGTTTAAAAATATTTTTCAAAATTTTGAAAGATTATTTCGATCATTTTCGTTGAAAAATGGATTTAAAATGTGATTGAAAATAAATTTGAACATTAGATTTTACTAGTTTTGATCGAATTGCGCAAATAGTTTAAAAAGTATGTTTGAAATTTGAAACGTTTTTTTTTCCTGAGCCATTTTGGTGGCCAATGTAGCTTTCCAAATTTAGCCATAATGACTGGGCCGGCTTCGGGGTGTTACATGGCAGCTTTAAACTTCCAAAAAACCTCAGCAACTTCAAACATGGCCTTCAAAAGATACACCCAATAGTATCTAGTGTAGTCATCAATAAATAAAATGAAGTACCTGTTGTTGCTAAGTGAAGCAATCTTCATTGGTCCACATACATTAGTGTGAACTAAATATAGCTTCTCAGTAGCTCGTCATACCTTGTTGACAAGAAATCGAAGCCTCGCTTGCTTCCTAAATTGACATACCTTGCACATTGCAGTTCATTCAGCAACTTTACACATGTTTTCAATTGAACCATGCTTATACAACATATCAAGTGACCTGTAATTAATATGCCTTAGTCTCTTATACCACAAGTTAGTACCATCAGTTGAACTAAAGTAGGCTTTAAATGTAACTAAGTTCCATTTTAGAACAAAGCTCATATCACTCATTTTAACTGACATAAGCTCATGACTAGTTGAATAAGATACATCACATTTATTCTTTTAAAAAATAACAGAATAATTCTTCTCAACAAGTTGACCAACACTGAGCAAGTTCTGATCTATATTAGGTATAAAAAGAACATCAATAATAACTTTTGCACCTACAGGAGTGCTAACTTGAACATCTCCCTTTCCTTTGGCTTCAATGATATGGCCATTTCTAACTCTGATTCTCGAACTGAAGGATCTGTCAATCTCCTTGAACATGCTTTCATCTGAAACCATATGATTTGTGTAGCCACTATCAATCAACCAGTTTTTCTTGACTTCGTTGTTGGCTGTGAAGCATAAGACAGTGAATGCAAGCTTCTTCTGAACTTGATTTTCATCAGCAACTTAAGTGTGATTAGACTGCTGCACTTTGTTTTTTCAAATTCTAACATCATGGCCAAATTACTTGCAATTTTTACACTGCACACTAGGTCTGGTCCAACAAAACTTCTCTTAATGACCGATTTTTTTACAATTAGATATTAGTGGATATTTTTTCTTCTCACCATATCTTTTTGGCCTTTCTTTTGTTTGATTCCATTTCTTCTTACCTTTGTTTTTTGAAGAGCTTGGACTCTCCTTGTTCCTTGCTTGGTAAGCACCTTTAGTGTACCCCTCTTCTCTACTTACTCCCGTGCGTATAGAGCATTTATGAGCTCTAACAGAGAGATTGTTATCACATCTCTCGAGTCCTCCAAGGATGAGATTCTAGACTCATACTTCTTTGGCAGTGTTGTGATGACTTTTTCAATAATCCTTCGATCACTTAGCTGATCGCTAAGCATCATTATGTTGTTGACAGTGGACATGATCTTATCTGTGTATTACATGATTGTTTCAGTTTCTTTCTTGTTCAAGTTCTCAAAGTCTCTCCTCAAGTTCAAAAGTTGTTGCTGCCTTATCTCTTCAGTCCATTGGAACTCCTCCTTCAACTTATCCCAGGCTTGTTTAGGAGTTTCACAAGCCATGATTCTTGTGAAAATAACATCAGACACATCATTTTCAAGGTAAGATGAAGCCTTATATTTTTTAGTAGCATCATCACTATACTGTCTAATTTGAGCTATAATTGAATTAGCTCGCAAAGTTGGTGGTTCTCTATATGAATCAACAACTTCCCACATGTCATATGCCTAAAGATATATCTTCATCTTCACTACCCAAATATGGTAGTTTTCTCCAGCAAAGATAGGAGGTGGAGGTGGTGTAAAACTTCCAGATGACATTGCAATACAAACAAGATACAATAAACATTTTTTTAAAAAGAAAACACTCATAGGACCCTCAAAAACTTAGGCTACTGATACCAATTGTTGGTATTTTTGAAGTTGAGAGAACAGAACAAAGATAATTAGCAAGAAATGCAAAAGGAACATTTAGCAAATTGAATGAACTGGTATCAATTTTTTTCATCATATTTTCATTCCAAAATATTAGAATATATAAAAGAACTGGTTATAAGTTATCAACTAATCCTATCAAATCATCTTGGAAAAATAAAGATAAAACTTGTACACTAACTAATTAGTTAAATCATTACTTAAAAACATCAATTCAATACTAGTTTTGCTTGCTTTAACAAGTAATATCAACAAGCAAACCAAAAACAAAAATCAATTTCAACACATGCGAACCCATCTTGTAGTTCGCCAAAAGTCTTGACAGCTCGCTGCTTCCAATGAGCTCGCAACTTCAAGTGAGCTTGCAATTTTGTACAGAGCTCGTAGTTTTGTTTAAGCTTACAACTTTGTATGGGCTCGTAGTTTCCAATAAGCTCGCATCTTTTGAGCTCACAAGTTTAAATGAGCTCATAGCTTCACAGCCTGGGTTCGCCATTGCATGAATGGCCACTTCACAACAGTTGGTATGTTGATTGTGTCAGACTCGACCTTTGGTCTACCCTTCTTGCTTTCCATGATCTGTTGTTTCTCTTCTTCATTGCATTTTGTAGTGGAATAGAAAGAAGAATATCTAACTTAAATAGACTAATGGTTGCTTCACATTAAAGTAGCAAAGAGGTTTTAAGTGGAAAACCTGGTAAAATTTACTTATAATCCATCTTCATTTATTAGAGTTTCATTTTCATCCACAATATTTAAGAAATCATATTTATAATCATAACTTTTTAAAAAATTTCACAATTCATGCCTTACTTAGGTGTTGTTTGTTAAATGCTTAAACAAAAAATTAACTCGTATTTTTCTCACTTAAGTACTTAAACTATTTTTTTGTCAAAAATGATATCTAAATTTTAACTCAGATACTAATTTTGGTCTAACCATTAATTTCATTAAAAAAAAACTCATGACCAATCAAAGTATGTGCCTCTCTCATAACAATGACTAAGAAGAACTATGAAGGAAAGGAAAGAAAATGAGATTTCTCTTTATATGTCATTTATAAGGGACTAATAAACTAATAAATGGAATTTCTTTTTTTTTTTTTGTTTTTTCACAACTCACTAAGCTTGTACAACTTTTGGATTTCTCATTTTTTTCTTTTTTCTCCTTTAATTTTGTTTATTATTATAAAACCCAAATCTTTAACTTGTCCATGAGTGATGAATGCAATTTATGTTTATAGTTCATATTTTATAAAGTTTAAGATATTTAATGTTTTCTAATCTTATTTAATTAAATTCTTTTCTTGAGAGTTTGAACAAGAGTATTCACACATATATGACCGGTCTTTCCCTTTTTGCCAAGACCTATAAAACCAAGAATAAACACCAAAATCTTTCCCTTTTCCCTCACAACTACTCCTCACCTCTGTTGAGAAGGAAGAAGTAGATGAAAGTGGGATAGGGAGAAAATATTTAATCTAATTTAATTCATTTAATATTGAATTTAATTTTTTATTTAATAAAAAAGACTTAAATATAAAATCGGTATCTAAACTTGTCCATTCTTCCAGATTAGTAAGTAAGATTTTTTTCCCAAATTGGTATCAAAATATTTTACTATCAACTAAATCAGTATTCTTTTGTAACATCGTTAAATTCGAGATGGGTGGCAGAATAAGATTGTGTCACGTGACATTTATGACATCATGGTGATGTCATAATCTAAAAAATATATTTAAAATTAATAAAAATATTTAAAAAAATAAAAAATCTAAAAAACATATTTAAAATCATAACGTTCATCGACACTTGTATACATATATTAGATTCCAACTCAATCAACAAACAAAGATATGTTAGAATTCACCCTTCCAACTCTTCTAGGCAACCATAACTCAATAAAGTTAAACTACTGCATAAAGTGAGTAGGTGAACTAGAACAACATGATCCAAGTTTCCAAGTTCTTATCATGATGTAGATAATTCATTTACTAACTTTTAGTACCCATATCTCGAATATATACAAATCTTATAAAAAATCATATCTTAAAAAACAACTAACAAACTGAAATTGTACCAGCCCGAATTTGGGCTTAGTTAGAATAGTGATTTCGAAATCACTAACCTGAGGTCAAAGAAATTATTTCTAATATTATTTTATATGTTATAGCATTTATAAGGGTGCATGAAAATTTTGATGAATTAATTTACGCGATTGGGACCTTAATTACGAAAAAGGACTAAATCACATAAAGGGTAAAAGTTGTGAATTACTATAAAAAGTTGTCAAATGGCTAGAGAACCAAAATTGGGGGTCTTTAATGGGAAAATAAACACATTTTATTAGACATGGCCGGCTAAGGGAGACAAAAAGAGTAGAAAAGTAAAAAAAAAAAATATTGGTATTAGGTGGCTTATTAGGTAATAGAATAAAACAAAAAGAAAAGGTGATCATCTTTTTCATTTTCTTGTCCCTTCCACAGAAATTACCAGCCGTTTTAAGGGTTTTGAAGCTTCAAAATTTCAGCCACTCTTTATCCTTGCAAGTAAGTGATTTTGGTGACTTTTCTTAATGATTTTTGTACTTTTGGGACCCTTGTAGCATGGGCTACCTATTAAGGGGGCTATTTTGCAAAATGATAGAAAGTTTAGAGATTCACCATGAGAGCATTTATGTTGATGGCTAAAACTTTATGGAAGAAAATGAGTTATTGTTGTTAAGTAAACAACTTTTGTGAGTGGTGTTCATGGAAACACCTAATTTGGACCTAGTTGTAAAGTTGATAAATTATGTAGTAAATGCATGAAATAAAGAAAATTGTGGGCTGCCATAAGAGTGAAAAGAATTCGGTTAGGCTTGGTTAATAAGGAAATTCGATAAAAATCAATTTCCGTGCCTAGGTGTAAAATGGTCATTTTGCCATATCATGAATTTTGAATTGTCTAGATTAATATAGTGATTAAATTAGTGAAATTTTATTATTATAGATCAAGAATTATGAAATCTGAACCTAGACCGAGGGAAAGCCAAGCAAACGGACTAATTGAGAGGTCGTTCACATTTTGCATACTGAGGTAAGTTGTAGGTAAATAATACAACTTTTCTATTATTATGCATGAGATTATCAAATTTGCATGAAATGAATAAATGTAAATATGAGTATGCATGAGAATATTTATTTTAGTATGAATTGATCAATCATGATTTTGAGTAATGAAATGATGAGACCATATGTGATAGAACTTGGTTGAACCATAAGAATATATGGGATATTTTTGCCATGATACTAGGGTCAATACGAGAGCTAGTGTAAGACCATGTCTGGGACATGGAATCGGCCTTGTTACGGTTAGTGTAAGACCATGTCTGGGACATGGCATCGACACGGATATGTGCTAGCCAGTGTAAGACCATGTCTGGGACATGGCATCGGCCTTGACATGCAAGCTAGTATAAGACCATGTCTGGGACATGGCATCGGCTTGGAGATGTGTCATTGTAAGACCATGTCTGGGACATGGCATCGACACGAATAGAAGAGAGCCAGTGTAAGACCATATCTGGGACATGGCATCAGCCTCGATAGTTGCGAGTCAATGTAAGACCATGTCTGGGACATGGCGTCAACTTGACATGTGAGCCAGTTTAAGAGCATGTCTGGGACATGGCATCAGCTTGATACCCTATGTTTGAGGCTCATTGAATATCCTTTTGTATTCTAAATGGTTCAACGGGAAAATTTAAGTTTGTATCTAGATCGAGAGATATTATGCTGACCTTGTGAGTGGTGCAGGTACCTATATGAAATGTATGATATGTGAGCTCGATATTATGTTGTTTGGTTAGTAAAAGATGAAAATGAGTAAGTGATGCCTATAGACATTCTTTCATATCATGCACAAATTATGATGAGTTGAAAATATGTTATAGCATAGTAAATTGTTGTCATTTATTTACTTGCAACTTACTAAGCTTTGTGCTTACTCTCGCTTCTTTCCATTTTCTTATAGTGCTGCCAATTTAGCTCGTGGATCAACGGACGTTAGAGGCTTTGTTCACACTATCATCTAAAGCATTTGGTATAGTTAGTTTCTAGCATTTTGAGAAATGGCATGTATAGGGACTAGTCATTGTTATGTGTCATTTTATTTTGGGCTAAGTGTGTTGGCTTGATTTCGAAGTACCCTATTTTGTATAAGGCCAAAGATATTGGCTAATATTTGGTTTTGGTTTATAAATGCAAATGTTGATGCTTTCATGAATGTGTAAGGTAGTATGGGGTGGCATATGTATTAGGAGTTGTAGTATGATTGCATGGATGTTTTGGTCTTGTGATGATGTGTGGATGTCTAATTATGGTAATTGGTTGAGTAATTGTGCCTGCTATGAATTGGTATGAGATTGATCTTGTTTCAGGGTGGCAAAAGGCTTGGTAGATAGCCTTATTTTTGTTCACACGGGTAGACACACGGTCGAGTGTCTAGACCGTGTGTGACACACGGTCCACCCTACGGGCGTGTGGTTAGGCCGTGTGTCCCCTGCACCTTAGGTTGGCAAAACTAAATGCCCAGCAGTTTACCACACGGGCTTGAGACATGGCCGTGCGTCTCAACCGTACAGAGGACACGGCCTAGCACACGAGCGTGTGGCACGACCGTGTGACCTTAAATGGTTGTTGACGTCAGAAATAGAATACCAAGTTTTTTGCACACGGGCTATGACACTAGCATGTCATGGCTGTGTGAAGGACATGAGCCAAGGACACGGGCGTGTGTCAGGCCACGTGAAAACCCCTGTAGGTTTGATGTTATAAAATAAATCCATACGGTCGAGGGGCATGGGCGTGTCTCCATACGGGCCTTCAGCATGGCCATGTCTAGAGGCCACACGGTCGTGTTGCCCTTCTACATGGGCGTGTGCCCTATTTTTAGTAGATTTTCTTAAAAGTTTTCTAAGCACTCGGTTTGGTTCCGAAGCATTTTCTAAACAAGTTTTGGGCCTCGCAGGTCCATATTAAGGGTTGTTAAACAAAGTTTGAAAAGTTTTAAATTGGATCGAATTTCATTGACTCAAGATTGTATGTTTGCGTGTGTTTTAGTAAAGTAACTCCTCGTACCCTGTCCCAACATCGGATTCGGGTAAGAGGTGTTATAGAAATGTAATAAACTTCATATTTGAAATCATGGATTTCAACTATTGTTCATTAAAAACACGAAATTATTGTTTATTCAGATCTAGAAAAATCATAATTTAAGGATTCATATAAATATCTGGAACAAAACATACCTCACCATTTAGGTGCCTTTTAGCTAAAGTTATATCTTTAAAAAATTCATATATGAAAATTTCATAAAAAAATATTAAAATCTATAAAGGAAGTAACCTTCGACATTAAGGAGGACTATGATTTCGAGAGTTACCACTACGAGAAGGAGAGGAAGGGGAGAAAGATCTGGACTGAGAATGATAGCTAGACGGGGAAGTAGATTTGGAGCGGGACTCGGAGTGAGAGTAAAAACTGGACTTGGAGTCTAAACTGGAATAAGAGTAGGAGCGAGACCTAGACAGTGAATGAGAATGAGAAGAGGAACTGGAGTCAGAGACAGAAGGAGAACGATGACTTCTCTTCCACTTGTTGTGAACTTCATGGTGTTAAAAAATGTATTGATTTAGTTAACGGAAGAAAAGTTCATGTACCAATCTAGGACAGAAAAAACTTAAGTACCAATTTGGGAGAAGTGGACAAGGTCAGGTACTGATTTTATATTTAAGCCATTAAAAAATTTTGAAAGTGTCGCACTTCTATTGATTATGAGATTTTTTAACGAAACTAATGGTTTGGACTAAAATTAGTAATGAAATTAAAGTTTAGGTTAGGTACCTAAATGGGAAAAGTGTTATAGTTTGGCGGCCAATTTTTTATTTAAGCTTTTTATAAACTAAAAAAATTAATTGGTATAAAAATTAAGTATTAAAAAATTAAGTACTGAATTTAAATTATAAAATTTGTTTGGTATATTTCTAAGTACGAAATATAATTAGATTATTTGATAAATGTAAATTTTAAAAATTTAAAAGTAAAGCATGTAAACAATAATATAATGTTAAAATAAATTATTGAAAAATCTTCATGATAAGTAACTCATTATCTATTTTATTATAAATAAGAATAATAGATAAAAGATGGATATGAGAATATGAGGATTTCTATTGCATTCTCTTATTTTTAAAAATCATTACAAGTAGTATACTCTCATAACACTCCCCCTTGGATGTTCATTATATAAATGATATGCCTCATTAAAAACCTTACTAGGAAAACTCTATGTGGCAAAAACCTAGTGAAGGAAAAAAGAGTACAACAAAAAATGTAGTGTAAATTTACTCCCCCTCAAGTAAGCATTACTTAAGATCTTTGAGACAACACAATCCAATGTTGAAAAGTAACTTCTCAAATGTAGCAGTAAGAAGCGTCTTTGTAACAACCCATTTTTCAGTGTTGTTAGAAATAGTGGTTTCGGGACCCCAAATCCGACGAGTAAGTTTGTATTGTTAGTATTCAAATTATATGAGTCAGTAATAATTTTTATATTAAATTTTTATTTATTTTAATTAATTGAATTAAGGGTTAGTGTAAGTTGTTGTCCCAAAAGTCAAGTGCTTTCAGAAAATGACTTATCGGGACCTTATTTCTGAAAACCAAGCTCGTGAATATTATTATTAAACATTTACAAAGTAATTATTTTGGTACATAAAGGTTTGGTTAAAAAATTTGAATATTTAGATAGTTAATTAAGGTAAAAAGATTAAATTGTAAAAGAAGTAAAAGTTAATTGCTATAGATTTAAAATACTAAAGGGACTAAAATGGTGATTAAACCATGGACAAAAAGTCCAAGCGGTGGTGGATGTCAATCATTCCACTAACCTTTAGGTTATTTATTCATTAGGTCCTAATACTTTAATGTTAAATTGAAATAAAGTTTAATTAATTAATAATTAAAGAATAATAATAATTGAAGGACTAATTGTGTAATTGGACCCTTCTTAGATGGCCAAATGGTAAGAATGATGTGGAATTCTCTTGATTGTGATTAATTATAAATATATCCTAATTAATTTAAAGGGACTAAATTGTAAAGGTTGATAAAGATGGTTTCTATTTGTTAAAAGGGAAAATCAATGGATCTAAATGGTATTAAACCATAAATAACTATAGTGGACGGTGAAGGGGCTTGTAATTGTTAAATTTGGGTGTAAATTAAAAGGGTATAATACTAATCAAGTAAATAAAAAAATTTTAATTAAAATAAAAGCCAAATTGGCTATCATCTTCTTTGAATTTTCTTTTCTATAGCCGAAACACCATAGCTAGGAATTAGGAAGCTTCGGCCAAGCTTAGACCCTTCAATTTGGTAAGTAAACCTTTCCCCCTTTTTAGTAATTTTTATGTTTTTGAACTTGTATTTTCTTGATCTAGCTAATCCGAGAACTAATTTGTAAAATTGTCAAATGTTATGGATTATGTTATTGAGAAATTTTGTATATTCATAAAGTTTAATGATATATTAGTAAGCTTGGTTGTTAAATATGACTATTTTGTAAAGTAGTTTTTGGTAATTTTAATGTTTAAGGATTAAAATGTTAAAGTGATAAAATTCCAATAACTTGATGTGAAATAACAACATGTGTAGCCTGTACTGGTGTGTTATACAATTCGGCTGAATTTAGTTTTAATTAATATTGGTTAAATTTCATGTTTTGGGCCTAGGGACTAAATTGCATAAAAGTGAAATGTTGGGGGTAAATTTATAAAAATTTCAAAATTGACTTAATTGCATAAAATGAGCTGATTTGCTATTGGAATTAGTTAATTGAATGGAATTATTATTTTAGATCAAGAATGGGTTGAAAATCGAGGCATAGAGAAGTTGCTAAATAGTCCTTATACTTTTGTCATCACTGTAGTTTAGTATGGTAAGTTCGTTCGGTAAATTCTAATACATTTTAAATATATATTAAATGAAACTTATCTGTTGATTGCGGATTAATGTATTGATATCATGTAAATGAGAATTGAAATAACGATTTGATTAAACACCAGTTACTGTTGATATCTCCTAAGCTGATGAACGCAGGATAGAGTATGATTGGCATGCAATAGGTTATTTTGTGCGCGGTATAGGATTGATCTGAGCAGTTGAGATGATTTCTGTATATTCTCTATTCACTGGATATGCCGAAGTCATGCATTTGTTGTGGACTATCGTGTTATATTGCTTACCTGTTATGAACTATGATTAACAAGAACTCTATTAATAACCTTGTGACAGGAACTTTGTTCATTAACCTTGTTATTTGAATTATGTTTAATTCAGTAAGCTTTGTTGTTTAAACGATGAACTTACTAAGCTCTATGACAACTTATTTGTGTTGTTTGACTTATTTCTTGTAGATACGTTTTGTGGAAATCGGGAGATCAAATCAACTCGAAGAATTACACTACCCAAGAAGCTTTGGTAGAATTTGAATACAAACTTTGGCTTATACAACATATAATAGGAAATTTGGAATATGTTTTGTATTAATCCTTATGTACTCATTCCATATAGTTGGTGTGCTTCTAAGGTTGTTGTAACACCCTAGACCCGGCCTAGACATTATGGCATAATATGGCCATGTCACATGATAGTGTTTTCGAAATAAATGAGTTATCATCAAAAACCTCTTTTCTATTTGACCTCTTTACAAAACTCATGTTCTAGGATGCATTGTTAATTTTTAAAACGTTGTTCATTATCACAAAATTATTTTTTTTCAAAATGTTGTTAATTTTCAAAATGTCTCTTATTGAGGAAGCTTTTTAAATCAGTTTACGTATTTGAGTGTATTTTGTTAAAGCATTTGACTCGTTTTGAAAACTCGATACTACTAACAGCTGTAAAAACAATAGAAATCCCAAATTAACCACGAAAATCCACAAAGGCCATATTACAAAAAAATACCCCAAATAAAACTACTTAAAAACATAATCAAGTACGAAAATATATGTGGTCATGTGGCCAGCTCTAAGTCCCTCGCTGCACCGATCCGCCTATGACTGGGGATTGTACAGTAAAACAAAAGGGGTGAGTTTACGAAAAATCAGTGTGTAATCCCCATACAATTGTACAGTTAAAATGCAAGCAATAACAGACTGGGCCTAAGCCTTTCACAGTAGTAGTATCAATTTGGGCCTTAGCCCATCACATTATCAGTAATCAGTAATAGTATTAGAATGCATGTCCTACCCAACCAACTGCTATACACCATTTCTTGTCTGACCCTGCACTCTTGTGGGGAATAAATCGCCCACCCATCCCTACACTTACAAATTAGCACCGGTTGCGGTGCTAAACAGTATTTGCAGTAGAACTACCAGTATAAGAGGCTTAGAGCCATCAGTGCTTTGCAGCAGAGCTGCCAGTACATTACATTTCCTCCAATCATATTAACCCAACCCCATGTAATGAATCATATAATCATGATATGCCATCTCATGGAAACATGCATATAATTAGAATAGTATAAATGTCATACTTAGTATACAGTCATACATATTCTAATGTCATACAGTCAGTTAGGGATCTAGGTAAAACTTACCGACCCTACAGTAGGTCCACAGTCGACTCGGACGACCTGTGCAACCTTAGCAGTCAAACAGTGAAAGTGGGCCCACAAGCCTATATTATATGCCTATGTGGGCCCACACACCCATATGGCCCACACGGCCCAAAATGGCTATAACACCCCTTACCCGAGTCCGATGTCGGGACGGGGTACGAGGCATTACCGTACTTAATCCTGCTTAAACATATAAACTCAGGCTATAAAATTTCATTCCCATTTAAAACTTTTCATTTATTCTCTTAATATCCTTATCATGGCCTACGGGGCCCAGAACATACATCGGGAGTGGTTCGGAACCAATCCGAGAATTTTCAGGCGCTTAAAATTTTTTTGCTTAAGATAGGGCCACACGCCCGTGTGGGATGGGACACGCCTGTGTGGGTAGGCCATGTGGTCACACATGCCCCTGTCCCTAGCCCGCACCAAATTTATTTTTCTTTTAAACCTACAGGGGTTTTCACACGGTCTCAACACACGCTCGTGTCTTCAGCTCGTGTCCCTCACACGACCTAGACACACCCATGTCATCAAACCATGCTACAATCTGACTTTACTTAAAGACTAAATTGGAATTCACACGGCCAAAGCACACGCCCGTGTGCTCTGCCCGTGCGCAACACTGGCTTAACTAATTTGGATGTAGGGGACACACGGTCTATCAACATGCCCATGGGGGATGATCATGTGTCACACACGGCCTTGGCACATGCCCGTGTACCCACCCGTGTGGACAAATTCTGGTTATTTTCCAAGCATTTTGCCACCCTGAAACATAACCAATACAAACCCAACTCCAATAGGGCACCATAAACTTTTATAAGCATCCAATACTTACAATCTAAAGCATTCATCCACATCCACCTTTTCCTACTAAAACATGCAACTTGCACTATCATAACTTCATCATCATTGCATAAATTAACTTAAATAAGATTAGCCCGTTTTCAAAGGCTATTACAACAAGACTTGAATAATTCCAATAGCCAACACATTTGGCTACTCAAAATAACACATACCAAAATGATGAAGTTTTTTATACATGTCATACTAAAAAATAACTAACTATACTATACCCAAAATGGACAGCTTGATAGTGTGACTTCGAGCTTTGACTTTAACGATCCCCGAGCTTACTTGGCAATCTCCATGGAAGAGGGAAAGAAAGGGAGTAAGCACATATATGCTTAGTAAGTTGCATGAAATAAAATAACGTCATGATTTATGACAATAACATTCAATGTAAAGTAACATGAAATGTTATAACTTTCTCTATGCAATAATAGAGCTTACTCATGCTCTTTTTTACCAATTCATTCATGTCATTACATATTCTTACTCATGCTTTTCTTATCATCGTACTCTTAACGTTATGTACAATTTCTCACGACTTAGTCATGTACACCTGTATCACTCATCACAAAACATTAGTCTTTCTTGATAAACTCATTTACTTATATGCTTCTCTTGTTAATTTACTTGGAATACCGAAGGATACCCGAATGTCATTCTCATGGTGAGATGCCAAAGCCAAATCCCGAATACAGACTTACATGGGATCTCAAGTCGATGCTGAAGCTATATCCCAGATATTGTCCTACACAAGATCTCATATCAATGTCGATGCCATGTTCCAGACATGGTCTTACACGAGATCGTAATCTGATGCCGATACCATGTCCCAGATATGGTCTTACAGGGGATCTAAGTCTCATCTCGGTACCGACGCCATGTCTTAGACATGGTTTTATACGGGACCTCATGTCAATGCCAATGCCATGTTTCAGACATGGTCTTACATGGGATCTCATCTCAATGCCAATGCCATGTCCCAGACATGGTCTTAGATGGGATCTTAGTTCAGTGCCAAAGCCATGTCCCAGACATGGTCTTACACGGGACCTACATAGCTCATGTCATGACTTTGTTATCCCTCGTATTCATTAGTATCTTAATCAGGAATTCTCAACTATAATTCATCTTTTCTTAATGAAAATCATATTAAACATTATTCATGGATATTTACATAATTTCATGAAATATTATTATGATCATAATTTACATAATGCTTAAAGCTAATTTATTCCAAACAACTTACCTTAAATCCAAAATGTGAGTGGATGCTCCGTTTAATCCATCACCTTACTTTTTTCCCGGTTTCGATCCGGGCTTCATGTTTCTTGATCTAAATGAAAAACTAAACTTATTTAATACTCATAACAGCCCCTATTTCTCATCAATTCACACTTTTACTACACATTTTACTAATTTTACAATTTGGTCCCTATTAGGGATTTTCATGAAAAATCACTTAGAAAAAGATGTTTACTACATTTTAAACTTTCATATTCTACCACTAGGCATCAAAATACTTGCATTTCATGCATGGTTACACTTTTGAATATAAACGCTAGCTCAAATTAGTGGTAGAAATAGCTAGATTAAGCTACAAGGATTTCAAAAATACGAAGAGAATTAAAAACGAGGCTAAATTGCACTTACTTGGAGCTTGGAAATGAAAGAAACCCTAGCTATGGGGAACCCTTAATTTTCAACACACAAGGAAGAAGATGGACACTATTTTTGACTTATTTTTCCCTTTTTATTTCATTAATTAACCAAATGACCAAAATGCCCTTAAGCCCTTTCTTTGGAAAATTTTCCTTCCATAAGCATTTTTATCCATCATGCTAATAAATGGTATAATTGCTAAATAAGGACTCCCAATAATTTTTCAAATGCTAATTCATCCTTAAAGCTTCTAGAAACTCAATTTTGCAACTTTTACAATTTAGTCCTAAAGGACAATTTAACCACTATTTCATAAAAATTCCTTCATGAAATTTTCTCACTATCAGGTAATTTTGTCAATAACTTAATAATAATCATAAAATAAAATTTTCTACTTCAGATTTGTGGTCTCAAAACCACTATTCTGACTAGGCCCTAATTTGGGCTGTTACAATGGCCTTGGCCGTGTGAATCACACGACCTGGCTCAATATTCCCACACGCTTGTGTGGGGCCCACATGCCCGTGTGGCCCACACGGCCCAATTCGGCCCAGCCCATGAATCGCATATGGCCAGCCTCGTCAATCACATGCTCTATTTGGTCATACGACCTACCACACGGGCGGCTGCACGCCCATGTGGCATCGACATTCACATTTTTCGGCTTTTCACCGATTTTCATTTATAGAGTCGTGTTTACACACCTGGTTACGAGAATGCGAACATAGTCCTTGAGCACTCCAAATCTAAGTTCAACCACAAACATTCGATTAGTTGCATGTCAACCAGATTTAAATGACCTTAAACGAAAACATTTAACCACTTAGTCGACAACCATATACCTTGTTTGAACAACCGAGGCCCTACCCACTTAAACCGTCGAGAACGAATGATCACTATACTCCTGCAATCCAACCGGACCCTTATTAACAAATAATCACATGAACAGTTTGAACAAAATCGAAACTCAAACTTATCGAAAGCGTAAGGCAGCATTCATAGAAAGGAGCTATCGAAAAATAAACCAATGGCAACGGCCAAAGGTACTACAATTAGAGAAAGAACAAAGATGAAGAGAATGACAACTATGGGAAATAGAAATCAGCACAGAGAGGGACACCGAAGTAGAAAAAGAACTGACAAGGGAAGGAATAAACGTTTGTCGAAGGAAAGACAAAGCCAAAGAGAAACAAAAGGTGTAGCCGAGAATCACTTAACAATATTCAGCCAATGGAAAAGAGCAAAGGAGAAAAAGAAAGAAAGCGACAGCAACAGTTTGGGAGAGAGCACCTTTATCGCAGAGAAGAACAAATTTGGAGAAGAAAGAGAATGAAACAAAACAAACAAAACTACAAAAAAAAATAGCAGAAACCTTTACCAAAGATTTGACCCCCAAGAAGTGAAAACAGTCAACAGAAAATAGAAATAGAGAGAAAATACAACCCAAAGCCTAAATCTTGAGAAACAAAAGTTCAAATTCGGCACCAACTCTCCCACTATCCTAAAATTCCTATATTTTTATCCCCAAATCCCTCAAAACTGTCCATCCCTCCCTCAACCACCTAATTCAAATTCCACTACAACTCTTCAGTAGTTCGGTTAGACTCAAACACCCACAAGGCATTAGCAACAAAATAAAACACTCTCTTGTGCATCTCAGGACTCGAACTCAAGACCACCCGCACTTTGCCACTCTACTTAACCACCAGACCAGCAGGCCCATTCTGACATGTTTTTCCAATATTTATTTTTAAGCCTACTGGCTAGAGATAGGGGTTTATTCAATTAAAAACAAAATTTTTGCCTAAGCCAAGGCTTGAACCCAAGACTTCTCAGATACTCTCCGAACACTTAACCACTGAAGCAGACAGATATTTGCGTCACAAACATACGAGAATAACCATAAAAGATTTTTGAGGGCATTACAGTTGTTGTGTTAAATGGTCCTTTGGTGTATGTTTGCATGATGCAAGGTTGTGGTTGAATGAGTATAGGAAATGGTCAGTCTTGACATGGACTATGGTATAGTACTTGAGTGATTTCTAATCACTAGGACATATACTTATGAATTGAGATTCTAGCATAATTAGTTTAATGTTGTGTATTTGAATTGTGGTGTGAATGGTGGCACATTGTTAGGCACATAGGTTGATTGTTATAACATGGTTTGAGTGCTCATAATTATGTCTTGAGGGTTGGTATGCATGTACTTTTAGTGTGTTTAGCCACCTAAGTATTTGGGAGTGAAAATGACTTGATTTGGACTAGTTTTTTATATGCACGGTCTAAGGCACGGGTTTCCACACGGTCGTGTGCCACATACGAACAACTCACATGGGTGTGTTCTTCTATTGTGCTAGGTGCAGGGTTCATACGAGTTGACATACGACTTATGAGATGGGCTAACACGAGTGGACACACGGGCTAGGACATGGGCGTATAAGGCAAGTCAGTGAGCTCTATGGCATCAGTACACGAGCATGTGGAGTAGCCATACGGGCGTGTGGAATGGCCACATGACCATGTCTGAGCCACATGGTCTGGGCTCTATCATACCGCTTGGACATACAACTATGTGACACCTGATTTGAAAATTTCCACTTTTACCCCAAATCTTTTATTTTGTCTCGAATTGAACCTCTTTTGTTCCTAAACTATTTTAAAGGCCTCGTAGGTTCAATTTAAGGTCCACAAGTATAGGTTCTACATTGATATGAATGATTTATGAATTTTGTTAATTAATTCGTTAACTTGATGCTATCTATTATTGATTATTTTGAATCATCTGGTAATACTCTGTAACCCTAGTCTGACAATGGAAATAGGTTATGGGTGTTACAGTCTTAGTAAAAAGATCTACCGAATTCTCACTCGAATGAATTTGTTGGACATTTATATCTTCATTCTTTTGTAGATCATGAGTGAAGAAAATTTTTGGTGATATATGTTTTGTTTTATCACCCTTAATACATCATTCTTTAAGTTGTGCAAAGCAAGATGTATTATCTTTATATACGACTATTGGAGCTTCTTTTCCAGAGCATAAACCATAATCTTTCCATAAGTGATGAATTTTAGACCTTAGCAACAAACATTCATGACTAGCCTCCTATTGTAACACCACAGACCCGGCTCAGATGTTATGACCAAATCTGATAATGTCACATTGAAGGGATTATTTCCAAAATGACTTTGTTTAGTTAAAATTATGTTCAGTGGAAAAGCTGCTTGATTAAAAACTTAAATTTGTGACTTAGAAAATCAAAATCCTTGTAACTTGTTAAGTTATAATGAAAGCCCATGTTTAAGTAAAAACGTCTATATGATAAAGAAAAAAAAACCATGTTTAATTTGAGAAATTTATTTAGGTTTGATGATTCGACAGTTGAAACAATAATAAACCCAACGTATAGTCAAATCGGAGATACAAGGCCTTATTACATCAAATGAAAATAAAGTAATTAAACTAAAGGAATTCAAAATTTATTTAAAACTTCTAAGTAGCTTGCAGTGTGGCCATCTCCGAGTCATCTCCCACGTCGAGCCTTCTACTGAGGGTCACCTGAAACATTAAATTAAAGGGTGTGAGTTTCGAAACTCAGTGTGTACGACCCTTGGAAATCAAATCAATTCAATATACAAATATCACACTGGGCTTAAGCCCTAACAATATCGGTGGTCTTGGGCCTTAGCCCACATTGACCTCAAATCACATCAGCTTCACATGAATGCAATGCACCGATCCTAAATCCAACCCTGCACTCCATTTCCCTTCCAACCCTACACTCCTGTGGGGATATAAATATCAACCCACCCATCCCTACACTCCAAAAGTAGCACATAACAACTTTTGCCAATTTGGGCCCACAAGCTCGGCAAGCCCATTTAGCCCGTCTGGCTCGGTTGGCCAAACAGTGGCCTAAGACCATGAGATCACTCTCCACACGAGTGTTCGCACACTCATGTGATTGTCGGTGCTATCCTTTCGGCTTTTTAGCTTTTCAACATTCCGGCATTCTGGCATTTCGTGATTTCGGCTTTTGTCGATTAGTCGTGTGTGTAGTGTAACACAACTGGTTGATGATCCGCACAACACTATCCTCAGCCTCAACCTACAATCAATACAAACCTCGAATCAATTCCATACTTAACTACAACTTTACTAAATCTTGAAGCCTTACCATAACCTTACCGTGTGCCACCAGTTCTAATCGCCTCTCCTTAGCTATTACTCCCGATTATCCTTAGATCACTTGATAGAGATCCTTACCATGCTTGAAATCTTTGAACTCGAATCTAACCTTTGATCTTGCGGCCTAAGTAGCTACTGAACGAGATCTGGCTTTTAAAACTTGATTAACAGAAGATAATATCAACCGATTTGTAATGGAGGAGAACAAAGAGAAATCGACAATTTAATGTGGCTATTTCGGCATTTAAGAGGTTAAGAATGGATTTGGCTTTTTAGAGAAAGAAGAATACCATGCTAATAGAAATTTCAACAAAAAGATGGTGGGTTATTCGACAGAAGAATGAGAGGGAGAAGAGAAGTTGGCAATGGAAGAATTTAGCAAAGCAAAAGAACCCCTTCAAAGGAATTTGGCACCCTCTTTAAATAGCCAAAAGCCAAAACTAGCTTCTCCTATAGTCCCAATCGGCTCCAACACATCCACACCTCAATCTCCTATTTTCTCTCCATTATCTTTACCTTAAATTTCTCTCCTGAACACTCCCTTCCAGAGTCCACTCCAGCGCCACTACCTTCCTTCCAAGGTGCAAAAATAAAGTCCCTAAATTTACCACTCTAAGCCTCAAACCTTGGACCCTGTACCTGATAGTGATGCCACCTATAGCTCCCTAAGTGGCACCACCTTGCCACTGAGCCATAGGCCCAATTGTGTCCTAATTTCCCCTTAATCTGTTTAAGAGGCCTAATACCTGAGACTAGGGTTCCACTAAAGCAAAAATTAAAATTTTTGCTAGAGCCCTGGGTCGAGCCCAGAACTTTTCCCACACTACCAATCCTTCCTAATTCACTTAAATATTAAACTAAACGTGAAATCTTAAAATTTTCACACGTATCTAAATTATTTAAGCCACCTCCTAACCAATCCCAAACTCAAGGCCCAATACTTCTAGGCCCAAAATTCGGGGTGTTACACTTGGATTGCAAAAATCTCAGCATGATTAGAAGTAGTAGTAGCAATTGTTTGTTTCATATAGCGCCAAAAAATTGTAGTACCACCATATGTGAAAACATAACCAGTTTGTGATCAAGCATTGTTAGGATCAAATAAGTACCCTGCATCTGCAAAACCAACCAATTTTGTTTTGGGTAGGTTAGGGAAGAACAAACCCATATCTCTTGTACCTTGAAGATAACGAAAAACATGCTTAACCCCATTCCAATGTCTTCAAGTTAGGCAAGAGTTAATCTTTCTAATAAGTTAATAGAAAATGATATATCAGATCATGTATGACTAGCAAGATACATCATATGCATCAATAGCACTTAAATATGGTATTTCAAGACCAGGAAAATCTTTATCATTTTCCCGAGGATGGAAAGGGTCTTTATTTACATCAAGTGACATAACAACCATTGTGGTGCTCAATAAATGTGCGTTATGCATGTAAAATCTTCTTAGAACTTTTTCTATATATGTTGTTTGATGTACAAGGATTCCATTCTTCAGGTTCTCAATTTGTAACCCTAAACAAAATATGGTCTTTTCAAGGCCTTTCATTTCAAATTCTTTCTTTAAGCACTCTATTGTCACTAAAATCTTTTCTGGAGTCTCAATGATATTTAAATCATCAACATACATTGCAATTATAACAAATCCTAGTCTATACCTCTTTATAAAAATGCATGAGGAAATGGTATCATTCTTATAGCCTTTCTTTAATAAGCACTCATTAAGATAATTATACCACATGCACCCAAATTGTTTCAATCCATAAAGGGTTAATTTAATTTGTTCGAGTAATGTTCTTGAAAACATGAATTAGCTGCTCCTAGCAGTTTAAAACCTTCTGGGATTTTCATGTAAATGTTATTATCAAGTGGGGGTCATACAAATAGGTTGTAACTACATCCATTAGGCCTAAATCAAGCCCTTCTCTTATTGCTGACTAATCAAGAATCTAAAAGTAGTTGCATCTAACAAAGGAGAATATGTCTCTTCATAATCAATATCAGGTCTTTGTGAAAATCCTTGTTCAACCAAACACACTTTATATCTTACAACTTCTCCCTTTTCAATTCTTTTTCTCACAAAAACCCATTTATATCCCTCAGGCTTTACATCTTTAGGTGTACGAACTACATGTCCGAATACATCTCTCTTCACAAGAGATTTTTATTCTGCTTCAATTGCTTCTTTCCATTTTGGCCAATCATCTCTTTGTGTACATTCTTCAATTGACATTGGTTCATGATCCACATTGTCATTCAAAATATCTAGCACTACATTGCATGCAAATATGTCATCAATGTCGATTTGATTTCGGTTCCACTTAATTTTAAGAATGACATAATTCGTTGAGATCTCTTCATTATCAAGAACCTGAGATTTTTCTTAAACTTCAGTCATGTCTACAATCTCTTCTAGAGATCTGTAACGCCCCAAAAATTTAAGTCTTTAATTATTTTAATATGTGGCGAAAATTGCATGTTTGGTGTGTTGGCTAGGTAATTTGGGTGTGTATGGGGTTTTTAGGAAGCCTGGGTTCAAGTTTGGCCGTGGGAAAAATTTCAATTTTTGGCTCTTTAAAGGATATGGAGGTTTGTGAGTAGGCTTTATGTTTTTATGTGGTTAGTTTAAGATTCAAAGACGCTGGTGTTGGAATGGCTTGTGGCGTGTTGGAGCAATGGGGAGACCTGGGGTTCAAATTCCCTTGCAAGCAAAGTGTATTTATTTTGCTACATGGGGTTGGTAAGAGGTGGACTTGGATTCAAATACTTGAAGTTGGTTAGAGACTTGGTAAGAGAAGGAAATTTGAACTAGTCAAGGTTGTTAGTTTGAATTTGAATTAGAAGATGTTGGGGTGAATCAAGGAGCAAAAGGGGGAGAAAATTAAGGAGTTGGAGGTAGGAAGGGAGTGTGATAGCCGAATTAGGCATCTTGGGTAGGGGAGTTCAGCTAGTGAGCTCTTTTTTTTTTTTTTTTGTGCATTTCGGCCTAGTGTGAGAGTGTGGAAGCCGAATATCCTTTATGTTCTTTTGGTTTTTTTTAGTTTTGGTACGTTTTGGTATTGACTCTTCTTTTGCGTTTTCTTGAAGAGATTTTTTACCACTTAGGCATTCCTTTCCCTACTCGTTTTTCTAAAAGCCGAAAGTGCTAGTTCTCTATTTCTGCCTCACTTTGTTTCTACTTCTTCCCTCTTTAAACTTCTCATTCTTCTATTATTGATTACTGACCACTTCTTGGTCGAACCTTGCATTTTCTCTTCTCCCTTTCTCCCACTCTTTTGGTTTCTTTATAGCCGAAATCGCTCCCTTGAACCTTTGTTCTCCATTCAATTCCTACTCATTTTCTCTTCTCTCCCTCAAATAGCCGAATCTTATTTTCCTCTCATTCTCAACAGTTTTTCTCTTCCTTCGTGAAGGAGTGGCCGACTCTTGGCTCTAGGGCGTTGGTTGGGTTGGTTGTGTGCGACGATCCTTCCCTTGTATTATAACTTTTGGGTAAGCCAATTTTGTTTTACACCCTCTTTTTCTTCCCTCTCCTTTGTTTATTATTTTTCTCTTATCTTTCTCTATATTAACTTGGGATCGTAAATCTTGTGTTGTGTTCCAAACCATTCGGACAATAGTCGTTGGCAATCGATGGACACCTACTGCCTTGGTTCTTAGTACGTCTTCGTTATATTCCTCAATTGGTTCTTAGTCGGATATTGTGGGGTAAGGATACCTTTTCATTCTAATTACAATTCTTTAGACATTGGTCATCGATTCAAGCTTGTTAGTTAATGTTTAGGGCTAATAAAGTCCATCTTATGCGCAGTACCCGTCAAGGGAGGTGTAATCGTTCTTTTTCTAGCAATTAGGAGAAATAAGTTGCTTACCCTTCGGTCAAGGTAAGTGGTGATTTCGATTTGAGGTTTTGGTTGTTAGCAGACGCGGATGGTGGGATGATTAATTGTTTGTGGGTTATTCTATTCGACTCGTAATTAGGTGTGTAATCACACCCTAATTTAGTGTAACTTAGCAAAAGCCAAAAAGCCAAAATGCCGAAACGTCGACATTCGAAGCTTTACGAGCGTGCAAACGCACGTGGGGCAAACCAAGCCCACAAATCGGCACAATAGACTATAGAGGTCACCATGTGTGTTTTCGAGTACTTAGGTAGTTATGGGCCTCGATGGGCTGAAATGGGCCCCATGGGCTTACGGGCCGCATGGATAAATGCTCAGTAAGTGATTGGTGTTAGATTGGAATATGAAGCTCTTTATGTTGTATGTTAAACCGGACTGAACGGGCAACACTAGCGTGTAGGCCCATTTGGGCCCAATATGGGTTTTGGGCCCATAAACATTGTTTTGGACCTTGCAGGTTTTCTGAGTCGCTCAAGTGGTGATAAACCTTTGAGGAGGTCGTAATAGGCACCGAGACTTCAAACTTTAGTTAATGACCAAAATACCCTTGAGGGGTAAAATTACCATTTACCTGCGACTGCCTAAATGACCATTATACCCCTAGAGGTAGGTTGTCTGATGAGAGTAAAAAATGCTTGTGACTGTATCTGTGACTGATAATTTGCATACATATTATATTTATTTATGACATGTTAGTCTACATTAGAGGTGGGTATGATTTGGAGGAAGCTCTGTATCAGTGGCTCTGCCACGTATTTCTGTTAATAGTGGCTACGCCATGTATTCTGATTCTGGTGGCACTGCCACGTTATCTGTTATTAGCAACATGGTTGCGTATTGGTGTATGGGCTGGGTGGGTCGAGTTATTCCTCACATGGTGTGTTGGCTAGTACGGGTGGTGTGATGGTTGGACTGGGTTTGTGACAGCCTTAAAACGACCCTAGTCGGGAAGTGGTTTCGGGACCACTAAACCGAGTCGTAAAGATAATTAAATGTTAAATTCTATGCCTATTATATGTGAAGTATTATGTGTGAAAGTATGATGTCTTAATTTTGTCATTTGAATGTGAATTTTATTAAATAGGACTCAAGTGAGAACTTTGAAAATGTGATAATTTAAAACTAGAGGACCGAATAATAAATGGTTCGCAAAAGGGGGGGCTTGCATGTCAAATATCCAGTTTTGACATGTAGTGGACAGTAATGATGTTATAATTTGGCATTTTGTGTGTTGTATTTTAGTTAATAAAATCAAATAGTTTTATAATAAATAAGTTTATTATATTTTATAAATTATAAAATGAATTAAATAATAATAATGGTGATAAAAACAAAGTTTTTATCCATTCTCCTTCCCATTGCCGAAAACACTAAGTAAAGAAGAAAGAAAAATGCTTCAAGGGGTTCGGTCATGAGAGTTGAACCAAATCGAGGTATGTCAATGTGATTTTCTAATGGTTTGTGAAATTTGTTAGATAAATGCAATGTGCTTTGAACCCATGGTTTGAATCCATGAAAATTTTGAGTGTAGAGGCATACGGCAAATTGCCAAAAATTTTGATTTGGAGCTAAAAACTTGTAATTCTTGTGAAATTGTAAAAATTGAGCTTTTGATTTGTGAAAATAAGGGATAGATGAAGAGGTTAAGTAGTGTGTGTATGAAATTTTGAATTACTAAAAGCTATATGCTCGGTTATGGAAAGAAAAGTATAAATTTTGATATTGGGGATAAAGGTGGATTAAGGGGTGTTTGATAGATTTTATGATGTCAAACTATAGGAAGATATAGGTTTATAAGTTAAAATGTGGAATTAGAACCGTGTATATGGCTCAATTGTTGCAAGGACATTCGGCCATGGTAAGAAATGTATAAGGTTTAGTAATAGGTAATTTAATTGATTCATATGACTTTAAATTGAGCTTGAAGCTTGGAAAATTTTGGTTTTAAGAATGAAAGCAAAGACTATGAGGTCATTTGTATTAATTTTTGTTAACATATTAGTTTAATAATTCATTAGATAATGAATCGAATAATTGTGTGAAAATGAGGTGTTATTTGGTAGTTGGCAAAATGTGTTCTCTTGTGTAAATTTTGCCGATTATAGACTTTAGCTTGAAATTCCATTATGTTAATGATTTAAGAAGTTGTTGAGGAGTATTTGGTTATAGTTACTAATGATAGATCATATTCTAGAAATTAAAAGACAATGTATTAGTATTAAAATGATTTTTGTGACTCATGAGTACTAGTGGATAGTAACGAAGCGCTGGATGTCTATGTGTATGAGATTATTTGTATTTGAAATTAGGTAATGCTAGCTAATTTTAGATGATAGTGCCGAATGTGTTTTGGTTGAGAGAGTAGTTCAAAATAAATAAAATAGAAAGGTCAAGAGAAAAATGTCTTATAATACATGTGATTATTGATATGTTCTATGTGCATGATTAATAAAATGATTTGAGTGACATAACTTACAAAGGTGAATATTCGGCCATGGGAAAATGCAAGAGGGGTTGATGTTTGATGTTTCAATTGCTATAATGCATGTTTGTGCAATGGCCGAATGTGCCTTTGATGTTGCTTTTGGATGTTTTGGGTGTTAAATTGATAAGTGGTTTGGTTTGTGTTGTATGGAGAAATCTGATTGTGGATGGAATAAATATGAATTATATATAATTTAAGGTCAATGACTACTCTAAATGGTACCTTAGGAAATGATATGTTTTAAGTATGTGCATGAGAACACTAAAGAGTGAATTTGGTATAAAATTCTGCTTGGTACAGCAGCAGTAACGTGTTTTGGAAAAATCACCATAAATTGTGCAAGTTGAATTAGAGGCTGAATAAATTGTGTAATTGAAGCTTAGCGAGTCTAGTTTCTTATAAAAGAAACCTTGAAAGCAAAGGAATTCCCGATAAATAGATTTTTAGAGTAGAGTGAGACAGTGTCAGATTGACTTCGAAGTCCCCTGCTCTGTTTTTGGAAAATCACTATAAATTGTATAAAAATTTTTATGAGACCACATTTATATGCTTAGACTCCTTAATGAGTCTAGTTTCAAATGAAATAGGTGAGAACATATTTGGAACTCTGTGCAAGGAGAAATTCGGTTCGTAGTATAGAGTGGTCAGTCTAATCAAGCAGTGAAATAGGGAAACTTTAAGAAAATTCTGGTATTGATTGACCAAACCAAAAATTATGAAAATTTTATGGATTAAAGATAAATGAGTCTATTTTCATGCAAAATTTACAGCACTACATTTGGAGTTTCGTAGCTCCAGTTATGAGTAAATTATTGAATGCTGCTCAGAAAATCAGCTTGTTGTGACTTATGATATGTATGTGAAATGCTCCAATGTGCATGTGTGTTTGCAATGAGAAGAATATGCATGTATGATTTGACTATGACTGAAAATGATTCATTAAGGTGCTTGAATAAGAATTAATAGAATTAAATGTTTTATTTAGCTCAAGAGCATAGAGGGACGAGTTCGGATAAAGGGAAGGCTAAAGTGGTCGAATAGCCAACTCGTAATTCCTCGTGAAAGTTCAAAGTAAGTTTTGAGTAATCGAATTTGGTATTTAAGTTAAAATGCCATGACATACATGCTGATATTTGAATGATGTCCCATTGAGAAAGACACATTATTCATGTTTGCTATATAGCCGAATGGCTCATAGAGAAAAAGGACCGAAATTGGGATTTGAAATGCATTGCTTATGTATGTTTGATCAATGGGCCGAAAGCCTAGAAAAGAGGAGTATATGTGTATAAATTTTGAATTATATGTACATTTATGATATAAAGTCGAGAAGCATGATATATGTTGTATGCACATGAATTGATTGAATTGCAAGTGAAATCTTGCTATGTGAAACTTGGCTACATGCGAATATATATATATGTATGAGAATTTGTGATGTGAATCCGGGATTTAAGTCCCGCTGACTATATGTGGAGACTATGTCCGGGTTAAGACCCGAAGGCTATATGCAGAGATGATGTCCGGGTTAAGACCCGAAGGCTATATGCGGAGATTATGTCCGGGGTAGAGACCCGATGGCTATGTATAGAGTTTATCCGAGCTAAAGATCTCGATGATGATGAGAATAAAGCCTAAGACTAATGGTCTTCAAGGTAACGATCGCTAATGAATTGCGCTGAAAGTGTTAACCTATACAGGTATATATCCTTGGCTTATATGCAAGCTGGATTTTGGACCGAATACTAAGGTCATTATGTGATTTCATATGTGTTCATGAAATGAGATTATTAATATGATCGAAGTACAATTGGCCTATGTGAAATGTTATGTGAATTTTTGTGACACGTATATGTTATGTAAACTTACTATGAGTGGAAGCCATCCATTTTCGTATGTGATGTGAATGTCTATGTTTGGAAAAAGGGTGACTTACCCAAATAGGAGAGGGAAACAAAGATATGATCAACTATGATAGAATTTAATGCTTTATCTGTGACATTGCTTAAAACTTACTAAGCATTGTAATGCTTACTCCGTTTCCCTTGTTTCCTCTGTTTTATAGATCTCATTTTGGAAGCTACGGACTCGGGGATTGAAGCCTTAATCACCTACACTATCGCTGTTATTTTGGTACATTTGATGGCTATATTTTGGGTCAATGGCATGTATAGGCTATTTTCCTTCGGTTGAATCAAACTTCATTTTGAGTTGTAAATATTTCTAGCCATGCGAAAATGGCTTGCTTAGTCTTCGAGTTTAATTATATGTGTTGGAGTGATTCTCATACTATTCGATGTTGTGGCATGATATTTAGTTAGTACCTAATATGCAATGACTTTTCTAATATGATGTTTGGTTATTGAATTTGTTCGATTTAGCCAATTTGTTAGTAGTCACAAGGTAGAGATTTGCTGGTATGCTTATAGAACGATTTTGTTTTTAATGAGATACGATGTTCTGACCGAACCGACCTAGGTGTTATATTCAACTACTGAACTCAATGAATTCACGCCTAGCTTTGTATTATGAACCTCGGTAGTTTGTATTTTGGTTTGTAATGCCTTAAACCCTAATCCGGCGACGGACAGGGGCGTAGGGTGTTACAGGGTTGGGGTTACATTCTCATTCTATTCTGTTCTGTTTTGGGCTTGGGCCCCACTATTTCTATATAGAGCTAAAAGACCAGACTATTCTATTCTGCATAAGGCTTCAACCCAGACTGTTCTGCATGTTCTGTTCTGTGGGTTAATAGGGGATTACACACTGAGTTTTCGCAAACTCACCCTTTTTCTTTTATTTGTTCAAGTAATCCCTAGCCTTAGGTGATTTGGAGCCGCGAGGGACTTGGAGGTGGCCATACGAACTCTGTTTCAGTTTTTTAGGACTTATTAACTTTTGATATTTGGGTTTACATTTTGTAATAAGGCCATTGGATGTCAATTTGCTTTTTATTTGGTTTTGCTTATCGTTTTAAACTGCTAGAGTAGGTAAATTGAGTTTTAAAAATTAACAAACGTTTTCATGAAAAACACTCGTTTTCAACCTTAAGAATCTCAACAAAAGGCTTCCGCGGTTTTAATCAAATTAAAAGATCATTAAAGATTAATTTGGCAATTATGTCTTTAATAATCGGTTTGAAAATATAATAATGAAAATTCTAAATTTTCTCTTGAAACAAGTATGGATTGGTTTTAACTTCATATCAACAAGATCAATTTATGAAAAACAAAATATGGGTTTTAAACTTAGAACTAAGCTTCTATTTCCAAGGTTAGTTTTGGGTTTTAGTTGTTGCATCCATGTGACACGCCGGATCTGGCCATAATGTCTGGGCCAGGTTTGGGGTGTTACAAGATCCTTTTAAAGTCATCACTTCTTTGATCTGGCTATCATCTATTTTTGCTCTTTTTATTTTTATAGGATTCGTATCTCTGGTATTGACTGGTCAACCACGCTTCAAACGTGATTTAGACTCACTAGCAACTAAAGTTTGTCCTTCAAGGACATCAATTTTGATTTGAGCATTTACATTTGGTATATGTGATTTTGTCATTCTTTTGGATTAGTAAATGAGTTTGGTAATTGATTTGCTAAAATTTGAAAATAAATTATCCTCTGAAACCTTCATTTCACATTGTTGCGTACGAGGATCAAGATGAGATAATGATAATTCATTCCAATCTATTTATTTTTCCAACTGTTTATTTTATCCCCCTAACATTGTAAAAACTAACTCATTAAAATGACAGTCAACAAATCAAGTCATAAATAAATTTCTCGTTGATGGCTTGAGATATTTAATTATTGATAGGGAACATATATTCCTAACCTTCTCTGAGGACTCATATTCAAAAATTCTTAGATGGGAAATATTAGTTCCTGACCAAAAACCATTTGTAACGAGGATAACTTATGATAACTTGTTGTCCTAACTCGAATTAGTGATGTTGTGTGCAGTATGACATGCCTTCAAGCAAAAATTGGAAGTTTTGACTTCATAAGTGACAGTTTTGCAATCAATTGAAGATGTTTGATTAATGATTCGGCAAAAGCATTTTTTGTATGAGCATGTGTTACAGGATGTTCAACACTTATTTCAACAGACATACAAAAATCATTAAAAGCTTGGGAAGTAAATTCACTAGCATTACCAAAATGAATTGTCTTGATAGGGAAATTTGGAAAATGTGCTCATAATTTGATCAATTGAGCAAGAAACCTCGCAAATGCTAGGTTGCGAGTTGATAACAGGGATATATACAGCCATTTAGTCAAAGCATCGAGTAAAACCATAAAATATCTAAATAGTCCACACAGAGGGTGTATTGGTCCACATATATCTCCTTGTATCCGTTCTAGAAAAGTGATAGATTCATAATTTATCTTGACTGGTGATGGCCGAATGATTAATTTGCCTTGAGAACAAGCATCACATTAAATATGATTATGTTGAAGAATCTGTTGACTCTTCAATAAGTGTCCACAGGAATTTTCAATAATTTTTCGCATCATAGTTGAACCAAGATGGCCTAACCAATCATGTCAGATAATAAATTCATCAGTAAACTTCTGGTTTATTATAACATGTGCTTCAATTATACTATTTCTCATCTAGTAAAAACCAGAGGAGAGGGCAAACAATTTCTCCAAAATATGTTTAGTTCTTTGAACTAAATTTCTCCAAAATATGTTTAGTTCTTTGAACTATACTCGTAATTTGAAGATATTCATCATTCCCTTCACTTATTGTCTCAATATGATATCCATTATGGAGAATATATTTAAAATTCAACAAATTTCTTTGAGATTTAAAAGAGTATAGTGCATCATTTGAAACTCAGTTCCTCTAGGCAACAATATATTTGATCTTCCAGAGCCTTCTATGATTTTGGCACTACCTGATATAGTACTCACACTAGCTTTTTGCATTATCAAATGAGAAAAATATTTCTTATTCTTAAGTATAGTATGAGTAGTTGCACTATCTACTAAGCATAAGTCTTCACAATTTATCACTAATTGAATTTGAGAGGTATTCATTGTAACGCTCCAAAATTTCTTATTTGGGCTTTTGTGAATTTTTGACACAAATATTTGTCTGCTTCAATGGTTAAGTGTTCTGGGTGTGTGTTAGAGGTCCCAAGTTCAAGCCTTGTCTTTGGCAAAATTTTGGAATTTTTCTTATTAAAGTCTCACCCTTGTTCAGTAGGCTTAAGTTTAATTGATGGTAACACCATATCAGAATGGGCCTGTTGGTCTGGTGGTTAAGTGGGGTGTTGGTATGCTGGAGGTCCTGTGTTTGAATCTCTACTTTGGCAAGGGGTATTAATTTTGTTGCTAAATTCGGCTAGAGTTTGTGTTGTACTGGAACTCTAAGTAGTGGGAAGTTGGTTGAGTGAAGTTAGGAGAGCGGATAATTGGGGAGTTATCAAGGAAATATTTTCTTTTTCAGTTTTTTATTCCCTTTTTCCCAAATTTTTTCTAACGTTAGTCTCTTGTTTCCCTACCGTTTCTTCTCCTTTCTTTGCACTTTCAATTTTTGCTTTCTTTTTTGGTTGCTATCGTGCCATCTTACCCCTTTATTCTCGTTTCCATGCACGACTCAGGTAAGTGAGTTCTTGATTTTTGGTGGTTGTGAATTCTAAAATGTTGACGGGTTTATGATTTTGATTTGGGCGAAAGGATGGGTAAGTCAAAGGTTAACTTCTGTGTTCACATGGATTAGGGGGGAGGTGGTGAGCAGTGAAGTTGCGTTCAATCGTCTAAATTGCGCTAGGGATTGTCGTGTTTCGGTAAGTATTGCACGTCAATTTGAATTAAGTGTTAATTCACAATCGGCTGGTAATTGGATGTTCAAATCTTATGTTATAGGTTTCCAAGCCTTTAGGAACGGTTTCGTAGCATAAACGTACCAGATATAAACCTGAAACGCAAAAAATGGGGTTCAACGAAAAGCTGAAAAATTATACTGTAGACGCCACACGGGCGTGTGGTATCCCATGTGGTAGGTCGTGTGAGTCCACACGGGTAGTCCATATGGACATGTGGGTTTTTGGGCCAGACAGTGTGGGCCACATGGGCGTGTGAGCCCACACAGCAAGCCATATGGGCATTTGGGCCCATTTGTCTGAAATGTTCCCTAGGGTTGTACTGGTCACTCAAGTCAACTGTGAACCTACTATAGGGTCGGTAAGGGCTCCTTAGACCCTAAATTGTGTGATTTGGATAACTGATGTATGTACTGAGCATGATAATTGTATGCATGTTTACTAATCTGTATGTATGACTGATAACCATTTAATAGCATGTAAGCATATTATATTCTATATGTTTACACCGAGTATGTTAATCTACATTTGCATTTGGGTGGGATGATGATTATTGGAGGAAGTGTACTGAAAGGCATTTATGCCTAATATGTGGCAGCTTAGCTGCAATATGACTGTTATGTGCTGCATTCAGTACAGCTTGGTGTGTAAGGCTGGGTGGGTGTTTTAAACCCCATATGGTGTGTAGGGGTGGTCGAAAATGGTGTGTAAAGGCTAGTGGGTAGGATTCTGATTTCTGGTTACTGTATGCATAACTGTATCTGAAATGGGCTAAGGCCAAAACTGCATCTGAAACTTTGATGGGCTTAGGCCCTAGACTACTTTTGACTGATATCTAATGATCTAACTGTATGCATGTTCTCTGTGGGGATTACACACTGAGTTTACGTAAACTCACCCCTTTTGTTTAATCTGTACAGGTAATCCCCAAACTTGATGGTTCTGTGCAGTGAAGGACTCGATGGTAGCCAAACGTATTTTAGACTGTTTTATTCTATTTTATGGTTATATTATTACTTTAATTTTTATTATTCTTAGGGTATTTTGATGTAATTGAGACTTGCGGACCTTCTGTTTTAATTTGGGGTTTTAAACTGTTTATGGACTTTTAGATTGCAAAACTTGATAAAAACTCGGTTTTAAAAAAATGAAAGTTTTCTAAAAATCACGAACGGCTTTTCCTAAATTCAAACGGTTTCTAAAGCTTCCGCTACAGATTATGTTTTAAATGAGTAAAGTTAACGAGAAAATGATTTTGACATTGATGAGAGTAAATAGAAGCCTATAAACGAAAACAGTTTTAACTTGACAAATTCGATTTCAAATCCCATTCCGTGTGACATCGCTAGATTCGGCCATAACGTCTAGGCCGGGTTTGGGGTGTTACATTCATATTCTTCAAAGAAAAAAAATAAATGTCACATAAAGTTTCAAATATATAAAATTTTTGTAAATAGTTCAAAACATAATATAATAATCATGCTGTCAATAACATAACAAATTAGCATAAAATTTATTCTTTAAATCTATAATAATAAAATTAAAAGATCAATTATTCTCTTCAGGAGTGGTGAAGAAATCAACAACTTCCAAATGAGTTGTACAAACAATGCTATAATTATCTTTGTCATTCTCACAAAAAAAATTGTCTCTATTTTCTTCCCTTTTTATCTTTCAATTATTGTTGATATAGTTCTACAAGATGCTTTGGTGTACGATAGGTACAGGACCAATGGTTTTTACCTCCACAATGGTAACACAAACTTTCCACTTTCCTAATTCTAACTTTGTCATTCCTTCCATCCTTATAATCCTACTTTTGGTCGGTATTCTTGAAATGACTACCTTGTCCACGTCCTCAACTGTGACTGTGACCACGGCCACGACCATGTCCTCGACCAGGACTACTAGCGTAGCCCTTATCCTTTCCATTATATGATGTCACATTCACTTCAGAGAATGGAGTAAAGCCAGTTGGACGTGACTCATGATTTTTCATTAACAATTCATTGTTTTGCTCAGCCACAAGAAGACAATACATTAACTCAGAATATTTCTTAAAATTTTTTTCATGATATTGTGTCTACAGGACAACATTATTTGCGTGAAATGAGGAGCATGTTTTTCTCTAACATATCTTCATCAGTTATGTGCTTTCCACATAATTTCAATTGGGAAGTGATTCTAACATAGCTGAATTATATTCACACACAGATTTAAAATCTTATAATCTCAAATGCAGCAAATCATAGTTAGCTTTAGGAAGTGTTACGATTTTCTGGTGGTCATACATTTCTTTTAGACTATTCCAAAGGACAAGTGGATAGTTAACAATCAAATATTCAGTCTTTAGTCCTCATAGAGGTGATGGAAAAGAAATATCATAGTGTTAGCCTTATCTTAACTAGATGTTCCATTTCCTTTATTAATAGTTTCACCAAGGCCTTTTGCATCTAAGTGTATTTCAGAATCTAACATCCAAGATAAATAGTTCTTTCCAGTAATATCAAAAGCGGCAAATTCAAGTTTTGCAAGTTTCGACATTGATGATACAATTAAAATGTAAATTTAATATAAATATAAATAGTCCCTTAACAAACTTTTAAGAAAACATAAGTAATCAAAACTTTCAAGCATAACATAACATAAGAGTACTCAAATAATTACAGCAATTTGGTCACAAAATAAATTACAGGTAATTTGACTATGTTAGAAATTTTAACAAATTACGGGATTAGTGAAACCTTTAAAAAAATGAAACATATTATAAAGATAAGTAATTTTATTGTAATGGACATCATGATAAAATGTATTAAACGTTTGGATTCAAATTAATGAAAAATGCAAGACTCTTGGATTAATTTAAACGCTTGTGTTGATAACGTATTACAAACAAGAATAATAGATAAAAGATGGATATGGGAATATGAGGACTTATATTGCATTATCTTATTTTTCATCATCATTACAATTAGTATACTTCTATATATATCGGGAAATTAGACTCTTCATTTTCTAATACATAAATAGGAAAGGGATTACAAGGAGATGAAAGGTGAAGAGTTAAAGAAGACAAAAGGTGAAAGTTCAAGGAAGATGAAAGGTGAAAGGTTGAACATCCACTTAATAGCATTCATAACATATTTATCATTTTTTTATACTTTTTCAATATTAAAAAATCTATTATTTGGAAAACAGTTTAAAATTGGGCCTTAGTTGATTTTAGGCTATATAAAATAGTTTAAAATTGGGCTTGGACTTTAACAAATAAAGTTTTTGGGTCTTCAACTTTAAGCATCTTTTAACATTAAGCCCAATAAAATGTTTGAGGCCCAAAATAATTTTTATTGAGAATTAAATTTTTAAATTTTCTAAAACAAAATTTGATTTCATTATTATTTTTAAAAACAAACATATGTTGATATCTAAATATCCACCCCACCTCATGCCAAAATTTCAAAATTTTGATTAAATAAAGTTAGATATATTTTAAGATTAATTTTAAATTAATTGAAACTAAAATTAAACAAAATATAATTCAATTCCAAATCTTTTAACACTTAAAGTAGAATAACTCATTTTAGCCCTATTTCAGTCCCAATTTCAAAATTAAATTAATAATAATTTATTTTAAAATTTGAAATAATCACATCCAAAACCATCAATAACTTTGAAGCTTAAGTCCATACCATAAGCCTTAACCAAAATTAGGTGCTTGCAAAGATTCAATCAACTCATTAATATGCATACCATTAATGTTTTTTGCTTCATCAATTGTGTTACTTTGATACTAAATCTTTCAGGAAATGACCGAAGAACCTTTTTAACTAGCTTTGAACTTAAGTACTCATCTCTAAGGGTGAAAGTTTGATTGGATAGATCACAAAGTTTGGTATAGAACTTACCAATTGTCTCGTTCTTTTGCATTTGTTTTGAACTTTGTAGTGAGCATTTGTAGCTTCGATTGCTTTATAGTATTAGTGCCTTCATGAGCTGTTTCAATAATATCATATGCTTCCTTGGAAATAATACATTTGGAGATCCTCTTGAACTCTTAAGCATCTACACCATAAAACATTGCATAAAGTGCTTTTGAATTAGCATTAGAAAGCTTTTCCTCTTTAGTAGTTTAAGTCAATTATGATTTAGGCATCTTTCACCAAAGACAGTAACACCCTAACCTGTATATGGCTTCAAAATAGGGTTACAGAGTATTATTAGAATTTACAGATCAATTAACAGACATTTCATTTCATTTAGCATCATATTAGAAATCAATTAAAATTAAGCTTAAAGTCTCTTATATGAGCTCTCGAGGCCCAAAATATACATTAGAAACAAGTCGAAACTTAATCGGGTACTCAAAAATTTTATTTTTCGAAAAACATTGAAATTTTTCAAAACTATAGGGGTCACACAACCAAACCACACGCTCGTATGCTAAGCCGTGTGAATATACTGACTTGTACTATTTAAAAGATACAGGGAACACACGGCTGTGTCACCTAGTCGTGTGTCACACACGGCTAAGACACATGCCCGTGTCTCTACCCATGTGGATGAAAATAAGCTATTTTATAAGCCATTTTTCTCACCCAACAAGGCATGTACCTATAGTTACCATCATACATACAAACAAGCCATATTATGACATCCAAAACAAGTAAAATTCAGGTCTTAAATACATAATATCTTAACATACAACCAATATTCTTTTAGACACCTCAGATGACAGATTATAGCATGTGTGTTCATGTATTCAATATATTCATATGTACAACTAACGTATATGTATAATTGTATCCAAGGTTTACAAGCTAATTTGCATTATTTCAAACCAAGTCACTTACCTACCAGAACATACCATCTGGTGCCAAAAGGTATTTTAAATACTAATATATTTAAATATATTTATACCTTACATATTAAGGTACCGATTCCTGATCAATTCATCACATCCAAAACAGATGTATATAAATGCACTTTTAGCTAATATTTTACCTTTTTTTATACAATCACAATCACAAACCAAACCAAACAACAATCATATAAGACAAAAATGCACCAAACCAAAATGTGCCAAAACACAAGCCAAATAAGTGAATAATTTTAACAAAACACATATAGGCCAACATTAACCAGAATACCTATACATGCCATTATAAACAAAATCAAAACATTCGAAAGTATCGATAGAACCGATGGATAGTGTGATATAGCTTCGACAAGCTTCCAACCTGATCAGGCTTCCGATAACCTGAAAAGTAAAGAAAAACAACTATGTAAGCATTGGATACTTAGTAAGCTCGTATGAACTTTAATCATATCAATCCATTTTCAATATGAAATTTATATATTTTAGAATAATCATAAACCGATATCACATGATTCAGGAAACCAAATTCAACAACTCACGAAATGAGTAAATCCATAGCATTACTTATACATATTATTCCTAGTATAATAGGATTTTAAACTCACACGATTCAAGAAGCCAAATTCAACAACTCACGAAATGAGTAAATCTACAGCATCACTTATACATATTATTCCTAGCATAATAGGATTTTAAATAACTTTAAACTCTTCCAAATTTCTTTATTTTTATTTGCATTTCTTTACTTTCCACACTCGTACCATGTGCATAACTCACAAGTCATAAGCATATCATTCAACCATAGCCACAAGCTAGTGCATTTAAATATAGCTTTTTTTTTGAATTAATCACATGATAAGTCTTTTTATAAGAAATTGCATAATTTAAACCTTACCACTCTTTCATGAGCACTAGCATATTTTCATTTGAGTACTTACCATTTCAATGCTTGGCACTTGCCTAAGTATCAAACAACAACACTTGTTAGTATACTTGAACATATTTCATATAAATTTAACGTTGATAAACTTATTTTTGCAACATGTCACACTTGAGTTTATTACTCGTCTCAACTTACATAATCACTTACCAAATCTTTCCAAATCAGAAAACGACTTACAAATAAGAGTACATCATTTTTTAAAAGCCCAGAGGCTGAACAGTAGCTCATAAGAGCTGAACAGAAACCCATAAGGGTTAAATAGAAGCTTAAAAGAGCTGAATGGAAACCCATAAGGGTTAAACAGAAGCTCGAAAGTGCTGAACAGAAAATCATATGAGTTAAACAGAAGCTCTTGAGAGCTAAATGGAAAGTAAACACAAAATTTCACAACAAATGCTGAACCTAAGTTTACTTGGGTAATTTGCTATCATTTTCCTCCAATGACGTCAATTCGTTGTATGCCAAATGTATTCAAATCCCGCGTTCCATTTAATCTGAATATTCAATTCAAATTGATAACTTTAACAATATTTCATTTTCAAAAATGGAATAAATACATAATACCATTTATCAATTCAATATAAATATTAAAGTTTAACCGTACGAACTTACCTGGCTAAATTGCAGAAATACCAAGATTTAAGGGCATTTTGGTAATTTTCCATTTTTCTCGATTTTCCACCCAATCTTGATCTAAATTAATAATTTCATTCAATTTAATAATTTAGACAATAAAAAAATTCATTTCATGCAATTTGGTCATTTTAAACATTTTTACAAAATATCTCGTAAAGTTTTACTTTTATTCAATTTAGTCCCTTAGCCCAAAACATGCAAATTAACAATTTTTAATGCAAACCCACACTAACTGAATATTCATGGCATCAATACAGACCATTTTTGCAATAATTTCACAACAAACCATTGTATTTTTACTATTTCAACAATTTAGTCCTTAATCAGAAAATTCATCAAAAATCACTTAATAAAATGCTTTTAATTAACAACTAATATCTCAAATTCATCATTTACAATCAAGAATCATATAGATTCATCAATTGCAACATCCAAAATCTTTAATAAAGAAAGGTAAGGTTTAGTTAGACCTAATTATAACAACTCAAAAACATAAAAATTACAAGAAACGGGAAAGAATTGAACTCACATGAAGTAAAATTGAAGAACCAACTTAAGGAGCTCTTCTTTCTCTATTTTGAACCAAAAATTTGAAGAAGAAAATATCTAGAAACCTTTAAATTCAATTTGTTTTATTTTTAATTTCAAAAAAAATTACAATTTTGCCATCAAATGGCTTTATTTTATTATTTTTTCCTCTTATGCCGCCCCATCAATATATTTGTAACACCCTGAATTTAGGCCTAGAAGAATTGGGCTTTGAGTCTGGGTTCAAATGGAAGATAGCTTGAGTAATTTAGATATCGTCTTGATTTTTGGGATTTTTCAGGTTTTTGTGATTTTGGTGAAATTTTGAAATTTTGGTGTTTTGGATACTGAAATTGTGTTTAAATGTGTTAGTGGGCCTTTAGGAGGCCCAAGCCTAAGTTAAAACCCGGTAGAAATATCAATTTTGGCTTCCAAGTGAAAGGGACTTGGTTAAGTGGGCCTTTAAGAAAAAGTTAGTAAGTGAAGACACAAAGAGGGCCTTGGTAAAGTGGCAATGTGGCACCACTAAGTTCCTAAAAAAGTGGCATGTGGACTGAGTTTAAGGGCCGGAGTTCAAGTCACAAGGTAAGCAGATGGTACTTTTATTTTTGTGCATGTGCCGGGCATGTGATAGAACTTAAGTAGCATTCGGCTAGGGCCTTAGGGGGATTGGGCCGTTGGTTTGAATGGGAATTAGGGCAAGCTTTATTTTCTTTTTGTCTTGCCGAATTAGGGTTAGCCACCTAGAGCCTTCACTTTCATTCTATTCTCTTTTCAGTGTTGCAAAAAAAGCCGAAAACGCAAAGTTAGATCTCCTAAGTGCCGAATTCTTCCTTCTCTTCTCCTCTCTTCCATTTTTTCTTTTTATTTTCCTCTCTAGCTAAAATCACCTCTCCTCCTCCCTCATCTTTCATTTTCTTCTTTTCAAAAACTGAAATTGCCACTCTTTTCTTCTCAAACTCATCAACTACTAAAAGCTAAAATCCCGAAAGGTTGCTTCCTGTGCTGATTTGCCTATAGCTAAACCCCCTTTGTTTTTCCTCACTTGTAGTTGAATTTCATACTCTCCAAACCTTTAGGCTCTATCGAGAAACACCCCTCCAACCATAGCCTCAAATCATATCTTCTTTCACCACTTAAAAAGCTGGAAACACCATAGTTTTTAGGGATATATAGCTGAATCCTTAGATCTCTAAGATTCGAATTCTGCTAGTGTTTAGGGGCTAGATTTGCATCAGATCAGAGTAGAAGAATCGCTTCGATTAAGGAAAACCTGTGGTAAGTACTCGACATCTTAGATCTACCCGTTACGTTTGAATTTAAGAAAAGTCGAAATCCCTAAACTCTTTAGGGAGGCTGTCGAATGTGATGATAGGTAAAGACAGTTCTTTTAATTGGTTTTATGTGTACTTGTTGTGGAAGGGGCGATCTAGCAAGGAGCATAAGAGGCTTGGACCTTTGGAACGACTAGATCTAGATCTAGTCACTAGTTTCGGCAAAGGTAAGATCATAAGGGCCTTAGGTGGTGATGGCCGATTATGGTAAGTAGAATTATGGAGATTGTCATTGTATTTTGGATCTGATGTGTCTAGTAATCGATTGTAGGATATCGTGGGAGATCACCTTAGCAGTCGTTGCAAATCAGGTGTGTAAATGAACACCCTTCTGTAGTCTAAATCGGCAAAAGCCGAAAAGCCGAATTGCTGAAATTCTGGCATTTCGTGGGCTTGTGAGCGTGCGAACGCTCATAAGTCATTTGGAAATCATTGGATCCGTAATCGCGTGTGGTAAGTTAGTTGAATGTGCAATTTCGTGCACTTCGATAAATTGGGCCTTGATGGGCTGAAACTGGGCCCAACGGGCTTACAGGCCCATATGGGTAAAAATAGGCAATAAATGCGTACTGGTACACTGTTGGTCTTAAACTGCTAAAAGTGGTAAATTGATCATAAAATTTAGACTAGATGGGCTAAATTAGCTAATTGGCACTGTAGGGCCCATTAAGGGTTTTAGGGCCCAATGACTGTAATCTGCTAAAATGGGTTAAATAAGCTACCGAGGTAAAGGTTAGTCTATTACTGATTAAAATATGCATGAAAACCCTAAAAACTGGTATAATTACGAAAATATCCTTGTAGGTGCGAAATGACTATTTTATCCCTAGGTGCTAAATGATCGTTATACCTCTAGGGCTAAATTTGACTGAAATGCATGATTTACTGTTTCTGTTTACTGTATGCCATATCATGAATATCTGTTGCATGGGGCTGGGTTATTGATGGAGGAAGTTCTGAAAGTGGCTTGACCACGTACTGGAGGCTTTGCCTCATCTTTCTGTTATCTGAGCAGCTATGCTGCAACTGTGGAGTGTAGGGCTGGGTGGGTTGAGTTATTCCCCACATGGAGTGTAGGGCTGGTACGGGTGGAGTGTAGCGATTGGGTGGGTTGAGTAGTCTCCCCACATGTAATGGGCTTGCATTCATAATTAATAACTGTTCTACTACTGAAATGGGCCTATGGGCCGTATTGTTATCTGAGAAGGGCTAAGGCCCAGTTTATTGTATCTGGATAGGGCTTCGGCCCAATAATTACTGAGACTGGATAGGGCTTAGGCCTAGTGGGCTTGAGCTGATTTGGGTTCTGGATGGGCTTTCCTTACACACTGAGTTTCCAAACTCACCCATTTCTTTCCATCCATGCAGGTGAGCCCTAGACTGGTGGACTTGGAGTTGGGAGGGATTCAGAGTGGCCACATGGACTGCAGTTATTTAATTAAGTTCTATTTTAATTTATTTAATTTCTGTATTTATTTATTTTTATTATGGTTTTGGGTTTGTAATAAGGTCGTCCTAATTATTTAATTTGTTTTTAGCTTAAGTATGATATTGTTTAAATCGTTTTGAAATCGGATAACTCTAAGGCGCTTTTATAAAAGTTACTTGTTTTTAAAATATCACGATAACAGAGCAAAGCTTCCGCAATGTAAACGTTTTCATAAATAAATATTTTAAATAGACTTAAACCTAATTTTTTTTTCATGGACCAGTCATAAGGTTAAAGTGTGGCAATGGATGTGTGCATGTCTAGGATTGGATCTAGGGAGAGCTTGGTACTTAAGCAGTCTAATTGACTCACCTCCCTTCTTCTGGAATCCTACCTGGTACATAGTATCCATTCACTTTAAGCCATAATGAAGAAGGTTTGATTTTCTGATACTTAAACTATTTTAAAAATAACATGTTTTCCGCAACTTACAAAGGTTTACAAGCTTCCACAATTTTCCATAAAATTTTAAAGAGTTATTAACAATTTTTGAAAAAGGAATGATTATTTTAATGAACCACGTTTTGAAACAATAAACAAACACAAGCTAAGGTTTTATACAAGTTTAACGGAAGAAGTTTCTAAATAGTAAGAAGGGTTTTCAATGAAAACATGGTTTTCGAAAAATACTTTAATGTGACACACCAGACTTGGCCGTAATGTCTGGGTCGGGTTTGGGGTGTTACATTTAGTGGTATCAGAGCTCGGTTGCAATAACTCAGCTGTGGAATAGGGTCCAAAAAGTTTTTGGGAATTTTAAAATTTAAGCCTAAGAAGGGTATTTTTGGAAAATCAAAATTTTCAAAAAATTTAGAAAAACCTTTTCAACCTTGTTTTCTTCAAGTTATGCATGTTTTAAGGATTGGATTTTAAAAGGTTTAAGTTTTTCTGGGTTTCTGAAATCTGATAACTGAAGAAGTGGCACACTGAATCCCCGGTACCAAGTCTGTAAGTATACTGAACTGTACTGAAATATTACTGTAGATAGTACTTAGACTTTACTATAGCTAGATTAATACTGAAACCATAGAGACTGAGACAGTAGGAAAACTACAAACCTTAAAAGATTGAGACTGTAGCTAGGCTATGATTCTGTAAAAACAAAAACTTTGAAATACTATCTCAGCATGAGATATATGAATAAAATACTAAAATACTTGAATTGAGATCTTTATAGTTATTTGATATGTATACTGGTAATGTAGAGTTTTGATATGGATTCTGAGGGTAAGCAAAGTTTGCTAACTTCGGGTAGCAGTAACTCGGAGCTTGGTAATGAGGCACTGGTCGAGTTAGTAAGGAAAGTGGTAGAAGAAGTATTGGAGACCAAAGTTAAGGAAATTAGGGAAACGCTTCAAGCAGGGTGCTTGGAGTGTAAGAAAAGGAAGGATCCTAGTTCGCAGAGGACAGAGTCTCATTCTGTGAAACATGTTAGGGCACGGCTGAACTTTTCGACCTGCAAGAACTACAATAGGCGTCATCCGGGTGAATGTCATAGGGAGAAAAGAACATGCTTTAGATGCGGGTCCCTGGAACATCGAGCTCTAGATTGCCAAGCTTATTCTAGTTAGGTGTGTGATGTTGGGATATGAATTATATGCGCACGTGAAAAATGTTTATTTACTTCGGTAATTAGATGTTCTGGGTCGTACTAAAAATTATTTAGATCAAAGTGCGCAGTGGTAGCATAGTAGCATAGTGTTGTACGACTATTTTATTATTTGGAAATTTCGAGGATAAAATTTCTTTAAGGGAGTAGAGTTGTAGCACCCTAAATTTGGGCCTAGAAGAATTAGGCTTTGAGTTTGGGTTCGGATGGAAGACAGCCTGAGTAATTTAGATGACGTCCTAATTTTTGAGATTTTTCGTGTTTTTGTGATTTTGGTGAAATTTTGAAATTTTGGTGTTTTGGATACTGAAATTGTGTTTAAATGTGTTAGTGGGCCTTTAGGAGGCCCAAGCCTAAGTTAAAACCCGGAAGAAATATCAATTTTGGCTTCCAAGTGAAAAGGACTTGGTTAAGTGGGCCTTTAAGAAAAAGTTAGTAAGTAAAGACACAAAGAGGGCCTTGGTAAAGTGGTAAGGTGGCGCCACTAAGTTCTTAAAAAAGTGGCGTGTGGACTGAGTTTAAGGGCCAGAGTTCAAGTCGCAAGGTAAGCAGATGGTGCTTTTATTTTTGTGCATGTGCCGCGTATGTGATAGAACTTAAGTAGCATTCGGCTAGGGCCTTAGGGGGATTGGGCCATTGGTTGAATGGGCATTAGGGCAAGATTTATTTTCTTTTTGTCTTGCCGAATTAGGGTTAGCCACCTAGAGCCTTCACTTTCATTCTATTCTCTTCTCAGTGTTGCAAAAAAAGCTGAAAACACGAAGTTAGATCTCCTAAGTGCCGAATTCTTCCTTCTCTTCTCCTCTCTTCCATTCTTTCTTTTTATTTTCCTCTCTAACCGAAATCACCTCTCCTCCTCCATCATCTTTCATTTTCTTCTCTTCAAAAACCAAAATTGCCACTCTTTTCTTCTCAAACTCATCAACTACTAAAAGCCGAAATCCCAAAAGGTTGCTTCCTATGCCGATTTGCCTATAGCCAAACCCCCTTTGTTTTTCCTCACTTGTAGTCAAATTTCATACTCTCCAAACCCTTAGGCTCTATCGACAAACACCCCTCCAACCATAGCTTCAAATCATATCTTCTTTCACCACTTAAAAAGCCAGAAACACCATTATTTTTAGGGATATATAGCCGAATCCTTAGATCTCTAAGATTCGAATTCTGCTAGTGTTTAAGGGCTAGATCTGCATCAGATCTGAGTAGAAGAATCGCTTCGATTAAGGAAAACCTGTGGTAAGTACTTGACATATTAGATCTACTCGTTACCTTTGAATTTAAGAAAAGCCGAAATCCCTAAACTCTTTAGGGAGGCTGTCGAATGTGATGATAGGTAAAGACAGTTCTTTTAATTGGTTTTATGTGTACTTGTTGTGGAAGGGGGGATCTAGTAAGGAGCATAAGAGGATTGGACCTTTGGAACGACTAGATCTAGATCTAGTCACTAGTTTCGGCAAAGGTAAGATCACAAGGGCCTTAAGTGTTGATGGCCGATTATGGTAAGTAGAATTATGGAGATTGTCATTGTATTTTGGATCTGATGTGTCTAGTAATCGATTGTAGGATATCGTGGGAGATCTCGTTAGCAGTCGTCGTAAATCAGGTGTGTAAATGAACACCCTTCTGTAGTCTAAATTAACAAAAGCTGAAAAGTCGAATTGTCAAAATTTTGGCATTTCGTGGGCTTGTGAGCGTGCGAACGCTCATAAGTCATTTGGGAATCATCGGATCCGTAATCGTGAGTGGTAAGTTACTTGACTGTGCAATTTCATGCACTTCGGTAAATTGGCCCTTGATGGGCTGAAACTGGGCCCAACAGGCTTACGGACCCATATGGGTAAAAATAGGCAATAAATGCGTACTAGTAGATTGTAGGTGTAAAACTACTAAAAGTGGTAAATTGATCGTAAAATTTAGACTAGATGGGTAAATTAGCTAATTGGCACTGTAGGGCCCATTAGGGGTTTTAGGTCCCAATGACTGTAATATGCTAAAATGGGTTAAATAAGCTACCGAGGTAAAGGTTAGTCTGTTACTGATTAAAATGTGCATGAAAACCCTAAAAACTGGTATAATTACGGAAACATCCTTGTAGGTGCGAAATGACTATTTTACCCCTAGGTGCTAAATGATCGTCCCCTAGGGCTAAATTTGACTGAAATGCATGATTTACTGTTTCTGTTTCCTGTATGCAATATCATGAATATCTGTTGCATGGGGCTAGGTTATTGATGGAGGAAGTTCTGAAAGTGGCTTGACCACGTACTGGAGGCTTTGCCTCATCGTTCTATTATCTAAGCAGCTATGCTGCAACTGTGGAGTGTAGGGCTGGGTGAGTTGAGTTGTTCCCTACATGGAGTGTAGGGCTGGTACGGGTGGAGTGTAGCGGTTGGGTGGGTTGAGTAGTCTCCCCACATGTAATGGGCTTGCATTCATAATTAATATCTGTTCTGCTACTGAAATGGGCCTATGGGCCGTACTGTTATCTAAGAAGGGCTAAGGCCCAGTTTACTGTATTTGGATAGGGCTTCGGCCCAATAATTACTGAGACTGGATAGGGCTTAGGCCCAGTGGGCTTGAGCTGATTTGGGCTCTGGATGGGCTTTCCTTACACATTGAGTTTCCAAACTCACCCCTTTCTTTCCATTCATGCAGGTGAGCCCTAGACCGGTGGACTTGGAGCTGGGAGGGATTCAGAGTGGCCACATGGACCGCAATTATTTAATTAAGTTCTATTTTAATTTATTTAATTTCTGTATTTATTTATTTTTATTATGGTTTTGGGTTTGTAATAAGGCCGCCCTAATTATTTAATTTGTTTTTAGCTTAAGTATGATATTGTTTAAATCGTTTTGAAATCGGATAGCTCTAAGGCGCTTTTATAAAAGTTACTTGTTTTCAAAATATCACGATAACAGAGCAAAGCTTCCGCAATGTAAACATTTTCATAAATAAATATTTTAAATAGACTTAAACCTAATTTGTTGTTCGTGGACCAGTCATAAGGTTAAAGTGTGGCAATGGATGCGTACATATCTAGGATTGGATCCAGGGAGAGCTTGGTACTTAAGCAGTCTAATTGACTCACCTACCCTCTTCTAGAATCCTACCTGGTGCATAGTATCCATTCACTTTAAGCCATAACGAAGAAGGTATGATTTTCCGATACTTAAACTATTTTAAAAATAACATATTTTCCGCAACCTACAAAGGTTTACAAGCTTCCACAATTTTGTATAAAATTTTTCAGAGTTGTTAACAATTTTTGAAAAAGGAATGATTATTTTAATGAACCACGTTTTGAAACAATAAACAAACACAAGCTGAGGTTTTATACAAGTTTAACAGAAGAAGTTTCTAAACAGTAAGAAGGGTTTTCAATGAAAACATGGTTTTCGAAAAACACTTCAATGTGACACACCAGACTTGGCCGTAATGTCTGGGCCGGGTTTGGGGTGTTACAATATTTTAGGCATATTGATTCCTTAGGTCATCCCTTGTTTATTAATTAAACCATTTAATCACTTATTTCTTATAATTAACAAATTTTGTGCCATTTTCAATTTAGTCCTTTTTAATTAATTAACTATCGAAACTTTAACATTTTTCAATGAAACTTTAATACTACCTTAATGACACTCCGTAAATATTTATAAAAATATTGACGGCTCAGTTTATGGAAACGAGGTCTTGATACCTCATTTTCTAAAACCACTTGACCTAATAAATCATTGTAATATTCAAATTACTAATTCAAAAAATGTTTTAAAACCATATTTGACTCGCAAATATTAAATAATAATATTTACGAACTTACTTGCTGGATTTAGAGGCCTTGAACCACTATTTTTGACACCACTGAAAATCGGGCTATTACAAAGACTCTATCTAGTAAGAACTAATCTTTAGGCATTTTCATCATTTAGCGTGATGAAAGTCATAATTCTAGCTTTCTAGCAGGCATAGTTAGGACCATCAAGCATTAGGGATGAGATATTAACAAGCCTTCAATTGCGAGCAATGTCAACACTAAAAAATCCACTAGATGTGTTAAGTGATAGGCTTTGATATCAATTGAAAGTTCTAACACAATATTTGCAAGCAAATTCAAGCAATGCCCGAAGCAGTACCAACTACTTCAAACATTAGTGATGAACAAATATGGAAAAATAATAAACACTTTATATGTTCACGCAATTCAGTTTCCCTACGTCTATGGGGTTTTGCCTAGAGAGATTATCCACTATCTTAGAATCTTGTACAACAAGTGATTACAACCTGTAACACTCACCAGATTAGACTTCTCACTTTTACGCCTAAGATTTAGATAATTCTCCTCTAAGTTCCCCTTCAAAACTTAGGACAATAGCCAAGTAACACTTAATTTTTCATTAAATGCACTCTAAATAAATATTTATCACTGAACAAAAATAAGTACTCTCAAATCAGTATATCACCTATACAAGTGTCTTCAATTTATATGGAAATGCGACTTGCTAACATACTATATTAATTAAAATAATCCTTCCACTAAAACAATAACATAATCAACTCCATGAATATCTTCAACAAGTCCAGGATAAGTTTTTAATCTTTGAGACATGCTTCCAAGTATACCCAATTCGATCTAATATTTTCAAAGTTAAGAAGTCAATTTCTTTAATCCAAGCTAAATAAATCTTTAAGATATGTTGCTATAAACAGTGTGGAGTATGCCTCGCATTTCAGTAAAATTTAGGCACAAACAAAGAGTGACGTCATGATGACGTAATGAAAAAAATAGGGGGGCGCAAAAATAATACCGCGACAACATGACAGGGGACGTCGCAACATGGCGACGTGTCATGCAATTTTCTTGGTTTTCTTCTCCTAGTTAAACTCTGAGTATTTGTTTCAATCGAACTCTGATTAGTGTAGATTGTTTTAATATTATTTTACCTACAAATTTAGCCTATAAATAGGCACTTTTATACCCTAGAAAGATTGAACCCATAACACATTTAGGTATTAGCTTTTACAAGCTTTTAGGGAATTTCGTGTTTACATTTTAAGGGTTCTTATTTTTTGATTTTCGGAGTTTAGTTTTGTCTCCATCTTTGTACTCTTCGTTTTTACGTTATAGTGAAATTATCTTTACCCGTGGTTTTTGTAACATCCCTTACCCGAGTCCGACGCCAGGACGGGGTACGAGGCGTTATCATGCTTGAACATGTAATTTCGGGCTATAAAATTTCTTTCCTTATTAAAACTTTTTATTTATTCTTTTAAAAACCTTATCATGGGTTTTGCAAGGCCCAAAACATACCTCGAGTGTGTTCTGGGACCAGTCCAAGAACTTTCGGGTACTTAGAAATTTTTTTGCTTAAAACAGGGCCACACACCTGTGTGAGATGGAACACACCCGTGTGGGCAGGCCGTGTGGTCACACACGCCCATGTTCCCAGCCTGTGCTGAATTTATTTTTGTTTTGAACCTACAGGGGTTTTGACACGACTTAGGCACACGCCTGTGTCAATGGCCCGTGTCCCTCACACGGCCTAGACAAGCCCGTGTCCCTCACACGGCCTAGACAAGCCCGTGTCATTATCCCATGAAGGACTCTGACTTAGAACACTATAACATCTTGGGTTCACACGGCCAAGACACACGCTCGTGTGCTTATCCCTGTGTAATACTGACTTAGCCCCAAAAACAACTTGGGTTTAACATGGCCAAAGCACACGCGTGTGTGCTCTGCTCGTGCTCAACATTGAGTTAACTAAATTAGATGCAGGGGACACATGGCCTACTAACATGCCCATGTGCCCATTCATATGGACAATTATAGGCTATTTTTCAAGCCTTTTTACCACTCTGAAACACATCCAACTCATATCAGCTTCAAACTCACAAATCAAGGTATAATATACATTAAAAACATTCATCATTGAGGCACTCACATGCCATCATGCATATCATGAATTTCATCCTCATTGCATAAAATATAACTTAGACAATATTAGCCAATTACAAAGGCCATTACAACTTGACTCAAGCGATAACAATAGCCAACACATTCGGCTACTCAAAATAACACATACCAAAGTAACTAAACTTCCTATACAGGCCATACAACAAAAAGACTAACTTTACTATACCAAAATAAATTCCTTGATAGTGTGACTTCGAGCTCCGACTTCGAGTGATCCCCGAGCTAGTTTGGCAAATCTACAAGGAAAGAGGGAAAGGAAAAGGAGTAAGCATTTACATGCTTAGTAAGTTGCATGAAATAATATATCAACATAGATCATGAAATATCATTCAAATTGAATATCATAAATTGCCATAAACTTTCTTACTCATTTCCAAAACTTGCTAATTTCATGAATTTCTCATTCTTATAACTTACTAGTTCTCATAGCTTATAGACTTGTAACTTACTCGTGCCTTTCTTGCTGTATTACTTATAGCACTATACTTTCAAATTTCTCGTAACTTACTCATGCACACCTATATCACTCATCACAAATCTTTAATCTTTTTCAATAACTTATTAATTTGCATACTTTTCTCATCAAACTTACTTATAATACCGAAGGATACCTAAATGTCACTCTCATGATAGGATGCCAAAGCCATATCCCAGATATGGTCTTACACGGGATCTCGTATCAATGTCGATGCCATGTCCCAGACATGGTCTTACACAAGATCGCAAACTGATGCCGCCCAAACATAGTCTTACAAGGGATCTCTCTTATATGCACATGCCATGTCCCAAACATGGTCTTACAGAGGTCTAAATCTCGTCTCGGTGCCGACACCATGCCCTAAACATGGTCTTATACGGGACCTCATATTGATGCCAACGCTATGTCCCAGACATGATCTTACATGGGATTGAATCTAAATGCCAATGCCATGTCCTAGACATGGTCTTACATGGGATCTTAGTTTGGTGCCGATGCCATGTCCCAGACATGGTCTTATACGGGACCTACATAACTCATGTCATGACTTAGGTATCCCTCATATTACTTAACATTTTAACCGAAATTTCTCATCAAGAATTCATCTTTTCTTGATAAAAATCATGATAAATAATTTCATGGGATTCATATAATCACATAGAATATCATCATCATAAATTTAAATAATGTATAAGGCTAAATTATTACATACAACTTACCTTGAGCCCAAAATGTGGGTGGGTGCTCGGTTTAGTCCACTACTTTACTTTTCCCCTGATTTTGATTCGGGTTTCATGTTTCTTGATCTAAAATGAAAATTTTAGCTTATTTAGTATCCAATTTGACTAAATGGCCCATAATTCACATTTTTTTCAAAATTTATAATTTTGCCCATAAACTTTTTCATATTTGCAAAATGGTCCCTAGGCTCGTATAATGAAATGCACTTATTTTCTAGGTTACCCAAGCCTAGACAAACCTTTCATGTGCTCATAACAGCCCACATTTCTCATCAATTTGTATATTTACTACACTTTTTACTAACTTTACAATTTATTCCTTATAGGGACTTTCATGAAAAATCACCTAGAGAAAGGTATTTACTACACTTTAGACTTTCATATTCTACCACTAGACATCAAAATATTTGCATGTCATGCATGGGTATATTTTTGAGCATAAACCCTAGCTCAAATTAGTGGTAGAAATAGCTAGATTAAGCTATGAGGATTCTAAAAATACGAAAAACATGAAAAGCAAGGCTTGGAGTCACTTACTTGGAGCTTGAAAAGATGAAACAAACCCTAGCTATGGAGCACGAGAATTTCGGCACCCATAGGAAGAAGATGGATACATTTTTGCTTTCTTTTTCCCTTTTTAATTCATTAATTTACCAAATGACCAAAATGCCCTTATGGCCTTTCTTTAAAATTTCACCTTTTCATGGGCATTTTTGTCCATAGTGCCAAAAATTGGCCTAATTGCCAAATAAGCACTCCTAATTTTTCTAATGCTATTTCATACTTAAACCTTCTAGAAACTCAATTTTGCAACTTTTGCAATTTAGTCCTAAAGGACAATTTAATCATTAATTCATAAAATTTCCTTCATGAAATTTTATTATTATCATGCAATCATGTCATAAACTTAATTATAATCATAAAATATACTTTTCTACTCTAGATTTGTGGTCTCAAAACCACTACTAGGCCCTAATTCGGGCTGTTATGGTTTTTATCCTATTCAGAGGAATTTTTTCACGAAAATATTTGTGTTCGATCTTTTCACTTTCTTTGTTATTTTACTTGTTCATTGCTTAATCGAGTTTATCCCCAACAAATTGGTATTAGAGCTCGGTCAATTTTCGTATTCAACACATTTAGAGACGACATCAACAAGGTTTGACATTGAGAAATTCGATGGAATCACAAATTTCAATCTATGGCAAGTTTGGTTGATGAAAATACTATTCCAAAACGGTTTGGAAAAAATCATTCTAGGGAAGAAGCCTACAGATATGGAACAACTAGAATGAGAAGAGCTTGATGAGAAGACCTTGTTTGCAATTTAGTTGTGCCTCACGAATAATGTATTACAGGAGGTGTTAATGGAGAAAACGGCATACGCCTTATGGAAAAGGTTAGAAACCCTTTACGCAACAAAGTTTTTGGTTATGCCAACCTTCGCAAGAACGAAGGTGAGCACCTTAGAGGTCATCTCTGTCAATTTATTACTCTTTTGAATTATTTAAAGAATGTTGAGGTTCAGATTGATGATGAAGATCAGACTATACTATTATTATGCTTTTTACCCCTTTCATACAAGTCTTTTAGTAAGACCCTAATTTATGGCAAAGATAATCTCTCATTCGAGGATGTGAAGGGTCACCTGTTAAGCAAAAATAAGCTCAAAAATGAGTTTGATTCGAATAGCAAGTCAAATAAGCAAGCCTCGATTTTGGTAACATCAAGGAAGTGAGACAAGAGATGTTGCTATTGTAAAAAGTTAGGCCATGTCCAGGCAGATTGTTACAATTTGTGAAATAAAAGTGCTACTGAGAGAATGAGGAAGATTTATGTAACACTCCTAACTGTACCTGTTGCCGAAACAGGGTTATGAAGTGTTACCAGGATTTATAGATGAAGCGAACAAATATTTCATTTTATACAGTATCCATATCAGAAATTAGACATAAAGTCCCTTATATGAACCTTCAAGGTCCAAAACATGCATTAAAAATGGGTTGGGACTAAACTGGGAACTCAAAAAAATTTTCACAAAATTTTAAAATTTTTACAAGGTGCAAGGGTCACATGCCCGTGTGGGTAGGCTGTGTGAGCCACACGGCCAAGTGACATGCCCATGTTCGAGGACGTGTGGCTTTTGATGTGAGGCACACGGCTGTGTCCCCAGCCCCTGTAACTCTTTGACTTGTAATAGATTAAAGTGCAAGGGTCACACGGCCAAGCCACACGCCCGTGCGCCAGGCCGTGCGATCAATTCTGAGCGTTCTGTTTTGAGATTTTAAAGATGCAGGGGACACAAGGTCAAATCACATGCCCATATGCTAAGCCGTGTTTCACAAATGGCTAAGACACATGCTCGTGCCTCTGCCCATGTGGACAAAAATAGGCTATTTTCCAAGCCACATTTCTCACCCACTTTGTCTTCCCCTTACACCAACACTTTAACATATTCACATGCCAGTTTTAAAACAATTAATTCAATTCAAAACCGAGTCTCATGTATGGCATAACATCACATACAACTTATGTGCTTTTAGGCACCTCAAATACACTCTACCATCATGTAAACAAACATACAAAACTTACTTAACTTATCATATTCACCTATATACATATTTTACCAAATATGCTAGAATTAATCATCAATATGCCAACATGATTTCTATCATTCTACCATTTAAGCACACACCAAACATGTTATAGCCTCATTTATACATATCAAAACATGTTCATCACAAGCCATTCCAATGGCTTGTTATAATCAAAATACTTACATGCCAACATTGGCTAATCAACCAATACATGCCATTATAATCGTAATCGATTTATCATATATACCTAAATAGGCCAATGGATAATGTGAGTGATCTCCGCCAAGCTTCTAATTCAACGAGCTTCCGAATTACAATAGAATAGGGAAAATAAAACAGAGTAAGCATATAATGCTTAGTAAGTTCGTATAACATGGTAAATAACTTACCATATATGTATGTTCAAAATAAACATGCAAGGCACTAACAACTAATTTGGTCACAAGCCCTAAACACATAATCTTATCATGTTACCCAAGTAATCACATATAAGAGTCCTTAATCATGGATGTACAAAGTCATCAAGCATGATCCATATTCATGTAACAACCAATATATGCATCATCATATCAGGTAATGTCATTTCCATGTACTCCAGGTATATACGAGTAATAGTTTGTTTATAAGTCATACTATCTCATATAAACATCAAGAAACATTTATGGGCTCAATAATAACCAAATTCCTATAAACATATACTTTTTATATCATGAATTCAAATAACATACACAAATCATACCCATGTATTTCAAGTACATTTCCATAACATTTCGTCTCAAGTTCAGACTATTTCATGTCAGGAATTTGCTCATTAAATCAATTAAAATATCAATGGAAACCTGGGAAAAATTCACTTGAAGTGTACAAATCTATAATCATAGATGAACATATTCATCAAACAAGTTCCATGTCCATATATCACCATCTCATACTTCCATATATCATGTATCATCATTTTCATGTATTTCAGGAATATACATGTAATAATTCATTTCGTGTTCATATTTTCTCATGTCAAGATTTTTCCAGTTGAATCGTTGAAAAGATCGATGGATACAGAGTTAGTACACTCGAGGTGTACAAATCAGAAACTGTCAATTTATATTCAATGGTACCCATAAGGGCACTTAACCAGAGAGTACACTCCCGAGCCACATATCAAGATGTTCATATGAGCCATGTAACCATGTAACAGGACACTTACCTGGGCTAATTAGGGAACTCATATGAGTTTTACTCAGGAAGCTCATAGAGCTTATTAGATATCTCCAAAGAGATAATATCAAGGAGCACCAGATAAGGTAATAGGGAGTTCAAGCGAGCCATGTCAGGAAGCTCATAAGAGCTTATTTCAGGACGCTCACATAGAGCTGTGTTTGTGTTTACATTATATACTGGATCACAACCGATCGAGACATGTAATAGAAGGCCCACACAGAGCTACAGTTGTGCGCAACACATGCTAAATCACTACCGATTAGGATGCTCGTAAGAACTATTTACTATGATGCTCAAGAGGGCTATATCAGGATTACTCGTCTGAGCTAAATCCTATCTGCAACATATGTAGAACTATATTCATTATGGAAAATGACGTATCCATCGACTTTCATTTATTCAAAGAGGATTTAACATTTTTCAAACATTATAAGGCATGTGATTATTTCATACATTTACAATATTTATATAATTCAAATAAACACATTCCAAGCATAATAGTAACATTTTTATCATTTATCATTTATTGGGCATTATCATTTATTGGACTTTATCGGATATGTCTTCAATGCAATATATATAATATTTATACCATTTACATACACAACATTTAATTCAAACATATAAATATACACAAGTTAATTACATGAACTTACCTCAATAAATGTTCATGTACGTAAAATCTACGAATTCGACATTTTTCTCTTTTCCTCATTTGAGCTCCAAATTTGGTCTATCCGGATCTATATAAGCTTGATTAGTTTCCTTTCTCTCTCCTAGGGTTTCCATGTATTTTCTAGAAGAAGATGACATAAAATGATGACATTTTTTTATTTAATTAATTTATCATCTTTCTAATTTCATCCTTTTCTTTATTTTATTTTCCATGGATGAATCATCATCCTTAACCACTAAGCATTTTTAAATGGTCTATTTACCATATAAGGACCTCCAGTTTAAAGTTCTATAGCTAATTAATCCTTTTAGCTATTAGAACTCAACTTTTACACTTTGTGCAATTTGTTCCTTTATCAAAATAAACTTGTAATCGGTAAAATTTCTTGACAAAATTTTCATATGACATTATTATCATACTGTAGATCATAAAATAATATTAAAATAATTTCCCTTCCGGAATTGAATTTGTGGTCCCAAAATCACTGTTCCGATTTCTATAAAAAATGGGCTATTACAATTCTCCCCTCTTAAGAATTTTCGTCCTTGAAAATCTTACCACAAAGAGGTTCGGGTATTGCTTTTTCATTGTTTCTTCCAGTTCCCAGGTAACCTCTTCTATTCCCTGTCTTTGCCAAAGAACTTTCACTAAAGCTACTTTTTATTTCTTAACTCTTTCACTTCACATACCAGAATTTCAATCAGTCCCTCAATATAAGTCATGTCAAGCTGAATTTCAGTATCTATTAGGGAAATAACATGTGACGGATTTCGTCGATACCGTCGTAACACATATACACATAAATATAATTGTGAATTCTTTCTATCTATGGTAATATTGTCAATCGATATGCAGCAAATCCGATACCTTTCAATGATCTCATATGTCCCGACAAACTACGGACTTAATTTGTCTTTACAGCCAAACTAGACAACTTATTCCATGACGAATTTTTCAAGAATACTTTGTTGCTAACTCCGATCTCTATTTCTTTTTATTTAAGACCCGCATAAGATCTTTAACCATTAGAAACTGCTTTTAAACTATCTCAAATCACTTTCACTATTTCTTAGGTTTTACAGATCAGACAACTCCATGTATTCTTTTTCTTACTAATCACAGTCCAATACATGGAGTTTTACATTCATGATCATACAAAGCTTTATATGATGCCATTTTAATGCTGAACTGATAACTATTATTGTATGCAAATTCAACTAAAGGTAGATATGTTTCCCAATTACCTTTAAATTCTAATACATAGCATCGAAACATATCTTCTAAAATCTATATCACAAACTCAGACTGTCCATTAGTTTGAGAATGGAATACGATACTGAAATGTAATTGTGTACCTAAGCTTCTTGCAATTTATTCTAGAATTAAGATATAAACTGTGGATATCTATTAGAGATAATAGATATCGGCACCCCATGTAATGTAACACCCTTTACTCGTATCCAAAACTGGGACAGGGTACGAGGCATTACATTACTAAAACACATACAATTTATCAATTTTAAACCATTAAAGTATGTCCCAAATAAAAACTTTTTCCAATGATGACTTACGGACCTTAGTAAGGGCCTACGAGGCCAAACTTGTAGCTTAGAAACGATTTGGGACCATTTTGGACACTTAGAAATCTATCAAGGAAGTCTACTACAAATAGGGCACAAGCCCGTGTGGAAGGGCGACAGGCCCGTGTGACCTCTAGACATTGCCGTGTTGATAACCCGCGTATCTCACATGGCCTGAACCATCGAGGGACATGCCTGTGCCCCTCACCCGTGCAGATTTTTTTCCAACATCAACCTATAGAGGTTTTCACACGGCCTGACACATGCCCATGTGCCCAGCCCGTGTCCTTCGCACGACCATGACACGGCCGTGTTGTGGCCCATGTGCAAAAACCTTAACATTTTGTTTCTGACACCATCACTCACATGGCCGTGGCACACGCCCGTGTACTGGCCATGTCCTCCACACAGTTGAAACACACGGTCATGTCTTATGCCTGTGTGGAATTTTGATGGACATTTAATGCTATCCATGCAAGGTGCAAGGGACACACAGTCGAGCCACATACCCATGTGCAGCCCATGTGTCTCACACGGCCTAGATGCACGCCCGTGTGTCTATCCATGTGGGCGTTATAGGGCTATTTACCATGCCCTTAGCCACCCTGAAACAACTACAAGCATAACTCAATCTTCATTCATCATATCATAACATCAATACTCATCTAAATGCCCCTAAATAGGTGCCTAAACATTAACCAATTCAGGTTCAATATGCATGCATAAACTACTAATAAGATTGCTCAATATTCCAAGTGAATCTTTCTCATATCACTAAGCAAATTGGATAGTTTTGGGCCAATTCCAAAGGCCATTTACAAAATGAATTTCATAAGAAAAATGGCCAACACAATTGGCTAACTAGAGTATCTTACACAAAATGACTGTACAACCTATACATGCCATTACTCAAACACAAAATATAACTATACCGAGTACTTCGGCTGATAGTGTGTACAATGCCTCCGACGTCCTTGAATCCTCGAACTTCTTAGGTATGGAAAAAAAGGAAAAAGGGTAAGCAATAAGCTTAATAAGTCTATATGCAAACATTTAATACCATAACCATGCATTAGGAATTAGCTATTACATCAACCATACCAATACCTCCTACTATGAGTTCACTTACTCTTCTCATAGTTTATCCAACATTCTCAACACAATTTTTACGCTCAAGGCTCATATTGCGTAGCACATATAATCCTTGCACTCATTTATCATCACAACACACATAGAATTTCATTCAAGTAATTTTTCACAACGAACATGTCCATACGTGATAGATTCATACATAGTCATCCGTAATGACATTAGTAATACTAAGACAATTCCGCACGTAGCCCATCATCATCAATAAAATTACGGTGGTATCGCACTTAGCCCACCTTCATCAATTTTATTTTCGATGGTTTCACACTTAGCCCATCGATAATAATCGCCAACCAAGCGATTTGCACTTAGCTCACTAATCTCAACAAGTATCCAGTGGCTCACACATTGCCCACCTTTACTCATGATTTATAAAAGCTTAACCGTACTTCCTTTTCTCATAATTTCATTATATGTCCGTAACATTTAATCACACACCATATAAGACATTCATTAGCAAAAACATTAGATAAAAAGGGTATCGTTTACGTATAAACTTACCTCGATATACAAAATACGAGAAATATAGAGTTTACTCCGAAGCTTTTTCCTTACCTCGGTCAAGGTTGACTCCACGCTCTCCTTGATAAATGTGTGATAAAAGTAGCTGACAATTTGAAGCTCTAAAACCCCCATTTTTTGGCTGGTAAAATGGGCAAGAGGAAGAAGAAAGTGAAAAGAAATGTAGACTAGGCTTACTTGGCATTGTTTTATCAAATCATTCAACAAAATACCTAACCCTTTGACTTTTCTTTTCCTTTCCCCCCTTGGCCGGCTACACCTCAATTAATGGCCTTATTTTCCTTTTAAAACCCCCACATTTTGGTTCTCTAGCTAATTTACAAAATTTACTAATAATTTGCAACTTTTACCCTTTATGTGATTTAGTCCTTTTTCGCGATTATGCCTTCAATCGCGCAAATTAATTCACCAAAATTTTCATGCATACTTATAAAAATATAACAACACATAATTTAACACTAAAATAATTTTCTTAAACCTTGACAAGTGATCTCGAAATCACTATTTTTACTAAGCCCAGTTTTGGGCTGTTACATGTAATCTGACAAATTTCAGGGACTTATAATTCAGACAATCTATTAAGTGAGAAATCCATTCATACTAGGAATAAATATGCAAATTTCATCAAACAATCAACGATTAGCATTTTTCTTTTTCAAAGACAGAGGTAAGCCTTATACAAAATCCATAGTAACTTTACCCAATTTCCATTTCAATATAGCCATGGACTATAACAGTCTCGAAGGTATTAGTACATGATGTTCAGCTTTAACTTACTGACATATCAAACATTTGAATACAATTTTAGAAATACCATATTTCATTTTGGACTAACAATACATCTGTTTTGCATCGTTATGCATTTTATTATTCCCCAGATGAACAGACATAGTACCACTGTGAGCATTCATGTAAAATTTTCTGTACAAGCTCTGAATCCTTCAGTACACAAGCTATACCTTAGAATAATAGACAATTATCAAATCTATGCTGAAATTCTAAATCAAAAGTTGACTCACTCTGTATCCGTTTAATTTACAACTTGCTATCACTTTTCTGAGTTTCATAGATCTGTTGTAGAAACATCAGTTTAGCTTCAAGCTCAGCTAAAATTAAACCATTATCAGACAATTACAATCAGCATCCATGGCTCACAAGGAAAATAGAGACTTTCTACTCAGAACATTAGCAATTACACTTGTTTTTCCTACACGAAAATCAATTACCAAATCATAGTCTTTCAATAGCTCTAGCTATCCATGCAATCTCAGATTCAAATCTTTTTGCGACATCAGATAATTTAAACTTTTATAATCAGTAAACATATAACATTTTTAACCAACTGATAATGTCACCAATTTTTAGTGCAAATACAATGGTTGCAATTTTTAGTGCAAATACAATAGTTGCAAATCTTAAATCATGCATCGGGTAATTCTTTTCATACGTTTTAACTATCTAGAAGTATAGGCTATTACTTTGCCTTTGTACATGAAAACACAATCTAAACCATTTAATAATGCATCACTGTAAATCACAAATTCCTTACCCATTTTAGGCTGAACCAAAACTGGTGTTTTGATCAACAGAGCTTTCATCTAGTCAAAACTTTATTGATACTTATTAGACCATTCAAATCTTGCATCTTTCTATAATAACCATGTCATCAGTGTAGCTATTTCAATTATCAACACTGAAGCTTTTAATTTTCTCAACATCAATGGTACGCTCCAAAATATAAGAAGAAAATCGAAAGTAATCCCAAAAACAACCAGAGCAATAATACAACTTTTACAATCTGAGATCATATTACTGAACTCCTGTGATCGAGTCAATATTTATAATAGCAAATGTAATTCCCCTCTGGCTAATGAATATCTTTTATAGATAAACCATATTTGCTGGATAAGGTTAGGCCGTAAAAATGACAAGAAAACCAAGATAATGAAATCCAAAATGTGAAGCGATATTGAATTCCTGAGAATAAGAACCACATTGAATAATAAAAGATTGATGATACCTCAGAGAAAATCCAGAAGAGCAATATCGCACATACGCATTAGAAACAACTATGATAGAGACAATATAAATTGCATATTTTCAATTCAAAGCTTCAACCAGTAAAAGTAGAAAATAGTACCATATGAATCTTATCATCAAGTCTTCTTTCAAACATAATTGATTAGAAAACTAGGGAAGGATAGAGCAATACCGCTCATGAATCAACCAAACTTACAATAGTTCCAGTATATGAACCTTCAAGGTCCAAAACATGCATTAAAAATGGGTCGGGACTAAACCTGGAACTCAGAAAACTTTTCGCGAAATTTCAAAATTTTTACTAGGTGTAGGGGTCACATGCCTGTATAGGTAGGCCATGTGGCATTTAATGTGAGGCACATGGCCATGTCCCTAGCCCGTGTAACTCTATAACTTGCAATACATTAAAGTGCAGGGGTCACACGACCAAGCCACAAACCTGTGTGCCAAGCTGTGTGATCAATTTTGAGCATTATGTTTTGATATTTTAAAGATGTAGGGGGCACACAGTGTAACACCCTTAACCAGTATCCGTCACCGAATTAGGGTTACGGAGCATTACCGAACTTATTACATAATTAAGCATACATTTCACATACAATTTTGAATTTCAAATGAACATCATTCAATTTCAATCACTTTGTCCCTAATATGAGCCTACGAGGCCCAAAACATATATTAGAAGTGGTTTGGGACTAAACCGATAACTCAGGAAACTTTCGAAAAACATAGGAAATTTTACAAAATACAGGGCACACACGCCCGTGTGGCCCGACCGTATGTCTCACATGGTCAAAGACATGCCTGTGTCATAGGCCGCGTGGACATTCAAAATGGGATCACATGGCCGTGTCCCAGCCAGTGTCTAACCCCGTGTATCTCTCTGACATGTGTCACACGGCCAACCACACGCCCGTGTGACTAGCCCGTGTAACTCCCTGACTTGTTTTCATTAAATTCTACAAGGGACACACGGCCGTGTCACCTAGCCGTGTGTCACACACGGTTGAGACGCACGCCCGTGTCTCTACCCGTGTGGACAAAAATAGGCTAGGTTACAAGTCATTTTTCTCACCCAAACCTATATCAATTTAAACATATCAAATATCATATGGCCAATGAATAATTAGGTACTTATAATTAACCAATATCAGGTCAAAATCATATACTATCTATACCAACAACTAAATACTCAAAATACCACCTAGTGAATCATTCAAAACATACCAATTCCACATCCAAAAGTTACCTAAATGTTTATCTCCATATATGTTATATTTAGCCTAAAACCACAAGCATTCCATCTCACATTTCAACCATTTGGTTCTCAAATTACCAATTCACAATAAACACCACATAACAATTATCAACCACATAACGAAATGACCATTGGCATAATATATACACAACCAAGTATACCAAAGCAAGCCCAGTCTCAAAGCTATACACATATAACTAACCATCCATCACTTGCAAGCCAAATCGAATGGCAACATACATTACTAACTTATAAGCCAAAATGACCATAACTCCTATACATGCCATATAAAGAACATACACAAGTTCCAAAGTACCAAAATGATAGCTGGATAGTATGATGCGATCTCTGATAACTTCTGAATCAAGCGAGCTTCCAAAACACTATAAAACATAGAAATTAAAATAGAGTAAGCCATATAGCTTAGTAAATCGTATGATAAGAAACTCAACTTATAAATGTTTACGATTCAAGAAATTAAGCATATCATATTATAACTTATATTGATCCACAAACCTATCACATGTTCATTCACAAGATTAGATATGAAATTTACAAATTTCTTCGATTCAATACTCGTGTAGTTCATGTACATACCTGTACCAACACTTATCAATTTCATACTCATCCATATCCTTAATATACCCATTGAACCATTCGGAATACTATCGGATACTCAAGAATCTCACACCCTAAGTGCCACATACATAGCCAAAGCTATCTTAATCTCATATAATGCTCACTCTCGAGCTATCCACGGGTCTATTCACACAAGCTGACGGTCAAGATGTAATTACACAGTGCTGCTCACACAAGCTAACGAGAAAACTCAGCCACCAGTAGGATGTATAGGACCAGCACCCAAATCACATAATCTCGGTAACCCCTAATGACATGCCGTTTGTATCCTAATCTATTTCTAAGGTTCAACCGGGATTTTCACACCGTCGAATCTTCGTTGAACATTTCTAAAGGATTGTATTCACAGTTAATTCAATAATTAAGTATTTAAAACATAATTATATTAAAGCTCATTAACATACGAACTTAACTTGGTTCACAAAAACGACGAAATAGATCGATTAGTCCGATATTTTGTTTTTCCCCGATCTAGATCTAAACTTCACTTTTCTTGATCTATAAATGATCTATAAAATATCATATTTAACTAATTCAATCATCACTCTACTTGATATAGTCTAAAATACACATTAAGGCAACTTTACAATTTTGCCCCTAATGTTTCAATATTTTACAATTTAATCTTTATCTCATAAAAATACAAATTCATGAAATTTGACTTATACCCATGCTAACCGAATTTCAATTAAGTCCCTAGCAGCCCATATTTTTGTTTATTTCTCAATTTAACCATAAAATTTCAACATTTCTCAATTTAATCCCTAAATGAAAATTTTACCAAAAATTACTTTATAAATGTTGTTTATCTAACAACAAGCATGCATTTTCTATCATCAAACATCAAAATACACATTGATTCATCAATGGCAAAACCCGAACCTTTTAACTGTTCCACAAATTACACCTTGGGCTAGATAGACTTACCTGCAACGATCTCAAAAACATAAAAATCATTAAAAACTAACCTCAAAATTAATCTCATGCAAGGACCAAGCTAACCGAAAATTCAAAGCATAAAAATGGTGTTTTTTTCCTACCTTATTTTGGTAAAATATGATGACTAAAAAGATGATAATCATAATTTAATTTAATTTTATTTATCTTTTTTTTACTAATTTACTTAATTAATCTTGGTTTCTAACATTAAAAATCACTTAGTTCATGTCCATCTTTGTCCACTCATATTAAAAATGGTCTAATTACTACATAAGGACCTCCACTTTAAGGTGCTATAGCTATTTGACAACTTTAGCTAATAGAACACAAGTTTTTTTTCATTTTACGTGATTTAGTCCTCTTTATCAAATTAAACACTCAAACGATAAAATTTCTTTACGAAATTTTCACACAATTATACTATCATAATGTAAATCTTAAAAATAATAATAAAATAAATTTTTCAGCATCCGATTTATTGTTCCAAAACCACTATTCTGATTTGACTAACAACGGGCTATTACAACTCTCTCCCATTAGGGATTTTCATCCCTGAAAATCTTACCAGTAAACAGGTTAGGGTATTGCTTTCTCATAGCTTCCTTAGGTTCCCACGTAGCTTCTTTGACACCGTGACATTGCCAAAGAACTTTCACTAAAGCTATACTCTGATTTCTTAATTCTTTGATTTCTCGAGCTAAGATTTTGATCAGTTCTTCATTATACGACATATCAGACTGAATTTCACTCACTGTCGGAGAAATGATATGCGAAGGATACGATCTGTACCGTCACAGTATCGACACATGAAACACGTTGTGAATCTTTTCTAACTTTAATGGTAGGGCTAGTCGATATGCCACTGGCCCTATTCTCTCGATAATCTTGTACGGCATGATAAATCGCGGACTCAATTTTCCTTTACGACCAAAATGGATAATCTTCTTCCACGGCGATACTTTCAAAAACACTTTATCACTGATCTGAAATTTAATGTCTTTATGTTTTAAATCAGCATACGATTTGTGTTGATTTGAAGCTGCTTTCAAACTGTCGAGAATTACTTTCACTTTCTCTTTCGGTCGCTTTGATCAAATCAACCCCGTGAATCTTGTTCTCACTAAGCTCAGTCTAGTACAACGGAGTTCAGCATTTACGACCATACAATGCTTCATACAGTGCCATCTTTATGCTCAATTGAAAACTGTTATTATATGCGAATTCAACCAATGGTAAATATTTTTCCCAGTTGCCTTCAACTTCTAAAACACAGCAACGAAGCATATCTTCAAGAATTTTTATTATTCTCTTAGATTAACCGTCAGTTTGAAGATGGAAAGCGATACTAAAGTGCAACCGCGTACCTAAAACTTCTTGCAATTTTTTCAAAAATCACGACGTAAATCTCGGATCTCTATCTAAAACAATAGAAACTGGCATTCCGTGAAATCTAACAATCTAAGAGATATACAATTTTGCTAATCTGTCAAGTGAATAGTCTGTACGTACTAGAATGAAATGTGTAGATTTCGTCAAACGGTCTACAATAACCCAAATAACATCTTTCTTTTTCGAAGATAGGGGTAACCCCAATACAAAGTCCATCATAACTCTATCCCATTTCCACTCTAGTATCATTACAGGCTGTAACAGTCCTGAAGGCACTTGATGTTCAGCTTTGACTTGTTGACAAACCAAGCATCTCGATACAAACTCTAAAATGTCTCATTTCATACCCGACCACTAGTACAATTGTTTCAAATTATTGTACATTTTAGTACTCCCCAAATGAACAGATAAACAACCACTATGTGCATCGTGTAGAAGTTTTTTGAATAAGCTCAGAATTTCTCGGTACACAAATTCTATCTCGGATCATAAACAATCATTGGTTCCAATTCGAAACTCTGAATCAGGAGTCGATTCACATTGTACTCGTTTAGCTTGTAATTCACTGTCACATTTTTTAGCTTCACAAAATTGCTGAAGAAATATCGTTTTAGCTTTTAACTCAGCTAATAACGAACCATCATCAGATAATGTCAACTGTGTATTCATCGCCCATAAAGGAAATAAAGACTTTCTACTCAAAGCATCCACAACTACATTTGCTTTTCCTAGATGATAAATAATCACTAATTCGTAGTCTTTCAACAAATCGAGCCATCTTCATTGTCGCAAATTCAAATCTTTCTGAGTCATTATATACTTCAAACTCTTGTGATCTGTAAAGATATGGCACTTCTCGTCAAATAAATGATGTCGTCAAATTTTCAATGCAAAAACAATAGCGGGCAACTCTAAGTCATGCGTCGGATAATTCTTTTCATGTGGTTTTAACTGTTTGGAAGCATAAGCTATTACTTTGCCTTCTTGCATCAAAACACATCCCAAACCATTCAATGATGCGTCATTGAAAATCACAAACTCTTTACCTGATTCAAGCTGAACTAAAACCGGTGCTTCCGTTAATAGTGCTTTCAACTTTTCAAAACTCTGTCGACATTTCTCAGACTACTCAAACTTCACATCTTTCTATAGCAATTGAGTCATCGGTGTAGCACTTATCGAGAATCCTTTTACAAAAAGTTGATAATAGCTAGCTAATCCCAGAAAACTTCTGACTTCAGATACATTTCTTGGTGGTTTCCAATCAATAATTATTGATATCTTGCTTAGATCAACTCAGATGCCTTCCGCTAAAACAATATCCCAACAATCCAACTTCTCGGAGCCAAAACTCACATTTACTGAATTTAGCAAACAGTTGCTTTTCTCTCAATGTTTGCAACACAATTCTCAAGTGCTCAGCATGCTCTAACTCATCTCGGGAATAGATCAAAATGCCATCAATGAATACAACAACGAATCTATCAAGATACAATCTGAAAATTCTGTTCATCAAATCCATAAAGATTGCAGGAGCATTAGTTAATCCAAATGGCATAACAAGGAATTCATAGTGTCCTTACCTAGTTCTGAATGCAGTTTTCGGCACATCAGAATCTTTAACTCTTAACTGATAATAACCAAATCTCAAATCAATCTTCGAAAACAATTTGTTCCTTTCAACTAATCAAATAAATTATCGATTCGCGGCAGAGGATACTTATTCTTAATTGTCACTTTATTGAGCTGTCGGTAATCGATACACATTCTCATCGTTCCATCTTTCTTCTTTACAAATAGAACTGGTGCACCCTAAGACGAAAAACTAGGCCGTGCAAAACCCCTATCTGTTAACTCTTGCAACTGAGCTTTCAACTCTTTCAACTCTGTAGGAGCCATTCTATACAGAGTTATCGATATCGGTGATGTCCTTCGTACTAATTCAATAGCAAGTTCAACTTCTCGAATCGGTGGCAACCCAGGTAACTATTCTGGAAACACATTCGAATATTCACACACCGTTGACACTGATTCAATCTTTGAGCTAACATTGTTGATATCATAACAGGCAATCCACTCACATCATCAGATTCAATTTGAAGAATCTCATTATCATGACATTTCAATTCAATAGCCTTTCATCTACAATTCACAACCATATCATGCAGAGTTAGCCAGTCTATACCCAGTATCACATCAAACTCATCAAATGGTAATAGCATCAAATCAGCAGGAAAACAATAACCCTGAGTCATCAAAGGACAATTTTTGCAAACTTTATCAACTAGGACATACTTGCCAAAGGGGTTTTGTAACGCCCTAATTTTCGGGTTTCTCTTAGATTGTTCTTTATCTGATAAAATGTTTAAACTCTGGTATGTGGGTGTGTAATGCATGTTTTGGGAGTGTTAATGGGCCTATGGAAGGCCCAGGTGCTGGTTAAAAACTCCGTAAAATTTTGTATTTTTGACTTAGGAGATAGGGGGCCGTTGGAAGTAAGTGTCTTAAGAAATTATGCGTGAAATATAGCACAAAACAAGTCTTGGTAAAATGGAAAAGGAGACGCCACTAAGCTCCTTAAAAAGTGGCGCCTAAGAGAGCTTGGAGGTCCAAGGTTCAAGCTCCAGGGGTTGCAAAGGAGGCGTTTTATTTTTGTGCTTGAGCAGGCAAGAGTTAGAAGCAGAGTTGAACTCTGTTGAGGAGTGGTTGAATTGGTCATGAGAGGATTTCATGGAGTGATAAGGGGAGCTTGTTGAGGAGGACTTTTAGGTGAGTTTGAATTTTGAAAGGAAGTGGCCGGCCAGGGGATTCTGTTTAGAGTGAATTCGGCAAAGTGCATAGGTAGTGTTTCGACAATTAGGCTCCTTAGTATGCCGAATTCTTTAGGTTTGTGCACTCCTTCTTTTATCGATTTTAGGTGACACAGTGGGGTTTTCTTTTGTGATTCTTTTTCCTTGTTTTTGACTTAGTAGTCGCACCTCATACCTCAGGAACCCCACTGTCGAATTCTCTCTAGTAACTAAAAGCACTCTTCTGCTTTCCTCTTCACTCATTCTCTTCTTCTACTCATCTTGCATTCTAAGCCAAATTATTCTCTTCTTCTACAAGCCTCTGTCGACCATCTTTTTACCCAAATCCCTCATTAAGCCGAATGTTCATTTGATCAAAACCCCACCATGGCCGAATACTTTATGTGACCGAAACCATACTCCTTTATTTACCTATTGACCGAAATCTATCACTTCTTATTCTCCTTGATTCTCTAGCAAGCCGAACCTCTTAATACCCATTATTTGAGCCATCGAATCACGCTTCCAACTTAGTGTTGTGTCAACAAGGGTACCTAGAAGAGGATCTAGAAACCGAATCTATTTGGAGACATTCTTTGTAGTTGTTAGAGTTAGATCTAGTATAGATCTAAATTAGTGGAAGCGTAGAGACGTCTTCTTCGAGGAGAAGTGTTGGTAAGTGCTCGAGACCTTGTGTACATTCGTTTATGATTATTTAAGGCAAGAAGCAGAAACCCTTTTAGGGGGAGGCTAACGTTAGTGACTAAGGGCTTGTTGGCCTCTTTCTCTTGTTTTGCTTGCGTTAGTGTGATCAAGGGGTTGTGCAGCTAAGGATTCGGAAGGCTAATCGCAGGAGGACAGCGGGATCTAGTCCATATTCAGCAGAAGGTAGGGACTTTAGGGTCTTAGGCCATGTAGGCCGATTTTGGTAAGGATTTATGACTCTTTGGTTATCGAAGATTAGACTAAAAAGTTAGTGTTCAATTGTAGGCTCTCTCTACGTGGGTTTCGTCAACACTTCGACAGTTAACAGGTGTGTAACATACTCCTGCTATAGACTAGGACGGCAACGGCCGTAATGACCAAAAGTGACCGACAAATGACCGAAAGTGACCGGAAACTCGGTCTTGTGAAATCTCTGTGTAATCGTTTATGCTGTTAGGGTCAACTTTAGATTCGATGGTGACAGAATTGTAGAAGGGGCGATTCTGAGCATTTCGGTAAGTTGGGCTTGAATGGGCCAAAGGTGGGCCCAATAGGCTTCCGAGCCCATATCAGTAAAATTGTCATTAAAAGTATTCTGGCGGTATGCTGAGAATAAACCGGTTAAAATTAACAATCTGAACATTAAAATTTGGATTTAACGGGCTTAAGACGATAAAGGATCTAGTAAGGCCCATTAGGGGTTTTTGGGGCTAAAAAGGGCAAAATTGGAAACTAAGGTTAGAAGGACTTCTGTGAACACTAATGGACTAGTAATTACTTGGACTTGCGTAAAAACCCTGGAAATCGGTAAAAAGACTAAAATACCCCTAGGTATGGAAAATTACCATTTTACCCCTAGGTGCAAAATGACCTTTATACCCCTAGGGTAAATTCTGTATGAAACGTATGATTTTCTATTTCTGTATGTCATATCTCATAATACATGTGTATATCTGATGCATGAGATTCTGTATGTTATGTGTCATAACATGTATGTCTGTTGCATGGGGTTTGGGTTTATGATGGAGGAAGCGTTCTGGCAACCTCGCTGCAATCTGGTGGCCTCGCCACATATATATATATCTGTTCTGGTGGCCTTACCACATATATCTGTTCTGGTGGCCTCGCCACAATATCTGTATCTGGTGACCTCGTCACAATATCTGGCAGCCTCACTGCAAATTTCTGTGGTGTGTAGCGGTTGGGTGGGTCGAGTAGTCTCCCCATATGGTGTAAGGCTGGTACGGGGGTGTTATGGATGGATTTGGGTTGGGTTTTCTGTTTGCATATTATATCTGATCTGTATCTGTTATGGACCTATGGGCTTAACCTGATTTCTGTAATGGGCCAAGGCCCAATTAACTCTGGTCCTGAGGCTTGATCTATTTTAGCCTATGGTTGAGATTATGTTACACACTGAGTTCTCAAACTCACTCCTTCATTTCATCTCTGCAGGTAACCCTCAACCATAGTGGGCTTGGAGCTGTGAGAGATTCGGAGTGGCCACAGCATCTGCAAATTCGATTTTCTTTTCATTTTAAGTATTTTATTATACTATTTTGGGTTTTAATTGTAATAAGGTCGCTATTTAAATTTCTTTATTGGTTTTATTTTCTTTAATGATTTAATTCATATTTTATCGAAACTGCTAGTTATAGGCTGCGCGGGTTTTTCAAACTCCTATAAATGTTTCCAAAACTCAACAAGTTCAAAATATGGATAATCTAAAGGCTTATATAAATGATTTTTTTTCACAACCTTGCTATTTTACTAAAATATCACTTAAGTCACAACAAGCAAAAGGTCGTAAACTTAGTTATAGGTTCATATGACACACCAGATCTGGTCATAACGTCCAGGCCGGGTTTGGGGTGTTACATTTAGTGGTATCAGAGCTAAGTTGCAACAACTCGACTGTGGATCGGGTCTAAAAATGGAACTTTTCAAACAATCAAAACAAAGATTTTCGAAAGATCATGTTCTTAACAAGTGTTTTCAAAATTAGTGGGAACTTGTTGTGATGAACTCCTTTCGTGCATAAATAATTTATTTTCAAATAATAAATTAAGTTTTCCTTTGTAATCTTTCGAAAGAGTGGCACACCGAATCTCCGGCCCAAGCCTGTAAGTTTTCTGAACTGTTCTGATTAATTCTGCAATTCTGATTATATGCCTGACTACGACTCTGTTATGATACTTTAGTTAGGATATTACTGAAACTATAGAAACTTTGATAAGTAGACTGAGATTGTAGCTAGGCGTCTGCGAAAGAAAACAAACTCTGAAATTCTACTTATCCATAAGACATCTGTAATAAACACTGGAATATTAATCTGACTCATAAAATTTCTAAAACAGATAATACGAAATGAGTACGCGAGCAGCTCGTGGTAAGGGCCATGGACGTGGCTGAGGTAGTGCACGAGCTGAATCTTTATCTTCGGGTCATGCGCCAGTAGCTATTGTACCGATACCACCGGCAACGGAGGTGGAGTCGCATGATCGAGGTGTAGGGGATGACGCCCTATCGCAAGCAATGCTACGAGTTCTGGAAAGGGTTGTTGGGGCAAGTACCGGTAATGGATTTCGGGGATCTATCTCTGAACGACTCCGGGCTAATGGAGCAGAATTCTTTAGGGGCGTATCTGGAGTAGCCCCAAATATGGTCGAGTATTGGTTGGAGGCCACAGAGCGAATCATGGATGATCTGGACTGCTTCGTGGAGCAGAAGCTGAAGGGAGCAGTATCGTTGCTTAGAGATGAAGCCTATCAGTGGTGGCTCACAGTGAGAGATGGAACTTCAGCTGGTGAGGTAACTTGGGAGCGGTTTAAGACAGCCTTTAAAGGGAAATATGTTGGGGCTAGCTATGTGGATGCCCGCCGAAAAGAATTCTTAAATTTGGTTTAGGGAGGTAGGACAGTATCTGAGTACGAGGCTGAATTTTTGAGGCTGAGCCGATATGCTTCTGGGATAGTTGCTACTGAGTATGAGCGTAGCGTGCACTTCGAGGATGGTCTGAGGGATGAACTGAGGGTGCTGATTGCTCCGCAGAGGGAGCGTAACTTTGCTGCTTTGGTTGAGAAAGCTAAGATAGCTAAAGAAGTAAAACGGACAGAAAGACAGAATTGTGAAAATGATAGGAACCGCTTCCGGAGGGATTCTGGACCATCAGGTGGGGCCAACAGGAATGTTAAGAGAGCAAGAGTGGCAGAACCAGTGCGAGTAGTGCCAATGAATGCTGTTAGACCGCAGGGTTGTAGGAGTTGTGGCAAGATACATATGGGCGAGTGTCAGAAACGTTCTAGAGCTTGTTTTCGATGTGGGTCTATGGAGCATAGGATCAAAGATTGTCCCCAAGAACCAGATCAGGCTCAAGTTATAGATCAGAGGGTGGCTCAGCCAGTGAGGGGTGGACCACCAGCTCCGAGGGGTCGTGGACAAGGCAGAGGTAGAAATGGTAATGGTCGAGGACGAGGAGCACCTGGTAGGGGTGCTGGTTTTGCTGAGGCTCGTCAGCCAGCGTTGGTGTATGCAGCTCGTCGCCGAGAGGAGGGTGATGCTCCGACGTCATAACCGGTATGTTTTTGATTTCTAGTATGCCATACACTGCGTTGATAGATGTTGGATCTACCCATTCATATGTTGCATGTGCTATATCTGGGTCGCTGGGTGTGCGCTCTAAGGAGGCAGTGAGTGGGGTATCTGTACTAAGTCTTTTGGGTCATTCGGTTAGGATAGACAAACTGTATAGAGACGTGCCTATAGAAACTCAAGGAAAAATCTTTTCTGGAGACTTGATGGAGCTACCTTTCGGAGAATTTGATCTTATCTTGGGAATGGATTGGCTTGTTAAGCATAGGGCTACTCTGGATTGTGCTGCAAAGTGAATGAGGTTAAAGATCGCAGAGGATGAGGAGGTTATGGTGATAGGTGAGCATAGAGATTATCTGTCTAATGTGGTGTCAGCTTTGAGAGCCGAGAAGTGGATCCGAAAAGGATGCGAGACTTATTTGGCATTCATAAGTCAAGCAGAAACTGAGGAACTGACTGTGGACCAAGTCAGAACCGTTAAGGATTTTCAAGATTTGTTTCCTGAAGAGCTTCCAAGGTTGCCTCCGAATCGAGAGGTTGAGTTTGGGATCGACTTGTTGCATGGTACAGCACCGGTGTCCATTGCACCTTATAGGATGGCACCGAAGGAGTTGGTGGAGTTGAAAGCTCAAATTCAAGAACTGTTGGATAGAGGCTTTATTAGGCCAAGTGTGTCTCCGTGGGGAGCACCAGTGTTGTTCGTGAAGAAGAAAGATGGGTCAATGCAAATGTGCATCGATTATCGGCAGTTGAACAAATTGAAGATTAAGAATAAGTACCCGTTGCCAAGAATCTATGACTTGTTTGACCAACTTAGAGGAGCTTCAGTATTTTCTAAAATCGACCTTCGATCTGGATATCATCAGTTAAGGGTGAAAGAGGTGGATATTCACAAGACAGCATTTAGAACTCGATATAGGCACTAAGAGTTCTTGGTTATGCCATTTGGGCTGACCAATGCACCTGCAGCATTTATGGATCTGATGAATCGAGTATTCCAGCCATACTTGGATCGTTTTGTAGTCGTCTTTATTGACGATATTTTGGTCTATTCTAAATCTGAGGAGAAGCATGATGAGCATCTCCGTGTGGTGCTGTAAGTGTTAAGGGAAAAGGAGCTTTATGCGAAATTCAATAAGTGTGAGTTCTGGTTGAGGGAGGTAACTTTCTTGGGGCATGTTATTTCTGCTGAGGGGATTAAGGTGGACCCTCGAAAGATTGAAGCAATTCTGGAATGGAAACCACCGAGATCAGTGGCGGAAATTTGAAGTTTTCTGGGTTTAGCTGGGTACTGTAGAAGGTTTGTAGAAGGATTTTCTGTGATGGTAGCGCCGTTGACAAAACTCATAAGGAAAGGAGTACCATTTATTTGGACCGGGCAGCAGCAGGAAGCTTTTGAGAAGCTAAAGAAGGTTCTAACTGAGGCACCTGTATTGATACAGCCAGAGTCTGGAAAGGATTTTACCGTGTACAGTGACGCATCACATGTTAGGTTGGGCTATGTATTGATGCAAGAGGGTAAAGTGGTTGCTTATGCATCGCGACAGCTTAAACCTTACAAAGTAAACTATCCTACCCATGATCTAGAGTTGGCAGTAGTAATCTTTGCCCTTAAGATTTGGAGACATTACCTGTATAGAGAAAGGTGTATTATATACACAGATCATAAGAGTCTTAAGTACTTGCTGACTCAGAACCTTAGGCAATGGAGATGGGTAGAGTTGCTTAAGGATTATGACTGTGCAATTGAGTATCATCCAGGTAAAGCTAATGTGGTGGCGGATGCCCTAAGTCGTAGAACTGTATCTGATCTGAGAGCGATGTTTGCTCGTTTGAGTCTGTATGATGACGGTAGTCTGTTAGCAGAACTGCAAGTAAGGCCAACCTGGGTGGACGAGATTAAGGAAAAGCAGTTGAGGGATGAGTCTCTGGGTTCTCAATTTTAGCAGATTAAGGATGGGAATACTTCTGAGTTTGGACTTAACAATGAAGGAGTTCTATGTTTTCGAGGTAGAGTTTGTATTCCTAAGGACTCTGATTTGAGGCAAGCAATTTTAACTGAGGCCTATAGAGGACTGTGTGCTATGCATCCTGGAGGTAATAAGATGTATCATGACTTAAAGGAACTATATTGGTGGCCTGGGCTGAAGCGAGAGGTAACAGAATTTGTGGGGAAATGTCTGACTTGTCAGCAGGTGAAAGCTGAACATCAGTTACCTTCTGGACTTCTGCAACTAGTGAAAGTACCACTTTGGAAGTGGGAGATGGTGACCATGGATTTTGTAAGTGGGTTGCCCGTGACACTGTCGAAGAAGGACTCGATTTGGGTGATTGTGGATAGGTTGACTAAATCTGCTCATTTCCTCCCTGTACGTACTGATTATTCACTTCAGAAGTTAGCCAAATTATATGTAGCAGAGATTGTACGACTGCATGGGGTGCCAGTGTCTATCATTTCAGATCGAGATCCTAGATTTACATCTCGGTTCTGGTAAAAGTTGCATGAGGCGTTGGGAACGCGACTGAACTTTAGCACGGCTTTTCATCCTCAGACTGATGGTCAGTCAGAAAGGGTTATTCAGATTCTGGAAGATATGTTGAGGGGATGTGTTATCAACTTTCGAGGTAGTTGGGAGGATTATCTACCGTTAGCAGAGTTTGTGTATAATAATAGTTATTAGGCTAGCATCCGTATGGCACCTTATGAGGCATTGTATGGGCGTAAGTGTCGTTCACCTAGTTGTTGGACTGAGCTGGGCGAGCGGCAAGTTCTTGGACCTGAGTTGGTAGCAGAGACTGAGGAGAAGGTCAAAGTGATTAGGGATCAATTAAAAGAGGCATCTGATTGGCAGAAGTCTTACGCAGATTTGAAGCGTAAGGAGATTGAGTATTCAGTGGGTGACATGGTTTTTCTGAAGGTTTCACCTTAGAAGAAGATACTAAGATTTGGTAAGAAAGGCAAGCTAACTCCGCGGTTCATTGGGCCTTATCGAGTTCTTAAGCGAGTAGGTCTGGTGGCTTATCAGTTGGAATTACCTCCGAAGTTGGATAGGATTCATGATGTGTTTCATGTATCCATGTTAAGACGATATCGTTCTGACCCTACTCATATCCTACCAGTTGCAGAAGTGGAAGTACAGCCTGATTTGACTTTCGAGGAGGAGCCTGTGCATATTCTGGATTGAGATGTGAAGGTTCTAAAGAGAAAGTCGGTTCCATTAGTAAAGATACTTTGGTGTAATCATGGCAGAGAGAAAGCTACTTGGGAACCAGAGGAGGCAATGCGTCAGCAATATCCCCACTTGTTTGGATAAGATAAATTTCGAGGACGAAATTTCTTTAAGGAGGGTTGAGTTGTAACGCCCTAATTTTTGGGTTTCTCTTGGATTGTTCTTTATCTGATAAAATGTTTAAACTCTGGTATGTGGGTGTGTAATGTATGTTTGGGGAGTGTTAATGGGCCTATGGAAGGCCCAGGTGCTGGTTAAAAACTCGGTAAAATTTTGTATTTTTGACTTAGGAGATAGGGGCCGTTGGAAGTAAGTGTCTTAAGAAATTGTGCGTGAAATATAGCACAAAACAAGTCTTGGTAAAATGGCAAAGGAGGCGCCACTAAGCTCCTTAAAAAGTGGCGCCTAAGAGAGCTTGGAGGTCCAAGGTTCAAGCTCCAGGGGTTGCAAAGGAGGCGTTTTATTTTTGTGCTTGAGCAGGCAAGAGTTGGAAGCAGAGTTGAACTCTGTTGAGGAGTGGTTGAATTGGTCATGAGAGGATTTCGTGGAGTGATAAGGGGAGCTTGTTGAGGAGGATTTTTAGGTGAGTTTGAATTTTGAAAGGAAGTGGCCGGCCAGGGGATTCTGTTTAGAGTGAATTCGACAAAGTGCATAGGTAGTGTTTCGACAATTAGGCTCCTTAGTGTGCCGAATTCTTTAGGTTTGTGCACTCCTTCTTTTACCGATTTTAGGTGACACAGTAGGGTTCTCTTTTGTGATTCTTTTTCCTTGTTTTTGCCTTAGTAGCCGCACCTCATACCTTAGGAACCCCACTGCCGAATTCTCTCTAGTAACCAAAAGCACTCTTCTACTTTCCTCTTCACTCATTCTCTTCTTCTACTCATCTTGCATTCTAAGCCGAATTATTCTCTTCTTCTACAAGCCTCTGTCGACCATCTTTTTACCCAAATCCCTCATTAAGCCGAATGTTCATTTGATCAAAACCCCACCATGGCCGAATACTTTATGTGACCGAAACCATACTCCTTTGTTTACCTATTGACCGAAATCTATCACTTCTTCTTCTCCTTGATTCTCTAGCAAGCCGAACCTCTTAATACCCATTATTTGAGCCATCGAATCACGCTCCCAACTCAGTGTTGTGTCGACAAGGGTACCTAGAAGAGGATCTAGAAACCGAATCTATTTGGAGACATTCTTTGTAGTTGTTAGAGTTAGATCTAGTATAGATCTAAATTAGTGGAAGCGTAGAGACGTCTTCTTCGAGGAGAAGTATTGGTAAGTGCTCGAGACCTTGTGTATATTCATTTATGATTATTTAAGGCAAGAAGCCGAAACCCTTTTAGGGGGAGGCTAATGTTAGTGACTAAGGGCTTGTTGGCCTCTTTCTCTTGTTTTGCTTGCGTTAGTGTGATCAAGGGGTTGTGCGGCTAAGGATTCGAAAGGCTAATCGCAGGAGGACAACGGGATCTAGTCCATATTCAGCAGAAGGTAGGGACTTTAGGGTCTTAGGCCATGTAGGCCGATTTTGGTAAGGATTTATGACTCTTTGGTTATCGAAGATTAGACTAAAAAGTTAGTGTTCAATTGTAGGCTCTCTCTACGTGGGTTTCGTCAACGCTTCGATAGTTAACAGGTGTGTAATATACTCCTGCTATAGACTAGGACGGCAACGGCCGTAATGACTAAAAGTGACCGAAAAATGATCGAAAGTGACCGAAAACTCGGTCTTGTGAAATCTCTGTGTAATCGTTTATGCTATTAGGGTCAACTTTAGATTCGATGGTGACAGAATTGTAGAAGGGGCGATTCTGAGCATTTCGGTAAGTTGGGCTTGAATGGGCCAAAGGTGGGCCCAATAGGCTTCTGAGCCCATATCAGTAAAATTGTCATTAAAAGCATTCTGGCGGTATGCTGAGAATAAACCGGTTAAAATTAACAATCTGAACATTAAAATTTGGATTTAACGGGCTTAAGACGATAAAGGATCTAGTAAGGCCCATTAGGGGTTTTTGGGGCTAAAAAGGGCAAAATTGGAAACTAAGGTTAGAAGGACTTCTGTAAACACTAATGGACTAGTAATTACTTGGACTTGCGTAAAAACCCTGGAAATCGGTAAAAAGACTAAAATACCCCTAGGTATGGAAAATTACCATTTTACCCCTAGGTGCAAAATGACCTTTATACCCCTAGGGTAAATTCTGTATGAAACGTATGATTTTCTATTTCTGTATGTCATATCTCATAATACATGTGTATATCTGATGCATGAGATTCTGTATGTTATGTGTCATAACATGTATGTCTGTTGCATGGGGTTTGGGTTTATGATGGAGGAAGCGTTCTGGTAGCCTCGCTGCAATCTGGTGGCCTCGCCACATATATATATCTGTTCTGGTGGCCTTGCCACATATATCTGTTCTGGTGGCCTCGCTACAATATCTGTATCTGGTGACCTCGTCACAATATCTGGCAGCCTTGCTGTAAATTTCTGTGGTGTGTAGCGGTTGGGTGGGTCGAGTAGTCTCCCCACATGGTGTAAGGCTGGTACGGGGGTGTTATGGATGGATCTGGGTTGGGTTTTCTATTTGCATATTATATCTGATCTGTATCTGTTATGGGCCTATGGGCTTAACCTGATATCTGTAATAGGCCAAGGCCCAATTAACTCTGGTTCTGAGGCTTGATCTGTTTTAGCCTATGGTTGAGATTATGTTACACACTGAGTTCTCAAACTCACTCCTTCATTTCATCTCTGCAGGTAACCCTCAACCATAGTGGGCTTGGAGCTGTGAGAGATTCGGAGTGGCCACAGCATCTGCAAATTCGGTTTTCTTTTCATTTTAAGTATTTTATTATACTATTTTGGGTTTTAATTGTAATAAGGCCGCTATTTAAATTTCTTTATTGGTTTTATTTTCTTTAATGATTTAATTCATATTTTATCGAAACTGCTAGTTATAGGTTGCGCGGGTTTTTCAAACTCCTATAAATGTTTCCAAAACTTAACAAGTTCAAAATATGGATAATCTAAAGGCTTATATAAATGATTTTTTTTCACAACCTTGCTATTTTACTAAAATATCACTTAAGTCACAACAAGCAAAAGGTCGTAAACTTAGTTATAGGTTCATGTGACACACCAGATCTGGTCATAACGTCCAGGCCGGGTTTGGGGTGTTACAAGTTCGATACTCTAATCACAAATTCGGTAGACTTAATAGGTAAACTCTTACTAGACACTAAATTCATACAAACATATGAGTGAGTCGATCCAGGATCAATCAAGGAAATTACATTAATGTCATAGAAAGAAAATGTACTGGTGATAACATCTAGTGATGACGCATCTTTGTGAGCATGAATAGCGTTAGCTCTAGCTGGTGCTCTAGCCTGAGATCTCATAGTAGAATCTTTTGTCGTACCTTTGCTACTAGTCACATTTCCAGTATTCCGGGATGGTCTCTTTCTGTCAACTATATTACTCGGTCTAGCTGTCTGTGGTCTATCTTTCTCAAGTAACTCAAAACAATCCCAAATAAAAGTGATCTTGCAAGCCACACTTAAAACAAGCTCTGGTATTCATCCAACAATCTCTGAAATGTCATCTTTCACACTATTGACACTCAGGTTTGTTGGCTTTAACACTACCAACACTCGATACTGTAGTAGCTTGAGCTTTCAAACTTGTATGTTGCTTCCCATTATCTCTATTTGAATACCCTTTTGAAACAATTGAATGATTATAGGAATCTCTGGATTTCTTTGATGATGAATGATAAGGTTTACTCATCGACCTCTTTCTCGAGTCTCTAGCCTCAGAATCAGCTCTTTTCTTTTTTTTACTAAGCTCTTCGGCTTTGCAGGCTCTATCAACTAGAACAACAAACTCTTTTAATTTAAGAATCCTGACTAGAAGTCTAATATCTTCATTCAACTTGTCTTCAAATCGCTTACACATAATTACCTCAGTGGAAACATATTCTCGAGCATATTTACTGAGTTTTACAAATTCTCTCTCATATTCTGATATAGCCATTCGACCCTATTTCAACTCCAGAAATTATTTACGCTTTTGACCGATAAACTGCTGGCTTATATATTTCTTTCTAAACTCAGTCTGAAAAAATTTCCATGTGACTCTTTCTCTTGGCACCACAGATATTAAAGTATTCCACCACTAGTATGTAGCATCTTTCAAAAGTGACACAATGCATTTACACATTCATCTAGCGTACAAGATAATTCATCAAATACCTGGATTGTATTCTTAAGCGAAAACTCTGCTCTCTCAAGATCGTCATCAACTGTAGCTCTAAACTCTTTAGGCCCGTACTTTCAAATTTTATCCACAGGCGGTTTACTTAAGCATAAAGGTTCCAAACCTTATGGAGCTATGGGAACCAGTTGAGGGATAAGTGGGGGTGGAGGTTGCTGAGCAGCTGGATTTGTTCAGATAAAGTTAGTGAATCATTTGTTCATCATCTAGAAGAAGACTTCTTCGGCCTCTCCTCCACGAACCTCAGATATGAGTCTCGATTCAGATGGCGCGGCTCCATGAACGGAGGCTAGCGCGTTCCTCTCTATATCATTGGAGTCAACTTGATTGGAATCCATTTACTATATAAAAACATGTTTTAAAACTATCAGGAGATATCACACCATCACAGGTTAAATAAGGAATGTATAGCTTGACTCACATACACTACGCTAGTCCTAGAATTGACTAAACTATAGCTTTGATACCAACAAATGTAACACCTCTAACCCGTATCAGTCACCGGATTAGGATTATGGAGCATTACCGGACTTATCACATAATTAAGCATACAGTTCACATATAATTTCAAATTTCAAATGAAATTCAATTTCAATCACAATGTCCCTAATATGAGCCTACGAGGCCCAAAACATGCATTAGAAGTGGTTCAGGACTAAACTGATAACTCAAGAAACTTTTGGAAAACATAGGAAATTTTACAAAATATAGGGCACACACGCCGTGTCACAAGCCAATTGGACATTCGAAATGGGATCACATTGTCATGTCCTAGCCCGTGCCCGACCCTGTGTAACTCTCTGACTTGTGTCACACAGCCAACCACATGCCCGTGTGACTAGCCCATATAACTCCCTCACTTGTTTTCATTAAATTCTACAAGGGACACATGGCCGTGTCACCTGGCCATGTGTCACACATGTCTGAGACACACGCCCGTGTCTCTGCCCATGTGGACGAAAATAGGTTAGGTTACAAGCCATTTTTCTCACCCAAACCTACATCAATTTAAACATATCAAATAGCATATGACCAACACATAATTAGGTACTTATAATTAACCAATATCAAGCCAAAATCATATATTATCTATACCAACAACTAAATACTCAAAATACCCAAATGAATCATTCAAAACATACCAATTCCACATCCAAAAGCTTACCTAAATGGTTATCTTCATCTATGTTATATTTAGCCTAAAACCATAAGCATTCAATCTCACATTTCAACCATTTGGTACTCAAATTACTAATTCACAATAAGCACCACATAACAATTATCAACCACATAATGAAATGACCATTGGCATAATATATACAGAACAAAGTATACCAAAGCAAGCCAAGTCTAAAAGCTATACACATATAACTAACCATCCATCACTTACAAGCCAAATTGAATGGCAACATACATTACTAACTTCTAAACCAAAATGACAATAATTCCTATACATGGTATATAACCAACATACAAAAGTTCAAAAGTACCAAAATGATAGCTGGTTTAAAAAATAATATAATATATTATATTAATAAAATAAAAAAATTAAAAAATAAATAATCTTTTAAAATTAATTTTTATTTTTATCAAACAACATAATTATATTCTATACTTATATTTAGTAATTTACCAAACAATTTTTTAGTATAAATTTAGCACATATAAAATTTAACATTAAAAATTTAATATTTAATTTTTCAACACTTAAAATTTTAATTTATCAAACACACTCTTAATTAAACTTTTCAGAAATATAATTTTATATAAACATCCTTTTAAATTTCATTCAATAACATATTATTTCTTTATTTTTTATTTTTTATATTTAAAATTTAAAACTATCACTTTTAATAATATAATTTCTAAATTCAAATTCATATTTGCATTCTTACAAATTTAATTCAAACACTTAATCCTGGTGATGATCATATCATAATACTGTTTGGACAAAAACACTACCTCGCTCTGAACTTCCATGAGAGGTGGTTTCATTCCAAAACACACGTCTTGCTTGGAAATAGACGCCTGTTCTTTATCTATCGCCTTGACAGTTGACACCATGGATCAGTGAGGACCATCATGCATTTGCCTTCAGCTATGCATCCAACTCATCAAGGATGGCAACAATTATTAGTTTGCAATTATCAATGACATTTAAAAACTTGATTGATTGCGTTTGAGGGCCAGTTCTGCATTATTTTTCGAAAGCACTTTTGGTTCCAAAAGCACTTCTGGAAAAAAAGCTGTGCAGAACAAGTTGCTTTTGGCTAAAATTTTTAGCTTTTCAGAAGTGCTTTTCAAAAGCACTTCTGAAAAGGAGAAGCTAAAATTTTTAGCTTTTTCTCTCCCAAAAGCACTTTTAGTGCTTAATTACTTTTTTACCCCTCCAATAACATAATACTTTCTCTTTTTTTTTTGATACTTAATTACAAATGTATTAAAATCATTAATTAAAAATAAAAAATATTTTTTAAAATACTAATTACAAATATTTAATAGTTATATTTAAATATTTAAAATATAGTTTATATATTCTAATTAAATTTTATAAATAATTAATATTTATTGCTTAAAAATATTTGAAATTTTTTATTTTATATATTAAAATATTAATAAGAAGTTATAATAATTTTTTTATATTTTTACTAAAATATAATAAATTAATTTATTTAAATATTATTTAAATGCATATTTGTTACTTGATAATAACATGTCTAAAATGAACATTTTATTTCTCAAAAGTACTTTTTTACAGCAATGCTAAACACTCAAATTTTTCACAGCACTTTTTAAAAGCACTTCTCAAAAGCACTTTTCCACAACACTTTTTAAAAACACTTTTCAAAAACATTGCCAAACTAGCCCTGAGTCTGCCAAATTCTAAGCTCACCGATTTTATCTCATTTACTTCTGACATAGGGACGGCATTCTAAATACACAATTTCTTTTACATAAAACATGTCAAGCCAATGGCCCCACCGTTGCTTTGGAAAAAGCAATCTGAATGACTTGCCTGCAAATTGAGTCGCAATAATTTATTTTCAAAATTTGATTTGAAAAACATTCTAAATAAATAATTGTGATTTATTACTCCTAATTATTGTTATTCAGAAGTTAAAAATTTTAGAAAAGTATTTTTGAAAGTATTATTATTTTTTCATCTCTTCATTTTTTTCTTCCATGTTTCATTCGCATTGAATTGCAAATATTAATTTAAAATTTTTAATATTTACATTTAGTATATAAATATTATCTTTTTTTAAAATTTTAATTCAAATACATGTAATATTTTTAATTTATTAATTTTATGTTTTCTATGTTATGTTAATATTTAATATGAGTTATATATTCAAATTATATTTTAAAATAAAATCATTAATTAAAAAAATAAAAGCATTTCTTAAAATAATACAAATGTGTTAATATCTAATTAAAAATATTTAATGATGTATTTAAATATTTAAAATATAGTTTATATATTCTAATTAAATTTTTTAAATAATTAATATCAATTGCTTAAAAATATTTAAAATTTATATTTCATATATTAAAATATTAACAACAAGTTATAATAAATTATTTTTATATTCTTGCTAAAATATCATAACATTGACTAATTTGAATATTATTAAATATATATTTATTACTTTATAATACCATGTCTAAAATAGACATTTTATTTTTCAAAATCACTTTTTGACATCAATACTGAACACCTAAATCTTAAATCAAATTTTTCAAAAGTACTTCTAAAATGTATTTTTTTACAGACACTTTTTAAAACAACTTCAAAAACAATGCTAAACTAGCCCTAAATATCTGCTATTCAGTTCAACTCCACTTAAGAGGAACTTGAAAAAATCAAAATTATATTTTATGGTTGATATGGATTGTAACACCCCAAACCCTACCTAGACGTTATGGCCAGATCATGAAGTGTTATGTAATTTGATTAAAATTTTCAATTTTCATAAATTTTGATAATAGCCATAAACTCTTAAATGCCTGATTTATTCGAAAACATATCTTATATGAATTTTAGTATTAAAAATGTTGTTTGGTTATACTTTCTAAAAACTTATAATTTTGCAGTGAAGTCTCCTTAAAAAACGATATTTTGGAAGACACTATTTGTTGTTTGAAAACTACTAATTTTGCTGAAAACTGAATATTGTTGATTAAACGTTTAAACGATATTAAGCAAAATACAAAAGTAAAGTTCTAAACCCAAAACAGTCCAAAATATCCGAAGAGTCCAAAGTTTACATGACTTTAAAGCTCAAATTTAAATAAGTCAAATTTAAGAAAATAATGATTTAACCGAGTTCCCGATTGCACCAATCCGCTTAAGTCTAAGGGTTACCTGAAAATAATAGTCAAATAGAAAGTGAGTTTTCAAAACTCAATGTGTAACAAATAGCTCAAACAGATAATTAATATCAGACAGATTTAACAGTACAGAGTCATAACATAGCAATACAAATACAAACATATTTCCTACCTCTATCCTCTACACACCATCTCTGACCATCTCAACACACCATATGGTGTATGAAACACACTTCCAACCCTACACACCACTTAATGTCATTAAGTGTAACACCCCTTACCCGTATCCGTCGTAGGAATAGGGTACGAGGCATTACCAGACTTAGTCACATATAATTGATCATTTCCGAGTTACAATTTTCCATTGAAATTTAAAACTTTATACACATACAACATAACCACTTCCTACACTAATCACTTAGCCTAATTATACTAGCATGCCTACTGACCAAATTCTTGATCATTTGACAAGTAATTATAAATCACTTTACATACATACATTGGCATAGGCATATAAATGATATAGACTTGCAACCTAATTAGCAAATACAAACCAAATTACAAGGCTTCCCATAGAACAAACTTTTAAACATTTATTAGCCGTTACAATTGGCTAACTTATAATAACATATACACACATAACCAAGTCCCTATACATGCCATAGACTTAAAAATACTTGAAAATTGTTGATACAATACCAATCAATAACTTGTTAGTGTGGTAGAATCTCCGGCAACCTCCAACTCGAGCTAGCATCTGTGACACTATAGGAAAAAGGAGAGGGGGTAAGCATTATAGCTAAGTAAATAGGTATGTAAATAATAAGTAATTTACTAACATACTTTTATAAATCTTCACAATATGTTCTCAAGATAATACAATCATAATTGCACATAGTTCCACTATTTACTCATGTTCATCTCAAGCTATCTACTCGAGTCACAGTTACTAAATTATTTATATCTTAAGTTACGAGACTCACATATCTTCTTACCATAAAAATTTCAGAATTTTTTGTTTAACCAATAATTACATTTTATTCATTAAAGTCTCCCCTGTTTCGCTGTCTGACAGTTTCGACCCCTCTTTACTAAAAATTAATTATCTCCTCATACGGGATCCAGATGATGTTCATGTTTATTTCTTTTGAAAATAGACTCATTAAGAATTTTAAGCATAAAAATTATAACCCACAATTATTTTTTACAATTTTTAATTATTTTTCAAAGTCAAAATAGGGGATTCCAAAATAATTCTGACTTTGTCTCACAAGAATTCAAATATCTCATAATATGGAATTCTTTTGCTTACACCGTTCCTTTTACATGAAAATAGACTCAATAAGATTTAATTACATATCTTATTAAACCTCTAATTCAGTTTCCACCATTTTTAGTGATTTTTCAAAGTCACACAACTGCTGCTGTCCAAAACTGTTTTATTACTAAATTTCACTCTTTCATGTTTTCTCTATAGTAACTTTCATTGTAACACTTACTCCATATCAACCTTACCAAAGTTCGATCATATATCAAGCACATTGCTTATAAGTTTACACACACATACCTGCACTTATTCATCACATAGTTATATTCCTTTACACTTAGCCATTTCCTATTGAACACATCGAAATAATAACGGATACCCGATGGCCTGCACATAGTACCACCCTTGTAGCCAAAGCTACCTTCTTCACAAAGTGACCTTCACAATTGTACCACACTTGTGACCAAAGCTATCTTTCTTCACAAAGTGGCCTTCACATAGTACCACAGTTGTGATCAAGCTATCTCTTCTTAAAGTGGCCTTCACATAGTACCACACTTGAGTCACTAGTGACATGTCACTTGTATCCTATTCTATTCCTAATGTTCAACCGAGAAATTTCTCACTTTTCGATACTTGTCAATTTCATTCAATATTCAGTCACATTTCATAAGACATAATAAAATATGATAACATAAGTAAAAACGATGCATTATTTACATAAAAACTTACATCGGTACAAAAATGACAATTTTTGTGTTTTAGTCCAAAACCTTTTCTTTTCCCCAATCAAGGTCAATTCCTCGTCTTTCTTGATCTATAATAACACATTTAACTTATTTATTCAACATGCTACTCAAATAACCCAAATTCACTTTTTGAAAAATTACATTTTTGCCCCTAAACTTTGTCATATTTACACTTTTACCCCTAGGCTCGAAAAATGATTTTCATTCAATTTATTTGCATTTTAGGCCTAGCCGAACCATTTCATAACTATAGCAGCCCACATTTTGCATTTATTCACACACTTACACACATTTTACAACTTTTTACAAACTAGTCTTTTTATGCAATTTCATCGAAAATCACTTAGTAAAAGTCGTTTATTACACACTGAACATTCATATTCTACCATTAAACATCAAAACACAAACATTTCACATATGAGTAAATTTTCAAATCACAACCCTAGCTCAAATAAATGAAACGTAAAGAACATTAAAAACGGGGCTAGAACGGACTTACAATCGAGCTTGAAAGCTTGAAAAACCCTAGCCATGGTTTCCCCTTTTGAAATTTAGCCATGGGTTGAAGATGGACAAAAATTGGCTTTTAATTTTGTTTTTAATTCATTTTAATCACTAAATGACCAAAATACCCCTAACTTAAAAATATTCTATTTCACTTATCTCATGTCCATTTTTGTCCAACAAATTAACCAATGGTATAATTACCATTTAAGGAGCTCCAATTTAAAATTTCATAACAATTGAACACCTCTAACATGTAGAACTCAACTTTTGCACTTTTTACAATTTAGTCCTTTTGACTAAATTGAGTGCCCAAACGTCGAAATTTTTGAACGAAATTTTCACAAAATCATTCCGTGAAATTTTAGACCATAAAAATATATTAAAAATAAAATTTTCCTCGTCGGATTTGTGGTCCCGAAACCACTGTTCTGACTAGGCCCAAGTTCAGGCTGTTACATTAAGACATCTACAGAATATTTGCAGCTCTACTGCTAGTATAACAGTGAGGTATCACCACTCATAAAAAAACTTCCTCCACATAATATAGCCCATCCCAGAAATAGATATAATCAAAGCAGAATCCTTACATGCTATAGTTTTACATGCATGACATATCAGATACAAATCACATACATAACAATTTTGGGTTTACAATCACATGACATCTTTAAAAAAAGAATACTTACAGATAACAGAGTTTACACAAGCAGATGACAAGATTTCATATTTTACAGTACATTTAATCACATGTTAACCCTACGGAAGGCCCACGGTCAGTTAGGATGACATGTTCGGCCCTAGGGAAAAATCTTAAATTTTGGGCCCACATGCCCATATGATCCACACGGCCCAAATAGTCCAAACTGTGAGTCACACACGGTCCAACACATGGTTTATCACACGGTCGTGTGGCGTCGATAATGAACTTTTTTGGCTTTCGCCGATCACAGTTTTTGGTGTCTTTCGATATGCACCTTGATTGTTTTTTATGCAAATCCACTCACGAAGCTTCCAGATCCTAAAACATTAATTAACACACCAAATTAAAAACTATTCGTGAAACTTATATCAATAATTATTGACAAACATCCTCACTTAATCCCCAAAACATCGAACACCTACCGATAAAGTGAACATCAATTAAACGATGCCTAAGTTGCTAGAGTAACGCCAAACGTCACTCAATCCTCTTCTAGAACCACATAATACCAATTAATCAAACACCCAAAGAAGAAATCAACCCTTACGATTCAAACTCAATATCCAAAAAGAAAAAAATACCATACTACAAAAGCAAAAAGTATACACTTACCCAACAAAATTAGAAATACCCAACAAAAATATCGAACAAGAGATTAACACCACACCCGCGTCAAGACTTGAATCAGAAAAGAAATACAATCCCTCCACCAAACAGTTTTGACAAAAAATAGTAAAAAGAAAGAACTTAATTTAAAAAGAAAAAAGGCAAAAAACGAACAAAGCAAGAATCAATTTGCAAAACTCCACCCGACAGAACTTGAAATGTGAAACGTGGGTACTAATTTTAGGGAAAAATATATTATTATTTCAAAATAAAACAAAAACCTAACCCATAACTTCTTGATAACTCAACAACTCTTTTAAGAGTTTTAATCCAATTCCAACACCACCAATATGAACAACACACTAAGGATTAACAAAAATAATCTCACTTTTGTCACACAGAGGATTCGAACTTTAGACCCCTATCACAATACTGAGACCCACAACCACTGAAGCAAACACTCAATTAATGTCTAAATTTAAAAAAAACAAAACTTAAGATTTTTTTGGGACATTACAACTCTACCCCCTTAAAGAAATTTCAGCCTCGAAATTTAACTGATCCCAATAGATGCGGATATTGCTGTCGAATCAAATCCTCAAGTTCCCACGTGGCTTCCTTAGTGCCATGATTCCGCCACAGAACGTTTACTATAGGCTTCCTCCTCAAGACTTTAGCGTCTCGATCCATAATCTGAATTTGCTCCTCCTCAAATGTTAAATCCAGTCTAACCTTAATCTCCTCAACAGAAACAATATGAGTTGGGTCTGACCGATACCGCTTCAACATAGAGACATGGAACACATCATGAATACGGTTCAGCTCTAGAAGTAGCTCTAACTGATAAGCAACTGGTCGTACATGTTTCAAAATTTGGTACGACCCAATGAACCTAGAGCTCAACTTGCCCTTACGTCTAAACTATAGAACCTTCTTCCACAGAGATACCTTAAGAAACACGTAATCACCTATAGAATACTCGATGTCCCTCATTCTTTGATCTGCATAATACTTTTTTCTATCAGAAGTTGCCTTAAGACAATCTCGAATCAGTCTAATATTATCTTCAGTCTTAAAAACCAACTCAGGACCCAAAACACATTGCTCACCTAACTCAGTCCAACACAACATAGTATGGCATTTATGACTATAAAGAGCTTTGTAAGGTGCCATCAAAAAATAGACTACAAACTGTTATTATAGGTGAACTCAACCAATGGCAGAAACTTTTCCTAACTAACTCATGTAACACCCCTAACCTGTATCCGTCGCCAGACTAAGGTTAAGAGGCATTACCAAACATTTCATAACCTTAAACAAACATTTCAAATACATAGATTACATATCGTCAAATCATATTATCATATTCATAATGTCCCTTAAATAGGTCTACGAGACCTTAAACATGCTTTGGAGAAGGTTCAGGACTAAACCGATATCATATAAAAATTTTTGAAACTTAACAATTTTTCTAAGTTACAGAGGTCACACACCCGTGTGAACAGGCCGTGTACCTCACAAGGCATTAGGCATGCCTGTGTCTCTAGGCCGTGGCAAAACAGGGCATACATACTAACTTATCCATTCAGCCACAAGACACGTCTGTGTGCCAGGCCGTGTGAAAATTAGGGAGGTTACTAAATTGGTTACACGGTCAGTCACACATCCATGTGTCTAGCCCGTGTAACTCACTATCTTGGCCACACGGCCTACCACATGCCTGTGTGTAAGACGGTGTGGAATGCCCAGGCTCAATTCGAATTGACCTTCGAGGAACAGGGCAGAGACACACGCCTGTGTCCCTGCCTATGTGGGCAAAAATAGGCCATTTACAAGGCCAATTTGCCACCCTATAAAGGTCATACCTACAAGCATCAAACCAAACATAAATCATGACCAAAATGGCAGCCAAAACTATACCAAATCATGCACATTTTTTATTCACCAAAACAAACCACATTTCACCATATAATCTATTCATTTTCAACAAGGCAACCATACCAAAATAACCATTTACATAAGGCCATATATATATATATATATATATCAAAAATACCATAATTCATCACATAGTATGAACCAAAACAAGTTCATTATCACCATCATTCTCAAGCCACATCACATGGCAAGATGTATACATAACACATACCATAACGTTACTAGCCTATACATGCCATATACTATATATACAAAGCTTCAAAGATACCAACAAAGTGATCGATAGTGTGACGACGTTTCCCGACGATCCCTAAGTCCAAGCTAGCTTTGATTATCTATAAAACAATGAAGACACACACAAAGTAAACTTTCAAAAGATTAGTAAGCCATAACAAATACATAAAACAAACTTAAACCATTTCATCCATGGAAACCATAGCAAATGACATACGCAAACTTCATAAATCTCATCTCATTCTCTTAATCAACATTCAAGATACATCACTTATCTTCTTTTCATTCATCATATAAACATCAACGTACCTGTTTCGATTACTCATTCACATATTCATTCACTTCTTGACATTGCCCGTTGAATCATTCAGAATTTACAAGGATACTCAGATAGCTCGTAAATCTCATACAATACCATATCCTAGATATGGTCTTACATGTTATAATATATCAATGCCACTGTCCCAGACAAGGTTTTACACGAAATCATATATGATGCCAATGTCCCAGACATGGTCTTACACGTAATCTCGGATCGATGCTAATGTTCCAGACATTTTCTTACACGAGATCACATCTCGAAATCCTAATGTCATGACATTCGTATCCTATACCATTCCTATGGTTCATACGAGACTTTTTGACGTCGTAACACTATCGTTACTTTCTCATAGTCACATATTCATCATCCCAAGCAATTTCAACACCATGTAAACATATACAATTCAATTGAAAGTCATTTGTTTGCATATGAACTTACCTCGAAAATGAAAACGGCTAAATGAGTCGATTATTTGACAAACTTCAACTTCCCTCGATCTAATTTTAATTTCTTTCGTTCTTGATCTATATAAATTCAAATTTGACTAATTTAATTACACATTTCATTCAATTTCATCCACAAACACATAAATAAGCATTTTTGCATTTTAGCCCCTATAATTTAACACTTTGACATTTTAGTCCCTATTTCACAAATACACAAAATTTACATAATCTCATTAAACCCAAGCTTGGCCGAATATCATGTGAGTCCCTAGCAACCCATATCTTTTATTTATTTCACATTTTAACCCCACATTAAGCACATTTCACAATTTAATCAATAATAGGTATTTTTACTCAAAATCACTTTGTAAAACATATTAATCTAATATCAAATGCTTATTTTCTATCATCAAACCTCACAAACCTCAAACTATCATCAATGGAATCTCATGAAATCATCAACAAAATCAGAAATTTAGGCATGGACTGGCTAGAATGCAAAGCAACAATCACGAAAACCTAGAAATCACTAAAAGCCGAGCTCAAAACATACCTTAATTGAGCAAAATGAGTGCCGAATGTGTAAAAGCTTCAAACCCTAAGTTTCCTCTCTTGTTTTCAGTGGAAGAACACTAATATGAACTAAATTTTTAACTTTGTTTTATTAATATTAACATTAATTATCAAATACCCTATTTAACCTTATTAAACACATTTAAAATCCACTAACTATGTACATAATGGTCCATCCATTACTCCAATGGTTTAATATCAACATAAGGACCCCACATGAAAATAATCATATCAATTTGGCACTTATTTAATTGAAACACAACTTTTACATTTTATGCGATTTGGTCCTTTTATGAAATTAAGTACACAAACGGTAAGATTTTCATACGAAACTTTCATACATAGCTTATCACATGTCGTAAATAATAAAAATAATATTAAAATACTTTTCTAACCTCAAATTTGTGGTTCTGAAACCACTGTTTCGATTAGGCTTAAAACTGGGCTATTACAACTCTCCCCCTTAGGGATTTTCGTCCCCGAAAATCTTACCAGTGAATAGGTTTGGATATTTCTCTCTCACAGCATCCTCAGGCTCTAATGTAACTTCTTCAACCCTGTGTCGATGCCATAAAACTTTCACTAATGCAATTTTCTTATTTCGCAATTCTTTAACCTCGCGAGCTAAAATACTGATCGGTTCTTCTTCATAAGTCATATCAGATTGAATCTCTATCTCAGATGGGGAAATCATATGCGAGGGTCGGATCTGTATCATTGTAACATCGAAAGGTGAAATACATTATGTATCTTTTCTAACTTGACGGTAGCGATAGTCGATATGCTACTGGCTCGATTCGCTCGATAACCTTATACGACCCGATGAATCTCGGAATCAATTTGTCTTTACGCTGGAATCAAAGTATTTATTTCCACAGAGATACTTTCAAAAACACTTTGTCACGAATCTGAAATTCATTATCTTTTCGTTTCAAATCTGCATACGATTTCTGACGATCTGATGATGCTTTCAAATAGTTACGAATTACTTTCACTTTCTGTTCAGTGTCTTTGATCAAATCGACCTCGTGAATCTTATTCTCACTAAGTTCTATCCAATACAAAGGTTTTCAACATTTGCGACCATATAAAGCTTTATATGGTGCCATTTTAGTACTCAATTGAAAACTATTATTATACGCAAATTTAATCAATGGCAAATACGGTTCCCACGTACCTTCAAACTAAAAAATGCAGCATCTCAACATATCCTCGAGTATCTGAATGATTCGCTCGGATTGACCATCCTTTTGTAGGTAAAAAGCAGTACTGAAATGTAATTTAGTACTTAAAGCCTCTTGCAATTTCTTCCAAAACCATGAAGTAAATCTCGGATCTCTATCTGAAACAATAGATAGTGGCACCCCGTGTAATCTCACAATATCAGAAATGTATAACTCAACCAACTTATCAAGTGAGTAGTCTGATCATACCGGAATGAAATGAGCTGTTTTCGTCAGTCTATCAACCACAACCCAGATCACATCTTTCTTTCTCAGATATAAGGGCAAACTCGAAACAAAGTCCATAGTCACTCTATCCCATTTCCATTCGGGAATCATAATCAGCTGTAACAGACCAGATGGTACCTGATGTTCAGCTTTGACTTGTTGACAAATCAACATTTCGAAACGAAATCTGAGATGTCCCGTTTCATACCAGGCCACCAAGAAGCTGTTTCAGATCATTATACATTTTCATACTTCTCGGATGAACAGATAAGCAATTTCTATGTGCTTCATTTAAAATCATCTGAATCAACTCTGAATTTCTCGAAACACAAATTTGATCTTTAAATCTCAAACAATCATCGGTATCAACCTGAAATTCAGAATCAGGATTCGAATCACATTGAGCTCTTTTCACTAACATTTCATTGTCAACTTTCTGGGCATCACATATTTGTTGTAAAAACAATGGTCTCCCTTTCAATTCAGTTATAATCAAAACATCATCAGCTAAAGTGAACTGAACATTCATCGTATGTAGAGTAAACAAAGATTTCTAACTCAAAGCATCAGCAACGACATTTGCTTTTTCTGAATGATAATCAATCACTAGCTCGTAATCTTTTAACAATTCTAACCATCTTCTCTGTCGCAAATTCAAAGCTTTCTGAGTCATCAAATATTTCAAACTCTTATGATTTGAATATACATGACATTTTTCACCGAATAGATAGTGGCGTCAAATCTTTAACGCAAACACAATAGCTGCTAACGCTAAATCACGCATCGGGTAATTCTTCTCATGTGGCTTTAATTGTCTCGATGCATAAGCTATGACTTTGCCTTCTTGCATCAAAACGTAGCCCAAACCATTCAACGAAGCATCACTAATTACCCAATTCTAGCTGTACTAACACTAGAGTCTCAGTCAATAGGGCTTTCAATTGATCAAAGCTTTTCTGACACTTTTCAAACCATTCGAACTTTACATCTTTCTAATGTAATCTCTTCAATGGAGTTGCAATCATCGAAAAGACTTTTACAAACCGTCTGTAATAACCGGTAAGTCCCAGAAAATTGCAGACTTCTGACACATTTCTCGGAGGCTTCCAATCTAGAATTGCTGAAATTTTGCTCGGATCCACTTGAATACCCGATGCTGATACAATATGCCCCTAAAAACCAACTTCCCGTAACTAAAATTCACATTTACTGAAGTTAGCAAATAACAGCTTATCACGCAGAATCTGTAACACAATTCTTAGGTACTCAGCATGCTCAGTTTCATCACGTGAATAAATCAATATGTCATCTATGAATACCACAACAAATAGATCTAGTTACGGTCTGAAGATACGATTCATTAGGTCTATAAAAACTACAAGAGCATTCGTTAGTCTGAAAGGCATTACTAAAAACTCATAATGTCCATACCGTGTTCATAATGCAGTTTTCGATATGTCTGAGTCTTTAACTCGCAACTGATAGTATCCCGATCTCAAGTCTATCTTTGAAAACACAATAGCCCCTTTCAACTGATCGAATAAATCATCAATTCTGGGCAGAAGATACTTATTCTTGATTATCACTTTGTTTAACTGTCGATAGTCAATGCACATTCTCATCATGCCATCTTTCTTTTTCACAAATAGTATGGGAGCACCCTAGGGCGAGAAAATCAGCTGTGCAAAACCTTTGTCTGTAAACTCTTGCAACTGAGACTTCAATTCTTTTAATTCTGTCGGAGCCATTCTATATGGAGCTATCGAAATGGGAGTTGTTCCCGACACTAATTCAATGCCAAACTCAACCTGTCGGATCAGTGGTAATCCCGGTAATACTTCAGGAAACGTATTTGGATACTCACAAACAATAGGCACTGATTCAATCTTCTTTTTAGTCACTTTGTATCGATTATATAGGCAAAATAAGCTTTGCAACACTTTTTCACATAACTCTAAGCTTTCATCGACGAACTCACAGCCGGTAATCAATTCAAATCATTAGATTTGATCCGAATTATCCCATCATTCTGACATCTCAAATCAATAGTTTTCCGTTTGCAGTTCTATAGCATCATGCAATGTTAGCCAATCCATACCCAGAATTATATCGAACTCATTAAAGGGTAATAATATTAGATCAGCCGAAAAACAAAAATCTCGAATCATCAATAGACAGTTCTTGCATACTTTATCAACCAGAACACACTTGCCTAAGGGGTTCGATACTCTAATTACAAATTCAGTAGACTCTACAGGCAAAGTCTTACTGGATACTAAGTTCATGCATATATACGAATGTGTCGATCCTGGATCTATCAACGCAATCATAGAAGTATCATAAAGAGTAAAAGTACCGGTAATAACATCCAGAGATGACGCTTCTCCTCGAGCGCGAATAGCGTAGGCTCCAGCAGGTGCTCTCGCCTCGGATCTCACTGCTGTATCTTTAGCCCCTTTGTGGCTACCACTCACATTACTTGTGTTTCTGGGTGGTCTACCTCTATTTACAGTGTTACTCGGCCTCGTGTTCTGCACTGTCTCTAGCTCAGCTAACTCAGGATAATCATGAATGAAATAATCCAGACATCCACATTTAAAACAAGCCCGATCGTTCAATCTACTGTCACCAGAATGTCTTTTACCATAATGTCTGCACTCAACTTAGTTTGGTCTAACATTTCCAACACTAGCGATTGAAGTGGTCAGAGCTCTAAAGCTCGAATGTTGCTTTACTAGATCTCTGCTTGAATGACCCACAGTAGCCTTTGAATGGCTATAATTAATTCTTTGATGCTGATTGAAATGACTTACTTGATCATCTCTTTCGTACATCTCTAGCTTCCAAATTAGCTTTTCTTTTCTCTTTCCCAAGTTCTTCAGCTTTACATGCTCAATCAACAAGCACAACAAACTCTTTTTTTTTTCTAGAATCCCAACTAACAAGTAGATATCTTCATTTAAGCCATCTTCAAATCTTTTACACATTATTGCTTTAGTCGAGACACATTCACATGCATAACGGCTTAATCTTACAAATTCTTGCTCGTATTTCGTAATAGACATACGACCCTATTTCAGCTCAAGAAACTCTTTGCGTTTCTGATCTATGAATCTCTAACTAATGTATTTTTGTCTAAACTCAGTCTGAAAGAACTTCGAAGTACCTCATTCTCTCAAAATCACAGATATCAATGTTTTCCACCATTGATACGCCATATCTTTTAGGAGTGAAACAACACATTTAAGACATTCATCAGGACTACATGACAATTCATCAAACACTCGAATCGTATTCTCAAGCTAGAACTCAGCTCTCTCAACATCATCATTAGTAATGGCCCAAAACTCTTCAGCTCCATATTTTCTAATTTTATGAACCAAAGGCTTACTAAATTGTATCGGATTCACAACTTGTGGCGCAACAGGGACTTGTACAGGATTAGGTAGGGGTGGAGGTTGTTGAACAGCTGGATTCGTTCGAACGAACTCCGTGAACCACTCGTTCATTATTTGGAAGAAGGCTTGCTTAGCCTTCCCTCGTGGTCACTTGTAATCAGCCTAGAATTAGCCGACACTGCCCCTTGAGTAGGAGCAGGCGCATTACTCTCAACATCGTCAGCTACGGCTCATTCAGGATCCATTTACTATACGAAAACACATTTTAGCTGCCAAGAATCATCACACTATCACAATTCATATATATGGCATATATAACTAAACTCTCACAAGCGACGTTAGTTCTAGATTTGACTAAACCATAGCTCTGATACCAATCAAATGTAACAACCCTAACCTGTATCCATCGCTGGACTAGGGTTAAGAGGCATTACCGAACATTTCATAACCTTAAACAAACATTTCAAATACATAGATTACACATCGTCAAATCACATTATCATATTCACAATGCCCCTTAAATAGGTCTTACACGTAATCTCAAATCGATGCCAATGTCCCAGACATGGTCTTACACGAAATCACATCTTGGAATCCTAATGTCATAACATTCGTATCTTATATTATTCCTATGGTTTCTAAGGGATTTTTAGGCATCGTAACACTGTCGTTACTTTCTCATAGTCACATATTCATCATCCCAAGCAATTTCAATATCATGTAAACATATATAATTCAATTGAAATTCATTTATTTGCATATGAACTTACCTCGGAAGTGAGAACGGCCAAATGAGTCGATTATTCGACAACATTGGACTTCCCTCGATCTAATGCTAATTTCTTTCATTTTTTATCTATATAAATTCAAATTTGACTAATTTAATTCCACATTTCATTCAATTTCATCCACAGACACATAAATGGGCATTTTTGCATTTTAGCCCCTATAATTTCACACTTTGACATTTTAGTCCCTATTTCACAAATACAAAAAAATTCACATAATCTCATGAAACCCAAGCTTGGCCGAATATCATGTGAGTCCCTAGCAGCCCATATCTTTTATTTATTTCACATTTTAACCCCACATTAAGCACATTTCACAATTTAATCCATAATAGGTATTTTTACTCAAAATCACTTTGTAAAACATACTAATCTAACATCACATACTTATTTTCTATCATCATACCTCACAAAGCTCAAACTATCATCAATGGCATCTCATGAAATCATCAACAAAATTAGAAATTTAGGCATGGGCTAGCTAGAATGCAAAGAAACAATCATGAAAACATAGAAATCACTAAAAACCAAGCTCGAAACATACCTTAATTGAGCAAAATGAGTGCCAAATCTGTAAAAGCTTCAAACCCTAAGTTTACTCTCTTGTTTTTAGTGGAAGAACGCTAATATGAACTAAATTTTTAACTTTGTTTTATTAATATTAACATTAAATATCAAATACCATATTTAACCTTATTAACCATATTTAAAATCCACTAACTATGTACATAATGGGCCATCCATTACTCCAATGGTTTAATATCAAAATAAGAACCCCACATTAAAATAATCATATCAATTTGGCACTCATTTAATTAAAACACAACTTTTACATTTTATGCAATTTGGTCTTTTTATCAAATTAAGCACACAAAAGGTAAGATTTTCACACGAAACTTTCACATAGCTTATCACATGCCGTAAATTATAAAAATAATATTAAAATATTTTTTGACCTTGAATTTATGGTTCTGAAACCACTGTTTCGACTAGGCTCAAAACCAGGCTGTTACACCTTAGAAATCAATCGCACAACTCCAAAGCATATCCTCCAGTATCTAAATCACCCTCTCAGATTGGCCATCTATTTGAGGATGGAATGCATTACTGAAGACTAATCTCAAACTCAGAGCCTTATGAAGTTTCCTCTAGAACTGAGAAGTGAAGCGAGGATCTCTTTAAGAAATAATCAAGACCAAAACCCCACGAAGTCTCACTATCTCAGAAACATATAACTTGGCCAATTTCTAAGGGAGTAGTCTATCCTAACAGGAATAAAATGGGTAGACCTCGTCAACTGATCAATGATGACCCACACAGAATCCTTCTTAGTTGGTCTTAAGGGCAACCCACTAACGGAGTTCATAACCAGTCATTCCTATTTCTATAGAGGAATCTTAATGGGTTGAAGCAAACCCAAAGGTAATTGGTGCTCAGCCTTAACTTGTTGGCACATCAAACAACGAGAGACGAAATCTGTCACCTTCTATTTCAAACTAGGCCACCAATATAACTCACGAAGATCCCGATGCATCTTATTACCACTAGGATGCATAACATAAGGACTACTATGCGCTTCCCTTAGAATGGACTGCCTCAAATCAGAGTAGTTGTGTACACAAACTCGTCCTTGGAAACATAGAACCCCATCTCTATTTAACCTAAAATTAGAAGTACTTCATTCCTCAACTTGACGAAACTACAAAACTAGAAATAATTCCCCAACTGTTTAACCTGAATCTGCTCAATCCAAGTCGGTGTAACTTGCAACTCAACTAATAGACTCCAATCATCAAACAGACTTAGGCGAGCAAACATCACCCTCAAATTAGACATTGCTCTACAACTAAGAGCATCGGCTACCACATTAGCCTTATCAGGATGATACTCAATAGTATAGCATAGTCCTTAAGCAACTGCCTAAGATTCAACTCTTTTTAAATATCGAGGCTTTTGTGATTGGTGTAAATGACACACTTCTCACTATACAAATAGTGCCTACAAATCTTTAAAGTGAAGACAATCACAGCCAACTCAAGATCACGCATTGGATAGTTACCCTCGTGTGACTTAAGCTATCGAAAAGCATAAGCCACTACCTTACCGTCTTGCATCAAAACACAACCCAAGCCAACATGAGATGCATAACTGTAAACCACAAATCCTTTACCATAATTAAGCTAAATCAAAATAGTACCCTGAGTCAAATGGATTTGAACTTCTCAAAGATCGATTGCTGCTTATCAATCTAGAGATATGGGGTGTTCTTATGCAACAGCTTAGTTAGAAGAGCGGCAATAAGTGAAAACCCTTTGATAAACCTTTGATAATAACTCGTAAGCCTAAGAAAATTGTGGATCTTAGAAACGTTCCTAGGCTGTTTCCACTCAAGCACAACCTTAATTTTCTTAGGATCAACTCGGATCCCCTTAATAGAAATTACATAACCCAGAAAAGTTACCTCCCTTAACCAAAATTCGCACTTGCTCAACTTAATTTAGAGCTGTTTCTAATGGAGTATCGAAAGAACTACTCTAAGATGTTCATCATGATCATCATCAATTTAGAGTATACTAGAATGTTATTGATGAATACCAGCATACTGATACAAATACTGTTAGAAAACTTGATTCATAATATCCATGAATACAATCGGAGCGTTCATCAAACCAAAGGGCATGACTAGGAACCTATAATGTTCATAACAAGTTCTAAAAGTAGTCTTATGAACATCGACGTCCTTAACTTTAAGTTGATGATGCCTAGAATAGAGATCTATCTTGAAAACTACAAAATCCCCACAAAACTAGTTGAATAAGTCGTCGATCCTCGGAAGTAGGTATTTATTCTTTACCATTAATTTTTTCAGCTGATGGTAATATATACACATCCTCATAGTACCATCCTTCTTTACGAACAAAACGGGTGCCCCCACGAAGACAAAATAGGATGAATAAAACATTGATCGAGGAGTTCTTAAATTTGAGCCTTTAGTTCCATAAGCTCCTTCGGTACCATGTAATAGTGAGCAATGGACACCAAAGCTCTACCCGCTAAAAGCTTAATACTGAACTCAACCTCCCAATCCAGAGGCAAACCCAGTAACTCATCAAAAACAAAATCTAAAAACTTTTTAACAATCTAAATATCCCCAATAGACAAACCCATAGAAGTCGAATCGCTCACAAAAGCAAGATATGATTCACACTCTTTTCGAACTAACTTGTCAGCTATAAGAGCGAATATTACATTGGATAAGAAATCCTAATGCTCGCCGATCGTAATCACTTCCACATCATCCACAGATCTCAAAATCACCCTCTTAGTAGCATAGTCCAAATTGACCCAATGCTCCATGAGCCAGTCTATTCCTAGAATCAGATCGAATTTCCCAAACGGCAGCTCCATCAAATTATTCAGAAACACAACCCCTTGTATCTCCAACGGTACACTCTTATAAAGCCTATTAACACGAACTGACTAACCCAGTGGACTAATCATAGTAATCTCTCTAGAAGGGCTCTCAACAGACATCTCCAAGTTCACAGAGACAAAACTAGCTATATAAGAGTGTGCTAATCCTATAACAATCAAAGCAAGATAAGGAGTAGTATGAATAAAGAATATATCGATGATAACATTTGCAGCGTCTCTGTCCTTACAGTGTCTAGCTGCATATACCAATGCAAGTTACCTTGCCTTAGTCTGATTAGCACCTCTGCCCGGTGCTCTCTAACCTCTGCCTATAAAATTACCACCCCTAACCAGACTACGACCCCTAGGTGACTGTTGAACTGCCCGCTGAAGCTCAACAAATTTCAAGTTGGAGCTTGCATTTGATTAAAACGCTGTGGACAATCCCTAATACAATGTTCCATTGATCTACATTGTAGACAAGCTCTAACCTCCTCCAACACTCACCCAGAAGACGTCTACCATAATCCATACACGACTGAGCCACAGTAGGAGCAACTAGAACCTCAACCCTCGGAGGCCGATCATGTAACAGCCCGATTTAGGGCCTAAACAGAATTGTGGTTTTAGAACCACGAATCCAAAGTAGATAAATTTATTGTGATAAACTTTTTAGGTTTATTATGTGATTGAATGCATGTGTGAAAATTTGGTTAAGAAATTTTAGTGATAAAGTGTCTAATTTGATTTTTAGGACTAAATTGCAAAATTTGCAAAATGTGTGCTTTAATTGCTAAAGGGATTTGATTGTGATGAGTTCTTAAATTAGAATTCCTTATATGGTAATTAGACCAATATAGCTTAGTTTTGACAAAAATAGACATGGAAGGGACAAAATATCAAAGTTTTAAATGAAGGGCATTTTGGTTATTTGGTAATTAAATGAATTAAAAAGCCAAAATAAGCCAAAATCTTGTCCATCTTCTTCTTCCTATGACCGAATGTCACAAGGTACCACATGGCTAGGGTTTTGGTCACTTCCAAGCTTGATTGTAAGTGCATTCTTGCCCCGTTTTTAATGCTCTTTATGTTTTTGAAGTCGTTATTGCCCGATTTACCTATTTCTACCACTAATTTGAGCTAGGGTTCATGTCTAAAAAATTACCCATGTATGACATGCATGTATTTTGATGTCTAATGGTCGAAAATGAATGTTAGTTGTGTAATAAATGATTTTTACTAAGTGATTTTCGGTGAAAATGCCTAAAAAGGCTAATTTGTAAAGTTATAAAATTTGTTATAAGAGTGTGATTTAGTGGAAATTTTTGGCTATTATAGTTATGAAAATGGTTCAGCTAGGTTTGTATGTTAAATAAATTTAATAAATTTAATTTTAAGAGCCTAGGGGTAAAAGTGTAAATATGTGAACGTTTAGGGGCAAAAATAAAATTTTGCCATAATATGATTTTTGGGTCACATTGAATAATGTGACTAATAAGTGAGCTAAATATGATATTATAGATCATGGAAAACGAGGTTCGGAACTAGAACGAGGGAAAAACGAGTATTCGACAGTTAAGTTCTGTTTTACCATTTTTGGTATCGAGGTAAGTTTGTATGTTAATAAATATTGTTGACTTGTGTTAATTATGCCTTAGTATCATGTATTTGATTGAATTTCAAAATTTAAATTAATTGTTCCGAAATGAGAAAAAACGAATGATCGATTATGATCATTCCCTAGTGAAATATGAATTGACGGTAAAAGACCATGGTTGGACCATGGCAATATGAGATATGTGATTTTCATGTAAGACCATAGCAGGGCCATGGCATCGGTATGTGATTACATGTAAGACACTATCTGGGATATGGCATTGTACTATGCATATGTGATCTGGGTGCTGGTTATGTACATCCTACCAATGGCTAGGTATTCTGGCATGTATTGCAGATACTTGACAGCTTGTGTGAGCAGCACTGGGTAACTATGTTTTAACTGTCAGCTTGTGTGAGCAGACCCGTGAATAGTGTGATTACGTGTAAGACCATATTTGGGATATGGCATCGTACTATGCGTATGTGATCTGGGTGCTGGTCTTGTACGTTCTACCAGTGGCTGGGTACTTTGGCATATGTTGCGGATGCTTAAAAGCTTGTGTGAATAACACTGGATAGTTACGTCCTGACCGTCAGCTTATGTGAGCAGACCTGTGATTAGCTCGAGAGTGAGCTCTTAAATGATAAGTGATAAATGGTAGCTTTGGCTACAAATAAGTGTGGAACTTATGTGCAAGATTTCAAATATACGTTAGTACTCTAAACGTCCAATGGGCGAAGATAAGACGAGAAAGTAAGTGAGACTGAATTAAGTAAACCAGGTACGCATCAAATCTATGTGAAAATCAAATGAAGGTAAAATAGTGAGCTTATAGTGTATCATGTACATGAAACAAGAAAAAGATTTTGTGTCTGGGTATGCTTCATGCCATAATGTGTATATTTGGTTATATTGAAATATGAATTGAATGATACATGAGATACGAGTTATAATTGTTTTTAATTATACGCAAGTATGGCACATAGTGTGTAAAGTACGATTATATGATGAGATTTTACATGGTTTGTCTTGGTTAAAGTATTTGTGATGGACATTGGATTGAAAGAAATTATATTAACGTTCAATTATGTATGTATAAATGTGGAAAAATTGATACAAGGTATTAGATCCATACGAACATGGAATTGAATAAGCTCATGAAACCTTTGGTAAATTACGTGATTGGAATTATGGTTTAAAGATGAAATCGAATGAGTTTACACCATAGAAATGAAATTTCTTAATAAGTTCTTACTCGATAAGTTGTATTATTTCCATATGAGCTTACTAAGCTTTATAGCTTACTTGTGTTATTTCTCCTATGCTTATAGGATTTCGAAGACTTGCTCGGGTTAGAAGATGTCAGAGATCTCATCACAGTATCCAACTCTCATATCGGTACAGAAAGACTTGTGAATAGGGTTATATGGCATGTATAGGCTAGTTTGCTAGGAAGTGTATAAGTCTTTTTGGTTATTGAAGCCTAAATGAATTTGATAGGACTAGCCAAGTGTTTTGGACTATTTTAATGATGTGTTTGACCTTGAAATGGCTTGTAAAGGTTGGTATATTTGGCCATTTAAGTTGGCTAACCTTGGTTATATATATATATATATATATATATGAGCATGTGATGATGCCTTTCTTGGATGTGTAAGCTTGCATGGTTTGAGTGGATAAGTTTGTGATGTTCATGTATGATAGATGCAACATGTGAATGGTGTGTTGATGTCTTGGATGTAGATGTTTGATGGCTTAATTATGTCAAGTTATGTGATGTTGAATTGGTGCAAGTGTGATTGTGTTTCAAGGTGAAAAATGGCTTGGAAAATAGCCTTAAAGTTGTTTACGCGGGTAGATGTGTCTAGGTCGTGTGTGACACATGGTCAGCCCCATGAGCGTGTGAATAGGTCGTGTGTCCCCTTCACCCTAATTTTCAAAATAGAATGTCCAATAGTAAACACATGGGTAGAGACAAGATCGTGTTTCTCAGCCATGTGAAGGACACGGACTCAGAACATGGGCATGTGCCCAGGCCATGTGAAGGACACGGACTCAAAACATGGGCGTGTGAAGTTTGCACCTTAAATTCAAAAATTAAATTCACCATACGACCTAGAGCACGGGCGTGTGACTTGGCCGTGTGACCTTAAATTGTTGATGACGTCATAAACAAAATGCTCAATATTTTTCACACGGGTTGGGACACGGGCGTGTGTGACCACACGGCCTGCCCACATGGGCGTGTCCCAAGTCACACGGGTGTGTGACACTGTTTGATGAAAAATTTTCTAAGTGCTCCAAAGTTCTTGGTTAAGTCCCAATCCACTTCCAATGTATGTTTAAGACCTCGTAGGCCCATGTTAGGGACATAATGTATGAAAAGTTTTTAATTTGGGTGGAAACTTATGACTTGAAATTGTATGAGTGCTTGTGTTTAAGTCTGGTAATGCCTCATACCCTGTTCCAGCGTAAATACGGGTAAGGATTGTTACACATTAGATCTGATCCATTTCTTAGGCCTCGAAACAGAAATATAGGGCTCTTAATTCCTCTTACTCCTACCCCTCTCATGCTCTCCATTTTCGCGCTCAATGCACTTAACCTACTCAATAATTCTCACATTGTCCACTAAGACGACAAATACCCGTTCCCTCTACGGAGCTATTAGAACTGTGAGATTATCCCTCAATCCTTCTTTGAAGCGAATACACTTATCATAGTCAGTCGAAACCATCCCATAAGCATATCTACTCAGTCTCAAAAATCTGGCCTCATACTCAACCATAGTCATATCTCCCTAGGTAAGGCTCATAAACTCACATTTACGAGTATCCACATAACTTGCCCCCACATACGTACTCTCAAAGGCATTCTTGAAAAAATCCCAAGTAATCTGATCAGGTTAAGTACCTTCCTCAACCATTAACCACCACTGATATGCCTCATTGCGAAGCATAGATAATACACCCTTCAATTTCAGCTCGAGGGTGCAGTCCATATTATGCATCATTCTCTCGGTGGCCTCCAACTAGTATCTAGCCACAGCCGAGGAGACTCCTATGACACCCCAAAACAATTTAGCGCCGCTGGACCAGAGTCCCTCAATTATCGACCCATGGCTCCCAGAGCTAGAATGGGGCTCAACGACCCTTTCCGATACTCTCAGCATGGCTTGGGACAATACTTCGTCCCCAGTTGAGTGACTTTAAGACCCGGACACAGTAGTAGATGTAACCAATGTCTCATTCGTATCCACATTGGGCATACTGCCAATCGAGGACAGCTCAGCTCAACATCCTCTACAACGCCCACTACACCTACGAGTACCGCGTCCACGTGTTCCACGAGTACTCATCATTTATGTACTTTATCTACATTAAAAATTTTATGTTATCAGTTCTAGTATTTATTAACAGATATTTTATGCTAAAAAATTATCAGAAGAAATTTCAGAGATGTTTCAGTTTCTATCTACCATAGTATAGATCTAATCATTTTTAGGGTTCACTAAAGTAAAATTTATCTAAGTCAGAAGTACTTATAAGATCAGGGTCGGGGATCGATATTTCATAGAAAATTAATTTTCACATTGAACCCAAAATTTCATAGTCCAAGGTTTACAACCTGGCTCTAATATCACTAATTGTAACACCCAAAAACCGGCCTTGACGTTATGGCCAAGTCATGAAATGTTACGTAATTTGATTGAAAATTTTAGTTTTCGTAAATTTTGATAATAGTTATACACTCTTAAAAACTCGGCTTATTTGAAAACATATCTTATCCAAATTTTATTATTGAAAACGCTGTTTGATTATATTTTCTAAAAACTTATAATTTTACTGCGGAGACTCCTTAAAAAGTGATATTTTATAAGACATTGTTTATTGTTTGGAAACTACTAATTTTGCTGAAAAGTGAATATTGTCTATTAAACGTTTAAACGGTATTAAGCAAAATACGGAAGTAAAGTTCTAAACCCAAAACAGTTCAAAATGTTCAGAGAGTCCAAAATTTACATGACTTTAAAACCAAAATTGAAATAAGTCAAATTTAAGAAAATAATGATTTAACCAAGTTCTCGATTGCATCGATACGTCTAAGTCTGAGGGTTATCTGAAAATAACAGTCAAACAAAAAGTGAGTTTTCAAAACTTAGTGTGTAACAAATAGCTCAAACAGATAATTAATATCCGACAGATTTAACAGTACAGAGTCATAACAGAGCAGTATAGATACAGACATATTTCCTACCCTCATCTGCTACACACTATCTTCGACCATCCTAACACACCATAGGGGGTATGAAACACACATCCAACCCTACGCACCACTTAGTGTGGTTAAGACACTTACAGAATATTTGCAGCTATGCTACCAGTATAATGGCAAGGTATCGCCAGTCATAAAAACATTTTCTCCACATAATATAGCCCATCCTAGAAACAGATATAACTAGAGCAGAATCCTTACATACTATAATTTTACATGCATGACATATCATAAACAAATCATATACATAACATTTTTAGGGTTTTCTTATCACATAGCATCTAAATAAAAAAAGAATACTTACAAATAACAGAGTTTACACAAGCAGATGACCAGATTTCATATTTTATAGTACATTTAATCACATACTGACCCTATGGAAGGCCCACGGTCGATCGGGACGACATGTTTGACCCTAAGGAAAAATCTTAAATTTTGGGCCCACACGCCAACTGGCCAGCTTGTGTGGCCCACACACACCTATGTAGCATATGTACTCGTGCGGTCCACACGGCCCAAATAGCCCAAATCCTGTGTCACACAAGGTCCAGCACATGGTCTGTCACACGGCCGTGTGGCATCGATGATGAACTTTTTCGACTTTCACTAATCACTGTTTTCATGTTTTTCGTTAGACACATTGACTTTTTTTTTATGCAAATCCACCCACAAAGCTTCTAGATCCTAAAATGTCAATTAAAACACCAAATTAAGAACTATTCAGGAAACTTATATCAAGAATTATGCACAAACATCCACACTTAATCCCTAAAACATCGTACACCAATCGTTGAAGCGAACAATTAAACGATGCCTAAGTCGCTGGAGTAACGCCAAACGTCACTCGATCCCCTCCTAGAACCACATAATACCAATTAACCAAACACCCAAAGAAAAAATCAACCCTTACAATTCAAACTTAATATCCATATAAAGAAAATATATATCATACTACAGAAGGGAAAAGTTATACACTTACCGATGGAAGTAGAAATACCCAACAAAAATATCGAACAAGAAATTAACACCACACCCGTGTCAAGACATGAATCAAGAAAGAAATACAAGCCCCTCACCAAACAGTTTTGACGAAAGATAGTAAAAGGAAAGAAATTAATTTGAAAAGGAATAAGGGAAAAAAGGCACAAAAATAATCTCACTTTTGACACGTAAGGTATTTGAACTCTAGATCCCTATTACAATACCAGGACCCACAACCACTAAAGCAAGCACTCAATTAATTTTTAAATTTAACAAAGCAAATCTTAAGTTTTTTTGGGGGACAATACATGGATCCCTATCTAAATTAGTTTAGCTCAACTTTGTTTAAAACTTGGCATCTCTCGAGTTGGTTTGACATCCTTATCTCAACAAAAGTAAATGGACATTTAAATAATTTAAAGGCTTTTTGGAAATAATATAAAAATTTTATTTACATATAATATGGATTGTGTATAAGAACATCAAATCAATATAAGGACTGATAATTTGAGATAATTATAAAGTAATTATTATGTCAGAAAAAGATATGAAATCTTTGTAATCCTAAATCGGTAGTCGACATGTCAATTTAGGTTCTCGATGACTTATCATGTTAGAATTTTGTATGATATCTATTATAGAAGGAAAAAGAGTTAAATGAGCTTGGACCCTTACATAATACAAACAGTATTTTAAAGTTTGATTTTCATTGTGCATAAATTCTAATTCAAATAATAATTTCCTGCAAGTGCATATAATAGTATCTATTTTAGACAAAAAAAAAAAATAAATGAGTTTGATTTTCATATGGTGCAAATTGTAATTTAAAGCTTGAATTCCCTTTGATATAGATGCAGTTCCATTTCCTAATCTCTAATCTCTAATCTCTAATCTCTAATCTCTAATCTCTATTCACAATGCCTATAGCAACCAATTGAGGACTCAATTTAAGATTTTTTTTAAAACATTTATATGTTATTTTAAGCTTCTTGATACATCATCTAATGTGAATAATTTATAAGCTTAAATATACCAAAGATTCTTATACTCTTTTAAATTTTAAAATTTACTTATTGTACTTTTAATTTTGAGACATTGAGTCATTATAATTTTTTTATTTAAAAATCTTGATCTCTTCATCTTTTTTTGCCGATAAAATTAATGATGTAAAAAATAAATAACTTTTTTATCCCTCAAAATTTATAATTTTTGTAAATTTGGTTTCACCCTTTAAAATTACATAAATATTTTAATAAATTTTATTTTTTATATTTTAAATAAAAACATAAAATTTTAAAAGTTATAATTTTTAAAAAAATAAAAATTATAAAAAATTAAACTATTTAAAATTCAAAAAATAAAAATGATTTTAAAAATATAAAAAAATTCAAATTCTGACATGACAAGTTATTTAGAACTCAAATTGGCATGTCGATTGTCGATTTGCATTACGAGGATTACATATCTCTTTCTGACAGAATTATTGCCTTGTAGTCACCCCAAATCCTCAACCACCATGTCAATTTGGTGTTGCATAGTTCATATTATTTCGGTAATTAAAAATTTTTCCATATTATTCGGGTAAATTTTGTTTCATATTATTCCCCAAAAAAAGCCATAATTTGAACTAAAAAAAAATAGTCATCCTATTTTAACTCAATAAATTTTATATTTAAAAATATAAAATATTCAATTGGTTGTCCAACTTTTGGGGCAATTTCATTTTGGTCACCTAGAACAAAAAACTTGCAATTTAATCACCCATGTTATGAAAGTCTGTCATGTTAGTCACTTGACTATTAACTCCTTAACAACATCTGACATTGCATGCCACCTCATTTCCACACGGGGTCATTCTTTTTGTATTTATTTTCCACATAATTAGATAAAAAATGTTGCTAATCCCTTTCTTTTACTTTATTTACCTTAAGTGAAACTCTAAAATTGAAAATTACTATCTCTAAATCTTGTTCAGGGATTGCTTGAACCAGGGGAAAAGGGAAGTGATAACCACGAAACTAACTAAAAATTTAAGGCAAGTGCACCTATCTGTAATAGCCTGACTTTTAGTAATGTAAAAAATAGTGGTTCGAGGCCACTAAATCCAAAAAATGAACTCATAAATTATATTATTTAATATTTACAAGTTAAATATGGTTTTTAAAAGATTTTTGAAATAGTAATTTGTGTTTTAGAAAGATCTATTAGGTTAAGAAATTGAGAAAAAAGAGGTATTGAGACCTCAGTGTTATACAATGAGTCGTAAATATTTTTATAAATATTTTTGAAGTGTCAATAAGGTAGTATTAAAGTTTCATCAGAAAATTTTAACGTTTCGGTAGTCAATTAATTAAAAAATGACTAAATTGAAAAAGGTGTAAAACTTACTAAAGTGATTAAATAGCCAAAATAGTAAATAAAGGAGGACTAAAAGGGAAAATAGACCACATGAAATGGCTGAGGCGGCATAAGCTTAGAAAAATCGAAGATTTTATGTGATTAAGGGCAAAATTGTAAATTTTGCCAAATTAAGTGAAATAAAAGAGAAATTGAAAATTCTAGAGAAAATTACACCATTTTCAACTGAAAAATAGTCATTGAAGAGGGTTTAAGCTGGTTTTTCATACTTTAGCTTCATGTAAGTTTTATTCTTGCATTTTCCTTGAATTTTTTTATGTTTTAGGACTTTTACAATTAGGTCCAACTTACTATTTCATTAGCTTTTGATTTTGTTGAAAGTTTTGGAAGATACCATTGATAAGTTCATATGATTTTTGTTATTTGATGATGGAATTGAGATGTTAATGGATGTTTAATTGTATTTTATCAATGAATTTTGGGTGAAATCATGTTTTAAGGATTAAATTGAAAAGTTGTTGAATTTATGAAAATTTTTAAAATTTCATGGAATTTATAGGCTGCTATTGATATATATATATATATATATATATATATATATATGAAAGTATTTAGGCTTGGAATGAGGAATAAATTGTACGAATTTCATTTTCTCAAAATAGGGACAAAATTGTAAATAAGTAAAAGTATAGGGGCAAAATGGTAATTTTTCCTAAGGTGTGAATTGAGATGAATTGAATATGAATTTTATTAAATTGAGTTAAATTTACTTGTATAGATTCAGATAGATAAAAAACGGAGTTAGATCGTGGAAAAGAAAAAGTATCAGATTAGTGGACCATAACTCAAGAACAATTATCAAGGTAAGTTCATGCAACTAAATTGTGTATATTTATATGCTTAAATTGAATGTTGAATATGTAAATTGTATAAATGTCATGTATGTGTATATAATTTACCTCATATCCGACAATTCCTAACAAATGAATAAGTTCCAATAAAATGAATGAAACTCGATTGGATGCAAGGTTCTGTTTTCCAAAATCGTAATATTCTTGGATATGTTACAGACATACCATAGCTAGAAAGAGGATCCAGTTATAAGCCCTTTCAAGCTTCTTGTTATAATGTTCTTGTGAGTTTCCCGTTTATAGCTCTTCGGAGCATCTTGATCGATTGTGATCCCGCATATGTTGTGGACACAAACGCAGCTCTTTGTGAGCATCCTATTATGTGATCAGCTGCATATGTTGCGGACACAAATGTAGCTCCATATGAGCGTCCTGTTAGTGCTCGCATGAACTTCCCGTTATATGGCTATCCGGTGCTTTTTGATTAAGTGCTCTTCGGAGCTTCCCTTTAAGTGCTCTCTAGAGTTACCTGATATAGGCTCTTTGTGAGCTTCCTGTTACCAAGCCTGGACAAGCTTTCCGTTACATGGCTCAATGAGCTTCCCGTTATAGTGCTTGAGAGAGAGCTTTCTGATTTAGTTCTCTAATGAGTACTCCCATACACAAATTGACGGATCTTTGATTTTTACACTTATGTGTACTATCCTCATATCCATCGAGGTTTCAAATTATTTAACGGGAAAAATTCTGACATGAAGACAAGTGAAAATCAAAATGAAATCAATATTTGAAAAATACATAAAATGCAAGGAACCTGAAATTTGATGAGCTCAACTTTGCTATTGATATTTACCTGAAATGAATAACTAACATATTTGATGAGATTGTGTATTTAGGCTATGGCCAAGTTATTTGAAATGCATGTGTATGTTTACTTAATGTACAAATGAATGGTAAGTTGATTTACTGTTATACGGACTTCCTAAGTATAATATGCTTACTCTATTTTATTTCATCTATTTTATAGTAAAATGAAAGCTCATTGGATTGGACGCTTGGCAGAGATCACTCACACTATCCACCGGCCCATTTTTAGTACAAATATGAAACTAATTTTGGTTATAATGGCATGTATAGGTTAACTTAGCCAAAGTTGGTGTATAACCATTTTCGTTGTAGCTATCCATTGGTATGTCTTGTGTTTAATATAGTTTGAGATGTATATATTTGTGGCCTTAAAATATTGGATGTGTGGATTTGAAATGGTCTAATGATGGTATGCATATGAATGAATGGATAGAGATAGCTTAATTGATAAAGTACTCATAAAATGTGAATTTTGATCAATTAGGTATGATTGAATATTTGAACTTATGTGATGATATGCTATGCATGAGACTTGGTATGACTTGATTTAAATGTCCTGAAATGGTTGGTGACTGTGTTTAAATGTTTATGTAGGTGAAAGTTGAAACTGGGTAAGGAATAAGGCTTGGAAATAGTTTTATTCTATCTACATGGGCAAAGACACGGGCGTGTGTCTCAGCCGTGTGTGACACACGACCTAGCATATGGGTGTGTATTCTGGCTGTGTGTCCCCTGCATCTTAAAATTGAGAAACAGAATGGTCAAAATTAACCATATGGCCTGGCACACAGGAGCGTGACTTGGCCATGTGACCCCTACACTCAATTAAGTTGCAACTCAGAGAGTTACACGGTTAGGGACATAAGGGTGTGCCCTACCTCATATGCCACACAGCCTGAGACATGGGCATGACACTCACACGGCCTTACCACACAGGCATGTGACCCCTGTACTTAGGAAAAATTTTGAGATTTCATGAAAAATATTTTGAGTTCTCAATTTAGTTTTGACTTGTTTCTAATGTATGTTTTGAGCCTCAAAGGCCCATAGAAGGGGAAATATGGTTAAATTATAATTAATTTATGATACGATTGTGAAATAACATAAAAATATCTGAATATAATCTATAAACTCTGGTAATACTCCTAAACCCTATTTCGATTATGGATATGAGTTAGGGGTGTTACATTTTTTGGTATCAGAGCTACGGTTTAGCCGATTCTCAGGCTAATGTAGCATGTATGGTACATGCCATTATATAACCTATGATAGTATGATACCTCTTGACCATTTTAAATATGTTTTTCATATAGTAATGTCATCCAACTGAGCTAAATCCAAGAAAGCTAAGAGCCATGCTCAAGCTTCTGTTTAAAGAAAAGTATCCAGTAATAGAAGGCCCGTATTTGAGGGCCAAGCCAGAGAGGCTAAAAAAGCCTTCTTTCATATGATGAATGAATGGTTTACAGAATTTGTACGAATAAATTCGGCTGCAAAACAACCTCCCTCTCCTGTTCCTCAATCGGTTCCCAATATGCCATAAGGTACATAATTTGTTAGAACTGGTAAGCCTCCTATTGATAAAATTCAAAAATACAGGGTAGAAGAATTATGAACTACTATTACTGATGATCCGAAAATACTTGAATTTTGGTTAGAAAATACTATCAGAGTTTTAGATGAATTATTTGGCACACCTAATGAATGTTTAAATGTGTTGTTTCTCTGTTAAAAGACTCAGCCTATCAGTGGTGGAATGCCTTTATTTCTATTATACCAAGGGAAAATGTTACATGAGAATTTTTCCAAACAGAATTAAAAAAGAAGTATATTAGCCAGAGATTCCTTGATCAAAAAAAGAAGAAATTTTTAGAACTCAAACAGGGGAATATGACTGTATTCGAATATGAATGAGAATTTGCCAAATTAAACAAATACGCCAAAAGGTGTGTCTCGACTGAAGTTGTAGTGTGTAAACAATTTGAAAAGGGCCTAAATGAAGACATAAAGCTATTAGTCGGGATTCTTGAATTAAAAGAATTTGTTGTACCAGCTAACCGAGCACATAAAGTTGAAGAACTAAGTAAAGAAAAGAGACATGCTGAAATGGAGACCCAAATTTCAAGTAAAAGATTTATGGGAAAGTCACAACCGATGGATTCAAAAATATTGATGAAATATTATGATCGTTCTACCATATCTGTGGGGTGTTCTAAGAAAGATCGAAGCTCTCAACATTTTAATCCGAGATCTCCGGCCCCAATGGTAGCAACACTGGAAGTGTCAGGATTTCCAAATCCAAGTGCAATTATTGTAATACATTTCATCTTGGTGAGTGTCGTGTGAAAGCGGAGCTTGTTTTAGATGTGGTTCTCTTGACCACTATCTTAAGACTGCCCTAGAAAGAATTGAAAAAGATACTGTTTAGACTTTGAGGCCAAGCAACCCTATCTCGAGAAGTACACCACCTCGTAACCTCGGTAATATGAGTGATAATTGAGGTATGAGAAATGATTCAACTACCAAATCTGAAGCATGAGCACTAGCAAGGACATATGCTATTCGTGCACGTGAAGATGCCTCTGCACCAGATGTGATTACTGGTACTTTTTCTCTTCTTGATACTGATATTACTGCCTTGATTGATCTTGGGTCAACACATTCATACATATGCACAAATTTAGTGTCTGTTAAAAATTTACTTGTCAAGTCCACTGAATCATGGTTAAAGTTTCAAACCTTCTAGGCCAGTATATGATGGTGATAAAGTTTGTAAGAATTGTCTGTTAATGGTACGGGGTTATTGTTTCTCGACTGATTTGATGATACTGCCATTTGATGAATTTGATGTAATTATGAGTATGGACTAATTAACTCAACATGATGCAGTGGTAAATTGTAAAGAAAAGTACATTGTGTTAAAATGTCAGAATGGTGAATTGCTCCGTGTTAAATCTGATAAACTAGATGGGTTCTCTAATGTTATTTCAGCTATATCAGCACAGAGATATATCAGAAAAGGGTGTGACGACTATCTTGCTTATGTAATGGATACTAAAGTGTCTGAATTGAAGATTAAGTCAGCGCCAGTTGTTTGTGAGTTTCCTGATGTATTTCCAGAGGAATTACCCAAATTACTGTCGGTTGGAGAGGTGGAATGTTCTATAGATCTTGTTCCAGGAACAACTCCAATATTTTTAGCACCCTACAAAATGGCTTTGAAAAAAATTAAAAGAGTTGAAAGCACAGTTGAAAGAACTGATTGGTCGGGGTTTTGCACGACCTAGTTCATCACCTTGGGGTACACCGTTTTTGTTTGTAAAGAAGAAAGAGGGATCCCTGAGGTTATGTATAGATTATCGATAGTTGAACAAGGTCACAATCAATAATAAATATCCACTGCCTCGTATTGATGATCTGTTCGATAAGTTGAAAGGTGCTGCAATGTTCTCAAAGATTGATCTCCGTTCTGGTTACTATCAACTACGGGTGAAAGAATTAGATGTTCCGAAAACAACCTTCAGAACCAGATATGGGCACTATGAGTTTCTTGCAATATCGTTTGGCTTGACTAATGCACCTAAGGTATTTATGGATCTGATGAACGTAATTTTCAAACCATATTTAGATATATTTGTGGTGGTATTTATTGATGATATCCTCGTATATTCCCAACATGATAATGAACATGCTGATCATTTAAGAATTTTTCTGCAAACTTTGCGTAAGAAGCAATTGTATGCTCAATTCAGTAAATGTGAATTTTGGCTTCAAGAAGTTGGTTTTCTGGGATATATAATGTCAGCTAAGGGTATTAGAATTGATCCAAGTAAAATTTCAGCAATTGTTAACTGGAAACCACTAAAGAATGTGTCTAAAGTTATTAGAAGTTTTCTGGGATTAGTTGGCTATTATAGGAGATTTGTACAGGGATTTTTGATAATAGCTTCTCTGATGACATGGTTACTACAAAAAGATGTAAAGTTTGAATGGTTTGACAAATGCCAGCAAAGCTTTGATCTGTTGAAAGCTCTATTGACTGAAGCACTGGTTTTAGTTCAGCCTGAATGGTGTAAGGAGTTTGTAATTTATAGTGATGCATCATTGAATGGCTTAGGTTGTGTTTTAATGCAAGAAGGCAAAGTAATAGCTTATGCTTCTAGACAGCTTAAGCCATATGAAAAGAATTACGCAATACATGATCTTGAATTAGTAGCTATTGTGTCTGCATTGAAAATTTGGCGGTACTACTTATTCGGTGAAAAGTGTCACATATTCATTGATCATAAAAGTTTAAAGTACTTGATTTCGCAAAAAGATTTGAATTTGAGACAGCGCAGGTGGCTTGAATTGTTGAAAGATTATGACTTGGTAATTGATTATCATCCAGGTAAGGCAAATGTAGTTGCAAATGCTCTGAGCAGGAAGTCTCTGTTTGCTTTGCGAACAATAAATACCCAATTGACATTGTCTGATAATGGTTCAATCATAACTGAGTTAAAAGCTAAGCCGACATTTTTACAGCAGATTTGTGAAGCTCGAAAAAATGACAATGAGTTGCAAGCTAAACGGGTACAGTGTGAAACAACTTCTGATTCAAAATTTCTGATTGGATCTGATGATTGCCTGTTATTCAAAGGCAGAGTATGTGTACTGAGGAATTTAGAGCTTGTACAGAACATTTTGTATGAAGCTCATAATGGTACGATGTCCATTCATCTGGGAAGTAATAAAATGTATAATGATCTGAAAAAGATATACCGGTGGCCGGGAATGAAATGTAATATTTTTGAATTCGTATCTAGATGTTTGATATGTCGGTAAGTTAAAGCTGAACATCAGGTACCTTCGTGATTATTACAATCAGTGACGATGCTGGAATAGAAATGAGAAAGAGTCACCATGGACGTTGTATCAGGGTTACCCCTATCTCCGAAAAAGAAAAATGCTATTTGGGTAATTGTTGACCGTTTAAAAAAGTCTACACATTCTATTCCAGTACGTATGGGTTACTCCTTGGATAAATTGGCAGAATTATATGTTTCTAAGATTATCAGGCTGCATTGAGTGCCAGTCTTCATTATTTCAGACAAAGATCTACAGTTCATATCTCGATTTTGGAACAAGTTACAAGAGGCTCTGGGTACGCAGTTACATTTCATACCGCATTTCATCCTCAGATAGATAGTCAATCTAAATGTGTGATTCAGATTCTTGAAGACATGCTTTGGTGTTGTAAATTGGAATTTGAAGGTAACTGGGAAAAATATCTACCTTTAGTTGAATTTGATTACAATAATAGTTATCAGTCTAGCATTAAACTGGCACCGTATGAAGCTTTATATGGTTGTAAATGTAGAACTCTGTTATATTGGATTGAGCTCAGTGAGAAAAAGATACACGGAGTTGATTTGGTTCAGGAAATCGAAGAAAGAGTGAAAGTGATCAGAGATAACTTGAAAACAGCTGTTGATCGACAGAAATCCTACGCGGATCTTAAATGAAAAGAAATAGAATTCTAAATTAGCAACAAGGTATTTCTGAAAGTTTCACCTGGGAAGAAAGTTCTTCGATTTGGTCGTAAAGGCAAATTAAGTTCGCGGTTTATTGGGCCGTACAAAGTTATTGAAAGAATCGGACTTGTTGCGTACCGATTGGCACTACCACTAGAACTCAAAAGAATTCATAATGTTTTCCATGTGTCTATGTTGCAATAGTATCGATCAGATCCTTCACATGTTATCTCCCTGACAGAAGTTGAGTTTCAACCCGATATGACTTACAGTGAAGAACCGATCAAAATTCTGGCACTGGAAACCAAAGAGTAAAGAAGTAAAAAGGTATCTCTAGTAAAAGTTCTTTGGCAATGACATGGAATAGAAGAAGCTAATTGGGAACCGGAGGAAATAATGAGAAAGCAATACCTGAATCTCTTTACTAGTAAGATTTTCTAGGATGAAAATTCTTAAGGGGGAGAGTTGTCATAGCCCGAGTTTTAGTGATGTCGAAAATAGTGGTTCTAGGCCACTAAATCTAGCAAATGAACTCGTAAAGTATATTACTTAATATTTTTGAGTCAAATGTGGTTTTTAAAAGATTTTTGAAATAGTAATTTGTGTTTTAAAAAGATCTATTAGGTTAAGAAATTGAGAAAGAGGTATCGAGGACTCGGTATCATAAACCGAGCCATAAATATTTTTATAAATATTTACATAGTGTCAATAAGGTAGTATTAAAGTTTCATTAGAAAATTTTAACAATTCGGTAATTAATTAAAAAGGACTAAATTGAAAAAGGTGAAAAACTTGCTAAAGTGATTAAATAACCTAAATAGTGAATAAAGGAGAACTAAAAGGGTAAATAGAGCACATGAAATGGCTGAGGCGGCATAAGCTTAGAAAAATCAGAGATTTTATGTGATTAAGGGCAAAATTATAAATTATGCTAAATTAAGTGAAATAAAATAGAATTTGAAAATTCTAGAGAAAATCACCACCATTTTCAGCTGTAAAACAACCATTGAAGAGGGTTTAAGTTGGTTTTTCATAATTTAGCTTCATGTAAGTTTAATTCTTGCATTTTCCTTGAATTTTTTTATGTTTTGGGACTTTTACAATTAGGTCCAACTTACTATTTCATTAGCTTTCGATTTTGTTGAAAGTTTTGCAAGATACCATTGATAAGTTCATATGATTTTAGTTATTTGATAATGAAATTGAGATGTTAATTGATGTTTAATGGTATTTTATCAAAGAATTTTGGGTGAAATCATGTTTTAGGGATTAAATTGAAAAGTTGTTGAATTTATGAAAAATTCTAAAATTTCATGGAATTTATAGGCTGTTATTGATATATATATATATATATGTGTGTGTGTGTGTGTGTGTGTGTGAAAGTATTTAGGCTTGGAATGAGGAATAAATTGTATGAACTTCATTTTCCGAGCCTAGGGATAAAATCATAAATAAGTAAAAGTATAGGGGCAAAATAGTAATTTTTTCTAAGGTGTGAATTGAGATGAATTGAATATGAATTGTATTAAATTGAGTTAAAGTTACTCGTATAGATCCGAATAGATAAAAAACGGAGTTAGATCGTGGAAAAGAAAAAGTATCGGATTAGTAGACTACAGCCACGAACAATTATCTAGGTAAGTTTGTGTAACTAAATTGTGTATATTTATATGCTTAAATTGAATGCTGAACATGTAAATTGTATAAATGTCATGAATATGTATATAATTTACCTCATATCTGACAATTCCTGACAAATAATAAGTCCTGATAAAATGAATGAAACTCGATTGGATACAGGGTTCTGTTTCCCGAAATGGTAATGTTCCTGCATATGTTGTAGACATACCATAGCTCGAAAGAGCATCCCATTATAATCCCTCTCAAGCTTCCCATTATAGTGTTCTAGCGGGCCTCCCATTTATAGCTCTTCAGAACATCTTGATCGGCTGTGATCCTGCATATGTTGCAGATACAAACGCAGCTCTATATGAACGTCCTATTAATGCTCACCCGAACTTCCTATTATATGGCTATCCGGCACTTTCTGATTAAGTGCTCTTCAGGGATTCTCGTTAAGTGCTCTCCAGAGTTACCCGATATAGGCTCTTTGTGAGCTTTCCGTTACCAAGCCCGGACAAGCTTCCCGTTACATGGCTCAATAAGCTTCCCATTATAGTACTTGAGAGAGAGCTTTCTGATTTAGTTCTCTAATGAGTACTCTCGAACACAAATTGACGGATCTCTGATTTGTACACTTATGTGTACTACCCTCATATCTATCGAGGTTTCAAATGATTTAACAGGCAAAATTCTGACATGAAGACAAGTGAAAATCAAAATGAAATCAATATTTTAAAAATACATGAAATGCAAGGAACCTAAAATTTGATGAGCTCAACTTTGCTATTAATATTTGCCTTAAATGAATAACTAACATATTTGATGAGATTGTGTACTTAGGCTATGGCCAAATTGTTTGAAATGCATGTGTATGTTTACTTAATGTACAAATGAATGGTAAGTTGATTTCTTATTATACGGACTTACTAAGCATAATATGTTTACTCTATTTTATTTTATCTGTTTTATAGTAAAACGAAAGCTCTTTGGATTGGACGCTTGGTAGAGATGTGACAGCCCTAATTTGACCCTAGTCGGGAAGTGGTTTCGGGACCACTAAACCGAGTCGCAAAAATAATTAAATGTTAAATTTCATGCTTATTATATGTGGAAATGCATGTGTGAAAATTTTATGTGTTGATTTTGTCATTTGAATGTTAAATTAATTAAAAATGACTTGTGTGAGAACTTTGAAAATGTGTTAGGTTATTTTGTAATGGCCTAATATTGTATGGTTTAAAGACATGAGGTTTTGCATGTCAAATTTATCACTTTTAAGATAGTGGCCGGCCATGTTGATAAGTGAATTAAAAATGCATGTATTATATATATATATATATGCATTATAATAAGTAATAATAATTTTATGTTATGAATTATAAAATATGTGATTTTTGGTGATAAAAACAAAGTAAATTTTGTTTCTTCTCTCTTTTGTCTCTTTCATTTAGCCGAAACTTAGAGTAGAAAAGGGAAGGAAAAACAAGCATTCGGCCATTAGCATAGCTTGCATTAAAGGTATATTTTCATGTATTTTTTTATATTCTTGTGAAATTAGCATGGCTAGTGCATTGTTTAGTTAGCCCTTGTTTCAATTTTGAAATTTAGTTGCGTCATGGGTATTCGGCCATGAAAGGGATTGAAAGAAGTGGTTGTGATTTCCATGTTTTTATAAGAAATAACGGATAGGTGATATTTGAGTTAGTAAAATGTGCTTATGTATAGATATTTTATTAAGGGAATCGGCTATTATGCTTAGGTGAGAGTAGTTGCTGTATATTGATGTACTGAATTGCTAAAATGGTATTTGGGGATGAACTAATGCTTTGGTGTTAAATGTGTTGAGGGATGAGTTGAATTTGATGAACAAGGATAATTGTAGCATGATTAGAAAGGTGATAATCGGCTATTTGAGTTAATGCACAAATTTGTTCAATATAGTTTAAATTAAGGTTTGAACCGAAGATAGAAATCGGTAAATGAATTTTGATAGATGTTAAGCTTAGAAAATTGTGATGTTTTTACTAAATTGATCTAGTAGCATTCGGCTTTTGTAATATAGTATGAAATCTCTTGCTAACTTTTGTAAAGCCTTGTATAAAATCATGTACGGGAATTTAATGGATTTTTTTTTAGGATTTCTTTTGCTTATGTGATTTAGATGATAAATAAGGATCGGTTGGTGAGCTTGAATATGTCTTGATTTGCCGGTGTACATTTGTGATTGTTTAATAATATGCTTTTAGTAGTAAAAAGGGGATTTGGTCCTAGTTATATGCTTGTAAAATTAGGTTGGATGCTTTAAAGGATAAGTTATAAGTATTTGCATTTGGCTAAGAAGGGTTGTAATAAAATGTTTAGTTAAAGGTTAGAAAATGAGAGGTGAATATTAATCTATACTTGAACATTTTGCCGAATGGTATTAATGTTAATGAATTGAGTAATGTTTACGTTTTGAAACAATTGTGGTCTTGACTAATGTGATATCTTAAAAATCTTATGTGATAATCGTGTATATATATATGTGTGTGTGTGTATATGTTTAATGTATGTACCTTGTTAACCTTAAGGGATATTCGGCTATAGGTAGGCATGGTAAGATTTTGATAAGTGAATTTTGTTTAATTTAGCTCAAGAACAAAGGGCATCAATCTCGGATAGGGGGAAAGCGAAAGTAAACGAATAGCCGTCTACAGTCGTTCGAAAACTTTTGAGGTAAGTTATTAAGTAAACAAGCATGTTTTGTATTATAGAATATTGAAGCTAATTGCATAAATATTAATGATCAAATGTGAAATGTATATATATATACTTATGCGTATGTGGTGCGGCCAAATGGGCAAATGTGAAGTGTGTGTGTACTATTATACATGTGATAAGGCCAAAGTTGGATAATGTGAAAGGTGTGTGAACTTTTATGTAGATGGTGAGACCGAATGGTTTTTATTAAGTGAGTTGAACTATGTTATGTATAAGTATGTTCGAATGAGTGCAACTCCTTATTAATGTGTTTGTTTCATGTGAGTATTAAAAGTAAACGAATATGATATGTGACAAACTTGTGAAATTAACTATCGTACGATATTATTCGGGTCTTAGACCTAGCAAGCTGCAAAGCTGGTGATAAGTTTCGAAATTAAAAGTCCAGCAGGCTGCGTGCCGGTGATAAGCTCCAGACATAAAAGTCCAGCAGGCTTTGAGCCGGTGATGAGTTCGGGTGGAACCCAGTAGGCTATTTGCCAGTGAATTAATACAAGTTCCAGATTGAGGGACAAGTACAAATGATAATAATATTAGTATAAAGCATTAAATTGTTCAGGTACGTATTAATTACTTATTATATAAAAGTTAACTTTCGATTGTCTTTTGAATGAATATTGAATAAGCTTCATGAAGTGGTGCTTGTGGATATATATATATGCATTCGGTTCTTGTGAGGTTATACATCGAAATTTCATGGACTAATTGTGAATATGATCATTAAAATTTTATTTGCATAAAATGCCTAGGGATTATTCCCTAAAACTAGATTAATGAATGACTTTGAAAGTTTGGATGATATAATTGCAGTTTTCGAGTAATAAACCGAAGAAATGTCAATGGAAATGTGTTCATGGATATATGTATTTGTATATTCGGCATATTAATGTTCCCCTATGATTATGTACATGTGATCGATGAAATAATGAAATTAAGTTGTTTTGTTTACTGAAACTTACTAAGCTAATAGAAGCTTACTTCGTTCGTTTTGCTACTCTGTTTTATAGATCACGTTTGCTAGCTACGAGCTCAGGGATTCAAATTCTAGTCATCCACACTATCGACACTTTTTGGTACTTTTGTTAGCTTATATTTTTGATAAATGGCATGTATAGGCTTAACTCCTTTTTTTGACAAAAGTGATATTTTTGTGTTGTATATATTTGCATTAGTCATGCGAAAATGGCTAGCCTTGTTATTACGTATGAATGTAATGTGAATGAGATATGTTATGAATTAGTATATTTTCTAATTGCTTTTAGTGAGTAAAAAATCCTTTGGATCATTTTTCATTTGTTTTAGACTTATATGTATGTGCCGAATGGGTTATGATGCTAAAGATAATGAGATCTTGTTATAATGATGTTGTAGGAAGCTTTAATTGCTTCTTATGAAATGTTATTTTCGTCATCACAAATGTTTTAGAGCTTGTGTTTCATGTGGGAATGTCTTACATTCCATTCCGGTGATGGTTTCGGGTTATTAGGACGTTACAAGAGATCATTCACACTATCCACTGAACCATTTTCAGTACAAATATGAAACTAATTTTGGTTATAATAACATGTATAGGTTAACTTAGCCAATGTTGGTGTATAAACATTTTGGTTGTCACTATCCATTGGTATGGCTTGTGTTTGATATATTTTGAGATATATATATTTGTGGAATTAAAATGTTTGATGTGTGGATTTGAAATGGTCTAATGATGGTAAGCATATGAATGAATGGATGGAGATAGCTTAATTGATAAAGTACACATAAAATGTGAATTTTGATCAATTATGTATGATTGAATATATGAACATATGTGATGATATGTTATGCATAAGACTTGGTATGACTTTATTTAAATGTCTTAAAATGGTTGGTGATTGTTTTCAAATGTTTATGTAGGTAAAAGGTGAAGTTGTGTGAGGAATAATGTACCGCCCCTCACACGTAACCGTCGCCGGACATGGTACGAGGCATTACTGAACATACACTCGTACAATGATTTGATTTCGACACATATATTTCACGTAAAATTTAAATTTTTTTCATTCATACACATAACATCCACATTATGGGCCTACGAGGCCCAAACGATACATTAGGTATGATCAGGGACCAAACCGAAACTTTTCGAACACTTATGAACATTTGACTCAAAATAGTGTCATACACCCGTGTAACTTAGGACACGCCCATGTGGGCAGGCCGTGTGATCACACACGCCCGTGTCCCAGCTCGTGTTAAAAACATCGAGCATTTTGTTTATGACATCAGCGTACCATTAAGGGCACACGGCCAAGTCACACGCCCGTGTGCCAGGCCGTGTCCTCCACACGGCTGAGACACACGGCCGTGTCTCTACCCATGTGGCCAACACTTTGGATATTTTCAAAGCCCTTTTATTGCTCTTAATCATTTACACTCAAATACATTTCATAGACACATATCATACCCTTAACTATTCCTAACTTAACCGTCACATACATATAATATACCCAACTAGATCACAGCATTTCCACATGCATGCATAAAATAAACCTGCATACCCATAACCATTATGAGCCACATCTCATGGCCTTATACAATGAAGTAACTTGAGCCAATACATTTGGCCAAATCATAAGAATACATGTTACCAATAACTGAATCTTAATACATGTCACTCACTCAAAAGCAAATAAGGTTTATTAGTACCCCAACTTGATAAATTGATAGTGTGATGCTGCCTCCGGCGATCTCCAACCCCGAGCTAACCTGACAACACTAAGAGGAACAGAAATGAGGGTGTAAGCTTAATGGCTTAGTAAGTTTGTATATAATAATAAGCAATTTAATTAACAAGACATTTCCATTCCTCAAGAAGTATTCTTAAGAAAATAGAATCATTATTCACATAATTTCACTTTTTACTCATGTTTTCATGGTCAATTGTTTAATTTGTTAGTCAACTAATGGTGGTTTAAGTCGGGTATAATTGTAGATGGAATATTTTCATGTGCTTGAAAATTATGAATAGAACATTGGTGAATAAAGTAAGCTTAAACAAAGGAACAAGGATGTGAGAAGCTATTTGTTCACTTTGGTTGATGTGAGAAAGGTAAGTTCATATGGTTTAATATCTTTAGTTGAGTACCTCAACTTAAATGAGTAAGCGATCTATGATGGAAAAGTAAAGGTACATGATATATGAGCAAGGTTGCCCTAAAGACACTTAATATGAACTTGTGAACATGTTGATGATAGCCCATGTAATCTTGGTAGAAATGTTAGATATGGATATGTTGCCTTCGAGCTTATTTGTATATATTGTCTTTGAGCCTTGTGCTTATGTGCTTTTAGGTGTGGGGTGGGGTTCAGAGGTGTGTAATGTCTTTTTTAAAGATCCTGTTTTGGAGTGTTTCCATTGGTTGAGCATTTGTTGTAGACCATTGGGCTTTTGATACCTCTTTGGAGGCATACATGATATAATATGTTATAGCCTTTTAGCTTAGCACCTCAATGCTCCTAGAATTTCTATTTTCTCCCATAGTACTTGAGTCTTATTTTACTAAGAGTGCATTGGATAATAATTTTAAACACAAAAGAAATATGATAACTTAAAGAAAATGTTAAAACTTGTATGCTATTATATTAGTATGAATTATCATGTTCTCGTATACTAATATATGTTATTAACTAACATGAATATATGAAGAACATGGACCATAAAACGAGCATAAAAAAATACTAAAAAACTAAAATGAATATATGAAGCTTGTTGAGCCATGTCTTGTAGGTCCTCCCTAGAAAAGGTGGGTATAGCACTTTCTAATTGAGATTACTAAGAAATTATATGCTTACGCGATGTTGTTCATGTGAGCAGATATATGCTTTCAGATTCTCGAAGCCATCTGGACTTGGAAGCACTATCAACAAGTTGTCAAGAGTACGATTTCAAGTACTTGTATCTTGTGGCATGTATCTAGGATGGGTTTATGTTTGGTAATGTTATTAGATTGCTTTTTGGTGTCATGAGTAGTTGATATTAGATTGATGTTTTGGAGGCTCCTATATTTTAGTTGAATCTAATATATATTAAGGTCTTAGCTATGTTGGCATTCATAGTGCCTTTCATTCACTTTATCAATGTCTTGAATGTCATTAAGCTAGGTTTTCATGTTAAACTTAAAGTATACTTGAAGCATGTTATATAATACTATATATTTGGAGGTGTTTTAGTAGGTGTTCTTAGTGTTTAAAACTTGATTTTTGAGTTTCCTAAGTCCATGTTTTGATACCAAGCCTCTAGGTTCCAAAACAAGTGATTTTCTAGGTATTTTTGGATCCTTAAAAACTTCTACTGGTACAAGTTATAACACCCCTCATTCGTCTCCGTCATCGAGATCAAATTATGAAATGGTACAGTATAAAATAAATCAATTACGAACAATTAATGGTAAAATTATAGTAAATTTGATCATATCAAGCATTCAATACTATTTTAAACCTTTTTTCAAGTATTGAACGAGCTTACGTAAGCTCTAAGGTTGACTCGAGAACGAACAGGGATCAAGCTGCAACATTTTCAAAAGATAAGGACACTTAAACAAAATAGAGGTCACATGGCCATGTAACAAACTGGAGTCGTGTGGATCAAACACAAAAAATTTCATCAAAAGTCACACCACTATGTGGTTGGGCCATGTAACTAACTGAGGTAATGTAAAATCTAGATGATCAAATCTGCAGTACCTACACGGGTGTGTGGCCAACCCTTGTGACAACCGAGAACCGTGTGATTCTAATGCCTCCTAGTTACCAGTCGACACACGATCGTGTCACCAGTCCATGTGTGACACATGATCGTGTAGGCAGGCCATGCCAAAAAGTATGCCATTTGGTGCCTACTTCATACCAACTCTAAAATGTAACCACAAAATGCATTTTAACAATTATAAACCTGTTCAAAACGTACCATTTCCATACCAAAAACTAACATTTAATTATCCAATCAATTTTTAAAACCAATATGCCACATTTGGCACCAAAACACAACAAGATTATATGAACTACTTTAACCATTCCAATTATTGAATCCCTTTCATGTCATACATTCAATCCATGCCATAAGTAACATGTATGCAATAACCTATTGATCATGTCAATCCATATTTGCATACCAAAATACTAAAACATTAAACATAAGGATTTTATCACATCCAAAAGTTGCCATAAATGTTCAAACATCAATTATACCATAAATATCTTAACATTACAACCATTTGACACTCCTATGTGAATGTCACATATAACCAAGATCAAAAAATCAAAAGTCTACCGAATCAGAAGATGGATGCTGTGAGCTTCTAGTAGATTCGATCGCCCCGTTTCAAATGTCCAAAATCTATAGGGAAATGCAGATATGATGGAGTAAGTATTACAAATACTTAGTAAGATCACACGATATAAACAATTAACTTACCTTAACCATTCAATAGATATACTAAACATTATTTAAAATCAAGTCCACCTAACATAACTTAATACAACAACATCAAGGTGAGTTTGATCCATACTTGATCACACAACATTTCAATTACAAGCAAAAATTCTATATCATCTATATTCAATTTCACCACCATTCAATCATATGGAAATATACTCAATCTTTGTCCTTAAATTCTCTATTTCACTACTTAAGATCAATAGACATAATTCAAATTGTTCAACTTCCACATTTCTGCACTATGAATGTCACCTAATGAAACACCGTAAAAAAAGTCAAATACACTGGTATTAATCACATCTGATGCTCATCCAAGCTAAACATATCCACTTGTGTCAGTTTACCCATTTGGGCTAAACCTTTTATCGACATATTAAATAGCCTGGCCAGGGCTGTATATACATGAAAGGTTACCCGTCCAGGCTAAACTTATAAAACGACATCAGATTACTCGTCTAGGATGAACACTTCGATCGAGTAATCTTCTCCACGATCCTTAAGCTCACGTCTACTGAGTGTGGGCTCACTTCGAATCAGAAAATATTCCACAAAATTACCAGTGGGGCAAATTTTTGATTTCTCTAAACATTTGGATTAAGTTGTAAATAAGAAAAATATCTTTAGAAATCTTCTAAAATAATTTCTTCAAAGAATTTTCTTTCTACAGCTTTTTCTTGAATTCAAATGTGTGAAAAATAATGAGCCATCAATCTATTTATATAAGAACAGTTTAGAGAGTTCAATTATGATTAAACTTAATCACTTTAATATTATATTAATATAATATTTATCTATAAGATAAATAATAAATTAAATTTAATATTAAAATGGTCACTTTAAGATTAAATTAACAAAATACTATCGAGATAAGTATCAAATTAAATTTAATACTAAATCTAGTAAAATAATATTATTTTTAGAATAGTTAATCTAAAATCAAATTACAGATAGAGTCTCAGTAGGAATGTGATTCTTCCACTGCTCAACCATTGAAGGACTACCCGCTGGTCACCAGAATGTCACCGTCGCTGCCTCCAACACCGTCGTGTCTAGTGGTGCCATCGTAGGTGTGACACCCTCACAACACCCCAAGTCAGTTTAGTTTAGACCAGTAATGGCCCAACTAGTCCGTCCAACCACTGGTTGGACCGTCGGCCTGATTCGATTAGTTTTTGGGTTTCGGTCTTGGGTTTGGGTTCACGGACCCAATTTTTTTATCTTAGGTCTAATTTTGAAGTTCAATTACTCATTGGACCAATTATCTGACTTGAAAATTAATTTTTAAAATTATCATATGAATTGTAATTAATTTGATTAATTTAATTTTATATGATCAAAATTAATATTCCCAAAAATTATTTAGATTTTCCAAATTGGTTTTTCAAGAAAATTTATTAATCAAATTCTCTAGTTGAACAATTCTTACGATCGCGTAACTTAATTCCACATAGAATAAATCAAATCAATTAAATTATTTCCAAAGTCAGAATTTTCTTCTGATTTGAATGCAGTTTGATCGAGCTTTTATTGAGCTAGCGGAGGGACCAATCGGACATATACAATTAGGCTCGAGTAATTGCAATTATGTCTAGAAGCATCATTCCAATAATTCAAAATTTACTTAATCATGAAGTCAATCTTCTAGAAGTACCATGATGGAAAACTCCTTATTGTATACTCTTTATGAAATAAATTCATCCAACTATTTTGTCCAATGACCTCGTCATGTGTGTGTTACCCTCATATTCTTTGAGTTAAATTCGCTCACTCAATACAATCCTATTTTATCTCATTGTCACCATTGTATCTTCTTAATGATTAATATGATCACTATCAACGAATGAATGTGATAAATTGTTTGTTCGAGAACAAGCAACCTGTGGCAACGTTCTATATTTATTAATCCATACAATGCCAATGAGAGGATATCGTTAAATCTTTAATTAATCTATGAATTCCATTGTTGCTAGTAAAGTCATGTCATACACAAGTCATGTACCCAACATACCGACTATGGGCTCGATCATCTTTAAAGCATAAGCCTCCACTTATATCAAAGCACATGAGTTACATACTCATAGTTAGTGGCTAACTCAAGATCATGAACGTCACAAGTGAATTAATTTGCAAATGGATTCAAAATTAATTCAACTTGGGTCCAGTCCAATGTATTATTACGCTAATGAATACATCTATGTCTCTAATCGTGGAGTCAACTACTTCGATAGCCAAGACTAGCCATCTCCCTAATTGAAATTGTAGACGACATAATAATCCTTCTAGGTATTTGAATCAAATGCTCACTTTGATTCTTTTCAGGATTACGGACTCATTAAGATTATCTACTGAAGTAAGTTGTCTTTCTCACAATGTAAACATTCTTACAATGCCACTTATCATCAATTTGAACTTAGACAATCAATAAGTTAATATTTGTTTGTCATAATTTTGCTATGCATGCAAAACATGAAAGACAAAAATACAAAAGACATAATAGTGAAATGTGAAATTAACTTTATTTATTTATTCATCGTTCAAATACATAGAAAAAATTACATGTTTACTATAATATGGGCACATTTCCTAACAAACAGGTATTGTACCATCAAGATCGGAGTTTTAAATACAAGTAAGCTAATACGGATAAAGTGTACACTATGCCAAGGGATAAGCGAATTGACCTAACACCGACTTTCAATGATGAATGTCAAGCCTATTCACGTTGGGTGAAAGAGGTACTCATTATGTCACCAAAATAAAAAAATAAAAAGAGGTACTCATCAAGTTCTTTGAACTTACAATTGTGTTGTTATGCTAAAAGGGACCCGACCAGAATCGGTCGAGTGTAGACAAATTTTGTCATTCAGTTGTAGAATGTATACAGTGGGGAAAACTTGAGGTGGAACCTCAAGTCTCTATCAAATTCGTGTCTAACTATAATTAGAAAGTAAAATTTTAAATTTAAGCTTATAGTTAGCAAAGTGAAGATTATCTGGTAAATACTTTGTGTGCAATAAATAAGTTTTAGAATTGATAGTATTTCATATGTAACTTTAGAATAACCAAATTGAATAAATTTCACTTACTTAATTATGAAATCTAAACATATGTGGCCTTGACGTGTAAATAAGTGAGTTATGGTTTAAATTTCATTAAGTATAACGAGAGGTTTAGTGAATAATTTGTCTTTGATTAAGCAATATAATGGTAGATTCGGGTCTTGCCTATAGCACCCCATAGCCCGGATTCAGTGAGCGGGTCGTGTAACACCCCTTACTCGTATTCAATGCCAGAACAGAGTACGAGGCATTATCGGACTTATAACACGAACAAACATACAATTTCGGGTCATAAATTTTCGTCCAAATAAAATCCATTTGCATTTAATCACAAAGTCCCTGATATGAGCCTACGAGGCCCAAAACATGCATTGGAAGTGGTTCGGGACTAAACTGAGAACTTTAGAAAATTTTATGAAACATAAAAAATTTTCCACTAAACAAGGGTCACACGCCTGTATAGATATGGGACACGCCCATGTGGGCAGGCCGTGTGGTCACACACACCCGTGTCTCGACCCCGTGTAACTCGTTGACTTGTAACACATGACCAAATTGAGATCACATGGCCAAGTCACACGCTAGTGTGCTACGTTGTGTGGAAAATTAATTTTCACAAAATAGGTGCAGACTTAACATGACCAGGGCACACGCTCGTGTTCGAGGTCGTTCCATCCACAGGCTGAGATACACGCCTGTGTCTCTGCCCGTATACTCAATTTAAGCATTATGTTTCTCAAAACTAAGGTGCAGGGGACACACGGCCTAAACACATGCCAATGGAACTGATCGTGTATAACACAGCCTAGACACACGCCCGTGTGTCTACCCGTGTGGACAAAATAAAGGCTATTTACCAAGCCATTTTGCCACCCTTCAATGCACACGCCTACACAACATAACATAACACCAATCCAAGCATATGCATACAACCAAATATCCACAACCAAGACATTAACACATCATTCATGAAAGGCATCATTATATGAATATGCTTATAACCAATATTGGCCCATTTCCAATGGCCTTATACAAAATGATCATCTAACCATTATAGGCCAACACATTTGGCTAAATCAATTATGACACATATAACAAAATGACCAAGTTTGTATACATGCCATAAATTCAAAATACTAAGATCATCAATACCCAAAATGAGAGTTTGATAGTGTGATTCGAATCTCCAACGATCTCCAATCCGAGCTAGCTTGGCGACACTATAAAACATGGAAAAAAATAAATGGAGTAAGCTAAATAGCTTAGTAAGCTCGTATGCAAGAAAAAAGCAAACCTTACCACACAGATAACATTCAAATAATATAACATGATTAAATGTAAATTTACCATAGTCTCATATTCATAATTCATTCCATCATAACTTACCTCACATTTATCAATTTACTAATCTAATAATCATAAGTTTCAAGCACATACCTTTACCATCTCGTAATGGTTTTACACATAATCTCATCTTTGACATACCCGTAACCACTCGGAATAACAATGTCGGATACTCGGGAAATTTTGCACACTAGGTGCCACATATGTAGTCAAAGCTATCCAAGTCTCATATCAAATAATCGCTCGCTCTCAAGCTATCGACGGGTCTGCTCACACAAGCTATCAATCAAGACGTAGCTACACGGTGTTGCTCACATAGGCTGTCAAGTATCCACAACATATACCGGTATACTCAGCCACCGATAGGACGTACGAGACCAGCACTCGGATCACATAATCACATAACACATGGTAACCCTAGTGACATGTCACTTGTATCCTAACCTATTCCTAAGGTTCAAACGGGATTTTCTTGCTTGTCGAATCCTTGTCGGACTCGTCCATAAAGTTAAACTCATCCACATATTCAAATATACAGTTCATGCAATATTAAGGCATTTATATACAATTATTTTAAAGCTTATTTTTAACATACGAACTTACTTCGGTACAAAAATTACGAAATGGACCTAATCGTCAAATACTTTGTTTTTCCCCTGATCTAGGTCCGAACCTCATTTTTCTTGATCTATAATAAAAAAAATTAACTCAATTAATATTCACATTATTCAATTTAGCCCAAAAATTATATTATGGCAAAATTACAATTTTGCCCTAACTTTTCAACTTTTTACACTTTAGTCCCTAGGCTTGTAAAATGAATTTCTTTCAATTTCTTCATTACCCAAGCCTAGCCAAATCTTCTTCATGCTCATAAAAGCTCACATTTTTCATTTATTCACATTTCTACACACATTTTACAACTTTTACAAATAAGTCCCTATTTGACATTTTCATAAAAAAAATCACTTAGTAAATATGGTTTATCTAACACCAAACATACATTTTCTACCATTAAACATCAAAATAAAAAAATATCTAACATGGGTAAAATTTTAGACTTTAATTTTCTTTCAAATTAGTCCTTGAAATAGCTAAGTCAAGTTACAACATTCACAAAAACATAAAAATCATTAAAAACGGGCCAATGACGGACTTACAATCGAGCTTGGAAGTGGCTAAAACCCTACCTATGGACTCTTTGTGAATTTCGGCTATGGGAGGATGAAATTAGGAAGATGACATCTTTTTATTAGTTAATTTTTTTCTTTATTTGAGAAATGACCAAAATGCCCTTAATGCCTAACTTTGAAATTTCACCTAGCCATGTCCATTTTTGTCCATCTTAAGGTATAATGGTCTAATTGCCATTTAGGGACCTCCAATTTAAAATTTCATTACAATTGAGTACCCATAGCTTCTAGAAACACATTTTGCACTTATTGCAATTTAGTCCTATTAGTCAAATTGGACACTCTATCTATAAAATTTCTTAAAGAAAATTTCATACTATCATTAAATCATACTATAAACCTTAAATAAATAATAAAATAATTATTTCTACTTTGAATCTGTGGTCCCAAAACCATTATTCTGATTTGACCCTAAAACAGGCTGTTACAGGTCGGGTATGGGGTGCTACACTCTTTTTTTTTTCACTTCTGCTGATGAGAAGAATTATTATGACAACCCTTTTGACAATGATGGAGCCACTTACCATGTCCTTATCCACAATTATGCATTTCAAATTTATTATTTATTATTGTTTTCATTTTAGGGAATTAAGTTCTTGTTGTTCCAGCTTCATTATTTTTCATTAATGGCTCCTTATTTTATCTAACCACAAGTAAACATGATATTAATTCAAAATATTTCTCAAAACCTTTTTTCACTATATTGTTGGTACAAAAGCATATTTGAAGCATGACAAGTTGAAAACAGTTGTTTAGCAAGTCCTTGTTAGAAATATTTTCCCCCACGTAATTTTAATTAAGAAATTCTCTTAAATACTACAAAGTTATACTCATCCACAATTTTAAAATCTTGCAACTTTAAGTGCATCCAATTATAACAAGCTTTAAGTAGAATTATTGTTTTCTTATGGTTATATATTTCTTTTAAATTATCCACAATTCAAGTTGGTCCTCACAGTCAAATATTCTACTTTAAACTCTTCGCATACAATTTTAATCAAATTTCAAGTCTTTAAACATCTTCATTAACTAAGAACTATGTAACTAAATCTTTAAGCACATATATTATGCATGTATTATAACTCAATAATAATAATAAACTTAACTTAAAAAAATAAGCCTGAAAAGAATATTTTTTAGAAAAAAAAACAAAAATAAAATTCACCAAATATCTAATGAAATTTGTGTGCAACACTAAAAACATACCAAATCAGATAAACTGGTATTATAAATTTCTCCGCGCATGACAACAAAAACCTTCTATAATTACTTCACATTTTTGTACAGGTCTCTACCTTTCCTTATATAAGCTATTAACTGATTGGGAACTAGTGGACTCAGCCTCTACGTATATCAGTACACCCGTTGCTTCCTAAGATTTCCTAACAATTTCATTAGGATCAAGCATATGCGAAAAAGCTCTAGATGCTATGAGGCTCCTTGATGGTCAGGTGGCTACTCCAATCACACTCGCAGGAGCAATTTTCCTAGCCAATGCTCATCCCTTTCTCACTCAGGTCCCTTGTAACATTGTTGCCATCCCATCAACATTTTCCCTCGACAACACCAACCGCAACACAGTAAACGGTTGCTTTGTGGGGTTTGACGTGGAAGAGCCGAGCAGCCGACAAGTGGTTACCCTAGGCAAGCTGAGTGGCATACGATTCATGAGCATATTCAGGTTTAACCTTTGGTGGAGTACCCACTGGGTTGGAAGCAGTGGAAAAGAGATGGAGTACGAGACTCAGTTCATGATTTTGGACTAGTCTGACCTGGGTCGCCCTTCTGTTATTCTGCTTCCACTCGTTGAAGGCTCCTTCGGTACTTCTCTTCAGCCTGGGGTTGGTGACAACGTCGACATTTGTGTTGAAAGTGGGTCCACAAAGGTCTGCGAATCCAGCTTCAGGAGTTGTGTGTACATGCATGTTGGCGATGATCCATATAATCTTGTTAACGAGGCCATGAAGGTGGCTAGGCTCCATTTGGGATCATTCAGGCTCATGGATGAGAAAAGGTCACCAGGTATTGTGGACAAATTTGGTTGGTGCACTTGGGATGCCTTTTATCGTAACGTAAATCCTAAAGGGGTGTGGGATGGGGTCAAGGCGCTACAAGAAGCAGGGTGTGCCCCTGGAATGCTCATCATTGATGATGGCTGGCAATCCATATGCATCGACGATGATCCAATTGAAAAAGAAGGCATCGACCGAGCGGCTGTTGGTGAAGAAAAGCCATATAGGCTTGTTAAATTTCAAGAGAATTATAGATTTAAAGATTATGAGAGTACTATAAAACTTTCTAATAAAGGAATGTGTGCCTTTATTAAGTCATATAGGCTGTATGCAATATTGTAAGGGATAGGGTAGGGTTAGTTCCAACCGAGCTGGCCCACCAAATGTACGAGGGCCTTCACTCTCAGCTTAAGTCAGTCGGGATCCACGGCGTCAAGATTGATGTGATTGAAGTAAACTCCTCATCATCAACTCTTTTCGTTTTTGTTACATTTTATAAAGCTTTGTTGGAGCTTACACTGTTCTTGCTTGCAGGTGCTTGAGTTGCTATCAGAAGACTATGGTGGTCGCGTGGAGCTCGCTAAAGCTTATTACAATGCTCGAATGGTTTCTCTGAGGAAACACTTCAATGGAAATGCTGCCATTTCAAGCATGCAACAAGCCAGCGACTTCTTTTTCCTTGGAACAGAAACCATTGCCCTTGGGCGTGTTGGTATGTCTTCAAAATATATTTCTACTTATAAACCAATGCAATCAACCAGCTTTCATCTTTTTGCTGATATAAGAAATTTCAAATCTGTAGGAGATGATTTTTGGCATAATGATCCCTTCGGGGATCCAACTGGGGGATTTTGGCTACAGGCTATGAAGCATGGACACGGACACGCAATACGGGTACGACACGATACGGATACGGTGATACGGTAATTTTTAAAAATTGAGGACACGGATACGGTAGGATACGACAATAAAAAATATTTTTATTATTTTTATATATTTTTTTTTATGTTAAAATAATCACTGTAAATGAAAATATTGATATTTTTCATTAATATATAATCAATTCTTTTCCATATTTAAGCTTTCTTATCATTACATCAAATATGACAAAATATAGTAATTTATTGTCTCATATATTTTTATTATAATTACTTTAACTATTTTTATATTACTATAATTTATTTTACTTTCTTACCCCATTATAAGTTATACAATACATTAACTTTTTTTTTTTTACAAATAAAGCTGATATTCGTTCGCCCAAGGTGATAAAAGCTTCAGGAACAAAACAAATGAAAAGAAGGAACAAAAGCATTAAAAGCATGCACACAGGAAAATTAAAAATAAAAAAGATTTAACAGTTTTTTTTTCTCTTTCTTACGCAGGCACTATAATCTTCTATATTTTCTTCCCCATTTACCCCTTTTTTGCCTTCAAATTTACCATTCTTACCTTTGCTCTGTATTTCATTCTCTGTAGAAAAAAAAAACCCTAGCATCATCATTCATCAGCTTCATATAAGTAAACTAGATATGTTAAAAAATCCCCTTTTTATCTGTTTACCAAAATTTGATTCTTGTTTATGGGTTTTTGCCGTTTCTGATCTAGGCTAAAGTAAAGTTTGGGAGTGTCCTTTTTTGACACGTTTCAAGCTGTGTCCGGTACGTATCCGGCCGTGTCGGCGGCGTGTCCGTGTCGGACACCGGTACGACACCGGTACGAGGGGATTTTCCCCGTGTCCGTGCTTTCTAGGCTACAGGGATGTCACATGGTGCATTGCGCCTACAACAGCCTTTGGATGGGCAACTTCATACTTCCTGACTGGGATATGTTCCAATCATACCACCAATGTGCTGAACTCCATGCTGCATCACGAGCTCTCTCTGGTGGACCAATTTATGTAAGCGACTCTGTTGGAAAATACAATTTCAATTTGCTCAGAAAAGTGGCATTGCCAGATGGGTCTATTCTGAGATGCGAACACTATGCGCTTCCCACAAGAGATTGTCTGTTTGAAGATCCATTACATGACAGTAAAACAGCGCTCAAGATTTGGAACCTCAACAAAGTAAGTCATTAGTTTACTTTACAACAACTTCAGCAAAAAAGGAAATTTGAGTATTCTATTCTCATAAGTATGTTCTTGTTTGTAATGCAAACAGTTTTCAGGAGTTTTAGGAATATTCAATTGTCAAGGAGGAGGGTGGTGCCCTGGCTCACGAAAAATCAAAAGCTTCCCTGAGTTTGCAGTCCTGGTGGATTGCTTTGCAAGTCCTAAAGATGTTGAGTGGAGCAACGGAAAGAACCCGATTTTTGTGGAAGGTGTTAGCATGTATGCTATCTATATGTATCAGTCAAAGAAGCTGAAGCTCATGAAGTGGTCACAGAAATAAAGGTCACACTCGAGCCACTCAAATTCGAGCTACTTATAGTTTCACCAGTGAAAATCTTACCTCAAAAACAGATTCAAATCGCTCCAATTGGACTAGTAAACATGCTTAACTCCGGCGGCACAATTCAGTCATTAGCATTTGATGTTGACAAAAATGTGGTCAGAATTGGAGTGAAAGGGAGGGGAGAACTGAGGGTGTTCGCATCAGAAAAGCCATGGGGTGATAGGATTGATGGGAGACGTGCTGAGTTTGGCTATGATGAACAGATGGTTACAACTGAAATCCCCTGGGTCAATTCCACCATTCCATTAACCGTAGAGTACTGTTTTTGACTGATACTACTCTTAAGCTCAACTGCAAATCTCTCTTTTCTATGTGTACTCGAAAATCCGATGTTGTGTATAGCTGAATCTGGTTTTAAGGGTATTTCGAAATTTGATGTTGAGAACTATATGTTGTATTTTCTGGACAGGCCTTCTTTTTTCTCTTACTGGTTCTTTCATTCTTTTGTCTCTCCTAATTTATCTAATCTCTCTTTTCTCTTCTTTTTCTTTTTCTTTTTTTTTTTTTGAGAGGATTTGGCTATTGTTCACTTTTCGGATCACGAAACCTTTTACCTGGGGAGGTCCAATAGTAATTTTTATCTCTCTCAATTATTCATATTCATTTTATACAAGGTCTAGAACACAAATTTTCTTATATCAACAACAATGTCAATATCAATTGAATTAACACTTAATCAATCTTTTAATTTCTAGTTTTAAACACCCCTCCCTCAATAATTGTTGCGAAAAGCTTACTTTTTCTTTGCATTTTTTTAATAAAAAGATGGCAAAATTTTTATTATTTTCACCTTAAAAAACCTTTTATTAATTTGAAATATTGAAAAGTGAGAATCGACGCACTCAAAGAAAAAAAAGAAAAAAAAATAACTAGAAAACAATTTTTTTTTCATCTTAGCAGTTTTTATCAACTATTCTATTAGTGATTCATCTAAGGTAGGTTTGTGTTGATTTTTGTGAAATGATTAGTAGATTTGAAGATCTAAATTGTGAATAATCAGATTTTTCATTCAAGTACTGTAGCTTCGGGATTTTAGTTTCAAAGCCATGCTTGTTTTGAGCGATTTCTGACTTTTCTATCTTGTTTGCTTCAGATTACTTAAGAGCTTTATTGAAGTTATATACTCTTTATAGTGTGAAATTTGTTATACCCCTACTTGGAAGGGACACGTGGCATCATGAGAAGGTACCAAAGAGGCATTCATGGACGACCCTCAGCCTCGCATCAGTTACCTCCCCACTTGAGGAGTATTCGGATGGACCACAATCTTACAACACTTAGTTGGTCACTAGGTGATCAGTTGCCTAGAAGCATCATCATCCCAGCAACCGCTTTTAGTTGAAAACACTTACTTCAAAGAGGGGACCACCTAGTGGAACAGCGGAAATGTGTAAGTGTACACAATCGTAACAAGTAATAAAGTGACAAGTAAATGTCGAGTTATCGTACACACAGGAACTGTAAAAGAATTATTTATGAATGTAATTAAAACACTTTGGTGAGGTAAAAAATAATTTGGTTTTGGAAGATGAATTAAAACTAATTAAAAACTAAGTAAAATAATAAAAATAAAACGAAGAGTTCTAATGCACGATTTCAATTAAGATTTAATCAAGATGATATAATTGTGTTGGATTAATTACATCTTTTTAACTTAGAATTATTAAATTCATGCTTATGTTGTTACGAATAAATTCATGGCAACTCAGAAAAATTGTTAACTATTGCTCATACATACTTATTAAATTCAATTAATCTCTTGCATATTCCCATGTCAATTCAAACAATTAACTCAATTTAATAAACATATAAAAGATTATGTGAAGTAACAAGGTAGCCATACCTTGAAACAATTTAATCACAGCAATCTTGCAAGTTATGTAAGGCATATGTATTGCCAAATACAATGCTAATTCAAGCTTCAGCTACCTTAGAAGAATGAACATGCACTGATTAAGTACTGAGTCCATTAATTATAATTTCAATGCGTTTAATAATTAATTCATTAGTTATCTAACAATTATAATGCAAGAATAACTTAGGCATGATTTTACTTAATCAAGCATTTTTATCGAGGCCTAAAACAGCATAAACACAACTTTAATAAGTTAAGCAAGAAAAATATAATCAACCCAACACGAATTAAATTCAAGCTAAATTGATTAAAATAACCATTTCAACAATAATAATATTTATAGATATGTTCATCATAAAAACAACAGAAATTAAAAAGATAGGGAATAAGAAGGCAAATCCGATGTTTCTCAGTGGCTTGACTGATTGCTCCATTCTTCGTCTCCGTTGTCTTCGCCGAGCAAGGCTTCTATGAATCATTGATTGCTGCCTAAGATGGCTGAAGAACACCTCTTTTTCAAGAGAGGAAATCGACACAAGAACTACAGGAAAATAGAGTGGAAAATGGATAGAAAAGAGAGTGGAGAGGAGAGGAATGAATGAGAGAATGATGGATGTTGAGGGATGAATAAAATGATCAGCAAGGGGTGGCTTTTATAGCTGATTGTGGCTCTAAAAATAGCAAATTCCAGCGGCTAAAGAGCCCCCCTATGGCCTACCACACACATTGAGAAATTCAACTTTGCTATTTTAGGCATGGGGCAAATCTACAAAGCCACAATTTAAGGTGGGGTTTGAATGCAATTTGGAGGTCTTTCAAGGGCCTTTTTGCAAGCATATTTAATCAGCTAAAATGCTTATTTGGGTCAGCCTATGGTCGGTTCTGGTCAGCCCAATTAGTGGCTGGTTCGGTTCACTCCATACGGTTCGACCAGTAAGGTTCAACTGGACCCTTTCTCCATAATTAATTAAAAATAATTTATTTAGCCCAAATTAAATGGGGAATAAATTAAAATTAATTAAATTATGAATAAAAACACATTTCTGGACCGTTTTAGGCTAGAAATTAATTGGCCTCGATACTTCAAATTGCTTCTCGGTTTGTTCTTCTCACAGTGTCCGCCAGGCCATTTTTTGCCCTTTATGCAATTCTGTAAAAAATAACCAAATTTAATTAAAATTAACTATAAAATTAATTAAAATTAATTAAAATTCATGATTTTCATATTTTTAAAACAATTTAATTATTTTATAATATTTAATTATTTTTTGACAAGAATTTAACCGGAATAGCATGATTTTAAGTCAAAAAGGGCATGAAAAAGTATATAAATTTTTGTGTTTCCACACCCCCAAACTTAATTCATTGCTCGTTCCGAGTAATGCACAAAATTTGAAAAGAATTTCTCAGAAACACTTTTAAAAACCTTCTTCAGAACAACATTGTTCTCAAAATTATGAATTTGATATATTCATGCTCAAAAAAATAAGAAATTTGATCATTATGCTACTCAAGTGTTCATATTATTCAAATTAATCTCAACAATTATTACAATAGCAAAATTAGACTAAATGTTTCTTAATAAAGACATGCTAATTCCTACCAATTTAATTTTTTATCCCTTATTCAAGATTAAGCTGCAATCATTAAGCTTAACTATGTCTTCATATGTTGAACAAAACAATTTCTCTCCACTAATGTAGGTAACATTGGAACTTCGAATCAATAGGTCTTTAACAAGGTTGTAACGTGCCTGGGCTTAGGGGTAGGTAAAAAGATAGATAAATTTCAGCTAAAAACCCTAGACTCAGTGTAAATCGAACCTTCAGGAATTTTTACCTTCAACCACCAACTTTCACATGCTCTTTTTTCAAATACATGTGCTCTTTTTTTTTTTTAATTAAGCACTTGCTTTATGCATACAATTTTTGAGCATTTGATATTTCTTTTCAACTCCCCCAAACTTATTTTCAACGATATTCTTGAATAGTACTGAGTCTAGCGTTTGGGACAATTTAAAGATAATTAAGAGAAACGTGATGGGCTAAATTTGTATAGGTTCCAAAATAAAATTAAGCCATATAGTCTCAAAGTGGGGTTTCAAAGGATAAAATTTACCGTGGTGGGCTTGAAAGGCTCAAACGGTCCAAACGAAGTTGCCTAAATCATTTCCAACATTCCATGCTTCTTAGGATTTCGCCTTAAGAAACTACTAAGTCAATTCTAAAAACTTAAACTTTCATGCAAGCCTAATTTTTCGTAAGGAACTAAATATTTTATGGTACGAATTTGCATGATTTATCAAAAATACATTCATATCATTATTAAGCTAACATAATTAATTATTGAAATAATAGAACTTTATTAATACTAAAGTTTAGCATACTTAACAAATTCCAAATTATTGAGCAAAATATATCCTAACCATAATTAAAAGAAAATTTCATTCTGAGTAGGAATAATTCAAATTTTCGGTCCCCCCTACTTAAGGTGAACAATGTCCTCATTGTTTAAAGTGAATAGATACTATACACCAGGTAGGATTCTAAAAAAGAGGAGGTGAGTCAAATTGACTGCTTAAGTACCAAGTTCTTTCTAAATCCAATCCTAGACATGTATATACCTATTGCCACACTTTATACTTTGCGACTTGTTCGAATTTTCTTCATGATTCCTATCTCTTGTTTTATTATGCAGAAATAAAAATTCCTAATTTACCTAATCCTAAAGTAACCTAAAAAAAAATTAAATAAAGTCAAGATACTCCCCTTTTCATTTATTTGTCGATCCTTTCGAAACCGACTCATCTTTTGCTCCATCATTATTGCCTTGGCATGAATCGTTTTACTCCTTCTTCGATAACGAACTCCATGGTTCAAACATAAAATCTGGAAACTCAGGCACAAAGATAAATGGGTCATTGTAAATTTTCCTAAGGGCACTCCTCATTGAGTCATCCCTTAATTTTGAGTATCTCCAGTAGGCTTGTTGCTACCATTGCATGTGTTGTATTAAGTCCATTAGCTTTAACAGTTCATCTCGAACATTTGAACTGGGTGGTGGAGCTCCAAACATCGAAGTTTCGAATTCAGGTTCAACTTCTTGTTCCATTGGTTCTGCTTCATCAGGGATTTCAGCTTCTTGTACTGGCTCGTTCTTTGTGGAATCATCTTCTTCTTCTTCAGGATCCTCATCTTGCTGTTGTAGAACAGAATCTCCAGCTATTCAATAGAGGTCCCAATCAATGATTGTGCCTTGGCTGTACTGTGCCTTGACTATACCCTGTCTTCTTTACATTTGCAAGAATTTCAGATTTTAAGCAGAGAATAGTTATTGTAAAGGGAAAATAAGCTGGGCCAGAACGTTTAATAGCACAATTCCGTATTTCTCTCAAGATGATTTTGCCCACATCAATGGTCTTCCCAGTTAGAATTGAGTATAATAGGACCATTCGCTCTAATGAGATTGTAGTCCCATGCAAGCTAGGCATAAGGCTGAAACGGATAAAATAGAACCATACATTTGCGAGTGGTGTCAAATATTCTCTTTGACAAGTATGGATTCCTTGTTTTGACACAGACCACTTAGACCCTAGAACTGTAAGTTCCTCAAGAATCTCTTACAATTTCTCAGGTTCGATGTTGCTCATCAAATAATAATATTCATCGCTTTCGAAATCAGGTAATTCAAAGAAATCATTAATAGCATTTGAGTTTATGGGTACCTTGATTCCTCGAACTGGGACTTTATTTAACTCGCTTGAGGTTAAGTTGGCATAAAACTCACGAACTAGTTCTTCATCCACATTAGGTCTCTTTTCACAGAACAATTCTCAACTGAGGGCTTCAGCAACTTGACGAATACGTGTCATAAAGTCTCTATAGTTGCTTTCCTTCAATGTGAAGCCTTTTTCAGGATGCATCTGTTGATTTTTGAAAATGTTTTCATACCTCAATTTGGCTTCTTCACAGTGGAACTTGTTTTGTGTTTCATTAATTTGGACGGAGGCACGAGTTCTCTTGCGAGGCATAATTGACCTGAACATGAGATGGAAAAATTTATTCTCCCAAATTTAATTCATAAAATTTATTAATAATTCAACGAATTGAAAAATTAAACAATTTAATAAAATTAAAAATTAAAAGGAAATTAAACCTTACCACCTTTTAAAAATATAATACCTCTTAAAAGAAATAATAATGAAGAAATAGATGATAAATTAAAAGGAGGAAGGTTTGGTTTAAAGGTTTGGTGTGGGTGTGTGCCGCACAAGTGCTAGGGCTCAACAAGGGTGTGTGGGCTTGGTGCGGGAGCAGTGCGCTGCAAGGCCTGGAGTGGGGCGTGTGTTGCGGCCTGGACTAGGAAGTAACAGCAGAGGCCTTCGGCAAACAGGATATGCGCGTGGACTAGGCGCAACAATGGCGCACGCGAGCTGGAGCGCTGATGACGCGACCTGGGTAGCTTGGTGGACCGGATCAGTAGGCGCACGAGTGGAAGCTGGGCGCTGAACGACTGCTGGGTGGTGTTGCGGCTAGGGGCTTGTGGCACTAGGTGTTTTGGGACTTTGGGTGATGCATGGATGGGAAAAATAAGATGGTATTTATAGCATGATTAATAGGAACTAGAATGGAACTCTTAGTATAATTTAATAATTAGAATAAGAGTCTAATTCTAATCGTACTCAAAATTAACAACAATTAATAATTAAATATATGCATATGAAATTATCAATTGCTATTAAATTATTAAGATAAACATAAAATAAAATTAATCCTAATTCTAAGCTAAGTTGATAAAAATTAATATATAAATTATAATGAATATAATTATATATATATTAAGATTTATCAAATTATTAATAATAGTAAAAAACATTTATTCTAGATGCTTTTTGAAAATATTTACAAAGAAATGCACCTAGTTTTTATTATTTACGAAAAGAGCAATCAAATTTTAAAAATAATTCAATTAAGTCCCTAGACTTAATGAAAATTAAAAATTGAGTTGCAAATTAAAAATTGGATCAAAATTGACCCTGTTATTTGAAAAACAAAAAAAAATTATTTTGTTGATTAGGGAATAATTTCTTGGGAAATTATGTTAAAATAAATTCCCAAGAAAGATTGGAGGGGTCACAAAACGGTTCCGCTTAAGTTCCAACCTCCTAGACAGAATTTATTTAATCATATTAAACCCAGAAAATAGACCCTAAATTATTTATTAAACAAAACACGAAATATTAAATATCTGGTAAAATGAACGAGATGTTATCCCGTTCGATTTTATCCCCTCAATAATGTTTCAAACGCTGAGCATTAACTCGGAAATTACCTTCCTTACCTTCGAGTTCAACAACTCCGTATGGATAGACTCGGTGAATCGTAAATGGACCGGACCATTGTGATTTTAGCTTACCTGGAAAGAACTTCAATCTAGAGTTGAACAGCAATACTTGTTGACCTGCTTCAAATTCTTGAACTCGAATGTGCTTGTCATGCCATTTCTTGAGTCTCTCCTTGAGTAATTTGGCATTTTCATACGAGAACATCCGAAATTCCTTTAGCTCATTGAGTTGGAGTATCCGTTTCTCTTTAGCAAGCTTGAGATCCAAATTGAGTTGTCGTAGAGCCCAATAAGCTTTGTGCTCTAACTCAAAAAGTAGATGACAGGCTTTTTCGAAAACCAACCTATAGGGTGACATCTCTAAAGGTGTTTTGTATGCTGTTCTGTAAGCCCATAAAGCATCATCTAATCTTTCGGACCAATCTTGTCAGTTCGGGCAAACTACCTTCTCAAGTATGCCCTTGATTTCCTTATTCGCTAGCTTAGCTTGCCCATTCGTCTGTGGATGGTAAGCTGTAGCAAGCTTGTGTTTCACTTCATGCTTGTCTAACAACCATTTTAACCACTTGTTTACAAAGTGGGACCCTTCATCACTAATGATAGCTCTTGGGGTTCCAAACCTTGTGAACACATGCTTCTGCAAGAACTTCATTACAACATTCGCATTATTTTTTAGATATGCCTCCACCTAGACCCACTTGGACACATAGTTTACTGCTACCGATATATACCTGTGACCAAAAGACGGAGGGAAAGGCCCAAGAAAATCAATACCCCAAACATCGAACAATTCGATCTCAATGATGTTAGTTCGAGGCATCTCATTTCTGTTGGTGACGTTTCTGACCCTTTGACATCGGTCACAGTTTTTTACATATGCATATGCATCCTTAAATAGTGTTGGCCAAAAGAATCCGGCTTGCAATACTTTGGCCACAGTACGAGTACCTCCGAAATTTCCCCCACTATGAGCTGAGTGACATTGGTATAAGATCTTCGGTATTTCTTCTTTTGCCACGCATCTCCTGATCATCTGATCTGCACACTTTTTAAATAGATATGGCTCTTCCCAGGAATAGTACTTTAGATCATCAAGAAACTTTTTTCGTTATTGATACGTCTTATCGATCGGCATCAAACCACAAGCTAAATAGTTAGCAATATCAGCAAACCAAGGGGTGTTATGGACATGATTTACCTTCAGTATATGCTCATCTGGAAAGGTCTCATAAATCGGTACACGTAGAGAATTTCCTTCTTGCGACTCTAATCTGGACAAGTGATCTGCTACTCAGTTTTCTACTCCTTTAAAATCTTGAATTTCCAAATCAAACTCTTAAAGTAGAAGTACCCATCGGATCAACCTCGGCTTAGCGTTTTTCTTGGTAAGTAAGTACTTGATTACCGAGTGGTCCGTATAGACAGTCACTTTGGTACCTACAAGGTAAGATCGAAACTTGTCAAAAGCAAACATGATAGCAAGTAACTCTTTTTCTGTTACCGTATAGTTTAATTGAGCTCCTGTAAGAATTCGGCTTGCATAGTAGATGGGATGAAAAACTTTGTTCCTTCGCTGGCCCATGACAGTTCCAATTGCGAAGTCACTTGTGTCACACATCAGTTCAAATGGCAAGTCCCAGTCTGTTGTGACTATTATGGTTGCCGTGACTAATCGAATCTTCAAGTCCTTAAAAGATCTTAAGCATTCATCATTGAATTTTAATGTCGTGTCCTTCTCCAACAATTTGCACAAAGGTTTAGCAATTTTGGAGAAGTCCTTAATAAACCTTTGATAGAAGCCGGCGTGGCCTAAAAAACTCCTAACACCCTGATAAACGATAAATTATACATATTTTTACCTCATGTTTAGCCTATATTTTGGATGTATTATTAGCAATTTTGTGAGAATTGGTGCTCTTAATCTTTCTTTTTCATGTCTTATACTCAAGAGAGCAGAGGGAAGAGAAAAGAACGGAAAATAGACTAAAAACGAGGAAAATGGGCAAAGTGTGAAAATGACACGGCCCAAGGAGTCACTGCCACGGCCGTACCACATAAGGTCTAACACGGCCCAGCCCCGACAAGCACGACCAGGCCACACGGCCGTGTCACCCTCAACAGGCCCGTACACGGCCTCTTGTCGATCCACACAGGCGTGGCACACGGGCGTGTCCCTGTCGTGAGGAAGTACAATTCACTCGGATTTGGATACTTAGAGGCTAAGAAAGGCATTCCAAAGCTCTATATAAAGAACCTAGAAGGCAACTCTAAGGGTGTACTCTTTTCTCCCAAAAGGAGCGCCTTCTTTCTGCTAACACAAGGAGTAAAAGCAAGGAATTACTTCAAGGGAAGCCGATTGATTCATCCCAGAAGCCAGAATTCTACATCAAGATAGAGGATCTCCCTAAATTCCTTCAGGGGTTTTTGGGTTCTTTATGTTTTGTTATCTTATTTCTTCTGAGACGTTTTCTTTATTAATTATGAACTAAACCCCTCAAATACTTGAGGGGGATGAAACCTAAGACAAATCTTGTTATTATTCATTCTTGAATTATATAATAAATACTTGAATTGTTCTTAACTATGTGTGCTTAATTCTTGGTTTAATAATCTTAGGTATTAAGTCAAGAAATTGATGTGCTTAAGCAGAGGAGCAAAAGTCCCTGTTTTAAGAGTAGATCTACCATAATTAAGCGGGGTTGCATGCAACCCTAGACATAGGGTGACATAAATCTGTTGGATTAGGGTCAAACCTAATAGGGGATCCATAGATCGAATTAATGCAACCTAGGGGTGTTAACTAGAAAGAAACCTTAGTTAAACAACCTAGGATTAGTTGTTATTATCCTCGACGGAGGTATTAACATAGGTTAGGGATCTCTACGGATCAAGTCAAGTGAAGAAATCGTCTAGTTCAAGAAGTTAATAACAAGTAAAGTCTAGGTGGATTCTCCCTTAAGTATTGCCCATATCAATTAGCTTTTCTCGAGAGTTTTTCCCCAATTTACTTTTTGTGCATTCTTAGTTTTGTTTTAGAATTAGTTTCATCCAAACCTCTTTTACTTTTAGGTTAGATAATAGAAAGGAAGTGAGTACTAGTACTTTTGGTTCCCTTGGGTATAATAACTCGGTCTTACTACTAAACTATACTACTGTTCGATAGGTGCGCTTGCCTTAAAATCGTGATATTAGTTAGTTTTTGGTGTGATCGGTTTTTATAAATTCTATTACTACATATCACGTGATATTAAGTTTTTGGCGTCGTTGCCGGGGAACTAAAATATTACGAAAACTCGATTTCTATTACTTTAGCCATTACTATTTTTATTTATTTTCAGCTTTTTATTTTTATTATTTTATTTTATTTTATTTAATTTAATTTTCTTTTCTTTTTCCCTTCTAGGTATCTCTAGTTAATGACTAGAAGAATCCCAAGAGGACCACTACTTTTTGACGAAGATTTAGAAGCGACAGTTCGCAGAACTCGCAGAGAGATCAGACGAAGCCTACATTATCCAGAACAAGATCAAGAATAAGAGCCAGAACCTACAAAAGAGATGGAAGCAAATTAAAACATTCAAACACCTCCAGCATTACCCGCAGAACAAGATGAAGCTCCTCATACTATCAATTTGTGTTGTTTGATGGTTTACAAGAAGAAGATCCCAACTCACATTTAGCTAACTTTTTGGAATCCTGCGATACGTTTAAAATTAATAGCGTTTCTGATAATGCCATTCGTCTAAGGCTATTCCCATTCTCTTTGAGAAATAAAGCCAAACAGTGGTTAAATTCTTTACCACGAGGATCAATCACTACATGGGAACAGATGATAGAAAAATTTTTACTTAAATATTTTCCTCTAGGTAAAACAGCTAAATTACGAAACGATATCTCTTCTTTTGTGCAGATAGATTTAGAAACACTTTACGATGCCTGGGAGAGATACAAAGATCTTTTGAGAAGGTGCCCTCATCATGGACTACCTTTGTGGTTACAAGTTCAAACCTTTCACAACGGTTTGAATCCTTTAACAAGGCAAATGATCGATGCAGTCGCAGGAGGAACAATCAACAATAAAACACCTGAAGCAGTATATGAGTTTATAGAAGTGATCTCACTGAATAACTATCAGTGGCAAATCATGAGGACAAAGCCGACAAAAGCTGCAGGAGTTTATAATATTGATGTTGTCGCTATGCTTACTAACCAAGTAGAATTTCTAAATAAAAAGTTTGATAATTTTGTTGGTTCTACACAGGCACAGCCAGTGATGCAGTGTGACACAAATCCAGGAAATATGTTCAATCCAGATACTCATCTTATGGACACAGCATAGAAACTGAGTAAGCCAACTATATAGGTAACAATTCTAGACCTCAAAATAACCCTTATAGTAATACTTACAATGCAGGTTGGAGAAATCACCCCAATTTTTCATGGGGAGGACAAGGAAATCAAAGACAACAGCCTCCTCTGGGATTTCAGCAGCCACCACCACAACAAGAGAAAAAGCTGAATCTTGAAGAGATGTTCACTAAATTTATGGCCGCATTAGAAACCCGTTTTCAAAACACTGAGACAGCACTAAAAAACCAACAAGCATCAATTCAAGGGCTTGAGAATCAAATCAGTCAACTTCCGAAATTAATTTCAGAGAGACCACAAGGTGGACTACCAAGTAACACTGAGCCAAATCCCAGAGAACATGTCAAAGCAATAACTTTAAGAGATGGGAAAGTACTAGCTGAACTAGAAAAGAAGTCTATTCAAGAATCTCTAGGAGACAAGGTAGAGGAACCTAAGGAAAACACTCCACCAACACTCAAGGAATACAAACCGCCTATTCCATATCCGGCAAAGTTGAAGAAAGACCGCACAGACGCTCAATTTGGTAAATTTCTTGAACTTTTTAAACAATTACACATTAACTTACCTTTTGTTGACGCAATTTCACAGATGCCGAAGTACGCGAAGTTCCTTAAAGAACTTCTAACAAATAAAAGGAAGTTGGAAGAATTAGCCACAGTAGAACTCAACGAGGAATGCTCAGCTATTCTCCAAAATAAACTGCCGATAAAATTGAAAGTTCCAAGGAGTTTTACTATTCCTTGTTTAACTGGTAGTTTAATTATTGATAAAGCCTTAGCTGATTTAGGTGCTAGCATTAATCTAATGCCTTACAAAATGTTCAAGCAACTAGGTCTAGGGGAACCAAAGCCCACTAGGATGAGTATTCAACTAACTGATAGATCTGTTAAATATCCTAGGGGAATCATAGAAGATGTGCTAGTAAAGGTAGATAAATTTATATTCCCTGTTGATTTTGTTGTGCTTGACATGGATGAGGATATTGAGGTGCCTTTAATTTTGGGACGTCTATTCTTAGCTACTGCTAGAGCTATTATTGATGTAGGGGATGGTAAATTAGTACTTAGAGTTGGTGGGAAGAAGTCATTTTTAAAATCTATGATGCTATGAAATTTTCTGAAGAACAAGATGATTCCTGTTATTTTGTTGATATTATTGATTACTTTGTTCAAGATAATCTTCAGGAACTTTCTCTCGCAAACATGTTGGAACTGTGTCTTATTCAAGATGGGGGGAAGATGAAGCCATCAATGAAATGAAGAAGTAAGAAAGGAGTTAGATTCTAATGAAATTATCACGAGACACATAAGTTATGAAAATATAAAGATGAATGATGAGTTGAGACAGAAACCTTCCATTGATGAACCCCCTAAATTAGAGTTAAAACAACTGCTAGATCATTTAGAATATGCCTTTTTAGGGGAAGATTCAACTTTACCAGTTATTATCACATCAGATTTGAGCATTGCAGAAAAAGAAGAACTACTCCATGTGTTAAGGAAGCACAAGCAGTCTATAGCTTGGAAAATTTCAGATATTAAGGGAATTAATCTTTCTTTTTGCACCCACAAAATTTTAATGAAAGATGAATATAAACCATCGGTGTAAGCTCAGAGACGATTGAATCCCAACATGAAAGAAGTCGTAAAAGTCGAGGTAATTAAATTTCTAGATGCAGGCATTATTTATCCTATTTCTGACAGTTCTTGGGTAAGTCCTGTGCAGGTTGTTCCTAAAAAGGGAGGCATGACCGTGATGTCTAATGACAAAAAAAGAGTTAATACCTACAAGAACAGTCACTAGATGGAGAGTTTGCATTGATTATAGAAAGCTGAATGACGCAACTCGAAAAGATCATTTTCTCTTACCTTTTATTGATCAGATGTTGGAAAGATTATCAGGTCACATGTATTATTGTTTCCTAGATGGCCTCTCTGGTTACTTCCAAATCCTGATAGCTCTAGAAGATCAGGAGAAAATGACATTCACATGTCCATATGGTACGTTTGCTTATCGTAGAATACCTTTTGGTTTATGTAATGCTCCTGCTACTTTTCAGCGATGCATGTAAGCTATCTTCAACGAATTCGTGGAAGACATCATGGAGGTATTTATGGATGATTTTTCAGTTTTCGATAATTCTTTTCAACTCTGTCTTAATAATTTAAAGTGTGTTTTGATAAGATGTGAAGAGACAAATTTAGTGCTAAATTGGGAAAAATGCCACTTTATGGTTCAAGAGGGTATTGTATTAGGACATAAAATTTCTAGTAAAGGGATAGAGGTAGATAAGGCAAAAATTGAAACCATTGAAAAATTACCTCCCCCTAATTTAGTTAAGGCTATAAGAAGCTTTTTAGGACATGCCTGTTTTTATCGTAGATTTATTAAAGATTTTTCTAAAATAGCTAAGCCTTTAACAAAATTACTAGAAAAAGATGTGCTTTTCAACTTTGACCAAGAATGTTTACAATTTTTTAACACTCTTAAGGAAAAATTTAGTCAATGCCCCTATTATGATTTCACCTGATTGGAATCTACCTTTTGAACTAATGTGTGATGCAAGTGATTTTGCAGTAGATGTAGTTTTGGGACAGCGAAGAGACAAGCACTTTCAACTGATTTATTATGCTACCAGAACTTTGACAACCGCTCAAGCAAATTATACTACCACAGAAAAAGAATTGCTAGCTGGTATTTTTACATTTGACAAATTCAGATCTTATTTAATATTGTCAAAAGTAATTGTTTATACTAACCATTCTGCTCTTCGTTATCTTTTAACTAAAACTGATGCAAAACCTCAATTGATAAGATGGATTCTATCATTACAGGAATTTGATTTAGAAATAAAGGATAAGAAATGAGCTAAAAACTTGGCAGCAGATCACCTTTCAAGACTAGAAAACACACAACCCAAGTACCTCGATAAAATAAAAGACTTGTTTCCTGAAGAACAACTCCTAGCCTTAACAGATGCAGTAGTTCCTTGGCTTGCAGATTTTGCAAATTATTTAGCAGCTAACATAACCCCAAAAGTACTAACCCATCAGTAAAAGAAGCGATTCTTCACTGATGTGAAAAACTACTTTTGGGAAGATCCTTTTCTTTTTTGAATTTATGCAGATCAGGTTATTCGAAGATGCGTTGCTGAAACAGAAGCATACCAGATTTTAAATCACTGCCATTCAGGACCCACAGGAGGACATCACAGTGGAGCAAGAACTACTCATAAGGTACTCGAATCAGGCTTTTACTAGCCTACACTTTTTAGGTATGCCAACAGGTATGTGACCTCTTGTGATAAATGCCAGAGAACAGGTAATATTTCTCAACATAATGAAATGTCTCAAAACTATATACTTTCATGTGAAATATTTGATGTATGGGGTATTGATTTCATGGGTCCATTCCCTACTTCATTTGGAAATAAGTACATCCTAGTAGCAGTATATTATATGTCAAAATGGGTGGAAGCCCAAGCCTTACCTACTAATGATGCTAGAATGGTAGTACGATTTTTTAAGAAACTTTTCTCTCGATTTGGAGCACCTAGGATAATTATTAGTGATAGGGGCACCCATTTTTGCAATGCCCAATTTGAAAAAGTTTTAAAAAGGTATAGAGTACACCATAGAACAGCTACCCCTTATCATCCACAAACCAATGGCCAAGTTGAAATAACAAATAGGGAGCTAAAACGCATCTTAAAGAAAACAATAGAAACAAATAGAAAAGATTGGTCAAGAAAGATAGACGATGCTTTATGGGCCTATGGAACTACTTTTAAAACACCTATAGGAACATCTCCCTATAAATTTGTCTATGGAAAAAGTTGTCATCTGCCATTTGAACTTGAACATAAAGCATTTTGGGCTGTTAAATTTCTAAACCTTGATTTTAAGCTTGCAGGTGAGAAAAGATTAATGTAGTTAAATGAACTAGATGAATGGCGTTGCAATGCCTACGAGAGCTCATGACTATATAAGGAAGCCATGAAGCGACGCCATGACAAACGACTGAAACAACTTAAGCAGTTCAAAACGGGTGATCTTGTCTTACTCTACAACTCAAAGCTGAATCTATTTCCTGGAAAACTCAAGTCAAGGTGGTCAGGTCCATTCACTGTTCAAACTGTCTTTCCATATGGCACAATTGAGGTAACTCACCCTAACCACGGTACGTTGAAGGTAAACGGCCATAGGCTTAAACACTATAAAGGTGAGAATTTTAAAGATAACAGAGAGGAGCTCCAGCTCCACGAAATCCCTTCATGATACATCCAGGTAGAGTCGAGCTTAGACTCTAAATAAGCGCTTCTCGGGAGGCAACCTGAGCACTAACTTAGTAACTTTTCTTTCATTTTTGACTTTAGTCTTTTAATGCATCAACTAACCCTTTTTAAATGCAGAATTTTAGGACCACACGGCATGCCCACGGGCGTGTCCAAGGCCGTGTGAACACTTAAAGCATAGACACAGTCGTGCACCTAGGCCGTGTGTAAACAGAGCACAATTTTCCCAAAAACAGGGCTACCGACAAATCGACACGGTCATGCGACATGGCCGCGGCAACCTTTCAACTTAGACACGGGCTTACACAAAGCCATACGCCCGTGTCCCCAGACCGTGGCCAACACTATCGATTTAGACACGGCCGTGTAACTACCTATACGACCGTGCGAATAACGAAACCTCATCACAAACGGCCATGTGACCTATCACACGACCGTGTGAAAAACGAACGAGGTCACAAACGACCGTGTGAGATGGCCAACACGGGCGTGTACTTCGAACCAGGCGCACCAAAACCACCAAATTTCGAATCACACGGGGAAAACCCGAGTCACACGGGCGTGTGCCATGCCCGTGTGACCCAAAACTATAAATAGGGGCCACTATTCATTCTCTCCCTCACTCAAACCCTAAGCTTTTTCTCCCCCAACCACCATAAATGCCACCGTCGATCCTCAAAACACCACCACGCTCGTATACGACTATCTCACGCCCGTGCAAAGTGCCCCACGACCATTCAATCCTCTCCCACGACCGTGCACCTCTCCCATTTGGTTCTATTTTCTCATTTTTCTCTCTAATTTTTACTAGTCTATTTTATTTATTTTTATATCATGATTATATTTAGATTTAGAATTGATTCAAGCATGGAATTAGTTACACTAGGATGAATAACCTAGAATATTATAGAACATTTCATGATTGCATGCCACTTAAAATCACATGTGATTGCCATTTTTCTCATGCATTTAGTATAAATACACTCTCATGTTGCTTATTTTTTATATCATGGATAAATTATACTATTTAGGTTAGTCCCCACTTTATGTTTTTAGGAACATCGTTATTTTAATCTTCATTGTATTTCATATATAGTTTTTGAGTCAATTTAATTTCGATTTTTAAGACTAACTTTTGTTATTTTATTTTTAGGCATCATGTCATCGTCACGCGGCAAAAGAGTTGCTGCTCCGCCCTCTAAAAAATGAAAAAGGGCCAGGTGGCTCATCGTCGAGACCCACCTCCGAGGCTTGCCACCCGTTCATCACATTTCCCCAAGCCTCCCAAGAGGAGCTATTTCAGATACTACGGGAACGCACATTAAGCGTAGGCCGATGCATTGATTGGGACGCGCTAGAGCAAGTCAACCTCGCAAACGCAGTCTGGGCCCTACTGATGACGGATTCTTGGAAGCAGTTCTTCCAAATTATCGAGCCTACGTACCTTGAACTCAATCTAGAGTTCTGCTCCACCTTTCATCTTCAGACCGTCATGAGCCAGTTCGATGATCCCAGCACAGTCCAGTTTCGCTTAGGAGGTCGTGTACGCCACCTTAGCATACCAGAGTTCAGCTCAGCTCTCGACCTCTACACAAAGCAGTTCATAGAGGAGGAAGACTTTCCTACGCTTCCCCGTCGCATCCACCACAAACCTGTAGATTGTTGGTGCAACATCACCCTAGGCTATCCCTCCTACGACCACAGTCGCAAAAAGGCGACCGCCCTCCCCCGTCATTGAGGTACATTCACACTCTTCTCGCACATACTTTGACAGGTAGACGAGAGAGCACAGGCATCATCAACTCCCATGACGCTTATTTTTTATGGAGCATGGTGAACACGCATCTCATCGACCTCGCCTACTTTATCGCGCATGCCATACAGCACCAGACAGAGAGGCACCACAAAGGCATCATATCTATGGGCCCGTACATTACACACTTGGCCCGTCACTTCGGGCTCCTTAACACATCGGCCCAGACATCCTCCTATACACTTATCGGCCAGATGTCCCCTCAAGGCATCCAGATCATGCACCACATGAGGATGATCGAGCGGAGACCAAGAGGTAACCCTTTTCAGTACCGCCTCATCCAAGAGGGCGAGGATCCAGCGGACATTCCTGATGATGTCCCACCACCACCACCGGAGGAGGATGCACCAGCCGAACCACCACCACCCCGCTGACCAGTTCATGCGGCAGCTTCCTATGCTGACTTATCTGAGCACTTTTCACAGTTCGAGCAGCAATGCTTCCAGCGCTTCGATCACATTAATGCGACTTTACAGCAGATATGCCAACATCTCCACATCACGCCACCACCACCACCGCGTGATCCATCCGAGGATTAGATATTTCTATTCCTCTTATGTTTATTTTTATCTTAGTTTTTATTTCTCACTTTGATTTTTATTTTTCCTTTTTTCTAACTTTAGTTTCCTTTTTATTTTGAATTTTATTTTTATTTTTATTATGTTTAATCCTTTTTATCATTTGAGTATTAGTATTTTTAGAACTTAGTTTATTATTTTTCTGCTATTTATTTTCTATCTTTCATATCGGCCAACCCCTAACAGATAATCTCTATTAATCCAAAATTACCACGACTAATTAATATTTTCGCAGTTTCAAACAGGAGCTCTACAAGCTCACATTCATATGGAAATGGGAACATCCTGCCACAACTGCCGACTCTTCCAATATCTTTCTTACAAATTCATCCTAAATTTAAGGAGTTTCAATTCTCTCCCTATCTTATGATATTATGCTTCTCTTACTATTTGTGTATCTTTGTACATTGAGGGCAATGTACATCTTAAGTGTGGGGGGGAAACTTACTTTAAATCTTTACATCATTTATGAAATCCCTGAAATTTTTTTTCTTTTTTGCATTGTTCTCAATTCTGCATTATCTTTAGTCTCTTATTAGGAAATAATTTTGATTGATTTATGATTTTTATTGATATGTTGATTAAGATATAGGTGTTTGTTCTTTGATTATTCAAACTTTAAAACATTAGGGAATCAAGCATGATAAGTTGAAATTTTGGAGAACCTCATTTTTTGCATAAGTAATTTTCCTTGATTTTAAGTATTATCTTGAGATTTGAAATTCACAGGATTGACATCAAAAGCTATAATTCTGGTGAGATTTTGAGCCTTTTGAGCATACATTCTTTCGTGCTCACTTTTATTATTACTTTGAGTGAGTCAATGTTGATTTGTTATTCTAGAACTTGTTTTGATTATACACGTCAAGACCACATCATTGATATGATATACCGAGATGATAAAGACACTTAGGATTTAACCCACTTACTCCACAAAAGCCCACCTCCATAAATTAACCCCTAGTGAACCCCATTGAGCCTAACAACCCATTTTTTAACTTACCTTCTAATTATTAACCAATAACCCATTTTTTGTTGAATCTCATCCAATTACTTTGACCCCTATTTTTGTCGAGATTTGAGTCGAATTATTATCTAGCTTTATTCTCTTTTCCAGTTTGTAAAAGTTGTAAATATTCAAGTTATTTGATTTGAATTGTTCTTAAAAAAATAATAATAATAATAAATAAAATTGTGTGTGTATATACAGTTAAATTTAGTTGTAATATGTAATAGTTCCAAAGTTTTTGCATATTTGTATTTTAAGACTACCAGGGCATAAACGATATTATCATATGAATTAGCCCTAGAAATATGTTCCAAGTGATAAGGATTTTTCTAGCTAGATAATTTTTTTAGTTCAATCTTGATTCTAACCCTCTTTTGCAGCCTGTGACAACACCCCTAACCAAACCCTGTTACAACTATTACAAGACCTTTTGATCAATGTATCATGTCAATCTATAGTGGTGAAGATGTGATTTTCGTGCAAGCCTATGGTAATGGCTTTTCAGGTTGACTAGAGAGTGCTTAATTTTTGAACCCTAAACATTTCGAGTGGATAGAGTGAATCTTTTAGTGAGGATGTCAACTTCTGTTAATTAAGATAGAGAGATAATTACCTAGAAGAAGGGAGAAAACTTATGTTTCGATGATAAAATTCTCAACTTAGAGTGACTGAATCTTTAATGTTCTTTTGATTGAATTATCATTGTATGATTACCTGTGGATTAGTTTGAAACATTATTAATAAAGATTGTAAGTTGAGAAGAATGATTCTATATTAGGGATTGAGATTTTGCTTGAGGACAAGCAAAGACTTAAGTGTGGGGGTATTTGATAAACGATAAATTATACATATTTTTACCTCATGTTTAGCCTATATTTTGGATGTATTATTTGCAATTTTGTGAGAATTAGTGCTCTTAATCTTTCTTTTTCATGTCTTATACTCAAGAGAGCATAGGGAAGAGAAAAGAAAGGAAAACGGACCAAAAATGAGGAAAATGGGCTAAAGTGTGAAAATGACATAGCCCAAGGAGTCACCGCCACGGCCGTGCCACATAAGGTCCACCACGGCCCAGCCCCAACAAGCACAGCCAGGCCATACGGCCGTGCCACCCTCAATAGGCCCGTACACGGCCTCTTGTCGATCCATACGGGCGTGGCACACGGGCATGTCCCTATCGTAAGGAAGTGCAATTTCACTCGGATTTGGATACTTAGAGGCTAAGAAAGGCATCCCAAAGCTCTATATAAAGACCCTAGGAGGCAACTCTAAGGGTGTACTCTTTTCTCCCAAAAGGAGCTCCTTCTTTCTGCCAACACAAGGAGTGAAAGTAAGGAATTACTCCAAGGGAAGCCGATTGATTCATCCCAGAAGCCAGAATTATACATCAAGACAGAGGATCTCCCTAAATTCCTTCAAGGGTTTTTGGGTTCTTTATGTTTTGTTATCTTATTTCTTCTGAGATGTTTTCTTTATTAATTATGAACTAAACCCCTCAAATACTTGAGGGGGATGAAACCTAAGACAGATCTTATTATTATTCATTCTTGAATTATATGATAAATACTTGAATTGTTCTTAATTATGTGTGCTTAATTCTTGGTTTAATAATCCTAGGTATTAAGTCAAGAAACTGATGTGCTTAGGCAGAGGAGCAAAAGTCTCTGTTTTAAGAGTAGATCTACCATAATTAAGCGGAGTTGCATGCAACCCTAGACATAGGGCGACATAAATCTACCGGATTAGGGTCAAACCTAATAGGGGGATCCATAGATCGAATTAATGCAACCTAGGGGTGTTAACTAGAAAGAAACCTTAGTTAAACAACCTAGGATTAGTTGTTCTTATCCTCGACGGAGGTATTAACATAGGTTAGGGATCTCTACGGATCAAGTCAAGTGAAGAAATCGTCTAGTTCAAGAAGTTAATAACAAGTGAAGTCTAGGTAGATTCTCCCTTAAGTATTGCCCATATCAATTAGCTTTTCCTGAGAGTTTTTCCCCAATTTACTTTTTGTGCATTCTTAGTTTAGTTTAGAATTAGTTTCATACAAACCTCTTTTACTTTTAGGTTAGATAATAGAAAGGAAATGAGTACTAGTACTTTTGGTTCCCTTGGGTACGATAACTTGGTCTTACCGCTAAACTATACTACTGTTCGATAGGTGCGCTTGCCTTAAAATCATGATATTAGTTAGTTTTTGGTGTGATCAGTTTTTGTAAATTTTATTACTACATATCACGTGATATCACACCCTTTACAGATGTTTGAGGTGGGAGTCTTTTAATAACATATACCTTTGCCCTGTTTACCTCGATCTCATGTCCCGTTACTCGATGCCCTAGAACAATTCATTCTCATACCATGAAATGGCATTTTTCCCAGTTGAGTACTAGGTTTGTTTCTTCGCATCGCCTTAGTACCTTAGCTAGATTGTCTAAGCAATCATCGTACGTATCTCCAAATACTGAAAAGTCGTCCATGAAAACTTCCAAAAATTTCTCAACCATGTCAGTGAAAATAGACATCATACATCTTTGAAATGTAGCAGGTGTATTACATAAACCAAATGGCATGCGTCTAAACGCAAATGTACCATACGGACAGGTGAATATGGTCTTGTGTTGATCTTCCAGTGCTACCATAATCTGGTTGTACCCCGAGTATCCATCGAGAAAATAGTAGTAATCTCGCCCCACGAGTCTATCTAGCATCTGGTCCAATAACGACAAAGGAAAGTGATCCTTCCTAGTTGCCTTGTTCAGCTTCCGGTAATTGATGCAGATTCTCCATCTCGTAACTGTTCTAGTCGGTATCAACTTGTTGTTTTCGTTCTCTATGACTGTGATACCTCCTTTCTGTGGCACGCACTGGACCGAACTCATCTATGAACTATCTGTGATGGGGTAAATGATATCTGTATCTAGCCATTTGATAATCTATTTTTTCACTACGTCCTTCATGATGGGGTTCAGCCTTCGTTGTCCATCGATCATCCCTTTTTCACCATCTTCCAAGATGATCTTATGTATGCATACAGATGGACAAATACCGCGAATATCGACTATGGTCCATCTGATAGCCTTCTTGAATTATTTCAAAACTAAGATAAGTTTCTCTTCTTGCTCAGTAGTTAATTCTGCTGAAACAATCACGGGCAGAGTAGAAGCGTTACCTAAATAAACATATTTTAAATGAGAAGGTAATACCTTGAGTTCTAATTTAGGTGGCTCCTCGATTGATGCTTTGGGTTGAATATAATCCCTCTTCTCTAAATCCAAAGGTTCAAAATGGGATTGTGGATTAAATCCCTTTTGATTAGCTTCTAGCAAAGCTAAGTATTCATCCTCCTCTTCATCACTTGGAGGGTCTAATGTCAGAATTCTTTCCAAAGGATCCTCAACAGAGTCGAGTTCCTTCTCTATTATTAAATCCTCTAAGTCGGATACTACAGAACAATCATCAATTGTGTCAGGAAATCGCATAGACTTAAAAACATTAAATGTTACCTGATCGTCTTGCACACGCATAGTAAGTTCGCCCTTCTGCACATCAATAAGTGTCCTTCCGATTGCTAAGAATAGTCTCCCCAGGATAATTGATACTTCTTTTTCTACTTTAAAGTCTAAGATTACAAAGTCAACAGGAAAGATAAATTTATCTACTCGTACCAATATGTCCTCAATTTTTCCTTCTAGATGTGCTAAAGATCATCTGCTAGCTGAAGTGTAACCGTAGTAGGTCTAATTTCACCTATCCCCAATTTCTTAAATATTGACATAGGCATCAAGTTGATACTTGCGCCCAAGTCACATAGTACCTTACCACAATATGTTGCTCCAATGTTGCATAGTATGGTAAAACACCGAGGATCCTTTATTTTTGGGGGTAGTTTGTCTTGAAGATATGTATTGCATTCCTTCGTCAGAGCTACCATATCAAATTCTCCAAGTCTTCATTTCTTAGACAGAATATCTTTCATGAATTTGACGTAGTTTGGCATTTGTCCAAGTGCTTCAACCAAAGGGATGTTGATATGAAGTTGCTTGAGTACGTCGAGGAACTTCTTGAATTGAGTCTCCTGTTTCTGCTTCTGAAGCCTTTGAGGGTAAGGTGGTGGAGGTTTCCTTACTGGAACTGGTACTAGTTGATTTGTCTTTGGTGGTAATTCTGCACTTAACAGAGTTGTTAGTTGATCAGAATTAACTAGTTCTGAGGTTACCTTATCAGATCTTGCAGGTTCTGGTTCAGGTTGAACTGGAATTTTAACACTCGGCTGAACTTCTTCCAAATCTTGAGCCTCAATGGGCTCCTTCTCAACTTCAGCAGTGTTAGGCTCCATTATCCTTCCGCTCCTCAATGTTAGTGCTTTGCAATGCTCCTTCCCCAGATTTCTTAGATTCTCCATATCACTAGGTAGAGCACCTTGTGGTCGGGTTCTAAGTTCAGTTGCAAGCTGGCCCATCTGGTTCTCCAAACTCTTCAATGTAGCGGCTTGGCTTTGAATTACGGTGTCATTCTTCGCCATGTAAACCTTCAATAGGTTTTCTAAGCTATTGGATGATTCAGCTTGAACTGGTTTCTGAACTTGTTGTGAAAAACTAGGAGGCTGGGTCGGTCTAGGTTGGGCGTAGTTGTTACTGCCCCCAGCCCATTGGTTACTCTAGGAAAGATTGGGGTGATTTCGCCACGATGGGTTGTAAAAGTTGGATTGCAGCCCTTGCCTTCCTCGATTTTGGTTCGGGTTACCCATGTAGTATACAGATTCTGGGTTTGATAGACATTCTTCAAACAAATGTCCTTCTCCACAATAGACACTGGCTATGTTCTCATATTGGTTAGGTGGCTGAGCTGCAAAACTGTTAGACCCATTAGCGGTAAGATTCTTTAACATTGAAGATATCGAAGATACTTGAGATGCGAGTGAAGTGAGAGCGTCCACTTCATGGATTCCAGCGACTCGTCTTCTTGATGCTGCTCGATTAGTTGGCCACTGATAGTTGTTACTGGTGATCCTATCAATGATTTCGTAAGCCTCATTGTAAGACTTAGAAAGGAGAGCACCATTAGTGGAGGCGTCTACTACCATCATTGTGTGAGTGTTAAGACCATTATAAAATGTCTTAAGTTGGATGCAATGTGGGATTCCATGATGAGGGCATTTTCGTAATAATTCTTTGTATCTTTCTCATGCCTCATACAAGGACTCGTCATCCATTTGTTGGAAAATAGTGATCTCATTCCTCAATTTAGCATTCTTGCTTGGCGGGAAATACTTCATGAGGAATCTCTCTGCTAACTCTTGCCATGTGGAAATTGAGTTTGGTGGCAGTAAGTTCAACCAGGCTCGAGCTTTGTCCCTCAGCGAATACGGGAGCAACTTTAATCGTAGTGCATCTTCAGGTACTCCGGCTAGCTTGAAAGAGTCGCTCACCTCCATAAACAGTCTTAAGTGAAGATGAGGATCTTCAGTAGGCATTCCACTGAATTGGCCTACTGTCTGAAGCATCTGGAACATGACTGGCTTCAGCTCAAATTGTTGTGCCTCGATCTTGGGCCTTCTAATACCCTGATTAATATCATTGAACACTGGCATGGTATATTGTCGTAAAGCTCTATCCTTATCATCAGTAATAAGGATTGGATTTTGAGCAAGGTTTGCTCCTTTTCCTTGATTGATATTCTCAAGATTCATCTCTTCAGTCCTTCTTTGTTTTGCTTGTCTTCTTCACTGTCGAAAGGTTCGTTCTATCTCAGGGTCCACAGGGAGTAAGTCGATAATTTGGTCAATACTCATAAACACCTGAAATAATCAAAGAAAAATTAAGTAAGTAAAATTGAACAGGAAAATAAATGAACCAAAATGTAAAAATAAATTCACAAATAATGTTTTTGTTTTTAAAACAGTCCCCGGCAACGGCGTCAAAAACTTGGAACGGCAGAAATGTGCAAGTGTACACAATCGTAACAAGTAATAAAGTGACAAGTAAATGTCGAGTTATCGTACCAACAGGGACTGTAAAAGAATCATTTATGAATGTAATTAAAACACTTTGGTGAGGTAAAAAATATTTTGGTTTTGGAAGATGAATTAAAACTAAGTAAAAACTAAGTAAAATAATAAAAATAAAACGAAGAGTTCTAATGCACGATTTCAATTAAGATTTAATCAAGATGATATAATTGTGTTGGATTAATTACATCTGTTTAACTTAGAATTATTAAATTCATGCTTATGCTATTACGAATAAATTCATGGCAACTCGAAAAAATTGCTAACTATTGCTCATACATACTTATTAAATTCAACTAATCTCTTGCATGTTCCCATGTCAATTCAAACAATTAACTCAATTTAATAAACATATAAAAGATTATGTGAAGTAACAAGGTAGCCATACCTTGAAACAATTTAATCACAGCAATCTTGCAAGTTATGCAAGGCATATGTATTGCGAAATACAATGCTAATTCAAGCTTCAGCTACCTTAGAAGAATGAACATGCATTGATTAAGTACTGAGTCCATTAATTATATTTCAATGCATTTAATAATTAATTCATTACTTATCTAACAATTATAATGCAAGAATAACTTAGGCATGATTTTACTTAATCAAGCATTTTGACCGAGGCCTAAAACAGCATAAACACAACTTTAATAAGTCAAGAAAGAAAAATATAATCAACCCAACATGAATTAAATTCAACCTAAATTGATTAAAATAACTATTTCAAAAACAATAATATTCATAGATATGTTCATCATAAAAACAACAGAAATTAAAAAGATATGGAACAAGAAGGCAAATTCGGTGTTTCTCCGTGGCTTGACTGATTGCTCCGTTCTTCGTCTCCATTGTCTTCGTTGAGCAAGGCTTCTATGAATCCTTGATTGCTGCCCAAGATGTCTGAAGAACACCTCTTTTTCAAGAGAGGAAATCAGCACAAGAACTACAGGAAAATAGAGTGGAAAATGGAGAGAAAAAAGAGTGGAGAGGAGAGGAATGAATGAGAGAATAATGGATGTTGAGGGATGAATAAAATGATCAGCAATGGGTGGATTTTATAGCTGATTGTGGCTGCTAAAAATATCAAATTCCATCAGCCAAAGAGCCCCCCTATGGCCGGCCAGACACATGGCAAATTTGAGAAATTCAACTTTGCTATTTTAGGCATGGGGCAAATCTACAAAACCACAATTTAAGGTGGGGTTTGAATGCAATTTGGAGGTCTTTCAAGGGCATTTTTGCAAGAATATTTAATTAGCTAAAATGCTGATTTGGGTCAGCCTATGGTTGGTTCTGGTCAGCCCAATTAGTGGCTGGCTCGGTTCACTCTATACGGTTCGACCAGTGCATTCAACTGGACCCTTTCTCTATAATTAATTAAAAATAATTTATTTAGCCCAAATTAAATGGGGAATAAATTAAAATTAATTAAATTATGAATAAAAACACATTTCTGGACCATTTTAGGCTGGAAATTAATTGGCCTCGATACTTCAAATTGTTTCTCGGTTTGTTCTTCTCGCAGTGTCCGCCAGGCCATTTTTTGCCCTTTATGCAATTCTGTCAAAAATAACCAAATTTAATTAAAATTAACTATAAAATTAATTAAAATTCATAATGTTCATATTTTTAACACAATTTAATTATTTTATGATATTTAATTATTTTTCGACAAGAATTTAACCGGAATAGCATGATTTTAAGTCAAAATGGGCATGAAAAAATATATAAATTTTTGTGTTTTCACCTAGGCGTAACAAGCTCGTACTACGACTGTAACACGCCTAACCCACATCCGTCTCTAGAATAGGGTTTCGGAGCATTACAGATCAAACAGACATAATTAAAAAATATTTCATATCATATAATATTCAAGTCAAAATCAATCAAACTTATACATATTGTCCCTTATTTGAGCCCTCGAGGCCCAAAATACGTGATAAAAAAAGTCAAGACTAATTCGGAAACTCAGAGAATTTTTCACGAAATATTAAAAATTTTCAAAGTTGCAGGGTCCACTCGGAAATACATTTTCCGACACCCGTTACTATCAGGTCATTACAACAACAACCAAGGGAATGTTAGAACAGTACCATACATGATGACAACTAGCTTGCCACTTAGCCTGCCACATGAGTGGGCCACCACCCATACTATCGATGACGTGTAACTATAAGCTAAGGGCCTTTCCCCTTGTAAATACCTTCTAAAATGACGAAGTTGTTAGGAAAAATCTAGTTTAAAAACGATTTTTTATTATAAGGAAAGATTAAAAATTTGAAAACTGAATTAATTTGTGATATTTATAACAATAAACTTTTCTTGAGATGTACCTATGCTTTATGCAAGAAGATCCTAGATGTTCTCGACTTTCAACCGAATTATCTTCCCCGATATTCTTGTACCACGAATTGCTTCAAGTGTGGGCTCGAATAATCACAAATCAAACATAGAACCAGAAACAATTTTCTTATTTTCAGTAGGAAAGTGAATCTCTCTCAATAGAAACTAGTAGAGTTGTTATTTCCAAAAAATAGAATTTATACTTGGAAAATAAATTTTCACTTTTTTTTTGACAGAATAACAACATCTCAAAGTTATGTGAAACTTTTGTTGTCTTTTTTAGCGCAACTGGTGTAATCTATTTATAGAGAGAAGCAGGAGAATCCTGGTTGAATTAGTAAAGCATAAAAAATACTTATTTCATAGAAAAACTAGTCCCCTTGTTCTACTAGAAAAGAGGAGCAGCAAATTCTAGCAAAATAAACAAGGGTTGTCGCTTGGGATTTAGGCCATTTCTATTATAACGGCCTGATTTTCAGTGGTGACAAAAAACACGATTTTAGAACCTTATTTTCATTTAAGAACCATCCATTGAAGAAAAACAAAGAAAAAAAACTTGGTTTTCAAACAACATTCGGCCAATGTAAAGGCACAATTTTGTCCGGCGCGAAACGGAAAATAAATAAACAAATTAAACCAGAAATAATAAAAGTCCATTTACAACAAATATGGCTCAATACATTAGAAGCCCAAATGTCCCAAATGAAAAAAAAAACCCTAAAAGCCCAGAAAAAAATAAACAGAAACCCTAGCTTCCAGCGCCACTCCTTGCCACGTCAGCAGGCACTTCGCCCGAAGACACCCGCTCCCCGAGGTCTATCGCTCTACCACTGTTGCACCAAAATAGCTAAGGCGCGACTCCCATGTTGCCGTTGACCGTCAGGTGTACCTGCAAAAAGAACGAAAGAGGACAGAAGCAGAAACAGCAAAAAAAAAAGTAAGAAAATACAAAAAAAAAATGATAAGCAATATGTAATAAATGGCTATAAAAGCCACAGAAACAAATTGTATTCAGGCATGAGATTGAAATAAAAATCGAACACCAAAAGATTAAGTAAAAAAGGTGATTCTTCCATTTTAATTTTTTTTTATTTCAAAAAAAATAATAAATAAAAAAAGGTGAAACCTTTTTACCTTCGCCACCACTGTCGTCCTCTCCCTCCAGTTTGAAAGGCCATTGGATCCTAAGGGATTCGCCAATGTCGCGTTGGAGGAGGACTGGGAATCGAAAGTTTCCTTTTGTGTTTTCAACTTTTGATGGGTTTTTAGGGGTTTTTGGCCCTAGATTTGGTGCCCCATGAAATGAAAACAAAAAAGGCCGTTTTTTTACAACTCCGGCCACCGGAGGCGGTGGCAGCCCTAGTTGATGACCGGTGGCCATGGGGGATTCACGGTGGCCCAGTGGTCGGATTCGGGGCAGTTTCAGAGAGAAAAAAAAAGGGGAGAATGCTTATTTATTTTTAAAAAAAAAAGGTTTAGAAATGATTTTTTCTCTGATTTTTCACTTTTATAGGCCTCCAAAACGATCCCGTTTTGGGATTGGCCTCAAACGCCCAAAACGGCATCGTTTTGATATGACCTAGAATCCAACTCGATTACTTAGCAGGATTCGCATGTTTTTCGTGGAATGGTCTATTTGCGACCCTGTTCCTTTCGCTTTTGGACACTTTTTTTAATTTGGTCCTAAGTATTTTTTTCTTTTTTAGATTGCACCGTTAATTTCAAATTGCTTTCAATTTGGTCCCCCCTTTACCGACCTTCTGGGAATGACACATGTCCTGGAGTTTGGGATAATTTCTCATTTAGCCCCTGCCCTTTTTCACGCGTCAAATTTAGTCCTTTATTTATTTATTTTATTACGATTTATGCTTTTAATTTCAACCCAATCCTCTGTTTATCTTATTTTACCTTTTTTGGACTTTTTTTATATTTTATTTTATTCTTTTTTATTATTTCCATACCTTTTTTTAACATTTAAAATTTATGTTAGTTAAATTCCCTTTTTACATATTTTTTATGTTTTATCATTATTATCATTATTATATTTTCCTTATTATTCATATTAACATTATGATTATCGCTATTATTATTATAAATTGACATTTTTATCATTATGGTTGTATTATTATTATGCACTAGCATAGCATCTTTATTTTATTTTTTATTTATTTGTTCATTTATTTATTTGCCTATCATTTTAATATTATCATTTCTTTGTTTACCCGCTACTATATTATTTTATTTTCACCAACATCCATACCGTGTATCATGTTAAAAAATATTTGTTTTTTTTATTACTAGGTCTAGATAAATAAAAAAAGTCATATCACTAAAATATTGCATTCGTGTTACCATATGAATAGGAAATGTTTTAAAAAAAACCAAGACAACGTTCATCATTTTTGGAATTAGAGGAGTCCTGCTACTAACTAACTGAGTATGGCCTCTTTCTGAAACTAAAATAGTTGAATATCTATTTTAAAAATATAAAAACGAGATTTATGTAATGACCAAATGGCGATCATTCTTGTTTTCGAGGATTTAAGGCATCGTGTCCTAACGTACGGGCACAATCTTTTCTTCTCGATTAACTTGAAATAAGGATTTTTCATGAAAATTAATTTGGTTAAACGATATTTTGATATTATCTAAAGAGGGATCGTGTTTTAAATTCTCTTCAGATTTTCAGTTATTGACACTAAGACATCAATAAATCAACTAGGTACCAATTTTGGGCATTATGTGGGTGCCAATCCTTCCTCTTGCGTAACCAACTCCCGAACCCATTTCTTGGATTTTGTAAACTAAATCATCATTTTAGTAAATCTAAACTTTTTATTAAAATGATCAAATTACGAGGTGATCCGATCACACCTACTAAAAAAGATTGGTGGCTTAGGTTCTTTTTAAAATAAAAAGTCAATTTCAAAAAAGGTTTCGACAGCTTGGCAACTCCGCTGGAGAACCAAATTAGAGAGTTAAGCCACGAGTTGATTACTTTTTGGTCTTATTTGTCGAAAATTGATAATTTGGTTTGAATTGACGATCCTATCCTTGCATTTCATCCTTCATATTTTTTATTTTGGTGGTAAATCACGTTTTCATCATTTTGTTACATAATGATATGTCTACTTTATTGGTTCGAGTTTCTCTTGGTATATTTTCGCATATTACATTGCATTCGATTTTGCCCTTCTTAAGTGGGAGTGAGAAGCTATTCCTTTATAAGGTCTTCTCATGAGGTCTTCACCTCTGTATAGGATAGTGGATCGCTTTCGGGATATATTCGTACCTATGTCTTTGTGAGACTTTCATCTCCGTATAGCCATAGGGAAATGTATTCCCCTAAACTGAACTCGATCCGATGAGCCTATAATGGGTGAGGATTGAGGTATTTGCTGGCTCAGGTACCCTTACTTTAGAACCAAACCGTATATAATGAGCCCTAAGAACCTACCTGTAACGTCTCTAACCCGAATTCGTCACCAAAATAGGGTTATGAGACATTTCCAAAATTTTAGAACAAATACATAATATTCATTTTATAAAAAATTGCACAACTTAAAACTTATCACTTTTCCACGAGCACAAATATATTTTTATTTGAGCACTCACCCTTTCAATGCATCATATTATAAACATTTTACCATTGAACCAGTAATTTGGAACTTGTCTAAGCGTCAACAACAACAACAACAACACCTATTAACATACTTGAACATATTTCATATAAATTCAATATTGATAAACTTATTTTATCAACATATCACACTGGAGTTTATTACTTATCACAACTTGCATAATTTTCGTATAGCACGTATTAGAGATAGTCACATATTTACATATCATGGTGTATATCATTCTCTTGACATTTCTTCATAAACATAAATCATTCAATTCATTGTATCGATATTTCACGTACCATCATTTTCATGAATTTCGTGTAACAATTCATAATCCTAAATATGCATAATTATCTGGTAAGTTTCACATACATGTATTTTCCATGTCATATTTCAATATATCAACTAAATATGATTTCCATGTATTTCAAGTTTAATTTCTTAATTTATTATCTTATACTCAAATTATTCTATGTCGGAACTTTATTCATTAAACTATTCGAAATATCATCATCATCATAATCACATTCATTTCCACTTAGTCATTTTAATTCAATTCTCGTTGAGCACATCGGAATAATAATGGATACATCGGAACATTTCACATATTGCCACTCTTGTAGCCAAAACTACTTCATTTCACATAGATCACATAGGCTCGTTCTTGAGCTAATCACATTTAACACAATGTCATGGACTTATTTCACTTAGATGTCATAAATGTATTTCACTTAGATTTCCACACATGTCCCTTGTATTTATTTTCTATTCCTAATGTTCAACCGGGAAATTATCTCACTTTCCGATACTTTATCAGTTACATCAAATATTTAGTATTATTTCATAAATTATATCAAAATAAAAAAATGTAATTAAAAACGATACACTACTTTCATACAAATTTACTTCCCACATCATGAACTCAAATAACATGTACAAGACATATTAATGTATTTCAAGTACGTTTCATAATATTTCATTTCGAACTCAGACTATTTCATATTAGAACTTTTCTCATTAATTCACTTGAGATACAAATTCCTACAGATAGTACATTCAAGGTGTACAAATATATAATCACAAATGAACTCATTCATCAAACATATTCCATGTTTATATATCATAGTCTCATATTTCCATGTATCAATTACCATCATTTTCTCGTATTTCAGACAAATATGTGTAACAATTTATAAGCATGCAATTCACTAACTCTTCCTACCAATCACAATCTAAAATGACAAATCACTTATTGAATCCAATTTTAATATTCACTAAAATTTAGCCATATAAACTCACAAGTTCGATTTTTGTATTATAACGATAAATCATAATTTCATAATAAATATTCCAAATAAAACATTATCTCATTTCTAATTCAATATTTATCGATTATAAGCGGGTATGTGATCAATTTATACACAAGTCATCCATATATTTTTCCTCCTCCTCCACTTCATCCCATATCCTTAATGTATATAGCACACTTATTAGTAACATTACCCATAGTTTCACTATTTACTTATGTATATTCAAAGTTGTCCATCCGTGTCATAGTCACTAAATTATTTATATCTTGAGCTACGGAACTCCAAATTAAGATCTGCTAATTTTTCCTAAAACTAGACTCACATATCTTATTATCATAAAATTTTCATACTTTTTCGTTTAGCCAATAAGTACAGTTTATTCTTTAAATTCACCATTGTTCTGCTGTCTGACAGTTCTGACCTTTCTTCACTAAAAATTAATTATCTCCTTGTAAAAGATTTGGATGATGTTCCTGTTTGGTTCTATTGAAAATAGACTCATTCAAGATTTTAAACATATAAATTTGAGCCACTAATTCTTTTTCTCCAATTTTTTATGATTTTCCAAAGTCAGAACATGGGAACCCAAAATCATTCTGACCTTGTCTCATAAAACTTATTATATCTAATGATTCACATTTCCATTGCTTACACATTTCTTCTATAAGAAACTAGACTCAATAAGCTTTAATTTCATATTTTTTTCATCCTCTAATTCGATTTTTAAATTTTTGGTGATTTTTCAAATTTAGACTACTACTGTTGTCCAAAACTATCTTTTATAGCTTATTTTGCAATTAAATCATTTACCCAATTCTAACTTGAAATCCTATCTATTTAACCCCTAATTCACCAACTAATTCAACATAAACTATACTTGAAAATCTATAAACTCTTAAAATATCAACTTAATTTCATCAAAACCTTATTTTAAAACTTCTAAATCATCAAAATTAAAAGAAAAGAACTTGATTGACTTACCTTTTAAAGCTTAAAGCTCTTAAACCTTAGTTTCTCCTTTTCTTTTTCTTTCCCTTTTTCTTTCCTTCTTACCCGTTTTGCTCTCTTGTTTCTTTCCTCCTTGTTTTCTCCTTTTTTTTCATTTCTTATATACATATATATATATACACACTAATTAATAATAATAATTATAATAAATATCTTTTTATTAACAAATATTTATATTACATTTGTCGCATTTTAATTAGTTTGTCATATAAAAATCTTATATAATAATTATTTATCTAATAAATATCTTTTAATAATAATTAATAAATATTTATTTTCTAATTTAAATATAAATATTACAAATGTATATTTTTATTTATACACTTGTAATAAATCATCTCCAAGCACTTGTCTTCATTTTATTTTATCATATAATATATCATAATTATAACAAATTAGTATCTATTTAATATCAATTACATGTATGACAATTGTACACATACATATTATTACACATGTATTTCATCATCATCCTTCATTTGTCATGTTTTACTTTATTTATCCTATAAAAATCTTATAATATAATTAATATAAATTATAATTTAATAAATTAATAATAATAATAATAAATACCTATTTAATAACAAGTATAAATACTACAATTGTACACATATATTTTGTAGATTTGTACAATATCATCACCATCCATTTGACAAATTTTAATTTATCTATCATACAGTTGTCTTTATTTTATTTATTTCTTATAATAAAATATCTTAACTTTAATCAATATGATTTATAATATTTTAATTAAATAATACTTTTATAATATAAATCAAGAAAAATCTAACATTCTTCCATGAATTGCCGCCTCATCTTAAGCCATTGGCTTATTTCCCTATTTAGTCCCTTTTATTTTCTTTTACTTTATAAATAAACTTTTACACCTTATTCATTTTAGTCCTTTTTACTAATTACTCTAGATTAAGCTAAATTTATCTAATTAAAACCTAATTAATTACACTATCAACTTCATAAATATTTATTAAAAATATTTACAAGTCTGATTTACTGGAACGAAGTCCCTAGAATGCAACGTTAAAATTTCTTAATGAAACTTTAATACCACCCTAATGACACTCCGTAAATATTTATAAAAATATTTACGACTCAGTTTATAACACTGAGATCTCGATACCTCTTTTTCTCAATTTCTTGACCAAATAAATCACAATTTACTATTTCAAAAATCTTTTAAAAGCTATATTTGGCTCATAAATACTACATAATATAATCTACAGGTTCATTTGTCAGATTTGGTGATCTTAAACCACTATTTCATACTTCACTAAAATTTGGGCTATTACACTACCCTAGGTAGAACCATACCAAACCTCTAGTGGTCACCCGAATATATGTTCTATTGATTATTTCTTGCTTTGAATTCTAGCTTTGTATACTGACTTGTTTTGTTTTGTTTTAGCTGTGATTGCATTGCATTTTCATCATAGAAAAGGGTGTTGATTCACGTTCAGTTGCTAGATAGAAAGCTTATCATGGAAAAAGGATTTCTTGATAAACTAGAAGATAATGCAATCGTACGAATATTATCCAAGAAGACACAACAAGAGAATGGTGACAGCTTGATGGAGGGGTACGTGTCAAAATTATGGGATTTCACTCGCTTTAGTGTAACTCAGAATGATCTCCAAGAGTTGAAGGAAATATGGAACTAATGGGATGACGAAACCAAGCAGTTATTCTACCATGACTATGGTGATTTTCCATATTTACTCGATGTCAAAGTGGATAAGCACTTATTCTGAGCTCTTGCCTAGTATTAGAATCCTGCCTATAGCTGCTTCACTTTTGTAAAGGTAGACTTGGTGCCCACCGTAGAAGAGTACACAAATCTACCCTGTTGCCCGAGGATCTAAGCCGGCAAAGCTTGTTCTAGAGCCACCAACGTCCCAACTTTCTTAAAAAGGCTAATGAGCATAACTGGGATGAGCGAGCAATGGGTCGAGGCCTGGATTAAACAAAACGGAGATAGCAAATGCATCTCTTAGAAAAGTTTCTAGGATTTGATCTTGGTATATTCGGGCATGAAGAAAAGGGTCGGCGTCTTCTCCTTAAGTATTTACGAGTTGGTCATCTTCCCCAAAGCACTAGGTCACATAGATGATGCAGTTTCGGATCTATTTGACCGGCTTGAAAAAAGGGTCACGCCCATCCCAGCAATTTTGGCTGAAACTTTTAGATCTTTAAATGCGTGCCAGAGAGTAGATGAAGGAAGATTTATCGAATCTGTACAACTCTTGCTAGCCTAGTTTCATAGCCATTTTTAGAAGTTACAAAAGGTCTCTTATCTAGTATTCTTCAAAAACTACTCTCCGTTGAAAGAATTCGTGGCTACCCTAAGGTAAGACAACATTTCAGAAGAAAAGTGGATAGCAATTCTCTAGAGCTTCCAAGACGAATACATTGAATGGAAGGCCCCTTAGATGATCCTTGATGAAATTTTGTACCGATGTGAAGACTTCGACTAGGTCCCTCTACTCGGGATATGGGGAGCAATCGGTTACGCCTCTCTACTCTTATTGAGACAGTATAGGTCAAGGCAGTTTATACCGGCAATGCAAGGGTTGGCTCAATGTGAGTTTGCATACAAAGGTGATAATTACAAAAAGAAGGTTCGTGAAATATCATACGCTTAGAACCAAACTCACGAAATGAAAAGATTTTCCACAAATCCCATGACGACCCCCAAATATGATTGGTGGTGGGGTAAAAGAGTCAATGATAATGTCCCTTCATCAAGCCAAGAAAGTATCATTACGATAGAAGAACACTTGCAAGTGATCCCGTCTGAGTTAGAGATCATAAAGCAAGACTTTGAAAAGAAGAGTTTGGAGCTGGGGAAGAAAATAGAACAGTTAGAAGAGGAAAAGATGCAGCTAGGATTAGACGTCGACATCCAGAAGTTAGAAGCCGATAAAATAAGAAAAGGAAAGAACAAAGCTGAGGAAGACTTGAACAGTCTAAAAACAGATTATAAGAAGCTACGTTTTTCGATGAGGACTGCCGAGTTGCGTAAAACATCGAAGCAATAGCGGCAAGAAATCAAAGAAGAAAATATTAGAGCTGATCAGTGAGAAAAGAAATTCCAAGATGCTCAAGTTTGAGAAGATGCTCTAGAAAGGGATTTGTTAGAAAGCCAAAAGGAAAAGGTTTGATTGAGAGCCCGGGTAGCGAAATTAGAAAGGTCACTGCATCAATATCGTAGTTGCAACTTCGCAATTGAGTTGAAAGTAAGCCTAAATAAGATTGAAAAGTTGAAAGGAAAGATAGAAGTGCTCGAGGCCATACTGTAAAATTGTGAACTTCAAGTTGAGCTTCTTGAAACGAACAATAAACACTGGAAAGAGCAACCCCAACACTCTCAAGGTCAGATTAGGGATAGAGATCATATCATTGGTAGCCGACCATTTGCAAACTCTAGTAGTTCAGGCTAACCTGTTGAGCTTGAGATACGAGTTAGAATTAGATTAAGGCCGAGAATTAGCTTGACTCCTTAGGAAAGTCAAAGCTTTAAGTATTAGGACAAGGCCATATATGTAAAATATATCCATTTTATGTAAAGAGATTTGTTTTCTAATAAAGTTGTTCTAATAGAATTGAATCAGAACCAATGCCTCTTTTTGCAATAATTTTTTATTCATCAGCATTACTGTAACAACCCTTACCCGAATCCGACACCGGGACAGGGTTCAAGTCATTACTGGACTTAAACATAAACATCCATGCAAAACTGGGCCATAAAATTTCATTCATCTTTAAAAAAATCATTCAAACACATGCCATAATACTTGTAATCAACATTAGCCAATATCAATTGGCCTTATACAAAATGAATCAAGTATCATCATAAGCCAACACATGTGGCCAACCAATGACATATAACAAAAAGACCAAGTCTCTATACATGCCATACTCAAAATAAAAGGCTAGCTATACCCAAATATTCCAATTGATAGTGATAGTGTGATCGGGCCTTCGACGTTGTTCGATCACCGAGCTAGCATGGTGATACTATAAGAAAATGGAAAAGAAAGGGGAGTAAGCATAAAGCTTAGTAAGTTTGCATGTAAATAATTAACAACACTAATCATGCAATATCATACGCATAACATAAATATAACTTGATACAATGTCATCAATTATCGTGAATACATTTTCGATCATGTTCTTTACATAATGTACCATAAAACTCATGATTTCCTTCATTCACTTCTTAATGAGGCCTTATTGATACATAACTCAAGAATTATGAGTTTCGTGTACATACTTGTACCCTTTCAACATGTTCGTACCATGTCATTACACTGACATACTCTTAATTACCCGTTGAACCACTTGGAATACTAAAGATACTTGAGAAATCTCGTACCTATGGTAGGATGCCAATGTCATATCCCAGATATGGTCTTACATGGGATCACAAATCGATGCTAATGCCATATCCCAGATATGGTCTTATATAGAATCTTATATCGATGACATGTCTTAGACATGGTCTTACACAAAATCTCAAAACGATGCCAATGCCATGTCCCAGACATGGTCTTACATGGGATCACACATAACCCTAATGCCATGACATTTATATCCTATCTATTCCTAAGGTTCAACCGGGATTTTGAAACTTTAAACCTCGTTACGTCGTCATCGAGTCATTGTAGTTCAAAAATTCATGGAATAATTATACATATCATGCAATAATAAAGCATTTAATACATAATGAAGAAATGTTACATTATTTACCCGCAAACTTACTTCGGTACCAAAATGTGATTAGTTATTCAATTTAGTCCAAACACTTAGTCTTTCCTCGATCTAAGTCCGGACTCCATTTCTCTTGATCTATAATAGCAAATTTCACTTATTTAATTATCACATTGTTCAAATCAGTCCATAAATCATACTTTGGCAAAATTATAATTTTGCCCCTAAACTTTCACATATTTACAAATTAGTCCCTAGGCTCGTAAAATGAAACATATTTATTTTCTTTGTTACCCAAGGCTAGCTAGACCTAACACATGCTCATAACAGCCCAGTGGTGTCCATACCCTTGTAACTCTCTATTTATAACGTCAACAACTCAATGAAACCACACGGCCTACCCACATGACCGTGTGACCCCTATTTTGATGGAAAATTTTCTAAGTTTTCCAAAGTTTCTAGTTTAGTCTCGAACCACTCTCAAAGTACATTTTGAGCCTCGTAGGCTCACTTAAGAGACGATATGCATACGTTGAAAAGTTTTAAATTGGATGCAAATTTTATGATTCGATTTTGTGTGTTTATGTATGTTTAAGTCTAGTAATGCCTCATACCCTATTCCGGCGATGGATGCGGGTAAGGGGTGTTACAATTACATTTCATCATATGCATTAAATTTCATAAAAAAAGATCCTAATTAATCGAAAGTATGACAGTTCAAAAATTTGCCAATCGAATTTTGTTACGGTACCTACGGTAAAACCAAAGACATGGATCAAATGTTAGGGAGACTGGAAAATATTCAGAAAGACATGCAAGATCAGTTGCAAGCATAGCTGCAGGAACAATTAGCTAAGGTACCGCAAGACATGAGGGATCAAAAACAAAAATCCCAACGATGTATGATAAGCCAATTGACCCAGTTGCTGGCCGAAGGGATTGAAAAAAGGGAAAACTACTTGATTAACTCTGGAGATGATAATAAAGACCATCCATAGCCCCCAGGCTTTACCCCAGTGAATGTCTAAGCCCAACTAGATACATATCCATGAAGGATACTCGTTACCATAAGACTTCAACAATATCAAGTTGGCACCTCAGCACCGGTGAATTACCTAACATGTTTAGGTTCCAATCTCGGGGGTAATTCGACCAACCAGTTGTTTCTGATTTGGACGACATGGAAAAAATGGATAGAGCAAGAGTAGAATTGCCAAAACAGCTAAGAGATCAAGGCAAGTGGTTGGAGGAGAAATTTAGAGCTATGAACAGTGCTGACTACCTTTGTGGGATTGATGCTAAGGAATTGAGCTTAGTCCCAAATCTAATATTCCCACCAAAATTTATAGCTCCAGAATTCAAAAAATACAATGGGACTAGTTTTCCTGAAGTCCATATCACAATGTTCTACCGAAGAATGATGGGATACGTCAATAATGAACAATTGTTAATCCACTGTTTCTAGGATAGTTTGATCGGGTCAGCTACCAAGTGGTACAACCAGCTAAGCCGTGCCAAAATCAACTTATGAATTACGCTACAAAACATAGAGAAGAAACAAAGTGAAAACTTTAGGCAATACGCTCAAAGATGGAGAGAGGTAGCAACGTAAGATTAGCCACCTCTTTTGGAGAAGGAGACAACAATGCTTTTCATAAACACTCTAAAAGCTCCGTTCATTAACCATATGCTGGGAGTGCTACCAAGAGCTTCTTAGATATAGTAATGTCTAGAGAAATTATTGAAAATACAATAAGGAGTGAGAAAATAGACGTGGGGAAAAACGCTAAAAGATCTGCCCCGTGAAAGAAAGAAAATAAAGTAAGCACCACGAGTGTGCATAATAAAAGTTATTCAAAACCTGTCATTGTAGGCCAACCAAAGACTGTAATAACTAGCCATTAAGGCAAGAATCTAACTCACGGAAAAACACGAAAAAACTCCAATTAACACCCATCCCGATGACATATAGAGAGTTATATCAAAATTTGTTTGATGCCCATGTGGTATCCCCATTTTACTTAAAACCCATGCAACCTCTGTTCCCAAAATGGTATGATGTGAATGCCTAATGCGAATACCACCCAAATATAACGGGACACTCAGTTGAGAACTATACTGCATTTAAAAAGTTGATTGAGAGGTTCATCAAGATGGGGATTGTAAGGTTTGATGGTCTTTCGGGACCTAATATGGTAGGAAATCCATTACCTAGTCATTTTGACCAAGGGGTAAATGCGATAATTGAGAGTGGAAGAAAGAGGACCAAAGCTAATGTTGTAGAAGTAAAATCCCCACTAAAATGGGTTTGGCAAAAAATGATAAACTTGGGATTAATTATTCAACATTTAGAGGAGATACCTAAAAGAGTGATGAGCTACTATGAGTTCCACACTAAAAAATGTCATGAGATCTAAGAATGTACCAAATTCAGAGCTTTGGTTCAAAGTCTGATGGATAACAAATAATTGGAATTCTTTGAAGATGTCAAAAGCTTAGAAGGAGAAGATGTTTGCACTTCAAAGGAAATATCAATGGAGAAAGTCTACAAGCTCAACCACCCGGTGATGATCATTTCATGACCAAGAAGTAATGAAGCGGGAATACAAGCTATACCAAGAGTCATAATTCAGAAACTCTTAGATTTTCCCTACAAGGATAGCAAAAGGGTTCTATGGAATTATGACTGCAACGTGATGATCCCAGGAGAGGAGAATTCGGTTGGCACTTCAGAAGAGGGCCAGGATATTGGTTTCTTCATGCGCAATGGGAGGCGCTATGACTCCACAAGTGTAAGAATCGAGCCCGTTAAAGGAAAAACCTAGCAGTTGAACATAAGAAAGAAAAGACGGCTATACTTGAGTCACATGTTAATGAGCAGTAACTGAGAACGAGGTTAAAGAGTTTTTGAAATTTTTGAAGCATAGCGAGTATAGTATTGTAGAATAGCTACACAAATAACCAGCTCGCATATCAGTACTACCCTTGCTCTTAAGCTCAGAGACATATTGTAGCGCATTGATGAAGGTGTTAAATGAAACTTAGGTCACTAATGATATCACTGTAAACAAGCTAGACCATCTGGTCAACAATCTGAGTACTTATAATTTCATATTTTTCAATGACGATGAAATACCTCTTGGGGTATGGGATCCACAAAGGCTCTACACATCACTACCCACTGCAAAGGATATACATTGCAAGGGGTGTTAATAGAAAATGGATTTACGCTGAACGTCTTGCCTCTATCCACAGTAAATAGATTTCCAATAGATAGCTCTCACATGAAGACATGCCAAAATATAGTAAGAGCATTCGATGGTATAGAAAAGAGGGTGATGGGGAGGATTGAAAGACCTCTCTTAATTAGTCTAAACACATATGAAGTAGATGTTTTAGTAATGGATATCAAACTCTCTTGTAACTACTTGTTGGGTAAGCCTTGGATTCATTTGGCTAGGGCAGTGTCGTCGTCATTGCACCAAAAGTTGATACTGGTAACAGAAGGTCGACTGGTAACAATATACACTGAAGAGGATATCATTGCATCCGTAACTAGTGACGCACCATACATAAGAGTGGATGAAGAGGCAATAGAATATTTTTTTTGATCACTGGAATTTGTTAATGCAACTTTCATTGTTCAAGGACACAAGATCGCAATGCCAAAAATATCCAAAACCATGAGAATGGGCCTACAGTTGACGATTAGGAAAGGAGTCTTGCCTAGAAGAGGACTCGAAAAATACCTTTATGGAAGACTTGAAGCACCAATGCTAATGGACAAACAAGACCACTTTGGCTTAAGGTACAAGCTAGATGCGAGGCAAAAGAAAAAAGAGCTAGAGAAGAAGCAAGAAAGAAGAAGAGCGCGACTAAGTAGAGGAGAGGTCAAATGGGAACCGATGATTTTTCTCCATATATCTAAAACGTTCGTGTCAGGAGAAATCATTTATCCTGAACGAAAGATGTCAGAAAAAGAAAACCCAAAAGGAATGTTAGGAAACTTGAGCATCAATGTCATATCTGAAGAAGGAATTAGGGAGAACCTATCAAGCATTTGTCCTTATATCCCCGAAAGTGTTCTAAACAATTAGACTGCAGAAGAGATCCCTGTAATTTTTAAAACTAATTCAGAGTAATGTTCAAAACACACTTATTTCTTTAAGCCTGGGAGCAATAAGAATCCTTTTGTGAAAAAGGCATATGTCCACTCTTTTTTATTTTAATAAAATGCATCTTTGTATCTCATTTGACAAATATTCTTTTATTTTTCCATTTCACTCATACTCATACCACAGAGATAATTATTCTTAGATTCATTTGTTCTTTGAATCTTCTTTTATTCTTATAACAGGTCTTTGGATATCAATGACATGAGTGATGTTGCTACTAACTCAGAGTCTCTTTTTGAGCAATATATGTGTCTAGAGGAACACTGATAAACCATAATTTGTACATATTTTTACCCCATGCTTAGCATAATTTTAAATGAATTATTCCTTGAATTGTGGAATTTGATGCTCCTAATCCTTTAATTTCATGTTTTATACTTAGGTGAGCATAGGACAGTAAAAAGAACGAGAAACAGGCCAAAAACGGAGAAAATGGGTCAGAGTGAGAAATCAACACGGCTTGGAGTTCATCACACAAGTAAACCACATGCCCATGCCATATTAACAGACTTAAACACGGCCTAGGCCCGATTCATACGGGCGTGCCACACTAGCGTGTCCTTGTCGTGACTCGCTTTAATTTCACGCGAAAAAAGCTATTTAGGGGCTATGAAGGGTGTTCCAAAGTCTATATAAACACCCTAAGGAGAGGACTAAAGGGACACACAGAGTAGGGAGCAAGGAATTACTCAATGAAAGCCAATCGACCCATCCCAGAAGCAAGGATCTACATCAAGACTGAAGATTTTCCTAAATTTCTCTCAGGAGTTTTGGGTTTTCTTTATGTTTTGTTGTTTTCCTTATTTTGGGATATTCTCTTTTATTGTTATGAACCAAATTCCCAAAATACCTGAGGGGGATGAAACCTAAGACGAATCTTGTTATTGTTATCTGAATTATATGATAAATATTTGATTTTTTCTTAATTGTGTTTTTTAATTCTTGAGTTAATATTTCAGGATATTAATTCAAGTCGAATGTGCTTATTCAAAGGAGCAAAAGTCCCTGTTTAAGAGTAGATCCAATGCAATTAAGTGGAGTTGATCGCAATCCTAGACATAGGATGATGAAAATCTGCCGGATTAGAGTGAAATCTAATAGGGGGATCCATAGATTGAGTTAATGCAACATTAGGGGTTTTAATTAGAAAGAGATTTCAATTAATCAACCTAGGGTTAGCTGTTCTTAGTCTCGACGGAGATATTAACATGATTTAGAGATCTCTACAGATCAAGTCAAATGAATAAATCGTCTAGTTCAGAGTTAGAGAACAAGTGAAGTCTAGGTGGATTCACCCTTGGGTATTGTCTTTATCGATCAGTTTTACCGAAGTATTTCCCCAACTTATTCTTTGTCGCGTCTTTAGTTAGTTAGAATTTTAGTTTACAAATAACCTCCCTTTATTTCTAGGTATATAATAGGAAGAAAGTTATTACTAGTACTTTTAGTTTCTTTGGGTTCGACATTCCGGTCTTGCCACTAATTATACTACTATTCGATAGGTGCGCTTGCCATTTATCATGATAATAGTTAGTTTCTAGGTTTGATCATTATTATTACTTCATACAATCATGATCAAACACCAAGACTTTAAAGATGATCGAGATTGTAACCTATCTCCTGATTTGTTAAGGATGGTAGAATAAGATGAGAAAAAAATCCTACCTTACAAAAAGTAACTAGAAATTGTGAGTTTGAGAAACAAACAAGAAAAGAAAGAGGTGAAGATCGAAGCTTGCATCACTGTAGAGACAAAGCGAGACCTCATTGAGTTACTCTAAGAATTCAAGGATGTCTTTACATGGTCGTATCAAGACATGCCAGGTTTGAGTACCGATATTATGGTACACCAACTTCCTATAAGAGAAGAATGCAAACCGATTTAATAGAAATTTCAAAAAATGAGGCCCAACGTCCTCTTGAAAATAAAAGAAGAGGTCAAAAAACAATTTGATGTTGGTTTCCTACAAGTGGTTAAATACTCAGAGTGGGTAGCTAATATAGTTCCCGTCCCTAAGTAAGATCGGAAAGTACAAATGTGTGTAGACTACAGGGATTTAAACAAAGCCAACCTGAAAGATAATTTCTCATTGCCTCATATAGGCACTTTAGTAGACAACACGGTAGGCTATTCACTGTTTTCCTTCATGGATGGCTTTTCTAGTTACAACCAGATAAAGATGCATCCTGAAGACATGGAAAAGACCACATTTGTAACCATGTGGGGAACATTTTTCTATAAAGTGATGCCATTCAAGCTGAAAAATGTGGGAGTGATGTGCCAAAGAGCCATGGTAACTTTGTTTCATGATATGATGAACAAAGAAATCGAGGTTTATGTCGATGATATGATTGCAAAATCCCGAACAAAAAAGGAGCATGTACAAGTCTTGAGAAAATTATTCTTGAGGTTGAGAAAATTCCAGCTAAAGTTCAATCCAGCAAAATGTACCTTCAGGGTTAGGTCGGGGAAATTGTTAAGTTTTGTAGTCAGCAAAAAGGGGATCGAGATCGACCCGGATAAAGTCAAGACTATACAAGAGTTGCCTCCGCCACATACTCAAAAAGAGGTTCAGGGTTTCTTAAGGAGATTAAATTACATCGCCCGGTTTATTTCACAACTAACTGAGAAATGCTACCCCATATTCCGTCTCCTTAAAAAATACAATCTAGGTGTATGGGATGAGGAATGCCAAAAAACCTTTTACAAGGTTAAACATTCCCTTTCCAATGCCTCAGTGTTAATACCACCTAGTCCATATAAGCCACTGATACTGTACGTGGCAGTATTTGAGAATTCTATGGGATGCGTGCTTGGCCATCACGACGAGTCAGGAAGGAAAGCAAGAACGTTATACTACCTTAGTAAAAAGTTCACTAAATATGAGACAAGATACTCACCAATTGAGAAGTTGCATTGTGCCTAAATCTGGACAACCCGAAGACTGAGACAGTACATGTTGTACCACAGAACTTAGCTCATCTCAAGAATGGATCCTTTAAAGTATATGATAGAGTCAACTACTTTAAATGGAAGAATGGCCCAGTGGCAAATTCTACTCTCCAAATTTGATCAATAGTGGACTTCCTAGCTAGCAGAGGTTTAGAGGATAACGAGCCTTTAAATTTTAATTTCCCAGACAAAGATCTGATGTATGTTGCCACTATTGAAGAAGGTGCTCAAGAAGAACATCCTTGGAAACTAAATTTTGATGGGGTTTCAAAAACTATGGGTAATGGAATTAGGTAGTCTTGGTATCCCCAGACGGAGATCATTATCCTTTCACCAGTAAACTTGACTTTGATTGCACAAATAACATGGCAGAATATGAACCATGCATCATGGGTATACGTGAAGCCATAAAATGTAAGATCAAGGTACTAGAGGTATATGGGGATTCTACACTAGTGATCTATCAACTCAAAGGTGAACGGAAGACAAGAGGCCCCAAATTGATCAGTTATCGAAGGCTGGTTCCTGAATTAATTAAGGAGTTTAATGACATCACCTTTCGCTACCTCTTGCGAGGTGAAAATCAGATGGCTAACGCTCTAGCTACTTTAACTTCCATAATCAAAATGAACAAACAAGAGGATATAAAACCTATCCAGATGAGTATTTAAAAGGCTCCAGCCCATTGTTACAACATTGAGGAAGAAGAAAAGGATAATTACCCTTGGTACCACGATATACTGCGATATGTGAAGAATCGTGAATACCCTGATCTGGCGAACAAGAATGATAAAAGGACACTGAAAGACTGGCCAATAACTATGTCTTAGATGGCGAGATCCTATATAAAAGAAGAAAATATCAGATGCTAATAAGATGTGTAGACATTGTTGAAGCCAAAAAAATCTTAGAAGAGGTTTATGAGGATGTTTGCGGAACACATGTTAATGGTTTTACAATGGCCAGGTAAATCATGAGATTTGGATATTATTGGTCCGGCATAGAAGGAGATTGTATCAATTATGCCAAGAGATATCATAAGTGCCAAATTTATGGAGACAAAATTCATGTGCCTCCTTCAACTCTTCATGTTATGACTTCTCCATGGCCTTTCTCTATGTGGGGTATGGATGTCATTGGGCCGGTCTAGCCAAAAGTTTCTAATACGCATTGATTCATCTTTGTAGTCATCGATTACTTCACCAAGTGGGTAGAGGCCACTTTATATGCCAATGTCACAAAGTCAGCAATTAGCAAATTTTTGAAGAAAGAGATCATATGTCGATATAGAATGCTAGAAAGGATTATATCTGACAATACACTGAATTTGAACAACAGCACGATAGCAGAGGTTTATAGTCAATTTAAGATTAAACACCATAACTCGTCACCATATTGCCCAAAAATGAATGGTGCAATGGAGGCTGCCAATAAGAACATTAAGAAGATCGTGAGGAAAATGACTGAAACTTATAAAGATTAGCACGAAAAGTTACCATTTGCCCTCTGTGCTTATCAAACGTCTGTCAGAACCTCTATCGAGGCAACGCCTTTCTGATTGGTTTATGGAATAAAGCAGTTTTGCCCATTGAGGTCGAGATTCCTTCCCTCCAAATTTTGTTAGAGTTGAAGTTAGATAAAGTAGAATGGATCCAATCTCTATATGATCAGTTGAACTTAATTTAAGAGAAGAGGCTAAAGGCTATTCGTCATGGTCAGATATACCAATAATGAATGATGTGAGCTTATGACAAAAAAGGTTCACCCCAGAGAATTCCATGAAGGAACCTAGTATTGAAAAAGATCTTGCCCATACAAAAGGACTTCAAAAGGAATTAGATGCTAAACTGGGAAGGACCTTATGTGGCAAAGAAGGCCTTTTCTGGAGGAGCGCTAATTTTGATCAAGATGGATGGAAAAAACCTGTATAATCCTGTAAATTTGGATTTAGTTAAGAAATAGTTCACCTAAAAAAAGGGGGGAAATGCCAAGGCGAAAAATCGCAAAAGGGCGCCTTGAGACTGAAGGGGTTTTGAGTTGAAAACTTGGGAAAGGGCAACTCAAATTTGGATTGAAGATTGAACATGTGGTAGTTGTGTCTTTTCAAAAGGAGAAACGTTACATCTTGGGGCATCAACAAAGTACTCTAAATCTCCTAACACATATCAGGCTCAAAATGGTCCTCAGGAAGTCTTTGCAAAGAAGCTCATGCTGCAATATTTGGGGCACCTAATTTCATCTTACTCACTTTGTATTTTAGCAACGTCTACTATTTTTTTCGAGCTTTGCCTCTAGTAAATTTCAATCTCCCTAAAGATAGTGAATCTTATTTCCTTGAAGTTGTAGTGGAGCAGATTAAAGCTACAAATCTTATCTTCCTGAAGTTGTAGTGGACCAGATTGAAGTTACAAATCATATCTCCCTGAAGTTGTAGTGGCCAGATTGAAGTTACAAATCTTATCTCCCTGAAGTTGTAGTAGAGCAGATTGAAGCTGCAAATCTTATCTCCTTAAAGTTGTAGTGAAGTAGATTGAAGCTACTAATCTTGTCTCCTTGAAGTTTCAGTAAAGCAGATTGAAGTTACAAATCTTATCTCACAAAAGTTGTAGTGGAATAGATTAAAGCTATAAGTTACAAATCATATCTCCCGAAGTTGCAGTGGAGCAGATTGAAGCTACAAGTCTTATCTCCCTAAAGTTGCACTGGAGTAGACTGAACTACAATTCCTATACCCCTAAATCTGCAGTGGGTTACAATGAGGCTACATGAAAAAAAACAACCAAAGAAGTCGAGATTCGAAAAGACCAGACAAAATTGGCCCTTCTTAAAGTCTTTGCTCTATTGTCGTTACACGACAACGAGAAAAGAGGGGCAACTGTAAAGGCCAAATTTCATCCAAGCCAAATTTCGTCCAGCCTGAAACCAAAAATAAATAAATAAATAGAACCAGAAATAATAGAAGTCTATTTACAACAAATATGGCCCGATACACTACAAGCCCAAGCAGCTCAAATGAAAAAAACCCTAAAAGCCGAGAATAAAAATAAATAGAAACCTTAGTCTCCAGTGCCGCTCATTGCCATGTCAGTGGGCACTTCACCCGAAGACACCCGCGCCCCGAGGTCTGCCACCACTGCCCAAAATAGCCAAGGCACGACTCCCGTGTCGCCGTTGACTGCCAAAGGTACCTACAAAAAGAACAAAAGAGGACAGAAGCAAAAATAGTAGGAAAAAAGTAAGAAAATACAAAAAAACTGATTAACAACATGTAATATATGGCTATAAAAGCCATAGAAATAGATTGTATTCGAGCATGCGATTGAAATAAAAATCAGACACCAAAATATTAAGCAAAAAAGGTGATTCTTCCATTTTTATCTTTTTTTTTTAATTTCAAAAAATGTAATAAATAAAAAAAGGTGAAACCTTTTTACCTTCGCCGCCACTGTCGTCCTCTCCCTCCAGTTTGAAAGGCCATCAGATCTTAGGGGATTTGTCGAGGTCGCATCGGAGGAGGATTGGGAACCGAAAGGTTCCTTTTGTGTTTTCAACTTTTAATGAGTTTTTAGGGGTTTTCGGCCCCAGATCTGGTGCCCCGTGAAAGGAAACAAAAAAGCCCATTTTTTACAACTCCTGCCACTAGAGGCGGCAACCACCATTGCCAATAATCGGTGGCCATAACGGATTCGCGGCAGCCCAATGGGCAGATTCAGGGCAGTTTCAGAGAAAAAAAAAAGGAGAATGCTTCTTTTTTTAAAAAAAAGGGTTTATAAGTGATTTTTTTCTACTTTTTCACTTTTATAGGCCTCGAGAACAGTGCCTTTTTCAGATTGGCCTCAGACACCCAAAACGGTGTCGTTTTAACGCGACCCAAAATCTGACCAGACTACTTAGCAGGATTCGCGTGTTTTTCATGGAATGGTCTATTTGGGACCCTGGTCCTTCTGCTTTTGGACCCTTTTTTAATTTGGTCCTAAGTCTTTTTTTTTCTTCTTTTAGATTACACCGCTAATTTCAAATTACTTTCAATTTGGTCCCCCGTTAGCTAACCTTCTAGGAATGACGCGTATCCTAGAGTTTGGGATAATTTCTCATTTTGACCCTGCCCTTTTTCGCGTGTCACATTTTAGTCCTTTATTTATTTTATTACGATTTATGCTTTTAATTTCAATTCAATCCTCTATTTATCTTATTTTATCCTTTTTGGACTTTTTTATATTTTATTTTATTCATTTTTATTATTTCCTTAACTGTTTTTAACATTTAAAATTTATGTTAGTTAAATTTCCTTTTTACATATTTTTTATGTTTTATCATTATTATCATTATTATTATTTTTCTTATTATTCATATTAACATTATGATTATCTCTATTATTATTATAAATTGACATTTTTACCATTATGGTTGCATTATTATTATGCATTGGCATAGCATCTTTATTTTATCTTTTATTTATTTGTTCATTTATTTATTTGCCTACCATTTTAATATTATCATTTCTTTGTTTACCCGCTACTTATTATTTTATTTTCACCAAAATCCATACCATGTATCATGTTAAAAAATATTCTTCCATTTTTATTACTAGGTCTAGATAAATAAAAAAAGGCATATCGTTAAAAGGTTGTATTCATATTACCATACAATAGGAAATGTTTTTTTTTTAAAAAACCAATACAATGTTCATCATTTTTGGAATTAGAGGAGTCCTGCTCCTAACTTATGGAGTATGGCCTCTTTCTAAAATCGAAATAGTTGAATATCTATTTTAAGAATATAAAAACTAGATTTAAGTAATGACCAAATGGTGATCATTCTTGTTATTTAAGTAATGACCAAATGGCGATCATTCTTGTTTTCGAAGATCATTCTTGTTTTTGAGGATTTACAGAATCGTGTCCTAACTTACGGGGCATGATCTTTTCTTCTCGATTAACTTGAAATAAGGCTTTTTCGTGACAATTAATTTGGATCAACGATATTTTGATATTATGTAAAGAGGGATTGTGTTTTAAATTCTCTTCAAATTTTTAGTTATCGGCACTAAGACATCAATGAATCAATTAGGTACCAATTTTGGGCGTTACGAGGGTGCCAATCCTTCCTCGTGCGTAACTGACTCCTGAACTCATTTCCTGGATTTTGTAATCCAAACTCATCGTTTTAGTAAATCTAAACTTTTTATTATGATGATTAAATTATGAGGTGATCCGATCATACATAATAAAAAGGATTGGTAGCGTCCCTAAGCTAATTTTCTTTAATTTTTATTGGATTTTTAATCATGGGAGTTTGATTTAGCTAGGCTATGTATCAGTTTTTTTTTTTAATTGTTATGCTTTAAGCAAGTTGCCATTATAGAAAAATTGATGAATTAGGTTTGAATTTGATAGCTAATAAGCTTAGATCATGATAACAACTAACTTGTAAAGGTAATTAAGCTTGTTAGATAACTTTGTAACATTAGTGACTACATTGAATAGATGAAACTTGTCAGGAAATTATATTGTAGATAGGAAGTAGAAGGTCCCTAATGGAAGAATGTGAAATTGAATTTGGTTTGATGTTAGATATTGAAAAATACGAGTATCTCAGATATAGAGATTAAATTGAATAAAATGCAAAATATGTTTGACTATATGTTTGACTATGTATTTAAATGTTAATTGGATGTAAACTGATGTTGTTTCTATTATTGAATTATCAAACATAGCTAAAGAAGACGCTAGGCCATTGTAAGAGAAGGGAAAGATGAGAGTTGTAAACAAGTGACGAACATTTCGGTTTGTAATTTTATGATTCGATATCATTCCATTTATTTACATACATATACATGCTTGTTGCATATTAATTACTAGGGTAAGACTATTTTGTCTTGAATTGAATTATGTTATAGTATTGAATGTCGAGATTGTGAATTGATCTAAATATAGTAGAAACGATTATGATATAAATTGCTAAATGTCATGTGATATGTGATACAAATTGTTGATGGAAATGGTATGAAATTATGATATTGAATTGGTTTATAATATGAAATTCAAGTATTGGTTACCCTATTAGTTGTTCGGGCAGAGTAGGATATTTTTGGCATGCCATAAGTTCAAGTATGATGATTAAAAGCCATCGTTACTTACCAACCCGATGTGGTAGAACGTACATATTCTCGTAGCCATCACTTTTGGGTATCCTGAGATGACAGAATAAATAGATTGGGAAAGTCCTCGTTGTTTGGCAACCCAAGATGATAAAGTAAGATCTGTGTATCCATCTTAAGTCTGTGTCAGATTAATAAGACATGAATTCGTCATATGATAATTGAAATGAAATGTGATTGAAATTGATTCATTTTGTATATATATGAAATATGACAAACAATAGCATGCGAAAGATCATGTAAACCAGTTTATACAAGCCTTGAGAACCAATATGGAAATGAGTGAACGCCCTCTCGCTACCCTTACGAACGACAAAAGGAAATCAACACTAAAAACAACAATCGAATAAAATACTAAGTGTGGTGTCTGCAATTGTACTAGCTAGTTCTAATATAATTGTACAACGAGGTACGAAGTACTCCAAAGATCAAACCCACAAGAGTCGACGATTGAACTAACTTTAGCTACAAGTATGCACAATAAAGAGTCTAACCAACTAATCACTAAACACTATAGTATGACAAACCATAAAGTCAAGAGTAATTATACTAATTTTTGAGCTTGCTAGAAAAGACTAAATTGTAAAGTGTGCAAAGTTATGAAATTAACAATTAAATAACAAACTGTACTTGATTGATTTTGTTGTGGTTCACTGATCCTCAAATTAGGGATCTAAATTGAATAAACTCCTAAAGTGGCTCTGTTTTAGCTCTCGGTCTCAACTTTACCAAATTAAACAAATTAGTCTAGATTATCTCCCAATCTCACCGGCTAATCTGAGACTAATGAATTGGTGCTCAACAAGATTACCTATCGATCTCACTTACCTAGATTTTTACTTAAGGGCATCAATCCTAAGTTTTTAGGTGTACTCAATTTAGTCCAAGTTATTGCAACTTAGTCCCTCATCCAAAAAGCAGCTTACCCACATCTCTATCAACCAACCCTCTTTAAATTTTAGGTACCCATATTAAAAACGAAGCTAATAAACATGAAATAAGAAACCATTACAGCCATTAACATAAAACTCAAAAAAAAGATTAAAGTTAGGATTTTTAATCTGAGAAACTTAAAAGGAAAGTAAATACAAGTTTCTAATAGTAAAATAATAAACAAAGAACACTAAAGATGAAATTTTTAATAGCTAAAAAGAAAGGAAACTAAAATGGCATTAAAACAAAAATAAAAGGAAACTAAAATGGCATTTAAACAAAAATAAAAAATGTGATTACAAGCAAAGTAGAGGTCCTAAAAATGAAAATAAACCCTAGCTACAGTGTTAACTAACTTAACTAACTTGAAGCTTAACAAGAACAAGAAGAAAATTGCGGAAATATTAAATATACAACTAAAGAATAAGATGAAAAATATGAAACCCCAGAAAGATGAAGAGAAACTAAGAGAAAACTATCTAAAGCTAAGCCTAAAGTGTTGTGTTCTCTCTCATCAGCCAAAAATGGTTGCTTTTAGCAGCAAAATCTGACCCACTTTGTTGACCAAAATGCCTTTGAATGAGCCTTATCTTATTGGTGCCTTGGTTGGACTCTAACACTCCATATCCGACCCAATTGTTGGATCCGGACTACAGAGTGCTACACTCCAGATCTGAATTTAACTACAACATTCCTTAAAATATTCCCCATACCAAAATAAATTAATGCCAACATCGTTTATAACACAATCAACTAATTGGCTTCGCCAAATTACATGAATTTAATACAATTATATTTAAGGTGTAATAAAAATTTTACAAAAGTAGCTTTAATATGTGGAAATTTTTACGTATTCTTAGAAATATATTTTTTAACCATACATAATTACAACTCAACTCTGACCCTGAGACTTTGCCTCTGGGTCACCCCACTATATGCATATTACAACTGGAAGTTAAGCCACCTAAGCTCAGTAAATTCTAGCCTAGTCCCTCCACAAATCCTTGAATTTACCATTATATCTGCAATATAATAAAACATAGGTAAGTTTGAATGAACTTGGTGAGTTGTCCATACCATGCATCAGCATAATGCTAATAAGCTAGTACTTCATGGTTTTGAATTCATGTTTGGTTTTGTCTATACTAGGACAGTTCATCAATCTTACTGGCGTAGTCTTGACATCGTACAGATTGGCATAAGTTGTACTTGATACATTATCTTGATGACACCATCACTTATTTAATTGTGTATCATGAAGAAAAATTCAACTTGCTTGACTGCCTTGGATGTATCACAAACAACCCGAAAACAGGAGATTACACATTTAGACTATTAGCGGTCTTACCCATATAAGGCTTCCACTTATGGGATTCCATAAACATATAATTGGGAATACAAATGTATAGATATTTAACATTGTGGCAGATAATACTCACAGATTCTTTCTTCAATAGTTGTCTTAGCATACTCTTATGCAATTACTTCCTTGAGAGATAATCCTTGTAGATTCTAACTTGCGGACTTATGAAAGAAGACCTATAGATAATTCCCTTAGCAACAAATTAAATAGATCTTGGTGAATGGTTCCTGTTGCAGGCTACTATTATTAGTTTGTCCTAACAAACTCAAATTCGTAGTACGATCCTTGTAGATTCATGTTTTAGACCCAAGTATACAGATTTATACTTGCTAAACATATCGATAGATTCATTAAAGAAGACCTCTATAGAGACATGGGTTCATAAACGATCAGCCATACTGCGGATACATATACGTTTCGCATAAAGTCTTAGGAAAATGCATGTTTGAATAAGCATTTCATCCATTACGGATTAATAAAGAAAATAAACTCATATCAATCAAGTATATGAATCTGGCAAACTGTCATATCTTACATACAACTCGTATAAACAGATAGCTTGTACCTTTAGATTCGCGCATAGAAATAGATTACAAGTAAACGAACTCATTCTTGTCAAACTTATAAAAATGAATCCAATTATTTGCGAAAACATAAATGTAGACATATACACGGATTCATGGAAGTTGTAAATTTATATACGCGTATTATCTCGTGAACCTCCCTGGGTCATGTGTATTTTTGTATGAAATTCCTCATGTAGAAACAAATTCACATACGCAAATTATCTCGTAGACCTCCACTAGATTATGTCATGTAGGTGAGTCTATTGAACCTGCCTGGACTATACCTTGGCCATGGACTTTCATTTCACATATACGACTTAAGTCCTTAGACTCTGCAGAGTCTCATACTACCTTTAAAGGGCTTTCATATCCATGTGCATATATTTTTCATACAAACAACCTAACCTTCGCAAAGCCGACTACCATTATTATTCATTCCCTATACAATCCACCCAAACCTCTGCAAAGCCAAATAACACGTGGCACAGAGTGCACAATGTGACATTTTACCCTCTATCATCTGCCAATACATCACTCCTTACTCCGCATAATAATTTATACTTGCAATTGCTCAGCCAATACTACTATTTAATGCACAACATATATTACGCCAAACATTTCATCTAATCAACTTGGTTAAACTTACAACCAGTTATGCATTTTCATATCTACACACAACATGTCACAATATATCATCATTCAGCCATAGAATAATTCATTATTTGCAGAACGAATACCTAGCACACAATATTGAAAAAGTAAACATTCATTTAAGACCTGACTTTTAGAACTCACCTGGAAGTTGATGCCAAATCCATTTATTTAACTTTTCCCTTGCTACTTAAGTCTCCTTAGTCAAAAAAACATAACAACCATTTCAAAATTCCAACGAAGACAATTCATCATCATAAGAACCATAATTTGCTTACATGCAGAGGCCATTTAAATGATTATTCGCAACCTTACCCAATATAAAACAAAATCAACAGATTAACTGAAATCCTTAACTTTATTCCCTTTTCTTAAATCCGTTAATATAGAGTGGTTAGAAACTTTACCAGCTTACGAAATTTCCAGTTTCTAAGGCTCAAAATTTAGTCTATTCCCTCTATGCATAACACTTCTTAATACTTCACTTTCCAAAACAAATGAAAGAAGAAAATTATGAAGATAGAACATAAAAATGAAAGAATGAGACCATAGGATAACATCTCTCCATTATCTAATCCTCTCACACTTCCTTCACTGAAGCCAATTCAACAGCCACTTGTAGATATGCTAATCATCATGTCTCCCACTAAGAAGAACATTAGTTCAAGAGTAACCGAACTAAAGGTTGAAATCCAACCTTTCCTCAGTTAGTCTGCAAATTCCTCTTATTTACATTAGGACTCGTTCAATTAGTAAGCTTTTCAAATTAATACCCAAATTCACCAAATTCCTCTTATTTGTAAGCTTTTTTTTAAGCGATCTTTAACTTTTATATTTTGTTTGCTTTAGATTACTTAATAGCCTTATTAAGTAATATACTCTTTATAGTGTGAAATTTGTTCCTTTACTTGGAAGGGACACGTGGCATCACGAGAAGCTACCAAAGAGGCATTCATAGATGACCTTTCGCCTCCCATCAGTTAGCTCTCCACCTAAGGAGTACTTGAATGGACCACCGTCTTACATCACCTGGCTAGTCACTAGGTGATTAGCCTCCTAAAAGCATCATCTTCTCAGCCACCACTTCTAGTTGAACACACTCACTTCAAATAGGAGACCACTTAGGCGTAACAACCTTATACTATGTTAACCAAGGAAATGTTAGAACAGAACCATACATGAAGACAACTACCCTGCTACTTAGCCGACCACATGAGTAGGCCACCACTCATACTATCGATGACATGTAACTACCAACTAAAGGTCTTTCCCCCATAAATACTTTCTAAGACGATGAAGTTGTTGGGAAAAATCTAGTTAGAAAATGGTTTTCTATCATAGCGGAAGATTAAAAATTTGAAAACTGAGTCAGTTTGTGATATTTATAGTCATAAACTATTCTTGAAATATACCTATACATTGTGCGAGACGATCGTAGACTATAACACCTCAAACCCTACAGAATAGGTTCAACCCAAATTCGGTGTGCCTCATTAACCACTGAAGTGACTCTCTATTAACCCTCAACCTATCCTCCAACACACCACATAATTATAACATGAAATATGCTAAGTTATTACACAATAGCAGAATAAACTTATACATAGTATCAATAAGGGCTCACAAAACAAATAAGGGAAAGGTTCACATGTCAAACAATAAAAAGACTTAAGAGTTCACAACACACAAAGTATGAGTTTGCACAAAAGCATAAGTTCCCATATAGAAGTATAGGTTCGCTAAATATCAATAGTTCACATAATACTTTAAGTTTGCAATTTACAATATGGTTTCGCAAACAAATAGACTTCGTAAATAAAGGAATCATGCATGCAAAGGTTTTCATTCTTTAGTAGGGTTCGCATACCTATATGGGCTCACATAATTTACCTGGGTTCACTAAGTAGAAAAACAATCTCTACAAAGGGTACGTACGTAATTTCTGAGGTCGTAGAATAGTACTTAATAAATCTGACTCATATATTACGACAAAAGAAAATACACGTAACACTTATGCATGAATAAACATCAAAATTTATTCATAATAAAAGATACTAAAATATTCTAAGACATGGTTCGCAAAAAAAATAACTTAACTTTAAATAATTTAATTTCAATATCAGAGTCAACTTATGATAAATCCAAACCTGCATAAGTAATATAAAATCCATCATTTATTTTCCCAAGTTCACTAGTATCTATTTAGGGATGAGTCTCACCCAATCATCTACTTCGTCACTACCATCTGTGACACATTTACTTGCAAAGTAAGAGAGGAGTGGGTGAGTTCATTGCAAACTCAGTGAATAATCAAGAATCAATAGAGCATGCTCAAAACATAGAGTTTAAGATAGAAAGAAGATTTAGCCTAAAAATCATGTCACAAGTTGGGTTCGCTGTAAAGATGCGAGACTTAGTTCATTGTTTTGCCTGTTTATCAAAAAATATATATAAATTTGTAAAAACAGTTTCAATTGTGCTTGTAGAAAAATCAAAATTGAAAACTTAGTTTGAAGACAGAACTTGTAAAGTATGAAACATGTCCACATACTTATCTTATCAGAATGGTTGAGAAACATAAGATATATTCTCGCACTTCACACACTTATCAGAACCTTGTCTTGTTCCATATGTGAATCTCCTTATAACTCTTCAGAATGACTCAAGGAGTCCTTATAACATGTCTCATAAGAACAACGCAAAGCAATACACTCTCTTGTACACCAACATGTCCTAGTGAATGAAGCTCAACTTGACATTCCCTTATCTCTCCATATGTCCCAAGGCCTCAACGCTCAAAATCACAAAACTTATAGGTGAGTATTCACAATCATTTGGTATACCAATATATCCAACATAAGGCTCGCAAATGAGCATGCACAGAGACTTATCATAGAGAGCTCGCATAGGGGGCTTGCTTGAAAACACTTGCTCACGGAGAGCTCGTACCAAAGTGTGTAAAAACACATTTACAAAACCATACTTTAAAAACATATCTTAAAACATATGCTCGCTTAAGAGTAGGCGTAAAACATATCTTTAAAATCATATCCTAAAAACATATATTAAAAATAGAGGTTTGAAGAAAACTTACTTTTGGAACTTAGTTTTAGAAGCAAAGTTCTCAAAAATCATAACAGTTCGCACACGATATATGAACCATAAACATTCATGCTGGAAAACATATCAATTAGCACACTTATAGTAATTATTAACCACTCACTGAAAAACTGAGAAACTAAACAAGCATGGCTTTACCTTTATCCTTGCTGGTAGATGGTTTGATTAGTTCACAATATAAACAAACACACAAATTACTAAGCAGATAGAACTTACAGAATTCACACATTCAAGCAAACCTAGCTTTTTGGACAATCAACCCTAACAAGACAGAGACTTACCTTGGTTGTTACAAACTTGGTTCAGAACAGAGACTTAACGACAGAATATTCAATGAGAGAATTCTAATGAAATAAAGGTCATATTTATAGGCACTAAATGCCTTGGAAATCTTAGGATACACTACTTGACTTAGGAAAGGTGTTAATAGCATGTAAAGTATTACTAGATACATTTAATCTTTATTTCCTAAATTGAGTCTAACTTTAACTAGTGAACCCCCAACCTGCAACTTACCTAACGAACACTAGTTTGCCAAATAGACTAGCGAACCAAAATTGCAATAAATCTGGCAAACCCCTTACCATATTTTTTAGTGTAAATTTCTTCACCAAAACACTTAGCAAACTCCTTCCCGATACCTTTTCGAAAACTTTTTACTAATCCTTTTGGCGGTCACTAGTTCGCCAAAACACTGGCAAACTTTTTGCTGATGTTCATTTGGCAAACACTCAGTTCGCCAAAGCACTGGCGAACCCCTAGTTTGCCAAAACACTAGCGAACCCTCACTTGCAAGGCTAAAACTTACAAACCCGATCTCGGGATGTTACAACTCTCCCCCACTTAAGACATTTGGTCCTCAAAATGTTCTTTGTTAAACAACTGAGAATATTATTCTTATGGTTCTACCATAACACTTTGACTAAAGGATACTGAGGATTCTTCCATTTCCCAAGTAACTTCGTTGGTCTTATGGTTTCGCTGCAACACCTTGACTACAGGAATCCTTTTGCCTCATAAGACTTTCACCTCGCGAGCCACAATTTTCATTGGTTCTTGCTCATAAGTTAAATCAGGTCGTACTTCAATATCATTTACTAACACTACATGGGATGGGTCTACACAATATTTCCACAGCCTAGATACACGAAACACATCATGAATACAATCGAGTTCGCGAGGCAACTTAAGTTGATAAACTACAGGACTAATTCTTTCTATCACTTCGAAGGGACCAATGAAACTCGAACTTAGCTTTCCTTTATGTCCAAACGTTAGGACCTTCTTCCATGGCGATACATTAAGAAACATGTAACGGCCCAATTTTTAGTGGTGTCAAAAATAGTGCTTCAAGGCCACCAAATCCGACGAGTAAGTTCGTAAATATTATTTATTTATGAGTCAAATGTGATTTTTAAAAAGGTTTTTTATTTGATAATTTATGTTATAAAAGTGATTTATTAAATCAAGTGGTTTTAGAAAATAAGGTATTTGTAACACCCCTAACCAGTATCCGTCCCCAGAATAGGGTTTTAGAGCATTACCAGAACTTTCAGAACATTTTTAATTAATTTATGTAAATTACTATTCATTTACCGAAATCATTCATAACGTCCCTTATATGGACCTTTGAGGCCCAAAACTAGTATTGGAATCGAATTGGGACTAAATCAATAACTCAGGGAATTTTTATGAAATTCTAAAAATTTACTCACTATTAGGAGTCACACACCCGTGTGGTATGGGACACGCCCGTGTGGTTAGGGCGTGTGGAGTCACACACCCGTGTCCTGAACCCGTGTAACTCTCTGACTTGCAACTCATGAACAAATTGATGTCACACAGCCAAGTCATACGCCCGTGTACTAGGCCGTGTGGTTAATTCGAATTTTCAAAAAATAGGTGCAAGATTCACAGGGCTAAGAGACATGCCCATGTTCTAGGCCGTGTGCCTCATACGGTTGAGACACATGCCTGTGTCTCTGCCCGTGTGCTCAATTTTGATATTCTGTTTCTCAAAATTTAGGGTGAAGGGGACACACTAAACGCCTATGTACTTGGCCATGTGTCACACACGGTCTAGAAACACGCCCGTTTATCTATCCGTGTGGACGAAATAAAGTCATTCCTAACTTTATTTCTCACCCAAAATCACACCCATGACCTACACTTGAATCACACATCCATATACCAACCATTTCAAGCATTCGAATTAAGCAAATTCCATCATTCATCATGGCATATCATTCTATGCATACAGGTCTATAATTTTACTTTAATTAAGACCTTGATTTAGACATAGTTTGATCAACTACTTAACATACATGTAGGTACCATAGTTAGACATTACAAGTATATTAGAACAAACCATTACTAGTCATTCCAATAGTTAGATTACAAGCATCATTTATAATTACATGCCAATATGGCCAATATTTCCTATACATGCCATTACAACCATAATTGATTTACCATATTGTACCGATATAGGTCGATCAATAGTATGAGTGATCTCCACCAAGCTTCCAATCCAACGAGCTTCCAATTTACTATAAAACAAGGAAATAAAATTAAGCAAGCATAGAATGCTTAGTAAGTTCATATAACATGCTACTTAACTTACCATTCATTCTATTTTGAGGTAATTATGTAAGGCATATTCAATCAATTTGACCTCATGCCCTACACATATCCTCATTGCCCTTGTTAATCATATATCCCATATTACATCAAAACATATGTGGGCTCAACAACAATCAAGTTTCCAAGTACATATGCTTTCCACAACATGTATTCATTTAACATGCATAATTCATCTCATTACTACGAGTATAATTTCATAATAGTCCATTTTGAGTTCAGATCATTTCATATCAGAACTTTACTCATATTACTCAAAATATCAAGGTCACGATTAATACATTCAAGGTGTACAAATCCATAATCAAGAATGAACTTATATTCATAAAATAAAGTCCATGTACAAATATCATCATCTCGTTTTTTCATATACCATTTGTCATGTATCATCATTTTCATGTATTTCAAGCCAATATGTGCAACAACTCATTTCTTATTCACATCTTCTCATGTCAAGGACTTTTACTCATTGAATTTATCTAAAATACCGATGGATACACAAGTAGTACACTCGTGGTGTACACATCAGGATTCTCAATTCATATTCAATGGTACCCATAGGGTACTGTTCTAGAAAGTACCCTCTCTCGAGCCACATATATAAACAAAAGGATTACCAGTCCAAGCTAAATCCTTTTTATGACATCTGCTCTAAGGAGTTTGATTTGGATTACCCATCCGGGCTAAATCCTTTCCTATAATGAGGTCAATAGGATTACTCGTCTGAGCTAAATCCCACAGCAAAAAATGCAGAACCTCATTCATTTTTGGAAATCACATAACCATCGATTTTTATTTATTCAAATGGGATTTAACATTTTCCGCACATAATTACCCATGTGGATATTTCACCTATTTATCACAATTGTATCCAATAATTCCTTTAAATCATATTCCCTATTCAAACAAAGTACAAGAATAACATTTTTTTCTTTTAAATTAGACATTATCACTTATCTGGTATTTCTCAGATATGTTTACAAGACTTAACTTTTGTTAAGTATTCTTGATCATATAACAAGGTTCATATTTATACATTCAAATAATTCACACATATACACATTCAATACAAGCATATAAGTAATATGCTCATCATTTATCCTTTACCATCTATCGAACATTATCATTGAATTTAATCATTTTATTTATCAGGCTTGTTCGAATATGTATTCATTTCACATAATTAAGAAATTTATATAATTTATAGACATAATCAATGCAAGCATGTAAATAAACACAATTTAGTTACACGAACTTACCTCGATAATGTTCGTGTAAGTAAAATTTACTAATCTGACATTTTCTTCTTTCCTTATTCTAGCTCCAAAATTGGTCTATCTGAATCTATACAAGTAAATTTAACATTAATTTATCATATTTCACATTCAAGTGGTCTCAATTTTCATCCTAGGCAAAATTACTATTTTGCCCCTAACTTTTCCATAAATTCTTATTTTGTCCCTAGGCTCAGAAAATGAAACTTGTGCAATTAATCCCTATTCCAAGCCTAACCAAAATCCCATTATAAAATTTACAGCACATGTATTCATAAAAATTCAAAAAAATTTGAAATTTTTCATCAAATTTCACAACATTGCATTTTAGTCCCTAAATCATGTTTTCATCAAAAATCACTTTATAAAAGTTGTATATCTATTAACAACCTTTCATTTCCTACCATAAATTTCAAATTTTAAGCATATACATCCATGAGCCATTTTCTATACTTTGATAACTTTACAAATTGATCTCCCAAATAGATAGACTAAACTGTCCAGGTTTCAAAAATATCAAAATTACTAAAAACGAGCCTAGGAAACTTACCCAATTTGGCCACGAAAGTTTCTTCTCTCTCTCCTAGGGTTTTCATGTATTTTTTGGGAAGAAAATGAGAAAATAAGATGATATTTCTTTTTTATCATCTTTTAATTAATTAAATTATTTCACTTTCCAGTTTAGCCCTTTTTTTTTCTCAAATTCCATGGATGATTCAACAAAGATATTCTCCATCTTTTTATTGATGGTCTCATTACCACATAAGGACCTCTAGTTTTGAATTCCATAGCTATTTAATCCTTATAGCTACTAGAATTCTACTTTCGTATTTTATGCGATTTGGTCCTTCTTGTAATTAAACACGAAATCGGTAAAATTTTCTTATCAAAATTTTCACACAACTTTTCTAACATAATGCGGTCCATATAATAAAATAAAAACAAATTTTATTTTTGGCTCAGATTTGTGGTCCCGAAACCACTATTTCGATTTCACCAAAATTGGGCTGTTACAGTATTGGGACCTTATTTTTATAAACTAAGCCATAAATATTTTTATAAATATTTACAAAGTGTCATTAAGGTGGTATTAAAATTCTATTAAGAAATTTTAACATTTCGATGGTTAATTGATTAAAAAGGATCAAATTGAAAAAACAAAGTACATTCCTGGGACTCTATTCCAGTAAATCAGATTTGTAAATTTTTTAATAAATATTTAAAAAATTATTTGTGTAGCTAATTAGGTTTTGGTTAAGTGAATTTGCTTGAATTAAAAGTAATTAGGTAAAAGGACTAAATTGCAAAAGGGGTGAAAATTTAATTATAGATTAAAAAATCAAAAGGACCAAAAAGAAAATTATGCTATTGGTATAATTTGAGGTGGCATAACTAAGAAATATCATAAGATATTTTTAGTTAAAAACGTGTATGTATATATTATATATATATATTTACTTAATAAGTATATTATATTAATTATATTATATTATATTATTATATAAATAAGTAAAACAAAAGAAATGAAATAGAAAGAAATGAAACAGAGAATAGAAACCAAAAAGGGGAAAAAGAAAAAGGGAAAGAAAAAGAAAGGAAAATTAGGGTTTTAAGGCTCAAAGCTTGATTGCTAATATCATGCCAGAGACATCGGCCAAGAAAGGAAAGGAAAATATTGACGATGAGTAACTCGAGAAAAATTACGGTTTGTATTACTATAATTCAAATTTAGTTATTATCTATTATTGAACTTTAAATTTATATGTGTTGTAAGTGGAATTGAGGTAAGAAATGATATTGAATTATGAATTATGTGAATAGTTGAAGGTATATTGATTGGAAATTAAAAGTGATGTGAATTGAATTAAATTGAATTGAATGACGAAAATATGTGAATATTTGAATGTATATTTATTGAAAAGTGAAATGTGATTTGAATTTAATTGAAATTGAATTGAGAAAGTGAATCAAATACCCTATTAACTAGTCGAGCTAAGTCGAATATAGTTGGCATGCCATAGGATTGGAAGTGTTCAGGGATACTTCGACCTCGAGTCGATGAGCCATTATGTGCCGTAATATTGCTTTGGATAATTTCGAAGAGGCACTATGTGTCGTATTATTGCTTCTAATAATTCCAATGAGGTACTAGGTACTAACTTACTTCGGCAAGGCCGATGAGGCACAAGGTGTCGTACTAGTGTGTTTTAGTTGGATCCGTGTATCCGTCAAAGTCCGAGTCGTGTTAATAGGGAAAATAAAAGAATCAGCAATAGAAATGATATTGAATGATTTTGAATATGAATTGAAATGAGATAATTGAATTGAGATATGGAAATGAAATGTGTGAACCATGGTTCAAGAAATAGATAATGGTATAGTTCATGAAATGGTTTTTGGTAACATGAGATGATGTGAAAATCTAAATGAAAAAAAGTAAATTGAGATAGTTATTGTTGAAAAATGAAAAGTGAAAATGAAATGATTTGAAAATAATGAAATAGTATATGAGTTTAATTGAATACAATTTATGAATTAGTTATAATTACTATTATTATTGAAACATGTTGGTTTAAATGTTTAATTCAATTATTGAAAGATTAAAGGTATAAATTGATTATGCATAATTTATTGTAATATGTTACAAATTTGAATTATAGTAATACCACTAGGTGTATATACTCAACGTACGGTTTGTTTCTATGCGCAAGTTAGTTGAAGTCAAAAGTTTCAGTCCAGCATCCAAATTGATCCCGAACTCAAAATCTGGTGATAAAAGTTTCTTTTTGGTAAATGGCATGTACCTAGGTTGTTTGTATTGGTCATTTTGATAGATGGTTGTAATATTTCCATGATGTGAATTTGGAAAATTACATAGATCCTATTTATGAAATGATAAGTTTATGAAATGGCCTATTTGATATAAAAACTTGTGTTGGATTGAATGAGATAGTATTGGAATGGTTTGAAAATTTTGAGTGAAATGTTTATGATTATACATTGAATAAGTCATTAAATTTTCGTATTTGATCTGATATGTTTGGTAATGCTTCGTAACCCTGTTTCGGCGACGGTTTAGGATTAGGGGTGTTACAAAACACATGTTCACCCACTTGGTACTCAATATCTCACCGTTTCAAGTCAGCATAGGACTTCTATCTGTCTGAAGCAGCCTTGAGCCTTTCACAAATCAACTTCACATTGTCTTCAGTTTCACGAACCAACTCAGGTCCAATGATTCATTGGGTAGACTTTGATTTTCTTAAAGGCATCCCTATTAATTCAATGGGGTTCAATGTGTATCATCTTGAGGGTAAAGAGTGGGAAGAATTTCAATCAAAATGGAAACAAACAGCTGGTTCCTTCACCTCTAATACATCCGAAGTAAAGGATGAAAAAAATTCAAAAAGATCAATTAACTTGGAACCAGCTCTAGAGGGTGTGGAACAAATAGAAGAAATCCTTACTGTAAAAGAGGTTCCTACAATAGGAAAGGTTCCTGTCGAACCCACTGATTAACACACTTAGGAGGAGAACTAAATTTTCTTTTTATTTTATCTTTCATTTTGTTGTTTTTGAAACAATGTGATATCTTTTTATCTTTACTAATGAATCAATTCCTTTCCTTTCATCACTGACTTACTTATTATATTACAACAATAACTATCTTTCACACAATCATAATTTCCACATACATGATAAACTAAGCCAGATTTGCTGTATTATGCATAGGCTCCTTTCCACACTGATTGTCCAAGAATTGGCTAAATCGAACTCTGATACCAACTTGTAAGGCCTTCAACCTGACCTGATTCGTTGAGTCCAGATGTAAAACACAATACATAACAATTTAAGAAACAGATTACAAACTCTTATTTCTCTAATTAATTTAATTAACAAATTTAACATAGGAAAACAAAGTGATTATTATACAATAACTTGTTATATATATCCTTACAACATAATAGATTATTAATGACAGATTAGTAAAGCGTATTCCTAGTGTACGCCATAAATCCACTTTATGCATAACAACCCACTTCGTCGATACCTTAGCGTATACCTAACATCATCCCTCTAGCACAAACTCCTCCCAATTACCTGAACAACAACACAACAAACCTTGTAAGTAAAAAATTATTTAGTGAGTTTTACCATTACATTACCTTGATGGATGCTTTGCAGTATTGTATGAACTACTCGTTGGAAATGTACCCATATTGTAGTAAACATGTAATTGTTTTCTATTTATTTGAACAATGAATAAATAAATAAAGTTAATTCCATATTTCACAATTATATCTTTTTTTATTTTTTGTCTTTCATATTTTTCATGCACAATAAGATTATGACAAGCAAATATTAGCTCATTGATTGTCTATAACAACCCGTTTTTAGTGAAATAGGAACAGTGGTTTCGAGACCACAAATATGATGTCAAAATATTTATTTTATTATTATTTTAATTTCTACAGCATGATATTAGAGTCAAATAAAAGTTTCATTAAGAAATTTTACTGTTTACATGATTAATTCAATAAAAAGGACTAAATCGCGTAAAATACAAAAGTTGTGTTCTATTAGCTAAAGGTGTCTAATAGCTATAGAACTTAAAAATGGAAGTCCTTATGTAGTAAGTAGATCATTAATATGTTATTGGATGATAATGGCTTGGCATTTGTGTAAAATTTAATGTTTTTAAAGGGTATAAAGGTATAATAGTAATTAAAGTTAAAATAAACAAAGCATATTCTTTTAATTTGGTATCATCTTCTTCCTTAACCAATTTTGAAGAAAGAAGAACACCATTTTGATGTTTGGTGATAGAAAATGCATCCTTGTTGATAGTTAAACAACATTTGTAAAGTGATTTTAGTTGGACATGTCAATTAGGGGTTAAATTAACAAAAGTGAAAATTATGCCATGAAATGTGTGAAATAATGGAATGTATGGGCTGCTATGAATATATATAGAATTCGGGTAGCATGGGTTTGGACTTAATTGCATGAATTTGCATTTTTATGAGTTATGGACTAAATTGTAAAGAAGTCAAAAGTATAGGGAAAAATAGTAATTTTTTTATAATATGAAATTTGGGTTAAATTGAATAGAATGATATTAAAAATAGTTAAATTTGATTACATAGATCAAGAAAAACGAAGTACGAAACTAGATCGAGGAAAGGACAAAGTTATCGATTAAACGGTCGTTTTCGTCGTTTAAATTCGAGGTAAGTTCATATGTTTAATAAGAATTAATTTATATATGTTTAAATGCTTAATTGATATAATATTGTGATGATACGACACCATGAAAATTATTGAGAAGACATTGGCAAGTGAATGGATCCCGGTTGAACCTTAGGAATATATAGGACACAAATGACATGTCATTAGGGGTTACCATGTGTATGTTTGGGTGCTGGTCCTGTGCGTTCTATCACTGGCTGAGTTTTTCGGCATGTGTTGCGGCTACTCAACAACTTGGGTGAGCAGCTCCCTATAGCTACGACTTGACCGACAACTTGTGTGAGCAGACCTAGTGATGGCTCGAGAGTGAGTATTTATATAAGATATGTGATAAAGATGGTTTCAACCATGTATTGGCACTTAATGTGCGAGATACCCAAGTATCCAATATTATTCCAAATGGTTTAACGGGCAAAGATGATGGTACGAGGATATAAGAGATGATATGGATCAGTTCAGGTACTCATGAGTAGTATGACAAGTAAGTTGTAGTGGATGTATTCATTCATGACTACTATAGTTGAGATAAGGTGTTAATCTTTGGATTGATTGAAATTTACCTATGTTGACTTATGCTTCTTTATATTGTGAATGAATGGTAAATTATACTTATTAGCCATACGAGCTTACTAAGCTTAATAGCTTACTTTGTTTACTTTTCCATGTTTTATAAAGATTCGAAAGCTTGCTTAGATTAGAAGCTGTCGGAGATCTTATCACACTATCCAGCAGTTGTTTTGGTACTTTTAGACTTAATGTATTTTGGTTATATGGCATCTATAGGTATTTTGGCTAATGAAAACTTATATGTTGTGGTTATGTATTGGCCATTTAATCTGGTTTAATTTGGTATATCTGTTGGTATGTATATATGAGTAGTTGGCTTTATCTTGTATGATATATGATTGTTATGAGAATGCATGATGGTATACTGTTAGTTTGGTACCTATTAGATAAATTGAAGAAGTGGTATTCATGTTAGGTTTTATGTATTATGGTGTATATATGCAAATGACCATTTAGGTAGCTTTTGGAGATGATATTTGCATGTTTTATAATGGTCAATTGTGATGCTTAATAGCACTTGGGTTAATGGTATTGAATTTACACATTTTAGACTTGAGTTTGGTTTGTTTGAATGCCTAATGAAGACATGGTCATATGCTATTGAAGTGAATAGGTTGGTACCAAAGTTGGGTAAGAAATGTGGCTTAGAAAATAGCCTATTTTCGTCTACTCAGGTAGAGATATAGGCGTGTGTCTCAACCGTGTATGACACATGGCCAGGTGGCACGGCCTTGTGTCCCCTGAGATCTCTAATGAAAGCAAGTCAGTGAGTTACACAGCCTAGCCACACGTGCGTGTGTCCCCTGTACTTGAAAATTTTTAATATTTTTTCAAAATTTTCATAAGTTTATGTTTAAGTCTTTAATTGTTTTAAATGTTTATTTTGGGCCTCGAGGGCTCGTGTTAGGGACTATATGAATGTATATGAATGATTTATGTTTAAATATGAATAATGAATATGAAATGTATAATTAGATATGTCATAAGTCCAGTAATGCTCCATAATCCTATTCCAGTGACGGGTACGGGTTAGGGGTGTTACATTTATTGGTATCAGAGCTACGGTTTAGTCAATTCTAAGACTAACGTAGCATATGTGAATCTAGCTATACATGCCATATTTAACCTATGATAATGTGATATTTCCTGACAGTTTTTAAATCGTGTTTTTGTATAGTAATAGATTTCAATCGAGCTAACTCCGATGATGTTGAAAGTAAGGCACCAGCCTCTGTTCACAGAGCAGCGCCGTCTGGATTGAGACCTGTATCTGAAGGTCGTGGAGGAGAAACCAAAGAAGTCTTCTTCCAAATAATGAATGAGTTGTTCTCTAAGTATGTCTGAATGAATCCGGCTGCTCAACAACCTCCACCCTCACCTATTTCTCAATCGGTTCTCATAGCTCCTCAAAGTTTGGAACCTTTGCGTATGAGTAAATCACATGTTGATAAAATTCAAAAGTACGAGGCTAAAGAGTTTAGAGCTACAGTTGATGATGATCCTGAGAAAGCCAAGTTTTGGATTGAGAATACAATTCGGGTTTTTAATAAGTTTTCTTGTACATCGTTAGAATGTGTTAAATGTGCAGTATCTCTTTTGAAAGATACAGCATACCAGTGGTGGAGCACTTTGATATCTGTAGTGCCGAGAGACTGAGTTACATGGAAATTCTTTCAGACTGAATTCAAAAAGAAATATATAAGTCAATGGTTTCTTGATCAAAAGCGCAAGTAATTCTTAGAGTTGAAACAGGGTTGTATGACCATATCTGAGTATGAAAGAGAATTCGTTAGACTGAGCAAGTATACCCAAGAATGCATTCTAACTGAAGAGATTATGTGTAAACAGTTCGAAGACGGCTTGAATGAAGATATCAAGCTCTTAGTCGGGATACTTGAATTGAAAGAGTTTGTTGTGTTAGTCGATAGATCACATAAGGCCGAAGAGCTTAGCAAAGAAAAGAGAAGAGTCGGTTCTAAAACTAGAGATTCAAAAAAGAGGTCAACAGGTAAATCATATTATTCCTCGTCAAAGAAATCAAGGGATTCTTATAACTATTCAACTGCTTCAATAGGGTATTCAAACAGAGATCATGATACGCATCATGTGAGTTCAAAAACTCAAGCCACTTCAGTAGCGAGTGTTGGCAGTGTTAAGGCCAACAAACCAATGTGTAAACGGTATGGTAGACGACATTTTTGAGAATGTAGAATGAATGATAGAGCATGTTTCAAATATGGGTTGTAAGAGCATTTCATTTGGGATTGTCTTGAGTTACCTGAAAATGACAAACTTCAAACTGCTCGACCGAGTAATACAGCTGTGAGAGGAAGACCGCCCAGAAATACTGGAAATGTGAGTGGTAGAAGAGGTGTAACAAAGGATTCTACTATGAGATCTAAGGTACGAGCACCAGCCAGAGCTTACGCAATTCGAGCTCGCGAGGATGCATCGGTACCAGATGTTATTCCCTGTACATTTTCTCTTTATGACACTAATGTAACTACTTTGATTTATCTTGGATCGACCCATTCATATGTCTGTATGAATTAGTGTCTAGTAAGAGTTTACTTATTGAGTCCACTAAATTGTGGTTAAAGTATTGAACCACTTAGGTCAATATGTTTTAGTTGATAGAGTTTGCAAAAATTGTCCTTTGATGACTTAGGGTTATTGTTTTCCAGCTAATTTGATGCTTTTACCATTTGATGAATTCGATGTGATTGTGGGCATGGATTGGTTGACTCTGCATGATGCTGTTGTGAACTGTAGACGAAAGACTATTGAGTTGAAATGTCAAAATAGTGAGATTCTTTGTATTGAATCCGATGATTCGAGTGGATTGCCTATTGTGATATCGGCTATGCTAGCTTAGAAATATGTAAGAAAGGGTTGTAATGCGTACCTTGCTTATGTACTAGATACAAAAGTGTCTGGGATGAAGATTGAATTAGTGCCAGTGGTTTTTGAATATCTAGATGAGTTTCCAGAAGAGTTTCATAGGTTACCACTAATCAGGAAGTTGAATTTGCCATTGAGTTAGCACCGAGAACATCACTGATATTGATAGCTCCATACAGAATGGCTCCTATAGAATTAAAAGAGTTATCAGTTGCAAGAGTTAACAAATAGAGGTTTTGCACGACCTAGTTTCTTACCCTGGGGTACGCTAATTCTGTTAGTAAAGAAGAAAGATAGACCAATGAGATTGTGTATCGACTATCAACAGCTCAACAAGGTTACAATTAAGAATAAGTATCCTTTGTTGAGAATTGATGATTTATTTGATCAACTGAAAGGAGAAACATTATTTTCAAAGATTGATTTGTGATCTGGTTATTATCAGTTGCGAGTTAAAGACTTTGATGTACCGAAAACTGTATTCAGAACTAAGTAAGGACATTACAAATTTCTTGTTATGCCATTTGGGTTAACTAACGCTCCTGCAATATTTACGAACTTGATGAATAGAATCTTCAAACCATATTTAGACAGATTTGTTATTATATTCACTAATGACATTCTGATCTATTCCTGAGATGAGTCAGAGCATGCTAAGCATTTGAAGATTGTGTTGCAAACATTGAGAGATAAACAACTATTTGCTAAATTCAGCAAATACGAGTTTTGGCTTCGAGAAGTTAGGTTCTTGGGACACATTATTTCAGCGGAAGGCATCCGAATTGATCCGAGTAAGACTTCAGCAATTATTGACTGGAAACCGCCAAGAAATATATCTGAAGTCAGAAGTTTTCTAGGATTAGTTGGCTATTATTGAAGATTTGTAAAAGGGTTCTCGATAATAGCTACACCGATGACTCGTTTATTACAAAAAGATATGAAATTTGAGTGGTCTGAGAAATTTCAACAGAGTTTCGATTAGTTGAAAGCAATGTTAATCGAACACTAGATTTAGTTTAGCCTGAGTCGGGTAAAGAATTTGTGATTTTTAGTGATGCATCATTAAACTGTTTGGGATGTGTTTTAATGCAAGAAGGCAAAGTGATAGCTTATGCTTCCAGACAGTTGAAGCTACATGAAAAGAATTGTCTGTAACATGACTTAGAATTGGCCGTTATTGTATTTGCATTAAAAATTTGGCGACACTATTTGTTCGATGAAAAATGCCACATATTTATTAATCATAAGAGTTTGAAGTATTTGATGTCACAAAAAGATCTAAATTTGAAATAGCGAAGATGGCTCAAATTGTTGAAAGAATATGAATTAGTAATTGATTACCATCTGGGAAAGCTAATGTTGTCGCAGATGCTTTGAGTAGAAAAGCTTTGTTTGCTTTCAGAGCGATGAATACATGATTGACTTTGTTTGATGATGGCTCGATTTTAGCTAAGTTAAAAGCTAAAACGATGTTTTTTCAGCAAATCTGTGAAGCTTAGAAATGTGACAGTGAATTGAAAGCTAAGCGAGTACAGTGTGAGTTGACTTTTGATTCTGAATTTCAGATTGGAACCAATGATTGTTTGTTGTTCCGAGGTAAAATTTATGTATCGAGAAATCCAAAACTTATATAGAAAATTTTACATGAAGCACGCATTGTTTCAGATTGGAAGTATGTATCCCCTGTACTTGAAAATTTTCAATGTTTTCCCAAAATTTTCATAAGTTTTTGTTTAAGTCCAAGATTATTTTAAAGGTTTGTTTTGGACCTCGAGGGCTCATGTTAGGGACCATATGAATGTATGTGATTGATTTATGTTTAAATATGAATAATGAATATGAAATTTATGATTAAATATGTGATAATTCTGGTAATGCTCTGTAACTCTATTTCAGCGACGGATACGGGTTAAGGGTGTTACATTGTCTAAGTTCAAACTGAAGAAGGTGGCATTGTAAGAATGTTTACATTGCGAGAAAGATAACTTACTCCAATAGATAATCTAAATGAGTATGTAATCCCGTAAAAGAATCAAAGTGAGCATTTGACTCAAATACTAAGAATGATTATTATGTCGTCTACAATTCCAATTGGAGAGATAGCTAATCTTGGCTATCAAAATAGTTGACTCTATGGGTAGAGACATAGATGTATTCATTGGTAGAATGATACATTAGACTGGACCCAAGATGAATTAATTCTAAATCTGCTTCTCAATTAATTCACTTGTGACGTTTATGGTGTGATTTACCTAAATCCTAAGTTAGTCACTGACCATGCGTATGTGTAACGCCCCAAAAATCCCGAACTTCCTTTTTCAGTTTTGTTGTGGAATGTATGTGTTTGATATTTTTTTTAGTACGTATTATTAAAGTATAAATAAGTCATTGAGAAAGTTTTGAGTTCAAGTCTGAAAGTGAGAAAAATTTAGTTTGTTAAAGGAACCTTGATGGCAAGTAGTTTGGTTTTTAAATAAATAGAGGAGGATTTTGACACGAATAAGCTTGTGTTGGAGTGGCAAAGGGCACCACATGTGAGACATGGGTTTGGTGTCACAAGCATGGCAAAGAGGTCTGGGGTTCGAATCCCTCTTTGCTCAAAAGGAAGGTTCATTTTTGCTCATTTTAAAGGACAGTAGTGGCGTTGGATGTGGACTCTAAAGGGTGTGTCCATGTGAGAAATTCAAGGAAGGGATTAAGGAGCTATCTTGGAGAAAAGTTAGGAGATTAGGATAGGAGAAGTGTTGGAGCTGAATTGGCAATTAAGGGATAGCAATTTCGGCTATAAAAGTATATTGCCGAATTCTTTAGATACTTTTCGGCATTTTCTCCTTTTGAATTCGGTTTTCCTCTGTGCACCTAAGTAAACCTTTAATCTCTTTTTTTAAATAGTTTATTTGCTTTTCTTGCAAGAGCCGAGTATTGAATCTACCCTCTTAGATTTTTAACCACTTAAACACCTTCCTTTCGAAAGCATTCAAAAGCCAAAAGCCTCTTTTTATTCCTTTTTGGCGTGTCAACTTCTCTTTCAATTTGGGCCTATTACTTCTTGGTAAGAATCTCACTCTTTCGATCGGTGTTGCTAAGAACTGAACCTTATTTCCTCACTCTCTTAGTTGATTTGTAGGGGATTGAGTCGAATCTTTGCTCTCCAAACCCTCTCTCGATTTTACCATATGTGTTTCGGGTTTTAGGGGTAAGTAACTCATCTTTAGATTTGGATTGGTTGATGGCCGAATGGTTATAGGTATTATAAGGGTGACTTGTGTAGAATACAAGTCACTATTATTCAGTCTCTAATGGTTGGTTGATGCCGATCTAGGAAATATTAGCTGTTAGTGGTTGAAGAAAGGGCTATTAGGACTTGTCGCATAAGGTAAGGTTGATGGTAAGATTTCGGTTTTGGTCAAGATATTTATTAAGCCTTTGATTAATTGAGGAGTGATATTGATTGTAGGAGCGTGGCTAAGAAGATTATAGTACGTTTCGGTATTAGGTGTGTACATACACTGCACACACACGATAGATCGGTAAATCCCGAAATGCTAAAAAGCTGAAATACCGAAAAGCAAAATGTTTGGCTACGGTAGTCTCGCGAGTGCGCGAACACTCGTATAAGGGTAACCGATATGATAGCAGAGGCCCCATGAGCGATCTCATGAACTTGGGTCACGTTTTGGCCAACTGGGCTAGAATGGGCCAAATGGGCCTGACGGGCCTGTGAGCCCAAATAAGCAAAAAATGATAATTGGGTAAAATGTGATGAACTGATTAAGTTTGTTGAATGGTTTGGAATAGATTCGAGCCTGATGGGCCACATAAGGGTGATTGGGCCTAATGGGTCATATGAATGTGATTGGGCCTAATGGGCAATATAGGAGTGATTGGGCCGGATGGGCTATATGAATGTATGAAAGCTTGTAGACTTGCTAGGGTTTTATAATGGACTTTTAGGCCTGGTTTCTAATAACTCCTTAAACGATCATAAGACTTACTTAACTTATCAAGTGCGTCTGTGGACAAGTCATAGGGTTGAAGTGTAGCCATAGGCATATGCATGTTTAGGATTGGATCTAGGGAGAGCTTGGTACTTAAGCGGTCTTAATGACCTACCTCCTCTTCTCTGAAATCCTACCTGGTGCATAGTGTCTGTTCACTTTAGCCATTGAGGACTTGTTGACGAGCCAAAGTTCATAATTAATACCAATACGATAGTAAATTACTGAAATACCCCTGTAGGGTAAAATTATTGAAATACCCCTATAGAGTAGAATTACTGAAATACCCATGTAGGGTAGAATTACTGAAATACCCCTATAAGGTAGAATTATTGAAATACCCTTTGTGCGTTATAAGTATGACTTATGTATACTGTACGCTATATGTTGCACTCATGTGTAATGATGTTGCATGTGGGTGGGAATTATATTGGAGGAAGTGTTACATGAGGATCGTATAGTCGTTTGATGACCATAGAACCAACGAAGGCTTTTGAGCCCAATATATGATCAGCAGCTTTGCTGCAACATTAGGTAGTACCACAACCGGCGCTACCCTTAGAGTGTATCGGATGGGTGGGTCGATATAGTTATTCCCACAGGATGTGTTTCGGTTGGACGAAGGTGATGTGCAGCCGTTGGACGGGTTAGGCATTACATTATTGCGTACATTATTGCTATAGGTTTTGTACTACTATGGTATTAGGCTCAAGCCTAAGATGACTTGTGTTGTATGATAAATATATATTATTGTTGAGGGTTGTATACACTGAGTTTCAAAACTCATTCCCTCTTTTATTTTTCTTAGGTGACCTCAGTAGGCGGTTCGATGGATGGAGGGACTCAGAGGTGGCCAACTAGCAAGACAACTTAGACTTGTTTCTTTTCCTTTATTAAAAGTTCTAGTATTTTAATTATTTAAGTCCGAATTGTAATAAGGCCTTTTCTCTGGTTACTATCGTTCATTGTTATGCTGTGAGAATGGAACATGGACCTGTTTCTATTAAACATATTTCAAATTTTTCTAAAAATCAATTAATATTTTTTAAATAAAAATTAAGCTTCCACAGTTAAATAGAATTTTGCTTTCAAAACAACTATTAAAACGTAACAAAGAAATAGCTTTTAAATACACCTCGTTCTAAAGACAAATACAAACTGGGATTTTACTTGAAATTTCTTTTGGAAAGGTTTTCAATGAAAACAAGGTTTTCGATAAAACACTTCAATGTGACATGCTGGATTCGGCCATAACGTTCGGGCCGGGTTTGAGGTGTTACAGTATGCAACTCATGTGCTTTGATATAAGTGGAGGCTTATTCTCTAAATATAATCAAGCCCATAGCCGGTATGTTGGGTACATAACTTGTGTATGGTATGGCTTTAATAGCAAATGGAATTCATAGCTCAATTAAAAAATTAGTGATCCTCTCATTGGAATTGTGTAGATTGTTAAATATGGAGCGTGGCCACAAGTTGCTTGTTCTCAAATGAGCAATTTATCACAATCATTTATTGATAGTGATCATATTAATCATTAAGAAGACATAATGGTAACAATGAGATAAAATAGGATTGTATTAAGTGAATAGATTTAACTCAAAGAAATCAAGGATATCATATGAGGGTAACACACACATGATGAGGTCATTGGACAAAACAACTAGATGAATTGTTTTCGTAAAGAGTATAAAATAAGGAGTCTCCAATCATGGTACTTCTTGTGGACTGACTCCATGATTAAGTAATTACAAATTATCGGAACGATGCTTCTAGACATAATTGCAATTAATAGAGCCTAATTGTATATGTCCGATTGGTCCATTCACTAGCTCAACAAAAACTCGATAGAACTGCATTTGAATCAGAAGAAAATTCTACGACTTTGGAAATAATTTAATTGAGTCAATGTATTCGATGTGGAATTAAATTAGGTGGTCATGAGAATTACTCAACTAGAGAATTTGATTAAAGAATTTTCTTGAAAAATTAATTTGGAAAATTTAAGTGATTTTTGGTAAAATTAATTTTAATCAAGTAAAATTAAATTAATCAAATTAATTAAAATTAAATTTCAAGTCAGGCAATTACAATTGAACTTGAAAATTTGATCTGAGATCATAAATGGGCCTAGGAGCCCAAAATTGAGACCAAGACCCAAAAACTGGTAGAATCGGGCCCAATATGTGAAACCGGGTCAACGGTTTAATCGATGGCTAGACCGAACCAATCGAGTTGTCACTGGCCCAAATCGAACCGGTAGTGGTCGAACCCGCTCGGGGTGCCGTAAGGGTGTCGCACCTGAATCACCGGACACAACGGTGCTGACGGTTGCAACGGCGACATCCCAATGGTTGGCAATGGTTGGTCTTCAGTAGTTGAGCAGTGGAAGAGTTACACCCCTACTGAGGTTCTACCAGAGCAATTGATTTCAGATTAACTATTCTAAAAATAATATTATTTTAATAGTTTAATATTAAATTTAATTTAATACTTATCTTAATAGTATTTTATTAATTTAATATTAAAGTGATTAAGTTTAATCATAGTTGAACTCTTTAAACTCTTCCTATATAAAGGGACGCTTGGGTTATTATTTTATACACACTTGAATTCAAGAGAAAGTTATAGAGAGAACATTTTCTGAAGATATCATTTTAGAAAATTTCTAGAGATATTTTTTTGATTCACAACTTGACCCAAAAGTTTAAAGAAATTGTGAAATTACTAGCTAATAATTTCTATGAAAATTTTTCTGATCTGAAGTGAGCCCATACTCGACATACGTGAGCTTAAAGATAGTGGAGAAAACTACTCAATCCAAGAGCTCATCCTAGACGAATCAAAAAAGTACAATTTTGATTAAGTGTTTATTACTTTAGATATGGCAACCAAGATTTTGTATTGAATAAATTTTAAAACTGTATTTTCCCTAAATTTATTTTCCATTGCATTTTCCAAACCTATTTTTTTCCAACACTACCGTGTGCCAACCAATTTTTTGCATCATTTATTTCGAGCAGATACCATCATAGTTTTATCATTCTCTTATACGCCAGTAATCATGCTCTTGTCATACTCAATCCTCCTTATCTATCTATATGAGGAATCCTTCCAAGCATTTCATAAATCTCTTTGTCACGTAATAATTTCTTAACAAAACATGTCCTTAGAGTCTACTTCCAACAAAACCATGACTTATCACGTAAATTAATCTCAAACAGTTGTCTATTGACATTCTTTTCGCATTACAACTATACCCGCATTCTTACCAATCAATATTCTTCTCAACAGAACCTTACACATATCATCATACATTTACTGATTATTATAGAAATCATTAACCTTTATATATAAATTCTTTTAATTGAAGAATTTACACAAGAGAGTCAGTGTAGAGACTTACCTAATTCTCACTTATTGCAGTTCTAAGTCCCAGACCTAATCATCCCTCTCGAACCAACATCAACCACTGCTTAGAAATGTAATTTCATTGTTACAATTCTTATACATATAATTTACTCGTGATCTCAATCACTGACAACCTCATGCAAAACCTTGCACTTACAACTTACTATTCAAATATCACATATAAGCTTACTCATTCAGGGCTTAGCATGCAGAGCTGAATTACTTACCCTAAGATGGAATAACTACTCATCATTAAAGAACCATAGTTTCTAAATTTTCGGGGAAGAGATACATTCAGATTTGAGAAAAGAGTCAGAGAGTACCACTTAAGGAGAAATAAGAGAAAGAAAAATAACCTCTTTCAGAACCCACCACACTCATATATATAACTCCAATTGCTTAGTGAATCTTTACAAGTGTCACATATTTCAAAATTTGCTTCATTAATGGTCTATAGTTTCCGAGAGAAATATAAATAAGTACACTGCCTTCATAATTATTAGGCTAGGCTATCTAGTTGATTTCTAACCAGATTACTTATAGTCTAATTAGCATAGTATTCCAAACAAACCAAGGCATATAATACCTTTGGCATTAACCCATACCATACTTCCTTTATCACTTAACACAAACTTCTCTTTAATATAGCAGAGTACCATGAAATGAAATCCTTACTTACATGTGTGGCAGATACTATATGCTCATACATATACGTCACAATAGAAAATTTGGCAGAATACACTTCGCTAGACAGACTATTTTACTACTATACGCCAAAACCTTGGACCCATTAGATTTTGGGTGTTATAACTCTCCTCCCCTTACAACTGTAATAAATAACTGTTAACTAAATCTTCGCGCCAGGTGCATACCACTAATTTGGCGAATCATGACTTTTCAGAGTTATGCACTATGAAAATCCCCAATCAAAATCAATACCATCAGTTTCCTTCCTTGGGCAAATTCAGAATTTGGTGGTTATTCACTAAAATTTAAATGTTACACTTACTCTAGGACAAGTGTCAACATTGTATTGGAGAACCTAAACAGTTTCCACGAATTAAACTTCTTGTACAAGTTTGTTTCTATAAAATAGATACACAAACATTTCCTCGACACTTATGCTGAATCATTCAAATCCTTAACCTCTTTTTTGCTTAATCCCTTAGTCTTTATCGTATTCAATCTCATATTTCTCAAAGGTAATCTTTTATTCTCTTCACTTCCTTTCTTTTTCCCAATTACTTTTGGTGATGTCTAGAAAAAAATACTCAAGGTAGAAGCCAAACTAAAGTAGCCAAATCACCACTCCCAGAATTCCCTTCTCTTTCAGTCCCCAAGGTCCCGATGATACTCCCCCAAGCGTATCAACTCCCTCGTACGAATGTAATACCACCCAAGATTTAGTAAAATGGGATAATTACTTAATTTGGTTAAAGTGTACTTAAAACCTAAATATTTTTTTTTAAAAAGAAATAATTTCTTCATTATGGAAAATACTTCATTCTTAAGGGTTACTTGAAACCTTATGGGGTATTTAAGAAATTATGTGATGTTTGGTTGGAGGGAATGGAATAACACTCCCTCCTTATTTATTGAATAGTAAACCATTCATTTGTTTGGTTGAAAGAACGACTCATTCAATGGAATGATCATTATTTCCCTACCCTTTGTCCTCCCGTAATAGTCATTCTTTGGTATCACCAAATAATGGTTATTCTATGCAACCTTAAATAACAAAACAAAATCTTTTAATATGATTTAATATAAAATAATATTTTTTATTTTTAGAAAATATAAAAATAAAATATTTTAAATATGTTAATATAAAAAATCTTTTTAATATATATTTAAATATTATTCTTTTATATTAACTTGATGTGAAAGTTATATTAAAGGGCATATTTATCATTCACTTTTTCTTTTTTTTTTTGCTATTACATATTTATTCCTCTCAATTAAATGTATAAATATTATTATAATACTCATTCTATTTCATCCAATCAGACCACTATTATACCTAATCAATTTCATTACAACTTTATTTGATTATTCCATTAGTATAGTGATGCTATTGCAATTCAATTGTAATAGGGATTCATTGGTAAAGGGTTAGAATAGGGTATTCAAACTCCACCAAATATTAAATTATTTTTCCCAAAATATCCTATACAAAATTTAAAAATGGCAAATCTTATTCTTGCCGAAATCATAGATCAGAATCAGAGTTAACAGTTTTCTTGTTTTTTAGAATAAGAGAGAAACACTCTCTAATAGCTTTTGATTAGTATAAGCCTTGCACTTTCAGATCTAAGAAAGACAAAGAGGACATAAACATGAACATATCAAAAACTAAGATACCTAGACGAAAAACAAGGTTGAAATCACTAAGTTATTTTGTAGATCTACGTTTTCCGGAAAGATTTTACAGCAAAGCAATAAGATATATGGAAGGAGATTGAGATGAAGTAGTGGGTAAACTTTTGAATTGTTCTGGGTTAGCAAATGGCAGCCATTGCTGGAACTTCGGTTTTCTGGGTTCCTTCATTTATGAAAAGGAACAGAGGAGGTGAAGGAGATCAAACGGCATCCACTTATGGAAATAGAGTAGATAAGGAAGAGTGAACCACAAAATAAAATAAAATAAAATAAAAATGGAGAAATAAGAAGAGGGGAATGAAATATGAAAAGAAGCAAAGTTAACAAGGTAATTTATATTTTATATTTTATAATATTCAGTTATTAATATTTTAATCATTAAATATAAATTTAAAAACTTGATTGATGGTATTTTATCAAATAATTTATTTAATTATGAGTGAATAATAATGTAAAATAAAATATTTGCATCTAAGGGTAAAATTGTGATATTTAATCTGTTCTTTATTGGTTAATTGAATCATTTTATTTAATTGTATTTTCAGGTATGATGGTATTCCTACCAAAAATTACTTAAAAGATTTGAAGAAATCAAAGTAATTTAACCAATTACTTGCAGAGGTGATGCTAGAAATCCTATTCTACCACATTTGGACTTTTTACCATTCTACCTTAATTCTCATATTCAAGGATAAATATTCAATGATGAACTAAAAATTTTGATATGAGAGTATACAAAATTAGCCTGGTTCTGTTGTACCATAATAGTAACTCAATGTAACATGTTCACTCTATCATATCACATAAAACATTGGTCCACCATTTCTATATTTGCTAACAATTTTAATATAAATGGTGGGACATGAAAAGACTACTGCTTTATGATTTTAAGCCAAGTGATTTCACCAATGAACCAAAACAAAGTGATTTTACCCATATAATTAAATGAAAATTACAATATATATATATGGTGCAAATACCCTTATCAAATTTGAAATTAGACAAATTCATCCTTTTGAGTTTTGAGAAACAAAGTATATTTTATACTCCTTTTGATTTTAAGAAATATAAACCATTTCCATTTTTTATTTTCTTCAAAAATCAACAACGTTAAACGTAACATATTTAATTGAAATTTTTAAAAATGAAAATTAAAAATTATTATTTTCATTAAAAATGCTTTGAAAAAGTGAAAAAGATGAAAACAATGGTTTTTAACTTTTAAGATAGTGTTGGTTAAGAAAAATCGTAAAAATTTTGTTCTTTTTTTTTCTTCAAGCCGTTTTCTTCTTATCTTTTGTTTAGTTCAATGGCGGTGCCAACTTTCGGGCTAGTTATCACCCTCCTTTTTTCTCTCCCATCAACCCTTTCTTTTTTTATTCGTCTTATTCACTACACATGTCTTCTTCTTCTTTTTTTTTTTTTCAGATTGCGGATCTATTTTGTAAGTATCTTTGTTATCTTCACAAGTTGTGATGGACAGCTGGCGATGCCCGTCCTTCACTAAAACTCCACCGGCCACCAATAGTTTTTCTTGGAAAGTCAGTGACTTTCCGTCAACTTCTTAATCTGTTTTTGTTTTGAGAGTATTTTAAAATAATAAATGATTTCACGTGTCGATTTAGACTCATGTTATCTTAAGTTTTATATGGTTTTTGTTTATTTTTCCATTGTTTAACAAGTCTTCAATTTTAGATGTTTTTGTCTGCTCTTGTAGCACGTTTTTTAGTCTTGTTTATGCATGTAATAGTAATTTTACAAGTGATTTTGGAGATGATTTTATTGTCGCTCTCTCTAATTTGGTGAATACTCGATTCTTTTATTGATTTTTGCTCGCCACTTTAGACCATCCAAGGCTGATTTCCTTATCGTCATTGAATGAATTAATTTACCTTTCAAAAAAACTTTAAAATAGTGTTTGGAAAACCCGTAATATTGGGTTTGGGTGTAATTGCTTATAATTACATAATGGTGATATGTTTGGATAACTATTGTAATTGATGGGTCCCACTAAATTGGGTGTAAGTAGAACACTCCAATTACACTTTCTAATTTTTTAGGGGAGTGGAATTGGACTAATTACTCAGTTAATTACACACAAATTTAATTTTAAAAATATTTTTATACAAGTTATAAATTTTATAATATAAGTATAATTGTGTATGAGTGTCTGTGATGATTATGGTAAAATAAAATTTAAATTATAAAAATAATTTGTGCATTTTATAAAATTATTAACATTTATATTATTTAAATATTAAAAAAATTCTAAATTTATGGCTAAAAGTTTATTATAGAAAATGTTATAAAGTGTTATAATATATTTATTTATATAAAAGTTATGGCCAAATATGGATAGAATTTATTTATGTGTTCAAACTATATATTATAAAAATAAAATGCTTATTCATAAAAATGTTAAAGTTTTTTTTTAACTATAACTTATTTATAAAAAAGATAACTTTTTAAAGTTATGACAAAAAATATATATTATTTATAAAAATTGTTATGAAAGTTTTGATCAATTTATAAAATCCTATAATAAGTCTTTCTCCAAATTAAGTTTATATAAGTTTTTTATAATTGGATGGTTTATTTTAAGGTTTATGCTGATTATACAAATAAAAAATGTTTGCTTGCACCATATCGTGAGGGTATGATACCATTTGAGAGAATATTGCTAGACACAAATACCATATACAACTTGTGAGCTCTTTAATTTAAAACACTCGAGGTTTCCAAATGTGGTTAAGAAGAAATTTGTTGTTCTAAAAAATATTTTCCAAATTAACAGCATCACCTTAGTATAGCAGAAGAAAAAAAACTAGTATGTTGCATATTTCATAATTTCAATAATATAAGGAATTAGAACGATCTATACTTCGTAAAGTACATGAAAGAATAAGATCTTAATAATCTTAATGATGCAAATTCAAATTTAGATGGTAATGAACTCAATCAATGACCAACATGTGATAAGGAGCATATGTTAAATATTAAAAAGAGAATAATTCAACAAGTATACATTGCAACAATTAGATAAAATTTCATATGATACTTATTTTTTTGCTATTTTTATTAATAATCGTGTTATCACTGCTTTTTTAAACTAATAATACATATAATGATTTAATTTTAATTTTTGTTACTTGTTTAGAAACTATTTTTATCATACTAACAATTTTTTATCATAATTAATATTTTTAAAAATATAAATTATGTAACATAGAAAATTACGATATAATTATACTTTGTGAACTAAAAACGTCTAAAGAATTATAATTCTTTGTAATTACTTTCTGTTATTCAAATAGATACTAAATGAACTTTAGTTCAAATATTAAAAAATTCAAAAGAAAAGAAAAATGGGTGTAAATCGGCTGGTGGGCTGAAAAAAAAGAAGCCAACAAATGTAGAGAAAAGAAAAAGAAGGGAGGACATTTTGGTAATTGGAGACGCAATTTCTTGTCCGGAGAAGTAACAACTGCCCAGGCTTAAGCAAAATGGGGTGTGCTCTGCAATTCTCAAAGAGACTCCCCACCAAAAAAAAAAAAAGTCCAACAAAATTAAACGCTCTCTCTCCCCCATCGCATCCCATATCTGAATTCCCTCAAACAAAACAAAGTTTATGGCTTTTCAAGGGAAGAAACTCATCAACAATCCCGACGGTTTGCTTTTTTTTCTTTCCTTCACCATTTCCTCCTCCTATTACTCTAATATCCCCTCTCAATTTTCTTTTCCAACCATAAGCCTACAAACTTAATTTTCTGTTCTTTTCTGTTACACACTTCTCTTCCTTTCTCTATCTCTTCATCTTCTTTTTTTTTTTCCTTTTGAAGTTCACGATAGTATTTGCCCGCATTTCCTAATTTCATGTTTACTTGTGTTCGTATTGGGAAATTTTGGATTTTTTTTATTGTTTTTGTGCTTTGCCCTTTGATTATCGTTTACAAAATGGATGATGCATGTAATTTTGTATATTACTTGAATAGTAGTGTTTTTTTTTTTTATTATTTGATTAGTTGTTTTATGTTTCTGTAGTTTCCTTCATTTGGTCTTGAGTAAATGAAAGCTGATAATGAAGCAAGGCTATTTGCTGAAATAGGGAAAACAAACAAGGGTTTAGAAAAGATTCTTACTGTTTCTTTTTCCTAGATTTTCTGCGTTAATTAGACTGTGTTAGGCTATCTCAAGCTATATTTACTCTTTGTTTATCATTTGCATTACTTTACTATGCTGTTTCCGCCAACGATTTGCCAATTCTAGATTTCTGCTTTGTGAAGAAAACCATTTTTGAAGTTCTTTTGTTATGGTGGTGGCAGATGTGGTGACTGAATTTATTGAGGGTCTTGTGGAAACATATCCCGGACTCCAGTACTTGGATGGTTTCCCGGAGGTGATTTTGTTTTCCGCTTTGCTTATGTTTAGTCAGTGAATTACACTTTATAAACACAAACCGGTAACTTGTTTGTTTCCAGGTGAAAGTTGTAATTCGTGCTGATGCTTCAGGTGCAACATATGACAAGGTTGCAGTCATATCAGGTTCGATCCCTACAAAGCTGCTAACACTTGATATCTGTCTTAGTTTGTTCAAATTTAAATTTAAATTCTATGCTTTGTTACCTTTAATACCTTTTAAGCTATGGTGATTTCTAGACAGCATTTAAAGCTGCAGTCACCTTTTGGCTTTTTTGTTTCTACTGATTTTTGCAATCAACTAGTTTAGTTTGCCCTTTGTTAGGTAATTTTGGGATCAAACTTGTAGTTTCCCTTAGCATGTATGCTCATTATTCTGACTGTCCAGAACCAATTATGGATTACTTGCAAGGCATCATTGGGCATAAACTTTGAGAGCATGAATGATTCTTTTTTTCCTCGTCTCTACACTTCTCATTGAAATTTATTTTCTTTCCATGTAGCCACATAGGCTTTAGCTGCATGGGTTTTATTTATGTATAAGGATATTCCATGTTACATCTTGTTTACTTTTCTACAAGGTTGTATTTAAAAAGAAAATAAGTAAAGAAAAGGAATGTGAAAAGGTATACTGGGTTTTTCTGCCTTAGGAAATGATGGTCATTCCAAGTGATATTGGGTCTCTTGGAATCTACTTTGGCTAATAAAATTGTGAAAAATAGTACACTGCTAATTTTATTTAATATAATTTGTGACATAGGAGGTGGAAGTGGGCATGAACCGGCACATGCTGGATTTGTGGGAGAAGGGATGCTGACGGCTTCCATTTGTGGAGATGTTTTTGCTTCTCCTTCTGTTGATTCAATTTTAGCAGTATGCTTTCTGTTTCCCACCTCGTTTTGGTGGTTTAGAAGGAAATGTATCATCCTGCTAATTATCATTGACATCTTCATGTTTGTGCCTGAAATTAATTCATCAGGGCATTCGAGCTGTTACTGGTCCTATGGGATGCCTTCTGATAGTAATGGTATTTCTCTTTCCTAATTAATCAAGTTATAGGTTTATATGGCATCAATTGTTGTATTGGGGGATTTAATGCTATCATGATGTGTGCTTTAAACTTTTCAATGCTTTAGAAGATATCTTTGTTTAATTATCTCCAACCCCACCAACCCTGCCTCAATTAAATGAGGTGAACCGGGGTGGAGATGGTGGTGATGGAAAGAGGTAAGTAAAATGAAAAACCCTTAACAAACTTGTTAATGTAAAGGTTAGAAGCATGTTTAATCACGAAGCAATGAGCATACTATGCCTAATATTTCTTTGCTCTAATTCATGGTATAACTTGGATTTGGACAGAATTATACTGGTGATCGTTTGAATTTTGGGTTGGCTGCTGAGCAAGCAAGGTCTGAAGGTTATAAAATTGAAGTAGGTTTTCATGCTAGACATAATCTCTTGAAAGAACACTTTTATTTCTTTGAATGTCCAAAATTTTGTGAGGGAGAATAAAATCAATATATGCATATGATTCCTTCTCTTTGCAGACGGTAATTGTTGGAGATGATTGTGCATTACCTCCGCTTCTAGGCATTGCTGGACGAAGAGGCTTGGCAGGAACTATTTTTGTTAATAAGGTTCTTTCTCTCTCTCTCTCTCTCTAGCAAAGTAGCTTTTTCCCCCTGACAAATCTTATTTTCACTAAAATTTTGCAATTGATCCTCTTCCCCCTTGTGGAATGCAGATTGCTGGGGCTGCAGCTGCAGCTGGCCTTTCTCTTGCTGATGTTGCTGCTGAGGCAAAACGTGCATCTCAGATGGTTGGAACTATGGGCGTAGCATTATCTGTTTGCACGTTGCCTGGTCAGGTTACTTCTGATCGCTTGGGCCCAGGAAAGATGGAACTTGGTCTGGGAATTGTGAGTTACTGTATACCTGTGTTTCTGCAAAACCATATGGAATTAGTTCTCTTTTACTTTTTTGTTTGATCACTTTTAGACATTAGTTCTATACTCTTAACCTTTGACTCTTGTCTGGCACTGTACTTCTCTTTTTTACCTGATTTGATTTCTACTTCAATACGTATCTTGAGCTAACAATTGTTGTCTTTCAGCATGGGGAACCTGGTGCTGCTGTGGCAGACCTCCAGCCTGTGGACGTGGTGGTTTCTCATGTTCTTAAGCAAATATTATCATCGGTATGTTCTTATTGTGGAGCCAGCCTATCCTTTTTAACCCCCTGCCATCTTCCATTGCCTTCAAGGAAAACATAATTCGTGCTACATGCATCTCATTCCACCAATGGTTATGGTATCTGATAATGTGTACTATTTTCTTTTGTGAGGAAAGTATCCTTGAATTTTTCTCAAGTATTTCAGTGCGATACTATCATATCTTGTTGTCTGTCTTTTATATTTTTATTTTGTTTTAGTTCTGCTTCTACTTTGGAGGTACAAGCATAATGTGCCTAGTATCACTAGCAACTATTTTTAAGTTTTATTTTTGACTGAAATGATATTTCTTTTAGTTCTATTTTGTCTAATTGAACCTTCCCCTTTCGATTTTGGCTTATTAAGTCCAATTACTAGTGAACCAAGGCTGGCCGTTCAATCATGCTGATGTGGTAAATATGGCTTAGATCACCATAGACACCATAGAAGACTGCTAAAGAACCATTCAAGACAATTTATTCCTAACTGAATGATGTAAATTGTTATGTGTATACTAATTAAAAAAAATACAATTAGAAACTAAAAAGAAAGAAAAAAAATTGAGAGTTCTCTCTAGTTCTCTTCACCATAGCAGCAATACTTATACTTTAAAAGTTATTGCATTTGGGGATTACATTAGGTTTAAATGTTGAAATGTGCTGCTTATGTGGGCCATTGGGCCATATCTAATATACTTTGAAGAGAACCATGCATCTTTTGAAGATTCAAGGCTGTTGCTATTAATACTTATTAATCAAGATTGTTTTCTGTGGCACATGATCTTTTTGCCTTTTCTATTGTTGTTGACTGAAAAAGGGGGCCTTTTAGATTGATAAAATAGCATAACAGATCAATATATTGCCATTAAATGCTTGATCTTCCATTAACACAATAACCTGCCGTGTATCAGCCTTTTCTGCTTTACTCATTGTATCAACCTAGCAACGCTACCACTTTTCCTTTGTTTACAATGTATTATTTATCTCAGAACTTTATCATCCTGTTACTTTAAATTTTACTTATTTAATCTTTCAGGAAACTAACTATGTTCCAATTACACGAGGCAATAGAGTGGTACTCATGATTAATGGGTATGTATGTATGTATATTGATTTTCTTTTCTGCTGTTGATTTTTTCCTCTACTTTCCTTTTGGGGGCCAGAGGGTGTTTTCTGATCAGTTTGGTTTCAGGGGTTTGCAATGGCCTGGTTTTTATATTTCACATTTCTACCTTTTTAGCTAGGAAATAGACGAGACTTTCATGGCAAATAACCATATTACTTGGTGTTGATACAAAATGATGAGAGTAAGAAGAGGTGGATAAAAAGGATGAGGATTGACGAGTGTGGCCTTAAGCTAGACATAACAATACAGTGATTGAAGAGTATGGCTTTAGCCATCTAGTGTTGCTTGGGGGAATTTTCTAACCTTAAAATTTACCTATTTTTAGGAATCTTTTTGAAAATAAACCAGTTTTTAGGAAAATGAACTTCATTTCATTTAAGAGGTCAATTTAGGTTCATTTATTTGATTCAAACTTGATAAGAACTTAAACGAAGGGCTCATCACTAAATTTTACGCTTAAGCTTGATGAATGCTTATATTCTCTTTCTAATTGAGCTCTGTTTGCCATATTCATACATCCCTTTGCATTTATGTTCTGTGTTTCTTATCTGTCCTAGTCTATTCAACATTTTTATACTTTTGTTGTCATCACTATGATAAAGATCTATTGACTTGTAGCTTGGGTGCCACTCCTGTGATGGAACTGATGATTACAGCTGGAAAAACTGTCCCTAAGTTACAGCTGGAATTTGGACTTGCTGTTGAAAGAGTGTATACAGGGTCATTTATGACCTCTCTTGATATGGCTGGTTAGTTGTTGATATAAAAGTTCTCTTTGTTGCTACTTACAAGTATTGTTCATTATCTGTACAATGTTTCTTTCAGGATTTTCAATATCTATAATGAAGGCAGATCAAACTCTTTTGCAACGCCTGGATGCTCCCACTAAGGCTCCACATTGGCCTGTTGGTTCTGCTGGTCTGTCATTGCGTTAGAATATTGATACTCCTTGTTAACGTTTCCTCTTTTTCACTTGTCTATAAAATGCATTAGGAAGAAATTTGTGGAATTAAACATTTTATATTGCATCAAATATTGATGATCTAAATTGCATTGTGAACTGAAGAATATACTCTCAACCTCTATATGTAACAGTTAACAATTTTATATTGAAAATTTAAATGAAGTTCAAAGGTTATTTTGGCTGTTTTGTTGTAGGTAATCGTCCACCTGCCAAGATTCCTGTTCCATTGCCACCATCTCGTTCAACAAAGAGTGAGGAGGTAAGTTCAGTAATCAATTACTCTATAGAAGAGTAGGAAAGGACAGGTCATTTGTTATAGGAAGTTAAACTAATTAAAGTTTTCATATAAAGTAAAACTAACATCTCTTTCATCTAGAACCTAGATAGTAGGTTTTTTAGCTGCTATCACTAAATCTTCATTCTTTGATGTTACCATTGATAGATATTGACAACAGCTAACCAAATGCACGATATTATACTTGCTAGATAGGTTATGACAATATAATAGCAGTACTACTACCAACAATAGACTACGTAATGACATTATAATAAGCACTCATTGTGTACCAAAAATAAAAAGTTTGTTTACTTTGTATGTCCTGTTGTTGAAAACAAATTGGCCAAATGTGACTACTTGTCCTCGTCCCAGAATAACAAAAAGAAATATGGATTACACTAAGAAGCTACTAGTGTTAGGCTTGTTATTTCTTCTTTTTTTTTTTTTTTACTTGAAAAGTAAAATAATTTCTCAAATAACAGTCAGATGTTTTGTTATCCATAGAAGGAAAACCAAAATAAAATTAGAAACATAAAAAAGGAAATAACAGAAATATACATTGATTAGATGAAATATGGATTACACTAAGAAGCTACTAGTGTTAGGCTTGTTTTTTCTTCTTTTTTTTTTTTTACCTTGAAAAGTAAAATAATTTCTCAAATAACAGTCAGATGTTTTGTTATCCATAGAAGGAAAACCAAAATAAAATTAGAAACATAAAAAAGGAAATAACAGAAATATACATTGATTAGATGAAATTCAAGTTGGAACTGGATCCTGTGATTATATTCTTTTTGGTACCTCAATGCATTACATGTGGGTAGTGGGTGGAGGTTGTTATTATCGTTAAATAGACTCTGATGCCTTTATATTTGTTTGAGAACATGACATTATTCATATCCTGTTCGGTATGGGTAAAAAATGGTTCCTTGTTGTGTTTGACTGCTATCTTACTAAATTCATGTTTGTTCCTGGCAGTCATTAAGTCGGCCACTGCAGCTTAGTGAACAGGGCCGCATTCTTGAAGTGGCTATTGAGGCAGCAGTAAATGCAGTAATTGGTCTGAGGGACAGTTTGAATGACTGGGATAGCAAAGTTGGTGATGGTGACTGTGGGTCAACAGTAAGTTGTGCACTCGAGCTGTATTGGTTATCATTTTGCCTTTTGGTTCACAATTTAGTGCTTGATATATGTGATTCACCTGCTTTTGCAGATGTACAGCGGTGCAACAGCAATCCTTGATGATATGAAAAAATAGTATGCGCTTTCTCCATTTTTTTTTTTATGTTTTCTTTTGTGACTTAATCAAGGGAAATTCTTCTAGCAAAGTAACTGTGGCAATTCTAGGCCAGATTGCCAATATATGTACTTATGCAAGCTGTCTGCCTCCGTAGTAATTAGGTTTATGTTTGCTGGATATCTATAGCTTTCTGATGCAGTACAGAGGTTTTGATGAGTCATTATCTTTAGACATGTAGGAAGAGGTATATTTATCTTATTTATAGTGCTTTCCAGTAGTATTGAGTGTAATATTTATTTTAAGACTCCTCTTCCAGTGTGGAGCTTGTCATGATGGCCTGTGTGTAGATCTTTTTCTTGGTCATACAGCCACTTGATTTCACTTTATTTATACACTTCTATTATTTTCGTTGCATTGCAAAACCAATCCCATAGATGCAGTTGGTTGAGATGCTTCAAAGACTTGAATGCCCATAACTCTGCAGAGGATATTTCTGGTAGGAGATTTTTTAATGTATAAAGTTGTAGTCAAATGGGTTGCTGGAGATTGGAGCATGTAACATGATTTCTTTGTTTGTTATCTCCGGTGTAACTAGTTTTTCCTCCATTATCATTTCTGCAGTAGTTGATTTGCAAGTGTAATGTATTGATTGGTGGCTGTCAGCTTTAGAAACGTAGCTTTTAAAATTTTTAATGTGTAAGAATGTTTTTTTTGTTTTTTACCTAAGTGATTATCATTACAAACAAATATTTTCGTTATATCATTGGATCTTACCTGATGAATCATTTTCACCTGTCCCAGTTATCCTCTGAATGATGCTGCAGAAACAGTGAATGAAATTGGATCTTCTGTTAGAAGAGCTATGGGAGGAACAAGTGGAGTCCTGTAATTTATTTGCCTGTTCTCTGCTTGATTTATACTTACGGATATAACTAGAAATATAAAACTCTTGATATTCTCTTTGAGCAGATATAATATATTTTCTAAGGCAGCATATGCACGGTTGAAAGCTAACTCAGATTCTACTGTCACAGCAAAGCAATGTGAGATGATGCCCTTCATCTGGGACATTTTTTATTTAGACACCTTGTCTCACTGACGCTTTATTTCAGGGGCTGAAGCATTTGAAGCTGCCATTGATGCAGTAAGTAAATATGGTGGGGCTAGTGCTGGTTATCGTACATTACTGGATGCCCTTATTCCTGCATTATCAGTTCTTAAGGAGGTTATATAGATCTACTGCCCTTCTGCTCTTTTTGTTGATGCAGTCCCAAGATTTCATACTAATATTTTGTTTTGCAAGCAGAGATTAACTGCTGGTGATGATTCTTCTACTGCTTTTGTTCTTTCATCTGAAGCTGCATTGGCAGGAGCTGAATCAACTAAAGACATGCAGGCTCAGGTTATTTACCATCTTGCCTTCACCTTGTTTGGTGTTTAGGATTTTGATTGCATTTAGCTGTTGTTTCCTTTGGTCGGCTGTCATTGGCTATAAAATTTCATTAAAGTGCTATATCTCAGAGGGATTACTGAAGTAGGAAGCCTTTTCAGATAGCTGCTAATAAACGCTAAACATATATTACTTGACGCTGGACAAAGGGGATCCTGATGCTTTTATCGCATCTTTTCAAGATATATACTTTCGCTTCACTGACTCGTAGGCAGGTCAGGTTTTATGGGACGAGTAAGGGTCAGGATTACTGCTACTGAATTAAGTCCAGATTTAGTCTCTGCACTCTTTCTAACATAAACCACAACCCTTGATTTGCAACATAAATATCAGTGTTTGAATTAGTCCCTAAACTGCAGTTAAGATAAATACTTGGTGCTTGAATGTATATGGACATGTAAAAATTTGTGTGTTAGTGTGGTGTTGGGATGTTGCAGGCGGGGCGGTCAAGCTATGTGTCTGCGGCAATACTTGCAACAGTTCCAGATCCTGGTGCTATGGCGGCAGCTGCCTGGTACAGGGCAGCTGCTTTGGCTGTGAAGGCCAAATATGAAAAAGCCTCCTCATGAACACCCTTGCTTCCATGTTTCAACAATCAACACTGATATACCTTATTTTTGTACTTTGCCGGATGATTTTTGTTTGACTAGTTGGCTTTCCGCTTAGCATTTTCTTTTACGGGTGCATGAAGCTGAGAGAGCCATTTTCATCCATACATATACACATCATTGAATTTAATAACTTTTCCCAAATGTAAACCCTGTTTCTAAATAGAGTTAAATTCAAATTTGTCACGGATCATTAATATTGCGTTGTTTGGATTTTATATTTTCTTCTCTCTTTTAAATCAGATTTTACTTATTAAAATTTATAAAATTTTCATTGCTATTGAGTTGTAATATTTATTCTTAATCGGATATCTAAAATGAAATGTTAAAATATTAAAAATGTCTATTTTTCTTATTTTCAAATAAGATTTTTTACTTTTTTAGTGCATTCGTGAGCAAAGTTTACTCCAAAAAAGTTTTGAATTTTGAGTTAACTAAATTAAGTTATTTGATATTTTTAGTTAAGAGTCGAGTTGAATTTTAAAAATTTGAATTCGAATAATTCAAATAATATATTGATATAAGTACTCTTGATTTTTGTTATTTTTGAAAATGAACAAATTGATTTTTTTTAACAAAAAGTAAAAAAAAATCAAATAATTTTTAAAATTTTAAATATTTATAAAAGAAATTATATTTTAAAAATGATTTTTTTTAAAATTTAAAAAAATTAAAAAAATCTAAAATAATAATTTGGGGACTTAAATAATTAATTAATGATTCAAGTTTATCATATTAAAATATTTTATTTTTCTCTTATTTTGCTTTAAAAGAGTTTTAAATATATGTTTAACATGAAATTAATTATATTGTAACAAAATTTTAAGTTGGCATGTTTAATTTTTCTAATTTTACTCAATTCGATTTTACTTGACTTGAATTTAATTTAACTTGATAAAAAATTTTCCAATCGAGTTAGGACGATAAAATGTGACTAGTCAACTCAATTAACTCGAAAATTTTTCACTCAATTTGATCGAATGCTCACCCTCTACAAATAAATTTTGGCTTAAGAGTGTAAAAAGTCCTCAAAACTATAATAAAAAAAAAAACAATTAAGCCATTGCTTTTTTTTTTTTTTTGCACTTAATTGTGCACTTGAACTTTTAAAATTAAGCCCCCTTTTTTTTTTTTTGCACTCAATTAGATACTTGAACTGTCAAAATGCATAAAAAAAAGTCATTTGACTGTTAAAGTTAACTGCTCCTAATTGTTTTCGGTTAAAACCACCCTGTATCACAACCACGGTGTGACATATGACAAAAAAAAGGATAAAAAATAAAAATCAATAAAAGTTATAAAAATTATAAAAAATTATTAAATATTAATAAAAATAAAAATATTTAAATTTTATTAAAAATTAGAAAAAAACTATAAGAATCATAAAAAATATAAAAAAATTGTAAAAATTTATAAAAAATTATTAAAAATTTATAAAGTGCATCAAGAAGGTCATTGAACTATTAACTTTTAATTGTTGATCGTTAAAGTTAACAACCCTCATTTTTTTTTAATTAAAGCATCACATGTTGCAACACAACGTGACATGTAGCGAAAATGATAAAAAAAAATAAAAATCAATAAAATTTATAGAAAAATTATAAAAGGCTTCTTTTGGTACAATAATTTTTATATTTTTGACGAAGTCTTTACATTTTTTATAATTTCTTACGATTTTATAAATTTTACAATTTTATATTTTATGATTTTTATAAAAATTTAAATTTTTTTATAATTTTTATTAAAATTTAATAATTCTATAACTTTTATTGATTTAATTTTTATAATTTTTTTGCCACATGTCACGTTGTTGTTTTGACATGAGATGGCTTTCACTAAAAAAAATTAGGGGCAACTAACTTTAACGGTCAACTGTTAAAGTTAATGGTCCATGAGTCTTTTTGATGTATTTTGATAGTTTAAATACCTAGTTAAGTGAAAAAAAAAAGAAAAAGAAACAAGGGCCTTAATTGTTTTTTCAAAAAGTTTGAAGGCTTTTTTAATGCATTTTAAAAGTTTAAGTGCCTAATTGAGTAAAAAAACAAAAGACTTAATTACTTTTTCTAAAAAAGTTTATGAACTTTTTATGTCCTTAAACCATAAATTTTATTCTTTGATTTCTATTCAAATATGAAAGGCTAATCTGTGCTAATTATAGTAAGCCTTTTTATAATGGAAACAATGAGAATAAAAATATTATCAACCCTCAAATAAAAATAAATAATTTTAAACTATAGATTTATCATTTATTCTATCTCATTAAAATTTAATTTTTTTTGTTTATTTAAATAAGGATATAATAAATTTTGTAACACTCTAAATTCAAATAGAGTTTAGATTTGGAAAACAAAAACGCTTATTTGATTGTTGTACTTAGTTATTTTTCTATTTTTTGCTAGAATAGTTTATTTTTATTTTTTATTATTTTTTAGGATGAATAGATGATATGTACTCCAAAATTATTGGAATCAGATTGGATTGGTCGACCAGGTCAAATACATTGATCTAAAGAAAAATGTTGAACCGATTAATTTGTGAATCGATATGGATTGATTGCACTAGATTTTTTTTTCTATTTTTTAATAATTTATTTAATTAAACTAGATCATCTATTGAATTAAAAACCAGTAACATAGCCAATTTGATTACAAAAAACATTGATGTGCTTTGTTTTATTTTATTTATTTGTTTTTTAAAGAAGTTCTAATTTTGAAGGAAAATAATCTTTCTTCATATGTTTAATTTTGTCCAAAATCTTGATTTTAAATGAAAAAGAAAAACAAATCAAGAAAATTACTAAAAATTAAAATTAAAATAAGATTATATCCTTATTTAAACAATAAAAAAATAGATGTTAAACATTTTATTTTAATGAGTAATAAATTTATAATTTAAAAACATTAATTTTGATTCAAGAGTTCTAATTGTTTTTATTAAAAAAATTTTATAACTTTATTTAAGTATAAATAAAGTTTTTATTTGTAGATTTTGTAACGCCCTAAAACCCGACTTAGGAGTTTAGACCGAATTTCAGAGGTCACATTGATCACCGAAGCAATCATAAGAAAATTTTAGTTTAACAATCCGAAAACATTATGGTATTTAAGTTTCGTAAAAACTGTAACGCCCCAAAATTTTAATTTTTGATTTTGCGTATGTATGACAAATCTATATTTACTTCAGTGGTTAAGTGTTCTAGAAGTGTGTAGGCGGTCTTAAGTTTAAGTCATGACTTGGGCAAATTTTAGTATTTTTATAACTAAAGTATTAACCTGGCCTAAAGGACTTAAGTTTAATAGTTGGTAAATAATTAACAAAATGGGCCTACTAGTTTGGTGGTTAAGTGGAGTGTGGGTGTGCTGAAAGTCTTATGTTTGATTCTCTGTGATGACAAGGAGTTGCATTTTTGCTCTTAAATTCAGCTAGAGTTGTGTTAGATTGGGTTTCTGAGTAGTTTGGTCATAGTTGACTAGTGGGGAAGTAAAATTAGGGATTTGGGGAGTCTTAGTTGGATTGTATTTTTACTTCTTGATTATCTTTTTCAAAATTTCAGCTCTTCATCCTGTTTTCCCAAAACTTCCAAATTTCCATCTTCCCCTCAAGTCTGTCATTTCCTATCTTTTTCCTTTTCCCCTGCCAAGTTTCCTTCCAACTTTTCCCTTTAGCAAGCGTAGTTCGCGCATGTGGTAAGTGATTTAGCAATTGTTATCATCTAAAATATCGTTTTATTTCATGAGTTTAATAGTTGGGGGGTTTTGGCAGCAGCTGGTCGCGAGGATTAAGGTTCTCTTCTTGTTATCTCTTAACCAATTGATTCGTGGTGTTTAGGGTAATGTTAGTCGCTCAATAGATAGGAATTCTGTTTCGGGCTTGATTTTACTTCGTTTTTCAAGCGATTAAATTAGTGCTTATTGGTAAATTGTAGGCTCTAGAGTGCTCGAGGATCGATTTAGCATCAATTGAAACTAGGTGTGTACCCGAAAACGCAGAAAATGAGGTTTTGACGAAAGCCGAAAACCCCACTGTCGACTCCACACGAGCGTGTGGTAGGCCGTGTGCCCTTACACAGCCGTGTGATTAGCGAGGCTAGGCCGTGTGCTAAGGACACGATCATGTGATGGCCAGGCAGGCCGTGTACGACATACGGGCTGGACTGAATTGGGCTGTGTGGGCCACACGGGCTCGTGGAATTTTGAGCCAGGCCTTGTGATCCACATGGCCAAGGCCAATTTAGGCCGTGTGGGCCACACAGGCGTATGGGCCCACACGGGCAGACCACATGGGCGTGTAAGCCCATTTTTACTAGAATGTTTGTTAAGGTTGCACGGGTTGCCCAAGCCGACTGTAAACCTTCCGTAGAGTCAATAAGCACTACATAGACCCCTAACTGAATGATACTGATTATGTGAAATTTGTACTGAGCATGTTATATACCAGCATGTATACTGAACTGTATGTGTATCTGATAGACTTGTGATAGCATGACATATCATTGTATGTTGCATTGCATTGGGTTGGGATCGATATTATTCGGAGGAAGTGTACTGAAGGGCTCTTAAGCCTAATATACTGGTAGCTCAGCTGCAAATTACTATATAGTGCCGCATCCTGTACTATCTGGAGTGTAGAGATGAGTGGGTTGATTTAATCCCCACATGGAGTGTAGGGTTGGACGGAGATCGTGTGTAGAGGCTGGTTGGGTTGGACTTTGCTACTGAATATTGATTGACTGATATTGATACTGTGATGGCTAAGGCCCTAATGCATACTTGATACTAATATTGAATTGGGTTAAGGCTAAACTACTACTGATATTGAAAAGGGCTTAGGCCCATACTATTTTAACTGTGCACTATGTTTACAGTATGTTTGTTTTCTATGGGATTACACATTGAGTTTACGTAAACTCACCCGTCTTTGTTTAATGTGCACAGGTAATCCCTAGACCTAGACAGATTAGTGCGGCAGAAGACTCGACGGTGACTATAGTACCTAGACTTGATGATTTTAATTTATTACTTTTGGTTTGGTTTTTTTATTGGTTTATTTTGATGTAATGTGCGGACTATTTGGGACTTTTTGTAACACCCCCTACCCGTATTAGTCGCCGAAATAGGGTACAAGGCATTACCGGAGTTTACCGAATTAATTTTTTCGTTATTACGAGTTAAATACTATTCATTTATCAAAACATGTTATGACATCCCGTAGATGGGTCTCCGAAGCCCAAAACATACATCGGGACCAAACTGGGATTTAATTGAAACCATAGGGAATTTTTTTGAGCTCAATATAACCTCTTTATAGATATCTAACCTTCCCTGCAAAATTTAAACCGAGACCAATCCAAATCAACCAACCCAATTCAACATATTTTCAAGATAGATTCATGCATATCCATAAAATAACCTCATCACATACCAAACCAAGGTTTGTTAGCCACACCAATGGCTAACTTTACATTCATTTCACATTAATATTTATTTTGTTAACTTATACATGCCATTGATTTCCAAAATAAAGTTTCTTGATATACCAAAATGTTGAGGTTGATAATGTGATGTGTCTCCGACCTCTGAGCTCTTAATACTACAAAACAGGGAAAAAGGAAACAGGGTAAGCACATTGTGCTTAGTAAGCTCATGTAACAAGAATTATACTTACCTAATATTTTCAATACAATACAATAAACATTCATACAATCATTCAGTACATTGTTACCTTAACATGCACAAACTCAACATTCAAGTTAGTCCAATAATTTCAATGTATCAATAATATATACCATGATTGATGAGCTCATCAATACAATGATTTCCATTCCATTATTATTTTCCCATGCTTATCCTATTGAATTTCTCAGAATTTCGATGGATTTTCAGGAGTACATTTTAATGTACAAATCTGGGTCCGTCAATTCATATTCATGTGCGCACATATCCATTTCAGAGAGCACACTCCCGTGAACCTCATCCTTACAGCAGGATTACCAGTCCAGGCTAAATCCCCTATAATATAAACTCATAGATTATTGTCGGGATTACTAGTCCAGGCTAAATCCCCTGCAACGACAATTACTCTAATGAGTTTGGATCTGAATTACCAGTCTAGGCTAAATTTAGACCCTAATTCGGATTACCCGTCCGAGCTAAATCCATTTTACACATATTCTTCAGAAGGGCTATATCAGGATAGGATCACCCGTCCGGGCTAGATCCTTTTTACCGTCAATTCCTTTTTAGAGATCCATCGAATTTTCCTTTCATTCAACCGAGATTTCTTCCCCTTTTTATCAAATATATCAATGTTTCATCAATTTTCATACAATGAACATTCAAATCATATTCACTTCAATAACATAAATTTCAAGCATTGAAGAAGATAATTCAAGTTACAAGAACTTACCTCGATACTTGTTCGTATACAAAAATCTACTAATACCGAAATTTTTCCTTTCCTCGATCTAGCTTCGTATTTGAGCCTTCGGGATCTAAATAAATAAATTTAAGCATCAATTTAACATTTCATGTTCATATGTACCATTCTCTACAATTCCACTATTATTTGTAGTTCATTCAAAGCTGTCTACCTGGGTCATAGTCACTAAATTATTTTTATCTTGAGCTACAGAACTCCAAATTAAGATTTGCTAATTTTACATGAAAGTAAACTCACATATATTCTTCCCATAAAATTTTCAGAATTTTTGGTTTAGCCAATAAGTACAGTTTATTCTTTAAAGTCACCTCTGTTCTGCTGTATGATAGTTCCGACCTTTCTTCACTAAAAATTAATTATCTCCTTGTATGGTATTTAGATGAAGTTCTTGTTTATTTCTCTTGAAAATAAACTCATTAAATTTAAGCCCCTAATTATTTTTATTCAATTTTTGGTGATTTTCCAAAGTTAGAATAGGGGAACCCGAAATCATTCTGACCTTGTCTCACAAAATTTATTATATCTCATGATTTACAATTCTATTGCTGACACCGTTTCTTCTATGAGAAACTAGACTAAATAAGCTTTAATTTCATATTTTGTTCATCCTCTAATTCGATTTCTACAATTTATGGTGATTTTTCAAAGTTGGACTACTGCTGTGTCCAAAACTGTTTTAGTGCAAGAGGTTTATTACCATTTTTCCCCTAAGCTTTTAATAAATGATAATTTCGTCCCTACTCAATTAACCTCTCAATTGAGCTGATTTTTCTCGATTAACACTTTATTCTATCATTTTAAACTACTTTATAGCCTTTGGAAATCAAAATTTCAGCACTAGACTTTCAATTTCACACTCTTTTACAAATAGGGCCTAAATATCCACTTCATATTCATTTCATTCAATAAAATCATCATATAATAAGATTAAAGATTAAATTCCATTCTAAATCATCATATACTTACAGCACTCAACCATGGTGACTTCCAATTTCATCCATGAAATCAAAAACTAATGAATTTAATAGTTGGACCTAGTTGTGAAAGTCTTAAAAACACAAAAATTACAAGAAAAAAGGCAAGAATTAACTCACTTGATGTAAAAATTATGAAATACCAGCTTGAATAAACCCTTAGGATGTTTTTTCTGATGAGAATGAAGAAAATATGAAGAGAATTCTAGATATTCCAATCTAATCCCCTTTTTATTTTAGTAAATTTTGTTATTTTCCCATTTTGCCCTTATTTCATCAATTCTCCTGATTTTTCTCAGCTTATGCCGCCCAAAATATCTCCTGTGGGCTTATTTGCACTTTAAGTCCCTCCTCATTTGACAATTGAACTATTTAATCCTTCTAGTAACTTTTACACCCTTTTCAATTTAGTCCTTTTTATTTAATTAACTACTCAAACGATAAAATTTTATAACAAAATTTTAACACCATATTACTAACATTTCATAAATATTTATAAAAATATTTCCGGCTCGGTTTTACAAGATCGAGGTTTTGATACCTTATTTTTACCCAATTTCTTCAATAATTTTTGTTTTCTAACTAACCACTAAACCTGCAAAATTTTTCTATCAATATTTTCATATGATTTTCCTATCATATCAATATTTATGCAAAAATATTAAAATAAATTTCTCTTTAAATTGGATTTGTGGTTACGAAACCATTGTTCTGATCACCTTGAATTTAGGCCATTACACTTTTGCTTAAACTTGGTTTATATTTGTTTTTGTGGATTTATAAAATGCTAGTTGTAGGAAATTTGGTTTTCAAAATGTTAAAGTATTTTCTAAACTCACGATCACATAAGCTGTTTTTAGAAAAGCTTCCGCAACGAGTAATGTTTTAAAGCAAAAGATTTAAATAAGTAGAACGATTCCTTTTAGAACTAATAAGAGATAAAGTAAGGTAATAACATGGAAGCAATTTTTATTGTAATAACTTAGTTTACAAACACACTATCATGTGACAACGCTAGATTCGGCCATAACGTCTAGGCCGAGTTTGGGTTGTTATAAAAACTATCAGATATAAAATCCCAATATTATAAAAATTTTAGTCCAAAAAGCGTTTACGTGCGTATAACACAACATTTCGTACCACAGTATTCAAAATAAAACTTACAATCCAACCGTTTATTTATAAATGCATAATATATGAAATTTTTTTTAAAGATGGATTCTAACGTGGTTGTCCTAGACCTTTGGCGTGTCGAGTCCAACAATCGAAATTAGGAACTTACCTGAAAGGGGAAATACTGAGGGGGTAAGCTTCACGATCTCAGTGTGAGTTCGACACGTGACTGATAACAAAATTACGGAACTCAATTCAATAGAGAAAAACAGACTTTCAGATATACACACAGTTAAAAAGTAAACTTGGAACCAACGTCTCATCAGAACATAACAACTTAAGACACCAAGTCACACAGAGAAACTCAGTCACATGTGCACACCAAGTCACACACAGACACTCAGTCACAAGTGTTATTCAGTCAGACAGAATACAGTCAGATAATCTCATACCCAGATCACTAAAACAGATGCGTATAAATGCAGTCAAGTACTAAAACCCACCCATCCAGCCAACACACCTCTTCGTCCACCGATCACACCCCAAAAGAGCTTGTTTAAGCTCATCCGACCAAACACACCAAGTAGAACCTCGAAAGGCCCATCCAACCCTACACACCATGATTGTGGACTAAGCCACTCAAATAATATTATGCAGCAAGGCTAGCGTATAAGCAGTACTGTGCAATACGATAAACCGCTATACAGACATGTTGTAGTTTTAACTGCCAGATCAAATAATAGTACGCAGCAAAGCTGACGTAAGTGTGGTACAATGCTATAAACCGTTGTACGAATAGATTGCAATAAAACTGCCAGATCAGATTAGAATAAGTCTTCCTTCTCTTCGCAACCAACCCAAAAATTTACTTTATGCTAGTGTATGTATGCATACAATCTCACAGAAACAATGAACACTTCGACAGATAATTAGACAAAACAGATATACACACACACTCAGCTAACCGAGTTCAGAAACAGACATCTCACACACAACAGTCACAAATAACACATAAGCAGACACATAGCCACAGATATAGAGACTTAATTTCCGTCACTAAAGCCTAGCCAAGAGTTAAAACACATATAGACACGTTTTCAGATTAAAACATACTCAGAACCAAAATAAGTGACTTAGGGCCACACGGCTGTATGCTCTGGTCGTGTGGAAATACCTAGGCCGTGTGAGGGTCAAAACACTCGTGTGGCTGAGGCACACGCCTGTGTGAGCCAGGGACATGGCTGTGTGAACAGGCCGTGTAACTCTCTGTCCAATTATGCTAAAATAGAGTACAGGGCAACCACAACTGTGTGAGAGTCTCACATGCTCATGTGCCCACCAAACACGGCCGTGTGTCCAAAACACATGCCTGTGTGAGGAAACCATAAATCCCCAAATTAGCTACACGACTATGTGGCACCAAAACACTAAATTCTTAATTCCCAAATACACACGCCTGTGTGCCCAGGGGACACGGCCGTGTGAAAATTGACTAATTTCCCAAAATCAGCCACATGACCGGTGGCTAGGCCGTGTGGCACCCAATTTAGCCCGAAAACCCTAGATCCCAAAAGTACATGGCCATGTGAAATGTCCGTGTGTGGGCACATGCCCGTGTGGCCACCCGTATGGTCACGAAACCACACCGAAACATGTTGCAGATCGTGCATTTGCTGCCGAAACAGTTCCCGAACCCTCAGTAACTTAGCAAGATACAAAAATATGCCGAAAACATACAATTCAATGCTAAATTGAATAATTTCAGAACACATAAATTTTTCTGAATTCCACAAAAAATTGGTAATTGAACATCGAAACTTAACAAATCAGAAAACACCCATTACCACCGAATTTCACACATCTAATTCATAATTTCATTAATGAAAAAGAAAAGTTCGGATCCTACACCTAATTCGCAATCAAAGACGTCCAGGCACCAACTCGACGACAAGGAAGCGAAGCTCTCCAAAATCCATAAGCAAAATCGGTTTTCAAAAAGAAAAGAAAATGAACAAAAAGAAAAAAAAAAGGGGGAGAGGGAAAGGAGAACGTGAAAAAAAAGCAGTAACCCCAAAATAAAAATAATAAAAATAAAACTAATAATTATTTTTAAACTTAAAACAAGTCTAAAATAAAAATATTTCTCCAAAACACACCCACAAAGGTTCAAACACACAACCTAGAGATACACTAACACACAACTAACCACTAAACCAGTAGACCCATTTTATCACTTAAACGCGCAACTAAACACAATAGTACAACCTCCTTACTGACCCTAACCACAAAACTCAAAACTTTTAATCTCAAAATTCGGGGTGTTACAGATTTTATTTAGATACAGGGAGTTATTTATGTGTAATAAAAGTATAGAGCTTCTATTAATAAGTTATAATAAACGTTGATAATGGCAGTAGAACGATTAAAAGTAATAAGAAAAGTAAAATAAAAGGAGTTTCAACTCTATCTATTTTAAGGGTTGAGAAACCCTATTCTAATAAAAGTTAAATAGAAAAAAATAGTTCTATACGGATTCAACTTGTGCTGTACAGATCTCATTATTTTGCCATTGTATTTATTTCTTTAACAAGTTACGAGATTCGGGTCACACATTCTCTAGCAATAATAAAATTAAGATATTTTACTATTTAACCAAAATAAAAGAAGGAATTATCTAATTAAAATATTTAAAAAATTAAAAACAGATGAAAAGAGAATAAGGATAATTTAGGCCTTACTTCCAATGTCATTTTATATCTTTATTTGAGAGTTTGGATTCGGTAATTTCATATAAGGGTAGAAAATAGAAAGATATGATTTTTTTAAACTTGTGCAGGGCACGGCTATATAACAACTTTTAATATATATTTTTTACTATTCTTCCCATCCGTTTTATGGTTTATGCTTGAGGTTCATCACTGTAGCTCCTTACAATGTCATTTCTAAACATAGTGGCTGATCCAGGGACTAAATTTGGGGGCTAGTAAAATCTTAAAAAATTTTAGGAGTTTAATGAGATTTTTTTGAAAAATTTGGGGTTTAATTATAATTTTGTGAGATTAATGAGAATTTTTAAAAATTGTAAGAGAGCTTAATTATTTTTTTTTAAATTAAAAAGTATAGTAAGAATTTTAAAAAATTTGAAAGGCTTAATTAAAATTTTCTAAAAACTTCAAAAAAAAATTCTAAAAATTTTGGGGGGCTAATAAAAACTTTCAAAAATTTTTGATAAATTTTTCAAAATTTTTGAAGGACCAAGGCCTTCTAACACCTTATAAAGATCCCCGCTATTCAAGCACTTGTTGGTATAAAAACTTTACATCAAAATAAAATTTTGTATATATAAAATATGCATAAAATTAGGCATTCTTTTAATAATCTCATTATAGATTCGGATCATAGCTGTTCTTTTTGACACAATGTCTAAAACTACCCAAAGCCCTTCCCCAACCTATAAATTGAAGGATAGTATGCTTCAGCGCACTTAAACTCACGTCCTTCTATATTGGCAATAATGTCTATGCCAATCGAACTAATACTCACTCGACAACTCATTAAACACTTTTAACGTAATTATATATTATTTCTCTTAGTATATTACTTATCTAAAATACAAAATTTCATTTTTTAAAATAGTTTTTTTCAAACATTTTATAATATTTCAAATAGGAAAGTGAATAGTGAATGATGTCCTGGATATATCTATAATCTATTATATATATAAGCACGAGTTTAATTTTTTTTTTAAATCAACGAGAATATCTTGTATTTTCTAACATATTACTAAATTAAATTTAAAAATAATTATAATATTAAAAAGTTTTTACAATTACAATCATTTAAAAAAGTTTTTAAAACATTTCAAAAAAAAACATTTTTAAACAATTTTTTCATGATATTATTTTTTTGCTACATATTAATTATAAAATATTATAGTCAATTTATTGACAATTAAGAAAGTAAAAAATAAAAATTGAATAGTGAAGAATTTATTTTACTATATATAAATTTTTATTGTTTGTACAAACGCTTTAATGAAATGAATTTTTTTATTAGTATTATATTTGAATAATCAAAATAATTAATATATTTTAATAATATTTATTATTTATTATTTTAAATAATGATTACATGAAGATACACTGTAACACATCACACCCTATCCAATCGTTAGATCTCACATTCGTTGCCGAAGCAACTACAATTTCATTTCAATATTCAAAAGATAAATCATGCAAAAAAATTGAGTTTTTAAAACTTCTAATAACATTAATTGTTCAAATCTAGCTTATAAATAGGCTTATGAAAGCTCTTATGAAACTCTGGTAACAAATGAGGAATTAAAATGTAAAAACAACTAATACAAGTGTATTGTCGCGACATTGAAGAATGAGTGTCGTGATATTGAGGGCAGTGGTTTGATGTTGCAACTTCAATAGGGATGAATCACGACCATGAAGATAGTAACTTGATGTCGCGACTTCAATAAAGGAATGTTGCGACATTAAAGGCAGAGGGTTTAGTGTTGCGTCTTTAGCAGAGGAATGTCACGACATTGAAGGCAGTTCCCTAAATTTTTGCATCTTTTGCCTCAACCAAACCAAGTACCATTCCATTTGATCCAAATGACCTAAAAATTCAACTTACTACATTATAGATATTAACACAAATGCCAAATTACTACCCTTGCATATCAAACACCTATTATTACATGATCACAAGCAAGAAACAACTCAATCACAAGCATAACATGGCCTATTAGGCAAACAAACCATTAACTCACTAGATGACTACATATACATATCACCAAACCTATATGGTCATGTTCAAAATGTAAACATTTCTTATCATATGTACCAAAATGACAATTTGAACCTAAGGACCAACTTAAACATTAGGTATATGTCATATTCTATAAACATAACAAATTTATACATACTTTCCTGAGTCAAAAGTTGAATTTTGGGTGTTGTTGCACCCCTCAAATCCTTGAAATCTAACAATACCTTTTGCATAAAAATAAACAAAATCGTATGTTGAGCAATAAGGTTCAGTGGTGCTAACATGATTTAAAGCATAAATCAAAAATAGAAAAATTCCAAATATACATAACATAAAATCCAAATGCTATCTAAGTCATACTTGCATTTCTTGTCTCATGAACCTAATATCACACTTTTTGTTATTTATCATACCATATACCAACATTTAATTCATATACCATACATTTCAATTACATGGATCACAAGGATAGTTACACTTTCTCATTTCATTCTCAAATCCATTGATTTGTTTTATAACCATATAGACCCTCAGGGCTTATAATAACTAGATCATATGATCTTTCACATTACATCTTTTACTCACTTAACATTAGAATGCATGATACACATTTCATCATCATATTCCATACTAATAAGGTACATATTTCATAATCCCTATTGACTGAACATGGACTCAAAATAGATACACTGACCATCCAACCACCATACCAATATATTCGGCACCCAATGCCTTATCGGTACATCCGAAATATAATATGCACTCCGCGCCTCATCGGTAAAAACCAAAGTAAAATCCCGTACACTAATCCTATGACATGCTAACTATACTTGACTTTACCTGAGATTGTTAATAGGGTATTCAATGATTAAAATATATATACATGGTTCACATATTATAGTTTAACACATTACCAATTCACATATACTCAAATCAATTTCATACCATTGCATACTATCATATGCATACTATCTCATTTTTCACAAGTTACTTACTATTTCATACTTACCTATTCATGAAACAAGTGAGATCATTACTTTAAGCAATCTAATTGTAACAACCAAGTACATACAAATTGAACTCAATCATGAAAGCACAAATCGGGAGAGCTACTTGTCTATGATCATTGCCTTTCCTTTATCTCGATAATGGCTTGACATCTTTTTTAGCTATGTACGGTAATTCAATTATAGAAATGGTATTAGTTTTCACCCAATCACATGAAAAGCACATAATTAAACATAATTTGTGTTTTATAGAAATGGTATTAAACATATAATTAACTAATCATTTTAGTCCTTACATCCAAAATGCTCATATTTTTTGATATTTAACATCGAATCAAAATCTAATTTTCATATTATTTCATTAGGGACCTTGTACTTCTAATCTATAGCATAATTTCTTAACTACTTTCAATTTATTCAATTTAGTCCCTAATCTCATAAATCAACTATTTAGCTTAACTTAATTTCTCGTTAAATCCAACAATTTTCACTACTTTCTAACTTAGTCTTAACTTTATCTAAGTTCCTCATTCACAATTTCATCACAATCAAGCTTAAACTCACCAAACCCCTCTAATGGTAACATGATATACACTTGATAATTGAAGAATGTAAAGCCTGAGTGTGATGAATTAAGCTTAGATGATCATGAAAACATAAAAATTTCAAAAGAAAAACATGTTTACCTTAAAGATTTTGGACCAAATTGAAAAAAAAAAAGAAAATAAAACTTTTCTTTCTTTTTCTTCCTCACTTGGACGTCACTAATGAAAAGATGAAGACTTCATCTCTCTCTTTCCATTCTTTATTATTTATACTAAGATTAATAATCTAATTAACTTAACTAATCATGCTTAATTTCCTGATTTAAGACTATTATTGTAACACCCCTATCCCTTAACCATCGCCGAAATAGGTAAGGGGCATTACCGAACTTGTAACACTGATCAGAATAGTATAATATCAACATAATCCAAAACATTATCAGGCATTCACAATCAATTCATACTGTCGAAACCATGTTTTTGAAAACGGATGTCGACTTATTTAAAAAACGAAAATGATGAGTCGCCACCAACCTTTTTAGGTGTGATTGGGTCACCTTATAAAATATTTTGGTTTACGAAAATTTGAGAATAAGGTTCGGGAGTCGGTTACGCACGGGGAAGGATTAGCATCCCCGCAACGCCCAAAATTGGTACCAAATTGAGCAGTTTTCTGTCTTAGGTCAAAATTTCAGAAATATTTGAAAAATAGGATCCCTTTTTAAAACTAGAGTGGTTGAGTTGAAAGTTCGAGATTCATTTGCTCTGAATGAATTCGAACATCACGTCCAGCACGAATGGACACGAGGTTTTTAAATTCTTCGAAGCTAAAATCATCTCGCGAGTTACAAAATTTGTTTAGAAGGGTATTTTAGGTATTTGGACGAACGAGAAATTGCAACCCAGCACGTTAGGGCACTATTTCCCGAATCTCTAAAAACAAAAAATATTGCCTCGTTTTTAAAACATTTTTGGATTGAATGTAATGTACACCTTTTGAAATAATGATGCAATTAATATTAAAACGTGATATTTAAAAGAGGATAATAGCAAAGATATCTACAGTAGAAGACAATAAAAAAAGTGTATTTTAAAGAGTATGACGTAGTTATAACAAAATGTACACGTGAGATAAAAATATGAACAATATGATAACAAGACATGTAACATGGTAAGAGTGTATATAAGATAGTATATAATATTATAAAACTTATGACATTAAAGAATATATATATGTATATATATACAATGGTAATATATAGAAAATATGTAACAATGTATTGAAGACATATATACGTAATAGTATCGAAATATAATACATACATATTAGAATAATATTAATATTAAAGCCATTATTAATAATAAATACATAAATACATATATAAATAAAAATATAAAAAATATAATATAAAATCGTGATTTGTATATAGGACATAATGTTAAAAGGAGACAATATGTGAAATATGATACGTAATATAAGAGTATAGATACATATTAGTGTTAGAAATGTATACATAAGATAGTATATATATATATATATATATAAGATATAAATAATATAATATTAAAAGTATATATAACATATAACAAATTTAATACGGTATTTAAACTATATGTAATATATACACGGGATGATATAAAAAATATATACATAAGGCAAAATATATGTATACGTAATGTTGATAGATAAAAATATAATATTTAAAATACATATGTATAATGTATAAAATATATATAAAGGGATACACTATTAAAGAGGTGTACACATAATATATGTAAAAATATATAAATAGTAATATTGAAAGTATGTATATAATATAATATTAAAATATAATATATACATATTAGGATAATATTAATATTAAAACAACTATTGATAATAAATACATGAAAACATGCACGTAATATATGTATAGAAAAAATAATAGTAACTATAGTAATAGTATATTAATAATGATAATAACAATGAGTTAAAAATAAAAAAGGGGTGATAATAATAATGATAGGAATAAATGAAAATAAAATATTAATATTAATAATGAGGTAATAACGATAATAACACCAAAATACAATGTAATAATAATACTAATGTATTAAATAAGCTAATAATAATAGTATATAGTTAATAATAACAGTAATAAGACATAACAGCATAAATAATATTAAGGTAAAAATAAAATAGTGAGAAAAAGTAAAAAGGACGAAATTGCATTAAAAATGAGGTTTATGGGGTGAATTCGAGATAAAAGCAAAAGAGGAGGGCTTATTCGAACGCGCGTGAAATGTAGGGGGACCGAAAGAGTAATTTTCCAGTGCCTTTAAAACGCAGCGCATCGGGGGATTAAATCGAAAAGCACGAGAAATTATGGGACTCAATTGCAAATAATATAAAACTTGATTGTGAGATAGTGAAAATGCGGAAGGGCTAAATGCGCAATTAGCCCTTCCGTTAAAAACACGCGGACCCTAGGCCGGACGGGTCGGGTCGGATCGGGTTGACTATAAAAGGCCCTTTTTTCAGAAAATCATTCATTTGAGCTGCTGGAGAGAAAAAAAAAGGGAGAGAGAGGGGAGTGGGGAGCGATTTCCGGCCAAGGGCCGGTCACCGGACCGGTCACAGGTCGCCGTCACCGCCGCCGCCGGCCACCGTACACGGTGGCCGAAAAAGGTAAAATTTTCTCCCTTTTTTTATTTTTTTCTTCTTTTATTTTTATGTATTTAAAATATGTATATAGGTTCGTGCATCTGTAAAAAAGGGAAAACATTTTAAAAGTAAGAGGAAATCACCTCCGTTTCGTATTCTAGCTTCTTTGTTTTCTGGTATTCTGATTTTAGGCTCGATCTTCTGATTCTGGTAATATGCTATCACTGGTTTGGTATTTTTTGAGAATAGGATGTATATTAATTGCTGAATATTGCTTCTATTTCTTTTGAAAATCCCGGATCCTTACAAAACGGTTTTCAATTGTCTTATATAGGCCGATTTTTTACAAGTTGTTCTTTCTTTTTTTGCTTTCTGTCCCTTCCTTTTAATTGCTTGCAGGGACTTGGGCGGTGCTGAGACGTGACCATGGGCGGTGGTGCTGCAGTGGTGGTCAGATAGCAGAGTGTCAGAGGCCAGGTGACAGTGGCGGCACCACTTGGGGCTAAGGTTTTCTGACTTTTCTAGAAAATTTGGGTTTTGGGCTGATTAAGGTTTGGGCTAGTTTGGGTAGTTAGGTGGTAAAGGGTTTGTTGGGTCATGTAATTGGGTCTCGTAATGGGTTTGGTTAAGGTAGGGTTGCATTTGTAAAATGGGCCCCGGGTTTAGATACAGGCAAGCCAAAATTGGCCTATAACACATACTTTAATCAAACATATAAAGCTATAATAATAACATAAGGACTAATTCGAAAACATATAAAAGATAGAAGAAAACTAAGAAAACTTTTAGAATAGGGTCACACGGTCGTATGCCCAAGCCGCGTGCCTCACATGGTCACCAGACACACCCGTGATAACCCGATTTGGACCCTAGTCAGAATAGTAATTTCGGGACCATATATCCGAGTCTAAAAAATATTTTAATATTATTTTCTGTGTCTATGTTATCTGAATTAACTTCTGTGAAATTTCTGTGATTTAATTTGTCTGTCTTTGTGCTTAATTGTGAAAAAGGATTGAATTGTATATGTGATAAAATTGGTATGCTATATGTTCAAGTGTTCAATTGAAATGGCTTTTAATTAATGATGGCCTTATGAGGTAATTAGACCTTATTAAATGGTAGTGGACATTTATGGCCTTATAAAATATGTTTTATGTGATTTTAAATTAAGGGCAAATTGGTAAATGGCTTATTAATGTGTGTTTAATAAAACAAATGAATGAAATTAAAGCCATTTTCATCCATTTTGCCGAAAATTAGAAAAGAAAGAAAAGAATATAAGCTTCGTAGGGTTCAGCCATGAATGTGCTTGATTAAGGTATGAGTTTTCGTCCGTTTTTTTATAATTTCTATGTTTCTGTGATTGTTGTTAAGTGTTCTTCAAAGCCCATGTCTGAATTTTTGTTTCTGTTAAAGATTTCATTGGATGCCATTGATGATTTTTTAAAGCTTTGTGATGAATTTGATTGAATTTTGATGGATAGGTATTGAATAAACATGTAAGACCACGTCAGGGACGTCAGCATTGTATAAGGCCTATATGATCTCTGTGACGTTTCTGAATGATATAAAGAGAAATTTTGAGAAATAAATGAATGTATACCTTATGTATCTGACTCAGGTACGTATGTTCTGTATTGAATTTCCGAGCATGGAAGGTATGCTAATTGTGTGTACTAGAAGTATATATTAAATGAGTAAATCTGGTTTGTGAATAAACTGTGGAAAATGGTTATAATATTACGATTATGGATTGCATAATTTTTGTATTTGGCTTACTAAGCTCATTGTAGCTTACTTTGTTTATTCTTTCAACTATTTTTTAGATATCGTAGCTACTGTAGGCTCGGAGAAACATTCAAGGATCACCACTACACTATCGAACTCGTTTTTGGTACCTTTTTTATTGTATAAAGTTTAAGTATGGCATGTATAGGCTAGAATGTCTAAGATGTGTTTCTAAGTCTATGTACAATTATGTCATGTGATGTGGATAAGATATGGTCATATGCTTTATTTAGGTATTGTGAATGGTGCAAATGTTGGCATGAAATTAATGAATGAATATCCTCAATGAAATGGATATCTTAATATGAAATCTAGGTGGTGAAAGGTAAGTGTAATTGATGTTTAATTGATGAGTTTTAGTTATGGATACTATCTATGAAATGTTTGTTCATTGGCATGAGATTGTATATGAATGCTTTGATTATATAGATGAATGTTTTAGGCTTTGAATTTGTTGGTATTGTTTAGACTAATTGGTGCTTTTGGCGTATTTGTGGAATTGACCCAAATGGGTGGAAAGTGTGACTTATATCAAGTCTTCTTAGTGCCATACGGCTAGGGTACATGGGCGTGCCTTATGGCCGTGTCAATTTTCCAGTATTGGCACAAAAACTCACACGGCCAAGACACAAGGGCGTGTCTTGTGGCCATGGAAAAAAGTTAGTACGCTAGCCCTGTTTTGGCACGATCTGGGTGCATGAGCGTGCTTGAATCTTGTGTGAGGCACACGGGCTGGTCACACGGGCGTGTGACCTCCTAAATTTGGAAAATTTTGCATGTGTTCTGAAGTTTGTGACTGTGTTCGGTTTAGTCCCGACCTTATCGCAATGTATGTTTGAGGTTAAGTAGACTTCCAAAAGGGACTTTATGTTTGAATTTTATTTTAATCTCTGAATATTCTGTTCTGATTTGTTTTGAGTATCCAATAACGCCCCTTCCTATTTCGACGACTGTTACAGGATAGGGGTGTTACATTTGGTTGGTATCAGAGCTACGGTTTAGTCAATTCTAGGACTAACGTAGCATGTTTGAATCTAGCTATGCATGCCATATATCTGAACTATGATAGTGTGATGAATCCTGACGAATGAAATATGTTTTTCATATAGTAATGGATCCCGAAAGAGCCATAGCTAACGATGTTGAAAGTAACGCGCCTGCTCCCGCTCAAGGGACAGCGCCATCTGATTCTAGATCGGTTTCAAGTGGTAATGAGGGAGAAGCTAAACAAGCTTTCTTCCAAATGATGAAAGAGTGGTTCACTCAGTATGTCCGGACAAATTCGGCTGTTCAACCCCCACCCCCGACTGTTTCTCAATAACCAGGTCGTGGCAAAACAGGGCATACATACTGACTTATGCACATGGCCGCAAGACACGTCCATGTGTCTAGGTCGTATGAGAATTATAAAGCTACTGACTTGCACCCACGGGTACTAGACATAGCCGTGTGTCTAGCTCGTGTGGCATCCTGACCAATTCAACTACAATACAGGGGTCACACGGTCGAGTCACACGCCCGTGTGCTCTAACTGTGTGGCACGAAATAGGCTTGATACAAGACATTTTCACACCCCAAATGCTCATGTACCTACAAGCAATATTTTACAACAATTCATATACCAATTGGGTAAACAATTTAGCCAAAACAAACATATTTATACCAACTCATAATCAACCAAATTTTCATACTAAATTGCATCATCAATCATGTACCAAATGAATCATTTCCATACCTATTTAAACTTACCAATTCAATGTCATATAAAATCTATCAACTAATCATATATAACATCACATATATCATGTATTATTCATCCAAAATATGGTCATTTACCACAAGCATTGACCAACTTACCAACCATCAAACATTCAACTCTACCAAAACCTCAATCACATATTCACCACAAGTAGACATATCATAAGAAACTTCTATATCAATTTAACCATTTTGAAACCAAGCCATATCACATAGCTTAGACATATGCCAAAGTCATACCACATTAATTAACACAAATATAGCCATAAATATTAACTTAAAAACTAGCTTATACATGCCATATTTATAACATTTACAAAGATTCAAAAGTACCGAAAGCTTGAGTGGATAGTGTGATTGCAAGCTCTGACTTTGTCCGAAATCGAGCTAGCTTCCGAATCTATAAAACACGAGAAAATAAATAGAGTAAGCTTTAAAAGCTTAGTAAGCCCGTATAATATAGAATTTAACTTACCGAATCAATATTTAAAAGTGCAAATAACATTATCAAATCAATTCATATGTCCTTAATGCCTATTCAACCATCACAACCATGTTAGTCATATAACAACCATGTATTCATCCAATCTAAAGATGAAATAAACATGTAACATTCATGTAATCATATTTCATGCATCAATTCATTCATTTACCACAAATTCATATAGCATTTAATCATATCTATGTAACCATTTATTTAAAGATATCATATACCTTACAAGCATGTACTTGTACCATGTACTTCATGTATTTTATGTCATTCATGTAAACATATACTTGTAATGTATAATCCATATACTCGTACCTTATTTAACATATTATTTCATATGAATCATGTACATATAACATGTAATTTATGCATTCTCTATACCTCTTATAACATGTATTTCAACTATTTCATATCGATATATTGCCCGTTGAACCTTTGGAAACATCGAGGGATACTCGGGAGATACACACACAGTGTATATATGTAACCTGTAAATCTTTCAATTCATCATGTATGCTCTTTCGAGCCATGTACGGTATGCTCCTCCTGAGTAGGTAACGGTAAGCCCAAAGGCTGAACATGTAATCCCGAAGGATGAACGGTAAGTCCGAAGATTGAACATGTAATCCCGAAGGATGAACGGTAAGTCCAAAGACTGAACACCTTACACATATAATCAATAGGCATTTAGATTCACTAATTCATATACATACTTATACATTATGAAGTGCAAACAATTTAATTACAAACATAGATCAAATTCTAATTATACGAACTTACCTCGATTTATCTCGTATATTCAAAACCTATTCGTCTACCTTCCGTTTCCACCGATCAAGTTTCGATATTTGTTTATCTTGATCTATATTAATAAAATTTAACTCAATTATTCAACAACACATTCAATTTAGTCCAAAGGCATGTATTTTGGCCATTTTGCAAAATAGCCCTTATATTTTCATAATTTAACAATTTAGTCCTAAATTCTCAAGATAAAAAATTACACACTTTTAACTATAATTCACTATGGCCGGATACTCTTATAGTCCTTATAAGCTCATATTTTCATGTTATTCACATTTTTACCCATAAAACTTCTATATATTTCGATTTAATCCCAAATACTTAATTTTATCAAAAATCACTTTATAAAACTTGTATATCTATAAACAACCATCACTAATTTATCAAGAAATATCAAAATAAATTTAATGTGATAGACATAATGATTTGTCACTCTTTGTTATTCTCTCATAATTTACATAACATGTTTTTAGAAAACATTATGAGATTTTGCCCCTTAATCTTTGGTTCCAAGAATTACCAAAATAATTGGGGAAACATTTTTTGTGAAGATTAAAATAATGTGACAGGATATATTACAAACATGACCAAAATAAATAATTATACTGTTATAAAATAAAATATAAAAAATATTTATATTGTTATAAAATAAAAGGTAGAGAATAAAGAACAAGGAGAATAGGAGAGAAAAGAGAGCGTGTTTTATTGATTAATCAGAATATTTACAATGTTTCTCCAAAGTCTTTATTTATAGGCATAAGAAATATAAATAAAGTAGAGATCTACTTCTAATAATTATTATAATTTAAAGTATATCAAAACTTATCTAATATTAATGGACATCCACTTAATAAGATATTCATAACACTCTCCCTTGGATGTCCATTGGTAGATAATATGTCTCGTTAAAACCTTACTAAGATAAAAACCTATGAGGAAAAAAATACCTAGTGAAGGAAAAAGAGTACACATATCTATAGCACGTATAATATGCTGCTTCGTTAAAAATCTTATTAGGAAAACCAAATGGGACAAAACCTCGATTAAGGGAAAAAGAGTACATCGCATATTTACTCCCCCTTATGAAAACATCACATAATTTCTCATATTCTACGTATTTAATCTTGAATACTAGTTTTCAAATTACTATTTGAATGTATTTGCTAAGAATTTATATCACCGCTCTTTTGAAAGTCATAAGTGAGGGAAATTTTGAGTGAAATATATTTTGATCTCTTCAGGAGTTTCAACAATAATCATAGCAAATTTTAATCATGATTCTTCTGTAAAAACACAAATAAGTATTTTGGATCATTTTATAATCCTTCTTCAACTACTATTCATTATGTCAAATTTACCACATATATTCAAATTATTTCAATTCATATAAATGAACAATTTCTTGAGAATTTCAATATGCTTCTGGCATTCTAAACCCTTCAAGGATTTTAATATAAACTTTACACTATATAGTGATTCATAAAAGGTTGTAACAACAACCATTAGACACAAGTTAAATCTTTTATGAACTGTCAATTAATAATATATGTAAAGATTATTGCATCCACCACAATAGAATATTATATCTTTTCATAATCAATGCCAGGATTTAGCAAAAATATCATATTTTTTATTTCGCTTTTGCAAAACTACTTCATTTGCACCCTCACTGGCTTTATACTTTTAAATATTTGAATTATTAGTCCAAAAACTCCATGAATTTGAGTAGCGTCTTTCTATTTTGACCAATTTATTCCATATCTATATTTCTCGATAGATTTATTCAAGATTCTCCTTTTATTTCATAATTTAACAATAAAGTTGCATGCAAAACCCTTGCTGACCACTTTTATTATCGGTTCGACATTTTCTTGAATTGACATAACTTATCGAGATATTTTATTTTCACTATTTTAATCTTCAGTTCCAGGTACCTAAATCTCTTCTGAAGTTTTACTTATTAGTTATTCTTGGGTATCTTCTAGAGCACCCGTCTTCACTATATGACCATCTAGATTTATTATTTTCTTTTATGAGAATTTTCATATTTGAAACTTGTAATAAGTTATCCTTGTTGAACTTCTAGTTCAAATTACTTTCCCCCTAACTCATAACAAGTTATTATTTCTCTCCCCTTAATGTTGGAAAAACTATCAAATTAAAATAGTAATCACAAATCATGTCATAATTTAATCTCCAATACATTCAAAACATCTAATAATACAAGGAGACTTGTAATTAATATATATTCTCAACTTTCTTTGAGGATTCACTCACCTTTGTGCGTTGTGGTAAAGCAATTGGAACATACACGCACATACAAAAATTCAAAGATGAAAAATATTAGCTATTGACTAAAAATCAATTGTAATGGGGAGTATTTATAACTTATTGGCTTGATGCATACAACACGTAAATCAACATAATCTCAAGTTCAAATAGGAATTTTAATTATCATAAGTAACGGTTTAGATATTAATCAGAGGTGTTCAATCACTAATTTCTCTAAACCATTATGTGCATAACTAGCAAATTTTTATAAATTTTTTTCAAATTCAATCAATAAAAGACAGATAAAACTCATTAGTATTAGCAAGATGAATTGTCTTAATTACATAATCTAAATTTAATTATTTAAATAAGTAATCTTACAAATGACAGGTTACAATTTAATAACACATACGTGATTATTTTGTAAATGCATCTACCAAAATCATATAATATCAAAATCATCCACATGGAGGATGAATGAGCTCATATTCATTTAAAAAAATGTAAGACATTAAATCTCAACTTTAGCTAGTGAGTTTTTAAGAATAAATTTTCATTGAGAACAAACAAATGAGAATTCTTTAAATTAAAGAATCTTCTGGTTCTTTAATGAATGTTCATATGAATTCTCAATTAATTTTCGCATCATATATGATCCAGGATGATCTAACTAGTCACGCAAGTAGTAAATGCATTTGTATCAATAAACTTTTAGTTTACTTTAACATGCATTTCAATTGTACTAATAATATCAATATAAATTGTGAAAAATTGATAATTTTACTATCAGTCATTTTACTTTGTATCTATATATAAGTACTATTGTGACATTTATTACCGGAAATGTCTAAATCAATGTGAAGTTTATAATGTCACTAACTCAACAAAATATATATTTTCCAGACAATTATATGCAATATTCGCTTCAGGGAATATGCCAAAATCTTCAAATATAAAAAAAATGATTATAAAATTTATTATATTTATTGCAGACATTCACTTTAAAAAATGTGCAAAAAAAAAAAAAAGAACTTGCAACTTTAGATGCATCCAACCATAATGAGCTTTAGATAGAATTACCATATTCTATTCCTCATAAGCAAATCTTTCACAGTCAAATATTTCACTTTCAATTCATTAATGGGGATGATGACAAAAGAATATCACAAAGATAGCCATAGTCAAATCAATTTAATAACAAGAGTAATCAATAATTCAATCCTCTTTTGATTCATATGAAATATAATATTTTCCTCATTCATAATCTCAATATGAGATCCATTATGAATATCTTTTAAAACCAATGGATTAACCATCACAAGATATTAATATATTAGCTCTTCTAGAGCTCTCGGCTAATTTTGTACTACCAAATATTGGAATAATATTTATTTTTTTTAGTACAAAATAAGATAAATATTTTCTATCTGTAATGATAGATTCATTACTACATTCTGATATCATTCCTCAAAAAATATTAATAGAAATAAAATATTTGGGCATACGCCACATATGTGGTCAATAATCTTTCATATCACATTGATAACATAAGTTATCTTTACCCTTTGAAGAGTTACCTTAAGAACTCTCATTGTTTTCTTTTTATTACTATGTTCCCACTTTTAGTGGTTCATGATTATATCTTTTATTTTCTTTATGTTTACATTCACTTCAGAGAATGCAACAAATCTAGTAGGACAGACTTTTAAACGTCTCAATTGATTCTTTATTTCATAATCACCATCTCAAACATACGTGGATTTTAAATCAAAATCTACCTATTCATGTTGTCATGATTAGTCTCCAATTATAACAAACATGATATAATAAATAAATCATAGTAAAATATACTTGAAGATCTGATGGTTAAAGGCTCTAATGATTACCCATAGTGCGTAGGCCTTAATTGAAGACTGAAATTGTAATAACTCTAAAAGGTAATCGACAATAACTTGAGCAATAGATTTGGAGTGATCATATTATAAAATAAAAAAGAATCGTGCTTATAACGTGTTATAAAATAAAAGACAGAGAATAATGAACACAGAGAATAGGAGAGCAAAGAGAGAGCGTATTTTATTGATCAATCAGAATATTTACAAAGCTTCTCCAAAGTCTCTATTTATAGGCATAAGAAATATAAATAAAGTAAATATCTACTTCTAATGACTATTAGAATTTAAAGTACATCAAAACTTATCTGATATTGATGGATATCCACTTAATAAGATATTCATTCACTTTCTCCATTTAATAACAAAACCAAAATTGTATGGATTTAAACACATTTGACCACTAAAGCCGAATGCCATAAAACTATTTAATTTACTTATTTTATTCACTTATGACAACAATTTAACTAAGCTATATCCACATATAAATATTCATCAATACAACATTAATAAATAATAATCTAAGCACATTATGGTCATGGTCGAAATGTATCATTCATCACCTTAGCTTTTGATTCAGCAATACATACATCAATACCAAAATTTCACTTTCAATTTCTAAAGATTATCAACTAAATTCATATGACAAAAACTCACCATTAGCCTTCCAAGTACATTTGGCCATAGCAATCATGTATATACAATCTACTTTTACAATTTCAATACTTTTATGCTTACAACCGAATGGAATGTTTAAATCATTTTAAAACAAAAATCAATATATCCTTTAAAAAACATAAGCCTCTCATGACCGAATGTCATTCATTTAATTATTAAAATTTCCACAACACATTCGGCAATCTCTTACTAAAATAAACAAAATATCAATTATTTTCTAATATTTATTAACCTCATTCATGGCTTCATTTCCTCAAGATAAAGATCTCAAACACATATAATTTTTCCCCCATATACATTCGGCCTTAAGCTCCCACAATCATGAACAACCGATTCTTCCTATGGCAAACCCAGCCATCAACATTCATTTTCATTTTTAACTAGCTTAGCCGAATACATTTCTCATCTTCAAGCCACAATGTAACTCATGGGATAAGTAGAAAACTTAACAATTAACTCAATTTCACAAAATCTCAAGTAATTAGCATGAAACATACCTTAAATTTGCATAAAAATGGTGACCGAATAGCTTAACATGTCCTTCCCATTTCCTTTACAAGTTTCGGCCAAAACAAAGAAAGATGAACACTTTCTTTCTTTTCTTTTTGTTTTATTCATCTTTCTTTTATTTAATTTATTTATTTTTTACATTATTTCTAATCAAATTTCAATTTAATAATATAATAAAAATGTGAATTGGTGGAAGGCAACTTGTCATGGCTGGCCACTCAAAATAAATAGGTCAAATTGACATGTAACTCCACCATTTCACTTGCATGCACTTGTTAGTCATCACACATTTACCTAGCATACTTTCAAAGTTCGCAACTAAGCCCTTTTAAGTGCAATTCACAATTATAAGACTAAATTAAAATACCAAAAATTTCACACATGAATTGACACATATAATAGGCATAAAAATAAATATTAAATTATTTTTGTGACTCGGTTTTGTGGTCCCGAAACCATATTCTGACTAGGGTCAATTTAAGGCTGTCACACTGTGACCGTGTGAACAAAATTGTTATCAAAATCCAACAGAGCACATGGCTGTGCCACATGCCCGTGTAAGGGATAGCCGTGTGTCAAACCGTGTGGAAGCTCGCGTGTGCTTAAATGTACCTTCAAATGCAAGATTTTCAATTCATGCTTAATTAAACCACAAGCAACAATTTAATCAAACTTTCAGCTTGTTCAATTCACATCGAAAGCATACCAAAACATGTTATTTACCTAATTCTAGCCAATATACCATAAGGCACCATCACAACAACAATAAATCTAATGATCAACTTCATTTGCTATCAAATTCACACTTAACCAAACATTAATAAATCTAATGATCAACAAATACTGGACTCCAATATATTCAGTGGACAGTAACAAATCAATAAACATCATTTCATCACAATCTAATCGTAGACCACGCGCAATATAACCTATTGGCATGCCAATTGTATCCTATATTATGTTTATTTAGGCTCAATACATATAATTTTTTAACAATGTTCAAATCAATTATGTTCTGAACTCGCACCAATTTATATCAATTCAATACTACCTAAATATTCATCAACCACAACTCACAATCAATATAACATTTCAAATTATAATAAATTAAATTGTACGAACTTACCAGAGTTAAACAACAAATATGACAATATTAGGGGCTAATAAACAATTTTCTCTTTTTTACAATTAACTACCGATTCTTGATCTATATAGTAATTTTTATTTCAATTATCAGTTCCAATTACATTATAAAAATCCATTTAATGCATATGACTTCTTAACTGTCATTTTTCAAAAGTGCCCTAAACTTTTATATTTTATTTTATTTAGTCCTTAAAATCGAGACAAGCTTAATTTCATAATTAATCCATAACCATATTGATAAATTCATTTCCATCAACCATCTAAATTTGAAATTTCACAAGAAAACCATGCCAAATTTAATATATTTTTAATTTAGCCCTTAAACTTAAAAACTAAACAAAATCACTTTACAAAATAGTCCAATTTCAACATCAAGCTTCAAACTAAACCATTTGAAATCAAGAACATCCAAAAATCATTAATGGTAATTTTAAAAAACTTTAATAGTTTTGAAAATAGATATACATATTAGTTAAATCTAATTGTAACACTCTGAAAAACATAAAAATTACAAAAAAAAATTGACTTCAAAAAAACTTGCATAAACATAAGCTTGGCTGAACCTTAAAGCATTCATCCATGGTGTTTTGGTTCTTCTTTCGGTGAAGAAAACATAAAAACATAAAAATGAAAAAGATGATAATGGATTTTAATGTTTTAACCTTTTTACATAATAATTTTAACATGTTTATTATTATTTTATTTCAATTTTTAATTTTAAATAATGTATAATTTATCATTAACTGTCCATTCATATCAGGGAAAGTTATTTGCCTTTAAGATCCTTAATAATTTATTAATCATGCATTTAAGTTAAAGAAAATCAATATCGATTAATTTTTATGTTTTTTATAACTTAATCTCTTTTCCTTAATTAATCATCCAAAGTTAAAAATTTCGGACAAAAATTTAATAGATTTATATAATCACTCCGTAAATATTTAATAAAAATATTTATAAGCTCGGTTTATAGCAACGAGACCCCAATATATTGTTTTCCAAAACCACTTGATTTTAGGGACAAACCACTTGAGCTTAACAATTCATTCAAATAATAAAAATTATCAATTCAGTATTTAATATAATACTGTATTTGACTTGTAAATATTAATAAATAGTATTTACGGACTCACTTGTCGAAATTGTGATCTTGAAATCACTGTTTTCAATACCCCTAAAAAACAGGCTATTACAGCCGGGTTATTGAACATTTTCCTTTTCTTGTATTTATTGTCTTTATTTTGAACTATTCTTTTTAAGTCGATTCTCGATTACAATTGAAGAAATAAAAAACTTGTATTTAAAATTTCAATTAATATCAATTCTAAACAAACCCTACTCTATCCCTTTTCTAAAAATCATATTTGAACTCCACAAAATTATGCCTCCCGTGAAAATTAGAAAGGTGCATGAATTTGATTAGGTTTATATATATAGAAAAGGAAATTGTCTTTATTTTTAACTGTTCTCTTTTGTGATGGTGTGTATTGGTACTTGCTTTAGTTGGTCATTCATGGCATTGCAGATATATGAACTTAACAGTTAACCGATTTTCAGGTCATGGTTGGTGACAAATTTGATTGGCTTTACAATATATATCGTTTTTATTTATTTATATATGAATGTATAGAAAATGCATTTAAGACCATGTATGCAGGATCCCTAATCTGACTTTCAAGTGGTTCTGTTGACCTAACACTCTTTTTTGTTTATGTTATTAAATGGGGTAAAAGATTGGTTTCGTTGTTCACAGATAGCTAATGAAGTTGAATATTGTTCTTGTTCTGCTAGAAACATGCCATCGACCGAATGAGTGGTCTTTCCATTTTCTTGAAATATTATCTTTCACATATATGTACTCCTTAGTTGTACAGTCATTACATGTTTTGATTGAAAATGCTACAGAGAAAGTAAATCCAGAATCATAATATCTTTAACATGAAAGGTTATTGATAATATCAATCAAGTTCTTTACCAGGTTATTAGGTAGGTCCCTTCATGTTCTGCATTCATGAGTTCAACCTGCAACGCCTTGTATCATTCAAAATAACAAGGGTTTCAGCTGGTCAAACCATCGCTTAATGTGTTCCTATAAATATGTCACTTCTTGAAGAGAAATTGCTTGTGTTCAGAACACTACATTCTTACTATTCTTGTGACTCTTTGTCTATGTATCTGTTTCCTTTTCTTTGATTGTCTTCTCAGTGCTGGCTTCAATTGGCTGGTTTAATTTCTTGTGATTCTTGTCCTTTTACATTGAAATTCAATATGTCCGTTTCTAGAGCCTTAAAATTCAGCTAAAATTTTATTTTGTATCTCTAGTTTACTGTTTTTGGGGTGCTATCTTATTATTTTTTGTATAAATTCTTTTGATGACTAATATACAATGCCGCCAATGAGCAACTGTTGGTTTTTGTCCCTTGTTGAATCAACTAATGAAGAATGACACTCAAGGCCCGTGCAACCTCCAACACAATGAGTACTTGCTGATATGTATGAAGAATATAGGCTATTGATGAAGCTCGCACACTATTGGATAATATGCCAAAGAAGGGTACTCGGGGCACAACCTTACTGCTGCCAAATTTGTAGCAAATCTGATTACAAAGAAATTGTTCAATTAAATGCAGGTTCAAAACCTTGCAACGTGGAACACTATGGTTTGTTATAATGTCATATTCAGAACATAATTGCAATTATGGATGATATTTAATTTTAGAATGATCTGCTGATTTACGATCACGACCTTTGACTTTTTTATGGTATGGTAATTTATGATCATAATCTTCGACTTTGTTACGGTCTGCTGATTGACAATCACGACCTTCAGCTTTCTTATGGTCCGCTTATTTACGATCACGACCTTCGATTTCTTACGGTTCACTGATTTATGATCACGACCTTCAACTTTCTTATAGTCTGCTAATTTACGATCACAACCTTCGACTTTCTTATGGTACATTGATTTACGGTCATGACCTTCGACTTTCTTATGGTCCACTAATTTACGATCACGAGTTTTGACTTTCTTATGGTTCATTGATTTACAATCATGACTTTCAGCTTTCTTACTATTCATTGATTTACAATTACGACCTTCGACTTTCTTACGGTTCACTGATTTATGATCACGACCTTCTACTTACAAGATTTTACGAATCTCGCTGTCTGTTGATTTACGATCATGGCCTTTTACTTACAAGATTTTACGACCAGTTCGCTGATTTACGATCACGACCTTTTACTTACAGGATTTTACGGATCTTGTGGTCTGCTGATTTAGGACCACGACCTTTAACTTTCTTATGACCCATTGATTTATGATCACAAACTTTGGCTTTCTTATAGTCTGTTGATTTACGGTCACAAACATTGGCTTTCTTATAATCTGCTGGTTTACGATCACGACCTTTGGCTTTCTTATAGTCTGCTAATATATAATCACGACTTTTGACTTTCTTACAGTCTACTGATTTATGATCACGACCTTTGACTTTCTTACGTTCTGCTGATTTACGATCACGACCCTCGACTTTCTTACGGTTTGCTAATTTACGATCACGACCTTTGGCTTTCTTATGACCCGTTGATTTACGATCACAAACTTTGGCGTTCTTATGGTTTGTTGATTTACTGTCACAGTCATCAGCTTTCTTATGGTCCGCTAGTTTATGATCACGACCTTCGACTTTCTTACAGTTTGCTAATTTACATCACAACCTTCTACTTACAAGATTCTATGAATCTCGCGGTCCACTAATTTATGATCACGACTTTTTACTTATGAGATTTTACGAATCTCGCGATATGTTAATTTATGATCACGATCTTTTACTTACGGGATTTTACGAATCTCATAGTCCGCTGATTTATGATCACGACCTTTTGCAGTCTTATGGATTATAATACAATTTGTAGTATTTCTGTAAATACAGTTTGTAGTAATTCTACAATATATTTTGTGACATTTCTGTAAATATAGTTCGCAATATTTTTGTTAATGCAGTTCGCAGTAATTCTACAATACATTTTGCGGCATTTTTGTAAATATAGTTTGCTGTATTTTACAATACAGTTATCAACATTTCTACAAATACAGTTCGCAGTATTCTACAACATGATTTGTTTCCTTAAAATCATTTCTTCAATAACCTTTTAACTTCTATACCACACTCTTGGACAACAGAATTTACTCAATAAATTTTTTAGTTAAAACCTACATAGTAAGCCCTCAATTACACGTTACACGCATGTAAGTTTGTCTCAGAAGAGTCACTTTATAACTCTTCTTCGACAAGGTGGAGGACAAATTATTATAGAGTTATAATAAAATATATCTTAACTTGAACCGAAATCCGACCTGAAAAAACCCCCTTATACACATTTCTAAAAGCCCTCTTAAGGGAGGTTGACTCTCCGGACAATTCTGATTTTTATTTTTCCTTCTTTACTAAAGAGTCTTTTTCCTCTCTACTCTAATCATCTATGCCAGAAAAGAAGATAAATTGATTAACGGGGTGACCAACTAAATCTTATATTAACAAGGATATATCTAATTCTTTTTGAATCCATTGATATATATATTTGTTTACTTGGGTTATTAAACCACTTTCAGATTTCAAATTAGAGAAATAACTGCTTAAATGGGTTCTCGTTATTACGTTGTGTTGTTTTTTCTCCCCTATTTTCCTTTTATTCATATAAAATGGACTGATTGTTGAAAGGCCCTCACCTTCTAATCCACCTATTTGGTCATCAACAAAAATCTTTAATTAGCATTAAGCTTAAAGTATCAAATTCAACACTTTAAAAATAAAAAGTTACCATATTAAAATTATTCTTAAAGTAGAAAAGTCCTTTTTTTTTTCTTCCAAAAATCCAAATTAAGAGCCCTAAAGGTTGGAGAAAAAGTACAAGTAAAATCCTTACACCTGTAATAAATCCAATCGTTTTCATGAGCCTAACATGGCATTTTGGTAAACACAAGAAAATGCAATAGTGCCTATCCAAATAGTTAGCCTTTGCTCCAGGGAATTACAAATTTTGATTTTATTCAAACATATTAAAAAAAATTAAATTTTGAGTTAATTGAATTGAGTTGTTCGAGTTATTCGAGTGTAATTCGAGTTAAATTTTACAATTTAAATAATTTGAATGATTGATTGGTGTAATTACCCTTTGATCCCTATCAATTTTGAAAATAAGTAAATTAATATTTCTTTCAGTAAAAATTCAAAATAATTTTAAAAATTTTATTTTTAAAAATATAAAAAAATTAAAAAGATTCTAAAAAATATATAAAAGAAAAGTTAATTTTTTTCTAAAATAATAACTTGCGGACATAAATAAGTCAATTAGTAATTCAAGTTTATCATATTAAATTATTTTTTTTATCATCATTTTAATTTGAAAAAATTTTCAAATATGTATAATTTCAAATTTACGTACACTAATATAAAATTAATTATATTGTATTCTTGAATAATTTTACTTAATTTTACTCCACTCAAATAAAAAAATTCCAGGGAGGAAAAAAAGTAAAGAAAGGATGGCGGTTAGGGTTTAAAAAAGAGGAGACAAAATAACCAAAATCATTGTCTACAAAATCCTCCAAAACATGAAAACATATTTTACGAAAGAAGAAATAAAATAGACAAAGGTAATTGTGTATTGAATATGATTGGTTGGTGGGCTGGCATTGCCGGCCTATTAAATTGAGTAATGGGCAGAACTACCTACAACTTCACTACTCATTAATGATTTCATAAAGTTGACTGTTGAAGCCCCATTGCATTTGCCCCCACTTAATTGCCTTCTCCATGTGATCCATTCCTTGGCATCTAAGCATCATCACCTAAACCTTACATTTGGGATACCTCATTTTCTTAAATACGTAACAATTTCAAAAAATAAAATAACCCAGCAGATAGCTCATCTTCACGGCTATCAGTTTTCATGGTTGTTTAGAATATTAAATCAGATTTACTACTTAGATCGAGAATTGATTGATTCATGATCCGCGATTAAACAATAAATACGTACAATAACAAATCTTATATGCATTTAAAGAATATTGACAATTTACCTTCAGTTGTGAAATGTAAATTGAGTAGAATTAATGAGGAGTAATTTGAATTAAGATAGTTGGATGAAGTGGAGAAATATAAATGCTGTGTTGGAAAAAAGGTTTGAGTCAGTTCTCCTACTTAATGCATCTACAATACAACCAACCAACCAATTTAATGATTTTATTGGAGAATAAGAAAAGGAAGTAGCCTCAACCTCAATCCCATGCGGAATTTGAATTTTAGTTTATAGAATTACTCACACACCCGAAAACCAAACAAAACAAAAGAAATTTTGTGCTCAAGTTGAGGAGTGGGGACGAGCGAGGCGGCTCATTTTGCATGGATGTTCTTAACCTACCCAATTCATTCAAACACTTGCATTTTCACGCTTCATACTCATCCCATTTTCTGTTGCTTTTTTAGAATCATCACACTTGCTTAGCTATCATCTCCATCCCCTATGAGGACTTCCTCCTCAAATACTGCAATGATGGAGATTCAGGCTAATAAACCAGCTGGGACGGGCATGGTGGTTGGAGGTTTGAGCCCTTTGAGTGAAACTCTATGGAGGGAGAAGACCGATACGGAGTTTATGGGAGATGTATCCGCCAGCCTCACTTGGGAAGACCTCACCGTAATGGTAACTCTCAGCAATGGGGCGACCCAGAAGGTGTTGGAAGGGCTGACTGGTTATGCCGAACCCGGTACACTCACCGCTCTCATGGGCCCTTCCGGCTCCGGAAAATCCACGCTTCTTGATGCACTCTCCAGCCGCTTGGCTGCTAACGCCTTCCTCTCCGGAACCATTCTCCTCAATGGTCGTAAAACCAAGCTTTCTTTCGGAACTGCAGCCTATGTTACTCAAGATGACAACTTAATTGGCACGCTTACTGTTCGGGAAACCATTTCCTACTCCGCTCGGCTCCGTCTCCCCGATACGATGCCCTGGTCTGCGAAGCGGGACCTCGTTGAAGGTACGATTATCGAAATGGGGCTCCAAGATTGCGCTGATACTGTTATTGGGAATTGGCATTTGCGTGGGATCAGTGGAGGAGAAAAGAGGAGGGTCAGCATAGCTCTTGAAATTTTGATGAGGCCCAGATTGCTCTTCCTTGATGAGCCAACCAGTGGCCTTGACAGGTTATGATCTTTCTTCACATCATCTTTTATGATTTTTGGTTGTCAGATTTTGTTTTTTCTGACTTGAGATGCATACGGCAGCGCTTCAGCATTTTTTGTAACCCAGACTTTACGAGGCCTGTCAAGAGATGGTAGAACTGTTATAGCTTCAGTTCATCAGCCCAGCAGTGAAGTCTTTGAGCTATTTGATCAGCTATATTTGCTGTCTGAAGGCAAAACCATTTATTTTGGCCAGGCTTCTGAAGCATACGAGGCTAGCCTTCTCAGCCATATTTCTTCCATCACTTGATATCATTTTCAATCCGACTGCAATTATAAATATAATGTCTCTTGGATTGTAAAATGCAGTTCTTTGCTCAAGCCGGATTTCCATGCCCTGCCTTGAGAAATCCATCTGACCATTTTCTTAGATGCATCAATTCTGACTTTGATAAAGTTAAGGCTACTCTCAAAGGATCCATGAAATTACGGGTATCCACTTCGTTTCCCCTTTGTTTAGTCATCTTCCCTCCTACTTTGGTACACTACACTTATATGACTGGAAAACAAATTGCCTTGATTGTAATCAGTTTGAGGCAAGTGATGATCCCCTGGAGAAGATTACCACAACTGAAGCTATCCGAGCTCTTATTAACTTCTACCGTACATCACATCAATGTTATGCCGCGAAGGAAAAGGTTGATGAGATATCCAAAGTTGTAAGTGCTTCACTAGTCAATCCTCTTATACATTATTATTTTGCCAAATTAACCTTATTTCTACTCATCCCACTCAACAATCAATTTTTCCATATGGTACAGAGAGGAACCGTGCTAGATTCCGGAGGCAGTCAAGCTAGTTTCTTGATGCAGTCTTACACTTTAACCAAGCGTTCATTCGTGAACATGTCTCGAGACTTCGGCTATTATTGGCTAAGGCTGCTCATATATGTTGTTGTCACTGTATGCATTGGAACCATTTATCTCAATATTGGAACCAGCTACAATTCAATTCTGGTATTGTTTCTGTATATCTGTTTAGAAAATATTGGTTTTATGTCTGGAAGAACTGTATTTAAGATTGTAAAATCTTGTGAAACAGGCAAGGGGTGCATGTGCTTCTTTTGTGTTCGGTTTTGTCACATTCATGTCAATCGGTGGGTTCCCTTCCTTTGTGGAGGACATGAAGGTAAGTCGGGGCCAGCCAGCAAACTTACTAGCCATGGCGGGGATAAACATTTTGACTATCTGATTTTTGCAGGTTTTCCAAAGGGAGAGGTTAAATGGCCACTATGGTGTAGCTGCATTTGTTATAGGGAATACACTGTCAGCTATGCCATTCCTCATAATGATAACCTTCATCTCTGGAACTATTTGTTACTTTATGGTTCGTCTTCATCCAGGCTTTGAACATTATATGTTCTTCGTGTTGTGCCTTTATGCGAGTGTTACTGTGGTTGAGAGCTTGATGATGGCCATTGCCAGTATCGTCCCCAATTTCCTCATGGGGATCATCACAGGAGCAGGGATTCAGGTTTCTCTCTCTTCAATCTTGTTCTGCATTATTCCTATTGTATTCACCAGCATTTGGCAGACCTATATATATGCTTGTTTAAATTTCTTCTAGTACCTGTGTTGGACATATAGATAAAAGTTCCTCCAAATAGAAAGAAAAAATCTGACACTCACATTGCTCCTGGGTGATATCGCTAAAAGGTAGTCTTTCTTCCAGGGAATATTCATGCTTGTTTCTGGCTACTTCAGACTCCCAAACGACATCCCAAAACCTGTGTGGCGTTACCCAATGTCCTACATCAGCTTCCATTTCTGGGCTTTACAGGTAATTAAATATCGCAAATTAAAATTGCAAAAATTTTTTCGATATCAGCTCATCAAGGACTAAAAATACGACACCAAGTATATTTTTGTTTCAGGGACAATACCAAAATGATCTGAAGGGCCTGTTGTTTGATAATCAACCACCGGAGCTTCCCAAGATTCCTGGCGAATACATCCTTGAAAACGTGTTCCAAATCGACGTCGGACGGTCGAAATGGATCGATCTAAGTGTGATATTCAGCATGATCATAATTTACCGCATCATCTTCTTCTTGATGATAAAGATCAGCGAGGATGTTACCCCTTGGATCAGAGGTTTGGTAGCCAGAAGAAGGATGCAACAAAAGAACGGAACACAAAATACGATGGTTGCGCCCTCTCTCTCGCAATCTCCTTCGCTGAGGAATTATGTCGCAAATCGAGCTAATGGAAGGGGTAAAAGGTAGACAACAAGGTATGCGTGCATTCATGCGATCACCTTTGAGTCTCGAGATACAAACAATCCTACAACGACATCAGTTTCCTAACATTTAAACCTTATGCTTTACTTCATCTATATAGAATTTGCTTTAAAATTATATGCAACAATCTGTATTGTGCGTTTGAAGTTAATATATATACAAGCAACGCCATTGATATATTCCACCAATGGGAGCTATGGAAGATACAAGCTTCGTCATAAACGAACTGCTCATCCGTTATTGCTTCCCGACTATTACTTCACACTTCTAAACTTGTCTCAGTTTTTATTCAAAATACAAGGTGAAGGTGATGCCTTCAATCTTGTTCTATAAGTAACATAAACTCATAATATTTATGAGCATCATGATTTGATATACCCGTAGTACTAGTCTCGCCATTGTGGATGTTGCGGGTCACATAACACATGATGATTATCATGGACCTGTTTTTGTTTTTTAAAATCACAATTTTTTTTCCAAAACTTTATATTGCCTTCATATTTTAATATTTTATTAATCATACTATTTTATAGAGTGCTTTTATTTACAAATTTTATAATAAAAATTCCTTGAAAATATATACCAACATTATCATACTATGTCATCAGCAAGAACAATCATATATATTAATAAATAACATCTACACAATATCATGCAAAAAAAAGTTTATTTTACATCAATTACATAAAAAATATACACATGCAAATATAACAATCTCATTTCTTATAAATTACCACCTAAATGGATGGCATGGATGGTCTAAAGCATCTTTATTTTCATCCCCCTTGATTGTGATCACTTCCCCTTCCATGTAAAAAAAAATAGAAGTAGAATTCACGATTGTATCTCTTGAAAGGAATGAATGCATCTAATCATATGTAAAATAAGGAGGGATATAACTCTAAGATGTTTCATTGATAAAGTACATGTGATATGGTAATGATAAACAAAATGTTCATAACTTGAATTTTGTAAAAGGTAGATAAAATGCATTTGGTTGATAAGATTGAGATCTCTGATATGGTGGCACAATGGTTTCATTTTATAATTAAGCTATGTAATGATGAGCTTATAAATGAATCATGAAAGTGTCCTCCCATCCTCTCATGAGTTCTATCTTCTCTACCTCTTTTATTCTATGAAATAGTAGAAATATTTGTTTCAAACAAATCTAGATCAACATCATAAGGATATCCACTCTGGTGTGAGTCTCAAGGTCTAATTTCAAGTCTATAAATGCGATGAGCTTACATTAACTCAAGGCCTAATAATAAGATCAAAGGCCAAGCAAATCAAAGCAAGATTGAACTAGACCATACAAGACTTTGTTACAAAGGCTTTAGACATGCATATGAGGGGAAAAGAGAATCAAGATTCATTTTCTTGTTTTCATGAAAATCAAGAAACTAAATATTGGTCCAATTATGCGGTTTTGGGAGATTTCAAGACTCTAAGAAAATTAAGATTTCAAATCTTGGAATTCTTGATCCAAGAAACTGAATCTTAAAGCTGATGCATAATGGATTCCATGTACAAGCTTAAACGAGCCAATTCCGGGAGCGAACATAGAACAAGTCCAAATTCTTAAAAATTAACCCATTGGGATGTCCACAAGCCCATAATAAAGTCTGGAGAAGGACTTAGTTGAATATTAGGCCAAATTATCAAGTGGCCCAAATTGTAAACATTTTAATTTTTTCGTCCAATTTTATTTAGTTAGTGGATCAACATGTAAAAATTTGGCCCAAGGAGCCCATTCAAAACCTTGGACGAATTTTCGTTTCAATTCCACACTTAGACTTATTTTCACATGTTAATAGTTAGTTAAGTTAGTTATTTGATGAGTTGTCATATTGAGTTGTCATGCTTAGTTGGCACTGATTTGCCATAATTCGTTGTGGTAAATAAGAGTCTTTTCGACACTTAATGAGCTTTTTTTGGGGACCATTTTATGATTATTTCGATTAGTTTTCCAATCTAGTTGTTTAGATTAAACTTTAGTAAAATAAGTGTTTTTGAAATAACCTGATTTTCAATGGTGATGGAACAGTGATTTTGGGACCACAAATTTCTGTCGTATCGACTCGTAAATATTATTTTTAGAATATTTATAGAGTCATTATAATTGTATTAAAATTTGGTTAAGAAATTTTAATATTTAGTTAGTTAATTAAAGAAAAATGACTAAATTGAAAAATGTGCAAAACTTGCTAATTAAAGCAATTAGGTGATGAAATGGTTTAATTATTAATTGAAGAAGAAATTAAGTGATAATTAAGCCCTAAATAATATAGTGGGACGACAAATTGATGGAAAATGACAAAATAATGAAATTATAATGGCAAACTTGTAATTTAGTTGAAATTAAAACAAAATTAAGTAAAAAGAAATAGGTTTCTTCTTCATTTTACATTTCCATAGCCGAAATTCATCGTTTTTCAAGCTAGGAGAATCATCCAAGCAAATTTTTATGCATGTGAGTGAATTTCCTACCCGTTTCTTGTAATTTTTATGTTTTTGAGATCGTTGCAACTAGGTCCAGCTAGCTCATACCTTCGTTTCTGATTCTGTTAAAAACTTTGGAAGTTTCCATTTTTGAATTTTGGATTTTTTTATGAATATCATGTATTTGGAGCTTTGATTATGTTATTTGATGAATTTGTAAAGTAATTTTTACTATATTTTGATTTTAGGATTGAATTGTGAAAATGTCAAAATATTGGGGTTGGATGGTGAATCTGATGTTTATTAGGGGCTGTTTGAAGGCCTAGTATATTTGTATAAAATATTGACTTGAGGAAATTTGTTAATTTAATGAAATTCGAGTTAAGGGACTAAATTGCAAAAATGGTAAAAGTTTAGGGTATTTGTGTAATTTTGAAAAGTAAAAGGGTATTAATTGTAAAATGGTTTAGAAATGAAATATGTCCTAATAAATAAAGACTTTTGCACTTTAGATCAAAATCTCGTAGATACTCATGGAAAAGGAAAAATAGCGAAATAGTCCCTGAACCTTTACAATGCTTACAATTCAGTCCAGGTAAGTTTGTATGGTTAAATTTAACATTTGTATTAATTGGTGATTGATATTATATATATATATATATATATATATATATATATTCTATTGTTGGAAATGAATTATTGTTTGAATTATAATATTGAATTGGATATCCGGTTTGAATTAAACGCATGATTTGAGTACATTCGTGTTGTAACACCCTACACCCCTGTCCGTCGCCGGAATAGGGTATTAAGGTATCACATATCTAAATACAACCTACCGAGGTTCATAGATACACACTAGACATAGATTCATTGAGTTTTATAACCAAATGTATAACACTTGTAAATAGGTTCGGTCAGTACGTCATATCTCATTAAAAGCGTTTCATAAGCATGCTAGCAAATCTCTACCTTGTGGCTACTAACAATTTGGCTAAATCGAACATTTCAATAACCGATCACCATATTAGAAATTCATTGCATATTGGGTACTAACCAAATATCATGCCACAACATCGAATCATATGAGAATCATCCAAACACATATAGTCAAACTCGAAGACTAAGCAAGCCATTTTCGCATGGCTAGAAATATTTACAACTCAAAATGTAGTTTGATTCAACAGAAGGAGATTAGCCTATACATGCCATTGATCCAAAATAACAATCAAAGTACCAAAATAACAGCGATAGTGTAGGTGATAAAGGCTTCAATCCCCGAGTCCGTAGCTTCCAAAATGAGATCTATAAAACAGAGGAAACAAGGGAAACGGAGTAAGCATTACGATGCTTAGTAAGTTTTAAGCAATGACAACAGATAAAGCATCAAATTATAACATAGTTGTTCGTATCTTTGTTTCCCTCTTCTTTTAGGTAAGTCACCCCCCTTTTTTTTTCAAACATATACATTCACATAACATACGAAAGTGGATAGCTTTCACTTATAGTAAGTTCACGTAAACATATACATGTCACAAAAATTCACATAACATTTCACATATGCCAATTGTACTTTGATCATATTAATAATCTCATTTCATGAACACATATGAAATCACATAATGACCTTAGTATTCGGTCCAAAAATCCAGCTTGCATATAAGCCAAGGGTACATACCTGTATAACTTAACACTTTCAGCGCAATTCATTAGCGATCGTTACCTTGAAGACCATTAGTCTTAGGCTTTACTCTCATCATCATCCAGATCTTTAGCTCGGGTAAACTCTATACATAGCCATCGGGTCTCTACCCCGGATATAATCTCCGCATATAGCCTTCGGGTCTTAACCCGGACATCATCTCTGCATATAACCTGCAGGCCTTAACCTGGACATAGTCTCCACATATAGTCAGCGGGACTTAATCCCGGATTCGCATCACAAATTCTCATACATATATGTATATTCGCATGTGGCCGAGGTTCACATAGCAAGATTGCACTTGTAATTCAATCATTTCATGTGCATACAAACATATAACATGCTTCTCGCCTTTATATCATAAATATATATAATTCAAAACTTATACACATATACTCTTCTTTTCTAGACTTTCGGCCCAATGATCACACATACATAAGCAATGCATTTCCAATCTCAATTTCAGTCCTTTTCTCTATGAGCCATTCGGCTATATAGCAAACATGAATAAGGTTTCTTTCTCAATGGGACATCATTCAAATATCAGCATGTATATCATGGCATTTTAACTTAAATACCGAATTCGATTACTCAAAACTTACCTTGAACTTTCCTGAGAAATTACGAGTTGGCTACTCGACCACTTTAGCCTTCCCTTTATCCGAACTTGTCCCTCTATGCTCTTGAGCTAAATAAAACATTTAACTCTATTAATCCTTATTCAAGCATCTCAATGAATCATTTTCACTTAGTCAAATAATACGTGCATGTTCTTCTCATTGCAAACACACACGCACATTCGGTCATTTCACATACATATCATAAGTCACAACAAGCTGATTTTCTGAGCAGCATTCAATAATTTACTCATAACTGGAGCTACGAAACTCCAAATGAAGTGTCGTTAATTTTTCGTGAAAATAGACTCATTGATCTTTCATCCATGAAATTTTCATAATTTTTGGTTTGGCCAATCAATACCAGAATTTTCTTAAAGTTTCTCTATTTCACTGTTTGATTAAACTGACCACTCTATACTACGAACCGAATTTCTCCTTGTACAGAGTTCAAAATGTGTCCTGGCCAATTTCATTCGAATCTAGACTCATTAAGGAGTCTAGGCATATAAATTTTATCTTATAACAATTTCTATACAATTTATAGTGATTTTTCAAAAACAGAGCAGGGACTTCGGAGTCAATCTGACACTGTCTCACTCTACTCTAAAAATCTATTTATCGGAAATTCCTTTGCTTGCAAGGTTTCTTTCATAAGAAACTAGACTCATTAAGCTTTAATTACACAATTTATTCAGCCTCTAATTCAACTCTCACAATTTATGGTGATTTTTCCAAAACATGTTACTGCTGCTGTACCAAGCAGATTTTATACCAAGTTCACTCTTTAGTGTTCTTATGCACATACTTAAAACATAGCATTTCCTAAGGCACCATTTAGAGTAGTCATTGACCTTAACATATATATACAAAATTCATATTCATTCCATCCACAATCAGATTTCTCCATATAACACAAACCAAACCACTTATCAATTTGACACCCAAAAACATCCAAAAGCAACATCAAAGGCACATTCGGCCATTGCACAAACATACATTATAACAATTGAAACATCAAACATCAACCCCTCTTGCATTTTCCCATGGCCGAATATTCACCTTTGCAAGCTTTGTCACTCAAAACATTTTATTAATCATGCACATATATTCCCTAATAGAAATTTTTAAAGTTACCAATCAAATCAATATCACCAAGTTAGCCGAATGCATGCATATACACATAATGCATTTAGCATCTTCATTTACCTTAGTTCATTTAACAAATTTACAACTAAATGCTCAAGTCCAAAATTGGCAATCATTGGCACAAAGATACACTAGCCGAATGCTATCTAACATATGAATCACAACCTCAACCATCTAAATTTACAATGGTCGAATGCCCCTTAAGAATCACCCAAAAACATAATATTAAACATATTCATTATTGCACATCTCAAACCCTCTAATAACAACTTGAAAACTCAATTACTTCATAGCTATTTTCAAACTTCATATTCGGCAATCATGGGCATATTCAAGCTCTTTAATTGATCCCTATTCACAATCAATTCACAAATGTGCATTTAACAAGCTCAAATTCACTTATTATCATATATCATCAAGACATCAACAACTCAATACTTGAAACCATAACCGAATGCTTCTTCAAATAAAATCATAAAAATTAACAAGCTTTAATAAGCTCATAAATTCAAAACAAGTCCCTTAACCAAAACTTGATATGGCCGAATGTTACATCTTGCCTATCACACAAGGATTTCATATTTACCAAGCTCAAATTCCCTTTGTAATAATCTTCAAAACAAGGAAAATCTAACAAAACATCACCAAAAAAGACATGCATCCATGGCCTATTTTTCTATAGCACAACCAACTCAAATTTTATTCAAGACTAAGTAAATAACTTAGCATCCATCTTTGATTCACCAATTTTAAAAGCAAAAAATCATGAACATACCTCTCAATTTGGCCAAGTGATGACCGAATCAACTAGGAAGAATTTTCACTTTCCTTTCCTTGAGGTTCGGCTATGGAGAAGAGAAAAAGATGAACATTTTTTTTTTCTTTTACCAAAAATCCTTATTTTATTAGTTATATCATTTAAATTTTATGACAACTAATTTCTTATTTCTATTATTATTAATTAGCAACAAACAAAGCACAAAATGACAAACAAAGTCATCATTACCATCCACCAGCATAAAAAGGGGAATTTGACATGCAACTCCCTTATTTTGCATGCATATAATTATTAGTCATCACACATTTGTCTAGCATATTATCAAAGTTCACTACTAAGCCCCTTTTTGTAAAATTTAAATTTATAACTCTAAATTAACGCACCAAACATGTCACACATGAATTAACACATATTATAGGCATCAAAATGAGTAGTAAATATATTTTATGCCTCGGTTTTGTGGTCCCGAAACCACATTCCGACTAGGGTCGTTTTAAGGCTGTCACAACTCTCCCCCACTTAAGATATTTTCGTCCCCGAAAATTCTTACCGGAAAATAAGTTTGGGTAACGTTCTCTTATCGAATCCTCAAGCTCCCAAGTAGCTTCTTCGACCCCGTGCTTGACCCACAACACCTTCACTAACGAAATCCTCTTATTCCGCAACTCCTTAACCTCGTGTGCCAAAATACGAATTGGTTCCTCCTCATAACTCATATCAGATCAAATCTCAATGTCAGATGGGTTAATTACATGTGATGGGTCGGATCTATATCATCGGAGCATCGAAACATGAAAAACGTTATGGATCCTTTCTAGTTCGGGAGGCAAAATCAATCGATATACTACCGGTCTAATCCGTTCAGATATTTCATATGGTCCGATGAACCTCGGACTCAATTTGCCCTTACGGCCGAATCTGAGTACCTTTTTCCAAGGTGATACTTTAAGGAATACTTTATCTCCGACCTGATACTCGATATCTTTTCGCTTTAAATCCGCATATGACTTTTGACGATCTGAAGCTGCCTTAAGACTATCTCGAATCACCTTTACCTTCTACTCGGCATCTCTAATCAAATCAACCCCAAAGATCTTACTTTCACTAAGCTCGGTCCAAAACAACGGGGTGCAGTATTTGCGACCGTACAAAACCTCGTAAGGTGCCATCTTAATGCTCGATTGGAAACTGTTGTTGTAAGCGAATTCAATCAAAGGCAAATACCGTTCCCATGAACCACTAAACTCAAGGACACAACATCTCAACATATCCTCGAGTATCTGAATTACTCGTTTCTAAAATGTAGTTTAGTACCCAGAGAATCTTGTAGTTTCTTCCAAAACCACGATGTAAATCTCGGGTCTCTATCCGATACGATAGAGATAGGGACCCCGTGCAATCTGACGATCTAAGAAACATACAACTCCGCTAGCTTATCAAGTGAGTAATCCGTACGCACGGGTATAAAATGGGCGGATTTAGTTAATTAGTCTACGACAACCCAAATCGCATCCTTCTTGCTCGGTGTCAACGGTAGCCCAGATACGAAATCCATTGTGACTTTATCCCATTTCCACTCGGGAATCAAAATCGGTTGCAACAAACCCGATGGCACTTGGTGTTCCGCTTTTACTTGTTGGCATATCAGACACTTCGACACAAAATTTGAGATGTCTCGTTTCATACCATGCCACCAATACTGACGTTTCAAATCATTGTACATTTTGGTACTTCCCGGATGAACTGACATTCGGCTATTGTGAGCTTCTTCTAAAATCACCGAAACCAACTCTGAACTTCTCGGTATACATACTCGGCCTCGAAACCTCAAACAATCATTGTCGTCAACTTGAAACTCAGGATCTGCATTTACATCGCATTGAGCTCGCTTGGCAATTAAATCATCATCTGCTTTCTAAGACTCACAAACTTGTCGTAGAAACACCGGTTTCGCTTTTAATTCCGCTATCATCACACCATCATTAGCTACCGATAAATGCACATTCATTGCTCGTAGAGCAAACAATGATTTCTGGCTAAGAGCATCAGCAACTACATTCGCTTTCCCCGGGTGATAGTCGATGACAAGTTCGTAATCCTTTAGCAATTCAAGCCAACGTCTCTGTCTCAGATTCAAGTCTTTTTGCGTCATCAAGTATTTGAGGCTTTTATGGTCGGAAAAGACATGACATTTCTCACCAAAAAGGTAGTGACGCCAAATCTTCAAGGCAAACACAATAGCAGCTAATTCGAGATCATGAGTCGGATAGTTTTTCTCATGAGGCTTTAATTGCCTCGAAGCATATGCAACAACTCTGCCCTCTTACATCAAAACACACCCCAAGCTATTTAAAGACGCATCACTATATACTACAAACTCTTTACCGGATTCAGGCTGAACTAAGACTGGAGCCTCCGTCAAAAGGGATTTCAAATGGTCGAAACTTTTCTGGCACTTTTCAGACCATTCAAATTTAACATCTTTCTGCAATAGCTTTGTCAACGGGGTTGAGATCATCGAGAAGTCTTTCACAAACTGTCGGTAGTACCCGGCAAGTCCTAAAAAGCTTCGGACTTCTGAGACATTTTTAGGAGGCTTCCAATCAAGGATAGCAGATATTTTATTCGGATCAACTCGGATCCCCGCAGCAGACACTATATGTCCCAGAAAGCCAACCTCACGCAACCAGAACTCACACTTGCTGAATTTCGCATACAACTGGTTATCACGCAAAATCTGTAGTACAAGTCTTAAATGCTCGGCATGCTCAATCTCATCGCGAGAATAAACCAAAATGTCATCGATAAACACGACCACAAATCGATCTAGGTACTGCTTAAACACTCGATTCATCAAATCCATGAAAACAGCGGGGACATTAGTTAGCCCAAACGGCATCACTAGAAATTTGTAGTGTCCGTACCTCGTTCTGAATGTAGTCTTGGGCACGTCTGAGTCTCGAACTCGCAACTGATAATAGCCGGATCGCAAGTCAATTTTTGAAAACACTGAGGCTCCTTTTAGCTGATCGAATAAGTCGTCGATACGAGGCAACGGATACTTATTCTTTATAGTCACCTTGTTCAGCTGCCGATAGTCAATACACATTCTCAAAGTCCCGTCTTTCTTTTTCACGAACAAGACTGGTGCACCCCAGGGTGAAAAGCTCGGTCTTGCGAAAACTCTATCAGTTAACTCTTGCAACTGAGATTTCAACTCTTTCAACTCTGTTGGAGCCATACGATATGGAGCAATCGAAATTGGAGTTGTACCCGGAACTAGCTTAATGCCGAACTCGACCTCCCTAACAGGCGGTAATCCCGGTAATTCTTCGGGAAATACGTCCGGATACTCACAAACCACAGGTACAGTCTCAAGCTTTAGTTCAGATATTTTGCTATCTAAAACATAAGCAAGATAAGCCTCGCAACCCTTTTTCATAAATTTCTGAGCCAACATAGAAGATATTACCGCTGGTAGCCCGCTTAAATCCTAGACTCAATCCGAATTATCTCATTAGTCGAACATCGTAAATCAATAGTCTTTCGTTTGCAATTCACTACTGCATCGTGCACAGTCAACCAATCCATTTCGAGTATAACGTCAAATTCGTCGAACGGTAAAAGCATCAAATTGGCCGGAAAACAGGAATTCCGAATCATAAGGGGACATTTCTTACACACTCTATCAACTAAAACACAACGACCCAAGGGATTTGACACTCGAACCACAAACTCAGTAGACTCAATAGGGAGAGTCTTACTGGATGCCAAAGTTTCACATACATATGAAGGAGTTGAACCGGGGTCAATCAAAGCAATTACATCAGTATCAAAGAGAGTGAAAGTACCGGTGATAACATCGAGCGAAGAGGTATCCTCTCGTGCTCGAATAGTGTAAGCCCTAGCAGGAGCATGAGCCTCGGATCTTGTCGTGGCATCTTTAAACCTTCTCTGACCGCCGCAAGCATTTCCCGGATTTCTAGGTGGCCTACCTCGTGCTGAAGTAGTACTCGGTTTCCCACTCGGGTTCACATTTTGCTCGGATCATCTAGGGCAATCTCTTATAAAGTGATCAGCCGACCTGCATTTATAACAGGAGCGATCATGAAATCTGCAGCTCCCCGAATACCATTTTCCACAATACTTGCACTCGGCTCTGTCTCGACGGTCATTCCCAACACTAGCAGCAGAAGTAGCACGTGTACTCATAAGGGGTCGATCACGGTCCCGTCTAGAAAAACCCGAAGTAGCAGATGGTCTGTCTGACTCACTTCGGAACTTCTTTGAGGATTTTTGAATAGACCTCCCGGAAGATCTCTTACGGAACTCTCTGGCTCCACTATTAGCTTTTCTCTTTTCATTTCGAAGCTCTTCGGCCTTGCAGGCTCGCTTGACAAGAACAACGAACTCTTGAATTTCCAGAATGCCAACCAGAAGTTTGATGTCTTCATTTAACCCGTCCTCGAAGCGTTTACACATAATAGCTTCGGATGCTATGCACTCGCGAGCATATCGGCTAAGCCGTACGAATTCTCTCTCATATTCGGTCACTGACATCCGGCCTTGTTTAAGCTCAAGGAATTCCTTCCGTTTCTGATCGATAAATCTTTGGCTGATATACTTCTTTCGGAATTCAACTTGGAAAAACTCCCAAGTAACTCGCTCCCTCGGCACAACGGAAACCAATGTGTTCCACCAATAGTAGACAGAATCACGCAGCAGAGATACGGAACATTTCAAGCACTCCTCGGGTGTACATGACAATTCATCGAACACACGGATTACGTTATCGAGCCAAAACTCGGCCCGCTCAGCATCATCATCGACTGTAGCCCAGAATTCTTCAGCCCCATATTTTCTAATTTTATCGACCGGGGGTTTACTCGACCTTACAGGGTCGGCCTCGGGAGGAGCCACAGGGGTCGGAAGTGGGTTATTAGGGGGAGGAGGTTGTGGAACAGCCGGATTAGTTCGAAGAAATTGAGTGAACCAATCATTCATCATTGCATAGAAGTTCTGCCTCATGTCATCATCTCGATGACTGGAATTCGGCTGAGAGTTGGTCAGCGCGGTTCCTTGCGCGGGAGCGGCCGCCACACTCTCAATATCCTCTGCTACGGCTCGATCGGGATCGGGATCCATTACTATACGAAAAACACATTTCAAAGGTCAGAAATCACCACACTATCGTATTATCACAAAATGGCATGTATAGCTATACTCACACGCGCTACATTAGTCTGAGAATCGACTAAACCGTAGCTCTGATACCAATAAAAATGTAACACCCTACACCCCTGTCCGTCGCCGGAATAGGGTATTAAGGTATCACATATCTAAATACAACCTACCGAGGTTCATAGCTACACACTAGACATAGATTCATTGAGTTTTATAACCAAATGTATAACACTTGTAAATAGGTTCGGTCAGTACGTCATATCTCATTAAAAGCGTTTCATAAGCATGCTAGCAAATCTCTACTTTGTGGCTACTAACAATTTGGCTAAATCAAACATTTCAATAACCGATCACCATATTAGAAATTCATTGCATATTGGGTACTAACCAAATATCATGCCACAACATCGAATCATATGAGAATCATCCAAACACATATAGTCAAACTCGAAGACTAAGCAAGCCATTTTCGCATGGCTAGAAATATTTACAACTCAAAATGTAGTTTGATTCAACAGAAGGAGATTAGCCTATACATGCCATTGATCCAAAATAACAATCAAAGTACCCAAATAACAGCGATAGTGTAGGTGATAAAGGCTTCAATCCCCGAGTCCGTAGCTTCCAAAATGAGATCTATAAAACAGAGGAAACAAGGGAAACGGAGTAAGCATTACGATGCTTAGTAAGTTTTAAGCAATGAAAACAGATAAAGCATCAAATTATAACATAGTTGTTCGTATCTTTGTTTCCCTCTTCTTTTAGGTAAGTCACCCCCTCTTTTTTTTTCAAACATATACATTCACATAACATACGAAAGTGGATAGCTTTCACTTATAGTAAGTTCACGTAAACATATACATGTCACAAAAATTCACATAACATTTCACATATGCCAATTGTACTTTGATCATATTAATAATCTCATTTCATGAACACATATGAAATCACATAATGACCTTAGTATTCGGTCCAAAAATCCAGCTTGCATATAAGCCAAGGGTACATACCTGTATAACTTAACACTTTCAGCGCAATTCATTAGCGATCGTTACCTTGAAGACCATTAGTCTTAGGCTTTACTCTCATCATCATCCAGATCTTTAGCTCGGGTAAACTCTATACATAGCCATCGGGTCTCTACCCCGAATATAATCTCCGCATATAGCCTTCGGGTCTTAACCCGGACATCATCTCTGCATATAGCCTTCGGGCCTTAACCCGGACATAGTCTCCACATATAGTCAGCGGGACTTAATCCCGGATTCGCATCACAAATTCTCATACATATATATATATTCGCATGTGGCCAAGGTTCACATAGCAAGATTGCACTTGTAATTCAATCATTTCATGTGCATACAAACATATAACATGCTTCTCGCCTTTATATCATAAATATATATAATTTAAAACTTATCCACGTATACTCTTCTTTTCTAGACTTTCGGCCCAATGATCAAACATACATAAGCAATGCATTTCCAATCTCAATTTCGATCCTTTTCTCTATGAGCCATTCGGCTATATAGCAAACATGAATGAGGTTTCTTTCTCAATGGGACATCATTCAAATATCAGCATGTATATCATGGCATTTTAACTTAAATACCGAATTCGATTACTCAAAACTTACCTTGAACTTTCCCGAGAAATTACGAGTTGGCTACTCGACCACTTTAGCCTTCCCTTTATCCGAACTCGTCCCTCTATGCTCTTGAGCTAAATAAAACATTTAACTCTATTAATCCTTATTCAAGCATCTCAATGAATCATTTTCACTTAGTCAAATAATACGTGCATATTCTTCTCATTGCAAACACACACGCACATTCGGTCATTTCACATACATATCATAAGTCACACCAAGCTAATTTTCTAAGCAGCATTCAACAATTTACTCATAACTGGAGCTACGAAACTCCAAATGAAGTGTCGTTAATTTTGCATGAAAATAGACTCATTGATCTTTCATCCATGAAATTTTCATAATTTTTGGTTTGGCCAATCAATACCAGAATTTTCTTAAAGTTTCTCTATTTCACTATTTGATTAAACTGACCACTCTATACTACGAACCGAATTTCTCCTTGTACAGAGTTAAAAATGTGTCCTGGCCAATTTCATTCGAATCTAGACTCATTAAGGAGTCTAGGCATATAAATTTTATCTTATAACAATTTCTATACAATTTATAGTGATTTTTCAAAAACAAAGTAGGGGACTTTAGAGTCAATCTGACACTGTCTCACTCTACTCTAAAAATCTATTTATCGGAAATTCCTTTGCTCGCAAGGTTTCTTTCATAAGAAACTAGACTCATTAAGCTTTAATTACACAATTTATTCAGCCTCTAATTCAACTCTCACAATTTATGGTGATTTTTCCAAAACATGTTACTGCTGCTGTACCAAGCAGATTTTATACCAAGTTCACTCTTTAGTGTTCTTATGCACATACTTAAAACATAGCATTTCCTAAGGCACCATTTAGAGTAGTCATTGACCTTAACATATATATACAAAATTCATATTCATTCCATCCACAATCAAATTTCTCCATATAACACAAACCAAGCCACTTATCAATTTGACACCCAAAAACATCCAAAAGCAACATCAAAGGCACATTCGGCCATTGCACAAACATACATTATAACAATTGAAACATCAAACATCAACCCCTCTTGCATTTTCCCATGGCCGAATATTCACCTTTGCAAGCTATGTCACTCAAAACATTTTATTAATCATGCACATATATTCCCTAATAGAAATTTTTAAAGTTACCAATCAAATCAATATCACCAAGTTAGCCGAATGCATGCATATACACATAATGCATTTAGCATCTTCATTTACCTTAGTTCATTTAACAAATTTACAACTAAATGCTCAAGTCCAAAATTGGCAATCATTGGCACAAAGATACACTAGCCGAATGCTATCTAACATATGAATCACAACCTCAACCATCTAAATTTACAATGGCCGAATGCCCCTTAAGAATCACCCAAAACCATAATATTAAACATATTCATTATTGCACATCTCAAACCCTCTAATAACAACTTGAAAACTCAATTACTTCATAGCTATTTTCAAACTTCATATTCGACAATCATGGGCATATTCAAGCTCTTTAATTGATCCCTATTCACAATCAATTCACAAATGTGCATTTAACAAGCTCAAATTCACTTATTATCATATATCATCAAGACATCAACAACTCAATACTTGAAACCATAACCGAATGCTTCTTCAAATAAAATCATAAAAATTAACAAGCTTTAATAAGCTCATAAATTCAAAACAAGTCCCTTAACCAAAACTTGATATGGCCGAATGTTACATCTTGCCTATCACACAAGGATTTCATATTTACCAAGCTCAAATTCCCTTTGTAATAATCTTCAAAACAAGGAAAATCTAACAAAACATCACCAAAGAAGACATGCATCCATGGCCTATTTTTCTATAGCACAACCAACTCAAATTTTATTCAAGACTAAGTAAATAACTTAGCATCCATCTTTGATTCACCAATTTCAAAAGCAAAAAATCATGAACATACCTCTCAATTTGGCCAAGTGATGACCGAATCAACTAGGAAGAATTTTCACTTTCCTTTCCTTGAGGTTCGGCTATGGAGAAGAGAAAAAGATGAACATTTTTTTTTCTTTTACCAAAAATCCTTATTTTATTAGTTATATCATTTAAATTTTATGACAACTAATTTCTTATTTCTATTATTATTAATTAGCAACAAACAAAGCACAAAATGACAAACAAAGTCATCATTACCATCCACTAGCATAAAAAGGGGAATTTGACATGCAACTCCCTTATTTTGCATGCATATAATTATTAGTCATCACACATTTGTCTAGCATATTATCAAAGTTCACTACTAAGCCCCTTTTTGTAAAATTCAAATTTATAACTCTAAATTAACGCACCAAACATGTCACACATGAATTAACACATATTATAGGCATCAAAATGAGTAGTAAATATATTTTATGCCTCGATTTTGTGGTCCCGAAACCACATTCCGACTAGGGTCGTTTTAAGGCTGTCACACGTGTTTTGGTGTATGATGGGGATTTGGAGTGGAGATAGTATTGGAGGGGGATATCGGCATACTACCCAAGTAAATTGAGGTTTAGCATTTGTTGCGAACTCTCGTGTTTTACTTTCTATTTGGCATGATTTGGGTGGATCAGTTCTCACGAGCTTCTATTTAGCTTTTACAAGCTTCTGTTGGCGTATTCAGGAGGACCAACTCTTATGAGCTTCTGTTGACGTTGTACTCTTACCTGTAAGTCATTCTTCGAATAGAAAATCTCGGTAAGGTAAATTTTTTTAATAAATTTGAAAAATATGTTATTTATTTCGTATTGATCTAAATGCAGATGTATTTATTGATTAAAGTTGTTAATGACAAGGAGTTTTCTTGGATGATTATTATTTTTTGAATTATTATAGTTAGTTTGGTAAGATTTATCATTTAACTCGTCGAACTTACTAAGCTTCATTAAGCTTACTTGTGTTGTTTACTGTTATTGTAGATTCTCGGAAGGTTGGACGATCGAATCGGCACTCAAGTTGTAACAGCCCATTTTAGACCCTAATCGGAACGATTGGTTTCGGGACCACTTAACCAGGTCGAAATATTATTTTTGTTGCTTTAATATATTTTACAGCATGATAGATATATGGTGTTAAAGGTTCGTATAAAAATTTTATCATTTGATAGATTAATTCGGTAAAAAGGACTAAATTGCATAAATCGATAAACTTGAGTTCTATTGCATAAAGGGCTTATGTGACTTTGTCTTTATTTGTGGAAGTCCTTAAATGGTTATTTTACTATTTTATTAGTTAGTGGACACTTATGTCCCTATTAGTATGATTTTAAAATGGTTTTATTCAAAGGTTAAAATGGTCATTTGGTTTTATAATATGTTTTTATTAAAATAAAACATGAAAATGCTTTAATTTCTTCATCTTCCACCGATTTCTCAAAGAAAATAAAGGGTTTGGAAAGCTTTTGTATTCGGCAAGCTTTATTTAGCAATTAAGGTACGGTTTTGTCTCAGTTTTTAATGATTTCTATGTTTTTGAGCTCGTTGCAGCTCGGTTTAACTGACCCGTACCTCAATTACTGAAATTTGGTTGAGTTTTTTAAATATGCCATTGATGAATACATGTTTATTTTGATGAATAGTGGTGAATTATTGATGGTTGTTTGAAAATATACAAGATTTATAAAGTAATTTTGATGAAAATGAGTTTTAAGGATTAAATTGAAAAAGGTAGAATTTTTGTGGTTGAAATTGTGAATAAATGAATTATATGTGTTTAAATGAGGTATATGAATATTCAGCCTTGATAGTTAAAGGGTCTTATTGTGTAATTTACTATTTTGTGAATTTAGGACTAAAGTGTTAAGGTATGAAAAGTATAGGGGCTAGTTTGTAAATAGGCCAAAATACATGTTTTTGGACTAAATTGAATGTGTTGGTAATTAAATAGCTGAATTTGTATTAAAATAGATAAAGACAATCAAATCCTGGAACTTGATCGGGGAAAACGAAAGGTTGACGAGTAGATATCGAGACATCGAGGTAAGTTCGTATAATTAGAATCGAACTTTTTGAAAGTTTATAATTGTTGTTTTAATACTATATGAATGCATAATGAACTATAGACTCAAGTTTGCCTATTTGGTATATGTCGAATCTCATATGGTGTATATGTGAAATAAAGAATAGAAATGCAAAACTGGTTATATGTCCAAATGATTACCGAGTCCTGTTCGAACCGTAGAAAGTCGTAGGATACAAGTGACATGTCACTAGGGCTACAGGGTGGTTTGAGTTCCTGCATTTGTTGCGGACTCACCACAGCTCATGAGCTATATGTTCATCCTTGGGGATTACATGTTCAGTCTTCGAACTTACCGTTCAGCCTACGGGCTTACCGTTTATCCTTCGGGATCATATGTTCAGCCTTTGGGCTTACCGTTACAGGCTCGAAAGAGCATACATGCTGCATTGACAGATTACAGGTTATATGTATATACACTGTGCGTGTATCACCCGAGTATCCCTCGATATTCTTAAAGGTTCAACGGGCAATTATCAATACATATTACATGATGATCAAAGAGTATATGAATTACAAGTTACATGAGTTACATGATTTATATGAACTATATGTTATGAATTACATGAATTATATGTCATAAGTATTTGGTAAATGCTTGTGTTATGTGAATGATCCATTGAGAGAATGAATGATCACAAGGTCTTATAAGTACTAACTTGTGTATGATTGATGAGTAGGCAATATGAGCTTATGACTTGGTTTGACATTAGTTATGTGCTTATCTCTAATGTTCGATAAGTTTAATTCTACGTTATACGAGCTCACTAAGCTTTTAAAGCTTACTCCATTTATTTTTCCCTTGTTTTATAGATTCGGAAGCTAGCTCGATTTTCGGATGAGTCGGAGACTTGCTATCACACTATCCATCAAGCTTTTGGTACTTTTGAATTTTTGTAAATGAGATGGTCATGGCATGTATAGGCTAGTTGATAAGTGAACGTATATGGCTATTTTGGATGATGAATATAGTATGTTTTGAGCACCTATTCAAGCTATGAGATATGGCTTGTTTTGTATATGGCTAATCCATTTTGAATGACTATTATGATATGTTCTTATGTGTTAAATTGTGAAGTGTTACAATGTTATGTGGTTAGTCATATTGGCTTTTGAATTGATGAATGATTTGATAGGAAATGATGCATATTTGGTACATGTTTAGATGATGAATAATGTTTGTAAATTGTGTTTGAAATGGTCCATTTTATGCTTGAAATGCTTGTTTTGATTGCCAAATGGTGTATGAAAGGTTGTGGTTACTTTGATGCTTGTAGGAATGACCCATTTGGGAGGGCTAAATGGCTTAAACCAAGCCTACATTGTGCCACACGGTCAGAGCACACAGGCATGTGACTCAGCCGTGAAACCCCTGCACCTAATAGATTTTAGGCAGTCTTGCACACGGCCTAGACACACGGGCGTGTCTGGTAGCCGTGTGGTAATTGATAGTATTGGCCACGGACTGGACACACGGGTGTGTTTAGTGACCGTGTAGGGTTAGACAGTTTCAACCATGGGCTGAGTGTTTGGGGCGTGTCTACTAGGGCACGAACGTATTGGTGTGCACGTGCTAGGGACACGGCCGTATGTCCCTAACTTGAAAGTTTTCCCAATGTTCTCCCTATCTTTCATATGTTTTCAATTTGATCCTAAATGAATGTGTGTATAATTATATGAGCTTTAAAGCATGATTGGGTGAATGATTATAGAACTGTATTGTGTTTGTAAAGTTTCAAAATTTTACTGATCTGATCTGAGTTACAAGTCCGGTAATGTCCCTTACCTATTCTGGCGATGGTTACGGGATAGGGGTGTTACACAAGTCACACTATCCAACTTATCTCGGTAGTTTTTAAAACATTTAATTTAGATTATATGGCATGTATAGGCTTTTTTGCAGTTTTGGTTAATGTTTGGTTTATGTAAATGTTATGAATAATATTTTGTGCAAATAATCAACTTACATATTATATGAGAATGAGGTATTATTGATATGTTATTATGTATGATATATATAATTGAGTTATTGCGATTGTGGTTCCTTTGATAGGTATTTTGATTAGGTATTGCTTGAATGAGTTGATGAACTAAATTGATGTTTACTTTCTTGTGAAATTGTATATACTTGTGGTACCAATGAGGGTACATTGGTTAGGCACATGTTAGATTAGTTTTGATGTGTTTTTGGTCCGATTAATGTCATTTTGAATTGGTGTTTTGGTTGGTATTTGAGTTTTTTAAGGTCTAAGCATACTTAAAATGGTAAACTTGTGTTTTAAGGTTCATTTTGAGGCCACATGACCTGAGGTACAGACGTGTGTCTTAGCTATGTGTCCCCTGTAGGTTCAATGCATACAAGTCAGGCAGTTACATGGCCTAGCACACATCCTGGCACATGGACATGTGGCTTGGCCGTGTGACCCAAGCCAATGAGTTACACGGGTATGGACATGGGCTGAGACACGACCGTGTGTCCTTATTTCGAATGTCCATAAGGCCGTGTGACCCCTATAGTCCAAAATTTTCAACTTTTTCCTAAAATTTCCAAATGTTTTCGATTTAGTCCCAGATTTTTTCTATAGTATTTTTAGCGCCTCAAGGGCTCGATTAGGGGATATTATGGATGCATTTGAATGAAATATTATTATGTTTTTATTAATGTATGATTTGAATGGTTTACTATTTTGTTGGTTCGATAATACTATGTAATCTTGTTTCAGCAACAGATTTGGGTTAGGGGTGTTACATTTAGTGGTATCAAAGCTACGGTTTAGTTGATTCTAGGACTGAACGTAGCGCGTGAAATGTCTAGAATTATATGCCATATAAATCTGTGATAGAATGATGTGTTTCATCCAATTTAATCTTCGTTTTTTTATAAATTGTAAAGATGTCAGATAGATCTGATCGTGGTGACAATGATAAGGTTAACAGTAATGTACCGACTTTTAATCATGGGATGAGTAGTAATGTTCCGATTCCTCTGGCTTATGAGCATGAGCTTAAGAATATGTTATTTAGTTATATGAACTAATGGTTCACTGAGTTTATGCAAATGAGAAATCCGGCTCAATAACCTCCACCTCTGATTGTACCACCTGTTGTACCTCCGGTTGCACCGCCACCTCCTCCTATGATTGAATCTAATAAACGTTTTCCGATTGAGAAACTCAGAAAGTGTGGTGCTAGAGAATTTTGGGCAAATTAGAGGATGATTCTATTAAAGCTGAGTACTGGCTTCAAAATATTTTGCAGGTTTTCAAAGAAATGGCTTGCTCTCCTGATGACTTTCTTAGATATGTTGTTTTGTTATTAAAAAAGGAAGCATATAGTTGGTGGTCTATGATAGTAGCTGTGGTACTGAGGGAGAAAATTTCCTGGAAATTTTTTCAGACTGAGTTTAAAAAGAAATATGTCGGGAATAGGTATTTGGACAAGAAAAAGAGAGAATTTCTCGAGTTACATTAGGGAAATAGATCGATAGTTGAATACTTGAGAAAATTTGTGTATCTCAGTAAATATGCCCGAGAAATTTTGCCTACTTAAGAAGAAATGTGTATCTAGTTTGAAGATGGCCTGAATGATGAAATTCGAATGATGATCGGAGGTAATGAAATATGAGAATTTGTTGTTTTGTTTGATCATGGACAGAAAATAGAAGAAGTGTACAATCGTAAAATACAACGGGATAGACGAATTCGAGAATTTTACAAGAAAGGTTCTTCCAAGCCGTTTTCTGCATCACCGGAAAAGAAGACTAAAGATGATTTTAGCCAAGCTATCTCAGTGTCTGAGCATTCGAACAAAAAGAAGACGATTCAACATGATTTCAGATTACCTGCTAAACCTGTTGATAGTGTGGGAATTGTACAAAATGCTCCGAAGCCCAATTGTAGATGTTGCGGGAAATATCATCTTGGCTAGTGTAAAGGTAAATCGGAAGCCTGTTATAGATGTGGATCGACTGATCATTTTATTCAGAATTGTCCTAAAGCACCAAAAGAGGATGAAGATTAGAAAGAAAAGCAAATGTCTACCTCTCAAAAAAGTAGACGTTTGAGCCAAAATAGTGCTACCGGAACTACTCGTACGGGAATGAAAAACACTATCATTCAGTCAGAGGTTAGAGCACCTGCTCGTACCTATGCTATTCGAGCTAGAGAGGAAACTACTATTCCAGATGTGATTGCTGGTATATTCTATATCTTTGATGTTAGTTTTTCATAATTGTCTACTGAAAGTTAGAGGCTGTGAGTTCCCTGTCGACTTGATGTTATTACCCTTTCGAGAATTTGATGTTATTCTAGGTATGGATTGGTTATTGTTGTATGATGCTGTGGTAAACTGTAGATAGAAGCGGATTGATTGAAATGTCAGATAGGAGAGATGATTTCAGTTGAGTTTGGAAGTCCGAAAGATATTGTTAGAATTATTTCAACTTTTACTACTCAGAGATTGATTTGAAAAGGTAACAAAGCAATTCTAACATATATTTTTGATACTGGAGATTCAGAATTGAGGTTAGATCAGTTACCAATTGTTAGTGAGTTCGCTGATCTATTTCCTGAAGTGTTGTCAGATATACCTCCTAATCGTAAAGTTGAGTTTGTGATTGATTTGATTCCTAGAATTGCACTGATATCAAGTTGAGTTTGTGATTGATTTGATTCCTAGAACTGCACCGATATCAATATCACCATACCGTATGGCACCAGTTGAACTAAAAGAATTAAAAGCACAGTTGCAAGAGTTATTAGACCAATGGTTTATTCAACCAAACATGTCTCCCTAGGGTGTACTTGTTTTGTTTGTGAAAAAGAAAGACAGCCCTTTGAGATTATGTATAGATTACAGATAGTTGAACAAAGTCAAGATAAAAAATAAGTATCCTTTGCCACGTATCGACGATTTATTTGATCAATTGAAAGATGCCACAATGTTCTCGAAGATAGATCTCAGATCCAGGTATTATCAATTGAAGGTTAAAGACTATGATGTGTCAAAGATTGCTTTCAGAACTCGTTACGGTCATTATGAGTTTTTGGTAATGCCATTTGGTTTGACTAATGCCCCTACTGCATTTATGGATTTAATGAATCGGGTTTTTTAACCTCATTTGGATAGATTCATTGTTATGTTTATTGACGATATATTGATCTATTCTAAGACAGAATCTGAGCATGCTCAACATTTGAGAACCGTTTTACAGACTTTTAAAGAAAAACAGTTGCATGAAAATTTTAGCAAGTGTGAATTCTAGCTTCACAAGGTTGGATTTTTGGGACATATAGTATCAGCTGACAGAATCCAAGTTGGTCCAAGTAAAGTTTCTGCTGTGATGAATTGGAAAACTTCGAAGAATGTTTTAGAAGTGCAAAGTTTTCTGGGTTTAGCAGGTTATTATCGAAGCTTTGTTAAAAACTTTTCAATTATTGCTTCACCGATGACCAGATTGTTACAGAAAAATGTTGAGTTTATTTGGTTTGATAAGTGCCAACAGAGTTTTGATTAGCTGAAGAACATGTTGACGGAAGCCCCAGTGTTGACTCAGCCTGAATCTAGAGTAGCGTATGTTGTTTATAGTGATGCGTCTCTTAACGGTTTGGATTGTGTGTTGATGCAGTTAGGAAAGGTAATAACCTATGCTTCTCGACAGTTAAAGTCACATGAAAAGAATTACCCTACTCATGATCTCGAGCTGGCCGCGATTGTATTCACTTTGAAGATTTAGAGACATTATTTATATAGCAAGAAATGTCACGTGTTCACCGATTACAAAAGTTTAAAGTATTTGACGACTCAAAAAGAATTGAATTTAAGACAAAGACGGTGGTTAGAGCTACTGAAAGATTACGATCTGATTATTGAATATCATTCAGGAAAGGCTAATGTAGTTGTAGATGCACTTAGTCCAAAGTCGTCATTGTTTGCACTTCGAGCATTAAACATTCATTTGGGTGGCGTACACTTAACAGAAGAGTTCGCTAAACCACAGATCTATGCCAAAACTAAGATTTCGCCAAGTGCCACATATAAAAAATCATATACTTAGACAAAATAAACACTTTAATTACTCATATATACACTTATTTTACCAGGACACCAAACAGTAATCAGATACCAAGACTTCACCAGGCGAGCTGTTACATGCTAGATCCCGGTATAACCAGTAATGATTTCTATACAACCACATATCATGTACAAGCGCGCATACGACCCTATTGGCATGCTAATCGTATCCTAATATTTTACAAAGTTCACATTGGCATCAATTACATATATATAAACATTTCCATACCTGTAGTCATCTTACTCACAAATTCATATCATGTATTCAGTCAAATATGCATTTTGTACCTTGTATACTGTTCTATCGCATAACAATTATTTTTCAATTTAGTGTATATATTGTTTCTCAATCAAATTCATAATCACAGCCCCATTTCATCATCAAAAACTCATATTGCATATTATAAAATATATTTTAATATAATTTTCATATCACAAATCATAATTTAAGTATTAAATATCATTTCCCATTTTATTCATTTTAGTCTTCTACCACAATATTCCTTATCAAATTCAATCAAAACATTTTATATTATCATAAAATACTCACCTCAATGATTCAACAATCAATAAACATGCATATAAAATCAAACATTTCTATCCTGAATTAGAAAAGTACAAATCGAGGTTTCGTGTGTCACTCGTCGATACTTTTCACTTTTCCTTTCCCTCTCGGTTATTCGGTGTTGTCATCAGCTAAAAATAATCATAAAACATATCACATTATCAATTTCCAGCCAAATCAGAAGTAAATACCAAATTTCACACACTTTATAAATTATTCAATTTAGTCCTAAATTGGGGCAAGCATAACTTTCAATTCTGGGCCTCGAATTAAAATCTGATTTCACCAAAACTCATTAGGTACCTTCTATTTTCTATCACAACCAAAAATTATTGACAAATTTTCATTTTATTTAATTTGGTCCCTAATGTACGAAATTAAAAATTAAGTTTTACAATTTAGTCCTTTTACATACTAAGCTTAATTTCTAATAATTTGAAACATAAATCATTCAATTTTCAACCATGACAACTTTTAGAAACTTTAACAAATTTACAAATTAGTACATGTGCTAGCTAAATCAAGCTCCTATGATTCAATTTCTATAAAACCAAATTAAAATGGCTAGAGACTTACTTGAAATTAAAGCCAAAAAGCTTGAAAACCCTTCAATGGCTTTCTCCCTTCTTGATTTGAATTTTGGATGGTTGGAGAAGATGAAATTTATCTCTCCTTCCACTATTTCATATATATAGTTTATTATAAGATAATTAGTTTAATTTAGTTATGTTTTAGTTTATTTAAACCTTAATTACTTAAAATAATTAACATACATCATGTCGTCCACTAACATATATTTAAAATAGGTCTATCTACTATTTTGGTTCTTTGGTTAATTGTTATTTAAGTCCTCAAGCCTTAATCTAAAAATCTATAATAATTAAACTTTTATAATTTAGTCCCTGAGCCATACTCACTCACAAATTTGGTTAAATCACTTAACCAAATTTCAATTCATCAATATGATAATCCCATAAATATCTCTACTAAACATTTATGGACTCAGTATACAAAAGCAGGGTCCCTAAATCGCCTTTTTCGATACCATTAGAAATCGAATCATTACACTATACCTTATAAATTGGTTTAAAATCAAATTTAATTTTATCATAATTTTTATAAGTGGTAGGATTTGAACAAATCTGTCAAAGTAACTAAATAATTTTTTTATAGATGAGTGTCAATCAATTTAAAAAAGAGGGTTAATGACATTTGAGATTCTTTTGCGATGAAGAGAGAAATCATCACAATGACTAAAGGCTGAAACCTATTTTAAATATGAGATTTTCATTTTTTTTGTTTTTATTTTTTTAATTTTCTAATTCCACGTTAAATTTTAGGTGAATACTGAAATGACGTTGCTTTAACCACATCAATTAAAAATTGGCACATTGTCATGCTATGTCAACATCGTTACTTTTTCCATTATAAATAAACTAATTTGATTTGACTTTGAAACGTTGAAAGCAAAATGGTTAAATATAATACTAGTACTTGAACTTGTTCACTTCTCTCAGATTGGTACTTATGGTTTTTTTTGTCTTAGATTGGTAACCGAACTTTTGTTTCGTCCACTAGTTTGGTACATGAGACTAACATCGTTAGTTTTATATTGATATGGCAACACTGACCAACCGCACACTTCCACGTGGCATCCTCTTGTTCTTCATTTTTCTTTTTTTTATTTTATTTTTTTTAATTTTCCCACCTCTTCCTTTTTCTTTTTTTCTTTTCTTTTTTTATTTTTCTTTTGTTGGGCATGCTTCTATACTTCATCTTTTTTCCATAAAAATTCTCAAAATTTTCCCTCACTTTCTAGCCATCCAATCATCACCAAAATCTAATTACACAAGTTTCAAAAATTTCCTCTACATAATCCATGGAAGCCTCTTTTGAGTTATTTTCCTTTTCAACCTTTTTTGGGTTTTTATCGCTCTTGAAGTTTTTATCTGATTAAGAAAGCAAGATTGAAATTTGTATGATTGAAAAACATGTTTATGGAAAATCTTGAACCCCTAGACGAAATCAAGGTTTAAAATAAAATCTTTGAAAAACTTTTTCGAACATTACAAAAAACTTGCAGAATACCAATCTGCTACACAATTTCAAAAACAATCCCAAAAAAAAAAACTTGAAAGATAAAAAAAACAAAAACTATTAGAACATCAATCAGCTACACAATCTCATAACAAAAAACTTGCATGCATGTTAAGCTTTTAGGGTTTGGGGGATTTTAGGGTCAATTTTTTACTAAATAAAGGAGGAGGCTTCGATAATAGCGGCCTCACCTAGGTTTAACCCTTAAGCCGCGAGGAGGTCACCATCTCCATAGATTTGTTGAGCCTTAAAAGAAGAGAAAGGTTTCCAAATTATTCTTGAAAGAGAGCAAAAGAAAGATTTTTTAGGAGAAAAGAGAACAAAAAGCAAAGGACGGAAGAGAAAGAAAAGAGGAGTAGTATTTGCTGCTACTGTTGTTATCTTCATTGCTGGTTTGAACATTGGGGAAATTGGGGGGTTTGAGGAGGAAAGAAGGAAGAAAGAAGTGTAGAAGGCACGCCCCCCCTCCCCAAAAAGGAAAATAAAATAAGGAAATAAAAGAAAAAGGAGAATGAGGGAAAATTAAAAAAAAAAACAAAAAGAAGGCCAAATAGGATGCCACGTGACGACATACGATTGGTCAGTGTTACCATGTAGCAAAAAATTAACACCATTAGTCTCAGGTACAAAACTAGTGGAGAGAAAAAAAGTTCAGTACCAATCTAAGAAAAATAAAACCATAAATACAAATCTGGAAGAAGTGTACAAGTTCAGGTAATCTTATATTTAACCCAAAGCAAATTTATTCTAAAAAAACAAGAGAAAGTTTGCCATAGAAAAATGTTAAAGAGTTTTTTTTTTTTTTTGCCATTATGCTTCTTATTTAAAAAAAATATGATTTATTAATTTTTATTAAAAAATTTAAAGAATATATTTATCATTTGATAATTTTTCTTACTTATTATCCTAAATAGAACATGAGAATATCATTTACTTACTCATTCTATTTCATCCATAGTTATACTTTCAATTACAACTCTATTTTATTTGCACAGTCACAGAATAACTATTGTTGTATAATTCCTTTCTATTCTTGCGAATAAAGGTGTATGCAAGAGAAAAAAAGAATAATAAATGGGTGGTATGTAGAAATTTAATGCGAAGTGACCATAAAATAAAATTTTAAACATTGGTAAATAAATTGAGAAGAACAACCAAAATTGAAGGCTATGAGAGACGATGGTTAAAGGGCTTATTTTGCGTTTGAGCCGAAATCTGTTGGATCAAATGGGTTTTTATCTCTTCCTAGTAATAGTATGGATGGAGTTGCGGCCCAACATAGGAAGCAAAATATTCAACATTAAAAGAAAAAGCAGACTGGACTATTAAATAACAACAGGATTTGCTTATTTTACTCATAAAAGGGGCGAGTGAAAGCGAGAACAGAGTCTGAGATCCCCAAATTGGCGAGTGAGAGAGAAAAGCGAGTGGAAGGAAAGCAGGAAACCCTAAATCTCCCTCAACTCTCTACGCGCCCTTAACCCCACTCGCCTTCGGTTTTCGCAGAACCATCACTCATTCTATTTCACCTCCACTTCAGGTGTTCCTTTATTTTAATCCCCCCCCCCCCCAACTATTTTGCTTTCCAATTCTGCCTTTCGAATTTTCGCAATTTCCCTGTTCTTTTTCTTTTAAATTTTCGATTTCTATCCCATCATCCCCAAATTTATTTTCGTTTTCTTTTTTCTTCTGTTTTATTATTAAATTCATTATATGATTGAAACCTTCCCCATTTTATTGAATTCTGTAATTATGATTGATTTTCTGGGTTCATATCTTTCGAAATTAATTGGTCCCATGAATCTTAGTTTGCTGATATTATATTATTAGTTGCTTGCCTAATCTTGTTAGCTAATTTATGGCTAAAATCCTTAAAAAGTTGTTAAAATTGTAGCCTTTTTGTTCGTTCGGAATTTTGGTGTTAGGGAAAAGGCCTTCATGTATCAACTTATAGCTAAGGAAATTTGAAATACCCATCATATATGTAGCTTTGGGATTTGCTTCCTTTATAGATACATGTATATCCAGGATTGTCCAAGAGCTAAAGAGGACTTCAATTAGTTTGTCTATCTTTTATAATTATAGTAGGCTATTGTGAATTGCTTTTTGTCATGGGTTCTTTATGCTGACATGATGGCGTCCTTCTACGTTTTAATTTTTTCAGGTTCAGTCAGGAAAACAGTTAGTTGAAGTAAACAAGTTTCAATCATGGACATAGATCTTAGGTTACCTTCTGGTGAACAGTGTAAGGAAGATGAAGATGCAAATGGAATTGATAATATGCTAGATGGTGATGAATCACTGCATAATGGAATGGTTCAAGTTGTAGGAGAGGATATGCGTGCTGAAGATGGTGGGGAAATACATTCTTCTGCTGTGGATATGGTGACCTTCAAGGAGGATACGAATCTTGAGCCACTTTCTGGTATGGAGTTTGAATCACATGGAGAAGCATATTCATTTTATCAAGAATATGCTCGGTCTATGGGATTCAACACGGCTATACAAAATAGCCGCCGTTCAAAGACTTCAAGAGAATTTATTGATGCAAAGTTTGCCTGTTCTAGATATGGGACCAAAAGGGAATATGACAAATCCTTTAACCGGCCACGAGCTAGACAAAGCAAGCAAGACCCTGAAAATGCAACTGGTCGGCGATCATGTTCGAAGACGGATTGTAAAGCAAGTATGCATGTGAAGAGAAGGCCTGATGGAAAATGGGTTATACATAGTTTTGTCAAAGAACATAACCATGAACTTTTGCCAGCCCAAGCTGTCAGTGAACAGACCAGAAGGATGTATGCTGCAATGGCTAGACAATTTGCTGAATATAAAAATGTTGTTGGTCTGAAGAATGATCCCAAAAATCCATTTGATAAAGGTCGAAATTTGGCATTAGAAGCTGCTGATGTTAAGATTTTACTTGAATTTTTCATACACATGCAGAGCATAAATTCAAACTTCTTTTATGCAGTAGACCTGGGTGAAGATCAGCGTCTAAAGAGTTTGTTTTGGGTTGATTCAAAAAGTAGGCATGATTACAGTTATTTCTGTGATGCTGTGTCTTTTGATGCCACTTATGTCACAAACAAATATAAGATGCCTCTTGCACTATTTATTGGAGTGAACCACCATTATCAGTGCATTCCGCTTGGATGTGCATTGGTATCAGATGAGAGTGCTGCAACATTTTCTTGGCTAATGCAGACATGGCTGAAAGCAATGGGTGGACAATCTCCTAGAGTCCTAATAACAGACCAAGACCGAACTCTGAAATCTGTTATTGCAGAAATCTTTCCAAATACACTTCATTGCTTCTTCCTGTGGCACGTATTAGGAAAGGTTTCTGAGAACCTTGGTCATGTAATCAAACAGCACGGAAACTTGATGGAAAAGTTTGAGAAATGCATCTACAGGTCATGGACAGATGAAGAGTTCGGCAAAAGGTGGTGGAAAATTCTTGATAGATTTGAACTCAAGGATGATGAATGGATGAAATCGTTGTATGAAGACCGCAAAAAGTGGGTGCCAACCTATATAATGAATGTTTTGTTGGCTGGGATGTCTACGGTTCAGAGAGCCGAGAGTGTGAACTCATTCTTTGACAAGTACGTACATAAGAAGACCACGGTGCAAGATTTTTTGAAACATTATGAAGCAATTTTACAAGATAGGTATGAAGAGGAAGCGAAAGCAAATTCTGATTCATGGAGCAAAGTGCCAGCACTAAAATCTCCATCACCTTTTGAGAAGAGTGTTGCGGGGGTATACACACACACATTATTCAAGAAGTTTCAAATCGAGGTTGTGGGCGCAATTGCTTGTCATCCAAAGCCAGAAAATCACGATTCAACATGCAGCATTTTTAGAGTTCAAGATCTTGAAAAGAATCAGGATTTTATTGTTACTTTGAATGAGATGAAGGCAGAAGTTTCTTGTATATGCCGCTTATATGAATACAAAGGATATCTCTGCAGGCATGCTATGGTAGTTCTCCAAATAAATGGCCACTCAGCCATCCCTTCTCAATATATTTTGAAACGATGGACAAAAGAGGCAAAGAGCAGGCATTTCATGGGTGAAGAATCTGAACAGGTTCAATCTAGGGCGCAGAGGTACAATGATTTATTTCAACGAGGGATGAAGTTGATTGAGGAGGGTTCATTGTCTCAAGAGAGCTACTATATTGCATTCCGAAGCCTGGAAGAAGCTTTTGGGAACTGTTTGAGTGCAAACACTTCTAATAAGAGCCTTGCAGAAGCTGTGGCATCTCCCACCCAGGGTATGATTTGTATTGAAGAAGACAATCAAAGCAGAAGCACAAGCAAGACGAATAAGAAAAAGAACCCAACCAAAAAGAGAAAGGTTAGTTGTAAATAGTGTTTGCCATGTGGATATATTTTTAGCAGATTCTGTTACCGGTCCATACTTAGGCTTCTTTTTCTGTCTAGGGAAACTCAGAGCAGGAGGTAATGGCTGTTGCTCCGACGGATGGCTTGCAACAAATGGTCAGTTCTGTTCTATATATTAGCAGACTAGTTAAAGATGTTTTGATGATTTATGCAACCTGCATCAAGTAATAGCATAACAATAAGATTATTGTAGCTTTTGCAATCAAGAAATGTTCTCAAGCTTTTGGAATAAAATTGATCAAAATATGATCATATCACTTGTTAATTTTTTATTTTGTAGGATAAATTAAGCTCAAGATCAGTAGCCCTAGATAGTTACTTTGGTGCACAACCAAGCGTCCAAGGAATGGTAAGATTGTTACAGCTGACTTCATTTAACTTTTTTATGTTAGTTATATTCCGTTACATGTTTTATACTTTTTGCAGGTTCAGCTTAATTTAATGGCACCACGCGATAATTATTATGGGAATCAACAGACAATTCAGGGGCTGGTATTATCATGTTTTATAACCATAATGAGTTAATTATATAGCTTTATTTATCCAATATAGTGCTGCATTAGGAGAGTAAATCTCAATTTGGGGTTTTGCATTCATAGGGACAGTTAAACACCATAGCAACGAGCCATGATGGTTACTATGGCACTCAGCAAGCCATGCCTGGAATGGTAATCTCTCTGTGCAGTCAGTTTCTTTATATTTTTTGAGTTGAAATGGTAACTTTGTTTATGTTCTGTTTTGTTCAACAGGGACCCATGGATTTCTTTCGATCTCCTAGTTTCTACATTCGGGTGAGTATTTCGCATATGACTAACAAAACCTGGTCAAATAAATTCCATTTTGTTTCAGGCCTTTCTTTACATCTATTTGGTGTCCCCCCAATAGGATGACCCCAACGTGAGAGTGGCACAGTTACATGATGATGCATCGAGACACACATGATGGTAGTTTCTCTCACCAGTGGAGGTGGTGCTTTTGTGTTTTTATTTCCCCTAGTTGATGATTTATAGGTTAAAGAAGAATGTGTGGGTTTGTAGGTTTGAGGATGAAAGAAGATGAATGGAAATAATGGAGGGAAGCGGAGTTGGATGTGAAGAAAGGAAATGGCATGATTATTATTAGAAACAATAACGTTGTTTCTCTACATTTGGTGTCTGTAAGATTGAGAGTCATGATGTAAAGTTTGTTGTATTATTATCTGACTTTTACCGTCTAAATAGGGTGAATTGGATCCCAGTTACGACTTCAATATATATATTTATGCCCGTTTACATCAAATATTCATTGTTTGGAGACTCTGATATGGATTCATATTTATGATTATGTTATTGAAACGAAATTAGTTTGTAGTTTTAAAGTTTTTTTGGAATATTTTCAATTTAATTAATTTGTTGATTTAAAGTAATTATCTTTGATAAACATAAAACATCAACTCATATATACTTTTAGAACTGTATATGTATAATTCTGATCATAATAAATTTTAGCACAGAATAATTTTAACATATTTTTATTTAAATTTCATTAAAATTTCAGCTGCGAAAATTTTAAAATGTCATTACAAAAACATTAATTTAACAAGTGAAAAACAAAACTAATTATTAATAACCTTATAAAATACAATTTTAGAATTAAAAAATGTGAACAAAATTTGAACTCAAAATCAGCATCACGCTCAAACTTTATAGTTTTGGTCCTAATATTGCAGATTGCAACCATCTTGAGATCAGTTTTGACCAACTTTTTAACTAAAGTGGAATAATTTTTATTTCTCGTATCTAGGGGTGAGCGTTCGATCGAATCGAATGAAAATTTTTTAAGTTAATCGAGTTGACGAATCGTATTTTATCATCCTAATTTGATTTGAAATTTTCTCGAATCAAGTCGAGTGAAATGGAATTTGAATCGGATCGAATCGAATCGAATATATTTGTTCGAGTTAAATATTAAAAAATATTTTGGGTCCTTGTAACCTCTGTCACCCATCATAATAAAATTTTTCCACCATAATCAAAATTTTTATTAACTTTCATCACCTCATAATTTATTTATTAATCTTTTATATACGTGTTAACTTTTTTGCTTGCTTAGTTGTCTCAATTATCTTCAGATTCTTGTCACTATGTATTTTGGAATTAAAAAATATATTAAATGTAAAAATGTGACATTTTAATAAAATTTATTTTAAAGATAAAATGTGAAATTGATACCAATATAAAATTTTAACGTGAATATTTTATGGCATCATTAATAATTCAATTTTAATATAAATATTCAATATGGCTAAACAATTTAATAATATAAATAATATAAAATGTGGAATTTAATTTAATAATATATATAATAGATATAAATAAAATTATTACTATTTATATTGATGGTTTTTTTTGGATAATTTTGATTTTTTATTTGGGAGTAAATGGTGAGAAGTAAAAGTTTAAGGGAAAAATAAAAAAGTTTTGGGAGTAAAAGTTTGAGGGAAAGTAAATAGGGAAGTAAAATTTTGGAGGGAAAATATTAAAAAAAATTGGGGGATGAGTTTGGGGTAGATGGGGGGTGGAATGAGATGGGAGTAAAAGTTTTAAGAGGAAAGTGAGAGGGAGTAAAAATTTTGGGGGAAAATAAAAAGTTTTGAGGGGTTTTAGGAGTAAAATTTTGAGGAAAAATAAATAGGAGAGTAAAATTTTGGTGGGAAATGGATTTTGGGTAGGTGGGGGGGTTGATGGGAGGGGAGTAAAAGTTTTGGGGGGAAAATGGGAAGGAATACAAATTTTGAGGGAAAAATAAAAAGGTTTGGGAGTTTGGGGTAAAAATGTAAAATATTATAGTTTGATATTCGAATTATTTGAGTTATTCGAATTTGAAAACTCAACTCGATTCGAACTCGAAGTTCGAAAAAAAAATCGAGTTGACTCGAATAACTCAAACAACTCAAATAACTCGATTCATTTAACTCGAAATTCAAATTTTTTTCGATTTTTTCGAATCGAGTCTTGCTCACTCCTACTCGTATCACTACTCTAAACATCATTTTACTTGTTGGAAAAATTCAATTTAAAAATTAATTTTTTATTATAGCAAAAAATTAAAATTTTAAAAATCGAATTGATGTATAATATTTATAATAATAAAATTTTCTTGAAAAGTACTCGTGTTTTGTGTGAGACAGATCTTTGATGATTCTGACTTTCAACCGAACAACCTCCACAATTCTTGTACCACGAATTGCTTCAAGTGTGAGCTCGAACAATCATGAATCAAATACAAAATCAGAAACAATTTCTTACTTTTAATAGGAAAGTAATTCTCTCAATAGAAACTATTGTTATTTCAAAAAATAAAAATTACACATAGAAAATAAGTTCTTTCTATTTTTTGGCAGAACAATAATATCTTAAAGTTCTATATTTTTAGCTCTATCAGTGCCGTCTATATTTATAGAAAGAGAGAAAAGAATCCTAGTTGAATTAGTAGAATACAAAAAATACTTATTTGATAAAATAAACTAGTCTCCTAATTTAACTTGGAGAGGGAAGCGACACACCCTAGTTAAATACACTAGGGTTGTTGTAGACTTGTTCTTGACATTTTTGGGGCCTAGGCAAAACAATAAAATGGGGTTTTAAGTTCTTTAAAAGTTGGAGAAATTTTTTTTTAGGTCCATTAAAAGTTGGTAAAAATTTTTTTTGAGCCCTTAAAAGCTAAAAACAAAATTTTTGGGGCCCCTTCAAAGTTGGTAAAAATTTTTTTTTTGACTTTTAGAAGTAAAAAAATTTTTAGGCCCCTTAAATTTGGAAAACAATATTTTAGACCCATTCAACCTTGGGTCCTGGGCAGCTGCACCTCCAAATGACCCCAGGGCCGGACTTGGGTTGTTACCCCTTATAATCTTTAATGTATTATGAGGGATTGTTGGGTCTCTCTTGTATTGGGTCAAATTGTGATTCCTAAACTTTTAACTCAGCTCTTTATAATTTAATCTAATTTAATACATGTTTTTTTATTTCCTAAAATAAATATTATTTACTAATAGATAAATTATTTTTTCAATTAAATAATTTTCTCAACTCAATTCTAATTTCGTTAAAGTCATGATAACTTTACCGTAAGAGAATTTATGAAAAATATATTTAATGTACATATTCAATGAATTCACAATGACCAATTAATTTAATTCTATTTTCAAACTTCAATTTTTTGATTAAATAATAAGTCAAAAAATTTAAATTAATTCTCAATTCATTTACATAGTTAGTGAGAAAACACATTTATTTCCAAATATAACATATTTCTCTAATTTTATCATTTCCATCCATTTCTATTCATTTGATTATTTATGCATCATTTATAGTTTCAATAAGCTAGCAAAAAGATCGGTTGGACATATATAATTAGGGCTCAAATTATTTACAATTAAGTTCTTGCTTTTCGCCTATTAATTGTGAATTCAATTAAGTCTCGAAGTCATTTCACTATAATATCGTGATTGAGCTCTCCCTAATTACATACCATTACGAAAACTACTTAATCAGTGCTCATTCAATGATATTGAATGATCTTATTTTATCTTATGGTAATCATTACATTTTCCTTCATAAAAAGTTAATTACTATCAAATAGTAATTAAGTCATTTATCTCAAAAATAAACGACCCGTGATCACATTTACATTTCATCTATCATATAATTTCTTTGAAAAGATATTATTTACCCATTTCTTAGGCTATGAATTCCACTATTGTGAATGATACTACAAATTGCAGAAGCCGTATACCTAATGCACCAACTTTCGGTTCATTATGTATTTGAACTAAAGCTTTTACTTACATCAAAGTATACAAGTGCATACATAGTCCATCATCTATTTGGGTTTAAGGTATGTCATACTATGAACGTCACAAGTGAATAAGTCCATAAACGGATTAAGGATCTATTCTACTTGGGTTCTGTCTGATTTACTATCAGTCCAGTCAGCCGCATCTATGTCTCTATCTTCTAGGGGTCATCCATTCCGATACTCAAGATAAAGTATCTCCCCAATTGGACACGATAGAAAACATATTAGTCTTCCAATCAATTTGGTCATTTTGTATTAGACTAAGGATATGTTTAGGTTCATCTACTAATACAAAGTTGTCTTTCTGTATTACGATCTAACTACGTAATACCGCTTAGTAGTAGTTAAATGTTAAATAATTAGTAAGTCAATTTTTGCTCCCATTTTACTTGGTGTGCAAAAACATTGAAGACAAAATATAAAGTGTATTAATGTAATAAATAGATTTATATTAAATCAATTTATTAAAAAATATACAAAGACGAAAATATTACATTTAGTGCACCCGATTCAACACTAAAACTGTTTTTTAGATATCACTTCAAAGTAATTTTTTTAAATATAAGTTGAAGTGGATTTCCTAAAATAATGTAATTATTGGGTTATCATATTCACAACAATAAAGTGTTCCATAATATAATCCATTTGATAGTTTAATGAGAATTAACTTAATAAATTTGAATTTCTAATTCACTTAAGAACTCTGTCCGTTTTAGCCATATCGACTGTAATAATGTTTCCCAAGGTAAATAATGATAAAATATTATAGACAAATTTGAACCTATAATTAAAGACAAGAAAGTGATTTTAAACTTTAAAATTATTTAAACACTATTTTAATTTTTAATAAATTTTTTAAATACGTATATTTCAAAAGAAATTTAAAATTTTCATCTTTTAAAATTTATTTTATTAAATAGTATTCAAAAATTGAAATTATTAACAAACTTTAAAATATTTTTAATTTTTATAATCAATAATTTTTTTTAGATTTAACTAATTAATATTTATCAAATTTTAATATATTTAAAAATGAAACAATAAGTTAGTATTTAAAAAATAATTTAATAAAAACTTAAGTATGTTTTTTAAGGATTTTTTAACCCAATTTTTAATAAAATATTGAAATATGTTTTCTTATACAACTTTGAAAGTTTTTAAACATTCTTTTAAATTACCATACAATGTATTTCAAATAATTATAATCTAAACATTATTTCAACCATTAAATTTCAATTTTTTCATATTTTATTTTAAGTTTGAAATTAATTATTTAATAATAAGTTTTTTTTCATAATAATAAGTTTAAAACAATCAATATCTAACCCAATTCACCTTCTATTCAACATCAAAGAGATCCAAAATCGAGAATTATATCTACCTAAAATATTTTCTCTTTAGAGAGGAACACAAGAGTTGAGAGAAGCATCTCAAAAGTTCTTTGAGCAGTAAAAATTTAGCATTTTGAAGGTAATTGTGCGAAAGAGCAAATAAGAAGGAATGAGGAAAAGAACACAAGCTGAGTTACGGAGAAACACTGGATTTGCCTTCTAATTTCTTTCCTTTTTAACTTTTTATTTTTGTTTTGAATTGGTGAACATGATTGCTATATATATATATATATATATATATATTTGCTTTTATTTCAATCAAAATGACTTAATTCTTTTATTGTTAGATTAATTGCATTCTTTTAGCTTAGATTGTTAAAATTCTGTTAGTGATGTTATATGCCTTGGTTGCTTATTCATTCAGATAAAATCATGATCATGCTATTCATGCATTATAAATGTAGGGATGCAATTGAATTAATTATCTAATCAGAACCAGATTGTAATTAATTATAATGCATGTTTGATCTGTTTATGATAAATTACGTCAAATTAGTAATAATGAAAGAAATTTATTGCCTTGCATAACCTAGTATTAATGTGATTAAATTGTTTCATTATAGAAATATTACTATTACCTCACTTAATATGATGTCTGTTGATGAAATTACTAAATTGATTAAACATAGACATATGCTAGAAAAGCTTAATAATTAAATAAGTATGACTTCATGGGTTAATAAATAACCTAGTTGCCATGGATTTTCTCTGTAACATCATTAACATTGTTTTAGTAATTCTAAGTTAAAAACAATTAATCTAACTCTTTCATGTCATAGTAATTAAACTAGTGAGTTGTTGTTTATTGCTCTATGTTTAAATTTTTCATTCATTTTTAGTATACTTGGTTAATTTTTAGTCAAGTTAATTAGTTAATTTAATCTACCCTTAATTATTTCCATCACCAAATTGCTAAGTCTTTATTTTCAAAATTTTTACCTTACATGTACAGTCCCTGTAGAGACGATAACTCTATACTTACTACTTTGTTACTTGTTGATGACTGTGTACACTTGCACATCATTCAAATATTTCACAACAAGGAGCAAAATTCAACAATGTTAGGAGATGACCATTCCAGCATGAAACCTGTAACAACCTGTTTTAAGTGATATCGGAATAGTGGTTTTAGGACCACAATTCTAATGAGTAAATTATTATTTCAATGTTTACTGGATTTTATTAAGGTCGTATTAAGAAATTTTGATATTTGCATGGTTAATTAGGTAAAAAGGACTAAATTGTAAAAGGTGTAAAAGTTGAGTTCTATTAGTTAAAAGGGTCAAATGGCTATGAAACCTTAAACTAAAGGACTTGAATGGTAAATAAACCATTTAATGAGTTAGTGGATGATGATGGATAAGTTTTATGGTAGTTTAAATGGTTATTTAAGGTTAATTTAGTAAATTAGTAATAAAAAAGAAAAACTAAATTAGTAATAAAAAAGAAAAACTAAGTAATAAAACATAAAAAAAAAGATGTTGTCTTCATCTTTTTAAGTTTCAAACCCTAAAATTTTCCATTGGAGAAGAAGAACATTCGGTCAAGCTTAACTAGTTTGCATGGTATGGTTTTGAGCTCCGTTTTTAATGATTTTTATGTTTTTGTAATCGTTTTAGTTTAATCTAGCTAGCCCGGGGGTCAACTTGTAAAATTGTTAAAGGTTAAGGGTTATGCCATAAATTTTCTTTAATTCTTTTTGATGTTAATTGATAGATTATGAATCTTTGTTGAGAAAAGTTTTGTTAAAATGATTTTTGATAAAATTTGCATTTAGGGATTTGTTTGTAAAAATAGTAAAAATTCATGTTAAATTTATGAAATGATGGTTTTTCTGGGTTGGTATAAGTTCATAAAGCAATTGGTTAGCCTATAAGAAGGATTAAAATGATTAGATTTCAAATTACGAGCTTAAGGACTAAATTGTGAAAAGTTAAAATGTTAGGGGCAAAATGATAATTTTATATAAATATGAAATGTGGATTAAATTGAATACTAGAAGTATTAAATTGATTGAAATTGTCCATTTAGATCAAGATAAACCATGTACGGACCTAGATCGAGGTAAAATAAAAGCTTCGGATTAGTTCGACATAATTTCTATGCCCCTAGCCATTGAGGTAAGTTTGTATGAATGATTATTGTATTAATGTTATTTAAGTTGAATGTTATTATGTTGTTTATAATGTGAATGGATCGATATATAAATATATTAATGTTATGACAGATATCGAGTCCTGGTTAAACCTTAGGAATTCTTAAGATACGAATTACATGTCATTAGGTATTTCATGTTCTGGGTGCTGGTCTTGAATGTCCTATTTGTGGCTGAGGTCCTGCATTTGTTGCAGATACTCCACAGCTCGTGTGAGCAGTATTGTGTAGCTTACATTCCAACCCACAGCTTGTGTGAGCAGACCCATTTCATAGCTTATGTGAGCAGTGATGTAAAGGAAAGGTTACGGTTATATGTAAAGGCACACTTCGTGTGAGCTTTCCTGAGTATCCGATGAAATTCTAAATGGTTCAGCGGGTAAGAAAAGGGATTGAAATAGTAAGTATTCAAATGGAATTAAGCATAGTTTTACGGAAAGAATGCATAAATTAATTGATGTATTTCATAAGGAAAATAACTTATCTTATGGTTAGTTCATTTGAATTATGTACAAGTGTGCTAACTTGTGTATTGACGTTGATGTATAGGCTTAAGTCAAGCTTATGGTTTGGATTGTATTATACTTATGCTTTATATTATGCAAATGAAATGGTAAGTTATGTTTTTATTTATACGAGCTTACTAAGCATTAATTGCTTACGTAGTTTCTTTCCTATGTTTAATAAATTATCATAAGCTCGATTTGGTTAGAAACTCGTCAGAGATCTATCACACTATCTAAAAAATATATCGGTAGTTTTTGAATGTTTTGGCCAAGGTTTATAATGGCATATATAGGATGAATTGTAATGGTATTTTGATAAACGTTTAGTTGGTGTTTTGGCATGTATAAGTTTTGGAAGTTAACTTGGTTGGTACCATTTGATGCCTTATTAAATTGTGTCATTTTGGCTATCTTATTATGCATGTTTTGAATGACTCTTATGGTATGTTTGGAATGGTATGATAATGGTAAAGTTTGTGGCATGTTTTGGCAAGTATTGAACTAGGATTTGATGATTGAAATGTGGTAAAATTGACATGTTTAGGTAAGTATTGTTGTATGCATTTGAGGTGCCTTTGAATGGCATATTGGTTAGTTGAATTAGGATTCTTGAAATGTCAAAAATATGTATGTTTAGATAAGGTTTTGGTGCTTTGAAAGTGTGCACAATTGGTCTAAATGTTTATGCATGACATGGTTTTGAAATGGCTTGATTTTAGGTAAATTTGGTCCACATGGCTTGAGACATGGGCGTGTGATTCAGTCGTGTGAGACACACGGCCTGACGACACGGCCATGTGTCATCTGATGTTTTCTTAAGTTGCAAGTCAATGAGTTACACGGCCTGGTACACGGGCGTGTGGGGCAACTTAGAGAGTTACAAGGCCTAGCACACGAGCGTGTGACATGGTTGTATGACCTTACTCAGAGAGTTACACGGGTGAGAATATGGGCTGGGACACGATCGTGTGTCCCTAGTTTGAAGGTTATACGGTTTGAAACACGGGCGTGTGTCTCAACTGTGTGAGGCACATGGCCTGGCCACACGGCCGTGTGACCCCGTTTTTAAATTTTTATGACTTTTTCCTAGACTTTCCAAATGGTTTCAAATTGGTCCCGAATCACTTCTAAGATCTTTTTAGGGCATCGAGGGCTCGATTTATAGATAGTATGTATGTATATGGTTGATTTATGATGTGATTATATTATTGAATGATATTAAGATTAAATGTATCTGATTGTACGGTAATACTCCGTAACCCTAATCTGATGACGAATACGGGTTAGGGGTGTTACATTTAGTGGTATCAAGGCTATGGTTTAGTTGATTCTCGGAATGAATGTAGCATGTATGGAGTCTAGAAATACATGCCATTATATAACCTGTGATAGTGTGATAACTCCTGACTCAAATTGAACTATATTTTCATATAGATAAGATTTTATCCAACCGAGCTGATTCCAATAACGTTGATAGTAATACACAAGTCTCCGTTCATGGAGTAGCTTCTAATGGTAGTAGACCTATGGCTAAGGGTCGGGGAGGAGAGGCTAAAGAAGCCTTCTTCCAAATGAAGTCCGAATGGTTGACAAAGTTTATAAGAACGAACCTGTTGGCTCAATGACCTCCACCCCCTCCTGTACCCCAAATTGTCCTTATAGTTCTTCAGGCTTTGGAATAAACACGTACAAGTAAGCCTCTAGTTGACAAAATTAGAAAGTACGGAGCCGAAGAATTTTGCGGTTCAGCTGAAGATGATCTAGAAAGAGCCGAGTTCTAGTTGGAAAACACAATGAGAGTTTTTGATGAATTATCTTATACCCCGATTGAATGCTTAAAGTGTGATGTTTCTCTGTTGAAAGTGTAACAACCTATTTTTTAGTGGTGTCAGAAACAGTAGTTTCGGGGCCACCAAATTCGGTGAATAAATTCGTAAATATTATTATTTAATATTTACGAGTTAATTGTGACTTTGAAAAGTTTTTGATTTGATAATTTATACTATCTGGAGGATTAATTAAGTTCAAGTGGTAAGACCCTAAGGTCAAGTGGTTTTAGAAAATGAGCTATCGAGATCTTGTTTCTATAAACCGAGCCGTAAATATTTTTATAAATATTTACGAAGTGTTATTAAGGTGGTATTAAAGTTTCATTGAAAATTTTTAACGTTTCGATGGTTAATTAATTAAAAAAGACTAAATCATAAAAGATGTAAAATTTTATCGCTATTTGGTTTGAATGATTAAATGGGTAATTGAATAAAGGAAAAGGGACTTAAATGATAATTAGACCATTCAAGGTGTTAGTGGACAATTATGGGCTTGAATTTGATGTTTATTTTAATTATTGATCAAGGTTAAAATGGTAATTTGATAAATTAAATTATATTAAAAATGAAATAATTATGCTATCATCTTTGTTCTTTAGTTTTGCCGAATGAAGGAAGCCATGTATGATAGCTTAAAAATTCGGCCAAGTCCTTTGTATGTAAGCTAAATTTGGGTTTATTTCTTTTAATTTTTATGTTTTTGATATCGTTACAACTAGGTCCAGCTAGCTCGTACCTTCGATTTTGAAACTGTTAAAGGTTTTGAATGTTGCCATTGATGAACCTTATGATTTTATATGTTAAATGATGAATTTTGAAATGTTGGTTGATATTTAGAAGTATTTTATTAAGTGATTTTTGATGAATTTTTCAATTATGGACTAAATTGTTAAAATAGTAAAAATAAAAGGACTTGATGTGAAATTGTTGCAATAATGTGCTGTAGTTGATGTCATAAGTATTCGACTAGGTTCAATTTTGGGTAAAAAAATGGTTAATTTGCATGTTTTGGGCTCATGGACTAAATTGAATAAAAGTACAATTTTAAGTGTAATTTTATAAAAATTTAAAATATCAAATTGCATGAAATTAATTGTTTTAATGTCTAAATTAATATATTGAATGAAATTATTAATGTAGATCAAGATTGAGTGAAAAATCGAGGAAAATGGAAAATTACCAAAATGCTCCTAAACTTTGGTATTTCTGCAATTTAGCTAGGTAAGTTCGTATGAACTGTATTCTGTATAATTTTGATTAAATTGAATGTTAATTTGTGATTATATTTTGATTAAATCAATATATATATATTAGTATGAAATTTACCATGTTATGAAGCGACGTAAATCCAAAAACGTATGACAATTATCGAGCTTCGATTGAATCTTAGAAATCCATAGGATATAAATGACATGTCATTAGGGATTACTGATTTCAGCTCATGAAAGCTTATCGATTCTCAGCTCGTATGAGCTTATCGATTTTAGGTCATGAGAGCTTATCGAATCTCAGCTTGTATAAGCTTATCGATTTCAGCTCGTGAGAATTTACCGATTCTCAGCTCATATGAGCTTACCAATTTACAGCTCGTGAGAGCAAATCGATTCATAGCTCATATGAGCATACATGTATAGGAATTGATGGATTACAGTTTAGCACACTATGTGTGAGCTATCCCAAGTATCCAACGATATTCTAAATGGTTCAACGGGTAATATTCTGATACAAAATGGTAAGAGTTCAATACAGGCCATTACAGGGAGACATATGAATTACATTGAAATGTTGTTACATGGTATATGGAAAATTGAATTGGATGATATATGTATATGAAAATTAATCAATTGTTATGCTCATCCATGATTATTGGTTTATATATGTATTTACATGGCTAACATTTGTTGTTGTTTGATGCTTAGGCATGTGCCAAGCAATTAATTGTATGGTATTATGTTTACTTATAAGTTGCATTGAAATGGTAAGTGCTCCAATGGAAATATACTTGTGTTCGTGAAAGAGTGGTAAGGTTTAAATTATGTAATTTCTTGTGAAATGGTTTATCATGTGACTAATTTCAAAAGGAGTTATGTTTTAATACACTAGCTTGTGGCTATGATTAAATGATATGCTTATGTCTTGTAAATGTTATGTATACGAAACGGGTGTGGAAAGGTAATGAAATAGTAAGTTCATACCTGAAGTGTAGAATGATGAAAAAGGGAATGATAAATTAAATTGATGTTGGTAATTGAGCCAATGAGAGTAAATGCAATAGAAAGTAATGAAATGTAAATGAAAATAAGAAAATTTGAAAGGGTTTAAAGTTTTATAAAGTCCTAATATGCTAGGGATGATACGTATATGCGATGCTATGGATTTATTCACTTTGTGAGTTGTTGGATATGGTTTCATGAACCTTGCAGTATTGTTACATGACTATTCTTGATACGTATAAATTTCTTGAAATGGATTGATATGACTAAAGTTTATACGAGCTTACTAAGCATTCATTTCTTACATAGTTGTTTTTTTGTTACTTTTCAAATTACCGGAAGCTCGATCTGGTTGGAAGTTCATCGGAGATCTATCACACTATCTAGCAGTTATATTGGTAGATTTCAATATTTTGGTTAAGGTTATAATGACATGTATAGGTGAACTTATGGTTGATGATTAGTTGGATGTTAATTGATGTGTCTGGCATGTATATGTCATTTTAGGTGATGTACCTTGGTACATTTGGTGCCTTGTTGATATGTGTTAATTTGATAATGTGTTAAAGCATGTTTGAATGGCCAAAGTGATATATGATGAATTGACCTCAACATGGTCAATATATAGTTTGCCTTAGAAAGGTTTTAAATAGATGTGCATGGTTGAAATATGGTTTGTATGCATGTTGATTGTTGGAACCATCTAGATACGGTTAGATTTGTGTCATTTAGATGGCCTTGATGGTTAGAGTTGATATGGTCATTTGAAGTGGTCTTTTGAATAACCAAATTGGTATGTTTGAATGTAATTTTGTCATGTGGCCAACTATGGTATAACTTGGTATGGAATTAAACTATATATATATGGATGAGTTATGGTTAATTATGTATAAGTTAGATATATGTATATTTGAGATGCATAGAACTATACTATGGAAGTTCAAATAGTAAATAAAAATGTATATTATAAATGGTCTTTTGATATGTTAGAATGTGGTAAATTGGTATAATTGTTATAGATGACATGTATGGCTATTGGTGCTAGATTTAAAATGGCATGTTTGTACTTTTACTGTGAAATTTGATGGGTAAACAAAGTGGTAAGTTATAAGTTTAGTTATAAGTTATTTGAACTTTTGGCTAATTTATATATATGGATATAGAGGTTTAATGATTGCAATTGATGCGCTTTTTGGACACATTGGTTGTATGCTTATGCACCTTAATTGGATAGCTTGTTATAGCATGGTTTGGTGCACTTTAGAGTGCTTGACTACATGTGGTAAATTGATTATAGGTGTGTGCATGAATGGGTGAGAAAAATGGCTTGGAAATGGCCTATTTTTGTCATCTCTATCGAAGAAATCAAAAGAATTTCACAATCATTCATCAACTTCAATATGTTACTCTGGAAGAGATAAAGGGAAGCAACATTTTAGTTTGAGACCTCAAGCTACATATTTAGCAGGTGTGGATAGTGTCAGAAACAACAAGCTTGAATGCCAACAATGCAATAGATGACACTTCGGAGAATACAGATTGAAAGATGGGTCGTGTTTCAAATGTGGTTCCTACGATCATTTCCTTATAGATTGCCTAAAAAGGTCCGTTAAAGAAAAGGCTCAGAATACTCATTCAAGTAATACGGGTACAAGAGGGAGACAGCCCAAAAATAGTGGTAATACGGGTAACAGTCAAGGTGGAATGAAAGATTCTGCTGTTACATCTGAGGCACGGGCACCTGCTAGGGCTTATATGATTCATGCTCGAAAGGAAGCTTCAACACTTGATGTGATTACTGGTACATTTTCTATCTTTGATACTAATGTTAATGCTTTGGTTGACCCAGGGTCAACACACTCATATGTATGCACAACCTTAGTGTCAGATAAGAATATTTCGAGTCTACTGAATTTATGGTTAAAGTAACGAATCCTTTAGTCAATATGTGTTAGTTGATAAAGTCTGTAAAAATTGTCCTTTAATGATTCGGGGTTGCAACTTTCCGGCTGACTTGATTTTGTTACCATTTGATGAGTTTGATGTGATTCTGGGTATGGACTGGTTAACTCTGCATGATGTTGTTGTAAACTGTACATGAAAGCATATTGAGTTAAAATGTCAGAATGGTGAAAGTATCCTAATTGAATCAGATAGATTGGATGGTACATTTAATATTATCTCAGCTATGACGACATGGAAATATGTTAGAAAGGATTGTGAAGCGTGTCTCGCTTATATATTTGATTCCAGGGTTTCAGAGTTGAAAGTAGAATTGGTTCTGATTGTGTGTGAGTTCACAGATGTGTTTCCAGAAGAATTACCAAGGTTACTGCAGGTCAAAAAGGTTGAGTTTTCTATTAAGTTAGTGCTAGGAACATCTTTGATATTAATAGCTTCATATAGAATGGCACCTATCGAATTGAAAGAGTTGAAAGCTTAGTTGCAAGAATTGACAGATAGAGGCTTTGTTCGACCCAATTTTTCTCCTTGGGGAGCGCTTGTTTTATGTTTTAAGAAAAAATACGGGTCTATACGATTATGTATCAATTATTGACAGCTCAATAAAGTCACGTTTAAGAACAAATATCCTTTGTCACGTATAGATGATTTGTTTGATCAGCTGGAAGGTGCGACAGTCTTTTCAAAGATCAACTTCCATTTTGGATATTATCAGTTATGGGTTAAAGACTCAGATGTGCCAAAAATTACTTTCAAAAGCAGGTATAGACATTATGAATTTCTTTTTATGCCATTTGGTTTGACCAATGCACCTGCTGTGTTTATGGACTTGATGAAAAAAATATTCAGACCGTACTTAGATAGATTTATTGTTGTGTCCATTGATGACATTCTAATCTTTTCCCGAGATGAGACAGAGCATGCCCAACATTTGAGAACTGTTTTGTAGACTTTACGCGAAAAACAATTGTTCGTTAAGTTTAGCAAATGTGAGTTCTGGCTCTGAGAAGTTGGATTTTTGGGACACGTGGTACCGATAGACAGTATTAGACTTGATTCGACCTTGACACACTGTCTCTTGATGAGACCATTGGGTCTCTATTGACATATGAGATGAAGATTAATCACATTGCTCAAGAGATCAAGGGAGTTCTAAAGAAATTAGAGGTTGCTTTGAAATCTACCTTCTGTTTACAACATGATTGGCCAAAATTGTTGGAGGTGGGCTAATTTTCTGACAAATTGCAATAGAGTGAGACCAATAATCAAGGTTTGATCAAGATAATGGTCTAGAAATAACTACTGATTGCAAACTCTATTACAACCAATTGCACAAAACCAAGTCCAACAACTTACATGTTTGCAAACACTTGTTTACATAAAACATACAATCGTACAAAGAAGTGAGAAATTAGAATACACAAGAATGTTTAGTTTCAAATTGGGTACTTAGTCCTTGCCTAACTGCACTTGGTTTTACACAATATAGGCATGCATAAAAGGCTTCTGTGAAAGTATCAGGGTCTATTTAGAATCTTAAAGTCAGTAGACGAGGTAGCCTACAAACTTGAGTTGTTAACAAATACTCAAAGTCCACCTAGTGTCCAATATAAGTATGCTTAAGCCATTCCATGTAGATCAAGAGGATTTAGACCAAATCCAGTCACAACAAGTGCCAATAGGAATGAAAGTCTTTTATGACCGAGATGTATAATGTATATTGGCATATCAAATTTTAAAATGACAAAATTATAAGCCAAAGCATGAATACTTTTTTTTGATGATGGGGACCATTCAATAATTAGCCTTATGAAGAACCAACCAAAGAATTGTGACAATTCTAAAATAAGTTAACCAATTCCTTTTAAAGGGTACGATGTATGCTTCGGTAAATAGGTGACAAGGATGTCACAACTTATGCACAATGGTTTGTGACTAAGGCACACACTATTAACCCAAGTTGTTCTTGTGATTAATTTAGGTTTAACACATTAAGATTTCTTAATTCTTGAAAATTTCAAAAGGCTTGTCCATTTAAAGTATGGTAACCCAATTAAACAATCTTGTAACTTGTAATTACAAATTTATTTTTTTGACGTTATTAGAATTTAAAATTTTTAGAGCTCTAACTTGTAGATATTCTTCGATCATAGTTGTTGATGTAATTTGATCTATAACATTGATATAAGGCACTACTTAGCCTTAATTATATCATCATTTGTTCTTAAGTCATAGAAATTACTTAGCATTTACTCTAGCTTCTCTTGTCTTTTTACTGTTCTTGTATTTTAATAGAAATTACTTAACATTTACTCTGGCTTCTCTTGTCTTTTTTTTTACTGTTCTTGCATTTTAATTCTTGAGTAATAGAAATTACTTAGCATTTACGCTGTCTTCTTTTGTCTTTTTTTTTTTTTTTACTTTTCTTGCATTTTTATCTTTGTAGATTTTTTAATTTCAATGCTTTAAAGAATTTTGAGAGATTCTCGACTTTAGTATTTCAAACATTCTTAAGCAATTTGGAAACAAATTCCTTGTTCAAAGCCATATGGTTTACTAGGTTAAAATCTAGGCATATGACAATAACACTTGACATCACCACATTTGTAATATCCCTAACACCCCTTGAAAAAAGAATAGTATGATTTCAACATTTACCTGTGTTAGCACTTATGAAGTAAAAAAATAGGAATAATGAGTGATTAGTAGAAAAGGTAGTTGGATTCCATAAGAAATTAAAAAAAGATTTTTGGATTGAGAGAAATTAATTTAAGGTATTGACTAAATCGCATTAGTGTGAAAAGTGTTGGGGAAAAAGTGGGAAAATTAAAAATAAGAATGATTAAATTTGATTGATGGGAAAAAGAGGAAGGATTTGAAGTGCAATTTAACCAATAGAGTATTGTGAATTGTGGATGAAATTGAAATTAATTTTGGGCTAATAAATATATATGATTTTGTTTAGATTTTTTCAGTTAAACATTTTTTATATTTTAAATATTTAATTCAATGGATTTTTTATAGAAGAGTTTATAAATCTCTTCCACCATCATCTTCCACGTCACCTTCATCTCTCATTTTATCAAATTTTCATTTTTTTCATTTTAGTCCTTTCCACCATTTCCAATTGATATCGTGTGTGTGATGATAAAGTAATATGATCGAACCTAAAAAACTAACTATTATCACGATAAAGGCAAGCGCACCTATTGAACAGTAGTATAGCTTAGTGGCAAGACCTGGAATGTCGAACCCACAAGAACTAAAAGTACTAGTAATAATTTTCTTTCTATTATCTAGCCTAGAGATAAGGGGAATTGTTTTAAACTAATTAAATTAAACTAATTAACTAAGAACACGACAGAGAGTAAATTGAGGAAATTGCTTTTGGGAAAACTGATTGATTAAGACAATACCCAATGAAGAATCCACCTAGACTGCACTTGTTATTCGAATCTGAACTAGACGAATTATTCACTAGACTTGATCCGTAGAAATCCCTAATTTATGTTATTATCTTTTTCCAGACTAAAAACATCTAACCCTAGGTTGATTAATTGAAACTTCTTTCTAATTAAAACCCTTAGTGTTGCATTAACTCGATCTATGGATTTCCCTATTAGATTTGACTCTAATTCGGCAGATTTTCGTCGTCCTATGTCTAGGATTGCGATCAACTCCGCTTAATTGTGTTAAATCTACTCTTAAATAGGGATTTTTTTCTCCACTAACTAAGCACGTTCAACTTGAATTAATATCCTGAAATATTAACACAAGAATTAAAAACACAATTAAGAACAAATCAAATATCTATCGTATAATTTAGAAAATAACAAGATCCGTCTTAGGTTTCATCCCCCTTAGGTATTTAGGGGATTTAGTTCATGTTCATAATGGAAAACATCTCAAGAATTGGAAAATAAAAAAACATAAGAAAACCCAAAAACCCCCTGAAGGAAATTGAAGGGAAATCTTTCGTCTTGAAGGAGATTCTGGTTTCTGAGATGGATCAATCGACATTGTTCGAGTAATTCCTTGCTTCCTACTCCGTGTGTCCTCTTGTTCCTCCCTTGTGGTGTTTTTATAGGCTTTGGAATACCTTTCTTAGCCCACAAGTAGCCTTTTTCGACTAGAATTAAAATAGGTCTTGTTAGGGACACGCCCATGTGAGGTTGCTCAGGCCATGTTCATCACTGATAAATCTACAAGGGCATGTGGTTTTCCCGTGTGAAAATGCCTTGGGTCGTGTTAATGCTGATTTGGGCCTATTTTGTCTGTTTTTGTCTCGTTCCTTGCTCTTTTCTCTTCCTTATGCTCACCTAAGTATAAAACATGAAATTAAAGGATTAGGAGCATTATATTCCTCAATTCTAATGATAAATTATCCATAAATGTGCCAAGCATGGGGTAAAAATATGTATATATTATGGTTTATCAAATACCCCCACGCTTAAGCCTTTGCTTGTCCTCAAGCAGAATCCTCAACTGACAATCAAAATTCGTTCCTCTCAACTTATAATTCCTATTGTCGAAACTATTTTTTATGAAAAACGAAATGAAAACAAAAACGGGAGTCGCCATCAATCTTTTTTTACTGAGGTGTGATCGGGTCACCTCGCAAAAGTGGTTGTTTTTAATAAACAGTTTGATTTATTAAAACAACAGTTTTGGTCTACGAAAATCAAAAAATAGGTTCGGGAGTTGATTACACACGAGGAAGGATTAGCACCTTCGATATGCCCAAAATTGGTACCTAGTTGATTAATAAATGTCGTTAGTGTCGAAAATTGAAAATTTGAAAGAATTTAAAATACGATTCCTCTTTGTATCGACATTAATTTATTTAAAAGGTAAATCATTTGGGTACGTTAAAACGTATGTCAAAGGTCGTCTTATTCCGGGGTAAAATGTCACATCCAATACGTTAGGACATAACACTTCAACCCCTAAGGCTAGACTTGCCATTTTATTCAAAACTCATGTATTTAAATTTGAAAGGATATTCGAATACTTAGAGTAAACGAGAGAAATTGAAACTCAGTACGTTAGGGCACGATCTTTCGAATTTCTAAGTACAGAACATTGTCTTGATTTAGAAAATCTCATCTCGAGATAACAAAGTTTCACATACAATGCGTTAGGACACGACATCTCGAATTCTCGAAAATAAGTTTTAAAATTTATGAATTTATTTCTAAAAAGAGAATATTCGGTTATTTAGGTTAAACAAGAAAAATCAAAACCCAATGCGTTAGGGCACGGTTTCTCGAATTTCTAAATACCGAATATTGCCTTTCCAAAAGAATTATTTTTATGTCGAATAAAGGTTAATATAAAAAAAAATTATGAATTTGTAAAGAAATGCAAAAAAATAATTTACGACGGTAATATGTGCAAATAAAATAATATAAAAGGCAAGAATAAATGAATTAACGAGCACACGAACTAATTACGGATAAGAAATAATGAAAAATAATAAAAACATAAGTAAGTGATATATACATAAATAAATAAATAATACAAACAATGATACAATTAATGAAAAATATTAAAATATAATAGGATAATATTAAAAAAATAATAATATTTACAATAAAAAATAATAAAAATAATGTATTAATAATATAATAAGAAAAATAATATATTTGTAATAATAATAGAAAATAATAATATGTACATAATATATATATATATATATATATGTATATATATGTTAATAATGATATACTAATATAATAGTACTAAATGGTAATAATAAAATATAATAATTGATATAATACTAAATATAATATGATAATAATAATAACACACACACATATATATATATATATATATATATATAAAATAATAGTAAAGACGTGATGTTTTAAAAAAAACTAAATATAATATAATAATATATATAAAAATAATAGTAATAATAATAAAAAAGGAAAATAATAATAAAAAATAATGTACCAATAATATGATATTAATAATAATAGTAATAACAAAATATAATAATTAATGTAATATTAAAATAATACTAAATATAATATAATAATAATAATTATAATAAAGTACAAAAACTAAATTTACTAATATTAAATATAAAGTAGCAAATAATAAATATAATAATAATATAAAAAAATAACAATACACATGGTAGTAAATATAATAATGGTAAAAATAATAATAAATATGATATAATAATTATATTAATATTAAAAATAATTAATTTAAAAACAAAGGAACGAAAATAAACAAAAAAGGACTAAAATCGAATTAAAAGCATAGTGTTGGGGCCAAATCAAAAATAAAAGTAAGAGGAGGGACCCATTTGCATGTGAGAACACAATGGAAGGATCAAAATTGAAGTATTCCCTCCCAGCCGAAACGCGCAGTACAAGGGGGGACCAAAATGAAAACCAGAATAAATTTTAGGGCCAAATTAAAATTTAAAAACACTTGATTGCAGAAGCATGAAAAAGCGGAAGGACCAAAAGGGTAAATAACCTATTTGATAAAAACACGCGGATCCTGAGGCGGGTCAGGTTGGATCGGGTCGACAATGGTTAAAACGACGTCGTTTTGGGGTTTAAAATGGGGACCAAAACGACGTCTTTTTGGTATGGGTATTTAAACCCCAAAATTTCCCCTTTCCTTTATTTCAAAAAAAACCAAAAAAAACCTTTCAAAAATTCTCTCCCTCCCCTTGAGTCCGGCCAAGCTCTGATGGAGCGCCACCGTAGGTCTCCGCCGCCGGCCACCGTCGTCGGCCGTTGTGAAATTTTCAAAAAGGTATTTTTTTCTTCCTTTTTTTTAAATACTTTTAAAATATATAGTATATATATGTATATGTGAAGTAGTAAAAAAAAAAAAGAAAATAGAAAATCAAGGAAAAGGCAGATTCGAAAATAAGAAAATAAAAAGGTAGAATCACCTCCTAAACTTATATCTCTTTTTTTCTTTGTTGTTGGTTGAATCTTTTTAAGGGTTCTTAGATTTGTGTTTTGTAGAAGGAGAATGATTTTTCATTCATTGATAATCCAAAAAATTACAATCGGTTTTCATGACTTTTTATAGCCTCTGTTACACGGTTTTTTTTCTAACTTTCTATCACTTCTTCATTTAAAATCTGCAGGTGGCGGTGCAACTTGCAAATGGATGGAGGCGCATTGGCGGTGGAGTAGAAGGCTAGGGTTTGGGCCATAAACTTTGATTTTAGGGGAGGCTAGGGTTGCTGTTTTGTCTTTTTTGTTTTGTGTATTTGGGCTTAGGGTTTTAGTTAGGTTTTGGGTTGGTTTTGTTGGGTTTTAGTTGGGCTGATGGGGTGTTGTTATTTGTTGGGTTGTAATGTTTGTAATGGGCCTCGGGCAAATTGTGCTTTGTACACCTATCAATAATGTTTTGAACTAATTCACAAGTAATTATATATTGAGAATTCAACTAAAAGAGCATCAAAGTCTTAAACAATCCAAGTTGATCATTTTATCGCAGAAACATAGGCATCACCCCTTATTTAAGTAATCACCTTTAATTTAAAACTTAACAAGAGTTGACATCCTCATTAAAGGTTCACTCAAATCACTCAAAGTGTTTAGGGTTCAAAAATTAAGCACTCACTAGTCAACATGAAAAGTTATTACCATAGGTTTGCATGAAAATCAAATCTCCACCACTATAAATTGAGATGATACACCGATCAAAAGGTCTTTAGAGGGTTGTAACGGGGCTTTGGTTAGGGGTGTGGACGCAAGCTGAAAGAGAGGGTTAGAATTGAGATTGAACTGAACAATTACCTAACTAGAAAATAACTAATATTAAGAAGTTACATTACTGAGTAAATATTCCTAGAATTGAGCTTTTCCTCATGAATAACATCGTTTAGGATCAAGAACACTAGAATATATTCAACGGCAAATTAACAACTGAAATAACTTTGTATATGTTATTTATTTATTTATTTTTTAAGAACAAATTCAAGTATGAAACTTTACTAACTGAATATAAGAAAGTAACTAGGTAATTTATTCAAATCAAATCTCGACAAAAATGAGGATCAAATTAAATGAGGGAAATTCTCAAGGAATCACAAATAGGCTTATGGGTTAATATTAAGGGTAAATCAATAAGTGGTTTGTTAGGCTCAAGGGGGTTCACTAAGGGTTGATTATGAGGGTAGGCTTTTTATGGGGTGAGTGGGTTGAAACTAGGTGCCTTTATCATTTCGGTAATCAAATCAATGGTGTGGTCTCGACATGTATAATCGAAACAAGTTCTAGAATAACAAATCAATGTTGACACACTCATAAGCAACAAAAAGTGAGCAAGAAAAGATATATGCTTTAAAGGCTCAAAATCTCACAAGAATTATGGCTTTTGATGTCAATCCTGTAATTTTAAACTTCAAAATAATACCTAAATTTGGGGAAACAACCTAGAAAAATTTTTAATTCTCAAAAATTCAAGTTATCATGCTTGATTCTCTAATGTCTTAAAGTTCGAATAATCAAAGCATAAATACCTATATCTTAATTCAGAACCTATATCTTGTTCGAATAATCGTTTCACATGCCCGTGTGACTTAATCAGGTTCACCCACGACCATATCGCATGGCCGTGGTGATTTGTCGCATCCCGTGTGACATCCTAAGTTTGGGAAAATTTTGAGTCTTGTTTTCACACGGCCACAGACACGCCCATGGCTCCAACCCATGGTGGGCACATGGCCTAAGGCACGCCCGTGTGCTAGGCCGTGTGGTTTAGGGAAACCTGCGTTCAAGTGACTCAATTAGTGATTATTAGATTTTATAAACTAAAATTAAGAAAGTCAATAACGTTAGTGCTCGGGTGATGTGAGCTCACCCATGGAGTTGCCATTGAGGCCAATCACTCAAGCCTGTGCCAAGAGATTCCAAGAAGCCGTAGCAAGTTACATTGCCCGAGTTTGGGTGGAAGGAATGGCCGAACATCAAGTGACTAGCTCAAGTAGCTCAATGTATCAAGAAGCATGCATGGCCGAATTAATTTGCTTCATTTATTTGTGCAAGTACATGGCATGGACGACAGCATTAAAGGGATTTTCTTTTCATGCGTGGATGATATTAAATGAATTGTTGGAATTCACTTTTCATGCATGGGACGGCAGTATTTAATGAGCTGTTGAATTCTCCTTTCAAGCATGGACGACAGTATTTAAGGCGATGCTTCTTCTTCTTTTCATGTGGTTACTTGTGCAGCTCAACAGCCAACCCCATATGCATGCATGGCTGGCGTCATTAACAAGCTGACAGTTAATATGCTGATGCTTGATATTTTCTAAACGTCTATTCAGCCAAAGCAAGTGTGATGCTCTCTATTTTCAAGACTAAACGTCCATTCTTCAAGAAACATTTCAAGGAGTTCACATTCATCTAACCACTGCTATCCGAGTTCACACATAAACAGCCATTAGAGTGCTCCATGAAGCTCTTAAATTCCAGTCTTTTAAGCTCTTCTAGGCGCCACCATAATAAAGCATTAAAGCCAAAATTTTTTAAAAGTCTTAGCCGAACATGGACATTTTCATAAAGGAACTAACCGAACCATCTCTTCTAGAAGCCAACTATTGAGTTTACGTGACAAGATTATTTTAGAAAAATACCCATGAAGTTGCTAGGAAGTTTCCTCCATTCTTAGGCCTTAAGGAAGCCGTCCATACTGAATGCTAAGGGACCATTCGCCTGACTCATTTTTTTTGCCTGTAAATATGACATGATTTCTACTTGTAATGGGTAATGAACAATTTATTATTCAACTTATCTTATTGTGAGATTATTTTCAAATCTCTTTGTTCTCCAAAGACTAGTTCGACTTATCAAGTAACCTTATGGCGTCAACCTATCTTTGTTTCTAACCGAACTTATCACTTTGCCCAAAGTGTGGCATTCATTTGATACCGAGGTTCCTATTAATGCTTTTGATAGTGGGTTGAGGTCCTTTTTCCCTTTCCAACCGAATATTCCATACCTTTTGACCTAAAGTGTTCACTTAAGACCCGGGTTGACACATTTATATTGTGTTAGTTCATCTTGAACCTTTAGCCAAATCCCCAACTATCTATCCATAGCCTATTTGCAACCCTTTTGAATTCCTTGTGCCAAACCTATTCATTCTTTCAAGAATTTTCGAGCAAGCAACAACTTACGCAATTCACGATCGGGCAATCAAATACGACACGAGTCATAAACCGAGGCGAGTGGGTATATCAAGTTGGTATCAGAGCTAGTCGAATTGATGTAAGAATCTACGAAACGATATTCCCAGAATAGTAAGTTCAAAAAAATTTCGTGAAAAAAAATTTCGTTAAAAAAAGAAGAGAATTTTGTAAAAAAAATTATTATAATGTTTTTGCCCGGAATTTACACTCTACTAAACAAAACTTAAGCCACACTTATCTTTTTCCTTTTCTTTGTTAGCCTACCTTTTTGTCCTAATATTGTTCCCCACCGAACCACATCAAACTTTGCAAGCCGACCCCAAAAGGTTTCTGATTCATCAACATAGTTTACGGAGGACTTTGAGTGGTGAAACTAAGAGGTAAAAGGCAAGAGAGATTGGTGAGACTATCCGAGGGAAATAAAAGCCAACATGAGTGAGCTTTGTTGTGAGTGATTAGTGAGCTTTGTTGTGAGTGTAAAAATTCTCATGTCAAGAAGTTCGGAAAGACGCCAAATGGACGGAAGTGGACTAAGGCCTATTAGAAACATTGCTCAAGGTAGAGGAGTCCCTGATTTGGGCCAACAAGCCCTGATTTGAGAATTCCAACGAATGCTTCGAGAGACGATTGAGCCAATACAAGATCAATTGGAACACTTAAGTGAAGAAGTACAACAAGTAATGGAGCTTCAAAACCAAAGACAAGAACGTGGACAACCAAGGCAAGCACAAGATGACCTATACGAGCCTAGAGAACATGAGAGCGACCATTTTTCTGCTTCAAGTGTTAGGCAACAAGAAAGGAGAAATCGTGGCCAACGAGTCCGAGATCATCCCGATGATAATCTCAAGAGTATCAAGATGTTAATTCCTCCATTTCAAGGCAAAAATGACCTGGAGGCCTATTTAGAGTGGGAAAAGAAAGTGGAACTTGTCTTCGAGTGTCACAACTACTCGAAGATGAATAAAGTAAAACTAGCAGCCACTGAGTGTTCGGATTATGCCCTTGTGTGGTGGGATCAACTAGTGACTAGTCGACGAAGAAATGGTGAAAAGCCTGTCTCTACTTGGGCAGGGATGAAGGCTATCATGTGTAAACACTTTGTTCCCTCCTACTACCACCGAGAGTTGTACCAACGACTACAAAATCTCACACAAGGTAGCCGGAGCGTTGAAGATTATTATTAGGAGATGGAAATTGCAATGATAAGAGACGACGTGGAGGATGATCGAGAAGCAACGATGGCGAGATTTCTGTCTGGATTGAATCGAGATATTGCTAATGTGGTGGAACTTCAACACTACGTTGAAGTAACAGATATGGTTCATATGGTGATAAAGGTCGAAATGCAATTGAAGCGAAAAGGTGCCAACTGAGCCTATCCGATGTCTTCTACTAACAAATGGACTCAAGGAACGAGTAAAGCACCTATTTGGTCTAAGGAGCCTTTTGTTGCTGCCAAGCCCAACCAACCGAGTGGTGACACTAGCAAAAGTAAAAATGAGCCTGTTCCCAACCGAGCTCATGATATAAAATATTTTAAGTGTCAAGGTCGGGGCCATATTGCTACTCAATACCCTAACCGACGGGTGATGGTGGTACATTCAAATGGCGAGATCGAGTCCAAAGATGAAAAATAAGATGATCTTGAAGTCCCTACGGATGAAGACGATGAACTCGAGATGCTTGTTGATGGAGAGTTACTTGTTGTAAAACGAAGTTTGACTATTCAAGGCATCAAAGAAGAACAAAAACGTGAGAATATTTTCCACACCCGTTGCCACGTACAAGGCAAGGTGTGTAGTCTGATCATCGACGGAGGTAGTTGCACCAATGTCGCAAGTACTATGCTTGTTGAGAAATTGGGATTAGCCACCACGAAGCATCCAAACCCTTAAAAGTTGCAGTGGCTAAATGACGGTGGTGAACTAAAGGTCACGAAACAAACAAATGTGGCATTTTCTATTGGAAAATATCAAGTCGAGGTGATCTGTGATGTAGTGCCCATGCATGCGGGCCACCTGTTGTTAGGTCGTCCTTGGCAATTTGACCATCGAGTAATCCATGACGGCCACATGAACCGCTATTTGTTCAAAATGTCACTTTAACTCCTCTCAGTCCGAAACAAGTATTTGATGATCAGCTTAAGTTAAAACAATCGGTGGAAAAAGAGAGAGAAAAAGAGAAAAATAAAAAGAATGAAAAGAAAAAGAAAGAAAAGAGTGAAGAAGAAGAGTAAAAAACATGAGCGATACAAGAAAAAGAAAATGAGAGTAAAAGTGAGAAAAAGAGTGTTTTTGCTAGAAAGAGAGAGACCCGAAAAATGTTATTGTTAAAGCAATCCATTCTTGTACTTATGTACAAGGAATGTCTATTGGAAACTAACGATTTAGAAAAATCTTTGCCTATTCCTATTGTTTCCTTGTTGAAGGAGTTTGAAGATTTGTTTCCCGAAGAAATCCCAAACAGATTGCCTCCCATCCGAGGCATCGAGCATCAAATAGATTTTGTCCCTGGCGCGATAACTCCAAATAGACCAGCCTACCGGAGCAATCCCAAGGAAACAAAAGAATTACAACGACAAGTAGCCAAGCTCATGGAAAAAGGCTACATACGCGAAAGTTTAAGTTCGTGTGCGGTTCTGGTGCTATTAGTGCCTAAGAAGGACGGTTCATGGAGGATGTGCGTGGACTGTCGCGCTATCAACAAAAAAACCATCATATATAGACACCCTATTCCCTGTCTCGATGACATGCTCGATGAACTTAGTGAAGCCCAAATCTTTTCAAAGATTGACTTGAAGAGTGGTTACCATCAGATCCGAATGCGAGAGGGAGACGAGTGGAAGGCTGCATTCAAAACTAAGTACGGTTTGTACGAATGGTTGGTATTTCTATTCGGTCTTACAAATGCACTAAGTACCTTTATGCGTTTGATGAATTATATTTTACGTAATTTCATTAGAAAATTTTGTGTTTTGTATTTTGATGACATCTTGGTGTATAGGAAAACTTTGGAAGATCATGTTCGACATCTTCGTTCGGTGCTTGAGGTGTTACGTAAAGAGGTATTGTATGCTAACCTAAAAAAATGCACCTTTTGCACTAATGAAGTTGTATTTTTAGGCTTTGTTGTCAGCGTACGTGGCTTGGAAGTTGACCAAGAAAAGGTCAAGGCGATCAATGAATGGCCACGCCCAACCAATATGAACCAAGTAAGGAGTTTTCACGGGTTGGCAAGCTTTTATCAAAGGTTTGTACCTAACTTTAGTACCTTAGCTGCCCCTTTGACAGGTATAATCAAGAAAACTTCACCTTTTATTTGGACTGATGATCAAGAAAATGCTTTCATTAAAATTAAGGAATGCTTAAGTAATGCCCCATTGTTATCATTGCCTGATTTTAACAAGACATTTGAGATTGAATGTGATGCCTCAGGAGTCGGCATTGGAGCTATTTTAATGCAAGACAGACGTCTTGTGGCATATTTCAGTGAAAAGCTTAACAGGGCCACCTTGAACTACCCAACGTATGACAAAGAGTTATATGCCTTGATCTGTGCCTTAGAAACCTGGCAACACTACCTCTGGCCGAAGGAATTTGTAATCCATTCGGACCACGAGGCTTTGAAACACCTAAAGGGCCAAACAAAGGTTAATAAACGCCATGCCAAGTGGGTGGAGTACTTGGAGTCATTTCCATATGTGATAAGGTACAAGAAAGGTAAAGAAAATATAGTAGCTGATGCCCTATCACGAAGGTACGCACTTGTTAACTTGTTGGATTCCAAATTACTTGGTTTTGAGTTTATTAAAGACTTATATGTGACTGATTCTGATTTTGGTGAGATTTAAAAGAATTGTTCTCAAGGTGCTTTTGAAAGATATTTTCAGCATGGAGGTTTCCTTTTTCGTGAGGGAAAGTTATGTATTCCTCAAGGGTCTGTACGAGACGTGCTCGTGGATGAAGCACATAGTGGCGGACTTATGGGCCACTTGGGGTAGCAAAAACCTTAACAATACTGCACGAGCACTTCTATTGGCCGAAAATGAAGCGTGATGTCAAGAAAAAGTGTGACCGGTGCATTACATGCAAGAAAGCAAAGTCTCGCATAAAGCCACATGGCCTATACACCCCGTTGCCTATCCCTGACTCACCATGGGTTGATATTTCAATGGAATTCATTCTAGGCCTTCCTAGAACCAAAAAAGGGAAGGATTTGATATTTGTTGTTGTTGATCATTTTTCGAAAATGGCATATTTCATTCCTTGTAATAAAACTGATGATGCTACTAATGTTGCTAATTGGTTTTTCAAGGAAGTTGTTAGGTTGCACGGAATTCCTCACACAATTGTCTCTGATCGTGACACCAAGTTCTTAAGCCACTTTTGGAGAATGTTGTGGGGTAAGTTAGGAATAAATTTGCTATTTTCAATGACGTGCCACCCCAAAATGGATGGCCAAATCGAGGTGGTTAACCGAGTGCTTTTGACCTTACTTTGAGCCATCCTACGAAAGAATTTGAAGTTGCAGGAAGAATGCTTACCTTGAGGTAGTATATGGTTTTAACCTTATTAACCCACCTTGATTTGGTGCATATGCCTACTAATGAGCTAGTGCATGTAGATGGAAAAAAGAAAGCCGACTTTGTTAAGCAGCTATATAAGAGAGTCAAAGACAACATCGAGAGGAGAACTGAACAATATGTTCAAGGAGCCAATAGGGGACGCAAATGAGTTGTTTTCAAACTCGGAGATTGGGTTTGGGTACACATGCGTAAAGAAAGGTTTCCTGAGCAAAGGAAGTCAAAACTTCAACCAAGGGGTGATGGTCCATTCCAAGTTTTGGAATGGATCAATGACAATGTCTACAAGATTAATTTACCCAGTGAGTATGGTGTGAGCGCAAGTTTCAATGTTGCTGACCTTTCCCCATTTGATGTAGGTGACGATTCGAGGACGAATCGCTTTAAAGAGAGGGGGGATGATGTGAGCTCACCCATGGAGATGCCATTGAGGCAAATCACTCGAGCCCGTGCCAAGAGATTCTAAGAAGCTGTAGCAAGTTACATTGCTCGAGTTTGGGTGGAAGGAATGGCCGAACATCAAGTGACTAGCTCGAGTAGCTCAATATATCAAGAAGCATGCATGGCTGAATTAATTTGCTTCATTTATTTGTGCAAGTACATGGCATCGACGGCAGCATTAAAGGGATTTTCTTTTCATGTGTGGATGATATTAAATGAATTGTTGGAATTCACTTTTCATGCATGGGACGACAATATTTAATAAGCTGTTGAATTTTTTTTTCAAGCATGGATGACAGCATTTAAGGCGATGCTTCTTCTTTTTTTCATGTGGTTACTCGTGCAGCTCAACAGCCAACCCCATATGCATGCATGGCAGGCGTCATTAAAAGCTAATAGTTAATATGCTTATGCTTGATATTTTCTAAACGTCTATTCGGCCAAAGCAAGTGTGATGCTCTCTATTTTCAAGACTAAACGTCCATTCTTCAAGAAACATTTCAAGGAGTTCATATTCATCTAACCATTGATATCCAAGTTCACACATAAATGGCCATTGGAGTGCTCTAAGAAGCTCTTAAATTCCAGTCTTTTAAGCTCTTCTAGGCGCCACCATAATGAAGCATTCAAGCCAATTTTTTTTTAAAAGTCTTAGCCGAACATGGACATTTTCATAAAGGAACTAGCCAAACCATCTCTTCTAGAAGCCAACTATTGAGTTTACATGACAAGATTATTTTAGAAAAATACCCATAAAGTTGCTAGGAAGTTTCCTCCATTCTTAGGCCTTAAGGAAGCCGTCCATACTGAATGCTAAAGGACCATTCACCTGACTCAATTTTTTTTTTTGCCTATAAATATGACATGATTTCTACTTGTAATGGGTAATGAACAATTTATTATTCAACTTATCTTATTGTGAGATTATTTTCAAATCTCTTTGTTCTCCACAGACTAGTTTGACTTATCAAGTAACCTTATGGCGTCAACCTGTCTCTGTTTCTAACCGAACTTATCACTTTGCCCAAAGTGTGGCATTCATTTGATATCGAGGTCCTTATCAATTCTTTTGATAGTGGGTCGAATTCCTTTATCCCTTTCCAACTGAATATTCCATTCCTTTTGACCTAAAGTGTTCACTTAAGACTCAGGTTAACACATTTATATTGTGTTAGTTCATCTTGAACATTTAGCCAAATCCCCAACTATCTATCCGCAGCCTGTTTGCAACCATTTTGAATTCCTTGTGCCAAACTTATTCATTCTTTCAAGAACTTTCAAGCAAGCAACAACTTACGCAATTCACGATCGGGTAATCAAATATGACACGAGTCATAAACCGAGGCGCGTGTGTATATCATCAAGTTGCCTTCCGAGAAACACTTATTTGGAGTCTAAGCTCAACTTTCCTCAATCTCACATGGTCAAGGTGGTTCGAGGAGTTGAAACTCCCTCTTCTACTATCATTTTCAATGTCAGAATAAGGTTTAAGTCAAGTGTGATTTACCTTAAAAGTGCCATATTCTTTATGTGTTACCTCGACTGTACCGTATAGAAAGATTTTTATTACTATAAAGGGTGTCACTCTTTGTTTGTTGGATTTTGTCGTGACAATTCTAGGATCTCCTTTAGCCAATAGTACTTTTTCCCCAACCTGGAATCGACTTGGCTTGTCTATAGGCTCGTCATGGTTTTGTTTTGGTTCTGCGCGGCATATCTTAAATTCCTCTTTGCTATAGTTCCGTCATTCATCTAGTTCATCAATTTACAGCATTCGTTCTTCATGGATTGCTCCCTTGTTGTTGCATGAACTTGCACATGTCTTGTTTGTACTTTCTCGAGGAGTGTCTTGCAAAGAAGGTTGAACAGTGAGGTTACTCTTATTAAAAGAACTCGTAATATCATCTCTATCATTAGAAATCCTAATAGAATCATGAGCTTGAAAAGTAATCGTGTCATCGCCTACACGAAGCATGAGTTCACCTGTGCCTACATCAATGATAGTCTTAGCAGTTGCTAAAAAGGGTCGCCCTAAACTTAAAGGCACATCGCTATCCTTATCCATGTCTAGAACAACAAAATCTACTGGGAATATGAATTTGTAAATTTTAAAAAGGACGTCTTTAATTATACCCCTAGGAAATCTAATAGTTTTATCAGCCAATTGAATGCTCATCCTAGTTTGTTTGGGTTTCCCAAGACCTAGTTGTTTAAACATTTTATTAGGCATTATGTTTATACTAGCCCTTAAATCAGCCAAGGCATTTTTAAAATCTAAACTACCAACTAAACAAGGAATCGTAAAACTCCCTGGATCTTTTAGTTTGTTGGGTAGCTTGTTTTGCAAAAGAGTTGAGCAAACTGCATTTACCTCCACATGCAACAACTCATCCAACTTCCGTTTGTTTGCTAAAAGCTCTTTTAAGAATTTAACGGCGTTTGGCATCTGCGAAAGGCTTCAATAAACAGTAAGTTAATATGTAATTTTTTTAAGAGTTTAAGGAATTTACCGAATTGTTTATATGTGCGGTCTTTCCTTATCGCATTTGGGTATGGCACAAGAGGTTTATACTCTTTATTTGCTGGTTCTTTGTGGCTTACCTCAACCTTACCTTTACTTACCAAATTTTCTTGCCTCGGTTCTAGTTTGTCTAACCTTCCTTCATCGAGCACAGTAATAGCATGTAGTTGCTCCCTTGGGTTGGTTTCTATGTTACTTGGCAAGCCACCTTGTGGTCATTTAGAGATTAGCTTAGCAAGTTGACCTATTTGGGTTTTGAGGCCTTGAATTGATGCTTGTTGATTTTTAAGTGCCGTCTCGGTATTTTAAAAACGGGTTTCTAACACTGAGATAAATTTTGTGAGCATCTCCTCAAGGTTCGGCTTTTTCTCTTATTGGTAAGGTAGTTGTTGGAAGCTTAGAGGGGGTGGTGGTCTCTAATTTCCGTGACCACCCCACGAGAAATTGGGGTGGTTCCTCCAACCTACATTATAAGTGTTACTATAGGGATTATTCTGAGGTTTAGAATTGTTACCCATATAGTTGACTTGTTTGTCCTCTGTGCTAGGATTGTAGGATTGATAATCTGTGCTGTGTATCTCTCCTCCAATTGAATCGTACCTCATCACTGGATTTACTTGCGTAGAACCAACTAAACCGTCAATCTTTTTGTTCAAAAGTTCTACCTGATTTGATAGCATAGTGACCGTGTCAATATTGAAAACACCGGCAGCTTTTTGTTGCTTTGTTCTCATGACTTGCCACTGATAATTATTCAGTAACATCTCCTTAATAAACTCATAAGCCTCCTCAGGTGTCTTGTTATTGATTGTTCCACTGGCAGCTGCATCTATCATTTGCCTTGTTGAGGGGTTCAAACCATTGTGAAAAGTCTAAACCTGGAGCCATAAGGGTAACCCATGGTGAGGGGACCTTCTCAGCAAGTCCTTGTATCTCTCCCATGCATCATAAAGTGTCTCTAGATCCATCTGCACAAAAGAAAAGATGTCATTCCTCAACTTTGTGGTCTTAGCCGGTGGAAAATATTTTAAAAGAAATTTTTCAGTCATCTGTTCCCAAGTAGTGATAGACCCTCATTGTAGAGAGTTCAACCACTGTTTAGCCTTATTCCTTAGAGAAAAGGAAAACAATCGAAGGTGAATGGCATTGTCAGAAACACCATTAATCTTAAAAGTGTTGCAAAATTCCAAAAAGTTCGCTAAATGTGTGTTAGGATCCTCATCCTGCAAACCATCAAACTGAACAAACTGTTGAATCATCTAAATGGTGTTAGGTTTCAGTGCAAAATTATTTGCAGCAACAGTAGGCCCAACAATACTAGATTCAGTACCAGCTAAATTACACTTAGCGTAATCATACATAGTACAAGGAGCATGGTTCTGATTCACCGGGTCTGTGGCTACCACAGGAGGTAGTGGGTTATTTTGATTTGTCTCCATCTCTTCAGTAGTGTTGATCTCGTTCTCTTGCTCTTCCTCTATGTACTGTAAACTTTACCTTATTTCTCTTCGGTTTCTGTGAGCTGATGCTTTTATCTCACTATCAAAAAGCAAGGACCTGACGGGTTCCTCCTAGTCATAAACTAGAGACACCTGTCAGAGACAAATAAAGAAAAGAAAATTAGTTAAAAAAATAAAAATAAAAAGTAAATTGCAATAAAAGTAAAAATGGCTAAAGTAATAAAACTCGAGTGTTCCTAATATTTTAGTTCCCCGGCAACGATGCCAAAAATTTGATATCGTGTGTGTGATGATAAAGTAATATGATCGAACTTAAAAAACTAACTATTATCACGATAAAGGCAAGCGCACCTATTAAACAGTAGTATAGCTTAGTGGCAAGACCTGGAATGTTGAACCCACAGGAACTAAAAGTACTAGTAATAACTTTCTTTCTATTATCTAGCCTAGAGATAAGGGGAATTATTTTAAACTAATTAAATTAAACTAATTAACTAAGAACACGATAGAGAGTAAATTGAGGAAATTGCTTTTGGGAAAACTGATTGATTAAGACAATACCCAAGGAAGAATCCACCTAGACTTCACTTGTTATTCAACTCTAAACTAGATGAATTATTCACTTGACTTGATCCGTAGAAATCCCTAATTTATGTTATTATCTCTTTCAAGACTAAAAACACTGAACCCTAGGTTGATGAATTGAAACTTCTTTCTAATTAAAACCCCTAGTGTTGCATTAACTCGATCTATGGATTTCCTTATTAGATTTGACTCTAATCCGGTAGATTTTTGTCATCCTATGTCTAGGATTGTGATCAACTCTGCTTAATTATGTTAAATCTACTCTTAAATAGGGACTTTTTCTCCACTGACTAAGCACATTCAACTTGAATTAATATCCTAAAATATTAACACAAGAATTAAAAACACAATTAAGAACAAATCAAATATCTATTGTATAATTCAGAAAATAATAAGATCCGTCTTAGGTTTCAACCCCCTTAGGTATTTAGGGGATTTAGTTCATGTTCATAATGGAAAACATCTTAAGAATTGGAAAATAACAAAACGTAAGAAAACCTAAAAACCCCTTGAAGGAAATTAAAGGGAAATCTTCAGTCTTGAAGGAGATTCCAATTTTTGAGATGGATCAATCGGTGTTGTTCGAGTAATTCCTTGCTTCCTACTCTGTGTGTCCTCTCGTTCCCCCTTTATGGTGTTTTTATAGGTTTTGGATTACCTTTCTTAGCCCACAAGTAGCCTTTTTCAACTAGAATTAAAATAGGTCTTGTCAGGGACACGCCCGTGTGAGGTTGCTCAAGCCATGTTGATCACTGATAAATCCACACGGGCGTATGGTTTTTTCGCGTGAAAATGCCTTGGGCTGTGTGAATACTGTTTTGGGCCAATTTTTTCCATTTTTAGCCCGTTCCTTGCTCTTTTCTCTTCCTTATGCTCACTTAAGTATAAAACATGAAATTAAAGGATTAGGAGCATCATATTCCTTATTCTAATGATAAATTATCCATAAATGTGCCAAGTATAGGGTAAAAATATGTATATATTATGGTTTATCACCAATCACCTCAATCTCAAAATCTTCAAAGTCTTCCATGGATTCTTAATGAAACCAATAGAGCAACCTCATAGCAAGCTAAGTTTCTTGTAAAGGCAGTTAGTGTGCACATTTAAGGAGAGAGAAAATTGAAGATAAGGATTAGAGTAAAAGTTTAAGGTAAGGATAATGAAGTTTCTTTAAGGATTTCATGTTTATTTCATTAAAAGTGCATGGAAATAATATGTAATTATAGTTTTGATATTAAATATTGTATGTGTGTGATATGTTAATGAAAAGAAAGAGAAGAGATATGATCAACAAGGTCTTGATAATGGGAAAGAAGTAACAAAAGAGTGAAAAAAAAAGAAGAAAGAACTCATCCAAGAATTTGATTGTGAGTACTTTAAGAATTTTACTTTACTAACTTAACCTAAGTGTAAGTTATATTTGAATTTTTAAATGATTAATTTGTATGTGAACATGTCAAGAATATATGTAAAAAATTTGATGAACGAGTAGTGAAAATATTAGATTTTAATTAAAATGAATAGATTTGGTATATTAAAATAGTAGTAAGAAGGGACCATATTGTAAAGTCTACACAATTAGAAATGTGAATTAAGATATTAATAAATAGGGTTTGAATTAAGTGTGATGTATTAGTGAATAGACAAAAAGTAACCTTATAGTGAAATTAGAGAGCATAGTGAATTTTTATATCAATAAGGACTAAATTGTAAATGGTGTAAAACTTAATTTTTTTTAATTATTGAGTAAATGTAGTTAATTTAACATATAAGCACTCATGTAGACAAGGTGTGAACTAGTAAGATATAGATGGCATGTCAATAGGAGATTTTCAAGCACGCTAGTGATAGTGGCACTTAGGTGCAATTTAGTAATTTCGCACTTCGATGCTAGTGATAGTGGCACTTTGGCACAATTTGTTAACTTTACACTTCGATGTAAGGTAGTGCATGCACGGTTGTACAAATGAATCAATTTTCATTCTGCATATCGTATGTGTTCTATTGAGTCTACAATTGCGCAAATAATATAAATGGTAAGTAGTCATATAAATTAATTGGTAAGTGATCTATAGAATGTTAATTTAAGAATTCACTATGGTTATTTTTCATTTAATTTCATTGTATTTAACTGTTAGTCAGGTATTTAAATGATAACATAGTTTTTTTAAATGGTAAGTTTAATTCTTAATGTACTTACTAAGTTCATATAAGCTTAACGCACTATTTTTCAATGCGTAGGTAGAGATTCAAGTTGAAGCCCTAAAAGAAAGATATCATCTCAACTCATCACATCAAAAATCTTGGAAGAGAGTACGATTTTGATATTTTGGTTATAGATTATGTCATGTACATAGGTTAATGCAAAGAATATGGTCAAGATTTCTAGTGAAAATACTTGAAGAATCTTGATTATTTTGTAACCTTAAAAACTTGTTAAATTTTGATTAGGTTACATATTGAATTTTATGATGGTTTGATGGAGATTTTATGTTTTATAATATTTAAAAATGGTTTGGAATGGTTGATGATAGTTGAGACTTGATTTTAGATATTTCAAACATGATTCAAGTAATATGTCTCTAGTGTTGCGACATCAGAAATCAGTGTTGCCACATTGGACATGTAATTAGAGTAATCTATTTTCAGTGTTGTGACATCTGCATCCCAGTGTAGCGACATTGACCTTGTTTAGTAATCTTTTTTGGTGTCACAACATCAGCAACTTGTCACATTTGGTTTCTTCTATGTTCATAAATTAGGAAATAATTAAAGGGTTAAATTAAAAAAAGCCATAAACTAATGACCTCTATTGAAAATTCAAGAAAATTTAGTGACAAAATTAGACATGGTTGAGATCCAATTCTGGTTTGGTTGGATTAAAACCAACTAGTTTTTGGTGGGGGACAACATGATTATCAATGGACGGTTTCTATATGGTTGAAGACCGTGTGTGAAGGGCTATAAATAAATTTGAAGTGAATTCCAAAGGTGAATTCCTCTCAATTTTATTTTATTCTCTCCTCTTATTCATTTTCTTCCTTGGTTTCTCTGAAGAAGAGATAGATATGGAAGCTCTGCATGGGGTAATGATTAGGAGGTTTAAGTAAAAAAAGTAGAAAATCTAGTTAATTGGTAAGACTCTAAGTCCTTCGGTGCTTGTAAAATTAAGAAACAAAGTTAAGAATCTACAAAAACCCTTAAGTGGTTCTGCATGTTTCTGGAAACTGAGTCATTAGTTTAACTTATGACATTGGTTGTCATGCTTAGCTGCCAGGAGAATGGAGGCTTTGGCATTTAGAAAATCTAAGCTAAGTGGGCAAATAAACATTAGGTGAGTTTCTAAACTCCATATCTGGTATGCTACATGATTGGCATGAATTTGCAATAAGTATCGTAAGAGTCTAAGATGATGTATGATCACTGCTATTTCAAAATGGCATGTATGCATAAGGATAAATAGGAAATTAAGTATCTGCATAAGTGTCATCATGCATAAAATGGTTGCAGGAACACATGTCTAAGTTTAGTGTACTCTACGTTAGTATGTATTTGTGATAATATGTTTGTGCTTGTATGCTTATAAATTGTGGGGTGCAGAGGGAAAGGTATTGATAGGATAGAAGAAGTTAGGATTTGGGAAATGGTGTTTCGGTATACCTCTATACAGTGCTACTAAGTGTAAATCGTGATGTGTGAACCTCCATGCCTTATGGAGGGGACACTACGATGTTCGAGCATTAAGGTACATAGATAGAAAAATGGAGGAATGAGTGAAGGAATAAGAAAATTGGAATTCTGTTAAGATTCTGCCATATGGTGTTGCTGGGTACGAATTGTTATGTGCAAAGCTCTAGGCCTAGCGGAGAGGGGGGACACTTCGATGTTTGAGCATCAAGTTTAAATAAGAAAAGGAATGATATCAACTGGTTCTTCAGGGCGTGTTACACCCCAATATAAATGGGGTTAATTGCAATGATTAAGCAAGAAATGAGCTATAGGCTTAATGGTTAAGTGTTACTGCATCCATCCTAGAAGTCCTAGGTTTGAGCCCAGTCCCTCCTATTCATTTTTTGTATTTTCAACAAGAATGGAATAATTACATGTGCGCTCCTAGGGCTTACTAACCATAGGTATTTAATCACTTTTTTTTCCTATCTTAATTTTGCACTTTGCCCCTTCTCAAAATTCAAGTAGAATTAGATTTCCATCTCTTTTTCTCTTCTTTTTCTTTCATTCTTGCACCTTATTTCCTTCTTTGTGCTATTACTTATTTTTCTTTCTCCTATCTAATTGTTCCCTGTTTGTTTAATTTCTATCGATACTTAGAATCGTCATCAGTAGTAGTCGATATCTTTGCCAACAACTAGTATGTACATTTCATTTCAATGATTAGATCCTGTATTTCTGTAATATCATAGTTTGATGTAAATCTTTTCAAATCATTAATCAATTTGTTTTGAATTTATTTGAAATCCCTATCGTTAAATTTAACACATGAATACTTGTATGGTTGTCGTTTGAAGAATCGGATCTAGGTGAATCGAATCAAAATCGATCGTAAAATGCACTAATCAAACACATGGTGAAAGGTGTGTGTCTATTCCAAGTGAATCAGTGGCGATCTTGTGCAATTTTAGGGCCACATGGTCTTCTATACGAGCATGTGGACAACACGACCATGTGCACCTATAAATCTTAGGGACTTGTGTGAACCAAACGGCCTTAACCTGTTTGTAACAACCTATTTTTAGTGAAATCAGAACAGTGGTTTTAGGACCACAAATCCAAGGTCAAAAAATTTATTTTATTATTAAATTGAGGTCTACAACATGATAGTATAATTGTGTGAAAATTTCGTTAAGAAATTTTACCGTTTGTATGCTTAATTTGATAAAAAGGATTAAATCGCGTAAAATGTAAAAGTTGTGTTCTATAAGCTAAAGGGGTCTAATAGCTATAGAACTTTAAAATAGAGGTCCTTAAATGATAATTAGACCATAAATAGTGATAGTGGATGTACATGGCTTGGCATTTATGTAAATTGTGATGTTTTAAAAGGTTAATTTTGTAATTAAGTAAATTAAACTAATTTAATAAAAGAAAACATGAAATTAAAACACTATCTTCTTTATTTTCTAACCTAAAAAACCGACCACCATAGAAAAACAAAGGAGAAAGTTTCAGCTAGGCAATTTTCTTTGCATTGTAAATGATTGTTGTTCCGTTTTAATAGATTTCTATGTTTTTAGAATCGTTGCAACTTAATCTAGCTAGCCCAGGGACTAATTAGTGAAACTGTTTAAAGTCTAGGGTTTTTCCATTGATGAATATGCATGTGTTTTGATGTTTGATAGTAGAAAATTTTTGGTTGTTGTTAGATAACCAACATTTGTTAAGGGATTTTTGATAAAAATATCAATTAGGGATTTAATTGAAAAATGTGTAGAATTCATGGTGAAATTGTGAAATAAATGAAATATATAGCTTGCTAGGGACCTATATGAAATTCGGCTAGCATGGGTATGGTTGAATTGCATAAATTTGTATTTTTCTGAGATAAGGACTAAATTGTAAAGTAATCAAAAGTTGAAGGGTAAAAGTATAATTCTGCCAAAATATGTATTTTGGGCTAAATTGAATAGAATGATAATTGAATAAGTTAAATTTGATTATATTTAGATCAAGAAAAGCAAAGATCAGAATTAGATCAGCGAAAAGACAAAGTTATCGAGTAGAAGATCAAATCTGTCGTTTGAATACGAGGTAAGTTCATATAATTAGAATTGAGTATTTATATATATATATATATATATATATATACTTATTTCAAATGAATGTATGTGAATTGAGAAACAAAAATACATGGTTATCGAATACCTAATAAATGAGTTCAAAAAATTCCGAGCCCCGTTTGAACCTTAGGAATTCGTAGGATACATGTGACATGTCATTAGTGTTACCAATTTGGTTGAGAGCCTACATGTGCTGCGGACTCCCCACAGCTCGTATGAGCTTACGAATTTGCAGCTCGTATGAGCTTACCATTTCTCAGCTCGTTTGAGCTTACTGTTACTTCAGCTTGAAAAAGCTTACCGTTTATAGCTCGAAAGAGCATACATGTACAGGAATTGACGGATTACCGTTTAGTATACTTTGTGTTTACTACCCGTGTATCTAACAATATTCTAAGTGGTTCAACAGGCACAGTTCTGTTACAGGCTATATGAGTATATATGAACTAGCACAAGAGTTACATGAATTAAATGAAAATGGTATTACATGCTAAATTGAAGCATGAAATTATTAAATGAAAATGGTATTACATGCTAAATTGAAGCATGAAATGGATGATTTATGTATATGGAGCTTGTTTAATAATGTGATCATCCATGTTTATTGGTTAATATATGTGTTATTCATGACTAACCTATTGGTGAATATATGTGCTTATGTCTTTGACAAATTGATTGGATTATACCATGTTTACTTACCTAAATTGTGATTAAACGGTAAGTTTAATTCTATGTTATACGAGCTTACTAAGCTTTATAGCTTACTCTGTTTTCTTTTCCAAGTTTTATAGTGACTCGGAAGCTCGCTCAGATTGAAAGTCATCGGAGATCTCATCATACTATCCAGCTATGGTTTTGGTACTTTTGAACTTAGTGAATTTGGTATATGGCATGTATAGGCATTGTGGTTATATGTTATGTATAGGTTATTTTGGCTAATGAAGCCTATATAAGTTTGATATGTAATTAGCCATGTGATTTGGCTTAATTTGGTATATGTGTTGGTATGTATATATATATATGAGTGGTTGGTTTATCTTGTGTGATTATAATTGCTTTGATATGTTTGATGGATTGACATGGAAATGCCTCTATTGTGAGTTGATGAATTTAATACCAAACTGGTAAGATTTAGATATGCCATATGGATTATGAAATAGGCATGAAGGTGAATATAGGCACTTGACCGTTAGGTGATTTTGGACATGAAATTGGTATGAATTTGAATAGCCATTTGTGATGATTATGAGTAATGTGTGGTTGGTAATGAAATTGTATGTTTTAGGCTTGATTTGGTTGATTTGAATGCCTATTTTGGTTATACAAATGCCTTTAAGATGTGTAGGTTGGCACCAAATTTGGGTGAGATAGGTGGCTTGGAAAATAGCCTATTTTTGTCCACACGAGCGTGTGTCTTAGCTGTGTGTGACACACGGTTAAGTGACATGACCATGTGTCCCCTAAGATTTTTAAAGGTAGCAAGTTAATGAGTTACACGAGCTAGTCACACAGGCATGTGGTTGGCTATGTGACACAAGTCAGAGAGTTACACGGGGTAGGACACGGGCTGGAACACGGCAATGTGATCCCATTTCGAATATCCACATGGCCTGTGACACGGGTGTGTCTTTTGGCCGTGTGAGACACATGGCCTAGTCACACGGGCGTGTGTCCCCTGTATTTGTAAAATTTCAATGTTTTCTAAAATTTTTCTAAGTCATTGGTTTAGTCCCAAATTGATTTTAATGTTTGTTTTGGACCTCAAGGGTTCTTGTTAGGGGCTCTATGATTGAAATTGAATGACGTTTGTTTGAATTTGAGAAATGAATATGAAACGTATGATTGTTCAAGTAATAAGTCCAGTAATGCTCCATAGCCCTATTCTAACGACGGATACGGGTTAGGGGTGTTACATTGTTACACGACCGTGTCCTTACTGTAGGGTATTTTATCGCTTTTCACACAACATTAGGCTGTTAGATGGCCTGGAAACACGACCGTGACCCCTTCTTACACGACATCAACCTTCTGCATCGCCTGGCCATATAGTCGTGTGACCTCTGCTTTACAATTTTGCCCAAAAACTTATGATATGTTCAGTTTAGTCTTTCCATAGTCCCTGAACTATTTTTAGAGTTTTTATTCACTCAGTTAAGTCCTTGATGTTATGTATATTCTGAAAATTATAATTTGATTGACTGAATTATTACTATTATAAGAATGATATATGGTAGGATACATGTCTACTATTACGGTATACTCAATGATTTGTTACTATTATCGTTTTTTTCCCTACTGATTACATGTTAAGCATGTCTACTGCTACTGTTGAACTAAATACATGTTAAGAATGTCCACTATTTCTGCATTGTTCTGTTACAAGCATCTCATATTGCATAACATGGGCAGGGGCGATATGAACAGAGGAAGTACTGGCAGTTTAATAATCTACAAACACTGGTGGTTCATCTGAAAATAATGATACTAACAAAATTTAATGGTAGTTTATCTACAAATTATTGGTGGTTTATCCGCAACGTGGTGTATAGGGATGGATGAGTTCTAGGGAACCCTTATTGTGGTATGTAGCGGAGTTGGGTAGGATCTTTTCCGATAAACTAAAATTGTATTGCCATTCATAAGTATGTACAAACAATGTAACACCCCTAACTTATCTTTATCACTAGATTAGGGTTACGGAGTATTACAATACATATTGAATCAAATGTAAGAATAAAACCATTCAATTATTAAATTAAATATAAAACTAATCATTATTCATAGCATATAAATGAATACAGGTCTTATAATGAGCTTACAAAATCTAAAAATAAATTCGGGAATAGTTTGGGACTTATTAAAAAAAATAGAAAAATGTAAAAAACTGAAAAGAGGGGTTACACAGCTGTGCGACAAAGCATAGGCCATTGGCTCAGGGACATGGCTGTGTGGCCAATTTGTGCATAGTTCAAAAATAGGGTCACATGGCCATGTTGCCATACTGTGTACAATTCGAAATAAGGTCACACTGTCGTGTCGTAGACCATGTGCCAAACCATGCGTGATTTGAAATAAGGTCTCACGGCCATGTAATAACCTATGACCGTGTGAAACAAACTTGCACCAAAATTAAATAGGCCACATGGTCATGTGGAGTGATTGTGTATGGCACACAACCGTGTGATAGCTCATGTCCCAAGCCGTGTGCACCTAAAATGACTTTTAAAATAAACCAAAGAATTACCAATTCCTTAGGTGACAAACCAACCAAAATTAGTCATTTACATGCCTTTAAAACACATCGAAAAAAATTTAAAACATACTGTAACACCCCAAACCCGGCCCAGACATTATGACTAGATCTGGAGTGTCACATAGATGATTATTCAGTTACGATCACCTTTTTAACAAAACGTTAAGTTATTTGTTGGAAAACCATGATTAATAGCTTGTAGTTATTAATCATTATCAGATTTAGAAACCGTATTAATTACCAAGTAAAGTTTATATCAAAATCTCATTGTTGTGTTATCGTTGTTGAGTTATCCAGTCATTACGTAAGGCGTGTTTAAAAACGTTTGTGATTAAGTTTGAAAACCCGCATAATCTAGACTACCGTTTAAAAACAAATAATGAAGAAACCCAAAACAAAATACTCGAGCGGCCTTATTACAACATAAATCCGAAATTAAAAATGAAATATAAATAAATTAAATTTTAAGAAAAGCTAAAAACCAGAAGTATGATCCATGTGGCCACCCCGAGTCCCTCTCAACTCCAAGTCCACTATGGTTGGGGGTTACCTGCATGGATGGAAATAATAGGGTGAATTTGTGAAAACTCAGTGTGCAAGTTAACCCAATCAGTATCTGAGATCAGTCAAACAACTCAGTCTGGGCCGAAGCCCTATTTAGATACAGATCAAACTGGGCCTTAGCCCTATTCAGAAACAAAGTGGGCCTTGGGCCTATTACAGATACAGAACAGTATATATATATGCATGTGTGTATGCAAAGCCCAAGCCCAGTCCAGCCCAACACACCACCCGTACCAGCCCATCACACCATGTGGGGAATAACTCAACCCACCCAGCCTTACACACCACAAATGCAGCAGAGCTGCTAATACAAAAATCGTGGCAGAGCCACCAGAACAGAAATACGAGGCGGAGCCTCTAAGCAAATTACGTGGCAGTGCCACTATACAAAACTTCCTCCAAAATCCAAAACCCAACCCCATGTAACCTAAAGCACTACATGACATAAGCATACAGATCATCAGATACAGATATATGCAAATTAGTCAACTATTTCTAGGGGTAAAATAGTCTTTTAGCAACTAGGGGTAAAATGGTAATTTTTACCCTTCAAGGGTATTTTGGTCATTTAGCTATGTTTCGAGGTTTTACGCTTAATACGACCTTCTAGTAGGTCTAACATGGCTCTGAGCGACTCAAAAAGTCCATACAATCATATAATGAAATCGGACCCCAAAACCCCTAATGGGCCCGAGGGAGCCCACATGCTTATGTGGCCCGCTCAGTCTAATTTTACGCATATTATCTCAAATTTAATATCTAATATACCAGAAATTACTTACCGCATACTTTTACCCATATGGGCCCGTAAGCCCATTAGGCCTAATTTCAGCCCATTGAGGCTCAAAACAGCCCAAGTGCACGAAAACGCGCACAGCAGCCCTAACAGTCCAATATTCCAGATTCACGATTTAGGATTGACCCACAAGCGTTCGCACACTCGCAAGTCCTCGAAATGCTAACATTTCAACTTTTTGGCTTTTCAGCTTTTGCCGATCTAAGCTACTAGAGGGTGTCGTTACATACCTGTTTGTGAACTACGTTTAGATCCCGCGAACGATTAACCTACAACAACCCCAAATAACATTAATCTATAATCCGACTTGCAAACTATCATCACCTACCCCTGAAGTATTTGGCCATAACCAAAATAATCTAATAACCACTTACCTTAGCTGAGATCTAACAAATAGATCTAGATTACTACGATAACACTAGACACCAACCACTTCCCGTAAGATCGTCTTTTACCATGGCTAAAACACATAAACAACCAAAAAGGGATAAAACGTTAGTTGGTCTACAATGACAAGATCAAAACTAATTGTCCAAGAAGGGTAGTGGGTTTTGGCTTTTAACAACCACTTGAAAGAACAGAATGAGGGAGGAGGTCACTTACCCAAAATTCGACCGACTGAATCGGCACCACCAAAAATCGTTACCACTACTCTAAGCCCAGATCTACGCTTGATCTAGTCAAAGCACAATGGAGGAAGATGAATAGATGAAAGGGTTGGAAGAATCAACAAAGAAAAGAAGATGGGATTCGGTTTTTGAGAAGAGCACACTAAAGAGAGTTTGAGGTTTCAGTTTTGAACGAAAAGGTGAAAGAAGAAGAAGAATTTATGAAAAGGGAGGAGATGGCAACAGAGAGATAGATGACCTGATGGTTTCAGCTTTTTAGAGTAGAGATAGAGAGGGTCCGGCCAAAGAAAAAATCGGCAAGAAGGAGACTAAATGTTTTGGGTTTTCGGCTTTTGAAGCAATCGGCCAAGAGGGGTTTTAAGTGAATCAATTTCAAATAATGAAGAAAAGAGGTAGAAGAAGAAGAAGGTTTAGGAGTCGACTAAAGCAAGCATTCAATAAAAGAAAACAAAGCAAGAATCCAAAGCCCGAGGATACCACAAAAGAAATCGGCACCTACTACACCAACGCATCAAAACGCAAAAAGCAACAAAATCCCGAAAGAGAACCCAAAAAGAGAATTCGGCACACACACACACACTCCCTCATTACCGAAAATGCTACCCTTTACCCCATAGACGAATTTGCCCTCCAAGCAATCCCACAATCGGCCAACTCTTGCTCCTGACTCCAATCCTTAAATTTTCTCCTTGATAATCTCCCCCTTATCACTTCTCCACCCAACCCCATGAGCACTCAAACTCCTTCCTTCAGAGTTTCACATCAAGTCCACCTCTCACCATGCTCATGAAGCAAAATTAAAAGGTTCGCCATCAGGGAGATTCAAACCTTTGCTCCTACATAAAGAACCACACGCCACCTCTCTGTGCTTTAAGTGGCGCTACCTTGCCACTTTACCACAAGCTTTCTTATGCCATAAAACCCAAACATTAATTTAAAAGCCCACTCTGCCAAAGTCCATCCTCATAAAAAGAAAAAAAAAAGAAAATTTTGCTAGGCTTTAAACTTAAACCCAGGTCTTTTAAAGGTCCATTAAACACACCCAACTCATTAATACAACATATCAGGCCATGCAAAACTAAATTCAAGCAAAAATTTAAAACCCTAAAATTTGTGGCGTTACACATACTAAAAAAATCGACTTAAGTGCCTAACCAATATGTTCTCATTGGCACCACAAATTATGCATAAACAATAAATAATTTAACTAAAGGTGCAATAATCATATGAATTTTTGTTCTATCATCAATAAGGTTCCAAATATCACTTACTAAAATCATTCATTCGTGTTACTTACCCAAGACACTTATATTCAATTCCAAAACTATAAGATACCAATGCTAAATTGACCATTTCCATATCTATTCATAACTAAGACACTAAGGGCAAAACATATCTACCATTCAAATGGCATAAAACAACTACTTATCACAAAAGACCAACATGATAATTCAACTATTTACTCCACAACCATCACAAGATCAACAAGAAACATAAACTTAACATCATATAACAACATTCACTTAATTTACAAATTCAAGTACAATTTTAAGTTTGACAACTTCAAAACCATACATGCCACAAACCAAAATAACCAAAGCAAAAACTACCAAACAAAGGTTAGATAGTATGAGCTTTAAAGTTGATTCATTCGTCCAGTTCTGCAAAATGTTAACTATAAAAAACAAGAACAAAATGAGTAAGCTTGAGAAGCTTAGTAATCCATAGCTAAATTGCAAATCAACTTACCTCAATTAACAATTGAATACAAAAAGAACTTAAATTACTTAACCCTGACAACCATTTACATTATCGCATCACATCAGTGCAGAATCATTTCATCATATAATTGACATCTCACAGTGGTTCATACCAGAAAAATTCATACATATAAACATTGCAGTTTTCATCACATGAGAAACATAAGGTAATATACTAATACGATCATACATAATACAATATTATATTGATTATAATCTAGTCTTATCAAATAGTTCCAATCTTAAATACATAATTTCATAGCCTAATGAACTATAGCAACATGACTTGGATACTTGGGTTCCCCAAACATAGCAGAGAGCATTGAAATGCTAACAGAGGCATCGAAGTGCAAACAAAGGCACGGAAGTGCAATCTCGTAGAAGCGCGCGTCCTAACCCTATTGGCATTCAATCGTATCCTACTCATTTACTACGTTCAAACGAGCATTTTAATCGAATTCATCACATTAACAAATTAGAGGCACTTCCATAATATCCATACATATATTGTAAGTCCATTACATCCATTTGAAGATCATATAATTCATATGTCACAACTTCCAAATAAATATACACTCATTTTATACTTAATTATAAACAATTTATAATTACAGTTCCAACACCGAATATTTAACCACATTTCAATTTAAACAAATTCAAACAACATAAATTATAATCATATATACTTAGTCATCTCCTCTATGAACTTACCAAAATACGATAGCTACCCACACATGACGACAACTACTCGACGACTTTTCCTTTCCTGGGTTTATCAACCCACCAATCGGTTTCTTAATCCAAATAGAATAATTTTATTAAATTAACCAACTCAATATCATAATACATTTAAATTTACATTTTTCCCTTTATAATATTTTATACGTTTACCCTAAACTTTTATATTTTATACAATTTGGTCCCTAAACTAGAAACTTCAAATTTATCACAATTTCACAATTTTCATGCTAGCCGAATTTCCTCTTATATTAATATAATCCATAATTATTCAAAATTCACAAGAATTTCATATCAAATTTAATATTTTAACAAATCAGTCATTTAACTAAAAACTAACTAAAATCACTTTACAAAATAATCCAAATCAACAATGAAGGTTACAATTTCATCATTAAATCTCAAGAACACCTAGAATTCATCAATAAAAATTTTCAAAATCTTTAACAATTTTACAAAATAGTCCCTAGGTTAGCTAGATTAAGTTACAACGATAAAAAAACATAAAATTTACGAGAAAAAAGTGAAAAAGTTCACTTACATGCAATAGAATTAACAAAGTCGAAGTTTAAAGGTTCTTACTTGGTTTTTTTCGTGGAAAATTCCCTTAAGAAAGATCATAGTATTTTACTTTTATTTTATTTAAGTATTATTTAGTTAATTATAATTTTACCCTTTAATAAAATATTCATTTTAACTAAATTCTATCCTTGAACCGTCCACTTTAAATTATTATAATCTAAATACCATATAAGTCCTCCCTCTTTTACTAATTAAACTATTTAATTATTAAAATTCAATAGCAATTAAGTTTTACATCTTTTATGATTTAGTCTTTTTTCTTTAATTAACTAATCAAACAATAAAATTTCTGAATTGAGCCTTCACATACCATTATAACACTTCATTAAGTATTTAATAAAAATATTTATAAGTTCGGCTTATAAAAATGAGGTCCTGATACCTCATTTTCTAAAACCACTAGACTTTTTGGACAAACCACTTACCTTTACTATTTGTTCAATAAGCTAAAAGTTATCAAATCAAAATTTAATATAAAGCTATAGTTGATTCATATGAATTAAATTAATAAAATTTTTGAACTCATTAGTCGGATTTGTGATTCTGAAACCACTATTTTCAACACCACTAAAAACGAGTTATTACAAGCAAACTGAAAATTCTGAAATGCTATATTGATTTGTCAAATTGAAAATTTGATACTTTGTATGCCATGTTCTTTGAATTGCTATATCAATTGCGATTGCTTTGAGAATTGTTATCTTGTATGTCTTGTCCACTGTTTTGCACTGATTTTCTTGTGTTTAGACTCATACTGAGCTTTTTAAGTTCACCCGTCTTATTTCAATCTTCATAGATAACCCACAAGGTTAGGACATGGACTCAACATTTTTAAGGTCTTGACTCAGATTATTTTCATTAAAAGTATTTTAGACTTAATATTTATAATTTCTATTATTTGGGAATTGTAATGTTTTATATGAACTGTGGCATGAGATATTTAATTTGGGGTTTATTTGGCATGTATGACATTCAAATTTATTATAGGCTATTGAAACATGGATTTTGATTTAATTATGCATGAAATAATAGTTTTCCATTAAAACTACGTTGAATATCACCTTTTCGCTGCGATATTATGTAAAAGAGATTTTTGAAAAGTAAATAATTTAAAAATCAACCAACTTTTCAAAATTAGTCACCATTGCAAGGAAAATGTTAAAAACAACCAGTTTTCAAAACTCGTAAGTTTTTGTGAAAGAGAGATATGAGGGTAAGTGTTCTTCTAAGATAACAAATGTTTTAAAAAGACTATTAAAATCCGATAGTTTTACTAGGCCATTTTGATGGCTAGTGTAGCCTTTAAAATTAGGCCATAACGTCCAGGTCAGAGTAGAGAGTTTATATTAGGTGGTGTTAGAGCCAAGTTATCAAAAATTGGATTGTGAATTTTAAATGAGTTTGCATGCATGTCTTAAAAAGGGGTATTTTGGGAAAAATCATGCCAAAATTTTTTGAAAAAAATGGTTTTCTTCAAAGAAATTAAATTCGAGACTCCAATGCCATTCCTAAATTAGTTACTATTACTTTTGAAAACTATAGTTAAACTATAGATTGTATACTGTAACTAAAATCGTAGATAAAAATATAGAAAGACATCTAACTAGTTACCATGCTTTTGAATTATAGATATATATTCTAGACTTTAAATTTTTGGGAAATTATTATGAACACTCAAGGTAGATGTGGTAAAGGTAGGTTGTGTAGAGTCTGTAACCCCTTAGACCCAGCTAGACGTTATGGCCATATCTCGAAGGTCACATTCGCCATGACAATGGAGCAGAAAAAATGTTTAGAAAATATCTCTTTAAAATTTTTTTGACAAATCAATGTTAATACCTGTTTAAAGTAAAATCAAATTTAGTTGGTATCTTTTCTTTGGTAAAACTTAAGTATTGTGATTTTTTTATTGAAAACATCATAATTAATCTAAGACATCGTAGCAGACAAAAATAAAAAATTTCATTTTTTATTTTGAAAACATAAATTAATCATACAACTCGTAAAAAATAGTAGTCTCGTAAATAGATGTGTCAAATTTTACAAATATAATATTAAGTTTTGAAAATCATCCTTATTGAGTATAAGTTTTGCCATAATTATGAAAATCCATCGTAAATTATCATTTTCTCAAACCATTTAATTGATAGCTTTTAAATCCAAATCATGCAGAAAAATTCTCAAATCAAATTTGAGTCGCAATACCAAAAACCAAACCAAAGTCCCAAAACTAAATTCCATAGTAAATAAACATACCCAAAAATATCAATCGCCAATAATAGTAGAGTTAACTGAAAAATGACCGAGAGCGCCTCTATAGCTGAGCCCATCCTAACTGTAACGCCCCGAATGTTATGTTACTATTTCTATGAAATTTTGACGCAAATAACTGTCTGCCTCAGCGGTTAAGTGTTTTGGGTGTGTGTGAAAGGTCCTAAGTTCAAGCCTTGCCTTGAAAAAATTTTGGTATTTTTCTGACTTAAGCCTTATCCTTGCTTGGTGGGCTTAAGTTTATTTGTTACTATTTGATATCAAAAAGGGCCTGCTGTTCTGGTGGTTAAAAGGAGTGTTAGGCTACTGAAGGTCTTGTGTTCGAGTCCCTACATAAGCAAGGGAATTTATTTTTACCTCAATTGACTGGAAGTGTTTAAGTGGAGTCGAATTCTAATGATGGTGGTGGTAGTGGAAGGTTTTGGGAGATTGAGGGGTTAGTGGGAGTGATTTGTGGGATTGGGGTGTAATCCAGGGGATTTGGGGGTCATCTACACATCATGCTTTTATTTTATTTTTCTCCCAGAAATCCCTTCATTTTTTGACGTTGTACTGTCCCCAACACCCTGCCAAAATTTTATTTGTTTTTCCCTCTTTTCCTTTCTTCCGTCTTTCTATCCATCTTTTTCTTTTGCAAAGTGAATTGCACTCGTGCGGGATTGATAAGTCCTCTTCTTCTTTTCTGTTGTAACCATGTAATGATTGAGCATGAATCTGATTTTCTACAATTGATGGTGTAGGAGAAAACTTTGGGCAGTGAGTTTCGTTCCGGTTGTTTTAGCAGTGGTAACGTAGGTTTTCGTTAGCGGTAAGTCGAGTTCCTGTTAAGTTATTATTTTTGAATTTAGTTGTTAATTCGCTAAATCGATATTGGATACTGTGGTTTTAGGTTTCAGAAGGCTTGGTGTGTTTTCACGACGGATTGATACCAGGTGTGTACCTAGAAATGCAAAAAACTAGGTTTCAACGAAAGCCAAAAACCATTCTGTCGACGCCACATGGGCGTGTGGTCACCTGTGTGGTGGGCTGTGTGTGATGTGACAGCTGTGTGATCGATGAAGGCCGAGCCATATGCAAGACATGGCCATATGATGGCCGGGTGTGGCCGTGTGAGCCACACAGCTAGACCAAACTAGGCCGTGTAGGCCACACGGACGTGTGGGCCCACATGGGCAATCCATATGGGTGTGTGGGTTTCTGAGCCAGGTATGTTTTGACTATGTGATATTTTGAATTGATTAGGACACTGATGCATGATTATTTGCGTTGTTATCTGCATGTTTGCTAGATATGCATGCCATATGTAAGCATCTGAGCATCTTAGATTGTATATTTGTATTTGCATATTATCTGGTTCTGTTATTAGGGTGGGATGATGTTTATTGGAGGAAGTGTTTTGAAAGGTGTTTACGCCTATTATTTGGCAGCATGGCTGCATTATATCTGATATGTACCGCATTCAATACAGCATGGTGTGTAGGGCTGGGTGGGTGTTTTAAACCCCACATGGTGTGTAGGGATGGTCAGAGATGGTGTGTAGAGGCTGGGGGTAGGATTCTAATTTCTGATTTTATTTTCATATCTTTATCCGTTTCTGAAAAGGGCTTAGGCCCGAATCTGCATCTGTTTCTGTAATGGGCTTAGGTCTGAATCTGTATCTATAATGGTGTTAAGCCCAAATCTGAGACTATCTAATTTTGATATTCTAATTGTGTGCATGCTTAATTGTGTGGGGATTACACACTGAGTTTACGTAAACTCACCCCTTTTTATTTAATCTATATAGGTAATCCACAGAATTAGGCAGATTGGTGTAGCGGTGGACTCGACGGTGACCACTTCTATTAAATTGCTTTACTTTTGTTTTATGGTTTTATTTCATTATTGGGTATTTTGTTGTAAATTTAGACTTTTGGACTGTTAGCTTAAATTTGGGGTTTTAGCTGCATTTACGGATTTATTACAGCAAAACTCCACAACACAGTTTTTACTAGAAACTAAGGTTTTTCTAAAAATGAACGGTTTCACTTAAATATCACGGTCTTTTGTAAGCTTCTGCTTTTAAACACATTTAAGGCAAGTTAATTAAACGGAATGAATGTTTTGATAATAATTCTACGCAATAAGATTTAGCAAATCTGAAATAGTTTTGTCGTGTTTGTTGTTTTCAAAACCCATTCCATGTGACATCGCCAGATTTAGCCTTAAAGTCTAGGCCGGGTTTGGGGTGTTACACTAACCTCGATTATCTGAAAATCATCACTTAAAAAGGGAGTTAGCTTTAAAAAGCATAGTGTGGGTCTCCATAATAATCACATAATAACTCATGTCAACATTAATTTCAAATAAATCATAACACAAAATATTCAATAACAGAATCAGATATGGTAAAATGCGATATGACAATATCAATGCAATGCTTTTCATAAAACAATGCAGATTTTAAAAAAAGAACCTATCCAACCCCACTACACACCAATAAGAGTTCCCCAGAACTCATCCATCCAAGATTACACCAATAAATGTGGACAAGCAACTAGATATGTAGAATGCTGTAAGAAACAAATTAGTGTGGTTGAACCACCAGATATTTGCAAATTTATTGCCAAATACAGAATAATGTGGACATGCCACCAGAAAATGTAGATTTACTACCAGATACTTCCCCCATACATTTTTCCTACCTCATGCATGTATTATGGCAATAGAACACATTTTTCAATAGCATGCTTTACATGCAAATTAGATTATAAGAATATGGCAGGCTTAACATGCGAATCAAATCTCATATTTTTATACATAATTTTACAATGGCATGTTTTATCATGCAAATTAGAATATCATAGTAGGGCATGCTCAACATGCAAATCCATAGATCAGGTTTGGTAACAAATATTATTTTCATGTAAATCAGAATACCATTTTTTTATGAGCCATAAGTGACATGACATGAGTAATGGAAGTCACATATTAACATATATCACATAATCATCCAATAAACTAATCACATCACATATATCAAAGTTTCAAGATTTTACTTACTTGATATCCTCGTTTATCGATTTTTATCGATCTCTATGTATACACTTGCATTCACACATACTTTTATTTCAAGAATCATATAATAAAAAATAATATATTTAAAATATCACTTTTATTTATTATGTGATCAATATTATTAATTTCTCACAAGAATAGGTTCAGTTAATCAAATATACATGTTAGTATCGATATAATGAATAAATAACAGTCCCTTAATAAAAATAACATTGATTCTGTAACACCCCTTACCCGTATCCGACGCCGAGATAGGGTACGAGGCGTTACCTTACTAAAACACATGCCACATTAAAACTTAATCCAACGAAATGCGTCTCAATTTAAAACTTTTTCAAACATTGTTCTACGGTCCTTCATATGGGCCTACAGGGTCTAACACATGATTTGGAAACAATTCGGTACCATTTCGGGTACTTGAGAAAATTTCACTAAAAACTACGAAAAACAGGGCACACGCCCGTGTGGAGGGGCAACACGCCCGTGTGGCCTCTAGACATGGTCGTGCAGATGGCCCATGCAGTTTACACGGCCTGAGCACCTAGGGACATGCCCATGTCCCTCATCTGTGTAGATTTATCTTCCAACTTTGAACCTACATGGGTTTTCACACGGCCTGGCACAAGCCTGTGTGCTCATGACACGCCCGTGTCAAAGCCTGTGTGCAAAAACCTTGACATTCTATTTCTGACGTCAGCAATCACACGGGCGTGGCATACGCCCGTATGCTAGGCCGTGTCCTTCACACGGTTGAGACACACGACTGTGTCTCATGCCCATGTGTTTACTACTAGGCATTTATTTCTACCAATTCAAGGTACAAGAGACACACGGCCTAACCACACGCCCGTGGGCGGACTGTGTGTCGCATACGGCCTAGACAGACGCCTGTGTGTCTACCCATGTGGACAAAAATAGGCTATCTACCAAGCCTCTTTGCCACCCTAAAACAAGATCAAACACATAACAAAGCCTAACAAGACTCCAATACTCATCCAATGGCCATAATTTGGCATCCACACAACTTAATTTAGTCAAACAAACCATGCATTCAATCTATTACTCCTAGCACATACAATTGCTCATGCTAAATTCTCATTCTTGGAAACATTATCGTTTGCATTTGATAACCAATGGTAAATATTTGCCAATAGCTTTGCCCTTATACAAAATGAAGCATTTCAATTTCAAGCCAACACATTTGGCTCCAAAATAATATGACACTTAACAAAGAATAAATCCTATACATGCCATATTCTCAAAATGCTAAAACAAACTATACCGAGTGCTTGGGATGATAGTGTGAACGAAGCCTCCGACGTACTTTGATCCACGAGCTAAGCTTAGTAAGTTGCAAGTAAATAAAAGATAACAAAATTACCATGCTAAGTCATACTCTCAATACATCATGATTTATGCATGATACAAAGAATAACCACAACATGACTTACTCGTTTTCATCCATTTCTAATTATACCACATAAAAATTGAGCTCACATTTCATACATTTCATATAGGTACCTGCATCACTCACAAGATCGTCATCCTGTCTCTCAATCTTAATACAACTTTAAAATTTCCCTTTGAACCATTTAAAATACGAAAGGATATTCAAAAAGCCTCAAACATAGGGTATCAGTCGATGCCATGTCCCAGACATGGTCTTACACTAGCTCACATATCAAGTCGACGCCGTGTCCCAAACATGGTCTTACACTAACTCTTAATATATCGAGGTCGATGCCATGTCTCAGACATGGTCTTACACTAGCTCTCCTATATCTGTGCTGATGCCATGTCCCAGACATGGTCTTACACTAAAACCTATCCAAGCTGATGCCATGTCCCAGACATGGTCTTACACTAGCTTGTCTGTCGAGGCCGATACCATGTCCTAGACATGGTCTTACACTAGCACTTGTATCCACGTCGATGCCATGTCCCAGACATGGTCTTACACTGGCTTGCACATATCTGTGTCGATGCCATGTCTCAGACATGTCTTACACTAACACGTAACGAGGTCGACGCCATGTTGCAGACATGGTCTTACACTAGCTCTCATATCAACCCTAGTATCACGGCATGAATATCCAGTCTATTCTTAAGGTTCAATCAGGTGCTATCACATGGGTTCTCGTCATATCATTATCACAAATCATCATTATCAATTCATGCTCAGAAACATTCTCATACATACTCAGTTCGCAATTTATTATTTTACGATAAAATATTGATTCCATGCATAATTGTAGTTATGTGTATTATTTACCTACAACTTACCTCGATACACAAAATAGAAAATGACCTTTCAGTTCAATTGATTTGGTTGGCGTTCCTCCGGTCTAAGTTCAGATTTTGTAAATCTTGATCTATAACAATAAAAATTCACTAATTTAATCACCAATTTAATCTAAACATGTCAAGAATCATAATTTGGCAAAATGACCATATTGCCCCTAGACTTTGGCAAAATCACCATTTTACCCCTAGGTTCGGAAATTGATTTTTATCAAATTTCCTTATTAACCAAGCCTAACTGAATCTTTTTCACTCTTATGGAAACCCCCAATTCTCATTATTTCACACAAGTACCAACAATTTATCAACTTTACAAATTAGTCCAAATTAGGTGTTTTTCCTAAACACCCTTTCACAAAAGTTGTTTATTTAACAACCTACATTCATTTTACTTCATAAATTTCCAAAAAAAAAAACACTTATACACTCATGGCAACACTCTAAATTTTCAACCAAATTGCAAAATACACCCCTCAATTGTAACAGCCCAATTTTGAGTTTGATCGGAACGAGTGGTTTTGAGACCACTTAACCAAGTAAAAATATTATTTTTATTATTTTAATAAGTTTCACATCATGATAGTATTACCGTGTTAAAATTTCGTATAGAAGTTTTAATGTTTAAATAGTTAATTCGGTAAAAAGGACTAAAATGCGTAAAGTGATAAATCTGAGTTCTATTGCATAAATGGTTTAAATTGACTTTGGTTTATTAAATGGAAGTCCTTGCATGATAAATATACCATTTTATATATGTATGGATGGTAGTGGATTGCTTTAAATGGTTTTATGTGTTATATTATTAAGGTTAAATTTGTCTTTTAATTATTAAGTATATGTTTTATTAAAGAAACATGAAATAAGCCACTATCATTTTTCATTCTCCATCGAAATTGAAAGAAAAACACAAGGTTTTGAAGCTTTTTCACTTTCGGCACTTGAAAGCTTTAATTTGTAAGTGATTTTCAATTGGTTTTTGATAATTTTTACGTTTTTAAGATCGTTGCTTTGATTACTCTAAGACCCATGCTTGAATTTTTGAATTTGATGATGTATTCATGAATTGTCATTGTTGATAGCTTGGTGAATGTTGTGTTTGATAATGTTAAATAAAAGATATGTGTTAGATTAATAAGTTTTGTATTGGAAATTTTCATGAATTTGAGAAATTAGGGCTAAATTGCAAAAAAAAATAAATTAAGGGACTAAAATATGAAATAAATGAAATTTGGAGACTTGTATGGGCATGGGAAATATTCGGGCTAGGGATAGTATATGCAAATTTCGAATATTTTGTGTTTTGTGTTATTTGAACTAAATTGTGATAAATGTGAAATGTTAGGGGCAAAATAGTAATTTGCCCGTTTATGTGTTTTTGAATGAATTTGATTGAATATTTGATTAAATAAGTTTAATTTATATCAATCTAGATCAAGAAAAGAGAAAATCAGATTTGGACCGGGGAAAGACCAAAATAGTCGAATAGTCGATTAATATCGTTTGTCTTTAAGCAATTAAACATCCTTAATTATAAATGTAAATTAGTTTAGTATGCTGTTTTGAAATTATAGAATTATGATTGATTTATTCGAATATGATTAAGCATGGAAATAATGTATTTGAGTTTAGTTCGACTAAGTTATGACATTTGAAAGTCCGTACAAACTATATGAAATAGCTAGAATTTTTTATATATGAATTATTTATGAGATAGTTTTATAACAATGCTATTTAGGCTTTGAGCCTAGCAAGCCTTGTGCTGGTGGATTAAATCGGGCTTTATGCCAAGCAGGCTTATTGTCGGTGAATAAAATCAGGCTTTGAGCCTAGCAGGCCTTGTGCCTGTGCGTGATACAGGTTAATACCTAGCAGGCTTATTGCCGGTGAATTATTAAAAGTTTATGCTTATGAGACTTTGTGTTGATGTGGTAATTGAATTCGTTAAACGAGTTAAAATGATCAGGTACGTGATAGTTAGTTATCTATTTGAAAATGAGGTGAATCGATTTCTTGATATATGATAAAAAGGGATATGTGAATTTGTTGTGGTATATATGCTAATGTGAGGAATATATATATTAGACCTTATAGATGTTTATGATGAAATGTTAAAGTTTGAGTAATGAAAATATGTCTATAAATGCACATGTGAATTCGATTGTATAAGACAATTTGGCTATGAAATTGGAGATATAATGATGATGTAAACATGTATATCCGGCCAAGGTGAAATTGCTTATTAAAAGTATATGTTATATATGTATGGGATTGAAAGTTTGAAGTTATATGTGATTAAAAAAAACATAAGTGGACTTAGTTAATTGAAATTATTAAGTAATTAAGATTTTACTATGCATTACTTGTTTAATTAGCTTAAGGCTTACTAAGCTAGGTTAGCTTACTTTGTATATGTTTCTATAATTGTTTTATAGACTTTTTGGAGATCGTTACGTGCTCGGGGATCGTTGGTGAAGTCATCCACACTATCGTCTATTTTCGGTACTTTTAAAAGTTTTAATTCGAACCTATGGCATGTATAGGCTAATATGTATTTTTGTTCGATTTTGGATGTGTATATAATATGCCATGCGAAAATGGCTCAACTTCTATGCTTGAATTCGGTTTTGCTTGACTATGGTTTGTGTTCAAGTTGGTTCTTATTTATATGTGTTATGGTTGAATGATAATTGCGATATGTGTTTTGTGCATTGAAATAGATTAGTACGCTATTATAATTGGTTGTATAATTCGGCTTGTAATGGATTTAATGGTGAATTTTAGTCAATTTTATATTGTTTATAAAGTTTTGGATTGTATTGGTTAAGTGTGCAGAAATTGTATATATGAATGGCATAAACGTTATGATATGAATTTGTGGTTTGATTTATGTGTGGTATTTATGGATAATAGATGTGAGTATTTGGTTATGGCTTGTATGTGGGTTAAAGTTGAATGAATGACTGAGATAGTAAAATAGGTTAGTATGGTTAGTAATATGTATATATATTAGGCATGAGATATACTTGTTGACACAAATGTTTTGTTGAATGAATGTCTTCAGCTATAATGTTAACCTAGGAAATGATTATGGTTCATTTTTGGTATTTGGTCATAGAGGATAAATTTGTATTTGTAAATTTTAAAGATTTTTGGATAGTGCATGGATTGTGTTTTATATGAAATTAAATATATGATCTTTGAGTGAGTAAAGTTGGATTTTGTTAAGTGGTAAATAAGTCTAAATTCGGCTTTGGTTTGATTATGGACCAAATGAATAATACTTAAGTTATGTGATGTCAAAGGTTATTTTTATGAGTATATATATATATATATATGCAAATTTGACATAGTATGATTGAACTTTGTGCATTAGTGCTTAGTTTATTATAAAGTGCAAAATTGTTTATAATATGTTCGATCACATATGTGCATACACATATAATTATGATTGATGCTTTATTTATATATATGCAAATTATATTATGATTATGTGTGTTTCTATGTGTAGTTACATATTAGTTTAGTAATGAAATAAAGTTTAAAGTTATATGGTGTGAATCAAATGCATATTCGGCTTAAGAAATTTGAACATGTGTATGACTCTGATTGTTCGGATGATGTGTTTCATTTGGTAATACCTCATAACCCCTCTGGCGACAGGTAGAGGTTAGAGATGTTACATTTTATTAGTATCAGAGCTACGGTTTAGTCGATTCCAGGACTAACGTAGCGTGTGTGAGTCTAGCTATACATGCCATATTTTATATTATGATAGTGTGGTGACTCCTGACTATTGAAAATGTGTTTTCGTATAGTAAATGGATCTCGATCGAGTCGTAGCTGATGATGTTGAGAGTATAGCGCTTGCTTCCGCGCAAGGGACAGCGCTAGTTGATTCTCGGCCGACCTCGAGTAGCCATAAGGGGGAGGCTAAACAAGCCTTCTATCAAATGATGAATGATTGGTTTACTCAGTATATCCGAACTAATCCGGCTGTTCAACAACCCCCACCCCCGAATAATCCATCTCTGATACCTGTGGTAACTCCGATGATTGATCCGAGGAGATTTAATAAGCCCCCTGCTGATAAAATTAGAAAATACGGGGCCTAAGAATTCAGGGCAACAGTTGATGCTGAGCGGGCCGAATTTTGGCTCGATAACACTATCCGCGTATTCAAAGAACTATCATGTACACCTGACGAGTGTTTGAAATGTGTCATATCTTTGTTACGCGATTCTGCCTATCATTGGTGGAACACTTTAGTTTCAGTTGTGCTGAAAGAGCGGGTCACCTGCGAATTCTTTCAGACTAAGTTCCGCAAGAAATATATCAGTTAGAGATTCATTGATTAGAAGCGTAAAGAATTTCTTAAACTTAAATAGGGTCGTATGACTGTTACCGAATATGAGCGGGAATTTGTGAGACTCAGCAGATACACTCAAGAGTATGTTTCGACTGAAGCTATAATGTGTAAAAGATTCGAAGACGGGTTGAATGAAGATATTAAATTGCTAGTTGGTATACTTGAAATCAAAGAATTCGTGGTACTTGTTGAGCAAGCTTGTAAAGCCGAAAAGCTTGGAAAAGAGAAAAGAAAAGCTGATTTTGAAGCTAGAGATTTCAGTAAAAGATCTTCGGGTAAAAATTTTCAGTCAGCATCAAAGAAGTTCAGAGATGATTCTAGTCCATCTGAGGCTACTGCGGGCTTTTCAAGATGAGATTGAGATCGGCCCCCTGTGAGTTCACAAGCCACTTCGATTGCTAGTGTTGGCAACATTCGGCAGAATAAGGTCGAGTGCAAGCATTATGGTAAATGGCATTCTAGAGATTGTAGATTGCATGATCGGTCTTGTTTTAAATGTGGATTGATGGATCATTTTATCTGAGATTGTCCGATGTTAACTGAGCAAAATACTGATCAGAGCGTGAGACCGAGTAATATGTCAGTGCGAGGCAGACCACCTAGGCATATGGGTTAGAAGTGTTACATCAATAGGTAGCTCATGCTACAAAGGTCGCAAAAATGCAAAAATTATCAAGAAAGGCCATCAGAATCACTTACTTGCAAGAGATATACTTGGCTGAGTTTTTAAGCATCAAAACCCTTGTTTTTGCTAGTATTTTTGATGAAAGTAGAGAAGAAATGAAGAAGTTGAGAGTTAGGCTATTAAGTTATTATTAAAATGCCAAATATCTCACCTAATACACAAAAAATTTTGACTTTTCTTTTCCTTATGTCTCATGTCCGGCCAACCTATTTTAAAGGGTAAAATTGCTCATTAAAGGTCCCCAATTTTAGTTCTCTATCAATTGAACTCAATTTACTAGCAAATCACAACTTTTGCCCCTTATGTGATTTAGTCATTTTTCACAATTAAGCCTTCAATCGCGTAAATTAATTCACCAAAATTTTTGCACACCCTTACAAAAATACTTTAATGCATAAAATAATGCTAAAAGAATTTTCTCTAACCTCGATTAAGTGATTCTGAAATTACTATTCTGATTAAGCCCAATTTTGGGCTGTTACAATTCTTCCTCCGTAGGGATTTTGTCCATGAAATTCTTACCGTTAAAGAGGTTTGGGTACTGATCTCTCATAGTCTCCTCGGATTCCCATGTGGCTTCCTCAACTCCATGTCTATGGCATAAGACCTTTACAAGTACTATACTTTTGTTCCTCATTTTCTTAACCTCTCAATCCAAAATATTAACCGGTTCTTCACTGTAGGTCATATCCGGACTTATTTCAATCTTTGCCGGTGAAATCACATGTAAAGGGTCAGAGCGGTAACAATGTAACATAGATACATGAAACATATCATGGATTTTCTCTAACTACCGAGGCAATGCTAATCTGTATGTTACTAGTCCAATTCTCTCAGTCGCCTTGTAAGGTCCGATAAATCGTGGACTCAACTTGCCTTTCCTACTGAATTTGAGGACTTTCTTCCACGGGAAAGCTTTCAAAAACACTTTATCCCCAACTTGAAACTCAATCTCTTTTTGCTTCAAATCCGAGTAGGATTTCTGTCTATCTGAGGCGGCTTTCAAGCAATCACCTTAACCTTCTCTTCAGTCTCCTTGACTAAATCAACCTCGTGTATATGGTTCTCTTTAAGTTCTAACCAATACAAAGGTGTTCGGCACTTTCGCCCATACAAAGCCTCATAAGGCGCCATTTTAAGACTCGACTAATAGCTATTGTTGTAAGCAGATTCAACTAGTGGTAAGTACTTCTCCCAACTACCTTGAAACTCAAGAACACAACATCTCAACATGCCTTCGAGAATCTGAATCACCCTCTCTAACTGGCCATCGGTCTGAGGATGGAAAGCCGTGCTAAAATTCAATTTACTGCCCAAAGCTTCTTACAGCTTCTTCCAAATTGTGACGTAAACCTTGGATCTTTGTCCAAAATGATCGATAAGGGCACTTCGTGTTGTCTCACTATTTCTGAGATATAGAAATCGGCTAGTTTCTCAAGCGAGAAATCAGTATGCACTGGTATAAAGTGAACTGACTTTGTTAGTCTATCCACTACAACCCATACTGCATCCTTCTTCTTTGGTGACAAAGGTAGCCCTGCCACGAAGCCCATGGTAACTCGGTCCTATTTCTACTCGAGAACCATCACTGGCTGAAGTAAACCTGAAGGTACTTGCTGTTCGACTTTTACTTGCTGACAAACTAGGCACTTAGAGACAAACTCTGAAATGTCTATTTTCATTTTCGACCACCAATACATTTTCTTCAAGTCATTATACATTTTCACGCTACAGAGGTGAACAGGTAAACGACTACTATGTGCCTCTCGCAAAATCCTCTGAACAAGTTCATCATTCTTAGGTACACAAATCTTATCCCGGTACATGAAAAAACCATTAGTACTGACTCGAAAATCTAATTCATTACTTGTCTCGCACTAAGCTATCTTGCATTGTAAATCCTTGTCATTTTTTTGAGCTTCGACAATCTCTTGCAAGAACATCTGTCTGGCTCTCATCTTGGCTAAGATCAATCCATTATCACTTAAAGTCAACTGAGTATTCATGGCCCTTAAGGCGAACAATGATTTTCTACTCAAAGCGTCGGCGACCACATTCGCCTTTCCGAGATGATAGTCGATTATTAGCTCGTTGTCCTTTATCAACTCCAACCATCTTCGTTGAGTCATTATGTACTTTAAACTCTTGTGATCAGTGAACACTCGACATTTCTCACCATACAAGTGGTGTCTCCATATCTTCAATGCAAATACGATAGGTATGAGCTCTAAATCATTAGTTGGGTAGTTTTTCACGTGTGGCTTTAGTTTCCTCGAGGCATAGGCTATTACCTTGCCTACTTGCATGAGCACACACCCTAATCCATTCAAGGAAGTATCGCTATACACTATGAATTCCTTCTCGATTCCGGTTGCACTAATACTGGGGCTTCGGTCAACAAAGCCTTTAACTTCTCAAAACTCTGTTGGCACTTTTTCGTCCACTCAAACTTAACATCCTTGTGAAGTGGCCTCGTCATCGGAGTAGTGATCATCGAAAACCCTTTAATAAAACGTCTGTAGTAGCCTGCTAAACCCAAGAAACTCCTAATCTCTGATACATTTCGCGGTGGTTTCTACTCAACTATAGCCTAGATTTTGCTCGGGTCAATTCTGATCCAATTTCCCGACATAATGTGTCCCAAGAATCTGACCTCTTATAGCCAAAATTCACTCTTGCTGAACTTGGCATACAATTGTTTATCTCTCAAAGTCTGCAAGACAGTCCTCAAATGCTCTACATGCTCACCCTCGTCACGAGAATAATGAGTATATCATCAATAAAAACAACGAAAAATTTGTCCAAGTAAGGTCGAAAAATGCGGTTCATCAAATCCATAAATACCGCAGGAGCATTTGTCAAGCCAAAAGGCATGACGAGGAACTCATAGTGGCCATACTTCGTCCGAAAGACAGTTTTTGACACATCCTGTTCCTTAACTCTCAACTGGTAATACCCCGACCTTAAATCTATCTTAAAGAACACAGTTGCTCCTTTCAGCTAGTTGAACAAGTCGTCGATCCTCGGCAAAGGATACTTATTCTTCACTGTAACCTTGTTGAGTTGAAGGTAATCTATGCATAGTCTCATTGAATCATCCTTTTTCTTAACAAATAATACCGGAGCTCCCCACGGAGAATAGCTCAGTCTCACAAAACCCTTACCCGTTAACTTTTGTAGCTGAGTCTTCAATTCCTTAAGTTCTGTTGGAGCGATCCTATATGGAGCGATCGAGATAGGTGTCGTACCAGGGACTAACTCAATGCCAAACTCAACTTCCCTCTTTGGTGGTAATCTGGGCAACTCTTCAGGAAACACATCTGAGTACTTGCATACCATTGGCACTGAATTAATCTTTGCCTCCGACACTTAGGTATTCAACACAAAAGCGAGATACGAGTCATACCCTTTTCTCAAATACCCTTAAGTTGTCATAGAAGACATTACTATCGGTAGGCCATCCAGCTCACCTGATTCAATCTGGAGAACATCCCCATTTTCACATTTTAGCTGTAAAAACTTCTTTCGACAATTTACCACTATATCATGGGTAGTCAACCAATCCATACTAAGTATTATGTCAAATTCGTCAAACGACAGTAACATTAAGTTAGCCGGAAGGCAATGACCTTTAACTATCAGGGGACAATTCTTACACACTTGATCAACTAGTACATGTTGGCCTAGTGGATTTGACACCTTCACTACAAACTCAATTGACTCGACTAGCACTTTTATTCTAGACACCAATTTCATGCAAATATATAAGTGGGTAGACCCCGGATCAATCAAGGCAATAACAAGTATGTCGTAGATAAAAAAGTTACCCGTAATCATGTCATGAGACGAAGCTTCTTCACGGGCACGAATAGCGTAAGTCCTCGCAGGTGCTTTGTCCTCTGACCTCGCCGCGAAATCTCTAGGGGCACCTCGACTACTCTCCCCACTATCCGGGTTCTTCTGTGGTCTACCCCTCAAAGGGGCACTACTCGCTCTCACCTCTTGCTTTTTATTACTCTCATCCATCTCAAGACAGTCTCGAATGAAATGACCAAGTGAACCACGCCAAAAACAACCTCTTTCATTCCCTCGACACTCACCAAAGTGTTCTCTACCACACTGTGAGCACTTAGGTCTATCCGGTTGAGCACTACCAACACTCACAATAGAGGTAGTCTGAGCTTTGGGCGTCGTATGCTGTTTATTCTTGCTTCTGCCCGAATATCCCACCGAAGCATTGGATTGGGGGGTAAACTCTCTAGACCTCTTAGATGAGGATTGATTCAATTTCCCCATCTGTCTTTTCTTTGAGTCTCGAGACTCCATATCAGCTTTTCTCTTCTCCTTGGCCAACTCTTCGGCCTTACATGCTCTATCAACGAGTACTACAAACTCTTTCAACTCCAAGATGCCAACTAGCAACCGAATGTCTTCATTCAAACCGTCTTCAAAGCTTCTGCACATTGTGGCCTCTGTAGATACGCACTCTTGGGCGTACTTGCTGAGTCTTACGAACTCGCCCTCATATTCCGTCACCGTCATTCGACCTTGTTTAAGTTCTAAAAACTCTTTCCTCTTCTAGTCGACGAACCTCTTACTGATATAATTTTTACAAAATTCCTCCAAAAAGAATTCCCAAGTCACCCTTTCTCTCGGTACAACTGACACGAGAGTATTCCACCACAGGTAAGCCGAATCTCGCAGAAGTGACACTACTCATTTTATGCACTCTTCAGGGGTGCATGATAGCTTATCGAACAGTCTGACTGTGTTCTCCAACTAGAACTCAGCTCTCTCTGGGTCATCATCTTTATTTGCCCAAAATTCCTCGGCCTCATGCTTTCTAATTCTATCAATCGGGGGTTTCTCTCTTCTAACCAAATATGCTTCTTGAGGAGCTACAGGGGCAGGCTCAGGAATCGGTAGAGGTGGGGGAGGCAGAGTATTCGGATTGGCACGAAAAAACTTCATGTACCAAGCGTTTATCATTTAGAGGTAGGCCTCTCTAGTCCTCTACCCTGACTCATTGTCACATGCCTAGTCTCAACTGGCACGGTCCCTTTAGCGGGAGCCGGTGCAGTACTTTCTACATCGTCCACCATAGCTCCTTCAGGATCCATTACTATGAAAAATACAATTTATAATCGTCAGGAGTCGTCACACTATCATATTACAATTATGGCATGTATAGCTAGACTAGTACACAAGCTAGGTTAGTCCTAGAATCGACTAAATCATAGCTCTAATACCACTAAATGTAACACCCCTTACCCATATCCGACGCCGAGATAGGTACGAGGCGTTACCTTACTACAATACATGCAACATTCAAACTTAAGCCAACGAAATGCGTCCTAATTTAAAACATTTTCAAACATTGTTCTACGGTCCTTCATATAGGCCTACGGGGTCTAAAACATGATTTGGAAACAATTCAAGACCATTTTGGGTACTTGAGGAATTTCACTAAAAACTAATAAAAACAGGGCACACGTCCGTGTGGAGGGGCAACAAGCCCGTGTGGCCTCTAGACATGGTCGTGCGGATGGCCAGTGTAGTTCACATAGCCTGGGCACTTAGGGACATCCCTATGCCTCTGGTCTGTGTGGATTTCTCTTCCAAATTCGAACCTACAGGGGTTTTCACACGGCCCGGCACACATCCGTGTACTCAGCTCATGTCCCTCACACGGCCATTACACACCCGTGTCGTTGCCAGTATGCAAAAACCTTGACATTTTGTTTCTGGAGTTAGCAATCACACGGACGTGGCACGGGCCTATGTGCTAAGCCGTGTCCTTCACACGGTTGAGACACACAGCCGTGTCTCATGCCCGTGTATTTACTACTGAGCATTTATTTCTACCAATTCAAGGTGCAGGGGATACACGGCCTAACCACACACATGTGGGTTGACTGTGTGTCGCACACAGCCTAGACACATTCCCGTGTGTCTACCGTGTGGACAAAAAATAGGCTATCAACCAAGCCTCTTTGCCACCCTAAAACAAGATCAAACACATAACAAAGCCTAACAAGATTCCAATACTCATCTAATGGCCATAATTTGGCATCCATACAACTTAATTTAGTCAAAGAAACCATGCATTCAATCTATTACTCATAGCATATACAATTACTCATGCTAAGTTCTCATTCTTGGAAACATTATCTTTGCATTTCATAACTAATGGTAAATATTTGCCAATAGCTTTGGCCTTATACAAAATGAAACATTTCAATTTCAAGCCAGCATATTTGGCTCCAAAATAATATGACACTTAACAATGAATAAAGTCTTATACATGCCATATTCTCAAAATGTTAAAACTAACTATACCGTGTGCTTAGGATGATAGTGTGAACGAAGCTCACGATGTACTTTGATCCACGAGCTAACTAGGCGGCACTATAAGAAAATGGAAAGGAGAAGGGTAAGCATAAAGCTTAGTAAGTTGCAAGTAAATAAAAGACAACAAAATTACCATGCTAAGTCATACTCTCATTGCATCATGATTTATGCATGATACAAAGAATAACCACAACATGACTTACTCGTTTTCATCCATTTCTAATTATACCACATAAAAATCGAGCTCACATTTCATACGTTTCATATAGGTACCTAAATCACTCACAAGATCATCATCCTATCTCTCAATCTTAATACAACTTTAAAATTTCCCTTTGAACCATTTAGAATACGAAAGGATATTCAAAAAGCCTCAAACATAGGGTATCGAGTCGATGCCATATCCTAGACATGGTCTTACACTAGCTCACATATCAAGTCGACGCCGTGTCCTAGACATGGTCTTACACTAACTCTTAATATATTGAGGCCGATGCCATGTCTCAGACATGGTCTAACACTAGCTCTCCTCTATCCGTGCCGATGCCATGTCCTAGACATGGTCTTACACTAGCTTGTCTGTCGAGGCCGATGCCATGTCCTAGACATGGTCTTACACTAGCACTAGTATCCATGCTGATGCCATATCCCAGACATGGTCTTACACTGGCTAGTACATATACGTGTTAATGCCATGTCCTAAACATGGTCTTACACTAACACGTAACGAGGTCGACGCCATGTCCCAGACATGGTCTTACACTAGCTCTCGTATCAACCCTAATATCACGACATGAATATCTAGTCTATTCTTAAGGTTCAACCAGGTGCTATCACATGGGTTCCATGCATAATTGTAGTTATGTGTGTTATTTACCTACAACTTACCTCGATATAAAAAATGGAAAATGACCTTTCGATTCAATTGATTTGGTTGGCCTTCCCCCGGTCTAAGTTCAGATTTTGTAAATCTTGATCTATAACAATAAAAATTCACTAATTTAATCACCAATTTAATCTAAACATGTCTAGAATCATAATTTGACAAAATGACCATTTTGCCCCTAGACTTTGGCAAAATGACCATTTTACCACTGCGTTCTGAAATTGATTTTTATCGAATTTCCTTATTAACCAAGCCTAATCGAATCTTTTTCACTCTTATGGCAACCCCAATTCTCATTATTTCACAAAATTACCAATAACTTATCAACTTTACAAATTAGTCCAAATCACAAAAGTTGTTTATTTAACAACCTACATTCATTTTCCTTCATAAAGTTCCAGAAAACAACACTTATACACTCGTGGAAACACTCTAAATTTTCAACCAAATTGCAAAATACACCCCTCAATAATAGGTAGCTCATGCTACAATGGTTCCAAAAATGCAAAAATTATCAAGAAAGGACATGAGAATCACTTACTTGCAAGAGAAATACTTGGCTGAGTTTTTAAGCATTAAAAACCCTTATTTTTGCTGGTATTTTTGGTGAAAGTAGAGAAGAAATGAAGAAGATGAGAGCTAGGCTATTAGGTTATTATTAAAATGCCAAATATCTCACCTAATACACCAAAATTTTTTACTTTTATTTTCCTTATGTCTTATGGCCAGCCATGCTATTTTAAAAGGGTGAAATTGCTCATTAAAGGTCTCCAATTTTATTTCTCTATCAATTTAACTCAATTTACCAGCAAATCATAACTTTTTCCTTTTATGCGATTTAGTCCTTTTTCGCAATTAAGCCTTCAATCGCGTAAATTAATTTACCAAAATTTTTACACACCCTTACAAAAATACTTTAACACATAAAATAATGCTAAAATAATTTTTTCTAACCTCGATTAAGTGATTCCAAAATCACTATTCTAACTAAGCCTAATTTTGAGCCGTTAGAGATTTGGCACTTTTTACGAAAAAAGGCCATCAACTATCACCCTTTCAACAATTGATGCGTGAATTCTGGGCTTTTTGAATACTCTTCAATAATGTGCGAAATCGAATAGTTAGAACCTTGATAAATAAAAAATAATATTACGAAAGTGTAACGAGAACAATATTCCTTCATACTTATGATTAAAAAGAGAGTAAAAGGCTCGGCAACAAAATCCTTAAAAATCAATCAAAGAGGGGAATTAGGCACTATAAATGAAAAATAGAATAGTTTAGAGATAAAAAAATAACACGAAAGATGATCTTTAACATTTAAAAATCAGATGCAAGAGTTTACGAAAGGATTTTTGGAAAGAGGAGAAGAAAAGAAGAAAAAATGAGAAAAATCAGCAATGGCCAACAGTGACGACATGGCGGTGGTACGACAATAGTGATGGTGGAGGTTAGGTGGTGGTACGACTACCGTGTGTGGTGGAAAAAGGGATGAGATTAGAGGAGAATTGGCTTCAAAGTTGGTGAAAAATGAAGAAAAAAAAAGCCGAAAACTAATTGAGAAAGGGTGGTGGATGGTAAGAGGGGGGAGAGGAAAAATGGGAGTATCAAAAGAAAAATAGGGTTATGGGAGTGTTAGGGCCAACCATGAGTAGTCAAAAGCTTACTTTGGGTAAGTTTGGGGACAAAGGGAGTGAAACATGGATCATTAAGAAAAGTAGAAGTGAAAAGGGGGTTTTGGAAGGAAAGTTTAACTCAAACAAAAGGAAAGGGAATCTCCCCCTTCATGAAATGACTTGGACGGTAAGAGGGAGTATTGACCTTCTAGAATGGTCAATAATTGCGACAAGGATGGAAAAAATAAATAAAATAAAGTGTATAGGGATTCGAATATGGGACCTCTAGAATTTACTTAACACCCTTAACCACTTGACTACTACTTACCTTATGATATAAACTTGCGAAAGTTAATAAATAAAATTTAGGGCCTGACAACTCTACCCCCTTTAAAATAAAATTTGTCCTAAAACTTTACTTGATCCAAACAATTAAGGGTACCTGCGATGCATCATCTCTTCAAGTTCCTAAGTGGCTTCGCTAATCATCTCTTCAAGTTCCCAAGTGGCTTCGCTAACACCGTGATTCCGCCACAAGACTTTCACTAGAGGAATTTACTTCCATCTTAAATTCTTGACCTCACAATCCAAAATCTATACTAGGTCTTCCACATAAGTTAAACCGGGTCCCACCTCGACTCTTCTATCGAAATCACGTGAGATGGATCAGAACGATATCTTCTCAACATAGAAACATGGAATGCATCAAGTATGTGATCCAATTTTGGTGGTAACTCTAACTGATAAGCCACTGGTCCAACCCTCTTAAGAACTCTATATAGCCCAATAAACCTTGGACTCAACTTTCCTTTACGTCCAAATGTCAATTCTTTCCTCCACGATGAAACCTTTAGGAAGACTTCATCCCCAACACTGAACTCAATATCCCTCTGCCTTAGATTGGGGTAAGACTTGTGTAGATTAGATGCTGCTCCTAATCAATCCTGAATCAACTTCACCACATTCTCAGTTTCTTACACCAAATCTGGACCCAACACCTTATTTTCCCCCAACTCAGTCAACATAGAGGTGTACAACATTTGCGACCATATAATGCTTTATAAGGAGCCATCTAGATGCTCGATTGAAAACTGTTATTGTACGCAAACTCAGCCAACTACAATTGTTCCTCGCAATTGCTATTGAAACCTATCACATAGCCCATCAATATATCCTCTAAAATCTGTACAATCTACTTAGATTGCCTATCAGACTGTGGATGGAAAGTCATACTAAAATTCAATTGTGTCCCCAAAGCCTCATGCAACTTTTTGCAAGATCGAGATGTGAATCGAGGGTCCCAATGAAAAATAATAGACAATAGTACATCATGAATCCTCACAATATCCGAGATATAGAACCTTGCTAATATATGCAGAGAGTACTCAGTACGAACAAGCAAAAAATAGGCAGATTTGGTCAGACAATCCACTGTAACCCAAAGTGAATCTTTCTTAAAAGGGCGTCAAAGGCAACCCACTAACAAAGTTCATGGTTATGTGATTCCATTTCCATTAAAGGATCTATATAGGCTATAAAAAACATGAAGGAAATTGGTGCTCAACCTTAACATGATGACACGTTAAACACTTACTGACAAATTCAATGACATTCCACTTACGCCCTGGCCACTAATACAAGTCACTCAAATATCAGTACATCTTATTCCCTCTAGAATGCATAGCGTATGGGCTATTATGCACTTTTTGAAGTACAGTCCTCATCAACTCTCGATCACCGGGCATGCAATACCTCCCATGGAAAGACAGAACTCCCACAGAATTAAGGCGAAAGTTGGTAGTCATACCTCTATCAACCTGTCTGAGATGAGTTGTGAGAGACTCATCAGTAGATTGCTTCAATCGAATCTCATCCACTAAGGTAGACCTTACTTGTAATTCCGAAAGTAAACCCTATCATTATTCAGACTCAGCTTTGCGAGCATTGCCCTCAAATTGTTCATTGACTTCTTGCTCAGGGCATCAACAACCATATTCACCTTACCTGGATGGTACTCAATGATACAATTGTAGTCTTTCAATAGTTCAATCCACCTTTTCTTGTCTCAAGTTCAAATCTTTTTGGGTGAGGAAATACTTTAGACTCTTGTGACCGATTTATATGGTACACTTCTTACCATAGAGGTAATGTCTCCAAATCTTGGGGGAAAAAATCACAGCAACAAGTTCAAGGTCATGGGCTAGATAACTATATTTATAGGGTTTATGTTGTCTCAAGGTGTAGGCTACAACCTTACTATCTTGCATTAAAATACATCCAAGATCGGTATGAGATGCATCACTGTACACTGCATAATCCTTCCCAGACTCTGGATGAATAATAAAGGTGCTTGGGTCAGTGCGGGTTTAAGTTAATCAAAACTCTCTTGCTATTCTTTAAAAAAAAAAACATGACTTCAATCCACTAGCTATTTTGAGATTTGGTCAGTGCCCCTTTTTATCCCTTGTGTACCAATTTTTTAGCCACTAGAGCGAAGATCACGTTGGATGAGTAATCTTTATGCTCTCCAACCATCACTATCTCCCTACCACCTAGAGTCTTCAAAGTGATCATTTTAGTAGTGCAATCCAATAGGACTTGATGTTCTACCAACCAGTCCATCCTTAGAATAAGATCGAATTTGCCGAAGGGTAATTCTATTAAATTAGCCAGAAATACTTCTCCTTGGATCTCTAATGAACACCACTTATACACTTTGTTAACAGAAATACATTGTCTTAAAGGGTTAAGGACAATCACACTACTAACAGTATCCTCTACCTTAATACCCAGTTTATCAATCATTTCACACAATACATACGAATGAGTTGACTCAATATCGATTAGAGTAAAATATGGTACGGTATTAACAGTAAAGGTACCTGCTATGACGTCAACAGTGTCATAGCGCCTAGCTACATACACGAGTGCCGGCTGTCTAGCATAAACTCGATTACCACCTTGACCTTGGCCTCTCTAACTCTACCCACCATTACCGTCCCTATTCAGACCTTGGTTCCTCGGAGGTTGCTGTCTAACTCTTAGGTTCTAAGCATGATTCTGATCTGGTGCTAGCATCTACTTGTTATGACGTGGACAATCTTTGATCTTGTGCTCCAAAGATCCATATCCTAAGGATGCACCCAAACTCCTTCAATATTCTCCAGGATGCCTCTTATCACAAGTGGCACAATATAGGGCTCTCCTACTATCAACAGTAGCAACAAGATTTTGCCTAGGTAGAACGTCTCGGGCACACTTATTAGGTTGAGAGCCTGAATAGTGGGACAAGCATCTCTCTTGGTAGAGATTCTAGGTCTACCCTTCGATTCATGTTCCAAACGATTAACTTCCTCCACAATCAAGGTTTTATCCACTAACACTTGGAAAACCCTTTCTTGTAGAGGGGCCACTTGCATCACCAACTCATACCTCAGCCCATTCTCAAATTTGACACACTTGTCTTGCTTAGTCACGACCATCCCTTGAGTATAGCAACTTAACCATAGAAGCTCAACCTCATATTCAACCATAGATCTATCCCTTTTTTTTAGCTCAATGAACTCCAGTCAATGGACCTCAACATATTGCTTCCCTACATACTTGTTTTAGAAAGCCTCAAGAAAATATTCCTAAGTCAGTCTATCAGCTTGGGTACCTCTTACAATGACTTGCCACCAGCAGTATGCCTCATCCATCAATAGCGAAACTGTTCCCCTCAATTTTTGCTCTTGGGTACACTCCACGTCGTCTAGAATTCTCTCCGTAGCCTCAAGCCAATATTCAGCCACAGTGGGGCTTATCCTAGCAACGCCTCTAAATAACTCAACTTGCTTAGTACAGAGCCTTTCAATAATGGTCCCGCGATTTCCAGATCCACTTTAGGCCCCGACGACACCCTATAGCACCTTAAGCATGTCCTATGACACAACATCGTTAGCAGGCTCCTGATGATCCTCTATAGTGCAAGTATTCTTGACCTGATTAGCCACAGGTTTGAGTTCAGTCACGGGTTCACGTGAGTGCACTTGCAACGTAGACAAATTTTTATGCAGTTTTATCCGACAATTAGAAACAAATTTTATTTATCAGTTCAAAATGTTTTAGTTCTTAAAGGTTTGTTTCTAAGTATCAGTATCTATAGTTTTCAGAATCTATAGTTTCATAGTATGTCTTTCAAAGCTTATAGTTTTCAGAACATAATTTTTAGAATCTAAAGTATACTACAGTCTCATATCAAAGTTTAATAGAAAAAAAGTACTTATTTGGGCCAGCTATAGAGTCTCTATATTTTTTAGAACAAAATCAAATATGAAATTTTAACTAAGTATGGATGTTTCCCCAAAATACCCTTTTTTGCATGCATTTCAAATCTTTTGCCATAGTCTGAGTGTTTGAATTGGGCTCTGATACCATTAAATGTAACCCATTAGACCCAACCTAGACGTTATAAATATATCTCGAAGGTCATATTCGCCATGACAATTGCACAAAAAAAATGTTTAAAAATTTCTCTTTAAAATTTATTTGACAAATCATTGTTAATACCTGTTTAAAGTAAAAATCGAATTTAGTTGGTATCTTTTCTTTGGTAAAACTTAAGTATTGTGATTATTTATTAAAAATGTCATAATTTACCTAAGACATTGTAGCAGACAAAAATAAAAAAATTTATTATTTATTTTACAAACATAAATTAATCATACAACTCGTAAAAAATAGTAGTCTCGTAAATAGATGTGTCAAATTTTAAAAAACAGAATATTAATTGTGAAAATCGTCCTTATTGAGTTTAAGTTATGTCATAATTATGAAAGTCTATTGTAAATTATCATTTTCTCAAACCATTTAAATGATAGCTTTTAAATCCAAATCATGCAGAACAATTCCTAAATCAAATCCGAGTCTCAAAACTAAAAACCAAACCAAAGTCCCAAAACTAAAGTCCACAGAAAATAAACACACCCCAAAATATCAATTGCCAATAATAGTAGAGTTAACTGAAAAATGATTGAGAGCGCCTCCGTAGCCGAGCCCATCCTAACCTCAATTATCTGAAAATCATAATTTAAAATGGTGTGAACTTTAAGAAGCTCAGTGTGGGTCTCCAATAATAACAATCATAGAATAGTTCATATCAACATTAATTTCAAATAGATCATAACACAAATATTCAATAACAAAATCAGATATGGCAAAATGCGATATTAAGATGTTAATGCAATGCTTTTAAAAAAATAGTGTAGATTTTGAAAAAAGAACTTACCCAGCTCTGCTACACACCAATAAGAGTTCCCCAGAACTTATCCATCCAACATCACACCAATAAATGTTGACTAGCCACTAGATAGTGCAGACATGCTACAAGAAACAAATTAGTGTGGTCGAACCACCAGATATTTGCAGATTTACTGCCAGATATAGAATAACATGGATATGCCACCAGAAAATGTAGATTTACTGTAGATACTTCCTCCATACATTTTTCCCACCCCATGCATATGTTCTGGCAACAAAATACATTTTTCAGTAGCATGCTTTACGTACAAATTAGATTATAAGAATATGGCATGCTTAACATGCAAATCCATATATCAGATTTGGTAACAAATGTTATTTTCATATAAATCAGAATATCATTTTTTATGAGTCATAAATCACATGACATGAGTAATGGAAATCACATATTAACATATATCACAGAATCATCTAATAAACCAATCACATCATGGATATCAAAGTTTCAAGATTTTACTGACTTGATATCCTCATTTATTGATTTTTATCGATTTCTATGTATACACTTATATTCACAGATACTTTTATTTCAAGAATCATATAATAAAAAATAATACATTTAAAATATCACTACCAAATAATGCAAGTTTGTCATGTAAAATACCTAGTAACCAAACTCTTTCTATCAAAAATATATAAAATGATATGGATGGTTCATGTAAGCATTGTTTAAAGTGGACGTGGGTAGCTTGCTTCTATTTTGAGTTTATGCTTGTGCTAGTCGAGTTTCAGCGATTCCAACACCCTATGAAAGTCGATAGGTCGCTTAGCTTTCTCGTGATAGGAGACTGGGGAAGAAAAGGAGCTTATAATCAATCCCAAGTGGCCTTTTAGATCCCTTTTTTTTCTATTTACTGTAAAAGTTAATACTTTGTTTACATTGCAAATATATAGATTGATGAAAAATTAATATCTGGTGCATGTGCATGGAATACATTGTATTGTTGGTAGATGGGGAAGGTTTGCGAGAAACTAGGCATAGATTTTATGATCTCAACTGGAGACAATTTTTACGAGAAGGGGTTGGCTACCCCCTATGACCCTCATTTCAAACACTCGTTTACCAATATCTATAGTGCTAACAGCGTGGAAAAGCAATGGTATAGTGGTAAGCACCAATATTGACTACTTATTTTCATTTGGGGATTCACATTTTCCTTCTTTTTTGATGTGACTATGTATATATTATATAATGTAATAGTTTTGGGCAACCATGATTACAGGGGAGATATGCAGGTGCAGTTGAGCCTCATTCTGAGGAAGATCGATAACAGATGGCTTTGCCTACGATCTTTCCTCTTTAACACAGGTAAAAAAATGTGAATACTTTGTTTGAAAAGCAATGATCTTACCAAAATTTATAAAAATAAACAGAAATAGCAGAATTATTCTTCATAGACGACCCCGTTTGTTGATGAGTACTCCAAAAACCCAAAGCACCAAAAGTTTGACTAGATAGGGGTGATTCCTAGGAATAAATACCTCACCCAGGTTTCGAAGGAATTGAGATGCGCACTGAAGGAATCAATTGGTAAGTGGAAGATAGTGATTGGGCATCATCCCATTAGAAGCATCGGGCACCATAGTCAAACCAAGGAGCTCATCACCCTGCTTCTACCTATACTTGAGGTGAACTAACTCTACCTAATTAAGGTATAATTTGCTGCCAAAGCTAGGTTATAACAATTAATTAATTTGGCATTGCAGGCATACAATTTAGATATGTACATAAACGGGCATGATTATCGCTTGCAACACTTGAGTAGCATCACAAGGTAAATTCAATAAGAGTGAGTGCCTCCTCAAATTAAAATAATATTGGTTGAGGGTAAATGTGTTTATGATTATAAATGTAGCCTACTCTAGTTTTTCACCAGTGAAGGTGGTTCGAAGGCATGGAAAGGTGATTTTGATTATTTAGACGGGGTGGTGAATGATGAAATCAAATTTTATTATGATGGCTAAGGATTCATGTCTATTGAGCTTACTCCCACTGATGCTAGGATTGCCTTCTATGATGTTTCCAGCAACGTTCCGCATAACTTCAATTCCAACCAACTCTACTACACTTACAGTACTGAAATGTAGGAAATATTAGAATAATGATGGATGAAATGAATCATTTGAGTTTTAGATCACTCCACTCTATATATTATCCGCACAAAATGTGATCCAAATGTCTTATTGATTGGCCTGCCCTTTATAAGAAGCATCCAAGACTGATTGATAATAAGCTATGAATTTTTGTGCATAGGGCAGCTAGTGGGTTAAAAGTAGGATTCTAATTCTTAATTCAGATTCAGGATAAACTAGAAATAATATTGAGAAAAGTTTAACAAAGAAACTGAACTAGAAAAAAACCTAAGCTTCAAAAACATAAGAATCCCATGTAGCCCTTTGTGGCCGGTAGAAATTGAAGTAAAAAGCAAACTATTAGAACTGAAAAATTTGATGTAAAACTTAATAAATCAGGATTTATCATGTCAGATCATCAAGAACAAATCAAAAACAAAACTAGATACGGAAGCGTATTTCAATCCATTAATATCTTCAAATCTTCGAGTCTTATGGTTTTGATCTTCTAGATTAACACAGGAGTAACTTAGAGAATGCGACTCTTTCTTTTCTAAAGATGAGATGTCAGAAATGTTACGTATGTGTAATTTGGGAACATTAACATTTGCACATTAACCCTTACTTCCAATCAACTCATCATCCATTAGAAATTAGTTACCGAAGTATTTGCACATATTTGGTTTATACTTTATTTAATAATAACATGTAATTAATCTTGTTTTATATGTGACTTCATATGTTTCCAACAATATCCCACTTGGACCACATATATATAGTAATTACTTTAAATTAAATGTCATTATATAACCTTATGAGCTCAAAATTTTACTATCATATCCAAAAGGTATTCCAAACAATCTCGTCTACTAATTATGTTAACATAGAACCAATGCTACTTTCGTTACATATATCATAACTAAATTCATCCCTGATCACGTATATTAACACAACTAAATAACATAAATCAAGTATGAATGTGTAGCATGGAAATTACATGCAATGTCATCTAAACATCTCTATTTCCAACTGGTCCTTTTTAACCCTTTATGAGATCAAACCTTACCAAAATCAAAATGTGAATAAAACAAATAAATCTTATTTATGTAGAAAACAACACTAAAAACATAAACTGAAATAACCAAAAATGTGTCTAATAAAAAAATCATTTAAAATTACCTACTCCCACTCAAATTGAATTTCTTGAAATGACATTACACCCATATGAGCAGTATGCTTATAAAAACCTCGGGTGGTAGGCCTTTAGTGGATCCACAATCATGGAGTTTGTCCCAATATGTTTTATAAACACCTGACCACTCTAAACTCTTACTTTAACAACCAAGAATTTGAAGTCTACGTGCTTTGAATTTGATGTGCTCTTATTGTTATTAGAATAAATTACTATAGCTTGTTATCACAATTTGTACCTTGGTGATAAAATTTTACATCTATATTCCATTAAAATCGAAGTCTGTATACATGAAAATAACTTATCAAACCCCCAATATGTAAGCATCTAACATTTTATTTTCTGAAGGTAATGTGTGAACCATTTGGTTGCTTTCTATTGTTCCATACCCGAATTGCTTAAATATTCATACAACATCGCAACAATGTACTTAATATTTGAACACATACAAACTTGAACATACATTAGACTTCCCACTACTGAAATGTAGGGAATCTTATGCATTTTTATAATCTCAAAATCATTCTTGGGGCATTAATTAAGATTATTCTTACTCCCATTAAACTTTTGATTTATGCAATCATTAACCAAAGTCATCTTGAAACTAAATGAGATAATCACTTGGTGAATATTGTAATACCTCTGTCAAGAGGCCTGCTTAAGCTTATAGATGAATTTCTTTAATTTGCAAACCATTGAATTGTTGAATATGGTGCCCTAAGTGTAGTATATTCGTTTTGTATACTTGTATTTTTCAAAAAATTTGGTTTAATAATAACATCTATTAATTACAATAATACCCTTTGTATATTGTCCCCAATGTTTTTGCATGTAAAGCAAAACGGAAACAAATGTTGGCTCACTAGCTATCTAATATTTAACTAATACTAAGTGGTTGTACGTGGTCAAATTGTAAAAGACAACTTGTATTAGTAGATGAACCTAAACTTATCCATAGTATAATCGAAAATGAGCTAACCGATTGAAAAATTAATGTTGTCTATCAAGTCCAACTGGGGAGATGTTTTATCTTGAGCATTGGAGCAAATGACTCTCAAAAGGTAGAAACATAGATGTGACTAATTGGAATTGTAACACCCTATTCTCGACCTAATCGTCGGGTCCGATCACCACATTCAAATGTTTGTTAATGATGTTTACAAGACAACTTTCAAGATATATAATGGACACTACCTTCAACCTTTTAGAGTTTATTGATTTCAATCTTCAAAGTTATTTAAGCGATATGTGATAAACTAGCACGCATAATTTGTGTTATTTCATACTTATTTTAACTTGTTTTTAAGTGAAACTAAGTCATTAAGCCATTTAACTATTGCATGTGTTGTAGCTAGGTCTAATGTTAGTTTTATGTTTAATCCGATGTTTTTCTTGCCATTTGAGTTTTAAGTCTTGATGATACTTAATATATTGTGCAATGTTTATGGAGGTGAATCAAAAGACCCAAAGTGGTTGAAAAAAGGATAACGCCGCAAGTGAGATGATCTGAGTTTGAAACGTTTTATGCTGACTTGGTGTGCTACTTGGTGACCAAATACATGGCCACAACGAGGAAAGGAACTTAGTCATGACCATACCACCTGTTGAGGTATGAAAGAAGGAACTTAGTGGTAGATGTCACCGTGTACAAATGGTGAACTCACAATGTCGAGAAACATGATCTTGGAAGGCAACCAATAAAGGGTAGTGTCACGTTGTGGAAGTTGTTAAAGTTGCGACACCAAATCATTTGGTTGTGGGGAGAAGGATTACGTGGTCACGATGACGAAGCCTTAAACCAAATGTTGAGAACACTATGGTCGCAACGTTGTAATAGCTGAGGTCGCAACATCGCCCTACAAATCTAAGCTCAGTAACAATTACCAATGGCAACTAAGTGGAAATTGTAGCTTTAGTCTTTATGACCCATTTTAACAAGGGCAAATTGGTCAATTGGCTCATCTCTATATAAACCATTTTCTCATCAAAATTAAGGGAAGAAAAAGAGTTAGGAGAAATTCTTAAAGAGACATTCATAAAGAGTTAGGATAAATTGTTAAAGAGAAATTCATAAAGAGTTTTCAAATTTCCATAGAACATTTTATGGTTTTGGTTTAAATTTGAATATGGAGTAGCATGGACTACTTTGCAACATACTTTTCCAAATTCGATCTTCAATATTTGGCTAAGCATTTCTAAACTCTTATTTATTTTTGCTTTGCTAACTTTTATTATTAAAATGCATGTTTGTGTGATGAATGCCATGTTGAACCAAATCTCTGATGGTTAATTGGAATATTAGCTCTAAGAATTGTTGATGAAAGACCCCTTACCGGAGTCCGATACCGAGACAGGGTACGAGGCATTACCAGACTTAAACATAACCAACCGTACAAAATCAGGCCATAAAATTTCATTCAATTCAAAACCATCCATACACATGCATATCATCCCTTATACGGACCTACGAGGCCCTAAACATACATCGAGAGTGGTTCAGGACTAAACCGGGAACTTTGGAACACTTAGAAAATTTCCATGTTTTGGAGAGTCACACGCCTGTGTGGGTAGAACGTGTGGTCATACACGCCCGTGTGGCTCAAGACACGCCCATGTCCTCAACCCGTGTAACTCGCTATTTATGATGTCATCAGCAAAATAGGGTCACATGGCCAAGTCACACGTCAGTGTGCTAGGCCGTGTAGCGAATTTAATTTTCGTATTTAAGGTGCAGACTTCACACGCCCTGGGCACACGCCCGTGTTCCAGGCTGTGCCATCCACAGGCTGAGACACACGTCCTTGTCTCTGCCCGTGTGCTCCATACAGGGCAATTTGTTTCTCAAAATTAAGCTGCAGGGGACACACGGCCTACTCACACGCTCATAGGGCTGACCGTGTGCCACATACGTCCTAGACACACGCCCGTGTGTCTACCGGTGTGGACAAAAATAAGGCTATTTACCAAGCCATTTGCCACCCTGAAACTCATACACTCCAACACCAATTCAAAGGCACAAATCATAGCATTCTAAGGCAACCATAGTATCCACAACCAAGACATCAACACATCATTCTCATGCCAATTCTATCACACTCAAACCAAAACATACTCATCAACCTAATCATGCAAATTACTACATCTATGAAATTCATCATCATGTGATTAAACTTATAAGCAATATTAGCCAATTTTCCATGGCCTTATACAAAATGAACATTCATCAAAATAAGCCAACATGTTTGGCCAAATCAAATATGACACATAACAAAATAACCAAGTCCTTATACATGCCATACTCAAATTGTTGAGACAAGCTATACCAAATGTTCCAATTGATAGTGTGCTCAAGTCTCCAACATCCTTCGATCCTCGAGCTAGCTTGGTGATACTATAAGAAAATGGAAAAGAAAGGGGAGTAAGCATAATACTTAGTAAGTTTGCATGTAAATAAATAACAATATTAACCATGCATTATTATACACATATTATAGTATAATTTATCATAATGGCATCAAGTATCATAGAAACATTTAAAATCATGCCATTTATATAATATACGACAAAACTCATGATCATAATTCATTCGTTCATTCACTTCTTACCAAGGTCTCATCGATTTATAATCTCAATGCTTATGAGCGTTGTATACATACCTGTACCCTTTCAACATGATCATAACTTGTCATTTCTTTAACATTATCTTTGATTTACCCATTGAACCGCTTGGAATACTAAAGGACACCCGGGAAATCTCATACACATAGTGAGATACCAATGCCATATCCAAGATATGGTCTTACATGGGATCACATATCGATGTCAATAGCCCAGGTACGGTCTTACATGATGTCTCATATCGATGCTATATCCCAGATATGGTCTTATACGAAGTCTCATTTCGAAGCCATGTCCTAGGTGTGGTCTTACACGAAATGACATGCTGATGCCATATCCTGTATATGGTCTTATACTGGATCTCAACAACCCTAATGTCATGACATTTGTATCCTAACTATTCTTATGATTCAACCAGGATTTTGAGTATCAAATCTTCGTCGAATTGTCATCGTGTCATCATTAATCAAATTCACAAAAACAATTATACAATTCATGTAATATTAATGCAATAAATATATAATAATATAATGTTCGTTATTTACACACAAACTTACCTCGGTACCAAAATATGCCTAATTATTCAATTTAGTCCACAACCTCGTTCTTTCCTCGGTTTAGGTCCGGACTCTGTTTTTCTTTATCTATAATAGCAAATTTCACTCATTTAATTATCACATTATCCAAAACAGTCCACAAATCATACTTTGGCAAAATTTTAGTTTTCCCGCTAAACTTTTACATATTTACAAATTAATCCCTAGGCTCGTAGAACAAAATGTACACATTTTCTTTCTTACCCAAGCCTAGCCGAACCTATCTCATGCTTATAATAGCCCACATTTTCTTTCAAATTAGATTTTTACCACCTATTTTACAACTTTTACAAATTGGTCCTTTTTAGGTGTTTTCATCAAAAATCACTTAATAAAAGATGTTTATCACACATCAAACTTTCAAAATCTATCATGAAACCTCAAAACACATGCATGTCACACATGGGTAAATTTTTGAACATGAACCCTAGCTCAAATATATGGTACAAATAGGTAAATCGGGTTACGAGGACTTCAAAAATGTAAAGAGCATTAAAAACTGGGCTAGGATGCACTTACTATCAAGCTTGAGAGTTGAAGAAACCCTAGCTATGGTGTCCTTGTGATTTTCGGCCAAGGTGGGAGAAAGATGAACAAATTTTTAGTTTATTTTACCTATTTATTCTTTTATTAACTAAATAACCAAAATGCCCTTTTAGCCTTTCTTTGAAATTTTACCCTTCCATGTCCATTTTTGTCAAAAAATATAGAAATTGGGAAAATTTCTATTTAAGGAACATTAATTAAGATTCCAATGCAATTTCATACTTAAAGCTTCTAGAATTTCCTATTTTGCAACTTTTGCAATTTAGTCCTAAAAGTCAAATTGGACACTTATTCACAAAATTTCTTCATGAAACTTTCACACAATCATGCAAACATGTCATAGACCTCATATATATCATAAAATAAAATATTTCTACTTCGAATTTATGGTCTCGAAACCACTATTCTGACTAGGCCCAAAATCAGGATGTTACAACTCTCCCCCCTTAGGGATTTTCGTCTCTAAAAATCTTACCGGTAAAAAGGTTTGGGTACTGTTTTCTCATGGCCTCTTCAGGTTCCCATGTAACCTCTTCAACCCCATGTCTTTGCCACAACACTTTCACAAGGGCATTATTTTTGTTCCTCAATTGCTTAACTTCCTGTGCTAAGATCTTGATCAGTTCCTCACTATATGTCATATCCGGTTGAATCTCAACCTCGGTTCGAGAAATGCAAAGGGTCTGATCGGTATCGGTGAAACATAGACACATGAAACACATCATGGATCCTTTCCAACTCAGATGGCAAAGCTAACTGATATGCTACCGATCCTATCCTTTCAGTAATCTTATACGGTCCAATAAAACGCGGACTCAACTGGCCTTTCTGGCCAAATCTGAGAATTTTCTCCCATGGTGACACTTTCAAAAATACCTTATAACCAACTTGAAACTCAATCTCTTTCCGTTTCAAATTCGCGTAGGACTTTTGTCTATCCAAAGTGGCTTTCCAACAATCACGAATCACTTTTACTGTCCCTTCAATTTCTCTAACCAAATTGACCCCGTGAATCTGACTTTCTCTAAGTTCGATCCAATACAAAGGAGTCCGACACTTACAGCTATATAATGCCTCATAAGGCGCCATTTTCAAAGAGACAAATTCTACCAACGGTAAATACTTTTCCCAACTACCTTGAAATTCAAGAACACAACACCGAAGAATGTCTTCAAGAATTTGAATTACTCTCTTAGACTGACTGTCAGTTTGCGGATGGAAAGCGGTACTAAAATTCAATTTTGTACCTAAAGCTTCCCGTAACTTTTTCTAAAACTACAATGTGAACCTCGGATCTCTATCCAAAATAATAGACATAAGTACTCCATGAAGTCTCACAATCTCAGAAATATTCAAGTCGACTAGCTTATCAAGTAAATAATCGGTATGTACCATAATACAATAAGTCGACTTAGTTAGCCTATCAACAACAACCCATACGACGTCTTTCTTCCTCGGGGTCAAAGGCAAACCTGTTACGAAGTCCGTCGTAATTTTATCCCATTTCCACTTGGGTACCATCACTGGCTAAAGCAAACCCGAAAGGACTTGGTGTTTGGCCTTTACTTGTTGACAAATCAAACACTTTGATACAAACTCAGAAATATCTCTTTTCATGCCAGGCCACCAATATAATTTCTTCATATCATTGTACATTTTCACACTTCCCGGATGAACTGACAGGAAACCACTGTGTGCCTAGTTAAAAATTTTTTGAATCAACTCAGCATCTTTCGGGATGCAACTCTACCTTGGAACATCAAACAATCATCAGCCCCAATTTGAAAACCTGAATCACTATTCGATTCACACTGAATTCTTTTGGCTTGCAAATCACTATCACTTCTCTAAGCTTCACAAATTTGTTGAAGAAATATTGGTCTACCTTTTAACTCAGCTAGAATGGAACCATCATCAAACAAAGTCAGGCTCGTATTCATAGCTCTCAAGGAAAACAAAGATTTCCTACTCAAAGCATTGGCGACCATATTCGCCTTACTTGGATGGTAATCAATCACCAACTTATAATCTTTTAACAACTCAAGCCATCTCCATTACTGTAGATTCAAATCCTTTTGAGTAATCAAGTACCTTAGACTTTTGTGATCAGTATAAATGTGGCACATCTCACCAAACAAATGGTGTCTCCAAATCTTTAAAGCAAACACAATGGCTGCTAGCTCTAAGTCATGCGTTGGATAATGTAGTTTCAACTGTCTCGAGGCATACGCTATTACCTTGCCTTCTTGCATAAGTACATAGCCCAATACATTCAAGAATGCATCACCATAGACCACAAATTCTTTTCTTGGTTCAAGTTGTACTAAAACTGGAGCCTCAGCTAATAATGCCTTTAGTTTCTCAAAACTCTGTTGGCACTTTTCTGTCCATTTAAACTTGACATATTTCTATAACAACCTCGTCATCGGAGTAGCAATCATGGAAAATCCTTTAACAAACCATCTGTAGTAATCGATTAAGCCTAGGAAGCTTCTAACCTCTGACACATTCCCCGGCGGTTCCCATTCAACAATAGTCGAAATCTTACTCAGGTCAACTCTAATACCATTACCCGAAACAATATGCCCCAAACATCTGACTTCTCAAGGCCAAAATTCACTTTTACTAAACTTAGCATACAACTGCTTGTCTCTCAATGTTTACAATACCATTCTCAAGTGCTCGGCGTACTCGGTCTCATCACGAGAATAATCTAGTATATCATCAATGAAAACAACAACAAATTTATCCAAGTACAGTCAGAAAATACGATTCATTAAATCCATAAATATTGCAGGAGCATTCGTTAAACCAAAGGGCATGACAAGGAATTCATAATGACCATACCTTGTCCAAAATGCAATTTTTGGCACATCTGGCTCCTTCACTCTCAACTGGTAGTAACCAGACCTCAAGTCTATCTTTGAAAACACTATGGCTCCCTTCAATTGGTTAAACAAATCATTCATCCTTGGCAAAGGATACTTATTCTTTATGGTTACCTTATTGAGCTGTCGGTAGTCGATGCAAAGCCTTATAGATCTATCCTTCTTTTTCACAAATAGTACCTGTGCACCCCACAGAGAATAACTAGGTCTCGCGAAACTCTTACCCGTTAACTCTTGTAACTAAACTTTCAACTTTTTTAATTTTGTCGGAGCCATTCTATACAGAGCAATCAAAATAGATGCAGTACCAAGAATTAATTCAATACCAAATTCAACTCTCTAATAGGAGGCAATCTAGGCAACTCTTCCGGAAACACATTCGGATATTCACATACTATCTGCACTGGTTCAATTTTCAACTCAGACTCTTTCGTATTCAGTACAAAGGCAAGATAAGCTTCATAACCATTCCTTATACATTTCTGAGCAGTCATAGAAGAAATCACTACAGGAAAGTTATCCGATTCACTTGATTCAACTCGAAGGATATCCCCATTTTCACATTTCAGTTCAATAAATTTTCTTTCACAATTTACTATCACATCATGAGTAGTTAAGCAATCCATACCAAGAATTACGTCAAATTCATCAAATAGTAATAGCATGAGATTAGCTGGAAAACAGTGACCTCTAATCATCAAAGGGCAATTCTTACATACTTTGTCAACTAACACATACTTACTATTGGGTTTGACACTTTTATCACATATTCTGTAGATTCAACAGGCATATCCATACTAGACACCAATTTCGTACAAACATACGAATGGGTAGATCCTTTATCAATCAAAGCAACAACAGAAGTATTATAAAGAGAAAATGTAACACCCCTAACCCGAAACCGTCATCAAAATCGAGTACGAGGCATTACCGGACTCAGAACAACATTTACAGAAATAACCCATGATTAGTTGCAGAATCACATACAAATTCAGCTCATAATCACCCTTATCAAGGGTTTTCAAACACATTACAGACATTACAGAGGTTACCAAAGCTACTAACAGTAGGGTAGCCGAAGCTATAATCAGTAATAGTACAGAAGTTAACTACGGGCCTACTCACACAAGCTGATAGGTGTCTGCAACACATGCAAGACTACCTAGCACCTGGGTAACTATAACAGTCAGAACAATGGGCCCCAAGTGACCTGTCACCTATATCTATGTCTATTCCTACTTGCTCAATCGGGATTTACAGACAATACAACTTTCCATATATTCAATGGTAGTATCCAATATTCAATCACCTCACAGAGCAATTATCAATGTATCATCATACAAGTAATTATTTAAACAGAACTAATCGAATTCGCTAGAATTACAAATAACTTACCTGGATGTCAAAAGATTTACTTCTTGAATTTAATCGAGGATTTTCTCTTTTCCCCGATCACGGGCTCTCTCAGACTTTTCTTGATCTAAATGCATACACATACACGGATATCAATTATTTATTTCAATACGGTCACAATTCACATTTGGGGTAAATTTCCAAATTTACCCCTCAACTTTACAATAATTACAATTTAGTCCCATAACACAAAAATCTCAATTCCTTTTTTCTAAGGGCTTATAAAGCCCATTTTCACAATTATGACTCTCAAATATTCATTACTTCACACATTTAGGAACAGTTTGTAATTTCTACAAATTAGTCCATTTTCATGTATTTTCATTCACTTTCATCCCATAAAACATGCATATGACACTTAAACCTTCCATTATCTACCATTAGTGAGCTAAACATACTCAAAAAATCACAAATGGGTAAATTTTTAGACCTCTATTTTTCTTTAAATAAATGGTAGAAATGAGAAATTTAAGCTTCAATGAGCCCAAAAATACAAAATTAATTGAAAATGAGACTAAATTGCACTTACAATGAAGCTTGGAAAATCAAATAACCCCTGCTATGGAGGCTTCAAATTTTCGACAGCACATAAGGAGAAGAATGGGGATGATGATGATTTATTTTAATGGGTTTTGTCATTATTCACTAATGACTATTTTACCCTTCAAGCCATTTCTTAAGATATTTTTCCCATGCATGCCCATAATTGTCCATAACACTCACTAATTGTCTTATTACCACATAAAAGCTTCCTATTTCATGTGACAATTCAATCAAGTCCAATTATCATCTAATAGGCACATTTTGAACTTTTCTCAATTTAGTCCTTAATCAGCAATTAAGCATCAATACAGTAAATTTTTAAACAGTATTTTCACACCAGTATTCAATCAAACATATATCATCAAAAATTCACATAATTAAAAATTTTCACTTCGAATTTGTGGTTAAAAAACCACTATTCTGACTAGCCCCTAATTCGGGTTGTCAAAGAAAAAGTACCTGTAATCACATCAGAAAATAAAGCCTTTTCGCGAGCGCGAATGGTGTAAGTCCTCGCAGGTGCTCTACTCTCAGATTTCACAGCCAGCTCTCTAAACACACCCTTTCTACTCGCTCCAATTCCCGAATTTCTCTGTGGTCTCCTTTTACTAGCGGTGTTACCCGATCTCATACTCTGAAACTTCTTTTTTTCTACCTTTTCGGGGAAATCTCTAATAAAATAATCTGGGGAGCCATACTTGAAACAAGCTCTATCATTAATTCAGCACTCTCTGAGGTGACGTCTACCACAATGTGAAAACTCTGGTTTACTCAGTCGAGCATTACCAACACTAGCAATTGAAATAGTCTGAGCTTTCGAAACTGAGTACTACTTAACCCTATTTCTATTGGAGAGCCCACCTGAAGCACTTGATCAAGTAGTGAACTCTCTCAATTTCTTGGATGAAGATTGGAATGACTTACCCAACTGTCTTTTCCTCGAGTCACAAGACTCAATTTTAGCTTTTCTTTTCTCTTTAGCCAATTCCTCGGCCTTGCAAGCTCTCTCAACAAGTATAATAAACTCTTTTAATTCTAGGATGCCAACCAACAATTGAATGTCTTCATTTAACCCATCCTCAAACCTCTTACACATGATGGCATCAGTAGATACACATTCTCAAGCGTATTTGCTAAGTCTCACAAATTCCTGCTCGTACTCAATTACAGTCATTCAACCTTGCTGTAATTTAAGAAATTCCTTTCTCGTCTGATCAATAAACCTCTGGCTAATATACTTCTTATGGAACTTTTCCTGAAAAAAATTCCTAAGTTATCCTCTCTGTTGGCATAACCAACACAAGGATGTTAGACTATTGGTAAGCCGAATCTCGCAGGAGTGATACGACACATTTCATGCATTCTTTTGGTATACATGACAACTCATCAAAAACCCGAATAGTATTTTCAAGCCAAAATTCTGCTCTTTTTGAATCATTATCTATATTAGCTCGGAATTCTTCTGCCCCTTCCTTTCAGATTCTATCAAACGGAGGCTTTTCCTTTCTTAACATTTCTATAACTTGGGGAGCTATAAGGGTAGGTTGAGGGTTTGGAGGGGTGGAGGTCGAACAGCCAGATTCGTGCGAACGAACTTGGTAAATCATTCATTCATTACTTGGAAGAAGGCTTCTTGAGCCTCTCCTCCCTAACTCACTGTCACGGGTCCATTCTCTGGCGGCACTGCCCCTTTAGCGAGAGCAGGTGCATTACTTTCAACATTATCCGCTACTGCTCTGTCGGGATCCATTTACTATATAAAAACACATTTTAAAATCTTCAAGAGTCATCACACTATCATAATATATGTATGGCATGTATATTAGACTCTTGCTCACGCTACGTAGTCCGAGAACTGACTAAATCGTAGCTCTGATACCACTAAATGTAACACCCCTTACCCGAGTCCAACGCCGGGACAAAGTACGAGGCATTACCGAACTTAAACATAACCAATCATACAAAATCAGGCCATAAAATTTTATTCAATTCAAAACCATTCATACACATGCATATCATCCCTTATACGAACCTACGAGGCCTTAAACAAACAACGGGAGTGGTTTAAGACTAAACAGAGAACATTGGAACACTTAGAAAATTTTAATGTTTTCGAGAGTCACATGCCCCTGTGGGTAGGTCGTATGGTTACACACGCCCGTGTCCTCAAACCGTGTAACTCTCTGTTTATGACGTCATCAGCAAAATAGGATCACACGGCCAAGTCTCACGTCCATGCGCTAGACCATGTGACAAATTTAATTTTCGCACTTAAGGTGCAGACTTCACATGCCCTGGGCACACGCCCGTGTTCCAAGTCGTGTCATCCACACGGTTGAGACACATGCCTATGTCTCTGCCCGTGTGCTCCGTACTGGGCATTTTGTTTCTCAAAATTAAGTTGTAGGGGACACACAGCCTATTCACACGCCCATAGGGCTGACCGTGTGTCACACACGGCCTAGACATACTTCCGTGTGTCTACCCGTATGGACAAAAATAAGGTTATTTACCAAGCCATTTGCCACCCTAAAACTCACACACTCTAACACCAATTCATAGGCACAAATCATAGCATTCTAAGGTAACCATAGTATCCACAACCAAGACATCAACACATCATTCTCATGCCAATTCTATCACACTCAAACCAACACATACTCATCAACCTAATCATGCAAATTCCTACATCTATGAAATTCATCATCATGTGATTAAACTAATAAGTAATATTAGCCAATTTTCCATGGCCTTATAAAAAATGAACATTCATCATAATAAGCCACCATGTTTGGCCAAATTAAATATGACACATAACAAAATAACCAAGTCCCTATACATGCCATACTCAAAATGTTGAGACTAGTTATACCTAAATGTTCCAATTGATAGTGTGATCAAGTCTCCGACGTCCTTCGACCCCGAGCTACCTTGGCGATACTATAAGAAAATGGAAAAGAAAGAGGAGTAAGCATAATACTTAGTAAGTTTGCATGTAAATAAATAACAATATTAACCATGCATTATTATACACACATCATAATATAATTTATCACAATGTCATCAAGTATCATAGACACATTTAAAATCATGCCATTTATATAATATACGACAAAACTCATGATCATAATTCATTCGTTCATTCACTTCTTACCAAGGTCTCATCGATTCATAATCTCAATGCTTATGAGCATTGTATACATACCTGTACCCTTTGAACATGATCATACCTTGTCATTTCTTTGACATTATCTTTGATTTACCCGTTGAACCACTTGGAATACTAAAGGGTACCCAGGAAATCTCATACACATAGTGAGATACCAACTCCATATCCCAAATATGGTCTTACACGGGATCTCATATCGATGTCGATAGCCCAGCTATGGTCTTACACAATGTCTCATATCGATGCCATATCCCAGATATGGTCTTATACAAAGTCTCATTTTGAAGCCATGTCCCAAACGTGGTCTTACACAAAATCACATGCCGACGTCATATCCATGATATGGTCTTATACGGGATCTCAATAACCTTAATGTCATGACATTTATATCCTAACTATTCCTAAGGTTCAATTGGGATTTTGAGTATCAAATCTTTGTCGAATCGTCATCGTGTCATCATTAATCAAATTCACAAAAATAATTATACAATTCATGCAATATTAAAGCATTAAATATATAATAATATAATGTTGCGTATTTACACACAAACTTACCTCGGTACCAAAATATGGCTAACTATTCGATTTAGTCCACAACCTTGTTCTTTCCTCGATTTAGGTCCAGACTCTATTTTTCTTGATCTATAATAGCAAATTTCCCTCATTTAATTATCACATTGTTCAAAACAGTCCACAATCATCACTCATTTAATTATCACATTGTTCAAAACAGTCCACAAATCATACTTTGGCAAAATTATAGTTTTGCCACTAAACTTTCACATATTTACAAATTAGTCCCTAGGCTCGTAGAACGAAATGTACTTATTTTCTTTGTTACCCAAGCCTAGCCGAACCTATCTCATGCTTATAACAGCCCACATTTTCTTTCAAATTAGATTTTTACCACCTGTTTTATAACTTGTACAAATAGGTCCCTTTTAGGTGTTTTTATCAAAAGTCACTTAATAAAAGATGTTTATGACACATAAAACTTTCAAAATCTATCATGAAATCCGAAAACACATGCATGTCACACGTGGGTAAATTTTTGAACATGAACCCTAGCTCAAATAAATGGTAGAAATAGGTAAATCGGGTTACGAGGACTTCAAAAATGTAAAAAGCATTAAAAACGGGGCTAGGATGCACTTACTATCAAGCTTGAAAGTTGAAGAAATCCTAGCTATGGTGTCCTTGTGATTTTCGGCCAAGGTGGGAGAAAGATGGACAAATTTTTACTTTATTTTCCCTTTTATTCTTTTATTAACCAAATGACCAAAATGCCCTTTTAGCCTTTCTTTGAAATTTTATCCTTACATGTCCATTTTTGTTCAAAAATATAGAAATTGAGCAAATTGCTATTTAAGGACCTCTAATTAAGATTCCAATGCAATTTCATACCTAGAGCTTCTAGAATTTCCTGTTTTGTAACTTTTGCAATTTAGTCCTAAAAGCCAAATTAGACACTTATTCAAAAACTTTCTTCATGAAACTTTCACACAATCATGCAAACATGTCATAGACCTCAAAACAATCATAAAATAAATATTTCTACTCGTATTTGTGATCTTGAATCCACTATTCTGACTAGGCCCAAAATCAGGATGTTACAGTTGATACCCTTATTAACAATAAGTTGATTGTTTGATTATGTTGCTAAACTTAGTAAGCTAGAATTAATGCCTCTAGCTAAATATTGAGATAAGTAAAATCAAGAGGTGAACTTATCATGTAAATGCTACATAGTCATGTCGAATATTGAGACCAAGAGTGTAACACCTCCTACCCGTATCTAACGCTGGAATAGGGTATGAGGCATTACTTTACTAAAACGCATGCAATTTATACAATCTTAAACCACTGAAATACGTCCTAATTTAAATTTTTTTCAAACATAGCTCTTCGGTCCTTCATATGGGCCTATGAGGCCTAAAACACTCTTTGGAAGCAACCCGGAACTGTTTCGAGCACTTAGAAAACTTCCAGTAAATACCACTAAAAACAGGGCACACACCCGTGTAGAAGGGCAACACACCCGTGTGGCCTCAAGACATGGCTGTGCTAATGGCCCGTGTACCCCACACAACCTAAGCAATCTAGGGACACACCCGTGCCCCTTGTTCGTGCGGATTTAATTTCTAACATTTAACCTACAGGGGTTTTCGCACGGCCTGGCACACGCCCGTGTGTCCAGCCCATGTCCCTCACACGGGCATGGCACGCCCGTGTCGTAGCCCGTGTATGAAAACCTTGACATTCTGTTTCTGACATCAGTAGACACATGGCTGGGGCACACGCCTATGTCTCGACCGTGTCTCTCACACGGTTGACACAAACGGCCGTGTCTCATGCCCATGTGGAACACTGATGGAATTTATTTCTATCCATGCAGGGTGTAGGGGACACACGACCTACTAACGATATACTCTTCTTTCTTAGTTGCTTAATACCATGTCTATGCCACAATACTTGTACTAACGATATACTCTTATTTCTTAGTTGCTTAATCTCTCGAGCCAAAATCTTGACCGGTTTTTCACTGTAGGTCATATCAGGTTGAATCTCAACCTCAATTGGTGTAATCACGTGCGAAAGGTCTGAGCGATAGCGGCATAACATAGATACATGAAAAATGTTGTGAATCTTCTCTAGTTCAGGTGGCAAGGCTAATAGATAAGATACCAGTCCAACTCTCTCAGTCACCTCATAAAGCCCAATAAATCGTGGGCTTAATTTTCCCTTCCTACCGAATCGAAGGACTTTCCTCCACGAGGAAACTTTCAAAAACACTTTGTCCCTTACCTGAAACTCGATCTCTTTTCATTTCAAATCCACGTAGGATTTCTGTCTATCCGAGGCGACTTTCAAGCATTCTCGAATCACCCTAACCTTCTCTTCGGTCTTTTTGACCAAGTCAATGTCGTGTATCTAATTTTCTTTAAGTTTTGACTAATGCAAGGGCGTCCAACACTTGCGCCCATACAAAGCCTCATAAGGCGCCATCTAAAGACTCGATTGATAGCTATTGTTGTAGGTGAATTCTATCAATGGCAAGTACCTTTCCCAGCTACCTGGAAACTCTAGAACACAACACCATAACATGTTTTCAAGTATCTGGATTACTCTCTCAGATTGGCCATCTGTTTTCCTGTGAAAAGCAATACTGAAATTAAGTTTCGTTCCCAAAGCTCATTGCAACTTGTCCCAAAATCGCAACGTAAATCTTGGATCTCTATCCAAAATAATTAATAGAGGTACTCCGTGAAGTCTCACAATCTCAAAAATAACAAATCAGCCAATTTGTCAAGTGGGTAGTCGATATGCACTGGTATGAAATGAGCTGATTTAGTGAGTTTATCTACCACTACTCAAACTGCATCATTCTTCTTTGAAGTCATAGGCAACCTCGTCACAAAATCCATAGTGACTCAATCCCATTTCCACTCGGGAACCATTATAGGCTGAAGCAGACCCGATGGTACCTAATGTTCGGCCTTCACTTGCTGACAAATTAAGCATCTTGAAACAAACTCTGAAATGTCTCTCTTCATACCCGGCCACCAATACATTTTCCTCAGGTCATTATACATCTTTACACTCCCCGGATGGATAGACAAAAACCCACTATGTGCTTCTTGCAAAATTTCTAAACAACCTCCTCACTCTTAGGCACGCAAACTCTATCTCGGTACTTTAAACAACCATCGGACTCAATTCAAAATTCAAATTCAACGCCTAATTCATATTGTGCTCTTTTAACTTGCAACATCTCATCATTCTTCTGAGCTTCAAGAATCTCTTGAAGAAACACCAGTTTGGCTCTCATTTCTGCTATGATTGAACCATCCTTGAACATAGACAACTGGGCACTCAAAGCTCTTAAAGCAAATAATGATTTCCTACTCAACGTGTCGGCAACCACATTCACCTTTCCTGGATGGTAGTCAATCACCAACTCATAGTCTTTTATTAACTCTAGCCATATCAATTGCCTTAAATTTAACTTTTTTTGCATCATCAGATACTTTAAACTTTTGCTGCCCGTGAAAACTTGGCACTTCTCACCATATAAATGATGTTTCCAGATCTTCAACGCAAAAATGATGGGAGCTAACTTCAAGTCATGAGTAAGGTAGTTCTTCTTATGTGGCTTCAACTGTCTCGAGGCGTATGCAATTACCTTGCCTTCTTGCATAAGTACGCACCCTAGTCCATTCAGGGAGGTGTCCTTATACACCACAAACTCTTTTCCTGGTTCAGGTTGCACCAAAATTGGGGCTTCAGTCAACAAGGTCTTTAATTTCTTAAATCTTTGTTGACATTTTTCTATCCACTTGAATTTGACATCTTTCTGTAATAATCTCGTCATCGGAGTTGCAATAATAGAAAATCCATTAACAAAGCGCCTGAAGTATCCCGCTAAGCCCAAGAAACTCCTAATCTCAAACACGTTCCTCAATAGCTTCCACTCAACAATAGCTGAAATCTTACTCGGGTCAACTCTGATCCCTTTGCCAGAGACAATGTATCCCAAGAAGCCTACTCCTCAAAGCCAAAAGTTACTTTCGTTAAACTTAGCATATAATTGCTTCTCTCTCAAGGTTTGCAGAACCGTCCTCAGGTGCTCAGCATGCTCGTTCTCGTCTCGAGAGTAAACCAGTATGTCATCGATAAAAACTACTACAAATTTATCCAGGTACGGTTGAAATATGCGGTTCATTAGATCCATGAATATTGTCGGGGCATTTGTCAAGCCAAATGCATGACCAAAAACTCGTAATGGTCATACCTCATCCGTAATGCAGTTTTTGGTATGTCTTGCTCCTTCACCCTCAACTGATAGTACCCTGACCTCAGATCTATCTTAGAAAATATCGTGGCTCCCTTAAGTTGACTGAATAAATCATCGATCTTAGGCAAAGGATACTTGTTCTTCACAGTTACTTTGTTAAGTTGTCTGTAATCGATACACAACCTTAACGATCCATTTTTCTTCTTCACAAAGAGTACTGGAGCACCTCGTGGGGAATAACTCAGTCTCGTGAGCCCCTTATCCATTAATTCTTGCAGTTGAACCTTCAACTCCATCGGTGCCATCCTATACGGAGTAATCGAGATAAGCGCTGTCCCAGGGACCAACTCGATGCCAAACTCCACTTCCTTTCTGGGTAACTCTTCCGGAAACACATCCGGATACTCACAAACCACAGGTACCCACTCAATCTTTATTTCAGATGCTTGAGTGTTCAATACAAAAGCGAGATAAGCTTCGCATCCCTTCCTCAAATATTTTTATGCAATCAAAGACGAAACCACTACCAGCAAGCTATTCGGTTCGCCTAATTCTACCCGAAGATTATCTCCATTCTCACAGCTCAATTCAATAAATTTCCTTCCACAATTCACTATTACACTACGAGTAGACAACCAATCCATACCGAGGATTACATCGAACTAATCAAACGGTAAGATCATGAAATTAGCCGGAAAGCAATGACCTCTAATCATCAAGGGACAATCTCTACATATCTTGTCCACTACGACATATTTGCCTAACGGATTGGACACATTTACTATGAATTCAATAGACTCAACTAACACATTAATAATGGGTACCAACTTCATGCAAATATAAGAATGTGTAAATCCTGAATCGACTAAAGCAAGAACAAACATATCATGGTTAGAAAAGGTACACGTAATCACATTTGAAGATGAGGCTTCCTCACGAACACAAATGGCGTAGGTTCTTTCCAGCGCTCGGCCATCAGACCTCACGGCTAAATCTCTGAGAGCACCTCTGCTACTCGCTCCACTACCCAGGTTCTTTTGTAGTCTACCCCTTATCGGTGCATTACTCGCCTGCATCTCTTGTTTCTTGTATTTTTCATCCCACTTAAGACAATTTCAGATGAAATGGTCCAATGACCCACACTTATAACATCCCTGTTCATCTCCTCGACATTTATCGAAGTGTCATTTACCGTACTGCGAACACTACGGTCTATTAGGTCTGCCGCTACCGACACTCGCAACTGAAGTGGTCTGAGCTTTGGATGCCATCTGTTGCTTACTCTTGCTTCTACTTGAAAATCCTACCGAAGCAGTTGATCGGGTAATAAACTCTTTCAATCTCTTGGGTGAGGATTGATGTGACTTTCCCATCTGTCTCTTCCTTACGAGACTCCATATTAGCCTTCCTCTTCTCTTTAGCTAACTCTTTAGCCTTGCACGCTGATACTCGCGATATTAAGTAATAAAATTTATAAAAACTGATCACACCAAAAACTAACTAATATCATGATTTTAAAGGCAAGCGCACCTATTGAACAGTAGTATAGTTTAGCGGTAAGACTGAGTTATCATACCCAAGGGAACCAAAAGTACTAGTACTTACTTCTTTTCTATTATCTAGCCTAAAAATAAAAGAGGGTTGTTTGAAACTAATTCTAAAACTAACTAAAAGTGCACAAAAAGTAAAGTGGGGAAAGACTCTTTAGGAAAGCTGATTGATATAAGCAATACTAAAGGGAGAATCCACCTAGACTTCACTTGTTATTGGCTTCTTAAACTAGACGATTTCTTTACTTGACTTGATCCGTAGAGATCCCTAACCTATGGTAATACCTCCGTCGAGGATAAAAACAACTAATCCTAGGTGGTTAACTAAAGTTTCTTTATTAATTAACACCCCTAGGTTGCATTAATTCGATCTATGGATCCCCTTATTAGGTTTGACCCTAATCCGGCAGATTTATGTCACCCTATGTCTAGGGTTGCATGCAACTCCGCTTAACTATGGTAGATCTACTCTTAAAACAGGGACTTTTGCTCCTCTACCTAAGCACATCCGTTTCTTGAGTTAATACCTAGGATTATTAATTCAAGAATGAAGAACACATAATTAAGAATAATTCAAGTATTTATCATATAATTCAAGAATAAATAATAACAAGATCTGTCTTAGGTTTCATCCCCCTCAAGTATTTGAGAGCTTTAGTTCATAATTAAGAAAGAAAACATCTCAGAAGATATAAAATAACAAAACATAAAGAACCCAAAAACCCCTGAAGGAATTTAGGGAGATCCTCTGTCTTGATGTAGAATTCTTGGCTTCTGAGATGAATCAATCGGCTTTCCTTGGAGTAATCCCTTGCCTTCACTCCTTGTGTTGGTAGAAATATGGTGCTCCTTTTGGGAGAAAAAAAGTACTCCCCTAGCGGGAAATATGCACACCCTTAAAGTTGCCTCCTAGGGTCTTTATATAGAGCTTTGGGATGCCTTTCTTAGCCTCTAAGTATCCAAATCCGAGTGAAATTGAACTTCCTCACGACAAGGACACGCCCGTGTGGTTTCGATAAGGGCCGTGTTTGGGCCTGTTGAGGTGGCACGGCCGTGTAGCCTGGCCGTGTTGTCGGGGCTGGGCCATGTTGGAGCTTGTGTGGCACGGCTATGTGCCACAGCCGTGCGGTGACTCCTTGGACCATGTCGTTTTCTCATTTTGGCCTATTTTCCTCATTTTTGGTCCGTTTTCTGTTCTTTTCTCTTCCCTATGCTCCCCTGAGTATAAGATATGAAAAAGAATTATTAAGAGCACCAATTCTCACAAAATTGATAATAATTCATCCAAAATATAGGCTAATCATGAGGTAAAAATATGTATAATTTATCGTTTATCACACGCCCTCTCGACGAGCACTACAAATTCTCAGATCTCCAAAATGCCCACCAACAAATGAATGTCCTTATTCAACCCATCTTCAAACCGCTTACACATGATAGCTTCAGAAGATACACACTCGTGAGCATATTTGCTAAGCCTCACGAACTCATGCTCGTACTCCGTGACTATCATTTGGCCTTGCTTCAATTCAAAAAATTCTTTCCTCCTTTGGTCAACGAACCTTTAACTAATATACTTTTTGTGGAACTCTTCTTGAAAGAACTCCCAAGTTACTCTTTCTCTTGGTACTACGGACACAAGAGTATTCCACCATTGGTAGGCTGAGTCCCGTAGGAGTGACACCACACACTTTATGCACTCATCGGGTGTGCACGAAAGCCCATCAAACACCCTTACAGTATTCTCTAACTAGAATTCTGCCCTCTCAGGGTCATCATCCTTGTTTGCTCTAAACTCCTCAACTCCATGTTTTCTTATTCTATCTACCGGAGGCTTCTTTCTCCTAGCCAAATCTACCCCTTGAGGAGCTACGGAGGCTTACTGATAAATCGGAGGAGGCAGGGGAGGTGAAGTGTTCAGATTTGCACGAATATACTCCATATACCAAGCGTCCATCATTCTGAGGTAGGCCTCTCTAGCCTCTCCACCTTGACTCCATGTCATGGGTCCATTTTCTACAGGCGCGGCCCCTTCGGTAAGAGCCGGTGCATTACTTTTCATATCATTCGTCATAGATTGATTGAGATCCATTACTATAAGAAAACATAGTTTACAATTTTCAAGAGCCGTCACACTATCATTAAACAATAATGACATGTATAGCTAAACTTGTACCCATGCTATGTTAGTCCTAAAATTGACTAAACCATGCTCTGATACCACTAAATGTAACATCCCTTACCCGTATCCGATATCAAAATAGGGTACGAGGCGTTACTTTACTAAAATGCATGTAATTTATTCAATCTTAAACCACCGAAATGCGTCCTAATTTAAAACTTTTTCAAACATAGCTCTAACTAAAATCCCTTTGTCAAACTATGAAAAAAACCATAGATGACTGGGCACAATCAACGACTATTGTTGTTAATAATAATAGCAATAGTTGGACAAAAGAAAAATTTTTAAATTTTCAAACATGCTCGTGTGGAAGGACAACATGCCCGTGTGGCCTCAAGACATGGCCGTACTAATGGCTTATGTACCTCACATGGCCTAAGCAATCTAGGGACACGTCCGTGCCCTCATCCGTACGGATTTAATTTCTAACATTTAACCACAGAGGTTTTCACACGGCCTAGCACACACCCATGTGCCCAGCCCGTGTCCTTACACAACCATGACACGCCCCGTGTCGCAGCCCGTGTATGAAAACCTTGACATTCTATTTCTAACATCAACAGACACATGGCCGGGGCACACGCTCGTGTCTCGACCGTGTCTCTCACACGGTTAAGACACACGACCGTGTCTCATGCCCGTGTGGAACACTGATGGGCATTTATTTCTATCCATGCAAGGTGCAGGAGCTACACAGCCTAGTCACATGCCCGTGGGCTGGCCGTGTGTTACACACAACCTAGGCACACGCCCGTGTGCCTATCCGTGTGGACAAAAATAGGCTATTTGCCAAGCCTCTTTGCCACCTTGGAACAAGACTAAATACAAAGCCAATATATCAAGACTTTCATACTTAACCAATAGCCATAAATTGGCATTCCAACTTAGTCACATATACCAATCTATCTACATTTCACATAATGTGCATGCACAAATAATCTAAACAATCATTTACAATTTCCATGAACTCATTCTCATTTCACTAAAAGTAACTACAACAATTCTTTTGGTCAATTCCAATGGCCATTTACAAAATGAGCTTTATGAAATAAATGGCCAATACAATTGGCTGACTAAAGTATCATATGCCAAAACGACCAAAAAGACCTATACATGCCATTATCCAAAACACAGAAATAAGACTATACCAAGTGCTTCAATTGATAGTGTGAACGATGCCTCCGACGTCCCTTAGATCCTCAAATTACTTAGGCAGCACTAGAAGGAAAAATGGAAAAGAAAGGGGATAAGCATAAAGCTTAGTAAGTAGAATGCAAATATTAACAACTGAATGTCGTAAATTAACATTCTTAAAATCCTTACACAACATGAATGACTATGAACATAACTTACTCATCATATTTTCCTTACTAATCATACAATATATGATAGAGCTTGTATCTCATACATGATATATATATACATAGGTACTTGTACCGCTCACAACAAGGTCATTACTTCTTTTACATAGGTATTCAGCTGTAAAATCTTTTCCCATGGAACTCAATGGAATAGAAGAGGATACTTGATGGCCTTAAACATGCGTTAAGTGTCGATTTCATGTCCTCGACATGGTCTTACAATGGCATTAAACTCATCGCCAATGCCATGTCCTCAACATGGGCTTACAGTGGCATTAAACTCATCGCCAATGCCATGTCCTCGACATGGGCTTACAATGGCATTAAACTCATCGCCAATGTCATGTCCCCGACATGGGCTTACAATGGCATTAAACTCATCTCCTCCAGTCTCTCAGCCCAAGTATCTAATCCATCCCAACGGTTCCACCAGAAAATTACCATTATGACATTTCATTCTCGTTTCGTAGATACAATCAATATCTCATGTAGTATAAATACATAAATGAATATACAATAGGTAAATTGTAATAGTTACACCCCACTTACCTCGGTATACAAAATGTGGTAATTCAATCAGATTTAATCCGTTAGCTTGGCCTTCCCCCGATCTAAGTCCAGATTTCGTTGTTCTTGATCTATAATAAATAAAGATTCGCTAATTTAATCACCAAATAAATCTAAGCAATCCAAAATTCATAATTTTACAAAATGACCATTCTACACCTAGGCTCAGAAATCAATTTTTATCGAGTTTCCTTATTAACCAAGCCTAACCAAACTCTTTTCACTCTTATGTCAACCCAAAATTCTTATTATTACACACAATTACCAACAATTTATCAACTTTACAATCTAGTCCAATTTAGGTGTTTTCCTTGAACACCCCTTTACAAAAGTTGTTTATCAAGCAACCTACATTCATTTTCCTCCTTAGAATCCCAACAAATATCATTCATACATTCATGTCCAAGTTGTAAACTTTCATCTAAAATACAAAATAGCCCCCTCATTTTGTAGCTCATGCTACAAGGGTCTCAAAAATATAAAAAAAATTTAGAAAAGACCTTAAAATCACTTACCTCTGAGGGCTAAAGGTTGCTGCAAATTTTCAAGCTTCTAAAACTCCTTTCTTGCTGAATATTTCGGTGGAAAGATGAAGGATATGAAAGGAAAATGAAGTCTTAATATTTTTAATCCAAAACTAGTCAAATAGGTCACCTAACCCCAACAAAATTTGACTTTTAAAAAAAATTCTTGTCCCTACAATTCTCCTATGACCGACCACCTTAAGAGAGAAGGGCTATTTTCCCTTTAAAACCCCCAAACTTTGATTCTCAATCTATTTAACACCTTTAACTAATAAAATACAACTTTTGGCCTTTACGCGATTTAGTCCTTTTTCGCGATTAAGCCCTCAATCGCGTAAATTAATTCACCAAAATTTTTCGTGCAAACTTATAAAAATACTACAACACATAAATTAACACTAAAATAATTTTCTTAAACCTCGAGAAGTGATTTCGAAATCACTATTCCGACTAGGCACAATTTCGAGCTATTACAAATAGGTAAACTATGAACTCGGTGAAACCGAGAGGAGATCCTAGGCGATAACTCATAGGTTAGGATAAGACCAAGAGGAGATTCCTACTTATGAGTAACAATAAATTCAATCGAAGCTTGTGTATTTTCGATCCTAGAAACTAGTTGACTAATCAACCGTTGTTTCATTCTTACATTAATTTAAAATAAGAAAGAAAGCAAATAGGTAGTGTAAGTATTAGGTAGTAATCGTAGCTCCAAAATCGATGACACTAATAATTTGAACATTAAGTCGATAGTTGCTTCGGGTGAATTAATCAATTAAGCATAATACCTAGTCAATCCCTATGGAAGAATGATCCTTGGAACACTTACCACAATTATTTCATTGTAAACACTATTATATTACAACTTAACACACTTTTGGTTTGTTGTGCTTTTAAATTGTTGAATATTTTGAATAGCTTTAAGTGAGCATAAATGGGCAATCAAGTTGTTGGTGTTGTCGCTAGGGATGGCGATGGTGTGATTGTGTTTAATTGATTGTTTTGCTTTGTGGATAAGCAATACGACTAAAAAATAACGAAATCAGTTAATGCTCTTTAGTTTCTTGTGTTGTTTTCTTTTGATAATTCTTTGTATTGTGTTCGCCTTGTTGATAATCAAACTTGATCATATTCAACAAAAAACATAGATGGTCAGTTGACTAGTTCGCATATGAGTTGAGGCCATGTTCGCAATCGAAGACTCAACTTGAAAGTGGAGTTATGGTGGCAATTTTTTTTTACAAGAATATTCTTACGAGTATTCTTACGATAATCATGGGTATACCAATGGAATAGATAGCTAGAACCCAAAGTGAACTGATAATGATCTGATGCATGATATTTGTTATCATAGTTATTACCCAGATAGGGTTCTAGATCAAAATGAGTGCAATGATGATTCATATATCAACACTAGGGTGAGTATGCTCAAAGACGGTATTACTTCATGTCATGATACAATGAATGTCATGTAAAGTCAAATGGAACAATTACTGCAAGCCGTAAGAATTTGATCCAATGTTTACACCCTTGCTGAGGAAAATGTGGAGCATGATGCATTATAACATGAGGGGGATATTCATCGTGAGGCTTTTGGAGAGGATGCTTCAAGTTTTGGTTTTCAACAGGAGTTAGTAGTTTTCAACAGGAGTTAGGAGAGGAAACTAGTCATAGTATTGTGGGTGATGAAGATAATGTTTCTAATCCTATTAATATAGGAGTCGGAGTGGGAGTAGGAATACAGGATAAGCAAAAAGGGCTTTAACCGATTATAATTGAAAGTGTGGTGGAGTCAACACATTTTCCAATTTTACTTGAAGAAGTGCCACAAAAGCCAACAGAGGGATGTAAAGCTCAGGGAGTTGATGTTTCAAAGGAAGTAGATTTTGAAATTCCCGAAGTTTTAGTACATCGGACTAGGTTGATGATACGGTTGGGTTTTGGAGGAAAATAACTCGCGATATAGATGTCTCAAAGGTTGAAAATAAGAATTGAAAAAAAAATTGAAAGATCATTCAAGGTCGGAGAATGGGTTTACTTGAAGCTGCAACTTTATAGGCAGCTATCAATAGCTACCAAACCTTGCATGAAACTAGCCCCTACTTTTACCCATATTATTGTCTTAATTATTTCCTTCAAAAGGAAATTATTGTCTTAATTATAAACGTAACCCAAACCTTAAGATTAATAGTTTAAAGTACTAAAGTTTATAACCCAAACCTTAAGATTAATAGTTTAAAGTACTAAACTAATCTTTAGGGGCCAGGTAACAAGTCAAATGGGTTTATTACAACATTATGATTGAGATTAATAGTTCTGATCAAAGTGAAATGAAACCATTCGGCCTTTAAAGGGATTGAAACCTTAAGACTTGTTAAAGAGAAATCCAAATCTCTTTTTTAAGATTTTGTTGATAGAACTTCGGCATGACTTTTATTATTCCATAAGTCCCTTTAAATAGAGATTATAATAACTAAAATTATATATCAAATTAAATAAACTCAAGAATATCACTACTAAGAAGTTACCATAGCATTTATACATTTCAGTTTAAATTAAAGAGGAACAATAAAGCATATTTCAGATGTATCCAAGTTCCTAACAGGAAAACATATCTATGTACAGAATATTCGGGGCAAATTACTAAGTAACAATCACCACAAATACACTCAATTTAAACCATAAGTCTAGTCAGCTTAGTCCCACACTCCCCTCTACTTAGTTTGCTTTGAACATAGTTAATTCAAAACAAAGTGGTACCTTGAGTCCACGAAGCTTTCAACATCCCATAGAAAAGAACCAAAGGTAACAGCCTCCAAAACAAGTCTCTTCAAACCGCCAAAGCTAATCTTAATAAGCTCATCATTGGATGAATCAACAGTCCCTTGAGGAGTTATAGCAATCTCAGGTCTTCCAAATAGAGCCTCTGTGTGCTTCTCTATAATGCCAACAGCTTCTTTTGATCTAATTGAAGCGTATCTCTGAAGTGTCTCCCCATCGAAGGACATAACATAAGTCCTTAGTCGAGAGGGCTTTATCCCACTACCAAAACCTCCAGGACTGATCCCGCCAGACCATGATGAGACTTCAAGGTGTGATGAAGCAGCTTGATAGGAGTCCCCTAGACCAGAAGGTCTTGTGTCATCCCCCACAGTTTGCTCAATGCTACTTTTGTCACCATCTGAAGCACTTGGAAGGACTTTCATTGTCTTCTCAAGCTGAAACCGCTGGTCAACCCGCCTCAGGAAGTATCCATACATCACCGACGCAGCATAGACCTGCCCAACCCTGAGTTTACTTATCTGTGCTACAGATGTTGAATCACCCAACCGATTTCCCAGGATGAGTGCTAGGTGGTTTTGAATCATCTCATGGGCCTCAGCTGAGTGGAGCTGCTCAAGCTTATCTTCTTGGCTAGGCCATGTGTCCACTCGACCTGAAGGATCTGCAGAAGAAGTTATAGCAGGAACCAAGGAAATATTGGCATCCATAAACTTTTTTACAACCAATGCATAGAGAATCTCTTCTAATGCCCTTTTCCGCTCATTAGCCTTAACCTCAGCAATTCTCCTGCAACAAATTCAAACTTTTTTGCATGAGACAAAATTTCACATAAAGTCTAAATAGTTAACATCTCAGATGAGTGGCTAACCTATACAATACTAAATCCGTGCCTGAAGCAGACGGCTCTTCCTTCTTTTCATCAGTATCACGGTCAGTTTGAAGTTGTTCAAGCTGCTGCTCAACTGCAGCAGGAACAAGATGAGGATGACTTATCAAGATTTGAGACAAAAACTGACCAATTGGAGATTCCATCCGAAGTGGCGCAATTTGAGCATTGGGTTCAGCTGAGTCAGGAGATGAAGACGCCTTTACCACCATGCCTCTCCTACCCCCCAAACCCATTCTCCTATTCCGTGATTTTGAATATGAAACTGAAGAATAAAGCTGCAACGAATTTTAAAAGAGAAAACACCAAATCAACTACAGAGTTCCGACATAAATTTGATATCAAAACACAGACAAATCTATTTAAAAAAAAATGGGAAGATCACAACTCTACGCAAATATTCGATTTAATAAAAATAAAAATAACAAATAAATAAATAAAAATAAGCTCAAATGGGTGTTATAGACCATTTGGGTTTGCAAGTATCAGGATTTTCCCCCTCATAAATTAGACTTTTTTTTTTTTTTTCCCTTTAAAAAAGGTAAGAAGCAAAATTGAAACCTTGATCGGGAAGGAGGGGCGAGGGTTGGCAGCGAAACGTGGAAAAAGTGGGCCATTGGCAGCTAAAAGGGCGGATCTGGCAGCGGAGCATGAAGTTCGATGTAGAGACATAGAAGATCCAACCACAGTGGCTGCCTCCATCTCGAGGGCTGGAAAATATCATTTCCGTCAGATAAAAAGAATAAAAGCATAAGACAAGTTATATTGAAGAAAAGATTTACCTTAAACTTGAAGAACTAAAGAAGAGAGAGGAAGAAATATGGTTGCTTGTTTGAAGTGGGTTTGGAGGAAAATGAAGGACAATGGGCGGGGTTTCCTATTTTAATTCGTCTCTTCGACTACTACACCCCCTCTTTTTCTTTCTCACTGCTTTTATATTTCTACTTAAGGTTACCAAATATCAATGTAACAAAAATGTGATTAAGGTTGTAACAACTCAGCTAGTTTAGCTAAACCCTACAAAATGCCCCTCTACTTTCCATAAATTACTCCATTCGCTTCTTCTTTTCAAATACCCTTGAATTTGTTTCTCTTAAAATAATAATAATTTAACTTAAATATGATGGAAAAAGAATTTCCTAAACTTCAATTTTTAATATTTAGTTTTACATAAATACATTTATTTACATATAATTATTTATGTATAATTTATAAAAATTTCATAAAATAAATTAATTAACCAAAGTTAAAAGGCAATCCTCCCTTCTCTTTATTTTTAATATAAAAGAAATTAGCATCTCGAAAGGAGAAAATGGGAAAAAGATATTTGAGATGAGGGGTGGGAGTTGAAGTCAAATCAAAAGCAGGAATGGTGGCTACGTAATTGATATTCGAGAAGTGTTTGGATTCTGAGTTATATATGGTTGACGTGTCTTGTTCTTTCTGAATAATTCTTTTGTGGTTTTGCATTTTTTGGGAAATTCTTTTTTTTTTTTTTTTTGAGACGGGACCTGCTTCTCTACTCTTAATGTTTTCAGATGCAATATTCTCTAATTCTGACTTCTAATACTTGGGGTTCAAATCTGTTCATACGTGGGCATCATGCCCCCTCTCTTTCTTTCCATTCCCTTAATTTTAATTTTGATTTTTATGTCTAAATTTAATATAATTTAATTTCTATATTTTATTATTACTCCAAATAATTAATATTGTTAATTTTTTTATTAAAATTTATTAATTTTATCACATATTCATGCGTGTATTAATATACTAATAACAAATAGCAAATCTATCAAAGAAAGTATAATAATATAGTAGAAAAGAATCTCATTTCTTCACTTTATTATGAACACCAAGACAATCTCCAACCAAACAATCTTTGTAGTAGTATGAGCCAACTATACTCCACTTTTACTTTGGACCTAGACACAACCTGTTATTTCATGGAGCCTCAAGACACACAATTACCATCAAGAAAAATACAAAATCCCATCCTCAAGACACACAATTACCACCAAGAAAAACACAAAATCCCATTTTATATCTCTTATCATCCAAATCAATTCCCCAGTTAACATCGGAATAACCAACCAAATCTAAACTAGAAGCAGCTGTGAAGCGAAGACCATAGTCCACAGTGTTTTGGAGATATCACAAGATGTGCTTGATAGCCTTAAAGTGCTAACCAAAAGGCTTATGCATGAATTGACAAACTTTGTTGACAACAAACGTAATGACAGGCCTGGGGATGACAATGTATTACAAAGCTCCCATAATACTCCTTTACTCAGAGCCATTCTCTATAGCACTTTCAACATGTTGACACAAATTTGTTGATGTGGCCATAGATGTAGGAGAGCCTTTAGCCTGATCCATACAAGCTTTTTTAAGTAGATCAAGAATGTACTTACTTCGACTTAACAACAGTCCGTCAGTAGTAGAAGAGACTTCAATACCTAGAAAGCAACTCAATTGTCCCAAGTCTTTCAACAAGAACTAAGTATCCAAAGATTTAACAAATGTATCTACACTACCTTGATGGTTCCCAATGACAATAATATCATCCACATATACCAAAACATAAAAGATCATACCTTCTACCTTCTTAACAAAGAGAGAAGCATTGGATTTGGACAGAACAAAATCAGAAGCAAGCAAAAATTCCTTCAGTTTAGAAAACCAAGCTCGGGGAGCTTACTTGAGGCCATATAATGCCTTCTTTATCCTGCACACTACATGTTGATACCCATGTTATTGTTCAAAACCAGAACGTTGAATCATATAAATCTCTTCAGAGAAATCGCCATTAAGAAATGCATTGTTGATGTCTACTTGTCACAGTTGCCAACCAAACTTCACGGCCAAAGCCAAAATAACTCGTATTGTTGTTGGCTTAACAACCAGACTAAAAGTCTCCTAGAAGTCCACACTTACATCCTGAAGATACCTTCTAACACCACTAACCCGTATCCATCGCCAGAACAAGGTTACGAAGCATTACCAGAGTTTACAAAACAACTATAGATAATTCATGTCATTTTTTATTCATATTTGAAACTATTTATATCGTCCCTTGATTGGACCCTCGAGGGCTAATTTAAGCATTAGAAATAAGTCGGGACTAAATCAGAATCTCAGAAAACTTTTCACAAAATTTCAAAATTTTTCTTATATACAGGTCACATGCTCGTATGAGTAGGCCGTGTCATGCCCATGTCTCAGGCCATGTGGCATATGGGGTAGGGCACATACCCATGCCCCTATCCCGTGTAACTCTTTGACTTGCAACTTAGTTATATGTAAGGGTCACACGGCTAAGCCACACGCCCGTGTGTTAGGCCATGTGTTTAATTTAATTTTTGAAAAATTAGGTGTAGGTTTCACACAGCCAAGAAACATACCCGTGTTCTAAACCATATGTTTCACACGGCGAAGACACACACCCGTGTCTCTGCCTGTGTGCCCAATTTTGAGCATTCTGTTTCTCAATTTTAAGATGCAAGAGATGCACGGCCAAACCACATGCCCATGTGCCAGGCCGTGTGCCACACATGGTTAAGACAAATGCCCGTGTGTCTACCCGTGTGGACAAAATAAGATCATTTCCTAGCCCTATTTCTCACTCAAATTTATCAACAACCTACACCAATACTTACATATTTATACCAACCAATTCAAATCATATAATTCAAGCTTAATACGAATATTATGTAAGCTATATTAACATGTATATTTCAATGGTTAAGCTTACTAAATTTTCATTTATGTACTTAGGAAAATTTCTATCATTTATACTAATTCAAATTCATTTACCTTATGATTCATATTTCACATACTACCTAACGATTCCAACATATCAAACATGATATGGTCTTATAGTTAATATACCAAAACCCCAAAATATACTATTTAGCCATTCCAATGGCTAGTTTACAAACATCCATTCTTTATACCAACATTGGCCTAATTAGTCTATACATGCCATTAGGGATTTAAATTGTGGTTGCGGCCACGTTTTCAGTCACATTGCATTTATCGCGGTTCTGGACATAACGGATGCTATTGCAGTCATTGCGGGTATCGCGATCGTGAATTTTTTTTAAATTCGCACAACTTATTGTAAAACATAATAATTATAATTATAATTATAAAAAGTCACTTTTAATGATTTTTAGAGTGTTTTTTAACACTCATGAACTTTTATTAATATGATATGAGAACACAACTTTTATAATCATTAATTATTCTTATATTTATTTACGAATTTTCTAAGAATGTTATATTAACTAATAACAAAGTAAAAAAAAAAAAAAGAAAATTTCTAGAGACCAAACAAAAATTAAAAATAAAAATTTTCTAAGGATGGTTTGAGGGACTTTGAGAAGTTGATTGTTGGATTGGCTATAAAGAATAGGCAACACACAACAGTGAAATTTCTAGAGACCAAACAAAAATTAAAATAGACACCAAATCTAACAAAAATCAAATATAAATCCACAAGCCCAAAAACAAAATTAAAAAAATCTTGTAATATAAAAAAAAACAAATGGTTGGTGGTAGGAAAAAATAAAACATTAAGGTTAGGCAGCTTAACTTAGGCCATCAAATTCATTTCAGCTCTGCCTCTCAACTCTCAACTCATGTAACACCCCAGACCCGGCCCAGACGTTATGGCCATGTCCGGTGTGCTACATCACCTAGACTATGCTACGCCGTCCTATATACTAAGTCTGATGTTTGAGATTTTTGAAAAGTAATACTTGTTTTTCTTGAAATTCCCGATTTAATTATTATTCAACCTCATTTCTATCTCATTTGTTAATCGTTTCATTTTAGTCTTATTGTCCTCCTTAGTCTTCAGTAAAGTCAGGTCGGTTAATGAAATGTTTGTTTAATTTTGAAAACGGTGTAGGTTTGTGTTTGAAATAAAACGGTAGAGAAATCCCGAATAACAGTTATAGCGGCCTTATTACAACCCATGTCAAAATAAAACCAATAAAAGGTAATTAAATAATAAAAAAAACCAACTATGATGACAGTTCAGTCCTCGTGGCCACTCTGAATCCCTCCCAGCGTCCAAGTCACGATCTAGGGCTCGCCTGCAAGGATGGAAAGAAAGGGTGAGTTTGGGAAAACTCAGTGTGTGCAGAACCCATCCAAAGCTCAAATTGGCTCAAGCCCACTGGGCCTAAACCCTAACCAGTCTCAGTCAGATACTGGGCCGAAGCCCCATTCAGGAAACAGTAATCTGGGCCAAGGCCCTATAACAGATACTGGGCTGAAGCCTTACTCAGATAACAGATTGGCCCATAGGCCCAGAACAGTACAGTACAGTAATACAGTATAAATGCAAACCCAATTGGGGAGACTACTCAACCCACCAACCGCTACACACCACCCGTACCAGCCAACACACCATGTGGGGAATAACTCGACCCACCCAGCCCACACACCACAGTTGCAGCATGGCTGCTCAGATAAACGGTATACGAGGCAAAGCCCCATTCAGTAACAATACGAGGCATAGCCCCTTTCAGTAACGTGGCTGTGCCACTCACACTTCCTCCATTATCAAAACCCAACCCATGCAATAGATACATATCATGGCATGCAATAACAGTAACAGTCATGTCAAACAGTACAGTCAATTTTAGCCCTAGGGGTATAACGGTAATTTTCTACCTAGGGGCAAAACAGTAATTTCTTACCCTAAGGATATTTCAGTAATTTTGCTCTCATGTTACAGATTTTATGCTTATTACAGTATTTATTAATCACATAGTTGTCACAGAAGTCCGGTTAACTCAGTTTTTCAGTCTTAGCATTCAAGCCCTAAAACCCCTAATGAGCCCTATTACGTCGATTGGCCCATTAGGCCCATTTAGTCCCAATTTCATAATCAGTTATCTTGTTTTAACTATTTTCACGCCTACAGTTCATAATATTACCTTTAAACCCATTTTTACTCACATGGACCCAAATCGCCCATTGGGCCCATATTTGGCCCACCGAGGCCCAACTTACCATAATGTCCAAAATTTAACGGTCAACACGCCTAACAGTGCCGATTCCAAAACTAACCTTCTCCTATTAACTTGAGAACGTTCGCACGCTCACAAGCTCTCGAAATATCGAAACTTCGCATTTCGGCTTTTTCGGCTTTTGCCGATTTGCGCATTGAAGGGCGTTCGAAACACACACCTGTTTTGCAGTTTCACCGACGAGATCTCCTATGCGACAGTTCCTACAACCCAATATCTAATTGATTAATCAATAGATCTACGAAAAACCAAAGCCACAATCCCTTACCACATTCGGCCACACCCTTAATGGCCATGAAAACTTACCTCTGACGATTTAGGTGCACTAGATCTAGATCTGGTGATACCGATGCCTTCAACTCCTTTCTTGATCACCTTCCTCGCTAACTATCACTCAAAAAGAATAAAAATACCACTTTGAATTACTAAAAGTCCAAATCGACAATCTCCCTAACTTTAGAGACTTTCGGCTTTTCCAAAACATGAAATAATGTACAGATCTGAGGTATTAAGCACTTACCAACGATTTCTCTTCGATTCCTATGCAGATCTGATGTAAATCTGACCCTTAAACATTAGTAGAACCCTTATCTATGAGATCTGCAAATTCGGCTATCTCCCTAAAACTATGGTGATTTCGGCTTTTCAACTAGAGAAGAAGATGGCGATTTGGGCTATGATATTGAGTGATGGTGTCGACAATGATGTGGCTCAAGGGGATGTAGTAATCGGCCACAACAGTTGAAAGGAACAGGGATAATTTGGCTTAGAAAGATTCGGCAAAAGAAAGCAGTTTTCGGGACTTCTGGCACTTTGAGCAATTGGCTATGGTTGATTTTGATAGGGGTGGAAGCAAAAGAAAGAGTGAATCTGAGTAAGGAGGGTATTCGGCTAGGGAAGAGATCGAAGAGGAAAAGGAAAAGTGAAAAAAAATAATGGTAGAGGTGAAGAAGAAGAAATCGGCTAGAAGCTTTCTAGGGAGGCAAGTTTCGGCTTTTCTGACAGTAAAAGAGAAGATTAATTCCTAAGGTGGCTAACCCTAATTCTTATGATAGAAAATAGAAAAAGATATAACCCTAATATCACACTTGAGTAATCGGCCCAAGTTCATAAAAGCCCTTGCCGAAATTCCTACTTAAAATAGTCACATGCCCGGCACATGCTTAAAAATTAAAAAGAACACTACGCTTACCTTGCAACTCGAACCCTTGTCCTTGAATACCCACTTAGGCGCCACTTTTTTAGGAGCTTAGTGGTGCCACCTTGCCACTCTACCAAGGCTCCCTTTGTGACATATTTTACACGGTTTTTCTTAAAGGCCCACTTAACCAAGTCCCCTTTCACTTGAAAATCCAACTTAATATTTTACCGGGTTTTAACTTAAGCTTGGGCCTTCTAAAGGCCCACTAACACACTTAAACATAATTTCAACAATCAGAACACCAAAATTCCAAGATTTCACCAAAGGCACAAAAACCCGAAAAAAAATCCCGAAAATCCTATAATTCATTCATAATTTATTTAATTACTAAACTAAACACCAATTGTAATAATGCCATTTATATTTTTATAATAAAAAATAATAATAATAGTAATAACAATAATAATTTTATAAATATGTTTTCATCTAATGATAATAATTTTTAAATACAGTAATATTTTTTTCTAATAACCATAATTATAATTTTCATAAAATTTTAAAACATCAGTAATAATAAATACAGAAATATTTTCTAAGAATAATTTAATTCAAAATTTTTTTCTTAAACGATAATATTTAAAACTTCTCAATTATTCTGATTTTCTTCTATCCGAACCTAGACTCAAAGCCCAATTCTTCTAGGCCCAAATTCAGGGTGTTACAACTCAAGTCTACCGTCAGGCAACAATAAATGAAAAAAAATATTAGAAACCCAAAACCCCCAAAAATTTTTCAAAACCCATTCAAATTTCAAAGTATCCTTCCAAATCCAAACCTTTCAGTTTCCTCTTCTCCCTAGCAGCCTAACTATTTCTCATCAGTCATCCCCCTAACCTAATTTGCAGATTCAAAACTTGTTTGTTATCTCATCAGTCATCCCTAACCTAAAGAATATATGTTCGGAATTTCTGGCATTTTACAACAAAAAGAAAAAAGAATTCAAGAAAAAAAAATTTAGGTACTTACTTCAAAGCTGAAAATTATGAATCTCCAAATGTGCAAGTAAGATTTTGTTTTAGAGATTTTTTTTGTTTGTGTTGTCTGTTGTTGTAACACGCCCTAACCCTAAACCGTTGCCAGAACAGGGTTACGAGGCACTACAGGACATATCAGACAACTTACAAATAATCCGTAAATAAAATAATATTCATGGTATAATTTAATTATTAAATCCCTATATTGGACTCTCAAAGCCTAAAATATGTATTAAAATTTGATCGAGACTTATTCGAGTAATCCGAAATATTTTTTATTTATTTATTTATTTTTATTTTTTTATAAAATTTTAGCAGCATTTCTGCTTATTTTTACATAAAACCCCCTGCAATTTTAAATCGAAAATAAACCCATGCCAATGTTCAACCAAATATTTTACACATTAAACACTTCTAATCAAGCTCATAACATTGGTTCAATACTTTAATCAAATATCATAACAAATAAAGAAATAATTTATAACTTCATTTTTTATCCAATTTAGTACCAAATTTTACCATTTATATAACTAGTATTTCATTCATCATTCAAAACATTTTAACCATTATTTACAACTCAAAATCATATAGCATAATTACATAACTCACATACTTCCACCTAGTACATGCCACTTAGTATAGAGGAAGAAATACATCACCAAAATCTTCGTGTTAGAGTCGGGATCGTTCTGGATGCTGAACCTGACCTTGAGCTCTATGACCTGCGCACGGAAACAACCGTACGGTGAGTATTTCATATTCAGTGGTATTACTATAAACCAAACTATTTAACATTAATAATTTACAAACATCAATCATAAGCTTATGAATCATTTAAAGTAATTATATATAATTGATTATCACTTCATAAACTTTTCACATACTAATTCAATTCATAATTTATCTTATGCAGTCTTTCTCGTACTTTCAATAGTGCCAAGACAATCAATCTCATTTTCAAATTTTCAATTCAATTGTTTACCCTATTAACAAGGCTCAGACTCTGATAGATACGCGGATTCCACCCAAACACACCAGAATATCCAACCCAAACACACCAAAATAATAAAATTCTCCGTAACACACCAGTATAATATAACCTCCCAAACACACCAGTATATCATATCCTCCCAAACACACCAGTAAGGCATGAAATGCCTCTTCGGATAAACCGAAGCATATAATAACAGAATCATCTCCTCGGCCGAGCTACAAATCTCCTCATCACATCACAAATCCAATGGCATGCAATTTGTATCAAATCTAGTCCGACAAGTTAATAGGGTATTATTTTTACTTTTCCAATTTCACTTTCATTTCCACAAAAATTTCCAACACTCAATCAATTTAACATCTATTACTTTAATTCATATATAAATAAATTTTCTCACATACTCATGTTTAATTTTAAATATAATACTTACCTTATCTTAATTATTCCATATTCAAAAATTCAATATACATTTAATAAATAGTTTGAGTTATAGTAATACAAACCCGGAATACGCGTTCACTCCTCAACGATCTTTTCTTTTCCTTTGGATACCGATGCCTCGTTTTCCTTGTTAGCTACGAAAATAATAATTTATAATCATCAATATAACACAATTCAATTTAATTCATGAGCCTAAACATGCAAATTTAACCATTTTTAAGGTATAAATAATTTCACCATTAAGCTGTCTATTTGAGTCATTGTTACTAAATTATTTATATCTTGAGCTACGAAACTCCAAATTAATATCCGTAAATTTTCTTTGAAACTAGACTCATATATCTTCTCACCATAAAATTTTCAGAATTTTTGGTCTAGCCAATTGGTACAGTTTATTCATTAAATTCTCCCCTGTTACTCCATTCGACAGTTCTGACCTCTCTCTACTAAAAATCAATTATCTCATTATACAGAACTCGAATAAGGTTCTTGTTTATTTATTTTGAAACTAGATTCATTAAGGAGTTCACACATATAAATTGCACTCCATAATAATTTTTGTACAATTTTTAATGATTTTCCAAAGTCAAAACAGAGTATCTCGAAATCACCTTGAACCAGTCTTACAAAATTTCAAATATCTCTTGATTCATAAATTCATTGCTTACACTGTTTCTACTATAAGAAACTAGACTCAATAAGCTTTAATTTCATATCTTATTCATCCTCTAATTCAATTCCTAAAATTTTTAGTGAATTTTCAAAGTCAAACCATTGCTACTTCCCAAAACTGTTTTGATGTAAAATGTTAATAACCAAATTTATAACACCAATTCACACCTTATCTCTATTCAAATTTCATTCAAACTCAAATTTAACTATTAAATTTTCAACATATTTTCTTGATTTCGAATTTTCCTCAATTTAATCCCTAAAACACAAAACTTATAGCTTAGTTTTCAATTCAATCCTTTATTCAATTCCAATCAAAATTCCTATCAAATAAACCCCAATTCCATCATTTATTCAACATAAACCTACTAAAAAATCTATTAACTTCCAAAATTTCAACTTAAATCCAAGAGTACTTCACTCTAGGATTCCAAAAACATTAAAATTAAAAGAAAAGGACTAAAATTAACTTACCAATTAACTTGAAATCCCAAAATCCCTATTTTTCCTTTCTTCTTTTCTTTCCTATTCTTTCCTTCCCCTGTTTCGAAATGTTCTCTGTTTCTTTTTAACTTTGTTTCTTTTCTTTCCTTTTTAATTTATTTACTTTATTTTATATTTAAGTTAATTAATAATTATAAAATATCTATTTTAACAACAAATATAATTAATACATTTGTACCATATCATAACCCTACATTTGTCCTAATCTAATTAATTTATCAAATAAAATCTTATAATATTATAATTTAATTAATAAATATATTTTCACTTAAATTTCAAATAAATACATAATTATAGTACAAGTGTTTTATACACATTATTACACATGTATTATCTCATTATCCTACATTTGTCAACTTATTAATTTATTCACTAATATAATTTCAATTAAATAATAATAATCAATAAATATCTTTTACTTATTATTTAAGAAAATATACAAATATATTACAAGTGTACAAATACATATAGTACACATGTAAAATTTATTATCACACATTTGTCTTTATTTTAATTTGTTTAATAACAATAATATTAATAATAATAATAAATTATATATATATATATATATATATATATTTTTTAACTTAATAAAAACTTTTAATAATAATACTTAAATATATTACCATCTTTCCTTATGCCGCCTCTAATTTCAAATGTGGCTTAATTGCCCATTTGATCCTTTTTATTTTCTATGGTTTTAGAATTAAACTTTTAACCTTTACTCAATCTAGTCCTTTTTACTAATTACTCTAAATTAAACTAGTTTCACCTAATTAAAAACCTAATTAGACACACAACTAGACTCATAATTATTCCTAATAATTATTTAAGGATTTAATTTATTAAGACGGAGGCCCGACAATACACTTTTCCGATGCCCACGAATTTTGGGTCGTTACAGTTGTGATTTAGTTTGGTTTGGTCTTTGGTGTTCAGAGTTTAGACGGTGAAATATGAGAGAATTTCATTTTTTTTCTATTATTTTTTATTGCTTTTTTCTGTTGTATATTTGGACTTCTTTTACTTTTTTATTGAAAAGTGAAAACTATCTGATTTTGCAGGTGAGGAAAAGGAATATGTTCCTATTTGTCTTATACTCTCATTGTATTTTTAGTTTTTACTATAACGGAAAAATAACGAAAATAGCGGCCTGTTATTGCCACAATTGGCCGTTACCCGTTAAATTGCAGCCGCAATCCACCGCTATTGGTGTGACTCTGCTTCACACTGCTATTTTTAGCAACAGCGGTTTCGGACGACATCGCTACAACTATATAGCCGCTTCTATTCCACTACACGGTCGCTATTTAAATCCCTGCATGCCATTATACCAAAGTAAGATTTCTATTTATACCAAAACGAGCTGAAGGAGAGTGTGATAATGCTCCAATCGACTCCAACCTTTACGAGCTCCTGAGCACTATAAATAGAGAAAAGAGAACCAAAGAAGCATTTCGAATGCTTAGTAAGTTGGCATAACGGGAATTTAACTTACCATGCATTTATACAATAAGCAAACATACACATTCAATCTAAGCAATTTTGGCCATAGCCTAAGCACACAATCTCATCAAATATGTTAGTAATTCATTTCATATAAATATCAATAAAAAAGATGAGCTCATCAAATTCCAAGTTCCATGCATATCATATATTTTTCAGATATTGAATCCATTTGATTTTCACTTCTCTACTTGTCAGAATTTCACTCGTTAAATCATTTGAAATCTCGATGGATACGAGGGTAGTACACATAAAGTGTACAAATCAGTAATCTGTCAATTCATTTCCAGAAGTACTCATTAGAGCACTAAATTAGAAAGCTCTCTCTCAAGCACTATAACGGGAAACTCATTGAGCATTGTAATAGAAAGCATATCCAGGCATGGTAACATGAAGCTCACAAAGAGCTTATATCAGGTAGCACCGAAGAGCACTTAACGGGAAGCTCTGGAGAGCACTTATCAGAATACACCAGATAGCTTATAACGGGAAGTTCAAGCGAGCACTATCGGGAAGCTCCGGAAAGCCTTTAACAGGAGGTTCACAAAGAACCTATAGACAGAACGCTCATTAACGCATGGGTGTGTTTACAACATATGCAGATCACTACCATTCGAGATGCTCTAAAGAGCATTTAACGGGAAGCTCGCAAGAAAACTATAACGGGAAGCTTGAGAGGGCTTATTGGGACACTCTTTCGAGCTACGATGTGTTCATAACATATGCAGGAACATTACCATTTTGGGAAACAAAACCCTGTATCCAATCGAATTTCATTCATTTAAACGAGATTTAACATTTATCGGGTATTTTTTGGTTATGTGATCAAATTCATATACATGGTCACAGACTATTCGTTCAAATCAATTCAAGCATATAATTACATAATTAAGTTACATGAACTTACCTCGATACTTGTTCGTATATGAAATCTACTAATCCAACACTTTTTCTTTTCCTCGATCTAACTTCGTATTTGAGTTTTCTGAATCTATATAAATGAACCTATTCATCAATTTATTACAATTCACATTCAACTAGACTTAATTTACACTCTAGGAAAAATTATCATTTTGCCCCTATACTTTTCATAAATTCTAATTGTGTCCCTAGGCTCGGGAAATGAAATTCATACAATTTATCCCTTATTTCAAACCTAGCCAATTTTCATATATAACAATAACAGTCCATAAATTTCACAAAAATTAGAATTTTTCCATGGATTTTACAACTTTACAATTTAGTTTCTAAATCACAATTCTATCAAAATTCACTTTGTAAAAGTTGTTTATCTATCAACAACCTTTCATTTTCTACCATAAATTTAAAATTTTCAGCATATTCATCCATGGAAAAATTTCTATACTTTGATATCTTTTAAAATTAATCCCCAAAATAGATAAATTAAGCTATTTAAATCTCAAAAATATAAAAATTACTATAAACGGGATAAGAATACTTACCCAATTAAGCTAGGAAAGTTTTCTTTCTCTTTTCTAGGGTTTTCATAAAAAATATTTAGGGAAGAAGATGAAATAAGATGATATTTCCTTTAATTAATCATTTATCATCTTTTACTAATTCAATTTCTAATTTGGTCCTTTTCTTTTCTTAAATTTCCATGGATGATTCACCATAAATATCTACAAGCTTTTTCCTAACAGTCTAATTACCATATAAGGACCTCTAGTTTTGAATTCCATAGCTATTTGGTACTTATAGCTTATAGAATCCAACTTTTACATTTTATGCAATTTGGTCCTTTCCATAATTAAACACATAATCGGTAAAATTTTCTTATCAAAATTTTCATATATCTTACCTATCATAATGTAAATGATAAAATAATATTAAAACAAATTTTCTTTTCGGTTTGGATTTGTGGCCCCAAAACCACTGTTCCGATTTCATTGAAAATGAGCTGTTACATACCCTTTGACCACCAATCGACCGTTATAACCAGCTACAGAGCCATCCGCAATGCATTTGAGTTTGAACGCCCATTTGCAACCTACAGCCTTTTTGTTTGTAGGTAAAGGAACCAAGTCACATGTCTTACTCTTGATAAAAACATCATATTCATGTTAAGTTGCCATTGTCTACTCCTTGCTAGTAAAAGTTTCCTCAATTGTAACAGGTTTTTTTCACTTAACTCAACTGAAAACTCCTTTGGTTTAAATATAACACTCTTAGACCTGGTTTGCATAGGATAAGAATTGTCATAGACAGGTAAAGATGTTGGATGATCTTGAGAAATCCCAACAAATGAAGTAACTTCTGAGAACACAACTGGACCTCTAGATGAGCTAGCAATCCCATCATATGAAACTGCGTCATGAGAAGAAACATTAGTAGCACCGCTAGGTGAAACATTTATAGCCTGACCCAAACAACATTAGTAGAAATAGAGGGAGAAGCAACACAAACTCTAATAGTTAAACTTGACACAGTAGGTAATCCTAAGTGAGGAGAAGAATCAATAGGAGCAACATAACCAACAAACCAACCAGAAAAAGGAACCACAACAGGAATATTGGATTGTTGATGTAGAAACCTTGACTAAGTATGACAATTGGAACCATTACCTAGCTTATCAAGAGAAATAGAAGGAAAGAAACCCTCATCAAATACCACATGTTTAAAGATAAAAATCTTGCCAGTTTCATCGAGGCACTTGTAGCCTTTATGGACTGGAGATAGCCAGCAAAAACACAAGGTTTGGACTGATATGAAGCTTATAATCATTGAACGGCCTTAGATACGAATAACACCTACACCTAAACACCTTCAGCTGCATATAATTTGGTAAAGTATTGTATAACATTTCATTGGGAGATGGCCAGTAAAAACACAAGGTTTGGACTGATATTGAAGCTTATGATCATTGAACGGCCTTAGATACGAATAACACCTACACCTAAACACCTTCAGCTACATGTAATTTGGTAAAGTGTTGTATAACATTTCATGGGGAGACCTTCCATTGAGCATAGGAGTAGGAAGCCTATTGATAAGATAGACCGCACTGACAAAAGCATGAGCCCATAAATGCATAAGCAAAGTAGCTTGTACCAGTAATGTCAAGCCATTATTGACAACATGCCTATGTTTTCTTTCGGCTAAACCATTTTTCTTTGAAGCATGAGGGTAAGAAAACCAATAATGAATACCCAACTGAGAAAGAACCTTAGGAAAGGATCGAAACTCTCCACCCCAATCACTCTAAAAAACTTTAATATAATAGCCTATTGGAACATTTTCAAATATTTATAGTATTCTAATAACTATAAATGAATGGGTGTAATTAATCAAAAGATAAATATTTTGATCATTGGTCAAAAGTTATATCATTTGATTTTTGAAAATGAATTATAACTATTCAAACAATACTATTTGAATAGTTATCAAACTAAATGAATAATTATTATTCTTATTTATTTATTTATTCATAAAGACACCTATTGAAAAATGTCTCTATGAAGAGACATGAAATTCCTATAAATAGGAATGATATTTCATTTGGAAATCACACCAACAAGTTTTAAAAGTTCTTTCTATCCTTCCTCATTTTCTAATATTATTAGATTGTTCTATAAAGAGTTACTGCAGAAATTCTTTGTAGAAATTGAGTTTCTTGCTATACATTGTTTAGTGCTTAGTGGACTATTCTTGTCAGTACAAAATGCAAATAGTCATTGGCTTCATTGTATCCTTGAGGTTATTTTTTTTGAACTCATTTGCACACCAAAGATAGGTGGAGGCGAATATAACCTTAAAGATAGTGGCTTGATACACGCCTTGGGGCCTTGTCCTATTTCTTCTTTTTCTATTCGAGTTCCATTCGTGTGTTTAAGATTTTCCTCACTAAAGATTTGTACTAACAATTTTAAGGTTATATTTCATAATGACTACCACAACACATGAAAGTGGAACACTAAAGGAGTTGGCTTCCAACTTTGTCAAACTTCATCGGTTTGATGGTGACAATTTTCAAAGATGGCAAAAAAAGATGCACTTCTTATTTTCAACTTTGAAGATTGCTTATGTTTTGGATACTCCAAGACTTGAAGAATGTAACAGCCTGGTTTTGGGTCTAGTTGGAACAGTGGTTTCGGGACAGCAAATTCGATGAGGAAAATTTTATTTTTATTATATTTTTATGGTCTACAATTTTACAAAATTATTTTGTGAAAATTTCGTTTGAAAATTTTGACGTTTGGGCACTCAATTTAATCAAAAGGACTAAATCATAAAAAGTGCAAAACTTGAGTTCTAGAAGTTAGAGGCATTAAATAGTTATATAATTTTTAGTAGAAGTCCTTATGTGATAATTAGCCCATTAGTAAGTTAGTGGAAGATGTTTGTTTGGTATTTTTGAAATTAGTTTGAAAAGAAAAGGGCAAATTGGTAATTAAGTTAATAAAGGTATAATAAGACAAAAATTTAAAACCTATCATCTTTTCTTTCTTTCTTCTTCAACCATTTATAAAGAAAATTGGCAGCCATGGATGAGCAAACATTCGGCCAAGCTTCTATGGCTCATCTAGATCAAGGAAAACGAGATTCAGACTTAGAACGGGAGAAAAACAAAGAGTATGATGAATAAGTCCATTTTCATTGACTGTGCTACCGAGGTAAGTTCGTGTGTAAATAATTCAACATTATGATATTATGTATCTAATGCTTTGTAATTACATAGAATGTATATCCGCCTCTATAAATTTGGTTAATGATGACTCGATAATGATTCGACGAAGATTTGATATCTTGAAATCCCAGTTGAACCTTAGGAATAGAAATGATACTAATGTGGAATGTCATGACATTAGAGTTATTGAGATCCTGTATAAGACCATATCTAGGATATGGCATCGGCATCGATATATGATTCAGTGTAACACCATGTCTGGGACATGGCATCGATATGAGATATCGTGTAAGACCATATCTGGGATATGGCATTGGCATCTCATTTTCTGTATGAGATTTCCTGGGTATCCTTTAGTATACCAAGTGGTTCAAACAGGTAATTTAAAGTTTATGCCAAAGATGTGAAAGGTTATGATTATGTTAGAATTGGTACAGGTATGTACTTAAACTTTACAAACATTGACTTCATGACCTTGTAAGTTCATGATTTCTACGAAAATGTCTTGGTGAACATTTTGTGATTATTGAACATTTGGTAAGAATGTAAATGAGTAAGTCATATCTATGAGAATGATCTTGTGATAATCTTGTAATTATAGGTCTACATTTATGATGTGTGAATATGTGGTAAATTTGATTTATGTGTGAGGCTTTTAGACCAAATTAAATTAAGACATGATATGTTTAAGTCTTTGTTATTGATGTATAGGTTAAATTGGCCAATGAATGGCATGTAAATATTTGATAATGACTAGCTATTGGAATGACTAGCTATGGATATGCTTTGGTGTTATGTGTGTCTAAATGAAAGTTAATACAAAGAAATCATGAAAGAGTAAAACTAGCAATAAAACAGTTTTGGACAGCAGCAGTTGTATAAATTTGAAAAATCACCAAAAATTGTGGGAATTGAATTAGAGGTTTAATAATATATGAAATTAATCTTATTGAGTCTAGTTTTACATAGAAGAAATGGTGTAAGCAAAAGAATTTCATATTATGAGATATTTGAATTTTTGTGAGACAATGTCAGAATGATTTTGGAATCCCCTATTTTGAATTTTGAAAATCATTAAAAATTGTATAAAAATAATTATGGGTTAGAATTTATATGCTTAAAATTATTAACGAGTCTATTTTCAAGAGAAACAAATGGGAACACCATCCAAATCCCGTACTAGGAGATAATTAATTTTTAGTGAAGAAGGGTTGAAACTGTCAGACAGCAGAACAATGATGACTTTAAAGAATTAACTGTACTTAATGGCTAAACCATAAATTCTAAAAATTTTATGGTAATAAGAAATGTGAGTCTAGTTTTAGAAAAATCAAGCAGATATTAATTTGGAGTTCCGTAGCTTAAGATGTAAATAATTTAGTGATTATGACTCGAGTAGCCAGCTTGAGATGAAAATGAGTAAATAGTGGAACTATGTGCAATTATGATTGTATTATCGTGAGAACATATTATGAGGATTGGTAAAAGCATGTTAATAAATTGCTTATTATTTACATACCAACTTACTAAGTTAAATAGCTTACCCCATTCCTTTCCTTTTTCTATAATGTCACAACTACTAGCTCAGGTTAGAAATCGTCAAAGATTCTATCACACTATCAAGCTATTGATCGGTATCAATGTTTTCAAGCTTTTTAAGTTTATGGCATGTATAGGGACTTATTTATTTTGTCTATGAGTTATTATGTTTTGGCCAAATGTATTGGCTTGTAATGGTTAAAGGTTTGATTTCTGTGTAGCCATGTAACTTGGCTTATATTGGCTAATTGGTTGTAAGCCTATATATATATAATTTATATGTCAATGTCTTGTGATGTGAATTGTGTTTTCATGATACATGATGAGTTGTGGGTTATGGCCTAAATACCTAATGGTTTAATGCGCTAGTAGTCTTGGTGTTTAATGGCTAAGTTTGGCTCAATGGTATGGTATGATAGTTAGATATAATTATGTATGGATAGGAGATGTTGATGATGCATATTGAATATGACCAAGTGTGACTAGGTATATTGGTTGTTAAATGACAAGTCTAAAGCTGAGTTGTTGATATATTGATAGCTTATTTATGCCATTAAATACACCTTTGAAGTTATGTTTAAATATGTGCAAATGAGGGTGACAAATGGTTGGGAAAATAACCAATTTCTTAGCTACATGGACAGAGACACGGCCGGGTGTCTCAGCCATGTAGGGGACACAGCCGAGCACATGGATGTGTGACTTGGCTGTGTGACCCTCATTTGTTGATAACGTCATAAACAGAGAGTTACAAGGGTTGAGGACACGGGCGTGTGTCCCTCCCAAGCATAAAAATTTTCTAAGTATTCCAAAGTTCTCGGTTTAGTCCCAAACCACCCCCAATATGTGTTTTGGGTCTTGTAGGCCCATATAAAGGACAACATGCAAGTGTATAAATAGTTTTAAATTTATAATGAAATTTTGTGGCCCAATTTTGTATGGTTGCTTGCGTTTATGTCCGGTAATGCCTCGCATCCTGTCCCGGCGTCGGACACGGGTAAGGGGTGTTACAAAGAAAATGAAAACGAATCTGTTACTGCAACCCGAAAAAGATAAAAGTGGGACAATGCTGATTATATATACATGAGCCACATATTGAATGGTTTATTTGATGGTTTGTTCGACACCTATCAAAACTAGGTCATTGCTAAAAAATTATGGAACAAATTGGATACATTACTGAAAATGTTACAAGTAAGAAATTTTTTGTCAGTCATTTCAATAATTATCAAATGGTTGATGGTCATTCTAATATGGAACAATTTTGTGATATTGAAAAGATGCTAAATCAATTTAAGCAATATGATATGAAAATAGATGAAATGATTGTTGTATCCTCCATAATAGACAAACTTCCTCCATCTTGGAAAGACTTTAAAAGAAGTCTAAAACATAAGAAAGAGGAAATATCTCTTGAGGCTTTGGCAAATCATCTTCGTATTAAAGAAGAATATCAAAAGCAAGACCAGAATCTAAATTCTGAAAATGCCAAAGTACATGTTACGGAGCAAGTACTGACTACTAAATCATTCAAGAGAAAGTTCAAATAGACTAATAGAGCACCTAAGTTCAAAAAGAAACAAAAGTGCTCATGCTATCATTGTGGTAAGTCGGGACATTTCAAGAATGAATGTCGATTTTTAAAAAAGAAATCATCTTCTAAGGATGATAATAACAAAAAGTTTGTTACAATGATATCTGAAATTAATATGGCACAAGATGATAATACATGGTGGATTGATACCGGAGCAACTAAAATGTGTGCAAAGACAAAAGCATGTTCACAAAGTTCACACAATGTGAAAATGACAATGTCTTGTACATGGGAAATTCTTTCAACGCAGCAATCAAAGGCAAAGGGTATGTTGAACTACAATTCACTTCTGAAAAGATTTTAACCCTAAATGATGTATATTATGTACCAGAAGTTAAGAAGAATTTAATGTTTGGAAGTCTGTTGAATAAGTTTGGTTTCAATCTTGGTTTTGAAGCAAATAAGTTTATTTTGTCTAAGGGAGGAATTTTTTTAGGGAAATGGTATATGTATGAGTATGTTCAAACTCAATATTATTAATAAGAATAAAAATACTATTTCTATTTATATGGTTGAATCTTTTTGTTTATGACATTATTGATTAGTTCATTTGAATTATAGAAATTGAATGACATGTATAAGTTAGATTTAATTACTGTTTTTAATAATAATATTGAAAAATGCAATACATGTATGTTGACTAAAATTACAAGAAACCCTTTCCCTAATGTTAAAAGGAAAACAAAATTACTTGATTTGATACATAGCGATTTATGTGACATGCATAATACTCCTACATTAGGTGAAAAGAAATATTTTGTTAATTTTATTGATGATTATTCTAGATATTGTTTTGTATATTTATTGCATTCAAAAGATGAAGTGCTTGATAAATTTAAAGTTTATAAATCTGAAGTTTAACTTTAGTGTGAATCATTTATCAAGTGCTTAAGATCGGATAGAGGTAGAGAATACTATAATCTAAGTTATTTTGAATCCACTAGAATTGTCCATCAAGTTTCAACTCTAATAAAACGGTGTAGCTGAAAGGAAAAATAAAGTCTTGACTGAAATGGTAAATTCAATGTTATCATATTTCGGCCTTAGACAAAGTTTTTGGGGAGAAGTTGTTCTAATAGCTTGTCATATATTGAATAGAGTTCCTAATAAGGAAACTAAAATAACCCCCTATGAACAATGGAAGAAAAGGAAACCAAACCTTAATTATTTGAAGGTTTGGGGTTGTAGAGCTATTGTCAAAGTTCCAACACCTAAACATAAAAAGTTAGGTGAAAGAGGAATTGAATGCATATTTATAGGATATGCACATAATAGCAAGGCATATAGGTTCATGGTAATTGAACCAAATGATTCAATTTCAATTATTATTGTTATTGAATCAAGAGATGCTATTTTTGATGAAAATAAATTTCTATTCTATTTCAAGATAATTACAACAACAAAAATTGATTCATTCTTCAAAAGAGAATGAGATTCTATTAGAACAAATTGATAATAATGATGAATCTTATTAAAAATTAAGAAGAAGTAAGAGGATTAAAAAGGTCAAAGATTTTGGACCAAATTTTATTATGTTTTTTTATAGAAGGAAAAGTGAAAGTATATGAAATAAGATACCTTATTGTTATAATACGAAATCTGATCCTATTACATTTGAAGAGGCAATGAAATCTCAAGACTCTGCTTTTTGGAAAGAAGCAATAAATGATGAGATGGATTCAATAATGGGAAATCAAACTTGGATCTTAGTTGATCTTCCACCGGGTTCCAAACCAATAGGTTGTAAATGGATCTTCAAAAAGAAAATGAAGGTCGACAGAACCATTGATAAATTTAACACAAGGTAGGTAGCCAAATGTTTTACATAAAAACAATGTATTGATTACTTTGATACCTATGCTTGAGTAGCAAGAATTGCTACAATTAGACTCTTAATATCATTTACCTCTGTATATAATTTGGTTGTTCACCAAATGGGTGTTAAAGCTACATTTTTAAATGGTAAATTGGAAGAGGAAGTGTACATGGAACGACCAAAAGGATTTGTTGTTCCAGGACAGGAGCATAAGGTATGTAAGCTTGTTAAATCTTTATATGGACTTAAACAAGCACCAAAACAATGGCACCAAAAGTTTGGCAAGGTTGTTTTAGCTAATGGCTATAAAATAAATGAATCCGATAAGTGCATATATAGAAAATTTGAAAATAGAAAAGGTGTCATAATTTGCTTATATGTAGATGACATGCTCATTTTTGGCACCGATTTGGAACAAATAGAAAACACAAAAAAAATTCTTGTCAAACAACTTTGCTATAAAGGATATGGGTGTAGTAGATGTTATTCTTGGAATTAAAATAACCGGAGATGAAAGCACTATAGCTTTATCACAATCACATTACATTGAAAAGGTGCTTAAAAAATTAGTATCTATTATTGGTAGGAAAAATGATCAATTGAAATACGCAAGTCTAATTGGTTATCTTATGTACATAATGACTTGTAAAAGACCAAATATTACATATGCTGTTGGGAAATTGAGTAGGAACAAAAGTAATCCAAATAGTTTGCATTGGTAAGCTTTGAATAGAGTACTTAGGTACTTAAAGAAAACTATTAATTATGAATTATGTTATAATGGATATCATCCATTTTTAGAAGGATATTCGGATGCTGGTTGGATTACAAGCTTGGAAGATCATGCATATACTAGTGGATGGATCCTCATTCTTGGTGGAAGAGCCATTTCTTGGGGTTCGAAGAAACAAACATGTATTACTGATTCCACCATGGCAGCAGAATTAGTTGCGTTAGCCGCTACATATAAAGAAGCAGAATGGTTAAGAAATTTGATTTATGATGTACCTGTATGACCTAAGCCAATTTCACCTATTTCTATCCATAGTGATAGTGAGACTACTCTAGCAAAGGTATATAACTAAGTATATAATGGAAAGTCTAGACACATTGGATTAAGACATAGCTATGTACGACAATTAATCTCTAATGGAGTGATCATTATTAATTATGTGAGGTCAAGTAAAAATTTGGCGGATCATTTGACAAAACGTCTCGCTAGAGATGCAATAAAAAGGACCTCAAAAGAGAGGGACTCAAGCCCATTAATTAGAGTCACCCATGATGGAAACTCGACTCAGTACTTGGTATAACGTCAAGTTTTGAGTTCAATAAGACAAAGTACATCATTAGTATGTGACTATTAGCACTATAAATAAATCTATCCTAAGATTAAAGTGCTAAGTACCCTTAATGATAAGGGAAGGATGAGCAATGTACACTTAATAGACTCATAACATAAATATGTTAAAGTGTTATAATTACGGGAACACTCTTGATGGGATCTACCTATGTGAGTAGAAGTGTGGCCGCTTCTAAGAGCTCAAGGGCTTGGTTCTGACAACACTCATGAAAAGAGGACACATACACATGGCCATAATAGTGTCCCTAGATACTATGCATTGACAGATGTTGAAATCATTGCGAGAGATGTGTTCGGTTAATCAAATGGAATAGTTGGTTCAAAGCTTAGTCTACCATGCAATTTCGATTAATTTTAACATATTTTCACTAAGTGAAGGTTCAATCGTAAAATCACATTCATTTATGCAAATTAATTTCCAAGAATATCAAATCTAAATATTTTGAAAATGGGGGAAAATAATGACAAAGAATTATAACTATTCAAATAATACTATTTAAATAGTTATAATTCTTTTTCAAAAATCAAATGATATAACTTTTGACCAATGATCAAAAGTTAGTACAAATCTCTAGTGAGGAAAATCTCGAACATACGAATAGAACTCAAATAGAAAAAGAAGAAATAGGACAAGGCTCCAAGGCGTGTATCAAGCCACTATCTTTAAGGTTATATTCACCCCTACATATCTTCGGTGTGCAAATGAGTTCCAAGCAAATTAACCTCGAGGATATAGTGAACCCAATGACTATTTGTGTTTTGCACTGACAAGAATAGTCCACTAAGCACTAAGCAATATATAGCAAGAAACTCAATTTCTATGAAGAATTTCTGCAGTAACTCTTTATAGAACAATCTAATAATATTAGAAAATGAGGAAGGATAGAAATAACTTTTATAGCTTGTTGGTGTGATTTCCAAATGAAATTTCATTTCTATTTATAGGAATTTTCATGTCTCTTCATAGAGACATCTTTTATAGGTGTCTTTATGAATAAATAAATAATAATTATTCATTTAATTTTTTAACTATTCAAAAAGAATTGCTTGAATAGTTATAATTCTTTTTCAAAAATCAAATGATATAACTTTTGACCAATGATCAAAAGATTTATCTTTTGATTAATTACACTCATTCATTTATAGTTATTGGAATACTATAAATATTTGAAAATGTTTCGATATAGCCAAACTAAACTGCAACATGCTTTTGTAAGTGAAGAAACTTATAAAGAGCTTCTGACTTGCACTTTAATAAATAGAGCCATATATACTGAGTATATGTATCAACAAGTGAAACATAATAAAAACTTCCCTCTGAAGACATAGAAACAAGCTCCCACAGATCAGAAACAACAAGTTCAAACAGAGACAAATAAACTATAGTGGAAGTAGGAAAGGAAGTTTATGGAGCTTCCCAAGTTGACAAGCTGAACAAATCAAACTCAACTTGAAATTATTTGGAACAACATTACACTTTTTAAGAACTAAAGTAACAGTTTTATTACAAGGGTGACCAAGACATTTGTGCCACAAATCAACAACAGAATCACAAGAAGAAGAGGTAGAACACAACTGAGTAGTATTAGCAGTAGGAGAAGTTGGCAGTGCCTAAGTTGCCAAGAGATCAAACCGATACAGTCCTTTATGAATACAACCCACTAACAACATGCTCCCTATCTTGATATCCTTCACAAAGCAATGCAAGGGATGAAACTTAAAATAAAACTGGTTATCTTTAGCAAAATGTACAACAAACATCAAATTCTTGCAAATTCATGGAACATGAAGAACATTTTTCAAATGAAAAAGCCTACTACCAGTTGTAAACAAAGATGAACCAATATAAGCCACTAGTACAAACACATTATTGCCATGAAAAGCTTGATTTTACCTGTATACTCAGTTGCATCATATAGTGTTAACATGTCACTAGTGACATGGTTAGAGGCTCCTGAGTTTGGATACCACACCTTAGCATTCATAGAGCTTGATGGAAATTGCCCTTCTGTTTGAAGCAACATTAATTTGTAAAAATTACTTTGAGACTGCCAGGCCTGAATAGTTGGAGATAAAATTTGCATATCACTCCCTTGAGAATAACAATGAAAACCACCACAAGTTGAAGAAATCTGATCCTTAAACTGATGACAGTTCACATGCATCACCTGGTCAGTGACACCTTCAAATTTTGCATCAAATCTATAGTAACATTTATGAACTATATGACCAACTCTACCTAATAAGTTATACAAGAAACATATTTTTAATCCCATTCTTGATGTGTTTTTGGATGATTTATTATGTAAATTAGTGAATTTGATGCTCCTAATCCTTTAAATTCATGTTTCTATACTTGCGAGAGCATTTGGGAGTGAAATGAGTGAAAAACTAGCCAAAATCAGATTAATAGAGTTGTTTCCAGGATCCACACGTCCTGGGCATTTCCACATGGGCTGGCCATACGCCCGTGTGAGCCACACAGGCTAGCCACATGCCTATGTGCCAACCAGTGTTGATATCGCACCCTGCTTCCCAATATATGGAAAAAACTCAATTTTTAGGCTTTATAAGCATTCTAAAGTCTATAAATACTAATTAGAAGAAGACCTAAGGGAGCACTCAGAGAATATTGAAGAAAAGACTCAAAGAACGCCATCGAAATCAACTCGAAAGTGGATCTCCTTCAAAATTGAAGATCTCCATTTAATTTCCTTCGAAGTTTTATTGAGTTTCTTTGTGTCTTGTTGTTATCCTAACTTTGAGATGTTTCTATTCAGGATTATAAACTAAGTTTCCTATATACCTAGGGATGATGAAACCTATGATGAATTTTTTTATTTGATTTCTAATTTACATGATAAATACTAGATTCTTGTTCTCACTTATGTATGCTTATTTAATGTTTTAATAATTTCAGGATATTAATTCATGTTTAATGTGCTTATTCAGTGCAACAAAAGTCCCTGTTTAAGAGTAGATCTAGCATAATTGAGTAGAGTTACATGCAATCCTAGAAATTGGACGACATAAATCTACTGGATTAGAGTCATATCTAATAGGGGAGTCCATAGATCAAATTAATGCTACAATAGGGGTTTTAATTAGAAAGAGATTTTAATTAATCAACCTAGAGTCTGTTCTTCTTACTCTTGAAAGAGATATTAACATAATTTAGGGATTTCTATGGATCAAGACACAAGTGAATAAATTGTTTAATTCAAATTCATAATAATAAGTGAAGTCTAGGTGGATTCTTTCCTGCGTATTGTCTATTTCATTGGTTATCTTTGATTATTTTCCTATTTCATTCTCTGTTGCATTCTTAGTTAGATTAGTTTAGTAATTTTAGATTAAAAACAATCACTCCAATTTGTCGGCTAAATAATAGAAAAGCGGTAATTACTAGTACTTCTCGTGGATACGATATTCTCTACTCACCATAACTATATTATTGTTCAATAGGTGCGCTTGCCTTAGTCGTATTTATAGTTAGTTTAGTGACCATCAAGTTTTTGGCACCATTACCGAGGACTAAAATATTAAGAACACTCGATTTTTATTAATTTTGCCATTTTTATTTTTATTATATTTTTATTTTTAGTTTAATTTTTGCTTTCTAATTTTTCTTGTATTTGCTTCTTGTAGGTTTCTTTAGTTTATGACTAGAAAAAACCCGTCTGGACTACTATTATTTGACAGTGAAATTGAAAGTACAGCTCGCAGAAATAGTAGAGAAACAAGGTAAAGTCGACAGAGTATAGTAGATAAGTAAGAGGACGATATTATTATTACTGAAGAGATGTGTGATAATTAGAATAATCAGCTACCTCCTGCAATTGTTGCAAATCTAGCAAATCTGAATCCTGCTCCTCGTACTATGTACGATTATGCCAAGCCCACTCTAACTAGGGTTGAATCGAGTATTGTAAGACTCACCATTGTTGCCAATAATTTCAAACTGAAGCCGAACACTATTCAGATGGTACAACAATTTGTTCAGTTTGATGGTTTGCAAGACGAAGATCCAAATACTCATTTGGTTAATTTTTTGGAAGTCTGTGATACTTTCAAGATAAATGAAATTTTTTACGACGTCATTCGCCTACAGTTGTTCCCTTTCTCATTGAGGAACAAAGCCAAACAATGGCTAAATTCTTTACCTCAAGGTTCTATTACCACATGGGATCAAATAACTGAAAAATTCCTACTAAAGTACTTTCCACTGGTTAAAATAGCCAAGTTGAGGAATGATGTCTCTTCCTTCATTCAAATCGACTTAGAAACCTTATATGATGTGCATGGGAGAGGTATAAGGACTTATTGAGAAAGTGTCCTCACCATGGGTTACCTTAATGGCTACAGGTTCAAACCTTCTACAACGGTTTGAATCCCTTAACTAGGCAATTGCTCGATGCAGCAGTCATAAGGATGAAGCCAATGAAAACAGCCGGTGTTTTCAACTTAGATGCGGTCACCATGTTATCAAATCAGGTAAAACTTTTAAATAAGAAAATTGATGGTTTATGTGTTTCTACGTTGGTATATCTGGTGATGCAATACGATATGAATGGAGGAGGAATGAACAGTCCGGAATAGTTACCCTACAGTCCTGGCATAGAGAATGAACAAATCAACTGTATAGGTAATAATTTTAGGCCTCAAAATAATCCTTACAGTAACACCTATAATACAAGTTGGAGGAACCATCCCAATTTCTCTTAGGGTGGTCAAGGAAATCAAAGAGCACAGCTCCCTCCAGGCTTCCAACAACAACCTTACCAACAAGATAAGAAGCCGAATCTTGAGGTGATGTTGATGAAGTTTATCTTAGTGTCAGAAACCCGCTTTCAAAACACTAAAACATCACTTAAAAATCAACAAGTATCAATTCAAGGGCTCAAGAACCAAATAGGTTAGCTTGCTAAGCTAATCTCAGAAAGACCACAAGGTAGTTTTCCTAGCAATACTGAAACTAACCCAAGAGAGTATAAACGTTAGTTGAATCTAAATTAGAACCGAGGCAAGAAAGTGTGGTAAGTAACGGTAAGGTTGAGGTAAGCTAGAATGAGCAAAAATCGGTTGGTAAAGAATATAAACGTTAAGTGTCATATCTTAACGCGATGAAGAAAGACCACATGAATAAACAATTTGGTAAATTTCTTAAACTTCTAAAAGAATTACATATTAACTTACGTTTATTGAAGCTCTTTCGCAGATGCCCAATTTCATTAAATTTTTAAAGGAGCTTTTGGCAAACAAGAGGAAGTTAGATGATTCATCACATGTGGAGCTAAATGCAATTTGCTCAGCCACTTTGCAAAATAAACTACCCAACAAATTGAAAAATCGAATGAGTTTTACTATTCCTTATTTAACTGGTAGTTTAAATATAAATAATGCTTTGGCTGATTTAGGGGCGAGTATTAATGTCATGCCCTATAAAATGTTTAAACAATTAGGTCTTGGGAAACCCAAAAAAACTAGGATGAGTATTCAATTAGAAGATAGAACCATAAGATTTCCTAGAGGTATTATTGAATATGTTCTTGTCAAAATTGATAAATTCATATTCCAGGTTGATTTTGTTGTTTTAGACATGGATAAGGGTAATAAAGTACCTTTAATTTTAGGAGGACCCTTTTTAGCAACTGCTAGAACTATTATTGATGTTGGTACAAGTGAGTTAGTACTTCGTGTAGGTGATGAAATGATTACTCTCCAAGCTCGTAATTCTCTTAAGACATCTAATGATCGAGATGATTTTACAAGTTCTGTTAATATGAGCTCAAACTTCTTTGCAGGAAACCCTTTGGAAAAACGTGATGGAGCCACATTCGAGTCCATGCAACAGAAACAGAACGACTCATGGTGAACGAATGTTGCAAATCAATGAACTAGATGAATGGCGAACACATGTTAAGGAGAAACAGAAAAAACATGATGAAGAGTTAAAGAGACACCATGATAAACATGTGGATGGAACGAAACAATTATGGGTTGGAGGCAAGGAACTTCTAGATAAAACGGATCCTCAAATTGCCACTTCAAAGCTTGATGCATATGGATCAAATCCCTTTACGGTACTAAATGTCTTCCCATACGGTACAATCGAGGTAACTTATTCTGAATTTGGCATATTTAAGGTAAATAGTACTCGACTTAAACCTTATGTTAATAATAGAATTAATAATGAGAAAGAGGAGTTTCGACTCTGTGAACCACCATGACCGTGCAAATGCAAGGTAAGTCGAGCTTAAACTTTAAATAAGCGTTTCTCGGGGGGCAACCCGAGTGTTAACACTGCTAATTCTTTTAATTTTATTTCATGTTATTTTTAAAACTAATTAATTTTCAAATTTTATAAAAAATAAAAAATAAATAAAATGTTTTTGACCCACACGGCTTAGACACACAGGCATGTCCCAGGCTATGTGCACTATAAGGGGTTCGACAGTGAGTTACACAGCCTAGCGACATGGCCGTCTGATCCACACGGCCTAGACACACGAGCGTGTCCTTGGCCGTGTGGATACTAGGACTTAAATTTTCAAAACTTCGACAGTTAGACGGCCTAAAATGACACATACGGCCTGGCGACATGGCCTATAACCCACACGGCCTGGACACATTGGTGTGTCCTAGGCCGTGTGAAACTTGGAGCTAATTTTTTTCAAAGTCAGAGAGTTACACGGGCAAGAGACACGGTCGTGTGAGAGACACAGCCAAGCCACACGGGCGTGTAGGATCTCACATGGGCGTGGGAGAAGCGAAGGAAAACACACATGGCCTGACACATGACCGTGTGGTAGGACACACAGGTGTGTCCATGGTCGTGTGAAAACTAGGTTAATTTTTAATTGCACATGGGCTGAAAATACTCCACACGGCCATGTGGCCCAAACCTTAGAATTCCTTTCTCAATTTGTCTTTTTCTTCTTCCCCAATTAAGCTACCATTTTTATTTTATATTATTTATTATTTGTTATATTATTTATTTTTATTTTCCTATTTATTTATTTATTTTATTTATTATTCTTATACTTATATTTTAAATTTATTTTAATTTTTCTTCTATTTTCATTATTTTTAGTATTTTTTACTATTATTATTACAATGACCTTTAAGTTGATTGGTATCATTGAGTTTATTAATTTTTTTTCTTTTTTTTTATTTTCTTTTTTCTTTTTTTAATTTTTTTAGTGCTTTATTTCTTTTAACTTATTTTAATTTTTTTAAATATATTTTTATGGTTGTTTCTAATCGAGTTATAACCCTTTAATCTTCACTATTTGTGTTTATTTTCTTATTAGTTTGCTCGGAATCATGGACTACATCTAGATTTGTCTACAATTCTGCTTTTTACCATTCTGAAAGTTTCGTTCAATATTTAAGGTAGTTTCAAATTTTCTCCCTCTCTTATAATATTCTATTTCTACTGTGATTATCTATGTTTGTACATTGAGGACAATATACATCTTAAGTGTGGGGAGGTTATTTATATAATTATTAGAAAATTCCTGAATTATGTCTTGTTTTTAAGTAATTTTCTCATACTTTTATTAGAATGAATTTTTATCAATTTGTGATTTTTATTGATGTGTTTTGGATTAAATTCTTAGATATTTGTGTATTGGTTGTTTTAAACTTTAAGACATGAGAGAATTAAGCATGATAAGCTTATTTTTAGAATTAAAAATTTTGGGTTGTTTCCCTGAATTGAAGTATTACCTTGAAGTTTTAAATTTACAAGTTCAACATCAAAAACCATATTTTTTTGTGAGATTTTGAGCCTTTAGAGCATACATTTTTCTTACTCGTTTTATTATTAGTTATGAGTGTGTCAATTTGATTTGTTATTCTAGAATTTGCGTCGATTATACATGTCGAGACTACACTTTTTGATTTGATATACTTAGATGATAAATGCACTTAGGTTTTAACCCACTTATCCCATAAAAAGCTTACCTACATAATTAACCCTTAGTGAACCCTGTTGAGTCTAACACACCGTTTCTTGTTTTACCCATTAAATTTTTTTCCCATTTTATTGACTCCTTGTTTGTCGAGATTTGATTTGGTTAGTTGCCTAACTATACTCTTTTGTTTAATTTGCTGAATTATTTCTTATTGTAATAAAAAATAAAAAATAAAAAATCGAAAAAATATAATAAAAAAATTATTGATCATTATTCAGTTCTATGTTGATTGAGCTTGAACAATTAAATTCATATTTTGAGAAGAAGCTCATTTTTATTCTTGAGTAGTTTTCGATTGATATAATTATTTTTTCAGCATTTGTTTATTTTTCTAGTTTGATAATTTATCAATTCAATCTCGATTTTTAACCAACTTTTTCAGCTTTTCTCCATACCCTTAACCTAAGCACCATTATAACCTCTTAAAGACCTTTTGATTTGTGTATCATATCATTTTATAGTGGTGGGGATTTGATTTACATACAAGTCTATCGTAATGACTTTTCATGTTTGACTATTGAGTGCTTATTCTTGAACCTTAAACACTTTGAGTGATTTGAGTGAATCTTTAGTGAGGATGTTGATTCTTATCGATTTTGAATTAAAGCTAATTACTTAGATAAAGGAAAATACTTATGTTTTCATTCTTTAAAAATGTTCGATTGGGATTGTTTAAATCTTTAGTGCTATTTTACTTGAATTATCAATATATGATTATTTATGAATTATTTCAAAATATTATTGGTGAGAATTATAAGTTGAGAAAAGATTAATTTTAATTGTGAGTTGAGAATTTTGCTTGAAGACAAGCAAACACTTCAGTGTGGGGATATTTGATAAGCTATAAAAGTAACATATTTTTAATCCCATTCTTGATGCGTTTTTGGATGGTTTATTATGTAAATTAGTGAATTTGATGCTCCTAATCCTTTAAATTCATGTTTCTATACTTAAGAAAGCATTTGGAAGCGAAAGGAGCGAAAAACGAGCCAAAATTGGATAAATAGAGCTGTTTTTAGGATCCACATGACCTGGGCATTTCCACATGGACTGGACATACGCCCGTGTGAGCCACATGGGTTGGCCACATGCCCATGTGCTAGCCAGTGTCGATATTGCACCCTGTTTCCCTATACGTAGAAAAAAAAAACTCAATTTTTAGGCTTTCCGAGCATTCTAAAGTCTATAAATACCAATTAGAAGAATACTTAATGGAGCACTCAGAGAATATCGCAGAAAAGACTTGAAGAACGCCATCAAAATCAACTCGGAAACGGATCTCCTTCAAGATTGAATATCTCCATTTAATTTCCTTCAAAGTTTTATTGAGTTTTTTTATGTCTTTTTATTATCCTAATTTTGAGATGTTTCTATTCAGGATTATAAACTAAATTCCCTATGTACCTAGGGATAATGAAACCTATGATGAATCTTATTATTTGATTTCTGATTTACATGATAAATACTTGATTCTTGTCTCAATTATGTATGCTTATTTCATGTTTTAATATTTTCAGGATATTAATACATGTTTAATGTGCTTATTTCTATAGAGCAAAAGTCCCTGTTTAAGAGTAGATCGAGCATAATTGAGTAGAGTTGAATGCAATCCTAGAAATAGGACAATATAAATCTACCATATTAGAGTCAAATCTAATAGGGGAATCAATAGATCGAGTTAATGCTACAATAGGGTTTTAATTAGAAAGAGATTTCAATTAATCAACCTAGCGTTAGTTGTTCTTACTCTCGAAACAGATATTAACATAATTTAGGGATTTTTACGGATCAAGACACAAGTGAATAAATCGTTTAATTCAGATTCATAATAATAAGTGAAGTCTAGGTGGATTCTTTCCTGTGTATTGTCTATTTCATTAGTTATCTTTGATTATTTTCCCATTTCATTCTCTGTTGTGTTCTTAGTTAGATTAGTTTAGTAATTTTAGATTAAAAACAATCACTCTAATTTGTTGACTAAATAATAGAAAAACAATAATTACTAGTACTTTTAGTCCTCGTGGATACGATATTCCCTACTCACCATAACTATACTATTGTTCGATAGGTGCGCTTGCCTCAATCATATTTATAGTTAGTTTAGTGATCATCACTACCACATAACTGGCACTGATGTTTGTTATGAAAAAATCTTCTTCCATGGCCTCTGCCTCGAAACAACCGAGAGCCACCACCTCTATATGGTGACTTAGTCCCTCAAACGAAACCAGTCATACCTACTTACCTAGATTTCCTGTCTCCATTACCACTTTGCCGAGAAACGTTAGCCTGTAATGGTACACTAGACACAAACTTCTATTGTCTTGCTTCAAAATCAGCAAGCATCTCAGTAAGAAGATCAAGAGAGACATAGGTTGCTAAAGCTACTATTCTAATTTGTTCATATTCCACTAATAGACCAGCAAGAATGATACTGACTTGTTCTTGCTTAGAAATAACATTGCCGGCAGTCATTAGGATCTCACACATACCCTTAATTTTGGCTAAATATTCCTTACTAGTCAACTGCCCTTTTTTTTAGAGTATAACAAATGTATCAGACTAGAGATTGTCATACTAGACTTAGTTGAAAAACGCCTTGCAACAATTGTCCTAACATCAAAAGTAAAGTGGGCATTTACCAAGATCTCATCACAGAAGGTAGACACTAACCAAGAAGTTAACAACTTATCTTATTGCTTATTCAGCAAGAAGTTAAGATTATCAACAAGCTTGCCATCCTTATCAACTATATATTGAGAAGGAACACTAACTGTCCCAAGAACAAATTCATGCAGCCTATAACCTTCAAGAATTAGCATAACCTAATGTTTCTATAGAAGGAAATCGTACTCACCTAGTTTCATTATGTCACGTTTGGAAACTGTTGGATCTTCTTACCAGCGGCAAAATAAACACATTTAGGATTGGGAGAAGAACCATCCACTAGTGCAGCTGTATTGAATGATTGGTGATGATTGTCATCGTTGCCGGAGATAACTTTTGGCACTATGAAAGAAACATAAACACACTTGGTACACCTAAAAAGACATTGGCTCAGATACCATGTTAAGAAACTAGCAAGTAGCAAATCAATCAAAGAAAGTATAACAAGATAGTAGAAAAGAATCTTGTTTCTTCACATTATACTGATGACCAAGACATGATATTTATACACATATTGTAACTATCAACTGACATTGTAATAGAAACCTTAACTACTAACAAACTATAACAACTTTAACCACCAATTTGTTGCAACACTTCTTATTTCTTAACAGTGTGGAATCACCTATTTCGACCACATATGTGCATTTAAAAATAACATACAATAAATAATGAAACATAAAGTTTGAAACTAATAATAATAACACCACATATGTAATATGTATGAAAATTAAAATAAAAATTAGTTTAAATTGTGAGTAAAAAGAAATTTAATTATATAAATAAATCAGATTAAGAATATTAAATGCACTCCATTATTTATCAAGGTATTGTCATTTTTCTTGAGTTAGTATCGAATTGACTTATGACATTAACTCAATTAATGACATTATCAACATTAGAAAACCTATCACACTCATATGTGTGAAAATCACAAATCTAGAACACAAATGTGCGTCTAAAAATAACATACAATAAATAATAAAATGTATGGTTTGAAATTAATTAATAATAACACATGAAATATTTACGATATTAAAATTAAAAAATAGATTAAATTGTTTATCATTATATTGTCATTAAATGATAGAGGTAACAAAGTGTGCGTGGTAAATTTAAAATGTATAAAATTATTAAAATAGAGATTTAGCTGATTGGTAAATTAAAAATTTTACTATTGCAATTGATGTGGGTTTGGATCTCATTATATGCATATATTTTTAATGATTTTTTAAATAAAAAATTAAAACTCCCTAGAATAATATAACTTATTTTAATTATGATAGGGCATTTCCATATTTTTCCTAATCAAGTTGGTGCTTGGTTGACTCGTGACACCAACTCAGTCAAAAACTTAAATAATTGTATAGATATTACGTGATTATATAAAATTTGAATGTCCTACAAGTGTTAGAGATTGAGATGTGGCTTCCCATTTTTTTTGAATTTGCTTTTCTTTTATATTATAAGACAATGATCAACTTTTAATTTTGGTCTCTATTCTATAATGAAAGTTGATATTTAATCTATATGCTTTAATTTTTTATATAGTTTAGTTTTTCTACTTTTATAAAGTAATTAATTAGTTTTTTTTTTCTTAAGAACGCTACTCTAAAAATAATATTTTACTATGATGAGTTCAAATGAGTGCTTTTAAGAAAAACCATAAATCGAGTTCGATCCGTTGACTTATTCTACCAATTTTTGAATTATAACTATTTTTATTATATATAATTTATTGAAATATCTATAATAAACCAATAATATTTTAATAATTAAATTGTGTTAAATTAGTTCATATCAATATTTTTTTAAAATTTTACAAATAAAATTATTATGAATTTAAAACATAATCATCCATAAAATAAATTTAGAGTCAATTAAAAATTATAATATTTTATAATTAAAATATTTTAAAAGTAAGAAGCAATATTAATTTAAAAAATGAGAGTTTACTTTTTTTAAGAAAATTAAAATTTAGAGAACCATATTAAGAAATGGTAGAAATACGATTTTAAAATGTTAGCATATAGTTTGGAATACATTTCTTTTTGTGAAAATATGAATTTTAAAAAAATCAAATTTAAAAAAATGAAAAACAAATCAAAATATAAATATTGATTCATTATTTTAATATTAATAGCAATGACATGGCAACCAAAAAGACTGTCCGCCTATTGCAAGTTTATGTTTCCAAAAATGCTCTTTTTTATATTATTATAGAAATATATCCCAGAAAATATTATAAGAAAAGATAAGGTGAAAATAGCATTTACTTCTTTTATAAATTAAAATTATTTTAATATACTAAATGAAATCTTATTATCGGGAATGTAACATCAGTTTAAAAATTTTAGCAATATATTCATTAGCAGCACTGGAAAAAAATAATTTTTGAATATTGTGATAATTTTGATGTAAAATTTAAAAACCAACAGATTTAATTGTATACAAAATTACATGGATTTAATAATTTGTAATAAACTATGTCCATTTAGAATGATAATTTTCTTATTTGAACAAATAATACATAGCTATGTTAGTATCCGGTTGGGTTAAGATTTTATTAAGCTAATTAACATATGTTTAACAAAATATTTTTAAAGACATTTTATAAAATTTCATTTTTATTGTAATATTAACCATTCAAAAAAATTGTTTATACATAAAAAATGAAAGTAACAAAATAAAAAAAAATTGTTAAAAATTAAAACAGAATGTTTTAAAATAATTTTATCCAATAGTGTGGACATTTGTATAATTTTTTATAGTTTTTAAAATAAAAATTTATATATATATATATTTAAATTTAAATTAAATAATACATTTTTTATGATAATTTTTAGATTTAATGAAATAATTAAAAATAAAATTTTGAACAAAATTTAAATTTAATTTAACTTATAATGATATTTTTTAAAATATAATGATAACATATTTAAATATTAATGATAATTAAATATGTTATGAAACAAATAACAAGAAAAATGAAAAAGACAAGAAAAATAGGAGAGCAGAAGAAAACATATTTTTATTCATCAATGATAATTTTTACAATACTTTTCCAAAGTCTATATTTATATACATAAGAAGTATAAATGAAATAAATCTGTACTTCTAATGAATATTAGAGTCCTAAGGTAAATCAAGTTTATGTTGATATTGATGAGCATCCTCTTAATGATAAGATATTTCAGTTGTCCATTGATAGATAATGTGCCTCGTTAAATCCTTACTAAGATAAAAACCTTGTGGAAAAAAAATCTTGCTGAAGGAAAAAGAGTACACTTATTTATAATATGTATATCATGCTTCCTCATTAAAAACTTTATCGGGAAAACCCAATGGGACAAAACCTTAGTTAAGGGAAAAACAATGCAACACGTATTTACTCATTCTCATGACAATATCACATAATCTCGCATATTCTATTTATTCCAATCTTGAATACTGACTTTTCAAATAATCACTTGAACAAATTTGATAAATGTTTATATCATCAATCTTTTGAATTTCACGAGTGAGGAAATTTTAGGAAAATATATTTTGATCTCTTCAAGAGTTCCAACAATTATTATAACAAACTTTGATAATGATCCTTCTATAAAAATACATATATCTATTTTGAATCATTTTATAATCTTTCTTCAACTACTATTCACTAAGTCAAATTTACCATGTATGTTCAAATCATTTCGATTCATATAAATGTTTATGGAAACATATTGAACAATTTCCCAAGAATTTCTATATGTTTCCAATATTTTAAATTCTTCAAGGATTTTAATATAAACTTCCCTTTATAGTGATTCATATAAAACGTTGTAACAACAACCATTAAACGCATGTCAAATCTTTCATAAACTACCACATTAATAAGATATCTAAAGGTTATTGTATCCACCACAAGAGAATATCATTTCATAATTGTTATACCCTAAAAACGACGAATCCAAAAAGGTAAGTAAGGTATATATGTAAATTGTTTTGGCACACTATGGTAGTATAATCTGCCACCCTACTGACTTGCTACAAGTTAGAGTATTGGCGCATACTAGTATTAAAGTATCCGCCTGTTGGCGGTATCTAAGGATTTAATTAAGGCCATCTTCAAGTGAAGAAAGAGTACGCCTCAGAGCTTTGGTTGAGAAGCCTACCAAGTGTATGAGAAAGTTGTAAGAGACTTAATTGCCTTTAAGACCACGCCTTATATGAGTCATCGCCAAGGGGTAGTACGCTTGGTTTGCATGAACATTGTTCAAGTTGGTTCTAGTTATAAGATTAGTTGGAAGTCAATTGGATTGATTTGACATTCCCCATGACTGGTCAAATAGTAGCATAGATATTTGCCAAATTTTCTTTTTCCTACCTTGGATTTGGTAAGGAAATCAGAGGGACTAAGAGTATATAAAGTAAAGGGAGGAGAACATTCTAGATGGTTTTTCTTTCTGCTAAGCATTCTGGTATTTCTTCTTAACCTAACTATTCTTTTTTTTCTTCATTAAGCTAGAGCTAAGTTTTCATTTATTCAGTGGATGATTCAACATTCTGGCAAGTCTTATAGTTTTATATGTTACGATTTTTGAAAAGTAAGGATGTTAAAAGGTATAAGAACAATGGAGTATGAGTGGAAGGCCCTGCATGGGGTCCCATGTAGTTGAAATGTTAGTAAACTATCTGTAAATGAGGATTCTAATAGAAATTACATGATCTTTTAAGCAGTTGTTACTGCTGGATTAGGAAAGACAATTGGAATAGAAGCTTCAGACTTAGGTAAAAGTAGGTCTCTAGTAAGTCTCTAAACTCATCTCCTGCACATTATCTTATAATGATTCTTTGTATGGTCGATGTCCATATAGATGAGCATATCTTCTTAAGGAGTTGCAATATGTATGTATGTTTGTGTGTTTTTTTGTGAAACATCTGTATGTATGTACTAAAGTGCACAATGTGCTGCATAAAAATGACGATATGTAGTAAGCATGTATGAGTGAAATCTATGTAAATGTGTCCATTATGTTAATTGAGTGATGCATGACAAGGTATGGTTGGTGATAATGAGGTTTGAGAGAAGTGTCGGGAAAATATGTGATGTGATAATGGACATTATGGTGGAGCTTTGATGATGTCCACTAGGATAGTAAGAACGAAGGCCAATATGGCGAGACTATACTCTGACGAGACTGTAAATACAAAGTTTGCTGGAATAGTAAACACGAGAAAAGGCCAATATGGCAAATATGTGGAAAGACCATGGCTATGGCACATTCTGGAAATAGCGGATGAGACACATTTGTCTACTAGGGATTATATTTCTCCTAGCGTGATGATTAACAAACCTAAGGCGACGCTAAGTTTAGGCAAATCCATATCTCCAAACATGACAATTTTATGTGTTACCTTGGTGGCGAACCAAACCTAGCATTTGTGGTGAGTTATTTGTAAAGCCATTATGGTGAATTATATAAAAGGCCTATATGGCGTATTATTCAGAAAGCCTTGCTGGCGAAGTTATTTGGGAAGCCCTTGTGGCGAGTCATCTGGAAAATATGAATGGTGAATTCTGTAACGCCTAAGGGTGAGATGTTAGTCTACCTTTGTGGTGAGATTTGGGTATACTTCTGCTGCATTTTCTGGAAGTGTTCTCAGTAACATGCCCGATTGATGAATCTATCATAGTAATTCGCCAAGATAAGGAGCTTGGCATATCCAAAATTATAGGTAGAAGTATGTTTTCTGTAACACACCTTACCTGACTCGATAATTGGATCCAAATATGGTATATCACAGTTTACAATCAAAAGAATTTAAACAATGAATATTTAAAACAATTTATTCAACGAAAGCTTTGTAAAACTTTATAGGTTTATAAATACAAATTTGATAATAATCAAACCATTTGACGTATAAATCCAAAGCGGTAATCATGGAACCAAATATACTAACTTAAATTGAAGCATTGAAGTGTAAAGATTTTGACAAAATAGTAGATCACAAGTTGATCTCAAAATAAAAATTTACACTGCATTCCCATAAAATTATGCATGATATAGAATTAATCAGACAGCTCACAATATCAACAGTGCTCTAGCATAGTACCTTAACAAAAATCCTTCCTTCAGTCAACAAGCGTAAGAAGGAAGAAATAACAAAGTAAGTTAATACGAACTTAGTGAGTTCCAAAACATAAATGAGTACATATAAGTTTTACTCTTAATTCTAAATTCAGTATCAAACCTTTTGGATAAAGTTATACAAGATAAACATAATACACCCAATGGCGTATGCAGAACACAGACAGACTTAATAACCCAACTTAAAATGACGTAGGCAACTCATCCTCATGCCAGCCTCGTACCCAGAATTCAGAATCATAAGCATATCTTATAGTTTTTTTCACATAAACAATCCCCCTTAACTCCTCATATCATTTTCATTCAAAATAACATGTTTTCTCGTGATCTGCCAATCCGGTTTGCAATATAGCTGCCCTATCGGAGGCATTACAAACATATCTCCCCTTCCATCACCACCTATCACATCTCATACATCACAAACCAGGGGTACTGGCTTGGGTATGAAGGATGTTTTTAACTTATAACACAAACTCACTGAACTCAAATTGATGACAATACTTATCATTACACACATATTCTTTTCATACATTACTGAGAGAGATTGCTTACCTTTAATAATTTATAGTAGTGGAATTTACAGCACATGGAAGTAAAAAGGAACTCACTAGAAAACTCTAGTATAATGATCTACACAGCAGGTACTGTGCCTTTTTCGTTGGGATCCTCATTAGTTTCTTAAGTAGTAAACTAGTACTAACGTGGGTGTTATATAACCTCAGAGAACTCTCTTCGAATATGCTCTCTATACTAAGGTTTTCTTAGAAACTTACAGAAAAAATTTAGGGAAAAAAGGATGCAAAAGTCCTTAATATTGGCCAACTATAACCTTATATTCACATGTACGGAGACAAGGTTTAGTAGAAACATCAGATAATTCCACAAACACCCTTGATTCCCGTCATTAAACACACTTAACAAGTTTTATGTCAAATCATCTACAGTATTCTAGTTTGGTTCTAACTAAGTCTCAACTAAACCCCAACATAATTAATTAAGTCATCAAGCACTAAATGAAACAAACTTATAACAACTGCGAACATAACAAGTTCGCCCAAAACATCTTGGGTTGGTAGATACTTAACAGAAGAATCCACCAAACCCTAGTGTTCGCCAAAACTAGGAATTTTTCAAATGGAAAATCCCACAAAATACTCTACTTAGCTAAAAAAAATACTTCACTTACTTAATTATACCCTTAACTTTACCATCTATACGCCAAACAGTAATAGAATACTAGTCTTTGTCGGGCAAGCTGTTAAAATTCTCCTCCACTTAGAAAATTTCATCCTCGAAATTCATACTTGTGAAAAGTTGAGGATAATGTTCTTTCATCATCTCTTTCCCAAGTAACCTCTTATGTATTGTGATTCCTCCATAACACTTTTACCAATGGAATCCTTTTATTTCTTAACTCTTTTACTTCTCTAGCTAGGATATAAATAGGCTCCTCTTTATAGGATAGATTTGGTTTTTCCTCTAAGTCTTCAACTTGCACAATACGATCTAGATTTGATCGATACCTTCTCAGCATAGACACATGGAATACATTATGAATCTTTGATAACTTTGGTGGTAATGTTAATTTATACACCATTGGCCAATCTTGTTCCAGAATTTCATACGGCCCTAAAAAATATGGGCTTAAATTTCCTTTCTAACCAAACCTTCTGATTTTCTTCCAATAAGAAACCTTTAGAAACACTTTGTCACACACTTTAAATGAGATCTTTTTCTTTTTTAGATAAGTATAAGTTTTCGGTGATCTTGAGCAAGTTTCAAATTATTGCTGATGATAGAAACTTTTTCTTCTTTTTCTTAAACTAACTCAAGACCTACCAATTCCTTTTTACTAAGTTCCAACCAATAAGTAGGTGATCTACAACTTCTTCCATAAAGAGCTTCAAATGCTGACATAGCCAAACTGGCGTGATGACTATTAGTATATGCAAATTCAATTAAAGGTAGATAACCTTTCCAATTCAGACCAAAGTCAATCACACAACTTCTCAACATGTCTTCCAAGACTTGAATCACTCTTTCAGATTGTCCATCTGACTGAGAGTGAAAAGCATTACTGAATCATAGTTTAGTTCCCAATAATTCTTGTAGTTGTATCCAGAACCTCAATGTAAATCTTGGGTCTCGGTCTAAGACTATAGATGATGCAATTCCATGAAGAAATACTATTCCAAAGACATAGAGCTCAGCCAAATTTTCTAATGAATTAAGTGGTATGTATTGGCAGAAAATGAGTTGATTTGGTGAATAGGTCTACGATCACTCAAACTACATTCTTCTTCAAATGACTATGAGAAAGACTAGATACAAATCCATAATAATCTTATCCCATTTCCACTCAAGTATCTCAAAAGATACAGCTTACCGGAAGGAACATAATGCTCTACTTTCACTTGTTGACAAGTCAAACAAATTGAAACGTATTCGGTTATATCTTTCTTCATTCTAGGTCACCAATATAGATTTCTCAAATCTTGGTACATCTTGACACTTCCTAGAAGAATTGAGAAGGGTCATTGATGAGCCTCTCTTAACAACTCTTACCTTAAACCATTCTTAAAAGGCATATATATTCTTCCCATCAATCGCAGGTCACCATTTTTACCCAAGTTAATGTATGCTACTTTACTAGACATCATACGCTGCTTATATATATATATATATATCACATTGTACATCCTTCAACTGTTCTTCCCAAATTTGAGAGAGAAATATATATATATATATATATATCATATTGTACATCCTTCAACTGTTCTTCCCAAATTTGAGAGAGAAATGTTGGTCTAACAGTTAGCTTTGCCAAAAATGGTCCATAACCAACTAGGCTTACTCTTGCTCGATGGGACGCTAATGCTGCCACTATTTTTCTACTTCAGGCATCTGCCACCATATTAGCTTTTCCAAGGTGATACTCTATGAACAAATCATAATATTTTAGAAGTTCCATCCATCATCTTTAGCGTAGATTCAAATCCTTTTGTGTCATCAAATACTTTAAACTCTTGTGATCTGAAAACACACGACACTTTTCTCTATATCGGTAGTGTCTCCACATCTTCAACGCCAAGACTACTGCTGCCAGCTCTAAATCATGGTTGGATAGTTCTTTTCATATGGCTTGAGTTGGTGTGATGCATATTCCACAAAATTATCACTCTGTATAAGTACACATCCAAGCCCATTCAATGATACATTAATATAAGCAATATACTCCACGCCAGATTCTGGTTGGGTTAAGACCAAAGCTTCTGTTAAAACTATTTTCAACTTTTCAAAGCTTTTCTAACATGCATCGGTTCGTTCAAGTTTCTCTTTCTTCTTACACAAACATGTGAAGAAAGTTACTAACATTGCAAACCCTTTCACAAACCTTCTATAATAGCTTGCTAAACCCAAGAAACTATGAACTTTGGTAACATTGTTGGGTAGACTCCACTCCAGCACTGATTTGACCTTGTCAGGATCCACTGTAATACCTTCTCCAAAAATAACATGGCTTAGAAAATGAACTTCTCTTAGCCAAAATTCATATTTTTTGAATTTGGCATGTAATTGATTTTTGGGCAATGTTCCCAACACAGTCCTTAAGTGTTCCTCATGATCAGCCGCATTTTCTGAATAAACCAAAATATCATCGATAAAATCCACCACAAATTAATCTAAATAAGGTTCAAATACTCTGTTCATCATATACATAAAGATTGTAGGGGCATTCGTTAAACTAAAAGACATCACCAAAAATTCATAATGACCATACCTTAATCAAAACGTAGTCTGTGGTATATTATCACCTCTGATTTTCACTTGATAGTATCCAAAACGCAGATCAATCTTAGAAAAAAATGTAGCTTGACTCAGCTGATCAAAAAAGTCTTCGATTCGTGGCAGTGAATACTTATTCTTAATGGTTACCTTATTCAATTGATAATAATCAATACATAGGAGAAATGTCCCATCTTTCTTCTTTACAAACAAAGTTGGCGGACCCCATGGTGAAACACTTGGGTGTATAAATACTTTGTCTAACAACTCTTGCAAATGTGTTTTTAACTCTTTTAGTTCCAACGGTTCCATTATATAAGGAATACAAGAAATGGGTGCAACACCAGGTTCTATTTCAATTGAGAACTCCACTTCTCTATCTGGCGGTATCTCGAGTAGTTCTCTTGGAAACACATCTAAAATATCCCTTAGAATAGGAATTTTACAGATATCCTTTCTCAATTCAAACGAGTCCATAATGTATGTCAACTAAGCATCTGCATCCATAGCTAACAACTTTCCAGCGAATACAACAGTAATTATTCTACTCGTCAAACTAGTCTGTACATCTGGCATCAATACTTCTTTACTTTCTGCATTTACCAAACATACACTCCTAGCACAACAATCCACAATAGTATTATGCCTTGTTAACCAATCTAACCCCAAAATAGCATCAAACTCATGAAAAGTCAATAGCAACAAATCTACCAAGAAAGTATATTCGCCAAAAATCAACGGGCAGTCCTTAATTACTCTATTCACCATTATACTTTGACCTAGAGGATTAGCCACTAAAACATTTTTTTAGAATACACAACCTCAAGACTCAAACCCTCTACAACTTTAATGCAGATATAAGAATGAGTTGACCCTGGATCAATTAATGCATAAATTTTGTTTCCAAGGAAATAGAATTTATCTGTTATGACTTCCGATAATTCAACATCCTTCTTAGCGTTCATCAAATATACTTTGGCTAATATTCCAGAGTTGGGCTTAGTGTAGCTTTTCCTTAAATTCCCCTAAATTGACCCAGATTTGGTTGGTACACCAGACCTCGCTTCCTGTTGAAATCTCCAGAATCCACAAACAAATTGCTCTATACTTCTTCAACTTTGGAGGGACAATCTTTAACCTGATGGTCCAAAGACCTACATCCAAAACATGCTTCAGTATGCCTCCAACAATCACATCTATGGTTTCTTCCACAATGCCCTCAAACAGAATCTCTCACTATTTTGGATCCACATGAACTTGCTGTTAAAATAGTCTGTCTACTATTTCCATCACGTTTGAAATCCATGGACTATGAATCTCTTCTTGACGATGAAAAATCATTATCTCTTGTCTTCTTAAAGCTTGATGGAGGTGGAGGACTAAACATTCCATGCTTTATTTTTTCTCTTTCAACACTTCTACTCTTATCTCGAACAATCGTTTCCATTTTGTGTGCTTTAGCTGTCATATGGTTGCTAAGATTTCACACTCTGAGACAACCACCAAAGCACGAATCTCGTCTTTCAAACCCCATTCAAATTTGTCATACATTTCTTTCTCAGTCCGGAACATGTTCTTTGCATATTGGTTGAGTCAAGCATACTTACATTCATACTCCATTACAGACATTCTTCCCTATTTAAGATACATAAACCCTTCTTTCATATGTTCCACATACATTTGATTCACATATCTTTATTCAAATTTATCCAATAAGAATTCCCAATCAATCAACTCCTCAGGGGTGATACTGATTAATGTCTCCCACCAATGATATGTTTCTCTTTCCAACAAAAAGATTGCACACAAAAGACTATCTTCTAGCTTACACTTGAATTTTTTAATCACTCTACAAATTCGCGATAACCATTGTTCAACTACAGTGGGATCATAACCTTTATCACCAAAAAATTCCTTAGCAGCTCTGTTTCTAATCTCCTTCATAGGCTCTCTCTTAGATAGAGTTACAATTGGTACGGGTGGAGCAGGTCGCATTTGTCATACCAATTCTGGTTGCTGAGGTTGTTGAGGTTGGGGTACTTGAGTAGTTGTAAACTGAAAAATATATAGGATTTTTCTTATTTAATTTATCACCTTTTTACTTAAATTCATTGTTAAAACTAAGTAATTGTTTGATAAATTAATGAAATATGTGAAAATATGAAATTAGGACATAGAAATTATTAAAATGTGTTTTTATGCTTTATTATATAGTTTTCATGCAATAAATGGCTTATTTTATATTAATTTGAACATATTATATCTTTAAGAAATAAAGTGGGTCATGCATGATTAAATTATATAATAAAATATAAAATTATATTTAATAATTCATTTTAAAATATTTCATTAATAAATTGGGTTTTAATTAATTAAAGTGGATAAATTTTTCTTTGGTCCTCTAACTTGTTGATTTATTTTGGACAGGTTTGATAGCTTTGTTGGATGACAAAACTGTCCAAATTGAGGACCAAGTCAACCCAAAATTCGTCTGCACATGGCTATCCATAAACCACTTTTTTGGTTTAATTGCACAAGGTCCTTGCAATGTTGAAAAAATTAGAGATTTGCGCGAAGATTTGCACTTGACCGAGTCTCAGTCCTAAGTTGTTGTGGCACTTGAATTGAGCAAAAATCAAGCAAAAATCAGATCAATTTCCTCAATTCATGGCTGACCACCCATTGAATGTGTTTGAAGAGATGAAATCTCCTATTTTTAGCAAACTATCCCCTCTCTTCACCTATAAATAAGACCACTTCATTCATTCATCCCTCATCCCTCATCCCTCATCCATCATCATTCTTTCTTCTCTCAATTCTCTTAGCATTCTTCTTTCTTCCCACTCCTAAGCATCATCTCTTCATAGAGATTTTAGCTATTAAACTTCTTAAAGAGCCCTTGGTCGACCACCTTGGAGAGCTATTAGCAAAGGAGCAAAGCCAAGGAACAAAGGAGCCCTAGCCATCCAAATTCTTGGGTGACAGCCACTTTGCATTGGGTTTAATCTTTCTTTTCTTTAATTTAATCTAAAAATGTTTGCTATGTGTTCTTTATTCTTGTTTACAACAGTGATAGCTTAATTTTATTTAAGCTAGGATGATTGCTTTGATTAAATAATATTTATTAGATTACTGCTTATAATGTTTGTGCCTCTATCGATCATGTTTTCAATTAAAATCAAGTCTGTATTTCGTTCATACGTGATTGAAATGCACCTGAATCAACTAAGCGATCCTGACCAGACGACAGCTAGTCGACACATAATTGAAATGTGCATGCTCAATTTAGATCCTAATCTGATTAAATTGCAGGTTGCATAACAACCCTAACCAGGCTTTGTTATCTGCATAGTTTTAAATTTGTGTGATTAAACCGTTTCAAACCTAACACGTCCCTGTTACCTCTCACGAATGCTAAGAAACCTTTAGTAAATAAAGATCAGTAAAATGCATATTTACTAAGTAAAGAATTCCGAAAGGACCTAATGTGGTTTCCAAACTCATGAAAGATCGAGTTACCATGGAATGTTTTCCCGAATGTTATTAAGCATGTTAATAGTAAATGGAGTTTAATTAAAGTAATTGTCCTAGCTTATTTATGTTATAATTGTTGCAAACTATGTTTAATTCTTCTAAAATCTATTTCATTCATATAGTTTTATGTTAGGATAAATTACATTAGGTATTATTGCATTTACATTACTTTTACATAATTTTAATCAACACTTCCAAATCAAATTGTGTTTTTATTTACCAAGTTGTTAATATAATTTTATAATTAAATGACTTAGCATAAATACAATCCCTGTAGAGACGATAACTCGATACTTACTTATTACTTGACAATAACTGTGTACACTTGCACAAACCCTAATGTTACAAGTTTTTGGCGCCGTTACCGGGGATTGTTAACTGTTGCCATAGTCATTATTTTTGTGAAATTATTTACTTTCAATTTGGCTTATTTCTAACATTACTAAATTATTCTTTTTAATTTTATGATTTTCTTTTCAGGTGTTTATGAACATAGATTGGATCACCGATTTACTCCTAGTAGACCTTAAAATTGAGCAAACTTTTAGAAAAAGAAGACAAACAGCTCAAAGAAAGAACGAGATGGGCCTTAGAAATTCGAATCAAGACCAAGGTAATGAAGCCGATCATGTACGAAATCTCATCCTCATTGCCGATGATAGGGATCAATGCATCAAACAATATGCTATGCTACTTTTCAGTGAATTAAATCTAGGAATTAGAAAGCCAGATATTGAGGCAACCCAATTTGAATTGAAACTAATGATGTTTCAAATGCTCCAAACGGTGGGCCAATTCAGTGGTATGCCCACGGAATATCCACATCTCCACCTTCGATTATTTATGGATGTGAGTGATTCACTCAAGATAGTCGGTGTAACTGAAGAAGCACTGAGGTTGAAGTTGTTTTCGTACTTATTGCGAGATCGAGCACGAGCATGGATCAATTCATTTCCATCAAGTTTCATATCATATGGCAAGAATTAGCAGAGAGATTTTTGGTTAAATATTTCCCACCTAGCAAGAACGCTAAGTTGAGAAATGAGATCACAACTTTCCAACAAATGGATGACGAGTCTTTGTATGAGGCTTGGGAATGATTCAAGGAGTTACTTAGGAAGTGTCCTCATCATGGGATTTTTCATTGTATCTAGTTGGAGACATTCTATAATGGTCTCAATGCACATACAAGATTGATGGTAGATGCTTCTGCGATTGGTGCAATTTGGTCTAAGTTTTATAATAAGGCTTATGAGATCATTGAGAGGATTGCAAGTAATAGCTATCAATGGCTAACAAATCAAACAACTTCAGGAAGACGTGTAGTTAGAGTTCATGAAGTTGACACTCTCACTTCATTATCAGCCCAGGTATCGTCTATTTCCTCTATGTTAAAGCAGTTTACCACTAATAGTGCTAATAATTTTGTAGCTCAGCCACCAAGTCCATTTGAAGTAGTTTCTTGTGTGTACTGTGGGAAGGGTCATTCTTTTGAGAATTGTTCATTGAATCCCGAGTCAGTGTACTATGTGGAAAACCAACATCAGAATAGGAGTGGACAAGGATCCCAGTCCAACTTCTATAATCTTTCATGGCGTAATCATCCCAACTTTTCTTTAAGCAACCAAGGAAATGGACCGAACAACAATTTTATGCAGCACAAACCCAACCAATCTCAAGGGTTTAATCAACAAGCTCCAAAACCACCTAAAGCTGAGTCATCAAATAGCTTGGGGAACTTTTTGAAAGCGTACATGGCAAAGAATGACGCTTTTATCCAGAGCCAAGTAGCAACACTGAAAAATTTGGAAAACCAAATGGGTCAATTAGCTACGGAGCTTCGTAATAGACCACAAAGAACCTTGTTGAGCAGTACTGAGAATCCAAGACAGTGGCATTATGAAGTGGTAAAATTCTAGAGCCCCGACTAATTGATGTTAAAGATGAGCCTGCTGAAAATGAGGAAAGCCAACCAGCTATTGAAGTTCCTACACTAAAAGAGTTAGAATCTGCGAAGACTGACAAGGTAAATCCTAACTTAGTGAATTCAGATACTTTAACATCTTCTATAAATGCAGATTTACCTACTTAGAAGAGTTATCCGATCCAACCTAAAAGTCCATCACCTTCCTATCTACAAAGATTGCAGCAACACAAGCAAAAATAGAAGGTGTAATTCAAGAAGTTTTTGGATGTTCTGAAGTAGTTACACATCAATATTCCATTGGTGGAAGCTTTAGAACAAATGCCAAATTATGTGAAGTTTATAAAGGATATACTATCCAAGAAGAAACGATTGAGTGAGTATGAGACTGTTGCCTTGAAAAAGGAGTGCAATGTGTTCTTATAGAACAAGCTGCCACAGAAATTGAAAGACCCAAGAAGCTTTACTATACCCTGTAACATTAGTGAATCTTACTGTGGTAAAGCTTTGTGCGACTTAGGTACAAGTATCAACCTGATGCCTAAGTCTATTTTCAAGATACTGGGGATAGGTGAAGTAAGACCTACAATTGTAACGCTTCAGCTAGTGGGTTGATCTTTAGTATATCTCGAGGGAAAGATCAATGATGTTTTGGTAAGAGTCGATAAATTTATTTTTCCTGCTGATTTCATTATTTTAAATTTTAAAGCAGATAAGGAAGTGTCGATCATTCTTGGGAGACCTTTCTTAGCCACGGGAAGAACGTTAATTGATGGCTTTGATGGAAGCCAATCCAAGAAATTTTATTCAATCCACATGGTTTGAACCATTGGAATTAGAAGTCAAAGAAGTTGTGCAACCCAAGTTGTCAATTGAAGAACCACCTAAACTTGAATTAAAGTTACTTCTATTCTATTTGAAATATGTTTATTTAGGTGATTATTCGACTTTGCTTATGATTATTTCAGTAGAACTGACAAAAGATCAAGAGGAGCAACTAATTACTATACTAAAGAAATTTAAAAAAGCAATTGGTTGGACCATAGCTGATACTCAAGGTATAAGCCCTTCTTTTTGCATGCACCAAATTATTTTAGAGGATGGTGAAAAAGCTCGAATTGATGGGCAAATGAGGCTCAATCCTATTATGAAAGAAGTTGTGAGAAAGGAAGTAATCAAATGGTTAGATGCAGGAATCATCTATCCTATTTCAGATAGTTCGTAGGCAAGTCTGGTGCAATGTGTGCCAAAGAAATGTGGGATCACGATTGTTGAAAATGAGCATAATGAGTTGATTCCAACGAGAACTATTACTGGTTAGAGAATTTGTGTTGACTATAGAAAGCTGAATAAAGCTACTCAGAAGGACCATTTTCCATTGCCTTTTATGGATCATATGTTAAATCGATTGACAGGTAATGAATTCTACTATTTTTTAGATGGTTATTCGAGATATAACCAAATAGTTGTAGCTCCGGAGGACCAACATAAAACAACATTTACTTGTCTGTATAGTACATTTACTTTTAGACGAATGCCTTTTGGTTTATGCAATGCACCTGCAATATTTTAACGATGTATGATGTCAATATTCACTGATATGGTTCAAAATTTTGTTGAGGTTTTCATGGATGATTTCTCTGTTTTTGGTAACTCTTATGATATTTTTTTGAGTCATTCAGCTAAGGTACTGAAGAGATGCGAAGAGACAAATCTTGTCCTTAATTAGGAAAAATGTCATTTTATGGTTCATGAAGGGATTGTCTTAGGGCATAAAATCTAGATGAAAGGAATTAAAGTCGATAAAGCAAAGGTGGATGTAATTGAAAGATTACCGACCCCAATTAATATGAAAGGAGCTAGAAGTTTCTTAGGCCATGTCGATTTTTACCGAAGGTTTATCAAGGATTTCTCAAAAATTTCTAAACCGCTGTGTTTGTTGTTAGAGAAAGATACAGTGTTTGATTTCAACAAAACATGTTTAGAAGCTTTTGAATATCTTAAAAAATAGCTAATCTCAGCTCCAATAATCATTACACCCGATTGGAGCACACATTTTAAGTTGATGTGCAATGCAAGTGATGTAACAGCCCGAATTAGGGCCTAAACAGAACAATGGTTTTGAAATCATGAATTTGAAGTAGAAAATTTTATTGCGATAAATTTTGTAGGCTTATTATATGATTGAATGCATGTGTAAAAATTTGGTTAAGAAATTTTAGTGATAAAGTGTCCAATTTGATTTTTAGGACTAAATTGCAAAAGTTGCAAAATGTGTGTTTTAATTGCTAAAGGGATTTGATTGTGATGAGTTATTAAATTAGAAGTCCTTATGTGGTAATTAGACCAACATAGTTTAGTTTGGACAAAAATAGACATGGAAGGGACAAAACATCAAAGTTTTAAGTGAAGGGCATTTTGGTCTTTTGGTTAATAAAAGAATAAAAGGGAACAATAAGTCAAAATTGGTGTCCATCTTCTTCCTCATTGGCCGAATTTCTCAAGCTTTCTATAGCTAAGGTTTCTTCAACTTTCAAGCTTGATAGTAAGTGCATCTTAGTCTCGTTTTTAATGTTCTTTACATTTTTGAAGTCCTCGTAGCTCGATTTACCTATTTCTACCATTAATTTGAGCTAGGGTTCATGTTTGAAAATTTACCCATGTATGACATGCATGTATTTTGATGTTTAATGGCAGAAAATGAATGGTAGTTGTGTAATAAATGACTTTTACTAAGTGATTTGGTAAAAACGTCCAAATGGACCTAATTGTAAAAGTTTTCAATTAGGTGTTAAAATTTGATTTTGAAAGAAAATGTGGGCTGTTATAAGCATGAGATAGGTTTGGCTAGGCTTGGGTTTTGAGAAAAGTGAATACATTTCATTTTACGAGCCTAAGGACTAAAGTGTAAATAAGTGAAAAGTTAGGGGTAAAAATGTAAATTTGCCTTAATATGATTTTTGGGTCAAATTGAATAATGTGAGTAATAAACGAGCTACATGTGTCATTATAGATCAAGAAAGACGAGGAATTGACCTAGATCGGGGAAAGGGCAAAGTTGTGGACTAAATCGCAAAATTAATATTTTTGTATTGAGGTAAGTTTATATGTAAATAATGAGTTATTATATTTATGTTCTGAATGCCTTAATAACATTTGCATTTTGGATAAATATCTGAAAGTGTGTATCGATCAAGTATCGACAAGTAAGAAAATCCCAATTGAACCTTAGGAATAGAATAGGATACAAGTGACATGTCACTAGGAAACCAAGTGTTTAAGTGAATAAGTGGTCCAGGTGCTGGTCTAGTACGTCCTACCAGTGGCTAGGTAATCCGGCATGTGTTGCGGATACCTATTAGCTTATGTGAGCAGCACTGTGTAGCTACATCACGACCGTCAACTTGTGTGAGTAGACCCGTGATTAGCTCGAGAGTGAGGTATTAAGTGATAAGTGATAAGTGGTAGCTTCAGCTACAAATAAGTGTGGCACTTATGTGCAAAACTTTCAAGTATCCTCTAGTATTCCGAGTGGTTCAACGGGTAGTTAAATGATATGGCATAGTGTGAAAGCAAGTGGAAATGGTTGTGTTATGAGTTGATGCAAGTATGAGTGTGAAATTCGTAAGCAATGTGATCGATGTGTATATTGGACCTTTGGTAAGGTTGAAATGAGTAAGTTGTGAATACAAATCCTTAGTGTGATTTATGCAAATTCTTTCATAGTGTTTGTATGTTTTATATGTTTAAAATGTTCATTATTTGCATCTAGACTTACTAAGCTATGAAGCTTACTCCCTTTCTTTTCTCTTTTCCCTATAGAGTTATCAAGCTAGCTCGAGGTTTGGAGATCAACGGGGCCCCATACACACTATCAACAATTATTTTGGTATTTTGATTTCAACATTTGAGATTATGGCATGTATAGGTGACTTATTCATTTTGTTATGTGTCATAATTGTTTTGGTAAAAAATGTTGGCCTACTAGTGTTGATGGTTCATTTGTAAAAGGCCATTTGGAATTGGCCAATATTAGTTATGTCTAAACTTCACTTGTTAATGTGGCTATGAAGGTGCAAGCTTGCATGTTTATGTTGAGTAATGTGATGTGTATGGGTGATGAATGTGGTATGTATTTGATGTGTGGATGTCTTACTTCATGATCATTTGGTTATATAATTATGCCTTGCTATGTGTTGTTGAAATTTGTATGAATGTGTTTATGTTTTAGGGTGGCAAATGACTTGGTAAATAGCCTTATTTTTGTCCACACAGACAGATATACGGGCATGTGTCTAGGCCATGTGTGACACACGGTCAGCCCCATGGGCATGTGAATAGGCCGTGTGTCCCCTGTAACCAAATTTGGCAAAATAGAATGTCCAGTAATAAACACAAGGACAGAGAAACGGCCGTGTGTCTCAGCCGTGTGAAGGACACGGCCTTAGGACATGGGCATGTGCCCAGGCCGTGTGAAGTCTGCACCTTAAATGTGAAAATTAAATTCGCCACAGACCTAGCACACGGGCGTGTGACTCGGCCGTGTAACCTTAAATGATTGATGATGTCATAAACAGAGAGTTACACGGGTTGGGACACGGGCGTGTGTGACCACACAGGCGTGTCCCAAGTCACACGGGCTTGTGACATTATTTTGACGAAAAAATTTCTAAGTGTTCTGAAGCTCCTGGTTAAGTCCCGAATTGATTCCAAAGTATGTTTTAGGCCTCGTAGGCCTGTAATAGAGATGTTATGAATATGTCTGAAAAGTTTTAAATTGGACGCAAATTTTATTGCCCGACTTTGTATGTTAAGTGTGTGTAAGTTCGGTAATGCCTCGAACCCTGTCCTAGTATCAGATACGGATAAGAGGTGTCACAAGTGATTATGCTGTTGGAGCTATGATGGGTCAAAGAAGAAATAAAGTATTTCACCCTATTTACTATGCAAGTAGAACCTTAACAGGTGCCCAACTCAATTATACGGCAACTGAAAAGGAAGTATTTGCTATATTTTATGCCTTTGGCAAATTCTGCTCATATCTTATATGTACCAAAGTTACAGTATTTACTGACCATGCGGCCATTAAATACTTGCTCACGAGGAATGATACAAAACCAAGGCTAATTCATTGGATACTTTTACTCCAAGAATTTGACCTTAAGATTCAAACAAAAAAGGTGTTGAAAATCAAGTAGTTGATCATCTGTTGAGGTTGGAGCAAGATAAGGTAACTCGATCATGTGTGCCTATCAACGAGAACTTCCCAGATGAATACTTATTTGAGGTAAGCCGAATTCATGAAACACCTTGGTTTGCTAATTTTTCCAATTATCTTGCATGTAGAATAATTCCTCGAGAAATGACATACCAACAAATGAAGAAATTCCTTCATGATAGTCGGTATTATTTTTTAGAGGATCTGTAACAGCCCAATTGAGTCTGATTGGAACAGGTGGTTTTGGGACCACTTAACCAAGTTAAAATATTATTTTTATTATTTTAATAATGTTTACAGCATGATAGTATTTTGGTGTGAAAGTTTCGTATAAAAATTTTACCGTTTAATTAGCTAATTTGGTAAAAAGAACTAAATCGCATAAAACGATAAACTTGAGTTCTATTAGTAAAATGGCTTAAATGACTATGGCTTTAGCATTAGAAGTCCTTACATTGAAATTATACCTTCATTAATATGCATGGACATTAGTGGACATTGATTTAAGCTTTATGTTATTAATTTAATAAGGTTAAAATAGTAATTGGCTTATTAATTAGATGTTAAATAAAACAAATTCATAAAATGTGCACATATTAATCATTTTGCCGAAATTGAAGGAGGAAGTAAGGTTTCATGCTTTCAAACATTCGGCTAAACTTTGATTCTCAATTAAGGTACGGTTTTTGATCCATTTTTAATGATTTTTATGTTTTTGAGCTTATTGCAGCTCGATATAGCTAGCCCGTACCTCAATTTCTAAAATTGATTATGTTTTTGAAATGTGCCATTGATGAATACATGTCTATTTTGATATTTCTTGATGAATTATTAATGGTTGTTTATAGATATACAAGTTTTATAAAGTGATTTTTTTACAAAATTGAGTATTTGGGATTAAATTGAAAAAGATAGAAATTTTGTGGGTAGAAATGTGAATAAATGAAAGATATGTGCTTGTATGAAACATAGGAATATTCGGCTATGTTGAATTTGGATAATATTAAGTAATTTGTCATTTTATGTATAAAGGACTAAATTGTAAAGTAGTTAAAAGTATAGGGGTAAATATGTAATTTGCCAAAATACATGTTTTTGGACTAAATTGAATGTGTTAGTAAATAATTGAGTTAAATTTGAATTAATATAGATCAAGATAAACAAATACTGAAACTTGATTGGGTGAAACGAAAAGTAGACGAGTAGATACTAGGTATACGAGGTAGATCGAGGTAAGTTCGTATAATTAGAATCAAACTTGTATTATATTTATAATTGCTAGTTTTAATGTTATATGAATGTATAATGGTTTATAAATCTAAATGCCTATTGATTACATGTTTAAATTGAGTACCGAGTCCCGTTTGAACCGTAGAAAGTCATAGGATACAAGTGATATGTCACTAGGGCTACAGGTTGGTTGAGCTCCTACATTTATTGCGGACTCACCACAGCTCATGTGCAGCCTTCGGGCTTACCGATTAGCCTTTGGGCTCACCGATTAGCCTTCGGGCTCACATGTTCAGCCTTTGGGCTTACATGTTCAGCCTTAGGGCTTACCGTTACTGACTCAAGAGGAGCATACCATACATGGCTTGAAAGAGCATACATAACGAATTGATGGATTTACAGGTTTACATATATACACGTGTGTGTATCACCTGAGTATCCCTGATGTTTCCAAAAGTTCAACGGGCAATTTACCGATGTGTATATATGTTGTATGAATACATAGACTATATGAACTAGATGGATGATATGTTACTAATATATGATTACATGGTATATGCTACATGATTTACAAGGATTAAGTGGTACAAGAGTATAAATGCTTTATAATGACTCGATAAATGAGGTATATGTTATATGGTTTATAAGTACAAGTATATGTCTACATGTATTACTTGTTACAAGAATATGCTTATAAGATACATGTTACATGACTTAAATGTTATATGAGATATATGATAGATATAGATGAATTGTTACATGATTATGTGAATGTATGCTATATGAGTATAAGGTAAATGAATGGATTGATACATGAATTGTGGTTACATGGTTATTGTATATTTGTTCCATCTTTGGAATAGACAAATACATGATTGTTACATGACTAACATGTGTATATGATGGTTGAATAGGCGTGGGAGATTTATGGCTTGATTTGATAATGTTTTTACGTTTTAAATGTTGATTCGGTAAGTTAAATTCTATATTATACGGGCTTACTAAGCTTTTAAGCTTACTTCGTTTATTTTCTCGTGTTTTATAAATCTCGGAAGCTAGCTCGATTCTGGACAAAGTCAGAGATTTCTATCACACTATCCAAACAAGATTTCGATACTTTTGAATCTTTGTTAATGTTGTAAATATGGCATGTATAGGCTAGTTTATAAGTTAATGTTTACGGTTATCCTTGTGTTGATGAATGCGATATGATTTTGGCACCTAATCAAGCTATGTGATATGGCTTGATCTTGAAATGGATATTTTGGTATGAGGACTTATATGATATGTCTTTTATATGTTATATGTGTGTATTGATAATGGTATTTTGGTGGATGCTTGAGGTAAATGTTTTGATTTGTTTGATATGAAAATGTTTTAATTGATGGTTTTGGATAAATGACCATTTGGTATAATTTAGAGTAAATGATATGATGAGCTTTAAGTGTGATTTGGTAAGTTGATATAGATGTTGGATTGGTTCATATAGGTACATGTTTGCATGATGGAAATTGGCATGCTATTTGGTTGATTATAAAGTGGTATAAATGTGTATGTTTTGGCTGATTTGGTTGCTCATTGAATATATGAAATTGTTATACATTTGATGTTTTAGGTACATTACCTATTTGGGTGTGAAAATGGCTTAAACCAAGCCTATTTTGTGCCACACGGTCAGAGCACACGGGCATGTGAGTCGACCGTGTGACCCCTGCACCTTAGTTATTTTGGTCAAGATGCCACATGGGATAGACACACGAGCGTGTCTTGTACCCGTGGGCGCAAGTTAGTAGCTTCATAATTTTCACACGACCTAGACACACGAACGTGTCATGTGGCCATGTGCACAAGTCAGTATGTATGCCCCATTTTGCCACGACCTGGACACACAGGCGTCTTTGGCGACTGTGTGAGGCACACGGCCGTGTGACCTTATTCCAAAAATTTTTGTAAGTTTTCTCATACCTTTTATATGTTATCAAATTAGTCCCAGTTGTATGATTAAAGCTTTAAATGTTTGATTTTAAGCATGATATGTTTATATATGATTGATATTGCTAAGCCAGAAGAAGAAACAGTTAAGCTAAGTGCTGAACCTAAATTTACAACTCCAATGTCGACTTCTGCAAATACTTCAAAGAAATCAGAGTTGTCAATTATGATGGATATGTGCAAGTTCATGCATAATCAACAACAAACTTACTGGAAATATGCAAAAATTAGAGATGATTCAATTCGAAATACTTTAAAGAATATCTCTAACACTTTTGTTCCTAAGTTCTCAGATGCTATCTTTGAGACATGGACGGAAGATGCTGACTATGCAAGCGGAAATGAAGCTGAAGAAGACAATGAGAATAAGTTAGAAAAATAAAAGGGGAGATTCTCATCTTGTTATTTATTTAAATTATGTTTAGGTCTTTAGGAATTTATTTCTTTCGCATTTAGGATTTAATTTCTACAAAATAAAACATAGCAAGCATGAATAAATGCTTCTTTAGAAGGAAAAAGACTAAGTGATGTGGTAATGGGAATGAACATGTCTAGGATTGGGTTATGAGGAAAGACTTGGTGTTTAAGCAGACTTAATGACTCACCTCTCTTTCTTTACAACCCTACCTGGTGTTCAATCTTCATTCATTACTTTGTTCTTGCAATGAGGACATTGTTTCTTTTTAAAGGGGGTAAGGCAAATAAATTGCTCAATTTTTTAACATTTTCAAGTATGTTTCAATTATTTCTTTTATAAGTATGTTTTGATAAATGAATGTTCAAAGATATTTTTTGTTAATGAGATAGTTTGTATGCAAGTATGAATGATGATTTTATCTGAGTGAAAGTATGTTATCATGAAGAATGGAATGCTTGTATGATCTTAGCCTTAGTAATGTTTGCCATGAAAACTTAGTTTCTTTTGAGATTAGACATGCATGAATGTTTATATCTTTAGAATTGACTTGGTAACTTTCTTGAGGCGAAATCCTAGGAGACATAAAAATCTAAAATGATATATTTCTTTGGATCGCTTGAGCCTGTTCAAGCCAACCTTATGATATTAGACCCTTGAAACTATGATTTTGAGCTTAAAGGCCTATTTATTGGAATGAACCTACATTATAAACCACATTACCATCTTTTGAAGTTATCCTAATTTTGTGTACCCATCTTAACTAAAAGTTGTCTTGGTAATTAACATTTGAGGAAATTTTCAGAAGATGTATGTGTTCATGCTTAAAAAAAAGTGAAGAAAAGTTTGCTCAGTCTCTAAAAAAGAAAAATGTATGAGCTTGAGTTCAAAATAAGTTTGGGGTGTTCCAAAGCTTCACTTAAAGAAAAAGGTTATATTACGAGAAAACCAAAACAAAGTTAAAGGTTAAGATTTTTTTTAACCAAAATGTCCCATCTCTTAAAATCCCTACCTTTAACCAAGCCTCATTACAACCTTATAAAAGACCTATTGATTTGATGATTATGTCACCTACATTAGTGGAGAGGAAGTCCTAAGTTCAATATATGAAGATCATAAATAGACCTTATGATTGTTTTGCTTGATTGATAAGAAATTAGGTTGAATGAAGAATGTTATCGGTGGCTGTGACATACATGCAAACTATGATTCTTATTGGCATATTTTGAAGCTTAGTATAATCTTAAGGAATGTTTGCATATGAATTACTTGTTAATGAAGAAGATCGATGAGCATGAAGTTATTAATGCATGATTATGGGACAAAGATTGATGCTGCTTACACAAATAGTAATTTTGCCTTAGCAAGACCTTTTGTTGTGCATAAACATTACTCGGGACAAGCAATGATTTAAGTTTGGGGGTGTGTAAACTGAAAAATATATAGGATTTTTCCTATGTAATTTATCACGTTTTTACTTAAATTCATTGTTAAAACTAAGTAATTGTTTAATAAATTAATGAAATGGGCGAAAATATGAAATTAGGACATAGAAATTATTAAAATGTGATTTTATGCTTTGTTATATAGTTTTCATGTAATAAATGGCTTATTTTATATTAATTTGAACATATAAGTGGGTCATGCATGATTAAATTAAATAATAAAATATAAAATTATATTTAATAATTCATTTTAAAATATTTCATTAATAAATTGGGTTTTAATTAATTAAAGTGGATAAATTTTTCTTTGGTCCTCTAACTTGTTGATTTATTTTGGACAGGTTTGATAGCTTTGTTGGATGAAAAAAACCGTCCAAATTGGGGACCAAGTCAACCCAAAATTCGGCTGCACATGGCTGTCCATAAACCATTTTTTGGTTTAATTGCACAAGGTCCTTGCAATGTTGAAGAAATCAGAGATTTGCCCGAAGATTTGCACTTGATTGAGTCTCAGTCTTAAATTGTTGTGGCACTTGAATTGAGCAAAAATCAGCTCAATTTCCTCAATTCATGGCCGGCCACCCATTGAATGTGTTTGAAGAGATGAAAACTCCTATTTTTTGCAAACTATCCCCCTCTCCTCACCTATAAATAAGACCCCTTCATTCATTCATCCCTCATCCCTCATCCCTCATCCATCATCCATCATCATTCTTTCTTCTCTCAATTCTCTTAGCACTCTTCTGTCTTCCCACTCCTAAGTATCATCTCTTCATAAAGATTTAAGCTATTAAACCTCTTAAAGAGCCCTTGGCCGGCCACCTTGGAGAGCTATTAGCAAAGGAGCAAAGTGAAGGAACGAAGGAGCCCTAGCCGTTCAGAGTCTTGGGTGACAGCCACTTTGAATTTGGTTTAATCTTTCTTTTCTTTAATTTAATCTAAAAATATTTGCTATGTGTTCTTTGTTCTTGTTTACAACAATGATAGCTTAATTTTATTTAAGCTAGGATGATTGCTTTGATTAAATAATATTTATTAGATTCATACTTATAATGTTTGTGCCTCCATCGATCATGTTTTCAATTAAAATCAAGTTTGTATTTCGTTCATATGTGATTGAAATGCTCCTAAATTAGCTGAGCGATCTTAACCAGACAACAGTTAGTGGACACATAATTAAAATGTACATGCTCAATTTAGATCCTAATCCGATTAAATTGCAGGTTGCATAACAACCCTAACCAGGCTCTGTTATCTGCATAGTTTTTAAATTTGTGTGATTAAACTGTTTCAAACCTAACACATCCCTGTTACCTCACACGAATGCTAAGAAACCCTTAGTAAATAAGGATCAGTAAAATGCATATTTACTAAGTAAATGATTCCGAAAGGACCTAATGTGGTTTCCAAACTCATGAAAGATCGAGTTGTCATGGAATGTTTTTTCGAATGTTATTAAGCATGTTAATAATAGATGGAGTTTAATTAAAGTAATTGTCCTAGCTTATTTATGTTATAATTGTTGCAAATTGTGTTTAATTTTGTAAAATCTATTTCATTCATATAGTTGCATGTTAGGATAAATTACATTAGGGATCATTGCATTTAGATTACTTTTACATAATTTTGAATCAACACTTCCAAATCAAATTGTGTTTTTATTTACCAAGTTGTTAATATAATTTTATAATTAAGTGACTTAGCACAAATACAATCCCTTTGGAGACGGTAACTCGATACTTACTTATTACTTGATAACAACTGCGTACACTTGCACAAATACAATCCAACAAAGACTGTCGAATATTTTCTTCTAAAATGTCTCTGGCATTACTTGGGGGATCGTCAAAGATAATCAGTTCATCCATCACGCCACTATCTACTTTAGCAATGTTGTCCACAACTTTATTGGCATCCTTCCGAATATGTTTAAACTTAACTTCCTAATATTTCAAACACTGGTCATATATACATTTGATTTCATCAACACTACTTACTGATGTCCAACTATTCCGAATGAATTCAATTAACATTGCATTATCACTTTCCAATTCAACTTGCCTAAATCCTCAGTTCCAAGCCAATTTAATAGAAAATAAATAATGGATATTTTATTAACATACTTACATTGCCTAGATTCATCGCCATATTTTATTTTAAATATTTAGTAATACGTTTCATTATGGGTGGATTCATTTAGTATTAAAATGTTTTTTTTTTTAAATTAGATATATTTTAAGTTTATCTTAAATATAAATTTATAGAAACAATTTTATAATATATTTTAATTAATAAATATTAGATAATAAATATGAGAATGCACGGGATATTACAAAAAAAATATTTAAATTCATATTTAATGGAAAAATAAATGAGAAAAATGTGAAAACACCACTTATCACATATATATGGTTACTTGGTAGTTATACTCTTAACTCTTGTTTTTTATCTCAGTTGCTAAATATTTCACTAAAATTATTCTTAACAATCTATCCATACACTGAAATTTATATGCCTATAATTATCTATCTTAAAATCATTGCTATCAATATTATATTCATAATGAGGTGTTTTAATATGTTTAATATATTTTATATTTAATTATTATTATTTGTAAATTCCATGAAACTTTAAAAAACTAATTTGAACTAATTTAACATATTTGGTTAAAGGAGTATACAAGTACCTATACTTTTTTCAATTTAGCTCAAAATTACAATTAACTAACCCCTTCGACCATTAAAAATAAAGATTAACGGTCTAACAACTACCATTTTGGGGGCCGTTTTAGCCATGTGGCACATTAAGATTGTGCTATATGGAAAAATATGGTATTTTATACTTAAAAATCATTAAAATTATAAAAAAATTATAAAAATTATAGAAGCTCATAGAAAATTATAAAAATATTTAAAATTATATAAAAATATATAATACTGAAAAAAAATATTATAAATGACTCAAACATTATAAATATTATTATAAATGACTCAAAAATTATATAAATTATTAAAATAATTTTTTAAAAATTTATATGAATTAGAAAAATAAAAAATGGAAAAAAAATTATTAAAATTTTTATAGAAATACAGAAATGTGGAAAAGAATCCATAAAAAAATAGAAAAGTACATAAAATTACAAAAATTATTACAAATAATTCAGAAAATAGAAAATTACAAAAAAAAAAAGATAAAAATATTAACAGTCCTCAACAGTAAACGTTAAAGGGGTGTATGGCAGGAGAAAATTCGCACTAGATGTGCGCAAAAGCTTTGGGAAAGTCGATGTTCATCCTAAAATTAATCTATAACGGTGAAAAACACTTAATTCATTTCAATCTTAGAATTTAAAAACCAATTAAATGAAAAATGACAACTTAATTGATTTTTTGAAAAATTTAACAACTTATGTACGCGTTTAGCCACTTTATTTTATTTAAATAAAACTCAACACGTATAAAACTAGTTTAATATCTGTTGTTAAATTAAAACAGAAATTCTAAAATTAACCCAACTGCAATGCATTAAAAAAAATTATCCTATATGAGATCTAATTTTTTTAAAAGATTATAAAATATTTGGCCATAAATTTTTTTGTTTAAATTAAAATTGTCATGAAGCTTTTTTATTATAATTATTTAGAGTTATAGAAATGCCAGTTGTGTGTTGAATTTTCCTAACCAATTTGCACGTATGGCCTTGCCACTTCCAACTAACAAGACAACCATAATCGCTCAAGTGCTAACAAAAAGAACATACATGGCTCAAGGAAAGATTTATAGATTCCGCTGAGAGACAAACGTGCAGGAGCTTTAGGTGTAATGAAAACATGCCATGGGGGCATCATGTGTAGGCTTTAGAACATAACGTAGTCTCTACAAGTAGATGAGTTTTTGTATAGAAGCATTCTGATACCAAACTACTCATTCTTGTATCTCTTCTCTACTTCCTCCAAACTCTGAATTTCCTTGTGATACTTGCAAATCCGGTAGATACACCTGCACAAGGATCACATGCAATTTGTTTCAACATTTGCAACTCCTACAATATCTTTCTCAACCAAAACCTGTCAAATTGCTACCCACATACCAGTAAAGGAGGCATGCAGTTGTACACAAAATTACGTTCCTTTGAGCTTTGAACACCTGCAAAGCATCCCAATGTGAATTTATTTACCTTCATACCAGTAAAGGAGGCATTCTTCATGTGTTAAGGAACTCTACTCAACTTCATAAGAAAAAGTAGAATGCTTAAAAAATTAATTAATCAATCATAAACAAGCTCTAAATTATCTGATTATAAAATGTACCAATGCCAAAAACACAGATATGGCTTTAAACAACAAGGAAGCCGCTACATGTATCCTTGCTCCAAGGACTTCTTTGAATTGAGAAATGCATTATTATTAGCCCCAGTTTTAAACCTTGTTGATGCAAATATACGTCTTTGAACGTTGTTGACGATGCAATGCTATTTCTCCCATTTTTGGGATTTAAAGCTGCAAGGAAGCTGTCAGTTTCTCCACCCCCAAAAGAGTCAAAAACCAAAACAAAGAGAGAAGAAAGATGGCAAAGGAAACAATGTACATTTGTGCATCGAAAGGATCTCTAGGGTGAGGAATGCTAAATTATATAAATGTCTAACAACAAAGAAGTTTCCATTGGTTGACCCGTCAGTCCGTCACCCCCATTACACGGTATAATCCAAAAATGGTACAACTGTTTATTCTATTAAGATGCAGGGGCCTTTAATGAAAAACAAGAAAAACCTTTACGCATGACCAAGTCTCAAGATAATGAAGATGATGCTATTGGATCTTTCCACCAATTCCCCATTTCAAGCATCTAACAAAGAAAATAACCAAAACCATGATAGAACATGCTGTCTAGAAATAAGAAAGAAAAAACTACAATCTAAAAATAGCAAGGCAAGGAAAATGACTTAAAGCCTATAGACGCTAAAGCTAAGGTGACCAAAACCCTGAAGTAAATAAATCTGAAAATGATTTGATGTTCTAAGGGAGGAAACGACTCATAGCGCAAAAACTTCTTGTGCTCAACAAACATACAACCTGGACATTCCTTACATGTATATAAATTGCAAAAAAAATGGCTGGATGCATGCTTTTTGCACAACAGACAGTTTCGTGTTTTACGAAAAAGAGATTATTTCAATAGCTTCAAAATTAAAATTTATCGAAAGTAATCATTATTGATGCTTTGAAACATGCATCCGATAAATGACTGTCAAAAACCTGGAGAGAGAGATTTAATAGGTTTAAGCTAGATTAAAGCAAGACATAAACATGCTTCTTTTGAGGCTTGATAAGAAAAAAAAAAGTGTCAATAGTCATATCAAAGGTTTAGTAATGAATATCGGTGTTATAAATAGTTTAATGGCAGAGCTTTGAGGTATCAAGAAAGAGGCTTGGTTTTTGCTTTATAGTTAGGATTGAATGTATCATCTTTTTCATCAAATCAAAGCATTTTAATTCCATAAAATTGCCACACCACTTTTCCTTTAAACTAAAGACAAATAAAATCTCCAAAAGCTAATTGATTCTAGAATCAAAGTTCAGGCAATTCTAATCAAACTAAACTATTGTAGCTAACTACAAATACTGGAAACGATATAGAAATATCCCAGCACCAAACATGTAGGAGTTATAACCACTTCAAAAACTTGAAAGACCCGAATAAGAACCGTAATAAAAGATGATTAACATTCAAATAAGCTTGCTCATGTATTTGATAAAGAAATTCCCAAAATATAATACTTACGGATTTCTCATAACGATCTCTCTCGGCAGCAGTGCAGATCTCAGAGGTGCACATCAAGCGATGTTCGTTCTTCCAGTAGATATCTGCACCCAAAAACTGAGAAACCTAAAACCCATTTCATTGAAGATTGAAAAGGCAAAAAAAATGAATAGAGAGAAAACCTAAGAGCTGGAATCCGGCAAAGGGGATAATAAAGAGGGTAGGCTGAAGAATGAGGGAGATGAGAGAGACGAAACGGTTCTTCAATAACTTGGGAGAGGGGAAGGTCAAGAGAAGAGCCAGAGCAGCCTCTGCTGCGACCACGTAGGTTAGGATCATCCACTGCAACGCCATTTCCTTTTGATTTGTTGCTAATTAATTTGGGTTTGATTTTTTTTTTTTTAATTTCCTTTTTGTAGGCTGCGAAATGCGACAGACGGAGACTGTTGTCCGCGTCTACTTTGTTCTGCCTTGACTTAACGGTGAAGGAAACCGCTTGGCTTGATATTCATTCTAGAAGTTTCACTTCTCCTTGAGATGACGACTCAATGGGCTGGCGTTAACCATCTTTCCTGACCGTTGGATTTTCACATCATACATCCACCACCTTCCGTATGCCTTCAGATATTTATATATCCGAACCTAATGGCTTAAGTTCCAAGGGTTGTGTTTACTTGCCAATAGATTCTTCGATATTACACAGTTGGCTTTTATACCGTTCGGGTATTTGAATATAAATTAAAATAGGCTTATATATTAAAAAGTTCCTTAAACTATAATCACTTATTCAAATAAGTCCTTATGATATTTTTTTTACTTAAATAAGTCCCTTTTCTTTAATTTATATCCATAAAAAACCCTTATCTTTAAATACTTGACATTTTTTAATGAGATGAAATTTAAATTAATAAATTACATGGAAATTAATTACTAATTTGGATGGACACATAAGTAAAAAGTAATTTTTTATTTTTAATTTTTTTATCACAAATCTAATGGTGGTAAAAGATTGATGTAAATCTAAAGTTTATTAACATTATTTTTAATGATCAAGTTTTAGCATGATTGATATCAACATTATTGCCAAAGTAGGTGTGAATTTTGGTTGAGAGAAGTACATTTTCTAGGCCATGTGATTTATTCTGAAGGTATTAAAGTGAATCTTAATAAGGTGGAAACAGTACTTGAATGGAATCTGCCCAAAAATGTCATTGAAGTTTGTAGCTTTTTGGGGCTAGTAGGCTACTATAGAAGGTTTGTGGTTTGTGAAAGGCTTTTCAATATTAACAACTTCTCTCACTCGATTGTTGAAAAAGAAATAAAAGTTTGAATGGACTGATGAGTGTCAACAAGGTTTTACAAAGTTGAAAGCAGACTTAACTAAAGCTCCAGTATACTATTTATACTAATGCTTCACTAAATGGTCTTGGATGTGTGCTTATCCGAAGAGGTAAGGTTGTGGCTTATGCATCTCACTAACTCAAACCACATGAGAGGAACTATCCAACTCATGATTCAGAACCGGTAGCAGTAGTTTTGGCGTTGAAGATATGGAGACATTATCTGTATGGGGAAAAATGTCGAGTGTACTCTAATAACAAAAGCTTGAAGTATTTAATGACACATAAAGATTTGAATTTACGACAACATTGAATGGAATTGCTAAAAGATTATAATCTAGATATAGAATGTCGTGTGTACCTTGGAAAAGCTAATGTTGTGGTTGATGCTTTGAGAAAAAAATGGCAACATTAATATCTCTTCGAGCAAGAGTAAGTATGGTTGATGATGGATCTTTATTGGTAAAGCTAACTGTTAGGCCAACTTTTATCAAGTATGGTTGATGATGGATCTTTATTGGTAAAGCTAACTGTTAGGCCAACTTTTATCTCTCAAATTCTGGAAGAGCAGATGAAAGATGTTGTAGTGTGATATGTATAGGTAGTGTATGATGTCTGATAATACAGCAAATTTCAATTTGAGAAAAGACGGTGAACTGCGCTTCATGGGAAGAATGTATGTGACAGTTGGAAATAGCTTAAGGAAAGAACTACTAAGAGAGGCTCATTAAGGACCTTTTTCACTTCATCTAGGAGGTGTCAACATGTATAGAGACTTAAAAATTTTATATTGGTGACATGGAATGAAGAGAGAAATCACAAAATATGTTTTGACTTGTCTGACTTGCCAAAGAATTAAAGCAGAGCATCAAATTCCTTTAGGTAAGCTGTATCCTTGGAGATACCAGAGTGGAAATAAGATAGAATTACTATGAATTTTGTATCAAGACTACCTCTCAGTCCTTCAAAAAAGAATTCAGTTTGGGTCATAATGGATCGGCTCACTAAGTCGGCTCACTAAGTCAGCTCATTTTCTGCCAATACACACCACTTATTCACTAGAAAAGTGTTGGATATAATGCACTAATTGTAGTATTTTCGTCAATATACACTTGTAATTTTTTTTGAACAGACTAGTTAATAAAACAAATTCATTGATTACATTAATATACTTTGTATAATTTACCTCATATGATTTTTGCACGCAAAGAAAAAATGGAAGCAAATGTTGCTCATTGGTTGTCTAATGTTTAACTAATACTAAGCGGTATTATGTGGTCGGATCGTAGTACAAAAATACAACTTGTATTAGTAGACGAACCTAAATATATCCTTAGTCTAATTGGAAATATTAGAAATGAGCAAACCGATTAAAAGACTAATATGTCATCTATCAAGTCCAATTAGGGAGATGTCTTGCCTTGGGCATCGGTGTGGATGACTCCCAAAAGATAGAAATATATATATGAATGACTGGATTGACGGTACATTGAACATGACCCAAGCAGAACAGATCCTGAATCCGTTTATGGATTTATTCACTTGTGACGTTCATAGTGTGGCATACCTAAATTTCGAGTGGATGGCAGACTATGTATGCGTGACTCGTACACTTTAATGTAAGTAAAAGCCTAAGCTTAAATAGAAAAGGAACCGAAAGCTGGTGCATTGGGTGTACAACTTCTGTGGTATGTAGCGTCATTCAAAATAGTGGACTTCATTCCCCAAAACATGGGTAAATTATATCCTCTCATTGGCATTACATGGTTGATGAAAAGTAAACGTGGCCACAGGTCATCTATCTTTTTTATGGATGACTTAATCACTATTTGATAGTAATTGACTTTCCGTGAAGGAAGATTTAATGGTTACAATGAGATAAAATATGATCAAATTGAGAGAATATATGTAATACCCCTAACCCGTATCTGTTGCCAGAATAGGGTTACAGGGTATTACTAATTGAATCACAATATAAAACTAATATTTCATGTCCAATAATAGAACACAATCAAATCCCATTCAATCACATTCACCTTGTCCCTTAAGAAGGTCTACGATACCTTAAACATGCTTTAGAGAAGGTTCGAAACTAACCCAATTACATATAAAAATTTTAGATTCTTAGAAAATTTTCAAACATACAGGGGTCACACACCGTGTGAACAGGCCGTGTGGCTCTCACGGCTATAGACACGCCCGTGTCACAGACCATGTGAAAATGAGGCATACATACTGACTTGCACCACACGGCTGACCGCAAGCCTATGTGCTTGGCCGTGTGAAAATTGGAGAGTATACTGACTTAGGTCACACGGCCAGTCACACGCCCGTGTGTCTAGCCCGTGTGCCTATTTGAAATGGCATCACACGCCTGTGTCCAAGCCGTGTGCTCGGCCGTGTCAAACCTATAGAGTATATTGACTTGTACCGCACGGCTAATCACACGCCCGTATGTGAGGCCATGTAGAGCATTCTAACTTAATTCGAATTGCTACACTAAGGGACACACGGCCGTGTATCATGATCGTGTGTCGCACACGGCTAAGACACACGCCTGTGTCTCTGCCCGTATGGACAAAAATAGGCTATTTGCAAGGCCAATTTGCCACCCATTTTGCATACCCTACAAGTACCCAACAATGCATCAAATTCAAACACTATTGGTAGCCAATTCATTACCAAAACATGCACATTTCATATGATAACAACATTAACCATTTTAATACACATTTTCAATACCATTTGATTAACCAAAACATACCAAATCAATATACCTTATAAGTCAACCTATAATGCACCATTTCAACAACCAAACTAAACCTTAAAAACATACCAAAACTTGCCATTTCTCAAATCACAATATACCATTAACAACCAACCAAATGCCCATCATATAACCATATCAAAACCATATCAAGCCTACCAAAACATAAGGCATCATATACACATCACATATTATGTATCATAAGCCAAATTCACTTCTATCAATAACACTATTTACAAGCCAACTCACATGGCTAAATTTATAATTCACAACATACCAAAATGACACTAGCCTATACATGTCATATACCATATTTACAAGCATCAAAAGTATCAAATAGATGATCGATAGTGTGATGACGTTTCCTAATGATCCTCAAGTCCGAGCTAGCTTTGATTCTTTATAAAACAAGGAAAGATAAACAAAGTAAGCTTTAAAAGCTTAGTAAGCTCATATACAAATAAAGTTATCACATGAAATAATATCACTTCAATCAAATAAGCAATTTATGGCTAAACACATATAAATTCACAAACCTTCCTCATAATATATATTCATGATCACATATAAATTTATCAAATACTTCCATTTTCAAAACTCGTATGAATTTCGTACATACTTCCATTTTCAAAACTCGTATGAATTTCGTACATACCTGTATCACTTAATTCATTTTCACATTCTTTTTCGTCTTGACTTTGCCCATTGAACCTGTAACACCCCCTAACCCTAAACTGTCGCCGGAACAGGATCACAAGGTGTTACCGGACATATACACTAATATACGAATAAAAACGAGACATAAATTTGAGTTTCAATCTAAAACCATCTAATTTACATCAAATAATTCTTAATATAAGCCTACGGGGCCCAAAATAGGTTTAGAAAATGATTTAGGATTAAACAGGGAACTTCAAAAATTTTACTTTGAAAACAGGGGCACATGGCCGTGTGACTTGGGCATGCCCGTATGGCCAGCCCGTGTGGATCCCCATGGCCGTGGGGCCAGGCCGTGGGCAGTTCTGACTTGCCCTACACGGCCGTGTAACTAGCCCGTGGGTGAATCTGACTTCCCCACACGGCCTGGGCACACGCCCATGTGTCTTAGCCATGTGAAAACTGCATGTTTCACCATTTTAAAGCTATTTTTACCCACTAAACATACCTAAAACATGCCCAACTCTTTGACGCATAAATCTTGATCAAATGCCACTCATTTCATTTCCAAACTTAATAAATATTCATTCATTCATTCCAAAAAAAACTTCTTAAGGTTTATAAATCATGTTTACATTCAAAATATTAAACATTTACAAGTAGCAAATACTAAACCTAGTACATGCCATATTACCAAAAGATAGATACATCATCACAAATTGGAGCTGAGATCGGGATTGACTTAGATGCTTGACTGAACCTTAACTTTACCTAACCTGTGCACAGAAACAACCGTACACTGAGTATTGGAAATACTCAAAGGTATTATCATAATTCAAATTATAATAACAACAACCATATACGATATCATACACAAATCATACATATAGTTATGTACCAAACCACCATATTTCCATTATATCAAATTCCATATTTGGTTCACCACTTCTTCAATCATATACAAATGTTTAACTCACATTTCAAACATGAACAATTCATGAACATTTAGTTCACCTCTCAATCACACATATACATATTCAATAATAACCATTCAAGAACCTTGGTTCATGTGTTCAATCTCATAGCACAATTTCATTTCTTATTTCATATCACATTATCATTTTCACTCTTTATTCAATGATTCAAATAAACAAATTCAATTGATTTTCTCATTTCACTTAATTACCCCTATTAACGTAACTCGGACTTTGGCGGATACACGGATCCAACCAAACACACTATATTGGCACCCAGTGCCTCATCGGATAGTTCGAAGCAAAGTTGACACCTAGTGTCTCATCGGCCTAGCCGAAGTAAAGTGGTACCCAGTACGTCATCGAATCTATCCGAAGCAATATGACACTCCAAGTGTCTCATCGACTCGAGGTCGAAGTAACCCTGAACACTTCCAATCCTATGGCATGCCAATTATATCCACTAAGCCCGACTAGTTAATAAGGTATCGGAAACACATATCAATTTCAATCACTTTCTCGTATTTTTAATCAAATTCACATCATTTGCACTTTAGCCATATTTTTCTCACATATTTCTCATTTCAAGCATATTTTGTGCAAATTCACATTATCGTATATTTTCACTTCATTTCCATTCTCAAACGATCAAAATCATCTCAACCAATTCAATCACATTAATAACTCAAATTCATTTGCATACTAACAGTGCTCAATTCAATCATATAATTCAATTTCACATACATATATAATCATCAATCATATCCAATCACATTTAAATTAAATATCACTACCTATTTCAATTCTAATTCCATGCACATATATTAAATAAATTAAACATTAAATAATAAATGCTCGAATTATGATAAGATTTGAGGAAGAATATACATTCTCGTGATTTGGATCCAAGGGCCAATTAAATTCTATATAATTTTTTAATTATATTCTAACTAAAAATTGAAAAATTGGATTATGAAATTACGAAACATAAATTTTTTTTTTTCAATTGGATCAATACTTCCAATTGACTAAGTATGAGGAAAAGATCCATGGATAAAGATAGAAAAGTGTATTTCTAATCTACAAACCGATAATTTCCCGAGCTACTCCTCGACCACTTTTTCTTTTCCCTTCGTATTCGATGTCTCGGTTTCCTTGTTTGCTACAAAAATTAGCATAATTACAATTAATTAATAATACACATATTTCATATAAATTTCTAACTTTTCATTCAAACTTTGTCTAAATACCAAATTTGTCCTAAACACATTCATCTTCTTCCTTTTTGCAATTCACATCATTTCTTTATTCCATTTATATCAAAACTTCAATATAACTCTCAATTTTTCATCATTTTTCCCCAATTTTGAATTTCTTTCAATTTAATCCCTAAAACACAAAACTTATAGCCTATTTTACAATTAAGTCCTTAAATCAATTCAAATCAATGATTTTATCAAATTAATCCCTAATTCCATCATTTATTCAACATAAACCCTACTCAAATATCTATCCACTTTTAATATCTCCACATAAACTCAAAAATATTCAACTCTAAGACTCCAAATACATCAAAATTACAAGAAAATGGCTTAATTAAGCTTACCAATTAATTCTCAAGCTTCAATTCTCCAATTTTTCCTTTTTCTTTTCTTTTCTTTCTTTCTTTCCCAAATTCGTGACTTTCTCTGTAACTTTCTTTGTTCTATTTCTTTTGTTTTCTTTATTATTTACTTAATTAATTATTATAAAATATCTAATTAATAACTAATAATAAACATATATTTGTATATACACACATTATGACACATGGCATTCATCATTGCCATACACTTGCCATTATCACAACTAATTAATAAAAATATAATATTACATAATTAATAATAAATAAATATCTTTTACTTAATAATTAAGTAAATATATATCTAATATACACTTGTACCAATAATATAAATACACATGTATTTATTTTATATCTTACACATGTAAATTATTTTTATCAGACACACGTCACTTTTATGGTTCATTTACTAATTTAATCCTTTAATATTTTTCTATTCTATAATTAAACCTTTGTACTCTATTCAATTTAGTCCTTTCTACTAATTATTTCTAATTAAACTAAATTCACTTATTCAAAGCTTAATTAAACACACAACTAAACACTCAAATATTTCTAATAATTATTTACTAACTCGATTTACTAAAACAAAGGCCCTACGACTCGTTTTTCATAAGACGGAGGCCCTAAACTCACTTTTTCGGTGCCCGTGGAATTTGGGTCGTTACAGAACCATTTGGAATCACTAAGGATACTCGGGAATCACACATAGGTCGTACAATGCCATATCCCAAATATGGTCTTACATGTAATCTCATGTCGATACCAATAGCCCAGCTATAGTCTTACACGAAATCTCGTATCGCTGCCATGTCTCAGACATGGTCTTACACGTAATATCATACCGATGCCATATCCCAGATATGGTTTTACACGTAATATTATCTTGGTAACCCTAATGTCATGACATTTGTATCCTATTCCATTCCTAAGGTTCATACAAGACTTTCGGATGTCGTAACTCTATCGATTATTGGCCGTATTCAACCATTCAGCATTCAATACAATTTATTGGTAAATAAACATTTATAACTCAATTTAAGAACATTTATACACATATGAACTCACCTCGTATTCGGGATTGACGGATCGGATCAACTACTCAATAACCTTTAAATTAAACATTAAAATCCACTTAATAAATGACCATTTATGTCTATTTCCACTAAAAATGGTTTAATAATAACATAAGGACTCCCACATTTCAATTTCATAGCTATTAAGCACTATAAACAAATAGTATGCAACTTTTGCATTTTACGCGATTAAGTCCTTTTATCAAATTAACCAACCAATCGATAAAATTAGCTCACGAAATTTTCACACATTCTTGCTAAAAAATAATATTAAAATAATTTTTTCATCTCAAATTTTTGGTTCCGAAACCACTATTCTGATTTAGCTAAAATCGGGCTGTTACAACTCTCCCCCCTTTGGGATTTTTGTCTCCGAAAATCTTACCAGTGAAAAGGTTCAGGTATTGCTTTTTTATATGATCCTCAAGTTCCCACGTAGCTTCTTTGACCCCGTGTCGATGCCATAAGACTTTCACTAATGTGATTCTTTTATTTCTCAACTCTTTTATCTCACGAGCTAAAATTTGGATCAGTTCTTCACTGTACGATAAATTGGACTAAATCTCTACCTCGATAGGAGAAATAAAGTGTGAAGGATCAGATCGGTATCATCGAAGCATCGATACGTGAAACACATTGTGTATTTTCTCTAACTCAGATGGTAAGGATAGTCGATAAGCTACTGGCCCAATTCGCTCAATGATCTCGTATGGTCCGATGAATCTCGGACTCAACTTTCTTTTTCTACTGCATCTAAGTATTTTTTTCCACAATGATACTTTCAGAAATACTTTATCCCCAATTTGAAACTCAATATCTTTTCGTTTCAAGTCTGCATACAATTTCTGTCGATCCAATGCTGCTTTTAAGCTATCATGAATTACTTTCACTTTTTCTTCTGTTTCTCTTATTAGATCAACCCCGTAAATCTTACTCTTGCTAAGCTCAGTCCAGTACAACGATGTTCAACATTTACAACTGTATAGAGCTTCGTACGGTGCCATTTTAATACTTGATTGAAAGCTATTATTATAAGAAAATTCAATATCGGTAAATACTTTTCCCACGTACCTTCAAACTCAAGAATACAACATCTTAACATATCTTCGAGTATCTGTATAACTTGCTTGGATTAACCATCCGTCTGCGGGTGAAATGTGGTACTGAAATGTAGCTTTGTACCCAGCACATCTTGCAGTTTCTTCCAAAACCATGATGTAAACCTCGGATCCCTATCTGAAACAATAGAAATAGGTACCTCGTGTAATTTCACAATCTCGGAGATATACAACTCAGCTAATTTCTCAAGTGAATAATCCGTACATACCGGTTAAAAGTGAGCTGATTTTGTCAATCTGTCAACAACAGCCCAAATCTCATCTTTCTTTCTTGGAGATAGGGGCAAACTCAAAACAAATTCCATCATTATTCTGTCCTATTTCCACTCAGGAATCATTATGGGACGTAGTAACCCTGACGGTACTTGATGTTCAGCTTTGACTTGTTGAGAAATTAAGCATTTCGAAACAAACTCAGAGATATCTCTTTTCATACCGTGCCACCAGTAAAACTGTTTCAAATCATTATACATTTTCGTGCTTCCTGGATGTATAGATAAACAGCTAATGTGCATTTTATTCAAAATCATCTGAATTAACTCTAAATTTCTCAAAACACATAATCTATCTCTGAATCTCAAACAGTCATCAGAATCAATTTGAAACTCTGAATCAGGGTTCAAATCACATTGAGCTCATTTTGCTAACATTTCATTATCAACTTTCTAAGCTTCACAAATTTGTTGTAGAAATAACGGTCTCGCTTTCAACTCAGCTACAATCCAACCATCATCAGATAGAGTTAATTGAGTATTCATCGTGCGTAGAGCAAATAAAGACTTTCGGCTCAAAGCATCAGTAACAACATTTGCTTTTCCAGGATGATAGTCGATTACTAACTCATAGCCTTTTAACAATTCAAGCCATCTCCGTTATCACAAATTCAGATCTTTCTGAGTCATTAAGTATTTCAAACTTTTATGATCAGTGTAGATATGACATTTCTCACTGAACAAGTAATGACACCAGATTTTTAACGCGGACACAATTGTTGCTAACTCTAAATCGTGCGTCGGGTAATTCTTTTCATGCGGATTAAACTGTCTTGAGGCATAAGCTATAACATTGCCTTCTTGCATCAAAACACAGCCCAGACCATTTAACGATGCACCACTGTAGATCACAAATTCTTTACTCGATTCCGGCTGAGCTTCAGTTGATAAAGCTTTCAAATGATCAAAACTTTTCTGGCATTTATCGGACCACTCAAGCTTAACATCTTTTTGGAGCAATCTTGTCATCGAAGTTGCAATCATCAAAAAGCCTTTTACGAATCGTCTATAATAGCCAGCTAGTCCCAAAAAACTACGGACTTCGGATACATTTCTTAGAGGCTTCCAATCAATAATCATAGAGATTTTGCTTGGATCAACTCAGATACCCGCGGCTGAAACTACATGTCCTAGAAATCTGACTTTTTTGAGCCAAAATTTACACTTGCTGAACTTAGCAAACAATTATTTGTCTCGAAGAGTTTGTAACACAATTCTCAGGTGCTCGGCATGCTCAGATTCATCATGAGAATAAATCAAGATATCATCGATAAATACAACAACAAAACGGTCCAGATACAATCTAAATATCCAATTCATCAAGTCTATAAAGATTGCAGGAGCATTTGTTAGTCTGCAAGGCATAACCAAAACTTTATAATGTCCGTATCTAGTTTGAAAAGAAGTTTTTGGCACATCAGAGTCTTTAACTCACAGCTGGTAATAACTCGGTCTCAAATCTATCTTTGAAAATAGAGTTGCCCATTTCAACTAATCGAACAAATCATCAATATACGGTAGAGGATATTTATTCTTGATAGTCACTTTATTGAGCTGTCTGTAATCTATACACATTCTCATAGTGCCATCTTTCTTTTTCACGAATAATACTGGTGCATCCTAGGGAGAATAAATAGGTCTAGCAAACCCTCTATCAGTTAATTCTTGCAACTGAGCCTTTAATTCTTTCAATTCGGTCGAAGCCATTCTGTACATCGATAAAAGAGTTGTTCCTGGTACTAATTCAATACCAAACTCAACATCTCTGATCGGTGGTAATCCCGGTAACTCTTCGGGAAATACATCTAGATACTCGCACACCACTAGTATTGAGTCAATCTTCTTTTCAGTTACTCTGGTATTAAGCACATAAGTAAAATAAGCTTCACACCCCTTTCTCACATATCTCTAAGCTGATATCGATGAAATCACTACTGGTAAACCATTCAAATCATCTGATTCAATCCGGAGAGTCTTATTATTCTGGCACCTCAAATCAATCATTTTTCATTTACAGTTCATTAATGCATCATGCAACGTTAGCCAATCTATACCTAGAATTATATCAAATTTATCAAATGGTAATAACATTAGATCGGTCGGAAAATAGAAATCTCAAATCATTAATGGACAGTTCTTGCACACTTTATCAACCAAAACACATTTGCCTAAGGGGTTCGATACTCTAATCAGAAATTCAATAGACTCTATAGGAAAAGTCTTACTAGATACTATCAATGTAATCACATTAGTATCATAGAGAATGAAAGTACCGGTAATAACATCTGGAGATGACGCTTCTTCGTGAGCACGAATAGCATAGGTTCTCGCAGGTGCTCGGGCTTCGGATTTCACAACAAAGTCTTTAGTCCCCCTCTGGCTACCACTCACATTTTTCGTATTTTTGGGTGATCTACCTCTAGCTACCGTGTTACTCGGCCTCATATTCTGTATGGTATCTTGCTCAGCCAACTCAGAACAGTCAAAGATAAAATGATCCAATGATCTATATTTAAAACAGGCCCGATCATTCAACCTACAATCACTGGGATGTCGTTTACCACAATGTCTACACTAGGGTCAGTTTTGTCTTACACTGCCAACACTGGCAATAGATGTAGCTTGAGCTTTAGAACTCACAGGTTGCCTTTCACGATCTCTACTTGAATATCTCACTATTGCATTAGGATGGTTGAATGAGTCTCGAAATTTCTTCAATGTAGACTGATAAGATTTATTAGTCGATCTCTTTCTCGAATCTTTAACTTCAAAGTCAGTTTTTCTCTTTTCTTTATCGAGCTCTTCAGCTTTTCTCTTTTCTTTATCGAGCTCTTCAGCCTTTCAGGTATGTTCAACAAGTACAACAAATTTTTTAATTTCTAAAATCCCAACTAGAAGTTTGATGTCTTCATTCAACTCGTCTTCAAATCTTTTACACATGATAGCCTCTGTTGACACACATTCGCTGGCATACTTACTAAGTCTCACGAATTCATGTTCATATTCTGTTACAGTCATTTGACTTTGCTTCAACTTTAGAAATTCTTTTTATTTCTAATAAATGAACCTCTGACTAATATATTTCTTTCTGAATTTGGTTTGAAATAACTCTCAGGTAATCCGTTCTCGCGGCACTACAGATATTAGTGTGTTCCACCACTGGTACGCAGTGCCTCTCAATAAAGATATAGCGCATTTAGTGCACTCATCAGGTGTACACAACAACTCATCAAACACTCAAATGTTATTCTCGAACCAAAATTCAGCTCACTCCGCATCATCATCAATAGTAGCCCTGAACTCTTCAGCCCCGTATTTTCTAATTTTATCAATTAGAGGCTTATTTTGATGTACATGATCGACAACTAGTGGCACAATAGGAATTTCTGGAGGAATAGGTCAGGATGGAGGTTTTTGAGTAGTCGGATTCGTTCTAACGAACTCCATGAGCCACTCGTTCATCATTTAGAAGAAGGCTTGTTTAGCCTTTCCTTCGTGGCTACTAGCTACAATCTAGAATCAGATGGCACTGCCCCTAAAACGGGAGCGGATGCGTTACTTTCTACATCATCAGCTATAGCTCGATTGGAATCTATTTGTTATACGAAAATACATTTTAAACTGTCAGGAATCATCACACAATCACAGGTTATATATATGGCATGTATAGCAAGATTCTCACATGCTACGTTAGTCTCAGAATAAACTAAATCGTAGCTCTGATACTAATAAAATGCAACACCCCTAACCCGTATCCATAGCCAGAATAGGGTTACGAGGTATTACCAATTGAATCACAACATAAAACTAATATTTCATGGTCAAAAATAGAACACAATCAAATCTCATTCAATCACGTTCACCTTGTCCCTTAATAAGGTCTACGAGACATTAAACATGCTTTAGAGAAAGTTCGGGACTTAACCAATTACATATAAAAATTTCAAATTCTTAGAAAATTTTTAAACAAACAGGGTCACATGCCATTGTGAATAGGCTGTGTACCTCACACAGCTTTAGACACGCCAGTGTCACAGGCCGTGTAAAAACAGGGAATACATACTAACTTGCACCACATGGCCGTGTGCCTGACCGTGCGAAAATTGGAGAGTATACTGACTTAGGTCACACGGCCTCTCATACACTCGTGTGTCTAGCTCATGTGCCTATTCGAAATGGCCTCACATGCTTGTGTCTAGGCTATGTGCTCAGTCGTGTTAAACCTGTAGGGTATACTGACTTGTGCCACACGGCCAATCACACGCCCGTATGTGAGGTCATGTGGAGCATCCTAACTTAATTTGAATTACTACACCAAGGGACACATAGCCGTGTACCATAACCGTGTGTTACACACGGCTGAGACGCACGCCCGTGTCTCTGCTTGTATGTACAAAAATAGGCCATTTACAAGGCCAATTTGCCACCCATTTTGCATACCTTAAAAGTACCAACAATGCATCAAATTCAAACACTATTGGCAGCCAATTCATTACCAAAACATACACATTTCATAGCATAACAACATCAACCGTTTCAATACACATTTCAATACCATTTGATTAACCAAAACATACCAAATCAATATACCTTATAAGTCAACCTATAATGCACCATTTCAACAACCAAACTAAACCTTAAAAACATACCAAAACTTGCCATTTCTCAAATCACAATATACCATTAACAACCAACCAAATACACATCATATAACCATATCAAAACCATATCAAGCTTACCAAAACATAAGGCATCATATACACATTACATATTATATATCATAAGCCAAATTCACTTCTATCAACAACACCATTTACAAGCCAACTCACATGGCTAAATTTATAATTCATAACATGCCAAAATGACACTAGCCTATACATGCCATATACTATATTTACAGGCATCAAAAGTACCAAATAGATGATCGATAGTGTGATGACATTTCGTGATGACCCTCGAGTTTGAGCTAGCTTCGATTCTCTATAAAACAAGGAAAGATAAATAAAGTAAGCTTTGAAAGCTTAGTAAGCTCATATACAAATAAAGTTATCACATGAAACAATTTCACTTCAATCAAATAAGTAATTTATGACTAAACACATATAAATTCACAAACCTTCCTCATAATAGATATTCATGATCATATATAAATTCATCAAATGCTTCCCTTTTTAAAACTCGTGTGAATTTCGTATGTACCTATATCACTTAATTCATTTACACATTTTTTTCATCTTGACTTTACCCGTTGAACCATTCAGAATCACTAAGGATACTCGGGAATCACACATAGGTCGTACAATGCCATATCTCGAATATGGTTTTACATGTAATCTCATGTCGATGCCAGTAGCCCAGTTATAGTCTTACACGAAATCTCGTATCGATGCCATGTCTTAGACATGGTCTTACACATAATATCATACTGATGCCATATCCCAGATATGGTCTTACACATAATATCATCTTGGTAACCCTAATGTCATGACATTTGTATCCTATACCATTCCTAAGGTTCATACAAGACTTTCAGATGTCGTAACTCTGTTGATTCTTGCTCGTATTCAACCATTCAGCATTCAATACAATTCATAGGTAAATAAACATTTATAACTCAGTTTAAGAACATTTATTTGCATATGAACTTACCTCGTATTCGAGATTGACAGATCGGATCAACTACTCAATAACCTTTAAATTAAACATTAAAATCTACTTAATAAATGACCATTTATGTCTATTTTCACTAACAATGGTTTAATAATAACATAATGACTCCTACATTTCAATTTCATACCTATTAACCACTTTAAACAAATAGTATGTAGCTTTTGCATTTTACGCGATTAAGTCCTTTTATCAAATTAGACAACCAATTGATAAAATTAGTTCACGAAACTTTCACACATTCTTGCTGACATGCTGTAAACACATAAAATAATATTAAAATAATTTTTTGATCTCAAATTTTTGTTTCTAAAACCACTATTTTGATTTAGCTAAAATCGGGCTATTACAATGTATATTATCCTAAAGAGATCAAGGATATCCTATGAGGGTAACACACTTATGACAAAGTCATTGGATGAGCATTGAGTAGTTGCTTTCATAATGGCATGTCGTTGAGGAGAACTAGTCATGATATTATAGTGGAATGACTTCGTGACTAAATGGGTTTATAATTAATAGGTGAAAAGTCAGAACTTAATTATAAATCATTTGAGCCTCAACCACATATGTCCAATCGGTCCCTCCACTAGCTCGTTGAAACTAGAAATGAATTGCATATTTGAATAGAAATGAACAGAATGAATAGAAAAAGTGAAATTGGAAACATTCAAGAATGATTATGGTTTTCTCTGAAATGGAGAAACGGAATCATTTGGAAATTAATGTATGTTTCCAAAAATAGAAATTAAAATGAAAACTTTCAATCCTATATAAGATTACTTAAAAAATGATGGAATAATAAATTTATGTTTTTGGACTATTTTGAAGCTAGAAAATGTAAATAAACTATTTGGTTATAGTGAACATGTTGAGTTGTGACATATTGAACAAATTTTTTCAAAATTTTATCGAGGGATAAAATCGTTAAAATTTTATTGTAGTAAAATTGAGATGAGAAAATTATTTAATATGTAAATATTAAAGTTTATTTTTGGAAATAGGAAAACTAAATCGAGTTGGATCACATTATAGAATACTGGTAAAAAAGGCCCAAGAAAAACTCGTAATTGGATCTAATGTGAGAAAGACCCAAAACCCCTTATATAACATGAAGGAGGCGGCAACCCTACTAGAGATACAAGTGTGTGTTATTCACCCCTTTGCTACTCTAAATATGATGTTATTTTTCTATTTAAAATAAACGTCTACAACTCTACAAGGTTCTTCTTTCTCTTCCTATAAATAGATTGCACTAGTAGAGTTATTAACATAAAATTTTAAGAGATTGTTATGCTGCCGAAATATAGAGAGAATTTATTCTCAAATTATAAACATATTTTTCAAAATAAAAATTTTATCGGTTTTTATTAAAGAAGAGAGAAATTTTGTTTTCACCAAAAAAAAACTTTTTTCTAGTTCTATGTTTTGATTTAATTGGTTTGAGCCTACACTTGAAGCAGTTCGTGGTACGAGAATAACGAAGAAGATCTTTTGGTTGAAAGTAGAAAAAAATCAAGGATCCACTTATCCGAAAACACAGGTACAAATTCAGTTAATGGTTATTGCTATAAATATCTCAAACTGGGTCAGTTTTCAAAATTTTAATTTTTCATTGTGCAAAAAAACCGTTTTCAAACTAAATTTTTTCCAACAAAAAGTTAGCTGAACTCTATGTCTCTAAGATAGTGCACCTTCATGGAATTCTATCTTCCATATTTTTAGATAGAGATCCAAGGTCTATATCAAGATTTTAGAAACAACTGCAAGAATCATTGGGAACCAAGTTGCAATTCAATACTGCATTTTACACTCAAATGGATGGTCAGTCTAAAAGAGTTATTCAAGTCTTGGAAGACATGTTAAGAATTTGTGTGATTGACTTTGGGTTGAAATGGGAAATGTATCTTCCTCTAGTTGAATTTGCGTATAATAACAGCCACCATACCAGTTTGGGTATGTTACCATTTAAAACTCTGTATGGAAGAAGGTGTAAAATGTCCACATGTTGGATGTTGCTTAGTGAAAGAAAATTGGTAGGTCTTGAGTTAGAACGAGAAACAAAAAAAAATCTCTATAATCCGTAGTAATCTGAAAGCTACTCAAGATTGTTAGAAAGCTTATGTTTATCTAAAGAGGAAAGATATTTCTTTTGAAGTTGGTGATAAAGTGTGACGTGACCACACCCCCGAAATTCCTCAAGCCTTAATGCCGAATCCCTCGAGCTCCCTGAAGGACCTATGACTAGGATTACAAGAAGCTGTTTTGACTCTAATTGTTCAATCCTGGAATGAAAATGAGCTCCAAGATAAAAGAGAAGCTCGGGCCAGCTCATTATCGAAGCCATATACCTTAGTGCAAGTCGACCTCAGCTCAGCTTCAGCTCTCCGAGCTTATGTTAGCTCAAATCAACTCACTTCTAGCTCGTTTAAGCTCAACTGAGCTTAGTTTCAGCTCGTTTCTTACTTCTTTAAAATAAACTAAGTCTTAGTTCTATTTTAATTAATTTACTACAACTCAATACCAAAATCCCTAGCTCAACTAGTTCATTAAATGTTTTCACTTAAGTTTGAGCTAGTTGAATTTAATTTACTAATTAGTCTTCAATTAATGTGTTTAATTTAGCTTAGCATATTATTTAAGTTGTCTAGTTCATGATCTAAATATGTTCGGCTAAATTTAAGAAAGACTTAATATTTCCTTTGCTTCATAGGTGCAGTCGAATATGAAAGGATTTAATACCAAAGTTCATGCATGTTTGGGTTCATGGAATGGGAGAATGCATGCACGGCTAGTTACAAAGAATGATGGATGGACTAATAACTTTCCAAGGCATCTATTCAGCCAAGAGACACCCATGCTTTTAAGTTATCAAGGTTGGCCGAATGTATTCCCATGCACCCCATCAATGCGTTCCCATTAAGTGTTCACACTTATGACTATTCGGCTAGTTATGTACACACTTAAAGGACTCATTAAGCACCTCCGTTCACACCTCCACAGCTGTTGAAGACCCTCAATTAAGGCACATGACTATTGGCCAAACATCACTTCATCAATGTCTCATTCAAGACAATAGCCGAACCTAGTCCAAGACTATGTGAAGTTCATTCATTCATCATCCCTTAAACTCTTTTTGCTTACTCATGAAGACTTCCATTTGAGTTCCATTCAGTTGAATATGGACTTGATGATTTAGTGACTTTTTTCTGGACTTTTCCATTACATTAATAGCCGAATTTACTTAGTTGTTAAGTTTATGAATTTATCCATTCGGCTATTACCTATTAGATTATAAATACTTGTTGATTTTCATTTGTAGAGGACTTTTGACAATTTGTTTAATGAAACTCTGTTTCTGTGAGGATTACTTCCTTTCATATTTCATACGAGTCTCGAGTGACTTATCTAGTGTTATCACCATCATCTGGTATGGCGTTCTCCGATCCTTCTACCTTTCATCCGACCATCTTAAACGATATAAGATTTGGGGCGATACTCAATATAGTATCGAATCTTTCTTGAAGTTTAAGATCGTTTGTCCATCTCCACCTTTTATTACTATCTATCCAATTATATTTATTCCAAGCATAAACCATCCTTTATTTCTTTCTAGCTGAACCTACTCATAACAAGCTAGCCCACTTTGAACCCTATTTTATTAAGACTATTCCTATTTAACCGAATCAAACCATTCAAAAACTTTGGGAACGGACTCTTCTCGACGACGATCGAGCAACATACGTAGACTCCACTCAACCAACCAAATCGGATCAGGTCAAAGTGTTCTTAAAAGTCTCTCATTGGAAGAAAATTATAAGATTTGGTTTGAAAGGAAAGTTGAGTCCATGATTTGTAGGGTTATATGAAGTTTTCTAGCAAGTTGAACTAGTGGCATATAAATTGGCTTTACCTCCAAAGTTATCAAAGATTCATAATGTATCTCATATGTCTATATTGAGTAGATATCGATCAAATCTAGATCATGTTGTACAGATTAAAGATTTAAAGGTGAAACCAAATTTATCATATGAAGAAGAACCTATTTGTATATTGGAAAGAGAGGTGAAAGAGCTAAGGAATAAGATGATTATATTGATGAAAGTATTGTGGAGAAATCATAATATAGAGAAACTAATTAGGAAAGATAAAATATAATGAAAGAGTATTATCCTTATCTATTCACAGGTATGAATTTCGAGGATGAAATTTTTTAAGTAGAGGAGAATTGTAATAGCCCACTCGGCGAAGTCTCTGTATTGGTTACTGTTTGGTGTATAGATGATAAATTAATGATAAATTTGAGTAAGTAAAGTATTTGTTCTAGGTAAGTATAGAATTCTGTGTAATATGTCATTCGGCGAACTTCTAGTTTTGGCAAGCTCTAGGGGTTGATGGACTCTTCTGTTAAGTATCCGCCCAACTTAAATGCTTTGGGCAAATTTCTTAAGTTCACAGTTGTTTAGATTTGTTTATTATTTTAGTATGGTGATTTGGTTGGTCAAGTTGAAGTCTAGTTAGAATAGAACTAGACTACTATAGATGATAAGACCTAAATTTTGTTAAGTGCACTTAAACACGTCAATCAAAATAGTTAATAGAATTACCTAATTTTTCCACTAATCATTGCCTCCGTGCTTAAGTATATAAGGATAGCGGTGGTCTTTTTGAACACTTTTACGTATTCTTCTTCTTTTTTGATTTCCTTTGAAAGTCTCTGAAAAACTTAAGTTTAGAGAACTTCTTCAAAGTAAAGGTTTGCAATATCTAGCTAACTTATACATTAGTACCAGATTATTGGTAATTACTGATAAACCCTTAAGTTATTATTGAATTCAGTTACGTGTTTTTCGTACTGTATGCATAGATGTTAGAATGGTGTGTGAGGAAGGAAACTTCCCGATTATGGATTAAGGGTTGTTGATTCTTACATGCATGTTCAGATTTGATAGATTAATAATCTGACATGTACAAATATCTTTCTTTTAGCTCAAGAAGCTAATGAAGGTCCAAGTGATAAAGACAAAGGACCTGCTCTGTAGATTGTGTTAAAATTTCTAGTGAGTTCCTTCTTACTTCTATGTGTTGTAAATTCCTTATTTATATAATTCGTATAAGGTAAGTAATCCTCTTTTATAATGGATGAAAGGTGTATATGTGGGTAATGATTATCCAAAGTCATTAGTCTGAGTTCAATCTGTCTGTGATATGAAGTAAGCATCATCCTTCATGCTTAAACCACTACCATTTACTTCTGATATGTATGATATGATTTGATATATGGTGATAGAGATGAGGAGATATGTTTGTGTAGCCTCCGTTAGGACAACTATATTGCAAACCGGATTGGCAGATCACGATAAAACATACTATTCTGAATGAAAATAATATGATGATTTAAAGGGGAGAATGTATGCGAATGAGATTGTATGATATGCTTCTGATTCCGAATTCCGGGTATGTGGCTGGTATGAAGATGGGTTGCTTGAGTTGTGTTAAATTGGTGCACAGTATATGCTCAAGTGATAAGTAAGTTGGCGTATTGAGTTTGCTTGTGTTCTGTATACGCCAGTTGACTTACTATGTTTATAATGTGTAAGTCCATCTGAAAGGTTTAGTTGTATTATTAGAAGTGATACCAATAAAGAGAATTTATCTGAAAAATTTTTCATTTACAATTTTTTTTTGTAATTTTTTTGAGTCATTTTAGGATCATAAAAATAAGATGATAGGGGTGACACATGTCGAACTCTATAACATAAAAATTCAAGAATTAGAAAAAAAAAAAAAAAACATAACAATAGGGAGAAAAAGTTTTGGTAATAACATTGCTTGTAGAATTAAATTGGATGGTAATGTATTAAATATTATATTTTAAAATTTTTGAATTTTTATAATATTTTGAATAAATATATTTTAAAATTTAAGCATTTGTAGATAAAGAATATGTATAGTAAGGAGTGTGGAAGGTTGGATTCAATTAATTAGGTTGAAAATGGACCTCATCATTTACATTTTCGTGACAATGCAAAATAATGGGCCTCGTCATATAATAGTGTTAAGTATTATATATTTTATGTCTTATATCAATATGTGTTTTTCTTTTCGGCCTAAAACCAGAAGCAGGTTAGGCCTTGCCAGCATAGGGCTTTGAGTTAAAGGAAACCGTATAATCAAGGAATAAAATTGATTGAACCATTAGCAAAAATTCATGATAGAAGAAGCTTATAAAATAAAAAATAAATAAGAAAATGAAATAAGTTCCAAATTAATTAAAAAAATTAGGTTATAAAATTATGTTAAAAATGGACAAAATATAAACCCAAATATTTCAATTTAGTTAAAATTTAATTTGTATTTCTTTTCAAGAATTCTATCTTGTACCGGTTCAATTTATATGATTGAACCGTCACATTATGTAACCTATATTATTAGGAAAATGAAAACATTGGATAAAATGAATTACTATGTATATAAAAAAGAATACTAAAAGATTAGAGTTGTCCGATGATTTCTTTTATTATTATCAATTAAGTCATTGTTTGAGTGCAAGTTAAATTCAAAACTTGAATTGGATTGGACTATTTATCAGAAATTAGTACTAGAAATGCATTTTAGGTTGTTAGTCCCATAGGTGGGGCAAAAGAAGAGAGTGGTGTATGATTATTGGCATGGAAATCTATCCACTTGGTGGGAAGCAAGCCGTGTTATATGTGTATGCATTGAGGGGGATTATTTTTCCTCTAATCTGGAATCTGGGACAGCAAACGTGAAAATGAAAATCCGAGAAACAGGCTCTTGCTCTTTTATGATTTGGATGTATTTATTTGGTGCATTACATCTTGTTACGTGAAATGAAGGCTACAATGTAGTTGATTCTTTGATAAAGCAAAGGAGTTTGGATTTGATGCTTTGACTTTTGCAATTGCCCACCCATACTTCTCTTTTTGGATTTAAAGATAAGTCTCCCCACTCACATGCTTTGTTTCTTCACCCATCACTATACAACTTTGGGGGAAATTTCCAAGCATATAAAAAATATGCTTCAAACCAAGGGGCCCCCCGACACCCAATTCATGATTAGGGTTTGTTGAGGATGCTTTTAAATATTTTTTTTTATTTGAGTTAAATATTGTGCTCAAATTGTATGAATGAAATAAATAAACAAAATTCACTCCACTCTCGATTTTTTTTTATTTGAGGCTTAAAATGATGATTATAGAATTTCACAATCATAAATAATAATAATAATAAAGCATAGGAATAGCGTGGGGTTTTAGATTCTTCCTTGCAAAGCATGTGTCTATTCATGAAAGCTTTATTGTTGTATCATTAATATTCTTTCTAGGGTTTGACATGTTACCACTTATAGCTTCTTTTTGGTCGCTTTTCGTTTGTTTTTCTCCCACGGTGTTTGTTAGCTATACAAGGCTTGCCAATCAAATTCTATGATTTCCATCCCAATGAGATGGTGACGTGCAGGCTCAAGGTTAGGGGGAGGGTAATTAGTTTCCATGTCTCAAATTAATACTTTTGTGTTTATTTTTACTATAAATATTGTCTTATTACACCATCACGATTCATAGGAAATGTTATGAGATTGATTTGCTCCTTATCTACTTTAAAACAATATTTGCACTTGCTTAGGGCTGGTAAAATAAGTTCCACTCAAAATCTGAAAAAACTTAGATTTTATAATTAGACTTAAAATATAAATAAATAATAATTCTTTATTTTTTTTTAAAATGTATTAATAAGCATTGATATTTATATTAAAATTTTATTAATAAAAAAATATTTAATAATAATTTTTTATGTTAAATTATAAACTGAAATAAAATTTTAAAAATATTAATTTAATATAAAATATTTTTAATACTATAATTATATATGTATCATAAACATATAAAATTAATAATTATTAAAATAAATAAAATTAAACTTAAATGACAATATAACAATATATTATATAACTATTACCGAAACCGATTATCAAACTTGACCTTAAGCCTATATACTAAATTATTATATTACTAATATATAAAATAATAAAATAATATATTTTATACAACCATTACTAATACATAATATAATATAAATTATAATAAAAGATATAGTATTACATGATATTATATGTTTAATCATCGAGGCATATATATATATATATATATATATATATAAACTATTAATATATATTATATGATATGATATAGCATTATATAATATGGAAAGAGGGTTAACTTTTAAATGTATAAAAAGTATAAGGACTTAGAACATATTTCAACTAGCATAATAATAAATAATGATATATAATAAGTAATATATAATGTACGGCTATTATATATAATTGTTAGTATAATATAGATTATAATAAAAAAATATATAGTGTTACTTGATATTATAATGTTTAATCATTTATGCATATATATAAACTATTAATATATGATTATGATATAGCATTATATAATATAGTAGGAGGGTTAACTTTCAAATTGTATGAAATGTATATGAACTTAGAGCATATTTTAACTAGTATAATGATAAATAATAAACAACAATAAATAATAATATGTAATATATAATGTCCTTTTATTATATGTAACTATTATTATATTATATATTATAATAAAATATATAAATTACATAATATTATAATGTTTAACCATTGATGGATATATATAAACTATTAATATATTGTATACTATATGATATGATATTATATAATATAGTACGAGGGCTAACTTTCAAGTGTATAAAAAATATAGGGACTTAGAGCATATTTCAACCAATATAATAATATATAATGTATAATGTACTACTCTGCTACTATTGTATGCAATATAGTATTATATAATGAAATAATATATTCTATGAGTATTAATATAATAACTATTATTATATTATAGATTATAATAAAAGATATAATATTAATAGCTATGTGTAACTTAGTATATTAAAATACATGTTTATGATTATAACTAGCAATAAATAAAATAATATTAAAAATTTAATATCTTAATAAAATAGTATTTTTCAAATTAAATATTGAATTGGACTTTAACATTTACAAACTGTATTTGGATATTAAATTTAATATCTTTTTATTTTGGACTAGAGGTTTGAGTTATAATTAGTTTATTTTAAATTTGGGTAATAATGAATATATTATTTGAGTTTGTGCTTAGTATAATATATTTAAGTTTTGAAATAAATATTTTAGAATATGAGTATTAGGTTTTATAAATTTAATAAGAAATATAAAAAAGTTATTTAAAGTTATTCATGTGTTGCCCAATTTATGTATATATATTCCTTATTCAATGAAAAATCAAGTCGTTGCTTCAAATATTTTACTCTGTAGTCTCAACATAGTATTAAGAGCCTAATCTTCTTGAACATTTATACCACTATGCTTTCATCTCTTGTTCAACGCTTACTCCAACCTTATTTGTGTAATGACCCAAAAGTCAATGGTGTTAGAATGTGTAATTTTGAGACCTTGTTTCCGTAAAGTGGAACCATAAATATTTTTATTTTAAATATTTATGGAGATACTTTACAAGTGAATTGAATTTTGGTTCGGTAATTTTATTGAATTAGGGATTAATTGAGGTATAGGGACTAAAATATAAAATTGGTAAAAGTTCAATTGCTATAGGATCTATGATTCAAACTTAGGCTAAAGACTAAAGTAGTAAATATACCACTATGTTTATGGAAGTGGATGGTAGTGGTATGTTTTATACTGTATATGTATTATAAATTTAAATATATAAATACGTTATGAAAACATAAATGAATAAAATAAAATAAAAGATAATTAGTGGGAAGAAAATAAAAAACAACTTCATCCTTTCTTCATGCAAATCAAAACCATTAGGGAGAAGAAAATATTCGTGTTTTAACATTTCAAGCTTCAATTGGTTAGTCAATTTAGTTCTTTTTTTTGTAATTTTTATTTTTTCAGAATTCCAAGAGTTTAAGCTAGTTGACCCATGTAGTATTTTTCAATACTGTTTAAGATTTAGAATGTTGCCATTAACGGATGGTTGAAGATCTAGGGATTAATTTGATAGATTTTAAGTTTAAAGTTTGAAAATGATTAAATTGTAAAGTAAATTGATGATTTTGTTCATTAGGGACTAAAGTGAATAAATTTTAAAATTTGTGGAAAAATAAAAAAATAGGAAGCTTAATTGGGACTAGGGTGAAAATAGTATAAAAATTGGAGGCTAAATTTGATACTTATGTTAATCTCGATTTTAGGGACTAAATTGAATAAAATACAAAATTTGATTGATTTAGCAATTAAATGTGAACTTGTTTGTGTATTGATATTTTGTATGTTGTTTTAATCTGTAGCTAACACCGACTCGAATCCCTCAAAAAAGAAAGGAAAAGATAAAGGTGTCGACAAGTAGCTCGTTTACGGTTTGTGTCTCTATAATTCGAACTTGTAATAGCCCGTTTTTAGTCAAATCGAAATAGTAGTTTTGGAACCACAAATCCAAAGTCAAAATATTTATTTTATTATTATTTTAATGTCTGCAACATGATAATATGATTCTGTGAAAATTTCGTTAGGAAATTTTACTATTTGAATGCTTAATTTGATAAAAAGGACTAAATCGCATACAATGTAAAAGTTGCGTTCTATCAGCTAAAAGTGTCAAATAGCTATAGAACTTTAAAATGGAGGTTCTTATGTGGTAATTAGACCATAAATGTTGATAGTGGAATATGATGGATTGGTATAAGTGAAAATTTTAGTGTTTTAAAAGGTTATAATTGTAATTTGGTAAAATAATGATAAAACAAAAAGAATAAAATATGCTATCATCTTCCGTTCATCATCATCAACTGAAAATTAGAAGGAAGAAATCCATTGAAGTAGCTTAAAGGTTCGGTCATGTTTTAACCTAGCATATAAGTGATTTTTTACTCGGTTTTTAATGATTTCTATGTTTTTGATATCGTTGCAACTAGGTCTAGCTAACCTAGGGACTAATTTGCAAAACTGTTAAAGGTTTATGGTTTTTTTCCATTGATGAATGTATGAGTATTTTGATGTTTGATGATAGAAAATGTATGGTTGTTGTTAGATAAACAACATTTGTAAAGTGATTTTGGTAAAATTACAAATTAGGGATTAAATTGAGAAGTATGAAAATTTTGTGATTGAAATGTGAAATAAATGAAAAATATGGGCTAATATGCTAATATGAGAAATTCGGCTAGCATGGGTAAGGACCTAATTTGTAACACCCCTTACCCGTGTTCAACGTCGAAATAGGGTACAAGGCATTACCGAAACACAGACACATGCTCATGTACTAAATCGAGTCATAAAATTTCATTTAAATTAAAACTATTAATATTTCACCTTAAAGTCCCTTAAATGGGTCTACGAAGTCCAAAACATACTTCGAGAACAGTCCGGGACTAAACCGATAACTTTCGAGAACACCGAAAATTTTTCATGAAAAACAGGGCACACCCCCCGTGTAGATTGGAACATGTCCTTGTGGGCAGGCCGTGTCCATCACATGGTCGAGACACACGCCTGTGTCTCTGCCCGTGTATTCAATCCGAAACATTCTGTTTATGATGTCATCATTCATTTAGGGTTACATGGCCAAGGCACACGCCCGTGTGCTAGGCCGTGTGGCGTTTTGAATTTCTGAAAATTTAGTGCAGACTTCACATGCCCTGAACACATGGCCATGTGGCTGCCCGTGTGGTTACAAGTAAGGCTATTTACCAAGCCCTTTGCCACCCTGACATACTTAAACACTTATACCAATTTCCTTTCACTCATAACATGGCATTATTAGACACATAATTGCCTACATTCAAGACATAAGTTCATCATTCCAATGACGCATTCCTTGTGCACAACATCTCACTCACTTTGCCAATAACCACATACGACTTACACTACCATTCTTATGCCACATTTATCACATTAAAATCATGCACTAATTCATCTACACACATGTGCAAGCATGTTCATTCATGAATTGCATCATTTTAACTTATAACATAACCAATAATAGCCACATTAAATGGCTTTATACAACAAAGACCTCTAAATAGCATAGGCCAATATTTTAGGCCAACTCATAATAACATATAAACAATTAACCAAGTCCCTATACATGCCATAGACTCATAAATACTTGAAAACCTTTTTATATCGACCAATAGCTTGATAATGTGATTGAGTCTCCGGCAACCTCCAACTCGAGCTAGCATTTGTGACACTATAGGAAAAAGAAAAGGAAGAGAGTAAGCATTATAGCTTAGTAAGTAAGTATACAAATAATAAGCAATTTATTAACATGCTTTTATAAATCTTCATAATATGTCCTCAAAATATTATAATCATAATTGCACACAGTTCCACTTTTTACTCATGTTCATCTCAAGTTGTTTATTCGAGTCATAGTCACTGAATTTATTATATCTGGAGCTATAGAACTCTAAATTTAGATCTTCTAATTTTACCTAAAACTATACTCACATATCTTCTTACGATAAATTTTTCAAGATTTTTGGGTTAGCCAATAAGTACATTTTATTCTTTAAATTCTCCCTTATTTCACTATTCAATAGTTCCGACCCCTCTTCACTAAAAATAAATTATCTTATTGTACAGAATTCCAATGATGTTCTCGTTTATTTATATTGAAAGTAGACTCATTTAGAAATTTAAGAATATAAATTATATCCCATAATTATTTTTGTACAATTTTTAATTATTTTCCAAATTCAAAACAGGGGATTCCAAAATCAATCTAACTCTATTCCACCAAAACTCAAACATCTCATAATATGAAATTCTTTTTCTTATATAGTTTCTTTTATGTGAAAATAGACTTAATAAGCTTTAATTTCATATCTTATTCAACCTTTAATTAAATTTCCACCATTTTTTGTGATTTTTCAAAGTCATACAATTGCTGCTGTCCAAAACTGTTTTATTGCTAATTTTACTCTTTCATAAATTTTCTTTGTATTAACTTTTATAGTAACACTTACCCATATCAACCTTACTAAAGTTCGATCACATATCAAGCATATTGATCATAAGTTTACACATACATACCTGAACTTATTCATCACTTAGTCATATTCGTTTACACTTAGTCATTTCCCGTTGAACACATCGGAGTATTAATGGATACATCGAAATGTTTCACATAGTGCCACACTTGTAGCCAAGGATACTTCATTTCACAAGTTTCACATAGGCTCCTTCTCGAGCTAATCACATTTAGCACAATGTCATGGACTTATTTCACTTAGATGCCATGGTTTTATTTCACTAAGAACAATGCCATGGACTTATTTCACTTAGATGCCATGGACTTATTTCACTTAGCACAATGCCATGGACTTATTTCACTTAGCACAATGCCATGGACTTATTTCACTTAGATGCCATGGACTTGTTTCACTTAGATTCTTAGTGGCATGTCACTTGTATCCATTTATATTCCTAAGGTTCAACCGGAAAATTTCTCACTTATTGTCATTTTGTCAAATACATCAAATAGCCATTCAATATTCAGCCATACATCATAAAATATATCAAAATATTAAAACGTAAATAAAACGATGCATTATTTACATACAAACTTACCTCGGTACAAAAATGACAATTTTTGCGTTTTAGTCCAAAACATTTTCTTTTCCCCGATCAAGGTCAATTCCTCATCTTTCTTGATCTATAGTAACACATTTAACTTATTTTTTAGTCACATTATTCAATGTGACCCAAAAATTATATTATGGAAAAATTATATTTTTGCCCCTAAAATTTCACATATTTACAATTTTACCCCTAGGCTTGTAAAATTATTTTCATTCAATTTCTTTGCACTTTAAGCCTAGCCGAACCATTTTCATGCTTATAGCAGCCCACATTTTCCATTAAAACAGATTTTTAACACGTTTTCATAACTTTTACAAATAGGTCCTTTTATGCATTTTTACCAAGAATCACTTAGTAAAAGTTGTTTCTCTAACCATAAACATGCATAATCTACCATTAATCATAAAAATACACTCATATTCATCATGGTTCAAAACCCTAGACTTTAACCATATCTCAAATTAGTGGTAGAAATAGATAGATCTTGTTACGAGGATTTCAAAAACGTAAAAATCATTAAAAATGGGGGTAGAACGGACTTACAATCGAGCTTGGAAGCTTGAAAAACCCTATCCATGGTTTTTCCTTGTGAAATTTGGCCAAGGCTTGAAGATGGATAAAAGCTGGCTTTTAGTTTTGTTTATTTAATCATTTAATCACTAAATGACCAAAATGCCCCTAACTTAAAAATATTCTATTTCACCTATTTCATGTCCATTTTTGTCCAAAAAATTAAAAAATGGTCTAATTACCATTTAAGGACCTCCAATTTAAAATTTCATAACAATTGGACACCTCTAACATGTAGAACTCAACTTTTGCACTTTTTACAATTTAGTCCTTTTGACTAAATTGAGTGCCCAAACGTCGAAATTTTCAAACAAAATTTTCACGAAATCATTCCGTTAAATTTTAGAACATAAATATATAATAAAAAAATTTCCTCGTCGAATTTGTGGTCCCAAAAACACTGTTCCGACTAGGCCCAAGTTTAGGTTGTAACATAATTGTATGAATTTGCATTTTTATGTGATAAGGACTAAATTATAAAGAAGTTAAAATGTTTAATTTTTATGTGATAATATCTATTCTCCCAATATGATCCTATTTTATCTCATGGTAACCATTACATCTTACATGAAAAGTCAATTATTGTCAAATAGTAATCAAGTCATTCATCATAAGTACGAACAACTCATGGCCACATTTACTTTTCATCAACCATGTAATGCCAATGAGAGGGTATCATTTACCAATGTCTCGAGCTATGAATTTCATTGTTGTGAACGAAGCTACATACTATAGAAGTCGTACACCCAACTCACTTTTGGCTCCTTATCTATTCGAACTTAGGCTTTTACTTACATCAAAGTGTACAAGTCACGCATGCATAAACCGTCTCTAGTTAGGATTTATGTATGCTACACTATGAACGCCACAAGTGAACAAACCCATAAATGAATTTAGGATCTATTCTTCTTCGGTCTAGTCTGATGTAATATTAGTTTGGTTAGTCACATTTATGTCTCTATCTTCTGGGAGTCATCCGATCTATGCCCAAGACAAAGCATCTTCCTAATTGGACTTTGATAGACGACATATTAGTCTTTCAATCAGTTTACTCATTTCAATTAGCCTAAAGACATGTTTAAGTTTGTCTACTAATATAAGTTGCATTTTCATATTACGATCGGACCACGTAATACTGCTTAGTATTAATTTAAACATTAGAAAACCAATGAGTAACATTTGCTTCCATTTTGCTTTGTGTGCAAAAACTATATGAGGACAATCATATAAAGTATATTAATGTAATCAATGAATTTATTTTATTAACCAATATGTTTGAAAAAATTACAAGTTTACAAACAAATATACTATACCTAGGGCACCAAATTCAACATATATATGTCAAATCAAAAAGTAATCTGGAAGATCTTTTAACCAAAGGATTACCAAGAGATTTGGTAAGTAATGCTACAAGGGGAATAGGTTTAAAACCCTTAATATTGGACACCAATAATGGGAACCCAACTTTTAATTAGTAATCTTCAATTAAAAGTTAAAAGGGTAAAGACAAGTTATTGTATGTATCTATGATGCACTAGTGAAACCCATTCTAGACAAATAATGCTATAGTGACTACTTTTTGGTTTGTTATGTATAGAGGATAATTTAAATACTCTTAATGAAGTTCATTGCTTATTATTTAATGTCCAAAGCAATGAGACAATATATGAACTCTACCTACATAAAAATAAGAAGTGTTGTCGCTTCAGTAAGAAGAATTAAGGAGTTCTTTTTGTAAATGTTTATTAGGAACAAGATAAGCTCATGGTCATTTAGTACTAAGGTAAACTTCCAACAAAATTATAAAGAGTATTGTGTGTGATATATCTTCAATTTTAATATATAAAGAGTTGCGGTTCAATTTGGGAACAACAATAACTTTATTAAAATTCTAAGATATATTTGCTAATTGATGGCTTAAATCAAGAGATACCCTCACTACAAAAAAAAGTGTCTTTTGTTAACAGAAGTTTATACTGACAGACTGAATCTATCAATATAAATGGTGTATACTAACAAATATAAACCCGTCAGTAAATTTAATAACATTCACTGATGGATGAAAACACCCATCAATATAGATATTGCTTATTCTGACAAAAGATAAAATACCACCGCTACAGATAGTGGATGGTTATATTCGTCAATAAAGGTATGTGGCGGGAACTTTTTTTCCAACAAATTATTTGCTTTAAATTTTAAAAAGTTTAAAATTAAGTAGCTTTTTAGTTTTAACTATGCAAAAAGTTTTTATACTCCTTTGAAATTTAAAATTTAATTCTTATACTTTTTTATGAGATACTGAATCTTTATATTTCTTTTATTTAAAAATTTTAGTCACCCGTCTAGTTTTGCCATTAATGGTTGTTATAAAAAATGTGAAATCAAGTTTTTAACCTTCAACATTTATAATTTTTTGTCAATTTGGTCATTGCCCTAAATATTTTAAAACAATATTTTTTCCATATTTTAAATTAAAACATAAAAAATTAAAAATATTTTTAAAGAAATTAAAATTATGAAAAATAAAAATGAATTAAAATTTAAATTAAAAGTCACTTTAAATATATAAAAAATTCCATCATTCAATGTTGCCTAAACTAGATCAAATCAATTGGATCATGAATCAACAGGGGTATCGGTCTGGTGAATGATACAAATCAATTGACCCACAACTTAGTACAAACTAGTTGAATCAAACTAAAAAATTTGTTGAATTTGTAGATGATTCAATTTTTATAATTTTCAATATTTTTAATTTTGATTTTTAATAATTTTATTTTGAATGGGTCGGAATGTTTGAACTACGAAGCAATTGGCTTGACTAGTTCGACCACTGGTCTAGTTCCGAAAACATTGCCAAACAATTTTTTAGCTTGATTAACCCATTCGTATCAATTTGTTAATCAATATGGATCTTTTTTAATTAAAAAAAACATTATTTACTTTTAAAAGGTAAGGATCAAATTGATAAAAAATATTAATGTTAAGAGCTAAAAATATTATTTCACCTTTTTTATATAAGCCACTAATGGAAAATTTTGATGGAGGTAATAATATTTTTAATTTCAAAAAAGTACATGGACTAAATATCTCAAAATTAAAGTATAGGGACTAAATTTTAAATTTCATAGGAGTATAGGGACCTTTACCAAATTTAATCCATTTTTTATGCCTATTCGGATAAAAAGCCTTTGCCATACAAATTTCCAAATCCCAAATAAAACCCTCCCTCGTATGAAATTTCAAATTCCCTCTCACGCTCACCATTTTGTTCTCTCAAAATTTGAAACCCTGTTTCTAAAATTCCAATCTTTCCTTTCGAAATATATTATTTTCCTTCATGGAATATGAGATGAACGGTGCGGCAGTGGCGTTGACGATGTATGTGAGCATCTCTTCTCCAATGGCACCATTTCCACCCTTTCCGTAAGCTCTTCCATTAAAATTTTAATTGTCTATAGGAAATCTCAGTAATTCTTTTCTTTTGATGCAAAGTTTATTTTAGCTTTTCATATTAATTTTGCTGAAATTTTGACTAATGTAGGAGAGTAAATTTTATATATAATATGCTTTACTGAAAATATCTCATCCTCTTCTTCGTATATTGTTAGGGGTTGCGTTGGGTTTTGGAGATTTAGGGGTTCGTACATGGGTTGTTGAGAATTATTTATGGTGCGTGTGAAAAATTTAGTCGAAATTGACAGGAATTGATGTGAAATTTGAGGGCAAAGATAGTAATACTTTTATGGTTTTGGTCGCTGTTGGTTAATATATTATTATTAGTAATAATGTTATAATTAATGCAATAAATTATATAACTTTTAATATTTTATAATAGGTAGGATTTAGTGTTATTGGGATTTCAATAATATGATGGTTGGTAGTGATAGAGCCTGCAGTTAGAATGCTCAATGCAGTGAGCACTTTCTTCATTTATCTATGTATTATTATAGTATTAATAACTTGATTGTAGTTGTATTGTTCCTAAAAAGGTTCTATTAACTTGGCTAATCCATAGGCTTCCTTTTTCATAGACATACACAATTCCCTGGTGATTTTCCCCTCTGTGAATTACAAGTCATTGATATTCGCTATGTTGCATTTGCATCAACTCTAGATTTTGGATTCTCTTGAAGTGCAACTTTAGCTAGGCATGTTTCATTAATCCTTCTGATTGCATATTGGTTTTTGCTTCAGATATTGTGAACATTTTTTCTTACTTGCCTAGGGATCTGAACTTCGTCGAGCAACAAGTAGCATTGGTTGGAAAGAGTGAGTATAGTTGATTTCATGGGTAATGCTTTTTATATTTTTATTTTTCTTTGATTTATCCACTTCTAAATTATTTGTCTAGTAAAGCTGATGTTAGAGCATTCTTGAACATTATCACTTATAGTTGATTTCATTGCTGGCGCGAAAGTTGACACAAGTGGCTAACCACAATACTAAACTAAAAATTTTCGTTGTTGCTATTATTATCAAAATACTACGACTAAACAAAAATGTCATCAAATTACATCTAGTTTTGATGCATTCCCCCTTGGCATTGAATCACAATATAAGAAGTCGAATTCTTATTTAGATATAAATAAAGTAACGAAGCTTCAAGGTCCTTTTAAGTATGTTAGATATATCCCTTCACTGCAATGTATAAGCAAATGTTCCTCCTGTTGAGACCAAAGATTTCTGTTATATGCTTGGGGATTAACAAGCATTTAATTAATAACTTTTTCCCATCTAATAAACATCTGATTTAGATAAACTGATATACATCTTTCTTATTGCAGGGGTTATAACAACTTTCTATGAGAGAATTGAAGGACTTGAATCATTTGAAAGAAATCAAGTATATATATATTTTTTTGGCTCAGGTGGTAGATGACAATTCAAGGGACGTGTTTTGATGATTAAGGTTCTAACAAAGACATATTTTGTTTTAAGAAACCCTTTTTTGTGTTTCTAACAAGGTTTGTTAACTTTGTAGTCAGGAAATTTTATAATGTTTTGATGTTAACTTCATTATACATTATGAATATAAAATATTTGTTTTCTTTCTTTATTTTTATATTTTATTACAATTTTTTATGGATTATACTAATTTTAATATTTCATTATAAAAAAAATATAATTGCTAAAGAAAATTTGAAAAACATCAAATAAAAAAAAATTTCTAAAACAATTTGCAGAAAATAAATTTAATATTTTTATATTTTTAATTGATGATTAGCCTCTGTCGGTAAAGATATGCATAAAGGGTTGAGATTGGCACTATGCTTAATGACGGGTCATTCCGTAGGTATAAGGTAAAAGGAATATATCGACGGTTAATATCCATCAGTATAAACCTATACATACTAAACTTATTTTGATGGTCGTAATTTCATCGGGCTAGCGTTTTTTACCGTCTGTGTAGGGTCTATGGTGCTATACCAACGAATTTTTGGGTTTTTAAAGACGAATTATTCACCGTCAACAAATGACATTGTTTTTTTTAGTGCATCTTGTATGCAGAATATTTATTTGTGTAAAAGGTGATATTGATTGAAATCACCAACATTACAAACTAGTGAAGGATTGTTAGTAATTTGCAATCTTTTTAATTTATCTGAATCCCACTTAGAAAAGTTAAAAATAAATAGTTATTAATAAAAAAATAGTATAAAATAAATTATTCTTTATGAATAAACAAATAAATTAAATGAGAAACCCATTTGATTAAACCTATTTAGTGGGTCTTTATATATTGTGTAAAAAAGATGGGCACTTTTGATTAATATTTTATTTATATTTTTTAAAATATATTTGCACTAGAATAGTTGTGTCATGTAATGTAGAAACACAATTTAAATTAATAATAGTGTTATGAGAAGACATAGGATGTCATTAAATGACACAATTTATGACAATAGTTAAGTGCCTATTAGCAATAGCTATATGTAGCATTAGTTGTGTCATGTAATGTAGCAACACAATTTAAGCCAATAGCTATTTTATGAAAAGACATACAATATCATTAAATGACACAATTTATGACAATAATTAAGTGCCTATTAGCAAAAGCTATATGTAGCATTATTTTAGAATTTTTCATTATCATTCATTGACTATTTTGTTTTTTTAGATATTTTAGACTTTGTTGTATTCTAGATGTATAAAAAGGTTTAAAGAAAGTGTGTCATGCCTCTTGAATATTTCTTTAATTTTGTTTCTTGCCTCACAAGTTTCTTTCTTGAACTAGAATTTTCTAACAATTTTAAGACATTTTATTTCATTTTTCTAAAAATAATCAAGTAGACTGAATTAAATTCTAGTCCAAATGTTCATCAAGATATGATCAAGTTGGACCGGTTCAATGGGACCAATTACACAAGGTGGAAAGACAAGATGGTGTTTATATTAACTACACTAAAGATTTTTTATGTTCTTGATCTAGATCTTCAACCATTACTAGGAGCAACGCTTATAAACTCTAATGCTACAGTAAAAGAAAGATGTAAACGCCAACAATATGAGTGCATCTGTCAAGGATAAGTTTTGAATTCCTTCATAGATCAACTATATGATCTTCATAGAAATATGACTTCTCCAAGGAAATCTAGACTGTACTTGAGAACTTACTGTCATAGTTGCCGACCACTCGACCCTATTGTCGCCATCGCCAGTCAAACCACTACTAACCACCGTCAGTTGAACCATTACCGTTTTCTTGTTGATTGGTTTGCTCAAAATTGTGTCGTTTTGATCATTATTGGATATGTCTCATTTCTTCATGTTTTGCAATATATATATATATATATATATATATATGAATATATATTAGGTTACATAAATTTCATGTCTGTTTTTAGCTCACATAGAATTATTCTAAAATAAAATTAAATAAAAATATGTACGGAGGTAAAAGTCCATGATCTAATTACATAACCTAAAATTTATGAAACCTAAATTACACCAAATCTAATTCCTAGGAATCACAACTTTTGGTAAAATTATTTAGCAAAAATAAAATAATATCCATACATTCAATCACATGCATATTCTAAAACATGCATATATTTTTCAAGAATGTCACATCTTATCTAATTTAATCAAACATGAAAGAAAGAGAGAAAATCTAGAATTGGTTTATATTATAAACATAACACAACTTGACTCTGATGCCAGTTGTTGGAAAAATTGCTTTAGATAACAGTTAGAAAACCATGTCCTTTTGTGATATTTATAGTAATAAAATCTAACCAGAATTATACATGTGCTTTGTGCGAGGCAAACTCATGTTGATCTTGGCTTTCAACCAAATGCTCATCTTTACTATCCTCATACAACAAATCGTATCAAGTGTGGGCTCAAGCAACACGAACCAAATTACATAAAAGCAATTATTTGCTTATTTTTAGTAGGAAAGTAAGTACTCTCTATAAACCAGTAAAACTCATAATTTTGAGAAAATGGAATTTATTTTGTGTAAATAAATTACCATTATTTTCTAGCACAATAATGATCTATGACTGTTGTTTCTAGTATGTTTTTAGGTTAACTCGTGCTCTCGATTTATAGGGAGAAGTACAAGAGTTCTCGTTGAATAAGTCGTTTATAAATAATATTATTTAAATAAAAAATACAGTCCTACTCCAACTAGAGTATGTATAAGATTGTAAAGTTAATTTAGCTTGTTTGTTAACTTTGTTACACTAGGGACCAAATTGAATAAATGTGAAACTTTTCATGAAATTATTTTATAATTAGAAAGTATAAGGTCCCTAATGAGAATATATGAAATCGTATTTTAATCCAAAGCTAGGATTTGAAAGTTATGACTGTCCCGAGTTTAGGGACTAAATTGAATAAAATGTAAAATTTTAGAGATATCGAAAAATGAGTTCATATAGGTTCATTCATATCATGGAATAATATGAAAATTTTTGGTATTGATTGGTTATATAAATAATTGCATAGATCAAGAATTGGATCAAAGTGGAGGTAATTGGGGAAAAGCTAAAATTACAGATTAGTACATGAAGTAATCCACTTTTTTTACATTTTGAACATGTATGTTCATATGGAACATACTATTTTATTTCATGTTATGTGTGATTTTGTATTTAATTCCATTTATGTATGTTAGTACAAAATTAGAATATTTGTAAATTTGGCATGTACAACTAATATTGATTGAATTGAAATGTTACATGATATTTGGTTATAGTGAAATAGTACAGGGTACAAATATGAAAGCCTGAATGTGTACAGGCAATGTAATTGAAACATGTGATCATATATAGGGTACAATACAAAATATGAATAATTATCGGGATGATATTATAATATGTGAAATTGAGGCCTGTGTGAACTTAGTAAAAAGTTAGGATACATTGGACATGCCAATAGGGTCTTATGTGCACTTGTATGGGAATTATCACAAATTTTAATGAGATCCAACATTCGCCGTGAATTCTTGAATATTATGTGACAAGTTTAGCTCGGGCGAGTCACCTAATGTGTCATGATATATGTTTAGCTTGGACGGTAACCTGATATTTGTATATTCAACTCAGACGAGCTACTTAGTGTGGTGCAGTTTACCAGTGTATTCGAGTCCGTTTTACTAGGGTTCATCGAGCGAAACAATATAATGAACTTGGTAACTTGAAAAGAGGATGAAATGGATTTGGTAATCAAATTGAATTGTCATTAAATTAATTTGGTTGTAATTGATGCATTGACATAATTGATGGTGAAGAAAGGTGATTATCTTCATTCATGTATGCTTGGTATAGATTTATGATTGTTAATTAATTATGCCATTGTGATAACTATAAGAAAGTAATATAAATTGATATGCTTAAGTTACATGTAGCATTTGATGATCTTGTATATTGTTTAAGCTCACCTTGTTGATGTTTGAATACTTTGTACTAGCCAACATTATGGCAAACTAAGGTTTGATTTTATGCTTATTTAAGAACAAGGTAAGTATAGTATTTTTCCAATTGAGCTTATTAAGCTATCTAAAGAAGGTAGAATTATGTTCTTTTGGGTTAAAACTTGGTGGCATGTATATAGGGGCACCTTAGTGTGTAAATGGTCGTTTGGGATAGTTTCTTATATAGTAATTATTACATAGCTCATCTTGTGTAATATGTTTTCCTTGTGACTTGATAAATGTATGGTATTGATCATGTTTTATGCTAGAATGGGTGATGATATAAGCTTGTATGTTTTGGTATGCGGAAGATTACAAAATGAGGTAAATAGGGTAACTAAGTTGATGAATAGTTGGAATTGGCGTATTTGAATGTTATGCTTGGAAATAAATTGATGTATGTTTTGTTTTGGCTCAAATTAAGGTCATATAAGTTCGTGGTGTAGAAAAGAAAATGTATAGGTAAGCTTGTCGTAAACTTGAATGACATATTCGACATGTTTTGGTGAATAAATGGATTGATTAAGTTTAAATTATGAACATGTATTGAATGTCATGTTAAATGGTTGAATTCAAATGTTATAAACTTGCTATAATAGGTTTTGTCATAATTTGGCGTAGGTAGAATTTGTAAATGATTGAATGTGAACATATGATTTGGTTGGAAACTATTGTATATGTACCAAAAATATGTATTTTGTCAAAAACAGGGGCAATGTCGCGACCAAGAAATTTTGACATTGTAATTTCGTTCGGCAGTAAGTGGCTTCGTGATGTTTAAAGGTTTGGCATTATGGTGTAACTCACTGAGTTGACATGGTCATGACGAGGAAATTATGAAGTCATAATGTCGACCCAAAATTTTTAAATTTTTACAATTTGGTCCTAATTCATGCTCGAGTTAGCAAAATAGCTTTCATAAGATCGTGTGAGATCCAAAAATGATTGTGAAACATACTTTGAATGTGAATGATACTTAGTTACGAGTAGGAATGATTGAATGTTGCAAAATTATTTGTAGTTGCTCCAATGGTGGTTGTAGCATCCTGCAGCTCGGATCTGATGATCGGGTTAGGTGAGGGGTGTTTCAAAGTGTTCGGTACCAAATCATGTCCCTCCCAAGCACACAAGGGCCCATAGTGCCAAGCCACCAAACACTAGGGGTGTTCAATCGGTTAACCGGTCGATTAACCTACCCGAAATACCATTAATCGAATTAACCGATCCTTCAAAAATTTTAACCGTTAACCGAACCGAAATTTTTTCAAAAAAATTAACCGAACCAAAATTTTTTTGATTAATTCGGTCGATTAACCGAATTAACCGAAAATTATATATATTTTTTATTTTTGGTTAAAATAAGTATAAAATTAACTGAATTACCCGAATTAACCAAATTAACCGAATTACCCGAATTAACCGGATTACCCGATTTACCCGAATTAACCGAATTAACCGAATTAATCAAATTATTTTTATTTTTGTTTTTAATTTTGTTTTTAATTTTGTTTTTATTTTTATTTTTATTTTTATTTTTATTTATTAAATTATTTGTAATTTTTATGATTGGGTTGGGTAATTGGGTTGGGTAATTGGGTTGGATAATTGGGTTGGGTAATTAGTTTTAGTTTGATTGGGTTTATGTTGGATTGGGTTTGAATGAATAGTGGACTATTTATATATTATAATTTTATTTATTAATTTTTTTGGTTAAATTGAAAAAATTCGGTTAATCAATCGGTTTCTAACCGAATTAACCGTTAATCGAAAATTCAAAAAATTATTAACCGACCCTCGATCGAAAAAATTCAGTTAACCGACCGATTAACCAAATTCGGTCGGTTAACCGAATTTTTTTGGTTTTACCCGAATTTTGCACACCCCTACCAAACACACCAAGAGAGTACTGAAGTGCCAAGCCTGAAGGAAACGGAGAATATACATAATGTGTGCAATGCCCGAAGGGAACAAAACTCTAGATACACATCTATCCCTATTGGAATGCCAGTTGTATCCTACTGTTTCACTAAGTTCACTAAGGCACTAGGGTCATATATAAAATAATTTGTTTGAGGCCATTAACATATATATATATACATATACATATATACATATCATATAAAGCACTTTAAATGCTTCCACACACTTATAATCCAATCCATAATAATTAAGGCCCTATGAGCATGGTCATTTTCATATATAGGCATCATAGGTTCCTTTACATTCACATACGCATACACATTTTCACTTTTTTTTAGGCCTTATAGGTGCCGCCTAAATCAACCCCTTTTCTGCCACCTCTTGTGGTGTTGCCACCCCTTGGAACATAACCGTTTTTGGTCTGTTGTTTCTTTTTAGTTTCCACCCCCTATAGCAGTGAGTTTCTTGAATTTTCCTTTGTTTAGATTCGATCTAAACATTCTTAATTGATAAAATAACCAAAGTGTTCAATCATCAACTTAGATATTTTATGCAATTAAAATTACATACCTTATGTGAAAATGATTAAATGAAAGCATGTATGCATGCCTCTATTATTGCTAAAAGAAAAGTATGCAAAGGGTACTCCTACACTATATATTTATATGCATGTTAAGCAAGCCATTGTACCGTGATTGATACTGATAGAGTAGAAAGCTCATTAATTGAATGCCATATTTCACATGCATGGGGTGGGTTGTTACGGTTGACGGAGGAGTTCCATGGAGTACCGATGACAATTTAAGTCTGTATTGTTGTTTTTAGTGCACTACATCGAAAGTACTAAGGAGATTGGCGATTTATCGCATTACTGGCAGTTTTTATTTGTAACAGTGTTGTGTATTCACAACTTACTGGTAGCATATTATCCTGTAAATTGTTACTGGTGGCTTGTCCATAAATTATTGGCAGCCTATTTGCATAATAATTTTATTAGTAGTATATATGTACTACTATATCGGTGGTTTACCCACATTGAGCTTGGCTCGCTTTTTTTGGCTTTTGGCAAATGAGTTTTGGGGAACTCGCGGAGTGTGGTGGATGGATGGGTAGGAAATCTCTTCTACATTGCATTATAAGCATGGCTAATATGTTGGAATTGAAATGATATTAAGATGTGCCATGAATTGAATTGCAATAAAATCATTGATTGTTATACTATTTTTGACTCACACTGAGCCTTTATATGCTCACCCCTTAGTCTTAACTTCTCAGGTAATGAACAAGACTAGGATTGAACTTGGAAGTTATAGTGATTGTTATAGTGATTCGGAAGCTCGCTCGATTTGGAAGTTATCAGAGATCGCATCACACTATCCAACAATCATTTTGGTACTTTGAACTTATGCATTTGGTTATATGGCATGTATGGGAGTAATGGTCATTTTGGTCTATAGTTTGGTAATAGATTTAGCCATTTAAATTGGCTTGTAAATGGTGAATGCTTGGTTATGTGTATAGCCATGTGACTTGGCTTATTTTGGCATGCTAGTGATGTGTATATATATATATATATATATATATATAGGTGCAAATGGCCGTTTTGTTATGTGGTTGATAATGGAAAAAGTGATGCTTGATGTGAATTAGCATTTGAATACCAAATGATTGAAATTTGGAGATATAGCATGCATAAGATTTTAGGCAAGATAATGTGTATATGAGGTAACCATTTAGGTGTTTTGTGAATGTGAAATTAGCATGCTTTGAATAGGCAAATTATGATAATATGAACATTATAGTTCTTGGTATGGAATTAGCATGAAATAAGTTTGGTTGAGATTGGTTTAAATTGCCTATTATTGCCTTGTGATATGCTATTTAGTTTGGTATAGGTGAATGCAAATTGGGTGAGAAAAATGACTTAGAAAATAGCCTATTTTTGTCAACATGGGCAGAGACACAAGCATGTGTCTCAACCATGTGTGACACACGGCCAGGTGACACAGCCATGTATCCCATGTAGGATTCAATGAAAGCAAGTCAGGGAGTTACACGGGCTAGTCACACGAGCGTGTGGTTGGCCGTGTGACACAAGTTAGAGAGTTACACAGGGTAGGACACGGTCTGGGACACGGCCATGTGATCCCATTTCGAATGTCCACAGGGCCTGTGACACGGGCATGTCTTTGGCCGTGTGAGACATACGACCGGGCCACACAGGTGTGTGTCCTTTGTATTTTGAAAATTTTTTATATTTTCCAAAAAGTTTCATGAGTTATCAGTTTAGTCTCAAACCACTCCCAATGCATGATTTGGGCCTCGCAAGCTCGTATTAGGGACAATGTAAATGTATTTGATTGATGATTATTTGGAAATGAAAAACGTATATGAAATGTATGATTATTTATGTAATAAGTCCAGTAATGCTCTGTAACCCTAATCTGGCGACGGATATGGGTTAGGGGTGTTACATAAGAAGATTGGTTTTAGGGTGTACGGGTAGAGTAGAATGACCTTATATTGTCAGTATTCTATGTCATGCCCTATGTTAAGAATCTAATGCTTTAATTTTATGCAAATCTCTAAGTGATGATCAAAGATAAGGATGACGTACACTACATATAGACTTATGTGCATGGGACAAAACTTCAAAATTTAAAGCTTAAACCTGCATAAGTAACATTACAAGCCATTAGTACAAGGATCTGACTCTTATCTAAGCAGTGCATGGTTTTGAACAAAAGGATGGGTGCTCTACTGTATAAGGTAGTTTCATTTATTCCTATTAATCTTGGTAAAATAATCTTCAATGAGATTGTGAAACATGCAAAGACCAAAAATACCATACACATGCTACCTTTTCTTGGACTTAACTGCTAGATCATGTGGCACCAGAAGATAGACATTTTGCAAAAAGATGAAGTCTAGAGGGTTCAAAGGTTGAATTGAAATATTCCTACAAGTGGAACATAGAGAAACATTTAATTGTTGACTCCGATATTGAGGTTGTTGACTCTAAAAATTATAAAAATTTAATGTGAGATGCAACATTTGTTACAACTAGGCCTGCATCTTCCTGTGCGTTTGCCTTTGCATCTGCCTAAATCTTTGTTACTAATAGGACCAAAATGATTGAACATCTAGATTAGGAGTTGAATTGGATTAGAAAGTAGATTAAATACTTATAGAGCTAAATCAAACTCCATAGTAGGTAGAAAAGCCAAGAAATACACTAAAAGGTTGATCTATTTGCTCATGACACTTGACTAGACTTTTGGATTTCTTTTTACCGAAAAAGGGGAGAATAGAGTCAGGGGGGAGCTGTGTTGTGTTGTGGAAGCTGAGTGGATTGTGGTTTGCATGACTAATGATGATACTTTGATTTTTATTTTTTATTTTTCTGTAAACTTTATTTTGGGCCATGTTGTAACACTCCTAACCTGTCTTCGTCACTGGATTTAGGTTGCAAAGTATTACGACACATATCAAAGCTATTTACATCATTAAAATACTCATTTAATAAATTAAATTAACACATTCAAATTATATTTTATTTATTTTAAAAATCACATTTACGACTGCCAAAACCATTTTTATTTTGAAAAACGAGCGTCGACTTGAAAACGAAAAAATGGAGTCGCCACCAATGCTTTTTGTTTAGGTGTGATCGGGTCACCTTGTAAGACATTTTGTTTTATTAAAACATTGATTTTGGCCTTCAAAATTCAAGAAAATGAGCTCAGGAGTCGGTTACGTACGAGGAAGGGTTAGCACTCTCGTAACGCCAAAACATTGGTACCAAATTGATTAATTAGTGTCCTAATGTCGAAAATTTGAAAAAAAATTTAAAATACGATACCTTTTTAAAAAATGTTTGTATAATTCAAATTGAATGTTGAGATTCTATTATCTCGAAGTGATAAAATATCACATCCAGTACGTTAGGATACGATATTTTAAACCCTCGAATCCAAGATCGTCTCTTGATTTTCAAAGCTCATGCATTGAAATTTAAAAGGATATTTACTTATTTGGTCAAACGGAAAATCAAAACCTAGCACGTTAGGGCACGATTTCTCAAATTTCCAAACACGAAATATTACCATGTTTTTAAAAGTTTTCTTTTTGAATTTGGGGAAAAACTGATGCAATATTAAAACGATGCGTAAAAATATTGATGAAAAAATGACAATATGAAAATACAGATAGATATCTTATAGAACACAAAATGACAATGATCACATCATATATATATTATTTAGGAAACTAACATCAATAATCAAAGACAAATGAATTGAAAAGCCATATATAACAATTTTAAAAAACAAAGCAAATCAAAATAAAATGTAAAAACAACCTAAAATAATAATAAGAAAAATAATAATAATAATGAAAAAAATTTGAAAATACAGAATGACTTAAAAGAAAATGATATGTGACAAATTTTTTAAAAAAATATAAGCAAGTTTAAAATAAACAATATACAAAAACTTAAAATAGATAATATAAAATAGTTTAAAATGATATAAAATAAAACCACTTTAAAATAAACATTATATAAAACAATAAGAAAAATGAATGATATATAAGATAATTTAAAGTAATAATATAAAAAAAAAACTTAATCAAAATAAAACTACTTAAAATAAGTAATATAAAAAACAATAAAATAAAACAGCTTGAAATATGTACTACATAAAAATTTGGAATAAATAAACAAAATATAAATTTGTAAAAGGGTGAAAATAAAATAAATCTCTATACAAAAGTTATAAATAAACGAATAAAAATAAAAAGAATAATTAATAATTAAACAATTAAATAGATAAATAAAAAAAGTTAAAAAAAAAAGGCCTAAGCCAACCTAACTCCCACAATACGAGGATTCAATAAAATTCCTCCACCAAAATCCAACTTAAACAAAAGCAACTCAGAAAGAAACGAAGATGAACGAAAAATAAAATAATAACAAGCCACAGAAAATAAGAACGCAAGAGAGAAAAAAATTTAAGGGAATGCTCTTAAGAATTCTTATTTATCCCAAAACTCAAGTGATTTACAATGAAGGGAGAGGCCTCTATTTATAGTTGAGCCTCCCCAAGTCCAACGGTATAGATCAATTACATCAACGGCTAAGATTAAAAGGTATCTACAAATTAAATCTCTAATATTACAAAATCATATCTTCTAAGATTGTATATCATATCTAAGATTGCATATCATATCTAAGATTGCATATTCTTGAAGATTATGTTTCCATATGGGTCAAGCTTGTAGATGGACCTTAAATCTTTTCAGGTAATGGGCCATTCCGATTTGGCCAAATGATATATTTGTAATTTTGGACTGGACTTGGACTTTGTTTTATTATTTTGGGTTTATTATTTTTTTATGGGCCCGTGCTAAATTGGCTTATTATAGCTGCCCCTTTTTGCTCGTTGTCGTGTAACGAGAATGGAGCAAAGACTATAAAAGGAGCACTTTTGCCCGGTCTCGCTGAGTCTTGACTTTTTGGCTCTTCTTTCCTTTAAGTAGCTTCATTCCAGTCCGCTACATCTTTAGGGGCATGGGAATTGTCGCTTTGATCCACTCCACTACAATTTCAGGGAGAAAAGACTTGTAGCTTTAATCTGATCTACTGCAACTTCAGAGAGATAAGATTTGCTATCTTCAATATGCTTCACTGTAACTTCTAGAAAATTAATGGCTTTAATTTGCTCCACTACAACTTCAGGGAAATAAAATTTGCCATGGTAGATTTAGCCTGACATACTATAACTTTAGAGGTATAGGATTTGTGACTTATAGCTTTAATCCATTCCACTACAACTTCAGGGCAATGAAATTCGCCATTTTCAACCTGCTCCACTGCAACTTCAGGGAGATAAGGCTGGTGGCTTCAATATGCTCCAATGTAATTTTAAGGAGAAGAGATTTCTAGCTTCGGTCTTTTCCGCTAGAACTTCAAGGAGGTAAGAATTGGTAATTTTAACCTGCTCTACTGCAACTTCAGAGAGATACGGTTTATATTTATTTTCCTGCTCCACTGCAACTTTAGGGAGATAAAGATTGTATCCCGTAGCTACAATCTATTCCACTGTAACTCTAAGGAAATAAGATTAGTTATATTTAGTTTGCTCATCTACAATTTCAGGGAGATAAGACTGGTTGCTTCGATCTGCTTCACTGCAACTTCAAGAAGATAAGATCTGCCATTTTTTATCTACTCCATTACAACTTCAAAGAGATACGATCTACGAATTTAATCTGCTCCATTGCTACTTCAGGGAGATAAGATTTGTGGATTCACCGACATTACTACACCGTCCTCTGGGGGACATGACCTGTAGAATCGGTTTCATGGGCATATGCTTGTGCCTAATGATTAGGATGCTATGATTAGAATGAATCAAATGTACCTAACTAGATGTGCTATGAATGCAGAAATGTCATGAGAATGATCCCTTTTTCATGCTTAGGGTGCCATCGCTTGTTGTTTATTAAGGCTTTATCATTAACATATTACACCACCTTCTTGATCGACTGGTGTCTTTGACAGAAAGCCCGAGGAAACAACTGCAACTGGTTTGCCCCACTGCAACTTCAGGGGGATAAAATTTAGTTTCTTCTATCCATCCCATTACAACTCAAGGGTATAGGATTTGTATCATCTTAAATCCATCCCACTGCCATTCAGGGGTATAGGATTCGTGGCTCCTTCAATCAACAGATCTGTTACCGTTCTCTAGGTGACACGACCAGATGTGTAAGAATATAGAATGTCATCTTCGAGAATAATCCCCTTTGGACATTATTCATTGTTCGTCGAGATTGTATCACTGACGCACTATCTTGTCTTCTCGTTCAACTTATATCTTTTGACAGAAAATTTAAAGAGATAGTCACAATTTTAACTCCTCTTTCTCAAATATTACCAACTCCTTTTATGAAAGTATTATTAGTCCATTAACCGTTATTTCAATGCAAAATGCTTGAAGAAGATTATAACAATGGACAATAATGAAACTGATTTGGAGTATAGCTCGAAATGAATAAATTATCAAAAATAGCAAAGATAAAAAGGAAATTAATTGGGAACGCATCTTGAAAAGAAAGAAAAAAAGTATTCAAAGATGGCAAATTCAATATGAGTATGATAAAGAATTAGGTGCCCCAGATATCGCAATCTAAGCTTCTTTGTACAAACTTTTTAAGGACCATTTTGAGCTCAATATGTGTTTGGGGAATTCAAAGTACTTTGTCGATGCCCCAAGACATAGCATACTTCCTCATTATTAATTCAGGCATAGCAAGACTGCCATATGCCCCACTTGTGATCAAAATTTGAGCCGCCTTTTTCGGGTTTTCAACTCAAAATCCCTTTTGTCTCAAGGTGCCCTTTGCGGGTTTTTGCTTTGGCCTGTCCTTTTTCTTTCTTCATTCTTTATTTTTGTTTTTTTAAACTTTTTATTGGATCTGAATTTACCGGATTGGGCAAGTCCTTGCCATCCATACCGGTCAATATCAATGCTCCTCTAGAACAGGCCTTCTTTACTACATAAAGTTCTTCCTAGTTTGGCATCCACTTTCCTCTGAAGTCATTTTGTATAGGAAGGATATTCTTCAACATCAGGTCCCCCCCGTGGAATTTTCTAGGACGAACCTCTTTGTCATAAGCTCGCATTATCTGACCGTGACGGATAACTTTTAACATTTTTTCTTCAATTGCGTTGAATTGGCAAAACCACTTCCATTCCATAAACCAATAAGAAATATATTGCCCCGGCGAATGTCCTAGCCGACATTCAATATAGAGGGTAAATGGTAACTGCTTTATGTTAATATCTACAAATCTCAGTCATCATACACGATTTTTTTTGTTGTTTTTGTTTTTTCTTTCTTTTTTTTTGTACTTTTGTTTTTTCTTTTTGGTTGCCTTTGCTGCACTGTGATATGGGGCCTGATCTTTGAACAAATTGCAAATTTTTTACATTGTGCGGTTGTACATTGTTAAACATGATCCTTTCTGGCATTATTTGTCGGCACCTGATCTTTTTTTTTTTGGAAAATTGATAACTGTCGACTTTGTAACATTGGCATATGAAGCTACTTCCACCCTCTTAGTGAAGTAATCGATGGCCACAAAGATGAATCGATATCGGCTAGAAGCTTTTGACAAGATTAGCTCAATAACATCCATGCCCTACATATAGAAAATTTGTGAAGAAACGAAGGAATCACATAAGTCTTGACTCCTTAAATTCGGCATTTATGGCATAACTGATGCAATCCCCTTCCATGGTAGACCAACAGTACCCGAACCTCATGATTAGCCTGGCCATCATAAAACCATTAACATGTGCTTCTCAAACACCCTACAGCATCTTCACGTCTTAGTAGCCTAGGCATTTGATATGATCGTGCGAAAATATTTGTGAATTCTTGGAATAACTCAATGACGTCTCGCCTTGTTTCTATGGTGATGTAGACTCTGATCTTTGCCTCTTTCTCTTCTCCTAGGCTCAAAATATCTACTGACCTTTTGTAAGGTAGGATCCATTTTCATCTTGTTCTACCATCCTTAACAAATCAAAAGGTATGTTACAATCTCTGTCATCTTCAAAGTCCTGAAATTCCCTAGACACATATCTCATTTAAAATGAGACTTTGAGTCAGTAGCAGTGTCGCTCATGTCATTTATATCTGAGGACCTATTGTACGTTCGAAGGAAGATTCCAAAGAATAAATAAATTCAGGAACAATTATTTGTATGGTACGATCACGAATGAAGAATAAAAGAATATCTGAAACAAAGTCTAAAGAACAAAAGAATCTATACATGGAAATAATGAAAGAATATTTATTCAAAAAGATGCATTTTATTGAAATAAAAATTTTGGACACAAGCCTATTTCACAAAAGGATTCTTATTACTTCTAAGATTAAAGCAACAAGCGTGTTTTGAATATTACTTTAGATTAGCTGTAAAAATACATGAATCTCTTCCATAGTCCCATTGTTCAAAACACTCCTAAGTACGCAAGGGCAGACACTTGGAAACTTTTATTCCCCGGTTCCCTATTCGGATATGTTATCAATGTCCAGATTTCCCGATATTCATTCCAGGCTTTTGACTTCTTTAAGGAATCTCAACTCTCTTACCCTCTCCTTCAATTATCGCATTTACTGTCTCATCAGAGCGATTAGGTTCTGGTGAATCATCAAACTTCACAATTCCCATTTTAATGAACCTTTTGACCAACTTTTTGAACGTAGTGCAGTTTTTGATTGAATGTCCCGTTATTCCTGCGTGGTACTCGTATTAGGCATTCACATCATACCATTTTGGGAACGAAGGTTGCACGGGTTCCGTGTAAAACGGAGACATCGCATGCACATCAAAAAGATTCTGATACAGCTCTTTATATGTCATCGGGATGGGTGTGAATTGGAGTCTTTCTGTCTTTGGCCTAGAGTTGGATTCTTACCTTGAAGAGCCTTGATAGCTAGTGATTACGACCCTCGGCTGGCCTAAAGTGACCAATTTAGAATGCATGCTCAAGATATTTACTTCATTTTCCTTATTCTCGAGGTTGATCTTTTGGCGTTTTCTCCCATGTCTATCTTCCCACTCCTTACCGCATTTTCAATCATTTTGCCGGACATTACTATATCTAAAAAGCTCATGGTAGTACTACCAAACATATGGTTAATAAACGGGGCTTTCAGAGTATTGATGAAAAGCATCGTTGTTTCTTTTTCCAAAAAAGGTGGCTGGACTTGTGTGGCGACTTCCCTCCACCTTTGGGCATACTGCCTGAAGCTCTCACTTTGTTTCTTTTCCATATTCTACAGGGTAATTCTATCGGGTGCCATGTCTGTTACATGGTTATATTACTCCATGAAAGCCTATGCCAAGTCTTTCCATGAATTGATTTTAGCACAGCTCAGTTGGTTATACGATTTAGCTGCTGACCTGATCAGACTGTCTTGGAAGTAGTGAATTAATAGTTGATTATTATTAACATATACTGTCATCCTTCAACAGAACATCGTGATATGAGCTTCAAGACAACTAGTCCCATTGTACTTTTCAAACTCTGGAGTTTTGAATTTTGGCGGGGGTACTAAATCTGGGACCAAACTTAGATCCTTGGCATCAACCCCGTAATGGTAATCAGCATTCTCCATTGCTCTAAGTTTTTCCTCTAACCACCTGTACCAATCTTCGAGTTGTTTTGGCAGTTTTACCTTCACTTTTTCTATTTTTGCCATTTCGTCTAAATCAGGAACTATAGGTGCCGAGGTACTGGCCTGATTTTGTTGGGGTCTGATAGTAATGGGTATCCATTGCAGATGTGCGTCTAGTTGGGTCTAGACGCTTATTGGGGTAAAACCTGGGGGATAGATAGGCTCTTCGTTATTATTCCCATTGTTAACCACTGGGCTTTTCCTTTTTTCAAGCCCCCGGTTAGTAATTGGGTCAACTGATCTATCATATTCCTTTGGGACTCTAGCATTTGGTCCCTCATGTCCTGCTGGATCTTGGCCAGTTGCTCTTGCATTTGCATTTGTAACTGGTATTGCATCTCTCTTTGAAATTGTTCTAGTCTTTCCAACCCCTAGTCCATATCTTTTGTTCTAGCGCGAGTAACGTAACGATGCTTAGTTTTCGAATTAACTCTCTTTCTCTCTCTGAAATAACTTTAACTAATTAGGGTCTTTCTATGGATTTTAATGCATATGATGCGATGCAATGTACATGTATGAATGCAAAAAGATATCGATTCTGATTGAATTTCATTTAGAAATCTTTATTAGAAAACAAAATTCTTTACATAAAATAGATTACAAGTATGCCTTTTCCCTAATGCCCAAAGTTTTAACCTTTCCAAATAACAAAGCTAGTTCTTGATCCCAATATGACTGTGTAGCACCCCGAATTTTGGGCTTAGAAGAGATGGGCTTCGTGTGTTGGAAAAGTTAGATTTTTGTTGTGCAAAAAAAATTATTATTGCATGTTTAGTTTAATATTTAAGTGAATTAAGAAGGGTTGGTAGTGTGGGAAAAGCTCTGGGCTTGATCTAGGGCTCTAGCAAAAATATCAATTTTTGCTTCCTTAGGAAGACTTAGGTGTTAGGCCTTATAAATAATTTTAGTCAAAATATATTACAAGGGGCGTGCCTGGCCCAATGGTAAGAGGCGCTAGGAGTAAGGAGAGGTGTTGGGTTCAAGTCGCAGCGGGTGCAAAATTTTGGGTTTTTTTTTAAAAACAACCTGGTTGATTGGCAGAAAGGCTAATTAAATATTTGGATTAAAAGATGACACAAGGTAAGGTGTAGTCTGGTGGCAGAGGTGTGTTGCAAGCCTTCAAGGAGGCCTGGGTTCGAGACCTTGCTCGCGCAAGTTATTTTGTTTTTCTTTTAAGTGAACCTGGAGTGCGGCCTAAGGCCTGATAATTAAATGGAGAGGAAAGTTGACATAAACAAGGCAGGTGGCATAGTGGCAAGGGAGGTGTAGCGTGATTGAAGCTTGGAGGTTTGAAATTGGTTAGTAGCAATGTTTTAGATTTTTTTTTATAATTACCTAGTTGCGTATTAATAGGCCTTAAAAGGAGTTGAGGATGAATTATAGCACAAGAGCAGCGTCGGTGGAGTGGCCAGCAGTGTATAAGGGTGCTTAGGGGATAGGAGTTTGAGTAGTAATAGATGCAAATGGGGTTTAAATTTTTGCTGCTTACACATAGTTTTAAGTTGCTATTCGGTAAAGGAATTTGAATTGATTTCAAATTGATTATTGGCTAAAATTATGGGATAAATTAAGGAATTTGGATGGAATTGATTTGGTGATGAGTTTGAGTCGATTGGGGAGTGTAGGTTTTTCTTAATTTATTTATTTTATTTATTTTTTAGTATATATATATGTGTTGTATGGGCAGGTAAGGGCATTTGTTTCATTTATTTCTTGTCGCATCTTCTTGGGGAATTTTTCCAATTCTCTGTATTCGTATTTTCTTCTTTCTTTTTGCCTTTGCCGAATACTCTCATCTCCTTTCCCCATCTATTCTTTTCTGCCGTTGTATTTATTCTTCCCATATTTTAATTCATTTTGTTGACTAAATCCCTGTGTACATAATCTTTTTTTGCTTCTCTTCTCTTTCACACTTCTTATCTTATTCCTTTTGTTCTCTAAAAGCCGAATAACTCCTATCCTTTTTGCCGAAACTCTTATTGTGCCGTCATTAACCCTTTAAACCTTGATCAAATCAACTTTTGGTTTCAATCTTGCTCTCTTGGGTTCTCTTTAGTTGAATCTTCCATAAGCAATCTTGCACGTGAGATTAAAGGCCAAATCCTGATGGGAAAAATGGATATTAGTGGTAAGGAGATGGCGAAGGTGACAACGAGATTTGAACACGTAACCGCTATTCACAAGTTTTAAGTGATGTAAGGTGTCAGCAGTTCAGGACTTTTCACCTGGATGCGGAAGAGGGGCTACAACGGACCACAGATTAAATAGGCAAATTGCAGTAGATCAAGGCAAGTGTAGTTTGTCTTTCAGTAAGTAAGCGTAGTGGTTTTATTTTGAATTAATAGGTAATGACTAATGAAGTGCGATGTTTGAATATAGGTTTTGATGATTATGAATATTTGGTACTCTTCGTAATAAGGTGTGTACTTCTAACCTATGTTTGATTGTTTGTCATAAAGCCGAAAAGCCGAAAGGTCGGCGCCAGTAACCACATGAGCGTGTGAACACTCGTGTGGAGGTATCGATATGACAACTGGGGCCAAGGGAGCGATCTCATAGTCTCAGGCCATGTTTTGGTCAACCAGGCCAGAATAGGCCAAATGGGCCGACAGGCCCGTGGGCCCAAATTAGAAAAGTGATAAGTTGATAATAAGTGACGAGCTGATAATGTTAGTGAGTGGTATGGAGTGTGATTGGGCCTAATGGGCCATATGAATGTGATCGGGCCTAATGGGCCATATGAAATGTGATGGGGCCCAATGGGCCATAAGAATGTGATTGGGCCTGATAGGCTATATGATTGTATGAAAGTATGTAGACTTGTCAGGATCTTATAACGAACTTTTAGGCCTAGTTTCTAATAAATCCTTAAACAGGCATAAGACTTAATTGATTAATTAAGTGTAACTGTGGACAAGTCATAGGGTTAAAGTGTGACAATGGGTATTTGCATGTCTAGGATTGGATCTAGGGAGAGTTTGGTACTTAAACGGTCTTAATGACTCACCTCCTCTTTTCTGGAATCCTACTTGGTGCATGGTATCTGTTCACTTTGGCCAACGAGGATTTGTTGACGGGCCAAAGTTTAGAATTAAACCTATAATGTTAGGGAATTACTGAAATACCCCTGTAGGGTAGAATTACTGAAACATCCCTGTAGGGCATACTCTTAACCTAAAAAATTACAAAAAAACCCTTAGGTTACAAAATTACCAAAATACCCCTGCGAGGTAAATTTACAATTAAACCTCCGAGGGTAAATATATTTTTATGCTATGATCTGATTGTCATTTTAAAGCATGCATTGGGATTTATATATTTATGTACGTTGCATACATGTCTTATTGCATATAGGTTGGGATTATATTGGAGGAAGTGTTATATGAGGATCGCATAGTCGCTTAACGACCGTGGATCCACTGAAGGCTTTTTAGCCACCGAAGGCTTTATAGCCACAGCAAGCTTTTTAGCCACCGAGCAGCTATACTGCACCGATAATGTTACCAAGGGTTGTGTGCCATTAATATGGGCTTCGTGCCGTAATTATGGGCTTTGTGCCAATACCGAAGGCTTTGTGCCGATATTATAGGCTTTGTGTCGGTTATATTACCCTAATTGATGGCTATGTGCCAATCTTATTATAGTTACCTATGGCTTTGTGCGAAATATAATACTGCTACTGAAGGTTTTTAAGCCCAATATATGATTAGCAGCTTTGCTGCAACGTTCAGTAGTACTGCAACCAGTGCTACTTTTGATATGTATCAGATGGGTGGGTCGATGTAGTCATCCCCACAGAATGTGATTCGGTTGGGCGGAGATGTTGTGTATCGATTGGATGGGGTGGAAATTGCATAATTGCATTATTGCATACATGATTGCTCTAAATGTTTTTATTGTATTGGGCTTAGGCCCAAGATGACTTGTGTTGCACGTTATTTGTTTGATGAGGGTCGTACACACTGAGTTTTGAAACTCACTCCCTCTTTTTAATATTTCAAGTGACCCTCAGTAGGTAGCTCGGCGTGAGAGAGGACTCGGAGGTGGCCACACTACAAGTTGAATATTGTTTTAGTAGATTCATTTATTTTATATTTAATTATTTTTAAATAGGTTGTAATAGGGCTTCTTCAGAATTGTTGGATTTTTATTTGGGCTTTTTAGTTATTATGTTTTATATCTGTTAAAAGTAGAACTCATTTTTCCAAAAACATTATCTGTTTTCAAATCAACACGTTTCCACAAACTACGAATTTTTATAAAGCTTCCGCAACTTACCTAGGTATCACTTATAACAACATTCAAGGTTTTAAAAGTAAATAATTTTCATATGAACCATGTTTTGACATTAATGAACACAAATTGAGATTTAGGTTTCTAAAATTATAAGAAGGGTTTTCAATGAAAACAAGGTTTTCTCTAAAACACTTCAAGTGACATCGTCGAATTCGGTCATAACGTCCAGGACGGGTTTGGGGTGTTACAGACTGTAGCTTATTTTATGCTTAGCATATCAGCCTAAACTGCCAAAGTCTGTAAATGATCAGTTATCTTTCGAATCTGAGCCACGGCTTCACCCATAAGGTAATCTCTATTCCTAACTTGATCTTGAGAATAATGAAGCTGTTCCTTCCAACGCTCCTCACTTGCTTCAAGGAACTCAATCCAGAGCTCATGATTTTGTAACGCAGACTCTAGTTCTTCTATTCTTCCACTCATTTCTTCAATCTTGTTGAAACTCAACCTCAACTTAATCGTAGAATTACAACTTCTATACTGATGAAGTAACTTTTCAAGTTCTGCCACTCTAACCTTTAGCTCCCCCTTTTCACCTTAAGTCTCTGCCAAACTCCTTTCTAGGGCCTCTTTCTGTACTTGAGCCTCCTGAAATTTTCTTTCCCATCGTTCAGCTTTAATTCTCTCTTCCTGAACCTCTTGTCACCATTGCTCTGACATTTTTCCCAATCTGGTAGTTTTCATTGATAGACGTAACTTTTTGTAATCTATCTTCAAACTGTCCAAGTCTTCATCAACCTTATTCTTCCTTTTTCTTAACTTCTCAGTCTCTAGCTTTTGAACATCAATATCCAACCTCAAATGCATTTTCTCCTCCTCCAATTGCTCTATCTTCTTTTCAAGCTCCAAATTTCTCTTTTCAAAATCTTGCTTTATGATCTCTAGTTCTGACGGGACCACTTATAAGTATTCTTCCATTGGTCGAGCGCCTTCTGGACTCAGCTCAGGGATATTATCATTAACTTTTTTACTCTGCCATCTGTCATACTTGGAAGTCGTCATTAGACCCACAGCTAATATTTTCATCCGATGAGTCTGATTCCAAGCGTTAGAAATCTCCTTAACCCTCTTCTTGTAGTTATCTCCTCTGTACGAAAACTCACATTGAGCTAGCCCATATGTTGCTGGTATGAATTGACTTGACCTATATTGCCTCAGTACAAGTAAGGGAGCATATCCAATAGCTCTCGAAATTTCCAGCAGAGGGACCCAGTCAAAACTTCCACACCGGTAGAGAATTTTATCAGGAACCATCCAAGGAGCTCTCCATTCGATGTCCTCCTCCTGGAGATTTTGGAGTAACGCCATACAGTTTTCCTCTGATATGTCATCCCTTCTTAGTGTAGCTGCTAAATCTTTTAATGGGGAGTAATTCTCAGAGAAAATCCGATAGGAAACTTTATCCACCTTCTAGAAATGACTGTGAAACCAGGTTAACAATAACTGTGCACATCTGACAAATCTGCCCTCGCCTGCTCTTCTACATGCATTCAACGATCTGAATGTCTTGGCCAAGATCGTAGGAACTGGTGTAACCTACTTGTCAAGTCAATCGAAGAGATCCGAGACTGTCTCATCTACATACCCTAATGCCTAGGGAAGATCATTAATCCATATATACTAAAAGCAAAAACATCAACCTTCTTCCTCATATCGGGATGTGCCAGAATCAAATCCCTTAAAATTTTCCATGGAATGCATTTACACTCTCCTTTTTGCTTAATCCTGGCTACAATCCACTATTCACTCATCGTCGTAATATTCATCAATTTCTTACTAAAGGTTGGGACACTAGCGGCTCTCGAATAGGTTTTATCCACTTGAATCTTAGGACATCGCAGTAGAGTTGTATATTCTTTCACTGTGGCACCAAATCGACCCTTCCAAAGGTAAATGAACTGTATGCAAGGTTCCAATATTGGGCAAGGGCTCGGAATAAATGCTCATTTACCTTGATATCGAGTAAGTAAGGTAGATCGCCATAGCTACAGTAAAACAGCTGCTTGGTCTCTTCATCCCACTGATCCCATAGCTTTTTTAATTCCTGGAGGTTATTTTACATTACGCTGATACGAGTGTAGTCCCATAACTCTGATATGTACCCCTTAGCTAGGCTATTCCCTTTTTTTAATTACATTTTCTCTGACCATATACGGACAGCTGCATTATCTTCCACTTTATTAAGAAATTCGTTCTCCATATCCTGCTCTCTAATTTAGTAATTGAACATGAATCGATTCTTTTTAAATATGAAATAACATGCAACCATAACCAAAACAAAACACAACTAGTCAGTATCATGTACCAAAATTAAAACTCAAAGCAGATACAAAATAATTAAGCACCTATCTAGGTGACCGCTAAGGTTTGGCATAGTTCTACCTAGGGGAAGCCCTTAGGTTTGCTACATGTGGTTTAACTCTAAAGTTAAGGTACCCGAACCAGTAGATTCCTCAATCCTCACCCATTATAGGCTCATGTGGACCAAGTTCAGTTTAGGGGAATACATTTCCCTATGGTGGGACGGAAATGAAAATCTCACGAAGATATTGGTACAGATGTATCCTGAAAGCGATCCACTATCCTGCACGGAGGTGAAAACCTCATGAAGGAGTAGCTTCTCACTCTCACCTAAAAGGGTGTGACCAAATGATCATGCAATGCAATGTGCAGAAGTAAATTTTGAAATAAAATAGAAATACGAACAAATCACAATGAATGAGATGCAACGAAAGGATCCTATATTAGAACCAAATTTTCTATTTTCGATAAAAAGACAGAGAATAATCAATTTACGGCTTGACTCTCTTGATGTCTCCAGCGGAGTCGCCAAGCTGTTGAAACCATTTTTATTTTGAAAAATGGGAGTCAACTTGAAAACGAAAAAATGGAGTCGCCACCAATCCTTTTTGTTTAAGTGTGATCGGGTCACCTTGTAAGACATTTTGTTTTATTAAAACATTGATTTTGGCCTTCAAAATTCAAGAAAACAGGCTCGGGAGTTGATTACATTCGAGGAAGGGTTAGCACCCTTGTAATGCCCAAAAATTGGTACCAAATTGATTAATTAATGTCCTAATGTCGAAAATTTGAAAAAAAGATTTAAAATATGATCCCTTTGTAAAAAATGTTTGTATAATTTAAATTGGATGTTGTGATTCTCTTATCTCGAAGTGATAAAATATCACATCCAGTATGTTAGGATACGATATTTTAAACCCTCGAACCCAAGGTCGTCTCTTGATTTTCAAAGCTCATGCATTGAAATTTAAAAGGATATTTACTTATTTGGTCAAACGGAAAATCAAAACCGAGCACGTTAGGGCACGATTTCTCAAATTTCCAAACACGAAATATTACCTTGTTTTTAAAAGTTTTCTTTTTGAATTTGGGGAAAAACTGATGCAATATTAAAATGATGCGTAAAAACATTGATGAAAAAATGACAATATGAAAATACAGATAAATATCTTATAGAACACAAAATGGCAATGATCACATCATATATATTATTTAGGAAACTAAATCAATAATCAAAGACAAATGAATTGAAAGCCATATATAACAATTTTAAAAAACAAAGTAAATCAAAATAAAATGAAAAAACAACCTAAATTAATAATAAGAAAAATAAAAATAATAATGAAAAAAATCTGAAAATACAAAATGACTTAAAAGAAAATGATATGTGACAATTTTTTTAAAAAATATGTGTAAGTTTAAAATAAACAATATACGAAAACTTAAAATAGATAACATAAAATAGTTTAAAATGATATAAAATAAAACCACTTTAAAATAAATGTTATATAAAACAATAAGAAAAATGAATGATATATAAGATAATTTAAAGTAATAATATAAAAAAATTAATCAAAATAAAACTATTTAAAATAAATAATATAAAAAATAATAAAATAAAACAGCTTGAAATAAGTACTACATAAAAATTTGGAATAAATAAAAAAAAATACAAATTTGTAAAAGGGTGAAAATAAAATAAATCTCTATGTCGAAACCATTTTTGAACGAGTTTGAAAAACGGGGTTCGACTTTTTGAAAAATGAAAACGGGAGTCGCCACCAATCTTTTTAGGTGTGATTGGATCACCTTATAAAACATTTTGGTCTACGAATTTTTGAGAAAACGAGTTCGGGAGTCGGTTAAGTGTGAGGAAGGGTTAGCACCCTCACAACCCCCAAAATTGGTACCAAATTGAATTGTTTTCTGTCTTAATGTCAAAGTTTGAAATAATTCAAAATAAGATCCCTTTAAAATCGGAATAGTTTGAGTTTAAAAACCGAGAATCCTTCATTCCAGAAGAACACGAATATCACATCCAGCATGATAGGACACAATATTCTCAAACTTTTGTAACTGAAATTACCTCATAATTGAGGAAAATTTATTAAAAGGATATTTGGTTATTTAGTTAAACGAAAAATCGCAGCCCAGCATATTAGGGCACTATTTCTCGATTTTCTAAACACCAAACATTGCCTTATTTAAGAAAAAACTTTTCAATTAAATGAAATATATATTTTTTAAAACAAAGAGTAATATAGAATTTAATAAAAAAAATTTGATATAATACTAAAATTATGAAAAAATAAAATATAAAAGAGAATTAAAAATCAAGGAAATAGGGATATAAACATCACATCCAGCATGTTAGGACACGATGTTTTAAATCCTCGTAACTAAATTCATCTCATAATTCATTAAAAGGATATTTAGTTATTTAGTCAAGCGGAAAATCGCAACCCAACTTGTTAGGGTACTATTTTCCGAATTTCTAAACACAAAACATTGCCTTGTTTAAGAAAAACTTTTGGATTTAAATGAAATATATTTTTTAAAACAATGATTTGAGTAAAATTAAAAAAAAAACAATTTTCTAAGAGTAATACTAAAAAATATTAAAAAATAAAATAGTTTTATATAATACTAAAATTATTAAAAATAAAAAAGAATTTAAAAAAAATCAGGGAAACATGAATTAAATAAAAAAAGTTGAAAAATGAAGATGAACAAAGAATAAAATAAGAAAAAACCGCAAAAAATAAGAACGTAAGAGGGAGAGAAATTTGAGTGAAAGCTCTCAAGAATTTTTATTGCTTTCCAAAATTCAAGTGTGTTTATCAATGGGGGGGAGGCCTCTATTTATAGTTGAGCCTCCCCAAATCCAACGGTACAGATCAATTACATCAACGGCTAAGATTAAAGGGTATCTTCAAATTAAATCTCTAAGCTATCAAAATCATATCTTCTAAGATTGCATACCATATCTTCTAAGATTGCATATCATATCTAAGATTTACATATCATTTTTAAGATTACGTATCCTTGAAGATTATGTTTCCATATACGTCAAGTTTGTAGATGGACCTTCAATCTTTTCAAGTAATGGGCCATTCTGATCGGGCCAAATGATATATTCTGGACTGGGCTTGGAATTTATTTATTTCTTTATTTATTATCATTTTTTGGTATGGGCCCGGGCAAAAATGGGGTATTACACTCTATACAAAAATTATAAATAAACGAATAAAAATAACAAGAATAATTAATAATTAAACAATTAAATGGATAAAAAAGTTAAAAAAAAGGCCTAAGCCAACCTAACTCCCACAATATGAGGATTTAACAAAATTGCTCCACCAAAATCCAACTTAAACGAAAGCAACTCAAAAAGAAATGAAGATGAACGAAGAACAAAATAAGAACAAGCCACAGAAGATAAGAACGCAAGAGAGAGAAAAATTTGAGTGAATGCTCTCAAGAATTCTTATTGCTCATTCAAGTGATTTACAATGAAGGGAGAGGCCTCTATTTATAAATGAGCCTCCCCAAATCCAACGGTACATATCAATTACATCAATAGCTAAAATTAAAGGGTATCTACAAATTAAATCTCTAATATTACAAAATCATATCTTCTAAGATTACATATCATATCTCCTAAGATTGCATATCATATCTTCTAAGATTGCATATCATATCTTCTAAGATTGCATATCATATCTAAGATTGCATATCCTTGAAGATTATATTTCCATATGCGTCAAGCTTGTAGATGGACCTTCAATCTTTTCAAGTAATGGGCCATTCCGATCGGACCAAATGATATATTTGTAAATTTGGACTGAACTTGGACTTTGTTTTATTATTTTAGGTTTATTATTTTTTTGTATGGGCCCGGGCTAAATTGGCCTATTACAACGACCTTAAATCGAGCTTATGAGGCTTTAAAAATGGTTTAGGAACAATCTAGGACTAGTTTGAATCAAAATAGAAAAATATGCAAAAATTTGAAAATCTTGAAAATAGGGGTCACACAGCTGTGTGGCTTCAAACATGGCTGTGTGGCTTCCCCACACGCCCGTGTGGCCAGATTGTGTAACTAATTATGGTCGTGTAAAAAAGCTTACACCTAAAATTAATAAGACACATGGTCGTGTGGAATAGCCAGGCCATGTGCACCTTAAAAAGCTTTCAAAATAAGGCAAACTTTCATTCAACACTTAGGTTCCAAGCCAAATTAAAATAATCTATTTTCATACTTTAAAAACACATTCAAACAAGCCTAAAACATGCCAAAACATTCAACCTAAGTGCCAAACTAATGTGTCCTCATTGACACCACAATTCAAATATCAAATAAATTTGCATTCAACCTTAACAAATTCATACATTCCATCCATTCAAACATCAAGAACCACTAATATTATCAACACAACTTCACACTTTATATCAACCAAAATACCAATTCAACATGACCATTAACACACTTAAAAAAAACCAACTTATAATATATAAAAGCATTTACAACTAACACAAAACATGTCCAAACATTCACAAAATAAGCATCCTATATACGTGCCACATATAACCATCAACCAAGACTTCAAAAATCTACTGGTGATAGACGATGATATGTGCGAGCTCCAACAATTTGATTAATACACTCCAAAAGTTCGAATCTACAGAAAACAATAACAAAGTAAGTAGGTAAACTACTTAGTAAGTTTCCACAATTTAACATATAACTTACCAAATTCATTTAAATGACATTTGCACATAATAAATAAATTCAACCTTATCACAACACAGTCCAACAATTTCATGTCAGAAACGTTTAACTGTACAAATAATCAGAACTAATATCAAATTACTTTTATTCTTTCGATGGATCTTGGTAAAAGTAATCAACTACATGAGTCCAGAAATAGAAAATGCGCGTGTGAGTTATTTAGATACATATTAAATATGTCAAGTTACCTGGTTGGGCTATACCAATGACATTACGAATAAACTAGCTTGGCCAGGGCTAGGTATACATGTAAAATGACAACGGATTACTAGTCCAGTCTAAATCCGCGTCACATGTCCATTTGAGTTTGCAACACATGCAGGAATTCGGTTCAGATCAGAAATTCAGATAGAAATCTCATGTAAGAACCTTTACTCGATCCATCAAAATTATCTTGGAAGTTTGATAAAAATTACATAGCTCATTTTGATTCAACAATTTCTAAAGTATATAAACAACATTAATAACAATAATGTTTATTGGAAAAATATACTAAAATAATTGTAAAAACTTACATACCATGCAAAACAATCTATTCAAACCAAAGCTAATCTTCAATAATGGTGTCTTCCTTTTCAATTTTTAGTAGTGGCTCCTTATGGATGACAACCCTTTTGTTTATTTTTTGTTTTAGTTATATTTATTAAATTACCTTTTTACCCTTTAGAAATTTTACTTAACAACTAACAAAATAATGTCTATAATGGTCCACTATATATCTATATGGTATATTTGTCTCTGAAATCCATAAATTCTTATTACTTTAACTATTTAACACTTTTAACTAATAGAAACTAACTTTTGTAACTTTTATGAATTAGTCCTTTTTACTTAATTAACTAATTAAATGTTAAAATTTCTTAATTAAGTCTTAATACGATATTATAGAAACTCTATAAATATTAAACAAATAAAAATACTGACTTACTAGTCAGAATCATGGTCCAAAAATTATTATTTTCGACACCACTGGAAAATGAGATGTTACATATGTACTTAAGTATGGATGATTAATACTACTTACTATGTTACTATGTTTTTTTTTTTCCTTTTATTAATGTTAAGTTCCTTACTACAATAATGATTTCATAATTTTTTTATTGGTTGGATAAAAGGGAGTACTATTTTGATGTTATTGTGAAGATTGACTCTTACCTTTATTGTGATTATTGTTGTGTTTTTAGTCAAAATGCCTAAGAGGGAGAATGCTAGTGTCAGTTGCACATCCAAGATGCAATCATAGTTGCAACTAGGTCGTTGTGCAACTTGTCATATTTGTTGACATTATTTTGATTGAAACCTGTTAGAAAAATTACATTTTATGGGAACTTTGAGGCATATTCTTAATAAGTACAGGAGGAGAGTTGAATCATATTATTATGGTGTCATATTTTACTCTATGAGACCTTTATAATGGTATATCATATGTTAAAAATGGTTGAGTGATGAATGAGAAATTGTTTCTCAAAGTAAGCTATAGATCCCACATTGGTTAAATACTAAAGTGTGAGATGTGGTTATATATGTGAACCCTCTTGAAGGGTAATTGAATAACTAAGCTTATAACCCTACCGCGCGTGCAAGTCCAAACTCAACAAGGTTAGGGCACACCCGCACGATGTGAGCGACGCGAAATGTCCGAACTGGCCGAGCCAAATAGGCCTATGGATATTTTAGCCCAACACATATTATTTTCCTCAGTAGAAAAAATCTGCTTATATATGGAAACTTATCTTATTGATTTGATTCCAATAAATCTAATTAAAATTTTAAATCAAATTGATTTAATGGCAGATTTTGTGGATTTTCTTTTCTAAAATTCCAACACTCTTCATGCCTATAAAAGGCCATGATTTCTAAAAGGTTTTTGCAAACTCATACTCTCTGATAATTTCTCTTGCCGAAACTCTGTAGCTATCAAAACTCTTCTTTTCCTCCTTTGTATTTTCAAACATTCTGGTGATAGAAAAAGGCATTATTCGTTCCTTGATCGTTGTAGAGGTGCTGCTACTTTGATCACTGTTGTTGTATCCTGGGAGACATTCGACCAACGTTACTCCAAGTATCGTAGGAGCGGTTAAAGCTGTCTTAAGGAAATTGTGTTTCACAGGCCTCAACGTTTCGTAAAATCTCGATTCTCCTTTTTTTCAACTATTTATTATGGTTTTATTTGATTTTTGTATTTGATAAATTAATTATAAATCATTTTATTTATATTTTATTTCATATGTGTTTATTTATAATTAATTTATTTTGTTCGCTAACGTGTTTTATCTAACAATCTTAAGACAGATCCGATTATTTTTCAATTTTTTAATTTGAGACAAACAAGACACCAAGGCGAAGAAAAAATGTTTTTGAAAATAAATTTTCTTTTAAAAATTAAATAAATCTATTTCGGGATTTTTCCCACCGTTCAAAAGATTTCTTTTTCCTATATTTTTTTATTTCCAAATGAATATTAAAAACTAATAAATTTTGTTTTGAGATTTTTCCTACCGTTTAACAGATTTTATTCGATTTTTTTCGAAAATTAAAAGTAAATAAAATCTTTTTTAGGATTTATTCCCGTTGTTCAACGTATTTTATTCCATTATTTTGATTTTATTTCTAAACGAGAAATTAAATGTAAATAAATCTGTTTCGAGATTGATTCCCACCGTTTAATAATTTTACTTTTTTATTTCCAAAAATGACTAAAATAAAATCCGTTTCGGGATTGATTCCCTCCGTTCAATGGATTTATTACAATTTGATTTGTTGCCAAAAACAAGAAATTAAATTAAATAAAATATGTTTTGGGATTTATTCCAACTATTTAATAAGATTTTATTTGATTTTGATTTATTACAAAAGATGTGATCAAATAATTCTGTTTCGGGATTTATTAATGCAGTTTAACATATTTTATTTTGATTTATTGACATAATTTTGTTTCGGGATTTAATCTTGCCGTTCAACAAAATTATTTTTGATTTCGTTTCAAAATTTTATTCTGCCTTTTAACAAATCAAATTGAAATTTTTTGTTTATGGTGGCCTTAATTGTGGCTTTAAATTGAATTAAAAGAAATTTATCAACGGTGAATTAAAAAGACAATATGAGAATACATGTGTAGGATTAGTTCTTTGAAAGACTTGGTATTTAAACGTGCCGAGTGCACCACCTCTCTTTTAGGGTTACTATCTGGTGCATTGTTTTATTGTATTTTTTATTAGACCGTATAAACTTTTGTTTCGGGTTTTTATTAGATTCCTATCGTTTAACAAAAGTTGATAAGTTTTCTAATTCTGATTTTGTTTCTTAACAAAAAAAATAGAGACTCCCACCAATTCAATCAATTCGTAATCTAAAGCTTTGGTTCAAACGCAATTATCAATCCAATACTCAGTATTACTGGTGGCGACTACTGTAAGCCACAACGAGAAACCTACAAAATTCTCGGAACAAATTTCAAGACTTGCCAATATAAAATGTTGTCTTATTTGACCATGTTGAACTTGGCCAAAATTTTGAAAGATGGCCCTCCCAGTGTTAAAGAGGGCAAGGTAGATGAAGTTACCGCTTCTACTACCATTGAAACTTGGAAACATTTAGATTTCCCATGCCAAAACTACATCCTGAATGGATTGTCAGATGTATTGTACGAAGTGTATAGTGTTAAGAAAACAGCTAAAGAATTATGGACATCGTTGGACCATAAATACAAAGCCGAAGATGCTGGAACTAAAAAGTTCTTAGTTGTTAAATTCTTGAATTTTGTAATGCTTGATTCTAAATTAGTTGTGAATCAAGTGTAAGAACTTCAACTGATCATTCAACGAATTCTTATTGGAGGGATGATAATAAGTGAATCCTTCCAAGTGGCAGCCATTATGGAAAAGTTACCTTCTACTTGGAAGGACTTCAAGAATTACCTAAAGCACAAAAAAAAGGAAATGTCAGTGGAAGATTTAATTGTCAGACTTCGGATTGAAGAAGACAATAGAGGTATAGAAAAGAGACTCAACAAAGCAGCAAATTACAATATTGCTAGAGCAAACGTCGTAGAAGCCAAAAAAGACTTCAAGAACGGAAAATAACCATAGAATAGGTCTAAATTGAGACCAGAAGATGGTGTTTCCAAGAAGCAAACATATCAAGGAAAATGGTTCAATTGCAACAAGATGGGGCACAAGTTATTCGAGTGTAAGATCCCCAAAAAAGTTAGAGCTAACGAGGCTAGTGCTGTGGAAGAAATTTCCAAGGAAGTGTCTAATATGGAATTATGTGCCTAACATACGCAAGAACTATGAATAAGAATGTTCTTTAAAAAGGGGAATGCTTGTGGGAAGGGGATATGTATTAAACTAAATGATATCTCTGTAAAAGCAAAACTATGAATAAGAATGTTATTCTTTTTCCTCTTATATGCTTAAATCATTTAATTTATGGCATAGTAGGCTCAAACATATTAATTATGATACTTTATGTACATAAATTAACTTAAAGCATATTCCTTTGTTTCACAATAATTATAATTATAAATGTGAAACATATGTTGAGGAAAAATTAACAAAGGTCAAAAACCACTTAATCTAATACATAGCAATGCTTGTAAAACTTTTTTAAATGAGAGGAAGGAATAAAATGTTTATTACCTTTATTGCTACGAGCTAAGATGAAGAGAATTTTATTCTATGTAAGTAAGAAGTTGAAAACCAACTTAATTAAAAGATTAAGTGATTGTGGTGGTGTATATGTTGAATCATTTAAATAATGTACACAACTTAATAACACCACCATACTTTCCTCAAATACAGTAGCTGAGCAGAAAATCAAACTCTAAAAGAAAATATGAATGCACTGCTAAAAAGCTCTGAGTTATCACATGAAATGTGGAGGGGGGGGAAGCGTTTCTATGAGTTAATTGCCTTTTTAAATAAGGTACCCCACAAGAAAAGAGTTAAGACACTACATAAGTTATTGAAAGGTAGGAAACCATCCTACAACCACTTGAAAGTATAGGGGTCTATTGCTACTATAACATATAATGGTTGGGACATATGAGTCATCGACACAATAATATTAAACAAATAATCTCAAATGGAGTTATCACTATTGATTTTGAAAAATCAAAAGATAACATTGTGGATCCGCTAACCAAAAGGCTTAAAACGAGATCATGTTGTTAAAACATCAAAAGGAATGTGACTAAAGCCCATGAAAATAAAAGGCACTATGTGAAGGAAAACCCTACCTAGTTGACTAAAGATCCCAAGATCTAGGTTCAAAGGGACAACCTAATTGCATAGACCTTGTGAGGTCACTGTGGGGGTACTTATCCTAAGTCCATTCCTATGATGTAAATAGTGACTAAAAATGGGATAGGTTAAGTAATACTTTTAATAACCATTGTGTATTTTGGTGAGCCAAACAACATAAGTCATTTATATGAGAGTGAAGGTGGGGCCGCTTCAAGGAGACTATTAGGGCATAGTTCTCTCAAACTTTTGCAGAACCAGGAGATGCTCATGGCTATATGAACAAAATCATGAGACCTAAAACCTTGCCAGAGAGGTAGTTGTGTGAGGTATATCATCGTTTACACGCAAAACAGTTTAAGGACATCATATCTACTAGTCAGCTAGTAAAGTAAATATACTTTCGCAAGAGAAGGTTCAATGGTGGATACCTACCTATCCTATACAACTATCGATCGTAGATTCTATCACCACAACGAGTCAATGTTCTTCGATAAAACTATCAATTTTCATTCATGTAGGGGATTATTGGAAAAATTGCATTTTATGGAAACTTTAAGGCATATCCTCAATAGATAAAGGTGGAAAGTTGAATCATATTATTATGGTTTCATATTCTATTCCATGAGACCTTTACAACTGTATATCATATGCTTAAAATGGTTGAGTGATAAATGAGAAATTGATGCTTAAAGTAAGCTACTTGGAAATATTGTTGAGGAAAAGTAGAGACTTAGATCCCATATTGGTTAAATACCAAAGTGTGAAATGTGTTTATATATGTGAACCCTTTTGAAGGGTAATTGAATGACTAAGCTTGTAACCCTGCCTCGAACGCAAGTCCAAACCCAACGGGTTGGGGTGCATCCGCACGACGTGAGCGACATTCTACCTACTATTGGATTTGAACCAATGAGTCCTGCCATATGAAAGCAATACTCTAACCGCTGAGTTAAATAGGTCATTTATCATAAGGAATCATAAAGAGAAAGAAAAGGGACCTATTAATCGATGGATTATAAATCCAATATTAATTCTAAGCAATACCAATTAAATCGACCAAAAGGGTATGATTATGATGCTGGATCATATAATATTCATCTTGACAAGAAATTATCTACATAATATGATAAAATATGTATCACAAACACAAGGGCTATAGCTCAGTTGGTAGAGCACCTCGTTTACACATGCTCTAATATTTTTCAGGGAAGTCTATCATGCAATCAAAATAATTGATCTTTTTGAGAAATCGATGTCTTACTCTATTACTTTGAAGGAACAACACAAGAGAATAATAGCCTGACAAATTGTTCGGCCCGATTCGGGTGCCGTTTAGGCAAGATCCGGATCAAGCCCATCATTGATTTGAGATATTGATAGGGTGAATACCCAGTCTATTCAATTGTGGATATTTTAGCCCAACACGTATTATTTTCCTCAGCAGACAAAATCTGCTTATATATGGAAACTTATGTTATTGATTTGATTCCAATAAATCTGATTGAAATTTTAAATCAAATTGATTTAATGGCAGATTTTGTGGATCTTTTTTTTTCAAAATTCCAACACTCTCCATGCTTATAAAAGGCCATGATTTCTAAAAGGTTTTTGCAAACTCATACTCTCTGATAGTTTCTCTTGCCCAAACTCTGTTGCTATCAAAACTCTTCCTTTTCCTCCTTCGTATTTTCAAACATTCTGGTGATAGAAAAATGCATTGTTCGTTCCTTAATCGTTGTAGAGGTGCTGCTACTTTAATCCTTGTTGTTGTATCCTGGGAAACATTCGACCAATGTTACTCCAAGTATCGTAGGAGCGGCCGAAGTTGTCTTAAAGAAATTGTGTTTCACAGGCCTCAACGTTTCGTAAAATCTCGATTTTCCTTTATTTCAACTGTTTATTTTGGTTTTATTTGATTTTCGTATTTGATAAATTAATTATAAATCATTTTATTTATATTTTATTTCATATGTGTTTATTTATAATTAATTTATTTTGTTCCCTAACGTGTTTTGTCTAACAAAACCTCGTGGATTGTTTCTATAAAAGAATATTTCTAGAAGATCTTTATATATTTGATTCCTTATTAAAGACTTAATGAATCACAATTCAAGGGAAGAAACATTTACACTAACGGGAGTTAAAGCCTCTAACATTTATGTAGACAAGACTTGCTTATTTCATTATGTACTTTTTTGAAGAAAATACTTATTTGTTCATTCTTTGAAATTTGTTTTTGGTGCGGTTACTTTGTGAACAAATTATTCTTTATGTAACTAAGTTTGTAAGGGAAAAGTCTTAATAGGAAAGTGATTTTATATAGATGTATGGAAGTGAGGTTGTCTTATATAGATGTATAGAAGTGAGGTTGTAAGTTGATGAGAGGGTTAAATATAAATCACATTCTATACTACTGAGTGATAATGAATAAAGCATTATAGAGGTAGGAAAATCTTTTAAATTGCATAAACAAATTTTCTGTCCCTCTCTATTTTTACTCTTCAATTGATTGTGTAATTGCAACTGAACTCACAACTGATAAGCAATTTCAACGGATTCAGAATGATAAGTGTCCGGCCAATGATATATACAAAGCCCCTAATTTATCCACTCCTACAATGAACAAAACAATGAGTAAAGGTTGCGCATCTTTGTCTGCTCCTCCCACCGGTCATGTTTTCTTTTGTGTGGATGGTTGAGCTTTTGGCAACCCTGGCATTGCAGGTATCGGAGGTATTTAACGTAATGAACATGGTGAGATTCTGACTTCTATTTCGAAGCACATTGGCTTAGCTGATGCCAACCTTGTCGAGGTCTTGGCTGTTAAGGAAGTAATTTGCTGCTTCCTTAATTCCAACTGGGCGTTCTCCTTCGAACTGATTGTTGAGCGCGATTGCCGTAACATCATTGAGTAGATCTGTAACCCGATGAATGCTCCAAGAGATTAAGAAATGCTGTAGACGATATCAGGTTTTCTGGTCTTAAAAATGAGGAGTAGCAGCTGATTTATATTCCCGAACAGTTGGCTAAGGAATGTGGTATGTGCTCCATCAGAGTCAGTCCTAGGAGTTTCCAAAATGATGAGGCTGAAGATGAGTGACGCCTCCCCCCTTTTGGCTGCTATTTGCTCAAAGTGTTACTCCAATGAGAACCAAAAACAAATAGACTTGTACTTTGTAAATAACTTGGTTTAATTCCAACAAATTCTAAATTTGGTGTATAATTCAGATATTAATCTGTGGGTCATTCAAGACTGAAGATGATAAATCCTATACATGCATCTTCAAGGCTCAAGAGAATTCAAGCGGAGCATCATCCCTAGTTAGGATCATTTAAAATCATTAGTACTCTCAAGCTAAAAATCTCATTTATCACATGAAATGTCGTGATAGGCATTAAGTAAACAAACAAATGATATTCTCATATTAGGTATTAGCTCAAAATTTATCCAACCATTAGTTGCATCTGTTGGAAAAAATAGATTTAGGTAGAGCATACTGAGTCGACAAAATAGCTTTGTCAAAAACTTTTATCCATAACACAATCGACTAAAAACATGAAGTTAAATAATTTGGATGCAATGATTTTATCTTTTAACCATTAATAATAAAATAAATCAAAACTTTTATTTAATTCGAAATCCAAAATATTTTAGACAAATTAGATTGATATTGAGGAGCATATCTCTGGTTTTAGAATTTAGATGATGTATCCACTACCAAATTGAAGGTGATGGAGGTAGGCAGGCACATGGAGACTAAAAAAGTGTCATCTTCCCAACCAAAAAAAAAAAAACAATGAATGAAAAGGGATGGTGTTAGATTTTTAATCTTGCTTGAAAAGTAAATAATAATAATAATAATAATAATCCAAAAGAAAAGAAAAGCAGTTGAGGAAAGTGGATGAAAAGAAAGAACATATCCACGCTCCTTGTCTGATATATTATTGTATTTTTAAGTACCCCATTATTTCTATTATTTAGGGGGGGGGGGGGGGACACTATCATATCGTCACTAGAAAAGACTAGAGGAAACTGAGATAAAAGTTTGGAAGGTTATTGGAAGAGAAGAACAATTCCAAGCGCAATCCGAAACAGAATCGAAACAAGATCGTTCATGTTCCGTTTAAAGACCTTAGTGACAAACTTTTGCAATAAATACGCTGGAATTCTGTGTCTGTCCCTTTTCCCTTTGGTTTTATCTCCATTAATGGGTTACCATTGTTACAACATAAACTCATGCTTATGGTATATACATTTTTTGACTGTGTAATGTGTTGATGTTGACAGATTCGAAATTATAAACATATATGTGTGTATATATGTTTTGTGTTTGTGTCCGGGAATAAATGCAACTTAAATAAGAACAAATTATAAAGGAGGAGAAGATTGAGGGGAAGATGCTATCAATATGACAAGCATGATGGACATTTTGGCATCAATTACAACATACTTCCAAGGGGAAACAATTATACTCCACACAACACAAAACCAGAATCACTAATCAATGCCTTCCAAGGGCCCTGCCCATCACTCTCTTCTATTATTAACTTCTATTTACTTGGGATACCTTATTATATTCTAAATCAATTTTAAATTTAAGATTTCATGTACTATTTTAATTTAAAATTTTCCATCAAAGAAACTGACATGACAAGGTGGAGATGTGATGGAAAATTTTGACAGTGTTGATGTTTGTGAATTAAAAAATATAGATATTAAATTTTAAATTGAGAATGATGTTAAAAATGTTGAAGTAAATGTAAAAGAAGATTGTGGCCCAATAAAATCCCCAGCACATTGCCAGCTTGAGAAACTAAAAGGACAATCATATGATACCATGAGGAGTGCAAACTTGGTGTTAATCTAATTAAGAAAAAGCAGCCATTCCTCCACCTCGAGGCCGACTTAACATCTTTATTGCCAATTATCTACTTTACATAAAAGCTGTTTCATATTTGATTAATCCCAAACAGTATTACTAATCAATAGCTTCATTTCCTTTTCTTTTCTCTTGGAATTTAATATAAAAAAAATTAAAATGAAATTCAAAATAATTTATCCAATCCACCCCTTCCAAGTTGTTTCTTTTGTTTTTAACTTAACTTCGTATGGATATCGATTATTAACTTGGCCTTTTACAAAACCAATAATATTTTACTTATAATTATCCATATCCAGGCAAGCAAAACAACCCTTAATTCAGTTATTGCAATTGGCATAATGGATCATCATCATTCAAGTACATAAATATGAGCTACATTCGCTTTTGCTGTTTTCTTCATTTATTTTATATATTTGGATAAATTGATTTATGATTTTCTGTGATTTTATAAATAAAATTTTAATTTGATTCAAGTTTTACTAATTACTAATACAATTATTGATATAACATCATTTTATGTTTACATATTGTATACATAAATGATTATATTTATCTAATATAAAAAGAAAGTAATGTATTTATTTCTTTAAATGTATAGTTGAATCACAATCAAATTTCATATATATAGTTGAACCACAATCAAAGCTCCATGTGTGTAATTGCATCAAATCAAAGTTCATTTATAAAATTGCACATTAAATTAAATCCAAGTATAATTTTAAGATTTATCCCTAATTCAAATAGCTAATCTAATTTGATACATTGTATTATATAACAAGGTGAACTTACATGGACAGTCTCTCTAAATGATCAACCACACCATTGGCTTAGTGGCAAATTTGTTGTGTGTGTTTCAAGTTGATTGAGATGAGATCCAGGGCTTGATTCTTGTGTTTGTAAATTCTTTCCTCCTCAAATATTTTTTCACTCAAACTTTTTGAAAAGTTTATCTAAAATTTCAATTTTAAATATATGCATAATAAAATAAAAAAATATATTTATGTTCAAATTGTATTAAAACATTAACTTAAAATTTAAAAAAAAATTCAATTTATTTATGATTTATGCTTAATTAATTCTATCTTTGAGTCTTAACTCAATTGGTATGGACATGGCTGTCAATGCATGAAAATGTGAGTTCGAGTGCACTGAAACGTATCATCCTCCTCTTTATTTGTTGGAGAGGGATTATGAATAGTTTTAGGCATTATGTCAAAAAGAACAAATATGATAAGAACTTATAATGAGATTGTTAAAAAAAAAACTTCACTTTCGATTTTAAAAGTACATTTTTACGTATTTACAAAATTACACTATCTAATTTTTTTCATAAATGTAATATTATAGTTTCTTTATTATTTTAACGTATTCCATTTCAGATTATATTTTATTAACTGATATTTTCATTTTTTTTAAATATATGAAAAATATAACTAGTACAAACATACTTCCCATTATTAAAAATTAAATATATTACTTTGTTAAAAATAAAATATACATATGGAATGTTATTTTTTTCATTCGAATTTTCAATTTTTAAAATTTAAATTTGAAAATTTTATCAAATTAACTTTAAAATGTTTATTAAAACATTAACAATATAATATCTATTTATTTTCAAATTTTACTATAAAATTTTAAAGAAATTGTGGAATTTATTTAAGATATAAACTTAACAATATATACCCGTTAACTTATCAAATACATATTTCTTAAATATACGTAATCATATCATATATTCATATACTAATTTTCTATTTAAAAATTAGCAAGTAAACAGTACACTAACATTGTGGAAAGGAAAATATTATAGCTATTTAAAGATGAAAACTTTAAATTACTTTTATCTTAACTTTGTATAGGTAAATTCTCAAAACACAATAATTTTTATTTTTTAAAAATCTTTATTTGTAAAACCTTAAAGGAGCCAAGAGTGCTCTCCTTAGTATCCTAGCGAGAACAGTGGCTGCTGTGGCTTGGGATGATGGAAAGTGATGGCGACAGGGGTTTTGAAGGGGAGGAAATTTCCCTTTTGGCAAAAGAACTCATTCATCTTACGGTTAAAAGTTCTTTAGTGGAATCGAATGGTAAGCCAACTTTAATTTGTACTATATGGACAGAAAAATTATATGGGCTCAGAAGAAAATATGACATTCAACTGGCAGGGCAGAATTTATTCTTAATTGTTTTTGAACTTGATGAAGATTTAGAAACCATTATGGAAGGTCAGCCATGGTTATTTAGGAAGAACTTAATTATTTTTGATCGGTTGTCAAAGCCATTGGAATGAAATCTAATCAAACTTACTACAGTCCCGTTTTGGATCAAGATAGGTCCTTGTTTACCAGAATTTGATAAAAAAGACTTTTTGCATGCGATAAGGGCTACTTTTGGGGGTATAATTAGATTAGAGATTATTGGTGAATTTTGTTGTCTTAGAGTTAAATTAGATGTGTAGAAACCCCTCCGAAGGGTGATTTTTGTCTCCATTAACCCTCAAAGCAGATTTTGGATTGCATTCAAATATGAGAAACTACTGATTTTTTGTTTTGGCTGTGGAAAGATAGGTCATAGCCTTCAAGATTGTAAAGCAATACAACCTGCAGAAAAAGACAAAGTTAGAAAAGATCCACCGTTTTCTTTAGCGTTGAAAACAGAATCAAATTTGATTGGTAGGGAGAGCGTAAAATTAAATGCCCTATCAAAAAAACTACAGTCACAGTGGTCGTATGTAGGGACTGTAGAGGAGAGTATGGAGGTACAATCACAAAGAAAAGGAATTATGGCTACAATTCCAGAATTACAAGCTGAGAGCCGAATGGTAGCAGTGGAGGAAGGACAATAGAAAGATTGGTTAGTTGATAAGAGTGATACAGAGAGAAACCTTTCAAAAGAGGATTTTTTGAAATCAATAAGGAAATCTAGCTGGAAAAGAATTGATTCAAAGAAGGTAACAAGTTGTCATAAAGAAGAGAGTAAACTGGGGAAAAGGAAATTGACAGAAGCTGGACTTGATGATGATGATATAGAAGACGTTGGGATTGATTCAGTTAAAAGAACGAGGCATGAGCAAAGTATTATGTGTCGAAACCATTTTTTAAGGGTTTGAAAAACAAGGTCGACTTTGAAACGAAAATGGAGTCGCCACCAATCTTTTTAGGTGTGATTGGATCACCTTTTTAAAACATTGATTTTGGCCTACGAAATTTCAAGAAAATGGGTTCGGGAGTCGATTACATACGAGGAAGGATTAGCACCCTCGTAACGCTCAAAAATTGGTACCAAAATGATTATTAAATGTCCTAGTGTCGAAGATTTAAAAGGATTTTAAAGCATGATCCTTTTGTGTTTCAAAAACTTATTATCCTTTTTAAGAGACATTTAATTATTTGGATAAAAAAATGGTCAAATCTCAGTAAGTTAGAGCACGACCCTTCAAATTTCCAAACATTAAATATCTTTCGCTTTTTAGAAACCCCTATCTCGAAATTTCAAAACATCACATCCAGTAAGTTAGGACGCAATATCTTAAACTTTCAAAGATAGTTTTTATATGAAAATCGTTGGTTTTAATTTGAAAGGGATACTTAACCATTTAGAATTAACGAAAGAAATCGAAATCCAGTAAGTTAGGGCACGATTCTTTCAAAGATCCCAAATGTCAAATATTGCCTTGATTTAAAAAACAACTTTTGAATAAAACAACAATTAGCTAAATACGTTTTAAATCAATGCTTTGAACCAAATGTGACATTAATACATTACAAAATATAAATATTAAAACAATATACAAATTACATGCCATATCAACATTTCATATAAATTTAAACAATAAAAGGCAACAACTTAAAATAATGATTTATAATAAAATAACTATGCTAAAAAAATAAACAAATGTATAACATAAACAAATACGAGATCTAAAGTAAATCATAACAGATTTCAAAATACTTAGAAATAAATACAAAATCATAAAAATAAAAAAACGACTAAGAATAGAATATTTTAATCAATAAATTGAAATAAAAAAAGGTAAAATATTGATAAATAATGTTTTTAAAGGATGACATATATAAAATAATTAAGGTATTTGAAGTAAAAAACAAAAATAAAAGAACCTAGGATTTTGAAAAAAATATAATATGTATAATAATTTAAACGCAATTTTATATAAAAATATAATATACCTATTAAAAAATTAAACAATATAAAATTTTTCATTAATAATAAATCAATTTGAAATATTATACAATATACAAATTTTAAAATGATACATAATATATAATATAAATATAAGAATATATTTTAAGAATGTGTAATATAATAATTTTTAGAAAACATATGATAAATAATATATATATATATATATATATATATAAAGTATTAAAAACTAAGTCAAAATTGAAGTAAAATAAAGAAGGATTAAAATTGAATTTAAATAATATTTTAGGGGTAATTTTAAAAAAATAAAACTGGATTTAGGCCCAAATTAAGACGCGCGTTAAAAGTGAAGGACTCCCTGGGCAAATTTCCCTATTCCCAAAAACAGCGTCGTTCCAAATATGCTTGAAAATGGCCCCAAAGGATTAAATTAAAATAAAAACAAAAGTCCGGGCCAAATTAATAATAAAAGAAAAAAGAAATTGGATGAGATTATAAAAATAAAAAATACGGAAGGGGCAAAGAGGCAAATTGCCCTTTTAACAGAAACACGCGGATCCTCCCCAGGTCGGGTCACACATGTGCGGGTTATGCCTTAAAACGACATCGTTTTGTTCTTATTGAATTAAGCCAAAACGACACCGGTTTATTATTGTTATATAAGCCAAAATTCAGCTTAAAAAATCATTTTAACCCCGATTTAAAAAAAAAATCTGAAAAATCCTCTGAAAGAGGAAAAGAAAAGGGCCTCCGGGCTCCGTTCGGCCGAGCCTCGGTCATCGGCCATCCCTCGCGCCCACGTGCCCACGTGCCACCATCTATGCCACCGTGTGCGGCTGTCGGAGGTTAAAAAAAACCTCGTTTTTTCGGCGCCAATCGAAAGGTAAAAACCCTTTTTTGGTTTATTTTCAGTAGTATTTGCAAAATAATAAAAACTTGTATGTATTTAAAAAAATAAAAAAATAAATGAAATAACAGTAAAAAAATCACCTTTCTTTGATTTTAAAAAACTATTTGTATATTCCTGTATTTGTGTAGTATGCGTAGGTCCGATTACAATATTTGGTTCTGTTTTTATAGCCTAAATGTAAAAATAGGAAATACATTGTTTTTATTTCTTGCCATGCTTGTTGCTGTTTGTTTCCTTTTGCAGATGAGCACGAGGAAATCTCGATGGAGGGCGCACTGGATTCGCATGCCGATTACGGCGCGAAACGAGGGGTTTGCCTGGCTGTGCATGGGGCTTGGGGCGCTAGGGTTTGTTGGAAACCTTAGGTCTCCTGAAGCACGTTTAGGCTATTGGGCCTTTTGGGCTCCGTTAGTTTATTTGGGTCAGATGTAATGGGTTAAGGGTTTAGTGGGGTTAGGTCTGGGTTTGGGTTAGTTTAGTGATTTGGGTTAAGGGTGTAATTAGGTTTCTGGATTGGGTAATGGGTTGTGTGTTGGGCTTGTGCCAGTGGGCCACGGGTGTTATTTGTATTTTGGGCCCGAGACTTAGGCTTATTTGGGTTGTACAATGGACTGTAAACTTGGACTTTATTTTTATTTGGTTTATTGGTTTCTAATTTTTGTATATATTTGGGCCGGGCAAAAATGGGGTATTACATTATGGAGATTGAGGAAAGGAATTTGGGGATAGAAAATTTGAAACAAAATATATCGGCAGCTGCCAATAGGCAAGCTGACCGAACGCCATGAAAATTATATGTTGGAATGTCCGTGGATTGGGAGCCACCAACAGTGAGTAGAATTCGGCACTTGCTGAAGCAACATAATCCCCAATTGGTATTCTTAATGGAGACTAAAGTCGATGGAAAGAGTATGGAAGGAATAAGAAGAAAATGTTGCTTCCCTAATGGGATTGAGGTAGGTGCAGAGGGATCTCGTGGAGGAATTTGTTTGGCATGGAAAGAAGAATTTCAGATTTGTTTGAAAACATTTTCATCGAGCCATATGGATGTTTCGATTCAAGGTGGGAGTGCTAATGATGAGTGGAGGTTTACTAGCTTCTATGGCTCACCGTATATGCAAAATAAAATAGCCTTGTGGGATCTATTGAGGTCTTTGAGTAAAGAGCAGAATTATCCTTGGCTAGTATGTGTGGATTTTAATGAAATAATGTATTCTTTTGAAAAAAGTGGCGGTCAGTCAAGAAAGGAAAAAAGAATGGAAGCTTTTCGTGGAGTCTTAGAGGAATGTCAATTGATTGATGTGGGATACACGGGGGTATGGTTTATGTGGGAAAGAGGGAATATACCGGAAACGAATATCAGAGAAAGATTAGATAGAGGGGTTGTGAATGAAAAATGGATGCAGCTCTTTCCTAGAGGCAATATTCATCATTTGACGTCTTCATTGTCAGATCATTGCCCTCTTCTTATTAACACAACAATTGAAAATAGTTTCAAGGGGGCCAAAAGTTTCAAATTTGAGTCATGGTGGATAATGGAGAATACAATAGAACATGTGGTGAAGGAGATGTGGGAATTATCAACCGGATCGATTTTTGAAAAGCTCAAAAGGTTACAGATAAAGCTAACAGGCTGGGGAAAAGAAATTAAAACAGAAGGGACTGGAAAGTTTAATGGAGAAGGAGAGAGATGACGAGACATTAGTAAAAATTATTGACACTAGAATTCAACTCAATTTAGAGATCGATAAAGACGAAAGATATTGGGAGCAACGAGCTCGAATTAATTGGCTCCATCTAAGGGACAAAAATACTACCTTTTTTCACAAATCTACTTCTATTCGTAAACGAGCTAACACAATATGTAAGCTAGACACAGATGATGGTAGGGTGATTACGGATGAACCAGAAATTAAAATGGCAGCAACACAGTACTTCCAGAATTTATTCTCATCCAAGGGAGTGGGGTATCTTTCTTATCTTTTATCAGGTATTGAGAAGAGCATTACAGTAGAGGCAAATTCAATTTTATTGGAAAAATATTTAGTTGAGGAAATCTATTCGGCATTAAGAGAAATTGGGCCAACGAAAGCACCGGGTTATGATGGCTTTGCAGCATTATTTTTTCAAAAATTCTAGCACATTGTGGGACCAGATGTTGAAGCGTTCTGCTTGGGTGTCTTGAACGATGGTAAGGATTTTGACTCCTCAAATGTAACTGATTTAGTGCTCATTCCAAAAATCTCTAACCCTACAAGCCTAGTTAATTTTAGACCAATTAGTCTATGCACCGTCCTATATAAAATTATAGCCAAAGCAATTGTAAATCGCCTTGAGAATTTTATTGGTAGATGTATCGACAGAGCTCAAAGTGCATTTGTACTGGGTAGATTGATTTCCGATAATGTGCTGATTGCTTATGAAATTTTGCACACACTACGCCAGAAATGTACGGGCAAAAAGGGTCTCATGGCAGTGAAGTTAGATATGAGTAAAGCTTATGATAGAGTTGAGTGGATCTTTTTAAAGGAAGTAATGATTAAAATGGGATTTGCAAAGGAATGGGTGACACTAATAATGAGATGCATATCTACAATGTCCTATATAGTGAACATTAATGGGAGTAGGGGAAGGATTTTTAAACCTATGAGAGGACTTGGCCAAGGTGGCCCACTCAGTCCTTTTTTGTTCTTGATGTATAGTGAAGGACTTTCATCATTGATCAGATTGGCCATCAAAAACGGATCGTTAAAAGGAATTAAGGCTAGTAGAAGGAGACCGACAATTTCGCATCTTTTGTTTGCAGATGATTGTATCTTGTTTGGAGAAGCTACAAAAGAAGGAGCAAGGGTTTTAAAGGAAATTTTGAGGATATATGAAAGTTGTTCTGGCCAATGTGTAAACTTTAATAAATCGGTGACCTTTTATAGTTCTAATACAACAGAAGAGGTTAAAGATGTAATCTATAATGAAATGGGTGTGAGAAATTCGATCAATATGGAGAAATATTTAGGTCTCCCAAATGTGGTGGGCAAATGAAAAAAAGGAGGCTTTTCAGAATATTAAGGATAGGGTGCAGCAGAGAATAGGTAACTGGAGTACTCGGTTCTTATCGCAAGGGGATAAAGAGGTTTTTATAAAATCCATGCTACAAGCAATACCTACATAAGCCATGACATGTTTTCTTTTCTCAAGTTCCCTTTGTGGGGATATTGAGAAGATATTTGCCAGATTCTGGTGGCAAAAAGGACAGGGAAAGAGAGGAATACATTGGTGCCAATGGAGAGCTTTCTGTCAGCCTAAAGATGAATGAGGAATGGGGTTCAGAAATTTGGCCCAATTCAACATTTCATTGTTAGCTAAACAAGGCTGGCGAATGATTAATAATCAGAATTCTTTAGTATCGCAAGTGTTTAAAGCTAAATATTTTCCGAATGAGCATTTTTAAACTCTAAATTGGGTAATTCTAGCTCTTATGTGTGGAAAAGTATTTGGGAGGCTAGAGGAATCCTAGATAAAGGGCTTTGTTGGAGAGTGGGTACAGGTTTTAATATTTCCATTAATGGCGATACTTGGATCCCAGATGCGATTAATTTCAAATTAACTATGGTGATTAATTCTATGCGTGATTGCAAAGTAAACGAGCTGATAGATAGTAATTCTAGGCTATGGAAAAGAGAGTTGATAGAAAATATCTGTAACACCCCAAATCTGGCCTAGAAGTTAGGCCCGAATCTGGCATGTCACATTGAAGTGTTTTTACGAAAAACCTTATTTTTCATTGAAAACCCTTCTTAAGAAATTTGAGTAAATTCTAGTTTAAAGTTCTTTTTCAAACGGCTTGTGTTAAAAAAATCAATCTGTCTTTCTATAAGTTAAAAATTATTTTTAGAAAGATCATTTTATGCGCGGAAGCTTAATTTTGAATAAAACCCCAAAAAAATTGAGATAAACTTAGGAGAAATAAAATAAAGCGTTCAATGTAAAAAATAGCAGAGGTAAAGCCTTATTACATTCTGAAATCAAAATATTTAATAAATATAAAGAAAAACGAATAAAATAAAGCGTCTTGCTAGCTGGCCACCTCCGAGTCCCTCCATTCGTCGAACCATGTACTAGGGATTTCCTGAGAAAATAAAGAGGGGATGAGTTTCGAAACTCAGTGTGTACGACCCTCAGCAATCATTAACATGCAAGCAATCAATTGGACCTAAGCCCTAATCACAGTATCATCGTAATATATCACATATGCAATGAAGTAAAAAACCCTTCCCAATAATCCATACGCTACACAACATTTCTCGACCAACCTTATACACCTGTGGGGATTTCTAAATCGACCCACCCATCCACTACACAACAATGGTAGCCCGGTTGCGGTACTACCTAACGTTGCAGCAAAGCTGCTAATCACATATTGGGCTTTAAAAGCCAACGGTGGATCCACAGTCGTCAAGCAACCATGCGATCCTCAAATTCTTCCTCCGTACCATAATTCCCACCCATATGCAACCTAAACAGAATATCATATGAATGCTGCAATCATACATGTAACATAAATCCTACATTTAACACATAGGGGTATTTTAGTCATTTTTACTCTTAGGGCATTTCAATCATTTTTAAGTTTTATGGATTCAGTACCTACCTGGCTCGTTAACAAGTCCCCGTTGGCCAAAGTGAACAAGTACTATGCACCAGGTAGGATTCTAAAGAAGAGGAGGTGGGTCATTAAGACCGCTTAAGTACCAAGCTCTTCCTAAATCCAATCCTAGACATGCATATACCTATTACCACACTTCAACCTTATGACTTGTCCACGGTTGCATTTGTGTTTTTAAGTTTTATGAATGTTTGGCAGTTAACAGATATTAAGCCCAAACCCATATACAAAGCCCATTCTCAACCATATGGCCCATTAGGCCCAAGTCATAATCGTATGGCCCATTAGGCCCAAATCCATTTCAAATCATGTAATATGCATGACTAACTCAATTCATATAACAAAATCAATAAATTTCACAAAACTTAGCCTTAGGGCCCATCCAGCCCATTTAGCCACTTTCGGCATTTCAACTTTTCGATATTGCCGATATCGTGTGTGTAGTGTTTGTACACATCTGATTGACAACCTGCACTACACTATCCTCAGCCTTGACCTACAATCAAAACCACTTTTGAATCAATTCCAAACCCTACTATAACTTTATCAAATCCCGAAGCCTTATTATAGCCTTACCGTGTACCTTTGGCTTTTCTAGCCTTTCCCTTAGCAATTAATCCTGAATATTCTTAGATCTGCACCAATACACACATATTATCAACATCAAGTGACTCGTATTCCACACGAGTCACCCCTATCAACCATATTTATATTCGGCCACCTATGAAACCGAAATTTAGAGTGAGTACGCTTACCATTTGCTAGGATCCTTACACCACTTGAAATCTTTAAACCCGAAACTAATCTCCAATCTTGCGACCTAGATCTCTACTGAGTGTGCAATCGCCTTTTAACCACTTGATTAAGGGTTGCAAATTACAAAAACAAGTTTATGATGAAAGAAAACAAAAGAAATCGGTAAGAGGACGTGGGTATTCAGCTTTTAAGAAATTAGGGATGGTGTTCGGCTTTTGCAGAGAAAAAAACACAACTCTATGGATTTTTGGTAAAAGGATGAAAGGGAGAAGAGAATTCGACAAGAAAAGAAGAAAGAAGAGAAGAAAAAAAATACAAATCGGCACTTGAGGAAAAGATGAGAAATTTGGCATTAGCCTAGGATCCCAAATTCGGCACATATTTATAGCCCATAGCCTCAATTCCCAATTCAGCTCCATCACTTTTCCCTTCTCATCTCCTCGTTTTTCTCCCTGATAACTCCCCAATCTATTTCCTAAATTTTCTCTTCTGATTACCTCTCTGAGAGTCCAGCTTCACGCCACTACCAACCTTCTAAAAGGGCCAAAATTAAACTCCTAAAAATACTAAGCTAGGATCTAAAACTTAACCAAGGCCCAATACTTTTAGACCTAAAATTCGGGGTGTTACAATACCTTCGCAGAAGAAGATGTGGAGCGAATCCTTCGAATCCCTTTGGCACGAACACCCCAAGACGATTTTCTCACATGGGGGGTGAACCTTCAGGCGAATTCTCGGTACGTAGTGCCTATAAACTATTAGAAAGTAATGTTGCAAATCCTAGAGCTTATACTTTACAGAACATCTACAAGAAATTTTATAAAAAACTATGGCTCCTAAATATACCCGGAAAAATAAAAATTACAATTTGGAGGCTTTCATGGAATTTTTTGCCCACGCAGGTAAATTTGATGCACAAGAAGGTAACAAACAATGCAAGCTATCCTCGTTATGGAGAGAAGACCGAAACAACCGATCATGTATTTCGGGAGTGTCCTGTTACAGTTGAAATGTGGTCCGAATTAACATTTCAGCATATGCTTCGGAATCAAAATATGGACTTAGAGCAGTGGCTTACTTGGGTTATTGAGCAGCTAAATCCATGGCAATGTAGTATTTTCTGTTGCACAATCTGGGCCATTTGGGGTGCTCGAAACAAAAGAATCCATGAAAATAGAATTAGTACGAGTAAGGAAATAACAGGCTTTGTTAATAAGTATATTACAGAGATAACAGACGACATAGAAAAGAATTCAGTCAGACTAACAAAGAATATTGGATGGAGATTCCCACCTGAAACGTTTGTTAAGATAAACTTTGATGGAGCGTACAATGGAAGGCAAAATCTGGCAGCCTCAGGTATTGTGGTTAAGGATGAGGAAGGAAGAGTACTATTATCACACTCGAAGATACATCAAGAAATCCCTTCTGTTTTTGCCGCAGAAGTTGTAGCATGCTGGGAAGCAGTAAAAGTTGGAGTCGAAAAGAAGTGGCGACACATTATCATTGAAGGAGATTCCCTCGCAATAATAAAAAAATGCAAGTCAAATAGTCAAGATCGGTTACTGATAGGGGCATTTATTCATGATATTAAACATAAAATAGGTGGATCTAACTCTATTCAGTTCGAACATATGCTATGTAACACCCCTGTCCCGTAACCGTCGCCGGAATAGGTAAGGGGCATTACCGGACTTGTAACTCAGATCAAAATCAGTAAACTTTATAAACTTTACAAACACAAAACAGTTCTATAATCATTCATCCAATCCTGCTTTAAAGCTCATATAACCATACATACATTCATTTAGGATTAGATTGAAAACATGTGAAAGATAGGGAGAACATTTGAGAAAATTTTCAAGATAGGGACACACGGCCGTGTCCCTAGCCCGTGCATACCAACACGGTCGTGCTCCACTAGATACGCCCAATTCACTCAGACCGTGGCCAACACTGCCAAATCCCACACGGTTACTAGACACACCTGTGTGTCCAGGCCGTGGCCAACATTGTAAATTACCACACGGCTACCGGACACGCCCGTGTTTAGGCCATGTGCAAAATTACCTAAAACATTTAAGGTGCAAGGGTTACACGGCTAAGTCACACACCCATGTGCTTTGCCCGTGTGGCACAATGTAGGCTTGGTTTAAGCTATTCTTGCCACCCAAAATGGGTCAATCCCTACAAGCAAAACATAGCCATATAACCACAACATTTCATGCATAATTGACAACCATTCAACACCATATAAACATATAGTGAACCATTTCAAACACAATTTCCAAACATTATTCATCATCTAAACATGTACCAAGTATGCATCATTTTCTTAGCTAACCAATTCAAACATTGCCATATAGAACACATCAAATTGGACATTCAAAATGGATTAAACATTTACAAAGCAAACCATATCTCATAGCTTGAATTAGTACCAAAACATATCATTTTCATTAATAAGCTAACCATAAACATAAACTTAGTAACTAGCCTATACATGCCATGACCCCTTTCAAAACAAAGGTCCAAAAGTACCAAAAAAGCTATTTGGATAGCGTGATGATAATCTCTGACACGTCCAAATATCGAGCTAGCTTCCGAATCTATAAAACAGGGGATAAATAAACAAAGTAAGCTTCAAAAGCTTAGTAAGCCCTTATAATTATAGAAATTAAACCTTACCGAATCAATAAGATAAGTATATTAACAATGCCAATTCAATTCATATACTCAAGTTGCCTATTTCACAAGCATACACTTGTTAGTCCATGTAATCTTATAAATCATTCATGTACAAAATGAAACATTCATACATCATAAGCACAAGTTCATTTCTTTGTACATGTAATTCATATCATATAGTCTATGTAAGTTTCATATCTTATATAACATATAATACATATGTCTTATAAATTCTCATGTAATGTATCGGAAATTGCCCGTTGAACCCATAAGAACTTCGAGGGATACTCAGGTGATACACACACAGTGTATATATGAATAACCTAAAATCTATCAATGCATCATGTATGCTCTTTTGAGCCTGAAACGGTAAGCCCGAAGGCTGAACATGTAATCTCGTAGGATGATTGGTAAGCCCGTAGGCTGAACGGTAAGTCCGAAGACTGAACATGTAATCCCAAAGGATGAACATATAGCTCATAAGCTGTGGTGAGTCCGCAACAAATGCAGGAGCTCGAACCACCCTGTAGCCCTAGTGACATGTCACTCGTATCCTACGACTTTCTATGGTTCAAACGGGACTCGGTACTCAGATCATATTTGTAATCTTTAAACATTTCCATGTCATTTCATATATGTATAACCAATATGCAATTCAATCCAATAATCTCACACATCCACTTGACAGTTAAGCAATAGTTATAAACATATTCAAATTCAATTCTAATTATACGAACTTACCTCGGTTTAGTCGAATCTCGAGTCTAGTCGTCTACCTTTCTCTTTCCCCGATCAAGTTCCGGGATTCGATTATCTTGATCTATATTAATGCAAATTTAACTTTTTAATCACCAACATATTCAATTTAGTTCTTAAACATGTATTTTGCCATATTTGCAATTTAGCCCCTATACTTCCAACTACTTTGCAATTTAGTCCTTTTAACACAAAATAGCAAATTACACAATAAGTCCCTCAATTCACTATAGCCGAATATCCCTATACCTTACACAAGCACATATCTTTCATAAAATCACATCTCTAACCACATAATTTCTATTTCTTTACAAATAAATCCTTGAAACTCATTTTCATAAAAAATTACTTTATAAAACTTTTATATTACCAAATAAACATCAATAGTTCACCATTTATCATCAAAATAACATGTATTCATCAATGACATTTTTCAAAAACACAACCAATTTTAGAAATTGAGGTATGGGCCAGCTAGTATACGAAGCAACGATCTCAAAAATGTAAAAATCATTAAAAACGGATCAAAATCGTACCTTAATTGAGCAAAATGCTAGCCGAATGAAAGAAAGCTTTTAAACCCTTAATTTTGTTTGAGAATTCGGTGGAAGAACAAATGAAATAAGGTGAAATTTTGTTTTATTTTAACTATTAAAACATATAATAATCAAATACCAATATTAACATTTATAAAACCATTTATAAATCATATATCATAAGGACATAAATGGCCACTACCATTTAACATGATAAAATAACCATTTAAGGACTCCCATTTTAAAAGCCATGATCAAATAAGTCATTTATGAAATAGAACTCCTATTTATCGCTTTATACGATTTAATCCTTTTTACCGAATTAACTATTTAAACGACAAAATTTCTATACAAAACTTTCACACCATATATCTATCATGTTGTAAAACATATTAAAGCAATAAAAATAACATTTTGACTCGGTTAAGTGGTCCCAAAACCACTCGTTTCGATTAGGGTCTAAAATGGGTTGTTACACGCTAAGATCTGCAAATGGCCTCGCTCATCTACTAGCTACAGAAACTTTAAAGAAAAATGAAGAAGTGTACCTGGAAATGGCAGTCCCTGAATATGCTGAAGAGCAATGAAGAAGGGATTGGAAGCATGAGCCAGGCTGAAGAGAGAATGGAGAAGAAGATAGAAGAAAAGGAAAGCTTCAAAAAAGAAATGAAAGGGAAATTGAGAAGAAAAGCTTTCTGAAAGATTGAAATCAGTAGATTTGATTGTTTGAAATGATGGAATGATGGAAGCCTGATTTCGAAACGTTCTGATTGGGCAAAAGAAGAGGCGCATTTATTGTTGATTCTAGTCTCTTTTGTTTTAATATCTAGATTTTTTTGATTATGCCGGTTGGTTTTATTTTAGGATAGGTTTTTAGTTTTTGGGCCTCTTGTTTTAAGGTCCATTTAAGTTATTAATTTTTTAAGAATATGAACCCTTTTGTATTTCGTTTTGATGTTCAAATAAGCCCAATAAGTCTTTATTTCAAAAAAAAAAACTTTGTATAGGTAACTACACAAAAATAGTATTGTTCCTATTTTGGCCACTTTAAATATTTTTTTTTCCATTTAGTAATTTTAATTAAGATAATTACTCGACTTGGTCATTTCTGTTAAAAAATTCGTTAATCCACTAATAGATTGTTGATGTGACATTTTTTTTTTACTTTTGACTAAAGCTAGGGACTTATATATAATTAGTCCTAAACATTTTTTTTTAATTGCAACATGAAAATTTTGATAGTGACATTATCAACACTTGAATCCTCTTTAAGAAAAGGGAATCCAACATGACAATAACGAACCATGATTATGATCCACCCCTTTTCGATGAGCCCACCTGTCAACGTAACACTACCACCACCCTACCACCACCACCAATAGTGTCACCCATGTCACTATGTATAGCTCACAGAACTCTACGTCATCAGTTACTTTGGTTGTGACCTCGAAGTTGGTGCCAATCCCTGCCAGCATCTTCAAAAATTATTGGAAGACTACAAACAGACAAGGGCGTAGCCAAAATTATTTTTAGGGGGTTAGAATTAAATTATATATTTTTACTATAGTAAAAAAATATAATTTCACCATTTTAATAGCCTATATCTTTATAATTTTTAAAGGATTAAATCAAAATTTTATCATTTTTGGGAGGTCAAAGTGCAATTTACCATTACTAATTTAAAATTTTATAAATTATAAAGGGGCCTAAATGAAAGACATTTCATTTTAGGGGGCAGGGCCCCTCCCATCCCTCCGAACCCTTCTGAACACCCAAAATTGCTCATTATGCCACAAGTCATCAACGCTCACACCACTCCGTCGGAGCTCAAGCACGACTGTCACTATGATGGAAAGGAAAAGGCCGAGAAATAGAATGCTTGCCAGGTTTGAGAGTTGGTCATCAATGTGAAGCAAGAAATATAAGTAAAATTACCTGCATTAAGTAAAAAAACAATAGAATAGATAGTTACCGTTGATATGACGAAATTTCCTTGCGAGAAGATGAATTGCTAGCAATTACAGTAAGCAATGAGTGGAAGAGATGTAAATGGATAGACAATAGTGTTGATGCATGCCATCCTTTGAAGACATTTTAGACAACGACCCCCAAAGCGATGCCATTGGGGGCAATGCCTACAAAGGAAAATTTCCACAAATTCAAGAGCCTATCAAATAACCTGGTGCAACCCATTAGACAAGTTGGTGGGTGCATATCTTTTGAATGCAAGCCCTAAGGGCTTGTAGTAAATTGATCTCCATCCTTGACAGTAGGATGGCCGATGGTGTTATGCTGGCAGGTGGGGTCATAGTCATGGTCATAGTTCGTCGTCGTTGCATTGGATTCTTTCTTTTTAAAGAGGATTCAAAAATTCATGATGACACCATAGAAATCTTCATATTGCAACTAAACAAATATATATATATATATATATATATATATTAGACTAATTACTAGCTTTAGTCAAAAATACAAAAAAAAAAAAAGCCACATTAGCAATTTGTTAGTGGATTAACGAATTTTTTTAATGGAATTGGCCAATTCGAGTAATTATCTTAATTAGAGTGACTAAATTGACTAAAAAAAGAACATTTAAAGTGACCAAAATAGGAACGACACGATTTTAGGATGACCTGCGATGTAGTTTAACCTAGAAATAATTAAAGCACTTTACATTTTTTTTAATTTTCTAATCAAAATTGTATCTAGATAAAAAATTCAAAATTTTTTAAAATTACAATTTGAATAAATTATTTAAATTCATATATGAAACAATTGTTTAAAATTAGATGCAGATATTTAATTAAAGTTTAAGAATATTTGAACAAAAAATTAATACGCAAACATTATTTAAATATTTATGAACTACTTAAAAGTAGTCAAAACAAAAACATTATTATTGAGATACAATTATTATAATAGTAAAAAGTTTTAAAACAGATAATTAAAATTAAAATTTATTTTTAAAAATTGTACTTTTCAATGTACTTAAAAATTATATTTTTAATTATAAAAATGTAAAACATGTTTTTAAAACATGTAGATTCAATTCAAATTTATAAATTTGAATATTAAAAATAATAATTTAATTATTTTAAAATATTGGGAAAGATTTTAATTTTTTAAGATTGAGATATGTTAATTTTTAAATTTGAATATTAAAAAAAAATTAAATTATTTAAAAAATATTGAAAAAAATAAATTTAATTTAAATATTTAAAATTGGTATATAATATTTCACATCCTTCACATTGAGATCTAATTTTTTTTAATCTTTCACGTATAAATTAATGTTAAAAATCATGTTTATTTAATTAAAATAATTTAATAAATAAATCAAATATATAACTCAATATATAGTTTATAAAAAAATATGAATTTTTAAATTATACAATTTTTAAGTATCTTTTCATTTTTCAAATTTTAAATATTGTTTTAATTATAAATACATATATTAAAAATTTTAACAAAAATATGATATATTTATATTTAAATATTCAAATTATGTATTCAAAATTTTTACCACAATTTAACAAATCAATATAATATATTTAAATTAAAAAATACACATGTAAAAAAAATTAGTATATATTACATAATAATGTACATTTGCATTAACCTTTTTTTTTTTTTTTACATAAATAAAAGAAAGCACCAAGTGCCTTAAATCAACTTACTTGTACATAGTAGCACCTAGTTTATCTTCCAGTAGCAATCTCCTAACCTGTAAATTAGGAATTTCAATGTTATCTAATTCTGAATTAGAATAGGGGTAAGAGCACACTAACCAATCGGTCACCTTATTACCTTCCCTTGTAACATGTTGGAACTTCACAAATTGAAAGGAACCACATACTTCTTGTATCTTCCGAACGAGTGTCTCTGATGAAATATTCTCTAATTTCTCCTTAACCATCTCCAAAGCATGCAAGCAATTATTCTTAATAACCACTTTACTATAGTTCTCGGATCATGCTACTTCTAACCCATGTAAAATTGCCCAAAATTCAAAATTAATTATGGATCCCTTCCCAATGAATCTTCTAAAGCCATGTATCCAATTTCTATATGAATCTCAAACGACACCATCGATTGCCGATCCATTACTACAAGCCGATCTATCTGTATTAATTGTCATCCAGCTCGCACTAGGTGGCTGTCATCTACTATGTAAAATTCGACTACCTCTCGTTACACCACACCATCTTGCATTGTTACATATATTAATGGCAAAACACTTGACACTCCTCATTACCATCAGAATGCTGAAAAACCCATTTGTTCTTGATTTTCCATAATAACCAACATATGATAGTAAACACCACGTTACATTCAATCTTCCTATCTTTCTAAATCGCTTTCCATAAAAAAAATTAAAACTATCATGAATTAAAAAAATTAATACAAAAATTGAATAAAATATTTATCATTTATTTATCTTAACATTGGAGTTAAAATATCTGAAACTATATAATTGTTATTAACCCATGCATAATGTTATTTCTGTAAACCGCTTATACATTAATTTACGTTCAAAATTCCAAATTCTTTTAGGTTCAAAATCCATAATTATTTATTAAAATTATTAGTATTTATTAAAATGACAAATTAATATTTAAAAATTTTTAACTTCATTTACGTTCAAAAATCATAAGTCCCATAAAATATAAAATATTTTTATAATGATTATTTATTAAAATCATTGCTATTTATTTAAATCATAATTATATTTTACTTATAATTTTCAAAATTTTAACTAAAAATAAATATTTGATTATATTATATGTTTACAATCTACAGCATTTACAATCTAATTTTAATATTATATCTAAATTATGTTTTAAATTAAATTTAAGTAACTTTTAAAAATAAGTTCACAAATTAAATTAAATTGTAAATATTTCTTATCATTACAATTAAAATAATTATAAATATAATTTTCTATAAATCCTTTTTTATATAAAATTTTTCTATAAATCCTAATTATATAAAATTAATTTCTTTATATTTTTTGCAACATATAACTTTTATAATGCAGTTTTTTTAGTGAGAGAAGATGTTATTAAAGAATGTTAGTTTTAGAGAATATTAAACAAAAAGCTTATTATATAAAAAAAAATCTTGTAACAATCAATTAAGTTACTAATTAACTATATGCAATTAATTAAGCCTCTAAATCACAATTTTTGTGTAAGTCCTTGACAGAGTTCAAATTACGTTGATTCAGATTTTCTAGTCCACGTGGCAAAATATTAGTGGATGAGAAAATTTATTCAAAATAGAAAATAAGGACTTGGAAAAAGAAAAATGATAATGAAAATTAAATCCTTTTTACTTTTTTGGAAATTAATCTCTTTTTCTAGTTCTTTTTAACTTTTCTTTTTAATTTTTATATTATTACTATTTTCGTTTTCCCTTTTCCTTTTTTTTCTCTTCTTATAACCCTATTCGCCGTAGTTAAGATTGTCACCTCACCACCGTCGAAGCCTTGACTAGAGGCAACCAAATAATGACACCAATTAAATCTTCTTAACACCCCAGATACAAATGGGCTCAAATTTTCCAGAAAATATCTTGAAATGCCTAAGATTAAAACAAAAAATTCAAATCTCTCCTTTTTGATATACTTTTTCAACTGTTAAATCAGACTAGTATTTCGATTGTGTCTTCACCATGAAATGGGCTCACTCCCTACCTCCTGGATTTTCAAACAGAGCTTTGTTGCCACAAGAACTGAGCAATTTGGAAAATAAGAGGTTTTGAGTCTCTTTGATTTTCTGCTTTTCACTTTTCTTTCTACAGATTTCACTTTTTTTTTTTTGTTTTGGATTGTGAGGATTTAAACTGTTAGGGTTTTGTGAGGGTTTTTTTTTAATGAGGTTCAGAGATTGTGGGTGACGTTGAGGATTAGCTTAGGCTTGGCTATCATGGTTGGTAGTAGTGATAAAGAAAAAAGCAATGGGGTTAGTGATGGATGGGAAAAATGGTGACTTGGTGTGAGAAAGGTGTCTTCTTGGTTGTTTAGGATGGTTTTATCATGGTGGGCTCGAACAATTCGAATCAAACACAAAACTAGAAATAATTTTCTTTTCTTTTGGGTGAAAACTAAAATTCCCTTCTCAAATAGAAATCGACAAAATTGTTATTCTGAAAAAATAGATTTAATAGTTGAGAATAAATTCTCTCTATTTTTTAGCAGAGTAACAATATCTTAAAGTTGTGTAAATAGCCTTACCAGTGCCATCTATTTATAGGGAGAGAAGGTAAAATCCTTATTAAATTGTAGAAGTTTATTTCAACTAGAAAAATGAAATCTTAGTTTAACTAGGATGTAGGGGGTGGCAACCAATGTTAATAATACTAGGGTTTGTTGTGTCACACCCAAATCCAGCAGATCCGAGAAGAGGTGTGTAGATGTGAAGTTATTTGTTTGGCATAGTATAGTCCACCAATTAATAATCTTCAGGCAGATTAGATTTTGGCGTAAAGTATTCACCGTAGAAGTAATTAAGGATTTTGTCTCAGGTTATTCTTTTGTTTAAGAAAAATTATGACAAGCAAAGAGTAAGCTTGGTAAGAGTTACTGTTAAAAGAATAATAAGCCTAGTTTCCTGAGCACTGTGCTAATTGGGTTTTGTAACATGATTTGGTTAGGAGCTAACTAAATTGACTAGTCAAATAACATTTGTACATGATTTTCATTTATATTTCTTCAGGATTTTGTCATCCATTTATTAGGAAAAATTTTGGATACAATTGACACTTGTCAAGTTCCACTAAGGGGAGACTGGATATATATATATATATATATATGGTAAGAAGAGTTTGTCTAGATGGTTTTTCTTCATTCAATATTACTCTCTGGTTCTTCTTAAACTTATATGTTCTCTTCTTTATTAATCTGGAAGCTAAGGCTCTTGAATTTAATTAGTGGATGTTCCACCTCATGGTAAGTCTGATAGCTCTATATATTAAGTTTTTGAAAGAATAAGGATGTTAAGAAGCATATGAATAATAAGTTGTGAATAAGAGACCCTGCATGGGGTCATATGTAATTAAGATAATAGTAAATTATATGTAAATGGGTTTTAATGGTGGTTCCATGTTATTTAAGTAGTTGTTGCTGTTGGTTTAAGAATAGTGTTTGGGTTTAAAGCTTCAAGCTACAGTATAGGTGAGTCACTATCTTGGCTCCTGCATGTGGACTATCTAATTAGAGATATATGATGATAATATCTCAAACAACTAGTAAGTGTGTATGCAAAGTAATGTGAAGATTCTGCATGAGTAAAGATGATATTTGTGAGGTACTATTTGGGTAAGAAGTTATTTAAGTTCGCTTGTGATATCTAATATGAGAAAGTAAGAATTAATTAGTTATGTGAACAAATTTGGGTAAGTAAATTTTGAGTAAAACATCTATTTCTTATCCCTTTAGTAGGGATGTTATATTTCTAACCAGACTGATAGATCACGATATGAAGATATGCGTAAGTCCATGTGGTAGAAACCCATGGCATTATATAATAATGAAAATACTCATGGTGTTGCCTCTAGTGAGATGAAGATTGGATTGGCAGATCACAACATGAGGATGTGTAAGTCCATGTGGTTGAGACTTATAGCATAATTTGATAATAAAAATACTCATGGTAATGCCTTCCATAATATGTAAATTAGACTAACAGATCATGACATGATTTGCTAAGCCTTAGTGGCATACTCTGTGTAGCCTTTATGGTGAATTTGCAACACCTATGTGGCATTTTAGGGATTGTAACACCCAGGTTTGGTAGGCCTAAGGTTTTGGCATATAGTAGTAGAATAGTCTATCTGGCAAAATGAAATCCACCCAATAACTTATTATGGTGTATACGTATGGGCGTATTGTAACCGCCACATTAATGAGTAAACATTTTTTACAAATATATTTTGTTATGTTAAGGATATGTTTGTGTTATGCGATAAAGAGTAAGTATGGATTGAGTTACCACTAAGGGTATAATATGTCTGGTTTGTATGGAATATACTATGCTAGTTAGATTTAAGTAACATGGTTAGAAATCAACTAGATAGCTTAGCTTGATAATTACGAATGCAATGTACTTATTTATATTTCTCTAGGAAATTGTAAGTCATTAAGAACGAAAATTCTGAAATGTATGACACTTGTTAAATTCCACTAAGTAAGTTCAGTCATATTTATATGCATAAGATGAGTTCTAAAGGAGGTTCTTCTTTTCTTCTTCTTCTTCCTTAAGTGGTATTCACTAATTCCTTCATTAAATTTGAATGTATCTCTTCCTCGATAATCTAGAAGTTATGATTCTTTAACGATGAACAGTTATTCCATCTCAAGGTAAGTAATTTAGCTTTGCATGCTAAGTTCTGAATAAGTAAGTCTGTATGTGGTATTTGAACAGTAAGTTGTAAGTGCAAGGTTCTGCATGAGGTTGTCAACGATTGAAATAATAACTAAATTGTATTGTATTGTATTTTCTAAATTGTATTGTATTTTCTTATAAAATTTATTCTAAATTTGGATCAATGTTATTTTGAGCTTATGAGATTCTGAAATAAAATGATATGGAATTCACATGAATGGTCTATGGAACATCACTAGTATGGGTATTTATGGTATCAAATCAGGGTATGTATGAGTGTGAATTTAATGGTATCCTGTTCTGTAGCCAAACATATATGTGTCCGCGCGTAACAAAACCGTTTGAGATAATTGTATGTGTTAAAGAATGGATTGTTAAAAGCGGAATCCAAGGATATGTTCTATTTAAAAATATATGCGTGTTAAAGAGATGCAGGAAAATCTTTGGAAGGATCGTTAGTTAGTTAGATAAGGAAGATATGATTATGATAAGAGCATGATAGTTGGCGTATATGTGTATGTTAAAACTGTAGTGATATTCGCCCAAAACAAATGGTCCAATAGAATGGCTGGTGCACAGTAATTCATAGAAGAATGTAAAATATCAATTAACGTATCTTTGTAATAAAGTTCAAGAAGTACTATTGTACTTACAAGGTTTGTTTTTGTTAAACAGGTATATAGGAATAGACTTCGCCTGAAGGGACAACGCTAGGAATATGCTAAGATAGTGTCAAAATGGGCTATTATGCATGTAACGGAAAAGTGACGTAGGAAAACACATATTAAGATTTTAAATGTTGTTATTATTAAATAGTTTTAGCATTAGGGATTAAATTGATAGATTTTTAAGCTTGAAATGAAAAAGGATTAAATTGTAAAACAAATTGTAAATTTTGAGTAATAGGGACTAAATTGTGAAAAATTTGAAATTTAAGTGTTTAATTGAATATAGGGAGTTAAATTTAGGTTAAAGTGAAATTAGTATAAAAATATAGGGTTAATTGTGAAGAATAAAAATTAGTCTCAGTTTAAGGACTAAATTGGAATTTAAGCAAATGTTGAGTAAAAATTAAAATAGTCAATGTGAAATTTAATTGTATTGTATTGATGTATTTTAATTGTTTTAATTTCGTACCTAACGTCATACCAGAATCCTCAACTAAAAAGAGGAAGGATAAAATCGACATCAAATAGCTCGAAATCCACGGTTTTTATTTCTATAAATCCAAACCTAGTTGTTAATTATTGTAATTTGATTTAATGCATATGATAAGTGATTGAGGTGAGTATTTGGCATTTTGATAGTTGATTGAAATGGATTGAATTGGTATATACATTATGAATGTATTGATTTATTTGAATTGAAATGAATATATGTGCAAATATGAGAATTGAATATTGGTTGTATTTGAAATGTGAAATTAAACCCTATTAACTGTATCGGGCTGAGTCGAATATAGATGGCATGCCATAGGATAGGAAGAGTTTAGAGATTTCTTCGACTTCGAGTTGATGAGGCACTAGGTGCCAATTTGCTTTGGTTTAACTGATGAGACACTGGGTGTCAATTTATATAGCGCTGGGCGCAGTTATTACTTTGGATTTATCCAATGAGGCACTAGGTTGCGAAACTAGTGTATTGGTTGGATCCGTGTATCTGTCAGAGTCCGAGTCGTGTTAATAGGGGTACATAAATAATAAAATTCTATATTTGATATTAAAATGACATAATATGTGTAATGGAAATGAGATATTAGATGGAAAAATGAAATGTGAAATTGTTGTGAACAAAAGAAAAATATGAGTTATGTGCTCATGAATTGAATATAGAATGAGTTGTGCCATTATATAAATGCAATGTTTTTTTATTTGTGGATTTGTGGAAGCTATTTATATAGCAAGTGATGGGAGCCAAATCAAGAATGAAATCATGTGAAAAATTGAATACAATATAGAATGATGCGATAATATGTATGACTTTGAAAGGATGGTATCTTGTAATGATATGCTTTGTTATAATATGATTGAATAATTCAATTTTAGCTTTCATATATTGTTATGTCTTTAATTGTTCGGATTATAGAATTATCACTGAGTTTCACTCAGCATACGGTTTTGTTTTCCATGCGCAGGTTAGGTACTTCTCTTTTAATTGCTTATTCATTATCTAGCAATGATCCCGATCTCAAATGTGGTGATGTTTATCTTTTTGTCTTGGCATGTACCTAGGATGTATAGTTGATAGTTATTTTGTGAATGAATTATAAATGAAGTTATAAGTGTAATGTTGGTTTGAGTACATAAATGTATGTTTGTGTTTGAAGCCATAATTTGGCATGTTGTTTGAACCAGTGCTTGTTATGTGTATGTGAATATAAGTTGATGTTTTAGGATGGGTTAGGCTAAATTGATGGATTTTGGCATGTTTAAAATTTTGGTTTGAATGATACATTGATGATATGTTTTGATGATATAAAGGTGGTGCCAATGAGGGTACATTAGTTAGGCACCTAGGACGATTGTTTTGGCATGTTTTGAGTGTGTTTGATCGTGTTTTGGCATGGTCTACTCATTCAAACCATCTTTTTATACATACACTTACAGTGCATTTGGTTCACTGTAATGGAATAAGGCTATAATTGAATAGAGCTATAATTGAATAGAGCTGTAATAAGTAATTCAACTGTTTGGTTGAATGGAATGGAATATAACTGCAATAGTATTCTTGTGTTTGGTTGAATAGAATGATGTTGTAATAGCATAAGGAAAAAAAACCTAAAATGACCAGAATACCCTTAGCATAATTTTTTTAAGGTAGATGATTATTGTTATTGTTATTAAATTTTAATAAGATTATTATTGAAAATAATTTAATAAAAATAATAAATAGTTTAACCATATTTTAACATAATTATTATTAAATATAATTTAATAAAAAAATATAATTTAATAATATTCTTAATATAATTATTATTATATGAATTAAAAAATCAAAATATATAATACTATAAAAAATATATAATTTACTTTATTATTTTTAAACTGCAATACATATTTAATGTGCTAAAGTATCATTACTGAAACAAATAATTTAATTATTCCACAATAAAAAATAATCAAATATTAGAAGTAATAAATAACTCATTGCTAAAAAGTAATAAATAACTTGAGAATTATATTTCACATCCAACCATAATATTCATATATTAACAAAAAGTTACATGATTTCATTAGTTTATATGTCATAATCCATATGTTTTAAAATTTTACAACATCAAAAATTTACAAACATTGTAATGACATTCTATCATGTCATTATGCCATCCAAATATTACAAGCACAAAAAGTTACCAAAATATCAACACAACCATGATTTTTAATAGTCAGCAAGAAACCCATTCCAATCACACAGTAGAAGGTAAACTAAAGAAAATGAGCATTTGCGTTGGATGATTTGGAATTTTGCTTAATGCTCGATAGCGCTCATCCTCAGTTAGACCTTTCACTTCACATAATGTTGGATATAATTTCAGAGCACTTTTTTGAAGGGTCATTTTTGGCTTTTTATGAATTAGCACTTCGGAGGCAATACTCTTACTGATTTCAAGGCCAATGGTCTGTATATTTTCCGCCAATAAAGTGGCAGCATCATTAAATGAAGTAGAAAAACCACTTGCATCAGAAATCTTTTTTTTCTTCTTTGGAAATGTAGAATCACCTTGGTTTCTAGCTGGTTGCGATTGTGTAGCTGAAAGATCCATGTCATCCAAAGAAACATCAACTTCACATCCATGGAAATCGTTTCTTTCTTCATGAGTATTTGTAGCAGCTACATCTTCAGCATTTATTTCTTCAATAATATCAGCGGTTGTTTGAGTATCTTTTCCAGTGGCTCGATCTTTTGCGTAGATGGCAGTAAGTTGGTCATAATAAGGGAAACTCCGATATCTAAATTGAGCGGCTTCTTTATGACTCTATAAAAATGAGAAATTCATATTAGATATAAGTTTGGTCAAAATAAGATAATAAAGACATGAAATAACTCTTACATTTATATATGAGTTCCACACTACATCTTCAGCAACAACAAGCTGCCTATGCTCATCCCAACCAAAGCCGCTATTGTTTTTTCCACTAAGCATGTCATAAACGATTGACCAACCTCTTTTCAACGTCCTAATCCTCAATTCAAGATTAGTTTTAGCCTTCAACATGGCATTGAGTAAAACTAACATTTTTTCTAACTCATTTAAATAGTCGGCTTTGAATCCTGTATCCGCATTAAAGGTTCCAACATTGTGCAAGTCGACCATACAAGCAACTAACACAGCATCTTCTTCTAGAACCCATTTCCTTTTGGTTCCTCAAGAACTTTGGGAAGAAACACTTGATTGTGAAAAACCTTACATAACTATCTTAAGAAAAAACGCAAATTAAAATTAAGTTCAATATTATGCATTAAAAGGTCAACACTTTATAAAATTAAAACACATGATGGATCAAAAGAAAATAAATTATCATTCAACAATTCTAGCACAATACAAAAAAATAATTCAAATAACACCAAAGTTTCATAAACTAGATACATGAAATAATATAAACAACTTAATGTTTACTATTTTTACACTAAACCTAACTAATTTCTAGATGCTTGCCATTCATCGAACATTTGGTTGGCCAGTTCCATCCTCCAAGTAGCCCATGCATCCGATGGATGAATATTTACGATATTCAGTTTATTTTCATCTATAACATTACTAGGTAATCCTTCTCCCAACTCCTCTTCAATAGGATCAAGACTCATATATGTTCAAATAAAATTATGGAGTAAACAACATGCAATAATGATTCTATTGTGCACCCTCACAGGATAGAATGATGGACTCCTAAGGATTCTCCATCTAAGTTTTAATAACCCAAAACATCTTTCGATAACACTGTGCACTGAAGCATGTTTCATATTGAAAAATTCTTCCAGAGTACTTGGCTGGTAACCCTGACGCCACTCATTCAAATGATATCTTTGTCCTCTAAAAGGTGTAAGAAATCCCTCACAATTTGTGTATCCAGCATCAACTAGATAATAACAACCTATAAAAAGAAACTATTTGTCATGGTTAATTTTCCAAAAAAGTATGATATTAAAAATTAATTCAAATTCCTCTAATTTTGCACTTTACCATGAGGAACTTTTAGTCCATGTCTCCTACTAATGGCATCTCAAAGAACTCGTCCATTAGCAACAAAATCTTCCCAACCAGGAAGAACATAAACAATTTGCATATCAAGTGTACAAACACCTAACATATTTGTTGCTATGTCACCTTTTCGCGTTCGATAGGTTTATCAACTGTTGGAACCCTAATTTTGATGTGAGTTCCATCTAAACCACCTAAGCAATTCTACATCACATGTATAAAACCTCGGGTTAGGATACAATATTTAAATCTAAATGGACTAAATTATGTACGAGTTATATATAGAACTCACTCCAATACCTTGAACCATTTCCACATTGGGTCTATAGAATTAGCTGTAATTGGCTCTGCCTTTTTAAATAATACATCTTGTAAGCGTATAACAACATTTAAAACATTGTGAAATGATCTGCTAACGGTTTCCCTGGACCTATTAAAGTGATGCTTGATAACTTGATTTTTAAGGTGATGAGAAATAATATGTAAAAACATTGCCACTTGCTCATCAACAAGCATGTTCCTTGATGACTTCAATTTCCCTAAAGTTTGTAACATCTTACATAGTTTAAAAAAGGTAGTTCTATTGATCCTAATTTGTTCAATATAGGTCTCGTCACTAGCATATACAAGTCTTTTCACATAATCTCGTTTTGCATAAAAATCTAAAATATAAGACCTAATCCTTGGTCTATAAGTATGTAGGCTATGGATGACACCCAATGCAACTAAGAACCAACTCGCAACTGTACACATTTGCAACCATATTGTAATAGCAAGACCAATTCTTTTACGCCTCTCACTTTGTACTATTAAAGACAGATGAGCCATTACTGCAAGATATTAAAGTGTTACATATCTTCAAATCGTAATAAAAGGGGCACATTTCTCCAATACTAATTTCAATAACAGTAAAACAAAATCAAAGAATTTAATTGCCAAAGAACTTACAGTGATTCAGTGAATACAAGATGCTCAACTCTGGATGAAGGAAGCAACCAAACAAGCCAAATAAGAAGAGGAAGCAATAACAAACTGTCAAAGAAAAAATGAACAATACATATTAATAAATAGGATAAGTCTGTTTAAAATTATATTTGCTTATGTATAAGTAAATAATTTATCAAGCATTTAGTAGTGTATAATAATAATATCATTTTCAAAGTTTAAAAGTTTGTTGCAACTGAAATTCAATCTTATTTACAAAGAATTTCATGTTTATTTATATAAATACAATTATCCAAATAAATGTTTATTTAGATACTTACATTTTTTAACAATAGATATAATTATTCAAAAAAGTTTAAGAGGCACAACTTTTAATAACTAAGAAACATAACTCAATACTTATATAGTCCTTCACTTGTAATTGTTAAATCACATATAACATTTTACATGTAGTCATTGAAACATTATAAATATTTTACATGTAGTCATTTGAGATTTATAAGCAATATTCTTTATGTATATTTATTAAATTGAAAATTTTATAATAATGATATAAGTAATAAGATAAAGTAAACGAGTACATAAACTTTTGAATCATGAAATAAGATCATTATTGTTTAGATATTTTATAAATAATATTCCATAACAAAGATATGAAATAATAAAGTACTAATATATATATATATATATATAATTGTTTCACACATATATATAACTCGATACACAATTTTTAATAAAAATACATTTTAATGAATTTATAATCTTTTTTTTTGTATTTAAATAATATTTTCATTTTATTTATGGGAGTTTTTAAATTTCATTAAATAGGGCCAGGAGATTAACAAGTGTCTTAAAAAAGTATAATAAAATGTTAAAAAAAGAGATGCGTGACAATTTTTTAAAATTATTTGTGGAATAATAAAAAAACATATTATTAGTATATCAAGTACTAACCCATTATTTATTTGGCATTAGATAAAATGTAAGAATGTTAATTGAGGAAGAAAAAAAAGATTGATTTGTATAGACAACTCAGCATGTGTAAGTGATATGAAGGCATATATGCCAAAATAGTTCTTTCCTTTTCTTTTAAGGTGTAAATTGCATTTGCATTTGGCCTTTACATCTATCTCATCATCTTGATGAAATATTTTAGGGATTCTCATTACTTACATCAATCCTCATAAATGGTAAAACAAATTTTTTATATAATGCCAAAGATCTTGCTTATCAATCTTCTTTCAAACTATCTTTGCTAGCAATATTATTTGATAGTTTATATTTAAAAAGTTGCATTATTCCTCCCAATAATTATGCAAATAACAAGTTTATGCAAAACAATACCCAATAATTATTGTACGAAAGCTCTCTTGCCCAGCAGTATTTACAACTTAATCCTTTTTCTATCAAGCTCTATCATTCTTATCTTGAAGTCAATTCTGCCAAAGAAAACACGACCTTATTAAACCACATGCCCCTTGCTCAAATAATAATATACCACTACACATTTAACACATAATGGTTCCAACTAAAAAATCCAAATAAAAATAAACTTAATAAAAAACCAAAAGCAAAATGAACACTACAACAGGGCCAAACAGACACTTTCAATTTAGAAAAACTCTTCTAAAACAAACTGCAGCTAACAGTAAATTAATTCCAGGGATAAGAATGCTACACTTAAACAATGAACCTAATCCAATTTTTTGCTCATTTCCAATACATCTAGATAATCCCCGAAAGGACATAGTACAATCTCACATACATATATGTGTGTATATATATATATATATCAAAATGTATATAACACTGACAAGTGTTATTACATGCATCAGATATTCACTCTTCTTTTTTGGATGGGTTTGAGGGTTGATTTCTTGGTTTTTCTTAGTCTTACCCCATGGCTTAAGAAATAAACAAAGGTCTTACTGAAATCTTACTGAAATCTTTAACAGATTGTGCTAACAAGTGCCCTACTGACTTTATACAATGCATTGGCAATGATAAGTTATCAACTACTACATTCAATATAATGTTATGACCATAAATAGAATATTAACTAAGTTTAAAGATTTTCTTAAGGTGACTTGTTAGCAAACCCATCTTTAATATCTAGTTCACTCTAATCTAACAAAAAATCAGTAGTAATAGAGTTTAGATTGTCCCTTTGTACAATTATTAGGTCCATCCTTCAAAGCTAAAGAGAATACATACACAAACATATACATACAAAAACAAAAACTGTTTGACATGGCAAATCCAACAAAACTAGAAACACAGACATATAAAGAAAAACAAATAAAGTTTTATTACCATTGAAAGAGATGGAGCTGATATTATATGCTAATTATTATTCCAAGATCAAGGAACTCAAAGCCCTTGCCTAAAAAATAAGTTAAGGAATCAGCTATTTCTCAGATATAAATGTATTTCAGACCTACCAGTCAGATGGATTAAATTGAAGAAAAATGGTAAAACCAGTTCCTTTTAATATGAATTAATTTGACTTCATCGAATCACAATGCGTTAGCATATTGCCCTTCCCTTACTTAACTACATGTATTTAAAACTCTATTACTAAATTCTCCCTAAAGGCTTACCATTATGAAAGCAACTCTATTAGTGCTCGTCCAATGACCTTGTCATTAGTGTGTTACCCTCATTAGATATCTTTAATCTCTTGGGATAAATTTTGTTCTCCTGAATGATCCTATTTTATCTCATGAGAATCATTACATCTTCCTTCATAAAAAGTCAATTATTATCAAATAATAACCAATTCATTCATCACAAAGATGAAAGTCTTGTGGCAACGCTTACTCTCATCAACCATGTAATGCCAATGAGAGGATATCATTTACCCATGTTTCGGGTAATGAATTCCATTATTGTGAATGACGCTACATACTGCAAAATTTGTATACCCAATGCATCAGTCTAGTTAAACGGCACACCCTTACGTAGCAGCTTAGTCAAGGGTTTTGTAATTAGTGAAAAGCCCTATACAAATCGTTAATAATACCCTACCAGTCCCAAAAAACTGTGAATCTCATATACAGTCTTATGTTGTTTCTAATCCAACATCGCCTCAATCTTTTGAGGATCGACCCTAATCCCCTCAGCAGAAACCACATGGCCTAGAAATGTTACTTCACGTAACCAGAACTCACATTTACTGAACTTGGCATATAGTTGTTTTCTCGCAAAATCTGCAGAACCACTCTAAGGTGTTCATCATGTTCATTGTTAGTCCTCGAATACACCAATATGTCGTCAATAAATACCACTATGATCTAATCCAGGTAGTGCTAGAACACTCGGTTCATCAGATCCATGAAAGCTGCTGATGCATTAGTTAGTCCAAATGGCATTACGAAGAACTCATACTAACTATGGTGAGTCCTAAATGCCGTCTTATGCATGGCAACCTCCTTAACCCTCAACTAGTGATACCTTGATCGGAGGTCAATCTTAGAGAAAACTAAAGCTCCTCGAAATTGGTCAAACAGATCATTTATCCTCGGTAGGGGGTACTTATTCTTAATGGTTACTTTGTTCAATTACTGATAGTCAATGCACATACACATGGATCCATCCTTTTTCTTTACAAATAGTACTAGTGCTTCCACGGAGACACACTAGGATGGATGAACCCACGATCCAATAGCTCCTGAATCTGAGCCTTAAACTCTACAAGCTCCTTCGGTACCATTCTATAGGGAGCAATGGACACCGAAACTGTACTAGGAAGAAGCTCAATCCCAAACTCCACTTCACAACTGGGAGATAACCCAAGTAATTCCTTAGGAAAAAAACGTTGGGAAAATCTTTTACCGTTCTGATATCTTTAACAGAAGAAACCCTAAAATCTGAAACCCCAAAATCTAAAACACTTATGTAAGCCAGAAACGCTTCACATCCCTTACGAACCAACTTCTCCGCCATTAGTGCAGAAATTACATTTGTCAAGTAGTTCCGATGTTCCCCAATTACAAATACCTCACTGTCCTCCTTAGTTCTCAACACGACCCTCTTAGTCGTGCAATCCAAACTAACACGGTGCTTGACCAGCCAGTCCATCCCCAATATCAAATCGTACTCCCCAGATGGAAGCTCTATCAGATCTGCTAGAAAGATTGCCACTTGCACCTCTAAAGGGACGGCTCTAAATAACTTTCTAACCCTGACGTCTGCCCCAACAGACTCAATACAGTAATTTCACTCGAAGTACTCTCAAAAGTAATCCTCAAGTTTTCAGTAACAGAGCAGGCTACATAGGAATGAGTGGATCCTATATCTATCAATACAGTATATGGTACATCATAAATAAGAAACGTACCCGTGATGACGTCCGAACCATCTCCATCCTCTCGGTGACGTACAACATAAACTAGAGCCGGCTGCCTCGCCTCAGTCTGGCCAGCACCTCTACTTGGTGCTCTCTGCCCACGGCCATACCATTTCCACCTTTGGCCTGCCCACGGTCTCTCAGTGGCTGCTGAAATCCCCTTGGTGGCTGTGTAGTATTAGTACCTGGAGCTTACATCTGATCGAGCCTCTGTAGACACTCCCTAATACGGTGCTCTAATGAACCACAGCTCAAACAAGCCCCGGTCTTTTTCCAACATTCACCTTGATGGTGTCTACCACAATCAATACACGGTTGCTGTCCAGTAGCAGTAACAGGGGCCCCAACTCTAACCAGCCCATCAGCTCTGGCCCATTTCTTAGGCTTCTTAACGAAACTCGAGGGCTCCGAATCCCTCTTGTTCCTACCTCTATCTCTGTCACAGTTTTGGAGCTCAGTGCGCTTAACCTCCTCGTTGATCTTTGCCTTCTCCACCAGTGCAGAAAAGTCTTACTCCCTCTGTGGAGCTACAAAAACCCTTAAGCTACCCCTGAGGCCATCTTTAAAGCAAATACATCGCTCATACTTAGTCGCCACTATACCTCGTGCATAGTGGCTCAGTTGCAAAAATTCAGCCTTATACTCGGCCACTAATTTATCTCCCTGGGCCAGATTCAGGAACTCTCTCCTACGAGTGTCCACGAAACTGGCCCCTACATATTTCCCCTAAAAGGTGGACTTGAAGAACTCCCAGGTCAGTCGTTCAGGCTGAGTACCCTCCTTAACAGTAAGCCACCACTGATAAGCCTCATCATGTAGCAGCGACACTGCACCCTTTAATTTTTGCTCGGTGGTACAGTCCAAATCATCTATGATCCTTTCTGTGGCCTCAATCTAGTACTCAGCCATATTAGGCGTGACCCCAGTGGCACCACTGAATATCTCAGCTCCATTAGACCAGAGTCGTTTTGTACTCGACCCTCGGCCTCCAGCTCCAGTATTGGGTGCAACGACCCTCTCCAGAATCCTTAACATGGCTTGGGACAGTACGTTGTCCCTAACTGTATGATCATGAGACTCAGACCCAGACCTAGTCTCTGTAACGGGTGACACCGACGTCTCGCTAGTGTCCAAATTCGGTATACTGACCAGTGAGGAGGAATCAGCTCGAGCCCCTCTACGGCCTCTACCTCGGCCTCTAGTACCCTATCCGTGGATACCTCGTGTGCTCATATTCTAATCGTATTTATCTATATTAACAATTTTATGCATCAGTTTACAGTTTCATTAATTATTAGCAGATATCTTATGTGAAGCAATATCAGAAGTGTAAAGTTTGTTTTTGTACAACGCAGTGTTTATCAGTTTTACTACAGGCTCAATATGCGTTATTTTAAGTGTTTCCAGCACAGTCTATCTATAGTAGTCTCAGTCTATACTACCTATAGCAGTTTCAGTCAAAAACATATAACGGTTTCAGAGAACTTATAGGATCGACGCCAGAGACTCTGTGGATAACACATTCAGTAAAAATATTTTCAATTTCAATCATCAAAAATCAATTCTTTAAAAACCACATTTTAAAAACCCAAATCCACAGCTGAGTTTTGCAACCTGGATCTGATACCACTAAATGTAATACCCCAAACCTGGACTAGACTTTATGGCCAAATCTGACTATGTCACATCAGAGTATGTTTGAAAAATTGTATCATTGGTAAAACCATTTTTCCATTTACAACTTTTTATTATCTTTTGTTAACTCTAAAATCGTGTCGTTATTTAGTCAACTGTTTCAAAATGTTATTCAATTTCAAAACATTAGTCAATGCGGAAGCTTTTAAAACAGTTCGCGTAATCGTGGGTAATTTTTAATAAAACATTTATTTCTTTTGAAAGCCCAGGTTGTTCCTACTACTAGCAATTATAAATCTCAAAGTAATAAAAGTCCCCCAAATTTAAGAAAATACCGTAGAGGCTATAATTACAGTAAAATACCCAAATAAACTTAAAATCAGAATTAAGTATGAAACAATGTAACGAGGTCGTGTGACGACCGCTGAGTCCTCTGCCGCACCAATCTGCCTGTGTTTGGAGGTTACCTGTACAGAATAAACAGAAGGGTTGAGTTTATGTAAACTCAGTGTGTAATCCCCACAGATAAAAAAATTAAAACAATCAGTATGCAAAAACACAGTCTAGGCCTACGCCCCTTTTCAATATCAATGACAGTTTCAGCTTGGGCCTTAGCCCATCTCAGTATAGTAACTATAGCGCAGTAGGGTCTTAACCCATCACGGTATCAGTAAACAGTAGGGCCTTAGCCCATCACAGTACAGTAAATAGTAATACGATATATAGTATGCATGTCCTACCCAACTAACCTCTATACACCATTTCTTGTCCAACCTTGCACTCTTGTGGGGATTAAATCACCCACTCATCCCTACACTTACAAATAACACCGGTTGCGACACTAAACAGTATTTGTAGCTGAGCTACCAGTTTTAGGCTCAAAGCCATCAGTAAGTCACAATTGTGCTGCCAGTATATTAGGCTTAAAGCCTTTTAGTACATTTCCTCCACATATATCATCCCATCCCCATGCAATGCAACATACAGTCATGGCATGCTATCACATAGTATCATTCATGTAATCAGTACAGTATATTGTAATCATGCTCAGTATACACTCATTCATATATCATTCAGTCAATTAGGGATCAAAGCATTGCTTACTGACCCCACAGTAGGTTCACAGTCGTCCCGAGTGACCCGTGCAATCTTAATAAACAATTCAACAAATTGGGCTCACACACTCATGTAATCTACTCGTGTGGCCCCACATGCTTGTGTGGCCCACATGACCAAATTGGCTTTGCTCATGTAGATTACATGGTCTGGCCCAGAATCCGACACGCCCCTGTGGTTTACTCATGTGGCCCACACGACCCATTTGGTCGAACCTGTTTGGCCCATACGACCCATTTGGTTGAGCCTGTATATCATACACGGGCTTGTTTGGCCATCACATAGTCGTGTCATGGGCCCGTGTCATACACGCACGGCCTGGCTTGTCGATCACACGCCCATGTTCTGTCACACGTTATAGCAAATGAGACTACATGCCCTTGTAGCGTCGACAGAATGGTTTTTTGGCTTTTTTTATTCCCATTTTTTATGCAATTGAGTACGCACCTGGTTTCAATCAAAGCTAAAACGATCCTGTAACCTTCCAGAACCAATAACGACCTGTGTCCTATGCTTCAATCTCTACAAAAATACTGATCGATTATTGTCCTTAGCCAATGAGTAAGAATGAACATTGAAAGAGGAAGAGGAAAAAGACTACCAAAAATTCAACTGATGCAATGGAGGTAAAATGTCAGAACGATGATGGAATTTTTCAAGAAAAAGAAGAAAGTGAAGAGAGAAAGGAAACGTCAGAGCAAGAGGAATTTTGGGTAAAATAAAATTGACCAAAAACCTTCACACCATCCCTCAAAATCCTCTCCCAAAACCGTCCACCACTCTTCCCCTAATAGTAGAATTCCAATTAAATTCAAACACCATCGGCTAGCTAGAGTAAGAAAAACTCCCTTGCTGACAAAAAGAATCAAACCCATGACCATCAACTTATTTACACACCACTTAACCACCAGACTAGCAGGCCTATTCTGTCATTATCTAACCAACATTTAAACTTAAGCTACTGAACAAGAGTAAGGCTTTATTCATTAAAATACCAAAATTTACGCAAGTCAAGGCTTGAATTTAGGACCACCCACACAAACCCAGAACACTTAACCACTGAAGCAAATACACATTTGTATTAATTAACAACAGAAACATAGACAGGTATTTTAGGGCGTTACACTCCACCATGGTGAATAGACATAGACTCACTCGACAAACTCTTCATACATTGGCTTTATTCATTACTCAACACTCGATTCACAAAAATACCCAAATGGTTGCACAGCTCATTACATATTTCCAGACATACCCATATGATCATACTTTAACTTTCCACATTCAAACCACTAACTCACATGCAATAGCATTATCACCATACCATAATTTTCCACTTCGATTACATAGTTTAATAACCATTCATTGAAGCACTTATATGAACAACATACATGTAAGAGTTAGCTTAGGGACTCACTTGGTACCCACGAACAACAACTTAATTTCGAAATCTCAATATCCATCCAAAAACATCAATAATCCAATGCTTCTAAGGCATAAGAATACCATAAGAACTCATTCATTTTATCTTTATCATCATCTCATAGCTAGAAAATCACCCATTGAACAGCTTATCATTACAGAAGTTAACATACAAAAACCATAAACTTACTTAGGATGTGAAATAACTTTTTTTTAGAACTCTGATACTTAATTTCAGCTCGAAAATCTATCTTCAGCTCCAAGGCAAATCAATTCTAGTATCTAACAATGGTTAGAAGAAGATAACTCCCCCTTTTTCCTTCACAAGCCCTTATCAATATATAAAATCTCACGTTCTCATGGAGGACTACACATGTGTCATAATCCCTTTTAATCTTCCCAATAAATGGTTTATAGTTGTAGAGAAGTGTATGCAAGAATCCATCTTTGAATATATTTTTAGTCAATCTCTTCGTTCACTCATGACAATGTAGTTAGAACTTGACTAGTATAGTAACTAAGCAAACTTGATATATTGTTTATTTCGTGGTAACTATTCCTAAAAACCCTTGATACTCTTACCAAAATTCTTTTTCTTCACATATACGCACCTTCAGATAACAATTCTTGCCTACCACTCTAACATCAACTATTCGCCCAATGTATACGCCAAGAGCATCAATTGGGTGAATAGGTTTATGCCACTTGAATTATTTTGGTTTGCACATAAATCCAAAACCCTCCAAAGCTGGGTGTTATACAATTGCCTAATTTTTAAAAATTGGTTGCCTATTTAACAACTCTCATTGTCTTCTTCTCTCCCTTTCAATTTCTCATTCAAAAATTTTCTAAACACCAAATTAAAAATTTTCTCTCGAAATTAGTTCATCCTTTTTTTATTTCAAGCTTTTCAAACACAAAATCTTCTTTCAATTTTAAAGAATGTTCATGTTTTCATCCTCAAATTCTCAAAAGATCTTCATACGTTTTAGCTACAATTACCTCCGTAGCTCTTCATTTTTTTTTCAAATTGAGTAATATTTTGACTTTTTATGATTAAACGAAGCATGTTATTATTAAAATTGAGTTTTAATTAATTAAATCAAGATTTTAATAAATCACTTGGTTTTAAGTTAATTTTGACTTGAAATTTGTTGATCTCATAATACTAAGCTAAGCTACTGTTTCAAAGTTATTTTCAATTTATTTTGATCCAATTAAAAGGTTTTTATACTTAATTTAACAAGTCTTTATGTAATTTTGAGGAATTGGTCATTCCCCCTTTTTAAAATTCATTAAGCTTTCTTTGAAATGTGAGATCCATGTAATTGGAAAAAATTGAAGGTTTATATCTATAATTAGATGATATTTAGGATGATCAGTAGAGAAATTAAGGCTTAGAAATGATATTTGGGTGGTGAAATTCCTATTTCGACAAAACTGCTAAGTTTTCAGTATAGAGGATGAGAGGCTCTGATATGTGATTTTAGAATAATTTAATTATATTTGTTGCTGTTTGTCATGCCTTTGTATTGTGTTTGATGTTTATGTAGAGTGCCAACTCATTTGGGAGCCTCCACAAGCAAGGACAAGGCCAAACAAAAGCTTTCTTAAGCTTGCCATTGAAGCAAGTTGTTAAGGTAAGTGGTCTAGTTTGCTATAATTAATGCACAAGTCAGTGAGTTAAAGGGGGCTTAGGTGGTCTAATAATATAATCTAAGTCTTAAGTGTAATATCCCATTTTTTAATGGTACCAAAAAAGGTGATTTGGAAACTTTGATTTTTGATGATTGAGCTAGTAAATAACATTTACGAGTCTATTATGGAGTTAAATTAAGATTTGGTCTATTAATTTTAGCAAGTGAATAATTAATTAAAGAAAAAGTACTAGATCATAAAAGCCTAAAACTTCATCACCATTGATTTGTATTAACTAAAATGTAAGGATTGAAATCGTAATTTTCCATTTTTAGATTAGTGGACGGTTTCTACTTAATTTTATAATATAGTTTAGCTAAAGGTTAAGTTAACAATTTAGTTAAAATATATTAAACATAAAACTTAAATGGATGGCTACTTGGATTTATCATCTTTTCTTCCTCACTTAATCAAACCACCATTGTTGTTAGCTTGAGGAATTTGGTCACTCTTCCTTACCTTTCATGGTGAGTAGTTGAAACCCGTTTTTCATGATTTTTATGTTTTTGAGATGTTGTAGGTTAATCTAGCTAACCCAGGGACTATTTTATAAAATTGTTAAAAGTTTTAAAACTTTCTATTGATGGTTTGTACTTGTTCTTGGTGTTAAATGATCAATTCGTAAACTTCTTGTTAATTAGGACTATTTTGTAAAGGAATTTTTGTTAGTTTTGAGTTTAGGGACTAATATGAAAATATGTAAAATTTAGCATGTAAACGTTGTAAAATTCCAAGTGTTTGAAGGCTGATTTAGGATGATATTATAATCAATTTTGTGTATTAGGGATTAAATGTGACAATTTCAATAGTTTCGGTTTTAGTTTCTAAATTGAATAAAGTGTAAAAGCTAAAAGAAAATTTATAAAATAAAATTTATAAGTCATATGCATAAACATGAGTATGATAATGCATTTAAAATTGATAAATTGAATTTAACTATTATATAGATCAAGAATTGACACGTATGGAGGAAAACTTGGGAAAAGGGAAAATTGAAGAATTGTCGCTAGAAATCAGGTCGTTAACCAAATATATTAGGTAAGTTCATATTGTATTAAAATGTATTTGTAGATGTTATTTGCTGTAGAATCTTGAAAATATAATTTGTAAATGTTATGCGATGAGATTAATTTGTTATAAACGAAAGCTAAGGTGAGTACAAACTAAATCATAAACTGTTGAATATTGTGAAATATGAACAATATGATTTTTGAATTGTAACACCCCTATCCCGTAACCATCGCCGGAATAGGTAAGGGGCATTACCAGACTTGTAACTCAGATCAGATCAGTAAAATTTAGAACTTAACATTCAACAATATAGTTCTATAATCATTCACCCAATCATGCTTTAAAGCTCATATAAACATACACACATTCATTGAGGACCAATTTGAAAATATGAGAAAGATAGGGAAAACTTTGAGAAAAATTCCCAAGTTAGGGACACACGACCGTGTCCCTAGCCCGTGTGCCTCACACGGTCGTGCCCTAAACTTAACTAAGCCGTGGGCAACACTGCAAACATCACACGGTCACCAGACACGCCCGTGTGTCTAGACCGTGCTCGATACTGCCAATTACCACACGGCTGCCAGACACGCCTGTGTGTCTTGGCCGTGTGCAAGACTATCCAAAATATTTTAGATGCAGGGTATACACGATCGAGTAGCACGCCCGTGTGCTCTGACTGTGTGGCACAATGCAGGCTTTGTTTAAGCCATTATGCCACCCAAATGGGTCATCTCTACAAGCATCAAAACCACCACATTCAAAATAAAATTTGCAATTATTAAACATCATCTAAACATGTATCAAATATGCTCAATTCTATACCAAATTACTCATCAACTTAATAGCTATAATGCTAATCAAATAACATCATAATACTTTTCAATTTACCATATAAGAACACATAATAATAGTTGTTCAAAATAGGTTAAACATACACCAAACAAGCCATATCTCATAGCTTGAATAAGTGCTTAAAAACATACCACATTCATTAGCAAATCTAAACATAAACATTAGCTTAAAAACTAGCCTATACATGCCATGACCATCTCATTTACAAAGATTCAAAAGTACCAAAAGCTTCATGGATAGTGTGATAACAAGTCTCTAACTCGTCTGAAAATCGAGCTAGCTTCAGAATCTATAAAACAAGGGAAAATAAACAGAGTAAGCTTTAAAAGCTTAGTAAGCTTGTATAACGTAGAATTAAACTTTCTGAACATTAGAGATAAGCACATAAATAATGTCAAACCAAATCATGAACTCATTTTGCCTACTCATCAATAATGCACAAGTTAGTACTTGTAAAATCTTGTGATCATTCATTCACCAAATGGATCATTCACATGACACAAACATATATCAAATACTTATAACATTTAATTCATGTAATTCATATAATATAGTTCATGTAATTCATGTAACTCATGTACCATGTACTTCTTATATCCTTTGATCATCATAGAGCATGTATCGGTAATTGCCCGTTGAACCTTTAAGAACATCGAGGGATACTTAGGTGATACACACACAGTGTATATACATATAACCTGTAATCCGTCAATGTATCATGTATGCTCTTTCAAGCATGTAACGGTAAGCCCAAAGGCTGAACATGTGATCCCGAAGGATGAACGGTAAGCCCGTAGGTTGAACGGTAAGTCCGAAGACTGAACATGTAATCCCGAAGGATGAACATATAGCTCATGAGCTGTGGTGAGTCCGCAACAAATGCAGGAGCTCAAACCACCCTGTAGCCCTAGTGACATGTCACTTGTATCCTACGACTTCTACGGTTCCAACGGGACTCGGTAATCATTTGGACATATAACCAATTTGCATTTCTATTCATTATTTCACATATACACCATATGAAATTCAACATATATCAAATAGGCAAACTTGAATCTATGGTTCATTATGCATTCATATAGTATTAAAACAACAATTATAAACCTTAAACAAGTTCGATTCTAATTATACGAACTTACCTCGATTTCTCGATATCTACTCGTCCACCTTTCGTTTTCCCCGATCAAGTTCCGGCATTTGATTGTCTTGGTCTATATTAATACAAATTTAGCTATTTAATCACCAATATATTCAATTTAGTCCAAAAACATGTATTTTGGCCATTTTGCAAATTAGCCCTTAACTATTCACACTTTAACACTTTAGTCCCAAATTCACATAATAACAAACAACACAATAGGACCCTCAATTCATCATAGCCAAATATTAAAGTTTCTCGTACAAGCACATATATTTCATTTATTCACAATTCCTACCACAAAAATCCTACCTTTTTCAATTAAATCCTTAAAACTCATTTTCATCAAAAATTACTTTATAAAACTTGTATATTTTCAAACAACCATCAATAAATCACCATTATTCATCAAAAATCATCAAAATAACCATATATTCATCAATGGCATTTTTCCAACAACACAACCAATTTCAAAAATTGTGGTACAGGTCAACTAGTATACAAAGCAACGATCACAACAACGTAAAATTTATCAAAAACTGACACAAAACTGTACCTTAATCAAATTCAAAGTAGCCGAATGAAAAATCTAGAAAATGGCTTTTCTTTCTTTAAGAAATCGGTGGAATATGAAAATAATGAAGCAATGTTTTCTTTTGTTTTAATAAACATATACATTATTAATTTAAAAGACTATTTTAACCTTAGTAATTTAACAAATAAAGCTATTTAAAACAACCCACTATCGTCCATACATATAAATTATGGTATAATTACCATGCAAGTACTCCAGCTAATAAAACCATATTCAATTAAATCATTTATACAATAGAACTCATATTTATCGCTTTACGTGATTTAATCCTTTTTACCGAATTAGCTATTTAAACAATAAAATTTCTAAATGAAACTTTCACACCACATATCTATCATGCTGTAAAACATATTAAAGAAATAAAAATAATAATTTGACTCAGTTAAGTGGTCTCGAAATCACTTGTTCCGATTAAGGTCTAAAATGGGCTGTTACATGAATGAATGTGAATTATTGCAATATACGTATTGCTTATCTTGAATTGTCTCTGATTTGTAAATATGATGAATTCTACTAAATGCCCGTTTGAACATAGTAAATGATTAGGATACAATTGGCATGCTAATAGGGTTAGACTGCACGCTTGTATGGGATTGCACTTCGGTGTCTCTGATTACACTTTGATGTCTTTGGTTGCGCTACAATGCATTTGTTTGTACAATCATGCCTCTATTAGAGCTATGGTGTCTCTATATAGCATTACGATGCTCTCTAGTATGGTTTGGTTATCCGAGTGTCCGAGTGATGTTACAATAGTTCATCGAGTTAGATAAATATGAGATTAAATATGAAAAAAAGTGAATGGAACTAAATGAGTATATACAAAGGATTTTTGATTGAGTAAACATGATCTATCTTGATAGAATGTGTATATATATTATCCTAATTGAATTCATGGTGAATATGTTTTTGGTGATGATTTAATCTTATGCAAATCTCACCTATTTTGTAAATTGAATGTCACTTTAAGTTAGGTGTTTAAATTAGATTACTTTAGTGAGGTAAGTTGGTTTAGATTTAACTATGAACTTACTAAGCAAAGTAAGTTTACTTTCTTCATTTCTTGTTTTATGTAGTTAACATTTTGTGAAACTAGGTAGACGAGTCAACTTCCAGGCTCACATTATCAAGCATCTGTCTCGATAGATTTTGACTCGTTAGTTCAATTTTGTGGCATATATGTAAGGTATTTTGGGTTGGTGAATTTGAAGTCTTAAGGTGGAACCGTAATGTGTTTAAAGGTTGATATGTAATATGTTAAATCATCCATGTTTACTTGGTAGCGTACAAAGTTGAACCCTTTGATGAAATGGTCCAGAAGGCTAAGGTAGTAAAGGAAGCACTGGTGGAGCCATCGAGATCAGTTGCGACTAAGGTTGAAAAGAAGGGCTCTGATTAATCTGGAGCATCCGGATAACCTTCGAAGAGAGATTGTGAGTCATAGAGTTCAGGTAGGATTACTTAACAAGGATTCCCATCGGGTCAATCTAGGAAGCAGGGTAGTGCTAGAAGTTTGACGAGAGGTTTAGGATTGCAGCTTTATGAGCACCGTTATCGTAGGCATCCGAGAGAGTGTTGGAAAAGGACTAGAGCTTGTTTTCGATTTGGTTCAAAGGACCATCTGTTGAGGGATTATCCGGAGAGGGCTTATGTGTCCTAGACATAGAGTTTTGTGCTCACATCTGTTAGAGGTTGAGGCCGTAGTTGTGGAGGTAATGGGAGACCGAGTGGATAGAGAATAGTTGCCCATATTATAGTTGCACAGACAGACTCTAGAGGTCTAGCTCATGTATATGCTATCAGGGAACCATAGGATCGGGAGACGATAGATGTGATCGTAGGTACTTTCACTCTACGGTCTATTCTTTATTTTTGTTGACTGATTTTGGTTCTACGCACTTATATATTCTAAGTGATCTAGCTAGTAAGTTGGGTATTTTGGTAAGGATATCATTTTGGGTGTGACAGTTATGAGCTTGTTGGGAAAAAACGTTTTGGTGAATAGGGTATACCATAGGTGTCCTCTGATGATTCAAGGGTATGTCTTTTCGATAGATCTGATGGAGTTTCCATTCCATGGTTTAGATGTGATACTTGCTGAATAAGGATACATAGCTTATGTGCTAAATTCTAGGACCAATGAGTTGAGAGTTTAGGATATTTGTACCATAAGGGATTTTTCTAATTTTTTTCTAAAAAGCTACCCGATTTGCCACTAGATTGGGAAGTAGAGATTGCTATTAAGGTTTATTCTGGTACTACACTAGTGTCTACTGCACCCTATCACATGGCACCGAAAGAACTCAATGAGTTGAAGATCCTATAACACCTCTTATCCGTGTTCAATGCCGGAACAAGGTACGAGGCATCACTGGATTTTTACACTTACAAATACAAAAAACCAGTTATTAAATTTCTTTCTAGAATCTAATCACATTCTTATCATATATACATTAATTCATTTACTAACATGCAAGCATACTCATTCATGTATTGTATCATTATGACTCATAACATAGCTACTTTTAGTCATGTCACATTGTCTTATCCAACAATAAAATTTCCATTAATTTAGGCCAACATTCTAGGCCAACTCAGTAACATATATACATATATTCAAGTCCTTATACATGCCATAAACTTATAAATATTTTGGAATATTTTAATACTAAGCTCAGCCTGATAGTGTGATAGTATCTCTGGCGACCTCCAACTTGAGCCAGCATTTGAAACTTAATAAGAAAAAGGAAGGGAAGGGAGTAAGCATTATAGCTTAGTAAGTAAATATGTAAATAATAATCAATTTATTGCAAGCTTTTATAAAACTTCATAACATGTTCTCATAATAGTATAATTACAAATAACATAATCCCACCATTTACTTAAGCCCTTTTCAAGCTGTTTACTCGAGTAATAGTCACTAAATTATTTTTATCCAGAGCTATGGAACTCCAAACTAAGATCCATCAATTTTCCCAGAAACTAGACTCCTATATCTTTTTACCATAAAAATTTTTGGTTTGGCAATTAATACATTTTATTCATTAAAGCTTCCCCTATTTCACTACTTAATAGTCCTCACCACTCTTCACTAACGTTATGATTTCTCTTTACAAAAAATTCAAAAGATGTTCTCATTTGTTTCTTCTAAAATAGACTAAATAAGGAATCTAACCATATAAATTATATTCCATAAATATTTTTGTACAAATTTTAATGATTTTTCCAAATCAGAATAAGGGATCAAAAAATCAATCTAAACCAGTCTTACAAAATTTAAATAACTAAAAATATAGAATTCTTTTACTTTCCTTGTTTCTTTTATATGAAACTAGACTCAATAAGCTCTAATTTCATACCTCATTCAACTTATAATTCAATTTCTATCATTTTTGGTGATTTTTCAAAGTCACTCTTCTGCTACTGTTTTAAGTTGTTTATCCCAAGTTTTAACTCTTTCACTAAAATTCCTTATTATCAACTTACAAAATAACACTTTTCCATATTTATCTTATCAAAGTTCAATCACTTATCTAACTCATGGTTAAAAAGCCATATATTCATATCCCGGTATGTATTTCTACATTTTTCGCATAAATTTCCATTTAACAAACTTGTTTCTCCCGTTGAACACTTCGGAATGTAACAATATCTGGTAGTTTTAGCACATAACTCCACCCTTTATAATTGATGCCCAACTTCGTGTTATACGCACATAGCACCACACTATTGGGCTAAGATATGTATTCATGGCATACACACTTAGTGCCACTTTTCGAATCAACATGTATAACCATGGCATATCCACTTAGCACCAATTATATGTATAACCGTGGCATATCCACTTAGCACCACGTTACACGTATAACTGTGGTATATCCACTTAGCACCACGTTTTTCCATTCCGAAGGTTCAACTGAGATTTCCTCATTTAATCCCAATTCATCAACCACAATTCACTGTTTATATCCATAAATTGTACAATACTAAAACTTATTTCACATGTCACACAATAAAATATCATGGCATAATAAAAACAATACATTATTTACATATAAACTTACCTCGGTGCAAAATATAGAAATTTTGCAATTTAGTCCACAATCTTTTCCTTTCCCCCATCAAGGTCGATTCCACATCTTTCTTGATCTAAAATAACACATTTAGCTTATTTAATACTCACATTTATCAAAACAGTCCTTAACTCTAACTTTGGCAAAAATACAATTTTGCCCCTAAACTTTTACATATTTACACTTTTGCCCCAAGGTTCGGAAATTAAACTTTATCCCTAATTCTTATGTCTTAGAACATGCTGATCATTTATTTACCAATGGCAACATCAAATTCCCACTCTAACATATACTTATGAACATTAGGTATTTTTATCGGTTATGTTGTTTTACTCGTTTTTACTTAAAACCGAGTAGCACAAGTTATTTAGCATAATTTAAAACCTCATATTCTATCATAAAACATCAAAAAAAAAAAAAACACATTTCACCTATGGGCATTTTTCCAAATATGAACTCTAGGTTAAATTATTGCTAGAATAAGCTAAATCAAGTTATCGGGACTCTAAAAACGTAAAGAACATTAAAAATGGGGCTACAACAGACTTACAATCGAGCTTGGATGCTTAAAAAACCCTAGTTATGTTTTCTCCATGCTATATTTGGCCTTGAGGAAGAAGATGGGCAAAAATTGGCTTTTAATTTGATTTTTAATTCATTTAATCACTAAATGACCAAAATGCCCCTAACTTAAAAATATTCTTTTTCACCCATTTCATGTCCATTTTTGTCCAATAAATTAACCAATGGTCTAATTACCATTTAAGGACCTCCAATTTAAAATTTCATAACAATTGGACACCTCTAACATGTAGAACTCAACTTTTGCACTTTTTACAATTTAGTCCTTTTGACTAAATTGAGTGCCTAAACGTCGAAATTCTCGTACGAAATTTTTACAAAATAATTTCATAAAAATTTAAAACATAACAATATAAATAAAACACATTTCAATTAAACACCTTTACCTTCTAGAATGCACATTTTACTACTTTTACAATTTAGTCGAATTTATCAAATTAGACACACAAACAATAAAATTTTGTAACGAAAATTTCAAAAAATATTGCAAACACAAAATAAACTTTAAAACTCAATTGGAATAAATATTTTGACCTCGGGTTTGTGGTTTTGTAACCACTATTCTGTTTAGGCCTTGTATTGGGCTATTTCAGATCCATTTGCAAGAGTTGTTGGATCTAGGATTTATCCCAAAAACTGTGTCTTCTTGGGGTGCACCGATTTTTTTTTTGAAGAAGAAGGATGGTATTATGAGGTTGTGCATCAATTAATGACAACTGGATAAGTTGACCATCAAGAAAAAGTATCCTTTGTCCTGGATTGACGACATGTTTGATCAGTTTAGAGGTGCAATTGTGTTTTCAAAGACTAATTTGAGGTTCGGTTATTATCAACTCAAGGTGAAGGAATCTAATATTCTGAAGATTGCGTTTAGGACCTAGTATGGTCACTATGAATTCTTGATCATGCCATTCTGGTTGACTAATGCCCTTGTAATTGATAAGTCTAAATTATATAGGTTTATTTATCACCTTTTTACTTAAAATTTATGCAAATTATGAGCATATAGATAGCTAATTGTGTAATTTTAGTTCATATTGAAACATTGGACATAATTTAAGTAAATTTTGTAATTATACATAATTAGGTGTTAATTTTACATAATTTCATTGAATTATGCTACATGAAAATTTTTTGTGAAAATATTGTAATTTGGACCATTAAAATTACTCAATGTTGGGAGTAAGTAAGGGAACACATGCAAGTGAGCTAACTATCCAATATTATGGACAGTAAATTTGATGAATTGGGCTCATAAAATTACCTTAACCTAACTCGGAAGATGGTTGTTGAAGAGAATGATTTTGCTTTCTATTTGGGTTGCCAAATTGTCCAAAAGGGGGAAGAGAAGCCCAAATTCAGTAAGACATCAAGAGCAACCCAAAATTAGCTTTGAAATAATTAAAATGAAGGTCCCTAGATTTATAAAAAATTACAAATCATCCCCCACCAAATGCCTTGATTGACATCCAACCCCATGCCATGAATCAAGGAAGAATCTATTAAAAAATCAAGTAACCATCAACCCCTCATCCCACAAATCATGATCGACCATGCTTAGGAGATTCTCAAGGGATGTGCATGCCATTTTATCAAACTCCCAAGATCTCCCTCAAGTCTAAATAACCCTTCCATTCACCTTTCATCTCATCCCACACATCCCTCAACACTAAATATTTTCTCATCTTTCTCTCCTCTCTTCCATGCCTAAAGCTCTCCATCTTCCCATTTCTTTTGGCTAGAATTTCCTTGAGAAAAACTCTTTTGTTCAGCCACCTTAAGGAGTGATTTGCAAAAGAGCAACCACAGGAATTGGAAGACGCCACCACGATCAGTCTCTATGAAATCACCAAATTCATCAAGAGATTCTTCTTCGTGCATTTTTAAATTGTTCTTAGGTATTCAAAATGATTGCAAATTGCTTTAATTTTTTTTTCCATCAATGAAGATGAGTTAATTTGTTTTAGCTAGAATAATTATAATGATTTGATTAAACTCAGTTGATTCATGTTTAATTAAAATCATTCATGTTATTCATGCACTAAAATATGTTTGGATGCATCAGAATCAATTGCTTACTCCTAATCAGATGGTGATTAATGGACACAATAATTGGAAGGTGCATGCTTAATTTATATTCGACCCAGAATAAATCAAAGGTTCGTAATAATTCGAGAGAAACTATTACATTGCATAAATTTAAGTTTATGTGATTAAATTGTTTCAAACCTAACTTATCCCTGTTACTTCACATATATTCTAAGGAATCCTTAGTTAAATATGAATATAGAAATATACATGTTTTTCTAAGTATAAGACTTTGAAAGAACTTATATGAGATTCCAAGTTAATGAATGTTGAGTTGCCAAGGAATATTTTCTGTGACATTGTTTAACATGATAAAGAATGAATTGATTCAAGAATTGTAACTGTTCTAGCTTATTTATGTTATTGTTTTTAAAACTTGTGATTTGCTACTAGACCATCTCATTGCATCTTATTTCATTGTATTTCATTTAGGTTAATTCATTTGCATTAATTTAATTCTAACATCCATCACCTTAAAAATATTGTAATTTCCTTAACCAACTTGTGAACATTAATTTTACAATTATCGATTATAACACTATCCCTGTGGAGACAAAACTCTCTTTACTTATTACTTGATAATAATTGTGTATGCTTGCACATTCCATCACGAACCAGTTGCGTTCACGGATCTGATGAACTGTGTCTTCCGCTCGTATCTAGATCAGTTCGTAGTTGTCTTTATAAACAAAATTCTCATGTATTCTCAAACCGAGGATGATCATGATGCATCTATGTGGATTGTAAGGTATTAGCGTATGCCTTGAGACAGTTGAAGCCATACGAGTGTAATTACCTAACATATGATTTGGAGTTAGCTGCAGTGGTCTTTGCGCTTAAGATTTGGCGGCATTATCTATATGATGAGAGGTGTATTATTTACACCGATCAGAAAAATCTTAAGTATCTCCTAACCCAAAAGGAGTTGAACTAGAGATAGAGCTATTCGATTGCACTACTAAAAGACTACGATTGTGTGATTGAATATCATTCAACAAAGCGAATTTTGATACTGATGCTTTGAGCCAAAAATCGACGATTGAGCTACTAGAGATGTTTGCATGTCTTAGTGTGACTAATGATGATGGTCTATTGCCTGAACTTCAGGTAAAGTTGACCTTTCCGCAATATATCAAGGAAGGGTTGGACAAGATAGTGGTTGAGACTTTGAGTTGAATTCTGATCGTATTATGAGTTTTTGAGGTAACTGTGCTTGCCTATTGATTTGGAGCTTAGGCATGTGATTCTTATCGAGGCGTATACTGGCCCATATGTTATGTATCTCAGTAGTAATAAGATGTATTGGGATATATTCGAGTTGTATTGGTGGCTCGGTTTGAAGCATGATGTGACAGATTTTGTGGCGAGGTATTTGGTTTTTTAGAGGGTTAAGGCGGAGCATCAACATCCTTATGGTTTGCTTTAGCCGCCTAAGATACTGAAATGGAAATTAGAGAGATCCACGATAGAATTTTTCTCAAGTTTACCTCTAACATCGACTAAGAGGGACTACTTGGGTGATTTTCGATTGACTTTTGTAGAGTACGCATTTCCTTGTTGTGCGTACAAATTATTCTTTGCAAAAGTTAATCAAGCTGTACATAATTGAGATTCTTCAACTTTATGGTGTGCCAATTTCCATCATTTATGATAGTGATTCGCACTTTACTTTGAGGTTTTGGAGGAGTCTACAAGAAGCTTTAAGGTTGAAGCTTAGTTTCAATAGAACTTATCATCCTCCAACCAATAGTCAGTCAGAGAGGGTAATTCAGATACTCGAGGACATGTTGCGCAGTTGCGTCATCGAGTTCAGTGGTTCTTAGGAATGGTATCTGCCTTTAGTCGAGTTCACCTACAATAACAACTATCAAATAAGTATTCAGATGGCACCGGATGAGGCGTTGTATGGTAAGAAGTGTCGAACTCTGCTATGTTGGTCCAAGTTGGATAAGAGACGGATTGTTGGTCTGGATCTGATTCATAAGACGGAAGAGAAGGTGAAACTGATTTGTGATTGATTGAATGTTGCTTCTGATAGGCAGAAATCTTATGTAGATCTAAAATGCTGTGATATTGAGTTTCAAGTTGGGGATAGAATGTTCCTTAGTGTTTCACTTTGGAAGAAGGTTTTAAGGTTCGGTCGTAAAGGTAAGTTAAGTCCGAGGGTTAATGGACCTTATGAGGTTATTGAGAGGATTAGACCGGTAGTGTATTGACTCAGGTTACCCGTTGAACTTGAGTGTATACATGACGTGTTTCAAGTGTCCATGTTGCGAAAATAGTGATCTGATCAGTCACATGTAGTTCTTACTAAGGAGATCAAGGTTCGACTTGATTTGACATATGAGGAAGAATCGATTAAGATTCTAGCATGTAAGATGAAGGTACTGTAGAAGAAGAGCGAACCTCTAGTTAAGGTTTTGTGGCATAATCACAAAATCGAAGATGTTACTTGAGAAGTTAAGGATGCCATGAGACATTAATATCCCTATGTATTCGGTTTAGGTAATTTCGAGGACAAAATTCTGTGATAGCCCGAATTTGACCCTAGTCGGAACAGTGGTTTCGAGACCACGAATCCGAGTCGAAAAATATTCGAAAATTATTTTTCTATGTTTTGAATATGTGAACTTTGATGCGTTAAAGTTTCGTGTTTAAATTTTGAGATTTAGGTGCTTAATTACTAAAAAGGGATTAAATTGCATCAAATGAATTATATGCACACTATTATGAAAATGCTTAAATGACATGTTTCTTTGGTATTAGGGTCTTAAATGGCAAATAAGCCATTTGTTGAATTAGTGGACGACAATAGTGCTATGTATATGATATTATATGTATTTTATAAAGGTGTTGTTAAATTAAATTATTTTATATTAATGAAACAATAATAAATTAAAACAAAAGGGTGAAAAGAACAATGCATTTGCATGTTCTTCTTCATTGCCGAAACTAAAAGAAATAAGAAAAAGAAAAGCTCTCTCACATCCGGTCACTTGGAGACTAAAATTCAAGGTTAGTTTTGTGTATATTTTGATAAAATATGTATTTTTGAGCTTGTTGTTAAGAAATATACATAGCCCATGTATTAATTTTGAAAATTATTTGCATTATGGTATTCGACCATGGAAGGTTTTCTTTTATTTGGTTGTTGATGATGTTAGAAAATAAAGATTATATGTTAGATTACTAGAGATTTGCATTTAGTTTTATGTGATTTGTAAAATATAGGTGAATTTGTAAAATTCATGAAATTTAGTTAAAAGAGGGACTAAACTATGAAATGTGCTAAACGTGAGGGCTTGTATTGGTATAGGAGTATTCGGCTTTAACTTGAAGTAATTAAATTGTGATTAATTTGGTGTTTTGTGCAATTGGACTAAATTGCCAAATGTGACAATTTGTAGGGGTGAATTCGGCAAATTGTTTAAATATATATATACATTGGATTGGATTGCATAAAAATTTAGTTTAATTGGGTCTCATTTGAAATTTGAAGCTCAAGAAGAAAAGAAATCCAATTCGGATAGGGGGAAAGCTAAATTAGTCGAGTAGTTGAAATTTCTGTTCGGGAATATCCGAGGTAAGTCATTAACTTGATTTATGTACTATATTTTACTAATGAATTTATATAGGTTTTAACTGAATTTTTAGAAGGTTATTACATGTTTGCCGAATAAGAATTCAATTGATATTAATATGCATTATGTGTTAAAGGTGATTACCGATTATGAAATGAATGAATAAATATGTGCTTATATTCGGTATTGACTATTTTGGTTGGAGACTTATGTTAAAATAGTGGGTACTAGTATTTCAATATATGAACCTTGTATATTTAGTTTGAAAATGAATGGTTATAAATGATTTAATAATACGAGAGTATACCTACTTTACTTTAAGTAGTTGAGCATATTCGGGCTTATTGCTTAGCAGGCTTAGTGCCGGTGAACATATTCGGGTTTATTGCCTAGCAGGCTTTGTGCCGGTGAACATATTCGGGCTTATTACCTAGCAGGCTTTGTGCCGGTGAACATATTCGGGCTTATTGCCTAGCAGGCTTTGTGCTAGTGTTTAATTTAGGCTTATTGCGTAGCAGGCTTTGTGTCGATGTTTAATACAGGCTGAGTGCCTAGCAGGCTGAGTGCCGGTGACTTAAATTCCAAATTATGACTATAAGGATTCAAGTGTAATGAGAGAAGCATTTGAGTAGAAGTTTAGCTAAGTAATCTACATTATATTCGGCCAATTAGGTATGTATGGGTGCCCGGTTGTTTAAAGATTGAATAGTTTAGGCTATGAAGGTACGTATAAATGTGATTTGGCATTCAAAGTTAAGTAGTTAATTTGGTGAATATAATATGTATTTGTAATGAGTTGTTATATGCTTATAGTATGCATAATTGAGCTGGGACATAAGTATATGTGAATCAATCAAGGGTAATAGATATGTAAATTCACTTGGTTTCAATTTAAACAATGACATAAGAATGTGAGCTATTAATTCATAAATGGATTGGATATATACGTATATGATAGTCCATCTTGGTGATGTATTATAAGTTGTTAAACAATAAGTTGATTAATAAATTTAATGATTTTCGTATATGACATAGATTCATATATATTTGTTTAGTTAATGACTTACTAAGTGTAAAAAACTTACTTTTTATTTTATGTTTCCATGTTTTATAGATTTTTGGAAGATAGCTAAAGGCTCGGGGATCAACAGAAGACTCATCACACTATCTATTGTTTTGGTATATTTATATGTGTGTTACTAAACCTGAACTTATGGCATGTATAGTTTGGACTAGTGAGGTTTTGATGTCTTTTGAATTGATGTGTATATAATGCCATGCGAATATGGCTTATAAAATGGTTATGAGTTTTATAATAATCGTATTAACCTGAATTAGTAGTGATATGTATTTATAAAATAGATTGTAGTTGTTTGTGACATGAATGATAGGTTTTAATTTATATCTATGTTACAGAGTTGGTAAGTCGGCCATGATAGGCATAGCTATTTATGTACATGAAATCTTGTTGACATATGAAATAGTGTTTTAGTAAAGTAGGTTATTGCAATTGATTGGTTTGGTTATGATGTGGTTTTCATAATTATGCATGTTAGATGGTTCGGCTATGCTATGTTATTAAGTTCGGTATGTATATGATTTTGGCATTTAGTGAATAATTGATAAAGTGTTTTAGATAAAATTGAATGGACTTGAGAAGTTTTAGGTTGTCAAAACCATTTTTTAAGGGGTTTTGGAAAAAACGGGATCGACTTTTAAAAAACGAAAACATGAGTCACCACTAATCTTTTTAGGTGTGATTGGATCACCTTTAAAACATTTTGTTTTAAAATCATTAGTTTTGGTCTATGAAATCAGAAAACGGGTTCGGGAGCGGGTTACGTACGAGGAAGGATTAGCACCCTCGTAACGCCAAAAAATTGGTACCAAATTGATTATCAAATGTCTTTAATGTCAGAAATTTAAAACTTTTAAGATGTAATCCTCTTTAAAAATATTTTGATTTTGAAAAATTAGGGTTTACTTGCATCAAATGAACTAAATATTACATCCAATAAGTTAGGACGCAATATTTTTAAGGCATTTGGAGCTAAGCAAGCCTTTTGAAAATTTTTATCTCGAAACAACAAAACGCCATATCCAGTAAGTTAGGACACAACGTTTTGAAATCTCAAAATAGTTGTTTATATTTTAAAAACTCAAAAACACTTAGAAAGGTGCTTGCTATTCGAATTCAACAAGAAAAGTCGCAACCCAGTAAGTTAGGGCACTCCCTTTCTCGAGGCCTCCAAACATCAAGCATTGCCTTTATTTTTTAAAACTTTTGAATATTGTTTTAAATAACATTTTAGAATGACATTTCATATTACATGACATAAGTATTAAAACAATATATATATTGCTAAATATTATAACGTTTCATACAAATGTAATCACTACATGTGAAAAGGCAAAATAAAATAATAGAAATAATCATGCTAAGCAAATAGGAATATAGTAAAAAGAAGACATAATGAATATAATGATTTATATAATAATATATCATAAATAAAACATTAAACAAATAAATATATAAAACATAAGACATGGCAAATATTAATGTGGAAAACATATATGGATATGACATGCATAAAAATGGATAAGTAGAATTTGCATAAAATATAAAACATACAATCCAATAACTTAATATACAAACAAATGGATTAGTGAATAGAAATGATGCATATAATACAACATATTAATATACATGTATATAAAATATGTATTTGAAAATAAACTATAAAAATAAAACATAATGTAATAACAATATACCGATTTTAAAATGTAATAATATTAATTAAGAAAACAACGTATAATGACAATTTTTAAGCTAGCATTTAGTATATAAAAATATATGTAATATAAATCTAAAATATAAATAATAACACATATTAAAACATAATATTCAATAATTTCAAAATGATATATAACATATATAATAAAGAATATATAATAAGAATAATATACAAAAGGAAAAAAGATAATTATAAAAATATATAGGTTTAAAGTAATTTATATAATATAAAATATATAATTAATAATAAAATATAATATTTAATAATAATTTTAAAATGGTATTTAGTGTACATAATAAATAATAATATATAAGAGGATTAATATATAATAAAATAATTATATAAGGATATGAATTTAGAATAAAATAATATATATAATGTAAAAATAAGTAACTAATAATAAAATAAACATATAATATGAATAATAATTTCAAAATAAATAATGTATAAAAAGAATAATAATATATAAAATGATATATAAAATAATTATAATATATGATATAAAAGTATGTAGGTTAGAATAAAGTAATACATATATAAATAAATAGTTAATAAAATAAGTATATAGTACGAGTTAAAAATATAATATTAAATAATAATAATATATAAATATAATAATATAAAATAATAACAATGTATATATAAAATAATATAATAAATAATATGATGAGTAATATATAATAAAAATAATACAATATAATAAAAATTTACATAATATAATAGTATCAAATATAATAAATAATATAAAATGGAAAAATAGTATAATAAATAATATAGTAAAATATAATGATAAATAATATAATATAAAACTAATATAAATATATAATAATAATATAAATAAATTTTTGAAAATAAATGGCAAAAATAATGGAAGAGGACCTAATTAGAACCAAAACAGAACCCTTGGGGCAGATTTTAAATAAAGAAGAAGGGGAAATGATTGAATTGCGTGGCGCGTTAATAAACAGGGATCAAAAGTGAAAATATCCCAAGTGCTTAAACGCAATACCTGCATATGGGTTAAATTGAAATGGGACGTAAAATTCAGGGAAAAATTATAAATTAAAAGCATAGGATGCAATCAAATAGCAGCACAAGGAGGGAGGACCAATCGTGTAATTTACCCATTGGGTCATTGCACAAGGCTCTCCAATGTAAAACGACGCCGTTTCTTTTATATTAAAACAAGGTTAAAACCTAAAACTAACATTCAATTACTTAAAAACAAATAAAAAAATAAAAGCCTAAAACCTCTTCTCCCTCTCCCATTCGGTCGAATTACAGAACCCCCCTCAAACCATCATGGAAAACGATGGTCGGTGGTGAGCACAAAGGCCTCTTCAAACTACAGATCCGGTGGAGGGATTGAGGTTCCGACTACGCCACTCCGAGGTAAGTCCCTTTTCCTCTTCACCTTTTTTTTCGATTGTTTTGTATGTAAAAAAAAAAGAAAGAAAAAGAAACAAAAATACAGTTAAAGAATCACCTCTTTTCCTTTTGAAAGAATGTTTTTTTTTTTTTTTGTATATATCTGCTTCTTACAACTCTTTTTCCTTCTATTCGAAAATCGTAAGCCCCCCAAATCTCCCCTTGTTATTTTTAAAATATTTTGTGTAAAAAAAAAACTATATGTATCGAGTATAAAAAAAATATATAAACGAAATGATAGAAACAACCGGTCATCACCTTTTTTTTGGTTTTCAAATCTGTTTTTATATAACTGTATTTGTATTGTATATATGCGTGGGTATCAAAAATTGTCCCCTTTACATCGATTGTTTGGGTTTTTTATAGCCACTGTAAGTAAAAAATAATTGCTACAATCTTGCTTCTTGCCATATCTATTGTGTCTTTGTTTCCTTTTGCAGGTAATGGCGAAGATTGAGGCGGCAATCGGGCATAGATAGAGGCAAGACGAAGGGCGCAAAAGGAGGAGTCTGCTGGGGGCTACGGCGCAAAGTGAGGCTAGGGTTTCAGAAACCCTAAGTTTCTGATTCGGTATTTTGGGTGTTTGGGCCTTATTGGACCCTACGGGTTTGGGTTAGCTGAAATGGGTACATGTATTGGGCTAAGGATTTAGTTTTGGGTATTGGGTAGTTAATGGTTAATTTGGGATAAGGGAATTTTTGTAAATGGACTGTTTAAAAGGACATTTTATTATTTTGGTCTATTTATTTTAAGGCCTGGGCAAAAATAGGGTATTACATAGGTTATAAGTTTTGACCAAATGAATAGTAACATTCATGTTAGTATGGTATTAAAATAGTTTCCTGAGATCTTAGCAATATATATATATATATATATATATTTTCTTGCATATGCTAGTGTATGGAACATTGGATTATTGGTCGATGATAATTTTGGTGTCAAACCTTATTAAGGTCGAATAATTTATACATGTCTTCGCAAGATTGCCGAAAAAAGAATTGAGCCTAATTAATTAAAAACAAATTATACATGTGTATGGTACAATAGTATTTATATTGATTATTAAGATATTAAATGAATTAAAAGAATTTAGAAGAGATGTGTTTTATAACTTAAATACTTCTTCATGTGTATGTGAGATGTTAAAATGTTGAGTTTAGTTCTGTAATATCTCGCGACCCATTCCAGCGACGGATACGGGTTTAAGGGTGTTACAAATTCTTTTAAGAGAAGGAGAGTTGTCACATCCTAAAAATCAGGTTAGTAGAATTGGGTTAGTAAATCGGGAGGTTAGTGAACCGGAAATCGTAATTAAGTTAGATAATTAAAATCATTAGGAATAAATAAAATAAAATATTAAAATAATTAGAATTTAATATTTAAGTTTAGAAATTAAAATTATGTGTCATGGAATTAATTTAGTTAAAATAGATTTTAAAAATAAGATCGGATTTGAAAATAATTGAGAAAGTAGGTTTAATTGAAAAATAAGGATCTATTTGGAAAAGGGAGGAAACTTGAGGTGCTTAAATGCGCAATTGCCCAATTTTTAAAAATTGGTTTCCTATTTAACAACCGTCACTGTCTCCTTTCCTCTCATTCAACTTCTCTTTCAAAAATTTGCTAAACACCAAATTAAAGCTTTTCTCCCGAAATTAGTTCATCCTCAAATTCTCAAAAGATCTTCACTTGTTTTAGCTCGAATTAGCTCCATAGCTCATTGATTTTGTCAAATTGAGGTAACATTCTAACTTTTTATGATTAAACTAAGTATGTTATTATTTCAAATTAATTTTTAATTAATTAAATCAAGATTTCAAAAGATCACTTGATTTAAGTTAATTTTTGGCTTGAAAATGGTAGATCTCCTAATAAGCTAAGTTACTATTTCAAAGTTATTTTCAACTTATTTTGATCCAATTGAAAGGTTTTTACACTTAATTTAACAAGTCTTTAAGTTATTTTAAGGAATTGGACATTTTTCCCTCTTTAAAGTCCATTAAGCTTGATTTTTCAGGAAAAGTGAGATTTGTGTAATTGGAAAAAATTGAAGTTTTTTATATGTAATTAGATGATATTTAGGATGACCGAAAGCAAAATTAAGTCTTAGAAACAATATTTGAGTAGTGAAATTGCTATTTCAGCAAAACTAGCTAAGTTTTTCGTATAGAGGATGATAGGCTTTGTTATGTGATTTTAGAATGATTGAATTGTGTTTCCTACTACTTGTAATGCCTTTGTATTGTATTTGATGTGTATGTAAACTACTAACTCATTTGGGAGCATTCACAGGCAAGGATAAAGGCAAACAAAATCTTACTTGAGTTTTGTCATTGTAGCAAGTTACTAATGTGAGTGGTTTGGTGTGCTATTATTAATTGACAAATCAGTGATTTAAAAGGTGCTTAGGTGGTATAATCATCTAATCTAAGTCCAAAGTGTAAGTTTTCTTACTTGAGCTTTATTATTTTGCAAACAACCTACATGTGTTGTGATATGTTTAAGTGTATAATGTGAATATATGTCTGATTATGCCTTGTGAACAGCTAATATGAGAGTGTATTTGGATTAATGAGAAAAGTGTTAGCACTTGAAGTGCATTATGTGAACATATGATAAGTGTTTGACCATGAAAACCATGACATGTGTAAGTGTGCATAAACCAGAAAATGAATATGTTATGGATATGTTCGCCTTGTGAACTATTGAAAACATTGGATATAGTTGGCATGCCATAGGATTTCAGTACTCATTTATCTAATTTGATATTGGGACATGTTTGTAGGGATAAGGTAATGTAATGCAATTCTTCATTCATTTGGATATGTTAGTGTGTTAGAGAGTGTTAGCTTCATGCTACACTTACTTGGGACATGTAGGCTCTTTTGAGTCATGGTGTGATGGAGATTCGAGTATCCAATGAGAAGTATTTGTATACATTTTCATATTCACAAGTTGCCAATGTATCAATGTGATGTGATATTTGATGATGCCATGTGATAAATGTGTTTAGCATGCTTGTTTTTAACTCTTGTTTTTTTGACTTATTGTAGCATTTTGAACACTCACTACGCTTGTTTAAGCTCACACTCTTGTGTCTATTTTGTAGAGAAATAACTTATGCGGAGTGGTGAAGTGAGCAAGCTTGTGATCCTAAAATAAAAGCATATTGGTTGTGCATTTAAGATGGTTTTTAGTTTTTAAAGGATTGCAATATGGGTTTATTTTAAGGGATTAGACTTTACTTTGGTTTTGAGTTTGTAAATGGAATTTCCAGAGACTGGTTAAAGACTTTTATTAATTGTTTTGTGGATGTTTATATTGCTTGGATGATTGCATGAAGTAGGCTAGATGAGTGATTGGATATTATGTTGAATAGCATGAATGTGACATAGTGTTTTGTGGTTAAAATGGTTTAAGTGACTTGTTGAATGCTTTGATAGAAGCAAAATGACCAATAAGAAGGTGTGTACCTATTATGCCTTTTAAATTGCCTTATATGCAAATTTGATATTTTGAGTAAATTAAATTGAGACTATAGATAAGTATGCTAGCATAGGTGATTGATTTGTTTGCCAAAGTGTGTTAATTATGATTTTGTAAGTTTGAACATTATTTATATGATTTATTTTTTTCATATGACCTGTTAGATAGGGAAAATGGCATGAAATTAGAAATAGTATGTATATTTGCGTGTAAAAGTGTCATATGTAAGTGCTACAATTTTTCTACTATAAACTGCAGTATGTCATCATGACAAGGTCTAACAATTTCCCACCATTGGAACTGACGTCAGGAAGAGGGAACATCTTTAGGCAATGTCGGGATGTCAAAAAGTGTGTGGTCTCAACACGGATAATGAGTGAACTGTGCATGTTTTGTAATTTTTCCAATTAAGTCATGATTTTTCTACAATAAAATTGGAGGCCTTAAACACCACAAAATGTTTTGAAAATTACATGACATGCTTTTAAATGATGAATTTCTCTAAGTAATCTTCAATTTCATAAAATGGTTTGTCTGGATATTTTACAAAATTTATGTTTTAATCCTTAAACTTCGTTTTGGAATAAAATGACTTTTAACAGTTGTTTTGAGCTAGAATTTTCAAAAATGATTCAAAATAAAATATACAATAAACTTGTTGGATTAAATACATGATTTACAAGTTTTTTTTGTCGATGTTATGCAAAATGATGATTTTACCCTTGTTTATATTATGCAGTTTTGTTTTAGACAAAGCATGTTCTAGGCTTGTATGTTTAAAATTTCTTGACTAAGCATGTATTTGATTGGTGTGATAGGTGGTTTTGTGGTGTGTTTGGTGATTGGTAAGGAGAGTCACGTAAGTGGCTAATATGATGTTCTAGATTTGGGTCAGTCCATCTTAACCGGGTTGGGGGCGCTAATCACATAGTATCGTTTAGTATTAGTTTAAATATTAGACAACCAATGATCCAATATTTTCTTTTATTTTTCTATGCATTCAAAAACCACATGAGGACAGTTATACGAAGTATGTTACTGTAATCCATAAATTATTTTATTAACAAATCTGTTCGAAAAAATTACAAGTTTACAAACGAATATACTACACTCAAGGCACTAGATCAAACAAGGTGTCTATGGGAACGTATCACTTAGCACTAAGTGCCTTTTATTAGATAGTTCTCTAGAACACCTCTATTTCTGAAAACGTATCGATAATGTCCCTTGAGCATTGAGTGTCTATAGGAACGTATCCTTAACTCCTAAGTAATGAGTGTCCGTGAACATATATTGATGTGATGGTGGAATAACTTGTGTATCTATCTTTAATCCGTTTTTGGTTTATAACACCCTATACCCGACCCTATCACCGAGATTAGATATCAAATGTCATGAACTACCTAATAACCTACAAAAATTTCTCGAACAATTTATTTAAGCGTTTTGACTCTACCATATTAAGAAATATAACTTTTAAAAATTTACTACCTTAATAATCTTAGCAGTATTTACAATTCTAAATTAAAACTTTAAAATTGTTACATTCAACTTAATCCCCAAGGCTTGGCCTCTAAGGGAGCCCCTCTATACACATGAACGACTTCCATGCCTAACTCTCAAATTTGGCAGTGCCTGGCTTGACCCCTCCACTTGGTTTCCAAGTCGAAACATTTATCCTCCAAACAAGCAATAAATTATAAGTTCAAATGAACTTAGTGATATTCTGTGAAATAGTGCAACAAAAATATTTCATAAAATTCAAGAAATAAAATTTAAAATAGAGAATTCAAACTCCTTGTCTATCCTTTGCCTTTCGTAAATTTCATCAGCGTGGTCGACACCCTGCCCTTTTTCTCAATTTACTGTTGGTAGACTTATTCTCTATCTTAGACACAAGTGCGTCCTTTACGATAATGGTTCTCTATGGTCCTACCTTGATTCCGCCTTATCCTAGATTCCTTTATACTTTAACAAACTTAACTTTCACAGTTAACCATACACTTGGATAAAAAGTTCGATGCCTACCAGTAGTTGTCTTCCAATTATATTCTCTTTAAAATTGAAGCCTTACCCTTATCTATTAATCCAATACTAAATTAAACTTAGGATTTTCTACCTTAACACTTCATCGAGTCCAAATTCACAATTCTAAACATGATGGTAAGCTAATTGAATAAACGCCTTATCTTCCTAGTGGATTCGTACTTTACAATCTAGCCCTAAGATATTAGTTTTCCTTGTTCCGATCTTCTGAAAATTTGAAATTAACAAATAGTTCCTAATAAACCATACCATTTGCTACTTTCCAACGGACTGTCTGCCAACGGTATCCCTTGGCAGACTTTTTCTTCTATTAGTCCCTGTGCTATATCCTGCGTTACATAATCGTGGTCAATATCCTTCCTCTCTATAGATTTCTGGTAGACTACCAATCAGACCATTGGAGCGATCATTACCTCCAAGTGAATCTTGGTGGACTTACAGATTTTTTGCTTCCTTTTTACCCACATACCCTTAGGCTTAGGTTCCGCTTGATCATCTCATTATCACCCTCAAATTTTGGCTTACTCACTAAAAACCTGTGGACTCATACCCGCAAATACTTCATACCTCAACATAGTTATCCCTCTTATTTCCTCTACATTGTCAAGAATCACATATTCCAGTTTCTTTTTTGTAACAATTTTGCAGATTCCCTTGTCAACAGGCTTACATGCATCCTTAGACATTTCCACCCATTTTTCATATCTTCATAGTTTGGCAGATTCTTGGACTAATTCCTTTACCTGTGTTCTCAAACACACCATATTCGTTAGATCATGCTACTCTTTGTACGAGTTATACAACTATCTCCTTTTTTTTGTCCTGTCAGCTTTCTGGTTAAACATTTTCTTAAACTTCAGCCATAGCTTAGCTATGGTCTCACATAGTATGAACCCATGTTTAATGTCCTAGCAGACTCTATATGTTTCCATAGCCTAACTATGGTTTTACACATTGTGAACCCTATGTTTAACGTCCTGGCAAACTCCAGATTTTGGTGAATCACTAAACTTCTTCCAAGGTGTCACCCTTAAGGACCTAATAATCATTTTTACGGTGTCACCTCGAAGGACCTATATAATACCACCACCGCGTTATCACTCCCAAAAATCAATGGACAATCATCACAGTGCTGTTCTAACGAGCCATTCAATAATCGCCATCGCGGTGTTGCTCCATAGAGTCGATAGACCGTCGTCACAATGTCGCTTTAGCGAGCCAATTGATTACATTCCACAAAATTGCCATACTATTTCATATCCCCTTAACAATCCATCCATTCCTCCATTACGCCAATTGTTCCTAAATTCATCTACCCCGTCAAGATGAATTACCTTTGTACACTGCATATAATATAATCATGTATTTCATACAATTCATTGTGCTAGTTACTATCACATACAGTACATCATGCATCTATTCGACAATTCGCAACCATATAACAATAAGTAATTAAACTTGTAACATTATGCATACACAACTTACTTATCCTCCATATTCATACACAACCATAGTTTTACACACAACTCAAACAAGACACAGATATGGTTCAAGCAAGCAACACAACATGAGCAATCATCCAAAAGTTAAGTATAGAGACTCACCTTGTTTCCTTTATCCTCGATGACTTCGGTTGTCCAAATGCCAGAGCCTCTTTCCTTCTGGTAGCTAAGCATAACAACCTTTTCCAGATGAGTTCGAAGGTATTTCAATCTTTAAATCCCAAAATCCATAGTTATATAGAAACTTTTCAAGAACTCTCACTTCTCTTTCCTCAAATCCACAGGTACAGGGAGGCTTAGGGCTTACCAACTTATCCAATTCTCTTCTTTCTGGACTCGAATCTTACGTTTACTGCCTCATGCAAAGCCTTCTTAAATTTCTTTTTCTTCCTCTTGATAGTAACCGATGAAAACGTTGAAGATGAGAGGGATATTACAAGTTAATTTAGGAGAATTCTTTCCTCTCCATACACATATATATATCCAAAATTTGCACAGTCTCTTTAGTCCATTTAAGTCATTCATTGCTAATTATTTTGCCTCCAATTATAAAGATATCTGATTTCAAACTAACTAAATTGGAATTGAGATCTAACTAATCACAATTTGGTCACTAAAATTTTTGAATTCCCCAATGAAGCCTATCAATTTGCCAATCCATTCAATTTAATCCTAACTTTTTTTAAATTTTGAGACATAAAAGATAATCGAGTGTGACACGGTTGATGAGAGAAAAAATGTAATATTGATAAAGTACAAAGTGTACATGAAAATTGAGATATGAAAATGGCATATGATTGAGTATGAAATATATATACAAGAATGATGTTATCAAATGAATCAAGATGTTTGATACTTGAAATCAAAATGTAAAGCCATATGGTTGTTTCATTATATTCGATAACAAGAATAAGACATATGAAAAGAATATGAAAGACCATGCGTATTATAAACTAAGAGCCCCGAGGAGAATATGATACTATGTAAATGAACTGAATTATTCTATATATGAACATAAGATGCAAAGCCTTGATGGTGCATTAATAAGTTAGCATACAAGAAATAGCTTGAAACTATGACGTTCTTAATAACAATTAAGGCAATGCTATTAAGAATATAACTTGTTATAATGGACTTTATTAGATGACATGCCATGATGAATTAATCGCATGATATATACTACATATGTTTATGTAATGAATTCAAATTATACTAGCACCACTAAGCATCTAATCTTCAGTGTGTAGACATGTTTGTTTTGTACACATGTATTAGGTAACTATAGATCTACCGCCCTAACCCGACCCAAAAGTTATGGTCTGATTCTGAAGGCCACATAGGCCATCGAAATCACACAGTAAGAAAAATGATCAGATTCTTAGAAAATTTATTCTTAAAATATTTTTACTTCTCTTTATTTTATAAGAACATTAGTTTTTCCCAAGTGTAATTAAAGTCCAATTAAAAAGTTATTAATTTTACAAACATATTTGATTATTAATTTGTTGTTCGGAGTTTCGAAAACTAGTTTTGCAGTGGAAAATCTGGTGTGTTTAATTTGTTAGTAAAACCATAATTTATAATTTAAATGTGATCAGTTATTAAATCAATCCAATTGTTTAACATCCATGCATGAAAATACTAAAAATATCCCAAAATCAAACCCCATGCCATAGTTCTTATAAAAATAATTATAGTCCCAAACAAATATAAAATTATAAAATTAAAGATACTTTATTTAGCAAAAACCAAGACGAGACCTCCCAATGCTAAGTCCAAGCCCTAACCTTGCGGATTACCTAAAAGATGTTAAACTAATGGGGTGAGCTACAAAGCTCAGTGTGAGATTAATAAAAAATAAACAATGTACCAAATACCATAAAATCATTTATGAACATAGTATACCATATCCTAGAATTTTTTCATATGTACATGAATTTCAATGCAGTTTTCCTACCCATCCATCCACTACACACCATATCCAACCATACACACCATATCGAAGGAGCCTTAGCTCATTATGGTTAAACCACCGGTAATAGAAAATAATTTTAGTTATACTACCAGTTAGATCTTGTAGTTAAACCGCCAGAATAGTGTTATGGACAAACCTCTAGAAAAATATGAAGACGTATCGCTACAACCCCATACAAAACTATAAAATTCTGGATTTACTTTCGAAACTCTAATAAATCAAGAATATGCTGCCAGAAATAATCTATTATCAAACCAATCTCGATGCAATGCATAATGTCATTTTTATCATAATAGATTAATCAAATACGGTTAATTCAGAATAGTGGCATGTTTTACAATCATGCAAACAAAAGATACAAAAAACAAGCATACAATGAGGCAGAATAGTAGGCATGTCCTCATGCATTCAATGAAACATGTAAGGTCATTATAGTGATATACATTAGCAGTTTATGCATGTCCAAACATAGAAAACAAGCCAATAGACTGTAACAGCCCGTTTTTAGTGAAATCAGAACAATGGTTTCAAGACCACAAATCTAAGTATATTAAAGTTTACAGCATGCTAGTAGAGTCATATGAAAATTTCGTTAAGAAATTTTATTGTTTAAGTGTTCAATTTGTGAAAAATGACTAAATCGCGCAAAGTGTAAAACTTGAGTTCTATAAGTTAAAGGCACTAAATAACTAAAGAACTTAAATGTGGAGTACTTGAATGGTAAATAGACCATTATAGGAGTTAGTGGACAAAGATGGACATCTTTTAAGTGAATTTTTAAGGTTTAACTTAAGGTTAAATTAGTAATTTAGTAAATAAGGACAAATTAAGTAAAAATAACTTGGCCACCATCTTTTTCCATCTTCTTCCACCGATTTTCCAAAGGAAGGAAAGCCATTAAAACTTGCTAGGTTCGGCAATAGTATCTTTAAGTGCATGGTATGTATTTTTACTCGATTTTTAATGATTTCTATGTTTTTAGAGTCGTTGTAGCTTAATCTAGCCAGCCCAATGACTAATTTGTGAAACTGTTAAAGTATCAGGGTTTCACCATTGATGAGTGTGTATGTGTTTTCATGTTTGATGCAAGAAAATGAATCCTTATTGTTAGTTAAACAACTTTTGTTAAGAGATTTTTTTAATAAATTTGTTAAGTAAGGATTAAATTGAGAAAAATGAAAATTATGTTGTGAAATGTGTGAAATAATGACATAGGTGGGTTGCGATGAACATATATAGAATTCAGCCAGCATGGGTGTGGACTTAATTGCATGAATTTGCATTTTTATGAGCTAGGGACTAAATTGTAAAGAAGTCAAAAGTTTAGGCGCAAAATAGTAATTTTGCCATAATATAATTTTGGGTTGAATTGAATAGATTGATGATTAAATGAGTTAAATTTGATTATATAGATCAAGAAAAGCAACCTTCGGATTTGAATCAGGGAAAAGACAAAGTAGTGGACTAATCGATCAATTTTTTTCGTATTAATTCGAGGTAAGTTCTTATATTTAATACACATTAAGTTATATGTGTTTTAAATGCTTTATTATTATAATTGTGATGATAGAATACCATGAAAATGCTCGACAATATATTGACAATTGTACGGATCCTGGTTGAACCTTAGGAATAGATAGGATACAAATGACATGCCATTTGGGGTTACCATGTTATGGGTGCTAGTCCCGTGCATTCTACCAGTGGCTGAGTTTTTCAGCATGTGTTGTGGTTACTCGTCAGCATATGTGAGCAGCACCGTGTAGTTACGTCTTGACCATCAGCTTGTGTGAGCAGACGCAGTGATGGTTGGAGAGTGAGCATTTATATGAAATATGAGATAGAGATGGTTTTTATCATGTATTGACACTTAGTGTGTGTAACACCCCTTACTTGAGACTGTCGCCGGAGTCGAGCACGAGGCGTTACCAAACTTGCCTTACTAGTTCGGGGCAAAAAAATTTGCTTTTAAAATTAATTCATTCACATTCATCCAATATATCCCTAAAATGGGCCCTCGAGGCCCTAAACATGCAATTGGAACGGTTCAAGATCAAACCGGGAAAATTTAAAAGTTTTTCGATTACTTACACAAATTAAAACAATTTGTTTCACTATTCATAATAAAACTATCCACCAGCGTAATAGTTACTAAATTAATTATAACTCGAGTTAAAAAACTCAAAATTTAAATCCGTAAATTTTCCTTGAAACTAGACTCATATATCTTCTTACCATAATTTTTCCAGAATTTTTGGTGTGGTCAGTTAGAACAATTTATTAGTTAAAGCTTCCCCTATTTCACAGTTCAACAATTCTAGCCACTTTTGACTAAAAATCAATTATCTCTTAGTACAATTTTCATATAGTGTTTCTACTTCTTTCTAATGAAATAGACTCACTAAGGAATCCATACATATAAATTATAACTCATAATTATTTTTGTACAATATTTAGTGAATTTCTAAATTCAAAACAGGGGATCACAAAGTCACTCTGAAGTAGTCTCGCAATAATCTAAATATCTTAGAATATAGACTTCCTTTGCTTTCTCTGTTTCTTTCCTATGAAAACAAACTCAATAAGCTTTAAGTATATATCTTATTCACCATTTAATTCTATTTCTACAATTTTCAAATTCACATCACTACTGCTATTACAAAACTATTTTGTGACCAACTTTTACTCTTTCATAATTTCTTTGCATAAACTATCATTTAGGCATACATAACATGAAATCATGTTCTTAATTAGCCATACAATAGCTAATCACTATCAAGTATTCACATGCCATTCTTTAATCATATCATAAGGACATACACACAAAATGACGAAGTCCCTATACATGCCATAACTCAAAACATTCAAATTACAAAATACCAAGATAGCATTTGATAGTCTGAGACAAACTCCGACGTCCTTACGATCCCCGAATTGGCTTGGCTACACTATAAAAGAGAGAAAGCAAAAAGAGTAAGGTACAATGCTTATTAAGTTTACAAGTAAATAAATGACAACATTCACCAAGTATAATTATACTCATATTATACCATCAACTAATAAAATCTTTATTTTACCTCTCCACTTACTCTTTAACTTTCCTGTTTATCATTCCTTTACCTAAAATTTCTTGTAACATAGCCTGTATATTAGCCCAATGAGCCGTTTAGAATACTTAGGATACTTGGGTTTTCCTGCCAGATAATAGCCTGCCAATGCAATGCTCTAGACATGGTCTTACATGGGATATTCCTTGTCCTGCTAAAGCCATATATCTGATATGGACTTACATGGGATGGTCCTGAACTGTCTCAGCCTACCAATGCCATATGTCTGATATGGACTTACATGGGATGTTCCTCAACTCTCTCAACCTAAAATGTCATGACATTCCGCATCCCATACATTCCTAAGGTTCAAACAGGGCTTTCTGCTACTTTTTCTCTGTTATCTCATCTTTAATTCAACTTGGAATATTCCAATAAAATAAATGTATATATGTTGGAATTTAACAACATTAATATAAAATATTGAAATATTGCATTTATTTACCGTAAACTTACCTCGGTGCAAAATACGATCAACTTGATAACTTAATCTTCTACCTTTTTCTTTCCTCGGTCTATCCCCAAATTTCATTCTTCTTGATCTATAATTAGCAAATTTAGCTTATTTAATACTCACATTTATCAAAACAGTCTTTAACTCTAACTTTGGAAAAATTATGATTTTGCCCCTAAACTTTTGCATATTTACACTTTTGCCCCAAAGCTCAGAAATTAAAGTTTTTCCCTAATTCTTATGTTTTAGGACATGCTAATCATTTTCCCTTAATGGCAACATCAAATTCTCACTCTAACATGTACTTATGAACATTAGGGATTTTTACCGATTATGCCATTTTACTCATTTTTACTTAAAACCGAGTAGCACAAGTTGTTTAACATAATTTAAAACCTCATATTCAATCATAAAACATCAAAATAAACACATTTCACCTATGGGTATTTTTCCAAATATGTACCCTAGGTTAAATTTTTGCTAAAATAAGCTAAATCAAGTTGCCGGGACTCCAAAAATGTCAAGAACATTAAAAACGAGGCTTGGATGCACTTACTATGAGCTTGAGAAGTTGAAGAAACCCTAGATATGGAGACACATGAGTTTTGGCCCTTATGAGAAGATGATAACAATTTTGCCATCTTTTTCCCTTTTAATTCCTTTTAATTACAAAATGACTAAAATGCCCTTCATTAAAACTTTGGTTATTTTTATCTATGTATGTCTATTTTTGTCCATGAAAACCTAATGGTCTAATTACCATTTAAGGACCTCTACTTCAATAATGCTCTTCAATTTAATCCTTTCCTATCTAGAACTCATATTTATCAACTTTTGCAATTAAGCCTTGATAGGCAATTTAATCATGCAATTCATGAAATTTTCTATCAATATTCTAACACATGCATCTATTCACTTGGTAAATCATAAAAATTAATCAGAATAAATTTTTCTATCTTGGATTCGTGATTTCGCAACCACTGTTTCATTTAGGTCTTATTTCGAGATATTACAGTGTGTGACATTCCCAAGTATCCGATATTATTCCAAATAGTTCAACGAGTATAGTGATGATATGAAAAAGTATGAGATCGATATGTATAGTGCAAGTATGTACTTGAATCATGTGAGAATTGAAGCTATGAGATTTTTGAATTCATGCCTAACTTTGTGATTGAATATGTGATAGGTTTATGGACCAAATTGAGTTATATTATGCTAAGTTAAATTACTTAAATTATGCTTAAATTGTAAGCTGAGTTTTAAGTCATACGAACTTACTGAGCTTAAGATTGGAAGTTGTCGGAGATCTCATCACACTATCAAACTCTCATTTTGGTATTTTTGACTTTGTATATTTTGGTTAAATGGTATGTATAGGTGTTTTGGTTATTGTGGCATACATATATTGTAGTGTTTTGACCATTTGAGATGACTTGTAATGTGGTCATATATTTTGATATGTATATATGCATAAATAGCCCTTTAATATGTGGTGTGGAGTTGCTATATGAATGCCTTGTTGTGAATTGGTATTATGTGTACCAAATGGTTGAAATTGAGATGTGGTATGCATGCCAAACTTTAGGTATAATTTCTCATTTATGTGGTTGACCATTTAGGTAGACTTTGAAGTATTTTGGTATGTTTTAAAGTGATCAATTGATGAGTTTATGGATATCATATTGCATGTGTGGATATTACATGTTATAATCTTGTTATTGGTTTTGAATGCTTATTTATGCCATGTTTGTAGGTGCATTGTTGAGTTTAAGTTGAAACTTATTTGAGTGAGAAATATGGCTTGGAATATAGCCTATTATTATTTACATGGGTAGAGACACGAGTTTGTGTCAGCCGTGTGTGACACATAGCCAAGTGGCACGGCCGTGTGTCCCTTGTTACCTCTTTAGAAAGCAAGTCAGTGAGTTACACGAGCTAGTCACAGGAGCATGTGGTCGGCCGTGTGACCCAAGTCAATGAGTTACATGGGGTCGGGCACGGATTGGGACACGGCCATGTGATCCCATTTCGAATACCCACACAGCCTAAGACACAGGCATGTCTCTTGACCGTGTGAGGGACACGGCCTGGCCATAGGGGAGTGTGTCCCTTACACTTTGAAAATTTTCAATGTTTTCCCAAAATTTCCTTCAGTTCGTATTTTAGTCCTAAATTATTTTTAATGCTTGTTTTGGGCCTTGAAGGCTCAAGTCAGGGATTATTTGATTGAATTTGAATGACTATTACTTGGATATGAGAAATGAATATGAGAATGTATGATTGTGTAAGTGATAATTCGATAATGCTCCGTAACCATATTCTGGCGACAGATTCAGGTTAGGGGTGTTACATTTTATTGGTATCAGAGCTATGGTTTAGTCAATTCTCGGACTAACGTAGCGTATGTAAGTCTAGCTATTATGCCATTTATACCCTATGATAGTGTGATATCTCCTGACAGTTTAAATTTATGTTTTTATATAGTAATGGATTCCAATCGAGCAGACTTTGATATGTTGAAAGTAATGCACCAACCTCCGTTCACAGAGCAGTGCCGTTTGGTTCGAGACCCTTGTTTGAGGTCGTAGAGGAGAGGCCAAGGAAGCCTTCTTCCAGATGATGAATGAGTGATTCTCTGAGTTTTTCCAAACAAATCTGGTTGCTCAGCAACCTCCACCCCTAACTTTTCCCCAATTAGTTCTCGTAGCATCTCAAGTTCTCGAACTCGTGCTTTAAGCAAACCGCCTATGGATAAAATTCTTAAGTATGGGGTCAAAGAGTTTAGAGCTACAGTTGATGATGATCCTGAGAGAGTCAAGTTTTGGCTTGAGAATACGATTCAGTTTTTTGATGAATTGTCTTGTACCCCAACGAATATGTTAAATATGTCGTATCTCTTTCGATAGATGTTGCATACTAGGGGTGGAGCACTTTAATTTCTATGTTACTGAGAGAATGTGTTACATGGGAATTCTTCCAGACAGAATTCAAAAAGAAGTATATAAGTCAGTGGTTTCTGGATCAAAAGTGTAAAGAATTTTTAGAGTTGAAAAGGGTCATATGACCATATCTGAATATGAAAGAGAATTCGTGAGACTGAGCAAGCATGCCCAAGAGTGCATTCCAACCGAAGAGAATATGTGTAAACGGTTTGAAGATTGGTTGAATGGAGCATACAAAGTCAAAGAGCTTAGTAAAGAACAGAGAAAAGCTGATTTTGAGGCTAGAGATTCAAGAAAAGGGTCAATGGGTAAATCCTATCATTCTTCGTCAAAGAAATAGAAAGATTTTCATAACTGTTTGACTGCTTTAGTGGGGTATTTCAATAGAGATCATGGTAAGCAACATTCAAGTACAAAAACTCAAGCCACTTCAGTAGCGAGTGTTGGAAGTGAGAGCTAACAAAATAGAGTGTCAACAATGTGGAAGATGGCATTTTGGGGATTGTTGGATGAATAATAAAACATGTTCCAAATGTGGCTCACAAGAGCATTTTATTCGTGATTGTCCTGAGTTATTCGAGAAAGATAAACTTCTGACTATAAGGCCAAGTAATACAGATCCTAGAGAGAGACCACCTTGAAATACTAAAGATGTGAATAGTAGCAAAGATGCAACAAAGGATTCTGCTGTGAGATCTGAGGCATGAGCACCAGCTAGAGCTTATGCAATTCGAGCTCGTGAGGATGCATTGGCACTAGATGTTATCACCGATAATTTTTCTCTTTATGACACTGATGTAACTGCTTTGATTGATCCTTGATCAACCCATTCATATTTCTATACGAATTTAGTGTCTAGTAAGAGTTTACCAGTTGACTCCACTGAATTTGTGATTAAAGTATCGAACCCCTTAGGTTAGTATGTACTAGTTGATAAAGTTTGCAATAATTGTCCTTTGATGACACGGGGTTACTATTTTTTAGTCGATTTGATGCTTTATCATTTGATGAATTCAATGTGATTTTGGGTATGGTTTGGTTGACTCTGCATGATGCTGTTGTAAATTGTAGACGAAAGATTATTGAGTTGAAATGTCTGAATAGTGAAATTCTTCGTATTGAATCTAATGATTCGAGTGGACTACCTATTCTCATGTCGACTATGCTAGCTCAGAAATATGTATGAAAGGGTTGTAATGCTTATCTTGCTAATGTATTAGATACAAAAGTGTCTGAATCGAAGATTGAATCAATGCCAGTGGTTTGTGAATATCCAAATGTGTTTCCAAAAAAGTTACTTGGGTTGCCACCAGTCAGAGAGGTTCAGTTTGCTATTGAGTTAATACCAGGAACATCACCGATATCGATAGCAACGTACAGAATGGCTCCTACAGAGTTGAAAGAGTTGAAATCTCAATTGCAAGAGTTAATAGATAGAGGTTTTGCACGACCTAGTTTCTCGCCCTGGGGTGCACCGGTTTTATTTGTTAAAAAGAAAGATGGGTTATTTGTTAACAGATAGCTCAACAAAGTTACGATCAAGAATAAGTATCTATTACCAAGAATTGATGATTTATTTGATCACTTGAATAGAGCAATAATATTTTTTATGATTGATTTACGATCTGGTTATTATCAATTACGGGTTAAAGATTCGGATGTGTCGACAATTGCATTTAGAACCAGGTACAGGCACAATGAATTTTTTGTTATGCCATTTGGGTTAACTAATACTCCTGCAGTATTTATGGACCTGATGAATAGAATCTTCAAAACGTATTTAGACAGATTATTGTTGTTTCCATTAATAATATCCTGATATATTCTCGAGATAAGTCAGAGCATGCCGAGCATTTGAGAATTGTGTTACAGACTTTGCGAGATAAACAACTATTTGCTAAATTTAGTAAATATGAGTTTTGGCTCTGAGAAGTTGGATTTATAGGCCATATTGTTTCAGCAGAAGGCATCCGAGTTGATTCGAGTAAGATTTTAGAAATTATTGACTAGAAATAGCCAAGAAACATATCTGAAGTCAGAAGTTTTTTGGGACTAACTGGCTATTATTGAAGATTTGTTAAAAGGTTTTCAATGATAGCTACACCGATAACTCGTTTATTGCAAAAAGATATGAAATTTGAGTTTTCTGAGAAATGTCAATAGAGTTTTGATCAGTTGAAAGCACTGTTAACTAAAGCACCAGTATTAGTTCAGCCTGAGTCGGGTAAAGAATTTGTAATTTACAGCGATGCATCATTGAATGGTTTGGGATGTGTTCTAATGCAAGAAGGAAAAGTGATAGCTTATGCTTTTAAATAGTTGAAGCCACATGAAAAGAATTATCCGACACATGACTTAGCTACTATTGTGTTTGTATTGAAAATTTGGTGACACTATTTATTCGATGAAAAATGCCACATATTTACCGATCACAAGAGTTTGAAGTATCTAATGTCAGAAAAAGATCTAAATTTGAGACAACGAAGATGGCTTAAACTGTTAAAAAACTATGAGTTTGTGATTGATTATCATTCGGGGAAAGTAAATGTAGTTGCAGATGCTTTGAGAAGAAAATCTTTATTTACTTTGAGAGCAATGAATACATGATTAACTTTGTCTGATGGTGGTTCAATTTTAGCTGAGTTAAAAGCTAAACTGATGTTTCTCCAACAAATTTGTGAAGCTAAAAAACGTGACAGTAAATTGAAAGCTAAATGATTACAGTGTAACTTGACTCTTGACTCAGAGTTTTAGATTGGAACCGATGATTGTTGGTTGTTTTGAGGTAGAGTTTGTGTGTAGAAAAATCCAGAGCTTATACCGAAAATTTTGCAAGAAGTACACAGTGGTAGCTTGTCTGTTCATCTAGGGAGTAACAAAATGTCAATGATTTGAGACAGTTATACTGGTGGTCAGGTATAAAACGTGATATTTTTGACTTTGTGACGAAATGTTTGATTTTTCAGCAAGTTAAAGCTAAACATCAAGTGCCTTCAAGACTGTTACAGCCAGCAATGATACCTAAGTGGAAGTGGGATAGAATTACGATGGATTTCGTATCAGGATTACCCCTATCTCCAAAAAAGAAAGATGTTATCTAGGTTATTGTTGATCGTTTGATGAAATTAGTGCACTTTATTCCTGTACGTATAGACTCTTCACTTGACAGATTGGTCGAATTTTAACTTTCTGAGATTGTCAGACTACACGGAGTGCCAGTTTCCATTATTTTGTATAGAGATCTAAGGTTTACATCACAATTTTGGAAGAAATTGCAAGAGGCTTTGGGTACGCGGTTGCATTTTAGCACTACATTTCATCCTCAAATAGATGGTCAATCTGATAGACTGATTTAGATTCTTGAAGATATGCTTCGTTGTTGTGTTTCAGAGTTTGAAGGCAACTGGGAAAAACATTTACCGTTGGTTGAGTTTGCATATAATAATAGTTATTAGTCAAGCATAAAGATGGCACCGTATGAAGTTATATATGGTCATAAATGTAGAACTCCATTATACTAGACTGACCTTAGTGAGAAAAAGATTCACGAGGTTGATTTAATCCGAGAGACTGAAGAGAAAGTAAAAGTGATACGTGATAGTTTGAAAGCCGCTTCAAATCGACAATAATTATATGTGGATTTGAAACGTATATTGAATTTCAAATTAGTGACAGAGTATTTCTGAAAGTATCGCTGTGGAAGAAGATTCTTCAATTCGTTTGCAAAGGAAAATTGAGTCTGTAATTCATTGGGTCGTATGATATTATTGAGAGAATAGGGCTAGTGGCAGAACTTGAGAAGATTCATAATGTGTTTCATGTATCAATGTTATGATGGTATCGATTAGATCCTTCACGTATAATTTCTCCAGCAAAAGTTGAAATTCAGCCCGATATGTCGTATAAAGAAGAACCGATCAAAACTTTGGCCCGAGAGGTTAAGAGTTAAGAAATAAAAGCATAGCTTTAGTGAAGTTTCTTTGGCAACATCATGGAATTGAAGGGACTACGTGGGAACCCAAGGAAGCTATGAGAAAATAGTACTCTAACTTATTCTCTAATAAGATTTTCGGGGACGAAAAATCCTAAAGAGGGAGAGTTGTAACAACCCGTTTATAGTGAAATCAGAATAGTGGTCTTAGGACCACAAATCCAAGGTTGAAATATCTATTTTATTATTATTATAATTTTTACAGCATTTTAGTAGAGTCATATGAAAATTTCGTTAAGAAATTTTATCATTTAAATGTTCAAATTGGGAAAAATGACTAAATCGCATAAAGTGCAAAACTTGAGTTCTATAAGTTAAAGGCACTAAATAACTAAAGAACTTATATATGGAGTACTTGAAGGGTAAATAGACCATTATAGGAGTTAGTGGACAAAGATGGACATCTTTTAAGTGAATTTTTAAGGTTTAACTTAAGGTTAAATTAGTAATTTAGTAAATAAGGAAAAATTAAGTAAAAATAACATGGCCACCATCTTTTTTCCATATTTTCCACTGATTTTGCAAAGGAAGGAAAGCCATTAAAACTTGCTAGGTTCAGCACTGGTATCTTTGTGTGCATGGTATGTATTTTTACTTGGTTTTTAATGATTTTTATGTTTTTAAAGTTGTTGAAGTTTAATCTAGCCAGCCCAGGGACTAATTTGTGAAACTATTAAAGTATTAGGGTTTTGCCATTGATGAGTGTGTATGTGTTTTGATTTTTGATGGAAGAAAATGAATCCTTGTTGTTAGTTAAACAACTTTTGTTAAGAGATTTTTTTGATAAATTTGTTAAGTAAGCATTAAATTGAGAAAAATGAAAATTATATGGTGAAATGTGTAAAATAATGAAATGTGTGCACTGCTATAAACATATATAGAATTCGGCTAGCATGGGTGTGGGCCTAATTGCATGAATTTGCATTTTTATGAGCTAGGGACTAAATTGTAAAGAAGTCAAAAGTTTAGGGGTAAAATAGTAATTTTGCCATAATATAATTTTGGGTTGAATTGAATAGAATGATGATTAAATGAGTTATATGTGATTATATAGATCAAGAAAAACAATCTTCAGATTTAAATCAGGGAAAAAACAAAGTAGTGGACTAATAGATCAATTTCTTCAATATTAATTTGAGGTAAGTTTGTATATTAATATGCATTAAGTTATATGTGTTTTAAATGCTTTATTACTATAATTGTGGTGATACGATACCACAGAAATGCTTGACAAGATATCGGCAATTGTACGAATCCCGGTTGAACCTCAGGAATAGAAAGGATACAAATGACATGTCATTAGGGGTTACTGTGTTATAGGTGCTGGTCCTGTAGGTTTTACTGATGGCTAAGTTTTTTGGCATAAGTTGTGGTTACTCTTCAGCTTGTTTGAGCAGCACCATGTAGTTACATCTTAACAGCCAGCTTGTGTGAGCAGGCCCAATGATGATATGAAAGAGTATAAGATCGATATGTATCAGTATAGGTATGTACTTGAATCATGTGAGAATTCAAGCTATGAGATTTGTGACTTCATGACTAACTTTATGATTGAATATGTGATAGGTTTATGGACAAAATGAGTTATATTATGCTAAGTTAAATTACTTAATTTGTGATTCAATGGTAAGCTGAGTTTTAAGTTGTCCGAACTTACTAAGCTTAATTGCTTACTCTGTTTATTTTTCCTTGTTTTATAGTGATTCAAAAGCTCGCTTGGATTGGAAGTTATCGGAGATCTCATCACACTATCAAATTCTCATTTTGGTATTTTTGATTTTGTATATTTTGGTTAAATAGTATGTATAGGTGTTTTAGTTATTATGGCATATATATCTTGTAGTGTTTTGGCCATTTGAGATTACCTGTAATGTGGTCATATATTTTGATATGTATATATGTATAAATGGCCCTATGATATGTGGTGTGGAGTTGCTATGTGAATACCTTATTGTGAATTGGTATTATGTGTACCAAATGGTTGAAATTGAGATGTGGAATGCATGCTAAACTTTAGATATAATGTCTCATTTATGTGGTTGACCATTTAGGTAGACTGTGGAAGTATTTTGGTATGTTTTAAAGTGATTAATTGATGAGTTTACGGATATCATATTGCATGTGTGGATATTACATGTTATAATCTTAACATTGGTTGGTTTTGAATTCTTATTTATGTCATGGTTGTAGGTGCATTGTTGATTGAAGTTGGTACGTATTTGGGTGAGAAATATGGCTTGGAATATAGCATATTATTGTCCACACAGGCAGAGACACAGGCGTGTGTCTCAACCGTGTGTGACACACAGCCAAGTGGCATGGCCGTGTGTCCCATGTTACCTCTTTAGAAAGCAAGTCAGTCAGTTACACAGGCTAGTCACAAGGGCGTGTGGTTGGCTGTGTGACCCAAGTCAGTGAGTTACACGGGGTTGGACACGGGTTGGGACACGGCCATGTGATCCTATTTCGAATACCCAAACGGCCTGAGGCACGAGCATGTCTCTTGACCGTGTAAGGGACACGGCCTGGCCACACGTGCGTGTGTCCCCTACACTTTGAAAATTTTCAATGTTGTCCCAAAATTTCCTTAAGTTCGCATTTGTGTCCCGAATTGTTTTTAATGCTTGTTTTAGGCCTTGAGGGCTTGAGTTAGGGACTATTTGATTGAATTGGAATGACTATTGCTTGGATATGAGAAATGAATATGAGAATGTATGATTGAGTAAGTGATAATTCCAGTAACGCTTTGTAACCCTATTCTGGCGACGGATACGGGTTAGGGATGTTACATAAACAATCCGTCCAACTTAGTAAAATACATGCGAACATATTCGTGATGCAAGTAAACACAACCAACATTTCACAATTTTCTAATTAGAAAACCACATTTACATTCGGCCATGCCCCAAAAAAGCCACCATGTTTTTCAGTTACCATAAGCATCATGGCTAGAACATATACAAATAACATTATTTAATTTACACATGCACAATTTACAAATAATTAAGTCCTACACTTTAAATTCGTAAATACATAGTAGTAATCCAAAAAAAAGTCTACATTTCGCCACTATAGATCTAAATAACCCTAGATTAGATTTGCACTTAATACGATTAAACACAATCAAAATCAGCCTTGGAACACCCATATAGGGTTCAGCCAAACAGTGATTCACAACTAACTAATCCAACTTAGGTGAAAAATATTTTCACTAATTTGTTATGAAATGAATATACGAACTAATTCTATTGTCACCGTTAATCAGGGGTGTTAGAGACATTCGAGACTAGATGCACATTCAACCAAAGTAGAGAAATATCAAAGGAAAATATGACACTAGATCTTGACACAAAAATCAGTACTTACGCTCTTCCAATTTTTAGATTTGAGATGAGAAACTAAACGAGATCAGATGCACATTTAAACGACAAGATTAGGGGTTGATTTTGATAGCAAAAATAAGGAAAGGAAAAAACAAAAAGGGTGCGGCAATAAGCGGCAAAGAGAAGAAAATTACAGTTGAAAAATGGCTGAAGAAAAAATCAGCAAAAGGCTAGAAAATGACAGCAAAGAGGCGGCTAAAATAGGGGAAAATAATGAAGAAAAATGTGACAACAATTGTAAAAATGGAGCATTGAACAGCATAATAAATAAGCAAAAATAGTGAGTAGAGAGATACAGTGACTAGTGGAAACAATAATGAATGAATGAAAAAAGAATAGAAAGAAAAAACATTAAGGGATAACAAAAAAAAAAAAAGAAAAAAGAGTGAAAAAAAGAGAGAAAACCTCAACAAAAATTTAGTTTAATTTTTTTTAAAAAAATCTAATAGCCTTTTTTATAAATCAGATAAAATATTTTTCTATTCAAGTTAATCAAGAGATTTTTAATGTTTGAGTGAGACTTAAATCTGAACAGATTGGCTAGAATATGGACGGCACAAAGATCAATTGAAAAATAAATGTGAGCGAGGGGAATCAAACTTGAGTATCAAAGTCAATTACACTATCTCCTGACTCACTCTTAACCATTAAGCCAATAGGTCATTCTTATTATAAATGCACAAACATAACCTTAAGAGTCAAGGTGTGACAACTTTCAATTCACTAACTCAAATCCTTCTAGCCCCATTTTTAGGATGTGACATCTTGTTCATACAACTCGAAGGCATCCTAAGTTTTATAGTTCAGCTCCATTAAAGTATTTTATTTCATTCTGAATATTAGAAGTGTCTTGGCATGTACCTAAGTTATTAGTAGTTAAATGAGTCCCTTTTGTTGATTTCAAATAGTTGGCATTGTTGAAGTTGTATGCTTATTATATGGATGTGTGTTGATCGTATCTAGATATCTTAATATGTTTATCAAGATATTTTTAATGTATAAGAAAGAGATATGGAGATCAATCATATCATTGATGAGTTACTTGCTTGCCTAGTATGCTAACTTGATGTTTAAGTTTGGTAAATTATGAGCATTATAGGTGTAACAGCCCGCTTTTAGCAATATCAGAATACTAGTTTTGGGACCACAATTTTGACGAGTAAATTATTATTTTATTACTATTTTAATTTCTATGGGAATATATTATGGTAGTGTTAAAATTTCATTAAGAAATTTTGATGTTTACATAGTTAATTAAGTGAAAAGGACTAAATCGTAAAAAGTGCAAAAATGAACTTCTATTAGTTAAAAAGGGCTAAATGACTATGGAAATGAAAGTAAATGGACTTAAATGGTAATTATACCATTCATAAGGTAAGTGGACAAATATGGACATGATTTGGTTGGTTTTGAAGTTAATAAGAAAGGTTAAAAAGGTAATTTAATAAATTAAGTAAAACTAAAATAAGGGAAAATTCGTATCATCTTTTTTACTTTTTTTTCTCCATAAAAATTAGTGATATAAGAAACCATTTTTATACTTTTAGGTTTTGACTAGTTCAAGTTTTTGTATGGTATGTGATTCTGGCTGGTTTTTAATGAATTTTTGTTTTTGAGTCTGTTGTAACTTAATTTAGCTAGCTCGGGGGTCAATTTGTAAAATTGTTAAAGGTTGAGAGTTATACCATGAATGTTCTTCAATGGTTTTTGATGTTAAATGGTAGATTATGAACATTGGTTTTTGATGTAAAATTTTTGTTGAATTTTAGAAATTAGGGACTAATTTGTTAAATGTATTGTAACGCCCCAAAATCCTTTATAATTATTTTCGTATGTTATTGTTACACAAATACATGTCTGCTTCAATGGTTAAGTGTTCTAAAAAGTGTTTGAGAGGTCCTAAGTTCAAGCCTTAACTTGGGCATTTTTTTTGCTTTTAAATGAATAAACCCCTATCTCTAGTTAGTAGGCTTATGAATAAATGTTGATAAAATATAGCAGAAGGAGCTTGTTGATTTGGTGGTTAAGTGGAGTTCAGATGAGTAGGAGGTCTAGAGTTCGAGTACTGACGCAATCAAAGAATTTATTTTTTACTGATGGTGCCGTGGGGGTGTTGTGGTTTGACCGAAACACTAAAGAGTTTGAGTGGAATTTGAATTAGGCGGTTGAGGGAGGGGTGGACGATTTTGGGGAGAAGATTAAGGGATTTTGGTGAGGAAATTTAGGAGTGAGGAGTTGGAGCTCATTCAAACTGTATTTCCAAGTTCAATTATCCCCCTCCCTCTTTTTTTGACGTTACTCCCTCCTCTACCATCTTTTTTTGTTTTTTTTTTTCTCTCTGCCTTCATAGCTGAAATCTATCCCTCTTTCCCCCATCTTTTTTCATTTTTCCTTTGACTTCAATCTCCTTGTGTTGCTACTGAATTTTCGAGTGCTTTCCCCTCTACTTACTAATTTGTTCTCTCTCCATCCTTTTCTTTTCTTTTTGTTTTAGCCGAAATTCCCTATTGTTGTTGTCTTTCTCTCCAATTCTCTCTTGTAGTTGCCGAAACTTCAGATGTTCCCCTTACCTTTCATTTTCAGTCTATCCTGTTCTTTGCTGAATTAGTATTCCATTTCTATTGTACGGGTTTGAGCTTTTGGTAAGTGGTACTTATTATGGCTTAGACTATTCTTGTAAATATTCTCTTTTTAGAGGTTTCGATTGGAGTTGCAGGAACTAATCGAGGAGCTTGTGATCATTCTTTTCCAACGGTTTAAGTGAGTAGGGCTTAGGCTGTTCAAACAAGGTAAGTGGTTGTTGATCAAGTGCATAAGTATTGGAATAGAGATTGTTTTAAATTTGTCTGAGGTGTGATTAATTGTGTGATCATGGTTGAACATAGGTTTCGGAGTGCTCGAGGATTGTGTGCGCATATTTCATAATCAGGTGTGTAAAATCGATTCTGAAAATGAAAGTCGATGAAAAGCCAAAAAATATGAATGTTGACGCCACACGGGCGTACTGCCGCCCGTGTGGTAGGCTGTGGGACCAAACATGGGCGTATGATCGACGAGGCTAGCCATGTGCGGTTCATGCGCCGGGTCGATTTAGGCTGTGTGGGCTACATGAGCTTGTGGGCCCATCCGGGTAAAATCACACATGCGTGTGGAATTTATTGGGCTAGGCCATGATATCCACACGACCAAGACCATTTTTGGGCAGTGTGGGTCACACGGATGTGTGGGCCATACGGACGTGTGGGCTTCATGGCCTCGTAACATAGGCCAATGGGCCTAATTCAACTGATTGACTTCTAAGGTTGCACGGGTCGCCCGAGTCATTTGTGGACCTACTGTTTGGTCAGTAAGAGTACCTAGACCCCTAATTGGCTGAAATGACTGTATGTTATATATGAACAACCATGATAATGTTCCACTAATTTAACACTGTATGCTTTGATTACATTTATAGTTTTACATTATAGCATACCATTTATGTGTATTGTATTGCATTGGGTTGGGGGTTTAATTGATCGGAGGAAGTGTACTGAAAGGCCTCGAGCATAATTTACTGGCAGCTCAGCTGCAAACTATTGTCTAGTGTCGTATTTGGTACTTTCTAGAGTGTAAGGATGGGTGGGTTGATTATATACCCACATAGAGTGTAGGTTGGATGGAGATGGAGTGTAGAGGCTAGTTGGGTAGGACTTGTATGCTGTATGATTTGTTACTGATTCTTTAATCGGCCAAGGCCCAAATGCATGACTGCCTCTGTACTGAGATGGGTTAAAGCTCAAACTGTTACTATCACTGTTACTAAAAAGGGCTTAGGCCTAGATTATATTTGTCTTCTGTCTGTTTGATTTATAAGGGATTACACACTGAGTTTTCGTCAACTCACCCTTCTGATTTAACTATGCATGTAATCCATAGACATAGGCGGATCAGTGCAGCGGAGGACTCGGTGGTGCCACACAACTTACTTCGTTCTATTTTAGTACTTAAATGAATTTTAATTTTATTTTGGGTATTTTTATATAATAATGGCCTCTTTGGATTTTCTTTTATTTAGGGATTTTTACTGATTTGTTTTATAACTGCTAGAAGTAGGGGTCAGGTTTTCAAAAGAATTACGCGTTTTAACAAATTTCACACAAATACGCAAACTATTTTAAAAGCTTTCATGACAAGTGACGTTTTGAAAATTAATAACGTTTTGGAAGTAAATAAGTTCTTAATAATGATTCACGTTTTGGAAATGAATGACATGTATTCAAAAGATATTAAAAAGAGGTTGAATAGAAAAGAAAGTTTTTAACGACAACTTGTTTTATGAAAAGCACTTCAATGTGACATCGCCGATTCGACCAAACGTCCAGGCCGGGTTTTGGGGTGTTACATTTAGTGGTATTAGAGCCAAGTTACAAAACTCGATTGTAGATTTGGGTTTTTAAAACATGAATTTTTAAAAAACTACTTTCTAATTATTTTAAATGTTTGGAAATGTTCTAATGAATGTGTGGTACGTCGAGTCTCTGGCGCCGATCTTGTAAGTCTTCTAAACCTGTTGTCTGTTTTAAACTGAAATGTTATAAATAGTAGATACTGAGACTACCGTAGGTAGCATACTGTACTACAAACACTTTAGTAGTGTACACTAAGACTATAGTAAAATTGTAGTGAAATTACAGTTCTCGAGAACGAACACTGAACTACTGATACTATTACTCTTTTACATTAAATATTTGCTAATTACTGAAACTGTAAACTGATTTGCATAAAACTGTTAATACAGATAATACGAGATTAGACGATAAGCACTAGAGGTACTCTCGGATAGGGTACAAGAGGCCGTGGTAAAGGCCGGAGAGGTGCTCGAGCTAGGTTTTCATCATCTGGCCGCATACCTAGTTTGGAAACTAGTGAGACACCGGCTTCACCCGTGACTGAGACTAGATCTCATGATTAAGTGGCTGAGGATGACGCACTGTCCCAAGCCATGTTAAAGATGCTAGAGAGGGTCGTTGGGCACAATACTAGAACTGGAGGCTGAGGGTCGGTTACGAAATGACTCCGGTCTAATGGAGCTGAAATTTTTAGGGGTATTGCTGGAGTTGCCCCTAATGTGGTGGAATACTGGATTGAAGCTACAAAGAGAATTATGGACGATTTAGACTGCACCCCCGAGCAGAAACTAAAGGGTGCAGTGTCACTACTAAGAGATGAGGCTTATCGTGGTGGCTCATTGTTAAGGAGGGCACTCAGCCCGATCGACTGACCTGGGAATTGTTTAAGACTGCCTTCTAGGGGAAATATGTAGGGGCTAGTTACGTGGATGCCCGTCGGAGAGAGTTCCTGAATTTGACCCAAGATGATAGATTAGTGGCTGAGTATAAGGCCGAATTTCTGTGACTAAGTCGCTATGAGCGTGGTATGGTGGCAACTGAGTATGAGAGATGCGTTCGATTCGAGGATGGCCTCAAGGATAATCTGAGGGTACTGATAGCTCCAAAAAGGGGGCAAGACTTTTCTGCACTAGTCGATAAGGCAAATATCACCGATGAGCGCTAGAATAGAGAGAGAGGTAGGAATAAAAGGGATTTGAAATCCTCGAAGTCCGTTCAGAGGCCTAAGAAAAAGGCCAGAGTGGATGGGCCGATCAGAGTTGGGGCCGCTATTGTTGCTACTGGACAACCGACATGTACTGACTGTGGTAGAAGCCATCAGGGTGAGTGTTGGAAAGGAATGGGGGCTTGTTTGAGGTGCGGTTCACTAGAGCACCATATTAGAGAGTGTCCATGGAGGTCCGATCAGATGCAAGCTCTGAGTAATAATACTGCACAGCTGCTAAGAGTAGTTCAGTAGCCACCGAGAGGTCGTGGTCAAGCCAGGGGTGGTAACAGTCTAGGCCGTGGTCAGAGAGCACTCGGCAGAGGTGTTGGTCACACTGAGGTGAGGCACCGACTCTAGTTTATGCTGCTCGTTACCGAAAGGATGGGGATGCTCTAGACGTCATTATGGGTATGTTCTTTATTTATAATGTACCTTATACTGCACTAATAGATATAGGATCCACTCACTCCTATATAGCTTGTACCATATCTAAAAACTTGGGTTTACTGGTCAAGAACACTACGAGTGGGGTTATTGTACTTAGTCTGTCGGGACAATCGGTAAGGGTTAACAAGTTGTTTAGAGATGTTCCTCTAGAGATTCAAGGAGCTATCTTATTGGTTGATCTGATGGAATTACATTTTAGAGAATTTAATCTAATACTGGGAATGGGCTGGTTAGTCAAACACCAAGTGAGCTTTGATTGTGCCACACAAAAGGTTGTATTGAGAACTGCGGAGAACAGTGAGGTAGTTGTAATTGAGGAGCGTCAAAATTACTTATCAAATGTGATTTCTGCATTGAGGGCCGAAAAGTTAGTTCGTAAAGGATGTGAGGCGTATTTGGCCTACATTAGTGTTTCTGATTCTGGGGATTCTTCGGTTATGGATATCAGAACGGTTAAGGATTTTCTGGATGTTTTTCCTGAAAAGCTACCTGGGTTACCTCCGAATCGTGAAGTAGAGTTCGGGATTGAGCTCCTTTTTGGTACAGCTCTGGTGTCTATCGCCCCTTATAAAACAGCACCGAAAGAGCTTGTGGAGCTTAAGGCTCAGATTCAAGAGTTACTAGATCGTGGGTTCATTCGTCCTAGTGTGTCTCCATGGGAAGCACCAATTCTGCTCGTGAAAAAGAAGGATGGACCCATGCGTATGTGTATTGACTACCGTTAACTGAACAAGCTCACCATTAAGAATAAGTACCCTCTACCGAGGATAGATGATCTATTTGACCAGTTTTGAGGGGCTTTGATTTTCTCTAAGATTGATCTATGGTCAGGGTATCACTAGTTGAGAGCTAAAGAGGCTGACATGCATAAAACGACATTTAGGACTCGCTGTGGTCATTATAAGTTCCTAGTGATGCCATTTGGACTGACGAATACACCAGCAGCTTTTATGGATATGATGAATCGAGTGTTCCAGCCTTATTTGGATCAGTTCGTAGTGGTTTTTATTAACGACATTCTGGTGTATTCAAGGACTGAAGATGAACATAACAAACATCTCTGTGTGGTTCTACAAAGTTTAAGGGAGAAATAACTGTACGTCAATTTCAGTCAGTGTGAGTTCTGGTTACATGATGTAACATTTCTGGGACATATGGTTTCCGTTGAGGGGATTAGAGTTGATCCTCGAAAGATTGAAGCTGTTCTGGATTGGAAGGAGCCAAAGACTGTATCGGAGATACACAATTTTCTGGGACTGGCAGGGTATTATCGACGTTTTGTAGAGGGGCTTTCACTGGTCGCCATACCATTAACTAAGCTACTACATAAGGGTGTACCGTTTAACTAGACTGATTCACAGCAAGAGAGCTTTGAGAAGCTTAAGATTGTATGACTGAAGCCCCTGTTCTGATACAGCCAGAGTTTGTGAAAGAGTTTACTGTATACAGTGATGTATCACATGTCGATTTGGGATGTGTGTTGATGAAAGAGGGTAAGGTAGTGGCGTACGCACCTCGACAGCTTAAGACTCATGAGGCAAATTATCCAACGCATGACTTGGAGTTGGCGGCAGTAGTTTTCGCACTGAAAATTTGGAGATATTACTTGTATGGTGAGAAGTGTCATTTACACTGATCACAAGAGCCTCAAATATCTCCTCACTCAGAAGGAGTTGAACCTTAGACAACGTAGATGGATTGAGCTACTTAAGGACTACGACTGTACTATTGTATACCATCTTGGTAAGGCCAACGTAGTAGCCGATGCACTGAGCCGTAGGGCTATAACTGATCTAAGGGTGATGTTTGATCACCTCAGTTTATTTGATGATGGTAGTTTGTTGGCCGAACTTAAAGTTAAATTGACGTGGATAAAGCAGATTAAGGGTAAACAGATGGAGGACGAGTCTTTAGGTCTTTGCTTCCGATAGATTGAGAGTGGGAAAACTAAGGATTTTGGACTGAATAACGAAGATGTACTCTGTTTCCATGGGAGAATCTTTGTACCAAAAGATATTGATTTGAGGTAGTTGATACTGAGAGAAGCGCATAGTAGCCCTTATGCTATGCATCCTGGTAGAAACAAGATGTACCGAGACCTTCGTGAGCTTTACTGGTGGTCAGGTTTTAAGCGTGAGATTACCGATTTTGTGGGTAAATGTCTGACATGCCAGCAAGTTAACGCTAAGCATCAGTTACCTTCAAGTTTGTTGCAGCCAGTCAAGATTCCGCTTCGGAAGTGGGAGAGAGTGACTATGGACTTCGTTAGTGGGTTACCCCTCACACCTACTAAAAAGGATTTTATGTGGATCATTGTGGATCGATTGACCAAGTCAGCCCACTTCATACCTGTTCGTACTGACTATTCTCTGCAGAAGCTGGCTAAACTGTATGTGTCTGAGATAGTGAGACTTCATGGGGTACCGACTTTGATCATCTTTGATAGGGATCCTCGCCTCACGTCTCGGTTCTGGAAAAAGTTTTATGAAGCTCTAGGTACAAGGTTGGACTTCAGTACTGCGTTCCATCCTCAGACCGATGGTTAATCTGAGAGGGTGATTAGATGTTCAAGCATATGTTGAGAAGCTGTGTGATTAACTTCCGAGGCAGTTGGGAAGAGTATTTGCAGTTGGTAGAGTTCGCCTACAACAACAGTTACCAGTCTAGCATATAGATGGAACCTTACGACGCACTCGTAAGTGTCGTACTCTTGTGTTGGACTAAGCTGGGCAAGCGACATGTTCTAGGTCCTAACCCTGTTTCTGATACCGAGGACAAAGTTAGATTGATTCAAGACCGACTGAAAGCGGCATCTGACAGACACAAGTCCTATGCAGATCTGAAGCGTCATGAGATTGAGTATTCTATAGGAGACTTCATTTTTCTCAAGGTCTCGCCATGGAAAAAGGTACTGAAGTTTGGTCGTAAGGGCAAGTTGAGCCCTAGTTTTAGTGGGCATTGCCACATACTGAAATGTGTGGGACCGGTTACTTACTAGTTGCAGTTACCTCTAGAGTTAGAGCAGATTCATGATGTATTCCACATCTTGATGTTGAGGCGCTATCGCTCTGATCCCACGCATGTTGTTCCTGTTGAGGAGATCAAGGTTAGGCCAGATCTGACCTTCCAAGAGGAGCTAGTCTAGATATTGGATCGCGATGTAAAAGTTCTAAGAAGAATGTCTATCCCATTAGTAAAATTTCTTTGGCATAATCATAGTTCTGAGGAGGCCACGTGGGAGCCCGAGGATGCAATGCGACAGTAATATCCTCATCTATTCTAATTAGGTAAAATTTCGAGGTCGAAATTTTCTTTAAGCGGGGTAGAGTTGTAACGTCCCAAAATCCTTTATAATTATTTTCGTATGTTGTTATTTCATAAATACATGTCTACTTCAGTGGTTAAGTGTTCTAAAAAGTGTGTGAGAGGTCCCAAGTTCAAGCCTTAACTTGGGCAATTTTTTTCTTTTAAATGAATAACCCATATCTCTAGTCAGTAGGCTTATAAATAAATGTTGATAAAATATAGCAGAATGAGCCTGCTGGTCTAGTGGTTAAGTGGAGTGCAGATGAGCAGGAGGTCTGGAGTTCGAGTACTGACGCAATCATAAAAATTATTTTTTACTGATGGTGCCATAAGAGTTTTGTGGTTTGACCGAAACACTAAAGAGTTTGAGTGGAATTTGTATTAGGTGGTTGAGGGAGGGTTGGACGGTTTTAGGGAGAAGATTAAGGGATTTTGGTGAGGAAATTAAGGAGTGAGGAGTTCGAGCTCATTCAAGCTGTTTTTTCAAGTTCATTATCCCTCTCCCTCTTTCTATTTTGATGTTACTCCCTCATCTACCATCTTTTTTTTATTTTTTTTTTGCTCTCTCCCTCCACAGTCGAAGTTTATCCCTCTTTCCCCTACCTTTTTTCTTTTTTCCTTTGACATTAGTCTCCCTGTGTTGTTGCCGCTTTCCCCTCTACTTACTAATTTGTCCCCTCTCCATCCCTTTCTTTTCTTTTTGTTTTAGCCAAAATTCCCAATTGTTGTTGTTTTCTCTCCAATTCTCTCTTGTAGTTGCCGAAACTTTAGGTGTTCCCCTTACCATTCATTTTCGGTCTATCTTGCTCTTTGTCGAATTAGTGTTCCATTTCTATTCTATGGGTTTGCACTTTCGGTAAGTGGTACTCATTCTGGCTTAGACTGTTCTTGTAAATATTCTTTTAATAGGGGTTTCGACTAGAATTGTAGGAATTAATCGAGGAGCTTGTGATCATTCTTTTCCAACGGTTTAAGTGAGTAAGGCTTAGGCTGTTCAAACAAGGTAAGTGGTTGTTGATCAAGTGCATAAGTGTTGGAATAGGGATCGTTTTAAATTTTTTTGAGGTGTGATTAATTGTGTGATCATGGTTGAACATAGGTTTCGGAGTGCTCAAGGATTGTGTGCGCATCTTTCGTAATCAGGTGTGTAAAAACGGTTCTGGAAATGAAAGTCGATGAAAAGCTGAAAAATGTGAATGTCAATGCCTCACAGGCGTACAACTGCCCATGTGGTAGGTCGTGGGACCGAACATGGACGTATGATTGATGAGGCTAGCCATGTGCGATTCATAGGCCGGGCCAGTTTGGGCCATGTGTGCCACTCGGGCTTGTGGGTCCACATGGGTAAAATCACACGTGCGTATGGAATTTATTGGGCCAGGCCATATGATCTATACGGCCAAGGCCATTTTTAGGCCATTTGTGTCACACGGGCGTGTGGGCCTCACGGGCCCGCAACATGGGCCTGTGGGCCGAATTCCACTAATTGACTGCTAAGGTTGCACGGGTCGCCCGAGTCAACTATGGACCTACTGTAGGGTCGGTAAGCATACCTAGACCCCTAATTGACTGAAATGACTGTATGTTATATATGAACAAGCATGATAATGTTCCACTAATTTAACACTGTATGCCCTGATTACATTTATGGTTTTACATTATAGCATGCCATTTATGTATATTATATTGCATTGGGTTAGGGGTTTAGTTGATTGGAGGACCTCGAGCCTAATTTACTGGCAGCTCAGCTGCAAAATATCATCTAGTGCCGCATTCGGTATTTTCTGGAGTGTAGGGATGGGTGGGTTAATTATATCCCCACATGGAGTGTAGGGTTGGACAGAGATGGATTGTAAAGGCTAGTTGGGTAGGGCTTGTATGCTGTATGATTTGTTACTGTTTCTGTAATGGGCCAAGGCCCAAATGCATGACTGGCTCTGTACTGAGATGGGCTAAAGCCCAAACTATTACTATCACTGTTACTGAAAAAGGCTTAGCCCAGACTGTATTTGCCTTCTGTCCATTTGATTTTTAAGGGATTACACACTAATTTTTCGTAAACTCACCCTTCTGATTTGACTGTGCAGGTAATCCCTAGACATAGGCGGGTCAGTGCGGCGGAAGACTCGGCGGTGGCCACACAACTTACTTCGTTCTATTTTAGTACTTAAATGAATTTTAATTTTATTTTGGGGTATTTTTCTATAATAATGGCCTCTCTGGATTTTATTTTATTTAGGGATTTTTACTAATTTGTTTTATAACTGCTAGAAGTAGGGGTAATCGGGTTTTCAAAAGAATTAAGCGTTTTAGCAAATTTCATACAAATGCGCAAACTGTTTTAAAAGCTTCAGCGACAAGTGACGTTTTAGAAGTTAATAATGTTTTGGAAATTTAATATCGTTCTGGAAGTAAATAACTTCTTGATAATGATTCATGTTTTGGAAATGAATGACATGTATTCAAAAGATATTAAAAAGATGTTGAATAGAAAAGAGAGTTTTTAACGACAACTTGTTTTTATGAAAAACACTTTAATGTGACATCGCCCGATTCGGCCATAACATCCAGGCCAGGTTTTGGGGTTTTGCAGGTATAAATTCTAGGGTTTTATTATAAAATGATGATAAATATTGGTTTTTTCAAGGTCCCTTGCATATTTTATTAACATGAATTAAGATTAAAATGGTTAGATTTTAAGTTATAAACCTAAGGACTAGATTGAGAAAAGTTAAAATGTTAGAGGCAAATTGGTAATTTTGTATAAATATGAAATATGAATTAAATTGAATACTAGAAGTATTTAATTTATTGAAATTACCTATTTACCTTGATCGAGGAAAAGCAAAAGCTTTGGATTAGCTCGGTTTAACTTCCACGTCCTTAGTCACCAAGGTAAGTTCGTATGAATGGTTACCCTATTAATGTTTTTTAATTTGAATGTTTACTATCTTATTTTTAATGTAAATGGATTGATGTATAAATGTATCAAAGCTATGATGAATTGACGAATATCAAGTACTGATTGAACCTTAATTATTCTTAGGATACAAATGACATGTCATTAGGGATTTCACGTTTTGGGTGCTAGTCTTGAATTTCCTACCAATGGCCGAGGTCCTGCATTTGTTGCGGATTTTCCACAGCTCATGTGAACAGCATCATGTAGCTTACATTCTGACCCATAGCTCATGTGAGCAATAATGTAAAGGAAAGGTTACGGTTATATGTAAAGGCATAGTTCGTGTGAGCTTTCTCGAGTATCTGATGAAATTCTAGATGGTTCAACGAGCAAGAAAGGGAACAGAAAGGTAAGTATGAAATTGTACTGAATCATGAAATTATGGAGCATTAAAGGTGCAAAATGTTATGTTTATATATGATGAACATATGTTTTATGGATGATTTCAATATATATGAACAAGTGTACTAACTTGTAGATTGATGATGTTATTTAGGCTTATGTCAAGCTTATGGTTATGGTTGATTTTATGCTTATGCTTATGCTTTATACAATGGAAATGAAATGGTAAGTTAAGTTTGGTTTATATGAGTTTACTAAGCATTAACTACATATGTAGTTTCTTTCTGATGTTTTATAGATTATCGGAAGCTCTTTTTGGTTAGAAGCTCATCGGAGATCTATCACACTAGCCAGAAGTCAATTCGGTAGTTTTTGTGCATTTTGGCCAAGGTTTATAATGGTATGTATAGGGTAGCTTAATGTAATGTTTTTGATGAATATGTAAAAGGGTAACTTGTTATGTTTGTGCTGGGGTGCTTATAGATTGTTGATGAACTTACAATGCTTGCTTAGATAAGTCATTTTGATTACTTATAAGTGTATGTATATATGGTTCTCACTTATAAGTGTATGTATATATGGTTCTTTTGGTAAGTTTGTAATGGCTTGATTAGTCTTTATGGTATGTTTTGTATGTTTAGGCAATGGCTAAATGAGGTATGTTTTAATACCTAAATGATTTAATTGTATGCATGGAATTTGGCATTTGAACATATCTAGGTTGGTAATGTTTGGTTGTTAATTGTGGTGTCTTTGAATGGCATATTGGTTAGTTGAATTAGGATCTTGAAATGATAAATCTATGTTTGTTTAGATAATGTTTTGCTGCTATCAAAGTGTGCATATTTGGTTTAATTGTTTATGTATGAAATGGTCTTGGAAATGGCATGATTTTAGATATATTTGGGTCCACACGGGCATGTGACTTAGCTGTATGAGACATACGGCCTGGCAACACGACCGTGTGTCATCTGTTGATTTCTTATGTTGCAAATCAGTGAGTTACATGACTTAACACATGGCCTAGCACACGAGCATGTGGGGCAACTTAGAGAGTTACACGGTCTGGCACATAGGCGTGTGACACAGCCGTATGGCCCTACTTAGAGAGTTACAAGGGTAAGGACACAGGCTGGGACACGGCCATGTGTCCCTGGTTCAAATGTTACATGTCCTCAGATATGGGCGTGCATCTCAACCATGTTAGGCACACAGCCTGGCCACATGGCCGCGTGACCCTATTTTGCATGTTTTTCCTAAGCTTTCCTAATTGTTTCAAATTGGTCCCGATTTACTTCTAAGATATTTTTAAAGCGCCGAGGGTTCAATTTAGGGACAGTATGTATGTATATGATTGGTTTATGATGTAATTATATTATTGAATGATTTTAAGCTTAAATGTTTCTGATTATACGGTAATACTCTGTAACCCTAATCCGACGATAGATCGGGTTAAGGGTGTTACAATAGGGTCCATTAGGTTTTAATGTGTTAATATGAGTTTCAATAGTGTATTGCACTTTAAATATGAGTTTTATAAGTCATGATTTTAGTTTGAGAATGTTAAGGGTCAAATTAGGTGGGTTTTAAGGTGATTTTTGTGTCCAGGCATAGTTGTTTCGAAACAAGTGGCCCGTTGTTTCAATGAGTGTAAGTCTGTAATAAAATTTCAACAGTATTAGGGACTTTTATCAATACAATTCCAAGGTTTCACCAATACAACTATGACAGAACAAGGTCCCTTCCCTATTTTGAGTTGTTTCGACCCCTAGGGACTCGTACCCAATCCCAATCACCTCCAAAAACCAATGAATCATTTTAAAATGTGTCTAAATTGTTTTAAAAGTATTAATAATGAATTTAATAATGTGAAATTTCTTTATATGAATGGATTCATGTTTAATTTTCATGTTGGATTCAAAACATAAATTCGGACTGATGCATATGTTTTGAAATGTTGCTACAAACAATCAAACTGGCGCATGGTGCATTGCAAAATATATGCAAATTAGTTTATATATATATATGGATTAATCCTATATATCTCTTTTTCAAAAATATTTTAATAGATTTAATTTTATACATTGTATAATATATGTGGGAAATTATTTGATACAATGCTACTGAAATTTAAAATTTCACAAGCAGGGTTGGGCTGATGACAAGTGTACATGGGGTAGAGTAAAAAAATTTTAAAATATGTAAAAAAGACTCATGGAAAATTTATAGGTCTACGCATGTGGAGTTAAAAAAATATACTGCCACTGAATCAAATACTCACCCAATATATATTTAAAAAAATATACTGTCACTGAATCAAATACTCACCCAATATATATTTAACCCACCCTTAACTTTCAAATGTGTAAATCATGTGTGGGTAAGTTAATTCTTTTCTTTTCTTTCAATAATAAGGTGAGTTAATGTGAGTTGAAGTTTTTTTTTTATAATGAGTTTAGTTAATTTATTTAGTTATTCTCTTTAATCCTTGTGATAATGATTCTATTGTTATTGTTTATATGCTCGTAAAGTTTTAACTTCAAAAAAATTATAGATTTCATTTTGAATTTACCTTTTATATTTTTTTTTCACATTTTCATTATAAATTTCATCTATATAGTTTATGAAAATTGAATATTTAGTCTCTTTAATTTATCAAATTTTAGTTTAACTGAAAAGTTACTCCAATTCGATAATATTGTTAAACATTTTTCAATAAATTATTGACTTACAAATTAGCATTTCATATGTGTGTGTTCAAGGAATTAACAAAAAATATCAATTTAAATGAAAAAAATTAGGAAAAATTAGCAATTCAAGTTTTCGTGTTTACAAACAACTAAACTAACTTCTTAGTTTTGATAAAGTATGATGACAAAATTTAAACAAATTATTAACTAGCCACTGATGTCTAGCAAATGATTTTTGTTGTGCTTAAATCCTTGTTGACATCAGGTCCGGAGTGCCCCTTGATAAAAAAACAATTAACAAATTAAAGTAGAGAGACTATCTTCTCAAATTTTGTAAAGGGGTGAAATTGCTGGTGCCTATTGCAACATCAACTGCAACTTGCTTTGCAACTAGATGTAGTGCAAACTTGTCTTATTGTTGGTATATCTTTTATTAGAATTTTTTTATTTTAAATTCTTACATATCTTTGAGGATTTTGAGCACCAGTTAATTGAATAGGATTATGATAAATACCAATCAAGCAAAGATACTATTTCAAGAGTACTAGTGTGATCTATTTACTATCTTTAAAGAGATTATGTTTCAATAGAAGTTCAAATTGTGAAGATCTCTACTTACTTTATGTCTTACAGAAGATCAATTGAAGCACAATTTTAATGGTATTTTTCTTTCACACTAGCTGAAGATTACAAGTAAAGAACTCATATATTGAAAGCTTGTTTTTATGTGTTTATGTACAAATTAAAGAGCACTTATTCTATTCATTAGAGGAATTTTTTTTAGTGAAAAATATTTGTAAACAAATTGTTTTGATATTCAATTTATAACTAAGCTTTCAAGGGGAAAGTCTTAGTGGGAGAGTGATCATAGTTGAAATAGAGGAGTAAGGTTGCAACTTGATAAGTGAGTTGAACTTAAATCAAAATTTATAATATTGATCTATAGTGAATTACTCTCTAAGAAAGGCCCCACAAATGTAGGAAAAGGTTTCAAATTGTGTAATCAATTCTTGTGTCTATCTCTATTGTTTACTTTTTCAATTGTTTCTTTTGTCGCAACTTAACTTACAAGATGAAAGCAACTCAACACTAACAATTGGTGTCAAAGGTAGTCACTTGACATAGTAGGTGAAGATCCTATTATTTATTTGATTAAAGATAGAAGGATGCTTAATCTCGAGATCCCATATTCTTGATGGTTCCAACAATGCCTACTAGAAAGCCCAAATGAGGGTATTTATCAAGTCTTTGGATGAAAAGCTTAGAGAGTTGTGTGTAAGGAAGATCAACTAACTAATACAAAATCAAAAGCTCTTAATGACATCTTTAATGGTGTGGATCCTCTAGAGTTTAAGAGGATATCTAAATGTACTACAACTCTAGAAGCTTAGATAATCTTTGAGACAACACAAAGGGATTTCCACCATCAAATAGTTCAAACTATAAATATTAACAACCATGCTCAAAACTATTAGAATGCTCACAAAGGGATATCTAAATGTATTTATCAAGTCTTTGGATGAAAAGCTTAGAGAGTTGTGTGTAAGGAAGATCAACTAACTAATACAAAATCAAAAGCTCTTAATGACATCTTTAATGGTGTGGATCCTCTAGAGTTTAAGAGGATATCTAAATGTACTACAACTCTAGAAGCTTAGATAATCTTTGAGACAACACAAAGGGATTTCCACCATCAAATAGTTCAAACTATAAATATTAACAACCATGCTCAAAACTATTAGAATGCTTAAGGATGAGTCACTATATGAATTTTATGCAAAACTATGCAATATTTCTAACCAAGCATTTGCTCTTAACGAGGAGTATTCAAATGTCAAGATGGTTTACAAGGTGCTAAGGCTTTGCCTAAACCATTTTTTTATGAAAGTGATTATTATAGAGGACCCCAAGTATATTGATACGATGAGTATAGATGAAATCATTAAGTCATTTCAAAGCTTTGCGATGAATCTTAAAAGGTAAAAGAATAATAAGATCAAGGCAAAAACTAATGCTTTACAAGTTGCATCCTTAGTAGAAAATAAACAAGAAACTAACATTGACGACTTATAAGAGCAATTAGCCTACTCACAAAGAACTTCAATAGGGCATTCAAGAAGCTGACAAGAAAGAGTAAAAGCTTTGAAGGGCTCGTAGTTTCAGCAAAGGACAAAGGAAAGTTGTGATACCAATGAAAAAGCTCTTAACGAAAAAAATAAAGGTATTCAATGCCACTAAGTGTACCAATACATTAAATAAAAATAAGAAATCATTTTTTGTTACCTAGAGTGATGGCAATTCTTCAAGTGAGCCAGAAAAAAATGAGGAACAATTAAGTAAATATGTGGCTTTCACCTCCAAAATTGTGAGTGAAGTTGCAACTGACTCAGAAAACTACAATGATAGTGATGATGACTTTTCTAAAGACTTCATGTATACTTATAAGACAATTTTGGATAAGGGGGATTGGGTTTGCAAAATTAACATGAGCCCCACAGACGAAAACTCTATGCTAAAATAAGAGAACCACTCACTATTTAATGGTAATAACAATGGACTTGATGGAATTATCAAAGAACTTACTGCTCTCATTGAGTGAAAAGCTGCACAAGATTCTTGCCTTAAGAAGAAGAAAACCAAAAAAATGTGTAACACACTATTCTCGGCCCAGTCCCCGAGCCCAAATATTAGGACGCTACACCACCGTCTCACATCATGTTCATCTCAAATCATCATGTTATTACATATGCATCTTTTTTATTATTATTAACATAGCATTTACATGAATTGTAAGTCATAAATTTACATTTTATCGATAAAACATGTCAAGCATTCATTAAATAAATATAGAATAAGTACTAAACTTGTATTAGGACCACTTACCAAAATTTCCTAAAACTGTTACATAGACATCGATACTAAAAAAGAGGTATCGATAATTCTCTCAAGTGGTATCGTATGTAACGCCCCTCACCCGTAACTGTCGCCGGACATGGGAACGAGGCATTACCATACTTACTCTCACACAAACATTCAAGTACGATATCTAATTTCTACGTCAAATTTAAAACTTTTTCATTCTTATCCAAAACATTCTTATTATGGGCCTACGAGGCCCAAAAGATATGTTGGGTATGATCCGGGACCAATCAGGAACTTTTCAGACACTTACAAAATTTTCCACCTTATACAGGGCACACGCCCGTGTGGGACAGGAAAACGCCCGTGTGGGCAGGCCATGTGGTCGCACACACCTACGTCCCTAGCCCATGTGGAATTATTTTTCAATTCGAACCTACAGGGGTTTTCACACGGCCGAGCACACGCTTGTTCCTTGGCCCATGTCCTTCACACGGCCTGGCACACACCCATGTCTTAGCCCGTGTTAAAAATCTTGGGTATTCTCTTTATGCCTTCATCACAAAGCTTTCGTCACACAGCCAAGCCACACGCCTGTGGGCTAGGCTGTGTCAAGCATACGGTCGAGACACACGGCCATGTCTCCACCCGTGTGTTTACTGCTGGGCAATTAATTTTCATACTTTCAAGTGTAGGGGACACACGGCCTAGACACACGCCCGTGTGTCTACCCGTGTGGACAATTATAGGCTATTTTCCAAGTGAATTGCCACCCTGAAACATAAACCAATTCCAACAAATTTTGTCTTCATTCAATATGGCACAATAACTCATTCAAACATACATATTATGACCTTCATACAACCAATTCTATCTACTCTAAGTAAACGTACACATCCACACCATATTCCACAAATAATTAGCACACTTGCATTAATCTATTACAACACTTTGACAAAATATAACGTAAACAAAATTTGGCTCATTTCTAATGGCCAATTACCAAAACAATACTAACAATATTAGACTCAAAAGACTATGACATATAGCTCAAAACATTGGACCACCTATACATGCTATAATTTCAAGTTTACTAGCAAAATACCCAATTGTTGTTGATAGTGCTGATGGAATCCCAACTTGATCACCGGACCTTAGGTTAGTGTGACGAACCTATAAGGGAAGGGAGAAATGAAGAGGTAAGCTATAAAGCTTAGTAAGTCTATATGTAAAATAATGAGCATTTAAAATTAATAATTCATAACCGAAAATGTATATCTAATGAAAATAAACTTCCTTATTACCACATTAAGTTTGAGATAATAACTTACTCTTATGATCTTACCATACATTTCAATACATATTAAGCACTTAGCACACATAACATTTTTTTATATAACCTACACATACACATTCTCAACACACGGTCAAATCATTACACACACAATCACATATTATCATATCGATTCAAATAACCCGTTGAACCATGTGGAATGCTAAAGGATACACAGAATAAGGCACAAGTGCCACACATAATGAAGCCGAAGCTACCGATGATTTGTAGCTAAAGCTACCACTTAACACATATCACATAAAGGCTCAATGAGGAGCTAATCTTGGGTCTGCTCACACAAGCTGACGGTATAGTCGAAACTACAGTGCTGCTCAAACAAGTTGACAGGTATCCGCAACAAATGTAGGATTACCTAGCAACTGGTAGTCGAACTAGACTTGCACCCGGATTCACATAAACAATCAATCACTATCAATGGTTTCCTAGAGACATGTCACTCGTATCCTAAATGATTCCTAAGGTTCAACTAGGGCATTTTCTTCACTTATCGGTTTTATCACATCGTATACTCAATAATTCGTTATGACATTTCAAATACCAAATAATTAAGATAATTCAACATAATTTAAAACAATTAATCAAATGATTAAATAACTCATTATTTCCATATAAGACTTACCTCGGTACAAAATCCTAATCTTTTCTATTTAGTCCAATACCTTACCTTTTTCCTCAGTCAAGGTTGATTTCGTGTCATTCTTGATCTATAACATTAAATTTAACTAATTCAATACACACGTTACTCAATTTGGCACAAAATTATCCTATGGAAATTTTTACCATTTTACCCCTAACTTTGTCAATTTTTACACTTTAGTCCCTAGGCTCGTAAAATGAAATGTATCTATTTTTCTACATTCCCAAGCCTAGCCGACCCTATTTCTCTCTTATAGAAGCCTACATTTCTCAATATTTTCACTATTTATGCACATGTTTTACAACTTTTGCATTTTAGTCACTAAATGCATTTTCATGAAAAATCACTTAGCAAAAGTTGTTCACTACACTTTAAACTTCCATTTTCTACCAATAATCATCAAAATGCTTTCATGACACACATGGGTAAATTTTTAAACATGAACCCTAGCTTAAAATAGTGGTACAAATAGCTAAGTCAAGTTACGAGGATTTCAAAAATACGAAGAACATAGAAAACGGGGCTAAGAGACACTTACAATCAAGCTTGGAAAGATAAAAACCCTAGCTATGGAGTTTCCCCAAAGTTTCGGCCAAGGTAGGAGAAAGATGAACACATTTTTTACTTATTTTTCCCATTTTATTTCTTTTAATACTTAAATGACCAAAATGCCCTTAATGGCCTTCTTTGAAAATTTTTCTTTCCATGGGTATTTTTGTCTATCATGCCATAAAATGGTCTTGTTGTTAAATAAGGACCTCTAGTTCATGAATTCATCTCAATTTCACACTAAATGCTTCTAGAATACATATTTTGAAATTTTTACAATTTAGTCCTATCACTCAATCGGGCACTTTATCAATAAAATTTATTTATTAAATTTTCACTTATGCAATCCACACAATAGGCCATAAAAATTTATCGGAATAAATTTTTCTATGTCGGATTCATGGTCCCGAAACCACCGTTTCGTTTAGGCCTTCGTTCAGCTTTTACATATACCACTTGGAAAATCGATACCAAACTAACTTATTAATTCTCATTTTAAAAACCCAACTATCAAAAAATATTGGTATTACAGAACAAGTATCGATAATTTCACCCTGAATATCGATACTTGTGATAAAATATCAATACCAACTAGCAAAACTAACTTCTTGCACTTCGAAAATTTTAGAGGTATCGTTTTTAAAACCCAAATATCGATACCTCTATTTTAAACCTTAAAAACATAGCATATATTAGTATATAAATCAGACCGAAATAGTTCTAAAACAATTGCCTCATAAAATAAGAACCAAAATGTCCCAAATAGCAGTCTCAAACATCATATTTTAAGTCTACAAATCATCAACCTTAATAAGCATGCAATCAACTGAAGATCATAGCAAAACCGACATAAAATCTGCTACATTTCCTTTATTCCAAAAAACACAAATAATTAGAAGAACACCTATTAATAGCAACTAAAGCTTTAGCTTGGATCACCCCTCAAGACCACACCACTCATACTAGCACTACTTATCTGCAATGGTTAAAAAGGAGTGGGTGAGCTTAACAAGCTCAATGAATGCTCAGAACAACCACTATGCAAACAAGTCACCATGCATCGACTAAGCAAACATGTAACATATTCATAACATATTTCACACGTTTATTCATCTTCCATTTATACCATTATGCATTTAACACTTTAACCACATGATTATTTAAGTATATATTACAGCACATATAAACCATATTTAATCACATTCAGTCACATTATAAGATAGTTTGGCTCTTTGGGATATGAAACATAATGTAGACTCTATCACCACACATCAGATACACAGATCTCTAACACACCAAAATGACTTATCGAGTCGATCATGTCCCATAAGTGAAGCAGATAGCTAACACTTTCCAACACAGCAAACACACATATCCCGATGAATGGAGCTTAGTTCACATTCCCTTATCTCTCCAAAAATTTTCCCTTGGCCTCAACACCCCAAAATCACATTACAAAGGTGAGTACTCACAATCTAATGGCATTCTAACTATATCCAACAGTCTCATAATATCACAAGGCCAAATTATCCACATTATTATCACATATTTACTCATCAATTTTTCGCCCATATTCACTGCATATTCACATCATTGGCACATTATAATCACTATCACATGGCATGAATAATGTACCCACATATTTAAATGTCACACGTCATGAACAACTCACCCTCATATTCACTTTTATATTAGTCATCATAAGCTTATAGCAAATGCCTTAGCATCTCAGTTATGTTCATAATTTTACAATTTCACAAGTATACATATATCATATTTAGTCATAGGCATGAGAACACTTACACTCGGAATTTAGATTAGGGCTTTAGGCTGCTTCTAAATTCCCCATTACACAATGAATCATCTATAAGCAGCTATTTCAAAACACTCACCAAAAATACGCTTTTGCCAAAAAGCCGAAAGCTCAGACAAGCTTTCATTTGCCTTTGTCTCTAATCATTGAAAGTCTTATTGACTCCAACACTTCAACAAGACAAACCACACAAACACACATTCAACAATCAGTCATCGACTAACCTTAAACAATAAAAAACCATAACGCCCCGAATTTTGGGGCTTAGAAGTTTTGGGTTTCGAGAGTAGGAACTGTGAGAAGGGTGTACTTATGTGTTTAGTTGTGCGTTTAAGTGACAAGAATAGGCCTACTGGTCTGGTGGTTAAGGGGAGTGTTATTATGCTAAAAGTCCTGTGTTCAAATCCCTGAGCGAACAAGGGTGCTAATATTTATAAATATTCATTTGTTATATTTTTATTATGAGTATTACTTATTTTTGTTTATTATTTCTATTTTGATTTTTATTTTCTTTTTTTTGGACGTGTTTTTTTCTCTTTTCCTCTTTCTTTTTAGTTCTCTCTTGCTTTTTCGTTTGGGGGTTATTGTGATTTTTTTGGAAGCGATTTGCCAGTAGATTTGGATTGTCGATCCTCCATTGCCTTTGCCAATAACAAAAATAGGTGTGGGATTCAAACCTTTACTACACTATCTTTGCTAATCGGTTGTTGGTGCACTTTTGTTTCGGTATACCTTAATTGTGCGCTAACCCATTGGTTTTAGGTTTCTAGCCAATGAAAATGAGGGTGATGCTCTGGGTTTTGAGATGCTTTGATGTGGCAAAGGTTAAGGACTATTTTGGTGGCTTTTGTAATACCCTTTACCCGTATCCAACGCCAGGATTGGGTCCAAGGTGGTACTAGACTTAAATACATGTAAACATACCACACTCAGTCATAAAATTTGCGTCAAATTTAAAATTTTTCATACATACATGTAACGACCTTATTGTGGGCCTACGAGGCCGAAAACATGCTTTAGAAACATTTCGAGACTAAATCAAGGACTTTAGAAAGCTTCATACAAACTTAAAAAATTTTCATGTTTAGAGAGTCACACGCCCGTATGGGTAGGCCATCTGGTCACACACGCCCATGTGGCTTGGGACACGCCCGTGTCCTCAACCCGTGTAACTCTCTGTTTATGATGTCATCAATAATTGAGGGTCACATAGCCAAGTCACACGCCCATGTACTAAGCCGTGTGGTGAATTTAATTCTCGCATTAAAGGTGCAAACTTTACACGGCCTGGGTACACACCCATGTCCTGAGGCCGTGTCCTTCACACGACTGAGACACACGGCCGTGTCTCTACCCGTGTGTTTACTACTGGGCATTCTGTTTTGCCTAATTGGGGTGCAGGGGACACACGGCCTATCAACATACCCATAGGGCTGACCGTGTGTCACACACTGCCTAGACACACGCCCATATGCCTACATGTGTGGACAAAATATAGGTTATTTTTCAAGCCATTTGCCACCTTGAAACACAATAACACTTATGCCCATTCAACAAAACTTATCAAAACACAGTTGAACAACCAACTTTCACATACCAAAATCTCCATGCATGGACATTACACAATTATCAACTCATTCATGCATTCAACCACATTCATGAAAGACATCTTTAACTGATTATGCCAATAATCCATCTTTGCCAATTTCAATTAGCCATATACAAAATGGACTTTCAACTAACTTAGGCCAACATTTTTGGCCAAACCACATATGACATAAGGTAAAATAACCAAGTCATTATACATGACGTACTTACAAAAAGATCACCAATGTCAAATACCCAAAATAACAATTCTGATAGTGTGATATGAGCCTCCGACAAGTCCCGATCCCGATTTAGCTTGGTGACCCTATAAAACAAAGGAAAAGAAGAGAGGCGTAAGCTATATAGGTTAGTAAGTTTATATGTAAATAAATAGCATCTTAACTATGCAAAGTCACATAAAAAAAGTTAATACATTTACCTTTAAGCTCATATATGTTAAGGTTGCTAAGCACAACTTACCACGATATCACCACTTATAACGTTCATACTCGCAAACTTTCTCGTGCACACCTGTACCACATCATCATACAAACACACATATATTTTCATATCTTTCATTATTCCCGTTGAACACATCAGAATACTAACGGATACTCAGAAAACTTGCACAATAGTGCCACATATATGTAGCCAAAGCTACCACTTATCATATTTCACATATATGCTCATCCTTGAGCTAGTCACTTGTCTGCTCACACAAGCTGACGGTCGGGAGTAGCTACTCAGTGCTGCTCAGACAAGCTAACAGGTGCCCACAATAAATGCAGGATTACCTAGTCACTGGTAGACGTACTAGACCAGCACCTGGACATCACTTAATCACATAGTCACACACTTGAGTTCCTAGTGACATGTCACTCGTATCCTATTTTATTCCTAAGGTTCAACCGGGATATCACTTCCACACTTATCACTTATTGAAACTTTGTTGATTATGTCACATCCTATCATTCACACATTTTATACAACATTAAAATATTAAAACATAATGAATGATGCAATATTTACATTCAAACTTACCTCAGTAAAAAAAAAAGTAAATTTTGCGATTTAGTCCACAAGTTTGCCCTTTCCTCGATCTAGGTCAATTCCTCGTCTTTCTTGATTATCAAGCTTGAAAGTTAGCCAAACCTTAGCTATCGCTTCCCTTAAGAAATTTGACCAAGGAGAGAATATGGACACCAATTTTGACTTGATTTTCCCTTTTTTTATTCTTTTATTAACCAAATGACCAAAATGCCCTTAAGGCCTTTCTTTAAATTTTTACCCTTCCATGTCTATTTTTGTCTATCATGACATATAATGGTCTAATTACTAAATAAAAACTTCCAATTTAAAAATGCATTTTAATTAATCACTAAAAGCTTCTAGAACACTTATTTTGCAACCTTTGCAATTTATCCTAATATTCAAATTGGACACTCTATCGCTAAAATTTCTTTACGATATTTCCATACATGCATTCAATCACATTATAAACCTTAAAAATTTACCACAATAAATTTTTCTACTTCAGATTCATGGTTCTAAAACCATTGTTCCATTTAGGCCCTAAGTCGGGTTATTATAGCTTTAATGACAATTTTAAGGTTATTTTAGGTGGTTTTTTACCTCCCCGACGGCCACACGGGCATGTGTCAAGTCACACAACCATGTGACATTAGGAATTAAGGTTTTCGAGCTGAATTGGGAGCCACACGGCCTAAACACAAGACCGTGTGGTTGATTTAGGGATTTTATCATTTCTCACACGGTTGTGTCCCCTAGGCACACGGGCGTGTGAATTTGGGAATTAGAGATTCAGGGATTTGGAGTCATACGGCCTGGCCACACGACCGTGTGGCTGATTTGGGGATTTAAGGATCCCACACAGGCATGTGTTCTGGACACACGGCCGTGTTAGGTAAGGCACACGGGTGGGTGAGACCCTCACAAGACCGTGTCTGCCCTACACTTGTTTTAGCATAAATGGACAGAGAGTTATATGGCCTATTCACACGGCTGTGTCCTTACTTCACACGGGTGTGTGCCTCTACCACACGGCTGTGTGCCACCCTCCACACGGGCGTTTGGACCTCCATACAGCCTAGATTGCTCCACACAGCCGAAGCACACGAGCGTGTGGCCCTATTTCACCAGTTTTTGTTTTAGGTTGAATTAGAGCCTAATTATGGCTTTGTGTGTTCCAACCCTTAGCTAGGCTTTAATGAGGGTGACTAGACCTCTGTAACTGTACCTATGTGATCTGTGTGTGTATGAATTGTGATTGGTTTGTGATTGATCGTCTGATATGGTGTAAATTATGACTGTGCAAGTAATTTTGTAACTGACTGACTGGATGTGAATGCTTGACTCTGAATGACTGTTTGTAATTGTTTGTTTGCACGCATACATGTGCATAAAGTAATTTTTGGGTGAGATTTTGAAGAGAAGGAGGACTGTGACTGAACTGATTGGCAGTTTTGCTGTAACTAGATTATACAGTAGATTACCGCACTATACAGTACAGCATGTACGTTAGGTATGCTACGTACCATTGACTGATCTAGCAGCTCAGCTGAAATTTACCGGTATAGCGGTTTACCGCATTGCACTGTACCACATGTATGTTAGCTATGCTACGTACCCTTATCTGTTTTGGTAGTTCAACTGCACATCTGTACCGTAGTTTACCGCATGGCATTGTACAGCTTATACGCTAGCTCTACTGTGTAGCATATGATTTGGCAGTTTATCTGCTTACTGTTAGCCCCAATACCTAGAGGGTCGTAGGCAGTCCCAATACCTTGAGGGTCGTGAACTTACTAATGGCCATTATTGTCGAGCAACCTGGGATGACATCACTTGGAGTGTAGGGCTGGGTGGGTGTTTTAAACCTTATAGAAATTGTAGGGATGGTCAAAGATGGTGTGTTGGCTGGATGGGTGGGTTACTTTAGAATCTGCATAAATACACATTTTTTTGAGTGATCTACGTGTGTCACAACTGTTTGACTACTTCTGTTTGACTAAATGACACCACTGTGGTATCTGATTGTTTCTGTTCGACTGAAAAGCACTTATGACTGTGTGAATTTCGTATACTCGGTTGTAACTATCTGACTGAATAGTTATTGAGACTGTGTGACTGATTGAGAATTATTGTTTCTGTGACTAAATGGTATTCGCGACTGGGTGTCTGAGTGTGTTTTAACATACTCTAAATATAGATATCTGCCGGTACATCCATTTCGAATGTACCAACTAGTACTGTACAACTCTGTAAGTATGTTTCGTTTTCAAACTACTGTATGGCATACTATTTTTTAACCCTGTAGTTAATTGGTTTTGATCTCATACTGAGCTCGTATAGCTCACCCTCTCTTCTATTTCCCCTTTCAGGTACATCTCTGAATTCTAATGCTAGACTCGGTATGCGGAGGTCTTAGACAGTCGCGGTGATAGTAAACTATTAGTTGTATTTTCAATTTTATTCACTGTACTGTATTTGGAACTTTAAGCCTTGAAAAATTGTGGTACGATTCCCGTTTTAAATTTTTATTCATACATTTATTCTAGATATTTATTAAACTTAACTGTAACTTTAATAAATGGGTTAAAACAATTGAATGTTTTAGTTCGTTAAGAAATAAATATTTTATGGTTTCGTAAAAAGGAATTAAGGTTGACTTGTTTTGTAAAATTTTCTCACGATCACTTCGGTGATCAATGTAGCATCCTGAATTTAGTCTAAACTTCTAGGCTAGGTTTAGGGTGTTACAAAAACAATAGCCTAAACTACGTTCACTTATAACTGAAACATTCATCATAGAAACTTTCAAACTCAAATATGTCGGCCTATACTTAATATTTTTACACGAAACAAATTCCATTCATCTACATAGTCATCTACAACTAATTATCTACCTTCAAATTACATAAAACTACATGTTTCTAGGTATCAAAAATTTTCGACAAGTTTTGGCCATTATGACGATAATTCATTAAAACCTGAGAAATTCTTAGCGAAACTTCAAAGTAACTTTAGAAACCTTCTAATCATGTTTAAAAAATTTTAAAAACACTTTGAAACCACATTTTAATCCACAATCTTGAAATTCACCATTAACGACCCAATTTTCGAGTCTTATTTAAAACATGCATTTTAATGGCTAATAATTCAATTTAAAGAAATAAATAACATTTAGAATTATTAGAAAGACAAATGGTTACCTTGAATGTAAGAAAAATGAGCTTTAATGCAAATCAAAGAAAACTCACTCTTGAAGAAGAAGATTAAATTAGTGAGGTTTTTGGGTGTTTTCTTGGTTTTAATGGAGATTTATAGTTCAAGGGATGTTGGAAATCAAAAGAGATAAGGATTTGGAGATCAAAAGCAATTGGAAGAGTAAAAGAAGATGAAGGGACGACAAGAACACAATAGGGGAGTTTCTATCGTGAAAACAATTTGAGGAATGAGGTTCTTAGGTTGATTTTAAAATTATGGGTAAATTGCTTCATAAAAACTCTCAATTTTAACTCTTTTACAAATTAGTCCTATTTTCAAAATTAAAGGTATTTAAAATTCATTTCCAGAAATTGACTTAATTTCCAAATAGCCATTGTCAAAAATATTATGATTACTAACCTTACGAAAGACCAAGCACATATAAGCTAAAATTCCTAAAATACCCTCGAAACTTTTAGGCTTAATTTTTGGGTGTTACAATTCTCCCCCTCTTAAAAGAATTTCATCTTTGAAATTTACCTAAGCTGAACAAATAAGGATATTGACATCTCATCGCTTCCTCGGTTTGCCAAGTAGCCTCTTCTATTTTGTGGTTTCACCACAAAACCTTAACCAACAAAACTCTCTTGGTTTGTAAAACCTTCTCTTCACGAGCTAAGATCTTTATTCATTCTTTTTCATAAGTGAGATCAAGTCAAACCTTGATCCCTCTCCTGGCACAATATGTGATAGATCTAAACAATACTTCCGAAGCATAGACTCATGAAAAACACCATAAATTCGTTCAAGCTCCAAAGACAACTTGAGTCGATAAGCTACTAACCCAATTCTCTCAATAACTTTATAAGGCCCCACATATCTTGGACTTCATTTACCCTTTCTTCTAAATCTTAAAACCTTTTTCCATGGAGAAACCTTCAAGAACACCTTATCGCCAACTTGAAACTCGATGTCTCGATGTTTCAAATTTGCATAAGATTTTTGCCTATCGATGCTGCTTTCAACCTTTCACATATCAACTTCACTTTCTCTTCAGCCTCTCAGATTTTTTGGTACACACAATCTACCTCGAAAAATTAAGATACCTTCTGCTTCAACATCAAAGTCTCCCTTAACATCTTGCTCAACTTGACGAATCATTTTGAACAAATCTCTATCTAACGACTGTTTCTTCTTAATTTGTTAAGACAAAGATTCAACCCAATGAACTATATAAACAAACACAAATACACGATTATCCACCCGAAACATGTCAGGATGCTCAATTGAGCCAATCCAATCAAGAACATGTTTGGGCACCAAGTGCCTAACCCGTAGGCTAACATCCCTCCAAAACTACGTCTGGGCACCAAGTGCCAAGCTCGTAGGCTTTACATCCACCCTTAGAAACATGTCAGGATCACTATAAATATAACTTGGTAGTCTGCAACAAATATTGGATTCCAGTACATTTAGTGTATAATATCATGTCATATATTATCATCTCATCACATATCAATCCCGTACAGTTTGCAAAACAATCTATTGGTATGCCAATTATATCCTATCATATGTTCATATGGGTTCGATACATTTAACTGTATAACACTTTCCATTTCCATCCATTTTCTCACCATATTAATTGAAACTTTTTGGGTTCAATATTACCAAAATATAGATTTCAATAAAAATATTACCAAAATACACAAAATAATACCGTATAAACTTCCTAGGGCCAAACAGTAAGGATAGCAATAACAGGGACTAAGCTACAATTATCTCTTTTCCTTGATTATCTATTGATTCTTGATTTATACAGTAATTTATTTCAATTTATGAGTCTCAATTACATTACAACATCTAATTTGATGCATATGACCTCATATTAATATTTTTCACAATTAAACCCTAGACTAACATGTCAAATTCATAAACTTCGTTATTCAGTCCTCAAGTACTAAAATTTTACTATAAAACCTTGTCGAATTTAACATCCTTTCAATCTAGCTCTTAAACTTAAAAATTATACAAAATCACTTTATAAAATGGTCCTATTTTATCATCAAGCTTCAAACTCAATCATAAACAACTAAAAAGGTTCAAGAACATCAATGGTAAGTTTTTAAAACTTTAACATTATTTCAAAATAGCCCCTGAGGTAGCTAGGTTAAGCTACAACAATCTTAAAACATAGAATTTACGAAAAAAACTAACTAGATTTAGACTTACATACAAGAACATATGCTTGGTTGAATTCATTTGGCTATCAACAATGGAGTTTCAGTGGAAGAGAAACCAAATGAAAAAGATAATGCTTTTCTTTTTATGCTTTTAAGTTTTATTTATTTTATTTTAACATTTATTTAATAAAAATCCATTATAAATTTAACCATAAATCATCCACTATCAAGATTATGTCTAAATTGCCATATAAAATCATTTAATTATATTTTTTGCACTCATTTAGCCCTTTTAATCTAATAACAATTGACTTTTGTAGTTTTTATGATTTATTTCTTTTTTCTTTAATTAGCTAACCAAACGTCAAAATTACTAGACCAAATTCAATATGACACTATAATGATCTTATAAACATTAAATAAATAATATTTACAGACTCACGCATCCGAATTGTGGTTCCAAAACCACTATTTTTGATACCACTAAAAATAAGTTGTTATAGTGAACCAAAATAGAAGCAGAAATAATATCACTTTTTATAACACCCTAACCCGTCTCCATCACCGAACTAGGGTTACAGAGCATTACAATACAATATGAACATTTAACTTACAATAAAACAATTATATAAAGTAATTGATAACATTCAATAACCTAATTTAACTATAGTATAAATACACTCACCGGCCTTAAATCGAGCCTACGAGGCCCTAAAAATAGTTTGAAAACATTCAGGGGTTATTTTGAACAAAAAAATTTTGAAAAAAATTGGAAAATAGGGCTTACATGGCCGTGTGAGATAGCCCAGATTGTATAAGCATTCAAAGTATGAACATCAGTCAACTGTACTTTTTTTTCTTTAATAGCCGGTCATGTTTTAATTAAAGACTAATTTTTTTAACATATTAAGCACATTAGATTTTCCGCCGCTAAGATCGATTTCTATAACTCTAAGTAACATGTTAATGTTTAAATATGTTTTTTTTTTAAATTAATAAGGAAGTTTAATTGGACTTTAATTAAATTTGGCTACAATTAACTAGTGTTTTATAAATTAAAGAAAAGCTCACTACTGGTTTTCTGAAAAATACAAGTAAAAGTGTTTTATGAATAAATTTTCTAAGGAGTCTGAACGGTAGTTTGCTTTTGGGCCATTTCAATGGCCAATGTGACATTGAGAATTCGGTCAAAACTTCTAGGTTGGGTTTTGGGGTGTTACATAAATAAGTTTCTCAACCCAATTCTAATTTCATTAAAGTCATGAAAGTTTTACCGTAAATGAATTTATGAGGAAATATATTTAATTTTCATATTTAACAGATTAACAATGATCGATTAATTTAATTCTAGGTTTAAACTTCAATTATTTAATTAAATAATAATTCAAAAAAACTTAAACTAATTCTAAAGTTATTTCCATACTTTATCATTTCAATCTATTTTTGTTAATTCGATTCTTTATGAAATTCATTTATGGTTTTAATAGCTAATAAAGAAATTGATTGAACATATATAATTAAGGCTCAAATGATTCATAATGAAGTTTCAGCTTTTTTCCTATTAATTGTAAACTCATTTGGTCATAAAATCATTCCACTATAGTATTGTGACTGAGCTCTCCCTAATCGCATACCATTACAAAAGCTACTCGATCAATACTCATCCAATGATCTTGTCGTAACTATGTTACCCTCATAGCATACCTTTAACCTCTTTGGGATAAATTCATTTTCCCAATATAGTCTTATTTTATCTCATGATAACCATTACATCTTCCTTCATAAAAAGCCAGTTACTATCAAATAGTAATCAAGTCATTTATCACAAAGACAAATAACTCGTGGTCACATTTACTTTTCATTTATCATGTAATGTCAATGAGAAGATATCATTTACCCATTTCTTAGGTTATAAATTCCACTATTGTGAATGATGTTACATGATGTAGAAGTTGTATACCCAACGCACCAGCTTTCGGTTTCTTATCTATTTAAACTCAGGCTTTTACTTACATCAAAGTATACGAGTCACGCATACATAGTCCATCATCCACTCAGGATTAAGATATGTCATCCATAAACAGATCCAAGATCTACTCTACTTAGGTTATAAAAGACGATATATTAGTCTTTCAATCAATTTTCTCATTCTGATTTAGATTAAGGACATGTTTAGGTTCATCTACTAATATAAATTGTCTTTTCATATTACGATTCGACCACATAATACCGCTTAGTATTAGTTAAACATTAGATAACTAGTGAGCCAACATTTTCTTTCATTTCGCTTTCCATGTAAAAACCATTAAGGATAATATAAAAAAGGTATTAATGAAATTAATGGACATTATTGTTAAATCAATTTGTTCAAAAACTACAAGTGTACATAGACTAAGAGACTACATTTAAGGCACCAGATCCAACAATTGATTCTGATCTTAATAAAGGATAGTTTAAGCCTGAGGATAACCAAAAGGAGAATGCTACTCCAGTTACAATTAAGCTTGTAATTACTAGTACAACTGTTGCTAAAAAACCCAGGTTGATCAAACATCTTAATGTAGAGGTAAATTGCATTGATAAAAAGTTACACTCACTAAACAAGAAGATAATTGTGCTCTTTGTTATGAAGTTGGCCTTCTTTTTCGTGGGACCTAAAAGCCTTTAGATTTTTTTTTTTAAAAAGAGGAGATATATGCAATATTAGTGAATCTAAGTCAAGGGAAAGAGTTTTGATGACCTGCTTTGATGCTATAAGGACTTTTGAATGATTCTTTTTTGGTTGATCTGTACTTAATTTTGGATGGTTAGATACTTAATATACTTATGTTGTTTTGATACTATGTTTTTCTTTTTATTAATGTTATAATCTTTGTTGCATCAATGAATGGTTTTATAGCTATTGGATAAGCTTTTAAAGGGAGCATCACTCTAAAGACTTTGCATGATTACCTTGCTTGATATGATTTTATTTTTTTTAGTAAAAAAATGTCAAATGAAGGAGAATGTTAGTGCCATTTGATCTATCAGTTGCAACTCACTTTGCAAATAGATGTCGTGCAAACTTGCCATATATGTTGACATATTTTTTACTAAAATGTCTTGTCTTATTTATTACGTCTCTTTAAAGATCAATGTAGCAATTAACTGAATTGGATTTTAATGAATATAGATTAAGAAAGGATGTTATTTTAAGAGCCCTATGTGATCCACTTACCATGTTTAAAGATATCATGTTGTTATAAAAGTTCAAATTGTGAAGGTCTCTACTTATTTTTTACATTGTAGAAGATAATTATAGCACAATTTTAGGGTATATTCTGTTCACACTAGTTAAGGATTACAACTAAAAATGTGTATATATTGAAGACTTGTTTTATGTGTTTGTGTATGAATCAGATGGAACGTTTGTACTATTCACTATAGGGAGTTTGTTTTGAGTGCAAAACACTTGTAAACAAACTATTTTGATGTTCAATTTGTAACTAAGCTTTTAAAGGGAAAGTTGTAATGAGAGAGTGATCATAGTCGAAGTATAGGAGTGAGGTTACAACTTGGTAAGTAAGGGGAGCTTAAATCTGGATTACTATCTAGATAAAGCCCCGTAGACATAGGAAAATGTTCCTAAGTGGGTAACCTATTCTTGTGGGGGAAATTCTAGCATGAGTTCTACTAAAAAAAAAAAAAAAGCTTATAAAATGCTTTTACCAAAATATCTAATTATTTACCAATATTTTTAACAATTTGCCAATATTGGTCTTACCAATATTTCTAACACTTTACCAATATTACTAATGATATATTGATAAATCTTTAAAAATATTGGTAAATTGTTAGATATTTTAGTAAAAGCTTTTAGTAAGGTTTTTTAGTGAAGCTCATACTAGAAGTGTTCATTCTTGTGTCCATCTCTACTATTTTACTCTTTCAATTGTTTCTTTAGTTGCAACTTAACTTTCAACTGACAAATAACTTAACACATACAAAATTCATATTTAAACCTTTCAAATTTGTTACAAAAAAAAAGTTTAAATATGTTCCAAGCTATTGTACTTTCATATAGTTGGAATATTTTAGTTTATCTACTTTTATTTCAAGGAATTTAGTACATTTATTTTTTGGGTATAAAAATAAAATTTGAATTGTTAATACCGTTAAAATTCATTTGTTAAATTTAAATTAATTAAAATGACTTCTTTTTGTTCCAATATCACATTAGTAAATTTCTTAGAAGAATTTAATTGGAATTAACAATTAAATCTGAAATTTGAAATACAAAAGTAGATAGACTAAATTTCTGAAAATAAAAATAGAGGCTAAATTCTGAATATGCAAAAAAAAAACAAGGACTTGAAATATATTTTAACTAAAATAAAATAATCTCTCATTTTAATAATCTATAAGGGAAAAAAAAGTAATCTAACTCCAATAGTTAAGAACGGGTTTGGAAGACAATTGGAGGGGGGGGGGGTGGGGTGGAGCTGAAGATCTTACGTGTAAATGGCGGGTGGCCGGCTTGTATTTTTAGTATTTTACATGTATTATATGTAATTAAAATATAAGCAAAAAATTTACCGAGTGAGATTAATTATGAGAGATTGTACCTTTGTGGGGATGTTTCTGAAATTTGGACCATCTTTCTTTCTCTCTCTGCCAGTGGGATCGAGGTTCAACCATTTTCATTGGCTGTGTTTCTTACTTCCCTTTGAACCAGTTTTTATCGAGTCCATAATACCTGAGGATGATGAGGGTTACCTTACCATGAAAGAGAGAAATGGATGAAAAAGCTGATGCTACTATTTACTATTACTAAAGCTGAACTCATGTTTTATAGCCTTTAAACCCAAAGCTGATCAATATAATCATCAAACCCTAACAACAAAAAACCAATCCTCCCCTTCTCTCCTCTCCATGATCTCTTAGCTTTCTTTTCTTTTTTGTTTCCTTTTTCGTCTTCTTTTTAAATAAAGACTGTTCAACTTTGCAGAGTCAGAAAATTAAAAATATATATTGCCTTGGTATCTTTGGGGTTATATTAAACTAGTTAATCGCTCGCACCAAGAAGAGAGCTTTTGGTGGAATAATTACTCTACTCATGTTGGCCAATAACTCTTGTTCCTCACTTCCTTCCTCGGAGCCATTTTCGTGCTTAGAGAATGGCACTACTAATATCAATAAGAGGAAAAGAAGACCCGCAGGAACACCAGGTACGTATCATATCATATTCATATATATAATAGATATATCCAACATTAAATTCATATATATACTTGTTTTTTTCATGATTGCTTTTCTTAGGGTCGTAATTAGAATGAATATGCATATAATATACATGGGGTTGGGGTTTGGGTTTTTTATGTAGATCCAGATGCGGAAGTTGTTTCTTTGTCGCCTAAAACGCTGCTAGAATCGGACCGATACGTGTGTGAGATCTGCAATCAAGGATTCCAGAGAGACCAAAACCTACAGATGCACAGGAGGCGGCACAAGGTTCCATGGAAGCTGCTGAAGAGGGAAACACCAGTGGTAAGGAAGCGGGTCTTCGTTTGCCCCGAGCCGACTTGCCTACACCACGACCCTTGCCATGCTCTCGGCGATTTGGTTGGGATCAAGAAGCACTTCAGGAGGAAACACAGCAACCACAAGCAATGGGTCTGCGATAAATGTTCTAAGGCCTACGCCGTTCAATCTGATTACAAGGCTCATCTTAAAACCTGCGGCACCAGAGGCCATTCTTGTGATTGCGGCAGAGTTTTTTCAAGGTTTCTTTTTTTGGTTTTCCTTTTCACATACACACACATACCATAATTAAATATCTCCATTCTTTTTTTTGTCCTCATAAAAGTAATCAACAGTGTTTTAGATCTATACTAAAATTTTGCCGGTGTTTTTGCATCTTTTGGTGGTACATATTCTGAAGCAAAAGAAGACCATGATTACATGTTGAATTCTCTCACAACCTGGTCCCTTTTCTCATGACTTGAGTTTTGACTTGGAAAGCAAAAAAGCAAACAAAGAAAGAAAGAAAAATACTGTATATACATCACTTTGTTTTTTGACTGATGGAACTTTAATCCACTACTTAAAAACTTGTTTATAGGCAGCTCAACACATTTCCCGAAGATCAGTTCCCGTTGGTGGTGTGATTGTTCGTTTCAAAACCCCATAACACATCTTTATTTCATGTGACTGTATATGTCCTGAATGATTTGCTTTCAGTTTATCTTGTTTTTTTTTTTTTATAGTACACGAATTCTCTCCTACTATTTTTCTATGCAATTCATAGATTTCAGTGTTATTTTCTTTATTTATCAATTAATATTATATTTATATGAAAATGTATTATTAAAGAGTACTTGAAAGGGTTTGATGATCTCCTCTTTTTCCTTGTTTCTTCACCAATAAAGACATACACATACTACTAGATGAAGCCATTTGAATAAATCTGACTCATTTTTATAATTGAGTTTTCCTTTCTATGTTTATAGAGTTGAGAGTTTTATTGAACATCAAGATGCTTGCCATATGGGGCGTGTAATACGGCCAGAATCACAAGGGGTGCAGTTGGCTTGCTTGTCACGAACAGCTTCAAGCCCCAGTCCCTCCAATGATACCCATTTCAGTACAGCTCCTTGCCCTTGGCCTAGTTTGGCGTTACCAAAGACAAAGGATGCCATGTTCTTGAGCCCTACAAAAGATCATAATTCCCCTAAAAATGCGCACTCCCACAATTTGGAGCTTCAACTCTTGACCACATCAAATCCCAGTGAGGTCTCAGTTTCCCCCCAAAAACATGATAACCATTCAACCCACTTACAACTCTCAATCGGCTCGTCTGATATTGGGGACAAAGTTGAATATTCAACAGTTACTTGTACACACAAGGATGCAAGTAACAAATCAGGTCATCATGAGAAACAAGCACCCCAGCCGTTAAGAGTGGCAATGGAGGAGAAAACTTATGCTGAAGAGGCAAGACAGGAGGCGAAAAGGCAGATTGAAATAGCTGAGCAAGAGTTTGCAAAGGCAAAGAGAATCCGGCAACAAGCACAAGCCGAGTTAGAAAAGGCTCAAGCCTTAAAGGATCATGCAATAAAGCAAATAAACTCCACCATCCTTCAAATTACTTGTCACGCTTGCCAGCACCAATTTCAAGCAAGAACACCACCCGAAGAGAGCTCCCTTATTGCGAGTTACATTTCATCAGCGGTAACAGAAGGTGAAGTTGAAAACGATATTCAAACAAGTCTTACAAAGGCTACTAACACATAAACCCATCTAAACATATCGCACCTGTATTTCGTCAACTTATTTTTCTTCCTTTCATTCATATTCTATCTACTGATAAACCAAAAATATAATATTGTTGTATTAATTTGATAAGGTTGGAGTTTGGTTAGTGGAGTGCTGTACCCTGGAATTTGTGTGATGTAATTTGTTCATTAATTTGATTACATTAATGGAAGTTATGTAGTGTTGGGTTTTGTTGGTAAAGTGTTGCAGGGTAATAATAAAGGTGATTCACAAGCATAACTGTTGTTCATTAAGTTTTTTGCTACTCTCAACTATTACGTTGGTTGGATTTGGATTTTGTGATTGGACTACTATTTGAAGATCTCTGTAGGAGTCAGCAAATGGAGGTGGCCTGGCCTGGCCTGGCCTGGCCTTGCAAGGCATTGAAGAATACTACTGACGAATGTGTAATATACAACCTAAAAGCTTTGATAAAAATCAGAACAAAATAAAAGCATGAGAGAGAGAGAGGAATCTGATGGTCCTTTTCCAACTGCTGCATGCACTCTGAGACTGCAATGGTCATCTCAAATAAATGGTAAATTCAAAAGCCACCATGTTTTTCAGTGCCACGGTTGTATTGGTTAATGACAGACTCAGTCGTCCCTCTCAACGCATCCAAACACGCAGACACAAACAAACTCTATTGATTATCTCTCTCTCTCTCTCGAGGCCATAGGGGTGGGGGGCAGTGGGTTGTTCAGAGCAAGAGTACCATCTTTCCATTTAGGAAGAGACCACCCATTGCTTTTCAGGTCAGTCGGAAAATAATAATAATAATAATTACTCAGGGTCCTATCGCTGTTATCTTATCTTTTTCACCATTTCAACCCCAAAACCAAAGCCGAACCGCATGGCTAAATAAAGCTGAAACCCTTTTCGATTATGTTACACTAGTAAGTAGCCTCGTCTTTCTTCTCTTCTGACTCGCAATTATTTCTCTTTTTGCTTTTGCTGCAAAACAAATACTACTAATATATTAGTAGTACACACTTCAGAGTTTGTTTAGTAGGAAGTTAACTTAATAGATGATCACCCAGAAATTAGCTTTAAAGCGTTGGCATTGCATGCGTAAGAAGCACAGCTTCATCAGTTTTCATACTGTATTTTGCGGAGGCAGGTAGGGACGGGTGTCTCCATCGGAATTTACTAGTACTTTTATGCGTCGTAACCTTGTAGACACCATACCTTGTTTCCGGTCCTTACTCCATTTAATATCGACTCGGCCCAACTTGGAACTTCTTTGGAGCCACTCCATAAATTTTGAAACCAGCCGAAGCCTTGATCCAGAGGCCAGACCCAAGACCCAATTATAGTCTGAAAATATTAGTTGTTTTTTGGGGGCGAAGATGAGTATTCTTTTTTTTTTTTCTTTTATATTACATGTTTAGGGTTATTGGTTGACACTTCTAATAATATCATTTTTAAAGTATAAACTTGAGTCTTTCATTAAGAATATAGTCTGCCTTATCACTGCACTCAACACTTGTTGGTGCCGTAAATGAGTATTACAATTAAGCTGTTCAATTTTTGAAAAGTGATTAAAGGTTTTTCATTTTAAGAGTTTTGTAATAAAGGAATTTGAGTTGGTATTATAAGATAATTGGAGACCAATTCACATAAGAAAATGTTTAGATTTTTCGAAGAAGGAAACAATATTTTTTTTTAAATATTTTTATCTAAAATCTATAAAAAAATAATTTAAACCAAAATAAATATAGAATAACATCAACATATAATGTCAGTTAAACTTAAGACATTAAGGTTTTTAGAGATTCAATCTTAGCATTTCAACCAAAGTCTTATTTATTTTTTATATAAATATTTAATAAATATAATTTTACATAAATTTATTCACTCGTATGCCATAATCTAGTTATGAATAAATTGAAAATAAACCAAATATTGACATTTTATCAAATTTTTAAAATTTTGAATGCATCATATTAGGGGCATTCGATCGGATCAAGTCGAATCGAATGAAAAAATTTTGAGTTAATCGAGTTGATGAGTCTTATTTTATCATCCTAACTTGATTTAAAAAAATTTGAATCAAATAAAGTGAAATGAAATTCGAGTCGAATCAAATTGAGTCAAATTGTTCGAGTTAAATTAAAAAATTGAACATGTCAAATTAAAATCTTATTATAGTATAACTAATTTCATGTTAGAACACATAAATTTGAAACCATATATATTTCAAAACTTTTTCAAAGCAATATAATAAAAAAATACTTTAGTATAATGAACTTGAATCAATCAACTTATTTAGGTCCAAAATTATTATTTTAGAAAATTTTTAACTTTCTTTATAAATTCTTTAGATAATTTTTTTTAAAAAAATTATAATTTTTTAAAAATATAAATTTTAGGATTTTTATAACTATTTTGAATTTTAAAAATTAATTTGATTTTTTTTATAATTTTTGTTGAGAGAGACCAATTTGCTCATTTTCAAAATTGATAGGGACCAAAGATGTATTTACACAAATTCGTTATTTGAATTATTCAAGTTATTCGAATTGTAAAATTCTAATTTGACTAGAACTTGAAACTTGAATTGCTTATTCGGGTTGACTCGAATAACTCGGTTTAATTAACTTGAAATTTGATTTTTATTTTATTTTTTCAAATCGAATCTTACTCACCTCTACATCATATAACTCATTATCAATGCACTACAAAAAAAATTTGACTTTTCATCACTTCTCTTCTGTGACTTTTAACAGTTGTCATGAACAATACCACTACTAGGCCATGTTTGGTTCAATGTAATGGCATATACATCTGTTTGGTTCAATGGAATGCCTTTTTACGGGCGTATTCCATTACGGGCCTATGCAATGAAATTGTTTGATTTCTATTCTGTTTCCTCATCACCAATTACTGATTCCGTGTTTAACGAAACCATCACCATAAAAACGATCCCCACTTTGCCCTCTCCCATTTTCTCACCTGAAACACCAATTACCCTCCCCTAAACACCACTTCGCAACCCAAAATTTACACTTCTTCTTCTGCTTTCATTTTCAACCTCGCCTCTCTTTGCTTACTTTCAAGATATGGGTATGCTTCCTTCTTTTATTCTTCGTTCACTTGTTAATGATGGAAGCCATCTTTCTAATTTCCACTCTTTTTCTTCTTCTTCTAACACCATTGCTACCCACATAGAAGCCTTAAATAACAAACCCATGTACATGCCTGTTAGAGGAAAGGGAAAAAGAGACCACCGCTTCGATAATGTTGAAGATACCTTGATTTTATTCAGTAAGATGATTGAAAAGTACCCAAAGCCTTCAGTTATGGAATTCAATAAATTATTAGGAGCCATTATTAAGATGAAACATTATGCCATTGTTGTTTCTAAGTATAGACGGATCGAATTATTGGGAGTTTCCCATAATGTTTATTCTATGAGCATATTGATTAATTGCTTTTGTCAATTAGGTCGAATTGATTTTGGGTTGTCTGTTTTGGGGAAAATGCTGAAGTTAGGTGTTGAACCTAGTGCTGTAACTTTTTCAACTTTGAGAAATGGGCTTTATAATCAAAGTAATATTTCTGAGGTCGTTTGTATGTTTGATGAAATAACTGAGAGAGGGTATCAACCTGATTTGATTGTTTACAATATAGTACTTAAGGGGTTGTTTAAGACCGTCAATACTGATAGAGTTGTTAGGTTCCTAAGACTGATGGAAGGCAGAAGTTATGAACCCAATATTGTTCTTAACTTTGTTGTCTTAGGCTATGGTTTTACTTGCCTTTTCAACTAAGGAAACACTTTCAAATGATGTAACTTTTTATCTTAGTAACCAAAATCCTACCCTTTGGATGCAATTTTTATGCAATAACTGATCTAGGTACAAGAACTCTATATGAACATTATCATTGGAAATTAAAGGTTATTTGTTGATTTAGTTTTGCTGCTTAGGTCTAATATATTGTAGAATAATTGTCAAGTGCCGAATTGGGAAATGGTGTAGAGAATAGTTACGTGCATCCCTTGGAGATAAATGGATTGAAGAATGCAAGTATATCATTGGTTACTACTACAATTGTGCCTTCGCCTACATTATTATGGAGATTCAAGGTTTGTTTTCAATGATATTGTTGGTGTGTTTATTATCCATTTACTTCCTTTTAATAAATATAAAGTGGTTAAACTCAAAGCAAATTCCTCAATTGGAACTTGTATTGTCGAAACCATTTATTCTATTTTGAAAAATGGGGATCGATTTAAAACAGAAATGGAGTCGCCACCGACTTTTTTCGAGGTGTGATCGGATCACTTTGAAATTGATCATTTTAATAAAATTTTGATTTATTAAAATTAATTTTGGCCTACAAAGCTCGAGAAAGCGGATTCGGGAGTCAGTTACATACGAGGAAGGATTAGCACCCTCGTAACGCCCAAAATTGGTACCTAATTGATTACTTAATGTCCTAACGTCGATCGTTCGAAAAGATTTTAAAATACGATTCTTTTATTTACAAGAACACTTGAGTAAACCTAAGTGAACGCCGAGACCCGCTTATCTCAAAGGAATAAAATGTCATACCCAGTAAGTTAGGATACCACATTTCAAATCCTCGAAATTAAGCTTGTCTTTTGTATTTTAAAAAACTTATGCGTTTAAATTCAAAAAGGATATTTAATTATTTTGGGTCAAATGAAAAATCGGAATCTAGTAAGTTAGGGCTTGATTTTTCAAAACTCCAAACATAGAATATTGCCTTTAATTCTTAAAAATTCTTATCTCGAGATGATAAAATGTCACATCCAGTGAGTTAGGATGCAACATCTCGAACCCTCGAGAATAAGCTTTTATTAAAAGAATTTTATGTGTTTGATTTAAAAAGAAAAGGGTACTCGGTTGCTAGGAATTAACGAGAAAAATCAGAACCCAATGAGTTAGGGCACGATTTTCTCGAAGCTTCCAAACACAAGCATTGCCTCATTTTGAACCTTGAATAGAATAATTTTAAAATCTCAATGATATTAAAGCTCATTTTTAACAAGTGAGATACATCGAAACAATAGTATACAAAGCAAGATATCAATCCATACACCACATGCTACACTAATACACCACAATAACCAACAAGTATAAATTAAGAATTATAACCCATGCAATAGCAATAATCACATAACACAATTCCAACATTAACTATTGAAGAACATGGAGCAAAAACAATATAAAACAAAAAGTAATTAAGACCAATATTACGCAAAAATTATTTAAAGGTAAAATATATGTGTGTCAAATGATTAAAAATAATTAATTTAGAAACAACCTAATCCAACATATAAACATTTAAATTTATTAATATATAAAAGGTTTGAAATGAATAATATGTAAAAAGTGTGAAACAATTTATAAAAAAAAAAAATAAAAGAGCTTAAAATAAATAATCATAAAACAAGTTTTTTAAAACCAATAATAAAAAAAATTGAATAGATAATATACATAAATAATTTAAACTAACTAATATATATATCTAAAATAAGTGAATAAATAAAATAGAAATAATATAAAAATTTAAACTAACATATAAAAAATTTTAAAGTGAATAATATAAAAAGGTATTTAAAATAAACAATATGTAACTATAATAGAAATAATATTCATATAAGGTTTAAATAAATAGAAAATAGGACAGTTTTTTTAAAGGTAAATAAAGAAATTAATTAAAACAGATTATGGACAAAATTGGAATTAAAATAAAATTTGAGCCCTAAAAACTGAATATTAAATCAATAGAAGGAACCAGATGGAATGCGCGCGCAAAGAATGGGGATTAAAAGGGGAATTACCCCAAACCCTTAAAACGCGTCATTTCAGCACAGACTGAAATGAATCAGAAGCAAAAAACATGGGGAAAAATTAAAAAAAAAAACAAACAATATGGATTAGATTAAAAAGCGGAGGAAAAGCTGAAGGACTTGCTTCATAAATTCCCCAAATGTCAGAAACGCGCAGATCCTTCCCCGGGTCGGGTCATTCGCGTAGGTTATAGCCCTTAAACGTCGTCATTTTGGGCATCAGTAACTTACCCCAAAACGGCATCGTTCTGATGGGCTACAAATACTAAAAAACCTTAAAAAAATCATTTTGAACCCTTCTTTTTTTAAAAAAACCCTGAAACCCCCTAAAAAAAGAACTTGGCCCTCCGAGCACCTACATAGGGCCGACCGTGCTCCGATTATCGGGCCATCATCCTCCATCGTGTCCGACGCCGTATACGGTGGTCGGGATTCACGAAAAGGGCTATTTTAGCCTTTCAAAACCTCTTAAACCCAAATCTAGCCCTCAAACTCCTAAAATCCTCACAAAAAATCAAAAAATGACCGAAAAGCTTTGGATTCGGGACTCCGATAGTCACAAAAAGGTAAAAGCTTTAATTTTTATTCTATTTTCTATAAACATGCAATACATTCGAAACGAAAATGGGCTGAAAAAAGACTGGAAAATATACCTTTTTCTATTTTTTTCTATTGAAAAACATAACTGCTTTACAGTGGTTTCTTCTGCCTTTATATAGCCGATTCAAAAATAAAAATGAAAAATATAAAGTTTTTTCCTTTTTCTTTTTTCTTTGATGTATTTGCTGTCCTTGTTTTGTTTTCTTTCGCAGGTACAGAGGCCGTGGAGGTGCTGACGTGGCGGTACGGAGGCTATGGAGGCACGAGCAGTGGCACGCATGGTGACGTGTGTGGGAGCACGCGCGCGACGCGAAGTTGCTTCTGGAACCCTTAGGTTTCTGTTGGCCGAAACTCTTGGGCCATTCGGGCCGTTGCAATTAATCTGGGCCATAAGGTTTTGATTGGGGCCATGCCTGATTTGGACCCATTTAGTTTTAAAATAGTTGGGTCAATCGGGTCTTGGGATTAGGTAGTGGGTTAGGATTTTAGGTCTAAAATTTGGGCTTTGTAAAGGGCTTATATGTATTGGGTTTTAATAGACTATAAATGGACTTTAAAATTTTTGGGTTTTTATTTATTGGTTTTTTGTATTTATTTTGGTTTTTATTTTGGCTTGTATGATTTCTGATGGGCCCGGGCAGATTGGGTCTGGTACAAATATCTTTTAGTTATTTCTCAACCTTCTGGAATCCTAATCTATTTAGATATCCAGGTACTATTGTTCTTACTCTGGGGTTTCATCTATGGGAAGGTTAGTCTTATTTTATATTTTAGTTGTTTCAAGCTATACAGCTTGTATTTGATGTTAATAATGGTTAACAAAGGGCTACAAGATTTAGTTATGTTGCTTACGTTCTCATTATGCATGCCAAAATATTACAAACTGGATGGCAATCTGTAAGAGAATGAGTGCAGACTTACGGGACCTATTTCTATACGAGACATTTTTGTGTTATAATCCTCTTCTTCTAGTGGTTAGTTAAAATTTTATGATATATAAAAAAAATTATGTTATACTAATTTTTTCAATCAGAGTGCAATTTTATGTTGTGTGTTTAAGGACTTGTAAGAGATTATTCTTCTTGTTTTGATATCACAAACTATAATGGTATGGCTTTGGGGAATCAATTTATTGGTCTTTTCTCGGTCTAATATCAATTATGCGAAAAATTTTTATCTCGATCAGAACCATCTCACCCATAGTGAAATATGGAAGGTAATTGAATTCCCCAATCAGATCTTTTAACCAGGTTGCCTAATATATACTGATAGCTGACTATGATATATTATATGGATAAACTATAGTTGGTTGCCTTGTTTCTTGTCTTGTTCTTTAGCTAATGATATACTATATGGCTGGCAATGGCTGCAATTTATTTCGAATACTCGATTGAATTTCGTCCTAGTCTAGAACCTATACTTTCTTTAGTGATTTCAATATGTTTGAAGTTTGTGTAGCTGATGTATTATTTTGAGAGATCCATTTATAATGTTATCTTTAGCTTCAAGCTTTATAAATGTGTATCAGGGATATAACATTGAATTTTTGAAGGAATTGTTCCATTTTCTTCTTTTGTTTTCTTAGTTTTCCTTTTTATCTTGAAATATCTACATAAAGCTTGATGGTCTACTGGTACAATCGTTGCTAATAGTGCTTGGTAATTTTCCTCAAATAAAATAACTCTCTCTACGATTGTTGTAATTTCAGTGCGCTACATGGATGACTATAGTTGTTTCGGCCAGTATGACAACATATCTTTATCTCTACTCTAATAGAGAAGTATCATTGGCTGCCTCCCAACCAGTGTAATAGATGTAATTTTATCATATATTAATTTTTGAGATCAAAATGTAATTTTATCATATATTAATTTATAATTCCATCCTTTTTGAAGGTACTAAACATAATTTTTTAATATTTTAGGAGGCTAAAGTGTAAATTTACCATAGATCAATTTGTAATTTTATTCTTTCTAAAGGGACTGAATTGAAAATTTTTTATTTCAAGGACTATGAATTTTGATTTTTTATTTCACATATGAAAAGAACTAATGTTATTAAAATTTAGTAATTTTTATGTAAAATTTGAAGGTTTTTATTTCACCAAAAGATTGCTATAAATAATTAATTTATTAAAGAGTATATCTTATAATTAATTGTTGTTATCATGTTATTATAAAGGATAAAATAAAATATAAAAAATATGTTTTCTATTAAAATTAACTATTAAAATAAAATGTTATTAGAGGATTATCATATTGTATGTTAAACTCATTTTTATATTGGTGATTGTGACCTAAGAGAAGAGGTAAGAGGCTAGATTAAAGCAAATATATTAAGCATTGAAATATACTTAATAATAATTTTATATTAAAATTATTATTAAATATTATTAATAATTATATTAAGAATGTTATTAAATTATATATTATTTTACTAAATTTTATTTAATAATAATTATATTAAAATATGATTAAATTATTTATTTTTATTTTTATTTTTATTAAAATATATTTAACAATAATCTTATTAAAATTTAATAACAATAATCATCTAACTACAAAAATTCTGCTAAGAGTACTTTGGTCATTTAAGCCTTTTTTCATATACTATTACAACATTTATTCCATTCAACCAAATATAAGAAATCAATTACAGTTCTATTCTATTCCATTTAACCAAACAATTGAGTTACTGATTACAGTTCTATTCCATTATAACTCTATTCCATTACAGCTCTATTCAATTACAGTCTTATTCCATTATAATAACTTACTTGAGTGAGTTTGAATAAACATCATGGTAAGCTATTACGGTGACTTTTGTTGCGAAAAAATAAAGACAATAACTGTTAATGATATTTTAGAACGTCACGAAAAAAGAAACTTTTCCAGCGCTTTAAAGATATTTTATGATGCTTTGAAACCCTACCAATGAAAAATTTGGGGACATTAACCCCAGAGCATATACCCTGCTAATATATTTGATCAAGGCATTATCTTATTAATTACACTATAGAATTCAAACATTTAATATTTTCTTACTACTAAAAATATTTATTTATTTTTATAATAAGTACATAGTTAAAAATATTATAATATATAATTTTAGGGATGAGAATCTTGTATTGTCAAAATAAGAAATAATATCATATTTGGTGATGTTAATTGATGACATAATTAATACATATGACCCACTTAAAAAAGTAACACATGACAATCAATATCATATTTTTCTATCTTTTTAATTCTATTAAGAACTCGATAATAAATATACCCTTAATTATTTTAAATAGAAAAAAAAAGTAAAAGAAATTATTCACTTAACTTTAATTACTAGGTAAAAAAAAATCATTCAGGTTGGATCAAAACTAGAGTTGTTCATGGTCGAGTCACTCAGCCCGGCCTGAAGATTCTCTCGAAAAGTGAGAAGGTTTGAGTAAAAATATAAGCCCAAAAAATGAGTTTGGGAAAAAAAATAAAGTTTGTTTAAAAAATAGGTCGGGCCTCGAGTAAGGTATTTTTGGTTCAAGTCCAGTCTGGCCCGAATTTGTAAAAGAAAACTTTTGTTGTTTTGTTGTTGTTTTCTCACTGTTTTGCTATCATTTCATTATTATGTTGTTACTATTTTGTTGTTATTATTTGAATATTATATAATTTTTGTTTTATGTTAAATTTGCTACTATTTTAGAGGCATTTGCTCGTTAAGTTGCACCTATCTTAATGTTATTTAGGTATAAAGACTTTTTTAATTTGTTTTCAATTTGTTAGAAAATATTTATTTTTTAATGTTTTTAGTATATTTAATGTATTATATTTTTAAATTTTTATATAAAAAATAAAATAAAAAATTTTAATACGAACAGACCAAACCTAAGTTTTAGACCCATTTTTCGAGTCGAGTCGAGCCGAGCTCAAACCTATCAATCGTGCCTAAAATTTTATTAGAGTCCAAACCCGACCCAGTGTATGAACAACTCTAATCAAAACTAAAAGAAAAATTGAAAATAAAAAATCTTTTCTTTTTCTCTCCTGAACCACATACTTTGAAAGGCCTAGTCTTTCAATATTCAAACAAAAATAAAATAACAGAAATTAATATATTCAAGTATAAATTAAAACCAAAATTAAACACAATTTCTTCTTTCTTCTCTTTTTTCTTTTTTCATTTTCCAAATTAATCGATAGAACATTTGGGTTCTTTCCTCTCTTTTTCTTCTTCTACCTTTTTTTTTTTTTTCTTTCTGGTTCTTCTTTCTTCCAAATTAATCAATAGAAGCATCAGAGTTCTTTTTTATCTTTCTTTTTTGCAGTTACACGATAAAAATATTTAAGTTTCATGGTTGATTAGTTCCACTAAAATCATATATTTTATTATCATTCACATTTATATTCATGTTTGAAACTTTAATTTTTCTGCAAATAAAATCGACTTCAATTTTCAAATTTTAATTTTTCATTAAATTATTTATTAACCAAAATAATAAAATCAAAAGGAAATAAAAAAATCATTGAATCTAAAATTCTTAAAAAAATCAAACCCATTAGTCGAAAGAAAATTCACATCATAATAAAAAACCCATCAATATCCATAAGAACACTGAACCTAGAAAATTTTCAAACCCTAACAAACATACTGGTGGCGACTCATAGTTGTTAATTCCACCGCCAGTGATGGCATAGGCAAGCGAAGGGCATGGTAGTTTTGGTGGTGTTAAAAAAGTTGATTTGACCAAATCTTGATAAAAAGGAAAATATTAGAGAAAACCCAATTGCAGATCCTAATCATCCCATGTATTGAAATATTTTCTATTTTTTTAATTAGAAGAAAAACAAGAAGAAACAAAGATTTTATATGATGAAAAATATGTTTAAAAATCAATTTTGTGAGTAGATTTTATCTATATTTTTATTTGGATTTAAAGTAATTAAATGTGAAACTGAGATGGCACACAAGAGCAGCCATGGAAGCTGCCATTAAGAAATTTTCGATCATTTATTTTTTAATTTCTGTAAAACACATTTTGTTTTTGGCTGAAGTTTGTATCCAAAGGGACACATTGAAGATTGAAACAGTGAATAATTTCATTTACTTTTACTTTTTTTTTTTTTAAATTTAAAATAGTTAAGGATATAATTATTATGAGGTCCTTGGTGAAATTAAAAAAGAGAAAAAAAATCTGACATTGACTGTCATGTGTAACATTTTAAGTGGATCATCAACTAATATCATCGTTACACAGAAGTACCACATCAATAAAAAAATTTAAAATTCAAGTATCAAAATTAAAATTTGGATCACATTAAAAATTAATATAATAGAAGTGATTGTACAGGGATGATAAGAGTATTGCATGACTTTTTATTATTAGTTATAGTTATAATATAATAATGAAAAAATGACACAAACATTACATTTGAAACCATGGCTTCCAAGTTAAAGGCTAATGCAATAACCATCCAAATCAACAATTAGCTATAAAATATAAAAATTATTAAAAACTCATGGCTTTTCATTTATTTATTTATTTTATATTATCACATTTAATACTTCCCCTGACTTTATCTAAAATATGAAAATAACTAAAAACCAAAAAAGATTTCATTATGCGACTTCTTTTTTCAACATCACAAATAGCCAAACATTTTGCGTAAAAGTCATTAAATAGAATTATTTTGGTTCAACTTTTTGTGACGTTTTTAAAAGTCACCAAATAAACATATTTTTTTTTTAATCACGTTTTGTTTGATTAACGTGACGCTTATAAAAACAAAGGAATACAACATTTTCCATGACTTTTTTTTTTTCCTTTCAACCACATTTTTAAGTGTCACAAAACACCTCTAGAGACGTTTTGAAGTGTCACAGAAACATTTCATTATTCGTTCATGACCACACTTTCCTACATTTAGTTGAAAGTCCATGAAAGCTAAAAAACTACCTTTCCGTGATGTGTTTTTTTTTAAACGTCACAAAAAACCATTTTTGGCGTAGTAATGTATAAATTTATACTATTAAAATATATTATTAATAAATTAAAGGGTAAATTACACCAACAGTCACTCAATTTTGATGTAGTTGACAAAACAGTCACTTTGGTTTCAATTCAGCCACTCAACCTTCGAAAAATAACAAAATAGCCCTTTTAACCATTTTCTGTTATAGACGTAACGTAAAAGTGACATAACAGTTGATGAATTCCTTACTGTCATTAACCGGCCAACAACTAGATGTTAAGCACCAATTTAAATAGCCCCTTTTAGCACCAGTTTAGGGTTTAGGCAATAGAAGAAGAAAAAGAAAAAAAGAAGAAGAAGAAGAGAGAACATGGAGATCCAACCGTGATTCTTATTTTAGCTTTCATCTACAATTTGCATTTCACTTTGTTGTGAGATTTCCTACTTCAAGATTTCATCTTTTTTTCTTGCCCAAAGTTGTAGATTCCTCCTAAAATATACCAATAAATTTTTAAGGACCTAAGTAATACCAATAATCCATTAAAATTTCTGAATTTGGCATCATGATGACTGAAGATCCTCGAAGTTGCAAAGTTCCTTTGCCTTCCTTGACTAGGAAAGCCCATTTCCAACAACTGCTTTATTTCAAGTTTGGATTTTGCTTCACCTATATCAATAGATGCAAACTTGAGCAAATTGGAGTTAAAAATTTGGGTTTGTGGAGGTTGGATTAGGACCTTGGTTGACTTCAACTCAGCTGAAATAGTAAAGACACCATGGCAAGGGCTGACAATCCGACAGCTTAAGGTTGTAGTCAATGCAACAAGCATTAGAATGCTTATCAAGGGTCTGAGTAACATCTTCATGAGAACAATCACATTGAAAGGACGATAAATGGGGTTTGCTAAGTATGACCAAAATAACAAAAAAGTACAAATCTTGAATAAGTCTATATCAAATTCAGACCCATTTTCAGGTTCAGTAGATTTTGGCATCCCAAATAGAGAAGAGGGGTTTAAGCACAAAAAAGATGCCATCTCAGGATTGGGTTTTACAAGAAACAAAGAAACAATATCCGATCTTCCCCATGAAAGGACAAATAGTTTCTTATTTTTGAATAAAATCTAGAAATAAAAAGAGGAAAAGATGAAATCTTGGAGTGGGAAATCTCACAACAAAGTGAAATGCAAATTGCATATGAAATATACGGTGTAAAGTTTGACCTTTTGACTACTCCTCGAACGTGGTAAGTTAACTAGCCACGTCAGCGGTCCCATTAAAACAGTGACAAAAAATGTTAACGGGTGACTAATTTGTCACTTTTTAATAATGTTAGTGACTGTTTATTATTTTTCGAAATTTGACTGACTAAATTGAAACCAGAGTGATTGTTTTGTTAGCTGCATCAAAGTTGAGTGATTATTGGAGTAATTTACCCTAAATTAAATAATGCCACCTCATTTATACTTGTTAGGCTCTAATGTTACATGTGTTGCATGTGATTTTAAGTGTTCAATTTTTAATTAGTTTTTAAATAACATGTTTGTAATTTTCTTTTATCTATTATTGATAATGATAACTTTTCTTTGTTTTTAAATAAGATACAAATTTAGACCTATATAAGAAATTAAACTATAATCCCAATTTGAAAAAAAATAAAAATAAAAAATAGGTTAAGTAACATGCAACAATTATAATAATAGCGATTGATAAACACGGAATATATTTACATTAAATTAATAAACAAATTTAATAATTGTGATTAAAAAGTAATTGTTGAACTTCGACTTTCTTTTCAAAACAGACCCATAAAATATTTTTTACCTACACCAAACACAAATAACAAATTGATATAAAAAAACGATTTTAAGAGTGCTTGATTCACACAATGTAGACAAACACAAAATTTTAAAAGTATCATAATATTATATTACCTCAACATCAATTAATTAAATATTAAATATGTCTAAGTATTAGATGTTATTTATATAGCTAAACTTAAAATTTAATTGGTATCTAACTCTAATATTAATTAAGGTTGTATTTGATAAACCATTGAAAATTTTCCTTTATTGAAAATAAGTTTTTTCAACATTTAATATTTTAAATGTGTTTGATAATTATTAAAAGTTTTAAAAGAATTATATTTTTTTAGTAAGATTAAATTTTAAAAATAAATAGTCTTTTAAGAAATATAATTTATTTTTATCAAACAACATAATTATATTCAGTACATATATTTATTAATTTACCAAAAAATTTAATATAAATTCAACAATTATAAAACTTAATAATAAAATTTAAGTATTTAAATTTTCAGTTTATCAAACACATCCTAAGTTATAATTAAGACGCTTAGAATTCTATTCAAGTAAAAACATTATTTTACATCAATAACATTAGCACAATTATTTTTTTAAAATAAAAATAAAACAATTTTTTGCCTATTAATTGTAAATTAAATTTAATTATCACAATTTTTTACTGTATTTTGTGCTTAGAGTTTTATTCAAGTAATAAATTTGTTTTAAAATTAGCTCAGCTTTTTTAAGTAATAAGTATAAATTAAATTATAAATATTATTAAAATTAGTTTAGTAAAATGATGGAAAATAAATACTACTCTTGTGATTCAAAAGTGTCTCCAAACTGGTGGTTATATATTATATTAGAGATTAATTATATATAGAAATGATTTTAACATGATTTAGTTATTATCATATTTAAAATAAATTATTTTTACAGATAAAAATTATATTTATTCAATTAAAATACTTTATTATAAAAAGTCTTGGACTTTTATTATTTCTAATTTATTCAAATGATTTTATAGATTTAAAATGTGTTATTAATCAATAACATATTATGCTATTTTTAAATATAAATTTTAAAATACATGACCAAAATTTTTCATTTATATACTATCATGTTAGTTAATATTATTTTTGCTATTATTACATAATAATTATTAATATACTAATAAATGAAAAATAAAGAGTAGTTCTCTCAATTGAAAAAAATTCTCCATATTAGTGCTTTTATATAGAAATATATATATTATAAATTTTGTCAACCAATTAATTTGTTAATTGATAAAAAAACTTTTTTTTAATTTAAAATTATGATTGATATTAAATTCAAAGTTGACCCACTTCTCTTCCTCGTATAAAAAATTGATATTTTAAACGCTAACTTACAAGCTTATTTAACATATGGATAAGTAGCATCATTCGATTCATTAATTTATTGAAAACAGAGGATACGTCTGTAAAAAGTTTATTGTTGCTAGGCTTGGTTTCACATTACTTTTAGCTTATGACTTTTAAAATAAAATTATAAAAATATCATTATTTATATTAATTATTTAAAAGAGATTTAAAATTTAAATTAATATTTTATTATTATATTAAATTATTGAAATATTATATTTAAAATTTTGAAATATTTCATATATAATTAATTTTATAAAATAATTTATATTAATTAATTAAAAGGTATTTAAAATATAGAATTAATGTATTATTATGTTAATCTATTTAAATATAATCTAAATTAATTTATTTTTTAATTGTTAACCACATTGTTTAATATAAATATTTTAACTTTCCACCATACACATTTCAACGACAATCAGGGCGAAGTAAAAATTTTTTTTAGAGATGGTTGAAATTAAATTGTATATTTTTACGATAGTAAAAATATAATTTTATCATTTTAATATCTATATTTTTATAATTTTTAAATAATTAAATTAAATTTTTATATTTTTAGGAGCCAAAATGAAGTTTTACTTTTACTAATTTAAATTTTATAAACTTTAATAAGACTTAAATGAAAAAAAGTTTTATTTTAAGAGGATCGAGACTTTTTACTAAACCTCTTAACTACGCATAATTATGAAAACTAAATCCACATAAAAAAAATACCAAGGCTTTATTGAGCAATGTTTTTGGGGGGCAAAAAATATTTTTCAACCCCCAAAGACAATGCCTAACATTTGACTTTTACGGTAGAAACTTGAAAATGCTTTAAAAAAATGCTCTTAAAAAGTATTCTTTCACCCACATACAAAAGCTAAGTTTTAAATGCTTTAGATGACTTTTGCCTTTCGAGTTTTGAAGTTAAAATTTTAAAATACCCTTATCTATATTAATTATTTAAGATACCTTTTAAATTTTTTTTATTAATTTATATTTCATGTTTTATATTATTAAATTATTTAAATATAAATTATTATTATACTAAATTATTTAAACATCATTTATTATTATATTTAAACTTTTAAAATATTTAATGTATCATCAAACTTAAAAACAATTTATTAGTTATTTAAAATATATATTTAATGTATAATTATATTAAATTATTTAAATATGGTCTAAATTAATTATTTTTTAATTTTTTATATCGTATCTAAAATTGATATTTTAACTTTGCACTATAATTTTTTTAAAGAAAATTGCACTGCAATTTTTTATAGCAAAGCCAAACACTTGAAACTAACAAACCACATTTTTTTCATAGTTTTTTCCCACAACACTTTTTTTCCAAACTAAAATTTTAAAAGAAGTTTTCAACCACAACAGCAAAGCCAAGTTGGTCCTTATCAATACTGCTTTATTAAGTTATTATTACAAGTTAGCTGGGCACAAACTAAAATTATTGAGTATGCCACGTATTTCAGTCAAATTTGAAAGATAATCTCCTAGTTAAACTCTGTTTATTTGTTTCACTTGAACTCTAATTAGTCTAGATTATTTTATTATCATTTGACTTACAAATTTAGCCTATAAATAGACTCTTTTACAATCTTAGAAAATACACCCTTTAAAGATTTGAACTCATAACACTTCTGGAGAATTTTGTGTTTACGTTTTGAAGGTTCTTTATTTTCGGGTTTTAGGATTTAGTTTTTTATCTTCATCTTTTGCACTAGTCGTTCTTTTGCCATTATAGTAAAATTATATTACCCGTGGTTTTTTATTTTTTTTGAGGGATTTTTTCACATTAAATTTATGTGTTCAATTTCTCAATTTGTTTCGCTATTTTTTTCTTATTCGTTGCTTAATCAGGTCGATCTCCAATAAAGTGGTATCAAGAGTTAGCTCGATTTCCGTAGATCAACCCATTCAGAAATGAAAACAACAAGGTTTGACATTGAGAAGTTAGATAGTATCACAAATTTCAATCTGTGGCAAGTTCGGATGATGGCAATTCTAGTTCAGACCAGCCTGAAAAAGGTCGTTACCGAGAAAAAGCTTGAGAATTTAGATTGTAACACCCTTAACCCTTATCCGTCGCCGGAATGAGTTACAAGGTATTACCAAACAAAACCTAATTGATCAGCCCCATGCATACATTAAAGCAATGAATTAATTCTATCTACGCATATATACTTAATGTAACACTTATTTACAATTCACTGGTCATAAGGTTATATCCATTTACCAACCGTATGCATAATTGAGCATATAACGATTTAACTTAGTCCATTTGTAACATGTAACAATTTATTCATCTTATAAATACTTGTACTATCTTCAACCAATTGCTAATCACTATATTCACAGATCAGGTTTAATAAGTATATTAGCCAAATGATCATCATGCCATAAACTAGTTAACACAAGTAACCTAAGTAACATACATGTTTATAACACAAAGTTCATGCCCAAAAGATTTTAACCCACAATTACATATATATTCACCTAAACAAAATCAAGTCATTTTCGCATGGCTTTAGATACATTTATCACCATTTAAACAAAACAATTATAGTCTATACATGCCATAGTGCTAGACTTAAGCTATTAATAGGATACCAAAATGTCGTCAATAGATGCGATGACTTCAAAACGGTCCCGAGCTTGCTACGGTATGATGATCTAAATCAAAACAAGTAAAACACATGAAATGAGCTATCATCTCAGTAAGTCATAAGCAATTAATAAAATGCAATAAACTCAATTGACTTAGCATACCAAATTACAAACTATTATTAGCCAAATTCATACATGTTCTTACATTTCATAATTTGTGATATACCAAGGGTAAGCTTATGTCTTTTTCCCTCATTTGTAAGATAAGTATATACCTATTCGAAATCACCATACAATCCTATACCGTTATTTCACAAATCGAATACTTCATGGCTAACAACATATACAAAGATGCTTATATGCCGATGACATATATCATCCAATTTATCTAACTCAATCACAAGCTATACTACTCGAACCATTAATCCAATTCCAACTCCATTTAAATCTATTAAAAACTACCTTATACTCTTGTTCAATCATACTCTCATTTAGCTGTATACCAACATTTTTCTTCCCAAGATTTTTGTATAATGGCATAGATGAATGAATGTACTCAAATGCCTACGGTCCATACACACTTCATTTGTTCCTTTCTAAGATCATATTGAATTAATCATATCGCACACATAGTGCCCCACAATCGATATCGCACACATAGTGCTCGATTAAAAAGTTCGCACACATAGTGCCCTTACTTATTCGCACACATAGTGCTCTTGCTTAATTGCACACATAGTTCCCCATTTTATTCTTTTACGGTTACGCACACATAGTGCACAAACATTCGACAATAGCACTTCAAGACAATCTATTCCATTCCAATATCTACAATATATATATATATATATATATATCCATTTAATAAATACGTTATGTGCACAAGTAAAATCATTTCATGGTTCACATAAATCATTTGTATCCAAATTAAATACTATAGTCTTAATTGCTTTAAGACTTACCTTATGTCGGATGGAACAGCTCCGATCAGCTACTCAATCACCTTTGTTTTCCCTTTATTCAACTCTCCTCCTTTTGGCTCTTGAGTTTAATTGAGACAAAATAACTAGTTTAATTATCTCACTAATTCATTTATAACCCACAAATACAAATAACTTCATATAACCAATAACATGCGGCACTTTCATTTTCATCCACACGTACATATATCAAAATTTGACCATTTTGTTTCCATTGACACGTTCGAATATCTTATCACCAAAATTAATACTAAAACATTATCTTTTACCCTTTAACATCCTGTTTTGAGCTAGATGTACTTACTCCCTTTTCTAATTATTCCTTACTAACTTAAATTAACCATTCGGCTCTTGACCACCTAAGACCCAAATACTATAAACAACCACATTAATACTTCAATAGAACACATATATATACGTCAACCACCTCTTGTTAAATACTTACACACGGCAACCTTCATTTTATCCATCTCTAATGCATATAATTAAATCATTCATCGATATTAAATTCATTCGGTAATGGTACAAGACAATTCTAACTCTCAAGCATTATCATTTGACATTTAACATAAAATTTCCCAACTTAGTACCTATAGCCGAATACCATATAATCCATAAGGCCTTATTTACCAAAATTTAACAACTTGTGCTCATCCTATCACTATCTTTTCTTACAAAACATCAAATGTCAACAATGTAGCATGAAACATTCATGGCCGAATGTACACACTCAAATAAATGTAAAATTTTTACCATGGGCTACTTAAAAGACTTAGTAACTAGCTCAATTCCACAAAAATCTAAAAGAATTCATATGAATCTCACCTTAATTGAGCTTTCTCAATGGCCGAACATCCTTAGCAAATTTCTACCCTTCTTTTCTCTCACAATCGGCACAACACAAGTGAAAATAAACAACCAATTTCTATTTTTACTATTACATGCATAATAATATATTGTTCATTTACCAATTTAGCCTTATTCACCTTATTTCTTTCCCACTATCTTTGGCCGATTGTGTCCATTAACAGAGTATTTGGTTAAATTTTATTTTAAACCCTTCTCCTAAGAAATCAATTACAATTCGGCATTTACTAATTATCCATCAAATTTTTACTTCAATTTAAATTAAGCCCTAAGTTAATAATTCAACATCAAATTGATAAAATTAAGATACAAAATTTTCACACATGACCATTCACGAAATGAAAACATATAAAATAATATTTTAAAATTTTTTAACTCAGTTTTGTGGTTTCGAAACCACTTTTTCGATTAGGCCTAAAAATAGGGCTGTCACAACTCTCCCCTCTTTAGGAATTTTCGTCCCCGAAAATCTTACCGATGAATAGATTAGGATAACGTTCTTTTATTGTGTCCTCTAACTCCCAAGTCGCTTCTTCAACCTAGTGTTTAAGCCACAAAACTTTCACTAATGAGATTTTCTTATTCCGTAGTTCTTTTACTTCACGAGTCAAAATACGAACCGATTTTTCCTCGTAACTCAAATCGGATCAAATTTCAATCTCTGACGGACAAATCACATGTAAAGGATCAGATCTATACCGTCTAAGCATCGAAACATGAAAAACATTGTGAATCCTTTCTAGTTTGGGTGGCAATTTTAATTTGTATGCAACCGGCCCGATTCGTTCTAAAATTTCGTACGGTCTGATAAATCTCGGGCTCAATTTGCCTTTACGACCGAATTTGAGTACCTTTTTCCACGGTGAAACTTTCAAAAACACTTTATCCCCAACCTGATACTCTATTTCTTTACGTTTCAAGTCTGCATACGATTTCTGACGATCTGATGCTGCCTTTAGACTATCACGGATTACTTTTACTTTCTGTTCGGCCTCTTTAATCAAATCGACTCCGTAAATTTTATTCTCACTGAGCTCGGTCCAAAACAACGGTGTACGACATTTACGACCGTATAAAGCCTCATAAGGTGCCATCTTGATACTCGATTGAAAGCTATTATTGTATGTGAATTCAACCAAGGGTAAATATCGTTCCCACGAGCCACTAAACTCAAGGATGCAACATCTCAACATATCCTCGAGTATCTGAATAATTCGCTCGGATTGACCATCGGTCTGTGGATGAAATGCGGTGCTAAAATGCAACTTGGTACCCAAGGCTTCTTACAATTTCTTCCAAAACCGCAATGTGAATCTCGGATCTCTATCCGACACAATAGAAGTAGGCACCCCGTGCAATCTCACAATCTGAGAAATATACAATTCAGCTAGCTTATCAAGAGAGTAATCCGTACGAACTGAAATAAAATGAGCTGACTTTGTTAATCTGTCAACCAAAACCCAGATCGCATCTTTCTTGCTCGGTGACAACGGTAAACCCGATACAAAATCCATCATAACACGATCTCATTTCCACTTAGGTATCATAATCGGCTGAAGTAATCCCGATGGCACTTGATGTTCCACTTTCACTTGTTGACATATCAAACATTTCGAAACAAAGTCAGAAATGTCTCGCTTCATACCGTGCCACCAATATTGACGTTTCAGATCATTGTACATTTTCGTGCTACCCGGATGAACTGACATTCGACTATTATGAGCTTCATTCAAAATCATCGAAATAATCTCTAAATTTCTCGAAACACACAATCGATTTCTGAACCTCAAACAATCATTATCGTCAATTTGAAACTCTGAATCCACATTCGAATCACACTGAGCCTATTTAGCAACCAAATCAGCATCGGTTTTCTGAGCTTCACTGATTTGACGTATTAACACTGGTTTTTCTTTTAATTTCGCTACTAACACATCATTAGTGGATATCGACAAATACACATTCATTGCTCGAAAAGCAAATAAGGATATTCGACTTAGGGCATCAGCAACCATGTTAGCTTTTCCCGGGTGATAATCGATGACAAGCTCGTAATCTTTCAATAATTCTAGCCACCGTCGTTGTCTCAAATTCAAGTCTTTCTGAGTCATTAAATATTTGAGGCTTTTATAATCGGAATAAACACGGCATTTCATGATCGGAATAAACATGGCATTTCTCTCCAAACAGGTAATGACGCCAAATTTTTAGAGCGAACACAATAGCAGCTAATTCGAGATCATGAGTTAGATAGTTTCGCTCGTGAGGTTTTAATTGTCTCGAAGCATATGCAACAACTCTACCCTTTTGCATCAAAACACAGCCCAAACCGTTCAAAGAGGCATCGCTATAGATCACAAATTCCTTACCGGATTCCGACTGAACTAATACTGGAGCTTCGGTCAAAAGAGTTTTTAACTGATCAAAACTTTTCTGGTATTTTTCTGACCACTCGAATTTAGTATCTTTCTGAAGCAACTTTGTTAACGGTGTTGCTATCATTAAGAAACCTTTCACAAAATGTCTATAATACCCGGCAAGTCCCAACAAGCTCCGAACTTCCAAAACATTTTTCGGAGGCTTCTAATCAAGTATAGCTGAAATTTTACTCGGATCAACCCGGATACCCGATGCGGATACAACATGTCCCAGAAAGCTAACCTCACGCAACCAGAATTCACATTTACTAAACTTCTCGTAAAGCTATTTGTCTCGCAAAATCTGTAACACCAATCTTAGATGTTCGGCATGCTCAGTTTCATCGCGCGAATAGATCAGAATGTCATCTATGAACACGACTACGAACCGATATAAATACTATCTGAAAACCCGATTCATTAAATCCATGAAAACTGCAGGGGCATTAGTGAGCCCAAACGGCATCACCAAGAACTCGTGGTGTCCATATCTCGTTCTGAAAGCAGTTTTAAGCACGTCAGAGTCTCTAACTCGCAACTGATAATAACCCGATCTCAAGTCTATCTTCGAAAATACTGAAGCCCCCTTTAGCTGATCAAATAAATCATCAATTCGTGGTAACAGATATTTATTCTTTATCGTGACTTTATTAAGCTGACGATAATCGATGCACATTCGCATAGTTCCGTCTTTCTTTTTCACAAACAGCACTGGTGCACCCCAGGGAGAGAAACTCGGTCGATCGAAACCTCTATCTGTCAATTCTTGCAACTGAGACTTAAATTCTTTTAATTCGGTCGGTGCCATACGATATGGAGTTATCGAAATCAGAGTCGTTCCTAGTACTAGCTCTATGCCGAACTCAATTTCTCGAACAGGTGGCAACCCAGGTAACTCCTCGAGAAATACATCCGGATATTCAAAAACCACATGTACAGTTTCAAGCTTTCATTTAGATACTTTACTATCCAAAACATACGCCAGATAAGCCTCACATCCCTTTTTCACATATTTCTGAGCCAACATCGAAGATATCACTGCCGGTAGCCCGTTCAAATCAGTGGACTCCACTCAAATTATTTCACCACTCGAACATCGCAAGTCAATTGATTTTCTTTTACAATTCACCATAGCATCGTGCACGGTTAACCAATCCATACCGAGGATAATATCGAACTCGTCAAATGGCAATAGCATCAAATCAGCCCGGAAACAAGAATTTCGAATCATTAGGGGACAGTTCTTGCATACTTTATCAACTAACACACACCGGCCCAAAGGGTTTGACACTCGAATCACAAATTCAGTTGACTCAACAGGTAAAGTCTTACTGGTTGCCAAAGTTTCACACACATAGGAATGAGTTGACCCGGGATCAATCAAAGCTATAACATCAGAATTGAAAAGAGTGAAAGAACTAGTAATAACATCAGGAGATGAAGCCTCCTCTTTGGCACGAATAACGTAAGCTCTTGTAGGCGCACGAGCCTCTGATCAAACAGCTGTATTAGATGCCACTCGCTGAGTACCATCCTACCTCCGCATTCCTCGGTGACCTTCCCCTAACTGTAGCGCCACTTGACTTCGCATCTCGCACATTATCTTTCTCAACAGGTTCCATACAATTTCGAACAAAGTGATCTCGCGAACCGCATCTATAACAAACTCTATTATTAAACTTGCCCAACACTCGCCCACATGTCATCTACCACACTGTTGACATTCTGGTTTCATCTGCCGATTATTACCTACACTAGCAACCCAAGTAGCTCGAGAGTCCGCTGAAGGTCATTTTCGAATAGAAATCCCAGCATTTGTCTTCAACTTGTTACTATCATCTTTAAACTTCTTTGAAGCCGAAAAGGAAGCTTTTCCCATAAATCTCTTACGAAAATCTTTAGCTTCGGATCAGCTTTTCTTTTCTCCTTCCGAGCTTTTCCGCCTTGCAAGCCCATTTGACGAGTACCACAAATTCTCTTATTTCAAGAATACCCACAAGTAGTTTTATGTTTTCATTCAATCCTTCTTCGAATCTTTTCCACATGGCATCTTCATTAGCAACATATTCCTGAGCATAACGATTGAGCCTCACAAATTCACGTTCATATTCAGATACAGTCCGACTACCTTGTTTAAGTTTAAGAAATTCTTTGCGCTTTTGGTCGATAAATCGTTGACTAATATATTTCTTACGAAACTCAATATGAAAGAAGTCCCACTAACTCGTTCCTTCGGGACAATCGCAATCAGAGTCCTCCACCAGTAATAAGCCGTATCACGTAGCAAGGATACAGCACACTTTAAACACTCGTCGGGTGTGCAAGATAGTTCATCAAAAACACGGATGGTATTATCCAACCAAAATTTAGCTCTCTCAGCATTGTCAGTAGCTGTGGCTCTAAATTCTTCAGCCCCGTATTTCCTGATCTTGTCAACAGGGGGTTTACTCAATCTCAAAGGATCGGTGGTCACAGGTATTACAGGTACCGGGGGAGGATTATTTGAGTTAGGGGGTTGTTGAGCAGCGAGTTTGTACGAGAATACTGGGCAAACCACTCATTCATTATGAAAAAGAGAGCTTGCCTAACCCCATCCTCTTGATTACTCGAAGATGGTCAAGAATCAACCGGCGCTGTCCCTTGTGCGGGAGCAGGCGCTATACTCTCAACGTCGTCTGCTATAGGTCGCTTGGGGTTTGGTTCCATTTACTATACGAAAATAAAATTTTAACCGTCAGAAGTCATCACACTGTCATATTATCATATTATGGCATGTATAGCTAGACATACATGCGCTACGTTAGTCCTAGCATCGACTAAACCGTAGCTTTGATACCAAATAAAATGTAACACCCTTAACCCTTATCCATCCCGGAATGGGTTACAAGGTATTACCAAACAAAATGTAATTGATCAGCCTCATGCATACATTAAAGCAATAAATTAATTCTATCTACGCATATATACTTGATGTAACACTTATTTACAAGTCACTGGTCATAAGGTAATATCCATTTACCAAACCGTATGCATAATTGAGCATATAACGATTTAACTTAGTCCATTTGTAACATGTAACAATTTATTCATCTTATAAATACTTGTACTATCTTCAACCAATTACTAATCACTATATTCACATATCAGGTTTAATAAGTATATTAGCCAAATGATCATCATGCCATATACTAGTTAACACAAGTAACCTAAGTAACATACATGTTTATAACACAAAGTTCATGCCCAAAAGATTTTAACCCACAATTACATATATATTCACCTAAACAAAATCAAGCTATTTTCGCATGGCTTTAGATACATTTATCACCATTTAAACAAAACAATTATAGTCTATACATGCCATAGTGCTAGACTTAAGCTATTAATAGGATACCAAAATATTGTCAATAGATGCGATGACTTCAAAACAGTCCCAAGCTTGCTACGCTATGATGATCTAAATCAAAACAAGCAAAACACACGAAATGAGCTATCATCTCAGTAAGTCATAAGCAATTAATAAAATAAAATAAACTCAATTAACTTAGCATACTGAATTACAAACTATTATTAGCCAAATTCATACATGTTCTTACATTTCATAATTTGTGATATACCAAGGGTAAGCTTATGTCTTTTTCCCTCATTTGTAAGATAAGTATATACCTATTCGAAATCACCATACAATCCCATACCGTTATTTAACAAATCGAATACTTCATGGCTAACAACATATACAAATATGCTTATATGCCGATGACATATATCATCCAATTTATCTAACTCAATCACAAGCTATACTACTTGAACTATTAATCCAATTCCAACTCCATTTAAATCTATTAAAAACTACCTTATACTCTTGTTCAATTATACTCTCATTTAGCCGTATACCAACATTTTTCTTCCCAAGATTTTTGTATAATGGCATAGATGAATGAATGTACTCAAATGCCTATGGTCCATACACACTTCATTTGTTCCTTTCTAAGATCATATTCAATTAGTCATATCGCACACTTAGTGCCCCACAATCGATATCGCACACATAGTGTTCGATTAAAAAGTTCGTATACATAGTGCCCTTACTTATTCGCACACATAGTGCTCTTACTTAATCGCACACATAGTGCCCCATTTTATTTTTTTACGGTTACGCACATATAGTGCACAAACATTTGACAATAGCACTTCAAGACAATCTATTCCATTCCAATATCTATAATATATATATATATATATATATATATATCCATTTATAAATACCTTATGTGCACAAGTAAAATCATTTCATGGTTCACATATATCATTTGTATCCAAATTAAATACTATAGTCTTAATTGCTTTAAGACTTACCTTATGTCGGATGGAACAACTCTGATCAGCTACTTAATCACCTTTGTTTTCCCTTTATTCAACTCTCCTCCTTTTGGCTCTTGAGCTTAATTAAGACAAAATAACTAGTTTAATTATCTCACTAATTCATTTATAACCCACAAATACAAATAACTTCATATAACTAATAACATGCGGCACTTTCATTTTCATCCACACGTACATATATCAAAATTAGACCATTTTATTTCCATTGACACATTCGAATATCTTATTACCAAAATTAATACTAAAACATTATCTTTTACCTTTTAACATCCTGTTTTGAGCTAGATGTACTTACTCCCTTTTCTAATTATTCCTTACTAACTTAAATTAACCATTCGGCTCTTGACCACCTAAGACCCAAATACTATAAACAACCACATTAATACTTCAATAGAACACATATATGGCAACCATCTCTTGTTAAATACTCACACACGGCAACCTTCATTTTATCCATCTCTAATGCATATAATTAAATCATTCATTGATATTAAATTCATTTGGTAATGGTACAAGACAATTCTAACTCTTAAGCATTATCATTTGACATTTAACATAAAATTTCCCAACTTAGTACCTATAGCCGAATACCATATAATCCATAAGGCCTTATTTACCAAAATTTAACAACTTGTGCTCATCCTATCACCATCTTTTCTTACAAAACATCAAATATCAACAATGTAGCATGAAACATTCATGGCCGAATGTACACACTCAAATAAATTTAAAATTTTTACCGTGGGCTACTTAAAAGACTTAGTAACTAGCTCAATTCCACAAAAATCTAAAAGAATTCATATGAATCTCACCTTAATTGAGCTTTCTCAATGGCCGAACATCCTTAGCAAATTTCTACCCTTCTTTTCTCTCACAATCGGCACAACACAAGTGAGAATAAATAGCCAATTTCTATTTTTACTATTACATGCATAATAATATATTGTTCATTTGCCAATTTAGCCTTATTCACCTTATTTCTTTCCCACTATCTTTGGCCGATTGTGTCCATTAACAAAGTATTTGGTTAAATTTTATTTTAAACCCTTCTCCTAAGAAATCAATTACAATTCAGCATTACTAATTATCCATCAAATTTTTACTTTAATTCAATTAAGCCCTAAGTTAATAATTCAACATCAATTTGATAAAATTGAAATACAAAATTTTCACACATGATCATTCACAAAATGAAAACATATAAAATAATATTTTAAAAATTTCTAACTCGGTTTTGTGGTTCCGAAACCACTTTTCCCATTAGGGCCAAAAATAGGGCTGTCACATAGATTAGACAGAATGGGAAGAGCTTGATGAAAAGGCCATGTCTGCAATCCAGTTGTGCCTCGTGAATAGGGTATTACAGGAGGTATTAGTAGAGAAAACCTCATCCACCTTGTGGAAAATGTTAGAAACTGTAGTACCCCTAACTCGTATCCATCGCCGGAATAGGGTTACGGAGCATTACGGGACTTATCGCATAATTAATCATACATTTCATATTCAATGTAACACCCCAAACCCGACCTAGAAGTTAGGCCCGAGTTCGGCGTGTCACATTGAAGTGTTTTAGCGAAAACCTTGTTTTCATTGAAAACCCTTCTAAGAAAAATTTCAAGTAAAATCCCAATTTGTATTTGCTTTTAAAACGAGGTGTATTCAAAGCTAAAAAAAAATTCCCTTTAACTGCGGAAGCTTATTTTAAAGACAACACGTAGTTTCAGAAAAACTTGAAATGTGTTTAACAAGAAATAAACCCAAGTTCCGTTTCTAAAATATAAAGCATAATAATAATAATGGAATAATAATAATCAGAGGGAAGACCTTATTACAATCCGAATAAAAATCATTTAAAATACTAGGAATTAAATATGTGATAGTCTGATTTACGCCCTAATCGGAACGGTGGTTTTGGGACTACGAATCAGAGTCAATGAAAAGTTTAAAGATTATTTTCTGTGTTTTGAATGTGTGTACTTATGTGTGCTAAAGTTTCGTGATTAAATTTTGAGGTTTGAGTGCTTGATTACCAAGAAGGGATTAAATTGCATCAATTGATCTATATGCTTGCTATCATGAAAATATTAAATTGCCATGTCTTTTTAGTGTTGGGGTTTTAAATGGCAAATATGCCATTAGTAAAATGGATGGAGGGTAAGGGATAGAAATTTTAAAGTTTTGTTCTGTTATGATTAAGGTCAAATGAGTAAATTAATAAATAAACTATTATAACAAAACAAAGCCATGCAAATGGTTCATCCTTGTTGAACCGAATATTGGAGAAAACAAAGAAGAAATATACCTTGAGCATTTTGGCATTGTTACAAGCAAAATCAAGGTATTAGTTTTTATTAATTTAGATGAATTTGAAATCCTTGTTTGATTGTCTATAAAACCCATGTGGTAATTTTTGAGATGGTTGAGAAATTAATTTTCGGCCATTAATGGAAGTTGATGAATTTTGTGTTAGATGTTAGAAATTAAAATATAAGTGCTAGACGAATATCTTTTATGTTGTGATTTTATATGATTTTGAGCTTACATAGAGCTAATTTGTAAAGATAGTGATTTGAGTGGCTAAATCTCAAAATAAATGATATAAGAGGACTTATATGTGAGAGGGGCATATTCGGCCTAAGCGTAGCTTGAGTAAATTCATATTGATTTGTATTTTATGAATTTTGGACCAATTTGTTGTATTTTGTAAGGGGCGATAGTGTAAATTACATATTTATGTGATTTTTGAGTGAAAATAAGTTGGTTAATTGATTAAATAAATTCAACTTGTTTTTAAATTAGCTCAAGAACAAAAGAGATCGGATTTGGATCGGGTAAAGGTAAAGTTATCCAAGTAGTCGATTTTATCGCACGCTAATAACCGAGGTAAGTTCTTAAGTCATCAAATGAAATTAATTTTGCTTAGAGATAAAAATGAAAGTAGTAAATTGAAATGTTGAGCTTATATAAACTAATACCGTATGGAAATGGAAATTCTTGATGTGTTCTAGGATTGGTTTTTAAGTGTTGCCGAATGTGACTTTGGATGGTTGAATTATGGTAGCTATGGTATTAGTGTATTTGCCGAATGTGATATGAAGTGGTGAAATGATTTAATTATTGTATATTGAAGTTGCCGATTGTGAGTTTGATTGGGAGGTAATAAATCAAAGATATTGTTAGTATTTCTGTTATTGATTTATGGTACAATCTAAGTATTTGATTTATACGGGCCAAAAGCCTAGCAGGCCTCGTGCCAGTGAGTTAAATCGGGCTTTACGCCTAGCAGGCCTTGAGTCGGTGAACGTATCAAGCTTTATGCTTAAGGGGCTTAGTGCCTATGCGAATTTAAAGTGTTAAACGAGACTTGAAGGTTTGAGTGAATTGGATTAACAATTACCGAATTTAGGTATGTATATGTTCGAAATATATTGCCAAAAGGTGCATCTATGCAAACATAGTATGTAAATGTATTCGTTTAATCATTGAAAATTTGGCAAAACGTGGAACATATGTGGCTAATAGGGCATATATATAAATTAGGGCATTTGACCATGTGAGCTATGTTTATACGTTTGTGATTTTGTGATAAGAGTTCAGGACTTAAGTATACGAGTGGATATATGGATGATATTCTTGATAAATTGTCATGAAAGTGAATTACAAGGTTGTAATAAAGAAGAAAGCATTCAGTCTATTTGGGGACTGAATGTTAAATGGCATTACTTATGTCCTTGATTGATAATCTTAGATGAATTTGTATTTATGAATTTCATTTGAAAATTTGAGTGGATCTATGATTATAAATTGTATTTAATCATTTAAGACTTACTAAGCTAGAAATGCTTACTTTGAGTGTTATGTTTTTTTGTTTTTTTAGACCGTTGAATCTAGCTACGAACTCGGGGATCGTCAGCATCTCGTCACACTATCTACTGTCTTGGTATTTTTTTATGTTTTAAACTTGACTTTTGGCATGTATAGGATGGACAATGTTTAAGTATTATATTTTGTAAATGACTTTAAAGGCTATGTGAAAATGGCTTGTATTGTTGTTAAGTGTGAGATATGTTTTGTTGTAAGAAGAATGAGATTGGAATGTGTTTAATTAGTTTGGTTAAAATGTTTATTTATGAATACATGACTAGCATGATAGATGCAATATGTAATTATATATATGAGTAGTATTTGAAATGTGCTTCATGAAATGATTAAGGAGACTCGGCTAATGCTATGAAAATGAACCAAATGAATAGTAACTCCTTATTATGATGGTAATTTTGATTAAGGTATATTGGTTATTCATGCGCTTATGCATATTTTTGTGATGATGTATTATTTTGTTTTAATATAAACTCACATTATAAATGTGCATATTCATATTTATAAGTGGTTAATTTCCGACTATGATAGTTTTATATAATAAATACTGGATTTATTTATTTAATGAAATTTATGTAATGGTTTATTTTGTGAATTTAGTATGCGCATATACTCATAGAAATTTTACGAGTTAGATATTTGTGAAATTGAATTTAATGATTAGTTATACATATTGGTTATATGATTTGAAATTATTTGCATGTGATTATTCGACTTCATGATATTACGATTTAATTTGGTTTAAGGGATGTGAATTAAAGAACTTGTGAAAGTATGAAAGTAGAGGAATTTTCGGTAATGCATCGTAACCCTTCCAGCTATGGATACGGGTTAGGGGTGTTACAAAATAAAAGACTAAGTCAAAAACTTCTTGCTAAGTGGCCACCTTCGAGTCCCTCCATTAGTCGAACCGCCTACTGAGAATCACCTAAAAAAAGGTAAAAGGAGGGGGTGAGTTTACGAAAACTCAGTGTGTACGACCTTCATCAAACGAATAGCATACCAACATTCAACTGGGCCTAAGCCCTTATCACATAACAGTGGCCTTTGGGCCTTAGCCCATAGTGGCCTCGGTTGGGTCTAAACCCATCCCATAGTAACATAATAATATCATGCATACAATGCTGTGAAAACCCTCCCAAATAGTCCATGCGCTACACAACATCTCCGTCCAACCAAAACACAACTGTGGGGATATCTAAATCAAACCACCCATCTGTTACACAATAATGGTAGCCCGGTTGCAGTACTACCTAACGTTGCAGCAAAGCTGCTAATCAAATATTGGGCTTAAAAAGTCATCGGTGGATCCACGGTCGTTAAGCAACCGTGCGATCCTCATATATCTCCTCCGTTCCATAACTTCCCAACCCATAAGCAACCTAAACAGAATATCATATGAATGTAGAAAACATACATGTAGCATACATAAATCCTACATTTAACATACAGGGGTATTCTGGTAATCTTACAAATTAGAGGTAATTTGGTAATTTTGCAATTCGAGGGTATTTTGGTAATCTTACCCTACAGAGCATTTTAGTAATTTCCTAATAGTACGGGTTTTAACTATGAACTTTGGCCCATCAACAAGTCCTCGTTGGCTAAAGTGAATAGACACTATGCACCAGGTAGGATTCCAAAGAAGAAAAGGTGGGTCATTAATACCGCTTAAGTACCAAGCTCTCCCTAGATCCGATCCTAGACATGCATATGCCCATTGCCACACTCTAATCTTGCGTCTTGTCCATAGTCATGCTTGATTAATTAATTAAATTTTATGCTGCTTAAGGATTCATCAGAACTAGGCCTAAAGTCTATTTTAAAAACCCTAACAAGTCCACATGCTTTCATACATGCATTTAGCCCATCAGGCTCAATTACAACTATACGGTCCATTAGGCCCAAATCTATGCCAAACCATACCACCGATGTAATTCGCTTGTCACTCATTACCAATTTAACAATTTTTGCTTATTTGGGCCCACGAGCCCCTTGGGCCCATTTGGCCCATTCTGGCCAAGTTGGCCAAAACGTGACCCAAGTCCATGAGATCGCTCATGGGGTCTCTGTTATCATATCGGTTACCCTCGTACAAGTGTTCGCGTACTCGCACGACTACCGTAGCCAAACTTTCTGCATTTTGGCATTTTGGCTTTTCGGCATTTCGGGATTTACTGATCTATGTGTGTGTACAGATCTTCGGCTTTATCAAACTATCGAATCATAGGGTAGAAGTACACACCTTATTACAAAGAGTACCAAATATTCATAATCGTCAGAACCTATATTCAAACATCGCGCTTAATTTGTCACTGCTCATTAATTCAAAATAAAACCACTACGCTTACTTACTGAAGGACAAACTACACTTTCCTTGATCTACTGCGATTTGTCTATTTAATCCGTGGTCCATTGTAGCCCCTCTTCTACATCCAGGCGGAAAGTCCCGAACTGCTGATACCTTACGTCGTTTAAACTTGGGAATAGTGGTTACATGTTCAAATCCCATTGTCACCTTCGCCATCTCCTTACCACTAACATCCCCTTTTCCCATCGGGATTTGGCCTTCAATCTCACATACAAGATTGCTTATGGAAGATTCAACTAAAGAGAACCCAAGAGAGCAAGATTGAAACCAAAAATTGGTTGGTCAAGGTTTGAAGGGTTAATGACGGCACAATAAGAATTTCGGCAAAAATGAGGGTGGAATTATTCGGCTTTAGAGGGTTTGGAAAAGGTAACAAGAAGAAAAGAAAAAGATCAAATGTGCTTGTGTGTGGGTAAATACAGGATATTCGGTAAAGAAAAGAAGGACTAACCTATTTGTAAAACTCTCCAAATGCAAAAAACCATAGTGAAAATTCGTAATACACCCTAAAAGACCCAAAAAACGGCACTCATTTACCCTCCTAAGCCGAATTTATACACTTCCCACTTCTCAAAATGACACCAACTCTTCATACTTCTCAGCTCCTAACTTTTCTCCCTGATAACTCCCCATCTCATCCTAAATTTCCTCTAAGATAAGCTCCTTTATCCCTTCCTTAATTTTCTCTTATGAACACTTCCTTCAGAGTTCACATCCAATGCCACTACTAACCATCTAGAAGATAAAAATAAAATTCCTAAAAATACCAAGCCCAAAGCCCAATTCATCTAGGCCCAAAATTCAAACACAAATAATTCAATATCAGTTATATAGGCTCTAATACAAGCCCCCGAGGCCCAAAACAAGCATTAAAAAACAATTCGGGACATACGCCCGTGTCACCGGCCGTATGGACATTCAAAATGGGATCACATGGCCGTGTCTCGGCCCATGTTTGATCCCGTGTAACTCACTGACTTGGGTCACACGGCCAACCACACGACCGTGTGACTAGCCCGTGTAACTCACTGACTTGCTTTAATTAGAAATCTCAAGGGACACATGGTCGTGTCATCTAACCGTGTGTCATCTGATCGTGTGTCACACACGGCTGAGACACATAGCCGTGCCTCTGCCCGTGTGGACGAAAATAGGCTATTTTCTAAGCCACATTTCTCACTCAATGTTGGTACCAACCTACACACTTCAATAGCTTATGACCATACCATTATTAAGCATCCAAACCAACAAAAATCAAGCCTAAAACATGCAATTTCAATACCATTAGCCCAAGTGCTATCAAGCATCACAATTGACCATTATAAAACATGCATTTATCACTTCCAAAAGTTACCTAAATGATTAAAGGCATATATGCACCTTAATGCCAAAACATAACATGTATACCCTTCCACTAACTAATCTATTAGGTGCTTAACTACCAATTCACAAACAAGGTAATTTCCAAGGCAACCATTAAACATACTCAAGACAATTATAAATCATACAAGATATGACCAACCACACATATATACATACTAACACATATACCAAATTAAACTACATTACATGGCCAATTACACAACCAAAACATATAGGCTTTCATTAGCCAAAATGACCTATACATGTCATATAACCAAAATATATTAAGTCCAAAAGTACCAAAACAACTACTGGATAGTGTGATGAGATCTCCAATGACTTCCAATCCGAGCGAGCTTCTGAATCACTATAAAATACAGAAAAGTAAACAAAGTAAGCTATTAAGCTTAGTAAGCTTGTATGGCTAATAAGTACAATTTACCATTCATCCACAATTTAAAGAAGTATAAGTAAATATAGGTAAGTTTCAATCAATTCATAGATTAGGACATAAACACACCATGTTGTTTATCTAACGACAACCATTCATTTTCTATCATCTAACATCAAAATACATATACATTCATTAATGGTAAAACCCTAACTCTTTAACAGTTTTGCAAATTAGTCCCTAGGCTAGCTAGATTAAGTTACAACGATCTCAAAAACATAAAAATTATTAAAAATGGGATGAAAAATGCTTACCATGCACCAAGTTTAGCTTAGCTGAACCTAACAAGATTCCATGGAGATTTATAAGCTTAAAATTTCGGTGGATGGATGCATTTTGGAATATAACACTTTTGTTTTCATTATTTTACTAAGTTTATTTATTAAATTACATTTTTAGCCTTTAATATTAACCTTTGAAAACACTTATATCATGTCCATAACAGTCCACTCAACATCTGAATAGTTTAATTACAACATAAACCCTCAAACCAATTAATTTCATAGCAAATGGACACCTTTAGCTAATAGAACTCGAGTTTGGCATTTTACGCGATTTAGTCCTTTTTCTCGATTTAAGCATGCAAATGATAAAATTTCTTAACAAAATTTTCATATGACTCTATTAACATACTGTAGAAATTAAAATAATAATAAAATAAATATTTTGACCTCAAATTTGTGGTCTCAAAACCACTGTTCCAATTTTATTAAAAACGGGCTGTTATTGAAACTTTTTATGCGATTAAGTCTCTGGTTAACCATTTAGTGTTGAAACAACGTCTATTTATGTTTTACATGAATGAAGGTGAGCTTTTTACGGATCATATTAGTCAATTTATTACTCTTTTGAATGATTTAAAGAATGTTGAGGTTAAAATTGACGATGAAGATCAAGCTATGCTATTATAATGCTATTTAGCCCCTTCATTCAAGTCTTTTAGGGAAACCCTAATTTATGATAGAGACAAAGTCTCCTTCAAAGATGTGAAGGGTCATTTGTTTAATAAATAAAAACTCGACAATGAGTTTGGTTCAGATAGCAAGGCAGATAGGCAAGCTTCCGTTAAGTAAGATAAAAGGTGTTGCTATTGTAAGAAGTTAGGTCACGTTAAAGCATATTGTAATAAACAATGAAATAAAAGGGTTGCTGAAAGCAACGAAGAAGATATAACTGGTGCTAATTTGGCCGACAAAAGGGGTGATGATTTCTTGTTAGTCTCAATAAGCGAAAGCTCCAAGCTACGTCTGAGTGGATCCTAGGTTCAGGATGTTCTTTCCACATGTGTCTCAACAGAGAATGGTTCTCCACATATAGTTCTCTTGAAGAAGGAGTTGTGCGCATGAGAAATGGTTCATTCAGTAAGGTAATTGATATCGGTACTGTTAAAATTAGGATGTATGATAGGACAATCAGAACACTGTCAAATGTCATGTATGTACTTGATTTACGAAAGAATCTAATCTATGTACCTGATTTATGAAAGAATCTAATCTCCTAGAGTACTTTAGACTCAAAAGCTTGCAGAATCAACATCGAGTCAAGCAGCATTAAGATATCTCGTGGGGATCTCATTTTGATGAAAGGTAAAAGGATTGACAATCTTTATATTCTGGAATGTTCTATAATGACCGGTGAAATTGGACCCCCCTCGTCCATTACGGAGTTGAAGTCAACTCGTTTGGAGCAGAAGCAACTTGGTCATAGGGAAAAAAGGTATGATCATTTCATTAAAGAGAGGTTCTCTTTTGGATGTAGGTTCTAAAAAGTTAGAGCACTGTATTCGTGAAAATTAAACCCGAGTTAGTTTTGATTTGGCAGTGCACAAGTTGAAGGCTAGTAGTCTTCTAGTTTCTAAGTATAGATTCGACTTAGTTAATTCCCTACATAGTTTAATATAGGCCCTTGACGGGCTTTGGCAAAGATGGTGTTCTGGAAATACAAGTCAATGTGGAGATTTGTTTAGTATGCCATGTATTTTAGTCAAATTTGAAAGATAATCTCCCGGTTAAACTATGTATATTTATTTCATTCGAACTCTGATTAGTCTATATTATTTTATTATTATTTAACCTACAAGTTTAGCCTATAAATAGGCTTTTTTACAACATTAGAAAATACACCCAATAAAGATTAGAACTCATAACACTTTTAGATAATTTTGTGTTTATGTTTTGAGGGTTATTTGTTTTTGGGTTTTGGGGTTTAATTTTTTTATCTCCATCTTTTGTACTCTTTATTCTTTTGCCATTATAGTAAAATTATCTTTGCTCGTGATTTTTTATCCTCTTTGGAGGGATTTTCCACATTAAATTTGTGTATTCAATTTTTCAAAATTTTCCGCTATTTTTTACTTGTTCTCTGTTTAATCGAGTCGATCCCCAACAAAAATAAAAAAAATACTTGGAAACCATTCTTTTTGAAAAAAAAAAGACAAATATTATTGTAAAAGTGTTTTTGTCTTTTTAATATTTTTATGTAAAATCTATAAAAAAATAATTTCAACCAAAATACATATTAGGTAAAAACATATAATAAGACTTGAACCTAAAACATTGAAGCCTTTAAAGCTTCACCCTTACAATTTAAACAAAATTCCTATTTATTTTTTATATAAGGTTTTTTTCACCATGTGTCATAATATAATTATATATAAATTAACAATGAATCATATGTTGTCATTTCATATGTAACAACTCGATTTTAGTCGTTGTCAAAAAATTCAATCTCCAGATCAAATTCTTTAAAATAAGTTTATTCAAAAATTTTAATGGAGGAATACTTATGAAATTGGAAGTTATACTATCAATTTATCAAGTGATTAAGTTAGAAAAGTTGCTAATTACAATACAGGGACTTAATTGGATGTTAATTGTAACACCCCTACCCGACCCGTTAGCTGCATTTGGGTATGGAGTGTCACAACTGAATTGGGTTGATGTACACACTTAGGACTCACTATTTAAAATAATATTTTATTACCTATTTATTTAAAGAAAAATCTTTACAACAAAGACACTCATTTTAATCCAAAAGTTCACTGTCTCAACTTCAGACTCTAAAGGAATTTCATAATTACAATGTAATGAACTCCAAGGCAGAACCTCACATAGTACCCCCTCTTATGTGCATGAAACCATACTGACATTTAATTCTTGAATTAACTTAGTCTGGCTTAGTATCTCCTTGAGTGCCTTGGCACACACATTCTGCAATAACAAGTTGAACCCTTGTAAGCCCGAATGAGCTTAGTATCTACATTACATGAAAATATACCTCATCTTATAGAGATTTAAATAGAAAAAATTAAATATAAATAACTCTATGCTTATGCGAGTAAATTTCTCTTAAACTTGATGTAGTGGGCTTTAATTTATTTCCGATCCTATCCATTAGCAAATAGATTGTCAGGAGATTTCCTCCTAGGTAATCCCAACAACCTTTGATCAATCTTGACGGTTTCTTGTATGTCTCGCCATCTCTACAGACTTTGTCCTTTCCTTTACGTATTTTTTTTCTTCCACTCATCCTCAAGCTGAATTCTTTTTTTCCACCATGTACTTATGAGGTATTCCTTAGGTCTACCCTTCTAAAGGTCCTTGGGTATGTTCCCATTTAGTGATTGTAATGGGCCTATTTTGCCCGGGCTCATATAGAAACCAAAAAAAAAAAACCAAAAAATAAATAAGTCCAAGTCAAAGTCCATTTACAACACAGCCCAAATTACAACAGGCCCAATAAATTAACCCTAGCCCCACAACAAATCAAAAAAAAAGAAGAAAAACCCTATTCAGCCACTGTTGTCCCCCACACGTACTTTCACGCGCGCCACCACGTCAGCCTCCGTACCCACAAAGAAGACAAACAATAGTAGACGCAGAGAAAGAAAAAAAACAATAGAAAATGCATGTATTTTTAAGCTATAAAAGCCACAAGAATTTTGTAATCAGTTTTTTATAGATATGAACACACAAAAAAATAATAAAAAATAGAAAAAATAGAGAAAAAAATTAAAACTATAGTTTTTTCTCAAGGTATACTTTCACTCTTTTTTCATAGCCTATTGTTCGAGTATAGTGTGCATGCATAGATATATATAAAAATACATTTTTTTAACCTTTTCGACAATCGGGGAAGACGAAACCGAAAGGTTTCTTCGATTTCTTTTGATTTTTGTGAGGTGCTTGAGTGTTTTGATCTCAGATTTGGGTCAGAGGTAGCAAGACGATCGGAAGGGCATTTTTCTGTTTTCTCTGGCCACCATGGATGGCGGTGCCGTCGCTGGCGACCAACAGCTGCCACAGTGGCCCGAAGGCCAGAAAAGGGGAGGGGCGAGAGGATTTGAGAGAAAGTTTTCAGAATTTTTTGGAGAAAATGAAGGGTGCCTTTTCTTTTCTGATTTTTTTATTTTATACGAGAGTCAATATGGCGCCGTTTTGGGCTTCAACGTCAATGGCCAAAACGACGCCATTTTGCTTAAGACCCGAGACCTGACCCATCTTCCTTAACGATCCGAGCTATTTGCTTTGATGGGCTATTTGCTGCTTCAGACCTTCCATCTTTTTTAACTTTTTTGATTCAGTCCTATTTTGTTTTTTATTTTATTTTAAATTTACCCTATAATTTTATATTATTCCATTCTGTTCCTTTATGAAACGGCGCGTTTTGGGCAGTGGGAATAATTTCCCATTCAGTCCTCTCTCCTTTCGCGTGTTTTCATTTTAATCCTCTGTTCACTGTTTTTTTTCATTTTTTTATTTGCTTTTTTATTTGTTATTTTTAATTGGCTTGTTTTATTTTTCTTTTTACCCTTCATATTGTTATCTCATTCCATTATTTATTTATTTATTCATTACTTTTTATGTACTTCCAAAATTTAAAAATTAATTTTAATAACATTATTATTATCACTATTATTATTATTATATCATTAAATTAATTAATTTAGTATTAAATATTTTTGTTTATTTACCTCTTTTAAATAAATCTTACTTATTTTCATCATTTTTCCTATTATTGCCATTTTGTTATTTATCTGTTTATTTGTATATATATCTTTTATATACTTTCAAAATTTATATTATTCTTATTCTTCTTCTTCTTCTTCTTATTATTATTATTATTATTATTATTATTATTATTATTATTATTATTATCACACCATCATCATTATTACCTTTTTATTTTATTTTATTTAATGTTTTTTATTCTCTTACTTATTTACTTATTTTCAATTTTTTCTTTTTTATTTAAACTTTTTATTAGTTTTCATTTATTTACTTATTGTTTCTTATTAGCTTTTTTTATTATTGATTATTTTTTTCTCTTATTATTGTTATTTATATTATCGCATTTATTTCTGTTATGCATACTAGAACCATGATTTGTTCTTACACTACAAATTTGTGTTACACCCGATATACGAGATTTTGTTCTTATTCAAATAAGCAATTCTCTGTATTTTGGAATTTGAGAAAATCGTTCCCTAACTTACGGGGTTTCAATTTTCTCGATAAATCTGAATAAACAAGCATTTTTATGTGAATTTTTAAATATTTTCGGGAATTAAAAAAATTGTGTTCTAACTTACGGAATGTAATTTCTTTTTTAAAACTGAGATAATCAAATATCTTTCAAAATAAATAAATTTTCAGTGTTTATTCTCATTTCGGGGATTTAATGCATCGTGTTCTAACTTACAGGATGTGATCATTTCCCTCGATTAACGTGAAATATGTCTTTTTTCTAATAAGTTTTCAACTAAGCGATATTTTAGCAAAGGATCGTAATTCAAACTCTTTTCAAAATTTCAACTTTCAACATTAAGACTTTAATTAATCAATTAGGTTCTAATTTTGGGCATGATGAGGGTGCTAATCCTTTCTAGCACGTAACCGACTCCCGAGCCCTTTTTTTGAATTTCGTAGACCAAAGTCGTGGTTTTAGTAAAATTAAAATATTTTATTAAAACAATCGTGTTATGAGGCTTTCCGATCACACCTTATAAAAAAGATTGGTGGCGACTCCCATTTTTCATTTTCAAACAAAATTCGACCCTCGTTTTTTAAAAAAAAAATTGTTTCGACAGTGATCATTTCAAATTTGTTCAATCCATGATAGGCTCCTTATCTTATCATAGCCTCAAAAGATTTGCTAACATTCCATCTGTTGATATAACTATTGAGGTCCCTTGCCACTCTGGCAGATCAAGTTCCATTTGAGACGAATAGCAGTTGGATTACTTCCTTATAATTTGCCTTATTTAGGAAACCATGCTCATAAGTGTGACATGCTTGTCTGTTGTGAACCACTTTAACCTTCAATACCTAGTAGGCTATCTTCGGAGTGATCATCTGTGTTCATATTTCCTCCATTATGTTGGTTCCTTACTGAACTAGACATTAACTGTTATTTTCTTAATAGTTTTCCCCTTGAAGAGAAATAGTCTTTACAGATATATCTGTCACCTAGTGTATCATTCTTTGTCAATAGGTTCTAACTAACCCCTCTTTTCCTTGTAGACTCACCAGTGTACTTTATGTTCAATCTCTAGCTTATAGGGTGTCTCTAAACACCCACTAGCGGATCTTAATGGGGGATCCTTATATGTGATTCTTGGTTAAACCATCTTTCATTTGTCTGTAGACCAGGCATTACTAGTGAGTCATCTCTTGTGACCATTTCTTATTGTGTTACCACGCATATGCCCTATTAGCTTTCACGGCTACTATTCTAGCAGTTTTTTTGCCCACTTCAATTATGTTTCCCATTCATTGGTGAATTCCTTCAACCTGTTGGCTAACTATTGTGTGTCTATACTTCTATTTTCCCTCTAATTACTTTTTCCTTTTTTACAGAATTTCCCTTTATTGCCGCCCTGATTGACCACCCATTTTTACTGTCCTGGTTGGACTACATCATGTTTGCTGTCCCAGCAAACTACCCCGTGTTTACTATCCCGACGGACTATATTGGTTGCCCTAATCAAGATAGGGTCTTACACTTTAAACCTTTTGAAGGTGTTAACTTGAAGGACCCTACCGCTGTTACGGTGTCTGTAACACCCTCTAACCCTAAACCGTCGCCGTAACAGGGTTACAAGGCATTACTGGACTTATACACTAATAAACGAACAAAATCGAATCATAAATTTGTGTTTTAATCTAAAATTTCCCAAATTCCATCAAAAAGTCCTTAATATAGGCTTAAGAGGCCCAAAATATGCTTAAGAAGTGATTTGGGATTAAACCGAGAACTTTGAAAACTTTTCTTTGAAAATAGGGGCACATGCCCGTGTGGCTTGCCCGTAGGGCTCCCATGGCCGTGGGGCCAGGCCGTGGGTAGATCTGACTTGTTACACATGGTCGTGGGACTAGCCTGTGGGCAATTCTGACTTTGCCACATGGCCTGGGCACACGCCCATGTGTCTTGGCCGTGTAAAAACATGATTTTTCATCATTTTTAAGTTACTTTCACCCACTAAATATACCTAATTCATGCCCAACTCATTTTCTTATAAATCTTGATCAAATGACATTGTCATACTTTTCAAACTTAGTAAATACTCATTCATTCATACCAAAAACTTCTTAAAGGTTATAAACCATATTTACATTCCAAAGATAAAGCATTTACAAGTGACTAAAACCAAACCTAGTACATGCCACATTTCCAAAACATAGATTCATCACCAAAAATTGAGCTGAGATCGGGATCGACTCGGATGCTTGACTGAACTTCAACTTTACCTACCCTGCGCATGAGAAACAACCTTACGCTGAGTATTGGAAATACTCAGTGGTATTATCATAATTCAAATTATCAATAACTAAAATTTTAAGACAAAAATAAACTTATAACAATTAGCTTTCTCATACCTTACCATTTAAACTATATTAACAACAATATCAACTTTAGCTATGCATAAATTTCATCTATAAATCATAACATCAATTACATTCACCATATAAACATTTAATTCACATTTTCCCTATCCAATCTCACTTTCAATTCACATTTTAATTTCTTTTCATTTCAGTAATCAATAGTACAATAATCAATCAAACTAATATAAGTTTCTCATTTCAATTATACACCCTATTAACACTCTGGACTTTAACGGATACTTGGGTTCCAACCCAAACACACCAATACGGCACATTGTGCCTAAACGGTACATAGTACTTAATCAATATACGACACATAAAGTGCCTGCAACGACACACGAGGTGCCTGGATACGACACATAAAGTGCCTGATCGGTAAAGCCGATAAATCCTGTACTCTTCTAAACCCTAGGTCATGCCAACTATATCCACTAAGCCCGACTAGTTAATAGGGTATCAGATTTATTTCTCTATTTCAGTCAAGTTCACATTAATTGCACTTTGGCCACATTTTTTCACATATTTCTCAATTCAAGCACAACTTGTTTCAAATTCACATAATCACATAATTTCACTTCATTTCCATTTCCAATTGATCATAATCATTATATACATCCATTTGTATACATACATGTTGTAATAGCCAATTTTGGCCCACCAGACTAAACTAATTAAATAATAAAAACCAAATATTAAAAGTCCCTTTACAGTTTTTAGTCCAAGTTACAGTCCAAATTAAATGGCCCAAATTAAACCTAATTCCTACCCAATACATAACCCAGTGCACTCAGATCCCATTACAGTGGCCCAGATTGCAACGGCCCAATTGGCCCAAACAGAAGCCAGCATTTGGGAACCCTAGAAGCCCCCTGGCCTGGCGCCGAGCGCGTCCCTCTACGTGCGCTACTACACGATGTTTCAGCAGCCCCGTACGCCTCAGCAGTCACGCCCACGCCTCCGTACGCCAGTGCACACCTGTAAGAACAGCAAACACGGCCACAGTAAAAACGACAGCAAACGTAGCAAACAAAAACAAAAAAGAATTTGTATTTTTATTTTGAAATCGGTTATATAAGGAACCAAAAAAGCAATTTGTAAGGAGGTTTTTTTTTAATATTGCGAATAGAAAAACCGGAAAGGTATTTTCCAATCGATTTCTTAATCTGTTTTTCTTCCTTTTAATCTCCTGTGCACATAGAAACACCAAGATAATAAAACAGGGGGCTTTACCTTTGTATGCCTACTGGAACCACCGGGATCCTCGTTCGCACCATTGAAATCGGTGTTGAATGAGGGTTTCGGGTTTAAATATCAAAACCCCTCAAATGAGGGCCCTACTTGGAGTCAGACCAGCCTCCGGTGGAACCCGTTGCCAATCGAGGCAAGCCGTGGTAGGATGGCCTCTGTCTCGGCTCTTACGCGGCGGCCTGGAGAGGGATGAACGAGCCCCTCCTCTGTTTTGTTTGGCCCCGTTTGCTGAAATGAATGGATGCCCTTTTTTTAGGGCTTGTTTTAGTATTTAAATGGAGTGCAAAACGGCACTGTTTAGGGCCTATCTCAGTGGCTTTAAAACGGTGCCGTATAGGCCAATAACTCGATGACTCGACCGGAGCGTGGCCACAACTCGCGCATTTTGGTCTTTGAGGGTTATTTGTGCGATAAGTCCCTTCCGTTCGTGCCTATATTCGATTTTGTCCTTTATGCACTTTATTTCCTTTTAATTTGGCTCTGGGATTTGTGTGATATTGCAAAATGGCCCGTGCCTAAACGCAGCGCTTCGGGCACTGGTATATTTCCAGCTTTGGATCCTGAACTTCGTGCGCGCGTTTCACCCCGGTCATTTGGCTTTGTTTTATTGATTAATTTAGACTCTAAATTTTGTTTTGGGTTTTAATTTAGTCCTTAATCCTTTTTTACACATTTATTCACGCATTTTCCCGATTTACTTATTATTACTACTATTATTATTATTATTATTGTTATTATTATTATTATTAACCTTTTCCATGTTTTAACCACTTTAACCTTGTATTTTCTATTTATTTAACTTCATATCATATATTATATCTACATATTAGACATTTTAAATGCCTTTCCTATCATTTATTCAAAATACTTTTACATATCACCCATTTCAATTTTGTTTTAATTTTCGTTTACATTATTATAGTATTATTTTTGAACTCTTGTACATAGTAGTATTTTATATTATTTTGTATATAATTCGTTTCAAGTGTCTCGTTTAAACTATATGTATAATATTATAGTTGTATATTTTATGTTTAATTCTTTCTTTTATATATATTATCAAATACATTTATTAACTTCACATATTTAAATATTTTATTTAAAATCGTATACATAGCCTGTTAAAAAAACTTATATTTTAGTTATTTTCGAACCTTATGTTATTTTGATTTGTTCTTTTATTTGAATATAAATTATTTATTCTATGTTATTTTACATATTGTTTCGAGCTATTTAAATATATTATCCTTCATTTTAGAAATTATTTTTGTATTGTGATGGTCTTGCATCGTGTAGTATCTCATATGTTAATTGTCTCTATGTCATGTCATGTTAATTATGCTTGTGTTTCTCGTCATTGTATTATGATTCAAATCCCATCATATTTGAGCCTTTAGTTGATGCATCATTTTTAGCCCGAACAAATCAAATAAATTCATTTCTTTTTACCAACGTTTTAATCGTTTGTTCGATAATTTCTCGAAAATAAGACAACATTTTACGTTTGGAAATTCGAGGAATCGTGCCTTAACGTGCTGGGCCGCGATTCTTTCGTTTGTTCAAACAATCCAATATCCTTTTTGATTTCACTCGTCTTCTTTAATTTTTCCAAGTAAGGCAATGTCCTCCGTTTGGAAATCCGAGAAATCGTGCCCTAACGTGTTGGGTTTCGTTCTTTTGGTTAGACCGAATACGTGGACACCCTTCTCATAATTTTCAAATGTGCAAATTTTTGGGATAAGATTCGTCCATAGATTCGAGGGTTTAAAGGATCGTGTCCTAACGTGTTGGATGTGATGCTATATTCCTTTGAAACGAGAGAATCTTTCCGTCCAATTTAAGCCGTTCAAATGCTTTAAGAGAAATCACGTTTCAAAACTTTTTGACATAAGGACATTTTTAATCAATTCGGTACCAATTTTGGGCGTTACGAGGGTACCAACCCTTCCTCATACGTAATCGACTCCCGAACCCATTTTCTCGAGTTTCGAAGACCAAATTAATTATTTTAATAAATCAAAGTATTTTTATTAAAATGATTTAAGGTGATCCGATCGCACCTCGAAAAAAGATCAGTGGCGACTCCGTTTTTGAATTTTAAAGTCGATTTTCCCCCTTTCAAAAAAAGGGGTTTCGACAGCTTGGCGACTCCGCTGGGGACGTCGAGAGAGTCAGGCCGTAAATCAATTTTGTCCTTATGTTCGAATTTGCAAATCAATTTGAAAAATCATCATTTCTTTGTTGCATTTGTTTGCGAGTGCTATGGTTGGGCAAAATATTTTCCGCATTTGCATTGCATGACCGTTGTGGTCACACCTGTAAGTGGGAGTGAGAAGCTAGGCCTTCGTGAGGTTTTCACCTCTGCACGGGCTAGTGGATCGCTTTCGGGATACATCCGTACCTATGAGTTTCGTGAGGTTTTCACCTCCGCATAGCCATAGGGAAATGTATTCCCCTGAACCGAACTTGATCAATATGAGCCTATAATGGGTGATGATTGAGGAATTCGCGGGTTCAGGTACCTTTTCCTTAGAACAAGAACCTCATATAGTGAACTTTAGGAGCCTACCCTAGGTAGAGCCATCCCAAACCTTAGAGGTCACCTAGATACGTATTCAATTGTTTTTTTGCCTTTTACTATTTTTATACATGTTACTGACCGTTTGTATTTTGTTGTGGCTATCTGTGCATGACACTGCATTCTTGAAGGGGGTGTCAATCCAAATTCGATTGCTAAATTAGAAAGTTTGACATGGAAAACGATTTTCGTGATAAAGTGGAGGGCAGTGCAGAAATCCGTAAATGGTCCGAGGAGCTACAACTAGAAAAAGGAGACAGTCTAGCTGAGGGATACACGTCGGAGTTGTGGGACTTCACCCACATTAGTGCAACACAGAACGAGCTCCAGGATTTGAGAGACATATGGGCTCATTGGGGCAATGAGACTAAGCAGCTTTTCTACTGCAATTACGGTGATCTACCCCACCTGCTCGACATCAAAGTAGACAAACATTTGTTTCGGGCTATGACGCAATTTTGGAATCCTGCCTATAGCTGTTTCACTTTCGGGAAGGTAGATTTGGTGCCCACTATAGAAGAATATACAGCTCTGCTTCGTTGTCCGAATGCCCAAGTTGCTAATGTCCCAACCTTCGTGAAAAAATTGATGAAAGTTACTGGGATGAGCGAGCAGTGGGTTACGGCTAGAATTCAGCAAAAAGGTGATGGAAAATGTATTCCTTGGGCGAGTTTGAGGGACTTGATCCTAACACATCCGGATATGAAAAAGAAAGTCGATGTCTTCGCGTTAAGCATCTATGGACTGGTAATCTCCCCTAAGGCCTTAAGACATATTGATAAGGCGGTCGCTGACTTATTTGATCGACTTGATAAACATGTCACACCCGTCCCATCGATCCTAGCGGAAACATTCAGATCGCTAAGTACGTGTCAGAGGGTAGGTGAAGGCAGATTTGTTGGATGTGCACAGCTACTGATGGTATGGTTTCATGGCCATTTTTGGAAGGTAGGCAAACCCTCCTACCAAGTCTTCCTTAAGAATTATTCCCTGTTGAAAGAAGAGGCAGCTACGCAAAGAAGAGATGACGTCTCAGAAGAAGGGTGGATGGAAATTCTTCAAAATCTTCAAGAGAACGATGTTGAGTGGAGAGCTCCATGGATGATCCCCGACCAGATCCTTTATCGGTGTGAAGCTTTTGATTGGCTGCCATTGCCAGGAATTTGGAGGGCTGTCCGATATGCCCCTTTGCTCGCATTGAGGCAATATAATACCAAGCAGTTTATCCCGGCAACATACGGGCTCGCTCAATATGAATTCTCGTATAAAGGGGACAATTACAAGAAAAAGATTCGAGAGATGACAGATGCTTGGAAGAAGACTATCCGAATGAAAAGAGTGGACACGGGTCCAATTACAACTCCAGAATACAGTGGATGGTTTGATAGACGCGTTAATGATAACATCCCCTGGATGAATTTGGAGGGTGCTCGATCACTAGAAGAGTGTTTGCGAGTGGTCCCGACGGAGCTAGAGATAATAAGGCAGGACTTCGAAAAGAAAAATTCTGAGCTTAGAAAGAGGATCGAGCAATTGGAAGAGGAGAAAATGAATTTGAGACTAGACGAAGACGTCCAAAAGATAGAAGCCGAGAAATTAAGAAAGGGGAAGAGCAAAGCCGAGGAAGATCTAGATGGTTTAAAGGCGTATTACAAGAAGATGCGTCGGTCAATGAGAGATGCCGGATTGGGAAAAACTTCTAAACAGTGGCAGCAAGAAATTCAGGAAGAAAGAAACAGAGCCGATCGATGGGAAAGAAGATTCTACCAGGCTCGAGCGTGAAACGAGATCTTAGAAAAAGGCCTGTCAGAAAATCAGAATGAGAGGGGTGAATTGGAGGCTAGAGTGGCAGAACTCGAAAAATCCCTTCATCAGCATAGGAGTCGTACTTCTGTCGTGGAACTAAAGGCAAGTCTATGCAAGATTAAGGAGATGAAAGGAAGGATGGAGCAATTAGAAGCGACTTTATAGAATTGTGAGATGCGGGTTAAACTCCTCCAAAAGAATGAAGAGCGTTGGAAGGAACAGCTTCACCACTCTCAAGGCCAAGTTAGAGACAGAGATCATCTCATAGGAGAAGCTGTGGCTCAAATACGGGATGTAGCCGAGCATCTACAGACTTTGGCGATACAAGCTGATGCATTAAGTGTGATGTATGAGCAAGGATCAGGCCGGGGGCAAGAACTAGCATCACTGCTTGCAAAAATTAAGACTTTAGGCATTAGGGCAAAACCTTATCTGTAATCCGTTTTATGTATAAGAACTTTGTTTTCTAGTGAAGTTTTCTAAAAGGAATTGAATCAGAATTGACGCTTTCTTTGCATTCATGCATTTACATTACATCATATCATTATGCATTAAAGGCTATAAAAGGTTTCTAATTAACTAAAAATATTTCAGTAATCTGGACACCAACACAAACCAACCTACTACGCACCCCTACGGCACGAGGAAAAAGTCAATGGATTAAAGACTTGAGAAATTAGAGCAAATGCAAAAGGACATACAAGAACAGATGCAGTCACAGATGGAAGAGCGGCTCGCCAAGATTCAGCGAGAGATAAAAGAGCAAATGATGGAATCTCAAAGGGAGATGATGGGTCAGTTGTCCCAATTACTGATGGAAAGAACGGATAAAGGAAAAAGTCCCATGGACAATATTGAGGAAGCTAATGAAGACCCTCAGTACCCTCCTGGCTTCACTCCGACACACGTACCGATGCAACCTGAGATTAATATCTAAAGGCCATCTATCGCAATTCTACCCTAACAGATTTAGACCGGAACCTCCATACCAATGAACTCCCAAGCTGGCTCAGGCTCTAATCCAATTAATAACCCAAATCATCCACCAGTGCTTGATTTGGACGAAGTCGCAGAAGAGGAAAAGGCAAGGATAGATTCCCAAAAGCGATTGGAAGAACGGTGTAAATGGCTAGAGGAAAAATTTAGAGCTTTAGAAAGCGCTGATAGCACCACGGGATCGATGCTAAAGACTTGAGCCTGGTCCCAGATTTGGTCCTTCCCCCTAAATTTAAAATGCCTGAGTTTGAAAAATACAACGGAATGAGCTGCCCTGAAGCTCACATCACTATGTTTTGCAGGCGAATGACGGGATATGTCAACAACGACCAGTTGTTAATACACTGTTTTCAAGACAGTCTAACTGGGGCGGCCTCTAAGTGGTATAACCAGCTAAACCGTGCTACAATCAACTCATGGAAGGACCTGGCTCAAGCGTTTATAAGATAATACAGTCATGTGATGGACATGACCGCCGACAGGATCACTCTCCAGAATATGGAGAAAAGATCTAACGAAAGTTTTAGACAGTATGCGCAAAGGCGGAGAGAAGTTGCCCACAAGTTCAGCCACCGCTTTTAGAAAAAGAAACTACGATGCTCTCCATCAACACATTGAAGGCCCCTTTTATCACTCATATGTTGGGGAGCGCCACTAAGAACTTCTCTGACATAGTGATGACAGGTGAGATGATTGAGAATGTTGTAAGAAGCGGCAAGATCGAAGTCGGAGAAGGTACCAAGAGATCGGCCCCAAGAAAGAGAGATAGCGAAGTGAACAACACGAGCACATTTAGTAAAGGCCAGTCTAAGTCACTCACCGTAAACCAACCAAAAACGGTAACCACCAGTCAACACAGCACCATGAGACAAGAAACCAATGTGAGAGAGAACACAGAAAGGCCGCAGTTCACCCCTATACCCATGACGTATAGGGAACTGTACCAAAGCCTATTCAATGCCCGTGTAGTGGCTCCTTTCTACCTAAAACCAATACAGCCCCCGTACCCCAAGTGGTATGATGCAAACGCCCAATGTGAATACCATGCGGGAATTACCGGACACTCAATCGAAAACTGCACCGCATTCAAGAAAGTGGTGGAAAGACTCATCAAAATGGGGATGGTAAGGGTGGATAACCCAGCGACACCCAATGTAGCGGGAAACCCGCTCCCCAATCATACCGACCAAGGAGTGAATGGGATAAGCGAAGGCAAGAATAAGAAAATTAAACATGAGGTCACAGAAGTCAGAACCCCGATGAGACAAGTGTGGAAAGAGATGGCCCGGAGAGGATTGATCGCAACGGGCTCGAGAGAAGGATCTGAAGAGAAGAGGAACTACTGCGAGTTTCACAATGAGACGGGGCACGAAGTCCAAGAGTGTGTGGAGTTTAGGGGCATCGTGCAGGACATGATAAATAATAAAGAGATGGAGTTTTATGAAGAAACCAAAAACCCTAGAGGAGGGGATATATGTGCATCGGAAGGAGAATCGACGGCACAGAATCAAACAGTTAACTACCCCTGGTTATCATATCGAGACCCAAGAATAATGAAGCAGGAGTGCAAATGCCACCAAGAGTCATAATCCAAAGACCTGCCGTCTTCCCCTATAAAGACAGCAAGAGGGTCCCATGGAATTACGACTGTAACGTGACGATCCCAGGAAAAGGGAGCCTGGTCGAAGTTTCGAGAGAGGACCAAGATGAAGGCTCTTATACTCGTAGCGGGAAACGTTACGACACAACAAGCGAGAAGGCACAACTTGTAAAAGGAAAAGCCCCGGTGGCCGACGAGAAGAATAACCAAGCGACCAGATCTGAACCCCTTATTAATGAGCCAGTTAACGAGGAGGAGGCCAAGGAGTTTTTAAAATTCCTAAAGCATAGCGAGTACAGCGTGGTGGAACAGCTACGTAAACAACCAGCTCGTATCTCGATATTGGCCTTACTCCTAAGTTCGGAAGTCCATCGCAACGCATTGATGAAGGTCTTGAATGAAACATATGTTGCTAATGATATCTCCGTCAACAAGTTAGACCGCTTAGTTAGCAACATAAGTGCGGATAACTTCATTTTCTTCAATGACGACGAGATACCACCCGGTGGTAGAGGGTCGACTAAGGCTTTGCATATTACCACACGCTGTAAGGGGTATACGCTGCCAGGTGTACTGATTGACAACGGGTCAGCCCTGAATGTCCTACCACTGTCCACACTAAGCAGGTTACCCGTAGACAGCTCTCACATGAAAGACTGCCAGAACATAGTGAAGGCTTTTGATGGTACAGAAAGGAGAGTAATAGGTAGAATCGAAATGCCTCTCATGATCGGGCCGAACACATATGAGGTGGATTTCCTGGTGATGGATATCAAGCCCTCATACAACTGCTTATTAGGAAGGCCCTGGATACATTCAGCTGGAGCAGTGCCCTCTTCATTACATCAAAAGTTGAAGCTAGTATCGGAGGGGCGATTGATAACAATCAATGCTGAAGAGGACATCATTGCAGCTGTAAGCAACAACGCACCCTATTTGGAGATAGATGATGAAGCCATTGAATGCTCATTTCGGTCTTTGGAATTTATTAATGCAACATTCATTACTGAGGGAAACAAGATCCTGACACCGAAATTATCCAAAACCACGAGGATGGGCCTACAATTGACGATTAGAAAAGGGGCCTTACCTGGAAGAGGATTAGGGAGACATCTCCAGGGAAGGGTCGAGACACCGGCACTGAAGGATAAGAGAGACCGCTTCGGCTTAGGATTCAGGCCCAATGCAAGGCAAAGGAGAAATGAGCTGGAAAAGAAACAAGAAAGAAGGAGAGCATGGTTAACGGGGGAGGAAATCAAATGGGAGCCAATGATATTCCCCCATATATCAAAAATATTTGTGTCTGGAGAAGTCATTCATCCTGAGAAAGGAACGCCAAAAAAGGAAGCCATAGAAGAAAGGTTGAGAAGCTTAGACATTAATGCCACATATGAAGAAGAGACTGGAGAAGGAAATTTGTCGGGCATCTGCCCCTACGAACCCGGAAGTGTTCTGGATAACTGGACTGTGGAAGAGATTCCTATAGTATTTAGAATTGACTCAGAGTAATGTCCGAAACACACTTATCGCTCTAGGCCTAGGAGTGATAAGAATCTTTTGTGAAATAGGCCTATGTTTAAAAACGTTATTTCAATGAAATGCATAGTTATTATCATTTTGAGCAGGTGGTTCTTTCATTCTTTCAATTTTATTCATAATCATATTATACAAACGATTAATTCCAAATTCTTTTACAGACATTCTTCTAAAGTATTCTTTCATTCTTCATCCATAATCACACTATGTAGATAAATATTCTTAAATTCTTTTGGTTCTGTGCGGTTCCCTTCATCCGCATGACAGGTCCCCAGATATCAATGATATGAGTGACACTGCCAGTGGCTCAGAGTCTCCTTTTGAGAGAGAGATGTGTATGGGGGATTCTCAGGATTTCGAAGATGACCAAGGTTGTAACCTATCCCCTGACTTGTTAAAGATGGTAGAACAAGACGAGAAACAAATCCTACCTCACCAAGAATCAGTAGAAATTGTGAGTTTAGGAGAAGGACAAGAGGTGAAGATCGGAACTTGTGTCACCAAAGAAATAAGGCGGGACCTTATCGAGTTACTCCGAGAATTCAAAGATGTCTTCGCATGGTCATACCAAGATATGCCCTAGTTGAACACTGACATTGTAGTGCACCGACTCCCTATAAAAGAGGAATGTAAGCCAGTTCAACAAAAACTCCGAAGAATGAGGCCCGACGTTTTGCTAAAGATAAAAGAAGAAGTTAGAAAGTAGTTTGACGCTGGATTTTTAAAGGTGGTAAAATACTCTGAATGGGTAGCCAACATTGTCCCTGTCCCGAAGAAGGATGAAAAAGTAAGAATGTGCGTGGATTACAGAGATTTGAACAAAGCCAGCCCGAAAGATAACTTCCCATTGCCTCAGATTGACACCTTAGTGGACAACACCGCAGGATACTCGTTGTTTTCCTTCATGGACGGCTTCTCTGGCTATAACCAGATCAATATGCATCCTGAAGACATGGAGAAGACCACATTCGTAACCATGTGGGGGACATTTTGCTACAAGGTAATGCCGTTCGGACTAAAGAATGGGGGGCAACATATCAAAGGGCCATGGTAACCCTGTTTCATGACATGATGCACAAAGAAATCGAAGTCTATGTCGATGATATGATTGCAAAGTCTCAGACAGAGAAGGAGCACGTGCAAGTCCTGAGGAAGTTGTTCTCAAGGTTGAGGAAGTTTCAGCTAAAACTTAATCCGGCCAAATGCATATTTGGAGCCAAGTCTGGAAAATTACTCGGATTCGTGGTTAGTGAGAAAGGGATTGAGATAGATCCGGACAAAGTCAAAGCCATACAAGAGCTGCCTCCACCGCATACCCAGAAGGAGGTTCGAGGTTTTCTAGGAAGATTAAATTACATCGCCTGGTTTATTTCACAACTAACTGAGAAATGTGACCCTATTTTTTGCCTCCTCAAAAAGTACAACCCAGGTGTATGGGATGAAGAATGCCAAAGGGCTTTCGACAAGGTCAAACAGTACTTATCCAATGCCCCGGTGTTGATGTCGCCTAACCCCGATAAACCCTTGATACTGTATTTGGCAGTATTCAAAAATTCCATTGGATGCGTGCTAGGGCAACATGATGAGTCAGGAAGGAAAGAGAAAGCTATTTACTATCTTAGTAAAAAATTCACAGAATGTGAGACAAGGTACCCGCCGATAGAGAAATTGTGTTGTGCCCTGATTTGGACAACCCGAAGACTGAGGTAGTATATGTTATATCACACTACTTGGCTCATTTCAAAACTCGACCCTTTAAAATACATGATGCAGTCAACGGCTTTGAATGGAAGGATGGCTCGATGGCAAGTTCTACTCTCTGAATTTGATATAGTCTATGTGAACCAGAAAGCAGTGAAAGGGAGTGCAATAGTAGAACTTCTGGCCAGTAGAGCTTTAGAAGATTACGAACCCTTGAACTTCGATTTCCCAAATGAAGATCTGAACTGCGTTGCTACCACTAAAGAAGGTGCTTTGGAAGAACTTCCTTGGAAACTAAACTTCGATGGGGCATCAAATGCTGTGGGTAATGGAATCGGCGCCGTTTTAATATCTCCAAAAGGAGATCATTATCCGTTCACCAGTAAGTTGGATTTTGATTGTACAAATAACATGGCAGAATACGAAGCATGCATAATGGGTATCCGTGCAGCCATAGAACGCAAGATCAAAATACTAGAGGTGTATGGAGATTCTGCGTTGGTGATATACCAACTCAAAGGAGAATGGGAGACCAGGGACCCTAAGTTGATTGATTATCGAAAACTGGTCCTTGAATTGGTTAAAGAGTTCGATAACATCATCTTCCATTACCTTCCACGAGACGAAAATCAGATGGCCGATGCTTTGGCCACCCTAGCTTCCAAATCAAGGTGAACAAACAAGAAGACGTCAAGCCTATCCGGATGAGCATTTATGAAACTCCGGCTCACTGTTATGATATTGAAGAAAGTGAAGAAAAAGATGATCACCCTTGGTATCACGATATATTGCAGTATGTAAAGATCGTGAGTACCCAAACCAGGCAAGCGAGAATGACAAAAGGACGCTCAGAAGATTGGCCATCGACTATGTCTTAGATGGAGAGATCCTGTACAAAAGAAGAAAGGATCAAGTGTTACTAAGATGCGTAGAAGCTGTAGAGGCTAAGAAAATCTTGGAAGAAGTCCATGAGGGTGTTTGTGGAACACACGCTAATGGCTTCACAATGGCCAGACAAGTCATGAGATTTGGGAATTACTGGTCCACAATGGAAGAAGACTGTGTCAATTACGCCAAGAGATGTCATAAATGCCAAATTTATGGAGACAAAATTCATGTGCCTCCTTCACCGCTGCATGTCATGACTTCCCCATGGCCTTTCTCCATGTGGGGCATAGATGTGATTGGACCAATATCGCCAAAAGCGTCCAACGGGCATCGTTTTATTTTTGTGGTTATTGACTACTTCACCAAGTGGGTAGAAGCCGCCTCAAATGCCAATGTCATAAAATCGGCAGTAAGCAAGTTCCTGAAAAAAGAGATTATATGCCGATATGGAATGCCAGAGAGGATCATATCTGACAATGCATTAAACTTGAATAATAGTACGATAGCGGAAGTCTGTAGTTAATTCAAGATCAGACACCACAACTTGTCGCCATACCGCCCGAAAATGAATAGGGTAGTGGAAGCGGCCAATAAAAACATCAAGAAGATTGTGGGGAAAATGACTGAGACCTACAAAGACTGGCATGAGAAGTTACCATTTACCCTCATTGCTTATCGAACGTCGATCAGAACCTCAACTAGGGCAACGCCTTTCTCTTTAGTCTACGGGATGGAAGCGGTTTTACCAATCGAAGTCGAGATCCCATCCCTTCGAGTGATGTTGGAACTAAAGTTGGATGAAGCAGAATGGATCCAGTCTCGATACGATCAACTAAACTTGGTTGAAGAAAAAAGATTAAGGGCTATCCGTCATGGTCAGATGTACCAAAAACGAATGATGCGAGCTTACAACAAAAAGGTCCGCCCGAGAGAATTCAATAAGGGAGACCTAGTCTTGAAGAAGATCCTTCCTATACAAAAAGACTTCAGAGGGAAATGGATGCCAAATTGGGAAGGGCCTTATGTGGTGAAGAAAGCTTTTTCCGGAGGAGCATTAATCTTAGCCGAAATGGATGGGAGAGACTTGCCTAATCCTGTGAATTCGGATGCCGTCAAAAAGTATTTTACTTAAAGAGAGAAAGAAACCAAGGCAAAAACCCGCAAAAGGTGTTAAAAAAAAAATGGAGAGGCCAAGGTGAAAACCCGCAAAGGGCACTATGAGATCAAAGGGGATTTTAAGTTGAAAACTCGAAAATGGGCAACTAAAATTTCGAACATGGGACGTGTAGTGGTCTTATCCTCCCTGAATCGGCAAGAAAGGAGAACAGTACACCTGGGAGCATCAATAAAATAAACGGGGTCTCATGCGCACATATTTAGCTCGAAAGGGCCTTTGAGAAGTTAGAATAGTAAAACTCGTGCTGTGATATCTGGGGCACCTTTTTGTCCTCTTATATTGTACCTTAGCAAATTTGCTATCTTGTTTAATTCATTTGCTTTGAGCTTTGCTAAATAAAAAGTCCATCTTGCCCATTGGGATAATCTCTTTCGAGCGTTTTTGTTGAAATCACGATTTTGGACTTATAATATTCACAGAAAAGAAGTTATGTATATTACTCTAGAAGCTTCTAAATAGTACAGGAACCTGAAACAGGACTGTTGTTTAGGAGCTCACCGAGTGTAAAGGGTGAAAATATTAGAGCTTAAATTGATTTTATCCCTTTAGATTTTCTGTTAAGGATAAACAGAAACAAGATGCCGCGTTGGTGATACAGTCTCGATGAAAGTAAGCAATGTTGACCCAAGCAAAAAGGGGGGATCATTTTAGAGAAAAATGATATTCTACATTCATGCAAATATCATGCATACACACCTGGTCAGATCACTCGAGGAGCGATCAGTTGACAGAACAAGTGATAGATCCTATACCCCTGAAGTGCAGTGGGATAGTTAAAAGAAGGTACAAACCTTATGGACCCTGAAGTTACTGTGGGGTAAGCTAGTCGAGCAAAATGCAATTATTTCTTCAAGTTTGGTCAAAATACCAGCAGAGCAAGAGGGCAGTGTACTACGTTAGTGATAGAGCCCTGATGAACAATGACTGATGGCACCCTAAACATTAAAAAGGATCATTCTCCCGATATTTTGCATTCATAACGCATATAGTTAGGTGCATTTGAGTCATTTCGATCATAGCATCTTAATCATTTAGCATAAGCATTTGAGGCCGACTCTACAAGTCATGTCCCCAGAGGATAGTGTAGCAACATCGGTGATTCAACGAATCTGATTCTCCTGAAATTGCAGGAGCAGGTCGAAGATTAAAGTCTGGCATCCCTGAGATTACGGGGAACAGATTGGAAATTGCAAATCTTTTTTCCCTCAAGTCACGAGGGAATAGATTGAAGCTATGAACTGAAGATCTTGTCTCCCTAAAGTTACAGTGAAGCAAATCAAATATAGCGAATCTGATTTCCCTGAAGTTACAGTGAAACAAGTTGAAGTTACAAAATTGCAGATCATAGCGAACCTTATCTCTCTGAAGTTGCAGTGGAACAGGTTAAAAAGTCAACGAATCTAATCCTCCTGAAGTTGCAGTAGGGCAGATTGAAGTTACCCCAACAAGTTTTATCTCCCTGAAGATGCAGTGGAGCAGACTAAAGATAGTAGATTTGGCTCTCCTGAAGATACAGGAGCAGATCGAAGATATTGAATCTGGCATCCCTGAGGTTGCAGGGAGCAGATACAGATTTGGTTTTCCTAAAGTTGTAGGAGCAAATCGAAGATTGGATCTAGCGAACCAGACTAAAGCCACAAGTCCTATACCCCTGAAGATGCAGTGGAATGGAATGAGGCTAATCAAAGCTAAAAGGCGCTCAAGAAGCCAGGATTCGGCAAGAATAGGCAAAATTGGCCCTTTGGAGGTCTTTACTCTATTCTCGTTACACGACAATGAGCAAAGAGGGGCAGCTGTAATAGCTAATTTTGGCCCACCAGACTAAACCAATTAAATAATAAAAACCTAATATTAAAAGTCCCTTTACAGTTTTTTGTCCAAGTTACAGTCCAAATTAAATGGCCCAAATTAAACCTAATTCCTACCCAATACATAACCTAGTGCACTCAGATCAAATTACAGTGGCCCAGATTACAATGGCCCAATTGGCCCAAACAGAAGCCAGCATTCGGGAACCCTAGAAGCCCCCTGGCCTGGCACTGCGCGCGTCCCTCTACGCGCGCTACTACACGACGTTTCAGCAGCCCCATACGCCTCAGCAGTCACGCCCACGCCTCCGTACGCCAGCGCACACCTGCAAGAACAGCAAACACAGCCACAGCAAAAACGACAGCAAACGTAGAAAACAAAAACAAAAAAGAATTTGTATTTTTATTTTGAAATCGGTTATATAAGGAACCGAAAAAGCAATTTGTAAGGAGTTTTTTTTGAATATTGCGAATAGAAAAACTGGAAAGGTATTTTCCAATCGATTTCTTAATCTATTTTTCTTCCTTTTAATCTCCTGTGCACATAGAAACACCGAGATAATAAAACAGGGGGGCTTTACCTTTGTATGCCTACTGGAACCACTGGGCTTTACCATGTATTTGATCATGTTATTCATTTCAGAAGCAATGGGCAGTGGCTTCAACAAGAAAGAAGGTTCTTACATCTTAACATGGACAAACTAAACCAGACTAATAACAACAAGCATTCATCACTTTTGTACAAACATTTCATCTTCACAGATATATATACTGGAACTACGGAAATGTGTAAGTGTACACAATCACAACAGTAATAAAGTGACAAGTAAATGTCAAGTTATCGTACCCACAGGGATTGTGAAAAGAATTATTTATGAATGCAATTTAAAACACTTTGGTGAAGAAAAAATATTTTGAATTGAGGAGGTGATTAAAAACTAAGATTTTTAACTAAATAAAATAAATAAAAATAAAATAAGAGTTCTAATGCACGATTTCAAAATATGATTTTAATCAAGATGACATAATTGTGTTATATTAATTACATTTCTTAACTTAGAATTATTAAACTCGTGTCTATGTTGTTATGAATAAATTCATGGCAACTCGATAATTTGCTAACTTATGAACATACTGACTTACCAAAATCCATTCATCTCTTGACTATATCCCTATGTCAATTCAACCAATTAAACAAATCTTAATAGGCAAATATGTTAAGGCACATATATATTTAATTAAAATAATCTCTTGTACATATCCCTATGCCAATTCAAACAATTAATCCAATCTAAGAAGCACATAAAAGACTACGTGAGCCAACAAAGTATTCCTACCTTGAAACAGTTTAATCACAATAATCTTGCAAGTTATGCAAGGCAAATGTATCGCCAGATACCGTAGCTAATTTAACCCTCAGCTACCTTAGATGATTAAACATGCATTGATTAAGCATTGTGTCAATTAATTACAATTTCAATCCGTTTAAACAATTAATTCATTAGTTACCTTACAATTGTAATGCAAGAATTACTTAGTGATGATTTTACTTAATCAAGCATCTTATCAAGGCCTATAACAACACAAACACAATTTTAATAATTTAAGTAGGCAAAATGCAATCAACCTAACACGAATTAAATTCAAGCTAAATTAATTAAACTAAACATTTCAACATCATAAATATTCATAGACATGTTCATCATAACAACAACAAGAATTAAAAGGATAGGGAACAAGAATCAAATATGGTGTTTCTTTGTGGCTTGACTAGTTCGCTCCATTCTTCCTTCTCCGTTTATTTTTGTCGAACCAAGGCTGCTATGAACACTTCAATACTGCTCCAAATGGCTGATGAATGCCTCTTTTCTTAGAGGAGAAATCAACAATAGAATAAAGGAAATTGGAAGGGAATAGAAGAGAGAAAGTTGAGAGAAAAGAGAAGAGATAAGAATGTTTGAGGTGTGTTTCAAATGATCAACCTAAGGGGGGTTTTATAGCTGAAGAGGGCTACTAAAAATAGCTAAAATTAGCAGCCAAAGAACCCTCCATTGGTCGGCCACACATGTGGCAAGTTTGATATTTTCAAACTTGCTAAATTAGGCTTGGGGCAAATCTAGAAAGCCATAATTTGTGAGGGGTTTGTTTGCAATTTGAACAAGTCTTCAAGGGCCTTTTTGCAAGCTAATTAATCAGCCAAGAAGCTGATTTGGGTCAGCACATGGGACGATTTTGGGCTGCCTAATACTCGGTTGGTTTGGTTAACTCAGTTTAGCTCGATTGGGCCACTTTTTATAATTAATTAATAATAATTTATTTAACCCAAATTAAATTGGATATAAATTAAAATTAATTATATTATGAATTAATACTCATAGTTTTGGACTAACTTAGGCTGAAAAATTAATTTGCCTTGATGCTTCAAATTGCTTCTCAGTTTTATGTTTTTAGAGTGTCTGCCGAGTCGTTTTTCACCTTTTGTGCGAATCTGTCGAAAATAATAAAAAATAGTCAAAATTAATTATAAAATTAATTAAAATTTAATATTTTCATAATTGTACAATTTAATTATTTTATAATAATTAATTATTTTCCAACAAGAATTTTACCAAATTTGCATGAATTTGAGTTAAAAAGGGCATGTAAAAGTGTGTATATTTTCGTGTTTCCATATATTTACCTTGAACCAAACATAAACAAAGACATTACACACACATAGAGTAAAAAGGAACTTACCAGAAAATGCAGGAAGTTCAAATAGCAAGACTTTTGCTCTTATCACGAGAACCTTTAGGAGTGTCTTGAGCTATAATATAAATAGTTAAACTTATCAAACTGTATACCCAAAAACTAAACAAACTTGCAAGTAAAATCATCACAAAACCCAAATTCAGGAAGTTTCCTTCCTTACACTCAAAACTGACTCTTAAGTGCGCAACCCTAAAGTCATGCATGAAAATAACCTAAGGTTTATTGACATTTACCAGGTGCTAAAACAAGGAAAGAGTTGGTTGAGTACAACGAACCCAAATCTTCAAGTAGGTCTCTGGTCTTAGGCTTTCGAGAGAAAAGTGCAAAGAAAGTTTGAGAAGAAAATGTGAAGACAAAAGAAGAAGTAAAAGCTTGCTCAAGAAGCTAATACCAACTTTATACAAATAAACACGAAAGCTAGGTTTAGTGGATAAATCTGATTATTCCACTAACCTCCTCGATTCCTATGACTAAGAACTTTCTCTCTCATCATAAATACGAGTCTTATAGGCTACGGTAACTTAGTTCTATTCTAATTAATTCCCATTTGTCTAACTAAATTGTTCAACTAGAATAATAAAATAATAATATAATAAATGGTTCTATCAAGCTGAGGACTTAACATATTCCTCTAACAGCCGAGGTTACGTATACTCTTAATAGAGTCCGCCAAACCACCAAGCTCTCCCATCCCAAGCTTCTCTCAAGGGCGCATTCACAAACTTACATACTTAAACACAATTAATACCTTACTCACTTAGGACTTGCTCTAAACACTATACTTTAATAAACAGTATTCAAACACTAGGACCACATTGGGTGGGATGTTACAATTTTACTTAGCACCAGTTCAACCTAGCTCGACTTAGTTCCATCAAGTTGAAAGATAAGTGGTCTAAGACAATTAATTAAGTTAGTTATAGGCTGAAAAGTATTACCTAGGTTAATTATTAGCTAATTGGTAAAAATCCTTAAATCTGAGTTAATCATGACTATAGAAGTTAATCAACTTTTTGCCTGGTAAATTTGATTGTTAATTTGGTATTTAATAGTTTATGTAATTTAGTCATGTTTATTGAAACTCTTAATTTTTGCTTTAGTCGTAATATGACGAGTGAATTAGTGGCTATTTAAACTTAGGTTAGTTTAGTCAAACCTCCCTTGGTTATGATCTTCAGACTACTTCCAGTAATTCATTGTAATTATAATTTTAATACAATTCGACATGTACACTTGCAGACATTGCATGTAATCTCATATATTTAATTACATATTTCTAAGCCTCAGTGCACGTACGCCAGAGTCGGTCATTATACTGATTGAAATATACTCTAAGCCCCTATACTTTTCGCACATTTGAAAGTTAGCCCTTCCTTTTTATATAATGTTATATTATATCATATAATATATAATATGTTAATAGTTTATATATATGCACCAATGATTGAACATTATAATATCTTGTAATACTATATTTTTTTATTATAATCTATAATATAATAATAGCTATATATAATAGTAGTACATTATATATTAATTATTATATATTACTGTTTATTTTATTGATTGAAATATGCTCTAAGCCCTTATACTTTTCGTACATTTGAAAGTTAGTACTTGTTCAATATTATACTATGCTATATCATACCATATACTATATAAAATATTAATAGTTATATATGCATCAATAATTAAACATTATAATATCATGTAATATTATGTCTTTTATTATAATCTATAATATAATAGTTATATATAATAGTAGTACATTATATGTTATTGTTTATCATTATATTGGTTGAGATATGCTTTAAGTGTAACACCCCTTACCCGTATTCAACACTGGAACAGGGTACGAGGCATTATCGGACATATCACACGAACAAACACACAATTTCGAGTCATAAATTTGTGTCCAAATTAAAACCATTTGCGTTTAATCATAAAGTCCCTAATACGAGTCTACGAGGCCCAAAACGTGCATTGAGAGTGGTTCAGGACTAAACCGAGAACTCTAGAAAATTTTACAAAACTTAGAAAATTTTCCATAAAATAAGGGTCACACACCCGTGTGGTTGTGGGACATGCCCGTATGGGTAGGCCGTGTGGTCACACACGCCCGTGCCGCGATCCCTGTAACTCTCTAACTTGTAACCTATGAACAAATTGAGATTACATGGCCAAGTCACACGCTCGTGTGCTAGGTCATGTAGAAAATTAATTTTCACAAAATAGGTGCAAACTTCATACGGCCAGGGCACACGCCCGTGTTCGAGATTGTGCCATCCTCACGGCTGAGACATATGCCCGTGTCTCTGCCCGTGTGCTCAATTTTGAGCATTTTGTTTCTCAAAACTAAGTTGCATGGGAGACACGGCTTATACACATGCCCGTGGGACAGACCATGTGTCACACACACGACCTAGACACACGCTCATGTGTCTACCCGTGTGGACAAAATAAAGACTATTTACCAAGCCATTTTGCCTGTAATAGCCCAATTTAGGGCCAAGTCAAAACAATGGTTTCAGGACCACGAATCTAAAGTAGAAAAAGTTATTGTAATAAAGTTTTTGGTTTAGTCTCGAACCACCTCCAATGTATGTTTAGGGCCTCGTAAGTTCGTGTAAGAGATGATATACATGTGTATGAATAGTTTTGATTTGAATGAAATTTTATGACCCGATTTTGTACGATTAGTTATGATTAAGTCCGGTAATACCACATACCCTGTCCCGATGTTGGACTCGGGTAAGGGGTGCTACATTTAGTGGTATCAGAGTTATGGTTTAGTCGATTCTCAGACTAACGTAGCATGTGTACGAGTATAGCTATACATGCCATATATAAATTGTGACAGTTTGACCACCCCTGACAACTTAAATTGTGTTTTTATATAGTAAATGGATCCCAATTGAGCCGTAGCTGATGGCGTAGAAAGTAATACGGTAGCTCTCGCCCAAGGGACCACGCTGCTCGATAGTAGGCATGTGACAACTAATCACGGAGGAGAGGCTCGAGAAGCCTTTCTTCACATGATGGAGTAGTGGTATATGGAGTTTATTTGGGCAAATTCGAATGCTCAACCCCCTTCGCCCCCTTCACCCCCTCCTATTCCTCAACCGGTTCCCGTAGCTCTATAAGGTGTAAAAATGGTAAGATTGATTAAGCCTCCTGGTGATAAGATTCATAAGTACGGGGCTGAAGAATTCAGGGCTAATGTAGATGACAATCCCGAGAGGGCTGAATTCTGGCTTGAAAATACCATTCGAGTATTTGATGAACTTTCATGCACACTTAAGAGTGTTTGAAATATGCTATATCATTGTTGAGGGGTGCAACATATCATTGGTGGAAAACCCTAGTATCGGTGGTACTAAGAGAAAGGGTTACATGGGAGTTCTTTCAAGAAGAATTCTGAAAGAAATATATTTGTTAGCGGTTTATCGATCAGAAGCATAAGGAATTTCTTGAGCTGAAACAGGGCTGAATGTCAGTGAATGAATATGAGCGGAAATTTGTCAAGCTCAGTAAGTATGCTTGGAAATGTGTTTCTTCTGAGGCTATTATGTGTAAAAGGTTTAAAGATGGGCTAAATGAGAACATTAAGCTGTTAGTTGAGATCTTAGAAATTAAGGAATTTGTTGAATTAGTTGAACGGGCTTGTAAAGTCGAAGAATTAAGTAAAGAGAAGAGAAAGGCCGAGAGTGAATCAAGAAATGCAAGAAAAAGGCCGATGAGTAAGTCATTCCCATCTCAGTCAAAGAAATCCAGGGAAATGTATTCTCGTTCAAATGTATCAGCTGGGCATTCACATATAGATTGCAGAAAGCCATATTAAGATTCTAAAGCTCAAGCTACCTTGATGGCTAGTGTGGGAAATGTTAGGTCCACTAGATCTGAATGCCAGCATTGTCGTAAGCGACATTCCGGTCAGTGCAGAACAAATGGCCTAGCTTGTTTCAAATGTGGTTCTCTAGAACATTTTATTCGAGATTGCCCTAAAAAGGATGAAGAAGAAAAATTTCAGAATGCGAGGCGAAGTAATATTAATAATAGAGGTAGGCCACCGAGGAACACCGAGAATAGAGCTAGCAATAAAAGTGTGACCAAGGATTCAACTATGAGATCAGAAGTTAGAGCACCTGCGAGGACTTACGCCATTCGCGCTCACGAAGAGGCTTCATCTCCTGATGTGATTATGTGTACTTTTTCTCTTTATGATACTTCTGTTGTTGCTTTGATTGATCTAGGATCTACCCATTCGTATGTTTGTATGAAATTGGTGTCTAGTGTGAATATGCCTATTGAATCTATAGAATTTGTGATAAAAGTGTCAAACCCATTAGGCAAGTATCTGTTAGTTGACAAAGTATGTAAGAATTGTCCTTTGATGATTAGAGGTCACTGTTTTCCAGCTAAACTCATGCTATTGTCATTTGATGAATTTGATGTAATTCTTAGTATGGATTGGTTAACTGCTCATGATGTGATAGTAAATTGTGGAAGAAAATTTATTGACCTGAAATGTGAAAGTAGGGATATTTTTCGGGTTGAATCAGGTGAATTAGATAACTTACCTGTAGTGATTTTTTCTATGACTGCTCAAAAATGTATAAGAAAGGGTTATGAAACTTATCTTGCCTTTGTACTAAATACAAAAGAGTTTGAGTTGAAAATTGAATCAGTGCCGATAGTATGCGAGTATCTGGATGTGTTCCCGGAAAAGTTACCTCGATTGCCTCCTAATAGAGAAGTTGAATTTGGTATTGATTTAATTCCTAATACTGCACCTATCTCAATTGCTCCGTATAGAATGGCTCTGACAGAATTAAAGGAGTTGAAAGCTCAGTTACAGGAGTTAACAGATAAGGGTTTCACGGGACCTAGTTATTCTCTGTGAGGTGCACTGGTACTATTTGTGAAAAACAAGGATGGATCTATGAGGCTTTGCATTGACTACTGACAACTCAATAAGGTAACCATAAAGAATAAGTATCCTTTGCCAAGGATTGAAGACTTGTTTGACCAGTAAAAAGGGGCAATAGTGTTTTCGAAGATAGGTTTGAGATCCAACTACTACTAGTTGAGAGTTAAAGAGTCAGATGTGCCGAAAACCACATTTAGAATGAGGTATGGATATTATGAGTTTTTTATTATGCCTTTTGGACTTACTAATGCTCTTGCCGTTTTTATAAACTTGTTGAATCGGATCTTCCGACTGTACTTGGATAAGTTTATAATTGTATTCATAGATAAAATTCTGATTTATTCTTGGAATAAGTTCGAGCGTGCCAAACATTTGAGAACTGTGTTGCAAATTTTAAGAGAGAAGAAGTTGTTTGCTAAGCTCAGTAAAAGTGAGTTTTGGCTCTGAGAAGTTGGATTTTTGGGGCATATTGTCTCTGCTGAAGGTATAAGGGTTGATCCGAGTAAGATATCAGCAATTGTTGATTGGAAGCCGCCGAGGAATGTGTCAGATGTTAGAAGCTTTTTAGGCTTAGCTAGTGATTATAGATGGTTTGTTAAAGGATTTTCTATGATTGCTACTCCTATGACGAGGTTGTTATAGAAAGATGTCAAGTTCGAATGGACAGAAAAGCGCCAACAGAGTTTTGATAAACTAAATGCATTGTTAACTGAGGCTCCAATGTTAATACAACTTGAGTCAGGAAAAGAATTTGTGATTTTTAGTAACGCATCTTTGAATGGTCTTGGATGTGTATTGATGCAAGAAGGCAAGGTGATAGCATATGCCTCGAGACAGTTGAAACTGCATGAAAAGAACTATCCGACGTACGATCTGGAATTGGCTGTCATTGTGTTTGCTTTGAAAATTTGGCTTCATCATTTGTACGGTAAGAAGTGCCATGTCTTTACGAATCATAAGAGTTTAAAGTATTTGATGACTCAAAAGGATCTGAACTTGCGACAACGAAGATGGCTCAATTTTTTGAAAGATTATAAGCTAGTGATCGATTATCACCCGGGAAAGGTGAATGTAGTCGTTGACACATTGAGTGGGAAATCCTTGTTTGCCTTGAGAGCTATGAGCATGAGATTAGCTTTGTCTGATGATGGTTCGATTTTAATTGAGCTGAAAGCTAGACCGATGTTTGTTAGCAAATTTGTGAAGCTCAGAAAGATGACAATAATTTGTAAGCTAAAAGAGTTCAGTGCGAATCGACTAGTGACTCAAATTTTCAAATCAGGGCCGATGATTGTTTGATGTTCCGAGATAGAGTTTGTGTTCTGAAAGATGTTTAGTTAATTCAGAAAATTTTGTGCGAGGCACATAGTGGTTGTTTGTCAGTTCATCTAGGTTGTACGAAAATTTATAATGATTTAAAGAAATTTTATTGGTGGCTAGGTATGAAACGAGATATATCTGAGTTTGTATCAAAGTGTTTGATTTGTCAACAAGTAAAGGCTAAACATCAAGTGCCTTTGGGTTTATTTCAGCCAGTGATGGTACCCGAGTGGAAATGGAATAGGATTACGATGGACTTCGTAACGGGTTTACTTTTGACTCCAAAGAAGAAAGATGTCGTTTGGATCATTCTTGATTGATTGACGAAATTAGCTCATTTTATCCTGATACGTACTGATTATTCACTTGATAAGTTAGCTGAACTGTACATCGCTGAGATTGTGAGACTGCATGAAGTGCCTATTTCTATTATTTCGGATAGAGATCCGAGATTTACTTTGAGATTTTGGAAAAAGTTACAAGAAGCTTTTGGTATGAAATTGAATTTTAGTACCGTGTTTCATCTGCAAACAGATGGTCAATTAGAGGTCAATCAGAAAGAGTAATTCAGATTCTCGAAGATATGCTCTGATGTGGTGTTTTAAAGTTCGAAGGTAGTTAGGAAAAAATATCTACCTTTAGTCGAATTTGCTTACAACAACAGCTTTCAGTCGAGTATTAAAATATCTACCATATGAGGCTTTGTATGGTCGCAAGTGTCGAAATCTTTTGTATTAGACTGAGCTCAGGGAGAGACAGATTCACGGGGATGATTTGGTTAGAGAAACTGTAACACCCCTATAACCCATATCCGTCGCCGGAGTGGGATATGAAGTATTACCAAACCAAAGCACCACATTTGTACAATCACATAGACTTAAGATCATCAACATTTATATACATACTGAACACAACCAAAGATCAAATTTAAAACATATAAAGTAAACATCCAAAAGATGCCATATTTGCATGGCTTATGTACAATAGTCAAAATATCATTCTACTTATAGTCTATCCTATACATGCCATAAGCTAAGTCCGAATCATATGGTTACCACAACAGTAGATAGTGTGACGAAATGCTGACGATCCCCAAGCTAGTAGTAAGAGTCAATGATCTATAAAATAGAGAAACATAACATTCAAAGTAAGCTTTCATAAGCTTAGTAAGTTTTAAGCAATTTTAAACAATTGAACTTAAAAACAAACCAAATGATCGAAATCACATAACATTTTCTAAGTATAATACCATTTGGCTGATTATGCACATTCACGTATATCATTTTACTCTAATTAAATTCAAACTCATATAGACATAAGCATTTACATATTTCAAGATTAACTTTAATTCTATCGAATTCAACTAGTGTACCATTTCTTATCTACACTTACTTTAAACATTCATAGTTAAATGGTATATCGAATACTTTCATGTAAATTTGCATAATGACTGAATGCACACATACACACATATACATATGAATTTACAACATCTTTACATATGCTTCTCAATACACATTCTTAATTCCCTTAAGGTCAATCTCACATATATAATATATATATCATACCTGGCCAACTTATTGTCTTGAACTCATTTTATTACCAATTTAACACAAGGTCGCATAATCTCTGACTTTAATTAGTTCACTGGCATTTGGTCTGCTAGGTAAAAACTCTGAATCACGTCATGGCAAATTGCCTGCTACGTTTACAACCTAAATCACATCATTGGCATATGGCCTACTAGGTTTACAACCTAAATCACACATATAAGGTAAGTATTTACCCATTTAACGGACTTTTTCTTCGAGTCGTTCAGAAATGTATAGATTTCAAATAGGCCTTATGCAACGCCGACGTCCCGGACGTAGTCTTACATGTTATTCAAGGTCGATGCCACTATCCCGGACAGGGTCTTACATGAATCATAAGTGATGCCAGTGTCCCAGACACGGTCTTATACACTACCTCAAATCAATGCCTTCGTCCCAGACGAGGTCTTACATGATCTCATTTCACACACTTAGTGCCCCAATAACCGATCTTGCACACACAGTGCTCGGTTTAAAGAACTCGCACACACAGTGCCTCTATTCATTCACACGCATAGTGCCCATGTTCATTCGCACACATAGTGCCCATTTTCACTTGTTATCACACATTAAAATGACTTAATCAAGTCTATAACACATTATATATATACACTTTGAACACATCAATTCATTTAACTTTGAATTCATATAGTCATGAACACTTAAACATTTTAAAGCCAACTTTAAATCAATCAATCAATAAAAAATTACAGATCATATCCACATTTAAATTTCCATGTCCACAATCACATAAATAAGTCATATGCTTCCATGAATGATTTCACAAAACCATAGGTTTATATCTAAACATAGGCATATAATCACTTCACATACACTTCACATCAATCATCTAATTCACTTAGTTCCTATGTACACAAATAGGTTATACATACCTGAATAAATTAGTTTATTGAACTAATCCACGTGTCGTATTAACACATAGCCTCCTGGCATTAAACTTTTATTAATTCACCAGGTTTCAAATATATCACTTCAATTACTTATAATAATTATACATATCATATTTACCTAATAGAGCTTAACCTTATTCGAATATAACACCATCATCCAAGTGTTTATTTATTTCAAATATTGACATTCGGCTTTAGCTTATACCGAACCTATACTTCAAATATCATAAGTTGATATTCTGTCATAAAGTAATATAAACACTTGCCTTTATTTCCCAAATTACAAATTAACCAAAGCATATTGACTAATTCCTTTAAGCCATTCTTGAATTCGGCATCATGCACATACAATAAGTAAGTCACATTTTCATGATACCATATGTTATAACAAGTATAACTTATGTTTAATTTCTTAAACTTACAAAAGAATCAAACTCAAGTACTTAAGAACTTACCTTAATTGTCGTTGAACGACTATGGATTGATTATTCAATTAGTTTCGCTTTCCCCCTATCTGAGTTTAACTCCCTTTGCTCTTGAGCTTAATTTGACAAATTTTAAACCAATTAATCACCTTATCTACTTATTATAAATAAAAATTCTATAATCTCTTTTGGTAACTTATCAATCAAATGAATTTTAAAGCATTATAACAACAAAGACAAACTCTCAATGAAGTACATGTATCCGGCACTTATTCACTTAACAATGCACTCGGCAAATCCACATATAAATATACTTGAAAATTCAAATCATACATATCACTTGACTTCGTAAAACTATCACAAATTCATTTTCAATATCCAACATCTATAAGGCAATATGGTATTTCATTGCCATACCACAATTCATAAATACCATTCATCTCAATTACTTATACAAACTAAATCATCCTTAACATTTAACTCATTCGATCATTATTACAACCAAATTAAGCAATGCATCGATTTTAATTTCATTCAGCCATTAAGTTAAACAAATTTATCAATTAACCACTACTCCAAATCTTATATACATAAACATTTGGCCGAACATTCAAATATCACAAACAACAAAAACATTTCTTCTACTTATTAGCATCCAATTGGCCATTTTGTACTTTCAATCACTTAAGTAAACAACAATTTACTCAATTAATTTCTTAAATCCATATTCAGCATCTAAGCTCACTAGACACATTAGCCGATTGCTATTTAACATCTAATTCAAAATTCTATCTCTTCTTAAAGATACACTAAAGCCGAATATCATCCAAGGTTACCAAAAACATAGCATTTATCAAATTCACACAATTCATATTTCAAACCTCACTATTACCAACAATTTTCATTTACTCAAACTCAATTTAGCAATGATATGTTTAATTTAAACAAAGAGGAAATTTCTTTCCCATCACACATACGGCATATTAAATTCCTAACATTTTAACACTCAAACATTTGTTCAAATCCTTATTTAAGCTCACATTCAGCTAACACATATATAAATACTATCTATTAAACATTGATTTCTAAAAATCAGACACTAACCTTGCATTTCTCCTATATAGCCAATTGTCATTAGACAATTAAGCCTCAATTATCAAAATTTTTACCAATTCCAACTCAATACTATCAACCCACATTACAAAGCATCGAAACACCATTAATGAAACTCAAGTATCCTAGTCGAATGTATCCTTCATCATATATTCAAAAATAAACACATGGCCTATCTTAAAAACCTATCAAACAACTCAAATTCACCAAATATTATCAGGAAATTAAATCAAACATACCTCCAATTAGAATTACCAAGGCCGTATATCAAAGGGCTTTTTGTTCGTTAGATTCGGCAATTGAAAGAAGGAATGAATGAAAACTTTGTTTTCATCACCCATTTACTTAATTATTTCTTATTTTCTAAAAATAAAATCATTATATTATACCATGCTTATTTATTTTTAACAAATAATTTCCACCAACTAAAGTAAAAATATGAAAACACATGATTGCATGCATGTGTTGGCCAGCCATTAACTTCAAAATGGTCCATTTGAATGCAAGTCCCCCAATGTTAATCACATACTTATTCGGCCACTACAAATTTACCTATCATGTTTTCACAGTTTCTCAAACAAGTCATTTTTAATAATTCTAGACCCAAATGACAAAATCAAAACACGATATTTTCACACATGAAATTTCACATATAATAAACATAGAATATAACATTCAATTATTATTATTATTATTATTATATTTTTTTGACTCGATTTTGTGGTCCCGAAACCACTTTTCGACTAGGGTCAAATTAGGGCTGTCACAGAAACTGAGGAAAAAGTGAAAGTAATCTGTGACTGTTTAAAGGTCGCTTTAGATCGACAAAATTCCTACGCGGATTTGAAGAGAAAAGAGATTGAATTTCAAGTGGGCGATAAAGTATTTCTGAAAGTGTCTCCGTAGAGAAAGATTCTGAGATTTGGCCGTAAAGGCAAATTGAGTCCGCACTTTATTGGCCCGTATAAGGTTATTGAAAGAATAGGGCTAGTGGTATATCGGTTAGCCTTACCGGTAGAGTTGGAAAGGATTTATAATGTGTTTCATGTGTCGATGTTACGACGATATCATTCTGATACTTCCCATGTGATTTCTCCAACCGAGATTGAGATTCGACCGGATATGACATATAATGAATAACCGATTAAGATTTTGGCTCGGGAAGTCAAATAATTGAGAAATAAAAGTATAGCCCTAGTAAAAGTGTTGTAGCAAAGACATGGGGTAGAAGAGGCTACGTGGGAACCTGAGGAAGCCATGAGAAAATAGTACCCAAACATCTTTTCCAGTAAGATTTTCGGGGATGGAAATCCCTAAAAGGGGGAGTTTGTAATAGCCCGATTTAGGTCCAAGTTGGAACAGTGGTTTCAGGACCATGAATCCGAAGTAGAAAAATTTATTATGATAAAGTTTTCGGTTTAGTCTCGAACCACCTCCAATGTATATTTAGGGCCTCGTAAGTCCGTGTAAGGGATGATATACATGTGTATGAATAGTTTTGATTTGAATGAAATTTTATGACTCGATTTTGTGTGATTAGTTATGATTAAGTTCGGTAATACCTCGTACACTGTCCCGACGTTGGACTAGGGTAAGGGGTGCTACATTGCCTCCCTTTAATGCACTCACCTACACAACATACCATAGCACCAATCCAAGCATATACATACAACCAAACATCCACAACCAAGACAGCAACACATCATTCATGAAAGACATCATTATATGAATATACTTATAACCAATATTGGCCCATTTCCAATGGCCTTATACAAAATGAACTTCTAACCATTATAAGCCAACACATATGGCTAAATCAATTATGACACATATAACAAAATGGCCAAGTCCCTATACATGCCATACATTCAAAATACTAAGATCATCAATACACAAAATGAGAGTTTGATAGTGTGATTTGAATCTCCGACGATCTTCGATCCGAGCTAGCTTGGCGACACTAAAAAATAAAGGAAAGAAAGGGGAGTAAGCTATATAGCTTAGTAAGTTCATATGCAAATAATAAGCATCTTAAACATACCTTTATCATGCAATTTATATAATGGGAGATAACATAAATGTCATTAAAATCTCATAGTCATAAGTTGCTCAATCAAAACCTTACCAAGAGTTCATCATCTATCGAGTTCATTACTTATGAGTTTTACGTACATACCTGTTCCAACTTGTAACATAACCACATCTTTTCACATATTTGACATTCTCGTTAAACACTTGAAATATTATCAGATACTTGGAAATCTTGCACATAAGTGACACATATGTAGCCAAAGCTACCTCATATCTCATAACACATATAGGCTTGCTCTCGAGCTATTCACGGGCCTGCTCACACAAGCTGTCAGTCAGGACGTAGCTACGCAGTGCTGCTCACACAAGCTGTCATGTATCAGCAACATATAGCGAAGTACCCAGCCACCGGTAGAACGTACAAGATCAGCACCTAGATCACATAAACATATATATACACATGGGTTCCTAGTGACATGTCACTTGTATCGTATTCTATTCCTAAGGTTCAATAGGGATTTCTCACTTGTCAAAACTTTATTGAATACTTTCAAAGAGTCAATCACATAATTCATACAATATTAAAGCATTTAAACATAATTATAACAATGCATTATTTACATACGAACTTACCTCGGTACAAAAATAGTAGAATTAGACCTAATCGTCAAACACTTTATTTTTCCCTCGATCTAGGTTTGAACCTCGTTTTTTTAATCTATAATAACAAATTTAACTCATTTAACACTCACATTATTCAATTAAGCCCAAAAATCATATTTTGGTAAAATTATATTTTGCCCCTAACTTTTTAACTTTTTACACTTTAGTCCCTAGACTCGTAAAATAAATTTCTTTCAATTTCTTTACTACCCAAGCCTAGCCAAAACTTTTTCATACTCATAACAGCTCACATTTTTCATTTATTCACATTTTCTACACACATCTTACAACTTTTACAAATAAGTCATTTTTGCTATTTTTACTGAAAATCACTTAGCAAAAGTCATTTATCTTACAACTAACATACATTTTCTACCATTAGACATCAAAATACATGCATGTCTAACATGTGTAAAATTTTAAACTTTGATAATACTTCAAAATAGTTATTGGAAAAGCTAGATTAGGTTACAAGGATATTAAAAACATAAAAATCATTAAAAACAAGGCTAGGACGAACTTACAATTGAGCTCGGAAAGGTTGGCCAAAACCCTAGCTATGGCTCCTTGTAAAATTCGGCTATGAGGAGAAGAAGATGGACAAAATTTTGTCTTTTCTTTACTTATTAGTCCTTTTATTAACCAATTGACCAAAATGTCCTTCATGCATAACTTTGAAATTTCACCTAACTAGGTTTATTTTTGTCCATCTCAAAGTATAATGGTCTAATTACCCTTTAAGGACCGCCAATTTAAAATTCATTACAAATAGATACCCATAGCTTCTAGAATACATATTTTGCACCTATTACAATTTAGTCCTACTAGTCAAATTGGACCCCCTATCGATAAAATTTCTTAATGAAACTTTTACACACTCATTCAATCATATTGTAGACCTTAAAATAATATCACAATAAATATTTCTACCTCGAATTCGTGGTCCCGAAACTACTGTTCCGATTTGACCCTAAAACGAGCTGTTACATTAAGTCCCTATACTTTGGTACATTTAAAAGTTAGCCTTGCTACTATATTATATGATGTTATATCATATCACATAATAAATAATATATAATATATTAATAGTTTATATATATGCATCATTGATTGAACATTATAATATCATGCAATACTATACCTTTTATTGTAATCTATATTGTAATAATAGTTATATATATTAGTAGTACATTATATATTATAATTAATAATATTTTATGTATTAGTAATAATTAAATATTATATTATATTATTAATAGTATATATTATGTTAGTTTATGTAGTAGATATATTCTAATTTAGTATATAGGTTAGGAAATTGATTTTGATAATAGTTATATAATATATTATATTATCATTAAAGTTTAATTTTATAGATTTTAGTAATTATTAATTTTATATATTTATTATACACATATAATTCTAGTATTAAAATATTTTTAAATTAAATTAATATTTTAAAAATTTTATTTCACTTTATAATTTAATATAAAATTATTATTAATTATTTTCCCATTTAATAAAAATAGTACAAATATGCAAGAAGTAAATTTTTTTAAAAAAAATAATGATTTATCATTTATTTATATTTTATTTTTACTTTTAAGTGATAACATAAAATTATAGTCTACTATAATTGTTTAGTTGTAAAGTTGAGCTTTAGGATAGATTTATTTCGGGTTCGGATTTTGTCGGTTCCAGCTTTCTCGAGCTTGAATTTTTTCGTGCTTTTTCAGACTTGGATAAGCATGGGTGGGCTTTTGGGCTCGAGCTTGTTTTGCCAACTCTAATAATTTTTAAATTTTTTATAATTTGCCAAAAAAGTTATGATTTTTTTTTTGTTTTTGTAATATTCTAAGTTTTAAGCCTTTGGGGGGTTTTAGATTTTTTTTTATTTTTAATTTTTATGAATATTTAAAAAAATAAGTGAAATTATTACTTTTTCTTAACACGTGACAATAGATGATTATACTTAAACATTTACTGTAAGAGAAATTTAAATTGAGATAACCGAGTATACAAAATGGAGACCAGACTTACAAAAGTTTGTACAATATTTTAGCTAAAAGAAGTATTAAGCAAAATTTTGAAATACTAACTTTTCTACAAAAAGAATCGTATGCTAATGATGAGAAAAAACAGTACTTTTATTTATGCAGACAGTAATTATAGATGCTACAGCCTACAGTGTTGTTCTTGGTTAAGCTAAAAGTAGAAGAAGCATCAATTATCAAAGTGAGAGACATGAATTTGATGCTTTTCACCATCTTATTTATTTGAGCCATAAATAAATAAAAATGAAAGAAAAATATATGTTGTTGCTGGCCTCAACTCAAAGTCAAAGATATATCAAGCGTTGTTGGCATCGGAGAGAAATCATTCATCGGAAGAAGAAACCTTTGTTTGTGGCGTCGGTGGGGGGTCGCTGGGGGAAGGAAAATATTGAAAGAATAGCCATGCATAAGAATGCACCTGCAAGAAGAGCCGTCGCCACATATCCCTTGTTAAAGAAACCTTCCAAGGGAGTATCCTTGAAATCTTCCCCGAATAATTCCAAGAAATCACCATAAGCTACTTTCAGATCCGCAGTGTCCAAAAAACCGGCACCAACACCCGATGCCAAAACAAAGGCAACCACCTGTCGTAGTAATGAAATATAATTAGCAATGTTGGTGACTAAAAGGAGGAAATTTAATAATGTAAATGACGGATACCTTGTCTCCATAAAAGTACAAGGCAGGCAAGAAAGGACCACGAACGAGCTTCTTTCCGGTACAAGCACGGTACATTGTAAAGGGTAACAGCAATAGGCAATAGGCTGCTGCAACAGCAGCGGTGGCGAAAACATACTTGTAGCCAATGACATCCCTGAATGTTACATTGGAATCGCCACCGTTGGGAGCCTTGTCTAGTATGAGAACCACTATACAGCCAGCTGAAAATAAAATAGTGAAAAGTCTAAGCAAAAGGCTAGCAATTGCCATACCCTTCTTGGATGCCATATATCAACCACTTATTTATTTAACACTAATTCCTCTTCCCCGATTTTATTCTATATCTGAAATGAATCCTGATTATAAGGGGGTTTTTATAGAAAACAAAAGGCTTCTTATTTTCTTGGTTGTATCAATATATATGTTTGTATTTTTGGTTAAATTATTTAAAGTGCAGTGCAGGCCTCTCGATTTACAATTCCGTTTATGTGTACTGAGTCTTGAATGCAGGTTGGGTCTTTCGATGTTCCCAAGTTAATCCTTGTTCACTTCAACGGCGCAACGTTGTTAATGATTTTTGGACTATGTTTTCCAACCGAACAAGTCTAATTGAGTTTCACGTCAAACACCATCTCAACATTAACTTAATTAATAAAATAAATAATATAATCAGTGAAGAAGGTAGAAATTATGTGCTTTAAGCTAAAAAAATTTGTATTAAAATAATTTAAATTTAAATTTTTTATTTTTTAAAAGGAGTCAAAATTGTATTTTTTATTAAAAAAATGGTTAAAAGTTGTTGATGAAATTATTTACATTTGAGAGACACTAAAATTCTAGTTACACTATTCAACCAAGGGTCTAAGGCTCCTTGTATCCTGCGTATAATTATAAAACATTTATATTCAAATACATGAACTAAAAATATCAAATTGGAGAATAGGGATTAAACTTATAACTTAAACATAATATGAGATTAATAATAAAAATTGACCCATTTAAATCAAAATTAATATTTTAAAATTTAAAAAATATAAAAATTAAAATTAATCAAATCAGAATATAAAAACGAAACTTATAATACAAAAATTAATAACAATTTTATTTAAGCATCGTTGGGTCACTGAAATTAATTTAGTTTTCAAACCATTAATGTTAAAAATTATAGATAAAAAGATTATTTCACACTCCCTTGCGCTCATATAGTGATTTGAGAGCATCAAGGGCAAGTTGCTTCTTGCGCCCTTTCACCTCTCGCTACTTTTAATGTTGATAGTAACGTGCTTCTATAAATAAAGTCTGGATTCAAAATATTTTTCTGAATTTAGTCGAGCAGTTCGATTTTGATTTTATCATTAGTATGTTATAAAAAAAATAGTATACATATTAATTAATAATTTTTTTATAGTGCGATTCGTGAATTATTAGGATGTGAATTTTGATATAATATGTAATATTATATATAAATTTTAATTCGGTATATTTGCATACATTAAATTTTAATATTGATTAATTTTTACATTTTACTAACTTCGTTATCTATGTGGTACAATTTTCTTTTAAATCATGCATAAATTGTTGACATGGTATTTTATTAGGTTAAAAAACAAACAAATAAATTTAAATTATTTTCACCGAGATTAAAAAATAAACAAGTTTCTTGGGAGAAATAAGAAACCCTTTTCTTCAAGTGTGTTTTTTCTTAATCTAGTTGAAAATAATTTAAATTTGTTTGTTTGCTTTTAAACATGGCTTAACGAAAAAATATGCCACATAAATAATGTCGTTTGTGAAATGTGAAAATTAAACTAAAATAAAATTTGATATATACAAATGCACCAGACTAAAGTTGATATATAACATTGCAACTGTATCAAAATTCATGTATAATTTTAATATTTATCCCAAATTATCTACATATTTATCCTTTTAAATTTGTTTGATTATTGAGAATAATTTGTTTTAAAAAATTAGTAATAATTTCAAATACATAAAATCAAGAATAATTATCTTGTATATTTCAATTTTATTTATTTCAAATTGTTTAATTTTTTTATTTTAATAACTTATAACATGCAAAATCAAGAATTCAATAAAACTTCTTTAATTATCCACATATATAGCCTTTTAAATTTGTTTGAAAATTACCATGAATAATTTTTTAAAAAACTCAAGAATAATTTTAAATACGTAAAATTAAGAATATTTATCAAGAATATTTTAAGTATATTTATTTTAAATCATTCAAAAAATAATTTATTTTAATAGTTTAGCACATAAAAAAATAAGGAATTCAAATAAATTTGGAGTTGTCCATGTGTTATCAAAATAGACAATCCATGTGTCATTAAAATAAATTGTCACATCAACTTTGGTTTTAAACATTGTAATAAATAATATATACATATATATATATATATATATATATATATATAACATCCCCAAAATCTCTTTTATAACGCCTTCAACCCAATTCGATTTGCTGGATTTGAATATTGGGTGGTACAACTCTATTACAGACTGACACAAAAATAAAACGCACTCATTTTCAACATTTACATCTTATTTAAGAATACTGCTCCAACTGACTTACAATTGGATGTACCGTAGATAATTACAACCGTTGTACAAGACTTCAAATAGCAAGGACTTACAAGCGAATATTATAACTTAATTACAATGTTCTATTTGTTTTAATCCCTTAGTGATAATACTGACTACAATTGTGCTGTCAACACGTTCTGTATGCATAATAGTCTGACCTGCCACCTCTAGCGTAGCCTTGGAGTCGTCTCTTCTGGCGTAAACCTAATCAGCTTACTTGTAACACAATACTCAAAGGTAAGTTCATGAGAACTTCGTGAGTTAAACTCCATCTACCTGTATTGTCTTAATATAATGCGTTTGGGAATTTCATTATCATCTTATTGTTATTCATTCTTCAAATTGACTTTGGCAAGTACCTTTCTTCTTCATACCATAGACGCCATACCTTACTTTGTGACCATGACTAACCCTTAGCATCTTCGGTACATTACTAATGTTCTTCACCCAACATTTTTGTGATTCCTTAATTGTTCCCATTTTGGAACCCACACCTACAAAACATTGTTGATCGAGTTGTTCTTTTAGTCTACTTGGTTCATACTATCAATTCGCCACATTCCTTGGCTCATTCCATCTTCTCTATACATATCTTAAGACTATGTAGGATACGCCACAACATTTTCTACGGAACCATTTCTCTTAGAGTTCGCCATACATATTATTCCTTCAGAGTTTGCCATACGTACTATTCTTTTAGAGTTCGCCATACGTACTATTCTTACAGAGTTCACCATCTGTACTATTTTTCAGAGTTCTCCACATGTACTATTATTTTAGAGTTTGTTATATGTACCATTCTTTTAGAGTTTACCATACCTACCAGTCCTTCAGAATAAGACACACATATCGTTCCTGAGTTTATCATACTTACCATTCTTCTCTTTCAAGGTCCATCATAAGAGCGTTTCCTTCAGATGAATGCTATAAAATGCCTTCTTTTAGAATGTGCCACAAATGTGTTTCTTCCTATAGATCGCCACAAAGGCTTCCGTTTCATAGATTTCCACAAAGGCTTTAATTTTTTAGCGTGTTCATGATAGGGATTCGCCTAGACTCATATTATGTGAGGTTTGCCCTCATCATTTTGGGTCATGTAGAGAACTCCATCAGGTAATAACCTTCCTTTAGTTCTTGCCATATGATGCCATAACCCACCAGTTATGGTCTTATACAATATGATGCCATGAACGTTTCTTTTCAGAGAATTATGTTTGAAGTCTCGACGGGCTCTTTTAGACAACTTACCACGGTGAACAGACTCAGACTCACTTGAAAAACTTTTATGCATTGACCCCATTTAAGACTTTACATATTTCCTTTCAGTTCACCTTATATATTCCAAAATCATTCATACAACCTTATTTTATTATCAGAGCATTCATTACATGCTCAACTTATCAGATACTATACAGACAGCACATGCAAAACTCGTTTATTGTTAATATCTCAGCATCATCTTCCTATCATACTTTCCTAACTTCAGAATTGTAGTGTGACTATTTTCTATAGAAACATCTCAAATAATACTATGCATGCAAGAGCCTGCTTAGGGAATCACTTAAAAAGAATGTATAATAGCTTGAGCTCTAGATCCAAGATCCTTGCAGGAGTTGCAGCAACCATTGCCTCTTACAACAAAAGAGCACCATAAAAATCAATTCGGATAACCTTTCCATCATCTTAAACACAAATATCCCATAAAAAAAGCCTTTCTTCTTTAGGCATTCATGTAGATCTACTTTTTAGAGCCATAAAACTCACCTTGACATGGATAAATTTTTAGAAAAATCTAGAGTTTTATATCCAGCTTAAAGAAAAATGCTTCTCCTTTCCCTCAAGCCTTAGATTTCAATATTTCCAAAAGAGAAGAAGGGAACTCCTCTTATTTCAACTTAAAGACCTATTAAAATAGTTCAAGTCTTTATTGATCCTTGACAAATGTCACATTTTTACTGATTTGTCTTATCAAGGGTCTACAACGTCTGAGGAAACCAATTAATTACTTCCCCTTTCTCTTTAACTATCATGGCTCTTGTTTGGTTAGTTCCTAACCACCTTACGTTATAACTTAACCTATATAGTATCACGGATAAAAAAGTGTACTACTTTTGATATGGGCTCATACCTTTAGTATCTATTTACCTAACCACATCTTTCTTCTATCAAATCACAATTACCTGGTGTAGAACTCTCAATATCTTAAACACATAACTGTGTTTGCCCCTGTTATACGCTAGAAAGTGCACTTGGGTGATTACCAATTTGCCAATCGTACTTTTCACAGACTATGTCAGACCTTGTTCCCACCAGAACCAGGGTGTTATAGGCTTTGTTAAAGAATTCTTATACTTAGTTAAATTCTTATACTTTACACGCACTCAAAACTAACTTTTTATGCTTTACTTCCATAGACATCGTTTGAACACTAAGGTTTCGTCGGGTGGGATGTTACACCATTGGAGATAAAAATATTAGCGAAATAAGGTATAAAATTAAATAAAGTTGAATCAGATAGTATGATATGATGTATTAAATTGAGAAAGGGACTAAATTGTAAAAATGTGAAAAGTGTTGTGGCACTAATGTAAATATTTAAAAATTTGAGGACAATATAAATATGGAAAGGTTAAGGGGTTAAAAGTGCAAATTTACCATTTTAAGAAAATGGGTGAAATTTTAATAAATATTTTTTAATGAATTTGAAATGGAGGCATATTGATATATAAAGTTGGAAAAATCGAAATATGGACTAAATTGAATAAAGTGAAAAGTATACGGATCAAGTGTGATTTTTTAAATTACAGGTGAAGGACTTAAGTGCAAATTTTCTATTATTAAATTATATTTGGAGACATAATCATGGCCTTAGAATATCTAAGTTATGAGGTATAAAGAAAAAGGGGGAATTTATGGAAATAAGGCTGGACTTGTGGTGGAAATTGATTAGTTGATAGTATAATGACTAAAATTGAAATAAAAGAAATATATAGAGATTTTTAGAGGGGAGAAAGGTGGGACGGCAACAACTAGACATCAAAAAAATAAAACTAAAAGGGAGAGAAAAAAAAAAGAAAGAAAAAGAAAAAATATATTTCATGAGTTTTCTTTGACTTCTACCTTAAAACCATAGCCTAATTTCATATCCTAGAGTGTTATGAGATTGTTTTCTACCATGAAAATGAATTCGTTGAAGAAGAAAATAAAGGAAAATCATGGTAAAGTGAAGAGAAAGTGAATGATAATAATAGGTGAAAAGGAAATAAGTGAAGGAAAGTTTTAGATTGAAAAGAGAGATTTTGAATTCAAGGGAAGAAAATAGGTAAGTACCTTATTGAATTCATGAAGATTTACCTTTAATTTGATGTTAAATGCCTATATTAAAGTGAGATAAATTATTAGGAAGTTACTATGATAAATGAAGTTTAGAAGTTATGTGATTAAATTAAATTATTGTAAGATTTATATTTAAATAAAAGAAAGTCATGAATGTCAAGAGTTACAAGTGAGTAAGTATGATATTTGAATATGTTTATGAAATAGAATATGATTATGATTATTGAGTATGGATAATGAAATGAGAAAAATGAACTTAACCAAATCATGGACGAGTAAAATGTTTCACTAAATAGTTTATGGACAATAGTGGTAGTACAACTTTGAAAATTCACCAAAAATGTAGAAATCGAGTTAGATGTTCAATAAAATATGAAATTAAATTTTATTGAGTCTAGTTTTACATAAAAGCAATGGTGTAATGAATGAAATTGTGGATTATGATATATAATAATTTTTATGAGACAAGGTCAATATGATTTCGGATTCCCCAGTTCTAACTTTGAAAAATCATTATAAATTGTAAACTTTATATTCTGAAAACCTTAATGCATCTATTTTCAAGGGAAACGAATGACAACATAATACGAGACTTTTACTAAAATATATTTATTTTTTAGTAAAGAAGGGTCAGAGCTACCTAGCAACAAAACATGGGAAGATTTGAAGGAAAGACTATAGTAATTGGCTTTAGGAAAAACTATATTATTTAATTTCAATTCGAATTAAATCGGCTTAACTCAAAGTAAAATTTATCTTATTCAAAACTCAATTTATATGAGCTAGAACTACCAAGCCAAGCAAGCTATTCAACCCATAAAGAGTTTTACTCTAAATTTTGTACTTAAGAAAAATAAAAGATGAAGATATGCTTTTGTGGAAAACAAAGCTACAAGTATAGCCTTTTAAGATTTTAACTTTGTCAAAAATTCTCGAATCACTTTGCAAATCAACTTACAATTCACTCATCTTTTATTAGCAACAACTGAGCTCTATGTGTAGGTGCCACAGGGTGGGCAAAAGAGCCCACAATTGATGTACACATTTCAGATCCTTCATGTTCCCTTAGGGTCATTCAGCCCGACAAGACTGGCTCATTGCTAGGAAAAGACTCAAGGCCCATCAAATTGGATCCTAGTTAAAATGTAAACACTCCAATGAATTGTATTTTTACCAAGATAATTACTGTAAATTTTAAAGGATAGAGATGCATAGAGTTTAAATCCATTAGGACACTCATATTGTAGATAGGCACTAATATTAAACATGATGTAATTCGATTTGTATCGTTGGAATTGAGGAGCTCAACTATAAATAGAGCATTCCCCTTTCATTTGTAATCACTTCATTCTTGAGTTAAAGAATACTTTGAAAGCATTTGCCTAAAAACTTGGTGTGCTATTACTTTCTTGTTGTTTTTTTGTTTGATTCAAGTCCCTTTTTCATTTCGACATGCTTCCGCTTTATTTTGGTGCTTTAAAGAATTTCTGTGAGAATTCTCATCTTTCGAGAGTTAGGCTGACTTAAGCCTTCGAGGCCTTAGAAATACCTTAGAAATAATTCGAGACCAAATTGGAATTAACTGAAAAGTACAAGAAAAGTTAGAAAAATGGGATTGCAGAGGTTATAGGGCTGAGACACATGTTCGTGTCTTAGGCCGTGTAACAATGAAATAAGGACATACGGCTGTTTCCCAGCTTGTGTCCTCACCCGTGTAACTCTTTGAGTTGGGTCCACGGTCGAGACACACGCCTGTATGTTAGGTCGTGTAACTCTTGAAATAGCCGCACATGCTCGTGTGCTAGGCCAGGTGTTAGGCCATGTAACTGCTTGACTTGTGTGCAATAAAACCTATTGGGGACACACGACCGTGTCGCTAGGCTGTGTGTCACACACAGCTGAGTCACATGCCCGTGTCTTAGGCCGTGTGGACATAAATTTGCCCAATTTCAAGCCATTTCCAACACCAAAGTATGCATACACCGAAAGACATTTAGTACACACAAACAAGGCATCCAAATATGACCAAAACCTACATAAAATGACCAATTCAATAGTTTAAGATCATCTAACCAATATGCCATATTAGGCACCTCAAATGCAAATATTTAGCCTTACCTAAACATGCAAACAAATATCACTTCTCATTCATCCATCACATTAAAATCAATACCATCTTCAACATACCAAAACTTGACCATATTTCAACGAAATCAACACTTACCATTTTGATCATTCAAACATGCATCAAACATTACCAAGTTAACTTGCACATACCATTATAAACTATTTTGCATACAAGATATCAAAACACACATATATTTAAGTACTATACACACCTACATCAAACACCATTATAAACATCCTAATTACGTTTCAATCTCAAATTCAACTACTTAAGTTTATACATGCCACTACTCTAGGAGAAATAAGAACTACCAAAGTTATTGGATAGTGTGAGCTGAGGATTTGATTCGTCCCAAGTGTCAGCAACAACGATCTACAAAATCAACCATAAAAATGAATAAGCTTATAGAGCTTAGTAAGAATGCAGGATATCATAATCTAACATTAAATTGAATACGATTCACATTTCATTGAGTTCAAAATTTTCGAAGTCTAAACAGGGGCACGTGTATGCAATTCAGGGGTATCAAAGTACAAACAAGGGCACGTATGTGCAATTCATCATTTTTCTTCTAAAAATGTAATAACTAAAGCATTATAATACAAATACGGAAAATTGAAAATTCATTAATATTAAAACACTACGAACTTACCTCAACAGTTATAGTGTAACAACGAAGTCGATTAATCCGAAGCTTTAGCTTTTCCCTGATCTAAATCCATACAAGGTCTATCTTGATATAAATAGACAAATTCAGTCCATTTAATACTTTTATTATTAAACTCAGTCCATAATTCATTACAAAATTACCATTTTGCCCCTAACATCTTAACTTTTCACAATTTAGTCCTTAAGCTCATAAATTGAAATCTAAGCATTTTCATCCTTATCTCATGCTAGTCGGATTCACTTGGGACCTATATCAACTCATAAAAACCATCATTTCATGAATTTAACTTGAACTTTTACTACTTTTACAAATAAGTCCCCAAATACAATTTTCATAAAAAACCACTTTACAAAACTAGTTTATATAACAACAAGGACTCATAATCCTTTAAAAAACATCAAGAATTATGCAATAGCATTCATGGTACAATCCTAATTCTTTAACTATTTTACAAATTGATCCCCATGCTAGCTAGATTAAGCTACAACGACATCGAAAATATAAAAATCATTAAAAACGGGCGTAAAAATCATACCAAGCAAGTGGAATTCAGAATGAAGCTTTCTCTCCCCTTTAATGGTGTATTTAGTCAACAAGAATAAGAAAGTGAAAAGATGATAACATTATTTCATCTTTTCTTACTTAATTTTTATTTTAATTTTCTAATTACCATTTTATCCTTATTATTAATTAAAATTTACAATAAAACATTGCCATGAATATCCACTGACATTAAAAATGGTCTAATTACCATCTAAGTCCATTCACTTTTAAATTTCATAGCTATTTAACACCTTTAACTAATAGAACTCCACTTTTACACTTTTTACGATTTAGTCCTTTTTACGAAATTAAACATGCAAACGTCAAAATTTCTTAACAAAATTTTAACACGACCTTACCAATGTCCCATAGATATTAAAATAAAAATAAAAAATTAATTTACTCATCAAATTTGTGGTTCCAAAATCACTATTCTGATTTCACTGAAAATGGGCTATTACATTTTGCATACATTCTAATATGGTCATAGCGTGTAAATAAGCAGTTCGCATAACCTTTAGGAAACCTAATAGCATACTGTGACTTAGAAGCATGTATATAGTATAGTACATATCATACTCATAACGCATTTTACTGATGTATTGGTAATTTGTGACAATGAAACATAACCATAAATCATATGCATTGGATAAACGAATATCCAAAAACACCAAATGATTCAAAGAGTCCTACACTATCTCCAATAAGTGTAGTACGTGTGCTAACACTCTCCAAACACACCACATTATCTTTGGTGAATGGAGCTTAACTCTACATTTCCTTTCTCTCCAACGCTATCTTCATGCCATAATACCCTATCACAATAATAAAGGTGAGTACACACAATCCTATGGCATGCCAATGATATCCAACAATTTCAAGGGTTCACAATGCCAACATATCACTTTTAACACATTCACAGTTCATCATTAATATAGCTCACAACTTAGCAGGGCTCATAAAATAGCACCGTTTATAGTGTATAGCTCGAATTTCACATAGTTTGCAATAAGGCATAGTTTGCAATACACATAGCTAGCGATAGAGATAGGTCAAATATAATGGTTTGCATGTAGCATAAATTGCACTATAACATAGCTCGCATAAATAAAACATAGTTCGCATAATCATAACCAAGCTTGCATAGTATAGTTCACATTTTATCATACCTCACATAGACATAAGCATTTACTTTTGGGACTTAGAATAGGTGTTTAGACTACCTAAGCTCCCATTCTCATGCGAACTGGTGTTTAATTGCAGCTTTTATGACCACTCACCTTTGCTATTTCCCTGCTTGCTGTCAAACCTAGGTAAGATTTTTCTTGCCTCTGTCTTTGTTCAATAAGGCTTCTATTTGATTTGTCACTTAATTTGAAGAATTCCATGAGATTTGGATTGATTTGAGCAAAAACGTGTTAAGAAATGATAGAAAATTGAAAGAGAAAAGACAAGTTTCTTTGGAAATTGGAGAAGAAAAATGTGTTTGGATGCTTAGAAAATCAAGATGGTTGAGAGAATATAGATAGAAAAATTCTAATTTGGATCTAATGAAAATTTGTTTCAATTTAATTCCTAGTGATATAAATTTATTTATTTTGAACTTAGTTATTATTATTTTTAATTACTTTGACTCTAATTTTGATATCTCACTCGAGCCCATGACTTAACTAACCGATACTACTAACTCGATTTTTGGGGTGTGACAACTCTCTCCTTTTAAAAATAATTTCGTCCTTAAAATTACCTGAACCGAATAGATAAGGATATCAAAGTCTTATTGTGTTCATGGTTTCCCAAGTAGCCTTTTCAATTTTGTGATTATGTAACAAAATTTTTATTAAAGGTATGATCTTATTGTGCAACACCTTTATCTCACGGGTTAAGATCTCAATCAGGTGGGACCTCAATCTCTTCGATCAAAATAATATGCGATGGGTTGGATTGGTATTTTCGCAACATGGATATGTGATGTAATGCCCCAAAATCTTAATTTTTGGTTTTGCGTATGTATACACAAATGTGTATCTGCTTTGATGGTTAAGTGCTCTGGGTGTATGTGAGAGGTCCCAAGTTCAAGCCGTGACTTGAGCAAATTTTGGTATTTTTATGAATAAAGCCCTATCTCTGGTTTGTAGGCTTTTATTTGAATGTTGGTAAGAACATATCAGAATGGGGCTACTGATATGGTGGCTAAATGGAGTGTTGATGTGAAGGAGGTTCTGTGTTCGAATCGTGGTGTGGGCATTATTTTTGCTCACCTGTCCAGGATAGTTTGAGATAAACTAAAAAAATAAGTAGTGAAGTGATTTGGGGGTTATCAGTTTCTATTCATAGGGTTCTTTTTGCCAAATTTCAGATTCTCTTTTCATCTTAACCCTTTTTGCTGCCATCCCTCTCCCATTGTCCTTCCTTGCTGCCGAAATCTTTCTTTATTTCTCTTTCTTATTTTCGTTTGTTACCCTTTTACATGACGTTCCTTAGCAATCATTCGGTAAGTACTCAATTTATCACCACTTTATTACTCAAAAGTTAGCTTTTCTAAAAGAGGGCTGTGTGGTTCTTTAATTAGGTGAAGGTGCATAACTGATCGGGGTTGCTGCAGACAATCACGAGTAGTAAATTTAGTTATTGACTGTAAGGGTTTCATTAGATTATCGAGTGTTGATGGCAATACATTTTTAAATGAATGATGAAATAAGTGATTAATTAAGTGATATCTTGATCAATTATAGGTTCTAAAAGGCTCGGGGTTGACTAATCATTGAATTGATACTAGGTGTGTACCTAATTACGTAGAAAACGAGGTTTCAGCAAAAGCCGAAAACCTCACTATCGACACCACAGGAGCATGTGGTCGCTCGTGTGGTAGGCCGTGTGCCCTGACACGGACGTGTGATCGACGAGGCCAGGCCGTGCATGAAGGACACGACCTTGTGATGGCCAGGCAGGCCTTGTGCGACACACTAGCTAGACTGAATTGGGCTATGTGGGCCACACGGGTGTGTGGGATTTTGGGCCAGGCTGTGTGATCCACATGGCCAAGGCCAATTTGGGCCGTGTGGGCCACATGAACATGTGAGCCTATTTTTACTGAATTGTATTCTAAGGTTGCACGGGTTGCCCAAGTCGACTGTGAACCTACTATAGGGTTGGTAAGCACTACTTAGACCCTTAAATAACTGAAACTGATTGTGTGATTAATGTACTGAGCATGATATTTTTATGCATATATACTGATCTGAATGTGTTTATTGTTAATCATGAGCATAGCATATCATGTATTGTATGTTGCATTGTATGGGGTTGGGATGATGATATTGGAGGAAGTGTACTAAAAGGATTTAAGCCTATTGACTGGTAGCTCAGCTGCAAAATATACTGAGAGACTCTTAAGCCTATTGACTGGCAGCTCAACTGCATTATACTGATATGTGCCGCATTCAGTATAGCTTATAAGTGTAGAAATGGGTGGGTGTTTTAAACCCCACAGTAAGTGTAGGGATGGACGGAGATGGCATATTAGAGGCTATTGAGTAGGAATCTGCATTCTATTCACTTCATACACGACTGCTACTGTGATGGGCTAAGGCCCAATGCATATTTGTTACTGTACTGAAATGGGCTAACAAACTGCCACTGATACTATAATGGGCTTAAGCCCCAAACTGTACTGACTGTTACTATGTTTAACTGTAAGTTCGTTTTTTATGGGGATTACACACTGAGTTTACGTGAACTCACCCCTTCTGTCTTATCTGTATAGGTAGCCCCAGACTTAGAGGGATTGGTGCGGCGGAAGACTTAACGGTGACCACGGTCTTGGACTATCATGACTTTCAAATTATGATTTATGGTTTTTATTTTATTTAGTTTTATTACTGGTTTATTTTGATGTAATTCAAGGACTTTCTAGGACTTTCGCTTAATTTGAGTTTTTATTTATTTTTACGGATTTATAACTGCTAGTCATAGGGAACCTTGGTTTTCAAAAAAATAAATGTTTTTTTTTGGAAACGCACAAGTGCTTAAACTGTTCTTTTTAAAAGCTTCCGCAATGAGTAATGTTTTGAAGCAATCGATTAAATGGGTATCATGATTTTGGAACTAATACAAGATAAAGAAAAGTGATTAAACGGAAATGGTTTTATTGTGACGACACGGTTTTCAAACACCCTATCATGTGACATCGCTAGATTCAGCCACAATGTCTGGGCTAGGTTTGGGGTGTTACATGTGAAACATGTCATGAATATGCTCAAGTTTAGTCAAAAACCTAAGTCGACGTTCTATCGGTCTGATTCTCTTAATAACCTCATAAGGTCCAATAAATCTCAAACTCAACTTTCCTTTCCATCTGAATCTCAAAGCTTTCTTCCAAGCTGAAACTTTAAGAAACACTTTATCCCCAACTTGAAATTCGATATCATGACTTTTCAAATTTGCATAAGACTTCTACCTATCAAAAGTAGTGTAACACCCCTAACCCATCTCCGTCACTGGAATAGGATCACGGGATATTACGATGATTAACATATTTGAAAATATTTAAACACAATTCAAAAATCAATTTAAATATCATAAATTATTGTCCAATCAATAATCATAGCATTCATACAAAAACAACCTTAAATTAATTCTATGGCACCTTATAAACAATTTGGAAACAAACAATGAGTAATCTTAAACAAAACAGAAAAATGTGGAAAAAATAGAAAATAGGGGTTACACAGCTGTGTGATAAAGGCTAGCCTGTGTGGCTGCCCCACATGCCAGTGTACTCAGACCGTGTAACTGACTGTGATCGTGTGAAAAATCCTGCACCCAAAATGACCCTTAATGTAACACCCTTAACCCGTATCCGTTGCCGGAACAGGGTTGCAGAGCATTACTAGGATTTACAGAACAAATACAGATAATTCATGTCATTTACTATTTATATCCGAAACTAGGCATATTGTACCTTGATTGGACCCTCGAGGCCCAATTTAAATATTAGAAACAAGTCGGGACTAAATTGAAATCTCAAAAAAATTTTCGCAAAATTTTAAAATTTTCTCAAGTACAGGGGTCACACGCTTGTCTAGTCAGGCCATGTGGTTCACATGGCCAAGTGACATGCCCATGTCTCAAGCCGTGTGGCATATAAGGTAGGGCAAACGCCCGTGTCCCTAACTCATGTAACTCTCTGTTTTGCCATTTAATTAAGTGCATGGATCACACGACCAAGCCACATGCCTGTGTGCTAGGCCATGTGGTCAATTTAATTTTCAAAAATTAGGTGCAAGCTTCACATGGCCAAGACACACACTTGTGTTCTAGGCCATATGTTTCACAAGGCTAAGACACACGCCCGTGTCTCTGCCCGTGTGCCCAATTCTGAGCATTTTGTTTCTTAATTTTAAGATGCAGAGGACACACGGCCAAACCACATGCCCATGAACCAGGACGTGTGTCACACACGGTCAAGACACACGCCCGTGTATACAAAATAAGGCCATTTCCTAGCCTTATTTCTCACCCAAATTTGCCAACAACCTACACCAACACTTAGAAACATATACCAACCAATTCAAATCTTATAAATCAAGCTTAATACGAGTTGTATCTAAGTTATATGAACATGTATATTGCGATGGTTAAGTTTACCAAATTTTTATTTATGTACTTAGGTAAATTTCTATCATTTATACTATTTCATTTTCATTTACCATTTGATTCATATTTCACATACTATTTAATCACTTCAAATATATTAATCATGATATGGTATTATAGTCATATACCAAAGCATACCATTCTAGCTAGTTTACATACATTTAGCTTAATTAGCCTATAATGCCATTAGACGAAAGTAAGATTTCTTTTTATAGCAAAACGAGCTAGAGGAATTTGTGATGATGCTCCGACTGACTTCAAACTTTACGAACTCCAGAGCACTATAAACAAAGAAAGGAAAACTGAGTAAGCATTTCAAATGCTTAGTAAGTTCACATAACGGGAATTTATCTTACCCTGCATTTATAAAATAAGCAAACATACACATACAACCCAAGCAATTTGGCCATAGCCTAAGCACACAATCTCATCAAACATGTTAGTTATTCATTTCATATATATATCAATAACAAAGATGAGCTCATCAAATTCCAAGTTCTATGCATATCATATATTTTTCAGATATTGATTCCATTTGATTTTCACTTGTCTACTTGTCAGAATTTCACCCATTAAATCATTTGAAATCTCGATAGATACGAGGGTAGTACACATAAAGTGTACAATCAGTAATCCGTCAATTCATGTCCGGGAGTACTCATTAGAGTAGTTAAATAGAAAGCTCTCTCTCAAGCATTATATCGGGAAGCTCATTGAGCCATGTAACAGAAAGCATATCTGGGCATGGTAATAGGAAGCTCATAAAAAGCTTAAATCAGGTAGCTCCGAAGAGCACTTAACGGGAAGCTCCAGAGAGCACTTATTAGAATGCACCAGATAGATTATAATGGGAAGTTCAAGCGAGCACTGTCAGGAAGCTCCGGAAAGCCTTTAACGGGAGGTTCACAAAGAACCTATAAACAGAACGCTTATTAAAGCGTGGGTGTGTTTACAACATATGCAGGTCACTACCATTCAAGATGCTCTAAAGAGCATTTAACGAGAAGCTCACATGAACACTTTAATGGGAAGCTTCAAAGGGCTTATATCAGGATGCTCTTTTGAGCTATGGTATGTCCGCAACAAATGCTAGACCACTACCGTTTTAGGAAATAGAACCCTGTATTCAATCGAATTTCATTCATTCAAATGGGATTTAACATTTATCGTGTATTTTTCGGATATGTAATCATATTTCATATTCATGGCCAATACACAATTCATTCAAATCAGTTCAGACATATAATTACACAATTAAATTACACAAACTTACCTCGTTGTTTGTATCCAAAATCTACTAATTCGACACTTTTTCTTTTCCTCGATCTGACTTCGTATTTGAGTTTTCTGGATCTAAATAAATGAATTTAATCATTAATTTAATACAATTCACATTCAATTGTAGTCAATTTACATCCTAGGTAAAATTATCATTTTGCCCTTATACTTTTCTTAAATTCCAATTGTGTCTCTAGGCTCGGAAAATTAAATTCGTACAATTTATCCCTTATTCCAAGCCTAGCTGATTTTCATATATAACCATATCAGTCCATAAATTTCACAAAAATCAAAATTTTTCCATGAATTTTACAACTTTACAATTTAGTCCCTAAATCATAATTTCATAAAAATTCTCTTTGTAAAAGTAGCTTATCTATCAATAACCTTTAATTTTCTACAATAAATTTTAAATTTTCAGCAAATTCATCCATGGAAAAACTTCTATACTTTGATAACTTTTCAAATTAATCCCCAAAATAGATAGATTAAGCTATTTCGATATAAAAATATAAAAATTACTAAAAACGAGACAAGAATACATACCTAACTAAGCCAAGAAAGTTTCCTTTCTCTCTCCTAGGGTTTCCATAGAATTTTAGGGATAAAGATGATATGAAATGATGATATTAAATCTTTATTTGATTTATCATCTTTTAATAATTTACATTTCCAATTTAATCCTTTTCTTTTTCTAATTTTCCATGGATGAATCATCAAAAATATCTTCTAACTTTTCTTTAATGGTCTAATTACCATATAAGGACCTCAAGTTTTGAATTCCATAGTTATTTGGTCCTTCTAGCTACTAGAATTCAACTTTTACATTTTATGCAATTTGGTCCTTTCCATAATTAAACACGTAATCGGTAAAATCTTCTTATCAAAATTTTCATATGACATTCCTATCATAATATAGACCATGCAATAATATTAAAATAAATTTTATTTCTGGCACGGATTTGTGGTCCCGAAACCACTATTCTAATTTCACTGAAAATGGGCTGTTACACTTAATGCAAACCAATTTAACATCCATTTCTTGGACACCAAACCAAACATTTCCCAATCACTTTCACATGGTTAAAACAAATTCAAATGTACCTAAAACATTCCATAATCATTCATCCTATGTGCATAACCAATATGCAACCACTTGGCACCACAATTCAAACATTGAAACAGAACCCATTCAAGTGTAACTACTTGGCATTTCATACTTCTTCAACTACCAAAGATACCTCATTTATTATGACCAAAATCATCAACCAAGATTTACCAAGTTACCTAAGCATTTGTGCTAATTCAACCCTTCCAAATCAACCATTCAAAATGCATTTAAAACAAAATAATAAAAAAACATACCATTGTCATCACACACCACAATCAACCAAAATATAATGGAGATTTTCATCAATATACACATCTCATACTTCAAATAACACAAAACATACCTATAATGCTTATAACACATATAAATAACATCCTAATTACATGTCACTTATAACCGAACAAAAATAAATAATAAATTACCAAATAAATTGTTGGATAGTGTGATCTCCAAAAATAATCCAATTGGTAGCTTGTATCCGATGATCAACAATGAAGAGTCACCAAAACATGGTAAGTTTGCCAAAAGCTTAGTAAGTTCGTAATAAAATTAAACTTTAACTTACCAAAAAGGATGTAATTTAAAAATTTTACAAGATAATTCAAAATCATGGTCATGAGTTCATTCATTACCTATACACATCACAAGTTTCACAAGGTTAGTGAGTTCATATATAAAGCATATAACTTTATCACATTATCAAACATATACATGAAAAACACATTTGGTATATAAACCAACAATCACATATTCATTTAACATTTCACATCTTCATTCTAAGTATTTGTTTCAAATGTCTCTTTTCACATGTCCATATCCATATAAATATTTCGTATAGACACTTCATATAACCATTTCATATATCTATTTTCATAAAAAAACATTTCATATAACCATTTCATCTAAACATTTCATTTTATCATTTAACACATAATCATTCATTAAATCTTGTACTTACATTTCTTTCCTATACGACACAACCTCACAAGGTTAGTATGTATCACAAAGAAACATATAATTCTAACAAATAATGGAACATGTAATAATAACAAAATAAGTACAGATTACATCCATCATATGTTCAATAATAGAGCTTTCCATTTCAATTATTTATAACAACATTATCCAATTCACATTTCTTGACCATATAACATTTCATATATATATATACATATTAGTTTAAGCCTTTATCATCCGTTGAACGAAATGAAATAACAGTGGATACTCAGGAAATACTCACACAAGATGTGGTTGTAAATTGTAACTGTATATGCTCACACGAGCTGTGGGTGAAGATGTTAGGCTACATGATGCTGCTTACACGACCTGTAGAGAATCCGCAACAAATGCAGGACCTCAGCCATTGGTAAGACATTCAAGACCAACACCCGAAATTGTAAATAACCCCTAAATGACATGTCATTTGTATCCTAAGTAATCTTAAGGTTCAAACGGGACACATTTCATATTTGAATCCTTTAACTTCTTTCCATTATACCATTTTAAATACACATCCATGTTTTTCACATTTTCCAAACATAGTACTTAACTTAAATATCATCACAACTTAGTTCAACTCATCACATGCCAATCTCAAGCAATTAAACTCAATTACAACATAAATAGATATGTATTAAATAAAAAATAGCAAATAATTAATTTGATGAATTTACAAACTTACCTAGTCAACAATAGTTATGAACGCAACACTGGCGATTTCTCCTCACTTTCCTTTCCTGCAATTAAAGTCAGGTTGACTCATTTCCTGATCTAAATATAATATTTTTATTCAATGAACCAATTTAAATATTATAAAATACTAAAATTCATATATTTGACCATTAATCGTTATTTTACAGTTTTATCCTAAACGTTTATTTTTTATTCAATTTAGTCTTTAAACCCGAAACTTTCAAATTAACTACATCTAATCCCAATTCATATTAGCCAAATTTCCTATAATCCCTATACAACCCAAAATTAAAAAAATTTCACAATAATTTTATATAATTTTACTATTTTAACAACTTAATCCATAAACTTAAAACTAACAAAAATTACCTAACAAAATAGTCCCAAAACATTTCTTAGCTTCCAAATCTATCAATTTCTATAAAAAAAATCTAAGATTAATCAATGGCAAGTTTTAAAATTTTTAACAATTTTAAAATAGGAGATACGGGTTAGCTAGATCTAGTTGTAACAATCTCAAAAACATAAAATTTACGAAAAACCGATAGCCAAAAGACTTACATGGATAAATTAAAGCAAAATCAAGTTTTGGAGAATTTGAAACTATGGAGTTTTGGTGAAGAAGACTTCAAATGGGAAAGATGACAACATTTTACTTATGTTTTACTTTTAATATTATTATTAACATTTTAACATATATAATTAAAATAACATGTAATTTAAGTAATTAACAATCATGAACCACCCATCATGCTAAATTATGGTCAATTTACTATGTTAATCCTCCCACTTGACTATATAAGTCATTTAATAAATTAAATTCAATAGCGATTAACTTTTGTAACTTTTACAATCTAATCCTTTTTCCTTAATTAACAAATATATACTAAAATTTCCAAACTGAAAGTCAATATACCTATATAGTAACTCTGCATTAAATATTTACGAGCTTCATTTACAAAAACAAGGTCCCAAAACCTCATTTTCTAAAATCACTTGTACTTTACTATTCGTTCAATTAGCAAAAATTATTAAACCAAAATCCAATATAATAATATAATTGACTTGTAAATGTTAAATAATAATATTTACAAACTCACTTGTCAAATTTGTGGTCCTGGAACCACTGTTTTCGACAACACTGAAGAATGGGTTGTTACAAGTGGCTTTCAGTCTATCACAAATCAATTTCACCTTCTCCTCAGTCTCCTGAATCAAATTCGGACCAACATAAAGGCGTCCAACATCTCCTACCATACAGTGCCTCGAATGGTGTCAACTGAATACTCGACTAATAACTGTTGTTCTAGGCAAACTCTGTTAAAGGCAGATATCACTCCCAATTACTACTGAACTCAATGACACAACTGCGCAACATATCATCGAGCACTTGAGTTACCCTTTCTAACTAACCATCCATCTGAGAACGATAAGTCATACTAAAGTTAAGCTTCGAACTCAAAGCTTTATGAAGACTCTTCCAAAATCTCTAGGTAAATTGCGAATCTCTATCATGAATAATCAAAATTGGAACACCATGAAGTATGACTATCTCGTCTATGTACAATTCAACTAACCTTTGCATCGAATAGTTAGTAAGCATAGCTAGAAAATGTGCACTCTTTGAAAATCGATCAACAATCACCCAAACTGAACCTTTATTTATCCGGGGACAATGGTAAAACTGAGACAAAATCCATAATGATCCTCTTCCATTTCCACTCTAAAATCTAAATCGATTGTAACAAACCCAAAGGATGTTGATGCTCTGCCTTCACCCTCTGACATACTAAACACCCACCCACAAAATCAGTCACATCACACATTAATCCAGGCGACCAGTACATCTCTCTAAGATCACGGTACATCTTTTTACTACTGGGATGCATAACATATGGTCTAATATGCGTCTCATGATAAGCGTGAAAAGTAACATATTTTAATTCCATTCTTAATGCATTTTTATGTGATTAATTAATGCAAAATAGTGAATTTTATACTCTTAATCCTCTAAATTCATGTTTCTATGCTTAGGAGAGCATTTTGGAGTAAAACAAACAAAAATGGAGTAGAAATTAGAAGTTGGAGTAGATTTTAGGAGCCACACGGGTTGGGCCTTCTTATACGGGTTGGACACATGGTAAGGTGCCAGACCGTGTGGATTTCGTGATTAGCACTCTGAACATGCGGTAAAACGCAATTTTTTTATTTTTTTGGGCATTTTAAGGCCTATAAATACTGAATATAAGAAGAGGAAATGGGGCTGTCAGAGAATATTGAAGAAAAAAGTCGGAAAACGCCATTGAAGCCAACTCTAAAGCAGAATTTCCACCAAGATTGAAGATCTCCTTGTGATTTCTTTGAAGTTTATTATGAATTTTTCTATTTCTTGTGGTTATACTGACTTTGAGATGTTTTTATTCGCGATTATGAACTAATTTTCTAAATGTCTTTTGATTTTTATTTTGCGCAATAAATATTTGAATCTTGTTCTCAGTAATGTGTGCTTAATTCTTGATTTAATATTTTTGGATTATTAATTCATGTTTGATGTGCTTAATTTAGAGGAGGAATAGACACTGTTTAAGAGTAGATTTAGCATAATTGAGTGGAGTTGCATGTGATCCTAGAAATAAGATGACATAAATCTACCGGATTAGAGTCAAATCTAATAAGGGAATCCATAGATCGAGTTAATGCGATAATATGAGTTTTAATTAGGAAGAAACTTCAATTAATCAACATAGAGTCAGTTTCTCTTAGTTTTGAAGAGAGATATTAGTATAATTTAGGGATTTCCATGGATCAAGATATTAAGTGAATAAATTGTTTAATTAAGATTGATAATGATAGATGCAGTCTCGGTGGATTCGTTCCTGGGTATTGTTTCGCTTCTTGGTTATTATTCGATTATTTTCTTGATTTTTTCTTTATTGAGTTCTTAGTTAATTAATTTAGTTAATTTTAGTTTAATTCAATCACTGCAATTTGTTAGTTAAATAAAAAAAGATAGTAATTACTAGTACTTTTTATCCTCGTGGAACGATACCTTTACTCATCGTAGCTATACTATTTATCAATAGATGCACTTGCCTACATATTTTTTAGTTGGTTTTGTGGACTTGCCTTTAATTCAGTTAAGGCTATTAGAAGTTTCTTGGGCCATAAAATTTCTAGCAAAGGGATCGAGGTTGATAAAGCCTTTAACAAATTTGCTAGAAAAAGATATGTCATTCAATTTCAATCAAGAATGTTTAGAGGCATTTAATATTCTTAAGGAAAAATTAATTAATTCCCCTATTATGGTCGCACGTAATTCAAATTTACCTTTTGAATTGATGTGCGATGCGAGTGTTTTTGCAATAGGTGCAATTCTTTGACAGCGAAAACATAAGCATTTTCAGCAAATTTATTATGCTAGTAAGATGTTGACAGACTGTGACATTCCTAACCCGTATCCATCGTCGAAATAGGGTTACAAGGTATTACCGATCAAATCACATCATTAAGCAAACATTAACATTTATCAATCAAACATATTCACATTGTCCCTTATAAAGGTCTACGAGACCTTAAACATGCTTTAAAGAAGGTTCAAGACTAAACCGATCACAAACAGAAACTTTAAAAACTTATAAAATTTGCCCGTGTGAACAGGCTGTGTGCCTCAGACGGCTATAGACATGCCCATGTCATAGGCCGTGTGCCTCAGATGGTTATAGACACACCCATGTCATAGGCCGTGTGAAAACAAGGCATACATACTAACATGGTCACACGGACGACCACACGCCCGTGTGTCTAGGCCGTGTAACTCAGTGTCTTGGTTTTTATTTCAGCTTCAGGGGACACACAACCATGTACTAAGGCCATGTCTCACACAGGGTCGAGCGACGCGCCTGTGTGCTCAGCCATGTGGACTAAAATAGGCTAGTTACAGGCCACATTTCTCACCCAAAATGTATCCACCTACAAAAGCACACATGGTACCAAATTTGTAACACCCCAAACCCGGCCTAGACGTTATGGCCAAGTTTGGTGTGTCACATCAACGACGGACCAACCATGTTTACTAGTTACTACAATTAAGGTGAGTTTTGTAAAACCATCATTACAGTTTAACGAGAAAATCTAGGTTTATTTGTGAACGTCCTAACCACTACCAGTTGTTAAGAGATTTCTTATTAATAGATTTAGCTTTTGTTACTCATTTGCTACGTGTGATTGATTTTGAAAACATTTGATTATTTAAGAACTCGTGCAGCCTTAGTCTATCCATTTGGAACCAATTATAAATAAAGAATTTAAAACCCAAAGTTTAAAATACTTAAAGCGGCCTTATTACAACCCAAAACCAAAATAAGAAATAATCTAAAATAAGTATAAAAATGAAAAGATTTAATTAAACCATTAAATGCAGTCCCTATGGCCACTCTGAATCCCTCCAGCTCCAAGTCCAATAGTCTAAGGCTCACCTGCATGGATGGAAGAAAAGGGGGTGAGTTTGGAAACTCAATGTGTAAAGAAAGTCCATCCGGAGCCCAAATCAGCCCAAGCCCACTGGCCTAAGCCCTAACCAGTCTCAGTAATAACTGGGCCAAAGCCCTATTCAGATACAGTAAGTTTGGGCCAAAGCCCTATTCAGATATCAGTTTAACTGGGCCTTAGCCCTTTTCAGATAATAGTACAGCCCATAGGCCCATTACAGTAACAGAACAGACATCATGCATGTATGCAAAGCCCTAAAGCCCATTCTATTTCCATCCGCTACACTCTACCCGTACCAGCCTTACACACCATGTGGGGAATAACTCAACCCACCTAGCCCTACACTCCGCAGTTGCAGCATAGCTACTCAAATAACGTGGCCAAGCCACTATCAGTATAACGAGGCAAAGCCTCTTTCAGTAATACGAGGCATAGCCCCTTTAAGTAATACGAGGCAAAGCCCCTTTCAGTAATTGTGGCAATGCCACTTAGCACTTCCTCTACCAATAAACCTAGTCCCATGCAACAGATAATTATGTCATGGCATACAGTGAACAGAAACAGTAAAGCATGCATTTCAGTCAAATTTAGCCCTAGGGGTATAACGGTCATTTTAAAATAGTAATTTCTCACCCATGAGGGGTATTTCAGTAATTATACTAGTTTTTAGGGTTTTATGCATGTTTCAGTTATTAGCAGCCTCATTTTCATTTCAGTAACTTACCTAGCCCATTTTAGCAGTTTTAAGTTATTGGGCCCTAAAACCCTTAATGGGCCTTACAGTGTCACTTAGCTATATTGGCCCGTTTAGCCCAAATTTTATGACTAGTTTAACAGTTTTAACCTACAGTATACCAGAACTCGCTTACCGCTTATTTTTACCCAGATGGGCCCGTAAGCCCATTGGGCCCAATTTCAGCCCATCGAGGCCCAAATTTACCAAAGCGCACGAAATCGCGCACTCACCAACTTTACTTATTTCGGTTATAGATCTTACCACTTCCAACCAACCCATGAGCGTTTGCATGCTCGCAAGCCCATGAAATACCGAAATTTCAGCATTTTGGCTTTTTGGCTTTTGCCGATTTAGACTACTAGAGGGTGCTCGTTTACACACCTGATTTGTGACGAACGCTAACAAGATCTCCCACGGGTACCCAACAATCGGTTGAAACCATACTGTTAATCTATCATCTAACCAAAATTATCATTACCTTAATCCATCTACAATCGGCAATCACCCATAAATCACTTGAATACTTACCTTTTGCCGAGAACAGTGACTAGATCTAAATCTAGTCGCTCCAACAGCCCTAGCCTTTCACTGCTCCTTGATCTTCAGTCCACACTACACAGAACAAATCGATGATAACCAACGTAATACTCACTTACCACATTCGGCCAAAATAAGGCATTATTAACGACTTACCTTGTCGATCTTTAACTACTAGATCTAGATTTAGACCGCCTTGAAACCGTTGATCTTACTAGCCTCCAAATAGATCTTAGTCGCAAGCCTTCAATCCGCACTAACACATAATAAACCGAATGAAAATACTAATTTAAATCTTGACCAAAATCGATAGCCTCCCTAAAGCGTTTAGGGACTTTCGGCTTTTCTTAAATCCAAAAATAATGCATGAGAAGGAGTTCCAATTACTTACCACGATAATGGATCCACCAGATCTAAAGATCCAATTCCCGATTTACTACAAATACAAAGGTTTTGACTCCTTATACCAAACGACACTAGGAGATGATATGTGCTTCGGGATTTTGCCTTTTTATGAAAGAAATCGCAACAAGGGGAAGAGTTTTGGTGAAGATGCAATCGGCAATCCTAGTTTTAGATTTCGGTTCTTATGAAATCGGCTAAGATGCTTGAGAAGAAAATAGAAGAGACAGAGTAGATTCGACTTTTGTATGAAGAAAAAGAAGAAGTATACTAATGCGTAAAAAGAATGTAAGTTTCGGCTATCATGGAAAGAAAAACAAAAGGGGAAAAATTTAAGAATATGGGTAAAAGAATTGGGCGAAAAGAAGATGAACAAAAATAATAAAAAGAACAACAACCGATTCAATAAAAAGTCTTGTAAAATAAAAATAAGAGCATATGCCGATAATCCCAACCAAAGTCGACTAATAGGCTTAAATCCCATGCTTATCACCTTGCACACAGTTTGAATTTAATTCAAACTCCTTGCACCATCAGCAGCACAGTCCACTGCTTGGCTGACTCCAATTACTACTAGGGAGAGTTTCGGTCCAATTGAAACACTCTCCCTACGTGTGCAGCAAAACTGCAACCCTTCACACGCACAGCAGCTCGAACCCGAGACCTCCAGGCACCCGCACACGCTGCTGGCCACTCAGACGCGACTTTGCTTTCGATTTAATACCGTCACAATTAATTATAAAGCTTACCTGCTTCAGTCACGGGTTACTTAAAAATAAAACCAAAATTTTGCCTGCACCTGGGTTCAAACTTGTGTCCATTCGGCATTCCTAGCACACTGCTACCACTGTGCCACAGGCGCTCTTTTGTTAAACTCCGGTCACAACTTCTTTTAAGGCCTATTTTAACGCAACCCGATTACTAAAAAAATAAACGTTGCGTGGGATGTGCCTTGAACTAGGGTCCCCTTCCTGCTTCCGAGCGTCCCTAGCCACTGGGCCAGGCACTTCCTTGCGCTTAATCTTGGCCCAACTTATTTATAAGGCCTAATGCCCAGATTTCCCTAAGGAAGCAAAAATTAATGTTTTTGCTAGAGCCGTGGGCCGAGCCCAAGACTTTTCCCACACTATAAGTCCCTCCTAATTTATTTAAATACTAAACTAAACATGAAATTAATAACAATAATATTTTTTTATTAATAATTAAAACATATAAATTATTCAGGCCGTCTTCTGTTAGAACCCAAACTCAAGGCCCAATACTTCTAGCCCCAAAATTCAGGGTGTTACAAAATTCATAAACAAAAGGGTAGTCAAATTAGCCATAATTCTTGCATCATTCATGCTATACAATCCAACCATTTCAATTACTCAATTATATACCAAAACATCATGATAATCATGCATGACTCATACAATTATAAATCAACTTATAACACTCCTATTCAACAACCAAACCAATTCCTTAATTTCATACCACATAATTAACCAATTTGACATCTAAAATAAAACATGTTAATACAAGACCTTTCTTGAGCATTTTTACCTCATCATTCAACTAACCAAAAGATTAAAAAGATAATCATATTAAACATACCAAGACACAAGGCATAATATATACATCACATATCATATACCATAATCTCAAAATAAACCAACTTAAATGGCCAAATACAAACCAACATTCACATCACTTATAAGCCAAATCTCATGGCTATTTTCACAACCAAAATACCACATATAGCCTATGCATGCCATATACTCATAACATAAACTCAAAAGGTACCAAATAGATATCTGATAGTGCGATGGTGTTCCCGACGATCTCTGAGTCCGAGCGAGCTCCAATTCACTATAAAACACATAGAGAAAAACACAAGTAAGCTTTATAGCTTAGTAAGTTCGTATAATATCCAATTAAATTATTAATTAAATGCCATTCACTCAAATAAATATTATATAACATATCACATAACATATCTCAAACCTTACTCATGTTCACAACACTTAACTTAGCATATCGTAAAACATTACTCAAACCTTTCTCATGTTCATAATATGATTCCATATGAATCCATCAAATTTCTTCCATTTGATAATCACATAGATTTAGTACACACCTGTACTTTCTCATATTCAACTTTTACTCGTTGATATCCTTGTCATACCCGTTAATTCAATTGAACATCTGTAACACCCCAAACCCGGTCTAGACGTTATGACCAGATCTGGTGCGTCACATGATCCTAACCTACGCTTATAACCTTTTAACTTGTTGAGACTTAGGTGAGGTTCGAATCAAATTAGAGAGCTTGCGAAAAACCAGTTCATTAATCCTTAAAGTTATCCATAGTTAATCTTAAAGCATTTTGAAAACATAGTTAAGATTTTGAAATCCGCGCAGCCTACGTCTAGTAGATTCGATATAGCAGGATTTAAAACATTAAAGAAAATAAACCCATAAAGAAAATTTAAAAGCGGCCTTATTACAAATTTAAAACCCAAAAATAACTTAATAATAAAATACTTTAAACAAAATGAAAACCAGTACTGCAGATACTGTGGCCATTCCGAATCTCTCGCAGCTCCAAGCCCACTATGGTTGAGGGTTACCTGCAGGGATTAATTAAAAAGGGTGAGTTTGGCAACTCAGTGTGCAACAATATCTCAACCATAGGCCAAAACAGATCAAGCCTCAGAAACAGGTTTAATTGGGCCTTGGCCCATTACAGGAGTCAGATTAAGCCCAAAGGCCCATAACAGAAACAGATCAGATATAACATTATGCAAACAAAACCCAACCCAAATCCATCCTTAGCACCCCCGTACCAGCCTTACACCATGTGGGGAGACTACTCGACCCACCCAACCGCTACACGCCACAGATATTTGCAGCGAGGCTGCCAGATATAATTTGCAGTAAGACTGCCAGATAACATTTGCAGCGAGGCTGCCAGATATATTTGCAGCGAGGCTGCCAGATATTGTGACGAGGTCACCAGATATAAATATTGTGGCGAGGCCACCAGATTTGCAGCGAGGCTGCCAGATAATAATGTGACAAAGTCACCAGATTGCAGCGAGGCTGCCAGATAATAATGTGACAAAGTCACCAGATTGCAGCGAGGCTGCCAGAACGCTTCCTCCATCATAAACCCATGCCCCATGCAACATAAGAACATAAATACTAGCATGCAACATATAACATCTCATGCATCAGATATGCTCACATTAAATGGTAACTCATGTAGATACATAAAATCATACATTTCATACAGAATTGACCCTAGGGGTATAATAGTCTTTTTACACCTAGGGGTATTTTGGTAATTTTCCATATTTAAGGGTATTTTAGTCCTTTTTCATATTTTCAGAGGTTTTGTGCAAATCCAATAAATTATTAGCCCCCATATAACCATGGAAGTCGAATTAAGCCAAATTTCCAATTTTGCCCTTTTTAGCCTAAAACCCCTAATGGGCCTTCCTATGTCCAATATCGTCTCAAACCCGTTAAGCCCAATTTTAGGTTTTAGTTTACCAACTTAGCCATGTTTTTATTATTCAAGTTTACCAGAAAGTCCTTTATGAACATATTCAAATTTGGGCTCGGAAGCCCTTTGGGCCCGCTTTGGCCCACTGAAGCCCATCTTACCCCAAACGCTCGAACTTGCACCTTCTACAATTTCGCCAATGCCAATTCCTAATGTGACTACAACAGAGTAATCGGTTACTCTTATTTCCTTTCAAGACTGACTTTTCGGTCACTTTTGATCGGTCACCTAGCACAGCTTCGATTATTTCGGCTTTTAGCCGTCCTAGTCTATGATGGGGATACGTTACACACCTGCTACCGATGAAATGTTGACGAAATCCACGTACGAAGAACCTACAATCGGATACTAACTATTAGTCTAATAATTGATGACCCAAGAGTTATAAGCCCCTTACCATAATCGGCCTATATGGCCTAAGATCGAAATCTTACCCCTTTCGGTTATGAACTAGATCACGATGTCCAACCACGCTAATCTACAATAGCCTCCTTTGCTGCACGCCTCTTGTCCACCCTAACGCATATAAGCCAGAGAAAAACCACAAGATCCTTAGTCTAGAACGTTAACCTTCCCCTAAGGGGGTTCGGCTTCTAGCCTTAATATCATAAGACTAATCGCTACAAGACCATGAGACACTTACCAATCTAAGTCCCAAATCACAGCTACTCCACTTGTTTCAACGAGGAAGAAAGAGTGTTGGAGGGTTACGATTTTTAGAAGAGAAAGAAATAGGGTCCCAAGCATCAAAGGTCTGACTAACAAGAGAATCAGGAAAAGAAGGAGAAATGATAAGTTTCGGTCAATAGGTAAACAAAGGAGGTGTTTCGGTCATACAGGGTATTCGGCCAAGGGGGTTGTAGTCAAAAGAATATTCGGTTTAGGGGTTTGAAGAAGAAGAGAAGAATAAGAGTGTAAAGGAAGTGTTTCGGCAAAGTGGTGTTTGCTTCCGGCTTTTTGTGACCTTTAACCAGAGAGTGAAGTCAAGAGAAGATGTGTGAATGATAGAAGAAGAAAATGGAGAAAAGTAAATGAGAAAGGAGGTTCGAGAGAGTAGAGAATGAGTATTCAGTTTAACCAAAAGAAGAACGGTACACAATAGGCTTCTTTAGAAGTTCCAAATTCGGCAATGAGGTGCAATAGTGGTTCGGCTACAAGGTTATTGAGAGGAACGAAATGGCCAAAAGAAATACCTAATAGACTTATGAAAAACGACAAAAGAGTGAGAGTTTTGCTAACCTAAAGGGATCGGCTCATACACCTCAAGAGGACCTTAGGCAATCGGCATACTAAGTCCCTAATTGCCGAAATTACCTACACCAAAAGTCCTTCAACCGATTATCATTTTTTTTAAAATTCAAAGGCTCCACAAATCACTCCTTGATTTGCTCCTCAACCTCCTCCATGATTTACTCTTTGACCAATTCAAATCTCTTCCAACCAGAGTTCAATTCCGCCTCAAACTCCTACCTGCACAAGCTGAAAAAAATAAAACGCTACCTCTGCAACTTCTGGCGCTTGAACCCCTGACCTCTAAGCTCATTTAGGCGCCACCTTTTAAGGAACCTAGTGGCGTCTCCCTTGCCACTTTACCACTGATTCATTTGTGTTATACTTCTCACGCAATTCCTTAAGACCCTTATTTCCACTGATCCCCTATTTCCTAAGGCAAAAATTAAAAATTTTGCCGAGCTTCCAACCAACTCATGGGCCTTCCATAAGCCCATTAACACTTCCCAAACATGCATTACACACCTGCTTACCAACATTTAAACATTTTAACAGACAAAGACAAATCTAAGAAAACCCGAAAATTAGGGCGTTACAACATCTTTGAATACTAGGAGAACTCGCACACTAAGTGCAAATATATAGGCACATAGCCGTAACCATCTCATTCTCGCACACCAAGTGCAAATATATAAATACATAGCCAAAGCTACCTCAATTTCGCATACTAAATGTTTACAACTAATCAAAACATCGTCGAACAAATCCCTGGTCTCATTTGCACAATTTAGGCAATATCAAAGATTTAAAACATTTTTATAACATGGATATTTACATACGAACTTACCTCGGATGCAAAACAGCTAAAATGATCTATTGGTTGAGAACTTTGTTTTTCCCTTAATCAAGATCTGAGTTACGTATTTCTTGATCTATATCTAATCAAAATTAACTCATTTATTTATTATAACGCCCTAATTTTTGAGATTTTTGGGATTTTGCATGAATTTAATTTTTGCATGTCTGGATGTGTTAATTTATGTTTGAGTGTGTTAGTGGGCCTTTAGAAGGCCCAAATTCAAGTTAAAACCCGGTAGAATTTTAAAATTTTAGACCTAAGGGAGAAGAGGCCTTGACTAAGTGGGCTTTTAAAAATATGTTGGTGAATTAAGACACAAGTAAGCTTGTGTTAAAGTGGCAAGGTGGCGCCACTTAAGACACAAGGGGTGGTGTGTGGAAGCTGTGCAAGAGCTAAGGTTTAAGTCTCTTGGTAAGGAATGTGATGCTTATTTTTTTTAATGCATGTGCACGGCATGTGGTGGACTCCAAGTGAAACTCTGTTGGGAAGAGTTTGAGGTGCTCATGGGATTGAATCAAGGAGGGATATGGGGAGAAATTTTAGGAATTTTGAACGGGAGGTTGCGATGGCCGATTGGGGGGTTGAGAAATCATATTTGGCTAGGGTTGCTAGGGGACTTCATTTTCGGTAATTAGGTTGGTTTGTTCCGACACCTTTAGGGATTGAGCCTTCAGGATTTGGCAATTAGGGGCTGTTTTCTTTGGCCGAATAGGTATAGTGACCCTTGTTTCTTTTCTTCCTCCTTCATGTTCTAAAAACCGAAAGCTAGATCTCTACATTCTTGTGTTGATTTGTGCAAAGAACCAAACCATCATCTCTTTTTCTATTCTTCAAGCCGAATTTGTCATCTCCTTTCTCTCCTCTTCTTTCTCTTTTTTTCTTCTTCACCTCTTCCCCATTGATTAAAGTAACCCCATTCTCAAGCTTGTTAGCCGATTTCTTTCAAAAGTCGAAACCTGAATCTATAGTTTCCGATTTCTCCTTTGTCCAAACTTCTTCTTCTTTCCATTGCTAATCTTTCAAGAGCTGAATCTCAACCTCTAATCTCTCTGCCGATCATCTTTTCTCCATTCCATAAACTTCTATTCTTCTTCTTCATACAAGCCGAAACCTCTATACTCTATAGTGATTTGGGAATTGAGTCTTTAGATCACTTGGATCCATCTTTTTCCCAAGTTTCAATTAGATCTATACTAGATCTGGGATAGGCTGGATCAGGAACACTTCTTTGACAAGTAGAACATTGATGAGTACTCGAAATCTCTTTCATTCATTAATTTGTCATTCAAGAAAAGCCGAAAACCCCTAACTTCTTAGGGTGGCTGTCGTTTTTGGACTAAGGTTTTTATTAGCCTCTTTCTTTCGGTTCTTTTGTGTTTTAGTGTGGATAGAAGGTGATCTAACAAGGAGCATTTGAGGCTAGGACTGTGGGGCAATTTAGATCTAGATCTAGTTATTGATTTCGGCAAAGGTAAGGGATTAAGGGCTTTGGATGGTGTTGGCCGAATATGGTAGGTTGTTACTTTCATTGTTTCCGTTGGGTTTTAGTTAACAGTGTGTTTACAATCGATTGTAGGATAATTCGGTGTGGATCTTGTCGTAGTTTATCGCAAAAACAAGTGTGTAATCAACACCCACTAGTAGACTAGATCGGCAAAAGCTGAAAAGCCGAAATGCCAGAATTCTGGCATTCGAGGGCTTGCGAGCGTGCGAGCACTCGTGGGTTGGTTTGAATCGGTAAAATTAGTAATCGCAAATGGTAAGAATGATGTGTGCGTATTTCTATGCACGTTGGTGTTTTGGGCCTCGATGGGCCAGAATTAAGCCCAATGGGCTTGTGGGCCCATATGGGTGAAAATGAGCGGTAAGTGTGTTCTGGTAATCTCAGGGGTAATTCTGCTAAAACAGACATGGAGTTTGGGCGTAGTGGGTCGTAATAGCTAGTGGACACTGTAGGGTCCATTAGGGGTTTTAGGGCCCGATAACTCTGAGTTAATAAAATGGGCTAAATAAGTTATTTAGATGACATTAAGGCTGTTAATAAACTGAAACGAGCATGAAACCCTAAAAACTGGCAATTTACTACAATACCCCTTAAGGTTGGAAAATTACTATTTTACCCCTAGGTGCTTAAAGACCATTTTACCCCTAGGGTTAAGTTGACTGATTTGCATGTTAAAATATATTTGCTCATTGTATGCTATGTCATAATATACTATTGCATGGGATTGGGTTTTGATGGAGGAAGTGCTAAGTGGCAATGCCACGTTTACTGATAGAGGCTTTGCCTCGTTTTACTATTTTGTGGCTTGGCCACGTTATCTGATGTAAGCAGCTAAGCTGCGACTGTGGTGTATAGCGCTGGGTGGGTTGAGTTATTCCCCACATGGTGTGTAAGGCTGGTACGGGTGGTGCGTAGGGCTGGACTGGGCTGGGCTTTGCATTCATGCATAAGTATTGTTCTGTTACTATAATGGGCTTAAGGGCCACACTGATTTCTGAATAGGGCTAAGGCCCAATAATTACTATTTACTGAATAGGGCTAAGGCCCAGTTAATACTACATCTGGACAGGGCTTAGGCCTAGTTAAGCTTGAACTGGTCTAAACTCTAGTTGGATATAACTTACACATTGAGTTCCTAAACTCACCCCCTTTCTTTTCATCCATGCAGGTGAGCCCCAACCTCAGAGGACTTGGAGCTAGAGGGATTCGGAGTGGCCACGTAAACTGCGTTCGGTTATATTTTTCTTAAATTTATTTATTTCAGTATTACTTAGTTATTTAGGTTTAAATTTGTAATAAGGCCGCTCATTGGTTATTTTTATTTTTATGTTGGTTTTTAATTATTAAATTATTAGCTGTTTAAAATTGATAGAATTAGGCTGCGCGGGGTTTTATTCCAAAATTAACCAACGATTTCAAAATATATCATACGCAACAAATGGATCACCTAATGATCAGATAAGATCTTTTAAAGAAACAAACTCCAACTAGTAGTGGATAGGACTTCCATAAACTAAATAACCTGTTTTTTTTCACAACTCTTAAAATTGATTTTGCAAAGTCACCCTAAACGTATTAATTAAAGAATGAGGTGTAATTCAGCGTCCATGTGACACACTAGATTTGGCCATAACGTCTAGGCCGAGTTTGGGGTGTTACATTTATCCAATCATTCAATTTAATCCAAAAACACTCATTTATGCATATTTGCACATTAACCCCTAAACTTTCACACTTTTGACAATTTAGTCCTTATTTCACAAATACACAAAATTCACACAATTCAACAAAACCCATGCTTGACTAAATTACCAATATGCCCCAAGCAGCCGATATTTCTCAATTATTTCACATTTTAACGACAAAGTTTTCACATTTCACAATTTAATCCCTAAATTTTATTTTTACACAAAATCACTTAATAAAACTTGTATATTTCACAACAAATATTCATAATCTATCAAGAAACTTCAAAATACATGCTCATTCATCAATGGAAATTTCAAAATCTTTAACAACTTTGCAAAATAGTTCATGGGCTAGCTAGATTACAAAGCAACGATCACAAAAACGTGGAAATCATCAAAAACTGAACAAAAACCGTACTTTAATCAAAGAACATTAGTGCCGAATGCTTAAGCTTCTCAAACCCTTTCTTTTCTTTGTGTTTTCGGGGATGAAGCATAAAAGATGATAACATTTTAGCTTTAATTTCATTTAATTATCATTTATTTAACAAATTACCATAATAACCTTAGCCATTATTCACTAAAATCATTTAATATAAGGTCATTAATGTCCACTCATCCTATCAATGGTATAATATCATTATAAGGACTCCCACTATCAATTTCATAGCCATTAAACACCTTTAACAATTAGATGATATCTTTTGCATTTTACGCAATTAAGTCCTTCCATCAAATTAACTATCCAATCGGTAAAATTAAATCATGAAATTTTCACACATACATGCTATCATGTTGTAAACACATAAAATAATACTAAAATAATTTTTCGACATTAGATTTGTGGTTCTAAAACCACTATTCTGGTTTATCTAAAATCGGGCTGTTATTGCCATAAGACTTTTACTAATGCAATTCTCTTATTTCTCAACTCTTTGATTTCACGAGGTAAAATCTGAATCAGTTCTTCAATATACGATAAATCTGATTGAATCTCGACCTCAATAGGGGAAATAACATGTGACAGATCAGATTAGTATCATCGAAGCATCGATACATGAAGTACATTATGTATCTTTTTTTAACCCAAGTGGTAAGGATAACTGATATGGTACTGGCCCAACTCGTTCGGTAATCTCGTATGCTCTGATGAATCTCGGACTCAACATTCCTTTTTGGCCGAATTAGAGTATTTTCTTCCACAGTAAGACTTTTAGAAACACTTTATCCTCGATCTGAAACTCAATATCTTTTTGTTTCAAATCCGCATATGATTTCTGTCTATCCGAAGCTGCTTTCAAACTATCACGAATTACTTTCACTTTCTCTTTAGTCTCTCTGACTAGATCAACACCGTAAATCTTATTCTCACTAAGCTAGTTCAGTACACGGTGTTCGATATTTACGGCTATATAGAGCCTCATATAGTGCCATTTTGTTACTCGATTGAAAGTTATTATTATAAGTAACTTCAATCCACGGTAAATACTTTTCCCAAGTACCTTTGAACTCAAGAATGCAATAGCGTAACATATCCTCAAGTATCTGTATAACTCACTCGGATTGACCATCTGTCTGCGGGTGAAATGCGGTACTGAAATGTAACTTTGTACCCAACGCTTCTTGCTGTTTCATCTAAAACTACAATGTAAACCTCTGATCTCATCTTTCTTTCTTGAAGATAGGGGTAAACTGGATACAAAATTCATAGTTACTCTATCCCATTTCCACTCAAAAATTATTACTAGCTGCAGTAAACCTGACGGTACTTGATGTTTAGTTTCGACTTGCTAACAAACCTAGCATTTCGAAACAAACTCTGAGATATCTCTTTTCATGCCATGCCACCAATAAAGCTGTTCCAAATCATTATACATTTTTTTGCTTCCTGGATGTATAGATAGGCGACTACTGTCTGCTTCATTTAAAATTTTCTGAATGAGCCAAAAAATTCTCAGTACATACTCTATCTCTGAATCTCAAACAGTCGACAAAATCAATTTGAAACTCTAAATAAGTGTTCAACTTGTATTAAGCTTGTTTTTCTTACAATTCATTATCAACTTTCTGAATTTCATAAATCTGCTGAAGACATAACGGTCTCGCTCTCATCTCAACTGCAACTGAACCATCATCAGAAAATTTTTAATTAAGTATTCAAAGCATGAAAGGCAAATAGGGATTTCTGTCTTAAAGCATCAACAATTACATTTGCTTTCTCTGGATGATACTCAACTATTAACTCGTAGCCTTTATTAATTCGAGCCATCTTCGTTGTTGCAAATTTAAATCTTCTATAATAGCGGGCTAGTTCCAAAAAACCAAATTCTCGTAGCTAAAACTCACATTTGCTAAACCTAGTAAACAACTGCTTGTCTCGAAGAATATTTAACACAATTCTTAGATGTTTGGCATGTTCAGATTGTAACACCCCTTACCCGCATCAGTCGCCAGAACAGGGTACGAGGCATTACTTCACCCAAACACAAACAATCATATCAACCTAAGTCATAAATTTCCATTCAAATTTAAAACTTTTCATATGTAATCATATTGTCCCTATTATAGGCCTACGAGGCTCAAAACATACATTGAGAGCGGTTTGCGACTAAACTGAGACCTTTGAAACATTTAGAAAAATTTCATGTTTTGGAGAGTCACACGCTCGTGTGGTTTAGGACATGCCCGTGTCCTCAACCCGTTTAACTATTTGTTTATGACGTCATGCACCATAAGGAGTCACACAGTCAAGTCACATGCCCATGTGCTAGGTCGTGTGGTGAATTTAATTTCTAAGAAGTAGGTGCAAAATTCACACGCCCTGGACGCCCATGTTCCAAGGCTGTGTCTTTCACACGGCTGAAACACACAGCCGTGTCTCTGCCTGTGTGTTTACTACTGGACATTTTGTTTTTAAAAACTAGGGTGCAGGGGACACACAGCCGGACTACACACCCATGGGGCTATCTGTGTGTCATACAGGGCCTAGACACACGCCTAGTGTGGACAAATATAAGGCTATTTACCAAGCCATTTGCCACCCTGAAACACAAGCACACTTACACCACTTCAAAGGCACATAACACAACATAAGTAAGCATTCAAACATCCCAAAATCAAGTCATCCACACATCATTCGTATACCACATCCATCATGCATATATCTCACACAATTAGCAACTTAAACATGCAAACTACCTCAATCATGAATAACATCATCATATACATACACCAAGTATCAATATTGGCCAACTTTTAATGGCTTCATACAAAATGATCATTCATCAAAATAATCCAACATACTTGGCCCTATCAAATATGACACATATAACAAAATAACCAAGTCCCCTATACATGCCATAACTCAAAATGTCAATAACTACATATACCAAAAGATAATTTGATAGTATGAGATGATCCTCCGATGTTCTCCCAATCTGAGTTAGCTTGATGACACTATAAGACAAGGGAAAAAAAAGATAGGAGTAAGATAAATAGCTTAGTAAGTTTATATGCAAATAATAAGCATTATAAACACACATTTAACATACAATTTAAATTATAACAATTTCATAGATACTATCAAAACCTTAAGATCACAACTTACTCATTCACAATCTTACCAATAGTCATCACATCACGAACTCATCTTTTAGGAGTTTCGCATACATACTTGTGCCAACCCTGACATAATCACTTGCACTCACACTTCGTTATTTCACTGAATCACCCGTTGAACCACTTGGAATTCTAAAGGATACTCGAATGTCTTGCACATAAGTGACACACTTTATTGTAGCCGAAGCTACCACTTATCACTTGTAGCCAAAGCTACCACTTATCATTTGTAACCGAAGCTACCAATTATCACTTATCACTTAAACACTAGGTTTCCTAGTGACATGTCACTTGTATCCTATTTGACTCTTAAGGTTCAATCAGGATCCTTCTCACTTTTCGAAGCTTGGTAGGTATACTGTAACACCCCTTACCCATATTCAATGACGAAATAGGGTATGAGGCATTATCAGAACACATACACTTGTAAACATATTAAACCGAGTCATAAAATTTCATCCAAATTAAAACATTTCAAATTTTTATCTTTGAGTCCCTAAATAGGGCCTACGAGGCCCAAAACATACTTTGGAAGTGGTTCGAGACTAAACCGAGAACTTTTGAAAGCATTGAAAAATTTAGAAAAAAAATAAAACAGAGGCACAAGCCCTGGGCACATGGTCGTGTGGTTGCCCGTGTGGCCAAAAGTAAGGCTATTTACCAAGCCCTATGCCACCCCAAAACACTTACAAATTTATACAAATTTATCATCAGACAACATGGTATTATTAAGCATTCAAACATCCACACTAAGACATCCACATACCATTTACAAACCACATTCATCATGCATAATCACACACAACCAATCACATTTACCACTCATAATTATCATACATTCACTCATCCAACACATGCAAGCATACACATCCTTGAAATGCATCATCATAGACTTATAACATAACAATTATTAGCCACATTAAATGGCCTTATACAACAATAGCCTTCAAATAGCATAGGCCAACATTCTAGGCCAACTTACAATAACATATACACACATAATCAAGTCCCTATACATGCCATATACTTAAAAATACTTGAAAATCATTGATACAATACCAATCAATAACTTGTTAGTGTGATAGAATCTCCGATGACCTCCCACTCGAGCTAATATCTGTGACACTATAGGAAAAAGGAATGGAAGGGGGTAAGCATTATAGCTTGGTAAGTAGGTATGTAAATAATAAGTAATTTATTAAAATGCTCTTATAAATCTTCACAATACATTCTCAAGATAATACAATCATAGTTGCACAAAGTTCCACTATTCACTTATGTTCATATCAAGTTGTCTAAGCAAGTCATAGTCACTAAATTATTTCTATTTGGAGCTACAAAACTCCAAATTAAGATCTAATAATTTTCCATAAAACTAGACTCACATATATTCTTACCATAAAATTTTTAGAATTTTTTGTTTAGCTAATAAATACAGTTTATTCATTAAAATCACCCCTTTTCCACTGTTCGACAATTGTGACCCCTCTTCACTAAAAACTAATTATCTCCTCGTACAGAATTTGGATGATGTTCTTGTTTGTTTCTCTTGAAAATAAACTTATTAATGATTTTAAGCAAATAAATTTTAACCCATAATTATTTTTGTACAATTTTTGATTATTTTCCCAATTCAGAACAGAGGATTACGAAATCATTTTGACATTGTCTCACTAAAACTCAAATATCTCATAATATGAAATTCTTTTGCTTATTTTATTTCTTTTATGTGAAAATAGACTCAATTAGATTTAATTCCATATCTCATTAAACCTATAATTCAACTTCCATCATTTTTGGTGATTTTTCAAATTCACACAACTGTTGCTGTCCAAAACTGTTTTATTTCAAATTTCAGTCTTTCATGAAACATCAGAAAAATTTCCTCAACATTCAATAACAAAATTCAACTTGAATGCATGATACAAGACTTTATCACTTCACTTACTCCTTTGCAATCTTACCACATTTTGATCTCATACTGAGCACATTGCTCATGGGTATACACATACAAATACCTGCACTTAACCATCATATGATCACATTCATTTTCACTTGTTATTTTCCCATTGAACTCATCAGAATATTAATAGATACACAGTGGTTCCATACATAGCACCACCCCTCTGATCAATGCTATTTGGTACACATAGTAGCCTGCACTTAGTACTACACATGTGACTAATATTGTTGGGTACACATAGTAGCTTGCATTGGTACTACACATGTGACCAATAGCATCCTATACACGTAGTAGCCTGCACATAGTACTACACATGAGTTCTCATGACATGTCATTCGTATCCCTTTTCTATTCTGAAAGTTTATCTTGGAATTTCGCACTTATTCTCACTTTGTCAATTTCATCCATAGTTAATCACAATTCACCATTTTACATCAAATAGGCATTCAATATCCAACCACATCTCATATAATATGATAAAATATTACACAATAAATAAAAAACGATGTGTTATTTACATGCAAACTTACCTCAGCAGCACAATCGGTAAAAAGGACTTATTCGTCAATTTCTCATTTTTCCCTCGTTCTAAGTCCGAATCTCGTTTTACTTGATCTATAACAACACATTTAACTCATTTATTCATTATACTACTCAAATTAGCCTAAATTCACATTTTTGGAAAAAATACATTTTTGCCCCTAAATTTTTTCATATTTACACTTTTGCCCCTAGGCTCAAAAAATGAATTTTATTCAATTGTTTTGCATTTTAGGCCTAGCCGAACCATTTTCATAACTATAGCAGTTCACAATTTCCACTAAATCACACTCTTATGACCAATTTTATAACTTTTACAAATTAGTCCTTTTGGACATTTTCACCGAAAATCACATAGTAAAAGTCGTTTCTCTAACCATAAACATGCATTTTCTACCATTGAACATCAAAATGCACACATATTCATCATGGGTCAAAACCCTAGACTTTAACCATATCTCAAATTAATGGTAGAAATTTGTAGATCATGTTACAAGGATTTCAAAAACGTAAAAATCATTAAAAACGGGGCTAGAACGGACTTACAATCGAGCTTGGAAGCTTGAAAAATCCTAGCCATGGTTTCCCTTTGAGAAATTCAGCCATGGGGTTGAAGATGGACAAAAATTGGCTTTTAATTTTGTTTGAATGACCAAAATGCCCCTAAATTAAAAATATTCTATTTCACCTATTTCATGTCCATTTTTGTCCAAAAAATTAACCAATGGTCTAATTACCATTTAAGGGCCTTCAATTTAAAATTTCATAGCAATTTGATACTTCTAGCTTCTACAACTCAAGTTTTGCACTTTTTACAATTTAATCCTTTTAATTAAATTGAGTGCCCAAATGTCAAAATTTTCAAACGAGATTTTCGTGAAATCATTCCTTGAAATTGTAAACCATAAAAATATAATAAAAATTAAATATTCCTTGTCAGATTTGTGGTCTCAAAACTACTGTTCTGACTAAGTCCAAAACTGGGCAGTTACAACTCTCCCCCTTTAAGGATTTTCGTCCTCGAAAATCTTACCAGAAGAAGTTGCTTTCAACTCTCATGAAACATTTTCACTAACCTTCCAAAATCACAAATCGACTTAACCTCGTATATCTCTTTAAACTTTAGCACATAGTGCCGGAGAACATTGTCAAAATCTGAATTGCTCTCTCGGGAATACATATACTCAGTAATATATCAAATAAGAACTCTATACATACTGAAATGATCATACAGATCTTTGCCAAACAATCAACCACAATCAAAATAACATCTTCCTTTTTGGAGATTATGACAATCCTGATACGAAACTTATGGTAACTCTATCTCATCATCACTCCCGTACTATCCCTAACTATATTAGTCCTAAACACACTTGATTTTGGCTTACTTGATAACAAATAGACATCTGAACATAAACTCAAATATACCGTGATACATACTCGATCACCAAAACATCTACTCATTTGAAATAATAGAGATCCTGACAATTCCTCAGAGAAAACCAAAAGGAAAAGAAACGCTGTTCATACCTTCGTCAACTCTTTATCTCTGACGTAACGAAATAGGATACCAATGGAAGATAGAAGAATACCAATCCTAAATTAATCAGAGCAACAATGCTTTCATCAGAAAAGAAGCAACCACAAATACCTCTAAGAATGCAAGAATATATAGAATACCCAGAAGAGATAGTCATAATCTACTCAACTATAACGGTTATACTTAAACATCTTTACACTTCAAACATCGTTCTTTTGACTAATTCTATCATCACTAATTCCATAGTATTCCATTCATTAACAAAAATCAATTCAAAAGAATTCCCGATAAGTACAGTCTTTAGACATCATACCTGAATGAATCGATTAGCTGAGATTAACTTCTCCTCTAACCGTGGCATTGCTTAATATGAATAATCTCTAGAACAATCTGGTATCTCTTCCAAAACTATATTCACTTGCCAAACTATTCTCAACTCTGACTATATTCTAGTTATTCCATGTAACACCCCTAACCCAGATTCGTCGCTGGGGCGGGTTACGAGGCATTAACGGCCGATACTTAACTGTCACATAATCACCACCTCATGTGTTCAATGGTTAATCACAAGGTTATATAACTAGAATCGAATAATTAATACAATAAAATTTTTGGAATGTCTACAATGCTCTTACTAAGAATAAAACCCATCCGGTCAGAATGGCTCAAACCCATCCAAGTATTAACGAACAGAACATATGATCATGAACAAATAAAGATACTCTGTATATGTATGTTAGTTCGATTGTAACGTGAACATAAAAAAAACCCCTTGGAAACATTTATTAGACCAAACATTAATATTAAGGATAGCATGTCACTATTATTAATCAATCATGAATTGTTAATAAGGAGGTTATTAATTTCGTTCATTTAGTCCACAATTTAATCCATATTAAACAAGTCAAAATCATAAGAATTATTCGTTGACTGTTCATTCCTCTTAATCAAGTTATGCTTATCTAATTATGCAAAGAACAAATGTCACTATTCGGCCATGAACTGCATTATAAATCATGGACATTGCAAGCTAAATTAATACATAAAAAAATATATATGTAATAGCTACTTTGACTTAATCTGAAAAACATCAACTCAATCTACCAGGGTTCTGTCATTTATTCAATAATTCATCAGCCTTACTCACTATAATCACATTTTTTTATAGCAAATAATAAATACATAAATCTTGACATTCATGCATAAATCATAACCAGCATATCTAGGCCTGACATGTTTCGCATGTACATATATGCATGATATACAAAGCATAAAACCCATATTGCATTTGACTAGTATGTATAAATTTAACTAATATGATATGACCGAATGGCATACATAAATATTGTAGCATGAATTTACACGTGGGCATCAATTTATGAGTGTACATAAGTCCTAATGTGACTTAGGATGTGCATAACATATCTTAGCTTATTTATCATGCATTATGAATCCTTAGCCGAATGCCCAAACCTATATATATATATATATAAATATAACTAAATGAGTCATTTGCATTTCAACCAAGATCATCAATCAACCACATATTATAATGCATAATATAATACATGACCGACCGTAACTCATTACTTTATAGTCCAAAATGGAAATTCCTATTATAATTCCACAAATCAAAGCTAGGCTTAAACATTAGGCCAGTCTCGCATGGCCATTATACATTTGCCCTTCTAAATAATTCAGCCCCAAAAACTAACTTATACATGCCATATTTCTAGATCAGTTTATAAGATACCAAAATAGCTGATAGTGCGATGAACTTGCTGATTGTCCCTCAAGCTTGAAGCTTAACTCCCAATAATCTATAAAACAAAATAAATAAACATACAGGGTAAGCTAACTCAGCTTAGTAAGTCACAAATAAATATTCAATACGATGACAATTAATCCTCAGAGATAAAAAATATAATATTACGCTCAAATAAATAATTTGGCTATTGAAAAAGAATTTATAATCATGTACTGCCCATGTATCTAATTCCCTTTGACCGAATGCCCATCTTATAACATCATATATATTTTCCACTTACAATATTATTATCATACACATGGCCGTATATACTTCCTTACCTGGACACATTCATAAATCTCATTTCATTGTACATATAATCGTATTTTAAACCCTAGTAGCTCAACGTACTTCAATCGTTATTACAATCATAATTTCACTTCATGCTATCAAATAATTTCCATTAGGCCGAATGTAACCTTCCTCTCATATACACATAATTTTCATATGTCACTTTCAAAGCTCACCTTATGTCTTGATAACCAACTTACCTTATTTCGTAGAGATTCAATTGCCATGTATCCAACTCCTTCTAGTCTAATTAAATATTTATGAATCAATATGCTTTAAAAAAAATCGTCAACCTCGCACACCTAGTGCCATATACCAGTAACGTATCGCAGACTTAGTGCCATTACATTAATATCATCTCACACTTAGTGCTAAAGTCTCGTGACGTATCGTACACTCAGTGCCGTCACTTTATTTCTCATACACTTGATGTTAAATTTCATCAAATCAGTTTTACATATAAATTTTATGTTTTTGAAACCAACATATAAATTTCACGCTTAATTACTTATATAACAGTACAATTATACTTATAACTTACCTCGGATGATATAAAACGAAATGGAACGGCTAGTCGACCACCTTCGTTTTCCCCGGTCCAACTTTGATTTTCTTGGTTCTTGATCTAAACACATACAAATTAAGCTCATTCACACATGTTCTCATTCAATTTAGTCCAAAAACACACAAATGGGTAAATTACCATTTTATCCCTGACATTTACATTTTTTTAATTTAGTCCCTATTGCACAAAACACAAAATAAGAAAAATTTAACAATATCTTGCTTAGGCCGAATACTCCTAGCACACATATAAGTCCATATGTTTCACCAATTTCACATTTTAGTCCCTTAGATTTTTTTTTTTTGCGATTAAGTCTTAATTACTCAAAATTATCAAAAATTCCAATACAACATATGTAAACCCAACCTTTATCTTTCATAATTCATCAACAACCAACAAAAATCACAAGCTCTCATCAATGGAATAACTCAAAATATTCACCAAAATAAAAAATTCAAGCACGAGTTTGGTAGTACTCAAAGCAACGATCTCAAAAATGTAAAAATTATCAAAAACCAAGCTAGGACTTACCTTGAATTAAGCTTGGAAGTGTACGAACCCTAGCTTTATGTTTTCCTCTTTTCTTTGTTTTATGTTCGGCAATGAAGAGAGAAAATTATGAATGAAAGTTTTATGATATGTTTTGTATCACTATAATAACTCAAATTATTGGTTTCCTATTTTGCCACTAATGAATTTAGAACCCATACTTATATAATAAGCACATAATCGTCCATCTTACTTATGCGTGCTTAACTTACAAATATTTTATTATATGTTTTATCAATATACGTATATATGTATTTAATGCCGTACACTAGCATATATACATACAATAAAAGAAAATGGACTTTCTACATATAAAATGTTTCCACTTAAGAAGCCAACCCCAATTTAGTCCCTACTATTAGAACTAACCAATTTTCAATTTAAGCGTTTAAGTCCTTGTTTCTAAATCGGATACCTAAATGACAAAATTAAATCACGAAAATTTCACAGATATAAATTCACACAAAATAAACACACAAAAAAAAAGAAAAAATTTTAAAATATTTTTCTAACTCGAATTTGTGGTCCCAAAACCACCGTTACGATTAGGGTCTAAATCGGGTTGTTACATTCCGCTATTGAACTCTTTAGTCTTGTACTTGTGAGTTCATTCAACATAAATCTCATGAAATCTTATTACAAAATACCACATTGGTAAGGGGATGAGGTCGTAAAGCCTCTAATTTGACTCTCATAAATACACACATATGACTTAGCATTTATCATCCACATAATATCGTCATAATTACATATTTTAGTTCAAGCAAATTAACATATATATTCATGTTACAAGAACTTTCCAATTATTTTATTCAAACAAATGCATATAAACACATATTCCATCGATTTGAGTGAGATTACTTATCACGTTCACTTAATCAAATAAGTTAGGTACATAACATCATATGGATATCAAACAAGTATGAGTGAGCTTATCACAATATAAACTTTCATTTCATTTCACTTTTCCATATTTCTCAACATATGTATGTTTCACTTTATACTTAATCACATATATATCATGAACTTTTATTTTGACCTTTCTGAGTTTCGTCTTATCACAAACACATTTTCAAACATCTTAATATCACTTTTGGCCATATCGAAAGTAGCTCGGTTGGAAAGCATTTTTGTCTCAAAAGAACAATTTCGTCAAGATCGGGAGATATCACACTATCACAAGTAGTAATATGGAATGTATAGCTAGACACAGATATGCTATGTTAGTCCGAGAATCCACTAAACCATAGCTCTGATACCACTAAATGTAATACCCATTACCTGTATTTAATGCCAGAATAGGGTACGAAGCATTACCGGAACACATTCACTTTGAAACGTATTAAACCGAGTCATAAAATTCATCCAAATTAAAACATTTCAAATTTTTATCTGTGAGTCCCTAAATAGGGCATGCGAGGCCCAAAACAAACTTTGGAAGTGGTCCGGGACTAAATCGAGAACTTTTGAATGCATTCAAAATTTTTTAAAAAAAATAAAATAGAGGCACACGCCTTGGGCACATGGTCGTGTGGCTGCCCGTGTGGCCAAAAGTAAGGCTCTTTACCAAGCCCTTTGCCAACCCAAAACACTTATACACCTATACAAATTTATCATCACACAACATGGTATTATTAAGCATTCAAACATCTACACTAGGACATCCACATACCATTTACAAACCACATTCATCATGCATAATCACACACAACCAATCACATTTACCACTAATAATTATCACAAATTTACTCATCTAACACATGCAAGCATACACATCCTTGAAATGCATCATCATAGACTTATAACATAACAATTATTAGCCACATTAAAATGCCTAGCCACATTAAAATGCCTTATACAACAATAGCCTTCAAATAGCATAGGCTAACATTCTAGGCCAACTCACAATAACATATACACACAAAATCAAGTCGCTATACATGCCATAGACTTAAAAATACTTAAAAATCATTGATACAATACCAATCAATAACTTGTTAGTGTAATAGAATCTCTGACGACCTCTAACTCGAGTTAGCATTTGTGACACTATAGGAAAAAAGAATGGAAGGGGTAAGCATTATAGCTTAGTAAGTAGGTATGTAAATAATAAGTAATTTATTAACATGCTCTTATAAATCTTCAGAATATGTTCTGAAGATAATACAATCATAATTGCCCAAAGTTCCACTATTCACTTATGTTCATATCAAGCTGTCTAAGCAAGTTATCATCACTAAATTAATTATATCTGGAGCTACGGAAATCCAAATTAAGATCAACTAATTTTCCATGAAACTAGACTCACATATCTTCTTACCATAAAATTTTAAGAATTTTTGGTTTAGCCAATAAATACAGTTTATTCATTAAATTCACACCTGTTCCGTTGTCCTATAGTTCCGACCCCTCTTCACTAAAATTAATAATCTCCTGGTACACTATTTCTATGATGTTCTTGTTTGTATCTCTTGAAAATAGACTCATTATGGATTTTAAGCATATAAATTATAACCCATAATTATTTTTTTTACAATTTTTAATTATTTTCCCAATTCAGAACAAGGGATTTCAAAATCATTCTAACCCAGTCTCACTAAAACTCAAATATCTCATAATATAAAATTATTTTTGTTACGTTGTTTCTTTTATGTGAAAATAGACTCAAGTAGCTTTAATTTCATATCTTATTCAACCTCTAATTCAATTTCCACCATTTTTGGTGATTTTTCAAAATCACAGAATTGTTGCTGTTCCAAAACTATTTTATTTCAAATTTCACTCTTTCATGAAACATCATAACTATATCCTCAACATTCAATAACAAAATTCAACTTGCATGCATGATACAAGACTTTATCACCTCACTTACTACTTTGCAACCTTACCACATTTCGGTCTGATACTGAGCGCATTGCTCATGGGTATACACATATAAATACCTGCACTTAACCATCATATGAACACATTCATTTTCACTTAGTTATTTTCCCGTTGAAATCATCGTATTATTAAAAGATACACGATGGTTCCGTACATAGTACCACCGTTATGATCAATGCTATCCGATACACATAGTAGCCTGCACATAGTATATTCACGTGACCATAACTATTTCATACTCGTAGTAGCCTGCACATAGTACTACACATGAGTTCTCATGACACGTCCTTCGTATCCCTTTTCTATTCCGAAAGTTCATCTGGGAATTTCTCACTTATTCTCACTTTGTCAATTTCATCCATAGTTAATCACAATTCACCATTTTACATCAAATAGTCATTCAATATCCAACCACATCTCATACAATATGATAAAATATTATAACATAAATAAAACCGATGTATTATTTACATACAAACTTACGTCGGTAGCATAATCGGTAAAAAGGACTTATTCGTCAATTTTTTTGCTTTTCCCCCGTTCTAAGTCCGAATCTCGTTTTCCTTGATCTATAACAACACATTTAACTCATTTATTCATCATGCTGCTCAAATTAGCCTAAATTCACATTTTAGCAAAATTTACTTTTTTTGCCCCTAAACTTTTTCATATTTACACTGTAACACCCTTAACCCGTATCCATCGCCAGAATGGGTTACGAGGTATTACCAAACAAAACACAGCTTTCAAATTATCACAAACATAATTAGGCGTATAGTTCAAATACCAAGCAATTATAAACATAAATAATCAATTAAATATTATTATTGATTATTTATTAACATTTTAATCAAGGTATGTCTAATATAAAATCATAAAAAGAATGTCAAATATAGCATTATGGCACAAATCATATGTGCATATCAAATTCATTGAAAAATAATTCAAATCAATTAATGGAAGTATAAAATATAAAAGAGTACAAGAACCAAATTTTGCATACAAACCATTATGACTTTATAACATTAAAATCACTATTCATTTGGTCACTCTTATAAGTTGTTAGCCGAATATACACATGCTTTTCATTTCAAAGGACATTTCGTTACCAAACTAAAATCAATTACAAAGCTAGTTGATTCAATTAAGGATTTCATACATGAAATTTTTAAAGCATGCGTATTCGAAATACATACCAACCTTACCCTACCTCATTCGGCATAAAAAAATTTTAATACAAATAATATCCAAGTGTCCGATTCAAATATAAATAAATTTACTATACATATGGTCATTTTTAATACTTATGCCGATTATGAAAGTTCTATTTCACCATTACGAAATTTTGCATGAAATCAATCCACTAAGAACCATGATTTATCTTTTACCTCATTAAAACATAATTATGCTAATTCACATGAAACCATATGTATACATAATAAAATTTTGTATCCCATGTAACGTATTGATCATGTATACCATAACCACATGAACATAGATATAAAAGCTCAACTCAAATAACCTATTTTGCATATAATCTATTTGTACAATCATGTCTAAAACATCATACATGCTCATGAATTAAGTCAAATTAAAGTAAATATAAATACATAGATATAAACATGAATGCAAACTTGCTATTACGAACAGACAGCAATTAACCCATCCACAAGTGATCAAACATTTGAGCATTCATATGATATAACATCATTACCGAAACTCATAGCCAAGTCTTAACCAAAGATACTAACAAAGATTCACACGCATTTATACATATCATAACTGAATATCTAACCTACTATATTCATTTCACAAATTCAACACTTAGCCAACTCATCACCCATTAGTATTTATATATCAATCACCTAACCAAATCACCAAGATCATATTCAAATCCACACCACCATCATTCACACATAGCACACATAAAAATTATACTTGAGATAGCATATACTAATAATTCAACTTAGCCATTTTCACATGGCACATTATATACACATCCAAAATCGGACAAAAATACATATTAGCCTATACATGCCATATGTTCGAATTAAAACTTTTAAATGTACCGAAAATAGACGATAGTGTGATTGACTTTACTGACGATCCCCGAGCACATAACGATCTCCAAAATCTATAAAACAGAGACAAACACATATATACACAAAGTAAGCCGCCATAGCTAAGTAAGTCTTAAGCAATTACATAATAACATATACATAATACTATTATATTACCAAGGCTGATTTAATATAATCACAATCAAAAACATATAATCATATCTATAATTCATAATCCATTCATAACTTTCACATTCCATAGTCTTAAAGATGAATACCCATATATTCAATAATAGATTCATCATTTATATCCAAAATCACATTCTCATCTCAAAACCAACATATATATATATACATTTATACAAATATAAATAAATATCACATTTTAGTTTCATATGTATACATCACTTGGCCGGATATAATCTTGCATTTTATACACATGTAATTCACATTATAACATGTATAATACATAACTTCATTTTAACTACCAAAACTTACCTTATTTTCAAGTAAGCAAATACTATTACGTACCTGTTCACTTTAACTCATTAATCACATTCGATACTACATCAGCATAAAGCCTACTAGGTGTAAAGCCTATTATAATACACTGGCATAAAAGTCTGCTAGGCTCAAATCCTGATATATTACACCGGCACGAATCCTGCTAGGCATAAAGCCTGATATAATTCACCGGCCTGAAGCCTGCTAGGCTCAAAGCCTGATATAATTCACCGGCCTGAAGCCTGCTAGGCTCAAAGCCTGATATATTACATCGGCACGAAGCCTGCTAGGCATAGAGCCCGAATATCACTGATACAAAGACGATCTTACACATAATTCATATATCAAAAATCCTAATTATTCTTTAAGGTTCACTCGGAGCTTTTCGATGTCATATCTCAGTTGAATCGAACTTGTACCCAAATCTCATAAGCATTTATACATTCGGCTATAGCTTATAAAAATTCATACATTTAAATTTAGCATATAAAGTTCATATACATTCAAATTTAACGACGTTTATTTGCTTATAGACTTACCTCGGATATCGACAGACGATATAGATCGGCTATTCATCTATTTTTGTTTTCTCTCGATCCAAGTCCGATTCCTTTAGTTCTTGATCTATAAAATTTCAAATTAAGCTTATTCAAAAACAATTTCATTCAATTAAATCCAACAACACATAAATGGACAAATCACCATTTTGCTCCTAACATTTTACACTTTTTACAAATTAGTCTAATTTGTATAAAACACAAAATACATAAAATCTTAATACATCATGCTTGGGCCGAATGTTTCATCTAGTACATAAAAATACACACATTTCATTTATTTTACATTTTAGTCCCTCAATTTATTATTTTTGCAATTAAGCCCTAATTACTCAAATTTATCAAAATTTCCAATAAAATACATATTAACCCAAAACTTAACTTCCATATTTTATTTTCAAACACCACAAAACAAATTATTCATCAATGGCATATCTTAAAATACTCATCAAAATAAAAAAAATTCAAGCATGGGTTGGGTAGTATTCAAAGCAACGATCTCAAAAACGTAAAAATTAACAAAAACTGAGCTAAAACTTACCTTGGATCAAGGTTCAAAAGTGCCGAACCCTAAGCTTCTTTATTTCTTTTTCTTTTCTTTTTGTTTCAGTCATAAGAAAAATGAAGAACATGGCTTTAATTATTTTATGTTTTATGATATATTAACATATTATGCAATTTACATTTTTAACCTTTACTAATTAATATGAAAACTATATAATATAAGTCTAATGCCGTCCATTCATATATTCAATGTCATATTTGCAACATAAAACCTCCATATTAAAAGAACATTCACTATTCAGCCCTTCTAAAAATAACCACTAAATTTTTAGTTTATGCGATTAAGACCTTTTATTAAATCGGGCATCGAATGTCGAAATTTAAACACGAAAATTTCACACATGCAAATTCAGACAAATTAAACACAGAAAATAATATTAAATATTTTTCTAACTTGGATTCGTGGTCCCGAAACCACCGTTCTGATTAGGGTCAAAATCGGGCTGTCATATACACTTTTGCCCCTAGGCCCAAAAAATGAAATTTATTCAATTTCTTTTCATTTTAGGCCTAGCCGGACCATTTTCATAACTATAGCAGTTCACAATTTCCACTAAATCACACTCTTATGACCAATTTTATAACTTTTACAAATTAGTCCTTTTAGACATTTTCGCTGAAAATCACATAGTAAAAGTTGTTTCTCTAACCATAAACATGCATTTTCTACCATTAAACATCAAAATACACACATATTCATCATGCGTCAAAACCTTAGACTTTAACCATATCTCAAATTAATGGTAGAAATAGGTAGATCATGTTACAAGGATTTCAAAAATGTAAAAAAAAATTAAAAACGGGGCTAGAATGGACTTACTATCAAGCTTGGAAGCTTGAAAAACCCTAGCCATGGTTTCCCCTTGAGAAATTCGGCCATGGGGTTGAAGATTGACAAAAATTGGCTTTTAATTTTGTTTATTTAGTCATTTAATCACTGAATGACCAAAACGCCCCTAACTTAAAAATATTCTATTTCACCTATTTCGTGTCCATTTTTGTCCAACAAATTAACCAATGGTCTAATTACCATTTAAGGACCTTCAATTTAAAATTTCATAGCAATTTGACACCTCTAGCTTCTAGAACTCAAGTTTTGCACTTTTTATAATTTAATCCTTTTAACAAAATTGAGTGCCCAAACGTCAAAATGTTCGAACGAGATTTTCGAAAAATCATTTTGTGAAATTGTATACCATAAAAATAAAAATACAATAAAAATTTCCTCGTCGGGTTTGTGGTCCTGAAACTACTGTTCTGACTAGTTCTAAAATCGAGCTGTTACATATACACATTCAAATAGTTAATCAAAAAGCATACTATTGTTAAAGTATTCAAAAACATAATATAGCAATGTATTTTTTACATACAAACTTACCTCGGTCCAAAATTATAAGTTATTCGATTTAATCCAAAATCTTTTCCTTTCCCGATCAAGGTCGATTCCTCATCTTTCTCTATCTATAATACCAAATTTAACTTATTTAATTATCACATTACTCAAGTCGGTCCAAAAATCACAATACGGAAAAATTACATTTTGCCCCTAAAGTTTGACATATTTACACTTTAGTCCCTAGGCTCGTATAACGAAATATACTCATTTCCTTTATTACCCAAGCCTAACTGACACTTATACATACTCATAACAACCCATATTTTACATGTAACACCCCAAACCTGGCCTAGACGTTATGGCCAGATCTGGTGTGTCACATGGACAATTGGCTAAGCTTTGATCTTCTTTTAATAAAACGTTATGTTGATTGTAGTAAAACCGTATTTAACAACTTATAATTAAGAAACATTATTAGTTTTAAAAACTGTATCTATGAAGTTCACGTTTTAAAAGATCTTATTATTGTGTTATCGTTGTTAAGTTATCCATTCGTTACGTATTGCATGTTTAAAAACGTTTGATTAAGCTTGAAAAGCCCGCACAAACTAGTGTACCATTGTAGAAACAAGTAATAAAGAAAAGCTAAAAAAAATACCCGAGCGGCGTTATTACAACTTAAAACTGAAAAGAAAAATTATAAATAAATTAAATTTAGGGAAACATTAAAAACCGGAAGCATGAATCACGTGGTCACCCCGAATCTCTCGCAGCTCCAAGTCCTCTATGGTTGGGGGTTACTTGCATGGATGGAAATGAGAGGGTGAGTTTGTGAAAACTTAGTATGTAATGAAACCCAACCAGTGTTAAAGACCAAACAAACTCAGTCTAGGCCGAAGCCCTATTCAGATACAGGTTAAACTAGCCTTGGCCCTTTTCAAAAATAGAGTGGGCCTTGGGCCCATTACAGAAATAGATTAGAGTATCTATATATATATGCATGTATGCACAGCCCAAGCCCAGTCCAGCCCTACACACCACCCGTACCAGCCCTACACACCATGTGGGGAATAAGTCAACCCACCTAGCCTTACACACCACAGTCGCAGCAAAGCTGTTAATACAGAAATCATGGTAAAGCCACCAGAACAGTAATACAAGGCAAAGCCTCTAAGCAGATTACGTGGCAATACCACTTTTAGCACTTCCTCCGTATCCATAACCCAACCCCATGCAAATTAGAGTACTACATGACATGGCATACAGAATATCAGATATAGTAACATGCAAATCAGTCAGCTATTTCTAGGGGAAAAACAATTATTTAGCATCTAGGGGTAAAATGGTAATTTCCACCCTTCAGGGGTATTTTGGTAATTTAGCTTTGTCTCTAAGTTTCATGTTTAATACAACCTTCTAATAGGCCTAACGTCGGTCTGAGTGACTCAAATAGCCTATTTATTCATACAGTGCCATCGAGCCCTAAAACCCCTAATGAGCCCAAGGGAGCCCACATGCTACTGTGGCCCGCTAGGTCTAAGTTTTACACATATTATCGTAGATTTAAATTCAGTTTATCACAGATCACTTACCGCATACTTTTACCCCTATTGGTCCGTAAGCTCATTGGGCCTAATTTCGACCCATTGAGGCCCAAAACAATCTAAGTGCACGAAAACGCGCACGGCAACCCTTATCGTCCCTTATTCTAGATTCACAATTTCGAGCTGACCCACGAGCGTTCACATGCTCTCAAGTCAAAGAAATGCTGGCATTTCGGCATTTTAGCTTTTCAGTTTTTGCCGATCTAAGCTACTAGAGGGTGTCGTTACACACCTGTTTGCGAACTACGTCGAGATCCCGCGAACGATTAACCTAGAACTGTTTAACCACATGTCAAACCACAATCCAAACGAATCAATCAACATCACCTTAACTTACTTATTCAGCCACCACTAAAATATCACCATCACTTACCTTTTCCAAAATCTAACAAATAGATCTAGATTGCTACGATGCCCCTAGCCTCCAACCGCTCCTCACGAGATCGCCCTTTACCACACTAATACACACAAGAACCAAAAAGAAAGGGACTAAAATAGATGTTCGACAAAGGGGTCAAAATTGGTAGCAACCATGGAGAGATAGGGGTTTTCGGCTTTTCTTAATTCACAAGAATATGAGAGAAAAGATTAAGGTACTTACCACAGGAATTTGCTAGATTGATTTGATATCGCTAGGAGTTATTTCCACCACTCTAAGCCCAAATCTACACTCGATCTAATTGAAACACAAGGGAAGAAGAAGAATGGATCAAATGGGTTGGAAGAACAACAGAGAAAGGAGAAGGATTCGGTTTTGAGAAGAGAACACTAGAGAGAGTTGAGGTTTCGATTTTAGAAGAAAAGGTGAAAGAAGAAGAGAAGAAGTTGGGAAAAGGTTTTGGCTTTTTCAGAGTAGAGATGAGAAAAGGTGCGGTCAAAGAAGAAATCGACTAGAAGAAGACCAAATGGTTCGGGTTTCAGCTTTTTGAGGCAATCGACCAAGAAGAATCCTAGGTGAGTCGATTTCAGTAAATGAAGAAAAGAAGAAAAAAAGAATAAGGAGGTAGGTTTGGCCCTAGTGTAGTCGGCCAAAAGAAGCTTTGGGTTTAGGGGCTTTCGGCTTTTGAAGAAAGAATAGAGGAGGGGAAGAATTTTCAACACACTCCCTCTCACTAACCCGAATGCACAAAGTGTTCCCGAAACGCGAATTCCAAAAAACCTAAAAAGGAGAAATTGGCACCCATACTCCCTACTTTGCCGAAAATACACACCAATGGCTAGAAGCCAAATTTTGCCCTCCAACAATCCCACAATCGGCCAACTCCTGCTCCCCATTCAAAATTCCTAAATTTTCTCCTTGATAAACTCCCCTTATCACTTCTCAACCTAATTACATGAGCAGCTTAAACTCTTTCCCGCAGTATTCCACTCCAAATACAACTCCAACCTTGTCCATGCAGCAAAATTAAAGGATTTCGCCCTCGAGGGGATTTGAACCTTAGCCCCTTCCCAAGTTACCACACGCCACCTCCATGTGTTTTAAGCGGCACCACCTTGCCACTTTATCACAGGCTTTCTTGTGCCTTAAAACACAAACATTAATTTAAAAACCCACATTGCCAAAGTCCATTCTCACCTAAGGCCAAAAATTAAAATTCTGCCAAGCCTTAAACTTAAACCTAGGCTTCCTAAAGGTCCAATAAACACACCCAAAGCATAACTCAACACATCCAGACATGCACAAATAAATTCAAGCAAAATTTAAAAACCTTAAAATTTAGGGCGTTACAACTCTACCCCCTTAAAGAAATTTCGGCCTCGAAATTTTACCTGGTCCAAACAAGTGAGGGTATTGTTGATGTATCGCCTCCTCCGGCTCCCACGTGGCTTCTTCTCTACTGTGATTACGCCAAAGCACTTTTACCAAAGGGATTGATTTCTTTCTTAACATCTTGACATCACGGTCCAAAATCTGCACAGGCTCTTCCTCGAAAGTCAGATCAGACTTAACTTCAATTTCCTCAACTGGTACAATGTGGGAAGGATGAAACTGATATCGTCTCAACATGGAGACATGGAAGACATCATGAATCTGATCCAACTCCAGAGGTTATTCCAGTTGATATGCTATCGGACCCACCCGTTTAAGAACTTGATAGGGCCTGATAAACTACAGACTTAATTTTCCCTTCTTCCCGAACCTTAATATTTTCTTCCAAGGTGAGACTTTCAAGAATACCAAATCTCCCACAGAGTACTCAATTTCCTTATGTTTCAAGTTGGCATAAGATTTCTAACTATCAGATGCCTCTTTTAATCGATCCCTAATCAGCTTGACCTTATTTTCTGTATCCGCTACTAATTCTAGTCCAAGAACCTGACGTTCCCCCAATTATGTCCAACAAGTAGGCGTACGACACCTACGCCTATACAATGTCTCATATGGTGCCATTCGAATACTCGCTTGGTAACTATTCTTGTATGCAAACTCCGCTAACGGCAAGTAATCTTCCCAGCTACCTCAAAAATCGATAATACACCCTCTCAACATGTCTTCTAAAACCTGAATCACCCTTTCTGACTGTCCATCCGTCTGAGGGTGAAAAGTAGTGTTGAAGTCTAGCTGTGTACCCAACGCTATATGCAACTTCTGCTAGAATTAAGATTGAAACCTAGGGTCCTGATCAGAAATATTTAGAACTGGCACTCTATGAAGTCGCTCTATCTTCGCTACATACAACTTTGCCAATTTTTGAAGTGAATAATTGGTTCAGACGAGTATAAAATGAGCAGATTTGGTCAGCCTATCCACAATCACCCAAACTGAGTCTTTCTTGGTAGGTGTCAAGGGTAGCCCATTAACAAAGTCCATCGTTACCCTTTCCTACTTCCAAAGTGGAATCTTCCTCAGTTGTAGAAGTCTAGAAGGCAATTGATGCTCAACCTTCACCTGCTGGCATGTCAGATACTTACCCACAAACTCTGTTACTTCCCGCTTAAGTCCAGCCCACCAATACAGTTCCTGTAAATCTCGATACAGCTTATTCCCACTAGGATGCGTGGCACAAAGACCGTCATGAGCCTCTTGCAGTATAGATTGCATTAAACCACAGTCCCTTAGGACACAAACTCTCCCACAGAAACACAAGATCCCTTCATTATTCAGACCAAAATCAGAAGTTCCACCCTCTTCAACCAGTCGAAACCGCGGAGCCAATGACTCATCCAATAATTGCTTCCCCTTAATTTGCTCCATCCAAGTCGGCCTTACTTGCAACTCAGCTAGCAAGCTACCATCATCATACAAACTAAGACGAGCAAACATCGCTCTCAGCTTAGTTACAGCTCTTCGACTCAGTGCATCAACTACAACATTAACTTTGCCTGGGTGATACTCAATAGAACAGTCATAATCCTTAAGCAACTCTATCCATCTTTGTTGCCTAAGGTTCAACTCCTTCTGAGTCAATAAATATTTGAGGCTCTTTTAATACATATATATGATACACTTTTCCCCATACAAGTAGTGCCTCCAGATCTTTAGCGCAAAGATTACCGCTGCTAATTCCAGATCATGCGTAGGGTAATTCACCTCATGAGGTTAAGTTTTCGTGATGCATAAGCAACCACTTTACCCTCTTGCATCAACACACAGCCCAATCCAACGTGCGATGCATCGCTATACATAGTAAAATCCCTTCCAGACTCCAGCTAAATCAACACAGGTGCCTCAATCAAAACTTTCTTCAACTTCTCAAAACTTTCTTGTTGTTTTTCAGTCCAAATAAATGGTACTCCTTTTCTCAAAAGTTTCGTTAATGGTGCCGCAATCAAGGAAAACCCTCCTACAAATCTCCTATAATACCCTGCCAAACCTAGAAAACTTTGAATTTTTGACATAGATCTCAGTGGCCTTCACTCCAAAACCGCCTCGATTTTTTGAGGATCCACCCTAATCCCCTCAGCAAAAACAACGTGACCCAAGAATGTCACTTCTTGCAACCAAAATTTACACTTGCTGAATTTTGCATACAACTGCTTCTCCCTCAACACTTGCAGAACAATTCTGAGATGCTCATCATGCTTCTCCTTAGTCTTCGAATACACCAGGATATCGTCTATAAAGACGACCACAAATTAATCTAAATAGGGCTGGAATACTTGATTCATCAGATCCATGAAGGTCGCTGGTGTATTCATCAACCCGAACAGCATTACTAGGAACTCGTAATGACTATAGCGAGTCCTGAATGCTGTCTTATGAATATCCACCTCTTTGACCTTTAGTTGATGATATCCAGATCGAAGGTCGATCTTGGAAAATACCGAAACTCCTCTTAGTTGGTCAAATAGGTCATCGATCCTTGGCAGAGGGTACTTGTTCTTAATTGTCAGTTTGTTCAATTGACGATAATCAATGCACATGCGTATTGTCCCATCCTTCTTCTTAACAAACAAAATTGGTGCTCCCCACGGAGACACAATTGGTCTAATAAAGCCTCGATCCAGAAGCTCTTGAATTTGCACTCTCAACTCCACCAACTCTTTTGGTGCCATTCTATAAGGAGCAATGGATACAGGAGCCGTTCTAGGCGACAAGTCGATTCCAAATTTGAGTTCACGTTTCAGAGGCAACCCCGAAAGCTCATCTGGAAAAACATCCTGAAACTCGTTGACGGTTCTAACTTCTCCTACGGCCAAACCCTCAGAATCTGACAGACTCACATACACCAAAAATACCTCGTAACCCTAACGAATCAGCTTTTTAGCTCTTAAACCCAAGATAACATTGGACAAGTAATCCCTTTGCTCCCTTATAACTGTTACCTCCTTATCCTCTATTGACTTTAACACCATCCGCTTGGCAGTGCAATCCGACGTTGCTCGATACTTTGCAAGCCAATCCATACCCAAGATGAGATCAAACTCTCTAAATGACAACTCCATCAAGTCCGTAGAGAAAATTCTATCTTGTGTCTCTAAGGGTACATCTCTAAAAAGTTTGTCTACCCTAACCGAGTGACCCAGTGGACTTATCATAGATACCTCACTCACAGTTTTCTCAGGTTGCACACACAATGTCCCAGACACATCACAAGCAACATACAGATGGGTAGATCCAATATCAATCAGAGCCGTGTATGGCGTGCTATAAATTAAAAACATTTCAGTTATGACGCCATGTGCGTCACCCTCCTCTCAGTGCGAGTAGCATAAACTAACACCGGCTGTCGTGCCTCATCATTTTCAGCACCCCTGCTTGATGCTCCATATCCACGTCCATTTCTATTGCCGCCCCTTGCCTAACCACGCCCTCTCGGTGGTTGTTGACCACCTCTCACTGGCTGAGCAACCCTCGGTTCAGTAGCTTGCATCTGCACTGGCCTTTGAGGGCAATCTTTAACTCGATGATCTTTGGACCTACATCGAAAACATGCTCCAAAACGCTTTCAACATTTTCCCAAATATACTTTACCACAATCCGCGCAAGCTTGTAGTCTAACCACATTCATCAGAACTGCTCGAACTGGCTCATCCACTCTAGCCTTTTTAACAGTCCTACCCGCAGCACCCAAGGGCCCTGAATCCCTCTTGAATCAGTTTCTGTCTTTTACACAATTCTAACGCTCCGTGCACTTTACCTCCTCAGGAATCTTGGCTTTTTCCACCAGAGTAGCAAAATCACGCTCCCTCTGCGGAGCAATCAGCACTCTTAGCTCATTTCAGAGGCCATCCTCGAATCGCACGTTGTGTTCATAGTTCGTAGCTACTATACCACCAGCATACTGGCTTAACCTTAGAAATTCAACTTCATATTCCGCTACAGTCTTACTACCCTGAGTCAGATTTATGAATTCCTTCCTTCGAGCGTCCACATAGCTCGCCCTGATGTACTTCCCCTTGAAGGCTGTCTTAAACAACTCCAAAGTCACTCGCTCAGCTGGTGTCCCGTCTCTCACAGTGATCCACCATTGGTAGGCCTCATCACGCAGGAAAGATACTGCTCTTTTTAGTTTCTATTCCACTGAGCAGTCCAGGTCGTCCATTATCTGTTCTGTGGCCCCCAACCAATATTCGACCATATTCGGGGCTACACCCAATATGCCCCTGAAAATCTCCACTCTATTAGCTCGAAGCCGTTTGGAAATCGATCCTTGATTCACCGTTCCAGTACTTGCTCCAGCAACCCTTTCTAGAACACAAAGCATCGCCTAGGATAAAGCATCATCCCCTACAACCCGATCATAAGACCTCGTCTCAATTGTCGATGGCGTTCGTGCCTCCCCGACTGACATATGTCCCAAAGATGAAGATCCAGCCTGAGTACTTCCTCGGCCACGTTCACGGCCTCTTCCACGTGCTGCCCTCGTACTCATACGTATTATCTGATTTACGAATTTTATGAATTAGTTCAATATTCCAGTATTTATTATAGATGTTTTATGCAAAGATAGTATTTCGGAGTTTTGTTTTTGCAGAATCGTCTCCTAATGACAGTCTCAGTCTTCTAGAGTTTTCAGTTTTCCTACTGTCTCAGTCTTCTACAGTCTCAGTGTTACCCTAACTACAAAATTTTAGTAAGGTCTTAGTACTATATACAGTAATGTTTCAGTTTTACAGTATCACAGTTAAGTACAGTAAGGCAGAAGATACTTACAGACTTGGTACCGGAGACTCAGTGTGCCACTCTTTAAAAACCAAATTCAGAAAACCCAAATTTCTTTGCTTGTAGTTGTTTTAATGTACTCTGTTAAAAATTTCTCAAGAACTCTAGTCTTTAGAAAAACGAAGAAAATATTTCCGGAAAAGAAATTGATTTAAAAAAAACCTTTCTTAATACGCATGAGTACGAGGGCAGCTCGTGCCTCTCTGACTGACATATGTCCCGAAGATGAAGATCCAGCCTGAGTACTTCCTCGGCCACGTTCACGGCCTCTTCCACGTGCTACCCTCGTATTCATACGTATTATCTGATTTACAAATTTTATGAATTAGTTCAATATTCCTGTATTTATTACAGATGTTTTATGCAAAGAAAGTATTTCAGAGTTTTGTTTTTGCAGAATCGTCTCCTAGTGACAGTCTCAGTCTTCTAGAGTTTTCAGTTTTCCTACTGTCTTAGTCTTCTACAGTCTCAGTGTTACCCTAACTACGAAATTTTAGTAGGTCTTAGTACTATATACAGTAATGTTTCAGTTTTACAGTATCACAGTTAAGTACAGTAAGGCAGAAGATACTTACAGACTTGGTACCGGAGACTCGGTGTGCCACTCTTTAAAAACCAAATTCAGAAAACCCAAATTTCATTGCTTGTAGTTGTTTTAATGTACTCTGTTAAAAATTTCTCAAGAACTCTAGTCTTTAGAAAAACGAAGAAAATATTTTCGGAAAAGAAATTGATTTAAAAAAAAAACCTTTCTTCAGAAAATTTTTCAAAACCGAATTTCAAAATACAAGTTAGGCCTTAAATTTTAAAAATAGATTTGAACACGTTCCACAGTTGAGTTGTTGCAACTAAGCTCTGATACTACTAAATGTAATACCTCAAACCTGGCCCAGACGTTATGGCAAGATCTGGTGTGTCACATAGATAATTGACTAAGCTTTGATCTTCTTTTCATAAAACGTTAGGTTGATTATAGTAAAACCATATTTAACAGCTTGTAATTAATAAACATTATTAGTTTTAAAAACCGTATCTATGAAGTTCACTTTTTAAAAACATCTTATTGTTGTGTTATCGTTGTTAAGGTATTCATTTGTTACGTATTGCATGTTTAAAAACGTTTGATTAAGCTTGAAAAGCCCGTATAAACTAGTCTACCGTTGTAGAAACAAGTAATAAAGAAAATCCAAAACAAAATACCCGAGCGGCCTTATTACAACTTAAAACTAAAAATAAAAATTATAAATAAATTAAATTTATGAAAACATTAAAAACCGGAAGCATGAATCACGTGGCCACCCCGAATCCCTCGTAACTCCAAGTCCTTATGGTTAGGGGTTACCTGCATGGATGGAAATAAGATGGTGAGTTTGTGAAAACTCAGTGTGTAATGAAACCCAACCAGTGTCAAAGATCAAGCAAACTCAGTCTGGGCCGAAGCCCTATTCAGATACAAATAAAACTGGCCTTGGCCCTTTTCAGAAACAGAGTGAGCCTTGGGCCTATTACAGGAACAGATCAGAGTATCTATATATATATGCATGTATGCATAGCCCAAGCTCAATCCAGCCCTACACACCACCCGTACTAGCCCTACACACTATGTGGGGAATAACTCAACCCACCCAGCCCTACACACCACAGTCGCAGTAGAGCTGCTAATACAAAAATCGTGGCAAAGCCACTAGAACAGGAATATAAGGCAAAGCCTCTAAGTAGATTACGTGGCAATGCCACTTTTAGCACTTCCTCCGTATCCATAACCCAACCCCATGCAAATTAGAGTACTACATGGCATGGCATACAGAATATCAGATACAATAATGTAACACGCCAAACCCGGCCCAGACGTTATGGCCAAATTTGGTGTGCTACATCACCTAAAGGAACTCGCGTAGCCTAGTTACTAAGTCTGGTGATGAGTTTTGTAAAACAATACTTAAGGTTTAGAAAAAAATTCCCGTTTCATTTGATGGTCATCCTACGTTCTATCTGTTTATTAAATGAGCTACTTCTTTATTAATGACTTGGTTAACCGATAGCATTATAGGGTTGGTTTAGAAAGCATTGATTTAATTTTTGAAAAACGTATGTCGTTGAAGAAGTAATAAATCATGCATACGTAAAGATATAAACCCCAAATAAAAATAGTTATAGCGGCCTTATTACAAACCCCGAAATGAAAGTAAGCGAATACTTAAAAATGTGAAATAATAAAGCAAGTTTAAAACCAAGTTCAGTCCTCGTGGCCACTCTGAATCCCTCCCAGCTCCAAGTTCCAGATCTAGGGCTCACCTGCAAGGATGGAAAGAAAAGAGTGAGTTTGGAAAACTCAGTGTGTGCAGAAGCCCATTTGAAGCCCAAATTGGCTCGAGCCCACTAGGCTTAAGCCCTATCCAGTTCAGTCAGATACTGGGTCGAAGCCCTATTCAGATAACAGTAAACTGGGCCGGAGCCCTATTCAGATAGCAGTATGGCCCATAGGCCCAGAACAAAACAGTACAGAATAACAATATAAATGCAAGCCCATATCATGTAGGGAGACTACTCGACCCACCCAATCGCTACACACCACCCGTACCAGCCAACACACCATGTGGGGAATAACTCAACCCACCCAGCCCACACACCATAGTCGTAGCATAGCTACTTAGATAAACAGAATAACGAGGCAAAGCCCTTTTCAGAAAATAGTACGAGGCATAGCCCCTTTTAGAAAACGTGGCAGTACCACTTACACTTCCTCCAATATCAACCCAACCCATGCAATAGATATATATAACATGGCATACAGTAACAGTGATAGTCAGATTAAGCAGTACAGTCAATTCTAGCCCTAGGGGTATAATGGTAATTTTACACCTAGGGGTAAAACAGTAATTTCTCACCCTAAGGGGTATTTTAGTCATTTACACTATCATTACCAGTTTTAAGCATGTCACAGTTACTAACAGTCTTTGCTTCCACTTGAACGGTCAATTTAGCAGTTTTAAGCAGTTTCAGTTACTGGGCCCTAAAACCCCTAATGGGCCCTACAAAGGCTATTGATCACTTAAGCCAATTTAGTCCAATTTTAGTATTCAGTTACCGATTTTAGTTGTTTAACTTTACAGTCTATCAATGTACCCTTTAAGCTTATTTTTACCCAAATGGGCCCAAAAGACCATTGGGCCCACATTTAGCCCACCGGGGCCCAACTCACTGAAGTGGTTGAAATAATGCATCCAACTCGCCTACCAGTACCGTTTTTAGATCCATCTTTATCCTATTGACTTGAGAGCATTCGCACGCTCACCAGCCCATGAAATGCCAAAATTTCGGCATTTCAGCTTTTCGGCTTTTGCCAATTGAACCATGAAGCGGTGTTCAATACACACACCTGTTAGCGATTTCACCGACAAAATCCTCTACGTGCTTTATCCTACAATCAATCATTCAAACGATTAGACAAAGAAACTACGAAAACCGATGCTAAGATCCCTTACCATATTAGGCCACACCCTTAATGGCCATAAAGTTCTCACCTTGACGACTCAGATGCCCCAAATCTTGATCTGGTTGAATCGATGCCTTCAGTTCCTCAATGGCTCTCCTCTTTCACTAACTAACACGTAAAAGAACCAAGATACAACACTATGTTATCCATAGACCAAGTCGACAAAGCCCCTAAGGACTTAGGGGTTTCGGCTTCCCCTTGATGTTAAAAAACGAATGTACCCAAGGTTTCGATCACTTACCGATGACTTTACTTGATGAGTATAGCTTCTACGCTCTCTCTAAACAAGATCTATGGTAGATCTACCCCCAAATGCCAGTAGAGAAAAAGGATCTAAGATACTTGGCTTTTAGATCTATAGTAAAGTGTCCTTGTCGTTTTAGCAATAGGATAGGTGGAGTGATTCGGCAAAAAGAAGAGATGAAAGGCTAGGGGTTCGGCTTTTGATAGATTCAAGAGAAAAAGAGTAGCTAATTTCGGTCAAAACGCAAATGACCAAGTGGATGGTTTCGGTCAAATAGATATTTGGCTAAGGTGTGGTTTCGGACAAAAGCTTTGTCGACAGAGGTTGAAGAAAAGAGAAAAAAGAAGATGGATTCGGCTTAGGTGGATTTGCAATGGAATAAAATCAGCTTGAAGAGAGAATGGAAGGGTAGAGCCGATTCAAGGTGCAAAAGAAAGAAAAGAAGAAGTATGAGAAAAGAAGAAAGAAAACAAAGTGGTTTCGGTCAACAAGTGAATTCGGCAATAGGAGTTTCTTAAGTGTAAATTGTGGCTACTAGGTCAAAAAAGAAGAGGGAAAACAGCAAAAGAGGAGTAAGATGACAACCCTAAAGCTCTATACACAATCAGCAAACACAAGAACTTACCAACTTAGAGAATTCGACACATCTAACCTTGAATTGCTGAAAATGCCATTCCTTATTTTAGGGTGCCGAATTTGCACTAAATAAAGTCCTATGGCCGGCCACTTCTCTCTCAAATTCAAATGTCCTAAATTCTCTCCTCAATTCACTCTCCTGAGCAGTTTGAACTCTTCATGACGGAGTTTTACTTAAGTACCAACACTTGACCAAACATGCACATAAAAATAAAAGTCATTTAAGCTTACCTTGTGGCTCGTACCATGGACCTCATACACCTCCTAGGCGCTACTTTTTTAGGAGCTTAGTGGCGCCACCTTGCCACTTTGCCAAGGCTCCTTTTGTGATAAATTTCCCCAAGTTTTTCTTAAGAACCCTCTTGACTAAGTTCCTCATTTCACTTAAAACCTACCTTTGCTATTTTTATCAGATTTTAACTAGAGTTTGGGCCTGCTAAAGGCCCACTAACATACTTAAACACAAATTTAGCAGTCCAAACACAAAATTCATAATTTCAACAAAATCGCATCAAACCCAAAAAATCCCGAAAATCAGGGTGTTACAAGTAACATGCAAATCAATCAGCTATTTCTAGGGGTAAAACAGTCATTTAGCATCTAGGGGTAAAATGGTAATTTCCACCCTTTAAGGGTATTTTGGTAATTTAATTATGTCTCTAAGTTTCATGTTTAATACAACCTTTTAGCAGATCTAACGTCGCAACGAGCGACTCAAATAGCCCATTTAGCCATACAGTGCAATCGGGCCCTAAAACCCCTAATGGCCCGAGGGAGCCTATATGCTACTGTGGCCCACTAGGTCTAAGTTTTACACATATTATCGCAGATTTAAATTCAGTTTATCACAGATCACTTACCACATACTTTTACCCCTATGGCCCCGTAAGCCCATTAGCCCCAATTTCGGCCCATCGAGGCCCAAAACAATCTAAGTGCATGAAAATGCGCACGACAGATCTTACTGTCCCTTATTCAAGATTCACAATTTCGGGTTGACCCACGAGCATTCGCACGCTCGCAAGTCCACTAAATGCTAGCATTTCGACATTTCGGCTTTTGCCGATGTAAACTACTAGGGGGTGTCATTACACACCTGTTTACGAACTACGTCGAGATCTCACGAACGATTAACCTACAATTGTTTAACCACACGTTAAACCACAATCCAAACAAATCAATGAACCTTAACTTACTTATTCAGCCACCACTAAAATATCACCATCACTTACCTTTGTCGAGATCTAACAAATAGATCTAGATTGCTACGATGCCCCTAGCCTCCAACCACTCCACGCGAGATCGTCTATTACTACACTAATACACACAAGAACCAAAAAGAAAGGGACTAAAATGGATGTTTGACAACAAGGTTAAAACCGATAGCAACCATGGAGAGATAGGGGTTTTCAGCTTTTCTTAATTCACAAGAATATGAGAGAAAAGATTAGGGTACTTACCACAGGGATTTGCTAGATTGATTTGATATCGCTAGGAGTTATTTCCACCACTCTAAGCCCAGATCTACACTCTATCTAATCGAAACACAAGGGAAGAAGAAGAATGGATCAAAGGGGTTGGAAGAACAACAGAGAAAGGAGAATGATTTGGTTTTGAGAAGGGAACACTAGAGAGAGTTGAGGTTTCGGTTTTGGAAGAAAAGGTGAAAGAAGAAGAGAAGAAGTTTTGAAAAGGTTTTGGTTTTTTCAGAGTAGAGATGAGAAAGGGTTCGGTCAAAGAAGAAATCAGCTAGAAGAAGACCAAATGGTTCGGGTTTTGGCTTTTTAAGGCAATCGGCCAGGAAGGATCCTAGGTGAGTCAATTTCACCAAATGAAGAAAAGAAGAAAGAAGAGAAGAATGAGGTAGGTTCGGCCCTAGAGTAGTTGACCAAAAGAAGCTTTGGGTTTAGGGACTTTCGGCTTTTGAAGAAAGAATTGAGGAGGAGAAGAATTTTTGGCACACTCCCTACTCACTAACCCAAATGCACAAAGTGTTCCTGAAACGTGAATTGTAAAAAACCAAAAAGGAGAAATTGGCACCCACACTCCCTAATTTGCCAAAAATACACACCAATGGCTAGAAGCTGAATTTTGCCCTCCAACAATCACAAAATCGGCCAACTCTTGCTCCCCATTCAAAATTCCTAAATTTTCTCCTCGATAAACTCCCTTTATCACTTCTCAACCTAATTCCATGAGCAGCTCAAACTCCTTCCCGCAGTATTCCACTACAAATCCAACTCCTACCTTGTCCATGCAGTAAGATTAAAGGATTTCGCCCTCGAGGGGATTTGAACCTTAGCCCCTTCCCAAGTTACCACACGCCACCTCCCTGTGTTTTAAGCGGCGCCACCTTGCCACTTTATCACAGGCTTTCCTGTGCCTTAAAACACAAACATTGATTTAAAAGCCCACTTTGCCAAAGTCCATTCTCACCTAAGGCCAAAAATTAAAATTCTGCTAGGCCTCAAACTTAAACCTAGGCCTCCTAAAGGTCCAATAAACATACCCAAAGCATAACTTAGCACATCAAGACATGCACAAATAAATTCAAGCAAAATTTAAAAACCTTAAAATTTGGGGCATTATATTACACTAAATCACATTTTATGCACATGTTTTACAACTTTTACAAATAAGTCCTTTTATGCATTTTCATCAAAAACCACCTAGTAAAAGTCATTTATCACACATCAAACTTTCATTTTCTATCATAAATCATCAAATTACATTCATGTCACACATGGGTAAATTTTTAAACATGAACCCTACTTCAAAATAATGGTAGAAATAGGTAAATCGGGCTACGAGGACTTTAAAAATGTAAAGAATATTAAAAACGAGGCTTGGAGGCACTTACTATGAAGCTTGAAAGTTGACGAAACCCTAGCTATGGTGTCCATAGGGGTTTTCGGCCAAGGTAGGAGAAGATGGACACAATTTTGAGTTCATTTTCTCTTTTTATTCTTTTATTAGCCAAATGACCAAAATGCCCTTCACTTAAAACTTTGATATTTTATCCATCCATGTCCATTTTTGTCCAAACTAAACTATATTGGTCAAATTACCACATAATGACTTCTAATTTAAGAACTCATCACCATCAAATCCATTCAGCAATTAAAACACACATTTTTGCGACTTTTGCAAATTAGTCCTAAAAATCAAATTGTACACTTTATCAACAAAATGTCTTAACCAAATTTTCACACATGCATTCAATCATATAATAAACCTCAAAACTTTATCGCAATAAATATTTCTACTTCAGATTCATGGTTCCGAAACCACTACTCCATTTAGGCCCTAAAACAAGCTGTTACACAGATTTTTCATGAGAGTAAATCAAAATGATTCATCAATCCATAAAGACAACAGGTGTATTGGTTAGTCCGAAAGGCATAATAAGGAATTCATAGTGTCTATGTCTCGTTCTAAATGCAATCTTTGGCACATCTAAGTCTTTAACCCACAACTGGAATAACCCGATCTTAAATCTATCTTTGAAAACATTGTTGCTCCTTTCAACTGATCGAAAAAACCATCTATAAGTGGTAGAGGGTAATGACTCTTAATTGTTACTTTGTTGAGCTGTCCATAATTTATACACATTCTCACAATACTGCCTTCTTTTTTCACAAATAATATTGGTGCACCCCAGGGAGAGAAACTTGGTCTGGCAAACCCTTTATCGGTTAATTCTTGCAATTGAGCTTTTAGTTCTTTCAATTCTATCGGAGCCAATCTGTAAGGAGCTATCGATATAGGAGTTGTTCCCGGTACTAATTTAATGTTAAATTCAACTTCTCTTATCAGTGATAATCTTGGTAATTCTTCGAGAAAGTCATCTGTATGCTCACACACAATTGGTACCGATTCAAGCTTTGATTTTGACACTTTCGAATCAAGCACATAAGTAAGATAAGCTTCACAACCCTTTCTCACATATCTCTGAGCTGATATCGAAGAAATCACTACTGACAAACCATTCAAATCATCTGATTCAATCTAGATAATCTCTTATATTGACATTTCAATTCAATTGTCTTTCATTTACAATTCACAACAGCGTCATGCTTTGTCAACCAATCCATACCTAGAATCATATCAAACTCATCAAATGGCAATAACATTAAATCAGCAGAAAAACAATAACCCCTAATCATCAATGTACAGTTGTTGCAAGCTTTGTCAACCAGTACATATCTGCCTAAGGGGTTTGAGACTTTTCTAACAAACTCAGTAGACTCAACAAGTAAAGTCTTACTGGATACTAAAGTCATACATATACATGAATGAGTTGATCCTAGATTTATCAATGTAATCACATCAATGTCATAAAGAGAGAAGGTACCAGTGATAACATCTAGAGATGACGCTTCTTCGCGAACGCAAATAGCGTAGGCTCTGGCAGGTGCTCTAGCCTCGGACCTCACAGCTGAGTCTTTAGTTACTCTCTGGCTACCACTCACATTTCCTTTTTTTCTGGGTGGTCTACCTCTGTTTCCAATGTTACTTGGTCACGTGTTTTGATCTTTATCTTTCTCAGCCACTTTAGGACAATCCCAAATAAAATGATTTCGTGCACCACATTTGTAACAAATTCTATTATTGTATTTCGGCCAACATTCACCAAAATGTTGTCTTCCACATTGTTGACACACGGGTTTATTATTTCTCACACTGCCAACACTTGATTCTAATGTAATTTGAGCCTTAGAGTTAGAGAATTGTTTCACACAATCTCTATTTAGATACCCAGCTAAAGCATTTGAACAACTATATGCGTCTCTAGATTTCTTTGATGAGGATTTGATATGGTTTATCCATCAATCTTTTTATCGAGCCTCCTGCCTCTGAATTTGCTTTTCTCTTTTCTTGTCTAAGCTCTTCAGCTTTGCAAACTCTTTCAACTAAGACAACAAACTCTATCAAATCTAAAATTCCAACTAGAAGTTTAATATCTTCGTTTAACACCTCAACAAATCGTTTACACATAATAGATTCTATTGAAACACATTCGCATGCATATTTGCTCAACCTTACGAACTCACATTCATATTCTGTTACTATCATGCGACCTTGTTTCAACTCAAGAAACTCTTTTAGTTTTTTATCAACGAACCTCTAGCTAATATACTTCTTTTGAAACTTAAATTGAAAGAACTCCCAAGTAACTCATTCCTTCAGAACCACAAATATTAACGTGTTCCACCATTGATATGCCGAATCTCTCAGCAACGATACATCACATTTAATACATTCTTCTAGAGTACATGACAATTCATCAAATACTCTAATGGTATTTTCAAGCTAAAAGTTGGTTCTCTCAACATCATCATCAACTGTAGCTCGGAACTTTTCAACCCAATACTTACGAATCTTGTTAAGAGGCGACTTACTCAATCGCATCGGATCTATGGCTTGAGGAATAGCAAGGATTTGTTGAAGAATAGGTAGGGGTGAAGGTTGTTAAGCAGCCAAATTCATTCGAACGAACTCCTTAAACCACTCGTTCGTCATTTGGAAGAAGGCTTGCTTAGCCTCTCCCTCATGGCTACTAGTTATTGGCCTAGAGTCAGCTGGCGCTGCCCTTTGAACGAGAGCGGGTGCATTACTTTCAACATCATTAGCTACTGCACGTTCAATATCCATTACTATATGAAAACACATTTTAAATTGTTAGGAATCATCACACTATCACATTTTATATGTATGGCATGTATTGCTAGACTCTTACACGCTACGTTAGTCCTAGAACTGTAACACCTCTAACCCGTAACCGTCGTCAGAATAGATTAAGCGGCATTATCGAACTTAAATACAAGAAATCGTACAAAATCGGGCCATAAATTTCATCCAAATTAAAACTGATCACATTCAATCATATCGTCCCTAAAACGAGCCTACGAGGCCCAAAACATACATTGAAAGTGGTTTGGGATAAACCGAGAACTTCTATAAATTTTACAAACTTATAAAAATTTTGCCCTAAACAGGGGTCACACGCCCGTGTCGATATAGGACACGCCCGTGTGGACAGGCTGTGTGGTCACACACGTCTGTGTCCATACCTCGTGCAACTCTTTATTTATAACATCATCAGCCAAATGAAACCACACGGCCAAGCCACACGCCCGTGTGCTAGACCGTGCTCCATACGACTGAGACACACGCCCGTGTCTCCTCCCGTGTGCTTTGTACTGAGCATTTTGTTTCTCAAACCTAAGGTGCAGGGGACATATGGCCTATTCACATGCCCATAGGGCTGACTGTGTGTCATACACTACCTAGCCATACAATTCATACAGTGAAAGATAAGATAATAATCATTAAATCCACATAAACATAACTTACTCATTCACGATATTACCAGAAGTTTATCACTTATAGCATTCATACTTATGAATTTCACATACATTCCTGTACCAATCATCACACACAAACACATATTTTCACATCTTTGTTATTTTTTTTCCATTGAACATTCAGAATATAAACGGATACTCAGAAAGCTTGCATGCCACATATATGTAGGCAAAGCTACCTCTTATCACATTTCACATATATGCTCATTCTTGAGCTAGTCACGGGTCTACTCACAGAAACTGACGATCGAGACGTAGCTACCCAGTGCTGCTCACACAAGCTGACAGGTATCCGAAACATATGTAGGATTACCCAGCCACTGGTAGACGTACAAGACCAGTACCCAGAATCACACAATCACTTCTTCCCACATAATTCCTAGTGATATGTCACTCGTATCCTATTCTATTCCTAAAGTTCAACCGAGATTTCTCGCATACCGAAACTTGGTCAAATACAACTGATGGATCAATTACACATTTCATGCAACATTAAAGTATTAAAACATAAATTAACGATACATTATTTACATACAAACTTACCTCGGTACAAAAATAGGTAATATTGCAATTTAGTCCACAATCTTGGCCTTCCCCGATCTAGGTCAGATACTCGTGTTTCTGGATCTATAATAACAAATTTAGCTCATTTAATTACAACATTATTCAATTCAGTTTGAAAACCGTACTATGGCAAAATTACATTTTTGCCGCTAGCTTTTTAGTTATTTACACTGTAGTCCCTAGACTCGTAAAATGAAATGTATTCATTTTTCTCAAAACCCAAGCCTAGCCGAACCTCTTTCATGCTTATAACAAGCCACATTTTTCTTTTATTTCACATTTCTACTACATATTTTACAACATTTTCACAAAGGTCTTTTCTGACATTTTTATCGAAAATCACTTAGTAAAAGTTGTTTATCTAACACTAAAATTTCATTTTCTACCATTAGACATCAAAATACATGCATGTCACACATGGGTAAATTTTTAAACATAAACCCTACTTCAAAATAATGGTAGAAATAGGTAAATCGAGTGATAACGACGTCAAAAATATAAAGAGCATTAAAAACGAGGCTAGGATGCACTTACTATCAAGCTTGAAAGTTGAAGAAACCCTAGCTAAGGCCTTCTTGTGATTTTCGGCGAAGGTAGGAGAAAGATGGACAAATTTTTTACTTTCTTTTCCCTTTTTATTATTTTATTAACCAAATGACTAAAATGCCCATAAAGCCTTTCTTTAAAATTTTATTCAATGCAAAACCTTTTATCCATACTCATAACGTCCTTATTACTGGCCTGCGAGGCCTTAAACCTACATTGGAAGTGGTTAGGGACTAAACTGAGAACTTTTGAAATTGTTACAACACTTAGAAAATTTTCATGTTTTGGAGAGTCACACGCCTATGTGAGTAGGCCGTGTGGTCACACATGCCCGTGTGGCTCGGGACACGCATGTGTCCTCAGCCTGTGTAACTCTTTGTTTATGACGTCATCAAAAAAGTAAGGTCACATGGCCAAGTCACACGCCCATGTTCTAGGCAATGTAGTAAGGTCACGTGGCCAAGTCACACTCCCATGTTCTAGGCAATGTAGCAAATTTAATTTCGCATTTAAGGTGCAGACTTCACACAGCCTTGGCATATGCCCATGCCCTGTGGCCGTGTCCTACATACGGCTGAGGCACACACCCGTGTCTCTGCCCGTGTGCTTCATATTTAGCATTCTGTTTCTCTAAAACTACGTTGCAAGGAACATGGCCTATCAACACGCCCATGGGGTAGACCGTGTGTTACACACGGCCTAGACACACAGTCGTGTGGACAATATATAGGCTATTTACCAAGCCATTTGCCACCCTGAAAAAACAGAAACACATATACCCATCCAACCACACTTATCATGACATAATTAAGCAACCAAACCTCCAAACGAGGCATCCACTCTACATTCACATACTACAATCACCATGCATAAACATTACACAATTATCAATTTAATCATGCAAACTACCACATTCATGAAAGACATCAATACATGATTATACCAGTAACCAACATTGGGCTATTTCAAATGGCCTTATGCAAAATGAACATTCAACTAACTTATACAAGCCATACTTTCAAAAATATCACAATTATAAAATACCCCAAATAATGTTTCTGATAGTGTGATGCAAGCCTCCGACAAGTCTTGGTTCCGAGCTAGCCTGGTGACACTATAAAATAAGGGAAAGTAATAGGAGTAAGCTAAAAAGCTTAGTAAGTTTATATGCAAATAATAAACATCCTAACCATGCAAATTAACATGCAATTCTTGGGGCGAAAGATAAATTACTCATTATTAAATCCACATAGCAATAACTTACTCAATCACAGCCTTACCTGAAATTTATCACTTATAGCATTCATACTTATGAATTTCACATGCACACCGTACCATATCATCACACAAACATACATTTTCACATCTTTGTAATTTCCCGTTGAACGCTCAGAATACTAATAGATGCACGGAAAGTTTGCACATAATGGTCACATATGTAGCCAAGCTACCTCATATCACATTTCACATATATGCTAGTTCTCGAGCTAGTCACAGGTCTGCTCACACAAGCTGATGGTCGAGACATAGCTACTCAGTGCTACTCACACAAGTTGACAAGTAACCGCAGTATATGTAGGATTACCTAGCCACTGGTAAACATACAATACCAGCACCCGCAATCACATAAGCACATAATCATACATAGGTTCCTAGTGACATGTCACTCGTATCCTATTCTATTCCTAAGGTTCAATCGGGATTTTCCTCACTTATCGAAACTTTGTCGATTATGTCACATAAATCATTCACACATGTTATACAACATTTAAGCATTAAAAACAAAATAAGATGATGCATTATTTACATACAAACTTAGCTCGGTACAAATTGACTATTTTTGCGATTTAGTCCACTACCTTGTCCTTCCCTCGGTCAAGGTTAATTCCTCGTCTTTCTTGATCTATAATAACACATTTAACTCATTTAATTATCACATTATTCAATTAGGCCCAAAAATCATATTAAGGTAAAATTACATTTTTTCCTTTAACTTTACACTTATTTACACTTTAGTCCCTAGGCTTGTAAAATGAAAAGTATTTGTTTTTCTCAAAACCCAAGCTTATAGCAGGTCACATTTTTCATTTATTCACATATTCCTACCCACATTTTTCAACTTTTGCATTTAAGTCCTTTTTGACATTTTCACTGAAAATCACCTAGCAAAAGTCGTTTATCCAACACTAAACTTTTGTTTTCTACCATTAGACATCAAAATACATGCATGTCACACATGGGTGAATTTTTAATCATAAACCCTACTTGAAAATAATGGTAGAAATAGGTAAATCAGGTGATAACAACTTTAAAAACATAAAGAGCATTAAAAACGGGGCCAGGATGCACTTTCTATTAAGCTTGAAAGTTGAAGAAAACCCTAGCTATGGTGTCTTGAGAATTTTAGCTATCGTATGGAGAACATAGACAAATTTTGACTTTATTTCCCTTTTTATTCTTTTATTAACCAAAGGAGCAAATGCCTTTTTAGCCTTTCTTTGAAATTTTACCCTTCCATGTCCATTTTTGTCCATCATGGTATATAATGGTCTAATTACTAAATAAGGACCTCCAATTTAAAAATTCATTACAATTAAGCACCCAATGCTTTTAGAACACATATTTGCACTTTTTGCAATTTAGTCCTAATAGTGAAATTGAACCCCCTATCAATAAAATTTCTTAATGAAACTTTCACATATGCATTGAATCATACTATAAACCTTAAAAATTTTTCACAATAAATTTTTCTACTTCGGATTCATGGTCCCCAAACTATTTTTCCGACTTGGCCCTAAATCGGGTTGTTACAACTCTCCCCCCTTTAAGGATTTTCGTCCCCGAAAATCTTACCGGAAAAGAGGTTTGGATATTGTTTTCTCATGGCTTCCTCAGATTCCCACTTAGCCTCCTCTACCCAATGTCTTTGCCACAATACTTTTACTAAGGCTATACTTTTATTTCTCAATTGTTTGACTTCCCGAGCCAAAATGTTAATAAGTTTTTCATCATATGTCATATACAGTCGAATCTCAGTCTCTGTTGGAGAAATCACATGCGACGGATCAGAACGATATCATCGTAACATCAACATATGAAACACATAATGAATCCTTTCCAACTTTGCCGATAAGGCTAATCGGTATGTCACTGGCCCTATTTTTTCAATAACCTCATATGGCCTAATGAAACGTGGACTCAACTTGCCTTTATGGCCAAATCTCAAAATCTCTTTCCACAGAGATACTTTCAAAAACACTCTATCCCCAATCTAAAATTTGATCTATTTTCTTTTCAAATCCGCATATGATTTCTGCTGATCTGAAATGGCTTTCAAGCAATCACAGATTACTTTCACTTTTTCTTCAGTGTCCTTAACTAAATCAACTCCGTGAATCTGTCTCTCACTGAGCTTGGTCCAATACAGAGGAGTTCAACATTTGTGGCCATATAATGCCTTATACGGTGCCATCTTTATACTCGACTAGAAATTTTTGTTGTAAGCATACTCAATCAAAGGTAGATATTTTCCCAACTACCTTCGAACTCTAAAACACAACATCGGAGCATATCTTTGAGAATCTGAATTACTCTTTTCGATTGACCATCTGTTTTCAGATGAAACGTGGTACTAAAATTCAAATTTGTACCCAAAGCCCCTTGCAACTTTTTCCAAAATCTCGAAGTAAATCTCAGATATCTATTCGAAATAATAGAAATAGACACTTCATGCAATCTCACAATCTCAGCAATGTACAGTTCAACTAGCTTATCAAATAAATAATCGGTACTTACCGGAATAAAATGAGCCGATTTCGTCAATTAATCAACAATGACCCAAATGACATCTTTCTTTTTCAGGGTTAAAGGCAAGCCCGTTATGAAATCCATTGTACTTCTATCCCATTTCCACTCAGGTACCATCACTGACTGAAGTAAACCCGAAGGCACCTGATGCTTGGCCTTTACTTTTTGACAAATCAAACACTTTGATATGAACTCAGAAATATCTCTTTTCATACCAGGCCACTAATACAATTTCTTCAAATCATTATACATTTTTGTACTACCCGGATGAACTGACGACAATTACTGTGTACCTCGTGCAAAATTTTCTGAATCAACTCAACATCTTTCGGAATGCAAACTCTACCTCAGAACATCAAACAATCATCGGCCCCGATTTAAAAATCTGAGTCACTAGTCGATTCACATTGAATTCTTTTGGTTTGCAAATCACTATCACTTCTCTGAGCTTCACAAATTTGTTGAAGAGACATTGGTCTAGCTTTCAGCTCAGCTAGAATTGAACCATCATTACATAAAGCTAGTCTCGTACTCATAACTCCATGGCAAACAAGGATTTCCTACTCAATGCATCGGCGACTATATTCACCTTTCCCGGGTGATAATCAATTACTAGCTTATAATCTTCCAACAACTCAAGCCATCTTCGTTGTCGCAAGTTCAGATCCTTTTGAGTCATCAAATACTTTAAACTCTTATGATCGGTAAAAACATGACATTTCTCACCGTACAAATGGTATCACCAAAAAGAAAACACAATGGCAACTAATTCCGGATCGTCCATCGGATAGTTCTTCTCATGTGGTTTCAACTATCTCGAGGCGTATGTTATCACTTTGCCTTCTTGCATCAATACACATCCAAGACCATCCTTAGACGCGTCGTTGAAAATCACAAATTCTTTTCCTAACTTAGGTTGTGTTAACACTGGAGCCTCAGTCAACAATACCTTTAGTTTCTCAAAACTCTGTTGGCACTTTTCTGTCCATTCGAACTTGACATCTTTCTGTAGCAACCTCGTCATCAGAGTAGTAATCATAGAAAACCCTTTAACAAACCGTCTATAATAACCTGCTAAGCCTTGAAAGCTTCTAACCTCTAACACATTCCTAGGTAGTTTCCATTCAACAATATCTGAAATCTTACTCGGGTCAACTCTAATACCGTCACCCAAAACAATGTGCCCTAAAAATCTAACTTTTTGAAGCCAAAATTCACTTTACTAAACTTAGCAAACAATTTCTTTTCTCTTAAAATTTCCAATACAGTTCTCAAGTGTTCGGCATGCTCGGACTCATCTCAAGAATAAATCAGAATATCACCACTATAAACTTATCTAAGTACTACCAGAAGATCCGATTCATCAAGTCCATAAAAACAGCAAGAGCATTAGTAAGTCCAAAGGGCATAACACGAAACTCATAATGTCCATACCTCATTCTGAATGCGGTTTTCAGTACATTTGACTCTTTAACTCTCAACTGATAGTAGCCGGATCTCAAGTCAATCTTTGAAAACACTGTTGCCCCTTTCAATTGATCAAACAAATCATTGAGCCTCGATAAAGGATACTTGTTCCTTATACTCATTTTGTTGAGTTGTCAGTAATCGATACGAAGTCTCATAGATCTGTCTTTCTTCTTTACAAACAAATGAGTGCACTCTAGGGAGAAAAACTATGTCTCGCAAATCCCTTACCTGTCAACTCTTGTAACTGAGTCTTTAGTTCTTTTAATTCAGTCGAAGCCATCCAATACAGAGCAATCGATATCGGGGCATTCTTAGGTATTAAATCAATAGCAAACTCAATCTCTCTGATCAGAGGCAACCTAGGCAACTCTTCTGGAAATACATCTGAAAATTCACAAAATACTGGTACTGATTCAATCTTCAATTTAGATACTTTCGTACTTAATACATAAGCAAGAAATGCTTCACAACCCTTTCTTACATATCTCTGAGCTGACATAAATGAAATCACAACATGCAGTTCACTCGATTCATCTGTTTCAATCTGAAGCATCTCACCATTTTCACATTTTAATTCAAAAAATTTTTGTCTACAATTTACCTTGGCATCATGCAATGTCAACCAATCCATACCCAAAATAGCATCAAACTCATCAAATGGCAACAACATTAAGTCAGCCAAAAAATAGTGACCTCGAATCATCAAAGGACAATTCTTGCAAACTTTATCCACTAACACATACTTGCCTAAAGGGTTTGACACTTTAATCACAAACTCAGTAACCTCAACAGGAAAATTCATTCTAGTTACCAAATTCATGCAAATATAAGAATGCGTCGATCCAGGATCGACTAGTGCAACTATATTAGTACCATAAAGAGAAAATGTACCCATAATCACATCAGGGGATGATGCATCCTCTCGAGCATGAGTGGCATAAGTTCTCGTAGGTGCTCTTGCTTCTGACCTCGCAGCTAAATACTTGGACACACCTTTGCTACTAGTCGGATTTCAAACATTTTTCACTAGCCTCCCTCTAGCCGCTATGTCACTCGATCTTGAATTCTAATAGTTATCTTTTTCAATCATTTCAGGGTAATCCTTAATAAAATGATCATGGGAACCACATTTAAAACAAGCCCGGTTAACCCATCCAACATTCACCGGGATGTCGCCTACTGCAATGTTGGCATTCTGGCTTATCAGATCTCACATTACCAATGCTCGCTATGGACGTAGTTCAAGCCTTAGAACCCAAATATTGCTTCCCATGATCTCTATAAGGATTCCCAGCTAAAATATTCAAACGAATGTGCATATCCCTCAGCTTCTTAGACGAGAACTGAAAGGACTTACTCATCGTTCTCTTTCTTGAATCTCTAGTATCGAGCTCAGCTTTTCTCCTTTCTTTACTCAACTCTTCGTCTTTGCAAGCTCGTTCCACTAGCACAATAAACTCTTTTAGTTCTAAGATTCCAACAAACATTCTAATATTCATTCAATCTATCCTCAAACCTTTTACACATGATAGCTTTTGTGGACACATATTCCTGAGTATAGTTAATAAGTCTAAAAAACTCTCGTTCATATTTAGAACAGCCATTCAGCCTTGCTTTAACTCTAAGAACTCTTTGCATTTCTAATCAATGAACCGCTAACTTGTTACTTCTTTCTGAATTCCTCTTGGAAGAAACCCCAAGTAACTCCTTCCTTGGGTACCACTGACACTAAAGTTTTCCACCATGATAACTCAAATCCCTCAGAAGTGAAATAACACATTTCAAGCACACCTCTAGAGTATAAGAAAGCTTATCAAATACCCGAAGGGTATTTTCAAGCCAGAATTCTTCCCTCTCCGGTTTGTCATTTACATTAGTCCTAAATTCTTCATCCCTGTACTTCTGAATCTTATCAATAGGAGACTTAATCAGTCTTACCATTTCCATACCTTGTGGGACCACGGGAACTGATTGAGGAATAGGAGGGGTTGGAGGGGGTTGAGCATTTGGATTTGCCCAAATAAATTCCATATGCCACTCATCCATCATGTAGAGAAAGGCTTCTTGAGCCTCTCCTTCGTGACTAGTTATCACATGTTTACTATCGGGCACCGCAGTCCCTTAGGCAGGAGTCGGCACATTACTTTCTTTGTCATCAGCCACGGATCAATCGAGATCCATTTACTATATGAAAACACAATTTAAGTTGTCAAGAGTCGTCACATTATCACAATTTACATATGGCATATATAGCTAGACTCGTACAAATGCTATAACACCCCAAACCCAGCCCAGACGTTATGGCCAAGTCTGGTGTGTCACATCAACGATGGATTGAAACACATTCTTTAAGTATTATTATTAGGGTGAGTTTGCATAACTGTTATTAAAGTTTGGAAAGAAATCTAGGTTTTAATTTGTGAAAGTCCAATCCACTACTAGTTTAAAGTTTATTTTATCTCAAGGTCTTGTTTGACTTTACGTTATCCATATGATATGTGTGTTATATTTTGAAAATGTTATTTAATTTTGTATAAAAACCCGCGCAACCTAAGTCTATCCATTTCAAGCAAGTTATAATAAAGAATTGAAAACCAAAATAAAATACTTAAGAGCGGCCTTATTACAAACAAAACTGAAAAGAGAATAATTTGAATAAAATACTTAAACTAAAACAACTTAAGAAAAATTAACCAAATGCAGTCCACGTGGCCACTCCGAATCCCTCCAGCTCCAAGTCCACTAGTTTAGGACTCACCTACATAGATGAAAGGGAAGAGGGTGAGTTACACACCACCCGTGCCAGCCCTACACACCATGTGGGAAATAACTCAACCCACCCAGCCCTACACACCACAGTCGCAGCATGGCTACTTAATCAGATAACGTGGCCAAGCCACTAACAGTAAAACGAGGCAAAGCCCCTAACAGTAAACATGCCATTGCCATTTATCACTTCCTTCATCATAAACCCAATCCCATGCAACAGTATAAAATGTCATGGCAGACAGTGGACAGTTTCAATTTAGCATGCATTTCAGTCAAATTTAGCCTAGGGGTATAATGGTCATTTTGCACCTAGGGGTAAAATAGTAATTTTCCACCCTTAAGGGGTATTTCAGTAAATATACCAGTTTTTAGGGTTGTATGCATATTTTACTTGCTAACAGTCCAAAAATCATCCAGGCAACTTATTTAACCCATTTAGTCTAATTAAAGTTATCGACCCTAAAACCCCTAATGTGTCCTACGGTGTCCACTAACTATTTCGGCCCACTAAGCCCAAATTCTATGTCCATTTTAGCAGATTTGTTACTCCGTCTATCAGAATGCACTTACCGCTTGTTTCCACCCATATGGGCCCGTAAGCCCATTGGGCCCAAATTTAGCCCCTCGAGGCCCAAATTCACCGATGTGCACAAAATCGCGCACCCATCATTCTTACCGTTTGCGATAACCGAGTTTAGCATTTTTAACCTACCCACGAGTGCTCGCACACTCGCAAGCCCACGAAATGCCAGAATTTCAGCATTTCAGCTTTTTAGCTTTTGCCGATCTGGTCTACTAATGGGTGTCGTTTATACACCTGAATTGCGATATACGTTGACGAGATCTCCAACGTGATTCACCTACAATCATTTCAATCCACATGTCACTAAAATCTAATTGATTAACTGACATCAATACAACATACCTATTTGGCCAACACCAACTAAGGCCCTTAGTCCCTTACCTTTGCCAAAAACATTGACTGGATCTAGATCTAGTTGCTCCAATGGTTCTAGCCTCCAATACTTCTTGATCGATGGCCTTTAGTCCACACTAACACATAATAAACCGATAAGTGAAACTAATAACCCTTTTAGCCTTAGTCAACAACCACCCCCTTGATGTTAAGGGTTTTTGGCTTTTCTTGAACCACAAGTTACAGAATGAAAAAGGAATCTGAGTACTTACCGAAGATTTACTAGAAAAAGAACGCTTTTAATCCCTTTCTACCCCAGATCTGATGTAGATCTAACCCCAAGATACAAGTAGAGAACAGATCTAAGAGATCTACAGGTTCAGTTCTCGAATTACTATGAATATGGAGGTTTCGGCTTTGATATGAGAAGAAGAAGATGATTCGAAACTTATGGATTGGAGAGGTGATATCGATAGAGGTTAGGATGGTTGCAAGATTTGGCTTTTGAAGAAGTTGGGTTAAAGAAAAGAATGAATTTTCGGTCAAGGGATAAAACGGCAACAACAACTTCAGTTTTGGCTTTTGGTGGTACTCGACTAATATACTTGAGAATGGGGTTACTTTAAATGATGGGGAAGAGATAAAGAAGAAAAGAAGATAAAGGTAATGCAAGAAGAAGTGAATTCGGCTTTTAAAACCAAAAGAAAGAAGAGAAGAGATGAGAATTTGGTTATAGACAATTCGACACAAATGATTGGTGCTTGCGGTTTCGGCTTCTTGATCAATGGGAGGGAGGCAAATGAAAGAGCAAGAAGCCTTAAGAGTTCTATACCTAATCGGTACAAAAGAGAGAGCAATCTAGCCAGAACTCGAAAACTAGCCCCTCAAGGTGTCGGCACATACCACTCCTAATTACCGAAAACATAACGTCCTAAAAGCCCTAGCCGAAAGTGCACCTTCAACCCTCCAAACAGCCAACACACTCCCCTATTAAAAATTCCTAATATTTCTCTCCCTTATCCCTCATTGACTCAATCTTATGAGCATCTCAAACTCTTCCCAATAGAGTTTCACTTGGAGTCCATCACATGCCTTGCACATGTATTAAAAAAAAATAGCACCTTGCTTACCATGGGACTTGAACCTTGGCCCTTGCATAGCTTCCACACACCACCTTTGTCCTCTAAGTTTCATTACATTGCCACCTTACCACTGCTCATTTTTTGTCTTAAATTATCCACTTTTTTTTAAAAGCCCACATACTCAAGACCCCTTCTCTTTAAGTCCTAAATTTAAAAAATTCTATCAGGTTTTAACTTGGGCTTGGGCCTTCTGAAGGCCCACTATCATACCTAAAACATGAATTAACATAAGGAGATAAAAAAATTTTAAGTTCTCTCCAAAATCGCAAAAATCTCAAAAATCCCAAAAATTAGGGCTTTACAACTCTACTCCCTTAAAGAAATTTCAGCCTCAAATTTTACCTATTCCAAATAGGTGAGGGTATTGTTGATGCATCGCCTCCTCTGGCTCCCAAGTAGCTTCTTCTCTACCATGATTGCGCCAAAGTACCTTTACTAAAGGAATTGACTTCTTCCTTAACACTTTGACCTCTCGATCCAGTATTTGCACAGGTTCTTCGTCAAAAGTCAAGTCGGTTTTCACCTCAATCTCTTCCACTAGCATGACATGAGAAGGATCTGATCGATAACTTCTTAGCATGGAAACATGAAAAACGTCATGAATTCAGTGTAACTCCAGCAGTAATTCCAGCAGATACGCCACCAGACTTACCCGCTTAAGAACTTGGTAAGGTCCGATAAACCACGGACTCAACTTGCCCTTCTTACCAAACCTTATATCTTCTTCCTAGGCAAGACCTTTAAGAAAACCATATCCCCTACTGAGTACTCAATCTCCTTGCATTTTAAGTTGGCATAATATTTTTTCCTATCAGATGCTTCCTTTAACTGATCCCTGATCACCTTAACCTTGACCTCAATATCTGCCACCAACTCTGGCCCAAGAACCTGACGTTCTCCCAACTCCGTCCAACAAGTAGGCGTACGACACCTTCACCCATATAGTGCCTTATATGGAGTCATTCGAATACTTGCCTGATAGCTGTTGTTATAAGCAAACTCTGCCAATGGCAAGTAATCCTCCCAACTACCACGGAAGTCTATAACACAACCCCTTAACATGTCCTCCAGAACCTGAATAACCCTTTCTAACTGTCTATCCGTCTAGGGCTAAAAAGCAGTGCTAAAATCCAATCACGTACCCAACGCCTCATGCAATTTCTGCCAGAATCGAGATGTAAACCTAGGATCCCGATCTAAAATAATCGAAACTGGCACCCCATGCAGTCGCACTATCTCCACCACATACAACTTGGCCAACTTCTGAAGTGAGTAGTTGGTTCGGACAGGTATGAAATAAGCAGATTTCGTTAACCTATCCACAATTACTCACACTGAATCTTTCTTGGTGGGTGTCAAAGGTAGCCCACTTACAAAATCCATGGTTACCCTCTCCCACTTCCAAAGTGGGATCTTCACTGGCTGCAGATGTCCAGGAGGTAGTTGATGCTCACCTTTCTTTGCTGGCATGTCAGACACTTTCCCACAAATTCCGTCAATTTGTGCTTTAGTCCAGGCCACCAGTACAACTCTTGCAAGTCTCGATACAACTTATTCCCTCCAGGATACATGGCACAAAGTCCGCCATGAGCCTCTTTCAGAATTGACTGCCTCAAGTCAAGGTCCTTCGGAAAATAAACTTGACCTCGAAAGCACAGAACTCCTTCACTATTTAGTCCAAAATTAGAAGTCTCATCAATCATAGCTTGCTGGAATTGAGGAGCTAGCGACTCGTCCTCTAACTGTTTTTCCTTAATCTGCTTAATCCAAGTTAGTCTCACTTGTAATTCCGCTAACAGGCTACCATCGTTATACAGACTTAGACGAGCAAACATTGCTCTCAACTCAGTTACAGCCCTTCGACTCAGTGCATTTGCCACCACATTTACCTTACCTGGGTGATATTCAATCAAACAATTGTAATCCTCAAGCAACTCTATCCATCTTTGTTGCCTAAGATTCAACTCCTTCTTAGTTAACAAATACTTGAGACTCTTATGATTCGTGTATATAATACACTTTTCTCCATACAGATAGTGTCTCTAGATTTTTAACACAAAGATTACCGCTGCCAACTCAAAATCATGCGTAGGGTAGTTTGCTTCATGAGGCTTAAGCTGTCACGAAGCATAAGTGACCACCTTACCCTCTTGCATCAGTACACAGTCTAAACCCACATGCGACGCATCACTATAGACAGTGAAATTCTTCCCAGATTCCAGCTGAATCAACACTGGCGCCTCAGTCAAGACTTTTTTCAACTTATCGAAAGCCTCTTGCTGTTTCTCAGTCCAAACAAAGGGCACTCCCTTCCTCAAGAGTTTTATTAATGGTGCAGCGATTAAAGAGAATCCTTCCACAAACCTTCTGTAGTACCCTGTTACTACACTGTTAAACTCAGAAAACTTTGAATTTCTGATACCGGCCTCGGCGGTTTCCATTCCAGAACTGCCTTAATTTTTCGAGGATCCACCCTAAGCCCCTCAATAGAAACATTGTGACCCAAAAATGTCACTTCTCGTAACCAAAATTCACACTTGCTGAACTTTGCATAGAGTAGCTTCTCTCTCAACACTTGCAGAGCAATACGGAGATGTTCATCATGCTTCTCCTCAGTTTTCGAATACACCAGAATATCGTCGATGAAGACGACTACGGATTGATCCAAGTAAGGTTGGAATACCCGATTCATTAGATCCATTAAAGCCACAGATGCATTCGTCAATCCAAACGGCATCACTAGAAACTCGTAATGACCATATCGAGTTCTGAATGCTTCTTATGAATATCCACCTCCTTGCCCCGTAGCTGATGATATCCAGATCGAAGATTGATCTTGGAATCCTCTAAACTGGTCAAATAGATCATCGATCCTTGGCAGAGTGTACTTATTCTTAATCGTCAGTTTGTTCAACTGACAATAATTGATGCACATACGCATCGTCCCATCCTTCTTCTTCACAAACAATACTGGTGCTCTCCACAGAGACACACTAGGCCTAATAAAACCACTATCCAATAACTTTTGGATTTGTGCTTTCAACTCCACTAACTCCTTCGGTGCCATCTTGTAAGGTACAATGGACACTGGAGCCGTTCTAGGTAACAAATCGATTCCAAACTCGACTCCACGATTCGGAGGCAATCTAGGAAGCTCCTTAGGAAAGACGTCTTGAAACACATTGACGGTTCTAACCTTCTCTACAGTCAAACCCTCAGCCTCTGTCTGACTTAAAAATGCCAAATACGCCTCGCAACCCTTGCGATCAGCTTCTCAGCCCTCAAGGCCAAAACAACATTGGACAAGTAGTCCCTTCACTCCCCTATAACCATCACCTCCTCATCCTCAGTAGTCTTTAACACCATCCGCTTAGCCGCACAATCCAGAGTCGCCCTATGCTTAGAAAGCCAGTCCATTCCCAAGATGAGATCGAATTCTCCAAACGGTAGCTTCATTAAGTCCCTAGAGAAAATCCTATCTTGAGTCTCCAAAGGTACATTTCTATAGAGTTTGTCTACCCTAACCGAGTGACCTAGTAGACTTATCATAGTTACCCCACTCACAGTCTCCTCAGAGTGCACGCCCAATGACCCAGATACATCACATGCAACATGCGAATGGTAGAACCAACATCTATCAAGGCAGTTTATGGCATGCTAGAGAAAAAAATGTACTAGTTATAACGTCAGGTGCGTCACCCTCCTCTCGGCAACGAGCCGCATACACTAATGCTAGCTAACGAGCCTCAGCATTTCCAGCATCCCTGACAGGTGCTCCACGTCCATGACCATTTCTGTTGCCGCCCCTACCTTGACCACGACCTCTTTGCGGTTGTGGTCTACTTCGCACTGATTGAGCAACCATCTGTTCAGCAACTTACGTCTGAGTTGGCCTCTGAGGACAATCCTTAACTCTATGCTCCTTGGATTTGCATTGAAAACAAGCCCCAGTACGTTTCACGCACTCTCCCAAATGTACTCTACCATGGTCCCCACAAGCCTGCGGTCTAACTGTATTCAGCAGAACTCCTCGAATCGGTTCGTCCACTCTAGCTCTTTTGACGTTCCTGTTTGTAGCACTAGAGGGTCTAGAATCCCTCCTGAATCGATTTCGATCCTTCTCACGGTCTGCCATTCAGTTCGCTTCACCTCCTTGGCTATCTTAGCCTTTTCCACCAAGGCAACAAAGTCACGCTCCCACTACGGAGTTATTAGCACCCTAAGCTCATCCTTGAGGCCATCCTCAAATCGAACGCTACGTTCATACTCAGTAGCAACTATTCTACTGGCATACCGGCTCAACCTTAAAAACTCGGCCTCATACTCAGCAACAGACTTGTTACCCTGGGTCAGATTCAGAAATTCCTTCGTTCGGGAGTCCACATAGCTCACCTCGATGTACTTCCCCTTGAAAGCCATCTTAAACAGCTCCCAAATTACCCGCTCAGCTGGGTTACTATCCCTCACCGTGATCCACCACTGGCACGCCTCGTCTCGCAGTAGAGACACCGCTCCTTTCAACTTCTGCTCCACTGAGCAGTCCAGATCATCCATGATCTGCTCCGTGGCCTCCAACCAGTACTCAGCCACATTTGGGGCTATTCTAGATATGCCCCTGAAGACCTCTGCTCTGTTAGCCCGGAGTCGCTCAGAAATGGATCCCCTATTCACACCAGTACTTGCTCCAAAAACCCTTTCTAGAACCCTTAACATTGCCTGGGACAAAGCATCATCCCCTGCAGCCCGATCATATAGCCCATTCTCAGCTATTGGCGGTACTTGTGCCTCCTCAGCTAGCATATGTCCCAAAGATGAAGACCCAGCTTGTACACTACCTCGGCACATCCATGGCCTCATCCACAAGCTGCTCTCGTACTCATATCGACTTATCCGATTACAAGTTTATGAAATTAGTTTAGTATTTCATTGTTTATTACTAATGTCTTATGCACAGGTAGCTTTTCAGAGTTTGTTTTCGTTAAATCGTAGCCTAGCTACAGTCTTAGTCTTCTAGGGTTTAGTTTCCCTACTGTCTCAGTCTCTACAGATTTAGTATTGCCCTAACTACAGTATCTTAGTAGGGTCTCAGTACAATCTACAGTAGTGTATCAGTAAAGTATAGTATAGACAAATGAGTACTTACAGACTTGATACCGGGGATTTGGTATGCCACTCTTCAGAAACCAGATTTCAGAAAGCCCAATAAAATTGTAGTAAAACTTAAACTTTGTTTTTAAAGTAAACCTTAAATAAAATATGTCTAGAAGAAAATAAGTTTGAAAAAGGGTTTTCCTTAAAGATTTCCCAAAATTGCTTTCAAAATACTCTTCGTGGGCCTTAGTTTTAAAATTTTATGAAAACTTTTGGACCCGATCCACAGCCGAGTTGTTGCAACTGGCTCTGATACCACTAAATGTAACACCCCAAACTGGCCTAGACGTTATGGCCAACTCTGGTATGTCACATCAACTGTGGATTGAAACACATTCTTTAGGTTAGGGTGAGTTTGCATAACCGTTATTAAAGTTTGGAAAGAAATCTAGGTTTTAATTTGTGAAAGTCCTATCCACTACCAGTTTAAAGTTTATTTTATCTCAAGGTCTTGTTTGACTTTACGATACCCATATGATACATGTGTTATATTTTGAAAATGTTATTTAATTTTGTATAAAAACCCGTGCAGCCTAAGTCTATCCATTTCAAGCAAGTTATAATAAAAGAATTGAAAACCAAAATAAAATACTTAAGAGTGGCCTTATTACAAACAAAACCGAAAAGAGAATAATTTGAATAAAATACTTAAAATAAAACAACTTAAGAAAAATTAACCAAATGCAATCCACGTGGCCACTCGGAATCCCTCCAGCTCCAAGTCCACTAGTTTAGGGCTCACCTGCATAGATGAAAGGGAATGGGGTGAGTTTGGAAAACGCAGTGTGTAAAGTAAACCCAACCAGAGCCCAGATCAGTTCAAGCTTTACTGGGCCTAAGTCCTATTCAGATTCAGTATTAACTTGGCCTTAGCCCTATTCAGTAAACAGTATTAACTGGCCTTAGCCCTATACAGAATTCAGTACAGCCCTTAGGCCCATTACAGTAACAGAACAGAAATTATGCATGTATGCAAAGCCCAGCCCAAATCCAGCCCTACACACCACCCGTACCAGCCCTACACATCATGTAGGGAATAACTCAACCCACCCAGCCCTGCACACCACAGTCGCAGCATGGCTGCTTAATCAGATAACGTGGCCAAGCCACTAAAGTAAAACGAGGCAAAGCCCCTAACAGTAAACGTGGCATTCCACTTAACACTTCCTCCATCATAAACCCAATCCCATGCAACAGTATAAAATGTCATGGCACACAGTGGACAGATTCAATTTAGCATGCATTTCAGTCAAATTTAGCCCTAGGGGTATAATGGTCATTTTGCACCTAGGGTAAAATAGTAATTTTCCACTATTGAGGGGTATTTCAGTAAATATACTAGTTTTTAGGGTTTTATGCATATTTTACTTGCTAACAGTCCAAAAATCATCCAGGCAACTTATTTAACCCATTTAGTCTAATTAAAGTTATCGGCCTAAAACCCCTAATGGGCCCTACGGTGTCCACTAACTATTTCGGCCCACTAAGCCCAAATTGTAGGTCTGTTTTAGTAAATTTGTTACTCCGTCTATCAGAATGCACTTACCGCTCGTTTCCACCTATATGGGCCCGTAAGCCCATTGGGCCCAAATTTAGCCCCTCGAGGCCCAAATTCACCAATGTGCACAAAATCGCGAACCCATCATTCTTAACGTTTGCGATAACCGATTTTACCATTTTTAACCTACCCACGACGCTTGCACGCTCGCAAGCCCACAAAATGCCAGAATTTTGGCATTTCGACTTTTCGACTTTTGCTGATCTAGTCTACTAGTGGGTGTCGTTTACACACTTGATTTGCGATATACATTGGCAAGATATCCCATGCGATCCACCTACAATCATTTCAATCCACATGTCACTAAAATCTAATTGATTAACCGACATCAATACAACATACCTATTCGGCCAACACCAACTAAGGCCCTTAGTCCCTTACCTTTGCCGAAAATAGTGACTAGATCTAGATCTAGTTGCTCCAATGGTTCTAGCCTCCAATACTTCTTGATCGACGGCCTCTAGTCCACACTAACATATAATAAACCGATAAGTGAAACCAACAACCCTTTTAGCCTTAATTAACAGCCACCCCCTGATGTTAAGGGTTTTCGTCTTTTCTTGAACCACAAGTTATAGAATGGAAAGGGAATCCGAGTACTTACCGAAGATTTACTTGACAAAGAATGCTTCCAATCCCTTTCTATCCCAGATCTGATGTAGATCTAACCCCAAGATACAAGTAGAGGACAGATCTAAGAGATCTAAAGGTTCAGTTCCCAAATCACTATGAATATGGAGGTTTCGGCTTTGATATGAGACAAAGAAGATGGTTCGAAACTTATGGATTGGAGAGGTGATATCGACAGAGGTTAGGGTGGTTGCAAGGTTCGGCTTTTGAAGAAGTTGGGTTGAAGAAAAGAATGAAGTTTCGGTCAAGGGATAAAATGGCAACAACAACTTCAGTTTCGACTTTTGGTGGTACTCGACTAATAGGCTTGAGAATGGGGTTACTTTAAACGATGGGGAAGAGATGAAGAAGAAAAACAGATAAAGGTGACGCAAGAAGAAGTGAATTTGGCTTTTAGAACCAAAAGAAAGAAGAGAATAGAAGAGAATTTGGTTCCAGACAATTTGGCACAAATGATTGGTGCTTGCGGTTTCGGCTTCTAGATCAATGGGAGGGAGGCAAAAGAAAGAGCAAGAACCCCTAAAATTTCTATACCTAATCGGCACAAAAGAGAGAGCAATTTAGCCAGAACCCGAAAACTAGCCCCTCAAGGTGTCGACACATACCACTCTAAATTGCCGTAAACATAACCTCTTACAAGCTCTAGCTGAAAGTGCACCTTCAACCCTCCAATCGGCCAACACACTCCCCTATTCAAAATTCCTAAAATTTCTCCCCTATCCCTCCTTGACTCAATCTCATGAGTATCTCAAACTCTTCCCAACAGAGTTTTACTTGGAGTCCATCACATGCCTTGCACATGTATTAAAAATAAAAAATAGAACCTTGTTTACCATGGGACTTCAAACTTGGCCCTTGCATAGCTTCCACACGCCACCCTTGTCCTCTAAGTGGCGTTACATTGCCACCTTACCATTAGCTCATTTTTGTCTTAAATTATCCACTTTTTTTAAAAAGCCCACATACTCAAGACCCCTTCTCTTTAAGTCCTAAATTTAAAAAAATTCTACCGGGTTTTAACTTAGGCTTAGGCCTTCTAAAGGCCCACTATCATACCCAAAGCATGAATTAACATAACCAAACAACAAAATTTTAAGTTCTCACCAAAATCCCAAAAATTAGGGCATTACAAATGCTAGGTTAGTCTGCGAATCGACTCAACCATAGCTTTGACACCACTAAATGTAACACTTCTTACCCGAATCCGACACGGAGACAAGGTACGAGGTATTACCAGACTTAAACATAACTAATCATACAAAATTCGGCCACAAAATTTCATTCAATGCAAAACCTTTCATCCATACTCATAACGTCCCTATTATGGGCCTACGACAGCTTAAACCTACATTGGAAGTGGTTAGGGACTAAATCAAGAACTTTCAAAATTGTTACAACACTTAGAAAATTTTAATGTTTTGGAGAGTCACACGCCTGTATGAGTAGGCCGTGTGGTCACACAGGTCCGAGTGGCTCGGGACACACCTGTGTCTTTAGCCCATGTAACTCTCTGTTTATGACGTCATCAACAAATTAAGGTCACATAGCCAAGTCACACGCCAGTGTGCTAGGCCGTGTAGCAAATTTAATTTTGCATTTAAGGTGTAGACTTCACACGGCCTTGGCAGATGCCCCTGTCCTGTGGCCGTGTCCTACACATGGCTAAGGCACACGCCCGTGTCTCCGCTAGTGTGCTCCATACTGAGCATTTTGTTTCTCCAAAAGTACGTTGCAAGGAACATAGCCTATCAACACGCCCATGGGGCAGACTGTGTGTCACACACGGCCTAGACACACGCCCCTATGTAGTATGTGAATGGTCACACATGTAGCCAAGCTACCTTATATCAAATTTCACATATATGATCGTTCTCAAGCTAGTCACGGATCTGCTCACACAAGCTGATGGTAGGGACGTAGCTACTTGATGCTGCTCACACAAGCTGACAGGTATCCGTAACATATGCAAGATTACCTAGCCATTGGTAGACGTACAAGACCAGCACCTAGGATCACATAAGCACATAATCACACATAGGTTACTTATGACATGTCACTCGTAGCCTATTCTATCCCTAAGGTTCAATCAGGATTTTCCTCACTTATCGAAACTTTGTCAATTATGTCACATAAATCATTCACACATGTTATACAACATTTAAGCATTAAAACCAAAATAAGATGATGCATTATTTACATACAAACTTACCTCGGTACAAATTGACTATTTTTGCAATTTAGTCTGCAACCTTGTCCTTCCCTCGGTCAAGGTTAATTCCTCGTCTTTCTTAATCTATAACAACACATTTAACTTATTTAATTATCACATTATTCAATTAGGCCCAAAAATCATATTAAGGAAAAATTACATTTTTACTCCTAACTTTTCACTTATTTACACATTAGTCCCTAGGCTCGTAAAATGAAAAGTATTCATCTTTCTCAAAACCCAAGCCTAGTCAATCCTATTACAAGCTTATAGCAGCCCACATTTTTCATTTATTCACATATTCCTATACACTTTCAACTTTTGCATTTAAGTCCTTTTTGACATTTTCATGGAAAATCACCTAGCAAAAGTCATTTATCCAACACTAAACTTTTGTTTTCTACCATTAGAAATCAAAATACATGTATGTCAGACATAGGTAAATTTTTAAACGTAAACCCTACTTCAAAATAATGGTAGAAATAGGTAAATCGAGTGATAACAACTTCAAAAACGTAAAGAACATTAAAAATGAGGCTAGGATGCACTTACTATCAATCTTGAAAGTTGAAGAAAACCCTAGCTATGGTATCTTGAGAATTTCGGCTATGGCATGGAGAAGAAGGACAAATTTTGACTTTATTTTCCCTTTTTATTCTTTTATTAACTAAATGACCAAAATATCCTTTTAACCTTTCTTTGAAATTTTACCTTTCCATGTCCATTTTTGTCCATCATGATAAATAAAGGTCTAATTACTAAATAAGGACCTCAAATTTACAAATTCATTACAATTAAGCACCCAATGCTTCAAGAACACATATTTTGCACTTTTTGCGATTTAGTCTTAATAGTCAAATTGGACTCTCTATCGATAAAATTTTGTAACAAAACTTTCACATATGCATTGAATCATAATATAAACCTTAAAACTTTATCACTATAAATTTTTGTACTTCAGATTCGTGGTCCCCAAACCATTGTTCCGACTTGGCCCTAAGTCGAGCTGTTACAACTACTATTCTGACTTGGCCCTAGATCGGGCTGTTACAACTCTCCCCTCCTTTAGAGATTTTTGTCCCTGAAAACCTTACCAGAAAAGAGGATTGGGTACTGTTTCTCATGGCTTCCTCAGGTTCCTACGTAGCCTCTTCTACCCCATGTCTTTGCCATAACACTTTTACTAGGGCTATACTTTTATTTCTCAAATGTTTGACTTCTCGAGCCAAAATCTTAATCAGTCCTTCATCGTATGTCATATCCAGTCGAATCTCAATCTCTGTTGGAGAAATTACATGCAAATGATCAGAACGATATCTTCATAACATCGACACATGAAACACATTTGAATCCTTTCCAACTCTGTTGGGAAGGAAACTGATAATTCACTGGCCCTATTCTTTCAATAACTTTATATGGCCAAATGAAACGTAGACTCAACTTGCCTTTACGGCCAAATCTTAAAATCTTTTTCCACAGAGATACTTTCAAAAACACTTTATTCCTAATATGAAATTCGATCTCTTTTCTTTTCAAATCCGTGTATGACTTCTTTTAATTTGAAGCAGCTTTCGAACAATCATGGATTACTTTCACTTTCTTTTCAGTTTCCTTAACCAAATCAACCCCATGAATCTGTCTCTCACTAAGCTCGGTCCAATACAGAGGAGTTCGACATTTGCGGCCATATATTGCCTCAGACGATGCCATCTTTATATTTAACTCAAAGCTATTGTTGTAAGCAAACTCAACCAAAGGTAGACATTTTTCCCAACTACCTTCGAACTCTAAAACACAACATCAGAGCATATCTTTGAGAATCTAAATTACTCTTTCTGGTTGACCATCCATTTGCGGATGAAATACGGTGCTAAAAATTAATTTCGTATGCAAAGCTTTTAGCAACTTTTTCCAAAATTTCAAAGTAATTCTCGAATCTCTATTCGAAATAATAGAAATAAGCACTTCGTGCAATCTCACCATCTTAGCAATATACAATTCAGCTAACTAATCAAGTGAATAATCGGTACGTACCAAAAAAAATGAGCTGATTTTGTCAATCGATCAACAACGACCCAAACGACATCTTTCTTTTTCGGGGTCAAAGCCAAACCCATTACGAAGTCCATCGTAATCCTATCCCATTTCCACTCAGGTACCATCACTGGTTGAAGTAAAACCAAAGGCACTTGATGCTCGGCGTTGACAAACCAGACACTTTAATACAGACTCAGAAATATATCTTTTCATACCAGGCCACTAATACAATTTCTTCAAATCATTATACATTTTTGTACTGCCCAGATGAACTACCAGACAATTACTATATGCCTCGTGCAAAATTTTTTGAATCAATTCTACATCTTTCAGAATGCAAACTCTACCTCGGAACATCAAACAATCATCGGCCCTGATTTGAAAATCTGCGTCACTAGCCGTTTCACATTGAATTCTTTTGGTTTTCAAATCACTATCACTTCTTTGAGCTTCACAAATTTGCTGAAGAAGCACCAATCTAGCTTTTAGCTCAGCTAGAATCGAACCATCATCAGACAAAGCTGGTCTCGTGCTTATAGCTCTCAAGGCAAACAAGGATTTCCTACTCAACGCGTCGGCGACTACATTCGCCTTTCCTGGGTGATAATCGATCACTAGCTCATAATCTTTCAACAATTTGAGCCATCTTTGTTGTCCCAAGCTTAAATCCTTTTGAGTCATCAAATACTTTAAACTCTTATCATCGATGTAGATGTGACACCTCTCACCGAACAAATGGTATCGGCAAATCTTTAAGGCAAACACAATGGCAGCTAACTCTAAGTCATGAGTCGAATAGTTCTTCTCATGTGGCTTCAATTGTCTCGAGGCATAAGCCATCACCTTGCCTTCTTGCATCAACATACATCCAAGACCATTCAAAGATGCATCACTATAAATTACAAATTCTTTCTCAGGTTGTACTAACACCGGTGCCTAAATCAATAAAGCTTTTAACTGCCCAGAACTCTTTTGGCATTTCTTTGACCATTCAAACTTAACATCTTTCTGTAACAACCTCGTCATCGGAGTAGCTATCATAAAAAATCCTTTGACAAATTATCGGTAATACCCGACTAAGCCCAGAAAGCTTCTAACCTCGAATACATTTCTTGGCAGCTTCCAATCAGCAATTGTCGATATCTTACTCGTATCAACCCTTATAACTTTAGCAGAGACAGTATGTCCCAAAAATCTGACTTCTTGGAGCCAAAAATCACTTTTACTAAACTTAGCAAACAATTTCTTATCTCTCAAAATCTACAACACAGTTCTCAAATGTTCGGCATGCTCGGACTCATCCCGAGAATAAATTAGGATATCATCTATGAATACAACTACAAACTTATGTAGGTATGGTTAGAAGATTCTATTCATCAAATCCATAAATACGACAGGAGCATTAGTAAGTTCAAAAGGCATAACAAGAAACTCATAATGTCCATACGTCGTTCGGAATGTGGTTTTTAGCACATCCGACTCTTTAACTCTCAACTGGTAGTAGCCGGATATCAAATCTATATTCGTAAACACTGTCGCCCCTTTTAACTGGAAAAACAAGTCGTCAATCCTTGGGAAAGTATATTTATTCTTTATAGTCACCTTGTTGAGTTGTCGGTAACCTATACAAAGCCTCATGGATCTGTCTTTCTTTTTTACAAATAACACGGGAGCACCCCAAGGAGAAAAACTTGGTCTCACAAATCCCTTATCGTTCAACTCTTGCAACTGAACTTTTAACTCTTTCAATTCAGTTAGAGCCATTCTAAAAGGAGCATCTATTTCGGTGTAGTCCCCGATAAGAAATCAATGGCAAACCCCACCTCTCTGACCTGTGATAACCCTGGTAACTCTTCTGGAAACACATCCGGAAATTCACAAACTACCAGCACTAATTCAAGTTTCAATTCAGACATCTTTGTATTCAACACATAAGTAAGATAAGCTTCATACCCTTTTCTTACATACTTCTAAGCTGTCATTAACGAAATCACAGCAAGTAGTTTGCTAGATTCATCTGTTTTAACCCGATCAACCTCACCATTTTCACATTTCAATTCAATAATTTTCTGCCTACAATTTACCTTGGCATCATGCAATATCAACCAGTCCATACCCAAAATAGCCTCAAATTCATCAAATGGTGACAACATTAACTTAGCCAGAAAATAGTAACCTTGAATCTCAAAGGACAATTCTTACAAACTTTATTCACTAACACAAACTTGCCTAAGGAGTTTGACACTTTAATCACAAACTCAGTGGACTCAACAGGTAAATTCATACTATTTACCAAATTCATACAAATATAGAAATGCATTGATCTAGGATCAATTAATACAACTACATTAGTATCATAAAGAGAGAATATACCAGTGATCACATCAAGGGATGATGCATCTTCCTGAGCACAAATGACAAAAGTCCTCGCAGGTGCTCTAACTTCTAATCTCATGGCTTAGTCCTTGGATACACCTTTGCTACTAGCCCCACTTCCTGTATTTCTCGCTGGCCTCCCTTTAGTCGCTGTGTTACTTCATCTAGTGTTCTAGAGGTTATCTTTTTCGATCCTATTAGGGTAATCCTTAATGAAATGATCTTGGGAGCCACATTTAAAACATGCCCAGTTGATCATCCAACATTCACAGAGATGTCGCCTACCACAATGTTAGCATTCTGGCTTATCAGGTCTCACAACACCAACACTTGCTATGGACGTAGTTCGAGCCTTAGAACTCGAATATTGCTTCCCACGATCTCTGTTGGGTTTCCCTATTAAAACATTTGAACGAATGTGCATATCTCTCGACTTCTTAAACGAGGATTGAAAGGACTTGCTCATCGGTCACTTTCTCGAATCTCTAGCATCGAGCTCAGCTTTTCTCCTTTCCTTACTAAACTCTTCAGCTTTGCAAGTTTATTCTACTAGCACAACAAGCACTTTCAATTCTAAAATTCTAACAAATAATTTGATATCCTTATTTAGTCCATCTTCAAATCTCTTACAAATAATAGCCTCGGTGGAAACACATTCCCGAGCCTACTTGCTAATTCTAACAAACTCTCGCTCGTATTCAGATACAGTCATATGGGATTGTTTCAATTCCAAGAACTCTTTAAGTTTCTAATCAATAAATCGCTGACTTATATATTTCTTTCAGAATTCCTCTTGGAAGAAATCCCATGTAACCCTTTCTCTGGGTACTACCGATACTAAAGTTTTCCACCAATAGTATGTCGAATTCCTCAGAAGTGATATAGAACATTTCAATCACTCCTCAGGCATACAAGAGTGCTCATCTAACACCCGAATAGTGTTTTCAAGCTAGAATTCTGCCTTCTCAGGATCATCATCTACATTAGCCTTGAATTCTTTAGCCCCATACTTTCGGATCTTATCAACAGGAGGCTTATACAGTCTTACCATTACTGTACCTTGGGGAGCTACGGGAACCAATTGAGGAATAGGAGGAGGTGGGGGAGGTTGAGCATTCAAATTTGCCCGAATAAACTCCGTATACCACTTATCCATCATATGGAAAAAGGCTTCATGAGCCTTTCCTCCGTGACTAGTTGTCACATGCCTACTATCAGGTGGCGTGGTCACTTGGGCGAGAGCCGGAGCATTACTTTCTATGTCATCAACTATGGCTCAATCGAGATCTAGTTACTATATGAAAACACAATTTAAGTTGCCAGGAGTTGTCACACTATCACAATTTCTATATTGTATGTATAGTTAGACTCGTACAAATGCTAGATTTGTCTGAGAATCAACTAAATCATAGCTCTGATACCACTAAATGTAACACCTCTAACCCGTAACCATCATCGAAATATGTTAAGAGGCATTACTGGACTTAAACACAAGAAATCATACAAAATCAGGCCATAAATTTTCATCCAAATTAAAACCAATCACATTCAATCATATCGTCCCTAAAACGAGCCTACGGGGCCCAAAACATACATTGGGAGCAGTTCGGGACTAAACCGAGAACTTTTAGAAATTTTACAAACTTATAAAAATTTTGCCCTAAATAGGGGTCACATGTCCGTATGGATATAGGACACGCCCGTATGGGCAGGCCGTGTGGTCACACGCACCCATGTCCATTCCCCGTATAACTCTCTATTTATGATGTCATCAACCAAATGAAACCACATGGCCAAGCCAAACACCTGTGTGCTAGGCCGTGTGATGAATTAAATTCTTGCAAAATAGGTGCAGACTTCACACGCCCATGGCACATGCTTGTGTCCAAGGTCGTGCCATCCACACGACTGAGACACACGCCCTTGTCTCCGCCCGTGTGCTCTGTACTGAGCATTTTTTTTCTCAAAACTAAGGTACAGGGGACATATGGCCTATTCACATGCCCATGGGGCTGACCGTGTGTCACACACTACCTAGACCTACGCCCGTGTGCCTGCCAGTGTGGACAATATATAGGCTATTTACCAAGCCATTTGCCACCCTAAAATACGATCACACTTATACCAATTTCAGCAATACCTAGCATGGCATAATTTAACATCCAACCATCCTCATCTAAGACAGCAACTCAACCTTTACATACCACAACCATCCTGCACACCATCACATACTTAACCATTTCAAATCATGCTATTTATCACATTCATGCAAGACATAAACATGTGCTTACCAATATGACCAATGTTAGCCAACTTTTAATAGCCTTATACAAAATGAATATTCATCAAAATAAGCCAACATATTTGGCCAAATCCAATATGACACATAACCAAAAGACCTAATCCCTATACATGCCATACTTTCAAAAATATCACAATTATCAAATACCCAAAATAATGTTTCTGATAGTGTGATGTGAGCCTCCGACAAGTCCTGGTTCTGAGCTAGCTTGGTGACACTATAAAACAATGGAAAGAAAATAGGGGTAAGCTATATATCTTAGTAAGTTTATATGAAAATAATAAACATCTTAGCCACACAAGTTATTATACAATTCATATAGTGAAAGATAAGATAATCATTATTAAATCCACATAACCATAACTTACTCATTCATGATCCTACCGAAAGTTTATCACTTATAGCATTCATACTTATGAATTTCACGTACATTCCTTACCACATCATCAGATACAAACACATATTTTCACATCTTTGTTTTTTTTTTCCCATTGAACATTCGAAATATTAATGGATACTCAGAAAGCTGGCACATACGTGCCACATATATGTAGCCAAAGCTACCTCTAATCACATTTCACATATACGCTCGTTCTTGAGCTAGTCACAGGTCTGCTCACACAAGTTGACAGTTGAGACGTAGCTATCGAGTGCTACTCACACAAGCTAATAGGTATCTGCAACATATGCAAGATTACCTAGCCATTGGTAGACATACAAGACCAGCACTCGAAATCACACAATCATTTATTCCCACGTAGATTCCTAGTGACATGTCACTCGTATTCTATTCTATTACTAACTTTTCACTTATTTATACTTTAGTCCCTAGGCTCATAAAATGAATGTATTCATTTTTCTCAAAACCCAAGCCTAGCTGAACCTCTTTAATGCTTATAACAGCTCGTATTTTTCTTTTATTTCACATTTCTACTACATATTTTACAACTTTTGCAAAAAGGTCTTTTTTGACATTTTTATAAAAAATCACTTAGTAAAAGTTGTTTATCTAACACTAAACTTTCATTTTCTACCATTAGACATCAGAATACATGCATGTCACACATGGGTAAATTTTTAAACATAAACCCTACTTTAAAATAATGGTAAAAATAGGTAAATTGGGTGATAACGACTTCAAAAACGTAAAGAGCATTAAAAACAGGGCTAGGATGCACTTACTATCAAGCTTGAAAGTTGAAGAAACCCTAGTTATAGTCTCCTTGTAATTTTTGGCCAAGGTAGGAGAAAGATGGATAAATTTCTTACTTTATTTTTCCTTTTTATTCTTTTATTAACCAAATGACTAAAATGCCTTTAAAGCCTTTCTTTGAAATTTTTAGCCTTTCATGTCCATTTTTGTCCATCATGATATATAATGGTCTAATTACTAAATAAAGACCTCTAATTTACAGATTCATTACAATTAAGCACTTAAGGCTTCTAGAACACATATTTTGCACTTTTTGTTATTTAGTTCTACTAGCCAAATTGGACCCTCAATCGATAAAATTTCTTAATGAGATTTTCACACATGCATTCAATCATATTATAGACCTTAAAACTTTATCACAATGAATTTTTCTACTTCGAATTTGTTGTCCCAAAACCACTGCTCTAACTTGGCCCTAAATTGGGCTATTACAAGAACTGACTAAACCATAGCTTGATACTAATAAAATATAACACCCCTAACTCGTATCCATCGCTGAAATAGGTTTACGAGGTATTACTGATCAAATCACATTATTAAGCAAATATTAGCATTTACCAATCAAACATATTCACATTGTCCCTTATAAAAGTCTACGAGACCTTAAATATGCTTTAAAGAAGGTTCGCGACTAAACCGATCACAAACGAAAACTTTGAAAACTTATAAAAGTTTTCATACATACAGGGATCACACGCCCTTGTGAACAGGCCGTGTGCCTCACACGGCTATTAACACTCCCGTATCATAGTTCGTGTGAAAACACAACATACATATTGACTTAGTCACACGACCGACCACACGCTCGTGTGTCTAGGCCATGTAATTCTCTGTCTTGGTTTTTATTTTAGCTTCAAGGGACACACGACCGTGTACTAAGGCTATGTGTCACACACGGTTGAGTCACACGCCTGTTTGCTCAGTCGTGTGGAGGAAAATAGGCCAGTTACAAGCCACATTTCTCACCCAAAATGCATCCACCTACAAAAGCACACATAGTACCAAATTCATATACAAAAGGGCAATCAAATTAGCCGTAATTCTTGCATCATTCATGCTATACAATCTAACCATTTCAATTACTCAATTATATATTATACGACTCGTGATATTAAGTAATAAAATTTATAAAAATTGATCACACCAAAACTAACTAACATCACGATATTAAAGGTAAGCACACCTATCGAACAATAGTATAGTTTAGTGGCAAGACCGAGTTATCGTACCCAAGGGAACCAAAAGTACTAATACTTACTTCCTTTCTATTACCTAGCCTAAAAATAAAAGAGGTTTGGTTGAAACTAATTCTAAAACTAACTAAAAGTGCACAAAAAGTAAATTGGGGAAAACTTTTAGGGAAAAGCTGATTGATATAAGCAATACTTAAGGGAGAATCCACCTAGACTTCACTTGTTATTGGTTCTTGAGCTAGATGATTTATTCACTTGACTTGATCCGTAGAAATCCCTAATTTATGCTAAACCCTCCGTCGAGGTGAAGAGCAACTAGGCCTAGGTTGTTAACTAAAGTTCCTTTATTAATTAACACCCTAGGTTGCATTAATTCAATCTACGGTTCCCCATATTAGGTTTGACCCTAATCCGGCAGATTTATGTCGCCTTATGTCTAGGGTTGCTTGCAACTCCGCTTAATTATGGTAGATCTACTCTTATCATAGGGACTTTTGCTCCTCTGCTTTAAGCACATCTGTTTCTTGAATTAATACCTAGGCTTATTAACACAAGAATTAAGCACACATAATTAAGAACAACTCAAGTATTTATCATATAACTCAAGAATAAATAATAACAAGATTCGTCTTAGGTTTCATCCCCCTCAAGTATTTGAGGGGTTTAGTTCATAATAAAGAAAGAAAACATCTCAGAAGAATTAAGATAACAAAACATAAAGAACCCGAAAACCCCTGAAGGAATTTAGGGAGATCCTCTGTCTTGATGTAGAATTCTGGCTTCTGGGATGAATCAATCGGCTTCTCTTGGAGTAATCCTTTGCTTTCACTCTTTGTGTTGGCAGAAATATGGCGCACTTTCCTGAGAGAAAAGAGTATTCCCTTAGCGGGAAATAAGCACACCCTTGAAGTTGCCTCCTCGGTTCTTTATATAGAGTTTAAAATGGCTTTCTTAGCCCCTAAGTATCCTTTTTCGAGTAGAATTGAACTTTCTCACAATAGGGACACGCCCGTGTGCCACGTCCGTGTGGTTTCGATAATGGCCGTGTACGGGCCTATTGATGGTGGCACGACCGTGTGGCCTGGCCGTGCTTGTCGAGGCTGGGCTGTGTGGACTTCATGTGGCACGGCCGTGTGCCACGACCGTGTGGTGACTCCTTGGGCCGTGTCGTTTTCACATTTTGGTCCATTTTCCTCTTTTTTGGTCCATTTTCCATTCTTTTCTCTTCCCTATGCTCTCTTGAGTATAAGATATGAAAAAGAAAGATTAAGAGCACCAATCCTCACAAATCTAATGATGATTCATCCAAAATATAGGCTAAACATGAGGTAAAAATATGTATAATTTATCGTTTATCAATATACCAAAACATTATGATAATCATGCATGACTCATACAATTATAAATCAACTTATAACACTCCTATTCAACAACCAAACCAATTCCTTAATTTCATACCACATAACTAACCAATTTGACATCTAAAATAAAGCATGCTAATATAAGACCTTTCTTGAGTATTTTTTACCTCATCATTTAACCAACCAAAAGCTTAAACATATAATCATATTAAACATACCAAGACACAAGGCATAATATATACATCACATATCATAGACACAATCTCATAATAAGCCAACTTAAATGGCCAAATACAATCCAACATTCACCTCACTTATAAGCCAAATCTCATGGCTATATTCACAACCAAAATACCACATATGGCCTATACATGCCATATAATTATAACATAAAATCAAAAGGTACCAAATAGATATCCGATAATGCGATGGTGTTCCCGATGATCCCTGAGTCCGAGCTAGCTCCAATTCACTATAAAGCACACGAAGAAACACACAAGTAAACTTTATAGCTTAGTAAGTTTGTATAATATCAAATTAACTTATTAATTAAATTTCATTCACTCAAATAAATATTATATAACATATCACATAACATATCTCAAACCTTACTAATGTTCACAACACTTAACTTAGCATATTATATAACATTACTCAAACCTTTGTCATGTTCACAATATGATTTCATATGAATCCATCAAATTTCTTCCATTTGATAATCAAATAGGTTTAGCACATATGTAACACCCCTCACCCGTATCCGTCACTAGAATAGGGTACGAAGCATTACCGAACTTAACCATACGTAAACATACAAAATCGAATCATGAAATTTACATCCAATTTAAAACTTTTTAGCGCATGCATATTGTCCCTTAAATGAGCCTACAAGGCCTGTGTGGCTTGGGACACGCCCGTGTCCTCAACCCATTTAACTTTCTATTTATGACGTCATCAACAATTGAGGGTCACACAACCAAGTCATATGCCCGTGTGCTAGGCCGTGTGGCGAGTTTAATTCTCGTATTTAAGGTGCAGACTTCACACATCCTGGGCACATGCCCATGTCCTGAGGCCGTATCTTTCACACGGCTAAGACACACAGCTGTGTCTCTGCCCATGTGTTTTCTATGGAGTATTCTGTTTTGCAAAACTAGGGTGAGGGGACACACGGTCGGACTACACGCCCATGGGGCTGACCATGTGTCACACACAGCCTAGACCCACACCCGTGTGTCTAACCGTGTAGACAATATATAGGCTATTTACCAAGCCATTTGCCACCCTAAAACATAAGGGCGCACACACCTATTTAACAACACTTATCATGACACAATTAAGCAACCAATTTTTTACAATCAAGGCATCCATTCATCATTCCTAAACTACAATCACCAAGCATGGACTTTACACAATTTTCAACTCACTCATGCAATCAACCACTTTCAAGTAAGACATCATTACTTGATTATACCAATAACCAACTTTTGCAAAATTCAAATGGCCATATACAAAATGAACATTCAACCAACTTAGGCCAATATTCTTGGCCAAACCAAATATGACATGGAGTAAAATGACCCAAGTCCCTATACATGCCATACTTACAAAAAGATCACAATTATCAAATACCCAAAATAACAATTCTGATAATGTGATGCAAGCCCCTAACAAGTCCTGATCCCGAGCTGGCTTGGTGACACTATAAAACAAAGGAGAAGAAATGAGGGTAAGCTATATAGCTTAGTATGTTTAAATGCAAATAAATAGCATCTTAACCATGCAAATTCATATAAGGAGAGTTGATAAATTTACCATTGAACTCACATATGCTAAACTTACTCAAGCACAACTTACCATGATATCATCACTTATAACATTCATACTTACGAATTTCTCGTACACACCTGTATCAAATCTTCATACAAAGCACACATATTTTGACATCTTTTGTTATTCCTATTGAACACATTGGAATACTATAGGATACTCGGAAACTTACACATAAGTGCCACATATATGTAGCCGAAGCTACCACTTATCACATATACGCTCATTCTTGAGCTAGTCACGGGTCTACTCACACAAGCTGATGGTCGAGACATATTTACTCAGTGCTGCTCAAAGAAGCTGACAGGTATCCGCAACATATGCAGGATTACCTAGCCACTAGTAGACGTACAAGACCAGCCTAGGCATCACATAATCACACAATCAGACACTTGGGTTCCTAGTGACATGTCACTTGTATCCGACTATTTCTAAGGCTCAACTAGGATTTTCCATTTACATTAATCACTTGTCAAAAATTGTCGATTATGTCACATAATACAATTCACATATTTCATACAACATTAAGACATTAATGTAAAATAAAATGATGCATTATTTACATGCAAACTTACCTCGGTCCAAAATAACAAGTTATTCGATTTAGTCTGAAATCTTTTTTTCCCTGATCAAGGTCGAATCCTCGTCTTTCTTGATCTATAATACCAAAGTTAACTCATTTAATTATCACATTACTCAATTCAGTCCAAAAACCCCACTATGTCAAAATTACATTTTTGCCCCTAAAGTTTGACTTATTTACAGTTTGTCCCTAGGCTCGTATAAGAAATGTACTCATTTTCTTTGTTACCCAAGCTTAGCTGACACACATACATGCTTATATCAGCCCACATTTTTCACTAAATCACATTTTATACACATGTTTTACAACTTTTTCAAATAGGTCCTTTTATACATTTTCATTAAAAATTACCTAGTAAAAGTTGTTTATCACACATCAAACTTTCATTTTCTACCATTAAACATCAAAATACATGCATATCACACACGGGTAAATTTTTTAATATGAACCCTAGCTTAAAATAACGGTAGTAATAGGTAAATAGAGCTACAAGGACTCCAAAAATGTAAAGAATATTAAAAATGGGGCTAGGATGCACTTACTATTTAGCTTGAAAAGTGAAGAAACCCTAGCCATGTCTTCTCTTCAATTTTCGGCACAAGGGGAAGAAGATGGACACAATTTTGACTTGATTTTTCCCTTTTTATTCTTTAATTAACCAAATGACCAAAATACCCCTTTTACCTTTCTTTGAAATTTTATCCTTCCATGTCTATTTTTGTTCATCCTGACATATAATGGTCTAATTACTAAATAAGGACCTCTACTTTATAAATTCATTTCAATTAAGTATATAAAGCTTCTAAAATCTCATATTTTGCAACTTTTTCAATTTAGTCCTAAAAGTCAAATTGGTCATTTATTCACAAAATTTCATCAAGTAACTTTCACACTGTCATGCAAACATGTCATACATCTCAAAAAAATTATAAAATAGATATTTCTAATTCGGATTTGTGGTCTCAAAACCACTATTCTGACTAGGCCCTAATTCGGGATGTTACAACTCTCCCCTCTTATGGATTTTCGTCCCCAGAAATCTTACCGGTGAAATGATTTGGGTATTATTTTCTCATAGCTTCCTCGGGTTCCCAAGTAGCCTTTTTAACCCCATGTCTTTGCCATAGCACTTTCACAAGGGTTATACTTTTATCCCTTAATTACTTAACCCCTTGAGCCAAAATCTTAACTGGCTCTTTGCCATAAGTCATATCTAGTTGAATCTAGACCTCTATCGGTGAAATTGCATGTGAAGGGTCTGATCAGTATCTTTGCAATATAGACACATGGAACACATCGTGAATCCTTTCCAACTCAGATGGTAAAACCAATTGGTATGCTACCAGCCCTATCCTTTTGGTAATCTCATACGGTCCAATAAAGCGTGGACTTAATTTGCCTTTCCGGCCAAACCTCAAAACTTTCTTCCACGGAGATACTTCAATAATACCTTATCACCCACTTGATACTTTCAAACAATCACGAATAATTTTTACTTTCTCTTCGGTTTCCTTAACCAAATCAACCCCATGAATCTGACTTTCTTTGAGTTCAGTCCAATACAATGGTGTACGATATTCACGTCCATACAATGCCTCATAAGGTGCCATTTTCAAACTTGACTGAAAACTATTATTGTAGGCAAACTCTACCAATGGTAAATACTTTTCCTAACTACCTTGGAATTCCAATACACAACATTGGAGCATGTCTTCGAGTATCTGAATTACTCTCTTCGACTGACCATCAATTTGTGGATGGAAAACAGTACTAAAATTTAGCTTTGTACCCAAAGCTTCTTGCAACCTTTTCCAAAACCATGATGTAAACCTCGTATCTCTATCCGAAATAATCGACAAAGGTACTACGTAAAGTCTCACAATTTCAAAAATATACAATTCAGATAGCTTTTCAAGTGAGTAGTCAGCACGTACCAAAATAAAATGAGTCGACTTCGTTAGCCTATCAATCTCAACCCAAACAGTATTTTTCTTTTTTGGAGTCAATGACAGTCCCGTCACAAAATTCATCGTGATTCTATCCCATTTCCACTCGGGTACCATCACTGGCTGAAGTAATCCTGAAGGTACTTGGTGTACAGCCTTTACTTATTGACATATCAAACACTTTGACACAAATTCAAAATATCTTTTTTCATACCCAGCCACCAATACAAATTCTTTAATTCATTGTACATTTTGGTACTACCTGGATGAACTGATAAGCAACCACTGTATACCTCTCCTAAAATTTTTCAAATCAACTCAGCATCTTTTGGAACACAAACTCTGTCTCGGAACATCAAACAGCCATCAATCTCGATTCGAAAATCTGACTCACTCTTCGATTCACACTGAGCTCTTTGGGCTTGCAAGTCACTATCACTTTTCTAAGCTTCACATATTTGCTGAAGAAACATTGGTCTAGCTCTTAGCTCAGCCGAAATCGAACCATCATCGAATAAAGCCAACTTCATACTCATAGCTCTTAAAACAAACAAGGATTTTCTGTTCAAAGCATCCGATACTACATTCACTTTTCTTGGATGATACTCAATCACTAGCTCATACTATTTTAGCAATTCTAGCCATCTCCGCTGTCGTAAATTTAGGTTTTTCTGAGTCATTAAGTACTTCAAACTCTTATGGTCAATATAGATCTGGCAACTTTCACCGAACAAATAATGTCACCAAATCTTTAAGGTAAATACAATGGCAGCCAACTCTAAGTCGTGTGTTGGATAGTTCTTCTCATATCGCTTCAATTGTCTCAAGGCATAAGCTATCACTTTGCCCTCTTGCATCAATACACAGCTGAATCCATTCAAAGACTCATCGCTATAAATCACGAATTCTTTCCTAGACTCAGGTTGCACTAACATTAGTGCCTTATTTAATAAGGCTTTCAACTGCTCAAAACTCTTTCGGCATTTTCTGACCATTCAAACTTAACATCTTTCTATAACAACCTTGTCATTGAGTAGCAATCATCGAAAATCCTTTAACAAAACGTCTATAATATCCGGCTAAGCCTAAAAAGCTTTTAACTTCGAATACATTCCTTGGCAATTTTCAAGCAATAATTGTCGAAATCTTACTCGGGTCGACTCTTATACCTTATGCAGAAAAAATTTATCCTAAAAATCCAACTTCTCAAAGCCAAAACACACTCTTACTAAACTTAGCAAAAAAATTCTTATCTCTCAAAGTTTGTAATACAGTTCTCAACTGCTCAGCATGCTAGGACTCATCTCGAGAATAAATCAAAATATCATCTATGAACACAACCACAAACTTATCCAAGTACGGTCGAAAAATTCAATTCATCAAATCCATAAATACTGCCAGAGCAATAGTAAGTCCAAATGGCATGACAAGATCAAATAGCATGACAAGAAACTCGTAATGTCCATACCTTGTTCTGAACGCGATTTTCAGCAGATCCGAGTTTTTAACCCTCAATTGATAGTAGTCAGATCTCAAGTCTATCTTCGAAAACACTGTTGCCCCTTTCAACTGGTCGAACAAGTCATCAATCCTCGATAAAGGATACTTATTCTTTATGATTATTTTGTTGAGTTGTCGGTAGTCGATGCAAAGTCTCATAGATCCATCTTTCTTTTTAACTAATAGCACAGAAGCACCCCGGTGAGAAAAAGCTTGTTCTCGCAAATCCCTTATCAGTCAACTCTTACAATTCAGCCTTTAACTCTTCAAATTCGATCGGAGCCATTCTATATGAAGCAATCGGTATTGAGGTAGTCCCCAATAACAAATCAAAAGCAAACTTCACCTCTATCTCTAGTGGCAATTCCGGCAATTCTTGTGGGAACACATCCAAAAATTCACAAACTACTGGTACCAATTCAATCTTCAATTCAGACACTTTTTTGTTCAACACATACGCAAGAAATGATTCATAACCTTTTCTTACATACTTCTAAGCTATCATAGACAAAATCACATCGGGCAGTTGTAAAACCGTTATTAAAGTTTGAAAAGAAAATCCAGGATTAGTTTGTAACGTCTTATCCACTACCAGCTTAAAGTGTATTCAATTACAAGATCTTGTTCATCTTGTTGTTATTCATTTGATACGTGTGTTTGATTTTAAAAACGTTGATTAATTTTAAGAAAAACCCGCACAACCTTACTCTACCCATTTTAATCAAATTATAAATAAAGGAATGAAACCTAATTTAAAAGTACTTAAAGCGGCCTTATTACAAAAAAACCCATAATGAAAATAATTTAAGTAAATATGAAAATAGATAAAATAATCAAAAACCACTATGTGCAGTCCACATGGCCACTCCGAATCCCTCCAGCTGTAAGTCCACTAGCTTAGGGCTCACTTGCATAGATGAAAGGAAGGGGTGAGTTTGGAAACTCAGTGTGTAAAGAAAACCCAACCAGAGCCTAAATCAGTTCAAGCTTACTTGACCTAAGCCCTATCCAGTCTTAGTAATAACTGGCCTTAGCCCTATTCAGTATGGGCCTTAACCCTATTCAGTATTCAATACGGCCCTTAGGCCTTTACAGTAACAGAACAGATATTATGCATGTATGCAAAAACCTAACCCAAATCCATCCCTACACACCACCCGTACCAGCCCTACACACCATGTGAGGAGTAACTCAACCCACCTAGCCATACACACCACAGTCGCAGCATAACTGCTTAATCAGATAACGTGGTCAAGGCACTAACAGTAAGCGAGGGAAAGCCCCTGTCAGTAAATGTGGCAATGCCACTTAGCACTTCCTCCATCAATAAACTCAGTCCCATGCAACAGTAAAACATGTCATGGCATACAGTAAACATATATAATATAGCATGCATTTCAGTTAAATTTAACCCTAGGGGTATAATGGTCATTTTACACCTAAGGGTAAAATAGTAATTTTCCACCCTTAAGGGGTATTTCAGTAAATTTACCAGTTTTTAGGGTTTCATGCTTATTACAGTTGTCAACAGTCCAGTTTTCACCTAAATAGCTTATCTAGCCCATTTACCAACTTTAGGGCTATCGGGCCCTAAAACCCTTAATGGGCCCTACAGTGTCTATTAACTAATTTGGCCCATAAAGCCCAAATTCCACAGTTATCTTAGTAGTCTTAGCATACAAATTACCAGAACCCACTTACCGCTCGTTTTTCACCCAAATGGGCCCGTAAGCCCATTGGGCCCAAATTCAGCCCCTTAAGGCCCAAAGTCATCAAGGCGCACAAAATCGCGCACACGTCCACCTTACCAATTGTGACAACTGATCTTACCAGTCTTAACTGACCTACAAGCGCTCACACACTCGCAAGCCCATGAAATGCCAGAATTTTGACATTTTGGCTTTTATTTAGTCTACTAAAGGGTGTTCGTTTACACACCTGATTTTCGACAGACGTTGACGAAATCTCCCACGCGATTATCCTACAGTCATTAAGAATACACTTATCAAGCACGAATAAACAAAACTAGCTAACCCACACTTACCACATTTGGCCAACCTTACTTAAGGCCCTAGAATCCTTACCTTTGCCTGAACTAATGACTAGATCTAGATCTAGTCGCTCCAATGGTCCAAGCCTTCCACACACTCCTCGATCGGTAGCCTTTAGTCCATATTAGCACAAAATAAGTCGAATAATAATACCCATAAAGCCTCTTAGCCCCAATCGACAGCCACCCTATGCACATAGGGGTTTTCGACTTTTCTTAAATCCCAAAATAACAAGTGAAAAGGAATCTGAGCACTTACCAAATGTCCACTTGACAAAGAATGCTTCCAATCCTTTTCTAATCCAGAACTGCCGTAGATCTAACCTTAAGACCCTAGCGGAGAACGAATCTAAATGATTTTAGCTTTTGCATCTATACTAGCCTACGACTATTTCGGTTTAAGAGAAAGTAGATGAAGAAGAGGAGTTCACAAGTGAAAGAACTAATCGACAGATAGTAAGATGAGAGGTTAATGGTTCAGCTTCTTGAAAGATTTGAAAAGAAAAGAAAAGATGGTTTTGATCAAAGGGGTAATCGGCAATGGTGGATTGGTTTCGGCTTTTAGGGGAGTTGACTACTAAGCTTTGAGAAGAGAAAAGAAAAATAAAGAGTAGGTTCGATCTAAGAAGAAAGGTGATGAAGTGAATTCAGTTTAGAGAAAGGAGAAGGAAAGAAAAGAAAAAAAAGATGGAAAAAGAGAGGAGAATTTGGTTCAAGACAATTCGACACAAGTGAATGTGGTTATGGTGTCGGCTTCTAGAACAAGGGAGAAGAAGTGAAAAAGAACCCTAAAGCCTTACCTAGTCGGCACACACTAGCCTAATGTGCCGAACTAAAACCCCAAGAAAACCCCAGAAAGCATTCGACTAACTCCCACAACTCCCTCTTGCTGAAAATGCCTCAAAATCGATAGGCCAAAACCGGTTATGCTTCTCCAAGAACCCCACAATCGGCTACCACTAGCTTTTATTCAAAATTCTTAAAATTTCTCTCCCTTATCGTACTTGATTCAAACCCATGAGCAACTCAAACACTTCCTAATAGAATTTTACTTGGAGTCCATCACATGACTAGCACATGCAGTAAAAATAAAATACCACACTACTTGCCTTGAGACTTGAACCTTGGCCCTTGCCTGGCTTTCACACGCCACTTTCTTAGGCTCTAAGTGGTGCCACATTGCCACTTTACCAAGGGCTCACTTGTGTTCTAAATTACTCACTTTTTCTTAAAAGCCCACCTGCTCAAGTTCCATTCTCTTAAAGTCTAAAATTAAATAATTCTACCGGGTTTTAATTCAAGCTTGGGCTTTCTAAAGGCCCACTAACACACTCAAAACATAAATTACATTCCCAAACATCAAAATTTCATGTTCACACCAAAATCGCAAAAATCTTGAAAAATCCTGAAAATTTGGGTGTTACAACTCTACCCCCTTAAAGAAATTTTGGCCTCAAAATTTACCTAATCCAAATAGGTGAGGGTATTGTTGACGCATCACTCTTCTGGCTCCCAAATTGCCTCTTCTCTGCCATGAATGCACCAAAGTACCTTTACCAAAGGAACTAACTTCTTCCTTAACACTTTGACCTCTCGATCCAGTATTTGCACAGGCTCTTCTTCAAAAGTCAAATCGGTCTTTACCTCAATCTCCTCTACTGGTACGACATGAGATGGATCCGATTGATACCGTCTTAGCATGGACACATGAAAAACATCATGGATTCGGTCTAACTCCAGTGGTAACTCCAACTGATAAGCTACTGGCCCTACCCGTTTAAGAACCCGATAAGGCCCTATAAACCGCGGACTCAACTTGCCCTTCTTACCAAAACTTAATATCTTCTTCCAAGGCGAGACCTTCAAGAAGACCATATCCCCTACTGAGTACTCAATCTCCTTACGCTTTAAGTCAGCATAAGATTTCTGTCTATCAGATGCTTCCTTTAACTAATCTTTGATCAACTTAACCTTGTCCTTAGTATCTGCCACCAACTCTAGCCCAAGAACTGGACGTTCTCCCAACTCCGTCCAACATGTAGGCGTACGACACCTTCGCCCATATAATGCCTCATATGGAGCCATTTGAATACTTGCCTGATAGCTATTATTATAAGCAAATTCTGCCAATGGCAAGTAATCCTCCCAACTACCTAAGAAGTCGATAACACAACCCCTCAACATGTCCTCCAGAACCTGAATAACCCTTTCCAACTGTCTATCTGTCTGAGGGTGAAAAGCAGTGCTAAAATAACCCTTTCCAACTGTCTATCTGTCCAGAATCGAGATGTAAACCTAGGATCCCGGTTAGAAATAATCGAAACTGGTACCTCATGCAGTCGCACTATCTCTACAACATACAATTTAGCCAAGTTCTGAAGTGAGTAATCGGTTCGAACAGGTATGAAATCAGTGGATTTTGTTAACCTATCCACAATTACCCATACTGAGTCTTTCTTGGAGGGTGTCAAAGGCAGCCCACTAACAAAATCCATGGTTACTCTTTCCCACTTCCAAAGTGGAATCTTCACTGGCTGTAGAAGTCCAGAAGGCAGCTGATGCTCAGCCTTTACTTGCTGGCATGTTAGATATTTCCCCACAAATTCAGTCACTTCTCGCTTAAGTCTAGGCCACCAATACAATTCTCGCAAATCTCGATACAACTTATTCCCACCAGGATGCATGGCACAAGGTCCACCATGAGTTTCTCTCAAAATTGACTGCCTCAAATTAGAGTCCTTTGGAATACAAACTCGTCCCCGAAAACATATAACTCCTTCACTATTCAGTCCAAAATCAGAATTCTCATCATTCTCAATTTGCTGAAACCGAGGAACTAACTACTCATCCTCTAACTGTTTCTCCTCAATCTGCTTAATCCAAGTTGGTCTCACTTGTAACTCCGCTAACAAGCTCCCATCGTCATATAGACTCAAACGAGCAAATATTACTCTTAACTCAGTTACAACCCTTTGACTCAGCGCATCAGCCACCACATTTACCTTACCTGTGTGGTACTCAATCGAACAGTCATAGTCTTTAAGCAACTCTATCCATCTTCGTTGCTTAAGATTCGATTCCTTCTAAGTCAACAAATACTTGAGACTCTTATGGTCCATGTATATAATACACTTTTCTCTATACAGATAGTGTCTCAAGATTTTTAACACAAAGATAACTGCTGCCAACTCTAGATCATGCGTAAGGTAGTTCATTTCATGAGGTTTAAGTTGTCGTGAAGCATAAGTGACCACCTTACCCTCTTGCATAAGTACACAGCCTAACCCCACATGCGACGCATCACTATACACTGTGAAATCCTTCCCAGATTCTGGCTGAATCAATATTGGCGCCTCAATCAACACCTTCTTCAACTTTTCAAAAGCTTCTTACTGCTTCTCAGTCCATACAAACAATACTCCTTTCCTCAACAGTTTTGTTAACAGTGCAGCGATCAAAGAGAATCCTTTTACGAAACTTCTGTAGTACCCTGCTAAACCCAGAGAACTCCAAATTTTTGATACCGACTTCAGCTGCTTCCAATCCAGAACTGCCTCAATTTTTTGAGGGTCCACCCTAATCCCCTCAGCAGAGGTGATGTGACCCAAAAATGTCACTTCTCGCAACCAAAATTCACACTTACTGATCTTTGCATAAAGCTATTTCTCTCTCAACACTTGTAGAAAATACGGAGATGCTCATCATGCTTCTCCTCAGTTTCTGAATACACTAGAATATCGTCGATAAAGACGACTACAAATCGATCCAAGTAAGGTTAGAATACTCGATTCATTAGATCCATAAAAGCTGCAGGTGCATTCCTCAGTCCAAACGGCATATCCAGAAACTCATAATGACCATACTGAGTTTTGAATGCTGTCTTATGGATATCCACCTCCTTAACCCTTAACTGATGATATCCAGATCGAAGATCAATCTTGGAAAATACCGAAACTCCTCTAAGTTGGTCGAACATATCATCAATCCTTGGCAGAGGGTACTTCTTCTTAATCGTCAGTTTGTTCAACTAGCAATAATCGATGCACATACACATCGTCCCATCCTTCTTCTTCACAAACAGTATTGGTGCTCCCCATAGAGACACACCCGGCCTAATAAAACCTCTATCCAAAAACTCTTGGATTTATGCTTTTAGTTCCACTAACTCCTTCGGTGCCATCCTATAAGGTGCGATGGACACTGGAGCCGTTCCAGGTAGCAAGTCAATTCCAAATTCAACTTCACGATTCAGAGGCAATCCAGGAAGCTCATCAGGAAAAACATCTTGGAACTCCTTAACGATCCTAACCTTCTCTACAGTCAAACCTTCAGTCTCCATCTGACTCACAAATGCCAAAAACGCCTCGCAACCCTTGCGAATCAGCTTCTCAGCCCTCAAGGCTGAAACAACATTGGACAAGTAGTCCTTTCGTTCCCCAATAACCATCACCTCCTCATCATCTGTAGTCCTTAACACCATCCTCTTAGCCGTACAATCCAGAGTCGCTTTATGCTTAGCAAGCCAGTCCATCCCCAATATGAGATCAAATTTCCCGAACGGTAGCTCCATTAAGTCCCCAGAGAAAATCCTGCCTTGAGCCCCTAAAGGTACCTCCCTAAAGAGTTTGTCTACCCTAACCGAGTGACCCAATGGACTTATCACCTTTACACCACTCACAGTTTCCTCAGAGTGCACACCCAACGACCCAGATATATCACATACAACATATGAATAGGTAGAACCAACATCTATCAAGGCAGTGTATGGCATGCTAGAGATAAAAAACATACAAGTTATGATATTAGGTGTGTCACCCTCCTCTCGGCGAAGAGCAGCATACACCAATGCTGGCTGACGAGCCTCAACATTTCCAGCATCCCTGCCAGGTGCTCCACATCTATGACCATTTCCGTTACCGCCCCTACCTTGACCACGGCCTCTCGGCGATTGTGGTCCACCTCGCACTGGTTGAGCAACCCTCTATTCACGGCCTCTGGGGACAATCCTTAACTCTGTGCTCCTTGGATCCGTATCGAAAGCAAGCCCAGTATGCTTCTAGCATTCTCCCAGATGTACTCTACCACAGTCCCCACAAGCCTGCGGTCTAACTATATTCATCAAAATAGCTCGGACTGGTTCATCCACTCTAGCTCTCTTGACATTCTTGTTCACAGCCCCAGAGGGTCAGAATCCTTCTTGAATCAGTTTCGGTCCTTCTCTCAGTTTTGTTGTTTAGTTCGCTTCACCTCCTCAGCTATCTTAGCCTTTTCCACCAACGCAGTAAAGTCACACTCCCTCTGCGGAGCTATCAACACCCTAAGCTCAACCCTGAGGCCATCCTCAAATCGAACGCTATGTTCATACTCAGCGGCAACTATTCTACTGGCATACCGGCTCAGTCTTAGAAACTCTGCCTCATATTCAACAACAGACTTGTTACCCTAGGTCAGGTTCAGAAATTATTTCCTCTGAGCATCCACAGAGCTTGCCCCGACATACTTTCCCTTGAAAGCCATCTTAAATAGTTCCCAGGTTACTTGCTCAGCTGGGGTACTATCCCTCACCGTGATCCACCACTGATATGCCTCGTCTCGTAGCAGAGACACCGCTCCTTTCAGTTTTTGCTCCACTGAGCAATCCAGATCATCCATGATCCGCTCCGTGGCCTCCAACCAGTTTTTGGCCACATTTGGGGCTACTCCAGATATGCCCCTGAAGACCTCCACTCCGTTAGCCTGAAGTCACTCAGAAATGGATCCCCTATTCACCATCCTGGTACTTGCTCCAGCGACCCTTTCCAAAACCCTTAACATTGCCTGGGACAAAGTGTCGTCCCTCGTGGCCCGATCATACGATCCAGTCTCAGTCACTGGCGGAGCTCGTTGTTCCTCAGCTGACATATATCCCGAAGATGAAGATCTAGCTTGCATACTTCCTCGGCCACGTCCACAGCCTGGTCCACGAGCCGCCCTCGTACTCATATCGACTTATCTTATTACGAATTTTATGAAATTAGTTTAATATTCCAATGTTTCTTACAAATGTCTTATGTATAGATAGTGTTTCAAAGTTTGTTTTCGTGAAATCATAGTCTAACTGCAGTCTCAGTCTTTTAGGGTTTAGTTTTCCCTACTGACTCAGTTCTATAGTTTTAGTACTACCCTAACTACAGTATCATAGTAGAGTCTTAGTACTATTTACAGTAATATTTCAGTACAGTACAGTATAAGATAAGAAATATTTACAGACTTGGCGCTGGGGATTCAGTGTGCCACTCTTCAGAAACTAGTTTTTAGAAAGCCCAATTTTAGATAGAATTACAATTTTAAACTTTGTTTTTAAAGTAATCCTTGAATACATATGTCTAGAAGAAAATAAGTTTGAAAAGGGTTTTCTTAAAAATTTTCCCAAAAACTAATTTTCAAAATACCCTACATGGGCCTTAATTTGCAATTTTACAAAAACTTTTTGAACCTGATCCACAGTCGAGTTATTGCAACTGGGCTCTGATACTACTAAATGTAACACCCCAAGCACGGCCCAAACGTTATGGCCAAATCTGATGTGTCACATCGACAGAGGATTAATCATGTTCATTAATCATTATGATTAGGGTGAGTTTTGCAAAAGCCGTTATTAAAGTTTGAAAAGAAAATCCAGGATTAGTTTGTGAACGTCCTATCCACTACCAGCTTAAAGTGTATTCAATTACAAGATCTTGTTCATCTTATTGTTATTCATTTGATATGTGTGTTTCATTGTAAAAACATCAATTAATTTTAAGAAAAACCCGCGCAGCCTTACTCAACCCATTTTAATCAAATTATAAATAAAGGAATGAACCCAATTTAAAAGTACTTAAAGCGGACTTATTACAACAAAACCCATAATGAAAATAATTTAAGTAAATATGAAAATAAATAACTTAATCAAAAACCACCATGTGCGATCCACGTGGCCACTCTGAATCCCTCTAGCTCCAAGTCCACTAGCTTAGGGCTCACCTGGATAGATGAAAGGAAAGGGTGAGTTTGGAAACTCAGTGTGTAAAGAAAACCCAACCAGAGCCCAAATCAGTTCAAGCTTACTGGGCCTAAGCCCTATCCAGTCTCAATAATAATTGGACCTTAGCCCTATTTAGTATTCAGTATTAACTGGGCCTTACCCCTATTCAGTATTCAGTACGGCCCTTATGCCTATTACAGTAACAGAACAGATATTATGCATGTATGCAAAAACCCAACCCAAATCCATCCCTACACACCACCTGTACTAGCCCTACACACCATGTGGGGAATAACTCAACCCACCCAGCCCTACACACCACAGTCGCAGCGTAGTTGCTTAATCAGATAACGTAGCCAAGCCACTAACAGTAAACGAGGCGAAACCCCTGTCAGTAAATGTGGCAATGCCACTTAGCACTTCCTCCATAAATAAACCCAGTCCCATGCAACAGTAAAACATGTCATGGCATACAGTAAACAGATATAATATAGCTTGCATTTCAGTTAAATTTAACCCTAGGGGTATAATGGTCATTTTGCACCCAGGGGTAAAATAGTAATTTTCCCACCCTTAAGATGTATTTCAGTAAATTTACCAATTTTTAGGGTTTCATGCTTATTACAGTTGTTAACAGTCCAATTTTCACCTAAATAGCTTATCTAGCCCATTTACCAAATTTAGGGCTATCGGGCCCTAAGACCCCTAATGGGCCCTACAGTGTCTATTAACTAATTTGGCCCACAAAGCCCAAATTCCACAGTTATCTTAGTAGTCTTAGCATACAAATTACCAAAACCCACTTACCGCTTGTTTTTCACCCAAATGGGCCCGTAAGTCCACTGGGCCCAAATTCAGCCCCTCGAGGCCCAAAGTCATCAAGGCGTACAAAATTGCGCACACATCCAACTTACCAATTGCGACAACTGATCTTACCAGTCTTAACCGACCCACAAGTGCTCGCATGTTCACAAGCCCACGAAATGCCAAAATTTCAGCATTTCAGCTTTTCGGCTTTTGTCGATTTAGTCTACTAGAGGGTGTTTGTTTACACACTTGATTTTCGATAGACGTTGACGAAATCTCCCACGCGATTATCCTACAGTCATTAAGAATACACTTATCAACCACGAATCAATGAAACAAACTAACCCACACTTACCACATTCGGCCAACCTTACTTAAGGCCCTAGAATCCTTACCGTTGCTGAAACTAATGACTAGAACTAGATCTAGTCGCTCCAATGGTCCAAGCCTTCCACACACTCCTCGATCGGTAGCCTTTAGTCCACACTAGCACAAAACAAGCCAAATAATAATACGAATAAAGCCTCTTAGCCCCAATCGACAACCACCCTATGCACATAGGGGTTTTCGACTTTTCTTAAATCCCAAAATAACAAGTGAAAAGGGAATCTGAGCACTTACCGAAGGTCCACCTGACAAAGAATGCTTCCAATCCTTTTCTAATCCAGAACTGCCGTAGATCTAACCTCAAGACCTAAGCAGAGAATGAATCTAAATGATTTCAGCTTTTGTATCTATACTAGCCTACGACTATTTCGGTTTAAGAGAAAGTAGATGAAGAAGAGGAGTTCACAAGTGAAAGAACTAATCGACAGAGAGTAAGATGAGAGGTTAATGGTTCGGCTTTTTAAAAGATTTGAAAAGAAAAGAAGAGATGGTTTTGATCAAAGGAGCAATCGGCAATGGTGGATTGGTTTCGACTTTTACGGGAGTCGACTATTAGGCTTTGAGAAGAGAAAGGAAAAATAAAGAGTAGGTTCGATCTAAGAAGAAAGGTGATGAAGTGAATTCAGTTTACAGAAAGGAGAAGAAAAGAAAAGAAAAAAAAAGATGGAAGAAGCGAGGAGAATTTGGTTCAAGACAATTCGGCACAGGTGAATGTGGTTATGGTGTCAGCTTCTAGAACAAGGGAGAAGAAGTGAAAAAGAACCCTAAAGCCTTCCCTAGTTAGCACACACTAGCCTAATATGCCAAACTAAAACCCCAAGAATACCCCTAAAAGCATTCGGCTAACTCCTACAACTCCCTCTTACCGAAAATGCCCCAAAACCGATAGGCCAAAACCGATTATGCTCCTCTAAGAACCCCACAATTGGCCACCACTAGCTTCTATTCAAAATTCCTAAAATTTCTCTCCCTTACCCTACTTGATTCAATCCCATGAGCAACTCAAACACTTCCCAACAGAATTTTACTTGGAGTCCATCACATGACTGGCACATGCAGTAAAAATAAAATACCACACTGCTTACCTTGAGGCTTGAACCTTGGCCCTTGCTTAGCTTCCACACGCCACTTTCTTAGGCTCTAAGTGGCACCACATTGCCACTTTACCAAGGGCTCACTTGTGTTCTAAATTACTAACTTTTTCTTAAAAGCCCACCTACTCAAGTCCCATTCTCTTTAAGTCTAAAATTTAATAATTCTACCAGGTTTTAATTCAGGCTTGGGCCTTCTAAAGGCCCACTAACACACTTAAAACATAAATTACATACCCAAACATCAAAATTTCATGTTCACACCAAAATCACAAAAATCCTGAAAAATCCTAAAAATTTGGGCGTTACTGCCGTTCACTAGATTCATCTGGTTCAACCTGAAGAACCTCACCATTTTCACATTTCAATTCAATAATTTTTTACCTACAATTTACCTTCGCATCATGCAATGTCAACCAATCCATACCCAATATAGCATCAAACTCATCAAATGGAAACAACATTAAGTTAGCCAAAAAACAGTGACCTCGAACCGTCAAAGGACAATTCTTGCTAACTTTATCCACTAAAAGGGTTTGACTCTTTAATCACGAACTCAGTAGACTCAATAGGAAAATTCATATTAGTTACCAAATTCATGTAAATATAAGAATGTGTTGATCTAGGATCAATTAATGCAACAATAGTAGTATCATAAAGAGAAAATGTATCAGTGATCACATCAAGGGATGACGCATCTTCTTGAGCACAAATGGCTTAAATCCTCGCAGGTGCTCTAACTTTCGATCTCACAACTGAATCCTTGGATACACCCTTTCTACTTTCCCCATGTCTCATATTTTTCATTAGTCTCCCCCTAGCAGCTGTATTACTCGATCTAGCATTCGGGGAGTTATCTTTTTCAATCATCTCAAGGCAATCCTTAATGAAATGATCTTGGGAACCACATTTAAAACAAGCCCGGGTGATCATCCAACATTCCCTGGGATGTGTCCTATCACAATGTTGACATTCGAGCCTTTTAGGTCTAACATTATCGACAGTCGCTATAGATGTAGTCCAGGCCTTAGAACCCGAATATTTCTTCCCACAACTTCTGCTAGGATTTCCAACTGATACATTCAAACGGAGGGGCATATCCCACGACTTCTTAGACGATGACTAAAAGGACTTACTCATCGGTCTCTTCCTCGAGTCTCTAGCATCGAGTTCAACATTTCTCTTTTCTTTACATAGCTCTTCCGCCTTACAAGCTCGTTTGTCTAACACAACAAATTCTTTTAGTTCAAAAATTCTAACAAACATTATAATATTTTCATTCAGTCCATCCTCAAACCTTTTACACATAATAGCTTCTGTAGACACATATTCCCAAGCGTACTTACTAAGTCTGACGAACTCTCTCTCGTATTCAGATACAGTCATTAGGCCATGCTTCAATTCTAACAACTCCTTGCACTTTTGATCGATAAACTGCTAACTTATGTACTTCTTTTAGAATTCCTCTTAGAAGAAATCCCATGTAACCTTCTCTCTGGGTGCAACCGATATTAGAGTTTTCAACCAATGATATGTCGAATCCCTCAAAAGTGAAATATCACACTTTAGACACTCCTCTAAAGTACAAGAAAGCTCATCAAAGACCCGAATAGTGTTTTTGAGCCAAAATTTTACCCTCTCGGGGTCATCATTTATGTTAGCTAGAAATTCTTCAGTGCCATACTTTTGGATCTTATCCACAGAAGGCTTACTCATTCTTATCATATCTATACCTTGGGGCATTGCGGGAACTGGTTAGGGAATAGGAAGGGTGGAGGAGGTTGAGCATTCGGATTTGTGTGAATGAACTCTGTGTACCACTCATTCATCATATGGAGAAAGGCTTCCCAAGCATCTCCTCTGTGACTAGTTGTTGCATTTCTACTATCGGGCAGCGCAGTCCCTTGGACGTAAGCCGGCGCATTACTTTCAATGTCATCAGCTACAGCTCGATCGGGATCCATTTACTATACAAAAGCACAATTGAAGTTGCTAGGAGTTGTTAAACTATCACAATTCATATATGGCATGTATAGCTAGACTTGTACATATTCTAGGTTAGTCCGAGAATCGACTAAACCTAGCTCTGATACCATTACATGTAACACCCCTCACCCATATCTGTAGTTGGAATAGGATACGAGGCATTACCGGACTTAAACATACGTAAACACACAAAAATGAATCATAAAATTTGCATCCAATTTAAAACTTTTCAGCGTATGCATATCGTCCCCTAAACGAGCCTACGAGGCCTTATACATATATTTGAGGTGGTTAGGGGCTAAATCGAGAACTGTCGAAACTTTTACAACACTTCAAAAATTTTCATACTTTGAGAGAGTCACATGCCCATGTGGCTTGGGACACACCTATGTCCTCAACCCGTGTAACTCTCTATTTATAACATCATCAACAATTGAGGGTCACATGGCCAAGTCACATACCCGTGTGCTAGGTCGTGTGGCAAATTTAATTCTCACATTTAAGGTGCAGACTTCACACGGCCTAGGAACACGCCCATCTCCTGAGGCTGTGTCCTTCACACGGCTAAGACACACAGCCGTGTCTCTGCCCCTGTGTTTACTATTGAGTATTCTATTTTGCAAAACTAGGGTGCAGGGGTCACACGGCCGGACTACATGCCCATGGGGCTGACCGTGTGTCACACACGACCTAGACCCATGCTCGTGTGTCTACCCATGTGGACAATATAGGCTATTTACCAAGCCATTTGCCACCCTAAAATACAAGGGCACACACACCTATTTAACAACACTTATCATGACACAATTAAGCAACCAATTTTTTGCAATCAAGGCATCCACTCATCAATCCTAAACTACAATCACCAAGTATGGACTTTACACGATTGTCAACTCATTCATGCAATCAACCACCTTCAAGTAAGACACCATTACTTGATTATACCATTAACCAACTTTAGCAAAATTCAAATGGCCATATACAAAATGAAGTTTCAACTAACTTAGGCCAACAACTAACTTAGGCCACCATTCTTAGCTAAACAAAATATGACATAAAATAAAATGACCACGTCCCTATATCTGGATACTTACAAAAAGATCACAATTATCAAATACCAAAAATAACAATTCTGATAGTGCGATGCGAGCCACCAACAAGTCCCAGTCCCGAGCTGGCTTGGTGACACTATAAAACAAGTGAGAAGAAATGAGAGGTAAGCTATATAGCTTAGTATGGTAAAATGAAAATAAATAGCATCTTAACCATGCAAATTCATATAAGGAGAGTCGATAAATTTAATATTGAACTCACATGTGCTAAACTTACTCAAGCACAACATACCACGATATCATCACTTATAATGTTCGTACTTACGAATTTCTCGTACACACCTGTATCACATCTTCATACAAAACACATATATTTTCACATCTTTTGTTATTCCCATTGAACACATTGGAATATTATTGGATACCTGGAAACTTGTACATAAGTGCCACATATATGTAGCCGAAGCTACCATTTATCACATATACGCTCATTCTTGACCTAGTCACGAGTCTACTCACACAAGCTGACGGTTGAGATGTATTTTCTCAGTGCTGCTCACACAAGCTGATAGGTATCCGCAACATATGCAGGATTACCTAGCCACTGATAGACGTACAAGACTAGTACCCAGACATCACATATTCACACAATCATACACTTGGGTTCCTAGTGATATGCCACTTGTATCCGACTCTTTCTTAAGATTCAACTGAGATTTTCTGTTCACATTTATCACTTGTCGAAACATGTCGATTATATCACATAATACAATTCACACATTTCATACAACATTAAGACGTTAAAGTAAAATAAAATGATGCATTATTTACATCCAAACTTACCTCGGTCCAAAATGACAAGTTATTCGATTTAGTCCAAAATCTTTTCTTTTACCCGATCAAAGTCGAATCCTCATCTTTCTTGATCTATAATACCAAATTTAACTCATTTAATTATCACATTACTCAATTTAGTCCAAAAATCCCACTATGGAAAAATTACATTTTTGCCTATAAAGTTTAACTTATTTACACTTTAGTCCTTAGGCTCGTATAACGAAATGTATTCATTTTCTTTGTTACCCAAGCCTAGACAACACACATAAATGCTCATATCAGCCTACATTTTTCACTACATCACATTTATACACATGTTTTACAAATTTTACAAACAGGTCATTTTCTATATTTTCATTAAAAATCACCTAGTAAAAGTTGTTTCTCACACATCAAACTTTCATTTTCTACCATTAAAAATCAAAATACATGCATATCACACATGGTTAAATTTTTTAATATGAACCCTAGCTTAAAATAACGGTAGAAATAGGTAAATCGGGCTACGAGGACTCCAAAAATGTAAAGAACATTAAAAACGGGGCTAGGATGCACTTACTATTGAGCTTGAAAAGTGAAGAAACCCTAGCTATGTCTTCTCTTCAATTTTTGGCACAAGGGAAGAAGATGGACACAATTTTGACCTGATTTTTCCCTTTTAATTCGTTAATTAACCAAATGACCAAAATGCCCCTTTTACCTTTCTTTGAAATTTTACCTTTCCATGTCCATTTTTGTCCATCTTGACATATAATGGTCTAATTACTAAATAAGGACCTCTAGTTTATAAATTCATTTCAACTAAGTATATAAAGCATCTAAAATCTCATATTTTGCAACTTTTTCAATTTAGTCCTAAAAGTCAAATTGGTCATTTATTCATAGAATTTCATTATGTAACTTTCACACTACCATGCAAACAAGTCATAAACCTCAAAAAATTTATAAAATAAATATCTCTAATTCAGATTTGTGGTCTCGAAACCACTATTTTGACTAGGCCCTAATTCAGGATGTTACAACATACTTGTACTTTCTCATATTCAACTTTTACTCATTCATTTACTTGTTGTAACAGCCCGAATTAGGGCCTAGTCAGAATAGTGGTTTCAATACCACCAATTCGAAGTATAAAAATTTACTGTGATAAAGTTTTAAGGTTTACAACATGATTGAATGCATGTAAGAAATTTTATCAATAAGGTGTCCAATTAGACTAGTAGGACTAAATTGCAAAAAATGCAAAATAAGTGTTCTAGAAGCATTGAGTGCTTAATTAAAAAGAATTCATAAACTAGAGGTACTTATTTAGTAATTAGACCATTATATATCTAAATGGACAAAAATGGACATGGAAGGGTAAATTTTCAAGAAAGGTAAAGAGGCATTTTGGTCATTTGGTTAATTAAAGAATAAAAAGGGAAAAATCAAATCAAAATTTTGTCCATCTTCTTCCCCTTGTGCTAAAAATTGAGAGAAGACATAGCTAAGGTTTCTTCACTTTTCAAGTTAAGTGCATCCTAGCCCCATTTTTAATGGTCTTTACATTTTGGAAACCATCGTAACCCGATTTACCTATTTCTAGCCATATTTTGAGCTAGGGTTCATATTCAAAAATTTACTCATGTGTGACATGCATGTATTTTTTATGTTTAATGAAGGAATATGAAAGTTTGATGTGTGATAAACAACTTTTACTAGGTGATTTTTAATAAAAATGCACAAAAGGACCTATTTGTAAAAGTTGTAAAACATGTGTATAAAATGTGATTTAATGAAAAATGTGGGCTAATATGAGCATGTATATGTGTCGACTAGGCTTGGGAAACAAAGAAAATGAGTACATTTTGTTATACAAGCCTAGGGACTAAAGTGTAAATAAGTCAAACTTTAGTGGAAAAATGTAATTTTGCCTAGTGGGATTTTTGGACTAAATTGAGTAATATGATAACTAAATAAGTTAAATTTGGTATTATAGATCAAGAAAGACGAGGATTCGACACTGATCGAGGAAAAAAAAGGATTTCAGACTAAATCGAATAACTTGTCATTTTGGACCGAGGTAAGTTTGTATATAAATAATGCATCATTTTATTTTACTTTAATGCCTTAATGTTGTATGAAATGTGTGAATTGTATTATGTGACATAATCAACAAGTTTCGACAAGTGATAAATGTGAACAGAAAATCCCAGTTGGACCTTAGGAATAGAGTCGGATACGAGTGACATGTTACTAGGAACCCAAGTGTATGATTGTGTGAATATGTGATGTTCAGGTACTGGTCTTGTACGTCTATCAGTGGCTAGGTAATCCTGCATATGTTGCGGATACCTGTCAGCTTGTGTGAGCAGCACTGAGAAAATATGTCTCGACCGTCAGCTTGTGTAAGCAGACTCGTGGCTAGCTCAAGAATGAGCGTATATGTGATAAGTGGTAGCTTCGGCTACATATATGTGGCACTTATGTGCAAGTTTCTTAGTATCCAATAGTATTCCAATATGTTCAGCGGGAATAACAGAAGATGTGAAAATATGTGTGTTTTTTATGAAGATGTGATATAGGAATGTACGAGAAATTCGTAAGTACAAACGTTATAAGTGATGATGTAACAGCCCGAGTTTGGGCCTAGTCGAAATAGTGGTTTCAGAAACACAAATCCAATGTTGGAGAAATTATTTTTAATATTATTTTATGTGTTATAGACTGATTATATGAGTGCATGAAAATTTGGTGAATTAATTTTAGCAATTGCATGCTTAATTTTGAGAAAGGACTAAATTGCGTAAAGTGCGAAAGTTTTGTTTTATTAGCTAATGGTGTTATTTAGCTACGGAACATTAAATTAGAGGTCCTCATTGAATAAATAGACCTCAATTTGTTTAATGGCTGAACATGGAGACAAAGAGATTGAAAAGTCAAAGGTTAGGTGGGATTTCGGTGATTAAATTGATTAAATAAAATAAAAAGCTAGTGCTCATCTTCCCCCCCACCACCAAAATTTATAGCAAACTTAAGGGTTTTGAGAGCTCAAACTTTTAGCCACTTGGTCCTCTTACAAGTAAGTGATTTTGATGGTTTTTCTTGATGATTTTTATACTTTTAGAACCCTTGTAGCTTAATCTAGCCAATGAGGGGACTATTTTGCAAAATGATTGAAAGCCTCAGTTTTTTCCATGAGAGTATTCATGTTTTTTACTGCATTCTTATGGAAGAAAATGAATATTGGTTGTAAATAAACAACTTTTGTTAAATGATTTTCATGAAAACACTTAAAATGGGTCATTTTGTAAAAGTTCTAAAATAGGTGGTAAATGTGTGAAATAATGGAAAATGCCGGCTGCTATAAGTATAAAAAAGGTTCGACTATGCATGGGTAGTAAAGAAATTGGACACATTTCATTTTACGACCCTAGGGACAAAGTCATAAATATGTGAAACTTTAGGGGTAAATTTGTAAAATTTCCAAAGTGTCATTTTTGGACTGACTTGAATAATGTGAACATTAAATAAGTATTATTTGCTATGTTAGATCAAGAAAAACAAAATTTGGGCTTAGATCAGAGAAGAACGAAGTTGTAGACTAAGTCGAAATAATTAGTCGCTTTTGCATTCGAGGTAAGTTGCGTGTAAATATTACAACTCTATTTTGTTTATGCATTGATTAATTGATATAACATAAAATGTTTGATTGTGATTATGAATTTTGCATAATGAGAATGGTATGGTAAAATCCTAGTTGAACTATAGGAATAGGTCGGATATTCATGCCATAATACAAGGGTTATTCAAGAGCTAGTGTAAGACCATGTCTAGGACATGGCATTGGCCTCGACATGTGAGCTAGTGTAAGACCATGTCTGGGACATGGCATCGACATTGATGTAAGTGCTAGTGTAAAACCATGTTTGGGACATGGCATCGGCACCGATAGATGAGAGCCAGTGTAGGACCATGTCTAGGACATGGCATTGGCACAAATAAAGGAGAGCCAGTGTAAGACCATGTCTGGGACATGGCGTCGACCTCGATATATGAGAGTCATTGTAAGACCATGTCTGGGACATGGCATCAACATTGATGTGTGAGCTAGTGTAAGACCATGTCTGGGACATGTGATCGTGATTTTGATGAAGTAATAATAATGATCGTACCTGGAAACTAACTATTATTATGATAAAAGGCAAGTGCACCTATTGAATAGTAGTATAGTTAGTGGCAAGACTGGAATATCGAATCTAAGGAACCAAAAGTACTAGTAATGACTTTCTCCCTATTATCTAGCCTGAAAATAAGAGGGAGTTGTTTGTAAACTAAAATCTAACTAAACTAAGGACGTTTCAAAGAATAAATTGGGAAAAGACTTTAGGGAAAACTGATTGATTAAGGCAATACCCAATGAAGAATCCACCTAGACTTCACTTGTTATCTAACTTTGAACTAGATGATTTCTTCATTCGACCTGATCCGTAAAGATCCCTAAATTATGTTAATATCTCTGTCGAGACTAAGAACAACTAACCCTAGGTTGATTAATTGAAATCTTTTTCTAATTAAAGCCCACTAGTGTTGCATTAAATCGATCTATGGATCCCCCTATTAGATTTGACTCTCATCCAGCAGATTTTCGTCGTCCTATGTCTAGGATTGCGATCAACCCCTCTTAATTGTGTTGGATCTACTCTTAAACAGGGACTTTTACTCCACTGAATAAGCACATTCGACTTGAACTAATATCCCTGAAATATCAATTCAAGGATTAAAAACACAATTAAGAACAAGTCAAATATTTATCATATAGCTCAGATAACAATAACAAGATTTGTCTTAGGTTTCATCCCCCTCAGGTATTTAGGGGGTTTAGTTCATAATTATAAAAGAGAACATCTCCAAAGAAAGAGAACAACAAAACATAAAGAAAACCCAAAGCCCTTGGAAGAATTGAAGGGAATCTTCAGTCTTGATGTTGATCCTTGCTTCTGAGATGGATCAATCGGCTTTCCTTCGAGTAATTCCCTGTCTTCAACTCTGAGTCTTGGCGAGGACACTGTGTGTTTTGTAGTCGCCTCCTAAGGTCTTTATATAGAGTTTGGAATGTCTTTCTTAGCCTCTAAGAAGCCTTTTCCGTGTGAAATTGAAACTTGTCACGACAGGGACACGCCCATGTGGCACGCCCATGTGAATCAAGCCCAGGCCATGTTCGAGCCTGTTAATGTGGCACGGCCATGTGGGATTCCCGTGTGACACACTCCAGGCCGTGTTGATTGTTGATTTGGGCCTGCTTTGCCCATTTTTGACTCGTTCCTTGCTCTTTTCTCTTCCTTGTGCTCATCTAAGTATAAAACATGAAATTAAAGGATTAGGAGCATCAAATTCGACAATTCTAATGATAATTCATCCAAAAATATTCTCAGCATGGGATAAAAAATATGTATAAATTACAGTTTATCAACATGGCATTGGCATTTTCCCCTATGTATGAGGCTTATCGGATATCCTTTAATATTCCAATGGTTCAATGGGTGATTGAAAGCTTATGTCAAGAATGAGAAGTGCTATAACTATGTTGTGAGTGGTACAGGTACCTGAATGAAATCTATAAGGATTGAGCTCAATTTATGTTATGTAAATTGTATGGTTGAAAGTGTGTAAGTTATGCCTATAAGAATGATCTTGTGATGACCTTGTGATTATATGTCTATACTTATGATGTATACATGTGGGGTAAATTTGATTGATGATCATGTGGGAGGCTTTTAGGCCAAATTAAATTCAGAAATGATATGTTGAAGTCTTTGTTGTTGATGCATAGGTTAAATTGGCCAACGAATGGCATGTAAATATTTATTAATGGCTAGTTGTGGATATGTTTCAGTAATATGTATGTTTGAATGGAAGTTAAAACAAAGAAATCCTGAAAGATTAGAATTAGCAATAAAACAGTTTTGGACAGCAGCAATTGTGTGACTTTGAAAAATCCCCAAAATTGTGGAAACTGAATTATAGGTTGACTAAGGTATGAAATAAAAGCTTATTGAGTCTGTTTTCATATAAAAGAAACAATGTAAGCAAAAGAGTTACATATTATGAGATATTTGAATCTATATGAGACAAAATCAGAATGATTTTGAAATCCCCTATTCTGAATTGGAAAAATCACTATAAATTGGAAAAAAAAAAATTATGGGTTATAATTTATATGCTTAAAATCTTTAATGAGTCTATTTTGAAAAGAAATAAACAAAAACATCATATGAATCTAGTACAAGAAGATAATTAAATTTTAGTGAAGAGGGGTTGGAACTATCGAACAACAAAATAGGGGAGATTTTAAAGAATAAAGTGCACTTGTTGGCCAAACCAAAAATTCTAAAACTTTTATGGTAAGAACATATGTGGGTCTAGTTTCAGAGAAAATTTGTAGATCTTAATTTGGAGTTCCGTAGATCAAGATATAAGAAATTTAGTGACTATGACTCAAGCTGACAGCCTGAGATGACCATGTGTAATAGTGGAATTATATGCAATTATTTTCATGTTATCTTGAGAACACATTGTGAGGATTGGTAAAAACATATTAATTAATTGCCTATTATTTACATGCCAACTTACTAAGCTATAAAGCTTACTCTCTCATTTCCATTTCTCTAGTGTTGCCAGGTTGGCTCGGGGTTGGAGATCGTCGGAGACAGCATCACACTATCAAATTATCAATTTGGGGCATTGATAAATCTCAAATGTTTTTGAGTCAGTGGCATGTATAGAGACTTAGTTATTGGTGATATACATTCTTAGGATTTGGCCAAATGTATTGGCTTATATTGCTTTATTATATATGGCCATTGGATATGGCTTATATTGGTTATGAGTATGTAAGCCTATTTATGCATGCATGTTGGAAAGGCTTTGTTGTAGTTATGTGCATACATGTACCAAGTTCTTGTGTGGTATGCTCATGCTTGTTTATCATGAATGGTCAGTATTATATTATATGTATTGATGATTAAGTTGAGAATAATTAAGGTTATGATATGTGCCTATGAAATGTATAAGAGGGTAAAGAATTAAGAGCAACAAAAGGGCTTGGAAAATAGCCTAAGTGTTGGCCACACGGGCAGGGACACAGCCATGTGTCTAAGTCGTGTGGAGGAAACGGTCTAGTACACAGGCATGTGACTTGGCCATGTGACCCTCATTTGTTGATGACTTCATAAATAGAGAGTTACATGGGCTAAGGTGTAACACCCCAAACCCGGCCCAGACATTATGGCTAGATCTAGTGTGTCACACGGACAACTCATTCGTAATCAGACACTTTGTCAAACAGTTTCTCTTATTTTCAAAACCTTGTTTAGAAAGTTGGATGCTTCGAGCGAAACTAGATTAAAACTATTCTTTTCCATTAGCTTGGTGTGTACAAACAAGATTTCATTAGCCGTAGTATTACATTATCTTATTATTTGAGACATTTCACGAGAATTATTTAAAAACATTCGATTAGAATTTTGAAAACCCGAGATCCTAGTCTACCGGTTTAAAACAGAATAACAGTGTAACAAAATAAAAACACCCATAATGGCCTTATTACAAAATAATATTGAAACTGAAATAGTGATAAAAATAAAAATAAAAACGAATCCCAGAAGCAGATGTCATGTGGCCACCCTGAGTCCCTCGGGGTTACCTGCATATGTAAAAATAAAAGGGTGAGTTTGTGAAAACTCAGTGTGTAATTTCCCCAACCAATAACAGAGATCAGACATACAGAATAGACTGGGCTGAGACCCTATTCAGATACAAATCAATCTGGGCCTTGGCCCTATTCAGAAACATAGTGGGCCTTGGGCCCATTACAGATATAGAACAGAACAGATGCATAACCTAACCCAGTCCAACCCATCACACCACCCGTACCAGCCCACCACACCATGTGAGGAGTAACTCAACCCACCCAACCCACACACCAGTTCGCAGTCATGCTGCTAAAATCAAATATCGTGGGAAAGCCACCAGAACAGAATTACGTGGCTGAGCCACTAAACAGAACTTCCTCCGATTAAACCTAACCCCATGCAGACTAACGAAACTATGTATAGCATGCATATAGACAGACAGATACAATAAAGTCATCCACATTTCAAACAACATATTTCTAGGGGTATAACAGTATTTTGGCAGCTAGGAGTAAAATGGTAATTTTACCCTTCAGGGGTATTTTGCTCATTTTACTAAGCCTTAGTATCTCAGCACCTATTACGACCTTTTAACAGGTCTAACATCGCTTCAAGTGACTCAAAAAGTCCAAGTGTTCAAACAGGGTTCACTGCCCAAAAACCCCTAATGGGCCCAAGTGGGCCCACACGCTCATGTGGCCCACTCAGTCCAAACTTACGCACAATACCACAGATCTTAATATCTAACATACCAGATATCACTTACCATACAACTTACCAATATAGGCCCGTAGGCCCATTAGAACCACGAGGCCCATCAAGGCCCAAAACAGCCCAAGTGCCCGAAAACGCATACAATGGCCTTCACAGTCAAACGCCCACGATTTGTGGGTTTGAATCGGCCCACGAGAGTTCGCACGCCCGCAAGACCTTGAAATGTCGGCATTTTAGCTTTTACCGATCTATCCTATTAGGGGGTATCGTTACACACCTGTCTTTGCGATTCCAATCACTGACGCACGCTCAACCTATTGACATAACCACATTAATTAGCACCATGATCAATGTATAGAGAGAATCATATCCAAGGGCTTGTTCAACGTTTACCTACCACTGCCTTACTCGACTACTCTCATGCGGTTAAAAAGTCTCCCCCGAAACTGATTACACGATGATAGATCTAGGCACCTATGATTATTGATAAATTCAACCAATATACGAGTTAAAGAAGTATTAACCCCCATACCGAAACTGAATTAAAAAGGAGGCCCTAGAAATAAAATCGAAATCTACGACAAGAAATACTTACACAAGAGTCCGCGTAACTGATTTTTTAGATTCTAGAAGCGGTCGATCAATAGCCAAGGCCTCGTATATTTGCAGTTTCGATCGATAGAGTAGAGGAGAGGGGAAAACTTGGTTTACTAGGAGAATAAGGAAAATAGAGTTCGGCTTTTAGAGGGAATTGCGACAGAGGATACAGGAAGCAAGATTTGGCAATCAAACAAAGAAATACCCTAAAGAGAGAGAGAAATAGGAGCGCCGACTAGGGAAAGGGAAAATTACTATCAGTCACTAGAGAAAATTGAAAAAGAGTTAAGAAAAAACAAATAGTAGGGTTTAGCTTTAGGCTCAAGGAGAGAAGAGAAAGAAGGGGAGAAGAAGTAAGAAAAGAAAGGAGATTCGATCAAGGGTGGAAAGCAAGATTCGGCTCATAAACTTGTAAGGAGAGAAGCAAAGATTTGACCATGACAATAAGAGCAATTGTCAAATGAAGAATAAGAAGGGTACAAGATGAGTAATCTGTTGGAGAAAGAATCAAGTGGGAAAAGAATTTAGATATTTGGCTTTTAGCAAATGGAAAGAAAAGATATGCCCAAAGAATGTTTACCAAAATCAGCACTAAAGAACCAATACCAAAACGTCCCCCAAAATGCGAAATCTCCAAAGCAAAAGAAAGAAGTTTAGCACTCTGCTCTCTATTTGCTGAAAATGCCAAAAGCAAAAAGCCCTAGCCGATTTTGCCAATTCAAGCTACCTACATTTAGGTAACCCCTCCTCCAAATTCAATCCCCTGTTTCACCCCTTGATTTTCTCCAATATTTACTCTAATCTTCAATTTGAACTTAATTCAAATATCATCCTTTACTCACTCCACCAACTTGATAGAGTTTGCCCACAATCCAACTCTTGCTGCCCACTCATAGCAAAAATACTAACCTTTTGCTTGCAAGGGGATTTGAACCCCGGGTCCCCTTGCTAATGACACAACCAACCTTGCTCCCCCTTACCAATGATGCCTCAAGCCACTCCATCATGTGCTAATTTGAGTCACAAAACCCCAATAACATTTCTTAAGCCCTAAGAACCAACATCCATACTCCCTTAAGCCCAAAAATTAAAATTTTGCCTGGAGTTAGGCTTTAACCCTGGGCCTTCCAAAGGCCCCCTAACCACACCAAAAACATCGATTTAGCACACCCAACATGCAAATATCAATTGAAGCAAAAATTCCAAACCCTAAAATTTGGGGCGTTACATAAGGACACGGGCATGTCCCAAGCCACACGGGCGTGTGTAACCACACGGTCTACCCACACGGACGTGTGACCATGTTTTTAGTGAAATTTTCTAAGGTTTTCGATGGCACTCGATTAAATTCTGAATTGCCTCTAAAGTGAGTTTTGGGCCTCGTAGGCCTATATTAGGGATTGTAAGATAAAGTTTTGAAAAGTTTTAATTTAGAATGAAGTTTTATGAACAGGGAATGTATGTTTGCATATGTGTTAGTTAGGTAACGCCTCGTACTTCGCCCCGGTATCGGGTACAGATAAGGGTTGTTACAGATGATATCATGGTAAGTTATGCTTGAGTAAGTTTAGCATATGTGAGTTCAATGGTAGATGTATCAACTCTCCTTATATGAATTTGCATGGTTAAGATGCTATTTATTTGCATATAAACTTACTGAGCTATATAGCTTACCCCTCTTTTCTTTTCCTTTATCTTATAGTGTCACCAAGCTAGTTCGAGATTGAGACTTGTCGGAGGCTTGCATCACACTATCAAAATTATTTTTTTGAGTATTTGATATTTGTGATCTTTTTCTAAGTATGGCATGTATAGGGACTTTGTCTTTTGTCATATGTGTCATTATTGGTTTGGTCAAATGTATTGGCCCATGTTGATTTAAGAATTCATTTTGTATAAGGCCATTTGAATTTGGCTTATGGTGGCATAAGTGTATGTTTATGGTGATGCCTTCTATGGAGGTGTGGAAATGCATGTTTGAATGGTTGAATAGGTGAAATTTATGCATGTTAGTTGTGTCTTGAGAATGATAAATTTGTGTCTTGGTTGTGGACTTTTGGTTGCTTAAGTGTGCCATGTACATGTTTGTGAATTGGTATAAGTGTATATGTGTTTCATTGTGGCAAATGGCTTGGTAAATGGCCTATATATTGTCCACACGGGTAGGCACACGGGCATATGTCTAAAACCGTGTGTGACACACGGTCAGCCCCATGGGTGTGTGAACAGGTCATGTGTCCTCTGCACCTTAAATTAACGAAATAGAATACTCAGTATGGAGCACATGGGTAGAGAAACAGGCGTGTGTCTCGGCCGTGTAAAGGCCACGGCCTGGAACATAAGCGTGCACTAGGTCGTGTGAAAATTATTTTAGCTTCAAAATGAAAAATAATTCAGCACGCACTAAGCACACAGGAGTGTTTCTCAGCCGTTTGGACGGCACGGCCTTGAGCACGGGCATGTGAAGTCTGCACCTAATTTATGAGAATTCAATTCATCACACGGCCTAGAACATAGGCGTGTGGCTTGGCCGTGCAGTTTCATTTAGTTGATGATGTCATAAACAGAAAGTTACAAGGGGTATGGACACGGACATGTGTGACTACATGGCCTACCCACACGGGCGTGTCCTATATCCACATGGGCGTGTGACCCCTGTTTTGATGAAAAATTTTCTAAGTTTTCCAAAGTTTCCGATTTAGACCCAAACTACTTCCAAAGTACATTTTGAATCTCGTAGGCTCACTTAAGGGACGATGTGCACGTGTTTGAATGATTTTTAAAGATAAATGAAAGTTTATGGCCCAGATTTGCATGGATGTTTATGTTTAAGTCTGATAATGCCTCAAACCCTGTCCCGGTGTTGGATACGAGTAAGGGGTGTTACACTTGTTATACCCGTTAATTCAACTGAACATCTTTGGATACTCGGAGAACTCATACACTGCCAAGGCAAGTAGCGAGTGCTTATCAATCTCGCACACATAGTGCCACAGTACATTTACATATTCAAAGCTGATACGTTCTTGCACACCAAGTACAAATATATAGGCACATAGCTGTAACCATCTCATTCTCGCACACCAAGTGCAAATATATAAATATATAGCCAAAGCTACCTCAATTTCGCATACTAAATGTTCAAAACTAATCGAAACATTGTCGAACAAAGCCATGGTCTCATTTACACAATTTAGGCAATATCAAACATTTAAAACATTTTTATAACACGGATATTTACATACGAACATACCTCGGATGCAAAACGGCTAAACTTATTGATTAGTCGAGAACTTTGTTTTTCCCTCGATCAAGATTTGAGTTACGCTTTTCTTGATCTATATGTAATCAAAATTAACTTGTTTATTTATCCAATCATTCAATGTAATCCAAAAACACTCATTTATGCATATTTGCACATTAACCCCTAAACTTTCACACTTTTGACAATTTAGTCCTTATTTCACAAATACACAAAATTCACACAATTCAACAAAACCCATGCTTGGCTGAATTACCAATATACCCCTAGCAGCCTATATTTCTCAATTATTTCACATTTTAACCACAAAGTTTCCACATTTCACAATTTAATCCCTAAATTGGATTTTTACACAAAATCATTTAATAAAACTTGTATATTTCACAACCAATATTCATAATCTATCAAGAAACTTCAAAATACATGCTTATTCAACAATGGAAATGTTCAAAATCTTTAACAACTTTGCAAAATAGTCCTTGGGCTAGCTAGATACAAAGCAACGATCACCAAAACATAGAAATCATAAAAATCGAGCTAAAATCGTACAATAATCAAAGAACATTAGTGTCGAATGCTCAAGCTTCTCAAAACCTTTCTTTTCTTTGTGCTTTTTGGTGATGAAGCATAAAAGATGATAACATTTTAGCTTTAATTTCATTTAATTATCATTTATTTAACAAATTACCATAATAACCTTAGCCATTATTCACTAAAATCATTTAATATAAGGTCATTAATGTCCACTCATCCTATCAATGATATAATATCATTATAAGGACTTCCACTATCAATTTCATAGCCTTTAAAAACCTTTAACAATTAGAAGGTAACTTTTGCATTTTATGCGATTAAGTCCTTTCATCAAATTAACCATCCAATCGGTAAAATTCAATCACGAAATTTTCACACATACCTGCCATCATGCTGTAAACACATAAAATAATATTAAATTAATTTTCTGAAGTCAGATTCGTGGTTCTGAAACCATTGTTCTGATTTAGCTAAAATCAGGCTATTACACAGGCGCACAAGAGAATTAAACTACTACAGGAAAAGAATTGCTAGCTGTAGTTTTTGCATTTGATAAATTTAGACTTCATTTAATACTATCTAAATTTGTTGTGTACACTGACCACTTCACTCTTCGCTACCTTTTCAATGAATCGGATGCAAAACCTAAACTTATAAGGTAGATTTTTGTAACAGTCTGAATTTGACCCTAATTGGAACAGTGGTTACGGAACCACGAAACCGAGTTGGAAAAAAATATTTTATATTATTTTATGTGTTTAATTTTGTGTGAATTGATATCTGTAAAATTTTTGTACTTTAATTCGACTGTTTGTGTGATTAATTTAGAAAAAGGGTTTAATTGCTTAAAAAGAAAATTTAATGGCATAATGCATAAGGATTTAAGTGATAGTGGATTATTGGTATAAGGGTTTATGATGTAATTTACCCTTGATTGTGTGAGTGGACGGTAAACACCATAATATATAAGAAATTGGTGTTTTATAATAAAGGTTAAAAAGGTAAATTAACAAATAACTTATATTATACATTACATAAAGGAATTAGGTGAAATAAAATATGATTTATGCTTTGTAATTGCCAAAATAAGAAAAGAAGAAAGAAAAGAATAGGAGTTGGGCATTCGGCACTTATAAATCCAAATTGAAGGAATGTTTTAATCTGGTTTTCGATAATTTTTACATTTTTGGAACCGTTGCTTCGTTCTGTATTAGACCCATGTTTGAATTTTTGTTATTGATGTGTATTTCGAACATTGCCATGGTTGAGAGCTTAAGAAAATTTATAGTTTAAATAGATAAATTGAGGTTGTGTTTAAATTTTAAGTTTTATCTTAGAATTTTTGATGAATTTGAAATATTAGGACCAAATTGTTAAATTAGTAAATAGAGGGATTAAATTGCAAATTAAATCAAATGAAAAGACTACTAGTGATACAAGGAGTATTCGGCTTTGACTTGATGTAATTAAATTGTGATTAATTTGGTGTTTTTGTGAATTTGCATTCAATTGCCGAATGTGTAAATTAGTAAGGGTAAATCTGTAAATTGTTTAATTATGAATATTTGGGGTTAAATTGAATAAAATTTAGTTTGAATGGATTTGATTTGAAAATTTGAAGCTTAAGAAGTGAAGAAACTGGATTCAAATTGGGGAAAAGCTAAAATAACCGAGTAGTCGAAATTACCGTTCGTTGACATCCGAGGTAAGTCATTAAGCTTTTATATGCACTAAATGATAATTGTGATTATAATTATGTACTAAATTGAATATTACAAGATTTTGTTTAAAGTATTGCCGAATGTGGATTACTAAGATGAATAATGTTTTCAATGCTTCAATAGAGATTTGCCGAAAGTGAATTGAGTAAGTTAATTGTTTTAGACAATATTTCCAATGTTCTAGTGGTGGTTGTCGAATGTGAATTAAGTAAGCTAATTGTTCTAGTCATGAGATGTAAAATTTACTACTTGTGATGTGGAGTGATGAATTGTATTAGCAAGGATATGCTTGTAGTTGATGATGATGGAAATTGCTTGGAGGGTGGTCGTGAAATTAGTTTGTAATAGTCTTTAAGTATAGGAAAATTTTGTATTCAGTATTTAAAGGTATGAATGCTAATGTTTTAAGTGTGGGAGAACGGATTTTTGAAATTTAAAATGAATCAGGCTTCGTGCTTAGCAGGCTTAGTGCCGGTGAATTTAATCAGGCTTTGTGCCTAGCAGGCTTTGTGCCGGTGAACGTAATCAGGCTTTATGCCTAGTAGGCCTTGCGCCAGTGATTAAATATCAGACCTTGGGTCTAGCAGGCTTAGTGCCGGTGAATAAATCAGGCTTACGCCTGGTAGGCTTATTGCCGGTGATTAAATTTCAAATGTCAGCTTATAAGATTTTAAGTGAGATGTGAGTTGATTAATCTTGTTTATATACATGTGTATATTCGGCCATGAAGGTATATTTTGTTTAAACTTATTTAAATATTGTATGTTATGTAGTGAAGGTATGAGTGAATATGATCTAGTACTAAATGTTAAGTATTTAACTATGCGAATATCATATGGCCTTGTAATGGGATAATCATTGCTTATAGTATACATGTTTGAGATGTGTCATGAGCAAATATGAATAGATTTAATGAAATAGACCGGTAACTCACATGGTTTTAATTTAAGACAATAACATAGGAATGTAAAAAAATACTTTATAAGTTGATTGAGCATATGTGCATAGAAGAGTTTACGTTGGAGATGGTTTATAAGATGAAGAAGCATAGGTTAAGTATTTGATTTATTGATATTCAAGTGTGATATAATTTAAGTTGGTTAGTTTACTATTCGAAACAAACTGTTAGTATTTTGATTATTTTAGCTAATGACTTACTAAGTTTTGAAAACTTACTTTGGTGATTACTTTTCTATGTTTTATAGATTTTCAGATCTAGCTACAAGCTCGGGGATCAACAGAAGCCTCGTCACACTATCTTTTGTTTCAGTAGTATTTACTTAAACTTGATCTACGACATGTATAGGTTAGACGAGTTTCGTGTGTTATATTTAGGATGATGTGTATATATGATGAGCCATGCGAAAATGGCTAATTATCTAGTTATGTGAACTTATGATGCTTAATTTATGTTAGTTTAATATGCATACCTATAACGTGAATGATATGTTCTATTAATCTCTATGGTTGTTTTGATAATTTGGTTGACACCTATATGAGGAAGTTGTTAAATGCCTTAAATGATGAAATTGTAACGATTAGGTGTATATATTTTGTACCAATGTCATCTTTGAAAAGTTGGATTATATGTAGGTAGGTAGTTGAATGTTTTAGTTAAGAAATTAAGGTAGATTTCGTTTAGATGATATGTATTTATATATATATATATATATGCAAATGATGCGTGTATAAATAGTAAACTATAGTAAACTTCAAATTGTTTCCTTAATGTTAATATATTTCTTTGGATATAGGCTTTTAAGTTAAAATGTGAAATGGTCACATGCTTAATTATATTTGGCTAATAAAATGTTTTTGACCAAATGAATAATAATACTTATATGTGTATGGCATTATTATAACTTATGATATTTTAGTTATTTATGCGCATATATTAGGGTTTAAATAAGATGTGTTATATAACTTAATGTGTATGTGAGATGCTCAAATGTTGAGTTTGGTTTTGTAATGCCTCGTGACCCATTCCGGCGATGGATACAGGTTAAAGGGTGTTACAATTTTGTTATTGCGGGAATTCGATTTGGAAATTAAAGATAAGAAACGAGATAAAAATCTTGCAACAAACCACCTCTTGAGACTCAAGAATCCCCATCTTGAGCAGCTTAATGAGAAGGAGATAAATGACTTATTTCCTAAAAAATAACTCTTTGTGGTAACTGATTCTAAAGGTCCTTGGTTGCAAATATCGTAAATTATTTGGTTGCTAGAATCTTACCAAAAGGGTTAACTCATATCATCAAAAAAAGCAATTCTTTGCTGATGTAAAAAACTATTTTTGGGGGGATCCTTTTCTTTTTCGCATGTGTGTAGATTAGGTAATTCGAAAATGTGTTTCGAACCAGAAGCGAATACAATTTTGGACCATTGTCATTTGAGACTGACAAGAGGACACTACAATGGGATTAGAACAACATATAAAGTACTTGAATCAGGTTTTTATTGGTCCACACTATCAAAGATGATAATAGGTATGTCACTTCTTGTGATAGATGCCAAAGAATAGGTAATATTTCTAAACGTGATGAAATGCCTCAAACTTACATGCTTTATTGTGAAATTTTTAACATTTGGGGTATTGATTTCATGGGATTGTTTCCTAGTTCTATGGTAATAAATACATACTGGTAGCAGTCGATTATGTATTGAAATGGGTTGAAGCTCAAGCTTTACCAACTAATGATGCTAGGGTGGTCTTTAGATTTCTTAAGAAACTATTCACTCATTTTGGAGCACCTTGAACAGTCATTAGTGATAGGGGTACACATTTCTATAACACTCAATTTGATAAGATTCTTAAGAAATACGATGTATATCATAGAACAACTACCCCTTATCATCCTCAAACTAGTGGGCAAGATGAAGCGTCAAACCAAGAACTGAAACGCATCCTAGAAAAGACTGTAGAGACAAATAGGAAGGATTGGGCTTTAAAATTAGATGACGCATTATAGGCTTATAGGACTACGTATAAAACACCCATAAAAACATCTCCATATCTTTATGGGAAGAGTCATCACTTACCACTCGAACTTGAACATAAAGCATTTTGGGCAATAAAATTGTTGAATTTTGATCCTAAGCTTGTAGCTGATACGAGACTGTTGCAACTAAATGAGTTAGACTGTAATAGCCTAATTTAGGGCCTAAACGGAATGGTGGTTTCAGGACCATGAATCTGACATAGAAAAATTTATTTCGATAAAGTTTTAAGGTCTATTGAGTGAATGACTGCATAAGTGAAAATTTAGTAAATAAATTTTATCGACAGAAGGCCCGATTCAGTGATAGGACTAAATTGAAAAAAATTCAAAATATGTGTTCTAGAAGCATTTAGTATGAAATTGAAATGAACTCATAAACTAGGGGTCCTTATTTAGCAATTAGACCATTTTATGGCATGATGGACAAAAATACCCATGGAAGGAAAAATTTCCAAAAAAAGGCCATTAAGGGCATTTTAGTCATTTGGGCATTAAAAGAAATAAAAGGGAAAATAAGGCCAAAAATGTGTCCATCTTCCTCCCTTAGTGCCGAATTGGAAGAGTCTCCATAGCTAGGGTTTTGCCAACTTTTCAAACTCAAAGTAAGTGATCCCTAGCCCCATTTTTCATGTTCTTCGTATTTTTGAGATCCTCGTAACTTGACCTAGCTATTTCTACCACTATTTTAAGCTAGGCTTCATGTTTAAAAATCTACCCATGTGTGACATGAGAGCATTTTGATGTTTCATGGTAGAAAATGAAAGCTTGATGTGTAGTAAACAACTTTTGCTAAGTGATTTTTCATGAAAATGCATTTAGGGACTAAAATGCAAAAGTTGTAAAACATGTGGATAAATTGTGAAATGTTAAGAAATATGGGTTGCTATAAGAGAGAAATAGGGTCGGCTAGGCTTGGGAATGTAGAAAAGTAGATACATTTCACTTTATGAGCCTAGGGAATAAATTGTAAAATTTGACAAGTTAGGGGTAAAATGGTAAAAATTACCATAGGACAAATTTGTGTCTAATTGAGTAATGTGTATATTGAATTAGTTAAATTTGATGTTATAGATCAATAACAATGCGAAATCGACCTTGACTGAGGGAAGGGCAAGGTGTCGGACTAAATTGTAAAGTTAACATTTTACACCGAGGTAAGTCTTATATGTAAATAATGAGTTATTATAATTGTTATGTTTAATTACTCTAATTATTAGAAATCTAAAATTTTATAATAAATCATCGAATATGTATTATGATAAACCGATAAGTGAAGAAAAGTCCTAGTTGAACCTTAGGAATCATTTAGGATACGAGTGACATGACACTAAGATTCCATTAACTGTTATCAATTGTATATGTGATTCTGGGTGCTGGTCTAGTTCGACTACCAATGGCTAGGTAATCCTACATTTTTTACGGATACCTGTCAGCTTGTGTGAGCAGCACTAAGTAGTTTCGACTACACCGTCAGCTTGTGTGAGTAGACCCGTCATTAGCTCAGCATTGAGCCTTTATGTGATATGTGTTAAGTGGTAGTTTCGGCTACAAATCATCGGTATCTTCAGCTACATTATGTGTGGCACTTGTCCCTTATTCCGTGTATCCTTTAGCATTCCACATGGTTCAACGAGTTCTTTGAATTGATATGATAAAATGTGATTATTTGTAAAAAGATTTGACCGTGTGTCAAGAATATGTGTGTGCAGGTTATATGAAAATGTCATGTGTACTAAGTGCTTAATGTTTGTATTGAAATATGTGGCAAGATCATATGAGTAAGTGATAATTTCAAACTTAATGTGATCACTAGAAAGCTCATTTCTACCTTATATGAATTATTAGTTTTAAATGCTCATTAATTTTGCATATAGGCTTACTAAGCTTAATAGCTTACCCCTTCATTTTTCCTTTCCCTTATAGGTTCGTCATGCTAACCCGAGGTCCGATGATCAAGTTGGGATTCCATCAACACTATCAACAACAATATGGTATTTTGCTAGTAAACTTGAAATTATGGCATGTATAGGTGGTTTAATGTTATGGTCATGTCATAGTTCTTTTGGGTCCATTGTTGTTAATATTATTTAGTATTTTGGCCATTTGAAATGAGCCATATTAGATTAAATTATACTTTGCCAAAATGATGTAATCTATTAAGATGAAAGCTTAAAATGTTTATGTCGAATGTGGTGTGATGTGTGTGCTTGATGACGGTGGATGAAATTTGGTTGTATAAAGGTCATAATATGTATGGTTGAATGAGTTATTGTGCCATATTAAATAATGGCAAAATTGGTTTGTGTTTCAAGGTGGAAATTGGCTTGGAAAATAGCCTATAATTGTCCACACGGGTAGACACATGGGCGTGTGTCTCACACACGGCCAGCCCCATGGGCATGTTGATAGGCCGTCTGTCCCCTGCAATTAAATATGAAAATTAAATACCCAGTAGTAAACACTCGGGTGGAGACACGACCGTGTGTCTCGATAGTGTGCGTAACACGGCCTAGCCCACAGGCATGTGGCTTGGCCATGTAACGAAAACTTAGCGATGACATCATAAACAGAAGACCCAAGATTTTTTACACGAGCTAAGACACAAGCGTGTGCCCAACCGTGTGAAGGACACAGCTTAGGACACGGGCAGGTGCTATGCCATGTGAAAATCCATGTAGGTTTGAATTGAAAAATAATTCCACACGGGCTAAGGACATGGGCGTGTGTGACCACACAGCCTGTCCACACGACGTGTCCCTATCCCACACAGGCATGTGCCCTGTTTTAAGGCAATTTTTTTCTAAGTGTTTGAAAAGCTCCGATTTAGTGCTGGATCGTACCCAACTTACCTTTTGGGCCTCGAAGGCCCATAATAAGAATGTTTTGAATAAATTTGAAAAATTTTTAAATTTTATGTGGAAATTGATCTTCGTAATCGAATGTTCGTGTGAGCGTGAGTTCGGTACGCCACGTACCCGTGTCTGGCGACGGTTACGGGCGAGGGGCATTACATAGACGAATGGCGAGCAAATACTTACAAGAGCTCAAAATTATACAAAGAAGCAACGAAGAAATGGAGCAACACTCATTTAAAGCAACCCAAACAATTCACAGTTGGAGATCATGTAACGCCCCGAATTTTAGGCCTAGAAGTATTGGGCCTTGAGTTTTGGATCGGTTAAAGGCGATTTAAATAATTCAAATGTGTCATTTTGGAGTGTTTGGAGGGTACTATGAAGTCCCGGTTTCAAGTTAGGCCATAGGAAAATTTTTGATTTTTTTAGCCTTAGTGGAACCCTGATCTCAAGTGGTATGACTCTTAAATAAATCAGGGTAAAATAAGGCACAAAAAGGAGTGTGGTGTAGTGGCAAAGTGGCGCGACTTAGGGGACAAGAAAGTGATGCCATAAGGGAAGCAAGGGGGTCCAAGGTTCAAGCCTTGGCTCTTGCAATTGAATTTGGTTTTTCTTTTAAATAAATCTGAAAGCGAATAAGTGGGCTTTAAAGTTAAATATGTTGGACTTATGACACAAAGGAACTTGTGTCCTAGTAGTGGTGGTGTGACATGGTTATTGAGAGGACTATGGTTCGAATCCCTTTGCACACAAAGGTTGATTATTTTGCTAATGCTTTAGTTTTGGAAGATTGATGGAGAATCCCACATTGGGAAGCTAACATGAGAATAGGTGAGGAGTTGGCCTTAAATAGAGCAAACCATGAGGAGAGTAGGCATACGTTTCATGGCTTATCCCTTTCTCTTTGTGGCGTGTTCGTTGGGTTAGACGTTGGATCATTCATTGATCTGTATGCTGTTGGGTCACAGTGGTGGTGACCGAAGTTGGTCAACACACTCCTTGGGAGTCAAGGGTGCAATTACTATAGGCTTCTAGGCATAGCAGTGTTTGGAGCACAGATAAACTTCAAATTCCTATTAGGTGTGTACTTCTAACCCTTGTTTGATAGGCCAGATGGGCCAACCTGTGAGCCCGGATAAGTAAAAATTGGTAGATTGGTAATAAATGACGAGCTGATTAAGTGGGTTGCATGGCTTGGAATAGATTTGGGCCTGAGGGGCCGTATAAATGTGAATGGGCCTGATGGGCCGTATAAATGTGATTGGGCCTAATGGGCTATATGAATGTATGTGGACTCGTTAGGGTTTTGTAATGGACTTTTGGGCTAGTATCTAATAATTGTTTAAGCAGACATAAAACTTAATTAATCAATTAAGTGTGACTGTGGACAAGTCATAGGGTTGAAGTGTGGCAATGGGTATATGCATGTGTAGGATTAGATCTAGGGAGAGCTTGGTACTTAAGCGGTCTTAATGACTCACCTCCTCTTCTCTAGAATCCTACTTGGTGCATAGTATCTGTTCACTTTAGCCAACGAGGACTTGTTGACGGGCCAATGTGCGTAATTAGACCCATAGTGTTAAGAAATTACAAAAATACCCTTGATTTGCAAAATTACCGAATTACCCTCAATTTGTAAAATTATAGAAATACCCCCGATTTGTAAAATTATCGAAATGCACTCAGTTTCTAAAATTACCAACATACCCCTGGTTTACAAAATTACAAAAAGTCCCTTCGCTTTGCAAAATTACCGAAATACCCCTGATTTGTGAAATTACCAAAATACCCTCGAATTGTAAAATTACAGAAATACCCCTAATTTGTGAAATTACTAAAATACCATCGATTTATGGAAAATTACTAAAATACCATTGGATTGCAAAATTACCGAAACACCCCCGAATTACGAAATTACTGAGATACCCTTGTAGTGTAAGATTACCAAAATACCCCTATAGGGTAGAATTACCGAAATACCTCTGTAGGGCAGAATTACCGAAATACCCTTATAGGTTAGAATTACGATTATGCCCTCGAGGGTATGTAACTATTTTGAAACTATTTTAAGCTATGAATCTGACTATCTTTCATAAGCATGCTATGTGATATACATATTAATATATGGGCCCACCTTGGGCTATGTAACAGGCTTTTAGGCCCAGTAAATTTGTAACTTTCATAATAGTAACTTAAATGCTCTGGATAAATATGAATTTGTTAATGGGCTAGAACGTGTACCTAGGCCCACGATGAAATGAGACTGATATGCCTAAGGACAAAATGACTAAAATGCCCTTATGTGATATATGTACGATTTGTATGTCATATGTGTATTATGATGCATTCATGAGATTATATGTTGCATATGGGTTGGGTTATGATTAGAGAAAGTGTATATGAGGGTCGCATGGTCGCTTGACGACTATGGATCCAACGAAGGCTTTTAAGCCACGAGCAGCTCTGCTGCAACGATGAGTAGTGCCGCAATCGGTGCTACAACGAAGGCTTTTAAGCCACGAGCAGCTTTACTGCAACGATAAGTGGTGCCGTAACCGATGTCACAACGGGTGTATAAGGATGGGTGGGTCGAGTATCTCCCCACAGGAGTGTAGGGTTGGAAAGGGGTGTACAGGGTTGGTTATGGGTAATTGCACATTGCATAATCATATTGGTTTTGTGATATGGGCTCAGGCCCAACTGAGGCCACTGTGGGCTGAGGCCCAAAGGCCACTGATATTGAATAGGGCTTAGTCTCACCTGATTCTGTTAAAGGGCTCCAGCCCAGATTGATTCTAGTTCTATTTTTGTTTACTGACTGTTACTCTAATAAGGGGATTACACACTGAGTTTTCGCAAACTCACCCCATTTATTAACCTTTTAGGTAATTCCCAGCCTTAGACAGATCAGAGCTGCGAGGGACTCGTAGAAGGCTACACACTGCTTATGATTTCTGTTTTGGATTATTTACTCTCAAGTACTTTATTTTGGGTTTGGTTTGTAATAAAGCCTTTTATAATTTTTGGATTACAAATTTTGGATTTTACTTGTGGCCTTATAATTGCTAGAGGTGGAAACGGGTTTTTCCAAAACATCAACTGATTTAAATTAAGCTTCCACAACGATTAAGATTTTATAGGTAATAATGTCTTCAAAAGGGAATAATCTTTTAAATAAACCACGTTTGGAATTGATCAAATGCAAACTAAGGTTTTACAAAAAAATTTAAACAAGAAGGGTTTTCAATAAAAACACGATTTTCAAAAAACACTTCAATGTGACACGCCAGATTCGGCCATAACGTCTGGGCTGGGTTTGAGGTGTTACAGATCAAGTGCTTTTATATAATTAAAGGCTAAAATTGATTTCGAGAAAGCTAAAATCGATATGGTCAGGTCCTTATATGGTAGAAACCATTTTGCCCTACGATACAATAAAGGTAATACATCTTGAATACAACATATTTAAGGTAAATGGTCATCAACTCAAATCCTATATTGGAGGTGATATTAATATTGAGAGAGAGGAATCCGACTCCAAAATCTAAATCAACTGTGAGTAAAAAGGGAAAGTCAAGCTTCGACTTTAAATAGGCGTTTCTAAAGAGGCAACCTGAGTGTTTCAATTTTGTTAATTCCATTAATTTTGTTGCATGTTTAATTTGTTTAAAAAAATGGTAAACCACATGGCAGGGAGTGGTACACACAATCTCAATACATCGGCATGTCCTAGGCCATGTACACACTAGAGCTATTTTTTTTCCAATTTTTTTGTGAAACACACAGTAACAGAGACTTACAAGGTTTGAAGACATGGCTGTGTGAGTCACATGGCCTGGACACCCAGGCATGTCCTGGGCCATGTACATCTTGGGACTTAATTCTTTCATGTTTTGGTTGTTACATGGTCTAAGATATCCACATGGCTTGGTGACACGGCTGTGTCCATACTGGAGTATATTTTTTCAATTTCATTTCAATATAGTAAGTTACACTGGCAAAAGACACGGTTGTGTGAAACACATGGCCTACCACACTAACGTGTGTGAGACCATGTTCATCGCACAGCCTTAAACACAGGCATGGGAGAAGTGAAAGATGATTGAACACAGCTGTGTGTGATACACAGCCGGGACACACAGGCATGTTTCAGAGCGTGTCGCAATTGGGCTTCATTTTTATTAAATTTTCAATTGACACATGGGATGAGAGCATACATAGAGGCATGTGACACGACCATGTGGCTCGACATAGGCCTTCACGCTATCGTGTCCCCCTTAAAAACCCTCTTTTCCTTTTTGTTTTGTCTTCTTCCTCATTTACCAACCATTGTTCCTCTGCTGCCCAGGCCAAAACCCATCGCGATTCTGTCTCCCCTCGTTGTCGATCTCCTTTTCCTACTCCTTTTTATTGCCGTTCAAACACCCCCTCCCCGTCCTTCCCCCACAACTTTCCTCCCCACCTTGGAACTCTCACTAAACCAAGCCCTACCCCTAGATCCCAATCACCCTTCCCCTCGTCAGTCCCTTTCCCCTGTCCATCCTCCTTGTTGCACCAGCCGCGTAAGCCTCCCCTCTTTCTGATTCACCGCCGACCACAAACACACACGTACAACGCTCCTAGTCTCTGTTTCTAACCACACACAGTCATCAGATCCAATCGAATGGCCCCCATAAAATTGAAAGAGTTAAAGAGCAGTTGAAAGAACTAACTGATAGGGCTTTTGGTCGACCTAGTTCATCACCTTAGGATGCACTTGTAACAGCCCGATTTTGGGCCAATTAGAATAGTGGTTTTGGGACCATAAATCTGACGAGGAAAATTTTAATTTTATTATATTTTTATGGTTTACAATTTCATGAAATAATTTTTCAAAAATCTTATTCGAAAATTTTGACGTTTGGGCACTCAATTTAGTTAAAAGGACTAAATTGTAAAAAGTGCAAAACTTGAGTTCTAGAAGCTAGAGGTGTCAAATTGCTATGAAGTTTTAAATTGGAGGTCCTTAAATGGTAATTAGACCATTGGTTAATTTGTTGGACAAAAATGGACTTGAGATAGGTGAAATAGAATATTTTTAACTTAAGGGCATTTTGTTCATTTAGTGATTAAAATGAATTAAAAACAAAATTATAAGCCAATTTTTTTCCATCTTCAACCCCATGGCTGAATATAGCAAGGGGAAACCATGGCTAGGGTTTTTCGATCTTCCAAGCTCGATTGTAAGTCCATTCTAACCCATTTTTTAATGATTTTTACGTTTTTAAAATCCTCGTAACAAGATCTACCTATTTCTACCATTAATTTGAGATATGGTTAAAGTCTAGGGTTTTGACCCATGATGAATATGTGTGTATTTTGATGTTTAATGGTAGAAAATGCATGTTTATGGTTAGAGAAACGACTTTTACTAAGTGATTTTTGGTAAAAATGCCTAAAAGGACTAATTTGTAAAATTTATAAAATATGTCATAAAAGTGTGATTTAATGAAAAATTTGAGCTGCTATAAGTATAAAAGAGGTTTGACTAGGCTTGGGAATCAAAGAAATTGAATAAATTTCATTACACGAGCTTAGGGGCAAAAATGTAAATATGTGAAAGTTTAGGGGAAAAACGTAATTTTACCATAATATGATTTTTGGGTCACATTCAATAATGACTAATAAGTGAGTTAAATTTGATATTACAGATCACGAAAAATGAGATTCGAGCCTAGAACGAGGGGAAAACAAGTATTTAACGGTTAGGTCCTTTTTCACCATTTTTGGTATCAAGGTAAGTTTGTATGTAAATAATGCATCGATTTTATTTATGTTTTTATATTTTGCTATACTTTATGAAATGTGGCTGAATATTAAATGCATTTGACAAAATATTGACAAGTAAGAAATTTCCCGATTGAACCTTAGGAATAGAAATGGATACGAGTGACATGCCACTAGGGATCTATGTGAAAATCTAAGTGAAATAAGTCCATGGCATTATGCTAAGTGAAATAAGTCCATGGCAGTGTGCTAAGTGAAATAAGTCCATGGCATCTAAGTGAAATAAGTCCATGGCATTGTGCTAAATGTGATTAGCTCGAGAACAAGCCTATGTGAAACTTGTGAAATGAAGTAGCTTTGGACACAAGTGTGGTACTATGTGAAGGCCCATTTGCGAATAAAATAGCTTTGGACACAAGTTTGGTACTGTGTGAAGGTCACTTTGTGAATAAAATAGCTTTCGACACAAGTGTGGTACTATGTGAAGGATATTTTGTGAATAAAATAGCTTTGGATACAAGTGTGGTACTATGTGAAGGCCACCGTGTATCCGTTATTATTCTGATGTGTTCAATGGGAAAGGAGTAAGTGTAAATGAATATGACTATGTGATGAATAAGTGCAGGTATGTGTATGTAAGCTTATGAGCAATGTGCTCAATATATGATTAAGCTTTGGTAAGGTTGATATGGAGTAAGTGTTACAATGAAAGTTACTATAAAGAAAATATGAAAGAGTGAAATTTAGAAATAAAACAGTTTTGGACAGCAGCAGTTATGTGACTTTGAAAAATCACAAAAAACAATGGAAACTAAATTAGAGGTTGAATAAGATATGAAATAAAATCTTATTGAGTCTATTTTCATATAAAAGAAACGGTGCAAGCAAAAAATTTTCATATTATGAGATATTCGAATTTTAGTAAGAGGGTCAGAATGATTTCGGAATCCCCTGTTCCGACTTTGGAATATCATTAAAAATTGTAAAAAAATAATTATGGGTTAGAATTTATATTTTTAAAATCCTGAATGAGTCTATCTTCAAGATAAACAAACGGTAACATATCCGAATTCTGTACAAGAAGGTAATAAATTTTTAGTGAAAAAGGGTCGAAACTGTCATATAGCATAACAGGGGAGATTTTAAAGAATAAAATGTTCTTATTGGCTAAACCAAAAATTCTAAAAATTTTATGGTAAGAAGATATGTGAGTCTAATATCAGGGAAAATTAGCAGATCTTAATTTGGAGCTTTGTATCTCAAGATATAAATAATTTAGTGACTGTGACTTAAGTAGACAGCTTGAGATGAACATGAGTAAATAGTGGAACTATGTGCAATTATGATTGTATTATCTTGAGAACATATTATGACGATTTTTAAAATCATATTAATAAATTTGTTTATTATTTACATACCAACTTACTAAGCTATATAGCTTACTCCATTTATTTTCTGTGTTTATAGTGTCCTCAGGTTAGCTCGGGTTGGAAGTCGCTGGAGAACCTATCACACTATCAAACTAACAAATTGGGTATTGATGATTCTTATACTTAAGGTCATGGCATGTATAGAGGACTTAGTTATTTTTGTATGTGTCATAATTGTTTTAGCCTAAAATGTTGGCCTATGCTATTTGAAAGCTCATTGTTGTGTAAGGCCATTTGATGTTTGTATATTGGCTATATTATAAGTCCATGATGATGCATTGCAAGGATTTGTATGCTTACATATGTGGATGAATGAGTGGTTATATCTATATGTGACGTAAATTTGTTCACAACGGCAAGTCAGATTAATGCACAGGCTAGGGACATGGCCATGTGAGCCACAAGGCCATGTCCTAATACCACACAGGAGTGTGCCCCTATTTTTCATGAAATTTTTCAAAGTTTTCTAAAGTTCTCGGTTTGGTCCCGAACCATTTCCAAAGCATGATTTGGGCGTCATAGACCCATATTAGAGGCTTTAAGATGAAATGTGAAAATTTTTAAATTTGAACACAAATTCAGGACCTTATTTTATACGATTGCATGTGTTTATGTTCGGTAATGCCTCATACCCTATTCCAGTGTCGAACACAGGTAAGGGGTGTTAAAGCACCGGTTTTGTTTGTCAAAAAGAAAGATGGATCATTGAGATTATGTATCGATTACCCACAGCTCAACAAAGTTACTATTAGGAATAAGTATCCACCGCCTCGCATTAATGACTTATTTAATTAGTTGAAAGGTGCTACTGTATTTTCAAAGATTGATCTCTATTCTGGTTATTATCAGTTACTCGTGAAAGACTCGGATGTGCCAAAAATAGCTTTTAGAACTAGGTATGGGCATTATGAATTTCTTTTTATTCCATTTGGTTTAAGAAATGACCTACGATATTTATGGATCTGATGAACAGAATTTTTAGACCGTATTTGGATAGATTTGTTGTGGTGCTCATTGATGATATTCTAGTATAATCCCGAGATGATAGTGAACATGCTGATCATTTGGGAACTATTTTGCAAACCCTGCGTGAGAAACAACTGTATCCAAATTTAGCAAATGCGAATTTTGGCTTCGGGAAGTTGGTTTTCTAGGACATATATTATCTACTAAAGACATCAGAGTGGATCCAAATAAAATCTCAGTAATTATTAACTAGAAACCACCGAAAAAATGTGTCTGAAGTAAGAAGTTTTCTAGGATTAGCTGGTTATTACCAAAGATTTGTAAAAGGATTCTCGATGATAGCTTCTCCTATGACACAGCTACTACAGAAAGATGTAAAGTTTGAATGGCCTAATCAATGTTAACAAAGTTTTGACAGATTGAAAGTCTTATTGACTGAAGCACCAGTTCTGGTTCAACCTGAATCAGGTAAGGAATTTGTGATTTATAGTGATACTTCTTTGAACGGTTTAGGCTGTTTCTTGATGCAAGAAGGTAAAGTAATAGCTTATGCTTCTAGATAGCTTAAACCATATGAAAAGAATTACCTGATACATGATTTAGAATTGGCAGCTATTGTGTTTGCGCTAAAAATTTGGCGACGTTATTTGTTCGGTGAAAAATGTCACATTTCATTGATCATAAAAGTTTAAAGTATTTGATGTCACAAAAAGATTTGAATCTGAGACAGCGCAGGTAGCTTGAATTGTTGAAAGATTATGACTTAGTAATTGATTATCATCTAGGAAAGGTAAATATGGTGGCAGATGCTCCAAAAAGGAAGTCTTTGTTTGCTTTATAAACTATGAATACCTGATTGATAATGTCTGATGATGGCTCAATTTTACCTGAGCTACAACCTAAGCTGACTTTTCTGCAATAGATCTACGAAGCTCAGAAAAGTGATAATGATTTGCTAGCTAAACGGGTACAGTATGAATCAATGTCTAATTCATAATTTTAGATTGAATCTGATGACTGTCTGTTATTTAGAAGTAGAGTCTATGTACCGAAGAATTCGAAACTTGTACAGAAGATTTTGCATGAAGCCCATAGTAGTACTATGTATGTGCACCCAGGGAGTAATAAAATGTACAATGATTTGAAAAAGATGTACTAGTGGTCGAGAATGAAACGAGATATTTCTTAATTCATCTTTAGATGTTTGATATGTCAGCAAGTTAAAGTTGAGCATCAAGTACCTTCTGGTTTACTACAACCAGTTACAATACCGGAATGGAAATAGGAAAAAGTCACTATGGACTTTGTATCAGGGTTACCCTTGTCTTCGAAAAAAGAAAGATGCCATTTGGGTAATCGTTGATAGTTTGACAAAGTCTACACACTTTATTGCAGTATGTATGGATTTCTCCCTAGATAGATTAGTAGAATTATATGTTTCTGAGATTGTCAAATTACATGGGGTGCTAGTCTCCATTATTTTTGATAGAGATTTATGGTTCACATATTGATTCTAGAACAAGTTACAAGAAGCTTTGGGCACGTAGTTACATTTCAGTACTGCATTTCATTCTTAAATAGATGGTCAATCTGAACGTGTGATTCAGATTCTTGAAGACATGCTTCAGTGTTGTATTTTGGAATTTGAAGGTAACGGGGAAAAATATCTACCTTTAGTTGAATTTGCATGCAATAATAGTTATCAGTCCAGCATTAAAATGACACCATACGAGGCTCTATAAGGTCAAAAATGTAGAATTCCATTGTATTGGACTGAGCTCAATGAGAAAAAGATACACGAAGTTGATTTGATCTATGAGATTGAAGAAAAGGTAAAAGTGATTTGGGATAGCTTGAAAGCAGCCTCTGATTGTCAAAAATCTTATGCTGATCTTAAACAAAAAGAGATAGAATTCCAAGTTGGTGACAAGGTATTCTTGAATGTATCACCTTGGAAGAAAGTTCTTCGGTTTGGTCGTAAAGGCAAATTGAGTCCGCGATTTATCGGGCCATATGAAATCACTGAAAAAATTAGACCTGTTGCGTATCGATTAGCTCTACCACCAAAACTGACAAAATTCATAATGTCTTTCACGTATCTATGTTATGGCGATATCGGTCAAATCCTTCACATGGTATCTCTCCGACAGAGGTAGAGATTCAGCCTGATATGACTTATAGTGAAGAACCAGTCAGAATTCTGGCAACAACATGGAATAGAAGAAGCTACCTAGGAACCGGAGGAAACAATAAGGAAACAATACCTGAACCTCTTTACTGGTAAGATTTTCGAGGATGAAAATTCTTGAGGGGAGAGAGTTGTAACAACCCATTTTCAGTGAAGTCGAAACAGTGGTTTCGGGACCATAAATCTGAGTCTAAAAATAATTTTTTTAATATTATTTTGTGGTCTAAATTATGGTAGGCAGATCGTAAGAAAATTTCATAAAGAAATTTTACTGATTTTATATTTAATATGATAAAAGGAGCAAATTGCATAAAATGTAAAAGGTGAGTTCTAGTAGCTATAAGTATCAAATAGCAATGGAATTCAAAATTTGAGGTCCTTATATGGTAAATAGACCCTTAAGAGAAATTAGTAGATATTTATGATGATTCATCCATGGAAATTTTAGAAAAGAAACGGATTAAATTAGAAATTGAAATAACAAAAAGATGATAAATGATTAAATAAAGAAAAAATATCATCATTTATCATTATCTTCCCAAAAATTTCTATGGAAACCCTAGCTAAGAGAAAGAAATTCAAGCAAGCTTCATTGGGTAAGTAATCTTGTCTCGTTTTTAGTAATTTTTATATTTTTGAGATCGTAATAACATAATCTATCTATTTTGGGGATTAATTTGCAAAGTTACCAAAGTATAAAATTTTTTCCATGGATGAATATGCTGAAATTTTAAAATTTAAGGTTGTTGATTGATAAACAACTTTTGTTAAGGTTGTTGATTGATGAAAAACTTTTGTTAAGGAAATTTTGATGAAAACATGATTTAGGGACTAAATTGTAAAAATGTAAAATTCGTGGAAAAATTCTTATTTTTGTGAAATACATGGGCTATAAATGTTATATGTAAATTTTGACTAGGCTTGAAATAAGGATTAATTTGCATGAATTTCATTTTCTGAGTCAAGGGACGAAATCGTCATTTATTAAAAGTTTAGGGGCAAAATGGTATTTTTGCCTAAAATGTGAATTGAGTTGTATTAGACATGAATTGTATTAAATTGAACTAAATTTGTATTAGACATGAATTGCATTAAATTAAGCTAAATTTACTCGTATAGATGCGGATAGAACAAATACAAAGCTAAATCGAGGTAAAGAAAACATATTGAATTAATAGCCTACAAACACGAATGCCACCGAGGTATGTTCGTGTAACTTAATTTCATTATTATAGGCTTGAGTTGAATGATTTGTATTGAATTGTGTAATGTCCATGTATACGAAACTTGATTACATGTCTGGAAAAATATCCGATAAATGTTAAGTCCCAAGTAAACGAATGAAATTTGATTAGATATTGGGTTACCGATTGATATTGATCTTGCATATGTTGCAGACATACCGTAGCTCAAAGGAGCATCCTGTTATAAGCCCTCTCAAGCTTCCCATTATAGTGTTCTTGTGAGCTTCCCATTAATAGCTCTTCGGAGCATCCCGATCGATCGTGACCTTGCATGTGTTGTGGAGCATCCCGTATATAGCTCTCTATGAGCTTCTCAATTAAAGGATCTTTACGAGCTTCCCGTTAGCACTCGCTTAAACTTCTCGTTATAAGCTATCCGGTGCTACCCGATAACTGCTCTCCGGAGCTTCCTAGTAAGTGCTCTTTGGAGCTACCCATTATAAGTTCTTTATGAGCTTTCTGTTATATTGCCTGGATTAGCTTCCTGTTATATGGGTCACATGAGCTTCTGTTTATGTGCTCGTAAGAGTACCACCGAATATGAATTGACGGATTTCAAATTCGTACATGTAAAGCCCCAAATTTGGGCCTAGAAGTATTAGGTCTTGAGCATGGGAACAGTTAGGAGGCTACACATAAATGTTTAGTTGTGCAAGAAAGTGACACAAATATCTGCCTGCTTCAGTGGCTAAGTATGCTTTCGGTTTTACCTTTCTTTGGAGCCTCGGGTTATTGATTCTCTTTACTGCTCTCTCTTCATTCTCTTTTCTCTCTCTCCATTTACTCAATTCTTCTTTTCTTTTCATTTTGCTTTTAGCCGAACTCACCATCTCTCCTCTCCTCCATTTTCTTTTCTCTCTTCCCCTTGATAGTTCCCTCTCATCTTATAGCCTTGACTGAATACAGCTTCTCTCTTCTCTCTATTTTCTGTCGGCTTTTGGTTCCTGTTTCTTGGATGGATCCCTGTCTTCTCCTTTCTGTTCTTTCTTTTTCAAATCACTTCATATTATCATCTCTTTCTTTTAGTACCTAGGCCGAATATTGTATCCCTTATTTTTTTTTCATTTTCGTTTGACAACTAATCTCTGACAATCGGCTAGCTACTTCATCACATCCTTTCACTTCTGTCGTGCAATTTTAAGGGTGACGGTACCATTTTGTGCCTTGGTTAGGGTGAACTTTTGTGGCCGATTACTGCTTCTCTCCGCTTTTAGACAACATTTCGCTGTGTAGCAAGGAGGGAGTAGTCAACCTTTGTTAACATTTTAAGCGGGCTAAACCACGCTCATTCAATCAAGGTTGGGTGCTCGTGGATCTTAGCATGTTTTCACAAACAAGTGTGTATTCACACTATCTTAACTGTAGATCGGAAAAAGCCGAAAAGCTGAAAAATACGACGTTTGCTGCCACATAGGCATGCAATCGCTCATGTGGTAATCTGAGCTCATGAAACATGGGCGTTTGACCGTAAAGGCCACCATGAGCGACCTCATGTGCTTAGGCCGTTTTAGGCCATGTTGCACCGAAAATGAGCCGTGTGGGCCCAACGGGCTTGTGGGCCCCATGCATATGAATCACACAGATGAGTGTAGGATATTGGACTCGGCTATGTCGTTCACACGGCCAAGGTCATTTCTGGGCTTGGTGGGCCACACAGGCGTGTGGCCCCACATGGGCCACATAATGGTCCTTGGGCCTATTTACACTATTTTGACTATTAAGGTTACACGGGTCACCTGAGACAACTGTGGACCTTCTGATGGATTAGTAAGTGTACCTAGACCTCATGTTGATAAAAATGATTGTTTTACCCCTATAAGGTGAAAATGACTTATTTGCCCTATGATATGTATGAATGTAACTGAGCATGATATTTTGCATTCATGTATGATATCATGACACGACACATTGCATGGGGATGGGTTATTGTATTTGGAGGAAGTGTACTGTACTAATAAGGTTGCACAGGTCACCCAAGATGACTGTAGACCTACTGATGGCTTTAAGCAGTTTATATTACTTGCAGCTTTGCTACAATACTGTTTAGTGCCGCAATCGACACTAATCTTGGTGTGTCTAGTAGAGTGGGTCGATTTTATCCCCACATGGTGTGATTGGTGGTATGGAGTGGTGTGTCTGGCTAGATTGGGTGGGATTTCAGATTACATTATTGCACTGCTACTGTTACTGTAATGGGCTAAGGCCCACATTGATACTGTTACTCTAACGGGCTCAGGCCCAGACTGTTACTGCATATTTTATGATTGACTGTTTGATAAGGGATTACACACTGAGTTTTCATAAACTCACCCTTTTTTTTATCTGTACAAGTAATCCCCAGCCATAGACAGATTGGTGCCGTGAAGGACTCGAAGGTGGCTACACGATCGCATCTATTTTATACTTGATTTTATTTACTATTAAATTTTGATTTGGGTATTATTTTTGTAATAAGGCCTTTCTATGGTTTTAAATTTTAAATTGGGGTTTTACTTGCTTGGTATAAACTACTAGTGTAGGAAAAGGATGAGTTTTCAAAAGATAATTGTTTTTCAAAAACACCACGTTTGCGCAACAAGTTTTGAAAAGCTTCCGCAACAAACCTAGTTTTAACATAATAATGGCGATCTAATATGGCTAACAATTTGTCAAGATGATTTGAGATTTAACAAAGAATATGATGCACTAAAGTGTGGATAAGATCACAAAGAGACGTTAATTTTCAAACGGATTTATTTTCGACGAGATCATGTTTTCGAAAAACACTTCAATATGACACTGCCAAATTCGGCCATAACGTCTAGGTCGAGTTTGGGGTGTTACAGTACACTTCACGTGTACTACCCATGTATCCGTCAAGATTTTAAATGATTCAAAGGGTGAAAACCTGTTATAAGTTAAAGTGAACTCAGAATGATTTGTTATCTATATATCCTTCAAAACATATGGAACTATGATACCGATGAGCTAATTCTTAATCTTGTTGATTTCATGAAAGACATAACTAACATGTTTGATGAGATTATGTGTGATTGGCTAATTGCCAAATTACCTTGAATGTGTTTGAATACTTACTTTAAATGATGATATTTGGTAAGTTATATTTCTGTTATACGAACTTACTAAGCATAAAAATGCTTACCCTATTTTATTTCCTCTGTTTTATAGTAACCCGAAAGCTCGTTAAGGTTGGGAGCTAGTCGGAGCTACATCAGACTATCAACCACTCTTTTATGGTATAAATATTAAGTCAATTTGGATATAATGGCATATATAGGTTAACTTAGCTATTATTGGCATTTAAATGTTTTGGATTGTAACTAGCCATTTGTATGGTTTATGCTTGGTATATTTTGAGATGTATATATATATGGCCTTGGCATGTTTGATGGGTAAATATGATATGGTTAAAAGATGGTAAGTATATGGATGAATGGATTGAGGATGTTTAATTAGGCAAGATTTGAGTATATGAATTCAAGTGATGAGAATATCATATTTCTAGCTTGGTTTTAATATCTTGAATTGGTTGGTCAATATATTTAAGTGTTAATGTAGGTGAAAGACAAGTTTGAGTGAGAAATAGGTCTAGGAAATAGCCTTATTTTGTCCACATGAGCAGAGACACGGGCATGTGTCTCAGCCGTGTGTGACACACAGTCAAGCACATAGGCATGTGACATGGCCGTGTGTCCCCTACAACTTTGAAATTAAAAAAGATTGCTCAAAATTTATCACATGGCCTAACAGACGGGCGTGTCACCTGGCCGTGTGACCCCTGCACCACCACACTGCCTAGCACATATGCATGTGACTTGGCTGTGTGACACAAGTCAGAGAGTTACATGGGTAGCCACATGGGCTGGAACACGGCCGCGTGTGTACGTTGTAGTTAGGTGAAAATTTTGGAATTTTACGAAAAATTCTCTGAGTTTCCGATTTAGTCCCAACTTGTTTCTAATGCATATTTTGGGCCTCGAGGGCTCTTATAAGGGGCTATGTGAATGATTTCTGATATGGATGTTATATAATACAAATTGTCTAAATTTGATCTATTTATTCTGGTAATGCTCTATAACCCTGTTCCAGCGACGGATACAGGTTAGGAGTGTTGCAGTCGAGGGGTTCCTCACCTTATAACGACACATCTATCATTCACCATCTTTATGCTAGACAGAACTTACTACTAGTATGACAGCATATGACCCGATTCGATCAAAGGCAACTTCCATACCTCCAACATTGCGGTACATTCATGCTATCTTGGCACACATGTTGACTGGTCGAAGGGAGAGCACTGGGGTTGTCGGTACATTCGACGCTTATTTTCTTTGGAGCATACGATGGGATGCACCTTCAATCTTGCTTACTTTGTTGCCCTATCATTTTGCCATCAATTTGACCGAAATAGGAAGGGTTCTATTTGTTTGAACCCTTATGTGACTCGTCTAGCGAGGTATTTTAGCCTCCTTGATACTCCAAAGTAGACATCCTCACTAGTTTGATAGATGATCTAACAAGGATTATCGATTATGAGTCGAATGGATGATCAAGTGACAATGTAGAGTGGGTCCTTCTTATTATGGATTGTCTCATTCCAACCCTCAAGATGAGCATGAGGACTTTCCTGATGATGATCCTTTTAACTATGAGGATCCACCTTGTTCTCCACCTCTGATTCACCCTACCACTGCTTCTACCGTTAGACTCGTTGATCTTTCTAAATGGTTCACCTGCTTCGAGTAACAATGCTTTGAGCGGTTCGAAAACATTGACATAGCTTTGTAGTAGATCTATTAGCATCTCTATATTCCTTCTAATGATCCTACAGGTCACGACCCCGACACATCTCATAATGATTATCTCTGATCTATTTTCGTTTTATTTATTTTATTTACAATTTAACTTCTATTCTTCTTTTCAGTTGTTTTATTTTTATTTGTTAGACTTCTTAGTTTATTTTTATTTTGAACTATGTTTTTATTTTTATTATTTCGATGGTTGTTTTTATTCAAGTTTGTAACCTCTAAATCTTCTTAATGATTTGTATTTCTCTTCTTATTAGTTGCTCGGAAACATGCATTACATCTAGATTTGCTCACAATTTCACTTTTCTCTATTATGACAATTTTATCCATATTCAAGGCAGTCTCAGTTCTCTCCCTCTCTTTTGATATTATTCTTATTATGTGCTTATATTTGTTTGTACATTGAGAGCAATGTACATCTTAAGTCTGGAGAGGTTGTTTATATTTATGATAAAATCCCTAAATTATTTATTGTTTTTAAGTAATTTTCTCATACTCGCCATTAGAGTGAATTGTTTTATAATTTGGAATTTTTATCGGTGATGTTTTGGATTTATTTGTGGATATTTGTGCATTAGTTTTTCAGCCTTTAAGACATGAGAGAGTCGAGCATGATAAGTTGCTTTTCAGAAATCATATTTTAGGTTGTCTCCTTGAATTGAATTATTATCTTGAAATTTTGAAATTGCAAGTTTGACATCAAAACCATAATTTTTTTTTTGGTGAGCTTTTGAGCCTATAGAGCATATTTTTTTCATCTTCATTTTATTATTGGTATAAGTGTGTTAACTTGAGTTTTTATTCTTTAACTTGCTTTGATTATGCATGTCGAGACCACACCATATGTTTATTATAAAATTTCCCCATTTTATTGACTCCCTTTTTGTCGAGATTTGATTTGGTTAGTTGCCTAACTATGTTTCATTTTTCTTGATTTGCTAAATTTTATTCTTTTTCTAAAAAAAATCAAAAAAAAGTGAAAATAAAAAAAACATATATATTTGATTGAGCTTGAATCGTTAGTTGCATATTTTGTTGAAAAGCTCATTTTTATTCTTGATTAGTCTTGTTGATGTTAATTATGTTAATTCAACAACTAATTATATTTCTAGTTTGGTAACTTATTAACTCGATCTCAATTATAGCCAACTTGTCTGGCCTTTTCCATGCCATTAACCTAAGCCCTATTACAAAATTTTAAAGACCTCTTGATTGGTGTCATCTCATTTTATAGTGGTGGAGATTTGATTTTCAACCAAGCCTATGGTAATGACATTTCTCATTTGACAGTTGAGTGCTTAATATTTGAACCTTAAACACTTTGAGTGCTTTGAGTGAATCTTTAGTGAGGATGTAAATTCTTGTTCATTTTGAATTTAAGGTAATTATTTGGATAAGGGGAGACACCTATATGTTTGCACTTTAAAATTTTTAGCTTGGATTGTTTGAATCTTTAGTGTCCTTTTAGTTGAATTGCCAACACATGATTGTTTGCAAATTATCTTGAGACATTATTGATGAAAATGACAAATTGAGAAAATGTTAACTTTATTATGGGTTGAAGATTTGGCTTGAGGACAAGCAAACGCTTAAGTGTGGGGATATTTGATAAGTGTCAAAAGTAACATATTTTAATCCCGTTCTTAATGCATTTTTGGGTGATTAATTAATGAAAAATGGTGAATTTTATGCTCCTAATCCTTTAAATTCATGTTTCTATACTTAGGAGAGTATTTGGGAGCAAAACAACCCAAAGTGGAGCAAAAATCAGACAATTGGAGTAGATTTCAGGAGCCACATGGGTTGCGCCATCCCACACGAGCTGGACACACAACCATGTGAGTTACAAGGGATGCCACATGGCCAAGTGCTAGACCATGTGGATTTTGTGATTCTCACTCTAAACACGCAGGAAAACTCAATTTTTAGTTTTTTTCGAGCATTTTAAGACTTATAATACCAAATGTAAGAAGAGGAAAGGGTGCCGTCAAAGAATATTGACGAAAACAACTTAGAAAACACCATTAAAGCCGACTTTGAAGCAGATTTCGACAAAGATTGAATATCTCCTTTTAATTTGTTTAAAGTTTATTATGAGTTTTTCTATTTCTTGTGGTTATATTGACTTTGAGATGTTTTTATTTGCAGTTATGAACTAATTTTTTAAATACCTAGGAGAGATAAACCCTATGATGAATTCTATCTTTTGATTTTTGTTTTACGCAATAAATGCTTGAATCTTGTTCTCTGTTATGTGTGATTAATTCTTGATTTGATATTTTTAGATTATTAATTCATGTTTGATGTGTTTAATTCATAGGAGGAATAGACCCTGTTTAAGAGTAGATCTAGCATAATTGAGAGGAATTGCATGTGATCCTATAAATAGGACAATATAAATCTATTGGATTAGAGTTAAACCAAATAGGGGAATCCATAGATCGAGTTCATACCATAATAGGGGTTTTAATTAGAAAGAAATTTCAATTAATCAGCCTAGTTTCAGTTGCTTTTAGTCTTGAAGAAAGATATTAGCATAATTTAGGGATTTCTACAGATGAAGATATCAAGTTAATAAATTGTTTAATTCATATTGATAATGACTAATGCAGTCTAGGTGGATTCTTTCCTAAGTATTGTTTTGCTTCTTGGTTATTATTCGATTATTTTCTTGATTTGTTCTTTGTCGAGTTCTTAGCTAATTAATTTAGTTAATTTTATTTTAATTCAATCACTTCAATTTGTCAGTTAAATCATAGAAAGATGGTAATTACTAATACTTTTAGTCCTCGTGGGAATGATATCTTTGCTCACCGTAGCTATACTATTTATCGATAGGTGCACTTGCCTTTGTCATATTTCTTTTTGGTTTCATGAACATCACCTCGGTAAGAATCGCATGCCTAGGTTCCACATCAATAGGCACACATAATCTCCTTTGAAAACTCAGAATACCATTCGCATTCAACTCAAAGTCTCCTCCATTACCTTCCTGAACTTGACGAATCACCTTTACTAAAGATTCATCAATCAATTATCTTTCATTAATCTGCTATGACAAAGTCAGCCTCACTTGAAGTTTAGCCAAAAAACCACCATCATCGGATAAGCTTGATTGTGCAAACACGGCTTGCAACTGAATCATCGATTTTTGGCTCAATGCATCCGCAACAACATTTGCTTTGCCAAGGTGATATTTGATCACACAATTGTAATCCTACAACAATACAAACCAACACCTTTATCTCAAGTTCAAATCCTTCTAGGCCAAGAGATATTTAAGACTCTTTTGATCGGTGTAGATGACACAACTCTCACCAAACAGATAATGACGCTAAATCTTAAGCGCAAATACCACCGTAGCCAACTCTAAGTCATGTGTTGGGTAATTATGCTCATATGGCTTCAACTGTCTCGAGGCATATGCCACCACCTTACCATCCTGCATCAGAACACATCCAAGTCATGTATACGATGCATTACTATAAACCACATATTTCTTACCAGACTCTAGCTGAATCAAAACTGGCGCTTAAGTCAACACTGCCTTAAGCTTCTCGAAGCTTCTCTGCCTCTCATCATCCTCTCAAATACCATATTCTTTTGTAGTAGTTTCATTAAGGGGGTAACTATGATGGAGAGCCCTTCAACAAACCTATAGTAATAACTAGCAAATCCTAGAAAATTAAAAACCGTGGTAACACTCTTCAGCTACTTCCACACCAAAATCGCCTCAATCTTCTTCGGATCAACTCGGATACCTTTAGAAGATACCACATGTTCGAGAAATATCACTTCCCTCAACCAGAATTTGCACTTGCCTAACTTAGCATATAATTGTTTCTCCCTTAAAATATGTAAAACAATTCATAGATGTACATCGTGTAACACCCTGAATTTTGGGCCTAGAAGTATTGGGCCTTGAGTCTGGGTTCGGGTATAAGACAGCTTGAATAATTTAAATGTTTTAATAAAAAAATTATTATTACTATTATTAATTTAAAGTTTAGTTTAGTGAATTAAGAAGGACTTGTAGTATGGGAAAAGTCCTGGGCTCGACCTAGGGCTCTAGCAAAAATTTTAATTTTTGCTTCCTTAGGGAGATCCGGGCATCAGGCCTTATAAATAAGTTGGGTTAAGATTGGCCACAAAGGAAGTGCCTGGCCCAGTGGCTAGAGATGCTAGGCAGCAGGAAGGGAAGCGGGGGTTCAATTCCCAGCATGTGCAAATGTTAGTTTTTTTAAGGCAACTGGAGTTGTCGCAGGAAGGCCTTATAGTTAGTTCGAGAAGAGAAACGGCGTAAAGAACGCCTGTGTCGTAGTGGTAGTAGCGTGCTAGGAATGCGGAATGGGCGTGGGTTCGAACCCCTGCGCAGGTAAATTTTTTATTTTATTTTAAGAAAGTCGAGGCTACAGTAGGTAAGTCTTATAAGTAATCGTGACTGGATTATAGCAAAAGAGAAACCGCGTCGCAGTGGCAAGCAGCGTGTGTGGGTGCCTGGAGGTCTCGGTTTCGAGCTGTTGTGTGTGCAATGGGCTACCTTTTTGCTACATGCATTGAGAGAGTAATTCAATTGGACCAAAACTCTTCCTAGCAGCAATTTGAGTCGATCAAGCGGTGGACTGTGTGCTGCTGATGGGTGCAAGAAGTTTGAATGAAATTCCAACTGTCCAATCAGCTAAAAACAAGGTGATAAGCACGAGAGTTAAGTTGGGATGTTCTTAGCCTATTAGCCGACTTTGGTTGGGGTTATTCACATATATTATTGTTATTTTTTTTAAATCGACTTTCATTCTTTTGTTCTTCTTCTCTTCGCCAAATCTTCTACTCCTATTCTTAATTTCTCCCTTTTCATTTTCTTTCTATTATAGCCAAATATAGGGTCCCTTCTCCTTGCCAAAAAGCTAAAAGTTACATCTCTTTTACCCATTCGTATACTTCTTCTTCTCTCATAAAAGCAGAAATCTCCACATTCAAAGTAGTTCGGGAAGTGAACCTCTAGATCTCTTGTATTTATATTAGATCTAGTTTAGAAAGGTGATTTAGGTTGATTCTTTGGCAAGAAGATCTACGGTAAGTTATCGAAACCCCATTTCCATTCGTTATTTCAGGATTTAAGAAAAGTCAAAAATCCCTAAACACTTTAGGAAGGCTATCGATTTTGGTAAAGAGTAATGCTAGTCTTGTTATGTGGTTTTATGTGTATTAGTTCGTGAAAGAGGCGGTCTAGCAAGGAGCGTTGGAGGCTAGGACTAGTGGAGCGACTAGATCTAGATCTAGTCATTAGTTTCGACAAAGGTAAGGATTCTAAGGCCTTAAGTAAGGTTGGCCGAATATGGTAAGTGTGTGTTAGCTGGTTTCGTTGATTCGTGGTTGATAAGTGTAATCTAAATGACTGTAGGTTGATCATTTGAGGGGTTCTGCAAACCTCGCAAATCAGGTGTGTAAACGAACACCCGCTAATAGACTAGATAGGCAAAAGCGGAAAAGCCGAAATGCCAAAATTCTAGCATTTTGTGGGCTTGCAAGCGTGCGAGTACTCGTGGGTTGATTAACTCAGTAAATTCGATAATCGCAAACGGTAAAGTTGATGTGTGCGCAATTTCGTGCGTCTTGGTGAATTTGGGCCTCGAGGGGCTGAATTTGGGCCCAATGGGCTTACAGGCCCATATGGGTGAAAATGAGCGGTAAGCGTGTTCTGATAATCTAAGCGTTAAAAAATGTTAAACCGAACATAAAATTTGGGCTTTGTGTGCCCAAATAGTTATTGGACACCGTAAGAGCTCATTAGAGGTTTGAGGGCCCGTTAGCTCAAAAGTTGGTAAATGGGCTAGACAAGTTACTTAGATGAAATCAGATTGTTAACAAGTGTAATAAGCATGAAAACCCTAAAAATTGATATATTTACTGAAATACCCCTTAAGGGTGGAAAATTACTGTTTTACCCCTAGGTGCGAAATGACCATTATACCCTTAGGGTTAAATCTGACTGAAATGCATGTTAAATTAAATGTGTTTACTGTATGCCATGACATGTTATACTGTTGCATGGGATTGGGATTTTGATGGAGGAAGTGCTAAGTGGCAATGCCACGTTTATTGAAAGGGGCTTTGCCTCGTTTTACTGTTAGTGGCTTGGCCACGTTATCTGATTAAGCAGTTATGCTTCGACTGTGGTGTGTAGGGATGGGTGGGTTGAGTTATCCCCACATGGTGTGTAGGGCTGGTACGGGTGGTGTGTAGGGCTGGATTTGGGCTGGGTTTTGCATACATGCATAATATCTGTACTGCTACTGTAATGGGCCTGAGGGCCGTACTGAATACTAAATAGGGCTAAGGCCCAATTAATACTGAATCTGAGTAGGGCTAAGGCCCAGTTAATACTGAGACTGGATAGGGCTTAGGCCCAGTAAAGCTTTTACTAATTTGGGCTCTGGTTGGGTTTACTTTACACACTGAGTTTTCCAAACTCACTCCTTCCCTTTCATCTACGCAGGTGAGCCCTAAGCTAGTGGACTTGGAGCTGGAGGGATTTGGCGTGGCCATGTGGACTACGTTCGGTTATTCTTAAAATTTTCTCTTTTCGATTTCTGTTTTGTAATAAGGTCGCTTCTAAGTATTTTTATTTGGGTTTTTATTTCTTTAGTTTTAACTTGCTTAAAATGGACTGGCTTAGGCTGTGCGGGTTTTTGTATAAAACTAAACAACGTTTTCAAAATATAACACACGTATCAAATGGATAACTTTAAGTCAAACAAGGCCTTGGAATAAAACAAACTCTAAGATGAAAATGGATAAGACTGTCACAAATTCAAAACCTAGTTTTCTTTTCGAACTTCTAAATAACGGTTTGCAAACTCACCCTAATCGTAACAACTAAAGTATACGCTCCAATCCATCGTTGATGTGACACACCAGATTTGGCCATAACTTCTGGGCCAGTTTTGGGGTGTTACACATCATGATCATCCTCAATATAGGAATACACAAGAATGTCATCTATAATGACAATTATGAACTGATCCAAATATGGTTGAAAAACTTGGTTCATCAGACCCATAGATGTTGCTGGCGTCTTCACCAGCCCGAACGACATCACAAAAAACTTATAGTGACCATATTGAATCTTGAGCATAGTCTTCAATATATCTTATCTTTCACCTTGAGCTGGTAATGCCAAGATCTCAAATCAAACTTTGAGAATATAGTCTGACCTCTAAACTGATCGAACATGTCATCAATCCAAGTAAGGAAACTTGCTCTTTATGGTCAACTTATTCAACTATTGATAATTAATGCACAACCTAAAAGTACCATCCTTCCTTACAAACAACACTGGCATTCCCCAAGGTTATATTCTCAATGATTAAACCCTCGATCGAGAAGCTATTACAACTGTACCATCATTTCTCTGAGATATTTTGTTGTGACGTGATAAGGGGTAATGGACATCGGTGCGGCACCAAGAAACACCTCAATATCGAATTCAACTTCTCGATCTGGCGACAAACCAAGTAACTCTTTTGAAAACACCTCAGGAAAATCCCTCACAGTACGAATATCTTGAACTCTCAACTCCTTACTTTGAAAATTCAGCACATAGGCTATGTAAGCTTCACAACTTTTACTCAACAACTTCTTAGCCTTATTCACTAAAACCATATTAAAGACAAATTTGATTCTCTCTCCAACGAACACAATCTCTGATCCATCCCCAATTTTCAAGATGCTTCGCTTCAAATCAAATCGAATCTTTACCTTATGCTCAGTCAACCAATCCATCCTAAGAATCAGATTTAAACCATGGAATGATAACTCCATCAAATCAACTGAAAAGACTTCCCTAGAATCGTCAATGAACACCTGCAATTGTAACAACCCATTTTTCAATGGTTTCAGAAATATTGGTTTTAGGATCACAACTTCGACATGTCGGTTCATAAATATTAACTATTTAATGTTTACGAGGCCTTTAATATCGTACTAAATTTGGTTGTGAAATTTTATCATTTAGATAGTTAATTAGGTAAAAAAGACTAAATCATAAAATCCATAAAGCATAGTCTCTATTAATTTAAAGGTGCCAAGTGATAGTGGAAAGATAGGTTAAGGGCCTTAAATAGTAATTATACTATTAGAGAAGTTATGTACCAGCCCATTTTTAGCTAAATTAGAACAGTGGTTTTAGGACCACAAATTTGACATCAAAAAATTTATTTTATTATTATTTTAATGTTTAAAGTATGATATTATGATTGTGCAAAAATTTTGTGAAGAAATTTTATCATTTGGGTGTTTAATTTGATAAAAAGGACTAAATCGCGTAAAGTGCGAAAGTTGTCTTCTATAAGCTAAAGGTGTTTAATAGCTATAGAACTTTAAAGTGAAGGTCTTTATGTGGAAAATAACCCATTTTTAATATGTTGGATGATAGTGGCATGGCATATGGTGTAATTTTGAATGTTGTTAAAGGTTAAATTGGTAATTTGGTTAATAATGATAAAAATAAATAAAACAAATTTATCATCATCATCCATTATCATCTTACACCAATTTTCATTAAGGAAGAAGCCATTTTTATTGTCTTTGACATTCGGCCAAGCTTCCATTGACCAATTAGGTACGATTTTAACTCTATTTTTAATGATTTTTATGTTTTTGAGATCGTTGTAGCTTAATCTAGCTAGCCTGTATCTCTGATTTCAAAACTGTTAAAGATTTTGAATGTTTCCATTGATGAATAAGCATGTATTTTAAAGTTTCTTGATAGATTATGAATGTTTGTTGATAGATATACAAGTTTTGTTAAGTGATTTTTAATGAAAATGTAAATTAGGGGCTAAATTGTGAAATGTGTAAATTCAGTGGTTAAAATGTGAAAAAAATGAAAATTTTGGGCTTCTATAAGCATGATAAATATTTTGCTAGGCTTGGGTTGTTTTGAAATTGAATGAATTTTGTTTTACGAAAATAGGGACTAAATTGTAAGAATGTGAAATAGTAAGGGAAAAACTATAATTTTGCCAAAATGTGTAAATTGTACTAAATTGAATAAATTGATGATTAAATAAGTAAATTTTGATATTATATAGATTGAGAAAAATGAGATTTGGATCTGGAACGAGGGAAAAACAAAGTATCAGATTAGTCGACCTAATTATCGTTTCAGCGAACGAGGTAAGTTCATATGTTAATAAACATTGTTTAATTATGTTGTAACTCTTTATTACTATTGAATTGAATTAAAATGCCAAATGGTTATGAGTACGAGCCAAATCGATAGAGTTACGATGACCGAAAGTCTCGTACGAACCTTAGGAATAGTATAGGATACAAATGTCATGACATTAGGGTTACTGAGATGAGATTACGTGTAAGACCATGTCTAGGACATGGCATCGATACGAGATTTTGTGTAAGATCATATCTGGGATATGGCATCGATATGAGACTTCGTGTAAGACCAAATCTAGGATATGGCATTGTAGTACGCATACGTGATTCCTAAGTATCCTTTAGTAATTCTGAATGGTTCAATGGGAAAAGCCAAGATGAGACTGAAAGTATGATCTAATTAAGTGATACAGGTATGTATAAAGCCTATATGAGAATCAAATGGAGGTAATTTAGTGAGTTCATATTGTATCATGTCTATGACATGATAAAGGTTTGGGTATAAATATGTATTATGCCAAAATGTGTTTATTTGGCTATATTGAGTATGAAAATGATATATGATATATGAGTTATAGTTGTTTTAACTGCATATATATATGGCACATTGTGTGCGAAATACTGTTATTTGATGATAGTTCACATGATTCACCTTGGATAAAGAAAATGTGATGGATATTGGATTGAATGAAGTTATATAAATATTTTCTTAGGCATATGTAAATGTGAATGAATTGATAAGAATGTATTTGATCCATACGAGTATAAAAATGAGTAAACTTGTGGAACTTTTGGTTAACTATGTGATTGGATTTATGGCATAAAGATGAAAACAAATAAGTTTACATTATAGTATGTAAATGCTTAATATGTGTTTGTTTGATATGATGAGTTTATTATCATATGAGCCTACTAAGCCTTATAGGTTACTTTGTTTTCCTTTCTATGTTTCATAGTGTTTTGGATGCTCGCTCAGGTTGGAAGTCATCAAAGATTGCATCACATTATCCAGCTATTGATTCGGTATTTATACACTTTATGTCTTTGGTTATATGGCATGTATAGGCTTGTGGATATTCGGTAAGTGTAAGTAATTTTGGTAATTGATGCCTATGTGTTTGATGTGCTCAAGCCATGTGATTTGGCTTAACTTGGGACAAGTTCTAGTTGTGTATATGTTCTTTTGATGTGGTATATTTTGGCAAATTTGATGATGGTTAGTATTTATACCAATAGTCATATTGATATATCATTGGAAGTAGCTATATCTATGCTTATTATGAATTGGTAAATCGAGGCATTAGTGGAAGTGTCTAACATGATATTCATGAATGCTGTAATGTGGTAATTATGTGCTATGCATATGTTGGTTTTGGTTAGATGTTTGGATGCCAATTTTGATTGATAAAAAGTGATGATTTGGTATATGTCATATATGTAAAATATAGTTAATGAATTATGATGATTTGGAATATGAATTATATCGCTAGTTAAACATGTTTGAATGGTATTTGATCATGAATGCTTTACTTATGAGAAATGTATGATAAATGATGTGAATTGATCAGTAATAACTCGTAACCCTACTCCGGCGACTGATATGGTTTAAGGGTGTTACAAGTTAGTGGACAGTTTTGACTTAAATTTGGCTAGAATTATATGTGTTAATTAAGGGTAAAATTGTAAATTAATAAATAAAGCTAGTTAAATGAAAATAAAACAAAATCACCTTCTTCAACCTTTTACCCACTGAAATTGGAGAAGGAAAACACCCATTTGAGAGCTTAGGGTTTGGCAAAGAAAGGTGAAAGCTTGTAGGTGATTTTCTCACCAGTTTTTAGTAATTTTATATTTTTGAGCTCGTATTAACTTAATCTAGCTAACCCGAGGACAAATTTGTAAAACTTTCATATGTTTTGAATTATTCAACCAATGAGTATGGATTATTCTTGAAGTTTTTTGATAGATTACTAAACTTGGTTGTTGGATAGGACTATTTTGTAAAGTGGTTTTTGATGATTTTAATGTCTAAGGACTAAATTATTAAAAGTGATACAATTTCTTGTACTTAATGTGAAATATTTGCAAATATGGGCTTTAGAGGGGTCCTTGAATAATCGACTAAGCTTATATTTGAATAAAAAGGGTTAAATTGCATGTTTTGGACTTAGGGACTAAATTGTATAAAAGTAAAATGTTTGGGGTAATTTTGTAAAAATGTATAAAAAGATCTAATTGTTTAAAATGAGTGATTTTTTTGTTAGAATTAGTTAATTCAATGGAATTATTATTCTAGATCAAGAACGAGCTGATAATCGTGGAAAGGAGAAAGTTACAAAATAGTCCTTGTACTTTGGTTGTTACTGCAAATCAATCTGAAAAGATCGTTCGGTTTAATTAATATATGTATTTAAATTTGTATTAGATGAATTAAATTGCTTTGGCTTGAAATTATGATAAAGCCATATATATGAGAACCAAAGTAATGGATCATTATGGCACTGATTATTGATGAAATTATTTGAGCCGAATGAACATAGGATAGAGTACGATTAGCATGCCAATAAGTTATTTTGTGCGTGGTATGGGGTTGATATGAGAAGTGAAGATGATTTTTGTATATTCTATGTTTATTGGATATGCCAAAGTCCTGCATTTGTTGCAGACTTTCATGTTATATTATAGTGTTATTTAGTGTGTTGGTTGGTTTGGCTCATACGAGCATCTGGTGTGCTGGATGGTTAACTATGTACTTGTATCCATTTATTTTTCATCGACTATGTTTATCGATCTCTAAAAGTTATTCAAATGTGGAATTGTTTTGTACTATTTTACTGAGCATTACTCACCTATTGTAAGCTATGATTGACAGGAACTCTGTTCTTTAATCTTGATATATGAATTTTTATGTTTAATTCGATAAGATTTATTGTTTAATAGGTGAACTTACTAAGCTTTACATAAGCTTATGAGTGCCTTGTCTTTCCTTTGTAGATTTCAGTTTTCTAGAACTAGGAGATTAGATCAACTCGAGAAGATTAGACTATAAAGAACCTTTTTGGTAGATTTTGATTTAAATTTGGCTTATATGGCATGTAATAATATAATTTGGCTATGTTTGTAATGGTTCATAAGTTGTTATGGTGTGTATGTGCTATGCTTTTGATATGGTTTTGAATAATTATATGGAGTATGCATGGGTGATTCAAGGTTGATGCTTAAGTAGCTTAACATGAAAAGGTAATTGTCATGTTCAAGATATGGTGTGGTAAGATGGAATAGGTTAGTTTTTTGTATGATATATGGCTTGTAGGTAATAGCTATGATAATATGGGATATGTGCATTTTATTGAGTTCCATGTATGATACATTGGTTTGATCTAGTGAATGAAATTGACATGTTTTGGTTGTTATTAAGTGGGAGTATAGTCTTGTGATCATGTGTTATGAATTGGTTTAGGTACCTATGCAATTGGATGAAAAATAAGCATGATTTAGGTCACTTTTGGGCACACTTGACTTCGGACATAGGCTGTTACACAGCTGTGTGTCACACAATGGTAGCCCACACGGACGTGTGCCCTAAATGTGTTAGGTGTGAGGTTCACACGGCCTATGACATGATTGCGTGACCCAAGTAAGTGAGTTACACGGTTGAGCACACAGGGACACACACGACTATATGTGGTATCCACACGGGTATGTGGAATAGCCACACGCCCATGTTTGGAGCCACACAGTCTGGGCACTATCACACGACCATGTGACCCCTGTAGCGAAAATTTTCAGTTTTTTCCTTAATGATCTGATTTGTTTCAAATTGGTCTATTATTGTTTCTAAGATATTTTTAAGACCTCGTAGGCTCAATTTAAGGTCTATAAATGTATGTTTTATGCTATTATGAATTGATTATGTATTTGTTAATTTAATTTAATAACTGAATGTTATATGTTATGAAATGTTTTGATTTGTACGGTGACACTCCATAACCCTATTTCGACTACAAAAATGAGTGATGGGCGTTATATCAGTACACTCGACCCACCACTATACTCTCACCCAAAGAACTAGTAATTGTCACACCCATACCAATAACTTCTACAATAGTACCCTATTCACTAGCCAAGTCATTCAAAATATACGAATGAGTAGATCCTAAATCATCCAGCAAAAATAAAGAAATAGATTGTAGCATAAAAGTACCAGCAATCACATCGGTCGATTCACAACCCTTCGACTCCCAAACTGCATAAACATGTGCTGAACCTCCAAACCCAATTGGTGTAGCTATAGTATGAGCAACAATCCTCTAACCCATCGGTCTTTCATTACCACTACGACCTCGACCACGGCTTCTAGTAGGTGAGGTAGTCTAAGCCAACTAAACCCTTCTCAACCAGTCTCGTAGCCGGTGCTCCACATCATAAACACGCCCCAAATACTCTCCAACACACTCCTTGGTGTCTACGTCCACAATGCTCATGAGATTTCACCTCAGTTGATCCACCCATAGTAACCACTATGGTGCTCTGCTATCTAAACTAACTCAATCAAAAACCATGCCGACCATTCCTCCTGAACCTTTGAGAATCACGGCCTCTCTTACTCCACCTCTCTAAACCACCTAACTGATCAGAACCCCTCCTTCCAGACTCAAATACCACTAGTCTCAATGTCTCAATCAGTGTCTCCTTGACAACCTTAGCCTTCTCAACCAAATAATCGAAGGCCACGGTACTTTGTGCCATTAACTACAAGCGGATATCCCAGTTTAGTCCATACCAAAACCTCTTACACTTATCCTTCTCAAATTGAACCATATTTGGAGCATATTGGCTGAGCCATAAAAACTTTAACTCATACTCCACCACTATTATACCTCCCTGAACCAAGTTAAGAAACTCTCTCTTCCTTGCATCCAGATACTGGTCAACCAAATACTTCCTCTAGAATGACTTAAAGAAGAAATCCCAAGTCAATCGATCAGCTTTGGTCCCTCTCCTCACTGTGTTCCACCATCGATGAGCTTCACTGTTAAGTAGGGAATGCTGCAACCAAACTTCTCTTCATCCAAGCAACCAATCTACTCAAGGATCCTATCCACACTCTCCAACCAGTACTTAACAATGATCGGATTAGCTCCCTTCGCACCACGAAATTCCTTGCCACCCAAAGCTCAAAGACATTCAAGTGGCAAACCTATGTTAGCTGGGGCATGGTTTCCGCCTGCTATCCTTTTAAACACCCTAATCATCGCTTACATCAGGGGTTCGACACCAACTTCAGGTGTAGCTTGTCTTGAAGGAGGATTCTCTGTCACATTAATAGTCGAATGCCCATCTCTAGGAGGCATTTTAATATACTATAAACATAAAATTAAATAATACGAGAAAGTGACAAATGACAAGTGATTCAATGCAATTCCTACAAAGAAAACATTTTCAAGAAAGCAATTTGCTCCCATTCCTATCCCACAAATAAAGCATTTTCATCCAAGAATTACATATATCCAATTCTATTTCAAAATCAAATCATTCAAAAATATTTAATGCTTTTTTTAAATCCTGAGAATTAATAAACAACCTGACAAAACTAGTGACTTTGCCCATTTTTTATGAAACTTGGCTCTAATACCACCAAATGTGGTGCCCCAAACTCGTTCAAGACGATCCTACCCAAATTTCTAACGCCACATTAGCCATTGAAGTGACTCTCCAATCAATAATCACTAAACACACCATCCAACCAATCACGCCTCACAATTATTTAATCATTATATAAAAATCCTAAAATCATACTTCTCTAATTAAATTTATCACATATTAAACAAAATCATTCAGATGTACAATACTTTCACTGACATACTTCACATGCATCAATCGAGTGAGGCAACAAACATAGTGAAATACACACAACGTAAAACAATTTAATTCCTACGAGCTTCTAAAGTCTAACATTTTTAGGCTCACAAGTTGGAAATTTTTGCACCTTGCAAACTCTAACTTCTTGTCTGCCACTTCGAAGATGACATTTGGTGAACTCAATAGAAGTCTATTTTGCAAACACCCACGAGAAAGAAAGCATGCGAACCTTTTTTAACAAACAATCCATTAAACATATAATAGGCATATTGTCTCGCGTACAGTCTATATGCAAACCACCATTTCTTCATTCTATCCCCATACTAGAGAACTCTATCCCTCGCATATTTGATTTTCACTTTACAACTTATTTAATGTTTCTACATGACAACCCTTTACCATTTTACGAAACCCTTACTCTTACAACCCCTAACATGTTTCTACCTTCTCATTCATTCATCAATTAGAAAGTTTGTAGGCATCAATGATTTCATACAACAAGTCAAAATTTATCTCTCATGCATACCAAGCATCAGATTGTCTAAAACATACTAAAACAATTTAGGGATGTACCTCAATGCCCAACGAGCTCTTCTAATTGCACTTACATGTTAGTCAAACAATCAACCATACAAGCTATCATGCCTTCATAATTTAAGCATTCAAACATTCATCCAACAATTTATAAAAGTTCCAAAAAAAGGAACAAAATTTAAATAGCCATAATGTTAATTTATAACCCATCAAGTTTATTTAAAATCTAACTCTAAATCTAATCTAATCCCTTGGAATAGTCCCAGATTGCCTTCACCATTTGGGGTTGAAAAAGACGTCAACATGCTCAAATTTCCTTATAATGGGTCACTTGGAAGGTTCAATTTGTCACTTTTTCCACCAACTATTTTTCTAACACACGTTATTAAACAGTTCGCATACATTCTCATATGGTCATAGCATGTGAATAATCAATTCGCATAACCTTTAAAAAACCTAATAGCATACTGTAACTTAGAAGCATATGTATAGTATAGTACATGTCATACTCATAACGCATTATACTGATATATTAGCAATTTGTGATGGTGAAACATAATCATAAATCATATGCATTCGATAAACAGATCTCCAAACACACCAAATGACTCAAAGAGTCCTACTTTATCTCCAATAAATGTAACACCACTACTAACACTCCCCAAACTCACCATACTATCTCTGAGGAATGGATCTTAACTCTATATTCCTTTGTCTCTACAATGTTATCTTTAGGCCACAATGCCCTATCACAACAATAGAGGTGGGTACTCACAATCCTATGGCTTGCCAATGATATCCAACAATTTCAAGGGTTCACAATGCCAACATATCACTTTTAACACATTCACAGTTCGTAATGAATATAGCTCGCAACTTAGTAGAGCTCGTAAAATGGCACAGTTTACAGTGTATATCTCGCATTACATATAGTTCGCAATAAGGCATAGTTTGCAATACATATAGATCGCAATACAAATAGCTCACATATAATGGTTCGCATATAGCATAAATTCCACAATAACATAGCTTGCATAAATAAAACACAGTTCGCATAATCATAGCAGAGCTCACACAGTATAGTTCGCATATTGTCATAGCTCACATGGACATAAACACTTACTCTAGGAACTTAGTATAGGTGTTTAGACTACTTAAGCCTCCCTTATTACGTGAACTGGTGCTTAGTTTCAACATTCATGACCACTCACCTTTATTATTTTGCTGCTTGCTATCGAACTTAAGTAAGCTTTTGCTTGCCTCTGTCTTTATTCGATGAGGCTTCTCCTTAATTTGTCATTTAATTTGAAGATTTCCATGATATTTAGATTGATTTAAAAAAACGTGTTAAGAAATGATAGAAAATTGAAAGAGAAAAGATGAGTTTCTTTTGAAATTGGAGAAGAAAAATGTGTTTGGATGCTTAGAAAATCAGGATGGTTAAGAGAATTTTGAGAGAAAGCTTCTAATTTGGATCTAATGAAAATTTTCAAATGAATAGAAATATAGAGGAAAAAGATTGTGGGTGTTCTTATATAGCCAACAAATTTTCAAAAACTGGTTTATTTCCCTCGAGTCCCCTTCCTATTCTCTCCCTTTCTCTACTAAATTCCATTTTAATTAAAACTCCTTATTTTCACATTTGACCTCTAATTTAAAATCTATTTTAATTTAATCCATACTAATATTTATTTATTTTTAATCCTATTTTTTTAATTACTTCAACTCTAATTTTGATATCTCACTTGAGCCCTTTACTTAATTACCCGATTCTATTAACCTAATTTTTAGGGTATGACAACAATTTTCATGAAATTATCGAATGATGTGCAAGTCTACACAATCACCAGCGTAAGTATAGAGTATCATCTCCATAAGAATTTATATGAAAGGCAAATATTATGAAATTTATCATATGGAAAGTTGGTGATAGAAATAAGGAAATGTGAATTGAGTGAACTATTACCTAAATGAAATTACTAAGTATGCTAAAAAAATGAAAGTGTAACATAGAATAATAAGTAGCAAATCACAATATTAAATTAATATGACATGAAGAAGCTAGATTAATTACTTTTTTTAACTTAAAATTATTAAAAGCAATGTCAATGAAGTTACGGCAGAACTATGGTAATTTGGCTATTTACTAACCCATAATTTATAAGTTATAAAGTCATACTTTTTTTTTAACTTTTAAGTTTCTTTAGCATACTTCTATATTTAGTCAACTTTAAAGTTTCATAAGCAGACATCATATAGGGGTTATACAAGGTAATAAAATTGCTAAATATCATTACTAATTCAATCATTAGGAGATCAAACATACACCATTCAAATATTGTGTCTACTAATCACCATCTTGTTTGGATTAAATAACTAGCTCATATGCTTCCCTACATTAATTATGCATGAGTAAGCATGTTCACGATTTTATTTGAATGAATAAACAACCAAAGCACATAACAACATCAACAGAGCATTAATACATAAGCCAAGAGGATCAACAAAATTAAGTCATTATCATTAAATTGAAAGCAAAAGTGTAAATGCAATTATGTTTATCAACTTTGAGCAAAATAAAATATTAAAGAGAAAGAAACTAGAACCGATTCCAATGATTTTTTATGGCACTGCTCATGTTGTTTTTCTCCTTTCTTCTCATTTGTTCTTATGCACAACTACTTGCAAAGTTCTGAACTTGGTTGCTCTAAATTAGCCTCTGAATTGTTCTCTCAAACTTGTGTTTTACTCTCTCAAATGTGGTGTGAGTGGATGATACATGAATGAATAATTAATGAGTGATTAAACCCAAATGCTTAACCCTATGTATACTTGTTTAACCCCCTTTATTTTTAGCATGTCATCCCTTGAATTTCTCCATGTAGGTGGTCAGCACTTGATTTGAGGAGGAGGAGTGAACGACATTCTTGTTTCAAGGGGAGGAAGTTGCTTAAATTATGGAGGGAGGTGGACAGTGGCTTTATTTGTGGAGAAAGGAGATCCTTAACTCTCTCAATACTGATTTGCTAGTTAAATTAGGTGAATACCAAGTCCCGTGGACGGTTTAGGCACCACAAGTGGACAGTTGGGCTCCTTCCTTAGTGGACAGTTTAGGCACCTCAAGTGGATAGTTAGGCTCCTTCCTCCCTTAGTGGGTTGTCCAGATTTGTTGACCCACTTTAAATTTGGGTCAAGAGGAATTCTGAGGTCCAATAGGCATCTTTGGGGCATCCAAAGATGGCACCACATCAGCCCAATCTCATAGGGCTTTTTCTATAGATATGACACTAAGCATCTATAAGTGAGTTTCAAATCCATATTTCCTTCCAGTACTCCAACTATCTTCAAAACTGAAAAAATCATGTGTTTAGTATATAAAATGATCATGATAACAAATTTACCTTAACATTATCCAACAGGAAAGAATTATAATAAAAACTATGAAGTTTGTTATCAACCACTCAAATTTTGCTTGAATTATTAGTCTAAAAGTATTGAAGACAATGCTATATTCTAAAGTTATCACACTCAAAACTTAATTCATTGCTCGTCTCGAGTGATAACACTTGATAGAGGCATTTTGTTGTTATGCATGATATATGTAATAATTGCATTTTATTTGATATTCTTGAATTTAGTTTTTCATGGTGAGGAGTGTTACATTTAGTGGTATCAAAATTACGGTTTAGGCCATTATTGGATGAATGTAGTGTGTATTGAGTCTAGAAATATATGCCACATTAACCTAGGATAGTGTGATCTGATATGATTTGATCTAACCCTATATTCTTTTATTTATATTACGTCGACTGAGTTTACTCGAGCAATATCAAATAAGGTAAATGGTTTCACTTCTGATCAAGAAGCTATTTACAGTGTGCCCATTCCACAAAGGCCAAATAGTAAAATGCGAGATGTTTTCTTTTAAAAGATGAACTAATAGTTCTTAGAGTTTATGCGAGCAAATCATGTGGCTTCGTAACTTCCACCCCTGACTGTGTCTCTCACGGCACCCCTTGTTCCCAAAATTCGGTAAATGTTCACAAACCTCCAATTAAAAAAGATTAAGAAAAGTGGTGTTGAATAATTCAGAGGTAAAATTGATGATAATCTGATCAGAATTGAACAATAATTGGAAAATACTCAATGAGTTTTATGAAATGGTATGTTCGTTTGAAGACAGTCTAAGATACGCCGTGTCACTTTTTAAAAGGTGAAGCTTATCATTGATGGACAACTTTGAGAGTAGATGATTTTGATAATCAAGCAAATTGGAATTTCTTTCAATTAGAGCCCAAAAAGAGATACATTAATAGATTGTACCTATAAAAGGAAAAAGAGAATTTCTAGAGTTGAAACTACGAGACTCCTGTAAATAGAGTACGACTAAATTGTTTCTGACTCCTCCACTGAAGAAGTCAAAAGATATTTATAGTCGTTTCACTTCTCCGTAAGGATTTTCGAGAAAAGGATAAGTCTAAATTGAGTAACTTGAGATCCCAAACTACATTAGTAGCCAACGTTGGTAGTGTTTTTATAATGGATAGATCGATTTGTGTTCACTGTGGAAAAACTCATCGAGGTGAGTACTGACTAAAAAAGTGGGATTGGTATTTTGTATGGTTTTAAGGAACATTAGAAACGAGATTGACCAAACTGGGTGGATTGAAATAAAGAACAAAATGTAAAATCTATAGCTATTCCTCAAAAACTAGACGAATGGGAAATAGTGGTAACGTGGGAAACAACTGAGTTGACACTAAAGATATGGTTGTCAAATCTGAAATCAACAGCTTGCCACCTATTCGAAAATTGTAATGAGACTGCGACTCTTGATGCTCATATTGATACATTTTCTTTAATTTTATATTTCTACATATAGTTTATTGATTTTGACTCATTGCATCCGTAACCAAAAGAAATTGTTAATAGTGTTGATTGAATATGATGTTAGAGTAACAAACATGTTAAGTTAGTATGTTATCACTAGTGAGATAGGAAGAAAATGTCCATTGAAAATTTGAAACCGTGAATTCTCTTTTAATCTAATGTTAATGTCATTTATAAATTTGATATTATTCTTGATACGAATTGATTAACTTTGTACGATATGTTAGAAACTATAAAAAAAACTAAATTGTACTGATGTCAGAAGAATGAATCGATTAATGTCAGTGATTGATAAATGTGAATGTTCCGCCAATATAATGGTAGTGCTATCTACTCAAATACTGATCAAAGAAGGTCTTGCATTTTAGATATAGAATATACAGATTGAAGATAAAACAAGTCCTATGGTTAATGTATTCTTTAATGTGTTCTCAAAAGATTTGCCAGAGTTCTCGCCCTAAAGAAAAGTTGAATTTGTTATTGAATTAGCTCAAGAAACTGCTTCAATATATGTTGTTTCGTACTAATGACATCCTGATTTACTCAAGGAATAGAAACAAACATGGTCAACATTTGAGATCTCTACTGCAGACTCTACGAGAAAAGTAATTGTATGCAAATTTTATCTAATATGAATTCTGACTCCTAAAAGCAAAATTACTGGAACATGTAATACCAGCAAAAGGTATTCATATTGAACCGAACAAAAGATCATTAGATCTAGTTTATAAATATTTGAAGAATATATAAAAGTGCACAGTTTTCTGAGACTGGCTAAGAATTTCAAACAGTTTGTTTAAGCCTTCTTGACGATCGCATTATTGATAACAAAGTTGTTACATGAAAATGTTAGTTTCAATGAGATAGAAAGGAATCGAGAGAGTTTCAATCAATAGAATACTATATTAACAGAAGCTTCAGTGTTGACTCAGCCTGAAACTGAATAGGAAATTATTGTTTTTAGTGACATTCTGCATAACGGTCTAGGTTGTATATTAATGTAGTAAGCAAAGGCATTTACTTATGCTTCTTGACAATTTAAACAACACGGACAAAATTTCTCTACACATAATCTAGAAGTATCTACTGTTATGAATTTCCATTGACCATGGAATGTAACAATCTATTTCTGAGAACTTGAAAACTAAATCGATGTTTCTACATAGAATTCAAGAATTTTGGAAAGTTGATCCAGAGTTATTAGCTAAATGAAGACTTGTTAAAAATAATCAAACTTCAGAGCATCAAATCAGCCAGAAAGTTGTAATCTCGAATCATCATGGGACAATTTTTACAAACTTTATAAACTAACACATATTGACCTAAAGGATTTGTTACTTTGATCACAAATTCAGTTGACTCATAAGGTATTTTCTTATCTGACACTAAAGTTGTGCATATATATGAGCACATTACCCAGGTCAATCAAAGCCCTAACATTAGTATCAAAGATAAAAAATGTACCGCTAATTACATCAAGTGCCGAAGCTTCCTTACGAGCTCGATTCGTATAAGCCCTAGCTGGTGCTTGAGCCTTAGATCTAACTATAGAATCTTTCATTCCACTTCGACTATTACCCACATTTCCACTTTTTCTCGATGGTCTCCCTATCGCAGCCGTGTTACTCGAATAAATGTTCTGAGCTTTCTCTCTATTAGATCTTTCAGGGTAGTCCCTAACAAAATGATCATAGGAACCACATTTGAAGCACAATCCATCTCTCAGTATACACTCCCTGAAATGTTGTCTATTGCACTATTGACATTTAGGTTTATTATTTCAAACACTATCGACACTCACTACAGAAGTAGCTTGAGGTCTAGAATTTGAATGTTGCTTTCCTTTATCTCTTCCCAAGAATCGTACTGAAGCTAATGTACTGATAAACGATAAATTATACATATTTTTACCTCATATTTAGCCTATATTTTGGATGGATTATTAGTAATTTTGTGAAAATTGGTGCTCTTAATCTTCCTTTTTTATATCTTATACTCAGGAGAGCATAGGGAAGAGAAAAGAACGGAAAGTCGGCCAAAAACGATGAAAAATAGGCCAAAATGTCCGAACAACACGGGCCAAGAAATGCCACACGGTCGTACCACATGAAGATCACACGGTCTAGCCCTCGACAAGCATGGCCATGCGTGGCCCCACCGATAGATTCACACGGCCGTTGTCGAAGTCACACGGGCGTGGCACACGGGCTGTTCTAGTCGTGAGGAAGAGGAATTTCACTCGAATTGGGATGCTTAGAGGCTAAGAAAGGCCCTCCAAAAGGCTCTATATAAAGACCCCATGAGGCAATAGAAAAGACACACTTTTATACGCTTTAGATATGAAATATTTAGATTTCTTCTCGTCTTTCTGCCACACAAAGGGTAGAAGCAAGGGATTACTCCAAAGGAGAAGCTGATTGGTTCATCCCAGAAGCCGGAATTCTGCAGCATCATAGAAGATCTCCCTAAAATTCCTTCAGGGGTTTTTGGTTTCTTTTATGTTTCGTTATTTCATATCTTCTGAGATGTTCTCTTTCTTTATTATGAACTAAACCCCTCAAATACTTGAGGGGGATGAAACCTAAGACAGATCTTGTTATTTATTCTTGAATTATTTGATAAATACTTGAGTTGTTCTTAATTATGTGTTCTTCATTCTTGATTTAATAATCCTAGGTATTACTTTAAGAATTAGATGTGCTTAGAGCAGAGGACCAAAAGTCCCTGTGATAAGAGTAGATCTACCATAATTAAGCGGAGTTGCATGCAACCCTAGACATAGGGCAACATAAATCTGCCAGATTAGGGTCAAACCTAATATGGGGAACCATAGATCGTATTAATGCAACCTAGGGAGTTAATTAATAAAGGAACTTTGATTAACAACTTAGGCCTAGTTGCTCTATGCCTCGACGGAGGGTTTAGCATAGATTAGGGATCTCTACGGATCAAGTCAAGTAAATAAATCATATAGTTCAAGGAAACAATAACAAGTGAAGTCTAGGTGGATTCTCCCTTAAGTATTGTCCATATCAATCAGCTTTTCCCTAAAAGTATTCCCAATTTACTCTTTGTGCTTTCTTAGTTTAGATTTAGAATTAGTTTAAACAACCCTCTCTTATTTTTAGGCTAGATAATAGAAAGGATGTAAGTAATAATACTTTTGGTTCCCTTGGGTACGATAACTCGGTCTTGCCACTAAACTATACTACTGTTCGATAGGTGCGCTTGCCTTAAACGTCGTGATATTAGTTAGTTTTGGTGTGATCAAGTTCTTTATAAATTTTATTACTTCATATCACGCGGATATCAAGTTTTTGGCACCATTGCCGGGGAATTAAAATATTACGAAAACTCAATTTCTATTACTTTAGCCATTACTATACATTTCATTATTTCTCTTTTATTTTTATTTTTATTTTCAGTTTTTATTTTTTTATTTTTTATTTTCTTTTAAATTTTTGAGTTTTCTTTGCTTTTTTTTAGGTATTTTTAGTTTATGACTAGAAACAACCCAACAGGACCACTACTTTTTGATGAAGATCTAGAAGCGACAGTTCACAAAAATTGCAGAGAAATTAGACGCAGTTTACATTATCCAGAACAAGAACCTGAGCAAGAGCCAGAACCTACAGAAGAGATGGACGCAAATCAAAACGTTCCACCACCTCCAGCACTACCAGCAGAACCAGTAAACCAGGATGCAGCTCCTCGCACTATGTATGATTATGCTAAACCTAGTTTGATTGGTACCCAAACTAGCATTATTCGACCTGCTATTGCTGCTGATAATTTTGAATTAAAACCTAACAGTATTCAGATGATTTAGTAGTTTGTGCAGTTTGATGGTTTGCAGGACGAAGATCCAAATTCACATTTAGCGAATTTCTTGGAATTTTGTGATACTTTTAAAATAAATGGTGTTTCTGACGATGCCATTCGCTTAAGGCTATTTCTATTCTCTTTGAGAAATAAAGCCAAACAGTGGTTAAATTCCTTACTACGAGGCTCAATCACTACGTGGGAACAAATGACCGAAAAATTTTTACTTAAATATTTTCCTCCAGCTAAAACAGCCAAATTACGAAACGATATTTCTTCTTTTGTACAGATGGATTTAGAAACACTTTACGATGCATGGGAGAGATACAAAGATCTTTAGAGAAGGTGTTCTCATCATGGTCTACCTTTGTGGCTACAAGTTCAAACCTTCCACAATGGTTTAAATCCGTCAACCAGACAAATGATCGATGCAACCGCAAGAGGGACGATCAATAATAAAACACCTGAAGCAGCTTATGAATTTATTGAAGAGATGTCATTGAATAATTATCAATGGCAAGTCATGAGGACAAAGCGACGAAAGCTGCAGGAGTCTATAAGATTGATGTTGTTACTATGCTTACTAACCAAGTAGAACTTCTAAATAAAAAGTTTGATAATTTTGTTAGTTCTACGCAGGCACAACCATTGATGCAATGCAACGCGACTCAAGGAAACACGTTCAATCCAGATTTCACATCCTATGGACATAGCATGGAAACTGAACAAGCCAACTATATGGGTAACAATTCTAGATCTCAAAATAACCCTTATAGTAATACTTACAATGCAGATTGGAGAAATCACCCAAATTTTTCATGGGGAGGACAAGGAAATCAAAGACAATAGCCTCCTCTAGGATTTCAAAAGCCACCACCGCAACAAGAGAAGAAGTTGAATCTTGAAGATATGTTTACCAAATTTATGGCCGCATCATAAACCCGTTTTCAAAACACTGAAATGGCACTGAAAAATCAACAAGCATCAATTCAAGGGCTTGAAAACCAAATCGGTCAACTTGTGAAGTTGATTTCAAAAATACCACAAGGTGGATTAGCAAGTAACACTGAGCCAAATCCCAGAGAACACGTCAAAGCAATTACTTTAAAAGATGGAAAGGTCCTAGCCGAGCCAGAAAAGAAGAATATTCCAGAACCTTCAGAAGAAAAGGCAGAGGAACCCAAGGACAACACTCTACCACCACTCAAGGAATACAAACCGCGCATCCCATATCCAGCAAAATTGAAGAAAGACCATACAGACGCTCAATTCGGTAAGTTCCTTGAACTTTTTAAACAATTACACATTAACTTACCTTTTGTTGAAGCGATTTCACAGATGCTGAAGTATGCGAAGTTCCTTAAAGAACTTCTGACAAATAAAAGGAAGTTGGAAGAATTGGCCACAATAGAACTCAACGAGGAATGCTCAGCTATTCTCCAAAATAAACTGCCAGCAAAACTGAAAGATCCAGGGAGTTTTACTATTCCTTCTTTGATTGGTAGTTTACTTATTAATAAAGCATTAGCTGATTTAGGTGCTAGCATTAATCTCATGCCTTACAAAATGTTCAAACAACTAGGTCTAGGGGAACCCAAGCCCACTAGGATGAGTATTCAATTAGCCGATAGATCTGTTAAATATCCTAGGGGAATCATTGAAGATGTGCTAGTAAAGGTAGATAAATTTATATTCCCTGTTGACTTTGTTGTACTCAACATGGATGAGGATATTGAAGTACCTTTAATTTTGGGACGTCCATTTTTAGCCACTGCTAGAGCTGTTATTGATGTAGGATATGGTAAATTAGTACTTAGAGTTGGTGAGGAAGAAGTTGTTTTTAAAATCTATGATGCCATGAGATTCTCTAAAGAACAAGATGATCCTTGTTATTTTGTTGATCTTATTGACTATTTTGTTCAAGATAATTTTCAGGAACTTTCTCTTACAGACACGTTGGAACTGTGTCTTATTCAAGATGGGGGGAGATGAAACCACCACCGAAATTGATGAAGTAAGGAAAGAGTTGGATTCTAATGAAATCATCACTAGGCACATAAGTAATGAAAATATAAAGATGAGTGATGAATTGAGACAGAAACCTTCCATTACTGAACCCCCTAAATTAGAACTAAAACAACTGCCAGATCATTTAGAGTATGCCTTTTTAGGGGAAGAATCAACTTTACCAGTCATTATCGCATTCGATTTAAGCATTGCAGAAAAAGATAAACTACTCCATGTGTTAAAAGAACACAGGCGTGCTATAGCTTGGAAAATTTTAGATATTAAGGGAATTAATCCTTCTTTCTGCACCCATAAAATTTTAATAGAGGACGAATTCAAACCATCAGTGCAAGCACAGAGACGATTGAATCCCAACATGAAAGAAGTTGTAAAAGCCGAGGTAATTAAACTTCTAGATGCAGGTATTATTTATCCTATTTCTGACAGTTCTTGGGTAAGCCCTGCGCAGGTTGTTCCTAAGAAAGGTGGATTGACCGTGATGTCTAATGACAAGGAAGAGTTAATACCTACAAGAACAGTCACAGGATGGAGAGTTTGCATTGATTACAGGAAGCTGAATGACACCACTCGAACAGATCATTTTCCATTGTCTTTTATTGATCAGATGTTGGAAAGATTGTTGGGTCATATGTATTATTGTTTCCTAGATGGCCTCTCTAGTTACTTCCAGATCCCGATAGCTCCAGAAGATCAGGAAAAAACGACATTCACATGTCCATACGGTACGTTTGCTTATCGCAGAATGCCTTTTGGTTTATGTAACGCTCCTGCTACTTTTCAGCAATGCATGTAGCTATCTTCAATGAATTCGTGGAAGACATCATGGAGGTATTTATGGATGATTTCTCAATTTTCGATAATTCTTTCCAACTTTGTCTTAATAATCTAGAATGTGTTTTGATAAGATGTGAAGAGACAAATTTAGTGCTAAACTGGGAAAAATGCCACTTTATGGTTCAAGAGGGTATTGTTTTAAGACATAAAATTTCTAGTAAAGGGATAGAGGTAGATAAAGCAAAGATTGAAACTATTGAAAAATTACCTCCCCCTTACTCAGTTAAGGCTATACGAAGTTTTTTAGGACATGCTGTTTTTTATCACCGATTCATTAAATACTTTTCTAAAATAGCTAAGCCTTTAACAAAGTTGCTAGAAAAAGACGTGCCTTTCGATTTTGACCAAGAATGCTTAGAATCCTTCAATACTCTTAAGGAAAAATTAACCAATGCACCAATCATGATTTCACCCGATTGGAACTTACCTTTTGAGCTAATGTGCGATGCAAGTGATTTTGCAGTAGGTGCAGTTTTGGGACAGCGAAGAGACAAGCACTTTCAACCGATCTACTATGCTAGCAGAACTCTAACAGCTACCCAAGCAAATTATACTACCACAGAAAAAAAGTTGCTAGCTGTTATTTTTGCATTTGATAAATTTAGATCTTATCTAATTTTGTCAAAAGTCATTGTGTATACTGACCATTTTGCTCTTCGCTATCTCTTAGCCAAAACTGATACAAAACCTCAACTAATAAGATGGATTCTATTGCTACAGGAATTCGATTTAGAGATAAAAGACAAGAAGGGAGCTGAAAATTTAGCAGCAGATCACCTTTCAAGATTGGAAAACATGCAGCCAACGTATCTCGATAAGAGAAACGACTTGTTCCCAAAAGAACAACTCCTATCCTTAGCAGATACAACAGTGCCTTGGTTTGACGATTTTGCAAATTATTTAGTAGCTAACATAACCCTAAAAGGGTTGACACATCAACAGAAGAAGCGATTCTTTGCTAATGTGAAAAACTACTTTTGGAGGATCCTTTTCTTTTTTGAATTTGTGCAGACCAGGTTATTCAGAGATGCGTTATTGAAACAGAAGCATACCAGATTCTAAATCACTGCCGTTAAGGACCCACAGGAGGACATCACAGTGGAGCTAGAACTACTCATAAGGTACTCGAATCAGGCTTTTACTGGCCTACACTTTTCAGAGATGCCAACAGGTATGTGATCTCTTGTGATAAATGTCAACGAACAGGTAACATCTCTCGACATAATGAAATGTCTCAGAACTATATACTTTCATGTGAAATATTTGATGTATGGGGTATTGATTTCATGGGTCCATTCCCTACTTCATTTAGGAATAAGTATATATTAGTAGCAGTAGATTACATGTCGAAATGGGTAGAAGCCAAGCCTTGCCTACTAATGATGCTAGAATGGTAGTACGATTTTTAAAGAAACTTTTCTATCGATTTGGAACATCTAGGATAATTATTAGTGATAGGGGTACTCATTTTTGCAATGCCCAGTTTGAAAAAGTTTTAAAAAGGTATGGAGTACACCATAGGACAGCTACCCCCTATCACCCACAAACCAGTGGTCAAGTCAAAGTAACAAATAGGGAATTAAAACGTATCCTAGAGAAAACAATAGAAACAAATAGAAAAGATTGGTCAAGAAAAATAGACGATGCATTATGGGCCTATAGAACTGCTTTCAAAACACCCATAGGTACATCTCCCTATAAACTCGTCTATGGAAAAAGTTGTCATCTACCATTTGAACTTGAACACAAGGCATTCTGGGCTATAAAATTTTTAAACCTTGATTTCAAGCTTGCAGGTGAGAAAAGACTAATGCAATTAAATGAATTAGATGAATGGCGTTGCAATGCCTACGAAAGCTCACGACTATACAAGGAAGCCATGAAGCAATGTCATGATAAACAACTGAAATAACCTAAGCAGTTTAAATCAGGTGATCTTGTCTTACTCTACAACTTGAGGCTGAGACTATTCCCTGGAAAACTCAAGTCAAGGTGGTCAGGTCCATTCACTGTCCAAAATGTCTTTCCATACGGCACCATTGAGGTAACTCACCCTAACCATGGTACATTCAAGGTAAACGGCCATAGGCTTAAACATTATAGAGGTGAGAATTTTACAGAAAACAGGGAGGGGCTTCGGCTCCACGAAATTCTGTCATGACACATCCAGGCAGAGTCGAGCTTAGACTCTAAATAAGCACTTCTCGGGAGGCAACCTGAGCACTAACTTAGTAAATCTTCATCTATTTTGTTTTTAGTATTTTTCATGCATTACTCTAACCCTTTTTAATGTAGAGATGTAGGACTCCACGGCCATGCCCACGGGCGTGTCCCAGGCTGTGTGCACCCTGCAAACAGAGACACAATCATGCACCAAGGCCGTGTATAAATAGAGGAAAAATTTTCCTAAAACACGGGCCACTGATAAAACCCCACGGCCGTGCGATATGGCCGTGGCGACCTTTCAACTTCAACACGGGCTACCATCAACACCCATGGCCGTGCGACATGGCCGTGGCAACCCTGCAGTATCAACACGGGCTCACACAATTCTACACGCCCGTGTTCCCAGACCATGGAAGACACTATCAAATTTCACACGACCGTGTAAAACATGAACACGATCGCACACGGCCGTGTATACCATCACACGACTGTGTGAGTAACAAAGACCCAATCTCCCACAGCCGTGTAAATCAAATACACGGGCGTGCTCATCGAAACCATGCATGCTATAACCACCGATTTTCGAAAGACACGGGCAAAACATGACTCACACGGGCGTGTGACATGCCCGTGTGACCCAAACACTATAAATAAGGAGCCACTATTCACCTTCCCTTTCACTCAAAACCTAAATTCTCTCATCCAAAATCCTCCCCAAACCACCACTAGTGGCCCACAGCCCTCAAAACATCACCATACCCGAATTCAGCCAACCCACGCCCGTGTAAACTCAACCCACGACCGTGCACCCTCAATTTTGGTTCTATTCTCTCAATTTTTCTCATTTATTTCTTTTTATTTCATTTTCATTATTTATATTGTTAATTTTTCTTTATTCTTTATGATAATTCAAGCATGGAATTAGGAAAAATAGGATGAATAATCTAGAATAGTATAGAATATATTAGGATTACGTGCCACTTAATTTCATTTTTGCTTGCCATTTAGATTTCATTTCCTTTACCATTTAAACTCATATTTGCATGACATTTTGTCATATTTTTAGTATATATACATACCAATAGTTCTTCATTTTGTTACAAGTTAATATGATTAGATTCTACTATTTAGGTTAATCCTCATTTTTTTTTTAGAACGCTATCATTTTAAATCTATATTTTACTTATTATCTATCTAGTTTAATTTCAATATTTAGGACTAATGCTTTTGTTATTTTATTTTAGATACCATGTTATCATCGCGCGCTAAGAAGGCTGCTGTCCCCGTCTCTAAAAACGAAAGGGACCAGGAAGTTCATCATCGAGGCCCACCTCTGAGGCGTGCCAACCATTCCTCACATTTTCGCAGGACTCCCAGGAAGAACGCTATCAGTTACTCTGGGCTCGAACTATTTCTATGGGCCAATGCATCGATTGGGAGGCCCCCGAGCAAATAAGTTTGGTAGACGACGTCCGAGCCCTGTTGACTACCGACCCATGGGACCAGTTCTTCCAGATTGTGAACCGTACTTACCTAGAACTCACACTTGAGTTCTGCTCCACCTTCCACCTCCAGACTGTAATGAATCGATTCGATGATCCAGGCACGGTCCAGTTCCGATTGGGAGGGCTTGTACGATGACTCAGCGTGCCAGAGTTCGGCGTAGCATTGGGGATCTACACCGAGCAGTTCATGGCAGAAAAGGACTTTCCCACCCTCTCTCGTCGCATCCATATCCGGCCCCTCGACTGCTGGAACGAGATCGTTCCTGGGCGGCAAGTTTATAACCCCAGCGTTAGTAAAGTGACCGCCCTCGCTCCTTCCTTGAGGTACATTCATGCTCTTCTCGCTCACACTCTGACAAGTAGGCGAGAGAGTACAAGCGTCGTCAATACTCACGACGTCTACTTCCTCTGGTGCATGGCTAATGGCCACGCTATCGACCTCGCATACTTCATCGCTCTTGCCATGCAGCACCAGACTGAGTGGCACCGGAAAGGCATCATATCCATGGGCCCTTACATCACGAGACTAGGCCGCTACTTCGGCCTATTCAACACTACGGCCCAAACATCCTCCTATACTTTCCTCGGCCAGATGTCCTCGCAGGGCATCCAGAGCATGTTACACATAAGGATGATAGAGCGAAGACCAGGTGGCGGACACTTCCACTTCCGCCTTGTCCAAGAAGGCGAAGACCCAGAGGACATTGCTGATGATGTCCCACCACCACCACCGGAGGAGGATAAGCCCGCTGAGCCACCACGGCCCAGATGACCCACCCAGGCAGTAGCCTCACATGCTGACATACACGAGTGCCTAGACCAATTTGAGCAGTGCCTCGATTACATCGACGCGACTTTAGCGGACATATGTCAGCACCTCGTCATCACCCCACCGCCACGAGATCCATTAGAGGACTAGATCCTCTTTTATCTTTTATTTTTATTTTCTTTTATTTTATTTTTATCTTTTATCTTTTGTTTTTACTTTATTCTACGTATTAAACTTTGATCTTTATTTTCTTCTAACTTTATCTTCCTTTTTAGGTCTATTTTTATTTTCTTTTATTTTAGCTTTTTCTTTATTTAAATATTCATCTTTTTATATTTTGTTTATTTTATTCTGCTCGGCTATCTCCGAACAAAGTAATCCCTCTTCATCTTAACCTCCCACGACTAATAAGCTAATTTGCAGTTTCAAAGGAGCTTTACAGCTCAAATCTCTATAGAAATGGGAACACCCTGCCACAACGGGCGGTTCTTCCAATATCTGTCTCACAAATTCATTCAAATTTCAGGGAGTTTCATACATTTCCCTAACTTTTGATCTTGTGCTTCTATTGCTATTAATGTTTTCTTTGTACATTGAGGGAAATGTACATCTTAAGTGTGGGGGGTAACTTACTAGATTATCTATGAAAACCCTGAAATCTGAAGGCATTGATCTCAAAAGCATTATCTTCAGTCTCCTATTAGGAATTTATTCTGATTGATTTATAATTTTTATTGATATGTTGAAAATTAAGAAATAGGTGCTTGTACTTTGATTATTCAAACTTTAAAACACTAAGGAATCAAGCATGATAAGTTGAAATTTTTGAGAACCCCAGTTTTTGCATAAGTTATCTTCCCTAATTTTAAGTATTATCTTAAGATTTGAAATTCGCAGGATTGACAACAAAAGCCATAATTCTGGTGAGATTTTAAGCCTTTTGAGCATACATTCTTTCGTGCCCACTTTTATTATTGCTTTGAGTGAGTCAATACTGAATTGTTATTCTAGAACTTGCTTGATTATACATGTCGAGACCACATCATTGATTTGATATACCGAAATGATAAAGGCACCTAGGATTTAACCCACTCACTCCACAAAAAGCCTACCTCTATAAATTAACCCCTAGTAAACCCCGTTGAGCCTAACAACCCATTCTTTGACTTACCCTATAATTATTAACCATTAACCCATTTTTGTTGAATTTCTATTCAATTAATTTTGATCCCTATTTTTGTTGAGATTTGAGTTGAATTTATTATCTAGCTTTATTCTCTTTTCCAGATTGTAAATTTTTATTCAATTCATTGTATTACTTGAATTGTTCTTAAAAAAAAAACCATGTGCATATACACTTAAATTCAGTTATAATTTGTAATAGTTCAATTAAGTTTCTTTGCATATTTCTATCTTAAGGCTACCAAGGAAGAAATGATGTTATTAAGCTTTAGAAATTTGTTCCAGTGATAGAGATTTTTCTAGCTAGATAATTTTTTAGTTCAATCTCGATTCTAACCCTCTTTTGCAGCCTGTGACAACACCCCTAACCAAGCTCCATTACAACCATTAAAAGACCTTTTGATCAATATATCACATCAAACTATAGTGGTGGAGATTTGATTTTCTTGCAAGCTTATGGTAATAACTTTTTAGGTTGACTAAAGAGTGCTTAAATTTTGAACCCTAAACACTTCGAGTGAATAGAGTGAATCTTTAGTGAGGATGTCAACTCCTATTAATTAAGATGGAGAGATAACTACTTAGAAGGAAGGAAGAGACTTGTGTTTTCAATGATAAAATTCTTAACTTAGAATAATTGAATCTGTAATGTTCTTCTGATTGAATAGATCATTGTATGATTACCTGCGGATTAGTTTGAAATATTATTGATAAAGATTGTAGCTTGAGAAGAATAATTCTTTTTAGGGATTGAGATTTTGCTTGAGGACAAGCAAAGGCTTAAGTGTAGGGGTATTTGATAAACGATAAATTATACATATTTTTACCTCATATTTAGCCTATATTTTGGATGGATTATTAGCAATTTTGTGAGAATTGGTGCTCTTAATCTTCCTTTTTCATATCTTATGCTCAAGAGAGCATAAGAAAGAGAAAAGAACAGAAAACGAGCCAAAAATGAAGAAAAATGGGCCAAAATGTTTGAACAACACGGGCCAAGAAATGCCACACGGTCGTGCCACACGACCGTGCCACATGAAGATCACACGGTCCAGCCCTCGACAAGCACGGCCAGGCCACATGGTCGTGGCCCCACTGATAGATTCACACGGCCTTTGTCGAAGTCACACAGGCGTGGCACACGGGGCTGTTCTAGTCGTGAGGAAAAGGAATTTCACTCGAATTGGGATGCTTAGAGGCTAAGAAAGGCCCCCAAAAGGCTCTATATAAAGACTCCATGAGGCAATAGAAAAGACACACTTTTACACACTTTAGATACGAAATATTTAGATTTCTTCTCATCTTTCTGCCACACAAAGGGTAGAAGCAAGGGATTACTCCAAAGGAGAAGCTGATTGGTTCATCCCAGAAGCCAGAATTCTGCAGCATCATAGAAGATCTCCCTAAAATTCCTTCAGGGGTTTTTGTTTTCTTTTATGTTTTGTTATTTCATATCTTCTGAGATGTTCTCTTTCTTTATTATGAACTAAACCCCTCAAATACTTGAGGGGGATGAAACCTAAGACAAATCTTGTTATTTATTCTTGAATTATTTGATAAATACTTGAGTTGTTCTTAATTATGTGTTCTTCATTCTTGATTTAATAATCCTAGGTATTACTTCAAGAATTAGATGTGCTTAGAGCAGAGGACCAAAAGTCCCTGTGATAAGAGTAGATCTAGCATAATTAAGCGGAGTTGCATGCAACCCTAGACATAGGGTGACATAAATCTGCCGGATTAGGGTCAAACCTAATATGGGGAACCATAGATCGTATTAATGCAACCTAGGGAGTTAATTAATAAAGGAACTTTAATTAACAACTTAGGCCTAGTTGCTTTACGCCTCGACGGAGTGTTTAGCATAGATTAGGGATCTCTACGGATCAAGTCAAGTAAATAAATCATATAGTTCAAGGAAACAATAACAAGTGAAGTCTAGGTCGATTCTCCCTTAAGTATTGTCCATATCAATCAGCTTTTCCCTAAAAGTATTCCCAATTTACTCTTTGTGCTTTCTTAGTTTAGATTTAGAATTAGTTTAAACAACCCTCTCTTATTTTTAGGCTAGATAATAGAAAGGATGTAAGTAATAATACTTTTGGTTCCCTTGGGTACGATAACTCGGTCTTGCCACTAAACTATACTACTGTTCGATAGGTGCGCTTGCCTTAAACATCGTGATATTAGTTAGTTTTGGTGTGATCAAGTTCTTTATAAATTTTATTACTTCATATCACGTGGATATCATGTACGATTGTGAAATTCCTTTGATTTCTTTGATGGAGACAAAAATGATATTTTCATAGGCCGTTTACTAGTGTCACAAGCCTCAAAATCTACCTTTCTTTTAGTTTTACTAAGTTCTTTGGCTTTATGTGCTCGATCCACCAAAGTCACAAATTCTTTCAATTCTATAATCCCAACTAATAGTTTGATATCTTCGTTTAATCGTCTTCAAGCCGGGTACACATAACAGCCTTTGATGGTATATTCCTGAGCATACTTGCTAAGTCACACAAATTCTCTTTCGTACTCGGCTATAATGGTGCAGCCCTATTTTAACTTGAGGAACTATTTCTGCTTCTTGTCAAGATACTACTGAATAACATATTTCCTCCTAAATTTAGTTTGAAAGAAATCCCAATTCACATGGTCCTTTGGAACCATAACAATCAAAGTATTCCACCATTGATACGCTGAGTCTTTCAACAAAGATGCTACACACCTTAAACAATCAACGGAAGTGCAAAATATTCATCAAAAACCTTCACAATATTTTCTAATCAAAATTTGACTTTTTCAAGGTTGTCTTCAATTGTTCCTCGAAACTCTTCAGCCCTATACTTACGAATTTTATCAACCAGACACTTACTTACACGTACTTGTTCCAAACCTTGAGGGATAATGAGGACAAGTTGGGGTATGGGAGGGGGTAGAGGTCGTTAAGCCATCGGGTTCATTCTAACGAACTTAGAGAACCACTCTGAAATCATTTAGAAGAAGCTTCTTTCATCTCACTTCCCCAACCCTCAGCTATGGGCCTACTATTAGTTGCTCTGTGTATGGAGGCTTGCACACTACTTTCAACCTCATTGGAATCAGCTGAGTTGGATGACATCTTTTATCTATATAAAAACATAATTAAATTTGAGTTAGGAGATATCACACTATCGATGGTTATATAATGGCATGTATTTCTAGACTCCATACCACCTACGTTCAATCTGAGAATCGACTAAACCTGGCTTTGATACCATTAAATATAACACCACTAACTCGTCTCTATCGTCGAATTAGGGTTACAAAGTATTATCATTCAATCGAAAAACATTTATCATTGTAACATTTAAATAATGAATCTCAAGAAAAATCACATCAAACATATGCATTTGGTCCCTAAATCGAGCCTTCAAGGTCCTAAAAATAGCTTAGAAGGAATTCGAGACTAAATTGAAACAAAACAGAATTTTTAAGAACAAGATGTAACAATGTGAAAATAAGGGTCAGACGGCCGTGTGGCCAGGCCGTGTGACAACTCCCAGGCCACGTAACAATCGAATAAGGGACACACAACCATGTCCCAGCCTGTGTATTCACCCGTGTAACTCATTAAGTAAGGTCACATAGCCATGTCGTAAGCCATGAACTCTCTGACTTGCCACACACGGTCGAGTCGCGGGCTATGTTCTAGGCTATGTAACTCACTGACTTAAAACACTAGGAAATTTCAAATGGCACACAGTGTGTGTCACACAGCCGTATAGGTAGGCCGTGTGCGTCACACAGCCATGTGACTCCCAAAAATTTACCTAAAATCAAGTCATTTCAAGGTTAAACCATACCCAACCAACCATTCTACTTGAGCATAAATTCAAGGTATTTAAACATCAGTCAAACACACCTAAACATGATATTTCAAACATCCTAATTCATCTAACCAATATGCCATTCAAAGGCACCACAATTGTATCAAAACATTATGGATCAAACCAAACCAACATAGCTACTTTTCAAGCATATAATCTAGTTCAATTATCTACCAAATCATATCACAAATGACCATTTTCTAAGCCATCACAACATACCAAAAGACCATGCATTTCAATACCTAAAGGTGGTCAAGATGACCTAACTTAACAAACATTACAAGTCCATCAACCAAACATAAACTTTAAAGGCATAACCATTTACACATCCATGAACTACATAACAAAAGGTCCTATACATGCCATATAGCCAAAAGACTCAAAAACTACTGAAATAGCTGTTGGATAGTGTGATAGGTCTTCGATGAGCTTCCAATCGATCGAGTTTTTGATAGTCTATAAAATAAAGGAAAGTAACTACGTAAGCAATGAGTGCTTAATAAGCTCATATAAACTTAAACATAACCTACCATCTCATTAGCACAATTTATAGAATAAGCATAATATCATTACCAAAAGTAATGACTTAGTAAAAGCCTATTCAAGCACCATCAAACTCACAAGTTAATAGGTTCATCCATAATACATATATATTCATTTATAACATAATAAGATTTTATAAGATACATCATTTATTCATCAACCTTTCCATAAGATCATGAACCATTCTATTTCCTTTACTTACCATGCCATTCCTTTTCTTACCCATTGAACCATCTAGAATTGCATCGAGTACTCGAGAATACCCACATACATAGTGTGCCTTTCCATATAACCGTAACCTTTCCTTTTCAATAGTGCTCACACAAACTATAGGTCGAAACGTGAGCTACATGATGCTACTCACACGAGCTGTGGAGAATCTGCAACAAATGCAAGACCTCAGCCATCGATAGGACATTCAAGACTAGCACCCAGAATATGAAATCCCTAATGAGATGTAATGTAACACCCCTTACCTGTATTCGATGCCAGAACAGGGTATGAGGCATTACTGGACTTAAACTCATATGAGCATGCAAAACCAAGTCATGAACTTCCATCCCAAATTAAAACTTTTCATCCATACTCATGACGTCCTTATTATAGGCCTACGAGGCCCAAAATAGGCTTTGGGAGTAGTTCAAGACTGAACCGAGAACTTTTGGAACTTTTGAAACATTTAGAAAATTTTCTTGTTTTGGAGAGTCACACGCCTGTGTAGGAAGGCCGTGTGGTCACACATGCCCGTGTGGATCAAGACACGTTCGTGTCCTCCACTCATGTAACTCTCTGTTTATGACTTCATCATCAAATTTGAGTCACACGGCCAAGTCATACACCTGTGTGCTAGGCCGTGTAGCACACACGCCCGTGTCTCTGCCCGTCTGCTCAATAATAAGGTTTTATACCAAGCCATTTGTCACCCTTAACCACACATGCACTCCCCTCAATTCAATGGTACAAACATATTGTACTTGGGCAACCAAACACTCACAACTAAGTCAAATACATGTCATTCTCATGCCATCAACTAACATGCTTAAAACCTCATACTTAGCCCATTGAAAGCATACTAATCACACATTCACAAGAGGGCATTAACATATAAACAAACTTATAATCAACATAAGCCATCACTTATGGCTATATATATATAAGAAGCAACATTAACGATTACAAGCAACCCATGTGGCAAAACTAATCATGACATATATAACAACTGGCTGAATCCCTATACATGCCATAAACTTAAAGTACCCGAATTCATTTATACCCAAGAGGATCACTTGATATTGTGATAGTATCTCCAGTGATCTCCAAGCCAAGCTAGCTTAAATGTTCCTATAAGACATGGGAAAGGAAAGGGGATAAGCTATATAGCTTAGTAAGTTGGTATGTAAATAATAAGCAATTCATTAACATACTTTTACCAATCCTCACAATATATTCTCCAAATAATACAATCATAATTGCACATAGTTCCACTATTTACTGATGTTCATATCAAGTTGTCTACGCGAGTCATAGTCACTAAATTATCTGTATCTTGAGCTATGGAAATAAAAATTAAGTTCTGATAATTTTCACTGAAACTAGACTCACATATATCCTTACCATAAAATTTCCAGAATTTTGTTTAGCCAATAAGTACAGTTTATTCTTTAAAGTCGTCCATATTCTGCTGTTTGACAGTCTTGACCATTCTTCACTAAAAATTAATTATCTCCTTGTACGGGACTCAAATGATGTTCCCATTTGATTCTCTTGAAAATAGATTCATTAATAATTTCAAACATTAAATTATAAATCATAATTATTTTTTTTATAATTTTTCATGATTTTCCAAAGTCAGAACAGGGGATTCTGAAACCATCTTGACACTGTCCCACAAAATTTTTAATATCTCATAATATGAAAATTTTTTGTTTACACTATTTCTTCTATGTGAAAATAGACTCAATAAGATTTAATTTCATATCTTATTCAACTTCTATATTTCCACAATTTTTGGTGATTTTTCAAAGTTATACAATGCTGTTGTCCAGAATTGTTTTATTGCTAACTTTACACTTTCATGATTTCTTTGTATTAACATCCATTCAATCAAACATAACACCAAAGCATATCCTTAACTAGTCATTCCCATAGCTAGTTATTATCAAATATTTACATGCCATTCATTGGCCAATTTAACCTATTCATCAACAACAAAACTTAAACTTATCATGTCTCAGTTTAATTTGGCCTAAAAGCCTCGCACATGATCATCAATCAAATTTACCACCTATTTATACATCATAAGTATAGACCTAAAATCACAAGGTCATCACAAGATCATTTTCATAGGTATGACTCACTCAATTACATCCTTACCAATAAAGCATCATAAACTGAGCTCATTTCTCATGAGTACCATGTACATACCTATACCACTCACAACATAGTCATAACTTCTCTCATTTTAACATAAACTATGAATTTCCCGTTGAATCATTTGGAATACTAAAGGATATTTGATAAGCCTCAAACATAGGGTAAGATGCTGATGTCATGTCCCAGACATGGTCTTACACTGACTTTCATATATTGAGGCCGACGCCATGTCCCAGACATGGTCTTACACTAGCTCTCCTCTATCCGTGCTGAACACTGACACATATCAAAGCCTATGCCATGTCTCAGACATGGTCTTACACTAGCTCACATATCAAGGTCGATGCCATGTCCCAGACATGGTCTTACACTAGCACTCGTATCAACGTCGATGCCATGTCCCAAACATGGTCTTACACAAGCGCACACATATTGGTGTCGATGCCATGTCCCAGACATGGTCTTACACTAGCTCTCGTATGACCCTAGTATCATAGCATGAATATCCAGTCTATTCCTACGGTTCGACCGGGAGTTTACCACATTAAATTTCATCATGCATAGCTCATAAGCATACTCAAACATATTATGCAAAATCAATCATTCAATACATAATAACGATAAAGTTGTATTATTTATGTACAACTTACCTCATTCGCTGTAACGACGAATTATGTCGACTAAATCTGATTTTTGGCTTTTCCCCATTCTAGATCCAACTCTCGTCTTCTTTGAACTATAACAACACATTTAATTTATTTATTCATCATGCTTCTCAAATTAGCCCAATTTTACATTTTTGGTAAAATTATATTTTTACCTCTAAACTTTATCATATTTACACTTTTACCCCTAGGCTCGTAAAATGAAATTCATTCAATTTCTTTACTACCCATGCCTAGTCAAAAATTTATCATGCATACAGCAGCCCACATATTTCACATATTCACACTTTTACCACACAATTTATCACATTTCTCAATTTAGTCCCTAACCGACATTTCTATCAAAAATCACTTTACAATTGTTGTTTATCTAACAACAAGGATGTATTTTCTATCTTTAATTATCAAAATACACACTTCATGAACAATGGCAAAATTCACAAACTTTAACATTTTGAAATTGAAGATACGGGCTAACTAGATTAAGTTGCCACGACTCTAAAAACATAAAAATCATTAAAACCGGGACAAAAAATACTCACATGCAAGCCAAGCAAAGATGGCAAATGAAGCTTCTCCCATGGCTGCCATTTTTGTTTTTCCAAATCGATGGAAGAAAGAAGAAAATAAAGATGGTAGCTTTTGCACTTTTGTCTTATTATGCCTTTATTGATTTAATTACCAATTTAACCTTTTACTTTCAAACTAATTTCAATAATACCAAACAAATATCTTTCACTAACTTATTAATGGACTAATTTCCACATAAGGACTTCCGCTTTAAAAACCCATCACAATTACATCACTTATCATCTAGAACACACATTTTGCACTTATTGCAATTAAATCTTACTAACCAAATTAAACACTTTATCGATAAAATTTTTAATGAAATTTTCACACAAAAATTCAATCACACTATAGACCTCATATTGATAATCCAAGATATTCCATACTTAAAGCTTCTAGAATCTCATATTTTGCAACTTATTCAATTTAGTCCAAAAGTCAAATTGGACACTTTATGCATAAAGTTTCTTCATGAAACTTTCATAGAATCGAGCCAACATATCATAGACCACAAAAAATCATAAAATAATTATTTCTACTTCAAATTTGTGGTCTTGAAACCACTTGTAACACCGCAAACTCGACCTAGAAGTTAGGCCTGAATTTGGCGTGTCACATTAAAGTGTTTTTCGAAAATCTTGTTTCCATTGAAAACCCTTTTTATTAAAACTTGTTGCCATTTAAAATATGTGTAAAATCTCGAATTTCGTATGCATATTTTTAAAATGTGGTTTATTAAAAACTATTCTCTTGTAAAATGTTATTACCCTTTTAAACCCTATTTGTTATGAAAGCTTTATCTAAAAGAAATCGATTTACGAAAATGAGATGTTTTAAGAAAAATAGTTAACATTTTGGAAAATCGTGATTTACCTCTAACAGATATAAATCAAAGTAAATAAAAGAAAACCCAAAGTTAAAATTTAGAAATTATAAAGGCCTTATTACAACTCAAAACCAAATTAAAGTACTCATGAATAATTTAATAGAAATACAGAAGTAGATGTGTAGCCTTTTCCGAGTCCCTTGCAGTTCTGATCCGTCTAAGGTTGGTAATTTCCTGAAAGGTTAATAAACGAGGTGAGTTTGCGTAAACTCAGTATGTAATTCCCTACTATAAAAAAAGAATAGTTAGCCATACAAACAAATTAAAAGTCTGGGCCCCAGCCCTACTACAGTTCCAGTATCAATTGGGCCTTAGCCCACTATAACAGACAGTACCAGATGGGCCTTAGCCTATTACAGAATCAGAAACATTTTCAGAATTAGAATCAGTTAACAGAATCAGTATCAGTATCAGTATAATATAGATATGCAGAATAGACTGGGCCGAAGCCCTATACAGAACAGTGTAGGCCAAGCCCATAGCAGAATCAGAACAATATGCGAATGCAATCCCAACCCAGTCTAGCCAACACACCACCCGCACCAACCCAACACACCATGTGGGGAATAACTCGACCCACCCAGCCCTACACACCAATGACGCAGCCATGCTACTAATTTAAACGCGACTTTAAGCCTTTAGTAGTAGTATCATAATTGGCACAAAGCCATCAGTAACTGTAATAGGATTGGCACATAGCCATCAATTAGGGTAATATAACCGGCACACAGCCATGGGTAAATGTGATCGACACACACTCATCAGTAAATAAGATAGGCACATAGCCTTAGGTAAATATAATCAGCACAAAGCCATGATCCCGATAGCACAGAGCCATATGTTGGTTGGCACAGAGCCATACTCAGAATAACTGGCATTAAGCCCTCAGTCGGTCCACAGTCGTCTCGTGCGACCCGTACAACCTTATCAGATTATTACTGGATCCACAGTCGTCTCGTGTGACCCGTGCGATCCTATTAGAATAGAACTTCCTCCATATCAATGTCCCAACCCAATATGTCGTGTATGCTATGCTCAATCATCACACATATATGAAGAATGGCCATGTTCAGTATCAGTCATTTAAACACATATTAAAACATATCAATCACACAACCACGGTCACGTCAGTCAAATCACTGTCATACAAACACAGTCAAATCCGTCAAACACACAGTCCAAGTCAGTCACTTGCCTATAAGGGCAAAACAGTCATTTAACACCCTAGGGAAAAAATGGTAATTTTACCCCACAGGGGTATCTCGATAATTCTACCCTACAGGGGTATTTCGATAATTTCACAAACCAGGGGTATTTCGATAATTTCACAAACCAGGGATATTTTGGTAATTTTTAAATTAGGGGTATTTTGGTAATTTTAAAATTTGAGGTATTTCTGTAATTTGTAAACTGGGGTATTTCTATAATTTTGTAAACTGAGGGTAAAACGATAATTCTAACAAATCAAGGGCAAAACGATAACTTTACAAATCAGGGGTAAAACGGTAACTTTACAAATCAGGGGTAAAACAGTAACTTTACAAATCAGGGGTAAAATGGTAACTTTACAAATCAGGGGTAAAATGGTAACTTTACAAATCAGGGGTAAAATGATAATTTTACAAATTAGGGGTAAAATGGTAATTTTATAAATTAGGGGTAAAACGGTAATTTTACAAATTAAGGGTAAAATAGTACTTTTACAAATCGGGGGTATTTCTGTAATTTTACAAATTGGGGGTATTTCTGTAACTTTACAAATCGAGGGTAATTTGGTAATTTTACAAATCGAGAGTATTTCTGTAATTTTGCAAATCGAGGGTATTATAGTAATTCTACCCTATAAGGGTATTTTAGTAATTTTATCAATCCCTCAGAAAATCTACAATCGCCTCGAGCGACTCAAGTATTCTAAATAGAGATAATGTTACGAATGGGCCTAAGGCCCGTTCTCGACCCAGGTGGGCCCACACGCTCGTGTGGCCCTTTAGCCCAAAACTAGCCATAGATATGAGATTCACCTAGTCTAGTCCAATATTTACTATACAATCATACAATTTGCCCGATTGGGCACACATGGCCCATTTTGGCATTCCGACATTTACCGTTCTACAGCTAGAGTAGGGTGAAGTACACACTTGATAGGCATATGAAGTTAATCTATGCTCTAAACGCTGCTATGCCCAGAAACCAACAATAATCGCACCCTTGACTCTCCGGGGGGTGTGTCGATCAACTATAGTCACCACACGGTGACCCAATGGCATACAGATCAACGAATGATCCAACACCTAACCCAAACGGACACGCCACAACGTGAAAGGGATAAGCCAAGAAAGGCATGCCTACTCTCCTCATGGTTTGCTCTATTTAAAGCCAGCTCCTCACCTATTCTCATGATAGCTTCCCATGTGGGATTCACCATCAATCCCCAAAATTAAAGCATTAGCAAAATAATCAACCTTGCGTGCAAAGGGATTCGAACCATAGTCCTCTCGATAGTCATGTCAAAGCACCACTCGGACACAAGCTCCTTTGTGTCCTAAGTCCAACACATTTATCTTTAAAGCCCGCCTACTCGCTTCCAGATTTATTGAAAGGAAAAACCAAAATAAATTGCAAGAGCCAAGACTTGAGCCTTGGACCCCCTTGCTTCCTTTATGGCATCACTTCCTTATCCCTTAAGTGGTGCTACTTTGCCACTACACCACACTCATATTTTGTGCCATGCTTTCACCAAAAATATTCTTAAAGCCTACCCACTAACGTCAAAGCTCCCATAAGAGAAAAATATAAATTTTTGCTAAGGCCCAGGTTTGAACCCAGGACTTCTCCAACACTCCCAAACCTCTTAGCCATCACATTAACACGCCATTCAGTGAATATGGGCCTGGGGCCTATTACGCACCCAAGTGGGGCCCACGTGCTTGCATGCCCGCTAAGCCAGATTTGCCCGTAGCCACGTGTACGACACAACCGATCCACTAATTCTTGTAAGTCCAAAGACAACGACCTGTATGGGCCCACAAGCCCATTGGGCCCACACGGCCCCTTCTTCCAGGCCCAATTTCGGGGCATTACACCACTATTCTGACTAGACCCTAAATTAGGATGTTACATGTCATTCGTATCCTAAAAATTCTTAAGGTTCAAACGGGACTCGTTAACTAATAATTATTCATACATTGATACATATACAATTTCAAATCCATTTATATTAAAACAAAATAAAAAATAATCAATTTAGCTAACATTAATACGATCATAATTCATACGAACTTACCTCAATAACTATGGTCATAGAAGTAGAGTTGAACACTAACCCAAAGCTTTAGCAATTCCTCGATTTAAATCTGGTTATTGTTTATCTTGATCTAAATAGATAATCTCATTCAATTAAGTACTTCTAGTATTCAAATTTAATCCATAATTCATATTTATGAAAAATTACAAATTTACCCTAACATTTTAACTTTACACAATTTAGTCCTTAAGCTCGTAATTTGAAATTTAACCATTTTAATCTAAATCCATATTAACCAAAGCTACAAGGGACCTTGGAAAAACCCATAATTATTAACAATTCACAATAAAACCCATGGATTTTCACTTTCAACAATTTAGTCCCTATTTCAAAATTCATCAAATATTAATTATCAAAGCATGTTCATTTAACAACTAAAGTTAATAATCTATCAAATAACATCAAAAAATATTCAAAAAACCATGGAAAGTCCTTCAACCTTTAAAAATTTTGCAAATTAACCCCTAGGCTAGCTAGATTAAGCTAAAACGAACTCAAAAAATAAAAAAAATATTAAAAACGTGGCTTGAATTCACTTACATGCATCAAAAGAAGCTTGGCCAAATATTTCTTCTTCTCTAATGGCTATTTTAGGGTTTGAAACAAAAATGAAGAAGATATCATCTTTATTTTGTGTTTTATTTGCTTAGTTTTTCTTTTATTTACCAATTTACTACTTTACCCTTATTATTAATCAAAAACTTCGCTAAAAGCTATCCATAAACATCCATTAACTTTAAATATGGTATGTTTACCACTCAATTCCATTAGCTTTCCTTTCCATAGCCATTTAGCCCTTTTAACTAATAGAATTTAACTTTTATACCTTTTATGATTTAGTCCTTTTTACCTAATTAACCATTTAAACTTTAAAATTTCTTAATGAAACTTTAATACAACCTTACAATAATTTCTTAGACATTAAATAAATATTAAAATAATAACTCACTCGTCGAAATTCTGGTCCTGAAACCACTATTTCCAACACCACTGAAAATGGGTTGTTACATAAGTGGTGTCATATAGAGCTCTATATAGCTGTAACTACAGAACTCTATTATATTGGTCAGAATTGAGTGAAAGTTTTGCGGTATAGTCATGATGTTGAGAAAGCTACGTAGACCTTGGAAGAATTAATGAAATCTCAGTATTTGAACATGTTCTCATGTAAAAATTTCGAGGACGAAATTTCTTAAAGAGGAAGAACTGTAACAGCCTGTTTTCACTTGTGTCAAAAATAGTGGTTCCGACACCCCAATTCTGACAAGTGAGTTTGTAAATATTATTATTTACTATTTATGAGTCAATATTACAGTTATATTGAATTTTGATATGATATATTTACTAATTGGGCAGTTAGTTAAAGCACAAGTGGTTCAACCCTAAACTCAGTTATTTCTGAAATAAGGTATCAAGGCCTTATTTTCCATAAATCGAGCCCATAAATATTTTTATTAAATATTTACAGATTTTTTATGTAACGGCCCAAATTAGGGCCTAATCAGAAAAGTGGTTGCGAGACCACAAATCTGAAGTAGAAATATATGTTTTAAGATTATTTTAAGGTCTATGAGGTGATTGCATGATTTGTGAAAATTTCATGAAAAATTTTATAAATAAGTGATTAATTTGTCCTTTAGGACTAAATTGTAAAAATTGTAAAATATGAGTTTCTAGAAGTTCTAAGGATGAAATAGCTTTACAAATTTATTAGAGGTCCTTAATTAGTAATTAGACCATTTTATGGCATGATGGACAAAAATGCCCAAGGAAGGGTAAAATTTTAAAGAAAGACCATAAATGTATTTTGATCATTTGGTTAATTAACGAAATAAAAAAAGAAAAACAAGTCAAAAATGTGTCCATCTTCTCCATGCTTGTGCCAAAACTTAAGGGCTCTCCATATCTAGGGTTTTTGACCTTTTGAAGCTCACAAGAAAGCAATCTAGCCCAGTTTTTAATGTTCTTCGTATGTTTGAAATCCTCGTAGCTTGATTTAACTATTTCTACCACTAATTTGAACTAGGGTTTATGTTTAAAATTTTACCCATGAATGACACACATGTATTTTGATGTCTAGTGGTAGAATATGAAAGTCTAAAGTGTAGTGAACATCTTTTTCTAGATGATTTTTCATGTAAACCCCTGATAGGGACCCAATTGTAAAAGTAGAAAAATGTGTAGTAAAAGTATAAATTGATGAGAAATGTGGGTTGTTATGAGTTCATATAAGGTTCAACTAGGCTAAGGAAACCAAGAAATTTAGTACATCTCGTTATATGAGCCTAGGGACCATTTTGCAACTAAGTGAAAGTTTAGGGGCAAAACTATAATTTTGTCAAAGTATGATTTATGGGTTGTTTAGCCAATGTGATAATTAAATTAGTGTAATTTTCTATTATAGATCAAGAAACACGAAGTCCGGACCTAAACCGGGGAAAGAACAAAGTGGTGGACTAAATCAAATATCTATCCATAATTTAATATTGAGGTAAGTTGTATGTAACGCCCCGAAATTGGGCCTGGATAAGTGGGCCACGTAGGCCCAATGGGCTTGTGGACCCCACATGGGTGGTTGTCTTTGGACTTGCAGGAATTAATGGGCCGGCTATGTCGTACATGTGGTTGTGGGCAAATTTGGCTTAGCGGGCCATGCGAGCACGTGGGCCTCACTTGGGTTGCGTAATGGGCCCTAGGCCCATGTACGCTGAATGGCATGTTGGTATGTTGGCTAAGAGGGTTGAGAGTGTTTGGGAGTATTGGAGAAGTCCTGGGTTCAAACCTGGACCTTAACAAAAATTTATGTTTTTCTCTTATAGGGGCCTTCAAATTAGTGGGTAGACTCTAAGAATATTTTTGGTGAAAGCATGCACAAAAGGAGATGTGGTCTAGTGCCAAGGAAGTGATGCCATAAGAGAAGCAAGGGGTCCAAGGTTCAAGTCTTGGCTCTTGTAATTTATTTTGGTTTTCCTTTTAAATAAATCTCGAAGCGAGTAGGCGGGCTTTAAAGTTAAATGTGAGTGACTTATGACACAAAGGAGCTTGTGCCCTAGTGGTGGTGGCGTGACATGGTTATTGAGAGGACTATGGTTCGAATCCCTTTGAACGCAAAGGTTGATTATTTTGCTAATGCTTTAGTTTTGGGGGATTTATGGAGAATCCCACATCGGGAAGCTAACATGAGAATAGGTGAGGAGCTGGCTTTAAATAGAGCAAACCATGAGGAGAGTAGGCATACCTTTCTTGGCTTATCCCTTTCACCTTGTGGCATGTTCGTTTGGGTTAGGTGTTGGATCATTGTTGATTTGTATGCCGTTGGGTCACGGTGGTGGTGATCGTAGTTGATCGACACAGCCCCTTGGGGAGTTAAGGGTGCGATTATTATTGGCTTCTGGGCATAGCAGCGTTCAGACTTCAGATACCTATCAGGTGTGTACTTCACCCTACTCTAGCTATAGAACAGAAAATGCTGGAATGCCGAAATGGGCCCATAGGCCCAATCGGCCAAATTGTATGATTGTGTAGTAAATATTGGACTAGACTAGGTGAATCTCATATCTATGGCTAGTTTTGGGCTAAAGGGCCACACGAGCGTATGTGCCCACCTGGGCCGAGAACGAGCCTTAGGCCCGTTAGTAACGTTATCTCTGTTTAGAATACTTGAGTCGCTCGAGGCGACTGTAGACTTTCTGAGGGATTGATAAAATTATTGAAATACCCTTATAGGGTAGAAGTACTGTAATACCCTTGATTTACAAAATTACAGAAATACCCCCGATTTGCAAAATTATCGAATTACCCTCGATTTGTAAAATTATAGAAATACCCCTAATTTGGAAAATTACAGAAATACCCTGATTTTTAAAAGTACTATTTTACCCCTAATTTACAAAGTTACCATTTTACCCCTGATTTGTAAAGTTACCATTTTAACCCTAATTTGTACAGTTATCATTTTACCCCTGATTTGTAAAGTTACCATTTTACCCTTGATTTGTTAAGTTACCGTTTTACCCCTAATTTGTAAAGTTATTGTTTTACCCCTGATTTGTTAGAATTGCCGTTTTACCCTCAGTTTACAAAATTATAGAAATACCACAGTTTACAAATTACGAAAATTCCCCTGATTTTAAAATTACCGAAATACCCCTAGTTTGTGAAATTATCGAAATACACCTGGGTTGCAAAATTACCAAAATACCCTGGATGGAAAAATTACCGAAATACCCCTAGTTTGTGAAATTACCGAAATACCCCTGGGTTGCAAAATTACCGAAATACCCCTGTAGGGTAGAATTACCGAAATACCCCTATAGGGTAGAATTATCGAAATACCCCTATAGGGTAGAATTATCGAAATACCCCTGTAGGGTAGAATTATTGAGATACCCCTATAGGGTAAAATTACCATTTTGCCCCTAGCGTGTTAAATGACTATTTTACCCTTGTGGGCAAATGATTGACTTGGACTGCGTGTTTGACGGATTTGACTGTGTTCGTATGACATTGATTTGACTGACGTGACCGTGGTTGTGTGATTGATATGTTTTAATATGTGTTTAAATGACTAATACTGAACATGGCCATTCTGTATACATGTGTGATGATTGAGCATAGCATACACGACATATTGGGTTGGGACATCGATTTGGAGGAAGTTCTGTGCTAGTGGCTTTGCCACATTCTAATTATGGTGGGTTCGCCACGTTATCTATTATTAGCAGCATGGCTACGTCATTGGTGTGTAGGGCTGGGTGGGTTGAGTTATTCCCCACATAGTGTGATGGCTGGACTGGGTTGGGATTGCATTCGCATATTGTTCTGATTCTGCTATGGACTTGGCCCACACTGTTCTGTATAGGGCTAAGGCCCAGACTGATCTGTTCTGTATAGGGCTTCAGCCCAGTCTGTTCCGCATATCTACATTATACTGTTAATAATTCTGTTTTGGGCTTAGGCCCACCTGATTCTGATTCTGATTTTGATTCTAATTCTGATAATGTTTCTGATCCTGTAGTGGGCTAAGGCCCATCTGGTATTGTCTGCTATAGTGGGTTAAGGCCCAATTGATACTAGAATTGTAGTAGGGCTGAGGTCCAGACTTTTAATTCTTTTGTATGACTGACTGTTCGTTTTATATGGTAAGGGATTACACACTGAGTTTTCATAAAACTCACCTCGTTTAATAATTGTGCAGGTAATCCCTAGCTTTAGGAGGATCGGTGCTGCAAGGGACTCGGAGAATGCCACACATTGCTTATGCTTTGTCCTGATTTACTTTTAATTACTTTATTCCGGTTTGGGTTCTAATAAGGCATTTTAAACTTTCAGGTTTTTACATTTGGTATTTTATTTATTGTTTTATAATTGCTAGAAGACAGACACGGTTTTTCCAAAACAACAACTATTTTTCAAAATATCATGTTTCCGCAACTGTTTTAAATTACGCTTCCGTAACAATTAAGGCTTTAAAGGTCATAACATTTTACAAGGGAACGTCTTTTAATGAACCACGTTTTAAAAATATGTATACAAAATTTGAGATTTTACACAAGTTTTAATAACAAGGGTTTTCAATGGAAACAAGGTTTTCGAAAAACACCTCATGTGACACTCCAGATTCGGGCCTAACTTCTAGGCCGGGTTTGGGGTGTTACATTGTATGCAATAAATTGAAAATTGGAAATTATGTATTTAAATGTTTGATGTTGTATGAAATGTACATTGTTTCCAAGAAATTTATCTATGAAAATTTGATAAAGTAATGATGAAAATATTATATAGAAATCCCAGTTAAATTTTAAGGAAATGAAGGATACCATTGTCATGACTAAGACTAAGATGGTCCCGTATAAGACAATGTCTGGGACATGGCATCGGCACCGAGGTGAGATCCCATGTAAGACCATGTTTGGGACATGGCGTTGGCATCTAAATGTGATCCTGTATAAGACCATGTCTGGGACATGGTATCGGCATCAATATACGATCTCATGTAAGACCATGTCTAGGACATAGCATCGACATCAGCATACAATCTCGTATAAGACCATATTTGGGATATGGCATCGACATCGAGATGAGATCCCGTATAAGACCATATCTAGGATATGGCTTTGGCATCGACATGTGATCCCATGTAAGACCGTATCTGGGATATGGCTTTGGCATTTTATCAGGAGAATGACATTTCGAGTATCCTTCGGTATTCCAAGTGATTTAACAGGAAAGGAATGTAAGTTAATGTTGAGAATGAAGGAGACTAAAGTTATGTGATGAGTGATACAGGTACTTACGAAAAACTCACGAGAAATGAGCTAAGCAATATATAAGTATGTTGGTAAGAAAGTGCATGAGTAAGCTATATCAATGATCAGGAATAATTATGTGGTGCTTCATAATGCTTTAATGGGATGTTATTTCATGATGTATGTTGTTTTTTATTGCATGCAACTTACTAAGCATTTATGCTTACTGCCTCTCTTTTTTTCCCTTTCCTTGTAGTATTGCCAAGCTAGCTCAGGGATCAAAAGACGTCAGAGCTCGGTTCACACTATCAAGCATTTCCTTTTGGTATAGTAAAGTTTAATCATTTTAAGTATGGCATGTATAGGAACTTGGTCTTTTTGTTATATGTCATATTGGTTAGCCAAATGTATTGGCTATTAATATTACTTGATTCATTTTGTAATGGCCATTGAAATTGGCTAATATTGGCTAAGTTAAATTTAAGCAATATAGTGTAACTTGTTTAAGTGCAAGCTTGCATGCCTGAAATGAGAAATGAATAATAAGAATGCATGATGAATGTAGTGTGCTTTTGGGAAGTGAATGCTTTAATTGTGGGTACTTAGAAGTTTATTAATGCCATGATATCAGAAAATAAATCAGTCTGGGCCTTAGCCCTATATAGAACAGTGTGTGCTTAAGCCCTTTACAGAATCAGAACAGTAAATGAATGTAAGCCCAACCCAGTCCAACCATCACACCACTCGTACCAACCATCACACCATGTGTGGAATAACTCGACCCACCCACCTAGCACACCAATACGCAACCATGCTACTAATAACAGATAATGTGGCAGTGCCACTAGAATCAAAATACGTGGCTGTAACACCCCAAACCCGGCCCAGACACTATGGCCAGATCTGGAGTGTCACATGGATCGTGAACAACTCCTCATTCTTTTATTGATAGGTTTAGGGTGACTCAGCAAAATCATTTTAAGAGTTTTAAAGTCAAACAATTATTTAATTTTTGAAAATCCTATTCACTATCATTTGGAGTTTAATTCTTTTAGAAGATCTTGTTATAGTGTCGTTATTACTAAATTATCCACTTGTCACGTAGAGAAGGTTTTGAAAACGTTTGTTAATTAATTTTTTTTATAAAAACCCGCGCAGCCTTCGTCTATCAATTTTAGACAAGTAACAATCAAATAATTAAAAACCAAAGTAAACATAAAAATAACCAATGAGCAGCCTTATTACACTTTTAAACCCAAATAACTAAGTAATACTAAAATAAATAATTTTAGGAAAAATATAACTAAGGCAGTTTACGTAGCCACTCCGAATCCCTCCAGCTCCAAGTCCTCTAAGGTTGGGGCTCACCTGCATAGATGAAAAGAAAGGGGTGAGTTGTAAAACTCAGTGTGTAAGCTAAACCCAACCAGAGTCCAGACCAGTTCAAGCTTATCTGGGCTTAAGCCCTATCCATAAACGGTATTAACTGGGCCTTAGCCCTATTCAGTAAATGGTATTAACTGGGCCTTAGCCCTATTCAGAAATTAGTGTAGCCCTTAGGCCCATTACAGTAACAGAGTAGTATTTATGCATGTATGCAAAACCCAGCCCAATCCAGCCTTACACACCACCCGTACCAGCCCTACACACCATGTGGGGAATAACTCAACCCACCCAGCCCTACACACCACAGTCGCAGCTTAGCTACTTAATCAGATAACGTGGCCAAGCCACTAATAGCAAAACGAGGCAAGGCCTTTAACAGTAAACGTGGCATTGCCACTTAGCACTTCCTCCATCAAATCCCAATCCCATGCAACAGAATATTATGACATGGCATACAATGAACAGATATAATTTTAGCATGCAATTCAGTCAACTCAACCCTAGGGGTAAAATGGTCTTTAGCACCTAGGGGTAAAACAGTAATTTTCCACCCTTAAGGGGTATTTCAGTAAATTTGCTAGTTTTTAGGGTTCATGCTCATTACAGTTGTTAATAGTCTAAATTTCATCTAAGTAACTTATTTAGCCCATTTTATCAATCCAGAGTTATTGGGCCCTAAAACCCCTAATGGGCCCTTCGGTGTCCACTAGCTAATACACCCCACTAAGCTCTAATTTTATGTCTGTTTCAACGAATTTATCACTCTGATTATCAGAACACACTTACCGTTCATTTTCACCCATATGGGCCTATAAGCCCATTAGGCCCAATTCCGGCCTTTCGAGGCCCAAAGCACCAACGTGCACAAAAATACGCACACATCATTCTTACCATTTGTGATTATCGATTTTACCAATTCAAATCGGCCCACGAGTGCTCGTACGCTCGCAAGCCCTCGAAATGCCAGAATTTCGGCATTTCGGCTTTTCAGCTTTTGTCAATCTAGTCTACTAGTGGGTGTCGACTACACACCTGTTTTTGCGATAACTATGATGAGATTCCCCACGCGATTAATCTACAATCATTTGTAAACACACTGTTAACTAAAACTCAATCGAAAATAATGAAATCAACATCTACCCTATTCGGCCAACACCATCTAAGGCCCTTAATCCCTTACCTTTGCCAAAATCCACCACTAGATCTAGATCTTGTTTGCTCCAACGGTCCTAGCCCTCAATAATCCTCGATAGATAGCCCCTGTTCCACACTAGCGCATAAGAAACCGAAAAAGAAGACCAATATAAGTCATAGCCACAATCGACAGTTGCCCAAAGAAATTAGGGGTTTTCGACTTTTCTTGAGTCATAAGTTAACGAATGAAGGGTTTTGAGTACTTACCAATTCTTTATCTTGCTCAAAGAAAAATCTCCAAATACCAGCCTAGTCCAGATCTCTTGTAGATCTAACCGGAACACGAGTAGAAAATAGATCTAAATGATCTAAAGATTTGGCTTTTAAGAACAAAGGGGAAGAAAAAGAGAAGCGGTTGAAAAGAGATTTCGATTTGCTTTCAAATAGAAATAAGAAAGGTTTGGTTAAAGGAGAAATCGGCACAAGGATTACACTTTTCAGGATTTCGATTTAAGAAAAGTCAGCTAAGGAAGAAATCGACAAGTAACTTGTTGTTTCAGGTTTTGTGATATTCGGCCAAAGTGGGAATCGGCAAGAGAAGATTTTAGCGAGATCAATTTAATCGGTTGAGAAGAGAGGAAGAAGAGAAACAAGAAACAAGAAAGATGAAGAAAATGAGAAAGAGGATGATTCATTCGGTTTGGGAAGAGAAGTGATGGAAGAGTTCGACTCTTTGGGTAAAACGGCACAAAAAGGGTTTGTAGGTCTTGCTTTCGGCTTTTAGAACATAAGGGAGGAAGGAAAAGAGAAGCAAAGAGCACTATACTTAATCGCCAGAAGGAAGTGTCCCACTTTGTCAATCCTGAAGGCTAACTACTAGAAGAAATCGGCACTTACACTCCAATTGCCGAAAATGCAAAAGCCTAAGGTCCTAACCGAACTTGCCTCTCTAAAGTCCTCTAATCGGTCAACTCTTGATCCTCCTAATCAACTCCTAAATTTTCTCCCCTTATCCTTCCTTGATGCAATCTCTTGAGCACTTCAAACTCCCTCCTTTAGAGTTTCACTTAAAGTCCATCACATGCCTTGCACATGCATTAAAAATAAACAATCACATTGCTTACATGAGACCTGAACCTTAGCTCTTGCACAACTTCCACACTCCCCTCTTGTGTTCTAAGTGGCGTTACATTACCACCTTACCACAGGTTATCTTGTGTCTTAATTTGTCAACATTTTCTTAAAAGCCCACTTAGTCCTTAGGTCTAAAATTTTAAAATTCTACCGGGTTTTGGCCTTCTAAAGGCCCACTAACACACTCCAAACATAAATTAACACCTCCAGACAAGCAAAAATTAAATTCAAGCAAAATCACAAAAATCCCAAAAATTAGGGCGTTACAACTCTACCCCCTTAAAGAAATTTCGGCCTCAAAATTTACCTGGTCCAAACAGGTGAGGGTATTGTTGATGCATCGCCTCTTCTGGCTCCCACGTAGCTTCTTCTCTGCCATGATTGCACCATAATACTTTTACCAAAGAACTGACTTCTTTCTTACTACTTTGACATCTTGGTCCAGAATTTGCATATCTTCTTCTTCAAAAGTCAAGTTGGTTTTCACCGTAATTTCTTCCACTGGTACGACATGAGAAGGATCAGACTGATATCGTCTCAGCATGGAGACATGAAAGACATCATGAATCCTATCTAGCTCCAGAGGTAGTTCCAGTTGGTAAGCTACCAGACCCACTCGTTTAAGAATTCGGTAAGGCCCGATAAACCATGGACTCAACTTGTCCTTCTTACCAAACCTTAATATTTTCTTCCAAGGCAAGACCTTTAAGAAGACCATATCCCCTACTGAGTACTCAATTTCCTTATGCTTTAAGTCGGTATAGGATTTCTGTCTATTAGATGCTTCTTTTAACCGATCCCTGATCAGCTTAACCTTTTCTTCAGTATCTGCCACCAACTCTGGCCCAAGAACCTACCTTTCTCCCAACTCTGTCCAAAAAGTAGGCATACAACACCTTCGTCCATACAACGCCTCATATGGAGCCATTCGAATACTTGCCTGATAGATGTTGTTGTAAGCAAACTCCAAAAATGGCAAGTAATCCTCCCAACTACCTCGAAAGTCGATCACACAACCCCTCAACATGTCCTCCAGAACTTGAATAACCCTTTCCGACTATCCATCTGTCTTGGGATGGAAAACAGTGCTGAAATCCAATCGCATACCAAACACCTAATGCAACTTCTGCCAGAATCGAGATGTAAACCTAGGATCTGATCAGAAATAATAGAAACTTGCACTCCATAAAGTCGCACTATCTCTGCCACATACAACTTGGCCAACTTCTGTAGTGAGTAATCAGTTTGGACAGGTATGAAATGAGCATATTTGGTTAACCTATCCATAATCACCCAAACCGAGTCTTTCTTGTTAGGTGTCAAGGGTAGCCCACTCACAAAATCCATGGTTACCTTTTCCACTTCCAAAGTGGAATCTTCATCTGTTGCAGTAGTCCAGAAGGCAGTTAATGCTCAGCCTTCACTTGCTGGCATGTCAGAGACCTTCCCACAAATTCTGTCACTTCACGCTAAGTCTAGGCCACCAGTACAACTTTCGTAAATCTCGATACAACTTATTTCCTCTAGGGTGCATGGCACAAGGTCCGCCATGAGTCTATCTCAGAATTGACTGCCTCAAGTCAGAGTCCTTTGGAATACAAACTATTCCTTGAAAGCACAGAACTCCTTCACTATTCAGTCCAAAATCAAAAGTCTCATCATTCTCAGCTTGCTAGAATTGAGGAACTAGTGACTCATCCTCTAACTGCTTTTCCCTTATCTGCTTAATCCAGGCTAGTCTCACTTGTAATTCTACTAACAAGCTACCATCGTCATATAGACTCAGACGAGCAAACATTGCTCTTAACTCAGTTACAGCTCTTCGACTCAGTGCATCAGCCACCATATTCGCTTTGCCTGGGTGATACTCAATAGAACAGTCGTAATCCTTAAACAACTCTATCCATCTACGTTGCCTAAGGTTCAACTCCTTCTGAGTCAACAAATACTTGAGACTCTTATGTTCCGTGTATATAATAAACTTTTCTCCATACAAATAGTGTCTCCAAATATTTAACGTAAAAATCACCGCTGCCAACTCCAGATCATGCGTAGGGTAGTTCGCTTTACGAGGCTTAAGCTGTCGCGATGCATAAGTGACTACTTTACCCTCTTGCATCAATACACAGCCCAAACCAACATGCGATGCATCATTGTACACAGTGAAATCCTTTCCAGACTCCGACTGAATCAATACTGGCTCCTCAGTCAGAACCTTCTTCAACCTCTCTAAAGCTTCTTGCTGCTTCTTAATCCAAACAAATGGTAGTCCTTTCCTCAAAAGTTTCGTTAATGGTGCAGCAATCAAGGAAAATCCTTCCACAAACCTTCTGTAGTACCCTACCAAACCCAAAAAACTCTGAATTTCCTATATAGATCTCGGTGGTTTCCATTCTAGAATCGCCTTAATTTTCCGAAGATCCACCCTAATCCCCTCAGCAGAAACCACGTGACCTAAAAACGTCACCTCTCGCAACCAAAATTCACACTTGCTGAATTTTGCATAAGTTGCTTCTCCCTCAACACTTGTAGAACAATACAAAGATGCTCATCATGCTTCTCCTCAGTTTCCGAATATACCAGATATCATCTATGAAGACGACTACGAATCGATCCAAGTAAGGCTGGAATACCCGATTCATCAAATCCATGAAAGCTGCAGGTGCATTTGTCAATCCAAACGGCATTACTAGAAACTCGTAATGACTATACCGAGTTCTAAATGCTGTCTTATGAATATCCACACTCTTTAACCCTTAACGGATGATATCCAGATCGAAGATCGATCTTGGAAAATACCGAAGCTCCTCTTAGTTGGTCAAACAAGTCATCGATCCTTGGTAGAGGGTACTTGTTCTTAATCGTCAGTTTGTTCAACTGGCGATAATTGATGCACATACGCATCGTCCCATCCTTCTTCTTCACGAACAGTACCGGTGCTCCCCACGGAGACACACTTGGTCTAATAAAACCTCTGTCAAACAACTCTTGAATTTGTGCTTTCAACTCCACTAGCTCCTTTGGTGCCATCCTGTAAAGTGCGATGGACACTGGAACCGTTCCAGGCAATAAGTCGATTCCAAACTCGACTTCACGATTCGGAGGCAATTCAGGAAGCTCCTCATGAAAGACATCTTGAAATTCCTTGACAGTTCTAACCTTTCCTACAGTCAAACCCTCAGCATCTGTTTGGCTCACATATGCCAAATATGCCTCGCAACCCTTGCGCATCAACTTCTCAACTCTCAAGGCTGAAACAACATTGGACAAGTAATCCCTTCGCTCCTCTATAATCATCACCTCCTCATCCTCCGCGGTCTTTAACACCATCGGTTTAGCCGCACAATCCAGAGTTGCCCTATGCTTAGTAAGCTAGTCCATTCCCAAAATGAGATCGAATTCTCCAAATGGTAGCTCCATTAAGTCCGTAGAGAAAATCCTACCTTGAGTCTCTAAAGGCACATCTCTAAAGAGTTTATCTACCCTAACCGAGTGACCCAGAGGACTTATCACAGTTACCCCACTCATAGTTTCCTCAGAGTGCACACCCAATGTCCCAGATATATCACATGCAACATACGAATGGGTAGAACCAATATCTATCAAGGTAGTGTATGGCATTCTAGAAATCAAAAACGTACCAGTTATGACGTCAGATGCGTCACTCTCCTCTCGGTGATGAGCAGCATACACTAACACTGGCTGACGAGCCTCAACATTCCCAGCACCCCTGCCTGGTGCTCCACGTCTACGACCATTTCTGTTGCTACCCCTACCTTGACCACGGCCTCTCGGAGATTGTGGTCCACCTCGCACTGGTTGAGCAACCCTCTTTTCAGTAACTTGTGCCTGAGCTAGCCTCTAAGTATAGTCCTTAACTCTATGCTCCTTGGATCTACACCAGAAACATGCCCAGTATGCTTCCAACACTCGCCCAGATGCACTCTACCACAATCCCCGCAAGCCTGCAGTCTAACCACATTCACTAGAACTGCTCAAATCGGTTCGTCCACTCTAGTCCTTTTAACATTTCTACCAGCAGCACCCGAGGGTCCAGAATCCCTCCTGAATTAATTTCAGTCCTTCTCACGATTCTGCCATTTAGTTCATTTCACCTCTTCAGCTATCTTAGCCTTTTCTACTAAAGCAGTAAAGTCACACTCCCTCTGCGGAGCTATTAGCACCCTAAGCTCGTCCCTAAAGCCCTTCAAACCATATGCTACGTTCATACTCTGTAGCAACTATTCCACTAGCGTACTGGCTTAACCTTAAGAACTCAGCCTCGTACTCAGTAACAGATTTACTACCCTGGGTCAGGTTCAGAAATTCCTTCCTTCGGGCGTCCACATAGCTAACTCAACGTACTTCCCTTTGAAGGCCGTCTTAAATAACTCCCAAGTTACCCGCTCAGCCAGGGTACTATCCCTTACAGTGATCCACTACTGGTAGGCCTTATCTCACAGCAAAGATACTGTTCCCTTCAGTTTCAGCTCTACCGAGCAATCCAAGTCGTCCATGATTCGCTCCGTGGTCTCCAACCAGTATTCGGCCACATTTGGGGCTACTCCAAATACGCCCCTAAAAATCTCTGCTCCGTTAGCTTGAAGTCGCTCAGAAATAGATCCTCAATTCACAGTTCATATACTCACTCCAGTGACCCTTTCCAGAACCCTTAACATCGTCTGGGACAAAGCGTCGTCCCCTGTAGACCGATCATACTGCCCATTCTCAGTTATCGACGGTGCTCGAGCCTCCTCAGCTGGCATATGTCCTGAAGATAAAGACCCAGCTGGCACACTAACTCAGCCACGCCCATGGCCTCGTCCACAAGCTGCCCTCGTACTCACATCGTGTTCTTTGATTACGAATTTTATGAATTAGTTCAGTATTTTAGTGTTTATTACAAATGTCTTATGTACAGATGGTATTTCAGAAGTTTGTTTTCGCAAAATATGTGCATAACAAAGCTTATAGTCATCAGTCAACCTATTTCTAGAGGTATAATGGTCATTTAAGTAGTCAGGGGTAAAATGGTAATTTTACCCCTTAGGAGTATTTTGGTCATTAACCAAGTTTTCGAAATATTGGTACCTAATAAAACCTCTTGAAAGGTCTTGCATCGCTTCGAGCGACTCAGATAATGTATATGATCATAACAGTGTTTTTAGGCCCAAAACCTATATTGTGGCCCAAGTGGGCTCACGCGCTCGTGTGGCCCATTCAGTCCAGTTTCACATACAACATCACGTACCTTATAATCCAGTCTAACAATAATCACTTACCAAGTATTTTACCCGTATGGGCCTGTAAGCCTATTGGGTCCATTTCGGCCAATCAAGGCCCATAATAGCCCAAGTGCAAAAAAATGCACACGATAGCCTTTACAGACTTTTTCCCATGATTTATGGGCTTGATATGCCCCACGTGCATTTGCACGCTCATGAGGCCTCGAATGCTGACGTTTCAGCATTTTGGCTTTTCAGCTTTTACCAATTTACACTATGGTAGGGTACGGTTACACACCTTTATGGCGAAGTCGAGTAATTGCTCATGCCCAAAACCTACATTCATACATATTCGGTTAGTCTCATACCTAAACGATCACACACTCTTAATCTCCAAAAACACTCTCCTGCATACCTTGTCCAAAAGAGGTGTAGTTAAAACAAAACACCCAGATTGCTCAACACCGATCACCCGTACCTTGATACTTCACTGCATACTAATAGTTTAATATATAGAACCCATTAAAAAGTAGCCTAAGATCCATAAAAATGATATTTAGGAATCTAGAGTAATCAGCCTATACCCACTACCCAAGTATCAGAAATACCTTAAAAGAAATAGAGAGTTTAAGTGTTCTTCCCACACTCAGTGCCTCCTCACTTCGATGAAAAACCTAAACCATTAAACTCACCCCAAAGAGGAAGAATCATAAGTCGATAACTAAGGAATAGAGAGAGTCATGGCTTAGATATTCACAAGAAAGCATACTTGAATCCTTACCGATAGACTGAAACCCTTGTAAAAGTTGAGTTAGTATAACAAGAACAGGGTAAGGAGTGTTCGGCTCTGATTGCTAGAGTAATCGCACAATACGCCAAAGGAGGAGTCGAAAGAAAGACTTGAGACAAGATGGAAGAAACAATAGGTTGGAAAGACCAAGAAGAAGAAAGATAAATGAGAAGGGAAAAGACTAGGTTCGGCTAGAGAAGAACTTATGGGCTAAGAGAATATAATGAAGGAGAAAGTGGTGGTGATAAAATGGCAAGGAGGGGTTCGGTTAAAAGAGAAAAAGAAATATGAGAGGGAGCACAACCAAGGTTCGGCTCTAAGAGGATGATCGAAAAACAAAGAACAAAAATAAAGGACAGAGAGAAGGAAATTGATAAAGTTCGGCCTCGTGATGGACTAAGATTAAGAGGAAAGAAATTGTAAATACGGCTTCTTGGAAAGAAATGCCCAACTGGTCAAAACAAAGCAAACCGAAAATACCAAATGCTATCGAAAACAAAACTAGGGAAAGAAAATAGAAAAGCTTAAAGGCCATTTCCTAAATCAGCTACCACACTCCCCAAATGCTGAATTTTCCTCATCCAACACCCCAATTCGGCTACATCTCCCCCAAGCTCTACTGCATGAAACACTCCAAGATTTTCTCCACATATCGCTCCACCAATCGCTCCTTGATTTACTCCAACCTCTCAATTTGAATTTGATTCAAATTCTCAAGACCAAGTCAAACTTCTATCTTGTAACAGCCCGATTTGGGCCCAAGTCAGAATAGTGGTTTTGGGACCATATATCCGAGTGTGAAAAATATTTTAATATTATTTTCTGTGTCTGTGTTATCTAAATTAACTTCTGTGAAATTTTCGTGATTTAATTTGTCTGTCTCTGTGCTTCATTTTGACAAAAGGATTAAATTACGTAAAATGCAAAATATGCATTCTATTTGCTAAAAGTACCAAATGGCTTTGAAAAGCGAGTGTGAGGTACTTGCATGTCAAATACTCCATTTAATATAGTAGTGGACATGTTTGGACATGGTTAGGTGAATATATGTTTTTAATGGAAGGGGTAAAATTGGTATTTAGTTCTTAAAGTTTTATTTAATAAAACAAATTAAAGAAAAGGCCATGCATGAATTCTTCCATAGCCGATTATTGAAGAAAGAAAGTTAGAGAATGATGTTTTCACATTTGGCCATTTCAACTAGTGATTAAGGTACGAGTTTTGATCGGTTTTTGATAATTTCTACATTTCTGTGATCGTTGCTTCGAGATCTTTCATGCCCATGTATTAATTCCTGTTTTTGATGAAGATTATGAATAGTGACATTTATGTTATTTGAAGCTTTGTGATGAATTTGGTTGAATTATGACGGATAGGTATTGAATAAATATGTGTTGCCATGAAATTTTGATAAATTTGAGCTATATGGGCTAAATTGTGAAAATTAACTTTCAAGGGGATTAATTGGTGAAATAAAAGTGTTAAGTGGGCTTTTATGAAAGCCATGAATTTTTGGTCAAGCTTGTATTTAGTTGAATTTTGTAAACTTGATGTTTTTGTGAATTAGGGACCAAAGTGTCAAATTGTGAAAATGTGAGGGCTAAAAATGTAAAATGCCTTAAATAAGTGTCTATGGATTGAATTGAATGAAATGGATAATTGAATGGCTGAGTTTGGATTTATTTAGATCAAGAACCAAGGAAATCGGGCTTAGATCGAGGGAAGTCCAAAATCGTTGAATAGTCGGTTCAAATTCGTCTAAATCCGTACGCGGTAAGTCAATATACAAGTATGTGTTTTATTGATGTATGTATAAATGCTTGAATTATAAACTGTATTGGATGGCCATGAGAGCCTGATATATAATTCCAATTATTGAATGGTGAAACGATATCATGTAAGACCTCGTCCAGGATGTAGGCATTGATTTGACAATTTCGTGTAAGACCATAGCTGGGACGTTGGCATCGATATTTGTTTTCATGTAAGACCGTGTTTGGGACATTGGCATCGCATGAGTTTCGTGTAAGACCCTATTCGGGACAGAGGCATCAGTATTGAAAGACATATAAGACCACGTCAGGGACGTCGGCATTGTACGAGGCTTCCATGTTCTGTAATATTTCTGAATAAATTGAAGCGAAATTCTAAAATAGGAAAGAATACATATTATTGTTGTCTGATTCAGGTATGTTTATTCTGTACTAAATTTCTAAGAATGGAAAATACGATGTTGTGAACTATGGATATGAATGAGAAATGAGTACGTCTGACTCATTATTATATATATGAATGTATGAAATGGTTATCAATTGGTAATTATGAATTGCATATCCTTGTATTTGGCTTACTAAGCTCATTGTAGCTTACTTTGTTTATTCTTTCAACTGTTTTACAGATATCGTAGCTACTGTAGGCTCGGGGATAGTCAAGGATCGTCACCACACTATTGAGCTTGATTTTTGGTACCTTTTGAATATGCAAAGTTTAAGTATGGCATGTATAGGGTAGAATGACTAAGATATGTTTTTGAGTCTATGTATATAAGTCATGTCATGTGATCAAGGCAAAGGAATATGCTTTGTTTTGGTATCTTGAATGGTGAGAATTTGTTGGTATGAAATTGATGAATGAACATCCTTAATGAAATGGATATCTTGTTATGAAATTTAGGTGATAAAAGGTAAGTTTAGTTGGTGATTGAATGAGTTTAAATGATGAGCTTAAATATGGATATTGTCTATGAAATGTTGTTCTTTGCCATATGATTGGTGTATAAATGTTTTGACAATTTAGATGAATGTTTTAGGCCTTGAATTGGTTGGTTATTGTTTAGGTAAAAATGGTGTTTTTGGTATGTTGGTGAATTGACCCAAATAGGGAGGGAGAGCATGACTTATATGAAGTCTGTTCAGTGCCACATGGCTATGGCACACGGGCGTGCCTTATGGCTGTGCTAATTTTCCAGTATTGACACAAAAACTCACACGGCCAAGACACACGGGCATGTCTTGTGGCCATGGCAAAAAGTCAGTATCCTTGCTCTATTTTGGCACGGCTTGGGTACATGGGCGTGCCTGAGTCTCGTGTGGGGCACACGGCCTGGTCACACGGGCGTGTGACCTCCTAAATTTGGAAATTTTTATATGTGTTCTGAAGTTCATGAATGTGTTTGGTTTAATCCTAACCCTATCTAAATATATTTTTGAGGTCTAGTAGACTTACAAAAAGGGACTTTATGTTCGAATCTTGTTACAATATGTGAATATTCTATTCTGATCTGTTCTGAATATCCGATAACACCCCTACCTATTCCGGCGACGGTCACGGGATAGGGGTGTTACACATCTCTTACCAAATCCACAACCACCTTAAAGAATTTGCATCCAGCTCCACCTCCTGCCGCCCCTATGTAGCAAATGATTGCATTTTGCTTGCAAGGAGATTTGAACTCTCATACTCCCTCCATGCTTGTGACGCCACTTGCCACTCCACCAGTGGCTTATTTGTGATATGAAGTACCCACAACTAAACTTAAGTCCTACCTGTTAACATCCAAGTTCCCCTAAACCTAAAAATTAAAATTTTGCCAAAGGTTAGGCTTGAACCTAAGCCTCCTAAAGGCCTCCCAAACACACCCAAAACATCAATCCAGCACACCTAAACATACAATTGCCAATTTATGTAAAAAATCAAAGACCCTAAAATTTGGGGCGTTACAACTCTACCCCCTTAAAGAAATTTCGGCCTCGAAATTTACCTGATCAGAATAAGTGAGGGTATTGCTATCGCATCGCCTCTTCAGGCTCCCACGTGGCTTCCTCTGTACCGTGAATACACCAGAGCACCTTGACCAGTGGGACGGATTTCTTCCTTAATACTTTAACATTACGATCTATAATCTGTACAGGTTCTTCCTCGAATGTCAAATCAAACTTAACGTCGACCTCATCAACTGGCACTATGCGTGAGGGATCAGAACGGTCACGCCTCAGCATGGAGACGTGGAATACATTGTGAATCTGGTCTAATTCAGGAGGCAGTTCAAGTTGATACGCTACCGGACCCACCCGTTTCAGAACTCCATAAGGCCCAATGAATTGAGGGCTCAGTTTGCCCTTTCCTCCAAATCTTAAAATCTTTTTCCATGGTGAGACCTTCAGAAATACCAACACTCTCACAGAGTACTCAATCCCTCTACCCTTCAAATCAACATATGACTTCTGCCTATCAGATGCTTCCTTTAACCGTCTTTAATCAGCTTAACTTTGTCTTTAGTATCCGCAACTAATTCCGGCCCCAAAACTTAATGCTTACCCAGCTCAGTCCAACATGTAGGCATACGACACCTACGACCATAAAACACTTCATAGGTGCCATCTGAATTCTTGCCTGGTAACTCTTGTTATACCCAAATTCTGCTAGCGGCAAGGAATCCTCCCGGCTACCCCTGAAATCAATAACACAACTTCTCAGCATACCTTCTAATACTTGGATCACCCTCTCTGACTGTCCATCCGTGTGGGGGTGAAAGGTAGTACTGAAATCCAATCTTGTACCCAATGCCTCGTGTAACTTCTTCCAGAATCGAGATGTGAATCTAGGGTCTCTGTCAGAAATGAGTGAAACTGGCACCCCATGAAGTCGCACTATCTAGCTCCATACAACTTCATTAACTTCTGCAACAAATAATCCGTATAGACTGGTATAAAATGGGTAGATTTCATCAATCTGTCCACAATAACCCAAACTGAATCCTACTTAGAAGGCATCAAGGGTAACCCACTCACAAAATCCATGGTTACGGTCTCCCACTTCCAGAGTGGAATCTTGACTGGTTGCAGTAACCCGGAAGGTAATTGATGCTTAGCTTTGACTTGCTGGCACATCAGACACTTACCCACAAACTCAGTCACCTTGCGCTTAAGCCCTGGCCACCAATACAGTTCACCCAGATCTCGATATAACTTATTCCCACTGGGTGCATAGCATAAGGATTGCCATGTGCCTCTCGCAGTATTGACTGCCTCAGATCAGAGTCCTCTGGAATACGACTCTCCCACGGAACCATAAAATTCCCTCACTGTTCAGCCTAAAATCAGAAGTCTCGCAATTCTCCACTTGTCGAAATCGAGGAATCAGTGACTGATCTAATAATTGCATCTCCCTAATTTGCTCAGTCCAAGTCGGTCTTACTTGTAGCTCGGCGAGCAAACTACCATCATCAAAGAGGCTGAGAAGAGCAAACATCGCTCTTAGATCAGATACAGCCCTACGACTCAAAGCGTCAACTACCACGTTAGCCTTCCCAGGGTGGTACTCGATTGAACAATCATAATCCTTAAGCAACTCTATCCATCTTCGTTGCCTAAGGTTCAACTCCTTCTAAGTACAGAGATATTTGAGGCTTTTATGGTCCGTACAAATGATACACTTCTCCCCGTATAAGTAGTGCCTCTAGATTTTTAGCGCGAATACCACTGCCACTAGTTCCAAGTCATGAGTAGGGTAATTCACCTCATGAGGCTTAAGTTGATGTGATACGTAAGCAACCACTTTACCCTCTTGCATCAGCACACAACCCAAACCAATGTGCGATGCATCACTATACACAGTAAAATCCTTCCTCGCCTCTGGCTGTATTAAAACAGGGGCTTCAGTCAGAACTTTCTTCAATTTCTCAAAACTCACCTGTTGCTTATCAGTCCAATTAAACGGTACTCCTTTTCTTAGTAACTTAGTCAACGGTGCCGCAATAACCGAAAACCCCTCAACAAAACGTCTATATTACCTAGCCAGACCCAAAAAACTTTAGATTTCTGATACAATCCTCAGTGGTTTCTAGTCTAATACCACTTCAATTTTTTGAGGATCTACTTTAATTCCCTCAATAGATACAACGTGACCCAAGAATGTCATTTCTCGTAGCCAAAATTCACACTTGCTGAATTTCGCATAAAGCTGCTTCCCCCTCAGAATTTGCAGAACAGTTCGGAGATGCACATCATGGACCTCCTCGGAACTTGAATACACCAAAATGTCATCTATAAAGACAACCACGAACTGATCCAGGTAGGGTTGGAATACCCGGTTCATTAGATCCATAAAGCCCACTGGTGCATTCGTAAGTCCAAACGGTATTACCAAGAACTCATAGTGACCATACCGAGTTCTAAATGTCATCTTAGAAATGTCTGTCCCCTTAACCCTCAACAGGTGGTACCAAGAATGAAGGTTAATCTTGGACAATACCGAAGATCCTCTAAGTTGATCAAAAAGGTCATCAATCCTTGGCAAATGGTACTTGTTCTTGATAGTCAGTTTGTTTAACTGACAGTAGTCAATGCACATGCGCATAGTCCCATCTTTCTTCTTGACAAACAACACCGGTGCTCCCCATGGAGACACGCTCGGTCAGATAAACCCTCGGTGTAACACCCCTTACTCGAGACCGTCACCAGAATCGAGCACGAGGTGCTACTAAACTTAATCTATCACTTAAGCAACCTTAAATCGTTTATTTAAGCTTCTCGAAATTTGCTGCCATTCTGCGTCATAGTCGTTTAAAAATTCATATCTCAAGTTCTAAAACTCAAAATTAAGATACGTAAATTTTCCCTGAATATAGACTCATGTATCTACTTGCTAATTTTTTTCTAGAATTTTTGGTTTAGCCAATTAGTACAGTTTATTAGTTAAATTTTCCTCTGTTACACAGTTTGACTGCTCTGACCTCTATTCACTATGAGTTAATTTTATCTCTCTAAAAAATTCAAATAGGCACGTCATTGGTTTCATTAAAAACTAGACTCAATAAGGAATCTAGGGATATAAATTATAATGCCTAATTATTTATGTACAATTTATGGTGAATTTTTAAAGTCAGAACAGGGGATCACAGAGTCAGTCTGGAGCAGTCTCACTCAAGTGTAATTAACTCATAATATACAACTCTTTTGCTAACTCTGTTTCTTCCATAGTAAAATAGACTCATTAATATTTAATTTCATACCTCATTCACTATTTAACTCCATTCCTAATATTTTTAGTAATTTTTCAAAATCACATCATTTCTGCTGTTGAATCTGTTTTTAGGCTACTTTCACATTTTCCTTAGTTTCCATGTGATAGTTACCATTCAAGCATACATACTATTAAACATGTGTATCATTAGCCCTTCCATTAGCTATTCACTAGCGAGTATTTACACACCATTCATTGAACATATCATACCAAAAGAAGCCAAGTCCCTATACATGCCATACATGAAATGAAACGTCTAACTATACCAAAGTAATCCCTTCGATAGTGTGTCATGATCTCTGACGTTCCTTTCAATTCCCGAGTGAGTTTGGCAAGAACTACAAAATAAGGAAATAAAGAGAGTAAGCACTAGGCTTAGTAAGTTTACAAGCAAATAAATCACAACATTCATCACAAAGGATAATTATGCATAATGTCACCTAGCATCATAAACTTTCTTTACATCTCATTTCCTACCTTCTTCCTTATTCACTTACCTTCTTTCTTGCCTGACTTTTCAATATTCATAAATACAATCTACCTTTCCCTTGATGATAATTCTCTGTAATTTAACTTGTACAATGGCCCGTTGAACCGCTCGGAATACTAAGGATACTAGGGTCTTTCCTATCTAACAATATCCTGCCAATGCCATGTCCTTGACATGGACTTACATGAATTATTCCTGTCTCCAAAGCCATATATCTGATATGGACTTACATGGCTCATTCCTGTCTCCAAATCCATATATCTTATATGGACTTACATGGCTTATTTCTGTCCTGTCCTGTCAACCCCAAATGTCATGACATTCGTATCCCTACATTCCTAAAGTTCAACGGGGCTTCTTGATACTTCTTATCTATTAACTTCTCTTCTATATAACTTGGAATATTATCATAAAATGAATATATAAATGCTGGAAATTGAAGATATTAATATAAAATAAAAGAATATTGCATTTATTTACCTTAAACTTACCTCGATACAAAATGTGACTAAACTTTACAATTTAGTCCTTTACTTTTTCCTTTTCCCGATCTACTCCCGAATTTCGTTCTTCTTGATCTATAATAGCAAATTTAGCTTATTTAATATCCACATTTATCAAAACAGCCCTTTACTCAAACTTTGGAAAAATTACATTTTTGCCCCTACACTTTTGCCCCAAGGCTCGGAAATTAAACTTTATCACAAATTCTTATATTTTAAGACATGCTGATCATTTATTTACCAAAAACATCCTCAAATTCCTACTATAACATACACTTATGTACAATAGGTATTTTTACCGATTAAAAGCCATTTTACTCGTTTTTACCTAAAACTGAGTAGCACAAGTTGTCTAACATAATCTAAAACCTCATATTCTACTATAAAACATCAAAATAAACACTTTTCACCTATGGGTATTTTTTTTCCAAATATGAACCCTAACTTAAATTATTGCTAGCATAAGCTTTATCGAGCTACCGGGACTCCGAAAACGTAAAAAACATTAAAAACGGGGCTTGGAATCACTTACTATGGAGCTTGGAAGCTTGAAACAAACCTTAACTATGGAGAACCCTTGAAATTTCGTGCTAATGAAGAAGATGATAGCAATTTTGTCATCTTTTTCCCTTTTAATCATGTTAATAACCAAATGACCAAAATGCCCTTCCTTACTAAACTTTCAAAAATTCCACCCATGTCCAATTTTTGTCCATAAACTTAGAAATTGGTCACATTGCTATTTAAAACCTCCTAATTAATATTCCAAAGCAATTTCATACTAAAAACTTCTAGAATGCAAATTTTGCAACTTATTCGATTTAGTCCCTAATTTCAAATTAAGCACTTTATGCATAGAATTTCTTCACGAAATTTTCACACCATCATGCAATCACATCATAAACATCATAATAATAATAAAATAATTATTTCTATCTCAGATTTGTGGTCACGAAACCATTATTCCGATTATGCCCTATTTCGGGATGTTACATTTCTCCCCCTTTAGGGATTTTCGTCCCCGAAAATCTTACTTGTGAAGAGATTTGGGTACTGTTTTCGCATGGCCTCTTCGGGCTCCCATGTAGCCTCATCAACCCCATGTCTATTCCATAAGACTTTCACAAGAGCAATACTTTTATTCCTTAATTGCTTTACCTCTCGAGCTAAAATCTTTACTGGTTCTTCACCATAAGTCATATCTGGCTGAATCTCAACCTCTGTCTGAGAAATCACATGTGACGGATCTGAACGATAATGTCGTAGCATCGACACATGAAACACATCATGAATCTTCTCTAACTCAGTAGGTAAAGCTAACCGATATGCTAATGGCCCAATTCTCTCAATCACTTGAAACGGTCCAATAAAACGTGGACTTAGCTTGCCTTTCCTGCCAAATCTGAGAACTTTCTTCCACGGGGATACTTTCAAGAATACCTTGTCGCCAACCTGATACTCAATCTCTTTTCTTTTTAAATCTGCATATGACTTCTGCCTGTCTAAAGCTGCTTTCAAACAATCTCTGATAACTTTCACTTTTTCTTCTGTTTCTTTAACTAGATCAACCCCGTAAATTTGGTTTTCTTTAAGCTCTATCCAGTATAAAGGTGTACGACATTTACGTCCATACAAAGCTTCGTAAGGTGCCATCTTCAAACTCGACTAGTAACTATTATTATAGGCAAACTCTACCAATGGTAAATATTTTTCCCAACTGCCTTGAAATTCCAATACACAACATCTAAGCATATCTTCAAGTACCTGAATAACTCTCTCTGACTGACCGTCGGTCTGAGGATGAAAAGCCGTACTAAAACTCAACTTGGTGCCTAAAGCTTCTTGTAACTTTTTCCAAAACTGTGAAGTAAATCTTGGATCTCTATCTGAAATGATCGATAATGGTACTCCATGTAGTCTGACTATCTCTGAAATGTATAACTCAGCCAACTTGTCAAGTGAATAATCCATACGAACTGGGATAAAATGAGCCGACTTAGTTAGCTTATCAATCACAACCCATACTGCATCTTTCTTTTTCGGTGTTAACGGCAACCCTGACACAAAATCCATAGTAACTCTATCCCATTTCCACTCCGGAACTAGCACAGGCTGCAATAATCCTGAAGGTACTTGATGTTCTGCCTTTACCTGTTGACAAATCAAGCATCTGGAAACAAACTCTGAAATATCTCTTTTCATTCCTACCCACCAGTACAATTTTTTCAAATCATTATACATCTTTGTACTACCTGGATGCAAAGACAATGAACTGCTATGTGCTTCCTGTAAAATCTTTCGAATAAGCTCATCATTTTTTGGTACACATATTCTGTCTCTAAACATCAGACAACCATCAAAACCAATCCGAAAATCTGATTCTATGCCTGACTCACATTGAATTCTTTTAGCTTGTAACTCACTATCATCTTTCTAAGCTTCACAAATTTCTCCAAGAAATACCGGTTTAGCTCTCAATTCAGCTAAAATAGAACCATCATTCGACATGGCTAAATTGGTATTCAAAGCTCGCAATACAGATAAAGATTTTCTACTTAAAGCATCAGCAACTACATTGGCCTTACCTGGGTGATAATCAATTGCTAACTCATAATCTTTAAGCAACTCCAACCATCTTCTTTGCCTCAAGTTCAAATCTTTTTGAGTCATCAAGTATTTCAAACTTTTATGATCGGTAAATAATCGACACTTTTCGCCATACAAATAATGTCTCCAAATCTTTAATGCAAATACAATAGCCGCTAGTTCCAAATCATGCGTCGAATAATTTTTCTCATGTGGCTTCAATTGCCTAGAGGCATAAGCTGTAACACCCCTTACTCAAGACCGTCGCCAGAATCGAGCACGAGGCGCTACTAAACTTAATCTATCACTTAAGCAACCTTATATCGTTTATTTAAGCTTCTCGAAATTTGCTGCCATTCTGCATCATAGTCACTTAAAAATTCATATCTCGAGTTTCAAAACTTAAAATTAAGATCCGTAAATTTTAACTGAAACTAGATTCATATATCTATCTACTAATTTTTTTCTAGAATTTTTGGCTAGGCCAATTAGTACAGTTTATTAGTTAAAGTTACCCCTATTTCAGAACTTGACTGCACTAACCTCTACTTACTTGTAAAAACTTCATATGACTATGCTGTTTATTTCTATTAAAATTAGACTCAATAAGGATTCTTAACATATAAAGTTCACCACATAATTATTTTTGTACAATTTATGGTGAATTTCCAAAGTTCGAACAGGGGATCCAGAAATCGCTCTGGCCCTGTTTCACTAAAGCTCAGATATCTCATAAAATACAATACCTTTACCTGTTTTTCTTATTCCATATGAAAATAGACACAATAAGATTTAATTTCATATATTATTCACCATCAAATCATGTTTCTTCCATTTTTAGTAATTTTTCAAAATCACATCATTTCTGCTACTTGAATCTATTTTTAAGCTACTTTCACATTTTCCTTAATTTCCATGTGATAGTTACTACTCAATCATACATACTATTAAACATGTATATCATCATCCATTCTATTAGCTAATCACTAGCAAGTATTTACACATCATTCATTGATCATATCATATCAAAAGAAGTCAAGTTCCTATACATGTCATACACGAAACGAAACGTCTAACTATACCAAAGTGATTCCTTCGATAGTGTGCTCGGATCTCCGACTTTTCCTTTGATCCCCGAGTGGCTTGGCAAGAACTATAAGAAGAAGGAAATAAAGAGAGTAAGCACTAGGCTTAGTAAGTTTACAAGCAAATAAATCACAACATTCATCACAAAGGATAATTATGCATAATGTCACCTAGCATCATAAACTTTCTTTACATCTCATTTTCTACCTTCTTCTTTATTCACTTACCTTCTTTCTTACCTGACCTTTCATTATTCATAAATACAATCTACCTTTCCTTTGCTGATAATTCACTATAATTTAACTTGTACAATGGCCCATTGAACCACTCGGAATACTAAGGATACTAGGGTCTTTCCTGTCTAACAATATCCTGCCAATGCCATGTCCTTGACATGGACTTACATGAATTATTCCTGTCTCCAATGCCATATATCTAATATGGGCTTACATGGCTCATTCCTGTCTCTAAAGCCATATATCTGATATGGACTTACATGGCTCATTCTTGTCCTGTCCTGTCCTGTCAACCCCAAATGTCATGACATTTCGTATCCTAACATTCCTAAGGTTCAATCGGGGCTTTCTAATGCTTTTCTCTGTTACATCGTCTTTAATTCAACTTTGAATATTTTCATAAAATGAATATATAAATGCTGGAAATTGAAAATATTAATGTAAAATAAAGGAATATTGCATTTATTTACTGTAAACTTACCTCGATACAAAATGTGACTAAACTTTACAATTTAGTCCTTTACTTTTTCTTTTCCCCGATCTACTCCGGAATTTCGTTCTTCTTGATCTATAATAGCAAATTTAGCTTATTTAATATCAACATTTATCAAAACAGCCCTTTACTCAAACTTGGGCAAAATTACATTTTTGCCCCTAAACTTTTGCATATTTACACTTTTGCCCCAAGGCTCGGAAATCAAAACTTATCACAAATTCTTGTATTTTAAGACATGCTGATCATTTATTTACCAACATCATCTTCAAATTCCTACTATAACATACACTTATGTACAATAGGTATTTTTACCAATTATGTCGTTCTACTCGTTTTTACTCAAAATCGAGTAGCACAAGTTGTCTAGCATAATTTAAAACCTCATATTCTATCATAAAACATCAAAATACACAAATTTCACCTATGGGTATTTTTCCAAATATGAACCCTAACTTAAAATATTGCTAACATAAGCTTTATCGAGCTACCGGGATCTCAAAAACGTAAAAAACATAAAAAACGGGGCTTGGAATCACTTACTATGGAGCTTGGAAGCTTGAAACAAACCCTAGCTATGGAGAACCCTTGAAATTTCGTGCTAATGAAGAAGATGATAGCAATTTTGTCATCTTTTTCCCTTTTTAATCATGTTAATAACCAAATGACCAAAATGCCCTTCCTTACTAAACTTTCAAAAATTCCACCCATGTCCAATTTTTGTCCATAAACTTAGAAATTGGTCAAATTCCTATTTAAAACCTCCTAATTAATATTCCAAAGCAATTTCATACTAAAAACTTCTAGAATGCAAATTTTGCAACTTATTCGATTTAGTCCCTAATTTCAAATTAAGAACTTTATGCATAGAATTTCTTCACGAAATTTTCACACCATCATGCAATCACATCATAAACATCATAATATTAATAAAATAATTATTTCTATCTCGGATTTGTGGTCACGAAACCACTATTCCGATTAGGCCATATTTCGAGTGTTACATAAGCAATTACCTTTCCTTCCTGCATGAGTACGCAACCGAGCCCATTCAAGGACGCATCACTGTAGATAACAAATTCTTTACCCGGTTCTGGCTGTACTAAGATGGGAGCTTTAGTTAACAATGCCTTTAACTTGTCAAAACTCTGCTGGCACTTCTCAGTCCATTCAAACTTAACATCCTTCCGTAGCAATCTAGTCAACAGGGTGGCTATCATAGAGAATCTCTCCACAAATCGTCTATAATAACCAGCTAATCCAAGAAAGCTTTTGACTTCTGAAACGTTCCTAGGAAGCTTCCAATTGACAATGGCTGAAATTTTGCTTGGATCAACTTTATTACCTTCACCTGAAACAATATGTCCAAGGAATCCAACTTCTCAGAGCCAAAACACACTTTTACTGAACTTAGCATATAACTGATTATCTCTCAGAATCTGTAAAATTGTTCTCAAATGCTCTGCATGTTCAGTCTCATCATGAGAATAAATCAAGATGTCATCAATAAACACAATTACAAACTCGTCTAAATACGGCCTAAATATTAGGTTCATTAAGTCCATAAAAACAGCAGGAGCATTAGTTCAGCCAAACGGCATCACAAGAAACTCATAATGACCATAACTAGTTCGGAATGTAGTCTTCGAAACATCTAACTCCTTAACTCGCATCTGATAATATCCGGATCTCAAATCTATCTTAGAAAACACAGTGGCTCCTTTCAACTGATCAAACAAATCATCAATTCTAGGCAATGGATATTTGTTCTTGATAGTTACCTTGTTAAGTTGCCGATAATCTATGCACAATCTCATTGAACCATCTTTCTTTTTCACAAATAGCACTGGTGCACCCATGGCGAACTACTAGGTCTTGTAAAGCCTTTATCGGTTAATTCCTGCAGCTGAGCTTTCAATTCTTTCAATCCCGACAGGGTATTCTATAAGGAGTAATAGAAATAGGTGTGGTACCTGGAATTAACTCAATGCCAAACTCGACTTCTCTAACAAGAGGCAAACCTGGTAATTCTTCCGAAAATACATCTGGATACTCGCACACCATGAGCACTGATTCAACTTTCAATTCTGAATCTTTAGTATTCAATACAAAAGCAAGATAAGCCTCATACTCCTTTCTCAAATATTTTTGAGCTGTCATAACAGAAATTATGGTAAATGAACTATCTGACTCATCTGAATTAACGCGAAGGATTTCACTATTTTCACATTTCATCTCAATGAATTTCCTTCCACGATTCACTACCACATCATGTGCAGTCAGCCAATCCATGCCCAAAATAACATCAAACTCATCAAATGGCAATAACGTGAGATCAGCTGGAAAACAGTGACCTCTAATCATTAAGGGGCAATTTCTACATACTTTATCTACCAATACACACTTGCCTAGTGGATTCGATACTTTAATCACAAATTCTGTGGATTCTATAGGCATAGTCATATTAGGCATCAATTTCATACAAACATAGGAATGGGTCGAACCCGGATCAATCAAAGCAATGACATTAATATCATGTAGAGAAAATGTACCCGTAATCACATCGGGGGAGGATGCCTCTTTGCGAGCACGAATAGCATATGTCCTTGCAGGGGCTCTAACATCTGGTCTCACAGCCGAATCTTTAGAGGTACCTCTGTTACTTGCTCCTACTCCCGGTTGCCTCGGAGATCTGCCTCTAGTAGGAGCATTTCTGGATCTAGCACTCTGTGTTACCTCTCGGTTAGCCACCTCTGGACATTCTCGCACAAAATGATCTGGAGCACCGCATTTATAACAAACATTTTCGCCTGCTCAAAAAGGACCATAATGAAGTCTACCACACCGTGGACACCCTGATCTACCCGGTCTAGCATTATCCACACTTGCGGTCGAGGTGGTCTGAGCCTTTGGATCCTTAAATCTGCTACCTCTATTCTGACTAGAATGCCCTGCCGAAAAGCTAGATCCGGTAGGAAACTCTTTGGGTCTCTTGGATGTAGCTTGAAATGACCTGCTCATCCGTCTTTTCTTCATATCCCGCGTCTCAGTTTCAACTTTGCCTTTTCTTTTTAATAGCTCCTCCGCTTTACAGGCACTCTCAACTAGAATAACGAACTCTTTTATTTCTAGGACACCCACTGATAGTCGGATATCATCATTTAACCCATCCTCAAACCTTTTACACATGATAGCCTCTGTGGACACACATTCTTGAGCATATTTACTAAGCCTGACAAATTCACGCTCATAATCAGTCACTGTCATATTACCTTGTTTTAACTCCAGGAACTCCTTTCTCTTCTGATCAATAAACCTCTGACTGATATACTTTTTACGAAATTCTTCCTAAAAGAAATCCCAAGTGACCCTCTCTTTTGGTACAATTGATACAAGTGTCTTCCACCAGTGGTAGCTTGAGTCTCTAAGAAGTGATACTACACATTTCATACATTCCTCAGGTGTACAAGATAATTCGTCAAAGACTCTGATAGTATTTTCTAGCCAAAATTCTGCTCTTTCTGTGTCATCGTCTTTTGTTGCTCGAAACTCTTTTGCCCCATACTTCCTGATTTTATCAACTGGTGGCTTTTCTCTTATCACTGTACCTGTGACTGGGGGAGCTTGAGCTACATGGGTAGCCTGAAAATCATGAGGGGGTGGAGGTCTGACCGCCGGATTCGTACGAACGAACTCGGTAAACCAATCATTCAAAGCTTGGAAGAGAGCTTCTCGAGTCACTCCTCCCTGATCAACTGTTACTGGCCTATTCTCAGATGGCACTGCCCCTTCCACGGGAGAAGGCACATTACTTTCCATATCATCATCACCAGCTCGTTCGGGATCCATTACTATAAAACAAAATATTTAAAAATTGTCAGGAGTCGTCACACTATCAAAATATAAGTATGGCATGTATAGCTAGACTCTTACTCGTGCTAACTATTTCGAGAACCAAGTAAACCTGCTCTGATACCAATAAATGTAACACCCCTTACTTGAGACAGTCGCCAGAATCGAGCACGAGGCGCTACTCAACTTAATATATCACTTAAGCAACCTTAAATCGTTTATTTAAGCTTCTCGAAATTTGCTACCATTCTGCGTCATAGTCGCTTAAAAATTCATATCTTGAGTTCTGAAACTCAAAATTAAGATACGTAAATTTTCCCTGAATTTAGACTCATGTATATACTTTCTCATTTTTTTCTAGAATTTTTGGTTTACCCAATTAGTACAATTTATTAGTTAAAGTTTCCCCTATTACACAGTTTGACTACTCTGACCTCTGTTCACTACGAGTTAATTTTATCTCTCTAAAAAATTCAAATAGGTGCATCGTTTCTTTCATTAAAAACTAGACTCAATAATGAATCTAGGGATATAAATTATAACGCCTAATTATTTATGTAAATTTTATGGTGAATTTTTAAAGTTAGAATAGGGGATCACAGAGTTAGTCTGGAGCAGTCTCACTCAAGTGTAAATAACTCATAATATACAACTCTTTTGCTAACTCTGTTTCTTCCATAGTAAAATAGACTCATTAATATTTAATTTCATACCTTATTCACTATTTAACTCCATTCCTACTATTTTTATTAATTTTTCAAAGTCACATCATTTCTGCTGTTGAATCTGCTTTTAGTCTACTTTCTCATTTTCCTTAGTTTCCATGTGATAGTTACCATTCAAGCATACATACTATTAAACATGTGTATCATTAGCCCTTCCATTAGCTATTCACTAGCAAGTATTTACACACCATTCATTGAACATATCATACCAAAAGAAGCTAAGTCCCTATACATGCCATACATGAAATGAAACATCTAACTATACCAAAGTAATCCTTTCGATAGTGTGTCCGGATCTCCGACATTCCTTTCAATTCCCGAGTGAGCTTGGCAAGAACTACAAAATAACAAAATAAAGAGAGTAAGCACTAGGATTAGTAAGTTTACAAGCAAATAAATCACAACATTCATCACAAAGGATAATTATGCATAATGTCACCTACCATCATAAACTTTCTTTACATCTCATTTCCTACCTTCTTCCTTATTCACTTACCTTCTTTCTTACCTGACTTTTAAATATTCATAAATACAATCTACCTTTCCCTTGCTGATAATTCTCTGTAATTTAACTTGTACAATGGCCCGTTGAACCGCTTGAAATACTAAGGATACTAGGGTCTTTCCTGTCTAACAATATCCTGCCAATGCCATGTCATTGACATGGACTTACATGAATTATTCCTGTCTCCAAAGCCATATATCTTATATGGACTTACATGGCTCATTCCTGTCTCCAAAGCCATATATCTTATATGGACTTACATGGCTCATTTCTGTCCTGTCCTATCAACCCCAAATGTCATGACATTCGTATCCCTACATTTCTAAAGTTCAACGGGGCTTCCTGATACTTCTTATCTATTAACTTCTCTTCTATCTAACTTGGAATATTATCATAAAATGAATATATAAATGCTGGAAATTGACAATATTAATATAAAATAAAAGAATATTGCATTTATTTACCGTAAACTTACCTCGATACAAAATGTGACTAAACTTTACAATTTAGTCCTTTACTTTTTCCTTTCCCCGATCTACTCTCAAATTTCGTTCTTCTTGATCTATAATAGCAAATTTAGCTTATTTAATATCCACATTTATCAAGACAGCCCTTTACTCAAACTTTGGCAAAATTACATTTTTACCCCTAAACTTTTGCATATTTACACTTTTGCCCCAAGGCTCGGAAATCAAACTTTATCACAAATTCTTATATTTTAATACATGCTGATCATTTATTTACCAACAACATCCTCAAATTCCTACTATAACATACACTTATGTACAATAGGTATTTTTACCGATTAAGCCCTTTTACTCGTTTTTACCAAAAACCGAGTAGCACAAGTTATCTAACATTATCTAAAACCTCATATTCTATTATAAAACATCAAAATAAACACTTTTCACCTATGGTTATTTTTCCAACTATGAACCCTAACTTAAATTATTGCTAGCATAAGCTTTATCGAGCTACCGGGACTCCGAAAACGTAAAAAACATTAAAAACGGGGCTTGGAATCACTTACTATGGAGCTTGGAAGCTTGAAACAAACCCTAGCTATGGAGAACCCTTGAAATTTCGTGCTAATGAAGAAGATGATAGCAATTTTGTCATCTTTTTCCCTTTTTAATCATGTTAATAACCAAATGACCAAAATGCCATTCCTTACTAAACTTTCAAAAATACCACCCATGTCCAATTTTTGTCCATAAACTTAGAAATTGGTCAAATTTCTATTTAAAATCTCCTAATTAATATTCCAAAGAAATTTCACACTAAAAACTTCTAGAATGCAAATTTTACAACTTATTCGATTTAGTCCCTAATTTCAAATTAAGCACTTTATGCATAGAATTTCTTCACGAAATTTTCACACTATCATGCAATCACATCATAAAAATCAAAATAATAATAAAATAATTATTTCTATCTCGAATTTGTGGTCACGAAGCCACTATTCCGATTAGGCCCTATTTCGAGACGTTACACTCGGTCCAGTAATTCTTGAATTTGCGCCTTTAACTCGACAAGCTCCTTCGGTGCCATCCTGTAAGAGGCGATGGACATCAGAGCTGTTTTGGGTAGCAACTCAATTCCAAATTTGACCTCACGATTCGGAGGTAACCTAGGAAGTTCATCAAGAAAGAAATCCTGGAATTCCTTGACAGTTCTAACATCTCTTATCGAAGAACCTTTAGAATCAGACACACTCACAAATGCTAGATACGCTTCGTAACCCTTGTGAACCAACTTTTCGGCCCTCAATGCTGAGATGACGTTAGAAAAATAATCTCTTTACTCCCCTATCACAACTACCTCCTCGTTCTCTGAAGTCTTTAAAACAATTCGCTTAGCAGCGCAATCCAAGTTTGCACGGTGCTTAACAAGCCAGTCCATACCAAAGATAAGATCGAACTCCCCAAATGGTAATTCCATCAAATTTGCCACAAAGATTTTACCTTGAACTTCCAGGGGCACATCTCTAAACAGTTTGTCTACCCTAACTGACTGTCTCAATGGACTAATTATAGGCATTTCACTAACAGTATTCTCAGATTGCATACCCAACATCCCAGACATAGTACATGCAACATATGAGTGTGTAGACCTAATATCAATCAAAGTAGTGTATGGTGTGCTATGAATTAAAAATGTACCAGTTATGACGTCGAGGGCATCACCATCCTCTCGATGACGAGCAGCGTAGACCAAAGCTGGCTGTAACGCCTCAGGATTACTAGCACCTCTGCCTAGTGCTCCACGGCCACGTCCAATACCATTTCTGCCCCTGTCCTGACCACGGCCTCTTGATAGTTGCTGACCACCTCTCACTGGCTAAGTAACCCTTTGCTCTATAGCTTGCATCTGTACCGACCTCTGAGGGCAATCCCTAACCCGATGATCCTTAGACCCACATCGGAAGCATACACCAATTCGCTTCCAACACTCCCCCTGGTGAGTCCTCCCACAATTCGCACAAGTCTGCGGTCTAACCATAGTCACTGAAACTGCACGAACCGGTCTATCAAATCTGGCCTTCTTAGCAGGCCTTCCTAAAAAACCCAAGGGCCCTAAATCCCTCCTGAACCTAACCCTATCCTTCTCACGATTCTAGCGCTCTGAGCACTTCACATCCTCGGGTATCTTTGCTTTTTCAACAAGGCCAGCAAAATCACGCTCCCTCTATGGAGCTATCAGCACTCGCAGCTCATCCCTGAGGCCATTTTCGAACCGCACACTGTGCTCGTACTTAATGGCGACAATCCCACAGGCATATTGACTTAATCTTAAAACTTCCGCCTCGTACTCCACTACAGACTTATTCCCTTGAGTCAGACTTAAGAATTCCTTCCTTCGGGCATCCACATAACTCGCTCCAACATACTTCCCTTGAAAAGCTACCTTGAAGAAGTCCCATGATAAACGGTCGGTCGGTGTACCATCTCTCACAGTGAGCCACCATTGGTAGGCCTCGTCGCGCAATAAAGACACTGCTCCCTTCAGTTTCTGCTCCACCGAGCAATCCAGATCGTCCATTATTTGCTCGGTGGCCTCTAACCAATACTCAGCTACATTCGGGGCTACACCAGATACACCCATGAAAAGTTTCGCTCCGTTGGCCCGAAGTCACTCAAAAATTGATCCACCACCCACAGACCCAGTACTTGCTCCAACTACTCTCTCCAACACTCGGAGCATCACTTGGGACAAGGCATCGTCCCCTACAACTCGATCCTGAGACCTCGTCTCAGTCACTGGTGATGCTGGTGCCTCCTCAACAGGCATATGACCCGACACTGAAGATCCAGCCCGAGCACTTTCTCAGCCTCTACCACGGCCTCGAGCACCCCTTCCGCGTGCAGCCCTAGTGCTCATATCAATATTGTGTATTATCTGTTTTTAAAAGTCTTATGCATCAGTTCATGATTCAAGTATTTTATAACAGATGTTTTATGACAAAGTGGCAATTTAAAGTTTTTTTTCGTAGATCGGATTCTAGCAACAGTCCTTAGTCTTCTACAGTTTTCTGTTTTCCTACAGTCTTAGCATACCCTAACTACAGAGTTTCAATACAGTACTACTTTCTATAGTAGTTCCTCAACATCACGGTTTATTCCATAACAATAAAGAATATCAAAGAACTTACAGATTTAGCATCAGAGTCTCGGTGTGCCACACTTCCAGTATCATCATTCAAAATTAATCAAATTCTCTTAAAAATCATTTTTTTCAAAAGACCAAGGTTAAGAAAAATTTAGAAACCCTTTAAGAAAATTTCAAAGAAATCAAATTTCCAAAACAATTTAAGTCATTAACATCAATTTTTAAGGGAGAATTTTTTTAAAACCCATACCACAGTCGAGTTTTACAACCTGGCTTTGATACCACTAAATGTAACACCCCAAACTCGGCCTAGATGTTATGATCAGATCTGGCGTGTCACATAGAAGTTACATTTGAAACATAATTGATTTTGTTGAAAACGTTTTGACATAAAGTTGAAAACTCCTTTTAAGTGACAATGTCTTTTGTTCAAATCATTGGCTTAAAAATTACTCTTAGATATTTAATTAGTTATTTAAAGTTTCACGGAAGCCGTTATTGTTAAAATGGAAACGTGTGATTATTTTTGAAAATAATTATTAGTTTTGAAATCCCGATAAACTAATCTAACGGTTTGCAATCATAAAAACAGCACAAATAAAGAAAGTTAAATCGAAAAACCAAATTGGCCTTATTACATAAGTGAAACCCAAACTGAAACTAAATAAAACAAATCCAGAAAGCAGAAACCATGTGGCCACCCCGAGTCCCTCGCAACTCCAAATCTTCTAAGGCTGAGGGTTACCTGCACATTTAAAATAAAAGATGAGTTTGTGAAAACTCAGTGTGTAACTCCCCAACTAACACAGTAATCATACAGGCAGAACAGACTAGGCCAAAGCCCTATGTAGAAAACAAATCAGTCTGGGCCTTAGCCCTATACAGAACAATAGGGGCTCATGCCCATTACAGAATCAAAACAGTAAATGAATGTAAGCCCAACCTAGTCCAACCATCACACCACCCATACCAACCATCACACCATGTAGGGAATAACTCGACCCACCCACCCAGCACACCAATACAAAGCCATGCTACTAATAACAGATAACGTGGCAGTGCCACCAGAATCAGAGTACGTGGTGAAGCCACTGATAACAGAGTTATGTGGCATAGCCACTAAAACAGATCTACCTCCAAATCATACCCAACCCTATGCAGAATGCCATGTCATACATATAATATGTGCATACAGAAGCTTATAATCATCAGTCAACCTATTTCTAGGGGTATAATGGTCATTTAAACAGTCACGGGTAAAATGGTAATTTTACCCTTAGGGGTATTTTGGTCATTAACCAAGTTTTGAAAATCTCGGTACCTAATACGACCACCTGAAAGGTCTTGCGTCGCTTCAAGCGACTTGGACAACCTATATGATCATAACAGTGTTTTTGGACCCAAAACCCATATTGGGCCTACTTGGGCCCACACGCTCGTGTGGCCCATTCAGTCTAGTTTCAAATACAACATCACGTACCTTATAATCCAGTCTAACAACACTCACTTACCAAGTATTTTACCCGTATGGGCTCGTAGGCCCATTGGACACATTTCGGCCCATCGAGGCCCATAACAGCCCAAGTGCACAGAAATGCACACGATAGCCTCTACAGATTTTTCCCCACAATTTGTGGGCTCGATATGCCCCATGTGTGTTCGCATGCTCATGAGGCCTCGAATGCCGACGTTTTGGCATTTTAGCTTTTTGGCTTTTGTCGATTTACACTACGGTAGGGCGTGGTTACACACCTTTATGGCCAAGTCGAGTAACTGCTCACACCACAAAACCTACATTCATACATATTCGGTTAGTTTCATACCTAAACAATCACACACTCTTAATCTCCAAAAACACTCTCTTGCATACCTTGGCCAAAAGAGGTGTAGTTAAAACAAAACACCCAAATTGCTCAACGCCAATCACACGTACCTTGTTACTTAACTGCATATTTAACAGTTTAATAGATAGAACCCATTAAAAAGTAGCCTAAGATCCATAAAAATGATATTTAGGAATCTAGAGCAATCGGCCTATACCCACTGCCCAAGTATCAAAAATACCTTAAAGAAATAGAGAGTTTAATTGTTCTCCCCACACTCAGCGCCTCCTCACTTCGATGAAAAACCTGAACCATTGAACTCACCTCAAAGGGGAAGAATCATAAGTCGATAACCAAGGAATTGAGAGAGTCATGGCTTAGATATTCCCAAGAAAACACACTTGAATCCTTACCGATAGACTGGAACCCTTGTAAAGGCCGAGTTAGTATAACGGTAACAAGGTAAGGAGTGATCGGCTCTGATTGCTAGAGTAATCGCACAATATGCTGAAGGAGGAGTCAAAAAAAGATTTGAGAAAAGATGGAAGCAACAATCAGTTGGAAAGACCAAGCAGAAGGAAGATAAATGAGTAGGGAAAAGACTAGGTTCGGCAAAAGAAGAACTTAAGATTGAGAGAAAAGAGAAATAGGGTTCGGCTAAGAGAATATGATGAAGGAGAAAGTGGTGGTGATAAAATGGCAAGGAGGGGTTCGGCTAAAAGAGAAAGAGAAATATGAGAGGGAGCACAACCAAGGTTCGACTCTAAGAGAATGACCAAAAAAACAAATACCAAAAAAATAAGGAAAGAGAGAAGGAAATTGACAAAGTTCGGCCTAGTGATGGTATAAGATTAAGAGGAAAGGAATTGCAACTATGGCTTCTTGGAAAGAAATGCCCAAATGGTCAAAACAAAGTAAGCTGAAAATACCAAATGCTACCGAAAACAAAACTAGAGAAAGAAAAGAGAAAAGCTTAAAGGCCCTTTCCTAATTTGGCTACCACACTCCCCAAATGCCGAATTTGCCTCATCTAATACCTCAATTCGGCTACATCTTCCCCCTAAGCTCCACTCCTTGAAACACTCCAAGATTTTCTCTATATATCACTCTACCAATAGCTCCTTGATTTACTCTAACCTCTCAATTTGAATTTGATTCAAATTCTCAAGATCGAGTCAAACTTCCATTTCTTACCAAATCCACAACCACCTTGAGGAATTTTCATCTAGCTCCACCGCCTGCCGCCCCTATGTAGCAAAATGATTGCATTTTACTTGCAAGGGGATTTGTTCTCCCAAACTCCCTACATGCTTGTGACGCCACTTGCCACTCCACCAATGGCTCATTTGTGATATGAAGTACCCATAACTAAACTTAAGTCCTACCTGTTAACATCAAAGTTCCCTTAAGCCTAAAAATTAAAATTTTGCCAAAGGTTATAGGCTTGAACCCAGGCCTCCTAAAGGCCCCCCAAACACACTCAAAACATCAATCCAGCACACCCAAACATACAATTTCCAATTTATGTAAAAAATCAAAGACCCTAAAATTTGGGGCGTTACATAGCTTTGGCATCTTATCATAATAATGACATTTCGGGTATCCTTTGGTGTTCTAAGTAAGATAACAGGAAGGATTGGATAGATCATGTTAATAAATTTCTTATTATTATATGCCAACTTACTAAGCTATAATGCTTACTCCCTCCTTTCCATTTCTCTTAGTGTTGTCAGGTTGGCTCGGGGTTGGAGATTGTTGGAGACAGTATCACACTATCAAATGGTAAGTTTCGGGTAATGTCAAACCTTAGGTGTTTACAAGTGAGTGGCACGTATAGAGACTCAGATATTGGTAATATGTATTCTTAAGATTTGGCCAAATATATTGGCTTATATTGCCTCATTGTATAAGGCCATGAGATGTGGCTCATATTGACCTTAAATATGTAAACTTATTTATGCATTCATGTGTTAAGATCTCGTGTGATATAATTAAGTTTGTTTGTCATGAATGGTTAGCAATATATTACATGTATTTGAATTTGTAAATATGAAAATAAATAAGGGTAACAAAAGGGCTTGGAAAATAGCCTAAGTGTTAGCCACACGGGCAGAGACACGACCGTGTGTCCCAACTGTGTGGAAGACACAGCTTAGCGCACAGGCGTGTGACTTGGCCGTGTTCCCCTAAATCTTTGAAAACGTCAAAAATAGAGAGTTACACAGGTGGAGGACACAGGCGTGTCCTGAGCCACATGAGCGTGTGAGACCACACAGGCGTGTATGTAACACCCCAAACCTCGCCCAGACTTTATAGTCATATTTAGAAGTGTCACATTGAAGTGTCTCAAAATCGTGTTATAGTATAACTAGCTTTGTTGTAGAAACCCTTTGTTCTTTAAAGTTTGAAGAAAACATCATTTCACCTATCCTTGGATAATTAGGTTATGAAAGTAGTTTATTTTGGAAAAACATAATGATTGTGGAGGCTTTCTTTGAATTCTCGTTTTTTGTGAGAACGTGATTATTGGAAAATAGATATCTTTCGTAAAACGCGCCCTAGAGCTAACAGATTTTAAACATGCAGATAATTAAACCCAATATTTAAGAAAAATTAAATAGCGACCTTATTACAAACCCAAAATAAAAACTATAATTATAGTAAATAAAACCAAAAACAAAACAAAAGCAAAGTGTGGCTGCCTCTAAGTCCACGTAGCACCGAATCGCCTATGCCTCAGTATTACCTGTACGGTAAAATAAATGGGTGAGTATACGAATACTCAGTGTGTATTCTCGGTAATAACAATAAAATAGTATCAGTCTGGGCTAAAGCCCATTACAGTAACATATCACATTCCATGGGCTTAAGCCCATAGCAGTAACAGTATAACATGCAAGCAGAAACCTACCCAACCATCCGCCACACTCCATCTCCGTCCAACCCATCACTCCATGTGGGGATATAATCAACCCACCCAACCCTACACTCCACAGTATAGTACCGATGCGGCACTATCGATAAAATGCAGTAGTGCTGCTAGAATATTAGGTTATAAGCCACAGAATAATGCATCAAAGCTGCCAGAACAGTACACTTCCTCCAAATACATATATCCCATCCCCCATGCAATGCAACATATTAAATGACATGCTATCATGATACAGGTAACTCATACAAGCATTTCATGATATATAAATTTAATCAGAAAACATACAGAGTCAAAACAGTTGATTTACCCCTAAAGGGTATTTTGGTCATTTTGCCCCCTTAGGGCCATTTCCGTCATTTATTTGTGTGGTCCTTCACATGTGAAGGCCTTTCAGTAGGCCCATGGTTGTCTAGCGACACATGTAGCCAAACAGTCCAGAGATTCGAAAACGGTTTACAACCTATTTTGGCGGGCCCATTCGGCCCGTTTTGGCCCAACTCATAAAATCACTCATGAATGTCATTTTCTGATGTAGGGCCACAATCCATGGCCTCAATCAAACACATGAACGTTCGCACACCCATGTGGCCAATAATCGATTCGTCGGCTTTTTGGCACTTGCCGTTTCGGCATTTCGCCTTTGTATCTAAAAAGTGCGATAACACACCTGTTTGCAAATCACGAGTTAACCACTTCAAACTGAACCTAAAAGTCCAACCAAAACCTTGTTAGCCAATCACCATTTAGGGTCAACCTCTTACCACACTAATCAAAAAATACACCACCTCACCTTGTGCGCACGATCGCTTTGAAAATTCCCACATCTGCCTACTACAATCAATCCTATTCCTTAATCAAATACTGAAAAAATCATACATGTTATTAGCCACAAACAACTATAAGAACATGACTTTAAATCTCAAAAAAAATCATTGAACATTTGGCCAACTACTACTTACCCCAAAATCAATTGTTTGCCAAATAAAATACCTCCTAATCACTATAAATCATAATACAGTGTTATCACTTAGATGGAAAAAAATTGATAACGTATGAAAATATGAAATTCTTAGCAAAATCGGTCCACATGATTTAATAACTTACCTAAGATTAGAAGGCGTCCCTGAAGAAAAAGAGTCAAAGTTCGGCTCTAGCCAAGGCCCCTAGATTCGACCTACACCTATATAGAACAACCGAAAAAAAAAAGAAAAGATAAAGACAAAGGTACAATCGGCCATTATTGAAACTAAAAGGAAGTGGTGATAACAAGTAGGAATATTCGGCCCTCAATAAAGAAAAAAACGATAAGAAGAAAGGAGATGGGAACACATACCAAAATCTACCCTTTCACCCTACAAAATCAAGATGATTCGGCTAAAGAGAAGACAAGAAAAGATAGAAGGAAGTAGTCGGCTATGACACTAGATATGAAACAAATTATGAACGGCTAAAGCAAAGACAAAATAGAAGAGTGAGTGATCCAAAAGTGTATTTGACTTAAGCAAAGTCAAAGAGAAGAGAGCAAATGCAAGATAGTGTCGGTCATTGCTAAGAAAACTAAAGGAAAGAATTCCCATTACCCCCACAATAGCCAAAAAATCATTGCCTACACACCTTAATTTGGTAACAAAAATATACCATTGACCGAATGGCTCCTCAAACACCACATCCGGCCAAAACTTTCCATAAACAAGCCTTTAAAAAAATAGCAAGAAAATAGCTAGCAATCAATCCAAAATTTCAAATAAAACAAAAAGATTAAAGGCACCCCCATGGCTTAACTTTTCCTCCACTAACAGCAGCCTCCATTCACAAAGCCACCGCTTGATTTCAGCAACAAAATCATCTTGCCCGAGCAGTAAAAAAATAACATCCAAAAGCGTCTAGATTGCTCGAACCTACAACCTCTAACACACACCCCTTACACATACACACTTTGCCACTGAACCTGTACAACTTTCATATTAATAACCCCATGCAACAATTTATAAACCTCCAGTCCAGTGTGCTGTACTTTCTAAAAAAAATAACGTTTCTCCCTTTATGTGGTCTCGAACCCTCAACCCCAAGTACACTCAACTCGCCTCCTTGCCAACTTACCGACACTCTTTTCATGACATGCTGCAACCGATTAAATATAAAAGGCCTACTAAACCGTGCCTAAATCTTTTTAAGCCAAAACAATAAAATTTTTCTAAGACCCATGGTCACTCACAGGACCCTTTAAACTCTCCAACCCACTCTTAAATCACTTAATTAACACCCCCAAGAATAAAATCAAAACAAAACAAACAAAATTACAAAATCCAAAAATTTAGGGTGTTATAATTCTACCCTCCTTAAAGAAATTTTGGCCTCGAAATTTAGCTGCTAGAAAAGGTAAGGGTATTGTTGCCAAATCGCCTCCTCAGGTTCCCACGTGGCTTCCTCAGAATTATGATTACGCCAAAGCACCAGTGGAACTGACTTTGTTCTCAGCACTCTCACATCAAGGTCTAAAATTTGAACTGGTTCCTCTTCAAAGGTTAGGTCAGGCCTAACTTCAATTTCCTCAACTGGTACAATATGAGTAGGATCCGAACGATAATGTCTTAACATAGAAATGTGGAACACGTCATGGATTCTGTCCAACTCCAGAGGCAATTCCAGTTGATATGTAATTGGCCCAATGCGTTTCAGTATCTGGTAAGGTCCGATAAACCTAGGGCTTAACTTACCCATACGTCTAAACCTTAATATCTTCTTCCACGGAGAGACTTTGAAAAAGACTAAATCTCCTACAGAATATTCAATCTCACGGCGCTTAAGATCTGTGTACGACTTTTGTCTATTAGAAGCTTCTTACAACCGATCTCGAATTAGTTTCACCTTCTCTTCAGTATCAGATACCAATTTAGGTCCTAAAACTTGCCGCTCACCAAGTTCAGTCCAGCACGTAGGAGTACGACACCTACGACCATACAACGCCTCATACAGTGTCATCTAAATGCTGGATTGATAGCTATTGTTGTACGCGAACTCTGCCAACGACAAGTAATCCTCCCAGCTACCCCTGAAGTCAATCATACAACCTCTCAGCATATCTTCCAAGATCTAAATTACCCTTTCTGACAGCCCATCCATCTGAGGGTGAAATGCAGAACTAAAGCCCAACCTTGTGCCCAGCGCTTCATACAGCTTCTTCCAAAATCTAAATGTAAAATGCAGACCTCTGTCAGATATGATAGACACTGGTACCCCATGCAACCTTACGATTTCTACCACATATAGCTTAGCCAATTTCTGCAGTGAATAATCTGTTCTAACTGGTATAAAATGAGCGGATTTAGTCAGACGATCCACTACCACCCACACTGAGTTTTTCTTAGTAGGCGTTAAGGGAAGCCCACTAACGAAGTCCATGGTCACAGTTTCCCACTTCCAAAGAGGAATTTTCACCGGTTGCAACAGTTCCGAAGGTAGTTGATGCTCAGCTTTAACTTGCTGCAAGTCAGACACTTACCTACAAACTCAGTAACTTCACGCTTAATCCCTGGCCACCAATACAATTCTCGCAAGGTACATCTTGTTTCCACCAGGATGCATAGCGTATGGACTACTATGCGCCTCTTGTAGCAAGGACTGCCTTAGCTTCGCATCCTTCGGAATACAAATTCTGCCACGGAAACATATTACCCCTTCATTATTCAACTCAAAATTAGACTTCTCCTCACTCCCAATCTGTCAGAAACGAGTAATCAATGACTCATCTACTAGTTGCTTATCTTTAATCCTTTCAGTCCACAACAGTCTAACTTGCAGTTCTGCCAATATTCCACCATCATCGAATAGACTTAGGCGGGCAAACATTGCTCTCAATTCTGACATAGCTCTACGGCTCAGTGTGTCAGCTACTACGTTAGCCTTGCCAGGGTGGTATTCGATTGACCAATCATAATCCTTCAATAACTCTATCGACCTTCACTGTCTCAGATTAAGTTCCTTCTGAGTGAGAAGGTATTTGAGGCTTTTGTGATCCGTGTAAATGATACACTTCTCACCATATAAGTAGTGCCTCCAAATTTTAAGTGCAAACACCACCCTTGCCAACTCCAGATCATGAGTGGGGTAGTTTGCCTCATGGGTTTTAAGTTGACGAGATGCATACGCAACTACATTTCCCTCTTACATCAACACACAACCCAACCCAACATGTGATGCATCACTATAGACAGTGAAGTCCTTTCCAGTCTCTGGCTGAATCAGAACAGGGGCTTCGATTAGGATCTTCTTCAACTTTTCAAAACTTTCCTGTTGCTTCTCCGTCCACACAAACAGTACTCCCTTACGCAAAAGTTTAGTTAAAGGTGCGGCTAACAATGAAAACCCCTTCACGAACCGTCTATAGTACCCACCTAGACCTAGAAAACTCCGTATCTCAGATACACTTTTGGGTTGCTTCCAATCCAGAATAGCCTCGATTTCTCGTAGATCAACTCTAATTCCTTCGGCTAAAACCACATGTCCCAAAAATGTCACTTCACGCAGCCAAAACTCACACTTCCTGAATTTGACGTATAACTGCTTATCCCTCAATATCTGCAGAACTACCCAAATATGCTCCTCATGCTCTTCTTCAGTTTTCGAGTATACTAGGATGTCATCCATGAAAACCACCACGAACTGGTCCAGGTAAGGTTAAAAAACACGATTCATTAAGTCCATGAAAGCGGCTGGCGTATTTGTTAGCCCAAACGGCATAACCAGAAACTCATAATGGCCATAGCGTGTTCTAAAAGTTGTTTTGTATACATCCGCCTCCTTTAACCTCAGTTGATGATAACCCAATTGAAGACCTATTTTGGAGAACACCGCAGCCCCTCGAAGTTGGTCAAAGAGATCATCAATCCTTGGTAACGGATACTTTTTCTTTATGGTTAACTTGTTCAATTATCGATAGTCTATACACATGCGCATAGTTCCATCCTTTTTCTTGACGAACAAGATCGGTGCTCCCCATAGAGACACACTAGGTCTTATAAATCCTCTATCCAATAATTCCTGAATTTGAGCCTTGAGTTCAACCAACTCCTTTGGTGCCATTCTATATAGGGCAATGGATACCGGAGCTGTACCCGGCAACAACTCTATTCCGAATTTCACTTCTCGATTTGACAGTAACCCTAGTAGTTCATCAGGAAAGACATCAGAAAAATCCTTAACCGGCCTAATCTCCTTAACAGATAAATCTTTAGACTCTAAATCACTGACATACGCTAAATATGCTTCACATCCTTTTTGCATCAATTTCTCAGCTCTCAAAGTAGAAATCAAATTGGATAGATAGTCACCATGTTCACGAATGACCACCACTTTAGTTCCCTTAGATGCCTTCAAAACCACCCGATTAATAGCATAATCTAAAATCGCCTGAAGCTGCACTAACCAATCCATTCCTAAAATCAGATCAAATTTACCAAAAGAAAGTTCCATTAAGTCCGTTAGAAAAGTTTCTCCCTGAACTTCTAAAGGTACCTCTTTAAACAGCCTATTTACTTTCACTATCTCTCCTAAAGGGCTCAATATAGTAATCTTCCTAGTAGTAGCTTCACACATCACACCTAACTTCTCAGATACAGTACAAGCAATAATAAGTGTGTAGACCCCACATCAATCAAAGAAGTATAAGGTAAGCCATGAATAAGGAACGTACCAGTTATCACATCTGGTACATCCCTGTCATCGCCACAGCGTGCAGCATACACTAACGCTGGGTGCCTCGCCTCTGCAATACAGCACCTCTGCCAGGAGCCCCACGACCGCGTCCCATACCATTCCCGCCTCTAGCCTGACCTCGACCTCTAGGCGGCTATTGACCACCCTTAGTGGCTACGCACTACCCACACTAGCTGTTTGCATCTGCTCTAGCCTACGCGGACAATCTCTGATACGGTGTTCCATCGATCCACATCTCAGACAGGCTCCAGTCTTCTTCCAGCACTCCCCAAAATGGCTTTTCCCACAAGCATTACAGGCTTGCAGTCCAGCATTAACAGTAGGGGGCCCAACTCTAGCTAGCCCTTCATACCTGGTCCTCTTCACAGGTCTTTGAGTATAATTAGAGTGCCCCACACTTCTCTTTGATTTCCCTTTATCCATGTCGCGATTCTGACGTTCCGTCTGTTTCACTTCCTCAGCTATCTTGGCTTTATCCACTAACACAGTAAAGTTTCACTCCCTCTGTGGAGCTATCAGTACACGGATGTTGTCCCTGAGGCTATCCTCAAATTGTACGCAACGTTCATGCTCAGTAGCCACAATCCCACGGGCATAACAACTGAGTCAGAGAAATTCTGCCTCGTACTTAGATACTAACTTATCTCCCTACACCAAGTTCAGAAATTCTTTCCTACGAGCATCGACATAACCAGTACCCACATACTTCTCTTGAAACCCAGTCTTGAAAAACTCCCATGTCATCTGCTCCGGCTGAGCTCCTTCCTTCACCGTGAGCCACCATTGGTAGGCTTCATCTCACGGTAGAGAAACTGCACCTTTCAGCTTCTGTTCAGGTGTGCAGTCAAGGTCATTCATGATTCGTTCTGTGGCTTCCAGCCAATACTCAACCACATTAGGGGCTACTTCAGCAATGCCCTTGAAAACGTCTGCCCCGTTAGACCTCAGTCGTTTAGTAACTAACCCCCAGCTCGCAGCTTCGTTATTGGGTCCAGCGACCCTTTTTAGTATCCGCAGCATAGCTTGGGACAGGGCATCGTCCCCAGCCACACGATCAAATGAACCATTCTCAGCTACAGGTGGAGACGGTACTTCTCTGGCTTCCTCATTTGGCACATTTCCCAATGTCGAGGACCCAGCCGCATTACTAGCACGGCCCCTCCTACGTCCTCGAGTAGCTCTTCCTCCTCTGGCACTCATATCGACTCGTATTATCTGACTTAAAAGTTTTATACGTTAACTTATAGTTTTAGAACTTATAGTTTTAGTAATTATTAAGAATGCCTTATGCAAACAAAAGTTTAAAGTATGTTTTCGCAAATCGAGATCACAGTATAGTGTTCAGTTTCCTATAGTCTCAGTCTAACCTATCTAAAGTGTCATTGCGTAGTCTGATGCTTATAACAGTCTCAATATTCAATAAATAAATAGATAACAGTGGTTTAAAACATTTACAGATTTGGTGCCGGAAACTTGGAGACTACACTTACAGTAGTAGAATTTAAAGTTTCCCCAAATGCTTTAAAAAGAGTTTGTAGAATATTAAATTTCGAAGTAAACCCAACTTTTGAAAACATTTTACAGAAATTCAAAAATTTTTGAAATCCCATTCCACAGACGAGTTTTGTAACCTAGCTCTAATGCCACTAAATGTAGCACCACAAACCCAGCCCAGACGTTATGGCTGTCACATTGAAGTGTCTTGAAAACGTGTTATACTATAACTAGCTATGTTGTAGAAACCCTTTGTTCTTTAAAGTTTGAAGAAAAAATCATTTCACTTATCCTTGGATAATCAGGTTATGAAAGTAGTTCAATTTGGAAAAACATAATGATTGTGGAAGCTTTGTTTGAATTCTCGTTTGTTGTGAGAATGTAATTTTTAAAAAATAGATATCTTTCGTAAAACGCGCCCTAGAGCTAACAGATTTTAAACGTGCAGATAATTAAACCTAATATTTAAGAAAAATTAAATAGCGGCCTTATTACAAACCCAAAATAAAACCATAATTATAGTAAATAAAAATTGAAAACAAAACAAAAGCAAAGTGTGGCCGCCTCCAAGTCCACGTAGCATCAAATCGTCTATGCCTCAGTATTACCTGTACGGTAAAATAAATGGGTGAGTATATGAATACTCAGTGTGTATTCCCAGTAATAACAATAAAATAGTATCAATCTAGGCTAGAGCCCATTACAGTAACATACCACATTCAATGGGCCTAAGCCCATAGCAGTAACAGTATAACATGCAAGCAGAAACCTACCCAACCAGCCGCTACACTCCATCTCCGTCTAACCCATCACTCCATATAGGGATATAATCAACCCACCCAACCCTACACTCTATAGTGTAGTACCGATGCAGCAGCAGTGCTGCCAGAATATTAGGCTATAAGCCACAGAATAATGCAACGAAGCTGCCAAAACAGTACACTTCCTCCATATACATATATCCCATCCCTCATGCAATGCAACTTATTAAATGACATGCTATCATGATACAGATAACTCATATAAGCATTTCATAATATATAAATTTAATCAAAAAACATACAGAGTCAAAACAGTCGATTTACCCGTGAAGGGTATTTTGGTCATTTTACCCCCTTAGGGGTATTTTCGTCATTTGACAGTATAGTTATTCGTATCTGAAGGCCTTTCAGTAGGCCCATGGTCGTCTAGTGACACATGCAGCCAAACAGTCTAGAGATTTGAAAACGGTTTACAACCCATCTAGCGAGCCCACGGGCCAATTCGACCCATTCGGCCTGTTTCAGCCCAACTCATGAAATCACACATGAATGTCGTTTTCTGATGTAGGGCCATAATCCATGGCCTCAATCAAACACATGAACATTCACACGCCTATGTGGTCAACAATCAATTCGTCGGCTTTTTGGCACTTGCTGTTTCAGCATTTCGCCTTTGTATCCAAAAAGTGCGAGAACACACCTGTTTGCAAATCGTAAGATTAACCCCTTCGAATCAAACCTAAAAGTCCAACCAAAACCTTGTTAGCCAATCGCCATTTAGGGTCAACCTCTTACCACACTAATCAAAAAATAAAGCACCTCACCTTATGCGTACGATCACTTTGAAAATTCCCAAATCTATCTATTACAATCAATCCTACTCCTTGATCGAATACTGAAATAATCATACATGTTATTAGCCACAAACAACTATAAGAACATGACCTTAAATCTCAAAAAAAAATCATTGAACATTCAGCCAAATACTACTTACCCCAAAATCAATCGTTTGCCGAATAAAATATCTTCTAATCACAATCGATCATAATACATTGTTATCACTTAGATGGAAAAAATTGATCACGTACAAGAATACGAAATTCTTAGCAAAATCAGTACACAAGATTTAAATACTTACCCAAGATTAGAAGGTGTCCCTAAAGAAAAAGAGTCAAAGTTCGGCTCTAGCCAAGGCCCATAGATTCGGCCTACACCTATATAGAACAACAGAAAAAAAAAAAAAAAGACAAAGACAAAGGTACAATCGGCCATTATTGAAACTAAAAGGAAGTAGTGATACAAGTAGGAATATTCAGACCTCAATAAAGAGAAAAACAATAAGAAGAAAGGAGACGGGAGCACATACCAAAATCTACCCTTTCACCCTACGAAATCAAGATGATTCGGCTAAAGAGAAGACAAAAAAAGATAGAAGGAAGTAGTCGACTATGACACTAGATATGAAACAAATTGTGAATAGCTAAACCAAAGATAAAAGAGAAGAGTGAGTGATCCAAAAGTGTATTCGGCTTAAGCAAAGTCAAAGAGAAGAGAGCAAATGTAAGATAGTGTCGGTCATTGCTAAGAAAACTAAAAGAAAGCAATCTGATTACCCCCACAATAGCCGAAAAATCCTTGCCTACACATCTTAATTTGGTAACAAAAATATACCATTGACCGAATGGCTCCTCAAGTCCCACATCCGGCCAAAACTTTCCATAAACACGCCTTTAAAAAATAGCAAGAAAATAGCTAGCAATTAATCCAAAATTTTTAATAAAACAAAAAGAATAAAGGTAACCCCACTGCTTGACTTCTCCTCCACCGACAGCAGTCTCCATTCACAAAGCCACCGCTTGATTTTAGCCACAAAATCATCTTGCCCGAGCAGCATAAAAATAACATCCAAAAGCGTCCAAGTTACTCGAACCTGCAACCTCCAACACACACCCCTTACACACACACGCTTTGCCACTGAACCAGTATGACTTTCATGTCAAATACCCCATGCAACAATTTATAAACCTTCAGTCCAATGTGTCGTGCTTCCTAAAAAAATAACGTTTCTCCCTTTATGCAATCTCGAACCCCCAACCCCAAGTACACTCAACTCACCTCTTTGCCAACTTACCGACACCCTTTTCATGACATGCTGCAGCCGATCAAATATAAAAGGCCTACTAAACCGTGCCTAAATCTTCTCAAGCCAAAACAATAAAATTTTTCTAAGACCCAAGGTCACTCACAAGACCCTTTAAACTCTCCAACCCACTCTTAAATCACTTAATTAACACCCTCAAGCATAAAATCAAAACAAAACAAAACAAAATTACAAAATCCAAAAATTTAGAGTGTTATAGTGTGACTCTCCAAAATATGGAAATTATATTTGTGTCTCAAAAGTTTTAAAAGTTATCGGTTTAGTCTCGAACTATTACCAGTGTATGTTTTGGGCCTCGTAGGTCCGTATATGGGACATTAAGATGGAAATTGAAAATTTTTAAATTTGAACGAGAATTTATGGCCCGTTTAATGAGTTTAAGTATATTCAAGTTCGGTAACGCCTCGAACCCTATCCCGACGTCAGATACGGGCCAGGGGTGTTACATTGTTAATGCTCATACTTTCAACCATTGCATGTAACTCCTAAACAAGTCAAGTTTTTGTATTTTTTTTATGTTTTTGAGATCGTTGTAGCTTAATCTAGCTATCTCGAGTACTAAATCATAAAACTATCAAAGGTTTTAAAAGTTTTCATTGATTATTTTTTAGGCTTTTTATGTTTAATGGTAGTATTTGAAGCTTTCAAATGTAATAGGATTAATTTGTAAAGTGAAATTCGTTAGTTTTGAGTTTAGGAACTAACTTCAAAATTGACATGAAATTTCTATAATTATGAATTTAGACAGATATAAAGGTATGAAATTGAATCATAATGAAAAATGGGGCTTAAATGTGAAATTTATGATAGTTTTGGTTTTAGGGACTAAATTGAATAAAATAAAAACCTTAGGAAAATTGTCTAGAATGAAATTAAGTTATCATATACCTTGAATTCAATGTTATAAGGTAATTGGCACTTATTATTGGCAATGAATTATTATAGATTGGGAAATCAACCGAAAGTTAATCGAGAAATAGGAGAAATTATAGATTAGTCCCTAACACTTTGTAGTTGGCGTTTTCCATGTAAGTTCATATGGGACTTATTTTATTAATCCATAATATGTTTGTGTTATATTGTGTAATCTTCTAGTTGTATTATTGTGATTATAATGTTTGGCATCAAATGGACTCAACTGTAAAATATAAATTAAATGATAAATTTGAATACGTATATGTTATTGAATTGATGTGATCAGCTATGTAATTGAATGGTATGTATGTGATGGTGTTATAAAGTTTAAAATGTATATGGATTTTTATTCGATATATGAAAAGTGTGGATACAGTTACAAGATTGAAATGATACAGAAACTGTAACGGTGCCTAAATGAATTTAGTAAATTATTAGAATATGAATGGCATAGCATTAAGGTTCAAAAGGTAATCAAGCATTGGTCAGGGATTTCTTTATCGATGGCTGAGATCCAACATGTGTTGTAGATTTTTGACAGTTTGAATGAACAGCATCAAATAAAGTTTATAAAAGTAAACCTAACCTATAGCTTGTGTGAGTAGCTTAAATATCACAGCTTGTGTGAGCAAATTCAAGTATCACAACTTGTGTGATAAAACCAAATATTATTTATCAATGGCTGAGATCCAGCACATATTGTAGATTCTAGACAACTTGAGTGAGCAGCATTGAATAAAGCTTGTATAAGCAAATCAACTCTACAATTTGTAGAATTAAATCAGTTTTGTGTATCCGAGTTCAATATTCTTTAATTCTCTGAGTGAAAATAGAAAGTGAAACGGAAAATGAAATGGATTAAATTGTGGTACATGAATGAAAATAAATATACATGTATATGTTTACAAATAAGTTATGAAATGGCTATTACATGTTATGAAATAAGTTGTTAAAACATGCATTTGATTATGTATTAAATTCATATCATGTAAACTCCAGAGCTCACACTATCCAGCTTCTGACTCAGTAGACTTTTGAATCATTCTAGAACAGGTTATGTGGCATGTGTCTAGGTTTTAATGTGAATAAGTGTTTATTTTGGGATGATAGTGAAATGATTCATATACATATAATGTTTCTCTTGAATGTGCGTATGATATGTATATAGGTTTGATGTGTATAAGAGTTTACTTGGAAGGAGGATGACTTTGATCCTTAAAAGACATTTGAATTGAATGCTCAATTTGTATGTTATAATTGAGTGCAAAGGTAATACGGTAAGTTATGATTGAAGCATTTGAATTGTTAAATTTTTTTATACAAATGGTAATAATGTGATGGGAATGATACCTAATTGTTTGATAGTTTATTTTGATTTAAATGATCATTATGCATTGGTGCCATTGAGGCATATTGGTTAGTTGATTTGGAAGTTGACATATGATATGTTTAAGTGCATGATGAATATTTTGAGTCTTACTAAGTCTATGAGATTACATGGATATGGTAGCTTTAAGCTTGGATAATGCTTGCATTTAGATGGTTTTAGTGAATTTGAATATGCATTAATGGTATTGTATCAAGACAAGTGTTAAGATATTGAATTGCATCAATTAAATGGGATATTGGTTGAATTTTGGAATTTTAAAGGTGATTGATAAGTAATGCTTGAGTAATTGATGAATGCTTAGGTTGTTATGATAAGTAAAATGACCATTTCATGTGAAATAGCTTGAATGGTCTTGTGGTTGGTTAAATAGATGTTTTGCTATGTGTTTAGATTGATTTTGTGCAGGTTTGAATGCCCTTATATGTATCGTTTGAGCCTTTGGTTTGTCTTGACAAGAAATTGGCACATAATGTCATATTTTGTACTATACGACTTGTCCACACAGCCAAGTGTCCACTGAAAATTAGGAAGCATTGAACCCACACAATTTCCAATTGTCACACAGGCTGGCCACATGCTCGTGTGAGTACTATAGATTTTGTCATTTAAGTTTCACAGTGCTTCAGAGAGTTACATGGCCTAGACACACAATCGTGTGACCCCTATTTTGCATGATTACCTTTAACTTTAAAAAATGTTGTAAGTTGATCCTTGATTGTTCTCGGGTCAATTGTAGAGCTTTCTTAAGCTTGACTTAGACTCAATTTTGTTTGTTATGCATGATATATGTAATAATTACATGTTATTTGATATTTTTTGTAACAGCCTGGTTTTGACCCTATTCAGAACGGTGGTTTCGAGACCACGAATTCGAGTCAGAAAAATATTTTAATATTATTTTTGGTGTTTACGATATATGATTATGCATGTGTGAGAATTTCGTGAGCTAATTTTATCGTTTGGGTATTTAATTTGACAAAAGGACTAAATCACATGAAATGCAAAAGTGGTGGTCTAATTGTTAGAAGTGTTTAATGAATAAAGAAAGAAACATGTGGGTCATTGCATGTCAAATACACCATTTTTAATTGTGGATAGATAATGATGGACAAAAGATAGTGGAATTTTAATGGAATGATAAAAGTTATATTATTAAATTATATGTTATTATATATTAAATAAAAGAAAACCAAATTTCCACTCATCTTTTCTTCTTCATTGCTGAAAGTTAACTAAAAATATAAAGTTCTTGAGCTTAGAAGCATTCGACCCTTACATGTCTTGATTGAGGTATGTTTTGAGCTCGATTTTTGATAATTTTTATGTTTTTGAGATCGTTGCTTAGTAATCTTCAAAACCCAAGCTTTGATTTTTTATTTTGATGAATATTTTTAATTTTGCCATTGATGAGAGCTTGTGATTTTTATGGTTTGATGATGAATTATGGAAGATACGGATTGGGTTAATATATATTGTAAAGGATTTTTTGATGATTTTGAGTAATTAGGACTTAATTGCAAAAATAAACATGTGGGGGACTAAAATGTGAAATTGGTGAAAAATATAGGCTCATTTGGGCACTAGGGGTATTCGGCCTACTCTAGATGTGATTAATTTTGCATAAATTTGTGTTTTGTGCATTAGGGACTAAATTGTAAAAATTGTAAAAATTAGGGGTAAAATGGTAATTTTCCCATTTATGTGTTTTGGACTAAATTGAATGAAAATATGTTTGAATGAGCTTAATTTGAATATGTTTAGATCAAGAATTAAAGAAATTGGAATTGGATCGGGGAAAAACTAAAGTTGTCGACTAGTCGTCCCATTTCGTTTTACATTGTCCGAGGTAAGTTTATAAGCAAATATATGTGGTTAAATTTTTATATATGTGTGTGTGTGTGCAATTAATAAAAAGTTGTAATAATATGAGATAAACATAAATCGGCATTGAGTAATGAAATTAATTTAAGTTTTATGATAAGGTAATGAATGATTTCTAGAATTGAAAGTGGTGACATAAGCTATACATATTAAAATGTTGATTAATTATATATTAGATTACAAGTTACATTCGGCTACTAAGATATGTTTATGTATGTAATGTTAAAGTATGAATCATGGATATATATATATATATATATATGTGTGTGTGTGTATATTTGATTATATGATGATATTGTAATTTTGGGTAGTGAATGATAATTTTGTTAATGAACTTATGTTATGTATGCTCTGACCTATTTAAAGTTTATATAAGGATGTATATGAGGCATTGACATGTAAATCCTGATATATGGGATTATCCGAATGTTTTACCCAATTTCAAAAGATTCAGCGGGCAAAGACAAGTTGTGTTCAAAAGAGTGAAACGAGTTAAATGGCCAGGTATGAATTAAGTAGTTGCCTGTTAAAGATAAGGTAAGTAAGTACTTGGATATTTGTTTTAAATCATGTACGATGATAATGAAAGATATACGAGTATGTAGTAGGTGTATTTGGCTTGTGAATAATTAATTTGTGTACCATTGAAATGCTTCTTTTAAATATGTGCATATATAATGTGGGTGTATTCGGCCTTATAATATAAATATGTATGTGCTTGTTATTCTTTGATCTATAAATATATGCAAATAAAGGTATGGGTAATAGTAATGATAAAGGTATTCGGCTTGGAAATTGAATGATATCTTATCAAAATATGTATATGTACACTTGGCCATGAATAGTTTATATGTGAAAATATTTATTAAATATATGAAATTGTAAGCTTAAGGTATTTTAGAACATATGGATGTGTGTGTATTTAGTTATATAACGATATTTTAGTTTTGAGAGTGGAATGATAATTTGCTACCTTAATTATGTGAGCATTCGGCCAAGGTTGTATTTGTATGTGAAAATTTTTATTTATGAAACTTGTTAGTTCAAGACTAATTATGGTAAGGATAATATATTTTGGTTTAGCTTAATTGAGTTGATTATTTCATTAAATTGTTATTTGTTTATGGCTTACTAAGCTTTCAAAGCTTATTCTGTCTGTTATTCCTATGTCTATAGATCTTCAGAGTTTTGCTCTAGTTGAGAGTTGGGGAGATGTTATCATGGTATCCAGTTCTTGTTTCGGCAAATAAATGTTTTAAGGTATAGTAATGTGGCATGTATAGGTTGGAACATTTTTTTTTAATGTTAAATGTTGGGTTATGTAATTAGCCATGCGAAGAAATGGCTTATTATCTTTATTAAGGTTAATTCCTATGTTCGAATTTGATGATGGATATACTTGTTTGTTTGGGTGAATTGATGATGTGGTATTTTAGTAGTTGATTTAGTTGGCTTTTAAGTTAATTAGTTAATGAAATAGATATATGCAAAAAGGGATGTTTTAATTTATATTTAGTACATACAATGAAAAGAAATATGTGGTTATTGATTAAATATTCGAATAAAATGAGACTTGATGATCATATGATTGAACATTGGATTTATGAAGTAAATGGAATATAGTATTGATGTTTGTTAGCTTGTTTTGAAATTAAATTAAGTAAATGCTATCGAATTGGTTGAATTTCAAAGCATGATTCGTAAATGTGTTATTGTAGTAAAGATTGATAAACTTTGAATTGGTTATGTGATTTAAAATATGCGAAATTGATTTGCATAAAATAAGAGAAGGGTTACTATGTGAGTTTGAAAACTTGCGTAAAGGAATTAAGATAGCTTTGTGCAGGAAATGTATTAAATGGCCGTGCTTTACTGTGTTTTGATCGGTAATGCCTTGTAACCCTAATCCAGTGACGGATACGGGTTAGGGGTGTTACATTTTTGAATTTATTTTTTCATGTAAATGTTTCGTTAATTGTTGTAGCATTCCTATAACTTGGGTTCGGCGACCGAACTGGATGAGGGATGTTGCAGGAGGAGTCAATCGTTGTGGTCAAAAAATCACTTGTCACTCTCCTAAAATACAAATACCCTAGCGAAGAAGTCGGTCGTTGTGGTCAAAACGCCACTTTCGTCACTCTCTCACTATACAAATTCTCTTAGTAGAGAAATCGATTATGGTGGTCAAAACATCATTTCCGTCATTCTCCCAAAATACAAATACACTAGCGAAGAAGTCAACCATTTTGGTCAAAGAGCCACTTTCATCACTCTCTCATAATATAAATTCTTTTAATGAAGAATTTTATCATTGTGGTCAAACATCACTTCTGTCACTCTCTCAAAATATAAATACCATAGCAAATAAGTCAACTATTATGGTCAAAACATCACTTTTATGGCTCTCTGAGAATATAAATTATTTTGATGGAGAAGTCGACCGTTGTGGTCAAAACATCACTTCTGCCACTATCCCACAATACAAATACAACATCACTTCTGCCACTATCCCAAAATACAAATACGCAGTAGAGAAGTGACCATTGTGCCTAAAACGCCACTTTCATCACTCTTTCAAAATACAAATTCTATTAATAAAAAAGTCAACTATTGTGGTCAAAATTCTTTTAATGGAGAAGTAGACTGTTTTGGTCTAGACATCACTTTTGTTGCTATCCCAAGATACAACTACTCTAGCGGAGAAGTTGACTGTTGTGGCGAATGCATCACTTCTGCCATTCTTCCAAATACATATCCTCTTCGTGTAGAAATTGATTGTTGTGGCCAAGTCACCACTTTCATTACTCTACCAAAATACAAATTATCTTAATAGAGATTTTGATTGCCGTAGACAATATGTCATTTCCATCACTCTCCTATGTGCAAGTACATTTAATGGAAGAGTCGACCATAATGGTCAAAATGCCACTTCCTAACTCCCCAAAATACAAATTCTTGCACAAGAAACTTGACCATTGTGGTTAATGTGCCACTTCTATTACTCTTTCTAGATACAAATTCTCTTAATAGGGAAGTTGATTGTTGTGGTCGAAGCACCACTCTCACACTCTACCATAAACAAATCAAGTCATGTAATGTGAGATAAAGGTAATCAAAATAAAAGGCCTAAAAGTCAGTTTAGATCTCCTTTTACCTCCAATGAGGTGCAATGGGAGGGTCGAACATCATTTTGCTTCCCTTTGGATAGCAATGGTGCGGTATAATTGAGTAGACACACCCATAATTTTTAACTGGTGCTTTTAGGTCCTGTGAAAAGATTCATAATCAGTGGGCTTTTTCATGTCCATTATAACCTCAGATTTATCTTTTGCTTTTCCTTTTTCTTTTTAATCATTCATCTTTTAATCTAAACTTTTTTATCCATGTTACAAAAATCAGTTGATGACTATATTTTTTCTTTCTTTCTTCTAATTATAAAAATTTTGAACTTATTTATTTAAATGTTTTCACTTACAATATTTATTATTAATTATGTAAATAATTATATTTATAAATACAATAAAAACATAAATTAATTTATATAATATCTTCAATAATCATTTTAAATTCTTACATTACTGCTATAGTTGTGTATGGATTTTAATCTCATTGCTATAGTACTTAATTTCATCTCTACCATCATGAAGGCTACAAAAATTCATTGCCTCAGCAGATAATTCCCCGGTTACTTTTTACTAGCGTTTTTTATTGTGAAGATACGGTAGCTTAAGGTAAATCCAAAATTTTCAGTCGTTAAAAGGATATGTGATGAGAAGAATCCTAATCTCACAAGGTATTATTGTTTCACTTTCTTTTTAGTTCAATATTCAAAAATGGGTGTTAACATGGTTTTTTTTTCTTCGGCTTTTTCTTAATTAAAAGAGGCTGCGGAGAGCTTAAAGTGTGATTAATTAGAATTTAGTAGGACACTCTTTTGACATTAATTACAGGTACATCTCTCAATTGCTATATACCTTTATAAATTTATATATGCCTTCTGTCGTGGATGGTGAGGAAAAAAGCGCAAGTGAAATTATTTATTTTTTGTTGGGGTTAAATTGTTTTATTTCCTATTTTTATTTACATGTATTTAAGGATCTATGGTAGAATAAAAACATATCTATCTTTTCTAGAGTTCTAGGTCTCTCTCTAAATGAGATTTAAAGGTTTTAGTCTCCCTTCCACAAGCCGATTATCAATCACCATAGATCGTTCTGGGAATAGTGATAAAGGAAACCTAATCACTTTCTATAATATCGCTAAAACCCCCCGAGTCGAAAATAATGTTAGTACAAGTTGCCATGAGTTAGAATTTTCAAAAGAAATTATATAAGAATTATTATTGTTAGTAGAGAAGGCAATTGGATACAGGAAGAAATTGAAAAGAATTGGGTATTGAGAGAAATAAATTCGAGGTATTGATTAAATTGTAAAAATATGAAAAATTTTAAAGGTCAAACTGTAAATATTCAAAATTTGAGGGATTAGAATGTAAATATAAGAAAATTAAAGGACCAAAAGTGAAAATAATCCAAAGTTTCTTGTGACACAAAACTGGTAAGCAGGTACCAAATTGAATAAGTGGGGAAACATGAGGGACTAAATCAAAAATTTACCAAATAAAGTAGTGATTCAAGGAAAGAATTGTAGAAAATAATTAGGGTAAAATAGTCATTTCTCAAATAGAATAGTTATCATGATAATTATGGGCTAGGTATTAAGATTTGATTAGATAAAATTATTTAATATTATTTTATTAATATCTTTATTAATTAAAGTGAATATAAAAAGAATAAAGATGAAGAAAGTTCTTCATCCTTCCCATTTGTTTCCAACGTGCATAAGAAATGAAGAAGAGAAACTTTCTTTTTTTTCTACAATTTAATCATTTTCCATAAAATTCACCTTTTTCACTCAAAAATCTTAAGAATTTCCACACCCACCAAAAAGGAAAAGTGAAATAGAGACATTGGAGAGTTAGAAAATCATCTTGGAAGAAAGAAATTGGAAGTGAAACTAGAGAAAATTGTGAAAAAAGTGAAGAGATTAAAGAGACAATATGAGAAATTCAAATATTTCTGATAGAATTTATATTTAATTGAAGTAGAGACATAAGAAAATAATTTTAGTGTGAGTTTTGATGATGTATTTGATGTATTCATGAAGTAGAAAAAGAGGAGAAATAATGGAATTATTGGAAACAAAGTGAAGATGGTGACAAAAGTAAGGAAGGAAGAGAATTAAACGCAAAATAGTGAAATCCTAACAAAAGATGTGAAACTGTTATATTAAAAATTGTGATTAAATTAAAAACATTTGTATTATTATTTAATTTGAAATTGATTAAAGTATAGTGAAAATATCAATTTAATTTAAATTTCAAAGTAAACTACTGTTGTGTAATGAAAATATGGAACAAGGGATTAAATTGAAAAGTGTAAAAAAATTTGTGTAAAACGAAATAATAGGATAAAGAGTTTAAATGAAATGTTAAGTGTGAGTGAGTAAATACAAAGTTATATTGAAGAGATATTATAGTGGTTATGAAATTTCGTAGGACTAAGAATTAAATTGTAAAATATTAAAAAGTGGCTATGTGTTCTAAAATATTGTAATAAATATGTGTGAAGCAATTATGGCAGTGAAATGAATATAGAAGTGAAAATATAATGATTATATGTTAGCAAGGACTAAATTGAAAAGATTGTAAAGTCAAGTAAAGTCAAACAAATGCAAAGAAGATTAAATAACAAAATGACCAAATTTTGATATGTGTAATAAAATATTAATGGAGAATTTTAATTAAGTGTTTATGATAGTAAGTTTCAATACTAAGTGAAATTAAAGTGATATTTCAGTAAATATTATATTTTTTGAAATTAAGATTCAATTGCAAATATGTAAAACTGACATGGGAAATGTAACAACACTTTGATAGTAGATATGAAATATTATAAGTCTATTACATATTCCATGTGTCAAAGAAACAGTACTATAGTGTTTATTGAAATTCTATAATAATGACTTAATTAAACAGAATGCAAAAGTATATAAGTTATGTTCTTAAATGTAAAAGTGAAGATAATTTTGATATATTTTCTTAAGTAGATAAGATGTGAACTAGTGAGATATATATGGCATTGAATTAAGAAACTTTCAACACGCAAATTGAAAGTGAAACTTTTGTGCAATTGATCATAGCACTTCAATGCAATTGACAACGACACTCCGGTGCAATTGAAAGTGGCACTTTGGTGTAAATTTGTAATTGTTTTGCATATCTTATATGTTCTATTGAGTCTATTGTAGGTAAAACAAAAAATGTTGAGTGAAATTGATCATAGTGAATCAATAAGTGAAATGTGGTAAGATTGTAAATGAAAATATATGTTTAATGATTATTTAGATAAACTCGTGTTATATTTAAATTATTGATATGTTAAATTTAATAAAAGTTGTAAGTTTAATACTTTTAATACTTGATGTACTTACTAAACGTTTATAAGCTTATCGCATTATTTTTCAACGTATACGTAGTAGAAGTTTGAATTGAAAGTAAAGAAACAATCTTATCTCATCATATCGCATCTCAAGGCTTGGGGGGGTATGGTTTTGATATTTTAGTAATAGATTATGGAATTTACATATGTTAAAACAAAGTATGTGTGTAAGATTTCTAATGAAAATACTTGACAAATTTTGATTAAGTTATATGTTGAATTATATGAGGCTAAAGGATGGAAATGGGCATATGAGAATGATATATTAGTTGTATTGATTGAAATGTGGTATATGAACATTTTTTAGGGTGTTGTGAATTAATACATATGAATTTCATAAAAACAGAATTCACGTCACGACATTGGATCTTTGACATCGTGACAAAAAATGGATAGTGAATGAAATCATAACTTGAAACCCTCGAAGTTGCAACGTTAAATCGATAGTTTATTAAATTTTACACTTTAATCCTTATTCGACTTTAGGTAATTAAAAGAACTTTTGTAAGCCCATATAAAATTTGGATATAATTATAAAGCATATTGTAAATGCGCAATGATTTTAACATGTATGAATTATTGAAAAATTAAAATAATTAGTCGTAGTTGCTCCGATAACGGATGTGACATATTATAACTCAAACCGACAATCAAGTCAGATATAGGTGCTACACTTCCAATGTTCCCGTTAATCGCCTAATAACTTGACCATATTCCCGTGTTCTTAACACCTTCTAAAACTTTTGCTTCTTTAATTGTTTCTCTTGAAAATAACTAAACAATACTTCTTTTCTTTTTCAAGAAATGATTGTTCCGAAAACTAGCTTGATCCTGTGCACAAACTTACTAGTAGGTTAGAGTTTGAAATTTTAGTTTAGATTTGTTCATATATTTTAATTTGATTATTTTTAATTCAAATTTTAAAATTTTAATCCAGACCAAACCACAATCACTAAATTTAATAAGTTGTTCTATTTTTTAAATCTTATGCCATGTGAATTTTATATTTTCCACTATTATTAAAAATCAATTAATAGATATAACAGTTGTAGTTTGTTTCAAAACAAATTTTAAGTTTTGAAAAACATGGACTAAAAATAATCAAAATAAAGAATATTGACTAAATCTCTAACTTTACGCAAATACAGAAGCAAATACAGAAGAATCAAAGTGCAAGTACTCACAAAGAACTACAACGATTTAATTTATTATAGCACAAATCAAGAATTGTCCAGACTACAGACTAACAAAACTACAATCCACACGCAGCAATAGCTTATGATAGGACTTAGAGATCCAAATAGATTTTAACCGAACAAATTTAGTTACAACCAAGACTAAAATTTTAAAATTAAAAAAAAAAAAAAAAAAAAACTAAACCCACCGATTTCACAAATTGGATGCTGTATCGCCGTGGGTTTAGTTCTTCTTTTTCTAGGATGTGGGGTCTTTCATTTAAAATCACTCATATTTACTAAAAACTCAAATTATGATGACATATTTACTGGGTGTTCATCCTATGAAGGAATAATGGACTCAACTTTCTAATGTACGAAATTTAATATATAATAACAACAGTACAAATTCATTGTATTGGAGTTGTAATCGTTTAAGGTTGATTTGCACAAGAAACTGTGTACCCAAACACCTGAAGAGTTTAGGTGATTTTCTTAATTACTAAAGACTTGTTGAATATCGCCTATATAGTAACACTTCTGAAATCATTGAAAAACCAGTTTAATCATCAAGAATGTCAGCTATTTTGCTAATAAAACTCAAGAAATTGTTATGATTTCAGAAACCAAATCCTAAGCGACCACAGAATGCGGCACTTGGGCACCCCCGAAATCCAGAGACCGACATTCCATGAATCCATTCTAGCCATACATAATAATTAAAAGAGTTTTTATATCTACATATGTACAACATAATACTTTCAGAGTTACAGATATATATAACCTGGGATGGCGTGCAAGCAGGCATCATGACAGTATCTCATCTTGTAAAAGAATTTCATAAATATCTGTCCTTAAATTCAATTCCTTTTCCCTCATTACTTCTTGAAGATCTGACAGCTCTTTTGCGGTTAAGATGGAGTTCAATTTGAGAAAACCATCTAGCCAAAGCTTTTTTGACCTGCCAATTATTATTACATGTTATGGAACAATAGTTAACACAGATAAATGAACCTACATCATATCAAGTTTAAAATGTATTCCAAGTTGCAATTAACAAATGCAAGCCAAAACATTTAGTTGGCAAGTTTAAACAACATTGTAACAAAACATATCATACTCAACAACTTTGTTCCTTCTTTCTTACGTGCCTGATACATACCCACCCAAAACATGTAAGCCAACTTCTTGCAGCAATTATCAGACTTATTTTTCCTGATGTATATACCATATTCCCAGGCAAGTCTCATATAAATGTTCGTGCATACCCACTTATAGTAACTACCCATAGTAATGTTCATTTATTTCCAAATCAAAAGATTTTTTTTCAAGTATTTTACCGAAAAATAACCAGAACCTAGTAACAAGCACAACCCTACATCTTCCGCCAACTCTCCTAGTAAAATTCTTTGTCTGTTGGCCCTCTCTTTTCATACCATATCACCGCTAGTTTACTCATAAATTGGAGAAACTACAAAATCACTAAAGCAGATTAACTGCATTAATTTCAGATTTTGGTCCCTAAACCTATCTCACAAATAGTATCCATTTAATAGGTTAATTACAATTATAGCTTGTTCTTTCAATTTGATTTATCAGGACATCAAGCGAAAAGTCGCTTACCATGGACAGGCATGAATAGCACGAAAAAATATTCGCCTCGCTGCAGATGGATTGTGGACAACGTTAATCTCATATGCAACATACAATCGCCAGAGTATAACTGAATTATGAAATTTATCGTTTGCTAGTGCCCTCTCAAACAATCCATGGATCCTATGCGGCGAGCCACCCCGACTTATCTCAAATACTAAAGCAAAAAGCCAAACAACTACTGATGGTTTCCTGAAAATATTTACAGAATAACACTGTCAATGTAAGCCATGAAATTTCTTGACAAACCCAAAAGTAAAATGCTAAATCCTTAAAGAAAAAACTTGCTCAAAAATTCCTCATTAAGTCATTTATAGAGAGAGAAATGGAATGTAAAAATAGAATATACATGTTTAAGTATGTAAGTTCACTCATTTATCATGAGTGATCGACAATAAATACACTAAAAAGATTTGAAAATAACATTAAAATTACTGAAGGAAGCTGGCAATCAAAAGGTATAAAAAGGAAAAAGAATATATATGACTATCTCAAATAACAGAGACTATTTAGCATACAATTTGATTTTAAGGTCCAGTTGTGGATGCCTACAGGCACTAGTTAACAAATATTTAATTGCACTTTTAACAATATAGCATTTAATGAACAGCTTGTCAAATTTAAGAAAAAATAGTGCATTGATTGCACTTTTTTTCTATAAAAATATAGCATTTAATGCACTAGTTATCACTTCCCATAATTTTAAACAGCTTTCAGAAAAAGTAAACCTCCAGTAAAAATAGGTCCAATGCAAAAGGTAAAAACTTCTAAAAAATTAAATTAAATTGAAAAGCTTGGCTAAAACAACATATATAGATATCTAGCATATGGATTTTGCTCCCTAAAACAAAAAGCACAACCCTGAACACTTTGAAGAGATATAAGGAAGATGATCTTACTTGTGACAGTGCTCATCAAACATCCACCGTAATTTATTAGGAGTTGTGTAAAGACAGCTGATCTCCACCAAAGCTTTAAAGAGCTCTGGGCTAGATGGATATATTTGCAGCCCCTGTGTGATAGCATCCCAAGCTTTGGACAAAGAAAATTGCTCGCGATGTCTTTGAAGTATCCTAACATAATAGTTTAATAGATATTCTAGATGGTGACTTTGGCATCTTCTTTCTGCAAAACACAAGAATTTAGTTTATTGTATTAAACAAACCATGTAATACTATCAATCAAAATGACAGGGAAAACCTTTGGGCCAACTGCTTCAGTGACAATTTATATATAGTTGATTCAATGTTTCATCTATATATAGTTGTACATATTTTTAAGAAATACATACTTTTGTGAGAGTTTTTTCTCAATACATTAGAGTATTCATCTCTAATTTCATCATGGTATCAGATTTTTTATCTGATTAGCGGGATAATATTTCCTGATTTTCAAAGTTTGTTCAAAAAAAAAAAAAAAAACCTTAGAAAACCAAAATTGATACTTTCCACCCTAGCCTTATTTTTTTCTCTCACCACCGCTACCATTGGTGTCGGCATCCACTGGCCAATGAAACCCCAGAATCCGGTGACCAGAAGACCCGCGCGAGCCTCACACGCCGTCGCAAGTTACGGTCCCTTTGTTTCACACGCCACGTGTGACCTTCACCTGCTGCCACCATGTTTTTTCCGACGCCGTTGCTGTGCTCACTGCTTATTCTCTTCTAAGTGGTGGTGTTTCTTTGGCTAATTTTTTTTTGTGTGGGATCTCTTTTGTGTTATTTTGGGGTGTTTTTTTTCTAATTTTTTCCAAGCAGATTTTTTGGTATTACATGTTTTTTCCAGCATTATGTCTAAGGACGAGAAGCTCGTGATTCTAACCAATTATCAAGATTTTTCAGGCGACTTGTACCAATGATGCTGAAAATTTCAGAAGATGGTGGAAAAAGAGCGCGTTTTTTATTTCTTAGCTGGGTTGAATAGTGAGTATGATCATATTTGAGTTCAAGTTCTTGGCAAAACTCCTTTCCCTTCTCTTCATAAAGCAAACTCCTATGTACAACAGGAGGAGAGTCGTCGTGTTGTTATGCTCTATAATCCACCTCTTGACAAAGCTAGTCTCATTGATAACCAGGATGGTCCATCAGGTGGTAAGTCTAACAAGAATCACTTAACGTGTGACTACTGTGGTAAGCCTTGGCGCACTAAAGATTCGTGCTGGAAGTTGCATGGTCACCCCACTTGAGGTCGTGGTGGAAAATGAAGGGTAATTCTCAGTCTCAAGCAAATTTGTCAGACTCTGTGACAATAGAGGACAAGTCCACATCTGCCAGGAGTTTTACCTCGAACGAGATTCAACATCTCCGACGCCTCTTTTCTCAATTGAACTCTACCTTAATTGCTAAGTCTAATCATGCAAAATCACGTTCTATTTTAAATGCTTCATCTAATTCTAAATCTTGGATTATTAATTCCAATTTGAGTAGACATATGACAGGGTCAAATAGAAGTTTATTTAACTATACTACTTGTCCACCTAAAGATAGTGTACGAATAGTCGATGACTCCCTTACCTCCATCTCTGAAACAGGTTCTGTTGTTTGTACTCCCAATATCACTTTATCTTCTATCTTCCATGTCCCTAAATTCTCAGTTAATCTTTTATCTGTTAGTACTATCACTTAAGCCTTAAATTGTAAACTTGAATTCTTTCTCAATCGCTGTGCCTTTTAGGACCTCCAGATAGAGAAGATTGGCATTGGTAGATTGTGTGATGGCTTATATGATTTGGATCGATCGTTCAGTATGTCTCAAGCCTTATTTGGAAATAATAAAAATATCAACTAGGAGATAATTCAGTCGTCATTTATTGCTCTTGCCAAGATGTTTCCTATTTTGTTTTCAAGAACTCAATTAGACTCTTTAGTTTGTGATACCTGTGAGTTTGCTAAGCATACAAGAAACAGTTATCTTTTACGTAATAATAGAAGTATTGTTCCTTCTGAGATTATTCATTCGGATGTTTGGGGCCCTACTCGCCTACTTTTTTATCTGGTAATCATTGGTTTCTTACATTTATTAACTATTACACTTGGATAACATGGGTACTTTTGTTAAAGTCCAAAATTGATGTTTTCTCGTGTTTTCGTTCTTTCATAAATTGATTACTACTAGTTTGATGCCAAGGTTATGATTTTGTGAACTGATAATTGAACCCAGTATAACTTTAATGATTATTTAGAATCGTATAGGATTTTGCATTAGACCACTTGTCCAGGTACAAGTGCTCAGAATGGTATTGCCGAAAGAAAAAATGGGCATCTTTTGGAGGTTGCTAGATCACTTATGTTCACTATGAACCTCCCAAGGCCTTACTAGGGGGATGCAATTTTGGTTGTTGTTTATCTCATTAATCAGATGCCTCTTCAGGTCCTTAATTTTAAAAGTCTCGTAGAAACCTTACATGACAAGCCAGATTACCCAACTTCACTGAAGGTTTTTGATTGTGTTTGCTTCATTCATCTTCAACATAGGAGCAAATTGGATACTTTCCCATACAAAAAGGTTACAAATGTTATCATCCGCCATCTAAAAGTATTATGCAAATATGGATGTAACATTTTGTGAGGATAAATCCTACTTTTCTTCATCATAAACATCTCTTCAGGGAGATGTTATTGAAACGAATAGATTATACCTTATTTTGTTACTCTTCCGAGAAAGAATTTAGTTCCAACAGAGACTTTAGTTCAAGAAAAGACTAGTGGACAGTTGTTGGATAGGCATAATTTAAGGACATAAACTAGAAAAAGCAAAAAAGAAGATGTCATCATACAATCTACTTTATGCCCTGACTCTTTACTGTCAGGTGAGTCTACTTTACCTGAGTTTGCTACTGACTTCAAATTACCAATAGCCCAACGAAAAGGTTTTAGAACTTGCACTTTACATCCTATCTCTGACTCTGTCTCTTATGATTCCTTATCCCTATCCTATAGAGCTTTTGCTTTGTCTTTATTCTCTATGTTTAATCCATAGGACTAAAGAGAAGCTATCACTGATCCAAGATGGAATAAGGCTATGATTGAAGAAATGAGGGCTTTAGCAAAAAATAAGTCATGGGAACTGGTTAATCTTCCTGAAAGGTAAAAAATGGTTGGCTACAAATGGGTATTTACTATCAAGTATAAGGCTGATGGTTCAATTGAAATACTCAAAGCCAGATTAGTAGCGCAATGATTTACTCAGACATATAGAGTGGACTATCAAGAAACATTTGCTCCAGTTGCTAAATTGAATACGATTAGGATCCTTTTATCATGTGCAGCAAATCTCGACTGGAACATACAATAGTTTGGGTAAAGAATGTCCTCTTACACGGAGACCTAGAAGAATAAGTGTATATGATAGTTCCTCCACGATTCGAGGATACTCAACAGAAGGTATGTAGACTGAAAATAACCCTATATAGACTAAAGCAATCTCTCAGAACCTGGTTTGACAAATTTAGTAAGGTCATTGTATCGTTTGGCTATCGACAAAGTAATGCTGATCATACCCTTTTTATAAAACAGAACAAGGGTAAAATTCCTCTCCTTATAGTTTATGTTGATGACATAATTATGACAGGAGATGACAAGGAAGAAATGGCCTAGCTTAAGAAACAATTGGCTCAAAATTCAAAATCAAAGACTTGGGAAAGTTACAATACTTCCTCGGAATAGAAGTGGGCAAATCGAAAGAGAGAATCTTTATTTCCGAAAGAAAGTATGTCTTAGATGTTCTGATAGAGATTGGCATGTTAGGTTGCAAACTAGCAAAATCACCTATTGAGAGTAATCACAAATTACAAGCAAGGATTGGTGAAATGGTGGATAAAGGGAGATATCAAAGACTTATCGGACGATTAATTTACCTCACTCATACTCGACCTAATATAACCTATGCAGTTAATTTGGTAAGCCAGTTTATGCATGATCCTCGCTAAGCTCATATGCAGGCAGTATTGCGAATTTTGTGTTATCTGAAGTCTACACCGGGCAAAGGTATTTTCTTCTCCAAAAATAATCATCTCAAGATAGAATTTCCACATGCAAATTGGGCTAGCTTTCTTGATGACAGAAGGTTTACAATGGGTTATTCTACTCTTGTGGGAAAAAACTTAGTCACTTGGAGGAGCAAGAAACAAAGTGTTCTGGCTCGATCAAGCGCAGAGGCTGAATATAGGGTCATGGCTCAAGGTATTTGTGAGCTTTTATGGCTGCAAAAGGTATTGGAAGAGCTAAAGTCGCTGAATGAAAATGGACCAACTTTGTACTGTGACAACAAAGCGGCCATCAGCATAACTTAAAATCCAATGCAGCACAATAGAACCAAGCACATCAAAATAGATCGTCATTTTATCAAGGAAAAAGTAGCCAGTGGTGCCTTAAGTGTATCTTATCTAGCATCCAAAAAATAGTTGGCTGATGTTTTTACTAAAAGGCTCAATTGTAAGACTTATCATAATCTTCTTTGCAAGTTAAGCATGCGAGACATTTATGCACCAGCTTGAGAGGGAGTGTTGAGAATCTTTGATTATTTGATAGCATTGAATAGCATATCTTTAGAGATTACAGCTGATTTTTAGGGATTCTAATTAGAGATATTCTTTCCTTATTTGATTCAATGCTTCATGCATATATAGCTGTACATGTTTCTAAGAAATACATACTTTTGAGAGTGTTTTTCCTCAATAGATTAGAGTATTCATCTCTAATTTCATCACAAGTTTAATGGAATTTTGGCTTTCCCATTTCACCCTATTTTTTCCAAAAATTATAAAACTTGGAAAAAAAAAGAGTGGATAAAAAATTGTGTATAAAAAGGCTACAGAAAACTGCATATAGTCAGGCAGGATACAAATCTGCCTTTTTTCTCCATCATTCTTCAGGTTTTTTTCTTTTTTCTTTTTCCAGTTCATCTCTCCTTTCAGACTCTAGCATAGAGCTGCTGGCGAACCAAGCCATTGGGAACATGGCACAGGTAAGCAACACGGTTGCAATTATTTTAAAACTACAGCATTTTTTTTGCTTACCCAAGTTATGTATTTTATGAAGTTAATTTGTACATTCATCTAATAATATATGCATGTCTACTAATTTTCAGAACAGAATAAGGGAATATATTAGGACTTAGAATTTAATTTTAGTCCAAAGACATAAGAAAATATGGAGTAAAATATAGGAAATTCTTTCTAAATAGGTCACTTCCCAAACAAGATTTGAAAGAAATACATATAATTTCAAAGAGGAGGAAACAATTAATCTTCATAGTTCATATTTCCTGTGTTCATTTGCATATTTGTTTTGAAATTCTTCTCTAAATAGGTCCTTTGCAAACAACATCTAAAAGAAAAATCTCCAATCAAGCCTAAAACAAACAAATACAGATTTGAATTATTCAGGCCCTAAGTATTCCACTGAAACTGTATTGTATAAAACATGCAGTCTCAAAGAAACGGTTAGAGAACAATCATATATCCAATTGCCAATTGCCAAAATCTAAAGTCTAAAACACCTTATCTTCGAGATCCTAACCCTAAATTTAAGGCCAAATAAAATCACACAACTTTACCATTACTTCTTTTGTTACTTGTAAATGTAACAGTAAAAAAAGGAGGAAGAAGACAGTAACACGGATAAATCAGCTCAGTTACTAAGAAAAAGTAAAGGCCCCTAGAGTGGTCAACCAAATGAAGATAGGAAAAGGGAGAAAAAAGTAAAGAATACCTGGGAGCACCATTGTAAAAACATTATCTATAATTTCAATACCAGCAGCCCATCCAGCAGCCAAGTCTTCAAACAAAGCCGCCGCACAAACTAGGGCAACTGACTGATCATCAATAAAACCTCGCACCCATTTTGATCTTAATGAGTTTATTTTTTCTTTAAACCCTTGCCGTGCTCTCAGTAGTTGCAAGCTTGATAGATGAGATTTGAATGGACCATATGTTGCACTACTTCCTAGGCAAGAGAGAATATGCATTGCACGTGACAATGAATCTAATTTACTCCCATTACTGTTTCCAAGCTCAGCCTCAGCATACCATAAATATAGAAGAGAAGAATTAGACTGTAGATCCTGCTCATGTAAATAAGAGTATATCATTACACTGAAAAAACTCAAAGATGATTAAACTATTACATTTAAGCAAACATAAAATGAGTAAAAACGTTCAGATGTCAGATCTTATGTTATTTGAACTTGGGTACGAGTGTTATGCTCAATTTTTTGCAAACTTTTTCATGTATTTGGAAGGTCCTTGGAAGCTTATATCCCTATATCCATGTCCGACAATGAACCAGATGCAAGAACTTCAAGAAGAGTAAAGAGTCCGATATATTGTAAACTTCAAGCATTTCTTTTTGCACAAACCGGAGGAAAGTGAATCAGAGAAATAAACACATCAAGAAACAGTTTAGAACAGCAAATTACCATAGAAAGATCACCGGAAAAGAAATAGAGTCCGCTTTGGGTATAATGCGTAACCATAAAAGCATCAAACAATCTATGGTACCAAACATGAACATCATATTTATTAACCATATGGCATATTGTCAAACAGCTGCATAAATTAAAAATCAAGCAAAACCTAGATTGAATATAAAGCAATGTATAAGAAATAGTGTCCACTTTAGGTATTAATGGAAGCATAAAACATAATTCTTGAGCTAGATGAAACTTGAAAAAAAAATTGTTAAAAACATAATTCTTTTGTCCATGGAAAGCAGAGGTCAGCTTCAACATTCAACCTATTGGGTTAACAGTCATCAGAGAACTAAGAGCTCACCAATGAAACCCCAGCAAGTGACAGCAATGCCATGTCAAATACTCTTCTGGCATTATCCATATTCCCATAAAAAGCCTCTCTACGTGCATAAATTCCACAAAGCAAGAGATCCTGCAATCACAAAGTACTAAAGCTTCATATTGCAATGGAGAAAGTCGGAAACACAAAATTACATATACATATTCATTTCAATTTAGAAGATTCACACAATGTCAGGCTATAAACATGTTAAAACTTTACAATGCTCCCTCATAATCCTGAACTTGTTCCAGTATTGCTTTCTATTTGTTTTAATAGCTAGACTCAATCAAATTATGAACACGTTAATCTTTAAATTGCTCCATCATTTCTAAACTTGTTCCAGAATTACTTTCTACTTATTTTACAATGCTAGCCTTAATGAAATGCACGTATATTTATTTAGACATCATTTGATTATTGTTTTTACTACTTGATTTTTTTCTCTCTGCTTTTGCTTCCTAGAAAATTTCTAAACAGAAAAAGCAAGAAAAACAAAAACCTTATTGATTGAAAATTAACACATAACTATAATGCAATATCAACTGAACCAGTTATACAAAAAATAAAAGGAAAAACATGCACTATGTTCTCCAAAAAATTATAATGTTAATTTTAAATTGTCCAACTAAATTATTTTCTTTATTAACAATTATATTTCCTTATGAAAGCAAAAATTAGTAGCCAAAGCTATATAACAAAATGAAATTAAAAGGTCAGAATGAGAAAGGGAAAGAGAAGTCATGAATAATTTGAAGTAAAACCATCCCAATCTATAGTAGAAATAGCTTAAAAAGAATATTTCCCTATATCGAGTAAAGCAACAAAATACAAAACATAAAAATTGACACCACTAATAAAGTAGCGGCTACACAATTTAGCATTTATAAGTGGATAAAGACTAATTATTCCACTGAGCACCACATAAACTTAGCAATCTAAGATTACAATCAAACAAAAGCTTGGAAGCAAACTTGTATCCTCTGACCAAGTGAAGGAACTCAAATGGAAACTTAAATTTCTATAAGCAACTGCATTATTTCTTCCTAATGACTGAGGAAACGTTACAGACACTCATGGGTAACAACACTACCGCTAGTGGTTAAGGGAAACAATATAAACTTTTACTTAGGCTCATGGTAAATGGAAAAACAAATCAGACATTTCATGTTAATAAATAAAAAATATTTGCTAAGCAAGTACAGGATCCAATCTGCATGTATAGGTACACCTTTAGCAGGTAGAACAAATAAAAAATACCTGCCGATCACGTTTTAGAAGGCGCTTCGCCAAAGATTGACACGGAGCACCTGAACAGCTAGAAGTGTTCATTCTTGTCACAAAGAGCTCTTCCGCCAAGAGAGCAGCTTCTTCCAATATATGGTTACGGGGGAAAGCAGTTAAACAAAGTAACGCAGCATTACGAAGAAATTTCATCATTTCAGTCCTCTGAGGGATGCCTCTGGCACCATCCAAAAGGAATTCAAAACTGAATTCACCAGACATACTCTGTGATTTGTTTAACTCATCCTGCAGTCTTCTCATATTTTGCCAAATACAATCTGGTAACTCCTCCAGGCTAAGAATTTTCTCGGTCCAACTGGAACTGTTGGTACAAACCCTAGAAGAGGAGGAAGGAAGTTAATTAAATGACATTAACTCAAAAAACATGAAACCATTAACATATTAATGCACACATCATGGTGATAGATTTTAACACTCCCAGGCAGCCCTCCTCCTTAAACAGCCTAAAACCAGGTCACTGTTGCATTAACTCTAATAGGGAGCATCATGCCTTCACAAGCTTAAACAAAAACCAATAGAATAGAGACCCATCAGTTCTTAAATAAAATTTTGGCCAGCTTTAAAGACTTGGAAAATGCAACTTCCAGTTGGCTTTTTCCCACATGGAAGCATCCTGAGAAAGAACTATGACAATCCTATCCTCCAAAATAGATGGAAAATTCTACAAAATAAATGATCAGCCTAATCATTTCATCTACTTTCCAGGTAAAATTGTTTTCCTTCAACAAATAGAATTATTTGACATTCAACTATTTTAGCTAGATTAGAGCTTCTAAGAAACAAGTTCCAACTCAATACATGTTTGAAAAGTTGTCAAAGTGGAATACATAATTACATATAACTTAAAATCCAGTGAAGGCTCAAAAAACTCTAAACGAATTTCCAAGACTGAAAACATAAAAACAAATTAAATAAATTCATGGGCATTCCACATTTTTAATTACAGAACAACGAACACGTATTATTTCCCTTTAGTAACATAGATAAGCCTATTCATTATACAAGCACTCTTTCTTAAATACAATAAAACTCTAATGGTTCTCTATCGTTAGATTACTAATCTCCAACCATTTGAGGGTCCAAATCAGAAAACATATATGCAAAATTATCAGTAACAAGCTATATTACCATTACACATTCTGTATTCCTAAGAATACCGTACCGTAATTTTATGATATATATTTTAGAAAGTTATTCCATAACAGATAAAGGTACTTTGAATGAAAAAGAAAATTCAGAACGCATGTCAATACTTGGTACAAAGCATCAAGTATCCACATATTTCAGCCACACATGAGAACCAAATTTTTAATTATTTGTTATGCGTGCAAATTTACATATGCAAGTTAAGAAATAGACAAATAGACAAGATGGGTCGATCAAAGACCAGTGAGAAAGCAAAACAGAACAAGAAGATTTGATACAAAACTGCACCATTATAAAATGGTGAATAAGGTGTAACTTACCGAGAGGATATTTTCCCACCATAAAAGTCAATGAACTGGAATACTAGAGATAAGCGAGCCTCATTAGAGGTCAATGAGAACAAGTATTCGCATACTTCTTCATATAATATCTCTCTCATAAATTGCTCATCCACTTCTTCATTAGGTTCCTCATAAAAATTAGTGACTGCACCTGTTTTTCAACCAATAACTTAACCTGTCATTAGTTATTTCAGATAACTGTAAATCACAATCTATGCATAAAATGTTTAATATGTAAAAGAACATGTATGTTAGTAAAACATTAGATTGACAAAACAAATTTTCCATCATATTGCAAAATTGACATTTTAATTTTTCTTATAATATGATTTACTCATTCTATAAATAAGAATAACAATTCCATTGAAAGACTTCCATCAAGTGGCTTTATTTGATAAATAAAAAAATTGTAAGTTCACATTTAAGTACTTTAACTTTTAAGTTCTCATTTCACATTGATGAAAAGACACAAACTTTATGCTAATTCGATAGATACTGAACATGTAATAAATTTTCATGTTAATGCAAATGTTAATTAATATAAACTATTGTAGTTTCACTTATTTGTACAATATGCAACTCTATCTTTAATATTATTATTATTTTAGAAATAGATTAAAAAAAGTATTACCTTTAATACACATAACAACAAATATTAATACATATAATGTGTATAAACCCTTTGATTATAGAAAGACACCTTATATCAATTATATTTCGATATTTCCATAAATTAAGAATTTTCCATTTTGAAATGCTTTCTTAGAGTTCTAATTCAAAATAAACTCAAGTAAAAGCAAATTATTCAAGCTCCAACAGAAACTGCAAAGAAAAATTAGGGCAGGAGGTGCTTTATTCAAGATTGAAGAATCTTTAATAAGACTTCCATTTAACTATTAATGTAATAACGTACACAAGACTTTTATAACTATATTTTTTGGGGGGAGGCATTGGCTTCAAATCAGCAAAACATTTTCCTTTTTTTCATTTTCTTCGATGGTAAGTCGAAATTATCATTTGGTCAAAGAAATTGGTGAAGCTACTAGTCCATCATACTTCATCCTTGATAAGTACTACAGGGATAAATGAACAACAAAATAGAACCATAAATTTTATTATTAAATTTTGCATAAAAAATAAAACAAAATTGCTTAAAGCATGTAAAACTAATTCTGAGACAAACCAAAAGGAAGGTACATCCTTAGTGCCAAATATAGCATCCAGATGACAGCTGAGGTTTCTTGGTCATTAGAATGAGAATAATCAAATCAACTAAATCAATGATAAGAGGATAATAAATAGATTACAATTTCCTAAAACATTAAAATAAAATAAAAGCTAGAGAGCAAAAAAAAAAAAATTAATTTATAGGCTCTCAACATATTTCCAAAAAAATTTAGAATTGACATAAACTCCATTAGTAAGTTAAGAATGGAGCGTATGAGACAAGCCAATGCTTGAATAATTTTAGATTGATGCTTATGTTTTAAATTGTTACAGTCCCAACTAAAGGATCTTGTCACCAGACGATTCACCCACGAACTATTTGTTTTAGGCAAGGTTCTTTCCCTGATTTTTACTTCTTCCTCGCAAATGACCTATGATGACTAAGTGGAAGTCGTTGAAGGGAATTCCAGACCTTAGACTTGTTAGGAGAGTATTAAAACTCTTAATATAGAAATAAATTTTGATTTAATTTTATTGCTACCAATTAGCCTCTTAAGTAGATGTTACATAGGTTTACTTATTTGAAACAAAGACTCTAAAACCCTAATACCATAAAGATACTTTCAACTGAACTCCTAATACTTCTAATAAAATAAGTAATAAATTAATCTAAATAATTAATTTGACTTCTAACATTAAACCTTTCGCCTATATAAAATGAAGTATTTCAACTCTTCGCAGAAATCACAAAATATGATGTAAACCTCAAATGCATTAGAGAGAGAGAGAGAATTGAACTCCTAATACCTATCCTGATAAAATAAGTAATAAATTAATATAAAATAATTAATTTGACTTCTAACATAAAACCTTTCACCTAGATGAAATGAAGTATTTCAACTCTTCGCAGAAATCACAAAATATGATGTAAACCTCAAACGCATCAGAAAGAGAGAGAAAGAGAGACCAGATTTTGCACGAACAGGCATCCATTGAGCAGAGTCTCTTGAGGACTCTTCTTCTGACCACCTAGCCCAGGTCAAAGTGTCTTTAACCTCGCCATCAACCCCGGCATCAACATCAATTCCTAGCTGTTTTAGCAATGATTCTGTATCATCTTCTTGCTTAATATCTTCATTCTCGATTTTCTCATGGAAATCCTCAACTGCTGCATCATCATGGGCAACATTTTCAAGACTTGTGCTAGATTCCTTACATTTGGATAATGGTTCTGACCAACCAGTCCAACCACCCTCATCACTCTTATCTGAACTCTCTTCTTTCATAACTCTCTGTCTATTTTCTTCTTCCTTTTCCAACCATACGGACCAACCAAGAGCCCCTTCTTCTCCAACTCTTGCACCATCACTATCCCAGAAGTGCTTAAAGAGTCTCTGTTTACTATGCTCATTCAATGATAGAGAAGGACAAAACAAACTAAATTCAATTTCAGCTTGAAATAAAGCAGTGGCCAATTCCTCGTGACCAGTCTGCCACTCAAGCCTACAAAGAGAGAGAAATATATCAACCAGACCAAGCTCTAGATGGACCATAGCACTATCCGTGGGTTTACTAGTTTGATGAATCTGCAAGAAATTGACCATCCATAAACACTAAGATAAAGAAACTTCTCTAACTTTGAAAGTTTTTTGCAATCTCAAAGTCCATATAATGTAAAAGACAGGAAGGGAGTGGAAACCAAATGCTGATTAAAGATCCGTAGTTCATATCAACCAACAGTATCAACATGAGCCTGAGCAACAACAACAAAATAGCCATAGACGAACAACTTCTAATATCAATTATCATGTAATTTGACATACTGAAAGCATTCACCTCCAAGTACAAACAAGTTATTCCCTCTGTAATTTCTACAAAATTAAGGTTATTAATAAGTTCAAAGATAAAAACTCCTAGACGTCAACTTATCAATTATGCTTAAACATATCAGTATAAATAGATAGAACCAAATAATGTCCTATTATTTTGTACTGAATTAATCATCTACTGGCGTTATCAGTTCAGAAGACATGATGGAGTCATAATCATACTAATAAAACAGCAAACTTTAACACCATAAATGCAATGCAGTAATAAACATATGTTCACATAACTTCACAACAAACATGCACCAGGCATTACTTGACTAGTTTAAATGAAAAATGCATGAGAAAGAAAATATCTATCACCAGTAATACCAGAGACACCCAAGTAATAAATAAATAAATAAAATGAAACTAAAATGCACTAAATTAAGAACCTGTCTAAACTGCTTATTGCAGGCAGCAGACAGAGCTTGGATCGCATGTGCATACATTTTTCTCATATCTGAAACTTTAAATCTGGAGAACTCCCCTTGAACAACATGCAAGAATTCTCTCCATAACACATAACTCCCCGAATGCTGCATAAGCACGTTTTCCCATCTCCCAATTAGCACATCAGTGTTATCCCTTTTCTGATAAGCCCTCATTAGACAAAGCAAGATTTGTTCGTTATCGGGATTAAGCTCAGTTGCCTTCTCAAGTATGCTAATCTTCTTTTCAAGAGTCTGTAAGCGAACACCTTTCTGTCGTTGCATACTTGCAACCTTGTCCTGGAACTCTGCAAAGTCTACCCATGCCTTTTCATCATGGGGTTGCTCCCTGGTCAATTTGTTGAACTCCCTTGTTCTACGTAGCACTTCATCCTCCCAAGATTCTTCAATGATGTTTGAGATTGAACTTTCATCACCACGATGAGGTGATGACTCAATATCAGATAAAGGAATGAAATCAGCAGGAACTGCGTGTGAAGAATTTTTTGGGGGGTAACGACGAAGCCGCTTTAAGTTCTTATGATGTTCGAGTGCAGCATTGTTGGGAGACCAGTATCGACCAGAAGACTTTAGCTTGGTATCCAAAGCATCAATATCAGCATCCTTATCATATGTTGAAAACCTGTGAGTCCGACCATAAAATCCTTGGGACATATATCCAGATAATTGTTCAGGATTTTTAAGCTTATAGCGTGGAACATCCATCCTGCAGTGGAAAAATGTGGGACAATCAATTAGAATGTTTCGGCAAGAGGTGATAGCAGAAACAATGAAGTCAAAAAATGAAATGCGAAATATGTAGAGACTAAGACAATTTCCGATTTTTGTTTTATTTATACATTCTCAGAATTAAAAATATATGTGCGGTAATTTCTTAGCCAAAGGGAAACGTCATATCAACCTGAGAAATAACTAAGTGATCAAGATAGAAAAACCAAAGAATAAATGAAAGGGAAAAAAAAACCTGTAGAGAGAGCCGTAGGCCAAGTTATCATGATCTGGATGAGAATCAAAATAATAATCATTGGAATGAGAGGATTTGGATTTGGAATCACCGATTTCTTTCGAAATCTTTTTCTTCTTGTTTCTCCTCTTACTTCTTTTCTTCCTTTTTCTATCCCCGTACTTGTCTCCATCAGAATCTTCTTCTTCTTGTTCTTCTTCCTCCTCCTCAAGTAGCTCGTAAGAATGGGGGAGCTTCTCCTGCTGCTGTTGCTTGGCTTCGTTTTCTTCTTCCTCTTGGGCATCTTCTTCTTCTTGTACGTCGTCGATGGAGCGGGGAAGAGAGGAAACGGCGTCGTTGATGAGGGAAAGGTCGGTGGTGAAGCTAGGGTTGGAAAGCCATTGAGGGATGCTGCTAGTACTAGTAACTGTAGAAGCGGCAGCAGGAAAGAGAGGAAATAGAGAGGGATTTGGGTGTTGGTCGTCCACTGCGTCGCCGTTTCCATCCATTCTTATCGTTCCTATTCCTATTCCTATTCTTATTCTCGTCTAATGTCACCTCCGCTTTTAAACATTTTGCTCAGGGACACCGCGCTGTGGTAATAAAAGGATAGGTAAGTATGTTGGTAATGCAATAGAAAAAAAAAAAAATCTATCATGATTCGAAAAAATTAGAATTTAGTTTTTAAATGATTTCGATTTTGAGAATCTGGCTGTCAAAATTTGTTAGGAATTTGATTCTCTAAATTTACTGTTTTAGCAATTCAGAACGGGAGTTCAGTCTTAGTTTTTCATACAACACAAGAGTAGAAAAAACAACTTTTCTCATCCTTTTATTCTCTAATCTTTTTTTTGAATTGAATCTAGTGTGATTTCACCAGGTTTTTTCTAGTTTATTTTCTAATCAGATGTTTGACCAATTGCTTTTATTTTTTCGGTTTCGATTCCTTTTGAAAATAGTAATACCAATTATGTTCCACCTTCTTTATTCGGGTGTATGAATATTGAAGTATTGTGTTATCTTTGGGTGGCGACGTCCACTACACAATTATACTGATCAAGGTGAATTTGCTTCTAAGGTAGTGGTTCTTTTACGGCACAGTGATTGCCTTTTGGTTTCTTGTCAACGCTAACGGTTTTATTTTACAGTAGTATATTTTCAACATTTTAGAAGCAAATTTATACTACTGTTTAAACATGAGAATCGTTTTTGTTTCATTCTATTGGAACTAATGAAGGCTTTTACAAGCAACGAGCTAGAATACACTTGAAGGTCGTTGGAGCAAATGAAGTGTCTTATTGAGGCAATCGATTTGAGGGCACTTGAGTAGTGCAAGAGTGTGCCTTAGTAGTGTTAGAGCAATTGCAAGCTCCATCTATGTTGGTCAGTGGGTCATTGTGATCAAAATGGGCTTGGAAGGCCTAACAAGATTGAGTGGGTCCGAAGACCCTTGAGTTCGAGATAAGTCGAATATCCCTTGAGTTTAAGTTGGTTTGAAGACCCTAGAGTTTGAGTTGGTTGGAGGACCATAAGAGGATCGTTGGATCCTTGTATTTGGGATAGGGCTTAAAATGTCATTATCCATGATAAGCTATTAATACATGAGATTTGTGGAGTCAGTTTAAGCGTCACTGAGTTTTTAACCAAAGTAAACTGGAGGATTATCAAGTTTGAGAGCTTGAACAAGAGAACTAGTGGGGGATGTCTTGTTCACGTAACCTATGAGATTGTGCAGAGAAAGGAATAGCGTGACAGAGTTTGCGTGAATGAGAATTAAAGTCTGAAATTGATATTGAGATCAACCTAGTTCAGTGGTGCCACATGTGTTGCAGTTGGCCAAGATGGCCACACCGAATGGGGTGACCATAAAGAGGTCAAGAGGGCCTAAGTTAGGGATGGCCAATGTGTTTGAATTTTTCATGTTGAGAACTTTTGTGTTAGTGCCACAAGAGACGGTTGGTATAAACCACGTCCAGAGGGACGCATCTAACGAGATACTACAAAAGTGCAGTTGGTGCCACATCTAGAAGGATGCTTTTTTAGTATCAAAGATATGGTAATATTCGGTTAATAAAGAGTCACACCATTAAGGGTTCCCTAAGGTTGTAACGTGATAATTATGTGTTGTGACATTGAGTCCGAGTGCTTGGTGAAAGAATGGGCATAGACAAGGCTACACCAATGATTAAGATGAGACCAATTTCGAGTCTATGTCCAATGCGCATTGAATGGATTATAACATTATGCCTTGAAGGCCCAATATAGACTTGAAACTAAAATGTCAACTCAATGCAACAAAGTTACTAAAAAGTGTGGCTTCATGTCAATGAGGGCATCAACATAGTAAGAGGGAAAATGTCATGGTCTGCAATTTACTATGCTAGTTATTAAGGTTGAACTTTCCCCAAATTGTCTTGATCGAAATTAAAGTACAATAATTTGGAAGTTGAAATTTGTTGGATACCCTGCAGTCCTAAGGGGATGCTATGATTCAAACTGGGTAACTGGTAAAGTTAGCTTTACAAATGGGTATGTCTTTACTTTGTGTGGAGCAATTATTTCTTGAAAGTTTACTAAACAGACTTGTATTGTTCGCTCCACGATGAAATTAGAGTTTATAACTCTTGATTGAGTCAAGCAAGAGGCCAAGTGGCTTAGGAATCTACTTGTGGAGATTTCTTTATAAGAGAATAGAATACTTACTTTGGAGTACGTGAGGTCTAAAAAGAACTTAGTTGATCCACTAACTAAAAGGTTAAGTAGGAAAATGGTTTTTGATTCGTCAAATGAGGATAGGTCTTAAAGCCTAGTGGTTGAAGAATTTATGATGAATACCCAACTTAGTTCTCTAAGTTCAATATGGTCAAACGAAACCATGGAAAGACTTATAGTGTGCATTCTACCTATCCATATGACGAACGATGTAAATGCATAAGATTGAGTTCTCACTCTTAATGAATTCATATATTAGGATTTGGGTGGTCCTGTTGAGACGGACTTGATATATTCACTGATATGTGAGATTGAATTTATTACTCTTAATAAGTTCATATCCCAAAGTTTGGGTGGTCCTATTGAGACGAACTTAATATATTCACCAACATATGAGATTGAATTTATTACTCTTAATGAATTCATATACCAGAGTTTGGGTGGTCCTATTGATATGGACTTGATGAATTCACTGAATTTAAATTTGAGAGGTTGAGATTAATAAATGCTCTTAATGATTTCATAGTTCTGATTCAGGTGATCTTTATTGAGATAAACTTGATGAAATCACCTACTTAAGTATGAAGGACTAACCACCTTCTATGAAAGACATTGGACAGTCTTTCTAGAACACTTACTAGCATAATGAGGTGTTTTGGCTAAAACTTGTTGATCTATCGCGAAACATCAATTGGATCCGAGATTAGTTGTATGTCATGAGTTAACCCCTATCTTAATAAGTTCAAGATTCATTCATGTAACAGCCCGAGTTTGGGCCTAGTCGAAATAGTGGTTTCGGGACCACTGTTCTGAGGCCAGAGAAAATTATTTTGATGTTATTTTATGTGTTATAAATTAATTTTATAAGTGCATGTAAAATTTGGTAAGTTAATTTTAGCTATTCCTAGTCCAATTTCGAAAAAAGGACTAAATCGCATAAAATGTAAAAGTTGTGTATTAATGCATAAAGCTGTTAAATTGATTTAGAATTAAAATTGGGGGTCTTTAAAAGGCAATTAGGCCCTTTAAAAATGAATGGCCGGCCAAGAGAATAGAAGAGTAGAAAAGTCAAAAATGTTAGGTGTGATATTTGTCTTTTTTATAATAAAATAAGAAAAAGAAATAAAATGTTATTTCTCTTTCATTTCCTCTTCTTCTCCACGAAATGGGCAGCAAGAATAATGGTTTAGAAGCTGGAAAATTTTGGCAACTCATCTCCCTTGATAGTAAGTGATTTTAATGTCTTTTCTTGATGATTTTTACATTTTTGGAACCCCTAAAGCATGAGCTTTCAAATGAGGGGTCTATTGTGCAAAATGATTAAGAGTCTAGGGTTTTTCCATGAATACATATGTGGTGTTTGCTGAATTTTTATGGAAGAAAATGAATTGTAGTTGTCTGATAAATAACTTGGTGAAAGGAATTTGCATGAAAATGCCTTAAAGGGGGTTATTTTGCAAAATTGTAAAATAAGTGCTAATGTGTGTAAAAAAAATGATGTCTATGAGTTTCTATGGTCTTGTAATGGTTTATTTAGGCATAAGAAGTGAAGAAATTGAATAAAAATCTTGATTCCAGCCTAGGGGCAATTTGGTAATTTTGGTAAAGTATAGGGGCAGAATTGTAAAATTTGCCAAAACATGATTTGTGAATTGAATTGATTAGTGTGTTCATAAAATGTGTTAAATGAATGTTATTTGATATGTTAGAGGATGAAAACGTGAAATTTGGACTAGGATCGGGAAATAATGAAATGGTGGACTAAAGCGGGAAAATTAGTTGTTTCGGCAATTGAGGTAAGTTCGTATGATTAAATAAGCATGATATTCATGTTATTGCTAATATATTTGGAAATTATCTTGCTATGATGGTATTGAATTTTTATATTGGAAATATTGTATATGGGAAAGTGATACCAAGTGTTAAAAACAATTATGTGATGATGGAATGCATTGGGAATTTGATGGAATATGATATTCCATTGGAACAAGTAAGTTCGTATGGTATCAATAATGCAAAAATTTATGCTTGAATTATATTCCTTATTATTATTGCATATATTATATGGTAACTATATATGGAAAGTTGTATTAGCTGTAAATTTCGATTGGTCACTGTATGTGCTTCTGAAACTACTGATATTACGAAATGTTATATCGACTGTAAATCCTGGTTGAGCAAGTAGGAATAGACATAGATATAAATGACATGTCACTAGAGGGTCTGATGATTCTGTCCGATATAGTTCCCGGGTGCTGGGTGGTCTAGCATGTGTTGCGGACACCTGTCAGCTTGTGTGAGCAGGCCCGTGGTAACTTCTGTTCTATTTCTGATAGTAGCTCCGGCTACCCTTCTGTTTTGTAGCTTCGGCTACCTATCTGTTAATAGCTTCGGCTACCTATCTGATATGGCTCTGCCACTTCCGTATGGCACTTATGTGCTAACCTCTGCTTATCTGGTTATATTCCGAAATTGCTCAATGGGATTAGACTAACTATACGGTATGCTAAGTGAACATGCAGGTGAAATAATGGTACTGTATACTGTGATTGGCATCGTTAAGTATGCCTATAATTGATGTATGGAAAGTATTGAGCGAGTAAGTATAATTGTTCAATGATATGTGATAATCTATGACGTATATAACATTTGGTGAACGTTATGAGAATGGCATGAATTGGAATGAGTCTTTGATTCTTGTTGACATTGTGATTATGGGTCCATGCTTATGTTGCATAGCTATGTGTTCTTGCCATGATAAATGAAATGATATTGTATTGATTTGGTGAACAATGATAATGAATGAGAAATTTTACCTTGACAGATTTGAGTCACTGCAGTAGTGTAACTTTGAAATTACACCAAAAATAGTAGAAAGTGAGTCATAGGCTGAATAAAATATGTGATTAAAGCTCATTGAGTCTATTTTCTTATAAAAGAAACTGAGTAAGCAAAAGAAGTGTAAATTGTAAGATATTTAAACATTAGTGAGACTGGTTCTGGATACCTTCGTGATCCTCTGTTCTGTTTTTAGAAAATCACCATAAATTGTACAAAAATAGTTATGAGTTATAATTTATATGCTTAGAATCCCCAATGAGTCTAGTTTCAAGAGAAATAGACGAGAACGTCATTCGAGTTTCGTGCTATGAGATAATTGAACTTTAGTGCGAAAGGGTCAGAACCATTAGGCTATGAATTAGGGGTAAATTTGAGGAATAAACTGTACTAATTGGCCCAACCAAAAATTCTGGAAATTTTATGGTAGAAAGATACATGAATCTAGTTTCAAGGAAAATTTATGGAACTTAATTTGGAGTTTCGTAGCTCCAGAAACATATAGTTTAGTGACTATTGCTCAGGAAGACAGCTTGTAAATAACTTGTGAATAAGTTGTAAACATTGGTAAAACATACTAATAAGTTGCTTATTGTTTTCATATGAACTCACTAAGCGTAAAGCTTACTCCCCTTCTCTTTTCCTTATTTCCTAGGGTTCCAGGTTAGCTCGGGTTGGAGGCCGTCAGAGATATCATAACACCACCGAGTTTACGCTAGTGGCGTAAGTAAATTTAGTGCTTCGAGTCTATGGCATGTATAGAGTTGAAATGTCGAATATGTAATATTATGATTTAGCCAAAGGCTTTGGCTTGTTGTTAAGGTTATAGGTAATTAAGTAAGTTAGCCTATGTTGGCTAATAATTTGTAGGTCTGTATGTTTATTCTTATGCATGTATGTTAATATTTTGTGATGTGGCTCAAAGCAAGTATGTTTAAAATTTTATAACTGTTCCCGAGTTAAGTTCTGTGAAGATTCGTTTAAGTCTGATAACGCTCTGTATTCGATTCCGGTAATGATTTCGGGTATAAGGTGTTACAATTCACTTGTTAAAGAGAAAAACCACTTATTTCATTACATACTAGTTCAAACCCACAAGATACTAGTGTTTAAGCGACTAATTTCGTTGTTGCTCTTCTCACGTTTTACCTTTTTTTCATGTTTACAAAAATTCATTTGCATTAACGGGGGAATGTTGGTAATTCAAAAAAAATTGAAAATTTTTATTTTTAAACAGTTACAATTTAACAAAATCAGAATCTAGCTTCTAAACAGTTACGATTTGATAGAATTAGATTCTGGATGTTAAGATTTTTTAGGAAACTGACTCTGCAAATTTATCGTTTTGCCCATCTAGAAAACAATATAAATAGGCCATTCTCCTCATTTTTCATTTAGAACACAATAAGAGAAAAATAACTTCTCTCATCATTCTAGTCTCTAATTATGGTGTTTTGTAAAATTACACGAGAGAGAAATTCTGTCTAAGATATTGAGTTTTAAGTGGGACCATTTATGACCCATCAAATATTTCTTGGGAATTGAACCTAGTATGGTTTTACCGATTTCTTCCAGTTTATTTTCCAATCAGATTTTTAACCAACTGCTTTTGTTTTTTCGGTTTCAATTCCTTCCAAGAAGAGTAATACCAATTGTGTTCCACCTTCTTTATTCGAGTGTACGAATATTGAAGTACTGTGTTAGCATTGGGAAGTGACATCCACTACACGATTATACCGATTAGGGCGAATTTGCTCTTAAGGCAGTAGTTCTTCCACAACATAATGATTGCTTTATTTATTCACACCCAGTTTGATTTTCTATGAGCGCAGTTTTGTTTTGCAGTAGTATATTTCCAACAAATTACACTCATAGTGCCCTAATGTCACAACCACCGCTTACTTTGAATGGGCGATAAGTTTGCCCTAATGAGGCAATGAAATTAATTACGATAAGAATGTATGTTTAGATTCAAACACACCTTTAACGAAGAGAGAATCAAAAATATCATTATAGATATTAAATTAAAATGTATATGCATATATAATAAAAATAATAGAATCATATTTACATTAATATAATATAATTAAAAGTAAATAATTTAAAACTTTAGAAAATCAAGGAGTTATAATTGGATATAGTTTTTCTACTTATATAGTTTAACGACAGTTGTAGTATTAAAAAATATTAATTACACATTATAAAACTATTAATATGTATCATTTATTTTTTTATTTTATAATAAAATTATTTAATGATTTGTTATCAAATTTCTTGAAATAATGGCAGCATAGTTGCACGATAAAAAAAAAAAAAAACAACAAACGAAATCTTTGTATGCTCCATTGGAAGAACATTTTAACACCAGAATTGGTTTAATGTAATGAAATAGAGTTGTAATAAAATAGAGTTATAATAGAATAAAGTTGTAATTAGAAATTATTTAGTTGAATGGAATAGAGTTATAATAACATAAGAAAAAAAGTTGAAATGATCAAAATACTCTTAAGAGAATTTTTTTTTAAATAGATGATTATTGTTATTGTTATTAAATTTTAATAAGACTATTATTAAATATAATTTAATTAAAATAAAAATAAATAATTTAATAACATTCTTAATATAATTATTTTTAAAATATGAATTAATAAAAATAAAAATATATAATATGAAAAAAATAATATATAGCCTACTTTATTACTTCTAAACTTCAATGCATATTTAATGTGATAGAATATCATTAGCAAAATAAATAATTTAATTATCCTCTAAACTAAAAAGCAAAAGATTAGAAGGAATAAATAGCTTGAGAATTATATTTTACATCCAAAAATAATGTTCATACATTAACAAAATGTTGCATGATGTCATTAGCTTATATGTTAAATTTTATAGGATAAAAAAGTTACAACAATCTGTGGCATTCTTACTTATTCCAGTCCATGTCATTATACCGTCCAAATATTACATACACAAAAAGTTATCAAAATATCACCAACATAATTATGATTTTTAATTGGTAGAAAGTGGCATAGAAGAATGTAGACTGAAGAAAATAAGCATTTGCGTTGGATAGTCTAAAATTTTTCTCAACACGTGAAAGCGCTTATCTTCAGTTAATCCTTCTATTTCACATAAGGTCTGATATAATTTTTAGGCACTTTCTTGAATGACCATTTCTAACCTTTGTTGAATTAGCACTTCAGAGGCAATGCTCCTACTTATTTCAAGGCCAACAGTCTGTGTAACGCCCCAAAACCCGACCTAGAAATTAAGACAAAATCCTGAAGGTTACATTGATCACCGAAGTGATCGGAAACAATAACTTTAATTTAAACCAAGAAAAACCTTTTTGTTCGTTATGTTTGAAACAATGTTAAAGCGGCGTCAAACATTCGGAAATCAAAATCACAGTTTCTAAAGTTCAGTCCATAGTTTGTATAATTGTCTTACAAACCGACTTAAAGTCTACTGTATATAACTTATGAGATTTTACTTAAACCATTCAAACCGTATCTGTCTGAGACCTCCGGGATATCGCGTCCAACTCCAAAACATGGAAAGTACCTGAAAGGAAAGACACTACAGAGATGAGCTACGTGAGCTCAGTGTGAGTCCGAAACATGACTAGACTACAACAAATGGAGTGACACAATAAATACTTCAGACAAGCATGTGCATAAGAATATCACTTACGGAAATCTCAATCAGTATGTCAAATACATTATCGAACCACAGGAATGGTTTTCCAGTCATACAAAATATTCAAATCATATTACAGGACAATAATTATATTGCCAATAACCAGAGGTTCATACAAACAGACAAAATGTTCTGACAAGCAGACATATATTCAGATGTGAACAGATGCACAAATCAAAATCTCATCCCGCTAACCAAACGCCACTTTGTCCATCTAGTATACCACATAAGGGCTATGGTAGGCCCATCCACCCTACACACCGCATAGAACCATAATAGGTTCATCTATCCAACACACCACAATGTGGAACTATGCCACTGGAGTAACTGTATATAGCTGAGCTGGTATATGTATAGAATAGTGCAGTAAACCGCTGTACAAAAGTATCGCAGTTAAAACTACTAAGTCTATCTTCCTTCTCTTCATAACCAGATCCCAAAATTTTCATGCTATGCAACAATGCACGTATTATGCAGACAATATACAGAAACAAACATTAACAGTTCCAGTTGAACAGATTTAGATTTGAATACACTTGTATTCTAATATTCAATCATGACAACAATAATAAACTTATACAATTAATCACATAAACGGGTAATAAGATTAAAACCCATAAACACATATACATACATGAAGCAACCTAAATCGGGTCTCAAACACACTTACCAAGGCTTGAATGAGGGCTGGATTACACAGGAACATAAAATAGACACTTTGTGACTTAGAAAAAAAATTCTATATGTGCCCAGGCTGTGTGGGTGTCTACACGCTCATGTGGAGGTCATACACGCCTGTGTGGAAGGGGCACATGCCCGTGTGAGTAGCCTGTGTAACTCACTGTCCAAAAATGCCAAAAATAAATAGCAGAGGCGACACAGCTGTGTGAAGGCTTCACACGCTTGTGTGGGTACACATACCTGTGTAGCTAGGCCGTGTGGCACCAAAATTAGCCAAAAAACCCTAATTCCCAATTTCACACGGCCATGTGAGTCACCCATAAGGGGCACACGCCCGTGTGGCCAGCCGTGTAGTCACGAAACCATACCAAAACAGCCTAGAATTCGTGATTTTGATGTTGAGACGATTCCCAACACTTGGTAACCCGAACTCATACCAAAACATACATAATCCCATACAATTCAGTAACAATATGGTACCTAAAACAATCGATTTCACAAACACACAAGATATTATCAAATTTCATCGCAATTCAATACCGAAGTTAAAACATTTTAGAACACACACCTTAAAACATGATAACAAGCAACGCCTCTGATAAAACGAAACGCACAAGAGCAACTTCCTTTGCTAATTGCGTAAAATAGAAGAAGCAAATGAAATAAAAAATGAAAAGAACGAAAAAGATGAACGATGGAGAAGAAAAAAAAAGGAAAAAGAATAAAGCAAAAGAATAGAGAACGTGAACTTTGTTTCTATTTTAACAAGTAACTTTCTCTATAAATAAAATAAAATAAAATAACATAAAAACAATTAAACATCAAAAACATTCACAAGGATTCTAACACAAGACCCAGAGGCACACTAACACATAGCTAACCACCAGACCAGCAAGCCCATTCTGACATTAAAACGTGAAATTGAATCCAAAAGGTTCAACCTACTCACTGACCTTAACCACAAACCTCAAAACTTCTAACCCCAGATTCTGGGATGTTACAGTTTGTATTTTTCCCCCAATAACGTGGCAATATCAGTAAATAAAGTAGAAAAAATTTGTTTACTAATATCAAAAATCTTTTTTTTCTTCTTTAAAAATGTGAAATCATCTTAGTTTCTAAATGGTTGTGATTGTGTAGTTGAGTGATCCATCTCATCCAAAAAAACATCAGCTTCGCATCCATGGTAATTATTTCTTTCTTCATGAGTAATTACAGTAGCTATATCCTTAGTATCTATTTTTTCAATAATATCAACGGTTGTTTGAGCATCTTTCCCAGTGGCTTGATCTTTTGCATAGATAGTAGTAAGTTGGCCATAATAAAGGAAACAACAATGTCTAAATTGATCGATTTCTTTATGACTCTATAAAAAAGGAGAAATCCACATTAGATATAAGTTTGGTCAAAATAAGATAATAAAAACAGGAAATAATTCTTACACATATATGGGCTTCACACAACATCTTCAACAATAGCAAGCTGTCTATGCTTGTCCCAACCAAAGCCGCTATTGTCTTTTCCACTGAACATGTCATACAATACATTTTCAATGTCCTAATCCTTGATTCAAAATTAGGTTTAGCCTTCAACATCGCATGGGGTAAAACTTTTTCTAATATTATTTTCAACTCATTTAAATAATAGGTCTTAAATCTGTATCTATATTAAAGGTTCCAATATTGTGCAAGTCGGCCATACAAGTAACCAACACAACATCTTCTTCTGGAACCCATTTCGTTTTGGTTCCTTGAGAATTAGGAAGAAGCACTTGATTACGAAAATATTGACATAACTATCTTAAGAAAAAACACAAATTAAAATTAGATTCTATATTATGAATCAAAATATCGACACTTTATAAAATTATAACACATGACGAATCAAAAGAAAATAAATTAAAGTTGTAATTCAACAAGTCTAGTACAATACATAAAGACAATTCAAACACTACCAAAGTTTCGTAAACTAGATACATGAAATAACATAAACAAATTAACTTTCTACTATGTTTTAATAAACCTAACTAATTTCTAGATAATTGCCACTCATAGAACATTTGGTTGGCTAGTTTCATTCTTTAAGTAACCAATGCATCTGATGGATGGACATTTATGATATTCGATTCATCGCCATCAATCACATTACTAGGTAATCTTTCTCCCAAGTTCACTTCAATAGGATCAAGACTCATAGGTTCGAATAAAATTATGAACCAAACAACATGCAATAATGATTCTATTGTGCACCCTTATAGGATAGAATGATAGACTCCTAAGTATTCCCCATTTAAGTTTTAATAATTCAAAGCATTTTTCAATACCATTATGCCTTGAAGCGTGTTTCATATTGAAAAATTCTTTCAGAGTACTTGGTTGGTAACCCTGATGCCACTCATTCAAATGATATCTTTATCCTCTAAAAGGCGTAAGAAATCCCTCACAGTTTGTGTAACCAGCATCAACTAGATAATAACAAATATAAAAAAATTATTTATCATGGTTAATTTTCCTAGAAAAATATGATCATAAAAGTTAATTCAAATTCATCCAATTCAACACTTTATCATGAGGAACTTTTAGTCTATGTCTCCTACTAATGATATCTCGAAGAACCTGTCTATCAACAATAGAACATTCCCAACCAGGAAAAACATAAACAAAATGTATATCAAGTGTACAAACACCTAACATATTTGTTGTTTTGTCATCTTTTCGTGTTCAATATATATGTTTATTAATTGTTGGAACATTAATCTTGATGTGGGTTCCATCTAAAGCACCTAAGCAATTCTACATCACATGTATAAAACTTCGGGTTATGACACTATATTTAAATCTAAATCAACTAAATTATGTACAAGCTATATATGGAATCACTCTAATACCTTGAACCATTTCCGTCTTAGGTCTACAGAATTAGTTGTAATTAGCTCTACCTTTTTAAATAGCACATCTTGTAAATGTATCGCAGCATTTAAAACATTGTAAAATGATTGGCTAACGGTTTTCCCAGACCTATTAAAGTGATGCTTGATAACTCGATTTTTAAGATGATGAGAAATGATATGTAAAAACATTGTTACTTACTCATCAACAAGCATGTTCCTTGATGACTTCAATCCTCTTAAAGTTTGTAACATCTCACATAGTTTAAAAAAAATAATTCTATTTATCCTAGCTTGTTCAATACAGGTCTCATCACTATGATATACAAGTCTTTTCACATAATCTTTTTCGTATAAAAATATAAAATATATGATCTAGTCATTGGTCTATAAGTATGTAGGCTATGGACGACACTTAGTGTATGTAATACTCCAAACCCCACCTAGATGTTATGGCCGAATCTGGCGTGTCACATTGAAGTGTTTTTTGAAAACCGTGTTTTCATTGAAAACCCTTCTTGTTTAAAAAATTGTGTAAAACCTCAGTTTGCATTTGATCAATTCCAAACATGGTTTATTTAAAAGATTATTCCCTTTTTAAGACGTTATTAACTATAAAATCTTAATCGTTGCGGAAGTTTAATTTAAATCAGTTGTTGTTTTGGAAAAACCCGTCTTCACCTCTAGCAATTATAAAGCCACAAGTAAAATCCTAAAATTGTAATCCAGAAATTATAAAAGGCTTTATTACAAACCAAACCCAAAATAAAGTACTTGAGAGTAAATAATCCAAAACAGAAATCATAAGCAATGTGCAGCCTTCTCCGAGTCTCTCACAGCTCCGATCCATCTAAGGCTGGGAATTACCTGAAAGGTTAATAAACGGGGTGAGTTTGTGAAAACTCAGTGTGTAATCCCCTTATTAGAGTAACAGTCAGTAAACAGAAACAGAAATAGAATCAATCTGGGCTGGAGCCCTTTAACAGAATCAGGTGGGCCTAAGCCCTATTCAATATCGGTGGCCATTGGGTCTTAGCCCATAGTGGCCTCAGTTGGGTCTGAGCCCATATCACAAAACCAATATGATTATGCAATGTGCAATTATCCATAACCAACCCTATACACCCCCTTCTAACCCTACACTCCTGTGGGGAGATACTCGATCCACCCATCTTTATACACCCATTGTGACACTGGTTGCGACACCACTCATCATTGCAACAGAGCTGTTCGTCACTTAAAAACCTTTGTTGTAGCACCGGTTGCAGCACTACTCATTGTTGCAGCAGAGCTGCTCGTGACTTAAAAACCTTCGTTGGATCCACAGTCGTCAAGCGACCTTGCGACCCTCATAACACTTCCTCCAATCATAACCCAACCCATATGCAACATATAATCTCATGAATGCATCATAATACACATATGACATACAAATCATATATATATCACACAGAGGCATTTTAGTCATTTTGCCCTTAGGCATATCGGTTATCATCTCATCGTGGGCCCAGGTACAAATTCTAACCCATTAACAATTTCATATTTATTCGGAACATTTAAGTTACTATTATGAAAGTTACAAATTTACTGGGCCTAAAAGCCCATTACATAGCCCAAGGTGGGCCCATACATTAATATGTATATCATATAGCATGCTTACGAAAGACAGTCACATTCATAGCTTAAAACAGTTTCAAAATAGTTACCTACCCTCGAGGGCATAATCGTAATTCTAACCTACAGGGGTATTTTGGTAATTCTACCCTACAGGGGTATTTCAGTAATTCTACCATACAGGGGTATTTTGGTAATCTTACACTACAATGGTATTTCAGTAATTTCGTAATCCAGGGGTATTTTAATAATTTTGTAATCCAGAGGTATTTTGGTAATTTTCCACAAATCGGGGGTATTTCGGTAATTTTACGAATTAGGGGTATTTCAATAATTTTACAATTTGAGGGTATTTTGGTAATTTTGCAAATCAGGGGTATTTCAGTAATTTTACAATTCGATGGTATTTTGGTAATTTTACAAATCAGGGGTATTTCAGTAATTTTCCACAAATCGAGTATATTTTGGTAATTTTATGAATTAGGGATATTTCAGTAATTTTGTAATTCGAGGGTATTTTAGTAATTTTGCAAATTAGGGGTATTTCTGTAATTTTGCAATTCGAGGGTATTTTGGTAATTTCGTAAATCAAGGGTATTTTTGTAATTTCTTAACACTATAGGTCTAATTACGCACCTTGGCCCGTCAACAAATCCTCGTTGGCTAAAGTAAACAGATACTATGCACCAAGTAGGATTCCACAGAAGAGAAGGTAAGTCACCCTATGACTTGTCCACAGTCACCCTTAATTGATTAATTACGTTTTATGTCTGCTTAAACAATTATTAAATACTAGCCCAAAAGTCTATTACAAAATCCTAACGAGTCCACATACATTCATATAGCACATCAGGCCCAATCACATTTATATGGTCCATCAAAACCATTCACATTTATGTGGCCCCTCAGGTCCAAATCTATTCCAAGCCATACTACCCACTTAATTAGCTCGTCATTTATTACCAATCTACCAATTTAACAAAGGGTAGAAGTACACACCTGATAGGAATCTGAAGTTTATCCGCGCTGCGAACACTGCTATGTCCAGAAGCCTACTCTCCTCACGGTATGCCTATTTAAAGCCAGCTCCTCACCTATTCTCATGTTAGCTTCCCGATGTGGGATTCTCCATCAATCCCCCAAAACTAAAGCATTAGCAAAATAATCAATCTTTGCGTGCAAAGGGATTCGAACCATAGTCCTCTCAATAACCATGTCACGCCACCACCACTAGGACACAAGCTCCTTTGTGTCATAAGTCCAACACATTTAACTTTAAAGCCCGCCTACTCGCTTCCAGATTTATTTAAAAGAAAAACCAAAATAAATTGCAAGAGCTAAGACTTGAACCTTGGACCCCCTTGTTTCCTTTATGGCGTCACTTCCTTGTCCCCTAAGTGGCGCCACTTTGCCACTACACCACACTCCTTTTTGTGTCTTATTTTACACTGATTTATTTAAGAGTCATACCACTTGAGATCAGGGTTCCACTAAGACTAAAAATCAAAATTTTTCCTATGGCCTAACTTGAACCCGGGACTTCATAGTACCCTCCAAACACTCCAAAATCACACATTTGAATTTTTTAACTCGCCTTTTAACCGATCCAAAACTCAAGGCCCGATATTTCTAGGCCCAAAATTCGGGGCATTACAATGTAACTAAGAACCAACTCACCAATGTACACATTTGCAACCATACTGTCAATGTAAGATCAATTCTTTTACACCTTTCACTTTGTACTATTAAAGGCAGACGAGCCATTATTGCAAGATATTTAAATGTTACATATCTTCAAATCATAGTAAAAAGGTCACATTTCTTCAATACTAATATTAATAATAGTAAAACAAAATAAAAAAATTTAATTGTAAAATAACTTATAGTGATTCAGTGAATACAAGAGGCTCAGCTATGGGTGGAGGAAACAATCAAGCAAGCAAAAAAAGAAGAGGAAACAATAATACACTGCTAAAGAAAAATGAACAATATATATTAAGAATATTTACAAAGCACAAAATAGAAATTACAACCATCTTTGCTAGCAAAAAATCTAAAATTCATTTCTTTATCAAATTTCATTCAACAAAGCCGACTCTTTGTTTAGCAAATAATAATGTATTGAACAATAATTATAGTTGTTTTAGAAATGATATTTAAAGATAACTAAATTACTTAAAAATATTTAAAGATAATGTAAATAAAAAAAATTAAAATAACCAAAAACTATAATATTTAATACATAGTACACTTTATGGTTATTGTTATCGATAAAAAATTGTAATATAGGATAAAAATAGAATATAAAAAATTAATTCTTTTAGAAATTTGGTTATTGTAATAAAACATTATTATAAAAGGTAATTGCTATAAAAAAGATTGTAAAATCAAATTAAAATTAATAAAAATATAATTATTATTATAAAATTCTCAACTAAATTGATGTTAGAGATTAATAAGACATTAATTCAATTGAAAAGTATTAAAATACCACATTCATTAGTAAAAGGAAAAGATTAATTGTGTAATTTATGTTTTTTATATAAATTTATTTTTTATAAAAAACAATTTTCTTAGAAAGATTGTAACACCCAATTTTTGGGGTTAGAAGATTTGAGCTTTGTGATAGGGTTAGTGGCTAGATGGTACATTTGAGTTTTATTTTACGTTTTGATGTCAAAATGAGCCTACTAGTCTAGTGGTTGGTAGAGTGTTAGTGTAATAGCCCGATACAAGGCCTAAACGGAATAGTAGTTAAGAAACCACAAATCCAATGTTAAAATATTTATTGCGGTTCAGTTTTAAAATTTATTTTGTGTTTGCAATATTTTGTGAAATTTTTGTTACAAAATTTTATTGCTTGTGTGTCCAATTTGATAAATTGGACTAAATTGCAAAAGTAGTAAAATGTGCATTCTAGAAGGCAAACGTGTTTAATTGAAATGTGTTTTATTTATATTTTTATGGTTTACATTTTTATGAAATTATTTAGCAAAAATTTTGTACGAAAATTTCGACGTTTGGGCACTCAATTTAGTCAAAAGGACTAAATTGTAAATAGTGCAAAAGTTGAGTTCTACATGTTAGAGGTGTCCAATTGTTATGAAATCTTAAATTGGAGGTCCTTAAATGGCAATTAGACCATTGGTTAATTTATTGGACAAAAATGGACATGAAATGGGTTAAAAAAGAATATTTTTAAGTTAGGGGCATTTTGGTTATTTATTGATTAAATGAATTAAAAATCAAATTAAAAGCCAATTTTTACTCATCTTCTTCCTCAAGGCCGAATATAGCATGGAGAAACCATGGTTAGGTTTTTTCAAGCTTCCAAGCTCGATTAAAACACGAAATTCAGACTTAGAACAAGGTTATGAGCTAAGTCGAAAAAGTTGGCCGTTTTTGCATTCGAGGTAAGTTGGTATTATAATAATAATAATACAGTAATGCCATAATATCTGTTTGAAGCCTAAATTGTAATATTAGATTTGATTTTGTTGAATTATATGATTATGATGTTATTATGTTAGTGATTTGATTTAATAATGACTATGATACAAGGTGACATAGATGACATGGAAATAAATTAAGATGTTGTGGTTAAAAGTGCTTTATATGATTGTGGTGACTATGTGAAATTGTAAGTTTGTATGTAAATAATATATCGTTTTTACTTATGTTATAATATTTTGTTATTATATAAGTCGTGGTTGCTTATTGAATGCTCACTTGAGGTAAATTATGAATTGAAATTGAGTATGGATGAATTGGTAAAATGTTGAAAAGTGAAGAATTTCCCGGTTGAACCTTTGGAATAGAAAAGATATGAATGATTCATTGTGAGAACACATGTGTAGTACTATGTGCAGGCTACTATGTGTTCAAGATGGTTTAGGTCACGTGTGTGGTACTAAGTGCAGGCTACTACGTGTACCAAATGGTTGGGTCGCATGTGTAGTATTATTTGTAGGCTACTATGCGTACTCGATTATTTCGATCACATGTGTGGTACTAAATCCAGGCCACTATGTGTAAGAAATGGTTTTGGTCACCTGTGTAGTACTAAGTGCAGGCTACTATGTGCACCAATTAGCTTCGGCTACAAGGGTGGTACTATGTGCAGGCCACCGAATATCTATTACTATTTCAATATGTTCAACGGGAAAACCTATTAATTGTAAATTCATATGAAAATATGGTGTTAAGTATAGGGATATGAATATATGTGTTGTGAGCAATGTGCTTGATAAGTAATCGAACTTTGGTAAGTTTGATATAGTTAAGTGTTACTATGAAAAATTGATACAAAGAAATTTATGAAAAGTGAAACGTAAAATATAACAGTTTTTGGTAACAGCAGTTAGGTAATTTTGAAAAATCACCAAAAATGATATAAATTGAATTAGAGGTTTAATAAGATATGGAATTAAAGATTATTTAGTCTATTTTCATATAAAACAAACAGAGAAAGCAAATAAAATCTATATTTTGAGATATTTATATTTTTGTAAGACTGGTTCAGATTGATTTCTTGATCCCCTGTTCTGATTTGTGAAAATCATTAAAAATTGTACAAAAATAGTTATGGAACATAATTTTTATGGGTGGATTCCTTATTGAGTCTATTTTTAGTAGAAACAAACATGAGCATATTTCAAATTCTGTAAAAAGAGAAATTGGAATTTTAGTGAAGAGTGGTCAGGATTGTCGAGTAGCAAAATAGGGGAAGATTTAATGAATAAACTGTACTAATTGGCCTAACCAAAAATTTTGAAAGTTTTATGGAAATAAGATTTATAAGTCTAGTTTCAGGAAAATTTTACAGAACTTAATTTTGAGTTCTGTAGCTTAAGATATAATTAATTTAGCAGTTGTGACTTAGGAAACAACCTAAGCTGAACATCTGTAAAAAGTAGAAACATGTATTCAATAATTTTATTTCTTAAGAATACCTTTTGAGAAATGGAAACATTTTGTTAATTTAATTGCTTATTATTGTATGCCAACTTACTAAGCTTTAAAAGCTTACACTCTCGCTTCCATTTCTCTTAGTTTTGTCAGGTTGGCTTTGGGTTGGAGATCGTCGGAGGCGACATTACACTATCGTTTTGTCAAGATGGCTCAATAAAGATTCTTATTGCTTACAAGTGAGTGGCATGTATAAAGTATTAGTCATAGATAGTAGGTATTGGCCAAACGTATTGGCTTTTATCGTTACGTTGTATATAGCCAAGAAATGTAGCCCATGATAGTTATAGGTAAACAAATTCTATTTTATGCATGTGTTGTGGAAATGTTTTGATGTAGATAAGTATACTACATGTGTTTGATGGTTAAGTTAGGATTAATTAAAGGTATAATATGAGTCCATGAAATTCATATGAGTGTAAAGAGTTAAGAGCAACAAAAAGGCTTAGAAAATAGCCCAAGTGCTAGCCATACGGGCGTGTTTTGAGTCACACAGGCGTGTGACACTGTTTTGAGTGAAAATTTTAGTAGTGTTCGAAAAATTCCAGTTTAGTCCTGGATCATACTCAATGTATTGTTTGGGCCTCGTAAGCCTACAATGAGGGTGTGAACTATATGAATGAAAAAGTTTAAAATTTTTCATGGAAATTATTTGTCGAAATCAAACGATCGTGTGAGTGTTGTTTGGTAATGTCTTGTACCGTGTCCGACGACGGTTACGGGTGAGGGGCGTTACAGTTAGTGTACCTTTAAGTTCTGTGTTCAAACCTTCAAAAGTGTGTTTGGGGAATTACTTTTAGTATGGTTTTATTTTGTTTTTCAAAAGTTAGTTATTTACTTTTAATTATTATTTTATCTTAATTTTAGAAAACTAAAAACTTTTCACGTTTGTTTTTCCCTAAAATCTCTCTGCACGTTTTTTTCTTTATTCTCTCCCTCTCTTTTCATGTTAGCTTTTTTTTCTTGAGTTTTCTTATTCTATCGTTTTGTTCCTGCACCATATTTGTCTTCAATTGTTGTGGTTCATCGGTGGAGTTTGGGTGTTTATCTCGTAAATCAGGTGTGGGTTCGAAACTCTTCTTTTTCATTTTTGAAATTTTGTGTTGATTCTGGGAAATTTGACATAATATGCGTGTTTGAAAACTCTGTAATTTTGATGTTGAATTGCTAATTTGATTCTGTGAAATTTGGCAAATTGTGACTATTTCTTCAGATCTCCTATCAAAGATACCGGCTAATCAAGAGGGTACGGTAGCATATCAGTGATAGAACCTTGATAAAGGACGAGCAATGACAATCTAAGTATTAAAAGGGGATCATTCTCGAAGAAAAAAATTGAGATTCTGCATGCACATCTGGTCATATTACCCAGAGAATGGTGTAATAGATCAATTGATTGAAAAAGCCATAAATCCTATACCCCTGAGTTGTAGTGGGATAGATTGAAGAAGATACAAATCCTATACCCCTGAGTTGCAGTGGGATGGATTGAAGATGATACAAATCCTATACCCTTGAGTTGTAGTGGGATGGATGGAAGAAACTACAAATTTTATCTCCCTGAAGTTACAGTGAAGCAAACCAGCTGAGCAAATGTAATTGTTTCTTCAGGTTTTCTGTCAAAGATACCAACTGAGCAAGAAGGCAGAGTAATACGTCAATGATAAAACCCTGATGAACAATGAGCAATGACAACCTAAGCATTAGAAAGGGATCATTCTCGCAAAATGACATTCCCTATTCATGCAAATATCTTTCATAACACATCTAGTTAGGAGCATTTGATTCATTCTGATCATTGCATCCTAATCATTTGGCATAAGTAGAGGTGTTTATGGGCCGGACCGGGTCAGGTTCGGGCCGGGCTCAACTAAAAATTTAGGCCCATTTATTAGGCTCAGGTCGGGCCGGGCTAAAAAAATGGGCCTAAAATTTTGCCCAAACCCTCCCACATTTCGGTCGGGCCTTCGGGCCGAGCTAGGCCGCCCGACCCATAAGCATAGGCCCATGAAATAGATTCTACAGGTCATGTCTCCTAGAGGATGGTGTAGCAAGATCGATGAATCCATAAATCTCATCTCACTGAAGTAGCAATGGAGCAGATTGAAGTGACAGATCTTATCTCCTTGAAGTTGCAGTGGAGTAGATCGAAAACAACGAATCTTACTTCCCTGGCGTCGCAGTGGAATAGATTAAAGCTACAAATTATGACGGATCTTATCTTTCTGAAGTTGCAGTGGAGCAGATTGAAGCCTCCAGCCTTATCTCCCTGAAGTTGCAGCGGAGCAGACTGAGGACAACAAACCTTATCTCCCTGAAGTTACAGTGGAGCAGGAAAATACACAAGCTTTATCTCCCTGAAGTTACAGCGAAACCTTATCTCCTTGACATTGCAGTAGAGCAGAAAAGTACCAATTCTTATCTCTTTGAAGTTCCAGGGGAGTAGATCGAAGCTGCAAATCTTTTCTCCCTAAAATTACATTGGAGTGGATCAAAGCACCAATTCCTATGCCCCTGAAGATGCGGTGGAATGGAAGGTGGTTACTTGAAGAAGATTAGCACCAAGAAGTCAAGATTTGGGGAGACCGGGCAAAATTGGCCCTTTCTAAAGTCTTTACTCCATTCCCGTTACACGAAAATGAATAAAGAGGGGTAGTTGTAATGGGCCTATTTTGCCCAGGGCCCAAACCAAAAAAAACAAATTTAAACCAATAAATAAAAGGCCTAAAGTTTTTAACTGTCCATTTATAATACAAGGCCCACTACCAAACTAAAACGTAAATCAAATAGCCCAAATTACACCTAACCCATTTTACAACCCGAAACCCAAGCCTAAATTAACCAAACCCTAAGCCCAATCCTATGGCCCAAAATTAAACCAACATTTTCAGCAAATGAACAACCCTAGCACCCCATGCTAGCCGTCATCGCTCCTTTCCGTACCTCCACGTCCACACGCCAGCAAACATCCTCCATACCTGCAAGAAGGACAAGAAAAACAACAAAAATCGTAGCAAAAAAAAAACAAAAAATAGGAACGAAATGTATTTTTTCTTCTTCTTTCAGCTAAAAAAAGCCAACACAATCACTGTGTATTTTTTTACACATATATACTAACACAGCGAAATCGAAAATACAAAAGAGAAACAGAAGCAATCAACAGAAAAAAAAGGTTGCATTTTGATTCCCTTTTATTTTTTATTTTTGTGTGATTTTGCTTTTAGTTTTAAGAAAACAAAATACAAAAAGGGGGATGAAATCACCTGACTCTTCAGAGGCCGAGGTTGGCCGTTTCCTATGATAAATGGTATCTTGAGGGCCTTTTTGAATGATTTTGGGTTGAAAACGGGGTCGGGAAGGCCAAATCGACCGAAGAGCCTCCTTGCCAGCTCCGACCGTTGTGCACGATAGTTGACAGCGGTGGAGCCCACGGCGGTGTCACGGTGGCCGATCGCTAGAGCCTAGGCTGGATTCTGGGCATTTGAGAGAAAAAAGAAAGAATGGTTTGAAGTTTTCTTTTTAAATGAGGTTCAAAATGTTTTTTTTTTTTTTTTTTACTTTTATAAGTGCATGAAACGGTGCCATTTTGATGCCAGTGCGCATAGGCCAAAACGGCGCCGTTTTGCATTAACCCGAAAGCCGGCCTGACTTGTACTCTGGGATCCGTCTGTTTTCTATTAATAGGCAATTTACGCATTTAGCCCTTCCACATTTTCTGCTTTTTTAAATCCATTTTATTTTTATTTTTATTTTTAATTTACACCTTGGAATTTTGTTTCAGTTTCAATCTAGTCCGTTTGAAACGGCACGTTTTAGGGGGACGGGTATTATTTCCCACTTGGTCCTTCCTTTTTATTTGCGCGTTACAATTTAGTCCTTCACCCTATTTTCATTCCTGATTTTTACCCAAAATTCCGTTTTGATTTCAATTTAGCCCTTTTTGTTAATATTATTGTGGTATTATTAAATTGATTAATTTGACATTTAATATTTATTTTATCTATTTATTTATTATTTTTATTTTTTAAATAGACTTTTTTATTATTATTACTTCTATTATGGTCATTTTATTATCTATTTATCTATTTTTTTTACAAACTGTAAAAAATTTAAATTATCATTATTATTATTGTTATTATCATTTTTACGTGTTTTATCTAATATTTTTATCCTTTTATTTATTTGCCTATTTTCAAGTCTTTATTTAAACTTTTATCCGTTTTTTTAATTTATTTACTTATTGTTTTTATTGATAATTAGCTTGTCTGTTATTTATTTATCTTATTGTTATTTGTTATTCTTATCGTTGTTATTTATATTAATGAATTTATTGTTATTCCGTTATGCATATTAACATCTAGATCCATTTCACACCCATTCGTGTTACATCGATCTTTACCCGATGTATTCAAATTTTTGTTTTAAAATAAGCGATATTACATGTTTTAAAATTCGAGAAATCGTACCCTAACTTATGGGGTTTCGATTTTTCTCGATGAATTTGAATATCCGAATATCCATTCAAAATCAAAGTTTGAAATTTTAAATAAAGGCTATTATGCGTTTAGAAACTCGAGAAGGCCGTGCCTAACTCACGGGGTTTTGATTTTCCTCGTAGGATCTAAACCACCGAATATCCTTTTAAAAATCAAAGTACAAATTTTAAAATAAAATGATATAAAGGCAAGCTTATTTTCAAGGGTTCAAATGTCGTCTACTAACTTACGGGACGTGACATTTTGTTATCTCGGGTCAAGAGGGCCTTTAATGCTCGTTTCAATTTGTTTAAGTTTTTAAAATCAACATAAAAAAAAGATCGTATTATAAATTCTTTTCAAGTATTCAACTTTCGACATTAAGACATTAATTAATCAATTAGGTATCAATTTTGGGCGTTAAGAGGGTGCTAATCCTTCCTCGTACGTAACCGACTCCCGAACCCGTTTTCTCGACCAAAATTATTGTTTTAGTAAATCAAAACATTTTATTAAAATGATCAATTACAAGGTGACCCGATCACACCTCATAAAAAAATTGGTGGCTACTCCCATTTTTTCGTTTTCAAATACAAGTCGGCCAATTTTTTTCAAAAAAAATGGTTTCGACATCTGTGTATTCTGAAATTGTTCAAAATTAGCATTGAATCATATGTTTTCGATATAATTTGGTATCTTGCTGAGTTACCAAGGGTTTGGGAACTGTTTTGGTAGCAAACACACATTCTGTAGCTTGTTCCAGTGTGGTTTCGTAACCACACGGGTGGCACATGGCATGTACCGTGCAGGGGTAGTTCGCATGGCCATGTAATGTTAGGAATTAAGGTTTTTGGGCAACTTTTGCTGCCACACGGCTATGTGGCTGAATTTGGGGATTTTAGTCGACTTTCACACGGCCGTGTCCTGTGGGCACACGGGCGTGTGCAATTAAGGACTTAGGGATTTATTCTTATCTTACGCGGGCATGTGCTTTGGACACACGGCCATGTCTGGTGAGCACACGGGCGTGTGAGACCCTCACACGGCCATGTTTGCCCTGTACCTTGATTTTAGCCATTTTGGATAGAAAGTTACACGGTCGGATCACACGGTCATGTCCCTACATCTCATGGGCTTGTACTTTAGTTACATGGCCGTGTGCCTCTTTTCGCACGGGCGTGTGCCCCTCCACATAGGTATGTTGACCCCCACACGGCCTAGGCTTTTCCACACGGCTGTAGCACATGGTCGTGTGACCCCATCCCGCAAATTTGTGTACTATATTTATTTTTGATCTGATAATGTTTCTGTGTGTCCTGTCCCTCAGCTAAGTCTTAGTAAGAAAGGCCGGGACTTTGTTTCGACCTAGATTTGTGCGTAATTCATAATCATAGCTTAATTTGATCGATTTGTTGTGAGCTAATGGATGCTATGCAATAAAAGATTCTGTATCTTATCAATTGAGTGTGTGCATTTTTTATTCCGTCTGATTGTCTATGATGTGTTCATCATTTCTGTGAGGTTGTTTGCATACATGCATTTGTATAAATGTTTGGGTTGGGATATGAAGAGAAGGAAATATGATCTGATTTGGCAGTTTTAACTGCAACACGTCTGTATAGCAGTTTACCGCATAGTACGATATTTCTGGTTGCATACTGTTATTTACGTAGCTTAGTTCCACATACGTGGTGTGTAGGGTTAGATGGGCCTTTTGAGGTCCTATGTGGTATACATGGTTGGTTGAGCTTCTTATAGCTCATTCGTGGTGTGAATGGGGGACAGATAGGTGTTTGGTTGGATGGATGGGATTGTTCTTCTATATGTGCATACATATCACATTTGATCTGTTCATAGGATTGCGTGATTAATTGCGTAAATGTTGTGTGCTCGATGTGTTATGTACCTATGTATAATGAATGATAACTTTGTAATACGTCCTGCCTTTTAACTGGTTGTTGAAATGGGTTGTTTCGTACACCGATTGAGTTCTTGTATAGTTAAGTATCTGCTTTGAAACACTGCTCTTGATTTTGTTTCCGCTATTGAATTGTTATTTGGAATTTTATTTGTAACTCTGTTATTTGTTACGTTTTAAGCTCACACTAAGCTAGGGTAGCTCACCCCCTTAGTTTTCCCTTTTCAGGTATTTTTGTCTTGCCAGAGGTCTCAGACAGCCACGTTTTAGAACAGGCTATAAAAGTATTTTCATAAATTCTGAGTTTATAAGTAAACAATTTTGAATTGCGAGTACTATTTAGAATACCGTGGTACGAATTTGTGTAATATCGGGATTTTATAACTGGGAGTTTTTACGTAACTTAAATACTATTTTGTTTTCCAGTTTGTTAAATTAAAAATAATTTCAGTTCACTTCAGTAATCAATTTGACCTCCCGGATTCGGTCTAAACTTCTAGACCGAGTTCTGGGGCATTACAAAGCTACCATACAATTTTAAATTTGTGTATATAAGTTTTAGCAATGATGTAATAACAATTGTTTTACATTTTCACTCTCAAAATTGACTCTTTCTCTACTTAATTGTAAAATTATTCAAAAAATATTATTTTACAAGATAATAAATATTAATTGAAGATTTTTTTTATTTTTTTATTTTTTATAGAAAATTTAAAAAATTCGTCACATAATTTGAACTTAAATAATATTTTTATATCTAATTTTACCATTGTTGCAAAAGTGCATAGCTTCGACTCTGAAAGAAAAATGTCAACAAGGAGTTACTGATTTTCAACTAATAACTAGTGTATGTTTGTATAAACCAACATCAATTCATCTAAGCTCCCGATTTTCACCTTTTTACTTCCATGACTGCAAATAAATAAAAGTTATTGAATGCTATATGTCTTAATCTCTAAGTTCAAAATTTATTGCATTTCAACCAAAGAGAAAAATGGGTGCGTTGTAAAAAAAATTTAGCCAAAGATAGAGAGAGGAGAAAAATGGTAAGACTAATACCTTTGATAAGATGGAGTTCTTAGATAAATTAGAACTGTTATAAGTAATGTGGATTTATAAACAACTTAATTTATTACCATTTCAAATAGTAGCAATTGAAAGAACATCTAAACTACAACACATATGGTAAAGGATGCAAAATTCTTCGATACAATAGATGGTTAACGAATATGGCTAAATGGCAAACCACTCTTTGTACCAAAATTGGTTGTGAGTGAGGAATTGTCCACAACTGCCAACATGTTGTACCTTTTAATTATGCCTCTTTTACTATTCACCTACTTCCTTTAATGTGCCCCATTTCTATTCTCACCCCCATTCATTTACTCATTTAACAGTTGTCATACTATGTAAATCACATGGAATATCATAATTTTTCTTTTTGAAAAAGTTTGAACCTGTATCATCAAAATAGCAGACAAGAGCTGCTTAAAACAAGTTTTGACCAAATACCACTATAGATATCCAACAATTTATTGGCTAAAATACAGTTGATCTCAATTCAAATAAGGAAAATGAAAACAAATATATTAAGAACATTCATTAAGGCCTGAAGCCACAAACTACACTGGACTAATCTCTTGACATGATATATGCCATGAGTAAACAATCTCTTGCATATACCAATAGATTATACACTAAGAGAAGCTAAAACCTTTTATTTCAACGTCAGCGACTCAAGTTTAGCTCTTAGGAATTGCACATTGAATGTACATGTCTTATTAGATGCAAAACAGATTATAACAAGAATGCAACATGTCCTGATGATAAATTTACAAAAATTGCATAAAGTACAGAGCAAAATTATATCTTCAAAGCATAAAATCAAGCTTACCTACAAAATAAAAGCAAACCCAGAATCAAATTAAATGCAACACGTCCTCCCCCCCAAAAATTCAAACCATAAAAATTCACTATAAACTCATAAAAATTAAATTGAGCTAAAAAATCACAAGATTGGACTTCAAGAAACAAGCAAAAGAAAAATGGAAAACATAGAGATGGAGAAAGATGAATGCATGGTTAGAACCCAAATTTTTAATCCAAATAATCATTATTTTCATCGTCAAATTATGAATGAATAAATAAAATATAACTCTATAAAAAGTAAAAAGAAAAAGAGAGATTTTGTTGAGGTAGAAACAAATTTCAAGGTGGAGCTTAAGAAAAAAGGAAGCAAAAGAAACAAAAGAATAACACTGATTATGCTTGTTCAAGTCAGTTTCATACTTTTAAATACCCAAATTAGACCATCACCTACCATAAATAAGGAGGTTCAACTGGAAGGAAGATGAAGATGGTGAATGAATGCTTAATTCATCATCGATTAATAAGCTAATTTCTAGGGTTCACTTTGGGGAGAAAAGTCAAGGAAGAATGAAATGGTCTGAAGTGAAGAGTGAAAATGATGTAGATTAGAGGCCAGGATTTTTTGGTCCAAAAAGGAAAAATGTAATTACGTTTGTTATTGAATAGCCAATTCAGACCCCAAGCCCTTGAATTGTTATTACAGGCTGTACCGTAATAGAGGCTGATTCCATTCGACCTATAATGGGCTATTATAACAAACCAAACAATTGTTTATGGTGGGCTCATTGAATAGAGCTGGTGTAACACCCTTAACCCATATCTGTTACCGGAACAAGGTTTAAGAGCACTACCAAAGTTTGCAGATTAAATACAGATAATTTATGCTATTTACAAATCATATCTAAAAATATTCATATCGTCCATTGGTTGGGCCCTCGAGGCCCAATTTAAGCATCAGAAACAGGTCAGGACTAAATCGGGATCTTAGAAAATTTTTCATAAAATTACAAAATTTTTTCTTATATACAGGGATCACACGCCCGTGTGGTTAAGCCGTGTGGCTTACACGGCCAAGTGACATGCTTATGTCTCAGGCTGTGTGGCATATAAGGTAGGGCACACGTCCGTTTCCTTAACCCGTGTAACTTTCTGACTTGAAATTTAATTAAGTGCATGGGTCATACGGCCAAGTCACACGCCCGTGTGCTAGGCCGTGTGGTTAATTAAATTTTCAAAAATTAGGTGCAGGTTTCACACGGCCAAGATACACACCCGTTTTCTAGGCCGTGTATCTCACATGGTTGAGACACACGTCTGTGTCTTCGTCCGGGTGTTTAATTCTAAGGTTTTGTTTCTCAATTTTAGGATGTAGGGACATACGGCCAAACCACATGCCCATGTGCCAGTGTGTCACACATAGTGAAGACACACGCTTGTGTGTCTACCTGTGTGGACAAAATAAGGCCATTTCCTAGCCTTATTTCTCACCCAAAATTTGCCATCAACCTACGCCAACACTTACAAACATATACCAACCAATTCAAGTCATATAAATATAGCTTAATACAAGTACTATGTAAGTTATATTAACATATATATGCAAATGATTAAACTCATCACATTTTCATTGGTACTTAGGTAAATTTGTATCATTTATACTAATTCAAATTCATTCACCATTTGATTCCTATTTGATATACTACTTAACCATTTTAAAACATATCAACATTATATAGTCTTATTATTATAAACCACAATATACCATTCTAGCCATTCTAATGGCTAGTTTACAAACATCCATTTTCATACCAGCATTGGCCTAATAGCCTATACATGCCATTATACAAAAATAAGATTTCTATTTATACCAAAAATGAGCTGGAGGATAGTGTGGTGATGCTTCGACTGATTTCCAACCTTACGAGGGTCCGAGCACTATAAAACAGAAGAAAATAAACCTAGTAAGCATTTAATACTTAGTAAGTTCGTATGATAGGAATTTAACTTACCATGTTTGCATTTAAAATAAGGAATTTAACTTAATATGTTTACATTTAAAATAAGTATGTAATAAGGCATTCAAGCAATTTGGCAATTTGGCTTATAGCCTAAAACACAATTTCAACAATCATGTTAGTTAAATAAATTCTCATAATACCAGAAACATGGATGAGCTCATCATTTAATGACTTTCATATACATATGCTTTTCGTACCATTATTCCATAATACATGTATATTTTCATGACATTTCATTTCAAAATTCAATTTAACCACATCAGAAATTTCTTGTTGAATTTATTTAAAATATCGATAACTACACTCGTATATATAGTACACTTAAAGTGTACAGAACTGAAATTCGTCAATTCATATCCGGGGGTACCCATTAGGGTACATAATCAGGAAGCACACTCTCAAGCCTTGTAACTGGAAGCTCACACAAAGCCATTTTAGGAAGCTTCTAAAAATCCTATTGGGAAGCTTATTCGGGCTATATACGGAAAGTTCACAAAGAACCATATCGGGAAGTTCACAAAGAACCAATTTAACGGGAAGCTCCGGATAGCCATATATTTAGAAGTTCAAGCGAGCACTAGAAGCTCACAAAGATCCAATTTAATGGAAAGCTTATGAAGAGCCTATATCGGGATGCTTATAAGAGCTAAAGTGTGTCCACAACAAATGTAGGATCACAACCTATCGGGACGCTCCGAAGAGCTACGTGACAGCCCGAAATAGGGCCTAAATGAGACAATGGTCTCGAAACCATGAATCCGAGCTTAAAATATTTATTTCGATGGATTTTAAATGTTTATTGGGCGATTAAATGTTTGTGTAAAATTTTGATTGAGAAATTTTATTGTTTGGATGTCCAATTTGATAAGTTGGACTAAATTTCAATAGGTGAAAAATATGTGTTCTAATCCATAAAGGTACTTGATTGAAATGGGTTTCTAAATTAGAGGTCTTTATGTGGTAATTAGACTATTTTAACTTAGTTTAGACAAAAATGCCCAAAGAAGGATAAAATACCAAAAGGGTTAATGAAGGGCATTTTGGTCATTTGGTTAATACAAGAAATAAAAAGGGAAAATAAGCCAAAATTTAGTCCATCTTTCTTCCTCCTTGGCTGAAACTTTGAAGGACTCCATAGCTAGGGTTTCTTTCTTTTTCAAGCTTAATTGTAAGTATCTCCTAGCCCGTTTTTGATGCTCTTCGTATTTTTAAAATCTTTATAACTTGATCTAGCTATTCTACCACTATTTCAAGCTAGGGTTCATGTTTAAAATTTTACCCATGGATGACATACAAGTATTTTGATGTCTAGTGGTGTAATATGGAAGTTTGAAATGTGGTGAACAACTTTTACTAGATAATTTTTTGATGAAATTGATAAAAAGGACTTGTTTGTAAAAGATGAAATAATGTGTGAATAAAATGCGAAATAGTGGAAATTGTGGGCTGCTATATAAAAGAATATGAATCGACTAGGCTTAGGTGTGTGAAAAATGAACACATTTCAATTTCCAAGCCTAGGGACTAAAGTGTAAAAATTGAGAAAGTTAGGGGCTAAATTGTAAAATTTGCCATAGGATCATTTTGGACTAAATTGAGTAATGTGTGTACTAAACGAGCTAAATGTGTTATTATAGATCAAGAAGAATGTGGAATCGACCTTGACCGGGGTAAAGGTAAGGTTTCAGATTAAATTGCAAATTGACGTATTTTGTACCGAGGTAAGTTTATATGTAAATGATACATCATTTTTATTTATATCTTTATGTGATGGTGTCTTATGTGAATTATGGGTGAACATTATTGATATATGTTGACATGATGAAAAGCGAGTAAATTCCTGGATGAATATTCGGAACAAAAAAGTATACTCCTGGATGAACATTCGGAACAAAAAATATACTGAGGAATCCTGTGAAATTATTATTAATGGTGGACTGTGTGCAATACCACCGAGTAATAATTATAAATGGTGGGCTGTGTATGATACCATCGATCATTTATTATAAATGGTGGGCCGTGTGCGATACCACTGATCATTTATTATAAATGGTGGGCTATGTGTGATACCGCCGATCATTTGTTATAAATGGTGGGCTGTGTGCGATACCACCGAGTAATTGATATTAATGATGGGCTGTGTGCAAAACTATCGCGTATCAATTATCATTTCTGAAGTGTTCATCCGGAAAGTTAATTAAGTGACATTTTACAACATGATGTGGTGAAAAGTGCAGGGTTATAAGTGCATGTATTCGTGAGCAATGCTTTTAGTATAAGTGCGAATTTGGTAAGGTATGAAATGAGTAAGTGCATTTGTAAGGGCTTGAAATGTTCATGCTTAGTATATTATGCTCTTGATTGATGAGTTATAATATGATGTTTATTGTTTACATATAGACTAAGCTTAAAGCTTACCTCTTTTCTTTTTCCCTTGTTCTATAGTGTCGCTAAGCCAGCTCGGGATACAGAGATCGTCGGAGGATCACTCACACTATCAATACTCTTTGGTATATTGAAATGAATCTTTTGAATTATGGCATGTATAGGATTTGGTCATTTTGTAAGTGTCATAATTGGTTGGCTAAATGTGTAAGCCTAAATTACTTGGTACTACATTTTGTATAAGGCCATGAGTTGTGGCTAATATTGATTGTTTTATAAGTCTATGAAAAAGCTTTCTACGAATGAGTTGTTTGCCTATATGAGTATATATGATAGTATGAAATTAGTGTGTGGAAAATGTGATGAGTAAATGGTTGTGTATATGCATGATGACTGGGCAATGTGCTTGAGATGAGAATGAGTTATGAATATGTGGATTTTTGGGATATTTTGATGTGGGTTTATGCCTTGTGATGTGTTGTTGAAATTGGTATAACTATGGTTGATTTTCAGGGTGGCAAAAGGCTTGGTAAATAGCCTTAAAATTGTCCACACGGGTAGACACACGGGCATGTGTCTAGGTCGTGTATGACACACGGTCCGCCCCTGGGCGTGTAGTTTGGCCGTGTGTCCCCTGCATGCAAGTTGCAAAAAATTGTGTACGTCACACGAGCTAACACACGGGCGTGTGCCATGGCCGTGTGACCAAATTTGCATGCTGACGTCATAAATAAAATGTCCAGGTTTTTGCACACGGGCAGAGACACGGGCGTGTGTCTCGACCGTGTGAAAATCCCTTTAGGTTTGAAATAAAAAATAAATTCACACGGGTTGGAGACATGGGCGTGTGTGACCACACGGCCTGCCCACACGGCGTGTCCCTAAACTACACAAGCGTGTGCCCTGTTTTGCATGAGGTTTTCCAAAGTTTTCTAAAGCTCTCAGTTTGGTCTCGAATCACTTCCAAAGTATGTTTTGGGCCTCGTAGGCCCATAATAGGGACAATTTATTTTCGAATTCAAAGTTTTAATTTAAATGAAAATTTGTGACTCGAAAACGGTCAGTTATATGCGGTATTGTCCGGTAATACCTCGTACCTTGTCCGGTAATGCCTCGTACCCTGTCCCGAAGCTCGAGAAGGCTAATACGAGATGCTCTCTTTGAGCTATGGTGTGTCTACAACATATGCAAAACTGCAAAAAAATATGGGAAACTTGTATCCATCGATATTCATTTAGTCAACGGTACTTAACATTTGTCAGGTATTATCGAATATGTGATCAATTTATTATATATATAACATTTGCACAATTCACATATACAATATCCAATTCAAACTATTTAAACATATAAATCATTCAATTCAAGCATATAATTACACAATTAAGTTACACAAACTTACCTTGATACTTGTGTCATATACAAAATTCACTAATCCGACACTTTTGGTTTCCCTCGATCCAACTCGATATTAGGTCTTTTAGGATCTATATAAATGAATTTTAATCATCAATCTAATACATTTCACATTCAAGTAGATTCAATTTACATCCTAGGTAAAATTACCATTTTGCCCTTATACTTTTCATAAATTCCAATTTTGTCCCTAGGCTCGAAAAATGAAATTTATGCAATTTATCCTCATTCCAAGCCTAGCCGATTTTTATATATATCAATAACAATACATAAATTTCACAAAAATTAGAATTTTTCCATGAATTTTACAACTTTACAATTTAGTCCCTAAATCACAATTTCATCAAAATTTACTTTGTAAAAGTTGTTTGTCTATTAACAACCTTTCATTTTCTACCATAAATTTTAAATTTTTAGTATATTCATCCATGGAAAAACTTCTATTCTTTGATAAATTTTCAAATTAATCCACAAAATAGATAGATTAAGTTATCCCAATCTCAAAAATATAAAAATTTCTAAAAACGGGACAAGATTACTTACCCAATTAAGCCAAGAAAGCTTACTTTCTCTTTCCTAGGGTTTCCATAGAAAATATTTGGGGAAGAAGATGAAATAAGATGATATTTTCTCTAATTAATCATTTATAATCTTTTATTAATTTAACTTCCAATTTAGTCATTTTCTTTTCTTAAATTTCCATGGATGATTCACCATAAACATCTACAAACTTTTTCTTAATGGTCTAATTACCATATAAGGACCTCTTATTTTGAATTCCACAGTTATTTGATACTTATAGCTACTAGAATCTAACTTTTGCATTTTATGCAATTTGGTCCTTTCCTTAGTTAAACACATAATCGGTAAAATTTTCTTATCAAAATTTTCATATAACATTCCTATCATAACACAGACCATGCAATAATATTAAAATAAAATTTCTTTCTGGCTCGAATTTGTGGTCCCAAAACCACTGTTTTGATTTCACTGAAAATGGGCTATTACAGCTAGAATGTATGGGCCATTACATCCAACCAAACATGCCCTAAAGGTTGAGGTGGTAAGTACGATGGAATTGATGCACTGGTGGTCTTCCAAACAACTAATCAGTGCAATGAGAGGAGAACATTCTCTTAAATTCCATCTCACCATGGTTAAACTGAAATCCTAAGGAAGAAATTTTAAATACTTTACTCATTCTTATAAACAATATTTGTATTTAAATTTTTTTGTCAAAATATTTTAATTAAATTAAAAGTTCTATCACATGTGAAGATGTTGTAAGGTATGATGTCTCAATATTGCTCCAAACTTCTCAAGATCAGACAATTATTCATGGGTAGTTAAGGGAATTTTGATATAAAGTCAAACATGTCACAAACAGGGTAAACTTATCATTTATCAAATCTAAGCTCTCTTACTATAAATACAAGTTATGTATCAAATTTATCAAATTCAAGTTCTCTTACATCATAAGTGTCGTTATTTTGTCAAAAAATAGTGGTAATTTACTTTACAAAATAAATTCTATTTTCTAGGAGAAACGCATAGTTACTGATTAAAGAGGGAATTAGTTTTCCTATTGAAAGTTAATAAAGTTTTTTTTGTGCGATTGGTTCATGATTCTTTGAACCTACACTCAAAGCAGTTTATGGTTTGAGAATAGCGGAAAAGGTCGTTCGGTAGAAAGTTTGGATCAACTTCACCGTCTCATACAAATCACATGTATAATTTTGCTTAAATTTTATTACTATAAATATCACAATGACTTGGTTTTAAAGAAGAATTTTTGTAACACCCCAAACCTGGCCTAGATGTTATGGCCGAATCCGGAGGTGTCACAAGAAACGGGTTTTTAAAATGAAATCTGGTGATAAAAGTAATTCAGTTTTCAACTTATATTAGCTTGTGTCCTTGTCAAAACGTTATTTATTTAGTTAATTACTTTGTTTTAAAATATGTTTAATAGCGAAAGCATACGAAAAACGTTGTGTTTAATGAAAACAGTCCGTATTTTTAGAAAACCTTGGTTTTAGTAAAAACTACAGTTAAAAATATCAGTCTCAGATTGAAACTAAAACGAAAACCCAAATCCAAAGAAAATCAGCCAAAGAGTCCGGAGATTCCAATTTTACAAAAAATTCAGAAATAACCCTTAAAATAAAAACCACAAAAAAAAACATTCTACGGACTCATGGTCACCAAAAGGCTCCGTCGTACCGATTTGCCTAATTCTGTGGATTACTTGTACAGAACAAACAGAAAGGGGTGAGTTTAAGTAAACTCAGCGTGTAACCCAGTAGAATTAAGCATACACACAAACATGATATCACATTATAGACAGATACAGATTTGGGCCCAAGCCCATTTTAGATACAGTATACAGAAGTCAGATTACAAAACATATAGTCAAGATCCTATCTCTATCCTTTACATATCAACTCTGACCATCCGATCACACCATGTGGGGTTAAAAACACCCACCCAACCCTATACACCATATTGTGCCGTTACGACACACAATAGATAAAATACAGCCTTGCTACCAGATTATAGGCGATGTTCGCCTTTCAGAACACTTCCTCCATATATATGTCATCCCACCCCCAATAACAGATACAGAATATTCAGATACAGACATACAGACTAAACATGCTTACATGCTTATATAAGGATATAGATTACAGATACAGATATAGATAACATATACAGAATTAACAGATCATACATGCTTATCATATACATAACAAAATATCAGATCTATAGTTTATAGGGTTTGGATAGCCCTTCCCAACCCTATAGATAGCCCACAGTCATTTGGGACGACCCGTGCGACCCTAAGGAAAATTCTAAAACTTTGGGCCCACACATCCATGTGGCCCACATGTCAAGATTGGCCTTGCCCGTATGGTTCACACAGCCTGGCCCAAAAACCTACATGCCCATGTGGTTTACCCGTGTGGGCCTACACGCCTATGTGGCCCACACACCTAACTTAGCCTAGCCCGTGTGGCTCACACGATCACACTTCGGCCACATACGGCCATGTCTGGTGCACGACCATGTCTTCATCGATCACATGACCGTGTCATCGTACACGGCTATCCATACGGGCAGCCACATGCCCGTGTGAAGTCGACAAGATGGTTTTTTAACTTTTTTAAACCTCGTTTTTTGCATTTCGGGTACACACCTGGTACTATTCTGTAACGAAACCACTTTCAAGCCTTCTGAAACCCAAAAATAGAGTACCTAACATCGATTTAACAACCAATCAATGAAGATTGGCAACAAAGAAACTCAAGCACTCACTACTTACCCAACTTCACGAACAAACCTCACTACGATTTTGCAAGAGAAGAACTTCGTTCATCACAATTTGCTGCCAAAACCTAGAATCATACTAATGAGGTGCCCAAAATTGATATAAACAATTAAAATACTTACCCCCCAAATCGAACAAGTTCATGACTCTCACTTACCTGACACACGGGGAATTCCGAAGATTATAATGTTGTGATTTTGGAAGAATAATATTGATAGATTAAGGAAAAAGAAAGAAAATTTTTGAATGGAAGAAGGTCACAGAGAAAAGGTTAGAAGCTTGAAAAGAGAAATTTCAGGAAAAAGAAAATGAAATAAAATCGAAAGCTAATCAGATATCCCTAACTTCCCACTAACACATTAATCTCAACCACCTCAGAATTTAAATGAAACTCTCTCAAACAATCGAGCAAAAATAAACACCCTTGCTCATGCAGGGATTCAAACTCATGACCTCCAGTACGATAATTCCCTTACCACTTAAACCAACAGGCTCATTCTAATACGAATTTTCAATAATCTAATATAAGCCCACTCCTCAAATATAAGGCTTAGACTAGAAAAATAATAAAATTTGCTCAAGGTAGGGCTTGAACTTAGGACCTCACACACACACCCAAAACACTTAACCATTGAAGCAGACAGATATTTGTGTCAGATATGACTGAAAACAAAAATATAAAATTTAGGGTGTTACAATTTTACACTTCTGCTATGCTTAAAAATCATAATTGTCTAAACTAATTTTCCAACAAAACTAACATCATTGCCATTGTTAATTACCTAGTGCAATCCTTGCTCTAATAGAGGACTAATTTCCCTTAGTGCCTTCCAAGTTGAGGATGTGTTTCTTCTTCATTCCCTACTTCTCATGTTTGGTATATATTTATCAAGGAATGTTTTGGTCCATAATTTTCCCTTTTCATGAATGAGGAAACATCCTAGTTTTAAAAATTGGGCATTGTTTTTATTTTTCACTTTTGTCAAGCCTAAGCCTCCTCTCAATTTAGGTTGTGTCACATTTTTCCAATTTGTAAAGTGAATTTTCTTAGAATTTTTTGCGCTACCCCATAGGAAGTTCCTATTGATGTAGTAAATTGTGCTTTTGGGTAATAAGCGACATTGCATAAAGTAGTTTAGGATAGTGATGGTCATAAATTAGTTTAAAATAAGATAATCGACTTGTGATAGAAGGTTTGCTTTTCAAGCATTTAGTTTCTTTCAAACTTTGTCCACTATGAAAGCATAGTCTTCCTTCTTGACACACCTCGAATGTATTGGAAACCCAAGGTAAACACCTAGCTTGGGGGATTTTCTAATGTTCAGGGAAATTGTGGTTTAGGATTTCCTTTGAGTGTCAAATTTTGGAGAAAAAATAACTCTCGTCTTATGAACGTTAATCCTTTAGCTTGATTCCTGCATAAGTTTCACCAAAACTTTCTTGATCGAGTCAACCAATTTACAATCTACTTTAAAGAAGAGGATAATGTCATTAACGAAAAAAAGATGTGAGATTTAGGAACCTCCACTAAAAGCCTTAATATTTATTTCTATTTTGCTTTGCATGCAAAAACCATACGTGGACAATATACAAAGGGTATTAATGTAATTCATGAATAATTTTATTAAACCAATCTGTTTAAAAAATTACAAGTATATGATGAATATACTATATTTAGGGACCTGATCCAACAAATGAGTCGAAAAAAAGCATATTAGTTAATGGGTTGGGATTGAGAGACATATCTAGGAATAAGAAGAAAGGGAAAAGTAAAGTTAGGTATGTTTGTGAGAATTGTGGGTACTTAGATGAAAAGTGGTAGGGAGTTTTTCGTTTAGGTGATTGTTTTGGGATGATAACAAGGTTTTCAAAAGTGGAGACTAAGAACAAATGGTTGGATTTTTCAAAAACTTTGGCACAATCTTGGCTACCAAAGGATGTAGGGGATGCGGGATCAGTAAAATTGATTCAAGTTAATAGTAGGATTAAGAATATGGTTTACTGTATTCCACTGTAAGTTCCTCCCCCTCTTTTGTTTCTTTATATAACCATTATAATATAATTGTAATTTTTTTTATTAACATGTATTATGTAACAACCTAAAAAGTACGGGCATTGGAAAGTGAATTATTGGGTTTCCGTTTTAGGAAAATAGATTCGTAAATATTTATTAAAAATATTTATGAAGTTATTTATGTGGTCAATTAGGTTTTAGTTAAGTGAATTTAGTTGAATTAAGGTTAATTAAGTATTAGGACTAAATTGAATTAAGTATGAAAGTTTAATTATAGAATAAAGAAAAGTGAATGGACTAAATAAGTAATTAAACCAAATCGTTGACATATGTGTGGTAAAAATAAAATATATGTGTATTAATTATATATATACAATTGTAATACATTTATATATTTACTTATAATTTAAGTAAAAGATATTTTATTAAAATATTATTATATCATATTATATTATTATTATAAGTATTAATTAAATAATAAAAGAAATAAAAGAAAAAAAGAAAAGAGAGAATAGAAGAACAGAATAGAAACGAAATAGGAAAAGAAGAAAGAGAAAAGAAAAATAGAAAGAAAAAGGGAGAAAATTAGGGATTCAAAGTTCAAATTCAAATTGGTAAGTCAACTGAATCACTTTTCTTGTAATTTTTGAGTTTTTGAAATCCTAGAACAAAGAATTATTGGATTTAGGTTGAAATTTTGAAAGAAAGTTGATATTTAAACATGGTTCATGTTGGATTAATTGATGAATTAGGGGTAAAATTTATTGAATTTCAAGTTAGAAGTTAGTAAAGGATTGAATTGTGAAATAAAACATAAGTTTTGAATATTAGGGACAAAATTAAAAGAATTTCGAAAATAGGTATTTATGGTGAAATTAAAGGGTTAAAATGAGTTTATAATAAACATTAAATAAAAATATGGAGTTAGTTTTGGAAAAATAAAACTAGTTTAGATTAACAACTAAATTGAGAAATTAGGTAAAAGTTGTATGTGAAATTGTATTTATTGATAAATTTTAATTGTTTTAATTACGTAGCTAACGTCGTGCCAGAAACATCGGCCAATAAGGGGAAAAAGTGGATGAAGAATAGATCGAGGAATTACGGTTTGTATTACCATAATTTGAATTTAATTATTATTATTTGTTGAATTTTAAGTTAATATGCATGGTAAGAAAATTGAGGTAAGTATTAGTTTTGAATTGAATGAAATTAAATTTAGTTGTAAATATATGTGAGCAATTAAAATGTATATTGAATTGAGAAAGTGAAATTGAAATGTGATTATTGATTGGAGATTGAAGTGGTTTGAATTGAATTATTGAATTATTGTGGTATTGAATTGGAATATGAGAATTTGTGATTGATATGAATTTTATTGAAATTGAATTGAGAAATATGAATTGAATACCCTATTAACTCGTTGGGCTAAGTCGGATATAGTTGGCATGCCATAGGATTGGAAGTGTTCAAGGATATTTTGACCTCGAGTCGATTAGGCACTATATGTGTGTCGTATTAGGCACCATGTGTGTCGTATTATTGCTTCTGATAAATCTGATTAGGTATTGAGTACTGTTTGCTTTGGCAATGTTGATTAGGCACAATGTGCCATACTGGTGTATTTGGTTGGATCCGTGTATCCAGCAAGGTCTGATATATGTTAATAGGGGTAAAAGAATAAATTACCAATATAATTGATATTGAATGAAATGATAAATTGAATAATTTGTTTATAAAATGGAATGAGTTATTGGAATGAGATGTGGAAATCAAATGAAATTGAGATAGTGAAATAAAGTATGGATTCAATTAAATACAAGCTTTGAGATAATGATTATTGTTATTATTGAACAAGTTGATTTAAGTATGAAATAATTATTGAATAATTGTAAGCATAAATTGAATATACATAATTTGTTGTATAATGTTACAAATTTGAATTATTGTAATACCATTAAGTAAACATACTCAGCGTACGGTTTGTTTCGTTGCGCAGGTTAGGTTAATTGAAGTCAAAGTTCAGGTTCAGCATCCAAAGCAAATCCCAAGCTCAAAAATCTGGTGAAGTGTGTTTCTTTTTGACAAATGACATGTACCTAGGATATATGTTTTGGTCATTTTGGGTTGTTGATTGTAAATGGTGTTATAAATTGACTTTGAATGGTATATATATATATATATATATATATATATATATGAGAATTTAAGCTTATGAAATAGCATGATTATTACATAACTTAAAATGGATTGAATGTGGTAGTTTTGAATTGAATTGGATATTATATGTGAAATGAGTATAAATAAGCATTGAATAGATTATAAGGTTAGTGTTTATCTTATGGTTTAGGTATATTTAAATGTAATTTGACTTGCTTGAAAGATTGAAATTTGGATTGCTTGTGGTTTAAGTATTGCAGGGTGGTAAACTTGAGATTTAAGGCTCATTTTGAGTCCATACGAGCTGTCACACGGGCATATGTCCAGATCGTGTGAGGCACACGGCTAGCACATGAGCCTGTGAACTGGCCATGTGTCCTCTGCACCTTAAATTTGAGAAACAGAATACCCAGGTTTAGGCATAAGGGCGGAGACACGGGCATGTGTCTTAGCCGTGTGAGGTACACGGCCTAACACACGGGCATGTGATTTGGCCGTGTGACAATGTGATTTAAAGAAAAATACGTGCATGTGCTGCCACACGGCTTGGGACATGGGCATGTTATATAACACCCCAAACTCGGCTCAGATGTTACGGCCAAGTCTGGTGTGTCACATCACCTACAACTAACTAGGTTACCTAATTACTAATGTCAGGGTGAGCTTTGTAAAACCGTTATTAAAGTTTTAAGAGGAAATTTTCGGTTTATTGGTGAACGTCCTATCCTCTACCAGTTATTGAGAGATTATTATAAAATTTACTTTGTAACTCAATTGAATCGTGTGACTGATTTTGAAAACGTTGATTAACTTTAAGAAAAACTCGCGCAGCTATATTCAAAATAATTTAAGTAATGTAATAAAAAGTAATTAAAACCCAAAATAAAAATAAATAGAGCAGCCTTATTACAAACCCAAATTAACAAAATAAAAAAAAATCGATTAAGTAAAATAATGGAATAATTAACTTAAAACCAGAAATACAGTATTCGTGGCCACTCTGAATCCCTCCCAGCTCCAAGTCCACAGTCTAGGGCTCACCTGCAAGGATGGAAGGAAAATGGGTGAGTTTGGAAAAATCAGTGTGCAAAGAAGCCCATCCAGAGCCCAAATCAGCTCAAGCCCACTGGGCCTAAGATAGTCTCAGTAATAACTGGGCCAAAGCCCTATTCAGATACAGTAAACTGGGCCTTAGCTCTTTTCAGATAACAGTATGACCCATAGCATGATTGTTACATAACTTAAAATGGATTAAATGTGGTAGTTTTGAATTGAATTGGATATTATATGTGAAATGAGTATAAATAAGCATTGAATATATTATAAGGTTAGTGTTTATCTTATGGTTTAGGTATATTTAAATGTAATTTGACTTGCCTGAAAGATTGAAATTTGGATTGCTTGTGGTTTAAGTATTGTAGGGTGGTAAACTTGAGATTTAAGGCTCATTTTGAGTCCATACGAGCTGTCACACGGGCATATGTCTAGATTGTGTGAGGCACACGGCTAGCACATGGGCGTGTGAACTGGCCGTGTGTCCTCTGCACCTTAAATTTGAGAAACAGAATGCCCAAGTTTAGGCACAAGGGCGGAGACACGGGCATGTGTCTTAGACGTGTGAGGTACACGGCCTAATACACGGGTATGTGATTTGGCCGTGTGACAATGTGATTTAAAGAAAAACAAGTTAGAGAGTTACACGAGTAAGGAACACGGGCATGTGCTGCCACACGGCTTGGGACATGGGCATGTTACTTGGCCGTGTGGCACATAGACACACGGGCGTATCCCTGACTCACATGGGCATGTGAGCCCTGCACTTAGGAAAAAAATTAGATTTTCACAAAAAATTCCTGGAGCACTCGAACAAGTCCCGATTTATTTCTAACGAATAATTTGGGTTTCAATAATCCATAAAAGGGACAGTATGATTAATTTATAATACTTTTCATAATTGACTATATAATGTTTGAAATTGATCGAAAATGACCGGTAATGCTCCGTAACCATGTTCCGGCGACGATTTAGGGTTAAGGGGTGTTACATATTACTTGGAAAAATATATTAGGTGGATTGTTGACTGTGTAATCTGTTAGAGAAAAATGACAATTTCAACAGCAGTGACTACTTTACACAATTATTTTAATCAAATTGATTAAATTGAGAAAAAAAATTAGAGTGCCTAAAATAAAACAAATCTTATTTTATAGTTACCATGGAAGTAGTTTACCTTGATTTGTAAAATGTCTCACTATATGATATGATTTATTTAATAAAATAAATGATATTTTAGTTAATTATTAGCTTAATCAATCTACAGTTAACTTGTGAGTCTTTTTACTACTCTTACCCTTTTTGTGAGTTCTATAAAAAAGTAAACATATTATGGGGGTGTTTGCTAAATTTAGTTTTGGGTTTTGTTTAGTTGATTTGAGTTCAAATAGATAATTAGATAGTCAAACCCTCTAATTGTAGTGTTTGATGAATGGAGATTTGTAAGAACTTATTGAGCTAAAACTTCCAAAACAAAAAAACGCAGGGATGGATAGCTTTTTTCACAATTGATTGGGAATGAGATATGCAGAATGACATATTTGACTATACTTGCTAAAAAATTACTCCATTTGCCACATGCTTGCTAAAAATTTACTCTATTTGCCACATGTATCTATTTTTTGAATATTTATGTTCTCTTAATTTATTTTCAATTTACTTGCATAAAATGATTTATTATGTAGCTTTGTATTAATTGAAATATGCTACTTGGCAAATTTATTGAGTATGTGACATAATTATAACTAATTTACATACTAAGAACACGACATAATTATCACTAAAAATACAATTCACAATTATATTGATACACTATCAATATTTATCAATTTCCACAAAGTTAATATTTACAAATAAGGAATTAATAAAATTATTTATTTAAATTTTCAAAAATAACTCATTAAATTTCATAATGGATGTTTTAATTCTTTGGTAATAGTGTTTTATTTTAATAATTTCACTCAATAAAGACTAAAGTATTATAAACAAATAAATACTTAACAATAAAATATGTCATATCCTTATTTGTTATTTTACATATATCAGTTTTCAACTATTAGTTAAATTTTATCAAACACTTTTAAATAAACAATTAATAGAATCAGTTGGTCAAATCAATTAATAGAATCAGTTAGTTAAACCAACCACTGCAATCAACAATTAACCCACCAGCCAATTGCCAAATAAGGCCTATATAGTATATAGGTTTTTAAAAAGTTCTAAGGGTCTAATATATAAATTAGTACTTAAATTATATCATTTTTTTCATTTTGGTACTTAAATTTTTTTTGTTACAAGTAGTATCTAAATTATTTTTTTTCCAAATTGATACTTGTTACTCAAATAGTAATATCAATTTAAAAAAAAAAAGGCTTAATCCACAATTTGATATCTAAACTATGTTTTTTTTATTCCTATGTTGGTACCTAAACATTTGTCTTGTCACAAGTCTTACCTACACTATTTGTCGTTTACCCATTTTACACAAAAAAAGTTATATCCGATATTTTTTTAACCAATAATAAATTATCACATCATATAAACTTAAATATATTTTTATTTTATTTTACATTATTTCTCTCTCTTTATTTTTCTATTTTCTTCATTTATAATGTCTAGCAGTACCATCAATCCTTGAAATTTGCCCTTTTAAGTTGAGACATTGACGATTAATTATGTTTTTGAACTTCACTGCTTGCTTGCTCAAACTCGATAAGATCAAAAATGTTATTCCATCGATTAAAACCAGTGTTTTCAAAACTGAATTGGACTGACTAGTCGAACTGATAATCAATTGGATTGGTAACTGGTTGGCGTACTGGTTCAGAGATAGGTTTGAGTCAATAGACCTGTGAATCGATACAGATTGGTTGAACCAAACTAAAAAAACTATTTGAACCAATTTCTCTATTTTTTTAAATATTTCTATTTTTATAATTTTTCAAATAATTTATTTGATCAAACTGGACAAATAAGATGAAATTGAGAACTGGGGCTTGATCAACTCGACCATTGATCCAATTTTGAAAAATGAAAAATGAAAAATGAAAAATGAAAAATGAAAAATGAAAAATGAAAAAAAATATATTAAGAGAAAATAATATTTTCTCCTTTTTTAACACATGTTAATTTTTATTTGATTATTTTTTAAAAATAGACTTAACAATTTAGTTAACTATGAATTAACAAAGATACCAACTTGAGAAAAATATAGTTTATATACCATTTGTGACAAAAAAAAGTATAGATATCAAATAAAAAAAAAGAGAGAGAGACACGATCTAGGTATCAATTTGTGGGTAAAGACTTTTTTCTAAGTAAATTTAACAGTTTGACTAATAGATGTACTAACTTGAGAAAAAATAATAATTTTAGGTACGGCTCGTGACAAAAAAAATATCAAAATGAGAAAAATAATATAATTTAAGTACCAATTTATAGGCTAAACCTATTATAAAACATGTTATAATTTTATTTTATTATTTTATTATTTAATATAGTATGATTTTAATTTTTAACTTTTTTATTATTAAAACACACTCATTTTAATCTAATTTCTTTTATAATAATTTTAATTCTAATACACATACTTTCACCTCTGAATTTTTCCTTTTCATCTTGTATTAAAAGTTTGAGATACATGCCTTTAACAAAAAAAAAATTGTGATACGTATTAAAAATATCAAAATAGATACTTTAAAAGTTATTTAAATATAGTGTCATTACTTGTGAAAATAATACTTCACATTATTATAAAAATAATTAAAATAATTTAATATGATAGATAATTTAAAATGATTATATAATTAATTAAGATATTTATAAAAACATTATAATACATATTGATATTTTAATTGAAAAATTACATAATTTTATAAAAATAAAATAATTTTAAAATTTTTATTATATATTATTTCTAATCTAATATCTTTTATAATAATTTTTTAATTCTCATCTTACAATTTTAATTACATTTGAATCTAAAGTTAATTTTAATACTACTTAAATAAACACTATAACCTTGTCACTACCTCTTAAAATAACATTTGCCATAGAAATAATTATTAGTAAAAAAAAAAAATCTAACGGAGAAAAAGAGCCGTCCAACATGTTGTAGGGTGCTCATCACAAATCACGAGGCAGAACACTTCAATGGTTCATTTTTGGTACATACCTTATGGCACATTAAATTATTATTTATTAGTACTTTTATCGAAAACTTTTGATCCTATTTCTTCAAAAAACTAAGAACAAGAAAAAAACTTTTGATCCTATAGTATATGCCATGGCAGGCAGGACACGAGAGAAATTGCTGGCCAAAAATCAAGACTAAAATAACAAAGCAACCTGAATAGAGAAAATTTTAGAAATGGCGGACAGAAGAAAAATCCCATTGTAATTTTCTTTTTGTTGGGAGTATGGTTATGGAATCAAAAGCTAACAACAGAGATTGGTGTGACTGCTTTCTTCGTCGATCTGTAAGTTTTTCTTTTTTTCTTCCTCTCCCCCTCCCCTAATCTCTTCTCCGGTTTTTGGCTGCGTCAATTCAAATTTGAATATCCATTTTAAAGGTTGTCTGGGGTTTCTAGGGTTTTCAGTTTGGGCTCTGGATCTTGTCATCCTTCGATTTGATTCACGAGGTTGCGAATTTCTCTAGTTTCTTTTCCCCTCTTTCATTTCTGAGAAAATGTAAAATGTGTTTTCGAAATTAGGGGATGTTTTAATGGAGAAAGGAAGAAAGTTTACTCTTCAGTGCTATGGAAGATGGAGGAATTAGAAACGTAGGATTCGGATTATACTTCTTACTTATTGAAGTTAGCCCTAGTAAGGGTTGGCATTTAAGAAATCAATCACCTTGACCCTTGTTTTCAAGTTTTTTTTTTTTAAAATGGATTGTCAATTGTAATGCGACCTCGATTTTTCTTTTTATTATTATTGGGAAGTAGATTGGTACTGTAAAAGGAAAATAAAAGGAAATCGGTTTTAACCTGACCACAAGCAAACTTGTTAGATTTTTAATCTTGGTTATATCTTTCAGTTTTATTATATTCGAATTTAAAGGAGAGGAAAAATGAAATGTTTCCAAATATTATTAATTATCTTTTCTGAAGTTCGTTTTCTTACAGTGGAAAGAGCGTTTGCGGCTTGACATCTTTTTAACGTCCATTTTGACTAAATAAATAAATCCTTGTCCCTTTTGTTTGGATATTTTCAGGCTTAGAGACTTGTTTCTACTATTTGTGTCTAGCTCTATTTCACTTCAGAATGACAGAACCAAGCTCAGCTGATGTGATACTGGAATTTTTGAGGAGAAATCGCTTTACAAGAGCTGAGGCTGCCTTGCGTAGTGAACTTGGTAACCGCCCTGATTTGAATGGATTCTGCCAGAAGCTTACCCTTGAGGAGAAGGACTCTGGCAATGTGCTAGAAGAAGAAAATGGGAAAAAAATAGCTGGTGAAAGTCATGGTTCAGGTTCTCGAAACAGTAGTGAGGTCTCTAAGGAACTTATAGTGAAAGAGATAGAGTGTGGGGCTGGCAGAAATGGGTCTGAAAGCCAATGGAGAAATGCTGCTTCTACTGGGGATTCTAATAAACCTAATGAAGCAAGAGTGACGAGTGATACCAGTTTCGCTTTCTCTAAAAATTCTGAAGATGCTGTACTCAATATGCAGTCCTGGAACTTCAACGCTAGCAATGGTCCTGATCTGTTAAAAGGTGATGGTATATTTAGAAGCAGTAGTTTTTCGGAGCTGGAGAAACCAGATCAGTCAAGATGGTGTATATCTGAAGCTCCTGACATTGATAAAGGCAATGTTAAACCTGGAGAAGAGATTTCCTTTTCAGGTGAAATTAAAACTTCGTGGCATGGAAATACTGGCAAAGCTAATGTAGATTACAAGTATGACAAGTTTCATACCAGTGAAACTAAGGAGCTTGATCGGCAATTTAAGACTAGCGGTGCATACTTGAAGGAAAACTTTGCTGATAACAGCCGATGGTCTAGAACTGAGGAACCCAGTAGTTCATTTTCAGAGATGTGGAAAGATTGTTCTGTCAAGACTGTTTTTCCATTCCCTAAGGGTGATTTATCAATTGGTTATAATGCTGCTAGTGCTTCAGATAAGAGAGAAGGAAAGAAGAAAGCAGATGCACTTGATGTCAGAGCAATAATTAAAGAACAGGTGGATGAGGTTGGAAGGGCTTTATTCTTTGGGAAGTCACAAGGCAATGCTGAGCAAAAAAGTATAAATGGATTGGCCTTTCCTCTTGCATATGATGATCAAAGGGAAGAGTTACCTAGGTTGCCACCAGTTAAACTCAAATCAGAAGAGAAGTCATTGAATGTTAACTGGGAGGAAAAATATGAGCGTGATGGCCAAGGTGCAAAGCTTGTTAGTGCTGACAATACCTTCCTTATAGGGTCCTATTTGGATGTTCCCATTGGGCAAGAGATAAATGCTTCAGGTTAGTTAACATATCGTTTGATGATTTGTGCGAATTGTTGGTTGGTAATACAATCATTATTTTTCTACTCTTTCCTTTTCCTAACATTATGGTTTAGTATATGTATGTTCTCTGTCTAAAACTTAGAGAGATCTTTTATTGTAAAATTTTTTGTTAACTTGAAAACTTGCCATCTAGCTCTAGGTGGCAACGGCTCATTGGTGAGCTATGTAAAATTTGTGTTGATGTGTATGTCCCCTAAGATAAATTGATATTTTGTTGCCATGAGTTCTAAGATTTCTCCTATGAGGTTTGTCATTTTTCTGTTGGCAAGTACTTGCGTGGGTCCGATAAACCAATTCTGAAACTGGGAAGATAGGTTGAACTTTTCCATAGGTTACTAAAGCCATAATAATAAAAAAGGTTGGAAGAAACGTTCTAAACAGAATTCTGTGAAACACAAGTGGGGGAAAGATTTTTGCTGTTTGTTCACGTACAGAATACACTTGTTTTTCTATTCTTTTATGTCAGTTCTTTCCAGGGTTAGTTTGTGTGTAACCAAGCATAACTAAAGAAATAGAAAGAAAAGAATAAATAGCATAAAGATTAAAAGTTTAGTGGATTGTTTTAATTTGACATTTGATAATAGTTTAAGAGTAGCTGTATTTTGAGTTGTGCATAAATACTGGAATTCTTAAGTTACTTTAAAACTTCTGACTTGAATCTTTGGACAACCATAAAAAGAATATTATAGTTAACTGCCATAGGACAGTAAGGGAAGGGGAGCTTTAGAAAGCCTAAGTTCTTGTTAGAGCATTGGTTATTTCTCGTATAATTCTGCTGGAAAAGCTTGAAAATCTTGTTTATGATGATCCAGGTGGGAAAAGGAATGCTGGAGGTAGTTGGCTTTCTGTGAGTCAGGGTATTGCAGAAGATGCATCTGATCTGGTTTCTGGTTTTGCTACTATTGGTGATGGATTAAGTGAATCTATTGATTACCCAAATGAGTATTGGGAGTCTGATGAATATGATGACGATGATGATGTTGGATATATGAGACAACCTATTGAGGATGAAGCCTGGTTTCTGGCTCATGAAATCGATTATCCTAGTGACAATGAGAAGGGAACTGGGCATGGGAGTGTTCGGGATCCTCAAGAAAGAAGTCAAACCAAGGATGATGATGATGATCAATCATTTGCAGAAGAGGATTCTTACTTCTCTGGTGAGCGGTATTTCCAGGCAAAGAATGTTGAACCTGTTGCAGCTTCAGATGATCCTATAGGGCTCTCTGTAACTGAAGTGTACAATGGGACTCATGAGAATGATTTAATTGCCCAATATGATGGACAGTTAATGGATGAAGAGGAGCTTAATTTGATGCGTGCTGAACCTGTTTGGCAGGGATTTGTCACACAGACAAATGAACTTATCATGCTGGGGGACGGAGAAGTTCTCAATGAGTGTGGCAGGTCTCAGCTGGATGATATTTGCATAGACAATGATCAGCATGGTGCAGTTAGGTCTATTGGTGTGGGTATCAACAGTGATACTGCTGACTTTGGCAGTGAAGTACGTGAAAGTTTAGTTGCAGTTAGTAGTGAAGGGGATTTAGAATATTTTCATGATCATGATGGTTCTATTGGAGGTTCCAGACAAAGTCATCCTGAAACAGAGAGGAAATATATTGATAAACCAAATAGAGATAAAAGGAAAACTGGAAAAAATGATTCTAATAAGTATGCTATTGAGAATGATAAAGGTCCAAACCCACAGGTGAAGTATCTTGCAGATGGAGGATTTTCTTTTCCTCCACCATTAAGAGATGGGCAATCGGTGCAGGCAGGCTCTAGTAAGTCTATATGGCCAAGTAACAGCAATGCTGCTGGTGAAGAGCGTGATGACTGCTTGACCACTTTGATGGAGTCGGATGATATGCTTGCTACATGGAGGCGGAAAAGTAGTGATTCTTCAGTTGCCAAAAGCTCTAGGGATGAAGATGATGCCAATGTAAGATCAGCAAATTCTAGCCCTTCAACTCTCTCTAATTATGGTTATGGTGCACAAGAAAAGACCAAGAAAGAAGATGATGAGAAAACTAGTGGCATGAGGGAAGAGGATCTTGGGGCATCGCTTGAAGATGAAGAGGCTGCTGCTGTTCAAGAGCAAGTGAGACAAATTAAAGCACAAGAGGAGGAATTTGAGACCTTCGATCTCAAGATTGTGCATAGGAAAAACAGGCATGTCTTATCTTACAAACAATTTTTATGTTCAGTTCTTTCTCTGGTACTAACAATTTCAAAACTGTGCTGATGTGTAAATAGTGTGATGTTCTTTCCGTTTCTATCCCTCTCTTTCTCATTTTCATTGTGAGTTATCAAGCATCCTTGAACCTCTCTGGTAGTAATCTCCTTAAACTATGCTTGAGGTTGGAGAACCAGAACTGGTGGCAAGCTTCCTCTTTTGTTTTCTGACTGACAAAACCTTTTGAACATTAATATGTTTTGTGCATAATGGTTAGTGTCAAGCAAAGGGGCGTAGAGCATCAATTAAGTAATTAGATGATGAGTTCTTTTTTTTACTACTTTTCGTTTGCCAAGTATTTACCCAAGCTCATGTTTTGATTTTGTAGCTTGAATTTACCTAATTCTCCATTGGAAAGTTTAGTTTTCTTTCAATTATTTTTCCTATTTTTAGATTTTGAGACAACATTTGACTTGTGAAACTATGGACTTGTAGCTTGATCCCTAAATGGTTGATAGCAATCAGCATTGGACCAAAAAGTAAACAAAGAAAAAAACTTGTTGAATATGTCAGGAAGATCCTTTTCTTTTTGTGTTATTGATGACACCGACATACGTTTAGAGCTAATATTTTGCTGTCTTCTCAACTTATTGCATATTTTTGGAATTTCTACTTGCCTGATGATATTTCTTTAGTATAACTTATATTGAATGGTTTTTATTTTGCTGTCATCTATCGAGCACTGGATTTGCTTACGTAAGCCTCTTTTTTACTTCTCAGAACTGGATTTGAGGAGGATAAGAATTTCCATGTTGTTTTAAATTCTGTTATAGCTGGGCGCTATCATGTTACTGAGTATCTTGGATCGGCTGCGTTTAGTAAAGCTATACAAGCTCATGATCTGCACACGGGCATGGATGTCTGTGTGAAAATTATAAAGAACAACAAGGATTTTTTTGATCAAAGCCTTGACGAGATTAAGCTTCTCAAGTATGCTAACAAACATGATCCAGCAGATAAGCATCACATTCTCCGATTGTATGATTACTTTTACTACCGAGTAAGTGATACTGGCATGCTCGTAGTATTTTGTGCTCTACTTCTAGTTCTTGCTGTTTCTATGATAATATATTTATTGGGGACTTTGTTCTGAACGTGTCTGGCTTCTGGAGGCATTTATTTTCTCTGTTGAAGTTCAAGCTGGCATGTTCAGTTATAAATTCTCTCTGCTGGTTAAATTAGAAATTTATCTTTGACTAATGCATGAGTAGCATCTGACTCTTCTCTATTTTCCAGGAACATTTGCTAATAGTCTGTGAACTTCTCAAGGCAAACTTATATGAGTTCCATAAATTTAATAGGGAATCAGGTGGCGAGGTTTACTTCACAATGCCAAGATTGCAGGTTTGTTGGAAGTTGTTTTCTTCAGAAGTGCGTCTAATCTATGTCACTTTCATCTAATATTCTCTTGAATTCTTTTGTGCAGTCTATAACCATTCAGTGTTTGGAGGCTCTCCAGTTTTTGCATGGCCTTGGCCTAATACATTGTGATCTGAAGCCCGAAAATATATTAGTTAAAAGCTATAGTAGATGTGAGGTGAAGGTCATTGATCTTGGAAGCAGTTGTTTTGAGACAGATCATCTATGCTCCTATGTTCAATCCAGGTCCTATCGTGCACCAGAGGTTATCCTAGGACTTCCGTATGACAAGAAAATAGATATCTGGTCACTTGGCTGTATCTTGGCAGAACTCTGTACTGGAAATGTAAGTAGCCTTCTTTAGACAACAACTAGAATTTGCTTCTTATGAATATTGCAATGATATGTGGAGTGTTTTCTTACGTTCAGAACATTTTTGAATGTTTCTTTTACCTTTTTCTTTGGTGAAAGTACTACAAACAAAAAACTTGGAAATATCATGCATTTGAACAAATCATTAAATTCAGTGAAAAGAACTTAGACTGGACGTGATTTGGCTCTGAACTGGCTGGATGTAGAATTTAAACAAAATGTTGGACAATTTTAGTCCTCTTTGTATTTGCATTCAGTGAGGTCCTCATCTGTAAATGCTAAATGGACTAGTTTGGGACTCTGTCCAAACACTCAGTCTGAAACTAGTTGGCTCAAACTTGGCCCAAAGAAAATGTTTTTCATGTTATGGTATCAACTATCTAGATTTAGACTTTTATGCATTCATGCTATTGCTATAAGCTAGCTTGTTCTCCTGATAACTATGATTAATTTCTTCAGTTGATTTTACTGGGAAAATATATGACTTCACTGTAGTAACTATCTTTAATCTATTTTTGGAGAAATAAATCAACATTGATATAATTTTGGCTTCAATATGATGGTGCAGGTACTTTTCCAGAATGATTCACCTGCGACATTACTTGCAAGAGTAATTGGAATCATAGGTCCTATCAAACAAGACATGCTTGCCCTAGGACGGGATACATACAAATACTTTACGAAGAATCACATGCTTTATGAGCGTAATCAGGTCAGTCTTTCTCATTATTTACTTGTTGGAAAAAAATGCTTTTATTCTAAAATTTACTTTTGCTTTGATTCCCTAGTGCTTAGGGGCTCGTTGTCCTATCTCCGTATATAGCTTCAATGCTGTGTTTTTATGTTATATACTTCAGGAGACCAATAGACTGGAATACCTGATACCCAAGAAGACGTCCTTGAGGCATCGGCTGCCGATGGGGGACCAGGGATTCGTTGATTTTGTTGCTCATTTGCTTGAAGTAAACCCAAAGAAGCGTCCATCTGCGGCAGAGGCTCTGAAGCACCCATGGCTATCATACCCATACGAACCCATATCAGCTTGAGCACTGTACGAGTTGCTTGATGAGACTTGCGGAGATTGCTTGCCTCATCTCAGCTCCCTCGTATTGACCAGGAAAAGGAGCTGTTATGAATTACAGTGTGGAAATGATGTTGTAGTTGATCTCTCCGAGGAGTTTTCCTACCTTCACATGCCTGCAAAATGCATTCAAAGGTGTGTTTGATTTTGTTTGGTTATATCATATTAATATAATATTAAATGTCCTTCCCCTAACCAAAGTAGTATTGGAAATGAGCATAATGAAGGATGTAATTTTTGGAAGAGAGTGGTATCCTTGGAAAGGGGAATCTAATATTGTTGTACATGACATGATGTTGTGATAATTCTTTTAGGTTATTTAGTAATATAGCTTTGTGAAATAGTTGGTAACCAAATTTGGTTACTGCTACTGCTACTGCTACTGCTACTCGTTGATGGGATTTCGGGCCTTTTCTTTTCTTTTTTCTATTTTTGCCTTGGATCATGTTCCTATTTGCTGCTTTTCTGTTGCCATCTATAGTTATAACCTTGGCCTTTGTACTACACCAATTTTTCTTTTCAAAAATTAACAAAAATCCTGCTCATCCTTTGTACTATATTTAAATTGATGCTGATTACAAGGGTATGCATGGTATGGAAATTAGTAACAAATCAATTTTTGTGGATAAAATATTTTTAAATTTATATTATTTAGAAAGATCTGATCATCCTTTATTTTTATTTTGGTAAGTTCTAAAATCACCAAGGAAATTATTAAAATAACTATTTTAAATAAGTTTTGCATTTATTTATTTTTATTTTAAAAAAATCAATAAAAAATTACAAATGTTGATATTTTAACCCATCCTCAAAATTTATAATATCTTTTCTTTATTTGAAATTTTTGTACATTTTAATTTTATTACATAAATTATTTCACCCACACTCGGTTCAGTTGAGTTGAGTTGATGTCATTAATTAATTTAAGTTGAGTTAATGCCATAAATTAATTTAATTTGATAGTAAGGTTCCGTTTGTTTTAACATAAAAATTTTTACGAAAAATATTTTTAGCCTTTTTCAATATTTGTTTCATGTAAAATTGGATACTCAACGTAAAAGATTTTTCAGTTAATATAAAATTATTCTCTTATTATTATAAAATGTCTTACCATATCTGTTCACTGTAACACCCTCATACCTGACCCGACGATTGGGTCATTGGGTCGAAACACCAGGATGTTACATTCTCTACTTCATTCTTCACTATTAAATATTTTCTTATTTACTTTCATAAAATTTCAATTTAGTCCCTTTTTGTTATTAAAATTCAATATTCACTAATTAGTCATATTAAATCAATTTTTTTTCTTGTTACACTTTACCCATATAATTTATCTTATTATCTTGTTTCACATACCAAATTTCTATGTATTTCACTTCTATTATTTCATCCACATATTTTCTCATGTTTAACAATTTAGTCCTTGTTATTATAAAAATTTCATATTTTTCCATAATTTCACTTTTACAATGCTTTATGCATATTTCATCATCTTATAATACATTCATTAAACTTTTATCATAATTTCTTTATTTACATATTAAATTGTTTCACACTTAAACTTTTGTAGATTTTTTAATTTAGTCCCTATTGCCATGTAATTTATTTTGCACCATATACGCACTTTAATAAAATAAATCATTATAATATCTTATTTCACGTAACAAATTTTTATGCATATCACTTTTCTTGTTTCAATTATAAATTTTACAAAGTTTACAATTTAATCCTTAACATCATGAAGGTTCATTTTTCAACTCAACATCACTTTGTAATCAATTCACTACTTCATTTAAACTCTTTATCATAAATCTCAAATGTATGTTTGTTTCATTGAAAATAACTTTCATGAAAATATTTTACACAGATTCATCCAAACATAAGAAAATATTAACTTTTCCAAAAAAGTAAGTTATTTTCTGGAAACCGTTTTTCGGTGAAAAAAATGGAGCCTAAGTTAAGAAAAATGACAATAACAAGATAAACATTTTGAGTGCGTTTAATAATCTTTATATGATGCGTTTACCTAATAAAATTTTCTTTTTCTCATTTAAATTATTATTATTATTATTTTAGTTTTGCACATATTATATGTGTTATTCCTTTTTTAAAAAAATTATTAGTTTCATATCTTACATTTAATATTTTTAATATGATGAATTTGTTTATTTAAAATTTCTTTTACTTACAATTTAAACTAATTTTTTATTTTTTAATTTTGTACATGTTACATATGTGTTTTTATTAGTGTTGAACTTTACTTTTTATTATCTATCATATGTTATTTTTAAATATACACTTATATTTTAAAGACATAATTTTACGTATATACACATATAATTTTTACAAATAAATGTGGATGTCCATATTTAACCCCTTCATTTATGAGATAAAACTCCCTCATTCATTATGAAAGTAAATATGCAAGTTGTGTTTGTAACACCCCTAACCCGTATCTGTCGCTAGAATAGGGTTACGAAGAGTTACTGGAGTTTACAGAAAAAATACAGATAATTCATGTCATTTACTATTCATATCTGAAACTATTCATATCGTCCCTTGATTGGACCTTTGAGGCCCAATTTAAGCATTAGAAACAAGTCAGAACTAAATCGGGACTTCAGAGAATTTTTTGCAAAATTTCAAAATTTTTCTTATATACAAGAGTCACACGCCTGTATGGTCAGGTCGTGTGGCTCACACGGCCAAGTGACATGCCCCTGTCTCATACTGTGTGGCATATGGGGTAGGGCACATGCTTGTGTCCCTAACTCGTGTAACTCTTTGACTTGCAACTTAATTAAGTGTAGGGGTCACACGGCTATGACATATACCCGTGTACTAGATCGTGTGTTACACACGGCTGAGACCCACGCCCGTGTCTTAGCCCATGTGCCCAATTCTGAGCATTCTGTTTCTCAATTTTAAGATGCAGATGACACACGGCCAAACCACATGCCTATGTGCCAGGTCGTGTGTCACACACGGTCAAGACACACGCCTGTGTGTCTACCCGTGTGAACAAAATAAGGCCATTTCTTAGCCTTAGTTCTCACCCAAATTTTCCAACAACCTACACCAATACTTGCAATTATATACCAACCAATACAAACATTATAACCAAGCTAACTCTATCATTTAGCATGATATATCATCACATTCATTCAGATTTATAGTCTTACCCTTTATAAACATACATGTTTAACACAACTCAATTAAACCATACTAAACACATATGTATTTATCATGATTTAACCTTATAAATATACCAAAACAACTATCACTAGCCATTCCAATGGCTAGAATACAAACAACCATTTACAAACCAACAATTGGCCAAGTTAACCTATACATGCCATAACCTATACATGCCATTATACCAAAATAAGTTTACTGTTTATCTATCAACAACCTTTCATTTTCTACCATAAATTTTAAAATTTCAGTATGTTCATCCATGGCAAAACTTTAATACTTTAATAACTTTACAAATTAATCCCAAAATAGATTGATTAAACTATTCCAATCTCAAAAATATAGAAATTACTAAAAACGAGACAAGAAACATACCTAATTAAGCCAAGAAAGTTTCCTTTCTCTCTCCTAGGGTTTCTATAAAAATTTGAGGATGAAGATGATAATAATATGATAGTATTTCTTTTTAATTATTTGTCATCCTTTAATTATTTACATTTCCAATCTAGTCCTTTTCTTTTTCTAATTTTCCATGGATGAATTATCAAAAATATCTACTAACTTTTTATTAATGGTCTAATTACTATATTAGGATCTCAAATTTTGAATTCCATAGCTATTTAATCCTTCTAGCTACTAGAATTCAAGTTTTACATTCTAACACATAATCGGTAAAATTTTCTTATCAGAATTTTCATATAACATTCCTATCATAATATAGACCATACAATAATTTTAAAATAAATTTTCTTTATGACTCAGATTTGTGGTCCCGAAACCACTATTCCGATTTCACTGAAAACGGCTGTTACAGTGTTAATGAAGCACTTAAGTAAGCTTCATTTATATGTGTTGCATTAAATGACAATGAATTATAAATAGAACCCTCGTATAAATGAAATGAGATACGAGAAAATTCTCTATTGATTTGATCTATTGTTTACTTTAAGTGTTCTTTTATTTGATTATTTTATAACACGTTATCAGCACGAGCTTCTACAAGTTCATAGTGAAGTTCACGTCATTTTGACTTTATATAATTTACCCGTATAACTCCCGTTAAACTATATAGAGTATATGTATTTTCATAATTCCTTTATTTTATTTTCTAGATGAAATATTTGCTTTGGGTGACATTTGTACATTTATTTTTACAACTCAAATGTTATAAATGATAATTATATATACATTTTTTACTAAAAGAAACTTCAATTAATGTAGTTTGTGTTAAGTTATTATTATGACTATTCCTCTCTATGCCAATATTGGACATACATATTTTTATTTAGAAAATTTGGTATATATAATTGAATTATTTTACGATTGATAATGCTTATTGTTTTACTATTTTTTATTTTGATTTAAGTGATTATAATGTCAAATCTTGCCAAACTTGAATTTGAGGTCTTAGATATCTCAAGAAAAAAATATTTGTCATGGGTGTTAGATACTAAAATTCACCTAAATGCTAAAGGTCTAGGAAATACTATATTAGCAGATAAAGAAGCATCTAATTAAGACAAGGAAAAAGTAATGATTTTCATCCGTCATCATCTACATGAAGGATTGAAAGTGGAATATCTTACTGTGAAAGACCCTATTGAGTTGTGGAATAATTTGAAAGAACGATTTAATCATCAAAAAACGGTGATACTCCCTAAAGCTCATAATGATTGGATGCATTTATGGTTGCAAGATTTTAAGACTGTAAGTGAATACAATTCGAAACTTTTCAACCTTTCATGCTACTAATGTGCTCCTGCAGCAGCAATACTGTGGAAAAGGTATTAAAAGGTATTTTGAATTGATTTCATGCCTTTTGGTGGCTAAACAAAATAATGAGTTGTTGATGAAAAATCATGAAATGTTTCCTACTAGTTCTGTACCATTCTTTGAAGTGAATGTAGCAGTACACAATAATTATGAAAATGGAAAATATAGAGGTCGCGGTCGCAGTCGTGGTCGTGGACATAATGGGGGATGTGATTGAAGACGCACTAGTAATAATTCTCATGGTGGTCATAATAGTGGTACTTCTAACCAATAAAAAAAGAATAACAATAAAGGATAAGAAAGAGGTGGTTAAAATAATCCTTCAAAGATTATTGAGAATTTATGCTATCGATGTGGTATGAAGGGGTTTTGGTCACGTACCCCTATTGTACGTCTGAGCATTTACTAAAACTTTATCAAGCATCCATTAAAAAGAGGGGAAAGAATATGGAGAAAAATATTATATCCCAAAATGATGAAATTGAGGCAAAATATGAAGATATTCACTATTATACTAAAACTGACCATGCCTATGACGATGATAAATTTAATGACCTTAATAATATAACTCACCTAGATGTAGCAGATTTCTTTGAGAATCATTAGAAAAGTTAATGTTATTTTGACGTTTTTATGTTATTTTAAGTATGTTTTATTTTCTTGCATAAAGAATAATTTATATATTTAATAAATATTTGCAAAGTTTCTCATATTATATTTTGCTTATTTTTATGAAGAATATGAATATTCAATAAAATTTCGTTGGACCCAAAATCAATGGAGACATCATGTCTTGAAGATAGTGCTACAACATATACGATACTAAAAAATAAAAAATATTTCCCATTTGACAATAAGTGATGCCCATGTTAATACAATATTGGATAGTTCAAAAATTATTGAAGGCTCGAGAAGAGCTATCATATTATTACCTAAAGGTACAAAATTTGTCATTAATGATGCTTTATATTCTACTAAGTCTCAAGAAAAATTATTGAGTTTAAAGATATTCGTCTTAATGGATATCATATTGAGACTATGAATAAGAAAAATATTGAATATCTATATATTACCAATGTTGAATGTGGAATGAAATATGTTTTAGAAAGGCTACCAACTTTTCCATTAGGTTTATATTGTACACATATTAGTGCAATTGAGACACATGTTACTACAAATCGGAAGTTTGTAGAACCACATACTTTTACTATTTGGCATGACTGATTAGGCCATCTTGGATCTATTATGATGCGAAGAATAATTGAGAAATCAATTGGACATTCATTAAAGAACTAGAAGTTTCTTGGATTCAAGGATTTATCTTGTGTTGCTTGTTCTTAAGGAAAATTGATTATTAAACCATCATAAGCTAAAGTTGAGATTGAATCTTTCGTATTTTTGGAACATATTCAAGGTGGTCACATGTGGACCATTCATCCACCATGTGGACCATTCAGATATTTTATGGTATTGATAGATGCATCTAGTAGGTGGTCACATGTGTGTTTATTATCGACCTGTAACCTAACATTTGTGAGACTACTTGCTCAAATAATTCAATTAAGAGCACACGTAACAGCCTAAATACCGCGATATCGGAATAGTGGTTTCGTAACCACAAATCTGAGTTAGAAAGAAAATATATTTTAATATTATTGCATGATATGTGATATGATAGATAAGTCGTATGAAAATATCGATAGGAAAATTATACTGATTTAGTGAGTTAGTAGAGAAAGGATTAAATTGAATAAAATGTGAAAGTTGAGTGCTATATGCTAAAAGGACCAAATAGCTATGAAACTTGAAATTAAAGGTCCTTATATGGTAATTAGACCATCAATCAAAGATGGGAAAATATCTTTATTGAATCATCCATGGAATTTGAGAAAAAGGCTAAGGACTAAATTGGAATTAAGAAAAATTAAGAGATGATAAGGATTTAATTGGAAATATCATCTTTTATTATCATCTTCTTCTCTAAAAATTTGATGGAAGCTCTAGGAGAGGGAAAGGTCACTAATCAAGCTTAAATTGGTAAGTTTCTATGTGCCGTTTTTAGTAATTTTTATATTTTTGAGATCGGGACAACTTGTTCTTTCTATTTAGGGGATTAATTTGAAAAGTTATCAAAGTATAAAAATTGTGCCATGGATGAATATGCTGGAAATTGGAAATTCATGATGAAAAATGAAAGATTGATGGTAGATAAACAACTTTTACAAAGTGATTTTTGATGAAATTGTGAAAAAGGGGCTAAATTGTAAACTTGGGAAATTCATGGAAAAATTCTGATTTTTGTGAAACATAAGTGTTGTAATTGATACATATGGAATTCGACTAGGCTTGGATAGAGGATTGACTTGCATGAATTTCATTTTTTGAGCCTAAGGATGAAATTGGAATTAATGAAAAGTTAAAGGGAAAAATAGTAATTTTGCCTAGAACATAAATTGAATGAAATGAGGTATGAATTGAATGAAATTGATGATTCAATTCGTTTATATAGATTCAGAAAATTCAAATACGAGACTAGATCAAGACAAGGAGAAAGTCTCGGATTAGTTGATTTTCAAACCCGAACTATTAACAAGGTAAGTTCGTGTAACTTGAATTTTATTCTTAATAAATGCTTAAAATGCATGTGGATGTGATATAAATGTACAATGGATGGAAATAATGAAATTGTTTGATATAACTGAAAAAAAGTGGAAAATAAATCCCGAGTGAATAAATAGGAATTCGATAGATCAGTGAAAAATGGATATTACATATGACATGAAAAGGATTTAGCCCGGACGGATAATCCTATTATATGCCCTCCTGATGTATATGTTACTGAATGGATTAGCCCGGACGGGCTAAATCTGGATTTAGCCTGGACTGGTAATCCAGATTGAGCTCTATAAAGTATTTGTCACTAAAAGGATTTAGCCTGGACTAGTAATCTTGACAAAACTCTTTGAGCATATGTTACAGGGGATTTAGCCTGGACTGGTAATCCCACTGTGTGAAATGAGATTCGAGAGTGTGCTCTCTGAAAAGAATAAATATGAATTGACGGACTTGAACTTGTACACTATAAGTGTACTATTAGAAATCCATCGAAATTTTGATAAATTCAACAGGATAAGCAAGAAAATGAGAAATGAATCATGGATGGTACATGTGATATGAATATGGCAAATGAATAGAATATGTGAAATGATGAGCTTATCTACTTATAAATATTACATGAAAATGTTTGACTAACTCAAGTGTTGAGAATGTGTGTGATAGGATTGTTGTCATTGATTGGATACTTGTATAGTTGATTTGAATAATGGATACATGATTGGTAAGATTATTTCTTGTTACATGGACTTACTAAGCACTATGTGCTTACCCCGTTTCTTTTCCCTTATTTTATAGTGCTCGGAAGCTTGGAGGGCCAGAGATAGGTCGGAGCCACATCACACTACCAACTCAAATATTTTGGTATAAGAAAATGCTCTATTTTATGATAATGGCATGTATAGGCTAAACTTAATACTTTGAGTCTTGAAATGGATGGATGTAAACTTAGCCATTGGTAAGGCTAAGGTTAACTTGATTTTGGTATATTTATGAAGTAAATGACATGTATAACATGTATGATACAGGGGTTTAAAATTGATGGATTATACATATATGGTTATGAGGTAAGTTGGTATCAAATGTGCATGAAAGAATATGATTATGGTATGATGTAGTTGAAAATCATATATGAAATTGCTTGGTTGGCATTGAAATGATTTGGTGTAGGTATGGGATGAGTATGGGTGAGAAATGAGGCTTGGACATAGCCTTATTTTGTCCACACGGGTAGACACATAGGCGTGTGTCTAGGTCGTGTGTTACACATGGTCCATAACATGGGTGTGTAGCCTGGCCGTGTGTCCCTTCCATTCAAAATTTGTAAAACAGAATGCTAAGATTAAGCATACGGGCAGAGACACGGGCTTGTGTCTTAGCTGTGTGAAGTACACGGCCTGGCACACGGGCATGTCTCCTGGCCATGTGAATCCTATACCTATTTTTGAAAATTTAAATTAACCATACAGCCTAGCACACGGGATGTGACTTGGCCGTGTGATATCAATTTGCTTATAAGTTACAAGTCAAAGAGTTACACGGGCGTGTGACCCACACGACCTTAACACACGAGCATGCCCCATACCACACGGGTGTGTGACTCCTATTAATGAGAAAATTTTAGAATTTTACAAAAAATTCCCTATGAACCTGATTTAGTCCTGGGTTGATTCTAATGCATATTTTGGGTCTCGAGGACCCATCTAAGGGACTTTAAAGATTATGTCAGAAAATGAATAATAAATGACTCGATTAATTGGGAAATGTTATGTAAACTTTAGTAATGCTTCGTAACCTTATTCTGGTGACAAATATGGGTTAGGGGTGTTACAACACAATTTCTATATTATGCAATCAAAACTATTCATCTTGATAATACTAGTGAGTTTTCGTCCCAGGCTTTTAATGATTATTTTATGTCGATTTAGATAAAAGTTGAACATCCTGTAGCTCATGTTCACACAAAAAATAGTTTAGTTAAGTCGTTTATCAAACGCCTCCAATTAATAGCTAGGCCATTTCTCATGAGAAAAGAAATCTCTGTTACAGCTTGGAGATATGCTATTTTGCATGCAATAGCTCTTGTATGCTTTAGGCCAACAAGTTATGATAAATACTCCCATTATAATTGACTCTTGGTCATGAGCCAAATATTTCACATCTTAGAATTTTTAGATGTGTAGTATATGTTCAATTGCTCCACCACAATGCACAAAGATAAGTCTTCAGAGAAGGTTGGGAATATATGTTGGTTATGAATCTCCTTCTATAATTAGTATGTTGAACCATTAACTAGAGATTTATTTTTTGCACGATTTATTGATTAAAATTTTGATGAAACAACATTCCAAACATTAGGGGGAGAGAAAATACAACTGGTAAAAGAAATTACACAAAATGGATCATCGTTATCTCAATTAAATCCTCGTACAAGTCAATATACATTTGTAAAACATTGCCAATCAACTGCTAGATTCATTTATTGACCTAAAGAGAATTACGAAATCTCACATACCAGCTGAATACTCCAATACGAATTGATGTCCCAATAGGGTAAACTATTAGTGCAAAAGAAAGTAATCCATGCCTAAAGCGTGGAAGACTAGTCGGTTTTAAAGATAAATGTAACACCCTGAATTTTGGGCCTAGAAGTATTGGGCCTTGGTTAAGTTTTGGATCCTAGCTTAGTATTTTTAGGAGTTTAATTTTGGCCTTCTAGAAGGTTGGAAGTGGCATGAAGATGGACTCTAAGGAGAGTGATCAGAAGAGAAAATATAGGAAGAGGTTAGGAGAGCTTATCATGGAGAAATATTAGGAGATGAGATGTGGATGAAGTGGAGCCAATTGAGACTTTAGGGGTTCGGCTTTGGGTATTTATAGGGGGTTTCGAATTCTTTTTGAAGAGTTTCCTTTGCTTTGCCAAATTGAATGCTTCATTCTTCTCATTCTTTCTAGTTCTTTTTCCTCTTTTGTAAAAGCCGAATACCTATATCCCCTTTGCCGATTTCTTTCCTTATTCTCTTAAAAGTCGAATACCCATATCCCCTTTACCGATTTCTTTTGCTTTCCTCTATCACAAATTTGTTTTTGTTATTTGCAACCTTTAATCAAGATTTTAAAAGCTGATCACACTCAGTAGATATTTAGGCCGCAAGATCAAAGACGAGTTTCGGTAAGTGTCTCATTCTCAATTTCGGTTTCTTAGGGGGGTGGTCAAATATATGTGTAGCCATAAGGGTGACTCGTGTGGAAGACGAGTCACCTGATATTGACAAAATATATGTATTGATGTAGATCTAGGAATATTTAAGACTATTCGCTAAGGAAAGGCTAGAAAAACTGAAGGTTCACGGTAAGGCTACGGTAAGGCTTCGGGATTTGATAAAGTTTTAGTAAGGTTTGGAGTTGATTTGGAAGAGGTTTTGATTGTAGGTCAAGATTGGGGATAGTGTAGGTGCTAGTCATCAATCAGGTGTGTACAAACACTACACACACGGCGAAACGGAAAAAGTTGAAATCTTAAAATCCCGTATGGGCCTACCGAATTTGTGGGTTCAAATTGGAAAAATTGTGATATGAAATTTTATGATGAAATGATATGCATGAATTGTATGATTGAATTATGATTGGGCCTAATGGGCTACATAAGCATGTTGGGCTTAATGGGTTTTATGTATATGGTTGGGCCTATGGGCCTTATGGGATTGTAGAAATGCATGCTAGGGTTTTAATGGACTATAGGCCTAGTTCTAATCTCTCAAATTTCACATAAGACTTAATTAAATAATTAAACAAACCCGTGGACAAGTCACTAGACTAAGGTGTGGTAATGGATGTGTGCATGTCTAGGATTGGATCTAGAAAGAGCTTGGTACTTAAGCGGTCCGAGTGACCCACCTCCTGTGACAGCCCTATTTTGGCCCTAATCGGAAAAGTGGTTTCAGGACCACGAAACTGAGTCAGAAAAATATTTAAATATTATTTTTTGTGGTTATTATATGCGAATTTTCATACGTGAAAGTTTCGTGTTTTAATTTTGTCATTTGGATGTTGAATTAATTAAAAAGGATTTATTTGATAAACTTTGAAAATTTGATGGATAGTTTCAATAAGGCCGAATTGTATGTGGTTTATAAACATGAAGTACTAGCATGGTTATTAAACCATTTTTGGTTATAATGGACGGTAAAACCATACTTTAAATAGTTTATGCATGTGTATTATATTGGATAATTTGGTAAAATAATAATTTGTAAATTAGAAGTTATAATAAAACATAAAATAATAAAAAGACATGCAAATGGCTTTATTCATAGCCAATTGCTAAATAGAAAAGAAAAAGAAAAAGAAAAAGCTTGGGGTATTCGGCAATTTGCAAGCTAAAATTCAAGGTAAAATTTATGTTAGTTTGATTTTATTTTGATGATTTTGAATTCCTTACTTGATTCTATTCAAGACACATGAGTTAATTTTTGATTTGGTGTTTAGTTGGATGTTCGGTCATGAATAGAAAAGTTATGAACTTTGAGTTTGATGTTAGAAATTGAAGTATGATTGTTAGATGAATATTTTGGTGTTAAAATTGTGATTGTTAGTTGAATATTTTGGTGTTAAAATTCATGTGATTTTAAGCTTGTAGGCTTAATTGTGAAATTAGTACCATGTGTGGCTTAAATGCCTAAATGATATTCGGCCATGGAGTTGTAGGTTAAGAAAAATTGTAATTGTTGTTTATATGTTAAAAATGAGCTTAAATTTAGTGAATTTAGTGATAAATGAAAGGTTTGAGTTGTGTATGTATGAATATAACAAATGATAGGCCTTTGGTAGCTTCATGAAGTATTCAGCCTTAGTGTATTCATGGAAAGAAATGAAATTGTTTGATAGCTTGTATTAATGAAGCAAATTATAAGATTTATGGTAATAAGGGATTATTATATAAATGTTGAAACATGATGGTATGTGTTTTGAATAAGTTTAATCTATTTTATATAGCTCAAGAATAAAGGGAGCCGATTTCGGATAGGGGAAAACAAAGCTAGTAGAATAGCCGATTCGAAATCGTTCGACAACGTCTGAGGTAGGTTTTAAGTAATTAAACATAAGTTATATTCGAATATAACATGACATATTATGCGAATTAAATCTTCATTGTATGTATATACAAGGCCAAATGTGAAGATGAGTTGCAAAAAAAATAGTTAATATGTTTTATGGTCAAATGGAAATTATGAAATAAAGGTAAGACGTTGATATGTGTTATGGCCGAATGATAGGTGAAAAATGTAAGTGAATAAGATGTTATATTTAAGTATTAAATGGGAACTATGAAACGAAATAAAGTGTTTGTTATGTGCTTATGATCGGATGGTGCTAAGCTTTTGTTAATGTGTTTGTGCTATGTGGAAAATAGAAGTATATGATTTGATATATATGAAACTTTGTGGATTGGTTACAATACTGTATTATTCGGGCTTTTGGCCTAGCAAGCTTTAAGCTGGTGATATTTATCGGGCTTCGAGCCTAGCAGGCGAAATGCCGGTGAATGTGTATCAGACTTAAAGTCTAGCAGGCCTTGTGCCGGTGATGAATTCAAGCTCTTGCCTAGCAGGTTTTTATACCGGTGATTTATTTTAAACTTGTGATTAAAAGCTTTCAAGTCATTGGAGATATTGAGTGAGAGAAATTGAATTGTATGAAGTAGCATAAATTTGGCCACAAAGGTAAGTATGTATCGACCTAGATTACACTTATGTATTTGACTTTTATATGAAGTTACTTTGAATGTGCATATTTGGTTTTTGGTGATGATGTATTAAACTTTAATGCTGGTTGGATAAGGTTATCTTGCATGATTGATATTGAAGTTACATTGAATATAAGAATTGGTTAACATGGTACAAAGTTGAGGTTAAATTATAAGTGTTACATGAGATTTTATCTATCTCTTATAGTTATTTAAAGTTGCCACCATCTTTGTGTACGTATATGTTATGATGGATTCTTTGAGTAATGTGTAAGTAACATTAAAATTATTTACATGTGATATCTGATCTAAGTATTACCTTATATATTTGTATAAGGTTAAGTGATGTAGTATTCGGTTAGTTAGGAAATTTATATTGATAATTTAAGTGTTTAATGTACTTAAGACTTACTAAGCAAATTGGCTTACTTTGAGTGTTTGTGTTGTTATGTTTTATAGATTTCGACTGAAAGTTACGAGCTCGGGGATTCAATATCGAAGTCATCCATACTATCGTCTATCTGCGGTACTTTTAAAAAGTTTATATTTCCGAACTTATGGCATGTATAAGCGGATATGTATTTTTGTTTGTTTTGAACTTGTATAACCTATGCCATGCGAAGATGGCTCGGTCATTTTGTTAAATTGGATTTCATTTTTTTTATTTGTAATAGTGAGGATGGATTTAGTAAAATGTGTGATGTTTTGATGAAGTTATAAAATTGTATATATATATATATATCTATATGTGTGAATTGATGAATATGAAGTGATTATGGTGATTGATGTATATATTTAATTCTATGCATAGTTATGTGGTTTTCCAAATTGGAGGTAAGGTATGATTTATATAGTTTAGATTCGAACCTTAATAGTATCTAGGCATTAGATTTCATGTTTAAAATGTGATCATTAGTACGTAGCCGAATGAAATATTGAGAAGTTAAATTGTATAAGACTACTTTCGAAATGATTAATGATAGACCATTTAAGTTATTAAATAAACTTTATATTTTTGGGTTTGATTGCATTCGGTTATAGCCTTAAATTGACCATATGAATAGTGTTTTATTTCTAAAGAGACTTTAATAGTTTGCATGCAAGTTTAGTGTATGTATATAATTACATGCACTTTGAGAAGTTAACCTTTTAATGTTTCGTTAATTTGGAAGCGTGATTTATAAATATGGTATGACTTAAAATCTTCTTATTTAGTTTTAATTGAAAAATTTGATATGACTCATGTGGTTAAGTGAATGCCAAGATCTTGTGTGTGTAGTGTGGTAATACCTGTAACCCATTCCGGTGACGGATAAGGGTTTAGGGTGTTACACCTCATTTTCTCTTAAATCCTACCTGGTGCATAGTGTTCGTTCACTTTAGCCGCGAGGACTTGATGATGAGCCAGAATCCATAATTAAAATCCGTACCATTAGGAAATTACGAAAATACTCTTCTAGGATAAAATTACGAAAATACCCTTCTAAAGTAGAATTACGAAAATGCCCTGTAAGGTAGAACTACTGAAACACCCTCGTAGGGTAGGAGTACCGTAATACCCCTGTAGGGTAGATTTACGAAAATATCCCTGGGTAGTGAAATGACCAAAATACCCCTAAGTGTTTAATATGTGAAAATGTGTGAAAATGTATATGATGCATTCTTGAATTGTATGTTGCACTTGGGTGGGTTTTGATGATACCGAGGATGTGTTTTGAGGATCGTATAGTCACTTGACGATCGTGGATCCACTGTAGGCTTTCAAGCCACCGAGTAACTTTGCTACACCGCACATATACAGTAGCCTTACTGCAATGTGAGTAGTGCCACAACCGGTGCTACCTTTGGAGTGTAGAGGATGGGTGGGTTGATGTAGACATCCCCACAGGTGTGTTGGGCTGGTACGGGTGGTGTGTAGCGGTTGGATTTAGGATGGGAACATTTGCATACATGTAATTCTGATATGATATGAGGTCATCGTGGGCTAAGGCCTAGACCACCGAAATTGTTAGGGCCTAGGCCCAATGTGCTATGTGTATATTGAATTGTTTTGATTGCCAAGGGTTGTACACACTGAGTTATGAAACTCACACCCTTAATTTAAATGTTTCAGGTGACCCTCAGTAGGCGGCTCGACGTGGGAGAGGACTCGGAGATGGCCACACTACAAGCTACTTAGGAATTTTAAATAGTTTCAAAATGTTTCTTTTTAATGACTTTAGTTTTATTACTTTATTTTCAGTTGATGTAATATGGCCTTGTGTCTCCAATGTGACTGTATTTAGGGTTATTAATATTTCAACTGCCTAGTTTTTAAACTTAGATAAATTTCTCAAATTAAACGTGGTTTTCAAATAACTTTATCATATGGGTGTTTTTATTTAAACATGGGCTTCCATTATGGCCCAACATGAATTTGAATTTCTAAATCACAAACTTAAGTTTTTAACCAAGTAAATTTTCTACCGAACATGTTCTTAAATGAATAAAGTCGTTTTGAAAAATAATCCTTTCAATGTGACATCGCCAGATTCGACCATAACGTCTGGGCCGGGTTTGGGGTGTTACAATAAAATCCTCGTAAAAAGAAAATAGCAAATATTCAAGATGGTTATATTGTGGAGACAAGTGCCCAAGAAGAGACCAAATATATAACTAATAAAAAACCTCAGAAGAGGTTCATGTACCTAAAAATGGTGATAATAAAGAGATCTCAATAAGTTATGTTACTTTAGGAAAAAGATAGAATCGAAAAAATATAGTTATAGATAATAATTTTGCTTATAATATTGCTATTGAAATAACAAAAGAAAATGAGGACCCTGAGCCTAAATCTACTGAGGAATGTAGAAATAGAAAAGATTGGTCAAAATGGAAAGATGCAATTCAAGTAGAATTAAATTCACTTTCTAAATGCGAGGTTTTTGGACCTTTAGTCCAAACACTTAAATATTTAAAGCCAGTAGGATATAAATAGATATTTGTGCGAAAAAAATGAGAAAAATGAAGTCATAACATATAAAGCATGACCTGTAGCACAAGAATTTTCGCAAAGGCCCGACATTGATTATGAAGAGGCATATTCTCCAGTGGTGGATATAATCACGTTTAGATATCTTATTAGTCTGGCAGTATGTGAAAAACTTGACATGTGTCTAATGGATGTTGTTACAGTCTATTTGTATGGTACACTTGATAGTGAAATTTATATGAAAATCCCTAAAGGATTTAAAATTCTAGAAAGATTTAAAATCCCTGAAAGATATAGAGTTTCTCGGGAAAATTTCTCAATCAGATTAAAGAAAAGTTTATATAGATTAAAACAATTTGGACATAAATGGTACAATCGTCTTAGTGAATATTTGTTAAAAGAAGGTTATCAAAACGATCTAATTTGTCAATGTGTTTTTATAAAAAGGTCTGGATCAGACTTTTTGATAATTGCTATTTATGTTGATCATTTAAATATGATTGAAATTTCTAAAGAGCTTCAAAATGTAGTAAATTATTTAAAGAAAGAATTTGAGATAAAAGATCTTGGAAAAATAAAGTTTTTTCTTGGCCTGCAGATCAAGCATTTAAAAGACGGAATTCATGTCCATCAGTCAACTTATACGGAAAGATCTTAAAGAAATTTTACATGGATAAAGTACATCCATTGAGTACCCCGATGGTTATACGATCGTTAGATGTGAATAAAGATCAATTTTGCCCTTGCGAGAATGATGAAGAGTTTCTTGGTCTTGAAGTACCATATCTAAGTGTCATAGGGACATTGATGTATCTTGCAAATAACACAAGACCTGATATAGCTTTCGTTGTGAACTTATTAGCAATATTTAGTTCTTCTCTAACGCGTAGGCATTAGAATGGAATTAAACATGTATTTAGATATCTCAGAGGGACCACTGATATAAGGTTATTTTATTCAAATGATTCAAAATCCCTATTAGTCGGCTATGCTGATACTGGATATTTATCAGATCCACATAAAAGTTAATCTCAAACAGGATATTTATTTACATTGGGAGGTACCACCATATCATGGCGTTCAACAAAGTAGACATTAGCTATTGCCTCTTCAAATCATACTGAAATAATTGCAATGCATGAGGCAAGCCGAGAGTGTGTTTGGCTAAGGTTATTAACCCAACATATCCAGAAGATATATAATTTGCCTTTACAGGAAAAGATTCCAACTATCTTATACGAAGATAATGTAACATGTATAGCTCAATTGAAGGGTGGTTACATCAAAGGTGACAGAACAAAATATATTTCACCAAAATTATTCTTCACTCATGATCTTGAGAAGAAAGGTGACATAGAAGTTCAACAAATTTGTTCTAGCAATAATTTAATAGATTTTTTTACTAAGGCATTGCCAACTTCAACGTTTGAAATGCTACTAAACAAGATTGGAATGCGTCAATTGAAAGATGTAGTGTGATATTGCTATTTGGGGGGTAAAAAACATGTAACAATCTTTTCATTTAACTGAGGTTTTGTCCCACAGGGTTTTTTTTGGTAAAGGCTTTTAATGAGGCAACTTGTAATAGGAGATTGTGTACTCTTTTTCCTTCATTAGGTTTTTATCCCAGAGGGTTTTTCCTAATAAATGTTTTAATGAAGTATAGTTTCTCTAGTAGACATCTAAGAGGGAGTGTTACAAATAAATGTGGATGTTCATATTCTAACTCTTCATTTATAAGATAAAACCCCCTCAATCATTATGAAAGTAATTATGCAAGTTATGTTAATGAAGCACTTATATGTGTTGCATTAAGAAGTAATTATGCAAGTTATGTTAATGAAGCACTTATATGTGTTGCATTAAATGACAATGAATTATAAGTAGAACCCTTGTATGAGTGAAATGAGATATGAGAATATTCTCTGTTGATTTGATCTATTATTTACTCTAAGTATTTTTTTATTTGATTATTTTATAACAATAATAGAATTTTAAGTATTTTTTACAAATTTCCGAATCGAACATGTGACGCAAAGTAGTAGATCTCGGTGGTAGGGAGGGTGAATAGAATAATGAAACCTTAGAATATTTTAAGGGAGACAAAAACATTTTTTATTCATGGCAGGAAATATTAAAAAAGAAAAAACAAAAAAAAAATAATTCTTTTCGCCCAGTATAATTGAAAATTGAGAAAATAGAAGAAAAATAAAATGTAAATTGTTTTGCAAGAGAAGATAAAAAAAAATTAAATAGGATAAATATTCGTACTACTTTAAGTTTAACTGTATTGTTTATATATTATCTAGATTAATTTTTTGATTATTAAGAAAATAAAAGAAAATTTGAATAATGAAGAATTTAGTAATTTTTTTTTTTACAATTTGTACAAATAGTTAAATAATAAGTAGGAATTTTTCATTGGCATCATATTTGAATGATTAAAATTATTTATATATGTTAATTAATTATTATTTTGAATAATATTAAGTAAAATTATATTGTACCATAAATATGATAAAAATATTTGAAAATGTTTATTATTAGAATATTTTAATCATGAAATACGTTAATACATATTCTAATTACTTTTCAACAAATTAAATAATAAACATAAGTTTAATATATTATTTAAGAAATTAACTATATTTAAAAACATAAAAAGACAAATCTCCTCACCCATCCATATCTTTTACTTGGATCCTTTTGTGCCGTATCCCGAGTCACACACACTTGTAATTCAACGAATAAAAGAAAACCCTTTAAACATGAAGGCAAAAAGTAATTAAACCTATTAATTGCTAATCAGATTTTGGGTCACCCTGCAAAATTATTAGTTAAGAAAACCTAATACTAATAGTCCCTCTATTTTCTCTTCATTCACATTACAATTCCAATTCATCCCTTTAATAACCATTTTGCCTACAATTTTAATTTTTCCCAACAGTAGGATTACTGGCTGGAACGCCTTGTGCATATAATTGAGACAACAATACAGCCAAAATCAAACGCAAAAAAAAAAATAAATAAATCCATGGTTGATCTTGTATATTTCCATTATTTTCCCAAAAAAACCATTCAGTTCACAAAATGTTTGAATGACACCATCATAAAATTTACAGATTTCTCCCAATGATGCCAACAAAGATTCACAGCTTTCTCCATATATTAATAATACCACCAGCAAGTGACTTAAGGTTCCCCCACAGGGTTGGCTTCTTCGAACCTTCTGCATTTTCAGTCTGCTCACTAGAGGGGTTCCTAGATGATAGAAGTATTCATTTCATATTAACATAATAATAATGAAATGGCAGATAATTCGTAAAAAAATTCACACACAAAATTCATTTTAAATGACTGAAATATTAAAATGAAATGCTATAGGTAATAGGTCTAATAAAAACAAGGGCCAGAATTAGTTCTACTTATGGGCTAAACAGCAAGTTGTAGGGTTTCAATTATATAAATCTGCAAATGCGTTTAAGTAGGACAGACATATGTAGATCAATTTACTAGAAGATGCATAAAAATATCAATGCAATTAAGACGTGCCAAATTTCTTGTCTGTTCAAGGAAAAATACATGCCCATATGAGGTGTCGTTTATTTCAAGTTTCAAATGCAGATTGAAACAAATGCAGAGCATAAGACTATCAAACATATACAAAAGTTTCCAAGAATTAAGCGGAAAGGAAAAAAGCTTAAATCAATAGAGAATTTAAGCTATTACAGTGACAAAATGTCATTTACATGCAAAAGAATAAAATGTAAGGAAACATTCATGGTGGAGCCATGACATGTAAAGACATTTTCTACCAAAAAAAATGCAGATACTTGGTAAAAGTAACATCCAGCATGCATCCACCTGCCAAGCAGGCATAAAAAAGCCAACAAATAACTCCAAGAGGAAGTTATATTCTGTCTCTTAGGCAAAGGAACCTTGATCCCATCATACAACATTCATAGACAGAACTGTCATAATCATCATCATTGTTATTTGAAGGTAAACAGACTATGGACATATTCAAACCTCATTCTAATCAGCCAAATAATGTCAACACCACCATAGTCATCCATGAAGCTATGACCTATAGCAACTCAACTCATTCACTAATTGAGCTGTTGAGAAAAAAGAACACTTACCTTGCATATTTTTCCTCTTCCAGGAATTCTGGGTGGAGCTTATATTTTTCCTCTTCTAGGATTTTTGGGTGGAGCTCAGCCTTCGGCTCTGGACTCCCAGAATCTAGTGACTCCTTTGATATAGCCTGTTCCTTTTTATCACCCTCTTCATTTCCAATCTGTGTTTCTTCTTTTGGTAGATCATCTTTGACTACACCAAACTCAGATTGAACACCTTGAGATTCAGTTTTAAACAGCTTGTCTGATTCAAGATCTTGATCAGTAGCTTCGACAATTTTTTGTTTGTCTGGAAATATTAGAAAATTGTCAGAATCATCTATCTCAAGACCCCCTACTTTATCATCCTCTTGTTTCTCAAGGCCCTTAGCATCAACTTTCAGCACACTATCTTCTTCCAAAACAAAATCATGACAACTACCCTGAAAATGAAATAACAAATTAGATTACAAGGTATTTAATATGGTTCCACAATTGCATCAGTAGAATTTACTTTATAGAAAATAAAACTAAAAGGGATTCTTAAGATTAAAAAAAAAAAAAATTTGAAAAGTTGGACAGCAGGTTACAAAGTTGTCCTGTAAACAGTAGAAGAGCTTGAGGGCACAGTAAAAGCATGATTGATGAATTACATTTTAAAATATCAGGTTATTAGAGATCCTTTATATGCTTGAAAACATAGTTTTATGCATTATTTCAAGGGAATAATTACATAAATTGTTGGCATTTAGTGACTAAGGAAAACAAAAGAATGAGGAAGTATTAAAAGACAAGCTTCTGAAATCAACTAGGAAAATTTATGAAGAAAGGAATCCATAATTCCATACTAGTCACAACCGCAACTTCAATAAAATTTGTAGAGTTTCTTGAGAAAAATGCCAACTACCAAAGTACCCTTCCAACTAAGAGCATATTCTGTCTACTTGAAATACATTCCTGCATTTATCATTGAAGATAAAGCACATAGAAATCAGCACTTACTCTGTCAGCCTCCAGTTGCTTGTCATTTGTGTCAGGCATCTTTACATCATCCATAGCTCTTGCACAAGTGTCATCTTGGACTACAGTTGAGACCACTTCAACTACAGAAAATGATTTATCCCCTTTATCGGCAGCTTTTGCTGATAAATTTTCGTAACTGCTGTTTGAGGAGCATATTTTAGATTTATATTCCAACTCTTGAAGAACCTTCCTAACAAAATAATAAGAGCCACCCACTTCTTTTTGAGCTGCAGTTACAGATGGGAATTTCCCAGCATTCACTGATTTATAACTGCAAAAGGATAATGGAAGGTCTTAATTGTGTCCTTATTAAAGAACTAATGAGTTAGAGTTTCAAACTAAGCAAACTTGACATGACAACCATAGTTTCCAATAGTTAAAAGGAAACTATTATATCAAGAGAAATGGCTCCATCTCATGGCACAGTCCAAAGACACAATTTGAATTAGGGTTAGAATAAAGATGCAACATCCATATCAGATACTTGTTGTATCTGAATGAATAACATGTTTAACCTTCTTCAATTTGAACTGAATGGTCTTCAATGGCAATACGGTGTGAAGAGAGAGAGAGAGTATCTATACGGCATAGTTGCAGTTGAGAAGATGATTTACTCAGATGACAATTTTATCTAAATACTGTTAATATTGTCTTCAATGGAAAGAAGACATAGGGAGAGAAAAAGAGGATGTAGATATCAATATTGCAGATCAACATGATGATTTTCTCAAATGATGATTTTTATCAAAAAGCTGTGAACTATGAAACCCTAAGCATGTTTTGAGGCACACTGAAAATTTTGCATATTCCGATTACTGTAGCTTTCCTGACAGTGCAAGACCAGCTGGCAATTGATGGTCATGAGACAATTTCCATTTGCCAATGCAAAAATATCATGCCAGACTCTTGATCTGCATGATTATGTTTTCTAACGCTTTTTTTATTAAAAAAGAGAAAGGTAAATAAGGAAAAGACTTTAATGAAGAGATGCCTAAACTTGTTGGTGGTTGAAGTTGGTCTTTTATGAAGGGAAATGTTAACCGGTGTGAGTTTGTTTGTTACAAAAAGGATTGTGTACAAGAGTTGAACATTACACACATGGTAAAACAATAGCAGAACTTCTGTTCAGCAACACAAAAAGGAATAAGAATTGTATTCCTCAACATGATTCTTGAAGGAATAGCACCCATAAGAAAATGTTGAAATTTGGGCACTACAAACATAAAGGATCCTCAGTAGAACCACAGCATTGTAGGTGACATAATGACAACAATAATGACGTAAATCTAAAAACATAAAGGAGGAGAAAATAGGGATTTTTTTATATAAAAAAAAAGTAAAAAATGAAAGAGAGAAGAGCGGACCTGTTAACAAAAGATTCGATCAAATCTCGACGTTCATCCTTTGAGACTCTTTTTCGCTTCGGAGAGTCAGAAGGAGAAGGGAGAGAAGCAGCAAATGATCTTCCACGCCGTACACCAACCCATGTTGCTGTAATAATGGAACCACAAAAGAAGACTTGTTTAGGGAGTGGATTTCCAATTAAAACAAAAAAAGAAAAAGAGAGACTAACCAGAAGCAGCGGAGTACTTGGAGCAGAATATCCGTCCTCTTACAACCTGCATCCTTCACATTCACATTCACATACGAATCATTTTCAAGGCCAAGGTTAGGGATCAAATTATAGTGACAGTGGGACTTTGAATTAGTTTTGATGATTTTCGAATTTGACTTGACCCTCGCTTCCTCTTAAAGAGAGTGAGGGTTTTAGCAGTGTGAGTTTTGATTTTGAAAGTTTGAGAAAGGGGTTTTATGGGTTTTCATTTTTTTTTTACCGTCTTTTGACCTGTTTCCGGTTCTTACACGCTGTATAAACCAGACACTGTTCACCTGTTGCTCAATTTTGGTAAAATCAATAAATGGCATTTTACCAATAAACGCTCATTTTTAATTTCAGTATGATTTTAGGTAACATGTCACTAAAACGCATTCTTAAGGAAGTTTTTTTTGTTATGTCAGCACAAATACCTCCTCCAATGCCTATTTTTTTTACTACTGAAGGCTCAAACGATAAAAAAAAAAAACTATAAATACCTCCCATTTTATTTTTTTACATATTATTTCTTTAATTTTCTCTCAAAATTCTCTCAAAATTTTTCAAAACTCTTTTTAATTTTTATAAAAAAACTCTCTTTAAATTTTCTCTGAATTAGTATTTTTTTATAAATTCAAAAATATTTGATCGTGTTAGTAATGGCCAAAGAATTAATTCGTCTCGATAATAAACATATATCCGTCGAACAAATAAAAATAGTAAGTGTTAATTTTAATTTTTCAATATTATTTAATATTTTTTCATTTATACAATTCTAATTAATTTTTATTTTATAAATTTTTTTGACAATTTGTAGATCGGATATTATAATGCTATATTCGTAATATGTTTGGTCCTCAATCACTATTAATAGAGAATTACTTGCGGGAAGTGAGTTTTTGGCATGTGGCCACGATAGGCTGGGGGTGTAAGTTGGACCCGAAACTCATCAGCGAGTTGATAGAGAGGCGGAGACCTGAGATGCACACATTCCATCTTCCATGCAGAGAGTGTACTATCACTTTGGAAGACATGCAGTTACAATTGGGATTGCCGGTGGATGGGTACACAGTCACTGAGTCCACTCAATCTGCTAATTGGGGAACCTTATGCTACGAGCTTTTGGGTGCTATTCGGGATAATATTAACGGAGGTCGGATCGAGATGGGTTGATTACGAGACACATTCCCGGAGCTGAAGAATGATTCGATTGAAGTAAAAAGAATATGATATGCTCCGGCATACATCCTTGAGATGATTGGAGGTTATCTGATGCCAGACTTGTCACGAAACCTCGTACATCTGAGGTGGCTACTGAAACTCGTTGATTTTAGAGCAGCTGACGAATTTAGTTGGGGGTCTGCCATGTTGGCAACATTATACCGGAAGATGTGCGGGGCGACGCGACCGAATAAAGCAAAAATCAGAGGTTGCCTATCACTACTACAATCATGGGCTCGATTTCGCTTTCCATTTTTACGTCTTCAAGTGGACCACCCATATACATTTTCACTCATAACAAGGTAAATTTTATATTAGATTTTACAATTATTATATAGATTTAAAATATAATTGTATGCTAAAAATTTATTTAATTAGGTGGAACCATTCGGCGGGTTATGTTGGAATACCTACCGCTCTTGAAGATATACAACTTCTATTAGACCAACAGTCGGAAGCACAAGTAAGTATTAAATAAAATATATATATATATACATAAAATAGTCATTTCATATTTAGTATTTAGTATTATGTATATAACTACTATTTTTATTATGTTCATATAGTTTCAATGGACACCATACGAGGATCCGACAAGTCAGGCAGTAATTCTGAATGAATTCTTTCAAAATTTGAACATTTGGCATGTGAAGGTTCTATTGGTCAACTATGCTACAGTGGAGATGCACCAGTCAGATAGAGTATTACAGCAATTTAAATTCCGACAATCGATTCCCGTGGCATCTGAAGTGCTTGATAGTGTACACAAAATTGACTTACGACAATTGAATACGGATTGGCCGAGATTCTGGTCAGAATATATCGAAGTGTGGGAAAATCGGTATGCTAATATACCTATTCGGGAACCGATCATCGTTTTAGAATTAGTGTGCGTGTCAGAATATATGCCATGGTTTAGGATCCATGGTAATTTACTGTCAGAAGAGGAGAGGTGACAACAAATTCATGTCCAAAGGAAACGACGGGGCCCTTTAAATCCAAGAAGAAGGGATGACGGCACGGGCTCATCAATAGCGCCCACACAACCATTGGGCCTAATGCCTCAACTGACGACACTCACATCACAGCCTTTTTAGATTATGCTAGGTGCGTATCCTAGCCCACAACTAGAACCCTTGCCGGAGGAACCACAACCCTCGCCGGAGCAACCGCAACCTCAACCGGAAGCTGAACCAATGATGAATCCATCGTGTAACCATCGACAACCTCATGTGGCACTAATTCCGACCGGTACTAATATTGATTTTTTTAATATATTTGTACAAACTTTTTTATATTGTTTCATTTAATAAAATAAAAGTTGTTTTTAATATTTTAATTGTAATTTAATTTTATATTTTTAATAAAATAGATGTAACACCCTAAACCCGGCTTAGACGTTATGACCGAATCTGGCGATGTCACATGACAGAGTTTTTGAAAACTAAGTTGTTTGATAAAATTATTTTTGTGTTATAGTCTTCCTTGATCTTTTATTAGTTTTAAGACTTCGATTTACCCATTATTCGATTATTAAAAACTTAACTCATTGCGGAAGCTTCAAAAACATTTTCAGTAATCGTGAGATTAGGAAATAAAACCGTAGCTTTTGAAAACTGAATTTTCCCTATGACTAACATACATAAATCCATAAAATTAAATAAAAATCGAATTTAAGCAAAGTTCCCAAAAAAAGTCCGCAAATTACAAGTAATAAATTAAAACCACGAAGTTCAAAAACTGTGGTCACCGTCAAGTCCTCCGTCGCACCGGTCTGTTTAGGTCTGGGGATTACCTATGCATATTAAACATAGAGGGGTGAGTTTACGTAAACTCAGTGTGTAATCCCCACAGAAAACATATAAACAGTAAACATTCATACACAGTCTGGGCCCAAGCCCTTTTCAGTATTGGTGGCAGTTTGGGCCTTAGCCCATTTCAGTACAATATTAATATGCATTAGGGCCCAAACCCACCACAGTATCAGTATTAGTCATACAATATTCAGTAATAAAGTTCTACCCAACCAGCCTCTATAAACCATCTCTGTCCAACCCTACACTCCATGTGGGGATTAAATCACCCACCCATCCCTACACTCCAAGTAGTACCAAATGCAGCACATCACAATAATTTGCAGCTGAGCTGCTAGATTTTAGGCTTAAGAGCCTTTCAGTACACTTCCTCCAAATAATATCAACCCAACCCAATGCAATGTAACATACAAGACATGACATGCTATCTCATGGTTAATAGTACATATAATCAGTTCAGTATACATGCATACTGTCATCATGCTCAGTACATATATCATCAATCAGTCAGTTCACATAATTAGGGGTCTAAGTAGTGCTTACCAACCCTACAGTAGGTTTACAATCGACTTGGATGACCCGTGCAACCATAGAAATCATTTCAGTAAAATGGGCTCACATGTTCATATGGCCTACTCGTGTGGCCCACAAGGCCCCAATTGGCCTTGGTCGTGTGGATCACATGGCCTGGCCCAAAATTCAACACGCTCGTGCGGCCGACCAGTGTGGGCCCACACGGCCCAAAATAGTCTAGCCTGTGTCTCACACACGACCTGCCTGGCCAACACACAGCCGTGTCTTACGCACACGGCCTAGCCTTATTGATCACACGTCTGTGTTGGGGCACACAGCCTACCACACGGGTAACCACATGCTCGTGTGGCGTCGACAGTGAGGTTTTTGGCTTTCGCTGAAACCTCGTTTTCTGCATAATCAGGTACACACCTATATCGTTTTTGATGCAAAAGCAACTCTAAGCAATCTTGAACCTATAATTGATCAATATTTCACTCAATTAATCACTTAGACATTGAACTAAAATCGAATCTGAATCGAGATACCCATCTTTAAAGCGATGAAAACTTACCCTAATACTTCGAATTGATTCGTTTACAAAACAGCACGATACAGACCTCAATCCTCGCGATATGCTACTGCTAAAAACCCCGAAATTAGACTACCAAAAATTTTACAACACTTCAAATCGATGCCCAACAACTTACCACTTACCCCACATGCACGATTTACGTTTGCAAAAGTGGAAAAATCGAAAGGAAATTCAGCAAGGGAGAAGAAAAAGATGAGCAAACGACAGACTTGAGGGGAAGATGGGAATTTACGTCAGAATTTGTGGAAAATAGGATGAAGAGCCGAAATTTTGAACAAGATAATCAAGAAGTAAAAATAAAATCCCACTGAGACTCCTAAAATCCCTAATTTTATTCCTCCACTAGTCCACTTTAACCCAACTACTTAGAAACCCAGTCTGCCACAACTCCAGCCGAGTTTAAGAGCAAAAAATATAACTCCTTGTCGTCACAGATAATCAAACACTAGATTTCAAAATAATAATACTCCACTTAACCACCAAACCAGCAACCCATTCTGATACATACTTACAAATATTTAAATAAAAGCCTACTAACCAGAGATATGGCTTTATTCATAAAAATACCAAAATTTGTCCACTGGCTCGGTCCCGACCATTCACCCTTATAGGTCAAACCCCTCATTTTTTTCTCATTATTCTGTATGCCTATATTAGCATTCATTACTTCTAGCTAGCGAAGTTTGGTGACTACCCAAGTAATTGCCATAACTACAATCTCTATCAGAATACCATGTTGTCACTACCATGGAGTACTAGTGCCCACAACACAGCACCATAACACTCGCTTCCTCAGTCCATTCCTTAAAGAGGCTTTAAAAGATATGCATTTCCTACCTTTTGTAGATCAACAAGACCTTTAACGTTCTTCTTGGTCCTAACAGACTTCCACTTTTTACTATTCTCTAATGGACTTTACTGGCCATTTAGCCTTGAGAAGACATTTCCACCCACGTGACTCTTACCGACCTATTCAATCTTTCGATCGACTTTTTTCAGCTTATAAATTATGACTGCATCCTATCATAGCCTATTCTATGTCTACTTGAACCATGCGGGATCCACAGTTTCCTGGCGGACTCAGTTTGACGTATATTATGTATACCTCATTATCTAATGAGTCTCTTCCTCTTTTCAGCCTAATTGGGTCAAGGCGTATCATTGGCCTCACTCATCATTACCTTTAGTGAATTTTCTCATTACTCTGGTGGTTTACGTTATTCAGATACACCAAGCTCATTCATTCTTGTGACTTATCACAACAGTCACATCGTGAACTTTAATTGAAATCTTGGCATCTTTCTTGGTATATAGACCTGCAAACTTCCCTAGTGTGACCCTATGTTTACATCTTGGTGGTCTTTCCTGTGTTTAGTGTCTCGACGAACTACCTATGCTTCTATGGTTAAGACATAATCTTACACATTATTTCCCATGTTTATTGTCCTGGCGGACTTTATTGGTTTTCGTAGCTGAGCTATGTTCTAACAAATCATAACCCCGTGTTTATTATCCCAACGGACTTCATAAACTACTATAAACAAGCTATTGTCTTACACATTAAACCTCTTTTGAGGTGTTGCCCCGTAAGACCTTATCATCATAGCGGTGTTGCCCTATAGAGCTTGTCGACCGCTTTCGTGGTGTTGCTCTATGGAACCTAAAAATATTCAATATCTATTCATCTTATATCTAGCCTTGATCCTCGAACATCAAAGTGTCCCCCTGCAAGGCCCGGAGATTTGCACATCACAATTATCACTCAAAAACACCTATGGAGGAATCTTAATGAAATTTCGTTTTCCATATCCATTGGACTATTCCTACATTTCGCCATTCCTAACCTTGATTCTTGAACACCACAGTGTCCCCTCCATAAGGCCTAGAGCTTCGTATATCACAGTTTGCTCCTAGTAACATCGTATGTTGGTATCTAAGAGAAAATTTCCATTCCCCAAATCCTAACTTCATCTAGTCCGTCAAAATTTTCCCTCTGTACTTCAAAATTTATAACATACAAGCTCAAGCATATAAGCACAAAAACATAGTAACATGGAGAACGCCAAATTTAGTTATGTGTTACCACATCCGTTTTATGCATACGTAGCATCCTCAATCAATGGAGATCATAAAACTCATTCCGAACTCAACCTAGATTCATGCCAATCATACATCATCCCAAAAATAGATTTTAAAAACTCACCTAACGTTTTTCCCTCAGCTTAGCTTTTTCGAACTCTAGAGCTTTTATTCTCTTGGCAACAACTCCCTGGATTTTCTACGATTCTAACTAAATCCTCATGATCACTGCTGTATGCAGAGCTTTCCATAACCATTTCTTCCTTGGAACAACCAAGGAAGAAAGTGATGAAGAGTGGAAAATAAAATAGAATTGGGATGAATCATTCCCAAGAAATCATTTTTCAGCTATATATAGTCCTTCACGCATGGTTTTCAATTGTATAGGAACCATCCATTGATAACCGTCATCCACTTATAATTTAGGTATGCCACACTATGAATGCCACAAGTCAATAAATCCATAAATGGATTCAAGGTTTATTCCTTTTGGGTCATGTTTGATGTACTGTCAATCTATCCAGTTACATCTATGTCTCTATCTTTTAGGAGTCATCCGCTCCGATGCCCAAGACAAAGCATCTCCCTAATTGGATTTGATAGATGACATATCGGTCTTTCAATTGGTTTGCTCATTTTCAATTAGAATAAGGATATGTTTAGATTCGTATACTAATATAAGTTGTCTTCCCATATTAGGATCTAACCACATAATACCACTTAGTATTAGTTCAAATAGTAGACAACCTGTGAGCAACATTTGCTTCTATTTTTCCTCACGTATAAAAACCATATGAGGAAAATTATACAAAATATATTAGTGTAATCAATGAATTTGTTTTATTAACCAATTTGTTCAAAAAATTGCAAGTGTATATAAACGAAAATACTACATTCAAGGCACCAAATACAGTTGACCGGTGGTCTTTAATGAAAGATCCAAATCACATAATGTATCCTTTGATTGTATCACTCGAAGATCTAATTTAATGAAATTGAAAAGAGGAAACTGAAAACAATGACCACAAGGTTGGTCAAATGGAAAAGCTTTTAGCTAATGAAGATTTCTTGTTGAGAAATCACAAATAAATTTTGGTTGATCCAATTTGAGTTCATCCTTTATTTAATCGATAAGAACCAGCTCTCAAGAAACAAAAAAAGTGGCTACAAGTAACATGTGACAGCCCAAAATGGGACCTAACCGGAACAGTGGTTTCGTAACCATAAATCTGACTTAAAATAGTTAAATTCCAAATATTTTATGTTTTTCCAATTTATTAAATATGCTCTGTGTGAAAATCGTTTAGAAAATTTTATTGATTTGATGGCTAATTGAAATTTGGGACTAAATCGCAAGATGCAACCAGTGTGTGTGAAATTGTTGAAATTTTGAATTGAGTAAAATTCTGATAATGCCTGATAGATAAATTGTTGTGAAAATTTGGTTTGAAAATTTTATCGATAAAATGCCCAATTTTATTTTTAGGACTAAATTGTATTGTTTGAAAAATGTGAGATATATAGTATAAGTACCTATTTGAAATGGGGATTTGAACTAGAGGTCTTTAAATGGCAAATAGACCATTAGAAAATAGTATGGACACATATGGGCATTCTAGAAAATTTTGTGTGTGATAGTCATTAAGGGCATTTTTGTCCATTTAGCTAAAACAAAATAAAAAGATGAAAGAAATATGAAAAGTCTTCATCTTCTTCCTTAGTTACCTGTCGAAATTTCTCTCCACCATAGCTCAAGGGTTTTGAGCTTTTTCAAGCAAATTGTAAGTGCAATCTTGCCCCGTTTTTTACTATTTTCGTATTTTTGAGTTCCTCTAAGCTTAAATTTCATGATTTTACCATTTATTTGAGAAGATATTGAGTTTTAAGAATTTACCCATTCTTGAGAAATTGTGATTTGATGGGTAATGATAGAAAATGAGTTCTTGGAATGTTATTTACGGGTTTTTCTAAGTAGTTTTCGGTGAAAACGTCCCTAATGGACTAAAATGAGAAAAACGAAAATTTGTTCATAAGTATGTGAAAATGTGTGATTCTTGGATTGTTATTATGAAAAAGATTTAGCTAAGTTTAAATGGTTAAGAAAATAGAATGAAATTGAGTCTACGAGACTAAGGGCAAAATGGTTATTTTGCCAAAAGTCCGAATTGTGAACGAATTTGAGTAAGGAATTGATAAAATGTGTTGAATGTGTCTATTTAGATCAAGAAAGAAGAAAAAGCGATCGAGATCGCCGAAAAGAAAAGATAGTAGACTAACTCGAGATTTAGTCATTTTGTTATCGAGGTAAGTCATGAGTAAATTATAGCACATTTACATCATTGTTAATTATTTGATGAATTCTAAGTGAAAATAGGTGAATATGGATTACGAATTATGAAATTGTAGAATGGTGTATATTTTGATAAATCCCGTTTGAACTGTAAGAATGACTCCGGATATGGGTGACATGTCACTTGAGGGTTCTGATTCTGTCTGATTCTGTATCCTCGGTGCTGAGTGTACTTGCATGTGTTGTAGTCACCCGTCAGCTTGTGTGAGCAGGCCCATAGACTACATCTGTATTTCTGTGATCTGAGATAGCTTTGGCTACATATTCTGGTGGCTTCGGCTACATATTCTGATAGCTTTTCCCATATCTCTGTACTGGCTTCGGCCATATATCTGTGAGGCACTTCAGTGCTAACCTCTGTATATCCATTTCTGTTCTGAATGTTCAACGGGAATTAACTTGGTTATGTGAAGCAATTGTGTAGGTTAAGCATTTGAAAATGAATTGAACATGATATGTGTGTGAATATCTATATTTGGACCTTTTGGTAAGAATGTGCATGAGTAAGTAGGTAGATGTTACAATTATGCTATGTGGAAATTAAATGTCTTAGTTAGTTATTGTGCATTTGCTATTAATTTACCTATGGCTTACTAAGCTACTTGGAGCTTACTCCCTTTCTTTTTCCCTTCCTTTTAGATTATCGAGCAAAGAGCATTCTCGGATTGGTGATTAAAGGAGGCTCGTCTCACACTATCAAGCTACTTTGGTGTATGTATACATGGTTTTGATATTTTGAGTTTGGCATGTATAGGTGGCTAGTCATTGTATAAGATTTGTTTTGTAAGCTCAATAGACTAGGTGTATATGTGATTTTTGTTTTGTAAATGGTATCATAAATGTAGTCATCTTGAGTATGTGACATTGGAATTGGTTGAGATATATGGTATGTATGTGAAATTGTGTTTTAGGGAGGTCAAGGCTTGGTAAATAGCCTGACACGGCCTGTACGGCAGGGCACACGGGCGTGTGCTCCGACCGTGCCTTCCCCACACCTTAATTTTAAATTTTAGAGTACCGCACGGGCAAGAGACACGGCTGTGTGTCTCAACCGTGTGGAGTACACGGCCCCCAAATGACCGTGTGGGGTGGCCATGGCCAATTGGATAGTTTAGTCCATGATCTCTAGACATGGGCGTCTAAAGGCCACACGGTCTTATCACACGGCCGTGCTAAGTGTCACACGGGCGTGTGACGTTGTTTCAAAAGCAAAAAATTTGCCAGGTTTCCGACGCGATAGGATTCGAATCCTAATCATTCGAATTGTCCGTATTATGCTAGTAAATCCTTGATAAGGATAATTATCAAATGTTTCGATTGCAAATTGAGTCTGTACTCCGGTAAGTTTGGTAACGCTCATTACTCGATTTCGGTGACGGTTTCGGGTAAGGGGTGTTACATAATAACTTTCTAAAAATTGAAATCTATATTCTTTTCATGCTTGATTTTGTCATATTTGGCCTCTTCCAAATTCAGCTTAAAGGTTTGAAGTGAACCTATAAGCTTATCCAACCTGAGATAGGAGATTTCTTTAGCCTCCTTGGTTGTAGTAACTTTAATAGCAAATTGTCCTAGCAATAACTTCAAAACTTTGTGCACCTGTTTAAGCTCAGAAACATGTTCACCAAGATAGAATGCTTCATTAGATATCTTACATAATACTGTATAAAATCCTAAAATAGACTGATCTTTATGCATCTTTAAGTTTTCAAACTTAGTTGATAATATTTGAATTTTTGACATACAAACAACGATATTCGCTTCATGTTGACTCTATAGTACTATCCAAGCCTCCTTAGAAAATTCACACATTGGAATCATCTTGGATTAATATGTATCGACTTTACTAAATATTGTTTTTAAGGCTTTGGAATTGCTATGAGAAGCCTTTTATTCTTTAGCAGTGTATTTGCTCTTCTCTTTTGGTCGTATGGTGCCATCGGTAGCAGTAATCGTAGGTTAGCTCCATCCATCTTCTACAACTAATCAAGCAGCTTCATCTCTTGTGTAACACCCCTTACCCGTATCCGACGCTGGAACAGGGTTCAAGCCATTACCAGACTTATAGGTAAACATTCATGCAAAACTGGGCCATAAAATTTCATTCATCTTTAAAAATCATTCAAACACATGTACATCATCCCTTAAGTGAGCCTACGAGATTCAAAACGTACTTTAGAAGTAGTTCGGGACTAAACCGAAAACTTTGGAAAACTTAGAAAATATTTCATCAAAACAAGGGTCACACGCCTGTATAGGTAAACCCTTTGGTCACACACGCCCGTGTCCATACCCCGTGTAACTCTCTGTTTATGACATCATCAACTAAATGAAACAACACAGCTAAGCCACACGCCTGTGTGCTAGGCCGTGTGACAAATTAAATCATCGTAAATTAGGTGCAAACTTTACATGCCCTTGGTACACACCCGTGCTCAAGGTCGTGCCGTCCACACAGCTGAGACACACGCCCGTGTACTCCATACTAAGCATTCTGTTTCTTACAATTTAAGGTGCAGGGGACACATGGCCTGTTCACACGCCCATAGGGCTGACCGTGTGTCACACACGGCTGTGTATCTACCCGTTTGGATAATATATAGGCCATTTACCAAGCCATTTGCCACCCTAAAACCCATATACACTTATACTAATTCACAAACATGTACATGACACACTTAAGCAACCAAATGTCCACAACCAAGACACCAATTTATCATTCTCATTTACAAACACCATGCATAAATTTCACCTATTCAACCATTCAAATCATGCATTTCCACAGTTCCATAGAAGGCATCACCATAAACATACACTTATGCCAGCACAAGCCAAATTCAAATGGCCTTATACAAAATGAATTCTTAAATCAACTTAGGCCAATACATTTGGCCAAACCAACAATGACACATATAACAAAAGACCAAGTCCCTATACATGCCATACTTGCAAAAAGATCACAAATATCAAACACCCAAAACAAAAATTCTGATAGTGTGATGCAAGCCTCCGACAAGTCCCGATCCCGAGCTAGCTTGGTGACACTATAAGACAAAGGAAAAGAAAGGAGGGGTAAGCTATATAGCTTAGTAAGTTTATATGCAAATAAATAACATCATAAACATACAAATTCCCATAAGGAGAGTTAATACATTTACCCTTGAGCTCATATATATTTAAGCTTACTCAAGTACAACTTACCACGATATCACCACTTATAACATTCATACTTATGAATTTCTCGTGCACACCTATACCACATCATCATCCAAACACACATACATTTTCATAACTTTCGTTATTCCTGTTGAACACATTAGAATGCTATTGGATACTTAGAAACTTACACATAAGTGCCACATATATGTAGCCAAAGCTACCCCTTATCACATAAACGTTCGTTCTAGAGCTAGTCATAGGTCTGCTCATACAAGCTGACAGTCGGGACGTAATTACTCAGTGTTGCTCACACAAGCTGACAGGTATCCACAACATATGTAAGATTACCTAGCCACTGGTAGACGTACCAGACTAGCACCCGGACATCACATAATCACACTATTATACACTTGGGTTCCTAGTGACATGTCACTTGTATCCGACTCTATTCTTAAGGTACAACTGGGATTTTCTGTTCACAATTATCACTTGTCGAAACTTGTCGATTATGTCACATAATACAATTCACACATTTCATACAACATCAAGACATTAAAGTAAAATAAAATGATGCATTATTTACATACAAACTTACCTCGGCCCAAAATGACAAGTTATTCAATTTAGTCCAAAATCTTTTCTTTTCCCCGATCAAGGTCAAATCCTCGTCTTTCTTGATCTATAATACCAAATTTAACTCATTTAATTATCATATTACTCAATTCAGTCCAAACACCCTATTATGGAAAAATTACATTTTCCCCCTAAAGTTTGACTTATGTACACTTTAGTCCCTAGGCTCGTATAACGAAATGTACTCATTTTCTTTATTACCCAAGCCTAGCCGACACATATACATGCTCATATCAGCCCAAATTTTTCACTAAATCACATTTTATACACATATTTTACAACTTTTACAAATAGGTCCTTTTGTGTATTTTCATTAAAAATCACCTAGTAAAAGTTGTTTATCACACATCAAACTTTCATATTCCTTCATTAAACATCAAAAGACATGCATGTCACACATGGGTAAATTTTTTAACATGAACCCTAGCTCAAAATATGGCTAGAAATAGGTAAAATCGGGTTAAGTGGGTTTCAAAAATGTAAAGAGCATTAAAAACGGGGCTAGGATGCACTTACTATTGAGTTTGAAAAGTTTAGAAACCCTAGCTATGTCTTCTCTCAATTTTCGGCACAAGAGGAAGAAGATGGACACAATTTTGACTTGATTTTTCCCTTTTTATTCTTTAATTAACCAAATGACCAAAATGCCCTTTTTACCTTTCTTTGAAATTTTACTCTTCCATGTCCATTTTTGTCCATCTAGACATATAATAGTCTAATTACTAAATAAGGACCTCTAGTTTATGAATTCATTTCAATTAAACACTCAATGTTATTTTACACTTTTTGCAATTTAGTTATTAGACACCTTATCGATAAAATTTCTTATTAAAATTCTCACACATGCATTCAATCATATTTTAAACCTTAAAACTTTATCATAGCAAATTTTTCTACTTCAGATTTGTGGTCTCGAAATCACTATTTCGAGTAGGCCCTAATTCGGGCTGTTACATATTGACATGATGAAAGCCCCCATACAAGCCTTCTAATATGCATAGTTGGACAAAACAAGTAGCAACAGGGCTCAAGGAAGCAAATTGCCTTCTTTCGTGGATTCCAAGATTGCAAACTAACCATTAGATCTCCTTCAAGTGTGTCTAAAGTAAGCTTTGATACTAATTGAAATAACTTGGTTTGCAATAGTTCAGAATAGTTTCATTCTATCTTTTTTTGTCAGAACAGAGAATATGATAGAAATCTTATGAGAAGAGTAAGCGAAAATCAAAACAAATAAAGACTATGCAAGCGATATTTGTCAATGCAATTCAAATTCACCAATCTTACATGTGCAGAGCCTTGCTTAAAGAATGCTTTTATTCAACAATTTATCCTATACAAATATGGGTTTAAGCCTAATCTATCCTCTTAAAATGGATAATTGCAACCTCAAAGTTGAACTCAAATTGTCACAATCACTCTCCCTAAAACCTCCCAATACAATGAAGAATAACTCTCCAATAAATGTCTAAGTAAAAGGTGTTTGAATACACAATAATCAGTCTCATTCTCAAGAAAAACACCCACAAAAAGCACACCCCTTGTGCCAAATACATCTTCAAATTCTCAAATAACTTCATCTTCAAGTTGAACCAGGATAAGTAAGTAACCTTCAATAAATTCAATCCTACTTGAGGTAAACCTTGATTAATTCCTTGGAAAATAAATCTCCTACTTGATGTAAATCACAATATGATAAGCTCCTTTTCCCTTAAGAAAGCAAGGTAGAATCCTAGTTAAAGTTGAACTATTTTATTTCCTTCAACCATGTCGCCACACAAAAGAGAATTAAAACTCTGTTAAATCTAGTTTCCTTGTTCATAAAAAAAACATGTCCAACACATCCTCCATTCGTTGCTTACTATAAATAATCCATTTTATTTTTATACATGTCAAAATTGCTAACACAACAAGATATACTTTAATTGCTTTAAACCTATTATAGTAATTGTTGATCAACTAGGACATCCAACAATAGAAGTAGGCACTCAGAGTTTCCTTACTTCAAATCCTAAACCCTAAACCAACCAGTTTGACTCATCAAGCACAATGAGTTGAGAGATTTAGTATTTGCTATGCTTTCAAGCGAGAGCTGCGACATAGTAGCAAATCCTAATTCTTGAGGTGAGTCGAGATACTAGGAGAGGTTTGAATTAATAGCAATGCATATAGGATTAGTTTATTTATATTAATCACTAATTCACCAATTTAACCCACTAATCACTAGTTCTATACTTGAGGAAAGGGTTATAGTTGAGATTGCTAAATAATTTTTAACTTTTTAATGTTAATTTAGTAAATATTTGTTATTTGGTCTGTAATATCCCGAATTAGGGCCTAATCGGAATAGTGGTTTCGTGACCACAAATCCGAGGTAGAAATAATTATTTTATAATTATTTTGATGTTTATGATATGATTTTATGATGGTGTGAAAATTTCGTGAAGAAATTCTAAGCGTGAAGTGCTTAATTTGAAATTAGGGACTAAATCGAATAAGTTGCAAAACTTGTATTCTAGAAGTTTCTAGTATGAAATTGCTTTGGAATATTAATTAGGAGGTCTTAAATAGCAATTTGACCAATTTTAAGTTCATGGACAAAATTTGGACATGGATGGAATTTTTGAAAGTTTAGTAAGGAGGGGCATTTTGGTCATTTGGATATTAACATGAAATAAAAAGGGAAAAATAACACAAAATTGGTCATCTTCTTCATTACCACGAAATTTCAAGGGTTCTCCATAGCTAGGGTTTGTTTCAAGCTTCCAAGCTTCATAGTAAGTGATTCCAAGCCCCGTTTTTAATGTTCTTTACGTTTTCGTAGTTCCGGTAACTCGATAAAGCATATGTTAGCAATAATTTAAGGTAGGGTTCATATTTGGAAAAATACCCATAGGTGAAATTTGTGTATTTTGATGTTTTATGATAGAATATGAGGTTTTAAATTATGTTAGACAACTTGTGCTACTCGGTTTTAAGTAAAAACGAGTAAAACGGCTTAATCGGTAAAAGTACATATTGTTCATAAGTATGTGTTTTAGTGGGAATTTGAGCTTGCTAATGGTAAATAAATGATCAGCATGTCCTAAAACATAAGAATTTGTGATAAAATTTAATTTTCGAACTTTGGGGCAAAAGTGTAAATATGCAAAAGTTTAGGGGTAAAATTGTAATTTTGTCAAAATTTGAATTTAGGACTATTTTGATAATGAGAGTATTAAATAAGCCAAATGTGTTATTTTAGATCAAGAAAGACGTGGAATCAACCTTGATCGAGGAAAAGAAAAGATTTTGGACTAAATTGCAAAATTGCTATATTTTGTACCGAGGTAAGTTCATGTGTAAATAATGTAACATAATCGTTATTTTTAAGTTAATTGATGTTATTTATATGATATGCTGATTTTTATCATGAAATATATGCTTTGTGGTTATTATCAAATAATATGCAAATTATGTGTGCTACTTGTTAAATATAAATTGCTACCGAGTATTGGTTTCGGTATTCTGTGGAAGACGGCAAGGATATGTGATTGAGGAAAATCCCGTTTGAACCTTGGGAATAGATTAGGATACAAGTGACATGTCACTAGGATGGTTGGGCATCCGAGCTCGTTGAGTTGAGTCCGAGTTCACTTATGGATGCGAATGTCCGAACTCGTTGAGTTGAGTCCGAGTTCGTGAGATGTAAGTAGGCATCCGAGCTCGTTGAGTTGAGTCCGAGTTCACTTATGGATGCGAACACCCGAGCTCGTTGAGTTGAGTCTGAGTTCGCTTATGGGCGGGTTACATGGTCGCTTGATTACATATGTGACACTTATGTGCAAATGATCCGTGTATCCGAGTTATATTCCGATGTGTTCAACGGGTAAAATTCTAGCGGAATGGAAGAATACTCAAGATGAAAATGATATTTTGGTAAGTGTTGTGAAATGGACAATTTGGACAGGTATGTACTTAACCCTCGGGTTGAAACTTGATATAACAGAAATAAGGTGGTAAGATGATACACGATAGCTAGAAATGTGGTTTGTATCTTGGTGATATCATTCTATTGTTGTTGATATAATTGCTTTGTTATGTTACTTGTTATTTGCATGTGAACTTACTAAGCATTTATGCTTACTCCCTCCTTTTCATTCATTGTAGTTTTTAGCGAGCCAACTTGGATATCGGGAAGGTCGAAGAAACGCTCACACTATCCGAGGAAGAATTGGTATATTGGTTTGTATGTTTTGATGTATGGCATGTATAGCAATATACTTGTTTTGTGTAAATAATCTTGTGATATGGTTGTGGTTTGGTTGAGAAAATGCTTGATAATGATTAGTAATTGGTATGGCTAGCCTAGATAATGTTGGATGCCTTGTGAGTTTAATATGTTATATAGTTCATGAGAATTCATAAAAAGATGAAACTTGCCATAAAACAGAACACTACAGCAACAACGACGTGAGTTTGAAAAATCACCAAAAATAGTAGAAAACGAATTAGGTGAAGAATTAACTGTGAAATTGAAGCTTATTGTGTCTAATTTCAAATGGGAAAAGCGAAATAGGTAAAGGAGTTATATGTTATAAGATATTTGAGTTTTAGTGAAACAGGGCCAGAGCGATTTCTGGATCCTCTGTTCCAACTTTGAAAATTCACTATAAATTGAAAAAAAATAATTAGGAGGTGTAATTTATATGCTCAGAATCCTTATTGAATCTAATTTTAATAGAAATAAACGGTATAGTTATATGAATTTTTTACATGGAGAAAAGTGGTTCGTAGTAAGTAGAGGTCAGTGCAGTCAAGTCCTGAAACAGGGGTAACTTTAACTAATAAACTGTACTAATTGGCCAAACCAAAAAATTTTAGAAAAAAATTAGTAGATAGATATGTGAGTCTAGATTCAGGGAAAATTTACGGATCTTGATTTCGAGTTTCGTAACTCGAGATATGATTTTTTTAGCGACCATGATGCAGAAAAACTGCTTATTCCGAAAGTCAAAATAAATGATGTAAAGTTGTTTAAATGATAAATTATGTTCGGTAACACCTCAAGCTCGACTCCGGCGATGGTCTCGGGCGTAGGGGTGTTACATGGTCGCATTGGTAACTATGAGCTAAATTAGATTGATAATGCTAAGAGTTAGGTGAACATTGTAAATATATTATTGTGATAACAAATGTATGCTTTCAATAATGATTATACATTAAATTGAATATTTTGTAAAGCATTATGACGATAATGCTTAGAATTGAGTGAACATTGTAAACATATTATTGGGAACTAAGGCCCCCTTTGGATGGGCAGTACATTTACCTGCGGTTAGTGTAAAAACAACGGTACCGGTGAGATTAGATACTATAGCGCGAGACAAAAAAAAAAGTTAAACGCATCGCATTGAAAGTAAACACCCATCCAAAGGGCCTTAAAGTTGACACTCAAACTCATATTTATGCAACAAATATTGCTTATTAACTTGGGAGTAGTGATTCAAAACTTGCCCATTTGCTAGGGTAGAATGGTTTTTGAGAATTCATTTGTTTCATAAAAAACCTTTAGATGTTGGATACAAAAGTGGGTACCCTTGAAAGATGAAAATGCAATCGAATTCTATTCTAATTGTACCACCTTACTGTGGTATATTTGAAGGAGAAAAAAAACCCAATCCGATAGCAGTGATTCAGCAAGCAAGAGCATAGAGGGATACTATAATTGAGACACAAGAATCAAAATGGGAGAACAAAAACAAAGAAGAAACCATCGACCTAGCATGAATATGCCCATGCAAGATTAATGTTACTGCCACACATTCTTGGCATTAATATGAAATATAATATTAATAATTGTGCTTGCTGGGTCACAAACCGAAAATGGATCTACATACAGTCCCACTAGAAATTAAAGCCAATTCTAGTAAACATCGGACATTTCATTTCCTGCCTAAATATCACAATGCTTCAAAGACATCCACTACAGCATGAAGCTATGAAGATGGTCCAAACAACAGCAATCGTTCAAAATCTAATTATAACTAGGGGTTCTTTTTTGCCCATATATACCAAAAAGAATTATACAATTCGATTCTATTTTTAATTCAATTTTATTTAAAATTGAAATAATAAAAAATCCAATTTGAAACGCTATCTTAGGAGAAGGGATAAGGGAAGAAAGGATTTGAAGTAATAGGAAATAAAAAGAATAGTAACAGGAAGGCAACACATAGATATGTACGTGTCAAGTTTCATGGGTTAACATCTCCCAAGTGTCCCACATAATTCCAATTTCTCTTTGCCTAATTTAAGCAAATGCACTTCCACTTCTCATCCATGCACAAGCTCTCAATTCCAACCCCAACCCCAACCCCAACCCCAACCCTGTTTCTCTTTCGCATCCTTTGCGTCTCTCTTCATCTCCTGCACTACTTGCAAAGTAACGAGCTGAAGCCGTGCTTCAATAACACTAGTGTTTTCAACAATAAATTAATCATAGCTGCAGCTTGTTTCTTTTAAACTCTAAATATAAAGGAGGCCAAACATGCCGCCTCGTAGATACCAATTTGGGAGGGCTGATGAGGCCACTCATCCCGATTCCATGAGAGCCACCTTGGCTGAATTCCTCTCGACTATCATTTTCGTCTTTGCCGGCGAAGGCTCAATTCTTGCTCTTGGTACCACTATTGTTCTAATCAATACATAATAGCTTTTAATTCATGTTTACTTACCGGGAATTAATTTGTTGCAGACAAGATGTACAAGGATACAAGTGCGACGCCTGCAAGACTGGTGATGATAGCACTTGCGCATGGGTTGTCTCTGTTTGCAGCTGTGGCATCCAGTGTAAACGTATCTGGTGGCCATGTGAATCCAGCAGTCACCTTCGGTGCCTTGCTCGGGGGAAGGATCTCTTTCGTTCGGGCGCTGTACTACTGGATTGCTCAGCTCTTAGGTTCCATTGTGGCTTGTCTCTTGCTCCGCCTCACTGCTGGAATGGTATATATAAATAGATCATGCATGTATATATTTATATCTGTGAGTGACCGTGTGTCCTTGGGTAATGAGTTTGTTTGGCTTAATTGGTTTTGGTTTCAGCGACCGGGGGGGTTCGCCCTGGCGTCAGGAGTAGGGGAGTTGCGTGGTCTGATATTGGAGATAGTGCTGACATACGGATTGGTGTACACAGTTTATGCAACAGGGATCGATCCCAAAAGAGGAAGCGTGGGGACAATAGCACCGCTGGCTATAGGCTTAATAGTGAGCGCCAACATCTTAGTAGGCGGACCATTTGATGGAGCCGCCATGAATCCAGCCAGGGCATTTGGTCCAGCCTTGGTAGGATGGAGGTGGAACCACCACTGGATCTACTGGGTAGGTCCACTGATAGGTGGAGGTTTAGCGGCTCTGATATACGAGTACATGGTGATCCCAGCAGCTGAGCCAGCACACCCAACGCACCAGCCCTTGGCTCCAGAAGATTACTAGTCAGTTTTTCTTGTGTTTTGTGTTTGTACCTGTACCTGTACCTAGCTACATAATTTGGTCCTTCAGGGATCCATCATGCTTGTCGTTGCTTTCTTAAGTCTTTTTTTGCTACTTATTGTATGTTTTCTTGTTTGTTTGTAAGCGATGTCATGAAAATAATAAAAAAGGTGCAGTAAGTAGAACATGTTCCTTTTCTTTTGTTAATTTTTCTCCCAGGAATGCTCCATTAGCATATCAATAGATATATTATGTTTAGCAGTTTCAAGTCCACCACTTAGGAGGTTACCCCTTTCTTTTTTATTACATACAAAGTCGAGCTCTCTTGCAACTCTAAGCTTCAGATAATGAATTGCTACTGTCACTAAATCCAAATATATATATATACATACATACATATTTTGAGCAGCGGTCGCCGGGTTATTTGGCATCCATTTTAATATTGATGTTATTTGGTATTGGCCCCCTTCGAGATAAGGGCTTAATGGAATTAATTAAGGAAGATTTTAAGATTTCTTTGAACCCGGCTTGGCTTACCTCTCTCTCACTACAATATGAAGTTCTTATGGCTTTTTTCCCAGCTTTAGTTGCTGAGAACATAGGTACTGCTTGTGTGTGTTTTCTCCTATAAAATTTACGTGAAAATTGGATTTTAACATTTATTATATGTTGTATAATATTATTTATAATTATTATATGTAGAGGTTAATATTTGGGTTTTAGATGTACAATATTATTTATGTTTTTTATATAAAATAAAATATTAAATATTATTTATATTTAGCCTCTTTTAAACAATTTATTGGATTAAAATAATACTTTGTATTAAGAATTGGATTAATATTTTTTTTAAATAAAAAATGAGTAAACTAATTTTTATATATTAGATTGAAAGATAAATTAGTATTTTGGTTTAAAAGTTTCAATCGAAACTTTTATGTATACTTTATATTAATACATCAAAAAATGTTTAACAACATAAATAAATAATTTTTTAATTTACTTTTTTATTTAGAACTAATCTTAAAAGAAAATAAAATATGATCCAACTTAGCCCGTATTCTATTTTTAGAATGCATATTTTCGTCACTTTCAAATTTCATACGAATTTTTGAATTTGATATGAACTTTCGAGCCTGGGCTTAAAATCAAAGCCCAACTCATTAAATTTCGGTGGAAGCTTCCTCGTAATCAGAACTAGTGAGCTCAAATTCTATTCTCAAAATTAAATATCCAGCAAAGGTCTCAACAGCATCCAACATTTTTCCATAGAATTCGGCACCTCATCTCAGGGCCCCTGAACCTCAATGAGGACTCCCTTACATTCAAGGATCTTCGTGAGTGATCTTTCTGCTTCTCAATGTGTACTCCGGGCGACATGGCAAGCTTCTTAAAGGCTGTGTCGTTCTTTATACATCAAGATGGTAAATATTATCTTCGCTGGAACCTCACTCCTGCAGGTTTTTTCTGACTTGATTCTGCTTATCTTTATTGGTTCCAAATTCTTCTTCCGGCGTTGACAATTGAAGCTGGACTTGGAAGCTTAACTTAGTTCCCAAAATGGCTTTCCTCTTCCTCAAATCACTCCTATTAGAGCTTTCTTCAACACGAGGTTCGCTTTCTGGTACGTTGTCCCTTTTGTGGCTCAACAAGCAAAACTTTCCCTCGTCTTTTTTGAGAGTACAAACTCTCACTTCTCTTTGGAACCGGCTTATAATTCCTGTTACCATGCTTCTTTCTTTTGGAGTTTCGCTCAAGGAGTGGATTGAATTCGACATGGCCTCCAAATTCTTCATATCAAAACCACGACTCCATTGGAAACATGTCTTTCTGTACTTCTTGCGGAGTACTGGCTTGTTCTTAATGCCATCAGTTTCGGTAATCCCTTGCAACTTCCATCCATTGTCTCAAAAACTCTTGCAAACACTTTTGAAGTTCTCTCTCTTTCTTATAAACCCATGAAAACTGCTTATCATCAATTTGTGCATGTCAAATAGCACCCACCTGAAGTTAGCTTGTTCAAATTGAATTGTGATGGTTCAGTTATGGGAAATTCAGGTTCCATGGGAGTAGGTGCTATTATTTATAATTGTAACACATACTTTGCCTGACCCTCAACCAGAGATACACCTTTGCCTGACCCTCAACCAGAGAAACATTTTAAAATCATTTAAATTCATTGCATAAGTGGTCAAAGGTATTCAAGACACAAAAGGAGCTTTTGGGAGTTGAAAACAACAAAAACAACATTTTTTGTTATGCAAGAGAAGAAGTAATGGTACCTTTTGTAATGTAACGATACATCTCCCTAAAATTATAGCTTGCTGCTGACTTGGATGTACCAATACGTCCAACCCAAATTCAAGACATGAAACTCTTAGAGCTAAAAATTGACTACTGACTTCAATGTTCAAATACCTTACCGAAACCTTGAGGCAGGGGATCGAAATTCACATTAGAAACACCTTAAAATCATCTCAACATACCTCGAAAACACAGACACATGACACATCACTACCAAGAATCATTTATAAAACGTAGTTTAGACTTAAACACTCATTATTATTGCATCATGACAACTCTTATGAACTATAAAACTCATTCATATATTCAATCATCATCTCAAATCAAATCCATATAATAGACATTTAGACACGCATGCATCTACATTAAAACATCATTCAATCATGGCATAAAATCCAACATCAGTGGTCCTCTATCTTCAATCAATAACAACATCCAATTTCAAAAACTCAATAATAAAATGAAACTAATATATACACAACATGAATGATTCTCTAAGTACATGCCACTAAGAGCCAAACCAATTAACACATGTTTTATACTCTTCAAGTCTCACAATTATATTGATGTGATTCAAGAAGGTGGGTTGGCTTTACGAACTCTACTCAAATCTACGCGTAAAAAATAAGCTGTCACACCTCAAGTCTGGTGGACTCGAGAAGGAGTGTAGATGTGAAGTTATATGTTTGGCATTTTATTGTCATCAATTAACAATCTTCTGGCAAATTAGAGTTTGGCGTGAAGTATCCGTCGTAGAAGTAATTAAAGATTTTATCTCAGGGTATTCTGCTATTTAAAAAAAGAGTATGACAAGAGTATGACAATTGAAGAGTAAGCCTGATGAGAATTACCACCAATTATACAATATGCCCAATTTGCCGGAGCATTGTGCTAATTGGGTTTTTGTAAAGTGATTTGGTTAGAAGCCAACTGAATTGACTAGTCAAATAGCATATGGGCATGATTTTTATTTACATTTTTTCGAATTTTGTAGGCCATTTATTAGGACAAATTCTGATACAATTGACACTTGTCAAGTTCCATTAAGGGGAATTAAGTGTATATATATATGGTGAGAAGAGTTTGTCTGAATGGTTTTTCTTCCTTCAATATTACTCTATAGTTCTTTTTCTTAAACTTATATGTCTTTTTAATCTTTTATTAAGTTGTAAGCTAATGGTTTTTGAATTAATCAGTAGATGTTTCATCTCCTGGTAAGTTTGATAGCTCTGCATGTTAAGTTTTTGAAATAATAATGATATTAAGAAGCTTATGAGCAGTAAGTTATGAATAAGAAGCCTTGCACGAGGGTTGTTTGTAATTGAGATGTTAGCAATTTGTTTATAAATGAATTTTAAGGGTGGTTCCATGTTCTTTCTGTAACACCCCTTACCCGTGTTTGACGCCGGAACAGGGTACGAGGCATTACCGGAACATAAACACATGCAATCGTACAAAACTGAGACATAAATTTTGCATCCAAATTAAAAATTTTGATCAAGTCATACAAGCTTGCACATCCACGAAATGCATTATCATGAACATATAATTTGATCAATATTAGCAAACATCAATGGCCTTATACAAAATGAATTATCAAATAACATAGGCCAACATTTTAGGCCAAATAAATTATGACACATAACAAAATAACCAAGCCTTTTATACATGCCATAATTTAAAATATTGATTTCAAAATACCAAAAGAGTGTTGATAGTGTGGATGGATCTCCGAGGATCTCCGAACCCCGAGCTAGCTTGGTGACATTATAAGACAAGGGAAAGAAAAGGGATAAGCATATAGCTTAGTAAGTTAATATGTAAATAATAAACAATTTATTAACTTGCTTTTATCAATTTTCACAATATGTTCTCAAGATAATACAATCATAATTGCACATAGTTCCACTATTTACTCAAGTTCATATCTAGTTGTCTACTTAAGTCATAGTTACTAAATTGTTTATATCTTGGGTTATGGAACTCCAAATTAAGATCCGCAAATTTTCCCTAAAACTAGGCTCAAATATATTCTTACCATAAAATTTTCAGAATTTTTAGTTCAGCCAATAAGTACAATTTATTCATTAAACTCAACCCTATTTTGCTGTCTAACAGTTCCAACCCCTCTTCACTAATTAATTCTCTCCTTGTATGGGATCCGGATGATGTTCCTGTTTATTTCTTTTGAAAATAGACTCATTAAATATTTTAAGAATATAAATTATAACCTATAATTCTTTTTGTAAAATTTTTAATGATTTTTCAAAGTTAGAATAGGGGATTCCGAAATCATTCTGACTCTGTCTCACAAGAACTCAAATATCTCATAATATGAAATTCTTTTGCTTACACCGTTCCTTTTATATAAAAATAGACTCAATAAAATTTACTTTCATATCTTATTCAACCTCTAATTCAATTTATACCATTTTTGGTGATTTTTCAAAGTGATACAACTACTGCTGTCCAAACTGTTTTATTGCTAATTTTACTCTTTGATGTTTCCTTTGTATTAATTCTCATTTACACACATATAACACTAAAGTATATCTATAGTTAGTCATTCCAATAGCTAGTCATTATCAAATATTTACAAGTCTTCATTGTAACACTTACTCCACATCAATCTTACCAAAGTTCGATCACATATCGAGCACATTGCTCATGAATATATATACACATGTACCTGCACTTGTTCATCATATAATCACATTCAATTATACTTAGTCATTTTTCCCGTTATACACATTGGAACATTAATGGATACATCAGAAGTTTGCACAAAAATGCCACACTTGCAGCCAAAGCTACTTCACGTTGCTTTTCACATAGAGGCTCGTTCTCGAGCAATTTACTTTCACGGGTCTGCTCACACAAGCTGTCAGTAATTTGTTGCTACTCAGTGCTCCTCACACAAGCTGTCAGGTATCCGCAACACATGTTAGTATACCCAGCCACCACCCGGATTCACTTAGTCACAATTTCACATAGATTTCACATAGGTCCCTAGTGACATGTCACTTGTATCCTATTCTATTCCTAAGGTTCAATGAGGAAATTTTTCACATTTCGATACTTTGTCAATTTCATTCAATATTCAACCACATCTTATAAAACATATCAAAACATAAAAACGTAAGTAAAAACGATGCATTATTTACATACAAACTTACCTCGGTACAAAATGACTAATTTTGTGTTTTAGTCCAAAACTTTTTCCTTTCCTCGATCAAGGTCAATTCCTTGTCTTTCTTGATCTATAATAACACATTTAACTCATTTAATACTCACATTATTCAATTTAGTCTAAAATCACACTATGGCAAAAATTACATTTTTCCCTAAAGTTTCACATATTTACAATTTTGGCCTTAGGCTCGTAAAACGAAAAGCACTTATTTTTCTCAAATCCTAAGCCTAGCTTATTCATATTTACTCTTATAGCAATCCACATTTTTCACTAAATCACATTTTTTACACATAATTTTACAATTTTTACAAATAGGTCCTTTTATGAAATTTCATCAAAAATCGCTTAATAAAAGTTGTTTATCACACTTCAAACTTTTATATTCTACCTTAAAACATCAAAACACATGCATGTCATCCATGGGTAAATTTTTAACACAAACCCTAGTTCAAAATAATGGTAGAAATAACTAAACCGGGCTACGGGAATCTAAAAAATGTAAAAAAATTAAAAACAGGGCTAGGATGCACTCACTATTGAGCTTGGAAGCTTGAAAAACCCTAGCTATGGAGACTTAGAGAGATTCGACCAAGGTTTAAAGAAGATGAACACATTTTGGCTTTATTTTTCCCATTTTATTCTTTTATTAACCAAATGACCAAAATGCCATTCATTAAAAACCTTTGGTATTTTATCCCTCCTTGGCTATTTTTGTCCAACCTAAAGTATAATGGTCTAATTACTATCTAAGGACCTCCATTTTAAAAACCCATTAAAAACAAGTACTTTTATGAACTAGAACATACATTTTTTACTTATTGCTATTTAGTCCTAATTATCAAATTGAACACACAAACAATAAAATTTCAAAACGAAACTTTCACACAGTCATTCAATCACACAATAAACATTAAAACTCAATCGCAATAAATTTTTCTACTTCAAATTTGTGGTTTCGAAACCACTATTCCATTTAGGCCCTAAATCGGGCTGTTACAACTCTCCCCCCTTTAGGGATTTTCGTCCCCGAAAATCTTACCGAAAAAGAGGTTTGGGTACTGTTTTCTGATGGCTTTCTCTGGTTCCCACGTAGCCTCTTTTACTTCATGTCTTTGCCACAACATTTTCACTAAGGCTATACTTTTATTTCTCAACTGTTTAACGTCCCAAGCAAAAATCTTAATCAGTTCATCATCATAGGTCATATTCGGTCGAATCTCAATTTCTGTTGGAGAAATCACATGTGAAGGATCAGAACGATAACATTGCAACATCGACACATGAAATACATTATGAATTCTTTCCAACTCTGCTGGTAAAGCTAATTGATATGTCACTGGTCCAATCCTTTCAATAACTTCATACGGCCCAATGAAATGCGGACTCAACTTTCCCTTTCGACCAAATCTCAGAATTTTCTTCCATTAAGACACTTTCAGGAATACTTTATCACCCACCTGAAACTCAATTTCTTTCTTTTTTAAAGCCGTATATGACTTTTGTTGATCTAAAGTTGCGTTCAGACAATCATGGATTACTTTTACTTTCTATTCGGTTTCTCTAACTAAATCAACCTCGTAAATTTATTTCTCACTAAGCTCAGTCCAATAAAAAGGAGTCCGACACTTGCGACCATACAATGCTTCGTACGGTGCCATCTGTATACTCGACTGAAAACTGTTGTTGTAGGCAAATTTGGCCAAAGGTAAATATTTCTCCCAACTACCCTCGAATTCTAAAACACAATATCGGAGCATGTCCTCAAGAATTTGAATTACTCTTTCGGATTGACCGTCGGTCTGCGGATGAAATACGGTACTAAAATTCAATTTCGTACCCAAAGCTTTTTGTAACTTTTTCCAAAACCTCAAAGTGAACCTCGGATCTTTATCCGAAATAATAGAGCACTCTATGTAATCTCACAATTTCAGCAATATACAACTTAGCCAACTTATCAAGTGAGTAGTCGGTACGTATCAGTATAAAATGAGCCGATTTCGTCAATCTATTTATAATAACCTAAACAACATCTTTCTTTCTCGGAGTCAGAGGCAAACTTGTTACAAAATCCATCGTGATTTTGTCCCATTTCCACTCGGGAACCATCACTGGCTGAAGTAAACCCGAAGGCACCTGATGCTCGACTTTCACCTATTGGAAAATTAAATACTTTGATACAAACTCAGAAATGTCTCTTTTCATACCTGGCCACCAATACAATTTCTTCAAATCATTATACATTTTTGTACTACCCGGATGAATGGACAAACAACCACTGTGTGCCTCGTGTAAAATTTTCTGAATCAACTCATCATCTTTCGGTACACATGCCCTATCACGGAACATCAAGCAATCATCTGGTCTGATTCAAAAATCTTAGTCACAACCTGATTCACATTGAGTTCTCTTGGCTTGCAATTCACTATCGTTCTTTTGAGCTTCACAAATTTGTTGAAGAAATAACGGTCTAGCCCTCAACTCGGCCAAAATTGAACCGTCATTAGACAAAGCGAAACTCGTACTCATAGCTCTTAAAGCAAACAAAGATTTTCTACTCAAGGTATCTGCGACTACATTCGCTTTCCCCGGATGATGATCAATCACTAGCTCATAATCTTTCAATAATTCGAGCCATCTTCGTTGTCACAAATTTAAATCCTTTTGATTCATCAGATACTTTAAACTCTTGTGATCGGTAAAGATTTGGCATTTCTTACGATACAAATAATGACGCCAAATCTTTAAAGCAAAGACGATAGCGACCAATTCCAAATCGTGTGTGAATAGTTATTCTCATGCAATTTTAACTGTCTCGAGGCATAAGCTACCACTTTGCCCTCTTGCATCAACACACAATCAAGACCAGTCAATGATGCATCACTAGAAATCACGAACTCTTTTCCCGACTCAGGTTGTACCAAAATTGGTGCTTCAGACAATTGTGCTTTCAACTTCTTGAAACTTTGCTGACATTTATCGGTCTATTCAAACTTAACATTCTTTTGTAGCAACTTAGTCATAGAGGAGGCAATCATAGAGAATCCCTCGACAAAACGTCTATAATACTCAGCTAAGCCTAAAAAGCTTCTAACCTCAGATACATTCTTTGGCAGTTCCCAATAACTATTGTCAAAATTTTGGTCGGATTAACTCGAATACCATCACTCGAAACTATATGTCCCAAAAATTTGACTTCACGAAGCCAAAACTCACTTTTACTAAATTTAGCAAACAATTTCTTCTCTCTCAAAATCTGTAATATCGTTCTCAAGTGTTCGGCATGCTTGGACTCATCTCGAGAATAAATCAGAATGTCATCTATGAACACAACCACAAACTTATCCAAATACAGTCAGAAAATTAGGTTCATCGAGTTTATAAAAATAGATGGAGCATTAGTTAAACTGAAAGGCGTCACAAGAAACTCATAATGCTCATACCTAGTTCTGAAAGCGATTTTTAGCACGTATGACTCTTTAACTCTCAACTGATAGTAACTGCATCTCAAATTGATCTTTGAAAACACTGTCGCCCCTTTTAACTAGTTGAACAAATCATCAATCCTCGATAACTGATACTTGTTCTTTATGTCACGTTGTTGAGCTAATGGTAGTCAATACAAAGCGTTATAGACCCGTCTATCTTTTTTGCGAACAGTACGGGAGCACCCCAAGGAGAAAAACTCGGTCTCACAAATCCCTTATCTATCAACTCTTGTAACTGAGCTTTTAATTCTTTCAATTCAGTCAGAGCTATTTTGTATGGAGCAATCGAGATTCGTGCAGTCTTAGGTAATAAATCAATAGCAAATTCAATCTTTCTAACTGGAGGCAAACCAGGCAATACTTTTGGAAACACATCTGGGAATTCACAAACTACCGACACTGATTCAAGTTTTGACTCAGACATCTCAGTATTCAACACGTATGCAAGATAAGCTTCACACCCTTTTCTCATGTATTTTTGAGTAGACATGTGTGAAATTACCATAGGCAATTTATTTGATTCATCTGTTTCAACCCAAAGAATCTCACCATTTTCACATTTCAACTTAAGGGTTCTCTGTCTACAATTTACCTTGGCATTATGCAATGTCAAACAATCCATACCCAGAATAACATCAAACTCATCAAATGACAACAACATCAGATTAGCCGGAAAATAGTAACCATGAATCATCAAAGGACAATTCTTGTAAACTTTATCTACTAACACATATTTGCCTAAGGGGTGTGACACTTTAATCACAAATTCAGTAAGCTCAACAAGTAAACTCTTGCTAGATACTAAATTCACATAAACATAGGAATGAGTAGACCTAGGATCAATCAATGCAATAACATTAGTATCATAGAGAGAAAATGTACTAGTAATCACATCGAGAGATAATGCATCCTCTCGAGCACGTATGGCATAAGCTCTAACAGGTGCTCTCGCTTCTGACCTCATAGCCGAATCTTTCACTACACCTTTACTGCTAGCTCCACTTCCGGCATTTCTCGGTGGTCTACCCCTACTGGCAGTATTACTCGGTCTAACATTTTGAATTTTTTCTTCCTCATCCCTTTCTGGACAATCTTTAATATAGTGTTTTTGAGAACCACACTTAAAACAAGCACGGCTAACCATATAACACTCGTCGGGGTGCCGTCTGCCACAATGTTAACATTCAAGTCTATTGGATCTAACATTACCCATACTTGCCATTGAAGTGGCTTGAGTTTTAGAACCTGAATATGACCTCCCATAGTCTCAGTCCGAATACCCAGCTGAAACAGTCAATCGAGGATTCATCTCTTTGGACTTCTTTGACTGGGATTGGAATGACTTACTTATTGGCCTTTTTCTTGCATCTCGAGCCTCAATCACAGCTTTTCTCTTTTCTTTGTTCAGCTCTTCGGCTTTACAAGCTCGATCGACCATTACTACAAATTCTTTTAGTCTCTGTAGACACACACTCCTGTGAACACACACTCATGGGCATACTTATTGAGTCTAACAAACTCTCTTTCATATTCTGCCACAGACATTCAGCCCTGCTTTAACTCGAAAAACTCTCTGCGTTTTTGATCAATGAACCTTTGGCTTATGTACTTCTTTCTAAATTCCTCTTAGAAGAAATCCCATATAACCCTTTCATTCAGAACAACGGATACTAATGTCTTCCACTAGTGATATGCTGAGTCCCTCAATAAAGATATAACACACTTTAAGCATTCTTCCGTAGTACATGAAAGTTCATCAAATACCCGAATAGGATTCTCAAGCCAAAACTCTGCTTTCTCGGGATCATCATCTATATTAGCGCTAAACTCTTCAGCCCATTGCTTTCAGATCTTATCAACTGGAGGCTTAGTCAGTCTTACCATTTCTGTACCTTAAGGAACTACAGGAACCAGTTGGGGAATAGGAGGGGGTGGAGGAGGTTGAACATTCAGATTCGCTCGAACAAATTCTGTATACATTCATCATATGGAGGAAGGCTTCCTAATCCCTATCTCCTTAGCTATGTGTTTCAGGTCTACTATCCATTGGTGTGGTCCCTTGCGCAGGAGCCGGCGTATTACTCTCTACGTCATCAGCTACAGCTCGGTCGAGATCCATTTACTATATAAAAACCCAATTTAAATTGTTAAGAGTCGTCACACTATCACAACATATTTATGGCATCTATAGCTAGACTTTCACACGAGCTATATTAGTTCAAGAACCGACTAAACCATAGCTCTGATACTATTAAAATGTAACACACCTTACACGCGTTCGATGCCGGAACATGGTACGAGGCATTACTGGAACATAAACACACGCAATCGTACAAAACCAAGACATAAATTTTGCATCCAAATGAAAACTTTCGATCAAGCCATACAAGCTTGCACATCCATGAAATGGATCATCATGAATATATAATGTGATCAATATTAGCCAACATCAATGGCCTTATACAAAATCAATTATCAAATAACATAGGCCAAGATTTTAGGCCAAATAAATTATGACACATAAAAAAATAACCAAGCCTTCTATACATGCCATAATTTAAAATATTGATTTCAAAATACCAAAAGAGTGTTGATAGTGTGGATGGATCTCCGAGGATCTCCGAACCTCTAGCTAGCTTGGTGACACTATAAGACAAGGGAAAGAAAGGGGATAAGCATATAGCTTAGTAAGTTAACATGTAAATAATAAAAAATTTATTAACTTGCTTTTATCAATCTTCATAATATGTATTTGCATTTCTAAAGAAGGAATTCACCATTGCAGTCTTCCAGAGTAGGCTATGGGTGTATTCATCATTATGAAAGGTATAAATGTTCATTGGTCTGAGTTCATCAACGCTATGTAGGGTCAAAATATGAGATTTCTGGTATCTACCAATTTGAATAGTATCATGTCTCGTTCTGGTGTTTGAGTCATTTGTCAGTTTAGGCATTCTTGTGTTATGTAACGTAGAAGTTTGGAATTCTTTTGAATAATCTGGAATGTTTCATCATTAGTATGAGTTTGTTTGGGGTTTGAATCATGATATTGTCTTGTTAGTAGTCTGATAGTTATCAAAATTAGCATGAGAATCTGTCAAATGTAAGATCAGTTAGAATGTATCTGCCAAGGAATAATATCTGTGAACAACCATTCTGGGGAAAAATGTTAAATGTTTGTTTGAAGAAGAAATTTGTTGAAAGCGGGCTCTATATAGATATTCTTTTGAGAAGTACCTTTTTTGTTCTAAAAGAAAAGAAAATATATATATCGTTTGGTAAGATCTAGAGTCAGCGAAGGTGTGAAGTGAGAGTTGATATGTTAAGTGTGATAGTTGGTGTATATGTATATATCAGATATTATGGAAGTATCCTCCAGAGTCATAAATGTGATCCAATATTTGAAAGATGGGGAATTCAACTAGAATGGTTTGAAGATACTTTGTGCTAAAAACTCACTAAGTTCGCATGAACTTATAAAGTGTTTGTTCTAATTTCAGGTCTTGTTGTGAGAGCAAGTACGCTAGGAGGGACCAAGCAAAGAATGCACCAAGGAAACGGTGAGTTGGGTTATTATGCATACAGAAGATATCTTAGGAGTAAGGCATATAGTATACTACTCCAAGATTAGTCCGTCTTTAATGAACCTTTGTGTTGTAATGTCTTACATTATTTTAAAAGTCTATTTATTTTTGGATGTCTTATTTATTTCTTTTATTTAGAAACTATTTATTAATGCAAAAAGAGATATGTTGAAAAAGGATCATACAAAAATTGTTTAAATATTTATGTTATGTGTTTGTATTTTATAACATCTGATGTTCGGACTCGGTGAGTCGGGTTGGGTAAAAGGTGTCATAGGTGCTTTAAGCATAAAGCTTAGTAAGATCTCATGGAAATAAACTCAGTTTTTTACAGAGTGTTAGATTTAAACATTTGATATAGTTTTGAGAATATAACAATTAAGAGATAATAAAAATTAAGGCATTCATATAATAATTACATACTCATTAAGCTCATGAAAGAGGTTATATTTCTTTTACTTAATTAATTTCCACATTTTACATTACTAAAAACATAAGTTTTCTCATGTAACGCCCCAAACCCGGCCTGAACATTATGGCCAGATCTGGTGTGTCACATTAAACTCACGTGTGAATTCAGAATATTCGATAAAAAGTTTTCCGTTGTGTAAAGCCTCATTTAGATTTGACATGTTAAACGATTTCAGATTAAAAACCATTTTTATAAGTTTGAAAAACGTTTTTAGAAGAAGTGATTGCCTTATTAGTTAAGTTCAGTTACTTGGAGTTATATATAAAAAAAACTCTTTGATCTATTTGAAAACATGATGCGCAATTTTACTTGAAAACATTTGTTATCAGTTCTGGAAACTCAATTATACTTTACCAATTGTAATGCTAAATTAGTCTAAATGCATAAAATTAAACCAAATAAAAATCCATAGAGGCCTTATTACGAAACAGAAATCCAAAATAAAAATTATGTAAAAATTAAAGTAAAAACGGAAGCAGAGGCATGTGGCCACCCAGAGTCCCTCGCAACTCCAAATTGTCTATGCTTGGGGGTTACCTGCATATGTAAAAAAAATAAAAGGGTGAGTTTGTGAAAACTCAATGTATAACTTCTCCAACCAATGTCATAGATCAGGCTAACAAATCAGACTGAGCTGAAGCCCTATTTAGAAATAGATCAGTCTGGGCCTTGGCCCTATTCAGAAACTGTGTGGGCCCAAGAATCGGCCTAACCCATTATAGATACAGAACATAACAGTATGAAAAACCCAATCCAATCCATCCATCACACCACCCGTCCCAGCCCATCACACCATGTGGGGAATAACTCAACCCATCCAGCCTACACACCAATACGCAGCCATGCTACTAATAGCAGATATCGTGGCAGAGCCACTACATACAGAACATGTGGCGAAGCCACTAAATGGATTACGTGGTAGTGCCACTATACAAAACTTCCTTCGATTTTAAACCCAACCCCATGCAGACTAACAGAACTACATATAACATGTATACAGATTAACAGATACAGATACAATCGTACATATATCAAACAACCTATTTTTAAGGGTATAACAATCTTTTGGGCAGTTAAGGGTAAAATGATAATTTTACCCTTCAGGGGTATTTCGATCATTTTATTAAGTCTCGGTGTCTCAGCACCTAATACGACCTTCTAGCAGGTCTAACATCACTCTAAGCAACTTAGAAAGTCGATAAGGTCAAACAGTGTATACGGGCCCAAAATCGCTATTGGGCCCTGGTGAGCCCACACACTCATGTGGCCTGTTTAGTCCAATTTTACATACAGTATCGCAAATCTTAACATCTAACATACCAATTGTCACTTAGCGCACAATTTACCCTTATGGGCCCGTAGGCCCATTGGGCCCATTGGGCCCATTTCGACCCATCGAGGCCCATAACGACCCAAGTGCACAGAAATGTGCACACGGCCTTCACAGTCAAACGCCCACAGTTTGTGGGTTCAGATTGGCCCATAAGCATTCACACACTCGTAAGACCTCGAAATGCTGGCATGTCGGTATTTCGGCATTTCGGCTTTTACCGATCTACGCTACTACTGGATGTAGTTACACACCTGATTTGTAAAGCCAAGTGCACCACTATGCCCAACGCCTACAGTCTAAACATACTCATCATTAGCCCTACTTTTATTAAAATCACTACATAAGGTCTGTAACACCCCAAACCCGGCCTAGAAGTTAGGCCCGAATCTGGCGATGTCACATTAAAGAGTTGCTTTTAAAACGATTTAGTTAAAACTTAGTTTGAACGAAATATGCTTGAAAAGAATTTAATTAGTTAAAAATTGAAGAATTTAATTAAACAAATATTTAGGAAAAACCATGTTTATTAAATATAACAGTAACTAAATAAATCCCTAAGTAAAAAGTGAAATCGGAGTTACATAGCCTTAGTCGACAATCACCCTATGTATATAGGGGTTTTCGACTTTTCTTAACCCACAAGGTATGAATAGGAAGAAGGTTCGAATACTTACCAAGAGATTTACTCGTTAAAGAACGTTTCCAAATACCTTTCTACCCTAGATCCGTTGTGAATCCAACTTAAACGAGCGTAGAAAATAGATCTAAAAACTAATTCCCGAATCACTAAAATATGAAGTTTTTCGGCTTTTGCATGAAAAAATAAAATAGAAGAAGTTTCACAAATGGGTCAAAGGAATGTAAGTTGTGGCTTGCGCTTAGCAAGGAGAAGGGACCCTATAATCGGCTCTAATGAAAAGAAAATAAAAAAGAAAAAGTTAAGAATAGAAGTCGAGGGCTTGACAAAGAAAAGATGAGCAAAAGAAAAACAAGAACCGATTGAAGAAAAATAAAATACAATCGGCTAACACTCAAAATTAAAGAAAGAAAATAAATCATCAAAGCAAAATAACAAGGCAGTTCGGCACTTAATAGAATAGGTCTATTTTGGCCCAAAAAGAATTCCTCCAAATTTAAAATTCTACATGATTTAGCTGAAAACAGAAGTTTGAATTTAATTCAAACTTTTTCCACCGATTGGCAGCCTTATCACCGCTTGACCAGCTTTGGCACGCTGCTAGGAAACGTCCCAGTCCAGCACGAAATCTTCCCACGCGCGCCCAGCAAAAACGCACACCTTCTGCGCGTGCCCCAGTTCCAACCTGGGACGTCTAGGATACCCAGCACGCTGCTGACCACTGGGGCGGGCTTTTGCTTTCAATATAATACGGTTACAATTAATCTTAACCCATACCTGCTGAAGCACCCGCCATTTAATAAAAATAAAATTACACTTACCTGCGCCTGGACTCGAACCCGTGCCCGTGTGGAGTGCCTAACGCACTACTGCCATTGCGCCACAAGCGTTTTTGTGGCATAACTCGGTCGCATCTATTCTTAAACCTTATTTTAGCACGACCTGGCTTCTAAAAAAAAATAAAAGCAACTCTGCACGCACCGTGCCTTGAACCCAGGCACTCCCACGACCCCTCTCTAGCGTGCTCAGCTACTGGGCCAGGCACGTTCCTTTGTGTCTAATCTTGCCCAATTTATTTTAAAAGCCTTATTGCCCAGTTCCCCTAAGTAGCAAAAACTAATTTCTTTGCTAGAGTCTTGGATCAAACCCAAGATTTTTCCTACAATATACGTACTTCTAAATTTATTTAAAAACTAAATTTAAACACCAAATAATATATATATATTAAATAATAATAATAATAACAATAATAACTTTATAAATATGTTTTTTATCTAATAAATAAAAATTTCAAATACAATAATAATTTTATCTCATAATAATAATTATAATTTTCATAAAAAATTTTAAAACATCAGTAATAATAACAGAAATATTTTATCAATAATAATAGTAATAATAATATATAATTTTCATAAATATCAGTAATAGTAAATACAGAAAAATTTTTCTAATAATAATTTAATTCAATTTTTTTTAAACAATAATATTTAAAACTTCTCAATTATTCAGGTTTTCTTTTATCCGAACCCAGACTCAAAGCCCAATTCTTTTAGGCCCAAATTCAGGGTGTTACAACTCTACCCCCTTAAAGAAATTTCGTCCTTGAAATTTCCAAAACTAAAATAATTGTGCAATACTATGCTATTACGCTACCGCTGCGCACTCTTATCTAAATAATTTTAGTACGACCCAGAACATCTAATTACCGAAGTAAAAACCACTAGCACACACAATTCGTATCCAACCATCACACACTCCTATCTAGAATAAGCTTTGCAATCAAGAGCTCGATGTTCCAGAGACCCACATATAAAGCATGCTCTTTTCTCCCTATGGCATTCACCCGGATAACGTCTGTGGCAGTTCTTGCAGGCCGGAAAGTTAGGTCATCCCCTAGCATGTTTTACAGAACGAGACTCTATCCTCTGCGAACTAGGATCCTTCCTCTTCTTACACTCTAAGCACCCTGCTTGAAGCGTCTCCCTAATTTCCTTAATTTTGGTATCCAAAACTTCTTCTATCACTTTCCTTACTAACTCGGCCAGTGCCTCAGTACCGAACTTCGAGTTACCGCTACCCAAAGTTGGCAGACCTTGCTTACCCTCAGAATCCATGTCAACACTCTACATTACCCGTACACATATCAAATAACTACAGAGTTCTCAAAAATTTTACTATTTAATCATATATCTTATGCAGAGATAATATTTTAAAGTTTTCGTTTTTATAGAATCATAGCCTAGCTACTGTATCAATCTTTTAGGGTTTTTAGTTTCTACTGTCTCAGTCTCTACGGTTTCAGTATCTACCTAGCTAGAGTATCATAGAAAAGTCTCAATTTTACCTACAGTAACGTTTTAGTACAGTACAGTATTTAAGGCAGAAATACTTACAGACTTGGTGCCGGGGATTCAGTGTGCCACTTCTCAAATTATCAAATTCCAGAAAAACTCAGAAAGATCTCTTTAAAACAGAAATTTCCTATAAAATCAGATTTTTCCAAAAATACCCTTTTTGGCTTAAAAATTTAAAAACCATTTTAGACCCGATCCACAGCCGAGTTGTTGCAACCGGGCTTTGATACCACTAAATGTAACTCCCAAAACCCGGCCTAGAAGTTAGGCCCGAAGCTGGCGATGTCACATTGAAGAGTTGCTTTTAAAACGGTTTAGTTAAAACTTAGTTCGAACGAAATATGCTTGAAAAGAATTTACTTAGTTAAAAATCGAAGAATTTAATTAAACAAATATTTAGGAAAAACCATGTTTATTAAATATAACAGTAACTAAATAAATCCCTAAGTAAAAAGTGAAATTGGAGTTACATAGCCTTAGTCGACAATCACCCTATGTATATAGGGGTTTTCAGCTTTTCTTAACCCACAAGGTACAAATGGGAAGAAGGTTTGAATACTTACCAAGAGATCTACTCGTTGAAGAACGTTTCCAAATACCTTTCTACCTTAGATCCGTTGTGAATCCAACTTAAACATACGTAGAAAATAGATCTAAAAACTAATTCCCGAATCACTAAAATATGAAGCTTTTCGGCTTTTGCATGAAAAAAAATAAAAGCAACTCTTCACGCACCGTGCCTTGAACCTAAGCACTCCCACGACCCCCCTCTAGCGTGCTCAGCCACTGGGCCAGGCTCATTCCTTTGTGTCTAATCTTGCCCAATTTATTTTAAAAGCCTTATTGCCCAGTTCCCCTAAGTAGCAAAAACTAATTTCTTTGCTAGAGTCTTGGCTCAAACCCAAGATTTTTCCTACAATATACGTACTTCTAAATTTATTTAAAAACTAAATTTAAACACCAAATATTATATATATATATTAAATAATAATAATAATAATAACAATAATAACTTTATAAATATGGTTTTTATCTAATAAATAAAAATTTCAAATGCAGTAATAATTTTATCTCATAATAATAATTATAATTTTCATAAAAAATTTTAAAACATTAGTAATAATAACAGAAATATTTTATCAATAATAATAATAGTAATAATAATATATAATTTTCATAAATATCAGTAATAGTAAATACAGAAAAAATTTTCTAATAATAATTTAATTCAATTTTTTTAAACAATAATATTTAAAACTTCTCAATTATTTAGGTTTACTTTTATCCGAACCCAGACTCAAAGCCCAATTCTTCTAGGCCCAAATTCAGAGTGTTACAAGGTCTCCCAATTCCAACATCAACACTAACCTTATTTGAAACGCACGTCGATCTAAATATCTTAAGATCGTCGACTACAAGATGGTCGTCGCCCAATCATTGCAATACGATAACTTCTATTAACAAGTATTAACAAACGATGTGATTGAAACCCGCAAATAACCACTTATTGTACACCCTTATACAATCGACCTACCTTAAAGAGATATACTACAACCATTAATAAAAACAAGGGAAGGATTTGCTTACCAAAAACCCACCACACAATCACTTGATAACGAGTAATCGACTAAAGAGTTGAAAGCGCAGAGAAAATAGAAGAAAAAGTAACCTGCGACGAGGAAGGGTTCAGTAATGAGTGATTTGGCAATCAACTAAATGGAAACAATAAAAATAAGAGAAGAGAACACTAAGATCTAGCCACACAAGGTTCGACAGTAGCAGACTGGAAGAACGAAGGGTTTGATTTACGATCAAAATGAAGGAAAAGCAATCTGAGATTTGGTACCAATGAGAGGAATGGTGAGAACTAATAATGAAATGGAGATGTAGGGCTCGGCAATGATAAATGAGAGAAGAGAAAGAAAATGGCTATTTGAGAAAGCACTAATCGGCTAGAGGCTTAAGGAAAGAAGAAAGAAGAGAAGAATGGAGGTTTAAAAATGAGTCTTAGGTAGGAAGAAAAAGGAGAATCGGCCTGTGGGAAGTAGGCAAATGAGAACTCGGTACTAGATGTCTTAACCCTTGGTGATGAAGAAAAAGAGAAAAATGAAAAGAGAAGGAACATGGGGTTTCGGCTAAGAGAACAAAAATAGAGCAAATGAGGTTCGGCTTACTTGCAAAAGTTGGGAAATGAAACACCAATGTGGTCAAAATGTCAAAATCGGCAAAAGCAACCTTGACAAGAAAAGAAGAATTCGACTCTCTACTCCCTATTTGCTGAGAACGCCAAATGAGAAAGGCCCTAGCCTATTTTGCCTATTCAACCTCTCCCAAAATTGGCCACAACCTCCCCTTCATCCAACTCCTTGAAAATCTCCCCTATTTTCTCCTTGATTTACTCCATTTTCAATTTGAATTTTAACTTAAACATTCCAAGACCAAGTCATCTTTATCCTTACCAAATCTTCAACCAACTTCAGAATTTGCATCCAAGTCCACCACTTGCCAACTCCAACTAGCAAAATAGGTACAGCTTGCTTGCAAAGAGACTTGAACCTCAGTTCTCCCACCTGCTAAATCACGCCATATCCAAGCCCCACATGTGGCGCCACTTGCCACTCCAACACTTGGTTTTTTTGTGACATGAAACCACGACAATTATTTATAAGCCCTACATGCCAACGTCTAGACTCACTTAAGGCAAAAATTAAAATTTTGTTAGGGGTTAGGCTTTAACCCAGGCCTTCCAAAGGCCCCCTAAACACACCCAAAACATCAATTTAACACACCCAATCCAGCAAATATCAATTTACGCACAAATTCAAAAACTCTAAAATTTGAAGCGTTACAACTCTACCCCCTTAAAGAAATTTCGGCCTCGAAATTTACTTGGTCAGAAAAAGTAAGGGTATTATTGACGCATCACCTCCTTAGGCTCCCACGTAGCTTCCTCTCTACCGTGATTACGCTAGAGCACTTTGACCAGTGGAACAGATTTCTTTCTCAATACTTTGATGTCACGATCCAGAATTTGCACTGGTTCTTCCTCAAAAGTTAAATCAGGCTTAACTTCAATCTCCTCAACTGGTACCACATGTGAAGGATCAGAACAGTATTGCCTTAGCATAAAGACATGAAAGACATTACGAATTCGATCTAGTTTAGAAGGCAGTTTAAGTTGATATGCCACTGGACCTACCCGTTTCAGAACCTGATAAGGCCCAATGAATTCAGGACTCGGCTTACCCTTCTTTCCAAACCTTAAGATCTTCTTTCAATGTGAGACATTTAAAAATACCAAATCCTCCACTGAGTACTCGATCTTCTTACGCTTTAAATCGACATATGACTTCTACCTATCAGATGCTTCTTTTAAACAATCCCTAATCAGCTTAACCTTATTCTCAGTATCTGCCACTAACTCTGGCCCCAACAATTGACATTCACCCAATTTAGTCTAACTAGTAGGCATACGACACCTACGACCATACAACACCTCATATGGTACCATCTGAATACTCGCTTGGTAACTGTTGTTATACGCAAATTTCGCTAATGGCAAGTAATCCTCCTAGCTACCTCAAAAATCAATAATACACCCTCTTAGCATATCTTTCAGTACCTGCATCACCCTTTCGGACTGTCCATCCATTTGAGGGTGAAAAGCAGTGCTAAAATCCAACCTGGTATCCAATGCCTCATGCAACTTTTTCCAGAACTGAGATGTGGACCTAGGTTCTCTGTCAGAAATGATTGAAACTGGCACCCTATAAAGTCATACTATCTCATCTACATACAACTTAGCCAACCGCTGAAGGGAATAATCAGTTCGGACTGGTATAAAGTGAGCAGGTTTTGTTAGCCTATCTATAATCACCCAAACCGAGTCCTTCTTAGAAGGCGTCAAAGGTAGCCCACTCACAAAATCCATGGTTACCCTCTCCCACTTCCAGAGTGGAATCTTGACTGGCTAAAAAAGCCCAGAAGGTAACTGATGCTCATTTTTCACTTGCTAGCATGTCAGACACTTACCCACAAATTTTGTTACCTTACGCTTAAGTCCAGGCCACCAGTACAACTCCCGCAAATCCCTATACAACTTATTTCCACCAGTATGCATGGCACAAAGGTTGCCATGCGCCTCTCGTAGTATTGACTGCCTCAGATCAAAGTCCTTCGGAATACAAACTCTCTTTCAGAAACATAACACTCCTTCACTGTTCAAACCAAAGTCGAAAGTTTCACCATTCTCCACTTGTCGAAATCGAGAAACCAGTGACCCATCCATTAATTGTTTCTCTCTAATTTGCTCAGTCCAGGCTAGTCTTGCTTGCAGTTCGGCTAACAGACTACCATCATCATAAAGACTTAGTCGGGTGAACATCGCTCTCAGATCAGATACAGCCCTACGGCTCAGAGCATCTGCTACCACGTTAGCCTTACCAGGGTGGTACTTAATTGAGCAATCATAATCCTTTAGCAACTCTATCCATCTTCGTTGCCTAAAGTTCAGCTCCTTCTGAGTAAGGAGGTATTTAAGGCTTTTATGGCCCGTGAATATGACACACTTCTCCCCGTATAAGTAGTGCCTCCAGATCTTGAGTGCGAATAGCATCGCAACTAACTCCAAGTCATGAGTAGGATAGTTCACCTCGTGAGGCTTAAGTTGATGTCATGCATAAGCCACCACTTTACCTTTTTGCATGAGCACACAACCCAATCCAATGTGTGACGCATAACTATACACGGTAAAATCCTTCCCAGACTCAGGCTGTATTAAAATAGGGGCTTCAGTCAGAGCTTTCTTCAACCCCTCAAAACTATCTTGGTACTTATCAGTCCAATTAAAATGTCCCCTTTTCTCAGTAACTTGGTCAACGGTGCCGCAATCACAGAAAAGCCCTCAACAAACCGTTTGTAATACCCTACCAAACCCAGAAAACTTTGAATTTTTGACACTGTCCTTGGTGGTTTACAATCCAATACCGCTTAAATTTTCTGAGGATCCACTCTAATCCCCTCAGCAGAAACAACATGACCCAAGAATGTCACCTCTCGCAACCGAAATTCACACTTGCTGAATTTTGCATACAGCTGCTTCTCCCTCAGAATTTGTAGAACAATCTGGAGATGCTCATCATACTTCTTCTCGTTTTTCGAGTACACCAGGATATTGTCTATAAAGACTACCACAAACTGGTCCAGATAGGGTTGGAATACCTGGATCATGAGATTCATGAAGGCCACTGGTGCATTTGTAAGTCCAAACGGCATTACCAGGAACTCGTAGTGACTGTATCGAGTCCTGAATGCTATCTTATAGATATTTGCCTCCTTAACCCTTAGTTGATGATATCCAGATCGAAGGTCGATCTTGGAGAACATTAAAGCTCCTCTAAATTGATCAAATAGGTCGTCGATCCTAGGTAGGGGTACTTGTTCTTAATAGTTAGTTTGTTCAACTGACAGTAATCAATACACATGCGCATCGTTCCATCTTTCTTCTTGATGAATAACGCCAGTGCTCCACACAGAGACACACTTGGTCAAATAAATCCTCGATCCAAAAGTTCTTGGATTGCGCATTCAACTCCTCAAACTCTTTAGGTGCCATCCTATAAGAGGCGATGGACACCGGAGCCGTTCCCAACAATAGATCTATTCCAAATTCGACTTCACGGTTCAGAGGCAACCCAGGAAGCTCATCCAAAAAAAATCCTAAAATTCCTTAACAGTTCTAACCTCACCCACGGAAGGACCTACAGAATCAGATTTACTCACATATGCTAGAAATGCCTTGCAACCCTTGTGAACCAACTTTTCGGCTCTTAACACCGAGATAACATTAGAAAAATAGTCTCTTCGCTCCCCTATCACCGCTACCTCCTCATCCTATGAAGTCTTTAATACCATTCGCTTTGCAGCACAATCCAAGTTCGCTCAGCGCTTAACGAGCCAATCCATACCCAAGATGAGATCAAATTCTCCGAATGGTACTTCCATTAGATCCGTAGGAAAGTTTCTACCTTGTACTTCTAAAGGCACATCTCTAAAAGTTTGTCTACCCTAACCGAGTGACCCAGTGGACTAATTACAGATATCTCATTAACAATATCCTCAGATTGCATACCCAACATCCCAGACACATCGCACGCAACATATGAGTGTGTAGACTCAATATCAATCAAAGCAAGGTAAGGCAAGCTATGAATCAGAAATGTACCTGTTATGACGTCAAGTGCATCACCATCCTCTCGTTGACGAGCAGTGTAGACCAATACTAGTTGTTGTGCCTCAGTATTTCCAGCACCTCTGCCCGATGCTCCATGTCTACGTCTATTTCCATTTCCGCTCCTGGCCTAACCACGGCGTCTCGGTGGCTGCTGACCACCTCTCATTGGCTGAGCAATCCTCTGTTCAGTAGCTTGCATCTGTGCCAGCCTCTGAGAATAATCTCTAACTTGGTGATCCTTGGACTCGCATTGGAAACATGCCCCAGAACGCCTCCAACATTTAGCCTGATGTATTTTCCCATAGTTCGCACAAGCCTGCAGTCTAAACATGTTAACCGAAACTGCTCGAACCGGCTCGTCGTTTCTAGCTCTCTTAAAAGGCCTCCTTGCAGCACCCGAGAGCCCTGAATCCCTCCTAAATCTGTTCCTGTCCTTTTCCCTATTTTGGCGCTCTGAATGCTTCACGTCCTCAGCTATCTTAGCTTTTTCGACCAGAGCAGCGAAATCACGCTTCCTCTGCGGAGCAATCAGCACCCTTAATTCATCTCTGAGACCATCCTTGAAACGCACGCTACGCTCGTATTCTATAGCAATAATTCTACTGGCATATCGACTTAGCCTTAAGAACTCTGCCTTGTACTACGCTACAGACTTGTTCCCCTGAGTCAGATTCAAAAATTTCTTCCTTCGAGCGTCCACATTACTCGCCCCAACGTACTTTCCTTTGAAGGCCGTCTTTAAAAGATCCCAGGTCAACCTTTCAGCTGGTGTACCATCTCTCCCAGTGAGCTGCCACTGGTAGGCCCCGTCACGCAGTAAAGATACTGCTCCTTTCAGCTTCTGCTCCACTGAGCAATCCAAATCATCTATGACCCATTCCGTGGCCTCTAACTAGTACTCGGCCACATTCGGGGCTACACCAGATACACCCCTAAAGATCTCTGCTCCATTTTCCTGGAGCTGCTTAGAAATCAATCCACGGTTCACTGATCCAGTACTCACCTCGGTAACTCTCTCCAGAACACGTAGCATTACCTGAGACAACGTGTCATCCCCAGCTACTCGATTGTGCAACATTGCCTCAGTCGCTGGTGATGCCGGTGCCTCTCTAGCAGGCATATGACCCGATGCTGAAGATGCAGCCTGTAACACCCCTAACCCCAAACCGTCGTCGGAATAGGGTTACAAGGCATTACCGAACTTATACACTAGTAAACGAACAAAATCAGGTCATAAATCTGAGTTTTAATATAAAACCTTCTAATTTCCATCAAAAAGACCTTAATATGGACCTAAGAGACCCAAAATAGGCTTAGGAAGTGATTTGGGATTAAACCAGAAACTTTGTAAAATTTTCCTTGAAAATAGGGGCACACGCCCGTGTGGCCTGCCCGTGGGGCTCCGATGGCCATGGGGCCAGCCCATGGGCAGATCTAACTTGCTACACACGACTGTGGGACTAGCCTGTGGGAAATTCTGACTTTGCCACACAGCCTGGACACACGCCCATGTGACTTGCCGTGTGAAAACATGATTTTTCATCATTTTTAAGCTACTTTCACCCACTAATATACCTAATTCATGCCCAACTCATTTACTTATAAATCTTTATCAAATGACATCGTCATACTTTTCAAACTTAGAAAATATTCATTCGTTCATACCAAAAACTTCTTAAAGGTTATAAACCACATTTACGTTCAAAACATAAAGCATTTACAAGTGGCTAAAACCAAACCTAGTACATGCCACATTTCCAAAAGATAGATTCATCACCAAAAATTGAGATGAGATTGGGATTGACTCGGATGCTTGACTGAATTTCAACTTTACCTAACCTGTGCACGGGAAACAACCGTACGCTGAGTATTGGAAATTTATAACGACAATCAAATATCATAAACATATATAGATAATTACAAATCATACATATAATCTCATGCTAAGTTATCATATTTCTATTGCATCATTTCCAATATTTGAATCTATGTCTCATCGATAGGATTTCCAATAATTCATGAACCTTTGGTTCATCTCTCAACCACATATAATTACTCAATTCACATTTCAAATATGAATACTTCATGAACCTTTGGTTCATGCCTTCAATCTCATAGCACAAATTTCATTTCATATTTCATAACACAAAATTCCTTCCACCTTTCATTCAATAATTCAAGTAATCAAATTCAGATAACTTACTCATTTCGCTTATTTACCCCTATTAACATGACTCGGACTTTGGCAGATACACGGATCCAACCAAACACACCAGAGTGGCGACCAGCGCCTCATCGGATAGTTCGAAGCAAATAAGTGACAACCAACGTCTCATTGGCTAAGCCAAAGTAAAGTGGCGACCAACGCCTCATCGAATCTATCCGAAGCAATATAACACACCAAGTGTCTCATCGACTCGAGGTCAAAGAATCCCTGAACTCTTCTAATCCTATGGCATGCCAACTATATCCACTAAGCCCGACTAGTTAATAGGGTATCGAATTTCTTTCTCTTTTTCAATCAAATTTACATCAATTGCACTTTGGCCACATTTTCTCACATATTTCTCAATTCAAGCACAACTTGTTCCAAATTCACATTATCACATATTTTCACTTCATTTCCATTTTCAATTGATCAAAATCATTCAAATTCAATTCAATCACATTGACAGTTTAATCTCAAATTTCAAATTCATATGCATACCAACATTACTCAATTCAATCATACAATTCAATTTCACATGCATATATTTATTCATCAAATAAATCTAATTCACATTCAACTCAATATCAATATTTACCTCACATACAAATTCCATACACATATTAAAATTAAACATTTAATAAGAAATAACTTGAATTATGATAATACAAACCGATATTTTTCTCAAGCTATTCCTCGATCACTTTTTCCTTTCCCTTTGTACTCGACGTCTCGGTTTCCTTGTTTGCTACGAAAATTAGCATAATTACAATTAATTAATAACACATATATTTGGTACAAAATAATAACTTTCCATGCAACTTTTACCTAAATCCCAAATTTGTTCTAACCATTTTCATCTTCTTCCTTTTTATAAATCACATCATTTTCTTATTCAATTTCCATCAAAACTTCAATATAACTATCAAATTTTCACCATTTTTCTATAATTTCGAATTCCTATCAATTTAGTCCTTACAATACAAAAATTATGACCTGGTTTACAAATTAATCCTTTAATCAATTTTAATCAATAATTTTATCAAATAATTCCCTAATTCCATAATTTATTCAACATGTACCCTACTCAAATATCTATCAACCCTGAATATTTCCACACAAATTCAGGAGTACTTTACTCTAATACTCCAAAAACATCAAAATCACTAAAAAAGAGACTTAATTGACTTACCTTTTAAACTTCCAAACTTTAAATATCTAATTTTTCCTTTTTCTTTCTTTTCTTCTTTCTTTCCTGCTTGTTTCGAATGGTTCTGTAACTTTTCTTGTTCTTTCTTTCTTTTTTTTCCTTTCTATTTATTTTATGCTTTATTTATTTTATTCTTTTATTTACTAATTTAGTTATAATAATAATTATATTAAATATCTTATTTATAACAAATAAATTTATTACATGTGTACTTATACACACATATACACATGTATGGTTTATTATCATACATTTGGCACCATTTTAATTAATTATTAAAATATAATATGACATAATAAAAATAAATAAATAAATAAATAAATAAATATCTTTTACTTAAATATTAAATAAATCAATTAATTTTATACATTTGTACATATTTATTTTATTACACATGTAAATTATTTTTATCAAACACATGTCACTTTTATGGTTTAGTTACAAATTTAATCCCTTGACTTTTCTCTATTCTATAATTAAACTTTTATACTCTATTCAATTTAGTCCTTTCTAATAAATACTTCTAATTAAACTAAATTCACTTATCAAAAATCTAATTCAACACATAACTAAATTCATAAATATTTTTAATAATTATTTACGGACTCATTTTTCCTAAGACAGAGGCCCTAAACTCACTTTTCTAGTGCCCGTGAAATTTTGGTCGTTACATAACCCGAGCACTTCCTCGGCCTTTACCACAGCCCCTTCCACGTGCATCTCTTATACTCATATCGTATTATCTGATTTACAAATTTTATGCATTAGTTCATAATTTTAGTAACTATTACAGATGTTTTATGAAAAGATAGTAATTTAGAGCTTTGTTTTCGCAGAATCGAAATCTAACTACAGTTTTCAGTCTTCTAGAAATTTCAATTTTTCCTATTGTCTCAATTTCCTATAGTCTCAGTTTCTCCTAACTACAGAGTTTCAGTAGGGTCTTAGTACTATCTACAGCAGTGTCTCAGTAGCATAGTTTAATATAGTATAGCATAACAGAGAATACTTACGGATTTGGTGCCGGAGACTCGGTGTGCCACACTGTTCAGTAACACTATTCAGAATAGTTCAAAGTTTCTACTCCAAGAATTATTTAAACAAACTTCTTTTGGAAACTTTTCACAATATGAGCTTTTGAAAATAGAATTTTGGAAAAAAAAACTCCTTTTATGTGAGAATTTTCGAAGAATTGTCAAAGAACAAATTTTCAAAACGATTTAAATTTTTCAAATCAATTTTTTTAAGAAAGCTTTTCAAAACCCATACCACAGCCGAGTTGTAACACCCCTATCCCGTAATCGTCGCCGGAATAGGTAAGGGGCATTATCGGACTTGTAACACAGTTTGGAATAGTAAAATTTTAACTTTTATCAAACATGATCTCAATTCAATAATATCAAGCATTCATATTCATAGCATGCTTAAAACGAGCATATAAAATTTTAATTACACAACAGGAACTAATTTAATAACATATAAAAGATATAGTAAAACTTACGAAATAGGGTCATACGGTCAAGTCACACGCTCGTGGGCTCTGACTATGTGGCTCAAAACAGGCTTGGTTTAAGCCATTTTCATAGCTCTTATGTCATGAACCTACAAGCATCATTTGCATAGCATCAATTCATCAATAAGAACAATAGTTCATCCATTCACAAGGAAGGAACCAACTTATAATGTCTATTTAATATCTAATTCATCTCTCATTTCATTTATATCCATCAAATATCTCATATAAGATTTCATTTTGTAACTTATATAATTTATGTAACACATCATCTTTATAATTTGTATACTCGTGTAGCAGTCAATTCATGTAAATCATGTAACCTGTATAACATATATTCATGTAAATCATATAACTCTTGTAGCAATATAATATCCATGTAATTCATGTAATTCGTATAGCATGTATTCGTATAAATCATGTAATTCCTCTAGCATATAAATCATGTAACATATATCATGTACTTCTTATATCTCTTATAACATTTACTTTATATATTACAAATCGGTAAATTACCCATTGATCCATTTGGAATTGGATAGGATACACGGATAATCACATATATCGTACAATGCCAATGTCCTAGACGTGGTCTTACATGTAATCACATATCGATGCCATATCGACATAAAGTCTGCTAGGCATAAAGCTTATAATAATTCACCAGGATAAAGCCTGCTAGGCACAAGCCTGTATCACACGCCGGCACAAGGCCTGCTAGGCTCAAAGCCTGATTTAATACACCGGCATAAAGCCTGCTAGATGCAAAGCCTGATTTAATACACCCGCATAAAGCCTGCTAGGCACAAAGCCTGATTTAATACACCCGCATAAAGCCTGCTAGGCTCAAAGCCCGAATATCACTGTTATAAAGTCATCTTATACATAATTCATATATCGAAAATTCTAGCTATTCCATAAAGTTCATACAGACTTTCAAATGTCGTAACTCAGTCGAATTAAACTCAAATATATTAATTCCATGCATAATCATATTCAACTATCTCAATTATAACTCTATAAAATTCAAAACAGCATATTAAACTAATTTAAATTCAAAATTAACGATATTTAATAAAAAAATTTCTCAATTCATATATTTTCAATTCAATTAAAACATATATATTCAAATGGTCAGTTTGCATATGCCATGTTTATTATCCAGCCGAATTCCTGTACATATATAACACCTATAACATTTCTTTTTTATTTCAAGTACCAATTCATCCCATATCTCATTTACTCATATAGTTCTTGTACTATATAATATATTTAATCATATAATCATGTATCAGGAAACTTGTATTCAGATACTTGTAACATATCATTTTTTTGTATCAATTAATCATATAATTCGGTGGCAGCAACATATTCATAGAACCGATAATTCTAGTAAATTATTCATTACGCATACATATATATATATATATATATATATTCAATTTAAATAATTGCACATATTTAACAGTTTGATTTTTAGCTATACGAACTTACCTCATAATCCGTCGACTATTCGTCTACTTTCTGTTTTCCTCGATCTAATTCCGATAATTGTTTGTCTTGATCTAAATTAATTCAAATTCAACTATTTAATCACCAACATATTCAATTAAACATATATATACACATATATATGTGTTATTTGGCCTATTTTACAAAATAGCCCTTGTACTTTCATACTTTAACATTTTAGTCCCTAATTCAAATTATACAAAATACATCAAATCCCAATAAACATATACATGGCCGAATATTCAAGCATTCATAACAAGCCCAATTCTTTCATTTATTCACATTTCAAACCACAAAAATTCTACCTTTTTCAATTTAATCCAAAATACTCAATTTTGTTAAAAATTACTTTATAAAATTTGTATATCCATAAACTACCATCAATAATTTACCATAAAACATCAAAATTCCTATGTATTCAACCACAACATATTTCAAAACATCAACAATTTCAGAAATTGAGGTACGGGCATGATAGTATACAAAGCAACGATCTCAAAAACACAAAAATCATCAAAAACCGAATCAAATTGCTTACCCAAATTAGTTTGAGAATTGCCAAATGAAAAATGATTAAAAACCTTTGTTTTTCTTTGGACAATCGGTGGAAGCTGAATGAAAATAGTGCCATTATTTGTTTGTCTTTTAATTAATATACATATAATTATAAAATGTCAAATTTAACCTTAATTTAAACAACCAAAATCATTAAGAAAATATGTCCACTACCGTCCACTCAAATTTGAAATGGTATAATTACCATTCAAGGACATCCATTTATAAAGCCAAAATCAAATAGGTCACTTTAATAATAGAACTCGTATTTATCGCTTTATGCGATTTAGTCCTATTTACCAAATTAACTAATCAAACGGTAAAATTTTTTTACGAAACTTTTATACGGCAATTGTAACATGCTGTAAACCTTAATAAAATAATAAAAATAATATTTTGACTCGGTTAAGTGGTCTCGAAATCACTCTTTCCGATTAGGGTCTAAACCGGATTGTTACCGAGTTGTTGCAAACTGGCTCTGAAACCATTAAATCTAACACCCCAAACCCAGCCTGGACGTTATGGCCAGATATGGTGTGTCACATGGAACTCACGTGTGAATTCAGAATATTCGATAAAAAGTTTTCCTTTGTGTAAAGCCTCATTTAGATTTGAAATGTCGAACGATTTTAGATTAAAAATCGTTTTTATAAGTTTGAAAAACGTTTTTAGAAGAACTGATTGCCTTATTAGTTAAGTTCAATTACTTGGAGTTATATATAAAAAACTCTTTGATCTATTTGAAAACGTGATGCGCAATTTTACTTGAAAACATTTGTTATCACTTCTGGAAACCCAATTTATACTTTACCAGTTGTAATGCTAAATTAGTCTAAATGTAGAAAATTAAACCAAATAAAAATCCATAGAGGCCTTATTACACAACAGAAACCCAAAATAAAAATTATGTAAAAATTAAAGTAAAAATGGAAGCAGAGGCATGTGGCCACCCCGAGTCCCTCGCAGCTCCAAATCCTCTATGGTTGGGGGTTACCTGCATATGTAAAAAAAAATAAAAGGGTGAGTTTGTGAAAACTCAGTGTATAACTTCCCCAACCAATATCATAGATCAGGCTAACAAATCAGACTGGGCTAAAGCCCTATTCAGAAACAGATCAGTCTGGGCCTTGGCCCTATTCAGAAACTGAGTGGGCCCAAGAGTCGGCCCAACCCATTACAGATACAGAACAGAACAGTATGAAAAACCAAACCAAACCCAATCCATCCATCATACCACCCGTACCAGCCCATCACACCATGTGGGGAATAACTCAACCCACCCAGCCTACACACCAATACGCAGCCATGCTACTAATAGCAGATATCGTGGTAGAGCCACTAAATAAAGAACACGTGGCGAAGCCACTAAACGAATTACGTAGCAGTGCCATTATGCAGAACTTCTTTCGATCTTAAACCCAACCCCATGCAGACTAACAGAACTACATATAACATGCATACAGATTAACAGATACAAATACAGATACAAATGGTAATTTTACCCTTCAAGGTATTTTTGTCATTTTACAAAGTCTCGGTGTTTCAGCACCTAATACGACCTTCTAACAGGTCTAACATTGCTCCAAGTGACTTAGAAAGTCCATAAGGTCAAACAGTGTATACGAGCCCAAAACCCCTATTGGGCCTTGGTGGGCCCATACGCTCGTGTGGCTCGTTCAGTCCAATTCTACATACAATATTGCAAATCTTAACATCTAACATACCAATTGTCACTTAGTGCATAATTTACCCTTATGGGCTTGTAGGCCCATTGTGCCCATTTCGACCCATCGAGGCCCATAACGACCCAAGTGCACAAAAAAATGCACAACGACCTTCACAGTCAAACGCCCACGGTTTGTGGGTTCAGATTGGCCCATAAGCGTTCACACACTTGTAAGACCTCGAAATGCCGGCATGTCAGCATTTCGGCTTTTCGACTTTTGCCGATCTACGCTACTAGTGGATGTAGTTACACACTAGATTTGTAAAGCCAAGTGCGCCGCTATGCCCAATGCCTACAGTCTAAACATACTCATTGTTAGCCCTACTTTTATTAAAATCACAACATAAGGTCTCCCAATTCCAACATCAACACTAACCTTGTTTGAAATGTAAGTCGATCTAAATATCTTAAGATCGCCGACTACAGGAGGGTCGTCAGCCAATCACTACAATACAATAACATCTATTAACAAGTATTAACAAACGATGTGAGTGAAACCCGCAAATAACCCCTTATTGTACATGCTTATACAATCGGCTTATCTTAAAGAGATATGCTACAACCATTAATAAAAATAAGGGAAGGATTTGCTTACCAAAAACCCTAAATGCAATCACTTGATAACGAGTAATTGACTAAAGAGTTGAAAGCGCAAAGAAAATAGAAGAAGAAGTAACCCGCGGCAAGGAAGGGTTCAGCAATGAGTGATTCGACAATCAACTAAATGGAAACAATAAGAATAAGAGAAGAGAACACTAAGATCCAACCACACAAGGTTCGATAGTAGCAGACAGGAAGAACGAAGGGTTTGATTTACGATCAAAATGAAGGAAAAGCAATGTGAGATTCGGCACCAATGAGAGGAATGTGAGAACGAATAATGAAATGGAGATGTAGGGTTCGACAATGATAAATGAGAGAAGAGAAAGAAAATGGCTATTTGAGAAAGCACTAATCGGCTAGAGGCTTAAGGAAAGAAGAAAGAAGAGAAGAATAGAGGTTTGGCAATGAGTCTTAAGTAGAAAGAAAGAGGAGAATCGACCTTTGGGAAGTAGGCAAATGAGAAATCGGTACTAGATGTCTCAACCTTTGGTGATGAAGAAAAAGAGAAAAAATGAAAAGAGAAGGAAAATGGGGTTTTGGCTAAGAGAACAAAAATAAAGCAAATGAGGTTTGGCTTACTTGTAAAAGTTGGAAAATGAAACACCAATGTGGTCAAAATGTCAAAATCAGCAAAAGCAACCTTGACAAGAAAAGAAGAATTTGGCTCTCTACTCCCTATTTGCCGAGAACGCCAAATGAGAAAGGCCCTAGCCGATTTTGCCTATTCAACCTCTCCCAAAATTGGCCACAACCTCCCCCTCATCCAAATCCTTACAAATCTCCCCTATTTTCTCCTTGATTTACTCCATTTTTACTTTGAATTTTAACTTAAACATTCCATGACCAAGTCATCTTTATCCTTACCAAATCTTCAACCAACTTCAGAAATTGCATCCAAGTCCACCACTTGCCTACTCCAACTAGCAAAATAGGTACAACTTGCTTGCAAAGAGACTTGAACCTAAGCTCTCCCACCTGCTAAATCATGCCACCTCCAAGCCCCACATGTGGGGCCACTTGCCACTCCAACACTTGGTTTTTTTGTGACATGAAACCACGACAATTATTTATAAGCCCTACATGCCAACGTCTAGACTCACTTAAGGCAAAAATTAAAATTTTGTTAGGGGTTAGGCTTTAACCCAGGCCTTCCAAAGGCCCCTAAACACTCCCAAAACATCAATTTAACACACCCAGTCGTGTAAATATCAATTTACGCACAAATTCAAAAACCCTAAAATTTGGGGTGTTACATCCAAGTTCAATAAAATTTCCATCACATGTTCCATTTTCTAGAAAATGAAGTCCCTTTATAACTCTTAAATTTATTTCACACCATTAGTTCATTAAACCAAATTGTTCACACATTTACACTCATAACACTTGATAACTTTAGTTTAAGTTTATTTCACCCTATTAGTTCATTAAACCAAATTGTTCACACATTTAGACTCATAACACTTGATAACTTTAGTAAAATAAGACTAAAAAAATGGGATTTCAACTGAACTCCTCTCATGTTGCATTTAAAGTGCATTCACCCAATACACCAACACATACAAAAAAAGGGCCCATAATGGACCTAAGTGCAATGCCATAAAGTAACCTATTGTCGTCCCATTTACACATCGTCATTCCATGGCACACAAATTCAATCCCTATTAGCATGCCAATTGTATCTTAGCTATTTTACCAAGTTTAGAAGGGCACAATTACTATTAATTATCATTTTCACATCATTAAGTATTATAATTCACTTCTATTCTACTCACGTGAATATATATATGAATATATAGACACAAATATACCCATATAAACACATTCTGATAGTTTCGCTTCACTATATCATATTTCACAATCTTAATGTTTCAAACTTAATAATATAGTCATACTTCAAACATAAGAGCCACAATTAGCCTTAACACTGTAACACCTCTTACCCGTATTCAATGCCGGAACAGGGTACGAAGCATCACTGAATTTTTTAAACTTACAAATACACAAATCGACTATAAAATTTCTTTCAATTTAGAATCTAATCACATTCTTATCATATATACATTAATTCATTTACTAACATGCAAGCATACTCGTCCATGTATTGTATTATTATGACTCATAACATAGCTACTATTAGTCATATCACATGGTCTTATACAATAACAAAATTTCCATGAATTTAGGCCAACATTCTAGGCCAACTCAGTAACATATATACATATATTCAAGTCCTTATACATGCCGTAAACTTATAAATATTTCAGAATCTTTTAATACTAACCTTAACCTGATAGTGTGATAGTATCTCCGACGACCTCCAACTTGAGCTAACATCTGAAACTCTATAAGAAAAAGGAATGGAAGGGAGTAAACATTATAGCTTAGTAAGTAAATATGTAAATAATAATCAATTTATTACAAGTTTTTATAAAACTTCATAACATGTTCTCATAATAGTATAATTACAAATACACATAGTCCCACCATTTACTTAAGCCCTTTTCAAGCTGTTTACTCGAGTAACAATCACTAAATTATTTTTATCCAAAGCTATGGAACTCCAAATTAAGATCTGTAAATTTTCACAAAAACGAAACTCATATATATTCTTACTATAAAAATTTTATAATTTTTGGTTTGGAAAATTAGTACAGTTTATTCATTGAAGTCTCCCCTATTTCGTGGTTTAGTAGTTTTGACCACTCTTCACTAAAATTTAATTATATTTTGTTACAGAATTCAAATGAGGTTCTTGTTTCTTTCTCATGAAAATAGACTCATTAAGGAGTATAACCATATAAATTATGCCCCATAATTATTTTTTTTTTACAATTTTTAATGATTTTTCCAAGTCAAAATAGGGGATCACGAAGTCATTCTGAACCAGTCTCACAAAAATATAAATATGTCAAAATAAAAAATTTCTTTGCTTGCTCTATTTCTTTTATATGAAAATAGACTCAATAAGCTTTAATTCCATGTCTCATTAAACCTCAAATTAAATTCCTACCATTTTTGGTAATTTTTCAAAGTCACCCCACTGTTGCTGTACAAACTGTTTTATTTCAAATCTCATCTCACCCATAAATTTTCTTATATGGGTTTTCCAAATAACATTTGCCCACATCAAATTTACCGAAATTTGATCATTCATCCACGTTAATCATGTACATATATACACATATACCGACACTTAGTACACTCACTTTTACTTGGCTGTTTCGCAATTTCATTCATTTTCACTTAGCCACTTTCCATTGAACACAACGGAATGAAACAGTAACAAATGTTAGGTGGCCTGCACGTAGTACCACCTTTGTGGCTGAAGTTAATTGGTGCACATAGTAGCCTGAACTTAGTACTACACATGTAACCAATTTCATCTCTTACACATAGTGGCCTGCACTTAGTACCACACATGTGATCGAAGTTATCGGATACGCATAGTAGCCTACAAATAGTACTACACATGCCATCCCAACTATATGATACACGTAGTAGCCTGCACTTAGTACTACGTACGTGACTTAATCCATCTTGAACACATAGTAGCCTACACATAGTACTACATGTGTTCCCACCACAAATCATTTGTATCTTTTCTATTCCATTAGTTCAATCGAAAATATACAATTTACCAATTCAGTCATTTTCATTATCATTTTGTAATTTTTTATCAAATAACCATCCAATATCCAACTTCATCTTGCATAATATAACAAAATATTGAAACATAAATAATAATAATATATTATTTACATATCAATTTACCTCAATGCAAAGGATGATAAAGTTGCAATCTAGTCCATAACTTTTTCTGTTTCCCGATTCGAGTCGATTCCACGTCTTTCTTGATCTATTGATAAATCATAAATTTTACATATTTTTACCTCATGCTTAGCACACTTATGGATGACTTATTCCTTGATTTGTGGAATTTGATGCTCCTAAACCTTTAAATTCATGTTTTATACTCAGATGAGCTTAGGGGAGTGAAAAGAACAAGAAACGGGTCGAAAACGGAGAAAATGAGCCAAAGCAAGGAATCAACACGGCCTGGAGTTCATCACACGGGCGTGTCACACAACCGTGCCACATAAAAAGGCTCGAGCACGGCCTAGACTCTATTCACACGGCCAACCCACACTGTTGTGCCACTTTAACAGGCTTGAACACGGCCTAGCAATGACTCACACGGGCATGGCACATGGGCGTGTCCTTGTCGTGATGAAGTTCAATTTCACAAGGAAAAACCTACTTAGGGGCTAAGAAATACTTTCCGAACTCTATATAAAGACCCTAGGAGGCAACTACAAGGGTGTGCATTATTCCCGCCAAGGGTACAGTTTTCCCGCCAAGACAGAGAGCTAAAGGTAGGGAATTACTCGAAGGAAAGCCAATTGATCCATCTCAGAAGCCAGGGTCTACATCAAGACAGAGGATCTCCCTTCATTCCTTTCAGGAGTTTTGGGTTTTCTTATGTTTTGTTATTTTCTCTATTCTAAGATGTTTCTTTTCATAAACATGAACTAAAACCCCAAATATCTAAGGGGGATGAAACCTAAGACGAATCTTGTTATTATTATCTGAACTATATGATAAATACTTGACTTGTTCTTAATTGTGTTTTTAATTCTTGAATTGATATTTCCTGGATATTAATTTAAGTCGAATGTGCTTAGGCAGAGGAGTAAAAGTCCCTGTTTAAGAGTAGATCCAACAGAATTAAGCAGAGTTGATAGCAATCCTAGACATAGGATGATGAAAATCTGCCAGATTAGAGTCAAATCTAATATGGGGATCCATAGATCAAGTTAATGCAAGACTAGGGGTTTTAATTAGAAAGAGATTTCAATTAATCAACCTAGGATTAGTTGTTCTTATTCTCGACGGAGATATTAACATAAATTAGGGATCTCTACAGATCAAGTCGAATGAAGAAATCATCTAGTTCAGAGTTAGATAACAGGTGAAGTCTAGGTGGATTCTTCCTTAGGTATTGTCTTTATCAATCAGTTTTCCCAAAGCAATCTCTCCCAATTTACTCTTTGTCGTTTCTTTAGTTTAATTTAGAATAGTTTACAACCAAACCCTCTTTTATTTTTTAGGCTAGATAATAGGAAGAAAGTCATTACTAGTACTTTTAGTTCCTTGGATTCGATATTCCGGTCTTGCCACAACCTATACTACTACTCAATAGGTGCGCTTGCCTTTTATCGTGATAATAGTTAGTCTTTTAGGTACGATCAATTTATTACTTCATCACATCACGAGATCATCTATAATAATACATTTCACTCATTTATTCCATATACAACTCAAATTAACTTAAATTTACATTTTTACCCCTAAACTTTATCAAAATTATGATTTTGCCCCTAGGCTCATAAAATAATTTTATTCAATTTCTTTTCATTTTAGGCCCAATTGAACCATTTCATAAATATGGCAGCCCACAATTCTCATTAAAACTCACCCTTATGACCAATTTTATAACTTTTATGATGTAGTCCTTTTGGACGTTTTCATTAAAAATCACTCAGCAAAAACTGTTTCTCTAACCATAAACATGCATAATCTACCATAATTCATCAAAATGCACAATTATTCAACATGGGTCAATTTTTGAAATCAAACCCTAGCTCAAATAAATGGTAAAAATAGAGAAATCATGTTACTGGGGTTTCAAAAACATAAAAATCATTAAAAATGGGGCTAGAACAGACTTACAATCAAGCTTGGAAGCTTGAAAAACCTTAGCCATGGTTTTTCCATGCTATATTCGGCCTTGAGGAAGAAGATGAGCAAAAATTGGCTTTTAATTTGATTTTTAATTCATTTAATCACTAAATGACCAAAATGCCCCTAACTTAAAAATATTATTTTTCACCCATTTCATGTTCATTTTTGTCCAATAAATTAAAAAATGGTCTAATTACCATTTAAGGACCTCCAATTTAAAATTTCATAACAATTGGACACCTCTAACATGTAGAACTCAACTTTTGCAGTTTTTACAATTTAGTCATTTTGACTAAATTGAGTGCCCAAAAGTTGAAATTTTCGTACAAAATTTTTACAAAATAATTTCATAAAATGTAAACTATAAAAATATAAATAAAACACATTTCAATTAAACACCTTTACCTTCTAGAATGCACATTTTACTACTTTTGGAATTTAGTCCAATTTATCAAATTGGACACACAAACAATAAAATTTTGTAACGAAAATTTCACAAAATATTGCAAACACAAAATAAATTTTAAAACTCAGTCAGAATAAAAGAAAATGTTTCGGATTAGTAGATTTTATACGCGAACAAGTGTTGAGGTAAGTTCGTGTAACTTAATCAAGCACGTAAATATGTTAAATTGAATGTTGTGTTTGTATGGAATGTGAATTATATTGATGTACATTATTTGAATGTTATATGAGAAATTTTAATACATGCTTGAAAATAGTGAAAAAGGGTTAAGTCTTGATTGAATATTGAATTCCGATGAATATATGTGCTGTACTGAAATGAATGAGGTTCTGCATTTGTTGCAGAAGGGATTTAGCTAAGACGAGTAAGCCTATTGACCTTATTATAGAAAGGGTTTATGTAACACCCTAAACCCGACCCAGACATTATGGCCGAATCGGGTGATGTCATATTGCGGGGTACTCACACAAATTCGATACATTGAAAAACTTAGGCTATCGTTCGTTTGTGGTTTAAATCAATAGTTATTTTCAAATCGACTTCACTAGTGAAATATTTAAAGATAAAATCCAATTGAACCTTTGCTTGTTTTAAAAGTTCAGGTGAGTTAGATAAAAGCTTTAATTTTAGGGGAAAAACCCATGTTTAAGAAAAATAATAAATTAATTATATTGATGTTGGAAACATGTAAAATTTTTTTTAAGAAAAACCCAATAATTTAACAGTAATCACAATAATAATAAAGCAATCCCAATGTAAATTCATACCAGAGATGATAGGCTTTATTACATCCCAATGAAAACAATAATTAAAGATAAAGTAATTTGAAAGTATTAAAACTCCTAATTAACTTGCAGTGTGGCCACCTCTGAGGCCTCTCCTACGTCGAGCCGCCTATTGAGGGTCACTGCGAAAAAATAAAAGAAGGTGTGAGTTTTCGAAAACTCAGTGTGTACGACCCTCGACAATCATACCAACATGCAATTATCACATTGGGCCTAAGCCCTATCAATATCGGTGGCCTTTGGGCTTTAGCCCACCGTGGCCTCAGTTGGGCCCGAGCCCATAACACAGTATAAAGTGGCCTTTGGGCCTAAGCCCTTAGTGGCCTTATTTGTACCTTAGCCCATATCACGTCAATATCATATGTATGCAATGCTCCCATCGCAATCCAACCCTGCACTCCATTTTCCCTTCCAACCCTACACTCCTATGGGGATATAAATATCAACCCACCCATCCCTACACTCCAATGGTAGCACTGGTTGTAGCACTACTCAATTGTTGCAGTAAGGCTGCTAATCATATAATGGGCTTAAAGCCACTGGTGGATCTACAGTCGTTAAGCGACTATGCCATCCTCACATATCCTCCTCCGTACCATCAAACCTACCCAAGTGCAACATACATCTTATGAATGCAACATACAATTTCCACATATTAAGCACCTAGGGGTATTTTAGTCCTTTATACAATGAGGGCATTTCAGTCATTTCATTCGGTATTCCTACCGTATAGGGGTATTTCAGTAATCCTACTCTACAGGGGTATTTTAGTAATTCTACCCCACAAGGGTATTTCAGTAATTCTACCCTACTGGGGTATTTAAGTAATTCTACCTTACTGCGGTATTTCAGTAATTTCTTAGCAGTACGGGTTTTAATTACGGACTTTGGCCCGTCAACAAGTCCTCGTTGGCTAAAGTGAATAGACACTATGCACCAGGTAGGATTCTAGATAAGAGGGAGGTGGGTCATTAAGACCACTTAAGTACCAAGCTCTCCCTAGATCCAAGCCTAGACATGCATATGCTCATTGCCACACCTTAACCTTACGACTTGTTCACAGACGTGCTTGATTAATTAATTAAGTTTTATGCGCTTAAGGATTCATTAGAATCTAGGCCTAAAAGTTCATTATGAAACCCCAATAAGTCCACATACTTTCATAATTCATATGGCCCACCAGACCCAATCATATCTATTTGGCCTATTAGGCACAATCACAAATATACGACCCATCAGGCCCAACCCATTCCAACCCATTCAACCAACTTTATCAGCTCATTACTTAATATCACTTATCCATTTTTGCCAAATTTGGGCCCACGAGCCCGTCGGGCCCATTTAGCCCATTTTGGCCTGGTTGGCCAAAATGTGGCCCGAGACCATGAGATCGCTCCCTTGGCCCCTGTTGTTGTATCGGTATCTCCACCTGAGTGTTCGCATGCTCATGTGGTTGCCGACGCCAGCCTTTCGACTTTTCGAGATTTCAGCTTTTGCCGATTTGTCGTGTGTGCGGTGTATGTACACACCTTATTGGAAATCGGTAGCCAAGATCACCAACCCTATGAACCGCTAGCCACCACTGATTCCAAGATCTGCATCCATACATACACCATCAAAATTTGAACAACAAGTGACTCATATCTCACACAAGTCACCCCTAAAACGCCATACCCATATTCGGCCACTTACTAATCCAAAATTAGAAACGAATACACTTACTACTTGATAGCGATCCTTACCACGGGTGCGATCTCTGAACCCTACCCTTGTTAAGACAGGGTTAACAAAAAGAAAGAGTTAGATAAGCCCTTCGGCTTTTACCATAATGCACTAAAGGAAGATTGACTTAATACTTACCCGAGCTTAACCTTTGATCCCGCATTCTAGATAGCTTAAGGGTGATATTTGGCTCTATGAATCAAATAGATTTGGGATGGAGGAGAAGCAACAACAAATTGGCATAGAGGTAGGGCTATTCAATCATAAGAGAGTAGGGATAGTATTTGGCTTTTTGAGAGAAAAAGAAGAAAGTAGATCCCTCAACACAATCTATTGTGGAAGTGTAGATCTAGATTTAAGAAACAACGTAATCATTCTGGGAAGAAAAGTAAAGAATCGGCACTTGAGATGCAGAAAAGAGAAAGGAGCACAACACCAAAAAGAGTTTCGGCAAAAAGATGATAGGGTATTTGGCAATTGAAGAGGTAGCACGAGAGGGAGAAGAGAATTCGGCTCAAGCACAAATGAGTATGGAGGAAAGAAAGAAAAGGGTATTCAGTTTTCTAAAAGACAAAACCAATAGCCGAACTGCCTAAAGAATTTGGCACTACTCCCCCTAGACCCCTTTAAAACTGATTCCAAGCCCCTAAAGTCCTATTCGGCTCTACTTCATCAAATCCTTGATCACTTCCTATTATTTCTCCTTAAATTTCTCCCTATTATCCACCCCATCACTTATCCAAGCCACGAAAGCCATTTAAATTTCATCCATGAAGAGTTTAATTCCACATGCACCACATACACGGCCCAAGTGCAAAATAAATCCTCAATGCTTACCTTGCCATTCGAACCTTGGACGTTTAAGTACTAGTAATGCCACCTTTCTGTACCCCAGGTGGAGTCACTTTGCCACTAGGCCATAGGCCTATCTGTGTCTTATTTCCTCTTAATTTGTTTAAAAGGCCTAATACCTGATATTAGGGTTCTACTAAGGCAAAAATTAAAATTTTCCCTATGGTCTACCTTAACCCCGAGACTTCAAAGAACCCTTGTCATACCTTAAAATTAATACTCTAATAGTGCTAATCATACATGTCAACTTCAGCACACAAAATTAAAAGTTTTGGGATTTTGGGGCGTTACAACTCTACCCTCTAAAAGAAATTTCGGCCTCGAAGTTTACCTGATTGAAACAAATGAGGGTATTGCCGTCGCATTGCCTCCTTAAGTTCCCATGTAGCCTCCTCGGCATTATGGTTATGCCAAAGTACTTTGACCAAAGGGACAGACTTCCTTCTTCGCACCTTAACATCTTGATCAATTATTTAAACCGGCTCCTCCTCGAAAGTTAGGTCTGGCCTAACCTCGATCTCCTCGATCGGCATAATGTGGGAAGGATCTGAGTGATAACGCCTAAGCATTGACACATGGAACACATCGTGCATTTGACTCAGTTCAGAAGGTAATTCCAGCTGATAGGCAACTGGCCCAATTCGCTTCAGTAGCCGGTATGGCCCAATGAATCTAGGGCTTAACTTGCCCTTCTGTCCAAATCTTAACACCTTCTTCTAAGGGGAAACCTTGAGAAATACCAAGCCTCCCACAGCATATTCAATCTCTCGCCGCTTAAGGTTAGCAGATGACTTTTGCCTGTCTAACACCTTTTTCAACCGATCCTGAATCAACTTCACCTTATCTTCAGTATCTGCTACCAACTTCGGACCCAACACCCGCCGTTCACCAAACTCAATCCAACAAGTCAGAGTACGACATCTTCGCCCATATAGTGCTTTATACAGTGCCATTCCAATATTTTCCTGATAACTGTTATTATATGCAAATTCAGCTAACGGCAAGTAATCCTCCCAATTGCCCCGAAACTCAATTACACATCCTCTCAGCATATCCTCCAAAACTTGAATTACCCTCTCTGACTAACCATCGATCTGAGGGTGAAATACTGTACTAAAATCCAATCTCGTGCCCAATGCCTCATGCAGCTTCTTCTAAACACGAGACGTAAATCGAGGATCTCTATCAGATATAATAGAGACTGGTACCCTATGCAATCTCACAATCTCTGCCACATACAACCTTGCCAACTTCTGTAATGAGTAGTCAGTACGAACCAGTATAAAATAGGCAGACTTAGTTAACTGATCCACAATAACCCACATAGAGTCTTTCTTAGTAGGCGTTAGGGTCAACCCACTAACAAAATGTATAGTAACCCTCTCCCACTTCCAGAGTAGGATCTTAACCGGCTGGAGTAACCCTGATGGTAACTGATATTCCGCTTTCACTTGTTGACATACTAAGCATTTGCCCACAAACTCTGTAACCTCGCGTTTTAGCCTCGGCCACCAATAAAGCTCTTGCAAATACCGATACATCTTATTACCTCCGGGATGCATAGCATAGGGACTATTATGCGTTTCCCGTAGTATAAACTTCCTTAGCTCATCATCCTATGGCATGCAAATTCTACCATGGAAACACAGTAACCCATCACTATTTAACCCAAAATCCATCATTTCCCCCTTCTCAACTTGCTTAAATCGAAGACCCAGAGTCTCATCCAAAGGCTGTTTAACTTTGATCTACTCAACCCAAAGTGGCTTCACTTGCAACTCGGCTAACAAACTTTTGTCGTCATACAAACTGAACCGAGCAAACTTTACCCTCAAATCCAACATAACCCTATGATTTAGCGCATCAGCCACCACATTTGCTTTACCCGGGTGATATTCGATCGTGCAATCATAATCCTTCAGCAGCTCAATCCATCTGCGCTGCCTCAAATTCAACTCCTTCTGAGTTAGGAGGTACTTCAGACTCTTGTGATCCTTATAAATGGTGCACTTCTCTCCATATAAGTAATGTCTCCAAATCTTAAGCACAGATACCACCGCTGCCAACTCCAAATCATGGGTTGGGTAATTTCCCTTGTGAGCCTTAAGCTGGCGAGACACATATGCAACCACCTTCCCTTCTTGCATCAAGACACAGCCCAAGCCCACGTGTGACGCATCGCTATAAACCGTAAACTCCTTCGCAGGCTCTGGCTGAATCAAAACAGGGGCCTCCGTTAAAACCATCTTAAGCTTCTCAAAGTTTTCTACTGCTTATCAGTCTAGACAAATGGTACCCTGAACGCAGGTCAGTCTTTGAGAAAACTGAGGCTCCTCTAAGCTGATCGAAAAGATCATCTATCCTCGGCAGAGGGTAATTATTCTTGATGGTTAACTTGTTTAACTGCCGATAATCGATGCACATCCTCATGGACCCATCCTTTTTCTTCACGAATAATGCAGGTGCTCCCCATGGAGACATACTTGGCCTAATGAATCCACGGTCCAACAACTCCTGAATCTGAGCTTTTAACTCCACTAGCTCCTTCGGTGCCATCCTGTACAGAGCGATGGACACTAGAACCGTACCAGGTAACAATTCTATTCGAAACTCCACCTCTCTATTGGGAGGTAACACAGGCAATTCATCAGGAAAACATCAAGGAATTCCTTGACTGTTCTCAAATCCTTAACAGTAACGCTCTTAGGTTCCACATCACTAATGTAGGCTAAATAAGCTTCACAGCCCTTCCTCACCAACTTTTTTGCCCTTAAAGCCGAAATCATGTTCGACAGGTAATCCTGTCGTTCCCCGATCACCATTACTTCTTCATCATCCATAGTTTTCAACACCATCTGCTTCGCAGCACAATCTAGAGTTGCCTGGTGTCTCATCAACCAATCTATGCCCAAGATGAGGTCAAACTCTCCAAATGGCAATTCCATCAAATTTGCTAAGAAAGTAACCCCTTGGACTGCCAACGGTACATCCCTAACCATCTTACTAACTTTCACCGATTGCCCTAAACGACTCAACACAGTAATTTCATTTGCAGTGGTCTCAAACACATCACCAAAAATTTTAGTCATGTTGCATGCAATGTACGAATGTGTTGACCTAAAATCAATTAGTGCAATATATGGTAGCTCATGAATAAAGAACGTACCTGTTATCACATTTGGAGCATTTTCATCCTTTCTGCGATGAGCAGCATAAACCAATGCTGGCTGCCTCGCCTGTGCCTGTCCTGCACTTCTGCCCGGTGCTCCGCATCTGCGTCCTGCGCCATTGTCGCCTCTAGCCTGCCCACGGCCCCTTGGCGGTTGTTGACCACCTCTCTATGGCTGAAAATTACCTTTGCCACCGGCTTGCACCTGATCTGGCCTTCTCAGGCACTCTCTAATCCTATGTTCCATAGATCCGCAGCTCAAACAAGCTCCTGTTCTCCTCCAACACTCGCCCACATGCCCTTTTCCACAAACACCACAAGGTGGTATCCCAGTATTAGTAGCAGCAACAGAGGCCCCAGCTCTCACTGGCCCATTCACTTTGGCCCTCCTTGCAGGCCTCTATCCAAACCCCATAGCTTCTACATTCCGTTTGTTCTTGTCTTTTTCCTTTTCTCGATTGAGGTGCTCTGTGCGTTTTACTTCCTCTGCTATCTTTGTTTTCTCCACTAAAGCCGCAAAATCCCGCTCCCTCTGTGGAGCTATCAGTACCTTAAGATTGCCTCTCAAGCCATCTTCGAACTGCACGCAACGCTCATACTTCGTTGCGACTATTCCTTTTGCATAACGACCAAGGCGCAGAAACTCAGCCTCATACTCTGCTACTGATTTGTCCCCTTAGGTCAAGTTCAAGAACTCTTTCCTTCGGGCATCCACATAGCCTGCTCCAATGTACTTCCCTTGGAATGCTGATTTGAAGAATTCCCAAGTGATCTGTTCCGGTTGGTTGCCCTCTTTCACGATCAACCACCATTGATAGGCTTCCTCCCTAAGTAGTTACACTGCCCCTTTCAGCTTTTGTTCAGCCGTGTAATCCAGGTCGTCCATTATTCTCTCTGTGGCTTCCAACCAATATTCAGCCACATTCGGGGCCACCCCAGCTACACCTTTGAAGATCTCCACCCCATTAGCTCGAAGTCGCTCCGAGATCGACCCACGACTTCCCGTACCATTATTAGGCCCAGTGACCCTATCTAAAATCCTTAACATAGCCTGTGATAACGCATCCTCTACAGTGGTAGCCCGTTTGTACGGTCTCGTTTTAGCTACTAGTGAGGCCAGAGCCTCCTCTACTCTAACGTTGGGCATATGGCCCTACACTGACGACCCAGCCCTAACGCTTCCGTGGCCTCTACCACGGCCTCTTGCACCTCTTATAGTGCTCATCGTTGCTTGCGTATTTCTAAATTAGAAATTTTATGAAATTAGTTCATAGTTCCACTATTTAAAGCAAGTGTCTTATGTAAGTAACAATTTTAAGAGCTGTTTTCGTAGTCGTAAATCCACTACAGACTTAAATTGTAACACCTCAAACTCGGCCCAGATGTTACGGCCAAGTCTAGTGTGTCACCTCAATGACATATTGAGACATATTCTTTAGTCATTACGATTAGGGTGAGTTTTGCAAAAATCGTTGTTGGAAGTTTAGAAAGATAACTAGATTTAGTTTATGAACGTCCTATCTACTACCAGTTTAAAGTATATTCTATTACAAGATCTTGTTTGTCCTTTGTTATCCATTTGATACGTGTGTTTTATTTTGAAAACGTTGATTAATTTAAAAAAAAACCCGCGCAGCCTTAATCTACCAATTTAAATCAAATTATAAATAAAGAAATAAAAACCAAAGTAAAAATACTTAAGAGCGGCCTTATTACAATCAAAACCCAAATGAGAATAATTTAACTAAAATATAGAAATAAATAACTTAAGTAAAAACCACCATGTGCGGTCTGCGTGGCCACTCCGAATCCCTCCAGCTCCAAGTCCACTAGCTTAGGGCACACCTGCAAAGGGAAGGGGGTGAGTTTGGAAACTCAGCGTGCAAAGCAAACCCAACCAGAACCCAAATCGGTTCAAGCTTACTGGGCCTAAGTCCTATCCAGTTACATTATTAGCTGGGCCAAAGCCCTATTCAAGTTCAGTTTAACTTGGCCTTAGCCCTATTCAGTAACTAGTGCGGCCCATAGGCCAACTACAGTAACAAAACAGAATTTACGCATGAATGCAAAAGCCCAACCAAATCCAGCCCTACACACCACCCGTACCAGCCCTACACACCATGTGGGGAATAACCCAACCCACCCAGCCCTACACACCACAGTCCCAGCATAGCTGCTTAATCAGATAACGTGGCCAAGCCACTAATAGTAAAACGAGGCAAAACCCTTTTCAGTAAACGTGGCAATGCCACTTAGTACTTCCTTCATCAAAAACCTAGTCCCATGCAACAGTAAAACATGTCATGGCACACAGTAAACATATAGAATATAGCATGCATTTCAGTCAGAATTAACCCGAGGGGTATAATGGTCATTTTGCACCTAGGGGTAAAATAGTAATTTTCCACCCTTAAGGGGTATTTCAGTAAATATACCAGTTTTTAGGGTTTCTATGATTATTACTCTTGTTATCAATTCAATTTCACCTAAGTAACTTATCTAGCCTATTTACCAACTTTAGAGCTATCGGGCCCTAAAACCCCTAATGGGCCCTACTTCTATTAACTATTTTGGCCCACAAAGCCCAAATTCCACAGTTGTCTTATTAGTCTTAACGTACAAATTACCAGAACCCACTTACCGCTCGTTTTCACCCAAATGGGCCTATAAGCCTGTTGGGCCCAAATTCAGCCCCTCGAGGCTCAAATTCACCAAAGCGCATGAAATCGCGCATGTCAACCTTACCATTTGCGATTATCGATTTTATCGAGTCAACTGATCCACGAATGCTTGTACGCTCACAAGCCCACGAAATACCAGAATTTTGACATTTCGGCTTTTCGGCTTTTGCCGATTTAGTTTACTAGAGGGTGTTTGTTTACACACCTGATTTGCGACAGACGTTCACGAAATCTCCCATGTAATTATCCTACAGTTATTAAGAATACACTTATCAACCATGAATCAACGAAACTAACTAACCCACACTTACCATATTCGGCCAACCTTACTTAAGGCCCTAGAATCCTTACCTTTGCTGAAACTAATGACTAGATCTAGATCTAGTCGCTCCAATGGTCCAAGCCTTACACACACTCCTCGATCGGTAGCCTTTAGTCAACACTAGCACAAAACAAACTGAATAACAACCCCAATCGATAGCCACCCTATGCATATAGGGGTTTTTGGCTTTTCTTAAATCCCGAAATAACGAATGAAAAGGGAATCTAAGCACTTACCGAAGATCCACTTGACAAAGAATACTTCCAATCCTTTTCTAATCCAGAACTACCGTAGATCTAACCTCAAGACCTGAGTAGAGAACGAATCTAAATAATTTCGGCTTTTGGATCTATAATAGCCTAAGACTATTTCGATTTAAGAGAAAGTAGATGAAGAAGAGGAGTTCACTAGTGAAATAACTAATCGGCAGAGAGTAAGATGAGAGGTTAATGGTTCAGCTTCTTGGAATATTTGAAAAGAAAAGAAAAGATGGTTTTGATCAAAGAGGTAATCGGCAATGGTGGATTGGTTTCGGCTTTAGGGGGAGTCGACTACTAGGCTTTGAGAAGAGAAAAGAAAAATAAAGTGTAGGTTCGGTCTAAGAAGAAAAGTGATGAAGTGAATTCGGTTTAGAGAAAAGAGAAGAAAAGAAAAAAGATGAAAGAAGAGAGGAGAGTTTGGTTCAAGACAATTCAGCACAAGGGAGAAGAAGTGAAAAAGACCCTAAAGCCTTACCTAGTCGGCTCACATTAGCCTAATGTGCATTCGGCTAACTCCTACAACTCCCCCTTGTTGAAGATAGGCCAAAATCGATTATGCTCCTCCAAGAACCCCACAATCGGCCACCACTAGCTTCTATTCAAAATTCCTAAAATTTCTGTCCCTTATCCTACTTGATTCAATCCCATGAGCATCTCAAACTCTTTCCAACAGAGTTTCACTTGAAGTCCATCACATAACTTGCACACGCATAAAATAAAATATCAGCTTGCTTCCCATGAGAATTAAACCTTGGCCCCTTGCATAGCTTCCACACGCCACTTTTTTAGGCTCTAAGTGGCGCCACAATGCCACTTTACCAAGGGCTCACTTGTGTCTTAAATTACCCACTTTTTCTTAAAAGCCCACATACTCAAGACCCCTTCTCTTTAAGTCTATAATTTGACAATTCTATCAGGTTTTAACTTAGGCTTGGGCCTTCTAAAGGCCCATTAACACACTCAAAGCATAAATTATACAACCAGAAAACAAAATTCCATGTTCACACCAAAATCACAAAAATCTCGAAAAATCTCAGAAACTAGGGCGTTACATAAGTTTCCTATGGGCTTTAGTCTCTTTCTGCTTAAGAATTTACTGTTTAAAGAAGCCCAATCTATTTATAGTACAATAGCTTGAAACAAATTTAATAATAGAAGAACTTACTTGGCTTGACGTTGAAGGCTCGGTGTGCCACACCTCAAAATCTTGTAAAAATTTTTGATCAACTTGTTTTTAAAACCTAAAATCTAAGGCCCAATTGACAGCCCGAGCATTGCAACCGGGCTCTGATACCACTAAATGTAAAACCCCAAACTTGGCCTAGACGTTATGGCCGAATCAGGTGATGTCACATTGTGGGGTACTCGCACAAATTCGATACATTGAAAAACTTAGGCTATCGCTCGTTTGTGGCTCAAATCAATGGTTATTTTCAAATTGACTTCACTAGTGAAACATTTAAAGATAAAATCCAGTTGAACCTTTGCTTATTTTAAAAGTTCAGGTGAGTTAGATAAAAGCTTTGATTTTAGGAGGAAAAACCCATGTTTAAGAAAAATAATAAATTAATTATACTGATGTTGGAAACATGTAAAATTTTTTTAAGAAAAACCCAATAATTTAATGGTAATCATAATAATAATAAAGTAATTTGAAATTATTAAAACTCCTACTTAACTTGCAGTGTGGCCATCTCCAAGTCCTCTTCTACGTCGAGCCGCCTACTGAGGGTCACTTGGAAAAAATAAAAAAGGGTGTGATTTTTCAAAAACTCAGTGTGTATGACCCTCAGCAATCATATCAACATGCAATTATCACATTGGGCCTAAGCCCTATTAATATCAGTGGCCTTTGGGCCTTAGCCCACAGTGGCCTCAGTTAGGCCCGAGCCCATAACCTAGTTACAGTGGCCTTCGGGCCTAAGCCCTTAGTGGCCTCATTTGGGCCTTAGCCCATATCACATCAATATCACATGTATGCAATTCTCCCATCCCAATCCAACCCTGCACTCCATTTTCCCTTCCAACCCTACACTCTTGTGGGGATATAAATATCAACCCACCCTTCCCTACACTTCAATGGTAGCATCGGTTGCGGTACTATTCAATCGTTGCAGCAAGGCTACTAATCGTATAATGGGCTTAAAGCCACTGGTGGATCCACGGTCATCAAGCGACTATGCCATCCTCACATATCTTCATCTGTACCATCAAACCCACCCAAGTGGAACATACATCTTATGAATGCAACATACACATTTCCACATATTAAGCACCTAGGGGTATTTTAGTCCTTTATACAATGAAGGCATTTCAGTCAGTTCATTCGGTATTCCTACCGTACAGGGGTATTTCAGTAATCCTACTCTACAAGGGTATTTCAGTAATTCTACCCTATAGGGGCATTTCAGTAATTCTACCCTACTAGGGTATTTCAGTAATTTCTTAGCAGTATAGGCTTTAATTAGGAACTTTGGCCCGTGAACAAGTCCTCATTGGCTAAAGTGAATAGACATTATGCACCAAGTAGGATTCTAGAGAAGAGGAGGTGGGTCATTAAGACCGCTTAAGTACCAAGCTCTCCTTAGATCCAATCCTAGACATGCATATGCCCATTGCCACACTCTAACCTTATGACTTGTTCACAGACGTGCTTGATTAATTAATTAAGTTTTATGTACTTAAGGATTCATTAGAATCTAGGCCTAAAAGTCCATTATAAAACCCCAACAAGTCTACATACTTTCATAATTCATATGGCCTACCAGGCCAAATCATATCTATTTGGCCTATTAGGCCCAATCACAAATATACGACCCATCAAGTCCAATCCATTCCAACCCATTCAACCAACTTTATCAGTTTGTTACTTAATATCACTTATCCATTTTTGCCAAATTTGGGCCCAAGAGCCCGTCGGGCCCATTTAGCCCATTTTGGCCCGGTTGGCCAAAATGTGGCCTGAGAACATGAGATCGCTCCCTTGACCCCGGTTGTCATATCAGTATCTCCACCTGAGTATTCGCATGCTTGTGTGGTTGCCGACGTCAGCCTTTCGGGCTTTCGGCAATCTAGCTTTTTGGGATTTCGGCTTTTGCCGATTTGTCGTGTGTGCCGTGTATGTACACACCTTATTGAAAATTGGTACCCACGATCGCCAACCCTATGAACCACTAGCCACCACTGATTCCAAGATTTGCATCCATACATACGCCATCAAAAGTTAAACAACAAGTGACTCATATCCCACACAAGTCACCCCTAAAATGCCATACCCATATTCGGCCACTTACTAATCCAAAATTAGAAACGAATACACTAACTACTTGATAGCGATCCTTACGACAAGTGCGATCTCTAAACCCTACCCTTGTTAAGATAGGGTTAACAAAAAGAAAGAGTTAGATAAGCCCTCCAGCTTTTACCAAAACGCACTAAAGAAGGATTGACTTAGTACTTACCCCAACTTAACCTTTGATCCCGCATTCCAGATAGCTTAAAGGTGATATTCGGCTTTATGAATCAAATAGATTTGAGATGGAAGAGAAGCAACAACAAATCGGCAAAGAGGTAGGGCTATTTGGTCATAGGAGAGTAAGGATATTATTCAGCTTTTTGATAGAAGAAGAAGAAAGTAGATTGTCCTTCAACACAATCGATTGTGGAAGTGTAGATCTGGATTTAAGAAACAACATAATCATTCTGGGAAGACAAGTAAAGAATCGGCACTTGAGATGTAGAAAAGAGAAATGAGCACAACACCAAAAGGAGTTTCAGCAAAAAGATGATGTGGTATTCGGAATTTGAAGAGGTAGCATGAGAGGGAGAAGAGAATTCGGCTCAATCACAAATGAGTATGGAAGAAATAAAGAAAATGGTATTTGATTTTCTAAAAGACAAAACCAATAGTCGAATTGCCTAAAGAATTCGGCACTACTCCCCCTAAACCCCTTTAAAACCGATTCCAAGCCCCCTAAAGTCCTATTTGGCTCTCCTTCATTCAATCTTTGATCACTTCCTAATATTTCTCCTTAAATTTCTCACTATTATCCACCCCATCAGTTATCCAAGCCACGAAAGCCATTTAAATTTCATCCATGAAGAGTTTAATTCCACATCCACCAGCTACACGACCCAAATGCAAAATAAATCCTCAATGCTTACCTTGCCATTCGAACCTTGGACCTCTAAGTCCTAGTAACGCCACCTTCCTGTCCCCCAAGTGGCGTCACTTTGCCACAAGGCCACAGGCCCATCCGTGCCTTATTTCCTTTTAATTTGTTTAAAAGGTCTAATACCTGAGATTAGGGTTCCACTAAAGCAAAAATTAAAATTTTTCCTATGGTCTACCTTAAACACAAGACTTCAAAGAACCCATTGTAATACCTTAAAATTAATACTCTAATAGTGCTAATCATACACGTCAACTTGAGCACACAAAATTAAAAGTTTCGGGATTTTGGGGCGTAACAGTTTAGCCCAGACAGTAACCCTAATATAACACCTCTCGAGTATCCGTAACGATTAGGGTTTAGCCTAGACTGGTAACCCTAGTTGAGCTTTTTTGAGCATTCGATATATAAAGGATTTAGCTTGGACTGGTAATCCTATTATACAATATGTGGCTTGAGAGTGTTTCCTTGATTAAGTGCCCTAATGGGTACTCTTCAAAAAGAATTGACGGGTTCCTAAATCGTACACCTCGAGTGTACCACTTGAGCATTCATCAAAATTTCAATGATTCAACAGACATAACTTTTGACATATTATGAGAAAATGAGATGAAATGATAATGACCTGAAAGAGTATTGCATGATAAGCTCGTCTATGTATGTTTGATTATATAGAGATTTTGGTGATTGAAATGTTTGATTGAATGCATGTGTTTAGGAAGTTTTTCTAATGGAGGGAAAACATGATATTATATGCTTAGATTTAATAAATAGGATTGGTAAGTTTAGTTTTCCGTTATACGAACTTACGAAGCATGTAATGCTTACTCCATTTTATTTTCTCTATTTTATAGTGCTTGGAAGCTCCTGAAGGTTGGAAGATCATTGGAGCATTGTCACACTATCAACTAGCTTATTTTGGGTATGTGATAACGACTCGCGATATTAAGTAATAAAATTTATAAGGCTGATCACACCAAAACTAACTAATATCACGACCTTAAAGGCAAGCACACCTGTCGAACAGTAGTATAGTTTAGTGGCAAGAATGAGTTATTGTACCCAAGGGAACCAAAAGTACTATTACTTACTTCCTTTCTATTATCTAGCCTAAGAATAAAAGAGGGTTTGTTTAAACTAATTCTAAACTAAACTAAGAAAGCACAAAGAGTAAATTGGGAAAACTTTTGGGGAAAAGCTGATTGATATGGACAATACTCAAGGGAGAATCCATCTAGACTTCACTTGTTATTATTTCCTTGAATTATATGATCTAATTACTTGACTTGATCCGTAGAGATCCCTAACCTATGCTAAACCCTCCATCGAGGTGTAGAGCAACTAGGCCTAAGTTGTTAATTAAAGTTCCTTTATTAATTAACTCCCTAGGTTGCATTAATTCGATCTATGGCTCCCCATATTAGGTTTGACACTAATCCGGCAGATTTATGTCGCCCTATGTCTAGGGTTGCATGCAACTCCACTTAATTATGGTAGATCTACTCTTATCACAGGGACTTTTGCTCCTCTGCTCTAAGCACATCTAATTCTTGAAGTAATGCCTAGGATTATTAAATCAAGAATGAAGAACACATAATTAAGAACAATTCAAGTATTTATCAAATAAATCAAGAATAAATAACAAGATCTGTCTTAGGTTTCATCCCCCTCAAGTATTTGAGGGGTTTAGTTCATAATAAAGAAAGAAAACATCTCAGAAGATATAAAATAGCAAAACATAAAAGAAACCAAAAACCCCTGAAGGAATTTAGGGAGATCCTCTATGTTGCTGCAGAATTCCAGCTTCTGAGATGAATCAGTCGGCTTCTCCTCTAGAGTAATCCCTTACTTCTACCCTCTGTATGGCAGAAAGACGAGAAGAAATCTAAATATTCTGTATCTAAAGGTGTATAAAGTGTTCTTTTCCTATTGCCTCATGGGGTCTTTATATAGAGCCTTCTGGGGGGCCTTTCTTAGCCTCTAAGCATCCCAATTCGAGTGAAATTCCCCTTCCTCACGACTAGAACACGCCCGTGTGCCACGCCCGTGTGAGTTCGACAAAGGCTGTGTGGAACTATTGGTGGGGGCACGACCGTGTGGCTTGGCCGTGCTTGTCGAGGGCTGGACTGTGTGATCTCCATGTGGCATGACCATGTGGCACGACCGTGTGGCGACTACTTGGGCCGTGTGTTATGTCATTTTTGGCCCATTTTCCTCATTTTCGGTCAATTTTCTATTCTTTTCTCTTCCCTATGCTCTCCTGAGTATAAGCTATGAAAAAGAAAGGTTAAGAACACCAATTCTCATAAAATTGATAATAATTCATCCAAAATATAGGCTAAACATGAGGTAAAAATATGTATAATTTAGCGTTTATCAAATACCTCCACACTTAAGCCTTTGCTTGTCCTTAAGCAAAATCTCAATCCCTAAATAAGAATCATTCTTCTCAACCTACAATCTCTATCAATAATGTTTCAAACTAATCCATAGGTAATCACACAATGAAATATTCAATCAGAAGAACATTAAAGATTCAATTATTCTAAGTTGAGAATTTTATCATTGAAAACACAAGTCTCTTCCTTCCTTCTAAGTAGTTATCTCTCCATCTTAATTAACAGGAGTTGACATCCTTACTAAAGATTCACTCTATTCACTCGAAGTGTTTAGGGTTCAAATTTAAGCACTCCCTAGTCAACCTGAAAAGTTATTACCATAAGCTTGCAAGAAAATCAAATCTCCACCACTATAATTTGATAAGATACATCGATCAAAAGGTCTTTTAATGGTTGTAATGAGGCTTGGTTAGGGGTGTTGTCACAGGCTGCAAAAGAGGGTTAGAATCGAGATTGAACTGAAAAAATTATCTAGCTAGAAAAATCTCTATCACTGGAACATATTTCTAAAGCTTAATAACATCGTTTTTTCCTTGGTAGCCTTGAAATAGAAATATGCAAAAACTATTTGAACTATTACAAATTACAACTGAATATCACTGTATATACATATGGTTTTTTTAAGAACAATTCATAATAACTTGAATATTTTCAACTTTACAAGCTGGAAAAGAGAATAAAGCTAGATAATAATTTCAACTCAAATCTCGACAAAAATAGGGATCAAAATAATTGAATGGAAATTCAAAAAAAAATGAGTTAATGGTTAATAATTAGAAGGTAAGTCAAAGAATAGGTTGTTAAGCTCAACGGGGTTCACTAGGGGTTAATTCTTGGAGGTAGGCTTTTGTAGAGTAAGTGGGGTAAGTCCTAGGTGCCTTTATCATTTCGGTATATCAAATCAATGATGTGGTCTTGACGTATATAATCGAAGCAAGTTCTAGAATAACAAATCAGTATTGACTCACTCAAAGCAATAATAAAAGTGAGCACGAAAGAATGTATGCTCAAAAGGCTCAAAATCTCACTAGAATTATGGCTTTTGATGTCAATCCTGTGAATTTCAAATCTCAAGATAATACTTGAAATTAAGGAAGATAACTTATGCAAAAAATGGGGTTATCAAAAATTTCAACTTATCATGCTTGATTCCCTAATGTTTTTAAAGTTTGAATAATCAAAGTACAATTGCCTATCTCTTAATTCTCAACATATTAATAAAAATCATAAATCAATCAGAATTAATTCCTAATAGGAAACTGAAGAAAATGCAGAGAACAATGCATGAAGTACAAATTCAGGGATTTTCATGAAAGATATACTGAATTAAAGTATGTTTCCCCCCACACTTAAGATGTACATTGCCCTCAATGTACAAAGATATAAAAATAGCAATAAAAGTATAATATCATAAGATAGGGAGAGAATCGAAACTCCCTGAATTTTGGATGAATTTTGTGAGGAAGAGTTGGCAATTGTGGCAGGGTGCTCTCTTTTTCTTAAAAGTTTGAGCTGTAGAGCTCCTTTGAAACTGCGAAGGGATTTATTAGTCATGGGATGTTAAAATGAAGAGGGGTTACTTCGTTAGGAGATAGCCGAAGAAAATAGAATAAACAGAATATAAAAAAATTAAAAATTCAAATAAAGAAAAAGCTGAAATGAAAAAAATTAAAGATAAACCTAAAAAGGAAAATAAAGTTAGAAGAAAAAGTGAAAATAAAGATCAGTGTTTAAGAGTTAGAATAAAGTAATAATAAAAGATAAAATAAAAGTAAAACAAAATAAAAATAAAAGAGGATCTAGTCCTTTGATGGATCTCGTGGCGGTGGGGTGATGCCAAGGTGTTGACATATGTGCGCTAAAGTGGCGTCGATGTAATCGAGGCGCTGCTCAAATCGGTCCAGGCGCTCGTGTATGTTAGCATGTGGGGCTGCTATCTGGATGGGTCGTCTGGGGCGTGGTGGCTCGGCGGGCTCATCCTCTGCTGGCGGTGGGACATTGTCAGGAATGTCCTCTGGCTCCTGGCCTTCTGGGACAAGGCGGAAGTGGAAGTGTCCGCCACCTGGTCGTCGCTCTATCATCCTCATGTGTAACATGCTCTAGATGCCCTGCGAGGATATCTGGCAAAGGAAAGTATAGGAGGATGTTTGGGTCGTAGTGTTGAATAGGCCGAAGTAGTGGCCTAGTCTCGTGATGTAAGGGCCCATGGATATGACGCCTTTCTGATGCCGCTCAGTCTGGTGCTGCATGGCAAGCGCGATAAAGTATGCGAGGTCGATAGCGTGGCCATTAGCCATGCACCAGAGGAAGTAGATGTCGTGAGTATTGACGACGCCTGTACTCTCTCGCCTACCATCAGAGTGTGAGCAAGAAGAGCATGAATGTACCTCAAGGAAGGAGCGAGGGCGGTCGCCTTACTGACGCTGGGGTTATAAACTTGCCGCCCCAGAGTGATCTCGTTCCAGCAGTCGAGGGGTCGGATGTGGATGCGACGAGAGAGGGGAAGTCCTCCTCTGCCATGAACTGCTCAGTGTAAAGCCCAAGTGCTACTCCGAACTTTGGTATGCTGAGTCATCGTACGAGCCCTCCCAAACAGAATTGGACCGTCCCTGGATCGTCAAATCTGGTCATTACGGTCTAGAGGTGGAATGTGGAGCAGAATTCGAGGGTGAGCTCTAGGTAAGTGGGCTCTACAATCTTGAAGAACTGGTCTCATGGGTCAGTCGCTAACAGGGCTCGGACATCATCCACCAGGTTTACTTGCGCGAGGGCCTCCCAGTCAATACACCAGCCCATAGAGATAGTGCGTGCCCGGAGTAGCTGATAGCGTTCCTTCTGGGAGTCTTGGGTGAAAGTGATGAACGGGTAGCGTACCTCAGAGGTGGGCCGCGAAGATGAACTCCCGGGTCCCTTTCGTTTTTTGGAGGTAGGGACAGTAGCTTTTCTAGCGCGTGAAGATAACATAGTATCTGAAATAAAATAACAAAAGCATTAGTCCTAAATAAAAAATTGGATTCAAACTAGATAGGTAATAATATAAAATGACAATGTTCCTAAAATAACAAATGCAGACTAACCTAAATAGTAGAATCTAATCATGTTAAAACCTTGTAAGAAAACTAAGAACTATTGGTGTATATATAGTGAAATTATGATAAAGATGGCATGCAAATATATGTCCAAGTGGCAAAATAAAATGAAATTTAAATGGCAAGCAAAAATAAAATTAAGTGGCATGCAATTCTAATTGATTCTATATTATTCTAGAATATTCATCCTATATTTCCTAGTTCCATGCTTGAATCAACAATTAGACTAAAGTAAAAATAAATAAATATTTAAAGAAATGAAATAAGACAAATATAAAAGAGAAAAATGAGAAAATAGAACCAATTGTGGGCTTGCACAGTCGTGGGATGCTATTACACGGGCATGTGGTGGTTATTTTCGAGTTTGATGGTGGTTTTGAGGGTGGTGACGGTGCTCACGGGGGTTGGAGAGATTTTGGGTGAGAAATTTTAGGGTTTGAGTGAAAGGGAAAGTTAAAAATGGCCCCCTATTTATACATTTTGGGTCACACGGGCATGTCGCACGCCCGTGTGAGTCGTGTTTAGCCCGTACTTTTCGTGAATCGGTCGTTATAGCGCGCCTGGTGTCGATGAGCATGCCCGTGGGAATGGTACGCACGCCCGTGGGAGATCGGTTCTTCGTCAATCACACGGTCGTGTGATGGTAGACATGGGTGTGGGAGATCGCGTTCGTTCATCACACGATCGTGTGTTTCTGGGCCACGGGCGTGTTCCAATTGACAGTGTCTTCCACGGGCTGGAGGCACGGGAGTGTGTCTTTGTGTCTACCCGTGTTGATGCTGGAGGGTTGCCACAGCCATATCGCACGTCCGTGGACATGTGTTGGTAGCCCATGTGGAATTCGTAAGGTCGCCACGGTCGTGGCACACAGCCGTGTGGTCTTGTTGACACCCCGTGCTTTTGGGAAAATTTTGCTCTGTTTGTGCACGGTCTAGGTGCACGATCGTGTCCCTATTTTAAGTGTGCGCATGGCCTTAGGCATGCCCGTGTGCCTGGCTATGTGGTCCTAAATTTCTGTATTCAAAAAGTTAGTTTATGCATGAAAAACACTAAAATCATAAAGAAAAGAAAAGTTACTAAGTTAGTGCTCGGGTTGCCTCTCGAGAAGTGCTTATGTAGAGTCTAAGCTCGACTCTACCAAGATGTGTCAAGAAAGGATGTGGTGGAGCCGAAGCTCCTCCTTGTTTTCCGTAAAATTCTCTCCTTTTTAGTGTTTAAGCCTATGGCCATTTACCTTGAAAGTATCGTGGTTAGGATGAGTTACCTCAATGGTGCCGTATGGAAAGACATTTAGGACAGTGAATGGACCTGACCACCTTGACTTGAGTTTTCCAGGGAATAATTTCAGCCTTGAGTTGTAGAGTAAGACGAGATCACCTGTTTTGAACTGCTTAGGTTGTTTCAGCCTTTTGTCATGACGTCGCTTCATGGCTTCCTTATATAGTCGTGAGTTCTCGTAAGCATTGTAGTGCCATTCATCTAGTTCATTCAACTACATTAATCTCTTCTCACCTGCACTCTTAAAATCAAGGTTTAGAAATTTTATAGGCCAGAATGCTTTATGTTCAAGTTCAAATGGTAGATGGCAGTTTTTTCCATAAACAAGTCTATAGGGAGATGTTCCTATGGGTGTTTTAAAAGCAGTTCTATAAGCCCATAATGCATCATCTAACTTTCTTGACCAGTCTTTCCTATTTGTTTCTATTGTTTTCTCTAGAATGCGTTTTAGCTCCCTATTGGTCACTCTGACTTGAACACTAGTTTATGGATGATAAGGGATGGCTGTTCTATGATGTACTCCATACTTTTTCAAGACCTTTTCAAATTGGGTATTGCAAAAATGTGTGCCCCTATCACTAATGATTATCCTAGGTGTTCCAAATCGAGAGAAAAGTTTTTTCAAAAAGCGTACTACCACTCTAGCGTCATTCGTAGGTAAGGCTTGGGCTTCTACCCATTTGGACATGTAATCTACTGCTACTAATATGTATTTATTCCCAAATGAAATAGGGAATGGACCTATGAAATCGATACCCCATACATCAAATATTTCACATGAAAGTATATAGTTCTAAGGCATTTCATTATGCTGAGAGATATTACCTGTTCGTTGGCATTTATCACAAGAGGTTACATACCTGTTGGCATCTCTGAAAAGTGTAGGCCAGTAAAAGCCTGATTCGAGTACCTTATGAGCAGTTCTAGTTCCGTTGTGACGTTCTCCTGTGGGTCCTGAGTGGCAGTGATTCAAAATTTGATATGCTTTTGTGTCATCAACGCATCTTCGGATAACTTGATCTGCACAAATTTGAAAGAGAAAAGGATCTTCTCAAAAGTAGTTCTTCACATTAGCAAAGAATCGCTTCCTTTGCTGATGGGTTAGCCCTTTTAGGGTTATGTGAGCTGCTAAATAATTTGCAAAATCAGCAAACCAAGGAACTGTCGTACCTACTAAGGCTAGGAGTTGTAACACCCCAAACCCGGCCCAGACGTTACGGCCAAGTCTGGTGTGCCACATTAAAGTGTTTTTCGAAAACCATGTTTTCATTGAAAACCCTTTGTAATGTTTAGAAACTTTTATCGGAAAATTTGCATAAAACCTTAGCTTTATCAAAACGTGATACATTGTAATAATCAAAACATTGTAAAAAACCTTATTAAATCTTATGGGAAATTTTGAAAACTCATAAACATCTGTACTTGCGGAAAATATGTTATTTTAAAAATAGTTTAGGTTATCAGAAAATCAGATCCTCTTTGTCATGGCTGAAAGTGAATGGATGCTATGCACCAGGTAGGATTCAAGAGAAGAGGAGGTGAGTCATTTAGACTGCTTAAGTACCAAGCTCTTCCTAGATCCACTCCTAGACATGCACACAACCATTGCCACACTTTAACCTTATGATTTGTCTACGAACAAATTAAGTTTAAATGTATTGAAGATATACATTTGTGAAAAACATTTACGTTGCAGAAGCTTTGCTCTACTTATCAAGATATTTTGAAAACAATTAGCGTTTATAAAACTGTGCCCTAAAGCTAACCCATTAAGAACAATTTATATAATATCATACTTAAGCTAAAACAAATTAAAAATTATTAAAAGGCCCTTATTACAAACCCAAAATCAAAATAAAAGTAATTAAGATTAAACTGAAATAATTAACTTGATTTAAACCATCAGTCCAGTCCAAGTGGCCACTCTGAATCCCTCCCAGCTCCAAGTCCACCAATATAAGGCTCACCTGCAAGGATGGAAGGAAAAATGGGTGAGTTTGGAAAACTCAGTGTGTACAGAAGCCCATCCAAAGCCCAAGTCAACTCAAGCCCATTGGGCCTAAGCCCTAACAGTAACATCAGATACTGGGCCGAAGCCTTATACAGATAACAGATACTGGGCCAAAGCCCTATGACAGATAATGGGTTGAAGCCCTATTCAGATAACAGTTTGGCCCATAGGCCCATAACAATACAGAATAGTAAACAGTATGCATGCAACCCAATTGGGGAGACTACTCAACCTACCAACCGCTACACATCACCCGTACTAGCCAACACACCACGTGGGGAGACTACTCGACCCACCCATCCGCTACACACCACAGAATTTGCAGCGAGGCTGCCAGATATTGTGACAGAGTCACCAGATATAGATATTGTGGCGAGGCCACCAGAACAGATATATGTGGCAAGGCCACCAGAACAGATATATGTGGCAAGGCCACCAGAACAGATATATATGTGGCAAGGCCACCAGATTGCAGCGAGGTTGCCAGAACGCTTCCTCCATCATAAACCCAAACCCCATGCAGCAGGCATACATGTTATGACATATAACATACAGAATCACATGCATCAGATATATACATATGTTATGAGATATGACATGCAGAAACAGAAAATCATACATTTCATACAGAATTTACCCTAGGGGTATAAAGGTTATTTTACACTTAGGGGTAAAATGGTAATTTTCCATACTTAGGGGTATTTTAGTACTTGCTCCAATATTACGAGTTTTATGCATGTTACAGTCACATATAAGCTTTAGTTCCATCTTAGCAGTCAATTTAACAGATTTTAACAATTTCAGTCACTGGGCCCTAAAACTCCTAATGGGCCCTACAGTGTCTATTTAGCAAATTAAGCCCATTTAGCCCAAATTTCCTATCTAGCTACCAGTTTTAGCAGTTCCGATACTACAGTCTAATAGAACACATTTATTTCTTATTTTTACCTATATGGGCCCGAAAGCCCGTGAGCCCATGTTCGGCCCATCGAGACCCAACTTACCGAGGTGCGCGAAATTACACACTCAACTAACTTACCACTTACGGTTACAGATCTCAGGATTTCCAATCATCTTGTGAGCATTCGCACACTCACAAGCCCACATAATACCAACTTTTCGGTTACTTGGCCTTTGCCGAATTAGACTAAAGAAGGGTTAGATACACACCTGATTACGACGAACGATGATGATATCTGCTCCAACTCAATCCTATATTCGATTACTAAAACATTAGACCACGAATCAATGATAACTAAATTTAACATACTCTTACCATATTCGGGCATCCATGAACAAGGCCCTAAATCCTTACCTTTACTGAAGTTGATATCCAAATCTGGATCTGAACGCTCCACTGATCCAAGCCCTTAGTCAGCAGCCTTTAACCCTTACAAGCACAGAGTAAAATAATTGGTAACAGCCCCTTAAAGCCTTAGGCACTATTTCGACAGCCTCCCAAACACATAGGGATTCCAACTTTTCCAAATCCCAAAAATAAGAATAGATCACAGTCAAGTCATTCATATCACCAACTTATATCCACGGTCAAACTAGCCCAATCATCACACAAGTTAGTCATTTACCCACGAAGGGCAAAACAGTCATTTAACACCTAGGGGCAAAATAGTAATTTTACCTCACAGGGGTATCTCGGTAATTCTACCCTATAGGGATATTTCAGTAATTCTACCCTAAATGGGTATTTCAGTAATTCTACCCTAAAAGGGTATTTCAATAATTTCACAAATCAAGGGTAAAACAGTAATTTTATAGATCAGGGGTAAAATAGTAATTTTACAAATCATGGGTAAAATGGTAATTTTACAAATCAGGGGTAAAATGGTAATTTTACAAATCAGGGGTAAAATAGTAATTTTACAAATCAGGGGTAAAATAGTAATTTTACAAGTCGAAGGTATTTCAGTAATTCGGTAAACTAAAGCATTCTAAACAGAGATAACAATGCAAATGGGCCTAGGGCCCATTCTCGGCCCAAATAGGCCCACACGCTCGTGTAGCCCTTTTAGCCCAAATTTAGCTACAGATATGCGATTCACCTAGTCTAGTCCAATATTTACTATACAATTAAACAACTTGTCCAAATGGCCCCGTAGGCCCATTGGGCCCACATGGCCTCTTCGGCCCATCGCAGCCTGAAGTAGCCGTCCTACCGCTAGAGTAGTGAGAAATACACACCTAATAGGAGACTGAAGTTAATCCGCGCTCCAAACACTCTTAGCCGATGCCCAACCCAAACGGGCACGCCATAAAGCGAAAGGGATCAGCCAAGAAGGTTGTGCCTACTCTCCTCCTGGTTTGCTCTATTTAAAGCTAACTCCTCACCTGCTCTCATGTTAGCTTTCCGATGTGGGATTCTCCATCAATCCCCCCAAAATTAAAGCATTAGCAAAATAATCAACCTTTGCGTGCAACGGGATTCGAACCAAAGTCCTCTCAGTAACCCTGTCATGCCATCACCACTCGGACACAAGCTCCTTTGTGTCATAAGTCCAACACATTTAACTTTAAAGCTCACCTACTTGCTTCCAGATTTATTTAAAAGAAAAACCAAAATAAATTGCAAGAGCCAAGACTTGAACCTTGGACCCCTTGCTTCCTTGTCCCCTAAGTGGCGCTACTTTGCCACTACACCACATTCCTTTTTTATGTCTTATTACACACATAATTCCTTACAACTCCTCTTTTCCAAGTCCTCTATTCCTTAAGTCCAAAAAATCCAAGAATTCCCCGGGTTTTTAACTAACACTTGGGCCTTCCATAGGCCCAATAACACACTCCAAACACGAATTACACATCCATATATCAAAATTTTAACATTACACCAAATATCACAAAAATCTCGAAATCCCAGAAATTAGCCCAAGACTTTTCCCCACACTATGAATCCTTCGCAGTCCACTAAAATACCACATTAACCCATTAATAATAACCTTCCATAACAGAATTCAACACATCAATAATTTTATTTCGAACTATCTCACACCCGCACCCAGGCCGAAGGCCCAATACTTCTAGGCCCAAATTCAGGGTGTTACAGGAGTTGTTCCTCAGGGAATAGATCGTTTATCTTGTCGAGGTACTTGGGCTATGTGTTTTCTAGTCTTGAGAGGTGATCTGCTGTAAGTTTTCAGCTCCTTTATTGTCCTTTATTTCCAAGTCAAATTCCTGTAACAATAGAATCCATCTTATTAATCGAGGTTTTCCATCAGTTTTAGTTAAGAGGTAGCGAAGAGCCGAATGATCAGTATTAACAATGACTTTTGACAAAATTAAATAAGATCTAAATTTGTCAAATGCAAAAATAACAGCTAGCAATTCTTTCTCTGTGGTAGTGTAATTTGCTTGAGCTGCTGTCAAGGTCCTGCTAGCATAATAGATCGGTTGGAAGTGCTTGTTCCTTCGCTGTCCTAAAACTGCACCTACTGCAAAATCACTTGCATCGCACATTAGTTCAAAAGGTAGATTCCAATCAGGTGAGATCATAATTGGAGCGTTGACTAACTTTTCCTTAAGGGTCTTGAAAGATTCTAGACATTCTTGGTCAAAGTTGAAGGATACGTCTTTTTCTAGTAATTTAGTTAAAGGCTTAGCTATTTTAGAAAAGTCTTTAATGAATCTACGATAAAAATCGGCATGACCTAAAAAGCTTCTTATAGCCTTAACTGAATTAGGAGGAGGTAATTTTTCAATAGTTTCAATCTTTGCTTTATCTACCTCTATCCCTTTACTAGAAATTTTATGTCCTAAAACAATACCCTCTTGGACCATAAAGTGACATTTTTCCCAATTAAGCACTAGATTTGTCACTTCACATCTTATCAAAACATGCTCTAAATTGTTTAGACAGTGTTAGAAAGAATTACCGAAAACGGAGAAATCATCCATAAATACCTCAATGATGTCTTCCAAAAATTCATTGAAGATAGCTATCATGCATCGTTGAAAAGTAGCAGGAGCATTACATAAACCAAAAGGCATTCTACGATAAACAAACGTACCGTATAGGCATGTGAACATTGTTTTCTCTTGATCTTCTGGAGCTATCGGGATTTGGAAGTAACCAGAGAGGCCATCTAGGAAACAATAATACATGTGACCTGATAATCTTTCTAACATCTGATTAATAAAGGGCAAAGGGAAATGATCTTTTCGAGTGGCATCATTCAGCTTCCTGTAATCAATGCAAACTCTCCATCCTATGACTGTTCTTGTAGGTATCAATTCTTCTTTGTCATTAGTTACCACGGTCAATCCACCTTTCTTAGGAACAACCTGCATAGGGCTTACCCAAGAACTGTCAGAAATAGGATAAATAATACCTGCATCTAGAAGTTTAATTACCTCGGCTTTTACAACTTTCTTCATGTTGGGATTCAACCGTCTCTGGGCTTGCACCACTGGTTTATACTCATCTTCCATCAAAATTTTGTGGGTGCAAAAGGAAGGGTTTATTCCTTTAATATCTGAAATATTCCATGCTATGGCCTGCTTGTGCTTTCTTAATACTTGGAGAAGTTCTTCTTTTTCTTTAGTGCTCAAATCTGATGTGATAATAATCGGTAAAGTTGAATCTTCCCCTAAAAAGGCATATTCTAAGTGATCTGGTAGTCGTTTTAATTCTAATTTAGGGGGTTCATCAATGGAAGGTTTCTGTCTCAGCTAATCATTCATCTTTATACTCTCATAACTTATGTGTCTAGTGATGATTTCACTAGAATCTAATTCTTTTCTTACTTCCTCGATTTCAGTGGTGGCCTCATCTTCCCCCTCACCTTGAACAAGACACAGTTCCAACGTGTCTGTGAGAGAAAGTTCCTGAAAATTGTCTTGAACAAAGTGATCAATTGTATCAACAAAATAACAAGAATCATCTTGTTCTTTAGAAAATTTCATGGCATCATAGATTTTAAAAATGACTTCTTCCTCACCAACTCTAAGAACTAATTTACCATCCCCTACATCAATAACAGCTCTAGCAGTGGCTAAGAATGGGTGTCCTAAAATCAAAGGTACTTCAATGTCCTCATCCATGTCAAGCAGAACAAAATCAACAGGGAATATAAATTTATCTACCTTTATTAGCACATCTTCAATGATTCCCCTAGGATATTTAACAGATCTATCGGCTAATTGAATACTCGTCCTAGTAGGCTTGGGTTGCCCTAGACCTAGTTGTTTGAACATTTTGTAAGGCATGAGATTAATGCTAGCACCTAAATCAGCCAATGCTTTATTAATAAGTAAACTACTAATCAAACAAGGAATAGTAAAACTCCCTGGATCTTTCAGTTTTGCCGGCAGTTTATTTTGGAGAATAGCTGAGCATTCCTCATTGAGTTCCACTGTGGCCAATTCTTCCAACTTCCTTTTCTTAGTCAGAAGTTCTTTAAGGAACTTCGCATACTTCGGCATCTGTGAAATCGCTTCAACAAAAGGTAAGTTAATGTGTAATTGTTTAAAAAGTTCAAGGAACTTACCGAATTGAGCGTCTGTATGGTCTTTCTTCAATTTTGCCGGGTATGGGATGCGTGGTTTGTATTCCTTGAGTGGTGGTGGAGTGTTATCCTTAGGTTCCTCTGTCTTTTCTTCTGAAGGTTCTAGAATAGTCTTCTTTTCTGGCTCGGCTAGGACCTTTCCATCTCTTAAAGTAATCGTTTTGACATGTTCTCTGGGATTTGGCTCAGTGTTACTTGGAAGTCCACCTTGTGGTCTTTCTGATATCAACTTCGCAGGTTGACCGATTTGGTTTTCAAGCCCTTGAATTGATGCTTGTTGATTTTTCAGTGCCGTTTCAGTACTTTGAAAATGGGTTTCTGATGCTGCCATAAATTTGGTAAACATCTCTTCAAGATTTGGCTTCTTTTCTTATTGCAGTGGTGGCTGCTGAAATCCTGGAAGAGGCTGTTGTCTTTGATTTCCTTGTCCTCCCCATGAAAAATTTGGGTGATTTCTCCAACCTGCATTGTAAGTAAAAGGGTTATTTTGAGATCTAGAATTGTTACCCATATAGTTGGCTTGTTCAGTTCCCATGCTATGTCCACAGGATGCGAAATCTGGATTGAATGTGTTTCCTTGAGTCGCATCGCATTGCATCACTGGTTGTGCCTACGTAGAACTAACAAAATTATCAAACTTTTTATTTAGAAGTTCTACTTGGTTAGTAAGCATACTAACAGCATCAATATTATATACTCCTGCAGCTTTCGTCGGCTTTGTCCTCATGACTTGCCATTGATAATTATTCAATGACATCTCTTCAATAAATTCATAAGCTGCTTCAGGTGTTTTATTATTGATCGTCCCTCCTGCGGCTGTATCGATCATTTGTCTGGTTGACGGATTTAAACCGTTGTGGAAGGTTTGAACTTGTAGCCACAAAGGTAGACCATGATGAGGACACCTTCTCAAAAGATCTTTGTATCTCTCCCATGCATCGTAAAGTGTTTCTAAATCCATTTACACAAAAGAAGAAATATCGTTCAGTAATTTGGCTGTTTTAGCTGAAGGAAAATATTTGAGTAAAAATTTTTCAGTCATTTGTTCCCACGTAGTGATTGAGCCTCGTGTAAGGAATTTAACCACTGTTTGGCTTTATTTCTCAAAGAGAATGGAAATAGCCTCAAGCGAATGGCATCGTCAGAAACACCATTTATTTTAAAAGTATCACAAAATTCCAAGAAATTTGCTAAATGTGAATTTGGATCTTCGTCTTGCAAACCATCAAACTGCACAAACTGCTGAATCATCTGAATAGTGTTAGGTTTTAATTCAAAATTATTAGCAGCAATAGCAGGTCGAATAATGCTAGTTTGGGTACCAATCAAACTAGGTTTAGCATAATCATACATAGTGCGAGGAGCTGCATCCTGGTTTACTGGTTCTGCTGGTAGTGTTGGAGGTGGTGGAACGTTTAGATTTGCGTCCATCTCTTCTATAGGTTCTGGCTCTTGCTCAGGTTCTTGTTCTGGATAATGTAAACTGCGTCTAATTTCTCTGCGATTTCTGCGAACTGTAGCTTCTAGATCTTCGTCAAAAAGTAGTGGTCCTGTTGGGTTGTTTCTAGTCATAAACTAAAAATACCTAAAAAGAAAAAGCAAAGAAAGTTCAAAAATTTAAAGGAAAATAAATAAATAAATAAATAAAAACTGAAAATAAAAATAAAAGAAAAATAAAAAAATAAATATAAATATAGTAATGGCTAAAGTAATAGAAATCGAATTTTCGTAATATTTTAATTCCCCGGCAACGGCACCAAAAACTTGATAACGACTCGCGATATTAAGTAATAAAATTTATAAGACTGATCACACCAAAACTAACTAATATCATGACCTTAAAGGCCAGCGCACCTGTCGAACAGTAGTATAGTTTAGTGCCAAGACCGAGTTATCGTACCCAAGGGAACCAAAAGTACTATTACTTACTTCCTTTCTATTATCCAGCTTAAGAATAAAAGAGGGTTTGTTTAAACTAATTCTAAACTAAACTAAGAAAGCACAAAGAGTAGGGAAAACTTTTGGGGAAAAGCTGATTGATATGGACAATACTCAAGGGAGAATCCACCTAGACTTCACTTGTTATTATTTCCTTGAATTATATGATCTAATTACTTGACTTGATCCGTAGAGATCCCTAACCTATGCTAAACCCTCCGTCGAGGTGTAGAGCAACTAGGCCTAAGTTGTTAATTAAAGTTTCTTTATTAATTAACTCCCTAGGTTGCATTAATTCGATCTATGGCTCCCTATATTAGGTTTGACCCTAATCCGACAGATTTATGTTGCCCTATGTCTAGGGTTGCATGTAACTCTGCTTAATTATGGTAGATCTACTCTTATCACAGGGACTTTTGTTCCTCTGCTCTAAGCACATCTAATTCTTGAAGTAATGCCTAGGATTATTAAATCAAGGATGAAGAACACATAATTAAGAACAATTCAAGTATTTATCAAATAAATCAAAAATAAATAACAAGATCTGTCTTATGTATCATCCCCTTCAAGTATTTGAGGGGTTTAGTTCATAATAAAAGAAAGAAAACATCTCAGAAGATATAAAATAGCAAAACATAAAAGAAACCTAAAACCCCTAAAGGAATTTAGGGAGATCCTCTAGAGTAATCCCTTGCTTCTACCCTCTGTGTGGCAGAAAGGCGAGAAGAAATCTAAATATTCTGTATCTAAAGGTGTATAAAGTGTTCTTTTCCTATTGCCTCATGGGGTCTTTATATAGAGCCTTCTGGGGGGCCTTTCTTAGCCTCTAAGCATCCCAATTCGAGTGAAATTCCCCTTCCTCACGACTAGAGCACGCCCGTGTGCCATGCCCGTGTGAGTTCGACAAAGGCCGTGTGAAACTATCGGTGAGGGCACGGCTGTGTGGCCTGGCCGTGCTTGTCGAGGGTTGGACCGTGTGATCTTCATGTGGCACGACTGTGTAGCACGGCCGTGTGGCGACTCCTTGGGCCGTGTGTTATGTTATTTTTGGCCCATTTTCCTCATTTTCGGTCCATTTTCTATTCTTTTCTCTTCCCTATGCTCTCCTAAGTATAAGATATGAAAAGGAAAGGTTAAGAGCACCAATTCTCACAAAATTGATAATAATTCATCCAAAATATAGGCTAAACATGAGGTAAAAATATGTATAATTTAGCGTTTATCAGTATGTATAGTTGAATCCTTTTGGCATAATGGCTTGTATAGGACAAGTTGACCACTAGTGGCTGTAATCTTGCTATTGGAATGGCTAGAAATGGTTGTTTTGATATACTTGTAATGTCGTGTTATGGTGGATAAATATATGTTAAGTAGGTTATTATGATATACTTACATGTGATATGTTAAGTATATGAGATCAAATATTTTTAATACCTAAGCTAAATCAAGGTAAGTTATAAAGACACATGCATGTAATGGTATGCTATGATGAATGATGGAATTTGCTTAAATTGAATGCTTGAAATGTTTGGTATTGGATGTGTGTTTCAAGTGCAGGATTCGGGTATGATTTTAGGTGAGAAATGAAGCTAGAAATGGCTTTATTTTGTCCACACAAGCAGACATACAAGCCTGTGTTCAGATGGTGTGTGACACACGGCCTAGTAACTTGGGCATGTGGTTAGGCCATGAGTCCCCTGCACCTTAATTTTGGGAAATAGAATGCTCAGAAATGAGCACACGGGTAGAGGCACAAGCATGTGTCTCAACTGTGTGAGGCACATAGCCTAGAACACGGGCGTGTCCCTTGGCCGTGAGAATCTTGCACCTATTTTTCAAAAATTCAAATTAACCACATGACCTAGGACACGTGTTTGTGACTTGGTCATGTGACATCAATTTGTTTATGAGTTGCAAGTCAAAGAGTTACACGGGTTTGGGACACGAGCGTGTGACTCCACACGGCTTGACTACATAGGTGTTTCCCTTACCACACAGACGTGTGACTCTTAGTAGTGAGAAAAACTTTGGGATTTTGTGAAAATTCCCAGAGATCCTGATTTGGTCTCGCATCAATTCTAATGCATGTTTTGGGCCTCGAGGGCCCTACTAAGGGACAATATGAATGATTTCAGTAAACAAATAGTAATTTACATGAATTATCTGAAAATGTTCTGAAACTTTTGGTAATGTTTTGAAACCCTATTCCGGCGACAAATATGGGTTAGGGGTGTTACAACAACTTTCCATGTAGAAATGAATTTATTAATAGCAGTAATAGGTTAACACTCATAGCAAGAAAATTATTGAAGAGTTATAAGCCAACTAGAATCCCCAACCTAAGGTATTTTAGTAAGAGGCTCAACAAAAATAAACAACTTAGTTATTTCCTCATAAGCAAAGAGGCCTAACAACCAACCCTATTCCAACAAAAAATACAAAACCCTCAACAACATGAGACTATTCCAATGAGCATTTGGCCCTAAAGATAGTAGAAGAGTATATGTCATCAACCTTCAAGTTGATTAAGGAAATGTAAACTGGCCAAGGCAACCCTCAAAATCACTTAACACACTACAGTACCACATGATCATACTAGGCATCTTCAATGCACTGAAGCGTCACATCTTCTTGATGACTTTAAGGACAATGTGAGAGCTTGGTATTTATCTTCGCTAAAGAGTTCTATCCATTCCTTTAACGAGCTAGAGAACCTATTGATGAGTAGGTTTCTCATAGATCGCTGCTAAACGTACGAACGTTTAGACTGGAAATACTGCAACAGAAAGATATGAAATTAAAGCAATGGTGTTTGCAAGTATATGAATCAAATTGTAATATGGTATCGTACAATGAGGTACAGGAAGTGCTCCCAAGATCATACCCAAAGAAGGATAGATTAAACTTAAAACTGTATAACGACAAAGAATAATAAAATTTAAGATAATAAAATAAATGAAAATTACTTAAAAGAATTAACAAATAACGAAATCTTGAATAACAGGCAGAAGATTAACTCGCTTCAGTGTTTGTAATTAACTTTAAAAATCAGGTTTTAATGAATTAGCTAATAACTAACCAATTATTACCTCTCGGCGTTTAATTGATTATTTAATTGATAAAAACTACTTATCTCTTGACCTTGCAGTTTAAACCGGGATAAATTATGATGTGCTTTGTAGACTTACACTCTCGACCTATCTACCTAGATTGCTTCCTAGGGTTTAAGCATGAATAATTTAAGCCAACTAATTCTATGAAAAAACCTTGTTCTTCCATTAATTACTCCTACATCCGCTCGTTAATCTTTCCAAGGGAATTAGTTACTCATCAATCTAAATACCATTTTCTCTAGAAATAGTTTAATCATGCAAAACACATAAACTAAACTAAAATAAGAGGACAATAGAAATCAATCTGTTTGATATGTTGGGTGTGCTCGGTTGTAGAAATTCCTTTAACAACTAGCAAGATATTGAAGATTGCAAGAGAAAAGTAAAAGAAAAATACTGAAAAAACTAGATAATGGAAGCTTGGACTCAAATCGGATCCAAGTATGAAAATAAGAAAGAAAATCATTTTGAAACTAAAATAAAAATCTAATTAAAACTAAATTTATAACTAAAACCCTAAGAATGGTCTTTACTTTGCCTCCCCATAGCTCAACCTAAGCCTTGCTATTTATTGGCAAGATTAGCTGCCTTAATTAGGTCAAATATAGGCATTAATTTGGATAAATATTGAGTGTGCAAAAAAACAAACCCCTTTGTGAGAGAAGAGCTTTTGAAAAACAAGGGACGACCAAAAAAATAAAGGGGGAAGAGACTAACATGAATAACTTGTAGGTGGGGGAAATATTAAGTTGATTTTTTAAAATTTGGTTTAATTGCCTCATAAACACTTAAGGTTTAGACCCTTTTACAAATCAGTCCGTATTTCAAAATTAAAGGTCTTTAAAACTTATTTTCAACAATTGATTTGATTTTCTAAAAGCCATAGTCGAAAAAATTCTAGTTTATCATGCAACAAAATTCTTGAGCACAATAATCTAAATTCCCATTTTACCCTTAAAACTTTTAGGCCCTATTTTGGGGTGTGACAAGATCTAGAATGTTTCATTATCAGTATGAGTTTGTTTTGGGTTTGAATCAGGGTATAATCTGATTGGTAGTCTGATAATTATTAAACTCAGTGTAGGAATCTGCCTAATGTAAGATCAGTTAGAAGGTATCCACTAAGGAATAGTATCTATGAACAACCATTCTGGGGAAAATGTTAAATGTTTATTTGAAGAGTAAATCCATTGAAAGTGGGCTATGTATAGATATTGTTTTCAGAAGTGCATTTGTTGTTCTAAGAGAAAAGAAGATATATATTGTTCGGTAAGATCTGGAGTCAGCCAAGGTGTGAAGTGAGAGTTGATACGTTAAGTATGGTAGTTGGTGTATAGGTATATTTTAGATATTATGAAAGTATCTTCCAAAGATAGAGATATGATCCATAATTTGCAAGATGAGAAATTCAACTAGAAAGTTTTGAAGGTATTATGTGCTAAAAACTGACTGAGTTCGCGTGAAGTTACAAAGTGTGTGATCTTATTTTAGGTTTTTCTGTGAGAGTAAGAACGCCAAGAATGCTCCAAGAAAATGGCAAGTTGGGTTATTATGCATACAGAGGATATCTTAGGAGTAAGGCATAAAGTATACTATGCCAAGATTAGTCTGTCTTTAATGAACTTTTTCGTTGTAATGTCTTACATTATTTTAAAAAAGTTTGTTATATTCTTAGATGCCATCTTTTTTAATTTTATTCAAAAAATATTTAATAATACAAAAGGATATATGTTGAAAAGGATTATAAGAAGATTGTTTAAACATTTCTGCTAAGTGTTTGTACGTCGTAACATCTGATATCCTAACTCAGTAGTTCGGGTCGGGTAGAGGCTGTTACACAAGCCTTATGATGTTACAAGCCAAAAAGCCCTATGTGACCTTAGCATCGATGTTTGTAAAATTGAAACTTGTGGAACTTAATAAGAAATGAATAAGTTAGATTCTTTCATATATATACATCATATCTACATACCTTATTTCGATGGAATAATGTGAAAATTATTATTTTTTATAAGATTACTTGTATTTCTATTTATCTTATAACTTTGTGAACCAAAATGATTTGCTCCCCAAGTTATGAATTTGCAATGTATCATTCATAAGTTGTATAGTAGAAGAATTTATTACACTGTACATTGATCTGCCACAAGTCGTTGTGACAAGTTAGAGCCTTTTCGGCACTTAACAAGCTTGTTTTCTAGCTCTTTTACATGTTTTTATTACATTTTTTGTTTTTATTAGTTTTAGTTTAATTTCTATAAAATAACCATTTTATGGAATTATTAGCCATGTGGTGTCCTAATGGGCCAATACGGGCCTAGGGATGAACAACGAGCTATGTGAGTGTGCAGGACACTGATTTCATTTTAGGCCGAGAACACGAAGGATGATAACAATGTCGCAACACTGGGATGTGGTGTTGCAACATTGAACTTCGAAGCAAAAGAATTCAAACTCGAATGGCAGTGTTGTAAGACTGAGCAATGAATCAAACTAATTTAACTAGGGGTGTTTTAGTTTGCGCAATGAATAATTATCAGTTTTGAAGGCTATAATTAACCTAATTAGGTCAAACATTTTTGGCTATAAATAGGTGTGTTAAGCCTCACTTCGGAAATCTTGGCAAAGTGAGCCAGTTACTTTAGTTTAGGGTTTTTAGTTTTAGTTTTTATTTTATTTCAATTTAGTCCTTTTTATGTTATAAACATATTTTGTTCTTTTCTTTTTAGCTTGGATTTGATTTCAATCTAAGACTATAATTAAGTAATTTTTAATTATTTCTTTTCAGTTTCAATTGCAATTGAGACTGTCTTCACATTTTCAAAGGATATCCGGCTTCTACGCGCAAATCGACATCAAAACAGATTTATTTTCTTATTCCCTTTTTCTATTTAATTTTCTGCTTTGCATGTTAAATATGAAATTAGGGATAATTGCATCTAGATCCATGAGTGGCTAGTTTCCTTTGATAGATTAACAAGAGGATGTGAGAATAATTAATGGAAGAATTGAGTCTGAGTTAGTTGGTTTAAATTATGTGCGATTAAACCTTAGGATTGACGACCTAGGAAGTAATTTAGGATAAACGAGATCGAGAAATAAGTTTATAAAGTAAATCATAATTTTTCCCGATCAAGAAAGTGAGGTAGAGAGATAAGCTTATATCAGACAATTAGTTAATTAGTCAGAGGCCATGAGATAATAACTGGTTAATTAATAACAAACTCAATAAAACCCGAGTTCTGAAGTTAATTAGGAACACTAAAGTGAGTTAATCTTCTGCCTAGTTTATTGGATTTTTTTCGGTTGTTAATTTATTTCTTTAATTTTAGTTAATTTATGCTATTTCAATTAATTATATTTATTTTAGTTTTTCATAATATAATTTTAGATTATTACTATTTAACTCTGTTAATGTAGAAATTAATTTTAGTTTAATTCAATCTCCCTTGGGTTCAATCCTCGGAATACTTCTTGGAGTATTTCGTTGTGACACTTTACTATATTACAATTTGAACCATATACTTACGCACACCGTTGTTTTATTTTTTTTATATCTTTTTGCTACAATATTTTCAATCCAAATGTTCTCACATCCAGTGGTGGTCAAGTTGTTGGCGCCATTACTAGGGAGGTTTTGGCATTAAATTAAAATTTTATTTTTTATACTTTAATAGGTTAAATAGGAAAACTTAGAATTATATATACAAATTTTAATTTTAGTTATTTTTATTAATTTTAATTTTAAGTTACTAATTCTTTTTCATTTTTCTAATTTCAATGTAAGACTCGAAGTGAAACTATCCTAATCCAGCCACATCCTAAATCAAAGAGAATTCTGAGACAAACTAGTCAACAAATGTAAAACAATCCACCCATACTAGCTTACCTCAGGAAAACCCTCTATTTGACGAACCATTCGAATCAGAAGCACATCTCTAAAGAAAGCCAGTGATGACTCAACAAGAGCAAACATTGCATGAATACGTGCTACCTACTTTAGATGTGGGCCAAGTCCGTATTGAGAGGCTAGCGATCAATGCATATAATTTCGAAATTAAAATGGCCACCATATAGATTATTCTAAATAACTTGCAATTTCGAGGCACTATGAAAGAAAACCCGAACCAACACTTAAAATGATTTTTGTAGGATTGTGATACTTTCAAGTATAACTGGGTTACCGATGACGCCATCTATCTTCAGCTTTTTCCCTTTTTGATGTGCGACAATGAGTAGAAGGACATGATTTCAAAGCCTATTTCCATCACTACATGGGACAAATTAGCAAGGAAATTTTTACATAAATTTTCCCTATTAGTCAAACCATTCAATTGATGTGCGACATAGCCAACGTCAAGTAAATTGAAGGCAAAACATTATACGAAGTATGGGAACATTTTAAGTCACTGCTAAGAAAGTGCCCATATCACGGAATACAAGAATTGTTGCAACTATAAATATTTACAATGGATTGGATGGTAGCTTAAGAGTCAGATTAGATGGTGCATCCAGTAGGGGCTTCCGGAACAACACATACGATTGAGCCTGCCAATTGATCGAGGACATGTATATGAACTCGTATATGTGGACTAATGAGTGCTTCTCATATAATTTGAAGCCGTCTATGGCTAAAGTAGTTAAAGAGAATGATAAATATCAACATATTTTGGAAATACTCCATCATCTCGAGACCACTATTAAGCCTTCCATGAACAACATCGCTCGAAGTTATGTGTTGTATTCTGAAACCTAAATGGAAGAAGTTAATTATTTGGGCAATAGGGGTGGAAATCTCTATTCGAACACCTAGAACCCCAGTTGAAAGAACCATCCCAACCTAAAGTGGGGAGGCAATCAAGGTAGTAGAAACCCGATTCAAAATTGACAAAACCCTTCGTATCAACCACCGCATATTTAAAAATCTCAAGAAAGATCTAAAAGCAATGATCACATTGGTTTTGGTTAAAAATTGGATCGAATCGAAGGTGAAATGCAATTATGAGATATGGCATTCAACGAGTGAAATACAAATATGCTCAAACTCGTGCCAATGTGGCCAAATTAAAGGAAGAGGTGTACAACATCGTAAGCATGTTGAATGAAATGCGAGGGCAAATGGGTATTGGCATTCTAAGCAATACAGAAAACAACCCCTGAAAGGAGGGAAAAGAACATGTGAATGTCACAGCACTCCGCTCGAGTAAGACTTTAATAAGCCCGATTCCACCTATGTAAAAGGAGGGTGACAAGGTTGAGACGATTGTCGAAATCCTTGATGAGCCTGAACTTGAGGAACAAATGGAGAAAGTAGTCAAACCGATAGCTGAGCTAGAAATTGGACAACATCCAAAACTAGTGTTGAAGTACATACCGCTTCCATCAAGGTTATGTGCAGCCCTAAATTGACCATAGCCGGGAAGTGGTTTCGGGACCACTAAATCGAGTCGTTTAAATTAATGAATGTTAAAATTTCGTGCCTAATATATGTGTAAAATGCATGTATGAGATTGTGGTGTTTTGATTTTAGCCATTTGATGTGAAATTTATTTATATGGACTTGTATGAAAATTATGAAAACATGCTAGGTAAATGTGAAATGGCCTAGTATTATATGGTATAAAATTCAAGGGGTTTGCATGTCAAATTTGCCATTTTACTTATAAGTGGCCGGCCATGTGGTGTAATGATTAAAATTTTGCATGTTTTATATATTTATATAATATATATTCATGCATTATTATAAGTAATATTTATTTTATGTTATAATTAAAAGAAAAGTCATAAAATGAGCTATTTTGGTGATAAAAACAAGGTGTTTCATTTTTGTTTCTTCTCTCCTTATTTCCTTCTTCTTTGCCGAACCATAAGAGAAACTAAGAGAGGAATTGAAGCTTGAGATATTCAGCCATTGAAGCTCATGTAGTAAGTAATTCTTGATTTTTATTTTGGTGTTTTTGAGCATCATGGCCGATTATATCCTAAAACCATGATCCATTCTTTGAGAATTTCTTTGTTAAGTTGATATACGGCAATGGTGTTCTAAAGCTATGAAATTCACAAAATTTGGTGTTAGAATTTAGTGAATGAGTATTAGATAGGCAATTTGATGTTTGATTCCATGAGATTTGAAGATTTTAAGTTGAAATGTGGAATTTGAGCTTGTCGGTTCAGTTCGTTGTGAGACACATTCGGCTAGGGATGTGGTGTTTTCTTGATATGATTTTTAATTGCTTTGAATGATGAGGAATTATTTGATGATTTAAGTTTGATAGAATGAGTCCTTGTGACTAGTTTGATTTTTGGAAATCGGCAATGTGGGGATATATGCAAAGTTATTGTGTATTGATAGTAATTGTATGGGAATTAGCCAAATTAACACTTAAGTGATGAATTGGTAGATAGATGTTGCATTTTAGGAATAACTTATAATGAGCATAGATTAGTTAAATTTTGTTATAAATGATTAATTTGAGTAAGTGATATTCGGCTAACACAATAGCATAAGAAAGTTATGTTTAAACTTGGGATTTGGACGATTAATGTCATGTATATGTAATTGCCGAATATTGATGTATGAGATTTCTAGTATGATAATTTTTGGTCAAAGAATAATTTAATTGAATTATTATAAAAACTATGAGCATTTGGTCAATTGGTGTATATGATATCTACTAAGATTTGGTTGTATGTATAAATTCGGTCATGATGGAGGTGTATTGGGTGATCGGTGTTTTTGATGTAGTAAATGGTTAATATGTTTACATGAGTTAGATGTTGAATGTGGATTTAAGAAACTATTTGAGTAAATTGTAGTTTACCTAAGTGATTGATAGTATAAATGACCGATTGGATGTTTGTGTATTGGAAATGTTTTTGTCGATTTTGATATTTGCATGTTCAGCCAAACTAATTATAATTAAGATTAGAGCGGTGGTTAATTGCTTAATTATTTAACGTAATGGCCGAATATTGCCCTGGATCATGAGGTGAATAAGATATGCTAATGACAAATGGTAGCTTGGTAAGGTGATTAAAATGAGTGATGTTTACACGTTCAAATGATGCTTGATAAGAAGAAATGAGTAAAGTTGAAATGGCATAAATATGCTAAGATAAAGTTTAATGAACGAACTAGTTAAATGCTTCTGTGAATGGATTGAGGTGTAGTGCTGAATGTGTGTGTCATATAGACATGGTTGCCGTATGTACGAGTTTTATAGAGAAAATATTTTAATTGGTTATAATGAGTTGGCAAATTAATTAATTAGTTTAAATTTTTGTTGAATTAAGCTCAAGAACCAAACTCAGATAAGGGGAAAGCAAAACTCATGGACTAACCGATCCATAATAATTTGACGACAGTTTAGGTAAGTTTTAAGTAATCAAACGTAGATAACATTCGATTATAATTTGATATATTACATGAATTGGGTATTCCTTGTAATCTATGGATTTAGCCAAACCTTATTGATAAAATGATGATGTGTTGTATTATACTTATATGGCTTAACGGCAAGTATATCATATTGGTAAGTGTAAAATATGCTATTATGATCGTGTGATAAGTATGAAATGAATGCGAGTCAAATACTGTGCATAAACTATCGAATGCTCAGTATGTAGATGAAATGAAGGAAAGGTGATTGAAATTATATGAGAATGTAGTGCTTCGAATTAATCTTAATTAGGTCGAATCAACGAATTACATCGAGGAGGTTAGATGTTGTGATTATGGGACTTTGAGATTTGAAGAAATGATATGTCAATAAAATGATTATAATGAGGTCATGCATATAAGGCCAAATGGGTGTTACTTATTGAATATGTTATATGTGAATAATGTACATAAGTAAGTTCTTAAGTATTTGAGTTCATTCATCTAAAAGTTTTAAGTAATTAAGCTTTTACGAGAACAAAGATGAAAAATAAAATGAAGATAAGAGTATAATATGTTGTATAGCCGAATGGCAGATCTTGCCATGAAAATGATACTTAGCTATGTGTTAAGGCCGAATGGCCAATGTGATATATGTGTAAGTGTTTATATGTGTTAAGGCCGAATGGCCAATGTGATATATGTGTAAGTGTTTATATGTGATAAGGCCGAATGGCCAATGTGATATATGTGTAAGTGTATATATGTGATAAGGCCGAATGGCCAATGTGATATATGTGTAAGTGTTTATATGTGACAAGGCCGAATGGCCAATGTGATGAATGTGAAAGTGTATATATGTGATAAGGCAGAATGGCCAATATGAGGTAGGTGTAAGTTGTGTATCGTTATATGTTTATAAAATGAAAGTAAATCATGTGATTTATGAGTTGGTCTGATTGAAAGCATTTTCCTGTTAAAATGTTGTGATATGTGAATACTACAAGCATATAACATAAAGTGTGATAAACTTTTGAATGGTCTATCGTATGAAATCATTCGGGACAGTGACCCAATAAGCTTCAAAGCTGGTGATTAGAGTCGGATTTTATAACTGGCCGGCCAAGTGCCGGTGAATTCAATAAAACAAAATATATATGATTACGAGATCCCATATTAAGATGACAAATGGAGCTCGTACTATACACTAAATGACCCAGGTATGTGATACTTTCCTTTTGATGTAAGAATGACTCTGACTGGATTTGATTATATTCAATTGTGAAATTATATATTTGAAGGTGTAAGATTTAGGCATATGTGATTTCAGTCACTGGGGATTAATGATGATGGAATATCTTAAGTTGGCCGGGTATGTGTCCTACACTCATAATTAAATCTGCTCTGGATTGAACCACAATTATGAAATGATATATATATATATATCTATGGGAATGAGTATTAAGACTACTATGCGATTAAGCCACGTTCGACTGATGTGGGAAGCCATGTGAAGTTATTGATTTATTCTGTCGATTGAGTTTGAAGTTAAGTGATTTATATTTATAAATTTTGCATTGTGTGCTTATATATAATTGGTCATTTATGAAATTACCATGGAAGTGGATACATCCCTGAAAATTTTGATTGTGGTTGAATACCTCTACAATTGGCCACTGTGGCAATTATTTAATGAAGTGGTTATGTGATATCAATTTCTAAGTAAATGAGACGATGAGTAAAGTGTGTACAGTTGTGAATAGGTTCATTCAGCAAACAATTTTACATATACCAATTTGAATAGGAAATTATGTTTCTTTTTTTAAAATTTAGTAAAGTTAATTGTATTACTTAAGACTTACTAAGCTTAGGGAAGCTTACTCCGTTGTTATGTCTTTTGTTTTATAGATTGTTGATTTCAGCAAATTGCTCAGGGATCGTCAGCAACTCGTCACACTATCACTATCTAACATTCAGTATTGTTATATTTTAGAAATGTATGGCATGTATAGAGTGGACTAAAGTGAATAATATTTCGAAAATTTAAATATTACAGCCATGTGAATATAGCATCTTATGGAAGTTCGTTTTCTTTTAAGTTCTTAATTTGATTTTTTTTAATTTGTGCTTAGCAACATCATTTGTAAAGAAATGATCTTTTATCCAAGAAAATGTTCAAAAATTTTACTGTGCTGATCTGATTCGTAGTTTCTAGTAACGCCTCATCTTATTCCGGCGACGGTTATGGGATAGGGGTGTTACAGGTTAGAGGAAAAACAATGAAGGGATGAAGCTAAATTCGTAAGTTTTTTCAACAAATTTCAATCCCTTAACGTTAATTTTCCACTGCTTGATATAAACAACATGATACCAAAATATGCCAAGTACTTAAAAGAGATAATGTCTAGGCATAAGAAATTAAAGAAAAAGTGAGAAAATTAATATTAATTCTCTTGTAGTGCAATAATTTCTGGAAAAATACCCTCGAAGTTAAAAGATTCAGGCAGTTTTACAATTCTCATAGATATAGGGGACAAGAACTTTAGCAAGGCCCTTTGCGATTTAGGGGACAGTATTAATTTGATGCCCTTATCTACTTACTTAATACTCGGATTGGGGGATTTGAAAAACACAATGATCACACTACGATTAGTTGATAGGTCTCTCATACACTCCAAGCAGGTACTTGAAGACATATGGGTTAAAGTAAGGGTTTTACTATCCCCGTCAATTTTGTTTTCCTTGACTTCAAAAAGGACTAAGACATTCCCATTCTATTGGGTAGGTCATTTTTGGCCACGTCTAGATCGACCATTAATCTTGAAAACTGAACTAATTATGAAAATCAGTGGCGAAATAAAAGTCTTAAAATGTGGCCACGATTCCTAAAATGAAGAATTAGGAAATAAATTAGGTGAGAATTGTTATGCAGTTGTTTATATTACCTCGAACAACCTTGAATGGAGGTATGGCTCTAGTTCGATGTGTGTAGGAATGCACAGATTGAAGGAGTGCGATAGATGGAAAGACCCCAGATAAAAAAAATAAATGGGCTATCAAATGAGTCTGGTAGCCACACCTAATTAATCATTGAAATCTTTAATCTGTGTTGTAAAGTAGTGCAAATTAAATTTTCTTTTCATATTTCTAAACTTCAATTAGATTTAGTAATTTTAATTAGGATGGGATTATGACCTTAGGAATTTTGAAGGTGGCTAATTAGGAAGTAATTTCAAATTAGGAGTAAACAAAATGGATTGAAATGCCCAAAAACACAAAAATTAGGAGCATGATGGATTTGTCACGACACCAAAATTTGACATTGCAACACGAAACTTCAAGTACTCTAGTATTTTCAAAATTTGAGTTATATCGCAACATCGCTTCTTAGCATCGTGACATAGTACATCGAAGCATAAAAAACTTAATTTCCAAACTTGTGTCGCGACACTGAATCTCGGTGTTGTGACACTGCATTTTGAATAAAAAATATTTTGAAAATTAGGGTTAGTGTCGCAACACTAGTTTGGGTCTGCAATTTTCTGATCCATTTTCTATGTAACCTGATTGACTATATATAACTTACATTTTAAACCCTAATTTCCCCACTAATCTTACTCTAAACAAACTCCCTTACCCCCTAAACAACATTCGACCCTTACCTCTCTCTCTACTTTTGATTTTTGTAAATTTTTGCAACTTTCTCTTCACCCATCGTGTAATACCCCAAATCTAGTGGGTCCAAAGTTTCAGTGTGTAGCAGTAAATTATTTGTCTATGATAGTGTTTTCTGCCCAAAAGATTGTTTTAGCGTATACGTGTGGGTGTAAACTAACCGCCACAAGAGTATGTAAGAATTTAATATTATGATATTCTACCAAATATTAAGGAGAAGTTCGTGGTAAGAGATTAAGGGTAAGTATAGAAGGAGTATTTGCCAAAAATGTAGCATGCCTGGTTTGTATGGAATATTGTGCTAATTTGTTTTTAAGTAATATGGTTAGAAATCAACTAAATAGCCAAGTTGGATAATTGTGATTCCAAGATATTAAATAATATTTCTCTCAAAAACTGTAGGCCATTAAGAAGGCAAGTTTTGAAATATATGACACTTGTTAAATTCCACTAAGTAATTTAAGTCATATTTATATGTGGGAGATGAGTTCTAAAGGGCTTTTCTTTCTTCTTCCTCTTCCTTAAGTGGTATTTACTGATACCTTTCTTATGTCTGAATGTATCTTACATTGAATCTAGAAGTTATGATTTTTTATGATCAGTGGTTGCTTCGCATTAGGGTGAGTATTTTAGCTCTGCATGATAAGTTCTAAATAAGTAAATCTTTATGTGATAATTGAATAGTGAGATTGTAAGTAAAAGGTTTTTGCATGGTATTGTCAGCGATGGGAATGATAAGTAATTTGTATATACAAAAGTAGAAATAGTAAAATTATGTTTCTAAGCAGTGGTTATGGCTGGTTTGAGATGGATATCTGAATCTAGGGCTTTGAACTTCTGTAGATGAGGATCAAGTAAGTTTCTACTTGGACTCTCACATGTATACTGTTCAGACTAAGTATATTTATATGAAAGTGATCAAGCTGGAAACAGGAAATCATGGATAGTATATTGTGAATATGATACTTATACAACTATAGGAATAAAGTTATGATTAGATTGAGAAATAAGTTAGTTTGCTTGAAAATAAGTTCTATGGGATGTATGAAATGTGATATGAAATTATGATATCTTGGGTTTGGGGTGTGTTTGGTTCGTAGATTTTGTAAAGTGAGTTGAGTCATCGTAGTGGTAAATAAAGAAGTCCATCAAGACTTAAAACAGAAACTCTGAAGGAAAAAGTCCATGGTGTGGCATACTTTAAAAAAGAACTATTCGATGGCATTTTATCTAATGGGGTTCTCTACATGTCCCATGGCAATGATGGGAAAACCTCACTCAATATGAGTTTAGGCAATCCATATCGCAAACATGACAGTTTTGGGGAATGCCTATATGGCATCCTATCATCCTTTGTAACATACTCTGAATGAATTGCCTTTATGGCGTACTCTGTATGAATCGCCTTTGTGGCGTACTTTGTATGAATCATCTTTGTGGTGTACTCTATATGAATTGCCTTTGTGGAATACTTTGTATAGATAGCTTTGTGGCGAACTCTAAATGGATTGCCTTTGTGTAATACTCTGAATGGATTCACCTTGGTTGCCTATCTTACATGATTGCCTGCATGGCATGTTCTGTTAGGCCTAGGTGCATTAACAGTTAAGAATGTCTAGTAAGATACAGACTTGAAGGTCTATCTCTATCATAATATATTATGAAATCCTTTTAGTTCTGTATTAAGTAAAGCTAAGTTGAGGTATCAATATGCTCTAAGTTAAGAGAGAACAAATCTGAAAAGTTTCCATGGAAAAGACGTGTGTATATGTATGTTAAAAAGGGTATCCATTATGATGAATTGTAAATGTGGAAAGTGAGGGATATTGAATCTTCTTCTAGAATTATTTTGATTTGAATTAGTGTTATTTTTAGTTATGGGATTCTGATATAACATTATATGAAATTCATTAGAATGGTTTATACAGTGATTTATCAGTACAGATATGTGTGGTATTGAATCAGGGTAGATCCGAATATGAATTGATAGCGTTGAATTTTGCATAAGTATTCACCAAACATAAATGTATTCGACAATGATAAATGTTAGTGAACAACTGTTTGAAATAAGAGTATATGTTAAGGAATGGTTTGTTGGAAGTGATTTCTGAGGGTATGTTTTGTTAAGAAATTATTGTGGGACAAGAGATTTATGAAACATTTGGAAGGATTCCTTAGTTAGTTAAATAAGGAAGACTGAGTATGACAAGGGCATGATAGTTGGTATATAAGAGAATGGTAAACTGTGGTGGTATCCGCTGAAATAAATGATGCAGAATAATTTGTACACAATATTAGAAAGTATCCAACAAGATATTGTTATAATGAACTCACTCAGTACTCTATACTTTCAAGATTTATGTTTTTTTTATAAGAAGAGACTTCGCCTAAAGGGACGATGCTAAGAGTACGCCATGGTGGTGGCAGAGTGGGCTATTACGCATATAGTAGAGTTGTGGCGTAGTTTAGAATATGCCTTTTGAGTTTGTATTAAATAAAGTTTCATTTTGTAAGGATTTGTATTGATTCTATTGTAATAAGATTATTTTAAGTTACTTCCCTTGGTTTCATACAATAAGTTTTTAATTAAAATGTCAAATAAAACACTTAAAGAAATGATAAATTGTAAATTATTTTTGTTAATGGCTTAGCTTTGTGAAGTAACACCTGAAATCTGAACCCAGTGAATTGGGTTGGGTTTGTGGCGTTACATATCTCCTCTATTGATACACATTGTGATTCTCTTCTCCATGAACAACTATTCCATTGCGTGGCAACAAGAAAAATCACGGTGAATCATTCCTAATTTTTTCTATTTTATTTCATCGTATTACTTAATTTTAGATTATTTTTTATATACATTATTTTTTTAGAATGGCCTCTAGGAAAGTCGTCACACCATACAACCAGAAGAATTGGGGGATTTCAATTCCACCCAATTCCGAAGCCAGTAAGTTGAAAAATAATTATTAGAGCCCCAAGGGAAAACCTTTATTCAAGAATGTGGGTTTAAACCGTCGTATATCACTGGCCTTTAATGTTTCTAACGTTAACACTTTCCAAGTTGTTCTTCTTTACTCTATTTTGTAGCGCGGATAGGTTTGTGTGGGCTAATGGACTTATTGCATTAGTGGCAAGAAGGTTAGGATATTTTTCTCGCACCTCGTGACTTCCCTATACAAGAAGGCAAAGGTTCTGATGTCTTCAATGGAGCAATTCATGAATTCGACAAAGAGACTCATCAGTAATTCAATCTACACTCAATACGTCATGCTTCAATGGAAAAAAATAACCAAATGGAACCAAATCTGGAAGAACAAAATGGATGCCCCACATTCTCTTAAGCAAAAGAGTAAAGAGAAAAGCCAATCGAACCGAGGGTTAAGTGACTTGCTCAACATGGAATGGGTAATCAGGTAGATGTAAGAGATGTCCCTAGTGAGCATCAATTCTGCTCAGAGCTACATCATATCAATACCTAATCCACCACTGAATAAATACCCACCCATGCAATTCTACAAGCAACTTGAGTACGAGAAAGGGGAGGAGGAGGAGGAAGACGAGGATGACGAGGAAAAAGGAGAAAAGTCGGCCCACAACTATGACTTCGACGACATACTCCTACTAGAACAACCATCAACTAGAGGGGTCAAATTTTGTAGCCCGATCCAATTTTTGGGGAGGCAGGACTCCAAGACAATTGCAGTTCGTTGGAAGGACTTGATATTGCGGAGGATCGATAGACATCTGATTCTGATTAAAATTGAACTTTTATTTAGTTTATTTTATTTTGGGGTTGTATAATTTGAATTTAAATGATTTTATGTTTTATTTTTTATTTAGTTTTTATAAAAAAAAATGTGTGTTTATTCTTGTAGGAACCCCAATTTAGGCGACACTACATTTTGGAGCTGAACTGGTATAAGGAGGACAACTAGACTATATTCAAGGAAATTTAAAGCTTAAATTGGGTAGTCTCTTTCTCCTATCTTTTGGATGCATATTAGGGACAATGTGTCAAATAAAGTTCGTGCGGGACAAAGAAAAAGGATTAATAGTGGGTAGAAAAGAATTTAGCACAATGATTAATTCTCCTACCAGTTTTGTGGTGTCTCGACACCAGGTGACTGTAACACCCCTAACCCATGTCTGTCACCGAAACAGGGTTACAAAGCATTACCAAAATTCACAGAAAAAATACAGTTAATTTATGTCATTTACTATTCATATCTGAGATTAATCGTGTCGTCCCTTGATTGAACCCTCGAGGCCTAATTTAAGCATTAGAAGTAAGTCGGGACTAAATCGGGAACTGAGGGAATTTTTTGCAAAATTTCAAGATTTTTCTTATATACAGTGTAACACCCCTTACTCGTATCCGACTCTGGGATACAGTATGAGGCATTACCTTACTAAAACACTTGTAAACATTCAACTCCAGCTCAATAAAATGCTTCCCAATTTAAAACTTTTTTTAAAACACCAACTTACGGTCCTTCATATAGGCCTACGAGGCCTAAAATGTAGTTTACAAACATCCCGGGACCATTTCAAGTACTTAGGAAAATTTCATCAAAAGCTACTAAAAACAGGGCACACGCTCATGTGGAAGGGCAACATGCGTGTGTGGCTTCTAAACATGGCCGTGCTGATGGCCCGTGTGGTACATACGGCCTAAGCAACTGGGGACACGCCCGTGTCTGACCTCTGTGTGGATTTATTTTCCAACTGCAACCTATAAGGGTTTTCACACGGCTTAGCACAAACCTGTGTCCATTACTCATGTCCTTCACACGGTTATAACATGCTCGTGATCTTAACCCGTGTAACTCTCTGACTCTGATGTCATCACACAATATAGGGCACACGGCCAAGGCACATGCCCGTGTACTCAGCTTGTGTCTCTTACACGGACATAACACGCCTATGTCGCGGCCCGTGTGTGAAGACCTTGGCATTCTGTTTCTGACGTCAGCAACCTTTTAGGGTCACAGGGCCGTGGCACACGCCCGTGTGTTAGGCCGTGTCCTTTCCATGGTTAAGACACACGGTCGTGTCTCAGCCAATGTGTTTACTAATGGGCATTTAATTCAACAAATTCAAGGTGCAGGGGACACATGACCTAACTACATACCCGTTGGCGGACCGTGTGTGCACACAGCCTAGACACTTGCCTGTGTGTCTACCCGTGTGGACAAAATAAGGCTATCTACCAAGCCATTTTGCCACCCTGTAACAAGTTAAACATATACCAAAGATAACAAGTCTCTAAGACTAAAAAAAAAAGCCATAATTTGGCAATCACACAACTCAAAATAATCAATCCAACCAACAATCATACAACTACCCTAATACTTGTATTCATCCATACCACATGCACTATCAAGAACAACCTTAACATTTTCATTTATCAACTTCCAATATTAGCCATCATTCATGGCATTACACAAAAAGAGTCAAACTCTAATGTAAGCCAACACATTTGGCCCAAAATAAACGACAATAATTTAAGTCTAGTTCCTACACATGCCATTTCTCAAAATGCTAAAAACTAACTATACTGAGAGCTTTGGATGATAGTGTGAACGAAGCTTCCAAGGAACTTTGATCCACGAGCTAGCTAGGCATCTCTATAAGAAAATGGAAAGGAGAGGGGTAAGCAATAAGCTTATTAAGTTACAAGTAAATAAGAGACAAAAAAATTACCATGCTAAGTCATGCTCTCAATACATCGTAATTTATGCTCTCAATACTTACTCGATTTCATCCATTTCTAATTATACAACATAAATGCGAGCTTACATTTCATACTTTCCATATGGGTACCTACATCACTCACAATATCGTCATTCTATCTCTCAATCTTAATACAAGTTTAAAATTTCTCGTTGAACCATTTAGAATACGAAAGGATATTCAATAAGCCTCAAACATAGGGTATCGAGTCGATGCCATGTAACGCCCCGAATTTTGGGCCTAGATGAATTTGGCTTTGGGCTTTGGGTCTCATAAATTTTTTAGTAAGCAAGAAAATGACAAGTGACATGTTGGCTTTAAGGTTTTAATAAATTTGGAGTGTCTAGGGGTGTTGAAGAAGTTCTGCGTCCGACCTTTGAGGTAAAGGAATTTTAATTTAATAATTAAAGGAACCTTGATGGCAAGTAGCTTGGCTTTTAAATAAATGGAGATAAAATAGGACACAAGCATGACTGTGGTGTAGTGGATAAGTTACGCCACTTAGGGTGTAGGAAGGTGGCGTTAGTGGCAAGCAAACGGATCCTAGGTTCAAGTGCTGGCTTGGTATTTTTAGGAATTTTATTTTTTCCTTTTAGATGGTTGGTAGTGGCGTGGAACTGGACTCTAAGAGAAGTGATGAGAAGAGAAATTTTTGGGAGGGATTGAGGAGCTTATCGTGGAGAAAAGTTAGGAGATTGGGATAGAAGAAGTGGTGGAGACGAATTGGCAATTAAGGGAAGGCAATTTCAGCTAGTATGTATATAGGTGCCAATTTTGGGGTTCTAGGCTAATGCCAAATTCTTTCTTCTTATTTTTTTGAAAACTACTTTTCTCTCCAAGTACCCAAAAGTCGAAAAACCCTTATTCTTTCCCTTTAAGTTTGTGCTGATTTCTTCCCTTCCTTTCTCATTAAACTCTTCTCTTTCTTGCTCCTAGTTCACCTTCTCTAAGTCGAATACTTTGTTGGCTGAACCTTCTCTGCGCCGCACCACTCCTCTTTTGGGCCCATTGCTTCTTGGGTAAGTGTTCTTGATATTAGTTGACCGAATGGTCATAGTTAAAGGAAAGGGGACTCCTGTTGGATACAAGTCACCTGTTATTCTAGTTTGAATAGTTAAGATTGGTGCAGATCTAGGAGTTGATCGTGGTCAGTGATTAAAGAATGAGCTGTTATAACTTGTCGCGCAAGGTAATGTGAAAGGTGAGGTTTCGATTTTGGTAAAAATATGTATTAAGCATGTGATTAATTGAAGGGTGATATTGATTGTAGGTTCGGAGATAAGGAAATCACAACACGCTTTATTACTAGGTGTGTACATACACTTCACACACAATAGATCGGCAAATCCCGAAATGTCGAAATGCCAAAATGCTGAAAAGCTGAAAGTTTGGCTACGGCAGTCTCGTGAGTGCGCGAACACTCGTATGAGGGTAACCGATATGATAGTAGAGGTCCCATGAGCAATCTCATGGACTTGGGTCACGTTTTGGCTAATCGAGCCAGAATGGGCCAAATGGGCCGATGGGCTTGTGGGCCAAAGTTAACAAAATTGATATGTTGATAATAAGTGATGAGTTGATAAAGTTTTTTGAATTGTTTGGAATGAATTAGGCCTGATAGGCCATATGGTTGTGATTGGGCCTAAAGGGCCATATAAATGCGATTGGGCCCGATGGGCTATATGAATGAATGAAAACATGAAGACCTACTAGGGTTTTATAATGGACCTTTTAGGCCTAGTTTCTAATGAATTCTCAAGCGCATAAAACTTAATTAATTTATCAAGCACGTCTGTGGACAAGTCATAAGGTTAGAGTGTGGCAATGGGCATATGCATGTCTAGGATTGGATCTAGGGAGAGCTTGGTACTTAAGCGGTCTTAATGACCCACCTCCTCTTCTCTGGAATCCTACCTGGTGCATAGTATCTGTTCACTTTAGCCAATGAGGACTTGTTGATGGGCCAAAGTTCGTAATTAAGACCCATATGTTAGTAAATTACTGAAATACCCCTGTAGGGTAGAATTACTGGAATACCCCTATAGGGTAGAATTACTGAATTACCCTTGTGTGTTATAAGTATGACTATATGCTATATGTTGCCCTCATGTGTTATGATGTTGCATGTGGGTGGGAATTATGATTGGAGGAAGTGTATATGAGGGTCGCAAGGTCGCTTGACGACTGTGGATCCAACGAAAGCTTTTAAGCCATGGGCAGCTCTACTGCAATGTTAGGTAGTACCGCAAATGGTGCTACCCTTGATGTGTATCGGATGGGTGGGTCGATGTAGTCACCCCCACAAAATGTGATTTGGTTAGATGGAGATGTTGTGTATCGGTTGGATGGGGTCGGAATTGCATTATTGCATTATTACATACATGATTACTCTAAATGCCATTATTGTATTGGGCTCAGGCCCAAGATGATTTGTGTTGCATGATATAAATATTGTTGCTGAGGGTTGTACACACTGAGTTTTGAAACTCACTCCCTCTTTTATTTTTCTCAAGCGAGCTTTAGTAGGCGGTTCGACGGATGGAGGGACTCGGAGGTGGCCAACTAGCAAGACAACTTAGACTTGATTCTTTTTCTTTATTAAGAGTTCTAGTATTTTAATTATCTAAGTCTGGATTGTAATAAGGCCTTTCCTCTGATTACCATTTCAAAATTTGGACTATCACTTTTATTATGTTTATTATTTTGGTAACATGGGCTTATTTCTTTCTAAAGCTATATATCAAGTTTCTTAGAAATCATCTATTGTTTTCAAATGGAGCTTCTGCTGTTAAAGGGAATTTTTCGAAGTAACTTTTAACTTATAACAAAGAGATAGCTTTTGAGTACATCTCGTTTTGAAAACAAATACGAACCGGGATTTTACTTTAATTCCTTTTAGAAGGGTTTTCAATGAAAACAAGGTTTTCACAAAAACATTTCAATGTGACACGCTGGATTTGGGCCTAACTTCTAGGCCAGATTTATGGTGTTACATGCCATGTCCCAGACATGGTCTTACACTAGCACACATATCAAGTCGACGCCATGTCCCAGACATGGTCTTACAATGACTCTCAATGTATCGAGGCCGATGCCATGTTCCAGACATGGTCTTACACTGGCTATCCTTTATCCGTGCCGATGCCATGTCCCAGACTTGGTCTTACACTAACATCTATCCAAGATGATGCCATGTCCCAGGCATGGTCTTACACTAGCACTCATATCAACGCCTATGCCATGTCCCAGACATGGTCTTACACTGGCTATCACATATCCGTGTCAATGCCTATACCAAGCCCACGAAAACGCTCTTGGAGGCCTCTACAGTCTGTCGCCCATGACTGGTGGGCTCGGTTTGCCCCACGAGTGTTCTTACACTTGCGAGGAACTTCAGCATTTCAGCTTTTGCTGATTCACAGTAAAATAGGGTGAGTTTACACACCTTTATCCTGTGTTTGACAGTAACAATATTGGGTGTATGCTTACACACTTGATTACGAATCGAGTAGATTAACCCACGAGCGATCAACCTACATTCACCCAAACAACAGTTAATCCTCCAATTTGCTAACACCAAATCCTCAAATCACTACCAACACTTACCTTGACCGAAGGATAAGAGACATATTTCCCCTTAAATCACTAGATAAAAAAATTGCACCTTCCTTCACGACTTACTGCGCATAAAATGGATTTCATTAGCACTAAATGTTTACTACAAGGCTTGAATTGATAACCAAAGTCTAAAGAATTAGAATTAGAGTGGATTGGGTATTCGACCAATACTATCAAAACAAAACAATCCCCTTACCTCACAGTATTTGGCTAAGAATCACTTGAAGAATTAATCGGAGACGTGTGGAGAAACAAGGCAATCGATGCTCCACTGATTGTTAAAGACTATCATCAAAAAGGTTTTGGAGTACAAGATAAGATTTATGATCTTCAGTTAATATTGAAAGAAAAATAGAGAATAAAAGAGAGGGAAAAAGAGAGTGTAGTATTCGGTTTACCCAACTATTATGACCCAACGAAAGAATCGTCGCCCACTACCAAAACCGACTAGCACCACAGAGAAAGAGTCGACCACTCATTCAAAAAGGAAGAGAATAGAATGTTGAGAAGAAAAGCAAGAAAGGTTCGGCTATTTCTTTAGGAAAAAAGGAAGAGAGGCGAAAACAGAAATGATCAAGAGGTGGTATATTCGGCCAATGTTAAGGAAAGATGTAGGAGAAATAAGAGAAGAAGAATGAATTCAGCAAAAAGGAGAATATGAAATTGAGAAGAGTAGGGAAAGGATTTCGATAAATGGACACCCTCGGCAAAAAGGAAACTAGCAGAGAAAAGGAACCCGAAAGGTACAAAAGGAACTCGACTCGCCGAGAATTGACCAAAACGTGATTCTAAGTTGTCAGAAAAAAGAAAAACATAACAAAAATTGTTAAACAAGAAAACCGAACAAGCAATACACTCAAAAGAACTCTCTGCCAAAATTCTAAGTGCTCCCATTCCCAATTCGGCACTACCACTTCCCATACACCCAAACTCCTAATTTTTCTCCACAACTCCCTCCATAATCCTCTCCTCAATTTACTCCACCATCCCATTCAAATTCAGTTCAAACACTCATGACCAATTCAACCTCAGAGTTCTAGTCCAGCTCCAAAACCTCCCCAACTCAAGTAGCAAGATAAACATATTATTGCGTATGCCCCACCTTGAACCTCAGACCCCCTTGCCACACTTGTAGCATTATAACCACTACACGATTAGACTTTTTGTGACTTAAAATATGCGCAATAATTTATAAAGCCTATGCGCCAGTGTCTAAATACCTTTAAGAGCAAAAACTAAAAATTTGGCCAAAGCCAAGGCTTGAACCTAGGCTTCTCAAATGCTCCCAAACACACCCAAATCACCTAGCCAGCACGCCAAACATGCATTTTATGTCAAAACATGCAAAATTACAACCCCTATATTTTGGGGCGTTACAAATCATCATTATCAATTCTTGCTCAGTAACGTTCTCATACATACTCGGTTCATAATTTATTATTTTATGACAAAACAATGATTCCATGCATAATTGTAGTATTGTTGTATTATTTACCTATAACTTACCTCGATATACAAAATGTGATTTAACTTTCAATTACTCCGTTTGCTTGGCCTTCCCTTGTCTAGGTTTGGATTTCTCACTTCTTGATCTAAAATAACAAAATTTCACTATTTTAATCACTATATTAATCTAAACAATTCAAGGTTCATAAATTGGCAAAATAACCATTTTGCCCTTAAACTTTGGCAAAATGATCATTTTACCCATAGACTCATAAATTGATTTTTATCGAATTTCCTTACTAAACAAGTCTAACTGAATTATTTTCACTCTTATGACAGCTCAAGATTTTCACTATTTCACGCATTTACTACAAAATTTATCCATTTTTCAACTAAGTCCAATTTAGGTGTTTTTCCATGAACACCCTTTCACAAAAGTTGTTTCTTTAACAATTAGGACTTATTTTCTTCCATAAAAATCTAGCAAACAACATTTATACATTCATGAAAAAACTTTAAACTTTCAACCATTTTGCAAATTAGTCCCCTCAATAGGTAGTCCATGCTATAAGGGTTCCAAAAAAGTAAAAATCATCAAGAAAGACCATCAAATTGACTTACTTGTGAGGGTGATAAGTTGCTAAAATTTTGAAGCTTTCAAACCCTTATTCTTGCTAATATTTTTGGTGTATGTGGAGAAGAAATGAAGAAGATGAAAGCTAGACTAATAGGCTATTATTTTATCCCAATTTGGTCACCTAAATTTGACCAAATTTCTAATTTCTTTTATTCTTGTCTCATGGCCGGCCACACTAATAGGAAGGGGTCTATTTGCCCATTAAACCCTCCAAATTTTGATTCTCTAACTATTTAACACAATTTAGTAACAAATCACAACTTTTGCCCTTTATGCGATTTAGTCATTTTTCGAAATTAAGCTCACAATTGCTAACCGGTTCTTCACTGTAGGTCATATCTGGACTTATCTCAATCTCTGCCGGTGAAATCAAGTGCAAAGGGTCAGAGCGGTAGCAACGTAGCATCGATACATGGTAGACATCATGGATTTTCTCTAACTCACGAGGCAAGGCCAACCAATATGCCACTGGTCCAATTCTGTCAATCACCTCATAGGGTCCAATCAAGCGTGGACTCAACTTGCCTTTCCTACTGAATCTGAGGAATTTCTTCCACAGGGAAACTTTCAAGAACACTTTATCCCTGTAACGTCCCCACGCCCAAAACCGTCACCGGAGTCGAGCTTGAGGCGTCACTAAACGTAATTTATCATTTTAAACAACTTTAGAAAAACTATTTTCATTTTCGGAATAAACTATCTCCTGCGTCATGGTCGCTCGAAAAATCATATCTCGAGTTACGAAACTCGAAATCAAGATCCGTAAATTTTCCCTGAATTTAGACTCATATATCTATTAACTAATTTTTTTCTAGAATTTTTGGCTGGGCCGATTAGTACAGTTTATTAGTTAAAGTTGCCCCTGTTTCAGAACTTGACTGTACTGACCTCTGTTTACTACGGACCACTTTTCTCTCTGTAAAAAACTCATATAATTGTGCCGTTTATCTCTCTTAAAACTAGATTCAATAAGGATTCTAAGCATATAAAATACACCTCCTAATTATTTTTGTACAATTTATGGTGAATTTTCAAAATTAGAACAGGGGATCCAGAAATCGTTCTGGCCCTGTCTCACTAAAACTCAAATATCTCCTAACGTGTAACTCCTTTACCTATTTTTCTTCTTCCATATGAAAGTAGACACAATAAGCTTCAATTTCATAACTAATACATTACCAAATTCGATTTCTATGATTTTTAGTGAATTTTCAAACTCACGTCAGTGTTGCTGCAATGTTCTGTTTTATGGCTAGTTCCATTTTCATAAAAGCTTCCATGTACTAATTAATCTATTATTCTTTCATGACATCAAACATAACCTATATTGGCCATTTCAATGACTCATCATTGTCAAGCATTTCCTCAACCAAACACTACCATATCACAAGATTATTTACACATAGTAGGTATATTGCTATACATGCCATTCTAAGTTCTATAAGCCGTTTACCAAAAAGTCCTTCGGATAGTGTGATCGAGTCTTCGACCTATCCCGATTCTCGAGCCGGCTTGTCCAAAACTACAATGAATAAAAAGGAGGGAGTAAGCATAAATGCTTAGTAAGTTCACATGCAAATAACAAGTAACATAACAAAGTCATTATGCCAAACAACATTAACATGGCATCACCAAACATATGTCACCATTCTAATCATCATACTTCATCTTACCACATCTTTGTTGTTGTGTCGAATTTCAACCCGAGGGTTAAGTACATACCTGTCCAATGTGGCCATTTCTCAACATTACTGAATTGTCACTTACACCTTGAGTATTCTTCCATTCCGCTAGAATTTTACCCGTTGAACACATCGGAATATAACTCGGATACACGGATCATTTGCACATAAGTGCCAGATATGTAATCAATCAATCATGTAACCCGCCCATAAGCGAACTCGGACTCAACTCAACGAGCTCGGGCGTTCGCATCCATAAGTGAACTCGGACTCAACTCAACGAGCTCGGATGCCTAGTTACATCTCACGAACTCGGACTCAACTCAACGAGTTCGGACATTTGCATCCATAAGTGAACTCGGACTCAACTCAACGAGTTCGGATGCCCAACCATCCTAGTGACATGTCACTTGTATCCTAATCTATTCCTAAGGTTCAAACGGGATTTTCCCTCAAATTTCACCTTTTTGGCCATCTTCCTCGGAATGTCAGTACAAATAATCGCTAGCATTTCATGCTTATCAAGCTAATTACATACCTTGCATACCAATAAATAATAATTCACAAGGCATAATATTTCATGATAGTAAGTACCAATCATATAAGTAACATTAAATTACTTAAAATAACAATTATGTTACATTATTTACATATGAACTTACCTTAGTACCAAAATACAACGATTTTGCAATTTAGTCCGTAATCTTTTCTTTTCCCCGATTGAGGTCGATTCCACGTCTTTCTTGATCTAAAATAACACATTTAGCTTGTTTAATATTCACATTTTAAAATTAGACCTTAATTCAAATTTTGGAAAAATTACAATTTTGCCCCTAAACTTTTGCATATTTACACTTTTGCCCCAAAGCTCGGAAATTTACTTTATCACAAATTCTTATGTTTTAAGACATGCTGATCATTTATTTACCATTAGAATTCTCAAATTCCCACTAAAACACATACTTATGAACAATATGTATTTTTACCGATTAAGCCGTTTTACTCGTTTTTGCTCAAAACCGAGTAGCACAAGTTGTCTAACATAATTTAAAACCTCATATTCTATCATAAAACATCAAAATACACAAATTTCACCTATGGGTATTTTTCCAAATGTGAACCCTAACTTAAAATAATGCTAACATAAGCTTTATCAAGCTACCGGGATCTCAAAAACGTAAAAATCTTTAAAAACGGGGCTTAGATGCACTTACTATGAAGCTTGAAAGTTGAAGAAACCCTAGCTATGGAGAGAGCAAGTTTCGGCAGCAACCAAATGAAGATGATAACAATTTTGTGTTATTTTTTTCCCTTTTAATTCATGTTAATAACCAAATGACCAAAATACCCCTCCTTACTAAACTTTCAAAAATTCCTCCCATGTCCTAATTTGTCCATGAACTTAAAATTGGTCTAATTACCATTTAAGACCTCCTAATTAATATTTCAAAGCAATTTCATACTAAAAACTTCTAGAATGCAAGTTTTGCAACTTATTCGATTTAATCCCTAACTCCAAATTAAGCACTGTACGCTTAGAATTTCTTCACGAAATTTTCACACCATCATAAAATCATATCATAAACATCAAAATAATTATAATATAATTATTTCTACCTCGGATTTGTGGTCACGAAACCACTATTCCGATTAGGCCCTAATTCGGGATATTACAACTCTCCCCCCCTTTTAAGGATTTTCGTCCTCGAAAATCTTACCGGTAAACAGATGTGGGTATTGTTTTCTCATAGTTTCCTCGGGTTCCCATGTAGCCTCTTCTATCCCATGCTTTTGCCACAACACTTTCACAAGAGCAATACTTTTGTTTCTTAGTTGTTTGACCTCTCGAGCTAAAACTTTTATCGGTTCTTCTTCATAGGTCATATCTGGTCGTAATTCAATTTCTGTCGGTGAAATTATATGCGAAGGATCCGAGCGATACCGACGTAACATAGATACATGGAACACGTCATGAATTTTCTCTAACTCAGATGGTAATGCTAACCGATAAGCTACCGGTCCAACTCTTTCAGTTATTTCATACGGCCCGATAAAACGCGGACTTAACTTACCCTTCTGTCCAAATCTGAGGACTTTCTTCCACGGAGACACCTTTAAAAATACCTTATCACCAACTTGAAACTCGATTTCTTTTCGTTTCAAATCTGCATAAGATTTCTGTCTATCCGAAGCAGCTTTCAAACAATCTCGAATTACCTTCACTTTTTCTTCGGTTTCTTTTATTAAATCAACCCCATAGATCTGATTTTCCTTGAGTTCGGTCCAATACAAAGGCGTCCGACACTTACGACCATACAATGCTTCATAAGGTGCCATTTTCAAACTCGTCTGATAACTGTTATTGTAAGCAAATTCCACCAACGGTAAATATCTCTCCCAACTTCCTTGGAATTCTAATACACAACATCGAAGCATGTCTTCAAGAATCTGAATTACTCTTTCTGATTGCCCATCAGTTTGTGGATGAAAAGCAGTACTGAAATTTAACCTTGTACCTAACGCCTCTTGTAACTTTTGCCAAAACCGCGAAGTAAATCTCGGGTCTCTATCTGAAATGATTGACAATGGTATTCCATGTAGTCTAACAATTTCTCTAACATACAATTCAGCTAACTTGTTAAGAGAATAATCCGTACGTACCGGAATGAAATGAGCCGATTTAGTTAATCTGTCAACTATTACCCAAATGGTATCCTTCTTTCCTGGAGTCAACGGCAACCCTGAAACAAAATCCATAGTAATCCGATCCCATTTCCATTCAGGAACCATAATAGGCTGAAGTAATCCTGAAGGCACTTGGTGTTCAGCTTTCACCTGTTGACAAATTAAGCATTTGGACACAAATTCTGATATATCTCTTTTCATTCCATTCCACCAATACATTTTCTTCAAATCATTATACATTTTCGTACTACCTGGATGAACTGTCAAATAACTACCATGTGCTTCCTGCAAAATCTTTTGAATTAATTCTCCGTTCCTCGGTACACAAATTCGATCTTTAAACATCAAGCAACCATCAGGACCGATTCTGAAGTCTGACTCTGTATCAACCTCACATTGCTTTCTTTTGGCTTGTAAGTCTTCATCACTTTTCTGAGCTTCACAAATCTCTTGTAAAAACATCGGTCTTACTTTTAGTTCGGCCAGAATGGAACCATCATCTGACATTTCTAATTGAGCGTTCATAACTTTTAAAGCAAACAACAGTTTTCTACTCAAAGCATCAGCAACTACATTTGCTTTTCCTGGATGGTAATCAATCACAAGCTCGTAATCTTTTAATAACTCCAACCATCTTCGCTGTCTCAAATTCAAGTCCTTTTGTGACATCAAGTATTTAAGACTTTTGTGATCGGTATATACCCGACATTTCTCACCATACAAGTAATGTCACCAAATCTTCAAAGCAAACACCACTGCAGCCAACTCTAAATCATGAGTAGGATAATTCCTCTCGTGAGGTTTTAACTGCCTCGAAGCATAAGCCACAACCTTTCCTTCTTGCATCAATACACATCCCAAACCATTTAGAGAAGCATCGCTATATACCACAAATTCTTTACCTGACTCGGGCTGTACTAACACTGGTGCCTCTGTTAATAACTTTTTCAATTCTTCGAAACTTTGTTGACATTCTTCCGTCCACTCAAATTTAACATCTTTTCGAAGTAATCTAGTCATAGGAGCGGCAATTATAGAAAATCCATTCACAAACCGTCGATAATATCCGGCTAGCCCCAAGAAACTTCTAACTTCGGTTATATTCTTCGGTGGCTTCCAATCAACAATAGCTGAAATTTTACTGGGATCAACCCGTATACCATCACCCGAAACAATATGACCCAAAAATCCTACTTCCCGAAGCCAAAATTCACTTTTACTAAACTTGGCATATAACTGCTTGTCTCGCAAAGTTTGCAAAACTATCCTCAAGTGTTCAGCATGCTCTGTCTCATCTTTCGAATAAATCAAGATATCATCTATAAATACCACAACAAACTTGTCCAAGTATGGCCGAAATATTCGATTCATCAAATCCATAAACACGGCAGGAGCATTTGTTAATCCAAACGGCATAACTAAAAATTCATAATGACCGTACCTTGTTCCAAAAGCAGTTTTAGGCACATCCGACTCTTTTACCCGCAGCTGATAATACCCAGATCTCAAATCAATTTTTGAAAACCATGTTGCTCCTTTCAGCTGATCAAACAAATCATCAATTCTTGGCAACGGATACTTGTTTTTAATTGTCACTTTGTTTAATTGCCGATAGTCTACACACAATCTCATCGAACCATCTTTCTTTCTCACAAACAACACCGGAGCACCCCAAGGCGAAAAACTCGGTCTCACAAAGCCTTTGTCTGTCAACTCTTGCAACTGCGACTTTAATTCTTTCAACTCTGTTGGTGCCATTCTATACGGAGCAATCGAGATCGGAGCTGTTCCCGGCATCAAATCAATACCAAACTCTACTTCTCTAACTGGGGGCGAACCCGGCAATTCTTCAGGAAATACATCTGGGAATTCACATACAATCGGCACTGATTCCACTTCCTTTTCAATTTCCTTTGTATTCAACACATATGCTAAATAGGCTTCATAACCTTTTCTCAAATATCTCTGAGCTGCCATTGAAGAAATTACACTAGACAATGCCTCTGATTTATCTGATTCAACCCGCAGAGTTTCGCCACTTTCACACTTTAGCTCAATAACTTTCTGTTTACAATTTACTATGGCATCATGCAATGTCAGCCAGTCCATACCCAAAATAACATCAAACTCATCAAACGGCAACAACATCAAGTTGGCCGGAAAGTAATAACCCCGAATCATTAAAGGACATTTCTTGCATACTTTATCAACTATAACACATTTGCCTAACGGGTTTGACACTTTAATCATAAATTCTGTATTCTCAACAGGTATATTCATGCTAGACACCAATTTCATGCATACATATGAGTGAGTAGAACCGGGATCAATTAAAGCAGTAACATTAACATCATAGAGAGAAAATATACCGGTGATCACATCGGGTGAGGAAGCATCTTCACGAGCTTTAATAGCATAAGTTCTAGCCGGAGCCCTTCCTTCAGATCTAACTGCTGCATCTCTGGCTACATTCTTGCTACTTGCCTCGCTCCCAGCTTTTCTTGGATACCTTCCTCGCGAATCTGCACCACTAGCTTTTGTATTCTGAAATTTTTCTTTTTCAATTCTCTCTGGGCAGTCTCTAATAAAATGATCCGGAGAACCACACCGGAAACATTCGTTTGCTCTACACGGACCAAAATGATTTCTGCCACACCGCTGACATTCGGGTTTAACAAATCTCGTGTTCCCTACACTGGCTGTCGAAGTAGTTTGGGACTTTGGACCCACATTTTGCTTCTTAAAATTCCCATAGGATTGTCCAGCTGAAACTTGGGAACGAGGATTCATATTTCTTGACTTTCCGGATTGCTGTGAGGGTGCATTTGTCATTGGTCTTTTCTTCCAATTTCGTGTTTCAGATTCTGCCTTTTTCTTCTCTTTAAGTAATTCTTCAGCCTTGCAAGCTCGATCGACAAGTACCACCATTTCCTTTAATTCAAGAATCCCAACAAATACTTTAATTTCTTCATTGAGCCCGTCTTCAAAGCGCCTACACATCTTGGCCTCGGTAGGAACATATTCTCTAGCATACTTACTCAGTCTGACGAACTCTCTTTCATATTCAGTGACTGTCATACTACCTTGCTTTAGCTCAAGAAACTCTTTACGCTTCTGATCAATAAATCTTTCACTGATGTATTTCTTCCGGAACTCATCTTGAAAGAATTCCCAAGTTACCCTCTCTTTCGGTACCACGGAAATCAGTGTCTTCCACCAATTATATGCTGAATCTCTCAACAAAGATATAGCACATTTCAAACATTCCTCAGGTGTGCAGGACAATTCATCAAATACCCGGGTAGAATTCTCAAGCCAGAACTCTGCTTTTTCTGCATCATCATCTACATTAGCTCTGAATTCTTCGGCCCCGAGCTTACGAATTTTATCAACTGGAGTTCTTTGGAATTTCATCGTACCCACATCTAGAGACATCTGGGGCACAGGTTGAGGAATTGGGGGAGGTGGGGGAGGTCGTACATTCAGGTTCGTACGAACGAACTCCGTGTACCATGCACTCATCATTTGGAGAAAGGCTTCTCGATCCCTTTCTCCTCCCTGACCAACAGTAGGTGGTGGGTTTTCAGTCGGCGCTGCCCCTTCAGCCGGAGCTGGCGCATTACTCTCTACTTCATCAGCCACAGCTGGATTGGGATCCATTTACTATAAAAAAAATCATTTAAAAGGTCAGAAGTCGTCACACTATCACAATATACACATATGGCATGTATAGCAAAATCCGTACATAAAACACGTTAGTCCGAGAACCGACTAAACCTGCTCTGATACCACCAAATGTAACGTCCCCACGCCCAAAACCGTCACCGGAGTCGAGCTTGAGGCGTCACTAAACGTAATTTATCATTTTAAACAACTTTAGAAAAACTATTTTCATTTTCGGAATAAACTATCTCCTGCGTCATGGTCGCTCGAAAAATCATATCTCGAGTTACGAAACTCGAAATCAAGATCCGTAAATTTTCCCTGAATTTAGACTCATATATCTATTCACTAATTTTTTTCTAGAATTTTTGGCTGGGCCGATTAGTACAGTTTATTAGTTAAAGTTGCCCCTGTTTCAGAACTTGACTGTACTGACCTCTGTTTACTACGGACCACTTTTCTCTCTGTAAAAAACTCATATAATTGTGCCGTTTATCTCTCTTAAAACTAGATTCAATAAGGATTCTAAGCATATAAAATACACCTCCTAATTATTTTTGTACAATTTATGGTGAATTTTCAAAATTAGAACAGGGGATCCAGAAATCGTTCTGGCCCTGTCTCACTAAAACTCAAATATCTCCTAACGTGTAACTCCTTTACCTATTTTGCTTCTTCCATATGAAAGTAGACACAATAAGCTTCAATTTCATAACTAATACATTACCAAATTCGATTTCTATGATTTTTAGTGAATTTTCAAACTCACGTCAGTGTTGCTGCAATGTTCTGTTTTATGGCTAGTTCCATTTTCATAAAAGCTTCCATGTACTAATTAATCTATTATTCTTTCATGACATCAAACATAACCTATATTGGCCATTTCAATGACTCATCATTGTCAAGCATTTCCTCAACCAAACACTACCATATCACAAGATTATTTACACATAGTAGGTATATTGCTATACATGCCATTCTAAGTTCTATAAGCCGTTTACCAAAAAGTCCTTCGGATAGTGTGATCGAGTCTTCGACCTATCCCGATTCTCGAGCCGGCTTGTCCAAAACTACAATGAATAAAAAGGAGGGAGTAAGCATAAATGCTTAGTAAGTTCACATGCAAATAACAAGTAACATAACAAAGTCATTATGCCAAACAACATTAACATGGCATCACCAAACATATGTCACCATTCTAATCATCATACTTCATCTTACCACATCTTTGTTGTTGTGTCGAATTTCAACCCGAGGGTTAAGTACATACCTGTCCAATGTGGCCATTTCTCAACATTACTGAATTGTCACTTACACCTTGAGTATTCTTCCATTCCGCTAGAATTTTACCCGTTGAACACATCGGAATATAACTCGGATACACGGATCATTTGCACATAAGTGCCAGATATGTAATCAATCAATCATGTAACCCGCCCATAAGCGAACTCGGACTCAACTCAACGAGCTCGGGCGTTCGCATCCATAAGTGAACTCGGACCCAACTCAACGAGCTCGGATGCCTAGTTACATCTCACGAACTCGGACTCAACTCAACGAGTTCGGACATTTGCATCCATAAGTGAACTCGGACTCAACTCAACGAGTTCGGATGCCCAACCATCCTAGTGACATGTCACTTGTATCCTAATCTATTCCTAAGGTTCAAACGGGATTTTCCCTCAAATTTCACCTTTTTGGCCATCTTCCTCGGAATGTCAGTACAAATAATCGCTAGCATTTCATGCTTATCAAGCTAATTACATACCTTGCATACCAATAAATAATAATTCACAAGGCATAATATTTCATGATAGTAAGTACCAATCATATAAGTAACATTAAATTACTTAAAATAACAATTATGTTACATTATTTACATATGAACTTACCTTAGTACCAAAATACAACGATTTTGCAATTTAGTCCGTAATCTTTTCTTTTCCCCGATTGAGGTCGATTCCACGTCTTTCTTGATCTAAAATAACACATTTAGCTTGTTTAATATTCACATTTTAAAATTAGACCTTAATTCAAATTTTGGAAAAATTACAATTTTGCCCCTAAACTTTTGCATATTTACACTTTTGCCCCAAAGCTCGGAAATTTACTTTATCACAAATTCTTATGTTTTAAGACATGCTGATCATTTATTTACCATTAGAATTCTCAAATTCCCACTAAAACACATACTTATGAACAATATGTATTTTTACCGATTAAGCCGTTTTACTCGTTTTTGCTCAAAACCGAGTAGCACAAGTTGTCTAACATAATTTAAAACCTCATATTCTATCATAAAACATCAAAATACACAAATTTCACCTATGGGTATTTTTCCAAATGTGAACCCTAACTTAAAATAATGCTAACATAAGCTTTATCAAGCTACCGGGATCTCAAAAACGTAAAAATCTTTAAAAACGGGGCTTAGATGCACTTACTATGAAGCTTGAAAGTTGAAGAAACCCTAGCTATGGAGAGAGCAAGTTTCGGCAGCAACCAAATGAAGATGATAACAATTTTGTGTTATTTTTTTCCCTTTTAATTCATGTTAATAACCAAATGACCAAAATACCCCTCCTTACTAAACTTTCAAAAATTCCTCCCATGTCCTAATTTGTCCATGAACTTAAAATTGGTCTAATTACCATTTAAGACCTCCTAATTAATATTTCAAAGCAATTTCATACTAAAAACTTCTAGAATGCAAGTTTTGCAACTTATTCGATTTAATCCCTAACTCCAAATTAAGCACTGTACGCTTAGAATTTCTTCACGAAATTTTCACACCATCATAAAATCATATCATAAACATCAAAATAATTATAATATAATTATTTCTACCTCGGATTTGTGGTCACGAAACCACTATTCCGATTAGGCCCTAATTCGGGATATTACAACTCTCCCCCCCTTTTAAGGATTTTCGTCCTCGAAAATCTTACCGGTAAACAGATGTGGGTATTGTTTTCTCATAGTTTCCTCGGGTTCCCATGTAGCCTCTTCTATCCCATGCTTTTGCCACAACACTTTCACAAGAGCAATACTTTTGTTTCTTAGTTGTTTGACCTCTCGAGCTAAAACTTTTATCGGTTCTTCTTCATAGGTCATATCTGGTCGTAATTCAATTTCTGTCGGTGAAATTATATGCGAAGGATCCGAGCGATACCGACGTAACATAGATACATGGAACACGTCATGAATTTTCTCTAACTCAGATGGTAATGCTAACCGATAAGCTACCGGTCCAACTCTTTCAGTTATTTCATACGGCCCGATAAAACGCGGACTTAACTTACCCTTCTGTCCAAATCTGAGGACTTTCTTCCACGGAGACACCTTTAAAAATACCTTATCACCAACTTGAAACTCGATTTCTTTTCGTTTCAAATCTGCATAAGATTTCTGTCTATCCGAAGCAGCTTTCAAACAATCTCGAATTACCTTCACTTTTTCTTCGGTTTCTTTTATTAAATCAACCCCATAGATCTGATTTTCCTTGAGTTCGGTCCAATACAAAGGCGTCCGACACTTACGACCATACAATGCTTCATAAGGTGCCATTTTCAAACTCGTCTGATAACTGTTATTGTAAGCAAATTCCACCAACGGTAAATATCTCTCCCAACTTCCTTGGAATTCTAATACACAACATCGAAGCATGTCTTCAAGAATCTGAATTACTCTTTCTGATTGCCCATCAGTTTGTGGATGAAAAGCAGTACTGAAATTTAACCTTGTACCTAACGCCTCTTGTAACTTTTGCCAAAACCGCGAAGTAAATCTCGGGTCTCTATCTGAAATGATTGACAATGGTATTCCATGTAGTCTAACAATTTCTCTAACATACAATTCAGCTAACTTGTTAAGAGAATAATCCGTACGTACCGGAATGAAATGAGCCGATTTAGTTAATCTGTCAACTATTACCCAAATGGTATCCTTCTTTCCTGGAGTCAACGGCAACCCTGAAACAAAATCCATAGTAATCCGATCCCATTTCCATTCAGGAACCATAATAGGCTGAAGTAATCCTGAAGGCACTTGGTGTTCAGCTTTCACCTGTTGACAAATTAAGCATTTGGACACAAATTCTGATATATCTCTTTTCATTCCATTCCACCAATACATTTTCTTCAAATCATTATACATTTTCGTACTACCTGGATGAACTGTCAAATAACTACCATGTGCTTCCTGCAAAATCTTTTGAATTAATTCTCCGTTCCTCGGTACACAAATTCGATCTTTAAACATCAAGCAACCATCAGGACCGATTCTGAAGTCTGACTCTGTATCAACCTCACATTGCTTTCTTTTGGCTTGTAAGTCTTCATCACTTTTCTGAGCTTCACAAATCTCTTGTAAAAACATCGGTCTTACTTTTAGTTCGGCCAGAATGGAACCATCATCTGACATTTCTAATTGAGCGTTCATAACTTTTAAAGCAAACAACAGTTTTCTACTCAAAGCATCAGCAACTACATTTGCTTTTCCTGGATGGTAATCAATCACAAGCTCGTAATCTTTTAATAACTCCAACCATCTTCGCTGTCTCAAATTCAAGTCCTTTTGTGACATCAAGTATTTAAGACTTTTGTGATCGGTATATACCCGACATTTCTCACCATACAAGTAATGTCACCAAATCTTCAAAGCAAACACCACTGCAGCCAACTCTAAATCATGAGTAGGATAATTCCTCTCGTGAGGTTTTAACTGCCTCGAAGCATAAGCCACAACCTTTCCTTCTTGCATCAATACACATCCCAAACCATTTAGAGAAGCATCGCTATATACCACAAATTCTTTACCTGACTCGGGCTGTACTAACACTGGTGCCTCTGTTAATAACTTTTTCAATTCTTCGAAACTTTGTTGACATTCTTCCGTCCACTCAAATTTAACATCTTTTCGAAGTAATCTAGTCATAGGAGCGGCAATTATAGAAAATCCATTCACAAACCGTCGATAATATCCGGCTAGCCCCAAGAAACTTCTAACTTCGGTTATATTCTTCGGTGGCTTCCAATCAACAATAGCTGAAATTTTACTGGGATCAACCCGTATACCATCACCCGAAACAATATGACCCAAAAATCCTACTTCCCGAAGCCAAAATTCACTTTTACTAAACTTGGCATATAACTGCTTGTCTCGCAAAGTTTGCAAAACTATCCTCAAGTGTTCAGCATGCTCTGTCTCATCTTTCGAATAAATCAAGATATCATCTATAAATACCACAACAAACTTGTCCAAGTATGGCCGAAATATTCGATTCATCAAATCCATAAACACGGCAGGAGCATTTGTTAATCCAAACGGCATAACTAAAAATTCATAATGACCGTACCTTGTTCCAAAAGCAGTTTTAGGCACATCCGACTCTTTTACCCGCAGCTGATAATACCCAGATCTCAAATCAATTTTTGAAAACCATGTTGCTCCTTTCAGCTGATCAAACAAATCATCAATTCTTGGCAACGGATACTTGTTTTTAATTGTCACTTTGTTTAATTGCCGATAGTCTACACACAATCTCATCGAACCATCTTTCTTTCTCACAAACAACACCGGAGCACCCCAAGGCGAAAAACTCGGTCTCACAAAGCCTTTGTCTGTCAACTCTTGCAACTGCGACTTTAATTCTTTCAACTCTGTTGGTGCCATTCTATACGGAGCAATCGAGATCGGAGCTGTTCCCGGCATCAAATCAATACCAAACTCTACTTCTCTAACTGGGGGCGAACCCGGCAATTCTTCAGGAAATACATCTGGGAATTCACATACAATCGGCACTGATTCCACTTCCTTTTCAATTTCCTTTGTATTCAACACATATGCTAAATAGGCTTCATAACCTTTTCTCAAATATCTCTGAGCTGCCATTGAAGAAATTACACTAGACAATGCCTCTGATTTATCTGATTCAACCCGCAGAGTTTCGCCACTTTCACACTTTAGCTCAATAACTTTCTGTTTACAATTTACTATGGCATCATGCAATGTCAGCCAGTCCATACCCAAAATAACATCAAACTCATCAAACGGCAACAACATCAAGTTGGCCGGAAAGTAATAACCCCGAATCATTAAAGGACATTTCTTGCATACTTTATCAACTATAACACATTTGCCTAACGGGTTTGACACTTTAATCATAAATTCTGTATTCTCAACAGGTATATTCATGCTAGACACCAATTTCATGCATACATATGAGTGAGTAGAACCGGGATCAATTAAAGCAGTAACATTAACATCATAGAGAGAAAATATACCGGTGATCACATCGGGTGAGGAAGCATCTTCACGAGCTTTAATAGCATAAGTTCTAGCCGGAGCCCTTCCTTCAGATCTAACTGCTGCATCTCTGGCTACATTCTTGCTACTTGCCTCGCTCCCAGCTTTTCTTGGATACCTTCCTCGCGAATCTGCACCACTAGCTTTTGTATTCTGAAATTTTTCTTTTTCAATTCTCTCTGGGCAGTCTCTAATAAAATGATCCGGAGAACCACACCGGAAACATTCGTTTGCTCTACACGGACCAAAATGATTTCTGCCACACCGCTGACATTCGGGTTTAACAAATCTCGTGTTCCCTACACTGGCTGTCGAAGTAGTTTGGGACTTTGGACCCACATTTTGCTTCTTAAAATTCCCATAGGATTGTCCAGCTGAAACTTGGGAACGAGGATTCATATTTCTTGACTTTCCGGATTGCTGTGAGGGTGCATTTGTCATTGGTCTTTTCTTCCAATTTCGTGTTTCAGATTCTGCCTTTTTCTTCTCTTTAAGTAATTCTTCAGCCTTGCAAGCTCGATCGACAAGTACCACCATTTCCTTTAATTCAAGAATCCCAACAAATACTTTAATTTCTTCATTGAGCCCGTCTTCAAAGCGCCTACACATCTTGGCCTCGGTAGGAACATATTCTCTAGCATACTTACTCAGTCTGACGAACTCTCTTTCATATTCAGTGACTGTCATACTACCTTGCTTTAGCTCAAGAAACTCTTTACGCTTCTGATCAATAAATCTTTCACTGATGTATTTCTTCCGGAACTCATCTTGAAAGAATTCCCAAGTTACCCTCTCTTTCGGTACCACGGAAATCAGTGTCTTCCACCAATTATATGCTGAATCTCTCAACAAAGATATAGCACATTTCAAACATTCCTCAGGTGTGCAGGACAATTCATCAAATACCCGGGTAGAATTCTCAAGCCAGAACTCTGCTTTTTCTGCATCATCATCTACATTAGCTCTGAATTCTTCGGCCCCGAGCTTACGAATTTTATCAACTGGAGTTCTTTGGAATTTCATCGTACCCACATCTAGAGACATCTGGGGCACAGGTTGAGGAATTGGGGGAGGTGGGGGAGGTCGTACATTCAGGTTCGTACGAACGAACTCCGTGTACCATGCACTCATCATTTGGAGAAAGGCTTCTCGATCCCTTTCTCCTCCCTGACCAACAGTAGGTGGTGGGTTTTCAGTCGGCGCTGCCCCTTCAGCCGGAGCTGGCGCATTACTCTCTACTTCATCAGCCACAGCTGGATTGGGATCCATTTACTATAAAAAAAATCATTTAAAAGGTCAGAAGTCGTCACACTATCACAATATACACATATGGCATGTATAGCAAAATCCGTACATAAAACACGTTAGTCCGAGAACCGACTAAACCTGCTCTGATACCACCAAATGTAACGTCCCCACGCCCAAAACCGTCACCGGAGTCGAGCTTGAGGCGTCACTAAACGTAATTTATCATTTTAAACAACTTTAGAAAAACTATTTTCATTTTCGGAATAAACTATCTCCTGCGTCATGGTCGCTCGAAAAATCATATCTCGAGTTACGAAACTCGAAATCAAGATCCGTAAATTTTCCCTGAATTTAGACTCATATATCTATTCACTAATTTTTTTCTAGAATTTTTGGCTGGGCCGATTAGTACAGTTTATTAGTTAAAGTTGCCCCTGTTTCAGAACTTGACTGTACTGACCTCTGTTTACTACGGACCACTTTTCTCTCTGTAAAAAACTCATATAATTGTGCCGTTTATCTCTCTTAAAACTAGATTCAATAAGGATTCTAAGCATATAAAATACACCTCCTAATTATTTTTGTACAATTTATGGTGAATTTTCAAAATTAGAACAGGGGATCCAGAAATCGTTCTGGCCCTGTCTCACTAAAACTCAAATATCTCCTAACGTGTAACTCCTTTACCTATTTTGCTTCTTCCATATGAAAGTAGACACAATAAGCTTCAATTTCATAACTAATACATTACCAAATTCGATTTCTATGATTTTTAGTGAATTTTCAAACTCACGTCAGTGTTGCTGCAATGTTCTGTTTTATGGCTAGTTCCATTTTCATAAAAGCTTCCATGTACTAATTAATCTATTATTCTTTCATGACATCAAACATAACCTATATTGGCCATTTCAATGACTCATCATTGTCAAGCATTTCCTCAACCAAACACTACCATATCACAAGATTATTTACACATAGTAGGTATATTGCTATACATGCCATTCTAAGTTCTATAAGCCGTTTACCAAAAAGTCCTTCGGATAGTGTGATCGAGTCTTCGACCTATCCCGATTCTCGAGCCGGCTTGTCCAAAACTACAATGAATAAAAAGGAGGGAGTAAGCATAAATGCTTAGTAAGTTCACATGCAAATAACAAGTAACATAACAAAGTCATTATGCCAAACAACATTAACATGGCATCACCAAACATATGTCACCATTCTAATCATCATACTTCATCTTACCACATCTTTGTTGTTGTGTCGAATTTCAACCCGAGGGTTAAGTACATACCTGTCCAATGTGGCCATTTCTCAACATTACTGAATTGTCACTTACACCTTGAGTATTCTTCCATTCCGCTAGAATTTTACCCGTTGAACACATCGGAATATAACTCGGATACACGGATCATTTGCACATAAGTGCCAGATATGTAATCAATCAATCATGTAACCCGCCCATAAGCGAACTCGGACTCAACTCAACGAGCTCGGGCGTTCGCATCCATAAGTGAACTCGGACCCAACTCAACGAGCTCGGATGCCTAGTTACATCTCACGAACTCGGACTCAACTCAACGAGTTCGGACATTTGCATCCATAAGTGAACTCGGACTCAACTCAACGAGTTCGGATGCCCAACCATCCTAGTGACATGTCACTTGTATCCTAATCTATTCCTAAGGTTCAAACGGGATTTTCCCTCAAATTTCACCTTTTTGGCCATCTTCCTCGGAATGTCAGTACAAATAATCGCTAGCATTTCATGCTTATCAAGCTAATTACATACCTTGCATACCAATAAATAATAATTCACAAGGCATAATATTTCATGATAGTAAGTACCAATCATATAAGTAACATTAAATTACTTAAAATAACAATTATGTTACATTATTTACATATGAACTTACCTTAGTACCAAAATACAACGATTTTGCAATTTAGTCCGTAATCTTTTCTTTTCCCCGATTGAGGTCGATTCCACGTCTTTCTTGATCTAAAATAACACATTTAGCTTGTTTAATATTCACATTTTAAAATTAGACCTTAATTCAAATTTTGGAAAAATTACAATTTTGCCCCTAAACTTTTGCATATTTACACTTTTGCCCCAAAGCTCGGAAATTTACTTTATCACAAATTCTTATGTTTTAAGACATGCTGATCATTTATTTACCATTAGAATTCTCAAATTCCCACTAAAACACATACTTATGAACAATATGTATTTTTACCGATTAAGCCGTTTTACTCGTTTTTGCTCAAAACCGAGTAGCACAAGTTGTCTAACATAATTTAAAACCTCATATTCTATCATAAAACATCAAAATACACAAATTTCACCTATGGGTATTTTTCCAAATGTGAACCCTAACTTAAAATAATGCTAACATAAGCTTTATCAAGCTACCGGGATCTCAAAAACGTAAAAATCTTTAAAAACGGGGCTTAGATGCACTTACTATGAAGCTTGAAAGTTGAAGAAACCCTAGCTATGGAGAGAGCAAGTTTCGGCAGCAACCAAATGAAGATGATAACAATTTTGTGTTATTTTTTTCCCTTTTAATTCATGTTAATAACCAAATGACCAAAATACCCCTCCTTACTAAACTTTCAAAAATTCCTCCCATGTCCTAATTTGTCCATGAACTTAAAATTGGTCTAATTACCATTTAAGACCTCCTAATTAATATTTCAAAGCAATTTCATACTAAAAACTTCTAGAATGCAAGTTTTGCAACTTATTCGATTTAATCCCTAACTCCAAATTAAGCACTTTACGCTTAGAATTTCTTCACGAAATTTTCACACCATCATAAAATCATATCATAAACATCAAAATAATTATAATATAATTATTTCTACCTCGGATTTGTGGTCACGAAACCACTATTCCGATTAGGCCCTAATTCGGGATATTACAATCCCCAACTTGAAACTTGATCTCTCTTCATTTTAGATTCGAGTAGGATTTATGTCTATCCGAGGCGACTTTCAAGAAATCTTGAATCACTTTAACCTTCTTTTCGATCTCTTTGACCGAATCAACCCTGTGTATATGATTCTCTTTAAGTTTCGACCAATACAAGGGCGTCTGGCACTTTCATCCATACAAAGCCTCATAAGACGCCATCTTAAGACTTGCTGATAATTGTTGTTGTAAGCAAATTCAAATAGTGGCAAGTACTTCTCCCAACTGCCTTGGAACTTGAGAACACAACATCTCAACATGTCTTCTAGAATTTGAATTACCCTCTTTGATTGGTCATCGGTCTGAGGATGGAAAGCCATGCTAAAATTAAGTTTTGACCCTAATTCTTCTTGCAACTTTTTTCCAAAACCAAGATGTAAATCTCAGATCTCTGTCCGAAATAGTTGACAATGGTACTTCATGCAGTCTCACTATCTCGAAAATGTACAATTCGGCTAGTTTCTCAAGTGAGAAGTCCATATGAACTGATATAAAGTGAGATGACTTTGTTAGTCTATCCACAACAACCCATACAAAATCTTTCTTCTTTGGCGATAAAGACAGCTCTGATACGAAGTCCATGGTAACCCAATCCCATTTCCACTCGGGGACCATCATCGGCTAAAGTAACACTGAAGGTAATTGGTGTTAGACTTTTACTTGTTGACAAATTAAGCACTTAGAGACGAACTCTGATATGTCTCTTTTCATTCCCGACCACCAATACATTTTCTTCAAATCGTTATACATTTTTATGCTACCCGAGTGAGTAGATAAACGACTACTATGTGCCTCTCGCAAGATCCTCTGAATGAGCTCATCGTCCTTAAGTACAAAAATCCTATACCGGTACATCAAGCAACAATCGATGCCAACTTGAAAATCTGATACATTACTTGTCCCACACTAAGCCATCTTAACTTCTAAATCATTGTCATTTTTTTGAGCTTCGACAATCTCTTGCAAAAACACTAGTCTGGCTCTCATCTCGGCTAGGATCGATCCATCATCACTTACAGTCAACTGAGTATTCATGGCTCTCAAGGAGAACAATGACTTCCTACTCAGAGCATCGGCGACTACATTCGCCTTTCCAGGGTGATAATCAATTATTAACTCGTAGTCATTTATCAACTCTAACCATCTCCATTGTCGCAAGTTTAACTCCTTTGAGTCATTAAGTACTTAAGGCTTTTATGGTCTGTGAATACTTGACACTTTTTGCCATACAAGTGGTGTCTCCAAATCTTCAAGCCAAACACGATGGCGACCAACTCTAAATCGTGGGTCGGGTAGTTTTTCTCATGTGATTTCAGTTGTCTCGAGGCATAGGCTATTACCTTGGCTTCTTGCATGAGTACACACCCCAATCCATTCAAGGAAGCATCACTATACACTACGAATTCCTTTCCTGATTCTAATTTCACTAATACACTACGAATTCCTTTCCTGATTATAATTTCACTAACACTGGGGCTTCGGTCAACAAAGCCTTTAACTTCTCAAAACTCTATTGGTACTTTTCCGTCCACTCAAACTTAACATCTTTTTGAAATAGCCTCGTCATCAGAGTAGCTATCATTGAAAACCCTTTAGCAAATCGTCAGTAGTAGCCCGCTAGGCCCAAGAAACTCCTAATCTCTAACACGTTCCTCAGTGGTTTCCACTCCACAATAGCCGATATCTTGCTCGGGTCGACTCTGATCCATCTCTCGACACAATGTGTCCCGAGAATCTGACCTCTTATAGCCAAAATTCACTCTTGCTGAACTTGGTGTACAACTATTTATCTCTCAAAGTCTAGAGGACAGTCCTCAAATGCTCTGCATGCTCACCCTCATCACGAGAAGAAACGAGTATGTCATCAATAAAGACTACAACAAACTTGTCCAAGTAGGGTCAGAAAATGAGGTTCATTAAGTCCATGATTACAGCAGGAGCATTTGTCAAGCCGAAGGGCATGATAAGGAACTCATAGTGGTCGTACCTCGTCCGAAAAAGTAGTTCTCGGCACGTCTTTTTCCTTGACTCTCAGTTGGTAATATCCTGCCCTTAAATCTATCTTAGAGAACACAGTTACTTCTTTCAGCTGGTCGAACAAGTCGTCGATCCTCGGCAAAGGATAATTATTCTTCACTATAACCTTGTTGAGCTGATGGTAGTCTATACATAATCTCATCGAGCCATCTTTTTTCTTAACAAATAATATCAGAGCTCCCCATAGAGAATAGCTCGATCTCGCAAAACCCTTATATGTTAACTCGTGCAACTGAGTCTTCAATTCTTTAAGTTCCATCGGAGCCATCCTATATGGAGCAATCGAGATAGGTGCTGTACCAGGGACCAACTCAATACCAAACTCAACCTCTCTCTATGGAGGTAATCCGGGCAACTCTTCCAAAAACACATCTGAGTACTCGCATACCACTAGCACTGAATCAACTTTGCCTCCGATACTTGGGTATTCAATACAAAAGCGAGATATGACTCATACCCTTTCCTTAACTACCTCTGAGTGGTCATACAAGACATCACTATAGGTAGACCATCTAATTCACCTGATTCAATCCGGAGAACATCCCTGGTTTCACACTTCAACTCAATAAATTTCTTTCCACAATTTACCACTACATCATGGGTAGTCAACCAGTCCATACCTAGGATTACATCAAATTCGTCAAACGACAATAACATTAAGTTAGCCGAAAAGCAATGGCCTAAAATTGTCAAAAAACAATCCCTACATACTTGGTCTACTAGCACATGCTTGTTTAGTGGGTTTGACACTTTTACCACGAATTCAATAGACTCAACTAGCATTTCAATCCTATACACTAGTTTCATGCAAATATAGGAATGGGTAGAACCCGGATCAATCAAAGCTATCACAGAAATATCGTAGATAGAACCCGTAATCAAGTCGGGAGACGAAGCTTTTTCATGGGCATGCATAGCATAGGCCCTCGCAGGCACTCTGCCTTCGGACCTCACAGCAGAATCTTTAGGGGCACCTCAGCTACTAGCCCCACTACTCGAATTCTTTTGCGGTCTACCCTTCAAAGGAGCACTACTCACTCTCACCTCTTGTATTTTGTCTTTTTCATCCATCTCAGGACAGTCTCGGATGAAGTGATCAAGTGAACTGCACCTAAAGTAACCTCTTTCATTTCCTCGACACTCACCAAAGTGTCACCTACTACATTATGAGCACTTAGGTCTATCCGGTCAAGCACTACCAGTACTCACAACAGAGGTGGTCTAAGCTTTGGATGCCGTATGTTGCTTATTCTTACTTCAGCCCAAAAATCCCACTAAAGCATTTGACCGAGTGGTGAACTCTCTCGATTTCTTAGATGAGAATTGATGTGATTTCCCCATCTGTCTTTTCTTTGAGTCCCTAGACTCCATATCTGCTTTCCTCTTTTCCTTGGCCAACTCTTCGGCCTTACATGCTCTATCAACGAGTATTACAAACTCTTTCAACTCCTAGATGCCAACTAGCAACCGAATGTCCTCATTCAGACAGTTTCAAACCTTCTACACATCGTTGCTTTAGTAGACACGCACTCCGCGCATATTTGCTAAGCCTTACGGATTCGCGCTCATATTCTGACATTGTAATTCGGCCTTGTTTAAGTTCTAGAAACTCTTTTCTCTTCTGGTCGATAAACCTCTGATTGATATATTTTTTACGGAACTCTTCCCGGAAGAATTCCCAAGTCACCCTCTCTCTCGGTACCATTGACACGAGAGTATTCCACCACTGGTAGGCTAAATCCCGTAGAAGAGACACTACACATTTTATGCACTCTTCAAGCGTGCATGGTAGCTCATCGAACACTCTTATGGTGTTCTTTATCCATAACTCGGTTCTCTTCGGGTCGTCATCTTTATTTGCCCGGAATTCCTCGGCCCCATGCTTTCTAATTCTGTCCATCGGGGGCTTTTCTCTTCTACTCATTTCTGCTCCTTAAGGAGCTACAGGGGTAGGCTGAGGAATCAGTGGAGGTGGGGGAGGCGGAATGTACGAATTAGCACGAATGTTCTCAGTATACCAAGCATTCATCATTTGGAGATAGGCTTCTCTAGCCCCTCCGCCCTAACTCATTGTCATGGGCCCGGTCTCAACTGGTGCGGTCCCTTCAGTGGGAGCCGGCGTATTACTTTCCACGTCATCCACCATAGCTCCTTCAGGATCCATTTACTATATGAAAAATACAAAATAATTGTCAGGAGTCGTCACATTATCATATTACAATTATGGCATGTATAGCTAGACTAGTGCACAAGCTAGGTTAGTCCTAGAATCGACTAAACCATAGCTCTGATACAACTAAATGTAACACCCCTTGCCCATATTCGACATCGTGATAGGGTATGAGGCATACCTTACTAAACACATATAAACATTTAACTTCAACTCAATAAAATACTTTCCAATTAAAAACTTGGTTTTTAAAACACCGACTTACGGTCCTTCATATGGGCCTACGAGGCCTAAAACGTAGTTTTGAAACATCCCGGGACCATTCCGAGTACTTAGGAAAACATCTTGTGTGGCTTCTAAACATGGTTGTGCTGATGGCCTATATAGTACACACGTCTTAAGCAACTGTGGACACGCCCGTGTCCCACCTACGTGTGGATTTATTTTCCAACTTTAACCTACAGGGGTTTTCACATGGCTGAGCATACGCCCGTGTCCATAACCCGTGTCCTTCACACTGCTATAACATGCCTATGCTCTTAACCCTTGTAACTCTCTCACTCTGACGTCATCACACAATATAGGGCACACGCCCGTGTACTCAACCCGTGTCCCTTACACAGCCATGACACCCCATGTCGCAGCCCGTGTGTGAAGACCTTGGCATTTCGTTTCTGACGTCAGCAGCCCTTAAGGGTCACACGGTCGTGGCACACGCCCGTGTGTTAGGCCGTCACCTCTACACGGTTGAGACACACTACCGTGTCTTAGCCTGTGTGTTTACTACTGGGCGTTTAATTCAACAAATTCAAGGTACAGGGGACACACGGCCTAACTACACGCCCGTGGGGCGGACTGTGTGTCGCACACGGCCTAGACACATGCCTGTGTGTCTACTCGTGTAGACAAAATAAGGCTATCTACCAAGCTTTTTTGCCACCCTGTAACAAGGTTAAACATATACCAAAGATAACAAGTCTCTAGGACTCAAACAAAAGCAATAATTTGGCAATCACACAACTCAAAATAATCAATCCAACCAACAATCATACAACTACCCTAATACTTGTATTCATCCATACCACTTGCACTATCAAGAACAACCTTAACATTTTCATTTATCAACTTCCATTATTAGCCATCATTCATGGCATTACACAGAAAGAGTCAAACTCTAATGTAAGCCAACACATTTGGCCCAAAATAAAACGACAATAATTTAAGTCTAGTTCCTACACATGCCATTTCTCAAAATGCTGAGAACTAACTATACCGAGAGCTTTGGATGATAATTTGAACAAAGCTTCTGACGAACTTTGATCCATGAGGTAGCTAGGTGGCTCTATAAGAAAATGGAAAGGAGACGGGTAAGCAATAAGCTTAGTAAGTTGCAAGTAAATAAGAGACAACAAAATTACCATGCTAAGTCATGCTCTCAATACATCATAATTTATGCAAGATACAAAAAGTAACCACAACATGACTTACCTAATTTTATCCATTTCTAATTATACAACATAAGTTCAAGCTTATATTTCATTCTTTCCATATGGGTACTTGCATCACTCACATGATCATCATCCTACCTCTCAATCTTAATACAACTTTAAAATTTCTCATTGAACCATTTAGAATACGAAAGGATATTCAATAAGCCTCAAACATAGGGAATCGAACCAATGCCATGTCCCAGACATGGTCTTACACTATCTCACATATCAAGTCGACGCTATGTCCCAAACATGGTCTTACACTGACTCTCAATTATCGAGGCCGATGCCATGTTCCAGACATGGTCTTACACTGGGTCTCCTCTATCCGTGTCGATGCCATGTCCCAGACATGGTCTTACACTGACACCTATCCAAGACGATGCCATGTCCCAGACGTGGTCTTACATTATCTTGTCTGTCGAGGCCGATGCATGTCCTATACATTGTCTTACACTAGCACTCGTTTCAACGCCGATGTCATGTCCCAGACACGGTCTTACAGTGGCTAGCACATATCTGTGTTGATGCCATGTCCCAGACATGGTCTTACACTAACACATAACGAGGCCGACGCCATGTCCTAGACATGGTCTTACACTAGCTCTTGTATCAACCTTAGTATGACAGCATGAATATCCGGTCAATTCTTAAGGTTCAATCAGGTGCTATCACATGGGTTCTCATCATATCATTATCACGAATCATCATTATCAATTCTTGCTCAGTAACGTTCTCATACATACTCGGTTCACAATTTATTATTTTATGACAAAACAATGATTCCATGCATAATTGTAGTAATGTTGTATTACTTACCTACAACTTACCTCGATATACAAAATGTGATTTAACTTTCGATTACTCCATTTGCTTGGTCTTCCCCAGTCTCGGTTTGAATTTCTCACTTCTTAATCTAAAATAACGAAATTTCACTATTTTAATCATTATATTAATCTAAACAATTCAAGGTTCATAAATTGGCAAAATAACCATTTTGCCCCTAAACTTTGGCAAAATGACCATTTTACCCCTAGGCTCGAAAATCGATTTTTATGGAATTTCCTTACTAACCAAGTCTAATCAAATTCTTTTTACTCTTATGATAGCACAAGATTTTCACTATTTCATGCATTTACTACACAATTTATCCATTTTTCAACTAAGTCCAATTTAGGTGTTTTTCCATGAACACCCTTTCACAAAAGTTGTTTCTTTAAAAATTAGGACTTATTTTCTTCCATAAAAATCTAGCAAACAAAATTTATACATTCATGGAAAAACTCTAAACTTTCAACCATTTTGCAAATTAGTCCCTCCAATAGGTAGTCCATGCTACAAGGGTTCCAAAAATGTAAAAATCATCAAGAAAGACCATCAAATTGACTTACTTGTACTAGGCCGTGTGTCACATATGGTCTAGACACACGCCCTTGTGTCTACCCGTGTGGACAAAATAAAGTGATTTCCTAACTTTATTTTCTCACCTAAACTTGTTATCAACCTACACCAAACATAAAAATATATATCAACCAATTCAAGCCTCATAGCCAAGCCAATCCTATCAATCTAACATGGTATATTCATACATGTGCATGTACTCAGGTTTATAATCTTACCTTTTTGTGAAGATTTATATTTTACCCTTATTCAATCATATCATACCATATGCTTATATATATTAAACAAGATATACCTTATAACAATATGCCGAAATATATTGTCATTAGCCATTCCAATGGCTATCTTACAACCATGTACATACCAACATTGGCAAAGTTAGCCTATATATGCCATTATACCAAAATAAGTTTTCTAGTTATACCAAAATAAACAGGTGGATAGTGTGATGATATTCCGACCGATCTCTAACCTTTGCGAGCTTCTGAGCACTATAAACAGGGAAAAGAGAATCTAGTAAGCATTTAATGCTTAGTAAGTTCGTATAACAAGAATTAAACTTACCAATCACGTTTATTAATATTAGGCATAAAAACAACATGTTTTCCTCAAATTTAACATATTACCTAAACACATATACTCAATCAAACAAGTCAGTCATGTAATTCATATGTATATCAAATATGCATAGATGAGCTCATCATGCCACAACTTTCAGGTATTTCATATACATTCGATACATCTTTCTTTTGATCTCACAATTTCTCATGTCAGAGGTACTGTCCGTTGAATTTCTGAAATATTGATGGATACTCAGGTACACTCAAAGTGTACAATTTAGAAATCAGTCAATTCATGTTAAGGGGTACCCATTAGGGAACATAATCAGATAGTACACTCCCGAGCCACATATCAAGATGCTCTTATGAGCCATGTATTAGAATGCTTATCCGGGCTAAATCTCAGAAGTGTTCATTAGAGCCACAGCTTAGGAAGTTCACAGAGAACTTTTAATCAGAAAGCTCACAATGAACTTATCAAGATTGCTCTCAAAGAGCCATGTAACAGGAGCACCGGATAGCCATATCTCAAGGAGTTCAAGCGAGCTATATCACGACGCTCACAAAGAGCTACATTTCTGTTCACAACATATGTTAAACACAATTGGTTAAATCATATCAGAAGGCTCACAAAGAGCTATAGTAGTGTGCAACGCATGCAAGTTCACTACTAATTAGGTTGCTCGCAGGAACTATTAACAGGATGCTGAAGAGGCCATATTAGGGATTAATCATCCAAGCTAAATCCCATCCGCAACATATGCAGGACCATATTAAACATGGGAAATCATATATATATCCATCAAATTTCTATAATAAAATGGAACTTAACCCCTTTTTTCTAACATTTCCGAGCATTTAATCATTCCTTATATTTATAACATTCATATGTTTCACATAAACTTATACCACATTCAATCCAAATACAACATAAATTCAAACATATTTACATGTTCAATCAAGTTACACGAACTTAACTCGACACTTATTCATGTGTAAATCTACTAATCTGAAACTTATTCTTTTCCTCGGTCTAGCTTCGAATTTGATTTATCCGAATGTATATCAATAAATTTAATATAAATTTAGCACATTTCATATTCAATTGAGTTCAATTTACATTTTAGGAAAAATTACCATTTTGCCCTAAAACTTTTCATAAATTCTAATTTCGTCCCTAGGCTCAGAAAATGAAATTCTTGTAATTTAATCCTTATTCTAAGCCTAGCCAAATTCTATATATCACAATAACAGTCCATGAATTTCAGAAAAATTAGAATTTTTCCATGGTTTTTACAACTTTTCAATTTAGTCCCTAAACCATGTTTTCACCAAAATTCTCTTTGTAAAAGTTGTTTATCTACTAACAACCTTTCATTTTCTACTATAAATTTCAAATTTTCAGCATATTCATCTATGGCCCAATTTTTACACTTTGATATCTTTTCAAATTAGTCCCCAAAATAGAAAGATTAAACTATCTCAATCTCTATAATGGCCCTAACGATCGACGTATTTGGTTCCATAACCCTAATGGCTCATTTTCTTTTAAGTCTACCTATTCGTGGTTGACCCTTAGGCATATTGGGTTTCGCCCCCATAGGATCTTTTGGGGACTCACGTGGAAGCTACACACTCTCCCAAAAATCCATATTTTTTTGCTGGAGATTGGGACACGATATCCACCCAACATACGAGAAAATTTCCAGCATTTGCAGTGAGTTTAACAGCAGTTGCCCGAGATGTGGTAAAGAGAAGGAAACTCTCATTCACGCGTTAAAAAATTGCCCTTTGGCTCATGCGGTGCTGGCGTATGGTGGTCTCAACAATAAACTGCTGGATGGTAGCTATGCCCGGTGTATCAACTGGATTGAAGATGTGACTCATGAGCTAGATAAAAAGGCTATCTTTGACTTTATCACTATTTTATGGAACGTCTGGAACAGTAGAAATAACTGAGTTTTTTGTGGCATGGAGGAAGAAGCCAAAGTGCCCTGGGACAGAGCTGCAGCGCTTAGCCATGATTACTGTATTTTTAACTTGATAGAGAAACCTCTGCTGCCTAGACCGATTATGGAGAAAGCCTGGAGGAAACCACTTCAGGGGATGGTTAAAATTACTTTTGATGCCACGATTACTGGAAAGAAAATGAGCTATGGAATTGTGGCCAGGGATCACGATGGTTTCGTTCTGCGGTCGTGTAGGCGTGCTGGACAAAGACATGCAAATTGATTGGGCTGAGTTGCAGGCACTTGAAGAGAGCAGTAAGTTTGCTCGGTCAAAAAGAGCTGGTCAAAGCTGGATTTTGAATCGGATTGTGTTAGCCTAGTTAATCGGTTTAAACAAAAGGAATGATGATTTAACTACTATGGGCCACCGCATCCAGGAAATTTATAAAATGACGGAGTCCGGTTATAATTGTTTCAATTTTATTTGGGCACCTAGATGTTGTAATAAAGTAGCTTACCGTCTTTGTAATTGAGTTATGACTAAGAATTGTACCATGGATTTTAACATGGATTATCCCTCATATATCCATGAGTTAGTTTTAAATGATGCAATAAATTGATGTTGACCCTTGGCCCTTTTTATAAAAAAAACTATCTTGATATCAAAAATATAAAAATGATTAAAAACGGGACTTGAATACTTACCCAATTAAGCTTAAGTAGTTTCTTCTCTTTCCCCTAGGGTTTCCATGCAAATTTTGGGGAAGATGATATAAAATAATATGATAATATCTATTTACTTTAATTATCATCTTTTAATTTTATCACTTTCCAATTTAGTGCTTAACCTTTTCTAATTTTTTCATGGATGAATCATGAAAAATACCTACTAACTTTCTTTAATGGTCTAATTATCATATAAGGATCTCAAGTTTTGAATTCTATAGCTATTTAATACTTATAGCTTCTAGAACTCAACTTTTACATTTTATGCAATTTGGTCCTTTTCATAATTAATCACTTAATCGGTAAAATTTTCTTATCAGTATTTTTATGTGGCATATCTATCATCCTATAGACCATGAAATAATATTAAAATAATTCTTCTTTCTAACTCGGATTTGTGTTCCCAAAACCACTATTTTGATTCCACTGAAAATGGGCTATTACAGCGACAAATCAGACTAATTTAACCAAAGGTGTTTTAGTCTGTACAATGACTAATTATCAGTTTGGAAGGTTATAATTAACCTAAATTAGGTCAGATATTTTGGATATAAATAAGTGTGCTAAGCCTCAGTTTGGAAGGTTTGGCCAAGTGAGCCACTTACTTTAGTTTAGGTTTTCTATTTTTATTTTTATTTTTTATTTCAATTTAGTCCTTTTTGTGTTATAAACAAATTTTGTTCTTTGTTTAGCTTGGACCCGATTTTGATCCAAGAGTTTAATTAAGTAGTTTTTAATTATTTCTTTTCTATTTTTAATTGCAATCGAGATTGTCTTTGCAATTTTCAAAGGAAATTCGACTTTCGCGTGAAAATCAACATCAAAATAGATTTATTTTCTTATTCCCTTTTTTCTATTTAATTTCTTACTTTGTAAGATAAATGTGAAATTAGGGATAACTGCATCTAGATCCATTAGTGGTTAGTTTCCTTAGGGAGATTAACGAGAGGATGTAAGAATAATTAACAGAATAATTAGAGTTTGAGTATGAGTTTGTTGGTTTAAATTATGTGCAATTAAGATTGACGACTCTAGGAAGTAATTTATGATAAATGAGATAGAGAGATAAGTTTACCCAGTAAATCATAATTTATCTCGATCAAGAATGTGAGGTTGAGAGATAAGTGTGTATTGGTTGATTAGTTAATTAGTTAAAGACCAAGAGGTAATAATTGGTTAGTTAATAGCTAACTCGATAAAACCCGAGTTGTGAAGTTAATTAGGAACACTGAAGTGAGTTAATCTTCTGCCTAATCTATTGGATTATTTTCAATTGTTAATTGATTTCTTTAATTTTAGTTAATTTATGTTATTTGGACTAATTACTTTTATTTTGGTTTTTCGTAATATAATTTTAGATTATACTATTTAGCTCTGTTAGTGTAGAAAATTAATTTTAGTTGAATTCAATTTGTCTTAGGTGCGATCCTTAGAATACTTCCTAGAGTGTTTTGTTGTAACACTTTTGTAACACTCCTAACCCGTATCCGTCACTAGAATAGGGTTACGGAGCATTACCAAAGATTACATTTCAAAACTATCCCAAATTTTAAACATTTAATATCACAACATCAGTCATAACAAAGTCAATCATTAACATACATATTTCCCTTATACAAGCCCTCGATGCCCTAAAAACATGTTAGAAACGAATCAAAAACATACAAAAATTTTTAGAAAAAGATTAAAAATTTTAAACTACAGGGGCCACACAGCCGTCTGGCCAAGCTGTGTGACTCACATGGCCAAGAGACACGCTCGTGTCTCAGGCCGTGTGGACATTCGAAGTAGGGACACATGGCTGTGTCCCAGCCCATGTCCATGCCCGTGCAACTCTTTAACTTGGGTCATATGGCCAAGCCACACGCCCGTGTGCCAGGCCGTGTACCTTTCGAAATGGCTTCACACGCCTGTGTGCCAAGCCGTGTGCTAGGCCATGTAATAGCCTGACTCCATGTAATAGCCTGATTTGAAATCCTTTATAAGCTACGGGGGACACACGGTCATGCAGTCTGGCTGTGTGACACACAGGGCTGAGACACACACTCGTGTCTCTGCCCGTGTGGACGAAAAATAAACCATTTCCAAGCCATTTTTGTCACCCATTCAAGCACATACCTACAATTAAATTTCCACATATGAACAAGCCTTCAAATTGCACTAAAAACATGCATAATCAAGCTACTCAAATAAGGTACATAAGCATTCAACCAATATGGCTAAAGTTACCTCAAACACAACATTTAAACAAGTATAACCATATGCACAATTTAACCAAAACTTACCATTTTGTTCACATTAGGGTGAGTATTCGATTGACTCGAATCAAGTAAAATATTTTCAAGTTAGTCGAGTTGACAAATCCATTTTAGAAACTAAACCCAATTTGAATTTTTTTCGAATCGAATCAAAAAATTTTGAGTCAAATTAAGTCCAGTTAACGAATCCTATTATTTACACTTAATGTTGCGTTTAGATGGACCGATTATTTAACTAGTAGACGAAGTACAAGCTTATTTAACTACATGAACAATAGAATGATTTTTTTTGTTAACTTAATGAGTAAACATTTATCAAAACGATGTAGTTTTGTCTTTTCTTATTCTGATTTTCAGATAACTCAAATTGTGTAATTCATATTCGAGTTAAACTGAAAAACTTAATTTTTTATTTGAGTTGATCTGAATAACTTGATTAACTCAAATAACTTGAACTATTTAATTCAAAATTTGAATTTTTTATCGAATTTTTCTAATCGAATCAGATTTTGCTCACCCCTAGTTCACATATCAAAATCAAATCCACATGTACCCAATTTACTATTTAATATTTAGCATCATAAGCCATATGTGCCAACTACATTTTTCATACCAAAATGACCATGTTTAACTTCCATCATCCAAGCATCATAAAGTCATATACATATATCAACATAACAACCATTACAAGACCAAATATATACATCCTAACTTAATACCACTTCATCATCCAAAGTGCCATAAAACACAAGCCAAAACAAATGGCTACATCATCAGACATAACACTTATACATGCAATTATAACCAAAACTTAGAAACACCAAAATCTATTAAATTAGCTGATGAATAGTGTGATAGATTTCTGATGACTTTCCAACCTGAACGAGCTTCCGATTAACTACAAAACATAGAAAATGAACACAAAGTAAGCATGTTATGCTTAGTAAGTTTGTAACATATAATCTATACTTGTCAACACAATACACAATCTTAAAATACATATGTACCAATCCAACATGAGAAATAAATGATTCATAACTTAAATCATATGAATTCATACTTTTCATTGTCATGAAAACACATATTTCCTACTTCCATAGTAATAAGGAAAATTGCATCGAAAACTCTTACCGAAGCACACACGAAGTAAAATCACGTTGGTTGTTGTAATAGGCCAATTTAGCCTAGGCCCATACAAAGAAATAATAAACCCAAAATAATAAAACAAAGTCCAAGTCCAGTCCAAAATTACAAATATATCATTTGGCCCGATTGGAATGGCCCATTACTTGAAAAGATTGAAGGTCCATCTACAAGCTTGACACATATGGAAACATAATCTTCAAGGATATGCAATCTTAGAAGATATGATATTCAAGATCAGGCAAAATCGACCCTTCTAAAGTCTTTGCTCCATTCTCGTTACACGACAATGAGGAAATAGGGACAGCTGTAATGGACCAATTTAGCTCGGGCCCAAAACACAAACCAAAAATAAACCAAAAAAACCAATAAACCAATTATAGCCCATTCCGCTAGGCCTGTACCAGAAACAATAGCCATACAAAATATAATAAATAATGAAATAAACCAAAATAATAAATAAATAAACAAAGGTCATTTATAGTTCATTAGTCCAAATAAAACCCAAATGGCCCGAATACAGAATCCTTACAAGTCCAGCCAAATTAAAACCCAAATAAGACACATATAACCCCAAAATTTTAAACACATTTAAAATAAGTCTAATTTGGCCCAATCCTAGCCCAAATACAAATTGTAGACCAAAAGGCCCAATAACCTCAAAAGTTTTAGAAACCCTAGAGAATTCTAGAACATGTTTGCGCCGCAGCTTGCTAGCCATGGAATCGGGCCTCCACGTCACTCCACAAACAGCACGCACCTCCGTACGGCAGTTTCACCTGCAAAAAAGTAACAGAATAGGCAAGCAACGATATCCAGCAATTGACAGCAAAGGCATAACAGAAATTCTAGGGATTTTTATATTTTCTTTTATTTGTTTATTTAATCGGCTATAAAAAGAGGCCGAAGGTAACCTGTAAAAGACTTACGCATGCATACCGAATACAAGAAAATAGAAATCAGTCACAAATCAAAGTCATTTTTGAAGGTGATTCTCAGATTATTTTTCGATTTTACTTTTTCTATATTCTTTGCTTTTTGATTCTTCTTTTGCGTGAAAGTAAACAAATAAAAGGGAGGGATTTACCTTCATAAAGGCGCCTTTAAATCGCTATTTCTTCGTCACAATCGAAGTTTGGATGGGGATTATGAAGTTTGAGAATGGCGAGGCCGTCGGAGATGCCTTCAAGTGGGCATAATAAACCATTGTTTGATACTATCCGCCGATTACAATGGCAAAATAGATCGGTCGGAGTTCTTTTGCATGGCCAAATGGGGGAGATATTTTGTTTTTTATCTATTTTAAAAGGGGGCTAAGGTTTGTTATTTTAAAAAATGGTAGGCTGTTATTTAGCTTTGTTTGGCTTTAATAAAGGACGAGAAATGGTGCCGTTTAGAGTCTACTTCAGTGGTTGTAAAACGGCGCCGTATAGGGCAACCCGATTGGACCCGATCCGATACCCTCAAGATCCGCGCGTTTTTGCGGTGAAGGGATATTTGTGCCACTAGTCCCTCTCTTTTTATGTCGCTATTCGATCGGATCCTGTTTACATTTTCTTCGTTTTTTTAAATTTTCCCATGAAATTCGTACACCATTTCAACTTGGTCCGCTTCTAAACACTGCGTTTGGGGATTTGGGATATTTGCGCATTTAATCCCCATTCGTTGGCACGCATTATGCCTTGGTCCTCAATTTCGTTTCAGTGGTTTATTTATTTTTGAATTACCCTTTTTATTTTGATTGAATTACGATTGAGTCCTTTTGGTTTTGGTTTATGTTTTTTTCCTTTCGTTTTGTAATTTATTTATTATTCACTTTTTAGAAATTGATTTAATATGTAATTTTGAATTATTTTACTAGTTTTATACAATTTTTTTAGTTTTTATTTTTACACTTTCCTTTGTATATTTTTAAAATTGCTTTATTTTATAATTTATTTATTTTAAAATTCTTTTTTATATATTTTGATATTTTGGGAATTGGTATGATATTTAATTTAAATACTCTTATACATTATTTATTTTATATATGTACATAATTATTTTTTATTCTATGTATACATTATTGATTTCACATTATTCTATGTATATATTTTCTTTTAAATCTATTTAGGTATATATATTTTATTTTAAATCTATGTATATATAACTTATTCCTTTTAAAGACCCTATTTTATTATAAATTTTGTTTATTTCAAACACTTTTATACATTATTATTTCTATATGTATATTATTCATATTAAGTTCTTTATTTCATGAATATTATTTATTTAGATTAATATATATTATTTTTTGTATATTACTTATTTTGATTTTCTTCTTTATAATATTTATTTTAAAATTCATTTGTACACTACCTTTAACATATTGTTTAATTTTATCTTTATTTTTGAATGATATATTATTTTGTATATTACTTATTTTGATTTTCTTCTTATATAATATTTGTTTTTAAATTTATTTATATATTATTATTCAATATATTGTTTATTTTTAATTTTTAATTTTGATTTATTTTAAACTTTTTCATATATTACTTGTTTTAAAATTTTTATAGTTTGTTGTTTGTATATCAATGATTTCAAATTTTTTTTATATTATTCATTCTTTTTATTTGTCTTAAAATTTGTTGCATTTTATTTGTGTTAGTTTGCTTGGTTATTCTTTTAAAATTGGCTTTTAATTCATTAGCTTTCGAATATTAATGTTAGTATTTGTATAATGCATAAGGTGTTGCCATTATATGTACTCTAATTTGTTTCTTCGTATTTTCATATTATTATTCATTCGTGTAGTAACAGATTACTGTTCCATGCTCGATACTATACTTTTGTTCTTTATTATCGAATAGTGATTCAAATTCTAACGTATTTGGACCGATTTTAGTTGTCTTTTTTATCCCAAACAAACTAGATAAACACATGTTGGGTTGGTTTTAAAATTACTTATTTGAAAACTCTTCAAAATAAGGCAATGTTTCATGTTTGGAAAATCAAGAAATTGAGCCCTAACGTGTTGGGTTTCGGTTTTTCGTTTGACCAAATAACTAAATATCCTTTAAATTGCATGTTTTGGAAATCATAAGATGATCTCAATTTTGAAAGTTTAAAAATGTCATATCCTAACGTGCTGGATGTGGTATTTTATTCTTTCGGAACGAGTGAATTCTAAATTCCAACTTGTGTCATTCAAACATTCTCTAAAAGGAATTGTGTTTTCAAAGCTTTTCAACTTTTTAGTATTGGGATATCATTTAATCAATGTTTCGGGAGGTAGCTGATCACTTGCAAACTTTAGCGGTGCAGGCTGATATTTTAAGTGTGAAGTACGAGCTAGAGTCAGACCGGGGGTAGGAGCTAGCTTTATTGCTTAGGAAAATTAAAGCTTTAAGCATTAGGGCAAAGCCATATTTGTAAACTGTTTTATGTAAAGAGCTTTGTTTTCTAGTAAAGTTTTTTGAATGAAATTGAATTAGAATCGACGCCTTTTGCATTCATGCATTTGCATTACATCACATCATATGCATTAAAGTACATTAAAAGACTCTAATTAAGTAAAATTATTTCAGTTAATCTGGAAATCGACAAAAACTTACGTAATTACGGTACTCAAGAAAAAACAAAAAACATGGACCAGAGATTGGAAAGGCTTGAGCAACTCCAAAAAGAGATGCAAGATCAACTACAATTGCAAATGCAAGAGCAACTAGCTAGGATTCAACAAGACATGATGGGCAAAATGCTAGAGTCTCAAAGAAATATGATAACTCAGATGACTGAGTTGCTGAATGGGGTGATGGATAAAGGAAAAAGCCCCATGGTCAATGCTGGGGAAAATAATGAGAACCCTCAATACTCCAACACATGCACAGACACAACATGAGGTGTACCCACAAAGACCATCCGTCACGATCAGACCTCAATAATTTCAGGCTAGTGTTTCGGTACCAACGAATTTACAAGCTGGATCAGGCTTTAATCCAGGGGATAATCTAGCTAATCCTGCTATCCCTGATCTGGATGAAGTGGCAAAAAAGGAAAGGGCAAGAAACGAATTGCCAAAGCAGTTAGAAGATCGATGTAAGTGGCTAGAGGAAAAATTTAGGGCAATAGAAAATGTTGATACTCATCGGGGAATTGATGCTAAGGATTTAAGTTTAGTTCTGGATCTGGTACTTCCCTACAAATTCAAAATGCTAGAATTTGAGAAGTATAACGGAACTAGTTGCCCTGAAGCTCATATTACCATGTTCTGCAGAAGGATGACTACGTATGTTAACAATGATTAATTATTGATCCATTGCTTCCAAGATAGTTTAGTGGGGGCAGCATCCAAATGGTACAATCAACTGAGCCGTATTAGGATTAGCTTATGGAAATACTTAGCACAAGCATTCATGAAATAGTATAGTCATGTGACGAACATGACTCTTGATAGAATTACCTTGCAGAACATGGAGAAGAAACCAAATGAATGTTTTAGGCAGTATGCGCAGAGATGGAGAGAAGTTGCCATAAGGTTCAGCCACCGCTTTTGTAAAAGGAAACCACGATGCTCGTTATTAACACTTTGAAAGCTCAGTTTATTACTCACATGTTAGGAAGCACCACAAAAAGCTTTTTAGACATAGTGATGACTAGAGAAATGATTAAGAATGCAATAAGAAGTAGAAGGATAGATGCAGGAGAGAGTACCAAAAGGTCAACCTCAAGGAAAAAGGGAAATGAGGAGAATAAAACAAGCACATATAACAAAGGTTACTCAAAATTAGTTACTGTAAGTCAACCAAGAACGGGGGCTACTGGTCACGGCTCATCAAGACAAGAATCCGATACGAAGCCAAATAATGAAAAACTCCAATTTACGCTAATCCCAGTGACGTACAAGGAGTTATATCAAAGTTTATTTGATGCATATGTGGTGGTCCCTTTTTGCTTAAAGCTATTACAGCCCCCAAATCCCAATGGTACATTGCAAAAGCTCAATATGAGTATCATGCAGGGATCACAGGGCATTCGATAGATAACTGCACTACCTTTAAGAAGTTAGTTGAAAGATTTATTCAAATGGGTATTATGAAATTTGATGATGCACCTTGATAAACGATAAATTATACATGTTTTTACCTCATGCTTAGCCTAATTTATGGATGAATTATCATTGAATTTGTGGAAATTGGTGCTCTTAATCCTTCTATTTCATGTTTTATGCCCAGGTAAGCTTAAGGAAGAGAAAAGAGCAAGAAACGGGCCAAAAACGGGCAAATTAGGCCCAATTCAATAATCAACATGACTTGGAGATTCACCACACGGCCGTGTCACACATCTGTGCCATTTTGAGCATAAACACGGCCCAATCCCGACTCACACGGCCAGACCACACGGCTGTGCCACCTTAACAGCCCTAAGCACGGCCTGGCCTTCGATCCATACGGGCGTGTCCCAGTTGTGAAGAAGTTCAATTTCACTCGGAAAAACTTACTTATGGGCTAAGAAAGCCATTCTAAACTCTATATAAAGACCCTAGGAGGAAACTTCAAAGGACACACATTATTTTCCCACCAAGACGGGGAGTTAAAGGCAGGGAATTACTCAAAGGGAAGCCCATTGATCCATCTCAGAAGCCAGGATCTACATCAAGACAGAGAATCTCCCTTCAATCCTTTTAGGAGTTTTGGGTTTTCTTATGTTTTGTTATTTTTATTCTTCTAAGATGTTTTCTTTTATAATCATGAACTAAATCCCCCAAATACTTGAGGGGGATGAAACCTAAGACAGATATTGTTATTATTTTCTCTTGAATTATATGATAGATATTTGATTTGTTCTTAATTGTGTTTTTAACTCTTAAATTGATATTTTTAGGATATTGATTTAAGTCGAATGTGCTTGTGTAGAGGAGCAAAAGTCCCTGCGTAGGAGTAGATCCAACACAATTAAGCGGAGTTGATCGCAATCCTAGAGATAGGACGATGAAAATCTACCGGATTAGGGTCAAACCTAATAAGGGAATCTATAGATCGAGATAATGTGATTCTAGGGGTTTTAAGTAGAAAGAGATTTCAATTAATCAACCTAGGGTTAGTTGTTCTTAGTCTCGAGAGAGATATTAACATAAGTTAGGGATTTCTACGGATCAAGTCAAGTGAATAAATCGTCTAGTTCAAGAGTTGATAAAAAGTGAAGTCTAGGTAGATTCTCCCTTGAGTATTGCCAAATCAATTAGTTTTCCTAAGAGTTTTTCCCCAATTCACTTTCTATGCATTCCTAGTTTAAGTTTTAGAATTAGTTTAGTTTCTTAAAACCCCTTTTATTTTTAGGTTAAATAATAGAAAGAAAGTTAGTACTAGTACTTTTGGTTCCCTTGGGTACGATATCTCGGTCTTGCCACTAAGCTATACTACTGTTCGATAGGTGCATTTGCCTTAAATCGTGATAATAGTCAGTTTTTGGTGTGATCATTCTTATAAATTTTATTACTTTATATCACGCATATCAAGTTTTTGGCACCGTTACCGGGGAACTAAGATATTAGGAACACTCAATTTTTATTACTTTAGCCATTACTATTTATATTTATATAAATTTTCAATTTTTCTTTTTATTTGTTTATTTATTTGTTTTAATTTGTTTTTCCCCTTCTAGGTATCTCTAGTTTATGACTAAAAGAAACCCGGGAGGACCACTACTTTTTTACGAAAATTTAGAAGTGACAGTTTGGCGAACTCGCCGACAGATAAGAAGAAGCTTGCAATATCCAAAAGAAGGACAAGAAGAAAAACCTGAACCTACTAAAGAGATGAAAGCAAATTAAGATAATCAGCTAGCTCCTGTAGTAGCCGCAAATCCTGTTAAGCAAAATCCTGCTCCGCGTACTATGTATGATTATGCTAGACCTAATTTAGCAGGCACTGAATCTAGCATTGTTAGGCCTACTATTACTGTAAATAATTTTGAACTGAAACCTAACACTATTCAAATGATACAGTAATTTGTTCAGTTTGATGGATTGCAAGATGAGGATCCTAACTCACATCTAGCCAACTTTTTGGAATTTTGCGATACATTCAAAATAAATAGCGTTTCTGATGATGCCATTCGTCTTAGGCTATTCCCATTCTCCTTGAGAAACAAAGCTAAACAGTGGTTAAATTCTTTACCACGAGGGTCTATCACTACATGGGAACAAATGACCGAAAAATTTTTACTTAAGTATTTTCCTCCAGCCAAAATAGCTAAACTGCGAAATGATATTTCTTCTTTTGTGTAGATGGATTTAGAGACGCTTTACGATGCTTGGGAGAGATACAAAGATCTCTTGAGAAGGTGCCCTCACCATGGGTTACCTTTGTGGTTACAAGTTCAAACCTTTCACAATGGTTTGAATCCCTCGACAAGGAAGATGATCGATGCAGCCGCCAAAGGAACAATCAACAACAAAACACCTGAAGCAGCCTACAAGTTTATAGAAGAAATGTCACTGAATAACTATCAGTGGCAAGTCATGAGGACAAAGCTGACAAAAGCTGCAGGAGTTTTTAATATTGATGCCGTAACTATGCTTTCTAATCAGGTAGAACTTTTAAATAAAAAAATTGATGGTTTTATTGGTTCTACGCAGGCACACCCAGTGATGCAGTGTGACACAATCCAATGAAACATGTATAATCCAGATTACTCCTCTCATGGACATGGTATGGAAACCGAGCAAGCCAACTATATGGGTAACAATTCTAGACCTCAAAATAACCATTATAGTAACACTTACAATGTAGGTTGGCAGAACCACCCCAACTTTTCATGGAGAGGACAAGGAAATCAAAGACAACTACCTCCTCTGGGATTTCAACAACCATCATTTCAACAAGAGAAAAAGCCAAACCTTGAGGAAATGCTCACAAAATTTATCACCGTATCAGAAACTTGTTTCCAAAATACTGAAACGGCACTGAGAAACCAGCAAGCATCTATTCAAGGTCTCGAAACTCAAATAAACTAGCTTGCTAAGCTAATTTCTGAAAGACCGTAAGGTGGATTACCAAGCAACACTGAGACTAACCCTATGGAGCAACTCAATGCTATGGATACAGTAGATGAAAAAGGGTTAGCCAAAACCAACCCAGAGCCACACAAAGAGACTGTGGTAAGTAAAGGTAGGGATGAGGTAAGTTCCAAAGAAACAATTGTCAAAGAGTATAAACATCGTATTCCATACCCAAATGCATTAAAGAAAGACCGCACAGATGAGCAACTCGGTAAGTTTCTTAAACTCTTAAAGAAATTACATATCAACTTACCATTTATCGAAGCTCTTTCGCAGATGCCAAATACTGTTAAGTTTTTAAAAGAGCTCTTGACAAACAAGCAGAAGCTAGATGAGAAATCTCATGTGGAGTTGAATGCAGTATGCTCAGCTATTCTCCAAAATAAACTGCCAACCAAACTAAAAGATCCAGGGAGTTTTACTATTCATTATTTACTTGGTAGCCTAGATGCCAAAAATGCTTTAGCTGATCTAGGGGCTAGTATAAATGTCATACCTTATAAATTGTTTAAACAACTAGGTCTTGAAAAACCTAAGCAAACCAGGATGAGCATTCAACTGGCTAATAAAACTATTAGGTTTCCTAAGGGAATAATTGAAGATATGCTTGTCAAAATTGATAAATTTATATTCCCAGTTGACTTTGTTGTTTTAGACATTGATGAGGATAGCAATGTACCCTTAATTTTAGGGTGACCCTTTTTAGCAACTGCCAGAACAATAATTGATTTAGGAACAAGTGAACTTACACTACGTGTAACAGCCCACTTTATACCCTAGCCGGAACGAGTGGTTTCGGGACCACTTAATCGAGTCAAAATACTATTTTAAATGCTTTAATATGTTTTATGGCATGATAGGTATAGGGTGTGAAAGTTTCGTATTGAAATTTTACTGTCTGATCGGTTAATTTGATAAAAAGGATTAAATCGCATAAAACGATAAATAGGAGTTCTATTTCATAAATGACTTATTTGATGATGGCTTTTTAAATGGAAGGCCTTAAATGGTTATTTTACCTTTTCTAAAGCTAATGGACACATATGTCCTTATTATTATGGTTTTATAAATGATATTATAAAGGTTAGTTTTGGTTTTTAATTAATATATGTTATAATAGATTAAATAAAATAAAATAATACTCATTTTCATTTGTTCCTTTACCGATTCTTCATCAAAATATTAAGGGTTTTCAAGCTTTTAAAATTTAGTCACTTTGAGCTTCAATTCAAGGTTCGTTTTTATTCCGTTTTCGATAATTTTTACGTTTTTGTGATCGTTGCTTCGTATACTAGTTGACCCGTACCTCAATTTCTGATTTTGAACATGTCTTTGAAAAATGCCACTGATGAATTCATGTTATTTTGATGGATTTTGATGAATTATAGAATATTATGTGGAAATATACAAGAATTTTAAAGTAAGTTTTGATGAAAATGAGTTTTGAGGATTTGAATATAAAAAGATAGAATTTTTAGGGGTTAAATTGTGATTAATTGAAAGATATATGCTTGCATAAGTCCCTTGAATATTCGGTTATGGTGAATTAGGGGATTAATTATGTAATTTGTCATTTTTGTGATAGAAGGACTAAATTGCAAAGTGTCAAAAATATAGGGGCTAAATTGAAAATATATCAAAATATATGTTTTTGGATTGAATTGAATATGTGAGTTAGTAAATAGCTAAAATTTGTATTAATATAGATAAAGACGATCGAATCCTAGAACTTGATCATGGAAAACGAAAAATAGACGAGTAGATATCGGGATTACGAGGTAAGTTCGTAGAATTTGAATTTACCTTATAAATGCTTATAAATGTTGTCTAATGATTATGTGGATGTATAAAGTTGCTGAATTGGATTGCCTATTGAGTATATACATGTGATTTGGAATGGAAATGTTAAATGTTACAAGTGATAGATGGATACCGAGCCCCATTAGAACCGTAGAAGTTGTAGGGATACAAGTGACATGTCACTTGGGCTACAGGGTGGTTTGAGCTCCTGCATTTGTTGCGGACTCACCATGTGCTCATGAGCTACATGTTCATCCTTCGGGATCACATGTTTAGTCTTCGAACTCACCGTTCAGCCTACGGGCTTACCGTTCATCCTTCGGGATTACATGTTCAGCCTTTGAGGCTTACCGTACAGGCTTGTAAGAGCATACATGACATATTGACGGATTTCAGGTTATATGTATATACACTGTGTGTGTATCACCCGGGTATACTCAATATTCTTATAGGTTCAACGGGTAATACCGATATAAGTTACATGAATTACAAGATGATATAGATATAAGTATATATGATACCTGTTATATGAACTACATGAAAGGTATGATCCAACTCATATGATTTATATGTTACATGAGATATATGAAAGTGAATGCATTATATGTCATATGAATTATGATGTTTATATGTGCTAATGGATATGAATTATATGGTAAACTCTTGTATAAGATGGTATACGAAGTCTTATAAACTAACTTGTGTGAGCTTGTAAAATAGGCTACAAGAGCATATGAATAGAATTGGCCTTACTTGTATATATAGGGATTACCTTAATGAATTGGTAAGTTAGATTCTAAGTTTTACGAGCTTACTAAGCTTTAGAAGCTTACTCCGTTTATTTCTTTCACTGTCTTATAGATTCGGAAGCTAGCTTGACAATTGGACGAGTCAGAGATTGTCATCACACTATCTATCAAGCTTTGGTACTTTTGAACCTTTTGTAAATGAAATGGTCATGGCATGTATAGACTAGTTATTTAGTGAATATGGTATGTTTGGGTAGATGATCAAGCTATGAGATGTGGCTTGGCTTATATATATGTAATTAAGTATTTTGAGATTGTTTCTTTTTGATTATATGTGTATATGGTAAACTATATGATCAAGATGGATATATGAGCTGATATGGTAAGAAATGAAATGTTGATAAATGAGCTCATTAATGAGGTTGTTAGCCGTTGAATTATAATGCTTAGTTGATGCAAAATATCATGATGATTATAGGTTCATATTATGCTTGAACTTGTATGTTTTGGTTGCCAATATTGGTATAAAATGTGGTGGTTATTTACTTGTAGGGAATGACCCATTTTGGGTGACAAATTGGCTTAAATCAAGCCTATATTTGTGCCACACGGCCAGGGGACACGGGCGTGTATTTCGACTGCGTGTCCCTTGCACCTTAAACATTTTTGGACAGTCTTGCACACAGCTTAGACACACGGGCGTGTCTGGTAGTCGTGTGGCTAGGACAGTTTCGACCACGTCCTAGACACACGGGCGTGTTTAGTAGCCGTGTGAGGTAAGTCAGATTCGACCACGGGTTATGTGATTTGGGCGTGATAGATAGCCACGACCTTGTGAGAGAACACGGGCAAAGGGGCACGGCCGTGTGTCCCTAACTTGAAAATTTATGATTATTTTTCTATCTTTTACTATGTTTTCAATTTGATCCTCAATAGTTATATGCATCATTTTACGATCATTTGAAGTATGCTTTGATGATTGAAAATACATGATGGTTAAAGATTAAAAAGTTCAAAATTTTACTGGTTCGGTATGAGTATATGTCCGGTAACGCTCCTTTCCTGTTCCAGTGACGGTTACGGGAAAGGGGTGTTACATTTGGTTAGATTAGAGCAACGGTTTAGTCGATTCTAGGACTACCGTAGTGGTATAAGTCTAGCTATACATGCCATGTACATGAAATATGATGGTGTGATATCTCTTGACATTCTCTGAAATCTGTTTTATATAGTAATGGATCCAAATCGAGCTTTAGCTGATGATGTTGAAAGTATTGCGCCAGCACCCGCTCAAGGGGCTGTGCCTTCTGAATCGGGCCCTGCTGCTGCCAATCGGGAAGAAATTAAGCAAGCTTTCTTCCAAGTGATGTCTGGATGGTTTAGTGAGTTTGTGCGAGCAAACCCGGCTGCTCCACAACCTCCACCCCCTCAAGTCCCTCGACCGAACCTTGAAAATGTGCGAGTTATGGATCCTCTGAGATTGAACAGACCTCCTGTTGACAAGATACAGAAATATGGTGTAGAAGTGTTCAGAGCTTCAGCAAATGATGATGCTGAGAGGGCCGAATTCTGGCTTGAGAATACGATCAGAGTTTTTAACGAACTGGCCTGTACTCCTGATGAGTGTTTGAGATGTGCTATTTCTTTGCTTCGGGATTCAGCATATCAATGGTGGAATACATTGACCTCGGTTGTACCACGAGAACGAGTCGATTAGAATTTCTTTCAGACGGAATTCAGGAAGAAATACATTAGTCAACGATTCATCGATCAGAAAAGAAAAGAGTTTCTAGAGCTAAAACAGGGTCGAATGTCTGTAACTGGATACGAGAGAGAGTTTGTGCGACTCAGCAAATATGCTCGCAAATGTGTTTCTACCGAAGCAATAATGTGTAAAAGGTTCGAAGATGGGCTAAATAAAGAAATTCGACTATTAGTCAGAATACTTGAGATGAAAGAGTTATTAGTTCTCGTTGACCGGGCCTGTAAAGCCTAAGAGCTTGCTAAAGAAAAGAGAAAAGCGGATTTCAAATTCAGAGAGGCTAGAAAGAGGTTTGCGGGTAAACTGTATCAATCTGGATCCAAGAGATCAAAGGATTTTCATCCTTGTTCTGCTGCTTCTACAGGTATATCTATCCGAGAGAAAAGTGTTAAGTCTTCTCATTTGAAACCTCAGATGACTTCTGTAGCTAGTGCGGGTAGTGTGAGGACCCCTAGACTAGAGTGCGAGCATTGTAACAGAAGGCATTTCGGAGAGTGTCGACTGATAAACGGGGCCTGTTTTCGATGTGGATCATTAGATCACTACTTGCATGATTGTCCTAAAAGATCTGTAGCTGATAAAGAACAATCGACTAAGACAAATAATGATGCATCGAGAGGTAGACCGTCTCGAAATGTTGGGAATCAAAGTGGAAATCGCAATGTGGCGAGAGATGTTAATGTGAAATCTGAGATGCGTACTCCTGCGAGAGCTTATGCAATACGTGCACGCGAGGAAGCCTCGTCACCTGATGTTATTACTGGTACTTTTTCTCTCTATAACACTTATATTGTTGCGTTGATAGATCCTGGATCAACTTATTCATATATCTGTATGAAATTAGTGTTTGAAAAGAATTTACATGTTGAGTCTACTGAATATGTAGTTAAAGTATCGAATCCGTTAGGAAAGTCTGTGTTAGTTGATAAAATATGTAAGAAAAATCCGTTGATGACTCGGGGATATTGTCTTCCGGCTGATCTGATGCTCCTCTTTTTTTACGAGTTCGATGTAATACTAGGTATGGATTGGCTAAATGCGCATGAGGCTATTGTGAATTGTCGAAGTAAGATCATAGAATTGAAATGTCAGAATGGCGAGATTCTTCTGATTGAATCAAATGATTCGAATGAATTACCGATAGTAATTTCTGCTATGAGAGCTCAGAAGTATGTTAGAAAAGGCTATGATGCATATCTAGCATATGTAATGAATTCTAGATGTCAGAATCAAAAATTGAGTCTGTACCAGTTGTTTGTGAGTTTTTAGATGTTTTCCAGAAGAATTACCAGGTTTATCGCTGATTAGAGAAGTTGAATTCAGTATTGAATTGTTACCAGGCACTACACCGATATCGATAGCTCCATACAGAATGGCACCGGCTGAATTAAAAGAGCTAAAAGCACAGTTACAAGAATTGACGGATAGAGGTTTCGCGAGACTGAGCTTTTCACCTTAGAGTGCTCCCGTATTATTTGTGAAAAAGAAAGACGGATCAATGAGAATGTGTATTGATTACCGACAGTTGAATAAAGTAACCGTGAAGAATAAATATCCTCTTCCACGAATTGATGATTTGTTTGATCAGTTAAAAGGAGCTACTGTATTTCAAAGATTGATTTGAGATTCGGTTATTACCAGTTATGAGTGAAAGATTCAGATATACCAAAAACTGCTTTCAGAACACAATACGGACATTAGGAGTTTCTGGTCATGCCTTTCGGTTTAACAAATGCACCTGCAGTGTTCATGGACTTGATGAACTGTGTATTCAGACTGTATTTAGACAGATTCATTGTCGTATTCATTGATGACATTCTGATCTATTCACGTGATGAAGTAGAGCATATTGAACATCTGAGAATTGTGTTACAGATTCTGAGAGATAAATAGTTGTTTGCCAAATTCAGCAAATGTGAATTCTGGCTTCGAGAAGTCAAATTTTTGGGTCACATTGTTTCTGCAGAAGGCATCAGAGTAGATTCGAGTAAAATATCTGCTATTATAGACTGGAAACCTCCGAGAAATGTATCTGAGATTAGAAGTTTTCTGGGATTAGGGGGATATTACCGAAGATTTGTTAAAGGATTCTCGATGATTGTAGTACCATTGACTCGAATGCTACAAAAAGATGTGAAGTTCGAGTGGACTGATAAATGTCAGCAGAGTTTCAAACAGTTGAAAGCCCTATTAACAGAAGCTCCGGTTTTAGTTCAACCTGAACCTGGTAAAGAATTTGTTATATACAGTGATGCATCTATTATCGGACTGGGTTGTGTATTGATGCAAGATGGGAAAGTCATAACTTATGCCTCCCGACAGTTAAAACCGCACGAGAAGAATTACCCGACGCATGATCTTGAGTTAGCTGCTATAGTCTTTGCATTAAAGATTTGGCGGCATTTCTTATACGGAGAAAAATGTAGAATTTTTACCGATCATAAAAGTCTGAAGTATCTGATGTCACAGAAAGAATTGAATATGCGACAAAGGAGATGGCTTGAATTACTAAAAGACTACGATTTTGTAATTGATTATCATCCAGGAAAAGCTAATGTTGTAGCTGATGCGTTAAGTCGAAAATCTCTATTTGCTTTACAGGTTTTGGGTACTCAAATGACGTCATGTGATGATGGATCTATATTAGCCGAGCTAAAGGCTAAACCGTTGATTCTGCTGCAAATCTGTGAAGCTCAAAGGACTGATTCCGAACTACAAGCTAAACGACTTCACTGTGAGTCTAATTCTGATTCTGACTTTTCTATAAGGAATGATGATTGTTTAATGTTCCGACATAGAATCTGTATACCAAAAGATAGTTAACTCATTCAAAAAGTTTTGCATGAAGCTCATGACAGTCGATTTTCAGTTCATCCGGGTAGCACTAAGATGTATAACAATTTGAAACAGCAATACTGGTGGTCAGGAATGAAACATGACATATCAGAATTCGTATCGAAATGTTTGATCTGTCAGCAAGTTAAAGCTGAACATCAGGTACCGTCAGGTTTATTACAACCTATTATGATTCCGGAGTGGAAATGGGATAGAGTCACTATGGATTTTGTATATGGACTACCTCTGTCTCCGAAGAAGAAAAATGCAATCTGGGTTATCGTTGACAGATTGACGAAGTCTACACATTTTATACCGATACATACCGACTATTCTCTGGATAGATTAGCGGAATTATATTTATCTGAGATTGTGCGATTGCATGGTATACCATTATCCATTGTATCTGATAGAGATCCGAGGTTTACCTCGAGATTCTGGAAGAAGTTTCAAGAGGCTTTGGGAATGAAATTGAGTTTCAGTACAGCATTCCATCCCCAGACTGACGGTCGTCTGAAAGAGTTATTCAGATTCTAGAAGACATGTTACGGTGTTGTATTCTTGAATTTGAAAGTAATTAGGAGAAATACTTACCTCTGATAGAGTTTGCATACAATAACAATTTTCAGACGAGTTTAAAAATGGCTCCATACGAAGCATTATACGGTCGTAAATGTCGAACACCGCTGTATTGGAAAGAATTGAGTGAGAGAAATTTAATCCGAGATACATAAGAAAAAGTGAAAATGATACGCGACAGTTTGAAAGTAGCTTCAGACAGACAGAAATCATATGCTGATTTGAAATGAAAAGAAATAAAGTTTCAAGTCGGAGATAGAGTATTTCTAAAAGTATCACCGTGGAAGAAAATTATTCATTTCGGCAGAAAAGAAAAGCTAAGTCCTCGTTTTATCGGGCCGTATGAAATTGTGGAACGAATTGGACCTGTAGCTTATCGACTATCGTTACCGTCTGAACTTGAAAAGATTCATAATGTATTTCACGTTTCAATGCTTCGTCGATACCGATATGATCCACCTCATATCATTTCTCCCACTGATGTAGAGATACAGTCCGATTTATCGCACAGTGAAGAACAGATTAGAATTCTGGCTCGAGAAATCAAAGAGTTGAGAAATAAGCGTATAGCACTTGTAAAAGTTCTCTGGTGTAAACACGGAATAGAGGAAGCTACATGGGAACTCGAGGAATCTATTCGAAAGTAATATCCTAACCTGTTCACTGGTAAGATTTTCGGGGGCGAAAATCCCTAAAGGGGGGAGAGTTGTAACAGCCCACTTTATACCCTAGTTGGAACGAGCGGTTTTGGGACCACTTAATCGAGTCAAAATATTATTTTAAATGCTTTAATATGTTTTATAGCATGATAGGTATAGGGTGTGAAAGTTTCGTATTGAAATTCTACTGTTTGATCGGTTAATTTGATAAAAAGGATTAAATCGCATAAAGCGATAAATAGGAGTTCTATTTCATAAATGGCTTATTTGATGATGGCTTTTTAAACGGAAGGCCTTAAATGGTTATTTTACCTTTTCTAAAGCTAATGGACACATATGTCCTTATTATTATGGTTTTATAAATGATATTATAAAGGTTAGTTTTGGTTTTTAATTAATATATGTTATAATAGATTAAATAAAATAAAATAATACTCATTTTCATTTGTTCCTTTATCGATTCTTCATCAAAATATTAAGGGTTTTCAAGATTTTAACATTCGGTCACTTTGAGCTTCAATTCAAGGTTTGTTTTTGTTCCGTTTTCGATAATTTTTACGTTTTTGTGATCGTTGATTCGTATACTAGTCGACCCGTACCTCAATTGTTGATTTTGAACATGTCTTTGAAAAATGCCATTGATGAATTCATGTTATTTTGATGGATTTTGATGAATTATAGAATATTATGTGGAAATATACAAGAATTTTAAAGTAAGTTTTGATGAAAATGAGTTTTGAGGATTTGAATATAAAAAGGTAGAATTTTTGGTGGTCAAATTGTGATTAATTGAAAGATATATGCTTGTATAAGTCCCTTGAATATTCGGTTATGGTGAATTGGGGGATTGATTGTCTAATTTGTCATTTTTGTGATAGAAGGACTAAATTGCAAAGTGTCAAAAATATAGCGGCTAAATTGAAAATATATCAAAATATATGTTTTTGGATTGAATTGAATATGTGAGTTAGTAAATAGCTGAAATTTGTATTAATATAGATAAAGACGATCGAATCCTGGAACTTGATTGTGGAAAACGAAAAATAGACGAGTAGATATCGGGATTACGAGGTAAGTTCGTAGAATTTGAATTTACCTTATAAATGCTTATAAATGTTGTCTAATGATTATGTGGATGTATAAAGTTGCTGAATTGGATTGCCTATTGAGTATATACATGTGATTTGGAATGGAAATGTTAAATCTTACAAGTGATACATGGATACCGAGCCCCGTTAGAACCGTAGAAGTCGTAGGGATACAAGTGACATGTCACTAGGGCTACAGGGTAGTTTGAGCTCCTGCATTTGTTGCGGACTCACCACGTGCTCATGAGCTACACGTTCATCCTTCGAGATCACATGTTTAGTCTTCGGACTCACCGTTCAGCCTACGGGCTTACCGTTCATCCTTCGGGATTACATGTTTAGCCTTTGAGGCTTACCGTACAGGCTTGTAAGAGCATACATGACATATTGACAGATTTTAGGTTATATGTATATACACTATGTGTGTATCACCCGGGTATCCTTGATATTCTTATAGGTTCAACGGGCAATACCGATAGAAGTTACATGAATTACAAGATGATATAGATATAAGTATATATGATACCTGTTATATGAACTACATGAAAGGTATGATCCAACTCATATGATTTATATGTTACATGAGATATATGAAAGTGAATGCATTATATGTCATATGAATTATGATGTTTATATGTGCTAATGGATATGAATTATATGGTAAACTCTTGTATAAGATGGTATACGAAGTCTTATAAACTAACTTGTGTGAGCTTGTGAAATAGGCTACAAGAGCATATAAATAGAATTGGCCTTACTTGTATATGTAGGGATTACCTTAATGAATTGGTAAGTTAAATTCTAAGTTTTACGAGCTTACTAAGCTTTAAAAGCTTACTCCGTTTATTTCTTTCATTGTTTTATAGATTCGGAAGCTAGCTCGATAATCGGACGAGTCGGAGATTGTCATCACACTATCTATCAAGCTTTGGTACTTTTGAACCTTTTGTAAATGAAATGGTCATGGCATGTATAGACTAGTTATTTAGTGAATATGGTATGTTTGGGTAGATGATCAAGCTATGAGATGTGGCTTGGCTGATACATATGCAATTAAGTATTTTGAGATTGTTTCTTTTTGATTATATGTGTATATGGTAAACTATATGATCAAGATGGATATATGAGCTGATATGGTAAGAAATGAAATGTTGATAAATGAGCTCATTAATGAGGTTGTTAGCCGTTGAATTATAATGCTTAGTTGATGCAAAATATCATGATGATTATAGGTTCATATTATGCTTGAAGTTGTATGTTTTGGTTGCCAATATTGGTATGAAATGTGGTGGTTATTGACTTGTAGAGAATGACCCATTTTGGGTGACAAATTGGCTTAAATCAAGCCTATATTTGTGCCACACGGCCAGGGGACATGGGCGTGTATTTCGACCGTGTGTCCCCTGCACCTTAAATGTTTTTGGATAGTCTTGCACACGGCCTAGACACACGGGCGTGTCTGGTAGCCGTGTGGCTAGGACAGTTTTGACCACGGCCTAGACACACGGGCGTGTTTAGTAGCCGTGTGAGGTAAGTCAGATTCGACCACGGGTTATGTGATTTGGGCATGATAGATAGCCACGACCGTGTGAGAGAACACGGACAAAGGGGCACGGCCGTGTGTCCCTAACTTGAAAATTTATGATTATTTTCCTATCTTTTACTATGTTTTCAATTTGATCCTCAATAGTTATATGCATCATTTTACGATCATTTGAAGTATGCTTTGATGATTGAAAATACATCATGGTTAAATATTAAAAAGTTCAAAATTTTACTGGTTCAGTATGAGTATATGTCCGGTAACGCTCCTTTCCTGTTCCGGTGACGGTTACGGGAAAGGGGTGTTACACTACGTGTAGGTGATGACAAAGTTACTTTACAAGCTCGAAACTTGATTAAAACTATTGATAATAATATAGTCACGAGTCCTTGTAAAAACACTAAACTCACCACCCAACCTTCTGTGCAGGATACACTCCACATCAAGGCAACCCAATCACAGACAAGTCCATCCAAGGGTGATGCACCTGAAAAGCGAATGCTTCAGATCGAGGAACTAGATGAATGGCTGAACTATCATGAAAAGCCCAAAGTATGCCATACCAACCCAGAGCATCACCAAGATGACCCTCAGGTGAAAACGAATCAAATCAAGGTAGGAGAAAAGGTAATATTAGAGGAAGACGATCCTCGAATCTTGAATTCAAAAGAACATACAAGTGACATACCCTACTTCACAGTAATGAAAATCTTTCCCTATGGTATAGTCAAGATAAATCATGAGTCACTTAGCACTTTCAAGGTAAATCAAACCCGACTCAAACTTTATTTTGACAACGAAACTGAAAACAGGTTAAAAGAGTTCCAACTCTTCAAACCACCGTGAACGTACAAGCTCGACCAAAGTCGAGCTTAGACTATAAATAAGCGCTTCTCGAGAGGCAACCTGAGCACTGACTTTGTAAATTATTTTATTTAGGCTCTTTAATACATCAACTAACCCTTTGAATGCAGGTTTTTCGAGCCACACGACCATGCCCACGGGCGTGCCTCAGGTTGTGGACACCACAAGCAAAGACACGGTCGTGCGATATGGCCGTGTATGAGCAGGGTAAGATGTCCCTAACACACGGGCTTCGATAACTTACCATGGCCGTGCGATGTGGCTGTGGCCAAACCTGTTAATACAATACGAGCGTGCGACACGCCCGTGCCCCAAGACCGTGGTCGAACCTGCTAATTCAGACACGGGCGTGTGATCCCTTACATGGCCGTGGGGCCAAATCACTGTTACTTAATTTTTATTTTTATTTTTCATTTTCTTTACTTTTTATTTCTCTTGTTCCTTTTATTTTACAATTAAATTCCTATCGAGTAATACTTGAACTTTATATAGTTCTGATTAATTTCTCCAGTCACCCAAAATCATGAACTTCAAGTACTCCTTCCTCCAAGATAGCTTTCACAATTCAAGGGTTCCATCCAATATTCAGGGAGTTTTACTTCTCTCCCTAACTTATGATCTTGTGCTTCTATTGCTATTAATGTTATCTTTGTACATTGAGGGCAATGTACATCTTAAGTGTGGGGGGGAAACTCACTTTCATTCTTCATATTATCTTTGAAATCCCTGAAAATTGCTCTCAAATTTCAAATTCTCTGCATTAATCTCAATCTCCAATTTGGAATGAATTCTTATTGATTTATGATTTTTATTGATATGTTGAGAATTAAGACATAGGTATTTATGCTTTGATTATTCAAACTTTAAGACATTAGGGAATCAAGCATGATAAGTTGAAATTTTTTAGAATTTAAATTTTTTCTAGGTTATTTTCCCTAATTTTAAGTGTTATCTTGAGAATTGAAATTCGCAGGATTGACATCAAAAGCCATAATTCTGGTGAGATTTTTGAGCCTTTTGAGCATACATCCTTTCGTGCTCACTTTTATTGTTGCTTTGAGTGAGTCAATATTGATTTGTTATTCTAGAACTTGCTTTGATTATACATGTCGAGACCACATCATTGATTTGATACACTGAGATGATAAAGGCACATAGGGTTTAACCCACTTACTCCATAAAAGCCTACCTCCATAAATGGACCCCTAGTGAACCCCATTGAGCCTAACAACCCATTATTTGACTTACCTCTAATATTAACCTATAACCCGTTTTTTGTTGAATTCCATTCAATTATTTTGATCCCTATTTTTGTCGAGATTTGAGTTGAAATTATTATCTAGCTTTATTCTCTTGTTCAGTTTATAAACATTCAAAGTATTGTATTTGATTTGTTCTAAAAAAACACAAAAATAACAAAGGTGTTTATATAATTAATTCAGTTGTAATTCATATTTTAGTTATAGTTTAATATTTTTTGCATATTTCTATTATAAGCTACCGAATCTGGAACGATGTTATCAGAAGACTTAAGCTCTAGAAATATATTCAAGTGATAGAGATTTTTCTAATTAGACGATCTGTCAATTCAATCTCGATTTTAACCTTCTCTTTCAGCTTGTGACAACACCCCTAACCAAAGCCCCATTAAAACCATTGAAAGACCTTTTGATTAATGTGTCATATCAATCTATAGTGGTGGAGATTTGATTTTCTAGCAAGCCTATGGTAATAACTTTTCAGGTTGACTAAAGAGTGCTTAATTCTTGAACTCTAAACACTTTGAGTGGATAGAGTGAATCTTTAGTGAGGATGTAAAATCTTGTTGATTTTGATTGAAAGGTGATTACTTAAGAGAAGCGAAGAAGCCTATGTTTCTGTGATAAAATTCTCAACTTAGAATGTTTGAAACTTTAATGTTCTTCTAATTGAATTTTCATTGTATGATTACTTGTGGATTAGTTTGAAACATTATTGATAAGGATTGTAAGTTAGGAAGAATGATTCTTAACTGTGGGTTGAGATTTTGCTTGAGGACAAGAAAAGGCTTAAGTGTGGGGGTATTTGATAAACGATAAATTATACATGTTTTTACCTCATGCTTAACCTAATTTATGGATGAATTATCATTGAATTTGTGGAAATAGGTGCTCTTAATCCTTCTATTTCATGTTTTATGCCCAGGTAAGCTTAAGGAATAGAAAAGGGCAAGAAACGGCCAAAAACTGGTAAATTAGACCCAATTCAATAATCAACACGGTCCGGAGATTCACCACACGGTCGTGTCACATGGCCGTGCCAGTTTGAGCATAAACACGGCCCAATGCTGACTCACACGGCCAGACCACACGACCGTGCCACCTTAATAGGCCCGAGCACAGCCTGGCCTTCGATCCACACGGGCGTGTCCTAGTCGTGAGGAAGTTTAATTTCACTTGGAAAAGGTTGCTTAGGGGCTAAGAAAGCCATTCTAAACTCTATATAAGACCCTAGGAGGCAACTTCAAAGGACACACATTATTTTCCCGCCAAGACGGGGAGTTAAAGGCAAGGAATTACTCAAAGGGAAGCCAATTGATCCATCTTAGAAGCCAGGATCTACATCAAGACAGAGGATCTCCCTTCAATCCTTTCAAGAGTTTTGGGTTTTCTTATGTTTTGTTATTTTTATTCTTCTGAGATGTTTTCTTTTATAATCATGACTAAATCCCCCAAATACTTGAGGGGGATGAAACTTAAGACAGATCTTGTTATTATTTTCCTTGAATTATATGATAGATATTTGATTTGTTCTTAATTGTGTTTTTAACCCTTAAATTGATATTTCTGGGATATTGATTTAAGTCGAATGTGCTTGTGTAGAGGAGCAAAAGTCCCTGCATAGGAGTAGATCCAACACAATTAGGCGGAGTTGATTGCAATCCTAGAGATAGGACAACGAAAATCTGCCGGATTAGGGTCAAACCTAATAAGGGAATCCATAGATCGAGATAATGTGATTCTAGGGGTTTTAATTAGAAAGAGATTTCAATTAATCAACTTAGGGTTAGTTGTTCTTAGTCTCGAGAGAGATATTAACATAAGTTAGGGATTTCTATGGATCAAGTCAAGTGAATAAATCGTCTAGTTTAAGAGTTGATAAAAAGTGAAGTCTAGGTGGATTCTCCCTTGAGTATTGCCAAATCAATCAGTTTTCCTAAGAGTTTTTCCCCAATTTACTTTTTGTGCATTCTTAGTTTAAGTTTTAGAATTAGTTTAGTTTCTTAAAACCCCTTTTATTTTTAGGTTAAATAATAGAAAGAAAGTTAGTACTAGTACTTTTGGTTCCCTTGGGTACGATATCTCTTGCCACTAAGCTATACTACTGTTCGATAGATGCGCTTGCCTTAAAATCGTGATAATAGTTAGTTTTTGGTGTGATCACTATTATAAATTATATTAATTCATATCACGCATATCACACCCAGTATAGAGAATCCGCTGCCCAGTCATATTAATAATGGGGTAAATGCGATAGATGGAAATGGAGGAAGAAAAATCAAGACAGATATTGTAGAAGTAAAAACTCCTTTGATATAGGTCTAGAAGAAGATGGTTAAAAGAGGATTAATTGTTTTGGATTCAAAAGGGAGTTGCGAGAGGATGAGAAATTCCTGTGAGTTCCATCATGAAGGGGCACAAAATCCAAGAATGTGTAGAATTTAGAGCTTTGGTACAATGCCTAATGGACAACAAAAAGATGGAGTTTTGTGAAAAAGTTGAAAAAGAAATGAATATATGTGCATCAGAAAGAGGATCAGCAATGAAGGTCCCAAAAGTCAATTACCTAGTGGTTATCATTTCAAGACCTAAAAGTAGTGAAGCTGGAGCACAGATGACGCCAAAAATCATAATTCAGGAACCTGTAATTTTCTCCTATAAAGATAGCAAAAGGGGTCCCTGGAATTATGATTGTAACGTGACAATGCCGGGAAAGGAGAACTTAGCTAGCACTTTAAAAGAGGATCAAGATGTAGGTTCTCATACGCGTAGTGGGAGACGCTACGATTTGATAAATGCCCGAACAGAACCCGTAAAAGGAAAAGCCCTGATGGTGGAGCAAAAGAAGGGAAAAGCAGTCGAACCTGAGTCATCTGTTAATAAGCTAGTAAAAGAGGAGGAAGATAAGGAATTCTTGAAGTTCCTAAAACATAGCAAGTATAGTGTTGTGGAACAGTTGCATAAACAACCAGCTCATATATCTATACTAGCTTTACTCTTGAGTTCAGAGGTACACCGAAGTGCATTGATGAAAGTGCTAAATGAGACGTACGTGACCAATGATATCTCTGTCAATAAATTAGATCGGTTGTTCAATAACATAAGTGATGATAACTTCATCTTCTTCAATGATGATGAAATACCACTAAGAGGTATGGGATCCACTAAGGCCCTGCACATAACCACCAGAGGCAAAGGGTACACATTGCCAGGAGTCTTGACAGACAATGGGTCGGCACTTAATGTGTTACCCTTGTCTACATTAAATAAATTACTTGTGGATAGCTCACACATAAAGGGATGTCAAAATATAGTACCGGCGTTTGATGGCACTGAAAGAAGGGTCATGGGGAGAATAGAAATACCTTTGTTGATTGGCCCAACTACATATGAGGTGGACTTCTTACTGATGGATATTAAACCCTCATACAACTGCTTGTTAGGGAGACTTTGGATACATTTGGCGGGGGCAGTGCCTTCATCGTTGCATAAGAAGTTAAAGCTAGTATCAGAAGTCAGCTAGTGACGATAAATGCTAAAGAAGATATTATTGCAGTTGTAACCAGTGAAGCACCATATTTGAAGACAAATGATGAAGCAATTGAATGTTCTTTTCAGTCTTTGGAGTTCGTAAATGCAACATTCATCACTAAGGGAGTAAGATTTTGGCACTGAAAATATCCAAAACTATAAGGATAGGTCTACAGTTGATGGTAGGAAGGGGAGCTTTACCAGGAAAGGGACTTAGGAGACATCTCCAGGGAAGAGTTGAGGTTCCAATGCTGAAGGACAAACATGACAGCTTTGGTTTAGCGTTCGAGCCAGATGTGAGACAAAGAAAGAATGAGTTGGAAAAAGGCAAGAAAAAAGAAAGGCACGTTTGAGTGGTGAAAAAAATCAAGTGGGAACCTATGATAATTCCTCACATATCCAAGACTTTCATATCAGAAGGGATTATTCATCCCAAGCGAAGGACGCCTGGGAAAGAAAACATTGAAGAAATGTTAGGAAATGTTCATATCAATGCCATATTTGAAGAAGCAACTGAAGAAGGGACCTTGTCAAATATCTGCCCTTATGAACCTGGGAGTGTTCTGGATAATTGGACTACGGAAGAAATTCCTGTAGTATTTAGAGCTTACTCAGAGTAATGTTCAAAACACACTTGTTTCTTTAAGCCTAGAAGCAATAAGAATTATTTTGTGAAATAGGCTCATGTCCAGACATCATTATTTCAATGAAATACATCTTTGCTATCATTTTTGAGCAAATATTCTTTCATTCTTTCCATATAATTAATTATTTTATTCTTTCTGTACGAGTAGTTATCTTAGGCCTTTTGGACTTTCTTCCAAATCATTCTTTCATTTCATTCATAATCATACCATACAAATAATAATTCTTAAATTCATTCATTCTTTGTATATTTTTGCACCTACAATAGGTTCCTGGATATCAATGACATGAGTGACGCTATTACTGATTCAAAATCACCTTTTGAGCAAGACATGTATTTAGAGGGATCCCAAGACTTTGAAGATGACAGAGATTGTGACTTATCTCCGGACTTGTTAAGGATGGTAGAATAAGAGGAAACACAAATTCTACCTCATAAGGAGACAGTGGATGTGGTAACCTTGGAAGAAGCAAAAGTGGTAAAAATTGGAACGTGCATAACTGAAGAAACAAAGAGAGACCTTGTTGGGTTACTTCAAGAATTTAAAGATGTCTTCGCATGGTCATACCAAGGTATGCCCAGGTTAAGCACCGATATTGTAGTTCGATACTGGATTCCTGCAAGTGGTCAAATACTGCAAGTGGTCAAATACTCGGAATGGGTAGCCAACATCGTGCCTGTCCATAAAAAGGATGGAAAAATGCGAATGTGTGTAGATTATAGAGACTTAAATAAGGCTAGCCCGAAGGATAATTTCCCCTTGCCCCAATTGATACCCTGGTGGATAATACGACAGGGTACTCGCTATTTTCCTTCATGGATGGTTTCTCAGGATATAATTCAATAAAGATGCATCCTGAAGATATGGAAAAAACTACCTTCATAACTTTGTGGGCTACGTTCTGTTATAAGGTGATGCTGTTTGGGCTAAAAAATGAGGGTGCAACATATCAAAGGGCCATGGTGACCTTGTTCCATGATATGATGCACAAAGAAATTGAAGTTTATGTTGATGATATGATCACAAAATCCCAAACAAAAAAGGAACACATCCAAGTTTTGAGGAAGTTATTCTAGAGATTGAGAAAATTCCAATTAAAGCTCAATCCAATAAAATGTACTTTTGGAGCTAGATCTGGAAAATTGCTGGGCTTTATAGTTAGTGAAAGGAGAATTGAGATTGACTCAGACAAGGTTAGGGCTATAAGGAATTACCTCCGCCACACACCCAAAAAGAAGTTCAGGGTTTCCTTGCAAGGCCAAATTATATTGCTTGGTTCATTTCACAATTAATTGAAAAATATGATAACATATTTCATCTTCTTAAGAAACACAGCCCATGCATGTGGGATGATGAATGTTAGAAAGCTGTTGATAAGGTTAAACAATACTTGTCAAGTCCCCCAGTATTGTCTCCTCTATGCCCAGATAAGCCATTAATACTATATTTAATAGTGTTTAATAACTCCAAGGGATGTGTGCTTGGTTAACATGATGAGTCGGGACAAAGAGAAAAGGCAATATATTACCTCAGTAAGAAATTCACTGAGTGTGAAATGAGATATTCACCGATTAAGAAATTGTGTTGTGCCTTGATTTGGACAACTCAGAGGTTGAGACAATACATGCTGTACCATACAACTTGGTTTATCTCGAAGTTGGATCCTCTAAAGTATATGATGGAATCAACTGCTTTGAATGGAAGGATGGCTAGATGGCAGATTCTGCTTTTTGAATTTGATATAGTTTATGTGAATCAAAAGGCTGTGAAGGGAAGCGTAATAGCGGATTTTCTAGCTAGCAAAGCTTTAGAAGATTATGAGTCACTAAACTTTGATTTCCCCAATGAAGAGCTAATGTATGTGGCAGCCACCGAAGAAAATGCCACAAAGGATCATCTTTGGAAGCTAAAATTTGACGGAGCATCAAATGCTATAAGTAATGGAATGGGGGCAATCCTGGTATCCCCAAATGGAGATCATTATCCATTCACTTGCAAATTGGATTTTGATTGTACAAATAATATGCCAGAGTATGAAACATGTATTATGGGACTCTGTGCAGCCCTAGAACGCAAAATCTGAGTGCTAGAAGTATATGGAGATTCTGCACTAGTGATTTATCAACTTAAAGGTGAATGGGAGACGAGAGACCCCAAATTAATCAATTATAGAAGGATAGTTCTGAGGTTAATTGAGGAATTTGATGATATTACTTTCAATTATCTCCCGCGAGACGAAAACAAGATGGCAGATGCTTTGGCTACTTTGGCTTCTATGATCAAAGTGAGCAAACAAGAAGAGGTAAAACCCATTCAGATGAGTATTTACGAGGCCCCAGCCCATTGTTACAACATGGAGGAAGAAGAAAGAAATGATCACCCTTGGTACTATGATATATTGCGATATGTGAAAAATCGTGAATATCCTGACCAAGCAACCGAGAATGACAAAAGGATATTAAGAAGATTAGCCTGTGACTATGTCTTAGATGGGGAAATCCTGTACAAAAGAAGAAAAGATCAGGTACTATTAAGATGTTTAGACGCAGTCGAAGCTAAGAAAATTTTGGAAGAAGTCCACGAGGGCATTTTTGGAACACATGCCAATGGCTTTACAACGGCTAGACAAATTATGAGATTTGGGTACTATTGGTCTACCATGGAAGGAGATTGCATCAATTATGCCAAGAAATGTCACAAATGCCAAATTATGGAGACAAAATTCATGTACCTCCTTCGCCACTACATGTCATGACTTCCCCATGGCATTTCTCTATGTGGGGCATGGATGTCATAGGGCTAATTTCACCAAAAGCTTCGAATGGGCATCGATTCATCTTTTTGGTCATTTATTATTTTACACAATGGGTAGAGGTTGCTTCCTATACCAGTGTTACTAAGTCGGCAGTCAGTAAATTCCTAAAAAAGGAAATCATATGCTGATATGGAATGCCTGAGAAGATCATCTCTAATAATGCATTAAACTTGAATAACAGCACGATAGCAGAGGTCTGTAGTCAGTTCAAGATCAAACACTACAACTCGTCACCGTATCGCCCAAAAATGAATGGTGCAATGGAAGTAGCCAATAAAAAATTAAGAATATTGTGGGGGAAATGACTAAAACTTATAGAGATTGGCACGAGAAGTTACCATTTGCCCTCTTTGCTTATCGAACATCTGTCAGAACTTCTACTGGGGCAATGCATTTCTCATTGGTCTATGAAATGGAGGTAGTTTTACCCATCGAAGTAGAGATATCTTCCCTACGAGTTTTGTCGGAGCTGAAATTAGATGAAGCAGAATGGATCCAGTCTCGATATGATCAGTTGAATTTGATTGAGGAAAATAGGCTAAGGTCTATCCATCATGGTCAGATGTATCAAAAACGAATGATGAGAGCTTATGACAAGAAAGTCCACCCAAGAGAGTTTCATGAGGGGGACCTAGTATTGGAAAAGATCCTTCCCATACAAAAAGATTTTAGAGGGAAATGGATGCCAAACTGGGAAGGACCTTACGTGGTAAAGAAGGCTTTCTCCAGAGGAGCACTGATTTTGACCGAAATGGATGGCAAAAACTTACCCAATCCTGTAAATTTGGATTCAGTCAAAAAGTACTATACTTAGAAAGGGAAAGCGGCCAAAGTGAAAACCCGTAAAGGGCGCTTTGAGAATCTTATAAAAAAACAAAAAAGGGGGTCAAGGTGAAAACCCACAAAGGGCACTTTGAGACCCCATATAAAAAATAAAGATAAAAAATAATAATAATAAAATAAAAAGGAGAGGCCAAGGTGAAAACCCGTAAAGGGCGCCTTGAGACCAAAGGGGATTTGAGTTGAAAACCCGAAAAGGGCGGCTCAAATGTTGATCAAAGAGAGGGCATGCGGTGATCTTGCTATACTTGAATTAACAAGGAAATGGCATACTACATCTTGGGGCACAAACAAAGTACTCCAGATCTTCTAAACACATGTCGAGCCCAAAATGGTCTTCAAGAAGTTCGTATAGAGAAGCTCAAGCTACGATATCTGTAGCACCTAGTCTTTATTTTATTCATAATGAATTTGCTATCTTTGAATACTTTGTTCTTTTCAAGATATGCATCTTCAATCAATTTCTTTTTATTTCTGCTATCTTTGATAATTTATTCATCTTGAGCTATGCTCCAAATCAATTCTATTATTATCCATTATTATGATCTTTTGCAAGTATGTTGCATTGAAATAATGATTAATGGACTAATAATATTTTCATAGAAGAAGTTCTGCATATTACTCTAAAGGTTTGTAAATAATACAAGAACCTGAAACAGGACTATTGTTTAGAACTTACCAGGCCTTAGGTTTGGAAATCTTAGAAGAAGGAGTCTAAATCGAGACTATCTCTTCGAATTTTTGAACAAAATATCATGGTGAGGATAAAGCTTTAATGAACAAGCAAATAAGGTTCACTAGGCATTACGAGGAGGTCATTTTTAGAGAAGAAAAACCTACATTCATGCATAAGTATCAGGTCATGACACCCAGAAGATGGTGTAATAAACCAAAATGATGGAAGAAGATTTAGATCCTATACCCCTGAGTGGCAGTAGGAGGGTTTGAAGATAGTACAAGCTTTATTGTCCTAGAGGTACAGTAGAATGGGCATTGAAGTTATAGTGGGGCAAACTTGTTGAGTAGAATACGATTGTTTATTCGGGTTTCCTGTTGAAAAAGTCAGTCGAGCAAGACAGCAGTATACCACGGCATTGATAGAGCCCTAATAAGCGATGAGTGACGACACCCTAGGTAGTAAAAAGGGATAATTCTCATGACATTTCTGCATTCGTAACACATTTAATTAGGAGCATTTGATTCATTCCGATCATAGCATCCTAATCATTTTGCATAAGCATAAACACATAAAGTCGATTCTATAGGACAGGTCCCCTAGAGGACGGTGTAGCGACACCTCTGAATTCGTAAATTTTATCTCCCTGAGATAGCAGTAGAGCAGATCAAAGACGACGAATCTTATCTTCCGGATGTGGCAAGGAAGCAGATTTTAGCCACTAGCCTTATCTCCCTGAGGTAGCAAGGGAGCAGGCTGAAGATTGTAGTCTTATCTTTCTGAGGTAGCAAGGGAGCAGACTTAAGATTGTAGATCTTGTCTCCTTGGGATAGCAGTGGAGCAGATTGAAAATGGCGAATCTTATCTTCTCAAGGTAGCAAGGGAGTAGATTTTAGCCACCAGCCTTATCTCCCTAAGGTAGTAAGGGAGCAGGCTGAAGATTGTAGTCTTATCTTCCTGAGGTAGCAAGGGAGCAGACTGAAAATTGTAGATCTTGTCTCCCTGAGATAGTAGGGGAGCAGATTGAAGATGACAAATCTTATCTTCCCGAGGTAGCAGGGGAGTAGATTTTAGCCACCAGCCTTATCTCTCTGCGGTAGCAAGGGAGCAAGCTGAAGATTGTAGTTTTATCTTCTTGAGGTAGCAAGGGAGCAGACTAAAGATTATAGATCTTATCTCCCCGAGCTGCATGAGAGCAGATCGAAGACAATGAATCTTATCTTCTCGAGGTAGTAGGGAAGCAGATTTAAGCCACCAACCTTATCTCCCTGAAGTTGTAGTGGAGTAGGTTGAAATCACCAATTCTTATCCCCTTGAAGTTCCAGTGGAGTAGATCGAAGTTACAAATATCTTCTCCCTGAAATTACATTGGAGTGGATAGAAGCACTATTTCCTATACCCCTAAAGATCAGTGGGATGGAATAGGGCTACTTAAAGAAAACAAGTACAAAGAAGTCAAGATTTAGCAAGATAGGGCAAAATCGGCCCTTCTAAAGTCTTTGCTCTATTCTCGTTACACGACAATGAGAAAAGAGGGGCAACTGTAATGGGCCAATTTAGCTTGGGCCCAAAACACAAACCAAAAATAAACCAAAAAAATCGATAAACCAATTATAGCTCATTCCGCTAAGCCCGTACCAGAAACAATAGCCATACAAAATATAATAAATAATGAAATAAACCAAAACAATAAATAAATAAACAAAGTTCATTTATAGTTCATTAGTCCAAATACAAAACCCAGATGGCCCGAATACAGAATTCTTACAAGTCCTGCTTTAATAAAGGACGAGAAACGGTGCCATTTAGAGTCTACTTCAGTGGTTCTAAAACAGTGTCGTATATGGCGACCCGATTAGACTCGATCCGATACCCTCAGGATCCGCGCGTTTTTATGGTGAAGGGATATTTGTGCCACTAGTCCCTCTCTTTTTATGTCGCTATTCGATTAGATCCTGTTTACATTTTCTTCATTTTTTAAATTTTCCCATGAAATTCGTACACCATTTCAACTTGGTCCGCTTCTAAACACTGCGTTTGGGGATTTGGGATATTTGCGCATTTAATCCCTATTCATTGGCACGCATTATGCCTTGGTCCTCAATTCTGTTTCAGTGGTTTATTTATTTTTGAATTACCCCTTTTATTTTGATTGTATTACGATTGAGTCCTTTTGGTTTTGGTTTATGTTTTTTCCTTTCGTTTTGTAATTTATTTATTATTCACATTTTAGAAATTGATTGAATATGTAATTTTGAATTATTTTACCGGTTTTATACAATTTTTTTAGTTGTTATTTTTACACTTTCCTTTGTATATTTTTAAAATCGCTTTATTTTATAATTTATTTTTTTAAAATTCTTTTTTATATATTTCGATGTTTTGGGAATTGGTATCATATTTAATTTAAATACTCTTATATTTTTTTTTATATATGTACATAATTATTTTTCATTCTATGTATATATTATTTTTCGATGTTTTGGGAATTGGTATCATATTTAATTTAAATACTCTTATACATTATTTTTTTTATATATGTACATAATTATTTTTCATTCTATGTATATATTATTGATTTCATATTATTCTATGTATATATTTTCTTTTTAAATCTATTTAGGCATATATATTTTCTTTTAAATCTATGTATATACATAACTTATTCCTTTTAAAGACCCTATTTTATTATAAATTTTTGTTTATTTCAAACACTTTTATATATTATTATTTCGATATGTATATTATTCATATTAAGTTCTTTATTTCATGAATATTATTTATTTAGATTAATATATATTATTTTTCGTCTATTATTTATTTTGATTTTCTTCTTATATAATATTTATTTTAAAATTCATTTGTACACTACCGTTTAACATATTGTTGAATTTTATCTTTATTTTTGAATGATATATTATTTTGTATATTACTTATTTTGATTTTCTTCTTGTATAATATTTGTTTTTAAATTTATTTATATATTATTTGTAACAGCCTGGTTTTGACCCTATTCGGAACAGTGGTTTCGGGACCATGAATCCGAGTCAAAAAATATTTTAATATTATTTTTGGTGTTTAAGATATATGATTATGCATGTGTGAAAATTTCGTGAGCTAATTTTATCGTTTGGGTATTTAATGTGACAAAAGGACTAAATCGCATGAAATGCAAAAGTGGTAGTCTAATTGTTAAAAGTGTTTAATGAATAAAGAAAGAAACATGTGGGTCCTTGCATGTCAAATACACCATTTTTAATTGTGGATGGTTAATGATGGACAAAAGATAGTGGAATTTTAATGGAATGATAAAAGTTATATTATTAAATTATATGTTATTATATATTAAATAAAAGAAAACCAAATTTCCACTCATCCTTTCTTCTTCATTGCCAACAGTTAGACTAAAAATATAAAGTTCTTGAGCTTAGAAGCATTCGGCCCTTACATCTCTTGATTGAGGTATGTTTTGAGCTTGGTTTTTGATAATTTTTATGTTTTTGAGATCGTTGCTTAGTAATCTTCAAAACCCAAGCTTTGATTTTTTATTTTGATGAATATTTTGAATTTTGCCATTGATGAGAGCTTGTGATTTTTATGGTTTGATGATGAATTATGGAAGATATGGATTGGGTTAATATATATCGTAAATGAATTTTTGATGATTTTGAGTAGTTAGGACTTAATTGCAAAAATAAAAATGTTAGGGGACTAAAATGTGAAATTAGTGAAAAATATAGGCTCATTTGGGCACTAGGGGTATTCAGCCTACTCTAGATGTGATTAATTTTGCATAAATTTGTGTTTTGTGCATTAGGGACTAAATTGTAAAAATTGTAAATGTCAGGGGTAAAATGGTAATTTCCCATTTATGTGTTTTTGGACTAAATTGAATGAAAATATGTTTGAATGAGCTTAATTTGAATATGTTTAGATCAAGAATTAAAGAAATTGGAATTGGATCGGGGAAAAGCTAAAGTTGTCGACTAGTCGTCACATTTCGTTTTACATTGTCCGAGGTAAGTTTATAAGCAAATAGATGTAGTTAAATTTATATATATATATATGTGTGTGTGCATGTGTGCAATTAATAAAAATTTGTAATAATATGAGATAAACATAAATCGACATTGAGTAATGAAATTAATTTAAGTTTGATGATAAGGTAATGAATGATTTCTAGAATTGAAAGTGGTGACATAAGCTATACATATTAAAATGTTGATTAATTATATATTAGATTACAAGTTACATTTGGCTACTAAGATATGTTTATGTATGTAATCTTAAAGCTTAAAGTATGAATCATGGATATATATATATATATATATATATATGTATATTTGATTATATGATGATATTGTAATTTTGGGTAGTGAATGATAATTTTGTTAATGAACATATGTTATGTATGCTCTGACCTATTTAAAGTTTATATAAGGATGTATATGGGATTATTCAAATGTTTTACCCAATTTCAAAAGATTCAGCGGGCAAAGACAAGTTGTGTTCAAAAGAGTGAAACGAGTTAAATGGCCAGGTATGAATTAATTAGTTGCCTATTAAAGATAAGGTAAGTAAGTACTTGGAATATTCGTTTTAAATCATCTAGGGTGATAATGAAAGATATACAAGTATGTAGTAGGTGTATTTGGCTTGTGAATAATTAATTTGTGTACCATTGAAATGCTTCTTTTAAATATGTGCATATATAATGTAGGTGTATTCGGCCTTATAATATAAATATGTATGTGCTTGCTATTCTTTGATCTATAAATATATGCACATAAAGCTATGGGTAATAGTAATGATAAAGATATTTCGACTCGGAAATTGAATGATATCTTATCAAAATATGTATATGTACACTCGGCCATGAATAGTTTATATGTGAAAATATTTATTAAATATATGAAATTATTAAGCTTAAGGTATTTTAGCACATATGGATGTGTGTGTATTTAGTTATATAACGACATTTTAGTTTTGAGAGTGGAATGATAATTTGCTACCTTAATTATTTGAGCATTCGGCCAAGGTTGTATTTGTATGTGAAAATTTTTATTTATGAAACTTGTAAGTTTAAGACTAATTATGGTAAGGATAATATACTTTGGTTTAGCTTAATTGAGTTGATTATTTCATTAAATTGTTATTTGCTTATGGCTTACTAAGCTTTCAAAGCTTATTTTGTCTGTTCTTCCTATGTCTATAGATATTCAGAGTTTTGCTCGGGTTGGGAGTCTGGGAGATGTTATCATGGTATCCAGTCCTTGTTTCGACAAATAAATGTTTTAAGGTATAGTAATGTGGCATGTATAGGTTGGAACATATTTTTTTAATGTTAAATGTTGGGTTATGTAATTAGCCATGCGAAGAAATGGCTTATTATCTTTATTAAGGTTAATTCTTATGTTCCAATTTGATGATGGATATACTTGTTTGTTTGGGTGAATTGATGATGTGGTATTTTAGTAGTTGATTTAGCTGGCTTTTAAGTTAATTAGTTAATGAAATAGATATATGCAAAAAGGGATGTTTTAATTTATATTCGGTACATACAATGAAAGGAAATATGTGGTTATTGATTAAATATTTGAATAAAATGAGACTTGATGATCATATGATTGAACATTGGATTTATGAAGTAAATGGAATATAGTATTGATGTTTGTTAGCTTGTTTTGAAATTAAATTAAGTAAATGCTATTGAATTGGTTGAATTTCAAAGCATGATTCGTAAATGTGTTATTGTGGTAAAGATTGATAAACTTTGATTGGTTATGTGATTTAAAATATGCAAAATTGATTTGCATAAAATAAGAGAAGGGTTACTATGTGAGTTTGAAAACTTGCGTAAAGGAATTAAGATAGCTTTGTGCAGGAAATGTATTAAATGGCTATGCTTTACTGTGTTTTGATTGGTAATGCCTTGTAAGCCTAATCCAGTGACGGATACGGGTTAGGGGTGTTACACTATTATTCAATATATTTTTTATTTTTTATTCTTATTTTTGATATATTTTAAACTTTTTCATATATTGCTTGTTTTAAAATTTTTATAGTTTTTTGTTTGTATATCAATGATTTCAATTTTTTTTATCTTATTCATTCTTTTTATTTGTCTTAAAATTTGTTACATTTTATTTGTGTTAGTTTGCTTAGTTATTCTTTTAAAATTGGCTTTTAATTCATTAGCTTTCGAATATTAATGCTAGTATTTGTATAATGCATAAGGTGTTGCCATTATATGTACTCTCATTTGTTTCTTCGTATTTTCATATTATTATTCATTTGTGTGGTAACATATTATTGTTCCATGCTCGATACTATACTTTTGTTCTCTATTATCGAATAGTGATTCAAATTCTAATGTATTTGGACCGATTTTAGTTGTCTTTTTTATCCCAAACAAACTAGATAAACGCATGTTGGGTTGGTTTTAAAATTACTTATTTGAAAAATCTTCAAAATAAGAGGAAAATCGAGAAATTGAGCCCTAACGTGTTCGGTTTTGATTTTTCATTTGACCAAATAACTAAATATCCTTTAAATTGCATGTTTTGGAAATCATAAGATGATCTCAATTTTGAAAGTTTAAAAATGTCGTATCCTAACGTGTTGGATATGATATTTTATTCTTTCGGAAAGAGTGAATTCTAAATTCCAACTTGAGTCATTCAAACATTCTCTAAAAGGATTTGTGTTTTCAAAGCTTTTCAACTTATTGGCATTAGGATATCATTTAATCGATTTGGTACCAATTTTGGGCGTACGAGGGTGTTAACCCTTCCTTGTACGTAACCGACTTCCGAACCCATTTTCTTGAAATTCGTAGACCAAAGTTAATGTTTTAATAAAACAAAATATTTTATGAGGTGATCCAATCACACCTAGACAAAAAGGATTAGTAGCAAATCCGTATTTCTTTGTAAAGTCGGTCGCCATTTTTTCAAAATAAAAATGGTTTTGACATTGGTTTCCTAAATAATATATATGATGCGATTATTGCCATTTTGTGTTCTATAAGATATTTATCTGTATTTTCATATTGCCGATTTTTCATCAATGTTTTTACGCATCGTTTTAATATTGCATCAATTTTTCCCCAAATTCAAGAAGAAAACTTTTAAAAACAAGGCAATATTTCGTGTTTGGAAATTCGAGAAATCGTGCCCTAACATGTTGGGTTTCGATTTTTTGTTTGACCAAATAACTAAATATCCTTTTAAATTTCAATGCATGAGCTTTGAAAATCAAGAGACAATCTTGGATTCGAGGGTTTAAAATATCGTATCCTAACATACTGGATGTGATATTTTATCACTTCGAGATAAGAGAATCTCAACATCCAATTTGAATTATACAAACATTTTTTAAAAAGGGATCATATTTTAAATTTTTTTTCAAATTTTCGATATTAGGACATTAATTAATCAATTTGGTACCAATTTTTGGGCGTTACGAGGGTGCTAACCCTTCCTCGTACGTAACTGACTTCCGAGCCCATTTTCTTGAATTTCGAAGGCCAAAAACAATGTTTTAATAAAACAAAATGTTTTACAAGGTGCCCCGATCACACCTAAACAAAAAGAATTGGTGGCGACTCTATTTTTTCGTTTTCAAGTCGACTCCCATTTTTCAAAATAAAAATGGTTTCAGTAGTTGTTACCACCCATTTCCATAGTTTGATAGCTGAAGCTATCCCTTTCCATGTTTTGATAACCGAAGACATCTCTTTTCATAATTTGATGGTCGTCACCATCCCTTTTCATTGTTGGTGGTCGCCACTATCCATTTTCATAATTTGATAGCCGAGCCATCCCTTTTCATAATTTTATAGCGAAAGCCATCCCTTTTCATAATTTGGTGGTCGTCACCATCCCTTTTCATTGTTGATGGTCGTCACCATCCCTTTTCATAATTCGATAGCCGAAGCTATCTCTTTCCATATTTTGATAGCCGAAGCCATCCCTTTGCATTGGTTCATGATTGTCGATATGCCGTTGTATCTTTCCCTCGAGACACAATTTGATATTATAAAATAATAGCATTTATAACATAATTTAAAATGCTATTTAAACATAAGAACTTGCCTTGACGATAAAACATAGAAACGGAGTTAGTTAATCTGAAGCTTTTTTTTTTGCCTCGTTCTAAAGCCGTACGAGGTCTATCTTCATCTAAATGAATAAGTTCAATCAATTTAATGACCATTCTATTCTATTCTATTCAATCCAAATTCATATTCATATTTTTATAAAATTACCCTTTTACCCCTAATATTTTGATTTCTTTACAATTTTAAGCTCATAAAATGAAATTCATGCAATTTCACCCCTACCCAAGCCTATCCGAATTTCATACAAACACATAGCAACCCACACATTTCATTATTTCACAAATTACACCATGAATATTTCACAATTTTCAATTTAATTCCAAAATGACAATTTCATCAAAAATCACTTAATAAAAGTTGTTTATCTAACAATAACTAGCCATTTTCTTTCATCAAACATCAAAAACAATACATACACATCATGGTAAATCCCTAGACTTTTAATAATTTTGCAAATTGGTCCTTAGGCTAGCAAGATTAAGCTACATGCAAGGGGATGAATGTTGGCTGAATGTTGAAGCTTGGTTATAACCTCCTTATACCCTAGTTTCAGTTGAGAAAGAAAGAAAGAAAGATGATATCTTTCTTTTCTTTATTCTAATTTAAGTTGCTTTATTAATTTACATTTTTAACCTTATTAATTAACATCCAAATCACTTAATTTAACGCATATTTTTGTCCACTTAAACAAAAAATGGTCTATACCACATAAGGACTCTTACACATTAATTCTATAACCATTGAGTGTCTTTAATTTAAAGAACTCTAATTTTGTACCTTTTACAATTCATTCCTTTTTATCAAATTAAGCATGCTAATGGTAAAATTTCTTAACGAAATTTTTATACGGTGATACTAACATGCTGTAGACATTAAAATAATAAAATAAATATTTTCACGTCAGATTTGTGGTCCCAAAATTACTATTCCAATTTCACTTAAAACGGGCTGTTACAACTCCCCCTAAAAGAATTTTCGTCCCCAAAAATCTTACCAGAAAAGAGGTTTGGATATTCTTTTCTCATAGCTTCCTCTGGTTCCTAGGTGGCTTCCTCTATCCTGTGATGTTGCCAAAGAACTTTTAGTAAAGCTATGTTTTTATTTCTCAATTTTTTAACCTCTCGGTCCAAAATTCTATTCGGCTCTTCGTTGTACGACATATCAGGTTGAATGTCAACATCCATCGGTGAAATGACATGTGAAGGGTTAGATCGGTACCATTGTAACATAGATATTTGAAACACATTATGAACCTTTTCTAACTCTAACGGCAAAGCTAATCGATACACTACTAGTCCAATTCTTTGAATAATCTCATATGGCCCAATAAATCGCAAACTTAGCTTTCCTTTACGACCAAAACGAAGAAATTTCTTCCAAGGTAATACTTTCAGAATACTTTATCCCCAAAAATCATGATGTAAATCGCAGATCTCTATCCGAAATTATAGAAACTGGCACCCTGTGCAATTTGACAAACTCAGAAACGTATAACTCAGGTAATCTCTCAAGAGAATAATTTATATGTACCTTACTAAAATATGTGGACTTAGTCAGACGATCAATGACAACCAAATTTCATCTTTCTTTCTCGGAGACAAGATTAAACCTGATACGAAGTCTATCGTAACTCGTTCCCATTTTCATTCTGGTATCATCACTGACTGTAATAAACCAGAAGGTACTTGATGTTTAGCTTTAACTTTTTGACATACTAAACATATCAAAATGAAGTAAAAAATCTCTCATTTCATTCTTGGCCATTAATACATCTATTTCAAATCACTGTACATCTTATTACTTCCTAGATCAACGGACAAGCTACCACTATGAGCTTCTTGTAAATCTTCCAAATGAACTCTGGATTCTTTGGTACACAAATCCTGCCTCTAAAAAACAAACAATCATTGGATCCATATGAAATTTTGAATCAGGAGTTAAATCACTCTGTGTCCATTTTGCTGGCAACTTGTCATCACACTTCTGAGCCTCGTAAATCTGCTATAAAAACTCAGCTAAAATTGAACCATAATTAGACAACGTCAGTCGCATATTTCTCGCTCGCTAACCAAATAAAGACTTTCTACTCAAAGCACTAGGAACTACATTCACTTTACTCGGATGGTAATCAATAATTAAATCATAGTCTTTCAATAGCTCAAGCCACCTACGCTGTTTCATATTCAAATTTTTCTATGACATTAAATACTTCAAACTCTTATTATCGGTAAATATATGACATTTTTTGTCGTATAAATGGTGTCACCAAATTTTCAACGCGAACACAATAGCTGCCAATTCTAAATCATGAGTTAGATAATTCTTTTCGTACGGCTTTAACTGTCTAGTAGCATAAGCTATCACTTTACCTTCCTGCATCAAAACACAGCCTAAGCTATTCAAAGATGCATCCCTAAAAATCACAAATTCTTTACTTGATTCAGGCTGAACTAGTACTGGTGCATCGGTTAATAGTGCTTTCAACTAATTGAAACTTTGTTGACACTTCTCAGACCATTCAAACTTTACATCTTTTTGCAAAAGTCTTATCATCGGCATTGCAATCATCGAGAATCCTTTGACAAATCTTTTCTAATAACCGGCTAATCCCAAAAAACTTTTAACTTCAGATACATTTCTTAGAGGTTTCCAGTCAACAACTGCTAAAATTTTACTCGAATCAACTCTAATGCCTTCAGCCGATACAGTATGTCCCAAAAAATTGATTTCCAAGAGCCAAAATTCACATTTGATAAACTTAGCAAACAATTGCTTATCACGCAGGGTTTACAATACAATTCTCAAATGCTCGACATGTTTAGACTCATCTCGTGAATAAATTAGAATATCATCAATGAATACCACAGGGAATCTGTCTAAATACGGTCTAAATATTCTCTTCATTAAATCCATAAATACTGTAGGTGCATTAACCAAACAACATCACAAGAAATTCATAATGTCTGTACCTAGTCCTGAATGCAGTTTTTGCCACATCTGAATCTTTAACTCGTAGTTGATAGTAGCTAGAACAAAGATTAATCTTCGAGAATATTATTGCACTTTTTAGCTGGTCAAACAGATCATCAATTCATGGTAATGGATATTTATTCTTGATCATAACTTTATTGTGGTATCGGTAGTCAATACACAATCTCATTGATCCGTCCTTTTTCTTAACGAACAAAATCGGTGCACCTCAAGGTGAAAAACTTGGTCGAGCAAAACCCCTATCTGTCAATTCTTGCAACTGTGCTTTCAACTTTTTCAACTCAGTAGGAGTCATTTTGTAAGGTGCTATTGATATCAGTGATGTTCTCAGTACTAATTCAAGAGCAAACTCAACCTCTCTGATTGGTGGTAACCCGAGTAATTCCTCTGGAAACACATCAGATTACTCACAAACCTGACATAGCCAAAACAACAATAGTCAACCCACTCAAACTATCTCCAAAGCGTCTCACCATTTTGACATTTCAATACAATAAGCTTTTGTTTATAGTTCACAATAGCATCGTGTAGAGTCAGCCAATCCATGCCCACTCATCAAATTGCAATAGAATCAAATCAGTCAAAAAACTGTAACACCAAGTCATCAAAGGATAGTTCTTACAAACCTTATCAACTAACACATACTGACCTAGGGGGTTCACTTTAACCACGAATTCAGTGGACTCAACAGGTAAATTCTTACTTGACACTAGATTCATGCATACATATGAATGGGTTGATCCCAGATCAATCAAAGCAGTAACATTAGTGCCAAAGATAGAAAAAGCCCTAGAAAAAATCTGGTGCAAAAGCTTCCTCTCATGCTTGGATAGCGTAAGCCCTAGCTGGTGTTTGTGCTTTAGATCTCACAGTAGAGTCTTTTGTTCTACCATAACTGTTACTCACATTTCCAAGATTACAATGTGGTCTACCCCTCGCGGCAATGTTGCTGGGTCAAACATTCTGAACTTTTTCTTTCTCAGATAATTCTGAGCAATCATGAATAAAATGCTTATATGAACCACATTTGAAACACGCTCCGTCTTTCACCTTGCACTCACCAAAATGCAGCATCCACACCATTAACAATCAGGCTTATTATCTTTAATGCTACCTACACTTACTATAGATGTAGCTTGTGTCTTTGAACCTGCATGTTGTTTGCCTCCGTCTCTGTCAAGATTTCCCACTAAAGCAATCGAATGGCTAATATGTTCTCTTGATTTCTTCGATGATGACTGATATGACTTTCCCGATTGTCTCTTTCTTGACTCTCTAAATTCAAAATCAGCCTTCCTCTTTTCTTTGTTAAGCTCCTCGGCTTTATGAGTTTGATCAACAAGCAACACAAATTCCTTCAGCTTAAGAATCCCGACAAGAAGCTTTATATCTTCGTTTAACCCTTTCTTGAATCGTTTACACATGGCGACCTCGGTTGGAATACATTCCCGGGCATATTTGCCCAATCTAACAAATTCTCTTTCGTACTCAGGTACTAAAATTCAACCCTATTTAAGTTCAAGAAATTCTTTACACTTTTGATCAAGGAATCTCTGACTTATCTATTTCTTTTGAAACTCAATATGGAAGAATTCTTAGCTTATACATTCTCTTGGCACCATTGAAATCAAGGTGTTCCACCACTGGTAGGCTGAGTCTTTCAACAAAGATACTGTAAACTTAACATATTCGGCCAGTGAATAAGATAGTTCGGCAAAAACCCTAATCATGTTTTCTAACTAGAATTCTACTCTCTCAGGATCATCCTCAATAGTGGCTCTGAATTCTTCAGCCCCATACTTATGAATCTTATCAGCAGGCGACTTATTAACTCGTAAAGGTTCCAAACCTTGAGCAATAACGGGGAAGATCGGGGAATAAGAGGAAGTAGAGGTTGTTAAGTAACCGGGTTCGTATGTACAAACTCAGTGAACCATTTACTCATCATCTGGAAGAAGGCTTCCTTAGCCTCTTCTCCCCAGCCCTCAGATACGAGCCTTGTACCGCTCGATGCCACTCTGTGAACAGAGGCTTGAGTGTTACTATCAACTTCATTAGCCTCTTCTCCCCAGCCCTCAGATACGAGCCTTGTACCGCTCGATGCCACTCTGTGAACAGAGGCTTGAGTGTTACTATCAACTTCATCAAAATCAGCTCGGTTGGATGTCATTGCCATAAGAAAACAAGTTTCAAAATAGTTAGGAGTTATCATACTATCACAGGTTATATAATGGCATGTATATCTAGATTCACACATGTTACGTTCAGTCTGAGAATCGGCTAAATTGTAGCTCTGATACTAATAAATAAAACACCCCTAACTCGTGTCCGTCACCAGAATAGGGTTATAGAGCATTACTGGAGATTACACTTCAAAACTATCCCAAAATTTAAACATTTAATATCACAACATCAGTCATAGAAAAGTCAATCATTAACATACATACTGTCCCTTATACGAGCCTTCAAGGCCATAAAAACACTCTAGAAATAAATCGGGACTAAATCAGAAACATATAGAATTTTTCAAAAAAAGATGAAAATTTTTAAACTGTAGGGGTCACATAGTCGTGTGGCTAGGCCATATGGACATTTGAAGTAGGGACACATGGTCATGTCACAGCCCCTGTCCGTACTTGTACAACTCTCTAACTTGGGTCACATGACCAAGCCACATGCCCATGTGCTAGGCTGTGTACCCTTTGAAATGGCCTCACACACCCATGTGCCAAGCCATGTGCTAGGCCGTGTAACAGCTTGACTTGAAATCCTTTGTAAGCTACAGGGGACACACGATCATGTCACTTGGCCGTGTGTCACACACAGCTGAGACACATACGCGTGTCTCTGCCCATGTGGATAAAAAAAAGACCATTTCTAAGCTATTTTTCTCACCCATTCAAACACATACCTACAATCAAATTTCCACATATGAATAAGCCTTCAAATTACACTAAAAACATGCATAATCAAGCTATTCAAATAAGGTACATAAGCATTCAACCATATGCCCAAAGGCACCTCAAAGGCGACATTTAAACATGTATAACCATATGCACAATTTAACCAAAGCTTGCCACTTTGTTCACATATCAAAATCACATCCACAAGTACCCAATTTACTATTTAACATTTAGCATCATAAGCCATATGTGCCAACTACATTTTTCATACCAAATGAACATGTTCAACTTGCATCATCCAAGCATCATAAATCCACATACATATATTGATATAACAACCATTACAAGGCCAAACATATACATGCCAACTTAATACCACTTCATCATCCAAAATGTCATAAAATATAAGCCAAAACAAATGACTACATCATCAGACAAAATACCTATACATGCCATTGTAATCAAAACTTAGAAACACCAAAATCTACTGATTTAACCAATGGATAGTGTGATAGAGCTTCGACGACTTTTCAACCTGAACGAGCTTCTGATTAACTACAAAACATAGAAAATGAACGCAAAGCAAGCATGTTATGCTTAGTAAGTTCGTAACATATAATCTATACTTGTTAACACAATACACAATCTTAAAATACATATCTACCAATCCAACATGAGAAATAAATGATTCATAAGCTTAAATCATATGAACTCATACTTTTCATTGTCATGAAAACACATATTTCCTACCTTCCATTGTAATAAGGTAAATTACATTGAAAACTCTTACCAAAGCATACACGAAGTAAAATTACGATGGTTGTTACTACCCCTTTTCATAGTTTGATAGCCGAAGCTATCCCTTTCCATGTTTTGATAGCCGAAGCCATTCCTTTTCATAATTTGATGGTCATCACCATCCCTTTTCATTGTTGATAGTTGTCACCATCCCTTTTCATAATTTGATAGTCGAAGCTATCCCTTTTCATAATTTTATAGCCAGAGCCATCCATTTTCATAATTCGCTGGTCGTCACCATTCCTTTTCATTGTTAGTGGTCGTCACCATCCCTTTTCATAATTCTATAGCTGAAGCTAACTCTTTCCATATTTTGATAGTTGAAGCCATCCCTTTTCATTGGTTCATGACTGTCGATACGCTGTTGTATTTTTCCATCAAGACACAATTTGATATTATAAAATAATAACATTTATAACATAATTTAAAATGCTATTTAAACATACGAATTTACCTCGACGATAAAATGTAGAAATGAAGCTGGTTAATCCAAAGCTTTTTTTGCCTCGATCTAAAGTCATACGAGGTCTATCTTGATCTAAATGAATAAATTCAATCAATTTAATAACCATTCTATTCAATTCAATCCAAATTCCTATTCATTTTTTGCAAAATTACCCTTTTGCCCTTAATATTTTTATTTCTTTACAATTTAGTCCTTAAGCTCATAAAATGAAATTCATGCAATTTTACCCCTACCTAAGCCTAGCCGAATTTCATACAAACTCATAGCAGCCCACACATTTCATTATTTCATAAATTACAGCATGAATATTTCACATTTTTCAATTTAATTCCAAAATGACAATTTCATCAAAAATCACTTAATAAAAGTTGTTTATCTAACAACAACTAACCATTTTCTTTCATCAAACATAAAAAAATGTTTACACATCCATGGTAAATCCCTAGACTTTTAATAGTTTTGCAAATTTGTCCCTAGGCTAGCTAGATTAAGCTATAACGACTCCAAGAATGTAGAAATCATTAAAAATAGGACAAAAAATACTCACATGCAAGGGGATGAATATTGGCCAAATGTTGAAGATTGGTTATGGCTTTCTTATGCCCAAGTTTTGGTTGAGAAAGAAAGAACGAAAGATGATATCTTTCTTTTCTTTATTCTATTTTAAGTTGTTTTATTATTTACATTTTTAACCTTATTAATTAAGATCCAAATCACTTGATTTAATGCCCATTTTTTTCCACTTAAATAAACAATGGTCTAATTACCACATATAGACTCTTACACATAAATTCTATAGCTATTTAGTGTCTTTAATTTAAAGAACTCTAATTTTGCACTTTTTGCAATTCAGTCTTTTTTATCAAATTAAGCATGCAAACGATAAAATTTCTTAACGAAATTTTTATATGGTGATACTAACATGATGTAGGCATTAAAATAATAATAAAATAAATATTTTCACATCGGATTTGTGGTCCCAAAACCACTTTCTGATTTCATTGAAAATGAGCTGTTACAACTTTACTATATTACAATTTGACCCATATACTTGGGGACACTGCTGCTTTATTTTATATTTTTTTTGCTGCAATATTTCTAGTCCAAAAGTTTTCACGTCTGGTGACGGACATACATACCCATTCATTGATTAAATTCGTTCATTCTTTAAGGGTCGTTATATATGCATGTTTCTTAGGTATTTTGTAACATCCCGAATTAGGGCCTAGTTAGAATAATAGTTTTGAGACCACAAATTTGAAGTAGAAATACTTGCTTTATGATTATTTTGAGGTTCATGACATGTTTGCATGATTATGTGAAAGTTTCATGAAGAAATTTTGTGAGTAAGTGCCCAATTTAACTTTTAGGACTAAATTGCAAAAGTTGTAAAATATGATATTCTAGAAGCTTTGGGGTACTTAATTGAAATGCATGTGTAAATTAGAGGTCCTTATTTAGTAAATAGACCTTTTTATGTCATAATGGATAAAAATAGATATGGAACAAAAAAATCTCAAGGAAGGGCCTTAAGGGCATTTTGGCCGTTTACTTAATAAATTAATAAAAAGGGAAAAAGAAAGAAAAAATGTGCTCATCTTCCCCATGCCATAGCCAAATTTTACAAGCCCTCCATAGCTAGGGTTTTTGACATTTTCAAGCTTACAAGTACGTGCATCCTAGCCCCATTTTTAATGTTCTTTACATTTTTGAAACCATCGTAACCCGATTTACCTATTTCTAGCCATATTTTGAGCTAGGGTTCATGTTCAAAAATTTACCCATGTGTGACATGCATGTATTTTAATGTTTAATGAAGGAATATGACAGTTTGATGTGTGATAAACATCTTTTAATAAGTGATTTTTCATGAAAACACCTAAAAAGGACCTTTTTGTAAAAGTTATAAAATGAGTAGTAAAATTTTGATTTGAAGGAAAATGTGTGAGCATGTGTTAGGTTCGGCTAGGCTTTGGTAACAAAGAAAATGAGTACATTTCGTTTTACAAGCCTAGGGACTAATTTGTAAATATGTGAAAGTTTAGGGTCAAAATTATAATTTTTCTAAAGTATGATTTATGGACTGATTTGAACAATGTGATAATTAAATAAGTGAAATTTGCTATCATAGATCAAGAGAAACGGAGTCCAAACCTAGACCGAGGAAAGAATAAGCTTTTGGACTAAATCGAATAGTTAGTCGTATTTTGTTACCAAGGTAAGTTTGTAGGTAAATAACGGAACATTATGTTATTATGTGTGTAATGCTTTGATATTTGCATGATATGTATAATTGTTTTATGAATTTTGATTTACAATGACTCGATGACGATGTAATGAGGTTTAAAGTTTCGAAATCCTGGTTGAACCTTAGGAATAGATAGGATACAAATGTCATGACATTAGAGTTATGTGTGATCCCATGTAAGACCATGTCTGGGACATGGCATTGGCATCGAAGTGTGATCCCATGTAATACCATGTTTGGGACATAGCGTTGGCATTGATATGTCATACCATGTAAGACCATGTCTGGGACATGGCATTGGCATCGATATGAGATCCCGTATAAGACCATATCTGGGATATGACATCAGCATCAATATGTGATCCCATTTAAGACCATGTCTGGGACATGCCATTGGCTTCCTACCATGTATATGAGGTTTCTCGAGTATCCTTTAGTATTCCAAGTGGTTCAACGGGTAATCCAAAAAGTATGCCAAAGAAAAGACAAGGTATGTTCATGTTGAAAGGGTACAGGTATGTACACGAAGCTCATAACTATTGAGTTTATAAATCGATGAGATCTCAGTAAGAGGTGAATAAATAAATCATGACTATGAGTTTCATGGTATGCTATGAAATTGATATGAGTAAAGATGTATAGGTGATATTTAATGACATTTGTGATAAGTTATAAATATGTTATGTGTACAACATTGCATGATTAATTTTGTTATTTATTTATATGCAAACTTACTAAGCTCTATGCTTACTCCCCTTTCTTTTCCATTTTCTTATAGAATCACCAAGCTAGCTTGGGGATCGAAGGATGTCGAAGGCTCGATCACATTATCACTATCAATTGGATATTTGGGTATAGCTAGCCTTTTATTTTGAGTATGGCATGTATAGGAACTTGGTCATTTTGCTATATGTCATAATTGATTTGGCCACAATGTTGGCTTATTTTGATGAATGATCCTTTTGTATAAGGCCATATGAAATTGGCCAATATTGGTTATTGGTATATTCATATGATGATGTTATTCATGAAAGTGATAGCTTGCATGTTTAAGTTGCTAAGTATGTGATGTATAGGCTTGATAAGGGTGGTATGTGAAGGATGTGTGGATGACTTAGTTTTAAGATATTTGACAACTTAAATATGTTATGTTATGTTATGTGCTTGTGTTTTAGGGTGGCAAAAGGCTTGGTAAATAGCCTTATATTTGTCCACACGGGTAGACACATGGGCGTGTGTCTACACACGGTCAGCCCCATGGGCGTGTGAATAGGCTGTGTGTCCCCTGCACCCAAATTTTTGCAAAACAGAATGTCCAGTAGTAAACACACGGGCAAAGACACGACCGTGTGTCTCAGCTATGTGAAAGACACGGCCTAAGGACATGGGCGTGTGCCTAGGCCATGTGAGGTCTGCACCTAATTTACGAGAATTTAATTCGTCACATGGCCTAGCACACGGTGTGTGGCTTGGCCGTGTGGTTTCATTTAGTTGATGACATCATAAATAGAGTGTAATGCCCCTACGCCCAAGACCGTCACCGGAGTCGAGCTTGAGGTGTTACTACACATAATTTACCATTTTAAACAACTTTACATTATCTATTTTGATTTTCGGAATAAGCAATTTATTTGCGTCATGGTCGCTTGAAAAATCATATCTCGAGTTACGAAACTCGAAATCAAGATCCATAAATTTTCCCTGAATCTAGACTCATATATCTATCTGCTAATTGTTTTCTAGAATTTTTGGCTGGGCCGATTAGTACATTTTATTAGTTAAAGTTGCCCCTGTTTCAGAACTCAACTGCACTGACCTCTACTTATTACAAACCACTTTTCTCCTTGTAAAAAATTCATATGACTATTCTATTTGTTTCTCTTAAAACTACACTCAATAAGAATTCTGAAAATATAAAGTAATCCTCCTAATTATTTTTGTACAATTTATGGTAAATTTCCAAAGTTGGAACAGGGGATCCAGAAATCGCTCTAGCCCTGTTTTACTAAAACTCAGATATCTCATAAAATAAAATACATTTACTTGTTTTGTTTGTTCCATATGAAAATAGACACAATAAGATTTAATTTCATATATTATTCACCATCAAACCATGTTTCTATTATTTTTAGTGATTTTTCAAACTCACATCACTATTGTTTCAATGTTCTGTTTTTAAGCTACTTTCACATTTTTCCTTAATTTCCATGTGACAGTTATCACTCAAGCATACATACTATCATATTTGTATATCATTAGCCGTTTCATTAGCTATTCACTATCAAGTATTTACATCCCATTCATTGAACATGTCATAAGACATCCATATCAAAAGAAGCCAAGTCCCTATACATGCCATACACGAAAAGAAACGTCTAACTATACCGATAGGATTCCTCGATAGTGTGATCGGATCTCCGACGTTTCCTTTGATCCCTGAGTGGCTTGGCAAGAACTATAAGAAGAAAGAAATAAAGAGGGTAAGCACTAGGCTTAGTAAGTTTACAAGCAAATAAATTACAACATTCATCATATGGGATAAGTATGCAAACTATCAATTAGCATTATAAGCTTTCTTTACATCTCATTTTCTGCCTTCTTCTTCTTCACTTACCTTCTTTCTTACCTGACCTTTCATTATTCATGATTACAATCTACCTTTCCTTTGCTGATAATTCACTGTACATTTACTTGAATAATGGCATGTTGAACCACTCGGAAAACTAAGGATACTAGGGTCGTTCCTGTCTAACAATATCCTGCCAATGCCATGTCTTTGACATGGACTTACATGAATTATTCCTGTCTCCAATGCCATATATCTAATATGGACTTACATGGCTCAATCCTGTCTCCAAAGCCGTATATCTAGTACGGACTTACATGGCTCATTTCTGTCATGTCCTGTCCTGTCGACCCCTAATGTCATGACATTTCGTATCCTAACATTCCTAAGGTTCAATCGGGACTTTCTACTACTTTTCTCTTTCATATCACCTTATATTCAACTTGATTATTTTCATAAAATGAATATATAAATGCTGGAAAATGACAATAGTAATGTAAAATAACAGAATACTGCATTTATTTACCGTAAACTTACCTCGATACCAAATGTGACTAAACTTTACAATTTAGTCCTTTACTTTTTCTTTTCCCCGATCTACTCCCAAATTTCGTTCTTCTTGATCTATAATAGCAAATTTAACTTATTTAATATCAACATTTATCAAAACAGCCCTTTACTCAAACTTCGACAAAATTACATTTTTGCCCCTAAACTTTTGCATATTTACACTTTTGCCCCAAGACTCGGAAATCAAAACTTATCACAAATTCTTGTATTTTAAGACATGCTGATCATTTATTTACCAACATCATCTTCAAATTCCTACTATAACATACACTTATGTACAATAGGTATTTTTACCAATTAAGCCCTTTTACTCGTTTTTACCTAAAACCGAGTAGCTCAAGTTGTCTAGCATAATTTAAAACCTCATATTCTATCATAAAGCATCAAAATCCACAAATTTCACCTATGGGTATTTTTCCAAATATGAACCCTAACTTAAAATATTGCTAACATAAGCTTTATCGAGCTACCGGGACTACGAAAACGTAAAGAACATTAAAAACGGGGCTTGGAATCACTTACTATGGATCTTGGAAGCTTGAAACAAACCCTAGCTATGGATAACCCTTGAAATTTCGTGGTAATGAAGAAGATGATCAATTTTGTGCTATTTTTCCCTTTTTATTTCATGTTAATATCCAAATGACCAAAATGCCCCTCCTTACTAAACTTTCAAAAATTCCATCCATGTCCAAATTTTTTCCATGAACTTAAAATTGGCCAAATTACTATTTAAGACCTCCTAATTAATATTTCAAAACAGTTTCATACTAGAAACTTCTAGGATGCAAGTTTTGCAACTTATTCGATTTAGTCCCTAATTTTAAATTAAGCACTTTACGCATAGAATTTCTTCAAGAAATTTTCACACCATCATGCAATCATAACATAGACCTCAAAATAATTATAAAATAATTATTTCTATCTCAGATTTGTGGTTACGAAATCACTATTCTGATTAGGCCCTATTTTGGGATGTTACACAGAGAGTTACATGGGGTATGGACACGGGCGTGTGTGACCACACGGCCTACCCACACGGGTGTGTCCTATATCCACACAGTCATGTGACCCCTGTTTTGATGAAAAAATTTTCTAAGTTTTCCAAAGTTACTAGTTTAGTCCCAACCACTCCCAAAGTTCATTTTGAGTCTCGTAGGCTCACTTAAGGGACGATGTGCATGTGTTTGAATGATTTTAAAAGATGAATGAAATTTTATGGCTCGGTTTTGCATGGATGTTAGTGTTTAAGTCTGGAAACGCCTCGAACCCTGTCTCGGTGTCGGATACGGGTAAGGGGTGTTACATATTTTCTTAAGAACAAGCAAAGATTAAATCATGGGGTAGTTTGATTTGTCTTAATGTGATAGGTCAAATTGGGCTTCATATTACACTTAAGCTTATTCTCAAGAAAATTATGTGTCTTTTCTTTACTTTTGTTGATTTTTAGTTTTGTTATTAATAAATTGTTTTTGGTAGTTTTATGTCATTTTTTAGACCTAAATTGGCCAATCGTGCCATTGGTAACCTAAAAATGAGATTGAGTGGTATAGGGAGTTGATAATGGCCCAAACATGAAGAAAACATCAGTTAGAAATAGGTATCGTCATATTGAGGCATGGAAGTCGTGATACCCCTGACAGTGTTGAAGTGAAGAAAATTAAGGTCAAATATAGTGATATTGTGATACCAAGTAATGGGTATCGCAACATTGAGACCCCCAAAACTCTCAATCTCAAGATTGTTGTGGGTATCACAATATGCTGCCTAACGGGTAAAAAAACTGTAGGGGCAATTTTATGTCCAACAAGCTTAAGTCTATTTTTCAATTATGGGCACAATGGTCAATGTTAAGTTAAATGTTAATAGGCTATGAATACAACTTTATAAGCCTTTGATTTTAGATTTTTGGTGGTTGAACACTCTCCTTAGGTTTTTATAGGTTTAGGTTAGGTTTTCCTTTCTTTTTCTTTTCTTTTCATTTTTAGATTAGGTTTTCTCTTTTCTTTTTAGATTAGATTTTATTTTTTTATTTTCTTTCTTATTTCTTGTTAAAGATTCTTGTAAATGAAGATGGATCAAGCTTTCGGGTGTCTTTGGTTCCACATCTAAATGAGTATTTCTTACCCTTATCTATTAATTGTTTGATGAAATGTTTGGGTGTTAAGCTTTATTATTTGCTAAATTATTTGATGGTTGCTTGATTGGTTTTTTTAGTTTAAATTAATGTTTATACTTGATTAGTTGGTTTTTCGATTATGTTGAAATCCTTAATACGCTAGAATTGACGTCTCTGGTGAAAAATCTAGATAAACAAGACCGAGAGGAGAGCTTATACTTAGATAATTTGATATAATTGAGTTGAATAGTGAGACTGAAAGGAGATTTATATGCCTAGGTAAAATCGAAAGGAGAACCTAGGTGGTATCTTTTAGTTGAAGATGAGACCGAGAAGAGATTCTTAGTTAAGAGTGACAATAATATAATCGGTATATGTTTATTAGCTTAGCTAGAAATTAACAAATCAACCGACCATCGTGTTATCATTCACATTGTCTAAAGTAATAGTGAAGAAAACTAGATTAGTTAGTTTAATTTAAAATTTAAATTTAGTTCATAAACAATTTATTTTGAAATTTGCTCTAATAATTTCTAAATGGATTAGATTAGCAATTGGTTAATTTGTAATTAACTTGATAAAAACATTTATTGGCAATCCTTTGGGTTCGATCCTTGGAATACTCTAGTGTTCCATTGAACATTACAAAAATGGCAAGTGATTTGTCACACTTACAGATACAGCTATATTATTGATTGTTGTAGTGTTGATTCTCAACCCTGATGCACACACGCCGGGGTGATCAGTCAAAGCCCTAGGGGCCTATGACATTACAAAACAAATTGAAGCTTCCAAGTTATGGAAATAAGATTGAGATAGTAAAGTTTTGACGATTAGGATCTAGTTTTTGATATTGACATGTTAATGTAAAGCCTTGAAGGCATATTATTTTTGTCACATTCAAGACATAACTCGAATATGGATTTTATAAGAAAACATTTAGTAAAAAACTTAAGACGATAAACTTCGACATACATTTGTCTTATGTATAAATTTATAACAAGTATATATGCTCAGTTTGTGTTTACATTGTCTTCCAAATTATGTTAGCTCCACTTAGCTTCTTTGTTCAGCAAGCGGATTTGCTTGTTTTCGTGCGCAGGTGTCAATTAAGTTTTATGGAACTCAAGTAGTTGATAGCATCTAGGATTCACCTCTCAGCTGAACAATGTTTGTATCTACAATAGCCCGTTTTTTAGTGGTGCCAGAAACGGTGGTTTCAGAACCCCTTTCTCTTATGATCAAGTGTGTAAATATTATCAATTAATATTTATGATTTAATTATAGTGTTATATTAAATTTTGGTCAGACAAATTTGTTAATTGGATAGTTAAGGTACAAGTGTTTTGATCTTAAAGTCAATGATGTTGGAAAATGAGGTATTGGGACCTCATTTTTGTAAATCGTAAAAATATTTACATAGTTATTATATAGGTGAGTTGAATTTTGGATAGGTAATTTCAACGAATTGATAACTAATTAAGGTACAATGAGTAAATTGTAAAAGTGATGAAATTTAAATGCTATGGAATTTTAATTAATTGGAGGACCAACTGAGTAATTTTCCCACTTCATAATAGCCAAATGGTGGTGGTGGACAACTATCACCCACCAAATTGGCTAATTAAGATTGTTAGTGTTAATTGTTGATTAATTAAGTTAATTAAAATGAATTAAAACCTAACCTAAGTGTAAAAGATAAAAATCAATAAAAAAAATAAAACATTTCTCTTCTTCATCATATTTTTGACCGAAACAAAAAGAGAGAGCTAGGGTTCAAAGTTTTTAAGTAATTTAATAAAGTCATTTTCTTGTAATTTTTTTATGTTTTGTAATTGTAGAAACTTGATTTAGCTAACCCGTATGTTAATTTCTAGAACTGTTAAAGTTTATAAATGATGTCATTGATGAATGTTTGAAGTTTTAGTGTTAAATAGTTAGATTTTAAACTTAGATATGAAAAGGACTAATTTGTAAAGAGAAATTTGATAGTTTAGACATAGGGACTAAAATATAAATATTTGAAATTTTGTAATTATTGAAAACAGAGAGCTGTAGAAGGATGAAATTGAAATTGGTTTCGAAATCAAGGCTCAAATTTGAAAGTTATGGCTATTTCGATTTTAAGGACTAAATTGAATAAAATGTAAAACTTTATAGGAATATAAAAAATGAAATTGAATTGATATATGTTTATAATAGGCTTTTATAAGATGTTTGAAATTGATAAATTGAAATAAATTATTATAGATCAGGAATTGAATTAATCGGAGGATAATCACGGAAAAGGAAAAATTATAGATTAGTCCCTGGCAACTTAGTTGTTGCTATTTTGCCAGGTAAGTTCATATGAGACTTACTTTATTAATTCATAATATTTTTTTATTATATTGTTTTACTTTTAGTTTGAATTGCGATGTAAATAATGTTTTTTGTCATCAATGGACTAAATCGTAAAATATTAATTAAATGGAAAATATGAATAAATACATTATATTGAATGGATGTGACATTTTTATATGATTAGATAGTATGTATATGATGATTCTATAAGATTTAAATTGCAAATGGATTGTTATTTGAAATATGAAATGTGTGTATATGGCTATAGGGATTGTAATAAATTTTATATGGTAAAAATGCTCAAGTGAACGTATTAAAGAATAGGATAAGATTGACATGCCAATAGGGTTATTGGCGCATTGTACGGGATATATGTGATAATACAGAGATATTACTGATTATACTGGAATCCAGCATTTGTTATGGATTACCGAGTTATACTGGTGTGGTGGAAGGATGTCTTTAATACTGATTATATGATGCCTACGAGCTTTGCACTTCAATGCCATGGTGTGTTGTAGTTTGAGCTCTTACAAGCAATTTGGTGAGGTGTAGCTACCTGCATATCCGAATCTATTTATTATAGTTCATTAGGCTACTGGATTAATGGAAATGAGAAATGGCAGTGAAATGATAGAAGTCACACGCTCAAATGGTTATATGATGAATAAATGATACAAATGGTAATATATTGAATAGTGTATTACATGTATAATGTTATGATAGGCTAAATTGTATTAAGTTATGATATTGATATGTTTTACAAAATGAGCAAAGTTAAATAGCATAATATAAAATGGCATGGTTATATATGAATTGAGTAATATGATCTTATTGTATTAATGGATAAACCTATTGCTGATTTTGTGAAGTTATATATGTATGCAAAAGGATGCCAAAGGAATTCATGTAATATTTGAACTCATATTAAGTGATTATTATTTTGAGTTGATGAATGCTTAATCTTGGTAAGATAATGGTTATATGAAATTGAGTATTTGATGGTGGTTGCACATGTATCATTTGAATGACATATTTTAGTAGTCCTTAGCATGGCTATGATGATATTAGGGATCAATATTATAAATGGGAATGGATGAGAAGGTTATAATCAAAGAAATCATGTGAATTAGTGTTTATATGATGTATGAATATATTGAATGAGTATAGAAATTGCTGATTCGAAATATATGCATGTTTTGTATTGATTTTATAGGTTGGTAATGTGCTTACAAGCATAAGTTAAGTTGATGCTAGTTTAGGCATGAAAAAGAGACCAAAATACATGATTTTGACCATTTTGGCTTTAAAGTGTCAATACCATAGGTAAAGGTATCGGTAATCGGTACATACTTTTCAATCAAGATTTTGCAAAATAAAATGTCAAAATGGTATCGATACTAAGGAAAGGTATCGATACCTTACAGAAAGTATTGGTACTTCAACCTTAGTATACCACTTGATTTAAATGAAATTCTTTGAAACATCGAAGCTCATATTGGTATCAGTACTTTTATTGGGTATTGATAGCTGATCTAGAAATTTTAAAAACGTTGCAACTTGGTCCTAACTCATGTTCGAGTTTACAAAAGAGCTTTCGTAAGCTCTATTAAGGCTCTAATTTAATTATGTATCATTGTATCTAGGTATTTATGGCATGATTGAATATTTGAATGATCTATTTTTGGTGTATTTGATGTGATATTTTATAAATGTTACAAAAATGTCCCTATTTGATATTAGGTTGACTTTAAAGCATTTTTATGCTTGTATAAGATCCAAGAAAGAATACCCATGATATTCAATGTTGTATTATTGTTGATTTCATGATTTATTATGTAAAATAATTATTTTACTGTAAATGTTTTTGTAGTTGCTTCGACAACGAATGTAGCATCCCATTGTTTGGACTCGACGATCGGGTCGCATAAAGGGGTGTTACAATATCATCTTTTGAAATATCTAGTTGAGTTGACATGTACCTACTAGTAAAAGTTAAGTTTTGGTATCTTTTTGGTGAATTGAGGTAATTATACTAGTGTTTTGTAATCAAATTATATATGTATATGGGTTATGGTGTGGTTGATGGTTGTGTTGATATGCAGGGGACCTTTTATATGATGTATTTGGTGCTTCATGTTTTGCTTGCATAGCAAGTAAATTATTTTTGGGTGATTGAGTTCAGTAAGTTATGGTCATGTTGATGCCTAAGTTGTTTGAATATGCTTGGACGAGTTTAAGAGATGTTTGAACTTGACATTATAATATTATAAGTCTTATAATGGACTGGTCATTGTCAAGAAATGTCGGGATTGAATTTTGATGATTATGTAGGCATTTTCGTGACCACCACAACCTCATAGTCGCGACAACAAAGGTTCTATTCGATTCTTTTTTTTTTCAAACAGTGAGGCCATTGTTGCGATTGGGCTTCTTCAGTTGTTGCGACAAGGGCTAAAAACATGAATTTCTTGGTTGAAACAGTTTTGCTCTTGTCGCGACAAGACCACATTGTGGTCACGAAAAGGACCCCTTTTTTGTTCCACTTAAAAATTTCAAACTATTTTTACTCATTTGACTCCCATATGCTACTGGAGGTTCTCAACTACTTTCGTAAGCACGATTAGAACCTGAATGTGTTTCTAAAATGTTTTAAGAAGTTTTCAAAAGTTAGTCATTGAATCCTTGCGAAAACTTTAGTATTTTGTTTGTATTGTATTAAAATTTTGAACTATGATATTGTAGTTGCTTCAGCAACGAATGTGACATCTCGCATTCGAACCCGGTGACTGGGTTGAGTGTGGAGTGTCACATAAATATTCTCCCAAACTCGTATATAAACTTATAAATTCTAAAATCTAATGATTTAGTAATTATTCACAACTCAAAATCACTAAATCTCTCATCTAAAATCTATCAATAGTCTCACAAATATCAACTCCGCTTTCTTATTCTAAAACTCAACTCACCCTTTCAAGAAATCTACTCTAATCTCATTAGTTGACTTCTACTATATTAATACTATCTGTAACATAAAATAACTCAATTTCTCATCTAAAGAAATCAAGGAACTCAAGAATCAAAGTTCTCTCCCTACATTAGATAAGATTAATGAGAATGCGAACACATAGAGAAATTGAATAAACGAAATCTTACTTACCAAACTTGAATGAACGAAATTGGATTAAGAATTGAAGAAGAAAAGATGAGAGAAAATTGAGAGAATTTGATCGCCATATATTTCTTAAGCTCTCGTGAAAATGAGAGCCTCATAATCATTCCCTCCTATTCAAAATAACAAAACGGGATTTTTTTTTCTAATGGTACATTGGTCAAACTACTTAATAAACCCTCCCATGAAATCATAATTCTAGTCCTAAGACATTTAACCCTTCCATTTTGATTTTCTTAAAAAATAATCTATGCCTCAAAACCCTAACTCTTTAATTCTATATAATTGAAAGAATTTAACCTTGAAATTAAATTTTACTAAGTTATAAGAATAACCCAAAAACTATTCTAAGAATACATCCTAGTTTTACTTCACGGAATGACTCAAATTTCCAATTTTCGGAGAAATTTTCGAGTCATTACATGGAAAAATTGAAAACGATTAAGTTGCAACAATTTCCCTCATCCATCAAGATACAACAAGGGAAGATATTGCTAGCATACAAGGAGCGACCCTGTTATACAAGAACTCAACAAATTTTTAACATCGAAAATGAAGATACTTGGATGATCCCAACAATCAAATTTGTTTTGATGGAACCACATTATAATGTCAATTCATCTTATACTGGCTAATATTAACCTCTTAGATATATATTAATAGACCTCTTATATATTAATAGACATTATCACAAATAAGAAAAGTTTTCCACAAGCACTGTTTAGATGCCTCAAACTAGAAGAAATGGACTAAGTGCTCAGGAAAACACATGAAGGGATATATATGGTCATCACTTGGGAGTGAGAACACTTGCCCAAAAGGAGGTCCTGCGTTAATGTTATTATTGACCTACTCTTCAAAAAAGACGCACTATATCTAGTCATGAAGTGTGAGCCCTGCCAGACACTCATCCTTCTCCAGCCAATTAACCCTCCAATTTTGCTACTTGAGGTATAAACATTTTGGGCCCTTTTCCTTTAGCAATTGACCCTCTATCCACATTTACCCTTTAATAGTAATCATGAAGGAAATTGGATTGTTGTCTCGTATAGATTCGTTAGGCAAACTTCTAATACGGCTGCATAATACGACAACCTTATATACTTCTAATACTTAGTTTAACGGAAATATAGTGCTTAATTCTTTAGGTACTCAAATTGAAGAGATTGTATAATACAATGTTAATGGTATAATTAACGACGATAAATATTACATAACATTTAAGTAAAAAAATAAAAAAGGAAAAAATAATCAAAAAAAGAAAATGGAAAGGGAATATAAAGAAACGATAGAACAATTGCACTTTTGCAATCAAACAATTTACACGCAATATGTGCTTCATGAAGGGCTTATTACATCACAGCATATATTTTATTTATGGGGAAAAAAAGGATATTTTGAAGCAATACAACAATAAGAGAAAGAAAAGCTATAAGTGGATGGACCTCATCTATCACACAAACAATCACAGTTGGTGAAGTCCACCTTCAATTCACCTTATCTAACATGAATATCATCGTTTGTGAATGAACTGAACGGCCCTTGCATCCGCTTCTGTATCTCTTTGATACAAAATTTACGATTTATCAACTATTATCTTTTATCGTGGTTAACCTGGTTAATGCCAATGTGGCTCAACTGTACATTCTCATTCCAGGAGGGATCCGCTGAAGGTAGCTGATATTCATCAGGTTTCAATGCTAGAGCAAAATCTGGCAAAGTTGGAGCCGTCTCCATGATTCTAAATAACATTACCATTGCCCAGGTTATTGTATTTGGCTTATTATGCAAAACTATTTGCCCCCGAATTTGTAATTAGAAACCATAAGACTTACTTTTCATAAGAGTAGAGGTCACGGTTTATCCGCACCTTGCTAGAAGTGTCTTTCGGAATTTTCTCGGATAGATACTTCATGGTTCCCCAAAGAGGTGGGTTTCTGCACCAACAATTATTAAGAAGAAAATGCCAACTTTGCCAGTTAAAAGCAAAAATAGAGATCTAAGCCAAACAGAGCAAGCGTGTTTGAATTATGGAAATTATGTTGGAACATTATTTTACCATCTCAAGTCCCACCTACGCAGCAAAATAAACATACATCTCTAGTCTATCATTGTTGGGAAATTTAAATTAACTATTTGTACTTGTTTCCAACGAAAATGAACCAATAAATCTCATTATCTCATAACACCATCATGCTGTCAATTAAACCAAGATTCTAAACACTAGGCAACCCACACTTCAGCCAAACCTCAGAAGGCCCAGCACAGAGTTGTACTCCAAAATGCACAGCGAAATGACTTTAGACATGAAATCTAGATGAAGTACATTTATGCGCAACTTGAAATCAATGAATTGCACACTAAAAGAAGTTATCTGATAAATCCTCGTTATTGAAATAATTTATAATAAGATAAGAGGATGGAAGATATTTGTCTTTGAATGTTAAAAAATGAGTACAAAGAAGGAATACGATAAGAGTTTCATTACCAAGTTCACTAAGGCATCCATTAATTTTCAAAATTTTAGAGGCTAAAATACTAAAAGAGCCAATAAACTGTTTCAGTTTTCTTAAAGCCTTATCTTTTAATTTGTATCCAAATAAACCCTTATCCTTTGATTTGTATCCAGATAAGCCCATATTTGAAATGAAATTTTGATTAATTTAAGGTTTTATTCAAGTGCAAATTAAAGATTACAGGTTTATTTAGGCACAATTAAAAGGTAAACGGGTTTATTCGAGTGTAACAAAATTATAGGAACTTACCTAGACAAATTGATTTAAGTATAGAAACTCTTTTGTTATATTACTTTAGCCAATTTTTTGATACCAAAGCATTAACTGGCATCAGATATTAGTGTAAAGTCATAATCTAGTAAGACTACTGAACGTATCAGTTTATGCATCATTTTATATAATTATTTCTTTTATAATAAAAAGATTGTGATGACAACTAAAGAGATTAGCTTGTGCTACCAATCTTAGGAAGAGTAAGAATTACCAAGGCCAAGTCTTTGGCTCATAGCTTCATATGGAGTGGTAGGATACCTAGATACGATAATTCTAGTGCACCCAATTCAAAAAGCCTGACCAAAAACTTTTTCAAGGAAAGCCAAGCTAGTGAATTCAAAGATCAGCCAGAAACAATCAATGAATTGTTTCAGTGATGTCATTTGACCAACCAAAATATATGATTTACTAGGAAGAAACTATGAGGTTCGCCAATAATGTAACTAATTGGTTCTATGGGAAAATTTATGATGACACTAAGTGCAGCTTAGGAGGATCCTTGTCATAAAGCTAGTAGGTAAGTGCAGCTTAGGAGGATCCTTGTCATAAAGCTAGTAGGTTTAATCATGGACCAAAAAGGAAAACAAGAAGGATGTAAAAGCTCTTACAATGTCATTGGATGGAGAATTTTAATATCTTGAAGAAATTTGAAATTAAAATATTTTATGTATCATTTCAAATGCTAGTATTTGTAATTATTTTGTTTAGATAAATTACATTAGCAAATATGAATTTCATGAGATAAAAATAATTTTAAAATTAATAATAGTATTTTTTTTAAAAAAGACATCCATTATGGAAAAATATGCAATAAGGGTTTTAAAAATATATATTAAAGTTATTAAAATGATATTTTGTGGTTTTAAGTTTTTTTCGTATAACGGGACCATGTAAATTAAATAAAAGGATTTTCAGAAATTTTGAGAAACTACACCTTTAGGTGAAATTTGAATAAAAAGTTTAAGTTGCTTAACTTCCTTTTGAAATTTCATGGAACTTTTGAATTTTTTTCCTTTATTTTTACACAAACAAATAAATGTATTTTCAAATTTTATGTTATTTAAATGAAGCTGCAAAAGTGCTTCCTTGCTAAGAGATGACTTAGGAATTTTTCCCAACATATCATTTCTTTATAGTTTGATAACTATGGTTAGAGGTAGCAATCAAGCTTTTCTAGGTTTGGACTTTTCAGGATCATGTATTTTTGAGTTCAGGCATTTTGAGTCTGGGATTTTTTTAGATTCAGGCTTAGGTTTAGGCTCAGGTTTGTTCTGCATTATAATTCAAATGTTTACATCTCAATAGAAATTATTAATTTATCGTTATTTTTAAGTAAACTTTTGTTGGAACTTGTGATACAATATTTTTATATTTTTATTAAAACTATTATCCCACATAATAAAAGTTTAAGAACTATTTTTTCATTGGATAACAAAAAGGTATATTGATAAAATAATTACTAAATTAAATTAGATAATATGCACTAATATTTAAAAAATTTTAAAAGTAAATATTTTAACAATTTAAACATCCATGATAGTTTTATAATTATATCATAGAAACGCATAAATTTTAGCAAAACTCCACATATATCTCTTTGGTGCTACTTATGATAAAACAAATAATAATAAAAAAGATAATTCTATGGATTTATAACAATTTACTAGAAAATTTTCATATTATGGTTTTTTATTAAATGGATTGCCATTCACGATAAATTTAATATATATTTTTAATTAATTTTCATTATTGATTTTTTTTTTTTTTTACAGTCCACAAATATTAATCAAGATTTTGTTGTTCTATTTTTTATCATTTCCATTAAAGACCTATTTGATGTATTTTTTTTTTTATATTTTAATATTTACATATAATTTAGAATTTCTAATTGTACTTAGAATTGTATAATGTATAATTGTAATTTGTCTTCTTTTACCAATAGTTGGGGTAAAAAATGTTGCTTGTCAATGTATAAATATTTCTTATATTTGAATCATCTAAGCTAAGAATTAAATGATCCAATGTAAATCTATGTTACAAGAATCTTAAGCTAAAATAATGCGAATGAAATGCAATAATAAAAAGTTAGAACAAAAAGAATTAAATGATAAATGTAAAATTATGTTCAACGAACCAAAAGCTAAAATAATTAATGCAAATAAAAAACAATAAGAGAACATAGAGCTTTTTTGCTTATGTGTGACAATGGTAATCTCATTTCCACAAAAATTACTATTTTATTATATATAAATATATAATTGTTTTATTTTTAGTGTTAAATTCGGGTTTAATTTTTGGGGTTTGAGGCTTTTCAAGTTCGGGTTCATTTTGGGGCTCATTTTGCCGCCTCTAATTGTGGTCAATCCAAGGGCATCTCATTGTTAGAATTTATGAATAGTATCACCACTGAGAAGGGCAATCTCAATTTAGAACTCAAGGATGGGAGCACTGCTAAGAATAAGAAATTTTTGGCTTCAATACCAACAGTCCTTCAGCCTAATTGGCCCAACCAGGGCAACAAGAATAACAATTAGGGAAGAGCTACCAAACAATGTCATCAAATTGAATTTATGTGATACGACCAAGAAAATTTTCAATTTAAAAATCTTATTGAATGTCTATAAAATTTTCACTACAGCTTTCTTTTAAAGCACCAATATAGCTTCCACTTTTATAGCTCCCCAAAACTCAAACTTTTTGCAAATAATGTTTTGAACAGCTTCTGTTTTTTGGAGTAGAGAAAGCTGGTAGCTACCAGTTCTAACCGGTTAGTGGTTATTCAATTAAGTGTTTTCCAAGCAATACCAAAGATCACACAATTCCACATGATCCAGAACAAGCTTAATTTCTGGAGCAGGACATTTAGGAATGACATATTGGAACTTTGATTATCAGAGGAAGATTACTTTTGAAAGGACACACCAGTAAGGCAAGAACCATATTAATGGATAAGAGGATGATGTTGGATATGCAAAAGAAAAAAGAAAGTGCACCTACAAGATGTGGATAAAGACATTGAACTTGTTTGCACAGTGTGCTACCTCTTCAGAGGTCTATTGGGGGGAATTAGTTGATGCTTGTGATTTGAAATTAGTGGTTTCTGTTTTGATCATTTCCCATCAAGTAACTAGCCCCAAATTCTAACTGATTTAATTCTCCCACATGACACTTCTCTTGTTGATCCAGGGAAATTCTTTACCAAATATGCTGGGATTAAAGAGGAAAGTGTTGTGAATTATATGGATTTTAAATTTACTACAAGATGTGCATCAAGGGACTAACAGACTTTTGCTACTAATAAGGTACTCTTTTGCATCCTTCTATTGTAGATAATAAAATACCTCACTGGGGAGCTGGGCCCCCATTTGTCGGATGAATATTTTTCTTAAAGCCTTTTGCTCTTTTCCTTGTCTTACTATAGGCACTCAAGTAATGAAAATGACTCTTGGTAACGAGATTGTCGCTTTGCATCTTATAAACTATTAGGAAAAAAACCCTAGCCTAGCGTCACAGGCCGCACATCAAAGCCAGTGACAAGTGCGCACAGAGCATCTCATGAAGGTCAATTAATTAAATTGGGTTCAATTGATCCACTCAAATACTTGGTGTGCTATTATTTCTTGTGCTTTTTTTTTTATTCGATTTAAATCCTTTTGTCTTTCCGAGTTGCTTCTACTTTATCTCGATGCTTTAGAGAAATTCCTTTTTGAATTCTCATTTTCAAGAGTAAGACTGACTTAGGCGGATTTAAAGTAAAGAAATCACCTATAACCGCGCCGTTTGCTAAACTAAAGTTCTAGCCTCATGACACTAGAGGTTGAACAAATGGGGTCTCAATTCCCTGTCCAACTAATAGAACCATCTGGTCCAATTAAAGGATAGTATTATGTTTAAAGACGGATATCAATATTAAATAAATATTTGATGCTGCGAATACTTAAATATTGACATAGGTCAATGTTATAATGATGACTTCAGAATTCTCTCCCTCTCAATTTTTCCTTTTCCTATATTTCTTCCTTCACCTTAGCCATTGATTTTCCTCTTTGTTTCTCCTATCTCCGTTATTTCTATCTCATCACCCCAAAACTTTGTTCATTGACATCAAGAATAGTTCATGGCAACAATATACAATCAAAGCACCTAATATGGCACCTTGAATAAGTTTGCGCCAATTGTAGGAGCAGGTAAAACATTAAGTTTTAATAATGAGAAGGGAAGACTTTTAATGGGTATTTTTTTTATGACTAACTCAATAACTACTAACAAGCAGCAGCAACATTATAGGGTTTAGGATGGCCAGGAATGAGCATGAACTCTTAACCTCTACATAGAGGATAGGATAGTAGTTGCATAGCAAGCTTTTTATTCATTTCATGTTCTTACAAGCCTAAGATTACCTTTTTTTTTTTTGGTAATGTACAATTAAAGGGTTAGTACTCACACACCCAAGGTAAGGACATACCCACACCACACGCACACTGCCCAAATAAAAGCCTACCACTTGCTCCCCCGAGGTTCAAACCCAAGTGGGTTTTATTGGTGAACAGCCCTTGGCCACCAAAACAACCATAGGAGTTCACAAGCCTAAGATTACCTAAGTGCGATGACCTAAGAACATAGTTAGAGGCTTCAAAAAATTCAGAAAAGCTGAAGAATAACTATATGCAGATTTATCATGGAGGACAGAAAACATAGAGTATGGATGTTTTATCCTCACATATATAATAAAATTATGACGTTTCGTTCATGTAATGTAAGTTACCTCTGATAATAGGATTATACGAATATAAATTACTTAGCACATTACAAGGTATGCTATATTACCTTATTTGGTTCATATGACTAAAATGTAAAATTTAGTTATTCGACAGACAGAATGTAAAATTACTAAAAACACATTTTACTAAATTCTCCTCATAGAATTTGCATTTTTTTTTTTATATTTTCTACTACACTATAAGATTCTAGTATTCTATTTTATTGATTAATGAAAGTATTTATGGGTTAAATTAATTTCATATCAATTGGAATCGAAGGAAAATAATAAGTAGCTAGGCTTCTCTTTTGACTAAAGTGATGAGGAAAAGAAAGAATTAAAATATATATATTTTTATTAAAACATGTTATTTGTTATCATTTGAGGTAAAATTTAGCCGAAATGATAAAAAGAATGATAAAATTGTTATAAAAGTAGCATTTCAGTTGGAATGTAATAGACAAAATGTAACATAATGGACAAAATATTAATTCTTCTCAACTAATAATAAATATATATAATTGAAATGTTACTTGTAAAATATATTAAAGGACCAGACAATTTGGTTCATTAGTTTTTTTATTATTACTTTGTTTTCATTTAAGTCAAATGAATTAAAGTCGTTAAAAATGAATGTAAAATTGTAAAAAATCTCAGGTTACGAAAGTAATATAGATTACCTAAGGAAGAGGTGTAGTATTGAGATTACCTCCTATATTTTGGGATCTTAATACTATTGGAAATGTACGATTAGAAATCTTATGCTACCCTCGGAATGTGAGATTACTTGAACCAAATGTCCTTTGAGAGAATTTTCACCAAAAATTTTCATTGGCACCACCAACACCTCCAAAGGATGAGATTTTTAGGTTAAAGTGACAAAAGGATGCCGGAAGTACTAGTCTAGAGCACAAAGCAATCTAGTTGTAGGGGGTGCCAGTGCCCCCACGCTATGATTTGGTTTTTGGAACAAGATTTGGCTGGCCAATGAAATGAAAAAAGAAAGAAAGAAAGAAAGAAGAAGCAAAAAACGAAAATGGAGAAGAAAATTTCTTTTGAAAAAAATACAGAAATAAAATGCAATTTTATGAAATATTATTACAATTTACTAGTATCATTCTACAAGAAATTATGATTGCTTTTATGCAAGGATAAATTATTTGTTACGGTTGCCTTTCTGGGCAAGACAAGAAGTCAAAGGCACCAAAAATGGACAGAAGACAAATAAGTTTGTTTTAATAATATTCCTAATTAGAATAATTAATTTAGCAAGTGTTTTATAGCAATTAAAAGTCCTAAATTATAGTTTCTTATTCTATAAGTTAATTTTAATTTCTTAACAAGAATAAAAAATGTAACCACTATTTAAGGGGGCAAGTCTTAGTAATAAAATAAGACAGAAAATTATTCCAATTTATAGAAGTTTAAGATTTTCCCTTCCTGACGAGTCTAAGGTTAGGAGCTTCCTTTGACGAGTTCCAAGGTTAGGAACTCCCTTCAACAGTTCAATTCTTCACAAGGTAGGAAGTGCTACAAGGGTAGGGATTTATCAATCAAAATAGGTTTTCTTGTGAATTATCCAGTGACTCAATCCACAACCCATGGCTATAACATTAGTCTTTTACATTCACTAAAACCCTAGTCATTGAACTAACCGAACATAAAATTAATATAATACTCCGACAATGTCTTGTTTGGATGAACCAAAATTGATAATAACTATTCTATACCACTAATCCATTCTATTATGTGAACCAAACAACTGATAGTGGATAAATGTCAGACCGCAAAAAGCCAATTAGCAATCCAAAAGCTAAAGGGTGAATGGAAGAAAAAATGTAAATCCAGAGATGATCCAATATAAGTTACCTGGATAAAGGATGAGCTGCATTAAACACCTCACAAGCCCTTTTACTTTCTTTGAAATATTCATCAGCAGCTTGCAAAGCAGCTACAGCCATACCATGAGATTTCTCTGTATTTCCCTCATCAAGAATCAAACCATGATAATAATATGCTGCAGCCTGTGTTTGTATAAATCAACAAATATAATTAAATAACTACCACAAGCCAGGAAATGCAACCTCAAGAGTCATAATTACTAGCATCATGTGCATCATTACTGTCTAACAAGATGGTTTCATACAGAAAGGTCAACTCAAACCTACAAAAATAGAAGTGAACAAAAGAGATTTTGCATGTATAATCCATCTATGGCTCCTTGACTTGCTGAAATCCAAGTAAAAAAGAAGAGAAGGAGTTTCCAAAATTCACTCCATTCATCTTATAGTTAGTAGCTGAATCTGAAGTAGGCTCATTAAGATTGTCACTGTCAGTTCTTCAAAGGAAAAAAGAAAAAAGAAAAAAGAATTCTACTTTAAGGGAAGAGATTTACGTCAGTTAGGTAAAAGATTCATAAAGCACATTATTGAAACGTCAGCCTTTGCATCTACAAAAAGTATTACACTTTTCAAATATTTCAGATGGTAAGTGCACAGTAAGCATAACAAAATAGTGATACTTTTCCTAGAGTCAAACTTCAGAATCTTTACATAATTTTACTCAGTAGAAATCAATTGAAGTAGATAAAATTTTGAAATTTTCAGTTTCTATTGAATTACTTCCTAAATGCCAATGTATAATTTGCACACAATAACCATATTTCAAACTCAAAAGCTCATTTCACATCGAAATTTAGAAAGACAGAAGAACCCTACTCATCATCAGGATAAGCATCCCCAAAGTAAAATGTATGCCTCATTTTATTATTGTGATACAGAAGTAACATCATAAAAGAAATTTGATCTCAGAAAGAATAAATTTGAACTATTTAGGTACAATCCTAATAGCTAATAGATAAGACCCAAAGTTGACAAGACCAATCCCTTCTACAGTAACAAATCATACACACTCAAAAGTAATAATCACAGCAATATCCTACCGATATAGGAACCATGCCTGAGAATGTCTTGTGCAGTAGAAATACAAAGCTAATAGTTATGTTTGCTCAAAGGTGTAGCATCCAAGAATCCCTATACAGCTAGCTATAGGGTCTTAAAAGAGAAAAAGGAGCAGAAATTCCTCATCCCTGGTAGAGGGTTAAGATTTTTTCGTTTTACTATATTAGTTGTGAAATAAATCATGCAAGGTTAAAAATGATGTTATTATTGGGTCTTGAATACAAAACAAAATTGTAGAGGCATACCACTCAGCGAAAAGAAAAAAATAAAGAATTATTCAAATATACATGCTCAGTTAATGAAAATTTGGCTCAAACTATGCAAACCAAATGACAGTGTATGGATGTTTCTTTCTTTCTTCCCATTAAACACTACTGCTACTATTGTACCCCAAAATGGCATTTTTTCCTACTTGTCATTTGTTTCAATTTTCATGCTCCTCACTTTTCCTCTTTCGCGGTCATTTAGGGCCACTTTGGCAATGCTTCCGAGAAGAATTTTTGGGACAAAAAGCACTTTTAAGATAAAAGCATTCCTAAACAAGACGCTTTTAAGAGAAAAAATGCTTTTCAAAAGCCCAAAATTGTCCCAAAAGCGCTTTTCTAAAAGCAGAAAATTTTAGCTTTTCTCAAAAGCGTTTTTTGTCCCAAAAGTGCTTCTTAGAAGCATTGCTAAACTAAGCCTTAATGCAGTCCAAAATCTGTCGATCACAGTTCTCCCATAATAATGTGCCACTCACTCTTTATTCATCATGCTGATGGCCTTGTCTAATTTGTTGGCTAATCTCTTTCTTATCTAGAAGAGAAATATAGTTTGTGAAATCGAGTGTGAGAGAGAGGAAGAAAGAAGAAGAAGAAGAAACAAGGCTGCTTCTGTTACAGCTTACTGTTAGGCTGTAACAGCCGTGACAAAGTAGAGGAAAAGAGAAAAGAATTCTGAAAAATATTTCCTTGCATCTATACATTATGTTACATAACCTATTTACACTAGTAACTAGATATACAAATAAGGAAGTCAAAGATATGATACAATAGATCCTAGAGATACTATCATAACAGATTAATATCACAACGCTCTCCCTCAAGCTGGAGCATACAAATCATAGGCTCCTAGCTTGTTACATATATATGCGATGAAAGGCTTTTTAAGAGCTTTAGTTAAAACATCTGCTAACTGATCATTTGTTAGAGATACATCCAGACTCAATCTTTTGCTTTATAAAATAGCAATCAATCTCCATGTGCTTGGTTCGTTCATAAAACACTGGATTCGAGGCAATATGCAATGCTGCTTGGTTATCACATATTAACTTCATTGGGCTGACAGTTTCTTGTTCCAACTCTTGAAGTAATTGTTTTAACCAAATTAGCTCACAAGTAACTAGAGTCATAGCCCGATATTCAGCTTCTCCATTAGATCTTGCTATAACATCTTGTTTCTTACTCTTCCATAATATTAGATTGCCTCCAAAGAGAACACAGTATCCATTGCAAGGGAGAGAGAAAATTAATTAAAAAAATAGAAATCGAGGTTGAATCAGTATGGGGACAGCACCACCGTAGGCGGATGGAAGACAGGAAGATTCACGGAGGAAAGCAGTGGCTGGAGGGGTGGCCCACACAACCTCATGCGTCGGCGCGTGGGAGTGGGGTAGAAAAAATAGGGTGGAGCATGTGGCCCACACGCATCGCTTCCGGTGGCCTTTTTTTGGTCGAAGGGTTGACAGAGGCTGGGCTTTTTAATGGTAGGGGCGGTGAGACTCGGTTGGCTCTGATACCATGTAAAATCGAGTGTGAGAGAGAGAGAGAGAAGAAGAAGAAGAAGAAGAAGAAGAAGAACAAACAAGGCAGCTGCTGTTACAACTTACTGTTTTGCTATTACAGCCGTAAAAAAGAAGAGGAAAAGAGAGAGACGAGAAAAGAATCCTGAAAGATATTTCCTTGCATCTACGCATTATGTTACATGACCTATTTATACTAGTAACTAGATATACAAATAAGGAAAGTCAAAGACATGATACAATAAATCCTAGAGATACTATCATAACTGATTACTATCATAACATAGTTCATGCTGCTAGAAAGTCCAGTAAATATCCCTTTGATTGACATTGCTACATCAAGTACATATTGTTTATTATTTCTTCAAATACCATAAACCAATATTTGAGTTTAAGAATCATTAGGAGAGTAACATAACCATGCTTTAGTTCTCATGACTAAAAAATTAGAGAAAGAAAATAAGGGTTAAGTACCTTAGCTTCAATGTATTTCCATTTTATAAAAAGCCGATGCTTTTCACCCCATCCATTTGATAATGGAAGATTCATAATATTATCTTGAGCCTGTTAAGAAATGGCAAAAACTATCAATATACGTTTGAAAATCACTAACTACACTTTTATGAATACATTGAGACAAGATGAATGATTCAGGAAAGGCTTAGAGAAGAATGAAGACAAACCACAGTTTTCTTCTGCTGAATAAGTAAAATTTCAAAAACCTCGTTACCGAACTATGATAAAAAAAAAATGCCATGAGAGAAGTTCATTAAGTGGCAAAAGTTGTGAGTGAGATGTGGTTATTAGGAGATCCTTAATCACATTTCTACTACACTTGAAGTAGAGTATAATACAAGGCCTACACACAAACAACAATAAATGATGTTGGAATACAGATTGGGCCAAGCGGACCCAAACCCATTCATTCATCCACATGAGAGGATCAAAAACTTAGGACTTCAAGTGTGAAAATTTGTTGGCAATGCTAGTAGATGCTCAATACCGAGTAGGATAAAGAAGCCATTCAAGTGTAGCTCCAGAACTAGATCCTTGGAGATTCGTTAAGAGAATTTTTGGTAAACTGATTGCATGAATTAGATTGGCACTGGAATGGGTAATCCTAAACCTATTGGTTTGCCTAAGTATGCAAAACAAATTGAAAGCAAATTTGATAAAAGCAAGAAGTACAGCTGAATTCAAGGTCAAAACATAAGAAATGATAAAAGAAAAGATGCATTCATACCTGCTGCCAGTATTTTACCATCTCACATGCAAGCCTTCGTTTCACAGCTAGAGTAGCCTTGGTACTATCAATTGCCATTCCAAGTTGGATATCAACACCCTACACCAAAAATAACATTAAACCATGAGACAATAAAAAAATGCCTATGCAAGGTCTATGCCGATTGATTGTTAGACGCACACAGCCACACATTATAAAAACTAAAAAGTATGACTCAAATAAAAATTAGACGAGATTTTGTGCAACAATATTCAGACTGTCACTGAAGTGTTTACAGGAATATAAGAATAATGAAAGAATAGATTTTTGCTCACAAAATGTATTCATACTCATTATAAGAACAAATTCACCAAGTGATATCCTCAAAAGTCCACATTTGTAAACTTGATTCACAAGTAACGTAACAGTTCATGCCTACATCAATCAAGAGATTAAGTTAGTACCTGTCCTAATGCCTGCAAACATAGTGCTCGAAGAACTCCTTCTGCTAGGTCTACTGGCAAATTTCTCCTACAACAAAAGTAGAGACCAATGGATTGCTACTAAATTACGATCGCAAGAATTGATTGTGAATATATTAAAGAAAGTTTGACTGCAAGTGTATCATCTTTGTACACCTAAGTTCAGATGGCAACTGGGGAAGAACATGTCTGACAGCACAATCCAAGTACCCCGCAGCCTTCAAGAAAATATCAATAGAAGCTCGCCTGCTTTCTGTTTATTGAGAGAAAAAGGCAGTCCTCTCTCATTAGGTCCATGGAAAAAATGATTAAGGGCAAAACCAGACCGAAAATCCAAGCTAAGAATAAAGGGTCAACAGAGTTGCCAGTAATCAACCTTTTAAACTTGAAAAACAAAAAGTCGGGAGTAGGAGAATGAAAAACAAAAGCAATAGCATCCCCAAGAGAATAATCAGCATTGAAATTTCTTCTCTTTCTCTTAACAACATACCTTCTGATACTTTTGGTTGATAACCATCAGCAGAAGTCCTAGGAAGAAGCAATAAGTTGGCTTGTGATAACAATAACATCGCCATCAAATGCAATACTGACAACACCTCATACCAAGCATTAAACATTGCTGTTTCCTGCCAAAAAAAATTGCTTTGCATCAAATCTTATTCCTCAAAGAGAAGAGCGACCCAATAATATACAACAAAAGAAAATAGAAGGCATGTTGACAATAACAGCCTAAACCCACAGTCTGACCTCAGCATCATCCTCCTGATTTACCCAAATAAACTGTACTTTATATTGTAGCTGACTCCCTGAATGACAACAATGAACCATAATGTTAGATTCCACCTCATACAGCACATAAACCTTTTCAAGGGAGTGAAATTTAATAATATGTTTCACCATCTGTAACTAATCCCAAAAGCACAGGCAAGTAGTCTTCAAGAGCCTGATGAAGATCTGCCAATGTTGAACCCCCTGAAGACATATTTTCAACTGAAATTTCAGTAAAAATGCTTACTACAATCTGGTTATTAGGAAACCTGGTTAGCCAGCAACAAACCATGCTGTGTAGCAGTTTTCCTCCTTGTTCTTGTAATTGTAGGTGCTTCTTGGCCAGCCATAACAACTATACGAGTTCTCAAGGCAGTAAGGCGTTCCACTAATGTCTTTGACAAGTGACCACCGAGTGATTGAAAGAAATCCACAGACTTGGGAATTCGTAAACCTGGTACATATACAGAAACTTCCCCAATATTTCCTGGCCTCCGCCTATTTCCCCCAGAATCCTTGGGAGTTGAAACCAGACATCCCATATCTTGAGAGTTACTATATCTGTCAATCCAGGAAATTTTAGTCAAATTCTATAATAAACTGACTTATTTCCAGCATGAAAGACGGGAATATGAAGAGTGTAGCCAATATAATCTGATAGATTGTAAAAGTAAATGGCATTAAGTTAATGAGCACAGACATATGTAGCAAAAGAATCAGATATGTGCTGCAATACGCAAAGCAACAGAGAAAAAACTAATTAAATGTCCAACCAATAAAGCAGAAGTAGTAGGTAACTCACGAGCACCATCAAAGGACTCTAACTACAACTCTCCAAAAGATTTTCGACCTTTTTTTTTTCATACAAAAAAAAATACATTTACTCACCTTGTTGTCCCTTATCAGAAGAAGGTGAAGGGATGGGTCAAAAGTCCAGTAGTTTCTGCATCCAACAAAAGTACAAAACCTAAAATTATTTTTTTTTAAGGAGAAAAAGGAAGGAGAGGGAATGAGTAAACAGACCAAAAGCAAGTGAATCACAAGATAGCCATGGGAACTTGACAATTCATCACCTTTTCATATTGCAGTGGAATAAAAGTAGCTAACTAGTGGATGGGCTTTCCATTATAACACAATTTTAGAAAGTTTTGCATGCAGAATTCAGAAGAAGAATGTGAAAGTGAAGAATTATGGGTTCAATTCACAAGCAGCTTTAACAACAACAATAATTAGAGAGCATTATTTGAATTTAGTGAAGATTGCTAATCAAGAAAGCATATCAGAAATTAGAAGTCAAATCAAATGAAAAATTAAAGCTGAAAGCAGAAAATCAATCATCAAACGGAAAGAAGAGAAAAGAATTCAAAAGTTTTCAATTCAGTGACGGAAAGCAGAAATCGATCAAAGCTGTGGAAAATCAAAAAGGAAAAAAAGAAAAAGAAGATAAATTCTGACCATGCATCCGAGTCAAACGCCAAAAGTCCAAAGTCCAAACCCTAGCAGTTAGCAGAGAAGCTGGGTAAAAATGCTCATTATTATGCTTTGGCTTATGGATTTGGCAAAGAAAGGAAATGAAAATTGCAATCGTATTCGTAAGGAATTAATTATGAGTGTTATCAAATTTTGTGATGGAAAACGCCCTGCCGGCCCTTCTAGTGGTACTTTAGAAATTAAAAATGTTAGAATATTATCAGGGTAGCTATTTCCATTTCAGTATGCTCACGGTTAATTCTGTTTCAGCACCAAAAATTATAATTAACTTAGGAATAAAAATATTCCTTCTACCTTTGACCTCTGTTTCTTAATTATTGTTAACCTCTTTCTAAATTTTAATCTTATCTATATCACTCTCCAATTCTCTTATCACGCCCTTTATTTTCCCATATTTATTCTTTATACTCTCATCATTTTTATTTCTTTATCTTTTTCAAATTTTAAAATTAGAGTTCTAACCAATTTAATTTAATTTGTTATTTTCAAATTCTTATATGATAAGAACATTATCATTTGCATAAAGTCGAGCTAAGCTTGATACTTTACTCAAGCTTATATAACATTATTTTCTATGTTTAAGCTTTACTCGAGATATATTTGAGCTACTTTAGTTCAAGCTCAATAAAACTAGTTTATTCATTTTATATATAATTAATCAAAATTTTTTAAAATTATATTTAAATAATGAATTGATTTAAAATGAAAAATAAAAATAAAATCTAAATTTATCTATTTCAATATCAAATAACGTTACCACTTAAAAAAAATTTAACTTAAAAATGAAATAACACCAAAATTAACAAGCTCACAGCCATCCTATTTTATCTATTTGTTTTATATAATATATATTATATATTATATATTATATTATAGAAAGTGTTTTTAAATAAAATATATACCGTTAAAGTTTTGTGTTATAATATATATACACAACAATCATACATACATATTATATATATAATGGAAACGAAAGAAAGTAAAATTAAAGGAAAGATTATGTCTTTTTAAAGTGGTAGATAGGTTTTTCTGGTTACTACACCATTAATAAGAATTGAGAGATTGATTTTGAGTTCATCAAGCTTGAGTGAGAATCATTACTACAAATCTTCTCTCTTTCTTAGTGTTTCTCTAAGCTATTTGTGGTTTAAAATAATTTTTAGTTAGTTTAAATTGTTTCATTCAAGTAAAGATATTGTATATTGAGAATATTATTTCTTTATCATTTCGAACACAAAGGAAAAATAAATATTCTTAAAATAGTCTCCTTAAAACACCTTACCTTTATATAAAATATCGATTTTCGAATCCAAATTAATTTATTGTTTATCGGCATCAAACTTACAAAAAGAATAATGTATAATTTGTTTTACAAAAAAAAAAGTAATTGATAATCTTTAAATGCGATGTATACTCTATTACACTCCCAATTGACCGACTAAGCAATAAGATCACAAATAGTAAGAACGAATCCCTTGGTAGAAAAGTTAGGATCTAGTGCCCTAGTAGTAGTATATTGAGCAATTTATACTGGTAATTTTCAAACAAATTGGTTTAAATAAAATTTCTTTATACATTAATATCATTTGTATATGTCTTTAATGGTTTTTGTATGCAAAGCAAAATGTAAGTAACTATTGGCTCATTGATTATTTAATATTTAATTAATATTAAGTTACATTATGTGGTTGAATAATAATATAGGAATATAATTTATATTAGTAGATAATCTAAATAGTTCATAACTTAATCAAAATAGAGCAAATCGATTGAAAGACTCATACCATCTATCAAGTCCAATTAGCGAGATGTCTTATCTTGAGCATAAGAGCGAATGACTCTTAGAAGATAGATACATAGATGGCTTTATCTGGATTGACAATGCATTGGACAAGACCCAAGTTAAATTTATCCTAGATATGTTTATGGATTTATTCACTTATGACGTTCATAATGTGGCATACCTTAATCTTGAGTGGATGATGGCCTATGTATGTGTGACTCGTATACTTTGATGTATTGAAAGCTTGAGTTAAAATATATAAGGAACTGAAAGCTAGTACATTGGATATATGACTTTTGCATGATGTAGCATCATTCAACAACAATGAAATCATAACTCTATAAGGGTAAATGATATCCTCTCATTGGCATTACGTAACAACCCTTACCTGGGACGAACTGATACATCATGAGCTAAGGATGTCACATTTGAACAATAACGCTATTTAATACAAAAATCAATTTTGAAACTTTCTTTTAAACATAACTAAACCCAATTGAAGTTAATTAATTCATTTCTAAGCTTCTTTTAAAGTTCGGCCACAAACAAAAATCATTTGGGGCTTAATCAGGTCAAAATAGGGCAAATAGGGTCAATGTCACGACACTAGGAAATGAGTGTCGCTGTAACAATGCGTTTTTAGTGGTGTCAAAAATGATGATTTTGAAACCACATTTTTGATAATCAAGTCCATAAATATTATTATTTAATATTTATATGTTAGTATAAAGTTAATTAAAATTCGATCCACTAATTTTTTCAATTGTATAGTTAATTAAGGTACAAGAACTAAATTATAAAAGTGGTAAAAGTTAATTGCTATGACTTTTTAATTAATTGGAGGACCAATTAATATTGGACCACTATATTGAGACCAAACGGTGGTGGTGGAAAAATATTGTCCACCAAAATTAGTTAAGTGTGATTAGTGTTAGTTAATTAGGTTAATTATAATAAATTATGTGTTAATCTTAATATAAATAATAAAAGAAAAAAATAACATTTCTTCATCCATCTTCTTCTTCATCAAACCTAAAGGGAGAAAAAGGGTTTCCAATTTCTTTACATTCAGTTCTTCAATTATTAGGTAATTTCAAATCCTTTTCTTATAGTTTTTATGTTTTTGAAGTCCCAAGCTTGTGTACCAATTTGTGAAATTGTTAAAGTTTTTAAAAGCTTACATTGCTTAATTCTTGATGAAATTTGTAACACCCCTAACCCTTATTCGTCGCCGGAATAGAGTTACGAGGTATTACCAATCAAATCACATTATTAAACAAATATATCTCATTCAATAATCATTCATGATAAAAAAATCATTCAATTATATCACAATGTCCCTTATACGGGCCTATGAGGCCTTAAACATGCTTTAGAGATGGTTCGGGACTAAATCAATAACATATGAAAATTTTGGAAACTTAGAAAAATTTCAAGCATACAAGGGTCACATGCCCATGTGAATAGGCTGTGTGCCTCACACGGCTACGGACACGTCTGTTTCACAGGCTGTGTGGAAATAGGGCATACATGCTGACTTGCATTACATTGCTAATCACACGCCCGTGTGCCAGGCCGTGTAAAAACTGGAGGGTATACTAACTTGGCCATATGGCCAACTACACGCCATGTGCCTAGGCCGTGTAACTGCTGACTTGGTTTTTAATTAAGCTTCAAGGGACACACAACCGTGTAGTAAGGCCATGTGTCACACACGATTGAGCCACATGCCCGTGTGATCTGCCCGTGTGGATGAATTCAAGCTAGTTACAACCCACATTTCTCACACAAATATGCACACCTACAACACATTCAAATGAGACTATTTCTATGCCCAATGGACAACCAAAACAACCTTAATTTCATGCTCAAATCATGTTATACAATCTAGCCATTTCATTTCCCAAACATATATCAAAACACACATGATGATTAACCACATTTCATGCAAGTATATGCCAACTTATTAATCACTAATTCACAACCAAAATCCATCCTCAATTCAATCAATTCATCAACTCAAATACATACCATTTAACTAACCAATTTGACATATAATCTCATAACATAACAAAACCTTTCTCAAGCTTTCAGACTCCATCATTCAAATAACCATTTAAACTTCCATAATGCATGACTACAACTGATAAACCGTAAATTATACATATTTTTTACCTCATGCTTAGCACATTTATGGATGAATTATTCCTTGATTTGTGGAATTTGATCCTCATAAACCTGTAATTTCATGTTTTATACTCAGATGAGCTTAGGGGAGTAAAAAGAACAAGAAACAGGCTGAAAACAGAGAAAATGGGCCAAAGCAAGGAATCAACACGGCCTAGAAGTTCACCATACGGGCATGCCACACGACCGTGCCACATTAACAGGCTCGAGCATGGCCTAGACTAAATTCACAAGGGCAACCCACACGGCCGTGCCACATTAACAGGCTTGAACAAGGCCTAGCATCGACTTACGCGGGCGTGGCACACAGGCGTGTCCCTGTCGTGAAGAAGTTCAATTTCACGAGGAAAAAGCTACTTAGGGGCTAAGAAAGACTCTCCAAACTCTATATAAAGACCCTAGGAGGCAACTACAAGGTGTGCATTATTCCCACCAAGGGTACAGTCTTCCCGTTAAGACGGAGAGCTAAAGGCGGGGAATTACTCGAAGGAAAGTCGATTGATCCATCTCAGAAGCCAGGGTCTACATTAAGACAAAGGGTCTCCCTTCATTCCTTTCAGGAGTTTTTGGGTTTTCTTATGTTTTGTTATTTTCTTTTTACTCTGAGATGTTTCTTTTTATAAATATGAACTAAAACCCCAAATATCTACGGGGGATGAAACCTAAGACGAATCTTGTTATTGTTATCTGAACTATATGATAAGTATTTGACTTGTTCTTAATTGTGTTTTTAATTCTTGAATTGATATTTCCGGGATATTAATTTAAGTCGAATGTGCTTAAGCAGAGGAGCAAAAGTCCCTATTTAATAGTAGATCCAACACAATTAAGCGGAGTTGATCGCAATCCTAGACATAGGATGACGAAGATCCACCGGATTAGAGTCAAATCTAATATGGGGATCCATAGATCGAGTTAATGCAAGACTAGGGGTTTTAATTAATCAACCTAGGATTAGTTGTTCTTATTTTCGATAAAGATATTAACATAATTTAGGGATCTCTACGGATTAAGTCGAATGAAGAAATCGTCTAGTTTAGAGTTAGATAAAAAGTCTTCCTTAGGTATTGTCTTTATCAATCAGTTTTCCCAAAGTAATTTTCCCAAATTACTCTTTGTTGTTTCTTTAGTTTGATTTAAATAGTTTACAACCAAACCCCCTCTTATTCTTAGGCTAGATAATAGGAAGAAAGTCATTACTAGTACTTTTAGTTCCTTGGATTTTATATTCCAGTCTTGCCACTAGCTATACTACTATTTGATAGGTGCACTTGCCTTTTATCATGATAATAGTTAGTCTTTTAGGTATGATCAATTTATTACTTAATCAAAATCACGATCAAGTTTTTGGCACCGTTGCTAGGGAACTAAGATATTAGGAACACTCAATTCCTATTACTTTAGCCATCTTTACTTTTATTGCAATTTATTTTCTATTTTTATTTAGGTTTTTATTTACTAAAATTTTCTTTTTTATTTTTTCTCTTCCAAGTGTCTCTAGTTTATGACTAGAAGAAACCCAAGAGGACCATTGTTGTTTGATGACGATTTAGAAGCCACAATTTGTAGAACTCGCAGAGAGATAAGAAGAAGCTTGCAATATCCAGAATAAGGACAAGAAGAAAAACCTGAACCTACTGAAGAGATGAAGGCAAATCAAGATAATCAGCTACCTCCTGTGGTAGCCGCAAATCCTGTTGAGCAAAATCCTGTTCCTCGCACTATCTATGATTATACTAAACGCAATTTGGCTGGTACTGAATCCAGTATTGTTAGGCCTACTATTACTGCAAATAATTTTGAACTGAAACCTAACACTATACAGATGATAAAATAGTTTGTTCAGTTTGATGGTTTGCAGGATGAAGATCCTAACGCTCATTTAGCCAACTTTTTGGAATTATGCGACATGTTTAAAATAAATGGTGTTTCTGACGATGCCATTTGTCTTCGGCTATTCCCATTTTCCTTGAGGAATAAGGCTAAACTGTGGTTAAATTCGTTACCACGAGGATCTATCACTACATGGGAACAAATGACCGAAAAATTTTTACTTAAATATTTTTCACCGGCTAAAATGACTAAATTAAAGAATAATATCTCTTCTTTTCTGCAGATGGATTTAGAAACATTTTACGATGCTTGGGAGAGATACAAGGATTTATTGAAAAGGTGCCCTCACCATGGGTTACCCTTATGGTTAAAGTTCAAACTTTTCACAATGGTTTGAACCCTTCTACGAGACAAATGATCGATGCAGCCACCGATGGAACAATCAATAACAAAACACTAGAAGCAGCTTACGAGTTTATAGAGGAAATGTCACTGAACAATTATCAGTGGCAAGTTATGAGAACAAAGCCACAAAAAATTGTAGGGGTTTTTAATGTTGATACAGTCACCATGCTTTCTAATCTGGTAGAAATTTTAATTAAAAAGATTAATGGTTTTGTTGGTTCTACGCAGGTACACCTAGTGATGCAATGTGACTCAATCCAAGGAAACATGAGCAATTCTGAGTACCTCACTTATGGATATGGCATGGAAACCGAGTAAGCCAACTATATGGGTAATAATTCTAGATCTCAAAATACCCTTATAGTAATACTTACAATGCAGGCTGGAGGAATCACCACACAGTCTATCCCATGAGCATGTGTGTCTCTTGCACGTTAGTTTTGAGAAACAGATGCTCAGAATTGAGCACACGGGGAGAGACACGGGCATATGTCTCATCCATATAGATGGCACGGCCTCAAACACAAGTCTGTACCCTGGCCGTGTAAAGTCTACACCTATTTTGTGAAAATTAACTTTCCACACGGCCTAGCATACGAGCGTGTGACTTGGCCGTGTGATCTTAATTTGTTCATGTGTTACAAGTCAGAGAGTTACACGGGGTCGAGACACGGGCGTGTGTGACCACACGGCCTACCTACATGGGTGTGTCCCATATCTACACGTGCGTGTGACCCTTGTTTAGTGGAAAATTTTCTAAGTTTTGTAAAATTTTCTAAAGTTCTTAGTTTAGTCTAAACCACTTCTATTGTACATTTTGGGTTACATAGGTTTGTTTTAGGGACTTTATGATTAATTGTAAATGGTTTTAATTTAGACGCAAATTTACGACCAGAAATTGTACGTTTGTTTGTGTGATAAGTCTAGTAATGCCTCGTACCCTGTTCTGGTGTTGAATATGGGTAAAGGGTGTTACATTTAGTGGTATCAGAGCTATGGTTTAGTCAATTCTTGGACCAACCTAGCGTGTGTAAGAGTCTAGTTATACATGCCATATATAAATTATGATAGTGTGACGACTACTGACAATTTAAATTGTGTTTTCATATAGTAAATGGATCCCAATTGAGCTATAACGGATGAGGTAGAAAGTAATGCGCCGGCTCTCGCTGAAGGGGCAGTGCCACGGTTAGTCAAGGAGAATGAGCTAGGGAAGCCTTCCTCCATATGATGAACGAGTGGTATATGGAGTTTGTTTGAACAAATCTGACTGCTCAACATCCTCTACCCCCTCCTTATCCTCAACCGATTCCCATAGCTTCTCAAGGTGTGGAAATGGTAAGAATGAATAAGCCTCCGGTTGATAAGATTCGGAAGCAAGGTGCTAAAGAATTTAGAGCAAATGTTGATGACGATCCCGAGAAAGCCGAGTTCTGGCTTGAGAATACTATCAGGGTATTTGATAAGTTATCATGCACACCCGACGAATGCTTTAAATATGCTATATCATTATTGAGGGACATAGCATATCACTGGTGGAATTCTTTCAAGAGGAATTCCGAAAGAAATATATTAGTCAGCAGTTTATCGATCAGAAACGTAAATAATTTCTTGAGCTGAAATAGGGTCAAATGTTAGTAACAGAGTATGAGTAAGAATTTGTTAGGCTCAGTAAGTATGCTTGAGAGTGTGTTTCCTCCGACGCTATTATGTGTAAAAGGTTCGAAGATGGACTAAATGAGGACATCAGACTGTTAGTTGGAATCTTGGAACTGAAAGAATTTGTTATATTAGTTGAACGAGCTTATAAAGCTAAAGAATTCAGCAAAGAGAAAAGAAAGGCCAAGAGTGAGGCTAGAGATGCTAGAAAGAGGTCGATGAGTAAGGCATTTCAATCTTAGTCAAAGAAATCCAGAGAAATGAATTCTCGTTCGAATGTTTCAACTTGGTATTCACATAGAGACCGCGGGAAACAATATTCGGGTTCTAAAGCTTAAGCTACTTCAATGGAAAGTATGGGTAATGTTAGGTCTAACAAACTTGAATGTTAAAATTGTGGTAGATGACATCCTAGTGAGTGTAGGATGAATAACCGAGCTTGTTTCAAGTGTGGTTCACAAGAGCATTTTATCCGAGATTGCCTTGAGAGGGATGAGGAAGAAAAATTTCAGAGTGCAAGGTCGAGTAATACTGCCAATAGAGGTAGGCCACCGAGAAATACCAGGAATGGAGCTAGCAGTAAAGGTGTAGCGAAGGATTCAACTGTGAGATTCAAAGCTAGAACACCTGCTAGAGCTTATGCCATACGTACTCGTAAGGATGTGTCATCTCCCGATGTGATTACCAATACATTTTCTCTTTATGATACTAATGTTATTGCATTGATCGATCTTAGATCGACTTATTCTTATGTTTGTGTGAATTTGGTATCTAGTAAGAATTTGCCTGTTGAATTTACTGAGTTTGTGATTAAAGTGTCAAGCCCCTTAGGCAAATATGTGCTAGTTGATAAAGTTTGCAAGAATTGTCATTTGACGATTCAAGGTCACTATTTTCTGGCTAACTTAATATTGTTGCCATTTGATGAATTCGATGTTATTTTAGATATAGATTGGTTGACACTGCATAATGCCATAGTAAATTGTAGATAAAAAACTCTTGAATTGAAATATGAAAATGGTGAAGTTCTTTAGGTTGAAACAGATGAATCAAGTGAATTGCCTAATGTGATTTCATATATATCTTCTTAGAGGTATATAAGAAAGGGTTGTAAAGCATTTCTTGTGTATGTACTGAATATGAAAGTGTCTGAATTGAAGATTGAATCGGTGTCGGTAGTTTGTGAATATCCGGATGTGTTCCCAGAAGAGTTGCCAGGATTACCACTGGTCAGAGGGGTGGAGTTTGCTATTGATTTGGTACTGGGGACTGCACCGATATCGATAGCTCCGTATAGAATAGCTCCAACCAAGTTAAAAGAATTGAAGTCTCAGTTACAAGAATTGACAAATAATGGTTTTGCGTGACCGAGTTTTTCACCATGGGGTGCACCGGTGTTATTTGTCAAGAAAAAAGACAGATCCATGAGACTTTATATTGATTACCGGCAGCTCAATAAGGTGACTATAAAGAACAAGTATCCTTTACTAAGGATTGATGATTTGTTCGACTAGTTGAAAGGGCCAACAGTGTTTTCGAAGATAGATTTGAGATTCAGCTACTATCAATTGAGAGTTAAAGAGTCGGAAGTGCTGAAAACCACTTTTAGGACAAGGTATGGGCATTATGAGTTTCTTGTTATGCCCTTCAGACTAACTAATGCTCCTGCCGTATTTATGGACTTGATGAATCAGATCTTCCGACCGTATTTGGATAAGTTTGTAGTTACATTTATTGATGACATTTTGATTTATTCTCGAAATGAGACTAAGCATGCTGGGCATTCAAGAACTGTATTGCAGACTTTGAAAGATAAGAAATTGTTTGCTAAGTTCAGTAAAAGTGAGTTTTGGCTCAGAGAAGTAGGATTTTTGGGGCATATTGTCTCCGTAGAAGGTATAAGAGTTTATCCGAGTAAGATTTCGACAATTATTGATTGGAAATAGTTGAGGAATGTATTCAAGGTTAGAAGTTTTTTATGTAACACCCCAAACCCGACCCAGACGTCATGGCTAAATCTGGTGCGTCATATGGACGACGAATTACACCTCATTCTTTAGTTAATATGTTTAGGGTGACTTAGAAAAATCATTCTTTTAAGAGTTGAGAGAAAAACAGGTTATTTAATTTGTGAAAGTCCTATCCACTACCAGTTGGAGTTTATTTCTTTTAAAGATCTTATCTTGTCATTAGGTGATCCATTTGTTGCGTATTATATATTTTGAAAACATTGATTTATTTTGGAATAAAAACCCGCGCAGCCTAACTCTATCAATTTAGACAAGTAATAATTAAATAAATAAAAATCCAAATAAAAATAAAAATAATTAATGAGCGGCCTTATTACAGATTAAAACCTAAATAATTAAGTAATACTGAAATAAATAATTTTAAGAAAAATAAAACTGAATGCAGTTTACGTGGCCACTCTGAATCCCTCCAGCTTCAAGTCCTCTAAGGTTGGGCTCACCTGCATGGATGAAAAGAAAGGGAGTGAGTTTGAGAAACTCAGTGTATAAGTTAACCCAACTGGAGTTCAGATCAGTACAAGCTTAACTGGGCCGAAGCCTTGTTCAAGAAACAGTGTTAACTGGGCCTTCGCCCTATTCAGAAAACAGTAATTACTAGGCCTTAGCCCTATTCAGAAAATAGTATGGGCTTTAGGTCCATTATAGTAACAGAACAGTATTTATGCATGAATGCAAAGCCCAGCCCAATCCAGCCCTACACACCACTTGTACCAGCCCTAAACACCATGTGGGGAATAACTCAACCCACCCAACCCTGCACACCACAGTCATAGCTTAGCTGCTTAATAAGATAACGTGGCCAAGCCACTAAATAGTAAAACAAGGCAAAGCCTCTAACTGTAAACATGGCAATGCCACTTAGCACTTCCTCCATCAAAACCCAATCCCATGCAACAGTATATTATGATATGGCATACATAGAATATATACATTTTAGCATGCAAATTAGTCAACTTAACCCTAGGGGTAAAATGGTCTTTTTGCACCTAGGGATAAAACAGTAATTTTCCACCCTTAAAGGGGTATTTCAGTAAATTTGCCAGTTTTTAGGATTCCATGCTCATTATAGTTGTTAACAGTCTTAATGTCATCTAAATAACTTATTTAGCCCATTTTATTAATTCAGAGTCATCGGGCCCTAAAACCCCTAATGGGCCCTACGGTGTCCACTAACTATTACGGCCCACTAGGCCCAAATTTTATGTCTGTTTTAGCAGATTTGTCACTCAGGTTTTTAGAATACACTTACCACTCGTTTTCACCCATATGGGCCAGTAAGCCCATTGGGCCCAAATTTGGCCCTCCGAGGCCTAAAACCACCAACGTGCACGAAATCGCGCACACATCATCCTTACCATTTGTGATTATAGATTCTACTGATTCGAACTGATTCACGAGCGCTCGCACGCTTGTAAGCCTTCGAAATACTAGAATTTAGGCATTTCAGCTTTTCGGTTTTTGCCGATCTAGTCTACTAGTGGGTGTCGATTACACACCTGTTTTGAGATACACTTGGAAGTCCCTTGCGTGAATATCCTACAATCAATTAAACCATATGTTAACTAAAATCCAATTGAATAATCGTTAACAACTTACAAACCTATTCGGCCACCAAAGAGTACCACTAATCCCTTACCTTTGTCGACTCTAACCACTAGATCTAGATCTAGATTGCTTCAACGGTCCCAGTCTCCAATGTTCCTTGATAGATAGCTTCCTTTCTACACTAGATTACAAGGAAACCGAAAGAAAAGACTAATATCAACCTTAGCCAAAATCGATAGCCACCCTAAGGAGTTAGGGGTTTTCGGCTTTTCTTAAATCACAAGTTAACGAATGAAAGGGGGTTTCGAGTACTTACCAATGCTCTATTTGCCCAAAAAAGCTTCCCCAGTCCAGTCTAATCCAGATCTAGTATAGATCTAATCGAAACTTGAAAAGAAAATAGATCCAAGTGATCTAAAGATTCAGTTCCCAAATAACTATAGAGTATGGAGGTTTCGGCTTTTGTACGAAGAAGAAGAATAGAAGTTTATAGAATGGAGAGGAGATGATTAATAGAGGGATGAGAGAGTTGTGAGTTTCGACTTTTGGAAGAGTTGGGTTGAAGAAAAGAATAGAGATTCGGCCAATGAAGAAATCGACAATAATAGCTTCGGTTTCGGCTTTTATGGTAATCGGCTAGAAGGCTTTGAGAAAAGAGATTGCCTTAATTGATGGAGAAAAGAAGAAGAAAAGAGTGGAAAGAAGATGAGAGTTTTTGATTCAACTTTTCAGGAAAAGAGATGAGAGATTCGACTTAGGTAAAATGACAAAAAGAGATCACCCTCCTTCGGGATTTTGGCTTTTAGAACTAAAGGAGAAAGAAGAGAAAAAGAAGCAAAGTGAACCGAATGGGAAACACCACTTGCACCCTACCCAATTGATACTAAAACTTGCCCAAAACAAAACCCGAAAAGGAACCAAAGAGGGCTTTCGGCACACTTAAGTTACACTTGCCAAAAATGCAAGTTCAACACCCACTAGCCGAATTTGGTCCTCCAAGACCCCTACAATCAGCCATCACTTATTTTTCCATTCAAATTCCCTAAAATTTCTCCCCGTATCCCTCTTTGATTCAATCCCATGAGTACCTCAAACTCTTCCCAATAGAGTTTCACTTGAAGTCCACCACATGCCTTGCACATGCATTAAAAATAAAACATCACATTGCTTACTATGAGATTTGAACCTTAGTTCTTGCACAGCTTCCACACGCCACCCCTTGTGTCTTAAGTGGCGCCACCTTGCCACTTTAACACAAGCTTACTTGTGTCTCAATTTACCAACATTTTTTTTAAAAGCCCACTTAGTCAGAGCCCCTTCTCCCTTAGGTCCAAAATTTTAAAATTCTATCGGGTTTTAACTTAAGCCTAAGCCTTTTAAAGGCCCACTAACACACTCAAAACATAACCTAGCACATCCAGACAAGCAAAAATTAAATTCAAGGAAAATCACAAAAATCCCGAAAATTAGTGCATTACATTTTGGGCTTAGCTGGGTATTACGGACATTTTTTCAAGGGATTCTCGATGATCGCTACATCTATGACAAGATTGTTACAGAAAGATGTTAAGTTTAAATGGTCCAAAAAATGTCAAAAGAGCTTTGAACAGTTGAAAGCATTGTTGACAAAGGCACCGGTATCAGTACAACCTGAGTCAGGAAAAGAGTGTAATTTTTAGCGACGTATCTTTGAACGGTCTTGGATATGTGTTGATACAAGAGGGCAAAGTGATAGGTTATGCCTCGAGACAATTAAAGTTGCATGAGAAGATCTATTCGATGTACGATTTGGAGTTGGCTGCTATTGTGTTTGCTTTAAAGATTTGGCGACACCATTTATTCAGTGAAAGGTGCCACATCTTTACTGATCACAAGAGTTTAAGGTACTTGATGACTCAGAAAGATCTGAACTTGCGACAATAGAGATGGCTCGAGTTACTGAAAGATTATGAACTGGAGATTGACTATCATCTAGGAAAGTCGAATGTAGTCCCAGATGCCTTGAGCAGAAAGTCCTTGTTTGCTTTGAGAGCTATGAATACGAAATTGACTTTGTCTAATGATGGTTCAACTTTGGCCGAGATGAGAGCTAGACCATTATTTCTTCAGCAAATTTGTAAAGCTCAGAAAAATGATAGTGAATTGCAAGCCAAAAGAGCTTAGTGTGAATTTGGTAGTGATTCAGACTTTCGGATCGGTTTAGATGATTGTTTGATGTTGTGAGATAGAGTATGTGTACCGAAAATGAAGAACTTATTTAGAAAATTTCACACGAAGCACACAGTGGTTGTCTGTCTATTCATCTAGGAAGTACAAAGATGTATAATGATTTGAAGAAAATGTATTAATGGTCAGGTATGAAATGAGATATCTCTGAATTTGTGTCGAAATGTTTGATTTGTCAACAAGTGAAGGCTGAACATCAAGTACCTTCAGGTTTGCTTCAGCCTGTGATGATTCCTAAGTGGAAATGAGATAGGATGACGATGGATTTCGTAACTAGACTACCTTTGACTCCGAAGAAGAAAGATGTTGTTTGGGTCATTGTTGATAGATTGGCGAAATTGACTTATTTTATTCCGGTACGTACTGACTATTCACTTGATAAGCTAGCTTAATTGTACATTGCTGAGATTGTTCGATTGCACAGAATGCCTATTTCTATTATTTTGGATAGAGATTTAAGGTTTACGTCTCGATTTTTAGAAATAGTTACAAGAGGCTTTGGACACAAAGTTGAACTTTAGTACCGCATTTCATCCGCAAACCGACGTTCAATTAGAAAGAACAATATAGGTTCTTGAAGCTATGCTTCGTTGCTATGTTTTAGAATTCGAAGGTAGTTGGGAAAAATATCTACCTTTCATCGAATTTGCTTATAACAATAGTTTTCAGTCGAGTATAAAGATGGCACCGTGTGAGGCATTGTATGGCCACAAGTGTCAAACTCCATTATACTGGATCGAGCTTAGTGAGAGACAGATTCACGGGGTTGATTTGGTTAGAGAAATCAAAGAGAAAGTAAAAGTAATTTGTGATTGTTTGATAGCAGCATTGGATAGATAGAAATCGTATGCGGATTTGAAGCGAAAGGAAATTGAATTTCAAGTTGGTTATAAGGTATTCTTGAAAGTGTCTCCGTGGAAGAAAATCCTTAGATTCGACCGAAAAGGCAAGTTGAGTCCATGCTTTATTGGTCTGTATGAGGTTATTGTAACACCCCTTGCCCGTATCCGACACCGGGACAGGGTACGAGGCGTTACCTTACTAAAAAACAAGCAAACACTCACTTCCAATTCATAAAACTTCGTTCCAATTTAAAACTTTTTCAAACAATGTCTTATGGTACTTCATATGGGCCTACGGGGTCTAAAACATGGGTTGGAAATAATCCGGGACCATTTCGCGTACTTAAGAAAATTTCATCAAAAACTACTAAAAGCAAGGCATGTAACAGCCCAATTTAGACCCTATCAGAACGGTGGTTTCGGGACCACGAATCCGAGTTAGAAAAATATTTTAAAAATTATTTTCTGTGTTTATTATGTGTGAATTTGTATGTGTGAAATTTTCGTGATTTAATTTTTTCGTTTGAGTGTTCGATTAAATAAAAGGATTTAATCGCGTAAAATGAAAATTTGATGGTTAATTGTAAAAGGGACAAATTGTTGTTGTCTTTATAAATGGAGGCAATTAAGTTGGAATTAGACCAAAATAATAAGTTTTGGGCAGTTGTAGATAACCATTATAATGAAATCATATTATATAATAAGTTTAAATAGGTAATTAAATAATAAGTTAATATATGTTATAACAAAACATAAATTAAACTAAGTGCTCATAATTTTCTTTCATGATCGAAACTTAAAAGAAAAAGAAAAGAATAAGGTTTTTCATGTTCGGCCATTGCTAAGCTCAATCAAGGTATGTAACTAGCTAGATTTTTGATAATTTTTACGTTTTTGAGATCGTTGCTAAGTTACGTACAAGACCCGTGCTTGAATTTTTTATTTTGATGAATATTTTGAATTATGTCATTGTTGAGCTTGTGATTTTTGTTATTTGATGGTAGAAAATAAAAGATATGTGATAGATTAACATGTTTTATATAGGAATTTTTGATGATTTTGAGTAATTAGGACTAAATTGCTAAAATAATAATTTAAGGGACTAAAATGTAAAATAAATGAAATATAAAGACTTGTGTGAATATGTAAGATTTGGCCTAACATGGGTGTGTGAAATTTTGCATATTGTGTTTTGTACAATAGGGACTAAATTGTAAAAAGTGTAAATGTCAAGGGTAAAATGGTAATTTGCCCATTTATGTGTTTTTGGAATAAATTGAATGAAAATATGTTTGAATGAGCTTAATTTGAATACGTTTAGATCAATAACCAAAGAAATCGGATTTAGATCGAGGGAAAATGAAAGTTGTCGACTAACTATCCCGTTCCGTTTTTTATCGTTCGAGGTAAGTTTATAAGCAAATAGACGTTGTTAATTTTAATTAAATAAGAATTATATATGCTGAAATGAATATGTGAATAAATACATGTATTAGCCGAATGTGTACAAGCTTGGCAGCTATGTTTATGAATTCGTTTTGACTGAGTTACGACGTCCGAAAGCCCCGTATGAGCCCTAGGAATAGCTAAGATACATATGTCATGACATAGGAGTCTGATATGTGATTTGCAAGTAAGACCATAGCATCGATATATGTGTACGAGTAAGACCACGTTTAATACGTTGGCATTGATATGTGATTCTAATATATGTGTGCGAGTAAGACCCTGTCTGGGACAGTGGCATCGATATGTGAGTACATGTAAGACCACGTCTGGGACATTGGCAGTGTATGATAGGTGTGATAATCCAAGTATCCTATCCAATTCTGAATGGTTCAATGGGCAAAGTTAAGTTATGTACGAATGTATAAATCAAGCTAAGTAACCAGGTATGTGATAGTTGTTTACCAATTTAAAATAAGGTAAGTTAATTATTTGATATGTGATATAAAAAGTATGTATGATGTTAGTTTGAATTTGTGAGTATTCAGTCACAAGTTAAGTGAAATTATGTGATATTAAGGTTTGACACATGAGTATATGTAAACAAGTGTTTAAAGATTCGACTTTTTGCATGGATAATATGATTTAAAAGTGTATGATATTTTGGTAAAGCAATATGTATATTCGACCAACTTTATTTTTATCAATAAAAGTACAAGATTTATGTATGAAACTTAAAACTTAAGATTAAATGTGGTTATGTTATTATAAATTTATTTAGTTAAATTAAATTGTCTATTTGCTGTAACTTACTAAGCTATATAGCTTACTCTCTGTGTGTATATTTATTTCTATTTTGTAACGCCCTAAATTTTAGGGTTTTCGAATTTTGCTTCAATTTATTTTTGCATGTCTTGATGTGCTAAGTTATGTTTTGAGTGTGTTTAGCGGACCTGGAGGCCTAGGTTTAAGTCTAAGGCATGGCAGAATTTTAAATTTTGGCCCTAGGTGAGAATGGACTTTGGCTAAGTGGGCTTTTAAATAAATGTTGGGGTTTTAAAGCACAAGAAAACCTGTGATAAAGTGGCTAGGTTGCACCACTTAAAACAAAAGGGGGTGGTGTGTGGTAGCTTGTGAATGGAGCTAAGGTTCGAATCCCCTTGTGTGTAAGGTAGTCATTTTATTTTACTGCATGAGCATTGTAAGAGGTGGACTCCAAGTTGAACTCTAAGGTAAGGTGTTTGAGTTGCTCATGGGATTAGATTGAGGAGTGATAAGGGGAGATTATCAAGGAGAGAATTTAGGAGTTTGAGTGTGAGGCTAGTGTTGGCCGAATGAGGGACTGTAGGTGGTGCAAATTCGGCTAAGGGGCTATAGTTTAGCATTTTCGGCATTTGTGGTAGGGTGTGTACCGATTTCTTTTAGCATTCTTTCGGGATTTCGCAATTGTGGTCATTGTCTTCTTAGTGCCAATTAGGTAGGTTGGAAAGTGCCTTTCTGTTTTTTTCTTATCTTCCACTTTTTCTCTCATTTTTGTTTAAAAAGCCGAAAGTCCCTAAACTCTCAAACTCTCCCTTGGCCGATTGGTGCAAAATCGAACCCTTCCATTTCTTTTTCTTCTCAAGCCGAACCTATTTTCTTCTTCTCCTCTTTCTTCTTTTCACCATTACTTGAATCGACACACTTAGAACCCTTCTTGGCCAATTTCCTCAAAAAGCCGAAACCCGAACCACTTGATTTTCTTCTAGCCAAATTCTTTGTTGACCAAACCCTTTCTCATCTCTACTCTAAAAAAGTCGAAACCTCTTCACAACATCTTCTCTTCTTCATTCACCTTTTCTTCTAAAATTGAAACCTCAACTCTCTCTAGTGATCTTTTCTCAAAACCAAAACCTTCTCCTTTCTCTGTTGTTCTTCCAACCCCTTGGGGTCCATTCTTCTTCTTCCCGTGTGGTTCAATTAGATCGAGTGTAGATCTGGGCTTAGAGTGGTGGAAATAACTCCTATCGATATCAAAATCAATCTAGCAAATCCCTGTGGTAAGTACTCAAATCTCTTCTTCCATATTCTTGTGAATTAAGAAAAGCTGAAAACCCTTATCTCCCCATGGTTGCTATCGGTTTTGACCCCTTTTGTTGAACATCCATTTTAGCCTCTTTTCTTTTGGTTCTTGTGTGTATTAGTGTGGTAAATGGGCAATCTAGCAAGGAGCAGTTAGAGGATAGGGGCATCGAAGCAATCTAGATCTAGATCTATTTGTAGATCTCGGCTAAGGTAAGTGGTTATTAGGTGATTTGATTATGGCCGAAATCTTCAGGGGTAGATGTTGATAGTTGTAAATCGGATTATGGATTTGACATAGTGTGTAAACTGTTGTAGGTTGATCACTCGCGGGATCTCGACGTAGTTCTCAAACAGGTGTGTAACGACACCCTCTAGTCGCTTAAATCGGCAAAAGCCGAAAAGCCGAAATATCAAAATGCTGGCATTTCATGGACTTGCGAGTGTGCGAATGCTTATGGGTCGATCCGAAATCGTAAATCTCGATTAATGGACGGTAAAGGATACGGTGCGCGTTTTCGTGCACTTGGATTGTTTTGGGCCATGATGGGCTGAAATTGGGCCCAATGGGCTTACGGACCGATATGGGTAAAAGTATACGGTAAGTGATTTTTGATAAACTAAATCTAAATCTGCGATAATATGTGTAAGAATTAGACTTAGCGGGCCACAATAGCTTGTGGGCTCCCTCGGGCCTATTAGGGTTTTAGGGCCTGATGGCACTATATGAATAAATGGACTATTTGAGTCGCTCGGAGCGATGTTAGACCTGCTAGAAGGTTGTAGTAAGCATAAAACCTAAAAACGTAGCTAAATGACCAAAATACCCTTAAAGGGTGAAAATTACCATTATACCCCTAGATGCTAAATGACTGTTTTACCCCTAGAAATAGCTGACTAATTTGCATGTTACTGTATCTTATATTCTGTATGCCATGTCATGTAATACTCTGATCTGCATAGGGTTGGGTTATGGATACGGAGGAAGTGCTAAAAGTGGCAGTACCACGTAATCTGCTTAGATGCTCTGCCTCGTATTACTGTTTTGGTGGCTTTGCCACGATTTCTGTATTAGTAGCTCTACTACGACTGTGGTGTGTAGGGCTGGGTGGGTTGAGTTATTCCCCACATGGTGTGTAGGGCTGGTACGGGTGGTGTGTAGGGCTGGACTGGGTTTGGCTTTGCATACATGCATATATATATACTCTGATATGTTTCTGTAATGGGCCCAAGGCCCACTCTGTTTCTGAAAAGGGCCAAGGCCCAGTTTAATCTGTATCTGAATAAGGCTTCGGCCCAGACTGAGCTTGGACTGATCTCTGACATTGGTTGGGTTAGTTTACACAATGAGTTTTCACAAACTCACCCTCTTATTCCCATCCATGCAGGTAACCCCTAACCGTAAAGGACTTGGAGCTACGAGGGATTCGGGCTGGCCACGTGAATCATGCTTCTGGTTTTTAATGTTTTCATAAATTTAATTTTATTTATAATTTTTCTTTTCGGTTTTAAGTTGTAATAAGGTCGCTTGGGTATTTTGCTTTGGATTTTCTTTATTACTTATTTCTATAATGGTAGACTAGTTTCTGTGGGATTTTCAAACTTAATCAAATGTTTTTAAACATGCAATACATAACGAATGGATATCTTAACAACGATAACATAATTATAAGATCTTTTAAAAAATGAACCTTACTTGGTAATAGATGCGGTTTTTACAACTAATAATGTTTCTTAAGTACAAGCTGTTAAGTATGGTTTTTGTTACAGTTAACATAACGTTTTATTAAAAGAAGATCAAAGCTTTGTCAATTTTCCATGTGACACACCATATCTGGCCATAACGTCTGGGTCGGGTTTGGGGTGTTACATGTTTTATAGATTTTGGACCAAGTTACGAGATAGAGGATCATCAGCAAAGTCTATCACACTATCAACTATCTTCGGTATTTTTATAAGTGAACTTACGAATCTATGGCATGTATAGGCTGGATTTTATTTTTGAAATGTTTGATTTTGGTTAATGTAATCATGAGCCATGCGAAAATGACTTAATAATTTGTTGTGCTCGGATTTATTGCTTCGTTTGATGATGGTTATGCTTGGTTGTGATTTTGGTGATTAGGTCTTCTATAATTTCATGTGAATTATGGTTTATTATAATAGTAATGGTTGTGTAAATATTTGGTCTTGGTTTGAGCTTATATGAAAGTGTATCCAAGGTATATGATGTTTGGGAAGTTTGTTTATGTGTTTCGGCTATATGATTTATAATGGTTGTTAAATGAGTTAAGGTATATCATATATTAGTTAGGTAATAATCAAAATAAATGCATGTAGTATATTCGTGTTCCCTTATGGTTTATAATAATGATATGTATAATTCATGATTTGTTTGTTATGATAAGTGTGGCATATTGGAATTTAGTCTTATAATTGGAAATTGGATTGATGGTAAAAGATATGTGCTGACATATTCGGATATGCTTTGTTACTTGAACCTCTATATATATTTATGCGCTTATATTAAGGTTGGTATATGTGAATGTTAATTCATTTTCTTGATAAGATATATGTTTATGATGTGATAGGGTAAAATAAAGAAAAAGAAACCTTGAACATAGCATGGTTATATTCGGTTAATACAATGATATAAATGACCATATGAATAGTGAATTTTACATTAGTAAAACAAATGGGTAATATGAATTTTTATAATGCATCTACAATCAGTTTGGACAAGTTGATAATATCATGTTGATTTGGTTTTATGAGTAATTTATTGATTAGATTATATTGATATATATATATATATATACGAATATGCTTAGACATTTATATGTGAAATGTTTAGTAATGTACTTATGAAATGGACGTGATGATGTATGATTTTACTGACTAAAGTAGGTGCATAGAAATTGTAAGTTGATAGAATAATCATTTGAATGCTTTAGATATTAAGATTGCATATATGATATGAGTATGCAATGGAATGTATTGGGTTATAAGTTAAGTATTTAATTTCTATGATTATTTGTTTGTATTGAGTTAACAGTAATTCGAATAATTAAATAAATGGTATAATTGAAACATATTAGTTTGGTTTAAAAATTTTTATTAGACGATTTACTTTGTAATGATAGTCTGTTCTGAATTGTCTTATGATCGGTAATGCCTCTTAACCCCATTCTGGCGACAGATACGGGTTGGGAGTGTTACAGGGCACATGCCCGTGTGGAAGGGCAACACACTCGTGTGGCCTCTAAACATGGCGTATGATGGCCTGTGTAGTTTGCATGGCCTAAGCACCTAGGGACACGTCCGTGCCCCTCATCCGTGTGGATTTATTTTCTAACATCGAACCTATAGGGGTTTTCACACGGCCTGGCACACGCCCATGTGCTCAGCCCCTGTCCCTCACATGTCCACGGTAAGCACGTGTCGCAGCCCGTGTGCAAAAACCTTGACATTCTATTTTTGATGTCAATAGTCACACGACCAGGACACATGCCGGTGTGCTAGGTCGTGTCCTTCACACTGTTGAGACACACAGCCGTGTCTCAGTCCGTGTGTTTACTATTGGGCATTTAATTCTACCAATTCAGTCCGTGTGAGTGAAGCCTCTGCTGTTCTTTGATCCTCAAGCTATTTAGGCTGCACTAAAAGGAAAATAGAAAGGAGAGGGGTAAGCATAAAGCTTAGTAAGTTATAAATAAATAAATAACAACAATTTACTATGCCATGACATGCTTTTCATACATCACAATCTGTGCATGATACAAAGAATGGCCACAAGCATAACTTACTCATTTTCATCCATTACTAATCATACAACTTACTAGTGATCTCACATTTCATACATTTCATTTAGGTACCTGCACCACTTGCAAAATCATCACAATATCTCTCAACTTATCATTAACTTTAAATTTTCCTGTTGAACTATTTAGAATACGAAAGGATATTCAATGAGCCTTCAACGTAGGGTATTGAACCGATGCCATTTCCTATACATGGTCTTACACTAACACCTCTCTAAGCCGATGCCATGTCTCAGACATGGTCTTACACTAGCTTGCCTGTCGAGGCCGATGCCATATCCCAGACATGGTCTTACACTAGCTCTCGTATCAACCCTGATGCCATGTCCCAGACATGGTCTTACACTAGCTAGCACATATTCGTATCAATGCCATGCCCTAGACATGGTCTTACACTAATACGTAACGAGGCCAACGCCATGTCCCAGACATGGTCGTACACTAGCTCTCGTATATCCCTAGTATTTCAGTAAAGAATATCCAATCTATTCTTATAGTTCAACCGGGTTCTATCACATGGGTTCTCATCATGTCATTACTGCTAATTATAATTATCAATTCATGTTCAATAAATTGTTCTCATGCACAACTCATTTCCACAATTCATTAGTCTATGCCAAAATAATGATTTCATGCATAATTATAGTAAAGTTGTATTATTTACCTACAACTTATCTCGGTATACAAAATATATGCGAATGGTCATTTACTCTATTTGCTTGGCCTTCCCCTGGTCTAGGCTCAGGTTTTGTACTTCTTGATCTATAATAGATAAAATTCAATAATTTAATCACTATATTAATCTAAGCAATTCAAGATTCATAAATTGGAAAAATGACCATTTTGCCCTAGGCTTTAGCAAAATGATCATTTTACCCTTAGGCTCAAAAATTGATTTTTATAGAATTTCCTTATTCACCAAGCCTAACTGAACTCTTTTCACTGTTATGGCAACCCAAAATTCCCATTATTTCATACAATTACCTTTTATTTTACAACTTCTACAACTAAGTCCAATCTAAGTGTTTTCATACAAACTCTTTCACAAAAGTTGTTTATTTAACAACTATAATTCGTTTTCTTCCATAAAATATCAGCCAAAAACACAAAAACTTTCATGGTAGAACCCTAGACTTTCAACCATTTTGCAAAATGGTCCCCTCATTAGAAAGCCCATGCTCCAAGGGTTTCAAAAATGTAAAAATATTCAAGAAAGACCATGAGAATCACTTACTAGAGAGAAAAATAAGTGGCTGCAAATTTGTAAGCTTCAAAACCCCTTTGCTGAAAATTTTGGTAGAGATGAAGAAGAAATTGAAAAAGATGAAGCTAGCCTTAGATATCATTATTTAATTGCTAAATATCTCACCTAATGCACCAAATTTTTTACTTTTCTCACCCTATTTGTCTCCTATGCTTCTCATGCCCGACCAACATCAATTTAAGGGCCTATTTTCCCTTTAAAAGCCCCAAATTTTGGTCCTCTTGCAATTTAACACCTTTAGCTAGCAAAACAAAACTTTCAGCCTTTATGCGATTCAGTCCTTTTTCGCAATTAAGCTTGCAATCGCGTAAATTAATTCGCCCAAATTTTCATGTACTCATAATAACATACTAAAACTCATAAAATAATACTAAAATAATTTCTCCAACCTCGGGTAAGTGATTTCAAAATTACTATTCTGACAAAGCCCAAATTCGGCTGTTACAGTTATTGAAAGAATAGGGCCGATGGGATATCGATTAGCTTTACCGACAAAGTTAGAAAGGATCCACAATGTTTTTCATGTGTCTATGTTGTGTCGTTATCGATCAGATCCTTCGTACATAATTTCACTGACAAAGGTGGATATTCGACTCGATATGACATATGGTGAAGAACCGATCAAGATTTTAGCTCGGTAGGTTAAACAGTTGAGAAATAAAAGTATAACCCTAGTGAAAGTTTTATGGAAAAGACATGGAGTGGAAAAGGCTACGTTGGAATCTGAGGAAGCTATGAGAAAATAGTATCCAAACCTCTTTTCCGGTAAGATTTTCGAGGATGAAAATCCCTAAAGGGGAAGAGTTGTAATAGCCTGTTTTAGGGTCAAATCAGAATAGTGATTTTGGGACCATGAATCTGAAGTAGAAATATTTATTGTGATATTATTTTAAGGTCTACAGTATGATTGAATGATTGTGAAAATTTCGTTAAGAAATTTTAGCGATAGGGGGTCCAATTTGACTAGTAGGACTAAATTGCAATAGGTGCAAAATATGTGTTCTAGAAGCTATGGGTGTTTATTTGTAATGAATTTTGAGGTCCTTAAATGGTAATTAGACCATTATACTTTGAGATGGACAAAAATGGACATGGTTATGTGAAATTTCAAAGTTATGCATTAAGGGCATTTTGGTCAATTGGTTAATAAAAGGACTAATAAGTAAAGAAAAGACAAAATTTTGTCCATCTTCTTCTCCCCATTGTTGAATTTTACAAGGAGCCATAGCTAGGGTTTTGGCCAAGCTTTCCAAGCTTGATTGTTAGTCCGTCTTTGTCCCATTTTTAATGATTTTTATGTTTTTGAGATCCTTGTATCCTAATCTAGCCTTTCTATGGACTATTTTGAAGTATTATCAAAGTTTAAAATTTTACCCATGTTAGACATGCATGTATTTTGATGTCTAATGGTAGAAAATGTATGTTAGTTGTAAGATAAACAACTTTTGCTAAGTGATTTTCGGTAAAAATGTAAAAAAATGACTTATTTGTAAAAGTTGTAAAATGTATGTAGAAGATGTGCATAAATGACAAATGTGGACTGTTATGAGCATGAAAAAGGTTCGGCTAGGCTTGGGTAATGAAGAAATTGAAAGAAATTCATTTTACGGGCCTAGGGACTAAAGTGTAAAAAGTTAAAAGTTAGTGGCAAAAATATAATTTTTCCATAATATAATTTTTGGGCTGAATTGAATAGTGTGATCATTAAATAATTTAAATTTGTTATTATAGATCAAGAGAAACAAGGTTCAAACCTAGATCGAGGGAAAAACAAAGTATTTGACGATTAGGTCCATTTTACTATTTTGTACCAAGGTAAGTTCGTATGTAAATAATGCATCATTATATTATGTTTAAATGATTTAATATTACATGAATTGTGTGAGTGACTCTTTGGAAGTATTCGGAAAAGTTTCGACAAGCGAGAAATCCCGGTTAAACCTTAGGAATAGAACAGGATACAAGTGACATGTCACTAGGAACCCTTGTGTATATCTATGTTTATGTTGTCCGGGTGCTGGTCTTGTACGTCTTACCAGTGGCTGGGTATTCCAACATATGTTGTGAATACCTAATAGCTTGTGTGAGCAGCACTGTGTAGCTACGTTCCGGCTGATAGCTTGTGTGAGCAGGCCCGTGAATAGCTTGAGAGTGAGCTTATGTGTGTTATGAGATATGAGGTAGCTTTGGCTATATATGTGGCACTTATGTGCAAGATTTTTGAGCATCCGTTAATATTCTGAGTGTTCAATGGGAATGTCAAAGTTGTGAAAGTATGTGGTTGGTACGGGTACGTACGTAAAACTGATAAGTAACGAACTCGGCAAGTGATGAACTCTTGGTACGGTTGTGATTGAGCAAGTTATGACTATGAGATTTTAATGACATTGATGTTATCTCCTATTAAATGAATTGCATGATAAGTATGCGGTTAGGATGCTTATTATTTGCATAAGAACTTACTAAGCTATATAGCTTACTCCCCATTTCTTTCCCTTGTTTTATAGTGCTGCCAAGCTAGCTCAAATCAGAGATCATCGGAGATTTGAATCACACTATCAAACTCTCATTTTGGGTTTTGATAATCTTAGTATTTTTGAAAGTATGGCATGTATAGGGACTTGGTCATTTTGTATATGTGTCATAATTGATTTGGCTAAATGTGTTGGCTTATAATGGTTAGGTATTCATTTTGTATAAGGTCATTGGAAATGGGCCAATATTGGTTATAAGTATATTCATATGATGATGTCTTTCATGAAGATGTGTTGATGTCTAGGTTGTGGATGTTTGGTTGTATGTATATGCTTGGATTGGTGCTATGTTATGTTGTGGAGGTGTGTGCATTAAAGGGTGGCAAAATGGTTTGGTAAATAGCCTTTATTTTGTCTACATTGGTAGACACACGGGGGTGTGTCTAGGTCGTGTGTGACACACTGTCTGTCCCATGGGAATGTGTTTAGGCCATGTGTCCCTTGCACCTTAGTTTTGAGAAACAAAATGCTCAACATTGAGCACCGGGCAGAGACACGGGCGTGTGTCTTAGCTGTGTGGATAACACAGCCTTGAACACGAGTGTGTGCCCTGGCCGTGTGAAGTCTGCACCTATTTTGTGAAGATTAATTTTCCACATGGCCTAGCACACGAGTGTGTGGCTTGGCTGTGTGATCTCAATTTGTTCATGTGTTACAAGTCAAAGATTTATATGGGTCGGGACACGGGCATGTGTGACCACACAGCCTGCCCATACGGGCGTGTCCCATATCCAGACGGGCGTGTGACTCCTGTTTAGTGGAAAATTTGCTAAGTTTTGTAAAATTTTCTAAAGTTCTCAGTTTAGTCCCGAACCACTTCTAATGTACGTTTTGGGCCTCGTAGGTTCATTTCAGGGACTTCATGATTAATTATAAATGGTTTTAATTTGGATGCAAATTTACGACCCGAAATTGTATGTTCATTTGTGTGATAAGTCTGGTAATGCCTCGTATCTTGTTCTGGCGTTGAATATGGGTAAAGGGTGTTACATCTTGCCTCTGAATTTGCTTTTTTCTTTTCTTTGTGAAGTTCTTCGGCTTTGCAAGCTCTATAAACCAAAACCACAAATTCTTCCAAGCTATATCAATCTCGCACACTTAGCGCCACGGTATATTTACATAGCCAAAGCTATTTCGTTCTCGCACACTAAGTGCAAATGTATAATTGTAGTCGGAGTTATCCCAATTTCGCATACTAAGTGCCACAGCTAGTTGAACAATCATCAAACACAACCGTATTCTCATATATACCATATATGCCATATCAAAGCAATAAAAACATAATTATAACATTACTATTTACATACGAACTTACCTTGAATGCAAAAACAGCTAAATTGATCGATTAGTCAAGAACTTTGTTTTTCCCTCGATCTAGATCCAAGTTTCGCTTTTCTTGATCTAAATATATTCAAAATTAACTTATTCAATCACATATTCTTTCAATTTAGTCCATAACACATTATTTAGGCATATTTGCATTTTAGCCCTTAAACTTTCACATGTAATCTATTTAGTCATTATTTACAAAAATAAAAAATTCTTGGAAAATCAACAACTCATGCTTAGTCGAATTACTATAGTACCCTTAGTAACCCATATTTCTCATTTATTCACACTTTTAACCCCATAGTTTCATCTTTTTACAAAGTAATCCCTAATTTACATTTTCTCTAAAAATTGTTTTACAAAACATATATAACTATCATCAAACACCTATAATTTATCATCAACCAACAAAATACTAAAGTATTCCTCAATGGCAAAGCTCACAAATCTTAACAGTTTAGAAATCGAAGGTACGGGCTAGCTAGATTACAAAACAACAATCACAAAAACATAGAAATCATCGAAAACTAAGCTAAAACCGTACCTTAATAAAGTTATGAATGTGCCTAATGTAACAAGCTCCCAAACCCTTGTTTTATTTCTTATTTTCGGTGAAGAACACAAATATGAACATGCTTTTAATTTTTGTTTTATTTATTATACATTACTTTACAATTTTACTAATTTAGCCTTAATAAACAACATATTAATTCACATAACATAAGCCCATTTATGTCCATTAACCTTAAACATGTTAATAACATCATAAGGACCTCGACAATTCAATTTCATAGCTATTTAGCACTTTTAACAATGAGAAGACAACTTTTGCATTTTATGTGATTAAATCATTGTATCAAATTAAGCATTCAATCGGTAAAATGAATTCACGAAAATTTCACACATTCATGCTGACATGCTGTAAACACATAAATTAATATTAAAATAATTTTTTGACATCGGATTTGTGGTTCTAAAACCACTGTTTTGATTTAGCTAAAACTGGGCTGTTACAACTCTCCTTCCTTAGATATTTTCATCCCTAAAAATTCTTACCGGTGAATAGGTTCGGGTACTATTTTCTCATTGCATCCTTGGGTTTCCACGTAGCTTCTTCAATCCCGTGTTGATGCCATAAGACTTTCACTAACGCTATTCTTTTATGTCTTAACTCTTTGATCTCACGAGCTAGAATTCGAATTGGTTCTTCAACATACGACATATCAGACTAAATTTCATCCTTGGTCGGAGAAATGACTTGTGAGGATCAAATTGGTACCGTCATATGATCGATATGTGAAACACATTATGTATCTTTTCTAACTCAGACGATAAGGATAGCCGATATGCCACTGACCTAACTCACTCAATAATCTCATACGGTCTGATGAATCGCGGACTCAATTTCCCTTTCCGACTAAACCGCAATGTCTTTTTCCACAGCGACACTTTTGCAAACACTTTATCCCTGATCTAAAATTCAATGTCTTTCCATTTCAAATCCACGTACGACTTCTGTTGATCTGAAGTAGCTTTCAAACTATCGCGAATTACATTCACTTTTTTTTTTCTGTTTCTTTTATCAAATCGACCCCGTGAATCTTATTCTCGCTAAGCTCAGTCCAATACAATGGTGTTTGACATTTACATCCGTAAAGAGCTTTGTACGGTGCCATTTTAATACTTGATTGAAAGTTGTTGTTAGAAGCAAATTCAATCAACAGTAAATATTTTTCCCAACTACCTTCAAACTTAAGAATACAACAATGCAACATATGCAGCTTTATACCCAGCACTTCTTGCAGTTTCTTCCAAAACCACAATGTAAACCTCGGATCTCTATCCGAAACAATAGAAATAGGCACCGCGTACAATCTCACAACCTTGGATATGTACAACTCAGCTAATTTATCAAGCAATTAATCCGTATGTATAGGAATGAAATGTGCCGGTTTCATTAATCTGTCAACAAAAACCTAGATCGCATTTTTCTTTCTTAGAGATACGGGTAAACCCAATACGAAATCCATAGTCACTCTATCATGTTTCCACTTTGGGATCATTATAGGCTGTGGTAAACCCGACGGTACTTGATGCTCAGCTTTGACTTGCTAACAAACCAGAAGTTTCGAAACAAATTCTTAGATATCTTGTTTCATACCACACCACCTATAAAGCTATTTCAAATCATTATACATTTTCGTGTTTCTCGAATGTATAGATAAACAACTACTGTGTGCTTCATTTAAAATCTTCTGAATGAGGTTAGGATTTCTCAGTACACATATTCTATCACGAAACATCAAACAATCATCATGTCCAACTCAAAACTCTGAATCAGAAGTTGACTCTCATTGAATCCATTTTGCTTGCAATTCACTATCATACTTTTGAGCTTTACAAATCTGCTGAAGAAATAATAGTTTTGCTTTCAACTCAGCTACTATCAAACCATCGTCAGACAAGACTAACTAAGTATTCATTGCACGCAAAGTAAATAATGACTTTCGACTTAAGGCATCAGCAACGACATTAGCTTTTCCCAGGTGATAGTCAATTACTAACTCGTAGTCTTTTAGCAATTCTAACCATTTTCGCTGTCGCAAATTCAAATCTTTCTGTGTCATCAAATACTTCAAACTTTTACGATCAGTGTAGACATTTCTACCGTATAAATAGTGTCACCAAATCTTCAATATGAACACAATCGCAGCCAACTCTAAGTTGTGTGTCAAATAGTTCTTTTCATGAGGCTTCAACTGTCTCAAGGCATAAGCTATAACTTTGCCTCCATGCATTAACACACAACCCAGACCATTTAACAATGCATCACAAAAAAACTATGAATTCTTTACCTGATTTAGGCTGAACTAAAACCGGTGCCTCTGTCAATAACACTTTCAACCATTCAAAACTTTCTTGGCATTTCTCTAACCACTCAAAATTGGCACATTTTTGAAGTAATCGCATCATCAGAGTTGCAATCATTGAAAAGCCTTTCACAAATCGTCTATAATAATCGGCTAGTCCCAGAAAACTACAGACTTTAGATACATTTCTTAGAGCTTTCCAATCTACAATTGCGGAAATTTTACTCCGGCCGACTCGAATACCATCGGCTAGAACTATATGCCCTAGAAAACCAACCTCTCGTAGCCAAAACTCACATTTGCTAAATTTAACAAACAACTACTTGTCTCGTAGAGTCTATAATACAATTATCAGATGCTCGACATGCTCAGATTCATCACAAGAGTAAATCAAAATATCATCAATAAACACAACTATGAATCAGTCCAAGTACGGCTTGAAAATCTGGTTCATCAAGTCCATAAAGACTGCAGGAGCATTAGTTAGTCTGAAAGGCATAACAAGGACTTCATAGTGTTCATACCTCGTCCTAAAAGTAGTCTTTGGCACATCAGAGTCTTTAACCCTCAACTGGTAATAACCTAATCTCAAACCGATTTTCGAAAACATTGTTGCCCCTTTCAACTGATTAAACAAATCATCTATTCATTGCAAAGGGTATTTATTCTTGATCATCACTTTATTGAGCTGTCGATTGTTTATACACATTCTCATCATGCCATCTTTCTTTTTCACAAATAATACTGGTGTACCCTAGGGAGAGAAACTCGGTCTAGCAAAACCTTTATCCGTCAACTTTTGCAATTGAGCTTTAAATTCTTTTAACTCTATCGGAGCCATTCTGTACAAAGCTATCGATATCGGTGTTGTTCTCGGTACTAATTCAATACCAAACTCAACCTCTCTGATAGGTGGTAAACCAGGTGATTCTTTCAAAAATACATCTGAATACTCGCACACAACTGGCACAATTTCAAGCTTCGATTCAGACACTTTTGTATCTAGTACATACGCAAGATATGCTTCACATCCCTTTCTCATATATCTCTGAGCTAACATAGACAATATCACAACTGGAAAACTATTCAGATAATCAGATTCAATTCTAATAGTCTCATTATTCTGACATTTTAGTTCAATTATCTTTTGTCTACAATTCACTATCGCATCATGCATCGCTAGCCAATCCATATCCAAAATGACATCAAATTTGTCAAATGGCAACAACATCAAATTAGTCGAAAAACAAAAATCCCGAATCATCAATGGACAATTCTTGCAGACTTTGTTAACTAGAATACATTTACCTAAGGGGTTTGATACTCTAATCACAAATTCAGTAGACTCTACAAGCAAAGTCTTACTGGATACTAAATTCACACACATATATATATGAATGAGTTGATCTTGGATCTATCAATGTAATCACATTAGTATCATAGAGAGTGAAAGTGCCGGTGATAACATCTGGAGACGATGCTTCTTCACTAGCGCAAATAGCGTAGGCTCTAGCAGGTGCTCTGGCCTTGGACCTTACAGTTGAGTCCTTTGTCGCTCTTTGATTGCCATTCACATTTCTCATGTTTTTGGGTGGTCTACCTCTGGATGCTGTGTTATTCGGTCTCATATTCTGATCTTTATCTTTTTCAGCAAACTCTGGGCAATCCCGAATAAAATGATCTAGTGAACCACATTTGTAACAAGCCTTATTATTATATTTCAGCCAACATTGTCCAAAATACCATGTTCCACACTGTTGACACTCGAATTTAGTGTTTCTCACACTACAACACTCAATTCTAATGTAACTTGAGCTTTAAAATTCGAGTATTATTTACCACGATCTCTGTTCGAATATCAACCTGAAGCATTTGAACGAGTATATGAATCTCTAAATTTCTTTGAAGAAGATTGATAGGGCTTATTCATTGATCTTTTTCTCGAGCCTCTTGCCTCTGAATCTACTTTTTTCTTTTCTTTGCTAAGCTCTTCGGCTCTGCAAGCTCTATCAACCAAAACAACAAGCTCTTCGTTCAACCCATCAACAAATCACTTACACATAATGGCCTTAATGGATACACATTCTCGGGCATATTCGGAGTCTCACAAATTCTCTCTCGTACTCAGTCACAAACATATGGCCTTGTCTCAAATCTAAGAATTCTTTTTGCTTCTGATCAATGAACCACTGACTGATATATTTCTTTCTAAATTCAATTTGAAAGAATTCCCAACTAGCCCTTTCTCTTAGCACAACTTACACTAGAGTATTCCACCACTGGTGTGTGGTATCCCTCAGAAGTGATATGGCATACTTTAAACACTCATTGGGTGTACATGACAACTCATCGCATACTTGGATCGTGTTCTTGAGCCAGAACTCAGCTCTCTCAGCATCATCATCAACAGTAGCCCTGAACTCTTCAGCCCTATATTTACGAATCTTATTGATTAGCATCTTGTTCATTCATATCAGATCTATAACTTGAGGAACAATAGGGATTTTTTGAGGAATAGGTGGGGGTTGAGGTTGTTGAGTAGCTAGATTTGTTCGAACAAACTCTGTGAACCACTCGTTGATCATTTGGAAGAAGGCTTGTTTAGCCTCTTTCTCGTGGCTACTCATTATAGGTCTGGAGTTGGCCCGTGCTGCCCCTTGAGCGGTAGCGAGCGTATTACTCTCTACATCATTAGCTACAGCTTGTTCAGGATCTATTACTATACGAAAACATATGTTAGATTGTCAGGAGACATCGCACTATCATAGGTTATATTTGGAATGTATAGGTAGACTCACACACACACTATGTTAGTCCTAGAATTGATTAAACCATATCTCTGATACCAATAAAATGTAACACCTCTAACCTTTATCCGTCCCCAGAATAGGGTTACGAGGTATTACCAATCAAATCACATTATTAACAAACATATCTCATTCAATAATCATTCATGATAAAAAATATTCAATTATATCACAATGTCCTTTATACGGGATTATGGGGCCTTAAACATGCTTTAGAGATGGTTCGGGACTAAATCGATAACATATGAAAATTTTGGAAAATTAGAAAAATTTCAAGCATATAGGGGTCACACGCTCGTATGAACAGGCCGTGTGCCTCACAAGGCTACGGACATGCCCGTGTGGAAACAGGGCATACTACTGACTTGCATCACACGACTAACCACATGTCCGTATACCAGGTCATGTGAAAACTATAGGGTATACTAACTTGGCCACATGGTTGACCACATGCTCGTATGTATAAGCCGTGTAACTCACTGACTTGGTTTTTAATTAAGATTCAGGGGACACACGACCGTGTACTAAGGTCATGTGTCACACACAGTCGAGCCACACGCTTGTGTGCTTCGCCCGTGTGGGCAAAATTAGGCTAGTTACAAGCCACATTTCTCACCCAAATATGAACAGCTACAACACATTCAAATGATACTATTTCCATGCCCATTGGATAGCCAAAATAACCTCAATTTCATGCTCAAATCATGTTATACAATCCAACCATTTCATTTCTCAAACATATACCAAAACAAACATGATGATTAACCACATTTCATGCAAGTATATGCCAACTTATTAATCATTAATTCACTACCAAAATCCATCCTCAATTCAATCAATTCATCAATTCAAATACATACCATTTAACTAATCAATTTGACATATAATTTCATAACATAACAAAATCTTTCTCAAGCTTTCATATTCCATCTCTCAAATAACCATTTAAACTTCCATAATGTCATGACTATAGCCATACCAAAACCAACCATTTCACAAGGCATTATAAACATCATACCATAGTCATTATCAAATCTTTTCTAATGGCCAAATACAAACAACATTTATATCACTACCAAGCCAAATCTTATGGCTCGTATTCACAACTAAAACATACCAAAATACCATATAGCCTATACATGCCATATACCATATATTTATCATATCAAAAGTACCAACTTAGATGTTTGATAGTGCGATGATGTTCCTAACGATTATTGGATCTGAGCTAGCTTTGATTCACTATAAAACATAGAAAAAAAATGAAGTAAGCTTTAAAGCTTAGTAAGCTCGTATGATAGCAAAGTTAACTTATCAATTAAATGCCATTCAATCAAATAAGCATAATATAACATGACACCTAACATTATTCAAACCTTTCTCATGTTCACTATAAGATCCCATATGAATCTTTTGACTTCCTTCCATTTGATATTCATATAAATTTCGTACATACCTGTACTTTCTCGTATTTAACTCTTACTCATTCATATCTTTGGCAAATCCATTAATTCATTCAAACATCTTTGGATATTTGGAAAAACTTACACACTTAGTGCAAAAGCAAGTAGCTGAAGCCATATTAATCTCGCACACTTAGTGCCACAGTATATTTACATAGCCAAAGCTATCCCGTTCTTGCACACCAAGTGCAAATGTATAATTGTAGCCGAAGTTATCTCGATTTCGCACACTAAGTGTCCATAGCTAGTCGATCAATAATCAAACACAACCATATTCTCATATATACAATTTATGCCATATCAAAGAATTAAAAACATAATTATAACATTGCTATTTACATACGAATTTACCTCGGATGCAAAAACAGCTGAACTGATCGATTAGTCGAGAACTTTGTTTTTCCCTCGATCTAGATCCAAATTTTGCTTTTCTTGATCTAAATATTTCAAAATTATCTTATTCAATCACATATTCTTTCAATTTAGTCCATAACATATTATTTAGGCATATTTACATTTTAGCCCCTAAACTTTCATATTTTATAGATTTAGTCCTCATTTACAAAAATTAAAAATTCATGGAAAATCAACAAAGCTCATGCTTAGCCGAATTACTATAGTACCCCTAGTAGCCCATGTTTCTCAATTATTCATACTTTTAACCCCACATTTTCATCTTTTCACAAGTTAATCCCTAATTTGTATTTTCTCTAAAAAATAACTTTACAAAACATATATAACTACCATCAAACACCTATAATTTATCATCAACCAACAAAATTCTCAAGTATTCATCAATGGCAAAGCTCACAAATCTTAATAGTTTAAAAATCAAAGGTACGGGCCAGCTAGATTACAAAGGAACGATGTAACGCCCTAAAATTTAAATTTTTATTTTTGTGAGTGGGTGACACAAATATCTGTCTGCTTCAGTGGTTATGTGTTCTGGGTGTGTCTGAGAGGTCCCAAGTTCAAGCCTTAACTTTGGAAATTTGTGGTATTTTTATGAATAAAGCCCTATCTCTGGTTAGTAGTCTTTTACATAAAAGTGTGGAAGTAATAATTAGAATGGGCCTGCTGGTCTAGTGGTTAAGTACAGTGTCGGTGTGATAGAGGACTTGTGTTCGAGTATTGCGTGGGAAATTATTTTTGCTATGAGTAACGTGTAGGAGTTTGATGTAAAGTTAAATATTGAGTGGTTGAGATATAGTGGGAATTAGTGGGAGGAAAGTTAGGAAGTTATCAGATTTTTTGACTAGTTGGTTTTTCCCAAAAATCCCTCTTCCTCTTTTGATGTTTTTTCCTTCTCTCTATCAACAATTTCCCAAAATTTTGCCAATATTTTGATGTTGTGAATCCTTTTCACTAGCCGAGCTCTCCTAGTCTTCTCCTTCTTTTCATTCAACATTTGTTCGCGCTTGTTTGGTAAGTGACTATTCTGCCGCTACCTTTTTGTTTTGTGGATCATTTTCTTAAGGGAGGTTGTTTGTGGTTTTTTTGGTTAGCCGAGGGTCAGTAACTAATCGGTACTATTGTGGAGAATTAAGAGTTATTGTTTTGATTGTTGACAGTGAGGGTTTCGTTAGATTACTGATTATGGATTTTGATAGGCTTTTGGTTGAATGATGAAATAAGTGTTTAATCAAGTGCTACATTGATTGATTTTTAGGTTCTGGAGGCTTAAGAGTTCTTACACATCGAAAATGAACCAGGTGTTTACCTGAAAATGCAGAAAACATGGTTTTAACAAAAGTCAAAAGCCCTACTGTCGACGCCACACGAGTGTGTGGTAGGCCTTGTGCTAGGACATGACCATGTGATCGATGAAGCCAGGCCATGCGTGAAGGACACGGCTGTGTGCAACAGACAGGAGTGTAGGTCCACACGGGTAGTTTACACGAGCTAAGGCCTATTTTCACTAAATTGATTGCTAAGGTTACACGGGTCGCCCAAGTCGACTGTGAATCCAGTGTAAGGTCGGTAAGCATTACTTAGACTCCTAATTGTGTGAACTGACTGAATTATTGATATATATATTGAGCATGATGATAGTATGCATGTATACTAAACTAATTATATGTACTGATACCATGAGATAGCATTTCATGTATTGTATGTTGCATTGCATGGGGTTGGGTTGATTATATTTGGAGGAAGTGTACTGAAAGGCTCTTAAGCCCAATATACTACCAGCTCAGCTACAAATTATTGTTTTGTGCTACATTTGGTACCATCTGGAGTGTAGGGATGGGTGGGTTGATTTAATCCCCACATAGAGTGTAGGGTTGGATGGAGATGGTGTGTAGAGGTTGGTTGGGAAGGACTTTGCTACTGTGTACTGATTGACTGATACTGATACTGTTTTAGGCTAAGGCCCTAATGCATACTTGATACTGTACTGAACGGGCTAAGGCCCAAACTACAACTGATACTAATAAGGGCCTAGGCCCATACTATTTTGACTTTTTGTTAGTTTTCTGTGGGATTACACACTGAGTTTACGTAAACTCACCCCTTTTCTGTTTAATATGCACAGGTAATCCCAGACCTAGATAGATCGGTGTGGCAGAGGACTTGATGGTGACCACAATTTCTAGACTTCATGATTATAATTTATTACTTTAGATTATGGTTTTGTTATTAGTTTAAATTGATGTAATTTGTGGACTTTTGAGGACATTTACTTAAATTTGGGCTTTTATTTATTTAATTATTTTATGGATTTAAAACTACTAGTCGTGGGAAGTTTGGTTTTCAAAAAGCGAAAGTATTTTTTAAATTCACGATTACTTAAACTGTTTTAATTTGAAAGCTTCCGTAACGAGAAATGTTTTAAAGTAAATGTTTTAATAAGTAAAACGACTTCTTTAGAACTAATAACATATAACTCTTTTTATTGTAAAAACTTAGTTTTCAAACACACTATCATGTGGCATTGCCAGATTCGGGCATAACATCTAGGCCGTGTCTGGGGTGTTACATTTAGTGGTATCAGAGTCAGGTTGCAAAACTCGACTGTGGATATGGGTTTTAAAACTTGGTTTTTAAAGAATTGCTTTTTAATTATTGAAGAGTTTTTATTGAGTATGTGGTACACTAAGTGTCTGGCAACGATCCTGTAAGTATTCTGAATTGTGATATGTTTTAAAACTAAAAATGTTATAGATAGCATATTCTGAAACTACTATAGGTAGTATACTGTGAAAATACTCTAGTTACGGTATACTGAAACTGTAGAAAGTTGAAATCGTAGTAAACTGCTTGCAACGACAACATACGAGAACAAACTCTGAAATATTGAAATTGTTTACATAAAACATTTGTTAATAAAATATTAAACTGTAACTGATTCATAAAACTTTTAATACAAATAAACTCGATTAGATATGAGCATAAGATGTATCCCTAGACGGGGTACTAGAGGCTGAGGTAGAGACCGTAGAAGGGTTCGAGTTGAGTCCTTGTCATCTGGTAACATATCGAATCTGGACACGAGTGAGACACCAGTGTCGCCTGCTATTGAGGCTGGTCTCAAGATCGCCTGGCTGGGGACGACGTATTATCCCAGGCTATGCTGAGGATTTTGGAGAGAGTCGTTGGGCCCAATACTGGATCTGGGGGCCAAGGTTTGGTTACATAACGACTCTGGTCCATTGGAGCTGAGCTTTTCAGGGGTGTCATTGGAGTCGCCCCTAATGTGGCCGAGTACTGGGTTGAGGCCACGTAGAGGATCATGGATGATTTGGATTGCACCTTCGAGTAAAAAAGAAAGGGTGCAGTTTCACTACTGCGAGATGAGGCTTATCAGTGGTGGTTGACTGCTAAGGAGGGCACTTAGCCCAAACATTTGACCTAGGAGTTCTCTAAGACTGCCTTTTAGGGGAAATATATAGGGGTGAGATACGCGGATGCTCGTAGGAGGGAGTTCTTAAACCTTACTCAAGGAGATCAATCTGTGGTCGAGTATGAGGTTGAATTCCTACGACTGAGCCGCTATGCACGAGGTATGGTGATAACTGAGTATGAGTGATGTGTCTATTTTAAAGATAGCTTCAAGGATAATTTGAGAGTCCTAATAGCTTCGCAGAGGGAGCGCGATTTTTTTCCACTGGTTGAGAAGGTAAGATCGCTGAGTAGGTTAAGCGCGCTGAGCGCCAAAATCGTGACAGTGAGAGATGTAGGAATAAAAGGGATTCAGAGCCCTCGAGTTTTATGTAGAGGCCTAAGAAAAAGGCCAAAGCTGATGGGCCAGTTAGAGCTGGGCCCTTTGTTACTACTACTAGAATACAGCCATATGTTGATTATGGTAGACGCTATCAGGGTGAGTGTTGGAGGAGGACTGGGGCTTGTTTAAGGTGTGGGTCACTAGAGTATTGCATTAGGAGTGTCCACTGAGGGCCAATCAGATGCAAGCTAAGGGTACTGGTATTGCACAACCACAGAGGGTGGCACAGTAGCCACTGAGAGGTCTTGGTCAGGCTAGGGGTAGAAATGGTATGAGCCATGGGAAAAGAGCACCGGGTAGAGGTGCTAGACAGACTAAGGCGAGGCAGCCGACTCTAGTGTATGTTGCATGCTACCGAGAGGATGGAGAACGCTCCGAATGTCGTCATGGGTACATTTCTCATTCATGATGTACCTTATATTGCATTGATAGATATAAGATCCACTCACTCCTATATAGCCTATACTATGTCTGAAAACTTAGGGATTTTGGTCGAGAGCTCTACGAGTGAGGTTACTGTACTATGTCCGTTGGGGCAATCTATAAGGGTTAACAAGTTTTTTAGAGATGTCCCTTTAGAGGTTCAAGGGGCAATTTTTTTGGCTAATCTGATGGAGCTTCCATTTAGAGAGTTTGACTTAATTCTGGGGATGGATTGGTTGGTCAAGCATCGTGTCAGCTTAGACTGTGTGACTAAGAGGGTCGTATTGAGGACCGAGAAGGATAATGAGGTAGTCATAGTTGGAGAGTGCCAAAATTATCTATCTAATGTGATCTATGTACTGGTGGTGGAAAAGTTGGTTCGTAAGGGATGTGAGGCCTTTTTAGCCTATGTAAGTGTTTTTGATTCTAGGGACTCTACCGTTAAGAACATCGGAACGGTAAAAGCTTTTTCAGACATCTTTCCTGAGGAGCTACCGGGGTTACCTCCGAATCACGACTTAGAGTTTGGGATTGAGCTTCTTCCTAGTATAGCTCAGGTGTCTATCGCTCCCTATCGAATGACACTAAATGAGCTTGTGCAGTTTAAGGCTTAGATTGAAGAGTTATTGGATCGTGGGTTCATCCGCCCTAGTGTGTCTCTGTGGGAAGCATCGGTACTATTTGTTAAGAAGAAGGATGGATCCATGTGGATGTGTATCGACTATTGGCAACTGAACAAGTTGACCATTAAGAATAAGTACCCACTACCGAGGATAGATGACCTATTTGACAAATTTTGAGGAACTTTGGTATTCTCTAAGATTGACCCCCAATCTGGGTATTATCAGTTGAGGGTTAAGGAGGCTGACGTACATAAGACGGCATTTAGGACTTGTTATGGTCATTACGAGTTCCTAGTGATGCCATTTGGACTGATTAATGCACTAGCAGCTTTCATGAATTTGATGATCGAGTGTTTCAGCCTTAACTGGATCAATTTGTGGTGGTGTTCATGATGATATACTGGTTTACTCGAGGACTGAGTATGAGCATGATGAGCACCTTAGAGTTGTTCTGCAGACTTTGAGGGAAAAATAGCTCTATGCTAAGTTTAGCATGTGCGAGTTTTGGTTGAATAAGGTGACATTTCTGGGTCATATGGTTTCTACTGAGGGGATTCAAGTTGATCTTCGAAAGGTTGAAGCTTGGTTGGAGTGGAAGCAGCCTAGGAACGTGTCTGAGATCCGCAGTTTTCTAGGACTGGCAGATTATTATCGACGATTTGTGGAGGGTTTCTCACTGATTACAACACCTTTGACTAAGTTGCTACGTAAGGGTGTACCATTTAATTGGACTGATGCGTAGCAAGAGAGCTTCGAGAAGCTCAAGACTGTTTTAACTGAGGCTCCTATTTTGATACAGCTAGAGCCTGGAAAGGAGTTCATAGTTTATAGTGATGTATCAGATGTCGATTTGGGATGTGTGTTGATGCAAGATGGTAAGGTGGTTGCATATGCATCTCGTCAGCTTAAGGCTCAAGAGGTAAATTATCTGACACAAGACTTGGAGTTGGCCGCTATGATATTCACACTGAAAATTTGGAGGCATTATTTGTATGGTAAGAAGTGTATCATCTACACTAATCACAAAAGCCTCAAGTATCTCCTCACTCAAAAGGAGCTTAATCTTAGGTAGCACAGATAGATTGAGCTGCTTAAGGACTATGACTACACCATTGAGTACCACCCTGGTAAGCCAATGTAATGGCTGATACACTGAGTCGTAGAGCTATGACTGATTTGAGGGCAACATTTGCTCGCCTAAGCTTGTTTGATGATGGTAGCTTATTGGCCAAGCTTTAGGTTAAGCTGACATGGATTGAGCAGATTAAGGATAAGCAGTTGGAGGAAGAGTCTTTAGGCCCTCAGTATTGGCAGATTAAGAATGGTAGCACTATAGATTTTGGGTTAAACTCTGAGGGTGTATTATGTTTCTGTTGATGGATATGTGTATCGAATGACACTGATTTGAGGCAGTCTATATTGAGAGAGGCACATAGTAGTCCTTACGCTATGCATCTTGGCAGAAATAAGATGTATCGAGACCTTCGTGAGTTATATTGGTGGCCAAGATTGAAACGAGAGGTTACCGATTTTGTGGGTAGATGTTTGACATGCCAGCAAGTTAAGGCTGAGCATCAGTTACCTTTGGGTTTGCTACAGCCTGTTAAGATACCTCTTTGGAAGTGGGAGTGAGTGACTATGGATATTGTTTGTGGGTTACCGCTAACACCCACTAAGAAGTATTTAGTATGGGTCATCGTAGATCGATTAACCAAGTCTGCCTACTTCATACCTGTTTGTACTGATTATTCTCTATAGAAGCTGGCAAAGCTTTATATTATGAAGATAGTGAGAATGCATAAAGTACCAGTTTCAATCATTTCTAATAGGGATCCTCGCTCACGTCTCGGTTGTAGAGAAAGTTGCATATGGGTTCTAGGTTGGACTTCAGTACTGTGTTCCATCCTCAGACTGATGGTCAATCTGAGAGAGTGATTTAGATACTAGAGGATATGTTGAGAAGCTGTGTCATTGATTTCTGAGGCAGTTGGGAGGATTATCTGCCATTAGTAGAGTTTGCCTATAATAACAGCTTTTAGTCTAGCATCCAGATGGCACCTTACGAGGTGCTGTATGGTCGTAAGTGTTGAACTCCTTTGTATTGGACTGTGTTGGGTGAGCGTCGTGTTTTGGGTCCTGGGTTGGTTTCTTAGACAGAGGATAAGGTTAGATTAATTTGAGATTGTCTAAAAGCGGCTTTTGACAGGGAGAAATCTTATGCGAATCTGAAAAGACGTGAGATTGAGTATCCTGTGAGGGACTTCGTATTTCTCAAGGTCTCGTCATGGAAGAAGGTACTGAGGTTTGGTCGTAAGGCAAGTTGAGCCCTAGGTTTATTAGACCTTAACGTATTCTAAAGCGAGTGGGACCAGTTGATTATCAGTTGGAGCTACCTCTAGAATTGGAACGAATTCATAACTTGTTCCACGTCTCTATGTTCAGATTTTGGATCATGATGTAAAAGTTCTGATGAGGAAGTCTATCCCTCTAGTAAAGGTCCTATGGTGTAATCATAGCACTGAGGAGGCCACGTGGGAGCCTAAGGATGCGATGCGTCAACAGTATCCTCATCTATTCTGATCAGGTAATTTTGAGGATGAAATTTTCTATTAGGGGGTAGAATTGTGACACCCCAAAATTTAAATTTTTGTTTTTGTGAGTGGGTGACACAAATATCTATCGTTTCAGTGGTTATGTGTTCTGGGTGTGTGTGTGAGGTCCCAGGTTCAAGCCTTAACTTTGGAAATTTTTGCTATTTTTATGAATAAAGCCCTATCTCTAGTTAGTAGGCTTTTAAATAAAAGTGTGACAGCCCTATTTTGTCTCTAGTCAGAACAGTGGTTTTGGAACCATGAATCCGAATCGAAAAATATTTGAATATTATTTTTCTGTGTTTTGATGGTGTGAACTTTGATGTGTTAAAGTTTTATGATTTAATTTTGAGGTTTGGGTGCTTAATTGCTAAGAAAGGGTTAAATTGCATTAAATAAATTAATTGTATGCTACTATGAAAAGGCTTAAATGTTATGTTTCTTTAGCATGGGGTGTTAAATGGCAAATAAGCCATTCTTGAAATAGTGAACGGTAATGGTGGTGAGTAAATGTTATGACATGCATATTATAATGATGTTTCAAATTAAATATTTTATAATAGGGAAAATGTTATAATATTATAATTGGGGGTGATAAAAACAAAGTTTTTGTCATTTTCCTCTCCCCATTTTGCCAAAAATATAACAGATAAAAGAATAAAGAAAGCCATTTTGTGCTTTCATCTTTGCATGGCCGGTTGTGAAGAAAGAAAAGAGAGAAAAATAAGCTTCTAAGTTTTGGTTCTTAACAAGCAAAATTTAAGGTATGATTTCATGTTATTTCTTTTAGATTTTGGGAAATTTAGTTGATTGTTAAATTCTTAACATGGCCCATGTGTTAATTTTTGAATTTGTGATGAATGATGCATTCGGTCATGATCTAGATGTGCTAAATTGTTGATAAATTGATGTTGTGTATTGGGAAATGATTATATGTGAGTATAAATTAGTTGAAATTTGCTATGAATGACTAAAATGAGTAAATTGCATTCGGCTATTATGGAAATGTGAAAATTGTTTTAATTTTTGAAATTGTTAATTAAATTGTTAGTATGTGTTTTTATGGTTGCCGGATGTGAACCAAGGTGAGAAATAAGGAGAATGATGAGTTTGAGCTTGTAAATTGATATATGTGATTTAATTGTAAATTGATAATCGGCTAAAGTGGTTAATATGCATTTAGATATATATTTTATAATGGCCGAATGTGAACATGAATAAGGATGTGAATAAATTGTTGTTATTGAGGTTGCCAATGAAAAATTTGAGTTGGATGAGCTAATGTCGAATGAACTTGTAGTGTTATGTGTTAAAAGATTTTTAATTAATTCGTTAAATGATATTCAGCCATATGGACACTTGTGCACTTGATGTTATATTACGGTCTAAGAGCATATATACATAAGTGTATGAACATTTGGTTATATATATTAACATCTTAATTATGAAGGTTGGATGATAATTAATTAATTAAATATTATAAGCAATCGGTCAAGGAGGAATGGTTGTATGAAATTAAAGTTTAATGAACGTGGTTGTGCTATGTAAAGTGTATAATTACATGACTTCGATAATTGTTTCCTTATGCTTTGAGAATTATAATGCATTTGAATGTGTGAATTTTGAATAGAAATAAAACTGATGAAGTAATTTAGTAAGTTGATTTGTTTTAATTTAGCTCAAGAACAAAGAGAGCTAAATTCGGATAGGGGGAAGGCGAAATTAATCGAATAGCCATTTGTAATCATTCGACAACATCCGAGGTAAGTTTTAAGTGATTAAACATGTGTTAAATTGTATACTAACATGGTATATTATGGAAAGAAAGTAATCTTTATTGTATATATATATGTGTACAAGCCGAATGTGATGGTGAATGAAAATAGATGATATGCTTCATAGTCAAATAATATATATATATGTGAGGTGAGATGTTATTATGTGTAAGGCCGAATAGCAATGTATGAGAAGTATAAGGTGTTGATAAGTACTATGTGGGAATGATATTAAGCTCTTGTTATATGTTTGTATGATATGGGAATTGGAAGTAAATGTTTAAATGTGAGCGAGAGCTTGACTTGTGATTCATAAGTTGTGTTCGGGCATTTTCCCTAGCAAGCTAAAAGCTGGTGGTTATTCTCGGGCTACAAGCCTAACAGTCGTAATGCTGGTGACTTGGAATCGGACTCAAAGTCCAGCAGGCCATGTGCCGGTGATGAATTTCGGGCTTTAAGCCTAGCAGGCATTGTGCCGGTGTAATCAAATCAATTTGGTATTTAGCGAACAATACACCGGGTTGTTAACCCGAGACCTCGGATTGATGAATTATTACCTAAGTTAATACGAAAGGAAAAGCTAAGTATGAGCTACAATTTTGATAGCTCGTAATAAGGTACGTATGTGTTTTTATCATGAGACTTGGAAGCATGTTAAAATGTGTTTGAATTATGGTTGTATATCCGAATGTGATCAAGCAAGTTATGCTTCATAAAATTAGGTTATGAATTGATGTGTATATATTTATGGTGCAACTTTCGGCCAAACAGGGCATGAGTAAATAGACTTAAATGGAGCTAGTGTATTCGGTTGAATATAAGTTTATTTTGAAATTGTATCTATATGATCAAATGTGAAATGATATGTGAGATTGTTTTGAAAGTGTATATTCGGTCATAAGAGAAGTTTAGTTTCATGTGAAAAATCATGTACATGTGATGAAGTATTTGACCTTGGATATTTGGCTTAGATATGTTATGTGTGATAAAGTATATCTAATGGTATTATTTGATCCATAAGAACTGATATGATTATTTAATAGGGTTGTTTAATTACTTAAGACTTACTAAGCTTAATTGCTTACTGTGAATATTTGTGTTCTTCTCTATGTTATAGATCTTGGTTGAAAGCTACGAGATCGGGGATTCAAGTTCAAAGTCATCCACACTATCGTCACTTTTTGGTACTTTTAAAAATTGATATTTTGAAAGATGGCATGTATAGGCTTAACTCTCTATTGAAACAAGTTTATTTTGGGTTATGTCAATGTATTTAAGCCATGCGAAAATGGCTTGTTCATTTTGCTAAGTATGATTCCATGGTTGACTTAGTGATGTGGTTGATTAATATATGTGTTAGTAGATAATTGCAAAACGGTTGATTATGAATTTTTGATTTATTGAATAGAGTACATGCAAAACACATTTGCAAAATAAGAATTTAGTTTAGTTATGAAATGGTTACCTAATGAATTAAACAGTCTAAGTACATTTGTATTCGGCTAAGTTTTAAAAGTGATTATATGAATAGTAATATCCGTATTTGTCAAATAAGATGATTTGATGCTAGATTGGTAAGTGGTTTAATAATTATACTTTAAATGATAAGTATTTGTTATATGACTTCCTAAATTGCTTAAATGCATTAACTTAAGTAAGCTTGATTGGCCAAGGTATATAGTAGAGTTGCATGTATTTTATATTGAATGTTAGATTATGAGTTGTATTATTACCATGCTTATATTGTACAATTGATAATGATTTCTATGTGTATCTTCGAATGTCCGGAAGTTGTGTTTCGTTAGGTAATACCTTGTGACTCTATTCCGGCGACGGATAAGGGTTATAGGGTGTTACAAAAAGTGTGTAAGTAATTATTAGAATGGGCCTGCTGGTCTGGTGGTTAAGTGGAGCATTGGTGTGATGGAGGTCCTGTGTTCGAGTATTGGTGGGGGGAATTATTTTTGCATGAGTAATGTGTTGGAGTTTGACGTAAAGTTAAATGTTGAATGGTTGAGATATAGTGGGAATTAGTGGGAGGAAAGTTAGGAAGTTATTAGATTTTTTGAGTAGTTGGTTTTTCCAAAAAACCCCTCTTCCTATTTTGACTTTTTTCCTTCTCTCCTTCTACAATTTCCCCAAAATTTTGCCAATATTTTGTTGTTATGAATCCTTTTCACCAGCCAAACTCTTCTAGTCTTCTCCTTCTTTTCATTTAATGTTCGTTTGCACATTTTCAGTAAGTGACTATTCTGCCACTATCTTTTTGTTTCGTGTATCATTTTCTTAAAGGAGGTTGTTTGTGGTTTTTTGGTTAGGCGAGGGTCAGTAACTGATTGATATTGCTGCGGAGAATTAAGAGTTACGATTTCGGTTGTTGACTGTAAGGGTTTCGATAGATTACTGATTATGGATTTCGATAGGCTTTTGTTGAATAATGAAATTAGTGTTTAATTAAGTGTTGCATTGATCGATTTTTAGGTTTTAGAGGCTTAGGAGTGCTTATGCATCGAAAACGAACTAGGTGTGTACCTAAAAACATAGAAAATAGGGTTTTAGCAAAAGCCAAAAACCCCACAGTCGACTTCATACAGGCGTGTCGTAGGCCGTGTGCTAGGACATGGCTGTGTGATCAATGAAGCCAGGCCGTGCGCGAAATACACGACCATCTGATGGCTAAGTAGGCCGTGTGTGACACATGGGCTAGACTGAATTGTGCCGTGTGGGCCGCACGGGCGTGTAGGTCCATACGGGTAGTCCACATGGGCGTGTGGGTTTGGGCCAAGGTGTGTGATCCACACGGCCAAGGCCAAACTGGGCTGTGTGGGCCACACGGGCGTGTGGGCCGTGTGGGCCACACGGGCGTGTGGGCCCTGTGGGCCACACGGGCGTGTGGGCCCATAAGGGCAGGCCACATGGGCGTGTGAGCCCATTTGCACTGAATTGATTGCTAAGGTTGCATGGGTCACCCAAGTCGATTGTGAACCCACAAGAGGGTTGATAAGCATTACTTAGACCCTTAATTGTGTGAATTAACTGAATGATTGATATATATATTGAGCATGATGATAGTATGCATGTATATTGAACTGATTATATGTACTGATACCATGAGATGGCATGTCATGTATTGTATGTTACATTGCATGGGGTTGGGTTGATTATATTTGGAGGAAGTGTACCAAAAGGCTCTTAAGCCTAATATACTGGCAGCTCAGCTGCAAATTACTTTTTTGTGACGGATTCGGTACCAGCTGGAGTGTAGGGATGGGTGGGTTAATTTAATCCCTACATGGAGTGTAGGTTGGATAGAGATGGTGTGTAGAGGCTGGTTGGGTAGGATTTTGCTACTGTATACTGATTGACTGATACTGATACTGTGATGGGCTAAGGCCCTAATGCATATTTGATACTGTACTGCACGGGCTAAGGCCCAAACTGCTACTGATATTGAAAAGGGCTTAGCCCATTCTATTTTGATTATGCACTGTGTCTTTTATTTGTTGGTTTTCTGCGGGATTACACACTGATTTTACGTAAACTCACCCCTTTTCTGTTTAATGTGCACAGGTAATCCCCAGACCTAGACGGATTGGTGCGGCGGAGGACTCGACAGTGACCACGGTTTCTCGACTTCATGATTATAATTTGTGTACTTTTGAGGACTTTTGCTTAAATTTGGGCTTTTGTTTATTTAATTATTTTATCGTTTTAAAACTGCTAGTCGTGGGAAGCTTGGTTTTCAAAAAGAGAAAGTATTTGCTAAACTCACGATGACTTAAACCATTTTGATTTGAAAGCTTTCGTAACGAGAAATGTTTTAAAGTAAATGTTTTAAATAAGTAAAACAACTTCTTTTGGAACTAATAACATGGAACTGTTTTTATTGTACAAACTTAGATTTCAAACACACTATCATGTGGCATTGCCAGATTTGGCCATAACGTTTAGGCCGGGTTTGGGGTGTTACAAACGATCACAAAAACATAGAAATCATCAAAAATCAAGCTAAAACTGTACCTTAATCAAGCTATGAATGTGCCGAATGTAACAAGCTCCCAAACCCTTATTTTATTTCCTGTTTTCAGTGAAGAACACAAAGATGAACATGCTTTTAATTTTTGTTTTATTTATTATACATTACTTTACAATTTTACTAATTTAACCTTAATAAATAACATATCAATTCACATAACATAAGCCCATATATGTCCATTAACCTTAAACATGTCTAATAACATCATAAGGACCTCCACAATTCAATTTCATAGCTACTTAGGACTTTTAACAATTAGAAGGTAACTTTTGCATTTTATGCGATTAAGTCCTTTTATCAAATTAAGTATTCAATTGGTAAAATTAATTCACGAAAATTTCACACATTCATGCTAACATGTTGTAAACACATAAATTAATATTAAAATAATTTTTCAAAATTGAATTTGTGGTTCCGAAACCATTGTTATGATTTAGCTAAAACTAGGCTGTTACAAAATTGGTGTTAAATTGTTAGATTTTTTAAGCTTAGATATGAAAAAAAGACTAGTTTTGTAAAGTTTAATTGCTAGTTTTTGAACATAGGGACTAAAGTTCATGAATTTCAAAATTGATGTTATATTTCTGTAATTTTAGGAAATAGAGAAATATATGAAGATGTAATTGAGATCATCTTCAAAATCGAGGCTTAAATTTGAAAGTTATAGCAATTTTAGTTTTAGGGACTAAATATAAGATGTTATAAGGTATTTGGAACTGACAACTTGAAATGAATTATCATATAGATTGGGAATTGAACCAACAGGAGGATAATCGAGAAAAAGGCAAAATTGCGTATTAGTCCTTGATGTTTCGTTTGTTGCTGTATTTTCCAAGTAAGTTCATATGGAACTTACTATGCAATTTATGTTATGTTTGAATTATATTATAATGTCTATTAGTTTTTTTTTGTAATTTTAATGATTTAGGCATCTAAAGGACTAAATCGTAAAGTATGAAAAATATGGTTATTACATATAGACGATGTATTAAGTGGATGTCAAATTATTATAAGATTAAATGAAATGTATAAGATGATGTTCAATATTTGAAATGATACGAAAACAATGACAGCTCCCATGTGAACTAAGTAAACGATTAGGGTCCAAATGAAAAAGGAAATGGTTCAAAAGAAAAAAGGAAACAAGGTTTGATCAGGGATTAATATGATGGCTTGAAATCCAACATATGTTGTGGATTCTATGAAGCTCGTGCGAGCAGCCCTGTAACAGCCTATTTTTAGTGAAATCGGAACAATAGTTTCGGGACCACAAACTTGACGAGTAAATTTTTATGTTATTATTATTTTAATGACTATGGAATGTTAGTAAGGTCGTATTAAAAATTTCGTTAAGAAATTTAGATGTTTGGATGATTAATTAAATGAAAAGGAATAAATCGTAAAAAGTGTAAAAGTAGTGTTCCATTAGTTAAAATGGTCATATAGCTATGAAACTTTAAAATGAATGGATTTAAATGGTAATTATACCATTCATAAAGCCAGTGGACATTTATGGACACAATTTAAGTGATTTTTAAGTTATAAATCAAGATTAAATTAGTAAAATAACAAATTAACTTAAAATTAAAGTAAAGAAAAGATGTATCATCTTTTTCATGCTTTATTCCCACTGAAAAATTTGAAGGAAAGGAAGCCATTTTAGGGTTTGAGCATTCAGTTAACTTCCTCTCTTACATGTAAGTGTTTTCGAGCCATGCTTTTAATACTTTTATGTTTTTGAGGTGATTTTAGCTTAATCTAGCTAGCCTGGGGATCAATTTGTAAAACTGTCAAAGATTAGGGGTTATGCCATGAACTATTTTGTATGATTCTTGATGTTTAATGATAGATTATGAGTTCTTGTTAATAAATAAACAAGTTTAGTAAAGTGAATTTTGATGAAAATTGTATTTAGGGACTTTTTTGTAAAAAAAATAGTAAAAGTTCATGTTAAATTTATAAAATGATGGTTTTTATGGGTTGGTATAGGTCCTTAATGAAATTGGTTAGCTTGAATGGATGATGAAAATGCTTAGATTTCAATTCAAAGCTTAAAGACTAAATTATGAAAAGTTAAAATGTTAGGGGCAAAATAGTAATTTTGCATAAATAAGAAATGTGGACTAAATTGAATACTAGGGATATTAAATGGATTAAATTTGTCTTTTTAGATCAAGATAGACCATGTACAGATTTAGATCGGGGAAAAGCTAAAGCCTCGGATTAGTACGACTTCATTTCTATGCTCGTAGTTGTCGAGGTAAGTTCGTATGTACGGATTACTATATTCATGTAATTCAATTGTAAGTTATTATGTATTTGTAATGCTATTGAACAATGTATATCCAAAGCAATGTTATGACGGTTATTGAGTCCTGGTTGAACTTTAAGTATTTGTAGGATACAAATGACATGTCATTAGGGATTTCATGTTTCGAGTGCTAGTCTTGAATGTCCTACCGATGGCTGAGGTCTTGCATTTGTTACGGATACTCCACAGCTTGTGTGAGTAGCATCGTGTAGCTTACATTTCAACCTACAACTCGTGTGAGCAGGACCATTTCATAGCTCATGTGAGCAATGATGTAAAGGAAAGGTTCACTTTGTGTGAGCTTTCCTAAGTATCCGATGGTATTCTAGATGGTTCAATGGGCATGAAAAGGGATTGAAATGGTAAGTTTTCAAATGGAATTATGCACATGCTTATGAAAAGTATGTATGGATTAAATAATGTAATTTCTTATGAAAATGGATGATCATGTGGTTAATCCAAAAGAAATATGTATAAATGCACTAACTTGTGTATTGATGATGATGTTTAGGCTGGTGCCAAGCTTGTGGTTTGGGCTACACTATGTTTCCACTTATTATTATGTGATGAAATGGTAAGTTGTGTTTCATTTTCTATGAACTTACTAAGCATTATGTGCTTACATAGTTTCTTTCCTATGTTTTATATATTATTGGAAGCTTGACCAGTTTGGAAGCTTGTCAGAGATCTATCACACTATCCAACATAAATATCGGTAGTTTTTGAATGATTTGGCCAATGTTATAATGGCAAGTATAGGTGGACTTGTAATGGCAACTAGTTGAATGATTAGTTGATGTTTAGGTATGTATAAGTTATCTTGGTTGATGTCACTTGATATCTTGTTAGTTTGCGTCATTGTAACTATATCATGTTGTATGTTTTGAATGGCTCAAATGGCATGTTTGGTAAGTATTGGCGCTAGTAGTTGATGAACGAAAAGTGGTAGTATGCCTGTTTAGGTAAGTCTTGATAAATGCATTTGAGGTGCCTTGAATGGCATATTGGTTAATTGATTTTATGTCTCTTGAATTGGTCATTGTGTGTATGTTTTGATAGGATTCTGATGCCTTGTTTATTTGCACAAAAAGCTTATAGGTTTATGTAGGTAACAACCCATTTTCAGTGACATCAGAACAATAGTTTCGGGACCATAATTCTGACAAGTAAAAGTTTATATTATTATTATTTTAATGTTTATGGAATGCTAGTAAGGTCGTATAAAAATTTCGTTAAGAAATTTTAACGTTTGCATGTTTAATTACGTAAAAATGACTAAATCGTAAAATGTGCAAAAGTAGAGTTCTCTTAGTAAAAGGAGTCAAATTGCTGTGAAACTTAAATGTGAATGGAGTTAAATGGTAATTAGACCATTTATAATGTTAGTGGGCAAAGATAGACATAATATTAAAGTAATTTTTGATGAAAATGTCATTTAGGGACTTATTTGTAAAAGTGGTAAAATTCCATGGTAAATGTGAAATGATGATTTTTATGGATTGATATAGGTCCCTAGAGAAACTGACTAGCTTGGGAAAAGGATGAAATTGTTTAAATTTCAATTTATGAGCTTAAGGACTAAATTGTTAAAAGTTAAAATATTAGGGGAAAATAGTAATTTTTGCAAAAATGAAATATGGACTGAATTGAATAATATAAGTATAGAGGTGATCATGGGCCAGGCCAGGCTGGGCTCAACTAAAAATTTAGGCCCATTTACTAGGCCGGGCTCGGCCTAGCTTGAAAAATGGGCATAAATTTTTGCCCAAGCCCGACTTGAATAAAAATGCTAAAACTTGGGCCCAACTCAACCTGCTCGTATTAATTTTTATATTATTTTATATAATTTTTAAATATATATAATGCATCAAAAATACTAAAAACATTAAAATAAATATTTCCCAACAAATTGAAAATAAATTTTAAAAAATATGTAGACTTAAATAACACTAAGATAAATGCAACTTAACAAGGAAATGCCTCTAAAATAATAACAAAATTAACAAATGCCATTAAATTTATAACAAAATTAACAATAAAATAAGTTTTATACAATATCCAAATAATAACAACAAAACAGTAGCAACATAATAGTAAAATGGTAGCAAAATAGGGAGAAAACAACAAGAAAATAGCATTCAAAAAAAAAAAGAGCAAATTTTTTTTATCCTTTAGTGAATTCGAGTTGGGCTAGGACGAGCTTAGACCAAAAATATCTTACCCAAGGCCTGACCCGTTTTTTAAACGGGACTTATTTTTTTGTCCAAGTCTATTTTTCAGGCATATATTTTTACCCAAACCCTCACACATTTCGGGCTGAGTCGGGTGGCCCGACCCATGATCAGGTCTATATAAGTATTAAATGGATTGAATTTGTCTAATTAGATCAAGATAGACCTCGTATGAATTTAGATCGGGGAAAAGCTAAAGCCTCGAATTAATCGACTTCAATTTTACACTCTAATCGTCGAGGTAAATTTGTATGAAAAATTATCGTTTTAACATTATTTCCTATTATATGTTAATATGTTAATTGTCATATAATTGAATGATGATTATCCAACAATATCATAACAGTTATCGAGTCCCAGTTGAACCTTAGGAATTCGTAGGATACAAATGGCATGTCATTAGGGTTTTCATGTTTTGGGCGCTAGTCTTAAATGTCCTACCAATGGTTGATGTCCTGTATTTGTTGCGAATACTCCATAATTCGTGTGAGCAGCATCGTATAGCTTACATTCTGACCCACAGCTCATTTGAGCAGGCCCATTTCACAGCTCGAAGGAGCAATGATGTAAAAGAAAGGTTACGATTATATTTTAAGTACACTTCGTGTGAGCTTTCCTGAGTATCCGATGATATTCCAAACGGTTCAATGGGCATGAAAAGGAAAGGAACTGTAAGTGTGCAAATGAACTATATTATGTAATTACGAAAAGGATTGAAATGGTAGGTTTCAATGGAAGTATGTTTATGTTAATGAAAGTGATGAATTCAAATAAAGCATGTTCATGTATAATGGCTTATGTTATGTTAAATTCAAGTGAATTGTGTTTGATGGCACTAACATGTGTTGTTGATGGTGCTTAGGCTTGTACCAAACTTGTGGTTGGATTATATTATGCTTAATCTTAATGTTATATACTGAAATGGTAAGTTATATTCATGTTTTACAAACTTACTAAGAATTATGTGCTTACGTAGTTTTCTTTCCCATGTTCTATAGATAATTAGAAGATCAATTGGGTTGGAAGCTTGTCAGAGATCTATCACACTATCCAACATAAATGTCAGTAGTTTTTTTAATGTTTTGGCCAAGGTTATTGTAACGCCCTAATTTTCGGGTTTCTCTTAGATTGTCCTTTAGCTGATAAAATGTTTAAATTCTAGTATGTGGGTGTGTAATGCATGTTTGGAGTGTGTTAATGGGCCTATGGAAGGCCCAGGTATGGGTTAGAAGCTCGGCAAAAATTTTGGATTTTTGACTTAGGAGATAGGGGACCATTGGAGGTAAGGGTCTTAAGAAATTGTGTGCGAAATATAGCACAAAACAAGTCTTGGTAAAGTGGCAAGGGAGGCGCCACTAGGCTCCTTAAAAAGTGGCGCCTAAGTGAGCTTGGAGGTCCAAGGTTCAAGCTCCAAAGTTGCAAAGAAAGCGTTTTATTTTTGAGCTTGAACAGGTAAGAATTCAAAGCGAAGTTAAACACTGCTTAGGAGGAATTTGAATCGGTCAAATGAGCAAATCAAGGAGGGAGTTTAGGAGTTTTCAAATTTTGAAAGAGGTGGCCGGTTTAGGGACTCTGCAAGTGCAATTCGGCTAGGGGGCTTGGTGCTTGTAATTTCGGCAAGTAGGCTTTTGGAGGGTGCCGATTGTATTAAGGGATGCTGGTTGTTTTGTACCGATTTTCCTAAGAGAGTAAACACCCTTTCTTTTGTCGAATTTCTATAGCATACTAGGTTATCTTGTCGTCACTTGGTTCCTCCTATCAAACCTGGTAGCCGAATCTTCTACTCCAAAAAGACTTTCTGCCGATTTCTTTCTTCAGACCGAAAACACTACTGTTAATCTTCTTCTTTTCCTATTTTCATCTCCTTTTCATCTCGTGCTCATAAACCAAAACCTACACTATTGTCTTCTATCCTTGCCGAAGCAAACAAAGCTTTCTTTTACATCTCTTCTTCAACCTTCTATCGTCAGACCCTTGGCCGAAATCTCTCTGCCGATTGTTCTTTGCCAAGCCAATCACTCTTATTCTTTTACTTCTTCTTCTAAAACCTTCCATAAGCCGAAACATCCTTCTTGCCGAATCCATCTTCTTCTATCAAATACATTGCCTCTTCTCATTCTACTTCCATTGCCTAATGTCCTTTTTACCGAAACCACATTGTGCTTGGCCGAATCCTCTCTACTCTCAACTCCTTCTTTCTCGTCGTTACAAGTGGAACGGCTGTGGTTTAGGACTTAGATTGGTAAGTATTTCGTGATCTTATCTCGTTAATTTTCAGGTTTAGGGCAAGATGCCAAAATCCCTTTGGGGAAAGGCTAACGTAAGTGACTAGGGGCTTGGTGGCCTCTTTCTCTTGTTTTGTTGAGTTAGGGTGATTAAGGACTGGGGCAACAAAGGATTTGGAGGGCTAAACATTACTGGACAGCAGGATCTAGGTCACTTTTCGGCAAAGAAGGTAAGGTTTTAGGGACGTAGGCCATGTTGGCCGATTGTGGTAATAGGTGAAGGGCTTATGTATGGCCGATTCTTAGACTAACACCTTAGTGATCAATTGTAGGCTTAACGTACGTGGGTTCTTCAACGGTTTCGACAGCTAACAGGTGTGTAACTAATCCCAACTTTTAGACTGATGTGGTAAAAGCCGGAATGGCCATAAAGTGACCGACAACTGGCGGAAAGTGACCGAAAAATGCTTTCGTGTAATATTTGAGAGTAGTCGTTTACTCCGTTGGGGTAACCATGAATTCGGTGGTGAAGGAATTGCAGAAGGTGCAATTCTGAACGTTTTGGTAAGTTGGGCTTCGATGGGCCAAGATGGGCCCAATGGGCTTCCGAGCCCAAATCAGTAAAATGACTGCTAAAGGCTTTCTGGCGACTGGTTAATAATAACATGGTTAAGTTGGTCAACTAAACCTAAAAATTAGACTTAACAGGCTTGAGACGATATTGGACTTAGTAAGGCCCATTAGGGGTTTTGAGCTAAAAAGGGTAAAATTGGAAATTTGGTTTAAATGGACTTCCGTGGTTATTTATGGACTGATAATTTATTGAACTTGCATAAAATCTCTGAAAATATGATAAAGGACTAAAATACCCCTGAATGTGGAAAATTACCAAAATACCCCTAGGTGTAAAAAGACTAATATACCCCTAGGGTCAATTCTGTATGAAATGTATAATTTTATGTATCTGCATGAGTTACCATTTAATATGAGTATATCTGATGCATGAGATGTTATATGTTGCATGCTAGTATGTATATATCTGTTGCATAGGGTATGGGTTTTTATGATGGAGGAAGCGTTCTGGCAGCCTCGCTGCAATCTGGTGGCCTCGCCACATATATATCTGTTCTGGCAGCCTCGCTGCAATCTGGTGGCATCGCCACGTATATACATCTGTTCTGGTGGCCTCGCCACAATATCTATATCGGTGACATCGTCACAATATCTGGCAGCCTCGCTGTAAATTTTATCTGGCAGCCTCGCTACAAATTTCTGTGGCGTGTAGCAGTTGGGTGGGTCGAGTAGTCTCCCCACATGGTGTAAGGCTGGTACGGGGGTGTTATGGATTGATCTGGGTTGGGTTTTCTGTTACATATTATATCTGATCTGTATCTGTTATGGGCCTATGGGCTTAACCTGATTTCTGTAATGGGCCAAAGCCCAACTAATCTGATTCTGAGGCTTGATTTGTTTTGGCCTATGGTTGAGATTATGTTACACACTGAGTTGTCAAACTCACCCCCCTTTAATTTCATCTCTGCAGGTAACCCTCAACCATAGTGGGCTTGGAGCTGGGAGAGATTCGGAGTGGCCACAACCTCTGCAAATTCGGTTTTCATTTCATTTTAAGTATTGAATTATTCTATTTTTGGGTTTTCTGTAATAAGGCCGCTATTTAAATTTCTTTATTGGTTTTATTTTCTTTTATGGTTTAATTCATATTTTATCGAAACTGCTAGTTATAGGCTACACGGGTTTTTCCAAACTCCTAAAAAGGTTTTTAAAACTCAACAAATATCAAGTATGGATAACCTAAAGGCTTATCAAAATGATTTTTCACAATCTTGCTATTTTAATAAAAATATCACCTAAGTCACAACAAGCGAAAAGTCGTAAGCTTAGTTATAGGTTCATGTGACACATCGATCTGGTCATAACGTCCAGGCCGGGTTTAGGGTGTTACAGTTATAATGACATGTATAGGTGAACTTGTTTTAGTATCTAGTTGAATTTTAGTTGATGTTTTTGCCATGTATAAAAAGTTTGTTGTTGGTACCATTTGATGTTGGTTGGATTGTGTCATTTTGGTACTTGTGATGCATGAATGGTATGGCTCAAATGTTAGGTTATGTTGAAGTGTTAATGGTCATATTTGAGGTATGACTTGGTAAAAGTGAATTATGTTTGATAGTAGAAAAGTGATCAAATATGTACATGATTTGGTAAGTTTGTATGTTTGCATTTGAGGTGCCTTGAATGGCATATTGGTTGAATGATTTTGGACTATTGAATTGGTCATTTCATGCTGGTTTTGGTCATGTTATGATGCCTTGATTATGTGTACAAAATGCTTTTAGGTGGTTGCATGAATTGGTGTTGGAAATCGCTTGATTTTGGCCAATTTCATTTCCACACGGCCTGAACATGGGTGTGTGACTCAATCGTGTGTGACACATGACCAGGTGAAATGGCCGTATGTCCTTGTAGGTTTTAATGCATGCAATTCAGGCTGTTACACGACCTAGCACACGGCCGTGTGTGGCTATTTCGAGAGTTACACAACCTGGCACATGGGCGTGTGGCTTGGCTGTGTGACCCAACTCAGAGAGTTACACTGGTGAAGACACGGGCTGGGACACGGCTGTGTGCCCCTATTTCAATTGTTACATGGCCTGAGACATAGGCATGCTTCTCAACCGTATGAGGCACACGGCCGTGTGACTCTTGCAGTCCAATTTTTCTAACTTTTACTTATACTTTTCGATTGTTTCCAATTTGGTACCGAATTGTTTCTATGGTATTTCTAGGGACTCGAGAGCTCGATTAAGGGACGTTATGTATGTGATTGAATGTATTTAGATCATGTTTGCAATGATGTATGAAATGTATGTTTTAATGTTTCGTTTGTACGACAATGTTTCGCAACCCTATTCCAGTGATGGATACGAGTTAGGGGTGTTACAATGCATGATTTGGTGTTGAGAATGGCTTGATTTTGGGCAAATTTATGTCCACATGGCTTGAGACACCGGCGTGTGACTCATCTGTGCGCGACACATAGCCTGGTGACACGGCCGTGTGCCTCTTGTAGGTTCCTTTGTTTACAAATCAGTGAGTTACACGGCTTAGCACACGGCCTAACACACGAATGTGTAAGGCTATTTCAAGAGTTACACAGCCTGGCACACTGCCGTATGACCTTACTCAAAGAGTTACACAAGTGAGGGCACGGGCTAGGACACGGCCATGTGTCCCTAATTCGAAGGTTACACAGCACGAGACACGGGCGTGTGTTTCAGCTGTGTGAGGCACACTATAACATCTTGAATTAGGGCCTAGTCAGAATAGTGGCTTTGAGACCACAAATCTGAAGTAGAAATAATTATTTTATGATTATTATAAGGTCTATGATATGTTTGTATGCTTGTGTGAAAATTTCATGAAGAAATTTTATGGGAAAAATGTCCAATTTGATTTTTGGGACCAAATTGAATAAGTTGTAAAAGTTGAGTTCTAGAAGCTTTTAGCATGAAAGTGAATTGGATTATTAATTAGATGTCCTTAAATAGCAATTTGACCAAATTATAAAATTTTGGACAAAAATGGACATGATTGGTAAAAATGTGAAAGAAAGGTAAAAAGGGCATTTTGGTCATTTGCCATTTAAATGAACTAAAAGACAAAATAAAAGGCAAAAAAAGTGTTCATCTTCCTCCTTGGTGGCCGAAAGTTGCATGGGAGCCATGGCTAGGGTTTTGTTCAAGCTTTCAAGATCAATAGTAAGTGTATTCAAGCCCTATTTTTAATGATTTTCACGTTTTTGAAATCCTTGCAACATAATCTGCCTATTTCTATCATTTATTTATGATATGATGAAGGTTTAGGTTTTGACCCATGTCAAAAATTTGTACATTTTTATGAATTATGGTAGATTATGCATGTTTATGGTTAGAGAAACAATTTTTACTAAGTGATTTTCGGCGAAAACGTCCAAAAGGACCAATTTGCAAAAGTTATAAAATTGGTCATAAGTGTGTGGTTTAATGAGAAATGTGGACTATTATAGTTATGAAAATGGTTCGGCTCAGTCCAAAATACAAGGAAATTGAATACAAATCATTTCATGATCCTAGGGGCAAAAGTGTAAATATGTGAAAGTTTAAGGGCAAAAATGTAAATTTGCCATAATATGATTTTTGGGTCACATTGAATAATGTGATTAATAAATGAGCTAAATGTGATATTATAGATCATGCAAAATGAGATTCGGGCTTAGATCGGGGAAGATCAAGGTTATGGACCAAGTTGCAAAAATTAGCCACTTTCGTGTCTGAGGTTAGTTGGTGTGGTAATAAAGCAATGTTATTGTTGTGTATGCTTGAAATTTAAATTGATATGTTAATTCAACTTTGTTGGATTAAATAATTATGATAATATGTACGTGATATTGATGTATTCCAAGAGAGTCATAGTGTATGCTATGTATATAAAATAATTTAGAATATGTTTACGATAATTGATGACATTGCAATGAATTAAAGTATTGTGTTAGAAAGTGCTTATCATGATTAATATCATTATGTGAAAGCATGAGCTTAGTTGCCATTATGAGATGTGTGATTTGGTCTTAAGGATGAATTCAATGAAAAATGTATTCGAAGAAATCCCGGTTGAACCTTAGGAATAGATAGGATACAAAGGTTATGACCTTAGAACTATTGCGATCCCGTATAAGACCATATCTGGGATATGACATCGGCATCGATGTGAGATCCTGTATAAGACCATATCTGGGACATGGCGTCGGCATCGAGATGAGATCCCATGTAAGACCATGTTTGGGACATGGCATTGGCATTGACATATGGTTCCGTATAAGACCATGTCTGGGACATGGCGTCGGCACCGAGGTGAGATTTAGATCCCCTGTAAGACCATGTCTGGGACATGGCATTGGCATCTAAAAGTGATCCCGTATAAGACCATGTCTGGAAAATGGCATCGGCACCGATTTGAGATCCCATTTAAGACCATATATAGGATATGGCATTGGCATCGTATGATACTTATGAGGTTTCCCTGAGTATCCTTAGTATTCCAATGGTTCAATGGGAAATTCAATGAGTAAGTCATTGAGTAGACATAAGATCAGAATATATGTGAATGAGAAGTGTTATGAGACAATACAGGTATGTACTCAAACTCATGAGTAATACGCTCGATATGTGAATGAATTTTGGTGAGAATATAGAGGAGTAAGTAATGCATATGAAGATGATCTTATGATGACCTTGTGATTATAGGTCGATATCTATGATGTATGAGAATGTGATAAATTCAATTGATGATATGTGTGTTTAAAAAGAAACTAAAACAAAGAAATCATGAAAGAGTAAAATTAGCAGTTAAACAGTATTGGACAGCAGCAGTTACATGACTTTGAAAAATCGCCAAAAATGGTGTGAATTGAATTAGAGGATGAATAAGATATGAAATTAAAGCTTATTGAGTCTATTTTCACATAAAAGAAGCAAAGTAAGTAAAATAATCGTATATCAAGAGATATATATAATGTTGTGAGACAGTGTCAGATGGATTTAGAAATCCCCTGTTCTGACTTTGGAAAATCACTAAAAATTGTAAAAAAATAATTATGGGTTAGAATTTATATGTTTAAAACCCTGAATGAGTATACCTTAAAAGAAACAAACGTGAACATTATTTGAATTCTGTATAAACAGATAATTAATTTTTAGTGAAGAGGGGTCAGAACTGTCGGAAAGCGAAACAAGGGAGACTTTAAAGAATAAACTGTACTTATTGACAAAACCAAAAATTTTAGAAATTTTATGGAAGGAAGATATGTGAGTCTAGTTTCAAAAAAATTACAGAACTTAATTTGGAGTTCTGTAGCTTAAGATATAATTAATTTAGTGACTGTGACTCAGGAAGACAGCATAAGATGAACATGAATAAAAAGTAGAAACATGTGAAATAATGTTTGTATTTACTTAAGAATACATTGTGAGGATTAGAAAAATCATGTTAATTAGTTTCTTATTATTTACATGCCAACTTAGTAAGCAATAAAGCTTACTCCCTCCTTTCCATTTCTCTTAGTGTTGTGAGGTTAGCACGAGGTTGGAGATCATCAGATGCAGCGTCACACTATCCAATTGTCAATTCGGGGTAATGACAAACTTTAAGTGCATTTAAGTGAGTGACATGTATAGAGCCTTAGCTATTAGTGATATGTATTCTTGTGATTGGGCCAAATGTATTGGCTTACATTACTTCATTTGTATGGCTATGAGATGTGGCTCGTTTTAACTATGAATACGTAAAACTATTTTTGCATACAAGTGCTAAAAGTCTTGTGTGATGTAACCATATTGGTTGTGATGAATGATTAGTGATATATTATATGTGCCTATGAATTGTACAAGAGTATAAAGAATTAAGGGAAACAAAAAGGGTTTGGAAAATAGCCTAAGTGTTGGCCACGCGGGTAGAGACACGACCGTGTGTCTCAGCCGTGTGGAGGACACAGCCTAGCACACAGGCGTGTGACTTAGCCATGTACCCCTAAATGTTTGATGATGTCATAAACAGAAAGTTACACAGGTGGAGGACACGGACATGTCTTGAGCCACACGGGCGTGTAGGACCACACGGCCTACTCACACAAGCGTGTGACTCCTCAAAATATGGAAATTTTATTAGTGTCTCAAAAGTTTCAAAAGTTTTTGGTTTAGTCCCAAACCATTACTGGTATACGTTTTGGGCCTCATAGGCCCGTATAAGGGACTTTAAGATAGAGATTGAAAAGTTTTAAATTTTGAACGAAAAATCAGGACTCGATTTTGCATGTTCACGTGTGTTTAAGCCCAGTAATACCTCGTACCCTGTCCCAACGTCGGATACAAGTAGGGGGTGTTACACACACGGCCGTGTAGCCCCTATTTCTAAAATTTTATGAATTTTCTTAAACCTTCCAAATGTTTTCGATTTAGTCTCGAATTGTTTCCAAGGTATTTTTAGGGCCTTGAGGGCTTGATTTAGGGACAATATATATGTGAATAATTATTTTATAATGTGTTTATGATAACGTATAAACTATATGTTTAAATGTTTTGTTTGCTCGATAATGCTCTAGAACTCTAATCCAGCGATGAATATGAATTAGAGGTGTTATAGCCCGAAAATGTCAATTCATGTGACCAAATTAGTCACGTGTATCCTAGTTTAATTTGCTATAGTTCTCTAGGCAAAAATCGAAATGAAAATGTATTAAATGGAAACGAAATGGTTGAAATGAACATAAGTAAATGGAATGGATTCTTATGAATATAAATTGAGTATTATAGTTTCGCTATGTATATGAACTAATATATATATTGTTGTTGTTGAATTGCACATGTTAATGAATGGATGCTTGTACCATTGAGTTCAATTGTTTAAATTGATATAAATGTCAAGGTAAGTTATGTAAATTTCAAATGGACTTACTAAGTATTCGTTATGCTTACTCATTACTTTTCCTTTTCCCTGTAGATTGTTGATTTGTGGAACCTGTCGGTCGAGTCAACTTGAAGACCACACTATCCTATCATAGACTCGATAGTCTTTTGGTCATTTTTATTCTCAATTATGTGGCATGTACATAGGTGTTAATATATGTGTTTAATTTGAATGATAGGTTAAGTTTGAATCTGTAACGCCCCAAAAATCCCAAAACTATGAAATTCTATACTTGACTTTGGTATGTATAGGTAGCACTATAGAATATTAATTTTAAGATGCTACAAGGTTTTTTGAAGCCTTAGCAATAGGGTTGACCATAGGAAAAAAATTAGTTTTTGCCTTAATGGAACCCTAGACTTTGGTAATAGGCCTCTTAAACGAATTAAGGGGAGAATAGGACACAGTAGGGCCTGTGGCCCAATGGCAAGGTGGCGTTACATGGGAGCTACAAGGTGGAGTTTCATGTAGGGAATAAGGTCCAATGTTCGAGGCTCAAGTGTGGTAGTTTTGGGACTTTATTTTTTGCTCATGGAAAGAAGGTGGTGGCGCAAAAGGGGACTCTGGAGGGGAGTGTTCAGGAGAGAATTTTAAGGTGGAGAAAATGGAGAGAAAATAGAGGATTGAGAAAGAGAGAGAGTTGGTGCTGAATGGGACTGTAAGGGAGGCTTGAATCGGCTTGTGCCTATTTAAAGGAGTGCCGAATGTGTATGAGGGTTTTTGGTTGTTTTGCCGAACTCACTTTTTAGCCAACCTCTTCTTGCATCACAAACTTGTTCTGTTACTTGCAACCCTTGATCAAGTGGTTAAAAGCTGATTGCACATTCAGTAGGGATCTAGGCCTCAAGTTTGGAGATTAGTTTCAGTAAGTGCCTAGTTAATCGTTTTAGTGTGTTTGGTAAAGCCGCTATCTAATCCTCTCTTTTCTTGTCAATTAACCCTGTTATAACTAGGGGTAGCATTCTAAGATTCCAAGCAAGGAAAAGATCTCTAGCGGATGGTAAGTGTATTCACTCTAAATTTCAGTTTCATAGGTGGCTGAATGTAAATATGGTTGATAAGGGTGACTCGTGTGGAATATGAGTCACTTGATGTTGATAATATGTGTGTATTGGTGCAGATCTAATGATATTCAGAAGTAATAGTGAAGGAAAAGCTATTTAAATTGGTGGTACACGGTAAGGTTACGGTAAGGCTTCGGGATTTGATGAAGTTGTAGTTTAAGGTATAGAATTGATTCGGAAATGGTTTTGGTTGTAGGTTGAGGCTAAGAATAGAGTAGTGCGAGTTGTCAATCAGGTGTGTACATACACTACATACACGACAATTAGCAAAAGCTGAAATCTTGAAATCCTGAATGGGCCTGACGAACTTGTGGGCCCAAAGTAGCAAATTTGTGATATGAAATTGTATGATGGATTGACATGCATGATTGTATGATTGCATGATTGGATTATGATCGGGCCTAATGGGCTACATAAGCATGTTTGGGGCTTAATGGGTTTTATGAATATGATTGGGCCTAGTGGGCCTATAGAATTGTAGAAATGCATGCTAGGGTTTTTTTAATGGACTTTAGGCCTAGTTCTGACCTCTCAAATTTTACATAAGACTTAATTAAATAATTAAACATGTCCATGGACAAGTCGCTTGACTAAGGTGTGGCAATGGATGTGTGCATGTCTAGGATTGGATCTAGGAAAAGCTTGGTACTTAAGCGGTCCGAGTGACCCACCTCCTATTCTCTTGAATCCTACCTGGTGCATAGTGTCCATTCACTTTAGTCGCGAGGACTTGTTGATGGGCCAAAACCATAATTAAAATTTGTACCTTTAGGAAATTACAGAAATACCCCTGTAGGGTAGAATTACAAAAATACCCTCTAAGGTAGACTTACTATAATGCCCTGTGGGGTAGAATTACGAAAATACCCTCTAAGGTAGACTTACTATAATGCCCTGTAGGGTAGAATTACTAAAACACCCTCATAGGGTAGGAGTACTGAAACACCCTTGTAGGGTAGAAAATTACCGAAATACCCTTGGGTAGTGAAATGACTGAAATACCCCTAAATGCTTAATGTATGGAAAAACTTGTATGTGAACTCATAAAATGTTGTATGTGCATTCATAATATGTATGTTGCATTTGGGGGGAGGTATAAATTGAACGGAGGAAGATATGAGGATCGCATAGTCGCTTGACGACCGTGGATCCACCGGAGGCTTTAAGCCCATTATATAGCAGCCTCGCTGCAACATTTGAGTAGTGCCGCAACCGGTGCTACCTTTGGAGTGTACGGATGGGTGGGTTGATATTTATATCCCTACAAAAGTGTAGGGTTGGAAGGGAATTGGAGTGTAGGGTTGGATTTGGGGTGGGAGCATTGCATTTATGTGATACTGATATGATATGAGGTCAATGTGGCTAAGGCCCAAACTACCGATATTGTTAGGGTTTAGGCCCAATGTGATATGTGTATATTGAATTGATTTGATTGCCAAGGGTTGTACACACTGAGTTGCGAAACTCAGACCCTTAAATTAAATGTTTCAAGTAACCCTCAGTAGGCGGCTCGATGTGGGAGAGGACTCGGAGGTGGCCACATTGCAAGTTTTTTTTTGGGATTTTAAACAAATTATTTCTGTCAATTACTTCAGTTTTGTTGTTTTGTTTTCATTTGATGTAATAAGGCCTAGTGTCTTCGATGTGACTTTATTTAGGGTTTATCAATGTTTTGACTGCCTAGTTTTATTTTTACTTAGATAACTCTCTCTCAAATTAAATGTGGTCTTTTAAATAACATTATTATTTGGGCGTTTTGTTTAAACATGGGCTTTCATTTTGGGCTTAACATGAGCTTGAATTTCTAAGTCTCAAACTTAAATTTTAAACAAGTAAATTTCCTATCAAACATATTTAAAATTTCTTAAAATTGTTTTGGAAACAATCTCTTGATGTGACATCGCCAGATTCAGCCATAACGTCTGGGCAGGGTCGGGGGTGTTATAGAATCCTTTATAATGTTTGGTTTATGATAAGGTTAATTCTTACTTATATTTTATTATTTGGTAATATGTAAGCTATATGAATTGTATTCAAAATGGTATGTTTGAGTAGGAATGCTATAGGTAAAATGATGATCCTGAATGGATAAGGTATGGTTGATAAGTTGAATTGGAATATGTTTTGTTATCTAATTGAGTCTATCTTGAATTAGTTGATTGGGTGGTGGATTAATGCATTGTTATAGTATGTTCTTATGCAAGAAATGTGGTGTAAATAAGAACTGATTGAATTAATTGAAAGACTAACATGAAATAAGTACCAAATGACCTAATTTGTATAAAAAAATAAAGTCTTCATCCGGAGACCATGTTTTCCTCGTCGCAATGTCGACCGACAGTATGTGACATGACGACGTTGAGTGGCCTGGAAACGACTTGGATTTAATTATATATCATATTGTAAATGTATTTATGACATGAATGTTTGATTAAATGATATAATTTCAGTATGTTTGGCAGTAGTTGCTCTGGAAACGACTGTAGCATCTAATATCTCAGACCAGACAATTGGGTTGGGCGAGGAATGTTAAATTTAGTGGTATCATGATTATAGTTTAGTTAATTTTAGGACTGAAACATAGTACGTACAAGTATAGAAATGTATGTCACAATAACCTATGATAGTGTGATGCATTGTTATCAGATTTGATTTTATTTTTCATATATATAACCATGTTAGTCGAAACAAATTGTTTGCATATGATAAGATAGTGTAACACCCCAGACTCGACCCAGATGTTATGGCTGAATCTGGCAACATCACATTGAAGGGTGAAACGTAAAATTCGATGTTGTTGAAAAAGCTCGAAATCATTTGATCATTCTGCGGTTAAACAGTATCTTCAAAATGGGTTTCTATTTTCAAAACAAGCATCGTTTGATGAGTTATTAGTTTGTAAAACAATAGCTTGTGAAAACTTAACACTAGGTTCGACTTCTTTTAGTATATTAAGGATTGATTAAAACTCTATGTTGTTAATGAAAATCTCAGTCATCATAATCGTTATTAAACGTTCATGATTCAAACACATCGGAAGCTTTTCTTCGAAACCATTTGTGTACTTACGTTTGATTTGTAAAACGTTGTATTCTTTTTAAAACCTGAGACCTAAAACTAGAAGTTAAGCAATCAAAACATAATAAAATCCTAAAATTAAAATAAAAACCAGAGAAAGGCCTTATTACTACAAAAACCCAAATAAAAGAAAACGTAATTAAAGTAAGGTAATTTAAAGTACTAAAATTCAACTGTCCATAGTGTGGCCACCTCCGAGTCCTCCGATACATCGAACCGTCTCTCACTAGGGATTACTTGAGCAATTAAAAAGAGGGGTGAGTTTACGAAAACTCAGTGTGTACTACCCCAACAAACAAATAACATGAAACACATCAATTTGGGCCTAAGCCCATTACAGTAACGGTGGAAATTGGGCCTTAGCCCTAACAGCCTCAGTTGGGCCTTAGCCCATATCAATATCAAAATCAGATTATGTAATGCATATAAACCCAACCAACCCTGCACTCTGTCTCCTGTCCAACCCTAAAATCCTGTGGAGATTAGATCGACCCACCTATCCCTACATTCCTAATGTTAGCTCCGGTTGCGGCACTAACCAATATCGTAGTAGAGCTGCCAATCATATATTCGGCTTTAAGCCATCGTTGGACCCACGGTCATCTCGTGCGACCCGTGCGACCCTAAAAAATCAAACCCTTCCTCCAATTACAAGATCTCATCCCCATGCAGCATAATATCACGTATGAACGTAAAACTTACATATCGAATGGCATATAATATCAACCACACATCACTTAGGCATAATATAGACATTTTACCCTATAGGGACATAACGGTTATTTCTTATTTCAGGGTCTAGGCACACTTACCGACCCATCAGTAGGCCCACAGTCATCTTGTGCGACTCGTACAACCTTTAGTAATCAAAGAGTACAATTGGGCCCAAAGCTCAATATGTAGCCCAAGTGGGGCCCACGTGCTCGTATGGCTTGCTAAGCCTGATTTGACCTTAGCCATGTTAACAACACAGCCAGGTCCCATATTTCCACATATCCATGATAATTGCCCGTGTAGGGCCTACGAGCCCATTGGGCCCACTTCAGCCCAAAAATGGCCTAAGCCCATGAGGTCGCTCATGGTGGCCTCTACCATCATATCAAATTTTCCACACGTGCGTTTGCGCGCCCGTGTGCCAACCGTTGCCGTACTTTTGGCTTTTCAGCTTTTCGCCATTCTACGATTTAGAATTGTGTGAGTACACACCTATTTACGAAAAGTGCTAAGATCCACGTGTGTCCAAATCCTACATTTATTCAGAACATACAGCCAGTTTGATGACCAATTGGGTTAAAAATAAGTTTACCTCAAACCGACAACCATTACTCACCTTGGTTGAGTAATACGGCTTATCCCTCTACGATTGTTGGCTAGAACCGGTCGCACGTTCCTTATGGATTAACTACAATAAAAGTAATCTATTAGCTATGCCTACCCAACCTAAGGGTTGATCCTAACAAAAATCGAAGAAACGAAATCCCTAGATTAGGGAAAGCAGCATTCGGCCAACCCAACATAAACCAACCTATCTATGATCAACCAAGTAGTAGCCAAAAGAAATTACCTTCTATCGTAAAATAATGGATCGATTTCAAAAGCTTTAATATCTCTAATCAACTCCTTCCCTTCTCTAAAAGACCAAAAAATAACACCTCTAATAGGAAAAGAATAAGTAACGACAATCAGAAGAAGAGAAGAGGGCATCCAGTTACCCCGAGAATAAGAGAGGGGTGTATCGTAACAAGACTAAGTAGAAAATAGAAAGGGTTCAGTACACTCACTGATTGCCAAAGAGAAATCGTCGAGCCCCAAATAACAGCGACAGAGTAAAGGATGAACAGAAGAAGGTCAACCAAACCAAGACTGAAACTGAAATAGTCTAAATGAGAAGACAGAGAAGGGTATTCGGCCATAGTCCAAAGTGAAAGAGAAGAGAATAGAAGTTGGCTTGAGTAACACAAATGAAAGGCGACTACAAGAATTAAGAAAAAGGCTAACGAAGTATTCGATCAGGGTTGATAGAGGGAGAGTAGAAGTATTCGGCTCAAGAAACAAGAAGAGAAAGGAAGGACTAATCGGCCAAAGGTGTTTGAAGAGCCCAAACGCAAAAGAATTGCCCGAATGGTCACAAAGAAATTCAACTACCCCAAAGTTAAGAGTGACCAAATCTCGATCAAAGTAAAACCGAAATTAAAGAAGAGAAACAAGCTTGAAAAGATAGAAAAAGAAAAAAAATTGAACAACCCCAAATGACCCTTAAAAACACGGCTTTCAAAAGAAATACCGAAAACTAAATTAGCAAGGAAAGAAAAGAATCGGCACCACCCCTACACCACACAAAGCCAAATTTCCATACATGCAAAGAGTCCCATTTCGCCACTAACTTCTCACAATTCAAATTCTTCATTGATTTTCTCCCAACCTTCAAGATAACTCCCCAAATTCCTCTAAGACTGATTCAAACTATTCTCATCAGATTTCGATTAAAACTCCATTACTTACTCAGCAAATGAGTAAAATAAATACTCCTTTGTACAGAGAGTGACTCGAACCCAGTCCCCTTTAGACAGAGAACACGCCGCCTACCACTAAGCCACAGGCTCTCCTTGTGTCATGTTTTACCCACCAAAATTTAAAAGGCTTACTAACTGGAGTCAGGGTTCCCTTAAGTGCTAAAAATAAAAATTTTCCAAAAGCCAAGGCTTGAACCCAGGACTTCACAGAGACCCCCAAACACTCTTAAATCACTGACCCAACAGTGCAAACATGCATTTCATGCCACAACACACAAAAATTAAAGACTCAAATTTTTGGGGCGTTACAACTCTACCCCTTAAAAGAAATTTCAGCCTCAAAATTTATCGAGTTAAAACAGATGAGGGTATTGTTGTTGCATCACCTCCTCGGGCTCCCACGTGGCCTCTTCAGAACCGTGGTTGTGCCAAAGTACCTTAACCAACGGGATAGATTTCTTTCTCAGCACCTTTACCTCACGGTCTAATATCTATACTGGTTCCTCCTTGAAAGTAAGATCTGGCCTAACCTTGATCTCCTCTGTCGAGACAACATGCGTTGGATCAGAGCGATAACGCCTTAGCATTGAAACATAAAAAACGTCATGAATCCAGTTCAACCCTAGAGGCAACTCAAGTAGATAGGCAACTGGTCCCACACACCTCAGCACCTGGTAAAGCCCAATAAATCTAGGGGTTAACTTACCCTAACGACCAAACCTCAACATTTTCTTCCATGGGGAGACCTTGAGAAACATGAAATCTCCCATAGAATACTCAATTTCTTTGTGCTTCAAGTCAGCATACGACTTCTGTTTATCTGATATTGCCTTTAACCAATCCCGAATTAACTTAACCTTGTCTTCAGTATCAGAAACTAACTCCTGCCCCATAACACGTCGCTCACTTAGTTCAGTACAACATGAAGGAGTACGACACCTACGGCCATATAATGCCTCATACGGTGCCATCTGAATGCTTGACTGGTAGCTATTATTATATGCAAACTTGGCTAACAGCAATTAATCTTCCCAGCTACCTCAAAACTCAATTACACAACCCCTTAACATATCTTCTAATATCTTAATCACCCTCTTTGACTGACCATCCGTCTAAGGGTGGAACGCGGTACTGAAGTCCAACCTTGTACCAAGTGCCTCGTGTAACTTCTTCCAAAATTGAGACGTCAAACGAGGATCTCTATTAGATATTATAGAGATCGGTACCCCATGCACTCTTACAATCTTGGCCACATATAACTTAGCCAGCTTCTGTAATGAGTAATTAGTTCAAGCTGGTACAAAATGCGTGGACTTGGTCAATCGTTCCACGATAACCCATATCGAATCCTTCTTAGTAGACGTCAAGGGTAGCCCACTAACAAAATCTATAGTCACCCTCTCCCACTTCCAAAGTGGAATCTTAACTGGCTGAAGTAACCCTGAAGGTAACTGATGTTCTGCCTTGACTTACTGGCATGTCAAGCACTTACTTACAAATTCAGTCACTTCGCGCTTAAGTCCTGGCCACCAGTAAAGCTCTCGAATATCTCGGTACATCTTGTTCCCACCAGGATGCATAGCATAAAGACTACTATGTGCCTTTTGTAGTATAAACTACCTCAAATCAGTATCCCTTGGTACACAAACTCTCCCACAGAAACACAATACCCCTTCATTATTCAACCCAAAATTCAAGTTTTCCCCCTTCTCAACCTGTCGAAAATGGGGTCCCAATGACTCGTCTAACAACTGTTTACCCTTTATCTATTCAATCCATGACGGTTTAACTTGAAGCTCAGCCAGCAGACTACCATCATCAAACAAACTCAAGCGGGCGAACATAGCCCTTAGGTCAGACATAGCCCTACGGCTCAGTGCACCAGCCATCACATTCGTTTTACCAGGGTGGTATTCAATTGTGCAATCATAATCCTTAAGCAGCTTAATCCACCTATGCTGCCTAAGGTTCAACTCCTTCAGAGTAAGGAGGTATTTGAGACTTTTGTGATCCGTATAAATTACGCACTTCTCACCATACAGGTAATATGTCTAAATTTTTAGTGTGAACACCACCGTAGCCAACTCCAAGTCATGGGTTAGGTAATTTGCCTCGTGAGTCTTAAGCTGGCGAGACGCATAAGCTACCACCTTACCCTCCTGCATTAATACACAACCCAAACCAATCTACGATGCATCACTATAGACCGTAAACTCCTTCCCAGGCTCTGGCTGAATCAAGACAGGGGCCTTAGTCAAAACTTTCTTAAGTTTCTCAAGGCTCTCCTGCTGCTTATCAGTCCAATTAAATGATACCCCTTTATGTAGTAACTTAGTCAAAGGAGTAGCAATTAACGAAAAACCCTCAACAAATCGTCTACAATACTCAGCCAGACCCAGAAAACTTTGAATCTCAGACACTGTCTTAGGTGGTTTCCAGTCCAGCGCAGCTTTAATTTTTCGAGGATCAACTCTAATCCCCTTAGCTGAAACCACATGACCCAGAAAAGTAACTTCCCCCAATCAGAACTTGCACTTGCTGAATTTTTCATACAGTTGCTTCTCCCTCAAAATCTGTAAAACAACTTGAACGTGTGCATCATGTTCATCCTCAATTCTCGAATACACTAGGATATCACCTATAAACACTACCACGAACCAGTCCAGATAGGGTTGGAACACTCAGTTCATGAGGTTGATGAAAGCGGCTAGTGCATTTGTTAGCCCAAACAGCATCACAAGAAACTCATAGTGACCATAGCGAGTCCTAAATGTTGCCTTGTAGACATCTGCCTCCTTAACCCTCAGTTGATGGTACCCTGAACGGAGATCAATTTTGGAGAAAATTGAAGCTCCTCGTAGCTGATCAAAAAGATCATCTATCTTGAGCAAAGGGTACTTATTCTTGATGGTCAGCTTATTCAATTGCCGATAGTTGATGCACATTCGCATGGACTCATCCTTATTTTTCACAAATAATACTAGTACTCCCTATGGAGACACACTAGGTTGAATGAATCCTCGGTCCAGTAACTCCTGAATTTGAGCTTTAAGTTCCATCAGCTCATTCGGTGCCATCTTATAAGGGACGATGGACACCGAAGCTGTACCAGGTAGAAGCTCGATTCTAAATTTAACTTCTCAGTTGGGAGGTAACCCAAGCATCTTATCGGGAAAAACATCAGGAAATTCTTTAACCATTCTCAAATCCTTGACAGTAGGACCCTCAGAATCCGAATTACTAATGTAGGCTAAATACGCCTCACAGCCTTTGTGAACCAACTTCTCGGCCCTTAATGTAGAAATTACATTTGGCAAATAATCCCGACGCTCTCCAATCACCACCACCTCTTCATCCTATACAGTTCTCAGTACCATGTGTTTTGTAACATAATCCAAACTTACCCGGTGTTTCACCAGCCAATCCATCCCTAATATTAAATCGAATTCGCCTAAAGGCAGTTCCATCAAGTTCGCTAAAAATGTGACCCCTTAGACCACTAAAGGCACATCCCTAAATAGCTTGTTCATTTTCACAAACTGCCCTAAAAGAATCAACACAGTAACCTCACTTACAGTAATTTCATACATATCACCCAAAGTATCAGTCACAATGCATGCAATGTACGAATGTGTAGACCCAATGTCAATCAGTGCAGTATAAGGTACCCCATGAATAAAGAACGTACTGGTAATCACATCTGAGGTGTCTCCATCCTCTCGACGATGAGCAGCATAGACTAGAGCTAACTACCTTGCCTCAGCATGACTTGCACCTCTGCCCGGTGCTACACGACCACGTCCTAAACCGTTTCCACCCCTGGCCTGACCATAGCTTCTAGGCGGCTGTTGACCACCCTTCGGCGGCTATACGTTACCTCTACCAATAGCCTGCATCTGATTCGGCCTTCTGGGACATTCCCTGATACGGTTATTCCATCGAGCCGTAACTCAGACAGGCTCTTGTCCTCCTCTAGCACTTTCTCACATGGCCTTTTCCACAAACAGCACAAGGTGGCAACTCAGTAGTAGTAACAGGTGGCCCAGCTCTGACTGGCCCATCTACTATGGCCCTTTTCTTAGGCCTCTGAATGGAACTGAAAGGCTCTAAATCCCTCTTATTTTTGCCCCTTTCTCTTTTCCAGTTTAGGCACTCAGTGCACTTCACATCCTTGAGATTTTTACTTTCTCCACCAATGCTGCGAAATCTCACTCCCTCTGTGGAGCTATCAATACCCGAAGACTATCCCTAAGGTTGTCCTTGAATCGAACATAAAGTTCATAATCTGTTGCCATCATCCCTCTAGCATATCGACTAAGTCGTAGGAATTCTGCCTCGTACTCTGCCACAGATCTTCCCCTTGAGTCAACTCAAGAATTCTCTCCTCCGGGCATTTATATAACTTGAGCCCACATATTTCCCTTGGAAGCAGATTTGAAGAACTCCCAAGTTACCCGATCAGGCTGAGTGTCCTCTTTCACGGTAAGCCACCATTGATAGGCTTCCTCTCACGGTAGCGATATTGCACCTTTTAATTTTTGCTCTAGGGTGCAGTCTAGATCATCCATTATTCTTTTTGTGGCCTCCAACCAATATTCAGCCACATTAGGGGCTACTCCAGTGATACCCCTAAAGATCTCAGCTCCATTCGACCGAAGTTGCTCTGAAATTGACCTACGGCTCCCAATACTAGTGTTGAGCCCAACGACCCTTTCTAGAATCCTTAGCATTGCTTGGGACAATGCGTCGTCTCTAGCTGCTTGATCGTATGACCCTGTCTCAGTCACCTGCGAAGTCGGTGCCTCCGTTGCCTCAACATTGGGCATGTGCCCTGATGCCAAAGATCCAGCCCTAGCACTTCTACAGCCTCTGCCACGGCTTATTGTACTCCTCCCACGAGTACCTCTAGTACTTATTTTCACTTTGTGAGTTATATAAATTAGGAATTGTATGCAAATTAGTTATAGTTTCAATAATCAAAACTGATGTTTTATGAGAAGTAGTAAATTAGAGTTGTTTTTGCAGTTATAGGCTCACTATAGTCTTAGTTTCCTACGATTTTTAGTTTACTCTAACTAAAAAGTCTCAGTATAGTCTATTATCTAAAGTAATCCCAGTAGTTACCTATAGTTTAACCCTTTAAAAAAAATTTAGTATCGAGAAAACTTACTGTTTTGACGCCGAAGACTCGGTAAGCCATGCAATAAAAATCCTTCAAAATACTTCGATTCATTTGTAAACAACTTTGAAATCCAAAAGCTAAAGCCCATTCCATAGCTGAGTTTCACAACCAGGCTTTGATACCACTAAATGTAACACCATAGACCCGGCCCAGACGTTATGGCCAAATCTGGCGACGTCACATTGAAGTGTGAAACGTAAAATTTGATGTTGTTGAAAAACCTCAAAATCATTTGATTGTTCTGTGGTTAAATAGTATCTTCAAAATGGGTTTCTATTTTCAAAACAAGCATCATTTGATGAGTTCTTAGTTTGTAAAACAATAGCCTGTAGACTTAACACTAGGTTCGACTTCTTTTAGTATATTAAGGATTGATTAAAACTTTATGTTGTTAATGAAAATCTCAGTCATCATAATCATTAATAAACTTTCATGATTCAAACACAGCAGAAGCTTTTCTTTGAAAACATTTGTGTACTTACGTTTGATTTGTAAAATGTTGTTTTCTTTTAAAACCCAAGACCTAAAACTAGACGTTAAGCAATCAAAACATAATAAAATCCTAAAATTAAAATAAAAACCAGAGAAAGGCCTTATTACTACAAAAACCCAAATAAAAGAAAACATAATTAAAGTAAGGTAATTTAAAGTACTAAAATTCAACTGTCCATAGTGTGGCCACCTCCGAGCCCTCTGATACGTCGAACTGTCTCTCACTAGGGATTAACTGAACAATTAAAAAGAGGGGTGAGTTTACGAAAACTCAGTGTGTAGTACCCCAACAAACAAATGAAATGAAACACATCAATCTGGGCCTAAGCCCATTACAGTAACGGTGGCAATTGGGCCTTAGCCCATATCAATATCAAAATCGGATTATGTAATGCATATAAACCCAACCAAACCTGCACTCCGTCTATTGTCCAACCCTACACTCCTATGGGGATTAAATCACTCCTATGGGGATTAAATCAACTCACCCATCCCTACACTCCTAATGTTAGCACTGGTTGCGGTACTAACATATATCGTAGCGGAGCTGCCACTCATATATCCAGTTTTAAGACATCGGTGGATCCACAGTCGTCTCGTGTGACCCTAACAAATCAATCACTTCCTCCAATTACAAGATCCCATCCCCATGCAGAATAGTATCACGTATGAATGCAAAACATGCATATTGAATGGCTAGAACCGGTTGCATGTTCCTTATGGATTAACTATGATAAAAATAATCTATTAGCTATGCCTGCCCAACCCAAGTGTTGATCATAACAGAAATCGAAGAAACAAAATCCTTGGATTAGGGAAAGCAGCATTCAGCCAACCCAACATAAACCAACCTATCTATGATCAACCAAGTAGTAGCCAAAAGAAATTACCTTCTATCGTAAAACAATGGATCAATTTCAAAAGCTTCAATATCTTTAATCAACTCCTTCCCTTCTCTAAAAATTGAAAAACAACACCCCTAATAGGAAAAGAACAAGTAACGATAATCAGAAGAAGAGAAGGGGGCATTCAATTACCCCTAAAACAAGAGAGGGGTGTTCGTAACAAGACTAAGTAGAAAACAAAAAGGGTTTAGTACATTCACCGATTGCCAAAGAGAAATCACCGAGCCCCGAATAACAACGACAGAGTAAAGGATGAACAGAAGAGGGTCGGCCAAACCAATACTAAAACTGAAATAGTCTAAATGAGAAGACAGAGAAGGGTATTTGGCCACAGTCCAAAGTGAAAATGTAACGCCTCAAATTTCGGGCCTAGAAGAATTGAGCCTTGGGCTTGGGTGCATTTAAAACTCTTGAGTGTAGGACATTGGCTCAATTTGCAAGTTAGAATTGTTGGGTTAGTGATTTTGGGATGTTAGAGGTTTTATGAAGTTTTGGGTTCAAGCTTGGGTATAGGGAAAATCTTGGTTTTGGCGTTAAAGGAACCCTGAGCTCAAGAGGGATAACTTATAAAAAAAAGGGGCTAAAATAAGATACAAAAGAAGAGGTGGTCTAGTGGCAAGGAAGTGACACCATGGGAGAAGGAAGGGGTCTAAGGTTTAAGTCTTGGCTCTGACAATTTATTTTGGTTTCTCTTTTAAATAAATTTGGAAGCGAGTAGGTGGGCTTTAAAGTTAAATATGTTGGACTTAGGACACAAATAAGCTGATGGCCTAGTGGTGGTGGCATGGCATGGCTATCGAGAGGACTTTGGTTTGAATCCCTTTGCATACAAAGGTTGGTTATTTTGCTAATGAGTTGGTTTTGGAGGATTGATGGAGAATCCCACATCGGGAAGCTAACATGAGAATAGGTGAGAAGCTGGCTTTAAATAGACAAACCATGAGGAGAATAAGCATACCTTTCTAGGCTTATCCCTTTCGCATTGTGGCGTGTTTGTTTGGGTTAGGCGTTGGATCATTTGTTGATCTGTATGCCATTCGGTCACGGTGGTGGTGACTGTAGTTGATCGACACACCCCCTTGGGAGTTAAGGGCGAGATTATTGTTGGCTTTCAGGCATAACAACGTTTAGAGCGTGGATTAACTTCAGATACCTATCAGGGTGTATTTCACTACTCTAGCTGTAGAACAGCAAATGCCGGAATGCCGAAATGCCAGTCACACGGCGATGGCAGCCATACGAGTGTGCGAGTACATGTGTGGGAACCTGGATGTGATAGTTGATACCATCATGAGTTTTTTCATGTGTTTAGGCTACTTTGGGCCACGATGGGCCGGAATGAGCCATGTAGGCCCAATGGGCCACGGGCCCGATCGGTCAAATTGTATGATTGTGTAATAAATATTGGACTGGACCATGTGTATCTCATATCTATTGCTAGATTTGGGCAAAAGGGGCTACACGAGCGTGTGGGCCCACTTGGGCCGAGAATGAGCCTTAGGCCCATTCGTACGTTATCTCTGTTTAGAATACTTGAGTCGCTTGAGGCGACTGTAGACCCCTGTAGGGTAAAATTACCGAAATACCCCTAATTTGTGAAATTACCGAAATACCCCTAGTTTATGAAATTACTGAAATACCCCTAGTTTGTAAAATTACCAAAATACCCCTGGTTTGCGAAATTATCGAATACCCCTAGTTTGCAAAATTATCGAAATACCCCTGGTTTACGAAATTATCGAAATACCCCTAGTTTGTAAAATTACCGAAATACCCTAGTTTGTAAAATTACCGAAATACCCTTAGTTTACGAAATTACCAAAATACCCCTAGTTTGTAAAATTACCAAATTACCCTCAATTTATAAAATTACTGAAATACCCTTATAGGGTAGGATTACTGAAACACCCCTGTAGGGTAGGATTGCAAAAAAACCCTGTAGGGTAGAATTACCGAAATACCCCTAATGGGTAAAAAGACCGTTTTGCCCCTCGTGGGTATACGACTCACTGGTGATACAACTTGATTGATTTGACTATGTTTGATTGAGAATGTACAACTGTGATTGGACTGTTGTGACTGTGATTTGTATGATTGTTTATGGGCATGACGTTTCACATGCATGACATACTGCATGGGGTTGGGATATTGCTTATGGAGGAAGTTCTGTTCTGATAGGGTTGCACGGGTCGCATGAGACGATTGTGGACCCAGTTCTATTCTGATAGGATCATATAGGTCACACGAGACGACTATGGATCCAGTATTGATGGCTTAAAGCCACTTGTTCTGATTATGGCTTTGTGCCAACCCAATTGTGGCTCTGTGTTGCCTTGATTATGGCTTTGTGCCAATTGTATTTACCTACAACTATGTGCCAATCGTATTTGTTGATGACTATATGTCTATCACATTTACCCATGGCTATATGCCAGTTATGTTACCCTAATTGATGGCTATGTGCCTAACATAATCAATGGCTTTGTGCCATTCTACTTACGGCTTTCAGCCGTTCTGTTATTTGGCAGCATTGCTGTGATATTTACGGCTTCTAGCTATTCTATCTACGGTGCTGAGCCGTTCTATTGACTTAGTGCTGCAACCGGTGCTAAGCTAGATGTGTTGGCTAGGTGGGTTGATTTCTTCCCCACAGATGTGTAGGGTTGGTGCGGCTGGTGTGTTGGTTGGATAGGGATGGGATGCATACTCATACTGTTGCATATCTGCTTTTGAGTTCTGTCTTTGGATTGGGCTTAGGCCACTTATTCTGTTACTAATTTGGGCTAGTCTCAATTGCTTCTGTTATGGGCTGTGACCCAATTGATATTGTAGTGGGCTTAGCCCACGTATGCTCTGAACTGGACTATACTGTTTCTATTATAGGGCTTTGGCCCAGTCTATTTTTGTTTGTCTCCGTGTACTGACTGTTACTCTAGTAAGGGGACTACACACTGAGTTTTCATAAACTCACTCTGTTTATTAATTTTTCTCAGGTAATCCCCAGCTTTAGAAGAATCGGTGCTGTGAGGGACCCGGAGATGGCCACATATCTGCTTCAGTTTTTCTATGAAATTATTCATTAGTAATTTAATTTGGTTTTGAGTTGTAATAAGGCCTTTATAATTTTTGAATTTTAACTTTGGGTTTTTTATTTACTTTGATTTATATCTGTTAGAGGTAAATCACGACTTCGCAAAATGTTAACTGTTTTTCTTAAAACATCTCATTTTCTTAAATCAATTTCTTTTAAATAAAGCTTTCGCAACAAGTAGGGTTTAAAAGGGTAATAACATTTTACAAGAGAATAGCTTTTAATAAACCACGTTTTGAAAATAAACAAATGAAATTCGAGATTTTATGCAAGGTTTAAATGGCAATAATTTTTAAATAAGAAGGGTTTTCAATGAAAACAATGTTTTCAAAAAACACTTCAATGTGACATGCCAGATTCGGGCCTAACTTTTAGGCCGGGTTTGGGGTGTTACATTTAGTGGTATCAGAGCCCGAGTTGTAAAAGTTGACTGTGAATTGGGATTTTAAATCTAAATTTTTGAAAGAACTGTTTCAAAAGATTTGAAGTAGTTGGAATGTTTTACTGAATGTTTTCCTGAAAGTATGGTTTACCGAGTCTCCGGCGCCAAATCCGTAAGTTCCTTTAGATATAGATTGTGCTTAAAATTAGATTTTTGTATTTACTCTGTATGCTTTGGAAATGAAGATTCTTAGCTAGTACCTTAATGGATTCTAAGAGTAAGCAAAGTCTGCTAACTTTGGGTGCTGATAGCCCTGAGCTTGGTATTGAGGTACTGACCAAGTTAGTAAGGGAAGTGCTGGAAGAGGTGTTCGAGGCCAGATTTAAGATGGATGATGAAACACTTCAGGCTAGGCGTGCTTGGAGTGTAACAAGAAAAGTAATCGTAGTCCGTTAAAGTAGGAGGCTTGTTCTGTGAAACATGTTAAGACACGTCCGAACTTTTTGACTTGTGGGCACTGCAAAAGGCGTCATCCCGGTGAATGTCGGAGGCAGGCAGGAGCATGTCTCAGAAACGAATCTTTGGTGTGTTTTGTAAAATTACCCCTGGTTTACAAGATTACCGAAATACCCATGGTTTGCGAAATTATTGAATACCCTTGGTTTGCAAAATTACCTAAATACCCTTGGTTTGTAAAATTATCAAATTACCCTCGATTTATAAAATTACCGAAATACCCTTGGAGGGTAGGATTACTGAAATACCCCTATAGGGTAAGATTATCGAAATACCCCTGTAGGGTAGAATTACCAAAATACCCCTAATGGGTAAAAAGACCGTTTTGCCCCTCGAGGGTATACGACACACTGGTGATACAATTTGATTGATTTGACTATGTTTGACTGAGAATATACGACTGTGATTGGACTGTTGTGACTGTGATTTGTATGATTGTTTATGGGCATGACGTTCCACATGCATGACATACTGCATGGGGTTGGTATATTGCTTATAGAGGAAGTTCTATTTTGATAGGGTCACACGAGTCGCACGAGACGATTGTGGACCCAGTTCTGTTCTGATAGGATCGCATGGGTCGCACGAGACGACTGTGGATCCAGTATTGATGGCTTAAAGCCACTTGTTCTGATTATGGCTCTGTGCCAACCTAATTGTGGCTCTGTGCTGCTTTGATTATGGCTTTGTGCCAATTGTATTTACCTACGGCTATGTGCCAATCGCATTTATTGATGACTATATGTCTATCACATTTACCCATGGCTATGTACCGGTTATGTTACCCTAATTGATGGCTATGTGCCTAACATAATCGATGGCTTTGTGCCATTCTGCTTACGGCTTTCAGCCGTTCTGTTATTTGGCAGCATTGTTGCAATATTTACGGTTTCTAGCTATTTTGTTTATGGCGCTAAGCTGTTCTGTTGACTTAGTGCAGCAACCAGTGCTAAGCTTGGTGTGTTGGCTAGGTGGGTTGATTTATTCCTCACAGATGTGTAGGGTTGGTACGGGTGGTGTGTTGGTTGGATTGGGATGGGATGCATACTTATACTGTGTCATATCTGCTTTTGAGTTCTATCTTTGGATTGGGCTTAGGCCACTTATTCTGTTACTGATTTGGGCTAGTCTCAACTGCTTCTGTTATAGGCTGTGACCCAATTGAAATTGTAGCGGGCTTAGCCCACGTATGCTCTAAACTGAACTATACTGTTTCTGTTATAGGGCTTTAGCCCAGTCTGTTTTTGTTTCTGTCTCCATGTACTGACTATTACTCTAGTAAGGGGATTACACACTGAGTTTTCATAAACTCACCTCATTTATTAATTTTTCTCAGGTAATCCCCAACCTTAGGAGGATCGGTGCTGTGAGGGACTCGTATATGGCCACACATCTGCTTCTGTTTTTCTATTAAATTATTCATGAGTACTTTAATTCAAGTTTTGAGTTGTAATAAGGCCTTTATAATTTTTGAATTTTAACTTTGGGTTTTTTATTTACTTTGATTTATATCTGTTAGAGGTAAATCACGACTTCCCAAAATGTTAACTATTTTTCTTAAAACATCTCATTTTTGTAAATCGGTTTCTTTTAAATAAAGCTTCTGTAATAAATAGGGTTTAAAAGGGTAATAATATTTTACAAGAGAATAGCTTTTAATAAACCACGTTTTGAAAATAAGCAAAATGATTCAAGATTTTATGCAAGGTTTAAATGGCAACAATTTTTAAATAAGAAGGGTTTTCAATGAAAACAAGGTTTTCAAAAAACACTTCAATGTGACACGTTAGATTCGAGCCTAACTTCTAGGTCGAGTTTGGGGTGTTACAGAAAAAGAAGAGTATAGAAGTTGGCTTGAGTAACATAAACGATAGACGGCTACAAGAATTAAGAAAAAGGCTAAAGAAGTATTCGGTTAGGGTTGATAGAGGGAGAGCAGAGGTATTCAACTTAAGAAAGAAGAAGAGAAAGGAAGGTGTAATTGGCCAAAGGTCTTTGAAGAGTCCAAATGCAAAAGAATTGCCCGATTGGTCACAAAGAAATTCCTCTACCCCAAAGTTAAGAGTGACCAAATCCCGATCAAAGTAAAACTGAAATTAGAGAGGAGAAACAAGCTTGAAAAGACAGAAAAGAAAAAAAATCGAACAGCCCCAAATGACCCTTAAAAAAATCGCTCCCAAAGAAATACCTAAAACCGAATTAGCAAGGAAAGAAAAGAATCGGAGCCACCCCTACACTACACAAAGCCGAATTTCCATACATACAAAGAGTCCTATTTCGGCACTAACTTCTCACAATTCAAATTCTTCTTTGGTTTTCTCCCAACCTCCAAGATAACTCCCTAAATCCCTCAAATTCCTCTAAGACTGATTCAAACTCTTCTCATCAGAGTTTGATTCAAACTCTACTACTTACTCAGTAAAGGAGTAAAATAAATACTCCTTTGTGCAGAGAGTGACTCGAACCCAGTCCCCTTTAGAGAGAGAACACACTACCTACCACTGAGCCACAGGCTCTCCTTGTGTCATGTTTTACCTACCAAAATTTAAAAGGCTTACCAATTGGAGTCAAGGTTCTTTTAAGTGCCAAAAATAAAAATTTTCCAAAAGCTAAGGCTTGAACCCAAGACTTCACAGATACCCCTAAACACTCCTAAATCACTAACCCAATAGTGTAAACATGCATTTCATGCCACAACACACAAAAACTAAAGGATCAGATTTTTGGGGCGTTACAGATAGATAGTAATATTATAGCTTCTTATCAGGGAGGCAATCACAGTGTTCCAATTTTGCAAATGCCTGGAAGTGAGGTTGAGATGCCTTTTTTTAAATGATGAACTACTGATTCACTGAGTTTTTGGGAGCTAACCCTCTAGCTTTGCAACCTCACGTACAACCTCCATCCCCGATCATGCCTCTAGTGGCAACCCCTTATCTTCGAAACACTAATACAATGACTATTCATCGGCCTTCAATTGATAAGATATGCCGTATCACTACTAAAAGAAGAAGCTTATCAGTGGTGGATGACTTTGACAGAGATTATATTGAAAGATAGAATGAATTGGGACTTATTCCAATTTTAATTCAAAAAGAAATATATTGCCAACTATATTTACAAAAGAAAAAGAAAGTTTCTAGAATTAAAGTAGAGAAGCAAGTCAGTGGCTAAGTACGAGTTGGAATTTATATGACACAGTAAATACACTTGAGAGATTGTATCGACAGAGGCCGAATTATGAACCCGCTTTGGGGATTAATTGAAAATATCTGAATTTTTGTAAGGGCTTTGGAATTGAAAGAGTTTGTGATTTTATCTAAACAGGCATAGAAGATGGAAGATATATGCAACAAAAAGAAGCAGGATAAATCAAAGCTCCGAGATACGGATAAATGGAGGAAGACTAGATCAAAATCAATTTTGATTTTTAATTCATTTGATCACTAAATGACCAAAATGCCCATAATTTAAAAATATCCTATTTCACCTATTTCATGTCCATTTTTGTCCACCAACTTAACCAATGGTCTAATTACCATCTAAGGACCTCCAATTTAAAATTTTATAACAATTGGACACCTCTAACATGTAGAACTCAACTTTTGCACTTTTTAGAATTCAGTCCTTTTGACTAAATTGAGTGCCCAAACGTCAAAATTTTCGAATGAAAATTTCACGAAATCATTTCGTGAAACTGTAGACCATAAAAACACAATAAAAATAAATTTTTCCTTGTCAAATTTGTGGTCCCGAAACCACTGTTCCAACTAGGCCCAAAATCGGGCTGTTACAAAGTTTGTACGGCCCTCAATTCATGTTCATTCCATTTTAGTCATTTGCACATCACCATACACATTCATAATAATCAATTATACCTTGCTTTGTAATTTAATCCCTAAAATATTCAAAGTCATTATCACATAGTAATTTAATTACAAGTACTACACATACCATACCACAATGATAAGTAATACTCAGTATATAAGTATTATACGAAATATCTAACCAAAAAAACAACAACAAATATGACGCCAAGGACTACTCTGCAAGTTTTCCTTTTCTGCATTTATCTTCTAGTTGTTTTAACTCTTGATTTTTATAATAATTCATTTCAAATTTCAGTTCCAAATGCCTTAAAACCCCTTATACTATGCATATGACATATGTGAAGTTCGAATGTCAATAATGACAATGAATCACAAAGACAGAGAGAAAAATAGAACACACAGATTTTACATGGAAACCTTTTCGGGAAAAACCATGAGTAGAGGACAAGAAAAATTCATTAATTGTTGCATTAGAATGATACAAGAGGAGAGACGACTACGTCATTTATAGGTTTAAAATCATTATTCTAATCAAAGTCTAATAGAATCAATGCATTAAGGTTGAAACACCTTATTCAAATCAATATCAAATAGAAGAAGTGTATTTCTATACATATTCCATTTGTGTAGTTTGTATTGTATTGCAGAGGCCCCCGCACCCTAGTTACAACCCCAGTCCAGTTTTATGCCTAATGGGGATTTGCGACGACCTATGGCTTTTGCCCCCACAAATCTCCCTATCTTGCCACTTTTTGTTATCAAGAATTTGGATCACACAACTCCAAAAACATGTAAATTCCATTTTCACAATTTCCTTAAAAAGTTTTACAATTTATCCAATTTAGTCAGTAAAACCAAAATGATTATAACTTCCACAATTGAACTTCATTTTTCAATCTGTTTTCAATCATGCACTTCTACAAGCCTCTACTATAAATTTCCATTAAATTCTCATGACAATTTTACCATATTTTCTTTTTAGTCCTTAAACTCAAAAATTAATAAATTCTCTTTACAATTTAGTCCCATTTCCATTTCCAATTCTAAGCTTACAAGCTACTATTTCAACATTAAAAGCTTCAAGAATCATCAATGGCAAACTTTTAAAACTTTAACAGTTCTAAAAACAAAGGTACATGTTAGCTAGGTTAAGCTACAATGATCTCAAAAACATAAAATTTACTATAAAAGAAATTCAATTTCACTTACACGAAAGAAGAATAGCTTGGCCAAACCTTTAAACTTCAAAACTGGTTCTTTGAATTTTTTTTAAGAAACGATGAAAAAAACTAAAGAAGGTGATGATGTTTTTAACAAATAAGATCCTAAAGAAAATAGAGCATTCACGTCCACTATTTCATTAATATGGTTTAATTTCCCTTTAAACCCTTGAGCATTTAACAGATAAACATTTTAACTTATAAAACCAATGGTGATAAATTTTTACAATTTTTATGATTTAGTCATTGTACCTTAATTACTAATTGTTCATCAAAATTACCTAACCAAATATCAAAATAATACAAGAATAAAATCGTAAATATTAACAAATAATATTTACTGACTTAATCATCAAAAAATGGAGTTTTGAAACCACAATTTTTGGTACTATTGAAAATGGGTTGTTATAATGCTCCATCTTAAAGGAATTTTCGTCAGTAAAAATCTTACCAGAGAAATGGTTTGGCTAATGCAATTTCATAGTTTCTTTCAGTTGCTAGGTGGCTTCCTCAATATTGTAACGTTTCTAAAGAAATTTTACTAAAGTTATTTGTTTTTTTCTCAATTCCTTAATTTCCCAGGCCAAAATATTTATCGATTCCCCACTATATGTCATATCAGGCCGTAATTCTATTTATACTAGAGAAATCACATGAGAAGGATCAAATTGGTACTGTCGCAACATCGGCACATGAAAAAAATTATGGATCTTTTCAAGTTCCATTGACAATGCAAAACAATATGCTATCAACCTTATTCACTCCAGAATATCATACGGCCCAATGAACCTCGAATTGAGTTTCCCTTTTTGGCCAAAATGTAGAATTTTCTTCCAGGGCGATTGCAACGACTCGAAAGTCAATGGTGCCAAAAAAGGCGATTTTGAGACCCTATCTCTATAAACTGAACTTGGGAATATTTTATTAAATATTTATGGAGGTTATATTACAAGTGAATTAAATTTTGGATTGGTAATTTAATCGAATTAGAGACTAATTAGGGTATAGGGACCAAATTGTAAAAGTGTCAAAAGTCCAATTGTTAGTGAATCATTATTTATAACTTGATCAAGGGACTTATAAGGTAATTAGACCACTGTTCTATTGATAGTGGATGATAACTTATGGGTTAATTGAATAAAATGTTATAAATTATATTAAATTGTTAAATAATAAAATGAGTAAACATGGAGAGCGGGATTTCATGAAGAAACAAACATGTCTTTTCCATTTTATGCATGCAAATTCAGGAGAGGAGAAGTGAAGAAGGAGAACGCATGACATACAATTCTTAATTTTCAATGCTTAAATTGGTTAATTCAATTTAGTAATTTTCTTGTCATTTATATGTTTTTAAAATCTCGGGAACTTGATTTATCTACTCGTGTGTTACTTTTTGAAACTACTAAAGTTTTGGAAGATGCAATTAATAGATTCTTGAAGTTTTAGGTAGTAAATTGATAGATTTTCAGTGTAAAATGTAAAGGACTAAATTGTGAAGTTATTTTATTGTTTTGTACAATAGAGACTAAAATGCACAAATTTTAAAATTTGTGGTATAAATGAGAAATAGAAAGTCCTAAATGGATTATAGTGGAAATGGTTTGAAAATATGAGTTCTAGAATAAAAGTTATGCTAGTTTAAATTGAGTGTAAATTTGTCTGTATATAGATGCATTGTTGTGTTTATGTTAATCCCTAGCTAACGTCGACTCCAGATTTCTCGAGAAAGAAAGGAAAAGACAGTCGTTGGCAAATTACTTGGAGTTTATGATTTAAGTTTCTAAAATCTAAAACTACTTCGATTATTGCTATTTTGAACTGTATTTGTAACACCCTATACCTGGCCGGGTTGCCATGCCCAAATGGGTGATGCCACATCACCATCTCATCTCATGTACATCAAATACGAAACTAGATCCAAGCAAACCGATCTTCTTTTGGTAACCCGTATAAGTTTTAAGTCATCCAATTAGGTAATTAGCATTGTTACATGCAAATCATTCACTAATTGGTCTTACATACAGTTAGAATCATGCATAAGGGTTGTTTAGCAAAATTTCATAAAACTGCTCGTAGGTATCGATACTGTCATTTAGGTATCGATATTTTCTTTGAGTGGTATCAATACCACTTGGAAAAGTGATACCAAAGTAACTTACTATTTTCTGGCCAAAAATCCCAATTATCGAAAATTATTGATACTTGCTATAAATTATCAATACTTTAGTCCCGAGTATCGATACTTAAGATAAGGTATCGATACCAAATCCCTATTCTATTTCCTGTATGTTTTAATTCATAGAGGTATCAATTTTCAAAGCTAACCATCGATACCTCTACTACTGAGGCTAAAAATGTAGCATGGAAGAGCAAATAATTCATTTCAAATAGTTCCTAAGCAACATGTATCAAGTACTTTGTTTATTTCATCATGCTATGGTTAAATTTATTAGACCAAAGTGTCCAATCATCCAAGCAAGAATCGTTATACCAACATCAATGTTTAAAAATGCTAACATAAAAATAACATGAAAGTTTTATAAGCAAAATCAAAATGTTTAAAGATCAATAATCCAAAATAGTTCTACCACATTGCCTATTTCCTTAATATGGATTAAATAATAGAGCACCTACGATAAATAACCAGTCTTCTTAGATCACTCCCTCAGTAACCATACCGCCCACACCGTGACCTCACTAATTTGCATATGTTGAAATGAGTGGGTGAGCTTCAACAAGCTCAGTGGATGCAAAGAATTTCCACAACTCAAACATAACATCATGCAACATAATCAATTATTTACTTACAATACCTTATTCTTAAGTCTGACATCATATAGTATTAAATCATGCATCATCTAATAGTTCATTATCACAACGCATACATACTCATTCAAGCATAGAACATATTCCACATGATTACATAAAATATGATAAGATGGCACTTGGGTTATGAAACATTTATTGAGCTTTATTATCACAAATCAAATACATGGATCTCCATTACACCATATAGACTCATAGAGTCAAACATGTCCCAAAAGTGAAGCATATAGCTAACACACTTCTTATTTCCCCTCAAATGTCCCGTTGAATGGAGCTTAGCTCTCATTCCCTTATCCCTCCAAACATGTCCTAAGGCCTCAACACCCAAAACCACTATACATATAAGTGAGCACTCACAATCTTATGGCATGCCAATTATATCCAATGGTTCCAAGACCACAAGGCCAAAATATCCGAAAACAACACATATTACTTACCGATTATCCGTGCACTATCACTGCATATTAGAATGGTTTGCAAAACACCAGCATAGTCATATAACATATATAGTACATAGTTATTTCATGTATATAATTGCACTTTACACAATAATCACCATATTCACTTATCACATTTCATGTACAATAAATAACCATAAGATAATTATAAATTCAAGAAAACTTACACTTGAAACTTAGAGTAGGGGTTTAGGCTATAGCTAAATTCCTAAATAACACATGTCTCACGTTTACGAGTAACAATTCCATAAGTTCACCACTTTATGCTTTTGTCGAAAAGCCGAAAGCTCAACTAACTCTTCCCTAGCTCATGGAAAGCTCTAACGAATTAGAAGCTTTACACACACAAATCATACAATAACCACAGTCAGATAACAACCAAAAATTCACTCAAACCAACTAAAACACATGCTTTAAGCTAAGTTCCCATGTAACTTAAACTATTTACAAAACAAACTTTAAATTCTAATATCTCAGTCTATACTCAATCTTTTTCCCTATAATCAGTTCTATTCATCAAATTAATCATCTATGCCTAATTTGCACCCTTCAAACTAGACAAATCTACTCAATTCATTGTATCGACATTTTTCGACATCTTGTAAAAAATTTTACAAAATTCATTAAAACATGAGAAATCATTAACAAAACTGCAATGTAAGTTTAAAAATGTTCTAATCATGCAAAAACAAGTTGAAAAACACTTTGAAATCGTATTTTTATACAAAATCCTGAAATTCACCATTAATGGCTCGATTTTTAGCTTTTATTTAAAACATGTGACTTGAGGGCTAATAATTTAGTTTTAAGGACTAGATATCATGAGAAACTCATAAAAATTTGAAACATTACCTTCAATAGAAGATTAGATGAGTTTTGACACAACTTTGAAAAACCCATGTTTGGAGAAGATGATGAAATCTATGGAGTTTTAGGTGTTTTTCTTGAAGATTTATGATGGTAAATGACTTGGGAATGATAGGAAATCAAGGTATTATGGTTTAGGAATAAAAATTGGTTTAAAACTCAAGTGGGATGGTAAGGGCGGCACAAGCTTGAAGGGAGATGGAATAATCATGAAAACCATAGGTGGGGGTGACTTTTAGGTTCAATTTTAAAAACTGGTTAAATTGCTACGTAAATGCTCACTGTTTTGACCCTTTTAAAAATCAATCCCTTTTCAAAAATTAAATACATTCAATACTCATGACCAAAAGTTGACTTAATTTTATGAAAACCATTGCTGAAAACATTATCAAGTACCAACCTTACGGAATTCTAAGCTCATATAGGCCGAAATTCCTAAAATACCCCTAAATGTTTCCAATGTGGATCATTAGATCATTACTTACGTGACTGTCCAGAAAGATATACGACCGATAAAGAGCCATCTATAAAAATTAGCAATACTATTGCTAGAGGTAGACCACCCCGGAATGCTAGAAATCAAAGTGAAACCGCAAGACTACACGAGATTCAAATGTTAAATCTGAGACGCCCTAAGCTATACGTGCACACGAGGAAGCCTCATTGCCTGATGTTATTACCAATACTTTTTCTCTTTTTAACACTGATATAGTTGCGTTGATAGGTCCTAGATCAACTCATTCGTATATCTGTATGGAACTAGTGTTTAAAAAGAGTTTACATGTAGAGTCTACAGAATTTGTAGTTAAAGTATCGAATCCGTTAGGCAAGTCAGTATTAGTTGATAAAATCTATAAGAAATGTCCATTGATGACCCGGAGATACTGTTTTCCAGCGGACTTGATGCTACTACTGTTTGATGAGTTTGATGTGATACTGGACATGTATTGGCTAAATATGCATGATGCGGTTGTGACTTGCAGATGAAAAAGTATAGAGTTGAAATGTCAGAACGATGAAACTCTTCAAGTTGAATCAAATGAATCAAATGAATCACCAATTGTGATATCTGCTATGCGAGCTTAGAAATATGTGAAAAAGGGCTGTGATGCATACTTAGCATATGTACTGGATACTAAGGTGTTGGAATCAAAGATTGAATGTGTACCAGTTGTCTATGAATTTCCAGATGTATTTTCGGAGGAGTTACCGGGTTTACCGCTGATTAGAGAAGTTGAATTTGGCATTGAGTTGTTACCAGGACTACACCGATATCGATAGCTCCGTACAGAATGGCACCGAACGAATTAAAAGAGATAAAAGCATAGTTGCAAGAATTAACAGATAGAGGCTTTGCGAGACCTAGCTTCTCACATTGGGATGCTCCGGTGTTATTCGTGAAAAAGAAAGAGGGGTCAATGAGATTGCGTATCCATTACCGGTAGTTGAATAAAGTAACCGTAAAGAATAAGTATCCTCTACCACGAATTAACGACTTGTTTGATCAGCTGAAAGGGGCTACAGTATTTTCAAAGATCGATCTGAGATTCATCTACTACCAGTTGCAACTTAAAGACTTGGATATACCGAAAACTGTATTCAGAATACGGTACAGTCACTATGAATTCTTAGTTATGCCTTTTGGTTTGACTAATTCTCCTGCGGTGTTTATGGATTTGATGAATCGTATATTTAGACAATATTTAGACAAATTTGTTGTTGTATTCATTTACGACATTCTGATCTATTCACATGATGAGACAGAGCATACCGAACATTTGAGAATCATGTTACAGACTTTGAGAGAAAAGCAGTTATATGCTAAATTCAGCAAATGTGAATTCTGGCTTCGAGAAGTCAGATTTTTGGGTTATATAGTTTTAGTGGAATGCATCAGAGTTGATCCGAGCAAAATATCTGTGATATTAGACTGGAAACCACCGAAATGTATTTGAGATCAGAAGTTTCATTGGATTAGCGGGATATTATCGAAGATTCGTAAAAGGATTCTCGATGATTGTGGTTCTGTTAACTCGATTACTTCAAAAGGATATGAAATTTGAGTGGACTGAGAAGTGTCAACAGAGTTTCAATCAGCTGAAAGCACTATTAATAGAGGCACCAGTTTTAGTTCAACCTGAATTGGGTAAAGAGTTCGTAATTTATAGTGATACATTGTTAAACAGACTTGGTTGTGTATTAATGCAAGATAGAAAGTTAAAGCATATGCTTCCCGACAGTTGAAACCACATGAGAAGAACTACCCGTTACATGATCTTGAATTAGCTGCAATAGTATTTACATTAAAGATTTGGCGACACTATCTATATGGTGAGAAATGTCGAATCTTCACAGATCATAAAAGTCTGTAGTACTTGATGTCACAAAGAGATTTGAATCTACGACAATAGAGATGGCTTCAGCTACTGAAAGATTATGAGTTTGTGATTGATTATCATCTGGGAAAGGCTAATGTTGTAGCTAATGCTTTGAGCCGAAAATCTCTATTTGCTTTGCAGGCTTTGAACACTCAGATGATGTTATGTGATGACTGATCTATTTTAGCTGAGTTAAAAGCTAAACTGATATTTCTACAACAAATCTGCGAAGTTCAGAAAAATGACCGAGAGTTACAAGCTAAACGATTTCACTGTGAGTCTAATTTTGATTCTGAATTTACTACTGCAACTGATGATTGTTAATGTTCCAAAGTAGAATTTGTGTACCGAAAGATACTGAGCTCATGAGAAAGATTCTAAATGAAGTACACAGTAGTCGCTTTTCTATTCATCCGGGTAGTACTAAAATGTATAATGATCTGAAGCAATTATACTGATGGTCGGGAATGAAATGAGATATATCAGAATTTGTATCAAAATGCCTGATCTGTCAACCAGTAAAGGCTGAACATCAAGTGCCATCAGGTTTATTATAGTCGGTGATTATTCCGGAATGGAAATAGGACAGAGTTACTATGGATTTCGTATCGGGTTTGCCCCTGACTCTAAAAAAGAAAGATGCAATCTGGGTTATTGTTGATCGATTAACGAAATCTACTCATTTCATACCGGTACGTATAGATTACTCCCTCAATAGATTAGCAGAATTGTACTTCTCTGAGATTGTACGACTACATGGTGTACCGTTGTCTATTATCTCCGATAAAGATCTGAGATTCACATTGAGATTTTGAAAGAAATTGCAAGAAGCTCCGGGAACAAAATTAAATTTCAAGTATAGCTTTTCATCCTCAGACTGACGAGCTGTCCGAAAGAGTTATACAAATTTTAGAGGATATGTTACGATGTTGCATACTAGAATTTGAAGGTAGCTGGGAGAAATACTTACCTTTGATTGAATTTACATATAATAACAACTTTCAGACAAGTTTGAAAATGGCTCTGTACAAAGCTTTATACAGTCGTAAATGTCGAATACCATTATATTGGACAGAATTGAGAGAGAAAAAGATACACTGAGTTGAATTGATCAAATAAACCGAAGAAAAAGTGAAAGTGATTCGTGATAGCTTAAAGGCACCTTCGGATAGATAGAAATTATACGTGGATTTGAAATAAATAGAAATAGAGTTTCAGGTTGGAGACTGAGTATTCTTGAAACTGTCACTGTGGAAGAAAAAGAGTTAAGAAATAAGCATATAGCACTTGTGAAAGTTCTCTGGTGTAAACACGGAATTGAGGAAGCTACGTGGGAAACCGAGGAAGCTATGCGAAAACAGTACCCTAACTTGTTTACTGGTAAGATTTTCGGGGATGAAAATCCCTAAAGGGGGGAGAGTTGTAACAGCCCAATTTCAAGTTTGATCGGAACGAGTGGTTTCAAGACCACTTAACTGAGTTAAAATATTATTTTTACTATTTTATTTTTGTCTACAGCATGATAGAGTTACTGTGTGAAAATTTCGTATAGAAATTTTACTATTTAAATAGTTAATTCGGTAAAAGGGACTAAATATCATAAAGCGATAAATATGAATTCTATTAGTAAAATGGCTTAATTGGCTATTGCTTTTAAAATAGAAGGCTTTAAGTTGATATTATTCCTTTATTAAAGATAGTAGACATTTATGTCAATATTTAGTATGATTTTTATAATGGTTTTTAAAGGTTATAATGGTAAATTAGATATTAAATTAGTTTTAATTAAAAAAAGCCATATTTTAGTTATATTTTCTTCTTCATGCCGATTGTAAGAAGAAAGAACCACCATTTTTCAAAGCTTACATTCGACCATGGCTTTCTAAGTGATTAAGGTACAGTTTTAACTCCGTTTTTAATGATTTTTATGTTTTTGAGCTCGTTGCATCTTGGTATAGCTAGTCTATACCTTAATTTCTAAAATTGTTGATGTTTTTGAAGATGCAATTGTTGAATACTTATGTATTTTGATGTTTCTTTCAAGATTATTGACAGTTGTTTATAGATATATAAGTTTTATAAAGTGATTTTTGATAAAATTGAGCTTTATGGATTGAAATGAAAAAATAAGAATTTTTGTGGTTAGAAATGTGATTAAGTGAAAGATATGGGCTTATATGGAGTATAGGAGTATTCGGCTATATACATGTACAATGAGATTTTGAGTATTTCTGGTGTTTTTGAATTAGGGACTAAAGTGTTAAAATGTGAAATACAAGGGCTATTTTGCACAATGGCTAAAATACATGTATTTGGACTAAATTGAATGTGTTAGTGAATAATTGAGTTAAATTTGTATTAATATAGATCAAGACAAACAAATCCCGGAACTTGATCGAGGGAAACAAAAAGTAGACGAGTAGATATAGAGAATACGAGTTAAATCGAAGTAAGTTCGTATAATTGGAATTTAATTATGTTTAAGATCGAAATTATTGTTTTGAATATTGAATGATTGTGTAAATGAAATAAAGGATAGAAATGCTTATTGATTATGTGTAAATTGATTACCGAGTATCGTTTGAACCGTAGAAAGTCGTAGGATACAAGTGACATGTCACTAGGGCTGCAGGTTGGTTGAGCTCCTGCATTCGTTGTGGACTCACCACAGCTTATGAGCTTACATGTTCAGCTTTCGGGCTTACCATTCAGCCTTCGGGCTTACATGTTCAGCCTTCGGGCTTACCGTTATCTGCTCAAGAGGAGCATACTGTACATGGCTCGAAAGAGCATATATGATGAATTGATAGATATACAGGTTTACATATATACACTTTGTGTGTATCACCCGAGTATCCCTTGATGTTTCCAAAGGTTCAACAAGCATTATACCGATGTGTAATATAAGAAACACATGTTACATGATTCATATGAAACTATATGATAAATGAGGTATAAGTTATGTAACGCCCCAATTTTTCGGGTTTTTGGCATGAATTTATTTCTGCATGACTGGTTGTGTTATATTGTTGTGTTGGGTGTTTTAGTGGGCCTTTGGAAGGCCCAATTTAAGTTAAAGCCTGGTGGAATTATTTTAAAGTTTATACTTAAAGGAGAAGGGGCTTTGACTAATTGGGCTTTTAAATAAATATTGGTAATTTAAGACACAAGGAAGCTTGTGTTAAAGTGGTAAGGTGGTGCCACTGAAAACACAAGGGGTGGCGTGTGAAGACCATGAAAGAGCTAAGGTTCAAATCCCTTTAGAAGGAAGTGTTGTTTTATTTTTATGCTTGTGCATGGTAAATGATGGAACTCAAGTTGAACTCTAGGGAGAAGTGTTTGAATGACTCATGGAATTAGGATGAGGAGTGATAAGGGGAGAAAATTTAGGAGTTGATTGGGGAACAAGAGTTGGCCGAATATGGGTCTCCTAGAGAGCAATTTCGGCTAGGGTCTATTGGTGTGTGCATAATCGGCAAGTAGAGAAGAAGTGTGTGTGCCGAATACTTCTTGGGTTCTTTTGGGGTTTAGTTTTCAACATTTTTGGTAGGTAAGTGCCGATTAGGTAAAGCTCTAGGGTGCTTACATTCTTTTCTTCTTTTCTCTCCTTCTTCCTTTATTCTAAAAGTCGAAAACGTAATTCACAAACCTCTTGTGCCAATTTTCTCAAAGAACCAAAGTCTTTCTTCTCTTTTTTTCTCAAGCCGAAGCTACTCTTTTCTTCTCCTCTTTCTTTTTTTTTCTTCTTAGCCTGAATCGACTCACTTGGAACCTCACTTAGCCAACTTCTCAAAAGTCAAAATCTTAAAAAGTTTAGTCCTTGTGCCGATTTCCCTTTGGTCGAATCTCTCCATTTGTTTTCTTCTCTTCTAGCTGAATCACCTATTCTTCTCTTTTCTATTTCTTTATTGATTTCTCTTGCATTCCCTAATAGTCGAACCCTCTTATCTATTTGCAAACATTTACCTTTTGGCCGAATACCTTAGACATCTTTTCACCTTCGGGTTTTGGGGTAGATCTATTAGAGATCGGGTTTTGATTTGGTGTAAGACGATTTCGGTGGTGGCTATTGGATCGAGCGGATTGTTGGGTAAGAACTTCAATCTTTTATTTTTTTAAGGTAAGGGGAAAGCTGAAACCCCCTAACTCTCTTGTGCTAATCGGTCTAAATTCTTTCTAAGGGGTAGATATTAGGCTCTGTTGATGCTAATGGAGTCTTATGGCTTTTTGTAAGGTGGATCTCGTGGAGGCTAGAGTGGTTGGCGATATCAAGGCGATCTAGATCTAGATCTAGTAGTTAGACTTCGGCGAGGTAAGTGTTGGTTATGCTTGAATGTTGTCGAATGGGTAAGACATTGTGGTGTTAAGTTTTATGGAATGATGGGTTAACAGTGTGATTAAAATGTCTATAGGTTAATCGCTCAAGGGATTCCAGCATATTTCACAAATAGGTGTGTAATTGACACCCTTTAGTAGACTAGATTGGCAAAAGCCGAAAAGTCAAAATGCCGAAATTCTGGCATTTCGAGGGCTTTTGAGTGTGTGAACGCTCTTGGGTCGATATGAAATTGAGAAAACAACAATAATGGATGGTAAGGTTATAGTGCACGTTTTTGTGCATTGGGGTGGTTTTAGGCCTCGAAGGGCCAAATTTGGGTCTAGTGGGCTTACGGGCCCATATGGGTGAAATCAAGCGGTAAGTACTCTCTGTTAAACTGGATGTTGAATCTGTTAAAACATGCATAGAATTTGGACTTAGTGGGCCACAATAGCTTGTGGGCCCCGTCGGGCCCATTAAGGGTTGTGGGGCCCGATGACTTCGTATTAATAAATTAGGCTAATGGAGTCGTTCGGGTGACGGTAGGTTTGTTAGTAGACTGTAATAAGCATGAAGCCCTAAAATTTGGCAAAATTACCCTAAAGGGTGAAAATTACTGTTTTACCCCTAGGTGCTAAATGACCATTTTACCCCTTGGGTTAAGTTAACTGATTTGCATGCTATTATATTTGCCATTCTGTATGCCATGTCATATATATTCTGATTGCATGGGTTGGGTTGTTTTTATGGAGGAAGTGCTAAAAGTGGCAATGCCACGTATACTGCTTAGAGGCTATGCCTCGTATTACTGTTCTGGTGGCTTGGCCATAATATCTGATTAAGTAGCTATGCTGCGACTGTGGTGTGTAGGGCTGGGTGGGTTGAGTTATTCCCTACATGGTGTGTAGGGCTGGTACGGGTGGTGTGTAGGGCTGGATTGGGCTTGGGCTTTGCATACATGCATAATACACTGATCTGTTACTGTAATGGGCCTAAGGCCCACACTGTTTTCTAGATAGGGCTAAGGCACAGTTATCACTGTATCTGAATAGGGTTTCAGTCCAGTCTGTGCTTGAACTGATCTCTGATGCTGGTTGGGTTAGCTTACACACTGAGTTGTCACAAACTCACCCCCAAGTAACCCCTAGCCATAGAGGACTTGGAGCTGCGAGGGATTCGGAGTGGCCATGTGATCTTCTGTTTGGTTTAGAGTTTCAAATTTATTTCTTTAAAGTTTTATTTCTATTTGGGTTTTAAATTGTAATAAGGCTGCTCTGTATTTATTTTCTTATTTTGGTTTTCACTTATTTACTTATTACTTGTTTAAAATGATAGACTAGTCTGCGTGAATTTTTATTTCAAATTAACAAACGGTTTCAAAACATACTCTACGTGACAAATGGTTAATTAATAATAACGAATCAATAATATGATCTTTTAAGTGAACATCATCAGTTAGTGGATAGGATTTTTAAACTAAATAACATTCTTACTCACATAAAGCATAATATGGTTTCACTAAAAGATTATTAAAAGAATACCGAAGCGTAATTGACTGTCCATGTGACACACCAGATTTGGCCATAACGTCTGGGCCAAGTTTAGGAAGTTACATGGATTATAAGTACAAGTATATGTTTACATGTGTTACATGATACAAGAATATGCTTACAAGATATATGTTACATGACTTATATGTTATATGAGATATATGATATGTATAAATGAATTGTTACATGATTACATGATTGTATGCTATATGAGTATAAGGTAAATGAATGGATTGATACATGAATTGTGGTTACATGGATGTTGTATATATGTTACATCTTTGAAATGGATAAATACATGGTTGTTACATGACTAACATGTGTATAATGGTTGAATAGGCATTGGGGATATATGACTTGGTTTGGTAATGTTTTTTATGTGTTAAATGCTGATTCGATAAGTTAAATTCTATATTATACAGGCTTACTAAGCTTTTAAAGCTTACTCTATTTATTTCCTATGTTTTATAGATTTCGGAAGCTAGCTTGATTCGGACAAAGTCAGAGATTGCCATCACACTATCCAAACAAGCTTTCAGTACTTTTGGATCTTTGTAAATGTTGCAAATATGGCATGTATAGGCTAGTTTATAAGTTGATGTATATGGCTATCTAAGTTAATGTATGTCGTTTGATTTTGGCATATGCTCAAGCTATGTGATATGGCTTGATTTTAGAAATGAATGTTTTGATATGAGGACTTTATATGACATGTCTTTTATATGTTATATATGTGTATTGATAATGATATTTTGGTGCATGCTTGAGGTAAATGTTTTGATTTGGTTGTTATGGAAATGTTTTACATTATTGCCTTGGATGAATGGCCATTTGGTATAATTTCGAGTAAATGATATGATGAGTTTCAACTTTGATTTAGTAAGTTGATATAGATGTTAGATTGGTTCATATGAGTACATGTTTGGATGATGCAAATTGGCATGAAATATGATTGTTTATGAATCGGTATAAATGTGTTTATTTTGGTTGATTTGGTTGCTCATTAAGTATATGAAATTGTTATGTAATTGATGTTTTAGGTAGATGACATAACGGGGTGCGAAAATGGCTTAAACCAAGCCTATTTCATGCCACACAGCCAGAGCACACGGGCGTGTGACTCGACTGTGTGACCCCTGCATCTTAGTTAAATTGGTCTAGATGCCACACGGGTTAGACACACGGGCGTCTCTTATACCTGTTGGCGCAAGTCAGTAGCTTCCAAATTTTCTCACGGCCTAGAAACACGGGCGTGTCTTGTGGTCATGTACTCAAGTCAGTATGTATGCCTTGTTTTCACACGGCCTATACACATGGGCGTGTCTAGCGACCGTGTGAGGCACACGGCTTGGGCACACGAATGTGTGACCCTTTTCCAAAAATTTTCTTAAGTTTTCTCATATCTTTTATATGTTATCAAATTGGTCCCTATTGTATGATTGAAGCTTTATATGTCTGTTTAAGCATGTTATGTTTATAAATGTTTAATATTGTTGATTTAAGAAAATAACCGTTGAAAGCTTAAAGTTTTACTATTCCGGTTTGAGTTACATGTTTGGGAATGCCCTTTACCTATTTCGGCGATGGTTACGAAATAGGGGTGTTACAAGAACTCCGACCTTCTGATCACTTATACATTATTCTATACTGTGATAGACCCATCATCTGATGCATATCTGTTTCCTCTACAAAATGCCATGCAACAAAATAACTCAAAAAGTGTTAACATTTGAAACATTCATAGCAAGTGTAATTCTATTGCACAAAAATTGCATCCACATATTAGCTACAGGAAATATGATTGCTTGAGTAAAGTTTGTTGGTAGTTTAGCATCTGTTCAATGGTTCAATTCACCCTTCGCTTAACTTAAGTGGTTTACAATCTTATCAATATCTATGTCGCTAAAATTAGTTAAGTCATTATTGTTGAAGAAATCAGTTTCATAATATGGAATATTGTAGAACTCACAAATTTCTTGAAGAGTAAAGTGCACCTCTTCTCCTGTCACTATTATGTCCTCCCAAATATCACCATGAGGTCTCTTAGACTCTTACTCCCTAAAAGATGCATAAAACTCTTGGACTACTAGGATAACAACGGCTTCTTTCGGGGTTATGCAAAAGACTCCTATCTATGATACCAAACTAGTGCCCAAATTTCTTTATTGACAATTATCGATGGTTCAAAACCCCTTTCTTGAATAAATGTCTTTCCTTGTAGTCCTAGAAAGTATTTTTTGACATTCGAGTTTTAAAATTTCAAAGGGTTTGTGAACACCAATGCTTCTCATTCATTAGTTCGTCTAGCTTTCTTAGGAGGCATGTTTATTAATATATTCAGCTAGAATAACTAATAATTAAGCAATACGTTTGAAAATGATAAATGCAATGTAACAGTAAAGTTCGAAAAGGAACCCTTAACCTTGTGATTTTGAATATTCGTATTCCTTTCAAGAATTTGTTGCAATTTCATTTTTGATGTGTAGCTTAGACCTGCATAAAAGAAGAACCAAATAGAAGAGAAAAGAAACAAATGCAACAAAAGTAGAAGGAAGAAAAGAAAAAGGAGAATATGGTTTTTTAAGTTGAAGAATTTGAGAGGTTTTTGAGTTTGTTTAGAGTTAGAAGGGGTTTAGGATAACTAGTATAGTGTTTTAGTTTAAAAGGAATGGGATTTTTAGGTTAGGAACCGGTTAAAATAAGGGTTTGGCCATCAAGTTAGCGTAATGGGTCTGGTCAACTTTGCAAAAATTTGTAGCGATGTCGTGACATAGGGGTTTTTGGACATAGAAATTAGGGCTACTGTCTTTGATGTTGAGACACAAAGCTACCTGTGTCGCGGCATCGACCTAATTTTTGAAATATTCTTACTCTAGACTTGGTGATGCCACATAGAGGTGACATATTGCGACATCGGTCCTATTTTGGCCTTCTTCTCTTGATTTCCAAGGTGTTTGGTACATACATATCCTACTTTTAAACAATTTAAAGAATATTAAATCCTAATATAAAGGACTAATGATGTACTTCCCCCCACACTTTAGAGCATACATTGCCCTTACTGTAAAATGATTAAGGCATAAATAAGAATACTTCCCTGAGAAGGTTGAATCCTTATTGTTGTATTGACATCGGGATTCATTTGCTCCAAGCAGACAGAAAGTACCAACAAGAAAATACTATGACAAGAAATATGAAATATGCAATATTAAAGGGAAAGAAATTAATAACTAAAATAAAATAAAATAAACAACTAAAGTAATAAAAGAAACAAAATAGAATTTAAAACAAGAAATAAAAGTTCTTTAAAAGTTGGGACAATTCGTGTTGCCACCATAGAAGAACCTCCAACTGGTTTTTGACACCTTGATCCGATGTTTGTTTTTCTGTCGATGTATATGAACTAGTCACTTTGGTCGATTCCAACGATTTTGCCTTATTTTTGACCACCATGACATCCACATTATGAGCCATTTTGTACCAAATGTGAGCCAACCCCAAATTGATTTCTAGGATATTCTTTTCTCGAGCTTTCTCCCTTCCATGCCACATGAAGTTTTGGTCACCCAAGCTTTATTGCCCTTTCAAGATGAGAATGAATCAAACTCATTGATCTCTTCGGCTGGCTCCTTCTCTACTATGGCAAGAAAATGTATTGGCTTTTCTACACTTTTGTTCATGATTGATTTAAGTTCCACATTACTGGTTACTTCTATTTTTACATTTATGGCTACATCTATTGTTATGCCAATTGGATCAGAAACCGATTTAACTATGTTCAATGCATCCCCATGATCTTTAATTATAAGCTTAGGTTGAATATCACCATGAATCTCATCATGGTTATTGATAGGACAAGGGTTCTCATGTTGTTAGACACGTCTGCTTTCCTTGGAGGCAATGCTTCAAATTTTTCTTGCATCATTTTTATCATTTGCGCCATTAAGTTTGACATGTTTGATAATACCTCAGAGTTGATTGTCTTCGTGGTTTCACATAAAGGCATCTCATATGAGTCACAGGAAGACTTGTCCGAATGTTTGAGCATATGATGATCTTTTTCAAGTAACTCATAAAGCTTAACAGTGAAACCATGTTGATGTTCAACTATATCAGTACCATGTTCATTACTCCACTGGTGCATTGAGGCTTCATTTCCACGTTGCTCATCACTACCATGAGCAATTTTTTATTTTCCATGATCTCCCATTCTTCATATACTCCATCTTCATATATTTCATCATCATAGTTCATTTCATCGTCAAATCGCATGTAACCAAATTCGTCTTTATGAATTTGTAACTAACTAGACAAGTATTCTTATCCCTCGAGGCATACACTAAAATCAACAAGGAGAATTAAAAAAGCTAGTAGAGTGAATTAAAAAATAACAAAACACAATTGTATCTATAGCTTAAAAGTTTCCTAATTTTCTTATAAAATGAAAATTAAAACTAATCTAATAGCGTTCCTTTTCAGAAGCTCCTCTATTCTTGTGTTCAAAGCCTTTGTCGTGGCTATTGTTTCCTTCTTCAAAGCCATCACCATGGCTTCAAGAGCATCGTTCCTCTCCATCAACTTATCCATATGTGAATTAAACAACTCATTTGCCTCATCCATAGTGGAATTGAGAGACATCTTTAGATAGTCTTTGGATTACTCTTTCCAGTTGTCTATGTGATCCTCAACCACATTGACTGACTCCTTTATGTCCTCTATGGATCCCTCGAGATTACCCATACATTCCTCAACAACTGACAAGATCTCCCTCAAAGGGACTGATTTTTTAACCCACTTCTGATCGAACTATTCTTTCGACATCCCAACGGTGCCTTCGTAACCAATAGTTTTGATACCACTTATCACGAGGCTAGATCTTAAGTCTCACGATCTGTGCAGCCTTAGATGATCCATTCATTCCAAACTTGCCTAAGTTAGCCTAAAAACCACAAGTTTGAATTCCTTTAGAATTCTTCCAAGGCACCAATTTGTATAGCGGAAGCAATTATGCTAAAAGAAGCCACAAAAGAACAACAGAAAGCCACAGAAAAGAATGCATGAAAGGTGTTTGGGTAAATGCCCTCAATATTCTTTTACTCTCAAGAATAATGAAATAATGAATACAATAGAGTGAAGTGAGTTACAAGTGAGGGGGAGGCCCTCTATTTATAGCTGAGCTCCCCAAAATCGGCAGTCAAGATCAAGTTACTTTGACGGACGAGATTAATTATATCCTGTAAATTATGGGATTTACAAGACATATCATAACAAATCTAATAAAATCTTTACAATAGATGATTCCTATCAATCTCTTAAGATTAGTTACCAAGATAGCCTACGTTGTTATATCTTTATCATTGGGCCACCGAGGTTTCAATCTAATAGGCATCTCCAATAGCTTATTGAATCGGGCTAGTTCTTATGGGCCAAATGATCCCCATCTAAACAATATACCTCTATTGGACGTATTTGGTGCGATGGTCATAGGCTTTGGACTGTTACACATGGCATTCTCCCTCACTATTCTCGCAACGCCCTCATTACGCCTTTCAAATGGCACTAAATTGATCCACCTTGGCCTCATCTTATGCCTTAGCTTTTCCCTTCTTTCAGAACTTTTGCCTCGGCTTACGTCGCCTTTTAACTCGATTCATCCCACTCGTTTGTACATCTTGATGGTAAGAAGTTACGTCTCTCTCTTACCAACATTCTAACTCGCTACGAACAGAATCCTCTTGATTCATAATTGATCATGATGAGATGAAGTAATAAAACTGATCATACTTGGAAACTAACTATTATCACGATAAAAAGGCAAGCGCACCTATCAAATAGTAATATAGCTAGTGGCAAGACTGGAATTTCGAATCTAAGGAACTAAAAGTACTAGTAATAACTTCCTTCCTATTATCTAACCTAAAAATAAAGAGGTGGTTTGTCTAAACTAATTAACTCTAAACTAAACTAAAGAAACGACAAAGAGTAAATTGAGAGATTGCTTTTGGGAAAAACTAATTGATGAGGGCAATACCTAAGGAAGAATCCACCTAGACTTCACTTGTTATCTAACTTTGAACCAGATGATTTCTTCATTTGATTTGATCTATAGAGATCCCTAAATTATGTTGATACCTCCGTCGAGGATAAGAACAACTAATCCTAAGTTGATTAACCGAGATCTCTTTCTAATTAAAACCCTTAGTCTTGCATTAACTCGATCTATGGCTCCCCATATTAGATTTGACTCTAATCTGATAGATTTTAGTCGTCCTATGTCTAGGATTGCGATCAACTCCGCTTAATTGTGTTGGATCTACTCCTATGCAGGGACTTTTGCTCCTCTACATAAGCACATTCGACTTAAATCAATATCTCGAAAATATCAAATTAAGAATTAAAAACACAATTAAGAACAAATCAAATATTTATCACACAGTTCAGATAACAATAACAAGATCTGTCTTAGGTTTCTTCCCCCTTAGATATTTGGGGTTTAGTTCATGTTTATAAAAAGAAACATCTCTGAATATATAAAATAACAAAACATAAGAAAACCCAAAACTCCTGAAAGGATAGAAGGGAGATCTTCTGTCTTGATGTAGATCCTGGCTTCTGAAATGGATCAATCAGTTTTTCTTCGAGTAATTCCCTGCCATTAACTCCCAGTCTCAGCGGGAATAATGTCCCTTCTCCTGTACTCCCTTGTAGTTGCCTCCTAGGGTCTTTATATAGAGTTTAGAATGTCTTTCTTAGTCCCTAAGTAGCCTTTTCTGAGTGAAATTGAACTTCCTCACGATAGGGAAATGCCCGTGTGCCACGCTCGTGTGAGTTGACTTTGGGCCGTGCTCGAGCCTGTTAATGTGGCACAGCCGTGTGACATGCCCATGTGATGAACCTCCAAGCCGTGTTGTTTTCACACCTTGGCCCATTTTCTCTGTTTTCGGCTCGTTTCTTGTTCTTTTCACTCTCCTAAGCTCACCTAAGTATAAAACATGAAATAAAAGGATTAGGAGCACTAAATTCCACAAATACAATGATAATTCATCTAGAAATTAGGCTAAGCATGAGGTAAAAATATGTATAATTTACGGTTTATCAATAATACTTGGCTTCGAATTGCCCACAGTCCTCGGCCTCCTTCCTTAAGAACTTCGAAAGGGCATTTACATTCTTTCCAAGTCAATAAGTTAGAATGCAAAACACTATCAGAGTGTTCAAAATGAACCTTTTTCATTACATTTACTCGGGTCAACTATCCAACTTGCATCACCACTTTCCCAAATCTTGATGCACACCCCACCTTTCTCATAGGTGGTAGCTCCTCCGATGTGTTAACAAAAATGAATCTCACTAATCCTAGCTTCAAAATTTACATCGCGGCTTCTTCCTTTGAGTCTGATGCCAAACTCACCTCTTCCATGGGTGAAAGCCTTGCCAATGACTTGGTCAACTCATCGCTTTACTCGAATTGAGTCTTATTGGTCCCAACTTTACTGTTTTCATTGCAAGTTTTCCCCTAATTCGATGATGAACTCACATCTTCCTTGTGTGGAATCCCCTCTGATAACCCAACAAGCTTCGATGTTGCCTTTTCTTTGACCACGACTGACTTGGATTACTTTGGATAGCAACTCATACGGACTACAGCACAAGAAGCACTTTACTCACTTCTTTTTGCTCTTCTTTTCCCTCTTGGCTTTGACTTTTCCCTTGCTCGAACCAGGCTTCTTTGGCTTTTTGTCTGCTTCATTGTCCCCTTCGATGATACACTTTTTTGGACACTTCTGCAACCTATGCAGACCATGACATAAGAAGCGCTCTACTGGCTTCTTCTCGCTTTAAGCGTCCTTGGCCTCGACATCTCTTGTGCTCAAACCAAGTCTCAAGGCCTTACCTACCGACTTCTCCTTCTTAGAATGTGCGAATTTCTTTAGAAATTTCTTTAACATATGTGGATCATTGCAAAGAAAGCATTTCAACTTGTTCCTCTTTTTCCTAACTTTTGGTTTCCTATTACTACTATTTTCGTTGTTGCCATTGCCATCATTATCTTACTTGTGATCCTTTTCATATACGCCCCTTTCCTCAGACTTGGAAGACTCAAGCTTATCTTTCCCTAGATCAAGCTTGACTACAGACTTTGCTACCGTCTTGGCTTCGGGACATACTCGCAATTGAGTGTTGCACTTGACACTCCTTCCCCCATTGTAACACCCCAACCCGTATCCATCATTAGAATAGAGTCACGAGGTATTACCGGAGTTTATAAAACTTTTTTTTTTTTGGGACAATTCATAATCTTGAACATGTATAATTATCAGGTATGTTTCATATATATGTATATTTTCCATGTCATATCTTTAAAATATCAAATAAATATCGTTTTCGTGTATTTCAAGTTCAATTTCATGATTATTGTTTCGTGCTCAAATTATTTCCATGTCAGAGCTTTATTCATTAAGTCATTCAAAATTTCATCGTCAAACAATTAATATTATTAAAGTATACGAATCTATAATCATGGAAGCATATGTTCATCAATAAATTCCATGTACAAGTATCATCATCTTATATTTCCATATATCCAATATCACTATCATTTTTTTTTTCATGTACTTCAGGAATATATGTACAAATCTTTTTATATACATATTTCCTTTTCTGGTCAGGATTCTTACCTTCTGAATTTATCGGAATATCGATAGTTAAAATCATATAGTATACTTAAAATATGCAAATCTGTAATCCATCAATTCACATTTACCCTTTTTAGCTATGTGTTTACCATCTTCTATATTTATCCCGTTGAATTTCTCGGAATTTCGATGGATTTTTAGGGGTACACTTTAGTGTACAAATCCGGGTCCGTCAATTCATATGCATGTGTTGCCATGGTATCTTTCAACCATGGTCTTATTCATTGCCATGGTATCTTTCAACCATGGTCTTACACATTTCATTTCAGTAAGCACACTCCCGCGAACCTCATCCTTACAGTGGGATTACCAGTCCAGGCTAAATCCCCTGTAATATAAACTCATAGAGTATTGTCGGGATTACCAGTCCAGGCTAAATCCCCTGCAACGACAATTACTCTGATGAGCTTGGATCTGAATTACCAGTCCAGGCTAAATTCAGACCCTAATTTGGATTACCCGTCCGGGCTAAATCCATTTTCCACGTATTCTTCGGGAGGGCTTTATCAAGATAGGATCACCCGTCCGGGCTAGATCCTTTTTACCGTCAATTCCTTTTCAGAGATCCATCGAATTTTCCTTTCATTCAACCGGGATTTCTTCCACTTTTTATCAAATATATCAATGTTCCATAAATTTTCATACAATGACATTCAATTCATGTTCACATCAATAACATACACTTAAGCATTTAAGAATATAATTCAAGTTACACGAACTTACCTCGTTGCTTGTTCGTGTTTATAAGTTCATTAATCCGATTTCTTTTCTTTTCCACGTTCAAGTCTCGCATTTGAGTCATTCGGAACTTTACAAATAAATTTGACCATTGTTTTCATTCATTTCATATTCTAATACATTCAATTAATGCTCTGGACAAAATTACCATTTTACCCTTAAACTTTTAATTAATGACGATTTTACCCTTAGGCTCAGAAAAATAAATTCTTGCGATTTAATCCTTATTTCTAGCCGTTGTCATCATACATATTAATGAGAGCCCATAAATTCTATAAAATACCAAAATTTTCCATAATTTCAACACTTTTCAATTTAATCCTTAAAACATGTTTTCCCCCGATCTTGAACTAAATTAGCAATTTTCATTTAAAATTTTCAATTTAAATAATAAGATAATCCATTTCACGTAATTTGATCATTTCTAACATTTTTACAAAATTACCCATAAAGTTTTACTTTTATTCGATTTAGTCCTTGGGCTTAAAACATACAAATTAGTCATGCTAACTGAGTATTCATACATATTTTCCTCCTCCTCCTCTCCATTCCACATCCTTAATTTATATAATATGCTTATAAGTAACATTATCAATAATTTCACTATTTACTTATATGTGAACATTCAAGCTATCCACCTGCGTCATAGTCACTTAATTATTTATATCTTGAGCTATAGAACTAAAAATTAAGATCCGTTAATTTTCCCTGAAACTAGACTCACATATCTTCTTGCCATAAAATTTTCAGAATTTTTGGTTTAGCCAATAAGTACAGTTTATTCTTTAAAGTTACCCCTGTTCTGCTGTATAACTGTTCCGACCTTTCCTCACTAAAATTTAATTATCTCCTTGTACGGGACTCGGATAATGTTCCCGCTTATTTCTATTGAAAATATACTCATTAAGGATTCCAAACACATAAATTTAAGTCCCTAATTATTTTTATACAATTTTTGGTGATTTTCCAAATTCAAAACATAGGATCCCGAAATCATTCTGAACCAGTCTCACAAAAATATAAATATCTCAGAATACAGAATTCATTTACTTGTTCTGTTTCTTTTATATGAAAATAGACTCAACAAGCTTTAATTTCATATCTTATTCAACTTCTAATTCAGTTTCTACCATTTTTGGTGATTTTTCAAATTTAGCTTACTGCTGCTGTGCAAAACTGTTTTAGTGCAAGATATTCATTATTAAGTTTATATCACCCTTATTTTCTTTCTCTACACCATTTCCCATCACTTTATCTTATTTTCTCTTCACTACCATATCAAGAACATAGAATCATATATAATAAAACTCTATATTAACATCATTTACATGCTTTTTTAATAATATTAAACTTAAAAATACATGGGAATCTTGATGTTCTTACCTTGTTTTATTGTTTCCAAACTTTAACTTCACTTTCTCTCTCCTCCAGCTTCTATTTCTTGAATCCAACTTGATATTCCAACTCCTCATAATCTCCTTAACATTTTTCTCCTTCGGTAGCTATGGAAATACTTTTGATTTCTAAGTGAAAATGGTGAATTTTTTGTGGAAGGACCAAATTGTAAAGAAATGAAAGTTTCTTTCTTCCTTTTTTTCTCTCCATACGTTGGGTGCATGGAATGGATGGTATGTTCTCTCTCTTCTTCCTTTTTTTTCCACACACACACACACACACATATATACTAAATAAAATATTAAAATATTAAAATATCTTATTAAAATATTAATAAAGTAATATTTATCTTATTAAATAATTATAAATATCATCACACCATCATTACCTTCTAGATTTCTCCCTCCTTCTAATTGACCATTTTGCCCTTCATGATATTTTAAAATTCCATCCTTGAGTCATCACTTAATTTGGTAAAATTGCGATTTAGTCCCTCATAATTCTTTCTTCTATTCAATTTGGCCCTAATTCATCCATTTTCCTTAGTTTCTAGATTGTTCCATCCTTAAAATATTTGCACTACTGGTCCTTCAACTTTTCCATATTTACACTTTAACCCATTAAATTTTTAGTATTTACTCTTGGGCCACAAAACTTTTCTCACTTTTACGATTTAGTCCTTTCTTGGATTAATACATCATAACCACTTCCTGCATAGATTTTATTGATATAGCTCAAAATTTCTCTTTTTATTTCTTTATTTCAATATATCAATGATAGAAATTTTCGAGATATTACATTTCTCTCCCCCTTAAATAAATTTCGTCCTCGAAATTTCATTATTATTATTATTTTTTTCTTTTGATCATGGACTTCATTATCTCTATAATTCTATGGTTCCTTTCTGCATATACTTATCTAGTTTATCATTTATATCTATTCTCTATATTTAATACGTGTAATATATTTCAAAATTCACTATTCATCAATCACTCGTAATTCACTAATAATCTTTATCATATACTTCATATATCACTTTTATATATTTAGTAATTTAGTTATCAGCACAATATTTCTTGTAGCAATCATATTTTTCTTTTAATAACACAAACAATATAACAATCATTATCGTCATGTATCATAAAATATTTATTCATTCTTTTATGGATTCCGATTCATCATGCTCAATTCTTTTTTTCTCTTTTTTTTTTCTTTTTACTCATATTCTTGAGTATTGCTTTCAGTATTATCAGAATTAACTCGGTTGTGAAAGTATCTTTATAAGTTTCATCAGAGTCGAGAGGTACTATATTATCACAGCTATATAATGGCATGTCTTTTTGAACTTCACATATGCTATGTTCGGTCCGAGAACCGACTAAACCGTAGCTCTGATACCACTAATGTAACACCCCAACCCGTATCCATCATTAGAATAGAGTCACGAGGTATTACCGGAGTTTATAAAACTTTTTTTTTTTTTCGGGGACAATTCATAATCTTGAACATGTATAATTATCAGGTATGTTTCATATATATGTATATTTTCCATGTCATATTTTTAAAATATCAAATAAATATCGTTTTCGTGTATTTCAAGTTCAATTTCATGATTATTGTTTCGTGCTCAAATTATTTCCATGTCAGAGCTTTATTCATTAAGTCATTCAAAATTTCATCGTCAAACAATTAATATTATTAAAGTATACGAATCTATAATCATGGAAGCATATGTTCATCAATAAATTCCATGTACAAGTATCATCATCTTATATTTCCATATATCCAATATCACTATCATTTTTTTTTTCATGTACTTCAGGAATATATGTACAAATCTTTTTATATACATATTTCCTTTTCTGGTCAGGATTCTTACCTTCTGAATTTATCGGAATATCGATAGTTAAAATCATATAGTATACTTAAAATATGCAAATATGTAATCCATCAATTCACATTTACCCTTTTTAGCTATGTGTTTACCATCTTCTATATTTATCCCGTTGAATTTCTCGGAATTTCGATGGATTTTTAGGGGTACACTTTAGTGTACAAATCCGGGTCCGTCAATTCATATGCATGTGTTGCCATGGTATCTTTCAACCATGGTCTTATTCATTGCCATGGTATCTTTCAACCATGGTCTTACACATTTCATTTCAGTAAGCACACTCCCGCGAACCTCATCCTTACAGTGGGATTACCAGTCCAGGCTAAATCCCCTGTAATATAAACTCATAGAGTATTGTCGGGATTACCAGTCCAGGCTAAATCCCCTGCAACGACAATTACTCTGATGAGCTTGGATCTGAATTACCAGTCCAGGCTAAATTCAGACCCTAATTTGGATTACCCGTCCGGGCTAAATCCATTTTCCACGTATTCTTCGGGAGGGCTATATCAAGATAGGATCACCCGTCCGGGCTAGATCCTTTTTACCGTCAATTCCTTTTCAGAGATCCATCGAATTTTCCTTTCATTCAACAGGGATTTCTTCCACTTTTTATCAAATATATCAATGTTCCATAAATTTTCATACAATGACATTCAATTCATGTTCACATCAATAACATACACTTAAGCATTTAAGAATATAATTCAAGTTACACGAACTTACCTCGTTGCTTGTTCGTGTTTATAAGTTCATTAATCCGATTTCTTTTCTTTTCCACGTTCAAGTCTCGCATTTGAGTCATTCGGAACTTTACAAATAAATTTGACCATTGTTTTCATTCATTCCATATTCTAATACATTCAATTAATGCTCTGGACAAAATTACCATTTTACCCTTAAACTTTTAATTAATGACGATTTTACCCTTAGGCTCAGAAAAATAAATTCTTGCGATTTAATCCTTATTTCTAGCCGTTGTCATCATACATATTAATGAGAGCCCATAAATTCTATAAAATACCAAAATTTTCCATAATTTCAACACTTTTCAATTTAATCCTTAAAACATGTTTTCCCCCGATCTTGAACTAAATTAGCAATTTTCATTTAAAATTTTCAATTTAAATAATAAGATAATCCATTTCACGTAATTTGATCATTTCTAACATTTTTACAAAATTACCCATAAAGTTTTACTTTTATTCGATTTAGTCCTTGGGCTTAAAACATACAAATTAGTCATGCTAACTGAGTATTCATACATATTTTCCTCCTCCTCCTCTCCATTCCACATCCTTAATTTATATAATATGCTTATAAGTAACATTATCAATAATTTCACTATTTACTTATATGTGAACATTCAAGCTATCCACCTGCGTCATAGTCACTTAATTATTTATATCTTGAGCTATAGAACTAAAAATTAAGATCCGTTAATTTTCCCTGAAACTAGACTCACATATCTTCTTGCCATAAAATTTTCAGAATTTTTGGTTTAGCCAATAAGTACAGTTTATTCTTTAAAGTTACCCCTGTTCTGCTGTATAACTGTTCCGACCTTTCCTCACTAAAATTTAATTATCTCCTTGTACGGGACTCGGATAATGTTCCCGCTTATTTCTATTGAAAATATACTCATTAAGGATTCCAAACACATAAATTTAAGTCCCTAATTATTTTTATACAATTTTTGGTGATTTTCCAAATTCAAAACATAGGATCCCGAAATCATTCTGAACCAGTCTCACAAAAATATAAATATCTCAGAATACAGAATTCATTTACTTGTTCTGTTTCTTTTATATGAAAATAGACTCAACAAGCTTTAATTTCATATCTTATTCAACTTCTAATTCAGTTTCTACCATTTTTGGTGATTTTTCAAATTTAGCTTACTGCTGCTGTGCAAAACTGTTTTAGTGCAAGATATTCATTATTAAGTTTATATCACCCTTATTTTCTTTCTCTACACCATTTCCCATCACTTTATCTTATTTTCTCTTCACTACCATATCAAGAACATAGAATCATATATAATAAAACTCTATATTAACATCATTTACATGCTTTTTTAATAATATTAAACTTAAAAATACATGGGAATCTTGATGTTCTTACCTTGTTTTATTGTTTCCAAACTTTAACTTCACTTTCTCTCTCCTCCAGCTTCTATTTCTTGAATCCAACTTGATATTCCAACTCCTCATAATCTCCTTAACATTTTTCTCCTTTGGTAGCTATGGAAATACTTTTGATTTCTAAGTGAAAATGGTGAATTTTTTGTGGAAGGACCAAATTGTAAAGAAATGAAAGTTTCTTTCTTCCTTTTTTTCTCTCCATACGTTGGGTGCATGGAATGGATGGTATGTTCTCTCTCTTCTTCCTTTTTTTTCCACACACACACACACACACATATATATACTAAATAAAATATTAAAATATTAAAATATCTTATTAAAATATTAATAAAGTAATATTTATCTTATTAAATAATTATAAATATCATCACACCATCATTACCTTCTAGATTTCTCCCTCCTTCTAATTGACCATTTTGCCCTTCATGATATTTTAAAATTCCATCCTTGAGTCATCACTTAATTTGGTAAAATTGCGATTTAGTCCCTCATAATTCTTTCTTCTATTCAATTTGGCCCTAATTCATCCATTTTCCTTAGTTTCTAGATTGTTCCATCCTTAAAATATTTGCACTACTGGTCCTTCAACTTTTCCATATTTACACTTTAACCCATTAAATTTTTAGTATTTACTCTTGGGCCACAAAACTTTTCTCACTTTTACGATTTAGTCCTTTCTTGGATTAATACATCATAACCACTTCCTGCATAGATTTTATTGATATAGCTCAAAATTTCTCTTTTTATTTCTTTATTTCAATATATCAATGATAGAAATTTTCGAGATATTACACCCATAGTTGCTCGACATAAGGCCAGTTCTCTCTCGAGCTCCTTTATTATTGTGTTCAAAGCCTTTTTTGTGGCCATTATTTTTGTAACGCCGTGAATTTGGGCCTAATAGTAATGAGCCTTGTGCATAGGAGCTGCTAGGAGGCTACACATAAAAGTTTATGTGTGCAAGAATTATTGTAAATGAAAGCTTGTTTCAGTGGATTAAGGGCCTTGAGAAGTGTTAGAGAAGTCCTAGGTTCAAACCTGGGCTTTGGCAAAAATTTTGGTTTTAAGTGAATAAAACCCTGGATGTTAGTATGTAGACTTTAAGAATATTTTTGGGTAAAGTGTGACATAAGAATAGGTCTGCTGGTTTGGTGGTTAAGTGGAGTGTAAATAAGTTGGAGGTCTGGAGTTTGATTACTTGCGCAAATAAGGTTTTCGAAAGACACTTCAATGTAATACGCTAGATTCAGGTTTAACTTCTAGGCTGGGTTTGGGGTGTTACATTTAGTGGTATCAGAGCCCCATTACAAAACTCGATTATGGAATGGGTCTATAAGATTGAATTTCTTAAAATTAAAAAAATTATTTTAAAGGTTTGAAAAGATTTGAAGTTTTGAAATGTTGTACTAAATGTTTTCTCGAAAGTGTGGTATATCGAGTCTCTGGCACCGAATCCGTAAGTCTCTAATGATATTAGACTATGTTTAAAATTAGGTTTTTTTTAATTTATTTTGTGTCTGCTCTGGAAGTGTAGATTCTTAAGCTAGCAATAGTACCGTGATGGATTCCAAAGGCAAGCTAGGTCGCGAGGAGCTGCCCATTTCCCTGGAACATGAGATTGTTTAGGAGACAGAGGTCAAGGTAAGTCTGCCAACTTCGAGTAGCGATAACCCAGAGCTGGGTATTGAGTCACTGACCCAGTTGGTTAAGGAAGTGCTCGAAGAGGTGTTTGAGGCTAGAGTTAAGGCGAGTGGTGAAGCACTTCAGGCTAGGTGTCTGGAGTGTAGCAAGAAAAGGGATCGCAGTCCATTGAAGTGAGAGCCTTGTTCAGTGAAACTTGTTAAGACGCGTCCAAACTTTTCGACTTGCGAGCACAGCAAAAGACGACATCCGGTCAAATACCGGAGGAAGACTGGAGCATGTCTCAGATGTGGATCTAGGGAGCATCATGTTTAGGATTGCACAATCCCTTTTAACCCAGGTGTGTTCTTGTTTGGATGTGATGTTTTATTATAAGAATTGTATGTATTAGTGACAAGTATCTATCTGCTTAAGTGTATTAATGTTATTAGGATTAGAGTGTGCAGCTGTAGCGTAGTGGTGTAGTTGTTACATAACTACCCTGCTAGTGGAAAATTTTGAGGAAAAGATTTTGTTAAGGGGGTAGAGTTGTAACACCCTAAATTTGAGCCTAGTAGTAATGGGCCTTGTACATGGGAGCCGCTAGGAGGCTACACATAAAAGTTTATGTGTGTAAGAATTGTTGTAAATGAAGGCTTTTTTCAGTGGATTAAGGGCCCTGAGAAGTGTTGGAGAAGTCCTGGTTTCAAACCTGGGCTTTGGCAAAAATTTTGGTTTTAAGTGAATAAAACCCTAGATGTTAGTATGTAGACTTTAAGAATATTTTTGGGTAAAGTGTGACACAAGAATAGGCCTGCTGGTCTGGTGGTTAAGTGGAGTGTAAATAAGTTGGAGGTCTGGAGTTCGAGTACTTGCGCAAATAAGGTTTTCGAAAAACACTTCGATGTAACACGCCAGATTCAGGTCTAACTTCTAGGCCAAATTTGGGGTATTACAGTTTCCTCATTCAAAGCCATCACCATGTCCTAAAGAGCATCATTCCTCTCCATCAACTTATCCTTGTGTGAATTAAACAACATATTTACCTCATCCATAGTTTAATTGAGAGACATCTTCACATAGTCTCTGGAGTACTCCTTCCAATTGTCTGTGCGATCCTTAATGACATTGAGTGACTCCTTTACGACCTCTATAGATCCCTCGAGTTTACCTAACAAGTCTCCCTCAAAGGGATTGATTTTTTGGCCCACTTTTGATCGAACTCTTCTTTTTACATCCCAACGGTGCCTTCATAACCAATAGTTCTGATACCACTTGTCATGGGGCTAGATCTTTCATCTTGTGATTCGTACAGCCTTAGACAATTCGTTCATTCTAAACTCACCTAAGTCAGCCTAAAAACCACAAGTGAGGATTCCTTTAGAATCCCTCCAAGGAAACAATTTGTATAACGAAAGAAATTATGCCAAAAGAAGCCCCAAAAGAATAACAGAAAGCCACAAAAAAGAACACACGAGAGCTGTTTAAGTAAATGCTCTCAATATTCTATTACTCTCAAGAATAATGAAACAATGAATACAATAGAGTGAAGTGAGTTAAAAGTGTGGGGGAGGCTCTCTATTCATAGTCATGCTCCCCCAAAACTGACTGTCAAGATCAAGTTACATCGACAGACGAGATTAATCATATTGTAACACCCCTGACCCGGCCCAGACGTTATGGCCATGTCCGGTGTGCCACATCACCTAGACTATGCTACGCCGTCCTATGTACTAAGTCTGATGTTCGAGATTTTTGAAAAGTAATATTTGTTCTTCTTGAAATTCCCAATTTGATTACTATTCGACCTAATCTCTATCTCATTTGTGAATTGTTTCATTTTAGTCTTATCATCATTCTTAGTTTTTAGTAAAGTCCGGTTGTTTAAGAAAATATTGATTTAATTTTCAAAAACAGTGTATGTTCAAGTTTGAAATAAAACCGTAAAGAAATCCCAAATAACAGTTATAGCGGCCTTATTACAACCCATATCAAAGTAAAAACCAATACGAAATATTTAAGTTAAACCAAGAAAGTTCAGTCCTCGTGGCCACTCTGAATCCCTCCCAGCGTCCAAGTCACAATCTAGGGCTCACCTGTAAGGATGGCAAGAGAGGGGTGAGTTTGGGAAAACTCAGTGTGTGCAGAACCCATCCAAAGCCCAAATTGGCTCAAGCCCACTGGGCCTAAACCCTAACCAGTCTCGGTCAGATACTGGGCCAAAGCCCTATTCAGATAGCAGTAAACTGGGCCAAGGCCCTATAACAGATACTGGGCCGAAGCCCTATTCAGATAACGGATTGGCCCATAGGCCCATAATAGTACAGTACAGTAATGCAGTATAAATGCAAACCCAATTGGGGAGACTACTCAACCCACCAACCGCTACACACCACCCGTACCAACCAACACACCATGTGGGGAATAACTCGACCCACCCAGCCCACACACCACAGTCGCAGCATGGCTGCTCAGATAAACAGTACACGAGGCAAAGCCCCTTTCAGAAACAGTACGAGGCATAGCCCCTTTTCAGTAACGTGGCTGTGCCACTCACACTTCCTCCATTATCAAAACCCAACCCATGCATTAGATACATATCATGGCATACAATAACAGTAACAGTCATGTCAAACAGTACAGTCAATTTTTGCCCTAGGTAATTTTCTACCTAGGGGCAAAACAGTAATTTCTTACCCTAAGGGTATTTCAGTAATTTTGCTCTCATGTTACAGATTTTATGCTTATTACAGTATTTATTAATCACATAGTTGTCACAGAAGTCCGGTTAACTCAGTTTTTCAGTCTTAGCATTCAAGCCCTAAAACCCCTAATGAGCCCTATTACGTCGATTGGCCCATTAGGCCCATTTAGTCCCAATTTCATAATCAGTTATCTTGTTTTAACTGTTTTCACGCCTACAGTTCATAATATCACCTTTAAACCCATTTTTACTCACATGGACCCAAATCGCCCATTGGGCCCATATTTGGCCCACCGAGGCCCAACTAACCATAATGTCTAAAATTTAGCAGTCAACACGCCTAACAGTGCCGATTCCATAACTAACCCTCTCCTACTAACTTGAGAACGTTCGTACGCTCACAAGCTCTCGAAATACCGAAACTTCGGCATTTCGGCTTTTCGACTTTTGCCGATTTGCGCATTGAAGGGCGTTCGAAACACACACCTGTTTTGCAGTTTCTCCTACGAGATCTCCTATGCGTTAATCCCTACAATCCAATACTTAATTGATTAGACCATACCAACACTTAATCTGAATTGAAAACTTACCCAAAGCCTTACTTACACATTCGGCCAACACTTCCAATGGCCTTAATGTTCTTACCTTGCCGATTTAAATCCCTTTAGATCTAGATCTGATGTTCCAATGTCTTCAACTCCTTGTTTGATCACCTTCTTCTCTAACTAACACACAAAAAGAACAAAGAAAACACCACTTGATTTACCAAAAGTCCAAAACGACAAAATCCTTAACTTTAGGGACTTTCGGCTTTTCCAAACATGAAATATCGAACAGATCTGAATGATTAAACTCTTACCAACGATTTCTCTTCAGTTCCTATGCAGATCTGATGTAAATCTGACCCTTAAACGTCAGTAGAAACCTTATCTCTGAGATTTGTAATTTCGGCTATCTCCCTACAACTATGGTGATTTCGGCTTTTTAATAAGAGAAGAAGATGGCGTTTTGGCTGTAGCTTTTGGGTGATGGTGTCGACAATGGTGTGATTAAAGGGAGTGTAGTAATCGGCCACAATAGGTGAAAGAAACAGAGGTGATTCGGCTTACAAGAAATCGGCAAGAAAGGAAGCAGTTTTCGGGATTTCTGGCACTTTGAGCAATCGGTTATGGTTGATTTTAAGAAGAATGGAAGCAAAAGAAAGAGTGGATCTATGCAAGATAGGTATTCGGCTAGGGAAGAGATCAAAGGGAAGAAGAAAAATGAAAAAAAAACAATGGTGGAGATGGGGAAGGAGAAATCGGCTATGAACTTTCCAAGGAGGCAACTCTTGGCTTTTCTGACAGTAGAAGAGAGGAAAAAACCCTAAGGTGGCTAACCCTAATTGTCATGACAACAAAAAGAAAATAATATAACCCTAGCATTCCCTCTAAAGCAATCGGCCCAAGTCCTTAAAGCCCCTTGCCGAAATTCACCTAAGTTAGGCTCATGCTTGAAAATTAAAAAGAACTCCACGCATACCTTGCATCTCGAACCCTTGTCCTTGATCATTCATTTAGGCGCCACTTTTTAGGAGCTTAGTGGCTCCACCTTGCCACTTTACCAAGAGCTCACTTGTGACATCTTTTACACGGTTTTTCTTAAAAGCCCACTTAACCAAGTCCCCTTTCACTTGAAAATCCAACTTAATATTTTACCGGGTTTTGACTTAAGCTTGGACCTTCTATAGACCCATTAACACATGTACATACATTATCAACCTTTAGAACACCAAAATTTTAAAAATTTCACTAAAATTCACAAAACCCGAAAAATCCCGAAAATCAGGGCATTACAACTCTACCCTCCTTAAAGAAATTTCGTCCACGAAATTTACCTGATCCAAATAACTGAGGGTATTGTTGACGCATAGTCTCCTCTGGCTCCCAAGTAGCTTCTTCTCTACCATGATTACGCCATAGCACCTTTACCAAAGGAACAGACTTCCTCCTTAAGACTTTGACATCACGATCTAAGATCTCCACAGGTTCCTCCTCGAAAGTCAAATCGGCATTTACTGTAATCTCCTCTACTGGTACAATATGCGAAGGGTCGATCGATACCGTCTTAGCATAGACACGTGAAAAACGTCATGGATACGATCTAACTCTGGTGGCAACTCCAACTGATAGGCTACTGGCCCAATCCGCTTAAGAATCCGATAAGGCCCAATAAACCGCGGACTTAGCTTGCCCTTTTTACCAAATCTCAAGATCTTCTTCCACGGCGACACCTTTAGGAACGCCATATCCCCAACAGTGAACTCAATCTCCTTACGCTTAAGGTCAGCATATGACTTCTACCGATCAGACGCCTCCTTTAACCGATCTCGAATCAGCTTAACTTTACTTTCGGTATCTGCTACCAACTCTGGTCCAAGAACTCTACGTTCTCCCAATTCTGTCCAACAAGTAGGAGTGCGACATCTCCGTCCATAAAGTGCCTCATATGGAGCCATCTGAATACTTGCTTGATAACTGTTGTTGTATGCAAATTCTGCCAACGGTAAATAATCTTCCCAACTACCACGAAAATCAATGATACATCCTCTTAACATGTCTTCCAACACTTGAATGACCCTTTCAGACTGACCATCTGTCTGAGGGTGAAATGCAGTACTGAAGTCCAATCGCGTACCTAACGCCTCATGCAACTTCTTCCAGAATCGAGATGTAAATCTAGGATCTCGATCAGAAATTATCGAAACTGGCACCCCATGCAAACGCACTATCTCTGCTACATACAGCTCGGCCAACTTCTGAAGTGAGTAATCAGTTCTAACTGGTATAAAATGAGCAGACTTCGTCAATCTATCCAAAACTACCCAAACAGAGTCCTTCTTTGAAGGTGTCAAAGGCAAGCCACTCACAAAATCCATCGTTACTCTTTCCCATTTCCACTGCGGAATCTTTACTGGCTGCAACAATCCAGACGGCAGTTGGTGCTCAGCTTTAACTTGCTGGCACGTCAAACATTTCCCAACGAAATCAGTCACCTCTCGCTTAAGTCCAGGCCACCAGTACCCTTCTCGCAAATCCCTATACAACTTATTACCTCCAGGGTGCATAGCATAGGCTCCACCATGAGCCTCACTCAATATCAACTTCCTCAAGTCCGAATCCTTAGGAATACAGACTTTTCCTCGAAAGCATAGGACTCCATCAGAATTCAGTCCAAAATCCTCACTCTTACCCTCCTTGACTTGTTGAAATCGAGGAGTCAACGAATCATCCTTCCACTGCAATTCTTTAATCCTCTCGGTCCAAGTCGGTCTCACTTGCAGTTCGGCCAGCAAACTCCCATCATCATACAAACTTAAACGAGCGAACATCGCCTTTAACTCAGTAACAGTCCTTCGGCTCAGTGCATCAGCCACAACATTAGCCTTGCCAGGGTGATACTCAATCGAACAGTCATAGTCCTTAAGCAACTCTATCCATCTCCGTTGCCTAAGGTTCAACTCCTTCTGAGTTAACAGATATTTGAGACTTTTGTGGTCAGTGTATATAATACACTTTTCCCCATAAAGGTAGTGTCTCCAGATTTTCAATGCAAATACCACCGCTGCCAACTCCAAATCATGCGTAGGGTAGTTCACCTCGTGAGGCTTAAGCTGTCGCGAAGCACAGGCAACCACCTTACCCTCTTGCATCAGTACACAACCTAATCCCACATGCGAAGCATCGCTATAAACCGTAAAGTCCTTCCCAGATTCCGGCTGAATCAACACTGGCGCCTCGGTCAACACCTTTTTCAGGTTGTCAAAAGCTTCTTGCTGCCTCTCAGTCCAATTAAAGGGTACTCCCTTCCTTAACAATTTCGTTAATGGAGCCGTGATGATAGAGAACCCCTCAACAAACATTCTATAATAGCCTGCCAAACCCAGAAAACTACGAATTTCTGTCACCGTCCTAGGCGGCTTCCAATCCAGAACTGCCTCAATCTTGTGAGGATCTACCCTAATTCCCTTAGCAGAAACAACATGACCCAGAAAAGTCACTTCTCGAAGCCAGAATTCGCACTTACTAAATTTCGCATACAATTGCTTTTCTCTTAGAGTCCGCAGAACGATTCGAAGATGCTCATCATGCTTCTTCTCTGTTTCCGAATACACCAATATATCGTCAATAAAGACGACCACAAAACGATCCAAGTACGGCTGAAATACTCGGTTCATTAAATCCATAAAAGCTGCTGGTGCATTCGTCAATCCAAAGGGCATAACCAAGAACTCGTAGTGACCATAACGAGTTCTGAATGCTGTCTTATGCACATCCACCTCTTTTACCCTTAACTGATGATACCCAGATCGAAGGTCGATCTTGGAAAACACTGAAGCTCCTTTAAGCTGGTCAAATAGATCGTCGATTCTTGGCAGAGGATACTTATTCTTTATCGTCAGTTTGTTCAACTGGCGATAATTGATACACATACGCATCGTACCGTCCTTCTTTTTCACAAATAGCACCGGTGCTCCCCACGGAGACACACTCGGTCTAATGAAGCCCCTATCTAACAACTCTTGAATCTGGGCTTTCAATTCCACTAGCTCCTTTGGTGCCATTCTGTAAGGCGCAATGGACACTGGAGCTGTTCCAGGCAACAGATCAATCCCAAATTCCACTTCTCGGTTAGGAGGTAGTCCAGGTAGCTCCTCAGGAAATACATCTTGAAATTCATTAACAGTCCTCACTGTCTCCACGGTCACCCCTTCGGGTTCAGTTTGACTTACAAACGCTAAGTATGCTTCACAACCTTTGCGCATCAACCTTTCAGCCCTTAAGGCAGAAACCACATTGGACAAATAGTCCCTTCGTTCACCAATAACCATCACCTCTTCACCTTCGGTTGTTCTTAATACCATTCTTTTGGCCGCGCAATCCAACGTTGCCTTGTGCTTAGTTAACCAGTCCATGCCCAGAATCAAGTCAAATTCTCCAAAAGGTAACTCCATCAAGTCTCCCAAAAAGATCCTACCTTGAATCTCTAAAGGCACATCTCTAAAGAGTTTATCTACCCTAACAGAGTGACCTAAAGGACTAATCATAGTTACCCCACTCGCAGTCTCCTTAGAATGCACACCCAACGACCCAGAAATTTCACAAGCAACATACGAATGAGTCGAACCCACATCAATTAAAGCAGTGTATGGTGTATGATCTATTAAGAACGTACCAGTTATAACATCAGGTGCATCACCCTCGTCGCGGCGGCGAGCAGCATACACTAAGGCTGGCTGACGAGCCTCAGCATTTCCAGCACCCCTGCCAGGTGCTCCACGACCACGTCCATTACCATTGCCTCCTCTACCTTGACCACGGCCCCTTGGCGGTGGCAGTCCCCCACGCGCAGGCTGAGCAACTCTCTGATCAACAGCTTGAGCCTGAGCTGGCTTCTGTGGGCAGTCCTTAACCTGATGGTCCTTAGACCCACAACGAAAACAGGCTCCACTGCGTTTCCAGCATTCTCCTCGATGAACTCTGCCACAGTCTCCACAAGCCTGTGGTCTAACAACATTCACTGGCATAGCTCGCACTGGTTCTTCTACTCTAGCCCTCTTAAAATTCCGGTTTGCAGCTCCCGATACTCCAGAGTCTCTTTTAAAACGGTTGCGATCCCTATCACGATTTCGCCTTTCAGCTTGCTTCACTTCCTCGGCTATCTTAGCCTTCTCCACCAGTGCAGCAAAGTCGCGCTCCCTCTGCGGCGCTATCAATACTCTCAGCTCATCTCTGAGGCCATCCTCGAACCGAACACTACGCTCATACTCGGTGGAAACAATGCCACTAGCATACCGGCTTAATCGCAGAAATTCTGCCTCATATTCAGCCACAGTCTTACTACCCTGGGTCAGGTTCAGAAATTCCTTCCTTCGTGCATCCACATAACTAGCCCCAACATATTTCGCCTTGAAAGACTGCTTGAACAATTCCCAAGTTACCCTCTCAGCTGGGGTACCCTCTCTTACGGTGATCCACAATTGATATGCCTCGTCCCTCAGCAACGATACCGCTCCTTTCAGCTTCTGCTCCACTGAGCAGTCCAAGTCGTCCATAATTCGCTCTGTGGCTTCCAACCAGTACTCAGCCACATTTGGGGCCACTCCAGATATGCCCCTAAAAATTTCCGCTCCATTGGCCCGGAGTCACTCAGAAATGGACCCCCTATTCACCGGCCCAACATTAGCTCCGGCCACCCTTTCCAGAACTCTCAGCATGGCCTGGGACAGAGCGTCGTCCCCTACGGCCCGATCGTACGGCCCATTTTCCTCAACCGGTGGTCGTGCCTCTCCTGCTGGCCTATGCTCAGAAGACGACGATCCAGCTTGAGCACTAACTCGGCCTCGTCCACGGCCTCGTCCACGAGTAGCCCTTGTACTCATATCGATTATCTGATTTACAAAGTTTTATGACATTAGTTCAATGTTTCAGTTTTTATTACGGAATATCTTATGAATAGGTAGAATTTCAGAGTTGTTCTCGCGCAACGTAATCTAATTACTGTCTCAGTTTCCTAGGGTTTAGTTTACCCTACCGTCTCAGTGCTACAGCCTTAATACTACCTCATCCATAGTATTCTATCTAAGGCTCAGTGCTATCTACAGTTTTATTATCAGTACAGTATAGAAGTTAAGGCAGAAAATACTTACAACTTGGTGCTGGGGATTCAGTATGCCACCTCTCGAAGTACCAGATTTCAATAAAATCTTAGACCTAAAAATAATTTTTTTTAAACATATTTTAGAAAAGACAAGTTAAAAGAAATCACTTCGAAAACAAAAATCCTTTCAGAAAATCTGGTTTTCCAAAAATACCTTTTATGAGCTTAAAAATTTTGAAAACCCCTTTTTGGACCGGATCCACAGCCGAGTTGTTGCAACCTGGCTCTGATACCACTAAATGTAACACCCCTGACCCGGCCCAGACGTTATGGCCATGTCCGGTGTGCCACATCACCTAGACTATGCTACGCCGTCCTATGTACTAAGTCTGATGTTCGAGATTTTTGAAAAGTAATATTTGTTCTTCTTGAAATTCCCAATTTGATTACAATTCGACCTAATCTCTATCTCATTTGTGAATTGTTTCATTTTAGTCTTATCATCATTCTTAGTTTTTAGTAAAGTCCGGTTGTTTAAGAAAATATTGATTTAATTTTCAAAAATAGTGTATGTTCAAGTTTGAAATAAAACCATAAAGAAATCCCAAATAACAGTTATAGCGGCCTTATTACAACCCATATCAAAGTAAAAACCAATACGAAATATTTAAGTTAAACCAAGAAAGTTCAGTCCTCGTGGCCACTCTGAATCCCTCCCAGCATCCAAGTCACAATCTAGGGCTCACCTGCAAGGATGGCAAGAGAGGGGTGAGTTTGGGAAAACTCAGTGTGTGCAGAACCCATCCAAAGCCCAAATTGGCTCAAGCCCACTGGGCCTAAACCCTAACCAGTCTCGGTCAGATACTGGGCCAAAGCCCTATTCAGATAGCAGTAAACTGGGCCAAGGCCCTATAACAGATACTGGGCCGAAGCCCTATTCAGATAACGGATTGGCCCATAGGCCCATAACAGTACAGTACAGTAATGCAGTATAAATGCAAACCCAATTGGGGAGACTACTCAACCCACCAACCGCTACACACCACCCGTACCAACCAACACACCATGTGGGGAATAACTCGACCCACCCAGCCCACACACCACAGTCGCAGCATGGCTGCTCAGATAAACAGTATACGAGGCAAAGCCCCTTTCAGAAACAGTACGAGGCATAGCCCCTTTTCAGTAACGTGGCTGTGCCACTCACACTTCCTCCATTATCAAAACCCAACCCATGCATTAGATACATATCATGGCATGCAATAACAGTAACAGTCATGTCAAACAGTACAGTCAATTTTTGCCCTAGGGGTATAACGGTAATTTTCTACCTAGGGGCAAAATAGTAATTTCTTACCCTAAGGGTATTTCAGTAATTTTGCTCTCATGTTACAGATTTTATGCTTATTACAGTATTTATTAATCACATAGTTGTCACAGAAGTCCGGTTAACTCAGTTTTTCAGTCTTAGCATTCAAGCCCTAAAACCCCTAATGAGCCCTATTACGTCGATTGGCCCATTAGGCCCATTTAGTCCCAATTTCATAATCAGTTATCTTGTTTTAACTATTTTCACGCCTACAGTTCATAATATCACCTTTAAACCCATTTTTACTCACATGGACCCAAATCGCCCATTAGGCCCATATTTGGCCCACCGAGGCCCAACTAACCATAATGTCTAAAATTTAGCGGTCAACACGCCTAACAGTGCCGATTCCATAACTAACCTTCTCCTACTAACTTGAGAACGTTCGTACGCTCACAAGCTCTCGAAATACCGAAACTTCGGCATTTCGGCTTTTCGGCTTTTGCCGATTTGCGCATTGAAGGGCGTTCGAAACACACACCTGTTTTACAGTTTCTCCTACGAGATCTCCTATGCGTTAATCCCTACAATCCAATACTTAATTGATTAGACCATACCAACACTTAATCTGAATTGAAAACTTACCCAAAGCCTTACTTACACATTCGGCCAACACCTCCAATGGCCTTAATGTTCTTACCTTGCCGATTTAAATCCCTTTAGATCTAGATCTGATGTTCCAATGTCTTCAACTCCTTGTTTGATCACCTTCTTCTCTAACTAACACACAAAAAGAACCAAAAAAACACCACTTGATTTACCAAAAGTCCAAAACGACAAAATCCTTAACTTTAGGGACTTTCGGCTTTTCCAAACATGAAATATCGAACAGATCTGAATGATTAAACACTTACCAACGATTTCTCTTCAGTTCCTATGCAGATCTGATGTAAATCTGACCCTTAAACGTCAGTAGAAACCTTATCTCTGAGATTTGTAATTTCGGCTATCTCCCTACAACTATGGTGATTTCGGCTTTTTAATAAGAGAAGAAGATGGCGTTTTGGCTGTAGCTTTTGGGTGATGGTGTCGACAATGGTGTGATTAAAGGGAGTGTAGTAATCGGCCACAATAGGTGAAAGAAACAGAGGTGATTCGGCTTACAAGAAATCGGCAAGAAAGGAAGCAGTTTTCGGGATTTCTGGCACTTTGAGCAATCGGTTATGGTTGATTTTAAGAAGAATGGAAGCAAAAGAAAGAGTGGATCTATGCAAGATAGGTATTCGGCTAGGGAAGAGATCAAAGGGAAGAAGAAAAATGAAAAAAAAACAATGGTGGAGATGGGGAAGGAGAAATCGGCTATGAACTTTCCAGGGAGGCAACTCTTGGCTTTTCTGACAGTAGAAGAGAGGAAAAAACCCTAAGGTGGCTAACCCTAATTGTCATGACAACAAAAAGAAAATAATATAACCCTAGCATTCCCTCTAAAGCAATCGGCCCAAGTCCTTAAAGCCCCTTGCCGAAATTCACCTAAGTTAGGCTCATGCTTGAAAATTAAAAAGAACTCCACGCATACCTTGCATCTCGAACCCTTGTCCTTGATCATTCATTTAGGCGCCACTTTTTTAGGAGCTTAGTGGCTCCACCTTGCCACTTTACCAAGAGCTCACTTGTGACATCTTTTACACGGTTTTTCTTAAAAGCCCACTTAACCAAGTCCCCTTTCACTTGAAAATCCAACTTAATATTTTACTGGGTTTTGACTTAAGCTTGGACCTTCTATAGACCCATTAACACATGTACATACATTATCAACCTTTAGAACACCAAAATTTTAAAAATTTCACTAAAATTCACAAAACCCGAAAAATCCTGAAAATCAGGGCGTTACACATATCCCTTAAATTATGGGGTTTACAAGATATACCGTATCAAATCTAATCTAATCTTTACAAGATATGATTCCTATCAATCTCTTAAGATTATTTACCAAGATAGCCTATGTTGCCATATCTTCATCATTGGGCCACTCAGGCTTCAATCTGATGGGCATCTCCAACAGCTTACCGAATCAGGCCAGTTCTTGTGGGCCAAATGATCCCCATCTAAACAATAGACCTCCATTGGACACATTTGGTATGATGGTCACGAGCTTTAAACTGCGATCCGTGGCATAAGGTCATGGATGAAAAATGCCATGCTATGGTAGCATGGTACATAGTAAAGGTATATAGCATAAGACCATGGATAAAAGACGTCATGGCAGTAAGGTGACTGCCTTCAAATGTACTAACGTATAGAGTGTAAATCCTACAACCAAATATAATTTTTAGGTGGTTTCCGCAAGTATACGAGTCAGGTTGTAATATAGAATTATACAACAATGTATTGGAGTAATCCAAGGAATGTACCCAAGAGAGGCGAAACTAAACTAATTTTAACTTCTACTTTAACAAATCTAATTAATAATTTAATTATATTATATTATGATGAATCCTAAGGTAATGAAAAAATCATATATTGTAAAAAAGAATTAAAATGTATAAGGATCAAAGAGGAGAATATAATTTGTAGATTTTATTGATTCTAAGAACAAAAGATGGTTATAACTAACTCCTATTTTGGTTTCTATTCAATCAAGTAGTCATTAACCTAGCAGGATCTCTCAATCTTCCACTAAACTAGTTAGAAAGATCTACTTATCTCTCAACCTCACAAACCAAATTGGATTGGGGTAAGGTGTTCATAGATAGGCAATACCAATTTTCGGTTTATTCCCACCTAGATGAATTCCTAGGGTTATTAGACCTAGGGCTTTAACTTCTTCCTATCCCAACCAACTGATCCGCTAAGAAATCATGCATAGAAGTTAATTATTCTCACGTCCACTTGTTAATCTCCTATAAAGGGATTAGTTCCTCATGGATGTAATAAACAACATAAACTTAATTGCAAAGATAAACATATAGAACACATTAAGTAAATAGTTTAAGAAGAATCCTGGTATATTGATTTTGCTCGAACAATAATCCAAAAAGATTCGATTCTCCTCACAAATCAGATTCTCTAAAGAATAAAATAAGAAGAGAAAGTAAAATTGCAATGATAAAAGAAAGCCTAAGTATAAAATAAACTAGAAAGAAACTAAAAACAAAACTAAATGAAAGTCGTCTCCAAAAAATTGAATAAAAAATTATCTGTGAAGTGTTTAGAGTTGTCTATTTATACGCTTAGGGTTGGTCATCATCCATTGACATAATTTAACTAACGTTTTTGCATTAAAGTTTGTTGTGTAGACCAAACTGCCTTTCGATTGTTAAATACCCTCGTCAAGGTAGTGTTACGACACCCTATAGCCTATGTTGCAAGACTAATGGCAGGTTCTAGGCTAAGTCTTGATTACAAGGCTGTGTTGCAACACCCTTTGGCTATATCGTTACACTAAAGGTAGCTTGCTCCTTTTGAGTGCTCTTCTCACTCTGTTGCGATATTGACACTCCGAGTAACAACATCACGACCAATCTCATGTTTTTATGCCTTCGAATGATGTCTTGCAGACTCACTGAATATGTTAGCCTTTCTTTATGCTTATTTTATCTGTCATAGAAATGGCTCAAGCTACACTATTTTATTTACAAACTAAAAGTGAAAAATAAGTAAAAACATAACAATTGCTTTTACACGAGCTTTTTAAGTACGAAAAATAGATTAATTTACTATAATGAATTGTGGTAGGTCAAACTCCTCCACACTTAAGCATTTTTTATCCTCAAGTAAAGTATGGCTCAAACATGAGTTTTGGAACATCATATGTAACACCCCCGACCTGGTCCAAACGTTATGGCTGAATTCGGTTATGTCACATCAAGAGATTGTTTCCAAAATGATTTTATGAAATTTTAAATATGTTTGATAGGAAATTTACTTGGTTAAAATTTAAGTTTGAGACTTAGAAATTCAAGCTCATGTTAAGCCCAAAATGAAAGCCTATGTTGAAACAAAACGCCCAAATAATAATGTTATTTAAAAGACCACGTTTAATTTGAGAAAGAGTTATCTAAGTAAAAATAAAACTTGGCAATCAAAACATTGATAAACCATAAATACAGTCACATCGAAGACACTAGGCCTTATTACATCAAATAAAAATAAAATAAAAAAATGAAGTAATTGACAGAAATAATTTGTTAAAAATCCCCAAAAAACTTGTAGTGTGGCCACCTCCGAGTCCTCTCCTACGTCCAGCCGCCTACTGAGGGTTACCTGAAATATTTAATTTAAGGGTGTGAGGTTCACAACTCAGTGTGTACAACCCTTGGCAATCAAATCAATTTAATATACACATATCAAATTGGGCCAAAGCCCTAACAATATCAGTGGTTTGGGCCTTAGCCACATTGACCTCATATCATATCAGTATCACATGAATGCAATGCTCCCACCCTAAATCCAACCCTACACTCCAATTCCCTTCCAACCCTACACTCCTGTGGGGATATAAATATCAACTTGCCCATCCCTACACTCCAAAGGTAACACTGGTTGCGGCACTACTTAAACATTGCAACGAGGCTGCTATATAATGGGCTTAAAGCCTTTGGTGGATCCACGATCGTCAAGTGACTATGCGATCTTCATATCTTCCTCCGTTCAATTTATCCCCCCCAAATGCAACATACATATTATGCACATACAATATTTTATGAGTGCACATACAAGTTTTTCCATACATTAAGCATTTAGGGGTATTTCAGTCATTTCACTACCCGGGGCATTTCAGTAATTTTCTACCCTACAAGGGCATTTCAATACTCCTACCCTATGAGGGTGTTTTAGTAATTCTACCCTATAGGGCACTATAGTAATTCTACCTTAGATGGTATTTTCGTAATTCTACCCTACATGGCATTATAGTAAGTCTACCTTAGAGGGTATTTTTGTAATTCTACCCTACAAGGGTATTTTTGTAATTCTACCCTAGAAGGGTATTTTCGTAATTTCCTAAAGGTATAGATTTTAATTATGGTTTTGGCCCATCAACAAGTCCATGCGACTAAAGTGAACGGACACTATGCACCAGGTAGGATTCAAGAGAAGAGGAGGTGGGTCACTCGGACTGCTTAAGTACCAAGCTCTTCCTAGATCCAATCCTAGACATGCACACATCCATTGCCACACCTTACTCTAGCGACTTGTCCATGGCCATGTTTAATTATTTAATTAAGTCTTATATAAAATTTGAGAGGTCAGAACTAGGCCTAAAGTCCATAAAAAAAAAACCCTAGCATGCATTTCTACAATTCCATAGGCCCACTAGGCCCAATCATATTCATAAAACCCATTAAGCCCCAAACATGCTTATGTAGCCCATTAGGCCTGATTATAATCTAATCATGCAATCATACAATCATGCATGTCAATCCATCATACAGTTTCATATCACAAATTTTTTACTTTGGGCCCACAAGTCCGTCAGGCCCATTCGGGATTTTAGGATTTCGACTTTTGCCTATTGTCATGTGTGTAGTGTATGTACACACCTAATTGACGACCCGCACTATTCTATTCTCAGCCTCGACCTACAACCAAAACCATTTCCAAATCAATTCTATACCCTAAACTACAACTTCATCAAATCCCGAAGCCTTACCGTAACCTTACTGTGTACCACCAATTTAAATAGCCTTTCCTTCGCTATTACTTCTGAATATCCTTAGACCTACACCAATACATACATATTATCAACATCAAGGGACTTGTATTCCACACGAGTCACCCCTATCAACCATATTTACATTCGGCCACCTATGAAACTGAAATTTAGAGTGAATACACTTACCATCCGCTAGAGATTTTTTCCTTGCTTGGAATCCTAGAATCCTACCCCTAGTTATAACAGGGTTAATCGACAAGAAAAGAGAGGATTAGATAGCCCCTTCAATTTTACCAAACACACTAAAATGATTAACTAGGCACTTACCAAAACTGATCTCCAAACTTGCAGCCTAGATCCATATTAAATGTACAATCAGCTTTTAACCACTTGATCAAGGGTTGCAAGTAATAGAACAGGTTTGTGATGCAAGAAAACAAAAGAAATCGGCAAGAGGTGATGAATATTCAGCTTTTATGAGATTTAAGGGAAGAAGTCAGCAAGAGAGTGTATAAACATTCGGCTTTTAGGGAAACAAATGTGTCTTTTGGCTTTTAAGAGTTTAGGGATAGTGTTTGACTTTGAGAGAAGAAAATATTTTGTGAAATTTTGGTAAAAATGAAGGGGAGAAGAAAAGGGAGAAGAGAGGTTGGCTAAAAAGTGAGTTCGGTAAAACAACCAAAAACCCTCATGCACATTCAGCACTCCTTTAAATAGGCACAAGCTTATTCAAGCCTCCCTTACAGTCCCATTCAGCACCAACTCTCTCTCTCTCTCAATCCCCTATTTTCTCTCCATTATCTCCACCTTAAAATTCTCTTCTGAACACTCCCCTCTAGAGTCCCCTTTGGCGCTACCACCTTCTTTCCATGAGCAAAAAATTAAGTCCCAAAACTGCCACATTTGAGCCTCGAACCTTGGACCTTATTCCCTATATGAAACGCCACCTTGTAGCTCCTATGTAACGCCACCTTGCCACTGGGCCACAGGCCCTACTATGTCCTATTCTCCCCTTAATTCGTTTAAGAGGCCTATTACCAAAGTCTAGGGTTCCATTAAGGAAAAAACTAATTTTTTTCCTATGGTCAAACCTATTGCGAAGGGTTTAAATAACCTTGTAGCATCTTAAAATTAATATTCTATAGTGCTACCTATACATACCAAAGTCAAGTATAGAATTTCATGGTTTCGGGGTTTTTGGGGCGTTACATCATAACTAGGAATAATCATAAATACATGTAATTCTGGCATGATATGTAAATAACTTACCATTCTCAACTTCAAACATCCAAGCTTAGTATATTACAAAGTATACAAGCAAAAAGGTCCTCAAATATATTGATCTATCAATGAATCACAAAAGTAATTTGATTATCCTAGCAGAATACAAACAATTGTTATTGCAATTACTCAATACAATGTTCATTCATGAATAGATTTTCCTTGGTCACATAAGACCCTTTGGCTTGTTCAATTCTGATGCTTAAGGTTGGTATGGAATTCAAGAACAAGGAGAATCAAAATAGTTTCAAGTATAAAAATGTTTTGGCACATCATATTGTCCCCTATTCTCCCCCTCAGTGACCCTTTCCCTCTCATTGTCTTTTCTCTCTATGAAATGCCCTAAAAATTTAAAGTTTTTAATTTTATGGTTGTGACACAAATCGCATGTTTACTTTAATGGCTAAGTGATTTGAGTGTGTTTGGGTGTGTCTCGGAAGTCCTGGGTTCAAATTTAGACTCTAGCAAAATTTTAGTTTTTCCTCTTAAGTAAACCTTGACTCTAGCTTGTAGGCTTTATAAATAATTGTGGTTGATGTATGTCACAAGAGAGCTTGTGGGTTACTGGTAAGTGGCGTGACAGAGCTTCAAAGGGGGCTTGTGTTCGAGTCACGCTTTAGCAAAGAGGTATTTATTTTGTTGCTATGGTCATGGGAGAAGTAGAGCTGGATTGAAACTTTGCAAGGTGAAGTTTGAGTGGGTCTTAGGTGGAGAGAATCAAGGGATTTGGAAAGTGGTTGGTGTAGACATGGTGGAGAGATAATGGGAGAGATTTTAGGAGGAAAAATGAAAGTTTGAGGATGAGAAGGAGTGTGTGTGCCGAAATTGGTCGTTAGGCTTTGGGATTTCGGTCTTTGGTGGGGTTGGAATTTGGCATTTCCCCTCTTGATGCCGTTTGGGTTTTTTTTTGTATTTTGCTCAATGTTTTTCCTCTCTGTTGTCATACCCTTCTAGGTTCTGCCGATTTCTTTTGTTAGTCTTCTTTTCCTCTATTCTCTTTTGGCAACAAAACTGAGGTAATTGTGCTGACTGCTCCCATTTTAGTTCATTACCGATTGTTTCTTTTTCTTTTCTGCTCCCTCTCAAGTACTCTCTCTTGGGTTGATTTTAGTATCTCTGCTTCCCTTTTTCTCTTCCAATACTAGCCAAATACACTGGCCAATTCTTCCTTCTCTATTGTTTCTTTTCGGTTTCTCTTCTAGTCGAATCTTCTCTCCATCTGTTTCTCCATTTTCTTTTTTTTGCCTCCCTTTTGATAGTTCCATTGCATGTTGGCCGAATACCCTCTGCCCTTTTTGTTAACCATTTTTGTTTACCCTGTTATTTGGTTTAGCCAAATACCCATATACTCTGCTGTTGTTATATTATTTTGATATCTGCAAGTGATCCTAACAAAAGGTAGGTGTTCATATTTCTTTTCCTTTCATTCAAAATTGTTCTTTCTTACTCTATTTCTTAAAGCCCAATGCCCTCTTTCTTATTCTTTGATTATTCGTTGAATCTCTAGGTTTCTCGAGGTGTGAAGAAGTACAAGGGCAACTCGAGTCATCAAACCCTTTTTCTCATTAATTGAATAAGATAAGAACGCTACCTTACTTTTAGGTTAATCCGAATATGTCCTATGTTTTTGTAAGTTGGCATTTGTGGATTTAGGCCACGTATTTGATCAATCTTGGCTATTAAAGATCTATGTTTATAATATAGATAATCGACAGGGATGTAAGTTTAATTCTTAATCTGTGATCTAAGGGCAAAAAAGGCTATTTTTGTTCGTTCAAGGTAAGTAGTGAGTATCGATTTGAGATTGAGTATCGTGAACTCTAACGATTGGAAAACTGACTGTATACCTTGAATAAATGTAGGCTTTGGTGTGGTGATTTGTTCACTTGATTTTGCAATTAGGTGTGTAATCTCACCACCTCTACTGTAAATCGGCACAAGCTGAAAAGTCGAAAAATACGACGATTGAGGCCAAAAAACAGGGGTGCTAGACTGTAGATATCGCCATGAGTTTTCTCATGGGTTTGGGCCGTTTTGGGCCACGTGGGGCCAAAATGGGCTTGTGGGCTCCACACGGATAAATTTCACAATATATGGTAAATACTGGACTGGGTTGTGTAGTTCGCATGGCCGTGGTAATTTTTGGGCTTGATGAGCCACATGGGCGTGTGGGCCCACTTTGGTCGCATAATGGGCCCTAGGCCCATTTACATGGATGTGATCGTTAAGGTTACACGAGTTGCTCGAGGCGACTGTAGACCTTCTGTTAGGTCAATAAGAGTACCTAGACTTCAAGAAAGTAAAGTGACTAAAATACCCCTACAGGGTAAAATGACCATTTTACCCTTCGAGGGTAAATGACTGTTTGTGCTATGATTTGACTGTTCTTTCTGAGCATGGCATTCTGTATTCACGTATGAGGTTATGACATGAAATTGCATGGGGTTGGGATATTGTTCATGGAGGAAGTATACAGTACTGATGGCTTTTAGCCTTTTATACTGATTACTGGCAGCTTTGTTGCGATACTGTCACTGGAAACTTTGTTGCGATACTGATTAGTGCCGCAACTGGTGCTAATATTGGTGTGTCTAGCTGGGTGGGTTAATTTTATCCCCACATGGTGTGACTGGTGGTACGGAGTGGTGTGTCTGGTTGGATTCGGGTGGGTTTCACTGTTGCATATCTGCACTGACACTGTTACTGTAATGGGCTTAGGCCTAGACTGTTATTGCATACTGTATTTTGACTGATAGATAAAGGGTTACACACTGAGTTTTTCATAAACTCACCCTTCTTTTTAACTGTACAGGTAATCCCCAGCTTTAGATGATTTGGTGCTGCGAGGGACTCGGAGGTGGCCACATGATCGCAGTTGTCCTATGCTTGATTATACTTTTATTTGAATTTTCATTTTGGGTTTTTAATTCTGTAATAAGGCCTTTCTATGGTTTTAAATTTTAATTGGGCATTTGCTTGCTTACTTCAAATTGCTATCCTAGGAGAAGACGAGTTTTCAAAATAACAATTGTTTTTCAAAATCATACGATTTAACCTTCAAATTTTTGGAAAAGTTTCTGTGATTAAATCAGTTTAATGAAATAATGGCAATTTAATATGACTAACATTTTGACTAGTGGATTGGATAATAGTAAGGAACTTAACATACTTAAGCTTTTATAATCACAAAGAGTTTTTTAATTTTCAAACAAGTCTTTACCAGCAGAGAGTTCATATTTTTGAAAAGCACTGCAATGTGACACTCCAGATTCAGCAATAACGTCTGGGCCAGTTTTGGGGTGTCACATTCCATCTATCACCTTCCTTATGACTCCATGTAGGAATCACAATGTAGTGTTAGCAACTATGGTCAACGTTCGAGATTTTGTGCACTAATGACTGAGTTTTCTAATTTTGTGACCTTGTTTTTCAGTTATTGGTAACTTTTTTAATACTTTCTCATTCACAATTATTTTATTTCATTATTCAAGTGCTTTTTCAACTCGTTTTGACTTTTTCTTTTGTTTGCACATTTTTAGCTTAACCTCTAATAACTAGATCACAATGTTTCTTCCTATTTCACTCTATCTTTACAAAACCACTATTATGTCTCTACCTATCCCTCAGTACATATGGCCCGACGTTTAAGTTCATGTAATCCAATAACCAAAGAAAAAAAGTAAGTACAAATTTGCGTTTTGATTTCGGGTTTTATATGAAAGTTCATCAAGAAGGGTTTTCTGGCTCAAATATGAGTACTAAAAATTGATAAATAAGGTTGGCTTTTTGGCTTTGAGTTATACCAAAAAAATGCATTAGGCCATCGCTAGGTATCTCAATATTCACATTTAATTAATCAAGCAATGATAATTCTAATAATTTATTATTCATACTAGCATGCTTGTTTCCCTATATTCTCTCTGTCATTTGGTATCTTCAATTACTCAATGCCTATTTACACTGTCATATATAGAACTTAGTAGTCTAATAATTGAAATTTTAAAATCATTCACTATCATGCCTGTAACACCCTAAATTTTGGGCCTAGAAGTAATGGACTTTAAGTTCGGGATCGGTTAGAAAATGGCTTAAATAAATTAAGTGTGTTTAAAAATTTTAGAATTTCTGTCTAGTTTAATATTTAAGTAATTTAGGAAGGGTTGGTAGTGAGAGAAAAGTCCTAGGCTCGATCTAGGGTGTTAGCAAAATTTTTGTTTTTCTTCTAAAGGACATTGAGCATTTGGTGGAAGGCTTATAAATAAACCTGATGAAACTTGACACAAGGAGCACGCCTGGCCCAGTGGCAAGAGGCGTTAAGAAGCAGGAAGGGAAGCTGGGGTTCAAGTCACAGCATGCGCATAAGTGCTGGATTTTTTTTTAAAGCAGCCTGGTGGTCGGCAAGAAGGCTTTATAATTAATTGCGATGGAAAAATGACGCAAACAAGGTGGGTGGTGCAGTGGCAAGAGACGTGCAGCTTAGACAAGGGGTTAGGGATTCGAAACTGGTTAGCAGCAATGTTTTTAGATATTTCTATAATTACCTAGTGCGTTTTAATTAGTTGTTTAAAAGGAGTTGAGGATGAATCATGACACATAGAGTGCCTAGGGTGTAGTGGCAAGTAGCGTGCTTGAGTTCTGAGAGGGCGCAAGTTCAAATCCCATGTCGGGCAACGTTTTAATTTTTACTCTTTAAGTAAATTGAGGCTTAGGAGTGTAAGCCTTATAATTAGTTGTGACTAGAATATAGTACAAAAGAAGCTTCGATGCAGTGACCAGCAGCGTGTTGGGGGGACCTGGAGGACTGAGGTTCGAGCTGCTGCTTGCGCAAATGGGAGTTATATTTTGCTGCTGGAACGTCCAGCATTTGATTTGGTGTGAAATTCTGCCAAGAGCAGACTTTTGGATGAGGATAAGGATGGGATAAAAATTGAGAGAAATTGAAGGAATTTAAATTGGTGATAATGTTAAACCATCTGGGGAGCAAAGAAGTGTAATTCGGGTAGAAGTGTTAAATGCCGAATTAGCTCTTTAAAATTTGGCTTTTATGGGTTTTTTTCCTCTTTGTTTGGTTTTGGGTATTTTTTAAGTGTCAGTCGATTTTGGTTAAGCTGGTGACTTCATATTCATATTTTCTTTTTCCTTCTCTGTTTCTTTTTCTTTCTTCTTACTCATTTTCTTCCAACTACTCTTTTCCATTCTTTTCTTTTTACCAAATCACAGTATCCTACCTTCTTCTTTTCTTTACTACCTTTTTACAATTGTGTGTGGCCGATTCTTTCTGTGGTGCTAGTGGGTCGTTGTGTAGATCGTTGTGGTTGGGTAAGTTGTAGATGATAGATTTAATTTCTCTTTCCCTTTTATTATTCATTCCTTCATTCTGGTAACTGAAGATCTTAAACCTTTCCTAGTACTTCACAACCGTGTAGGCGACAGTCGTTATCCTTGAGGTTGGAGTGATTTCAATTTAGCTATTAGTCATCGACTAAGGTAAGTAGCTGTACTTTATCAAGTGGGGCCGAATATTCGTAATGACCTAAGATTTTCCAAGAGTGGTTTTAACCACATGTTTTTATATTTCTAGCAGGGCTCCTATAAACCCAGATCTAGCAAGAGGTATATACTTTGATATCGAATAGGGTGATTAGTAAGGTTTTAAGGTAAGTATTAAGTGGGTTTGATTCATGTTGTAGAAAGAGGAGAACGATGATGTGAATCGAGTGACTCATGGTTAATCTCAGAATTGTAGGTTCGAGACTAAGGAAATCACAGTGTGTTTTGTTACCAGGTGCTTACATTCACTACACATACACAATAGATCGGTAAATCCCAAAATGCCAAAAAGTAGAAAGTATGGCCACGGTTGTCGTGCGAGTGCGCAAACACTAGTATGAGGGTGATTGATACGTTATCAGAGGCCCTATGAGTGATCTCATGGACTCGGGTCACATTTTGGCCAACCAGGCCAAATGGGCCAACGGGCTCGCAGGGCCAAATCAGCGAAAATTGGTTATTTGATGATAAGTGATGTGCCGATAAAGTTTGTTGAATGGTTGGGGATGGATTGGGCCTGATAGGCCATATAATTATGATTGGGCCTAATGGGCTATATAAATGTGATTGGGCCCAATGGGCCATATGAATGTATGAAAGCATGTAGACTTGCTAGGGTTTTATAATGGACTTTTAGGCCAAGTTGTTAGTAATTGCTTAAGCAGACATAAAACTTAGTTAATTAATTAGGAATAACTACGGACAAGTTATAGGGTTAAAGTGTGGCAATGGGTATATGCATGTCTAAGATTAGATCTAGGGAGAGCTTGGTACTTAAACGGTCTTAATGACTCACCTCCTATTCTCTGGAATCCTTCCTGGTGCATAGTATCTGTTCACTTTGGCCAACAAAGACTTGTTGACAGGCCAAGGTTCATAACTAAACCCATAATGATAGGAAATTACTAAAATACCCCTGTAGGGTAGAATTACTGAAACATCCCTGTTGGGAAAAGTTACTAAGATACTCTTGACCTACAAAATTACAGAAAAACCCTTGTTTGCAAAATCACCCAAATACCCCTGTAGGGTGAATTTACGATTAAACCACCAAGGGTAAATATTTATTTTTATGCTATGATTTGACTGTCGTTTTGAAGCATGCCTTGTGATTTATATATTTATGTGCGTTGCATACATGTCATAATGCATATGGGTTGGGATTATGTTGGAGGAAGAATATCTGAGGGTCGCACGGTTGCTTGACGACTGTGGATCCACCGAAGGCTTTTTAGCCCCCGAAGGCTTGATAGCCACCGAGCAGCTATGTTGCACCGATAATGTTACCACGGGCTGTGTGCCATTAATATGGGCTTCGTGCCGTAATTATGGACTTTGTGCCAATACCGAAGGCTTTGTGCTGTAATTATGGGCTTTGTGCCAATACCGAAGGCTTTGTGCCGATAGTATAGGCTTTGCGCCGATTATATTACCCTAATTGATGGCTATATGCCAATCCTATTACAGTTACCTATGGCTTTGTGCCAAATATAATACTGCTACTGAAGGCTTTTAAGCCCAATATATGATTAGCAGCTTTGCTGCAACGTTAGGTAGTACCGCAACCGGTGCTACCATTAATGTGTATCGAATGGGTGGGTCGATATAGTTATCCCTACATGATTTGTTTCGGTTGGACGGATATGATGTGTATCGGTTGGATGGGGTTGGCATTGCATTTTGCATACATTTGGCATCTGTGATAGTATGGGCTGAGGCCCAAATGATTCTGTAAAGGGCTTATGCCTACTGAATTTGTACTATTTCTATATTAGGGCATAGGCCCAAACTGATTTGTTTAATGCATGCTTTTTTTTGATGAGGGTCATACACACTGAGTTTCAAAATTCACTCCCTCTTTTAATTTTTCAGGTGACCCTCAGCAGGCGGTTCGACGTATGGGAGGACTCGGAGGCGGCCACACTACAAATTGATTTGTAAATTAGTAGTTTCATTTATTTTATCTTTAATTATTTTATTTTATTTTATTATTTATTTATTTATTGGGTTGTAATAAAGCCTTTAAATTTCTACAAACTTGGGATTTTATTTGTGGTTACTGTTTTAAATTAAGCTTCCACAACGATTAAGATTTTATAATTAATAACGTCTTTAATAGAGGATAATCTTTTTAGTAAACCATATTTTGGAATTGATCAAGTGCAAACTGAGGATTTTACTTGAAATTTCTCTTAGAAGGGTTTTCAATGAAAACAAGGTTTTCGCTAAAACACTTCAATGGGACACGCTGGATTCGGCCATAATGTTCGGGCCGAGTTTGGGGTGTTACAATGCCAAATTTACAAAAAATACAATCAGCATATATACATGGTCTTGACCAATCACTTGTATTTCTACAAGTTCAAGCACACTTTGGACAAGAAAAATAAAATAACTAGCATAAAAATAAAACTTTCTATGTTACCTCCCTTAACTATCAAACAAGCTAAAGTTATATTTAAAAAGAATGTAAATAATAGTGTATTTCATGGCAGATCAGTTTTGCTTGGAAAATTCTTGAAAAATTGGCCCTGATTCCTGCATCCACTGTATCATCCAATCTAGCTTTGTATGACTACTTTCACCAATTTCTTGTTGAGTTCATGTCAGCCTTTGTGATGAAGCTGGTGTAGTCGTCGATTCTTGTTGTTGTTTGTTCTAATCTTTTATTTGTTTAGCTTGTAGCTCTATGTACTGTTGGAATAAGGTGTCACCGATAATACTTCAGGAAGGTTGCAGGGACTCTTCAGTGGATGTCATAGGTACATCTGCCTTTTTTCATAAGGTCGTCACTAAGTGAGAAAAGGAAACCCCCACTTTCTGGCCACTTATATCTTTTCATGTTTTGGTGGATTCATTTTCCGATACACACCTACTTTTTTTGCAAAATTGCATAAAATAAAATTGCTTAAAAGGTTTAATATTGAAAGATTTTTTTTATTTTTTTTAAACTGCCTTTGGTTTTCCTACACAGGGATCCTATGTTGCGACATCGACTCAATTTTTACTTAAAATTCCATTTGCTTGGGTGTTACAGTTTCAATAAAACACAAAGTTAATGAAAATTAGAATCTATACTAAATAGTTAGCTAAACTTGTACAATAATTGACAAAATTTTAGCTTAAAGTAAAATAATTTAAGTTTTACTATCGAATGAATCTAACAGTATCATCAATTTAGAACTGGACGATCCTTCTGTTCTATCAGCATTAATCCATTATTCGTCATGCCATTCTACCTCTGCTCGCTTGTCGCTTTCCTTAAACTTATTTATACTTTCTACATATATAAAACGAAATGTATCCCTTGACTTGGGAGTGCTAGAAATAATTAATTCTTTACACTGCTCCACTAACTTCCTCCTACCGTCCTTTTCGTTGGGTTGATGATCACATTTAAAGATTTCAATCTCACCATTAATTTTCATAGTTAATTTGTTCTGTTCTAAATCAATGGTGGACCTAGAAGTGGCTAGAAAAGGTCTACCTAATAAGATCAATCTTTCACGATCCTTTTCATAATCTAGAACCACAAAATTTGCTAAGATAATGAAGCTGTGCACTTTGACCAACACATATTCCAATACCTCTTTTAGATGTACTGAAGGCCTATCAGCCAATTATAATGTTATTTGAGTGGTTTTGAGATCCCCAACTTGAGTTTTTCAAAAATAGATAAAGGTATTAAATTAATACTAGCTCTTATGTCACGTAAAGCTTTATCAAAATAAATGCTCCCTATCTCTATGGGAATCATAAAACTTCCCAGGTCTTTTAATTTTTTTGGAACCTGCCTTAAATACACTATAGGAGGCACCTAAATTAACTTGTTCTCCTACTTTTGTTTTCCTACACTTAGACATAATTTCTTTTAAAAACTTCGGGACTTCCTCAATTAACTCAAGTAAAGGTAGGTTTACATTTAGTGTTTTGAACAAGTTCAGGAAACTGCAAAACTCATCCCGTTTTTTCTTTTCTTCTTGTCTTGAAGGGAATGGGAATTTTGTAATGGCAACATTTTTAGCTTTTTCTTTTTCTGGCTTTTCTACTAGTGCAATTACCTTGTTAGAGGTAATTGCACTTCAATGAAAACAAGGTTGTAATAAATTTTATTGGGTTGTAATAAAGCCTTTAAATTTCTACAAATTTGGGATTTTATTTGTGGTTACTGTTTTAAATTAAACTTCCGCAACAATTAAGATTTTATAATTAATAACGTCTTTAATAGAGGATAATCTTTTTAGTAAACCACATTTTGGAATTGATCAAGTGCAAACTGAGGATTTTACTTGAAATTTCTTTTAGAAGAGTTTTCAATGAAAACAAGGTTTTCGCTAAAACACTTCAATGGGACACGCTGGATTTGGCCATAACGTCCGGGCCGAGTTGGGGTGTTACAATGCCAAATTTACAAAAAATACAATCAGCATATATACGGGGTCTTGACCAATCACTTGTATTTCTACAAGTTCAAGCACACTTTGAACAAGAAAAATAAAATAACTAGCATAAAAATAAAACTTTCTATGTTACCTCCCTTAACTATCAAACAAGCTAAAGTTATATTTAAAAAGAATGTAAATAATAGTGTATTTCATGGCAGATCAGTTTTGCTTGGAAAATTCTTGAAAAATTGGCCCTGATTCCTGCATCCACTGTATCATCCAATCTAGCTTTGTATGACTACTTTCACCAATTTCTTGTTGAGTTCATGTTAGCCTTTGTGATGAAGCTGGTGTAGTCGTCGATTCTTGTTGTTGTTTGTTCTAATCTTTTATTTGTTTAGCTTGTAGCTCTATGTACTGTTGGAACAATGTGTCACCGATAATACTTCAGGAAGGTTGCAGGGACTCTTCAGTGGATGTCATAGGTATATCTGCCTTTTTTCATAAGGTCGTCACTAAGTGAGAAAAGAAAACTCCCACTTTCTGGCCACTTACATCTTTTCATGTTTTGGTGGATTCATTTTCCGATACACACCTGCTTTTTTTGCAAAATTGCATAAAATAAAATTGCTTAAAAGGTTTAACATTGAAAGATTTTTTTTATTTTTTTAAACTGCCTTTGGTTTTCCTACACAGGGATCCTATGTTGCGACATCGACTCAATTTTTGCTTAAAATTCCATTTTCTTGGGTGTTACAGTTTCAATAAAACAGAAAGTTAATGAAAATTAGAATCTATACTAAATAGTTAGCTAAACTTGTACAATAATTGACAAAATTTTAGCTTAAAGTAAAATAATTTAAGTTTTACTATCGAATGAATCTAATAGTATCATCAATTTAGAACTGGACGATCCTTCTGTTCTATCAGCATTAGTCCATCATTCGTCATGCCATTCTACCTCTACTCGCTTGTCACTTTCCTTAAACCTATTTATACTTTCTACATATATAAAACGAAATGTATCCTTTGACTTGGGAGTGCTAGAAATAATTAATTCTTTACACTGCTCCACTAACTTCCTCCTACCGTCCTTTTCGTTGGGTTGATGATCACATTTAAAGATTTCAATCTCACCATTAATTTTCATAGTTAATTTGTTCTGTTCTAAATCAATGGTGGACCTAGAAGTGGCTAGAAAAGGTCTACCTAAAAAGATCAATCTTTCACCTAATAAGATCAATCTTTCACGGTCCTTTTCATAATCTAGAACCACAAAATTTGCTAAGATAATGAAGCTTTGCACTTTGACCAACATATATTCTAATACCTCTTTTAGATGTATTGAAGGCCTGTCAGCCAATTATAATGTTATTTGAGTGGTTTTGAGATCCCCAACTTGAGTTTTTCAAAAATAGATAAAGGCATTAAATTAATACTAGCTCCTATGTCACGTAAAGCTTTATCAAAATAAATGCTCCCTATCTCTATGGGAATAATAAAACTTCCTGGGTCTTTTAATTTTTTAGGAACCTGCCTTAAATACACTACAGGAGGCACCTAAATTAACTTGTTCTCCTACTTTTGTTTTCCTACGCTTAGACATAATTTCTTTTAAAAACTTCGGGACTTCCTCAATTAACTCAATTAAAGGTAGGTTTACATTTAGTGTTTTGAACAAGTTCAGGAAACTTCCAAACTCATCCCATTTTTTCTTTTCTTTTGGTCTTAAAGGGAATGGGAATTTTGTAATGGCAACATTTTGAGCTTTTTCTTTTTCTGGCTCTTCTACTAGTGCAATTACCTTGTTTAGTTATGGTTCATCTTCAGCCTTTAGGGATTTGTCTTAAGGATCATCAACATTCCCCATGTTTACCTCTGGAGTAAGATTTTCTAGACTACATAGTACTTTGCCTAATCGGAGCGCTATTGCTTTCACGTGCTCCTTACCTTCCCTCCAAGGATTATTCAATATTGTTGGGGATTCTGGTGCCAATTTGCCTTTTGGTGTCACCCATCATGCTTATTAATTGGCTCATTTGATCCTCAAGTTTAGTCAATGTTTTGGTTGAGTTAGTACACTCAAACTGCACCTATTTTACGTCCGTTCTCATTGACTGCATCTCTCCCTCGATTCTTTCCAACTATTGTCCACATGCAGTATGGTCACTTGGGTTGACCCTATCTTGAGGTTTTTGCAAATAAAGAGGTTGATAATTAGTATTTTTACCTTAATTTGAACTATTACCTCCTCATTGGTTTCCTCCCCATCTCAGATTTGGGTGAAATCTCTAGCTAGGATTGTAGGTATTTGAATAAGATTTTCCACCCCTATTTACGATATAATTCACATATTCAACAGGATTGTTAATGTAGTGAAAGAGTGGTTTGTCTTCTCCATACATAGACAATTTATTAGCAAATCTGATACGGTTAAGTCTATCCACTAACTACTGATACTTGTCATCCTCTTGGATAACTTTCACTGTAGCAGGTTTCTAGCCACATGTGAATCTTCCAATGTGCCACTTACAGGAGTTCAAAGCCATGTTTTCAATTATTTTATATGCATCCTCGTACATTCTATTCATAAGGGCTCCTATTACTGCTTCGTCCAATCCCGATCTTACATTCACATCCAACCCATTATAAAAAATGTACAATCATATCTACTCAAGAAATCTGTAGTACAGACACTTTTGGATCAATATTTTAAAATGCTTTCACACCTCATAAAAACTTTCCCTTCCATCTATCTAAAGACAACAATCTCTCTTCTTAATTGAACTGCTTTGCCAATAAGGAAGAACTTTTGCAAAAACTTTCCAACGAGCTTAGCCCATGTCATGATAGACCCTAGTGCTTGCGAATCTAACCAAGAAAAGGTGTTATCAATAAAAGAAAATGAATTATCTGTCATTGTGCCCCTAAACTGTAGATTATTCTGGATTATCTGGATCATTGCCAGTTTAATCTCAAAATTATTTGTTGTAATAGCCGACCTCGTTATGCTCTCCTGAACCATGTATAGACTTGGTAACGCATAGTCTTTTAAGGTTCTCTCGTTACGAGCCATGTGCATGTTTGGGAGTAGTTGTGGTGGTGCTGGTGGATTTGTTAAAGCATTATCATTAGCATCACCAAACAGTGGATTCTAGCGTGGTACGTTACCTTGTATTGCTGTGGACGATTTCTTTAGGTTATTCTCTCTGCATCTGTGACTGCTACAATAGGTTTCCCTCTACTACGAGTTATACATTAAACCTAGAAAGAGAAGATTAGTAGCAAAAAATAAAATAAAATTGTATCTATAACCTAAAAATTTTCTAATTATTCCTTTTGAAGTGCAAAGGTTAAAATCAAACTAGTGACATTGCCTCTCCAGCAACGGCACCAACAACTTAACCGCCTCTAGACGTACTAACATCAAGAGTATGAATACTGTAGTAAATGTATAGATATATGAGGCGGTATCTACAAGTATACAGGTCTAGTTGTAATATAGTTACAATGGAGCAAGTGAGTACTCTAAGGATAGTACCTAAGGGAGGTAAGTGCTAGATCAATTTTAACCTAAACACCGAAAGATCTAATTAGTACTTTAATTTAGTTATAGTACGATAGTAAAATAAAAGAGAGTTTTCAAGATTTTAATAATATTAAAGTAAAATAACACAAGAAAATAAAATTTAAGAGATCAAATAGTAGAATAAATCAAATCTTGATTATGGGTGATTAGATCATTTCGGTAATCCCTATCAACTATCGTTTCGGGCTACTGGTTAATCAACAAGTCACCATCCTAATAGGATCTTCTGGTCTTCCACTAAAATAATGAGTCAACAAGAACTACTTATATTCTGACCTCATAGTCCAGACTGGTTTGGGATGAAGGTGTTCATAGATAGGTAATACTAATTTTGGGTTAATTCCCACCGTAATTGCTTCCTAGGGTTGTCAAGCTTAGGGTTTTAAGTTCTTCCTTTCCCAAATAGTTGATCCCCGATAGAAGGATTAGTTCCTTGTGGTTTTCATAAACAATATGAAACTTATGTAAATAGAAAGCATGATAAATGAATTGGAATGTAGGGTTTAATAAAATGCCTAATTTGTATTAAGAATAAATTGAATCCACAAAGTTTGATCATCTCCATAAATCAGACCTCTTGAGATAAACAACAACAATTTGAAAATAAATCTAAAACCTAAAAAGAAAGCAAAGCTAAACTGAATTCAAAAGAAAAATTCTAAACTAAGTAAATTGGTGTCTTTTACATGTGACAAAGGAGCCTATTCATAGATCTCAAGTGGCTGCCATCCTTAACCCTAGGCTAGCTGATGTTTTCGAGATTTAAGTTTGATTGTATGGACCAAAATGCTCCTAACTCGTGTTAAATTCCATCCAAAGTCAATGTCGCGACACACTAGGACCTGTGTCGTGACAAATGAGTCAATATACTTCTCTTGGGATATCTTCAGGGGTATGTTGCGACACCAGTTGACTATGTCACGACATCGAAGGCAGTTTCATGATTTCTCTATTCTGCTTTCTATGTTGCAACATTGAGCATTCTGTGTTGCGACTAGTATCAGTTTAATATGACCTCAAATGGTCTGCATACTTATAAAGTTCATTAGCTCACCTTGAGGCTTGATTCGGTCTATAAGGTCAATAAAAGACTCAATTTGCACATTTTATTGGATTTAACAAAACTTCGTAAAACATAATTAAATCTTATTTAAAATACTTAATTTCAAGCAGCTAAAGTGCGAAAACTAGTTTAATCTACTACACCGAATTACAACAGGTCACCTCCCCGGCAACGGTGGAAACAACTTGATCGCCTTAGACATACTAACATTTAGAGTGTAAATCTTGCAACCAAATATAATCATTAGGTGGTAATACGGGTCAACTTGTAATAAAGATTTATACAATGAGTATTGGAGTAATATGAGGATTATACACAAGGGAGGCAAAACTAAACTAATTCTAACTTCTACATTAATAGATCTAATTAGTAATTTAATTATATTATATTACGATGAATCCTAAGGTGATAAAAAATCATATTTTATAAAAAAATTAACATGCATAAGGATCAAAGAGGAGAATATAATTTGTAGATTTTATCGATTCTAAGAACGGAAGACTAACTTGTTTTAGTGGTCATAACTACTATTTCGAGTTCTATTCAATCAATTAATTATTAACCTGGAAGGGTCTCTCGATCTTCTACTAAACTAATGAGTTAGTAAGAACTACTTATCACTTGACCTCACAGTCCAAACCGAATTGGGGTAAGGTGTTCACGAATAGGCAATACAAACTTTGGGTTCATTCCCACCCAAATGACTTCCTAGAATTTTCAAGCCTATGGTTTTAAGTTCTTCCTATCTCAACCAGCTGGTCCATTAAGAAACCTTACATAGAAGGTAATTACTCCCACATCCACTTGCTAATATCCCATAAAGGGCTTAGTTTCTCATGGATTTTTTAAACATCACATATTTAATTAAAAAGATAAACATAAAGAACATATTAAGTAAAGAGTTTAAGAAGAATCTTGGCATCTTGATTTTGCTCAAATTATAATCCACAAAGATTCAATTATCCTCACAAATCAAATTCTCTAAAGAATGAAATAAGCAAAAGTAAAATTACAATAACAAAAGAAAACCTAAGCACAAAATAAACTAGAAATAAACTAAAAACAAAACTAAATGAAATTTGTCTACTAAAACTTTAATAAAAAATTGACTATGAGGTGTTCAGAGCTATCTATTTATAGGCTTAGGGTTGGTTGTCGTCCATTAACCTAATTCAACTAACGTTGTGTGTTAAAGTTTGTTCTGCAGATCAAAATGCCCTTGCAAACCAAAAGTGAAAATTAAGTAAAAACAAAACCAAATTGCTTTTATATGACCTCCTTAAATACGAAAAATGGTTTAATTTGCTACGAAAAATGGTTTAATCTATTACAACTAATTATGATAGATCACAAGGTATAAGGTATAAGGTATACAGTGTAAGAGCATAGATGAAAGACACTATAGCAGCCAGGTATAATGTGTAAGACTATGGATGAAAGACTCCATGACATCATAGGGTAGTACGTCAGGATGGTAAATCAGTGTAAGACCATGGACGAAAAAATCTATGGCATCTAGAGATGAAGTCTGTCGGGACGTTAAACAGGGGAAAATTCATTTGGACAGTAAATACGGGTAAGTATCTGGACAGTAAACATGGGATAAGTCGATTAGGACCAGGGAAATAGGATGAGAAGGGCCTAAGACCATAGATTGGTCATGGTAGCCAACAGAGTCCCCCAAGACATGAATACGAATAGTCTACAAGGACATTAAGATTAAGGTATGTTACTAGTGCACCAAGCACGAGAACCTGCGTAAGTGGAGAAAAGAGGCAAAGGAAAGGGTGAGTTGGCAAGCGAACCTTGAAGAACCTGCCAAAAGTGATAAAGCCTAATAAGGTATGGGAAAAGACCCACAAGATGTAGAGGAAGGTAGGATAGGCGAGAGCTAGCCTATTCATGTAAATGAAGAAAGTAAATACCTGAGAATCATAAGAAGGATCCAAAATGATGAGTCACCAAGAGGAGCTCAATGAAGTTGTTCCCGAGATGCAAATCTCATGAAAAAGATAGGAGTCTCATTCCCAGGATAAGGATATTTTCCAAAGGATAGTATGTTCGTCAAGACTATTCCTCTTTGAGGCAAGTCTATTGTGGGTATGCTATGGCAATGGTAGCTCGTAGGGAGGAAATAAGGAGGAGAGATAACAAGCTTGTATAGTCGCAAGGGAAATAAAATGTTAGTTTAGCGAGATAGACCGCCTTTCACTTGTGGGGTGAAAGAGTATCTAAGTAAGGGGTAGTGTGAAAGTAATCCCACTACAGTAAACAACAACGTGGAAGGATGACGAGTTTGCTAGAATAGCGAGGCCTGTTGAAGGCCTGTATATTACAGGAATGTCAACGAGACCTTCAAGATTGATACAGGAACAAGAAGTCCACCGAGAAAGGTAAGCCCTAAGAATCCTAAGGCAGCGGGACACAAAAACTACCATGGAGGAGTATAAAGGGAAATAGGTATATAGCTAAGTAAGTCAGCAGTCATCAAACACCTTGTATGATGATGGAAAGATGAAAAGGAAGGATAGGACTAGCTGATACGGCAAGGTTTTTAGGATACAGCCAATTGGAGAGTCTAACCAGAGGACGGCCTTATGATGAGCCAAGTAGCTCGAAGGGTCGGGATGAGTTCACCTTCCTAATAAAGAACATTCGCTAGGAGCAAGCAGGGAGTATTTATATTTATTTTATTTTACATATGTTACCTTCATACAATAGGGATAAATTATGATACAGCGAAGGAACTCACTAAGTTCATTGGAACTTACAGCAGTATGAATGATGTTTGTTGGACTTACGAAGATAAGGACTTCCAAGAGGGACCAAGCCAGAAAGAGTAGAGATTGAGGATCGTTGATGGATCAAGTCATGCACATAGGAATTGGGTACCACTGGAGGCTTCATCACGAAATCAATAATAACGAAATCAAATAGTATACCTAAAATTTGGACTTCAGGACAGATAGTCCTTCGTGAAATTTTAAAAATTCCTTTGTAAATAAATAGTCTGATTAGAGACGAAAATAATTTGAAGGATTAAACATTTAGCAGCTTAAGACTTTAGTTGCAATAAGTATTATTTGTATCTTCATTTTTAGATTGGTAGCAATTAACTTAGTCAAATTAAGTATAGGTTCATTTCTGACACTCCAAACTCGGATTCGATGGAAGTGTCGGGCTTGGGGTGTTACACAATTTGTAAAAAGTCTTCAATTTCTTTTGAAAATGTTTTATATGTCAACGGTTTTGAGCATAATTTTCTAAGTATTAGTCAATTATCTGATAAAGGTCTCAATGTTATTTTTTAGTCAAATGGATGTAAAGTAATTGACGTTGTGTCCAATAAGATTATGCTTCTTGGTCATAGAATAGGAAATACATATATGGTGCATTTGGAAGACTTGCATGATTAAAATATTTGTCTTATGATTAAAAATGAAAATACTTATTTGTTGTGACATAGGAAATTAGGACATGCTAGTATGAGCATCTTGTATAAATAGGCTAAATATGACTTAGTAAGAGGTTTGCAAAAAAAAAAAAATTGATTTTGATTTAGAAGTTTGTGATGCATGTGTTAAAGGAAAACATAATAAAGTTTCTTTTAAACCTATAAATGATGTATCTACTAGTAGAGTTCTTCAATTAATTCACATTGATCTTTTTAGACCAATTAGGACTACCAGCTTGGGTGGAAAACAATATGCTTTTGTGCTTGTTGATGATTACTCTAGATTTACTTGGAATCTTTTCTTAACTACTACAGATAAAGCTTTAGACAAATTCATCACATTTTCAAAACTTGATCAAAATGAAAAAGGTTACGGTATCACTAGTGTTAGAAGTGACCATCGAACAAAATTTCAAAATCTTGGTTTTTATAATTTTTGCAACTCAAATGGTATTAGTCATAATTTTTCTGCACCTAGAACCCATCAACAAAATGGAGTTGTTGATACGTAAAATAGAACTTAAGAAGAAATGGCTTAAAAGCCACAAAATCCGCTTATTATATTGATAATAGAGTAATGATTCAGTCTATTTTAAAGAAAACTCCATATGAACATTTCAAAAATAAAAAAGTCTAACATTAGTTATTTTCATCATTTTGGATGCAACTATTTTGTTTTAAAGAATGAAAAAGACAATCTTGGTAAAGATGATGCAAAAACTGATGAAAAAATTTATTTTGGTTATTCTTTAAATTCTAAAGCTTATCGAGTGTTTAATAAAAGAACTTTAGTAGTAGAAGAGTTTATACATGTTTTTTATGACTCGAATCTTCATTCTCAAAAGGATTCTTATATTGATGATGATGATGCACAAATCTTTAATAATGATGATAAATTGGATCAATCATCTAGTGAGAAGATACAAAAACAAACTCAAGATCCTCTAAAGGAGCCCACCCTAGAGTAAAAGGAAGTCTATCATCCAAAACAATACACTTATGTGAAGGATGGTAAGATTTTGAGAGACCCATCCAAACAGGTAACAACTAGATCTTCTCTTAGAAATACTTGTAATTATGCTGCATTTCTCTCATGCATTGAGGCTAAAAATATCAAATAAGCATTAAATGATGAATATTGGATATTGGTTATGCAAGATGAATTAAATAAATTTGAGAGAATTAAAGTATGGACCTTATGTGACACCCTACACCCGACCTGTCCACCGGATCTGGGTATAGAGCGTAACAGGTTTGACCAGTTGGACTACCCCAATACTTTTCTTAAAAACACTCCAAAAATTTGGTAGATTCCACTTTTGTGGTGCCAACATTTCATAAAATTTTGACTCATATTTATTTAGTAACCTATTTTAAAATGGATATTCCACCTTGCGCAAAGATTTAAGATACACAATAGTATCCTGTTGTGGCTATCTTAAACACCTTTTATAAACTCAGGGTGGAATTAGGCCAATCGAGGCTGTAATTATCCTCAAATGCTTCAAAATATTAATTTAATAAAAACAACAATTCGACAAGGAATTACATCTAATAAAAGTCCTAATAACCCCCAGTGAATACTTATTACCCACAAATTAAGAAGGCTCACGCATGGCCGAAGGGTTGGCAAATTACCTTTGGTGCTACGTTTGATCTAAGAACCTGAAAGAAAGGGGAAAATATAGTAAGTTCAACAAAACTTAGTGAGATCCCGAAAGATAATAGCAAATGTTAAGGAATAGGACCTCAGGCTAACAACAAACTCGACATATTTGGTGTACATCCCTCTAGCCTATAAGACATCTAGTGAATTCTACCGAAACTCACTCTGCCTATTGGCAAACTTTACTGGTCTACATTACCGTGCATGACAACTTGTGGGAGTATCTTCTCTATGGAATTGCTACTTACGTGGTCTAATCCTTTTTATAAAACACAGGTTTACTACTTATTCTTTTCATATAACGTGCATCAACTTATGCACCTAATTCTTTTTCTTTCATACTCCCTTCCTTGTGCTAGCTTCTAATCTCGATTCTTGAAGAACCTATCATATATTAGATCTTTATAATTTCTCAACTGAACCAACACAAACAATCCCTCCCTATCCTTCACACTCCCCTCCTTGTTTGGACACATAAATGTTCCTCTGCAAGGTCGAGTTTTCACCAATCACAATTTACATCTACGTGTCATACCAGAGGCAAAAATAATTCATCATGGATCTTCAATATCAATGGACAGATCATTCCACCTATACCTCCTTGCACCAGTCCAGATACTGAGCTTTTGCACCAAGAAAGGATCCTTTGTAATTCATACATATATTAGGCTTTTAAGTCTTTTATCGCATTTAGCCATGCATGCAACTGACTCCGAAAACACAATTCTCTAGACATGAACACTAGCGATAGGGAACAATGCCGTTTACCTTGTTGAACAATGAAAATTGTTAATCAAAACAATACAGACTATAACTCTAAGTAAAAAAGAACTCACCAAAATGCTTTACTCTAGAGCTTTATCTACTCTATTGGTTCATTGTCTTTTGTACTGGGCCTTCTCCCTTGTATTTAGCTAAACAATGAAACAACTCCATTAATCATCAAAAACTACAAAAAAGGCTATGACATAGCAATAATCTATAGATATGTAGATAGTTTTGGATAGAAGTTTCTTTCATACCCAATTTTCAAAATATACTACCACTTGTCTTATGTTAGAACTTATCTATCTAGTAAAACTTAAAGAAAGGTTTAAGAATTTACCAATATACAACTACCATAAAAGCTCTCCTAACCTTTAACAGTTAACACATCTTTAGCAAGGAAGAACTCTCCTGCTTTCTTCGATGATAATAAGGTCTAGTGGAGAAGATTATTCAGGAATCTTCTCTCTACCACTACTCTATCCTATTTCTAGCTAACTCACAGACAAATCCGAATAAGAAAACTATCTCCAATCACTTATAGCATTTGCAAGTTTCCACTAAATATTCACATCCTTTGAGGACCTCAAAGTGTCCTAATTACCGTCACATTGCCTCTAATAGGATGTTAAATGACTTAAACATGTTTGATCTGCAGTAATTCAGTGTAGTAGATTGCACTAGTTTTTGCATTTAAGGAGATTGAAAATAAGAATTTTCATTATGTTTGAGTTAAGTTTTCTTAGTTTTATTTATATTCAATAAAATGTGCAAATTGAATGTTTTATTGACCTTAGTAGCAGAATGAGGCCTAGGGGAGAGCTAACAAACTTTGCGAGTGTGCATGCAACCTTTAGAAGGCGTACTAAATCGATATTGGTCACTATGTCGCAACATAAGGAGCATAATGGAAAAAGCTCAAGATTGTCTTTATGTCGTGACATAGCCTAAGGGTGTCATGACACACCCCTGGAGATATCCCAAGAGGAATACACGAACTACTATGTCGCGACATAGGTCTTGGTGTGTTGCGACATCAACTCTGGATAGGATAAAATATTATCTAATTGGCATTTTAGAATTTATTTCAGTTGTTTTTCGTTTTTTTCAAGAGATTTGAATTTTGGAAAGCATTCAAATTTCGTGGATTCACGATTAATTTCAATACAATCTGGCTCTTTCATATAATTTTTACTATCGATTTAATTAGCATGATTTCTCTTTGCATTGATTCTATATTGTCTATGAAAACCATGAGGAACTAATCCCTTTCTGGAGGAGTAGTGTGTGGGGGTATGGTCTATTGACTATTTTGTAGGGTTACTCAATGGATCAACTATTTGGGAGAGGAAGAACGTGAAACAAACCCTAGGCTTGACAACCCTAAGAAGTCATCAAGGTAGGAGTTAACCCAAAATTAGTATGGCCCACCCATGAACACCTTCACCCCAAGCCAATCTAAATTGTGAGGTCAGAATATAAGTAGTCCTTGCTAACTCATTATGTTAGTGGAAGATCAGAAGATCCTGCTAGGGTAGCGACTAGTTGATTGACGAGGAACCCAAAACAATAGTTGATAGGAATTACTGAAGTGAGCTAATCACCCATAATCAAGATTTGATTCATTATCCTTTTCTATCTCTTCAAGTTTATTCCTTTTATGGTATTTTGTTTTATTATTATAAAAATCCTAAAAATTATCTATTTTCTGCTTTCATACTATAATTAATTTAAAATACTAATTAGATCTTTTAATGTTTAGGTTAGAATTGATCTAGCAGTTGCCTCCCTTAGGTGTAACACCCCAAACCCGGTCTAGACGTTATGACCAGATCTGGTGCGTCACATGATCCTAACCTACGCTTATAACCTTTTAACTTGTTGAGACTTAGGTGAGGTTCGAATCAAATTAGAGAGCTTGCGAAAAACCAGTTCATTAATCCTTAAAGTTATCCATAGTTAATCTTAAAGCATTTTGAAAACATAGTTAAGATTTTGAAATCCGCGCAGCCTACGTCTAGTAGATTCGATATAGCAGGATTTAAAACATTAAAGAAAATAAACCCATAAAGAAAATTTAAAAGCGGCCTTATTACAAATTTAAAACCCAAAAATAACTTAATAATAAAATACTTTAAACAAAATGAAAACCAGTACTGCAGATACTGTGGCCACTCCGAATCTCTCGCAGCTCCAAGCCCACTATGGTTGAGGGTTACCTGCAGGGATTAATTAAAAAGGGTGAGTTTGGCAACTCAGTGTGCAACAATATCTCAACCATAGGCCAAAACAGATCAAGCCTCAGAAACAGGTTTAATTGGGCCTTGGCCCATTACAGGAGTCAGATTAAGCCCAAAGGCCCATAACAGAAACAGATCAGATATAACATTATGCAAACAAAACCCAACCCAAATCCATCCTTAGCACCCCCGTACCAGCCTTACACCATGTGGGGAGACTACTCGACCCACCCAACCGCTACACGCCACAGATATTTGCAGCGAGGCTGCCAGATATAATTTGCAGTAAGACTGCCAGATAACATTTGCAGCGAGGCTGCCAGATATATTTGCAGCGAGGCTGCCAGATATTGTGACGAGGTCACCAGATATAAATATTGTGGCGAGGCCACCAGATTTGCAGCGAGGCTGCCAGATAATAATGTGACAAAGTCACCAGATTGCAGCGAGGCTGCCAGATAATAATGTGACAAAGTCACCAGATTGCAGCGAGGCTGCCAGAACGCTTCCTCCATCATAAACCCATGCCCCATGCAACATAAGAACATAAATACTAGCATGCAACATATAACATCTCATGCATCAGATATGCTCACATTAAATGGTAACTCATGTAGATACATAAAATCATACATTTCATACAGAATTGACCCTAGGGGTATAATAGTCTTTTTACACCTAGGGGTATTTTGGTAATTTTCCATATTTAAGGGTATTTTAGTCCTTTTTCATATTTTCAGAGGTTTTGTGCAAATCCAATAAATTATTAGCCCCCATATAACCATGGAAGTCGAATTAAGCCAAATTTCCAATTTTGCCCTTTTTAGCCTAAAACCCCTAATGGGCCTTCCTATGTCCAATATCGTCTCAAACCCGTTAAGCCCAATTTTAGGTTTTAGTTTACCAACTTAGCCATGTTTTTATTATTCAAGTTTACCAGAAAGTCCTTTATGAACATATTCAAATTTGGGCTCGGAAGCCCTTTGGGCCCGCTTGGCCCACTGAAGCCCATCTTACCCCAAACGCTCGAACTTGCACCTTCTACAATTTCGCCAATGCCAATTCCTAATGTGACTACAACAGAGTAATCGGTTACTCTTATTTCCTTTCAAGACTGACTTTTCGGTCACTTTTGATCGGTCACCTAGCACAGCTTCGATTATTTCGGCTTTTAGCCGTCCTAGTCTATGATGGGGATACGTTACACACCTGCTACCGATGAAATGTTGACGAAATCCACGTACGAAGAACCTACAATCGGATACTAACTATTAGTCTAATAATTGATGACCCAAGAGTTATAAGCCCCTTACCATAATCGGCCTATATGGCCTAAGATCGAAATCTTACCCCTTTCGGTTATGAACTAGATCACGATGTCCAACCACGCTAATCTACAATAGCCTCCTTTGCTGCACGCCTCTTGTCCACCCTAACGCATATAAGCCAGAGAAAAACCACAAGATCCTTAGTCTAGAACGTTAACCTTCCCCTAAGGGGGTTCGGCTTCTAGCCTTAATATCATAAGACTAATCGCTACAAGACCATGAGACACTTACCAATCTAAGTCCCAAATCACAGCTACTCCACTTGTTTCAACGAGGAAGAAAGAGTGTTGGAGGGTTACGATTTTTAGAAGAGAAAGAAATAGGGTCCCAAGCATCAAAGGTCTGACTAACAAGAGAATCAGGAAAAGAAGGAGAAATGATAAGTTTCGGTCAATAGGTAAACAAAGGAGGTGTTTCGGTCATACAGGGTATTCGGCCAAGGGGGTTGTAGTCAAAAGAATATTCGGTTTAGGGGTTTGAAGAAGAAGAGAAGAATAAGAGTGTAAAGGAAGTGTTTCGGCAAAGTGGTGTTTGCTTCCGGCTTTTTGTGACCTTTAACCAGAGAGTGAAGTCAAGAGAAGATGTGTGAATGATAGAAGAAGAAAATGGAGAAAAGTAAATGAGAAAGGAGGTTCGAGAGAGTAGAAAATGAGTATTCAGTTTAACCAAAAGAAGAACGGTACACAATAGGCTTCTTTAGAAGTTCCAAATTCGGCAATGAGGTGCAATAGTGGTTCGGCTACAAGGTTATTGAGAGGAACGAAATGGCCAAAAGAAATACCTAATAGACTTATGAAAAACGACAAAAGAGTGAGAGTTTTGCTAACCTAAAGGGATCGGCTCATACACCTCAAGAGGACCTTAGGCAATCGGCATACTAAGTCCCTAATTGCCGAAATTACCTACACCAAAAGTCCTTCAACCGATTATCATTTTTTTTAAAAATCAAAGGCTCCACAAATCCCTCCTTGATTTGCTCCTCAACCTCCTCCATGATTTACTCTTTGACCAATTCAAATCTCTTCCAACCAGAGTTCAATTCCGCCTCAAACTCCTACCTGCACAAGCTGAAAAAAATAAAACGCTACCTCTGCAACTTCTGGCGCTTGAACCCCTGACCTCTAAGCTCATTTAGGCGCCACCTTTTAAGGAACCTAGTGGCGTCTCCCTTGCCACTTTACCACTGATTCATTTGTGTTATACTTCTCACGCAATTCCTTAAGACCCTTATTTCCACTGATCCCCTATTTCCTAAGGCAAAAATTAAAAATTTTGCCGAGCTTCCAACCAACTCATGGGCCTTCCATAAGCCCATTAACACTTCCCAAACATGCATTACACACCTGATTACCAACATTTAAACATTTTAACAGACAAAGACAAATCTAAGAAAACCCGAAAATTAGGGCGTTACAACTCTACCCTCCTTAAGGAAATTTCGTCCTCGAAATTTACCTTATCCAAACAAATGGGGATATTGCTGACGCATTGCCTCCTCTGGTTCCCAAGTAGCTTCCTCTCTGCCATGATTACGCCATAGTACCTTTACCAATGGGACTGATTTTCTTCTTAAAACCTTCACATCTCGATCCAGAATCTGCACAGGTTCTTCCTCGAAAGTTAAGTCAGACTGAACTTCCACTTCTGTAACTGGTAGAATATGGGCAGGGTCAGAACGATATCGTCTCAGCATAGATACGTGGAACACGTCATGGATTCTATTTAACTCTGAGGGTAATTCTAACTGATACGCCACCGGGCCCACTCGCTTAAGAACCCGATAAGGCCCAATAAACCTCGGACTCAGCTTGCCTTTCTTACCAAATCTCAATATCTTCTTCCAAGGCGAAACTTTCAGAAAAACCATATCACCTACTGAATACTCAATCTCTTTACGCTTCAGATCTGCATAAGACTTCTGTCGATCAGATGCCTCTTTCAAACGGTCCCTTATTACCTTGACCTTCTCTTCAGTCTCTGCTACCAATTCAGGTCCAAGAACTTGCCGCTCGCCCAATTCGGTCCAACAACTAGGTGATCGACACTTACGCCCATACAATGCTTCATAAGGTGCCATACGGATACTAGCCTGATAGCTGTTATTATATGCAAACTCCGCCAACGGTAAATAGTCCTCCCAACTGCCTCGAAAATCGATAACACAGCCCCTCAACATATCCTCTAGAATCTGAATAACCCTCTCAGACTGACCATCAGTCTGAGGATGAAAAGCCGTGCTAAAGTTCAGCCGCGTTCCCAACGCTTCATGCAACTTTTGCCAGAACCGAGATGTGAATCTAGGATCTCGATCAGAAATGATAGACACTGGCACCCCGTGTAGTCGCACAATCTCTGCCACATACAATTTGGCTAACCTCTGAAGCGAATAATCAGTACGTACAGGGATGAAATGAGCAGACTTAGTCAACCTATCCACGATCACCCAAATCGAGTCCTTCTTTGACGGCGTCAAGGGCAACCCACTAACAAAATCCATGGTCACCCTCTCCCATTTCCAAAGTGGTACCTTTACTGGTTGCAGAAGTCCAGAAGGTAACTGATGTTCAGCTTTCACTTGCTGACAAGTCAGACATTTCCCCACAAATTCTGTTACTTCTCGCTTCAGTCCAGGCCACCAATACAACTTCTTTAAGTCATGATACATCTTATTACCTCCAGGGTGCATAGCACACAACCCTTTATGAGCTTCATTCAGAATTGCTTGCCTTAACTGAAAATCCTTCGGAACACAGATTCTACCGCGAAAACACAGAACTCCTTCACTGTTAAATCCAAACTCAGAAGTATTCCCGTTTTTAAGCTGCTGAAATCGAGCATCCAGAGACTCATCCCTTAACTGCTTTTCCTTAATCTCATCCACCCAAGTCGGTCTTACTTGCAATTCTGCTAACAAGCTACCATCGTCATACAGACTCAAACGAGCAAACATAGCTCTCAGGTCAGATACAGTTCTACGACTTAGGGCATCAGCCACCACATTAGCTTTGCCTGGATGATACTCAATCACACAATCATAATCCTTAAGCAACTCGATCCATCTCCGTTGCCTAAGGTTCAACTCCTTCTGAGTCAACAAGTACTTAAGACTCTTATGATCTGTGTATATAATACACCTTTCTCCATACAGATAATGTCTCCAAATCTTAAGTGCAAAGATTACTGCTGCCAACTCCAGATCATGGGTAGGATAGTTTACTTCATGAGGTTTAAGCTGTCGCGATGCATAAGCAACCACCTTACCCTCTTGCATCAACACACAGCCCAACCCAACATGCGATGCATCACTGTACACGGTAAAATCTTTTCCAGACTCTGGTTGAATCAGTACAGGTGCCTCGGTCAGAACCCTCTTAAGCTTCTCAAAAGCTTCTTGCTGCAGCTGGGTCCAAACAAATGGTACGCCTTTCCTTATGAGTTTCGTTAATGGTGCTGCCATCACAGAAAATCCTTCTACAAACCTTCTGTAGTATCCAGCTAAACCCAGAAAACTCCGAATTTCGGCCACAGACTTCGGTGGTTTCCATTCCAGAATCGCTTCGATCTTTCGAGGGTCCACTTTAATCCCCTCAGCAGACACAACATGCCCCAAGAACGTCACTTCCCTCAACCAGAACTCACACTTACTAAATTTCGCATAGAGCTCCTTTTCCCTTAACACTTGCAGCACAACACGGAGATGCTCATCATGTTTCTCTTCAGATTCAGAATAGACCAAGATATCGTCGATAAAGACGACCACGAATCGATCCAAGTATGGCTGAAACACTCGATTCATCAGGTCCATAAAAGCTGCAGGTGCATTGGTCAGCCCAAATGGCATAACCAAGAACTCATAGTGACCATAACGAGTTCTGAATGCCGTCTTGTGAATATCCACCTCTTTCACCCTTAATTGATGATACCCAGATCGAAGGTCAATCTTGGAAAATACTGAAGCTCCTCTAAGCTGGTCGAACAGATCATCGATTCTTGGCAACGGGTACCTATTCTTAATTGTCAGCTTGTTCAACTGCCGGTAATCAATGCACATCCGCATTGACCCATCTTTCTTCTTAACGAAAAGCACTGGTGCTCCCCACGGAGACACACTTGGCCTAATGAAACCTCTATCCAACAGTTCTTGAATCTGCGCCTTTAGCTCCACCAACTCCTTTGGTGCCATTCTGTACGGTGCAATGGACACCGGTGCCGTACCAGGCAACAGATCGATCCCAAACTCAACCTCTCGATTAGGAGGCAGACCTGGAAGCTCTTCTGGAAACACATCTTGGAAGTCCTTAACGGTTCTCACTTGATCCACAGTTAGCTCCTCAGACTCCGCTTGACTTATAAATGCCATAAAAGCCTCACATCCTTTACGAATCCACTTCTCAGCTCTTAATGCTGACACCACATTAGACAGATAATCTCTACGTTCACCAATCACCATAACTTCCCCATCCTCTGCGGTTTTTAAACTCATTCGCTTAGCAGCACAATCCAAAGTAGCCCTATGCTTTACAAGCCAATCCATTCCTAAGATTAGATCGAATTCTCCGAAGGGTAGCTCCATCAAATCTCCAGAAAAGATCTTTCCTTGAGTCTCCATAGGCACGTCTCTATACAATTTGTCTACCCTAACCGAGTGACCCAAAGGACTTAGTACCGTTACCCTACTCACTGTCTCCTCAGAACGTACTCCCAACGACCCAGATATAGCACATGCAACATAAGAGTGTGTAGATCCAACATCTATTAACGCAGTGAATGGTATACGAGAAATCAAGAACGTACCGGTTATGACGTCAGGGGCATCACCTTCCTCTCGTCGACGAGCTGCATAGACTAACGCTGGCTGACGAGCCTCAGCAAAACCAGCACCCCTACCAGGCGCTCCTCGTCCTCGACCATTTCCATTTCCACCTCTGCCTTGTCCACGACCTCTTGGAGCTGGTGGTCCACCCCTCACTGGCTGAGCAACCCTCTGATCTCTAACTTGATTCTGATCAGGTTCCTGTGGACAATCCTTAATTCTATGCTCCATCGACCCACATCGAAAACAGGCTCCAGTACGCTTCCGACACTCGCCCGTATGGATCCTACCACAACTCCTGCAACTCTGAGGTCTGACAGCATTCATTGGCACCGCTCGTACTGGTTCTGCCATCCTTGCTCTTTTAACATTCCTATTATTCCCACCAGATGATCCAGAATCCCTCCGGAAGCGGTTCCGATCCTTCTCGCGGTTCTGCCTCTCAGTACGCTTTACTTCCTCAGCTATCTTAGCTTTCTCAACTAGAGCAGCAAAATTACGCTCCCTCTGCGGAGCAATCAGCACCCTTAACTCATCCCTCAAACCGTCCTCAAAGCGCACACTACGCTCGTATTCAGTGGCAACTATCCCAGAAGCATATCGACTCAGCCTCAAGAACTCAGCCTCGTACTCAGATACCGTTTTACCTCCCTGAACCAAATTCAAAAATTCCTTCCGACGCGCGTCCACATAGCTAGCTCCAACGTATTTTCCTTTAAAGGCTGTCTTAAACAGCTCCCATGTTACCTCACCAGCTGCAGTTCCATCTCTTACTGTGAGCCACCACTGATAAGCCTCATCTCTAAGTAACGATACAGCTCCCTTCAGCTTCTGCTCCACAGAACAGTCCAGATCGTCCATAATTCGCTCTGTGGCCTCCAACCAATACTCGGCCACGTTTGGGGCTACACCAGACACACCCCTGAAGAATTCTGCTCTATTAGCTCGGAGTCGCTCAGATATCGCACCCCGAAATCCATTACCAGTACTCGCCCCAGCAACCCTTTCCAAAACTCGAAGCATCGCTTGTGATAGGGCATCATCCCCTACACCCCTATCATGAGATTCCACCTCTGTTGCTGGTGATACTGGTATCTCAGCTGCTGGTGCATGACCCGAAGAAGAAGATTCGGCTCGTGTGCTACCTCGGCCACGTCCACGGCCCCTACCACGAGCTGCTCGCGTACTCATTTCGTATGTTCTGTTTTAGAAGTTTTATGAGTCAGATTAATATTTCAGTGTTTATTAAAGATATCTTATGAATAGTAGAGTTTCAAAGTTTATCTTCTTTCGCGGTAGCCTAGGTACAGTCTCAGTTTATCTATCAGAGTCTCTACAGTTTCAGTAATACCCTAGCTAAAGTATCATAATATAGTCTTTAGTCAGGCATACAATCAGAATTTTCAGATACAATCAGAAAAGTTCAGAAAACTTACAGGCTTGGGCCGGAGATTCGGTGTGCCACTACTTCGAAAGATCTCCTAGGATAACTTAATTTATTCTTTGAAAATAACCCCTTTTTTTTTTTTTTTAGACCCGTTCCACAGCCGAGTTGTTGCAACTTGGCTCTGATACCACTAAATGTAACACCCCAAACCCGGTCTAGACGTTATGACCAGATCTGGTGCGTCACATGATCCTAACCTACGCTTATAACCTTTTAACTTGTTGAGACTTAGGTGAGGTTCGAATCAAATTAGAGAGCTTGCGAAAAACCAGTTCATTAATCCTTAAAGTTATCCATAGTTAATCTTAAAGCATTTTGAAAACATAGTTAAGATTTTGAAATCCGCGCAGCCTACGTCTAGTAGATTCGATATAGCAGGATTTAAAACATTAAAGAAAATAAACCCATAAAGAAAATTTAAAAGCGGCCTTATTACAAATTTAAAACCCAAAAATAACTTAATAATAAAATACTTTAAACAAAATGAAAACCAGTACTGCAGATACTGTGGCCACTCCGAATCTCTCGCAGCTCCAAGCCCACTATGGTTGAGGGTTACCTGCAGGGATTAATTAAAAAGGGTGAGTTTGGCAACTCAGTGTGCAACAATATCTCAACCATAGGCCAAAACAGATCAAGCCTCAGAAACAGGTTTAATTGGGCCTTGGCCCATTACAGGAGTCAGATTAAGCCCAAAGGCCCATAACAGAAACAGATCAGATATAACATTATGCAAACAAAACCCAACCCAAATCCATCCTTAGCACCCCCGTACCAGCCTTACACCATGTGGGGAGACTACTCGACCCACCCAACCGCTACACGCCACAGATATTTGCAGCGAGGCTGCCAGATATAATTTGCAGTAAGACTGCCAGATAACATTTGCAGCGAGGCTGCCAGATATATTTGCAGCGAGGCTGCCAGATATTGTGACGAGGTCACCAGATATAAATATTGTGGCGAGGCCACCAGATTTGCAGCGAGGCTGCCAGATAATAATGTGACAAAGTCACCAGATTGCAGCGAGGCTGCCAGATAATAATGTGACAAAGTCACCAGATTGCAGCGAGGCTGCCAGAACGCTTCCTCCATCATAAACCCATGCCCCATGCAACATAAGAACATAAATACTAGCATGCAACATATAACATCTCATGCATCAGATATGCTCACATTAAATGGTAACTCATGTAGATACATAAAATCATACATTTCATACAGAATTGACCCTAGGGGTATAATAGTCTTTTTACACCTAGGGGTATTTTGGTAATTTTCCATATTTAAGGGTATTTTAGTCCTTTTTCATATTTTCAGAGGTTTTGTGCAAATCCAATAAATTATTAGCCCCCATATAACCATGGAAGTCGAATTAAGCCAAATTTCCAATTTTGCCCTTTTTAGCCTAAAACCCCTAATGGGCCTTCCTATGTCCAATATCGTCTCAAACCCGTTAAGCCCAATTTTAGGTTTTAGTTTACCAACTTAGCCATGTTTTTATTATTCAAGTTTACCAGAAAGTCCTTTATGAACATATTCAAATTTGGGCTCGGAAGCCCTTTGGGCCCGCTTGGCCCACTGAAGCCCATCTTACCCCAAACGCTCGAACTTGCACCTTCTACAATTTCGCCAATGCCAATTCCCAATGTGACTACAACAGAGTAATCGGTTACTCTTATTTCCTTTCAAGACTGACTTTTCGGTCACTTTTGATCGGTCACCTAGCACAGCTTCGATTATTTCGGCTTTTAGCCGTCCTAGTCTATGATGGGGATACGTTACACACCTGCTACCGATGAAATGTTGACGAAATCCACGTACGAAGAACCTACAATCGGATACTAACTATTAGTCTAATAATTGATGACCCAAGAGTTATAAGCCCCTTACCATAATCGGCCTATATGGCCTAAGATCGAAATCTTACCCCTTTCGGTTATGAACTAGATCACGATGTCCAACCACGCTAATCTACAATAGCCTCCTTTGCTGCACGCCTCTTGTCCACCCTAACGCATATAAGCCAGAGAAAAACCACAAGATCCTTAGTCTAGAACGTTAACCTTCCCCTAAGGGGGTTCGGCTTCTAGCCTTAATATCATAAGACTAATCGCTACAAGACCATGAGACACTTACCAATCTAAGTCCCAAATCACAGCTACTCCACTTGTTTCAACGAGGAAGAAAGAGTGTTGGAGGGTTACGATTTTTAGAAGAGAAAGAAATAGGGTCCCAAGCATCAAAGGTCTGACTAACAAGAGAATCAGGAAAAGAAGGAGAAATGATAAGTTTCGGTCAATAGGTAAACAAAGGAGGTGTTTCGGTCATACAGGGTATTCGGCCAAGGGGGTTGTAGTCAAAAGAATATTCGGTTTAGGGGTTTGAAGAAGAAGAGAAGAATAAGAGTGTAAAGGAAGTGTTTCGGCAAAGTGGTGTTTGCTTCCGGCTTTTTGTGACCTTTAACCAGAGAGTGAAGTCAAGAGAAGATGTGTGAATGATAGAAGAAGAAAATGGAGAAAAGTAAATGAGAAAGGAGGTTCGAGAGAGTAGAAAATGAGTATTCAGTTTAACCAAAAGAAGAACGGTACACAATAGGCTTCTTTAGAAGTTCCAAATTCGGCAATGAGGTGCAATAGTGGTTCGGCTACAAGGTTATTGAGAGGAACGAAATGGCCAAAAGAAATACCTAATAGACTTATGAAAAACGACAAAAGAGTGAGAGTTTTGCTAACCTAAAGGGATCGGCTCATACACCTCAAGAGGACCTTAGGCAATCGGCATACTAAGTCCCTAATTGCCGAAATTACCTACACCAAAAGTCCTTCAACCGATTATCATTTTTTTTAAAAATCAAAGGCTCCACAAATCCCTCCTTGATTTGCTCCTCAACCTCCTCCATGATTTACTCTTTGACCAATTCAAATCTCTTCCAACCAGAGTTCAATTCCGCCTCAAACTCCTACCTGCACAAGCTGAAAAAAATAAAACGCTACCTCTGCAACTTCTGGCGCTTGAACCCCTGACCTCTAAGCTCATTTAGGCGCCACCTTTTAAGGAACCTAGTGGCGTCTCCCTTGCCACTTTACCACTGATTCATTTGTGTTATACTTCTCACGCAATTCCTTAAGACCCTTATTTCCACTGATCCCCTATTTCCTAAGGCAAAAATTAAAAATTTTGCCGAGCTTCCAACCAACTCATGGGCCTTCCATAAGCCCATTAACACTTCCCAAACATGCATTACACACCTGATTACCAACATTTAAACATTTTAACAGACAAAGACAAATCTAAGAAAACCCGAAAATTAGGGCGTTACATTAGGTACCATCCTCAGATTACTCACCTATTTCTGTAACACCCTAAACCCGGCCCAGACATTATGGCCAAATGTGGTGGTGTCACATTGAAGGGTAACTCGTATAAAGCGAATATGTTGGAGAACTTTGAGATATTTGTCCGCTTGTGGTTCAAATAAGGGTTTATTTTCAAAAAGCCGCTTTGTCAGAAAAATATTTTGTTTTAAAGCAAATCATTTTGAATGTTTGCATAGTTAAAAGTTTAGGTGAGTTTAAAAAGAAACTTTCGGGTATTGATGTTTTTTTCAAAATGCTATTTGAATTGAAAACATGTTTAAGTTGAAAGTCAAACAAGTACAGAAATAATAAAACCGAATATAAAAACCTACCAGAGATAACAGGCCTTATTACAACCCAATGAAAAGAATTTAACATAAAATAAAATAAAGGAGATTAACTACTAAATTACTAATCCTCTTGTAGTGTGGCCATCTCCGAGTCCTTTCGTACGTCGAGCCACCTATTGGGGATCACCTGAGAAAAAAGGAGGGTGTGAGTTTTCGAAAACTCAATGTGTATAACCCTCGGCAAACATATTAACATGCAAATAACAAATTGGGCCTAGGCTCTATCAATCGTAGCAGCAGAGCTGCTAATCATATAATGGGCTTAAAAGCCACCAGTCGATCCACAGTTATCAAGCAACCATGCAATCCTCACATATCTTCCTCCGTATTATAAAACCCACCCAAATGCAGCAGACATTATATGAATGCAACACATACATTTTCACATATTTAACACCTAGAGGTATTTTAGTCATTTATGCATTTAAGGCATTTAGTCATTTTTCACTTAGTCATATCAATCACATCACATCGTGGGATGAATACTCATATGCTGGCCCATTATCACTTTTCGTTATTCAATGCATTTTAAGCCAATTTCATTAGAGCTACCAATTCATTAGGGCCCAAAAGCCCATTTCATAGCCTAATAGGGCCCATACATTTATTTGGCCCGATCGGCCCAAATCTACCAAGTACCACGTAATTAGCCCATCCGGGTCTTCAAATCCTACAAGATCGTCAATTTTACTCGTGATGGGCCTATAGGCCCATCGGGCCCATTTGGCTCATTTCAGCCCAGTTGGCCAAAAAGTGGCCCGCGACCATGAGATCGCTCCCTTGGCCCAGGTCGTTGTATCGGTATCTCCACACGAGTGTTCGCACACTCGTGTGGTTTCCTGCGCCAACATTTCTACTTTTCAGCTTTTCGGCGTTTCGGCTTTTCGAGATTTCGGCTTTTACCGATTCATCTTGTATGCAATGTATGTACACACCTTATTGAAGAGAACCATAACAGCTCACACGTAGGACCTATATTTCAATTAGAGAACTCGATTAGTCACTTACAAGATCTAGCAATTCCCAACATCGAAACCGAACCTAAGACAACCCTTACCTTAATTGAATCGACTTACACCCCCTTAAGATGCTTGGTTTCGAAATGATCTCCCCTCCTTGCAGTTGTATCCTTCACTAGTTAATTAAGAGGTATATAGATTCAACGAGAAGAGAATGATTAGATAAGCCATTCGGCTTTCACTGAGGTGCAGGAGGAAAAGAACGAATATGTATTTGATCCTGCGGCCTAGATAGCTTATAGGTACAAGAATAGATTTGAGATGGAGGAGAAACAACAATAAGTTGGCAAAATGGTAGGGCTAATCGGTCACAAGGGAAATAGGAATAGTGTTCGGCTTTTTGGGAGAAGAAAAAGAAAGTAGATCGATCTTTAACACAACCCGTTGTGGAAGTGTAGATCTGGATCTAAGAAACAAAATAGTCACTTTGAGGGAACATGTAAAGAATCGGCACAAGAAAGGTGATTGAAAGCAATCGTTTGGCTATGAGGTGATATGAAGAGGAGTAAAGAAAAGAAGAAGTGTTGAGAGGATTTACCTTTTAGAGTTTGAAAGAATGAGTATGGGAAGGGATCAACAATGCTCTCTAATCGAATAAAGAAAGAAAAACCCAAAAACAAATCACACATATGACGAAAGTAAAAAGCCCAAGAGCATTCAGCTATACCCTCAAAAAAATTACCAAATCGACATTAAACCCCTACCCAAGCCAATTTCTCCCTTCCCCTAAAGTCCTATTCGGCTCCACTTCATCCACAACCTAATCCCTAAGTTTTCTCCAAGATTTCCTCCTCTTATCACTCCTTGAATGCCTCCTATGACCACTTCAAACTCCTTCATTCAGAGTTCAACTCTAACTTCAGTACTGGTTATCAAAAGATACAAAATAAAATCCCTATCTTTGCCCCAACCAACCCTTGAACCTTGGACCTTCTAGCCTCCTAGTAACGCCACCTTCTTTCCCCCCAAGTGGTGTCACTTTGCCACTAGGCCACATGCCCATTTGTGTCTTATTTCCTCTTAATTTGATTAAAAGGCCTAATGCCTGAGATCAAGGTTCCACTAAGGCAAAAATTAAAATTTTTGTATGGTCTACCTGAAACCCGAGACTTTAAAGAAACCTTGTAATACCTCAAAATTAATATTCTAATAGTGCTAATCATACACGTCAGCTACAACACACAAAATTAAAAGTTTCGAGATTTTGGGGCGTTATAACTTCATTATAAAACTATATTACAACTCAACTTGTATACTTGCAGATACCACCTCGTATTTCTATATTTTATTGTAGTATTCACACTCTAGATGTTAGTACGTCTACATGAGGTCAAGTTATTGACACCGTTGCCAGGGAGGCAACACTACTGGATTTCTTTTAATTTTCGTATTGTAAAAAAACAATAATTATGAAATTTGTACGTTATAGCTACGACTTTCAATTTGTTTTGTTAATTAAAATTTCAAACATTTCTTCATTTTTAAGAGCCCTAGACACCATTAACCAAATAATTAGTTAGTATAAAGCCATGGATAACTTTGATTATATGTAGTGCGACGAAAACATCAATTATGATGAAGATATTTATGAGGAATGAGTCTATGATAACTGAGAGATACAAAAGAACCAATGGTTATTAATGTTAGAATTAAGTTAACTCTGAGGAGAAACCCTATTCTTCGTCAAAAAGAAGATCACATTAATATACTCTCAGAAAGCCATCAAGATGTGTCAAGTCCAGAATGAAGCGGAAAGGAAGATGCCAGTAGAGAAACTTACGAGGGAGAAGAACTCTTAAGCTGCTATTCATCCCAACAGATAGAAGAATAGCCAAACACATGGAAGGGAACAATAACAAGAGAAGGTATGGAGTTGGAAGGGCAAGTCGTCAGTGAATAGGAAAATCAAATAGACATGGAACTCATCGACCTAGAAACTTCAGGTATTGGTGACAAAGCAGAACTACAAGAACAGTATAATATAGACCCACCAATAGAGACAATGATAGTTAGGATTGAGTTGGTAAAAAATTGTCTATCAATTCAAATATCCATAGAACAAACAGAAAAGAAACTGACAGTTTGAAAGGGTAAGCCTGAATTGACCACCCTTTTCACATCCTTAGTCTTAAACTAAGCACCCTAGAAGTTTATAGATTCGAGAATTTTCCATATACTGAAAAGAGTTGGAAAAATATACATTTACAAAACTTATGATCATATAGCAGGCTTCAGTCAAATTGACCATTCAATGTGAATAGGAATCGAGTTACAGTCGTTATAGAGTGTTTAATCCCTACGAGAACCACCTAAGGGAATTATCTTTAGATTGAAGAATGAACTTAAAAACTCACAAAGGCAGAACTTCAATAGTGTAACATAACATCTTTTCTCAATCCCTCTGCAAGTTGCCTTAAAAACTACTCTTAAAAAGCCATACCTAATAATTAAGAAGGATGGAAACACCATAGGCGACAATTTTAAACAATCCTCAACCTTTTTCCAAAGCAAAAATGCTGAACATAAACTAAAGTGGTTATGTGATTATGTGGCTTTACAAATTTTTAATAGTTATGACCTACAAAAAAAGTTGCCGGTTATTAAAGCAGGTCAGAAAGGCAAGTTTTGAGAATGAGACAACAACAGACAAATAGAATGGTGTGATGGGTGTTGGATCAATACGGACAGAAACAAATTACATGTAGCACCACGGTGAATATTGACTGAGATAACAGACGAATCCGACAGTAAGAATTCACATCTTTACGTAACGATTATTACTAACTGTACTAATTCTATATTCCATTAACCAATCTATTAAAATATTACAGGTAAGATTAGCAAGCGCTTGAAGCAATTTGAAGATAGAAAATTTTGGAAAACAAGGTCAACATCGCGGCACAGACAACTTCATGTCATAACATCATGGGCAATAACGAATAAGATAAAAAATCAACACGATTTTAGCACCCCAAACCCGGCCTAGAAGATAGGCCCGAGTCTGACGTGTCGTATTGGAGGGTGAAACAAAAAATACGGTGTAGTTGAAAAACCTTGGAGTCATTTGATCACTTGCGGTTAAAAATAGTGAAAACTTGTAATTTCATAGTTTGTATAAATCTTAAGCTTGTTATTTGGAAACCTTAAATTTTTATATTAATAAGATCTCATGTTTCAGTTATAGTGGAAGCTTTTTTTTTTAAACCCATTTGTTGCGTTATCACGATACTTTTGGAAAACAAATATCTTTTATAAAACCATGTCCTAGAGCTAACAGATTCAAAAGAGAAACAAACAATCCCAAATAAAAAAAAAATCCGAAGAAAAGGCCTTATTATAGAAATTTAAACATAAGAGAAAGCAAGTAAAAATAATGTAAAATAAATACTAGAGTTTTAAAACAACTCACTATGTGGCCACCTCCTGGTCCCCCTCCCACGTCAAACCACCTATTTAGGATTACTTGAAAAATTAAAAGGGGGAGTGAGTTTTTGAAAACTCAGTGTGTACGACCCTCGACAAACTTATAACATGCAAAAAATAATTTGGGCCTAAGCGCTATCCAATATCAGTGGCCCTGGGGCCTCAGTTGGGCCTGAGCCCATAACACAATTAACAGTGGCCTTTTGACCCAAGTCCATAGTGGCCTTGGTTAGGCCTGAGCCCATAACACATTAAACAGTATATATATCCAATGCACATTTTTCCCATCCAACCCTACACACCACCTTCCAACCCTACACTCCTGTGGGGATATAAATATCGACCCACCCATCCCTACACACCGGCTATAGCACCGGTTGCGGTACTACTCATTGTTGCAGCAAAGCTGCTAATCATAATATCCGTTGTAGCACCAGTTGCGACACTACTCAGCGTTGCAGCAGAGCTGCTAATCATAATATGGGCTTAAAAGCCTTCGATGGATCCACAGTCATCAAGCGACCGTGCGACCCTCATATACACTTCCTCCAAACATAATCCCAACCCATATGCAACATATTATCATATGAATGCAACATAAATACACATATAACATACGCAATAATACAAATAGCACGTAGGGGTATTTTAGTCATTTTACACTTTGACCATATTAGTCATATCTTATCACGGGCTTAAATGCACAATTCGGCCCATTAGCATTTTCACCAATTATTCCTTGAGTTTTACTTCAAGTTTGTAAGTGTTACAAATCCATTAGGGCCCAAAAGCCTAAAACATAGCCCAAAGTAGCCCACACCTTTATATGGCCCATTAGGCCCAAATCTACCACAATCCATGTCATTTGCCTGACCGACTCGTCAAATCTTATCAATTCATCCATTTTACTCACGATGGGCCGACGAGCCCATCTGGCCCATTTGGCCCATTTTGGCCCAGTTGGCCAAAAAGTGGCCCGAGACCATGAGACCGCTCACGGGGTCTCTGTCGTTGTATTGGTAACTCCACACAAGTGTTCACATGCTTGTGTGGTTGCTAACGCCAACCTTTCGGCTTTTTGGCATTCCAGCTTTTCAGGATTTCAGCTTTTGCCAATTCATCGTCTGTGTTGTGTATGTACACACCTGATTTTGAATACGCCTTTCGATCCCCTAATCACGAACTTACAATCAACCAAACTCATAGTTAATCACCCACTTAGTATCGTTACTCTCCTTTTTATCAAAAGCCAAAATCGCACCAATCCCTTACCTTGAACGGTAAATCTTTATCAACCTTCCTTTATTCGCTAACTGCGATTGACCCCAAGATCTGTGTTCTAAAAATTTATCTGTCAAAGATCAATATATAAGTCACTCTTAACATCCTGCAAGCCATTTGGCCTTCACTAATCCAAGCCCATTTTCAAAGACCCTAAATAATGATCAATATCAGAATAAGAAAGAGGGATTTAGCCAGAAGAGAAGGAAAATAATACCCATAACAAAAGAATTCCTTTGAGAAGCCATTACTATAAGTACTTACCACAACAATTCGAGGAGAAAGGGATGAAAGTGTTGTCTCCACACTCAAACACACCCCCAAGTCGAACCTTCTTGTAAACAGAAGCTATTGCTAGAAGTAGAATAGAGAGTGAGAAAGAATCGACCCAGACAAAGAATAAGTGACAAAGTTTCTACTTTTTGAGAACGAGAAAAAATGAAACACAAGGATTCAGCTTTCCTCAAAAGATGTAGAAATCCTATTGTAAAATAAAGAAGAAAAGAGATGTCTTTGATTTGAGTACTTGCGGAAGAAAAGAAGATAGGGACGGCAAAATAAAGGGTTCGGCCACAAAAAGAAATAGAGAGTGTCAACTTTTAGAGATTAGGGTTCATGAAAGAAAAGATGATTGATAAGGAAAAGAAATAAAGAAGAAGATTTGGCACTAAGGAATTTCGACAAAAATGAATGGGGTTATTCGTCTTTTAGGAATCAAGAGAAAAAGAAAAATGCCTAAACGCTTAGGCAAGAATGATCAAAAAAGAAAAAAAAATCCCCACAAGACAGATCACACTAAAAGCTGAAACTGACCAAAATAGTGTCAAAAGCCAAAATCACTAGAGTAAATTCGGCAACTACTCCCTAATTCCTTTCAAAATTGATTCCTTGCTTCCACTAATATCCCAATCGGCGCCACCTCTTCCACTTGATCCCTCCCTATTATTTCCCCCCTTATCATGCCTTAATTTACTCTTCAACACTCATTCAAATCTCAAGACCCATTCAAACTCTCCCTTTCAGAGTTTAACTTTATCTCCACCAAGGACTAACCAAGGTGCAAAATAATAGCCCTTTATTACGCTAAACCCCACTTGAACCTTGGACCTCCTAGCTCTTGCATGTAACGCCTCCCCCTAGCTCCCAATGTGGCACCATTTGCCACTAGACCATTAGGGTTTTTGTGTCACATCTTCACCTCATTAATTTATAAGCCATACCCCTTGAGGTCAGGGTTCCCCTAAAGCTAAAAAAACCAAAGTTTTTCCTATACCAAAGCTCGAACCCAGGACTTCATAAGAGCCCCCCAACGATCCTAAATCACCAACCAAACCATTCTAACATGCATTTTGTGCCGTTATCTTACTCTCAAAAATTTTAAAAGCACCCACACCCGAGACCCAATTCTTTAGGCCCAAAATCAAGACGCTACAATAATGTAGTGACATCGCTAATCCGTGTCGTGAAATAGAAGACAACTTCTTAGAATTTCAAAAACTACAAGGTGTGTCGTGACCACAAACCCCGGTGTCGTAACATAAGTAGTCTATTAGGGATTTTGCAACATGGAACCCTTATGTCATGACATCGTTGCAAATTTTTACAGGGTCAGCCCGACCCAGCTATGTAACCTAGACACTTAACACTCAAAACACTGGATTTTTAACCCTAAAGCATTCACTTTTAACATAAAAACACCCTATTAACCTAGCCTAACCTAGTTTTAACATTCCAACTTCACCAAAACCTCTCCAAAACCTCTACCTTCCAAATCCCCTTTTCTCACCAAAACCCTACATCCCAATCCTTCATTCAAAATTCAAGGAAGCTACATTGGAAGGAGTGGTAATCAACAAAACAAAAGAGGAAGCACATACAAGTTCAACAAAGTTGAGGTTCAAGTATTCTCAATTTTTTCTCTATTGTTTCATTGATTACTATTCACATCATTGTTAGAAGTTTCGACTATATAATGCCTCCTAGAAAGAACAAGAGAACTATGGTTCAAGAAACATTGAGGGTTTCAGACTCATCTTGATTTCATAATGTTAATATGGAAAAGTATTTTCTTGAGTCAAAAGGGAGACCATTAATCTATGAATAAGGGTTCGAACCCTCTATTGTCCACTATAAAGAAATCTAGACTTTGGTTCATTACCAACAATGAGAGCAATTCTGCATCACTCCCATGAATAATGTAATCACACTTGTGGTTTAAAAATTTTGTCTCCCTTAAGGACCAAGTGATTAAATGAGGTTATAATGAAGTAATAACTGATGTTGAGGTACGAGAGGAAGATGTTCCAATCTCCCCTAATGATATTTGTGAATTTTATAACATATCATTTTATAAAAAATATTTTATTGATAGTACTATTTTGGACACATTTCAAAATATTGATATCGAAGATGTTATAAAACATATAACATAAGGCAAGGGTAGTTGGAACTATAGGCCAGACACAGAGCTTCCAACGAATTTCAATCAAGCCATTTTGTTTCCTGTTGCTAAGATGCGGATGCAATTCATTAGCACTAGAATTACGCATGTCTTGAATGTTTCTAATGTTAATGCCTTTTGAGTTGTTCTGTTATATGGTATTTTGCAGTGTAAACAGATCTGTGTAGGGCTCTAGATTTTTTGATAAATGGAAAGGTGTGGTAAGAGCCAAAACACTGGGCTATTCTTCCCTCATCTTGTAACAACACTATATCACTAGGTAGAAATGCCAATTAGTGAAAACGAATAGTTTATGAAGCCAACAAGAAACATCATTAGAGACACTATATACCCAATATGTTGAGCTTCAACGAAAGCAAATTACAGAATAGAATCAATGGAGGAAGAATAAAATGGACGTGCTAGTATTGCTTAAACAGAAAGATCAATCAACAGATAGAAAGGGAGCCCAATAAAATATACAAGCAAAACTCAATTAGATGATAAGATAGATGTAGGAAATAGGCCTGATGCTCCAAGAATTTTCAAAAATGAATGGGCTACGCACTCTGAATTATCCCCCGAACAAGTTTAGGTTGACTCCAACTCATCAGAATGTGGGGTCTAATCTTGAGGAGAAAGGTACTGCTCAAGAGTACCCTGGAATGGTGGATGAATAAGATGCAACATTTAAGCCACAGTTTTCTACACCAAAGAGGCCTATCATATGAAGCCCAACTCGCCATACGCCTTCAACGGGTAGGAGACCTCACCAAACACATATCATGTAACACCCCTTACCCGTGTTCTATACCGGAACAGGGTAGAAGGCATTACAAGAACATAACACATGCAATCGTACAAAATCGTGATATAAATTTTGCATCCAATTTAAAACAATTCAATTTTCATTATCAATCCCTAACATAAATCTACGAGGTCCAAAACATACTTTGGAATCGGTCCAGGACTAAACCAAGAACTTTGGAAACATTGGAAAATTTCTTGAAATTAAGGGCACACACTCGTGCCCAAGGCCGTGTCTTCTCACAACCATTCACAAGCTACACTTTTTCTGTACTTAATCATTACACACTCATATAACAAAATCACGCATCATCATAATATATAACTTGAACAACATTAGCCAAAATCAATGGCCATATACAAAATAAGCTATCAAATATTAAAGGCTAACATTTTAAGCCAAATCAAACATGACATATAACAAAATAGCCAAATCCTCTATACATGCCATAATCCCAAAATATTGTTTTCAAAATACCAAAAGGGGTTTGATAGTGTGAATGGATCTCCGACGATCTTTGAATCCTAAGCTAGCTTGATAACATTATAAAACAAAGGAAAGAAAAGAGAGTAAGCATATAGCTTAGTAACTAAGTATGTAAATAATAAAAAAATTATTAACATAATCTTATAAATCTTCATAATATGATTTGAAGATAAAACAATCATAATTACACAAAGTTCCATAATTCCCTTATATTCACAACAAGCTATCTAAGCGAGTCATAGTCACCAATTTATTTGTATATAGAGTTATAAAACTTCAAATTAAGATCCGTAAATTTTCCCTGAAACTAGGCTCGCATATTTCTTACCATAAAATTTTCAGAATTTTTGGTTTAGCCAATAATTACAGTTTATTCATTAAAGTCACCCTTATTTTGCGCTCTGATAGTTTCGACCCCTCTTCATTAAAAATTAATTATCTCATTGTACAAAATTTGGATAATGTTCCCGTTTATTTCTCTTGAAAGTAGACTCATCAAGGAGTTTAACCATATAAATTATAAACCATAATTACTTTTTTACAATTTTTAATAATCTTTTCAAAGTTAGAATAGGTGATTCCAAAATCATTCTGACCCTGTCTCATAAAAATTAAATTATCATAGAATATGAAATTTTTTTACTTACACTGTTTCTTTTATATGAAAATAGACTCAATAAGCTTTAATTTCATACCTCATCCAACCTCTAATTATATTACCACCATTTTTGGTGATTTTTCAAAATTACACAACTGCTGTTCTCCAAAACTACTTTATTTCAAATTTCACATTTTCCCATAAATTTCCTTGTATCAACTTTCATAGTAACACTTACCCATATCGAACTTACCAAAGTTTGATCACATATTGAGCACTTTGCTCATAGATATACACATACATATACCTGCACTTATCACCACATGGTCACACATAATTTCCTTTAGTTAATTTCCTGTTGAACTCTTCGGATTAATAACAGATACACGATGGTTTCGCACACAGCCAACCAATATGACCTGGCTCTCTTGTACACATAGTGGCCTACACTTGATAGCACACATGTGACCTAACTACATATAGCTCTCTTGTACACATTGTGTACTCTCAATACCACTCATGTGGCTTAGCTATTGTATCTTATAGCTCTCTTGTACACATGAGGTACACTTAGTACCATACATGTGACCTAGCTACATACCATTCGTATTTTTCAATTCCGAAGGTTCAACTGGAAAATGTCTCATTTATTCTTACTTTATCAACTTCATTCATAGTCAACCACAATTCACAATTTACGTCTAATAGTCATTCAATTATCCAACCATATCTCATATAATATGACAAAATATTATAACATAAATAAAAATGATATATTATTTACATACAAACTTACATCTGTGCAAAATATAGTAATTCTACAATTTAGTCCATAATCTTTTCCTTTCCCCGATCAAGGTCGATTCCACGTCTTTCTTGATCTATAATAACACATTTGACTTATTCAATGCTCACATTGTTCAAATCAGCCCAAAAATATCCTACGACAAAAATTACGATTTTGCCCCTAATGATTCACAAAATTATGATTTTGCCCCTAGGCTCATAAAATAATTTTTATTCAATTTCCTTGCATTTTAAGCCTAGTCGAACCATTTTCATAACTATAGCAGTCCACAATTTGCACTAAATCACACACTTACACACATTTTACAACTTTTTACAAACTAGTCCTTTTATGCAATTTCATCAAAAATCACTCAGTAAAAGTTGTTTATCACACTCTAAGCATTCATATTCTTCCATAAAACATCAAAATACATACATGTTATTCATGGGTAAAATTTTAAACTCAAACCCTAGCTTAAAATAATGGTAGAAATAGCCAAACAGAGCTACGAGGATCTCAAAAATGTAAAGGACATTAAAAACGGGGCTAGGATGCACTTACTATTGAGCTTGGAAGATTGAAAAACCCTAGATATGGAGACTTAGGGAGATTCGGCCAAGGATGAAGAAAATATGAACACATTTTGGCTTATTTTTCCCATTTTATTCTTTTATTAACCAAATGACCAAAATGCTCTTCATTAAAAACCTTAGGTATTTTATCCATCCTTGGGTATTTTTGTCCAAACTAAAGTATAATGGTCTAATTACCATCTAAGGACCTCCACTTTAAAAACCCATTACTCACAAGTACCTTTATGAACTAGAACACACATTTTTCACCTATTTCAATTTAGTCCTAAATAACAAATTGGGCACCCAAATAATAAAATTTCGTAACAAAAATTCCACACAATCATTCAATCACACAGTAAATATTAAAAATTAATCAAAATAAATTTTTCTACTTTAGATTTGTGGTTACAAAGCCATTATTCCGTTTAGGCCTTAAATCGGGTTGTTACATATCAAAGGAAAGGGAAAAGCTCCTATGGAAATGAGGCGGGCACCATAGTGGGACGATGAGGAGTAGGATTGAACATTTTATTTTTGTTTTCAAAAACTTGTACTAATTATTGGATAATTTTGATTCAGACACTATAGAAGTAGGATTAATAGTAGATTTTTAGTTATGTTTCGTTTAGGTTTTCTAAGGAGGAACCCAACATGAAGGAGACACAAACAATTTGAGCTTTACACGATTAAAGAAGGAAGCACCCACCGTTAGCAATTGGAGTGACCGCAATCAATTGGGTAATTTCTTTCCTTATTTATTTATGGGCTACACATTGAAGATAATGTGTCAACTAAAGTGTGGGGACTAACATAGAAAACATAATTATTTTCAATTTCTACATTTTTCTTTGATTTTTTCTTCCTTGTGGTGTGCTTGAGCTTGTAGAAATACAAGTGATTGGTTAGGAGCATGTACATAGGTTGCTTGTGTTTACAAAAAAAATTAGGTATTAAGCAATCAATTGTACCAAATGATATAGAAAATATAAGGAAACGAACATACTAGTACAAATAATCAATGGTTGAACATACAAAAAATATAAGAAAATATAAGGAAACGAGCATACTAGTACGAAAATATAAGGAAATGAGAAATTTTGTAACACCTTAATTTTTGAGATTTTTCAGGATTTTTGTGATTTTGGTGTGAACATAAAATTTTGTTGTCTGGTTATGAAATTTATGCTTCGAGTGTGTTAGTGGGCCTTTAGAAGGCTCAAGCCTAAGTTAAAACCCGGTAGAATTATCAAATTTTGGACTTAAAGAGGAGGGGACTTCAGTAGGTGGGCTTTTAAGGAAAAGTGGGTAATTTAAGACACAAGTAAGCCTTTGGTAAAGTGGCAAGGTGGCGCCACTTAAAACTTAGAGAAGTGGCGTGTGGAAGCTATACAAGGGCCAAGGTTCAAGTCTCAGGGTAAGTAGTGTAGTATTTTATTTTTACAACATGTGCAAGTCATGTGATAGACTTCAAGTGAAATTCTATTGGAAAGAGTTTGAGATGCTCATGAGATTGAGTCAGAGGGGATAAGGAGGAGAAAATCTAGGAATTTTTGAATGGGAGCATGTGATGGCCGAATATGGGACTCTTGAGGAAGCATTGTCAGTTTGGTCATTTGGTTTTTGGCATAATCGGCTAAGGGCTATTAAGGGTGCTAGCCGAATGCTTTTTGGGTCTTTCTTGGGGTTTTAGTTCGAAACATTAGGTAAGTGTGTACCGATTAGGTAGGTCCCTAGAGTGCTCATACTTTTGCTTCTTTCTTCTTTCTTTTCTTTTCTCCTCTCCTCCCTCATTGTAAAAGCCGAAAACGCAAGTGGTGAAACTTTTAGTGCCGAATTGTTCAAGACAAAACCCTCTTCTCTTATTTTCTTCCTTTCTCCCCTACTTTCTTCTCAAAGCCACATCCAATTGAAGCAACCTTTCTTCTCTAGCTTTCTTGTCGATTACCATAAAAAGCCGAAACCGAATCCACCATTCTCGATTGCCTTTTTAATCAGAACTTCTTCTTTTTCTGTTATCTTTTCCAAAACCAAATTTTCATCCTATCTCAAGTGATCTCTCCTCAAACCCGAGATACCTAACCTTGTAGCTGACTTCTTCTTGGTTGACTACTTTAAAAGCCGAAACCCAAACCTTATACTGTCGATTTCTTCCTGGCCGAATCTCTTGTTCTCCTCTTCTTAAGGTTCGATTGGATTTATATCAGATCTAGACTAGGAAGGTGATTTGGGTTGGTTCTCTGGCAAGAAGATCTGCGGTAAGTTATTGAAACCCTTTCCATTCATTATTTCAGGATTTCAGAAAAGCCGAAAATTCCTAACCACTTAGGGAGGCTGTCGTTTTAGACTAAAGGCTTTACTAGCCTCTTTCTTTCGATTCTCTGTGTTTAGTATAGATAGGAGAGGATCTAGCAAGAAGCGTTGGAGGCTAGGACCATTGGAGCGGCTAAATCTAGATCTAGTCATAGTTTCGGCAAAAGTGAGTATTCAATGGTCTAAAGTGGTGTTGGCCGAATATGGTAAGTAGTGGTTACATTGGTTAGCATCAATTCATAATCTAATATCTTAAGTGATCGATTTTAGGATAATCACGTGGAGGATCTCGTCGTAGTATCTCGCAAATCAGGTGTGTAAACTAACACCCTCTAGTAGACTAAATCGACAGAAGCTGAAAAGCCAAAATGCTGAAATTTCGACATTTCGTGGGCTTGCGAGCGTGCGAGCGCTCGTGGGTCGATTAACTTGGTAAAATTTGCAATCACAAATGGTAAGGTTGATGTATGCTAAGACTGCTTAAACAAACGTAAAATTTGGGCTTTGTGGGCTAAAATAGTTAATGGACACCATAGGGCTCGATCGGGGGTTTTAGGGCCCAATAACTCTAAGCTGCTAAAATGGGCTAGATAAGCTACCTACATGAAAATTGGACTGTTAACAACTGTAATGGACATGAAACCCTAAAAATTGGTATATTTACTAAAATACCCTTAAAGGTGGGAAAATTACTATTTTACCCTTAGGTGCAAAATGACCATTATATCCCTAGGGTTAAATTGACTGAAATACATGCTATACTTTATCTGTTCACTGTATGCCATGACATGTTATACTGTTGCATAGGATTGGGTTTTTGATGGAGGAAGTGCTAAGTGGCATTACCACGTTTACTGTTAGGGGCTTTGCCTCGTTTTACTGTTAGTGACTTAGCCACGTTATCTGATTAAGTAGCTATGCTGCGACTATGGTGTGTAGGGCTGGGTGGGTTGAGTTATTCCCCACACGGTGTATAGGCTGGTACGGGTGGTGTGTAGGGCTAGATTTGGGCTGGGCTTTGCATACATGCATAATTTCTGTTCTGTTATTATAATGGGCCTAAGGACCGTACTGAAACTGAATAGGGCTAAGGCCCAATTAATACTGTTTACTGAAAAAGGCTAAGGCCCAGTTAACACTGAATCTGGATAGGGCTAAAGCCCAATAAAGCTTGAACCGATTTGGGCTCTGGCTGGGTTTACTTTACACATTGAGTTTCTAAACTCACCCCTTCCCTTTGATCTGTGCAGGTGAGCCCTAGACTAATGGACTTGGAGCTGAAGGGATTCAGAATGGCCACGTGGACTGCACATGGTTGATTTTTCTCAAGTTACTTATTTCCATACTTTATTAAAAGTATTTTCATTTTGGGTTTTTCATTTGTAATAAGTCCGCTCTTAAGTATTTTTAATTTGGTTTTTATTTCCTTAATTATAACATGCTTAAAATGGATAGACTAAGGCTGTGCGATTTTCACTTAGAATTAATCCACGATTTCAAAATAAAACACACGTATCAAATGGATAACGAAAAAACAAACAAGACCCTGAAATAAAATAAGCTCTAAAATGGTAGTGGATAGGATTTTCTCAAATTCAAAACCTGAATTTCTTGTCAAACTTTTAATGACGGTTTTGCAAACTCACCCTAATCATAATAACTAAAGAATATGTTATAGTCCCTCGTCGATATGACACACCAGACTTGGCCATAACGTCTGGCCGAGTTTGGGGTGTTACATATTTAGGGATGAACTAAGGCATTGTTTGAAACATATCCAAAGTGAAAAAGCTAACCTATTTTTATTTCACCTTTAGTACCAATTTTTAAGCCTTTTTCTTTGGTGAAATAGATACATCACAGCAGAGTTTGTAAAAATAGAGTAATATAGGAAAAATTGGTGTGATATAGGAACTATAAGGTAGCCTAATGTGTAAAATAAAAAGAAAATTAGTACGAGTAGAAAAAGTCTTAAACCAGCGAAAAAGTATTCATGAGTGAGATGTATTGAAAAAGAGAAAAGTCATAATGTCACAAAAGAAAGAAAAACTCATTCATTAGTGCACAAAAACTATAATGCCCCGAATTTTGGGCCTAGAAGTACTAAGCCTTGGTGATGAACTAAAATATTTTATTGTGTATGGAAATATCATAATTGTGTGTTTGGTGTATTGGTTAAGTAATTAGAAATGTTTGGGAGTGTTGGAGAAGTCCTGGGTTCGAACCAGGGCCCTAGCAAAGTTTTTAGTTTTTCCCTTTAGAGGACCTTGGCGTTAGTTGGAAGGCCTTATAAATATGTTTGGTTGAAATATGACACAAGGAAGCAAGTGGTCTAGTGGCAAGGTGGCGTTAGAAGTGTGCAGGTGGTCTAGGGTTCAAGCTCTGGCTTTTGCAAAGTTATTTAATTTTTGCTCTTTTAGAAAGCTGGACGATAGTAGGTAGGCTTTATAATTATTTTTGTGTGTTTTATGTCACAAGCAGTTGGATGGCAAGGTGGCTTAGTGGCAAGTGGCATGTTAGGCTTATGTGAGGGCAAAGGTTCGAATCCTAGGTAATGCAATTGGGATTATTTATTTTGTTCATGAGGAGGCAAGAGTTGGTGTTGGATTAAAACTCTGCAGGGAGGTTGTGGACTTGGTAAAAGGAGGAAATTTGAACTGGTCAAGGTTGTTATGTGAATTTGAAATTGGGGAGTTTGAGTGAGTCATGGAGCAAAGTATGGAGTGAATCAAGGGATTTAAAGCTTAGGAGAGTTGCAGCCAAAAGTGGTATGTGCATGTGTAAATTCGGCTAGTGTGTCTTGGATTAAGCATTTTCGGCATTTGGTGGGACTGTAGGTGCTGAGTTAGTAGAGGGTCATTAAGTGTTTTTTTCTCACTTGAGTTTTGGTATTTTCGTTTTGCTATGTTTTGTTTTGACCATTCAGATCTTTTTCTTGGGTTAGTAATCTTCAACTCTCATTTGGTCACTTTGCTAAAAATCGAAAGTCTACAAGTGTCAAAATTGTGGTAATATCTTCTTTTACAAATTTTCTTTTCTCCTCTGCTTAACTCCACTTTTGGTCGAACCCTATCCATTCTTTTTCTGAAGTCTCCTTTTTTCTAGCCGAATTTCCTTTCTTTTCTTTCCCTCTTTGTCCTGTCGAAATTCTCTTTAATAGTCGAATACTCATTCTCCCCTTCTCTCATTTAATTACAACCCTTTCTCTTGGACACATTTGTAACACCCTAAACTCGGCCCAAATGTTATGGCCAGATCTGGTGTGTCACATGGAAGTTACGTTTGAAATTGGACTTCTCGATAAAAAGTTTCTACTATTTAAAAGAAAACCTTGTTTCGATTTTGTTCATAAAACAGAATCCAATTAAAACCATTTTTACCAATTGGAAAATCGGTTAATGAAAAATGGTTGTCATATTTGTTGTGTTCATTTAAGTGAAGTTATGAAAACTCTTAATTGATTATTGTTTTTGAAAACATCACGAGTGAGTTACTTAAAACTGTTTGTTATTAGTTTTGAAAACTCGAGTAACTACTTTACCTGTTGAAATGGTAAATCAGCCCAAAAAAAAGAAAACAATTAAACAAAATAAAACCCATAATGGCCTTGTTACATAATCAATAACTAAACTGAAATTTAATAAAATCAAAGTCCAAAAGCAGAAAACTGGTGGCCATCCCGAGTCCCTCGCAGCTCCAAATCATCTATGGCTGGGGGTTACCTACATATTTAAATAAAAATGTGAGTTTGTGAAAACTCAGTGTGTAACTTCCCCAACCGAAAATAGAAAACATATATGCAAAACAGACTGGGCCAAAGCCCTATATAGAACTGATCAGTCTGGGCCTTAGCCCTATTCAGAAATAGAGTGAGCCTAGGCCCATTACAGAATCAGAACAATGCATATATGAAAACCCAACCTAGTCCAACTATCACACCTCCCGTCAGAAATAGAGTGAGCCTAGGCCCATTACAGAATTAGAACAGTGCATATATGAAAACCCAACCTAGTCCAACTATCACACCACCCGTACCAACCTATCACACCATGTGGGGAATAAATCGACCTACCCAACCCGCACACCAATACGCAGCCATGCTGCAAATATCAGATATCGTGGTAGAGTCACCAGAAACAAATTACGTGGTGAAGCCACTATTCAGAATGACGTAGAAGAGCCACTATTATAGATCTTCCTCCAATATCAACCCAACCCCATGCAGACTAACATATCATAACTATTTATAGCATGCATGCAAACTAACAAGCACAGATACAATCATACAAATATCAGACAACCTATCTTTAAGGGTGTAAAAACTTTTTTTAGGCAGTTAGGGGTAAAATGGTAATTGTACCCCTCAAGGGTATTTTGGTCATTTTACTAAGTTTCGAAGTCACAATGCCTATTACGGCCTCCTAATAAGTCTAGCGTCACGTTAAGCAACTCAGATAGTCTATAAAACCATAACAGTGTATATGGGCCTAAAACCCTTATTGAGCCCAAGTGGGCCCACACACTCGTGGGGCCCATTCTGTTCAGTTTTACGTACGACATTACAAACCTTATCAACCACCATAATAATTATCACTTACCGAGCAGTTTATCCATATGGGCCCGTATGCCCATTGGGCCATTTTGACCCATCGAGGCCCATAACTGCCCAAGTGCACGAAAACGCGCATATAGGCTTCAACAGTCAATTGCCCATGATTTGTGGGCTCAGTTCGGCCCACAAGCATTTGCACGCTCGTAAGACCTCGAATGCTGATGTTTCGACATTCTGGCTTTTCAGCTTTTGCCGATCTATGCTACAGATGAGTGTGGATACACACCTATTTCATGATTACTGGATAACTCCACGAGCACCGTACCTAAACCCAAATAGTGAACCCAGTTAAACAACTATCTAAAGATCGAACACTCATGATAACTACCATTCCAAAATTGATCACTATTACCTTTCCAATCATATAGAAACTAGCCTGTCCCACTACAACGATTGGCTACAATCTACTATTTGCCCTTTGCTAATAATTTGAACCGCAAGTGCAAATTTCATTAACAGAGTACACCTACCATAATCAGCCATCACCCAAAAAAGAAAAAAAGGAAGGAACAACTAAGTTCTTACCTTAACGGGTAACTAAGAAAAGATCTAGGTGGTTTCAAGAATGCTCACCACCTCTTCCAACCTTTTGCGAAAACCGACTAATGAAAACACTATGATCTAATCCTCGTTTTCCTGAATTCAAGATGCCTTAAAGGAGAGTATCTACTTTGAGACTGAGCAAGAGAAGAGAAGAAAGGAAAGTATGAGAATGGATAAAGGAAATGTAAGATTCAGCTACTGAAGGATTCGGTTAAGAGGGAAAGGAGAGGGGTTGTAATCGGCCAACAATGAAAAAGGAATGTTAAAAGATGATGAAAGAAAAATAAAGATGGAGGGAGAAAGAGAAGTAGTGGCGTCAGCTATGAATGAAGAAGAAAAAGAAGTAGAGGTTCGGCCTAGAGATATTGGTGAGAAGAAAGAAGAAAATAGGTATTCCAAGGGAGCACTAATCAACAAATAAGAGAAGAAAATAAGGATGGAGTTTCGGCACTAAGTGTTTACCCTAACCAACCCCCAAAGACCATGAGTGGTCAATTTGACACTGAAGAGAAAATGAGTCAAAGCTCAAAAGAAAAGGGAGATCGAAACACCAAAAGAATCGACCTCTAATTCTCACAAAAGCCGAGTATACTCACACACTAGACAAAACTGAAACAAAATCAAAATAGAAGTGTCTAACTAACACACACAAATTCGGTATTAAACACCCAAGTGCCGAAACAAAAATGCCTATTCGCTAATTACCCACACAAATTAGGCTACCCTATCCCTCAAACCCAACTCCTTGAAAATCTCCACAATATTCTCCATATATTTCTCTCATTGATCTCCTTCAACATCCCACTTCAAATTCAAACCAAGCTTTGATCAATTCAAATTCTTATCTTTTACCAAGTCAACAACCACCTTTAGAGTTTGATCTCCATTACACCTTTTGCCGCCCACATGCAGCAAAAATGGTCACCTTTTGCTTATAAGGGGATTTAAAGCCCTTTCCTTCCCTTGCTAATGACGCCACAAGCCACTGCACTACATGGCTTTTTGTGTCATGAAATCCCAATAACTTTACTTAAACCCTATGAGCTAACATTCACACTTCCCGAAGCCTAAAAATCAAAATTTTGCCCAAGGCTTGGTTTTAACCCAGGCCTCATAAAGGCCCACCAAACGCACATAAATCATCAATTCAGCATACCCAACCATGCAATTACCAATTCATGCAAAAATTCAAAAACCCTAAAATTTGGGGCGTTACAACTCTACCCCCTTAAAGAAATTTCGGCCTCAAAATTTACCTGGTCAGAACAAGTGAGGGTATTGTTATCACATCACCTCTTCAGGCTCCTATGTGGCTTCCTCTGTATCGTGATTACGCCAGAGAAGTTTGACTAGTGGAACAGGTTTCCTTCTCAGTACTTTAACATCACGATCCAAAATTTGCATTGGTTCTTCCTCTAAAGTCAAATCAAGTTTAACTTCAATCTCATCAACTGGCACTATATGTGAGGGATCAGAACAGTACCGCCTTAGCATAGAGACATGAAAGACATCGTGAATCCGTGCTCATTCAAGAGGTAGTTCGAGCTCATATGCTACCAGACCCACCAGTTTCAGAACTCGACAAGGCCCAATAAACTGAGGGCCTAGCTTACTCTTCCTTCTAAATCTTAAGATCTTCTTCCAAGGTGAGACCTTCAGAAATACCAAATCCACCACAGAGTACCCAATCGCCTTACGTTTAAAATCAGCGTACGACTTATGCCTATCAAATGCTTCCTTTAACCGATCTCCGATCAGCTTAACCTTGTGTAAGAGTATGCCCAAAGATCAATCACGAGATGGTTGTAACAACATACTTGATTTATCATGTTTATTAATATAAGGCTTTGCCATTATTATTTCAGTTTCATTTCTGTGTGCATAAATAAACTGTTTTATAATAATGTCCTAAGAATAATATGATTATTCTTAAAAGATCCTTAGTCAAGTATTATTGTTGGCTAGGACAATAATAATGCATTGAGACTAACATGTAGTTGATTGATGATAAAGAGTTGTCATTGATATCGAGTATCAGAATCAATGCATGAATGTGTGTGTTAGAGAACAACATATTGGACCGACCCGCTATGAGTATGTTTCTTGGATTATTATGTAATTGTCACAATATTACTCATAGTGATTAATATGTATATGATCCTCATACTTGAGATCATCATCATTCCAACATCGTGAGTTGTATATTTTGATATAGTCAAACGAACACTGTAATTGGTTGTTCTATTAAGACTAATGTTGGATATACCACAATCTATGTAGAGGGATATGGTTGATCAATATAGGATAAGTCCCTCCTACATAATAGGAGTAATATCTCAGGCCACTTGATTGAGTGAGACTAGAAATGCATGGCCATGCTCAAATAAGTTGATATGAGATGTCATACTTATTTGTATATCATAGTCTACTCAAGGTATCAAGAAACATAGGATGGACTATGCAAGTGTGACTATTCCATGACTTGTGTCTATTCTAAAGATATTGGACTTAAGGATTAATGCATGAAAAGTTAATCACAAAAGGTTATGTCGAATCATGACTTCTTGTAACTTAGGTAGCAATGATGCATTGCTAGATGCCACTCATTGTTTGTAATATTAGAATAGTTCTAATATTACTGCTAATGTTACAAGAACCTATAGGGTCACACCTTTTAATTGAAATGAACGGAGTAAAACATAGTTGGTATTGTGTCTGGTTGTCGCATGAATTAAATTAATTATAGAATTAATTAAATTCGGCAATCAAATTATTGAACATACTATATGTACAAGGATGTTGTACACATAATCAAGAACATAATTTTCTAATATATGATTTTGGTTCATATATATATAAATTTAAATAAATATAGTTTACCGAAATCTTTATTATAATTAACGTAATTATAATTTTCGGTTAAACGTTATTATATTTATTTAATAACGATTATTATGATTCGGATTATTTATGGTAATAAATATTCATTATGAATATATACCAATTAACACAAAGTTTTAAATATGGCAAGGGTAAAAACCCTAAAGGGGATATACATAGGCAATCCCGAAACCATAAAAGTGAGGCCTAGCAGCCGTCAAAAGTGATACTCTCTGAAAATAGTTTCTGAGAGATTTCCGTTCATTGTCAATTGGGTGGACTACGTAGAGGCCGACATCGTTAAAGGTTGCGGCTTGGTTCGATAGTGCTTCAGGATTCCCGTTGCCTTGGCGTCGCTGTCTACTCAGATTGAAGTTTCGGTAATTTCGAAACCTTTATCACCCCGATTCGTTCCTTACACATGGATCCATGGTATGGATCGCCGGTAAAATTTATTATTCTAATTTTCCGCTGCGCCTTGGAGGCACCGGGCGATCCTACAGTGGTATCAGAGCCACTTGTGTGATACGAACTCGGGTTTAAATACTTGGGTGATGCAATTGTATGAGATACATGTTTTAATTTTATTTTGCTTTCCCTGTTTAAATCGTTTAAGCGAAATCTGATAATTGTTCCTTTCGATAAGTGATTAAATGTTAATCATGGTATTATGGCCTATTCAGTTTTATGTTATTACTGTAAACATTAACAAGTTTGTTATGATGTAGCGGTGATTTTTCAATTTCCAGTAAGAGTTTACTGGCCAGTGGAACAAGAGTTGTTCCGATATGAAACCTGAAGGATTAAAATCCTGAAAACACGATTCTGTTGATAAAAGTTATCAAATCGTGAGGTTTCATTTGACTGGGGCATGCGGTTCGTACCGCGGGGCTCTGCCCCGCACCCCTGGTCCATACCGCGGGGGCTCCGCCCCCGCACCCCCGGGGATGGGGATCAGGCGGTTCCGGTCGCGGGCCTTCGGCCCGCTCCCTGTCACCGCCTTTTGATCCCCATCATCTTCCAGTATGTTTTTTTTTAATAAATAAAACTTAATGGGCCATAAAAGGATTGAAAGGATATTTTAATATGTCACTTAACAAAACGTTGAATGGTACATGTTATTTTTGAAATGCACGGTGTTTGAAATGCATAGTTATAGCCCGTTGACCCATTTGATAAAAGGTTGTAATTTTATAAATACGGCCTGCGTGTCGTGCCTTACTACTATTCTTTTGTATTTCTCTTCTCATCTTACTCCCTCGTATGTAAAACGAGTTTCTGAATTTTGTAATTTGTAAAAATTGCTATGGACAAGACGAGAAGGAAGATTGGCTGACAAGTGTGGATCGACAGCGTATGAAACGGCTTACACCTTTAGGTTCCCTATTAGTTCTCCCATTGGCTTGGGTTGAACCACCATAGTTTATGGGCTATAACTATTGCATTTATTTATTGCTTTACTTATTCATGTATGAGATGCTATGGATGTCTAAAGCATGCAAATTTGGTAATAATAATAAACCCCACTAATTGATGAGATCAATTAAAAGATTAAATGGACTAAAGTAGACCATAATTGGTGAGATGTAACATTTTAACAAAATCCCTCAATTAAAATATTAAGTCAATATAGGCCTTCCAATTTATGCCCTCGTTAAAGCCTCGATCAATACTATGTAGGTTTTGCCAAAGCGAAGTACTAGTATTTATCTTGGTTAAACGCGAAGAATAAACAAGTGATATTCGCTGGTTAAAAATTGGTTAATGACTTAACTAGGTTACTCTAATAGGATTAGAAATCTAGAGGCAAGTAATTTGGATATATCATAAGATGATTAGAACAAGAGTTGTTCACCAAATTGTAGGAGTTACATATGATGTAATTAGCAAGTGTTGCTTACCTAAATAAACCATAATCTTGAGAGTAAAGCCAAAGCTGACTTAAGAGAAGGTGAAATATGGATCCTTGACCCACTAGAAATTCTTTGAAGAAAGTCTTTCCGAAATTAATATATGAGGGTTATTAATTTTGAAATAGTGGGAAACATCATCTAATAAAGTCCTTTTAATGATTAATATAAACTTGGTAAATCTATTCACACGCATATTTTATTGTTGTAGATATATTATGGCTGCAAACACTAATACACTCTCATTGCGATCGGTCCTTGAGAAGGACAAATTGAATGGTTTGAACTTTCTTGACTGGTTCCGTAACTTGAGGATTGTCCTCAAACAAGAACGGAAGTTATATGTCATTGAAAAATCACTTCCTGATGAACCACTTGCTAATGCCTCGAGGGCTGAAAAAGATGCTTATAAGAAGCATCTCGATGATATGGTAGACGTCGGATGTCTTATGCTTGCCACTATGAATCCTGATCTTCAAAAACAACATGAGGATATGGTTGCTTATGATATGATCGAGCACTTGAAAGAACTATATCAAGGGCAAGCAAGGCAAGAGAGGTTCGATATCTCTAAGGCCTTGTTCCAATGTAAGCTGGCTGAAGGAAGCCCAGTAGGACCTCATGTCCTTAAGATGATTGGTTATATTGAAAGCTTGTCTAAACTTGGGTTTCCATTGGGCCAAGAGTTGGCCACTGATGTTATTCTGCAATCGTTGCCGGATAGCTACAGCCAGTTTGTTCTCAATTTCAATATGAATGAAATTGACAAGACTCTACCACAACTGCTCAGTATGTTACGAACTGCTGAAGGCAACATGAAAAAGGTTGGACCCAAGCCCGTACTGATGGTCCGTAACAATAAGGGCAAGGGAAAGGCCAAAGTCCCGACAAAGCCCAAGGGCAAAGGTAAGCCCAATCTTGGAAAGGGAAAGGCTGCACTGAAACCTAAAGGTGGGGTATCTAAGGAAGGAAACTGTTTTCATTGTGGTGTGACTGGACATTGGAAGCGGAACTGCTCTGTCTATCTTGAGGAAATCAAGAAAGCCAAAGCAAGTGGAACGTCTGCTTCAGGTATTTATGTTATTGATATTAATTTATCAACTACTACTTCTTGGGTATTAGATACTGGTTGTGGTTCTCATATTTGTACTTCTGTACAGGGACTACAAAGGAGTAGGACTTTGGCTAGAGGAGATGTGGACCTGCGAGTTGGAAATGGAGCAAGAGTTGCTGCATTAGCTGTAGGAACATATACTTTATCTTTGCCTAGTGGACTTGGTTTAATTTTAGAGGATTGTTATTTTGTGCCTAGTTTGACTAAAAACATTATTTCAATTTCTTGTTTAGACAAAATTGGCTTTGAGATAATAATTAAGAATAATTGTTGTTCCTTTTATCTCAATAATGTTTTTTATGGTTCGGCACAATTGATTAATGGCCTCTATATTTTAGATCAAATGAATCCCATTTACAACATAAATACTAAAAGATCTAAAATAAATGACTCAAATCAAACTTACCTTTGGCATTGTCGTTTGGGCCACATAAGTGAGAAACGTATATCCAAACTCCATAAAGATGGTTTCTTGGATTCATTTGTTTTCGAACAATTTGAAGTATGTGAATCTTGCTTATTAGGAAAAATGACTAAATCTCCTTTTACTGGTAAAAGTGAACGAGCTAATGATTTATTGGGCTTAATACATTCAGATGTATGTGGACCAATAAATACACAGGCCAGAGGTGGATTTCACTACTTCATTACTTTCACTGATGATTTCAGTAGATATGGATATATTTATCTCATGCGCCATAAGTCTGATGCCCTTGAAAAGTTCAAGGAATTCAAAAATGAAGTACAAAATCAACTAGGCAAAACTATCAAGACACTTCGATCTGATCGAGGTGGAGAGTATTTAAGCCTACAGTTTGATGATTTTTTGAAGGAATGTGGGATTGTCTCACAACTCACTCCTCCTGGTACTCCTCAATGGAATGGAGTTTCTGAGAGAAGAAATCGAACTCTGTTAGACATGGTTCGGTCCATGATGAGTCATGCTGATCTACCGACTTCCTTTTGGGGACATGCACTTGAAACAGCTGCTTTCACACTAAATCGTGTTCCATCTAAATCGGTTCAAAAGACGCCATATGAGATGTGGACTGGGAAACGTCCCAGTATGTCTTTTATGAAAATTTGGGGTTGTGAAGCTTATGTTAAACGTCAGACGTCTACTAAGCTTGAACCCAAATCTGAAAGGTGTAATTTTGTGGGGTATCCAAAAGAAACCAAAGGATATTATTTCTTTAATCCCACTGAGAACAAAGTGTTTGTTGCTCGGACTGGTGTCTTCCTAGAAAGAGAATTTATTTCTAGAAAAGGAAGTGGGAGAAAGATTGAACTTGAAGAAATTCGAGAATCACAAGATACCACCGAACTAGAGATAGAACAACAGCAAATTCCACAAGAAATTGAGGAACAAGTAACTGCTGTAGAAACACAACCACCACGTAGATCTTTAAGAGAACGCCGTGCACCTGAGAGATATGGATTTCTCATTACAATGCATGGTGACATTCTTCTTTTAGATCAAGATGAGCCTAGGACTTATCAAGAAGCGGTGGCGAGCCTAGACTCTGAGAAATGGCTGGAGGCTATGAGATCTGAGATGGATTCCATGCATGAAAATCAAGTATGGACTTTGGTTGACCCACCCGAAGGAGTAAAACCTATAGGGTGCAAGTGGGTTTTCAAAAAGAAAACTGACATGGATGGTAATGTACAAACATACAAGGGGCGTTTAGTCGCTAAAGGTTTTCGCCAAATTCATGGTGTGGACTATGATGAAACTTTTTCTCCTGTAGCTATGTTTAAATCCATCAGGATCTTGCTTGCTATAGCTGCATTTCATGATTATGAAATCTGGCAAATGGATGTCAAAACAGCTTTCCTTAACGGGAACCTTGAAGAGGATGTGTACATGACACAACCTGAAGGTTTTGTCAATCCAAAGGATGCTAGAAAGATATGTAAGTTACAAAGATCCATTTATGGATTAAAGCAAGCTTCTCGAAGTTGGAATCTTCGTTTTAATGATGCAATCAAAGAGTTTGGTTTTATTAAAAATGAAGATGAGCCATGTGTTTACAAGAAAGTTAGTGGGAGTATAATCACATTCTTGGTACTATATGTGGATGACATACTAATCATGGGAAATGACATACCTACCTTACAGTCTATTAAGACTTGGTTAGGAAGTTGTTTTTCTATGAAGGACTTGGGCGAAGCCACTTACATCTTAGGAGTCAAGATCTATAGAGATAGATCGAGACGACTACTAGGTCTAAGCCAAAGTACATACATAGACAAAGTATTGAAAAGGTTCAATATGGAAGAATCTAAAAGAGGATTCCTACCTATGAGACATGGTATTTCACTCTCGAAGGAAATGTGTCCTTCAACTCCACAAGAAAGAGAACGCATGAGTAAAATTCCATATGCTTCTGCTATTGGATCTATCATGTATGCCATGTTATGTACCCGTCCAGATGTCTCATATGCCTTAAGTATGACGAGCAGGTACCAAGTAGATCCCGGTGAAAGTCACTGGATCACAGTCAAGAATATCCTTAAGTACTTAAGAAGAACTAAGGATACGTTCCTAATATACGGAGGTGAGGAAGAATTAAGTGTAAAAGGTTACACTGATGCTAGCTTCCAAACCGACAAGGATGATTCTCGATCACAATCAGGTTTTGTGTTTTGCCTTAACGGTGGTGCTGTGAGCTGGAAGAGTTCAAAGCAAAGTACAGTAGCCGATTCTACAACAGAGGCCGAGTATATTGCAGCTAGTGAGGCAGCAAAAGAAGCAGTTTGGATCAAAAAGTTCATTACTGAACTAGGGGTTGTGCCTAGCATATCAGATGCTATAGAACTCCGATGTGATAACAATGGAGCCATCGCACAAGCTAAAGAACCCAGATCTCACCAGCGATCCAAACATATACTAAGGCGCTACCATCTTATTCGAGAGATTATCGATAGAGGAGATGTAGAGATATGCAGAGTACCTACAGATGATAATATTGCTGATCCCCTGACCAAGCCTCTGACACAGCAGAAGCATGATCGTCACACTAAGTCACTTGGTATTAGATATATGAGTGATTGGTCTTAGTGCTAGTGGGAGATTGTAAGAGTATGCCCAAAGATCAATCACGAGATGGTTGTAACAACATACTTGATTTATCATGTTTATTAATATAAGGCTTTGCCATTATTATTTCAGTTTCATTTCTGTGTGCATAAATAAACTGTTTTATAATAATGTCCTAAGAATAATATGATTATTCTTAAAAGATCCTTAGTCAAGTATTATTGTTGGCTAGGACAATAATAATGCATTGAGACTAACATGTAGTTGATTGATGATAAAGAGTTGTCATTGATATCGAGTATCAGAATCAATGCATGAATGTGTGTGTTAGAGAACAACATATTGGACCGACCCGCTATGAGTATGTTTCTTGGATTATTATGTAATTGTCACAATATTACTCATAGTGATTAATATGTATATGATCCTCATACTTGAGATCATCATCATTCCAACATCGTGAGTTGTATATTTTGATATAGTCAAACGAACACTGTAATTGGTTGTTCTATTAAGACTAATGTTGGATATACCACAATCTATGTAGAGGGATATGGTTGATCAATATAGGATAAGTCCCTCCTACATAATAGGAGTAATATCTCAGGCCACTTGATTGAGTGAGACTAGAAATGCATGGCCATGCTCAAATAAGTTGATATGAGATGTCATACTTATTTGTATATCATAGTCTACTCAAGGTATCAAGAAACATAGGATGGACTATGCAAGTGTGACTATTCCATGACTTGTGTCTATTCTAAAGATATTGGACTTAAGGATTAATGCATGAAAAGTTAATCACAAAAGGTTATGTCGAATCATGACTTCTTGTAACTTAGGTAGCAATGATGCATTGCTAGATGCCACTCATTGTTTGTAATATTAGAATAGTTCTAATATTACTGCTAATGTTACAAGAACCTATAGGGTCACACCTTTTAATTGAAATGAACGGAGTAAAACATAGTTGGTATTGTGTCTGGTTGTCGCATGAATTAAATTAATTATAGAATTAATTAAATTCGGCAATCAAATTATTGAACATACTATATGTACAAGGATGTTGTACACATAATCAAGAACATAATTTTCTAATATATGATTTTGGTTCATATATATATAAATTTAAATAAATATAGTTTACCGAAATCTTTATTATAATTAACGTAATTATAATTTTCGGTTAAACGTTATTATATTTATTTAATAACGATTATTATGATTCGGATTATTTATGGTAATAAATATTCATTATGAATATATACCAATTAACACAAAGTTTTAAATATGGCAAGGGTAAAAACCCTAAAGGGGATATACATAGGCAATCCCGAAACCATAAAAGTGAGGCCTAGCAGCCGTCAAAAGTGATACTCTCTGAAAATAGTTTCTGAGAGATTTCCGTTCATTGTCAATTGGGTGGACTACGTAGAGGCCGACATCGTTAAAGGTTGCGGCTTGGTTCGATAGTGCTTCAGGATTCCCGTTGCCTTGGCGTCGCTGTCTACTCAGATTGAAGTTTCGGTAATTTCGAAACCTTTATCACCCCGATTCGTTCCTTACACATGGATCCATGGTATGGATCGCCGGTAAAATTTATTATTCTAATTTTCCGCTGCGCCTTGGAGGCACCGGGCGATCCTACACCTTGTCCTTAGTATCAGTAACTAACTTCGGCCCTAACACTTGACGTTTACCCAATTCGGTCCAACATGTAGGCGTACGAAATCTACACCTATACAACGCCTCAAATGGTGCCATCTGAATACTTGGTTGATAACTATTATTGTATGCAAACTCCACTAATGGAAAGTAATCCTCCCAGCTACCTCGAAAATTAATAACACAACCTCTCAACATATCCTCCAGTATTTGAATCACCCTTTCCGACTATCTATCTATCTGAGGGTGAAAAGTAGTGCTGAAATCCAATCTGGTACCCAATGCTTCATGCAACCTCTTCCAGAACTAGGATGTGAATCTAGGATCTCTGTCAGATATGATTGATACTGGCACCCCATATAGTCTTACAATCTCAGCCACATATACCCTAGCTAGCTTCTGAAGTGAATAATCCGTTCGAACTAGTATAAAATGGGCGGATTTCGTCAGTCTATCTACAATAACCCAAACCGAATCCTTCTTAGAAGGCGTCAAGGGTAACCCACTCACAAAGTCCATGGTTACCCTTTCCCACTTCTAGAGTGGAATCTTGACAGGCTGTAGAAGCCCAGAAGGCAGTTGATGCTCAGCTTTCACCTGTTGGCATGTCAAACATTTACCTACAAATTTTGTTACCTCGCGCTTAAGTCGAGGCCACCAGTACAATTCCCAAATCCCGATACAACTTATTTCCACCAGGATGCATGGCATAAGGGCTGCCATGGGCCTCTCGCAGTATGACTGGCTTAGATCAGAGTCCTTTGGAACACAAACTCTCCCACAAAAACACAAAACTCCTTCACTGTTCAATCTAATGTCAGAAATCTCGCCATTCTCTACAAGCCAAAATTGAGGAACCAGTGATTCATCCAATAATTGCTTCTCCTTAATTTGCTCAGTCCAGGTCAGTATTACTTGCAGTTCAGCCAACAATTACCATCACCATAAAGGCTGAGACGAGCAAACATCTCTCTCAAATCGGATACTACCCTACGGCTCAGAGCATCTGCTACCACCTTAGCTTTCCCAGGGTGATACTTAATTGAGCAATCATAATCTTTAAGCAACTCTATCCATCTTGGTTGCCTAAGGTTCAAGTCCATCTGAGTAAGGAGGTATTTGAGGCTTTTGTGGTCCGTGTAAATGATACAATTCTCCTCAAACAAGTAGTGCCTCCAGATCTTTAGTGCGAATACCACCGCTGCTAACTCCAAATCATGAGTAGGGTAGTTCACCTAGTGAGGCTTAAGTTCACGTGATTCGTAAGCAACCACTTTACCCTCTTGCATCAGCACACAGCCCAATCCAATGTGCGACGCATCACTATATACAGTAAAATCCTTTCCAGACTCAGGCTATATTAAAATAGGGGCTCTAGTCAGAACCTTTTACAGTTTCTCAAAACTCTCTTGCTACTTATCAGTCCAGATAAATGGTACCCCTTTTCTCAGTAACTTAGTCAATGGTGCCACAATCACAGAAAACCCTTCTACAAACCTTCTATAATACCCAGCCAAACCCAAAAAACTCTAAATTTCTTACACAGTCTTTTGTGGTTTCCACTCCAAAATAGCTTCGATTTTTTGAGGATCCATTCTTATCCCCTCAGTAGATACCATGTGACCCAAAAACGTCACTTCTTGCAGCCAAAATTTGCACTTGTTAAATTTTGAATAAAGTTGCTTCTCCCTCAAAATCTGTAGAATAGTTCGAAGATGCTCATCGTGATCCTTCTCAGTTTTTGAATACACCAGAATATTGTCTATAAAGACAACTACAAACCGATCCAGGTAGGGTTGGAATACCTGATTCATGAGATCCATAAAGGTTGTTGGTGCATTCGTAAGTCCAAAAGGCATTACCAAGAGCTCGTAGTGACCATATCGCATTCTGCATGCTGTCTTATAAATGTTTGTCTCCTTAACCCTCAATTGGTGGTACCCAGAATGAAGGTCAATCTTGGAGAACACCGAAGCTCCTCTAAGTTGATCAAAAAGATCGTTGATCCTTGGCAGAGGGTACTTGTTCTTAATATTCAGTTTGTTTAACTGATGATAATTAATACACAATCTTGGAGAACACCGAAGCTCCTCTAAGTTGATAAAAAAGATTGTCGATCCTTGGCAGAGGGTACTTGTTCTTAATAGTCAGTTTGTTTAACTGACGATAATCAATACACATGCACATCGTCCCATCTTTCTTCTTAACGAATAACACCGGTGTTCCCCACAGAGACACACTCGGTCGGATAAACCCTCGATCCAGTAGTTCTTGAATTTGCGCCTTTAACTCCACAAGCTCTTTCAGTGTCATTCTGTAAGGGGCGATGGACACCAGAGCTATTCTAGGCAGTAGATCAATTCTAAATTCAACCTCGCGGTTCGGAGGCAACCCAGGTAGCTCGTCAGGGAAAACGTCGAGAAATTCCCTAACAAGTCTAACCTCATCCACAAAAGGACCTTTAAATTCAGATTTGTTCACAAATGCTAGAAACGCCTCGCAACCCTTGTGAACCAACTTTTCAGCCCTTAACGCTGAGATAATGTTAGACAAATAATCTCTTCACTCCCCTATCACAGCTACCTCCTCATCCTCCAAAGTCCTTAAAACCATTCGTTTAGCAATGCAATCCAAGTTCGTACGGTGCTTAACAAGCCAGTCCATACTTAAGATAAGATCGAATTCTCCAAACGGTAATACCATCAGATCCACAAGAAAGGTTCTACCTTGCACTTCTAAGGGTACATCTCTAAAAAGTTTGTCTACTCTAACCGACTGTCCCAGTGGACTTATTACGGAATCTCACTAGCAGTATCCTCAGATTGTATACCCAACATCCCAGAATAGTACAGGCAACATACGAATGTGTAGACCCAATATCTATTAAAGCAACGTAAGGCATGCTATGAACTAAAAATGTACCGGTTATAATGTTAGGGGCGTCACCATCCTCACAGCGACGAGCAGCACAGACCAAAGCTGGTTGTTGCGCCTCAGTGTTACCAGCACCTCTACCCGGTACTCCATGGCCGCGTCAATTACCATTTCCACCCCTGGCCTAGCCACGGCCTCTTGGTGGCTGCTAACCACCTCTCATTAGCTGAGTAACGATTTACTCCGTAGCTTGCGTTTGAACTAGCCTCTGAGGGTAGTCCTTGACTTGGTGATCCTTAGACCTACATCGAAAGCATACACCAGTACGCCTCCAACATTCACTTAGATACGATCTCCTACAATCCGCACAAGCCTGCAGCCTGACCATCGTAACCGGAACTGCTCGAATCGGTTCATCAAATCTGGCCTTCTTAACAGGCCTCCCTGAAGAACCCGATGCCCTGAATCCTTCTTGAATCTGACCCTATCCTTCTCGCGATTTTGGCACTCTGAGCGCTTCACATCTTCAGCTATCTTAGCTTTTTCAACCAAAGTGGCAAAATCACGCTCTCTCTGCAGAGCAATCAGCACTCGTAGCTCGTCTCTGAGGTCATCCTTGAACCGCACAGTGTGCTCATATTCTGTGGCAACAATCCCACGGGCATATCGACTTAACCTTAAAAATTTGGCCTCGTACTCTGCTACGGACTTGTTCCCCTGAGTCAGACTTAAGAATTCTTTCCGTCGGGCGTCTATATAACTTGCCCCAACGTACTTCCCTTGGAAGACCATCTTAAATAAATCCCATGTTAACCGATCCGCTGGTGTACCATCTCTCATAGTGAGCCACCATTGGTAAGCTTCGTCATGCAGTAAAGATACTACTCCCTTCAGTTTCTGCTCCATCGAGCAGTCTAGATCTCCATTATTTGCTCCGTGACCTCTACCCAGTACTTGGCCACATTCGGGGCTACGCTAGATACCCCCTGAAGATCTCCGTTCCATTAGCCTAAAGTCACTCTGAAATCGATCCATGCCCCACGGACCTAGTACTTACTACAACTACTCTTTCTAACACTCGGAGCATCGCTTGAGACAAGGCACCGTCTCCTGCAGTCTAATCATGAGACCCAGTCACAGTCGCTGGTGATGCTGGTGCCTCCCTAACAGGCATATGACCTGACGCTGAAGATCTAACTCGAGCACTTCCTCAACCTCTACCACTGCCCCTTCCACGTGCAGCTCTTGTACTTATATCGGTGTTGCGTATCATCTTAATACGAATTTTATGAATTAGTTCATAATTTCAATAATTATCACAGATGTCTTACGCAGTAAGCAGTAATTTAAAGGTGTGTTTTCGTAGATCGAGATCTAGCTACAATTTTCAGTCTTCTACAGTTTTTCCTACAGTCTCAATTTGCCCTAACTACAGAGTTTTAGTATAATACTAATATCTACAGTATTTTTTCAGTATCATAGTTTAACAAAAATATAACAACCCAAACCCGGCCCAGACGTTACAGCCAAGTCCGGTGTGTCACATCACCTATACCTAACCACGTGACCTAGTTACTAATCTTGGGGTGAATTTGGTAAAACTGTTGTTGGAGTTTTTAAGAGAAATTCCCGATTAAATATATTGGTGTCAATTTTATAAAGATTTGCTTTGTTGTTCATTTGCCTCGTGTGATGAGTTTTGAAACCGTTGAATTAATTTTTAGGAAAAACTCGCGCAGATATTTTCTAATCAACTTTAAGTAATGTAAAAATTAATAGTTAAAAACCCATAGGAAAATAAATTTAGCGGCCTTATTATAAACCCAAATAAAAATAATAATATAGAAAGAAATAAGTAATAAATAAAATAAAGAATCTCATAAAAACCAGTATTCGATTTCCGTGGCCACTCTGAATCCATCCCAGCTCCAAGTCCTCTATCTAGGGCTCACCTGTAAGTATGAAAAGAAGAGGGGTGAGTTTGGTAAACTTAGTGTGTGAAGAATCCCATCCAGAGCCCAAATCAGCTCAGGCCCACTGGGCCTAAGCCCTAATCCAACTCAATATTAACTGGGCTGAAGGCTTTCGTATATCGGTACTGGGCCTTAGCCCCTTTCAGATACAATATCACTAGGCCGAAGCCTTTCATATATCGGTAAACAGTATGGCCCAAAGGCCCCATTTCAATAATAAATCATGAATGCATGCAAAAAAAACCCGTATTAATCAGTGGGGAAGCTACTTAACCCATCCAGCCGCTACTCTCCACCGGTACCAACCAATACACCATGTGGGGAGAACTACTCAACCCACCCAACCGCTAGTCTCCACTGGCAGCATAGCTGCTTCATTATATAACATGAGGCCTAGACTCTTTCGATAACTAGGGCAAAGCCCTTTTTGATAAACTAGGGCAAAGCTCTTTTTAGTAAACTGGGGCAAAGTCCTTTAGCACTTCCTCCATTCGTATAAATCCCAATCCTATGGATTAAATGATCATGATATGGCATATAATAAACATAATAAAAAAAGCATGCAGATCAGTCTAATTTAACCCTAGGGGTATAGCAGTCATTTTACACCTAGGGGTAAAACTGTAATTTCTCACTTTTAGGGTATTTTAGTAATTATTCCACTTATTTCAGGGTTTTATTACTATTTTAGTCCCTATTAACCCTACTTTCATCACTGTACATTATTTAACTCGTTTTAACCACTTTTAGTTACTAGGCCCTAAAACTCCTAATGGGCCCTATAGTGTCTTTTTAGTGATTTAAGCCCATTCAGTCCAAAACTTACAATTAATTATTAATGTAACCCATTTTAAGCCTACAGTCTATTAGAATACATCTATTGCTCATTTCTACCCATATGGGCCCATAAGCCCATTGGGCCTATATTCAGCCCATCAAGGCCCAACTTACCGAAATGCACGAAATTGCGCACTTAGCCCTTTTGTCACTTGCGATTACTAACCTACCATCTATTGAGTATTCGTATACTCTCAACTCCATAAACTGTCGTCCTTTCGGTCACTTTTTCTATCACTATGGCCTTTGCCGAATCGAACTAAAGAAGGGTTCGATACACACCTGTTTGACTATTTCACCGGAAAAATCTCCTTCAAAACGATCCTACAATCGATTAGACCACATTAACATCTAAAACCAAATCGAACACTTACCCCTATTTTAATACACACATTTGGCCACCCTCTAATAATGGCCTCAAACACTTACCTTTGTCGAAGTAGGGATTAGATCTAGATCTAGTCGTTCCCCCTTGTCCAAGCCTTCAACCAAATGTCTCTAGGACGCAATAATACCAAAAGAAACCGTTCGTTAGTGACTCTTAGAGCCCCATGCCCAAATCGGCTATCTCCCTAGATTTTATAGACTTCAACTTTTACTAAACTGTAAAATACTTATAGATGTGAGTCGATAAAAACTTACCACTGATTTCTCTTTGGTTTCTATGTAGATCTGATGTAGATCTATCACTTGAACTCCAGTAGAACCCGAATCTTTGAGATCTAAAGTTTCGGCTAAGAACCCCCAATGGAATGGTGTTTTCAGCTTTTGACCGCTATAGAAGGTGATGATTTGAGGCTATAGATTTGGGTGATGTTGTCGACAAGGGTAGGGATTTAATGGATGAAAGAATCAGCCACCACAGATGAAAAGAATAGGGAGAATTTGGCTAAAAGAAATTGGTAGGAAAAGGCAGTTTTCGGGATTTTGATTCTTTTGACAATCGGCTATGGTAGTTTTTAGAAGGTTGGAATTGAAAGAAAAGATGAATAAGATGGTAAGGAGGTTTCGGCTAGAGAAGATAGCAAAAAGAAAAGAAAAAGAATGGAGAAAAAGGAAGCAAAAGAGAAATCGGTACAGAGAGTATGAAACTTGCATTTTCGGTCACTAAGTGAAACTAAGAGGAGAATAGAATTAAGGTGGCTAACACTAACTGTCAGTACAAAAGAAAAGAATGCTAAGTTGCCCTAATTTCCACTTAAACAATCGGCCCACACTCCCCTAAATGCCCTTGCCGAAATTTTACTTAAGTGAGAACATGCCTGGCACATGCCTAAAAATTAAAACAACAGTACGCTTGCCTTGCAACTTGAATTCTGGACTCTTATTCTCCTTCCCAGGCGCCACTTTTTTAGGAACTTAGTGGCGCCTCCTTGCCACTTTACCAAGGCCCTATTTGTTTCATGCTTTACGAAGTTTTTCTTAAAAGCCCACTTGACCCGGTCCCCTTTCACTAAAAATTCAACCTCGATTTTTTACCGGGTTTTAATCTAAGCTTGGGATTCTAAAAGCCCACTAACACTCTTAAACATATTTCCAGCAATCAAACACCCACAATACCAAAATTCCACCAAAAGCACAAAAACTCAAAAAAATTCCCGAAAATTAGGGCGTTACAAAAAATAAATAAATAAGAAATCTTACAGATTTGGTGCTAGAGACTCGATGTGCCACACTATTAGTAACAACATTCATGAACAAATAAGTTCTTTTAAAACCATGGCTTAGAAAAGCAATTCAGAAACCTTTTTAAGAATATTTTCAAAGAAATCAAATTTTCAAAACAATTTAAATCATAAGAATCAATTTCTAAGAAACACTTTCAAAACCCATTCCACAGTCGAGTTGTTGAAACCTGACTCTAATACCACTAAATATAACACCACAAACCCAGCCCAAACATTATGACCAGATTTGATGTGTCACATGGAAGTTACGTTCAAAATTGGACTTCTCAATAAAAAGTTTCTACTATTTAAAAGAAAACCCCATTTTAGTTTTCTTCATAAAATAGAATCCAATTAAAGCCATTTTTACTAGTTGGAAAATAGGTTAATGAAAAATGGTTTTCATATTTGTTTTGTTCATTTAAGTGAAGTTACGAAAACTCTTAATTTATTATTGTTTTTGAAAACATCATGAGGGAGTTACTTAAAACCGTTTGTTATTAGTTTTGAAAACCTGATTAACTACTTTACCAGTTGAAATAGTAAATCAGCACAAAAAAAAAAAACAATTCAACATAATAAAACCCATAATGGCCTTGTTACGTAATCAATAACCAAACTAAAATTTAATAAAAACAAAGTCCGAGAGCAGAAAACTTATGCCCTCCTGAGTCTCTCGCAGCTTCAAATCGTCTATGGCTAGGGGTTACCTACTTATTTAAATAAAAAGGTTAGTTTGCGAAAACTCAGTGTGTAACTTCCCCAACCAATAACAGAAAACAGATATGCAAAACAGACTGGGCCTAACCCATATACAGAATAGATCATCTGGGTCTTAGCCCTATTCAGAAACAGAGTGAGCCTAGGCCCATTACAGAATCAGAACAGTGCATATATGAAAACCCAACCCAGTCCAGCCATCACACTACCCATACCAACCTATCACACCATGTGGAAAAAAACTCAACCCACCCAGCCTGCACACTAATATGCAGCCATGCTGCTAATATCAGATATCATGGCAGAGCCACTAGAAACAAATTACGTGGCGAAGCCACTACTCAGAATGATGTAGAAGAGCCACTATTACAAATCTTCCTCCAATATCAACCCAAACCCGTGCAGACTAACATATCATAATTACTTATAGAATGCATGCAAACTAACAGGCACATACAGTCATACAAATATCAGACAACCTATCTTTAGGGGTGTAAAATCTTTTTTTAGGCAGTCAAGGGTCAAATGGTAATTTTACCCTTCAGGGTATTTTGGTCATTTTACTAAGTTTCGAAGTCACAATGCCTATACCTCCAAATAAGTCTAACGTCGTGTTAAGCGACTCAGATAGTCTATGAAGCCATAACGGTGTATGTAGGCCCAAAACCCTTATTGGGCCTAGGTGCTCCCACAAGCTCGTATGGCCCATTCTGTTCAATTTTACGTGCAACATCACAAATATTATCAACCACCATAATAATTATCATTTACTAAGCAGTTTACCCATATAGGCTTGTAGGCCCATTGGCCCATTTCGGCCCATCAAGGCCCATAACGGCCCAAGTGTACGAAAATACGTGTACAGGCTTCAACAGTCTATTGCCCATGATTTGTGGGCTCAGTTTGGCCCACAAGCATTTGCATGCCCGTAAGGCCCCGAATACCGACGTTTTGGCATTCTGTCTTTATGGCTTTTACCGATCTATGCTACAGATGAGGGTGGTTACACGCCTGTTTCGCGATTACAGGATCACTCCACGAGCATCATTCAAAACCCAAATAGTGAACCCAGTTAAACAACTATCTAAAGATCTAACACTCATGCATAACTACCATTCCAAAATCGATCACTATTACGTTACTAATCATATGGAAACTAGCATGTCCCCTACAATGTTTGGCTACAAGCCGCAGTTCGCCCTTTGCTGAAAATCTGAACTGTAACTGGAAATTTCATTAACAGGCTACACATACCATAATCAGCCATCACCCAAAAGAGAAAAAAAAGTAAGGAACAACTATGTTCTTACCTTAACGACTAACTAATAAAAGATCTAGATGGTTTCAATAATGCTCGACACCTCTTCCAACCCTTTACGAAAACCAATTGATGAAAACACTATGATCTAATCCTTGTTTTCCTGAATTCAAGATGCCTTAAAGGAGAGTATCTGCTTTGAGAACGAGCAAGAAAAGAGAAGAAAAGAAAGTATGAGAATGGATAAAGGAAATGTGACATTCGGCTACTAAAGGATTCCGTCAAGAGGGAAAGGAGAGGGGTTGCAATCAACCAACAATAAAAAAGGAATGTTAAAAGATGATGAAAGCAAAATAAAGATGGAGGGGGAAAGCGAAGTAGTGGCGTCGGCTATGAATTAAGAAGAAAAGGAAGTAGAGGTTCGACTTAGAGAGATTGGTGAGAAGAAGAAGAAAATAGGTATTCCAAGGGAGCACTAATTGGCAAAGAAGAGAAGAAAATAATGATGGATTTTCGACACTAAGTGTTTACCCTAACCAACCCCCAAAGAGCATGAGTGGTCAATTTGACACTAAAGAGAAAATGAGTCAAAGCCCAAAAGAAAACGGAGATCGAAACACCAAAATAATTAGCCTCTACTTCTCAAAAAGGCCGAGTATTCTCACACACTAGACAAAACCGAAACAAAATCAAAATAAAAGTGTCTCACAAACACACACAAATTCGGCATTAAACACCCAAATGCAGAAACAAAAATGCCTATTCCCTAATTATCCACACAAATTCGGCTACACTATCCCTCAAACCTAACTCCCTGAAAATCTCCATAATATTCTCCACATATTTCTCTCCTTGAACTCCTCCAACATCCCACTTTAAATTTAAACCAAGCTTTGATCAATTCAAATTCTTATCTCTTACCAAGTCAACAACCACCTTCAAAGTTTGATCTCCATTCCACCTCTTGCTGCCCACATATAGCAAAAATTGTTACCTTTTGCTTATAAGGGGATTTTAACCCCCTTCCTTCCATTCCTAATGACGCCACAAGCCACTGCACCACATCTCTTTTTGTGTCATGAAATCCCAATAACTTTACTTAAACCTTATGAGCTAACATTCATACTCCACTAAGCCTAAAAATCAAAATTTGCCCAATGCTTGGCTTTAACCCAGGCTTTCTAAATGCCCCCCAAACACACCCAAATCATCAATTCAGCACACCCAACCATGCAATTACCAATTCATGCAAAAATTCAAAAACCTTAAAATTTGTAGCGTTACAACCTTAGTCTTGGTCGAATTTTACCTTATCTTTTTCTTCTTCTTTTTTCTTTTAGATTCGACTCATCTCTCTCTTTCACTCAATCACATTGGTGTTGGCTAAGCATCAATTGGTAAGTCTTCGTTGTTTCTATGTGTTTTTGATTCATCTATCCTCTATTCCCTAGATGCCGATTCTTACTTTTGTTTTCTTTGACCTTGCTATTTTGTGATTCAGGTTGTAGTATTATTCATGGAATTCGCTTGGATTTTAAGAGCGATCGAAATCTTCTTCTCTTGCTCTCTTATTAAGGTAACAATGATACTCTTTTTGGATTGGCGCTGAGTGTCTCTTTGTCCTATAGTAGTCTAATTGGGGAGTTTAAGTTTTATCTTTAATTGGTTTTATCTTAACAGATCATTCATTTTTCTAAAAATCGAAGTGAGGCATCCATCATTTTTTCCAACGATCTTAAAGCGATTACTGCTTGCTAAGGTTAGTAGTACAGATCGATGGGAAGTATGGTTTGTGAATCTTAGTAGTGAGGGCTAACGTTATGCCTTTGAATGTAGGCTTTGGGTTTGTTAGTGGTGCTCCCATTCTGCAATAAGGTGTGTATCCGTATACACTGTTCTGATTGTTGATTGGTTGAAAAGTCGAAAGTGCGTATTTCGTACTGTTTTGATTGTAGATTGGCAAAATGTTAAAAAGTAGAAGTACCGGTGAATAAGGCCACACGAGCGTGTGATCGCACGTGTGGTGAACCGAGCCCACGAATCATGGGTATTAGACTGTAGAGACCACCACGAGCACTCTCATTGTCTTAGGCTATTCTAAGCATCGTTGGGTCGGAATGGGCCGTGTGGGCTATATAGGCTTGTGGGCTCACACGGATAAAATGCATGTGATGTGGTAAGTGTTGTTTGGACTGTGATGTTCGTATAACTGTGGCTGTTTTTGGGCTAAAGGGGCCACACGAGCGTGTGGGCTCACTTGGGCCGAGTAGTGGGCCTTAGGCCAATTTACACCATTATATCTATTTAGGTTACTTAAGTCACTTGAGATGGCAATGGACCTCCTGTTGTGCTAAAATGCCCTCGATTTATAAAATTACTGAATTACCCTAAATTTGTAAAATTACCAAAATACCCCTATAGGATAGGATTACCAGAATATCCCTGTAGGGTAAAATGATCGTTTTGCCTCCAAGGTGTAAAATGACTATTTTACCCTTGTGGGTAAATGACTGACTTGGGCCATGACTGATATGACTGTTTTGCCCTTATAGGCAAGTGATGGGCTTGGACTATGAATTCGACTAATTTGACTGTGAGGGTATGACTGTGTTTTCATTGATTCGACTGTGATTGTATGACTGTGTTTTAACTGATTTGACTGTGGTTGTATGATTGATATGCTTTTAACGTATGTTTAAATGACTGTTATTGAGCATGGCCATTATGCATACACGTGTGATGATTAAGCATGGCATACACGATATTCTGCATAGGGTTGGGCTTGATTTGGAGGAAGTTCTGTGCTAATGGCTTTGCCACGTATTCTGATTCTGGTGGCTCTGCCACGTTTTCTGTTATTAGTAGCCTTGCTATGTTATTGGTGTATTGGCTAGATGGGTCGATTTAATCCCTACAAGGTGTGCTGGTTGGTACAGGTGGTGTACTGGTTGGATTGGGTTGGGATGCATACCCACACTATTGCATATCTGTTTATGAGATCTGTCACTGTATTGGGCTTATGCCCATTTGTTCTGTTATCGGTTTGGGCTAGGCCCAATTGATTCTGTTATGGGCTGTGACCCAAATGATATTGTAGTGGGCTTGGGCCCACGTATGCTCTAAACTAGACTGTACTGTAACTGTTAAAGGGCTATGGCCCAGACTGTTTCAGTTTTTGTTTCTTCATACTGATTGTTACTCTAGTAAAGGGTTTACATTGAGATTTCTTAAACTCACCCCGTTTTTAACTATGCAGGTAATCCCCAATATTAGGAGGATCGGTGCTGCGAGGGATTCAGAGATGGCCACACGACTGCAGCTATTATGTTTTGGACTTTATATATGTTTTAAATTCCATTTTGGGTTTTAATTTCTATAATAAGGCCTCTCTGGGTTTTGCTTTAAGTTTGGGATTTTATTACATATTATATTTGTTAGACGTAGACATGTTTTCAAACCAATTTTTGTTTGAAAAAACATACGTTTAAACTTCTTTACTTCAAATTAGCTTCCGCAACTAAAAGAGATTTTCAACGTGATTTGTAACGTTTTTAAAGATGATTAACATTTCAATGTACCGTGTTTGAAATTCAACGAACACAAACTAAGTTTTTACTCAAGTTTTAAATAAAAAGGGTTTTCAATGGAAACATAGTTTTCGAAAAACACTTCCATATGACACGCTAGATTCGGGCCTAACTTCTAGGCTGGGTTTGGGGTGTTACAAAAACTCGTAAGCTTAGCTGTCGTTACTATGCCATACTATGACTTCCTATATATAGAGAGACAATGAAGGTGAAAGAAGGAGAAATAAGGCTGTAACAGCCCGATTTTGGGTCTAGTCGAAACACTGGTTTTGGGACCACAAATCTGACGCAAAGAAATTTATTTTTAATATATTTCTATGTTCTACAGTTTTATGGAATGATTTCGTGAAAATTTTGTTCAAAACTTTTGACGTTTGGGCACTCAATTTAGTCTAAAAGACTAAATTATAAAAAGTACAAAATGTGAGTTCTATAGGTTAAAGGTGTCTAATTATTTAGAAATTTTAAATTGGAGGCCCTTAAAAGGTAGTTAGACCATTGCTTAAGTTGGTGGACAAAAATGGACATGGTTAGGCATGTTTCTAAAGTTTTTCATTAAGGGTATTTTGGTCATTTGGTAATAAAATGAATTAAAAAGACAAATTAAAAGCAAAATTTTGTCTATATTCCACCTTAGGGCCGAATGTATCAAGGAGAAACCATGGCTAGGGTTTTTCAAGCTTCCAAGCTCGATTGTAAGTCTGTTTTAGCCCATTTTTAATGATTTTTACGTTTTTGAAATCCTCATAACCTAATCTAGCTTTTCCAAGGATTTATTTGAAGAGTTATCAAAGATTAAAATTTTACCCATGTTATACATGCATAATGTCTAATGGTATAAAATGCATGTTAATCGTAAGATAAATGACTTTTGCTAAGTGATTTTCGATGAAAATGTTAAAAAGGACGTATTTGTAAAAAGGTTGTAAAATGGGTATTAAGTGTGATTAAATGAAAAATGAGGGCTGCTATAAGCATGTATAAGGTTCAACTAGGCTTGGGTTTTGAGAAAAATGAAAAAATTTCATTTTACGAGCCTAGGGACTAAATTGTAACAATGTGAAACTTCAGGGAAAAAATGTAATTTTCACCATAATGTGATTTTGGGCTGTTTTTGAATAGTATAATGATTGAATAAGTTAAATGTGATGTTATAGATCGAGAAAAATGAGATTCGAAATTAGAACGAGGGAAATGCGAGTATTTAACAGTTAGGTCTTTTTTGCCGCTTTTATACCGAGGTAGGTTCGTATGTTAATAAATGTTATTAAATTGTATGTTAATAAATGTTATTAAACTGTGTATTAAGTGCATTATATAATTGATTGAATTGCGAAATTTAAATTAAATGTTCAAAACATGTAAAGATGCAGAATCCATCAAAATTGTTTCACAATGAAAAACGAATTGACGGTAAAGACCAAGGTTGGACCATGGCGAGTTATAGTTTCATATAAAACCATAGTTGGGCTATGGCATCTGTAACGCCCCAAATTATAGGGTCTTTGATTTATTTCAGAAATTGGCAATGACATGTTGGGTGTGCTGGATTGATGATTTGGGTGTGTTTGGGGGCCCTTTAGAAGGCCTAGGTTCAAGCCAAACCTTAGGCAAAATTTTAACTTTTAAGCTTAGGGGAATATGGATGTTAGCTTATAGGACTTAAGTAAAATTATTCTAAATTTATGACACAAAGAGAGCCTCTGGTGAACTGGCTAGTGACGCCTCAAGCATGGGAAGGGGGAGTGTGTTCAAATCCCATTGTAAGCAAAATGAATTTATTTTGCTACATAGGGGCAGTAAGTGGTGGACTGGAGTTCAAACTCTAAAAAGGTTGTTGTGGACTTGGTAAGAGGTAAGGTTTGAACTAGTCAAAGGTGTAACACCCCAACTCGGCCTAGAAGTTAGGCTCAAATCTGACGTGTCACATTGAATGTTTTTCAAAAACCTCGTTTTCATTGAAAACCCTTCTTTATATTTAAAACTTCAACCCCTTAAAAACCTTAGATTTCATTTGCTTATTTTTAAAACATGGTTTATTAAAAGTTATTCTCTTGTAAAACATTATTACCTTTAAAACCTTATGTGTTGCAGAAGCTTAACTTAAAACAGTTGCGAAAACGTGATATTTTGAAAAACAGTTATTGTTTAGGAAAAACTGTGTTCTACTTCTAGCAATTACGAAACAATAAACAAAAAAAACCCAAATTAAAAATCCAAAAATTGTAAAGGCCTTATTACAACCCAAAATACTTGAATGTAAATAATCAATAATGAAAACATAAGCAGTGTGTGGCCTTCTCCGAGTCCCTCGTAGCTCTGATCCATCTAAGGTTGGGGATTACCTGAAAGGTTAAGAAACAGGGTGAGTTTATAAAAACTCAGGGTGTAATCCCCTACCATATAAAACGAACAGTCATTCATACAAAAGAATTAAAAGTTTGGGCCCCAGCCCTGCTACAATTCTAGTATTAATTGGGCCTTAGCCCACTATAACAAACAGTACCTGATGGGCCTTAGCCCATTACAGAATCAGAAACATTATCAGATTAGAATCAGAATCAGAATTAGGTGGGCCTAAGCCTAAAATAGAATTAGTAACAGTATAATACAAATATGCAGAACAGACTAGGCCGAAGCCCTATACAGAACAGATCAGTCTGGGCCTTAGCCCTATACAGAACAGTGTGGGCCAAGCCCATAGCAAAATCAGAACAGTATGCGAATGCAATCCCAACCCAGTCCAGCCATCACACCACCCGTACCATCCCAACACACCATGTGGGGAATAACTCGACCCACCCAGCCCTACAGACCAATGACATGCTGTTAATTTAAATGTAGCTTTAAGCCTTTAGTAGTAGTATCATAATTGGCACAAAGCCATCAGTAACTCAAATAGGATTGGCACATAGCTATCAATTAGGGTAATATAACCAGCACACAGCCATGGGTAAATGTAATCGACACACAGTCATCAGTAAATAAGATAGGCACATAGCCTTAGGCAAATATAATCGGCACAAAGCCATGATCCTGATAGCATAGAGCCATATGTTGGTTGGCACAGAGCCATACTCAGAATTACTGGCATTAAGCCCTCAGTCGGTCCACAGTCGTCTCGTGCGACCCGTGCAACCTTATCAGATTATTACTGGATCCATAGTCGTCTCGTGTGACCCGTACGATCCTATCAGAATAGAACTTCCTCCATATCAATGTCCCAACCCAATATGTCGTGTATGCTATGCTCAATCATCACACATGTATGCAGAATGACCATGTTCAGTATCAGTCATTTAAACACATATTAAAACATATCAATCACACAACCACGGTCACGTCAGTCAAATCACTGTCATACAAACACAGTCAAATCTGTCAAACATACAGTCCAAGTCAGTCACTTGCCCACAAGGGTGAAACAGTCATTTAACACCCTAGGGGCAAAATGGTAATTTTACCCAACAAGGGTATATCGATAATTCTACCCTACAAGTGTATTTCGGTAATTCTACCCTATAGGGGTATTTTCATAATTCTACCCTACAGGGGTATTTCGTTAATTGTAACCCTAAAGGGGTATTTCGGTAATTATACAAACCAAGGGTATTTTGGTAATTTTGTAAATTAGGGGTATTTCGGTAATTTTGAAATTTGGGGTATTTCTGTAATTTGTAAACTGGGGTATCTCGATATTTCTATAATTTGTAAACTGGGGTATCTCTATAATTTTGTAAACTGAGGGTCAAACGAAAATTCTAACAAATTAGGGGTAAAACGATAACTTTATAAATCAGGGGTAAAACGGTAACTTTACAAATCAGGGGTAAAACGGTAACTTTACAAATTAGGGGTAAAATAGTAATTTTACAAATTAGGGGTAAAACAACACTTTTACAAATTCGGGTATTTCTGTAATTTTATAAATCAAGGGTATTTCTGTAATTTTACAAATCGAGGGTAATTTGATAATTTTGCAAATCGGGGGTATTACAGTAATTCTACCCTATAAGGTATTGTAGTAATTTTATCAATCCCTCAGAAAGTCTACAGTCGCCTCGAGTGACTCAAGTATTCTAACCAGAGATAACGTTACGAATGGGCCTAAGGCCTGTTCTCGGCCCAGGTAGGCCCACACACTCGTGTGGCCCTTTAGCCCAAAACTAGCCACAGATATGAGATTCACCTAGTCTAGTCCAATATTTACTAAACAATCATACAATTTCTCGATTGGGCCCACGGGCCTATTGGGCCCACATGGCCTATTTCGACATTCCGGCATTTGTCGTTCTACGGCTAGAGTCGGGTGAAGTACACACCTGATAGGTATCTGAAGTTAATCCACGCTCTGAATGCTGCTATGCCCAGAAGCCAACAATAATCGCACCCTTGACTCCCAATTGGGGTGTGTCGATCAACTACGGTCACCACTACTATGACCCAACGGCATATAGATCAACGAATGATCCAATGTCTAACCCAAACGAACACGCCACAATGTGAAAGGGATAAGCCAAGAAAGGTATGCCTACTCTCCTCATGGTTTGCTCTATTTAAAGCCAACTCCTCACATATTCTCATGTTAGCTTCCCGATGTGTGATTCTCCATTAATCCCCTAAAACTAAAGCATTAGCAAAATAATCAACCATTGCGTGTAAAGGGATTCGAACCATAGTCCTCTCAATAACCATGTCACGCCACCACCACTAGGACACAAGCACCTTTGTGTCATAAGTCCAACACATTTAACTTTAAAGCCCGCCTACTCGCTTCAAGATTTATTTAAAAGAAAAACCAAAATAAATTGCAAGAGCCAAGACTTGAACCTTGTACCCCCTTGCTTCCTTTATGGCGTCACTTCCTTGTCCCCTAAGTGGTGCCACTTTGCCACTACACCACACTCATTATTGTGTCATGCTTTCACCAAAAATATTCTTAAAGCCTACCCGCTAACGTCAAGGCTCCCATGAGAGAAAAACATAAACTTTTGCTAAGGCCTAGGTTTGAACCCAGGACTTCTCCAACACTCTCAAACCTCTTAGCCATCATACCAACACACCATCCAGCGAATATGGGCTCGGGGCCCATTACGCAACCCAAGTGGGGCCCACGTGCTTGCATGGCCCGCTAAGTTAGATTTGCCCATAGCCACGTGTACGACACAGCCGGTCCACTAATTCTCGTAAGTCTAAAGACAATAACCCGTATGGGCCCACAAGCCCATTAGGCCCATACGGTCCATTTTTCGAGGCCCAATTCCAGGGCGTTACACAAGGATTGTTATTCAAATTTGAAATAAGAAGTTGAGTGAATTAAGGAGCAAATCATCGAATTCTTGTGGACTAAGGAGTATGTGTCGAATTAGGGAAGCTAGGGTAGGGGATTTTGGCAATTCGGCATTTGAGTGGCAAAATTCGGCTAGTGTGTTCAATTGGAGTGTGCATATTCGGTTTTGTGAGGGTTAGAGGCTGATTCTTTTTGGTGTATCGATTTCTTTTTCTTTTGTGTGTTTTATTTCATTTTCTCTCTTGTGCCGATTAACCACTCGTGCACTTTTGGAGGTTGATTAGTGTAAACTCTTAGTGCCGAAACTTCATTTTATTTTCTTCTAGTCTTTGCCGAAACCAAAAGGGGTGCTAGCTGCCGAACCTTCATCTTTTGTTTCTTTCTTTTTCTTAAATCTTCTTCATCATTTCTCTCCTTCTCCAAGCCGATCACCCCCTTTCTCTTCTCTTCTCTCTCTTTCACTCTTTGGTCCCCTTAGGCCGATGTATTACTTTTCTTCTTCATTTTTCCATCAATTCTTCTCTCAATAGCTGAGTTTCCTTTTTGTTTCCCTTTAATATTTTATTCGATTATCTTTGGTTGTTTGGAAGGCCGATTCTCCTTTCTTGCTCAACCGTGTCAATTGGTATTTGGTAGCGACCCCTTCTTCTAATAATAACTCTTAGGTAAGCCAAATATTATACCCCTTGCTTCCTCTCTTATATTCTTTATTTTATTTGATGGTGGGTAAGGATTATTAATTGTGCGTTGTTTTCAAACCTTTGGACAATAGTTCTTGGCAGTCGGTGGAGCTTTGGCTGCTTTGTTCTCTACATGCTTCCGATTTGTTTTGCAAATAGTTGCTAGCCGAATATTGAGAGGTAAGGAGATAGTTTGTTTTGTTAGTAGTGGCCGAATACCAATCCAATCTTTTTCTAATCCTTTGAACTATTGTCTATCGATTCAATCTTGGTTGAAACATGGGTTGATTAATAGTATCTATTGGAATACAGAAGTACGTTGATCGCACGATCTATTCCTTTGGTAATCTTGAAGAAATAAGGATACTGGTTCAAGCAAGGCGTGGTAAGTAGCGATGAATTACTTAAGATATTTTCAATACTTGGATTTGGATTTACCACTTTATGACTAATGATGAATCGTTGGGAATCGTAGGTGCTTTGGTCTAGGAGTGTTACGACAACAGTGTTGTTATAGGTGTGTAACCACACCCTACTGTAGTATAGATTGGCAAAAGCCGAAATGTCGAAACGTCGGCATTCGAGGCCTTATGGGCGTACTAACGCTTGTGGGCTGAACCAAGTCCACGAATCATAGGCAATAGACTAGGGAGGCTATCAAGCGCGATTTCATGCACTTGGGCTGTGTTGGGCCTTGATGGGCTGAAATAGGCCCAATGGGCCTATGAGCCCATATGGATAGATTACTCGGTAAGTGATCATTGGTATGTTGAGTGATAAGGCTTGTGATGTCGTACGTAAAATGGGACTGACTGTGCCACACGAGCTTGTGGGCCCACTGGGCCTAATAGGGGTTATGAGCCCATATATGCTATTTTGGCCATATAGACTATGTGAGTCGTTTTTTGCCATGTTAGACCTTTTAGGAGGTCGTATTAGGTGCCAAGATTGCAGAGCTTAATAAAATGACCAAAATACCCTTGAGGGGTAATATTACCGTTTTACCTTTAGCTGTCTAAAAGACCTTTATACCCCTAAGGATAAGTTATTTAATATATGTATGATTATCTTGGTGTCTATTAATCTGCATGCATGTTATATTTGGTTGTGATATGTTATTCTGTATGGGGTTGGGTATGATGTTGGAGGTAGTTCCGTTATGGTGGCTCTGCCATGTAATTCTGTATAGTGGCTTCACCACGTATTCTGACTCTGGTGGCACTGCCACGATATTTGTTATTAGCAGCATGGCTACGTATTGGTGTGCGAGCTGGGTGGCTCAAGTTATTCCCCACATGGTGTGATGGTTGGACTGGATTGGGCTTTCATGCATACACTATTCTGATTCTGTAAAGGGCTTGGGCCCACTCTGTTTCTGTATAGTGCTAAGGCCCGGACTGATCTATTTCTGTATAGGGCTTTGGCCTAGTCTATTCTGCATGACTGCATTTAGTTATCGGTTGGGGAAGTTACACACTAAGTTTTCGCAAACTCACCCATTTATTTTAAATATGCAGGTAACCCCCAGCCATAGATGATTTAGAGCTGCGAGAAACTCGGGGTGGCCACATGTCTTCTTCTTTCAAATTTTGTTTTTATTTAATTTTAGTTTGGGCATTATTTGTGCAATAAGGCCATCATGGGGTTTTTGTTTTAACTTTCATTATTTGACCTATTTATCATTTCAAACTATTAAGGCAGTTAATTAGGTTTTCAAAGCTAACAACAAACGGCTTCAAGAAATTCACACGTAATGTTTTCAAAAATTAAAGGCTTTCATAACCTCAAGTAACTGAATACAACAAATACATTTTAAACTTATAAAAATGGTTTTAACCGGATTTTTGTTCTACTTCTAAACTCTAAACTAGGTTTTAAAATAGAACAAAATTTTTATCGATAAATTCATTTTCGAACGTAACTTCCTTATGACACACTAGATCTGGCCATAACGTCTGGGCCGAGTTTGGGGTGTTACAGCATCGATATGTGATTCTGTGTAAGACCATATCTGGGATATGGAATCGATATGTGATATGTGATTCCGTGTAAGACCATAGCTGGGCTATGGCATCGATATGTGATTACATGTAAGACCATATCTGGGATATGGCATCGATATGTGATATGTGATTCCTTGTAAGACCATAGCTGGGCTATGGCATCGATATGTGATTACATGTAAGACCATATATGGGGATATGGCATTGTACTATGCATATGTGATTCCAGGTGCTGGTCTTATACGTCTTACCAGTGGCTGGGTATTCCAGCATTTGTTGCAGATACCTAACAATTTGTGTGAGTAGCATTGTGTAACTACGTACCGACTGACAACTTATGTGAGCAGGCCCGTGAATAGCTCGAGAGCTAGCCTATATGTGATATGAAATGTGAGGTAGCTTCAGCTATAAATGTGGCAATTATGTGCAAGATTTCGAGTACCCTTAATATTTCAAATGATTCAATGGAAAAGTAGAGACGAGAATGTAGGTACTACTGAAATAAGTAAAACAAGTATGTACAAAACCTATGTGAAAATTGAATGGAGGTAAATTAGTGAACTTATAGTGTATCATGTATATGATACGAGAAAGATTTATGTATAAATATGCTTCATGCCATATTGTGTTTATTCAACTATATTGAAATATGAATTGAAAGATATATGAGATATGTGTTATAAATGTTTTACTATACATATATATGGCACACAGTGTGTGAAATAACGCTTTATGGTGATATTTCACCTAATTCACCCTAGATAAAGAAAATGTGATAACTATTAGATTGAATGTAGTTTTACGGGATTCAATTGTGTGTATTAATAAATGTGAGCAATTAGTTAAATATGCATCTCATCCATACAAACATAGACACACGGGTAAATAGCCTTGTTGTTGTCCACACAGGTAGACACACGAGTGTGTGTCTAGGCCGTGTGTGACACACGGTCAGCCCCATGGGTGTGTGATCAGGCCGTGTGTCCCCTGCACCTTGAATTTTTAAAAACAGAATGCCCAGGTTTTATAACACGGGCAGAGACACGGGCGTGTGTCTCAGCCGTGTAAAGGCACGGCCTTGAACACGGGTGTGTACCAAGCCGTGTGAAATCTATTTTAGCTTCAAAATCAAAAATAAATCAACATGGGTTGAGCACATGGGCCTGTGGCTTGGCCGTGTGGCGTAAATTTATTTGTAAGTTACAAGTCAAAGAGTTACACGGGGTAAAGACATGGGCGTGTGCCACCACACGGCCTGCCCACACGGGCATGTCCCAAGTCCACACGGGCGAGTGACCCCTGTGTGGCAGAAAAATTTTCTAAGTTTTGTAAAAGTTTCTAATCTTCTCAATTTAGTACTGACTCACTTCCAAAGCACGTTTTAAGGCCTCTAAGGCTCGTATTTGGGACTTTATGACTAAATGCAAAAAGTTTTAATTTGGTTGAAATTTTATGGCTCAGAAATGTGTGTTTAAGTGTATTTAAGTTCGGTAATGCCTCGTAGTCTATTCCAACGACAAACACGAGTATGGGATGTTACAAAGGCGGTGAGCGGGTAAGGGTCACTAAGGGGGAAGAATAGGGATCATTACGATGTATCAAACTATTTTTGTGTTTGTAACCCTCTTGATGCTTACAACTTCAAATTCCTTAACTGTCCTAAGCCTCAAAACTTTACAAGCCAAAAAGTCCTATGTGACCTAAATATCCTTATACATGAATGGGCATTATACGATACATATGCATAAAGGACTATTTGTATTCTGCTTAAATAATCAAAGTACTTGTATAATTTATTGATGGATCCCTACAAGTGATGTAGCACCCCTAACCCGTCTTTGTCGTCAGATTAGGGTTACAGAGCATTATCGTATAAATAAGAAACATTGACCATCACATTATTTTAACAACTTAAATATTAATAAACCATTCATTCACATGCATATTGTCCCTAAATCGAGCCTTCAAGACCCTAAAACTAGCTTGAAGCAATTCGGGACTAATTTGAACCAAAATGGAAAATTTATGAAAAAGTTCCAAAAATTGGAAACATGGGTCACACGCCCATGTACCAGCTATGTAACTCTCTGAGTTGCCCCACACGCCGGTGTGTTCGGCCGTGTAACTCACTGACTTGAACCCTAAGCAATCCTCAGATGACACATGATTGTGTCGCTAGGTCGTGTGCCTCACAGGGCCGTGTGACAGCCTGTGTCTCATGCCGTGTGAACCCAAAATTTCACCTAAAATCAAGACATTTCATAACCTAACCATGCATAAACATTCAATCCAATTGTAGACACTTTCAAGAGACCTAAACATCATCTAAGCACACATAAAGTTGTCATTTCAAAGACCCTAATTCAACTAACCAATATGCCATTCAAAGGCACCACAATTATATCTAAACAACACTTGCCTAAACATTTCAATATTGCCACATTCTATGCATTATAACTTAATTCAATTACTTACCAAAACATACCACAAATGACCATTATCAAACCATCCTAAACGTACCATAAAAAGCCTTATTTACAAGCATAAGCAAGTGACCAAAAATGGCAAAATTCGGTAAACATTAAAATGCACCAACCAAACCTAATCTTTAAAATCTTATACATGTCAAAGCTTCATTAACATAATCACCAAAATAACATTACAAACCATCCTATACATGCCATTGTAAACCTTGGCCAAAAAACTCAAAAACTATTGAATTGTATGCTGGTTAGTGTGATAAATCTCCAATGACCTTTCAACAAAATCAAGCTTCCGAAAATCTATAAAACATAGGAAAATAACTACGTAAGCAACGAATGATTAATAAGCTAGTATAAACTTTAAACATAACTTACCATTTCCAATAATACAATTCATAGATTAAGCATAAACCATTACCAATGTCATGAGTTTAGTGTAAGCCTATTCAAGCATCATCAAGTTCACACGTTAGTACGTTTATCAACAACACATGTAAACTCATTTATACCATAAGTAGGTTCCATAAGATACATTACATACATATCAACCATTTCTTAAAGTCATGAACATTTCCATTAAATCATTTACTGTTCCATTCCTTTTCTTACCCGTTGAACCATCTAGAATTACATAGGATACTCAAGAAAGCTCACACATAGCGTTCCTTTACATATAATTGTAACCTTTCCTTTACATCAATGCTTACACGAGCTGTGAAATGGGTCTGTTCACATGAGTTGTGGGTCAAAACATAAGCTACACGATGCTATTCACATGAGATGTGGAGACCCCGCAACAAATGCAGGACCTCAGCCATCGGTAGGAAATTCAAGACTAGCACCCGAAACATGAAATCCCTAATGACATTTCATTTTGTATCTTAAGAATTCTTAAGGTTCAGTCAAGACTTGTTATTCATCAATTCATAATAGTAGTAATACATTTATGTTCAAAGTCAATTATACTTAAACAATATAATAAATAATTAATTTGGCTAGCATTAGAATGATCGTAGTTTATACGAACTTACCTCGATAAATACAGTTGTAAAACGAAGTCGACAACTAATCCCACATTTAGCTTTTCCTCGATTTTGATCTTTTTGGCTTGTTCCTTAATCTAAATAATAATTTTTATTCAATTAAATCATTCAAATAATTTATGTAACACCCCTATCCCGTAACCGTCGCTGGAATAGGTAAGGGGAATTTTCGGACTTGTAACTCAAACCGGAACAGTAAGACTTTAAACTTATCAAACGTCATCATCATTCAACATTAATCCAACATATCATGAATCACAAATAAGTCTATACTAAAGAAACCATTTCATGTAGTCATATATATATACATCTAAATACCACGTACAAATTAATCACATTTCACCATTCTTATCAACTCATCCACAATCACATATTATTCAAACCAAAATGCCAATTATAAATTTTACCACTAAATGCACACATCATATAATGCCTCCATATCAAACCGACTTTTCTCACATCAAGCCATAGTACATAACTTGATCATAATACCCAAAATTCATCTCACATTCATATAAACAAGTGACCATATAATCAACTTATTAACTAGCCTATACATGTCATATTGCCCCCTTTCAAAGAGTTCAGAAATACCAATTGTCTCCTGGAAAATGTGATGATATCTTTGACGACTTCCAACCCGAGCGAGCATTCGAATCACTATAAATACAGAGAATAGACAGAGTAAGCTAATAAGCTTAGTAAGCTCATATAATAATCAGCACTATATAAAAGATTTAACATTAAGCTTGTCATTTTAAGGAATAAGATTGCTTTTGAACCAGCCTCATCTAATTCAATATTCATTTCCTTAACAGTCATGTAATTCATGTGTAATTTATCACATCTACTCACATGTCATATAATTTATCAATGTCACCTACTTGTCAAGTGTACCATGTATACTTGTACTGATTTGTATCATCATTTCTATTCTCGTAGCATCATCTTTACAGTTGAACCCTTGAGACCAACATCAAAAACCCTGTATCTTGCATACTAAGTGTCATATATGTAACTAAATCATTTATATCACATATCACCTATACAACATCAATATCATAGAATTCACATAGCATTGATGTCAATTTATTTCATTACGTATAACTTGTAACATATTCATATAACCGATAGAGAATTATACCTGTATAAATATTAACTCATCAGTAACATCATTAATTCATTTTCAAATATACCTTCTTTATAAATCATGTCACTTTTCATAACTATATTTCCTTTAAACCATGCATCAATTCATCTATATAAATCATTGATCTCATGTAACTTTTCAATACTCATATCGTTTCATCTATCATTTATGTATACTATATCATATATCATCTTTCATTTCAATAATTCATAAGTTGTAACAACTAATCCTATTACTTACTCACCTAATTTTGAATAGCCAATAAATTAGGTCAGACCTAACCATCCAACTCGTTTTACACATTCCGTACCATATTGGCACACAACTTTGTAAGCATCGAGCCTAAAATAATACACCGGTATAAACTTGCTAGGTGCAAGCCTGATGAAACTCACTGGCTCAAGGCGTGCTAGGCTTTTAGCCTAATAAATCACACCGACTCAAGGCCTTCTAGACTTATAGTCTGATAAATCACATCGAGTCAAGGCATGCAAGACTTATAGTCTGATAAATCACACCGGCTCAAGGCTTGCTAGACTTATAGTCTGATAAATCACAAATACGAAATTTATTCTAGCACATAACTCACATATCCAAAATCATAAGTATTCATCATAATTCATACAGACTTTCAAATGTCGAAACTCAGTCGAAGTAATTTTCTTAAACAAGATTAACAAGGTATCACCCATTTAGCAATATCACATATAACTTCATATATTTCATTTCAACATGAATACTTGCATTTAATTAAAATTTAATACATCTAATTACTTATAAACTTACTACATGGCATCGTATATAGATATATATAATCATATCATTTTACTCATCCAATTCGTACATCTATCAAGCAACCTTCTTTACCATTATCAATCACACAAATTTACGATCAATAATATTAACCCTATAGGTTTGATACTCACCTGCTCAAATTCAAATTTATAAATCATAAATACTTCTCAAGAAATTCAAGGAAAAAATACATTAGACTATTCCCAATTACTCGAAAAGTTGCACACTTAGTGCCAATAGTTATTCAACATTATATGTCGAATTCGCACACTTAGTGCTCGATACTTAAGCTTGCACACTTAGTGCTCAATAATTAGGCTCGCAGACTTAGTGCAATTTTTACATCCGTAACCTTTTTTACTCGCACACTCAGTGCTGAAATTCAATTACTCAATATTCATCAATTCAAATTTATCAACTCTATCTGCATTCGGCAACCTCAACTTTTTATACATTTCAATTCGGCACATATATGTATATATATAGTATTTAATTTAATCAACGACAAATATTTGCTTAGTAACTTACCACATACAAGGCATTTAATTTATCATATACTAAAACTCAATTTAACTCCAATATACTTTTACTCAACCCCAAAGTACTTCATTACTTCCAAACACAAGACTGAATATATTATGGCATTCCATCACCATGTAATATTAATATAATCAAGTGCAAAGCCATTTAACATATCTACCATTACATACTCACAATTTGGCTGATTATCCATCATTTCTTATAACATATAATTTTTGTATCAATTTAATCATATAATTTAGTGACGACAACATATTCATAGAGGCGATAATTTTAGTAAATTATTCATTATGTATACAATTACCATCAATTAAAAACAATTTTAGTAGCTAATAATTTGATTTTTAACTATACGAACTTACCTCGTGTATCCGTCGACTATTCATATCTTTTCGATTTTCCTCGATCAAAATCTTAAATTCGTTTGTCTTGATCTTGATCTTGAGTAAGCAAAATGCCTTAGTCGAATGTAAAAACTTGCAAAACCCCTTTCTTTGTTTAGTTATTTGGTTAAAGATGATGAAACATAATAAAAATATCATATGGTTTTATTTTATTAAGCATTATTCCATAATTTACCAAAATACCCATGTTTAATAACCATATAAATTATGTAATTCAAGGTCCACAACCGTCCACGCAAACTTGCAATGGTATAATTACCATGCAAAGACTCCCATTTATAAAGCCATGATCAAATAAGTCATTTTACTAATGGCACACATAGTTTTCACCTTACGCGATTTAATCCTTTTTACCGAATTAACTATTTAATCAGTAAAATTTCTTTACGAACTTTCACATAGTAATACTACCTCACTGTAAACATTATTAAAATAATAAAAATAATTTTTTAACTCGGTTTAGTGATCCCAAAACCACTCGTTCCGATTAGGGTCTAAACCGGGTTGTTACAACTTAACATAGTTAATTAAAACCTATAATCCATTTCAACAGGAACTTATAAAATTACCCCTAATCCTTTAACATTTATACAATTTAGTCCTTAAACCTGAAACTTGCAATTTCACCAGTTTTAACCATAATTCATGCTAGTTGATTTTTACCTAATCTTATAATAGCCATATTTATCCACAGTTTACATTATTTTCCTTGATTTTTACCATTTTCATAAATCAGTCCCTAAACTTGAAAATCATCAAAAATTACTTAACAAAATACTTATATTTAACAACCAAGCTTAATAATCTATCAAAATATTTCAAGAATGTCACAAATTCATCCATGGTAAATTTCTAAACATTTAAAAATTTAACAAATTGACCATCGGGCTATAGCTAGATTTGTAACACCCTGAATTTGGGCCTAGAAGTATTAGGCCTTGGTGGTGGCTTATAATACTTTGTTGTGCGTGTTTTGGCATAAATGCTTGTTTGGCTTATAATACTGGGGTCGAGTTAAGACTTTGGCAAATTTTTTTATTTTTGGCCTTGTGGAACCCTGACCTTAGGTGGTATACCTTATAATTAATTAAGATAATTTTGTAGCACAAAGAGCCTTGTGTTGGAGTGGCAAATGGTGCCACATGTGGGGCATAGAGGTGGCGTCATATACAGAGCAGGGAGGTCCAAGGTTCAAGTGTCGGTTTGAGAATTGAGAGTATTATTTTGCACTTGTGCCGTGTAGATGGTAAAAGTGGATTTAAACTCTACATGGAGGAGGTTTGAATTGGTCTTCGAATTTGAATGAGTGTTGAAGAGTAAATTAAGGCATAATAAGGGGAGAAAATTTAGGAGAGGAGATATGTGGAGGAGTTGGAGCTAAGGTGGGAAGTGTGAAGGCAATTTCGGCTAGGGTGAGTATAGGTGCTGTTTCTGGGTTAGGGAAAAGCTACTACCGAATTTTCTTTTGTGCATTCGGCATTTGGAGATTGTATAGCCGAATCTCTTTTTCTCTCAAGTGATATTTCGGGTTTGGCAAGTTTGGTATTCTCTTTTGGGTAAGGCGAATTTTTTTGACCATATTGGTTTTTGTGTTCTTTTGGGTGCCAAAATTGTTTGTTCCTCTCCTCTCTTTTAGCTATTTGTGGTTGGCCGAATACTTCCTTATTATTCTTCTTCTTCTTTAAATTTCTTTTCTCTTCAACAATCCTTCCATATCTAAACCACACCCCCTTTCACAAACACCTTGCCGAAATCTCCTTCTTCTCTTCTCTTCCATTTAGCCTTGTTTCTTTTAAAATCGAACAGTCATGTTCTTTTTCAAGTAAAGCCGATTACTTTTTCCCATTTCCAAAACCAATTCCACTATATTCTCTGTTAACTGAATCCCTGCTCATCTTGTTTATTCTCCTTTTCTTGATCTCATACTTTCTTTAAAGGGGGTTTGCATAGGATGCAATTGTGATTACATTTTCGAATCCGAAATCAGTGAATCAAAAGTAATCAACTTTAGGGGTAAGTTTGGACGATTATCTCCTTTCTATCAAGGCTTGTGCTTTGTTTTTATTGGTTTATCGTAGGAATGGCCTTGCCTTAGGGTTGGAGTTTAACAAGTGCACTTATGATCTACGTCTTGCGCAAGGAGAGTGGTCGATCAAACAACTTAGGTGGTAAAAGTAGATCCGATCAAGGTAGGATTTGTTTCGGTTTGGGAAAGCGTGTTAAATTTTTTTGATGGAGGGGCTAACTAATTATCTATTTCAAATATAGGTTTTCGTTAAGAGGCTACTACGTTCCTCTCCATCAAAGGTGTGTACACTCACCGCACACACTGCAGATCGGCAAAAGCCGAAATCCCGAAAAGCCGAAAAGCTGAAAGGTTGGCGTCGGCTACCCCACGAGTGTGTGAATGCTCGTGTGGAGAGATCTGTACGACGATAAAGGCCCCATGAGTGGTCTCATGGTCTTTGGCCACTTTTTGGCCAACTAGGCCGAAATAGGATAAATGGGCCCAACGGGCCCACGAGTTAAATTAATAGATTAGTAGGATTTGACGAGCCGGTTAGGCTAATTATATGGTTTTTGGTAGATTTGGGCCTAACGAGCCATATAAGTGTATAGGCCCCATTGGACTACGTATTGGGCCTTTGGCCTTAATGAATCTGTAACTCTTATAATAGTGGCGTAGAATGCTCCGAATAATTGTGAAAATGTTAATGGGCCAGAATATGTATCTGGGCCCATCGTAAAATACGATCGATATGCCTAAGGGAAAAATGATTAAAATGTCCCTGTGTGTTATTGTATGATTTTGTATGCCATATGTACAATTGTGATGCATTCATATGATACCATATTGCATGTGGGATGGCTTTGAATTGGAGGAAGTGCTATATGAGGATCGCACAACCGCTTGACGATCGTGGATCCAACGAAGGCTTTTAAGTCATATTATGATTAGTAGCTCTGCTGCAACGCTAAGTAGTGCTGCAACCGGTGCTACAACGATATTATGATTAGTTGCTCTGCTGCAATGATGAGTAGTGCCGCAACCGATGCTATAACAGGTGTGTAGGGATGAGTGAGTCGATATTTATATCCCTACAGGAATGTAGGGTTGGATGGGAAAAAAATGTGCATTGCATATACATATTGCTATTATCGTGATATGGGCTCAGACCCAACCGAGGCCATTATGGGATGAGGCCTAAGGCCTAAGGCCACTGTATGTTGATATATGGGCTCAGGCCCAACTGCAGCCATTATAGGCTAAGGCCCAAAGGCCACCATTGTTGCGATGGGTTTAGGCCCAATTTGACTGTTGCATGTTATTTGTTTAACGAGGGTCGTACACACTGAGTTTTCAAAAACTCACACCCTCCTTTAATGTTTCAGGAAATCCTCAGTAGGCTACTCAACGTAGGAGAGCACCCGGAGGTGGCCACACTGTAAGTTGGACAATGATTTAGTAGCTTTAATTATTTACTTTATTTTTAATTGTTTTTATTGGGTTGTAATAAGGCCTTTTATCTCTAATTTTTGTTTTATTTATTTTTACTTGGGGGGTTATTATTATTATTATTATTATTGTAACTGTTGGATTTCCAAACTTAAACTCGATTTCTAAAATAAATTATCACTTTAAAATCAACCTAAAAACCTGAACGATTTTTAGTATATTGAGCTTCTGCTTTTAACTGAACCTAGAAATCTATTTAGGGAATGCATAAATACGAACTATGGTTTTCACATGAACTAATCTGGGATTTTCAAATAACCACCTAAGGTTTAATCGATTTTCGTTTTTAAACTGAAACTATATTCTAACGAGGCTAGTTTTAAAAATAGACATGCATAATGCAAACACTATTTTAAGCCATGAACTGACGAATGTTTTCAAAGTCTTTCAAAGTATTCGATTTGTGTAAGTCACCCTTCAATGTGACACCGCCAGATTTGGCCATAACGTCTGGGCTATGTTGGGGTGTTACAAGATTAAGCTAATACAAGTCTAAAAACATAAAAATCATTAAAAAGGGATCAAAACACATACCATGCATCAAAAGTCAGCTTGGCTGAATGTTTTTCCCCACCTAACCATAGCTATTTGGTTAAGAAAAGAAAGTATGAAGAAGATGATCAATTTTTATTAGATTTATTTTAGTTTTAATTATTTAATTACTAATATAACCTTTAAATTTCATGGAATTTACCATGCAACCTATCCATGAATATCCATCAACTTCAAATATGGTATAATTACCATTCAAGTCCGTTAGTTCACCTTTTCATAGCCATTTAACATATTTAACTAATAGAACTCAACTTTTGTAGCATTTACAATTTAGTCCTTTTCAATTAATTAACTATATAAAATTAAAATTTATTAACCAAATTTTAATAGTACCTTAAATACCCTAGCTTGATTTTTAGAAACGAGGTCCCAATACCTCATTTTCTAAAACCAAATAACTTTAGGCTCATACCACTTAAACTTACTTATTCGTCCAAATAGCATCAATTGCCAATTCAAAATTTATTTTAATATTATATTTAACTCGTAAATATCAAATAATGACATTTACAAACTTACTCATAAGATTTGTGGCCCCAAAACAACTTTTTTCGACACCACTAAAAAATGGGTTGTTACAAGTGAGACCTTTAATACTTGTATATTCTGTAACATACTGAACATATATGTTTATGATCAAAAGTTGTAAGTCAATTACTTATCATGTTAAAGTTATTAGTAAGCATGAAATGCCTAAGTCATATGCTCTAAAGTTAATACTAGTATGATATTTGCTCAAAGGTCATCGCTTTTATTTCTTATTTTTTTCTTATTTTTGTTTACGTTGCTTGAGGACAAGCAATGACTTAAGTGTGGGGATTTTGATCTGCAGTAATTTGGTGTAGTAGACTAAACTAGTTTTCGCCTTTAAAAAGATTAAATACAAGTATTTTTGTTATGTTTTAGTTAAGTTTTCTTAGTTTTCTTTATATTAAATAAAATGTGCAAATTGAGTGTTTTACTGACCTTAAGGGCTGAATAAGGCCTACTTTGTGAGTGTGCAGGAGATCTTTAAAAGGTGTACTAAACTGATACTGGTCACTATGTCACAACACGAGATATTTAATGTTGCAACATAGGGAGCAGAATGGAGAAAGCTTAAGATTAACTTCTATGTCATGACATAGCCTAAAGGTGTCGAGACACACCCCTAGAGATATTCGAAAAGCAATACACTGGCATCTAGGTCGCAACACAGGTCTTGGTGTGTCACAACATCAACTTTGGATAGGATAAAACACAATCTAAGGGGCATTTTGGTCCATAAAATCAAACTTAAAACTCAAAGACGTCAGCTAACCTAGGGTTAAGGACGACAGCTTCCTAAAATCTATAATAGGCTTATTTGGTGTAACACCCCAAACTCGGCCTAGACGTTATGGCCAAATCTGGTGTGCTACATCACCTAAACTATCTAGCGAAGCCTAGTTCTAGTTACTAAGTCTGATGATGAGTTTTGTAAAACAATTCTTAGGGTTTAATAGAAATTCCCGATTCATTTGTTAATCATCCTACTCTCTATCCGTTTGTTCAACGATTTACTATATTATTATTTTTATCTTAGTTAGCCGATTATACTGTAAGCTTGGTTTTGAAAACATTGATTAATTTTTGAAAAAACGTGTGTCGTTGTAGATGTAATAAATCATGCATAAGTAAAGAAATAAACCCCAAATAAAAATAGTTATAGCGGCCTTATTACAAACCCCAAAATAAAAGTAAGCGAATATTTAAAAATGTGAAATAATAAAGAAGGTTTAAAACCAAGTTTAGTCTTCGTGGCCACCCGAAATCCCTCCCAGCTCCAAGTCCCAGAACTAGGGCTCACCTGCAAGGATGGAAAGGAAAAGGGTGAGTTTGGAACTCAGTGTGTATAGGAGCCCATCCAAAGCCCAAGTCAGCTCGAGCCCACTGGGCCTAAGCCCTATCTAGTTCAGTCAGATACTGGGCCGAAGCCCTATTTAGATATTAGTAAACTGGGCCGAAGCCCTATTCAGATAGTAGTATGGCCCATAGGCCCAGAACAAAACAGTACAGAATAACAGTATGAATGCAAGCTCATAACATGTGGGGAGACTACTCGACCTACCCAATCGCTACACACCACCCGTACCAGCCAACACACCATGTGGGAAATAACTCAACCCACCCATCCCACACACCACAGTCGCAGCAAGGCTGCTCAGATAAACAGTATAACGAGGCAAAGCCCCTTTTCAGTAATATGAGGCATAGCCCTTTTCAGTAAATGTGGCAGTGCCACTCACACTTCCTCTGATATCAACCCAACCCATGCAACAGATAGATATAACATGGCATGCAGTAACAGTAACAGTCAAAGTAAGCAGTACAGTCGATTCTAGACCTAGGGGTATAATGGTAATTTTACACCTAGGGGTAAAACAGTAATTCCTCACCCTAAGGGGTATTTTAGTCATTTACACTATCATTACCAGTTTTAAGCATGTTACAGTCGCTAACGGTCTTTACTTCCACTTGAACAGTCAATTTAGCAGTTTTAAGCAGTTTCAGTTCTGGGCCCTAAAACCCTTAATGGACCCTACAAAGCCTATTGATCACTTAAGCCCATTTAGTCCAATTTTAGTATTTAGTTACCGATTTTAGCAGTTTTAACTTTACAGTCTATCAACGTACCCTTTAAGCCTATTTTTACCCAAACGGGCCCAAAAGCCCATGAGGCCCACATTCAGCCCACCAAGGCCCAACTCACTGAAGTGCTCAAAATAACGCATTCGACTCGCCTACCAGTACCATTTTCAGATCCATCTTTCTCCTATTGTCTTGAGAGCATTCGCACACTCACAAGCCCACGAAATGCTAGAACTTCAATATTTCGGCATTTCAGCTTTTGCCGATTTGAACCATGAAGGGGTGTTCTATACCACACCTGTTTGCGTTACTACCGGCGAGATCTCCAACGTACTTCTGCCTACAATGATCACCCCAACAGATTAAACCATACCAACACTTAATCTGAATCGAAAACTCACTAAAACCTTACTTACATATTCAGCCATCACCTCTAGTGGCCCTAATGTTCTTACCTTGCTGACTTAGATCTACTAGATCTAGATCTGGCTGAATCGATGCCTTCAGTTCCTCGCTTGACTGTTTTCTTCGCTATCTAACGTAAAATAGAACCAAAATACAACATTAAATACTAATAGGCCATGATGACAACCTCCCTAGGCATATAGAGGTTTCGGCCTCTCCTTAAATGTTAAGAAACGAATATACTCAGGGTTTCGATCACTTACCAACGACTCTACTTAATGAGTATAGCTTCCACGCCCTTCCTAGACTAGATCTATAGTAGATCTATACCCAACCGTTAGCAAGGAAAAGGATCTAAGAGGTTCGGCTTTAGGATCTACCTAGATGCTATTGTCGACTTTAGCAAGGGGTTAGATGGACTAAATCGATAGAAGAAAAGATGGATGAGTAGAGTTTCGGCTTGGTGAAAGTTTGAAGAGAACGAAGTGTTGTGTTTTGATTAAAAGTATATTCGGCAATGGTATGCTTTCGGTCAAGGGATATTTGGCTATAATAGGGGTTTCGGTCAAGTGGTTATCGACAGAGGCTTGAGAAGAAAAGGAGAAGAGCAAGTTGATTCGGCTTTGAAGAAGAGTGATGGTTTGCAATCGGTTTGAGGTGCAAGGAGGAAAAGAAGAAGAATGAGAGAAGAAGAAGAAGAAGAATAAGAGAAATGGTTTCGGTCAACAGAGAAATCGGCAATAGGGGTCTTTTTTCTAAGGGGTATAAGGTTCGACTATAGGTCAGAAAAGAAGAAAGAATATGGCAAAAGGATGACAAAAAGAAAACCTAAGATGCAATACCCCAAATGGCACAAGAATGTTAAAAAAGAACCCTAGAGAAATCGGCACAACTATCACTCAAATTGCCGAAATACTAACCTAAGTTGTTTGCCGAAATTGCACTATCACAAAGTCCTATGGCCGACCACTACTCTTTCAAATTCAAACATCCTAAAAACTCTCCTCAATTCACTCTCCTGAGCAGTTCAAATTCTCCAAGACAGAGTTTTACTTGAGTGCCAACACTTGACCACACATGCACATAAAAATAAAAGTCATTTAAGCTTACCTTGTGACTCGTACCATGGACCTCATATACCACCTAGGTGCCACTTTTTTAGGAGCTTAGTGGCGCCACCTTGCCACTTTGCCAAGGCTCCTTTTGTGACAGATTTTCCCAAGTTTTTCTTAAGAGCCCTCTTGACCAAGTTCCTCTTTCCACTTAAAACATATTTTGTTATTTTTATCGGTTTTTAACCGGAGTTTGGGCCTCCTGAAGGCCCACTAACATACTTAAACACAAATTTAGTAGTCCAACACACAAAATTTGTAATTTCCAAAAAGATCGCAACAAACCCGAAGAATCCCAAAAATCAAGGCGTTACAACTCTACCCCCTTAAAGAAATTTTGGCCTCGAAATTTACCTGATCCAAATAACTGAGGGTATTGTTGACGCATGGTCTCTTGTAGCTCCCACGTAGCCTCTTCTCTTCCATGGTTACGCCATAACACCTTTACCAATGGAACGGTCTTCTTCCTCAAGACTTTAACTTCACGATCTAAGATTTGTACAGGTTCCTCCTCGAAGGTCAAATCAGTTTTTACCTCAATCTCCTCTACTGGTACAATATGCGAAGCTACCAACTTTGGTCTAAGAACTTGGCGCTCTCCTAACCTTGTCCAACATGCAGGAGTACGACATCTTCGCCCATAAAGTGCCTCATATGGAGCCATCTAAATACTTGCTTGATAACTGTTGTTGTATACGAATTCCGCCAATGGCAAATAGTCTTCCCAACTACCACGAAAGTCTATAACACATCCTCTCAACATGTCCTCTAACACTTGAATGACCCTCTCAGACTGACCATCTGTCTGAGGGTGAAATGCAGTAGTAAAGTCCAATCGTGTACCCAACGCCTCATGCAACTTCTACCAGAATCAAGATGTAAACCTAGGATCTCGATCAGATATTATTGAAATTGGCACCCCATGCAACCGCACTATCTCTGATACATACAGCTTGGCCAACTTCTGTAATGAGTAATCGGTTCTAATCGGTGTACAATGAATAGACTTCGTTAATCGATCCACGATCACCCAAACAGAGTCTTTCTTCGAGGGTGTCAACGACAACCCACTTACAAAATCCATAGTTACTCTTTCCCATTTCCACTATGGAATCTTTAGTGGTTGTAACAATCCAGAAGGCAATTGGTGCTCAGCTTTAAGTTGCTGACACGTCAGACATTTCCCTACGAATTCAGTCACCTCTCGTTTAAGTCCAGGCCACCAGTACGTTTCTCACAAATCTCTATACAACTTATTACCTCCAGGGTGCATAGCACAAGGTCCACCATGAGCCTCACTCAAGATCAACTGCCTCAAATCAGAGTCCTTAGGAATGCAAACTCTCCCACAAAAGCAAAGAACCCCATCAGATTTCAGTCCAAAATCCTCACTCTCACCATTCTTAGCTTGATGAAATCGAGGAATCAACATATCATCCTTCAATTGCAACTCTTTAATTTTCTCGGTCCAAGTCGATCTTACTTACAACTCTGCCAACAAGCTCCCATCATCATACAAACTCAAGCGAGCAAACATAGCCCTTAACTCAGCAACAGTTATTCGGCTCAGTGCATCAGCCACTACATTAGCCTTGCATGGGTGGTACTCGATCAAGCAGTCATAATCTTTACGCAACTCTATCCATCTTCGTTGCCTAAGATTCAACTCCTTTTGAGTTAACAGATATTTGAGACTTTTATGGTCAGTGTATATGATACACTTTCCCCCATATAGGTAGTGTCTCCAGATTTTCAATGAGAAGACCACCGCTGCCAACTCCAAATCATGTGTAGGGTAATTCGCTTCGTAAGGCTTAAGCTATTGCGAAGCATAAGCGACCACCTTACCTTCTTGCATCAATACACAACCTAACCCCACATGCGAAGCATCGCTATACACAGTGAAGTCCTTCCCAGATTCTGGCTGAATCAACACTGGCGTCTCAGTCAATACCTTTTTCAGCTTGTCAAAAGCTTCTTGCTACTTCTCAGTCCATATAAATGCCACTCATTTCCTTAACAATTTCGTCAATGGTGCCGCGATTAAAGAAAACCCCTCTACAAACCTTCTATAATAACCTGCCAGACCCAGAAAACTACGAATTTCTGATACTGACCTTGGCGGCTTCTAGTCCAAAACTACCTCAATCTTGCGAGGATCTACCCTAATCCCCTCAGCGGAAACAACATGACCCAGAAAAGTCACTTCTCGCAGCCAGAATTCGCACTTACTAAATTTTGTATACAGTTGCTTTTCCCTCAAAACTTGCAGAACAACTCGAAGATGCTCATCATGCTTCTCCTCTGATTTCGAATATACCAATATATCGTCAATAAAGACCACCACGAATCTATCCAAGTACGTTCATTAAATCCATAAAAGCTGCAGGTGCCTTCGGCAATCCAAATGGCATAACCAAAAACTCGTAATGACCATACCGAGTTCTGAATGCCGTCTTGTGAACATCCACCTCATTTACCCTTAGTTGATGGTATCCAGAACCAAAATACAACATTAAATACTAATAGGCCATGACGACAACCTCCCTAGGCATATAGAGGTTTCGGCCTCTCCTTAAGTGTTAAGAAACGAATATACTTAGGGTTTCGATTGCTTACCGACGACTCTACTTGATAAGTATTGCTTCCACGCCCTTCCTAGACTAGATCTATAATAGATCTATACCCAACTGTTAACAAGGAAAAGGATCTAAGAGGTTTAGCTTTAGGATCTACCTAGATGCTATTGTCGACTTTAGCAAGGGGTTAGATGGAATAAATCGATAGAAGAAAAGATGGATGAGTAGAGTTTCAGCTTGGTGAAAGTTTGAAGAGAACGAAGTGTTGTGTTTCGGTTAAAAGTATATTCGGCAATGGTATGCTTTCGGTCAAGGGATATTTGGCTATAATAGGGGTTTCGGTCAAGTGGTTGTTGACAGAGGCTAGAGAAGAAAAGGAGAAGAGCAAATTGATTTGACTTTGAAGAGGCGTGATGGTTTGCAATCAGTTTGAGGTGCAAGGAGAAAAAGAAGAAGAATGAGAGAAGAAGAAGAAGAAGAAGAGAAGTGGTTTCGGTCAACAGAGAAATCGGCAATAGGGTTTTTTTTTTAAGGGTATAAGGTTCGGTTATAGGTCAGAAAAGAAGAAAGAATATGGCAAAAGGATGACAAAAAGAAAACCTAAGATGCTATACTCCAAACGACACAAGAATGTTAAAAAAGAACCCTAGAGAAATCGGCACAACTATCACTCAAATTGCCGAAATACTAACCTAAGTTGTTTGCCGAAATTGCACTATCACAAAGTCCTATGGCCGACCACTACTCTCTCAAATTCAAACATCCTAAAAACTCTCCTCAATTCACTCTCCTAAGCAGTTCAAATTCTCCAAGACAGAGTTTTACTTGAGTGCCAACACTTGACCACACATGCACATAAAAATAAAAGTCATTTAAGTTTACCTTGTGACTCGTACCATGGACCTCATACACCTCCTAGGTGCCACTTTTTTAGGAGCTTAGTGGCACCACCTTGCCACTTTGCCAAGGCTCCTTTTGTGATAGATTTCCCCAAGTTTTCCTTAAGAGCCCTCTTGACCAAGTTCCTCCTTCTACTTAAAACATATTTTGCTATTTTTATCAGGTTTTAACCGAAGTTTGGGCCTCCGAAAGGCCCACTAACATACTTAAACACAAATTTAGTAGTCTAACACACAAAATTTGTAATTTCCACAAAGATCGCAACAAACCCGAAGAATCCCGAAAATCAGGGCGTTACATTTGGCACATGTTATGAGCATCATTCACTTAGCTTATGTTTTCTTTAGTAAAATTAGTTTAGTTTTTATTTCATTTTTAGGTTTTAGGATTTATTTTAGTTATTTTTCATTATTCTCAAGAGATCTGAATTATGGGAAGCTTTCAAACTTTGTGGATTCGTGATTAATTTCAATACAATTAGGCTCTTTCATATACTTTATATCGATTTAATTAGCGTGCTTTCTCTTTATATTGATTCTATATTATCTATGAAAACCATGAGGAACTAGTCCCTCTATGGGGATTAACGAATGGAGGTATGATCTATTGACTATTTCGTAGGGCTACTGAATGGATCATGTAACAGCCCGTTTAAAAAGGTTTTTGATAAGATAATTTATATTATATGAATGATTAATTAGATTCAAGTGGTATGACCCTAAAGTCAAGTGCTTTAAGAAAATGAGGTATTGGAACCTTATTTTTATAAACCGAGCCATGAATATTTTTATAAAAATTTAAGGAATGTTATTAAGTTTGTATTAAATTTTCGTTAAGAAATTTTAATGTTTAGATAGTTGATTAAGAAAAAAGGACTAATTAGTAAAGGATGCAAAGGCTAATCGCTATAGTTTTAAAATGTAAAAAGGACCAAAATGGTAATTAAACCATGGTCAAATATTCCAAGCGGTGGTGACATGATTAAATCCACTAGCTTTCGAATTACTTGCTCTTTTAGTCCTAATTAGTTTAGCATTAAATTGTAATTAAGTTTACTTAGTTAGAATTTAGTTTAATTAAAGGACCAATTGTGTAATTAAACCTTTCTTATATGGTAATTATGCCATATATTTATGTGATGGACAATTATGGACGTGTGTTAGTGATATTATAAGTGTATTTTAAAGGTTAATGTTGTAAATTAGTAATTATGTTAATGAAAAATAAAAGATATTAAAATGTAAAAAGCTATCATCTTTCTTACTTATGCAAGAGAACCAAAAGCACCATTTTTAAAGGAGAAACAAGTTCAACCAACTAGGGTCCTCCCATTTAATAGGTAAACTTTGCCTATTTCCAATAATTTTTATGTTTATGATATCATTGCAACTAGGTCCAGCTAGCCCGTACCTTTGTTTTTGAAACTGTTAAAGATTTTGAATGTTGCCACTGATGAATATTTGTGATTTTAGATGTTAAATGATGAATTTGAAGTATTAGTTATTATTTATAAGTATTTTATTAAGTGATTTTGACCAATTTACTGATTAGGAACTAAATTGTTGAAATAGTAATAATTCAAGAACTTGATGTGAATTTTTTTCAAAAATAGGCTAAATTGGAAGCTATTAATATTTGGCTGGAATAAATTTGCAATAAAAATGGTTATTTTGCATGTTTTAGGCTCAGGGACAAAATTGAATAAAAGTAAAAATATCAAAAATAAATAAATTGCATTAAATGAATTAGTTTTACTATAGAAATTAATTGATTGAATGAAATTATTAATTTAGATCAAGAACGAGTGGAAAATTTAGGAGAAGAAAAAATTACCAAATAGCCTCTATAGTTTGACATTTCTACAATTTAGCCAGATAAGTTCATATCAACTATAATCACTTAAATTTTGATTAAATTGAATGTTTAATGTGTTGTTCTAATGTAAATGAATCAATATATATGTTATGTGTTATTATGCAAATTATCATGTAAAGAAACGATGGAAATTCAACGACGTTTCGACGACTATTGAACCCCGTTTGGACCTTAGGATTATATAGGATACAAATGACATATTATTAGGGCTTTCATGTTTCGGGTGTTGGTGCTGAATATTCTACCAATATGAGGTTTGGCATTTTTTACGGATACTCATTAGCTTATGTGAGCAGTATCGTGTAGCTTACCTTCCGACTATTAACTTGTGTGACTAGACCCAAGTTACCATGTTTAGGGTGCTAGTCTTAAATGTCTTACCAATGGCTGAGTCTTGGCATTTGTTGCGGATACTCGTTAGCTTGTGTGAGCGGTATTGTGTAGATACATTCCAACAGTCAGCTTGTGTGAGTAGACCCATTTATGGCTCGAGTGAGCAATAATGAAAAGGAATGGTTTCGACCATATGTTTAGCACACTTTGTGTAAGCTTTCCCACGTATCTGATATTATTTCTGAGTGGTTCAACAAACATAAAAAGGGAAGAAACGATAAGTATTCAAATGACTTATATTATGAAAACTATGAAAAGGAATGAAAAGAAAAGGTATAATGAAAGTATGTCTATGTTCAAGAAATTGATGATTGTAAGTGTTGTTCTTCATGTTTAATGACTTATCTTATGTTAATTCAAGTGAGTTATGAATTGATACACTAACATGTGTTGTTGATGATGCTTAGGCTTGTGCCAAGCTATTGGTTGGATTGTATTATGTTTAATTTTAAAGTTTTGCATTGAAATGGTAAGTGGCCAAATGGAAATATGCTTATGTTCATGAAAGGGTTGTAAGGATCAAAGTATGTAATTTCTTATGAAATGGTTTATCTTGTAGCTGATTCCAAAAAAGCTATGTTTAAATGCACTAGCTTGATGCAATGGTTGATGTTATACTTATGTCTTATGCGTTATGCATATGAGATGGGTGATGAAAGGTAATGAAATGGTAAGTTCCTAGTTGAAATGTAATATGACAAAAAGGGAATGATAAGTTGAATGATGTATTTATATGTGAGAAATTTAAGTATGTTATAGATGAATTTACCTAGTTCATGAACAAATATAGTAATTAGTGAATTGATGTTGTTATTTAAGTTGATGTTAAGTAAATGAAATGGAAAGTAAATGGAGTGGTACATAGTTTATGGGGAGGTTAATGATTATGTAATAGGCCCTATAAATCCTATGATATTAGGAATGAAAAATATATGTGATATTGATGGACTTCCTTATTTATGGGTTGATGATTATGGTTTGATAAACCTTATAGCATTGGTATAGGTTTATCTTTACCAATAAAGTTTGTTATTGGAATGAAACGTTATGTTTAAGTTTATAAGAGCTTACTAAGCATTCATTGCTTATGTAGTCATCATTCCTATACTTTACAGATTATTAGAAGCTAGATCAGTTTGGAAGCTCGTCAGAGATCTATCACACTATCCACCGATATATTGGTAGATTTTGACGTTTTGGTTAATGTTATAATGGCATGTATAGGTGGACTTGTGTTTAATGATCTAGTTATTATGTTTGGCATGTATATGTTATTATGGTTGATGTACTTATGGCACTTGATTGCCTTGATGCTTGGTCTTATTATGGCTAAGTTGATGTATGTTTTGAATGACTAATTTGGTATGAAATTAAGCTAGATATATATGGATGAGTTATGGTCAAATCTGTTTAAGTTTAGGTATATATGTTTGAGATGCATGAGAGTAATGGTTGAAATGGTAAGTTATTTTGACATGGTATAAGCCAAAATGGTATGTTTTGAAATGGTAGCAATGTGACCAAATTTGCGTATATGTAGTTAAGTTGAATGGTTTCTTTTGAGGTGCCTTATATGGCATATCGGTGGAATGGAATTTGGTCATTTCAATTAGTCATATTATGTATGTTTTGATATGTTCATGATGCCCTCGTCATATGTGCAAAATGTGTTTGGGTACAAGCTTGAAAGGGGTGAACGAAATGGCTTGATTTTGGCCAATTTCATGTCCACATGGCCTAAGACATGGATGTGTGTCTCAGTCGTGTGAGACACATGACCGTGTGTCCCCTTTAGTCTTTAAAGGTTGCATTTCCAATGTTACACGGCCTAGCACATGGCGTGGCACCCGGGCGTATAGCTTGGCTGTGTGACCCAAGTCAAAAAGTTACATGGGCAAAGAAACAGGCTGGGACAGGACCATGTGTCCCTATTTCGAAAGTCACATGGCCTGAGACACAGACGTGTATCTCAGCTGTGTGAGTCACATGGCCTGGCTACACAGCCGTGTGACCCCTGCAGTTTGAATTTTTCTAACTTTTTCCTCAATGTTTCAAATGTTACTGATTTAGTCCTAAATCATTTCTAAAGTCTTTCTAAGGCCTTAAGGGCTTGAATAAGGGACAAAAGGCATGTGTATAAATGGATTATGTTATGATTATTGTAATGTTTGGAAATAAATGTTTTTAGGTTACGTTTATTCAATAATACTCCATAATCCTATTCCAGTGACAGATACAGGTTAGGGGTGTTACATATCAACTGTTTGGAAAAAGAAAATCATGAAACAAACCCTAGGCCTAACAGCCCGAGAAGTCATCAAGGTATGAATTAACCCAAAATTGGTATGGCCCATCCATGAACACCTTCAACCCAAGCCAACTTTGGCTGTGAGGTCGGAAGATAAGTAGTCATTGCTGACTCGTTATGTTAGTGGAAGATTGGAAGATCTTGCTAGGGTAGTAGCTACTTGATTGATGAGGAACCCAAAATGAAACTTGCTGGGAATTGTTGAAGCGAGCTAATCACCCATAATCAAGATTGATCTATTATCCTTTTCTATCTCTTGAAGTTTATTCCTTTTATAATATTTTATTTTATTATTATAAAACCCTAAAAATTCATTATGTTATGCTTTCGTACTATAATTAATTTAAAATACTAATTAGATATTTAGTGTTTAGATTAGAATTTATCTGACACTCGCCTTTCTTGGAAACGATCCTCGGAGTACTCACCTACTTTGTTGTAAAACTATATAACAACTCGACCCGTATACTTGCAGATACCGCCTTATATTTTTATATTTTATTGCAGTATTCACACTCTAGACGTTAGTACATCCAGAGGTGGTCAATGTTCAACAAGCTATTTTACTTACTCTAGCCACTACGTAAAAGCACGAGTGATGATATTGTCACATGCATAGATAGGGTGAAATTTATTAAATTGCATTCACCGAAGCTGCCAATTTTCAAGTTTGGGAAATCAACAAACTAGCAATACTTTTTGGATAGGATCCAGACATTTCTAGGTTGAGATGTCTTCATGACGTTCGAAGATGTATCTCTTAGCTTCAAATTGCACTTTAAATCACTTGATTTTGACGAGCAAAATTTATGGACGGGATTATGACAAGAATTACGAGTTTCAGGCTTTTAATTTGAGTTTAAATCATATTGGGTTTGGGTTTGAGGCTATTATATATGATCCCAATATTATATTTATTAGCTCTTATTATTTTATTATTTTATTATTCTAAATTTTTAATTATTATTCAATATGTCAAGTTATTTAGGAGTTTTATGTCAACAAGAAAGTTTAGTTTAAAACTACTTCTTGTTTAGGTTAATTAGAGTTCTAGTGTACTTAAGAGTTTTATTTAGATTTATTTAGTTAGTCTATATAAAGGCTTCTTCATTTTTCATTAAGGAGACAGTTTGTTTTAATTAATAAAGTTCTCAACTCTGTGAGTTTGTTTCTTTGTAGAAGATTTCTTTCTTGTAATTTTTTTAGAAGTGGTTTTTTTCTCAATTTTCTTCAATAAGTCATGGGAATTTATTCTTCACCCTTCAATTTTCCCATTAATTGAGTTTGTTGGGATTTACATCTCAAATGGTTCAATTGGAGATTTATCCTTCTATCCATTTTATCCATCAGTTTATCGTTCCATCTTCCACTTTACTTTGATCTATCTTTTATCTATTTAGTTATTATTTTGAATATTTACCCTTTATTATTTTTTTTATTTTTGTTATTGCCATTATTATTTTCTAAATTTATTTGGTTTCTTCTTTCAGATCACATTCAAATCTTTTCAAGTCGGACAAATTTGAATTCGATCCTTCTTTCACATCCTTCACCTCACTCACGTATCAGATATCCCTAGCAAAAATGTCTGCCTAATAAGGTCAGTGCTCTAACCTTTACCTTTCCATTACTCAGTAACATATCCTGCCACGTTGGTGAATTTTTACAAAGTACTTCGCCATACAGTGACCAACCTTTATTAGGCTAAATCCAGCAACCTAGGCATCCTTTACTAACGTAGTCTTACCAATCCAACTCGATTCGTCAAATCAAAGTGTTACACCCTAGTTGAAAGACCTTGTGATAAATCTACTATAAGTACTAGGTGGGCTTTTAGGAACAAACTAGATGAGAGTGGTGACATAGGAAGGAACAAGACTAGGCTTGTTGCTTAAGGTTACACTCAAGATAAAGGAATAGATTATGATGAAACTTATGCTCCCGTAGCTAGAATGGAAGCCATTACAATGTTTTTCTCTTTTGCATGCTTTAATGATTTTAAATTATATAAAATGGATGTAAAAATTATTTTTCGAAATGGTTTTTTAAATTAAGAAGTGTATGTTGAACAACCACTCAGTTTTGAGGATCCAAAATTCCTAAACCATGTTTTAAAACTTTTAAAAGCTTTATATGGTTTAAATAAGCTCCTAAAGCTTGGTATGAAAAGGTATCAAATTTTCTTGTTGAAAAAGGTTTTTGTAAAGAGAAGGTTCATACAACACTTTTTATCAAAAGAAAAGACAAAGATTTATTAATGGTACAAATTTATTTTGATGGCATTATCTTTGGTGCTACTAATGATTTTATTTGTGAAGAGATCTCACAGCTAATGAAGGTGAATTTGAAATGAGCATGATGGGAGAACTAAACTTCTTTTTGAGACTCCAAATTAAACAAAGGATAGCATCTTCATCAATCAAGCTAATTACAAAAGGGAAATACTCAAAAACTTTGGGATGGAAAATCTCAAACCACAAGCTACACCCATGATCTCTTCTACAAAGCTTGACAAAGATGAAGAAGGTAAATGTGTAGATATAAAATTATATAGGTCAATGCTTGGTTATTTGCATTATTTTACCATAAGTAGACCTGACATTATTTTTAGTGTTTGCTTGTGTGCTAGATATCAATCTTTTCCTACGGAATCTTATTTACAAGACATTAAGAGAATCATTAAATACCTTAGAGACACACCTAATTTAGGTCATTTGTATCTTAGAGACTCATCCTTTAGCTTACATGCTTTCTCGGATGTGAATTTTGGAGGTTACACACTAAATAGGACAAGCAACTCCAATACTTGTCAATTCCTAGGCAACATGCTCGTATCATGGTTTTCAAAGAAACAAAATAGTGTTACATTGTCCACCACTAAAGCAGGCTACATTTCCACCAGTAGTTATTGTGCTCAATTTTTATGGATGAAACAACAACTTATGGACTATGGAATTGATATAGATACTATTCCTATTAAGTGTGATAATACTAGTGCTATTTGTCTCACCAAAAATCTCATCAAATATTCTAGAAATAAGCACATTGAAATAAGACATCGTTTTAGTAGAGGCCATGTCTAAAAATAAGATGTAGTTCTAGAATTTGTTGACACACTGACCAATTAGCTAACATTTTTACCAAACCATTAGATAAAGAAAGGTTTTGGACACTTAGGAGAGAACTAGGTATTACTACTTGCCTTGATTTTGTGTTCAAATGAATTTGTACACTTTGATGTTTTCAAAATGTTTTATGACTTAAAATTGACTGAGAATGTAACATCATGAATTAGGGCCTACTCGAAATAGTGATTTTGAGACTTCAAATATAAAGTAGAGATATTTATTTTATGGTTTTTATGAGGTCTATGACATGGTTGCATGATTGTGTGAAAGTTGCATGAAGAAGTTTTGTGAATAAGTGCTTAATTTAATTTTTAGGACTAAATTGCGAAAGTTGTAAAATATAAGATTCTAGAATCTTTGGGGTACTTAATTGAAATGCATGTGTAAATTAGAGGTCTTTATTTAGTATATAAACCATTTTATGTCGTAATGGACAAAAATGGGCATAAAAGGGAAAAATCTCAAGAAATGGCCTTAAGGGCATTTTAGTCATTTGGTTAATAAAAGAATAAAAACAGAAAAACAAAGAAAAATTTGCTCATCTTCTTCAAGCTAGGGCTAAAACTCCTAAGGGTTCCATAGCTAGGGTTTTGTCGCTTTTCAAGCTTTATAGTGAGTACATCTTAGCCCCATTTTTAATGCTCTTTACATTTTTGAAATCCTCGTAGCTCGATTTAGCTATTTCTAGCCATATTTTGAGCTAGGGTTCATGTTCAAAAATTTACCCATGTCTGACATGCATGTATTTTGATGTTTTAATGAAGAAATATGGAAGTTTGATGTGTGTTACCATCTTTTACTAAATGGATTTTCATGAAAACACCTAAAAGGGACCTTTTTGTAAAAGTTGTAAAATAAGTAGTAAAAGTTTGATTTGAACCACTTTTACTAATGATTTTTAGCATGTGTTAGGTTCGCCTAGGCTTAGGTAACAAAGAAAATGGACACATTGCATTTTATGAGCCTAGGGACTAATTTGTAAATATGTAAAAGTTTAGGGGCAAAACTATAATTTTTCCAAAGTATGGTTTATGGACTGATTTGAACAATGTGATGATTAAATAAGTGAAATTTGCTATTATAGATCAAGAGGAAAGAGGTCCGAACCTAAACTGAAGGAAGAACAAAGTTGATGAGTAAATCGAATAATTAGTCATATTTTGTTACCAAGGTAAGCTTGCGAGCAAATAATGCAACATTTGTTCATTATTTATTAAATGCTTCATTATTGTATGATATGTATAATTGTTCCATGAATTTTGAACTATAATGACTCGATGACAATGTGACGAGGTTTTGATGTTTCGAAATCTCGATTGAACCTTAGGAATAGATAGGATACAAATGTCATGACATTAGGCTCCTGTGAGATCCCATGTAAGACCATGTCTGGGACATGGCATTGGCATCGATATGAGATCCCATTAAGACCATGTCTGGGACATGGCATTGGCATCAATATGAGATCCCGTGTAAGACCATGTCTGGGATATGGCGTTGGCATCGTGATGAGATCCCGTATAAGACCATATTTCGGATATGACATCGGCATCGAATTGTGATCCCATGTAAGACCATATCTAGGATATGGCATTGGCATCCTACCATATGTACGAGATTTCCTGATGTATCCTTAGTATTCCAAGTGGTTCAACGGGTAATTCAAGAGTTTGTCAAAGTAATAACCAAGTATGAGCATATTGAAAGGGTACAAGTATGTACATGAAGCTCAAAATTCTTGAGTGTATGAATCGATGAGATCTCGATAAGAAGTGAATGAATAAAACATGACTATGAGTTTTGTGGTATCCTATGAAATGGATATGAGTAAAGATGTATCCATGATAGTTATTGACATTTGTGATAAGTTATAAATGTGTTATGAATATGATATTACATGATTAGTGTTGTTAATTATTAACATGCAAACTTACTAAGCTTTATGCTTACTCCCCTTTTCTTTTCCATTTTTCTTATAGTGTCGCTAAGCTAGCTCGGGCATCATAGGATGTCGGAGCTTGATTCACACTATCACTTGAAGTATTTGGGTGTAACTAGATTTAACATTTTAAGTATGGCATGTATAGTGACTTGGTCTTTCTGTTATGCATCATATTGATTTAGCCAAAATGTTGGCTTATTTTGATGAATGATCCTTTTGTATAAAACTATATGAAATTGGCCAATATTGGTTAATGGTATATGCATATGATGATGTTATTCATGGAAGTGATGGCTTGCATGTTTAAGTGGCTAAGTACATGATGTGTGGATGACTTTGTTTTGAGATGTTCGATAATTTGAATATGTTATGGTACGTGTCTTTGAATTGGTCTGGATGTGCTTGTGTTCCAGGGTGGCAAAAGGCTTGGTAAATAGCCTTATATTTGTCCACACGGATAGGCACACGGGCATGTGTCTAGGCCGTATGAGACACACGGTCAGCCCCATGGGCGTGTGAATAGGCCGTGTGTCCCCTGCACCTTAATTTTGCAAAACATAATACCTAGTAGTATGTAACACCCCAAACCCAACCCAGACATTATGGTCGAATCCGGCGATGTCACATTCAAGGGTAACTCATATAAATGATGTACTTGTAAGACTTTGAAATCACTCGTCCGTTTCTGATCTGAATAAGGGTTTACTTTCAAAATAGTTTCATTAGAGAAATAATTGGGTATAAAACAATTTCATTAGAAGGTTGGCTGACTTAAAAGTTCAAGTGAGTTTGAATAAGAATTTCAAATTCAAAAGTTGAAAACCCGAGTTTGCAAATTATGTTAACCTTATAATTTCATTTGATTTAGAAAACATGTTTAAATTTGGAAATTTAAGCAGTTATAAAAACAATAAAATAAAATCCAAGTATAAAATGAAACCGGAGGATGGAGGCCTTATTACAACCCATTAACAAAACTAAAAATAAAAATAAAAAAATAATTACGACTACTAATTATCAAAGTAAATTGCAACGTGGCCACCTCCGAGTCCTTCCCCACGTCGAGCCGCCTACTGAGGGTCACCTGTAAAATTAAAGGAGGGAGTGAGTTTTCAAAAACTCAGTGTGTACAACCCTCGAGAAAACAAATCATGAAATAGCAATTTGGTCCTAAGCCCTATTCATTAATGGTGGCCTCTGGGCCTTAGCCCATAGCGGCCTCAGTTGGGCCCGAGCCCATATACAAATATCAAGATGATCGTGCCATATGCAGTTACCCATAACCAACCCTGTACACCCCCTTCCAACCCTACACTCCTGTGGGGAGATACTTAACTCACCCATCCTTATACACCCGTTGTGACACCGGTTGTGGCAGCACTCATCGTTGCAGTAGAGCTGCTCGTAGCTTACAAGCCTTCATTGTAGCACCGGTTGCGGCACTACTCATCGTTGCAGTAGAGCTACTCGTGGCTCAAAGCCTTCGTTTGATCCACAGTCGTCAAGCGATCTTACGACCCTCATATACACTTCTTCCAATCATATCCCAGTCCATATGCAATACAATATCACATGAAAGCAACAGATAACGTATAACATGCATAAGTTATACTCATGGCACATAGGGGTATTTCAGTAATTCTACCCTATAGGGGTATCTCAGTAATTCTACCCTACAGGGGTATTTCAATAATTCTACCCTATAGGGGCATTTTAGTAATTTTATCACCACGGTTCTAATTACGTGTCTTGTCCTGTCAACAAGTCCTCATTCGCTAAAGTGAACAGATACTATGCACCAGGTAGGATTGCAGAGAAGAGGAGGTGAGTCATTAAGACTGCTTAAGTACCAAGCTCTCCCTAGATCAAACCTAGACATGCATATACCCATTGCCACACTTTAACCTTATGACTTGTCCACAGTTACACTTAATTGGTTAATTAAGTTTTATGTTTGCTTAAGCAATCATTAGCTACTAGGCCTAAAAGTCCATTACATAACCCTATCAAGTCCACATACATTCGAATAGCCAATTGGGCTTAATCATACTTATATGGCCCACTAGGCCCAATCGCATTTATACGACCCAAATCTAAACCAAGCCATACAACCAACTTAATTCGCTCGTCACTTATTAACATTCTACAAATTTCTACTTATCTGGCCCCATGGGCCTGTCGGGCCCATTTAACCTGTTCAGGCCCAGTTGGCCAGACAGTTGGCCGAGTCCATGGAATCGCCCACAGAGCCTCTATCATCATATCGGTATCTCCACACGAGCGTTCGCACATTCAGATGGTTGCCAGCACTAACCTTTCGACTTTTCAGCTTTTTGGCATTCCGACTTTTTGGGATTTCAGCTTTTTCTGATTCGTTGTTTGTGTGGTGTTTGTACACACCTTTTTGAGATTCGGCATCCACGACCACCAATCTCCAACCTATAACCAGTCAAATTAAAAGTTAATCCTTTGCTTAACAACCATCTTCTTCTTTACCAAAACCCGAAACCATACACATCCCTTACCTTGGACGTCTTCTCCTTATCACCCCTTCACTTAATCGCTAATCACGATTGACTCTAATATCTGCATTACCAACATTTAACTAATGAGATCTACAATGGATGTGGTAAAATCTACAGTTAAGGACTTATTGAACACAATATAAAGCAAAGTGAGGCCCTTACTTACCTTGCCAACGAACCTCACTTGAATACTTAACACAAATGGTCTCTTACCTTAATCGCAACCTTGAAGTGAGGGTATCTGATCTTGGCAACTGAAAAAAAGAGAGGAGAATTGAGAAGTAGCTTCGACAAATCGAGGGTTGGAATATGGGTCTAAGTGCTAGTCGACAGTTATGAGAAGAAAAGAGTGGATCAGCCAGGGTGATAGAATAATCGGTCATTCTCTAAAGAAATCGAAAAGATTTGGCTTTTGAATAGAAAGTAGAGAATAACAAGAAAAGAGTGCAAACGGTTTGAGAAAAAGAGTTGAGGTACTTGGCTTGGTGAAACAAAAAGAGTGAAAGAGTAGAGAAGGGAGGAGTAGCAATATTCGGCTATGGAGAAAAGGTGGGACAAAAAGGATGCGCAAAGGTTACTTTTTGGTGCAATTTCGGCACTATAACCCAACCAAAGGAGACCTTTAATTTTTGATAAAAAGAATATACCCCAAATGCCAAAATTCAAGTATGAATTTGAAAAAAGCTACCTCCAAAACCCCAAAGTCGGCACCTACCCAACCTCTAGCTGAATTTGACCTCAAAATTACCACCCTAACTCCAAATCTCCCTCATCTCTTATCTCCTAAACTTTCTTCCCTTATCACCTTAATTTACTCCTCATCCCACTTTCCAATTTGAAAGCCAATTCACATTTCTTTCATGAAGAGTTTAACTCCACTTCCACACTCCACTTCCACCACCCACACGGCACAAAAGCAAAATAATATCCCCTTAATGCTTTAAGCTAGCTTGAACCTTGGATCTCTAGCCTCCTAGTGTGACGCCACCTTTCTGCTCCCCTTGTGGTGTCATTTAGCCACTTCACTATACATCAATTTGTGACTTATTTCCTCTACATTTATTTATAAACCCTACTACTTGAAGTCAGGGTTCCCCCTAAGGTCAACAATCAAAATTTCCTATGACCTAACTCGCTCCTAAGACTTTATATAATTCTCACAATACCTCAAAATCACCTCCTAAACCGTGCTAACATACAACCCACAACACTTCATGCAGAATTAAAAGTTTTAGAGAATTTTAGGGCGTTACATAGTAAGCGCATAGGCAGAGACACGACCGTGTGAAGGACACGGCCTCAGGATATGGGCATGTGCCCAAGCCGTGTGAAGTCTGCACCTTAAATGCGAAAAATAAATTTGTCATATGGCCTAGCACATGGGCGTGTGACTCTAAATTGTTAATGATGTCATAAATAGAGAGTTACACGGGCAAAGGACACGGGCGTGTCCAAGCCACACGGGTGTGTGTGACCACACGGGCCTGTAACTCTCCAAAGCATCAAAAATTTCTAAATTTCCTAAGAGTTTCAAAAGTTCTCGATTTAGTCCCGCACCACCCCAAAGTATGTTTTGGGCCTCGTAGGCCAGTAAAAGGGACGATATGCATATGAATGAAAGGTTTGAAATTTTATGGCCCAATTGTGCATGAATGTTTACGTTTAAGTCCGATAGGTCCTCGAACCCTGTCCCAGCGTTCAAAATGGGTGAGGGTGTTACAAAAAGCATGGAAAAATTATTTCAATGGCTCTTATATGCAATTAGTTAGGGGGAGTTGATATTGCAAGTCTAGTTTATTTTTTACCTATTTGGTCTAGTTTATATGATTTTTCAATTCCTTTAAGTATGTTAAGTTAGACTTTATTTTATGTAATGTTAATTTTTTGCTTATTTTCTGGTCTTCTATGATACATATACATCATGCTTTAATTCTATAAAATTAGGTGTATGAAACCATTAGAAATGGCCAAAATGAATGGACCCTTTCTATGTGATTCAACCTTAATGTTTATTTGGTATTTTAAGATACTTTGGCAATTGTTTTGCAAATGTTAGTTAATGATACGAGCTTAAGGACTAAATTGTAATGAAATTAAAACATTAGGGACAAAAGCATAATTTTTCAAAAATATGAATTTGGATCGAATTGAATAAATTGGCTATTGAATTGATTGAATTTATTCATTTAGATCAAGATAGACCTCGTACGGCTTTAGATTGAGGCAAAGAGAAAGCTTCATATTAATCGACTCCAATTCTATATTTTATCGTCAAGGTAAGTTTGTACATTTAAATAATGTTTTAAATTATGTTTTAAATTCTATCATTTTATAATATCAAATTATGTCTCAACAGAAAAATCCAAAGGCATATCGACAATCGCCGACTAATGAAAAGGGATAGCTTCGGCTATTAATTATGAAAAAGGATAGCTTCGACTATCAATTATGAAAATTGATAGCTTCAACTACTGAATATGAAAAGGGATAGCTTCAACTATCAAATATGAAAAGGGATAGCTTCGGCTATCGATTATAAAAGGAATAGTGATGACCATCAACTATGAAAAGGGATGGCAACAACCATCGTTATTCCATTTCGTGTAAGCTTCAGTAAGAGTTTTCGATGCAATATGCTTTGTTACTATAGAAGGTAGGAAGCATGGGTATTCATGATTGTGAAAAGTTATTTTATCATGTGTTGATATTGAATTTATGTGATCAAGAACAAATTTGGGTTGTTGGTGATTCTTAAACTTGTGTCAAGCATGTATTGGATTGATTCATATTTATTTTAAGCTTATGGATTGTATTGGTAAGCATCGTTTATGTATTACAAACCTACTAAGCATTATATGCCTACTTTATGTTCTTTTTCCATGTTTTGTAGTTAATCGAAAGCTCGTTCGGGTTGGAAGATCATTGGAGACCTATCACACTATCTATCAACTATATCGGTAGATTTTAATGTTTTTAAGTCATGGTTATAATGGCATGTATAGGTGTTTAGTGCTTTATGAATAGCCATTATGCTTAGCTTGTAAATATGGTATTTTGGTTAATGATTTTGGTTGTTATGTTGGCATGCATATGTGATTTTATGATTGTTGACATTTTGGGCATTTGGTGTTTAAATGTTTGGTGTTGGAATGATCAAATGTAGCAATGCTATAAATGATTCTTTTGGTATGCTAGAATGTGACCAATATGGTATGATTTGGTACAGAATTTAGGTTGCAAATGTTAAGTTGATAATTGCTAAGTTATGCTTGTGTTTGGATATGCTTGATGTCTTCTGAATTCAGTTACCTTGTGGCATATTGGTTGTATGAATTGGTACCATATTATTTTAGCCTGATTATGCTAATTTTAGGTACATTTTGGATGCTTGAAATGGGTGCAATTGGGTTGCATGAGTGTGCATAATTTGGGTGAAAGAAATGGCTTGAAAATGGCCTATTTCTTGTCCACACAACCTAAGACATGGGTGTGTGTCTTAGCTGTGTGTGACACACGGCCATGCGACATGGTCATATGTCCCCTGTAGGTTTAAAAGGGTTGCAAGTCAAGCTATTACATGGCCTAGCACACGGCCTAGCACATGAGTGTGTGGCTTGGCCATGTGACCCAAGTCAGAGAGTTACACGGGCTGGGACACGGCCATGTGACCCTACTTCAAATGTCCACATAGCCTGAGACGCGAACGTGTGTCTCAGTGTGACCCTTGTAGTGTGAAAATTTTGAACTTTTCCAAAAACTCTATATGTTTCTGATTTAGACTCGAATCATTCCTAAAGTGTCTTTTTGGCCTCGAGGGCTCAAATAAGGGAAAATATTCTTATGTTTGAATGGAATACGATGTAATTCTTGAAATGTTTTGAAATGAATGTTTAAGTTTTAAATTTTTCAGTAATGCTTCGTAACCTTATTCCGACGACGGATACAGGTTAGGGTTGTTATGTTTAGATGTATTTGAGATATAGTTTAGTCAATTCTCCGATAGAACATAGTGTGTATAAGCCTAGTACTACATGTCATTATATAACCTATGATAATGTGATAACTCCTAACTCGTTTGAAATATGTTTTCATATAGTAATGACGTTCAATCGAGCTGACTCCAATGAAGTTGAAAGTAACGCGCAAGCCTCTGTTCATGGAGCAGCGTCAAGTGGTACAAGGCCTATATCTGAGGGTTAGGGAAGAGAAGCTAAGGAAGCTTTCTTCCAAATGATGAGTGAGTGGTTCACCGAGTTCGTACGAACAAACCCGGCGAGTCAACTACCTCCACCCCTACCAGTTCCCCAACTAATCCCTATTGTTCCTCAAGGTTTGGAACCAATGCAAGTTAATAAACTGCCAGTCGACAAAATTTGCAAATATGGTCCTGAAAAATTTAGAGCCACAATTGATGATGATTCGAAGAACGTTGAATTCTGGTTAGAAAATACTATCAGAGTTTTCGACGAGTTATCTTGTACACTGACAGAGTGTGTAAAATGTGTCGTATCTCTACTAAAAGACTCATCATATTAGTGGTGGAATACTTTGGTCTTAGTTATGCCAAGAGAGCGTATCAACTGGGAATTCTTTCAAATCGAGTTTAGAAAGAAGTATATAAGTCAGAGATTCCTTGATCAGAAATGTAAAGAATTCCTTGAGCTTAAATAGGTTCATATGTCAGTGTCTGAATACGAAAGGAAATTTCTCAGATTGAGCAAATATGCTCGGAAATATATTCCAACTGAGGTTGCTTTGTGTAAATGGTTAGAGGAAGGGTTAAATGAAGATATAAAGCTTCTAGTCAGGATACTTGAATTGAAAGAATTTGCAGTGTTAGTTGATCGAGCGCATAAAGCCGAGGAGCTTCGCAAAGAGAAGAGAAAAGCTAATTATGAAGTTAGAGATTCAAGAAAGAGATCATCGGGAAATTCATATCAGTTGTCATCAGAACATTATAACCATTCAACTACTTCAGTGGGATATTCTGGTAGGGATCGAGGCAACCAACATGCAGGTTCAAAGGCACAACTTACGTCTATAACGAGTGTAGGTAGTCTTAAAGATAATAAGCATGATTGTGAACGGTGTGGACGTTTAGTGCATGGTAAAAAACGGTGCGCGTTTCGACTGATTTGATGTAACAACTCGAATCAAGGCCTAAATAGAATGGAGGTTTCGAGACCACGAATCCGACATAGAAAAATTTATTCTGGTCAGGTTTTAAAGTTTATTGTGTGATTGAATGTATGAGTGAAATTTTAGTAAATAAATTTTATCGAAAAAGTGCCCAATTAAACTATAGGACTAAATTGCAAGAAATTCAAAATATGTGTTCTAGAAGCTTTTAGTGTGAAATTGAAATGAAATTATAAAGTAGAGGTCCTTATTTAGCAATTAGACCATTTTTGGGCATAATATACAAAAATGCCCATGGAAGGAAAAAATTGCAAAGAAGGCCATTAAAGGTATTTTGGTCATTTGGATATTAAATGAAATAAAAAGGGAAAATAAGGCCAAAAAGTGTCCATCTTTCTTCTACCTTTGCCGAAAATCAAAGGGGACTCCATAGCTAGGGTTTTCATCTTTTCAAGCTTGATTGCAAGTGATTCCTAGCCCCGTTTTTCATGTTTTTCATATTTTTGAAATCCTCGTACCTAGACCTAGCTTTCTATACCATGATTTTGAGCTAGGGTTCATTTTTAAAAATTTAACCATATGTGACATGGAGTTATTTTGAAGTCTTTTGGTAGAAAATGATAGTTTGAAATGTAGTGAACACTTTATTTTAGGTAATTTTTCATGAAAGTCCCTAATATGGACCAAATTGTAAAGATAGTAAAATGTGCAGTAAAAGTACAAATTGATGAGAAATGTGGGCTTTTATAATCCCCATTAAGGTTCGGCTAGGCTTGGGTTGCTAAGAGAATAGATACATTCCATTTTACAAGCCTAGGGACTAAGTTGTAAAAAATTAACAAAGTTAGGGGCAATATGGTAAAATTTATCGTAGGATGATTTTGTGTCCATTTTAGTAATATAGATAATAAGTGAGTTAAATTTGATGTTATAGCTCGAGAACGACGCGAAATCAACCTTGACCGTGGAAAAGGCAAGGTATCAGATTAAATCGAAAAGAATTATATTTTGGCTCGAGGTAAGTCTTATATGTAAATAATGAGTTGTTTTAATTCTGTAGATCAATTATCTAACTAATTATAAACTTTGAAATTTATATGGAAATATTGATTATGTAATGTAATAGAAATTGCAAGTAAAGAAAAGTATCGATTGAACCGTAGGAATCATTAGAATACGAGTGACATGTCACTAGGAAACCATCCATCATTATTGATTATTTATGTGATTCTGCATAACGCCCAAAATTTTGGGCCCAGAAGAAATGGGCTTCATATATCAGAGGAATTGGAATTTAGTTGTGCAAGTGAATAACACAAAGGAATGTCTGCTTCAGTTGTTAAGGGTCTTGAGAAGTGTTGGAGAAGTCATTGGTTCAAACCTGAGCTCTGGAAAAAATTTTGGTTTTAAGTGGATAAAACCTTGGATGCTTGGAAGTAGGCCTTTTAAATTATTGTGTTAAAAAAATGACACAAGATGAGCTTGTGGTCTAGTGGTTGTGGCGTCATTAAGATTGCAAGGGAGCATGGGTTCAAGTCTTGGCTCTTGCAATTCATTTTGGTTTTCTTTTAAATGAACCTAGATATTGGCCCATAGGCTTATATTTGTTTTGTGACACAAGGAGCTAGTTGGTAAGGTGGCTAGCAGTATGGATTAAGTTATAAGGGAGGTTGAGTTCGAACCCTATTGTATGCAAAGGGCATCTATTTTGCTATATGGATGGCAAGAGTTTGTGGTGGACTAAAATTCAAGAAGGTTGTTGTGGACTTGGTAAAAGGAGGAGTTTGAATGGGTCTTGGTTGTTAAATTAAAATTGAATAGGGAGTTAGAGTAAATCAACGAGATATCGGTGGAGAGGATCATGGAGATGATTTAGGAATTTGAAAATTTTAGTAGTTGTAGCCGAATGGGGTATTTTGTATGGTGCAAGTTCGGTCTTAGGCACTGGAGTGCCAATTTCATATGTGCATATGTGGTTTTGGTAGCTTTTCTCTCCAATATTTCAGTATCTCTCAATTTGTGTTTGCGTTTTGATGTTAGCCAAATATGTCTATACCCTTCGAGCTTCTTTTTGTTTTATTATCTTCTTTTGCCGAAAGTGATAAGTGCCAAGCCTCTTCTTAACTCTTCGTATCTTCATATTTCCCTTTCTGCCAAAATTGTTGTTTCTTTTCTAGTATCTCCCTCACCTTTCCTCAAGAATGGCCAAATAGTCCCTCTTGGATCATCTCTGTTTTCGATTCTCTTTTTCTTTTCTTAAGAAAATAACTGAATATTCTTTTCCTCTCTTTCTCATCTTGGTTTTCTTTTATCCTTAACTCTCTTTTAGCCGAACACTGCCTCTCTCTTCTTTCTTTCAACCATTGACCGAATGCTTCTACTTTTTCCTTCTCAAACCCCTTTCAGTTTAGCCTTGGTTTAAGTGATTCTCTGTTTCTACGGCCTTACTCTCTCCTTTTCTATTTTCAATTTGGCCAGTAATCCTTGATATTTGGCAAGTTCACTCGTGTAACGCCTCAAATTTTAGGGTTTTTGAATTTTTGCCTGAATTTATGTTTGCATGGCTTGTTGTGCTGAATTATGATTTGGGTGTGCTTAGTGGGCCTTTAGAAGGCCTAGGCTAAAGCTTAAGCCCTGGTAAAATTTTAATTTTTTCTTAAGGAAAATCTGGGTGTTAGCATATAGGGCTTTTAAATTAAAGTTGGGGATTTGTGACTCAAGAAAGCTTGTGGTAAAGTGGCAGAGGGACGCCACTTAAAATGTAAGGGGGAAGGCGTGTTGTGGCTGGTAAGGGAGCCCAGGTTCGAATCACTTGTGGGCAGAGTATTCTAAATTTTTGCTTCTTAGACAAGGTAAGAGGTGGACTCGAAGTGGAATTCTAAGGGAAGAAGTTTGAGTGGACATGGGATTGGATTGAGGAGTGATAAGGGGAGATTTTCAAGGAGAAAATCTAGGGATAAGATGGGAAGGAGGTGATGGCCAATTGTGGGATTTTTGGAGTGCAGATTTGGCTAGGGTAGTAAGGGGTAGTGCATTTTTGGCTATTAGGGAGTGTGTATGTGTGCCGTATTCTTTTTGGGGTCTCTTTCGGGATTTTGTTGCTTTAGTCGACTTCTAAACCTCCCCTTTCTTCTTCTTTCCTTTAGTGGCTAACTGAATCCTACCTTAGTCTTTCAAATTTGATTTGGCCGAACCTACTTTTTTCTTCTTCTCCTTCTTCTTCTTTTTCTCCATTATTTGAAATTGATTTCCATAAAACCCCTTTTGACCGAACCCTCTCTAGTGTTCTCTTCTCAAAATCGAACCCCATCCTCCTTTATCTATTGTTCTTCCAACCCCTTCATCTATTCTTCTTCTCCCCTTGTGCTTCGATTAGATCAAGTGTAGATCTAGGCTTAGAGTAGTGGAAATAACTTCTGGTGATTTCAAATCAATCTAGGAAACCCTTGTGGTAAGTACCCTATTCTTTTCTTTCATTTTTCTTGTGAATAAAGAAAAGCCGAAAATCCCTATCTCCATGGTTACTATCGATTTTGACCCCTTTGTTGAGCATCCATTATAGTCTCTTTCCTTTTGGTTTCTTGTGTGTATTAGTGTGATAAAGGGCGATCTCGCGAGGAGCGATTGGTGGCTAGGGGCATCGTAATAACTTAGATCTATTGTTTAGATCTTGACAATGTAAGAAAAGGGTAACTCTCTCTGGTATGGGCCGATTGTTAAAGGATTTTGGTGGATATGGTTAGTAAGATGTATGGATCGTTAAATGGTTTGTTGGGCGTTTGTAAGTTGATCGTTCGCGGGGTTCGTCTGACACTAATCGTGAAATCAAGTGTGTAACAACACTCTCCAATAGCGTAGATCGGCAAAAAGCCAAAAAGCTGGAATGCCGAAATGCTGGTATTTCAAGGTCTTGCGAGCACGAAAATGCTCGTGGGCCAATCCGAAATCACGAATCTTGGATATTGGACTGTAAGGGCCACTGTGCACGTTTTCATGCATTTAGGCTATTTTGGGCCTCGATAGGCTGAACTGGGCCCAATGGGCCTATGGGCCCATATGGGTAAAGTTATGCGGAAGTGTTTTCTGGTAAATTTGATGCTAAATCTGAGATAGTATGCATAAGCTTAGACTGAGCAGGCCACACGAGTGTGTGGGCCCCTCGGCCTATTAGGGGTTTTTGGCCCGAATACACTATATGATTGTATGGACTCCCTGAGTCGCTCGGAGTGACGTTAGACGTACGAGGTCATATTAGGTGTTGAAACATCAAGACTTAGCGAAATGAAAAAGAAACCCCTAGGGGTAAAATTACCATTTTACCCCTGATGGCTAAAAGACTGTTTTACCCCTAGAAATAATTGACTGATTTGCAGGTCTATATTTGTATTTGATAATTTGTATGCTTATGATATGTAGTACTCTAGTTTGTATAGGGTTGTGTTTTGGATTTGGAGGAAGTTCTGTATAGTGGCACTGCCAAGTATTCTACTTAAAAGCTCCACTTCGTAATGTTGTTCTGGGGGCTCTACCACGGTCTCTGTATTAGCAGCTCTGCTGTGTCTGTGGTGTGTAGGGCTGGGTGGGTTGAGTTATTCCTCACATGGTGTGATGGGTTGGTATGGGTGGTGTGTTGGGCTGGACTGGGATTGGGCTTTTGCATATATATTTATACTCTGTTTCTGAATAGGGCCAAGGCCCAGATTAATCTGTATCTGAATAGGGCTTCGGCCCAGACTAAATTGCATGTCTGATCTCTGATATTGGTTGGGTTTACTTACACACTGAGTTTTCACAAACTCACCCTATTATTTCCACCTATGCAGGTAACCCCCAACCATAGAGGACTTGGAGCTGCGAGAGACGCGGGATGGCCACATGGTTTATGTTCTAGTTTTCATTTTGCTTAAATTTAATTTTATTTCAATTTCGGATTTTATATTGTAATAAGGCCCCTATGGATGTTTGGTTTTGATTACGCTTTTATTACTTTAATCGGTAGACTAGGTTAAGCGAGTTTTCAAAATTATTAACAATTGTTTTCAACAAGCTTTTCGTAATGAATGGATGACTTAACAATAATATTGGCAACAAATGAGATTTTGTATAAACACTTCACGCTAAAGAAAAACCCAGTTTTAATTTGTTTTTTCTTAATAACTTCAAGCTACTAGCTATAATCTTCAAATAATAACATAACGATATATCAAGGTAACTGGTTGGGAATGAATAGACCATGTGACACACCAGATCTGGCCATAACGTCTGGGACGGGTTTGGGGTGTTACAACTTGACCTTTCTTGTTTTCTCTCTTGCCTTGTTAAAGCCAGTTACTCATGGCTTTTGCTACCAAATCTTATTATTGCTCTCTTACTGTTGTGTTTCGGTTAGTTTCTAGGAATCCTCGAGGAGCGACGGAGTGCAAGTGGTACTGTATCAATCTAAGCTTTTCTCTCATCACTCGATCAAGATTTTCGGTTCGAAGTGGGTGATCTTTCTTAATCAGTGGTCTACTGGATTAAGCCATATTGTTGGTTATCTAATGTAAGTGGAATGGATAAGTTGGGTTGTAATAAGGAAGGTTAAGACCCTATTGTCAAGCGATTGATAAAAAACCTGGTTCAAATGTAGGTTGGTGCTCGTGGGTTGTTCGCAAGAGTTCGTATTCAGGTGTGTATCTGTACCTTGTAAACGGTAACCGGCATAAAAATTGTTGAAATATGTGTATCCGTATACACTGTTTCGATTGCTGATCGGTTGAAAAGCTGACAGTGTGTATTTCATACTGTTTTGATTGTAGACCGGCAAAATGCCAAAAATTTGAAGTACCGGTGAATAATGCCACACAAGCGTGTGATCGCACGTGTGGTTAATTGAGCCCACGAACATGAGAGTCAGATGGTTGAGGCCACCATGAGTGTTCTCTTGGGTTTAGGTCGATTTGGGCTACGTTGGGCCAAAATGGGCCGTATGGGCCCAATGGGTTTTTTGGGCCCCACAAGGATTAAATTTGCATATTATGGTGGATATTAGACCGTAACGTGTAGTCTACGTGACTAGAATCTTTTTTGGATTAAATGGGCCTTGTGGGCCCATTGGGCTTGTAGGCCCCACACGAATGAAATGTATGTTACATGGCTACTGTTGGTTTGAACTATGTAGTACGTATAGTTGAGGCTATTTCTGGGCTAATTGGGCCACACGAGTGTATGGGCCTACTTAGGCCGAGTAATGGGCCTTAGGCCCATTTGAATCGTTATGACAGTTTAGGTTACTTTAGTTGCTCGAGGCGACGATGGACCTCATATTGGGTCATTAGGACCCTGTACTGTAAAATTACCAAAATACCCTTGATTTGTAAAATTACCAAAATGCCTTTAATTTGTAAAATTACCAAAATGCCCTCGATTTGTAAAATTACCATAATGCCCTCGATTTGTAAAATTACCGAAATGCCCTTGGTTTGTAAAATTACGGAATACCCTCGATTTGTAAAATTATCGAAATACCCCTGTAGGGTAGGATTATTGAAATACCCCTATAGGGTAGGATTATTGAAATACCTCTGTAGGGTAGAATTACTAAAATATTCCTACAGGGTAAATGACCATTTTGGCCCTAGAGTGTAAAATGACTATTTTGCCCTTGTGGGCAACTGACTGACTTGGACTATGAACTTGACTAATTTGACTGTGATCGTATGACAGTGTTTTAACGGACATGACCACGGTTGCATGATAGTTATGTTTTTAATATATGTTTAAATGACTATTCCTGAGCATGGCCATTGTGCATACATGTGTAATGATTGAGCATGACATACACGATATTCTACATGGGGTTAGGCTTGATTCGAAGGAAGTTCTATGCTAGTGGCTTTGCCACGTATTCTTATTCTAGTGGCTCCACCATGTTTTATGTTATTAGCAGCCTTGCTGTGTAATTGGTGTGTTTGCTGGGTGGGTCGAGTTATTCCACACATGGTGTGTTGGCTGGTACTGGTAGTGTGCTGGTTGGATTGGGTTAAGATGCATACCCACACTGTTGCATATCTGTTATGAGATCTGTCACTGTATTGGGCTTAGGCCCATTTGTTCTGTTATCGATTTGGGATAGGCCCAATTGATCCTGTTATGGGTTGTGACCCAAATGATATTATAGTGGGCTCGGGCCCACGTATGCTCTAAACTAGACTGTATTGTTACCGTTAAAGGGCTCTAGCCCAGACTATTTCTGTTTCTATTTCTGTATAATGATTGTTACTCTAGTAAGGGGATTACACACTGAGTTTTCATAAACTCACCCTGTTTATTAACTGTGCAGGTAATCCCCAATCTTAGAAGGATCGGTGCTACGAGGGAATCGGAGGTGGCCACATGACTGTAGTTATTATGTTTGAATTTTATATATGTTTTGAATTTCGATTTGGGTTTTAATTTATGTAATAAGGCCTTTATGGATTTTGTTTTTATTTTTCGATTTTATAATGCTTTATATATGTTAGTCGTAGACGAGTTTTCAAACTAATTTCTATTTTCAAAAACATACGTTTTAAACTTCTTTACCTCAAATTAGCTTCCACAACTATAAAGGATTTTCAATGAGATTAATAACGTTTTTCAAGGTGATTAACTTTTTAATGAACCACGTTTGAAATTCAACAAACACAAACTAAATATTTACACAATTTCTTAAATATCAAGAAGGGTTTCAATGAAAACAAGGTATTCGAAAAACACTTCAATGTGACACGCCAGATTTGGGCCTCACTTCTAAGCAGCACTAAGTAGTATTGACTAAACCGTCAGCTTGTGTGAGCAGACCCAAGAATGGCTCATTTTTTAGCTTTCTGTGATAAGTGGTAGTTTCGACTACATTATGTGTGTATGGCACTTATACCTCCTTCCGTGTATTCTTTAGTATTCCACGTGGTTCAACGGGTTATTTGAATCGATTGGATAAAGTATAATGACGTGCGAAAAGATTTGATCATGTGTTTAAGATTGTGTATGTGCAGGTTAAATGAAAATATTGTATGTGCTAAATACAAATTATATGTATTGTGACTTATGGTAAGGCTATTGAGTAAGTGATAATCAAACCTTATGTGATCATAGTGAAACTTATTTCTATCACATGAATTATTGTTTAAACACTCCTTAGCTTACATATAGGCTTACTAAGCTTTAAAGCTTATCCTTCTTCTTTCCTTTTTCCCTTATAGGTTCGTCAAGCTAATCCGAGGTTCGGTGATCGATAGGATTCCATCAACACTATCAACAACCATTTTGGTATTTGATTTTGCACTTTGAAGGTTATGGCATGTATAGGTGGTCTAACATTTGAGTTTTGTGTCATAGTCTTTTGAGTCTAATGTTGCTGGTAATATGTTGGTGCAAATTTGCTAAGTATATGTGGGTTGTGAAATGGATGAGTATGCATGTTTGAGGTAGGTAGAAATGGATGGATGATGGCCGTATTTTGTATGTTTGAATGTGATAATGTGCCATATTGATCAAAGGCAAAATTTGTTGGAATTGGTTTGTGTTTCAGGGTGGCATTTGGATTGGAAAATAGCCTATAAATATCCACACGGATAAGCACACAGGCGTGTGTCTAGGCCGTGTGAGACACACGGCCAGCCCCATGGGCGTGTTGATAAGTCATGTGTCCCCTGCACTTAATTACATGAAAAATTTATTGCTAGTAGTAAACAAATGGGTAGAGACACGGCCGTGTGTCTCAACTGTGTGATAGACATGGCCTAGCCCACGGGCGTGTGGCTTGGCCGTGTGACGAGAAGTGCATGATGACGTCATAAATAGAATACCCCCAAGTTTTCACACGGGCTAAGACATGAGCGTGTGACTAACCGTGTGAAAGTCACGGGCATGAAACACGGGCGTGTGCTCGACTGTGTGACAACCCTGTAGCTCGAATTGAAAAATAGTTTTGCACGGGCAAGGGACATAGGCGTGTGCGACCACACGGCCTGCTTACACAGGCGTGTCCTTGTCTCACACGAGCGTGTGCCCTGTATGCGTTAAAATTTTTATAAAAGTTTGAAAAGTTCTGATTTCGTTTTGGATCACCCTAAATGTATCGTTTAGGCCTCGTAGGCCCATAATATGGAAGCTATGCACATGAATAAAAAAGGTTTTAAATTTTACGTGACAAATGTGGTATTAAATCAAAAGTTCAGCTGAGCGGGAGTCCAGTAATGCCTCGTAGCAGAGGGTGACCTACTAGAAATGTGAAAGAAGGAGCTAGTAGCAGTGGCACAGCTCGAGATTCAGCTACAAGATCAGAGGTCAGAGCGCCTGAATAACTTATGTTATTTGTGCCCGGGAAGAGGCGTCATCCTCCGAAGTGATCACTGGTATTTTCTATCATTATGTTGTTAATATAGTTGCACTGATTAATCCCGAGTCCACGCATTCTTACATTTGTACGAGGTTAGTGAATGACATAAAACTGGCTATAGAGTCAACCGAATTTGTGATTAAGGTGTCTAACCCTCTAAGAAAGACTGTATTAGTTAACAAGATTTGTAAGAACTGTCCATTAGTGATCTAAGGTCACTGTTTCCTAGCTGATCTAATGTTATTGCCATTTGATAAGTTTGATGCTATTTTGAACATAGAATGGCTGTCAATGAATGATGCTAAAGTGAACTATAAACAAAAGGTTATCAAATTAAAATGTCAAAATGGTGAAAGTCTTCAGATTGAAACGGATGCGTCCAGAGGTTGCCTAATTTGATTTTGTCTATGACTGCTCAGAAATGTTTGAAGAAGGGGTACAAAGCATATTTGGCATATATATTGAATACGAAAGAGTCTGAACTAAAAGTGGAATTGGTACCAGTGGTTTGTGAGTTCCCAGACGTATTTCCTGAAGAGTTGTCAGGTATACCTCCTATTAGGGAGATAGAGTTTGCCATCGACTTGTTGCCGAGGACTGCCCCGGTATCAATAGCCCCGTATAGAATGGCCCCGGTAGAGCTAAGGGAATTGAAAGTACAGTTGCAAGAGTTCACTGATAAAGGGTTTGCGAGACCTAGTTTCTCTCGGTGGGGTGCTCCCTATTATTTGTAAAGAAAAAGATGGATCGATGAGACTCTGCATCGACTATAGGCAGCTCAACAAAGTAACAATAAAGAAAAAGTACCCCTTACTAAGAATTGATGATCTATTTGACCAATTAAAATGGGTGACTATATTTTCAAAAATGATTTATTTGAGGTCTGGATATTACCAATTAAGGGTGAAAGAGGCCAATTTGTCGAAGACAGCTTTGAGAACAAGGTATGGACACTACAAATTTCTTATGATGCCATTTAGCTTAACTAATGCTACATCAGTATGTATGGATTTAATGAACCGATTCTTTCGGCCATACTTGGATAAGTTCGTAGTGGTCTTTATTGATGACATCTTGATCGATTCTCGTGATGAGATTGAACATGTCGAGCATTTGAGGACAGTTTTACAATTTTTGCGAGATAAACGGTTGTATGCAAAATTTAGTAAAAGTGTGCTTTGGCTCAGTAAAGTTCGATTTTTGGGCCACATCGTCTCGAGAGATGGTATTCGGGTGGATCCAAGTAAGATTTCAACAATAGTAGACTAGAAACCTCCGAAGAATGCATCGGAAGTTAGAAGTTTTCAAGGCTTGGCCGGTTACTACAGCCTCTTCGTAAAAGGCTTTTCGATGATTGCTTCCCCGATGACCAAGTTAATGCAAAAAGATGTTAAGTTTGAGTGGACAGAGAAGTGTCAACAGAGCTTTGATAAATTACAGATGGTATTAACTGAGGCACCGGTGTTAGTGCAGCCTGAGTCTAACAAAGAATTTTTTTATTTATAGTGATGCGTTTTTAAATGGCCTCGGATGTGTGCAAATGCAAGAAGTTAAAGTGGTGGCGTATGCCTCTAGATAATTGAATCCACATGAGAGAAACTACCCGACACATGATTTGGAGTTAGCCGCCATTATCTTCGCCCTGAAGATTTGGTGACATTATCTCTACGGTGAAAGGTATCATATTTTTACTAATCATAAGAGTTTGAAGTACTTGATGTCACAAAAAGAGTTGAATCTATGGCAATGAAGGTGGCTTGAATCGATAAAAGACAGAGTATGTGTACCAAAAAATGCTGACTTGATTCGGAGTATTCTTTGCGAAGATCATAATGGTTGTTTGTCTGTTCATCATGGTAGTGTGAAAATGTACAGCTATTTGAAGAAATTGTATTGGTGGCTCGGTATGAAAAGAGATATCTTTGAGTTTGTATTGAAGTGTTTAGTTTGTCAATAAGTAAAAGCCGAACATCAAGTGCCTTCTGGCTGATTGCAACCAATTATGGTCCCTGAAAGGAAATGGGATCGGATTACTATGGATTTTGTGACAGGGTTGACGGTATCGCCAAGTAAAAAGGGTGTCGTTTGGATTTTTGTTGATCGACTTACTAAGTCAGCCAATTTTGTACCGGTGCATACAGATATTTCTCTTGATCAGTTGGCTAGCTTGTATGTTTCTGAGATAGTAAGATTGCAAGGAGTGCCATTGTCAAATCATTTCGGACAAAAGCCCGAGATTTACCTCAAGGTTTTGGAAAAAAGTTGCAAGAAGCCTTGGGTACCAAGTTGAACTTTAGTACTGCCTTTCACCCGCAAACCGATGGTCAATCCGAACAAGTGATTCAGATTCTTAAGGATATGCTTCTATGTTGTGTATTGGAATTTCAAGGTAGTTAGGAAAAATATCTACCATTGGTGGAGTTCGCTTACAATAATAGTTTCCAATCGAGCATCAAAATGACACCGTCCGAGGCATTGTATGGTCGCAAATGTCAGACTCCATTATATTGGACTAAACTTAGTGAGATGTAACGCCCTAATTTTCGGGATTTTTGAGATTTTGCTTGAATTTTTGGATGTGCTAAATTATGCTTTGAGAGTGTTTAGTGGACCTTTAGTAGGCCTAGGTTTAAGTTGAAGCCTGATAGGATTTTTGTGTTTTAGACTTAAAGGAGAAGGGGTACTGACTAAGTGGGCTTTTAAACAAAAATTGGGAAAATAAGACACAAGTAAACTTGTGTTAAAGTGGCAAGGTGGCGCCACTTAAAGCACAAGAAGTGGCGTGTTAGTGATTGTAAAGGGGCTAAGGTTCGAATCCATATAGCAGCAAGATGTTATTTATTTTTATGCCTATGTAAGGTAAGTGATGGAACTTAAGTGAAATACTGAAGGAAGAAGTTTGAAATACTCAGGGAATTGGGTGAGAAGTGATAAGGGGAGAGGATTTAGGAATTTTGAAAAGGGGCAAGAGTTAGTCAATTGTAGGGGTCTTGGAGGGAGCTCATTTGGCTAGTGGGTCTTGAACTTGCATTTTTGGCAAGTGTAGTTTTAGTGTGCCGAACTCCTTTCTTTGGTTCTTTTCAGGATTTGTTTGGGCAAGCTTTAGTGCCAATTAGGTAAGGTTCAAAGGTGGTCTCTTTTTGGTTCTTCTTTTCTTTTCTTCTTAGTATTCTAAGAGCCGAACTCCCAAAAGTGTTGGCTCTCATTTGTCGATTTACCTAAAGCCAAATCCTGCATCACCTTCCTTCTAAAGCCGAACCAAGTATCCTCCTCTCCTCTCTTCACTCTTCTCTTCTTCTTCACCTTTTCTCTATTGATTGAAGTAACCATTCTTCTTGACACCCTACTAGCTGATTGTTCTTAAAAAAAACCAAAACCCGATTCTTCTTCTTGGCCGAATCTTTATTCACTTCAATCCTATTCTTCTGAACAGCTGAAACTCACAACTCTTTCATCCCTCTGTCGATATCTCCTCTCTGTTTCATAGACTTCTATTCTCCTTCTTGTTTCCACAAAAGCCGAAACCTTCATACCTTATAGTGATTTCGAAAACTGAAACTTTTGATCACTTAGATCTATCTTCTACTCGTGTTTTGGTTAGATCTACAATAGATCTAGACTAGGCTGGTTCTTAGGGACTCTTCTTTGGCAAAACCAAACAGTGGTAAGTATTCGAAACCCCTTTCTTTCGTAACCTTATGATTCAAGACAAGTCGAAAACCCCTAACTCTTTAGGGTGGCTGTCAATTTTGGCTAAGACTTGTGTAGGTCTTTCCTTTCGGTTCTCTTGTGATCTAGTGTGAGGGAAAGGCGATCTAACGAGGAGCATTGGAGGCTAGGACTGTTGGAGCAATCTAGATCTAGATCTAGTGGTTAGAATCGACAAAGGTAAGAGGCTAGTGATGCTTTATTATGGCCGAATAGGTACATTGAGTTGATGGTGGTTAATCAATTGGATTTTTAGTTAACAGTGTGATTTAAACGATTGTAGGATATTCACGCAAGGGACTTCTGAGCATATCGCAAATAGGTGTGTAATCGACACCCTTTAGTAAGCTAGATCGGCAAAAGCTGAAAAGTCGGAAAGCCAAAAATTCCGGCATTTTGAGGGCTTGCAAGCATGCGAGTGCTCGTGGGTCAGTTAAAATGATAAAGATGGTAATCACTAATGGTAAGACTGTTGTGTGCGCGGTTTCATGCACATTGGTGGTTTTGGGCCTCGAAGGGCCAAATTTGAGCCTAATGGGCTTACGGGCCCATGTAAGTGAAAACGAGTAGTAAGTTTATTCTAGTGGTTTAACTGTTAAATCTGCTAAAACGGGAATAAAATTTAGGCTTAGTGGGCCGTAGTAGCTAGTAGACTCTGTTGGGCCCATTAGGAGTTTCAGGGCTCAATGACTTTGTAATAACAAAACGGACTAAAAATGTTACTTGGACAAAAATAGGTCTGCTTGTATACTATAATGAGCATGAAACCCTAAAATCTGGATAATTTGCTGAAACACCCCTTAAGGGTGGAAATTACTATTTTACCCCTAGGTGCTAAAAGACCATTTTACCCTTAGGATTAGGTTGACTAATTTGCATGCTAAATTCTATATGTTCTCTGCATGCCATGTCATAATATACCCTGTTGCATGGGATTGGGTTTTGATGGAGGAAGTGCTAAGTGGCAATGCCACGTATACTGTTAGAGACTCTGCCTCGTATTTCTATTTTAGTGGCTTGGCCACGTTATCTAATTAAGCAGCTAAGCTGCGACTGTGGTGTGTAGGGCTGGGTGGGTTGAGTTATTTCCCACATGGTGTGCAGGGCTGGTACGGGTGGTGTGTAGGGCTAGATTGGGCATGGGCTTTGCATTCATGCATAATATACTGAACTGTTACTGTAATGGGCCTAAGGCAACACTATTTTCTGAATAGGGCTAAGGCCCTGTAACCATTGTTTTCTGAATAAAGGCTAGGCCTAGTTAACACTGTACCTAAATAGGGCTTTGGCCCAGCTTGAGCTTGAACTAATCTGGACTCTCGTAGGGTGAGCTTACACACTGAGTTTTGGCAAACTCACCCCATTTCCTTTTCATCCATGCAGGTGAACCCCAACCTTAGAGGACTTGGCACTGGAGGGATACGGAGTGGCCACGTGGACTGATTTCTATTTTTATTATTATTTCTTAAATTACTTATTTTAGTATTCAGTAGTTTTGGGTTTTTAATCTGTAATGAGGCCGCTCGATAATTATTTTCTTTTCAGATCGATTTTACTTATTTATTTAAACAATTACTTGTTAAAAATTGATAGACTAAGGCTGTGCAGATTCTTATTTCAAGTTAACAAACATTTTCTAACATTCCCTACGTGGCAAATGGATAATTTCACAACAACGACTCACTAACGAGATTTCTTGAAAAGGTGAACTTCAAACTGATAGTGGATAGGGTTTTGTAAATTAAATAACCTTATTTTTCTCAAAACATAAAATGGTTTTGCTAAATCAAACTAAATTTACAAAACGAAGAGTAAAGTGTAATTAACTGTCCATGTGACACACCAAATCTGACCATAACGTCTGGGCTGGGTTTGGGGTGCTACATAAGAAGTAGATTCACGGGGTTGATTTAATTAAAGAGACTGAAGAGAAAGTGAAGATAATTTGTGATTGTTTGAAAGCTACATCAGACCGAAAGAAGTCATACGTGGATTTGAAAAGAAAAGAGATCGAATTTTAAGTGGGTGATAAAGTGTTTTTGAAAGTGTCTCCATGGAAAAGATTTTGAGATTCAGTCGAAAAGGTAAATTGAGCCCACGGTTCATCGGACCATATGAAGTTATAGAGAGAGTTAGACCAATGGCTAATTGATTGGCTTTACCGATAGAGTTGGAAAAGATTCACGATGTGTTTTATGTATCAATGCTTCGATAATATCGTTCTAATTCGTCACATGTGATCTCACCAATTGAAGTGGAAGTTCAACCAGATATGACTTATAGCGAGGAGCCAATCAAAATTTTAACTCGAGAAGCGAAACAATTAAGAAATAGAAATGTAGCTTTGGTGAAATTATTATGGAAAAAGCATGGTATTAAAATGAAATTGTAAAGTAGAGGTCCTTATTTAGCAATTAGACCATTTTTGGGTATAATGGACAAAAAAGCCCATGGAAGGAAAATTTTGCGAAGAAGACCGTTAAGGGCATTTTGGTCATTTGGATATTAAATGAAATAAAAATGGAAAATAAGGCCACAAAGTATCCATCTTTCTTCTACCTTGGTTGAATATCAAAGGGGACTCCATAGCTAGGGTTTTCATCTTTTCAAGCTTGATCGTAAGTGATTCCTAGCCCTGTTTTTCATGTTTTTCGTATTTTTGAAATCCTCGTACCTAGACCCAGCTTTCTATACCACTATTTTGAGCTAGGGTTCATGTTTAAAAATTTATCCATATGTGACATGGAGTTATTTTGAAGTCTTTTGGTAGAAAATGATAGTTTGAAGTGTAGTGAACACCCTATTCTAGGTAATTTTTCATGGAAGTCCCAAATAGGGACCAAATTATAAATATAGTAAAATGTGTAGAAAAAGTATAAATTGATGAGAAATGTGGGCTGTTATGAGCCCCATTAAGGTTTGGCTAGGTTTGGGTTGCTAATAGAATAGATACATTTCATTTTACGAGCCTAGGGACTAAGTTGTAAAATATTAACAAAGTTAGGGGTAAAATGGTAAAATTTATCGTAGGATGATTTTCTGTCCATTTGAGTAATATAGATAATAAGTGAGTTAAATTTGATGTTATAGATGGAGAACGACGCAAAATCGACCTTGACCGTGGAAAATGCAAGGTATCGGATTAAATAAAAAAGAATTACATTTTGGCCCGAGGTAAGTCTTATATGTAAATAATGAGTTGTTTTAATTCTGTAGTTCAATTATTTAACTAATTATGAACTTTAACATTTATATGCAACTATTGATTATGTAATGTAATAGAAATTGCAAGTAAAGAAAAGTACCGATTGAACCTTAGGAATCATTAGGATACGAGTGACATGTCACTAGGAAACCATCCATCGTTATTGATTGTTTATGTGATTTCGGGTGCTGGTCTAATTCGTATACCAGTGGCTAGGCAATCTTGCATTTGTTGCGGATGCCTATCAACTTGTGTGAGCAGCACTGAGTAGTATTGACTACACCGTCAGCTTGTGTGAGCCGACCCGAGAATGGCTCATTCTTGAGCTTTATGTGATAAGTGGTAGTTTCTACTACATTATGTGTGTGTGGCACTTATGCCTCATTCCGTGTATCCTTTAGTATTCCACGTGGTTCAATGGGTTATTTAAATCGATTGGATAAAGTATAATGATGTGCGAAATGATTTGACCATGTGTTTAAGATTGTGTATGTGCAACTTAAATGAAAATATTGTATGTGCTAAATACAAATTATATGTATTGTGACTTATGGTAAGGCTATTGAGTAAGTGATAATCAAACCTTATGTGACCATAGTGAAACTTATTTCTATCAAATGAATTGTTGTTTAAATGCTCATTCGTTTACATATAGGCTTACTAAGCTTTAAAGCTTATCCCTCTTCTTTTTCTTTTCCCATATAGGTTCGTCAAGCTAATTCGAGGGTCAGTGATCGACAGGATTCCATCAACACTATCAACAACCATTTTGGTATTTGATTTTGCACTTTGAAGGTTATAGCATGTATAGGTGGTCTAACGTTTGAGTTTTGTGTCATAGTCTTTTGAGTCTAATATTGTTGGTAATATGTTGGTGCAAATTTTGTAAGTATATGTGGGTTGTGAAATGGATGAGTATGCATGTTTGAGGTAGGTAGAAATGGTTGGATGATTATGATTGAATCTGATAATGTGCCATATTGATCAATGGCAAAATTTGTTGGAATTTGTTTGTGTTTCAGGGTGTCATTTGGCTGGGAAGATAGCCTATAAATGTCTACACGGATAGGCACACGGGTGTGTGTCTAGGCCGTGTGGGACACACGGCATCCCCATGGGCGTGTTGATAGGCTGTGTGCCGTGTGTCCCTTACACTTGATTGAATGAAAAATTAACTGCCAGTAGTAAACACACAGGTGGAGACACAGTCATGTGTCTCAACCGTGTGATAGACACGGCCCAGCCCACGGGCTTGTGGCTTGGCCGTGTGACGAGAAGTGCATGATGACGTCATAAGCAGAATACCCCAAGTACGGGCATGAAGCACGGTCGTGTGCTCGGCTGTGTGACAACCCCTATAAGTTCAAATTGAAAAATATTTCTGTACGGGTAAGGGACATGGGCTTGTGCGACCACACGGCCTGCCCACAAGGGCGTGTCAAAAAGTTCCGATTTAGTTCTGAATCAACCTAAATTTATCGTTTGGGCCTCGTAGGCCCATAATATGGAAGCTATGCAAATGAATAAAAAGGGTTTTAAATTTTACTTGAAAAATGGGGTATTAAATCAAAAGTTCGAGTGAGTGAGAGTCTGGTAACGCCTCGTACCTGATTTCAACCTCAGACTTAAAGTTGGCTGCTATTGTGTTTGCATTGAAAATTTGGCGACACTATTTGTTTGGTGAAAATTGCCACATATTTACTGATCACAAGAGTTTGAAGTATCTGATGTCACAAAAAGATTTAAATTTGAGATAATGAAGATGGCTTGAACTGTTGAAAGATTATGAATTCAGTCATTGATTATCATCAGGGAAAAGCAAATGTAGTCGCAGATGCTTTGAGTAGAAAATCTTTGTTTGCTTTGCAAGCAATGAATACACGATTGACCTTGTTTGATGATGGTTCGATTTTAGCTAAGTTAAGAGCTAAACCGATGTTTCTTCAGCAAATTTGTGAAGCTTAGAATTGTGACAGAAATTTGAAGGCTAAACAACTACAGTGTGAGTCAACTTCTGATTCTAAAATTCAAATTGGAACTGATGATTGTCTCTTGTTCTGAGGTAGAGTTTGTGTGCCGAGAAATCCTGAGCTGATATAAAAAATTTTTCAAGAAGCACATAGTGGTAGCTTATTTGTTCATCTAGGGAGTAATAAGATGTATAGTGATCTGAGACATATGTACCAGTGGTTAGGTATGGAACATGACATTTTTTACTTTGACATTAAATGTTTAATTTGTCAACAAGTTAAAGCTGAACATCAAGTGCCTTCGGGACTATTACAGCCAGTGATGATACCCAAGTGGAAATGGGATAGAGTTAAAATGGACTTCATATTGGGGTTATCCCTATCTCCAAAAAAGAAAGATGTTATCTGGGTTATTGTTGATCGATTGACGAAGTCTACACATTTTACTCTGGTACACACAAATTTCTCACTTGACAAATCAGTTGAATTATACATTTCAAAGATTATCAGATTGCACGGAGTGCTAGTTCCCATTATTTTGGATAGAGATCTGTGGGTTACATCATGATTTTAGAAGAAATTGCAAGAGCCATTAGGTACGTAGTTGTATTTTAGCATTGCATTTCATCCTCAAACTGATGGTCAATCTGAGAGAGTGATTCAGATTCTCGAATATATGCTTTGTTGTTGTGTTTTAGAGTTTCAAGGCAACTGGGAAAAATATTTACTGCTGTTTGAATTTTCATATAATAATAGCTTTCAATCGAGCATAGAGATGGCACCGTATGAAGCTCTATATGGTCGTATATGCAGAACTCTATTACACTGGACTGAGTTTAGTGAGAAAAAGATTCACGGGGTTGATTTGATTCAAGAAATTAGAGAAAGTTAAAGTAATTCATGGTAGCTTGAAAGCAGCTTTAGATCGACAAAAATCATATGCAAATTTGAAACGTAAATATATTGTAACACCCCTTACCCGCATCCAATACCGGGACAGGGTTCGAGTCATTACCGAACCTAAACACTCTTAAACATACAGAGTTGATTCATAAAATTTTCATCCAATTTAAAACTTTGCAAACATATTCATAACATCCCTATTACGGGCTTACGAAGCCCTAAACATACACTAAAGGTGGTTAGGGACTAAACTAAGAGCTTTCAAAACTTTTAAAACACTAAGGAAAATTTCATGTTTTGGAGAGTCACACGCCCGTGTGTGTAACACCCTAACCCATATCCGTCGCTAGACTAGGGTTATGAGGCATTACCAAACAAAACACATCACTAAATAGTCTCATTACATACACATATCATTCATCATCACATAATTGTCATACATAAACATAAAGTCCCTTAAGAAGGTCTTCGAGACCTTAAACATGCTTAAGGAATGAGTCGGGACTAAATCAATAATATTTGAAACTTTGAAGAGACTTTGAAAATTTTTCCTTTTTAAACAAGGCACACGCCCATGTCGCTAGGCCGTGTGTCCCACACGACCGTGCCCTATAACTCACCTTAGCCCGTGTGCAACACTGACTAGGGTCACACGGTCAGAAGACACGCCCGTGTGTCCAACCCATGTGTTATCCTGAGTTGGCAACACGATCACCGGACACGGCCGTGTATCCAGTCTGTGTGCCATACTGTCCAACTAGCTACAGAACAGGGGTACACGGTCGAGTCACACACCCGTGTGCTCTGGCCATGTGGCATGAAATTGGCTTGGTTTAAGCCATTTTTCACACCCCAATTTGACAAATACCTACAAACCACAATATGCAACATATACAACTCAATTTTAGCAAATTTTATGCTTCAAAACATTCATCAATATGACCAAATCATTATCAACCAATTCATGCAAAAATCTATCTCAAAACATACCAATTTACAAGGCATAAACATAGCCAAACAATTAATTCATAAATCATTCATGTACCATTTCAATTCACGATCATAACTTACCAAAATCCATCATTTGGTTCATACCAAAATGACCATTATCAAATAGGCCAATTATACAACATAAGGCTCACCAAAGTTGGATCATTTATCACATACTAACACAACCATATAGACATAATTAGCTAGCCAAATCACTTGGCATAACTTATGTACAACTCAACATGTATCCAAAATACTCCTAGCCTATACATGCCATACTTAGTTATTCACAACCACAAAAGGGTACCAATTTAAGTTCGAATAGTGAGATAAAGATCCTCGATGATTTCCCGAGCCTTCAGTAGCTTCGATAATCTATAAAATAGGAATAAACACACCAAGTAAGCTTTAAAGCTTAGTAAGTTATAAGTAAGTAATTCAATATACAAATTCAATAGTAAATCAACCATTTACCCAAATTAAACCATACACAATACATCACAAACCTTTATCCACATTTTAAAACATGGTTTATTCATTCACATGGACAACCTTCCAGTGAATCACATGAGTTCATCACATGTTTCCTTTTATACAAACATTATATGCACCTGCTCAATCTGAACAACCTTTTTCACAATCCACAATCATAGCTCAATCATTGAACCATCCGAATTAAGAGTTGAATATACAAACATTTCATCCGATAAGTACCTATACCATGGCTCCTACCCAAATCAAGGTATTATTCTCACCCAATGTGTCGATATCATGGCCCGAAGCCAAATTAAATCCTAGTGACATGTCATTACATCTCTAAAACTAACTCTACGGTTCAACCGAGCTTTCTCAATATCATTTTCTTTACTATCACATCCGTAACATCAATTTCACTAACTCCCCCTCCTCCGAGGTTCCATTCATTCCATTTCCTCTGATATCAATGCAATTAACAACATTTACAATGAAATTACTAGTTAGGAACTTACCTCGAGTGTGATTGGTCGAAAAGAGTCAATTACTCGTCGACTTTTGATTTCCCGCTATCCGAAATCTTTTCTTGATCTATACTTATTAAATTTAACTCATTCAAACACACACTTAATCAAATTAACCCATAAACACACATCTAGGGCATTTTACAATTTAGACCTCACATTTTCACATTTGACATTTAAATCCATATTTCATAAAATCATCAAATATACAAAATTTCCATTTAATCAAGCTAAGTCGAATTCTTCCTTAGTCTAATCAAGCCCATTTATTTCATCAATCTCATATTTTAGTCCCTAAAAATATCATTTTCACAATTTAACCCAAATTAGCTAAATTCATCAAAAATCCAAGAACAAAACATATTAAACAAACACATATCTTTCATTTTTCATGAACCATCATCACAAAACCCACCATTTCATCAATGGCACATCTTATAAACATCATCAATTCCTCAAATTACAACATGGGCTTGATAGTAGACTAAGCAACAATCTCAAAAATATAAAAATCCTCAAACACCAAAGCAAAACATACCTTAATTTCTTGCTTAATATGACCAAATATTTAAGACACCAAAACCTAGCTTTCTTTCTATCAATTTCGGCAAAACATGAACAATTAATGGCCATCTTTTGATTTTGTTTCTTTAAAAAAATAATTAATAATTCTTTTACCAAACTAGCCTCTATTAAAACATTATGAAATCGCATATATTAAGGTCATTTATGACCACTTAAGCAATCAATGGTATAATTACTCATCAAGGCCATTTCATTTAAAACCACTTCTAATTTGAAACTAATTCATATAATTAGCCACTTTTGTATTTTCTGCAACTTAATCCTTTTCCATAATTAAACACATATGACCAAATTTTCATACGAGATTTACACACATGCTAATTCACATAGTATAAGCACGAAAAATAATAATAAAATGTGGTCCCAAAACCACTATTACGACTAGGGTTTAAACTAGGTTGTTATACTCTGGGTAGGCTGTGTGGTCTCACACGCCCATGTGGTTTGGGATGTGCTCGTGTCCTCTACCCATGTAACTCTCTGTTTATGGCATCATCGCCCATATAAGGTCACACGGCCAAGTCACACGCCCGTGTGCTAGGCCGTACGGTAAATTTAATTTTCACATTTAATGGCACACGCCCATGCCTTAAGGTCGTGTCCTTCACACGGCTGAGACACACGGCCATGTCTCTACCTGTATGTTTACTACTGGACATTCTATTTTCCAAAATTAGGGTGCAGGGGACACACGGCCTATTTACACGCCCATGGGGCTGACCGTGTGTCACACACGAACTAGACACACGCCCCAGTGTCTACCATTGTGGACAACTTTAAGGCTATTTTCTAAGCCATTTGCCACCCTCAACTTCATTCACATACTATACAATTCATTAAAAAATAACATGGCACTAAATGGCAATTAAACATCCACAAACATGGCTTGCACATGACATTCACTCAACATCAAGGCATTAACTCATGTATACACATATAAATAGGTTTACAACCCAAGTAGCCAATATAAGCCAACTTATATGGATATACACCAAATTAAATCCCTAATCATTACAAGCCAATTCACTTGGCCATATCAAAATAACACATACACAAATGACTAAGTCCCTATACATGCCATAGACTCAAAGCTTTACATTCATTTACCCAACATGATAGCTTGATAGTGTGATAGCATCTCCGGCGATCTCCAACCTGAGCTAGCATACCATCTTTGATACCAAAAATGGTGAAAAAGGGCCTAACCGTCGAATACTCGTTTTTCCCTCGTTCTAGTTTTGAACCTCGTTTTCCATGATAGTCAAGCTTGGAAGCTTGAAAAACCCTAGCCATGGCTTCCTCTTGCAATTTGGGATTTTATTTTGTTTGTTAAGTCATTTAATTACTAAATGACCAAAATGCTCCTATCTTAAAAATATTCTATTTCACCTATTTCTTGTCTATTTTTGTCCAAAAATTTATTCAATGGTCTAATTACCATCTAAGGACCTCTAATTTAAAAACTGATAACAATTGGGAACCCCTAGCATATAGAACTCAACTTTTGCACCCTTTACAATTTAGTCCTTTTGACCAAATTGAGTGCCCAAACGTCAAAATCTTCGAATGAGATTTTCACAAAATTATTCCTTGAAATTGTACACCATAAAAATTTAATAAGAATAATTTTTCTTACGTCAAATTTGTGGTCCCAAAACCACTGTTCCGACTAGGTCCAAAATCGGGCTGTTACAACTCTCCCCCATAATAACAAATCGATTTAATCCTCGTATATCTCTTTCCAATAACCTTTAAACCTTATCACACAGTGCCGAAGCACATCGTCAAAATCTGAATTACTCTTTCGGGAATACATATACTCAGTAATCTGTCAAATAAGAACTCTGCAAATACTGAAATGATCATACGGATCTTTGCCAAATAATCAACCATAATCCAAATAACATCTTCCTTTTTAGAGATTATGACAATCTTGATACAAAACTTATGGTAACTCTATCTCATCATCACCCTCGTACCATCACTGATTGTATTAGTCCTGAATACACTTGATTTCGGCTTACTTGCTAACAAATAGACATTTGAACATAAACTCAAAAATATTGTGATACATACTTAATCACCAGATCATCTACTCATACAATTGCACATTTTATTATTCTTGGATGAACAGACGTGCTACTACTGAGCCTCGTACCAAAAACTTCTACATAAGTTCTGGATTCATCAATACGCAAATTCTATCTCGAAATAACAATAATAACAGGAATCATGTCTGACCTGAAATTCAACATTAGAAGTAAACTCACTCTAAACTCACTTAGATTACCATTCACTATCACATTTCTAAGCTTCTTAGTTTCGCAAAGAAAACCTCGTTTTAGCATTTAATATAGCTAGAATTAGACCATCATCAAATAAGATCAATCAAGTAACCAGTACTCACAAAAATAAATAAAGATTTTCCATCCGGGCATCTGTAACTATAACTGCTTTCTTAGAGATTGATCAAAAATTTTCTCAAAATCTTTCAATATCTTAATCCATTGACAAAGTCTTAAACTTCATATCTTTTTCTGTAACATTAGACACTTTAAACCATTAGAATTAGGAAGCATATGACATTTTTCGTCGAACATATGATATTACTGAACTCACAACACAGACATAAAAGTGGTCATCTTTAAATCACTAATCAAACAATTCTTTTTAATATGACTTTAATCATTTGAACATACAAACCATCATTTTACATTTTTTTGTATTAAAACATATTCCAATCTATTCAATAGTACATCACTGAAAAATCTCAAATTCTTTCCTCAATTCAAATAGAAATCAGAACGAATGCTTCGGTTAATAGCATCTTCAACTATTTTCGATTTGCCAACATACAACGGACCTTGCAACTTTCATTATTATGATAACTTTATAAAACGGACTAGCCTTACTCATATCACATCATTCGATTAAAATAATCTACTAAGTATATCTCTATTTCATACTTTCTAGGATATAGATTCTTCTTTCAAGTTTTTCGTATATTCACTAATAAATGTACAAGCTTTTATTTTCTTACCTGATGATAAACTTAAATGCATTTAATTTAAATTACCTTCCAACTGATCAGCTCACTCAAATAAAACAATTGAATCGATCTCAACTATCATATAACAACATATCAAAATACTCTTTTCTTCATGCTGTTAAAAAACTCAAACATAAAATCTTTTATAATTTCCTTAACACGTTAGTCAAAGATCTTTCAACCATATTAGCTCAAGAAAACAAAACATCCTGATTGAATTCACTGACCTTAATCGAATTTACCTGAGGAAAGAATTCATCACATAATCTGAGCTTGAGCTTCCACTATTTATACCCTTGCCGATATCAATCCCTTTCAAAAAACTTAGTGAAATTCAGATAGTAGAATTACTGCTTTTCTATAATCTAATGAAATTACACTTATAATAGACATAGTTATCATAAGTCAAAGAACACACTTTACAGATGAGCCATGGTTGATAATTTATGAAGCAATGATGAAAAGCAAAACCGAGGTAAAGAAATCCAAGATAAAATATCATATTGAAGACCCGAGAACACATCTCACAAGAAGATAATAAGATTTTAATAATTTCTCAGAGAAAGCCCGAAGAAAAACACTGCCTACCGACTCTGGACTTCTATCATAATAGAGTTAACATATTTCCCACATATAGAAAACAAAACCATAATCAGTAGAAACATAAGATTAGTCTCACATAAATTCCTACCATCGACTTCATTCCAACATATTAGAATAGAATTTTGAAAAGATAAAGCAATGTTGATCATGAACCAACCAGACCAACAAAACTTTTGTCTAACATTAGTGTTAGCTAACATTCTCACTTGATAAGAATTTCATCAGAATACGGACAATCACATAGATATCTCTGAGGATAGAAGAATATATAGAATACCTAGAAAAGATCATCATATTCATTTCAATTGTAATTGTCACACACAGACATCCTTACCATTTAATTATCATTTTTCTGACTAATTTTGCCATCATGAACCTCACATTATTCCAATCGCCAACGAAAACCGGTTCAGGAGAAATTTCCTCAAACATATCTTTAGACTTTATACAAAATTGAGTCGATTAACAGAGACTCACTTCTTCTTTATACGTGACATTGCATAATCTGTATACTCTTTAAAACATTTTGATATTCTTCTCAAAGCTGTTTTCACTTTCTAAACTATTCTCGTCTCTGTATGCATTATTAATTATTTCACCACTGAACTTTTTAGTTCACACTTATCAACTACTCAACATGATTCTCGTAATATTTCGTCATAAAGCAACACTAGTAAGGGGGTGAGGTCGTAAAGCCTCTAACTCGACTCTCATAAATACACACATATGACTTAGCATTCATTACTAATGTTATATCATCGCAATCACTTAGTTCATTCCAAGCAAATTAACACACTTATTTATTATACAAATGTTTTCTGACATCCACAATTTCCAACTATGAATTTACTTACTCGAGCTTAATATTAATATCTAATTAAATTCCAACACTTATCTTTAGTTTTACTTACCAACATTTGTCAAATTAGAGAACGCCTTATAGGTTTGAGTACATCGTTTACTTGTTGCCATAGTCCAACTATGGTCTTACACAAAGTCTCATATCAATGCCATGTCCCAGACATGGTCTTACCCAGAATCTCATATCGATGCCATATCTCAGATACGGTCTTACAAGAAATCTCATAATAATACCATGTCCCAAACATGGACTTACATGTATCACAATACCATAGCCCAGCTATGGCCTTACATGTCATTATGATGCCATAGCCCAGCTATGGCCTTACATTCCATACTTTGCCATGGTCCAACCATGGTCTTATCCATCAATTCATCATTGAACGATCGTACTCATCTCCTGCGTTCTACTCAATTTGATCTTCCAATTCAGTTTTCATACTACTATAGTATTTATGGTTCCATAACTAATTCATAAAACAAAACATTATATATTCTCTAATTTAATAATTAAACATGAGATTCAACTATATGGACATACTGATTATGCATTATTCAAACAAGTGTACATACACACACATTCCATCTATTGGGTAAGTTTACTTATCATATTAACTTAATCAAATAGGTTGGGCACATAACATTATATGAATACCAACATACATGGATGAGCTTATCATAATACAATTTTCATTTCATTCCACGTTTCCATATTTCTCAACTTATGGTTATCTCATTCCTCATATTAACACATGCATCTCATGAACTTCTATTCATATCTTTCCACATTTCAACACATCGTAAGCATATTTCAATCATATCAATATCAGTTTCAGCATTATGAAAAATAGCTTAGTTGGAAGTCATCTCTATCTTAACAAAACAATTTCGTTAGAGCTGGGAGATATCACACTATCACGAGTAGTAATATAGCATGTATAGCTAGACTCTCATAAATGCTAGGTTAGTCTAAGAATCGACTAAACCATAGCTCTGATACACTAAATGTAACACCACTTACTCGTATCCAATATCGGGACAAAGTTCGAGGCATTATCAAACTTAAACACTCTTATGTATACAACGTCGATTCATAAAATTTGCGCCCGATTTAAAACTTTTCGAACATATTCAAAACGTCCTTATTATGGGCTTATGAAGCCCTAAACATACATTGGAGGTGGTTAGGGACTAAACTAAGAGCTTTCAAAAATTTTACAACACTTAGGAAAATTTCATATTTTGGAGAGTCACACGCCCGTGTGGGTAGGCTATGTGGTCTCACACACCTGTGTGGTTTGGGACACGCACGTGTCCTCCAACCATGTAACTCTCTATTTATGACACCATCGCCCACTTAAGGTCACACAACCAAGTCACACGCACCAGTGCTAGGCCGTATGGCGAATTTAATTTTCGCATTTAATCTATAAACTTTACATAGCCTGGGCACACGCCCATGTCTTAAGGTCGTGTCTTTCACATGGCCGAGACACACAATCGTGTCTCTGCTCGTGTGTTTACTATTGGACATTCTGTTTTACAAAATTATGGTGCAGGGGACACACGGCCTATTTACACGCCCATGGTGCTGACAGTATGTCACACACAGCCTAGACACATGCCCGTGTGTCTACTCGTGTGGAAAACTTTAAGGCTATTTTCTAAGCCATTTGCCACCCTCAACTTCATTCACATATTATACAATTCATTAGCAAATAGCATGGCACTAAATGGCATTTAAACATCCACAAACATGGCTTGAACATGACATTCACTCAACATCAATGCATTAACTCATGCATACACATATAAATAGGTTTACAACCTAATTAGCCAATATAAACCAACCTATGTGAATATAAACCAAATCAAATCCCTAATCATTACAAGCCAATTCACTTGGCCATATCAAAATAACACATACACAAATGACAAAGTCCCTATACATGTCACTCACTCAAAGGTTTACATTCATTTACCTAACATGATAGCTTAATAGTGTGATAGCATCTCTGGTGATCTCCAACCCGAGCTAGCGTACCATCCTCAATACCAAAATGGTGAAAAAGGGCCTAACCGTCGAATACGTCTTTTCCCTCATTCTAGTTTTGAATCTCGTTTTACATGATAATCGAGCTTGGAAGCTTGAAAAACCCTATCCATGGCTTCCTCTTGCAATTTTCAGCCAAAGAGGAGGATGGAAAAATTTTTGGGCTTTTATTTTGTTTATTAAGCCATTTAATTACTAAATGACCAAAATGCCCCTAACTTAAAAATATTCTATTTCACTTATTTCATCTTCATTTTTGTCCAACAATTTATTCAATGGTCTAATTACCATCTAAGGACCACCAATTTAAAAAATCATAACAATTGGGCACCTTTGCCATATAGAACTCAACTTTTGCACTCTTTACAATTTAGTCCTTTTGACCAAATTGACTGCCCAAACGTCAAAATTTTCAAACAAGATTTTTGCAAAATCATTTTGTGAAATTTTAGACCATAAAAATTTGATAAAAATAATTTTTCTTGTATCGGATTTGTGGTCCTAAAACCACTGTTCCGACTAGGCCTAAAATCAGGCTATTACAGATATTGAATTTTAGATCGGCGACAGAGTATTTTTGAAAGTATTTCCGTGGAAGAAGATTCTTAGATTTGGTCGCAATTTATTGAGCCTATGAGATTATCAAGAGAATAAGGCCGGTGACATATCGTCTAGCCATACCGTCAAAACTACAAAAGATTCATAATGTGTTTCACACATCTATGCTATGACAGTATCGATCAGACCCTTTGCACATAATTTCCCTGGAAGAAGTTGAAATTCAGCCTGATATGTCGTATAACGAAGAACAGATCAAAATTTTGGCCCGAGAGATTAAAGAGTTAAGAAACAAAAGCATAGCTTTAGTGAAGGTTCTTTGGCAACGTCACAGCATTGAAGAGGCTACGTGGGAACCCAAGGAAGTTATGAGAAAACAATACCCTAACCTATTCTCTAGTAAGATTTTCTGCTATTTTGGTACTTTGAACTTTATATTTTGGTTAAATGGCATGTATAGGTATGTTGGCTAATGTGGCCTATATGTATTATTGTGTCTTGGTTATGTATTTAGCCATTTGATATGGCTTGTTTGGTATTCTTGGTTATGTAAATGTGTGTAATTGGACTTATTTTATGTGGTGATTTATTACTATGTGAATGCCTTGTTGTGAATTAGTATTATGGGGACCAAATGGTTGAATTTGTGATAGGGTATGCATGCTATGTTATAGGTAAGATAATGCATATATGCAATTGACTATTTAAGTAGCTTTTGGAAATGATATTGGTATGTTTTTAAATGGCTAGTTGTGTTGCACAAGAGCATTGTGATTGTTGATAATGAAATTGCATGATTTAGACTTGTTTTTGGTTGGTTTAAATGCCTATTGATGATATGGTCATATGCTTTTTGATATGTGTAAGTTGTTTTAGAATTTTGGGTAAGGAATGTGGCTTGGAACATAGCCTATTTTGTCCACACGAGTAGAAACACAGGGGCATGTCTCAGCCGTGTGTGAGACACGGTCAGATGACACGGTCATGTGTCCCATGTAATTTTTAATGAAAGCAAGTCGGTGAGTTACACGGGCTAGTCATACGGGCCTGTGGTTGGCCGTGTGATCCAAGTTAGTGAGTTACACGGGGTTAGGACATGGCCATGTGATCCCATTTCGAATGCCCATACAACTTGAGACACGGGCTTGTCTCTTGATCGTGTGAGAGACAAGGCCTAGACACACAGGCGTGTGTCCCCTGCACTTTGAAAATTTTCACTGTTTTCCCAATATTTACTTGAAATTTAGACCCAAATTGTTTCTAATGCTTGTTTTGGGCCTCGAGGGCTAGTGTTAGGGACTATATGATTGAATTTGAATGACTATTCAATTTAGCCCACAATTTACATTTTAGCAATTTTACCTTTTTACCCTTAAACTCTCATCTTCTTTACATTTTAGTCCTTATCACATAAAATTACAAATTCATGATATTTCATCTTACCCATGCTTAGCCAAATTTCAATATAGTCCCTAGTAGCCCATATATTTCATTTATTTCATTTATCAACCACAAAATTTTCACATTTTACAATTTCATCCCTAATTGACATTTTTACTCAAAATCACTTAGCAAATGTTGTTAATCTAACAAAAAATTCATTTTCTATCATTAAACATCAAAATACTCATGCATTCAACAATGGCAACATTTCACTTTAACAGTTTTGAAATCGGAAAGACAGGCTAGCTAGATTAAGCTGGAACGATCTCAAAAACGTAGAAATCTTTAAAAACGGGACCAAAAATCATACCTAATTAGCAAGAACAAGGTTGCCAAAACTTCAACCTCTCAAAACCCTATTTCTCTTTGCTAATTTTGGTTATGGAAGAAGATGATAAGAAAAATGGCTTTGTTTTTATTTAATTAACCTTTATTTACTAAATTACTAAATTAACCTTTAAAAACATTAAAAATTACACCAATTGCCATGCCACTATCATCCACTATCTTATAAATGGGCTATTTACCATATAAGGACCTTCACTTTAAAGTTCTATAGCTATTGGACATCTGTAGCTAATAGAACATAACTTTTACACTTTACGTGATTTAGTCTTTTTTACAAAATTAAGCATTCAAGCAGTAAAATTTCTTAATAAAATTTTCACACAAATATTTTATCATACTGTAAACCTTAAAATAATAATAAAATAATTATTTTGACTTCAATTTTTTGGTCCTAAAACCACTGTTCTGATTTGACCAAAAACGGGCTGTTATAGTTTCAATCCTATCTTTCATAAGTATGTTTTAATAAATGAATGTTTAGAGACATTTTCTTTTTGTTAATGAGATAGTTTGTATGCAAGTATGAAAGATGATTCTATCTGAGTGAATGTATGTTATCATGAAGAATGGAATGCTTGTATTATCTTAGTCTTAGGTAATGTTTGCAATGAAAACTTAGTTTCTCTTGAGATTAGACATGCATGAAGGTTTATATCTTTAGAATTGACTTAGTAACTTTCTTGAGGTGAAATCCTATGAGATAGAAAAATCTAAAACGATATAGGCACTATTTTTTTAGATTAACTTTCTTAAGGTGAAATCCTAGGAGACAGAAAAATCTAAAATGATATAGGCACTATTTCTTTGGATCGTTTGAGCCTTTTTGAGCCAACCTTATAATATTAAACCCTTGAAACTATAATTTTGAACTTAAAAGCCTGTTTATCGTAATGAACCTACATTTTAAGCCACATTACCATCTTTTTAAGTTATCCTAATTTTGTGCACCCATCTTAACTAAAGTTGTCTTGGTAATCAAAATTTGAGGAAATTTTCAAAAAGATGTGCTCATGTATCACCCCAAACCCGGCCTAGACGTTATGGCCGAATTTGGCATTGTCACATTGTAGTGTTTTTTGAAAACATGAACTTAGTGAAAACCCGTTCTATATTAAACCTCTTTGTGATCTTAACAAAAAATCTTGTTGATTATACTAGTTTGTTATCATACTCTAAAACATTGTTTCAATGCAAAAGCGTTTATATTATCTTACGTGGACGTGGTGTTTTCAAAAACATTTATCTTTTGAAAATCCGCATCCTACTACTAGCAGATATGAGTTAAACTAAAATCCCAAATTAATAGTTAAAAATTTAAAGAGCCCTTATTACAAAAACAAAAACCCAACTTCAATTCATAAAAACTATAAAGTACTCAAATCGAGTTTAACCAGTAGTGTAGCCACCGCTGAGTCCTCCAATGCATCGATCTTCCTAAGGTTGGGATTACTTGTACAGTAAAAATAGAGGGGTGAGTTTACGAAAACTCAGTGTGTAATTCCCCAAATAGTCATAGAGACAGCATGCAATAGAACAAACTGGGCCTAAACCCTTCACAGTAAAGTATCAGTTGGGCTTTAGCCCATAACATTATCAGTTCGGCCTTAGCCCATAATAGTACCAGTTGGGTCTTAGCCCATAACAATATCAAAAATCAGTATAATGTATGCATAATGCATGTTACACCAACCTTGCACACCATCTCCTGTCCAACCCTGCACTCCTGTGAGGAATAAATCACCTACCCATCCTTACACTTACAAAGTTAGCACCAGTTACGCACTAAACAGTATTGTAGCAAAGCTGCCAGAAATAAAAGCGGCATAAAGCCATCAGTAGGTCCATAGTCATCTCAGGCGACCCATGCAATCTTAACAGTATAGTACAGTTCCTCCAAATTCAATAAATCCATCCCTATGCAGCATATCATAATATCATGAATGTATACAAAACGTGAATATATATATATATATATATATCAAATTGTGTAACACACCAAATTTGGCCTAGAAGTTAGGCCCAAGTCCGGTGTGTTACATTGAAGTGCTTTTAGAAAACCGTGTTTTCATTGAAAACCCTTCTTAAAGAAATTTTAAAGAAATCACCATTACGTCTATCTTTGATTAATCAGGTTATGAAAATAGTTTCCTTCAGAAAACCATATTTGCTGTAGAAGCTTTGATTGAATTCACATTTGTTGTGGAAACGTGGTTTTTGGAAAACATAAATCATTGTGTAAAACGCGCCTTAGAGCTAGCAGAATAATAATATGCAGATAAATAATCCCAAAACTTAAGAAAAATTAAATAGCAGCCTTATTACGAACCCAAAATAAATACCATAAATAAATTAAATGAAAACCAAAAGTAATGTAAAAGCAAAGTGTAACAGTATAGTGTGGCCGCCTCCAAGTCCACGTAGCACTGAATCGCCTATGCCTTGGAATTACCTGAACAGTTAAAATAAAAAGGTGAGTATACGAATACTCAGTGTGTAATCCCAGCAATAACAATATAACAGAATCAGTTTGGGCTAAAGCCCATTACAGTAATATATCACAATCAGTAGGCCTAAGCCCATTACAGTAAACAGTATAGCATGCAATCAGAATCCAAATACAGTATCAGTATGGCATGAAATCAGAATCCTACCCATCCATCCGCTACACTCCATCTCTTTCCAACCCATCACTCCATATGGGGATATAATCAACCCACCTAACCCTACACTCCTCTGTATAGCATCGATGCGGCACTATCGATAAAATATGCAGTAGAGCTGCCAGAATATTAGGCTAAAAGGCTCAGAATAATGCAGCGAAGATGCCAAAACAGTACACTTCCTCCAAATACATATATCCCATCCCCCATGCAATGCAACATACTTAATGTCATGTATTGTCATAATACAGAATATACACATATACATATATATCAGAGCATACATAATAATTCAAACATTATAAAGGGTCAAAATGGTTAATTTACCCACGAGGGGTATTTAGGTCATTGTGCCCTTAGGGGCATTTCAATCATTTGTCAGTGTGGTCCTTCATAAGTGAAGGCCTATTAGTAAGCCCATGGTCGTCTGGTGACACATACAGCCAAATAGTCCAGAGATTCGATAACGGGTTTGAAACCCATCTAGCGGGCCCACGGGCTCATTGGGCCCACTCAGCCCGTTTCGGCCCATATCTTGAAAGCGCTCATGATTACCTTTTTTCCAATGTAGGACCATAATTTGTGGGCTCAATCACTCATATGAGCGTTCGTACGCTTATATGGTCAATTTTTATAAGTACGATAACACACCTGTAATAAGAAGTGGCTATCTGCTTCCGGAATCCAAGCACCTAAAGTTACCACAATCTTATTGTTAGAAAATTTTATGGCTAAACCAAAACCACCATATGATTTACATCAAGATCAAGCCACCATCACTTACCCACAAAAGGAACGATCTCTTACAAAAGTTTGAGAGTTCGACCAACCGCCTCCTAGTAAAATCGTATTCCTATTCATAGATGATCAATTACAGTGTTACGAGATCACTACTTAACTGAAATCAATGGTCACAAAACATTCAATTAAACCACTTGACCTCTTTTGAAATACTTATTGAAATATCGAAGGATAGTATTCGGTCAACACACCACAGACCTTAGATTCGGGCTACGTTGAGGAAGAACAAGCAGTCAGAGAGTAGGTGTAACACTCCTCAAAACTTGATACCCCACGAACGACATCAAAACAAAAGAGCAAAAGTCAGTACCTAGAGACTAAACATACGATTTTAATTAAAGAAATAACTAGACGGAAAGAACAACCCTCAAACCGAAAGATTACCTTCAATAAAAATCGATAGAAAAAATCAAATAAACAAGATAGATTCGGTAACAGCAATTAAGTATTCTCAGCTAAGTACCGAAATCAATCTATAGAGAGGGATATAGAAAATAAAAGAAATCGGCTAACAAATAGTGGATGTAATTTAAAAGAAAAAATAATCAAATGGTTTAGAGAACAACAAAAATGAGCAAGAGACAAAAGGCAAGGAATGATGGTTCAGTTAGTGAAGGAGTAGAGAAAAGACTAGAGGTTGATGAAGTAACTATGGCCAAAGGTGCATTCGGCTTTGTTAAGTCAAAGAGGAGAGAAAGATCAAAAGTATAATCAGTTTTTCCGAAAATCCAAGAGAAATTAGTGAAATAACAAATGCAAAAATTCTGTCAGCAAGAAACAAAAATGGAAAGATGATCTCCTATCCCACAATTGCCGAATCAAGCTAGCCTAAACACCTAAATTTGGCAACAAAATCGCCTTTGACCGAAGGGACCAATAAGTCCCACATTCGGCCGATTCTTGCCTCAAATAAGTCCTTAATAGCTGCAAGTAATCAGCTAGCCAACAATCTCAACATTCCTTAAAAAAAATAAAAAGCATCCTAGCATTCACCACTTGGTTCAATCCACTGACAGCAGTCCTCTTTAATGACCCACCGCTTGACTCCAATCCCCGTGCAGCAAAAATTTAACCTTATTTGCTTGAGAGGGAGCTTGAACTCTAGACCTCGCCACCGAAAATGCGCCTCACCATACTATGCTTGCCACTGCGTCGTTACTTCTCTTACACTATAATACGGTCACGACTAATTATAAACCTTACTTGCTGGAGCCACGGTTTAATTCGTGAATAAAAAGAAAATTCTGCCTACAAGCAGACTCGAACTTGCGCCCCTTCAGCGTTCCTAGCACGCTACTGCCACTGCAACGCAAGCGCTCTTTGTGCTAAAATTCGGTCACAACAATTTATAACTCCTACACGCCAGCATCGCTCCCCTTTTAAAAAAAACAAACTGAACTTCATAAGGCATGGGATTCGAACCTGCTCCCTTCGAAATGCCCAACGCGTCGTTTGCCACTCTTCCACAACTCCTTTCTTGTCACGAGTCACCCTTATATAATTATAAGGTTTAACGCCAGCCTCCATGCCTTTATCCGAAAAAAAAAGAATTTATGCCATGGCTAAGATTCAAACCTTGAACTTTCTACATGCTACTAGCGCTCCTAACCACCAGACCACTTGCTTCTATTCGTCATGCTTTAATCAAAAATTATTTATAAACCCTTCCTTGTAACGCCACTTCCACTTAGTGATGAATAATAATTTTTTTCTTAAAGTCCCTTTTTGAACCCCGAACTTCTCCGACATCCCCTAGCACTCCAATTCACTTAATTAACAATCCAAATATGAAATTACAAAATATATTTCTTGACTACAAAAATTCAAATTTCTCTGATACACGAAGCCCATTTCTCTTAAGCCCAAAATCGGGGCGTTACAAATGGCATGCTCAATCGATCATACATCATATAAGGGCAAAATACTTATTTTATCAGTTTAGAGTCTAGGTATGCTTACCGATCCATCAGTAGGTCCACAGTCGTCTCGAGCGACTCATGCAACCCTAACAGTCATACGGCAAAAAATGGCCTAAAGCCTTTTAAGCGGGCCCATGTGGGCCCACAAGCCCGTGTGGCCCACAAAGCCCAAAAATGACCTTGGCTGTGTGAACAACGTAGCCGGGTCCATATCTTCCACACATCTGTGTGGTTTACCCGTGTGGGCCCACAAGCCCATTGGGCCCACGCGGCCATTTCAGCCCAACATGGCCCAAAACGACCTAAGCCCATGAATCGCTCATGGTAGCCCCTATGATCCAGTACCCATGTTTTATACGTACGGATTACCACACGAGCGAGCATACACTCGTGTAACATCTAATGTCATATTTTTTTCTAGCTTTTGCCGAATTACGATTAGAGCACTGTTTACACACTTTTTCTGCTTTTTCACCGATTACCGTCTACAGAATACTGTTACACACCTTGTTTGTGAATATGCGTACACGATCCTTTGGGCACTTTAAATCTAAATACAATTGCAAATATTCAATTAGTCGCATGTCAATTGAAATACAAGTAGCCTTAATCAACGTACTTAGTCACTTAAACCATAACCACTTACCTTGCTTCAACCACCGAATATTTATACTTAACTATTGATTAAGAGTAATTACCCGCTCCTCGGTTAATTTCTGTATTCCAATCAAAACCTCCCACTAACAGCCATTCATGTAAATAATTGATCCCTAACGAAAAACATACTTACCGAAATCATGAAACGTAGAACAAAAATAGAATTCAAAATCAGTAGAGAGGGCAGTAGAGCAAATTTGACACAGTGATGGTAAAAGAAAGATGGGATATCGGCAAGAACAGAGAGTAATAGAACATTCTAAACTTAGCAATAATCACTGACTTTCGGGAGCAATAAAAGGGAGTACAATAGTAAAAAGAAGATGAAGGAAAAAAGAAATGATTCGGCAGAGAAATCCAAACAATAATAGGCAATCAAGGAGAAGAAAACAATCTGTAATGAATCCAATTAAGAGTAATCGACACAAATAACTGGTTTTAGTCGATAAAATAGAAAAGAAGATGACGAGATAAAGGAAAAAATCAGCAGAGAAAACCTATAGGGTGCGGTGGCAGAGAAGAAAATGTATTAAACCAAAAGCCCAAAACTCTATGAAAGACCAAAAAAATGGAAAAATGAAAGGGAAGGTGCCGAATCAACCTCTACCAAATCAAGATATTGCCTCAATCCCATAATTTCCTTCAAAAAACACTCCAACCATCTCACCAAATCCATTGATCCACTCCTTAAACTCTCCTCCTATCTTTCCACCCAATAGTTTGAACTCCCTTCAAATTCCTTAGAGTTTCGGTCAAACCACAACACCTCCACAGCATCAACAACAAAATAAAACACTCCACTGCCCCAAACAAGATTCGAACCTTAGTCCTCTAGCATAGGTAACATGCCACTTACCCCCTATACCAGCAGGCCCTTTCTGTCATAAATTATCCACATTTATTTAAAAGCCTACTAACTAGAGACAAGGGTTATCCATTAAAAACAAAATTTTTGCATAAGCCAAGGCTTGAACTCAAGACTTCTCAGACTCTTCCCAAGGCACTTAACCACTAAAGCAGACATACAATTGTGTCACTTTCTTGCACACTAAACTTTTATGTGCAGCCTCCTAACTATTCCCCTACTCTAAACATAATACTTCTAGGCCCAAAAATTCGGGGTGTTACAACTCATGCTTTTAAATAAAAGGACGAAGAAAGAGCAAAGAAAAGTTTGCTCAGTCTCCAAAAAGAAAATTGTATGAGCATGAGTTAAAAATAAGTTTGGAGTGTTCCAAAGGTTCACTTAAAGAAAAAGGTTGTATTTCGAGAAATCCAAGACAAAGTTAAAAGTTAATATTTTGAAACTGAAATGTCTCATCTCTTAAAATCCCTACCTTTAACCAAGCCCCATTACAACCTTATAAAAGCCCTATTGATTTGATGATTATGTCACCTACATTAGTGGAGAGGAAGTACTAAGTTCAACATATGAAGATAATAAATAAGCCTTATGATTGTTTGCTTGATTGATAAGAAATTATGTTGAATGAATAATGTTATCTGTGGTTGTGACATACATACAAACTATGATTCATGTTGGCATATTTTGAAACTTAGTATAAAATTCTAAAAATGTTTGCATATGAATTACTTGTTAATAAAGAAGATCTATGAACATGAAGTTATTAACGCATGATTGTGGCATAAAGATTGATGTTGCTTACACAGTTAGCAATTGTGCCTTAGTAAGACCTTTTGTTGTGCATGAACATTACTCGAGACAAGCAATGATTTAAGTTTGGGGGTGTGTAAACTAAAAAATATATAGGATTTTTCCAATGTAATTTATCACCTTTTTACTTAAATTCATTGCTAAAACTAAGTAATTACTTAATTAATTAATGAAATATGTGAAAATATGAAATTAGGATATAGAAATTATTAAAATGTGATTTTATGCTTTATTATATAGTTTTCATGCATAAAATGGCTTATTTTACATTTATTTGCACATATTATATTTTTAAGACATAAAATGGGTCATGCATGATTAAATTAAATACTAAAATATAAAATTATATTTAATAATTTATTTTAAAATATTTCATTAGTAATTTAGGTTTTAATTAAGTATTTACATTTTATTCTTTGGTCTTTTAATTTATTGATTTATTTTGGACAGGTTTGATAACTTTGTTGGATTCCAAAAATCATCCAAATTGAAGACCAAGTCAACTCAATTTTGGCTACACATGGCTCCACATAAACCACTTTTTGGTTTAATTACACAAGATCCTTGCAAAGTTGAAGAAATTAGAGATTTTCCTGAAGATTTACATTTGACCGAGTCTCAATCCTGAGTTGTTATGGCATTTAAATTGCTTAAAAATCAAGTAAAATTCAACCCAAAATCCACTAATCATGGCCGGCCACTCATTGAAGAAGCTTCAAAAGGCTAAACCCTTCTATTTTTAGCAAACTCCCTTCCATTTTAAGCAAACTACTCTCCTCTCTTAACCTATAAATAAGACCCCATTTCACCATTTCTAATCAACCCTCATCCCTCATCATTCTCTTTTTTCTCTCAATTCTCTTAGCATTTTCCATTCCCTACGCCAAGCATCATCTTTTCATAGAGATTTTAGCAATTAAGCCTCTTAAAGAGCCCTTAGTTGGCCACCTTGGAGAGCCATCAGCAAAGTAGCAAACCAAAGGAATGAAGGAGACCTCGTCGGTCAGAGTCTTAGGTGATAGCCACTTTGATTTGGGTTTAACCTTTCTTTTCTTTGATTTAATCTAAAAATGTTTGTTATATGTTTTTTGTTCTTATTTACAACAATGTTAGCTTAATTTTATTTAACCTAGGATGATTGCTTTGATTAAATAATATTTATTTGATTCATGCTTATGATATTTGTACCTCAATCGGTCATGTTTTAAATTAAAATCAAGTTTGTATTTCATTCATACGTGATTGGAATGCACCTGAATTAGAGGAGCGATCCTAACCAGACGATGGCTAGTGGATACATAATTAAAATGTGCATGCTCAATTTAGATCCTAACCCTATTAAATTGCAGGTTGCATAACAACTCTAACCAAGCTCTATTATCTGCATAGTTTTTAGATTTGTGTGATTAAACTGTTTCAAACTTAACACGTCCCCATTACCTCGCACGAATTCTAAGAAGCCCTTAGTAAATAAGGATCAGTAAAATGCATATTTACTAAGTAAAGGATTCCAAAAGGACCTAATATGGTTTCCAAACTCATGAAAGATCGAGTGTCAATGGAATGTTTTTTCGAATGTTATAAAGCATGTTGATAATGAATTGAGTTCAATTAAAGTAATTGTCCTAGTTTATTTATATTATAATTGTTGCAAATTGTGTTTAATTTTGCTAAAATCTATTTCATTCATATAGTTTGCATATTTAAGATAATTTGCATTGGGAATCATTGCATTTAGTTTAATATATTTAATTTTAATCATCACTTCTCGATCATATTGTGTTTTTAAATTTACCAAGTTGTTAATATAATTTTACAATTAAGTGATTTAACACAAATACAATCCCTATGGAGGCGATAACTTGATACTTACTTATTACTTGATAACAACTGTGTACACTTGCACAAACCTATGTGTTACACTAGGTCAATATGTGTTTATTGATAAGGTTTGCAAAAACTGTTTGTTGATGATTTGAGGTTGTAATTTTTCAGCTAATTTGATGCTATTACCATTTGATGAGTTTTATGTGATTTTGGGCATGAATTGGTGAAAAGCTATATATTGAATCAGAATGGTGAACTATAGATGAAAGTTCATTATGTTAAAGTGTCAGAATGGTGAAAAGCTTCAGATTGAATCAGATGGTCTGAGTGGTATACTTAATGTTATTTCTGCTATGTTAGCACAGAGATATGTAAGAAAAGGGTATGATGCGTACCTTGTGTATTTATTTGATTCTAGAGTTTCTTAATTGAAATTAGAATTGGTTTCAGTGTTTTATGAGTATCCAGATGTGTTTCTTGAAGAGTTACCCAAGTTATCGCTGATCAGAGAGGTTGAGCTTGCCTTTAAGTTAGTGCCGAGAACATCACTGATATCGATAGCTCATTACAGAATGGCTCCTACTATGTTGAAAGAATTGAAAGCGCAGTACCTTCGGGTGCACCTGTTCTATTCGTTAAGAAAAAGGATGGATCTATGAGATTATGTATTGATTATCGTCATCTCAACAAAGTTACGATCAAGAATAAATATCCATTGTCAAATATTGATGATATGTTTGATCAGTTGAAAGGTGCAAAAATATTTTCAAAGATTGATCTTTGTTCTGGCTATTATCAGCTACAAACTAAAGATTTTGGTGTGCCAAAAACTACATTGCTGACAATGTACAAACATTATGAATTTCTTGTAATGCCTTTTGGTTTAACTAATGCACCAACTGTATTTATGGATTTGGTGAACAGAATTTTCAAACTAATTTGTGATGGTATTTATCGATTATATCTTGATTTACTCACAAGATGAGCCTGAGCATGTCAAGCATTTGAGAATTGTTTTGCAAACTTTACCCGAAAAGTAATTATTTGCCGAGTTTAGCAAATGTGAATTCTAGCTTTGGGAAGTTGGATTTTTGGAACATGTTGTATCAGTCGAAGGCATCAAAGTTGGTCCGAGCAAGATTTCAATTGTTGTTGATTGGAAACCTCCGAAAAATGTATCTGGGGTTAGAAGCTTTCTGGGACTAGCCGAGTATTACCGAAGGTTTGTTAGGGGATTATTGATGATTGATATACCAATGATGAGATTATTGCAAAAAGGCATGAAATTCAAGTGGTCTGAGAAATGCCAGTAAAGTTTCAATCAATTGAAAGCGTTGCTAATCGAGGCACTGATATTGGTTTAGCCTGAGTCAGGTAAAGAGTTCGTGATTTTCAACGATGCATCTTTAAATGGTCTAGGCTGTGTTTTGATGCAAGAAGGCAAAGTAATAGCTTACACTTCCAAACAGTTACAGATGCACGAAAAGAATTACCCGACCCACGATTTGGAGCTTGAAGCTATTGTGTTTGCGTTAAAGATTTGGCGAAAAATGTCACATCTTTACAGATCATAAAAGTTTGAAGTATTTAATGTCACAGAAAGACTTGAATCTAAGGTAGCGCAAATGGATCGAGCTATTGAAAGATTATGATTTGATCATAGATTATCATCTAGGTAAAGCAGATGTAGTTGCTAATGCTTTAAGTAGAAAGTCTCTATTTACTTTGCGAGTGTTAAATAAGTGATTGACGTTGTCTGATAATGATTTAATCTTAGCTGAGTTGAAAGCTAGACCAATGTTTTAACAATAGATTTGCGAGGCTTAGAAATGTGACGATGCATTGTTAACTAAAAGAAAACAGAGTAAGTCGACTTCTGATTCATATTTTTAGATTAGATCTAACAATTGCTTGTACTTTAGAGGCAAAATTTACGTTTCAAGAAATTCAGATCTCGTTTAGGAGATTATGTGGGAAGCTCATAGTGGTAGCTTATCCATACATCCTGGTAGTAATAAGATGTACAGCGACTTGAAACAAATGTGCTAGTGGCTGAGTATGAAACGAGAAATTTCTGAGTTTGTATCGGGATGTTTAGTATGTCAACAAGTTAAAGGCTGAACATTAGGTACCTTCTGGTTTGTTACAGCCAGTGACGATAGCAGAGTGGAAATAGGAACGTGACACCATGGATTTTGTATTGGGATTACCCTTTTCTCTGAGAAAGAAAGATGCAACTTGGGTTGTCATTGATTGTTTGACAAAATCTGCACATTTTATTCCAGTACATACAGATTATTCTCCTGAAAGGTTAGCCGAGCTATATGTTATGGAGATTGTCAGATAGTACGAGGTGCCAGTTTCCATTATTTTGGATAGAGATCTGCGGTTTACATCACGATTCTGGAGCATGTTATAGGAAACTTTAGGTACTCGGTTACATTTTAGCATTGCCTTTCATCCTCAGACAGATGGTCATTCCGAAAGAGTAATACAGGTACTTCAAGATATGCTTCGGTATTGCGTTTAGAATTTGCAGGTAATTGGGAGAAATATTTACCTCTGGTTGAGCTCGCGCACAATAACAGTTATCAATCGAGCATAAAAATGGCACCATATGAAGCTTTGTATGGTTGAAAATGCAGGAACTCTGTCGTATTAGACTGGGCTCAGTAAGAAAAAGATTTACGGGGTAGACTTGATTCAAGAAACTGAAGAAAAAGTGAAAGTAATTCGAGATAGTTTAAAAGCAGCTTCTGATCGATAGAAATCGTATGCGGATTTAAAGCATAAAGATATTGAATTTCAAGTCAGCGATAAAGTGTTCCTCAAAGTATCACCCTGGAAGAAAGTTCTACGTTTCGATCGTAAAGGAAAGCTAAGTCCACGATTTATCGGGTCGTATGAGATTATTGAAAGAATCGAGCTAGTAGTGTATCGTTTAGCTTTGCCATCGAAGTTAGAAAGGATCCATAATGTGTTTCACATATCTATCTTATGACCACCTGTAGACATTAAGATCCAGCCTGATATGTCGTATAGCGAAGAACCGATCAGAATCTTAGCTCAAGAAGTTAAAGAATTCAGAAATAAAAACATAGCTTTAATGAAAGTTCTTTGGCAGTGACACAGATAGAGGAGGTCACCTGGGAACCAAAAGGAGCTATGAGAAAACAATATCCGAACCTCTTTTCTGGTAAGATTTTTTGTGATGAAAATTCCTTTTAGAGGGAGAGTTGTAACAACCCATTTTTAGTGAAATCGAAATAATGGTTTTGGGACAACAAATATAATGTGTGAATAATTATTTTATTATTATTTTAATTTTTACGGCATGTCAGTAATATCGTATTAAAATTTCATTAAGAAATTTTACTGTTTGCATGCCTAATTCAATTAAAAGGACTATATTAAAAAAGGTGCAAAAGTAGATTTCTAGTAGCTAAAGGTATCAAATGGCTATAGAACTTTAATGTAAGAGTCCTTATGTAGTAATTAGACCATTAATGAAGTGAGTGGACATTTATGGGCATTTTATCAAGTGATTTTAATGTTAATAGTTAAGGTTAATAACGTAATTCGTAAAATTAACATAAAATAAAGGAAAGAAAGGAAAGATATCATCTTTTTTCCATCTTCATCACCGAAAATCAAAGAAAGAAAAACACCATGGGAGCTTGGTAGGTTCGGCCATGGCATTCTAGCTTGCATGTACGTTGTTTTTCTCTCGTTTTTAATGATTTCTATGTTTTTGAAATTCTTATAGCTTAATCTAGCTAACCCAAGGACTAATTTGCAAAACTATCAAAAGAATAGAGTTTTACCATGAATGTATACATGTTTTTTTTTATGTTTGATGGAAGAAAATGAACCTTTGTTGTTAGATAAACAACTTTTGTTAAGTGATTTTTGATGATTTTTCAGTTAGGGATTTAATTGAAAAATATGAAATATTCATCGTGAAAATGTGAAAAAAAATGGAATGTATGAGCTGCTAAGAGCCTATATGAAATTCGGTTAGACTTGGGTATGCATGAAATTGCATGAATTTCATTTTACGAGCTTAAGGACTAAATTGCAAAGAAATCAAAATATTATGGACAAAAGCGTAATTTTCAAAAATATGAATTTGGATTGAATTGAATAGAATGGCTATTAAATTGATTGAATTTATCCATTTAGATAAAGATAGACCTCATACGACTTTTGTAACACTCCAAACTCGACCTAGACGTTATGGCCAAATCTGAGAGGTCACATGATACTGCCTTTGCAATCGTGTTTGTCGAGAAAAAACTATATCAGTTGACCAATCTTTGTTATGTGTAAAAACATGTCCCTTTTACGCGAAAGCTTTAGAAAATATTCTATCTTAGGAAAACCCATTTATTACTGTCAAAATCCTTAGTTTTAGAAAAAGTCATTCGTTTTTAGTGAAAATCAAATTTTGGCCATACTGGTCTAAAATATAATAAATTATCGACAGTTTAAAAACCCAAATAAAAACCGAAAGTCCATAGTCCTTAAATTACATCAAGATTCCCCAAAATATTAATAATAATCCATATAATAAAGCATAGAGAAAACGTAAAACCAAAAAGAGAGTGGCAGTCGTCACCGTCGAGTCCTCCGCTGCACCGATCCATCTACTGCTGGGGTTATCTGAACAAATTAAACAAATAAGGGGTGAGTTTTCGCAAAATCAGTGTGCAATCCCCACAAACAGCATGCATACAGACATACATCAATACAGATAATTAGCCCTAAGCCCTTTACAGAAACAGTGTGGACCTTAGCCCACTCAGAAACAGAATCAGATACAATTGGGCCTTAGCTCGTACAGATAAAGCATGCATAACATATCAAAATAGCGTAATCATGCCCATCAACCCTGCACACTATCTCCGTCCAACCCTACACACCTTGTAGGGATAAAATCGACCCACCTAGCCCTACACACCAAGCATAGGGATAAAATTAACCTATCCAACCCTACACACCAAAAGCTACCGTAATGTGGCACACGTCATGAATATGCAGCATAGCTGCCAGATATCAAGCTTAGAAGCCTTGCAGATGCTTCCTTCACTTCATCAATCCCCCCAATGTAATGCAACATACATAAATGGCATGCTATAAAGTAAATAAGCATATCATACGTCAATATTCAAAACAGTACAGATTACACATGCTAGAGATAACATGTTAACACATACATCACAATATCATATCACAGAATAGGAGTCTAAGTAATGCTTACTGACCTTACACTAGGTCACAGTTGACTTGGGCGACCCGTGCAACCTTACAAAACATTTCTGAATAATAGGCCCACATGCCCATGTGGCCTACCCGTGTGGGCCTACATGCCCGTGTGGTCCACATGGCCCAAATTAGCCTTGGCCGTATGGATCACACAGCTGACCTAGAATCTCACACGCCCGTGCAGTTCACCCGTATGGGCCCACACGGCCCAAACGATAGAGCACGTGTCTCGTACACGGCCTCGTCGACCGTTACACGGTCAGGTCGTACGCTCATGTCACGCATGCACGGCCTAGTTCATCGATCACACTGCCATGTCTCGCCACACGGCCTCCACATGGGCAATCCACACACCCGTGTGGCGTCGACAGTAAGCTTTTCGGCTTTCACCAAATTTGGTTTTCTATGCAATCAGAGTACACACTTGGTTCATTTCCGTTGGCTACGCTATCTCGAGACTACCAATACCTATAATCAGAGTATTCCAACTTTTAGAATCCAAAAACGAGTCTTTAACAATTGATCCCAAAATAAAAAAAATTGACTTACTGCAACCAAATGAACACCACTTCAAAATAACTCTACGAATCGCTACTTCCAAACTCCTGAATGACTCCTAAACAATGATAAAACACCTCTTAAACCCTTTATCAAACTAGCGTTCAAGATCGATAACTAGAAACTTACATCAATTAACACGACTAAGAATCGCGAGCCGCTAATAAGAAACCAAAAATGAACCAGAGGAAAGCAAGGGAAAAATTTGTAGCAATGGAGGTAGAAGGAGGGAAAACAACAATAGAAGACGAAAAAGGGAAACAAAAGAAAAGGGAAAAAATGTCAAAAAGCTTGGAAAACTGGGAGAGAGAGAGTCGAATTTTCCACACTCAGCAACAACCAAAAACTCCAATAACTTCCACATCCCTTAATTTTCTCCATCCACTACCCACTACTCAGACTTTCAGTCAAATACAAACTCTAGCTGAACAGATAGCAAAAATAAAGCCCTCGCAACTACAGAGATTCAAACACAGGTCCTATAGCATATTAACACACCACCTAACCACCAGACTAATAGGCCCATTCTGTTATGCTTTCACACATAAATACTTATAAGCCTATTAACCAAAGATAAGGCTTGGCATTCTGTTTCTGATGTCAGCAGTCACACGACCATGGCACACGCCCATGTGTTAGGCCGTGTCCTCTACACAGTTGAGACACACGGTCGTGTCTCAGTCCATGTGTTTACTACTTGGCATTTAATTCTACCAATTCAAGGTGCAAGGGACACACAGACTAATCACATGCTCGTGGGGATAACCGTGTGTCACAAACAACCTAGACACATGCATGTGTGTCTACCCGTGTGGACAAAATAAGGCTATCTACCAAGCCTTTTTGCCACCCTAAAACAAAGTCAAACACATAACAAAGCATAACAAGTCTCAAATACTCAACCAATGGCAATAATTTGGCATTCAAACATATTCACGCAAATCAATCCAATAAAGTATATAAATACTACTCCTAGTACACATATTCATCCACAATACTTTGCACATTATAAAAACCTTCTTTGCATTTATCACTGATGAAATATTAGCCATTATCCATGGCCTTATACAAAATTATGTATGTAACACCCCTATCCCATAACCGTCGCCAGAATAGGTAAGGGGATTACCGGACTTGTAACTCAGATCAGATCAGTAAAATTTTGAACTTTACAATCACAATACAATTCTATAATCATTCATCCAATCACGCTTTAAAGCTCATATAATCATACACACACTCATTTAGGATCAAATTGAAAACATGTGAAAGATAGAGAGAACATTGAGAAAACTTTCAAGTTAGGTACACACGGCCGTGTCCCTAGCCCGTGTACACCAACAAGGTCGTGCCCTACTAGACACGCCCCACACACTCAGCCCGTGGTTGAACCTATCTAACCCTACACGGTCACTAGACACACCCGTGTGTCCAGGCCGTGGCCAACACTGTCAATTACCACACGACTACTAGACACGTCCATGTCTATGCCGTGTTCAAAATTACCTAAAACATTTAAGGTACACGGCTGAGTCACACGCCCGTTTGCTCTACCTGTGTGGCACAAGGTAGGCTTGGTTTAAGCCATTCTTGCCACCCAAAATGGGTCAATTCCTACAAGCAATACATAGCCATACTAGCCACAACATTTCATGCTCAAATACAACCATTTTATACCAAAACATTCCATAACTCCATTGCTAATTAATCAACATCACTACTTCTCATATTCATCACATATCTTACCATATAAACACTTCATATAAAACATTCAAAATGGATTAAACATTTACAAAGCAAGCCATATCTCATAGCTTGAATTAGTATCAAAACATACCATATTCATTAACAAGCTAACCATAGACATAAACTTAGTAACTAGCCTATACATGCCATGACCCTTTCAAAACAAAGATCCAAAAGTACCAAAAAGCTATTTGGATAGTGTGATGGCGATCTCCGACATGTCCGAAAGTCAAGCTAGCTTCTGAATCTATAAAACAAGGGAAAAAGTAAACGGAGTAAGCTTTAAAAGCTTAGTAAGCTCGTATAACGTGGAATTAAACTTACCGAACATTAGAGATAAGCACATAACTAATGTCAAACCAAGTCATAAACTCATATTGCCTACTCATCAATTATACACAAGTTAGTACTAATAAGACCTTGTGATCATCCATTTTCTCAATGGATCGTTCACATAACACAAGCATTTACCAAATACTTATGACATATAATTCATGTAATTCATAACATATAGTTCATATAAATCATGTAACTCATGTAACTTGTAATTCATATACTCTTTGATCAACATGTAATATGTATCGATAATTGCCCGTTGAACCTTTAAGAACATCGAGGGATACTCGGGTGATACACACACAGTGTATATTCATATAACCTGTAATCCGTCAATGCATCATGTATGCTCTTTCGAGCCTGTAACAGTAAGCCCGAAGGCCAAACATGTAATCCCGAAGGATGAATGGTAAGCCCATAGGCTGAACGGTAAGTCCGAAGACTGAACATGTAATCCCGAAGGATGAACATATAGCTCATGAGCTGTCGTGAGTCCACAACAAATGTAGGAGCTCAAACCACCCTGTAGCCCTAGTGACATGTCACTTGTATCCTACGACTTTCTACGGTTCGAACGGGACTTGGTAATCATATTGTACTTGAATAAAACATGAGTAATGCATAATATAAAGATAGGAAAATAAATGTCGGAAATTAAAATTCATAAAGTAACGACAATAAATAATAATGACATTTAGATTTTAATAATGTAATCTATTTATTAAGGTTTACGTTCGACCTAAACCACATTTTCCAATAATCAACCTACTTCTATTTGTATTATGCGATTTGTGATTAAAAGGATATTGGCCTCGTTACACTCTTATCTACTACTTCTTGAAATTTTACTTCAATTGAAAACCAGAAAAAATTATAACATAAATAGAGTTTATGTCTTTGATTTTGAAAACTGATATGAAGGTAGCCTCCATCGTTATATTATGAAGTAATTAGCATGGTATTCAATTAATTATTTTATGGCAAATTACGACACTAAATTGTGGTTATTTAATAAGAGATGATCAAGATTGTGAAATAAAAGGAAAGATATTATTATGAAAAATTAATTATTAAATCATATTTCCATGATAATCTATTTGGAAGGTAATAATATAAATATTAGGCCAGCACATATTAAATAGAATTATTAATTTAATTTATGAAATAGAAAATACGAATTGTATTTTACCCATAATAAGAGATTCAATAATATAATTTTTTTAAAGCTAATTACTATAAAAGAAACTACCGTTATGAAATTCACTTCAACTTATATTTTCTCTATAATTCACTTCAAAAAATTACAACACATTAATTACTATATTATACAGTTATCATTAATTAATTAAAAATATTATGAGATACTAGAAGTTCTATTACACTTATATGTGTGAAAACTATAAATTTAGAATACAAAGATAAGTTTAAAAATAACATATAATAAATAATGAAAGGTAAAGTTTCAAACTAATAATAACAACATATATGTAATATGTACAAAATTAAAATAAAAAATAGTTTAACTTGTGAGTAAACGAAAATTGAAATAAGTAAATACATCATATTGATAATATTAAATGCACTCAAATTATTTATTATGGTTTTATTATTTATGTATAGCATGTCAAAATTTTATCCTGTTAGTGAAAAGAAAATTTAATATTAAAAATCTATCTATTTTTCTAAAAATTAAAAATCTCTTTTTTTTCAAAATTATAAACGTGTGAATTGAATTTTTTTTTTTCATTTTACTCTCAAATTTATTTCCGACTAATGCAAAATTTATTCAAAATAAAATATGTAAGTAATAATTTTTTTCTCTAAATTAATTTGTTATGATAAATTCAATATCTTAAGTAAATAAATTTAGAATTAAAATTGAATTTTTATAAAGATTTAAAATTTTAATTCGTAAATACGAGTATTTTTTTTCCTTGTAAAAGAAAACACAAGAAACAACTAAATTAATCCATCATATGCGAGAAAGTCATTTATTCTATTGCCACAAAGACTAGCTCCGAGCTCCCCAGATGCATCAACAAACACATGCACATCTTCAATCTTATTAGAAGTCATCTTAACAATGAAATCAGCCACTTGATTTTTCTCCCTTGAACTTGCTTGATACTCAACTGATCCATAGTCTGTAATATTAGATAAATCCTTCTCACCAAACCTGAGGTTGATTTGGCCAAAGTGTTTATTATGAAAGGCATTGACCACCTCTAAATTATCAATATGAATCAAAACCTTGTTGTACCCCTGTCTTTGAAGAAGAATCCGAACATCTAAGATGCCCCAAAGCTCGGCATCAAAAACTGAGTAGTCCCGGAAATAGTGATTGAAACCAAGGATCCAATCCTCATTCAACTCGTATACCAAACCTCCATTAACAGTAAAACTTACACCTAACTTAATAGCTTTGTTTGTATGTAAGTTAATCCACTCACCTAAAAAGGTAGATTAGGAGCAATATCAAGCTGTCTTGGTGAGGCCTTCTTGTGAGCTAAATCAAATTGCTTAGCCCATGTAACACCCCTAACTCGTCTCCATTGCTAGATTAGAGTTATGGAGCACTCTGTCCCTGAATCGAGCCCTCAAGGCCCTAAAAATAGCTTTGAGGTAATTCGAGACTATTTGAAACAAAAAGAAACCTGTAACTTTCGAACAAGGGACACACAGCCGTCTCCCAGCCCGTGTCCTCACCCGTGTAACTCACGAGATGCCTCACACGCCCGTGTCCCAGGCCGTGTGCTAGGCCATGTAACTTACTGACTTGAACACTAAGAAACTCAAAAATGAAACATAGTCGTGTCGTTAAGCCGTGTGTCTCACACGGCCATGTGATAGCCCGTGTCTTAAGCCGTGTGAAGACAAAATTCACCTAAAATCAAGCCATTTCATAACCAAACTATGCATAAATATACAATCCAATTGTACACGCTTCCAAGTGACTTAAACATCATCCAAACACACCTAAAGATTGCATTTCAAATACCCTAATTCAACTAACCAATATGTCATTCAAGGCACCACAAATGCATCAAAACATCAAATATCTAAACTTGCCAATATTGCCATAATCCAAACATAATAATAACCAAGTTCAATTAATTACCATTTATAACCAAATGCAAGCCATCAAAACATACCAAAAAACCCTTAAATATAAGCATAATAAGGTAACCAAAATGACATAACTTGGTAAGGCATCAAAATGTACCAAACCAACATAGTTTTCAAAACTTATACACACCAAAAACATCATTAACACATTTATCAAAATACCATTCTGAAACCATCACAAACATACCAAAAAATCATGCTTTTCAATAACTAAAAGTGGTTAAGATGACCTTACTTCACAGCAATACAAGTCTATCATATAAACATATAAACATAAACTTCAAGACACAAGCATACTAAATCAACCATTTAATACATCCATAAGCCATCAATACAAAAGACCTATACATGTCATTATTAACCACGGCCAAAATACTTAAAAACTACCGAATGATTGCTAGATAGTGTGATAGGTCTCCTACGAGCTTCCAACCAAAACGAGCTTCCGATGATCTATAAAACAAAGGAAAACAACTATGTAAGCAACGAGTGCTTAGTAAGCCTGTATAAACTTAAAAATAACTTTCCACCTCAATAACACAATTCATAGAATAAGCATAAACCATTACCAGTGCCATGAGCTTAAAATAAGCCAATTCAAGCATCATCAATCTCACATGTTAGTAGGTTCATCAACATTACATATAAGCTCATTTATACCATAAATAGAGTTCACAAGACACATTACATATGCATTAACCTTTTCATAAATCATGCGTATTTCCATTAACTTACTTATCGATCCATTCCTTTTCTTACCCATTGAACCATCTAGAATTAAATTAGATACTCAGGAAAGCTCACACATAGTGTGCCTTTACATATAACCGTAACATTTCCTTTACATCAATGCTCACACGAGCTATGTAATGGACCAACTCACATGAGTTGTGGGTCATAATGTAAACCACACGATGTTGCTCACACAAACTATACAGAATCCGCAACAAATGCAGGACCTCAGCCATTGGTAGGTCATTCAAGACCAACACCCAAAACATGAAATCCCAAATGACATATCATTTGTATCCTAAAAATTCTTAAGGTTCAACTGAGACTCGATATCCGTCAATTCATCACAGCATTGATGCATCTGTACATTGATTAGTTCATACGAACTTACCCCAATAAATATAGTTGTAAAATGAAGCCGATGACTAATCCAACACTTAGCTTTTCCTTAATTTTGATCTGTTTGGCTCGTTTCTTAATCTAAATAATAATTTTTATTCAATTAAATCATTCGAATAACTTAACATTATCAATTCAAGCCTATAATCCATTTTAAGCTAACTTTACAAAATTACCCTTAAGATTTTAATATTTATGCAATTTAGTCCCTAAACCCGAAACTTGCAATTTCACCATTTTTTAACCATAAATCATGCTAGCCGATTTTTACCTAATCATATACCAGCCCATATTTATCCACAATTTACCTTGAATTTTACCTTTTTCATAAATCAATCTCTAAACTTCAAAATCATCAAAAATTACTTAATAAAATACTTATATTTAACAACCAAGCTTTATAATCTATCATAAAATTTCAAGAACATTATAATTTCATCCATGGTAAAATTCTAAACATTTACAAATTTAACAAATTGATCCCCATGTTAGCTAGATTAAGCTAATATGATAACAAAAACATAAAAATCATTAAAAACGAAATTAAAATCCACTTACATGCATGAAATGGAAGCTTACACGATTGTTTTTCTCCACAATAATGGATGGCTAAGCTAATTAGAGAAGATGACAAAAATTCACCTTTTGTTTTATTTAATCTTTTAACTTAATTAGTCATTTACTATATTAACCATTTAAAAACTATTAAATTACACCAAAGCCAATCCAATATCATCCACTAAATTTAAACATGGAATGATTACCATCCAAGTCCATGAATTTACCTTTACATAGCTATTAGATCCACTTAACTAATAGAATTCAACTTTTGTACCTTTTACAATTTAGTCCTTTTTAATTAATTAACTATTTAAACGTTAAAATTTCTTAACAAAATTTCAATATGACCCTAATAACACTCCATAAATATTTAATAAAATATTTATAAGATCGATTTATAGAAACGAGGTTTCGATGCCTCACTTTCTAAAATCACTTGACTTTAAAGATTTACCACTTAAACCTAATTATTCGTTCAACTAGCATAAATTGCGCATTCAAAATTTATTTTACTATTATATTTGACTTGTAAATATTAAATAATAACATTTACAAACTTACTCGTCAGATTTATAGCCCTGAAACCATAGTTTTCGACACCACTAAAAAACGGGTTGTTACAACCTAACTAACAAACGATTTAATAGTCTCATAGGAACTCTAAGATATTCCTTGAAACACAAAGAGGTTTCTATTTTTCCACATGGTCCAAGAAATTACACCAAAGAGGCTAGTCCAATTGATCCCTTCACTCGGTATCCCCAAATGATTGTATAAATTGGACTCGGTCCATTCAAACAAGTTACTAGAGAAAAAAACTAAGCTAATGATTAGCTGGCACAACACGTAACCAGACTTCTCTGGCAGTAGGACAATCCATGTGCACATGAAGAATGTCCTCAGATTCATGATTATACAATGGACAAAAGCCAACATGGCCAATATCCCTCCTTATCCACTCCATATTGGTAAGAAGACATTGTTTAAACACAAGCCATAAGAAAAGTTGAACACGTTAAAGTCCTTGAAACTTCCAAATGACTTTCCACCACCTATCCTTCGAATTCCACGTGGTTTCTCTAAGAGACCACTATGAACTTTTAAACAAAAAAGACCTAGTAGAGGTGTGAAGCCAAGGGTAAGGACGAGGAATGCTGACTATTTTTTTTTATAATATCTTCCAGCAACCAAACCCTAACCAGATCAAGATTCCACATAACCTCTTCTATTACCATATCATTAAAAGTACAATCTGAAATAAAAATACTTGTATGCAAATAGGTGATTTAACAACGGCCTTAAGTTCAGAATCTAGAGATCCTTCCAGCACCGAAAAGAGTTCCAAATTCCCAACTGGCCAAATTAAGTTTTCGTACAATAGAGGCCATACCTTAGTAAGGGCGCTCCAGAAGAAAAAACAGTTTCCTCGCACTATGCTAATAGGTAGCCACTCCTTCATCCCATACTTCGATCGAAGAACATGAACCCAAAGGGCATTATCCTTTAAGGCTAGGTTAAACCCCAAATTTAGTAAGAAAGAAGTATTTTGGTCCCCTAAGTTCCTAGAACCTAAACCTCCACAACCACGAGGTTGAAAAAAAAAGTCCTAATCAACCAAAGACATCCTTTTTCCTACCATTCATAGACCCCATATAAATTTCCTCACGATATATTCAATCTCTTCGCATACACCTTTCGGAATCTACATAGACTGCATAAAGTAACTTGGGATGGAAAGAAGTACAGATTGTAAGATAGTAACTTTGCCTGTAAAAGAAAATTGCTTAGCATCCCAACTACTCAGCTTACTTTAAACCTTCTCCACCACAAACCCCAATGTACCACAAGTTACCTTGTCATAGAAGAGAAGGACTCCCATATATGTTCCAATTATGAACTCTTTGGATATGGTGCCCAAGTGTAGTATTTGCATCAATATACACTTGTAATTATTTTCTAGTAGATTGGTTAATAAAAAAAATCCATTAATTACATTAATATACTTTGTATAATTGTCCTCACATGATTTTTGCATGCAAAGCAAAGTGGAAGAAAGTGTTGCACATTGGTTGTTTAAATGTTTAACTAATACTAAGCGGTATTACGTGGTCGAATCATAGTATAGAAAGACAGCTTGTATTAATAGACAAACCTAAACATATCATTAGTTTAATTGGAAATGAGCAAACCGATTGAATGACTAATATGTTGTCTATCAAGTCCAATTGGGAAGATGCCTTATCTTGGGCATCAGAGCGGATGACTCCCAAAAGATAAAGACATAGATGTGACTGACTGGACTCGACCCAAAAAATGAGCTTAAAATTTTGCCAAGCTCTACTCAGCCCGCCTGTATTAATTTTTTTATTTTTTATATAATTTTTTAAAAATATATAATACATCAAAAATACTAAAAAAATTAAAATAAATGTTTCCCAAAAAATTAAAAATAATTTTTTGAAAAAATATGTACACTTAAATAACACTAAGATATGTGCAACTTAACAAGCAAATACCTTTAAAATAATAACAAGATTAACAATAAAACAAGAGTTATACAATATCCAAATAATAACAATAAAATAGTAACAACATAATTGTGAAATAGTAACAAAATAGTGAAAAAAAAGAAGAAAAATAGAACCAAATTAATAAAAAATAGAAAAAAATTATTTTTTTATTTTGCATATTCAGGTCGGGTCGAGCCAAAAAAGCCTTACCCGAGGACCGGCCCGTTTCCTAAACGTGCCTTTTTTTTGCCCAAGCCCATTTTTTGGAACTATATTTTTACTCAAACCTTCCCAATTTTTGGGCCGGCCTTCAGACCAAGCCAGCTGGCCAGCCCATGGACTGGTCTACTAATAATACATTGAACAGGACCCAAGTACAATAGATCTTGAATCTGTTTATGAATTTTTTTCACTTGTGACATTCATAGTATGGCATACATAAATCTTGAGTGGATGCCGGACTATGTATGTGTGACTCGTACACTTTAATGTAAGTAAAAGCCTGACTTCAAATAGATAAGGAACTGAAAGCTAGTGCGAAGGGTATACGACTTCTATAGTATATAGTGTCATTCACAATAGTGGAATTCGTAGCCCAAAACATGGGTAAATGATATCCTCTCATTGGCATTACATGATTGATGAAAAGTACAGTGGCCACGGGTCATCCGTCTTTATAATGGATGACTTGATCACTATTTGATAGTGATTGAGTTTTCATGAAGGAAGATGTAATGATTACCATGAGATAGAATAGAATCATATTGGTAGAATAAATACTATCCCAAAAAGATCAATGATATCCTATGAGGATAACACACTTATGACAAGGTCATTAAACGAGCACTTAGTAGTTGCTTTTGTAATGGTATGTCGTTGAGGAGAGCTTAGTCATGAGACTATTGTGGAATGACTTCGTGACTAAATGATTTTATAATTAATAGGTGAAAAGGCGAAACTTAATTATAAATCATTTAAGCCTCAACTACATATGTCCAATTATTCCCTTCGCTAGTTCGTTGAAACCAAAAATGAATTACGTGTTTGAATAGAAATGAACGGAATAAAAAAAGAGAAATGGGAAATATTCAGGAATGATTATGGTTTTCTCCGAAATGGCGAAATGGAATCATTTAGAAATGAATGTAGGTTTCCAAAAATGGAAATGGAAACTTGCAATCCTATATAGGATTACTTAAAAAAGATGGGAAAATGAGTTTATATTTTTGGCCTATTTTGAAGCCCGAAAATGAAAATAAATTATTCGGTCATCGTGAACATGTTAAGTTATGACATATTGATAAAAATTTCTCGAAGTTTTACTAAAGATAAAATTGTCAAAATTTTACTGAGGTAAAATTGGGGCGAGAAAATTATTTAATATGTAGATATTAAAGCTTATTTTGGGAAATAGAAAAGTTGAATCGGGTTGGATCATATTATAGAGTACTGGGTCAAAAGGCATAGGAAGTACTCGTAATTTCGATGTGAGAGAGGCCCAAAACCCCTCATCTAAGGAGGTGTGTCAACAAAATCCAAGTATCATTAACTAGGGTTGTCGCCCCTATATCCTAGATAAACTAAGATATTATTTTTATAGTAGAAATAAGCTTCAACAACTCTACAATGGTTCTATCTTCGCTTCCTGTAAATAGATAGCACCGGTAAAGCTATTTATACAACTTTTGAGAGATTGTTATTCTGCCGAAAAATAGAGAGAATTTATTCACAACTTATAAACATATTTTTCAGAATAACAATATTACCGGTTTCTATTAAAGAAAAGAGATTTTTCATCTCCACCCCAAAGGGAAAACTTTTTCTAGTTCTATGTTTCAATTTAATTGGTTCAAGCCCACACTCGAAGTAATTCGTGGTACAAGAATAGTGAAGAAAATCATTTGGTTGAAAGCCAGAAAACATCAAAGATCAACTTATTTAAAAATACGAGTATGATTTCGGTCTAAGGTTTATTGCTATAAATATCACAAACCGAGTTGGTTTTCAAAATTTTTATTTTTCATTATGCAAGAAAATCATTTTCAAATCGAGCTTTTTTCAACAATTGGTATCAAAGCCAAGTTGTGCTATGTTATGGTGTAAATCGAGATCGAATCTCTCTTCATCTTATTTGATTAATATTTGATAAGATGTGACATTTTTCTAATTTTTTTCACAAAAAGACCTGAAAGGTCAAACTCAATTAATATAATCATTAATTACAAAATCATGGATTTTTATAGGGCAATCCATACCAAAAACCAAATTACAATCATTAGTACTGAAATATTTGCACAAGAAGTTCGCAACCTTATTACAATTTCGGTTGACCCAATTAACAACCGCATTATTAAACATATCCATGGTTTTAAAAGATTCATTAATGCAATAGCCCATAATTATAATATCCTCCCTATGCTTCGTAATCTTGTTTAGAGGCTGGCACAATCAGTTTTGAAGATGGCATTTGCAATGTTCAGTGATCCCGCAATTTTAAGGCTCTCATCAAAAGCATAAAGCTCAACCCAAGCAGTCGTCCTCTGCTCATCTTTATAACCATAGCCCCCACCAATAACAAAACCATTGGAGTCATGAACAATCACACCAAACCCAGTTTTATCGTTTGAAACAGTAGCATCAAAGTTTATCTTCACTGTATTGCTTAAAGGTTTCTCCCATTTCTTAGGAGCCTGGGTTAGAGGTAACATCAGTTTGTTAACCATGTTGTGTATCTAAAAATCCTGGCTAAGTGCTTTAGCCCTATCCCAAATGACTCAAGATGCTTCCTCCTTACCACAAAAAATATAGTTATTACAATTGTTCAAACTATTCCACAACGTAGTAATAAAATAAGCCATGGATTTCTTATCTAGTAATCGCATGGCATCTTCCAGTCAATGCAGCAGGAGTAGTCTTTGTTGAGAAGCCTACAATCAAGGCCCCCAAAAGGTAATAATGGCACGAGCAGTTGGACAATCTTTAAAGGTGTGAACAAGGGTTTCAACACTTGCACATACCTAGGGCAGTCCCTACTAACATTCTGTTGAATAAAGTATATCCCATATCCCATACGCTAGGCCAAAACCTAAATTTTTGGAAGGATTTTTATCTTCCAAAAGAATATATGAGGGCCCAGACCCACCTGCTTAAGGAGAAGCCACGAATATGTCGACTTTGAGGTGTAGCAGCCATAAAGGTTATGGAACCAAACCATCCTGTCGTACGGGCCATTGGAGAGAATAGGTAACTTACAGATATGCTCCTCCATACTACAACCATAAATTTTATGCACCCTATTTTTGTTCCAACTCGTACAATCATTAACCCATAACTCATGCACTTTTCTTTCATGAAGATCCGGACTAGTGCAGCACAGCGAGTCACTATTTAAGCCTTCAAAGCCTCAGTTGTCTTTATGAATATCAATATTGTTCCATCACCAGCCTGCAAACCAAAACCATTTTGGAGTGCTTTAGCAACAGTAGCAATAGTGTTCCACGTGTAAGTTGATTTGTCCTCTTTTTTGGGATGGAAGAGGTCACCTTTAGGGAAATATTTCGAGCTAAGAACTTGACAACACAACGTGTCTTTGATCGTGGGGAGCCTCCAAACCTACTTTCCAAAGAGAATGATGTTAAAGAGACGTAGGTCTCTAAAGCCAAGCCCTCCCATGCCCTTGAGGAGGCAAACTTTATCCCATGCAAGCATAGCCTAACCGCACCCTTTTTCTTTGCATGCCCACCACATCCAACAGATTTTTTATTGTATCCCTTTAAGAGTACCCCTAGGATCAAGGAAAACAGAGAGTGCATAAGTCAGAAGTGATTGTAGAATGGATTTAATAAAAATTTCTTTACCACCATAAGAGATGAGCCTCTTAGACCAGCTATTAATCCTGCATGAGAAGCGATTAAGAATGCTATTAAAAGCCATAGATTTTTCTTTCCAATGTAAAGGGTTAAACCAAGATAGTTATCCAAATTGTCAACCTCTCTCATGCGAAGCACATCACCATAAAGTTGTCGTTGGTCCATAGGAGTATTTGGGCTAAAGAACATCATTGACTTATCAAGGTTAATTTTTTGACCCAAAACTTGCACAAACTCCCTAAGGATTTTCATAAAGGAATCAAGTTCCCCTTTTTTGTTCTTTATAAAAAGGAGGAGGGCATCACCGGCAAAAAATAAATGATTAATGCGAGGGCCATTTTCACTAGCCTGAATGCCACGAATAAGGCCAGCACTTTGTGCATTTAGAACCATTCTTGAGAACGCCTCAATGCAAAACAAAAATAGGTAAGGGGAGAAGGGGTCCCCTTGTCGAAGACCTCCCTCGGGAGCAATAACCTCTGAAAGAACCATATTACACTTAACCACATATTTCACTGACCGAACACAGCCCATTATTTTGGCAACCTAAGCTTCCTCAAAGCCAAACTTTTTTATAACTTTCTCGAGAAAATGCCACTCAACACGGTCATAAGCTTTGCTCATATCGAGCTTTATGAAGAAACCTTTATTCAGGCCATTTTTCGAGCTCTGAAGGTAGTGCATTAGTTCATGGGCAACAAGGATGTTGGCATGAATCATACGACCCGGGACGAAGGCACTTTGATTCTAACTAATGCAAAGTGGAAGGGCAGCCTTCAGACGATTTGCTAAAACCTTAAAAATAATTTTGTAAATCACCTTGCATAAGCTAATAGGACGAAAGTTAGTCATGTACATAGGATCTTTAATATTAGGGATAAGGATGATAATTGTGTCATTAATACATGAGATATCCTTGTTTCCATCTAAAACATCATGACAAAGGTTAAGAACAACTTTACCTACCACCTCCCAGTTCTCTTTAGAGAAAATACTTGAAAGGTCATCAATTCTTGAGGCCTTGCGAGGATCTATTTGATTGAAAGCTTCAAGGATCTCCTCACCCGTGAAGTGCTTAGCCAACATATTGTTCATATCCTAAGTGACACTTTTCTGAATGTAGCTCATATTGATCTCATCATTAGAGGAAACAGTCGACTTAAACAGATTATGGAAGTAATCCCCTACAACCTTGCAAATATTATCAATATCTTGCATCCAAATACCATTAGAATTATTTAATCTTTCAATTTTACTTTTCTTTAATCTGCTGGTTACCAGAAAATGAAAAAAGCGGGCATTTCTATCCCCTTCTTTGAGCCATCGAATACACAATCTTTACACCCAATAACTCTCCTCTTTGACATAAAGGTGCCCAGCTTGAGAAGAGCAGCTTTCAACCTTTTAGCATTTGACTCCTCATAAATGCCATCAATAAGCTTGTCGATCCTCGTAACCAACCTACAAATACGGTTTATCATCTTTATGTACCAATCATGTTGCCAAGAGCCAAGCTCCTCGCGCACCTTCTCAATTTTTTCAATGATATTAGTACCACTTCTGGCCCAAGCTTTTTTTATAATGTCTTTGGCAACACTCTCTTTCACCCAACACACATCGAACTTAAAGAAAAGTCTCACATCTTTGATGTCCTCTCTAGGTTTTTGACCTATAGTATCCATCAAGACAACATCATGGTTAGGTTTGCTTGTCTTACCACGTTTGTCACAATGAAAGGAAATTTATTAATAGCATTAGCAGAAATAAGAAATCTATCCAACCTCTCTTTAACCATGTTATTACGCTTACGGTTATTAACCCACGTGAACCAACCCTTGTCAGTTTTGATGTCCATAAGAGTTAGCTCCTCCAATACATCTCTCAACTCATCCATGGTTGCCCTTAGCTTCCTACGACCACTTACTTTTTCAGCTCCATTGACAATGGCATTGAAGTCACCACCCACGATTCAGTCCTTCCTCACTAATCTTCCCACCATTCTAAGTATATCCCAAGACCAGCTTCTAAGATTCGAATCAGCATGACTGTACAACCCCATAAACCTAATATTATTCTAGCATTCCATGCAAACAATCGAATCAATATGATGGTTGGAGTAGTTTTGTATAGACACGTCAACACTATCTTTCCATAGTATCGCCAAACCTCCTTTACGACCCTCCAAACTCACCGCCAAGCATCCAGCCATCCTACACATGTTTCAAATGCGAATAAAGTTATTAGAATGCATTTTTGTTTCACAAAGAAAGACAACATCGAGGTTATTAGCAACGAGGAGTTGCTTAAGTTCCCGAACTATCGCAGGGTTCCCAAGCCCATAACAGTTCTAGCAAAAAAAACTTCATTGCTCTTGGCGGAGCTGGTCACCAACCATCACCTTGTAAGGTGAAAGACTGTCCACTAATTTCTTTCAAACTAATCTGGTGGGACTCTCCTCGTTGTTCTCCCCATTGCACCCTTTTGTTCTTTTTATTTTGCATTTCATTCTACCTCCTCCATCACGTGTTGATTTTGTTGGCGTTTCTCTATAGGGGATCCTGATTTTGATTCCTCTTCCCCTCCTCTAGCCTTTTCTCTTCCCTTCATCGATGTGAAATCATTTTCATCCACATTCCCAGTTTCATTATCATTGTTTTCTTCACTCGAATTTATCTTCTTTTCCAGTATTTCGATCCCATTTCTCCATTTTACTCTATTTTGGGTTGACCCTCCTAGTTGAGCTCTAAGTCAGCTCTCATATTAAAAGTTAAGGTTATTTGTCTCAAGATGTTCTCCATTTCTAGAGCATTTTTGGGTAGTGTGTCTAATAAGGCTGCATATATAACAAAAAGTAGGTAGCCTTTCATACTTGATGGCACAAACCGTCTCGGTTCCATCACTCCCCACCAAATGAACAACTCTTTGAAAGGGTCTTAAGATATCTATTTTGACCTTTATCCTTATGTAGTCAATCCAACTCCCATCTCTATCTCTCCAGTCAATACCCACAACCTCCCCTATTGCTTTTCCCACATCAATAGCAACCTATCTATCCATTTGCTCAAAGGGGATATTGTAGATCATTATCCAAAAAGGCATAATATTAAACACATAACCGTCTAGTACTTGACCCTTAACAAATGGAAGCAACGCAAATAGACATTGATTAAAGAGCCATGGGATCAAATTTAGAATTCTCGTTCTGTCATCAATGTTACCAAATTTCACAAGTATCACTCCATCATTTAAAGCCACAAAACTAACTTCTTCCTTAATGAACTATCAGGATTTGATAACACGGTACATAGCTTCTCTGTTGACTTTTTCTTCAGACATAATCTTTCCAATAGCCCACGCCTCACACCCCTGTGTGTTTGCTAGCTTCTTATTCTTGTTGATCACCATTTTTTATTCTTCTTTAGAGAAGTTTAGTCTTTCCAGCAGCTCATTTATATCCTTAGCCATTCTTGAAAATAGAGAATCACCAAGAAAAAACACTTCATCGGGAACCCAGACAGACCCAAGACCTTCACCGCCATTAAACCAAGAAGACAACAATAAAAACCACAAAGAGAGAGAAGAAATAGCAAGAAATCTGAAAAACCAAAACAAGAAAGACATATAAAAAGATAAATCAGCCAAAAACCAATCAATATAAAAACCTATGAAACAAGATGAAAAAACGTCGCATAAAAAACTACGAGAGATCGCGTAGGAAAAGCCTACGATGTGATTTACAAGACAAACCCACATAGAAGAAAACCCAAAAACTCTAAGATAAAGAAAGCTAAAACAATCAAAATAGGAAAATCGTTTATCTATTTTAAAGAGAAAACAAAAAAAAAAAAAAAGAGGAACGCTGCCAGAAACCCTAAGAGTAAAGACTACGTGCAAGATAAAAGAAGATATAGGCATAAAACAATGATAAGAAACCTTAACATAATAAATGAAGATTATGGAAACCTAAGAAAAGACTCTTGCATGCGAAAACTTGTAGAAAAGTCAACGTAACTGGTTGCGAAAGCATGTAGAAGTACGGAAACCATGCGAGAAAAAGTAAAATCATGCAAGAAAGTGTAAAAAAAGTAAGAAAAGAAATAAAGTACAAAAGAAGACGATAAAATCATTGATCAAGAAGACCATCATTCCCCAAGGCACCCCCAACGCAAAGTGGACGCTGCTTCTCCTTCCACGTTGAGAGCCACCGTACAAGCCTCGAGAATTTCACCAATGATAGTAAGGATGCACAAACCAACATCCACACTGTCCGATTATTCTAATAAAAGAACAAATATGGACACCAAAAGCCAAAAAAGTAAGAAAGAAAATCACACAAATCTTAGAGCAAATTCCTATGCGTGCGCTTGCTACCACTACCAGGCTACCAAGTGACGCTTAGGCATTCTTGTAATTGTAACACCCTTTATCCATATCCGTCATCGGAATAAGATACGAGGCATTACTAAAATTTACAGAACTATTTTCTATTTAAACCGAGTCAATTACTATTCATTTACTGAATGTATCATAACATTCCTTATTTGGGTTCTCGAAGCCCATATTATGTATCGGGACTAATCTGAGATTAAATTGAGACCATAGGGAATTTTTTGTAAAATCCCAAAATCTTTCTCCATTTTAGGCCTCACACTCCCGTGTGGCTAAGGGACCCGCCAGTCTAGTTCATGCCGTGTAGCCAACACACCCATGTGCCTTACGTCATTCTAGGTCGTGTGGCATCACGCGCCCATATCCTTAGCCCATGTGGAAACCTGGAGCATTCTGACTTCGAAAACATGAACAATTGATTTCCACACGGCCAAGGCACATGCCGGTTTTTCCTGGTCGTGTATCGAATTTTTAGATTCAAATTAGGTGCAGGATCCACACGGTCATATCACACGCCCGTATATCCAAGCTGTGTTCTTCACACGAGCAAGGCACACACCCGTGTGGGAGCCCGTGTACTCAATTTTGGGCATTCTATTTTACAATTTTTTTGATGCAGGGGACACACGTCATTAACACACGCCCATATGGCAGACCGTGTGTCACACACAGCCTAGACACACGCTCGTATGTCTACCCATGTGGGCAAAAACTAGTCTATTTTCCAAGCCCCATTTCTTACCCATTTACATCCAAACTTGTACCAAACCAATCCAATGCCAACCAAGCAATTTCAATACATTTCCAAGCCATATTAAAGCCATTTGATCACATAAGCAAACCATAATTTACTTGTTATATATATACCTAAAAGTTATATTAACTCTAGCCATACCAATAGCTAGGTTACAATCATCCATTTCATTAACAAAACTAATAGGTTAGCCTATACATGCCATTCATTCAAAATAAACATCTTCATATACCCAAAATGCAGAGCCTGATAGTGTGATGTGTCTCTGACCAATTCTGACCTCCAAGCTCTTAAGTACTACAAAACAGGGGAAAAGAAAATGGGGTAAGCACTTAGTGCTTAGTAAGTTCATGCAACAAAAATTTAACTTACCATTCACATATTCAACTTTTAGCAATACAAATACACATCTATTTCAAATAATTATTTACCTATTACATACAAACTCAACCAAGGCATTAGTCAAGTATTCAACATATAATTTCAATACAAAAGTAAATGATTGATGAGCTCATCAATTCCATGTTTTCCATTTCCCTTATTATTCCTTATATTTATCCCGTTGAATTTCTCGAAATTTCGTTGGATTTTCAAGGGTACACTTTTAGTGTACAAGTACAGGTCCGTCAATTCATATTCATGTGCGCACATATTCTTTTCAGAAAGCACACTCCCACGAACATCATTCCTTACAGTAGGATTACCAGTCCAAGCTAAATCCCCTGTAACATATTCTCAAAGAGTATTGTCAGGATTACCAGTCCAGGCTAAATCCCCTACAATGACAATTTCTCTAATGAGCTTAATTTGAATTACCCGTCCGGGCTAAATCCATTTCACATATATTCTTTGGAAGGGCTAATATTAGGATCACCCATCTGAGCTAGATCCCTTTTTGCCGTCAACTCCTTTTTCAGTGATCCATCGAAATCTATTCCATTCAACTGGGATTTATTTTCCCTTTATCGAGAATTATCAATATTTTCACCAATTATCATACAATAAGCATTCAAATCACATTCACATCTAATAAAACAACCATTTCAATTATTTAAGAATACAATTCAAGTCATATGAACTTATCTCGTCAATCTTTCGCGTTTGTAAAATTTTAGGGATCATTCGGAAACTTTTTCCTTCCCTCGTTTATCTTCAATTTCTTGATTTATAATATAAATTTTTCCATTTATCAGCATCTAATCTTAATCTAATTCATTTCACAATTTATAGATCTCAATTTTCAAAATTACATATTTACCCTAAATTTTTACAGTTTTTACAATTTAGTCCCTACTCAATTAACCCCCCAAATAAGCTGATTTTTCTTAATTAACACTTTATCCTATCATTTTAAACTACTTCACAACCTTTAGTAATCAGAATTTCAACATTAAATCTTAATTTCAAACTTTTTTCACAATTAGGTCTTAAAAATCAATTTCTACAAAAAAAATTAGTAAATCCATCATTTAATAAAATTAAAACTTCAAATCCATGTTTATTCATCATAAAATTCCAGAAATTAATCATGGTAACTTTCAATTTCATCCATAAAATCAAAAACTAATGAATTTAATAATAGAACCTAGTTGTAAAAGTCTTAAAAACACAAAAATTACAAGAAAAAGGCAAGAATTAACTCACTTGATGCAAAATTTATGAAATACCAGCTTAAAGAACCCCTTCTATAGCATTTTGGCTGATAAGAATGAAGAAGAATCAAAAGAAATCTAGATATTTCCACTTTAGTCCAATCTTTATTTAGTTAATTATGCAATATTCTAATTTTGCCCATAAATCATCAATTTTCTTGCTGATTTCATGCCCTTGTCGTCCAGCCCAAATAAATTTTGGGTCTAATTGCCTTTTAAACCCTTTCTCATTAGACACTTAAGCTATTTAATCATTCTAGCAACTTTTACACCCTTTTCAATTTAGTCCTTTCGTTTAATTGAGTACCCAAACGTTAAATTTTTCTAACAAAATTTTAATACCACATTACTAACATTTCATAAATATTTATATTTTTTACTTGGTTTTACTAGATCGAGGTCTTGATACCTCGTTTTTACCCAATTTCTTCAATAATTTCTTTTTTCCAATTAACCACTAAATCGGTAAAATTTTTCTATCGATATTTTCATACAACTTTCCTATCATATCAATACTCATGCAATAATATTAAAATAAATTTTCTTTTTAAATCGGATTTGTGGTTACGAAACCACTATTTTGATAGCCCTAAATTTAAGCCATTACAGTAATTATTTGCTTTTTTAGGGGAATATATATGAATGAACGCAATATTATATATATGTTCTATAATTATTATTTTTTGCCAAGGTTGTGGTTTTATCCAATTTTATTTTATTACCCATATCTTTATATATCTATTTAATAATTATTTATGATATAATTGTGATATATATGTATGAGATAATCCACAGTTGATTTATTAAAGATAAGAAGTGTGGTAATGACAAAATACATATGTTGTATTATTCCATTCAGTTCCTTAGGTTATTTGATTACTATGAGAAGTGTGGCAATGAGAAGGTGCATGGCTAGGATTGGATTTGGTAAGGAAAGACTTGATTTTTAAATGCTCAAATAATACTCACCTCCCTTTCCTAGGAACCTACTCGGTGTACTGTTCATCTTCATTTCTTAGGTTTTTTTCCTTAAAAGAAAAACTATGGAGAATCAAATTTGTTTGATTGACTCTTGTGAATAATTGAATGTGAATATAATAAAATTGGTATAGCATGTCATGCATACATAAGATAAGCATGTCATATAGTTTAGAAAAGAATGTCACATGTACTTTTCATACATATATTGATCATATATAATTGAAACCGAAAATTAAAAACCTTGCATGTTTTTTTTAAAAATATTGAGTGGGAGAAGGTCCCTAAAGACCTACGGCCTCCATCAATGGTCTTTTATGATGGCATGAAATGGACCTACCCTAAGGTAGACATTGTCATATAGATTTCACTGAAGAGACTTCCTAAGAGTAAGCAAAATTTTCTTATGATCATATAATAGTTAGACTGGCCTATAACACCCTTTACCCGAGACCGTTGCCGAAGTCAAGCACGAGGCTTTACTAGACTTATCTTACTAGTTCGGAGCATAAAATTTTACTTTTAAAATTAATCCGCTCACATTCATCCAATATATCCCTAAAAAGGGCCCTCGAGGCCCTAAAACATGCAATTGAAACGGTTCGGGACCAAACCAATAACATTAAAAATTTTCCAATTACTTACACAAATCAAAACAATTTATTTTACTATTCATAATAAAATTGTCCACCTGCGTAACAGTCACTAAATTAATTATAACTCGAGTTACAAAACTCAAAATTTAAATCCGTAAATTTTCCCTGAAACTAGACTCATATATCTTCTTACCATCATTTTTCCAGAATTTTGGGTGTGACTAATTAGTACAGTTTATTAGTTAAATTCTCCCCTATTTTGCAATCTAGCGAACCTGACCTCTCTTAACTGAAAATCAATTATCTCATTATACAGAATTAGAATAATGTTTCTATTTGTTTCTAATGAAAATAGACTCACTAAGGAATCTATACATATAAATTATGACTTAGAATTCTTTTTGTACAATTTTTAGTGAAATTATAAAATCAGAATAAGGGATCACAAAGTCATTCTAAACTAGTCTCGCAAGAATTTAAATATCTCTGAATATAGACTTCCTTTGCTTGCTTTATTTCTTTCCTATGAAAATAGACTCAATAAGCTTTAATACTATATCTCATTCACCATTTAATTCTATTTCTAAAATTTTTAGTGATTTTTCAAAATTACATCACTACTGTTGTCCCAAAACTGTTTCATAACCAACTTTTACTCTTTCATAATTTCTTTGCATTCAACCTCATTTAGGCATACATAACATCAACACATGTTCCTATTTAGCCAAATCATAAGGACATACACACAAAATGGCCAAGTCCCTATACATGCCATAACTGAAAACGTTTCAATGAAAATACCCAATTGGTAACTTGATAGTCGAAAGTGTGAAGCGATCTCCGACGACCTCCAACCCAAGCTTGTTTGATAAAACTTTGGAACAGGGAAAAGGAAAGAGGTAAGCTTATAAAGCTTAGTAAGTTCACATGTAAAATAATAGGCATTAGTAATGAATTTAGCTTATTATTAAGCTTTCATAATTTGCATAAATAACGTTAAGTTCTTACTTTCCCATCTTACTCATTGGTAACCTTACCAAAGGCTCAGAATAATAAAAGAAATACCTTACTTAATAGCTTGCTTATGTACCTACAACATCTCACTTAAGACATTAATACTCTTTCATAATATATAGGCATATTGCCAATCATGTCATAAAGCGTCATAAGTATAACTGAAAACTTATAACTTACTTAATACTTGAATATACTCATTAAAATACTTTTAATATCATCAAATAACAAAATATTTATTTTACTTCTCCACCTACTCTTTAACTTTCCTGTTTATCATTCCTTTACCTGAACTTTCTTGTAACATAGCTTGTATATTAGCCCAATGAACCGTTTGGAATACTCAGGATACTTGGGTTTTCCTGCCTGATAATAGCCTGCCAATGCCATGCCCTAGGCATGGTCTTACATGGGATGTTCCCTTTCTTGCCAAAGTCATATATCTGATATGGACTTCCATGGGATGTTCCTCAACTATCTCAACCTGCCAATGCCATATGTCTGATATGGACTTACATGGGTTGTTCCTCAATTGTTTCAACCCAAAAGGTCATGACATTCCGTATCCCATAGATTCCTAAGGTTCAAACGGGTTTTCTAATACTTTTTCTCTATTACCTCATCTTTGATTCAACTTGAAATATTCTCATAAAATAAATGTAAATATGCTGGAAATTAACAACATTAATATAAAATATCAAAACATTACATTTATTTACCGTAAACTTACATACTTACATTCTCAATCTCATCATATCCTCAATTTATCTTACTTTCCTCAAATTATGCTATTCAATACTTTCTTGTTCTTATACAGAGCCACATTAACACTATGGTCTTATATGTAAACTTATTCGAATTCTCACTTTTAATGTTGAATCATTATCGAACATTTTTCAATTATTATCATTATATTCAAAAATCAATACTAAAACATTTATAACTAATATATCAATTAAGCATTCAAACATGCTTAATTAAATGCTTATTAAATGCATGAACTTACCTCGATACCAATACGGCCATTTTGACCAACTTTCCCGATTTTCGATTTTTTTCCCGTTCTAAGTCCAAATCTCATTTTTCGGGATCTAAAACATCATATTTCACTTATTTAATCAATGTACTAATCATTTCAGACCAAAAACATATTTTTACAAAATTTATATTTTTTCCCCTAAACTTTTGCATATTTACACTTTTGCCCCAAAGCTCGAAAATAATTTGTTATTCAATTTCTTTGCATTTTAGGCGTAACTGAACCATTTCATAAATATGGCAGCCCACAATTCTCATTAAAACGCACACTTATGACCAATTTTATAACTTTTACGATTTAGTCCTTTCGGACGTTTTCGTCAAAAATCACTTGGTAAAAACCGTTTCTCTAACCATAAACATGCATAATCTACCATAATTTCTCAAAATGCACAATTATTCAACATAGGTAAATTTTTGAAATCAAACCCTAGCTCAAATAAATGGTAGAAATAGAAAAATCATGTTACCGGGATTTCAAAAACGTAAAAATCATTAAAAACGGGGCTAGAACGGACTTACAATCGAGCTTGGAATCTTGAAAAACCCTAGCCATGGTTTCTCCAGGCTATATTCAGCCATGAGGAAGAAGATGAGCAAATTTTTGCTTCATTTTCCCTTTTTAATTCTTTTAAATTACTAAATGACCAAAATGCCTTTAAAGACTTTTCTTTCAAATTTGTCTTATTCATGCCCATTTTTGTCCAACAATTTAACCAATGGTCTAATTACTATTTAAGGACCTTCAATTTAAAACTTCATAACAATTGGACACTTCTAACATATGGAACTCAACTTTTGCACTATTTACAATTTAGTCCTTTTGACTAAATTGAGTGCCCAAACGTCAAAATTTTCAAACGAAATTTTCACGAAATCTTTCTGTGAAATTTTAGATCATAAAAATATAATAAAATAATATTTTTCTTTTCAAATTTGTGGCTTCAAAACCATTGTTCCGACTAGGCCCAAAATCAGGATGTTACATGGCCCATCTGGTAGATATTATCATGCGATACATTAAAAGATTCTATCTTCAAAGAGGAAAAATAATCATAGCATGCTACTTTATGAGATTGTCCCAAGATGACTCATTTGTGGTGCATGATGTAATAGGTATTGAGTGTAACGGCCCAAAACTGGGCCTAGTCGGAATAGTGATTTCGAAATCACTTCCTGATGGTTAAGAAAATTATTTTTTTATCAATAAATTATGTGTTTTAGTATTTTTATAAGTATGCATGAAAAATTTGGTGAATTAATTTACGCGATTGAAGGTTTAATCGTGAAAAAGGACTAAATCGCATAAAGAGTAAAAGTTGCAAATTGCTAGAATTGAGTGAAATAGTTAGAGAAATGAAATGTGGGGGTTTTATAATGCAATTAATCCCCTTTAAAGGAGGCATGGCCGGGCAAGAAGAGTGGTAAGGGACAAAATTGAAGAATAGTCAATGGCCTAGTTAGATTAGGTAATTTAAAATGATGAAATAATACCTAGTTGCCTAGCCTTCTCTTCCTTCTCATTTTAGTCTCTCTTTGCCTAAATTTTCAGCCATATTTGGGGGTTTTAAGAGCTTGAATTTGCAGCAACTTTGAGCACACAATAGTAAGTGATTTTTGAAGCCTTTCTTGAAAATTTTAGCATTTCTGAAACCCTTGTAGCATAAGCTACATTTTGAGGGGCATATTTTACAGTGTTGAAACTTGCCATGAATGCGTAAGTGTTGTTTGCTGGAAATTTTGGAATGAAAATGAGCTATTGTTGTTAGATAAACAACTAGGTGAAGGAAATTGTATGAAAACACCTATGATGGACATATTTGTAGAATTTGCAAAATAAAGAGGAAAATGTTGGAAATAATGAGAAATTGAGGTAGTGATGGGAATAAAATGAGTTTTCTAGGCATGAGAAGTGAGGAAATCCGATAAAAATCAATTTTCGGGCCTAGAGGCAAAATGGTCATTTTACCAATTTGTGCATTTTAGATTGGTTGTATTAAATTAGTGACTAAATTGGCAAAAAAATTTTATTGTCATAGATCAAGATTTACCAAATCCGACCTTAGACCGGGGGAAAGCCAAGCAAGTCGAGTAAGCCGAATCAACACTCCCATTTTTGTATACCGAGGTAAGTTGCAGGTAAATAATATAATAATTCTAATCTTTATGCTTGAAATCCTTACATTGTAGTGAAATTTAGAATTTGTGATATGAGCAAAAAAGGTACCATATAGAAGTGAGCATAAATTATGAAATGGATGACTCGTATGCATAAAGCATTGAGAACTTATGATAGAGCCCGTTTCAACACTTAGAATGGGGTTGGATATGCATGCCAAAATATTGGGTGACGTGTGAGCTAGTGTAAGACATGTCTAGGACATGCATTAGCCATACTATGAGAGTCAGTGAAAGACATGTCTAGGACATGTGTCGTCCTCGAGAATCATAAGCTAGTGTAAGACACGTCTGGGACGTGCATCGGCTTGAGATGAGTGCTAGTGTAAGACATGTCTGGGACATGCATCATCCTCAAATTGTATAAGCTAGTGTAAGACCTGTCTGGGACATGGCGTCAGCTAGTTACGAGTCAGTGTAAGACCTGTCTAGGACATGGCATCGACTCGATACCCTATGATAAGGCTCACTGAATATCCTCTAATATTCTAAGTATTTCAACGGGAAAGTCTCAATTATTACTAAGTTGATAAATGATATGACGAATTTTGAGTGGTGCAGGTGCCCAAATGAATTATATGTATTATGAGCTCACTAACATGTTTTATGATTAGTAAAAGATGGAATTGAGTAAGTTATGTGGTAACTTTTCTTGATAAATGCAAGGCTATCATGACTTGATATATTGTTGTTATTTATTTACTTGTGATTTACTAAGCTTCATGCTTACCCTTCTTCTATCCATTTTCCTTTAGAGCCAACTAATTAATCCGAGGATCCAAAAGCATTGGAGGCAGCGTACACACTATCCACTAAAATACTCAATATGGTCATATTTTGTGTTTTGAGTAATGGCATGTATAGGATAAACGGTTATTTTGTTGTATGGTACCTAGTGAGCCAATTGTGTAGGCCATTTATGACTTTAGTTCATTTTGGTAAATGGCCTTTGGAATTGGCTAAAATGGTTCTAGTTATTATTAATGAAATGAGTATGAGATTATGTAAAGATTGATTAGAATTATTAATGTATTGAATGTTAATTTATGGCTAGTGGCTGATCATAGTGGTCTTAGTATACTTAGACTTGTGTTGGTTTTGTTTCAAGGTGGCAAAAAGGCTTGGTAAATAGCCAATTTTGGCCCACACGGGTAGGAACACCAGCGTGTGCCTATATCATGTGCGACACACAGCCAGCCCACAAGCGTGTGCTATGGTCGTGTGGTTGCTGACGTCAGAAAAAGAATATCCAAGTTCTCTCACATGGGCTGAGACACGACCGTGTCCTAGCTATGTAATCGACACGAGTTGAGCCCATGGGCGTGTGCCACGGCCGTGTGGCTGATGATGTCATAAACAGAATGTCAAGGTTATTACACACGGGCTGCGACACGGGCATGTGCTCAGCCGTGTGAAAACCCATGTAGGTTGAATGTTGGAAATTAATTCCGTACGGGGTGAGGGGTAAGGGCGTGTTCCTATTGTGCTTAGGTCGTGTAGGGGTACACGGGCCATTAGCACGGCCATGTCTAGAGGTCACACGGGCGTGTTGCCCTTCTACACAGGCATGTTCCCTGTTTAAGCTAGTTTTTGAAGAAATTTTCTTGAGTGCCGAAAATGGTCCCGGATCGTTTCTAAACCACGTCTAAGGCCTCGTAGGCCTACATGAAGGTCCGTAGGGAATTTTTTGAAAAATTTTTTAATTGGGATGCATTGCTTTGAGTGTAAGTTGAATAGTTGTATGCGTTGAAGCTAGGTAACGTCTCGTACCTTATTCCGGCGACGGATGTGTGTAAGGGGTGTTACATTGAGTTTATCGTTATACACTCAGGATCATATAGTTAAGTAACTCCCCAATGAGTTATGTTTAAGCAAGAATGATGGTCAAACGTTACATGATTATTAGTACTTGTGAATGCTTAAGGAATTAGGTTCATGTACTAATTGGATGAAAATTCGTGTTCTTACTAGTTAATCGTGATCACCCCAAGGTGGCTTGATTAAATGGGTGTAGGAATTATTGTTACAAATGTAAGACACATGCATCATCTTAATGCATATCCTAACGTTACAAGTTATTTTCAAACATTTGTTTAATACAAAGATATTAATACATGATTTTTTTTATTTTTAGTTCAAAAATGGCACCACTCCCTTATTGAACATACTCACTGAAAATAAATTGAACAGAAATAAATATAAGGAATGGAAAAGGAACCTGATAATTATCTTGAGCTATGAGAAACTTTAAATAGATTTTGATAAAAAACACCCACTGGCCACTCAAGTTGAGGCTAGAAAATACTGGGAAGAGTCTAATGAGATAGCTCATTGCTATATGTTGGCAAGCATGACCAGTACTCTGAATAGGTAACTGGAGAGCTCTAACACTCCTAAAGTGATTCAAGATGAGTTAAAAGACATGTCTAGAGGAAAAACTGTGGCATGGCTCGACAGTTTTCCATAACTAGCTTGATTAAGGCCCAGAAAAAGCCTGACAATCCGGTCAAATACCATATTATCACTATTATGGGCTACTTTGCCAAGGCTGTGAAAAATAAAGCCAATTTGGACCAAAACACTCAAATTGAGATAGTCTTCAAAAGCTTGTCAAAGGATTTTGTTGGTTTTCGGGTCGCATATAACCTTGGCAACAAAAACCTAACACTTACACAACTCATGAAGGAGTTACAATCCTATAAGCTGTTGTTGAACGGCGGTCAGTTGGTCCAAATAGTAGAAGCAAATATATTTTTCACTTATTTCTCAGAAGGGAAAGGAAAGCACACTAACAAAGGCATGGCTAAGGTCTCTAGGCCATCACAAGTGGAAAGGAAGGGAACCAGAAAGCCTAAAGACTTATCTAAGTCTAAATGTTTCTTTTACAATAAGAAAAGGCATTTTAAGGCAAACAGTAAAGAGTGGAAGGAATACCTAGCTACCAAAGGCAAAGGTATGGAACCCTTGATGATATAAGCTTATTTAGTGGAAGACTCAATAGATCACTAAGTCATTGATTCAAGATTTATTAATAATACTTGTGTTCTCTATAAGGATTCGAGGAGACAAAAGATCTTAAAGATAAGAGCTTATCATTGCGAAGCGAAAACAGGACAAGTGTGGCAACTGAAGCAGTGGGAGATATACATCTTTATTTTGATAATTTTAAGAAGATTATTTTAAAAGACGTTTTTTATGCACCAAGTTTCAAAAGAAACTTAATTTTCATTGCATGTTTATATAAAGAAAGCTTAATCGTAACTTTTAATAATGGAATTGCAATATTTAGAAATTGAAATCTTATTTGTAATGGATGGATGTCAAATAATCTCTATTTTATCAAACCAAAGATGTAAATACTGCTTGAGACTGAAATATCGAATAAAAGACTTAAAACTTCTCAATCTAATGAGGCGTACCTTGGCATTTAAGACTTGGTCATATTTACCTAGAAAAAAATCACAATACTTGTGAAAGATGACATTTTAAGTTCTCTTAAAGAAGTTGATCTTCTACAATGTGAATCTTGCTTGGAAGGTAAAATGACTAAGCAACCTTTTAATACAAAAGGAACGAGGGTTGGAAAACCCCTATAACTTATGCACACTGACGTATGTGGCCCCATGAGCGTTAGTGCAAGAGGTGATTATGAGTATTATGTAACCTTTATTTATGACTATTCCAAATATGTGTATGTATACCTGATGCACCGCAAGAGTGAAACCTTTGATAAATCCAACACCTATCACTAAGATCACCATCCACACCTCCAGAGAAAAAAATGTTGGTCTTACGAGCGTTAACCTGATGACCTGAGAGAGTACAAAACCTATCTAGAGTTTCTTTAAGAACCATAGTATGCTCTAAACCAACTTTGGTAAAAATAACCAAATCATCAACAAAGAACAAGTGTGATAACTTTAGGCCCAAACGAGACAATTTGAATATATTTATTCCATTTTCATTTGCGTGCATAAGATTTCTTAACGGCATGTCTTTCATATACTACTAGTTCTCATCGTTTACATGGGCTTTTAATATATTTATTCCATCTCATCCACTCATTCAAATGAAAGCAATTTAAAATTTTCACTTTTTTTATAATTTAGTCCTTATTATCATAAAATTCACTATACTTTGTAATTCAATCCCACTTTCACTATTCATACATTCATTAATTCTTAACTTCACTCACATTCCAATTTATCAGAAATTCAGTTTTCATAACCATTTTGCAAACTTCACAATTTAATCTTTTTTACTATTATTTCAATGTTTCAAATTAATTCATCACATAATTAAATTCAAACTATATTTACCACTACTTATTTTTTTTATCATTTTTTTACACATAATACTAGTATATTTTAATTAATTTAACTATTTTAACATAATTTATACTTTGATTAAAATTAAATAAATTAAAATTCTTGGAGTACTTGCAACAATGGCTTGAATGAAATCTTTTCTTCTTTCTTCACTCCTTGGCTACTTCCTTACCTTTATCACCAACCAATCCTTCACTTTTCTTCTCTTTTTCATCATTTTCATATCAGAACATATTTATGCTATTCAAATGAAAGTAACATGAATTTCATAAAGAAACTTATTGTTCTTACCTTGATCACTTGAAATAAAACCATAGTTCTTATTTTCTCTCTCCTTCAAGACAAATATTAATACTCTTTTCATGAAATTAAGGTGGATACTAGGCTTCTCTATTGATTTCACTAAGTATTCATGAAAGAAATTGGAGAAATTAAGCTTAAAAGGCTTAAAAATGGTGGAAAGAACCTATTTGTAATAAAAACAAAAGTTGAAAAGATGGAGAAATGGAGGTGGTGTGAAATGTATATTCATCTTTTTCAACTTTTCTAATAAAAATATTTAATTAATTTAATAATTAAAATGATAATTATCAAAATGACTCACCAATGATATTTTTAAACATTTTAGTCCTTAATCATTATATTTTCCATAATGATCTTGTTTGAGTAATTACCATTTAATCGTCCCACTTTCTCTATAATACCATCCATGAATCATACTTTATTTTGATAAAATTTCACTTCTAGTCCTTTATGCTTTTTCCTTCAATTCAATGCAATCATTTCAAATTTTTAATTTTCTTACTTTTGCCCCCAATACTTTTTATTCTCTTACAATTAAGTTAATATTCCGAATTATTTCTCTTATTTCAAGAGTATTTTTAATTTTCTATTGGCTCTAGCTACTTTCTACACTAACATTGAAAAATTCATATTTTATCTATTTTTAAAATTCTAAATTATACATATCCCAACTTAGTATTGTTCCTAACTCATTGGTGAGCTAGGGATATCACAAGTATCACGCACATAAAACACTAAATATAACACGCACAAAGTACTGAATACAACATGCATAAACAGACCCTATGGCATGCCAACTATACACGTAACTCTATCTAACATTGTCAATAGAAATTTTTTCATTATTAATTATCACATAACATATTTCCAATATAATTATAATCAAATAACATATAGCAATCATAAACATATTAAATTAAAATATCAAATAGTCACATATTCATAATTAATTTATCATACCTCAATCATACCTCATAATAAAGTATATGTATACATCTTGGTCACGTACAACATTATCATACCTTTTACTTCTAATCAATTATTGAATTATGCATGTATATATTTATTGAAATTGAATTATGAAAACACAAACTAGAAGTAATTATTGATTGACAACTTTAAATTTCCATCGTTACCAATGTAAATTCCTTTTAGTGATAAATTATTATTTATTATTTTAAAAAATTCTCTTTACGCTTCTGATTATTAATAAGTTTTATTTGTGACATCTTGATTCATCATATTTATAATACATAAAAGGTGGCGTTTTATTTTTTTTGTCATCAAAAATAGGTTTAACATGATGAACATACTAATTTATCAATCTTTGCTAATTATCTTATATTTTATATGATGATTTTCAAAAACATTATAATATTATATCACTTAATCTTTAGAATCAAGAATTGCAATAAAACAAATACTTATATATTTCTTTTGAAGTCTAGAAAATAAATTTATGATGACAATTGTTATAGAATTAGACCACTCATATTAACTTCAAATTTTAAACATGTTATTTAAAAACAAATACTTGACCAAGATAAAATGGATATCAAATTGGTTCCTCAATAAAAATATTGATGGTATCTTTTAAATAAATAATTATAAATAATTAATCTGCAAATTGAACTTTTAAAAATATTTTTTTTCCAACTAATGCAAAATTTATTCAAAATAAAAAGTTAAGAAATAATATTTTTCTCTAAATTAAGTTATAAACTTAATATGTTAAGTAAAAAAATTTAGAGTTAAATTTGAATTTTTATAAAGAACTAAAATTTTATTTTATAAATAAGAGTTTTTTTGTGTTTGTAAGTTTACAAAAGTAGATGGTGTTTTGCAATAAAAAATAAAAAAAGAAGGAAAGATTAGGACTAGACCTAATCATGGCTAGGCTACTAAGCCTAACCCATAGGCCTGCCTAAAAATAACAGGGTTTGGATTAAAATATAAACTTAAAAAATAGGCTTGAACAAAAAATGTGGCCCGTTTTTTAAACGGGTTGAGCCTCAGGTAAAATTTTTTTGGCTCGAGCTTGTCCCAACCCAAATATATTAATAATTTTTAATAAAAATTATCCTTTTTTTTTTTTTGCTATTCTTGGTGTTTTAGTGTTGTTTTTACTGGTATTTTTGTTGTTTTTGCTATTATTTTTACTGTTGTTTTTATGTTTGGATGTTATTTTTTGGGCATTTTTATATTATTTCACTACAGTTTTTAATGTTGTTTCGCGGTCATTTTTAATATTATTTGGATATTGTAGAACTTATATTTTATTGTTAAATTTTATACTATTTTAGTTGCAACTATCTTAGTATAAAGAATTTTTAATGTATTTTCAATTTATTTTAATGTTTTTTAAGTGAATTTAATATATATATTTTAAAATTTGTTGTATATAATAAAATAATCTAAAAAAAATTAATATGAGTTGGACCAGATCGAATTTAGACAAAATTTTAAGTTCATTTTTCAAATCGAACTTGGACCTAGAAAACGTACCTAAAATTTTTATTGAGGCCGAACCCAACCCACAATCAACTTGAATTAGGGCAATATGAACGCATGAGGAAGAGGAACAACCATTTTCATTTTCTTGTAAAATAGCAATTCTTTTTTAATGATAAATTATGACCATTTTCTATCTAATTGCGCTGAGTGCATCTAAAGTTTGGGTTCCTTTTTCTGAATCTATGTGCTTCCTTTCTACCTTGTACGGAATCTGAAATCATGTATCAAGTTATGGATATAGCATTGTAATTTTATTAGTATCCCCACTGGGAAATAATAAGGCATCAACAATCGATTTATTTATTTTGTTTGTCTAACAGCAAATAATAAAGTTTTGGCATCCATATCTTTCTCTAACCTTGGACTAGAGGTGTGCATGGGCCGGGCGGTCCGGCCCGGCCTGAAGGCCTGCCCGAAATATGGGAGGGTTTGGGCAAAAAATAGGCCCGAAAAATGGGCTTGGACAAAAAATAAGGCCCGTTTAAAAAATAGGTCGGGCTTCGGGTAAGATATTTTTGGCCCGAGGCCGGCCTGTCCAGGCCCGAATTCACTAAATGACAAAAAAAATATATTATTTTTTTGTTTTTGAATGTTATTTTCTTGTTGTTTTCTCCTTATTTTGCTACTATATTACTATTATGTTGCTACTATTTTGTTGTTATTATTTGGATATTGTATAAAACTTATTTTATTGTTGATTTTGTTATTATTTTAGAGGTATTTGCTTGTTAAGTTGTATCTATCTTAATGTTATTTAAGTCTACATATTTTTTTAAAATTTATTTTCAATTTGTTAGAAAATATTTATTTTGGTTTTTTTAGTATTTTTGATGTATTATATATATTTAAAAATTATATAAAATAATATAAAAATTAATACGGGCGGACCGGGCCGAACCTGAGTTTTAGCATTTTTATATGGGTTGGGCTTGGGCAAAATTTTAAACCCATTTTTTGAGCCTTGCCCGACTCAAGCCCGATGAATGGGCCTAAATTTTTAATTGAGTCTGGCTTAAACCCAACCCGACCCGGCCCATACACACCTCTACCTTGGACCTACACTCCAATATAGAAAAACAGGATGGAATACGAGAATGTACCATGAATAGATTGGGAATCCTCTTGGCACTTTGATGGACACCCTATAATTTTATTTTTCTAAAAATGATGTATAAAAATTGCTATTAAATATCCTAATTTTATAATTCAAGATTTCAATGAGATCACCAGCACGGGTTATGTCGTCGGCCTTTCCAAAATGAAATTAAAATAAACCATGCACAATTAAGCATTTAAATAAATTTTGCATAACAAGGTTAGAAACTTATACCCAAAAAATGGAGTTTCCGACAAGTGTATATCCAGTCATCCACGTATGTTATTGAATCTGCATCCATCTTTCTCCTATTTTTTTCCATTTGATCGTATTCGAGTTTGATAGTTTCAAAGATCACTCGGCACCTTGAGCAATCTGGGACAGATCACATTAAACTATAAAGCTAGGGACTGAATCGCAATAAACCAGAGCGATCAGGGATCTGGTATGAAATTTTACCTTTTCTTCTTCTTCACGTGAACAACCAACCAAAAAAATGGTACTTCTTTTCTCTAATAAGTCGGCCCACCACTTTTTATTTTTCCTTTTTTATTTCTTTCATTCCCTTTTTTCTTTTCATTTTCCTTTTTCTTTCTCCCTTCCACTTCTTTAAAAACTAGCCGCCGTCCACTATTTGCTCCGCCGATCGTCCTCTGATTTAAATGAAGCTCTCCTCACCCTTTCTTCGTCCTTGGTTTGGATTCTCGAGAAGCTAACCGAAAAATAACAAAAAAATAAATCTTAGTTCAAAATTTCTTGGTCCCGGTCGCAGCTATTCTCCGTCCGATCAACATGGCTTCGTGGTATGTGCACCTCCTCATCAGTGACCACCTTCTCACCGTTCGATTGGCGAGTGAACCACCGGAGCTCCGAGAACATAACAACCCGAAATGGGTTTTCTCTTCCCATATTCGTTTTCCTTTTTTTATTTTTTATTCTTCTATATATTGCTGATTTTGATGATTGATTTTGCTCATAGTTTCCCTTTCGTTTCAGAAGCAAGAAACCTTGGTGTTGTTTGTTGCTTCCATTTGTGGGTTAGCCGAAAGGTTCTGAGGGATGCCTAAAAAAAGATGGTGTTGCGCCGGAGGGGGGAAGATAGTGGTCTGAGAAATGGTGGAAAAAAGTTGAGACGGGGCGGAGGGAGCCCAGAGGAAGTGTCAGTGATTAATGTTGGAGGAATGGTGTCAGGCTAGCTTTGGGAAATCTGAAATTGAGAACAGCAGCTAACCTCTATTTTTTTTTTTTTAATCTTTGCACCTAACCTCTATTTTTTTCTTCAATTGTCGTGGGAAGCTGATGGAGTTAGTGAAGGAAGCACTCGGTGATGATGGCAGGGGTATGGCTGGAGACATGGATGGGATTGGTGGCAGTGCAGGGAAGGTAGGGTAGGGCGACTCTGGCCGGACATGGGTCCTAGGGACCAAGTTGTAACATTTACAAAACTATGAGGCCTTGTAAATTCATTTTTTGTTTTTAAAATTATTTTGGCTTTTTGTACTTTTTCCTTGAAATTTGTAATTTATGTTGTAAATTAACAAAGGTCTAACCCTCGTAAGCATATTAAATGAGATAAAATTCATTACTGTATTTATAATCAGGAGATTATTAAATAGAGTAATTAATAAAATTTAGTTTATTAAACGTAATACATTTATTAAATAAATGTAAATGAGCTTATAAATAGTATATTGTAAGTGAAGATAACACAATGAAATTTTTTCGTATTTTCATTCTCTTTTATTTATTGTTTGATTAATTTTTCTATAACACGTTATCAGCACGAGCTTCTACGAGTTCATAGTGAAGTTTACATCATTTCGACTGTATATAATTTGCCCGTATAACTCCCGTTAAACTATATACGGTATACTTATTTTCATAATTCTTTTATTTTATTTTCTAGATAAAATATTTACTTTGAGTAACATTTGCACATTTATTTTTACAACTAAAATATAATAATGATAATTATATATACATGTTTTTTTATTAAAAGAAATTTCAATTAATTTAATTTGTGTTAAGTTATTATGATTATTGCTCTTTATGCCAATATTTGACATACATATTATTATTTAGCAAATTTGGTATATATAATTGAATTATTTCATGATTGAGAATACTTATTATTTTACTAATATTTTTTTTATTTTGATTCAAGTGATTATAATGTCAAATCTTGCCAAACTTGAATTTGCGGCCTTAGACATATCAGGCAAGAATTATTTGTCATGGGTGTTAGATGCTGAAATTCACCTAGATGCTAAAGGTCTAGGAAATACTATATTACCAGATAAAGAAGCATCTAATCAAGACAAGGCAAAAGTAATGATTTTCATCCGTCATCATCTGCATGAAGGATTAAAAGTGGAATATCTCACAGTGAAAGACCATTTTGAGTTGTGAAAAAATTTGAAAGAACGATTTGACCATCAGAAAACTATAATACTCCCTAAAACTCGTTATGATTGGATGTACTTACGGTTGCAAGATTTTAAGACTGTAAGTGAATACAATTCAGAACTTTTCAAAATTAGTTCTCAACTAAAATTATGTGGAGAAAACATAACTGATGAGGACTTGTTAGAGAAAACATTTTCAACCTTTCACGCTACTAATGTGTTCCTGCAGCAACAATACCGTGAAAAAGGTTTTAAAAGGTATTCTGAATTGATTTCATGCCTTTTGGTGGCTGAACAAAATAATGAGCTGTTAGTGAAAATTCATGGAATTCGTCCCACTGGTTCTGCACCATTCCCTAAAGTGAATGTAGCAGTACACAACAATTACGAAAATAGAAAATATAGAAGTCGCGGCTGTGGTCGTGACGTAGTGGGGGACGTGGTCGAGGATGCATTAGTAATCGTTATCATGGTGGTCATAACAATGATCCTTCTAACCACCAGAAAAAGAATAACAATGAAAGACAAGAAAGAAGTGGTCAAAATAATCCTTCAAAGATTGTTGAGAATATATGCTACCGATGTGGTATGAAGAGGCATTGGTCACGTACCTGTCGTACATCTGAGCAGTTAGTGAAACTTTATTAAGCATCCATTAAAAGGAAGGGAAAACAAATGGAGACAAATTTTATATCCCAAAATGATGAAATGCTCGCAAAAGATGAAGATTTTCACTATAATAATAAAAATGATCATGCCTACGAGGATGATAATTTTAATGACCTTAATAATATAACTCACCTAGATGTGGCAGATTTCTTTGAGAATCATTAGAAAAAGTTTATATTATTTTGACATTTTTATATTGTTTTAAGTATATTTTATTTTCTTTCATGAAGAATAATTTATATATTTAATAGATATTTGCAATGTTTCTCATATTATATTTTTGTTTGTTTTTATGAAGAATATGAATATTCAACAAAACTTTGATAGACCCAAAATTAATGGAGACGTGTGTCTTGCAGATAGTGCTACAACAGATACGATACTCAAAGATAAAAAATATTTTTCTCATTTGACAATGAGTAATGCCCATGCTAATACAATATCGAGTAGTTCAAAACTTATTGAAGGCTCTGAAAGAGCTATTATATTATTACCTAAAGGTACAAAATTTGTCATTGATGATGTTTTATATTCCACTAAGTATCAAAGAAATTTATAGAGTTTTAAAGATATCCATCTTAATGGATATCATATTGAGACTATGAATGAGAAAAATATTGAATATCTATATATTACAAATGTTGAACGTGGAAAGAAATATATTTTGGAAAGGCTACCTGCTTTTTCATCAGGTTTATATTATACACATATTAGTGCAATTGAGTCACATGATACTACAAACCAGAAGTTTGTAGAACCACATACTTTTACTATTTGACATGACCGATTAGGCTATCCAGGATCTATTATGATGCGAAGAATCATTGAGAATTCAATTGGACACCCATTAAAGAACCAAAAGATTCTTGAATTCAAGGATTTATCTTGTGTCGCTTGTTCTCAAGGAAAATTGATTATTAGACCATCACCTGCTAAAGTTGGGATTGAATCTCCAGCATTTCTGGAACGTATTCAAGGTGATATATGTGGGCCCATTCATCCACCATGTGGACCATTCAGATATTTTATGATATTAATAGATGCATCTAGTAGGTGGTCACATGTGTGTTTATTATCAACTCGCAACTTGGCGTTTACGAGACTACTTGCTCAAATAATCCAATTAAGAGCACAATTTCCAGATTATGCAATCAAAACTATTCGTCTTGATAATGCTGGTGAGTTTACATCCCAAGCTTTTAATGATTATTGTATGTCAATTGGGATAAAAGTTGAACATCTTGTAGCTCATGTTCATACACAAAAGAGTTTAACTGAATCGTTTATCAAACGCCTTCAACTAATAGCTCGACCATTGCTTATGAGAACAAAACTCCCTGTTACAGCTTGGGGATATGCTATTTTGCATGCAGCAGCACTTGTGCGATTAAGGCCAATAAGTTATAATAAATACTCCCCATTACAATTGGCTTTTAGTCAGGAGCCAAATATTTCCCATCTTAGAATTTTTGGATGTGCAGTATATGTTCCAATTGCTCTACCACAACGTATAAAGATGGGTCCTCAAAGGAGGTTGGGAATATATGTTGGTTATGAATCTCCTTCTATAATTAAATATGTTGAACCATTAACTGGAGATTTATTTACTACACGATTTATTGATTGTCATTTTGATGAAACAACATTCCCAACATTAGGGGGAGAGAAAGTACAACTGGTAAAAGAGATTACATGGAATGGATCATCAATATCTCAAATAGATCCTTGTACAAGTCAATGTGAACAAGAAGTTCAAAGGATCATACATTTGCAAAATATTGCCAATCAACTGCCAGATTCATTTACTGACCTAAAGAGAATTACAAAATCTCACATACCAGCTGAAAATGCTCCAATACAAATTGATATCCCTATAGGGCAAATTGTTAGTGCAAAAGAAAGTAATCCACGCCTGAAGCGTGGAAGGCCAATTGGTTCCAAAGATAAAAATCCTCGTAAAAGGAAAGGAGCAATTATTCAATATGGTAATATTATGGAGGCAAGTGCCCTAGAAGAGGCCAAAGTAACTAATCAAAAATCCCCAAAAGAGGTTCAGGTACCTGAAAATGATGATAATGAAGAAATCTTAATAAGTTATGCTACTTCAGAAAAAAGATGGAACCGAAAAAATATAGTTGTCAACAACAATTTTGCTTATAATGTTGCTATTGAAATAGCAAAAGAAAATGAGGCTCTTGAGCCTAAATCTATTGAGGTTTTTGGAAAGACGCAATTCAAGCAGAATTAAATTCACTTTCTAAACATGAGGTTTTTGGACCTATAGTCCAAACACCTAAATATGTAAAGCCGGTATGATATAAATGGATATTTGTGCGAAAACGAAATGAGAAAAATGAAGTCGTAACATATAAATCACGACTTGTAGCACAAGGATTTTCGCAAAGGCCCGACATTGATTATGAAGAGACATATTCTCCTGTGGTGGATGCAATTACGTTTAGATACCTTATTAGTTTAGCAGTACGTGAAAAACTTGACATGCGTCTAATGGATGTTGTTACAGCCTATTTATATGGTACACTTGATGATGAAATTTATATGAAAATCCCAGAAGGATTTAAAATCCCTGAAGGATATAGAGTTTCTCGGGAAAATTACTCAATCAGATTAAAGAAAAGTTTATATGGATTAAAACAATCTGGACGTATGTGGTACAATCGTCTTAGTGAATATTTGTTAAAAGAAGGTTATAAAAACGATCCAATCTACCCATGTGTTTTTATAAAAAGGTATGAATCAAACTTTGTGATAATTGCTATTTATGTTGATGATCTAAATATTATTAGAACTCCTGAAGAGCTTCAAAATGCAGTAAATTATTTAAAGAAAGAATTTAAGATGAAAGATCTCAGAAAAACAAAATTTTGTCTTGGCCTGCAGATCGAGCATTTAAATGATGGAATTCATGTCCATCAGTCAACTTATACGAAAAAGATCTTAAATAAATTTTATATGGATAAAGCACATCCATTGAGTACCCCAATGGTTGTACGATCGTTAGATGTGAATAAAGATCAATTTCATCTTTGTGAGAATGATGAAGAGTTTCTTGGTCCTGAAGTACCATATCTAAGTGCCATAGGAGCATTGATGTATCTTACAAATAACACAAGACCTGATATAGCTTTTGCTCTAAACTTGTTAGCAAGATTTAGTTCCTTTCCAACACGTAGACATTGGAATGGAATTAAACATGTATTTAGATATCTTAGAGGGACCATTGATATGGGGTTATTTTATTCAAATAATTCAAAATCCCTATTAGTTGGTTATGCTGATGCTGGATATTTATCGGATCCACATAAAGGTTGATCTCAAATGGGATATTTATTTACATGTGGAGGTACTGCCATATCATGGCGTTCGACAAAGCAAACGTTAGCTGCTGCCTCTTCAAATCATGCTGAAATAGTTGCAATGCATGAGGCAAGTCGAGAGTGTGTTTGGCTAAGGCTATTAACCCAACATATCCAGAAGATATTTAATTTGCCTTTACAGGAAAATATGCCAACTATCTTATATGAAGATAATGCAGCATGTATAGCTCAATTAAAGGGTGGTTATATCAAAGGTGATAGAACGAAACATATTTCACCAAAATTATTTTTCACTCATGATCTTAAGAACAAATTCGTTCTAATGATGATTTAGCAGATCTTTTTACCAAGGCATTGCCAACTTCAACATTTGAAAGACTACGAAACAAGATTGGAATGCGTCAACTCAAAGACATAATGTGATGTCGCCATTAGGGGGAGTCTAAAACATGTTGTACTCTTTTCCTTTAACCAAGGTTTTGTCCCACTGCGTTTTCCTGGTAAAGGTTTTTAACGAGGCAACTTGTAATAGGAGATTGTGTACTCTTTTTCCTTCATTAGGTTTTTATCCCACAGGGTTTTTCCTAATAAAGGTTTTAATGAGGCACATTCTTATTTAAAAGACATCCAAGGGGGAGTGTTGTAAATTAATGGATGTCTAACCCCCATAAGCATATTAAATGAGATAAAACTCATTACTGCATTTATAATCAGGAGATTATTAAATGGAGTAATTAATAAAATTTAGTTTATTAAACGTAATACATTTATTAATTAAATGTAAATGAGCTTATAAATAGTACATTGTAAGTGAAGATAACACAATGAAATTTTCCCATATTTTCATCGTCTTTTATTTATTGTTTTATTAATTTTTCTATAACAATTTATCTTTTTTGAACTGTTGTAAGCCCAAAATTTTTAGTTAGCATAAAAAAAAATAAAAGGAATATAGCTCAATTCGGGAAAATGGGTCTAAATTCAATCAAAGCCTTCAAATTAAACATTGATTTATAATTAGTCTAAATTAACATTGATTTATAATTTAAAATTGAAAATTTGAATTTACTGGACAAAATTTGCTCTATAGCATATTTGTGACAATTTTTATACTAATGACGGTTATGTATTAACGTCATTCTTCTTGTTATTTAATCATATTAGATGATGACGTGGTACCTCACTAACAATGTGGCAAATATATATTGAAAGTTACAATATTATTGGTGACAACTTGATTAATAAATGACAAATGTGTATATCATTTGATGAAACTATTGTAACTAAATCTAATTATTGGTCGAGTTTTTTATACATGTTGACCCAAAAGTGAGAGGGTTTGGGTAAAAATATAAGTTCAAAAAATAGACTTGAACAAAAAATGAGAAAACGGCTTGAGCCTCGAGTAGGATTTTTTGGCTTGAGCTTGGCCCGCTCAACTCGAATCAATTGCTTTGTTGTTGTTTCGCTATTGTTTTGCTACTATTTCACTGTTGTCTTGCTACAATTTTACTATTATATTGTTACTATTTTGTTGTTATTGTTTGGATATTATATAATTATTATTTTATTGTTAATTTTGCTACTATGTTAGAGGCATTTGCTTGTTAAGTTACAATTATCTTAGTTTTACTTTTAAGTATAAAGACTTTTTTAAAAACATTTATTTTTAAGTTTGTTTTTATATAAAAATAATCTCAAAAAATTAATACGGACTAGCCGAGTTGGGCTCGGATTTAGTAATTTTAATTTGAGTCGGGATTGGGTAGAATTTTAAGCCCATTTTCTGGTCGGGTCGAGCTCGAGCCTAAAAAATAGGGTCTAAAATTTTACATTGGCCCGACCCATGATCAGGTCTATTCGTCACGTATATGTTGAATGTTATTTTATTATTAGTGACAGTACAGATGATTAATGACAAATTTTATATCATTATGTGACCGAATTAACTGTCCCTAAATGTTATTTTATTATTAGTGACAGTACAGATGATTAATGACAAATTTTATATCATTATGTGACATAATTAACTGTCCCTAAATATTAATTGTACGATGACAGTGTAGTTTTCGCCACCATATTATTGATAATACGTTATGCATAATGATACGAAACCATTAACCTTTGGTGACACACCTAATATGACAAACGTCATGACAAAATTTGCGTCATCATATACCAATAGTGAATGTAATTTTTAGTGGCAATATTTTAGATGCCACTAATAACCAAATTTTTTTAGAAACATATGCAATGTATAATTAAAATAAAAAATAATTTAACTTATGACAAAACGAAAATTGAAATACGTAAAATACATCGTATTAAGAATATTAAATGTACTCCAATTATTTATAACGGTATTGCCATTTTTATATAGTATGTCAAAAAGTTATCAAGTTAGTGAAAAGAAATTTAATATTAAAAATTTATCTATTTTAAAAAATTAAATATCGAGCTGACTTGTGAAATCTTATCACACACATATGCGTATGGAAACCACAAATTTAGAACATAAATGAGTGTTTAAGAATAACATAGAATAAACAATGAAAGGTATGGTTTGGAACTAATTAACCATAATAACACATTAAATATGTACAATATTAAAATAAAAAATTGATTAAATTGTGAGTAAAAATGAAATTTAAACACATAAATACATCATATTAACAATATTAAATGCACTATAATTATTTATCATGGTATTGTCATCAATTGCGAGTTAGTATCTAATTAACTTGTGACACCAACTCAATTAACAATATTGTTAATACAATTAACAACATTATTAATACTAGAAATTCTATCACTATGGAAACCACTAATTTAGAACATAAATGTGTTTAAAAGTAACATACAATAAACGATGAAATGTATAGTTTGAAACTAGTTAACTATAATAATAAATGAAATATGTACGATATTAAAATAAAAAAATATATTAAATTATGAGTACAATGATATTTAAACACATAAATGCATCAAATAAACAATACTAAATGCACTACAATTATTTATAATAATTTTGTCATCGATTGTGAGTTAGTGTCTAGTTGACTTTTGATATTAACTCAATTAATAACATTATTAATATATACAATTAGTGGAGATAGTAAATTGTGCATATTAAAAAATGTATAAAAAAATCAAAATAAAGCTTTGGTTGAGTAGCAAATTTAAAGTTTTACTATTTCAATTGGTGCGAGTTCAAAATTCATCCTTTGCTTATTTTTATTAGTTTTTGTTAAAATAAAAAGATTAAAATACACTCAAATAATATGACTTTTTTTAATTATAGAATGAAATTTTTGTAATTTCCTAACCGAGTTGCCACTAGACCTATTCATAGGTCGGGCCACCAGGCTCGGCCTGAAGGCCCCCTCAAAATGTGGGAGGGTTTGGGCAAAGATATAGGCCAAAAAATAGGCTTGGACAAAAAAATAAGGCTCGTTTACAAAAGGGCCAGGCCTCGGGTAAGAAATTTTTTGCCTGGGCCCGGCCCAGCACGAATTCACTAAAGGACAAAAAAATCTATTTTTTATTTTTTAATATTATATTTTCTCCCTATTTTGCTACCATTTTGCTATTATGTTGTTACTATTTTGTTGCTATTTAGATATTGTATAAAACTTATTTTATTGTTAATTTTGTTATTATTTTAAAGGCATTTGTTAATTTTGTTATTATTTTAGAGGCATTTGATTGTTAAGTTGCATCTATCTTAGTGTTATTAAGTATACATTTTTTTTAAATTTATTTTCAATTTGTTGGGAAATATTTATTTTGATGTTTTTAGTATTTTTTATGTATTATATATATTTTAAAGTTATATAAAAATAATATAAAATTTAATATGGGCCCGGACCTGGGTTTTAACATTTTTATCTGGGTTGAGCTTGGGCCAAATTTTAGGCCCATTTTTTAGGCCGGGCCAGGCCCGGGCCTAGCAAACGGACTTAAAATTTTCGTTGAGCCTGGCCCAGCCCATGCACACCTCTGGTTGGCACCCAGTTAACCTGCGACACCAACTCAGTCATGGGTTTTCTTAATAGTATAAATACATAAATTTGGTGAGAGAAAATATTTTATATTAAAAGTTATTTTTTAAAAAGTTTACTCAAGAATTATTAATGGTGCAGTTATAAGGAATTTGTTTATAAATCCATTAAGGTAGTGTTTGGAAAGTCACATAATAATTCGATTTGGGTGTAATTGCTTGTAATTATACAAGGGTGATATGTTTAGATAACCATTGTAATTGGTGGGTTCCACCATATTGGGTGTAATTAGAGCACCCTAATTACATGAAAACACAAAAATATACACATTTTTTCATGCCCTTTTTAACTTAAATTCATGCAATCTCGATAAAATTCTTGTCGAAAAATATATAATTATTATAAAATAATTAAATTACACTCAAATTATGAACATGTTTAATTTTAATTAATTTTATATCAACATTTGATTAATTTTGATTATTTTGGACAGATTTGCAAAAGGGTAAAAAAATGGCTTGGCAGACACTATCAGAAGCGCAAAACCAAGAAGCAATTTTGAAGTATCAAGGCGAATTAATTTTTCAGCCTAAGACGGTCCAAATTATGTGTATTAATTCATAATATAATTAATTTTAATTTTAATCCAATTTAATTTGGGTTAATAAATTATTGTTAATTAATTATGAAAAGGGGCCCAGTTGAGCTGAACCAAGAAAATCGATCCAACTAAGCACTAGGCAGCCCAAAACCATCCCACATGTTGACGTAATCAGCTTGCTTGGCTGATTATTTGGCTTGCAAAATGACCCTTGAAGACTCCTTCAAATTGCATTCAGACCCCTCCACTATTTAAGGCCATTTGCTGATACGATTTTGCCTCGGTGATGTGATTCGAGTCGTAGATGTGCCCGATCGTAAAAAGGAAAAGTATCGTTCAGTTTTGAAATAAAGGGTGATTTCGGTCTAAGGGAAGTATTTGGTGAACAAAATGGTTCAAAATGGCTAAGAAATGGAAGTTGATGATTAAACTAAACAAGAAAAAAAAGATAGCTTAGAAATGGGAAAAGTCGAATGGATGGAATAGGCTTAAGGCCAAGGAAGAACCAATACTATAGGGAGTATTAACCCAAACCTTATACGACACTTAAGGTGGATAGATGTTGAAGGATAGGACTTTGACCCGCTAACTAGAAAGTTAGGAACCACAGGTATCAATGGGGTGAACACCACACTCGATGGTGAGTGATAAGTTCAAAAAGAAACAGAATGACACCACTAGCAAGCTAGATAAGTCAAGCTGAGTCTAAAACGAATTAAAAGAGTTGAAAAACTCACAAATGTTATAAACATTCATAAAAGTAGTAAAAAGTCTTCACAACATAAAATTGGCTAAGTATTTATAGCTAAACATCTAGCTAGTCGAATAGGCACTTAGAGAGCTGAATGGGCAGCAAATATTCAGCTTAAATAAGCTGAAACTTCTTGGAAACTTCCTAGAACGTCCCTTGAAGGTTCCTTGAAGGTTCTTTGGAATTTCCTAGCATGGGAGATGCGAATGGTCATTAAATAAACTAAATGGACAGCTCAAATCAACTTACTTGAGCTGAAGTTTCCTTGAAGCTTCCCAAAAACGTCCAGTGGTGTGAAGATCCTTTTAATGAGCTATTTTGATCAGCTGAATGGTTTTGAAGGTGTTAAATGATGTCTTGAGTGCTCCAATGGACATTAGGTGTGAAACCAAATATGAACAGCCCCTCAAGTGTGAATGCACAAACCCGAATGGTCATCTAAGGTGAAAGGAATTTTTCAACAATGTGAATGTGTTTATTCTTTTCTTGGGAAGCTAAAAATGCAGCTGCCATTTTTAATGAGAATATGACACATGAATAACCAAATTGGTGTGAACACTTGATCTCCAATAGCCTTCAAGTGTGAATGGACAAAAATGAATAGCTCCCATGGTGTGAAACTATTTTGTAAGCTGAATGGTCTTGTGTGAGCAGCTCCTTGTCCATTGCTCTTCACGAATAGCCCCTTGGAGAAGAGAAACAGCTGCTAGACTTTAATTTAGCTTAATGCTCTAGCTCTAAACACATGTGCCTATTAATGCCGTCCATGCACTAGCTGAATTCAACTGAATGATCACCTAAACACATCAATTAAAATTCGGTAAGGACACATTAACTAGCTCAATTAAGTTGTCTAAGTCTAAGACACTTTAAATAACTGTTTGAGCTAAGACAAATTAAATAGTTTTCAAGCAAAGTAATTGGCTGTGCAACTTGACACAAATTAATTAACTAAGACACATTTAATACTTAAACTAAATTAACTAAATAGCTTAAACTAAATTAACTAATATTATTTGGAGCTTATTCCAACAACTAAAGTGCATCAATTAAAAGATGGAACGAGCTCAATGAGTTAAAGTTCGAGCTGAATCAAGCTCAATAGGCTAGGATCGAACTGATCAACTTGCAAAAGATTGCTAGCCTCACTTGGTGAAGGGCGTTCCCGAGGCGTGGTCGTATCATTTGCCCCTACCTTAAAATAGCATGTTTGAAATCTTCAAACATGCCACATGTATGGTCAGCCATATGGGAGTCTTTGGCTGTTGATTTCGGCTATTTTTAGCAGCATTCTCAACCTATAAATACCCCATTGGCTACTCACTTCAAACACATCTCAACCCTTCTCATCTCTTCACTTCTCTCTCATTTTCTCTCTTCATTCCTTTCCATTGTTCTTCATTTTCTTCCCCTATTTCTTTGCCTATTTCACCTATTGAAAAAGAGTCACTCAACCACCATTTGGAGTAGCATTCAAGTGTTCGTAGAAGCCTCGGTTCGACAAGAACAAGCGAAGAAGGAGGAGTGGAGCAAACTAGTCAAGCCACAGAGAAACACCGGATTTGATTCTTGTTCACTATCCTTTTAATTTTGTTGTTGTTATGATGAACATGTCTATGAATATTTGTGATGTTAATATGTTTAATTTAATTAATATGGCTTAAATTTAATTCATGTTAGGTTGATTGCATTTCGTCTACTTAATTTATTAAAATTGTGTTTGTGTTGTTATAGGCCTCTGTAAGATGTTTGATTAAGTAAAACCATGACTAAGTTATTCTTGCATTACAATTGTAAGGTAACTAATGAATTAATTATTTAGACGGATTGAAATTGTAATTAATTGACACGATACTTAATCAGTACATGTTTAATCATCTAAGGTAGCTGACAGTTAAATTAGCAACGGTATCTAACGATACATTAGCCTTGCATAACTTGCAAGATTATTGTGCTTAAACTGTTTCAAGGTAGAAATACATTGTTTCCTCACGTAATCTTTTGTGTGCTTATGAGATTGAATTAATTGTTTGAATTGGCATAAAGATATGTACAAGAGATTATTTTAATTTCATAAGTACGTATGTGCATTAACTCATTTGCTTATTAAAATTTGTTTAATCGGTTGAATTGACATTAAGATATAGTCAAGAGATAAATAGATTTTGGTAGGTAAGTATGTTCATAAGTTAGCAAATTACCGAGTTGCCGTTAATTTATTCGTAACAACATAAACATGAGTTTAATAATTCTAAGTTAAGAAATGTAATTAATCTAACACAATTGTGTCATCTTGATTAAAATCATCTTTTGGAATTGTGCATTGGAACTTTTATTTTATTTTTTTACTTTGTTAAACCCTAGTTTTTAATCACTTCCTCAAATCAAAATATTTTTCTTCACCCAAGTGTTTTAATTATATTCATAAATAATTGTTTGCATGGTCCCTATGGGTACGATAACTCAACATTTCCTTGTCACTTTATTACTTGTAGCGATTGTGTACACTTGCACATTTTCGTCATTTCAAGTTTTTGGCACCGTTACCGATGACTGTTTTAAAAGACATTATTTGTGAAGTTTTTAATTTTGCATCTTGGTCTATCTTTTTTTCTATTAAATTTTAATTCCATTTTTTATGTTTGTTTCAGGTGTTTATGAGTATTGATCAAATTATTGACTTACTCTCTATAGACCCTAAAATTGAAAGGACTTCTGACAAAGGAGAAGACAAGCGAACCAAAGAATGACCGAAGATATGAATTTCAAAAATGAAAACCAAAATTCATGAGGAACATTCGCTTATAATACTCACAATCTGATCATTCTTACCGATGACAGAAACTGTGCCATTCAACAATATGCCATTCCTCTCTTCAACGAGCTCAATCTGAGTATTAGGAGACCCAAAATTGAGGCACAACATTTCGAGTTGAAGCCGATCATGTTCCAAATGTTACAAAATATGGGTCAATTTAGTGGGATTCCTACTGAAGATCCACATCCTCATCTTCAGCTATTCATGGAAGTGAGTGACTCATTTAAACTAGTCGGGGTGATCGAGGACACCTTGAGACTGTGATTATTTCCATACTCCTTAAGACATAGAGCATGAGCATGGTTGAACTTCCTACCGTTCGATTCCATAACTACATGGCAAGAGTTGGTTGAACGTTTCTTCATGAAATATTTCCCTCCATCTTTAACCACCAAGATCCGAAATGAAATCACTTTATTTCAGAAACTTGACGGAGAATATTTATATGAGGCATGGAGGGACTCAAGGACTTATTACGAAAGTGCCCTTATCATGGTATTCCTTGTTGTGTTCAAATAGAAACTTTCTATATTAGTTTCAATATTCATACTAGAATGACGGTGGATGCTTCGACAAATGGAGCCTTTCTTTCTAAGTCTTATAACGATGCTTACGAGATTATTGAAAGAATTCCCAACAATAACTATCAGTGGCCAACCAACTGAGCAGCTTCAGAAAGACGAGTAGCAAGAGTACATGAAGCGGACACACTTGCTTCTTTGGCAGCCCAAGTATCCTCTATGTCTTCTATGCTTAAGAACATAATTGTCAATGGTTTCAATGGTAATCTATCAGGGTAGTAGCTGAACCAGTTCGAGAATATTTCTTGTGAATACTGTGGAGATGGCCATTTCTTTGAAAATTGCCCATCAAATCAAGAGTCAAATTATTACATGAGAAATCAGAATTGGGATGGTCCGCAATCAAATTTTTACAATTCTTCATGGCAAAATCATCCAATTTCTCCATAGAGTAATTAATAGGTGGACCATAGCGACTCTATTATGCCATTTCGACCAAATTATCCGTCGAAATATTCTCAACAAGTGTAACAACCCCTACCAACTGAATCTTCAAGTGATCTTAAGAATCTACTGAAAGCATATATAGCGAAGAATGATACCACTTTAAGAAATCTAGAAAATCAAATGGGTCAGCTAACCAATTAATTTCAAAATAACCCCCCAGGTATTTGGCCGAGTGACACAGAAAATCCAAGAATTTTGGGAAAAGAACATTGCAAAGCAGTCTCTTTGCCAAGTGGAAAGACATTGGAGCCCAAGTGGTTGAGGTTCAAGATGAGCCTGTTATAGCTCAAGGCAAAGAGGAAGTTCAACTAAGTGTTGAAACTCTTGTTCCACAAAAGTCAGATATGGTGACCCTTGATAAGGTAAACTCTAAACCAGGTAGGTAGTTCTGATTACCTAACACCATTATCAGATACAGAAAAATTTCCACAGAAGAGTTATCCATTTAATGCTAAGATTCCACCATTTCCATATCCTCAACAATTCCAAAAGTAGCAAAATAATATTCAATTGAAAGAAATCTTTGATGATGAGGTGAATTTTAATGACTTCGATACTACTAAATCCCTAGATATAGTTGAAGACTACTTTGTTATTTCTAAGATAGAATCACTGGCTTCTACAGAATTGAAGTTCAATTTTTTAGACGATCCGTTAGAACATATTCTACTGGAGGATTCACCAAGTGATGATAAAGACAAGGAATGTTTGGCTTGGTTAGAAGCTAATTCAAAGGAATTCACTCAAGAAGTTCCACTCGAATCATTAGAGTTATCATCTCAGGAGCATACGCAACCAAAGTCGTTGATTGAAGAGCTAGCTAAATTGGAACTTAAGATTTTGTCTCCTTATTTGAAATATGACTATTTGGGTTTATTTTCGACTTTACCTATCATTATTGTAGTTGAGTTCACCAAAGATCAAGAAGAAGAGGCACTTGTGATTTTGGAAAGGCACAAGAAGGGTACTACATGAATTATTTTACTAGATGAATTATTTTACATATTCAAGTCACGGGTTGAAAGATTTGTAGGAATTACATGAAATTAAACAAGCCCACCAGGAAACATCATTGCAAGTTTTCTTTCCCTAATAAAATGTTGGATAGGTTTGATGAGAAAGAATATGATTACTTCCTAGATGATTATGGTTGGTATGACAAATGGTCATTTGACACCACCATTGTCAATGACAATCTTGAATAAAATGGAGGGAGTTCTCTTCACTTTCCCTATCGTTGTTTTATATTTTTAGTTTTTTTTTCTCATTTGAATAAAATGGTAAACTTAGATAAAATTGGTTCATTAAATTAATTAAAACTTTGTCTAAGAGATTGGGACTTAAGCGAGACCATCCGTGACCCTTCCAGTCTTTCTTGGGACTTTAATTTAATGTAATTTAAAAAAAAAATATTTTTCTAAGTAGCCCAAAGAATTTAAGTATTTTTTTTTTTTTGTTTAATAAAGGGTCAACTTTTAATCCAAGCACTAATTTCTTTGAGTTTCTTTTTTTAGTTTATTTTCAATACAAGAGCTTAGGATCCAAAAAGGAGTTGCCATTTGGCTTAAGACACTACTAAGAAGGGAAATATTCAACCCTTTTTCGCACAAACCTATAACCTTTACCTTGCTCCACCGCCACTCCCAAGTAGCCCAATAGTGCATCTCACTTAACCCATTAATGTTGCAGCCTTTAACTCCCTGAATCACCATCCTAAACACCTTCATTCGAAGTCACCAACTACCGCACCTAAAAATTTAACAAAATTTCAATTATGATTAGGTTATATTTTGTTCAAAAATTTGAAATTTCGTTAAGTATGCTAAACTTCAGTATGCATAAAGTTCAATTATTTCAATAGTTGTTATGTTAACTGAAATATGACATAAATGTATTTTTAATAAAACATGAAAATCATACCATAAAATTTTTAGTTCCTTAGGAAAGTTAGGTGTGCATGAAAGTTTAAGTCTCTAGATTGACTTAGTAGTTTCTGGAGGCGAAATCCTAGGAAGCATGGAAGTTGAAAATGATTTAGGCAACTTTTATTTGAACCGTTTGAGCCTTTCAAGCCAACCATGATGAATTTTTATCCCTTGAAACCCAACTTTGAGACTATATGGCCTAATTTTATTTGAACCCTTGCAATATTTAGCCATCACTTCTCTCTTAATTATCTTTAAATTGTCCCAAACACTAGACTCAGTACTATTCAAAATATTCTTTGAAAATAAGTTTGGGGGAGTTGAAAAGAAGTATTAAATGCTCAAAAAAATTTTGTAGTACATACAGTAAAATGCTCGTAAAAAGAAAAGAAAAGGAAAGAAAAGAAAAAGAACACAAGAAGAGCATATGTACTTGAAAGAAAATAAATGTACAAAAGAACATGTGAAAGCAAAGTAAGTTGATGAATTGAAGATAATTATTTTGAAGGGCCGATTGAAGTCGAGTCTAGGGTTTTTAGCCTAAATTTATCTATCTTTTATCTACCTCTAGCCTAGCCACATTACAACACTTTTTAGAGACCTATTGATTCAAGTTTTTATGCTACCTACATTTGTGGAGAGAAATTACTATGTTCAACATATAAAGGCAAAAGTTGAACTTAATGATTGTAGCTTAATCTTGAATAAGGGAATAAAATCAAATTGGTAGGGATTTAACATGTCTTTATTAGGAAGCATTTAGTCGATTTTTGCTATCATAAGAATAATTGCGATTAATTTGAATGGTATTTATACTTAAGTACCGTAAGTCTCAAAATTCTTGTTTTTGAGCATAAGTATACTAAAATCATAATTTTGGGAATAATGTTGTTTTGAAGAAATTTTTCACAGGTATTTCCGAGAAATTTATTTCAAATTTGTGCATTACTCGAGACGAGAAATGAATTAAGTTTGGGGGTGTGGAAACACGAAAATATACACACTTTTTCATACCCTTTTTAACTTAAAATCATGCAGTTTTGATAAAATTCTTGTCGAAAAATATATAATTATTATAAAATAATTAAATTACACTCAAATTATGAACATATTTAATTTTAATTAATTTTATATCAAATTTTTATTAATTTTGATTATTTTCGACAGATCTGCACAAAGGGCGAAAAATCGCTCAGTAGACACTAGTAGAAGTGCAAAATCGAGAAGCAATTTTGAAGCATCAAGGTGAATTAATTTTTCAGCCTCAGACGGTCCAAATTATGTGTATTAATTTTAATCCAATTTAATTTGAGTGAATAAATTATTGTTAATTAATTATGAAAACGAGCCCAGTTGAGCTAAACGGGAAAATCGATCCAACCGAGCACTGGGCAGCCCAAAACCGTCCCACATGCTGACCTAATCAACTTGCTTGACTGATTATTTGGCTTGCAAAATGGCCCTTGAAGACTCCTTCAAATTGCATTCAAACCCCTTCACTATTTAAGGCCATTTACCCCTACCTTAAAATAGCATGTTTGAAATCTTCGTTGCGCAATTGGTACCAAAAATTTTAAATAGTACCAAAATGGTACAAAAAAAAAAACTATGTACCAAAATGGTACATGTAGGGTGGTCACGCCTCTGGTAAAGGCGGCACCACCCTACCCCCTATTAAAACAATAAAAAAATAAATTATGGAAAAAAATTAACAAATTCTGAAAAAAAGTCAAAAAAAGGGTTAAAAAAAGCTGAAAACAATGCATGCATGCATGCAGATGTGACGGGCCACTGGGTCGAGGGTGTGGCAGAGGCGGCACCAGACCCGCCCTTAGCAGAGGTGGCACCGTGACAAGACCCTTCATCCAGTTTTAATTTGGCCGTTTCTGGTGTTTGGGGACCAAATATGGTCCCCTGAGACATTCAGGTGGGAAGAAAGGAAGGAAGAAAAGGAAAGGAGAAGAAGAAGAAAAGAAGAATAAGAAGAAGAAGGGGAGGAAGACGGCGGTGCCGGGAAAAAAAAGAAAGAGAGCAAAAAATAGAGAGAAATGAGAAAGAAAGAGAAGGAAAAAAAATAAGGTATAAATAATTTTTTTTTAAAAATGATGTATATATATACAATTTTTTTGTTAGTTAGTTTAGTTTAGGGTTATGTTTAGTTTATTTTGTTTAAATAGATAAGGTATATATATATATATATATATATTGTTTATTTTTTGTTATTTAGTTTTGTTTAGTTTAGGGTTTACTTTAATTTTTGTTTAAATAAAAAAGGTATATAATTTTGTTTTTAAAATGATGTATATATGTTATATATTGTTTATTTTGTTGTTAGTTAGTTTAGTTTAGGGTTATGTTTAGTTTATTTTGTTTAAATATATTAATTAAGGTATATATATATATATATATATATATATATATATAAATGTTATATATTGTTTATTTTTTGTTATTTAGTTTAGTTTAGTTTAGAGTTTACTTTATTTTTTGTTTAAATAAAAAAAGGTATATAATTTTTTTTTAAAATGATGTATATATGTTATATATTGTTTAGTTTTTTTTGTTATTTAGTTTAGTTTAGTTTAGGGTTTACTTTATTTTTTGTTTAAATAAAAAAATAAGGTATATAATTTTGTTTTTAAAATGATGTATATATATTGTTAATTTTTTTGTTAGTTTAGTTTAGGGTTATTGTTTAGGTTTTTTTTTAAATAAAATATAAATTTGCAGTCCAATGATGAAAATTTTAGCATATAATTTTAGCATATGATGAAATTTAGGGTTAGTTAGTATTATTGTTAGTAAAAAATTATTATTATTTTAGTTAGTATTATTGTTGGTAAAAAAATATTATTATTATTATTATTATTATTATTATTATTATTAGTTAGTAAAAAACCCTAATTATTATGTTAGTTAGTATTCTTAATATTGTTAGTAAAAAAATTATTATTATTGTTATTATTATTGTTAACTATTATTGTTAGTAATAGTTTGTATTTATTTATTTTTATATTCCTATTTTTTTGAGTATTATAATATAAATTTGTTGTTTTTTACGAAGGTAAAAAATTAAATATTTGAGACGGCAATGGCTTCAAGGATTAGTGAAGATCCTCACATATGTGACGCAGCTAATAATATGGTAATGTATTGTTATTTATTACTCACGGGTAATATTATAAAAATAGCTACATAATTTAGGGAAATAAATAATGTTATTATAATTATTTTTTTGTGATTTAACACTGTCAGGGCTCGTACCGTGTATTAAGAGGCCGGGTGAATGGCTTAGGATATTCCTCGGATGAACGACTGATGCCGTACTTAGAGGAAGCTGGATTCGGGTCAGCAGCACGGATCCAAACGTTTGATCTGCGATATGATTTAATATCCGAACTAGTCGAGCGTTGGCGCCCGGAGACCCACACTTTTCATTTCCCCTGTGGAGAGTGCATAGTCACACTAGAGGATGTTGCACTCCAACTTGGGCTCCCAATCGATGGTAGCCTCGTAACGGGCATCAGTGTGGTAGCTGAGCCATTTGCACTTTGTCATAGCCTGCTATGAGTCTCACCTGGCGATGATGAGGAAAACTTTACGGGCTTAAAATTTACATGGCTGAAAGCGAGGTTTGAGCACTTATCAGCTAATGCCACTGAAGTCGAGTTAATGTGCGCTGCTCGTGCATACATTTTGCACCTCATAGGGGTATTGATGCCCGAAACAAACAATAACAGGGTTCATATCATGTACTTACCTTTATTAGCTGATTTGAGCAATGCTCGCTCTTATAGTTGGGGTTCCGCAGTTTTGGCTATCTTGTACTGTGAGCTTTGTCGAACGACAAAGCCAGCTGCAGTAGACATAGGCGGATGTCTCACATTATTGCAGTCATGGGCTCTATATCGGATGCCATTCTTGGCATCCGTTACTCACCAACCATACGTATATCCATTAGTAAATAGGTGATATATTCGGAACTTGTTATTAATTGCAATTTCTTTATAATGATATTATTGTAACGATACTATATTAAGTTGAAATTTGTTTTTATAGATGGAGTATTTATCCGAGTATCGGGAGATCATACACTGTCCTGATATATCGACTTAGGATTGAAGAACATGCCGAGGAAGGGGTAAGTTATTCAAATATTCGTGACATGTTATTTTGTATATCTTACTCATGCCGTGTTAAATTTTAACAATGTTATTAATCATGCAGTTTATATGGATGCCATATCGTAGACCAGAAATTGCAGCCATTATACCCTCGTCTGCCTACATTCACTCGCATATGTGGTGCACTAACGCACCGATTATCAATTTTAATGTAGTCGAGTGGTACCATGGGGATCGAGTGCTGCGACAGTTTGGTTGCATCCAATATATCCCGGATCCGCCATGCAAGGTGGGAGACGTTCACGGCATGAACAGAAGAGGGAAACCGGATTGCATTGGGGGGTTAAGCACAGGAGATTTGTTGCGGTGTGGAATGATCGGATGGCTCGCATACCTCGGATGGATATGACTTCCAATTTTCAACCTCCGTTACAGTACGTACAGTGGTACTCTAGTATGGGGAAGCCATATATACTTGGAGGGCAGTCGACTGTAGTCCCCTCACACATGCAGCGACACGGCGCATACGAGCCACTAGTGGCTGATATGGAGGAGGAGCCAGCAGTAGATCCTGATCCCGAGCCGAAGCCGAGCAATCACATTCACATTTGGATGCACATTCGTATCATCCAGAAGTGCCAAGCAATGACTATTTTCTGGGCTCGTCGGGGGGTGGATGCCATTACGGGTCTGATATATTTGGATCGTACCCACTGCAGTACATGACTCCCGGCCAGTACCCACCGTAATATAGCACTCCTTGTAACACCCCCACGCCCGAGACCGTTGCCGGAGTCGAGCTTGAGGTGTTACCGAACATAATTTATCATTTAAACAACTTTACATCATTTATTTTGATTTTCGGAATAAGTAGTTTTTCTGTGTCATGGTCGCTAAAAAAATCATATCTCGAGTTAAAAAACTAGAAATCAAGATCTGTAAATTTTTCCTGAATCTAGACTCACATATCTATCTACTAATTTTTTTCTAAAATTTTTGGTTGGGCCAATTAGTACAGTTTATTAGTTAAAGTTACCCCTATTTCAGGACTTGACTGCACTGACCTCTACTTACTACGAACCACTTTTCTTCCTGTAAAAAAATCATATAACTATACCGTTTATTTCTCTTAAAATTAGATTCAATAATGATTCTGAGAATATAAATTACACCTCCTAATTATTTTTTTTCAATTTATAGTGAATTTTCAAATTTGGAATAGGGGATCTAGAAATCGCTCTAGCCCTGTTTCACTAAAACTCAAATATCTTATAACATATAATTCCTTTACCTATTTCACTTCTTCCATTTGAAAGTAGACACAACAAGATTCAATATCATAGTTAATTCTTCACCTAATTCGTTTTCTACTATTTTTGGTGATTTTTCAAACTCACGTCGTTGTTGCTGTAATGTTCTGTTTTATGGCAAGTTTCATCTTTTTATGAATTCTCATGAACTATATAACATATTAAACTCACAAGGCATCCAACATTATCTAGGCTAGCCATACCAATGACTAATCATTATCAAGCATTTTCTCAACCAAACCACAACCATATCACAAGATTATTTACACAAAACAAGTATATTGCTATACATGCCATACATCAAAACATACAAACCAATATACCAATTCTTCCTCGGATAGTGTGAGCGTTTCTTCGACCTTCCCAATATCCAAGTTGGCTCGCTAAAAACTACAATGAATGTAAAGGAGGGAGTAAGCATAAATGCTTAGTAAGTTCACATGCAAATAATAAGTAACATAACAAAGCAATTATATCAACAACAATAGCATGATATCACCAAGATACAAACCACATTTCTAGCTATCGTGTATCATCTTACCACCTTATTTCTGTTGTATCAAGTTTCAACCCGAGGGTTAAGTACATACCTGTCCAAATTGTCCATTTCACAACACTTACCACAATATCATTTTCATCTTGAGTATTCTTCCATTCCGCTAGAATTTTACCCGTTGAACACATCTGAATATAACTCGGATACACGGATCATTTGCACATAAGTGCCACATATGTAATCAATCAATCATGTAACCCGCCCATAAGCGAACTCAGACTCAACTCAACGAGCTCAGGCGTTCGCATCCATAAGTGAACTCGGACTCAACTCAACGAGCTCGGATGCCTAGTTACATCTCACGAACTCAGACTCAACTCAACGAGTTCGGACATTTGCATCCATAAGTGAACTCGGACTCAACTCAACGAGTTCGGATACCCAACCATCCTAGTGACATGTCACTTGTATCCTAATCTATTCCCAAGGTTCAAACGGGATTTTCCTCAGTCACACATTTCCCAGTCGTTCTCCCCGGAATATCGGAACCAATACGTTGGTTGCATCTCATACTTATCAATTTAATCACATACTTTTCATACCAATACATAATATTTCACAAAGCATAATGTTCATAATAACAAGTATCATATCATATAAATAGCATTAAATCACTTAAAATAGCAATTATGTTACATTATTTACACATGAACTTACCTCCGTACAAAATATAGCAATTTTGCGATTTAGTCCAAAATCTTTTCTTTTCCTCGATCAAGGTTGATTCCACGTCTTTCTTGATCTAAAATAACACATTTAGCTTATTTAATACTCACATTATCAAAATAGTCCTAAATTCAAATTTTGGCAAAATTACAATTTTACCCCTAAACTTTTTCATATTTACACTTTTTCCCCAAAGTTCGGAAATTAAATTTTATCACAAATTCTTATGTTTTAGGACATGCTGATCATTTATTTACCATTAGCAAGCTCAAATTCCCACTAAAACACATACTTATGAACAATATGTACTTTTACCGATTAAGCCGTTTTACTCGTTTTTACTTAAAACCGAGTAGCACAAGTTGTCTAACATAATTTAAAACCTCATATTCTATCATAAAACATCAAAATACACAAATTTCACCTATGGGTATTTTTCCAAATATGAACCCTAACTTAAATTATTGCTAACATAAGCTTTATCGAGTTACCGGGACTACGAAAACGTAAAGAACATTAAAAACGGGGCTTGGAATCACTTACTATGGAGCTTGGAAGCTTGAAACAAACCCTAGCTATGAAGAACCCTTGAAATTTCGTGGTAATGAAGAAGATGACCAATTTTGTGTTATTTTTCCCTTTTTATTTCATGTTAATATCTAAATGACCAAAATGCCCCTCCTTACTAAACTTCCAAAAATTCCATCCATGTCTAAATTTTGTCCATGAACTTAAAATTGGTCAAATTGCTATTTAATACCTCCTAATTAATATTCCAAAGCAATTTCATACTAGAAACTTCTAGAATGCAAGTTTTGCAACTTATTCGATTTAGTCCCTAATTTCAAATTAAGCACTTTACGCTTAGAATTTCTTCACGAAATTTTCACACCATCATAAAATCATATCATAAACATCAAAATAATTATAAAATAATTATTTCTACCTCGGATTTGTGGTCACAAAACCACTATTCTGATTAGGCCCTAATTCGGGATATTACACTCCCAGCCCGTACCCACCGCAATACAACACTCCTGGCCCGTATCCACTATGTAACGCCCTGATTTTTGAGATTTTTTGGGATTTTTTTGATTTTGGTGAAATTTTGGAATTTGGTTGTTAAATTATGGAATTTATGTTTTAAGTGTGTTAGTGGGCCTTTAGAAGGCCCAAGCCCAAGTTAAAACCCGGTAGAATCTCAGAATTTTGAATTTTAAAATGAAGGGGACTTTGTTAAGTGGGTTTTTAAGAAAAATTGGGGAAAATAAGCCTCAAGTAAGCCCTTGGTAAAGTGGCAATGTGGCACCACTTAAGTGCCTAAAAAAGTGACATGTGGAGGTGTGTGCAAAGGCCAGTGTTCAAGTCACAAGGTAAGCATTGTGTGTGTTTTTAATTTTGTGCATGTGCTGGTCATGTGATGGAACTCAAGTAGAACTCTGTTGGAGAGAGTTTGAGTTGTCCATGAGATTAGATTAGGTAGATAAGAGAGAGAAATTATAGGAAATTTGACTGGGAGCATGTAGTAGCCGAACAAGGGATTCTTAAGGGAGCATATCGGTTTTGGCTTGTGGATTTTGGGACACAATCGGCTAGGGATTGTTAGGGTGCTAGCTGAATTCTCTTAGGGTTTCATTGGGGTCTTAATTTTGCAAATTGGGTAGATTGATATGCCGAATAGGTAAGGTGCCCTTAGGTTCTCTTTTCTTCTTCTTTCTTTTCCCTAAAAACAGAAACTTAGACCCCTTCCTTCTTCTTGTGCCGAATTGTCTTTAACAAAACCCTCTCCTCTCTTCTTTCATCTTTTTCTTTTCTTCTTCCCTTCGATTCTTCTCAAACCGAAAAAACCTTTCCTCCCCACTCATCTTTTCTTTTCTTTTCTTCAAAAATCGAATCTGCCATTCTCCTTCTTCTCAAGCTAGTCGACTATTACTAAAAGCTGAAATCCCGAAAAGGTTGCTTTGGTGCTGATTTCTTCTTAGCCGAACCCCTCCCTTCTTCTTCATCCCTTTTAGTCGTACTTCACACTCTCAAAACCTCTAACCTCTGTTGACAACACCTTTTCAATCCATAACTTCAAATCATCTTCTTCTCTATCTTACCAAAAGCCGAAACTACCATATCCATAGGGATTTGGGAGCTGAACTCTTAGACCTCTAAGACTCATTCTCTGCTGGGATTTAGAGGCTAAATCTGCGTCAGATCTGAGTTAGATACGGGATTGGAATCATTCTGGTTAAGAGAACCTTTGGTAAGTGCTCGAAATCTTTGATTCTATTCTTTATTTTGGGATTTAAGAAAAGCTGAAATCCCTAAACACATTAGGGAGGCTGTCAAATTTGGTAAGAAGTGATGCTAATCTCGTGATATGGTTTTATGTGTTCTTTGTTCGCAAGAAGGGGTGTTTAGCAAGGTGCAGTAAAAGTTGGAGACGTGGAAGCGAACTAGATCTAGATCTAGTAGTTAAGATCGACAAGGGTAAGTGGTTAAGAACACCCTATTATGGTCGAATGTGGTAAGGGGTTTTTAGGTTGGTTATTGTTGATTTGTAATCTAAAGATTGTAATGAACAATTGTAGGTTAATCGTGTGGGAGATCTCGCTGTAGTAATCGCAAATCAGGTGTGTAAACGAACACCCTTCTGTAGTCTAAATCGGCAAAAGCCGAAAAGCTGAAATGCCAAAATTTCAGCATTTCGTGGGCTTGTGAGCGTACAAGCGCTCGTAAGTCGGTTGGAAATAGTGAGATCTATAATCACAAATGGTAAGATGGATGAGTGCGCGATTTCATGCACTTCGAAAAATTTGAGGCCTCGATGGGCTGAAATTGGGCCTAATGGGCTTGTGGGCCCATATGGTTAGAAGTAAACAGTAAGTGTGTTCTGGTATAATGTAGGTTAAAACGGTTAAACTAGACTTAGAATTTGGGCTAAACAGGCTTAAAATAGCTAGATGACACTGTAGGGCCCATTAGGGGTTTTAGGGCCTAATAACTAAAAACTGCTAAAATGGGCTAAATTAACTACTGAGATGTAAGTTGGACTATTAGGGACTGAAATATGCATAAAACCCTAAAAACTGGAATATTTACTGAAATAACCCTTAAGGGTGAGAAATTACTATTCTACCCCTAGGTGCAAAATGACCATTATACCCCTAGGGCTATATTTGACTGAAATGCATGTTTTACTATTTCTGTTCACTATATGCCATGACATGATTTTCTGTTGCATGGGACTGGGTTTATTGATGGAGGAAGTGTAAGTGGCATTGCCACGATTACTGAAAGAGGCTCTAGCTCGTACTGTTTATTGAAAGGGGTTTTGCCTCGATATACTGTTAGTGGCTCGGCCACATTATCTGAGCAGCTATGCTGCGACTGTGGAGTGTAGCGGCTGGGTGGGTTTGAGTTGTTTCCCCACATTGAGTGTATATGGCTGGTACGGGTGGAGTGTAGCAGTTGGACATAGGATGGGCTTGAGCTGATTTGGGCTCCGGATGGGCTTTCTTTGCGCACTGAGTTTCCAAACTCACCCATTTTCTTCCATCCATGTAGGTGAGCCCTAGATTGGTGGACTTGGAGCTGGAGGGATTCGGAGTGGCCACGTAGACTGCATTTCTGGTTTAATTAAGTTATTTATTTTATTTTATTATTTACTTTAATTACTTTTATTCTGATTTTGGGTTTGTAATAAGGCCTCTCTAATTATTTTAATTTGGGTTTTAAATTATTTATTTTTACTATACAATAGTTGATTTGAATAAGACTGCGTGAGTTTTCTTAAAATTTAATCAAACGTTTTCAAAAATCAATCACACGTTTCAAACAAGTAACAAAGTTAAATCTTATAATAAGGAATACCCCTAAAAATTGGTAGTGGATAGGACGTTCACAATTTAACCAGGATTTTCTTTTTAAACTTTAATAATGGTTTTTCAAAACTCACCCTAATCTTAGTAACTAGGAAATATGGTTGGTTCGTCATTGATGTGACAAACCAGACATGGCCGTAACGTCTGGGCCGGGTTTGGGGTGTTACACACTGCATCATGGCACTGCCCCTAGCTCAAGTTCATCGATGCCATTCGAGCCACATAATTATTCTGCCATGTTTAGCACACCCCCACCTGGGCCTGAAGAGGATGATGGTCGTCGCGAGCACCCACAACGTGAACGTCGACCTCCGCAGAGGTATACCCCTAGGACCACACCATTGAACCATCAATTTTAGGGGTTTCGTGTGATTTTGATATTATTAATCTAGTTTGTTTTTTTTATATAAAAATGGTTGTACTTTTTTGTATAAATTAAATTAGATTAATTGGAACTTCAAAATTTGTATCAAAATTTGACTATAATTAGATTAATTTGGAGATATAACATTAAAACACTAATACACAATACAACTGTAATTGTAATGACTCAAAATTAGATTCGTAAATAATTATTATGACTAATTAGGAGTCTAGTAGTGTGTTTAATTAGGTTTTAATTAGATGAATTTAGCTTAAATTAGAGTAATTAGTGAAAAAGGGCTAAATTGAATAAAGGTTAAAAGTCTACTTATAGATTAAAAGAAAGAAAGAAGGATTAAAATGGAACATAAGCCATTTGTCATAAATGAGCGGCAAATACATAAAAATATCTAGATTTTTTTTATGCTTGAATATTAAATACATGTAAAAATATTTATATATATTAAATTGATATTATATTATGAAATAAAACAAGTGCATGATTATTATTGGTACATGTGTAATATATATATAATAAGTAAATGATAATAATTAAATTATAAGATTTTTTTAACAAACAAATTAGATAATGACAATTGGTAAGCTAAATTTAGTCATTTTCTCTTAATTTTGATGTTTTAGAAGCTTTTAAACCAAGTTTTATTGAAATTAAGTGAAAGCCATGGAAGTGATGCGTTTTTGATATAAATTAAATACATTAAAACATAAGGAAAGATTAGTTACAATAACTCGATAACGTAAAACATTAAAACTTATATTGAAAAGATAAGATTATCATTTACCCATTTTCACCATTTGTCTCTTCCAGTCTGCATTCTTATAATCTCGAAAGAAGTTAGCCGCAATGTGACAGATGTAGTAAATGAATCTCCATGGCACTCCGGAACGCCTAGTTGCGGCAATTAATCCTTTACTTCTATCGGAGATGATGCAAATATTATCATTGCTAATAACATACCTCCGCAGGTTGGTAAGGAAGAATTCCCAGGATTCTAAGTTCTCCTTATCTACGATGGCAAATGCTATCGGGAGCACGTTCCTATTGCCGTCTTGAGCAACCGTAAGAAGTAGAATCTGTGTATATTTTCCATATAGCCAGGTCCTATCGACCTGCACAAACGGCTTGCAATATGGAAATGCCCGTACACATTGATCAAAAGTCCAGAACATCCGATGAAAAATTCTTCTCACCGGCTGTAATTGGTCATCCGGGCTGTAACAAGGTTGTGTCTGTAACTCAATCACAGTCCCTGGTATGTACTCCCGCATAGTTGCTATCTATCCCTGTAGCTTGTTATACGACGAATCGTAGTCCCCATACAATTGCTCTATTGCCATGTGTTTAGCTATTCACGCCTTTCGATATGACACTCGATACTGGAATTGTGCTTGTATTTCGGTAATCAGTACCGAAACTTTAATGGTTGGCATGTCCTTCACCAGTGGCATGATACACGTATAGATAGTTTTTAAATCAAGTTTTCGATGATCTTCTGTCATATGTGTTGATGTGCATGTGTAGGGCCCAACAAATTTTCGTATCTCCCATATTTGCGAATTTTCAATGAATGCAGCTTGTATCTGCCAATTGCAGCCTTCTGCTGCCTTCCAACACTCTCCAATATATACTGTCGGTTTAGACACTGTGACTTTGTAATCCACTGATATATTTATGCTATACTGTTTAATAGCAAATACGCACTCTTCTTTACTTTCGAATCTCTGGCCTACGAACAACTCCTCAGGATTAGAATTTACGGCCAACTGGTGAGTAGGAAGTATTTCAGGGTACTCCCAGAACTCTGCTACATGCGATACGTCGGGGTCTATGCGCGACATGTGTGGCCCAGGATTATTGTGTATCACAATACGTCGCATCTGGTTCCCAACCGAAGACGCATTAATGTTTCTATCGTCATTCACATCTTCATCATCAATATCATCAGGTACATCGTCCACATCGGGATCACTGTCACTATTGACGTCTTCCTCGTATTGATCACAGTTATCGTGTCCATCATCACCAATCACATCAATATCAGGTGTGATATTAAGATCGATACCGATCCCATGTATAGTCGATTCACTATCAACGTACGATATTGGAGCCACCATACACAGTTCTTGAACTCCATGTTCTTCACCACATGCATTGCTATCTTCATTTTGCTCCATACCGGCTAACTCAGCAAATAAGTGAATCGGGGCATTTTTGTTACTCCCATTCCCACAGTAAAGACCAATCATTGCCTCCATGTCTTCGTCGTCTACTAGTTCGATTTCAATGAACTTGATCGGATTTGTCGAAACTGGAAACTTATAGAAAATTCTCAAAATCCTTCTCCCACAACGTCTAACAATTTTTGCGTTAATCCTTCCCTTCATATCATCCAACGAGACATTTCTATTAAATCTCATTGCTAGTTGTTGCCGACACTCAAATATGCATCCAACGGTTGTTGTCAAAATGATTCCATCAAAATAAACGCATACGAAAAACTGATCATCCATCTTCAATATTCAATCTATTAAAAAATAAACAAAATTTCTCAAAACAATTTCCAACAGTAAATAAATTACTTAAATAAAAAAATTAATGTTTCAATATGCAATACTTCATTTATAAGCTCATACTATTTCAATTATCATTTTGTACATGAACAACATTTATCTCTACATTTAACCACTTAAATTCAGTACTACGTTTTCTTCCATCTCCAATTCTGTATCTTTCTTTGGGAAATACTGTACAATCCAATTTAGAAATTCTTGATTCTCTTGATATTCATCTTCTACAATCCAATTTCCAAATTCGTCGGGATCTTCTTTCTCTTCAATCTTTATAACGGGTATTGAATTTTAGAAATTCTCTTGGTAATTTCCTAACATCTAATTTATCCATCCATGGTATGTCAAACATACTTTGCATCCTAGTCAACTTCCGTGAGCATATACTTTGCCTCACTATTTTCCTAGCTCCATAAGATATTATAAACTTCACAAAGCATATAACTAGATTCCAATAGGTTCGTGGTACCAATTTCTTCCAAAGTTCGTCTAAAATGATTTGATGGTCCTGTTCTATTAATGTCCCTCTGAGGGTTAAGTATTGCACTTTATTTTTCCTAATCATTTCATGACCATTCCACAACACTTCTTGCATCTTTTTATTTTACGGTAATAAGATGTTGAACAATGTCTTCTTGTGGTTTCATTCTGTAATCTTACACTTCTCTCATCATCTTATCAAGTTTCTCCCTCTGTACTGCAGTTATCTCATCAGGCAATACCAAATATGTTGCCATTTCTAACAATATCTATAGCAGAAATATTTTCAGTTTATTTCAGTAATTAACAATTACTTTATAATAGTTTTACTAATATAGAAACTTTTAAATATATTAAAAATTTAAAACATAACATTCACAATAAACAAATAATTAATATAAACACAAAACTTACTAACGAATCAATTGGGGTTATTTACTAACAAATAATTAATATAAACTTTAAAATTTTAAAACATAAAAAATAACAAAAAACTATAATTGGGGTTATTTACTAGCAATATTAATAATACAAACTAAAATGGAAATTAGGGTTATTTACTAACAATATTAATAATACTAACTAAAATAGAAATTGCGGTTATTTACTAACAATATTAATAGTTAACTAACTAAAATAATAATTAGGGTTTTTACCAACAATATTAAAATATTTTAATAATTCTTTTTTTTCCTAACAATACTAATAATACTAACTAAAATAATAATTAGGGTTTTACTAACAACAATAATTAACAATAATAATAATAATAATAATAATAATTTTTCTTAACAAACAATAATACTAATTCAAATAATAATAATGGTTTTACTAACAATAATTGCTAACAACAACAATAATAATAGTTCTTTTTACTAACAATATTAACTAATAACAACAACGACAACAACAACAACAACAACAACAACAGTAATAATAATTAAGGTTTTTACTAATCCTACTAACAATAATATACTGTAAAAACTAACAATCATACTAACTACAATACTATTTAGGGTAAAACTTTTATTAATCTTAATAACTAAAAATAATATTAGTTTTTTACGAACAACAATTAACTAAATAACAATAATAATAACCAAACCCTAAAAACTAACAATTGTTATAATAATACTAACTGAATTAATAAATAGGGTTTTTATTAATCCTAATAATCCTAATAACTAAACTAACAATAAAAAACAATAAAGCATATACAAAAAATAAAATAACATTACCATTATAATAATAACAAAACCCTAAAAACTAATAATAATAATTCTAACTAAATTAATAATTAAGGTTTTTACTAATCCTAATAACTAACCATAATAATTAAACTAACAACAAAAAACAATAAAAAAACATACAAAAAAAAACCATTATCATTCATCCATTATTTTTAAAATAATTACCTTATTTTTTCTTCTCTTTTTTTATCTTTTCTCTCTATTTTCTTTCTCTTCTTTCTTTTCTTTTACCAGCGTCGCCGTCCTCCTCCTCCTTTTCCTTCTTCTTCTTCTTCTTCTTCTTCTTCTTCTTTCTTCTTCTTCTTCTTCTTCTCATTTCTTTCCTTTTTCTTCCTTCACAGCTGCTGCATTTGAGAAAATCCTAACACCCACCCGAATTAAATATTTTTGATCTGCATGCAGGTGCCGCCTCTGGCAAGGACGGGTCTGGTGCCACCTCTGCTAAGGGCAGGTCTGGTGCCGCCTCTGGCACACCCTCGACCCAGTGGCCCGTCATGTCCCTGCATGCATGCATGCATTGTTTTCAGCTTTTTTTTAACCGTTTCTGACTTTTTTTTTTCAGAATTTGTTAATTTTTTTCCATAATTTTTTTATTATTTTAATAGGGGGTAGGGTGGTGTCGCCTCTGCCAGAGGCATGACCACCCTACATGTACCATTTTGGTACATAGTTTTTTTTTGTACCATTTTGGTACTATTTAAAATTTTTGGTACCAATTGCGCAAAAAACCCGAAATCTTCAAACATGCCACATGTGTGGCTAGCCATGGGGGGAGTCTTTGGCTGCTAATTTTAGCTATTTGTGACAGCATTCCTAACCTATAAATACCCCCTTAGCTGCTCATAAACACATCTCAACCCTTTTTATCTCTTCAATTCTCTCTCATTTTCTCTCTTCATTCCCTTCCATTGTTCTTCATTTTCTTCCCCTATTTCTTTTCCGATTTCACCCCTTAAAAAAGAGTCACTCACCCACCATTTGTAGCAGCATTCAAGTGTTCGTAGAAGCCTTGGTTCCACAAGAACAAGTGGAGAAGGAGGAATAGAGCAAACTAGTCAAGCCACGGAGACACACCGGATTTGATTCTTATTCGTTATCCTTTTAATGTTGTTATGATGAACATGTCTATGAATATTTGTGATGTTGATATGTTTTATTTAATTAATATGGCTTAAATTTAATTCGCGTTAAGTTGATTGCATTTCGTCTACTTAATTTATTAAAATTGTATTTGTGTTGTTATAGGCCTTGATAAGATATTTGATTAAGTAAAACCATGACTAAGTTATTCTTACATTACAATTGTAAGGTAACTAATGAATTAATTATTTAAACGGATTGAAATTGTAATTAATTGACACGATACTTAATCAGTGCATGTTTAATCATCTAAGGTAACTGACAGTTAAATTAGCAACGTTATCTAACGATACATTAGCCTTGCATAACTTGCAAGGTTATTGTGATTAAACTGTTTCAAGGTAGAAATACATTGTTACCTCACGTAATCTTTTATGTGCTTGAATTAATTGTTTGAATTGGTATAGAGATATGTACGAGAGATTATTTTAATTTCATAAGTATGTATGTGCATTAACACGTTTGCTTATTAAAATATGTTTAATCTATTGAATTGACATAAAGATATAGTCAAGAGATAAATGGATTTTGGTCAGTAATTATGTTCATAAGTTAGCAAATTACTGAGTTGCTGTTAATTTATTCATAAAAACATGAACATGAATTTAATAATTCTAAGTTAAGAAATGTAATTAATCTAACACAATTATGTCATCTTGATTAAAATCATTTTTGAAATCGTGCATTGGAACTTTTATTTTACTTTGTTAAATTCTAGTTTTTAATCACTTCCTCAAATCAAAATATTTTTCTTCACCAAAGTGTTTTTAATTGCTTTCATAAATAATTCTTTTCACAGTCCCTGTGGGTACGATAACTCAATATTTACTTGTCACTTTATTACTTGTTGGGATTGTGTACACTTGCACGTTTTCGTCATTCCATTACACATTCTAATTCTTGGGGAAAAAATGTGAATTGAAGTAATTATTGTAATTACACTCAAATCGAGTTTTTTTTTTAAAAATTATACAGGCTCTAAAAATTATATTATAAACATGAATTCGGATGAATATTTAGGATGGTTGTAGCAAACAATTGTTTCATATTATGAATTCTAAAAATATATATTATAAAAACGATTTATGTATTTTATAAAGTTATAAAAAAATTATTTAAATCCTAAAATAACTCTAAGACCTAGAAGTTTATTAGAATTTTTTTAAATGTTATAAAGTGTTATATATATTTATAAAAAGTTATAATTAAGAAGTATGGAGATAACTTATTTATGTGTTCATGCTATATATTATAAAAATAATATATTGACTCAGAAAAATATTTATAGTTTTTTTTATTATCATACTTATTTGTAAAAAATAAATTTCTAAAGTTATGGCACAAAAATATGTTATTTATAAAAAATGTTATGAAAATTTTATATAATTTATAAAACCTTTTTCATACGGGTATATTTTAAAATTTATATTATTTTTACTTAATTTACATATTATAAAAAGATATATAATCTCGCATAAGTATTTCTCCAAATAAAGTTTATATAAGATTTTATAATTAAAGCTATACACTATTTGGACTATGAACCCCAAATATTATAAAGCCAATGTTAATTATGGAAATAGAAAATATTTTCTTACACCATATTTGATGTGAACACGACAAATATAATAGATGCGTTACAAGTGCCCATGGGTCCAATTACAAGATCAAGGGTTAAGGGACTTAGAGAAGCTATTAATGGTTTGATAACAAACATTTGGGTTAAGTGCGATTATTCTGTGTCACAACTTGGGTCGAACTATGAATTAAATCCTTGCAACTTGTTCAATGCTGACCTATGAACTTTTGGGCCATGGAATAATTGTTCAGTTTTCTATAATGTTTTAGTTTGCGTTTATTTATTTGTCGTTTTATTTAACTTTTAATTTCATGCGAATAAATATATTGTCTAAAGGGAATAAAGTCTTGTTGATTTCTATTTATACCTTTACAAGTTACAATGAATAAGTTTTCAAACATCAAGCATGGATGAATGTTTCAAGCAAGGATGGACATTTCAAGCATGGATGGACGATTTCAAGCATGGGACATCGACAATTTCAATGCACAGAGACATTTGGTCATTCAAATACATGATCATGGAATGTTTTCAATGCATAGAGACGTTTATCTCATTTAAATACATGACATGGATGATTTCAAATGCATGAAGACATTTTTCCTTAACAAATACATCAGCATGGATAGTTTCAATAAAATGAGACATTTTCTTATCCAAATACATTTGCATGGTTGTTATAAAAGCTTGGACGGTTTTACTTATTCAAAATTGGATGGTTTTTTACATTCAATAGCTTGTTTTATGACCATTTGAGACTTTTCTTTACATTTTACTCACTTATAAATAGGTACACATATAAGTTTTAAGAAATCAAATCAATATACAATTTGTGAGCTTATTCTCTTTTATCTCCTTGAGTGTTTGTTCTGAACTTATCAAGATTTTAATATAGTGGCCTTCTACCTTTTTCCAATCTTATCACTCCCCTTTCATATCCCAGTCTATGAGTGTGGCGATCATATACTATTTGTTCCTATCTCTTTATAGATAGTGGGTCACAGTCTTCTTCTATCAACTTCTATTTCTATTCAAACTTTGTAAAAAATAGGTCATGTTCTTCCATAACATTACTTCTTTTCTGAGTTTGTTTCGGGTTGAATTTTTTTATCATTTCATTCATTATTTTGTTTCTCTTATTCTTACATGGTCATTTTGTTTTCAAGTTACCTGTTAGAATGATCAAACAACAAATTCATACTTGTGTTCGTCAAACGAATATGAGCACGCATCATTTGGTATTAGAGTTATCCATCTAATCAGGTGATGTTTTCGATTTTGGGTTTCGATATTCTCAAAAAAATTCCATAGCAAAAAAAGAATAAGTGCAGAAGTAAAAAAAAAAAGGAAAAAGATGATTTGAGATTCATAAAAAAAAAAAGTAAAAAGCATCGTAAAATGTTTTCTTCTGTGATTAGTGTCCTTAGAGTTATTTTACATCTTTTGGTGCAATTTAACGATATTAAAATTTTTTTGTTAAAAGTGCTATAAAATTTTCTCTTCTACTTAGTGTTTTTGAAGTCATTTTACATCATTTGGTGTAATTTTGTAGTAAAATTTTTTTGTTATCAAATATTTTTGTTCTGTCAATTTGTCTTTCGTGTCATTTTTTGGTGTTTTCTAGTCTATTTTGTCAAGATAAGGATCCTTTATTAATCTTGTTCTCCATCTTTTGAGTTTTTTTATTCTATTGTTCGTTGTCACTGTTTATTCTTTCTTATTTCTCAACTACCACAACCTTTCAACGCCCACAAGATTAAGTTCCTTTCATTCATTCTTGAAAAACTTTAGAGAAATGAGTGGTAAAAGGCAAGAGTGGTAAGTGCATTAGAGTGAGTAAAAGCCAAATTGAGAGAAACACGAGTAGAGTGATTATCTTTATTCGAGTGAAATTGTGAGGGAGTGAAGCGAGGACATTTTTATTACTAATCATTTTGTTGTGTTTATAGAAAGAAAAACCATGTCTAATAATGGTCGTGAATTGGTGAAAGAGGTGGAGTTCCCAACCTTCAAATGAAAGCTATGTTGCGGGAAATGCGTAGGATGATGCAAGAAGGTTTAGATCAACTTAGTGAATATGTTGATCGTGTGGAGGAAAGGACTTGAAGGGAAAGGTCTCGAAGGGGAAGATCTCCAAAAACTTCTAGTGTGCGAAAGGGCGAGGCATCCAACTGATCCGATAATGACGAATATTATGGTAATGATGATGAAAGGGCATCTGATTGTAGCATAAGGCGAAATGAATGAAGGCCTAGAGAGAGATGAGATTGAGAACTAGTTGATAAAATGGTATGTTAGTCATTTCCTAATCAAGTTGGTACTCAGTTAACTAGTGATGTCAACTCAGTCAAAGGTTTTATTAATAGTATAGTTGAAGTCAAAATTAAATTTATTGTAATTTAATACATCTTACTTTGTGTTTATTGTATTCATAATTATTAGAAATCTTATCACACACATATGCGTGTAAAAACCATGTATTTAGAACACATGTATGTTTAAAACAATGTACACATAAATAATAAAATGTAAGGTTTGAAACTAATAAACCGTGCATATTAAAAAAATGTATAAAAAACATTAAGGTAAAGCTTTAGTTGAGTGGTAAATTTAAGGTTTTACTAATCTAATCGATGTGAGTTCAAATCCTATAATACCAACTCAATCAAAAGTTCTGTTAATAACTATAGATTATTCTAGTAATTTAAATAAAATTTCCAATTATTTCTATTCGTATAACAATCATACATATAGAAATTTATATTGATTATGCAATCACTTCCTTATTAAATACATATATTCAGTACCATACCAAATGAAAATAAAAAAAATTAAGATCTATATACACAAATTTTTCTTTGTCGCTTGGCACGTCTTTCTCTACTCTTTGGCACGGACTCTGCTATGTAGCACGTCTTTTTCATTCTAATTATTTTGGTTTGGCTTTTGAGGAGCGCTCTGTTAGTGATTTGAAGTTAGAAATTGTTTTTTTTATAGATAGGGCTGTAACGGATCTTTCTTTAGGAGAAGAGGGGAGGATATGGTCCAACTGGGAGTGGATTTGGTGGAGAATGATCTTTCTTATGTGTGAATTGTTTTGTGGGAGTTTTCCTAACTTCCAACGTGGTAAATTTCCAGGCAATACGAATGACCCTTGCAAATGTTTGGCATCCGATTGAGGGTGTTTCTATTTTGGATCTAGGAGAAGGTAGATTTTTGTTTTGGTTTTTTCTTGAGGTGGATTTAGATAGGATTAAAAAGGATAGGCATTGGAGTTTTAATCCCCATTTTTTGATTCTTCATCAACTGATGGAGGGGGAGAACCCACTGGGTGTCGAGTTAAATTGGGTGGATTTTTAGGTACTAGTTTATGACATTCCATATTGATTTATGTCTGATATTGTTGCAAAACAATTGAGTAATTTTATTGAGGATTTTTTAGAGTATGATGTTACAACTTTTCAAGCAGTAAGAGGGTCATGCATATTCAGATGAGAATGGATGTTCGCAAGCCATTAGGAAGGAGAAAGAGATTTGCGATTCCAAATTGTGTATATGCATATGCACATTTTGAGTATGAGAAATTAACGTTATTCTGCTTCTTGTGTGGTAAATTGGGTCATGGGGAGACTTTTTGTCTGTTATAGGCTACAATTTTGAAGCATGAGATTATGTTTCAATGGGATCTTACCTTGCATGCTCTGTCACGTAAGGTTACTATTTGGAGGAGTAAATGGTTGGTGGAAGACAGGAATAGTGGAGGGCTAAATTTTGGAAATTCCTCGATTAGTGCAGGTAGGATTAGATTAGATTCATCCAAATCTTATCCCATAAATTAATAAGTAAAGGAAGGGGAGAAGTCTAATTTATTCAAAATTCAGAGGAATAAATTTGTGGGTATTAATTCAGTAGGCCCAACAGTGGGTATTGGTTGGGCCCTAATGTATGCGGTCCAAACGTTAATTTCGATGAAGAAATGGCGTTAGTGGAGGGGAAGAACATTCCAATACATCAAGCAGAGGGTTTCAAAAGGCCTCGTATGATTTTGAATGATTTCGAATGAGGGGTATCAAATAGGTCGAGGGAAGTTATGTGGAATTTGTCACAAACCCTAGAAAGTATTATATTGGTAGGCCTTGCTAAGCAAGTCAATTGTACACAATGGAAATTTTAAGTTAGAACGTTCGGAGATTAAAAAGACCTCAGATTATTCATCGTCTCCAGCGTGTGCTGAGAGACATAAATCCCGTTGTAGTCTTTTTGATTGAGACGAAACCGAATGCGTCACGAATGACTACAGTAAGAAAAAAGTGTAGATTTAGTAAGGGTATAGATGTGGATTCACATGGAAGGAGTGGATGACTGTCAATGGGTTAGAAAGGTAAGTGTAAGGCTTATTTGCGATCTTACTCGAGAAGACATATTGATGTTTTGAAGGAGGACGATGAGAAGGGGCAAGCTTGGAAATGCATAGGATTCTATGGGGCACCCGAAGAAAGACTTCGTAATGAGTTGTGGAACTTATTGAGACAATTAAATAATTTACCGAATATTCTTTGGATAATTACTAAAGATTTCAACGAGATTGTTTATTCGACTAAAAAGAAGGGGAGCTTGCCTATTAGGGAATGACAGATGAGAAACTTTCGGTTGGCTTTGAAGGATTGCTCTATGTTTGATTTGAGTTATCGGGGACAATGGTTTACATGGGAAAAGAGGCATTTTGAGGGAAATAATATTCAGGAGCGACTTGACAAGGGTGTTGCTAATGATGAATGGAGGGTACGGTTTCTGAATTATATTTTAGACTAATTGACTCACTTTTTTTTACCATTGCCCATTGTTGGGCAACACGAATGTTGGAGGGAATACTCACAGAGTATTACATTTTAAGTTTGAGGCTGTCTAGATTATGAAAGATTCATGTAAAAGTGAAGTGCGACGATTATGGAATTCCATTAATGGTTTGGTTCTGCGATGGTTAAGGGAAGTGGGTCTTGGACTTGAAAGATGGTTTAACACATTAAGGAAGACTAGATCTATAACAAGGAACGAACTACGAAAAATGTTAATAAAGTTGAATGAGTCTTATCCTACAAATGAGATTTTGGAAGAGATTGTGGATAAACTAACGTTGAATTTAGAAGTGGACAAAGAAGTGATTTATTGGGAGCAATGTGGAGGGCTAATTGTTTGAGCAGTAGCGACAAAAATACTACATACTTCCATAATTTTGTTCCGCAATAAAGAATGAGGAATTGTGTGGAAAATCTGAGGGGCAAGAGTGGCATTTTACATGAAAGTAATTTGGACTTGTTGAATATTGATAAAGAATTTTTTTACTTCTTTGTTCTTTGTGAATGGTTAGAATGGTGTTGACGAGGTGTTGCAAGGGGTTGCATCTTACATTTCATCAAACATGAATGAGAATCTACTGCGGGGTTTCTCATTTATGGAGGTTTGTGACACAGTTAAATCTATGAGCCAATTAAAAGCGTCAGGGGAGGATGGGCTTGGTGCAATCTTTTTCCAAAGATTTTGGCATATAGTTGGCAAGGACGTGGCTGAGTATTGTACTAAGACTTTGGCCGGTGAACATGACATGGCTAAGATAAAATAGTACTCATTGTTTTAATTCGCAAGGTTAGTAATCCGTAAAACATGAATCAGTTCAGACCAATAAGCTTATGCAACATTCTTTATAAAATTATTTCAAAGATGCTTGTGAATAGGTTACAGTCGGTGATTCATTATTGTTTTGATGAGGCCCAGAGTGCCTTTATGCTTGGACAGCTAATATCGAATAATATTTTAGCAGCGTATGAGATCTTACATTTTTTAAAGCTTAAGAGAATAGGCAAAATGGGGTCTTTTGCACTAAAATTGGACATAAGTAAATCAGGCAATAGAGTTGAGTGGTCATTCCTAAGGTAGATGCTTAGGCACATAGGTTTCTCGAATCTATGGACAAAAAGTGATGAGATGTGTGGAATCGGTCTTGAACTCGGTGGTGCTAAATAGAGAGGTGAGAGAGCAGTTTTGCTCGTCTCGTGAGTTACGGCAAGGCGATCCTCTTAATCCATACTTGTTCTTTGTATGTAGTAAGGGGCTTTCAGCATTGTTGTGAATGGTAATGTCGCATGGACGGCTATGGGTAGTACGTATTAATAGGTATGCTCCGACTGTCACTCATTTACTTTTTGCGGATGATAGCATGATTTTGGGTGAGGCATCATTAAAAGGGGGAATCCATTGAAAGGGTTGTTAGAAAAGTATGCAAATAGCTTGGGGTAAGTGGTTAATTTTGATAAATTTGAGATATTTTTTTAGTGTAAATGTGACTCAGGAGAAAAGAGTGGAAGTTTGTCAAGCTTTAGAAGTGCACTCTATTGATAACCATGAGAAGTATCTTGGTTTACCATCATCAATTTTTGGTAAGAATAAAATGGGAGTGTTTAAGGGTTTGAAAAAGAAGTGTACGAGTCGATTGAATAGCTGGAGCTCAAAAGCCTTGTCAATAGGCGGACACGAAGTTCTTATCAAGTTAGTGTTATAGAAAATCTCGATGATGTTTGCCATGTCGTGTTTTTTATTACCTAGTTCATTTTGTAGGGAGCTTGAAGTAATGATGGCTCAATTTTGGTGGCAGAAATTGGGGGGAACAAAAGGGATGCACTTGTGTTCTTAGGAGACGCTTTGTTATCTGAAAGAGGATGGTGGTATGGGTTTTAGGGATTTAGCAAAGTTAACATTGCTTTATTGGTAAAGTAGGGATGAAGGTTGCTTGAGAATTTTGGCTCTTTATCGGCAAGGCTGATTTGGGTGAAATATTACCCAAATACAGGTTTTCTTAAGTTGAATATAGGTCAAACCTTTCTATGACTTGGATAAGCATCTGGAGTGCAAAAGGTTTGCTGAAGTTGGAGCCAAAATGAAGGATTGGGATTGTAACAGCCTGAATTAGACCCTAATTGAAACGGTGGTTTCGGGACCACGAATCCAAGTCAGAAAAATATTTTAAAAATTATTTTCTGTGCTTATTATGTGTGAATTTATATTTATGAAATTTGCATGATTTAATTTTGTCGTTTTGGTGATAGATTAAACAAATGGGCTTAATTGCATAAATTGAAAATTTGATAGAATTAGTTGTGAGGATTGAATTAATAGTGGCTTTTTAAGTGGAAGCACCAATATTGTAAATGACCCCTTTTTCATTTATGATAATGGACGGCATGTGGTAAGAAATAAAATAAATTATGTTTTCTATTTTCATACATATATTATAGTGATAGTAAAATATATATAAGTGTATAAGATAAGTCTTGAGTGGGAAAACCATGTGTAAATAAGGTGGACGAATATGTCATTGTGCATAAACTTTAATTAATGATTTGTGAAGGGGGTAAAATAGGAAAGTATGTTATAATAATAATACTTTAGTATATATATTAATATATGATCATTATCATAGGTTTTACTTTTTGGTTTTTATGCCTCATTTTGCCGAAACTAAGCAAAGAAAAAGTGAAAGAACAAGCTTGGGGTTTCGGCATTCTTCTAGTAAAAAAATTCAAGGTTAGTTTGTGATTAAATTTCAATAATTTATACATTTTGAGCTTGTTGTTAAATTCTTTACAAAGCCCAATTGTCAATTTTAGAAATGGATGACATTAGTGCATTTGGCCATAGATGAATATTTGATTTATTAGATGTTAATGTTAAAAGTAGAAAATATAAAGTGATAGATAAATTAGAAGAACGCTATTGATGGAGAAGTATATTCGGCCATATGTAAGGTGTATGCATGTGATGTTGCATTTGATTCATGGTTACATGTATATGTGTAAGAATATATATGTATTCGGTTAAATGTGGATTTAATGAATAATATGTACTTAATAAATGTATTTTTACAATTATGGAAATGTATATGGAAATTAAAAACATGATTTGAATTGTTGTAACAAATTGAATTAGTGAGTCATCTATTTAATACAAGGTAAGGACGTGACTTGAAGCTTGTTTGAAACTATGTGTGATATCAATAAAGATTTTATGTGAACTCGGTAAGAACAAGCAGTCTTTGAAATTTGGTTATATGTATATATGATCATGCGCATTCGGCTGATAATAAGTTATACATTTTATGTCTTACTATGATTCTCAAGCTCGTTTATATAAATCTATGTATATATGGTTTTATAATGAATATTTGGCTTTGAAAGTTAAATGTTAACAACTTGATTTATTAATTAAATAAGTTTAATTTGCTTTCAAATTAGTTTAAGATCAAAAGAGGGCGGATCAAGATCGAGTGAAAGCAAGCTAGTTGCGTAGTCAGTATAATCGTACGAAAATACCCGAGGTAAATCTTAAATAATTAAATATTGATTATTTTTGAATATAACATGATATGTATCATGAGAATTACACAATATGTATATATATGTATAGCCGAATGACAATGTGAAATAAAACTAAGGTAGTTGATGTGTATATATGTATAGATATATAGTCGGATGAAAGTATGAAATGAAATTATGGCAGTTGATATATATATAGAACCGAATGGAAGCAAGGAAACAAGTTTTGATGAGTGATATATGTATATGTGTTATATAACCGAATGGAATTATGGAAATAAGCTTTGATGGGTGATTTTATATAGACAATTGTCGAATGGTGATAACATTAGTTGACATGATCTAGCTAAGGTGTTATTTGTGTCGTTTGTGACTAACATGATTGAGTTGAAATAGGTGTGGTGTTACCTTGTACCGAATGTGATTTAAAAGTGATGGATGGGTCCATTTGTTGTATATTGAGGTAGTCAAATGTGATTTATGATGTGAAGAATATTTATTATGTTTTTATGTGAATACCGAATGTGAAATATGAAATGAAAATAAGATGTTTGATATTTTATAGCCAAATGTAAAAGATGAAATAAACAAAATAAAGTGATTGATATGAATATATATTTTATATATATATTCGAATGATGCTAATATCTTAATGATGTATTGTGTTACATGGACATTAGAAGTATATGATTCGATGTTTAGGAAACTTTGTGAATTGATTTTCATATTGTATTATTCGGGCCTTAGGCCTAGCAAGCTTTAAGCTGGTGATTTTGAATCGGGCTGCGTGCCTAGCAGGCATATTGCCGGTGAATGAATAACAGACCTTGAGTTTAGCAGGCCTTGTGCCGGTGATGAATTCAAGTTCTTGCCTAGCAGGTTTTATACCGGTGAATTATTTCTAAGTCAGTGATTACACGGGTTCAATTCATTACAAGTAAGGAACAATGATAATGGAGCTATGTGACATTTTATAATCGGCCACATAGGTGAGTATATATACTGTGTATACGTTGCGTTTACAAGTGTGACTATGAATGATTGGTATTAGCTTGTGAATTTGATATTTTCGAAGTTACTTTGAATAAATGAATTGAGTGAATATGATATTAAGTTGAGGTTGAATTATAGGTGACATGTAAGATTATGTTTATCTTTTATATTTGGTTAAAGGTGTGAATATCTATGTGTAAGTATAAAATTTATAATAGGTTCTATGAGAAATGTGTATTTGATATTGAATTATTGAAATGTGATATTCAGCCAAGGTATTATATGGTATATTTGTATAAGATTATTATTATAATCAGTTAGTTTAAATTTTACATTATGATTTATGCTTATGCATTTGAGATATTCATACAGATTTTGGACCTAAGTATAAGTTCAATGGTATGTATTGGATGGAATGAAATTATGCATTTAATATAAACGGCTCAAAATTGAACAAGTAGATTGATTTGGTATAATTGGCTATAAAGAATTGACATATTCTATTTTGTGTATATATATATATGATATTATACAGGGTTTGTATATTCGGCCTTGTGAAATAAATTATTGTAATGGATTATTAAGTGTCATGTGATGATATATCGAATCATATATGCATACCTATTACTCATTTCGGGATATGAATAATGAAGTAAAGTTTCTATGGTATTATTCGGCCAATTAAGTGATGCTTATAAGTGAAGCTAAATCTTGTCTTGTGAGCTTGCATAAAAGAGTAGAATTGTAGTAGAAAGTATAATGACATTTACAAGAATTGGTATCATTGACCATGTAGGCTATGTATACATAGGAGTGATATTATACCATGAATTTTGAATTTGTTATATGAATAAATATGCGTACGATGTTAGAATTTTTTGAATTGAAAGTGGGTATGAGTATGATTAGATAATATGTAGACTACGTGTAAATGATATGTGATTAATGGCAAGTGACTATGTATTGAATGATGATATTTGAAATATGTTATCGTGAATGAAAGAAGGGTACATAGATGAATATATATGGTATATGTGCTTGCTATATGACCTTGTGGCCTCTTATTTCGAACGTAGAAAATATGAAATAAGAAATCAGGTTTTGAGTTATGCTGTATTAAAATGTAAATGGATATGAATTGGATATTAAGATGGTGATATTATGATACATGGTTTATAGATCTATAAATCGGTTAATGAAGCAATGATATGGTTTGTTTGGTTACGAAATGAATATGTGCAAGTTTGATAAATAAAATAAGTGAAGCTTTTTAATGAGATTATATGAATTAAAGAGTGCAATGGATGTACATGTGATTGAAGTGGTTTAAAATTCATGTTTGTGTTACGTAATTCAATTATCATTAAAATGATTTATTTGCTTAAGGCTTACTAAGCTTTCAAAGCTTACTCTGTGTGTTTTTCCTATGTCTTTAAAACTTCGAAGTCTTGCTTGGGTTGGAAGTCTAGGAGACGTCTTCACACTATCTAGTTTTCGTTTTCAGTAAATAAGTGTTTTGAGTTTTTGTTATGTGGCATGTATAGGTTAGTTTCGATATGTTTCATTTTAATTTGTACAATTATAAGCCATGCAAAAATGGCTTGTTTATCATGTCAATTTAGTTTAGTACTTTGATTAAATGACGGTTACACATGTTGAGGAATCAACCAAAGTATAATATAATTCTGGACTACTTAATATGTTATTTGTGGTTTTAATGTTTTGGATATTTCAGGCAGTAAAGTTCATGTGCCGAATAGGGTTAGATAAAGATGATGCATATTTGATTATATATGTTTTTATAAGATTCATTAATGAGATCTTTGATTGATTTAAGAGTTTAAGAAAATGATTTCTTATGACTAATTTGAATTTATGTGTATTTCCGGTAATACCTCGTAACCCTTTCGACGGCGGATTTGGGTTAGGGGTGTTACAGGGATGGGATTAATGGTGCTTATTTGGGAAGATTACTGGCTACCTGGTAAAGAAATGGTGAAGGTAATTATGGAGCAAGTCTCAGGTGTTGATCAGGTTAGTGATTTAATTATGCAAGAACAAACAAGTGGAATAATAGTTTAATTAGATCAATTTTCTCTGATGATGAGGCCAATGCAATTTTGAGTATACCTTTGCCACAAATCAATCAAATGGATAAGCAAATTTGGTATAGGGAACATACTGCGGAATTTTCAGTGCGCAATGGCTATAAGGCATTATTACATCCTAGTATTGTAAGTATGAATGAGCGCATTATTTATAAGCAGTTTTGGTGATTGAAATGCACGTTAAAGATCAAAATTTTAATCTCGAGATTTGTTCAAAATTATGGACCAATACTGAAAATTTTATATTGTAAAAGAATAACAGTTGGACAATTATGCACACGGTGTCAGCATTGTGATGAATTGATCATTCATATTAGTCGGGATTCCCTCTTTGCGAAGCGGACTTAGCAAATATTGGGATTCTAGTGGCCTGAAGTGGTGGCCGAGGCAAGTTTAGTGGATTGGTTATGCTGGATTTTTTAGCATTTAAACAATGACAAAAAAAAACTTGCTGCTATTACAATTTGGGCATTATGGTATGCTTGAAATGAACTCATCCATGAAGGAATTTCGCAAAGTGTTAATGATGTCATTACCTTTGTTCACAGTTATGGACGAGAATATTGGGAGCTGAGTATGGTTTTGAGGCACCCTCCTTTAGTTGTTGCAGCACATTGGACTCTTCCACCGTCACCGTGGGTCAAGGTAAATGTCGATGCAGGAGATTTGGGATAAATCAAAAGGCGATATCAAAGATTATTGTTCGAGATGAGTTGGGGCAAATATTAGGTTCGAGTTATCGATTCCATACCTAGGTCAACATGGTTTTCATGGTGGAGGCGAGGGCGGTTTTGCGTGGGCTCCAATTTTCCCAAGAAATAAGTTTCCGGCAAATTATCTTGGAGAGTGATTTGAGGACTGTAATACTAAAATTATAGACAAACGCAAAAGACTATTCAGTTATACATCCAATTACCTGGGATGCGGAAGCTTTGTTGAAAAGTTTCGAGGCATGTAGTTTTAAATTCACTCCTAAAAGTTGTAATGCTGCTGCACATGCAATGGCGGCGATTGGCCAGCAAGGTTTGACTGACTGGTTCTGGTAGAGGAAGTTCCTTTAGACGTTCATGAGATTGTAGCAGAGGATCGGACGTGGATAAACCCGTTGTGAAGTCAGACTGGTATGGGTCTGTTTAGGATTGAGGTCTTCATACTATGGGAAAACGGTCCCTTCAATCTCCTTTCTTGCTCCATTGTTTCTTTGGTGAGTTTAGCAAGGAGGTTTTGGTCGTTTCGGTAGAGAAGGAAGGTTATTGCAGTCTGGTTCCTTTGATTGTTTTAGGGTTCTGGTTATGTTTTGTTTTGATTTTGATTTTGGAATTTTGCACTGTTATAGGTTTTGTCTACACTTTCGTTTTTGTTTTCTCAGCTAAAGTACGGGCTTTGGACGCGTGTTTGCTTTTCGGTTTATGTTTATGCTTTTAGGTTGTATTCAAGTCATTTACCTTTAAATAAAACCAAAACGATTTGTTTAAAAAAAAAACATACATTCACATAATGTATTAGATCACATTGTATATTAATTTACAAATAAAGTTAGACTCCAAAAATTCCATTTTTTTTTTTTTTACTCTTTTCATTTTTTTTTAAGTTTAAAAGTTTCAAAAACCTTGACTATTTATATCATAATAACTTTTATAAACAAGTTACTAAACAACTTCAAACACTTTAAAAAATAAAAATGAGTACTCAATCCTTATCTGCTAAACTCATAACTTCATCAAGAAGATTAGTTGAAGAGTTATAGAATCATAGTTAAATTATAATAATGTTTTGTCAAATATGCTACCATTTTATGGACCATAATCAGCTACTAATTTTGAACTCGAAACCTTCCCATGACCCAATCAGAAAATTCGTCTTGTTATAATAGAACATGAAACGATTAAGTAAAAAAACCCAACATACTCGAATTCCAAAGGCGAATATAAATACAAGTATTTTTAATTTTTTTAATTATCTATTATATTAAAATATATATCAAATATAAATATTTAAAAGAAAGTTAATTAATTACTTACTTTAACCTTCTCAAGTGCTTCATAAAGAGCTAATTTATGCTTTTTTTTTGTCAACCACTGTATCAAAGGGTATGCAACAATGTCATGTATGTATAATCACCGTATATATATATATATATATATATAAATGTTATTTGCTTTTCCTACAAATATCATTTAATTAAATCAATAAGGTTTATATGAACAAATTAAATAATTGTTTTATAATTTTAATAATTTTATTTCTAAATTTTAAATATAAATTTAAAATACTTTTCTATATTTTTTTATAATTTTGAATAATTTATATTTTCTGTATTTTTAATAATTTTTATTTTAATAAATTTTATCATTTTTTCAGCCACATGTCACAACCACAGCGTGACATGTGACGAAGATAACTAAAAAAAATTGGGGACATTAACTTTAATGGTCAAATAACCTTTTTAATATATTTTGACAATTGAAGAATTTAATTAAGTGGAAAAAACGAGTAAAAGTTTAATTATTTTTTAAATCAAGAGCTTTTTAGAAGTTTTTTTTTTATTTTAATGATTTTAAAATTTTATGTTTATATTTTATAATAACTTAATGTGATATTTATAGAGTAATGAATAAAATAATTATGTTATTAAAATTTTTTTATTTAATATAAAATTGTAAATGCAGCGATTCAGTTCCAATAAAAAATTTAAAACAACTAATTTAATATAATTTTATTTATACATATAATAATTTGTGCATAGGATGCAAACTAATTGTTACATTTTAAAGAAGATTTGGCAGAATAATTTTAATTTCAGATATAATTGGTAGATCAAATTAAATGCATAAAATTAGGATGTAAAATGCGATATAGATAATGAAAAGCTTCTTTCTTTCCATGTTTTATAGGATTTGACGTGATGTATGAAGATAATGAAAATTTAAAAAAGGGAATGAAGATATTTTTCCTTATATTAAAACGGGGATTTTATTATTTTTTATATAAAAAATTAAAAATAAAATTCAAACTTTAAATATATTAAAAATGATTTGGGGCAAATTCAGTGCAAACGAAAGGTGTCCGACTTAATGGCCCCTTTTAAGTTGTCGTAACATGAAAAGCAATAAAAGAAACAAATGTCTGTTTCGTGTGACTGTGAGGCATGTGCCACACTGCAGTGCCAGCCAGTTCCTCTCGTGCCTAGATTCCTAATTACACACACTTGCAATGCCATGATTTTATTTTGAGTAAACTAATGGCAAACCCACTCCTATAACAGGAGCCCCCCTATTTTATTTGTGGACCCATCATATTATCCATTTCTTAATTCATTTAGTATAAATGAAATTTTTAAAATCCGGTTTGAGTGCGGCAGTGTTTATTATTTTATTAATAAGAGAATTTGGTATTTATAATTGTTTTTAAAATATATGGTTTTTTTCTTAAATTTACTATTTGTATTTAAGATATGATATATAATTTTAAATTTTGATACATAGGCACATATTAGTCTTATTCAAGTTATCATACTCATGCACAATAAAATCCAGAAAAAAAGCAAGGATATATAACCGCGAAATAATAATATAATTATTCTGATTGACACCTCATCACTCACGTGATAATGCCTACCTTTTTATTTATTTATTTAATTTCCTACTTTTTCTAAAAGAAAGAAAAATAAACTATAAACATAATCTGACATTTGTGTTATGAAAGGGGGCATCTCAATTAAAATTATTATCATTATTATTTGCAGGTTTGCTTCGTCTCCTCTCCATGGATCTTGATGTATTTTTTTTATGTTTTTATATTAGCATAATAAATATAAAGATTCATGGTACAGGGTCGGTCCATGTCATAGATCTCATCAAGACACAAGTACTAGAATATTTGCAATAGGTCATATTTCGTAATTTTATTTTATTTTTTAAAGTGTGAAATTGGACTTGGATCCATCTGTAGAGTCATTGTGAACGCTTCATTGCATATGAATATGAATAAACTCGAATAAAGATCCAAACAGTGCCTTATTGCAGCTTTGTTCTTTTCAACAAAGTCTTCATTTTTCAGCTTTAGAAAACATTTACCGTCTTCCTTTGGATATTAGTTAATTAATAATCTTAACGTAAACAACTTTTGTCATCTGTCGTAGACCATAACAGTCTTTCAATTTTGAAACCGTATTTTAAGATATTATTAAACTGAAAAAATAAACACTTTATTTAGCTTCACTTCAAAATTGAGTAACACAAAACACCATTTTATCAAAAAAGGTCCATTTCTAATTTTATTTATAGAAATGGGCTAATTTTTTTATTATTTATCGAAAAAGGCTGAAATATGTAAAACTCGTCTACGTAAGAACGTTTTGGGGTGATATTTCAGCAAATTGTGTCCTTGGGGGAGTGATTTTGCCATGTTAACACAAAATGCGCTGACGTGGAAGCGTTTTGCTGACGTGGCAAAATCGCTTCCCCAAGGACGCGATTTGCTCCTTATTTTTCTAGGGTTAGGGCTTTTTGCATGTTTAGTCCCTAAATTTTTTTGATTTAAGGTTTAAGGTTAGGGTTTTGTTAAAATAATTTAGATTTAGGGTTAAGGTTTTGTTAAAATAATTCAGATATAAAGTTTAGGGTTTTGTTAAAATAATTTAGGTTTTAAGTGTACAGTTTAAGAAATTTAAAAAATAAATTAGAGTTTAGAGTTTTTTAAATTAATTAAATCAGGTTGTAGGGGTTTTAAATAAGTTAATTAAATTAGGGTTTAATTTTTTAAAAAAATTATTTTGTATTTAGGTTTAGGATTTAGGAAAAATTATATTGACAACAAGGATTTTGTTTTTTTTACAGTAGTTTCAGAAAATTTATTTTTGAGAAGATGGTTCTGAAAAGATAATTTAAAAACGCTTCAAGCAAGATGCACTGTCAACAAAATTATTGAAAAGAGGTCCCACATGGACGCTCTTTTTCTACAGTAGTTCCTAAAAAAATAATTTTGAGAAGACGGTTTTGAACAAATGGTGTCAAAAATGCTTCAAGCAGGATGCACTGTCAACAAAAATACTAAAAAAAGCTCCCACATGGACACTCTTTTTCTATAGTAGTTCTTAAAAAAATAATTTTGAGAAGACGATTCTAAACAAATGGTGTCAAAAACGCTTCAAGCAGGATGCATTGTCAACAAAATTGATGAAAAAAGCTCCCATGTGGACGCTCTTTTTCTACAACAGTTCCTGTTTGGCCTTAGGATATAAATGAGCCAATTTTCATTCTCAGGTTGCATAAGTTACAGTAAAAAAAATTAGAGAGGCTAAGCAGAATAGAAATTGAAAATGAGCGAACGTATTAGTGCTGTTATTTACTATGATGGTGAGGTCCGTGACACCGAGAAGGGTGTTGTTTTTTTATCAGAGAACACAACGCAACTGATTTTTAACCAGAACATAAATTTGACAAAACTTCGTAAAAGAATTAGGTGCAAAATCTTCGAAACGACTCCAATGAGGGTTTCTTCTATTAAGTGTCAATTTTGTGCTTCAGTTGATCCCGTAACATATGACTCATTTGATATCAAAGGTGGTCGTAGCTTATAGGCGATGGTACAAACTCATCTCGCTAGTAGATCACCCTATCTTGAGCTATATGTACAATTTTCATCGTCAAATGAAGCATTTGAGACTTCAACATCTACTACTGTTCGAGAGGAATACACGACCCCTACCTGACACTTCGTATAGTGAGAGGCAGAACACGGAAGCGTCCATGTTTGGTGAAAGTATGGAATACACAACTCTTACACGACACTCGGCTAGTGGATGGGACATACACATCGGTGAGTCGATGTTCGATGTTGGAAATACATATTAGGGAATGACATAAACTTCTAGTGGTTAGCAATTCGCATCTGATTGGGAACATTACGGAACGTCCACAAGAAGGGATTATATACTCCCTATGACGTCCACCAGTGAGGGGACCTCGTACGTTGCAGATGATAGTGGGTTGGATGATGAGTCTGATGTGGATCCACCTCGAGAGCCCAGCCCCAATGGTGCAGAAGTTACATAATTTTCTGAACTGAAGCCTATTCCAACCGAACCTGAAGATGTTGAAGGGGGTTCAGATGAAGAAGATCCTCGATTCAGGACGTACTCGCCTTTAGCCCAAATGCATAATGTCGATCTATCGACAGATGATGCGTGGGAATTTCCAGATCTACCAGACAGAAGGCGTGATTGTACAAGTTTGTCATTGGATTCGGGTGAATTGGAAGTTGGTAAAGAGTTTTCAAGTAAGGATAGTTTTCTTAGTGCATTGAAACAATATAGTATCATGAACGGGGTTAACGCAATGTGGTTAAATCTAAATCTGAGAAGTTCGAGGCCAAGTGTGAAGTATAAGACGGTACATATTCATGGAAAATTATAGCTTCGGTTAGGAAAAAGATAGATTTGTAGGAGATAAAAAAGTACAATTGAGGTATACGCCCTCTTATTGCAAGGCTTGGAAAGCTAAGCAAAAGGCGTTGGAAAATATGCATAGTGGATGAGACGCTTCATATAATGAGGTGTGGCAGTAGTGTCAAGTGCTAGAGAGGTACGTCCCAAGTTGCATAACAAACTTTGAAACGGGCCCTGCGTACTAAAATGTCCGATTGCTCCATGGATGCCAAGTGTTTAAGCGTCTGTTATGGAGCTTTAAGCAATGTCGGGACGCATTTGTTTATTGTAAGTCATTGGTACAAATTGACAGTACCTTTATGTATGGTAAATATACCCATTGGCTATTGCTAGCTGTGGCACAGGATGGCGATGGGAGAATTCTTCCAATTGCATTTGCAATAACACCGAGGGAGTTAAGTGATGACTGAGATTTGTTTCTTTCTAGGTTAAGGGGGTATTTCTGCCCCCAACTTGATATCTGCGTTATATCGAATCGGGGCACTAGAATACTGGCCACAATTGAGCGACAGGAAAGCCTATGGGATCGCACACACCATTAGTATTATCTAAGGCATGTTGTGTCCAACTACTACGGGTAATATCAGTCTACTATTGAACGACGGTAAGTGACCAATATGGGTATTTAATCTTTATTAATATAATTTTTTTTGTAATATTCAATTTATTCTTAATGGAAGAGTGGTATGTAATTTTCGCTATAGCTTATATTGGTAGAGTACGAGATCAATAAGAACCGTTTTCATGATATGTTGGCTATTTTGCGTTCAGTTAATGAACAAGGCACAAACTACCTTTGTAACATACATTTCAAACAGTGGACACAAGCATACGACGATGGCCTACGATATAGTCATATGACCTCACACTTGGCTGAATGCATAAATTCTGTTCTAAAAAGAACGCATTATTTGTCAATAATCTTGGTTGTACGAGAGACATATTTTCATTTAGCGGCACTATTTCCAAAACGAACAGCGAATTATAAAGGCCAAATACAGGAAGGCCATGTATGGTGCCGAAAGGTATTGCAAGAAATTAACAAGGAGAAGGCTCAGGCCAACACTATGCACACAGTGTGTCACAATTGCGACAATCTATGGTTTCATGTGATAGAATTTGACAAACCGAACCAAGGTATTACCAGCGGGCAATATAGTGTACACTTGAAAAATAGGACTTGCGACTGTGGGACGTTTGACACACTTTGTTATCCATGCTCTCATGCAATTACAGTTTGTCAGAATCTTCGTTTGGATACCATGAGATATGTCGACGAAGTGTACAAAATAGAATATATATAAAATGTGTAGAGACACGTATTCCTACTAGTCCTAGATAAACGTAAGTGGCTGTTTGTATCGCTTGCTTCGTTTAAGTTGTTACTGGATAGAAAATTATGTCGCAAACTAAAAGATCGACATTGCTCAAGTAGAATATGTAATAATATGGATATCCAGGAAAGAACGAACCAACAGAAGTTGTACAGATGGTATAGGAACCTAGGTCATACAATTCAATTATGTCTAAATCGAAATAGTTGATAATTGCTGTAATAAAACTATGTTGCATTATTTCTATTGCCTTATTCAAAAGAACTTCTATTTTATTAAAAATATAAAAATAATTTACTATTAAAATATTAAAAATAACTTGTATTTTATTAAATGAAACAATATAAAAATAGTTTGTATAAATATATTAAAAAAATCAATGTATGTGTCGGTTGGAATTAGTGCCACATAGGGGTGGTCGACGGTTATGCGTTGGATTCCTCCTTGGTTCAGTTTCCGGCAAGAGTTGTGGTTGCTTAAGTAGGAGTTGTGGGTACTTCGGCATAGGTTGTGGGTGTGGGTGTTGGGAGGATGACCTACCTTGATAGAATAAAGAATGCGGAGGTGTTTGTATCACCCACGGCGGAGGTGTTTGAATCCCATGAGGAGATATGGATTGGTAATGAGATGAGCTCTCTGACGGTACCTCGTGCGATCTCTCCTGCGACGATGGCCTATATATCGTCGGTTGAATCGGAGTTATCGGGAAAGGAGATGCACCGGACTATATATTCCAACCTAGCATAGGATTGAAAAAAAGAAACATATAAGGGTTAGGATACATATAAGGGCTAGGATACGTACTTGGCATAATCTAAAGGGGATGTGGTGTGGGTATCGTCGGTTAAAGCGTTGGGGCTAGTAATTGTGTGGGCGCTATTGATGGGCCCATGCCGTCATCTATTTTTCTTGGATTTAAAAGGCTCTGTCATTTCCTTTCGACACAAATTTGCTGACGCCTCTGCTCTTTCGACAGCAAATATAGCTTGTCATGGATCTTAAACCATGGCATGTAATCTGGTGCACACACTAACTTTGGAACAATGATCGGTTGACGAGTAGGTATATGATCATTTCGATTTTTCCAAATTTTGATATATTCCAAGAAGAATACCGACCAATTCGTATTCAATTACCGTAAGTTGATTTTGTGCTTATCATTGAGCACCTCAAGTACCATGGGAATCGGTTGTTGGAATCTAAATTGCCGCAACACTCTATCTATCTGGTGTATCTCAATAGTATCATAGTTAACCAATGGGACCTTAACATGCCAAATGTTTGGATTTTAAAAGAATTCATCCGAAATTATTGCCCAAATTGCCAGATCCTCGTATGGTGTCCATTGAAACTATATGAACGTGATAAAAATATTAGTTATTTATATAATACTAAATACTAAATTTGAAACGACTATTTTATGTATATATGTTTAATTTAATACTTACTTGCACTTCCGACTGTTGGTCTAATAGAAGCCGTATGTCTTCAAGAGCGGTAGGTATTCCAACATAACTCGCCGAATAGTTCCACCTAATTAAATAAATTTTTAGCATACAATTATATTTTAAATCTATGTAATAATTATGAAATCTAATATAAATTTTTCCTCGTTATGAGTGAAAATATATATGGGTGGTTCACTCAAGGACATAAAAATAGAAAGCGAAACCAAGCCCATGATTGTAGTAGTGATAGACAACCTCTGATTTTGGCTTTATTTGGTGGCGTTGCCCCACACATCTCCCGATACAATGTTGCCAACACCGTAAACCCCTAACTAAATTCGCCAGCTTCTCTAAAATCAACGAGTTTCAGCAGCCACCTCAGATGTATGATGTCTCGTGACAAGTCCGGCATCAGATAACCTCCAATCATCTCAAGGATGTATGCCTGAGCATATCGTATTCTTTCTATTTCAGTTAAATCATTCCTCAACTCCGGGAATGTGTCTTGTAACTAGCCCATCTCGATTCAATCTCCGTAAATATTATTCGGAATCGCACCCAAAAGATTGTAGCATACATCTCCCCAATTAGCAGATTGAACGGACTCGGTGAGTGTGGACCCATCCACTGACAATCCCAATTGTAATTGCATGTCCTCCAAAGTGATGGTACACTCTCCGCATGGAAGATGAAATGTGTGCGTCTTGGGTCTCCACCTCTCTATTAACGCGCTGATGAGTTTCGAGTCCAACTTACACTCCCGGCCTATAGTGGCCACGTGCCAAAAACCCATTTCCCTCAAATAATTTTTTATCAACGGTGATGGAGGACTAGGCATATTACAAATATAACATTGTAACACATGATCTACAGACTATTATAAAAAATTATAAAATAAAAATTAATTAAAATTACATAAATGAAAAAATATTAAATAATATTCAAAAATTAAAATTAACTTTTACCATTTTCATTTGTTCGACGGAGATATGTTTATTATCGAGACGAATTAATTTCCTGGCCATTACTAACACGATCAAATATTTTTAAAATTATAAAAAATACTAATTTAGAAAAAAAAATAAAGGAATAATTAATTAAAGATAGCTTTGAAAAATTTAGGGAGAAATTTGAGAGCTTTTTTGCCAAATTTGGAAGAAATATTGTGTGAAAAAAATAGGAGGGTGTTTTTATTTTTTATTTTTTATCGTTGGGCCCCCAAACGGTCAAAAATTTAAATGGCAGTTGGCAAAAAAAAACACGGAACAAATCGCGTCCATGGGAGAGCGATTTGTTGAAATTTTACCAAAAAAGGCTCCTACGTGGATACGTTTTGCATATTTCAGCACTTTCTGGTAAATAATAAAAAAATTGGCTTATTTCCATAAATAAAGTTGAAAATGAGCCTTTATTGGTAAAATGGTCAACACAAAATGTACTTTGCTGCTAAAACTTCTTTTTTTAAGAATTGGTTATATTAGTGTTACTTAAATTTTCAAATATTTAATATTTAAACAATATAAAAATTATTATTTAAATATTGAAATTAATTTGTTATGATTTAAATAATAATATTATTAATTTTTATATGTCATTTATTTTAGGGTAAACTACAAAAATAGTCACTTTTATTTACCTCAGATTATATTTTAGTCACTTATGTTTGAAATGTTATGTTTTAGTCATTTATGTTTGAAATGTTATGTTTTAGTCATTTATGTCATTGTTTTATTACGAAGTGGTCACTTTACCGTTAAACACCGTTATCTCCTTAACGGCAGTTCTACATGGCAGTCCAAATGAGTTTTAAATACTATCTTGGATGTCTAATTGCTGGGATGAAAATAGGTTTTTAATTAAATAAAATTAATTTGGACTGCCACGTAAGACATCCAAGTTGGCATTTAAAACCCATTTGGACTACCACATAGATATAAGAAATATAAATAAAGTAGAGATATAAGAAATATAAATGAAGTAGAGATCTACTTCTAAAATTTAAAATAAATAAAAACTTATCTTAATCTTAATAGAGATCCACTTAATAAGATATTCATAACAAATAAAAAATAATCAATGATTGCAATATTTATTAAAATAAAAAGGTAAACAGTAAAAATATTAAGGCAATGTAATAAAAATTTATACAAATTTCTATATTGGTTATGATTTTATTCTACCATGTTTACTTAACTTTATTGTTTAAAGTAGCGTAAAAATAAATATAATATTATAAAAAAGAACAAATATTAACAATAAAATAAATTAATTTAATTATGTATAAAATAAAGGATAAACTATAAAAATAGTAATTTTTGTTTGCCTCAGATTATATTTTAGTCACTTACCTTTAAAATGTTATATTTTAGTCACTTACGTTATCGTTTTGTTACGAAGTGGTCACTTTACCGTTAAACACCGTTATCTCCTTAACGATAGTTTTACATGGCAGTCCAAATGAGTTTTAAATACTATCTTGGATGTCTAATTGCTGGGATGAAAATAGGTTTTTAATTAAATAAAATTAATTTGGACTGCCACGTAAGACATCCAAGTTGGCATTTAAAAGCCATTTGGACTGCCACGTAGAACTGCCGTTAAGGAGATAACGGTGTTTAACGGTAAAGTGACCACTTCGTAACAAAACGATAACGTAAGTGACTAAAATATAACATTTTAAACGTAAGTGACTAAAATATAATCTAAGACAAACAAAAATTACTATTTTTATAGTTTATCCTTTATTTTATACATAATTAAATTAATTTATTTTATTGTTAATATTTGTTTTTTTTTATAATATTATATTTATTTTTACGCTACTTTAAACAATAAAGTTAAGTAAACATGGTAGAATAAAATCATAACCAATATAGAAATTTGTATAAATTTTTATTACATTGCCTTAAATTTTTACTGTTTACCTTTTTATTTTAATAAATATTGCAATTATTGATTATTTTTTATTTGTTATGAATATCTTATTAAGTGGATCTCTATTAAGATTAAGATAAGTTTTTATTTATTTTAAATTTTAGAAGTAGATCTCTACCTCATTTATATTTCTTATATCTATAAATAGAAACTTTTTGGAGAAACTTTGTAAATATTACAATTGATCAATAAAATACACTTTTACTTTCTCATTTTCTTTTTTTCTTTACTCCCTATTTATTTATTTTATAATATTATTGAATTTTTTATTTTAATTTTAAAATTTATGTAAAACTTTTTTAATATTAGATTAATTGGATATGTTTCGCATCAATAACATTTTAGTTATTCAATGTTTTTTAATTGAAAAGTTAGTTTAAGCTACATTTGATATAAATTATGAAAATATTGTAAAATCAAACCATTAATAAAATTTAATTTACTTACAGTGTTTTAAAGTTAAAATTTGGAAGAAAGAAAAAGTTATGAAAACACTGGAAAGAAAGGCAGACAGATTTTCATTCATTTACCTAACATGTGTGTGTCTAAGAAAATGAGTAAGAACATCATCTGAATTGCTTGGGTAAAGCACATGTTCCCCTTCCTAATTTCTTCTCTTCTTCCAGTTTTTTCACTTTTCACTTTTCCTTTTTATTATAATTTTTTCACTTTTCACCTTTTTTTTTTAATTTTAAAATTCAATTATGTAAACTAAAATCTCATATCCAATTCAAATTCATCAAATCATTTTTTGAATAAATGAAATAAATATATTCACCTAAAATTTCTCCTAAAGTGAAGGATTAGTTCTAGTTGATGAATATGAAATAAAATCTCAAAAAATATTAAAGTAATTAAAAATTAAATTGCATTTTGATTCTTTTTTAAAAAATTAGATAAATTAATTTCTATATTAATATATATTTTTAAATAAACGAGATAAAATACAATCTGCCTTCTAAAGGGGCAAGTATGGATTTGACATTAAAATGATGTATCCCAGTATTGTAGGTGTGATTACTATTACTTTTTAAGATTTGTTTGGTATCCCTTAGTTAAGGTATGTAGAATAGTGATATCATAATTGCACAAGGCCAACAAAAGTAGGGAGTTTTTGAACACTAGAGAATTGCAGACAAAAAGCCACCCACTCAACCATTCAATTTGAAACCAAAAACGAAAAAACAGATATCCCCCGTTTCCCCCCTCCCCACCTGACCTCATCTCCACCATAAACAAATGCATCACACACCCATCTAAAATTCCATTTTCTCTCTGCACTGCACAAACATCATGGCCTAGCTGTTTCTTGGATCCGGAGATTCTGGGTCTTTTCTATTAGTTTATACACAAAATTACAATAGCCCACCCACCCACCACAAGACATGATTTGGGGGTTCTTCTATTGTCTCTCCCTCCCTACCCTCAACCCTTCCTCTCTGTTGTAATGCCTGGGAATCCATGGATACTCTTATCCTCCCTTCTCCTCTCTTTCTTCTTCATTCTAATTCGCTCCCCTTACGCTGCTTTCGCTGTTAACCAACAAGGTGAAGCTCTTCTCTCTTGGAAAGCCAGTTTCAATGGATCACCGAAGGCCTTAAGCAATTGGGATGCAGGGGATGTCACCCCATGCAACTGGTTAGGCATCGTCTGCAATTTTAACAACCAGATTGTGGAACTGGAATTGAGGTATGTGGATTTATTTGGACAACTTCCGGCTAATTTCACCTCTTTGTTAACTTTGAATAAGCTTGTCCTCTCTGGAGCAAACCTTACTGGTCCAATCCCAAAAGAGATAAGCACTCTCACCCAGTTGACCCACTTGGATTTGAGTGAAAATGTGTTAAGTGGTGAAATCCCAAGTGAGCTCTGCGGTTTGTATAGGCTTCAACAACTCCATCTCAACTCAAACCAACTCAAGGGCTCCATCCCAATCGAAATTGGGAATCTCACAAGTTTGAAATGGCTCATCCTATACGATAATCAACTGAGCGGTGGAATTCCCAGCACCATAGGCAAATTAAAAAATCTTGAAATGATCAGAGCCGGTGGGAACAAGGAGCTTGAAGGCCCTCTACCATCAGCAATAGGCAACTGCACCAATTTGGTGATGTTAGGCCTAGCTGAAACAAGCATCTTGGGTTTCCTCCCTCCAACTTTAGGCCTCCTTAAGAAGCTTCAAACCATCGCAATCTACACCGCTTATCTGTCAGGCCAAATCCCCCCAGAAATCGGGGACTGCACCGGCCTTCAGAACATTTACTTGTATGAAAACTCCCTGGCTGGATCAATACCCAGCAGCCTTGGCAATTTGAGAAACCTTGAAAACCTGTTGCTGTGGCAGAACAACTTGGTAGGTATCATTCCTCCCGAGCTTGGGAACTGCAACAAGCTATCAGTCATCGATGCTTCCATGAATTCATTAACTGGAAGTATTCCCCAATCGGTTGGGAACCTGTCATCTCTCCAAGAACTTCAGCTGAGCGTCAACCAAATCTCGGGAGAGATCCCTTCCACACTCGGCAACTGTCGTCAGATGACTCACATCGAACTTGACAACAATCAGATCACTGGAGCTATACCTGGGGAGCTGGGCAACTTGAAAAACTTGACGATTCTGTTTCTATGGCAGAACAAACTAGAAGGCAACATCCCCGACTCCATTTCCAATTGCTACAACCTGGAAGCCGTTGATTTATCTCAAAACAGCTTAACGGGTCCTATCCCCACTGGAATCTTCCAGCTTAAGAAACTCAACAAACTATTGCTTCTCTCCAACAACCTCATGGGGAACATTCCGCCGGACATAGGGAACTGCTCCTCCTTGATCCGGTTTCGCGCCAGCAATAACAAGATAACCGGATCCATTCCTATCCAGCTTGGGAGCTTGCAGAACTTGAATTTCTTGGATATAGGTTCCAACCGATTAACCGGATTTATACCCCAGGAAATATCCGGCTGTCGGAATCTCACTTTTCTGGATCTGCATTCCAACTCTATTGGCGGTACCTTGCCTCTCAGCTTGAGCAAACTTATTTCACTTCAGTTTGTTGATTTCTCTGATAACTTAATCGAAGGGACACTGAGTTCGAGCCTTGGTTCACTGAGTTCACTCACTAAACTCGTTCTTGGGAAGAACCGATTCTCTGGATCAATCCCGACTGAACTGGGGTCCTGTTCGAAGCTACAGTTACTAGATTTGAGCTCAAATCAGCTGATGGGTAATATTCCGGCAACTTTAGGAAAGATTCCGGCGCTGGAAATCGCTCTCAATTTGAGTTGGAACCAGCTCACCGGCGAGATACCGGAGGAGTTCACGTCATTGGATAAGCTTGCTATTCTGGATATATCCCATAATCAACTGGTTGGAGACCTTCAAAATCTTGCCGGGCTGCAAAATCTAGTTCTTCTCAACGTGTCGCATAACAACTTCAGTGGGCGAGTGCCGGACACGCCCTTCTTCTCGAAGCTCCCACTCAACGCGCTTGCAGGGAACCCCTTAATCTGCTTCTCCGGCAACCAGTGTTTTGCATACGACGGGAAAGGAGGTGGCTCCTCGTCTAAGCGCAGGGGTGCGCGCGTGGCGATGGTGGTTTTGCTCTGCACCGCATGTGCTCTCCTCATGGCGGCGGTCTACATCATCATCAGCTCTAAAAAGCGAAGCCGTGGTCCTCACCATGATTGTGATATTGAAGGAGACGCTGACCTGGAAATGGGCCCGCCATGGGAGCTCACTCTATACCAGAAACTGGACTTATCAATCGCTGACGTGACGAGATCCCTGAATGCCGGCAACATAATCGGCCGCGGCCGAAGTGGTGTTGTTTATAGAGTCACCGTTTCTTCAGGACTAACCATCGCCGTTAAAAGGTTCCGTTCATCGGAAAAGACATCAGCCTCCTCGTTTTCATCCGAAATTGCAACGTTGGCTAGAATACGACACCGTAACATCTTAAGATTACTAGGTTGGGGAGCCAACAGGAAAACAAAACTGTTGTTTTACGATTACATGCCCAACGGAACATTGGGAGCGTTGTTGCACGAAGGTTGCGGAAGAGACATGTTAGATTGGGACATAAGATTCAAGATTGCGTTAGGCCTGGCGGAAGGGTTAGCCTATTTGCACCACGATTGCGTGCCGGCCATCATACACCGAGATGTGAAGGCTCATAATATTCTGCTAGGAGACCGTTACGAACCCTGCTTGGCCGATTTTGGGCTGGCTAGATTGGTTGAGGACGAAAACGGTGCCTCCTTCTCCGCCAACCCCGAGTTTGCGGGCTCCTTCGGTTACATGGCACCAGGCAAGCACCCTGGGTCCTGTACTCTAATTTTTTTTTTAGTGTCGCTATTAGATTAAATTAAATTCGGGGTTTTATGCTATAATCATGATTAAGATGCTAGTAAATGGGGATGTGACAAATATGAAATGATGGATGGGACTTAAAGCAAGCATTCACCTTTTACGTGCTAAATTACTTGGAATTTAGGTGTTTTAGCATGTCTAGCTACATGCAGAACTTATAGGTAGTGGACATCAATCAGTCGGTCTCAAACCAAACTTGTTGCCTTTTGTTTATTTTAGTTAGTGTTATGGCTCTTTTGATTGGGAAGCCAGCCCTACAGTTTATATGTATATATTCCACATTATTTTTTTTTTTGTCAACCTAGAGAGTTTAAATTCAGCTTCCATTTGAAAACGTTAAAGAGTATGCTGATGACCAGCCAAAAATACAATTGGACTGTTGTGTGATTTCTCAGCGGGCCCTGTTAAATTGCTTTTGCAAGATGCATTAATTGCATTTGGTGTGTGCATCATTCATTACTGGTAGAACACCAGACATTTTTTTTTTATCTGGTGTAATAATTACTTGGGGTTCTCAAATTGATATGTGCATTGCAGAGTATGGTTGCATGTTGAAGATCACGGAAAAGAGCGACGTGTATAGCTATGGAGTAGTGTTGCTGGAGATGATAACCGGGAAGAAACCGGCAGACCCATCGTTTCCTGACGGGCACCATGTAATCCAATGGGTCCGAGATCACTTGAAAAACAAGAAGGACCCCATAGAAATCCTTGATCCTAGACTCCAAGGTCATCCAGACACTCAGATACAAGAAATGCTTCAAGCTCTAGGAATCTCACTGCTCTGCACAAGCAATCGCGCCGATGATCGGCCCATAATGAAAGATGTGGCAGCATTGCTAAAAGAAATTCGACAGGAGCCTACATCGGGGAGCGACGCCCACAAGCCGACTAGCAACTCCTCGAAAAATACCGAAACTGCTGCTTCCTACACATCATCATCAGTAGAAGTGACCCCAGCTGAATTGCTACAACACCTCCAAGGCTCCTCTCGATCTCAAGCCTCACTTGCTTACTCTTCTTCCTCTGCAAATTATTTCCCAAGAAGCCAATAACGCTATGCCTCTGAGTCTGTATGGTGAAATCATTAATTAATTCATTGTATGTATAAAGGTAGTAGCAGTAGAAGTGAGTCAAAGATTTGAATCAGAAATAGATGGCAGCTGATGATGAGTGTATAGCAACTTGATTGATTGACTTCCCTTTGCTAATGAAAGCTAGCATTCGGGTATAGTGTCAAAGTGTGGTGTTATAAAAAAGGCGTTTTCGAGGATGATTTTTTTCCTTTTGGTTTCATTCCCTCACTTGGGGAATTGTGAAAAAGATATGAAGGGGATGTGTGGTTGTGAGGAAATGTCGGCAAATAATTAGGTGATTGAAGCAGGCCACCCCCAACCTTCCTTTCTTTATCCGTCCATATATAATTTAGGGGAGGCATTCTTGGTTTTGAATGCTACCATACCATCCAACCTAGGTCCCACCATGTGATCATCAGTTTTTCAAACCTTTTTTTATTTTTAAGTTACGATTTATATTCATTTAAGCGTATATCAAAAAATAAATAATTACAAAAAATATCATAACACTTAATACATAATTTGATATAAGAGTTTGACTTTTTTTTTATGTTATTTTTTTACTATAAATGAATACTTATATTTGATAGAAGTTATATGTTATATATTTTGATACTTAAAGGTAACAATATTAATTTATTAGTGTTTAATTCGAGTTTTATGGTTGATTTAAACTTTCTTCAAATCAATCTTAAAACTCAAATTAAATCACACCTGTTAGATTATATTTGACAAATTAAATGCAAACTTAAACAAATTTATAATTAATACTAAATTTATTCTATTACTAAAATCATGAGAAATTTAAACCTATTATATTAGCAATTAACTTTTATCAAATCAACTTAAAACTCGAATTAAACGTTAAAAAGTTAACATTGTTTTTTTTTTTTGTTATCAAAATATATAACTTTTGTCAAATTGGACCAAGAGCTAACACAACTACCACATTAGAAAAAAAAAGGTCAAACTTGAGTATCAAATGATATATTAAGCCTTTACATACTCAATGTCTGATTTTTAATTGCTAATGGACATGGAAATATTGGATATGCAAAACTCTACAAGCAAACTATATAGAGATAAATATCAAAACTATACATTAACTTTGATTTCGTTCAATTTTGTACATGAAAATTTTGATTTGATTCAATTTTAACAAATCACTAACAATATTATCGATTAGCACCATTTTACATTGATATGTTACATACATAAACAATTATATTAATCTACTATGAAAGTAAATGTATGCATTCATTTATTTAAATGTGTACAATTAAATGGAAATCAAAATTTTTAATATACATATGAACCACAAATTAAATTTCAAGTACATAATTATATCAAGCTCATCTATCAAATTATACATTAAACTTAAATTTATAGTTGAATTTATATATAAATTTGATATTAATCGAATCTTTGCATAGCCGGATAATAGGATTGAATGACGGATATACAAAGCTCTTTTCTGATTTTGTGCTCATGTTAGTCTTAATTAATTGGAGGGCATTCCAGCAAATCATCAGCTTCCCTTTTAAGCTCGGACAATTAAATGCAAATCAAAACCTTCTGTTCCGCCTTAACAAATAAGGAGGTAAAATTTTTTCCATGAAATATCTTCACAACAAAATCGACATTATTAATGGTTTTTATTGTTATTGGTAGAAGAGTATATTCATGTTGTGTTAATATTATCTTTTTGATTTAATATTTGATCTCATAACATATTATTAGACTTTAAAATTAAATGATTTAAAAAAAAGTTATGATGATTTGTTCTTATCTGAATATAAAATTAGATAGTCAGTGTCATTTTTTTCGTTAATAAAATGTTGGTATATTCATATATTCCTTTTTTATTCTATCTTGTTTGTGTTATTGTTATTTTTTTTGTCCTGCCAAAGCTTAAATTTTGTGGCTGTAGAAGTGAAAGTAACCTTTTCGGCCATTTCTGTTTATACAAGAATATGTGTAGTTTAACTGACGTGCCTTGTATCCTGATTTTGTTGGCCCATAATGTTAAGTGCGACAATTACTGCAAAAACCCTGGAAAATTTGCTCTCAAAATGTTGGCAGTCAATTTCAGTGTATTGATAGGACAAAATCTGTGGCATATTGTCATGCAGAGATACTGAAATGTAATGTTTTACCCAATGCCACCCTCTTCAACACAACACAACACAACACAAGATATATATATTGATAAGAACATTCTAAAACAACTTGATTTAGAAGAAAAATGATCAGGTAATGAACCAAAGGAAGCATATAAATAGTATCCGCCACACCCCTTGATGGAAATTTTCAATCATGTTCATCCCAAGGAAGCCTTCATAAATCAAGCCTCCAGCATTCATGCTGGCCAAAATGTCTGGATAGAGATTCTCCAAACACATTGCATCTATTCTCCACCTCTATGCTTCTCTTACAAAGTTCCGAAAACATCTTCACCTTACATTAACCTCGACTATGTAATGTAATATTTGGCCACTGACACAAAATATGCTGACTTGACAGTAAAAATCCCTATCAAACTCTCATTCCAATAGAGTTTGAAGGCTCAAAGGGATATAGCCTTAATGGCCTCTGAGTCTTCATGTGAAAACAGCTCCAATAGCAAATCATATCTCCACGACTTGCTTTCCTCATCAATCAACAGCCTCTCCACCTTCATCCATTTATAGTTTTGCCTTTGCACTAAATAACAAGGTCCTTTATAGGTTTTTTCATTAAAATACTAGAAATATTTTTGCTCGATTTTAAAATATTTTTTAAATTTATTTAAAAATAAATAAATAAAAAGAGAAATTAATATATTGATGGACTCATTCATTTAAACAATTCTGTAATTTTGTGTCTAATTCATTAATTATTTTGCAAAATTTATAATTATTGGTTCAACTTTTAAAAAAAATTCAGTTTTTTTTTGTAATATTTTTATTTCTTTTATTCGAAGTATTATATATTTTTATAAAATTTACATGTTAATTGTCGAAACCATTTTTTTTATTTTTGAAAAAATGGGGATTGACTTTAAAACGAAATATGGAGTCGCCACCAATCTTTTTTGTTTAGGTGTGATCGGATCACCTTGTAAAATATTTTATTTTATTAAAACATCGATTTTGGCCTACAAAATTCAAAAAAATGGGTTCGGGAGTCGGTTACGCACGAGGAAGGATTAGCACCCTCGTAACGCCCAAAATTGGTACCTAATTGATTAACTAATGTCTTAATGTCGAAAATTTAAAAAGATTTTTAAAATACGATCCTTTTTATTTAAAATAAAACTTGAATAAATTGAGTTGGATGCTAAAACCCTCTTATCTCGAAGGAAATAAAATGTCACACCCAGTGAGTTAGGATACGGCATTTCAAACCCTCGAAACAAAGCTTGTCTTTTGATTTTCAAAACTCATGCATTTAAGTTCGAAAAGGATATTCGGTTAATTGGGTCAAACGGAAAATCGGAATCCAGTATGTTAGGGCACAATTTCTCAAAATTCCAAATACAGAATATTGCCTTCATTTTTAGAAATTCTTACCTCGAGATAACTAAATATCACATCCAGAGTTAGGACACAACATCTCAATTCCCGAGAATAAGCTTTTATTTGAAACTTATATGTTTTGATTTCAAAAGGGTAATCGGTTATTTAAATTCGATGAGAGAAATCGAAACTGAGTAAGTTAGGGTACGATTTTCTCAAAGCTCCTAAATTCCAAGTATCACCTTATTTTGCAAACTTTTGAATAAAATGTAGCAATTAAATGAAATATATTTTATATTTAAAACGATGATTTGTGAATAAAAATGTTACACTAATAAATTGCAAGACACCAATACCAAAAAAAATTCACAAAAATTACATGACGTACTAACATTTAACACTAATATTGAGAATCAAGAGAAAGAATAATATAAAATAGCGAGTAACACAAACAATACAATAACAATGCTAAGGCCAAAAATAATAATGAAAATATACAAATAAAAATAACAAAATCTAAATTTTAAGAAGATGAATAAACAAGTAAAAAAATAAAGTAAATAATAACAATTCAAAAATATACATAAAATAAAAATTAAGAAATAAAATAAAAATTCATGTAAAAGAGATCGAATATAAAAAAAATATAAAACAAAGGATATATAAAAAAATAAATAACAAAACAATTAAAAACAATATAGCAAATTTTAAAATGGCTAATATATATATAATAGAATAAAATAAATATATATATTTTAAATAAATAATATAATAAAAGATTTTAAATAGATAATAAAACAATTTAAAAAAATACAACGAATTTGAAATTATATTTTAAAAAGGTTAAAGACTAAATAATACGTGAATAATAATATATATAATAAGTAAAAATATATAATATAATAACCTAATGTGAATAGTAAATAAAAATATTTAATATAAAATATTAAAATAAATAACAAATAAAAAAAGGTTAGAAATCGACAAAACAAGGACTGAATCATAATAAAAATAAAACCAATTAATGTAAATAATAATAATAATAATGAATGAAATAATTTAAAATAGAAAAAATATATAAAGTATTAAAATAACTAAGTAAATAACGAATTAACAAAAGATAAATCAAACAAAAATAAAATTATGGGCAAAAATATGAAGAGATAATAAAATAGGGACTAAAATGAAATTTAAACAAGATTTTAGGGGTGAAATCCGAAATAAAAACCCCAAAAGGATTAAATTACAACATGGGTACAAGAAATGAGACCAAAACAGAAAATATCCCCCCATTCAAAACGGCGTCGTTCAATAAGTGGATTAAAATGAAACTGAAATAATATTTTGGGCGAAATTTAAAAAGTAAAAATGAGCCAATTTGAAAGGACAAGAAGGGAGGAATGACCATTTGTGTGATTTTCCCCAAAAGCAAAAATAAGCGGATCCTTGGGTTCGCGGGTCGGGTCGCTTGGGTTTTGTACCAAACGGTGCCGTTTCAGCACCTGAGTCCCAAGATAAAAAAACAACGTCGTTTTATTCTTTTATAAAACTGATTTTAAAAAAAAAACCCACTTCTGCCATTTTGTTTCTTAAAAAAAATTCTAGGATTCCCTTTCCCCCATTTTTGCTAGGGTTTTGAACCTAGTCATGCGCCGTTTGTGAACCTTCGTCGCTGCCGCACCACCACCGTATTTGGTGGCTGGCAACGTGCAAAAGAGAACCCTCAACTCCGTTTTAAGGCGTGTTCGAGTAAGTCCCTTTCCCCCTTTTCTTACTTTTTTATTTCTGAAAACCTAAAGCAAAAACAACAAAAAAGAAAACCGAATGGAAGTAAAAGAAATTGGAAAGAAATAAATGCAACCTTTTATTTGTATTTTGATTTCTTTTGTATATTTTTTTTTGTATTTCGTGTGTGTATCTGTATTCAAGAAGAACCCATTTTACAGTGATGTAGTCGGCCTTTTATAGCTGAAAAAGAAAAAGGAATAAAAATAAATAAAATTTTCTTTTTTCTCTTTGCTATTGTTGTTGCTATTGCTTGCTATTCTGTTGCAGGAGGCCAGCTGGAGGTGGTTGCTGGAGGCTGGTGAAGTAACGGTGTAAGGAGGCTGTTAGGTACCTAGGGTTTAGTTGGTTGCTGGAAATGTTAAGAGAAATGGGCCTATCAGGCTTGTAATTGGGCTGTAATTGTTGGGCCATGTATTTAGGTTTAGTTTGGGCTTTTTAATTTGTAAATGGGCTACAGTGTAAATGGACATTGGCTATTAATAATTTTATTATTTAGGTTTATTTTTGTTTTTGTTTTTTGATTTTTGAATTTTAACGGGCCCGAGCAAATTGGGCCAATTAGAGCTATCCTTTTTTGCTCGTTGTGGTGTAACGAGAATGGAGCAAAGACTTTTAAGAAGGGCCAATCTTGCCTGGTCTTAACTTCTTGGCATTTCTTTTCTTCAAGTAGCTTCATTCTATCCCACTGCATCTTCAGGGGTATAGGAAATGGTACTTCAATCTGTTCCAATAAAATTTCAAGGAGAAGAAATTTGTAGCTTCGATCTACTCCGTTAGAACTTTAAGGAGATAAGAATTGTGGCTCCAATGTAATTCCAGGGTGAAGGGATTTGTAGCTTCGACCTATTCCGCTGGAATTTCAAGGAGATAAGAATTATTGATTTCAACCTGCTCCACTACTGCTCAGAGAGATAAGGCTAGTGACTTAAATATGCTTCCCTACTACCTCAGGAAGATAAGATTCACCGTTTTTCATTTGCTCTATTACTGCTTAGGGAGATAAAATCTGTCTGTTCCCTTGCCGCTTTAGGGAGATAGGACTGGTGACTTAAATCTGCTCCCCTACTACCTCGGGAAGATAAGATTCACCATCTTCGATCTGCTCTACTACTGCTTAGGGAGACAATATCTACAATTTTCAGCTTACTCCACTGCTGCTCAAGGAGATAGGATTGGTGGCTTAAATCTGCTCCCCTACTACATCGGGAAGATGAGATTCGCCATCTTCGATCTACTCCATTACTACTTAGGCAGACAAGATCTACAATCTTCAGCCTACTCCACTGCTGTTCAGGGAGATAGGACTGGTGGCTTAAATCTGCTTCCCTACTACCTCGGGAAGATAAGATTTTCTGTCTTCGATCTACTCCAGTACTACTTAGAGAGACAAGATCTATAACCTTTAGTCTGCTCCGCTGCAAACTCATAGAGGCAAGGCTGGTGTCTTCGATCTGCTTCACTGTAACTTCAGGAAGACAAGATCTGCTGTCTTCAGTCTGCTCTGCTGCAAACTCAAGGAGGCAAGGCTAGTGTCTTCGATCTGCTTCACTGCAACTTCAGGAAGACAAGATCTGCTGTTTTCAGTTTGCTCCGCTGCAAACTCAGGGAGGCAAGGTTGGTGTTTTCGATTTGCTTCACTGCAACTTTAGGAAAACAAGATCTGCTGTCTTTAGTCTCCGCTACAAACTGAGAGAGGCAAGGCTGGTGTTTTCGATCTGCTTCACTACAACTTCAGGAAGACAAGATCTGCTGTCTTTAGTCTACTCCGCTGCAAACTCAAGGAGGCAAGGTTGGTGTTTTCGATCTACTTCACTGTAATTTTAGGAAAACAAGATTTGCTGTCTTCAGTCTGCTCCGCTGCAAACCTAGGGAGGCAAAGCTAATAGCTTCAATCTACTTTACTACATCATCCTCTAGAGGACATAACCTGTAAATGGGTTTGTGCTTATGCCGAATGATTAATATGCCATGATTGAAATGAGTCAAATGCTCCTAATTAGACGTGCTATGTATGATATATGAATGCAAAATGAGAATGATCCCTTTTTAATGCTTAGGGTTGTCACTTCTCGTTGTTCATCAGAGTTTTATTGCTGACGTATTACGCTGCCATCTTACTCGGCTAGTATCTTTGACAGAAAACTCGAAGAAACAATCATATTTTGCTCAAATGATTTGCCTTACTGTAACTTCAAGGTCAATTCCACTGTACCTCGAGGACATAAGGTTTGTACCATCTTTAAACCATCCCACTATGATTTATGGTTATAGGATCTGAAACATTTTCAATCCATTCCTATTACAATTCAAGGGTATAGGATTTGTATCAACTTCCATCCATCCACTACAACTTAGGGGTATAGGATTTATATCTTCTTCAATCCAACCCATTGCAAATCAATGGTATAAGATCTGTAACTTGTTCAATAAACTGATCACTCCCCGGGTAACCCAACCAGATGTGTATGCGTGATATTCGCATGGATGCAGAATATCATTTTTTCTTTTCGAGAATGATCCCTTCTACACTTGAGTTGTCATTACTCGTTTTCCGTCAAGATTGTATCACTGACGCAATATCTAGCCTTTTTGTTCAATCGTTATTTTTGACAGAAAATCCGAAGACATAGCCTCAATTTAGACTTTTCCTTCTCAAATATTTCCAACCCTTAAGCTTGGTGAGTTCTAAACAATATTCCTGTTTCAGGTTCTTGTATTATTTAGAAGCTTCTAGAGTAATATGTGAAAATCCTTTTATGAAAGTATTATTAGTCCATTAATCGTTATTTCAATGCGAAATGTTTGAAAAAGATCATACCAATGGACAAGAAGAAAATTAATTGGGAGCATAGCTCGAAACAAACAAGTTATTCAAAGATAGCAAATGCAGTTAAGAAGAAAGTTTATTGGGAGCGTATTTTGAAAAGAATAAGGTAATAAAAAGTAACAAATTCAAAGATGGGTAAGATGGAAATTAGGTGCCTCAGATATCGCAGCTTGAGCTTCTCTGTACAAACTTCTTGAAGACCATTTTAAGCTCAATATGTGCTTAGAGGATCCGGAGTACTTTGTCGATGCCCTAAAATGTAGCATACTTCTTCATTGTTAATTTAGGCATAGTAGGACTACCGTATACCCTACTTTTGATCAAAATTTGAGCTGCCCTTTTCTGGTTTTCAACTAAAATCCCTTTTCGTCTCAAAGCGCCCTTTGTGGGGTTTCACATTGGCCTTTCCTTTTTCTTTCTTCTTTTTTTTGATTTTTTGATTTTTTTAATTTTCTTGATTTTTTAATTTTTTTGATTTTTTAATTTTTTTGATTTTTTAATTTTTTAGGTCTTAAGGCGCCCTTTGCAGGTTTTCACCTTAGCCTCTCCCCTTTTGACTGAATCTGGATTCACCGGATTGGGCATGTCCTTTTCATCCATCTTGGTCAATATCAATGCTCCTCCAAAACATGCATTCTTCACTATATAAGGTCTTTTCCAGTTTGGCATCTATTTTCCTCTGAAGTCCTTTTGTATAGGATCTTCTTCAATATCAGGTCCTTAGTATGGAATTCTCTAGGATGACCCTCTTTGTTGTAAGCTCGCATCATTTAACCGTGATGGATAGCTATTAACTTTTCTCTTCAAATTTGATTGATCCTATTGGGATTGGATCCATTCTACCTCATCCAGCTTCAGTTCTGATAAAACTCAGAAAAAAGGAACCTCGACTTCAATGGGTAAAACCAATGAGAAATATGTTGTCCCGACGAAGGTCTTGGCCAACGTTTGATAAGTATAGAGGGTAAATAGTAACTTATTTATGCTAATCTTTACAAGTCTTAGTCATCTTTTACGATATTTTTTTTGTTTTTGTTTTTTCTTCTTTTTTACTTTTGTTTTTCTTTTTGGTTTCCCTTGCTGCACTGATATTGTGTCTAATCTTTGAATAGACTATAAACTTTTGACATTTTGTGATTATGCATTGTTAAACATGATCCTTTCTAGCATTCTTTGTTGGCACCTAATTTTTTTTTGGTGTTGAGAGTGGGATTTGATGACTGTCGACTTTGTAAGATTGACATATGAAGTGACTTTCACCCTCTTAGTGAAGTAATTGATGATGACGGAGATGAATCGACGTTGGCTAGAAGCTTTTGATGAGATCAGCCCTATAACATCCATGCCCTACATATAGAAAATCTGTGAAGAAATAGAAGAGGCATAAAAGTCTTGTCTTCCTCAATTTGACATTTTCGACATAATTGATGCAATCTCCCTTTCATGGTGGGCTAGTAATACCCGAACCTCATGATTTGTTTGGCTATTGTAGAACCATTAGCATGTATTCTTTAGACACCCTTATGGACCTCTTCTAAGATTTTTCAGGCGTGTCTTGATATGATCGTGTGAAAACATCTTTGAATTCTTGGAAATAATTCAATGATGTCTTGCTTTATTTCTGTGGTGAGCTAGGCTTCGATCTTCATCCCTTTCCTAGGCTCGCTGTAATATCTCCCCAAACCCGGCCCAGACGTTACGGCCAAATCTGGTGTGTCACATCACCTACAACTAACCATGTTACCTAGTTACTAAGATTGGGGTGAGTTTTGCAAACCGATTTTGTAGGTTTAAGAGAAATTCCCGGTTTTTGGAGAACGTCCTAAACATTATTAGTTATTAAGATGATAATATTAAAACTTAACTTTATTACTCGTTTGAAACGTGTGATGAGATTTTGAAAACATTTGATTAATTTTAAGAAAAACTTGCGCAGCTATATTCAAAATAATTAAAGTAGTGTATGAATAAGTAAATAAGAACCCAAAATAAAAATAATTAGAGCGGCCTTATTACAAAACCCAAAACCATAATAAAAATAATAAAAATAAATACAGAAATAAAATAAGTTAAAATAGAACTTAATTAAATAACTGCAGTTCATGTGGCCACTTGAATCCCTCCCAGCTCCAAGTCCACCAAACTAGGGCTCACCTGCATGGATGGAGAGAAAGGGGTGAGTTTGGAAACTCAGTGTACAAAGAAGCCCATCTAGAGCCCAAATCAGCTCAAGCCCACTGGGCCTAAGCCCTATCCAGTCTCAGTAATTACTGGGACGAAGCCCTATCCACATATAGTAAACTGGGCCTTAGCACTTTTCATATAACAGTACGGCCCATAGGCCCATTTTAGTAGCAGAACAGATATTAATTATGAATGTAAGCCCATTACATGTGGGGAGACTACTCAACCTACCCAACTGCTACACTCCACCCGTACCAACCCTACACTCCATGTGGGGAATAACTCAACCCACCCAGCCCTACACTCCACAGTTGCAGCATAGCTGCTCAGATAACAGAAAAATGAGGCAAAGCCTCTAGTACGTGGTCAAGCCACTTTCAGAACTTCCTCCATCAATAACCCAGCCCCATGCAACAGATATTCATGATATGGCATACAGCAAACAGAAACAGTAAATCATGCATTTCAGTCATATTCAGCCGTAGGGGTATAACAGTTATTTTGCACCTAGGGGTAAAATAGTAATTTTGCACCTATAAGGATATTTCAGTAATTTCATCAATTTTTAGGTTTTTATGAGACTTTCAGTTATTGGCAGTCTCATTTCCATTTCAGTAACTTGACTAACCCATTTTAACAGTCTTTAGCTTGTTGGGCCCTATAACCCTTAATGGGCCCTACAGTGTCTATTAGCTACTTAAGCCTATTTAGTCCAAATTTTATGATTGATATACCAGTTTTAGCAGTTTGGACCTATAATCTACTAGAACATGTTTATCGCATTATTTCACCCATATGGGCCCGTAAGCCCATTGGGCCTACATTCAGCCCATCGAGGCCCAAACTTACCGAAGTGCACGGAATCACGCACTCACTAGCCTTATCGATTCTGATTACAGATCTATCACTTCCAACCGACCCACGAGCGATCGCACGCTCGTAAGTCCACGAAATGCTGAAATTTTAGCATTTCGGTATTTTGGCTTTTGCCGATTTAGACTACAGAAGGGTGTTCGATACACACTTGGTTTGTGACGAATGCTAACGAGATCTCCCATGATATCCTACAATCGATCACTAGACACATCAGGCCCAAAATACAATAACAACCATCACAATCCTACTTACCATAATCGGCCATTAACACCTAAGGTCCTTGAGATCTTACCTTTGCCGAAACTAGTAACTAGATCTAGATCTAGTCGTTCCACTTGTCCAAGCCTTCGATCAGTCACCTTTAGAACACACTAACACCAAAATAAATAATTTGTTAATAACCTTTAGAGCCCTAAGCCCCAATCGACAGCCTCCCTAAGACTCTAGGGATTTTGGCTTTTCTAAATCCCGAAATAGAGAATAGATCTGAGATGTCAAGTACTTGCCACATATTTCCCTTCCATTTCTACTCAAATCTGATGCAGATCTAACCCTTAAACACTAGCAGAGATCGAGTCTCAGAGATCTAAAGATTCGGCTACAAGTCTCTAAAAATATGGTGGTTTCGGCTTTTTGAATGGTAAAGAAGAAGATGATTTGGTGTTGTGGTTTTGAAGTAGTGTTGCCAACCGGGGTTAGGGTTTAGAAGATATGAAAATCAGCCAAAAGAGATGCAAGAAAGGTAGGAGGATTCGGCTAGAAGAAATCGACACAAGAAGCTATCTTTCGAGATTTCGGCTTTTAGCAGTTGATGGGTTTTAGAAGAAAAAAATGGCAGATTCGGTTTTTGAAGCAAAGAAAAGGGGAGATGAATGAGGAGGAGAGGTAGTGTCGGCTATAGAAGAAAAGAAAAAGAAAAGAAGGGAAGAGAGGAGAAGAGAAGGAAGAAATCGGCACAAAGGAAAGCTTACTTGCGTTTTTCGGCTTTTTGGTACACTAAGGGGAGAATGGACAAAAGTGAAACCCCAGGTGGCTAACCTAATTCGGCAAGACAGAAAAGAAATTAAAACTTGCCCTAATAGCCATTCAAACCAATGGCCCAACCTTCCTAAAGCCCTAGCCGAATTCCACCTGAGTTCTATCACATGCTCGGCACATGCATAAAAATAAAAGTATCATCTGCTTACCTTGTGACTTGAACTCTGGCCCTTAAACTCAGTCCACATGCCACTTTTTTAGGAGCTTAGTGGCGCCCCCTTACCACTTTACCAAGGCCCTCTCTATGTCCCAGTTTACTAACTTTTTCTTAAAGGCCCACTTAACCAAGTCCCTTTGACTTAAAAACCAAGTTGATATTTCTGTCAGATTTTAACTTAGGCTTGGGCCTTCTAAAGGCTCACTAACACACTTAAACATAATTTCAGTAACCAAAATGCAAAAATTTCAAGATTTCACCAAAAATCACAAAAACCTGAAAAATCCCGAAATTCAGGGCGTTACACTCGCAATGTCCACTGACCTTTTGTAAGGTAGGATCTGTTTTTCATCTTATTCGACCATCCTTAACAAATCAGAAGGTAAGTCACAATCTCTGTTATCTTCAAAGTCCTAAGATCCCTTTAGACATATATCTTACTCAAAAGGAGATTCTGAGTCAATAGCAGTGTCACTCATGTCGTTGATATCTGGGGACCTATTGTAGGTACGAAGGCAGACTCCATAGAATAAATGATTCTAAGGATGATTATTTGTATGGTTTGATCATGAATGAAGAATGAAATAATATTTGAAAGAAATTCCAAAGAATAAAAGAATCTATAAATAGAAAGAATAAAAGAATATTTGCTCAAAAAGATGTATTTTATTGAAATAAAGATTTTGTATAGAAGCCTATTTCACAAAAGGACTCTTCTTGCCTCTAGACTTAAAGCAACAAGTGCGTTTTGAATATTACTCTAAATTAGCTCTAAAAATCAAGGATCTCTTCCACAGTCTCATGGTTCAAAACACTCCCAAGTATGTAAGGGCAGATGCTTAGAAAACTTTTATTCCTCGATTCCCTCTTTGGATACATTGTTAATGTTTAGATTCTTCAATATGAAGTCTTGCACTAGAGCCCTGAAATCGATGTACTCTTGGATCTCATACCCCTATCCATCATGGAACTCACAATATTTTACCTTTTTAACAGAATGGTTGGGTAACGGATTTTTTGCACCAGAGGGATCATTAAATTTTATAATACCTATTTTGATGAATCTTTTAATTATCTTTTTGAAAGCGTCACAATTCTCAATCGAATGCCCTGTGATCCCTGCATGGTATTCACATTGGGCGTTTACATCGTACCATTTAGGGTACGGAGGCTATATTGGTTCCACGTAAAAAGGGGATACAACATGTGCGTCAAACAAAATTTGGTACAACTCCTTATACATGATTGGGTTGGGTGTGAACTGGGATTTTTCTGAGTTTGATTTTGGATTGAGTTCTTGTCTTGGGGGACTTGATAGCTAGTAGCTGCCGTCCTTGACTAGCTTATTGTAATCAGCTTCAAATGGCCCTGGTTATACTTACTCATATTATTCACTTCCTTTTCCTCCCTCTTTGGGGCCCTTAAAGTCCACTCTCTCCCCCTTTTTTTTGTTTCTGCTAGGCTAAGAACAACAGGATTGACTCGATCATCCTTCGGGTTAAAATCTGAATCCATCGAGAAATTCAATAGTGCAGAGGTATTAGCTTGATATTGGGGTCCGATAATAATGGTACCCTTTGCGGATGCGCCTCTGGTTGGGTCGAGACACTTATAGAGGTAAAACCTGGAGGATAGATGAGGTCTTCATTATCATTCCTATTGTTGACCACTGAGTTTTTCCTTTTTTCAAGTCCTCCAGCTAGTAACTGGGTTAACTGGCTCATCGCATTCATCTGATCTCGCATATCCTGTTGAATTTTGGCCAATTGCTCCTGCATCTGTATTTGCCTTTGCTCTAATCTCTCCAAACTTTGTTCCATGTTTTCCAGGTTAACTGAAATAATTTTACCTAATTAGAGTCCTTTTTTGAAAATCTAATGCAAATGATGCAATGCAATGCAAATGCATGAAATGGATGCAAGAGAAAGTGAGACGTTGATTCTAAATTCAACTCCCTTAGAACAATGTTTCTAGAAAATAATTTTTTTTTACATAAAACGGATTATATATGTGACCTTGCCCTTATATTCCCGGTAAAGACATTGATCCCTTTCTTCATTCTGGATGTTATAGTCAAAACTTGTGAATTTCTAAAAGACACCTCTATTATCTCCTTTCTGCTTGATCCGGGCCAATGCCTATTGCTCACTTATCTCCGTGATGCTCGTTAGCTTCTTCAAAAAAGTCGAGATGGCTTTCGGATAATCTTTGTCTGCTTGAATCCTTAGGCAACGAAATAAAGCCGTGTATCCCTCCGTTGACTATCAACATTCTCTCGTTGTGTTTAATTGGACCATATTCAGACGGCCGTATTATAATCCACTTTATCAAGAAATCTGTTTTCCCATGACAAGCTCTTCTATTTAGCAATCAAATTTGAATCCACACCTCCTTTCTATGATGAAAATGCAATGCAATGCAGTGATAAACAAAACAAAGTACGTTAGCACAAGAGAAATAAATAACAGCATAAAACACCTAATTAGGTGACCACTAGGGTTTGGCACGATTCTACCTGGAGTAGGCTCCTAGGGCTCGCTATATGTAGCTTGGTTCTAAGGGAAGAGTACCTGAACGAGCAGATTTCTCGATCCTCACCCATTATAGGCTCATATGGACCGAGTTCAGTTCAGGGGGATATATTTCCCTACGGCCATACGGAGATGAAAATCTCACGAAGATATAGGTACGGATATATCCCGGAAGCAATCCACTAGCCCGTGCGGAGGTGAAAACCTCACGAAGGCATAGTTTCTCACTTCCACTTAAGAAGGGTAAAATTGATCGATCATGCTATGCAATGTGAAAAAGGACTCAAACCAACACAACAAATATAAATTAAAATGATGAGGATTGCGACAAAGACGGGTGAAATGCAACGAAAGGACCTTTATGATGAAAATGCAATGTGATAGAAACAAAAGCAAATGCGTCAACACAGAAGAAATAGACAGAGAACACCTATCCGGGTGACCACTAGGGTTTGGCGTGGCTCTACCTAGGGTGGGCTCTTAGGGTTTTCTACATGTGGTTTGGTTCTAAAGTTGAGGTACCCAAACTACCAGATTCCTCAATCCTCACCCATTATAGGCTCATACGGACCGAGTTCAGTTCAGGGGAATACATTTCCCTATGGCTGCTCGGAGATGAAAATCTCACGAAGGCATAGGTACGGATGTATCCCGAAAGCGATCCACTATCCTGCATGGAGGTGAAAACCTCACGAACGAATAGCTTCTCACTCTCACTTAAAAGGGTAAAAACCAAACGGTCTTTATACAATATGATGCAAAAGTATTCTGCGAGACTCAAACCACAACAATCATACGAAATGACACAAACAAATGCAGAAAAATGATCGTAATTTTAAAAATTAGATTTTCAATTTTTGACAAAAGGACAAAAAATAATCCATTTTATGGCTTGACTTTCTTATTGGTCCCCAGTGGAGTCGCCAAGTTGTTGAAACCATTTTTTTATTTTTGAAAAAAAGAGGATTGACTTTAAACCGAAATATGGAGTCGTCACCAATCCTTTTTGTGTAGGTGTGATCGAATCAACTTGTAAAATATTTTGTTTTATTAAAACATCAATTTTGGCCTACAAAATTCAAGAAAATGGGTTCGGGAGTCGGTTACGCACGATGAAGGATTAGCACCCTCGTAACGCCCAAAATTGGTACCTAATTGATTAACTAATGTCTTAATGTCGAAAATTTGAAAAGATTTTTAAAATACAATCCTTTTTATTTAGAAGAAAACTTGAATAAATTGAGTTGGATGCTAAGACCCTCTTATCTCGAAGGAAATAAAATGTCACACCCAGTGAGTTAGGATACGACATTTCAAACCCTCGAAACAGAGCTTGTCTTTTGATTTTCAAAACTCATGCATTTAAGTTTGAAAAGGATATTCGATTATTTGGGTCAAACAAAAAATCAGAACCCAGTAAGTTAGGGCACAATTTCTCAAAATTCCAAATACAGAATATTGCCTTCATTTTTAGAAATCCTTACCTCGAGATAACTAAATGTCACATCCAGTGAGTTAGGATAAAACATCTCGAATTCCCGAGAATCAGCTTTTATTTGAAACTTATATGTTTTGATTTCAAAAGGGTAATCGGTTATTTAAATTCGACGAGAGAAATCGAAACTCAGTAAGTTAGGGTACGATTTTCTCAAAGCTCCTAAATTCCAAGTATCGCCTTATTTTGCAAACTTTTGAATAAAATGTAGCAATTAAATGAAATATATTTTATATTTAAAACGATGATTTGTGAATAAAAATGTTGCACTAATAAATTGCAAAACACAAATAAAAAAACAATTCACGAAAATTACATGACGTACTAACATTTAACGCTAATATTGAGAATCAAGAGAAATAATAACATAAAATAGCGAGTAACACAAACAATACAATGACAATACTAAGACCAAAAATAATAATGAAAAATATACAAATAAAAATAACAAAATCTAAATTTTAAGAAGATGAATAAACAAGTACAAAAAAAAGTAAATAATAACAATTCAAAAATATACATAAAACAAAAATTAAGAAATAAAATAAAAATTCATGTAAAAGAGATCAAATATAAAAAAAATATAAAACAAAGGATATATATAAATAAATAAATAAAAAAACAATTAAAACAATATAGCAAATTTTAAAATGGTTAATATATATATAATAGAATAAAATAAATAATATATATTTTAAATAAATAATATAATAAAATATTTTAAATAGATAATAAAACAATTTTAAAAAATACAATGAATTTGAAATTATATTTTAAAAAGGTTAAAGACTAAATAATACGTGAATAATAATGTATATATAAGTAAAAATATATAATATAATAACCTAATGTGAGTAGTAAATAAAAAATATTTAATATAAAATATTAAAATAAATAAAAAATAAAAAAGGTTAGAAATCGACAAAACAAGGATTAAATCAGAATAAAAATAAAACCAATTAACGTAAATAAAATAATAATAATAATGAATGAAATAATTTAAAATAGAAAAAATATATAAAGTATTAAAATAACTAAATAAATAACGAGTTAACAAAAGATAAATCAAACAAAAATAAAATAATGGGCAAAAATATGAAGAGATAATAAAATAAGGGCTAAAACGAAATTTAAACAAGATTTTAGGGGTGAAATCCGAAATAAAAACCCCAAAAGGATTAAATTACAACATGCGTACAAGAAATGGGACCAAAACAGAAAATATCCCCCATTCAAAACCGCGTCATTCAATAAGTGGATTAAAATGAAACTGAAAAAATATTTTGGGCAAAATTTAAAAAGTCAAAATGAACCAATTTGAAAGGACAAAAAGGGAGGAGGGACCATTTGCGCCATTTTCCCCAAAAGTAAAAACACACGGATCCTAGGGTTCGCGGGTCGGGTTGCACGGGTTTTGCACCAAACGGTGCCGTTTCAGCACCTGAGTCCCAAGATAAAAAACGGCGTTGTTTTATTCTTTTATAAAACTGATTTTTTTTTTAGAAAAAATCCACTTATGCCATTTTGTTTCTTAAAAAAAAATTCGTTAATTCCGTTCCCCCCTTTTTTGCTAGGGTTTTGAACCTAGTCATGCGCTGCTTGTGAACCTTCGTCGCCGCCGTACCACCACTGTATCTGGTGGTTGGCAATGTTCAAAAGAGAACCTTCAACCCTATTTTAAGGCATGTTCGAGTAAGTCCCTTTCCCCCTTTTCTTACTTTCTTATTTTCGAAAACCCAAAGCAAAAACAACCAAAAAGAAAAACGAATGGAAGTAAAAGAAATCAGAAAGAAATAAATGCAACCTTTTCTCTGTATTTTGATTTCTTTTGTATCTTTTTTTTTTATATTTCATGTGTGTATCTGTATTCAAGAAGAACCTTTTTTACAGTGATGTAGTCGGCCTTTTATAGCCGAAAAAGGAAAATAAATAAAAACAAAATAAAATTTTTCTTTGTTCTCTTTTCTATTGTTGTTGCTATTGTTTGTTATTCTATTGCAGGATGCCAGCTGGAGGTGTTGCTAGAGGCTGGTGAAGTAACGGTGCAAGGAGGCTGTTAGGTACCTAAAGTTTAGTTGGTTGCTGAAAATGTTAAGAGAAATGGGCCTATCGTGCTTGTAATTGGGCTGTAATTGTTGGGCCATGTATTTAGGTTTAATTTGGGCTTTTTAATTTGTAAATGGGCTAGGGTGTAAATGGACATTGGACTATTAATAATTTTATTATTTTGGTTTATTTTTGTTTTTGTTTTCTGATTTTTGAATTTTAACGGGCCCGGGTAAATTAGGCCAATTACATTAATTATTCATTTTATATATTATCAAAAAATATAAAATATGAATATTGAATTAAATTTTAAAATGGTATTCGCAAGCAAATTGAGCAGTGTCAACTATTCAGATGATGAACACTAAAGAACAAAGATAGACACATAATATCTTTATGTAGTTTGGTTTCTTACATTTGTAGGGTTTTTGAAAGACAAATATGCCATTAGTATTGATTATGAAGTCAAACTGATAAACACAAAAAAAAAAAATTGAATGTAGTTTAAAGGAGTTTATAGAAGCTCAAACCATCCTAAAGAAAATGGGCTCTAGAAGTGAAAAACTTAATGAGATCTTAGCTATTTGAAAAAGGGAAACTGGATACAAAAGTCTAAGCTATGTTGATAATGGTGAGAAAATCTTTCCCCTACTGTGATAACTCTTGAAAAGAGTTATATTTCATTCCTTTAAGCTTAGTTAATTGCCTGGACTTGGGTGAGTTTAGTTGTATTTTAGGATATTGCATTGATATTTTTAGAGCATTGCATTAAAGAATTTGAATTGTACTTAAGTGTTATTACATGTTGCTTTTGTAACAGCCCGTTTTAGGGCCTAAATGGAATAGTGGTTTCGAAACCATGAATCCGAAGTAGAAAAAATTTATTGTGATAAAGTTTTAAGGTCTATAGTATGATTGAATGCATGTGTAAAAATTTCGTTAAGAAATTTTATCGATAGTGGATCCAATTTGATTAATAGGACTAAATTGCAAAAAGTGCAAAATATGTGTTCTAGAAGCTTTGAGTGCTTAATTGAAATGAATTTGTAAATTGGAGGTCCTTATTTAGTAATTAGACCAATATATATGATGGACAAAAATGGACATGGAAGGATAAAATTTTAAAGAATGGCCTTAAGGGCATTTTGGTCATTTGCTTAATAAAAGATTAAAAAGGGAAAAATCAAGAAAAATTTGCTCATCTTCTTCAAGCTAGGGCTGAAATTTCCATGCTCACTATAGCTAGGGTTTCTTCAACTTTCAAGCTTAATAGTAAGTGCATCTTAGCCCCGTTTTTAATGTTCTTTGTGTTTTTGAAGTCGTTATCACCTAATTTACCTATTTCTACCATTATTTTGAAGTAGGGTTCATGTTTAAAAATTTACCCATGTGTGGCATGCATGTGTTTTGATGTTTAATGGAAGAATATGAAAGTTTAAGGTGTGTTTAACAACTTTTACTAACTGATTTTTAATGAAATTGCATAAAAGGACCTTTTTGTAAAAGTTGTAAAAATGTGTGTAGAAAGTGTGATTAAATGAAAAATATGTGTTAGTATGAGTATGAAAATAGTTCGGCTAGGCTTGGGTAACAAAGAAAATGAGTACATTTCATTTTTACAAGCCTAGGGACTTTAGATTTCACACGGCCTGGCACACGGGCGTGTCTTCGACCGTGTGGTGAAGTCAGTATGTATGCCCTGTTTTCACACGGCCTTAGACACTGACGTGTCTGGTGGCCGTGTGAGGCACACAGCCTGTTCACACGGGCGTGTGACCCCTGTATGCTTGAAAATTTTAAGTTTCCCAAAGGTTTCATATATCATCGGTTTAGTCTCGAACCACTTCTAAGTATGTTTTAAGGTCTCGTAGACCTTCATAAGGGATATTGTGGCTATTATTGAATGTATTTGATTATGAACTATTAATGTATGTGAAATATTTGTGTAATGATGTGAATGGTTCGATAATGCCTTTTAACCCTAATCCAGCGATGGATACGGGTTAGGGGTGTTATAGTGTGTCCCCTGTAGGTTTAAAAGGTTACTTTTCGAAAGTTACATGGCCTATCACATGGCCTGGCACACGGGCGTGTGAGGTCATTTCGAAGGTTACACGGCCTGACACACGGGCGTGTGGCTTGGCCGTGTGACCCAAGTTAGAGAGTTACACGGGCTCAAACATGGGTTGGGATACGTCCCTATGTCCTTATTTCAATTGTTACATGGCCTGAGACATGGGCGTGTGTCTCAACTTTGTGACCCCTATAGTTTGAATTTTTCTAACCCCTGCAGTTTGAATTTTTCTAACTTTTTCCTCAATATGTCAATTTCAATTGTTACACGGCCTGGGACATGGGCGTGTGTCTCAACTGCGTGACCCGTGCAATTTGAATTTTTCTAACTTTTTCCTCAATATTTCAAATGGTCTCGATTTAGTCCTAAATCATTTCTAAAGTGATTCTAAGGCCTCGAGAGATCGAATAAGGGACGATATGCATGTATATTATTCGGTTATGTTATGTTCATTGAAATGTTTGCAAATGAATGATTTTAAGTTACGTTTATTCGATAATGTTCTGTAACCCTAATTCGGTAATGGATACGAGTTAGAGGTGTTACATGTTCCTCGTCTTGTGTTCTTGAACTATATGTTTCACTTGCCAGTGCTCTTTGTGGCCTCAAATTCAAAGCATTTACTGTTTGCCCCACTTGATTCTCAAGAGCTCGGAGAGATGCAGCTTGACTCTGAATTACAACATCATTTTTAGCCATGTATTCCTTCAACAATGCTTCGATGGATGTCGAGGATGATGATGTTTGACCCTGTTGAATATTTTGTCTCAGCAAAGAATGATTATAGCAAGGCAGTGTATTCTATCTTGCAACATTGTTTGAGTTTTGCACACCTTGACTATTCCAAATAAAATTTGAATGTTGCTTCCACCCTAAATCGTATATCTTAGAATAGGGATTACTATTCCGGTTAAAATTACCCATGTAGTACACAAATGCTGGGTTTAATGGGCATTCATCAAACACTGGATCTTGACCACAATAAACACATGATAGCTCGGTTGCTTTCATCTCCTGAATTGTAGTGGGTTTCTTCATTGTTTTGCTCATATTTGCCAAAGAAGATACATGGGCTGTAAAAGAAGTGATTGCATTAAGCTCCATAGCACCAGTAGCTCTCTTACCCGTCCCAACTCTTATGGTCAAATATTGATAATCATTGTTGGCAATACTTTCCAAAATCTCATATGCTTCATTATAAGATTTATTCAACAAATTACCATTGGCCGAAGTATCAACTACCACACTCGTATGTCCATTCAACCAATAATAGAATATCTCCATCTCAGTCCAGTGTTGAAATCCATGCATCAGACATTTCTGAATTAAGTCTTTAAATCATTCCCAAGCTTCATATAGTGTTTCATCCTCTGATTGGTGAAAAGATGTGATGCCATTTCTAAGCTTTGCATTCACATTTGGTGGATTATATCGTAGCAAAAACCTTTGGCAAAAAGCATTCCATGATGCCACTGCTCCTGACGGCAAAGTATTCAGCCATGCTTTAGCATGATATCTTAAAGAATATGAAACTATTTAAGTTGCAGAGCATCTTCAGGAACACCCTGTTGTCTAAACGAGTCACAAACCTTTAGAAAAGTCTTAAATGAAATCTTGGATCTTCAGTAGGTAATCCGCTAAGCTGTCCTACTATTTGTAACATCTGAAAACATTACCGGTTTCAACTCAAATTGTTGTGCTTGAATTTCTGGTCTAACTATCTCTAGATTTAGATCATCCAAGTTTGGCATAACATGCTCTCAGATTGGTCTGTTTCGGTCATCTATCACCCTACGAACAGGAGGATTAGTGTCCTAACCGTTCAGATTATCATTCAATATGGACAAAAGGATTAACATCTTCACCATTCAGACTATCATTAAGACCATGATCATTCTCGTTCCTAACCATTTTTTATAGTTCTTTCTGCCTTCTTCGTAAAGTTCTTTCGATCTTTGGGCAACAGGATATTCTTTTTAGCAGGAATGTCTCTTTTTATGCACTGATGGCAAACTTGTAGAAATTAAATAAAACTAATGGAGGTAAGTAAAAAAACCAAACCAAATTACACCAATTTTTCGATCCTCAGCAACGGCCCCAAAAACTTGTCACGTGTGAATATGATATGCAAATTGTGCAAGTATACAAATCAGATCAAGTAATAAAGTGATAAGTAAGATCGTCTCCACAAGGATCGGATTAGGTAGAAAAGTGATCTAGTTATTATAATGAATTATGATTACTGCTATGGCAAAAAAAGATAAGTATGCAGTGGTAATTTAGATGAATAATAATGTGTGGTAAATGTGTACTGCCTAATACTGGAAAATGCTCAGGCAAAGGAATAGTAAAAATGCAATGGCAAATACGAGAATAACTACGAGTATAATATGTAACGAATAAGTAAACAACTAAATAAGTTATGAAAGATGCTATGGAAAGGGATAAAGGATATACGATGTTGATTTGGAAGTTGGGATTGCTAATAATCTACCTTTCCAACGAATAATGCCTTAGCAAAATCGTACTCAATCCACTGCTCAGAAGAGTTGTAAAGAGGTCAGCTTCTTTCGAGAGCAAAACCTCAAGTTACCTTGCCTCAAGCGACATATGTCTATATGCCTTTAGCGTGGTATCCTGCATTGTTTTATTTTCTTTCCATATGAATGCCGCTTTATGTCTAGAGTCCACTACAAGTATCGGTCGAGTACTTGCTCATATCATTCAATTTCAGTCCAACCAATCCAACCTTTTCATTATTAGATTAGTTTATGGGCATGTTGCACAGTCGCCTATGTTTAGGGATTGCATGCATACAATTTATAAATAAAAACAATTGAATGAAAGAGTAAATTAATTCAGATCTATGTTTTAACCATTAAAGAAAATAAAGGTTTCATCATGTAATCCCAACTCTATGAGATTTAGTTCATGGGTTGGCAAGTAAAATTCAAAACCAAAATATCATCCAATATCGTTTCAATCAAATCAATTCACGGGAGAATAGACTAAGAAATAATGGAAGAACTTTGGGAAAATGGCTTTCGCTAAATCAATCCACAATCCATTAGCATAGTGTCATGTGGTGGCTGAGAAGGACTACCTTTGGTTTCCTCTTTTCATCTCTACTAAGTCGTTACCCTCTATTTTTGCCTAACAGTCTCTCTTTTTTAGGGTTTCCTCCTTTAGCTTTTTATAAGTTTTTCTTCCTAGGGTAAATCCAACAGCCCATGATATCTTCTCCTCTTTTTTAGGCAAATTTTTCTAGTATAAGTAGGATTAGGCTGAGATAGGTATGCGTTGAGTGTTAACTCGTTCATCTTCCTTGAATTGCCACAGCATACAAGGTGACAAACTATCCAACCTTTTACCCCAACAAACCTTCATTGCTTTATTTCTTTCTCCATGTCCTATACCTACCAAACCACCAAACACAACCCTTTCACATGTGATTAAAATTACCTAGCATTTAAACATAGTCCAAGCTCCTAATGCAATGATAAAAATACTAATGAAATGTCCTAAAGTGCAACTAAATGTACCCAAGTACAAGAAATTAGCTAGCTCTAAAGGCATGAAATATAACTCTTTTCTAGATTTATCAATAAACATATATAAAACATATACACATGAAAAATTTGAAGAAATTCAATGAAGAATTCCAAGACTTTATAAATGTCGTGCATTTTAATAATGTATCAAATAAGCATACATGCATGAAGATTAATTTATTTGCATAAGCATATAAAAGATAAACATATGTAAAACCTATGCACAAGCAAATTTCATCTTTTTCTCCATTTTTTCAGTATATCAAAAAGCAATAAAAGCATAAAAATAATAATACCAATTTTAAAGTTTTTTTTTTTAAAATTAGGCTTAAGGAAATTAAAGATTGATGCAAGAACACAATGGGTCATAATATGTTCATATAAAGATCATGTCATTTGTATTCTCATAAGTAAACAATGAACTTTAAGAAACAATGATCATACAAATAAGTCATAATTGCTTAAAGTTCATCTAGATTCATACCTAATGAAATATAGCAACTGATATTTAAACGAAAATATCAATTGTTAACAAGAAATGCGAACAAGGCATGAACCAAGAATCAATGAATTACATGTCAAGGATAATTAGATAAGTTCTCATGCAATTTTTGTTTCTAGTTCTCCCCCATACTAGATGCATATCCTAATGATTTTCTCCTACTTTCTAGATACCAATTATTGATGAATGAAATAATGTATGAAAAGTAAAATGGTATAAAAAAGGATATCAAAAGCTTATCAAAGCTACAATGATACCAATTATAAAGAGCATAAGAAGAAATTCATACAAGACATACTTCATTAAATGAGAAAAACATATGATCAAATAAGGTTCATTTCATTCAACAAGTATACTAATCATCACATATTATAATCATGCTTAAATGAAAATTTTATAAAGCATGAGGCATGATGATGACATCCAATCAATAATAAAGCAAGGTGAGCAAACGATGGATACTAATGTGAGTGTGATGTGAGGAAGGTGATTATGTCATATTAGTACAAGTCATATTTTTAATTTAAGGCAAAAAATATTTCATGAAAAGGTATATAAAGATATATCATGTAATAGCAACATACCAACTAGAAGCCCTAAATCTTAAGTCCTATGTTTAATGTGGTGCCACAAACTTAGTCGAGACGGTCCGACCCAAATTTCAAACATCACATTAGCCACCGAAGTGACTCTCCATGTAAACCACCACAAATCACACCAACCGACCAATCACACCACACAATTGATCATGGAATATTTAATAAAAACTTAATACCATGCTTCCATTGCACTACTCTGATCAACAATCAACAACAGGACTAATTTACAATTTAATATTTAATAGAAAATTACCTCAAAAACTTTAGTTAAACATACATGCATGCAATAGGGTATTTTAAAAAGAGATATATTTGTAGGAACTTGGAAAAATTGTTTTGTTTAAAAGATATAATTAGATTTAAAACACAATATATAGTAATATGTTGGGAAAAAACTCCATTTCACAAAGTTTGAAAATAGCATTTTTAGATTATATGTATAACTCTTGTTTCAGAAGATCAGTTAAAACATTACGCACATTTTCATAAAATTTGTCATTTCATTAGTTTGTAGGCAACTAACAATTTACGTAACTAGTCTAATTTTACATTCATGCATACTAAACATTCAATTGCATTCTAAAACACACCTTTAACATCTAAGTCTTACCTGAATGTCCAATGACTCTCCCGCCTACACTTTTGAGTTAGTTGATTAATTAACCAAAGCATTCATCAAACAACCATAATCTATTATTCAATCATATGTCTAAAGCACTAGTAAAAGTTTCAAACCAAATAATTAAGTAGTCCATAGTGTCCAATTACAACCTGATAATTGTAAATAAGTCTAATACCAAATCCTATTATTTGGTCCCACATTGCCTTCCTCATTTGGGTTGGGAACACAACATCATACCCAGGTGTAGCCTCATTATGAATTCCTTGGATAGCTCACTTCCATACCTCCTCACACGCTATATCACTATAATGTTATAAAAGAGAATGTGAGCTTATTGAAGCTCAGTGAGTGCTCAAACATACTACAAATAAACACATCAATTAGGTTAAAAGGTGACAAACTATAACAGTTCACATATTATTGTAGTCTAGACAAAATAGTAACTCACATGACATAATAGTTCTCATAAAATAAGCAGTGCACATGTAATAAGTAATTTGCATAAAATGGGCAGATCACATAAATTATCAATTTGCACCAAACATTTCTGTATATGAAATAATAATTCTTACCAAATGGTAGCTAATACAAAATAATAGTTTATATGAAATATCAATTCATACTAAATAACAATTCATGTAAAATAATAGCTCATGCTCAATCATAACTCATATATCTCAAATAATGATAAATTGGCATTCTTGTGATTATGAAACATATAGGGGACTCTATCACCTTCTATAAGTGGACTCTATCACCACACATTGGATAAACGGATCTCCTTATAATGCCTTAGTTTTGGACTCAAGGAGCCCTACACTATCTCCAATATAAGTGTAGCATGAATGCTCACACTCTCCAACACTCCCAAATCATAGAGTCCTACGCTGTCTCCATTGAATGGAGCTATGCTTGACATTCCCTTATCTCTCCAACGCTATCTTTGGGTACAATGCCAATCGCAATAATGGGGTGAGTACTCTTAATCCCATGGCATGCCAACTATATCCGATGGTTCATAAGGTCACAATGTCAACATATCTCTTTAACACATTCACAATATTCAGTATAGTAGGGCTTGCAATTAAGTAGAGCTCACACATTATAACACAATTTGCAATTCACAATTCGCAATAGACTATGGTTCACAAATAATACAACTTTCATGCAACAGATATAGCACACATAACACAGTTCACATATCATTCATAACATAGCTCAAATAAATAATTATTCGCATATTTTATTTAGCATATGGCACACAATAGTTTAGCTTACATTCAATATAACTCAAAATCTCAAAATACATAGTTTGGCAAATTAATACTGTAACACCCCATACTTGACCTAGACGTTATGGCCGAATCTAGCTATGCCACATTGTAGTGCTTATCGAAAAATCTATCGTCGTTAAATCCTATTATCTATATAACCACTATTCATTATCTAATGTTAATGCTAAGTCATGTCGGTCATTTTCAAAACGTTATTCATTGCGGAAGCTTTTAAAATAGTTTGCGTATTTGTGGTATTTTTGTTAAAACTTTTATCTCTTTTGAAAACCCGAGTTTTACCTACCACTAGTGGATATAAATCATTAAACAGTAAAAAATCCAAATTTAACCCAAAAATCTATAGAGGCCAAAATTACAGCAAAATACTTCCCACAATAAAATTTAAAATAATAAATAAGTTTAAAGAAGTCGTGTGGCCACCACTGAGTCCTCTGCCACATCGATCTGCCTATGTTTGGGGATTACCTGTACAGATTAAACAAAAAAGGTGATTTATATAAACTTAGTGTGTAATTCCCCATACAAACAAACAGACAGTAAACAGATAATCACAATCTAGGCCTAAGACCTTTTTCAGTATCAGTAACAGTATCAGTTTGGGCCTTAGCCCATCTCAGTACAGTAGCAATCATGCAGTAGGGCCTTAGCCCATCATAGTATCAGTAGCAGTAATAGACATGTTGTCATAAATCTTACCCAACCAGCCTCTACACACGATCTCCGTCCAACCCTACACTCCATGTGGGGATATAATCAACCCACCCATCCCTACACTCTAAGTGGTACTGAATGCGGCACTATACAGTAGTTTGTTGCTGAGCTGCTAGTAAATTAGGCTCAAAGCCTTTCAGTACACTTCCTCCAATCAATATCAACCCATCCCCATGTAATGCATCATATATATAGTCATGTCATGCTATATCATGGTGTCATGCATATAATTAGTACAGTATTAATAGCATGCTCAATATACAGTCATACATTTCTATATCATATATGCATATAACAATCATTCAGCCATTTCATTCAATTAGGGGTCTTTGTAAGCTTACTTACCCTACAATAGGTTTACAGTCATCTCGGGCAACTAGTGCAACCTCAGCAACAAATTAGTAAAAATGGGCTGACATGCCCATGTGGTCTGCCTGTGTGGGCACACACGCACGTGTGGCCTAGACGGCCCAAATTGGCCACCACACGGCCTTGCCCAAAATCCCAAACGCCCTGTGGATCACCCGTGTAGGCCCATACACCCGTGTGGCCTACACAGTCCAATTGGTCGCGCCTGTGTGTTGCACATGGCCTCACTTGGCCATCACATGGCTGTGTCCTTTACCCATGGCCTGGCACATCGGTCACACGCACATGTTTCGTCACACGACCTACCACACGTGCGATTCGGGTCTCGTTTTCTGTGATTTGGGTACACACTTGATTCAATTTCGCTCTGAAATACGATCTTGAATCTCCAGAACCTATGAATGACAATATTTCACTCAATTAGACACTTAAATGATCGAAGTAAACTAAATCCTCAAAAAGGATTAGTCATCCTCCAAGCAGAAAGACCCTTACATTGTGAACCACAAACCTTTCCCTCTATAATTCGGCACTAGAACAACCCTTCACACCAGATTCTCGACTATCAAAATAGTTAAACATAGGTTTCCAATTAATATCTTAAAAATTGAGATTTCAAAGCACCATTAACACTTACCGAACGTGCACGACTACTCGATTGGACCACGAAGAACCTGTTGCTAACAGAAAAGACGAAATAAAGGACGAAAAGAAAAGAGAGAAAGAAGAAGAAAGAATTTTGGTAGTGATGGAAAAACAAACGACAGAAACAAAATGGAGGATTTTGGGAAAACTATAATTTTTAGAAAAAGAAATTAATCCCGATTCAACTAACCCCTTAATCCCTTATTTTCCTTATCCAACCTTCCACTAACAGCCAACTACTTAGAATCCTAATTAATTCAAACTCCTACCCCACGTCGGCAACAAAATAAATCCCTTACCTAGCAGAGACTCGAACACAAGACCTCCATCACCTCCATACTCTACTTAAACACCAGACCAGCAGGCTCATTCTAATATAATTCTACCAACATTTAATTAAGAGCCTACTGACTAGAGATAGGACTTAATTCATAAAAATATCAAAATTTGCCCAAGTCAAGGCTTGAACCCAAGACTTTTCAAACACTCTCAGAACACATAACCACTGAAGCAGACAGAGATCTGTGTCACATAATTGCAGAAACATGTACAAATATTTTTGGGGCATTACAACTCTACCCCCTAAAAGAAAATTTCGCCCTTGAAATTTTACCTGATTAGAACAGATGAGGATACTGCTTACGCATTGCATCCTTAGGCTACTATGTAGCCTCCTTAGTGCTATTATTACGCCACAGCACCTTTACTAATGGAATAGATTTCCTTCGTAGAACCTTAATGTCACAATTCAATATCTAAACCGGTTCCTTCTCAAAAGTCAGATCTGGCCTAATCTCAATCTCTCCACTGGAACAATATGCGTGGGATCAGAGCGATAGAACCTCAACATCGACACATGAAAAATGTCATGAATCCGCTCCAACTTTGGAGGTAGCTTCAACTGGTAAGCAACTGGTCCCACTCGCTTCAAAATACTATAAGGTGCAATAAACCTAGGGCTCAGTTTGCCTTTGCGACCAAACCTCAGTACTTTCTTCCATGGTGAGACCTTGAGAAACATGTAGTCCTCTACAGAGTACTCTATCTATCGACACTGCAGATCTGCATACGACTTTTGCCTATCAGCTGTCGCTTTTAGTCGATCTTGTATTAATCTGACCTTATCCTTTGTCTCAAAAACCACTTCAAGGCCTAAAACATGTCGCTCGCCCAATTAGTCCAACACAAGTGAGTGCAACACTTACGACCATATAATGCCTCGTAAGGTGCTATCCGTATGCTAGACTGATAACTATTATTGTAAGCGAACTCTGCCAATGGCAAGTACTCTTCCTAACTGCCTCGAAAGTCAATCACACAGCTCCTCAACATATCCTCTAGTACCTGAATCACCCTCTATGATTGACTATCGGTTTTAGGATCAAATCTTCATGTAGGTTTTTCCAGAATCGCGATGTGAAGTGAGGATCCCTATTGAAGATGATCGAAATGGGTACCCCATGCAGTCTCACTATCTCAGAAACATATAGTTTAGCCAGCTTCTGTAGAGAATAGTCAATATGAACTTGTATGAAGTGGGCGGACTTGGTCAATCGATCCACTATGACCCATACTAAATCCTTCTTAGTAGGTGTTAGAGGCAACTCACTAACAAACTCCACAGTCATGCGCTCCCACTTCTAAAGCGGAATCTTAACCGGCTGTAACAAACCTGAAGGTAACTGGTGCTTAGCTTTAACCTGCTGGCATGTCAGACACTTAGCCACAAATTCGATAACCTCTCGATTAAGACCTGGCCACTAGTATAACTCATGAAGGTCTCGGTACATCTTATTTCTGCTAGGATGAATAGCATAAGTGCTACTATATGCCTCTCGTAGTATAGACTACCTCAATTCAGCATCATTCTGTACACAGATTCTCCCACGAAAATAGAATACCCCTTCACTATTCAGTCCAAAATCTAAAGTGTTACCACTCTCAATCTGTCAGAATCAAAGACCCAGTAGCTCATCCTCTAACTGTTTGCCCTTAATCTGCTCAATCCATATCGGTTTAACTTGGAGTTCAGCCAATAGATTACCATCATCAAATAAACTGAGGCGAACAAACATCGGCCTCAGATTAGTTATAGCGTACGGCTCAGTGCGTCGGCCACCACATTAGCCTTACCAGGATGGTACTCAATAGTACAACCATAATCTTTAAGCAGCTCAATCCATCTACACTGCCTAAGATTCAGCTCCTTCTGAGTGAGGAGGTACTTAAGGCTCTTGTGATCAGTGTAGATGAAACGCTTCTCACCATATAAATAATGCCTCCAGATTTTCAATGTGAACACCACAGCGGCCAATTCCAAGTCATGCTTCGGATAATTTACCTCACGAGTCTTAAGCTGACGAGACGCATAGGCTACCACCTTACCATCCTGCATCAACAGGCAACCTAAACTGACAAGTGATGCATTGCTGTAAACAGTGAACTCTTTTCGACATTCTTGCTGTATCAAAATACGGGCTTGGTTAGTATAATCTTGCGCTTCTCAAAGCTCTCTTACTGAACATCTGTCTAGTTAAATGACACACCCTTATGTAGCAGCTTACTCAAGGGTGCTCCAATCAGTGAAAAACCATCTGCAAATCATCGATAATACCCTGCTAGTCCTAGAAAACTATGGATCTCAGATACAGTTTTAGGCTATTTCCAACCAACATCGCCTCAATCATTCGAGGATCGACCCTAATCCCTTCAGCAGAAACCACATGACCCAGAAATGTTACTTTTTGTAACCAAAACTCACATTTATTGAACTTGGCGTACAATTATTTCTCTCACAAAATTTGTAGAATTCTGAGATGTTCATTATGTTCATCCTTAGTCCTTGAATACACCAGTATGTCATCAATAAATACCACTATGAATTGATCCGGATAGGGGTTCATTAGATCCATAAAAGCCACTAGTGCATTCGTCAGTCCAAATGGCATTACTAAGAACTCGTAGTGACCATAGCGAGTCCTAAATGTAGTCTTATGCACATCAGCCTCCTTAACCCTCAATCGGTGATACCCTGATCGGAGGTTAATCTTAGAGAAAACTGAAGCTCCTCGAAACTGATCAAACAGATCATCTATCCTCAGTAGGGGGTACTTATTCTTAACGGTCAATTTGTTTAGTTGTCGGTAGTCGATGCATATACGTATGGATCCATCCTTCTTTTTCACAAACAAAACTGGTGCTCCCCACGAAGACACATTAGGGCAGATGAACCCATGGTCCAATAACTCTTGAGTCTGTGCCTTAAGCTCCGCAAGCTCCTTCGATGCCATCCTATAAGGAGCGCTGGACACCAGAGCTATAGCAGGAAGGAGCTCAATCCCAAACTCCACTTCACGATTCGGAGGTAATCCAAGTAGCTACTTAGGAAACTCATCCAGAAACTCCATTACCATTCTGATATCCTTAACAGAAGACTCTCTAGTATCCGTATTACTTATGAAGGCCAAGAACGCCTCGCACCCCTTGCGAACGAATTTTTTCGCCCTCAATGCAGAGATCACATTAGTCAAGTAGTTCTGACATTCCCCAACTATGACTACCTCGCTGTCCTCCACAGTTCTCAGTACAACCCTTTTAGTAGCACAGTTTAAATTGACTCGATGCTTGATGAACCAATCCAGCCCTAGTATCAGATCAAACTCCCCAAAAGGAAGCTCCATTAGATCCGCTCGAAAGATTGCCCCTTGAACCTCCAAAGGAACATCTCTAAACAATTTACTAACTCGAACCGATTGGCCCAATGGACTCAGTACAACTTCACTAACAATGCTCTCAACCATGATACCCAAGTTATTAGACACACTACAGGCGATATAGGAATGAGTGGATCCTATATCTATTAGTGCAGTATATAGTACATCATAAATAAAGAACGTACCCGTGATGACATCTGGAGCATCTCCATCCTCTTGGTGACGTGCAACATAAACTAGAGACGGCTACCTCGCTTCAATCTAACCCAGTCCTGTTCCAACATTCGCCCTGATGGCGTCTACCACAATCAATACATGGCTAATGTCCAGTCATAGCAACAGGAGCCCCAACTCTAATCGGTCCATCAACTTTGACCTTTTTGTTAGGCCTCTATACGAAACTCGAGGGCTCAGAATCCCTCTTATTCTTACCCCTCTCACGATCACAGTTTTGGCACTCAGCGCACTTTACCTCCTCGATGATCTTCACCTTATCAACCAGTGCAGCAAAATCTCACTCCCTCTGCGGAGCTATCAAAACCATCGATTATCTCTAAGGCCATCCTCGAAGCGAACACATCGTTCATACTCAGTTGCCACCATACCTCGCGTATAGTGGGTTAGTGACAGAAATTCAGCCTCATACTCAGCCGCTGATCTATCCCTTTGAGTTAGATTTAGGAACTCACGTCTTCTAGTGTCGATGTAACTAGCTCCCACATACTTACTCTGGAATGTTGTCTTGAAATACTCCCAAGTCAATCGATTGGGCTGGGTGCCCTCATTAACTGTCAACCACTACTAGTATGCTTTATCACGAAGCAAAGAAACAACCCATTTTAGTTTCTACTGAAGGGGTAAAATCCAGATCATTCATGATTCTTTCTGTGGCCTCCATCCAATACTCGAGCACGTTAGGGGCGACTCCAGTGACACCCCTGGATAACTCAACCCCGTTGGACCGGAGTCATTCCGTAACAAATCCTCGGCCCTAAGCTCCAGTACTAGGCCTAACAACCCTCTGTAAAATCTATAATATGGCTTGGGACAGTGCGTCATCCCTAGTCGCACGATCATGAGAACCAAACCTAGACCTAGACTCTGTAACAGGCGACACCGACATCTTGCTAGTGTCTAGATTCGGCATACAACTCAGTGAAGAGGACTCAGCTCGAGCCCCTCTAAGGCCTCTACGACGGCCTCTTGTACCCCATCCGCGAGTACCTCTTGTGCTTATTGTCTAATTGCATTTTATCTGTATTAACAGTTTTATGAATCAATTATAGTTCCAGTGTCTATTAACAGATATTTTATGAAAGAGAGTATCAGTAATTCAGAATTCATTTTCGTAAATCGCAGTCTCACTACAGTTTTTGATTTCACTACAGTTTTCAGTTTACACTAACTAAAGTGTTTTCAGTACAGTCTACTACCTATAGTAGTTGTAAAATCATAAACATATAACAGTTAAAGAGAACTTAAAGGATCGACGACGGAGACTCGGTGTACCATATATTTAGAAAAAATATTCTCAATTTCAATCATCAAAAATCAGTTCTTTAAAAACCAAGTTTTAAAAACCCAATTCCACAGTCGAGTTTTACAACGTGGCTGTGATACCACTAAATGTAACACCTCATACCTGGCCTAGACATTATGGCCAAATCTGGCGATGCCACACGGTAGTGCTTTTTGAAAAATGTGTCGTACGTTAAATACTCTTATCTATATAACCACTATTCCCTATCTTACGTTAATGCTACGTCATCTCAGTCACTTTCAAAACATTATTCATTTCCAAAACATTGTTCATTTTCAAAACGTTATTCATTGTAGAAGCTTTTAAAACAATTTGTGTATTTGTGGTATTTCTGTTGAAACTTTTATCTCTTTTGAAAACCCGAGTTTTACCTACCACTAACAGATATAAATCATTAAATAATATAAAATCCAAATTTAACCAAAAAATCCATAGAGGCCATGATTACAGCAAAATACTTCCTACAATAAAATTTAAAATCATAAATCATAAATAATAAATAGGTTTAAAGTAGTCGTGTGACCACCACTGAGTCCTACGCCGCACCGATCTACCTATGTCTGGGGATTACCTATACAGATTAAACAAAAGGGGGTGAGTTTACGTAAACTTAGTGTGTAATTCCCCATACAAACAAACAGATAGTAAATAGATAATTACAGTCTGGGCCTTAGCCCTTTTTTTAGTATTAGTAACAGTATCAGTTTGGGCCTTAGACCATCTTAGTACAGTAACAATCATGCACTAGGGCCTTAGCCCATCACAGTATTAGTAGCAGTAATAGACATACAGTCACAAAATCCTACCCAACCAACCTCTACACACCATCTCCGTCCAACCCTACACTCCATGTGGGGATATAATCAACCCACCCATCCCTACACTCCAAGTGGTACCGAATGCGACACTAGATAGTAGTTTGAAGCTGAGCTGCCAGTAAATTAGGCTCTAAGCCTTTCAATACACTTCCTCTGATCAATATCAACCAATCCCCATGCAATGCATCATATAGTCATGTCATGCTATATCATGGTGTCATACATATACTGAGTACAGTATTAACAGCATGCTTAATATACAGTTATACATAAATATATATATATATCATATAGGTATATAACAATCATTCAACCATTTCATTCAATTAGAGGTCTAGGTAAGCTTACCGTCCCTATAGTAGGTTCACAGTCGTCTCTGGCAACCCGTGCAACCTTAGCAATAAATTAGTGAAAATAGGCTCACATGCACATGTGGTCTGCCCGTGTGGCCCACACAGCCCAATTGGCCTTGTCGGTGTGGATTGCATGACCTGGCCCAGAATCCCACACACCTATATGGATCACTTGTTGGGGCCCAAACATCTATGTAGCCCACACGGCCTAATTGGTCACGCCCGTGTGTTGCACACGGCCTTGCTTGGCCATCACTTGGCCGTGTCCTTCGCTCACAGCCTAGCTCGTCGGTCACAGGCTGGTGTTTCATCACATGGCCTACCACACGGGCGACAGTAAGCTTTTTCAGCTTTTCACTAAGTCTATTTTTCTGCGATTTGGGTACACACCTGATTCAGTTTCATTCCTAAACGTAATCCTGAATCTCCAAAACCTATGAATGACAATATTTCACTTAATTAGACACTTAAACGATCAAATTAAACTAAATCCTCAAAATGGATCAGTCATCCTCCAAGCGGAAAGACCATTACCTTGCGAGCCATGAACGCTTCCCTCTATAATTAGGCACTAGAATAGCCTTCACACCAGATTCTTGACTGTCAAAACAGTTAAACATAGGTCTTCAATTAATATCTTAAAAACCGAGATTTCAAAGTACCATTAACACTTACCGAACGTGCACAACTACTAGATTGGACAATGAAGAACTCGTTGTTAACAGAAAAGGTTAAATAAGGGATGAAAAGAACAGAGAGAAAGAAGAAGAAAGAATTTCAGTAGAGATGGAAAAACAAATGTCAGAAGAAAAATGGAGGATTTTGGGAAAACTGTAATTTTTGAGGAAAAGAAATTAATCCTAATTCAGCTAACCCTTCAATCCCTTATTTTCCTCATCCAACCTCCCACTAACAGCCAACTACTCAGAATCTTGATTAATTCAAACTCGTACCCCACGCTGGTAGTAAAATAAATCCCTTGCCTAAGCAAAGACTCGAACACATGACATCCATCACCCCAGTACTCTACTTAACCACCAGACCAACAGGCCCATTCTGATATAATTCTACCAACATTTAATTAAGAGCCTACTGACTAGAGATAGGGCTTAATTCATAAAAATATCAAAATTTGCCCAAGTCAAGGCTTGAACCCAAGACTTCTCAAACACTTCCAGAACCCATAATCACTAAAGCAGATAGATATTTGTGTCACATAATTACAGAAACATATACATATATTTTTGGGGCGTTACAAATACAGATAGTCATATTAGTACAAATCACCATAATAATGTAATTTACTAAGTTAACATGGTTGACAATAACAAAATACAAAATATAATTGGCTTGCATTACAATTGAGCTCACATTTAGTATTTCATGATAATATAATTTTGCAGTAATCAAAGCTCCCAATATTGTAAAACTCATAATTCACTTACAGGTTCGGGCATGCGTAACTGTGCATTATCAATAAGATTCACATGTTATAGAAGTCCACATTATATTTTTATATCTGTTTGCAAGCATTACAATATCATATACAAATATATATTACATATATATGCATACCTATTTAGTAGCCTTTGTCTCGTCAAATTTTATCATACATTAAAAGTCTCATATACATTTATATATACTAGATAATACAAAACATATAAATGCATATATATTATATAATAAAACCCATACATATATATTATATATAGCACAACCATGTATATATATGTACTATGTATATAGCAAACCCATGTAGATGTATTATACATATAACACCCATGCACCCAAATATATATTATATATAACACTAAAACACAAATATTATATGTAAAAACAAACTCCTATACATATCTATTATATATATAAACATACCATTTAGTACTTCAACTGACCTTTAACATTTTGCTCACACACAAACGCAATAATTAGGTGCACAATTCACATACACTTTCATGTCAACTACATGATTTACCTACGACCTACCTATTTCATTATTATAACTACATGTACATTTTAAATTCATACATTTGGCTCATTAAAATCACACAACATGCATACCCAACAATCAACAAAATTACAGTGGTTTGCACTAGGAGAAATCAAGGTTCGCATATTAATTTACCAGTGATTGGCATATGTTACCTTAGCCTGTGTACTAAGCTGAAATGTAGTATATCAAACCACTCACCTTATTCAATACCTCTTGCACAACAATGTTAAACAAGCTTTTCTTTCCCTTTCACATTGCTCGTGAAACCTCTTGATGAATTTAAAACTTTGCATACACATTAAATGCAATACACATTAAACACTATAGGGGAGTGAGCTTATAAAAGCACAGTGTGAGTCTAAGAGTTATCTAAGCACATATATCAAGACAATAAGACGTAGGAACATCAACACAACGACCATAATAAATAAAGCAATTTATCAATTAGTGCATATAATCATTAACAAAAAGACCATAAAGCCATCTTACGGAGTTCATTTCAATAAGAGTTCATATTAAACAATAGTCATTAATAGATCAAAGTATGATCATGGTATGATGCAAATGATGCAACGCAAAAGATTCCTACCCAACCTTCCACTACACACCATGAGTTGCCTAAAACCCATCTACCGAACTCCAAACAGTGCAAGACAAAGCTCGATGTGGGTAAACCACTCGTATAATAGTGCAGATAAACTATCAATACGTGCAGACAAGCTGCTAGTAACAGAATGTACATAAACTGACAATAGTGTGGACAAGCCACTAGTAATGAAGTCAAGCCGCTAATAATGCGATTAAAAATCTCCAATCTCCTTGGTACTCCCAGTGTACTACATTGACAACAATATTGCAGACTTTAACTGCCACTAATACTCTACGGAACTCATTTGTCAACCACAATAACAAACCCCATGCATATGTAACATGACATAAAATCATTGAGCAAAATCATGCTTTCAGTTTAGTTTTGATACAATGGCATGTTTTACATGCTTACGGTAACAATTTCAGTACATTGATTTCATGCTTTCAGTTAATCGATAATCATGGAATCAGTAGTATGTGACATATATACAACACACATAACAATCAAATATACTGAACATGAAAACAATCAGTGACTCAATGAGTCGCATGCTATACAAATGCTCAATAACCAATAGAAATCCATATCATGTCAATAGAGTGTCCATCAATATCAGGCATGCAATCAATTAATCAGATATGCCAAATTTTGCATTCATACAAATTTTAATAAGGACTCATCACTCGATCAATTTTAGATTACGTGTTTTGTTCGACACCATTTAATTCACTTATTTGGCCACTTGGTCATGCCTGACTAGTAAGCAGTACTTATCAATTTAACATATATTTTAATGTATTACAAAAAATTATTTCAAGTTAGGACCCACATGATAATTCATAACTTGCAACATTACCCCGTAAAAATATACACTTTCGCACCTTAAACCTTAAACGATCACTGATTTAGAAACAACATTTAAACGCTAATTTTACACTTAAGACCAGCCTTGAAACACCCTAAGGGTTTGGCCAAAATAATGTTTCAATAACGAATTGTCAGATTCAAAAAAATGATCAATCTTACCTTAATACAACGCTTAGCGAAAGTGAGAAATGGTTTCCATTTTACTGTTGGTCCGAGATGTTATGATCAGCCCCTGCAATCAATTTTATATAAAAAATCACCAATTAAGCATTACTAAAAAGCCTTTGAAATATCCACCCAAATCAACAACTTTAAGAAAAATTAATATGACCCTAGTTTTTGTTAAATTCTGCATGTACGCTACCCATTAACTACTTTCGTATCGGCGAACAAAGGGAAATGGGTACACCTAAAAATAAAACAAGTAAAAACCGATTAGATGAGATGAGTGATGATATTTTACTTGCTGGAAAAGGCGGCAAAAGTGATGATACAGCAGCCGCCAAGGTGGTGTTTAATGGGCGACACACTATCATAGACGGCACAAAAAGGGGCTGCTTAAGGACAACACATGAAAGAGCTTAAGGGGCTTCTTTGGGATTGTTTGAACCCTGAAAAATAAAGGAAAAGAGGCTAGAAATAGCAGATTATATCATTATATTAAGGGCATAAATTAGCAGCCATAAGAGAGGTTTCAATGAATGGTAAATACCCTCAATGACGACAATTTAGAGGGTTATCTTGGGCAGTTTTTAGGGTACATACAGGTTTGAAATGAGGCTATTTTTAACAGAAAAACATCAGAATTTCAAAAAATAAATCAGTAATAAACAACAGGAAAAAGGAAGAGAAAAAGGGAAAATAAACATCACTTACACATAGAGGAGAGGGGGCAACAATGGTGATTTTGTGATAGAAATGAGGATTTTTTTAAGTGATAAAAACAAAAAGAAAAAAAAGGATAGAAAATGAATAGAAAAAGGTAGTAAGAAGGTGAAGAAATGATGAACAAATCACCTTCAATAGAGGAGAAGTGGACAAAAATGAGGGTAAAAAAGACTAGGGTTAGCGCAGCTCAAGAGAGAAGAGAAAAGGAAAAAATTGAATTGAGAGAGAAGGGAGACGAGGTCTTGGATAGAAACAACAAAAATGGAACAATATGGTTGTACATAAAATCAAAAATGATACTTCACCCTAGGATTACTAGGTTGGACGACAGGAAAATAGGAGCAAGGTCAAAATTTTGCAAAAATTCAATACTATATAAGAGAAGGGATTCAAATTCGGGTCTCAAAGAGTAATGCACTCTCTCCTTATTTTCTCTTAACCATTGAGCCAGCAGTTCATTCTTTTCATAATTTTACAAATTTTAAGTTAAAGTTCATAGCATGTCAACTCTTGGTCCACTACTTAAATTTTCTTCTAGCCTAATTTCTGGGATGTGACAGTAATGGGGTAATCATAGCTTAAGTGTAGAATTTAAAAACTTTATACTTTGTAAAATTTCCATCAAAGGTTCAACAAGAGAAAAGTATATTTTATCATCTTGAACATTTCCAACAAAGTTTAGTAAATAAAACAAACTTGCTCAAATGATCTTATGGCCTTAATTTCAAGAAATTAAAAATATCTTTAAGCCTTACATTTTCTTGAAAAGTCTAATTATTTTTAATAAAGACTAATGAGGTACAAAGTATTTTTTTTCAATTTTATTGAAAAAATCAAGCTATGATATTCTCCCCAGTATATTCATAAGTATGACTTGACCATACACCCCTATTTGCTCCTAGGAATAAAAAAAGGCAATATGAACATGTCAAAAATTCTATACACATACTTATAAAAAGTATTCTAACATGTGTATATTATTAAAATATGTACAAACAATGAACCATAATAATACAAATATGCTTGAATCAAGGAATCACTAGGTGACTTATTTTTGTGAGAAAAGAGCAACTTAAACCAAAGTACTAAGCAATCTAAAAATTTCAAATAAGATATATACATTTAGTACAATGCATACTAGATACATGTCACATACTTCAAACATGCTTGCATACAAATATATCTATATACAATTATACTATAATGCATACTATCTACATGGACCAAACAAAGCTTAACTATAAAACTTTGGAAACTCATTTTTGCTTTGAAAATGACCAATAAATAAGTCATAACTTGGAGACAAAAATTTTGACCAATTTGAATTTTTCCAACAACTTTCAAATAATGAAACAAACTTGCTCAAGTGAACAAATGTCCTAATTAATAAGGAAATCTAAAAATGAAATCTTGAAAGTTTATTTCTTTAAATTTGGACTCAAAAATGGAAAATTATGCTAAAATATAATTTCAAAGTTCTTTAAACCATTTTGTGAAGTTTTGTAACCCATTGAAAGTGTTTATAAATAGTTTCCATGTCTATAAATCATTAAAATCAAATTTTGACTATTTAAGCTCAAAGAGTCATATAAACTTGCTTTGAGAAACACTAAAATGTAAAATTTTGCAAGTTTATCAAACTTTTTTATCTAAGCATGTAACGCCCCTCACCCGCAACCATCGTCAGACACGGGTACGAGGCATTACTGAACTTACACTCACTCGATCATTTGTTTTTGACACATAATTTTCATGTAAAATTTAAAACTTTTTCATCCATATGCATAAGAAACGGTACATTGGGTATGATTCGGGACCAAACCTGTAACGCCCAAAGAATTTAAAGTTTTTAATTTTGTGGTTGTCCCATAAATTGCATGTCTACTTTAATGGCTAAAGTGAATTGGGTGTTTTTAGGAGTGTTTGAGAAGCCTGGGTTCAAGTCTTGGCTTTTGTAAAATTATTGGTTTTTCCCTTGAATAAATCTGGACATTAGCAGGTAGGCTTTATAAATAATTGTAGTTGAAATGTGACGCAATTGAGCTTATGGTCCAATGGTAAGTGGCGTATGGTAATTGCTGGAGGTCTGAGGTTCAAGTTGTGGCAATGTAAAAGGGTATTTATTCTGCTACTCTTGTCGTATAAGAGGCAGATGTTGTTTGAAACTCTGTTGAGTAAAGTTTGACTTGGTTAGGGAGTGATATGTGGAGGGAATTAAGGACAGGATTGGGGAGAAAATCAAGGAGAGGATTATGGAGAGATTTTAGGAGGAAAAAGGGGAGTTTGAAGGTGTGTGGGTTTGTGCCGAATTTGCTAAGGGGAAAGTCATAGTTCGGCTTTGGAGGGGCATGATTTCATTTCGGCAATTGAGAGCATTTTGGGGTCTTTTGGGGAAGGTCTTTCTGTTTTTACTGCTTTTTGTGTTACTTTAGTTTCCTATTTGCACAAATAATTGGCTAGTCGGCTCCTTGTGCGACTCTTTTCTTTCTTTCTTGTGGCCGAATACATCTCTTTCCTCCTTCACCATTTTTTCATTTGGTATTACTGTCATTATTTGTTCTTGTGAAGTGGCCGATTACCCCTATCTCTTCTTCTCACTTTCTCTTCCCTTCTTCTGTAACACCCCATCCCCGAGACCATCGCCGGAGTCGAGCACAAGGCATTAGCAAACTTATCTTACTAGTTCGGTGTATAAAAATTTACTTTTAAAATTAATTCACTCACATTCATCAAATATATCCCTAAAAAGGGCCCTCGAGGCCTTAAAACATGCAATTGAAACAATTTAGGACCAAACCGAGAACATTAAAATTTTTTCGATCACTTACACAAATCAAAACAATTAATTTCACTATTCATAATAAAACTATCCACCTGCGTAACAATCACTAAATTAATTATAACTCGAGTTAGGAAACTAAAAATTTAAACCTGTAAATTTTCCCTAAAACTAGACTCATATATCTTCTTACTATAATTTTTCCAAAATTTTTGGTTTGGCCAATTAATACATTTTATTCATTAAATTTTCCCCTGTTTTACAGTCCAGTAGACCTGACCTCTCTTCACTTAAAATCAATTATCTCATTATATAGAATTCATATAATGATTCTATTTGTTTTTAATGAAAATAGACTCACTAAGGAATCTATACATATAAATTATGACTTATAATTCTTTTTGTACAATTTTTAGTGAAATTCTAAAATCAAAACAGGGGACTTTTACTCTTTCATAATTTCTTTGCATTAAACCTCATTTAGGCATACATAACATCAACACATGTTCCTATTTAGCCATATCATAAGGACATACACACAAAATGACCAAGTCCCTATACATGCCATGATTGAAAATGTTTCAATAAAAATACCCAATTGGTAACTTGATAGTCGAAAGTGTGAAGTGATATCTGACGACCTCCAACCCGAGCTTGTTTGATAAAACTCTGGAACAGGAGAAAGGAAAGAGGTAAGCTTATAAAGCTAAGTAAGTTTACATGTAAAATAATAGGCATTAGTAAGAAATTTAGCTTATTATTAAGCTTTCCTAATTTGCATAAATAATGTTAAGTTCTTACTTTTCCATCTTACTCATTGTTAACCTTACCAAAGGCTCGAAATAATAAAAAAATACCTTACTTAATAGCTTGCTTATGTACCTGCAACATCTCACTTAACACATTAATACTCTGTCATAATATATAGGCATATTGCCAACCATGTCACAAAGCGTTATAAGTATAATTGAAAACTTATCACTTACTTAATACTTGAATATACTCATTAAAATACTTTTAGTATCATTAAGTTATAACCTCAATATTAATAAGCCTTATGTACATACCTGTGCTCTTTCCTCATGATCTTACCTTGTCATCTCTTTGACTTACTCTTTAGATTACTGAAGTACCTTTCCTTTTGAAATTTACCATTTCCATGTCTTGACATGGTCTTACGTGGTATCCTTGCCTTGTGAATTCACCAATGCCATGCCTCGGCGTGGTCTTACATGGGATCTTTGCCTTATAGTAACTTGTCAATGCCATGTCTTGACATGGTCTTACATGGAATCTTTGCCTTATAGTAACTTATCAATGCCATGTCTTGACATGGTCTTACATGATTTCCCTGCCTTGTAAAACCTACCAATGCCATGCCTTGGCATGGTCTTACTTAGTATCCTTATCTTATGTTGCCATGGGTTAGCCATGGTCTTTTTCCATCAATTCTTCCTTAGTTGCCATGTTATAAACATGGAATTTTCCATCAATTCTACCTTAGTTTCCATGTTATAAGCATGGAATTTGAAATATTAATGCCTTGGCAATTCATAGCTAAAACATACTTACTCAAAATTCTCTAGGTCAGTTACATAACTCAATAATAATAATAGCAACAATTTCACAATAATAAAATGCTACTCAACTTACATACTTACATTCTCAATCTTATCATATCCTCAATTTATCTTACTTTCCTCAAATTATGCTATTCAATACTTTCTTGATCTTATACAAAGCCATATTACCACTATGGTCTTATATGTAAACTTATTTGAATTCTCACTTTTAATGTTGAATCATTTATCAATAATTGTCATTATATTCAAAAACCAATACTAAAACATTTATAACTAATGTATCAATTTAGCATACAAACATGCTTAATTAAATACTTATTAAACACATGAACTTACCTCGATACCAACACGACCATTTTGACCAACTTTCCTGATTTTTGGTTTTTCTCTTGTTCTAGGTCCAAATCTCGTTTTTTGGGATCTAAAACATCATATTTCACTTCTTTAATCAATGCAATAATCATTTTTGACCTAAAATATATTTTTACAAAATTTATATTTTTGTCCCTATACTTTTGCATATTTATACTTTTGTCCCAAAGCTCATAAATTAAACTTTATCCCTAATTCTTATGTTTTAGGACATGCTGATCATTTTTTCCTTCTATGGCCATCAGATTCTTGCCCTAACATGCACTAATGAACAATAATAATTTTTATCGATTATGCCGTTTTACTCGTTTTCACTAAAAATCGCTTAGCTCAAAAAATGTAAAGAACATGAAAAACGGGGCTAGAATGGACTTACTACGAAGCTTGGAAGATGAACAAACCCTAGCCATTGTGTTCCCTTGCTACATTCGGCCATGGAGAAAAGAAATGAAGAAGATGATAGCTTATTTCATGTTATTTTTTCTGTATTAATTGATTAAAACATTTTACCAAAATGCCCTTAAATACCTTACTTAATAACCATGTTTATTTTTGTCCATCAAACTTTAATGATATAATTACCTTTTAAGGACCTCTACTTTAAACCCCCATTTCAATCAAGTGCTTTATAAACTAGAATACATATTTTGCAACTTTTGCAAATAAGCCCTAATAGACAAATTAAACATGCAATCTATAAAATTTCTTATCAGTAGTCTAACACATGCATCTAATCAATCGGTAAATCATGATAATTCATCGTAATAAACTTTTCTATCTCGTATTTGTGGTTTCGCAACCATTGTTCCGTTTAGGCCCTTTTTCGTAATGTTACATCTTCTCTCTTTTCTCTTCCAAGGCCGAATACCTTTCTTTTACCCTCTTATTGCACCTTGATTCTGCGGAGCCTGTTTTACTACTCCTGTAACACCCCAAACCCAGCCTGGACGTGTCACATTGAAGTGTTTTTTGAAAACCATATTTTCATTGGAAACCCTTTTTAAAGATTTAGAAAAAAAAAACACCTCCTCATTTAAAATGGTTATAAAACCTACGTTAGTTTATTTTGAAAATGAGGTTTATTGGAAATTTATTCCTTAATGATAGTCTTCGAATGATAAGCGAATCTATAATCCTGTTACAAAAGTGCAAGGGTTGAACATACAACCAACCATAGAGAACACAACCCACAGTATGGAAATAACATTCGGCCAAGACCGAAGAATCCCAAGACAAAAAGCCTTAGTTCAAATAAAATACTAACAACGAGTAGCATTACCTTCGAATGAGAGAATACAGAAAGATTCTGATTGTTTTTGAAATAATAGCGAACTCCTTCCCCTATGAGCAGTACTATAACCCAAAAGAATGTAATGACTAAGAAAACAATAAGAATTGGCATTTAGAGAAATAGAGGAGAAAAAGAGCAAAGGTAAACCAAAGACCTGTCGATCAATATTGGGCCCCCAAATGTGAGAGGAATGGAATTGAGAAAAAGCAATACAGTAGTAGCCCCAAAAATTAACAATGAAATTATGACAAGATGAGAGAAAAAAAGGAAGGCATTCGGCATGAGCTCAAAAAGAAAAGTGAAGAAGAGCACAAAAAAAGGAAGAAAAACCTAAGGCTACTGGTAAAAGAGGAGTATGGATGATCAAATACCAAAGCGTAAATGGAGGAAAAGGAATAGAAGGGAATCAGTTACAGTACCCTAGAGAAAAGATGAATGAAAGTAGGTCAGAAAAAGAAGAAAAATAATCAGCCAAGCAAGGGAAGTGTTTGGCTAACCCGATGTTTGAGCACTAAGGGGAATAATGTTGTACCAATAGTAGAGAAAATGAAAGAAAAAGAAGAGAAGCCAAACCCCCCAAAAACCCCTAATAGCAAAGGGCTAAAATGTATAGAGAAAACACGACAAAATGAACACCCAAAAGCCAAAATGCACACTCAAGGCCTCCCTAGCTGAATTTTGCATACTTAAAATTGCCAATCGGCTTCAAACACTCCAAATTTCAAATTCCTTTGAAATCTCCATAAATCCCTCCTTGATATGTGGCATAATCTTCTCCCAACAACTCAAGACCAATTCAAACTTCCTTCTAGTAGTCTTTCACTCGAATTCCTCCACCTCACATCAAAGGAGTAAAATAAATACTCTATTGTGCATAGGGTGACTCGAACCCAAGACCCCTCAATTGCCAAGACATCACTAGCCACCAAGCTACAAGGCATGTTGTGACAAAAATCTGGTGCAATTATTTAAAAGGCCTATGTGTCAGTGACCAGATTCTTTTAAGAGCAAAATTAATAGCCCAATACTCAACCCAAGACTTGAACCACAGACCTCCTCTATGCACAACACGCCACTTTGCCACTAGACCACAAGCTCTTTTGTGTCACACTTTCCCTATAAATATTCTTAAAGCCTACATACTAACATCTAAGGTTTTATTCACTTAAAACCAAAATTTTTGCCAAAGCCCAGGTTTGAACCCAAGACTTCCAGCACTTCTCAAGGCCCTCAATCCACTAAAATAAGCCTTCATGTATGATAATTCTTGCACTCATAAACTTTTACGTGCAGCCTTCTAGCGGCTTCCATGCATATGGCCCATTCCTACTAGGCTTAAATTCAGGGTGTTACAACTCCTTTCTCAACTCTGTTGCACGGTGGTCAGTTCTTATGAGTTTCTTCTAGTTTCTCTTATTTTATTTCTTGTTCATGTGGTTTCCTTTATTGTTTAAGTCGATTATTTCAGTCTTTTTGTGACTGATTCTTTGTCCCTTCTTTTATGAATATGCTCTTTGGGGTTTCAAAACTTGCGAAGAGTGAAGGGGTCCCTCAAGAGTACGGAGGCATTCAAGATTCTTCTTTCGTCTTTCAATTGAATATTGGGGGGTAAGTTGGCTTGTTGGCCGATTGTGCTATGTTTTAGTATTGGGGTCTTAAGTCTTATTCTTGTAACAATCCGGCCTAATAAGATTCTTTGCTAAAGCAGATAATCGACAAGGACGTGAGATCGATTCCTAGCTAAAGATCTAGGAGCGATAAACCGTGTCCAATCGATCAAGGTGAGTAGTGAGTGTCGATTTGGGTTGAAGTATGGTGAACTCTATTGATTGGAAACTGACTCTTTGCCTTGAATAAATGTAGGCTTTAGTGTGGTGGACTGTTCACTCGTTTTCGCAAACATGTGTGTAATCACACCACCTCTATTATAAATCGGCAAAAAGTTGAAAAGCCAGAAAATACAGTGATTGAGACCACATGGGCGTGTGAACGCTCATGTGGTGAACCGAGTCCATAAAACATGGGTGTAGATTATAGAGGCTGCCATGAGCGTTCTCACGGGTTTGGGTCGTTCTGGGCCACATTGGGCCGAAATGGGCTGTATGGGCCTGATGGGCTTCTAAGCTCCACACGGATAAATTCCATAATATATGGTAAATACTGGACTCGACTGTGTAGTTCGCATGGCCGTGGTAATTTTTTTGGGCTTGATGGGCCACACGAGCGTGTGGGCCCACTTGGGCCGCATAATGGGCCTTAGGGCCCATTTACACTATTATGACCGTTAAGGTTACATGAGTCGCTTGAGGCAACTGTAAACCTTTTGATGGGTTGATAAGGGTACCTAGACCTCAAGATAGGTTAAATGGCCAAAATGTGCCTATAGGGTAAGATGACTATTTTACTTATCGAGGGTAAATAACTGATTTGTGCTATGATTTGACTGTCTTTCTGAGCATGACATTCTGCATTCACGTATGAGGTTATGACATATCATATTGCATGGGGTTGGGATACTGTTTATGGAGGAAGTATACTGTTCTGCTGGCTCTTAGCCTTTTATACTGTTTACTAGCAACTTTTGCTGCGATACTGTCACTGATAGCTTTGCTGCGATACTGATTAGTGCCGCAACCAGAGCTAATATTGGTGTGTCTGGCTGGGTGGGTCAATTTCATCCCCACATGGTATGAATAGTGGTACGGAGTGGTGTGTCTAGTTGGATTGGGGTGGGTTTCACTGTGGCATTACTGCACTGACACTGTTACTGTACTGGGCTAAGGTTATACTGTTACTGTTAATGTTACTGTAATAGGCTTAGGCCTGGACTGTTATTGGATACTGTATTTCGACTGTTAGATAAGGGGTTACACACTGAGTTTTTCGTAAACTCACCTTTTTTTTTAACTGTACAGGTAATCCCCAACTTTAGACGGTTTGGTGCTGCGAGGGACTTGGAGGTGGCTACATGACCGCAGTTGTTCTATACTTGATTATATTTTTATCTGAATTTTGGTTTTGGGTTTTTAATTCTATAATAATGCCTTTCTATGGTTTTTAAATTTTTAATTGGGCATTGGCTTGCTTACTTCCGATTGTTAGCCTAGGAGAAGACGAGTTTTCAAAATGACAATTATTTTTCAAATCATACGATTTAACCTTCAAAGTTTTGGAAAAGCTTCCGTGATTAAATTAGTTTAATGAAATAGTGGCAAATTAATATGACCAACGTTTTGACTAGTGGATTGGATAATAGTAAGGAACTTAACATACTTAAGCTTTTATAATCACAAATAAGTTTTTAACTTTCAAACGAGTCATTACCAACAGAGAGTTCATATTTTTGAAAAGCACTGCAATGTGACACGCCAAATTCAGCCATAACATTTGGGCCGGGTTTGGGGTGTTACAAAATCAAAACTTCTCGAACACTCATGAAAATTTGACTCAAAACAAGGCACATGCCCATGTGGGACAGGGACACGCCTGTGTGGGCAGGCCGTGAGGTCGCACACGCCCATGTCCTTAGCCCGTGTGGAGTTATTTTTCATTTCCAACCTAGAGGGGTTTTCACACGGCCGAGCACACGCCCGTGTCTCTGACCTATGTCTTTCACACGGCCTCAACACGCCCGTGTGCTCACCCCATTTGAAAAACTGGGGTATTCTGGTTATGATGTCATCGTGAAGTTTTCGTTACATGGCCAAGCCACACTCCTATGGGCTAGGCTGTCTCTATCACACGGTCGAGACACACGGTCGTGTCTCCACCCATGTGTTTACTACAAAACATTTAATTTTCATAATTTTAAGTGCATGGGACACATGGCCTAGACACACGTCCGTGTGTCTACCCGTGTGGACAATTATAGGCTATTTTTCAAGCCAATTGCCTCCCTGAAACACAAAAGAATACCAACCATTTTTTGCCAATCCATATCATAACATAAACTTCCATCCAAACATATATATATTAAACCATCCACACACTAACTTTATCTATCATCGTGCATGCACATCCACACACATTTTTCATTTGCTATGCAAGTTTGCACATTAATAGATTACAACATTTTGACAATATAAGATTTAACCATTCATGGCTCATTTCTCAGGGCCAAAGTACCAAAAAACCACTATCAACAAATGGACCCAAAAGAACTATGACACAAAACTAAACAATAGATCATTTATACATGCCATAATATTCAAAGTTCATAATCAAATACTCAAAATGATTGTTGATAGTGTTGATGGAATCCCGATGATCATCGACTAGCTTGACGAACCTATAAGAGAAAGGAAAAGAGAAGGGGTAAGCTATAAAGCTTAGTAAGTCTATACGCAAAACTAATGAGCATTTAAAACTAAATGAACATAGTAAATGGAAAATAAATTTTCCTATCATATAATTAAGTTTAGGAATTATCACTTACTCATGTGATCTTACCACATGATTCAATAGATACATTAAGCGCTTAGCACACATAATATTTTTCATATAACCTGCACATACACATTCTTAAACACATGGTTAAATCTTTTTACATACAATCACATTTTATCAAATCAATTCGAATAACCTGATGAACCACGTGGAATACTAAAGGATACACGGAATAAGGCACAAGTGCCACACATGATGTAGTCGAAACTACCACTAATACGTAGCCGAAGCTACCAGTTCTCACATTAGGGCTCAATAATGAGCTATTCTCAGGTCTGCTCACACAAGCTGATAGTGTAGTCGATACTACTTGGTGCTGCTTACACCAGTTGACAGGTATCCTCAACAAATGTAGATTACCTAGCCACTGGTAGTCAAACTAGACCAGCACCCGGAATCACATAAACAATCGATAACGGTAAATGGTTTCCTAGTAACATGTCACTCGTATCCTAATGATTCCTAAGGTTCAACCGGGACTTTTCTATACTCATGGTTTTATTTCATCACATGTCCGATAGTTTGATATAAAATTTTAAAATTTCAAAATAATTAATATAATTAAAATTAACAATTAAAAATTACTCATTATTTACATATAGGACTTACCTTGGTGCAAAAATCCAAATCTTTTCGATTTAGTCCGATATTGCCTTTTTCATGGTCAAGGTCGATTTCGCGTCGTTCTTGATCTATAACATCAAATTTAACTTATTCAATATATACATTACTCAATTGGACACAAAATTATCTCATGGTAATTTTTACCATTTTACCCCTAACTTTGTCAATTTTTACACTTTAGTCCTTAGGCTCTTAAAATGAAATGTATCTATTTTTCAAAATTTCCAAGCCTAGCCGACCTTGTTTCTCTCTTATAGCAGCCCACAATTTTCAACATTTCACAACTTATACACATATTTTAAAAATTTTTCATTTTAGTCCCTAAATGCATTTCCATGAAAAATCACTAAGCAAAAGTTGTTTACTACACATTAAACTCCCATTTTCTACCAATAAACATCAAAATGCTTTCATGACACACATGGGTAAATTTTTTTGAACATGAACCTTATCTTAAAATAGTGGTATAGAAAGCTAGGTCAAGGTATGAGGATCTCAAAAATACGAATAACATGAAAAATAGGGCTAGGAGTAACTTACTTGGAGCTTTAAAAAGAAAGAAACCCTAGCTATGGAGTCCCCTTGATGTTCGACCAAGGTAGGAGAAAGATGGACACTTTTTTTTGGCCTTATTTTCCCCTTTTATTTCTTTTAATATCCAAATGACCAAAATGCCCTTAATGGCATTCTTTGCAAATTTTTTATTCCATGGGCATTTTTATCCATGTTGCCACAAAATGGTCTAATTACTAAATAAACACCTCTAGTTTATGGTTTCATTTCAAATCTACACTAAAAGCTTCTAGAATACATATTTTGAAATTTTTGCAATTTAGTCCTATCGCTCAATTGGGCACTCTATCGATAAAATTTATTTACTAAATTTTCACTCATGCATTCTATCACACAATAAACCTTAAAACTTTATAGGAATAAATTTTTCTATGTCAGATTCGTGGTCCCGAAACCACCGTTCCGTTTAGGCCCTAATTTGGGTTGTTACAAAGCAAGCTTAAAAGTAAATTATAAAAATATTGAAGCCATTTTATCAAAATCCATTAGCCTAAACAAATTTTAAAAATCTTTTTGCAAAAGTGATTTTTCAACAACACAATTTTTAAGCTTTGCATGCTCGTAGGATGTGTGCATGATTATGATATGTTCTAACTAGCACGCATTCTATGAAAGTCTTCAAGCATGGTCATATTAACATCAACTAATTAACCAAAAAAATCATGGCTAGAAATAGCAAATCAATAGACAACTAATCTACCACAATTCATTGTAGCAAATTAGAGTCTTTTTGGCACATAACGAGCTTGTTTTCTATGGTCATAATTAATATCAACTCAATGAATTTAACAAATAATCTCTTAATTGGTCTAATTAATACCTTTTAGCTTAGAATTTAACAAATTTACAATTTAGTCCAATTTTGTCTTTTGATTTAATTGAAATTAAATAGGACAATTGAATTTCTTCCTAATAAGTTCTCGTTTCAGCCTCCATTATCTTGATTTTACCTAAAATTATAAATTCTAGATTTTTTTTTTAATTTAGTCCTATTATTTTACTTAAACCTTAAAACTTAGATTAATTTTTTACACATCAAGTAACCAATTTACCAAAAACTTCAATTTCAACCCATCATAATTCTACGATACCCACTCAATTTGAAATTCATTTAAATAGTTTAACAGCTAAAAATTAAGGGCGATTTGGGTGTTATAATGTTGCTATCGGTATCGCAGTTTTTTGTAACATTATGATGAACTTCCAACTTTAGCCATTTTCATTGATGTTGCAAATTTATCCATATGATGTCACGACTTCACCTCTTTAGTTTCATGACTTCTAGCCTTCGATGTCGTGACTTTGGTCATAGTCAACGTATAAGGTTGTTGTACCTTGAAATTCCTCCTAACTGCAGGTTTAGCCTCAATGTTGAAACTTCACCAATATGGTGTCACGACATTTTAAGTAGTGTTGGATCTAGTGCCCTAAGTGTTATATGCATCTGTACACTTGTAATTTTTTCTAATGGATTGGTTAGTAAAAATATTCACAAATTACATTAATATCCTTTTTATAATGCCCTCATGTGGCTTTTGCATGTAAAGCAAAATAGAAGCAAATATTACCTTACTGATTGTCTAATATTTAACTAATACTAAGCGATATTATATGGTCGAATCATAATGTAAAAAGTCAACTTATATTAGTAGATGAACCTAAACATGTCATTAGTCTAATCGAAAATGAAAAAACCAATTGAAAGACTAATATGTCGCCTATCAAGTCCAATTGGAAGATACTTTGTCTTTGGCATCAAAGCGGATGACTCCCAGAAGATAGAGCCATAGATGTGACTGACTAGACTGACAGAACGTTAAACTAGACCCAAGAAGAATAGCTTCAGAATCAGTTTTGTAATAGCCCGATTTTGGGCCTAGTCGGAACAGTGATTTTGGGACCACAAATCTGACGAGGGAAAATTTATTTTTATTAAATTTTTATGATCTACGATTTCAGGAAATGATTTCACGAAAATCTCGTTTGAAAATTTTGACATTTGGGCACTCAATTTGGTCAAAAGGACTAAATTATAAAAAGTGCAAAAGTTGAGTTCTATATGCTAGAAGTGTCCAATTGTTATGATTTTTTAAATTTGAGGTCCTTAGATGGTAATTAGACCATTTAATAAATTTTTGGACAAAAATGGACATGAAATAGGTGAAATAGAATATTTTTAAGTTAGGGGCATTGTGGTCATTTAGTAATTAAATGAATGATAAACAAAATAAAAGCCCAAAAATTTGTCCATCTTCCTCTTTGGTTGAAAATTGCAAGAGGAAGCCATGGCTAGGGTTTTTCAAGCTTCCAAGCTCGATTGTAAGTCCGTTCTGGCCCTATGTTTAATGATTTTTACGTTTTTGAAATCCTCGTAACAAGAGCTACCTATTTCTACTGTTAATTTGAGATATGGTTAAAGTTTAGGGTTTTGACCCATGATGAATATGTGTGTATTTTGATATTTAATGGTAGAAAATGCATGTTTATGGTTAGAGAAACGACTTTTACTAAGTGATTTTCAGTGAAAATGCCTAAAAGGACTAATTTGTAAAAGTTATAAAATATGTAGAAAAAGAATGAAAATGGTTTGGCTAGGCTTAAATAATGAAGAAATCAAATGAAAATCATTTTACGAGCCTAGGGGCAAAAGCGTAAATATGATAAAGTTTAGGGGCAAAAATGTAAAATTTTGTAAAATATGATTTTTGGACTGAATTGATTAGTATAATGATTAAATAAGTTAAATGTGATGTTTTAGATCAAGAAAAACGAAGTTTGGACCTAGAACGAGGGAAAAACGAGTAATTGACGATTAGGTCCTTTTCACCGTTGTCGCATTTGAGGTAAGTTTGTGTGTAAATAATGAAACATTTCATTATTAGGTATTTAATGCTTTAATATTGCATGAATTGTGTAATTGTCTTTGTGGATTTGATTAATGTTGACTAGATGACAATTCGACAAAGATTTGATACCTTGAAATCCCGATTGAACCTTAGGAATAATTAGGATACAAATGTCATGACATTATGTTTATTGAGATCCCGTTTAAGACCATATCTGGGATATGGCATCGGCATGTGATTTCGTGTAAGACCATGTCTAGGACCTGGCTTCGAAATGAGAATTGGTATATGACCATATCCGGGATATGGCATTGATAGGAGAATCATGTAAGACCATAGATGGGCTATAGGCATCGATATGTGATCCCATGTAAGACCATATCTTTGATATGGTATTTGTATGATTTTATGAGTATGTGATTCCTGAGTACTTTATTTGCCTTGGTTGTGACTCAATGAATATGAATTGAAGGAAAGATTGGTATCAATGCCTATTAAAAATATTTATGAAATCTTGTGATTAAGTGTTTATGTTTATGATGGGTAAATTCATGGTAGATTCAGTTGACGAAAATGTGTAAGGCTTTGGGGCCAAATCGATCCGTGAGATAGTAAAGGTTTTTCATTTGAATTGTGATTTATCTGTTATGAGGAAAGGGAAATATTGACATGATTTCCTATTAAAATGGTGAAGAAAGTATGGGTAGAAAGAGTTTAGACAAATTTGAAATGTGTTAAGCTATATGTATGAAAACATGAATTCAAATAAGTAATGTGTACTTTTACTATGATGTTTGAAATGATTTGCTAATTATGAGAAATGTTACAACGAAGAGATTATGGTTGTGTTACACCCCAAACCAGGCCTAGACGTTAGGCCCGGATCCGGCGATGTCACATTGGAGTGTATTTTTTTGAAAACTCGATCTTGTTGATAGAAACCCGTTTGAAGGTTAAAGCCTCTTTGTTAATTATAAAAACAAACTCATTTGAGGTGTTTTTCAAAAACATGATTTTGTTTGAAAACCTGGTTTGTGTTAAAATCTTATTACGACTTAATCGAAAATTTTTTAATCAAGTTCAAATGTTCTTGCACTTTAAAATTAATGTTTGTTGCAGATGCTTAAAAATTGTGTTACAGAAACGCGGTGTTTCGAAATCAGTTATCTTTTAAAAACTCGTCCTTCTTCCTACAACTAGCAGTTTATATAAAAGCAAGTATAAATCCCCAATAAAACTAAAAACCATAGAAAGGCCTTATACAAAAATAAATAAACCGAAATCGAAATTATTGTAAATAAAAGTCGATTATAAAGCAGATATAGATGTGTGGCCACCCTCGAGTCCCTCGCAGCACTGATCCACCTAACACTGGGGATTACCTGTACAGTTAAAACTGGGGTGAGTTTACGAGAACTCAGTGTGTAATCCCATAATATAAACACAAATAGTTAGTCAAATACAAAGAATACAGAAGCAGTCTGGGCTTGAGCCCATTATAGCAGATAGTACTAGATGGGCCTTAGCCCATTGTAGTAGCAGAGTCAGAAGTAGAACATATGTGGGCCTAAGCCCAATACGGTATCAGTTTAGAACAATAATGCAATAGTGCAACCCACCCAAATCCAGCCAACACACCACTCCGTACCACTAACACACCATGCGGGGAGAAAATCAACCCACCAAGCAATCACACCAATATCGCAGCAAGGCTTCTAGACAACAGAATCGCAGCTTAGCTGCTAGTAATCAGAATCGCAGCCTAGCTGACAGTAAGATAAGTGGCTTTAAGCCATGAATACAACCTACTTTTAGAAAAATGGACGGCACCAACCCATTCGATAATATGCGTGGCACAAAGCCATCGGTAAAATGGACAACACTAAGCCATCGATTATATGCGTGGCGCAAAGCCCTCGGTAGAATGGATAGCACTAAGCCATCAATAATATGCATGGCACTAAGCCATCGGTAAAATGGACAACACCAAGCCATTGATAATATGCATGGCACCAAGCCATCGGTAAAATGAACAGCACTAAGCCATTGATAGTATGAATGACACAAAGCCACCAGTCGGTCCACAGTTGTCTCGTGTGACTCGTGCGACCTAAACAGATCAATACGAATATATGGCTTTAAGCCTTCGGTGGGTCCACAGTTGTCTCGTGCGACTCGTGCGACCCTAATAGATCAGTATGAATATATGGCTTTAAGCCTTCAGTGGGTCCAAAGTCATCTCGTGTGACCCTTGCGACCCAAACAGATCAGTACTTCCTCCATAACAATAATCCAACCCATGCAGCATGTCATGCATGTATGCAAAACACATAAATAACACAAAACAATTTTCCCTCAAATGGTCAATTCTGACAAAACCTCAACAACCAAAATGTCACTAACGGCAATAACTGAGGACCACTTTCAGCAATTTAGAGTACAGCATAAATCTGCAAGAAAAGAAAGCTTTCAGCAAAAATTTTAGAGAGAAAACAGAATAGAAGACTAAAGTCGAAATTTGAGTAACCACCATCAAATTCGGCACTACTTGCCCACCAACTTCAAACTCCTTGTTTTTCTCCCCAAACCCCTCCTAAAAATCCTCCATGATTTGCTTCACAATCCACTCCACAAATCTCTCCTTGACCAGTTCAAACTTCCTTCAATAGAGTTTCAGTCATCCTCTGCTTCCTACAAGGCAAGAGAGCAAAATAAATACTCTTTTTACCTTGCCATGACTTGAACCTTAGATGTCATGAGAGCTCCACACGCGATGTACCACTAGACCAATAGGCTCCTTGTGCCACATTTTATCCTCCATTAATTATAAGGTCTATTTCTAAGCACCCATGGTTTTGTTCACTAAAAATAGAATTTTTGCTAAAGCCCAGGTTTGAACCCAAGACTTCTCAGAGACCCCCAAACACTCCTAAACCACCCAAACAGACAATTATTGATGTCTCTATCTTGCACAGCTAAACATCTATGTGCTGTCTCCCAACTATTCCCGTGCTCAAGGCCCAATACTTCTAGGCCCAAATTCAGGGCGTTACAATTCACCCCTCTTTAAAGAAATTTCATCCTCGAAATTTTCAACTATCAAAATAGGTGTACCACATAGACTTTACCACCATGCTCCCGCTACGCACTCTGATTCTATTGTAAGTATATGGCCAGATGACGAGGACCCAACTCGAGCTCCCCTACAGTTTTTACCACGACGTCTTGCACCTCATCCGCGTGTACCTCATGTGCTCATGTCTATTCACATTTTCACTTGTATTAATAGTTTTATTGAGCTCTTTACACTTCCAGTTGTTTATTAACAAATGTTTCATGGAAAAGCAGTAATTTTAGAGTGTCTTTCGCAGATCATAGGCTCACTACAGTCTCAGTTTCCTACGATTTTTAGTTTACCCTAACTAGAGTACTATAGTCTAATTTCTAAAGTAGTCAGAATATTTCCTCACTTACTACATCTCAGTTTAAAACAGACCATAGTCTAATTTCTACTGGGTGTGCCACACTTTTCAGAAGAAAATACTCAAAACACTTCACATGTTTGATAACAACTTATTGAAATTCAAAATTTGAAAATCCATTCTACAGTCGAGTTTTGCAACTTGATTCTGATACCACTAATCGTTACACCCCAAACTCGGCCTAGACGGTAGGCCCGAATTTGGTGATGTCACATTGGAGTGTATGTTTTTGAAAACTCGATCTTGTTGATAAAACCCGTTTGAAGGTTAAAGCCTCTTTGTTAATTATAAAAACCAACTCATTCGAGGTATTTTTCGAAAACATGATTTTGTTTGAAAACCTGATTCGTGTTAAAATCTGATTATGACTTAATCGAAAATTTGTTAATCAAATTCAAATGTTCTTACACTTTAAAATCAATATTTGTTGCGAAAGCTTAAAAATCGTATTACGAAAACGCGGTGTTTCGAAATCAGTTATCTTTTAAAAACTCGTCCTTCTCCCTACAACTAGCAGTTTATATAAAAGCAAGTATAAATCCCCAATAAAACTGAAAACCATAGAAAGGCCTTATACAAATATAAATAAACCCAAATCAAATTATTGTAAATAAAAGTCGATTGTAAAGCAGACTTGAATCTTAGACCTCATGAGAGCTCCACACGCCATCTACCACTAGACCAATTGGCTCCTTGTGCCACATTTTATCCTCCATTAATTATAAGGTCTACTTCAAAACACCCAGGGTTTTGTTCACTAAAAATGAAATTTTTGCTAAAGCTCAGGTTTGAACCTATGACTTCTTAGAGACCCCCAAACACTCCTAAACCACTCAAATAGACCATTATTGATGTCTCTATCTTGCATAACTAAACATCTCTGTGCCGTCTCCCAACTGTTCCCTTGCTCAAGGCCCAATACTTCTAGGCCCAAATTCAGGGCGTTACAGGTTGCTAGGCTAAAATAAAGTTATGTTAAATTATGTTGATAAATCAAAAAAGAATAAACATGAAGATTGATTATATTACAATCCTTGAGATTTATAGCTATTTTATATGTACTTGTGCTTATATTGTCAAGCATGGTATATGATTAGCATGAATTGTTCATTATTTTCATACGGACTTACTAAGCTTTGTAGCTTACTCCCTTTCCTTTCCCATATCTTATAGGATGGTATGCTAGCTCGGGTTAGAGATCACCAGAGATGCCATCACACTATCACGCTACCATGTTGGGTAAATGAATGTAAACCTTTGAGTCTATGGCATATATAGGGACTTAGTTTGTGTAAGTGTTATTATGATTTGGCCAAGTGAATTAGCTTGTAATGATTAAAGATTTTCTTTGGTGTATATCCACATAAGTTGGCTCACATTGGTTAATCGGGTTGTAAACCTATCTATATGTGCATGCACAAGTTATTACCTTTGTTGATGAGTGAATGCCATGTTCAAGCCATGTTTATGGATGTTTGATTGTCAATTAGTGCCATGCTATTTGCTAGTGAGATGTATAAGTATGTGAATGAAGTTGAGGGTGGCATATAGCTTGGAAAATAGCCTTAAAGTTGTCCATACGGGAATCTGTCTAGGCCGTGTGTGATACACGGTCAGCCCCATGGGCGTGTGAATAGGCCGTGTGTCCCTTCCACCCTAATTTTTCAAAACAGAATGTCTAGTAGTAAACACACGAGCAAAGACATGGTCGTGTGTATTAGTCGTGTGAAGGACACGGCCTTAGGACATGGGCATGTGCCCAGGCCGTGTGGAGTCTGCCCATTAAATACAAAAATTAAATTCGCCACACGGCCTAGCACACGGGCATGTGAGTTGGCAGTGTGACCCTCAATGGATGATGATGTCATAAACAGAGAGTTACACAGGTTGAGGACGTATCCTGAGCCACACGCGTGTCCTGAGCCACACGGGCGTGTGTGGCCACATGGCCTGCCCACACGAGCGTGTGACTCTCCAAACCATGAAATTTTTATAAGTGTTGAAAAGTTTTGAAAGTTCTCAGTTTAGTCCCTAACCACCTCCAATGTATGTTTAAGGCCTCATAGGTCCAGAATAGTGACGTTACGAATATGTTTGAAAAGTTTTAAATTGGACGCAAATTTGACGACTAGAAATTGTATGTATAAGTGTGTTTAAGTTTGGTAATGCCTCGAACCCTACCCCGGCGTGGGTACGGGTAAGGGGTGTTACGAGTTTATGGATTTATTCACTTATGATGTTCATAGTGTGATATACATTAATCCTGAGTGGATCATGGACTATGTATGTGTGGCTTGTATTCTTTAATGTAAGTAAAAGCTTAAGTTCAAATAGATAAGGAATCGAAAACTAGTGCGTTGGGCATACGACATCTGTAGTATGTACCATCACTCACAATAGTGGAATTCATAGCCTATGTCAAGGGTAAATGATATCCTCTCATTTGCATTACCTGATAGATGAAAAGTAGACATGGCTGCGAGTTACTTTTCTTTGTGATGAATGACTTTATTACTATTTGATAGAAGTTGAGTTTTTATGATAGAAGATGTAATGATTACCATGAGATAAAATAGGATCATATTAGGTGAATGGATTTCCAAAAAGATTAAGGATATCCTAAGAGGGTAACGCACACTTATGACAAGGTCATTGGACGATCACTGATCGAGTTGCTTTCGTTATGGTATGTTATTAGGGAGAGCTTAGTCACAATACTATAGTTGAATGACTTCGTGGTTTAAAGATTTTATAGTAAATAGGCGGAAAGCTAGAACTTAATTATAAATCATTTGAACCCTAATCACATATGTCTAATCGATCCCTTCGCTATCTTAGAAACTAAAAATGAATTGCATATTCAATCAAATAAATAGAAATGGAAAGTGTAGCACCCCTAACTCATCTCCGTCACTGGATTAGGGTAATAGAGCATTACCGTACAATCAGAAAATTTTAAATATTTTAACATTCAATAATTTAATTGCATCATAAACCATTCATTCACATGCACATTGTCCCTAAATCGTGCCCCCAAAGACCTAAAAAAAGCTTAGAAGTAATTCGTGAGCAATTTGAAACAAATTAGAAAGTTTAGGAAAAAGATGCAAAATTTGCAAAACAAGGGTCACACGGCTATATGGCTTGGTTGTGTGCCTCACATGGTTGAGACACACATCAATGTCTTAGGCCGTGTAACCTTCGAACTAGGGACACACGGTCATGTCTCGGCCTATGTCCTTACCCTGTAACTCTCTAAGTAGGGTCACACGGTCATGTCACACGCCCATGTGCCAGGGTGTGTGTTAGGCCGTGTAACTCACTGACTTGGAACCTTAAGAAATTCTTACGGCCGAATCACATGCCCATGTCTCAAGCTGTGTGAACCCAAATTTCACCTAAATCAAGCCATTTCATAACCTAACCATGCATGAACATTCAACTCATTTGTGCACACTTAAAAGGGAACCTAAACAACACCCAAACATATGTCAAAGTGCCATTTCAAGATCCTAGATCAACTAACCAATATGCCATTCAAAGGCACCACAATTATAACAACACAACATTTACCACAACATGTGAATATTTCCTAATCCTATGCATAAAGACTTCATTCTATTATATGCCTAAAACACAACATTATTGACCATTTCCAAGTCAACATCTTTTACTGGAATGTAATACATATCAATTAGCAAAAAGTGACCAAAATGACTTACCTAATCAAGCATTATAAGTACATCAACCATACTTAAACATCAAGGCACCAACATACCAAATTACCATTTACATATTCATCAAAACACTATTATAAACCACCTTATACATGTTATTATTACCATTTCCAAACATGATAACCTAGTTCAAATATGAACTAAAACATGTCACAAGTAACCATTTTCAAATTATCATTTATGCCAGGAGAACCATATCAACAAGCACTTTAAAGTAACCAAAATCACATAACTTGGTAAGGTATCAAGGTGTACCAAACCAACATATCTTTCCAAAGCATACACATACCAAAAACACCATTAACACATGCACCATAATACCAAACCTTAGCCAAATTACTCAAAAACTACTGATTTATCCATTGGATAGTGTGATAGATCTCTGACGAACTTTCAATCAATCGAGCTTCTGATAATCTATAAAATAAAGGAAAATAATTATGTAAGTAATGAATGCTTAGTAAGCTCGTATAAACTTTAAACATAATCTACCATTTCAATAATGAACTTTATAGAATAAGTATAAACCTTTTACCAATGCTATAAGCCTAAAAAAAGCCTATATAACGCCACCAAACTCACAAGTTAGTATACTTGTTCATTGTACATAAGAAATCAACCATGTATAAACATAACATTTAATTTATCATTGTTATCATATGATCATGATTCATTCTGTTTGCTTACTTACCATTTCCAATACCATGAGTTTAACATAAGCCTATTCAAGCATCAACAAGTTCACATGTTAGTGGATTCATTAACAATCATATAATATCATTTATAACATAAATAGATTTCATAAGATACATTACATAAGCATAAACCTTTTCATATAGCAATAAACCTTTCCATTGAGTCACTTACCATTCCATTTCTTTTCTTACTCGTTGAACCATCTAGAATTACATTGGATACCTAGGAAAGCTCACATGAAGTGTGCCTTTACATATAACCGTAACCTTTCCTTTAAATTAATGTTCACGCGACCTGTGAAATGGGCCTATTTACAAGATTTGTGGGTCAGATTGTAAGCTACACAATGCTACTCACAAGAGCTATGGAGAATTTGCAAAAAATGTAGGACCTCAGCCATCAGTAGGACATTCAAGACCAGCACTCGAAACATGAAATTCCTAATGACATGTCATTTGTATCCTAAGAATTCCTAAGGTTCAACCGGGATTCAATATCCGTCAATTTTTCATAGCATTGATATGTGTATATTTTGATTCATTTGCATCAAACAAAATAATAAATATTCAATTTAAAAAACATTATATGATCACATTTCATACGAACTTACTTGGCTACTTGGCTAAATTACAGCAATGACTAATGACAGGGGCTATTTGGTAATTTTCTCTTCTCTTCCATTTTCCACTCGTTCTTGATCTAAAATAATAACTCCATTCAATTCTCCAATTCTAACAGACAAATTAATTCATTTTATACAATTAAGTCCTTTTTGAAATTTTACAAAATTACCCTAACATTTTACTTTTATTCAATTTAATCCCTGAGCCCAAAACATGCAAATTAACAATTTTTATTCAATTTCAAGTTTAGCTGAATTGTTTGGAACCCTATTACAGCCCATATTTGATATTATTTCACATCAAATCCTTGTACTTTTACTAATTTCACATTTTAGTGCTTAAATATTAAAATTACCAAAAATTACTTTACAAAATAGTTCTATCCAGCAACCAAGCTTAAGATTCTATCATAAACTTTCAAAAAAATCTCAAATTCATCAATGACACATTACATAGGATTTGAAAGTTTTACAAATTAGTCCCCGATTTGGCTAGATTAAACTAATAGGAGCTCAAAAACATAAAAATCATTAAAAACGGGCAAGATTTACTCACCAAATCGAAGAACACAAGTTTGCTCGAAGCTTTTCCCATGTCTTCCATGGCTATTCAGCTTGTCCAACAAGAAGAAGAAAGAAAATTTGATAATAGCATATTCTAAGTGTTTTAATTTAACTTATTCTTTAATTATTTACAAAATTAACCTTTAATTTATAACTTATAAATCACTAAAACATGTACAAAAATGTCCACTATATATAAACATGGTATAATTACTATTTGAAGAAGGTTTAATTGCACAATTGGTCATTAAATTAAATTAAATTCCAACTAAATAAACTTATTTACAATTTAATCCTAAACTAATTAGGACTAAAAGAGAAAATAGCCCAAAAGCTAGTAGATTTAATCATGTCACCATTGCTTGGACTTTTTGACCAAGGTTTGATTACCATTTTGGTCTTTTTTACATTTTAAATCTATAGCGATTAACTTTTGTATCCTTTATGATTTAGTCCTCATTCCTTAATTAACTAGCCAAACATTAAAATTTCTTAACTAAATTTTAATATGACCTTAATAACATTCCTTAAATATTTAATAAAATATTTATGACTTAGTTTATAGAAACGAGGTCTAGATACTTCATTTTCTAAAACCACTTGACTTTAGGGTCATACCACTTGAACCTAATTATTCATTCAAATAGCATAAATTGCCAATTCAAAACTTATTTAAATACCATATTGGACTCATAAATATTAAATACTAACATTTACTAACTTACTCGTCGAATTTGTGGCCCTAAAACCACTATTTTTGATACCACTAAAAAATGGATTGTTACAAATAGAAATGATATAGTTAGGGAAATGGGTTACATTTGAAAATGAATGTGGTTTTTCACTAAGCATGGAAATGACCAAGTAATTAATTTATATTTTTCTAATTATTATTTAATTAAATAAATAATTGAAGTTTGAAAAAGGAATTAATTAATTAGTCATTGTAAATTTGTTGAATGTAGAAAAATTAAATACATTTTCCTATATATTCTTTTGCAGTAAAGTTGTCATGATTTTAATAGAATCAGAATCGGGTTGAGAAATTTATTGAATTGGAAAATGAATTAATTTAAGTTAATTTATAATGTTTATTTTGGGAAATAGAAAAATATGTATTGGGTTGGACTGAATTATAAAGTGTTGGGTTAAATGTCCAGGAAACACTTATAATTGGACTAGATACATGAGAGGCACAAATCCCCTCATATTGAATACAAGGGGATGACAAATCCTAGTATTTTTGCTAGGGTTGCTGCTCTCTCTCCAAGTTCAACTAGGGGATTTTTTCTATTGAATAGGCATTAAATGAATTTTACTAATTCAACTAGGGTTTTACTTTCTCTCCCTATAAATATATGGCACCGATAGGGCTAAAAATACAATAAGTTACACAAAACTTTGAGATATTGTTATTCTACCTAAAAATATTGAGAATTTATTTCTAAGTGATACCAAAATATTTCTCTCCTTTCCATGTGAGATTAATTTTTGATAAGATTTGGGATTCTTGAATTTATCAATATGTTCTGGGATATATATATATATATATATATGTGAATGAATGTATGTTATTATTTTATTATTTATGATAAAATAATTTAGCCAAAGTTGTGATTCTTAGAAATTAAAGTGGTTGCAAGTTAGTTTTTTATTTGCAATGTAATTAGATAATGGAATATCATCTCCATGCATGATTTATTTATTTTATTATTTTAGAACAAATCGTGTGAGCTAGAAATGAACATAATTCTAATATAACCAATAATTTTAGTAGAACTCGAAAAACCAAGATGCATCCAAGCTAATCGAGATGACATAAACAACCAACAAAAGATCAACGATGATTTGATAGTTGAGGCTATTAGTGGTTTGACAGCAATGGTGAAGATAGTGACTGAAAGCAGTTGCCAATGATGGTGGCCGGTTGCAGTCAACAGTGGTTGGTGACAGCCTAGAGGTGGTCAACGGCGATGGCCAGTAATGGCAGCACAACAACACGACAACGATGTGAACCTGTGCAATAGTAGAAATCTGTGGTGGCAAACTAGAAGACCCAAATAATTCTTTGGGGTGAGTTTTGTAATTTTATTATTTTTCTGTTGGTGAAGACCATTTAAATTTTATGCTTTCATTTATGATAGCATGATGACATTTTTTTGACTGTAAATATATGTTCATTTATGATAACATGTACTTGTCATGCATTTATTAATCATTCAATGGACTCTTATGATGGAATGACAATTTAACTACCCCATGGTAGGATTCCCATGTGGATCTCACTGAGGAGATTTCTTAAAAGCATGAAGAATTATCTCGTAATATTATTATAGTTGTGTAATAGCTCATTTTTTAGTGGTGTCAGAAATAGTGGTTTTGGGGCCACAAATCTGATGAGTAAGTTCGTAAAATTATTATTTCATATTTATAAGTCAAATGTGGTTTTAAAAAGGTTTTTTATTTGATAATTTATGTTATATAAATGATTAATTAAGTTCAAGTGGTTTTAGAAAATGAGGTATTGGGACCTCATTTCTATAAGTTGAGCTGTAAATGTTTTTATAAATATTTACGGAGTGTTATTAAGGTTGTATTAAAGTTTCTTTAATAAATTTTAATGCTTCAATAGTTAATTAATTAAAAAGGACTAAATTGTAAAGGATATAAAATTTGATCACTATTTGATTTGAGTGATTAAATGGCTTTTTGATTAACGGTAAAGGGACTTGAATGGTAATTAAACCATTTAAGGAGTTAGTGGACAAATATAGACATGACTTTTGTGTTTTATTAATTATTAACCAAGGTTAAAATGGTTATTTGATAAAATAAATTAAAATAAATAAAACCAAAAGCTTGTTCATCTTTTAATTTGTCTTCTTCACTGATTGTAAAAGGAGAAAAGGGAGCCATTTTAGACCTAGAAATTTCGGCAAGTTCAAAGCTAAATTGGTATGTGATTTTTCATCCGTTTCTAATAAATTTTATGTTTTTGAGATTATTGCAACTAGGTCGAGCTAGTTTGTACCTTCATTTTTGAAACTATTAAAGATTTTGAATAATGCCATTGAGGAATCTTTGAGATTTTAGATGTTAAATGATGAAATTGGATTATTAGTTATGATTTATAAGTATTTTGTTAAGTAATTTTGATGAATTTACCAATTAGGGACTTAATTATTGAAATAGTAATAATTCAAGGACTTGATGTGAGATGGTTGTAAAAATGGACTAAAATGGAGGCTATGAATATTCCATTGGCTTGGGTTTGCATTAAAAATGGTTAATTTGCAAGTTTTAGGCTCAAGGACTAAATTGAATAAAAGTAAAACGTTAGGGGTAATTTTGGAAAAATGTCAAAAATTACTAAATTGCATAAAATAAATTTTTTACTATCTAAATTATTAAATTGAATGAAGTTATTAATTTAGATCAAGATCAAGTGGAAATTTGAGGAGAACAAAAAATTACCACAAAGCCCCTATACTTTGAGATTTCTGCAATTTAGCCAGGTAGTTCGTATGAACTATAATCACTTAAATGTTGATTAAATTGAATGTTTAATATGTGGTTCTATTGTGATTGAATCAATATATATATATATGCTATTATGTAATTTATCATGTACTGAAACTATGGAAATCCAACGACGTTTTCAATGACCATCGAGCCCTGTTTGAACCTTGGGAATTCATAGGATACAAATGACATGTCATTACGATTTTCATGTTTTGGATTCTGGTCTTGAATGTCCTACCAATAGTTGAGGTCCAGCATGTGTTGTAAATACTCCACAACTCGTGTGTGCAGTATTGTGTAGCTTATATTTCGACCTATAGCTCGTATGGACAGGCGCAACAATGTAAAAGAAAGGAAAGGTTATGATTATATGTTTAGCACACTTTGTGTGAGCTACCTCGCGTATCTGATGATATTCTAAACGGTTAAACGGGCATGTAAAAAGAAAGGAAAGGTATGTGTTCAATATGAACTTAGACATGTATTTATGAAGTACATTGGAATGGTGAGATACATGAAAAGTATGTTATGTTATGATGGATGATAAATCCAATTGAATCATGCTCAAGTATAATGGTTATCCATGTTAAATTCATATGAGTTATGTTTAAATGAATTAACATGTATTATTGTTGTGCTTAGGCTTGTGCCAAGCTTGTGGTTATGATTGATGTTTATGCTTATGCTTGTACTGTGCATATGAAATGGGTAGAAAAGGGAATGAAACGGTAAGCTCATAATTTGGATGTATTATGATGCTATAAAAGGTTTGATGTGATAAATGATGTACTTATATGTGAGAAGTCTATTTATGCTATGGAGGAATTTACTTATATCATGGATAAATACAATAATTTCTGAAATGATAATGTTGATTTGGCTGATGCTAAGTATTCAGATTGGAAGAAAAAGTAAGTAAATAGAATGATTCATAATCTATTGTGTAACACACCTAACCCGTATCCATTGCCAGAATAGGGTTACGAGATATTACTAAACAAATCACATCATTTAGCATATGATTCTCATACATTAAGGATTTATATTCATATATCAATCAAACACAATCATATTGTCCCTTATAAGGACCTACGAGACCTTTAACATGCTTAATAAGTGGTTCGAGACTAAATCGATAACTCAAAACAATTTTAGAAACTTAGAAAATTTTTCATTCAAATAGGGGTCACATGCCCGTGTGACCAACCTGTGTGCCTCACACGGCCATAGACACGCCTGTGTCACAGGCCGTGTGGAAACAGGGCATACATACTGACGTGCATCACACGGCCGACTGCACACCCGTGTGCTTGGCTGTGAAAACTGAAGGGTATATTAACTTGGGTCACACACTCGTGTGTCTAGCCTGTGTGCCTATTCGAAATGGCCTCACATGCTTGTGTCCAGGCCGTGTGCTAGGCCATGCCAAACCTGCAAGATATACTGACTTATGCCACATGGCCAGCCACACGCCCGTGTGTGAGGCCGTGTGGTACATACTGACTTAATTTGAATTGCAACACCAGGGGACACACGGCTATATACCTAGACCGTGTGTCACACACGGCTGAGACACATGCCGTGTCTCTGCTCATGTGGACAAAAATAGGTCATTTGCAAAGCCATTTTGCCACCCTATTTTATACACCTACATAAGCACATTTAACACCATTTCCAGACACAATTGGGCAACCAAAACAACATCAATTCAAGCACAAATTTATGCCATTTCTAATTCAACTATTTCATCTTTCGATTCACACCAATTTACCTAACCAATTAGTTCCAAAACAACATGATTCATTAGCCATAATTCACATAAAAAATATGTCTCATAATTCAACCATTTATCCAACTTGTAATATCCCGAATTAGGGCCTAATCGGAATAGTGGTTTCGTGACCACAAATCTGAGGTAGAAATAATCATTTTATAATTATTTTGAGGTTTATGATATGATTGCATGATTGTGTGAAAATTTCGTGAAGAAATTCTATGCATAAAGTGCTTAAGTTGAAATTAGGGACTAAATCGAATAAGTTGCAAAACTTGCATTCTAGAAGCTTTTAGTATGAAATTTCTTTGGAATATTAATTAGGAGGTCTTAAATAGCAATTTGACCAATTTCTAAAATTTTGGACAAAAATGGGCTTGTACATGAAAAATTACAAAGAAAGACATTAATGGCATTTTTGTTAAATGGTAAAGGTGTTAAATTGAAATGTGTTTTATTTATATTTTTATGGTTTAAATTTTTATGAAATTATTTTGTAAAAAAATTTCGTACGAAAATTTTGACTTTTGGGTACTCAATTTAGTCAAAAGGACTAAATTGTAAAAAGTGCAAAAGTTGAGTTCTATATGTTAGAGGTGTCCAATTGTTATGAAAATTTAAATTGGAGGTCCTTAAATGGTAATTAGACCATTGGTAAATTTATTGGACAAAAATGGACATGAAATGGGTGGAAAAAAATATTTTTAGGTTAGGGGCATTTTGGTCATTTAGTGATTAAATGAATTAAAAATCAAATTAAAAGCCAATTTTTGCTCATCTTCTTCCTCAAGGCCGAAAATAGCATGGAGAAACCATGGCTAGGGTTTTTCAAGCTTCCAAGCTCGATTGTAAGTCCGTTCTAGCCCCATTTTTAATAATTTTTACGTTTTTGAAATCCCGGTAACATGATTTCTTTATTTCTACCATTTATTTGAGCTAGGGTTTGATTTCAAAAATTGACCCATGTTGAATAATTGTGTATTTTGATGTTTTACGATAGAATATGAGGTTTTAAATTATGTTAGACAACTTGTGCTACTCGGTTTTAAGTAAAAACGAGTAAAACGGCTTAATTGGTAAAAATACCTATTGTTCATAAGTACATGTTATAGTGGGAATTTGAGGTTGCTGTTAGTAAATAAATGATCAGCATGTCCTAAAACATAAGAATTATGGAAAAAGTTTAATTTTCGAGCTTTGGGGCAAAAGTGTAAATATGCAAAAGTTTAGGGGCAAAATTGTAATTTTTCCAAAGTTAGAGTTAAGGACTATTTTGATAAATGTGAGTATTAAGTAAGCTAAATGTGTTATTTTAGATCAAGAAAGACGTGGAATCGATCTTGATCGAGGAAAAGAAAAGATTGTGGACTAAATTGCAAAATTTCTATATTTTGTACCGAGGTAAGTTCATGTGTAAATAAGGTAACATAATTGTTATTTTAAGTGATTTAATGTATTTATATGATTTGGTACTTATTATCATGAATATTATGCTTTGTGAATTATTGTTTATTGATATGTAAAGTATGTGATTAAATTGATAAGTATGAGATGCTAGTAACGTATTGGTTCCGACATTTCGTGAAAACGACCGAAAATTTGTGATTGAGGAAAATCCCATTTGAACCTTGGGAATAGATTAGGATACAAGTGACATGTCACTAAGATGGTTGAGTTCCGAACTCGTTGAGTTGAGTCCGAGTTCGTGAGATGTAACTAGGCATCCGAGCTCGTTGAGTTGAGTCCGAGTTCACTTATGGATGCGAACGCCCTCGTTGAGTTGAGTCCGAGTTCGTTGATAGGCGGGTTACATGGTAGCTTGGCTACGGATATGACACTTATGTGTATACGATTTGGGTATCCGAGTTATATTCCTATGTGTTCAACGGGTAGCCTGATAAATAAGTAATAAGCGCGACTAAATGAGCGAGGTATGTTGTAAAGTATTGTGAACGAGAAATTGACAGGTATGATCCTAAACTTTGGGTGAGAATATGGTAAGATGATGATGTGATAAGATAGCAAATGTTCTTGTGCCATTGATGTTTTAGTGATGTTGTTATAATTGATTCTCATGTTGAGCTCCATGATTATGTTACTTATTATTTACATGTGAATTTACTAAGCATTTATGCTTACTCCCTTCTTTCCATTCATTGTAGCTTTGGACAAACCGGCTTGGGAATCGGGATAGGTCGAAGGCTCGCTCACACTATCCGAAGAACTATTTTGGTAAAATGGCTTGTATGACTCGAATATGGCATGTATAGCAATATACTTGTTTTGTGTAATTAGTTTTGTGATATGGTTGTGGTTTGGTTGAGAAAATTCCTGATAATGATTAGTCCTTGGAATGGCTAATTTAGATCATGTATGAGACCATGTATGTTCAAAGTGAAAATAGTCCAAGAATATTCATAGAAAAGTGAAATTTGTCATAAAATAGAATATTGTAACAGCAGTGATGTGAGTTTGAAAAATCACTAAAAATAGTAGAAAGAGAATTAGGTGAGGAATTAAATATGAAATTGAAGCTTATTGTGTCTAATTTTATATGGAAGAAGCGAAATAGGTAAAGGAGTTATATGTTGTGAGATATTTGAGTTTTAGTGAAACAGGGCCAGAGCAATTTTTGGATTCCCTGTTCCAACTTTGGAAATTCACCATAAATTGTACAAAAATAATTAGGTGGTATTCTGTATATTTACAGAATCCTTATTGAGTATAGTTTTAAGGGAAATAAACTTCATAGTAAATGAATTTTGTATAGAGAGAAAAGTGGTTCATAGTATGCAGAGGTCTGAGCAGTTGAACACAGAAATAGGGGAAACTTTAACTAATAAACTGTACTAATTGGCTTGACCAAAAATTCTAGAAAAAAATTAGTAGATAGATATATGAGTCTAGTTTTAGGGAAAATTTATGGATCTTAAATTCAAGTTTTGTAACTCGAGATATGAATTTTTTAGCAACCATGATGCAGAAGGACAGCTTATTCCGAAAGTTAAAATAAATGGTCTAAAGTTGTTTAAATGATGAACTAAGTTTAGTAACACCTCGAACTCGACTCTAGCGACGGTCTCGAGTAAGAGGGCGTTACACAACTCCTTACCAATCCACAACCAAGCAATTCTTAACCAAATATTCATTACATACCAAATAACATAATTCATTAACTATGATTCACACAAATTAGTCAACTTAAATTCAATCAATTCACCATCACTCAACTAACCATTTAAACGTCCATAATGTCATAACCACATGCATACCAAAACATGCCATTTCACAACACATTATATACATCAAACCAAAGTCATTATCAAGCCATATCTAATGGCCAAATACACACAACATTGGCATCATTTCTAAGCCAAATCTCATGGCTCATTTTCATTACTCAAACATGCCAAAACATGACAAAGTGACCATAGCCTATACATGCCATATACCATATGTACACAAACTCAAAAGTACCATAATAGATGTCCGATAGTGCGATGATGTCCCTGACGTTTCCTGGATTCGAACTAGCTTTGATTCACTATAAAACATAGAAAGTAAAAACACAGTAAGCTTAAAGCTTAGTAAGCTTGTATGATAACAAACTTAGCATAAAAAATACTTGCAATTCAATCAACTAAGCATAATAAGGCATAACATGCTATTTCACATCTCAAAACACAAACTTTTCTCCTGTTTATAATATGATCTCATATCCACTCATCAAGTTACCACCATTAAATATTCATATAGCTTTCATACGTACCTGTATCACTTAATTCAATTATACTTTCATTCTCATCTTAACTATGCCCGTTGAACCATTCAGAATCATTAAGTATACTCGAGAATCACATATAAGTCGTACAATGCCATATCCCAGATATGGTCTTACATGTAATCTCATTTCGATGCCAATAGCCAAGCTATGGTCTTACACGAACTCTCGTAATGATGCCATGTCCTAGACATGGTCTTACACGTAATCTCATCTTGATAACCCTAATGTCATGACATTTGTATCCTATACTATTCCTAAGGTTCGTACGGGACTTTCGACCGTCGTAACTCTGTCAATTTTGGCTCATACTCATAACCATTCAGCATTTTAATTCAATTCAACAATAATAAAGCCTTTATAACACAATTTAACAATGTTTATTAGCATACGAACTTACCTCGAGTACGAAAATGATAAAACGAGTCAACTACTCGATAATCTTGGCTTTACCCCGATCTAAATCCACATTCCACTTTTCTTGATCTAAATATATTCAAAATTAACTTATTCAATCACATATTCCTTCAATTTAACCCATAACACATTTAGGCAAATTTGCACATTAGCCCCTAAACTTTCACACTTTTCACAATTTAGTCCTTATTTCACAAAAACACAAATTCATGAAATTCCTTTAATACCCATGCTAGCCAAATGACCATAGTACCCCTAGCAACCCATATTTTCCATTTATTCACACATTTCACCTCATATTTTACACATTTCACAATTTAATCCCTATTATGCATTTTCACTAAAAATTAATTTATAAAACTAGTATATCTGTGACAGCCCGAAATAGGGCCTAATCAGAATAGTGGTTACCACAAATCTGAGATGAAATAAGTTAATTTTGTGAATTTTATATCGCATTTGTTTATTGATTAAGTTCTGTGAGAAAATCGTTTAGAAATTTACTGCTTTTGTGATTAATTGAAAATTTTGGATTAAATTACAAATAGTGAAAAATATGAGTATTAGATGAAATAGGGACTTGATTGAAATGTGATATGAATATAGGAGTGTTTATGATGTAATTATGCCATGAGTTAGTAGTATGGACACAAAATGGCATTTCTAGAAAAGTTTTTGAGAAACAAGGCTAGGGGCATGTTTGTCCACTTTGTAAAAATTATCATAAAAGATGAGAAAGAGATGAAAATGTTCATCTTCTTCCCCAATTTTCTGCTGAAATTTCCTCCTCCATAGCCAAAAGAGCTTTGGACTTTTTCAAGCAATTTGTAAGTGCATTTCAACCCCGTTTTCAATTATTTTCGTATTTTTGAGTTCCTTGAGGCTTGAATTTCATGATTTTTCCATTTATTTGAGAATAAATTAGGGTTTAAAAATCTCCCATTTTAGAGAAATCTGTTATTTGATGAGTTTTGGTAGTAAATGAGTTATTAATGTATTAATTACGTGTTTTTACAAGTAGTTTTCGATAAAAATGTCCCTAAGGGACTAAAATGAGAAAAGGGAAAAGTTTGTTCATAAGTATGTGAATGTGAGTGATTCTTGGATTGTTTTATTGGTAAAAAGGTTTAATTGAGTCTAAAATGCAAGAAAATGAAGTGGAATTGAATTTCCGAGACTAGGGGCAAAATGGTCTTTTTGCCCAAGAGTTCGGTATATGAATATGTTTGGATAGAATATTGATAAAATGTGTTAAATGCATTTATTTGGATCAAGAAAGAAGAGAGGGTGATCAAAATCGTGGAAAGGAAAAGATAGTAGATTAGTACGAGCTAGTCGTTTTGTAATCGAGGTAAGTCATGAGTAAATTATCACGCACTTGCATTATCGTTAATTATTTGATAAATTACATGTGAAAATGTATGAATATGAATGGGGAATTGAATAATTGCATAATTTGTATATTATGTAAAATCTCGTTTGAATTGTAAGATTGATTTTGGATATGGGTGACATGTCACTTGAGGGTTCTGCTTTCATATCCCGGGTGCTGGGTGTACTAGCATGTGTTGCAGTCACCTGTCAGCTTCTGTGAGCAGACTCGTGGATTATGTTCGCGATTCATTGATTGTAGTAGCTTCGGCTACATATTGTGGTAGCTTCGGCTACATATTATGGTAGTTTCGGCTACATATTGAGGTAGCTTCGGCTACGTATTGTGGTGGCTTCGGCCATATTATTGTGAGGCACTTGATGCCAACCTCTGCATATCCTTTTTTCATTTCTGAAAGTTCAACGGGAAAAGATTAACGTTAATGTGCGAAGCCATGGTACAGGGTAATAAAATTGAATAGGACATGTGCATGGAATATCTATAATTGAACAATGTGGTAAGAGTATGTAATGAGTAAGTTCATGAATGTTGCAATTGTATTATGTGGAAATCAATTGCCTTAATTAGATAATGTGCATCTGCTTTTAAATTACTTATGTCTTACTAAGCTACTTGTAACTTATTCCCTTTCCTTTTTCCCTTCCTTTTAGATTATCAAGCATAGAGCATATTAGGATTGGTGATCGAAGGAAGCTCGTCTCACACTATCAAGCTACCTTGGTGTATGTATGTATGATTTGGATATTTTGAGTTTGGCATGTATAGGTGGCTAGTGTTTGTGTAAGATTTGTTTTGTAAACTCAATACATTAGGTGAATACGCAATATTTGTTTGTAAATGGTGTTATAAATGCATTCATTTTGAGCATGTGTTATTGCAATTGGATGGTTGAATGGTGTGTATGTAAAATTGTGTTATAGGGAGGCCAAGGCTTGGCATATAGCCTAACACGGCTTGCACAACAGGATACACGGGTGTGTGTCATGACCGTGTGGAATTTCGCAGAATGCTCCACGGTCCCATGGCACGGGCGTGCCTAGGCCGTGGGTGGCACACGGTCTGACCCCACGGGTGTGTTCCTGGATCGTGCCTCCCCTGCATTCTAAATTGAATTTTGAGTACCACACGGGCTAAAGACAAGGCCGTGTGTCTTGATCGTGTGGAGTACACAGCCCCCAAATGACCGTGTAGGGTGACCGTGGCAAATTTGACAGACTCGACCACGATCTCCGGACATGGGCGTGTGAAGGCCACACAGCCTTATCACACGGCCGTACTGTATGTTACACGGGCGTGTGACGTTGTTTTGAAAAAGAAAAATTTTTCGGGTTTCCGATGTGATAGGATTTGGATCCTAATCATCTGAGATGTCCGTATTGATTTAGAAAACCCTCAATAAGATAAATTTATAATAATTTGGCTAAAAATTAGAGTTTGTAGTCCGGTAAGTTTGGTAATGTCTTCTACTCGATTCCGATGACTGTTTCGGGTAAGGGTGTTACAATATCTATCACCAAACTTTCATATTTTATCATTAAACATTCAAGAACACATGAATTCATCAATGGCAGCTCACATAATCTTTAACAATTTTAGAAACGGAGGTACGGGCGAGCTAGATTATGAAGCAACGATCACAAAAACATAGAAATCACTAAAAACTGAGTTAAAATCACTTACAAATTGGTTCATGCATTGGTCGAATATTACAACCCTAACCATGGCTTCTTTTCTTCTTTAAAAATCGGCAAAGAAGATGAATGCATGAAAAATTTATGTTTTTGTTTTAATTATTATCATTTATTTGTATTTTACATACTTACCCTTTACTAAAACTTTAATTTCTCATATAAACCATGTCCATTTTTGTCCACTCATATTTCAAATGATCTATTTACAACATAAGGACCTCCACTTAAATAATTCATAACAATTAAGCACTTAATCAAATAGAACATCAATTTTACACTTTATGCAATTTAGTCCTTTTATGAAATTAGGCACGCAATCTGTAAAATTAATTCATGAAACTTTCACACATACTTACTAACATACTGTAAACACATAAAATAATATTAAAATAATTTTTTAACCTCGAATTTGTGATTCCAAAACCACTATTTTGATTTAATGAAAAACAAGCTATTACATATTGATAAGGCTGATGATTATGTATTACGACTTATAAATCCCAATAATTTATATATATGAAAAGTATATGCGACATTAATGAACTTACTCATTTGTGAGTTGATGATTATATAGATTTATGAATCTTATGGCATTGGTATAGGTTTATGTTTATTCTATAAAGTTTATTATTGAAATGGAGTGTTGTGTTTATGGTTTATACGAGCTTACTAAGTATTAATTGCTAATGTAGTTATATATCTCTTACTTTACAGATTATCGATGTAATAGCCCAATTTTGGTGAAATTGGAACAGTGATTTTGGGACAATAAATTCGAGCAAAAAATAAAATTTATTTTTATTTTATTACATGGTCCGTAATATGATAGAAATGTCATGTAAAAATTTTGATAAGAAAAGTTTATCGATTTCATGTTTCATTATAAGGACCGAATCGCATAAAATGAGAAAGTAGAATTCTAGTGGCTATAAGGATTAAATAGCTATGGAATTCAAAACTAGAGGTCCTTATATGGTGATTAGACCATTAAAGAAAAGTATGTAGATTTTTTTTTGGTGACTTATCCATGGAAATTTAGAAAAAGGGCAAGGACTAAATTGGAAAGTGAAATAATTTAGTTAATTAAAAGATGATAAAAAGAAATAACATCTTATTTTATCATATTCTTCCCCAAAAATACATGGAAACCCTAGGAGAGAGAGAAGAAACTTTCATGGCCAAATTGGGTAAGTTTTCTTGGTCCGTTTTTAGTAATTTTGATATTTTTGAAATCGGGATAGCTTAATCTATCTATTTGGGGGATCAATTTAAGAAGTTATCAAAGCATGGAAAATGAGTCATGGGTGTATATGCTAAAAATTAGAAATTTATGATAGAAAATGAAAGACTGCTGATAGATAAACAACTTTTACAAAGTGATTTTTGATGAAAACATGATTTAGGGACTAAAATGTAAAGTTGTGAAATTTGATGGAAAATTATAAGTTTTTTATGAATACATGTGCTGTAAATTTTGTGATGGAATTTTGGTTAGGCTTGGAATAGGAAGTAAATTGTAGAAATTTCATTTTCCAAGCCTAGGGACGAAATAGGAATTTATGGAAAAGTTAGGGGCAAAATGGTAATTTTTCCTAGAATGTAAGTTGAGTCCAAATGCGTATGAAATATGAGATATTGATGTAAAATTTACTCGTATAAATTCGGATAGACCAAATTCGGAGTTAGAACGAGGAAAGAGGAAAATGTCAGATTAGTAGATTTTACGTACATAAACATTGTCGAGGTAAGTTCGTGTAACTAAATTGTGTTTATTTACACGCTTGCATTGATTGTGTTTTTATAAATTATAAATATGTCATAAATATGTGAAATGATTACATATGTGATCAAGCCCGATGAATAAAAATGATTAAATTAAATGATAAGGCGCAATAGATGATAAAGGATAAACGATGGGCATATTACTTATATGCTTGAAATGAGTGTGAATTTGTTTATTTGAATTATACGAATGTTGTGGATGTACAAAATAATCACATGCCCAATAATGCTTGAGAAAAATGTTTAAATCCCAGTTAAATTAAATGGAAAATCGATGGATATGTGATTTCCCGAAATGAATGAGGTCCTGCTGTTGCTAACAGGATTTAGCTAGGACGAGTAATCCTATTGACCTCATTACAATACGATTTAGCCCGAATGGGTAATCCTGATATAAACCCTTCCGAGTAAATGATACAGATTGGATTTAGCCTAGATGGGTAATCCAAATCAAGCTTTTTAGAGCATATGTTGTAGAAAGGATTTAGCCTGGACTGGCAATCCTAATTAAGCTCATGTGACCATATGTTGGAGACAGGATTTAGCCTGGATTGGTATCCTATTGTATGATACATGGCTCGAGAGTATGATTTTTGATTATGTGCCCTAATGGGTACCCCCGAACATGAATTGATGGATTCCTGAATTGTACAATTTGGGTGTACTACCTGAATATCCATCGATATTTTCAATAATTCAACGGGTAAAACCCTAACATGAAAAGAAATGGGTTTTTACAAGTATCTATTTGAAGTACATAGAAATGATGTTTTATGAAATATAGAAGTATAAAATTATGATATATGAACATAGAAATTTGTTTGATGAATTTATTCAACTATGACGATAGATTTGTACACCTCAAGTGTACTAACTATGTTTTCATCGATATTCTAAAAAAATTCAATGGGTAACAATCCAGACATGAGAAGATATAAATAAGAAATGAGTTGTTACACGTATATGCCTAGTGTAATGCCCTAATTTTCGGGTTTTCGGTATTTTTGCAATTTTTGTGAGAACGTTAAATTTTGTTGTTTGGATGTGTAATTTATGTTTTGAATGTGTTAGTGGGCTTTTAGAAAGCCTAAGCTTAGGTTAAAATCCGACAAAAATATCAAATTTTGGATTTTAGTAAAGGGACTGGTTGAGTGGGCTTTTAGGAAAAAGCAAGGGAGATGGATCACAAGTGAGCTGTTGGTAAAGTGGCAAGGTGGCGCCACTAAGCTCCAAAAAAAGTGGCGTGTGGAGGGTGTGCTTGGGCAAGTGTTCGAGTCACAAGGTAAGCAGTATTTTATGGTTTATTTTTGTGCATGTGCCAGACATGTGATGGTTTCCAAGTAGAATTCTGCTGAGGAGAGTTGGAGATGTTGTTGAGATTAGATCAGGTGGGATAAGGGGAGAGATTTTTAGGAACTTTTGAAGGGTGGAAGTGTTGGCCGATTGTGGGGATCTTAAGAAGCAAATTCAGCACTTAGGTTGGGTAGGTTACAATTTCGGCATTGTTGAGCTTGTTGTGCCGATTTGCCATAAGCAAACTTCACTTCTCCTCTCCTCTTCAAATCTTCTTTCTTTTCTATTTTCACCTAAAGCTGAAGCCACCATTGTTGTTCTCCTCTTGTGCCGTTTTGTCTATAGCCGAACCTACATTCCTCTTCTTCCCTCTTTTTCTTCTTTTGCTCTTTACTACTTCTTCCCTAAACCAAAATTACTTCACCATTCTTCTTCATAAAACCAAACCCTTTCTTGATCTATTCCTTTTCTTTTCTTCTTCTTGAGACTGCTAGTCGATTTCTTCTAAAAGCCGGAACCAACTTTCCCTTTGCCGAATATCTCTTTGGTGAAGGCTAACTTTTATTTCCTTCTTGAATACTTATCAAAAGCCGAAACCCCACACCACTATTCTGTCAACATCTCTTTTTCAATCTTTAGATCTGCATTAGAATCAAAACTAGTAGCATTTGCATTTAGTTAAACTTTCGGTAAGTGCTTAGTTTTCTCTTCTCCTTTTGCTATTTCGGGATTTTAAGAAAAGCTGAGATCCTCTATGTTTTAAGGTGACTGTCGACTAAGGTTTAAGACTATTGGTTTTGCTTATCGGTTTGTTAGGCAAGAATTGAAGGCTGTTCTTTGGAGGCTAGGATCACTGGTGTGACTAGATCTTGATCTAGTCATCAATTTCGGCAAAGGTGGGGAATGAAGGTCGTATTTGTGGTTGGTCAAATGTGTAAGTATTAGTTAGTTAGTAGTTATCGTTGATTCAAAGTTTAACATGTTAGTGATTCATTGTAGGCTAATCGCGTGGGAAAGCTTGTGGCAGGAATTGCAAACCAGGTGTGTAAACGTACACCCTTCTGTAGTTTAAATCGGCAAAAGCTGAAAAGCCAAAATGCTGGTATTTCGGTATTTCATGGGCTCGCGAGCGTGTGAACGCTCGTGGGTCGATTGGAGGCAATAGAATTGGTAATCGAAATCGGAAAGACTATGCCAATCATATTTCCAGGCACTTCGGTAAATTGGGCCTCGATGGGCTGAATTTGTGCCCAATGGGCTTATGGGCTCGTTTGGGTAAAATCGAGCAGTAAGTATATTCTGTTAGACTACTAAAGAAAACTGCTAAGTTGAGCTTGGAATCTGGACTGAGTAAGCTAAAATAGCTAAAACGACACTGAAGGGCCCATTAGGGGTTTAGGGCCCAATAACTCAAAATTGCTAAAACGTGCTAGAAAGATTACTTAAATAAGAACTGAACTATAATATGCGTGAAACCCTAAATAAAATTGGAATAATTACTGAAATACTCTTAGAGTGAAAAATTACTATTTCACCCCTAGGTGCAAAATGACCATTATACCCCTAGGGCTGTATTTTACTGAAATGCATGTTTTACTGTTTCTGTTTACTATATGCCATGACATGATATTCTGTTGCATGGGTTGGGTTCATTGATGGAGGAAGTGATACTATTTACTGAAAGGGGCTTTGCCTCGTTTACTATACTGGTGGCAATGCCACATATACTATTAGAGGCTCTGCCTCGTTTAACTGTTCTGGTGGCTTGGCCACAATTACTATTACTGGCAGCTATGCTGCAACTGAGGTGTGCTGGCTGGGTGGGTTGAGTTATTCCCCACATGGTGTGCTGGTTGGTACGGATGGTGTATATGGCTAGAATGGGTTAGGCTTGCATTCTTGCATAATTGTTCAACTGTTATTGTTTTGGGCTCAAGGCCCACACTGCTATCTGAATAGGGCTTCGGCCCAGTACTTACTGAGACTGATTAGGGCTTAGGCCAGTGGGCTTGAGCTGTTTTGGGCTTTGGATAGGCTTACTTTGCACACTGAGTTTCCAAAATCACTCATTTTTCCTTCCATCCTTGCAGGTGGGCCCTAGACTGGTAGACTTGGAGCTGGAGGGATCCAGAGTGGCCATGTGGACTGCTTATGAACTGTTTAATTAAGTTATTTTAACTATTTTAATTAATTTACTTTTATTTGGTTTTAGGTTTGTAATAAGGCCACTTTAATTGTTTTATTTGGTTTTTACTTTAAGGTTGCTATTATTAAATTCATTTCAAACCAACTAGCTTAGGACTCGTTTTTAGGAAAAATACTCGTTTTCAAAATATATTGATAATAAAAACAAAGCTTCCGCAACATAAACATTTTTCAAAATTAGTAAACACTTCAAATGAACTAAATCTGATTTTGTTTTACATGAGTAAGACACTAAGTTAAAGTGTGGCAATGGTTGTGTGCATGTCTAGGATTGGATCTAGGGAAGAGCTTGGTACTTAAGTATTCTAGTTGACTCACCTCCTCTTTTCTAGAATCCTACCTAGTGCATAGCTACCATTCACTTTGATTTATAGCAAATATGTATCTTAAATGCTAAAATGGATTACAAATAAAATCATGGATTTCGAAAACACTTCATTGTGGCATGTCAGATTTGGCCCTAACGTCTAGGCCAGGTTTGAGGTGTTACATTTAGTGGTGTCAGAGCCAAGTTACAACAACTCTGCTGTGGAACGGGTCCAAAACGTTTTTTGAAAATTTTAAATCAGGCTTAAGAAGGGTACTTTTCGGTTTTTGAAAAAATTTAAGGAAACTCTTTTCAAAATATGTTTCTTCAAAGAATACATGTTTTAAAGGTTTTATTTTTAAGCTTTCTGGGTTTTCTGAAATTGGTTTCTGAAGAAGTGGCACATTGAATCCCCAGCAACAAGTCTGTAAGTGTTTCTTTTCTTATACTGTACTGTACTGAAATGTTACTGTAAGATAAAACTGAAACCGTACTATGATACTATAGTTAGGGCAATACTAAAAACTGTAGAGACTGAAACAGTAGGGAAATAAAACCCTAGAAAACTGAGATTGTAGCTAGGTTACGATTCTGTAAAAATAGGCTCTGAAACTGTATCTGTTCATAAGACATGTATAATAAACACTGAAACATTAAACTGATATCATAAAATTTGTAACCAGATAAGTCGATATGAATACTAAGGCAACTCGTGGACGTGGCCGTGGACGTGGTCGAATTAGTGCCCAAGCTGGATCGTCAGCATCGGGGCATATGCCTGCAGCAGAAGCGCCGGCACCTCCGACAACTGAGACTAGGTCGGATAATCAGGCTGCGGGGGATGATGATTTGTCTCAAGCAATGTTAAGGGTTCTAGAGAGGGTTGCCAGAGTAAGTACTGGAACTGGGAATCGGGGATCTATCTCTGAGCGACTTCGAGCTAATGGAGCGAAAATCTTTAGCGATGTATCTGGCGTAGCGCCGAATGTGGCTGGGTACTGGTTAGAAGCCACGGAACGGATCATGGACGACCTGGACTGCTCAGTAGAGCAGAACCTGAAAGGAGCAGTGTCTTTGTTGCGTGATGAGGCCTACCAGTGGTGGCTCACTGTGAGGGATGGTACCTTAGCTGAAAGGATAACTTGGAATTTGTTCAAGATAGCTTTCAAGGGGAAGTATGTTGGGGCAAGCTATGTGGACACCCGAAGAAAAGAATTTCTAAATCTGACTCAGGGTAATAAGATGGTCGCTGAATATGAAGCGGAGTTCCTAAGGTTAAGCCGATATGCAGGAGGGATAGTCACCACAGAATATGAGCGTAGTATACGGTTCAATGATGGTCTCAGAGATGAACTTAAGGTGCCGATTCTCCGTAGAGAGAACATGATTTCGCGGCTTTAGTAGAAAAGGCTAAAATAGTTGAGGAGGTGAAGCGCACAGAATGACAGAATCATGATAAGGACTGGAACCAATTGAGGAGGGATTCTGGACCCTCGGGTGCTGCGGGTAGGAATGTCAAAAGGGCTAGAGTAGATGAGCTGGTTCGAGTAGTTCCGATAAATGTAGTTAGACCACAGGTTTGTAGAGATTGTGGCAGAGCACATCTGGGTGAGTGCTGGAAGTAGATTGGGGCATATTTTCGGTGTGGATCTAAGGATCATATAGTTAGAGATTATCCTCAAAAGCCGCCTCAGGCTCAAGTTACTAAACAAAGGGTTGTTCAACCAGTGCGAGGAGGACCTCAACCACCACGGGGCCGTGGTCAAGGTAGGGGTAGAAATGGAAATGGTCGTGGACGTGGAGCACCTGGTAGTGGTGTTGGTCATGCTGAGGCTCGTTAGCCAGCTTTGGTATATGCTGCTCATCGCCGAGAGGAAGGTGATGCACCTAATATTATAATTGGTACATTTTTTATCTTGACTTGCCATACACTGCTTTGATAGATGTGGATTCCACTTATTCTTATGTTGCGTGTGAAATATCTGGGTCGTTGGGTGTACATTCTAAGGAAACTGTGAGTGGGGTAACTGTGATTAGTCTATTGGGTCACTTGATTAGAGTAGACAAACTCTTTAGGGAGGTGCCTTTAGAGACTCAAGGTAGGGTTTTCTGTGGGGATTTAAAGGAGTTACCTTTCGGAGAGTTGGATCTTATTTTGGGAATGGACTGGCTTACTAAACATAAAGCGACTTTGAATTGTGCGGCTAAGAGAATGATATTAAGGACTGCTAAGGATGAGGAGGTGATGGTTATTGGGAGCGAAAGGACTACCTATCTGATTTCGTTTCGGCTCTAAGGGCAGAGAAGTTGATTCACAAAGGTTGCAAGGTATTTTTGGCATTTGTGAGTCAGACTGAGACTGAGAATTTGACTGTAGAGAAGGTTAGAACTGTTAACGAATTTCAAGATGTTTTTCCTGAGGAGCTTCCTAGATTGCCTCCCAATCATGAAGTTAAGTTCGGAATTGATCTGTTTCCTGGAACGGCTCCAGTGTCCATCGCACCTTATAAGATGGCATTGAAGGAGTTGGCTGAACTGAAAGCACAGATTCAAGAGTTGTTGGATAGAGGTTTTATTAGACTGAGTGTGTCTCCGTAGGGAGCGCCAATGGTATTCGTGAAGAAAAAGGATGGGACGATGCGTACGTGCATCAATTATCGCCAGTGGAACAAATTGACAATAAAGAACAAAGACCCTTTACCGAGGATAGACGATCTGTTTGACCAGCTTAGAGGGGCTTCAGTATTTTCCAAGATTAATCTTCGATCTGGATACCATCAGATAAGAGTCAAGGAAGTGGATGTTCATAAGACTGCATTCAGAACTCGGTATGGTCATTACGAGTTTCTAGTTATGCCATTTGGACTGACGAATGCACCGGCAGCTTTCATGGATCTAATGAATCGAGTTTTCCAGCCTTACTTGGATCGATTCGTGGTTGTTTTTACCGATGATATACTGGTGTATTCGAAAACTGAGGAGAGGTATGATAAGCATCTTTGTATAGTTCTGCAAGTGTTGAGAGAGAAGCAACTCTATGTAAAGTTTAGTAAGTGTGAGTTTTGGTTACGAGAAGTGACTTTTCTAGGGTATGTTGTTTCTGCTGAGGGGATTAGGGTGGATCCTCGGAAAATTGAGGCGATTCTAGATTGGAAGCCACCACGGTCGGCATTGGAAATTCGAAGTTTTCTGGGTTTGGTAGGGTACTACCGAAGGTTTGTGGAAGGATTTTCTCTGATTGCGGCACCATTAACAAAACTGTTGAGGAAAGAAGTAATGTTTGTATGGACTGAGAAGCAGCAGGAAGCTTTTGATAAGTTGAAAAAGGTTTTGACTGAGGCACTAGTACTGATTCAACCCGAGTCTGGGAAGGATTTTACTGTTTATAGTGATGCATCGCATGTGGTCTTAGGTTGTGTACTGATGCAAGAGGGTAAGGTGGTCGCTTATGCTTCGAGACAGCTTAAGCTTCACGAAGTGAATTACCCTACGCATGACTTGGAATTGGCAGCAGTTATCTTCGTACTAAAGATTTGGAGACATCATCTGTGTGGGGAAAAGTGTATTATATACACGGACCATAAGAGTCTAAAGTACCTGTTGACTCAGTAAGAGTTGAACCTTAGGCAACGAAGATGGGTAGAGTTTCTTAAGGACTATGACTATTCGATTGGGTATCACCCAGGCAAGGCAAATGTGGTGGCTGATGCCCTAAGCCGTACAGCTATAACTAAACTGAGAGCAATGTTTGCTCATCTAAGTCTTTATGACGATGGTAGTTTGTTGGCTGAATTGCAAGTAAAGCCAACCTAGATAGAACAGGTTAAGGAGAAACAGTTGAAAGATGAGTCGTTGGTTCCTCAGTTTCAGCAAGTTAGTACTGATGGGGATTCTGATTTTGGACTGAACACTGACGGAGTTTTATGCTTCCGTGGAAGAGTTTACGTTCTGAGAGACTCTAATTTGAGGCAGTTAATTCTAAAAGAGGCTCATGGTGGACCTTGTGCCATGCATCCTGGAGGAAATAAACTATATTGAGACTTGAGAGAGTTGTATTGGTGGCCTGGACTTAAACGGGAAGTGACTGAATTTGTGGGAAAATGTCTAACCTGCCAACAGGTAAAGATTGAGCATCAATTGCCTTCTGGGCTGTTGCAACCAGTTAAGATTCCACTTTGGAAGTGGGAGAGGGTAACCATGGACTTTGTGAGTGGATTACCCTTGACACCTTCGAAGAAGGACTCAGTTTGGGTGATTATGGATCGGTTAACAAAATCTACTCATTTCATACCCATCCGAACTGATTATTCGCTTCAGAATTGGCCAAATGGTATGTGGCAGAGATAGTTTGACTTCATGGTGTGCCAGTTTCTATTATTTCTGATCGAGATCTCAGGTTTACATTTCGATTCTGGCAGAAGTTGCATGAGGCGTTGGGGACGCGATTGGATTTTAGCACTGCTTTTAACCCTCAGTCAGATGGACAGTCGAAAAGGGTTATTCAAGTTCTGGAGGATGTGCTAAGGGGATGTGTTATCGATTTTCGAGGTAGTTGGGAGGACTATTTGCCATTGGTGGAGTTTGCTTATAATAGCAGTTATCAAGCAAGTATCCAAATGGCTCCTTATGAGGCACTCTATGGGCAAAGGTGTCGTTCGCCTACTTATTGGATAGAATTGGGAGAACGACAAGTTCTTGGACTAGAGTTGGTGGCAGATACTGAGGTTAAAGTTAAGTTGATTAGAGAGCGGTCAAGACATGGCATTGATAAGGTACTATAAGGCAAAGATTCCATGTAAGACCATGTCAAGGCATGGCAATGGTGAGTTCATAAGGCAAAGATACCATAAAAGACCATGTCCAGACATTGCAATGGTAAGTTTAAAAAGGAAAGGTACCCATGTATCCTTAGTATTCCAAGTGGTTCAACGGGAAATTTAAAGAGTATACTCAAGGAAAGGTAAGATAAGTCCATGTTCGAAAGGTTCAGGTAAGAAAATTGAAGACTTATGCATATTGAGTTTGAAGGTTAAAGTTATCTTGATAATTCATTTAGAATGTTGTTATTTATTTACATGCAAACTTACTAAGCTTTATGCTTACTCCCTTTCTTTTCTCTCTTTTTATAGTATCACCAAGCCAACTCGGGGATCGTAAGGACGTTGGAGATCGTTTCACACTATCAAAGGGCTATCTTGGTATTTTGTGATTCGAAACGTTTTAAGTTATGGCATGTATAGGGACTTGGCCATTTTGTTTGTATGTCCTTATGATATGACTAAAGAATGCCATGTGAATACTTGATAATGATTAGCTATTGAAATGGCTAATTAAGAACATGTTTTGGTGTTATATATGCCTAAATGATAGTTTATACAAAGAAATTATGAGAGAGTAAAAGTTGGCCATGGAATAGTTTTGCGACAATAGCGGTAATGTGATTTTGAAAAATCACTAAAAATTGTAGAAATGGAATTAAATGGTGAATGAGATATAGAATGAAAGCCTATTGAGTCTATTTTCAAAGGAAAGAAACATAGAAAGTAAAAGAATTATATATTCTTAGTTATTTAAATTTTTGTGAGACAAGTTTAGAATGATTTTGTAATCCCTTATTATGAATTGGAAAAATCATTAAAATTCTTAGAAAAATAATTATGGAATATAATTTATATGGTTAGATTCCTTATTGAGTCTAGTTTTATAAGAAACAAACATGAACATCTTTTGAATTCTTTATAATGAGATAATTGATTTTTAGTGAAGAGAGATTAGGTCCACTGGACTGTGAAACAAGGGAACTTTTAATGAATAAATGTATTAATTGGCCAAACCAAAAATTCTGGAAAAATTATGGTAAGAATATATATGAGCCTAGTTTTAGGAAAAAATTACTGATTTAAATTTTGAGTTTTGTAACTCGAGTTATAATTAATTTAATGACTATTATGTAGGTGGACAGTTTTATTATCAATAGTGAAATAAATTGTTTTGATTTGTGTAAGTAATTGGAAAATTTTTAATGCTCCTGGTTTGGTCCCGAACCATTTCAATTGCATGTTTTAGGGCCTCGAGGGCCTTTTGAAGGGATATATTGGATGAATATGAGAGAATTAATTTTACAAGTAAATTTTTATTCCCCAAACTAGTAAGATAAGTCTGGTAATGCCTTGTGCTCGACTCCAGCGACGGTATCAGGTAAGGGGTTTTTCAAATTCCCTAAAATCCTGATTTAGTCTCGATTCGATTCTAAAACTTTTTTTGGGCCTCGAGGATCCATAAAAGGGACATTATGAATGATTTCAGTAAATGAATAGTAATTTACATTAATTATTTGAAAGTGTTCTGAAAGTTTCAGTAATGCTCTAAAACCCTTTTCTGGTGACGGATATGGGTTAGGGGTGTTATAATCGAAAGCTCGGCAGGTTTGGAAGCTTGTCAGAGATCTATCACAGTATCTAGTAATTATGTTAGTAGATTTTGAATTCTTGAATAAGGTTATAATGGCATGTATAGGTGGACTTATGGTTTATGTTAGTTGATGAGTTTGTCATGTATGTCATTTTGGTTGATGTGACCTTGGTACTTTTGATGCCTTATTGATGTGTGTTGTTTTGGTAATGTGTTAATGCATGTTTGAATGGCCCAAGAGTTAGGTGATGAATTGAGCTCAACATGGTCTAGTTACGATATGTTTTTTTTAAAGGTTTTGAATAGATGTGCATGATTAAAATATGATTTTATATATGTTGGCTGTTAGAACTATTTGGAACTGGCTAGATTTGTGTCATTTAGATGGTTTTGATGCATGTGAGAAATGGTTCAAATAGTAAGGTTATTTTGATATGGCATGATTCTAATATGGTATGCTTACATATGCATATGTTTAGGTATGTTTGGAATGACCATATTTTGTATGTTTATATGAGACTAAGTGGATTTATGCTTTGAGGTAGATATGAACTAGTTATAACGGTATAAATGTGGCCAATTTATGAAAAGTTTTGGAATGGAAAATGAATTAAGTGTTGATGAATGAAATGTGTTAACTACATGTATATGTTTAGATAAATTGTATGTTTGCATTTGAGGTGCCTATATGGCATATTGGTTAAATGGAATTTGGTATTCGATTTGGTCTTATTTTGCATGTTTTACGTATGTTTTAAGGCTTGATTACATGTGCAAATGGCTTATAGGTGTGTACTTGAATTGGGTGAAAGAAATGGCTTGAACTTGGCCTATTTCTTGTCCACACGGCCTAAGACACGGGCATGTGTCTCCTGTAGGTTTTAAAGGTGGTTTTTTAAGAGTTACACCACCTAGCACACAGACGTATGGCTTGGCCTTGTGACCTAAGTCAGAGAGTTACAGGGGCACGGATACAGGCTGGGACATGGTCATGTGTCCCTACTTTGAATGTCCACACGGCCTGAGACACAGACGTGTGTCTCAGCTGTGTGAGCCACACGACTGAGTGACCCTTGTAGTTCAAATTTTATGAATTTTTCCTAAACTTTCTAAATGTTTCCAATTTCAACCCAAATCATTTCTAAAGTGTTCTTAAGGCCTCGAGGGCTCAAATAAGGGATGATATGCATTTGTTTGAATGGATTATGTTATGACTTATGAAATGATTGTAAATGAATGATTTGAGCTATGTTTTTATAGTAATGCTCCGTAACCCTATTCCGGTGACGAATATGGGTTAGGGTGTTACAAGTTGGTCAACCATGTTGTAGGTATTACCATGCAATATAACAAGAATGTTTTCTTTAAAAAGGACAACAAGTCATAGCATGTCACTTGGTGAGATTTTCCCACGATGACTCATTTTTGGTAAATGATGTGATAGGTGTTTAGTTGATGGTTATACACTTAAGATATTCGAGTTCAGTAACTTCCTACAAAGCTTTACTTAATTTAAAATGATGGTCAAATGTTAAACGATTATGAGTAAATGTGAATGCCTAAGGAATTAGGTTCATGTATTAATTGGATGGAGATCCATGCTCTTACTAGTTGATTAAGATTGCCCCACGGTGGCTTAATTCAATAAACGTAGAAATTATTATTCCAATGACTTACAAATGTTTTCAAGGTTTAATGTAAGACGCATGCATCATCTTAATGCATATCATATGTTGCAAAATGCTTTCAAAATATTTTCTTAATACAAATATATTAATGAATGGATATTTTATTTTTGGTTCAAAAATGACACCTACTCCCTTACTAAATATACTTACCAAGAACAAATTGAATGAGAATAACTATCAGGAATGAAAAAGGAACATCATTATTGTCTTGTGCTATGAGAAACTAAAATTAGTCCTTGATAATAAATGCCCGCCGGCCACACAAGCTGAGGCTAGAAAATGCTGAGAGGAGTCTGATGAGATAGCTGGTTGCGATATGCTAGCAAGCATGACCATCACACTTTATATGTAACTAGAGAGTTGTAAGACTGTCAAAGCAATTCTAGAGAAACTAGAGGACATGTTTGAAGGCAAATTTGTCTTCACTCGGCAGTTGGCTATAACTAGTTTGATGAATGCCAAACAAAAGTCTGACTGTAACGCCCCAAATTTTAGGGTTTTTGAATTTTTGCCTAAACTTATTTTTACATGGCTTGATCTGTTGAAGTAATGATTTGGGTGTGTTTATTGGGCCTTTGGAAGGCCTAGGCTAAAGCTTAAGTCCTGGTAAAATCTTAATTTTTGCTTTGGGAAAACCTGGGTGTTAGCATATAGGGCTTTTAAATTAATGCTGTGGATTTGTGACACAAGAAAGCTTGTGGTAAAGTGGCAGAGTGACGCCACTTAAAATGCAAGGAGGTGGCGTGTTGTAGCTTGTGAGGGAGCCCAGGTTCAAATCCCCTTTGCTGACAAAATATTCTAATTTTGCTGCTTGGACAAGGTAAGAGGTGGACTCCAAGTTAAATTTTGAGGGAAGGTGTTTGAGTTGCTCGTGGGATTGGATTGGGGGAGTGATAAGGGGAGATTTTCAAGGAGAAAATTTAGTATGAGATGGGAAGGAAGTGATGGTCGATTGTGGAATTGTTTAGAGTACAAATTCGGCATAGTGGTGAGGGTTCAACATTTCGGCATATGTGGTAAAAAAGGGTGTCAAATTCTTTTTGGTTCTTTTTCAGGATTTTAGCTTCTTGAGTTTTAGCTTTCGGGTAAGGTAGGTGCCGATTTCCACTTTAGGTCTTTCGGGATTTTCATTTTGGTATGTAGTTTGTGACCATTCGGGGCTTTTAGTGGTTGTTTTTATGCCAAATTGTATATAGAAGTCTCTTTTCTTCTCCTCTCTTTTTCTTAATAGCCGAACCTACTTTCTCTTCTTCTTTTCCTTTTTCTTTTTTCTCCTTTATTTAGACTCGATTCCCTTACAACCCATCTTGGCTGATTTCTTCAAAGCCGGAACTCATAATCCCTTGTCGTGCGCATGCTATTATATCTTCCACTTCTTTTGCATTCTCCATTATCTCTTTTATCGTTATACCTTACTTAGGCTAAACCTAATCACTCCCTACCCATTTCTTTCAAAGCCGAATACCACCCTATCTTGTTAAACAAGTCCCTAAACCGATTACCCTTTCTTCAAGTGTTCACCCCTGTTTTGTTGCCTAGCTAGCCGAATACCTTGGATCTCTTCTCCCCTTGTGTTTCAATTAGATCAATTGAAGATCTGGGTTTAGAGTAGTGAAAATAGCTTCTTGTGGTATCGAGTCAGTCAAGCAGACTTTTGGGTAATGACTCTATTCTTTCTTCTCTTCTTTTAAGTATTGTATGAAAAGCCAAGACCCCTTGACTTCCTTTTTGATAATCGGCTTAGATCCCTTCTTTGGAAACTGATTTATGGTTCTTTTTGGTTAACTAACTGAGTTTCATGGTTGTTCGTAAAGGTTGATCTCGTGGAGGCTAGTTGGTGGTTAATATTGTCAAGGCAGTCTAGACCTAGTGGCTAGATTTTGGCAAGGTAAGTGGTTGATGGGATTTTTTATAGTGGCCGAATGCATAAAGGTTTAGGTAAGGAAGGTTTTCAATTAGATTATAGTTTAACATTATGGTTAAACTGTTGTAGGTTAATCATTCGCAGGATCATCCGATGCTAATCGTAAATAGGTGTGTAACGACACCCTCTAGTAGCATAGATCGACAAAAGCTGAAATACCGAAATGCCGACATTTCGAGGTCTTGTGAGTGTGTTAACGCCCGTGGGCCAAACCGAAACCACGAATCGTAGGTGTTGGACTGTAAGGACTGCTATGCGTGTTTTCGTGCACGTGGGCTGTTCTGGGCCTCGATGGACCGAAATAGGTCCAATGGGCCTACGGGCCGTATGGGTAAAATTATGCAGTAAGTGTTTTCCAGTACGTTAGGTGCTAAATCTATGATAATATGCAAAAGCTTAGACTGAGTGGGCCATACGAGCATGTGGGCTTCCTCGAGCCTCTTAGGGGTTTTGGGCCCGAATTCACTATGTGACTATATGGACTCCCTGAGTCGCTCGGAGCGATGTTAGACTTACTAGAAGGTTGTATTAGGTGTTGAAACATCGTGACTTAGCGATATGACCAAAATACCCTCGGTGGGTAGATTTACCATTTTACCCCTAGCTGTCAAAAGACTGTTTTACCCCTAGAAATAGGTTGACTAATTTGTGTATGACTATATCTGTATCTGATTATCTGTGTGTATGTGATATGTCGTACTCTAGTCTGCATGGGGTTGGGTTTGGATTTGGAGGAAGTTCTATATAGTGGCATTGCCACGTATTCTATTTAGAGGCTCCGCCTCGTAATTCTGTTCTGGTGGCTCTACCATGATCTCTGTATTAGCAACTTTGCTGCGTCTGTGGTAATTCCCCACATGGTGTGATAGGCTGGAATAGGTGGTGTGATGGGCTGGATTGGGATTGGGTTTTTTGCATATATTCTATTCTATATCTGTAATGGGCCGAAGGCCCACTCTGTTTCTAAATAGGGCCAAGGCCCAGATTGATCTGTATCCGAATAGGGCTTCAGCCCATACTGATCTGCATGTATGATCTCTGTTGTTGGTTGGGTTAAATTACACACTGAGTTTTCACAAACTCACCCTATTAATTTCACCTATGTAGCTAACCCCCAACCATAAAGGATTTGGAGCTGCGAGGGACTCGGGGTGGCCACATGGTTTATGCATCTGGTTTTCACTTTGTTTTAATTCATTTTTATTTTTATTTTGGATTTATTTTGTAATAAGGCCACTATGGGTGTTTGGTTTTGGGTTACACTATTATTTGCTTTAAAACGGTAGACTAGGATATACGGGTTTTCAAAATTAATAGTAAACGTTTTCAAGCTAGCTTTATGTAATGGTTGGATGACTTAATAAAAAGAACGACAACAAATGGGATTTTGGTATAAAGACTTCATGATAATAAAAATTGTTTTAATCTGATTTTGCTCAATAACTACAAGCTACTAGTCATGGACCTCCAATAAATAACATAATGAATTGCCAAAGTAATTGGTTGAGGATAAGTCATCCATGTGACACACCAGATTTGGCCATAACGTCCGGGCTGAGTTTGAGGTGTTACACTGACACCTTAGCCAATGACCATACATTACTCTTATGGGGCACTTTGCCAAGGTCATGGATAATGAGGCTAACCTGAACCATAACACACAAAGAAATATAGTCTTTAAAAGCTTGCCCAAGGGTTTTGTAGGCTTTAGGGTTGCATATAACATTGGAAACAAGAATCTGATGCTTACAAAACTCGTAAAGGAATTAAAATCATATGAGTTGATGTTGAATGGTAGTCAATCGGTCCGAAATGTAGAAACAAGCTTAACAGTTGTTTCTTTCTCTAAAAGGAATGGAAAGCATGCTAAAAGAATAAGGCTAAGTCCTTTAGGCCACTTAAAGCAGAATGGATGAGAACCAAGAAGCCAAAAGTCTTATCCAAGTCTAAATGTTTCTTCTACAGCAAGAAAAGGTATTACAAGGCCAATAGCACAGAGTGGAAGGATTACCTATCCAATAAAGGGCAAGTTATGCAACTCTTTATGTTGGAAATTTGCTTAGTGGAAGATGCACTAGACCATTAGGTCATTGATTCTAGATCCGCTAATCATGTGTGTGTTTCTAGAAATGGGTTTGAGGAAAGGAAATATCTTAGAGATAAGAGCCTATTGTTATGAACCGAAAATGGGACAAGTGTGGCAGCTAAAACAGTGAAAAATGTACATTTCATTTTTATAATTTTAAGAATATTATTTTAAAAGATTTTTTCTATGTACTAAGTTTCAAAAGAAACTTAATTTTTGTTACAGGTTTTTTTAAATACGGCTTGACTGCAACTTTTCATAATAGTATTACAATATTTAGAAATTGTAATCTCATTTGTAATGGATGGATGTATAATAATCTCTATTTTATCAAACCAAAGATATACACACTATTTGAAACTGAAATTTTGAATAAAAGACTTAAAACTTCTGTAATAGCCCGATTTAGGGCCTAATTGGAATGGTGGTTTCAGAACCACGAATCTAAAGTAGAAAAATTTATTCTGATAAAGTTTTATGGTTTAATGAGTGATTGAATGCATGTGTGAGAAATTAATTAAGAAATTTTAGTGATAAAGTGCCCAATTGAGTTACTAGGACTAAATTGCAAAAATTGCAAAATGTGTATTCTAAAAGCATTTTGTGTTTAATTGAAATAGATTCATAAAGTAGAGGTCCTTATTTAGTAATTAGACCATTATATGTCAAAATGGACAAAAATGGGCATGCAAGGGTAAAAATCTCAAGCAAGGGCCTTAAGGGCATTTTGGTCATTTGGGTATTAAAAGAAATAAAATGGGAAAATAAAGTAAAAAATGTGTCCATCTTCTTCCTAAGGAGGCTGAAAATTGCAAGGAACACCATAGCTAGGGTTTCATTCTTTTTCAAGCTCAAAGTAACTGCATTTAAGTCCTGTTTTTAATTTTCTTTGCATTTTTGAAGTCCTTAAAGCTTGAACTATTTATTTCTACCGTTATTTTAAGCTAGGGTTCATGTTCAAAATTTTACCCGTGTGTGACATGAAAGTATTTTGATGTTTAATGGTAGAAAATGAGAGTTTGATGTGTAAGAAACAAATTTTACTAGGTGATTTTTCATGAAATTTCATAAAAGGACCAAATTGTAAAAGTTGCAAAACTTGTGCATAAAAATGTAAAATAGTGTAAAATGTGGGCTTCTATAAGAGAGAAAATGAGTTGGCTAGGCTTGGGTATTGAGAAAAATGGATGCATTTCATTTTACGAGCCTAGGGACGAAGGTGTAAAATTTGATAAACTTAGGGGTAAAATGGTAAATTTTACCATAGGATGATTATGTGCTAAATTGAGTAATGTATGTATTAACTGAGTTAAATTTGGTATTATAGATCAAGAAAGACGGGAAATCAACTTTGACCGGAGGAAAGGCAAAGTTTCAGACTAAATCGTAAAGTTTAACATTTTGTAACGAGGTAAGTTTATATGTGAATAATGTGTTACATTGAACCATGATTATTTATTTTCAATATTTGTAACATTGGAATACACTACCCAATGTGTATATTGATAGAAATCAAAAAGTGTGAGAACCCCGATTGAACCTTAGGAATCGACTAGGATACGAGTGACATGTCACTAGGAGACCCATCGTATATTTGCATAAGTGTAAAATGTTATTCCGGGTGTTGGTCTAGTTTAAATACCAGTGGCTAGGTAATCCTACATTTGTTACGGATACCTGTCAGCTTGTGTGAGTAGCACCGAGTAGCTTTGACTCGATCGTCAGTTTGTGTGAGCAAGCCCGTGAATAGTTCGGTAGTGAGCATCTAAGTGAAATGTGATAAGTGGTAGCTTCGACTACATATCAGTGGTAGCTTTGGCTACATACCAGTAGTAGCTTTGGCTACAAATAATGTATGGCACCTTTGTGAAACTTTTCCATGTATCCTTTAGAATTCCATATAGTTCAACGGGTAGCAAAATGATATGATAAAGTGTGACAGAAAGTGAAAATGACCGTGTGTTAAGATGATGTATGTGCAGGTTTAAGTGAATAATATATGTGTTATGTGCTCAATGTGTGTGATAAATCATTTGGTAAGGCTATGTGAGTAAGTGATGATTTTACACTCTCAAATGTGGTTATATGAATTTATTCATGCTAATTATGTATTAATAGAATTAGATGCCTATTATTTGCATATAGACTTACTAAGCTATGTAGCTTACCCCCTTTTCCTTTCCCTTCCCATATAGGTTCGTCAAGATAGCTCGAGGTTCAGTGATCAACGAAAATCCATCCACACTATCAACAACCGTTTTGGTATTTTGATTTTTAACATTGAAATTATGGCATGTATAGGTGGTCTATTCTTTGGTTATATGTCATAGTCATTTTGGCCAAAACTGTTGGTTTAATATTGTTTGTAGTTGTTTTGTATTTGGCCATTGGAAATGGGCCAATAATGATCAAGTTATATTTGATCAATGTGATGAAATTCATCAAAGTGCAAGCTTGCACATTTATGTGAAATGTGGTGTGATGTGTATATATGGATGTTATGTTGGGGATGTTTGGATGAGTATTTAGGCCATGTTGTGTATTGGCAAGATTGGAATATGTTTGCTTGTTTTTCAGGGTGGCAAAAGGCGTGGTAAATAGCCTTATACTTGTCTACACGGGTAGACACACGGGCATGTGTCTAGGCCGTGTGTGACACACGATCTGCCCCATGGCGTGTATACTGGCAATGTGTCCCCTCTATGTAATTTGCGAAAAATTGAGTACGTCACACGGGCTAACACACGGGCGTGTGCCTTGGCCATGTGACCTAAATTGCATGCTGACATCATAAATAGAATGTCCAGGTTTTTGCACACGGGTAGAGACACGGGCGTGTGTCTCGGCTGTGTGAAGGACATGGCCTAGGACACGGGCGTGTGCTCAGCCGTGTGAAAACCCCTGTAGGTTCAAAATGAAAAATGAACCCACACGGACTGGGGACATAGGCTTGTGCAACCACACGGCCTGCCCACACGAGTGTGCCCCAGAATCACACAGGCGTTTGCCCTGTTTTGAGTAAAAATTTTCTAAGTATTCAAAAATTTTCGATTTAGTTGTGACCCACACCCAAAGTATGTTTTGGGCCTTGTAGGCCCATAATAGGAATGTTCTAGATAAGAATAAGAAAGTTCTAAATTTGAATGAATGTTTGTGTCTTGTAATTGATCGGTCATGTGAAATTAAGTCCGGTAATGCCTTGTGCCCTAATCCAGTGATGAAGATGGGTGAGGGGTGTTACAACTTCTCACTCTAATGAGGCCTATCTTTGGAATTTAAGACTCGGTCATATGAACCAAGAAAAAAATCACTAGGATTGTGAAAGATGACTCTTTAAGTTTACTATGAAACCCTTAAAACTTGTGCATACTGATGTATGTCGTCGCTTGAACATCAATGGAAGAGGTGGTTACGAATATTATGTAACCTTTGTTGATGATTATTCTATATATGAGTATGTTGACCTAATGCACCGCAAAAGTTAAATATTTGATAAATTCAAAGACTTTCGTGTGAAATGGAGAAACAACTAGGTTTACCCATAAAGGCACTTCATTTGATCAAGGTGGGGAATATTTATCAGATGAATTCTTAGGGTATCTCACAGAGAATGAGATGTTATCCCAATTAACAACACCAGACACTCTACTAAAGAATGGTGTGGCAAAGAGAAGGAATCAAACCTTGTTAGACATGGTTCGATTAATGTTAAGTTGTTTGAAGCTACCAATTTCTTTTTAGGGATGCACATTAGAAATGACTTGCTATATCTTGAATGATGTACCAACTAATGTAGTAACTAAAATTTCATATGAATTTTGGCATAGCAGGAATCCAAATCTAAATCATTTACAGATTTGAGGATCTCAATGCACATATTGGATAAAGATGCGAGGGAGTTGGGCTCACGGATAGAATTGTGCATGTTTGTAGGATATCCCAAGGGAACAAAGTTTGGTTTGTTTTGTAACCTAAAAGAGCAAACATTGACAGTGTCAACTCATGCCACTTTCGTTGAGGAAAGCTACGTGAATGACTTTAAACCTCAAAGTTAATAAGTACTCGAGGAAATTATGGGAAATACATAAAGCCCAACAATAACTGTTCTAGAATCAAATGCTAATAGTAGACCTACAAACGGTTACCAGCATAGGATGCTTCATCATAGTAGAAGGGTCTCTCACATGCCTGAGTTGTTCCAATCTATTGAAAGTGTTATAAACACTCAGTCTACCAAAAAGGAAGAAGATGACCCACTCACATATGCAGAGTGCTGATTCCAAGCTCTGGGAAATAGCTATGAAAGCTAAAATTGATTCTTTGAATTTCAACTCAGTGTAGGAACTTGTAGACTTATCGAAAGGGATAAAACTAATAGGGTGTAAGTGGATCTATAAGAAGAAAAGAAATGCAAATGGAAAAGTGGAAACTTATAAGGCTATACTTGTAGAAAAGGGTTACACTCAGACAAAATATATTGATTATAAAGAAACCTTCTCTTCGATTGTCATGCTCAAGTCAATTTGCATATTATTATCCACTATGGCAGCTCTCGATTAAGATATTTGGAATATATATGTCAAGAGAATTTTCTTGAATGGCTATATTGAAGAGAGCATCTATATGATATAACCCACCTGGTAACACCCCTTACCTGAGACCATTGTCAGAGTCGAGCACGAGGCGTTACCAGACTTATCTTACTAATTCGGGGCATAAAAATTTACTTTTAAAATTAATTCACTCACATTCATCCAATATATCCATAAAAAGGGCCCTTGAGGCCCTAAAACATGCAATTGAAAAGGTTCGGGACCAAACCGAGAACATTAAAATTTTTCCGATTACTTACACAAATCAAAACAATTTATTTCACTATTTATAATAAAAATATCTACCCGCATAACATTCACTAAATTAATTATAACTTGAGTTACGAAACTTGAAATTTAAATTCATAAATTTTCCCTGAAACTAGACTCATATATCTTCTTACCATAATTTTTCCAAAATTTTTAGTTAAGCGAATTAGTATAGTTTATTCATTAAATGATCCCCTATTTCACAGTCCAACAGACCTGACCTCTCTTCACTAAAAATTGATTATCTCATTTTACAAAATTCAGATAATGTTTCTGTTTGTTTCTCATGAAAATAGCTCACAAGAAATCTATACAGTAAATTATACATCATAATTCTCTTTGTACAATTTTTAGTGAAATTCTAAAATCGGAATAGGGGATCACGAAGTCACTCTTAACTAGTCTCGTAAGAGTTTAAATATCTCAAAATACAGACTTCTTTTTCTTACATTGTTTCTTTCCTATGAAAATAGACTCAATAAGATTTAATTATATATCTCATTCACTATTAAATTCCATTTCTACAATTTTTAGTTATTCTTCAAAATCACATCATTGCTGCGGTCCCAAAACTATTTCATAACCAACTTTTACTCTTTCATAATTTCTTTGCATTAAACCTCATTTAGGCATACATAACATCAACACATGTTCTTATTTAGCCATATCATAAGGACATACACACAAAATGGCCAAGTCCCTATAAATGCCATAACTGAAAACGTTTAAATGAAAATACCCAATTTGTAACTTGATAGTTGAAAGTGTGAAGCGATCTCCGACGACCTCTGACCCAAGCTTGTTTGATAAAACTCTGGAACAGAGGAAAGGAAAGAGGTAAGCTTATAAAGCTTAGTAATTTCACATGTAAAATAATAGGCATTAGTAATGAATTTAGCTTATTATTAAGCTATCATAATTTGCATAAATAATGTTAAGTTCTTACTTTCCCATCTTACCCATTGGTAACCTTAACAAAGGCTCGGAATAATAAAAAAGAATACCTTACTTAATAGCTTGCTTATGTACGTGCAAAATCTCACTTAACACATTAATACTCTCTCTTCATATATAAGCATATTGTTAATCATGTCACAAAGCATCATAAGTATAATTGAAAACTTATCACTTACTGAATACTTGAATATACTCATTAAAATAATTTTAATATCATCAACTTATAACCTCAATATTAATAAGCCTTATTTACATGCTTGTGCTCTTTACTCGTGATCTTACCTTGTCATCTCTTTGACTTACTCTTTGGATTACTCAAGTACCTTTCCTTTTGAAATTTACCATAGCCATGTCTTGACATGGTCTTACGTGGTATCCTTGCCTTATGTACTCACCAATGCCATGCCTTGGCATGGTCTTACATGGGATCCTTGCCTTACATGCTCACCAATGCCATGCCTTGGCATGGTCTTACATGGGATCTTTGCCTTATAGTAACTTATCAATGCCATGTCTTGACATGGTCTTACATGATTTCCTTGCCTTGTAAAACTTACCAATGCCATGCCTTGGCATGGTCTTACATGGGATCTTTGCCTTATAGTAACTTATCAATGCCATGTCTTGACATGGTCTTACATGATTTCCTTGCCTTGTAAAACTTACCAATGCCACACCTTGGCATGGTCTTACATGAGATCTTTGCCTTATAGTAACTTATCAATGCCATGTCTTGACATGGTCTTACATGATTTCTTTGCCTTGTAAAACTTACCAATGCCATGCCTTAGTATGGTCTTACATGGGATCTTTGCCTTATAGTAACTTATCAATGCCATGTCTTGACATGGTCTTACATGATTTCCTTGCCTTGTAAAATTCACCAATGCCATGCCTTGGCATGGTCTTACTTGGTATCTTTATCTTATGTTGTCATGGGTCAACCATGGTCTTTTTCTGTCAATTCTTCCTTAATTGTCATGTTATAAACATGGACTTTGAATCATTAATGTCTTGGAAATTCATAGCTAAAACATACTTGCTTAAAATTCTCAAGGTTAGTCACATAACTCAATAATAATAATAGCAATAATAATAAAATGCTACTCAACTTACATATTTACATTCTTAATCTCATCATATCCTCAATTTATCATACTTTTCTCAAATTATGCTATTAGATACTTTTTTGATCTTATACAAAGCCACATTACCTCTATGGTTTTATATGTAAACTTATTCGAATTCTCACTTTGAATGTCAAATCATTATCGAACATTTATCAATTATTACCATTATATTCAAAAATCAATACTAAAACATTTATAACTAATATATCAATTTAGCATCCAAACATTCTTAATTAAATGCTTATTGAACACACGAACTTACCTCGATATCAATACGGCCATTTTGACCAACTTTCCCAATTTTCGGGTTTTCTCCAGTTCTAGGTCCAAATCTCATTTTCCGGGATCTAAAACTAATCATTTCAGACCTAAAAAATATTTTTACAAAATTTACATTTTTGCTACTAAACTTTTGCATATTTAAACTTTTGCCCCAAAGCTCAGAAATAAATTTTTATTCAATTTATATACATTTTAGGCCTAACTGAACCATTTCATAAATATGGCAGCCCAAAATTCTCATTAAAACTCACACTTAGGACCAATTCTATAACTTTTATGATTTAGTCCTTTCAGACGTTTTCGTTGAAAATGACTCGGCAAAAATCGTTTCACTCACAATAAACATGCATAATCTACCATAATTCATGAAAATGCACAATTATTCAACATGTGTTAATTTTCAAAATCAAAACCTAGCTCAAATAAATGGTAGAAATAGAGAAATCATGTTACCGGGATTTTGAAAACGTAAAAATCATTAAAAACAGGGCTAGAACGGACTTACAATTGAGTTTGGAAGCTTGAAAAACCCTAGCCATGGTTTCTCCATGCTATATTCGGCCTTGAGGAAGAAGATAAGCAAATTCTTGCTTCATTTTCCCTTTTTAATTCTTTTAAATTACTAAATGACCAAAATGCCCTTAAAGACTTTTCTTTCAAATTTGTCTTATTCATGCCCATTTTTGTCCAATAATTTAACCAATGGTCTAATTACTATTCAAGGACATTCAATTTAAAACTTAATAACAATTGGACGCTTCTAACATATGAAACTCAACTTTTGCACTATTTACAATTTAGTCCTTTTAACTGAATTGAGTGCCCAAACGTCGAAATTTTCGAATGAAATTTTCACGAAATCTTTCCGTGAAATCGTAGACCATAAAAATATAATAAAAATAATGTTTTCCTTGTCAGATTTGTGGCCTCGAAACCACTGTTCTGACTAGGCCCAAAATCGGGATGTTACATTTCTCCCCCTTAGGGATTTTCGTCCCCGAAAATCTTACCAGATGACGGATTAAGAACTGGTTTCACAAGGCACTTTCAATTTCTTGTATAGTCTCGGCATCCTTAGCATCTCACTGCTCAAGGTAAGATTCTGAATTATACTCTCTTATCGTAGACATAGGAACCACATTATTGATCTTCTCAGATTCTGACTGAAATACCTACTGATAAGTAACTTACCCTATTCTTTCTATAATCTCATACTTTTAGATGAACTGTAACTCACTTTTATCTACTTACCAAAATGAAAATTTTTTCTGTTAATAAAATACCTTCAGAAACACCTAACACCCATCCGAGTTTCAATATTCTTGCCTTTCGATTCTATACACAATTTCTGATAATCTGTCTCTGATCTCAATATTCAATTTTCACCTTTCTCTAATATTTTAACTCAAATTAACCCTGTGAGTTTCTCTTTCTAAATTGCTCTTAATATTTAAAACACAATACAAAACTTACCTTTCTAAGAAGCTGAATCACTTCCTCAATTTAACTATTAGTATTAGAGTGACACATAATAACATTCAGATATCTCGTTTTCAAGGCTTACTGTAACTTTCTTTTGAAGTTATAATACAAATCTCGAATTTCAACCATATGAAAATTTGGGCTCTATATAAACTGACAACCTTAGGATAAATAACTTAGATAACCCATCAATAGAAAAACTTGGTCATGCTAAAAATAATATACATAAACTTCCTCAAGTAATCAACCATAGTTCACATAACCTTTACCCTTTTGATGATAATACTAATTATGTTGTACAATTCTTCGAATTACTATTGCATTTCCACACAGATATCAATACTGACTGTAATAGCTTCTAAGATACTAAAAAAATCAACTTTAACTCTTTGAAAGTTCAGACATCAGGTTCAAAATTTGGTACATGGCATATCTTACGCTTACTAGTATAACTATTTCTGAGTATCCTCTATCTCTGTACTCCTCGAATAGACAGATAATTATCACTGTGTCAGGCTTCATAACTATTGCATAATCTCTTTACTCAATTTAGACGAATCATAACAAATACTTCGGTCGTCAATTTTTTCAGCTCTTTATAACTTTACTAGCATGGATTGAAGCCAAATTAAACTTCGTATAATGAGAACTCTAGCAATCGGACAACTTGGATTGGCAAAATCATACCTCAAATGCAACCCTTTCGATGTATATATATATAACTTTGTATCATAACTTCTAGAGTAGGTACTCTTCACTCAAGTCATTTATCCATTTATACATAAACAAACAACATTTTATTCTGGAACTGCGAATAATTCTAACATACATATAACTCAATCAGACTGCTCAACTGAATCAGTTTTGACTAATAAACAATAAGTTTTCAAGAACTGCTCTTCTTTATGCTGTCATTATATCTCAGACATACATTCTATCATGATCTCTTCAAAAAGCTAATCACAAATCATTATCATTGCATAACTTGAAAGAACATAGCATTCGGTCTTTAACTTACTGATACATGTATCAAGATCACTTAAAAAGAAAAATCATTACCTCGATCTAAGCTAAACTTCTTATCACTCACATTTTGCCAAAGTCACTCTCTCTTTAAATTCATTCAGCTTAAAAATTGCAGTGCCATAATAAGACTGACTTCTCAATTACTTTAGTAAATAACGTCCCATCTCTGTACTTTCATTATCAAGTCCAAACTCATATTCGTCAATAGAACATTTCTTGCTATTATCTTATGGCTAATAATTTGAATAGTAATTTATTAAGAAACCCTGATAACAAAATCTTAGAACACGGAGCTATACAGAATTTCTGAAAATCACTTCTCATGTAGAACAGTTAAGGTCTCGATAGCATCTTAGAAAATTTCCAAAAAGGAAAGATAATACTCACAAGCACTATAATAAACTAAAACAGAAACCATATAATTTTCCTTTATATTTACCAAATAATAGCTAGTAGAACAGGACGTTAACATCATATGGACCTTACCGTCAACTTTCCATCTACATATTGGAGAACCAGAATAGATAGAGCAATATCAATCACAACTCAAGCAAACTACAATGCCTTCATCTGTTTGTATGTTTAATTGACATCCTCATACAGTAGGAATTTCATTTGAAATCTTGCAAATATAAATATATATACCTCTGAAAATAAATGTATACATATAATAGTCGAAAGAAATTTCTAAAATTTTCTCAACCAAAAACTCTGGTTTCAGCTATTAATACATTTCAATCATTATTCCTCTGTCTAATTCTGTCATAACTGAATCCACATTATCTCATTCAAATTCAGAATTTATTCGGAAGAAAATCCAGCAATCATATACCTTACATATCATACCTGAATAAGTGCATTAGCTGAAACTAACTTTTCTTTAACTGTAACGTTTCAAAATCCAGATGATGTTCATATTAACCTGGCATCTTTCCTGTAACTGTATTCATTTGCTCAATCATTCTCGACCCTGATTAAGTTGTCAATTAATCTACCACTGAACTCTTTAGTTTTTCACTTGTAAGCCTATTTAGTCTGAATTTCATGTAATCTCTCTCTGAAATACCTTGTTAAAAAGGGGGGTGAGATTGTAACACCTTTGATTTACCTCGTATATACTCATGCATATATCTTAACACTCATCAATATATAATATTATCACAATTATACAATTTGCTTCAAGCAACTTAGCAAACACGTTCATAATACAGAGACTTCCTGATCATCTTATCAAACTACTGCAGTTATACATGCATTCATGAATCTCAAATAACATTACTCATAACATTCACTTAACAACTCTAATTATACATATAGCATCATACAATATAAACTTTGCTTTCATCTTATCTCATCTTTCATATTTCCTAAATAGTTCTTATTCACAATTTATTTATTTTGACATAAACATCATGAACTATTATTCTTACCTTTTATGAGCCTCAACTCATCATAAACATACTATCTATACTATCAAACTTAGCTCGGTTGGAGTGCACATCTGGGTCGGGAGTCGTCAAACTATCACAGTTCAATATGTCATGTATAGCTAGACTCTTAATCATGCTAGATAGTCTAAGAACTGACTAAAATCTTGCTCTGATACCAATAAATGTAACACCCTTTACCCGAGATAGTCGCCAGAGTCGAGCACGAGGCGTTACCAAACTTATCTTACTAATTCGGGGCATAAAAATTTACTTTTAAAATTAATTCGCTCACATTCATCCAATATATCCCTAAAAAGGGCCCTCAAGGCCCTAAAACATGCAATGGAAATGGTTCGGGACCAAACTGGAAACATTAAAATTTTTCCGATTACTTACACAAATCAAAACAATTTATTTCACTATTTATAATAAAACTATCCACCTGCGTAATAGTCACTAAATTAATTATAACTCGAGTTATGAAACTAAAAATTTAAATCTAAATTTTTTTTTAAAACTAGATTTATATCTCTTCTTACCATAATTTTTCCAGAATTTTTGATTTTGCCAATTATTATAGTTTATTCATTAAAATTTCCCCTGTTTCACAGTCCAACAGACCTGACCTCTCTTCACTAAAAATCGATTATCTCATTTAACAGAATTGGGATAATGTTTCCATTTGTTTCTAATTGATATAGACTCACTAAGAAATCTAGACATGTAAATTATACATCATAATTATTTTTGTACAATTTTTAGTGAAATTCTAAATTTAGAACAGGGGATTATGAAGTCACTCTGAGCTAGTCTCATAAGAGTTTAAATGTCTAAAAATACAGACTTCCTTTACTTACTCTATTTCTTTCCTATGAAAATAGACTCAATAAGATTTAATTCTACATCTCATTCACCATTCAATTCCATTTCTATAATTTTTAGTGATTTTGCAAAACACGTCACTGCTGCTATCTCAATACTGTTTCATAACCAACTTTTACTCTTTCATAATTTCTTTGCATTAAACCTCATTTAGGCATACATAATATTAACACATGTTCTTATTTAGCCATATCATAAGGACATACACACAAAATGGCAAAGTCCCTATACATGCCGTAACTGAAAAAGTTTCAATGAAAATACCCAATTTGTAACTTGATAGTCGAAACTGTGAAGCGATCTCCGATGACCTCCGACCCGAGCTTGTTTGATAAAACTTTGGAACAGAGGAAAGGAAAGAGGTAAGCTTATAAAGCTTAGTAATAGGCATTAGTAATGAATTTAGCTTATTATTAAGCTTTCATAATTTGCATAAATAATTTTAGGTTCTTACGTCCCCATCTTACTCATTGGTAACCTTACCGAAGGCTCGGAAGAAGAAAAAAAATACCTTACTTAATAGCTTGCTTATGTACCTGCAACATCTCACTTAACACATTAATACTCTCTCATAATATATAGGCATATTGTTAATTATGTCACAAAGCATCATAAGTATAATTGAAAACTTATCACTTACTTAATACTTGAATATACTCATTAAAATAATTTTAATATCATCAACTTATAACCTCAATATTAATAAGCCTTAAGTACATACTTGTGCTCTTTCCTTGTGATCTTACCTTGTCATCTCTTTGACTTACTCTTTGGATTACTGAAGTACCTTTCCTTTTGAAATTTACCATTGCCATGTCTACACATGGTCTTACGTGGTATCCTTGCTTTATGTACACACCAATGCAATGCCTTGGCATGGTCTTACACGGGATCTTTGCCTTATATACTCACCAATGCCATGCCTTGGCATGGCCTTACATGGGATCTTTGCCTCATAGTAACTTATCAATGCCATGTCTTGACATGGTCTTACATGATTTCTTTGCCTTGTAAAACTTACCAATGCCATGCCTTGGCATGGTCTTAAATGGGATCTTTGCCTTATAGTAACTTATCAATGCCATGTCTTGACATTGTCTTACATGATTTCCTTGCCTTGTAAAACTTACCAATGCCATGCCTTGGCATGGTCTCACATGGGATCCTTGCCATATAGTAACTTATCAATGCCATGTCTTGACATGGTCTTACATGATTTCCTTGCCTTGTAAAACTTACCAATGTCATGCCTTGGCATGGTTTTACATGGGATCTTTGTCTTATAGTAACTTGTCAATGCCATGTCTTGACATGGTCTTACATGATTTCCTTGCCTTGTAAAACTTACCAATGCCATGCCTTGGCATGATCTTACATGGGATCTTTGCCTTATAGTAACTTATCAATGCCATGTCCTGACATGGTCTTACATGATTTCCTTGCCTTGTAAAATTCACCAATGTCATGCCTTGGCATGGTCTTACTTGGTATCCTTATTTTATGTTGTCATGGGTCAACCATGGTCTTTTTCCATCAATTCTTTCTTAATTGCCATGTTATAAACATGGACTTTGAAATATTAATGTCTTGGAAATTCATAGCTAAAACATACTGCTCAAAATTCTCAAGGTCAATCACATAACTCAATAATAATAGTAGCAACAATGTCATAATAATAAAATGATACTCAACTTACATACTTACATTCTTAATCTCATCATCTCCTCAATTTATCTTACTTTTCTCAAATTATGCTATTCAATACTTTCTTGATCTTATACAAAGCCACATTACCACTACGGTCTTATATGTAAACTTATTCGAATTCATACTTTTAATGTTGATTCATTATCGAACATTTCTCAATTATTATCATTATATTCAAAAATCAATACTAAAACATTTATAACTAATATATCAATTTAGCATTCAAACATTCTTAATTAAATGCTTATTAAACACTTAACTTACCTCGATACCAATACGACCATTTTGACTAACTTTCCCGATTTTCGATTTTTCTCTCGTTCTAGGTCCCAAGCTCATTTTTCGGGATCTAAAAGACCATATTTCACTTATTTAATCAATGTACTAATCATTTCAGACCTAAAACATATTTTTACAAAATTTACATTTTTACACCTAAAATTTTACATATTTACACTTTTGCCCCAAAGCTCGGAAATAAATTTTTATTTAATTTCTTTGCATTTTAGGCCTAACTGAACAATTTCATAAATATGGCAGCCCACAATGCTCATTAAAACTCACATTTATGACCAATTTTATAACTTTTACTATTTAGTCCTTTTGGACCTTTTTGTTGAAAATGACTCGGCAAAAACCGTTTCTCTAACCATAAACATGCATAATCTATCATAATTCATGAAAATGCACATTATTCAACATGGGTCAATTTTTGAAATCAAACCCTAGCTCAAATAAATGGTAGAAATAGAGAAATCATGTTACCGGGATTTCAAAAACGTAAAAATAATTAAAAATAGGGCTAGAACGGACTTACAATTGAGCTTGGAAGCTTGGAAAACCCTAGCCATGGTTTCTCCATGCTATATTCGGCCTTGAGGAAGAAGATGAGCAAATTTTTGCTTCATTTTCCCTTTTTAATTCTTTTAAATTACTAAATGACCAAAATGCCCTTAAAGACTTTTCTTTGAAATTTGTCTTATTCATGCCCATTTTTGTCCAACAATTTAACTAATGGTCTAATTACTATTTAAGGACCTTCAATTTAAAACTTCATAACAATTTGACACTTCTAACATATGAAACTCAACTTTTACACTATTTACAATTTAGTCCTTTTGACTAAATTGAGTGCCCAAACGTCGAAATTTTTGAACAATATTTTCACGAAATCTTTCCACGAAATCATAGATCATAAAAATATAATAAAAATAATGTTTTCCTTGTCGAATTTTTGGCCTCGAAACCACTATTCTGACTAGGCCCAAAATCAGGATGTTACATATATAGCTAAAGGAAACGAGTAAAGTTTGCAAACTGCTTAAATCCATATATGGACTTAAGAAAACATCCCGCTCATGGAATCAAACATTTGATCAACTGATCAAAACTTTTTATTTGAGCAAAACATAGATGAACCTTATGTGTATAAATGTATTGGGGATGGAAAGGTGGTCTTTCTCATTCTATATGCCAATGAAATTCTATTCACTGAAAATGATGTAGGGACATTGTCATCAGTTAAACTGCGGTTAACTCAACAAATTAGCATGAAAGACTTGGGATAAGATAATTTTGTTTTAGGTAGTCGAATCCTAAGGGATCAAACGAGCAAATTGATAGCATTATCACAAGCTTCATACATAAACAAAATATTGGAACGTTATGCACTGACCGATTCTAAGAAAGGAACACTTAGTCTTCTATTTCAGGGTTTCATCTTTCTTCGGAAGACTGTTCTAAGACAATAGAAGAAAGAGAAAACATACGAAAGGTTTCTTATGTTTCTACAGTTGAAAGTCTCATGTATGTTATTTTGTGCACATGTCAAGATATCTATTTCAGGATGGGGTTGGTGAGTCGATATTAGGTGAATCTAGGTCCAAGATATTGGCAAGCAGATAAACATATACTCAAGTACTTACGGAGAACGTATTATATCCTTTTTTATTTCGGAGGAGATCTTATTCATATCGGGTATATTAATTCTGAATTCCAAACGTGTCAAGATTCAAGGAAACCAACATTGGGCTATATTTTTGTCTTAGACGATGGGTCTATAATGTGGAGAAGTGTCAACCAGAGCTAAATTGTTTACTCCACTATGGAGGCTAAATATGTCCCTACTTCTTCACCACCTTTAGACATACTAACATCTAGAGTGTGAATACTACAATTAAAAGGTCTGAAACTAGGCGGTGTCTACAAGTATATGAGTCAGGTTGTAATATAGTTTTTACAACGAAGTAGGTGAGTACTCCGTGGATCATACCCAAGGGAGGCAAACTACTAGATTAATTCTAATTAAAATGCAAATATATCTAATTAGTATTTTTAACATATTATATTACGATAAAACATAAAATAAAGAATTTTGGATTTTTATAAATAATGAAATAAAAATAACAAAAACTTAAATAAAAAAGGAGTTCGGAAAAGTAATTTATAGACTTAATCAATTCTAGGCATGGGTGATTAGCTCATTTTGGTGGCCATAATTAATTCTTATTTTGGGTTTCCACTCAATCAACTAGTCATTACACTAGCAGAATCTCTCGATCTTCCACTAAACTAATGAGTCAGTAAGAACTACTTATCTCTCGACCTCATAGTCCAAACCGGTTTGGGGCTAAGGTGTTCATGTATAGGCCATAACAATTTTTCGTTAGTTCCCACCTAAATGACTTCCTAGGATTATCAAGCCTAGGGTTTAAGTTCTTCCTCTCCCAAACAGCTGATCCACTAAGAAAACCCTACATATTAATATGCTACACCGAATTACGACAGATCACTTCTGAGGCTACAAAAGACACAATATGATTTTGAAAGTTCCATACAGATCTTGAAGTTGTTCCTGGCATGGAAAAAGCTATCACACCATATTGTGATTGTTCAAAAATGGTTTTCTTGCATAGTGGAAAATAAAAATTTTGAAAACTAATTCGATTTATGATATTAATAGAAATAAACCTAAACTGAAATTGTATCTTAGTTTTTTAATAGACGGATCTTTTTTGTTCTCAGATTTCATCCAAATGATCTTCTCTGCTATTCTTGTAACACAAATTTCTTCGAGTGTGAGCTCGAACAGTTCAAATCAAACACAAAACTAGTAAGAGTTTTCTTTTTCTTTTGAGATGAAAATGAAAATTCTCTTCTCAAATAGAAACTGGCAAAATCATTTGCAGAATTGTTATTCTGAAAAATATATATAATTCATAGAGAATAAAAGTCTCTCTATTTTTGGGTAGAATAGCAATATCTGAAGTTGCGTAAAAGCCCTATCGGTGGCATCTATTCATAGGTAGAGAAGCTAGAACCCTTGACCCACAAGTGCTTGTGAGCACAAAATTTTTTTTTTATGAAACAATTTAAAGAGCGGGTTTCAATTGCAAGCATCAAATGTCATTTGTGATATTTGTAGTCTCAATAGGACACTCGAGTATCCCAATGATTGAACTACAAGGATTATCAAGTGAGAAAATGTGCTTATCAAGTTAATTACAAGTTAAGAAATTTCTACTCTAGTCGAGATTGAAATTATTAGCACAAGTCGAAATAAAATTGTTTATAAACTAAAATTAAACTAACTAAGCCGAACTTTCTGCTTAATGTTTTAGATAATGTAAATGATTAAATGATAGTCGATTGATTAGTTGAGTGCTAATTAAACTAATGAACCTACACCAATTATATTGGTTGCCACTCTTAGGAATCTTCTCTCGGTCTCATCCTAGACTAAACGATACCCCCTAAGGTTACCTCTCAATCTCACCTTGGCATATAGATTACCTTTCGATCTCACTACTCGGCATGACTATATCGAAATATCTAAGGATAAGCTCTCTAATTGGTCTCGTTTATCTAGGTTTTCCTTTAGAGGTGTCAATTCTAACATTTTAAACATTTTGATATAATCAACCAATAAATCAATCAATAATAGACATTAACTTAATCTAACAAACAACCAATCAACCATCCAACAATTTAGTACATAATAAAGCTTAACACCCAAACCGACATTTCATCGAACATTTAATAAGCACAATATAGAGGTAAGTATAAGAAATTCTCATTTAGATGTTGAACCAATGACCCCCAAAAGCTTCATCCATCTTTATTTACAATGTTTTTTTACAAGAAATAAGAAAGAAAACTATAAGAATAAAATCTACTCTAAAATGAAAAGAAAAAAAAAAGAAAAGAAACACCCTAACCCTAACCTAAAACTAAGGAAAAGATGATAGAAAACAAAGCAAAATAGTCTTTCTCTTCATTTAGCCAAAAGTGGCTTTTAAAGACCAATTACAACCCTATTTTTATGACCAAAATAGCCTTGGACGTCTAATTGTTTATTGGTGCTTCGGTGTACAAAAATCACCCCTGATGTCAATTTTTGTCCTCGTGCGAATGGGGTATTGCGACACCCAAAGAAGGATATCGCGATATCCTCATCAGTCTACTCAAGGGGGTAACGCACATACCCGACCCGCTCTTCAATTCTGAGTCCTGGATGATGCAAATCCTGAATAACTGGCTAACACAAGTGAATTCTATTCTCAACTAATTAACAATACACAATAGTCTATACTAGCATATACATCTCTTAAATTTATTATTGTACAAGTTATTTAAGAGTTGACTGTCAATCTTGAAAATTTATAACTTGACTAAACCCCGAGGTGTGGCCTCTAAGAGTGCCGCTCTATACACATGTTACGACTATCCCCTATTTTTTACTAAAATTGACGATGTTTATCTAACAACCTATACCGGTCCTGTCGTTGAGCCCGAATATCAGGATGCCACACAACTGACACACATCATAAGCATTACAAATGGTCTCAATAGTAAGCAGACATCTTCGAATTTAGCTTTTAAACAATTACAAGTCATTCATATTCTAATCATCATTAAAACATGTTGAACATCCATCAAACGAACTTAAAACAAGAATTAAACATGCATTTAGACCACCAAACAAAAATTCAGAATTATTCATGTATGTATCGATACTGTAACACCCCTTACCCAGGATTATCACCTTACTCGAGCATGAGGCATTACCAATCAATATCACCATCATCTTTACATAATCGAACCACAAATTTTCATTCCAATTTAAAAAATTAATCAGAAAATATCATAGATCCCTTAAAGTGGGCCTACAAGGCCCAAAATAAGATTTGGGTGTAACCCCAGACCAAACCGAGAACTTAGAAAAATTTTGGAAAATTTGACCTAATACAGGGGCACGCCCGTGTGGGCAGGCCGTGTGGTCACACACGCCCGTGTCCCCTACCCGTGTTGAATTTTTGGAAAAATTATTTTTCATTTCAAACCTACAAGGGTTTTCACACAACTTAGCACACGCCCGTGTCCTTTGCCTGTGTCCACCACGCGGCCTCAACACGCCCGTGTGACCTCTCTATGTGAAAAACTGGGACATTCTGTTTATGACATCAGCATGCCATTTTGGTCACACGACCACGGTACACGCTCGTGTGACCAGGCCGTCTTACATCCCTAAACTCTAAAAATCCCATGCAAGGTTCACACGCCCTACACACATGGCCGTGGGGGTTGGCCGTGTTGCCCTAAATTAGGCTATTTTCAAAGCCATACTTTGCCCCAAAACACATGCTATCACTACTACTTTTAACACCACATAACGAACACATCTTTAGACATCTAAAAGACTCCATTTACTCATCCATTTCAAGTTAAACACACACAAACATACCAAGTACTTCATGAAATTCTTCGTAAGGATAGATAACAAAATATTATTCATCAATGGCTAAATCACTTAGCCTTTGATTCCAAAATAACTTATACCATGACAATTACCATAACATAACGAAACCAACTTAACACCAACAACCTCACTAAGTCCCTATACATGCCATAGTCTAAGAGTTTGTTCACTATACCAAAAGATAATGTCGATAGTGTGGGCGATCCTCTGACTCAATCTAATCTCGATTTGGTTTGACTGAATCTATAAAACAAGGGAAAAGAGAAAGGAGTAAGCTTCAAAAGCTTAGTAAGTCAATATGTAAATAATTAGCATTAAGATAAGATTTAGCCACACCAAGGATATCACTCATATACCAACTTACCACCCAAATCTTAGCAACTTTCCCATACAATTCATACACATTATTTTCACCTATTTAAGTCCACATGCATCCTCACAACCAGACGCGTTTTTCCACAATTTCATTTGCCCAAAGATTTCACCTGCACACACAAATCGAACTACCACACCAAGTCTCTTTAGTGAGCATTCCCGTTGAACATTTCGGATTAACATTTGATACTCAGTGGATTTTCCACTTATGATTCCCTCAACACATAAGCCCGGCTCTCAGGTACACATGGTAAAGATCACTTTATCATCCATGTGACCTAGCCATTTTTTCTCATAGCCCTCATGTGCACATGGTGAAGGTCACTTTACCACCCATATGACTTAGCTACATATGACATTGCTCTCATGTACACATGGTGAAGGTCACTTTATCACCCATGAGGCATAGTCATTAAGTCCTATAATTATCATTGCACATGGTGAAGATCACTTTATCACACATGTGGGTTAGCCATTGAGCTCCATAGCCTTCAGGTCTACATGGTGAAGATCACTTTATCACACATGTGACCAAACCATATTTTATCCGTATCACCTATTATTCCGAAGGTTCAATCGGGAACTCTCATTTCCAACACAACCAACATCATAGAAGATTTGCAATTCCAACATTTCATAATATTCATTAGAGTTATTAATGTACAAATAAAATAGACTCATTACTTACATATAAACTTACCTCGACAACAAAAAGCGAAAATTTGCAACTTAATCCAAGACCTTACCCTTGCCCCGGTCAAGGTTGATTCCTCGATCTTCTCGATCTATAATGACACATTTAACTCATTTAATACACACATTACTCAATTGGACACAAAATCATCCTATGAAAACTTTTACCATTTTATCCCTAACTTTGTAAATTTTTACATTTAAGTCCCTAGGCTCATAAATTGAAATGTATCAATTCCTTTGGTTACCCAAACCTAGCCGAATATCCATGGCCCCCAAAATAGCCCACATTTCTTACAAATTCATACTTTCACCCTTCAATTTTATTAACTTTACAATTTGGTCCTTTTTAGGGACTTTTATGAAAATTTTCCTAGTAATCATAATTTACCACACCTTAAACCTTCATATTCCACCATTAGACATCAAAATACTTGTATGTCATACATGGTCAAAATTTTAAACATCAACCATTGCTTAAAATAATGGTAGAAATAACTAGAGCAAGTTATGAGGATTCTAAAAATACGAAGAAAATTAAAAACGGGGCTCGATTGCACTTGCTATGAGCTTGAGAAGTTAAAGAAACCCTAGCTATGGTTTCCTACCATGTTCGGCCAAGAAAAAGAAATTATGGACACTTTTTGGCCTTATTTTTCCCTTTTTATTCTTTTATTAACCAAATGACCAAAATGCCCTTCATTAAAAACCTTTAGTATTCCACCATTCCTTCGGCATTTTTGTCCAAACTAAGTTAAAATAGTTTAATTACCATATAAGGACCTCTAATTTCAAAACTTAATTCAATCAAGTACTTTATGAAATAAAACCCATATTTTTCACCTATTGCAATTTAGTCCAACATACCAAATTGGACATGTAACCAATAAAATTCACACACCAAATTTTTACATATTTATCCAAACACCCAATAAATATCAAAACTAAATAGGAATAATATTTTAAACATCGGATTCATGGTTTCGAAACCACTTTTCTGTTTAGCCCCTAGTTCGGGCTGTTACAACTCTCCCCTTTAGAGATTTTCGTCCTCGAAAATCTTACCGGTAAATAGGTTTGGGTACTGTTTCCTCATAGCTTCCTCCGGTTCCCACGTAGCCTCTTCCACACCATGTTTTTGCCACAACACTTTTATCAAAGCTATACTCTTGTTTTTTAACTGTTAAACTCTCGAGCCAAAACCTTAATAAGCTCTTCTTCACAGGTCATATCTAACAGAATTTCAATATCCGTAGGTGAAATCACATGAGAGGGGTCTGAGCGATACCATCATAACATTGGTACATGAAACACATAATGTATTTTCTCTAATTCTGATAGTAAAGCTAGACGGTATGCCACTGGCCCTATTCTTTTCGTAATCTTGTACGGTCCAATGAAACGCGGACTTAACTTGCCTTTTCGGCCAAATATTAATATTTTCTTCCATGGCGACACTTTCAAAAATACTTTATCACCAACCTGAAATTCAATCTTTTTACTTTTCAAATCAGCATAAGACTTTTGCCTATCAGAAGCAGCCTTTAAATAGTCCCGAATTATATTCACTTTTTCCTCAGTCTCTTTAAGTAGATTAACACCATGAATCTGTTTCTCACTTAACTCAGTTCAATACAAAGGAGTTCAATAGTTTCGGCCATACAATGCCTCATAAGGCGCCATCTTTATACTTGACTGATAACTATTGTTGTAGGCACCACCAAAGGCAAATACTTTTCCCAACTACCCTCGAACTCTAGAACACAACATCGAAGCATATCTGCAAGAACTTGAATTACCCTCTCGGATTGGCCATCTGTCTGTGGGTGAAATGCGATACTAAAGTTTAGCTTGGTACCTAATGCCTCTTGCACCTTTTTCCAAAAGCTCGAGGTGAACCTCGGATCTCTATCCGAGATGATAGACATAGGTACTCCGTGTAACCTCACAATTTTAGCAACATATAATTCAACCAATTTCTCAAGTGAGTAATCAACACGTACCGGTATGAAATGAGCTAACTTTGTCAATCTGTCCACAATAACCCACACAACATCTTTCTTTTTCGATGTCAAGGGCAGTCCTATCACAAAATCCATGGTAATCCTATCCCACTTCCACTCGGGAATCATTACTGGCTGAAGTAAACTCGAAGGTACCTGATGCTCTACCTTTACCTGTTGGCAGATCAGACACTTTGTTACAAATTCTAATATGTCCTTTTTCATGCTCGGCTAACAATATAATTTCTTCAAGTCATTATACATTTTTGTGCTACCAGGATGTACTGATAAACAACTACTATGTGCCTCAAGCAAAATTTCCCTAATCAATTCCTCATATTTCGGAACACAAATCCTATAATGAAACATCAAGCATCCATCCGAACCAATTCGAAAATCAGAGTTACCATCCGTCTCACACTGAACCCTCTTGGCTTGTAACCCGTCACTATTTCTTTGAGCTTCACAAATCCGTTGTAGAAACAATGGCTTAGCCCTTAACTCGGCTAATATGGAACTGTCATCCAACAATGTCATACTCGTACCCATAACTCTCAAAGCAAACAAAGACTTCCTGCTCAAAGTATCTGCAACCACTGTAATGCCCCGATTTTGGGCCTAGAAGTATTGGGCCTTGAGCAAGGGATCAGTTAGGAGACGGCTCATAAGTATTTAACTGTGCAAGGAAATGACACAATTAAATGTCTACTCTACTGTTGAAGGGCCATTTATTAAGTTCTGAGTTTGAGCTTTGAGGTGGAGAAATTTTAGTTTAAGTACTAAAAGAACCCTAACTTCGAGTAGCATGGCTTTTAAATAAATGGAGAAGAAATAGGACACAAAGGAGGTTGTGGTGTAGTGGCTAAGTAGCGCCACTTAGGGAGTAGGAAGATGGCGTCAATAGCTGGCAAAGGGATGCTATGCTCGAGTGCTAGCATGGTAATATTTGGGGATTTAATTTTTATGCTTGGATGCTTAGTAGTGGCGATGGAGTTAAACTCCTGAAGGAGGTGTCCATATGAGAAATTCAAGGAGGAGATCATATGGATAATTTGGTGGAAAATTAGGAGATTGGGATAAAGAGGATTTGGAGGCGAATAGGCAATTGGGGAAGGCAATTTCGGGTATATTAGTGTTATGGCAAATTCTCTTGTCATTCTTTCGGCATTTTTTTTCTCTTTTGGTTTCGGTTTACTTTCATGAAACTAGGTAGTAACTGATTTCTTTTTGTTCGTGATTTATTTGTTCTCCTTCAAAGAGCTGAATATAGAATCTACCCTTTCGGGTTTTAGCCATTCTAAACCCCTTTCTCTTAAAGTACTTAGAAGCCGAAACCCTTTTTTCAGTAAGTGTCGACTTCTTCTTCTTCTTTCTGTCATGTGCCGATTCTTCTCTTTTCCTTCTCAACAAATTATTTTCTTTTCTTTGTTTGATTTCCTTGTGCCAAACATCTCCTTTCATCACCAGACTCTAAAGCCGAAAACACTTTCGCTAAATCCCTTCTATGTTGCCACTATTTTCTTCAACTTTGGCTTACTGATTCTTAGGGATCGATATTGAATCTTTGTTCTCTAGATTTCTGCCGAATTACTCCTTATGCGTTGCGGGTTTTGGGTAAGTATCTCATCTTTATTTTGGATTGGTTGATGGCCGAATGATCTTAGATGATGTGTGGGTGACTTAAGATGGATGCAAATCACTTATGATTCAATCTTTAATGGTTAAATTAATTCAGATCTAGGAAATAATCGCGGTTAGTGATTAAGTAAGGGCTATTAGGACTTGTCACTCAAGGTAAGGCAAATGGTAAGATTTCGATTTTTCGGTAAGGATATTTATTAGGCATATGATTAATTGGGGAACGATATTGTTTCTAGGTTCATGGCTAAGAAGATCGTAGCACATTTGTTATCCGGTGTGTACATACACTTCACACACACAATAGAACGACAAATCTCGAAATGCCAAAAAGCCGAAAGTTTGGCTACGGTAGTCGTACAAGTCCATGAACACTCGTACGAGGGTAATCGATGCGTTATCAAAGACCCCATGAGCGATCTCATGGACTTGGATCACGTTTTGGCCAACTGGACTAGAATGAGCCAAATGGGCCCGACGGGATCGCTGGCCCAAATAAGCGAAAATTGGTAGATTGGTAATAAGTGATGGGCTGATTAAGTTGGTTGTATGGCTTGGAATAGATTTGGGCTATATAACTGTGACTAGGCCTAATGGGCCATATAAATGTGATTGGGCCTGATGGGCTATATGAATGTATAAAAGCATGTAAACTTGCTAGGGTTTTATAATGGACTTTTAGGCCTAGCCTCTAATGAATCCTTAAGCAGCATAAAACTTAATTAATTTATCAAGTACGTCTGTGGACAAGTCATAAGGTTAGAGTGTGGCAATGGGCATATGCATGTCTAGGATTGGATCTAGGGAGAGCTTGGTACTTAAGCGGTCTTAATGACCCACCTCTTCTTCTCTGGAATCCTACCTGGTGTATAGTGTCTGTTCACTTTAGCCAATGAGGACTTGTTGACGGGCCAAAGTTCGTAATTAAGACCCATACGTTAGTAAATTACTGAAATACCCCTGTAGGGTAGAATTACTGATCTATCCCTGTGTGTTATAAGTATGACTTATGTATATGCTATATGTTGCACTCATGTGTTATTATGTTGCATATGGGTGGGAATTATATTGGAGGAAGTGTTATATGAGGATCGCATAGTCGCTTGGCGATCGTGGATCCAACAAAGGCTTTTAAGCCCAATATATGATCAACAGCTTTGCTGCAACGTTAGGTCGTACCGCAACCGGCGCTACCATTGATGTGTATCAGATGGGTGGGTCGATATAGTTATCCCTACAGGATGTGTTTCGGTTGGACAGAGATGATGTGTATCGGTTGGATGGGGTGGGCATTACATTATTGCATACATGATTGCTCTAGATTTTGTACTACTATTGTATTGGGCTCAGGCCTAAGATGACTTGTGTTGCATGATATATTTATTGTTGCTGAGGGTTGTACACACTGAGTTTCAAAACTCACTCCCTCTTTTATTTTTCTCAAGTGAACCTCAGTATGCGATTCGATGGATGGAGGGACTCGGAGGTGGCCAACTAGCAAGACAATTTAGACTTGTTTCCTTTTTCATTATTAAAAGTTCTAGTATTTTAATTATTTAAGTCCGGATTGTAATAAGGCCTTTTCCCTGGTTATTATTTCATCATTGGTTACAAACCTTTATATATATTTGAATTAGAATGTGGATTAGTTATTTCAACCACCTTTCAAGTTTTTCTAAGATCAGTTATTGTTTTTTTAAAAGCTTCTGTAGTTAAAGAGAATTTTTCCAAAGTAACTATTAACATGTAACCAAGCAATAACTTTTGAATACACTTCGTTCTAGAGACAAATATAAACTGGGATTTTACTTGAAATTTCTTTTAGAAGGTTTTTCAATGAAAATAAGTTTTTTGGTAAAACACTTCAATGTGACACGCTGGATTCGGCCTTAACTCTGGGCTTGGTTTGGGGTGTTGCAACCACATTTACCTTTTTGGGATGATACTCAATTACTAGCTCATAATCCTTTAACAATTCAAGCCACCTCCATTGCCTCAAATTCAATTCCTTTTGGATCATCAAGTATTTCAAACTTTTATGGTCGGTAAAAATTATGACATTTCTTACTATACAAATAATGGCGCCAAATCTTCAAAGAAAAGACGATAGCGGCCAACTCTATATCATGTGTAAGGTAGTAACTTTCATGCAGTTTTAATTGCCTCGAAGCATAGGCCACCACTTTTCCCTCTTACTAAGTACACATCCAAGGCCATTTAGTGACGCATCACTAAAAATCACAAACTCCTTTCCCGACTAAGGTTGCACTAGCACTGGTGCCTCAGTCAATTTAGCTTTCAACCAATCGAAACTTTGTTGACATCTTTCAGTCCATTCAAATTTTACATCCTTTTACAGCAGCTTGGTCATAGAAGAAGCAATAATCAAAAAACCCTCGACAAATCGTCTATAATATCCAGCTAAACCTAGAAAGCTTCTAACCTCGGTTACATTCTTCGGTGGCTTCTAATCAACAATTGTCAAAATCTTGCTTTTATCATCCAGAATACCATCACCCGAGACTATGTGTCCTAAAAATCCAGCTTTATGTAGCCAAAACTCAATCTTCCTAAATTTAGCAAATAACTTCTCTTTTTTCAAAGTCTGCACTACTGTCCTCAAATGCTCAGCATGTTCTGACTCATTCCGAGAATAGATCAATACATTGTCTATAAATACTACTACAAACTTGTCCAAATATTACCGAAAAATTCGGTTCATCAAATCCATAAACATAGCCGCGCATTAGTCAAACCAAAAGGCATAACAAGAAATTCATAATGGCCGTACCTCATTCTAAAAGCAGTCTTCGGCACATCAGATTCTTTAACCCACAGCTGGTAATAGTGAGATCTCAAATCAATTTTAGAGAACATCGTTGCTCCCTTTAATTGGTCAAATAAATCACCATTTCTCGGAAATGGATACTTGTTCTTGATAGTCACCTTGTTAAGCTGTCTATAATCAATACAAAGCCTCATCGACCTATCCTTCTTCTTTACGAACAATACAGGTGCACCCCAAGGAGAGAAACTCAGCCTGACAAATCCCTTTTCTGTTAACTCTTGCAACTGAGTCTTTAACTCTCTCAATTCTGTCAGAGCCTTCTTATATGGAGTAATGGAAATAGGTGCAGTCCCAGGTAACAAATCAATAGCAAACTCAATTTCTCTAATAGGGGGTAACCCAGATAACTCTTCCGGAAACACGTCTGGAAATTTACAAACTATAGGCACAGATTCAAGTCTCAATTCTGACACCTCAGTATTCAACACATATGCTAGATAAGCCTCACACTCTTTTCTCATACATTGCCGAACAGACATGCAAGAAATTACCACTGGCATTTTAATCAACTCATCTATTCCTACCCATAGAATTTCACCACTTTCACATTTTAGCTCAAGAGTTTTCTGTCTACAATTTACCTTAACATCATGTAATGTCAACCAATCCATGCCCAAAATAATCAAACGCGTCAAATGGCAACAACATCAGATTAGCCAGAAAATAGTAAGCCTGAATCATCAAAGGACAATTCCTGCAAACCTTATCTACCAATACAAAGTTGTCTAATGGGTTTGACACCTTAATAAAAATTTCAGTCAACTCAACAGGCAATGTCATACTAAGCACCAATTTTTCACAAATATAAGAATGAGTGGAACCTGGGTCTATCAATGCAATAACATCAATATTATAAAGTGAGAATGTATCGATAATCACGTCAAGAGGTGATGCCTCTTCACGAGCTCGCATAGCATAAGCTCTACTAGGTGTTCTTGTCTCGAATCTCACCGTAGTATCTTTCACTGTACCCTTACTACCGGTTCCACCTTCGACGTTCCTTAGTGGTCTACCCTTGCTAATAGTGTGACTTGATCTAACACCTTGAAATTTCTCATCTCCCGCTCCCTCAGAGCAATCTTTAATAAGATGATGATTAGAACCACACCTGAAACTAGCCGGGTTAGGTCACCAGCACTTATCGGTGTGTCGTCTGCCACAACTCTGACACTCAGGTCTTTTAGTCTTCACGTTACCCACACTAGCCATCGATGTAGCCTAGGTTTTAAAACCTGAATATGCTCTACCCCGATCTTGGTGTGACTGTCCAGCTGAAACTATCATTTTAGGATTCCCTTCCTTAGACGTCTTTGATGAAAATTGGAAGGACATACTCATCGGCCTCTTTTGAGCATCTCGAGCTTTTATAATTGCTTTTCTCTTCTCTTTATTTAGCTCCTCGGCTTTGCATGCTCTATCAACTAACACAACAAATTCTTTTAGTTCTAGGATTCCCACTAGCACTTTGATATCCTCATTGAGCCCATCCTCAAACCTTCTACACAACATCGCCTCGGTAGAAACACATTCTTGTGCATATTAACTAAGTCTAACCAATTCACGTTCATACTCAGCCACAGTCATCTAACCTTGTTTCAACTCGAGGAACTCTTTCCATTTTTGATCCATAAACCTCTAACTTATATACTTTTTGCGAAATTCTTCCAAAAAGAATGTAACACCCCAAACTCAGCCCAGACGTTATGGCCAAATCTGGTGTGTCACATCACCTAAAACTAACCATGTTACCTAGTTACTAAGATTAGAGTGAGCTTTGCAAAACTAATTTTATAGTCTTAAGAAAAATTCCCGGTTTATTGGTAGACGTCCTATTCAATACTAGTTATTAAGAGGTTTATTATAAAACTTAGCTTTGTTACTCGATTGAACTGTGTGACTCGTTTTGAAAATGTTTGATTAATTTTGAAAAACTCGCGCAGCCATATTCAAAATATTTTAAGCAATGTAAGTATAAGTAATTAAAACCCAAAATAAAATAATTAGAGCGACCTTATTACAATAAAAAATTAGAATAAAAATAATTTAAAATAATAGAAATAAAATAAAATAAAACTTAATTATGTAATTGCAGTCCATGAGGCCACTCTGAATCCCTCTCAGCTCCAAGTCCACCAGTGTAGGGCTCACTTGCATGGATGGAATTAAAATGGGTGAGTTTGGAAACTCAGTGTGTAAGGAAGCCCATCTAGAGCCCAAATCAGCTCAAGCCCACTGGGCTTAAGCCCTATCCAGTCTCAGTAATTATTGGGCCACAGCCCTATTCATATATAGTAATCTGGGCCTTAGCCCTTCTCAGATAACAGTACGTAGGCCCATTACAGTAATAGAAAAAAATATTAATCATGAATGCAAGCCCAAACCCAACCTAAATCCAACCGCTACACTCCACCCGTACCAGGCCTACACTCCATGTGGGGAATAACTCAACCCATCCAGCCCTACACTTCACAGTTGGAGCATAGCTACTCAGATAACAGTAAATTGAGGCAAAGCCTCCAGTACGTGGTCAAGCCACTATTAGTACTTCCTCCATCAATATCCTAGTCCCATGCAACAGATATTCATGAGATGGTATGCAGTAAACAGTAATAGTAGAACATGCATTTTGGTCAAACTTAGCCCTAGGGGTATAACGGTCATTTTGTACCTAGGGGTAAAATATAATTTCTCGCCCCTAAGGGTATTTCAGTAATTTTATCAGTTTTAAGGGTTATTGCATATTTCAATCTTCAGTAGTCTAACTTTCATCTCAGTAGTCAACTTAGCCCATTTTAGCAGTCTTTAGTTACTGGGCCCTAAAATCCCTAATGGGCCCTACAGTGACATTTAGCTAATTTAGCCCATTTAGTCCAAGTTTTACGATTGATTTACCAGTTTTAGCAGTTTTGAACCTACAGTCTATCAGTACACATTTATTGCCTATTTTTACCCGTATGGGCCCGTAAGCCCATTAGGCCCACCTTCAGCCCATCGATGCCCAACTTACCGAAGTGCACGGAATTACACACTCATCCATCTTACCACTTGCGATTACAGATCTAATGGTTTCCAATTGACTTACGAGTGCTCGCATGCTCGTAAGCCCACGAAATGCCAGAATTCTGGTATTTCGGCTTTTCAGCTTTTGCCAATTTGAACTATAAGAGGGTGTTCGATACACACCTGATTTACGACAACTGCCAACGAAATCTCCCACGATATCCTACAATTGGTCACTAAACACATCAGATCCAAAATACCATGACAACAATCATAAGCTTACTTACCATAATCGGCCATCAACACCTAAGGCCCTTGAGATCTTACCTTTGCTGAAACTAGTGACTAGATCTAGATCTGGTCGTTCCACTTGTCCAAGCCCTCGATCAGTAGCCTTTAGATCATGCTAACACCAAAATAAATCGATTGTTAATAACCCTTAGAGCCTAAGCCCCAATCGACAGCTTCCCTAAGCCTCTAGGGATTTCAGCTTTTTTAAATCCCGAAATAAAGAATAGATCTAAGATATCGAGTACTTACCACAGGTTCTCTCAATCCAAATGATTCCACTTCCGTTTGTACTCAGATCTAATGTAGGTCTAACCTCTAAAAACTAGCAAAGGTCGAGTCTTAGGGATCTAAGGATTTGGCTACTAAGTCCCTAAAAATAAGGTGTTTTCAGCTTTTGAAGTGATGAAAGAAAAGATGATTTGAGACAATGGTTGGAAAGGTGTTTGTCAACAGAGCCTAAGGGTTTGGAGCGTATGAAATTCGGCTACAAGTGAGGAAAAAGTAAAGAGGATTTGGCTATAGGCCAATCAGCACAGGAAGTAACCTTTCGGGATTTTGGCTTTTAGTAGCCAATGAGTTTGAGAAGAAAAGAATGGCAACTTAGGTTTTTGAAGAAAAGAAAATGAAGAACGAGTGAGGAGGAGAGGTGGTTTCGGCTAGAGAAGAAAAGAGAATAGAAGAAGAGAGGAGAAGAAAATAATAGGCAAACGGCACAAGAGGAGAACTTTCCTTACTTTTTGGTTTTTTGGTAAACTAAGAGGAGAATAGAACAAAAGTGAAGACCCCAGGTGGCTAACCCTAATTCGGCAAGACAGAAAAAGAAATTATAACTAACCTTAATGGCTACTCAAGCAAACGGCACAACCTTCCTAAAGCCCTAGTCAAATTCTACTTGAGCTCTATCACATGCTCGGCACATGCACACAAAAAAAAAAGTATCACCTGCTTACCTTGTGACTAGAACTCTGGCCCTTAAACCCAGTCCACACGCCACTTTTTTAGGAGCTTAGTGGTGCCACCTTACCACTTTGCCAAGGCCCTCTTTGTGCCTTAATTTGCTAACTTTTCCTTGAAGGCCCATTTAACCAAGTCCCTTTCACTTAAAAACCAAAGTTGATATTTCTGCCGGGTTTTAACTTAGGCTTGGGCCTCCTAAAGGCCCACTAACATCCTTAAACATAATTTCAGTAACCAAATACCAAAATTTCAAGATTTCAACAAAAATCACAAAAACCCAAAAAATCCCAAAAACCAGGGCGTTACAAAGAAATCCCGTGTCACTTTCTCCCTCAGAACCACAGATATTAATGTCTTCCACCAATGATAAGTCGAATCTTTCAACAAGGACACAGCACATTTTAGACATTCCTCAGGTGTATGAGACAATTCTTCAAATACTTTGATGGAATTTTCGAGCCAAAACTCCGCTCTCTCTGGATCATCATCCAGACTAGCTCTAAACTTCAGCTCTTTGTTTTCGAATTTTATACACTGGAGGTGTTGCCAGCCTTACTATATCAACACCCTGTGGTGCTACGAGAACTATTTGTGGTATAGGCGGGGGAGGAGGGGGTTGAGCATTAGGATTCGCTCTAATGAAATCAGTGTACCAATCATTCATCATTCGGAGAAAGGTATCCCGAGCCTCTTCTCTTTGACTCATAGCCTAATTTCTACTTTTTACTACTGCAGTCCTTTATGCGGGAGCTGATGCATTATTCATAGCATCATCAGCCGCAGCTCATTCAGGATCCATTACTATATAAAACCAAAACACAGTTTAGAAAAGTCAAGAGTCACCACACTATCACAATATATCGATGGCATGTATAGCTAGCCTTATCAACCATGCTACAGTAGTCCAAGGGCTGACTAAACCTGGCTTTGATACCACTAAATGTAACACCCCTTACCCTGGATTATCACCTTACCTGAGCTCAAAGCATTACCGATCAATATCACCATCATCTTTACATAATCGAGCCACAAATTTTCGTTCCAACTTAAAAACTTAATCATAAAATATCATACATCCCTTAAAGTGGGCCTACGAGGCCCAAAACAAGATTTGGGGGTAACCCGAGACCAAACCGAGAACTTAGAAAAATTTTGGAAATTTTGACCTAATATAGGGCACACACCCGTGTGAAACAGGGGCATGCCCGTGTGGGCAAGCCGTGTGGTCAGACACGCCCGTGTCCCCTACCCGTGTTGAATTTTTGGAAAAATTATTTTTCATTTCGAACCTACAGGGGTTTTCACACAGCTGAGCACACGCTTGTGTCCTTTGCCTGTGTCCACCACACGGCCTCGACATGCCTGTGTGACCTCCCCGTGTGAAAAATTGGGACATTCTGTTTATGACGTCAACATGCTATTTTGGTCACATGGCCATGGGACACGCCCATGTGACCAGGCCGTCTGACGTCCCTAAACTCCAAAAATCCCATGCAAGGTTCACACGACCTACACACATGGTCGTGCGGGCTGGCCGTGTGGCCCTCAGTTAGGCTATTTTCAAAGCCATACTTTGCCCCAAAACACATGCTATCACTACTACTACTTTTAACACCACATAATGAACACATCTTTAGTCATCTAAAAGACTCCATTTACTCATCCATTTCAAGTTAAGCACACGCAAATATACCAAGTACTTCATGAAATTTTTCAGAAGGATAGATAACAAAATATTATTCATCAATGGCTAAATCACTTAGCCTTTAATTCCAAAAGTACTTATACCATGACAATTACAATAACGTAACAAAACCAACTTAACAACAACAACCTCACTAAGTCCCTATACATGCCATAGTCTAAGAGTTTGTTCACTATACCAAAAGAGAATGTCGATAGTGTGGGTGATCCTCCGACTCGATTCGATCCCGAGCTGGCTTGGCTGAATTTATAAAACAAGGGAAAAGAGAAAGGAGTAAGCTTCAAAACCTTAGTAAATCTATATGTAAATAATTAGCATTAAGATAAGATTTAGCCACACCAAGGATATTACTCATATACCAACTTACCACCCAAATCTTACCAACTTTCCCATACAATTCATACACATTATTTTCACCTATTTAAGAGCACTTGCATCCTAACAACCACATCCATTTTTCCACAATTTCGTTTGCCCAAAGATTTCACATGCACACACATATTGAACTACCACACCAAGTCTTTTTAGTGAGCATTCCCGTTGAACTTTTCGGATTAACATTTGATACTCGATGGATTTTCCACTCATGATTCCATCAAAACATAAGCCCGACTCTCGGTTACCAATGGTGAAGATCACTTTATCATCCATGTGACCTAGCCATTTGTTCTCGTAGCCCTCGTGTGCACATGGTGAAGGTCACTTTATCACCCGTGTGACTTAGCTACATATGTCATTGCTCTCATGTACACATGGTAAAGGTCACTTTATCACCCATGAGGCATAGTCATTAAGTCCTATAATTATCATTGCACATGGTGAAGGTCACTTTATCACACATGTGGCTTAGCCATTAAGCTTCATAGCCCTCGGGTCTACATGGTGAAGATCACTTTATAACACATGTGACCAAACCATATTTTATCCGTATCACCCGTTATTCCAAAGGTTCAATCGGGAACTCTCATTTCCAACACAACCAACATCATAGAAGATTTGCAATACCAACATTTCATAATATTCATTAGATTTATTAATGTACAAATAAAATGGAGTAATTACTTACATATAAACTTACCTCGACAATAAAAAGCGATAATTTGCAACTTAATCCGAGACCTTGCCCTTGCCCCGATCAAGGTTGATTCCTCGATCTTCTTCATCTATAATGACACATTTAACTCATTTAATACACACATTACTCAACTGGACACAAAATCATCTTATGAAAACTTTCACCATTTTACCCCTGACTTTGTAAATTTTTACAACTAAGTCCCTAGTCTAGTAAATTTAAATGTATCAATTCCTTTGGTTACCCAAACCTAGCCGAATATCCATGAAACCCAAAATAGCCCACATTTCTTACAAATTCATACTTTCACCCTTCAATTTTAATAACTTTACAATTTGGTCCTTTTTAAGGACTTTCATGGAAAATCACCTAGTAATCATAATTTACCATACCCTAAACCTTCATATTCCACCATTAGACATCAAAATACTTGATTGTCATAAGTGGGTAAAATTTTAAACATCAACCCTAGCTTAAAATAATGGTAGAAATAGCTAGAGTAGGTTACAAGGATTCTAAAAATACGTAAAAAAATAAATATGGGATCGATTGCACTTACTTTGAGCTTGAGAAGTGGAAGAAACCCTAGCTATGGTTTCTTACCATGTTCAGCCAAGAAGAATAAATTATGGACACTTTTTGGCCTTATTTTTCCCTTTTTTATTTTTTATTAACCAAATGACCAAAATGCACTTCATTAAAAACCTTTAGTATTCCACCCTTCCTTGGGCATTTTTGTCCAAACTAAGTTAAAATGGTTTAATTACCATATAAAGACCTCTAATTTCAAAACCTAATTTAATCAAGTGTTTTATGAAATAAAACCCATTTTTTTCACCTATTGCAACTTAGTCCAACATACCAAATTGGACATGTAACCAATAAAATTCACACACCAAATTTTCACATATTTATCCAAACACCAGAAAAATCAAAACTAAATCAGAATAATATTTTAAACCTCAGATTCATGGTTTCGAAACCATTTTTCCGTTTAGCCCCTAGTTCGGGCTATTATAGATACTGAATCAAAGGTATCGGTATTTCTTCCAACTGGTATCGATACTACTCGGAAAATTGATACCAAAACAACAATTTGTTTCTCGCTTAAAATCAAAATCTTAAAATTTATAATTTATCGGTACCTTTTATAAAGTATGGATTATTCTACCCCGAGTATTATACTCGTGATATGATATCGATACCAAATTACGTTATTAACTTCTTACACTTTTAAAAGTCATGGAGGTATCATTTTTAAAACACAAATTGATGCAATGTCACTCGTTAGACGAATCAAGTTGCTTGTGTTCCCGATCGTAAAATTAAGTAGTATTCAGTCTAGTTTAAAGTAAGGCTGAAATTGGACAAAGTTATGTTTAGCAGGGGGTTGTTTGGCTAGTATAGAGGATGGACGGATGAAGGATAGGCTTAAAAGCTGAAGAATGAACCAATATTAAGGAAATATAAACCAATACTTATAAAACCTCTTAAAGTGGAGATGAAATGGATAGATTGAAAATCGTGACACTCTATCTATAAGAGATAGGAGCCATGTAACAGCCCGGTTTGGACCCTAATCAGAATAGTGGTTTCAGGACCACATATCCAAGTCAAAAAATATTTTAATATTATTTTCTGTGTCCATGATATATGAATTGACATTTGTGAAATTTCTGTGAATTACTTTGTCCATTTGAGTGCTTAATTTTGATAAAAGGACCTAATCTCAGAGGATGTAAAGTTTGTTTTCTACTTGTTAAAGCATTAAATTGCTATGTCTTTATTTATATGAGGTCTTTATATTGTGATTATACCATAGAATGGTTAAGTGGTCATAAATGACCTTGAAATATGTATTTGTATATGTGTATTAATATGGACATTTTAGTAATTGGTTAATAAATGTTTATTAAAGAAACAAAAACATGAAAATAGGCCATATTATGTTTCATTATAGCTGAAAATACAAAAAAAAAAAAGAAAAGGAAAAAGAATTCTAGGGTTCGGCTAGCAAATTACTTGATTAAACTATGTTTATGTTTCGGTTTTTGATTATTTTTATGTTTTTGTGATCGTTGCTCAGCATTCTATAAAGCCCATGTCTCAATTTCTATTTTTGATGAAGATTATGAAATGTTCCATTGATGAAATTAGAAGCTTTGTGATGATTTTGAATGAATTATGAAAGATAGGTGTTTGATAAACATGTCTTGTCTTTGAATTTTTGATGAAATTGAGCTATTTGGGCTAAATTGTGAAAACGATCTTTTGGAGGACTAATTTGTGAAATAAATGTTATTTATAGGCTTAGATGAAAGCCATGAAAATTCAGCTAGGCTATTTTGTGATAAGATTATGCATATTTGTGATTTTGTGAAAAATGGATTAAATTGTCAAAGTGTGAAAATGTGAGGGCTAATTTGCATGTTTCCCTAAATATGTGTCCATGGATTGATTTGAATGAGATGAATGATTGAATGGCTAAATTTGAATTGATTTAGATCAAAATCAACAGAAAACGGACTTAGAACTGGGAAAATCTAAAGTGGTCGAGTAATCGTTTCCATCTGTCTGAATCCATGCGAGGTAATTCAATATGCATATAAATGTATTATGGATTGAAATATATTTTATGATGTATATAAATGCTATGGAATGGTCACAAGAGTCAATTGAATGAAATCTGATATAATTTCAATAAATCAATAATCTTCGAAAAAGCTTTGTATGCACCAAAGGACTTTGAGTTATGAATTCGTATAAGACTACGTATGGGTCGTTGGCATCGATCTGAGATATCGTGTAAGACCATGTCTAGGACACATGCATTGATTTGAGATTACATGTAAAACTATGTCTAAGACACTGGCATCATATATGATTCATGTAAGACCCTGTTTGGGACAGTAGCATCGATATTTAGTTACATGTAAGACCACGTCTAAGACATTGGCATTGTACAAGACTTACGAGTAACCGTGTTGGTTTCGAGTGGTTCAGAGAGAAATTCTTAGAAGTGTTTGAGAATGAAATTTCTAAATGCTTTAGGTACGTTTGAATCGTACTATATCTTTGAGAATGAATGATATGTAAATGTGATATGTATAAGTTCATAAAAATGGCTTAGGCCATATGCACTTTTGAATTGGAAATATGTGATATATGAAGCAAATTAGGTATAGAATGGTTGATGAAGGACCTATAAAGAATGGTTATGATTCTTATGAAAATAAATTGAATTTAATATGTTTCTGTAATTGAATTTATTTGTATTTGGCTTACTAAGCTCTTTGTAGCTTACTTTGTGTGTCTTTGCTTTGTTTTATAGATATCATTGCTACTCAAAGCTCAGGATCGTCAAGGATCATCACCACACTATTGAACTTGATTTTGGTACCCTATGAATGTGTAAATATTAAGTTATGGCATGTATAGGCTAAAAGTCTATGATATATGTTTTGAGTTGTAAATGAGTTATGCCATGTGATATGGCTAACATATGGATGAAGTATGCTTAAGTTGATATATGTATTGCTATGCAATTGTTATGTTTTAAGTTGCATATTTGTGTAATTAGTATGGTTTGATATGATTTCAAAGGTGATGTGAATGTTTTATGAACCATATAGTTTGGAAATGTTTTAGCTTGTGATGTGGATGGGTTTAGTATGAAAATATGCATGAAATGGTTGGTTATATTGATGAATGTTTTGGTTGTGATTTGGATGAGACATGGTTGCATAAAATGCTTTTCTTTTGGCTTGTAGAAATGACCTAAATAGGGTGGGAAAGTTGGCTTTTCAAATGGCCTATTTTGTGTCACACAATCAGAGCACACAGGCGTATGTCTCGACCGTACGTCCCCTGTTTTGTAGCTAAAATGGTCAGTATGGCACACGGACTAGACACACGGGCGTTTCTGGTGATCGTGTGGCCATCTCAGGTTTTCACACGAGCTGGACACATGGGCATGTCTAGTGGTCGTGTGACCCTAGTCAGTTTTGAACAAGGGCTAGAGTAAAATGTGAGGCAAGGTCGCGTGGGATGTGAGTCACGATCGTGGGAGGTACATGGCCTAGCCACACGAGCGTGTGACCTCTACAACTTTGAAAAATGATTAAGTTTTAAAAAATTTTCTAAGTGTTTGGTTTAGTCCTGACTTTCTTCTAATGTATGTTTAAGGTCTCGGAGACCTTTATAAGGGACTCAATGATGACGTATGTTTATGATATGATGTTTGTGAATGTGAAATGTCTGTAACAGTCCAGTAATGCTTCTAACCTTAGTCCGATGACGGATACGGGTTAGGGGTGTTACAAGCCAAATGGTATAGGTTGAACGCCACACTCTTTAAAGTGATAAGTTCACAAAAGGAATCAAATTGATGCCACTAGACTAGTTAGATAAGTCAATTTGAGTCACAAAAGAACAAAAAGAGTTGAATAACTCACAAATAGATTTAAAATTCATTCAAGGTTCAAAAGTCTGAAATACAAGATGTAAGCTTAGTATTTATTGGTTGTACAAAGGTCTAGCTAAATGGACTAACTTCAATAAGCTTAATTGAGCTAAATGGCCATTGAACTATCCAGGAAGGCTCTTGAAGACTCCTAGGCATAGATGATGCCAACAACCATGTCAATTTCACTTCCCAAACAGCCAAAACATGTAGACTTCAATTTGAGTTGATTCTTCAAGTAGTTGATCAGTTTTTTAAGGTGTGAACATGGGTTGATGCCTCTTCCTTTTAATGCTGCTTAGGGTACATAAATAGCCTTCAAGTGTGAAAACCAAAAATTGGATCGTCACTTGGTGTGAACTTAGCAACCAAGTGATTGGACTAATGTGAAAGCACTTATGTACATTGCATTCCATGAAAGGTTGATTGGAAGAGGGCAACCAACAGCTCCCCCATGCATGCATGTCCAAATGCATGTTCCCCTCCTTAAATGCCGTCCCTTGAACACCCTATAAGACACATTAAACTCCGTTTAAACACAATTTAATTTGTTTGAACTAAAGACATGTATTAAAGACGTCTAAACTAGGACATATTTAAAACATATATTTAAGATGTCCTAAACTATGACATAATTAGAAACCTTTATTAAAGATGTTCAGATTGTGACATAATTAATTAAAAACCTTTATTAAAGATGTTCAGATTATCACATAATTAAAACTCATATTAATGATGTTCAAATTATGACATAATTAAAGACTTAACTAATTTAACTCAATGACTAGAACCAAATTTAATTCTTTATTCCAACAAATAAATTCACAAGCTGAAGAAAGCTAAAGTTGAACTTGAAGCAAGTTGCATGGCACGCATGGAGTGCATGACCATGATTGATCAATGAACACCGCAACGAATTCACCCCAAATTCGATCAATAAGGCCTGCAATAGCTTCCTTGAACCTCTTAGGTCGAGCATGAGTAATCAGCCCCGTTGGTAGCTCCATGCGTTCTTCAGCAGGTTTGGTTAAGTCTTGGATCATGATTGCATCACAAATATTGATAGCTTTCCTTCAAAACAAAAAATTAATGGTGTTTTGGGTGTTTTTCTTGAAGTTCTATGGAGATTTATAGCTTAGGGAATGATAGAAATCTAAGGAATTGAGTTTAGCAATCAAAATTGAATGAGAGGAGCTTCGAATGTAATAGACGGTAAAACAAAAATATGGAGAAAAAACTAACGTGAGTTTTATAAAGATGAAAGGGGGAAATAGGGTGAAAATTAAAATTTGGTTTAATTTCCTTTTAAAAACTCATAATTTAGTCTCTTTTACAAATCAATCCTTATTTCAAAATTGAAAGTTTTTTTTAACATTATTTTCAAAAATTGATTTGATTTTTAGAATGCATAGACAAAAACATTTCTAAATATCATGTTAACAAAATTCTCGAGCTTACTAGACCTAAAATCCCCATTTTACCCTCAAAACTTCTAGGTTCAATTTTGGGGTGTGATAGTCTAGGTCAGCCCTCCACTCGATTTCCGGTGACAACCTTATCCTGCAATTAAGCAAACTATTTATAAGTTCAATAGAACTTAGAAACGTTTTTCATAACATATATATAACAAAATTTAAAACTAAGGGATTGAAGATTTTTTTATAACAAAAAGAAAAAGATGTTTTCCACTCCCTAGTCAACCCTGGCCATTAACAAATTATATCGATGAGGTATTTGTCTCCCCTTTTTCCAAGCAGCCCACTGTTGACTAACATCTACTCTATCTATAGTATACGCAAATTTTCTTCAAGATATGGGTTTTTTAGGATCACTAACCTAAATACACCTCATCCAAGTTTCTTTTCCCTTACAACTTTGAAAGGAAAACCTAATGTCGGTCATTGGTTGTTTGACATTTATTTCCTTGGGTTTCAAATTCTTATCCTCCGTATTTCCTGGTAAACTGCCTGCCATTGGTTAATCCTTGGCGGACTCCCAACCCAAGTGACTTAGCCTGTATAACTTCAACAGACTTAACTGCTCCTACTTGCCCCTTATTCACAGACCCTTAAGTCTTGCTACTTGGTCAAGTACATCCTCGTGTTCAATAAGCCTTAGAGTCAATTCCATTCGATGATTTTTACCAAACTCCATCACCGAGCTAAGTATTTAAAACTTATAAACTTTATTGTTCACCATACAGGATGAGTCTTTATGATGCCATAACTAAGTTATGGTCTTTCACTCTTTCTCCCCAAGCTAAATGTCTTCGTGGATATTACCACACCTTTTATCCTAGTGGATTGCCCGATGTTTACTGTCCGGGTGGACTATCCCATGTTTATTGTTCTGGTGGACTAAATACATTGTGTAACATCTTTTTAGCTACAATCTTACATGATATAACCTCATGTTTACTATCCTGACAAAGTATCTCGTGTTTATTATCACGGTGGACTACCAAAGGATGTCATATAGTCTTTCAACTATGGTCTTAGCCCTATTTACCATTCTTGCGTGCTCTCATATGATGTCATAATGTCTTTCAGCTATGGTATTACTCATATTTACCACTGAACCAACACATATGCCATAACATCTTTTAGTTATGGTTTTACTCATTTTATGCGTATAACCTTCGATCAAACTCATGGCTTTGCCACGATCTTTCAATTTACTCCTCCCATTGTATTCCATCCGTTCCTCCATATCAACATTCCTAACCCTGATACTCAAACACTGAGGTGTCCCCTCCGTAAGGCTCGAAGCTTTAAACATCACGGGTGCACCCAACAACATCGTATGGCGGTATCTGGTAAAATCACACCTTGTTTCCCCAATCCTAACTTCTAAACCCTTTAATAATCCCATTTCACACTTCACCACAAATAAATAGACATCGCAAGGAATTCATTATATCATGATGGCAAATACTTATAACTTTCTTAATCTTAAGCAGACAAACATTCTCATGCAACAGTGGTCATGCATCATCATGGAACTCATTTTGAAACTTATTTATACTCATATTAAACACACAACACACTAAAGAAAAAAAGTATAGAAACTCACATCTCTTTCTTATTCTTAACAGCTCAGCTTGTCCATACGCCAATGCCTCCATCGTCCTAGTAGTTGAGCCTAACAACCCATTATCAATTAACTTGAAGACACCTAAACTTAAAAAACCCAAAATTTATAGTTACATCGAAGCTTAGAGGATTCTTACTCTACTTTTTTTCTTCAATTCACAAGTTTAGAGGGATAAGGAAACTTACCAATTCCCAATCTTCCTACTTCTAAACTCAAATCCACATGATAGTTGCAATATGCAGAACTTCCTTTAACTACATACTTATGTTCTTCAGGGCGACTGAAGAAGATGGTGCTTAAAGAGAAAAATTTGGGAAGCATAATTGAGGTGAATTTCGTTCCCACACACACCTATATATATTCTCCATCGGCATGATCTCCATAGACCATTGTCACCACTCAATCCTAATTATTATGTCACCCACCATGGAACTAGCCGGTTCCAATCTAACTAAACCAAGATTGAAATTTAATCATTCCTCTGCTAGCCACTCAAGTTTTCTAAATATCTCATTGAAGTCCTCAAATTCCTTTTTCCATCCAATTGCCTCCCAAACTTTTCTTCAAATTTGAGTCCACAGGGCAACTGGGTGTGACAAGGGTGTTATTGACGATGTATATTATGATACCCAAGGTTGGGTATGACGACACCACTGTAGATAGCTCTTTTTCTTCTTCATTCCGAGTCTGACAAAAGTGTTATGATGTCTAAGCTCTGTAACACCCAAAAAGTGGCCAAGTAGGTTCGTCCTAAATCTGGCAAGCTACATTAGCCACAGAAGTGACTCTCCATTAACTCCCAACCAAACCTCCAAAACACCACTTAATAATAGTAAATATTGGGTTTAGTTAAAACACAAAAGTGAAAATAATTCACACATAGCGGAAAACATGTGAGCTTACAAAACGACAAATGTAGGTTATATGCCATCTATGAACAAGTTAAGGTTTGCACACATGACAAAATATAACATAAGTTTGCATGAGAAAAATAGTATGAAATTTCATAAGATTATAGGTTTGCAAATCAGCATAGGTTCACAAATAACAACTTAGACTAGGTTCACTCATACAAGCTCATAATACAGGTTAGATCATTCATTCATTTAAAACTTAAGTCCATACTACAACAATTCACATACTTATACTAAGTTTGCACGTAAACATTCCTTAAAGGTTTGCATACTAACAAGCTTCGTAAATAAAGAGGTATCATACATGCATGAGTTTTCATACTTTAATAGGGTTCATATAACACATATATGGATTCGCACAATTCACCTAGTTAGCTAAGTAATAAGCTTATTGCTAATAGGGGTACACATGTAATTTTTTAGGTTGCATAGGTTAATACTTAATAGTAAATCTATCTTGCATATTAAGGCAAAACACAACGTAACAAATATGCATGAAGAAACATCAACTTTATTATACTAAAAGATAATAAGGCATTTTAAAACATAATTCATGGAAAATAAACTAAAACTTGAAAGAAATTATTTCAAAGAGAGTCATCTTATGGTAAATCTAAGCCCATATAAATAATAAAATCATCATCTATTTTCCTAGGTTCACCAATATCTAGTCAGGAGTGAGCCTCGCCAAGTCATCTATCTTGCTATTGCTATCCACGACCTACTTATCTGCGGAGTAAGAGAAGAGTGGGAGAGTTCATTACGAACTTAATGAATAATCAGGAATCAATAAGGAATTTTTTTAAAACTAAGCTTTAAAAACAAAGAGAAAACTTTTTCATAAGATCGTTTTGTGTGTTGGGTTTGTGGGTGAGGATACGAGACCCAGTTCGTAGATCCTATCAGAAAACAATAGTTATAAAAGAGTTTCGCATCAATTACTCAAAATCATACTTTAAAACTTAGCTTGTGATTTCTTAGAAATAGAGCTCATTCAACATGAAATCCTACTTGCATACTTGTCTTAACAAAATGACTAAGAAACATAAAATATGTTCTTGCACTTAACACACTTATCAGAATGGTTGAGGAACATAAAATATATCCAAGCCCACACTTATCTTAGTTTTGTTGGATATTTGAATCTCCATATAATGCCTCAGAATTACTCAAAGAGTCCTTCTAACATGTCCCATAAGTGTAGCGTGAGGCAATACACTCTCTTGTAGACCAACCCGTCCTAGTGAATAGGGTATAGCTTAACATTCCCTTATCTCTCCAAATGTCCCGGGGCTTCAATGCCCAAAATCATAGAACTAAAGAGGTGAGTACTCACAATCCTTTAGTATACCAATATATCCAACATGGCTCGTAAAAGGAGCACGTATAGAGACATATCACATAGAGCTCGCATAGGGAGCTTGCTAGAAAGCACTTGTAAAGAGCTCGCACAAAAGCTCGTAAAAACACAATTTATAAAACTCTTCTATAAAACATACTTAAAAACATCAGCTCGCTTGGGAGCTCGTATAAAACATATCTTTCAAAGACATATTTTGAAAACAGAGTCTTAAAACTTGAAAATAAGGTTTTGTGGAAAACATACTTTCATTATTTAGTTTACAAACAAAGTTCGTGAAAACCATCACATTTCGCACACAATATACGAACCTTAAGCACTCAAACTAAAAATCATGATAGTGAACATACTTATGACAAATCTTAGATCACTCACCAAAAATCTGAGAAACTAAACAAGCTTGGCTTTGCATTTATCCTTACTAGTGGATGGTCTAGTTGGTTCGCTATATAAACAAACACATAAATTACTTAAAAAAACCATATTTACAAAGTTCACACATGCAAGCGAACCTTGCTTTCTAGATAATCACCTAATAGGACAGAGACTTACCTTGGGTGCTACAAACTTTATCAGGACAGATACTTAACGGCAAAATATTCAATGAGAGAATTTTAATAAACTAAGGGTCGTATTTATAAACTTAAGTGTCTTAGAAATATTAGGATACCCTACTTGACTTAGGAAAGGTGTTACTTACACGTAAAGTATTCCTAGATACACCATATCTTTATTTCTTAATACAAGTCTAACTCAATCTTTGAGTGGTGAACTCCTAGTTTGCAACTTTCTTGGCACACCCTAGCTTGCCAACCAGACTGGCAAACCCTCTTGTAATGAATTTGGCAAACCCCTTACCATATCTTTTAGCACATACTGCTACTATTGAGATCCTTGCTGACACTCTTTTGGCGAACTCCCTACTCATCTAAATCTTGGTGAATCCTCACTTGCGAGGCCAAAACTTTCGGGTCCAATCTCGGGATGTTACAAGCTCTAAATTATGATTCATCTGCTTGTGTCATGGTTCCCACTCAATTTTGGGTCACTAACATGCTCCTATAGCACTCAATCACTCATTAGAATCCAATTGGCACCCTTGGCCAGTTTGGATCTCAAAATAACACAAAATAAGCATAAAATGCATGAAGAGCTTATTAAAGCTAATTAACAAAAATTACTAAAAGGACATGAATATTACTCGAGAATAATCTAATTAAGTATATCAGAAGCCTAATTTGACATGTCAATTGATGGTAGATCAACCCTTGTTGAATTGAGAAGTTTATTTCAACTAGAAAAACGAAGTCCTAGTTCAACTAGGATGTAGAGGGTAGCGACCCTAGTTAATTATACTAGGGTTTGTCATCTACCTTCTTACATAGGGGGATTTGGGCCTCTTCCATATCGGGTTCAATTACAAGTACTTCCTTGGTTTTTAACCCAATACTTTATACTTTATTCCAACCCAATATTTGTTATTCTATTTCCCAAAGATAAACTTCAATATATTTCCAATTAAATAATTTTCTCAACCCAATTCTAATTCTGTTCAAATCATGATGACTTTATACTAAAAGAATCTATGAGAAAATATATTCAATATTTTCGCATTCAATGATTCACTATGACCAAATGATTTATTTATATTTTCAAACTTTATTTAATTCGAAAAACATAAATTCATTTTTAGTCTTTTTCATTTTGTGTTTTCATTTTCATTTTCGAGAAAACCACATTCATTTCCAAATGCTTTCATTTCTCTATTTTCATTTTAGGTAAAACCTTAATCATTGCTAAAAGCTTTCTATTTCTTTATTTCACCATTTTTATTCATTTCTGTTTATTTGATTTAACATGAAATTTATTTTTGGTTTGAACAAGCTAGCGGAGGGACATATTGGACATATGCAGTTCTAACTTTTTGCCTATTAATTATAAACTCATTTAGTCCTAAAGTCATTCCACTATAGTATCGTGACTGAGCTCTCCCCAATGGCATACCATTATAAAAGAAACTTGATTAGTGTTCGTCCAATGAATTTTTCATAAGTCTATTACACTTATAGGATATCCTTAATCTATTTGGAATAATATTCGTTCTCCCAATATGATTTTATTTTATCTCATGGTCTAATGACTTTTTCATAAGTCTATTACACTTATAGGATATCCTTAATCTATATGGAATAATATTCATTCTCCCAATATAATCTTATTTTATCTCATGGTAACCATTACACCTTCCTTCATGAAAATTCAATCATTATCAAATAGTAATCAAGTCATTCATCACAAAGGCGAATGACCCATAGCCACATTTACGTTTCATCAACCATATAATGCCAATGAGAGGATATCATTTACCCATGTCTAGGGTTATAAATTCCACTGTTGTGAGTGACACTACATACTACAAAAATCATACACTCAATACACCAACTTGTAGTTTCTTATCTACTCGAACTTAGGCTTTTACTTACATCAAAGTGTACGAATCACACATACATAGTCCATTATCCACTCAGGATTTAGGTATGTCATACTATGAATGTCACAACTGAATAAATCCATAAATAGATTCAAGATCTGTTCTTCTTGGGTCCAGTCCAATTAGTCACATTTATGTCTCTATCCTTTAGGAGTCATCCGTTTTGATGCCCAAGACAAAGCATCTCCTAAATCAGACTTAATAGACGGCATATTCGTCTTTCAGTTTGCTAATTTTTTATTAGACTAAGGACATGTTTAGGTTCATCTACAAATATAAGTTGTCTTTTCGTACTACAATCTGAATACGTAACACCGCTTAGTATTAGTTTAGAAATTAGACAATCAATGAGCAAAATTTGCTTCCATTTTGCTTTGCATGAAAAAACCATATAAGGAAAATTAGACAAAGTATATTAATACAATCAATGAATTTTTTTTATAAACCAATCTATTCGAAAAAATTACTAGTGTATATTGATGATAATACTACACTTAAGGTAATAGGTCCAACAGAGACAATAGTGTGACAATAACTAATACCAAGGAAACTAGAAACCACAAGAGGACGAAGCACATTGATAAAAAGTATCATATCATAAAGGAGGTAGTTGCAGGTGAAATTAATTATATAATCAAAGTCGAATTTAAGGATATTTACGTAGATAATACTATCTAGGAGTTTTAAGAAACACATATAGAACATGGAAATGCGAAATATGACTCATCTACTTCACTGTAACGCCCTAATTTTCAGGATTTTTGGGATTTTTGCAATTTTGGTGTAAACTTAGAATGTTGTTGTCTGGTCATGATAATTTATGCTTTGGGTATGTTAGTGGGCCTTTAGAAGGCCCAAGCCTAAGTTAAAAACCTGGTAGAATTTCAAAATTTTAAACTTAAAGAGAAGAGGTCTTGAGTAGTAGGCTTTTAAGAAAAAGTGGGTAATTTAAGACACAAAGGAGCCAGTGGTAAGGTGGCAATGTAATGCCACTTAGAGGACAAGGGTGGCGTGTGGAAGCTGTGCAAGGGCTTGGGTTCAAGTGTCATGATAAGCAAAGAATTATTTTATTTTTAATGCATGTGCAAGGCACGTGATAGACTCCAAGTGAAACTCTGCTGGGAAGAGTTTGAGGTGCTCATGGGATTGAATCAAAGAGGATAAGGAGGAGAAAATTTAGAGATTTCAAATGGAAGCAAGAGTTGGTTGGCCAAGGGACTTTGGAATTGCATTTTCGGCGAGGAGAGCTTAGTGTAGCAATTTCAGCATTTTGGTTTTGGGTGTGTGCCGACTGCCTTGAGGGTTTCTTTCGAGATTTGTTTTGACCTCTTTTCTTGGTTGACGAATAGGGTATATTTTTTCTTTTTCTCCTCTCTTATGATCTAAAAGCCGAAAACAACATCCATACTTTCCCCTTGTGCTGATTTGCCTAAGAGCCAAAACTTCTTTCTTTCTTTTGTTTCTCAAAGCTGAATTCTCTTCTTCTTTTGTCACCTTTTTCTTCATCTTCTTTTCACTCCATCAATTGAAGTAACCCTTGCTCAAACCTTATTGCCGATTTCACCTTAACCAAAACTCCTCCCTATTGCTATTTCTTTTCAAGAAGCTGAATCTCAAACCTCTCACCTTTTTCTGCCGATTATTTCTTTTACTTTGTGAACTTATCTTCTTCTATTTTTCTTAAAAACCGAATCAAGCATACTCTAGGATAGGTCCAAAAGCTGAAATCACTTATATCTACTCTCTGCTTGTATTTTGGTTGAATCTATACCAGATTTAGGATAGGAAGGTAGTTGGGACGTTTCTTTGGCAAGTAGATTTGTGGTAAGTAATCGAAACCCCTTTCCATTCTTTATCTTGGGATTCAAGAAAACCAAAAACCCCTATATACCTTAGGGTGGCTGCCAATTTTGGCTAAGGTTAATATTAGTCTTTTTATGTGGTTCTTATGTGTATTAGTTCATGAAAGGAGTGACTTAGCAAGGAGCAGTGGAGGCTAAGAATGTGGAAGTGAGCAAGATCAAGATCTAGTGGTAGATCTCGGTAAGGGTACGTGGATAACGGCTTTGGGTAAGGAGGGTCAAATATGGTGTTATTGGTTGCTTTGGTTATCATTGATTCATAGTTTAATGTCATAGTGGAAGATTGTAGGTTAACCGTGTGGGAGATCTCGTCGTAGTATATCGTAAATCAGGTGTGCAAACGACACCCACTAGTAGACTAGATCGGCAAAAGCGGAAAAGCGAAAATGTTGAAATTCTGGCATTTCAAGGGCTTAGGAGCGTGCGAACGCTCGTGGGTTAGTTAAAATGGTAAAATCAATAATCACAAATGGTAAGAGTGCTGCGTGCGCGTTTTCGTGCACATAGGTGAATTTGGGCCTCGAGGGACTGAATTTGGGCCCATTGGGCTTACAGGCCCATATGGGTGGAAATGAGCAGTAAGTGGATTCTAGTAATCTAGATGTTGAGACTGCTAAAATGAATGTGAACTTTGGGCTATGTGGGCCGTAATAGCTAGTGGACATGGTCGGGCCTATTAGGGGTTTTAGGGGCCGATAACTCTAAGTTGACAAAATGGGCTAAACAAGTTATCTAAATGACACTTGGACTGTTAAAAACTGTAATGAGCATGAAATCCTAAAAATTGTTAAATTTACTAAAATACCCCTTAAGGGTGGAAAATTACTATTTTACCCCTAGGTGCAAAATGACTATTATACCCCTAGAGTTAATTTCTTGAAATGCATGCTAAATTTTATCTGTTCACTGTATGCCATGACATTTTATATGGTTGCATGGGATTGGGTTTTTGATGGAGGAAGTGCTAAGTGGCAATGCCACGTTTACTGTAGGGGCTTTGCCTCGTTTTACTGTTAATGGCTTGGCCACGTTATCTGATTAAGCAGCTATGTTGCGACTGTGATGTGTAGGGCTGGGTGGGTTGAGTTATTCCCCACATGGTGCGTATGGTTGGTACGAGTGGTGTGTAGGGCTGGATTGGGCTGGGCTTTGCATACATGCATTAATATTGTTCTGTTACTGTAATGGGCCTAAGGGCTACTCTGATTTCTGAATAGGGCTAAAGCCCAGTTAATCACTGTTCACTGAATAGGGCTGAGGCTCAGTTATTCCTGTATCTGGATAGGGCTTAGGCCCAGTTAAGCTTGAACTGATAGCATACTGAGTTTTCCAAACTCACCCCTTTCTTTCCATCTATGCAGGTGAGCCCCAACCTTAGTGGACTTGGAGCTGGAAGGATTCAGAGTGGCCACGAGGACTGCTTTATGGTTTTTAAAACTTACTTTCAAGTTACTTATTTTATTTTATAGTTTTTGGGTTTTCAAGTTGTAATAAGGCCGCTCATTTAATATTTTATTTTTATTTTTATTTTGGATTTAATATAACTTACTTATAATAAATAGACTAAGGCTGCGCGGGTTTTTATTCAAAATTAATCAACGTTTTCAAAATTATAAAACACGTATCAAATGGATGAATCAAAGACAGATAAGATCTTCTAAAGAAATAAAACTCTAAACTGGTAGTGGATAGGACTTTCACAAATTAAAAACCTGGATTTCGTTCCAAACTTTTAACAATAATTTTGCAACCTCACCTTAAACGAATCAATTAAAGAATATGATTTAATTCCTTGTTGATGTGACACACCACACTTGGCCATAACGTCTGGGCTGGGCTTGGGGTGTTACATTCACTAGCACAAGTAGCAGACAATTGGATCTGGTACCCTAAGTTTAGTATATTCTTTTGTACACATATAATTTTTTAAATAGATCGGTTAATAAAATTATTCATGAATTGCATTAATATCATTTGTATAATATCCTTATATAATTTTTCAATGTAAAGCAAAATAGAAACAAATATTAGCTCATTGATTGTCTAATGTTTAACTAATAATAAGTGGTATTACGTGGTTAGATTATAATACAGAAAGAGAGCTTATATTAGTAGAGGAACCTAAACATGCCCTTAGTCTAATCGAAAATGAACAAACCTATTGAAAGACTAATATGTCGCCTACCAAGTTCAATTGGGGAGATGTTTTTTCTTGGGCACCGAAGCGTATAACTCTCATAAGATAGACACATAGATATGACTAACTGGATTGAAAATACATTACACTAGACCCAAGCAGAACAAATCATGAATCCATTTCTAGATTTATCCACTTATGAGGTCCATAGTGTGACATTCCTTAATCTTGAGCGGATGATGGTCTATGTATGCATTACCCGTATACTTTGATGTAAGTAAAATCTTGAGGTCAAATAGATATGGAACCGAAAGCTGGTGCATTCAGTACACAACTTCTGTAGTATGTAACATCATTCATGATCGGCTATTTAACGTCAAAGCAATAATGTGCAAGCGTACACTATCGATGCAAGTATAGTAGAGAGATGTGAGTCTGTTGGATATTGATCCCACAGGGATGGTAGTCTTTTGTCTATTAATGTTGGTGCAACAACTAGATAGAAATGGGATAAATTGTGAGAATAGTTGTCGATGCAATAACTTGAAAACAATAAAATAGAATATGATAACGATAAACTGGGATCCCCAACATGAATCGTCAACAAAATACTAAGTGCCCACAAAGTATAAAAAGATAGGTGACTGTCGAGGCAATAAAATTCAATGTATATATTACCTTGCATCACTTCTCTATTTAATCTAATACTTAAACATGCATATGGCAACATGGCACTATTAAGAACTAGTGGACTAAACTTCTCTAATCCTCACTGAACTTCTGTTGTAATTCTTGTTGGCTCAAACAATCACTAAACTTTCTAGAGTTAGTGACTACAATAACACTTTCATGTTAAAAACATTCAAACCCTAAGATTAAACCATAAAAGTAAGATTGAATAAGATAATATTTCACCAAGAATTCATGTGTACTTCCATAAAACAGAAAAAAGAGTGTAATCAACAACATTTATAAAGAAATAAGAAAAAATCGAGTGGAGAATTTTATTCCTAGACAACTCAACTGAATCTCTCTAGTCCTTTTTGTCTCGCACTTAGGTCTCCCTGTTAGATGCTAGTCTGCAACTACTTTTCACGTTGGCTCACCCATGAGAGGCTTAAGTTGCCATGGCCACAAGCTTCAAGGTAGGATTGTAACACCCCAAACCCGGCTTAGAAGTTAGGCCCGAGTGTAACAGCCCGATTTCCAACCTAGTCAGAATAGTGGTTTCAGAACCACAAATCTGAGTCACGAAATGATTATTTATTTTTATCTGTGTTCTGGAGGCATGAAATTGTTTGGTGTGAAATTTTGTTTTAAAATTTTTATCTTATGGATACTGATTTAATTGATAGGGCCTAAATGCATAATATGAAAATTAAATGAACTATTAGGTGATAACCAATTTATAATGAATATGATGAGGGAAAGGACTTAATATGGAATTTTTACCATTTTTAAGTGTGGTGCATGGCACATGACTAAAGTTCTATTTAATTTATGTAATTGTTGCATGTGATACTTGATTATAATAATAATATTTTTATAACATGAAAACTAAAGAACAAATAAAGGAATGAAAGAGAGTAAGTAGCCATTTTACTTTGTTATTACCGAAATTAAAAGAAAGAAATAAAAAGAGAAGAAGAAGGGTAGTCGGCCATGGTTCAAGAACGAATAGAATCGAATTTGGATCGGGGAAAGACAAAGATAAACGAGTAGTCGACACGATCGTATAGAAATATTTCAAGGTAAGTCTTTAAGCTAAAAATGTAGGTTAAAATCGAATAAATACAAATTTTTAGTGCAAGAATTGAAAAGCTGAAGCTGATTTATACTAGTGCTGAATGGAGTTTAAATTAATAAGTGAGTTGTTCAGAATTATATTGAGATGTCTAAATGTTAATGGTGTGGATGATTGATGGTTACTATACTTACATGTGTTTGTATTTAGCTATCGAATTAGATAAAGAAATGGGCAAGGTTACTTATGTTTATTGATAGTAGCCTAATGTGAATGAGGTATGGAATGAAATGATAATACAATGTGTATTAAGTGTGAATGAAAAGAAAAAAAAAAGTATCAGCCGAATGTGGCTAGCATGTTCAATTAGATTGTGTATGGTAAGGAAATGTATTAAGAGCCTCATAAGAAATGAAAACTTTGGTTATTTTATATGCAATGATGTGTATGTATCATGAAAGAGATAACCTGGTACGTATATGTAAGTGATAGTTAGATGTGTGATGGTTCATATAGTTGATTAAGTCAATTGATATGTTAGCGAATGAATATGGGCACTATGTGTGCGAATTAACATGGGCACTATGTGTGTAAATGAATATGGGCACTGTGTGTGCGAATTAACATGGGCATTATGTGTGCGAATGAATATGGGCACTATGTGTGCAAATTAACATGGGCACTATGTGTGCAAATGAATATGAGCACTATGTATACAAATTCTTTAATCGAGCACTATGTGTGCTAAGTTTGTTGTTGGGGCACTAAGTGTGTGAAATGAATAAGGAAATAGGGCTATTTAAATGAATACAGGTTATTACCTAGCAGGCTACGAGCCGTTGAAATGAATACAGGTTATTACCTAGCAGGCTATGTGCCGTTGAATTATTTCAATCATGAGATTTTTTGTGTACCTATAAGGTAATGTTATAATTAGCTATATGAATGTCTATCAAGTCAATTTGTATTCGGCTAAATGTGCATTTACAAGGTATGGTTATATTCGATCAATTTATATATATATATATGGTAAGGTTATGTTTGATCATTGTGTACCTAGATGGGAATTTAGTAGTTGGCTATATGGGTGATTTAAAGATATAGATGTGTTGATGAAGTAAAGAATTGAACTTCTATATTGGTATATATATAGATATACGAAATAAGTACAAATGGACAAGAGAGTAAGAGTATTGAAATGTTGAATTTCACTAAAATAGTTTTTATTGAATTCATGTATTTATATATATATATATATAGATCAAATAATATGATTATGCATTGAGTTAATTTATGTGCTTAAGACTTACTAAGCTTATGAAAGCTTACTTTGTGTATTCTGTTTCTCTGTTTTATAGATCTTAATTCCAGCTAAAAGTTCAGGGATAGTTGGCATCTCGTCACACTATCGACTAATTTGGTACTTTATGTTTTTAAATTTAAACTAATGGCATGTATAGGTTATGTTTGTTATATGTATACAAAGCCATGCGAAAATGGCTTAATTGCTTGGTTTTGTTATTATGAAACTTATATGGATTAATTAGGTATGAATTCGTATTTTGATTAAAATGTATGGTTTGATCATTTTGATATCTAATGTTTAATGAAATAATCATGAAGTGGATGATGTTTATAAATGAAATGTGTTTATTCGGCTTTGCATTATGATTAAATGATATGTATTTCTAGTAATGTCTGAAAGTGGTGTATTGTTTGATAATGCCTCGTAATCCTATTCCGACGATAGATACGTGTTAGGGGTGTTACATTTTATTGGTATCAGAGCTACGATTTAGTCGATTCTAGGACTAACGTAGCGCGTGCGAGTCTAGCTATACATGCCATTATGTGTTAATACGATAGTGTGATGATTTCTGACATTAAAAATTGTGTTTTATATAGCAAATGGATCCTGATCGAACTTTAGCTAATGATGTTGAGAGTGTAGCAGCTGTTCCCGCGCAAGGGATAGTACCTGTTGAATCACGGCCAATCTTGAGTAGTGAGGGATAGGCCAAGCAAGCTTTCTTTAACATGATGAATGAATAGTTCTCTGAAATTGTGAGAAATAACCCAGCTACACAACCTCCTCCGCCCCCGAATAATCCACTCTCGATACCTGTGGTACCTCCAGTGATTGATCCATTGAGATTAAATAAAACCCTAGTTGACAAAATTAGAAAATACGGAGCCGAAGATCTAGGAAAAGGAAAGAGAATAGTCGATTATGAGGCTAGAGACTCCCGTAAACGATCAACGATTAAAACTATTCAGTCATCCTCAAAGAGGTTCAGAGAAGATAACAGCCGATCTAAAGCTGGTGCGGGTTATTTTAGATGAGATCGAGATCGACCTTTTGTAAAGTTGCAAGTTGCTTCAGTTGCTAGCATGGGTAATATTTGACCACAAAGAATTGAATGTAAGCACTGTGGTAAATGGCATTCAGGAGAATGTAGATTGCGTGATCGGTCTTGTTTTAAATGTGGATCGATAGATCATTTTACCTGGGATTGTCCGATGTTAGTAGAGCAAAACACAGTACAGAAAGCGAAACCAAGTAAAACGACAACAAGTGGTAGATCACCTAGACAAACGGGTAATGTGAGTGGCATTCGAAAAGGAACGAAAGATACAACAGTTCGATCTGAGGCTCGTGCACCTGCCAGAGCTTATGTCATACGCGCTAGTGAGGAGGCCTCTTCCCCTATGTTATTACTGGTACCTTCACTCTTTATGATATTGATATTATTGCTTTGATTGATCCCAGTTCGACTCATTCTTATGTGTGTGAAACATTAGCGTCCAGCAAGACTCTACCTGTTGAGTCTACTGAATTTGTGATTTAAGTGTTGAACCCTCTGGGCCGGTATGTGTTAGTCGATAGAGTATGCAAGAAATGTCCTCTGATAATTCGAGACTTTTGTTTTTCGGCCGATTTGGTGTTATTGCCAATTGACGAGTTTGATATCATTCTCGGTATGGATTGGTTAACTGTGCACGATGCTGTAGTGAAATTACAAACGAAAGACAATTGACTTGTAATGTCCGAATAATGAGATAATTCGAGTAGAGTCTACTGATTTGAACGGGTTATCGATAGTAATATCTTCGATGTTGGCTCAAAAATATGTAAAAAAAGAGCTATAAAGCTTATCTTGCATATGTACTGGATAATAAAGTATCGGAAAGAAAACTTGAGACTTGTGCGACAGATTCTGCGTGATAAGTAGCTATACGTGAAGTTCAGTAAATGTGAGTTCTGATTACGTGAGGTTAGCTTTTTGGGACTTGTAGGATACTATAGACAGTTTGTGAAAGGCTCCTCGATGATAGCGAGTCTGTTGACAAGGTTACTACAGAAAGATGTCAAATTTGAGTGGTTAGAAAAGTGTTAGGGAAATTTTGATCAATTGAAAACTCTTTTGATCGAAGCTCCAGTGATAGTTCAGCCAAAATTTTATAAAGAATTTGTGATCTACAGTGATGCATCTTTAAATGGTTAGGGCTGTGTTTTGATGCAAGAAGGTAGAGTTGTTACGTATGCTTCGAGACAGTTAAAACCTCACGAGAAAAACTATCCGACCTGCATTTTGCATGCTTTAAGCCGCAAATCATTATTTGCGTTGTGTGCTATGAACGCGCATTAGGCTATATCTGTTTATGGTGCTCTATTAGCCGAACTGAAGGCTAAATCGGTACTTGTATAATAATTGTGCGAAGCTCAGAAGGTGGATAATGATCTGATAGCAAAAAGAATTCTTTGTAATTCGAATGTTGACTCAGAATTTAGAGTTAACACTGATGGATGTTTGAGGTTCAAAAACTGAATTTGTGTACCGAAAAAAATATGGAATTAATTCGAATGATCTGTAGTGAAGCACATAACATTAGATTTTCTATTCACCCGGGTAGCATGAAGATGTTTAATGATCTGAAGCAGCTTTATTGGTGGCACGGTATGAAAAGGGATATCTCAGACTTTGTATCAAAATGCTTAGTATGTCAGCAAGTGAAAGTCGAGCTTTAGGTACCGTCGGGATTGCTTCAACTGATTTTGAAAAAAAAACTACAGGATGCACTCGGTACCAAATTGCATTTTAGTACTGCTTTTCATCCTCAGACGGCTGGTCAATCTGAGCGAATTATTTAGATACTTGAGGACATGTTGAGATGTTGTGATCTCGAGTTTGAGGGCTCATGGGAAAAATACCTGCCTTTAACTGAATTTGCTTATAACAATAGTTTTCAATCAAGCATTAGAATGGCACCTTACAAAGCTCTGTACGGTCGTAAATGTCGTAGACCTTTATATTGGACCGAGTTAAGTGAAAGCAAGATACATTGGGTTGATTTAGTTAAAAAAATAGAACGGAAAGTAAATGTGATCCAAGAAAACCTGAGAGCAGCTATTGATCGTCAGAAATCATATGCAGACTTGAAGCGTAAAAATTTAGAATTTCATATTGGTGATCGGGTATTTTTGAAGGTCTCACCGTGGAAGAAAATTCTCCGATTTGGTCGTAAAGGCAAGTTGAGCTGAGATTTATTGAACCGTACAAGGTTATAGAACGAATTGGACTAGTTGCGTACAGATTGTCTTTGCCACTTGAACTAGAGAAGATTCATAATGTTTTTCACGTTTCGATGCTTCAACGGTATAGACCTGATCCGTCTCATGTGATTAGCCCATCCGAGATTGAGATTTAGTCTGATTTATCATATGAGGAAGAACCAATTTTTATTTTGGCTCACGAAGTTAAAGAGTTGAGAAATAAGAAAATTTCTTTAGTTAAGGTTTTATGGCTTAAACACGGAATTGAAGAAGCAGCTTGGGAGCTTGAATCTTTGATGAGAGAACGTTATCCAAACCTATTCACTGGTAAGATTTTCGGGGACGAAAATCCTTTAAAAGGGAGGAGAATTGTAACAGCCCGATTTCCACCCTAGTCGAAATAGTGGTTTCAGAACCACAAATCCGAGTCAGGAAATGATTATTTATTTTTATATGTGTTCTGGATGCACGAAATTGTTTGGTGTGAAATTTTGTTTTAAAATTTTTATCTTATGGATACTGATTTAATTGATAGGGCCTAAATGCATAATATGAAAATTAAATGAACTATTAGGTGATAACCAATTTATAATAAATATGATGAGGGAAAGGACTTAATATGGAATTTTTGCCATTTTTAAGTGTGGTGCACGGCACATGACTAAAGTTCTATTTAATTTATATAATTGTTGCATGTGATACTTGATTATAATAACAATATTTTTATAACATGAAAAATAAAGAACAAATAAAGGAATGAAAGAGAGTAAGTGGCCATTTTACTTTGTTATTATCGAAATTAAAAGAAAGAAATAAAAAGAGAAGAAGAAGGGTAGTCGGCCATGGTTCAAGAACGAATGGAATCGGATTTGGATCGGGGAAAGACAAAGATAAACGAGTAGTCGACACGATCATATGGGAATATTTCGAGGTAAGTCTTTAAGCTAAAAATATAGGTTAAAATCGAATAAATACAAATTTTGAGTGTTAGAATTGAAAAGCTGAAGCTGATTTATACTAGTGCTGAATGGAGTTTAAATTAATTAGTGAGTTGTTCGGAATTATATTGAGATGTCTAAATGTTAATGGTGTGGATGATTGATGGTTACTATACTTACATGTGTTTGTATTTAGCTATCGAATTAATTAAAGAAATGGGCAAGGTTACTTATGTTTATTGATAGTAGCCTAATGTGAATGGGGTATGGAATGAAATGATAATACAATGTGTATTAAGTGTAAATGAAAAGAAAAAAAAAGTATGAGCCGAATGTGGCTAGCATGTTCAATTGGATTGTGTATGGTAAGGGAATGTATTAAGAGCCTCATAAGAAATGAAAACTTTGGTTATTTTATATGCAATGATGTGTATGTATCATGAAAGAGATAACCTGGTACGTATATGTAAGTGATAGTTGGATGTGTGATGGTTCATATATTTGATTAAGTCAATTGATATGTTAGTAGCGAATGAATATGGGCACTATGTGTACGATTTATCATGGGCACTATGTGTGCAAATGAATATGGGCACTATGTGTGCGAATTAACATGGGCACTATGTGTACGAATTAATATGGGCACTATGTGTGCGAATGAATATGGGCACTATGTGTGCGAATTAACATGGGCACTATGTGTGCGAATGAATATGGGCACTATGTGTGCGAATTAACATGGGCACTATGTGTGCGAATGAATATGAGCACTATGTGTACAAATTCTTTAATCGAGCACTATGTGTGCAAAGTCGGTTGTTGGGGCACTAAGTGTGTGAAATGAATAAGGAAATAGGGCTATTTAAATGAATAAAGGTTATTACCTAGCAGGCTACATGCCGTTGAAATGAATATAGGTTATTACCTAGCAGGCTACGTGCCGTTGAATTATTTCAAGCATGAGATTTTTTGTGTACCTATAAGGTAATGTTATAATTAGCTATATGAATGTCTATCAAGTCAAGTTGTATTCGTCTAAATGTGCATTTACAAGGTATGTTTATATTCGATCAATTTATATATATATGGTAAAGTTATGTTTGATCATTGTGTACCTAGACGGGAATTTAGTAGTTGGCCATATAGGTGATTTAAAGATATAGATATGTTGATGAAGTAAAGAATTAAACTTCTATATTGGTATATATATAGATATACGAAATAAGTACAAATGGACAAGAGCGTAAGAGTATTGAAATGTTGAATTTCGCTAAAATAGTTTTTATTGAATTCGTGTATTTATATATATAAAGATCAAATAGTATGATTATGCACTGAGTTAATTTATGTGCTTAAGACTTACTAAGCTTATGAAAGCTTACTTTGTGTATTCTGTTTCTCTGTTTTATAGATCTTAATTCCAGCTAAAAGTTCGGGGATCGTCGGCATCTCGTCACACTATCGACTAATTTGGTACTTTATGTTTTTAAATTTAAACTAATGGCATGTATAGGTTATGTTTGTTATATGTATGCAAAGCCATGTGAAAATGGCTTAATTGCTTGGTTTTGTTATTATGAAACTTATATGGATTAATTAGGTATGAATTCGTATTTTGATTAAAATGCATGGCTTGATCATTTTGATATCTAATGTTTAATGAAATAATCATGAAGTGGATGATGTTTATAAATGAAATGTGTTTATTCGGCTTTACATTATGATTAAATGATATGCATTTCTAGCAATGTCTGAAAGTGGTGTATTGTTTGATAATGACTCATAATCCTATTCCAACGACGGATACGGGTTAGAGGTGTTACATTTTATTGGTATCAGAGCTACGATTTAGTCGATTCTAGGATTAACGTAGCGCGTGCGAGTCTAGCTATACATGCCATTATGTGTTAATATGATAGTGTGATGATTTCTGACATTAGAAATTGTGTTTTATATAGAAAATGGATCCTGATCGAACTTTAGCTGATGATGTTGAGAGTGTAGCAGCTATTCCCGCGCAAGGGATAGCACCTATTGAATCACGGCCAATCCCGAGTAGTGAGGGAGAGGCCAAGCAAGCTTTCCTAAATATGTCTTTCCTAAAGAGCTTCCTGGATTACCTTCGAATCGTGAGGCCAAATTTGGATTCGACTTGTTGCCTGGAACGGCTCCAGTGTCCATCGTACCTTACAGGATGGCACCAAAGGAGTTAGTGGAGTTGAAAGCACAAATCCAGGAGTTGTTGGACAGAGGTTTTATTAGGCCAAGTGTGTCTCCATGGGGAGCACCAGTATTGTTCGTAAAGAAAACGGGTGGGATGATGCGTATGTGTATCGATTATTGCCAGTTGAATAAACTGACGATTAAGAATAAGTACCCTCTACCAAGGATCGATGATCTGTTTGACCAGCTTAGAAGAGTTTCAGTATTTTCGAAGATCGATCTTCGGTCTGGATATCATCAGTTAAGGGTCAAAGAGGTGGATATTCATAAGGCAACATTCAGAACTCAGTATGGTCATTAGAGTTTCTAGTAATGCCGTTTGGACTGACGAATGCACCTGCGACTTTCATGGATTTGATGAATCGGGTATTCCAACTTTACTTGGATCAATTCGTAATCGTCTTTATCGATGATATTCTGGTGTATTCAGAAACTGAGGAGAAGCATGATGAGCATCTCCGTGTTGTTCTGCAAGTATTGAGGGAGAAACAACTCTATGCAAAGTTCAGCAAGTGTGAAATTTGGTTGCGAGAAGTGACATTTCTGGGACACGTTGTTTCTGCTGAGGGGATTAGGGTGGATCCTCAAAAGATTGAGGTGGTTCTGGAGTGGAAGTCGTCGAGGTCAGTATCGGGAATTCGAAGTTTTCTGGGTTTGGCAGGGTACTCTAGAAGGTTTGTACAAGTATTCTCTTTGATCGCTGCACCGTTAACGAAACTTCTGAGGAAAGGAGTATCGTTTGAATAGACTGAGAAATAGTAAGAGGCTTTTGATAAGTTGAAGAAGGTTTTGACTGAGGATCCAGTATTGATTTAGCCAGAATCTGGGAAGGATTTCACAGTTTATAGTGATGCGTCGGATGTGGGTTTAGACTGTGAACTGATGCAAGAGGGTAAGGTAGTCACTTATGCTTCACGACAGCTTAAGCCTCATGAAGCGAACTACCCTACGCATGACCTAGAGTTGGCAGCGATGATCTTTGTATTAAAAATCTAGAGGCACTACTTGTATGGAGAAAAGTGTATTATATACACAGACCATAAGAGTCTCAAGTATTTGTTGACTCAGAAGGAGTTAAACCTTAGGTAGCGAAGATGGATAGAGTTGCTTAAGGACTATGACTATTCTATTGAGTACCACCCAGGCAAGGCAAATGTGGTGGCTAATGCATTGAGTAGGAGAGTTGTAACTGAGTTGAGAGCAATGTTTGCTCGTCTAAGTCTATATGACGATGGTAGCCTGTTAGCAGAATTACAAGTGAGACCAACTTGGATTAAGCAGATTAAGGAAAAGCAGTTAGAGGATGAGTCAAGAGTTCCTCGATTCTTGCAAGCTGTGGGTGATGAGACTTCTGATTTTGGACTGAATAGTGAAGAAGTTCTATGCTTTCGAGGACGAGTTTGTATTCCGAGGGACTCTAACTTGAGATAGTCAATTTTGAGAGAGGCTCATGGCGGACCTTGTGCCATGCACCTTGGAGGGAATAAGTTGTATCGAGACTTGCGAGAGTGGTGCTGGTGGCCTGGACTTAAGCATGAAGTTACGGAATTTTTGGGAAAGTGTCTGACATGCCAGCAAGTGAAGGCTGAGCATCAACTGCCTTCTGGACTTCTGCAGCCGATGAAGATAGTGTGGGCCTAGGGCTGAGGCCCAGTTATTACTGTATAGGGCTGAGGCCCAGTTATTACTGTATCTGGATAGGGCTTAGGCCCAGTTAAGCTTGAACTGATTTGGGCTCTGGTTGGGTTTAGCTGACACACTGAGTTTTCCAAACTCACCCCTTTCTTTCCATCTATGCAAATGAGCCCCAAGCTTAGTGGACTTGGAGCTAGAGGGATTCAAAGTGGCCACGAGGACTGCTTTATGGTTTTTAAAACTTACTTTCAAGTTACTTATTTTATTTCATAGTTTTTGGATTTTCAAGTTGTAATAAGGCCGCTCATTTATTATTTTATTTTTATTTTTATTTTGGATTTAATATAACTTGCTTATAATAAATAGACTAAGGTTGCGCGGGTTTTTATTCAAAATTAATCAACGTTTTCAAAATTATAAAACACGTATCAAATGGATAACTCAAAGACCGATAAGATCTTCTAAAGAAATAAAACTCTAAACTGGTAGTGGATAGGACTTTCACAAATTAAAAACCTAGATTTCTTTCCAAACTTTTAAAAATGATTTCGCAACCTCACCAACTTAAACGAATCAATTAAAGAATCTGATTTAATTCCTTGTTGATGTGACACACCAGACTTGGCCATAACGTTTGGGCTGGGTTTGGGGTGTTACATTCACTGGCACAAGTAGCAGACAATTGGATCTGGTACCCTAAGTTTAGTATATTCTTTTGTGCACATGTAATTGTTTTAAATAGATTGGTTAATAAAATTATTCTTGAATTGCATTAATATCATTTGTATAATATCCTTATGTAATTTTTCAATGTAAAGCAAAATAGAAACAAATATTAGCTCACTCATTTTCTAATGTTTAACTAATAATAAGTGGTATTATGTGGTTAGATTGTAATACTTAAAGAGAGCTTATATTAGTAGAGGAACCTAAACATGCCCTTAGTCTAATAAAAAATGAACAAACCTATTGAAAGACTAATATGTCGCCTATCAAGTCCAATTGGGGAGATGTTTTTTCTTGGGCATCGAAGCGGATAACTCTCATAAGATAGACACATAGATGTGACTAATTGGATTGAAAATACATTACACTAGACCCAAGCAGAACAAATCATGAATCCATTTCTGGATTTATTCACTTATGAGGCCTATAGTGTGACATTCCTTAACCTTGAGTGGATGATGGTCTATGTATACGTGACTCGTATACTTTGATGTAAGCAAAATCTTGAGGTCGAATAAATATGGAACTGAAAGCTGGTGCATTCGGTACACGACTTTTGTAGTATGTAACATCATTCATGATCGGCTGTTTAACGTCAAAGCAATAATTTTCAAGCGCACACTATCGATGCAAGTATAGTAGAGAGATGTGAGTCTATTGGATATTGATCCCACAATGATGGTAGTCTTTTGTCTATTAATGTTAGTGCAACAACTAGATAGAAATGGGATAAATTGTGAGAATAGTTGTCGATGCAATAACTTGAAAACAATAAAATGGAATATGATAATGATAAACTGGGATCCCCAACATGAATCGTCAGCAAAATACTAAGTGCTCACAAAGTATAAAAAGATAGGTGACTGTCGAGGCAATAAAATTCAATGTATATATTACCTTGCATCACTCCTCTATTTAATCTAAGACTTAAACATGCATATTAACCCCTCCTTCCAATGATGGCAACATGGCATTATTAAGAACTAGTGGACTAAACTCCTCTAATCCTCACTCAACTTCTGTTATAATGCTTGTTGGCTCAAACTGTTGCTGCACTTTCCAGAGTCAGTGACTGCAATAACACTTTCGTGTTAAAAACATTTAAACCCTAAGATTAAACCATAAAAGTAAGATTGAATAAGATAATATTTCACCAAGAATTCATGTGTACTTCCATACAAACAAAAAAAGAGAGTAATCACCAGCATTTATAAAGAAATAAGAAAAAATCGAGTGGAGAATTTTATTCCTAGACAACTCGACTGAATCTTTCTATTCCCTTTTGTCTCGCACTTAGGTCTCCTCGTCAGAAGCTAGTCTGCAACTAGTTTTCACGTTGGCTCACCAGTGAGAGGCTTAAGTTGCCATGGCCACAAGCTTCAAGGTAGGATTGTAACACCCCAAACCCGGCCTAGAAGTTAGGCTCGAGTCTGGTGTGTCACATTGAAGTGTTTTTAGAAAACAGTGTTTCCATTGAAAACCCTTCTTAACGAAATTTTAAAGAAATCACCATTTTGTCTATCTTCGATTAATCAGATTATGAAAAGTAGTTTACTTTGGTAAAAGATAATGATTGTGGAAGCTTTGTTTAAATTCTCGTTTGTTGCAAAAACGTGGTTTTTGAAAAACAGATATCATTTTTGTAAAACGCGCTCTAAAGCTAACAGATTATAAACATGTAGATAAATAAACCCAATATTAAAAAGAAATTAAATAACGGTCTTATTACAAATCCAAAATAAAACCATAATTAAAATAAATAAAAGCCAGAAACAATATAAAAGCAGAGTGTAACAGCAAAGTGTGGCCGCCTCCAAGTCCACGTAGCACCGAATCGCCTATGCTTTGAAATTACCTGAACAGTTAAAATAATTGGGTGAGTATATGAATACTCAGTGTGTAACCCCGACAACAATCATATAACAGAATCAGATTGGGCTAGAGCCCATTACAGTATCAGTATAGCATGTAATTACAGTATCAGTATGTCATGCAATCAGAGTCAAATACAGTATCAGTGTGGCATGCAATCAGAATCCTACCCATCCATCCGCTACACTCCATCTCCTTCCAACGCTACACTCCATGTGGGGATATAATCAACCTACCCAACCCTACACTCCACAGTGTAGTACCGATGTGGCACTATCGATAAATTGCAGCAGAGCTGCCAGTAAATTAGGCTATAAGCCTCAGAATAATGTAGCGAAGCTGCCAGAACATTACACTTCCTCCAATACATATATCCCATCCCCCATGCAATGCAACATACTCAATGTCATGAAATGTCACAATATAGAATATTTACACATACATAAATATAACAGAACATACATAACCATTCAAACATTAAATAGAGTTAAAACAGATAACTTACCCACGAGGGGTATTTTGGTCAATTTGCCCTTAGGGGCATTTCAGTCATTTATCAGAGTGGTCCTTCGTATATGAAGGTCTATTAGTAGGCCCATGGTCATCTAGTGACACATGCAGCCAAATAGTCCAAAGATTCAAAAAAAAAAGGTCTAAAGCCCATCTAGCGAGCCCACGGGCCCATTAGGCCCATTCGGCCCTTTTCGGCCCAACTCATGAAGTAGCTCATGAAAGCCGTTTCCAATGTAGGGCCACAATTCATGGTCTCAATCAAACACATGAACGTTCACACATCCATGTGGCCAACAATTGATTCATCGGCTTTTCGGCACTTACCGATTTGGTATTTTGCCTTCGAGATCTAAAAGTGCGGTTAACACAACTGAATACGTGCTGTCCAATTAACTCCTTCGTACAAAACCTACAAATCCATCAATGCCTTATTAGTCAACAGTGACAAGGGTTAAACATTTCTAACCCTTAATCCAAAATACACACCACCTCACCTTACGTGCACGAATGATCTTGAATCTCTTAAATGAATCGACTACAATCAATAACACTACTTGGTCGAATACCTGAAATGACATACATCTTATTAGACCCCATCATTTAAGAAAACAAGTTTTACAATCCCAATATATAAACCTTTAGAGTATTCAAGCAACAACACTTACCCACGGTTCGATCGATAAACCACTAACAAGATTCGGTAGGTACAATATTGTTAGGGGTTTCTCCTATATCCGGCACATGCTTCCTTTAAACAAATCGATTCCCTAATCACAATCGATCAAAATACAATTCCATAAGACCTTCTCTTATCAAAATACAATTCCATAAGACCTTCTCTTAGAAGAAAGCAATTAATCACATAAGGGTACACGTAATTTTCCAAACAATGTAATCAACACTTGTGATTAAGATACTTACCCAAAACTAGAGATCGTTCGCAAAGGAAAAGAATTCAAGTCAAATACCCTAATCAAACTCCAAAAACGGTAATTCCCAAGCCTAGCAATCGTCTAAAATAAAGAGTGATTTAATCAGCCAAGAAGAAAGAATAATAAGAATGAAATCACAATTTCAGCTTATAGAACCAAGTTAGATTCAGCCTTGTTGATCCCAAAAGTCAAAAGGGACAATTGATACAGTCGATTAAATGAAAAGAGGATAGAAAGGGTGAATAACAATCGGTTTATGAGTATGCCAAGATGAGAAACAAAATCAAGAGAAGAAGAATGATATACGAGTCAGCTAAGAAAAAGAATCAAGGGTCGATGGACTCAAAACCACATTCGGCTATGGCAAAGTCAAAAGTGAAAAGAAAGAGACCAAAGGTGTATTTGGTGTTTGCAAAAACAAAAGAGATGAGAAATGACCAAAGGTGTATTCAGCAAGGCACCAACACAAAGGAAGGAAAGAAGGTATTTTGTACGGTCAAGAGAACAAAAATGCAAGTTTTGGCAAAAAGGAAAAGAAAAAAGAAACACATGAAATCCCAAATGAAAACTCACATTCGAAACTAACAATCATAGGCCTTTCTAAACTAAAAAGAAACAAAAACTCTTCCTACCACCGGCACTTCAAGCCCCAAAACTGAATTAGCAACCTAAAGTCCCCTCCATTTGGTCATACTCATCCCAAATTCCATTTCATTTAATTTGGCAACATAAACTCTCTTGACCGAATGACACCACATGACTTTTGTGTTGCCAAAAAGATGGTGTCAGTCAAGTAAAAACAAAAAGGAAAAAATTCAAAAATCCTTTATTAGCAATGGAAACACTGTTGATCGAATGGCTCCTCAAGACCCCACATTCGGCCAAAAACCAACAAATACATTCTTTTAGTATGGCAACAAAAGCTTCCCTTCCCCATTCGATCAAAGCTATGAAACAAAAGGAAAGTAAAACCTCCATTCGGTCCTAGCCTATCACCTTAATTGGCAACAAAAACTTTCCTTCCCAATCAGTCAAAGCTAAAACAAAAAGGAAAGCAAATCAAAGGCCTTATTTACCATGTCTCAAAAGACCGAATGGTAGCAATATAGTCCCACTTTTGGTAAAAATTCCCCTAAAAATAAAACCTTTAATTGCTGCTTAGAATCAGCCATCAATCCGTCCAAATTTTAGTCCACCGCTTGACCAAAATAGCTAATACCAGCCTTGCACGAGCAGCAAAAAAAAAAAACCTTCCATGCACAGGGTGAGGATCGAACTCCAAACCTCATCCCGTTACTGAGCCTTCCACCTGCATCAAGTTTTTCTTTACACTATAATAAGGTCGCAAATATATATAACCCTTACCTGCTGAAGGCACTGTTTTATTCAGGAATAAAAAGAAAATTTCGCCTGCTATGCAATTCGAACCTGTGACCTCCACAAAACACACCCCTTATACCCACATGCCTTGCCACTATATCAAATCAACTTTCATGCCAATAACCCCACGCAACTCATTTTAAGCCTTCCTTCCCGAATGTGGTGCTGCACTAAAAAAATAACGTTTTTCCCTTAAGCAAACTCGAACCCCCGACCTAGGCGCACAATACACGCCCCCTTGCCACTCCTCCACAGTTTCTTTTATGTCAAAAATCACCCCCAACTAAACATATTCTTTAAACACCAGCTTCTATGACCATAAACAAAAATTAAAAGAATTTATGCCATGTCTAGGATTTGAACCTTGGGCCTTCTACATGCTACACGCACTCTTAACCACCAGGCCACTTAATTTTATTCGTCAAGCCTTAACCAAAAATATTTTTGAACCCTTCCTTGTGACACCAATGTCCACTTAAAGGCAAAAATTATTTTTTTTTCTTAAAGTCCCCTTTTTAATCCAGGACTTCCTGGACATCCCAAACGCTCCAAATCACTTAATTAACAATCCAAACATAACATTGCGAAAAAAATTTTCTTGAACTCAAAAATCCAAAATTCTCCGATACATGAATCCCAAATCTCCTAAGCCCAAAATCGGGGCATTACAAGGATGATAAAGATAATGATGGAGAAAAAACTCTCTTTTTCTTCTCAGATCTACCTTTTATGTCCTCCTCCAACAGTACATGTGTCATTCCCTCAAAATTATTATATCCTTATACATATAGGTTGGATATACCAGACTGGATAGCTCACGCAATTTTAGTTCTTATCCAGACAGCTGTCGGTGCGGTGGCAATTCTGAATGCCATCTGGAATTCACTCATGCTGTGGCATTAATGCAAAAAGATAACAAAATTAAAGGTAAAATCGGCTAGGATTCATTGAGTTATAAAATGCAATTTACTAAGCTAAAAGTACTAAAATGTATGCTAAGAATAACTAAATGGGAGCAACTTAATCAATGAGTAAGGGAGACAACCTATGTTCTTTTTAGTGCTATCAATCCACAATAGTGGAATTCATAGCCCAAGACATGGGTAAATGACACCCTCTTATTAACATTACATGATAGATGAAAAGTATACGTGGCCACGAGTCATTTGGTTTTATGATGAATGACTTTGTTACTATTTGATAGTAGTTGACTTTTCATGAAGGAAGATATAATGGTTACCATGAGATATAATACGATCATATTGGAACAACAAATTTACCCCAAAAAGATTAAAGACATCCTACGAAGGTAACACACTTACTACAAGGTCATTGGACGAGCATTGATCGAGTTGCTTTCGTAATGGTATGACATTAGGGAGAGCTCAGTCACGATATTATAGTGAAATGACTTCGTGACTAAATGAGTTTATAATTAATAGCTGAAAAGATGGAACTTAATTATAAATCATTTGAGCCCTAATCACATATGTCCAATCGATCCCTCTGCTAGCTCATTGAAACAAAAAATTAATTACATGTTGATTAAAATGAACAAAAATAGATAAAAATGATAAATTTAGATAAATGAATTACATTTGGAAATAAACTTAGTTTATCCCTAAGCATGGAAATGACTTGAGAATTAATTTATAGTTTTTCGAATTATTATATGATTAATTAAATAAATAATTGAAGTTCAAAAATGGAATTAAATTAATTGGTCATTGCGAATTCATTGAATGTAGAAAAATTAAATATATTTTCTCATAGATTCTTTTATGGTACAGTTGTCATGATTTTAAGGGAATTAGAATCGAGTTGAGAAAATCATTTAATTATAAAATTAAATTATTTAAATTAATTTATAATATTTATTTTGAGAAATAGAAAAACATTTATTGGGTTGGATTGAATTATAAAGTGTTGAGTAAAAGTCCCAGAAGCACTTACAATTGGACCCGATACAGGAAAGGCTCCAAGCCCTTTATATTGAATACAAGGGGATGACAAACCTAAGTATTTTAGCTAGGGTGCTGCCCTTCTCTCCCCTAGTTCAACTAGGAGATTATTTTTCTATTAAATAGACATTTAATGTATTCTACATATTCAACTAGGGTTTCATTTTCTATCCATATAAATAGATAGCACCGGTAGGGCTAAAAATACAATAAGTTATAAACAAATTTGTGACATTGTTATTCTACCTAAAAATAGTGAGATTTTATTTCTAAAGAATAACTTCTATTTTTCGGGAATAACAATTCTATCAGATTCTATTTGAGAGAAAGTTTTACTTTCCCACTAAAAGTAAAGTAAATAATTTATGGTTTTATGTTCGATTCAAAAGCATTCTAGCCCACACTTGAAGTAGTTTTTGGTATGAAAATAGCGAAGAAGGTTGTCCGTTTGAAAGCTGAGAATGACAATAATCTATTTAGCCCAAAACACAGGTGCAATTTTGGGAAAATTTGATTACTGTAAATATCACAAACCGACTCAATTTTCAAATTTTTATTTTTATGCTATGGAAAAAAACCGTTTTCGAACCAATTTTTTTCCAACAAGTAGTCCCATTGTGCCTTTTCTGTTTTTCCCAAGTTATTTCTTTCACTAACTACAATCAGTTGTTAGAACTCATTAGGCAAGATTTTGCCTAATTGATCGATAAAAACACCAAAACAACTATTATGTTTAACAAAAAGGTAAATAAAACATAAATTATAAATTATTAAAATAACATAAAAATGGAACTAAATTTACCATATCAGATTATGGCGGACAAATAAACCTTCCTAAGTTCCTTCAAGCCGTTGATAATGTTGGTGAATCTATCAGATTTTTCATTGATGCTTTCACTGGATTTCATATTGAAAATCTCATAGTCAAATGTAAGAAGACTAATCTTGGATTCATTAACTTAGCTTGTTCCTTTATAAGTGATGGCAAGCTTGTCTCGAATCTCCGTGGCACTTTGACATTTGGACACTTTATTATACTTATTAGGGCCTAATGTACAAAAAAGAGTGTGCATGGCCTCAACATTGAGTTAAGTTTTCTTCTTGTCACCTTATTCCCACTCATCTTCATCCTTGGGTACTATCAAATCATCATTGTGATTATCCTCCAAACATGACCATTATCTGCTTGGATGAAAAGCTTCATCCTTGCCTTCTAACATGCATAGCTTTCTACATTAAAGAATGGTGGTCTCACAATTTATTGAAATTCACCCAAGCTTTATGCCAAAATCTTGTGCCATCTTCAATCTTGGTATTTTTTCCTTAGACTGCCTCTCCTGATGGTGAAACCTTTTATGGAAAGCTAGCTCTGATACCAATTATTAGGATTGAAAATACTAAGAAGGGTGAACCGAGATTTTGAAAATGTTTGTAAACTTTTCTAAATGATGAGGAAAGGAAAGAAAAAATTGGACAATTCAATTTATAGTGATTAAACCCTAGTTGCCTACCTCTACTACCTTGGTATATAGCAACCAAGGATTCCCCAATTCACTATACTTGATTTGTTACCTTTCAAGGAACAGGTATAACCTTCACAATCTCTATTTTTTTCATAACGCTAAGATAGAACTTTCCACCTAGTTTTTATAGCTTAACTAAAACCCTCTAGATTTTGTTGGTCACTTAGAAACAATTTATAATCTACTTAAGGTTGTATACCTCAAAAACCTTAGGTATTCTCTTTACATTAAAAGAGAAGATGAGAAAACTAGAAATGAACCTCTAGTAGGTGTGTGTTTGCAAATTGAAGCTCTAAATACAAAAATTTGTATAATATCCCAAATTAGGGCCTAGTCGGAATAGTGGTTTCGAGACCACATATCTGAAATAGAAATAATTATTTTATGATTTTTATAAGGTCTATGATATGTTTATATGCTTGTGTGAAAATTTCGTGAAGAAATTTTATGTGAAAAGTGTTCAATTTGATTTTAGGGACTAAATTGAATAAGTTGTAAAAATTGAGTTCTAGAAGCTTTTAGCATGAAATTGAATTGGAATATTAATTAGAGATCCTTAAATATAAATTTGACCAAATTTTAAAAATTTGGACAAAAACGGACATGGAAGGTTAAAAATATCAAAGTTTTAAGTGAAAGGTATTTTGGTCATTTGGCCATTAAATGAATTAAAACACAAAATAAAAGCCAAAAGTGTTCATATTCTTCTTGTTTTGGCCGAATACACCATGGGAGAAGCCATGGCTAGGGTTTTCAAGCTTCCAAGCTTTATAGTAAGTCCGTCTTTGCCCCGTTTTTAATGATTTTCGTATTTTTGAAATCCTTGCAACATAATCTACCTATTTCTACCATTATTTTAAGCTAGGGTTTGTGTCTAAAAATTGAACCATGTTTAATAATTGTGTATTTTGATGGATTATGGTAGATTATGCATGTTTATGGTTAAAGGAACGATTTTTACTAAGTGATTTTCGACGAAAACATCTGAAAGGACTAAATCGTAAAAGTTAAAAAATTGGTCATAAGTGTGTGAATTAGTGAGAATTGTGGACTATCATAATTATGAAAATGATTCAACTAAGTCCAAAATACAAGAAAATGGAATAAAAATTTATTTACGAGCCTAGGGGTAAAAGTGTAATTTTGACAAACTTTAGGGGCAAAACGTAGAATTTTCAAAATATGATTTTTGGACTAATTTGAAAAATGTGATCATTAAATGAGTGTATTAATAATAGTGCAATGCTATTGTTGTATATGCTTGAAACCTTAATTAGTATGTTAATTTGATTTTTGTTGAATTAAATGTTGAAATTGCTATGTATATGAATTGATTTAAACTATGTTTATGATACAATATGACATGGAAATGAATTGAAACTTTGCGTTCAAAGTGCTTTTCATGAATTATGGTTATTATGTGAAATTGTAAATTAGTTATTGTTATGAGATATGTGGTTAAGTGTTTATTGACAAGCTTCGACAAGTGTGAAAAAGTCCCAATTGAACCTTAGGAATCGAATAGGATACGAGTGACATGTCACTAGGATTCCATTGACCGTATCGATTGTTTATGTGATTCCGGGTGTTGGTCTAGTTCAACTACCAATGGCTAGGTAATCCTGCATTTGTTGCAGATACCTGTCAGCTTGTGTGAGCAGCACTGAGTAGTATCGACTACACCGTTAGCTTATGTGAGCAAGCTCATGAATAACTCGATAATGAGCATATCAATGGTAGCTTCGGTAACATATTGTGGTTTCTTGGGCTACAATATATGTGTGGAACTTTTGTGCATTTTTCCGAGTATCCTTTAGAATTTCGCATGGTTCAATGGGTAGCGAAACGATATAATAAAGTGCTATAGAAAGTGATAATGACCATGTAATGTGATGAAATAATGTATGAATGTGTTTTATGCTATGATGCATTTACATGTGTAAGTGTGGATATAAAGTTATGAATAAGTACAAGTATGTATATGTAAATTATGAGCAATATGTTCATTATATGGTCGAACTATGGTAAGTTTGATAAGAGGTAAGTGTTACAATTTAGTTGTTACAATGGAAGCATGAAAGAGTGAAAATGAAAAATAAAACAGATTTGGACAACAGTAATGTTGTGCCTTTGAAAAATCACCAAAAATGGTGGGAATTGAATTAGAATTTAAATAATATATTAAAGTAAAGCCCATTGAGTATATTTTCACATAAAAGAAGTAGAGTAAGCAAATGATCCTCACTTTGTGAGATATATGTATTGTTGTAAGATAGGGTTAGATGGATTTTGAAATCCCCTATTCTGACTTTGGAAAATCACTAAAAATTTTATAAAAATGGTTATGGTGTGTAATTTATATGCTAAAAATCCTTGGTGAGTCTACTTTCAAGAGAAAGAAATAGGAAGGTCATCTGAATTCTATATAATGAGAAAATTAATTTTTAGTGAAGAGGAGTTAAAACTATTGAATAGCAAAATAGGGTCGTCTTGGTGATGCTCTGGGTTGGTGTGGCATATTTTGGGCTTTTCTTGTTGATAGTTTAGCCACTCATCTAGTTCCTCAATCTAGAGCATTCGTTTTTCATATACGTTTCCCTTGGATGGAATTGTCTGCGATTGGGTCGCCCTTATGTGAAGTGTTTCCTGCAAAGAAGGTTGGATGGTGAGATCATTCTTATTACAAGGGCTCATAACAATATTTTTATCATCAACAATCTTATTCGAGTTTCTGGCTTGTAATGTAACTTTGTCATCACCTACACGAAGTGTAAGCTCGCTTGTTCCTACATCAATTATGGTTCTAGCAGTTGCTAAAAAGGGTCGCCCTAGAATTAAGGGTACATTGCTATCCTCATCAATGTCTAGAATAACAAAGTAGACTGGGAATATAAATTTATCAATTTTGACAAGTGCATCTTCAATTATGCCTTTTGGAAATCTAATGGTTTTATTAGCCAATTGAATGCTCATCTTGGTTTGTTTAGGTTTCCTAATACCTAGTTGTTTAAAGAATTTATAAGGCATTACATTAATACTAGCCCCTAAATCAGCTAAAGCATTTTTTACGTCTAAACTACCAAGTAAACAAGGAATTGTAAAACTCCTTGGATCTTTTAGTTTGTTGGGTAGCTTATTCTATAAAATAGCTAAGCACACTACATTCAGTTCCACATAAGATGTCTCATCTAGCTTTCGTTTATTTGTCAGTAGCTCTCTTAAAAACTTAACGGCGTTTGGCATCTGCGAAAAAGCTTCAATAAACGATAAGTTAATATGTAATTTCTTTAAAAGTTTAAGGAATTTACCAAATTGTTCATCTATGCGGTCTTTCCTTAGCGCATTTAGGTATGGGATACGAGGCTTATACTCTTTGATAAATGCTTCTTTGGAACTTACCTCATCTTTACCTTTACTTACCACAGTCTCCTTGCATGTCTCTAGGTTGGTTTTGGTCAACGCTTTCTCATCTATTGTATCCACAGCATTAAGTTGCTCCTTAGGGTTAGTCTCGGTGTTGCTTGGTAACCCACCTTGTAGCCTTTTCGAAATTAGCTTAGCGAGCTGGCCTATTTGAGTTTCGAGTCCTTGAATGGATGCTTGCTGGTTCTTAAGTGTCATCTTGGTGTTCTGGAAACGGGTTTCTGACACAGTGATAAATTTTGTCAGCATCTCCTCAAGGTTTGGCTTTTTCTCTTGTTGGAACGGTGGTTGTTGAAATCCCGGATGAGGTGGTTGCCTTTGATTTCCTTTCCCTCCCTATGAGAAATTTGGGTGGTTCCTCCAACCTGCATTATAAGTATTACTATAAGGGTTATGTTGGGATCTAGAATTATTACCCATATAGTTGGCTTGCTCAGTTTCCATGCCATGTACATAGGAAGAGTAATCAGAATTGCTCATGTTACCTTGGATTGAGTCACATTGCATCACTGGGTGTACCTGCGTAGAACCAACAAAATTATAAATCTTTTTATTAAGGAGTTCTACTTGATTATAAAGCATGGTGACTGCATCAATATTAAAAACTCCGGTAGCTTTTTGTGGCTTTGTTCTCATGACTTGCCACTGATAGTTATTTAGTGACATCTCTTCTATAAACTCGTAAGCTACTTTTGGTGTTTTGTTATTGATTGTTCCATCGGCTGCCGCATTGATCATTTGCCTTGTCGAAGGATTCAAACTGTTGTGAAAGGTTTGAACTTGTAACCACAGAGGGAATCCATGGTGAGGGCACCTTTTCAATAAGTCCTTGTATCTCTCACAAGCATCGTAAAGTGTTTCTAAATCCATCTGCACAAAAGAAGAGATATCATTCCTTAATTTAGCCATTTTAGCTGGCGAAAAATATTTGAGCAAAAATTTTTCGGTCATTTGTTCCCATGTACTGATAGACCATCGTGGTAAAGAATTTAACCACTGTTTAGCTTTATTCCTCAAAGAGAATGGGAATAGCCGCAGACGAATGGCATCATCAGAAACGCCATTTATTTTAAATGTATCGCAGAATTTCAAGAAATTGGCTAAATGAGCGTTAGGATCTTCATCCTACAAACCATCAAACTGAACAAACTATTGTATCATCTGAATAGTGTTAGGTTTCAGTTCAAAATTATTTGCAGCAATACTAGATTCAGTACCAGCAAAATTAGGTTTAGCATAATCATACATAGTGCGTGGAATAGGATTTTGCTCAACAAGATTCACGACTACTATAGGAGGTGTTGATTATCGTGATTTGCCTACATCTCTTCAGCAGGTTCAGGTTCTTCTCCTTGACTTTATTCTAGATATTGCAAGCTTCTTCTTATTTGACGAACTGTAGCTTCTAAATCATCGTCAAACAATAATGGTCCTCCTGGGTTTCTTCTAGTCATAAACTAGAGATACCTAGAAGGGAAAGGTAAAACGAAAATTAAAATCCTAAAATAAAATAAAATAAATAAATAACATAAAATAATTTGCAATAAAAGTAAAAATAGCTAAAGTAAATGATTTGCAATAAAAGTAAAAATAGCTAAAGTAATAGGAATCGAGTGTTCCTAATATCTTAGTTCCCCGACAACGGTGCCAAAAACTTGATCGTGATGAGATGAAGTAATAAAATCTGATCGCACCTATACACTAACTAATATCACAATAAAAGGCAAATGCACCTATCGAATAGTAGTATAGCTAATGGCAAGACCGGAATATCGAATCTAAGGAACTAAAAGTACTAGTAATGACTTCCTTCCTATTATATAGCCTAAGAAATAAAAGGGGTTTTGGTTGTAAACTATTTTAAACTAAACTAAAGGAACGACAAAGAGTAAATTGGAAAATTGCTTTTGGGAAAACTGATTGATGAGGGCAATACCTAAGGAAGAATCCACCTAGACTTCACTTGTTATCTAACTCTGAACTAGACAATTTCTTCATTTGACTTGATTCGTAGAGATCCCTAAATTATGTCAATACCCCTGTCGAGGATAAAAACAACTAATCCTAGGTTGATTAATTGAAATATCTTTCTAATTAAAACCCCTAGTCTTGCATTAACTCGATCTATGGCTCCCCATATTAGATTTGACTCTAATCTAACTGATTTTCGTCGTCCTATGTCTAGGATTGCGATCAAATCCACTTAATTGTGTTGGATCTACTCCTATACAGGGACTTTTGCTCCTCTGTATAAGCACATTCGACTTAAATTAATATCCTAGAAATATCAATTCAAGATTTAAAAACACAATTGAGAACAAATCAAATATTTATCATTTAGTTTAGATAACAATAACAAGATTCGTCTTAGGTTTCATCCCCCTTAGATATTTGGGGTTTTAGTTCATAATTATAAAAAGAAACATCTTAGAATAAATAAAATAACAAAATAGAAGAAAACCCAAAATTCCTGAAAGGATAGAAGGGAGATCCTCTATCTTGATGTAAATCCTGGCTTCTGAGATGGATCAATCGGCTTCCCTTCGAGTAATTCTCGGCCTTTAACTCCCTGTCTTGGCGGGAATAATGTACCTCGGCACTCCCTTTGTAGTTGCCTCCTAGGGTCTTTATATAGAGTTTAGAATGTCTTTCTTAGCCCCTAAGTAGCCTTTTCTGAGTGAAATTGAACTTTCTCACGACAGAGACACGCCCGTGTGCCACGCCCTTGTGAGTCGATGTGGGGGCCGTGCTCGAGCCTGTTAGAGTGGTACAGCCGTGTGGGTTGCCCGTGTGAATCTATTCTAGGCCGTGCTTGAGCCTGTTTATGTGGCACGGCCGTGTGACACGCCCGTGTGGTGAACTTCTAGGCCATGTTGATTCCTTGCTTTGGCCTATTTTCTCCGTTTTTGGCCTGTTTCTTATTCTTTTCACTCCACTAAGCTCACCTCAGTATAAAATATAAAATTAAAGGTTTAGGAGCATCAAATTCCACAAATCAAGGAATAATTCATCCATAAATGTGCTAAGCATAAGGTAAAAACATGTATTATTTACGGCTTATCACATATATTGGGCTTAAAAGCCTTCATTGGATCCACGGTCGTCAAGCGACTATGCGATCCTCATATAACACTTCTTCCAATATAATTCCCACCCACATGCAACATCATAACACATAAGTGCAGCATATAGCATATAGTATACATAAGTCATACTTATAACACATAAGGGTACACCAGTAATTCTACCCTATAGGGGTATTTCAGTAATTTACTAACATTTGGGTCTTAATTATGAACTTTGGCCCGTCAACAAGTCCTCATTGGCTACAGTGAACAGGCACTATGCATCAGGTAGATTCCAAAGAATAAAAGATGGGTCACTAAGACAGCTTAAGTACCAAGCTCTCCCTAGATCCAATTGCCACACTCTAACCTTATGACTTGTCCATAGATGTACTTGATAAATTAATTAAGTTTTATGCCGCTTAAGGATTCATTAGAAACTACGCCTAAAAGTCCATTATAAAACCATAGCAAGTCTACATGCTTTCATACATTCATATAGCCCATCAGGCCCAATCACATTTATATGGCCCATTAGGCCCAGTCACAATTATATGGCCCATCAAGCCCAAATCTATTCCAAGCAATACAACCAACTTAATCAGCCCATCACTTATTACCAATCAACCAATTTTCGCTTATCTGGACCCACGAGCCCGTCAAGCCCATTTGACCCATTCTGGCCCAGTTGGCCAAAACGTGACCCAAGTCCATGAGATCGCTCATAGGGTCTCTGATAACGCATCGATTACCCTCGTAGGAGTGTTTACGTACTCGCACGACTACCTTAGCCAAACTTTTGGCCTTTCGGCATTTCAGCATTTCGGGATTTGCCAGTCTATTGTGTGTGAAGTGTATGTACACACCTGATAACAAATATGCTACGATCTTCTTAGCCATGAACCTACAAACAATATCGTTCCCCAATTAATCATATGCCTAACAAATATCCTTACCCAAAAATTGAAATCTTACCATTTGCCTTACCTTGAGCAACAGGTCCTAATAGCGCTTGCTTAATCACTAACCGCGATTATTTCCTAGATCTGCATCAACTTAACCATTAAAGATTGAATCATGAGTGATTCTCATCCATCTTAAGTCACCCACACATCATCTAAGATCATTTGGCCATCAACCAATCCAAAATAAAGATGAGATACTTATCCAAAACCCGAAACACATAAGGAGTAATTCAGCAGAAATCTAGAGAACAAATATTTGATATTGATCCCCAAGAATCAGTCGGCCAAAGTTGAAGAAAATAGGGCGGCCCAGAAAGGATCCAGCCAAGTGTTTTCGGCTTTAGAGTCTGGTGATGAAAGGAGATATTCAGCACAAGGAAATCAAACAAAGAAAAGAAAATAATTTGTTGAGAAGGAAAAGAGAAGAATCGGCACGAGATAGAAAGAAGAAGAAGAAGTCGACACTTACTAAAAAAGGGGTTTCGGCTTCGAGTACTTTCAGAGAAAGGTGTTTAGAATGGCTAAAACCCGAAAGGGTAGATGCTATATTCAGCTCTTTGAAGGAGAACAAATAAATCACGAATGAAAAGAAATCACTTACTATCTCATTGCACGAAAGCAAACCGAAACCAAAAGAGAAAACAAAATGCCAAAAGAATGACAAGAGAATTCGGCATAACACTAATATAGCCGAAATTCCCTTCCCCAATTGCCTATTCAGCTCCAACTCCTCTCTTATCTCAATCTCCTAATTTTCCTCCAAATTATCCATATGATCTCCTTCTTGAATTTCTCACATGGACACCTCCTTCAGGAATTTAACTCCATCGCAACTACTAACCATCCAAGCATAAAAATTAAATCCCCAAATATTACCATGCTAGAACTCGAACCTAGGATCCCCTTGCCAGCTATTGACGCCACCTCCCTGCTCCCTAAGTGGCGCCACTTAGCCAATACACCACAACCTCCTTTGTGTCCTATTTCTTCTCCATTTATTTAAAAGCCATGCTACTCGAAGTCAGGGTTCTTTTAGTACTTAAACTAAAATTTCTCCACCTCAAAGCTCGAACACAGAACTTAATAAATGGCCCTTTAATAGTCGAGCAAACATTTAATTGTGTCATTTCCTTGCACAATTAAATACTTATGAGCCGTCTCCTAATTGATCTCTTGCTCAAGGCCCAATACTTCTAGGCCCAAAATCGGGGCGTTACAGTGCTATTAAGTTTATTTGTGCATTTAAGTAGCAGAATAGGCATGCTGGTCAGGTGGTTGAGTGTGTGTTAAATTGCCTCTGGGTTCTGGGTTCGAGTCCTTATGTGTGCATTTTGTAGAATTATTTTTTTATTTTGTTAACTGATAACCTTTTTAAGTTTTTAACTAATGAATTGTTTTATTTTTCTTTTTATTTTGTTTTGGTTACACGTTCTTTCCTCCCTCTCCCTCTCTTTGCTTTTCTTTTTTTTGGCTTTTTCTCTTTGTTTTTTTTTTAATTTTGGCCGCTGTTTCTAAAATTTCGCTCCTCCGTCGTCAACTCCAATTGCAAAAAAGGTGTGGATTTGAACCTTCTTTTATTTTACATATGAATTTCGTATTCGACTCTCTGAAAAGTCGACGATATGTGTGCAAGTGTTTGCGAATTGGTTTTTTTTCCTATGTGATATCACTGTCTTATGCATAAAATTGGTATGGGTTGGTATAATCTCAAGCTAGTAAGGACTGAGAAGTGTTTCGTGGCTGAAAGCACACTTTTCGAGGCTGTTCTAGGGTGGTTTTGTGACCACACAGGCGGCCACACGGGCGTGTGTCGATTCACGCGGCCTTGTGCTTTTGGGATTTAGGGTTTTCAGGTGAAATCTGGTGCCACACGGTTGTGTGGTCGATTTGGGGATTTTTGTTGATATTCACATGGCCATGTCCCTTGATCACACGAGCGTGTGGGTTTGTGTAACACCCCTAACCCGTATCCGTCGCTGGAATGGGTTACGAAGTGTTACCAGACAAGGCACAACTTCCAAGCAATCACAGTCATACTCATGCTTACAACTTTAATATCAAGAAATTATAGTGTAATATTTATATATATATAATCATAAACAAATAATGTCAACTATAACATTTTGATACAAAACATATACACTCATCAGGGTTATTACAAGTAATATTCGATTGTCCACCTAACAAAAATGCATTTACTAATCACATGGGCATTTATTTTAAACTTGGCCAAAAACATTGTAAATCCCATGCGCACACACTAAGTCATTCAAGCATATATCTCGTCATTCTATACTTCAATATATATAATTCATACTTCCTTACAAATGCATATTGACTAAACAAGCCATATAATATGACTTATAAACAAATAATAATATATATATGACATGGCCATAATTACTACATGACCAATCATACCATTATTACTATTCCTTTGGTCTTTTCTCAAATTTCTAACTAAATATAAATATACTTATTATAGGCATATGCATTTGATAGCAAAATGTGAACATGTGAGCTTGGTCAAATCAATAATTACATAATGCACTTTGCGTATATACCACCTTTACATGCAATAACTCATGGCTTATAAAATATAACCTACTATTCCTTTGGTCAATTTCATTTCATATAAATTAATTCAATTTTAAGCATTAATCACATATGCATGATTACCAACTTACAAAGTTACCAAAACCTAATATACATTTTCCATGTTTCTTTATAAAACATAACTGTTCATAAAACCACACACTAATAAAATAACCAATCAAATAAACATCATCCAGTTCAACTCAAATCAATAAACTTTATTTCACTACCATATTCAATATGTATAAAACATAGCAACCATTTTAATTACTCACATATAAGCAAAAACATGGCCAAGTTTCAATAGCCAAAGTCAAGCATAAACATTATAAATTCTTATAATATAAATCATGCTAAACACTTCATAAATTCCACATCTATCAAGTTAAGCTCCAAACACGTGATTAAACTCTTAATCAAATTACATTAAATATTAATCACATTTATAATCATATATCTAAATCATCCAACTAAGCAATTTTAACATCCATATCATTTGCTCATAGCACTTTAGCATACTTATTAAAATAAACAAGCCATTTTTGTATGGCTTTTAATATATTTACATGCTTCAAAATCAAACATACACATATTATCCTAAACATGCCATACGTTTGAGTTTTAAACTTTTAAAAGTACCAAAAGTAAACGATAGTGTGATGACTTCACTATCGATCCTCGAGGACGTAACGACCTCCAAAATCTATAAACATTTTGAAAAAAACATATACAAAGTAAGCTAACTTAGCTTAGTAAGCCTTAAGCAAAAACATCTCAATTACTTAATCATTTCAATTAACTAAATCAACTTATGCATTTGTAATCACATATAATTTCAAGCTTTTAACTCCAAACATATATAACATATACTTTCATAAAACAATTTCTCCTTGACCGAATATACATGTATACATCATCAATATATTCTCCAATTTCAAAGCCATATTGGCTTATATAACCGAATATACATATACACCTATAGACATATATTCATCACTCAAACTTTAACATTACATCTTTATACAATTATAAGGCCGAATATATTTCTCACATTAACACATATACTACAACTTCATGTATCCTTTTTCATCACATATCAAGAAATCAATTTACCCTATTTTCAAATAGGTAACCAACTATCACGTACTTGATCATTTTAGCTCGTTTAACATATCCACCACATCAGCATAAAGTCTTTTAGGCGTAAACTTATAATAATTCACCAGCATAAAGCCTGCTAGGCATAAGCTTGTATCACACACCGGCACAAGGCCTGCTAAGCTCAAAGCCTGATTTTATACACCGGCAATAAGCCTGCTAAGCATAAAGCTCGATTTAATTCACTAGCACAAAGCTTGCTAGGCTCAAAGCCCAAATATCACTATTATAAAGCTTTCTCATAAACAATTCATATATCGAAAATTCTAGATATTCCATGTAGCTCATATGGACTTTCAAATGTTATAACCCAGTCAAATTAAACTCAAATACATTTTTTCCATGCTTAATCATATTCGGCTAACTCTACTATAAATCTATGAATTTCAAATTAGCATATTAAACTAATTTACATTCAAAATTAACGATTTTTAATTGCTTAAAGACTTACCTCGGATATCAACAAACGGTATTAATCGACTATTCGACTATTTTGGTCTTCCCCCGGTCTAAATCTGATTTTCTCTTTTCTTGATCTTGAATCAAGCTTGAGAATGGTCGAATACCTTAAGCTTTGATTCTTTTCTTTCTTTTTATTATTTGGCAAAAACAAAGTATAAACAAAGGTTATTTTAAATTATGTTATATTATAACATATATTAACATATTATTTAATTACATATTTAACATTTATTATATAATATGAATTCTTTATAATGGTTGTCTACAATCGTCCAAACCTAATATTATGGTTTAATTGCAATGTAAATGCCTCCATTTAAAAAGACAACAACAATTCGACCCTTACACATTAAACTATCAAGTTTTCATTTTACGTGATTAAGCCATTTTATTTAATTGGGCACTCAAATGACAAAATTAAATCACGAAAATTTCACACATATAAATTCACACATAATAAACATAGATAATAATTTTTAAATATTTATCTGACTCGGATTCATGGTCCCGAAACCACTGTTCTGAATAGGGTCTAAATCAGACTGTCACAGTTTGGGAATTAGGAATTTAGGGATTTGGTTCCACACGGCCATGTGGCTAAATTGGGGATTTAGAAATCCCACACGGGCATGTGTTTGGAACACACAACCGTGTCGAGTGGGCACACGGGCGTGTGAGACCCTCACACTGTCGTGTCTGCCCTGCACTCTATTTTAGTAAAATTGGACAGTGAGTTACACTGCCTGTTTACACGGTCGTATCCTTGGTTCACATAGGCATGCTCCACACGGGTGTTTTAACCCCCACACGGCCAGAGCATACGGGCGTGTGGTCCTATAACACCTAATTTTTTTTTGTGTATGTTCCAAGTTGGAAAATGTGTCTGTGTATTCCAACCCTTAGCTAGGCTCTAGTGAGGGTAGCTAGACCTCTATATCTATGGCTATGTGTTCTGGTTGTGCACGATTTGTAACTGTCTGTTAATGTGATACTGTTTTGTGAGATTGTGTGCATTCTATAACCGATTGACTGGATGTGAGTTTCTCTATCTGAATGACTGTCTGGGAATTTGTATTTTCATTCTACTCGTCTGTCTGCATACACACACTTGCATAAAGTATTTTTGGTGGGATTATGAAGAGAAATGAGTCTGATTCTGATCTGATCTGGCAGTTTTACTATAACTTGACTGTATAGTGGATCTGATTCTGATCTGATCTGGCAGTTTTACTATAACTTGACTGTATAGTGGATTACCACACTGCACCATACAGCATATACTCAGCTTTGCTGCATATTACTATCTGATCTGGCAGTTTAACTGCAACTTACCAATATAGCGATTTACCGCGTTGCACTGTACCGCATATACGTTAGCTTCGCTACGTAATTTTTACTAACTGATCTGGCAGTTCAAACTACATGTTTGTACCGCAGTATACCGCATTATACCATACAGCTTATACGACAGCTTTGTTGCGTAATATGTTCAAGTGGCTCAGTCCACATATATGGTGTGTAGGGTTGGATGGGCCTTCGAGGTCCTATGTGGTGTGATTGGTTGGATGAGCTTAAATAGCTCTTATGTAGTGTGATCGGGGGACTGAGAGGTGTGTTGGTTGGATGGGTGGATTCTTTTACTATCTAACTGCATTTATACAAAATGTGTTAGTGTTCTAATTGTAGTATTATCTGTCTATTTTAATATGTTGTTCGGCTTTGAACTGTAAAGTTTTGTAAATACTGTGGTACAAGTTTGTTATTTTTAATTTTTCTCGTAAATCTAACTTAATTCGAGTTTTAAACTTAACTGCAATATTCTGATTTTAAATCAAAATAAAAAAATAATTAAAGGTTCTCAATTTGTAAAATGATAGTTCTGTAAAATTTTTTTACGATTACTTCGGTGATCAATGTAGCATCCAAAATTCTGTCTAAACTTCTAAGCCAGGTTTAGGGTGCTACAGGGTCAAAAAGAAAAGAAAAGATGATTGGTCATTCTTTATCTCTTTCTTCTTTTTCTTCTCATCTTTCTCTTCATCTTCTTTTCCCTCAACCTCTTTCTTCTTATACTTCTTTTTATTCTTGTTCTTCTCTCCTTTCTTTTCTTCTTCTTTCTCCCTCAACCTCATCTTTTACCATATCGTAAATTTGGGTTTTTTTCTTTCACTCTAAATGTGCTCCTACCTACAATTGTGATGCAAAGTGTTTAACACTAAGAAGACAGTGAAACACAACTATGTAAAACTAGAAGACATTATACTAAAAAATAGCATGAGAGAGGCTACTAAGGGAACCATCGGCTTTTCATGTTCCCTGCAATGCATTCAATAATAACAATGCCACCCACAACGCCGGTGGAATGAAAATTCACAATCATCTCATTTCAAGACCTTTCTATTACATTATGTTATCATTTACAAACAGCTAAAAATTTGAGCTAGTGGCTGCTGGGGATGTAGGAAAAATACAATGTATTGCAGCTATAAGGAAGCAATTCAGTAGGCACTCATGTACCATGGTATTTGAGGCTCACATGATAGAATCCATTTTGGTTCTCGAGGACCCAGCCAACCAGTTTTCAACTTGGTTTCAACCATTGCAAATACAACTTTGATGGCTTCTTCTTCAGCTTTAACCTACCGCTATCTTCTTTTACACCCTTTTTTTTTTAAAGACTAATTCCTAGGATAAGAGGGACAACAGGCTTGGGTGTAATTATTTTCTCTACAATTATAGCTTGAGTGTTTAGAACTACCCCAACAATAGAGACAGCACTTTGTAAGGCACACCTTGAAACTCAACAAGGATCTATAACTCTTCCATTGATTAGATCTTCATATCTTCTTGACATTGCATTGTAGCCAATTTTCTAGTCGAGCTTTCCAATCTTCTTCATTACAACTTCTCCGTCAACACATGCATTAGTTGCAATTACTTTTGAAGGTAAAAGGAGTGCCTACAATCCATCAGACAAAAATGTCAAAATTTAATCTAGTCATCAATTTAATAAGACCAAAAAGATAATGAAAAATCAATAGACAATAACTTCTCAATACATACAAATAGATGGTTGACTCCAAAATAAAGTGGTCTCAATGAATCACATACTTTTGCTACAATATCAACACCAGTCTGTTCATCTGAATCTTTCATTGAATTCTTTATTGTGTGAATTTAATTGTTAGTTTATAGTCTTCAAGTTTTATCTCAGTATGTGCTCCTACCTACAGTTGTGATGCAAAGTGTTTAATAATTCTTAGTTTACGGTCTTCAAGTTCTATCGCAAAACAAAGTTCCTTCCATTTTCTCTTCTTTTTCTCCTCTTTTTATTTTCCTCTTCTTCTCCATTTCTTCTCTTATTCTTCTTTTTCTCTTCTTTTTCTACTGCCTAAGGCTCTTAAATGGGTTTAGGGTTAAAAAAGATTGTTTAAATGACAGCTATCCCACCATTAAATGCCATGTCATTTTTCTATTACATTTATAATGAAAAATGGTTAAAAGGACTATTTTGTTATTTTTTCAAAGTTGAATGACTAAAATAAAACCCAAGTGACTGTTTTGTTAGCTACCCCAAAGTTGAGTGATTGTTGGTGTAATTTACCCTAAAACAAATGAAGCTTCAATAAACTCAAAAAGAAACATAAAGTATGTTGATGAAGCTTTAAGAAACTAAGGAAATGTAAGAATCGTCAAGAGCTTTAACAAATTCAAAAATGTAGAAAACCTCCTAAAAAACACCCATACATAGAAAAACATAACATTGGAAAAAACCAAAATATAAAATGGGAGATATAAAACCCAAAAATAATGTAATTAAAAACTCAAAAAAATGAGAAAGTTAGAACCCAAAGAACTTGGAAAAGCTTTGGGAGGTTGAGCTATGGATTTTTGCTCGATCCCACAAATGACACTAATTGTTTCAATCACTTTAAGATGAATTGGGTTTGGAAATGGACTATGTTACCCTCAAGTTCTTACAATATAGAAGTAAACTATGAGGGCGTCAAAGCTCTTGTACTCTAAAATGCATTCTAATGCTTAAGTTAGTTGTAACAGCCCGTTTTTCAATAGTGCCGGAAATAGTAGTTTTGGGGCCACCAAATCCTACGAGTAAGTTTGTAAATATTATCATTTAATATTTATTCAAATATGGTTTTAGAAAGGTTTGTGATTTGATAATTTATGTCATATAAGCGATTTATTAAGTTCAGGTGGTAAGACCCTAAGGTCAAGTGGTTTTAGAAAATAAGGTATTGGGACCTTGTTTCTATGAACCAAGCCGTAAATATTTTTATAAATATTTATGAAATATCATTAAGGTGGTATTAAATTTTCGTTGAAGAATTTTAACGTTTCGATAGTTAATTAAGCGAAAAGGACTAAATTGTAAAAGATGTAAAATTTGATCACTTTTTTATTTGAATGATTAAATGGCTTTTTGAATAAATGAAAAGGGACTTAAATGGTAATTAGAAAATTTAAGAATTTAGTGGACTGTTTTGTGCAACTAAAAAAATGAAATTTGGATGATTATTAAAAGGACAAAATGGTAATTTCATAATTAAATTAAAATAAAAACAAAACAATTAAGCTATCATCTTTTCCCTTGGTGTTTGCTGAAGTTGGAGAAAGATGGAAGCCATGGATGATAGCTTAAGCATTCGGTCAAAGTCCTCTTTTGCATGTAAGTTCGATTTAGCCTCGCTTTTAATAATTTTTATATTTTTGATATCATTGCAACTAGGTTCACCTAGCTCGTACCTTTGTTTTTGAAACTGTTAAAAATTTTGAATTTTTTCATTGTTGAATATATGTGATTTTATATGTTAAATGATGAATTTGAAATGTTGGTTGATATTTAAAAGTATTTTGTTAAGTGATTTTAATGAATTTTCCAATTAGGGACTAAATTGTTGAAATAGCAAATAAACAAGGATTTAATGTGATATTATTGCAAATGTGGGCTTTTTTATGTGCCATAAATATTTGGATTATGTGAATTGGCATTAGAAATGGTTAATTTGCATGTTTTAAGCTTAGGGACTAAATTGAATAAAAGTAAAATTTTAGGGGCAATTTTTTAAAAAGTCAAAAATGACTAAATTGCTTCAAATTCATTTTTTTTTTTAACTGTCAAATTAATAGATTGAATGAAAGTATTAATTTAGATCAAGATCAGGTGGAAAATCGAGGAGAATGGAAAATTACCAAAATGCCCTATACTTTGTCATTTCTACAATTTAGCCAGGTAAGTTTGTATGAACTATATTATGTATAATGTTGATTAAATTTAATGTTAATATATGATTTTATTGAAAAATAAATCAATATATATATGTTATTATACAAGTTATCATGTTGTGAGACGACGTAAATCCAACGGCGTATCAACGATCATCTATTATGTAAAGGGATAGCTTCGGCTATCGAATATGAAAAGGGATAGATTCAGCTATCAATTATGAAAGGGATGGTTACGACCATCAAAAATGAAAAGGGATGGTGACGACCATCGAATATGAAAGAGATAACTTCGACATCGATTATGAAAAGGGATAGTTTCGGCTAGCGATTATGAAAAGGGAAAGTGACGACCATCAACTATGAAAAGGGATGGTGACGACCATCAATTAATGAAAAAGGATGGTTTCAACCATCGAATATGAAAAGGGTCGATTACGACCATTGTTTAGCACACTTTGTGTGAGCTCCAGTAAGGGTTCCGATTGACTTCACTATGAAAAATATGGAAAGGTATGATGTACCAATGATCAAAGTATGAATATTTATGTTTATGAAAGGTATGATATAAGTGATGCTATGTTATGTACCCATATCTTACCATGTGATGATATTGCTAAGTTATGTGTTTAATCAATAAATTGTGGCTATGGTTAATGTTATATTTATGTCTTATGTGTATGCAAATGAAATGGTAAGTGTTTAATAAGAACCAAGACATGTTTATATGAAACTCAATGGACTGGTGATACGTGGAAAAACATGACATGTTGTGATGGATGATAAATCCAATTGAATCACACTCAAGAATAATGGTTATCCATGTCAAATTCATAATCATGTTTAAATAAACTAACATGTGTTGTTGATGTGCTAGGGCTTATGCCAAGCTTGTGGATATGATTGATGTTTATGATTATGCTTGTACTATGCATACGAAACGGGTAACAAAAGGAAATGAAATGGTAAGTACATAGTTGGGATGTATTACGATGTATTATATGTGAGCAAATTGCTTATGCTATGGATAAATACACTGAATCGAGAGTTAATAATGTTGTTTAGGCTTATGATAAGCATTGGGGACGGAATGAAAAGAAAGTAAATATAAAGATATATAATCTTATAAAGGTTGATGATTATATATTATGTCTCATGAAATCCTATCATGTTATGAATGGTCAATAAATATGCAATGTTAACGAACTTACTCATTTGTGAGTTGATGATCATATCGATTTATGAATCTTATAGTATTGGCATAGATTTATGTTTATTCTATAAAGTTTATTATTGAAATGGAATATTATGCTTAAAGTTTATACGAGCTTACTAAACATTCATTGCTTACGTAGTTTTTCTTTTACCTTATAAATTATCGGAAGCTCGATTGAGTTAGAAGCTAGTCGGAGATCCACCACACTATCCATCGATTTTATCAATAGATTTTGATGCTTTAGTTATGGTTATAATGGCATGTATAGGTGGACGTATGTCTAATGTTTAGTAAATGATAACGTTATGTAAGGTTGTTTTGAATTTGTGAAACTTAATATATTTGATGCCTTGATGATTGGTGTGCTTTTGACACTTTGATGTTTAAAGGTTGGTGTTTATAAGGTCAAATTGATGTATGGTTTTATGGCTAAAGTGGTAAGAGTTGGCATGTTTGTAAAGTAAACATTTAGGGCATGTTTTGATAAAGGATTTAATCAAATATGTTTGATTGAATTATGACCATTTGAACATAATCTAATATGTATATATGTTGGTTATTGGAACCATTTGGAATTGGTTAGAATGGTGACATTTAAATGGTTTTGATGCATGTGAGAAGTAGTCTCAATGGTAAGGTCATTTTGATATATTTGATATAGAAACAAGTTAAAAGAAAAATGGTTAAATATGCACATGTATAAGTGTTTTGTGCTTGATGATATAGCCAATATGTTTGGCTTGTAATTATGGTATTTTGGATGATGCATTAGTTGTTATTTTGGCATGTATATGTGGTCATTATGGTTCATATTTTGGCATGTTGGTACTTAAAGGTTGAGAGTTGGAATGGTATATAAAATGCATGGTATGAAATGTTACTTTAATATGCTTGAATGTGATCATTGAGGTATGGAAGTTGATAGTGAACATTGAGTTAATAAATGGCTAGTTTGGTGTGTTTGGATGTGTTGACATATGGTCAAGTTTGCTAAGGTAGTGATGATAGGTGTTGAATAGTCAAATTGGTGTTTTTGAGTATGATATTGGTATGTGAACATTGTGGTAAATGTTGGCATAAAATTAGTTATAAAGGTTAGTTGATTTGTGGTTAAACTTAGCAAATATATAATCATGTTTGATTGTTGTGATTTAGGTGCCTTTTGGGCATATTGGTTGTATTATTAAATACTATGATGATCTAGCTTAAATATACATGTGTTAGGTGCATTTTGAATGCTTGAATATAGGTGCAAATGATTTGTAAGGGTGTGCTTGAATTGGGTGAAAGAAATGGCTTGACTTTGGCCTATTTATTGTCCACGCGGCCTAAGACACGGGCGTGTGTCTCAGACACGTGTGACACACGGTCATGTGACACGTCATGTGTCCCCTGTAGGTTTTTAAAGGTTGCATTTAGAGAGTTACACGGCCTGGCACACGGGCGTATGGCTTGGCCGTGTAAATCAAGTTAGAAAGTTATATAGGTACGAACACGGGTTGAGACACGACCGTGTATTCCTACTTCGAATGCCCACACGGCCTTTGACACGGGCATGTGTCTTAGTCGTGTGAGTCACATGGCCTGGCCACACGGCTGTGTGACCCCTATAGTATGAATTTTTCTGTCTTTTGCCATGAAGTTCTAACTATTGTCAATTTAGTCCCGAATCATTTCTAAAGTGTTCCTAAGGCCTCAAGGGCTCGAAACAGGGACGTTATGCAAATGTTTGCATGGATTATGATATGATTTATGAAATTTTTGAGAATGAATATTTTTATGTTAAAAGCTTCCGATAATACTCCATAACCTTATTATGGTGACGGATACGGATTAAGGGTGTTAAATTAGTAAGGAAACTAGGTAATAGAAAAGTAAGTAATCTAAGGTTATGGAGAAAGAAGAATAAATACTTCTATAATATTTTGTAATAAATACAATTTATATTGTATTTGTTTCACTAAAATTAACTTTTAAAACATGATTTTAGAGAAAAATTAATAAACTATGAAACATTCTTAATGTAGAATTATCTAAATACCAAAAATATTAATTTTTATAAAAAATTAAACAAATTTTACAAAAAAAAAAAAGCATTTAAAAAAACATTTTTCAAAAGATGTTTTAATAAATCAAAGTCTTAAACACAATATTCAAATTTTATGTACACACTATCCACATAATAGTTCAAGTGAATTTTTTTTTCTTTTCACTATATTTATAAAATACAATATGTCTCCGTGATGGATCATATGATATATATCTATTTTACTATTTATGTTTAGTTTTTGATTATTTCTTCCAACAATATTACTATCAAAATTCAAATATATATATATATATATATATATATATATTTATTATGAATAATATAATGTATCTTACCATTAAATTTAACTTTGGATATATGAATTTTAATATTAAATCCAAATAGAAATTAAAGGAATTGGTGCTGCGGTAACCAAACCCAAGATTACACAATGTATCTATCTTTGTCAAGCTTCAAGCTTTTTTCAGAGTTCCTAAACATACCCGTATTCCAAAACTCTCTTCCTTTTTACTCTGATTGAAATGTCTTTCGAATCAAAAACTTTAAATCCACATTCTGAGTAAATCCTCTCATCAAACTGTTACCATGACAATGAAAGCTGCCCATGCACCATGCAATTAATTCACTCCTCGGCAATTTAATTTTCAGTTTAGCTCTCCTCCCTTACCCAGCACTTGAGCCTCTTCAATCTATCATTCATGCAGCATTCTTTTAGTTCATACAACTGCCTATCTCTACTGCGCGCATCCATTTTTTTTATAAAAAAATTTCGTTGGAACAGTTCAAATTTTACCATTCTTATCTTAAAAGATAAATTAAAAAAAAATTCAAGAACTCGATAGTCGGATTTTAACACCTTTTATATGTACATTGGACAATGTGAATTTTGTGTCTTGATTTGTTGTCCAGAACCTCACAAGTTAGACGAAATCTATTTGGGTGATGTAGGAAGAAAAGTAAAAGGAAACAGGAAGGTGCAAACAATGAGAAAGCTGAGAAGATATGAAAAATGAAATAATCATATGATGTCCTCTATATACCAAGTTTTTTGGTATCCATTTTAACTTGAAAAATGCATGATGAAGAAATGTGGTCATCATGATTCTGAGAAGGAACCAATGCCATGGAGCTCATCACTCTCCAGTACTCTCCTTTCCTTTTCTTCTCATCTCCATACATCCATCTCTCTTGATCTTGTCGTTTGATTTGTTCAATCCCATTCCCACCACCCTCGGATGAATTGCTAATTAAAACTTTCCTCATGTTACACCACATCCTTAACATGATATAAATCATCACCAAACATATAACTGTGGAAGTGAAAACAATGGCCACTATAATACAAACAACTGCAGTGCTAGACAGTATGTTGTTTTCATGACCCGCTGAGTCCATGCACGATGTTAATGGTGGGCCGCATAGCTTGTCATTACCCAAGAAAGAAGTTGGTGAGAATCCTGAAAAGGTGGAAGGAAGTTGTCCTCGAAGATGATTATTTGACAAGTTTAGCATTACCAGGCTGGTGAGCTGTCCAAGTGAAGAAGGAAGTTCTCCTCCAAGTCGGTTGAAAGAGAGATTTAATCTTTCCAACTTCAAAAGATCTCCGAGAGACGATGGAATCTCACCTGACAAAAGATTTCTGCTCAGGTCCAAAATTACTTGTAGCTCAGTTAGCTTTCCTATCTCAGATGGTATTGGACCCGAGAGCAAGTTTTCTGAAAGTCTCAGCTCATACAGCTTCTTGCATTGCTGGATGGTTGGAGGAATAGAACCCGAGAGATTGTTTCTTTGCAGATTTAGGACATTGAGAGAAGTGAGTTGTCCGATCTCATGTGGGATCTGGCCAGACAGATTGTTGGTATGAAGAGAAAGCTTTAGCAATCTTGAGCAGTTTCCAAGCTCGGCTGGAACCTGTCCCTGGAAATTATTGGAAGAAAGATGAAGCTCTCCCAGGTCTTGTAGGCTTCCCAACCAACTAGGCATCTTGCCTGCGAAATGGTTGTCGTTAAGGAGAAGGTGCTGAAGCTTTTGACAAGTAGAGAGTTGAGATGGCACTTCTCCTGTCAAGTTGTTGAAGGATAAATCCAGAAAGATGAGCTCCTTGAGTCGGCCTAATTCTGAAGGAATACTGCCATTGAGAAGGTTATTTGCCAGGCGGAGACGGCCAAGATTTGTTGAAATGGCCAGCCCAGAAGGAATGCTACCTGAGAAGCTGTTGTTTGTTAAGTCCAAGGCAGTCAAAGAATTTGAACCTGTGAGCGGAAGGATGGTACCACTGAACTTATTGTGAGAAAAGTTTATTATTTTTAGGTTCCTGAGAGAGTAGAGTGAATCGGGTAGAGGGCCTTCAAAAGAGTTGTTGTAGAGCGTAATAGTGCTGAGTTGAGAAAGGAATCTGAATGTTGCAGGCAAGCTGCCTGATAGCTTATTATCAGCTAAAGCTAACTGCTGCAACTTTTTGCAGTAGCCCAAACTAGGTGGGATTGGACCTGACAAATCGTTCTGCCTTAGTTGAAGCAACACCAGATCTTTGAGCTTTCCAATAGTTTCAGGAATGGAACCACTGAAGTGGTTCCCAAAGAAATCAATGGCAGTTAAGCTTGCACAGTTGGTTAACTCCATTGGTATACTTCCTGACATCTGGTTATCATAGAGGTAGATGGTGCTCAGACTCTGTAGCTTGCCAATCTCCACTGGGATTGAACCAGTGATCCTGTTGTCGAACAGATAAAGATTTTCCAAGTTACTCATGTTTCCAATTTCTGGAGGAAGGCTTCCATTGAAGCTATTGTTATTAAGCAGTAGATCTGTGAGCTTCTCTAATTTGTCAATGGTGGGTGGTAACTCTCCTTCAAGATTGTTGTTGGAAAGATCTAGTTGTTGCAGTGAGGAGCAGTTCAGTAACCCCAGTGGGAATCCTCCGGAGAGCTTATTTTGGGCTAGAAACAGTTGTTGCAGATTTGAATTCTTAAGGCAAAAGTTACTTGGAATGCTACCCGTCAAAGCATTGTTGGAGAAAACTACAACTTGAAGGTTCTGCAAATGGATATTAAGCAGGTTTATGGTTCCTGATAGGTTGTTACTGGATAAGTCAAGCTTCTGGAGCTGAACCAAATGGTTGAGCTCCCATGGAATCTCTCCATTCAGCCTATTTCCTAATAAATTCAAGTACTGCAAATTGGATAGGCCACTTATCTCTGGAGGGATGGATCCTGAAAGGCTGTTATTGGCCAAGTTCAGAATTTGTAGCGATTTAAGCTTCCCAATTGATGCAGGGATTTCCCCATCAAGCATGTTGTTTGAGGCTGCAAAATTTTGAAGTTCTTCACAGTTATGAATCTCTGCTGGAATGAAGCCACTCAGACTGTTGTGCTGCAAATCAAGAAATACCAGATTCTTCAAGTTACCAATCCCTGCAGGAATACTTCCATTTAATTGGCAATACGCTAGACCCAGAACCCTTAACCCAGTCAAGTTACCAATACTTGGTGGAATTTGAGCAGCCAACATGTTATCTCCTATTCTAAGAACTTGCAACTTCTTCAAAAGGCCTATCTCTGTAGGAATTTTACCACAGAGATTATTTGCAAACAGGAGCAGTGTTCTTAGATTTCGAAGTCGTCCAATCGCAGGGGGGATTGAACCTGTGATAAGATTGAGGGATAAATCGAGAGTTTGAAGAGAAACAAGGTTCCATAACTCGGTGGGAATGGAACCTGACAAGGTTGAAGCAGATAGGTTCAAGGCAATGACAAAAGCTTCATCATGTGAACATGTGAGGCCATTCCAGCTGCATATATGAGCTCTGAGAGACCAGCTTTCAAGAACTCCTGCAGGATCAACTAGTTTTGACTTAATTCTCAAAAGCCAGTGAGCATCTGTTGAACTTGAATTGTCCCCAAAACTGAACGCCAGAATACAACTAAAGACTGTGATGAACAGGCTGAAACGGGAAATTTGAGTGCTATCCATTTCAAGTGGTGGCCAATTAAGTTCGATCACAAAAGCATCAGATACTGCAACTGTTGCCCCGTGATTCCATGTTTAAAAGAAAAGACCAGAAGAAGAAGAAGAAAGGTTCAACTGAATCATGGTGTTAAAAAGGGGAAAAGAACAGCAATACGAGGATATGTCAGTGGACAGTGGAACATCAAACAGGCTTAAAGTTACAAAGAGTTTGGAAGTTAGCTTGGAGTTTAAATAGTTATTGAAGTATGGCTGCTTAATCAGTGTGAACAGCTGAGCAAATACCTTATATTAATACTGCATCATCCCCTTTTTGGGTAGAAAAATGTTTAGGCCGAGTTATTAGTGAAACTCAAATTTTAATGCTTGCCAAAATGTTAATGAATATTCAATTAACCGAACCAACTCATATCCTCCATTATGCAACATTTATGGAATCTGGAAGCATGTAAAGTTGTATTTGCATTTATATTGATATTGGTATTTGTAATCATATAAAATACAGAATACGATAGAGATAAGATGGAGTAGTGATGGGTATGTTGAAGAAGGAAAAGGTGTGTGGGCCTCTTCCCTCCCTAGCCTCTACTTGTTGTCTGACTTAGATGGGAGATTGCCAACCTAGGCAAATAAAAACAAAATCATATATTATGAGAAAAAGGGAATTTTAAACTCTGCTTTTACAAAGCTTCCATAAAGATTAAGCAAGATTTGACTTTCTAATGCTTCAACTATTGTCAACTAAATTGGTATAAGACCATTTATGATATTGAAACCATAGAGTCGTCCAAGCAAGCGTAAAGCATATAGGCGTGCAAGCTGAATGGACCAGTTGGCCCGCCAACTGATATGATATACATGCCATCATCATCATCATCATATTCTTTGAATGATGCATAAGGCTTCATATGTTCAAGTATAAAGTTGAGAAATTAGTCATCACCAAAACCACCAAATACCAACTTAAAAATACAAGAAAGAAACAAAACAAAATAACAACCATGAAGAATTTTACAGTAGATACAAGAGACAAAGCTTGATTAGGTTTTTTTTTATAATATAAAATGGAAATATAATATAAAATGGAAAGAGAAGTACGTGAATTATATTCAAAAGGATTCTTATAATGACCAATTAACACCTAAATGTATTGTGAAATGAATAAAAAAGGACTCTGGTGAAGAAGAAACAAAGGGAAGAGGACAGGAAAAGTTCACCTACTGAAGTGTGTTTCTCATAAAGATTGTGCTTCCAGTTTTAGGTTTAGATTCCTCACTTTGCTTGGTTTTTCAATTTCAATTTCGAGGAGAGAGACAACCAACATGTTCTGTCCCATCAAAGAGTCCGGACAAGACAACAAATTATTACTTACCAACCTGCACCCAGAGACGAACTTAGGGGGTAACAGGCCGGGTATCCTAGACTTTGTAATTTTTTTTCAAGATTTTGAAGTTTTAAAAATTTTTATTTTAATTTATAAATTTGTGTTTAACACCTTCAAAGTTTTTCAAAAAATTTTTAATTTTCTTTTTTATAGAATTTATAATAGTTTATAATAGATTTAGTAACATTTTTAATTTAATTTAATAAATTAATATAAAATAGTATCTAAATATTAATTTAGTAAAAATAAAGTTTAATAAATTTAATATCTAGATATAAATAGTACCTGAATATTAATTAGGTAAAAATAAAATTAAATAATTATAATATCTTATACAAATTAAATATTTAACTTATTCTATTTTATTTTTAATTTTGATAATCAAGATTATTTAGAATTTAAAAAATTGTTAAAAATATGCCCCACCTAACCTACTTTAAACATATATATTTTATAAAGATATCCTCGTCATTTTATCAACAATTCTAATTTCACCGTGCACCACATAAAAAAACTGTAGTAAGCAACTATAATACATATCCACACGTGTGGGGTTTGTTCAAGGGAAATGGTGTTGAGTGAAATGCGGAAGGTGCAATTGAATCAACGCTCCTCTCCTATCTCAAATCAATCACCATTAGCATTTTTCTTCTACACATCATATTCAAATAATAAAGGGCACTGAGCCACAACAATGACAAAGTTGGTTTCGACAAGAAAGAATTTTTGTCTAAATAAATGGCTAATAATGGAATTTCTTCGACTTACAATACATAAATATATTTATTGGATTGTCAACCTAATCTCGGCATCTTCCCAATGGTTTTGTTTAGACTGTTGAGGTGCTGCTACCTAATCTTGAGGTTTAAAGAAAATCCCATTGGTGTTTAAGTCATCGCCTCGTTGAGATCCTAAATGATTTAGGGGTATATACAGCCAAGGGAGAAGGTGGTCAAGTATTACTAAAATAATATTTTTTTATGTTGAAAAAAGAATTCACAATTGCATGAGAAAACAAAACTTAACTATTCATATTAGTCCCAGTGCTGGATTACCATCATCGGAAGCCTTTCTACGAAATTTCCCCTTGTGATAAAAGTAAAGGTAAAAATATTTTTTTCAATCTCTCTCAATTTTAATATTAAATAAATTAGTCCTCTAAATAAAATCAAAGCAATTTAATTATTATCAATTTCAAAACAAAGATCAATTGATATTAATCAGATAATTAATGTTTTTCTTTAATTTACAGAATTTGATTGCTATAATAACATTTGTCTTCAAGTTTTACAAATTTTGCCTATTTATAAAATAAACTAAAGTTTTTTTAATATATTCTTTTTGAATTTTTTTATTTTTAAAATTTTTTATATTTTTCAGATATTTTTTTTAAATCATTAAGAGCTTAATGAAATTGACACAATTAAGAGCTTAATTTATTATTATATCAATCAAAATTATTTACAATTGATGAAAATATATAAATTATGTGATTAATTGTCTTCAATTATTTACTTTTGAAATTGGAAAGAATTAAGTTATTCTATTTTTTTTAGAGAAATCAATTTATAATAACAAAATTTAGGGAAATTAGAGAAATATTTTTACCATAAATAAATTGCACTATTAGCCACTAATTTGGTAAAAGATGGTTATGTTGATGGTAATAAATAATAATCAAGGCTCTAGTCAACTCTACCCCTCACACCACTCCAAAAGGCAAAGCACAGTGAAGTAAGAGAATATATGTTGGTCTTTTTTCATTTTTAGGCATATTTAAAGAAATATAAAAGCCCAATAATGTCATATAAGAGTATGGATTCAAATCTTATCAAATGTAAATGGTTACATTTCTTGGCAGATAGTGTGCCTCACACTGTCTGGCCTTGCGAGATACTTCTGCTCTTTTAAGCCCATCACCTCTTTAGATAACCTTAAGCACTTGAGCTCTTTGCATAGTTGAGAGACAAAACCACAATCGAGGATAATACTAACCTTTTAAAGGGTTCATCAACTACCAACCGACAACATTTTAAAAACTTCTCTAAAAAGAGTCGGTCTCCCCTCAACAATATTTTTGCTAGTGGCCCCAATTATTTGTGATAGAAATTAAATTATAAAATATGATATATTTGTTATAAAATGAAGAAGAATGAGAGTAAAGAACAAGAGAAATATGAGAACAAAGAGAGCAATATGAATTTTATTCATCAATGGGATATCTACAATGCTTTTCCAAGGTCTATATTTATATACATAAAAAGTATAAATGAAATAAAATTCTACTCCTAATGGATGTTAGTCCTAAAGTACATCAAACTTGTTATCCTAATGGACATCCACTTCTATAATGATAAAATATTTATAATACTCCCCCTTGGATGTACTTAAATAGATAATGTGTCTCATTAAAACTTTACTAACATAAAAACCTATAGGAAAATAAATTCTCAGCGAAGGAAAACTAGTACACTTATCTATAATACGCATAACATGTTGCTTCATTAAAACCTTTATTGGGAAAATCTAATGGGACAAAACCCCGGTTAAAAAAAAAAAGAGTACAACGTGCATTTACTTTGTAATGCCCAAATTTGGTAGGTCCTAAGTCCGGGTGAGTAGCCCAAAGAAAATTTGATTGGCGCGATACTATCCACCTAAATGACGTTTCTGGCACACTCGTAGCGTGCATAAGCAACGATAGGATGTAAGGTAAAGGATGTTCCTTAAGAGGTGTGTGTGTATGTGTAAAAGGAGAGATTGGCAAAGAAATTAAGGGTTCTTGAGTTATAGAGGATATTGCCAAAGTTAAGGTACGCCTAGTTTGTCTAGCTAATGTATAAGTTACGTACTAACGAGATAGTTAAGAGTGAACGATGAGACAGATCAAAAATATGAAAAGATTTATGGATTCTTGTACATGCTTCTCTATAGCTGTAAGCCACTAATAAGGGTAATTTTGAAAGTTAGAGACACGTCTCAAATTCCACTATGAGAATAAGGATTTATATATTTAAGTGAGCTTTTGAAGAAAAAAAGTTACCTTCTTCCTTCTGTCAAAGACACCATTTTTTAACTTACTTTGGAGTTGATCAGGAATCTGTCTTACTAAAATAAAACTAAGGATTGAGGTTTTTACATAAGGATTGTTTTTTCATTCTGGTGATTTCTGAAAGTTCAAGGATGGATTTTCGAACCTGGAGATCAAGTTACTATTCGTGGGTATCAGGTGAGTCCCTAAGCTGACTCTTGCATGTGGTATGTGTGTTCTATGAACTTCTATGCTTAATGACCAAAGCATGAGATTGAAACTACCAAAGTATGATGTAATAACTCTGATACGGAATGAAAGGTTCAAGATCATGCATGTATGGAATGTGTATTGCCTGTACATTAGTGTGAAAACATGAATATGTATACTATGAGTATGTCATTGAATGATAAGTCAATGCGTGATGAGTTTATGTTTGTCTCCAGAGTCGTTAAAGGGGTCTATCAGAACTAAAAACATGAATCTCTGAAAGGACAAAACCATTATCGTGACATTGATGAATCATATCGTGTAAGATCGTAGCTGGTGGGTTATGGCATCATATGGAAGAAGATCATATCGTGTAAAACTGTAACTAGTGAGTTACGGTATCATATGGAAAGAAGACCATATCATGTAAGATTGTAACTAGTGGGTTATGGCATCATGTGGAAATATTTAAGAAAAGTTATTACTAATGTGGTTTTCTATGTGTCCCAAGATAATGAGGGGCAAACCTCACTAAGTGTGAGTCTAGGAAAATCCCTGGCATTTAAATCACCAAGAGAAGAGAAGCCTTTGTGGAGATTTCTCTTAAAGAAAGCCTTTGTGGTAATCTTTGTTAAAAGAAGCCTTTGTGTCGAGCTTTGTTAAAAGGATCCTTTATGGTGATCTCTATTAAAGGAAAAAGTTATGGCTATCTCTATTAAAGGAAGCCTTTGTTGCGATATTTGTAAAATGAATCCTTTGTGGCTATCTCTGAAAAGGAACACCTTCGTGGCGCAGTATAAAAAATGGCCTTGGTGGCAACCATCTGAGGGGTATGCCTCTATGGCAGACCCTAAACAAAAAGAAAGGAATTCTAGGTGATATCCGAAGGAACGACTAAATGGTATTCAAAAGAAATAATGTGTATGGCGAACTCTAAAAGTAAGGCCCCATATGGAATGTTAAGGCGAATCTTGCATAGTAATAAGGTACGAATAGTGAAAATAGAATGTGCTAGAGGACGTGACGAATCAAGAGTATTATATTCGTGTGGTCCTCTGAAATAGGAATGATTAAGGAACTAGGTAAGGGCAAAGGAGTATGTGAATGAGGTAATAGATATGTGAAAGATAAGTGGTGATCTCAGGGCAAGGTATAGCTTCTGCGGCTTAAGGAATGGAACCTTAACAACGAACTTGCTAGAGTCAAGGATAAGAATAAGGTGAAAGTGTAACACCCCTAACCCTAATCCGTAACCGGAACAAGATGACAGAGCATTATCGGACCTTTCCAATCAAATACGAACTTTTCATATCACTCAACATATGTCCCTTATATGAGCCCTCGAAACCCAAAATACACATTAGAAATAAATCGGGACTAAACCAAAAACTCAGAAAATTGTTCGCAAAATTTTAAAATTTTTCCTAGATGTAAAAGACACACGCCCATGTGGCCAGGCCGTGTAAGAGACATGTCCGTGTCTTAGGTCATGTGGGCATTCGATGTGGAGCACCTGATCGTGTCCCAACTCGTGTCCATACCCGTGTAACTCTCTAACTTGGGTCACACGGCCAAGCCACATGCTCGTGTGCTAGGACGTATGAGCATACTGACTTGTAAAAGTAAGGTGTAGGGGTCACACGGCCAAGTCACACGCCCGTGTGCTAGGCCGTATAAAAAATCCTCGGTATTCTGTTTTGCAATTTAATAGATACAGGGGAAACACAGTAAACCACATGCCCATGTGCTTGGCCGTGTGTCACACACGGCTGAGACACATGCCTGTGTCTTTGTCCGTATGGACAAAAATAGGCCATTTTAAGGCCACATTTCTCACCCATTCTGATACCAACCTATACAAAACATTTTGATACATCAATACATCCCAAACAAAAAATCAAAACAAGCCAAAATCATGTTTTAAGTATATCATAACATCACCTATACTCAAAATACTTAAACTTACCTATTTAATCTATTTAAGAAATTTTACTAAGGTTTACTTCTAATTAAATTACCTATAAGCATATATTATTCACACCCTCATCACATATTTACTTCTTTACTAAACCAAAATATATTTTCTAAGTTGATTATATAAGCAAAACATCATTCATAACATCTATACAAGACAACTTTAATCTAATTCACATCAACCTTATACATGCCATATAAACTATAATGTACGTTGCAAAAACTACCGAATTAAGCTGGATAGTGTGACTTAATATGCTGATCCGATCTTTCGACCTCACGAAACTCTACAAGAACATTAAACAGCACAAGTAAACTTAATGAAGCTTAGTAAGTCCGATGGGTTAAATATAAATCTTACTGAACCTACTATAACACATCAATTTAATTAAATTGATTCAATGTAATTTCCCTATCAATCACAACTTCAATCAATAAATACATTATTTTATATTAATACTAAAAATAACAATTAGTCTTCCAGAATCAATTTCATAGGTCACTTAACAAATCTTACCGAATAAGAGAATGTCATACGAATTTGAGTATATCATTTCAGAAGCCCGAAGGCTAAATAGAAGTACATAAATTGTAACACCCCATATCCGAGTCCGACGCTGGGACAAGGTACAAGGCATTACCGTACTTAAACATACTTGAATACGTAAACTCAGGCTATAAAAATTCATTTCATGTCAAAACCTTTCATGCATTCTCTTACTATCCTTATTAAGGGCCTACAAGGCCCAAAACATATATCGGGTGCATTTTGGAACTGATTCGAGAACTTTCGGGCACTTATAAAATTTTTGCCTAAACAAGGCCACACGCTTGTGTGGGATGGGACGTGCCTGTGTGGGCTGGCCGTGTGGTCATACAAGCTCATGTCCCTTGCCCGTGCTGAATTTATTTCTTATTTCTAACCTATAAGTTTGGACATGGTTTGAGCATACACCTGTGTCTGTTTCCCGTGTCCCTCACACGGCCTAGACACGCCCATGTCTATAACCCGTGGAGTACTCTGACTTAAATACTATGAACATCAGGGTTCACACGGCTAAGGCACACGTCCGTGTACTCAGCCCATGTGAAATTCTAACTTACCTACTTAGGATGCAGGGGACACACGGTCTACTAACATGCCCATGGCGTCGACCGTATGTCACACACAGCCCAGGCACAAGCCCGTGTGCCCATCCATGTGGACAATTATAGGCTATTTTCTACAATTATTGCCACCCTGAAACACATCCAACTCATACCAACTTCAAACTCACAAATCAAGATATAACATACATTAAAAACATTCATCATTGAAGCACTCACATGCCAATGTGCATATCATGAATTTCATCCTCATTGCATAAAATATAACTTAGACAATATGAGCCAATTTCAAAGGCCATTACAACTTGATTCAAGTGACAATAATAGCCAACACATTTTGCTACTCAAAATAACACATACCAAAAAAACTAAACTTTCTATACATGCCATACAATAAAAAGACCAACTTTACTATACCAAAATGAATTCCTTGATAGTGTGACTTTGAACTTCGACTTCGAGTGATCCCTGAGCTAATTCGGCAAATCTACATAGAAAGGAAAAATAAAGGAAGTATGCATAAAAATGCTTAGTAAGTTGCATGAAATAAAATAGCAATAAATGTCATGAAAAGTTATTCAAACATGGCATCATGGGGTATATATATAGCTTCTTACTCTTTCTCGTATCTTAGTCATTCTTATAACATATTCATTTAAGACTTACTTACTCTCGTGACTTAATCTTTCCCATGGCTTACTCATTCACATGCTTTGGTCATTCTCATGCCTTACATTTTCATAATTTCTCATGACTTACTCAAACGTACCTGTAACACTCATCATGAAACTTTAGTCTCTCCTATTAGCTAAACAACTTAGATACATTCTATATTAACATGCTTAAAATATCGAATGATACCCGCAATGTCATTTTTATGGTAATGTGCCAAAGCCATATCCCAAACATGGTCTTACATGGGACCTCAAACTGATGCCGAAGCCATATCCCAAATATGGTCTTACACGGGATCTCATATCGATGTCGATGCCATGTCCCAGACACATAAACTGATGCCAATGCCATGTCCTAGACATGGTCTTACACGGTATCTCTCTTAGATGCCCATGCCATGTCCCAGACATACTATTATAGGGGATCTATATCTTGTCTCGGTATCGACGCCATGTCCCAGATATGGTCTTATACGAGACTTCATATGGATGTAAATGCCATGTCCCAAACATGGTCTTATATGGGATCCCTGTTCGGTGCCGATGCCATGTCCTAGACATGGTCTTACACGGGACCTACAATGCTCATGACATGATTACGGTATCCTTCGTATCCTTTAATACTTGCATGAAATTTTCCTTGCATGTTTCCATCATCTTTTGGTAAGAATTCATTGCAATAAATTTCATGGATTTTACATAGCTCATAAATTGGCTTAGCGATAAGTCTCATGAAACTTCATAGATTCATAGAAAAATCATTACATTTAAACATTCATAAAATATAAGGCTAGATTATTACATACAACTTACCTTGGGTCCCAAATGTGGGTGGGTGCTCGGTTTAGTCCACTACTTTACTTTTCCTCCGGTTTCGGTCTAGGCTTCGTGTTTCTTGATCTAAAATGAAAAATTTAGCTTATTTAATACCTACATTGACTAAATGGCCCATAATTCACACTTTGGAAAAATTTATAATTTTGCCCCTAAACTTTTACATATTTGCAAAATGGTCCTTAGGCTCATATAATGAAATGCACTTATTTTCTAGGTTGCCCAAGCCTAGCCAAACTGTTTATGTGCTTATAGCAGCCCACATTTCTCATCAATTTTTACATTTACTACACATTTTACTAACTTTGCAATTTAGTCCCTATAAGGGACTTTATGAAAAATCACCTAGAGAAAGGTGTTTACTACACTTTAAACTTTCATATTCTACCACTAGACATCAAAATACTTGCATGTCATGCATGGGTATATTTTTTAGCATAAACCCTAGCTCAAATTAGTGGTAGAAATAGTTAGATTAAGCTACGAGGATTTAAAAAATACGAAGAAAATAAAAAACGGGGCTTGGAGTCACTTACATGAAGCTTGATGTAACATCCTGAAATAGGGCCTAAACGGAATAGTGGTTGTGAAACCATAAATTTGAGATAGAAAAATTTATTCCGATTAATTTTTATGATTTACCGAGTAAGTAGATGCATGTGTTAGAATATTGATAGAAAATTTCATGAATTGCATGTTTAAATTGCCTATTAGGGCTTAATTGCAAAAGTTGATAAATATAAGTTCTAGATAGGAAATGATTGAATTGAAGAGCATAATTGAAGTAGAGGTCCTTAAATGGTAATTAGACCATTAGGTTTTCATGGACAAAAATGGACATACATAGATAAAAATAACCAAAGTTTTAATGAAGGGCATTTTAGTCATTTGGTAATTAAAAGGAATTAAAAGGGAAAAAGATGGCAAAATGTTATCATCTTCTTCATTAGGCCGAATGTCAAGGGTTCTCCATAGCTAGGGTTTGTTTCAAGCTTCCAAGCTCCATAGTACGTGATCTCAAGCCCTGTTTTTAATGTTCTTTACGTTTTTAGAGTCCCGGTAACTCGATTTAGCTTATTCTAGCAATAATTTAACCTAGAGTTCATATTTGGAAAAATACCCATAGGTGAAATGTGTTTTGATGTTTTATGATAGAATATGAAGTTTTGAATTATGTTAAACAACTTGTGCTACTTGATTTTAAGTAAAAACGAGTAAAACGACATAATCGGTAAAAATACCTAATGTTCATAAGTACATGTTAGAGTCAAAATTTGATGTTACCATTAAGGGAAAAAGATCAGCATGTCCTAAAACATAATAATTAAGGAAAAAATTTAATTTCCGAGCTTTGGGGAAAAAGTGTAAATATGCAAAAGTTTAGGGGCAAAATCATAATTTTACCAAAGTTAGAGTTAAGGACTGCTTTGATAAATGTGAGTATTAAATAAGCTAAATTTGCTAATTATAGATCAAGAAGAATGAAATTCGGGGATAGACTAAGGAAAGAAAAAGGTAGAAGATTAAGTTGTCAAGTTGATCGTATTTTGCACCGAGGTAAGTTTACGGTAAATAAATGTAATATTTCGATATTTTATATTATTGTTGTTAATTTCCAGCATATATACATTTATTTTATGAGAATATTCTAAGTTGAATCAAAGATAAGATAACAGAGAAAAAGCATCAGAAAGCCCGTTTGAACCTTAGGAATGTATGGGATGTAGAATGTCATGACATTTTGGGTTGAAACAGTTGAGGAACATCCCATGTAAGTCCATATCAGACATATGACATTGGCAGGTTGAGACAGTTCGGGAACATCCCATAAGTCCATATTAGATATATGACTTTGGCAGGATAGGGAACATCCCATGTAAGACCATGCCTAGAGCATGGATTAGCAGGCTATTATTAGGCAGGAAAACCCAAGTATCCTTAGTATTCCAAACGGTTCATTGGGCTAATATACAGGCTATGTTACAAGAAAGTTCATGTAAATGAATGATAAATAGGAAAATTAAATAGTAAGTGGAGAAGTAAAATAAAGATTTTGTTAGTTGATGGTATAATATGAGTATATTTATACTTGGTGAATGTTGTCATTTATTTACTTATAAACTTACTAAGCAATAGGAAAGTTAAATAGTAAGTGGAGAAGTAAAATAAAGATTTTGTTAGTTGATGGTATAATATGAGTATATTTATACTTGGTGAATGTTGTCATTTATTTACTTGTAAACTTACTAAGCATTGTACCTTACTCTTTTTTCTTTCTCTCTTTTATAGTGTAGACAAGCCAATTCAGGGATCGTAAGGACGTCGGAGTTCGTCTCACACTATCAAAGGCTATCTCGGTATTTTGTAATTTGACATGTTTTGAGTTATGACATGTATAGGGACTTGGTCATTTTGTGTGTATGTCCTTATGATACGATTAAAGAATGGCATGTGAATACTTGATAGCGATTATCTATTAAATGGCTAATTAAGAACATGATTTGATGTTATGTATGCCTAAATGATAGTTTATGCAAAGAAATTATGAAAGAGTAAAAGTTGGCCATGAAATAGTTTTGGAACAACAGCAGTGACGTGAATTTGTAAAATCACGAAAAATTTTAGAAAAGGAATTAAATGGTGAATGCGATATATAATTAAAGCTTATTGAGTATATTTTCGTAGGACAAAAATAAAGCAAGTAAAGGAAGTCTATATTCTAAGATATTTAAATTCTTGTGAGACTGGTCCAGAGGGATTTCGTGATCCCCTGTTCTGATTTGAGAAATTCACTAAAACTTGTACAAAAATAATTATGAGTCATAATTTATATTTATAGCTTCCTTAGTGAGTCTATTTTCATTATAAATAAGTGGAAACACTAAATGAAAATTTTAATATGAGATAATTGATTTTTAGTGAAGAGAGGTCAGGTCCGCTGGGCTGCGAAACAAGGGAACATTTAACTATTAAACTTTACTAATTGGCCACATTAAAAATTCTGGAAAAATTATGGTAAGAAAATATATTAGTCTAGTTTCAGGTAAAATTTACAGATTTAAATTATGAGTCTCATAACTCGAGTTATAATTAATTTAGTGACTGTTACGCAGGTAGACAATTTTATTATGAATAGTGAAATAAATTGTTTAATTTGTGTAAGTAATTGGAAAATTTTTAAATGTTCCCGGTTTGGTCCCAACCATTCCAATTGCATGTTTAGGGCCTCGAGGGCCCATTTTAGGGATATATTGGATGAATGTAAATGAATTAATTTTAAAAGCTAATTTTTATGCCCTGAACTAGTGAGGTAAGTTTGGTAACGCCTCGTGCTCGACTCCGGCGACAGTCTCGGGTAAGAGGTGTTACACTTGAAATGAAGGAAACCCTAGCTATGGAGGGCTTGCAAAGTTTGGCACATAGGAAGAAGAAGATCGACACTTTTTTCTTTCTTTTTCGCTTTTTATTTCTTTAATTTACCAAATGACCAAAATGCCCTTATGACCATTCTTTCAAATTTTACCCTTCCATGGGCATTTTTTTCTATAGTGCCAAAAATTGGTCTAATTCCAAATAAAGTCTCCTACTAATTTTTCTAATGCTATTTCATACTTAAACCTTCTTGAAACTCAATTTTGCAACTTTTTCAATTTAGTCCTAAAAGACAAATTAATCATTAATTCATAAAATTTCCTTCATTAAATTTTCTCACTATTATGCAATCATATTAATAACTCAATAATAATCATGAAATATGTTTTCCTACTTTAGAATTGTGGTCTCGAAACCACTATTCTGACTAGGCCCTAGCTCGGGCTATTACATAAGTGCTAAACAAAAACCCATAAGGGTTGAACGAAAGCTCATAAGAGCTAAACGGAAATCTATAAGGATTAAACAAAAGCTCAAAAGAGAGCTGAATGGAAACCCATTAAGGTTGAACGAAAACTCATATGAGTTAAATAGAAGCTCGTGAGAGCTAAACGAAAAGTAAACATGAAAGTTTGCAACAAATACAAAACCTTGATTTACTTGGGTAATTTGCCGTCAATTCATCAATTGCTGTCTTTTGCCACACAACGATTATACTCTATCCCATGTTCCATTTAAACTAGATGTTCACTTCAACTTTATAATTTAACAATATTCCATTTTTCAAAATTATACTAAAATACATAATATCATTCACCAATTCAGTATAATTAATAAAATTTAACCATACGAACTTACCTAGGTTAAATCATAAAATTTGTAGAAGTTCAGGGAGAATTCTACTTATTTCCCTTTTTCTCGAATATCTACAGGCTCTTGATCTAAAATATAAAATTACTTATTCATTAGAATATATTTTAGTTCTAATTCACTTCACAGTTAATACCCCTTAATTTTTGAAATTACACAATTACCCCAATTTTACAATTTTTACAATTTAGTCCCCTTTCTAATTAGTCTATCAAATGAACTAATTTCTCTCAATTGATCATTTATCTAAATATTCTAGGCTATCTTACAGCCCTTGATACATATAAATTTAATACCAAGTCCTAATTCTTTAATTCTTCACAATTTAGTCCTAAAATCAATATCCAACAAAAATCACTTATTCAAATCATCATACAACAAAATTAAAGCTCTAAATCCATGTTATTTCATCAAAAATATCCAGTATTCATCAATGGTAACTTTTAAAATTATCAATAAAATCCAAAACTAATGAAATAACTAGTTGGACCTAATTATAAAAGTCCTAAAAACACAAAAATTACAAGAAAAAGGCAAGAATTAAAGTTACATGAAGCTAAAAATTGAAAACCAACCTTAAGAGCTCTTCAATGGTGTTTTTGGATGGAAAATTAGAGAAGAAATGGTCTAAAAACTATTAGAATCTCATTTTGGCTATTTAATTTTATTTTATTTCCAATTTTGCCCTTAAATCACATAATTTCATTTTTTTATGCTTATGCCACCTCAACCATCCCATATGTGTCTATTTCTCCTTTTAGGCCCCCCTTATTTACTATTTGGGCTATTTAATCACTATTTCTTTAATTAGCAAGTGTTGCACCTTTTTCAATTTAGTCATTTTTAATTAATTAGCTATCAAAATGTTAAAATTTTCTAACAAAACTTTAATAATACCTTAAAAACACTTAGTAAATATTTATAAAAATATTTATGGCTCAGTTTATAAGATCGAGGTCTCGATACCTCGTTTTCTTGTAACAGGCCGATTTAGGGCCTAAACAAAATGGTGATTTCAGGACCACAAAACCGATGTAGAAAAAAATATTCTGATAAATTTTTAAGGTCTATTGTGTGATTGATTGCATAAGTAAAACTTTAGTAAATAAATTTTATCGATAAAGTGCCCGATTAAGTAATAGGACTAAATTGCAAAAATTTCAAAATGTGTGTTCTAGAAGCATTTAGTGTTAAATTGAAAGGGATTCATAAATTACAGGTCCTTATTTAGTAATTAGACCATTTTATGGCATGATGGACAAAAATACCGATGGAAGGCAAAATTTTCAAAGAAGGCCATTAAGGGCATTTTGGTCATTAGGTAAATTAATGAAATAAAAGGGGAAAAGGAATCAAAATTTTGTCCATCTTCTTTAAGGAGCTGATGAAATTTGCAAACTCCACAGCTAGGGTTTTGTTTCACTTTTCAAGCTCACAAGTAAGTAAATTTAGCCCCATTTTCATGTTCTTCGTATTTTTGAAATCCTCGTAACTTGACCTAGCTATTCTACCACTATTTTAAGCTAGGTTTATGTTTAAAAATTTACCCATGTGTGACACGAAAGCATTTTGATGTTTAATGGTAGAAAATGAAAGTTTGATATGTAGTTAACAACTTTTACTAGATGATTTTTCATGAAAAAGCATTAAAGGACTAAAATGTAAAAGCTGTAGAACATGTCCATAATATGTGAAATATGGAAAAATGTGGGCTACTATAAGAGGGAAAAAGAGTCGGCTAGGCTTGGGAATTTAGAAAAATGGATACATTTCATTTTACAAGTTTAGGGACTAAAATGTAAAAATTGACAAAGGGTAAAATGGAAAATTTTACCATAGGATAATTTTGTGTCAAATTGAGTAATGTATGTATTAAATAAATTAAATTTGATGTTATAGATCAAGAACGATGCGAAAAATGATGTTGACCAGGGAAAGGCAAGGTCTCGGACTCAGTTGAAAAAGATCGCAATTTGACATCGAGGTAATTTTATGTGCGAATAATGAGTTATATTAACATTATGATTTATTATCTTTAATATTTGTAATATTGTGATGAGTTGCAAATTTGTGTATATTGATAAAATCGATAAGTGTAGGAAACCCCGATTGAACCTTAGGAATTGACTAGGATATTTGTGACATGTCACCAGGAACCCATTGTAAGTGATCGATTGTATATGTGATTCTGGGTGCTGGTTTAGTTCGACTACCAGTGGCTAGGTAATCTTGCATTTGTTGCGGATACCTATCAGATTGTTTGAGCAGCACTAAGTAGTTTCGACTCTACCGTCAGCTTGTGTGAGCAGGCCCATGAATAGCTCAATGATGTGCGTTTATGTGATATGTGATAAGTGGTAGCTTCTGCTACATATCATTGGTAGCTTTGGCTACTGATCAGTGGTAGCTTCAGCTACAATATGTGTGGCACTTTTGTGCATTACATGTGTGGCACTTTTGTGCATTTTTTCCGAGTATCCTTTAGAATTCCGCATGGTTCAGTAGGTATTTGAACTAATATGATAAAATATGATTGGATGTACAAAGATTTGACTGTGTGTTAAGAATGTGTATGTGCAGGTTATGTGAAATATATCATGTGTTCTAAGTGCTTAATATGTGTATTGAATCATGCGGTAAGGCCATATGAGTAAGTGATGATCTTATACTCACAAAAGTGATAATAGGGAAACTTATTTTTATTAGATATGTATCTTAAGCTTTAAATGCCCATTATTTGCATATAAACTTACTAAGCTTTATAGCTTACCCCTTCTATTTTCCCTTTCCTTATAGGTTCGTCTAGCTAATCCGAGGTTTGGTGATCAATGGGATTCCATCAACACTATCAACAATCATTTTGGTATTTTGAAATCGAACTTTGAAATTATAGCATGTATAGGTGGTCTAATATTTTGGTTATATGTCATAGTTCTTTTAGGTACAATATTGTTGATGATGATTTAGTATTTGGCCATTTGAAATGAGCCATATATGGTTAAGTTATATTTTGCTAAAGTGATGCAATCTATGAAAGTGCAAGCTTGCATAGTATATGTAGAATGTGTATGGATGTGTATGCTTGTTGATGATAGATGGAATTTAGTGTATGAAAGTCATAATGTGTATGTTTGAATGAGTTATTATGTTATGCTGAGTATTGGCAAAAGTGGTGTGTATTTGCTTGTGTTTAAGGGTGGCAATTGGCTTCGAAAATAGCCTATATTTGTCCACATGGGTAGACACATGGGCGTATGTCTAGGCCGTGTGTCACAAAGGCGTGTGCGACCATACGACCTACCCACACGGGCGTGTCCCTGCACTATACGAGCGTGTGCCCTATTTTGAGTAAAATTTTTTTAAGTGTCCGAAACATTCCAGCTCGACTCCAGATCATACCCAATGTATCTTATGGGCCTCGTATGCCTATGATAAGAACGTTATGAATAAGAATGAAAAAGTTTTAAATTTTTGTAGAAATTGTGTGTCGGAATTAAACGATTGTGTAAGTGTAAGTCATGTAATGCCTCGTACCCTAATCCGACGATGGGTTCGGGTGAGGGGTGTTACATTTCTAAACCATTTAACCTAAAAATCCTCATAAAACACAAACTACTAATTCAAAAATCTTCGTAAAACCACATTTAACTCATAAATACTAAATAATAGAATTTTGGAGCTTATTCATTGGAATTGGTGACCTCAAATCACCGTTTCCGTTACCACTAAAAATTAGGCTATTACAGATAGACAACGGAGTCCCTAATTATACTCAAGTAATTGACAATTTACTCATTAAGTTCAATCGAACTTACCTTTGTGATTTATGTCACGGGTAAGCTATATGAGACTACGCAGAGAGATGACACTAGGGTTACACCAAGGAATGGCGTGATGGGTTGTTATGCATACCGAGTCATCATGTTCAGATCCATCAGACATCTTTACAATCTATAAGAAAACAAAGGTTAGATCGGATCATACACATCACACTATCACAGATTAATATGACATGTATTTCTAGACATTTTACACACTACGTTCATTTCGAGAATCGGATAAACTGAAGCTCTGATACCATTAAATGTAATACCCTTAACCCTAATTCGTTGTCGGAATAGGATTACGGAGTATTACTGGACCTTTCCAATCAAGTATTACCTTTTCATATTACTCAACATACATATTAGAAAACTAATCATAATCATTTATGTTGTCCCTTATATGACCCTCGAGGCCTAAAATACATATTAAAAATAAATCGGGACTAAACTGAAAACTCAAAAAATTATTCGTAAAATTTTAAAACTTCTTCCTAGATGCAGGGGACGCATGCCCGTGTGGCCAGGCAGTGTGGTTCACACAGCCAAAAGACACGCCCGTGTCTTAGGCTGTATGGGCATTCGATGTGAAGCACACGGTCTTGTCCTAGCTCGTTTCCATACTCGTGTAACTCTCTAACTTGGGTCATACGGCCAAGCCACACGCCCGTGTGCTAGGCCGTGTGAGCATACTGACTTGTAAATTAAGGTGCAGGGGTCATACGGCCATGTCACACTCCCGTGTGCTAGGCCGTGTGAAAAATATTGGGTATTCTGTTTTGCAATTTAATAGAAGCAGGAGACAAACGAGCAAATCACACGCCCATGTGCTTGGCCGTGTGTCACACACGACTGAGACACATGCTCGTGTCTCTGCCCGTGTGGATGAAAATAAACCGTTTTAAAGTCACATTTCTCACCCATTCTTATACCAACCTATACACAACATTTTGATACATCAATACATCCCATACAAACAATCAAAACAAGCCAAAATCATGTTTTAAGTATAACATAACATCACCTATACTCAAAATACTTAAACTTACCTATTGAATCCATTTAAGAAATTTTACTAAGGTTTACTTCCTAACTAAATCACCTATAAGCATATATTATTCACACCCTCACCATATATTTACTTCTTCACTAAACCAAAATATATCTTCTAAGTTGATTATATAAGAAAAACATCATTCATAACATCTTTACAAGACAACTTTAATCTAATTCACATCAACCATATACATGCCATATAAACCACAATGTATATTGCAAAAACTATCAAATTAAGCTGGATAGTGTAACTTGATGTGCTGATCCGATCTTCTGACCTCACGAAACTCTACAAGAACATTAAACAACACAAGTAAGCTTAATGAAGCTTAGTAAGTTTGATAGGTTAAATATAAATATTACCGAACCTACTATAACACATCAATTTAATTAAATTCACTTAATGTAATTTCCCTTTCAATCACAACTTCAATCGATAATTACATTATTTTAGATAAATACCAAAAATAACAATAAGTCTTCCAGAATCAATTTCATAGGTCACTTATCAAATCTTACCGAATCAGAGAATGGCTTATGAATTTGAGTACATCGTTTTTAGAAGCCCGAAGGCTAAATAGAAGAACATATGTGCTAAAAAAACCCATAAGGGTTGAACGGAAGCTCATAAGAGCTGAGCAGAAATCCATAAGGATTAAACAGAAGCTCAAAAGAGAGCTGAATGGAAACCCATTGAGGTTGAACAGAAACTCATATGAGTTAAATAGAAGCTCGTGAGAGCTAAGTGGAAAGTAAACACGAAAGTTCGTAACAAAAGCAGAACCTCAGTTTACTTGGGTAATTTTCAATCAATTCTTCATTTGTTGTCTTTCGCCACACAATGATTGTACTCAATACCGCGTTCTATTTAAACAGGATGTTTACTTCAACTTTATAATTCAACAATATTCCATTCTTCAACATTATTTTAAAATACATAATATCATTCACCAATTCAGTATAATTAATAAAATTTAACCATACGAACTAACGTGGGTTAAATCGTAAAATTTGTGGATGTTTATGGCCTATTCTGCTAATTTCCCTTTTTCTCGAGTATCTACGGGCTCTTGTTCTAAAATATAAAATTTCTCATTCATTAGAATATATTTTAGTTCTAATTCACTTCACAATTAATACCCTTCAACTTTTGAAATTACACAATTACCTCAATTTTTACAACTTTTGTAATTTCGTCCACTTTCTAATTAGTCTATCAAATGAACTAATTTCTCTCAATTGATCATTTATCTAAATATTCTAGGCTATCTTACAGCCCTAGATACATAGAAATTTAATACCAAATCCTAATTCTTGAATTCTTCATAATTTAGTCTTAAAATCAATATCCAACAAAATCACTTATTAAAATCATCATACAACAAAATTAAAGCTCTAAATCCATGTTATTTCATCAAAAATATCCAGTATTCATCAATGGTAACTTTCAAAATTCTCAATAAAATAAAAAAACTAATGAAATAACTAATTGGACCTAATTGTAAAAGTCTGAAAAACACAAAAATTACAAGAAAAAGGCAAGAATTAAAGTTACATGAAGCTAAAAATTGGAAATCAGCCTTAACATCTCTTCAATGGTGTTTTTGGACAGAAAAGTGGAGAAGAAATGGTCTAGAAACTATTAGGATCTCATTTTGGCTATTTAATTTTATTTTATTTCCAATTTTGCCCTTAAATCACATAATTTCATTATTTTTTCTGCTTATGCCACCTCAACCATCCCATATGTGTTTATTTCTCCTTTTAGTCCTCTCTTATTTACTATTTGGGCTATTTAATCGCTATTTCTTTAATTAGTAAGTTTTGCACCTTTTTCAATTTAGTCCTTTTTAATTAATTAGCTATCAAAACGTTAAAATTTTCTAATGAAACTTTAATACTACCATAACAACACTCCATAAATATTTATAAAAATATTTACAACTCAATTTATAGGATCAAAGTCTCGATACCTTATTTTCTAAACCATTTAACCTAATAAATCCTTATAAAACACAAATTACTAATTCAAAAATCTTCCTAAAACCACATTTGACTTGTAAATACTAAATAATAGAATTTAGTTGCTTACTCATCGGAATTAGTGACCTCAAATCACCATTTCTGTTACCACTAAAAATCAGGCCGTTACAGATAGACAACGGAGTTCCCAATTATAGCTCAAGTAATTGACGATTTACTCATTAAGTTCTATTGAACTTAACATTGTGATTTATGTCATAGGTAAGCTGTATGAGACAATGCAAAGAGGGACGATACCAGGGTTACACCAAGAAATTGCGTGATAGGTTGTTATGCAAATTGAGTGAGCTTGAGTGAAGCAGCGCGTTAGAGTTTGACAGAAATAGCCATGCAATTGTCTACAAGTCTTGTAGCATAGCCAATTATATTGTTTAGAAGTAGAACAAATAGAGCCTCATAAATAAGTGTGATATGTATGCTTGTAAGTCCTCGCCGAGTGAAGGGCCTTGTTCAAATGGTTGTAAGTACACTTAATACTTCTAGACATAAGTTGGATGGGTAACTTTACTAAATAAGAAGTATTTGTTGAAATTTGTATGTTTTGGCTAAGTATAAGTCTATGTTAGAATAGTAACACTCGAGATCTAGATCCGGCGAATCGATTCGGATTGAGAGTGTTACAAGTTTGGTATCAGAGGGCGATTTAGCTAGTTATTAGACCACAAAGAAGTGGAGAAGCCTTGTACGCATGATACGGCTAACCTGGTAGAGTCCCTCAGGTCTAGTAAAATTATTTCATCATGTGATAGATGTATTAATAATAGTTTAATGACGAGAAATAATGGTGAAAGAAATGGACAAAAGAAAGGTAAAGAATCAATTTGTTGATATGAATAAAAAGGATGTTACATGATACGATAGAAATGATTCATAGTGTAGCCTTTAACAAGAGAATTGAAATGGAAGATCGCGATTGTAACACCCTATAACCCTCAACCGTCACCGGAATAGGGTCGCAAGGTATTACTTAGCAGAAAACAGATCATACTAGTTTTTTCACAACCAAACATGTATGAAATTATAATTTCTTTAGTCATTCCACCAAGAATAAATTTTAAAACAAAGACACTTCAAAGAATATAACATCATGTGGCCTTAACCGAATATAAATAAGCATTTTCCGAAATGAGTCTTACATCTAATCGAAATTTTGAATTACAAAGGTTGAACATAAATTAGCCTAATCAATTTACTAAAAACTTGCACTTGCTAACATTAATATGCTAAATGCCGATTGCATATCATGATGCATACCAAATACTATTCATGTGGTAATTCCTTAAATTCTTAATCGAATATGAGATCATCTTATACTTGTGAATTTAATCACTAATACTTGTAACAACAAATCAAGATATCAACAGTGAACATTTACCAATGAGCAACCACTTAAAACCATTAATCCATACATTCATACTTAGCAAATAGGCAAGCCATTTTCACATGGCTTAAATTATGCTAAAATTTTAGGAACTAACATGAATTACATACCTTAATTCAAACTTAAAGGTGACCGAATGGCTTATCTTAAATTTCCTCTTTTCTTTCTTTAGGTACGGTAATGAAGAACAAAAGATGAACAAGCATTGTTTTTTTCACTCTTTTGTTTTATTAATTTATGTTTTATTAATATAAAACCATTAAGTTATAATTTTTTCTAATATAAAATGCATATATTTTTCATCAACCATCATCATGGTCGGCCACTCAATTAAAAGTGGTGAATTTGACATGCAAATCCCCAAATTTTAAACTATATAATGTTTGGCCACTACAATTTAACCTATCACATTTTCAAGTTTCTCACATAAGTCCTTTTTAATAATTTCACATCCAAATAAACAAAATCAAAGCATGAAATTTTCGCACATGCAATTTCACATATAATAGACATAGAATATAACATTTAATTATTTTTGTGACTCGGTTTTGTGGTCCCGAAACCACTTTCCGACTAGGGTCAAATTAGGGCTGTCATAACTCTTCCCCCCTTAGGAATTTTCGTCCCCGAAAATCTTACCAGTGAATAAATTAGGGTATTGTTCTTTTATGGAGTCTTCAAGCTCCCAAGTGGCCTTTTCAACCCCGTGCTCGACCCACAACACTTTCACTAACGAAATTTTCTTATTCCGTAATTCTTTCACCTCGTGAGCCAAAATACGAACCGGTTCCTCTTTGTAACTCAAATTAGACTGAATTTCAATCTCTGATGGACTAATTACATGTGAAGGGTCTGATTTATACCGTCTAAGCATCAAAACGTGAAAAACATTATAAATCTTTTCAAGTTCAGGTGGCAAGATCAATCTATACGCTACCGGCCCAATTTTTTCTGATATCTCATACGGTCCGATAAATCTCGGACTCAACTTGCCTTTATGGCCGAATCTGAGCACTTTTTTCCACGATGATACTTTTAAAAACACTCTATCTCTGACTTGATATTCAATGTCTTTCCGTTTCAAATCCAAATACGATTTCTAACGATCTGATGCCGCTTTTAGACTATCACAGATTACTTTTACTTTTTGTTTGACCTCTTTTATTAAATCGACTCCGTAAATCTTATTCTCACTGAGCTCGGTCCAAAACAATGGTGTACGATATTTATGACCGTACAAAGCCTCGTAAGGTGCCATCTTGATACTCGATTGAAAACTATTATTGTATGCAAATTCAATCACAGGTAAGTACCGTTCCCACGAACCACTAAACTCAAGGATGCAACATCTCAACATATCCTCGAGTATCTGAATAATTCGCTCGGATTGACCATCGGTCTGGGGGTGAAAAGCAGTGCTAAAATGTAGCTTAGTACCCAATGCTTCTTGCAATTTCTTCCAAAATCGCGAGGTAAATCTCGAATCTCTATCTGACACAATGGAAGTAGGTACCCCGTGCAATTTCACAATCTGAGAAATTTACAACTCAACTAACTTATCGAGCGAATAATCGGTACGAATAGGGATAAAATGAGTCGACTTTGTTAATCTATCGACCACTACCCAGATTGTATCTTTCTTGCTCGGTGACAACGGTAAACTCGATACAAAATCCATTGTAACACGATCCCATTTCCACTCGGGTATCATAATCGGTTAAAGCAATCCCGAAGGCACTTGATGTTCTGCTTTCACTTGTTGGCATATTAAACACTTCGAAACAAAGTCAGAAATGTTTCATTTCATACCGTGCCACCAATATTGACGTTTCAGATCGTTGTACATTTTCGTGCTACCCGGGTGAACTGACATTTGACTACTATGAGCTTCGTTCAAAATCATCAAAATAATTTCTGAATTTCTCGAAACACACAGTCGATCTCTGAATCTCAACAATCATTATCATCAACCCGAAACTCTGAATCCTCGTTCGAATCACATTGAACCCGCCTAGCGATCAAATTTTCATCAACTTTTTGAGCTTCACTGATTTACTGTATTAACACTGGTTTTGCTTTTAATTCCGCTACTAACGCATCATCAGCGGACATAGACAAATGTACATTCATTGCTCGAAGAGCAAACAGTGATTTTTGACTTAAAGCGCCAGCAACCACATTGGCTTTTCCCAGATGGTAATCAATAACGAGCTCGTAATCTTTCAATAATTCTAGCCACCATCATTGTCTCAAATTCAAGTCTTTCTGAGTCATCAAGTATTTGAGGCTTTTATGATCGGAATAAATGTGACATTTCTCTCTGAACAAGTAATGACGCCAAATTTCTAAAGCGAGAATGATGGCAGCTAACTCGAGATCATGTGTCAGATAGTTTTTCTCGTGAGGCTTTAACTGTCTCGAGGCATAAGTAGCAACTCTACCTTCTTGCATTAAAACATAGCCCAAACCATTCAAAGAGGCATCACTATAGATCACAAATTCTTTACCGGATTCTGGCTGAACTAATACTGGAGCTTCGGTCAAAAGGGCTTTCAATTGATCAAAACTTTTCTGACACTTCTCTGACCATTCAAATTTGATATCTTTCTGAAGTAACTTTGTCAACAGTGTTGCTATCATCGAGAAGCCTTTCACGAACCTTCTATAATACTCGGCAAGTCCCAAAAAGCTCTGAACTTTCAAAACATTCCTCGGAGTTTTCCAATCAAGTATAGCCAAAATTTTACTCGGATCAACTCGGATACCCGATACGGATACAACGTGACCCAAAAAGCTGACTTCACGTAACCAGAATTCGTATTTACTGAACTTGGCATATAACTGTTTGTCTCGTAAAATTTGCAACACCAATCTCAAGTGTTCGGCATGCTCAGTTTCATTGTGCAAATAGATCGAACTATCATCTATGAACACGACTACGAACCGATCTAAATACTATCGAAAAATCTGATTCATTAAATCCATAAAAACCACAGGGGCATTAGTGAGCCCAAACGGCATTACCAAGAACTCATAATGTCCGTACCTCGTTCTTAAAGTAGTTTTAGGCACATCAGAGTCTCTAACTCGCAACTGATAATAGCCCGATCTCAAATCTATCTTTGAAAATACTGAAGCTCCCTTTAGCTGATCAAATAAATTGTCAATTCGTGGCAACAGATATTTGTTCTTTATCGTAACTTTATTAAGATGAAGATAATCGATACACATTCGCATAGTTCCGTCTTTCTTTTTCACAAATAGCACTGGTGCACCCTAGGGAGAAAAACTCGGTCGAACAAAACCTCTATCTGTCAATTGTTGTAATTGAGACTTTAATTCTTTTAATTCGGTCGGTGCCATACAATACGGGGCTATCGAAATCGGAGTTGTTCCAGGAACTAACTCTATACCAAACTCTACTTCACGAACAAGTGGCAACCCCGGTAATTCTTCGGGAAATACATCCGGATATTCACAAACCACAGGTACGGTCTCAAGCTTTCTTTCTGATACTTTACTATCTAGAACATACGCCAAATAAGCTTCACACCCCTTTCTCACATACTTATGAGCCATCATCGAAGATGTCACTGCCGGTAGATCATTCAAATCAGTAGACTCAACTCGAATTATCTCACCACTCGAACATCGCAAGTCAATTGATTTTCTTTTACAATTCACCACAGCATCGTGCACGGTTAACCAATCCATACCAAGGATAACGTCAAACTCATCAAATGGCAATAACATCAAATCGGCCCGGAAACAATAATTCTAAATCATTAGGGGACAATTCTTGCACACTTTATCAACTAACACACACTGGCCCAAAGGGTTTGACACTCGAATCACAAATTTAGTAGACTCAACAGGAAGAGTCTTACTGGATGCTAGAGTTTCACACACATATGAATGAGTTGACCCAGGATCTATCAAAGCAATAACCTCAGTATAAAAAAGAGTGAAAGTACCAGTAATAACATATGGAGAAGAAGCCTCCTCACGAGCGCGGATGGCATAAGCTCTGGCAGGTGCACAAGCCTCAGATCGAACAACAGTGTCTTTAGTCCCTCTCTGACTGCCACTAGCATTACCCGCGGGTCTAGGTGGTCTACCTCATACTGTAATGTTACTCGGTCTCTCACCCAGATTAGTACTCCGCTCGGCTAACTTCGGACAGTCTCGGATAAAATGGTCGCTGACCCACACTTAAAACAGGAGCGATCATGAAATCTGTAGCTTGCCGAATGCCATTTACCACAATGCTTGCACTTGACTCTATTCTGACGGTCATTGCCAGCACTAGCAACGGAGGTAGCTCGGGTACTCACAGGTGGTCGATCTCGATCTCGTCTAGAAAATCCCAAAGTATTCTTAGATTGACCCGAATCATCTCGCAATTTCTTGGATGACTGTTGAGGTGCTTTTCCCGAAGATCTTTTACGAAACTCTCTAGCTCTAGCTTCAACCTTTCTTTTCTCAATTCCGAGCTCTTAGGCTTTACAAGCTCGTTCAACAAGTACCACGAATTCTTTAATTTTGAGAATACCCACTAGCAGTTTGATGTCTTCATTCAACCCATCCTCGAAATGTTTACACATGATAGCTTCGGAAGAGATACATTCACGGACATATCTACTAAGTCTCACAAACTCCCGTTCATATTCAGTAACAGCCATTCGGCCTTGTTTAAGCTCAAGAAACTCTTTACGTTTTGGTCGATGAATCTCTGACTGATATACTTTTTACGAAACTCCGTCAGAAAGAATTCCCAAGTAACTTATTCTCTCGGAACAACCGAAACTAAGGTATTCCACCAATGATAAGCAGCATCACGTAACAGAGATACGGCATATTTCAAACACTCATCAGGGGTACATGATAATTCATTAAAGACACGTATAATATTATCGACCCAAAACTCAGCCCGCTCAGCATCATCGCTAACTGTAGCCCGGAAATCTTCAGCCCCATATTTTCTAATTTTATCAACCGGGGGCTTACTCAATCTCAACAGATCGGTCACAATAGGCACTACAGCTGTTAGAAGCGGAGTATTCGGGGGCGGGGGTTGTCGAACAGCCGGATTAGTTCAAACAAATTGAGTGAACCAATCACTCATCATAGCATAGAAAGCTTGTTTTGCCTCCTCATCTCGGTTACTCGAGTTTGGTTGAGAGTCATTCGGTGCTGTCCCTTGCGCAGGAGCAGGTGCTACACTCTCAACATCATCGGCTACAGCTCGATCGGGATCAAGATCCATTTATTATACGAAAAACACATTTCAATTGTTAGAAGTCACCACACTATCGTATTAACACCAAATGGCATGTATAGCTAGACTCACATACGCTACGTTAGTCCTAGAATCGACTAAACCGTAGCTCTGATACCAATAAATGTAACACCCTATAACCCTCAACCGCCGCCAGAATAGGGTCATAAGGTATTACTTAGCAGAAAACAGATCAGACTAGTTTTTTCACAACCAAACATGTATGAAATTATAATTTCTTTAGTCATTCCACCAAGAATAAATTTTAAAACAAAGACACTTCACAGAATATAACATCATGTGGCCTTAACCGAATATAAATAAGCATTTTCCGAAATGAGTCTTACATCTAATCGAAATTTTGAATTACAAAGGTTGAACATAAATTAGCCTAATCAATTTACTAAAAACTTGCACTTGCTAACATTAATATGCTAAATGCCGATTGCATATCATGATGCATACCAAATATATTCATGTGGTAATTCCTTAAATTCTTAATCGAATCTGAGATCATCTTATACTTGTGAATTTAATCACTAATACTTGTAACAACAAATCAAGATATCAACAGTGAACATTTACCAATGAGCAACCACTTAAAAACATTAATCCATACATTCATACTTAGCAAATAGGCAAGCCATTTTCACATGGCTTAAAATATACACAATTTCAAAATATCATTCAAATCAAAATAAGTAAGCCTATACATGCCATCTTTTCAAAATAAACTATCAAAGTACCAAAAACAGTGACGATTGTGTGGATGACTTAAGCTTGAATCCCCGAGCTCGTAGCTTCAAAACGAGATCTATAAAACAGAGTAACAAAGACACTCGTAGTAAGCTAATTAGCTTAGTAAGTCTTAAGTAAATTAAACAACTTAACTAATTAAACACATTGCTCAAGTATATAAGAACTAAGTGTAATATCATTTAGCCAAATAGGCCTAATCACAACATGCACTTTTCCATTTACATCTCATGCACTTTAAAATTTGGAATCACATAATCACATCATCATACAACGCAAAGTCATTCATTGATTTAATTCAACCTAATTCACATATGAATCCGACCTACTTTCCAATGTACAACCTTTCAAGGCCGAATATATACATGTATATATATGTATACACTTAGTCACTTTACATAGAAATCATTCTTTCTTTATTCACAACCACATACATAAAATTTTACTTCCAATAATAATATCACATGTGCTGAATGTTCACAAACGAACAAATCCATAATTCATTTAGAATCATTCTCATATTAATAGGTAAGTATCACATACCTGGATAACTTAATGCTTACTATGAATTCAATTCACCATTTCCACACAAGATCTCATTGTCATATACTTTTACCGATTTACCGGCACTTGGCCTGCTGGGTATAAGACCCGAGTTTTATCACCGGCTCAAAGCCTGCTAGACTTTTTAAGTCTGAAGTCTCTTCACCAGTATTATGCCTGTTAGGCTCAAGGCCGATATCGTTTCATCGGCATATTGCCTGCTAGTCTCAAAGCCCGAATATCTTTTCACAGGCATATTGCCTACTAGGCTCAAAGCCCGAATATCTTTTCACCGACATATTGCCTGCTAGACTCAAAGCCTGAATATCAAAGCTCAATACCTCACACATTAAATTTATCACATATTAGAGCATATACTTCTAATTTACACATGATTCAAGCATACCATAAAATTTATTGCATCACTCGAACATTGCACATAGCAAACCAACACATACATTTTACACTACCATTCGGTCTTAGCATGTACCTTAATCTCATTTTTGATACATAATCTAGCCATTCGGCTTTGATACACAATAGCATGCATAAGATTTTTGCATAAATTTCATGTATACTAATTAACCATAAACATCTCTATTTTGCACCTTCCATCTTAATTTCACATTCGAATATGATTAATCATACAAATAGCCTCAATTGCTCCAAACATAAGACAAGCCAAATTACTTAAAACTTGCCTCGAATATTTTTGAATAGTCGCGGATCGGCTATTCAACCACTTTCTCCTTTCCCCTATCTAACTTTGGTCCTTTCAGCTCTTGAGCTAATTCAAACAAATTTAACTTATTAAAATCCCATCATGCTTGCTTATGGCCAAATATAACAAGAACTTAATAGGCCATATTAGCTACTTTTAGCTCAAATACAAAATGGCCATATGCATCTTTATTCACATTAAGCAATTTACTATGTAACTAAAGAAAATCAAAGCATACTTATCATTAGCCTTATTCGGCCATCTCAATATGTTCTAAGCAACCATATGTATGTACGTTTATACCAAAGTGCTTTACATTAATAACACCATATCAACAATGTATAAGGTCGAACCTTTAAATCTTTGATCACACAAACTCAAGCATCAAACTTTTTATATCACATAATTACTTTTACTTTAAAATTGACTATATTCCACAACTACCCACCTAGGTCGAATATACATATAATTCTTAACGCACATACCAAATTATCATTCCATAAATTATATATATATATATATATACCCAAGCATAAAACTATCCGGCATTCCCACCATTAAGTATTCACACAAGACCGAATCTTCATTTGCATTTAACATCATACTTAATTTATAATAAGCATGAATGTACCATCTCATTATTGTACCACATCTTTTTATACATTCACCTTTAAACCAATTATCCAATAAAAAAAATTCATTTGTACACATTTCCTTATCTAAATTTCATATTCGGCAAACTACTTAATCAAATTAACAAATTTTCAAACAATTCTCCATACTTCAAGACCACATTCGGCACCACACACATTCACAAGCATGTTAGCTGATTTTCCTATAAAATCTAAACCACAAATATGCACATTTAACTAGCTCAAACTTCACCTATCCACCATTTCTCATAAAAACATAAAAAAAACAACCATTCACTTCACTCTCATCCATTGCCGATTGTTCATATCACCACAAAAGTTCAAAATTTTAACATGGCTAAGTAAGGGACTTAGTAACTAGCTTAAATTATACTAAAATTTTAAGAACGAACATGAATTACATACCTTAATTCAAGCTTAAAGTTGACCGAATGGCTTATCTTCAATTTCCTCTTTTCTTTCTTTAGGTACGGCAATGAAGAATAAAAGATGAACAAGCGTTGTTTTTTTCACTCTTTTGTTTTATTAATTTATGTTTTATTAATATAAAACCATTAAGTTATAATTTTTTTCTAATATAAAATACATATATTTTTCATCAACCATCATCATGGTCGGCCACCCAATTAAAAGTGGTGAATTTGACATGCAAATCCCCAAATTTTAAACTATACAATGTTTGGCCACTACAATTTAACCTACCACATTTTCAAGTTTCTCACATAAGTCCTTTTTAATAATTTCACATCCAAATAACAAAATCAAAGCATGAAATTTTCGCACATGCAATTTCACATATAATAGACATAGAATATAACATTTAATTATTTTTGTGACCCAGTTTCGTGGTCCCGAAACCACTTTCCGACTAGGGTCAAATTAGGGCTGTCACATCTATATATGAATGAATACAAAAGACCATAAAGTCATGACTCATGGTAGTATATGAAATGACGATATGAATGGACCACAAGTATATGATCCATATGGGATTACTAAGGCGTGTTTGATATGAAATCATGATGGCACTTGAAGTACAATACTCCTTACATATTCTCTGAAATGTTTTGTGGTGTATCTTGTCTGCTACTCTATGGTGCATTCTGATTAAATCTTATAGCATCTTTTGTGAAGTCTTTTGGGACAACTAAAATGAGATTTCCATATAAAGCTTGTATGGTATGTTCTATTTGTCTTGTATGGTGTTATCTTTGATGAATGTTTGGTAAGATTTACGTACATGTATTTCTGGTGGGATAGGAATAAGCCAAATAGCATTGTAATAAGTATAGCTCAGGTAAAGTATTATTATGATTAAGGTCAATGATTGTGTAAAATCTGTGAGTTAATCGAATAAGTTACTAAAAAAACCACACAGTTGCAATATGGTAAAGGTATTCACCATGATGATTTGAAATGATAAGATATATATATATATATTTGTATCTGTGTAAAATTTAAGAGTCTTTCATTGAGAGTATGTCTATAATATGATGAATGGATGAATTAGAGATATTTGGAATCCATTGAATCATAATTGTCAGGGATTTCATGACCTCCCATGAAATCATAATAAATATTCTTGATATACATAATATTGAAGAAAGGAATATAGAATTCATCTTATGGTCTAAGCAGTGTTTCTTCGATGTTGTATAGAATTAAGGTATGCCCGAGAATCTTTTTGGAAGTGTTCAATTTAATGAATGTATTCGCCAATTACATATGTATTCATCTAAAAAAAATGTTAATGAATAATTGTTTGAATTAAGGGTATGGCTTAAGCATGGATGGTGGAAGTGGATTCAAATGATAGGTGTTGTTAAGAAATTATCATTGTGATAAGAAGTTTATGAAAAGTTTGAAAGGACTTCTCAGTTAACTAAATAAGAAAGATTTATTAGTATAAGAGCATTCTGATCTACTACGCGTGTGCGTGTTAAAATAATGAATTTATAGAATAAGTTTTAAGGCCTGGTTTTACTGCAAGCGTACAGGTCAGTTATAATATTTATAGTGTTACAATAGAGGCTAAGTGGCTACTAATACGATTTTATATTATGGCGGTTCATAAAAGATGAGTTTGTAAGAAAATTAAATACTCTACTCTAGGGACTAAATTGCATGAAATGTAAACTAGAGGGACTATCTAGCAAATGACTAGGGGTTGTTTGACTTCGATGTGGTTCACCAAATCTCAGATTAGGGACATAAATCGCTTAAATTACCAAGTGGCGCCATTTTATTTTCTAGTCTCAATTTTACTGACTTAGACAAAATAAGTCATCTTTATCTTTCAATCTCGTCGATTAATTCGAGACTACCGAACGGGTGCGCGACAAGATTACCTTTCGATCTCACTTTATCTTAATACTCTTTTAGGGATGTCACTACCTAAAGTTCTTAGTTCTATTCAAATTAGTCTAATTTGTTATTACTTAGTCATTTGTGCAAATATTTTAGTTTATCCACATCTCCATCAACCAACCTCCTTAAGGGTTTAGCTACACATACTCAAAGTGTAGAAAATAAACAAAACAATGGAAAACAAAGTAACCATGAAAGTAAAGCTTGAGAAAATGTGAAAGTTGAGATTTTTATGTAATAAAACTTAAAAATCATGAAACCAAAAGCATCTAACAACGAAACATAAAGAAATAAACATAAAAGGAATAAGCTTTAACATATTTAATGTAAAATAAACTGAAATACAATAAACTAAAGCTTAACGAGTCTTGAAAGCAAGGCATAGGGACTGCAAATGTAAATAAACCTTAGCTACAATTTTAACTAATTTAACTAACATAAAGAATATGAAGAGCAAGAAGTAAATACAAAAAAATAAACTTAATCTAAGGTAGAATAAGAGAAAAATAAAAACTCTAGAAAAGTGCAGAGAAAAACTAAAGAAAACCTAGAGAAAACTAAACTAAACTAAGCTAATGTGTCTCTCTTCCTTAGGAATTTTTGGTTGTTTTGAAAGGTGTTCCAATGAATTTTTGATGCCAAAATTACCATTAGATGGGCCTTGTGTGATTAATGGGTCGGGTAAACAAAGGTTGCCCTTTTTGTCCAAGTTTTTCCTTCTGACGAAGGTGACATCACTATAGCTTGAAAAGGATATTGTGATACCTAGAAGAATATATCACAATATCTCGGGCAATATTGAGCTTAAGGGTCTTCTTTGAGAAGTGGATATCACAATACCCAAGGAGGATGGCGCAATACCACTAAAGGGTCTCATTCGTCTTATACATTACTAGAGGTATCACATTTCCAGGGTTGTATATTGCAATACCTTTTCCCTGGATGTCATTGCTCATTTCAACCTTCGGTACGTCCCTACATCATTTAAACACATGTTTAACCTCCCAATGGCACCATCAGCCAATTTAGGTCAAAAAATAAAAAAAAAAAGAGATATATTCACTTATTACCTGAAAATTATAAAAATACAAAAATAACAAAAAACTAAGCTAAAAACTTTATTTTGCTTGAGAAAAAGCTCATTAATTATGTCGGAAAAGCCTAATTTGTTATATCGATTTGTTGTAGATCATATTCCCCCATACATAATTCTTTACTTATCTCAACCAAACACACAAGACATGCAAAAAGACGTCCCTTGGACTAAATCAAACATTTAAGTTATATAGGTATACAACATCAAATTTTGTACAATAATAACTTCACATGCAATTTAAGAATGATACCTAGTTAATTTATCTACTCCTAATGCAAATATTATTAGTTCAAAAAGTTAAAGTGATAATAAAGATAGAGGAAGTGTACATGAATATATGTACAAATGTTATTTGTCAAAATAAATTATACGGATTGCTCATAGATATTTAAAAAGAATTATTCACACTCATTCTAAAAAAATGCAAGCTATATGCAAACTAATGTGCCAGTGACTTATTGGGGTCCTAAAGATCTTTTAGGCTTGTAACGTTTTAAGGATGAGGTTGGTACAGACTCAAAGGAAGTTTATCTCCAAATGGTTTAAGCACTATGAATAGTAAATCACACGACATTGTTCCTAATTCCTCCAAATGTGATCATTACATCTCATCGCCTTCTTTTTCCTCTCACCTTCCTTATCTTTCTAACAATCTGGAATAGATTAACTGATATTAGTTTATTTTTGTGCACTATGATTTTGGAACTTTTTTATGCTCATTTTTTCCCTTGTTTTTTGAGCATTTTTACACTTTTTTGCTTTTTTCCCTCACAATGCTTCTGATCCTCACTTTTCTTTCTTTCATTTTTTTTCTTTCTCTCTGTTTTTAAGCACAATTCCTAATAAGAATCAATTACGTGTTAATTCAACCCCTCTTCACTAATCATTCCGATACCTTTTTTAGAAACCTTAGTAATGTTCCTACCTGCCCCTCGATGTACAAGGCCTAACGTCCATTCAATAGTGCATTACAAAGTTCAGGGATAGTGAATGGTTGAGTTTTGAACTCAATTTAGGCTTAAAGTTTCCAACATAGAGGCTTATTGAAAAGAGTAATGTAAGGCTCAAATTCGGGAACTAGGGGTAATGTACTATTTAAGGTTGTCCTTTAGGCTCAAGACTATACAAATAATGCCTATGGTCTTTCTCGGATTAGTCACCTAGCAACAATTATTTAAGCATACATCTATTTAAACAAGAAATTAGCAATTTGAATTATTATCTACAAGGATTTGTATCTTTTATTCATCCTACGGTACATTTTATACACTTTTATTCCGGTTATTGCCTCCAACCTATTATACCTATTAACTAAGTGAACTAATTACTCTATAATTAAGAGGAAGAAATTATCTAGTATCATTCAAAATTTACAAGTTTGGCAATCCTATATATGCATTTGATATTTACAACTATTAACTTATTACTTAATATTAGCCCAAGCACCATGTAATAACAAAAATTAAAAACAAAGAAGAAAAATATTTTTGGATTTTTGAAAAATTAAAAATGAAAATGGAAAATATTTTTAGGATTTTTGAATTTTTTTCAAAAATGCATGACAATTAAGATAAACACAAAAATAAACATAAAAACAAGAAAATAATAACACATAAAGTTTATGTGCATCCCCCACACTCAGACTACACATTGTAGCCAATGTGTGTAAAAGAAAGGATAAGAGGTTACCAAACTTCCCTATAATAGAGCATCAGACTAGCTTGGGCATCCACCTCCTCGTTAAAGCTTTATATGTCATGTAGTCTTTCAAGGTAACTCATTGCACATAAGAAAACAAAGAAAGAAAAATAAACAACAAACAATCCAAACACAAAATAACAATATCCAAAATAGCAAATAAAATCAAAAGTGTTTAATAGTTTACATGCCGCATTAAAAATAATACAATGCAAAAGCATATAAATATTCTAAATAATCCCTGAAACCTTTATTCGTTCTTGCAATTCCTTTTCCTTTTCGGCTCATAATGGGTCTGGACGGTTGCAGCCAAGGTTGATCACTAGGCTCTCAAAAGATGGGTCCCCGTCTTAGTTTCCTTACGAATGCAAAGGTACTCTCAAGGTTTCCCTAATAGGAGGCGAAGTCGTCATCTTCTGTGGCCTCATCATCTATTTCCTCCTTTTCTTCCTCTTGTGGCTCAAGTACGCCTTCCTTACCCTCAAACGAATCACTCGACCGTTCGGGCCATTCTATACTTCACAAACATGTTCATGTCTATTTTCATGGGCTATAGGAGTCTTATGTTATATCACACATCGCGGCCTAGCCTACGCTTCCATTTTGTAGGCTCGTTAGTCTTTTTCACCTTTACCTTTGTTGATTCCATTCTTGTATTTGTTTTCTATTTAGATCTTGGAATTGCTGCATGAGAGTGTCTCCAATAATGCTAGTTGTGGGATGATGAAATTGTTCTGTGGTCCCTATCACCACTCTTGCACATTGACACAAATCGATAATTAATTAAATGAGTAAAACTTATCCCAACCTTGATGCCTGATACACATTTTTGAACTTCCTTATTAACCCATTTCCAAAGACTAACCTGCTTTCACTGCAAAATACAATACAACAACGGAACTCGAAAAATATTAACATTGTTATTGTTAAGTAGTGGTGAGATGCAAGTACAAATGAATTGCATCCACATCTTAGCAACGAGAAACATGATAACTTGTTTAAAAGATAACGGGTAATCATTATACCCTTCATTTTTCCATTTCTCTCTCTTCTTAGCTAAAAATGATAAAGTAGTGCCTATATCCATGCTTTTAAATTTAACAAGATTCATAAGGACAAAACGTTATTTTCATAATAGGGAACCTCATAATATTCACTAATAGCTTTAGGGGATATATTGACTTTTTTATGTTGAACATACACCTTATTTCTTTAGAGAATTTCAAGTTAGAGTAAAACTCCAAAACTACCAAAATTATAGTAGGTGTAGTCAGCACCATAGCGATATTCATCTATTGATGAAAGCGAACTACATCCCAACTTCCTTACAATCCAAGGCCAAAAGTGTAACAACTTATTTTTGTGTAACAACTTATTTTTGAGTCAAATCGAAACAGTGGTTTTGGGACCACAAGTCCGAAGTTAAAATATGTATTTTATTAATATTTATAGTATGATAGAATAATAGTATAAAAATTTTGTTAAGAAATTTTACCATTTAAGTGCTTAATTCGGTAAAAAGGACTAAATCGTGTAAAGCGTAAAAGTTGAGTTCTAATAGTCAAAAGTATTAAGTGGCTATGAATTTAATAGTGGAAGTCCTTATGTTGAAATTAGTCCATTAATAGCATGAGTGGGCATATTTAGGCATGGTTTAAATAATTTTATATGTTTAGTTAAAGGTTAATTAAGTAAATGGTTTAATAAGTTATTAAATTAAAGAATAATAAAATGTTGTCTTCTAAAACTACATGTAACAACTGAAATTAAAAAAGGAAGAACTCCATGAGAAGAGCTAGATATTCGGCCATCTTTAAGCATTTGATTAGGTATGATTTTTAGTTCCATTTTCAATGATTTCTATGTTTTTGAGATCGTTGCAGCTTAACCTAGTTAGCCCGTATCTTTGATTTTTAAACTGTTAAAAATTTAGCATGTTGCCATTGTTGAATGTATGAGTAATTAGATGATTGATGATAGATTATGAATGTTTGGTGTTAGATTAACAAGTCTTATAAAGTGATTTTTAATAAAAATGCAAATTTGGGATTAAATTGTAAAATATGCAAATTTGGTGGTTGAAAAGTGAAATAAATGAAATATATGGGTTGTTATGAAGTCTATAGAAATTCGACTAAGCATGGGTAGAATGAAATTGCATGAAATTATAATTTTATGCAATAAGGACTACATTGTAAAAAGTGTGAAACATTAGGGGCAATTGTGTAGATGTTCCAAAAATGAATTATGGACTAAATTGAATAGAATGGAAATTGAATATGTTAAATTTGATATTATATAGATCCAGAAAAGACAAGATCGAATCAAGATCGGGGAAATGGCAAAGTGATCGAATAGTTGATAATTTCTATCTGAGTGTTACGAGGTAAGTTCATATAATTAGAATTAAGTAATTAAATTTGTACTTATTGAATTGAATGTATATATGTTATGAGAAATTGAAGTATATGATATATAAATGCCTAAATTGATGTTTACCGAGAACACTGAGTCCCGTTTAAACTGTAGGAATTCATAGGATACAAGTGACATGTCACTAGGGTTACCGTTTGGTTGAGATCCTGTATTTGTTGCGGACTCACCGCAACTTGTATAAGCTTATCGATGCTTCAGCTCGTCAGAGCTTACTTTTTTTAGCTCAATAGAGGTAACTGTCCATCAGCTCAGGGGGAGCTTACCGATTATAGCTTGAACGAGCGAATATGATAATGAATTGATAGATTACTGATTAATACACTTAGTGTGTCTCACCCGTGTATCTATCGATATTCTAAGAGGTTCAATGGGCATGATTCTGCTATTGGTTATATGCATGAACTACTGGATATACGAATGAATTACTGGTCAGACTTATGATTTACTAATTATATGAATGAAGATGAAATGTTATAAATGCTTTACAAGTTATATGAAATTGGTATTATATGAGGTATTAAAGTATGAAATTTGAATGATAGTTGTATACATCCTTGTGAATGGATGATTATATGCACCTATGTGACTAACATGTTGATGAACATTTGTGTTTAGGCATTTGATAAGTTGATTGGTTATAATATGTTTACTTGTATTGATTGTATAAAAATGGTAAGTCAAATTCTATATTTATACGTGCTTACTAAGCTTTATAGCTTACCCCATTTTTTTTTCCTATGTCTTTATAGAGATTTGGAAGCTCACTCGATTCGGATGACGTCAGAGATTCGTATCACACTATCTCGTTGCTAATTGGTACTTTTGAACTTTAAGAGATGTATAAATATGGCATGTATAGGCTAGTTAAGAAGATGATAATTATGGTCACTTTAGCTTGTGATTTTGGTATATGTTTTGGTATGTGATTAAGCCATGTGGTTTGGCTTAACTTAATATATGTTTTGAGCTATGTATAAGATATGTAATGTGGTTTGCTTGATGAGTTTGATAATGGAAATATGATAGAACAAGTGGTTATATTGATATGTGATGGATATATGAATTGTAAATGCTTGGTTGTGTTTGGTATATGGATGTTTATTAGGTTGAATTATAGGACATGCTATAAATGTGTTTTATGGCTAATTTTAATTGTGTAAATAGTGATGCTTTGAATATAGAAATAGTAGGGGTTGAAATGGTATGATTTGTACATTGAATGATGTTGTTTGGCTGACTAATTATGTCTTAAAATGGTGCCAAATGAGCTTGTGTAGGTATGTGCAAGTTGGGTGGCAAAATGGCTCGGTAAATAGCCTAATTTTTGTCCACACGAGTAGAGACACGGGCATGTGTCTCAACCGTGTGTGACACACGGTCATGGTACACGGCCGTGTGTGGCACACAGTCATGATAAACCTGGTGATGCATTTAGAAACAAGTCAGTATGCTCCACACGGCCTCACACACGGGTGTGTGATTGGCCGTGTGGCATAAGTTAGTATACCCTACAAATTTGATAGGGCCTAGCACATGGCCTGGCACACGGGTGTGTGAGGCCATTTCGAATAGGCACACTAGCTAGACACATGGGTGTGTGGTCAGCCGTGTGACCCAAGTTAGAGAGTTACACGAGGTAGGACACGGGCTGGGACACGGCCATGTAATCTCATTTCGAATGTCCACATAGCCTGAGACACAGGCATGTCTCTTGACTGTGTAAGACACACAGCCTGTTCACACGGGCGTGTGTCCCCTGTTTGAGAATTTTTCTATATTTTCCCAAATTGTTTATACGATATCGGCTTAGTCACAAATGCATGATTGAAGCCTCTTACGATTGTTTTAAGGATAATATGTTTGTATATGAATGACATTTAGTGATAAATGATGAATGTATGAGAAATGAATGTTTTAATGCCTCGTAACCCATTCCGATGACAGATACGGGTTAGGGGTGTTACAAAAAGATTGAAGCCTCTTTCAAGGGTAAAATCCACCCTTGAATACTTGAGGAATAGACTTCAACCTCTTTTGATAGAAATATTTAAAGAATGTATGTTGGTTCCTTTCTTGGTCTTAGGATGCTCTAAAAGGTAGTAGAGGTTGGTATGGTGTGTTTTCTTTTAGAGGGTTAGCATTTTGGTTCCCTTAATTTGAAGGTCCCACTTTGTTCCCTCCCCACCTAAGGTTAGGATCATCATGCCATCTGGAGTTATAGGTGTTGGAGTAAGGGTTATGTCCTCTATTTCCTACATAATTACCAACCATATGGTTACTGTCATCATCGTGCCTTACATTAAAATTGGTTAGATTGGGTTGGTTTTGGACTTGTGCCTTGGTCGAATTCATCTCCAATTGGTTAAGCCTCTCGAGGACTTGTTGATACTTATCCTTGCTAGTCACAATGTTTGCTGCCACTTGTTTAGCTCGATATGTGATTTACTCAGCTAGCCACATGTAAGAGATCATCACCATATCCTCGATGAGTTGACAAGCCTAGGCATAAGTCTTTGACATGAATGCTTCAGTGGATGCTCTATCAAGACGAGAGCGTTAATTCTCGTCAAGTCTATTGTAGAAGACTTAAAGTTGCAGCCAATCTTGTAAATCATAGTAATGACTCTCCTTTCAATTGTCGCAAATTCTTAATATCCATCCAAAGTTTCATCGTCTTTCTTGGTGGAAAATATTTTGCCAAAAATTTGCTCGCTAGCTCATCCCAAGTGCTGATTGAATCTACTGGTCGTGAATCTAACCATAAAAAAGCATCATTTGTAAGGAAGAAAGGGAATAACTAAAGACGGATAGCGTTATTAGATACCCTATTATATTTGAAAGTATCATAAATAGTTAGAAACCTCTTAAGGTGTTAATTTGGATTCTCATTCATTAACCCTCAAAATTGAAGGTTTAATTGTACCATTTGGATCATTTTCGATTTAATTTTGAAGTTGTTAGCATTAATAACTGGGTGATTAATGCTATCTCGAACAGTGTCCAATTTGGGCATCGCATAGTCGCACAAAGTTCTTTGCTCCGTAGGTAGTTGTGGTGGTTGTCAAATTTCTCCTTGTAGATCTTCGATAGGTTGCTCTCTTGGTGGAAATGGAATGTCTTTGGAAAGTTGCACCCTCCTTGCTCGTGTGATGATTTGTTTCGGTTCCAACTCAAATAGTAAGACATCATTACCGATTTGAGTCATACAACGTTCCTGCAAACATGAAAGATTGAAGAAAATTAACTATAAGTTGAATAACACAAAAATAAATGGAAAATAAAGTCATCTACAATTCCTATTTTGGCTACTTATCTCTACATAAAAGTGTACACTAAAAATTATTCAATCTTACACTGTCTTCCCGGGCAACGACACTAACAACTTAACTAGTTGGGTGCGTCTGCATTAAAACAATGAATTTATACAATAATTTTTAAAGCTCGGTTTTACTACAAGCGTACAAGTCAATTTTAATATATATAGTGTTACCATGAAACACCAAAATATTCCAAAGAAGAGACGATTGAGCAATAACTGGAATACATAATAGAGACTAAGTGACTACTAACACGATTTTATATTACAGCGATTCATAAAATATGCGTTTGCAAGAAAATTAAATATTCTACTCTAGGAACTAAATTGCATGAAATGTAAACTAGAAGGACTATCTAGCAAATGACTAATGGGGGTTGGCTGACTTCGATGTGGTTCACTAAATCCCAAACTAGAGATATAAATCTCTTAAATTACTAAGTGGCTCTATTTTATCTTCTGGTCTAGCCAATTAATCCAGGACTAACGAACGAGAGCACGACAAGATTTCCTTTCAGTCTCATTTTACTTAATATTCCCTTAGGGGCATTACTACCTAAGTTCTTAGTTCTATTTAATTGTGTCTAATTTCTTATGACTTATTCATTTGTCAAAAAAATTTTAGTTTATCCACATCTCCATCAACCAACCTCCTTTAGGGTTTAGCTCCACATACCGAAAGTCAAGAAAATAAACATAACAATGGAAAACAAAGCAACCATGAAAATAAAGCTTGAGAAAAATGTGAAAGCTAAGATTTTTGTGCAAGAAAACTTCAATAGCATGAAACTGAAAGCATTTAACAGTGAAATCTAAAGCAAGAAACATAAAAGGAATAAGCTTTAATAGATTTAAAGTTAAATTAACTAAAATACATTAAACTAAAGCTTAAAGAGTCTTGAAGGAAAGATACATGGACTGAAAATGTAAATAAATCTTAGCTACAGTGTTAGCTAATTTAACTAACATAAAGAATAGAAAGTGCAAGAAGTAAATCAAGAAAAATAAACCATAATCTAAAGTAGAAGAAAAGAAAAAATAAAACCCTAGAAAAGTGCAGAGAAAAACTAAAGAAAACCTAAAGAAAACTAAACCTAAACTAAGCTAAAGTGTCTCTCTTCCTTAGTAATTTTTGGTTGTTTTGAAGGGTATGCTTATGACTTTTGATGCCAAAATTGCCCCTACATAGGCCTTGTGTGATTGGTGGGTTGGGTAGACAAAGGTTACCCTTTTTGTCCAAGTTTTTCCCTTAGACAAGCGTGATATCGCAATATCTAGAAGAGGATATCGCGATACCTCAGGCAGTACTGAACTTCAGAAGTCTTCTTTGAAAGGTGTATATCACAATACCGCTAAAGGGTCTCCTTGTTGTTATATATTGTCTGAGGTATCGTGATTCTAGGGGTTGGATATTGTGATACCCTTGCCCTAGATGTCATTTCTACATCACTTAAACACACGTTAGACCTCTCATTGGAACTACTAACCAATTTGGGTAAAAAAATAGAAAAAACGAGAGACTTTCACTTATTACCCAAAAAAATATAAAAATACAAATATAATAAAAAACTAAGCTAAAAACCCTATTTTGCTCTAGAAAAAGTTCCTTAAGCGTGTTAGAAAAGCCTAATATGCCACATCAATTTGTGATAGAACACTTGTTAACTAGCATGTAAGAGAATGATAAAAATGTAATAGTATCTGTCAAAATTAATGATGCTAAATACTGGTTGGCATACGATAGTTCATACAAGATTGTTAAGTATCCCTCAAGGTATTGTTATGATCTATATTCTGGAAATTGTGAAGAGTATATAAAAGATTAAAGAAGAGAGTACATATGTTATGTAAGAAATTAGATAAGTTTGAATTGCATGATGAATTGCATATATGTATGTATTATGTTGAAGTACATCTATATTAAGTTGTCTAGTATGTGAAGCATGAGTTCTAAGCGTTGTATGATTGATGATAAAAAATGTCTGGCATGAATCGTATCAATATTAGAGGAATCTGTATGTAGCTATATGACGTGTTCAACATGACTCTTAAGTGTGAACAGTGAAATTAGAATGATTTAAGATATCTATTGATTATATGGTAAGTGCAGGATCAAGTTAAGACAAGACTGAAGGAAATGATCTGTAAAGATGTAATGGGAATATTTTTGAAAAGATTTTCTGAATATATGGTCAAATTTGAACATTCAAAAAGGGCCAGTCAATAAGTTGTAACTATGAAGGTTAGCATGGGTTAAACTTAAGTTTACAAATGAAGCTACGAATGCTTTAGTTTGCAAAGGATACTAACAAAGAATCAAGAGCAATATGAGTTGAAAGAATTGCCTTGGATTATCGTAAGAACAATGGAAAAGGAGAAGAATCTAGATGGTCATAGGGATGAATATGTCTAATTTTGTTTAGTGTTTGACAACACAGAGCAATGATATTGAAAGAGGAAAGGGGTGTTAGTGTTGAACTATCTACAGTTTAACAAAAGTATAAAGTAGGTGAAAGTTATCTTCCCTCACTAGGTTCCCATGAACTAATTTGGGGTTGTCTATTATGTTTCAAGTTTGATAATGTAATAAAAGAAAAAGAAGGCTAAAAAATATTTTTTTAAGAAATCTAGATTTGGAAGTGTATGCAAGGGAATTCGTGTCATTCTGACATGTGGTTAGTGTGTCTAACTAATTTTATCCAGGTAGTTGAAATCTTAGGAGGAATGAAAATTTCGAGGATGAAATTTTGTTAAAGGGAGGAGAGTTGTACCACCCAAATTTGGTGGGTCATGAGTCTAGAACAAGAGGATCAACTTTGAGATGCCCCTATGGAGGTAAGATCCGTGGCTTTACATGCTATGCTACTGGAGAGCAATTTTGTTAGCTTGATAGAACAAGTTTGGTAAAGCTTTTCTATGTGATTTTAGTGTTTGAGGTAAAAGGAAAGATGAGTTAAATGAGTAGATCATGATGAGTTTTATGTGCTTTAATATTTTGGGGTTTGTAATTGCCCGAATTAGGGCTAAGTTAGAATAGTATTTTCGAGACCACAAATTCGAAGTAGAAAAAAATTATTTATTGTGATAAAGTTTTAAAGTTTATAATGTGATTGAATGCATGTGTGAAAATATCGTTAAGAAATTTTATCGATAGAGGGTCCAATTAGACTAGAAGGACTAAATTGCAAAAAAGTGCAAAATATGAGTTTTAGAAGCATTGGGTGCTTAATTGAAATGAATTTGAAAATGTGGGGTCCTTATTTAGTAATTAGACCATTATATGTCATGATGGACAAAAATGGACATGGAAAGGTAAAATTTTAAAGAATTAAGGCATTTTAGTCATTTGGTTAATAAAAGAATAAAAGGGGAAAAATCAAGTCAAAATTGGTGTCCATCTTCTCTCCTTGGCCGAAATTCTCAAGGGAAGCCATATCTAGGGTTTGGCCAACTTTCAAGCTTGATAGTAAGTGCATCCTACCTCGTTTTTAATACTCTTTACGTTTTTAAAGTCGTTATCGCCCGATTTACCTATTTCTACCATTAATTTGAGCTAGTGTTGATTTTTAAAAATTTACCCATGTATGACATGCATGTCTTTTGATGTCTAATGGTAGAAAATAAATGTTAGTTGTGTGATAAACGACTTTTGCTAGGTGATTTTTGGTAAAAATGTAAAAAAGGATCTATTTGCAAAAGTTGTAAAATGTGTAGAAAAATGTGAATAAATGAAAGATATCGGCTGCTATAAGTGTGTGTATAAGGTTCAGCAAGGCTTGGGTTTTGAGAAAAATGAATAAATTTCATTTTACGAGCCTAAGGACTAAAGTGTAAATAAGTGAAAAGTTAGGGGCAAAATGTAAATTTTCCTTAATATGATTTTTGGGTCAAATTGAATAATGTGAGTAATAAATAAGATAAATATGTCATTATAGATCAAGAAAGACGAGGAATTGACTTAGATCGGGGAAAGGGCAAAGTTGTGGACTAAATCGTAAAATTTGCTAGTTTTGTATCGAGGTAAGTTTGTATGTAAATAATGCATCATTAATTTATGTTTATATGCTTATATATTTTATGAATTGTGTAAATGATCTAACGAATATATTTGAAAAAGTTCGATAAGTGATACGTGAGGAAAAATCCCGACTGAACCTAAGAATAGAATAGGATACGAGCGACATGTCACTAGAAACCCAAGTGTGTAATTAAGTGATGATACTTGATTCACTTCGTATAGGGCCATTTGAAATTGGCTTATATTGGTATAAGTATAAGTATGTGATGATGCCTTTCATGGATGTGTGGAAATGCATGTTTTGAATGGTTGAATAGGTAATGTTTATGCATGGTAGTTGTGACATGAGAACGATGAATTGATGCCTTGGTTGTTGACATTTGGTTGCTCAAGTATGTCATGTTATATGTTTGTGAATTGGTGTAAGTGTATATGTGATTCAGGGTGGCAAATGGCTTAGTAAATAGCCTATATATTGTCCACACGGGTAGACACACGAGCGTGTGTCTAGGCCATGCATGACAGATGGTCAGCCCCATGGGCATGTGAACAGGCCGTGTGTCCCCTGCACCTTAATTTTTTTAGAAACAGAATGCCCAGTATGTAGCACACAGGTAGAGACACGGGCGTGTGTCTTAGTCGTGTGAAAGCCACAGCCTGAACACGAGCGTGTACTAGGCCGTGTGAAAACTAATTTAGCTTCGAAATGAAAAATAATTCCACACGGGCTGAGCACACGGACGTGTTTCTCAGCCGTGTGGACGGCACGGCCTTGGACACGGTTGTGTGCCAAGGGCCTTTGAAGTCTTCACCTAATTTACAGAAATTTATTTCGTCACACGGCCTAGCACACGGGCATGTGGCTTGGCCGTGTGTTTTCATTTGGATTGATGATGTCATAAATAGAGTTACACGGGGTATGGGGATGGGCGTGTATGACCACACGGCCATCCCACACAGATGTGTCCCATATCCACACAGTCGTGTGACCCCTGTTTAAGGTATATTTTCTATGAGTTTGTAAAATTTTTAGAAGTTCTCAGTTTAGTCCCGGACCGCTTCCAAAGTATGTTTTGGGCCTCATAGGCTCGTATAAGGGACAAAATACATGAGTGTGAATGGTATTAAATTGGATGAAATTTTATGGCCCAGTTCTGCATGAATGTTTATGTTTTAGTCTGGTAACGCCTCGAACCCTATCCTGGTGTCAGATACGGGTAAGGGGTGTTACAGGGTTAGTGGTCTACTTGAAAGAATCCCAAATATGATGTTTGAAGTTATAAAATATGATTTCTAACTTATCTTTTTGTATACATGTATGTTTGTATGTTTATATGTTGATTTCTCTATGCTTATAATTGTTATGTGAAGTGAGAAAGAAAGGCATGCTTTTGTAACTTATTGATTCTGTGAAGATGAATGCTTGATGAGTTATGCATGTGTGATATGTTGATTTTGTGAAAATGTGTATCTGATAAGCTTGCATGTGTGGCTTGATGCCTAAACAACAATATGGCTCTATTAAGGAAAAAAATGTGTCCACAATGAACGGGTAAATAAGGCGTGAGTCTGATGATATGTTTCTGTCCACTATAAACAAGTATGTACATGCATAAACACGCCTGAAAGCATTATGGAGTCTCTGCATGAGTAAGTGTAACACCCCTAACCCATATTCGTCGTCGGAACAAGTTTTTGGAGCATTACTAAAACTTTTAGAATATTTTCAAATAATTCATCTAAATTACTATTCATTTTTCGAAACCATTCATAATGTCCCTTATATGGACCCTCGAGGCCCAAAACAAGTGTTGGAATCGAATTGGGACTAAATCGGGAACTCAGGGAATTTTTTGCAAAATCCTAAAAATTTTCTCACTATTAAGAGTCACACGCTCGTGTGGTATGGGACATGCCCGTGTGGTCAGGCTGTGTGGATTCACACACCCGTGTCCCTAACCCGTGTAACTATTTGACTTGCAACTCATGAACAAATTGATGTCACACAGCCAAGTCACATGCCCGTGTGCTAGGCCTTGTGGTTAATTCGAATTTTCAAAAAATAGATGCAGGATTCACACGGCCAAGAGACACGCTCGTGTTCTAGGCCATGTAGCACACACGGTTGAGACACACACCCGTGTCTCTACCCGTGTGCTCAATTCTGAGCATTTTATTTCTCAAAATTTAAGGTACAGGGGACACACGGCCTAGCTACATGCCCATGTACCCGGCCGTGTGTCACACATGGTCTAAACACACGCCCGTGTGGACAAAATAAAACAATTTCTAGCTTGATTTCTCACCCAAAATCACACCAATGTCCTGTACTAAAACTCACGTCCAAAAACTAAACAATCCAAGCAATTTATAACATCTAACATGATATATTGTTACATGCATTCATGCTTTTAATCTTACCTTTTATAAGCATACTCATTTCACTTTCCTCAAACAATCAATAATAAACACTTATGTTATTTCCATAAAATAAACTTAAATACAATATACATGTACCAAAACATGATCATCACTAGCCATTCCAATGGCTAGATTACAATAATCATTTACATTTACATGTCAATATGACCAATATAACCTATACATGCAATTATAACCATAATTGATTTACCATATTGTATCGACATGGGCTGATAGATAGTGTGAGTGATCTCCGCCAAGCTTCCAATCCAACGAGCTTCTGATTTACTATAAAATAGGGTAATAAAACTAAGCATAAAATTCTTAGTAAGTTCGTATAACATGGTACTTAACTTATCATTCATTCTATTTTGAGGTAACTATGTAAGGCATATTCAAGCAATTTGACCTTAATCCCTACACACATCATCATTGCCCTTGTTAGTCATATATTCCATATTAACATCAAAACAATATGGGCTCAATAATAATCAAGTTTCCAAGCACATATGCTTTCCACAACATGTATTCATTCAACATGTATAATTCACCTCATTATTACAAGTAAAATTTCATAATAGTTCATTACGAGTTCAGATCATTTCATATCAGAACTTTACTCATATTACTCAGAATATTAAGGTCACAATTAGTACACTCAAGGTGTACAAGTCTATAATTGTAACACCCCTTACCCATATCTGACGTAGGAACAGGGTTTGAGGCGTTACCGACTTAAATGTAAACATCCACGCAAAATCATGCCATAAAATTTCATTCATCTTTAAAAATCATTCAAACACATGCACACTGTCCCTTAAGTGAACCTATGAGACTCAAAACGTACTTTGGGAGTGGTTCGGGACTAAACCAGAAACTTTGGAAAACTTAGAAAGTTTTTCATCAAACAGGGGTCACACGCCCGTGTGGATATAGGACACACCCGTGTAAGTAGGCCGTGTGGTCACACACGCCTGTGTCCATACCCCGTGTAACTCTCTGTTTATGACATCATCAACTAAATGAAACCACACAGCCAAGCCACATGCCCGTGTGCTAGGCCGTATGATGAATTAAATTCTCGTAAATTAGGTGCAGACTTCACACTCCCTTGGCACATGCCCGTGCCAAAGGCCATGCGTCCATACTGCTGAGAAACACACCCATGTACTCAACCCGTGTTGAATTATTTTTCATTTCGAAGCTAAAATAGTTTTCACACTGCCTAGTACACAGCCGTGTTCCAAGCTGTAGCCTTCACACGACTGAGATACATGCCGGTGTCTCTGCCCGTGTGCTCCATACTGACCATTTTGTTTCTTACAAATTAAGGTGCAGGGGACACACTGCCTGATCACACGCCTATAGGGCTGACCGTGTATCACACACGGCCTAGACACACGCCCATGTGTCTACCCGTGTGGACAATATATAGGCTATTTACCAAGCCAATTGCCACCCTGAAACACATCTACACTTATACCTATTTCACAAACATGTACATGGCACGCTTAAGCAACCAAATGTCCACAACCAAGACACCAATTTATCATTTTCATGACTCAACTACCATGCATAAATTTCACCTATTCAACCATACAAATCATGCATTTCCACACCTCCATAAAAGGCATCATCATAAACATACAGTTATAGGCATGATCATAAACATACAGTTATGCCAACATAAGCCAAATTCAAATGGCATTATACAAAATGATTTTTTTTAATCAACTAAGGCCAATACATTTGACCAAACTAACAATGATGCATATAACAAAAGATTAAGTCCCTATACATGCCATACTTACAAAATGGATCATAAAAATCAAATACCCAAAATAACAATTCTGATAGTATGATGCGAGCCTTTGACAAGTCCCGATCTCGAGCTAGCTTGGTGACGCTATAAGACAAAGGAAAAGAAATGAGGGGTAAGCTATATAGCTTAGTAAGTTTATATGCAAATAAATAATATAGCAACCATACAAATTCACACAAGAAGAGTTAATACATTTACCCTTGAGGTCATATATTTTAAGCTTACTCAAGTACAACTTACCTCGATATCACCACTTATAACGTTCATACTTACGAATTTCTCGTGCACAATTGTACTACATCATCATACAAACACACATACATTTTCATAACTTTCGTTATTCCTGTTGAACACATTGGAATACTATAGGATACTCAGAAACTTATACATAAATGCCACATATATGTAGCCGAAGCTACCACTTATCACATATACGCTTGTTCTTGAGCTAGTCAGGGGTTTGCTCACACAAGTTGACGGTCGGGACATAATTACTCAGTGCTGCTCACACAAGCTGACAAGTATCCGCAACATATACAAGATTACCTAGCCACTGGTAGACGTACAAGACCACCACCCGGTCATCACATAATCACACTATTATACACTTGGGTTCCTAGTGACATGTCACTTGTATCTGACTCTATTCCTAAGGTTCAACTGGGATTTTTTGTTCACATTTATCACTTGTTGAACCTTGTCGATTATGTCACATAATACAATTCACACATTTCATACAAAATTAAGACATTAAAGTAAAATAAAATGATGCATTATTTACATACAAACTTACCTCGGTACAAAAATAGCAAACTTTGTGATTTAGTCCACAATTTTGCCCTTTCCTCGATCTAGGTCAATTCCTCGTTTTTCTTGATTATCAAGCTTGAAAGTTGGCCAAACCCTAGCTATGGCTTTCCTTGTGAAATTCTGCCAAGGAGAGAAGATGGACACCAATTTCGACTTGATTCTCCCCTTTTTAGTCTTTTATTAACCAAATGACCAAAATGCCCTTAAGACCTTTCTTTAAAATTTTACCTTTCCATGTCCATTTTTGTCCATCATGACATTTAATAGTCTAATTACTAAATAAGGACTTCCAATTTAAAAATGCATTTCAATTAAGCACTAAAAGCTTCTAGAACACTTATTTTGCAACCTTTGCAATTTAGTCCTAATATTCAAACTAGGCACTCTATCGCTAAAATTTCTTTACGATATTTTCACACATGCATTCAATCACATTATAAACCTTAAAACTTTATAGCAATAAATTTTTCTATTTCAGATTCGTGGTCCTGAAACCACTATTTCGTTTAGGCCCTAATTTGAGCTGTTACAATAATCAATAATGAACATATATTCATCATCTCTTGCTTTCATATATCATTTGTCATGTATCATCATTTTCATGTATTTCAAGTTGATATGTGTAATAACTCATTTCTAATTCATATCTTCTCATGTCAAAAACTTTTACCTGTTGAATTTATCTGAAATATCAATGGATACACAAGTAGTATACTCGTGGTGTATAAATTAGGATTCGTCAATTCATATTCAATGGCACCCATAAGGTACTATTTCAGAGAGTACACTCTCAAGCCACATATATATAAACAATAGGATTACCAGTCCAGGCTAAATCCTTTTCATAACATATGCTTTACGGAGCTTGATTTGGATTACCCGTCTGGGTTAAATCCAATCCATAACATATGCTCGAGAGGGCTTATATCTGGATTACCCGTCCGGGCTAAATCCTTTCTGTAATGAGGTCAATAGAATTACTCGTCAAAGCTAAATTCTGTCAACAACAAATGCAGGACCTCATTCATTTCGGGAAATCACATATCTGTCGATTTTTCATTTTATTTAACCGGGAATTAAACATTTTTCTCAAACATTATTGGGCATGTAATTATTTCATACATCCGCAACATTTGAATAATTCAAATAAAGATATTCCACATTCATTTCAAGCATATAAGTAATATGCTCATCGTTTATCCTTTAGCATTTATCGGGCTTTATCATTTAATTTAATCATTTTTATTTATCGGGCTTGATCGAATATGTACTCATTTCACATATTTATAAAATTTATACAATTTATATAAGCACAATCAATGCAAGCATGTAAATAAACACAATTTAGTTACATGAACTTACCTTGACGATGTTTGTGTACGTAAAATCTACTAATCTGACATTTTCCTCTTTCCTTGTTCTAGCTCCGAATTTGGTCTATCTGAATCTATACGAGTAAATTTTACATCAATTTCTCATATTTCATACTCATTTGGACTCAATTTACATTCTAGGCAAAATGGTAATTGTTTCCATAAATTCTCATTTCGTCCCTAGGCTCGGAAAATAAAATTTGTGCAATTTACTCCCTATTCCAAGACTAACTAAAATTCCATCACAAAATTTACAGCACATGTATTCATAAAAGTTCAGAATTTTCCATCAAACTTCACAACTTTACATTTTAGTCCCTAAATCATGTTTTCATCAAAAGTCAGTTTGTAAAAGTTATTTATCTATCAACAACCTTTCATTTTCTACCATAAATTTCTAAGTTTTAGCATATTTATCCATGACCCAATTTTATACTTTGATAACTTTACAAATTGATCCCCAAAATAGATAGGTTAAGCTATCCCGATTTCAAAAATATCAAAATTACTAAAAATGGGACAAGGAATCGTACCCAAATAAGCCATGAAAGTTTTTTGCCTCTCTCCTAAGGTTTCCATGTATTTTTGGGGAAGATGATGAGAAAATAAGACGATATTTTCTTTTATCATCTTTTAATTAATGAATTTATTTCAATTTTCAATTTAGTCCTTGCCCTTTTTTCTAAATTTCCATGGATGAGTCACCAAAATATCTACATACTTCTTTAATGGTCTAATTACCATATGAGGACCTCAAGTTTTAAATCCCATAGCTATTTAATCCTTCTCGTAATTAAGCACAAAATCAGTAAAGTTTTCTTATCAGAATTTTCACATGACATCTCTATCATATTATGGACCATGTAATAAAATAAAAATAAATTTTTATTTTCGGCTTAGATTTGTAGTCCCGAAACCACTGCTTCGATTTCACTGAAATTGGGCTGTTACAGTAAGTCTTTACATGAGGAGTTTGTGCGTAAGTTGCATGAGTTGCATAAGTCTGTATGTCGAGTCTGCTTACATGTGAGTGCGTCAAGAGAGTAAACACGAATTCTGATATGAAAGTCCATGGCCATGGTAAGAAGACCATATAATGTAAAACCCAGTCCAGTACTATGGCATCATATGGAGAAGTGGAGACCATATAGTGTAAACCCTATTCATGGTGGCTATTGCATGGGGATATGAAGACTACATATTGTAAGACCTAGTCTGGGACTATGGCGTCATGTGGGGAAAATGATAAAGGATCGTTGGGCGAGTACTAGGTGATGATGGGCGAATGTAAAACCCTAACCCATATCCATCGCCAGAACGAGTTACGAGGCATTATCGAACTTATACCACAATTTAAAACATTCATTTCTCACACATTAATCCAATTCCAACAAATATCATTCATACACACTCACATCGTCATTAAAACAAGCCTACGAGGCTTTAAACATGCATTCGGGACCAAACAAGTAACATATGAACAATTAAAAGTAACATAGAAAAATTTTCAAAACAGAGGACACACGCCTGTGTGAACAGGTTGTAACACCCCAAAACCAGCCTAAAAGTTAGGCCCGAGTCCGGCGTGTCACATTGAAGTGTTTTTAAAAAATCGTGTTTTCATTGAAAACCCTTCTTACAAGTTTTAAAGAAATCACTATTTCGTCTATCTTCGATTAATCAGATTTTGAAAGTAGTTTACTGTGGAAAAACATAATGATTACGGAAGCTTTGTTTGAATTCTCGTTTGTTGTGCAGTCGTGGTTTCAGACTGGGCTAAAGCCCATTACAGTAGCATATCACAATCAGTGGGCCTAAGCCCATAACAGTAACAGTATAACATGCAATCAGAATCATACCCAACCATCCGCTACACTCCATCTCCGTCCAACCTATCACTCCACGTGGGGATATAATCAACCCACCCAATCCTACACTCCACAGTGTAGTACCGATGCGGCACTATCGATAAAATGCAGCAGTGCTGCCAGAATATTAGGCTATAAGCCACAGAATAATGCAGCCAAACTGCTAGAACAGTACACTTCCTCCAAATACATATATCCCATCCCCTATGCAATGCATCATATTAAAAGACATGCTACATGATACAGATAACTCATACAAGGGATTTTATATTATGCATATTTAATCAGAAAACATAAAGAGTCAAAATAGTCGTCTTACCCCTAGAGGGTATTTTAGTCATTTTGCCCTTTAGGGGCATTTCAGTCATTTATTAGTGTGGTCCTATGTATGTAAAGGCCCATCAGTAGGCCCATGGTCGTCTAGCGACACATGCAGTCAAATAGTCCAGCGATTCAACTACGGCCTAAAGCCCATCTAGCGGGCCCACGGGCCCATTAGGCTCATTCGACCTATTTCGACCGAACTCATGAAATCGCTCATGAAAGCTGCTTTTCGATGTAGGGCCATAATCCGTGGCCTCAATCAAATACATGAACGTTCGCACGCCCATGTGGCCAACAATCGTTTCGTAGGCACTTTGGCACTTGCCGTTTCGGCATTTTGCCTTTATATCCAAAAAGTGCGATAACACACCTTATCACTAGAGTATTAAATAATCCTGAGCGCCGTCACCTAAATTAAACATAACACACAGTTAAATCACTTATCAAAAGAATTAAGGAAATTCTAATCTAAACACTTAGCCAAAGCATTTGCTATCACTTGCCTTCACTAGAGTGATCAATTGCGATTTGCCTAGCCAAACAATAGTTTGACGCAGTCACTCTTCTGCATCCTGTCGGAAAGTCCCTAACTATCGACACAGTTAAACCGTAGTTTGACACGGTCACTCTTCCGCATCCCGGCGAAAAGTCTCTAAATGCCGACACTCTATGTTGCTTTAACTTGGGGGTAGAAACCGCGAATGCACTTCCAGTAGATACTCTTCCACGACCTCCCTCAGTCCGATTATTACTTGCCTTTATGATATTTATTCCAAAAGTCACAATCCTTATTCGGCCACTACCAAAAGGAAACAATCAATATTAAATGCTTAGAAGAAAATAATTGATCCCATAAGGGTACACGTAATCTTTCAAAATCAACACTTGTGATTAAGGTACTTACCAAAAACTAGAGAACATTCACAAAGGAAAGGGATTTGAGTCTCGGTCCTATCACCAAAGACTTAGATTCGGCCGATTGATCAATAACGAAAACAAGAAACGAGAGGGAGAAAGGTACAATCGTTTAAAAAGAAGAAGAAGGAACAAATTGGCTAAAGTATATTCGGCTACTATTGCACAAGGGGAAAAGAGAGAGTGAAAGGCAATGCTGCAATCGGTTTTTGCAAAAACCCAAAGAGAAGACAAGGTGACCAATGGTGCATTCGGTGTTGCCAAATCCAAAAAAGTAGATAAAAGAGTAGAAGGAGACCAAGGCTAAAGGTGTATTTTGGAGTTAGCAAAATCAAATAAGAAGATAAGGTGCTTAAAAAGGGTATAAGAAGAATGTGTAAACGTTAGTTCATACAAATAGAGTTGAGAAACATTTGATTGGGAGTCAAAAGAATGGAAACAAAATACCAAGAGGGGAGAAAACAAAATCGGCACAAAACTTTTGTAAGAGCAAAGAAAAAATGATACCTTCGGTCAAAGTTAGAAAACAAAAAGGAAGGCTAATCAAAATCCTTCATCAATAGCCAAAAAATCCAAGCCTAAACACCTTAATTTGGCAACTAAAGCTTTCCCTCCCATTCGGTCAAAACTTCAAAAAAAGAAAGCAAATCAAAAGGCTTTATTAGCCAAAATTGCAATGATCGAATGACAGCAATTAAGGCAGCTTAGAATCAGCCAGCAATAAGTCCAATTTTCAATCCACCGCTTGACCACCACTTGACCAAATCAGCTATTACCATAATCGGCTAGCCTTGCACGAACAGTAAAAATCAAACTCTTTTTGGCGCAAGGGAAGCTCGAACTCCAGACCTTACCCCATCACTATGCCTAACAACACCCTGCTTGCTATTGCGCCACCACTTCTCTTACACTATAATACGGTAACAAATAACTATAACCCTTACCTGCTAAAGCCACGGTTTATTAAACAGTTAAAACAAAAACTTCGCCTATCCAGGGGTTCGAACCTGCGCTCTCTCACTTCCCATAGCATGCTTCTCGCCACTGAACCAACACGACTTTCATGTCAATAACCCCACGCAACAACTTATAAGCCTTCCGTCCAGTGTGCCGTGTTCCCTTAAACCTTAGAAAAAAATAACATTTTTCCCTTAAGCAGACTCGAACCTGCGCCCCTTCTAAATACCCAACACGCCGTTTGCCACCCTTCCAGAGTCTTTTTCTGTGTTGAAAATCTCTCCCATTTAATTATAAGATCTAAACGCCAACTTCCATGCCCATATGCGAAAATAGAAAAAAAAATTATGCTATGGCCAGGATTCGAACCTTGGACCGCCTACATGCTACTAACGCCCCCTTGCCACCGACCAACTTCTTCTATACGTCCAGTTTTAACCAAAAATTTTTATAAGCCTTTCCTTGTAACGCCAATGTCCCTTAAAGGCAAAAACTAATTTTTTTCCTAAAGTCTTGGTTTGAGCCCAGGACTTCTTAGACATCCCCCAATCACTCCAAATCACTTAATTAACAAGCCAAACATAAAATTGCGAAATTTTTCTTAACCACAAAAATTTGAATTTCTCCGATACACGAAGCCCATTTCTCCTAAGCCCAAAATTTGGGGCGTTACATAGGCCGTGTGTCTCACACGGTCAAGAGACATGCCCATGTCTCAAGCCGTGTAGACGTTCAGAATAGGAGCACATGGCTGTGTCCCAACCTCTGTCCTACCCCGTGTAACTCTCTAACTTGGGTCACATAGTCGACCACATGCCCGTGTGTCTAGCCCGTGTGCCTTCTCGAAATGGCCACACATGCCCGTGTGCCAGGCAATGTACTAGGCCGTGTCAATCCTGTAGGGTATACTGACTTATTCCACATGGCCAGTCCCACACCCATGTGTGAGGTTGTGTGAAGCATACTGACTTACTTATAAATGTATCACCAGGGGACACGCGGCTGTGTACCATGACTGTGTGTCACACATGGCTGAGACACACACCTGTGTCTCTACCCGTGTGGACAAAAATAGACTATTTACCAAACCATTTTGCCGCCCAATTTGCACACACCTACATAAACTTATTTGGTACCATTTCAAGCATAAATAGACAACCAACTAATATCATTCAACAAACAAAACATACCATTTCAATAACAATCATTTCAATACTCAAATCATTACCATTTACGCATTCAATCACATACCAAATTAGCATACTTCATTAGCCATAAAACACTTATATATAATGTCTTATATTTCAACCATTTGACCATCCAACATCAATCCATAATCAAACATTTTCAATTCATATATCCATCACATATCAATATAACCACTTGCACAACTATATTCCCCTCATCAAACTCGTCAAGCAAACCACATTACATAATATATACATAACTCAAAACATGTAATAAGTTAAGTCAAATCACATGGCTTAAACACATACCAAAACGTAAAAGCTTCACAAGCTAAAGTGACCATAATCATCATTTTCATTTCTAGCCTATACATGCCATATTTATACATTTACAAAGTCCAAAAGTACCAAATTGTCAACAGGATAGTGTGATGCAAGTCTCTGACATCTTTCGAATTAAGCGAGCTTTCAAATCTCTATAAAACATATGAAAGAAAATGGAGTAAGTTATATAGCTTAGTAAGCCTGTATAATATAGAATTAAACTTACCATCATTCATAATTTAAGCAGTTAAACTTAGTATAACCCAAATCAAATGGTTCAAATGCCTATCATATGAATACATCAATTGGTTAGTTCCACAATATGCACATAACACCAATCCTATAATAAGGAATTCAATTAGCATTCAAGCTCATATACTTGTACCATTCCATCAATACCATAATTCAACGTGTAAGATCAATTTTATACATTTCATATAACTCATTTATCAATCCGTACTTAATCATATAACTTGTAACAGTATTGTCAATAGATACACGGGTGATACACATTAAGTGTATTAATCAGTAATCCATAATTCATTAACATATTCGCTCTTTCGAGTTATAATCTGTAAACTCCTCCTGAGCTGATGGATAGTAAGCTCTATCGAGCTAAAAACAGTAAGCTCTTATGAGCTAAAATATCGACAAAATCATACGAGCTACAGTGAGTCTGCAACAAATGCAGGATCTCAACTGAACGATAACCGTAGTGACGTGTCAGTCATATCCTACGAATTCTTACGATTCAAACAGGACTCTGTACTCAATAAATCTCATCATTTAGGCATTTAATACCTTAGTATCTTATTTACTCAATACAATTACAGATATTTTAATCAAGTACATATAATTAAAATTCAACTCTAATTATACGAACTTCCTCGTATAGCTCGGATAAAACGATCGTCTATTCGTCTACTTTTCCCTTTCCCCGATAGAAATCCGATCTTTGCTTATCTTGATCTATATATAATCAAAATTAACTCATTCAATATCCATTCTATTCAATTTAGCCCAATTTACACATTTTGGAAAAATTACACATTTGTCCTTAAAGTTTCATCTTCTTTACAATTTAGTCCTTAACACATAAAAATGCAAATTTACACAATTAGACTATAACCCATGCTAGCCGAATTTCAATGGAGTCCCTATTAGCCCATACTTTTTATTTATTTCACAATTTAACCACATAATTTCAACATTTTTAATTTAATACCTAATTTGAAATTTCGCTAAAAATCACTTTACAAATGTTGTTTATCTAACAACAACAATCCATAAACTATCATAAAATATCAAAATACATGTATACCCATCAATGAAAACTTCCTAAATCTTTAACAGTTTCTCAATTTAGTCCCTAGGCTAGCTAGACCTAACTGCAATGATCTCAAAAATATAGAAATCATTAAAAACTGAGCAAAAATACACTTACATGCAATGTTATCAATGGTTGAATGCTTCAACCCTAAAAATGGCTTCCTTTCTTTCTCAAATTTGGCTAGGTGAAGAAGATGGACACTTTAATTTGGTTTTGTTTTATTTTTACTTAAGTTATTTAACAATTTACCAAATTAACCTTAGTGATAAAACATTATAAACACCTAATACATGTCCATAAATGTCCACTCACCATTATCATGGTCTAATTACCACATAAGGACCTCCACTATTTAATTTCATAGCCATTTAATACCTTTAACTTATAGAATTCAAGTTTTACGCTTTACACGATTTAATCCTTTTTACCGAATTAAATATTCAAACAGTAAAATTTTTTTACGAAACTTTCACAAAATAATTCTATCATGCTATAAACTTTAATAAAATATTTATTTTGACTTCAAATTTTTTGTTCCGAAACCACTGTTTCGATTTGACAAAAAACAGGCTATTACAGCGAACCTCAAAACATTGAGTTTAGGCCGATCCTTATCGTCAAAAATGTCATTTACTGAAATGTTGAAGTCTTTTTGGTTGTTCTCTGATAAGTGAAAGCCTCTGTGGCTATTCTCTGTTATACGTGAGCCTTTGTGGCAAAATATGTTATATGTGAGCCTTTGTGGTTGAATATGTTAAAGTGGATGCCTTTGTGGCTGATTCTATTTTATGAGAGCCTTTGTGGTTGATTCTGTATATGAGAGCCCTTGTGGCTGATTATGTTCAATGCGCTTTTGTGGCAAAGCTTGTTATATAAGGACGCCTTTGTGGCTATCTATCTGTATGGACGGCTCTATGGCAATCTTATGTATGTGTTGGATGCCCTTGTGACTATCTAATGTGAGTAGACGCCTTTGTGGCAACCTAAACTTATGTGGACACATTCATGGCTATCTATAGTTACAATGACACCTTTATGATCATATGATAATAAAGGGAATTATATGGTTATCTGAAAGGAGCACGCCTTCGTGGTCATCTGGTAAAAGAAATCTTTATGGTGAAGTTCGGGTAAATGACTCTTTAAAGGAAAAGTAATGGTATGGTATTAGAAAGGTTCTGAATGTTAAGGATGAGGCAGACTCTATATTAATGAAAAGGGATAAAGGTCAATAAGGAAAAAAGGGCCAAAATAAAATATGTGTCAAACATGAAAAGAGTGAGGACGTTATATAGATAAAAGGATGTGGATTTAAGGAGTGATGCACGCTCTTAAGGAAATCTTAGTCGATTATATATGAACTGTACCATAAGGAATGATAGAATAAAGTACCCGCCAAGTAAGGAAATAGTCCAAATAATACACAAAGTATTTATTACGCTACGACGTAATGAAACAGGTAATAGAGATTTACTAAGTTCTCAAGAACTTACATAAGTTATTTCAAGTTGCAAATAATCTCGTACAGATGGACGAATCCAAGGCTATTGATTTGCTATAATTCAGTGTAACAGATTAAATTAGTTTTTGCACTAAATGAGATTGAATACAAGTACTTTTATTATATTTTAGTTATGTTTTATATTTTATTTTACTGTATAAAGGGTCAGCAGTGGGGACCGAATGCTCTTTGGCCCTGCTAGTGTATCTCCCCAATGGATACACGGCTTTGCAGTAGGGTTGGGGGCCTTTCGTGCCCCTCGAAAATTAAAATTGCTTTGTGGAAATTCATTAATCAGTTTGTGCCTACAAAATTATGTCTTTCCAATAAGAGAATTGCGAATGATACCCACAGTCCTCGTTGTCATGTAGCCAATGAGGATGTGAGCCATGTCCTGCGCCACTGTGCTTTTGCTAGGAATGTTTGGTTGGCTTTTCACTATGGATGCCCCAGTAATGATGTGCGAATGAGCTTTAAAGACTGGCTCTCTTGGATGTTTGATCGTCACCCCGTGCGTAAAAGGTTAGAAATTGCCGTGATTCTTTGGGCGTTGTGGAATGCTAGGAATACATTGTATCATGAAGGAGTTATTCAGGGGGCACGAGATGTGGTTACCTTTGTTCACGGGTATTGCTCTGAGCTTTGATGTGCTTGCGTCCAATGTGGGTCACTTATTCCCAAGCAAGTTGGTCTGATGGAATCCTCCTTCAGCAACATTTGTAAAAGTAAATGTTGATGCTTGTTTTTCCCTTCAACAGCGGAAAGTGTGCTCATGAATTATTACGAGGGACGCATCCGGAATGATTATGGGGGCATGCAGTCAGGTTACTTTAGTTGTCTCTTCGGTCTTTTCCGCAAAAGCTTTAGTTGTTCTTCACGGGGTGCGATTTGTTGTCGATCTGGGGTTCCGGTTTGTTGTGTTGGAAAGTGACGCACGGGCGGTTGTTCAAAAGTTGCAAACTGAGTCTAATGACTTCTCTGAAATTAGCGCCTTAATTTGGGAAGCGAAGGGGCTCTCTCGGGCATTTCTGGAGTGTCGATTTGCTTTTCTTGAAAGATCTGGCAATTGGTTTGCACATGCGGTGGTTCAGGAATGTATATTGCGGCTGGAAGATGGGTTCTGGGTGGAGGAAGCTCTGTTGTTGGCTACTACTCTTCTTGCTGTTGACAGACGACTCTTTAATCCACCTTGAGGTTCAGCTTTTACAGTTTCAAGTTGAGGGTTGTTGTTGATATTTGTTATCCCGTTTTTGACTGGTCTCAAGCGTCTCTTCATTGTCTTTTACATTGTTGGCGTGAGGGCTTTGTGTCGGTGGAGTCTCTTGGAAAAGGGAACATTTATTTAGCGGTTGTGTGTCTATTAAAAAAACATAAATCTAAAAATGGGACTCATTTTGAAACTCAAATAATTAACTTAGAACTTAAATATTTTCAGATATGCTTCAATTCCTTCTTTTATATAATTTTAATTTTAACTCTCCGCTCTCACTAGGGATTTACAATTTGTTTTATAATTTATTTGGTTACATAATGAAAGTTATTTTTAAATTAAATTTTAATAAATAATAATTATTTAATTAATTTTTGAAGTTCTAAAAGTGTTACTAAATTAAAAAAAAAAATTGTTACTAATATACTGTAACATTTTAATCATGAAAATTGGATTGTGAGCCATTAAATTATTAACTTCCAATAAATTTACATTCGAATTCAAATTTATTCAATAATTATTTTAAATCGTATAAAAATATTACCCATATACATGAACCTATAAAAATAATATGAATACCATACGAATACGGAACCTAAAAAGCCTATATAAAAATTATTATTGTGTAAGTTTGTATTAAAAATCATGAACACAAACTTATGAATATTTTTATAAATTAAATCATTATAACAAGTTATGGAACTATAATACAAGCACATAATAGAAAAAAATCATTTTTTTTAAATGGAACATAGGAAAACAATTTAAATACATCGTAGAAATATAAAATAAAATTAACGTATTGAAAATTGGTATTAGTTTATAATAAATATATAATACTTAACACATAAAAAAATAGCACAATTTTTTAATTTGTCTTTATTTATTTTTGTTGAGAGAAATTGACTCTTTTATTGGGAGAAGTCACTGAAGTGTCGTTCTCTAAGTAGCCAATCGGACCATTGAACAGTGAAAATATTGTATTTGAGGTGTTTATGCTCAATTTTAGCCTCAAATTTTTGTCTACCTACTCTGAGAATAACCCAAAGGGACTCATGGAGTTTAATGGGAGTACCTACTCCACCTAGAAAATGTTTAGCATTTAGTTATGATGGGGTTCAAACCTATGCCTTTATATGGCATCACTAAGTAAGAACACTACCACTTTTAGGTCCACTTATATTCAATTATATATACTTTCCTACTTTTAACCAATGCTTATTTCAACACATAACATTTCTATAAATCCATTTATCAATAATAAAACATGACTCTGAACACCATACACTTTGTTGCACTAAAGGTGCAAACCAACCGTCACACCAAACACTAGGACTCTCATTATACACTTACATGCCGTGCCATAAGACACATATCTAGCTTCACCAAAACATTGTCATCTAACACAAAGTACAGATATTAATCCTTATTGACATGCCAATTATACACTCATTATTTCACTAGGCTTACAAGGACAATTCATTTGTACTGTAGACAATTATTTAAAAATTCATACAATCACTTTAAAAGGTATACTTATAAATACATTTTTGCTTTAAAATCTCTTATTATTATTCATTTATCAGTATCTCTTTTCAAGAACTTATAGAACTTTTCATAATCATTTCAAGCACTTTCCGCTAGTTCACTTGTCACTTTGGTGGTGTATGTAACAGTCCGTTTTAGACCCTAATTAGAATAGTAGTTTCAGGACCACAAATCCAAGTCAAAAATATTTAAATATTATTTTCTGTGTTTATAATGTGTGAATTGATATCTGTGAAATTTTCATGATTTAATTTTATCGTTTAAGTGTCTAATTTAATTAAAGGGACTTAATCGCGTAAAATATAAAAGTGGCTAACTATTTGTTAAAGTGTTAAATTGCTTTGTTCTTTTAATGTGGGGTCCTTATGTGGCAAATGAACCATTAGATAATAGCATGGACGGTTTTGGGCTTGAAGTATATGGTTTGTTAATTAAAATTATAACGTTAATATAGTAAATATGTTAATTATGTTAATATAATAAAACATAAATTAAAAGTCATGCATTATGTGTTCATCCATAGCCAAAATTAGAAAAGAAAAAGAAAGAAAGAAAAACAACAAGGTTCGGCCACTTCTAAGCTTAATTCGGGTATGTGTTTTGTTCGATTTTTGATAATTTTTACGTTTTTGATATCATTGTTATGTAATCTATCAAGCCCATGTTTCAATTTCTGAATTTGATGAAGATTTTGAGTTATGCCATTGATAAAATTGTGAGCTTTGTGATGATAGTTGGTGAAATATGAAAGGTATGTAATAGATTAATATGTTTTGTATTTGAATTTTTGACGAATTTGAGTAATTAGGGCAAAATTGTGAAAATAAGAAATTGAGGGACTAAAATGTAAAATAAATGAAATGTATGGAATTATATGAGCTAGGTGAATATTCGGTCAAGCTATAGTGTGACGAAATTATGCATATTTTGTGTTTTGTGAAATAGGGATTTGTGAAAAGTGTGAAATGTCAGGGGCAAAAGTGTAATTTTCCCATTTATGTGTTTTTGGACTAAATTTAGATTAAGAAAAGAGGAAATCAGAATTTGATCAGAGGAAATCTAAAGTGGTTAAATAATCGTCCCGTTTCGTCCGTCTTTGACGATGTAAGTTCATAAGTAAATAAATATCGTTAATTTTGAATATATATGGAATATAAGTGCCGAATTGAATTTTTGTGAATATATATGTGATTGCCGAATTCTTATAAGCATGAAGGAATTATTTACGAGTTTGATTCGATCGAGTTACGACATTCGAAAGCCCTGTACGAACCTTAAGAATAGTTAGGATACCTATGTCATGACATAGAATTTTGATATGTGTTTTCGTGTAAGACCACGTCTGGGATGTTGGCATCGACTTGTGATTTACGTGTAAGACCATGTCTGAGACATCGGCATCGTATTTGATTCGTGTAAGACCCTATTTGGGACAGTGGCATCGATATGTGATTACATGTAAGACCACGTCTAGAACGTTGGCATTGTACGAGATGTTTGACTATCCAAGTATCTTTTTTAATCTTGAATGGTTCAACGGGCATTATTGAGTTATGATTAAATATGAAATCGAGATAAAAGATTTAGGTACGTGCTGAGTTTAATGTTAATGAAAATAAGGTAAGCTTAGTATTTGAAATGGTGATATAAATTATACATGATATAAAGTGAATTATATGTGAATATGAATAATTATATTCAGCCAAATGATGTATATGTGATATTAAAAGTGAAAGGTATATATGCTTATGAGTATATGTGCAATTCGGCCATTGATGTTATAATACTATTGTATATGTGATAATGTTTGAGTTAGCAAGCATGATAAATGTACATTTGGTTAAGGTTTGACTGATTTGGCTAGTTGATTTAATGCTAATGTTTATTTGATCATTATTTGCTTAAGACTTACTAAGCTATATAAGCTTACTGTGTGTGTATATGTTCATTGTTTTATAGATTTTGGAAGCTAGTTACGAGCTCGGGGATCGTTAGAGAAACCTGTCACACTATCGATCATTTTTTAGTACATTATAAGTTGAACTTTGAACCTATGGCATTTATAGGTTAGCTTATTGATGGGCGTCGAATCCACCAAAATTAATTCCTACAAAAGTAACTCTAAATAGTAGTAAGAGTGGTAGTAGGGTTGAATCCATAGGGATTGGATCTGTAATCAATTTCTGTGTTCACTTATGAATAGAATGTCGCCGTGTCAAGAGGTCGTGGCAAGTGTCGTGCCCACGACTCCAAACGTATCTACGAAAAGTAAAATAAATAAGTAAAGCGGGGGGTTGAGAATGTTTAAGCAAGTAAATATTCTAAAATAATCAATTGATTAAATGTAAATTGGGAATAAATTCAAAAATGTGCTAATAAAATAAATAGCCTTAGCCTTAGACTCAGTAAATTCCATGTCAGAATCATCCCCGAAAATGGTTCTTCTCCTCCAAACGATAAGCTGGCTATAGTGATTAAGAACGTCCTAACCACCAATTCTTCCTTTCATAGCTAGTCTCGGTACGTCCTGTAAACTAACCCTTACCGATTATCTAACCGAGATACACGTGTTCTCGATTGAAGATCCCAGTAGCCTTGTGTTCTGAAGAACCCAACTTGAATCAACGACCTCAACTGCGTGGGTCATTTAAACCTGATCACTTCTTCCTTGATTTATTCTCAGAGAATCGAATACAGCACGGCCGACTCGTTTCTCCAACTATTAGCAAACACGGCTCCAACCCAACGTGCACTTTGACTTGAAGTCGAGTTTAACATTAAGGGATGATTGGGCTATCCCGATACTTAGGAAAGAAATGAATACACTTGGAATGATTTTTAGCGTGAATACGAATCTCACGATCCTTGACCGGAACAAACACCGGCCTAAAGCTAAGATATGATTTAGTGTAGCATGAATTTAATCATGCTTATAGTTGTGGAAGGTGATGGGATTTGTATGAAAGGTGATGGAAATGGATAGGGAAAAATATTTGAAAAGAGAATTAGAACAGCTTTGTAAAAAGCAAGACAAAAGTATCCCAATTCCCAATTGAAATAGGAAAAACAAGATAGAGAAATAAAATTCCAAAGAGAAGTAGGAATGTAATTTGATAGATGATTTTCAAAGAACCAAATACCCCTATTTATATACATGGGGTTTACTAAAAATAGCCTAACTAATAAAATAAAATAAAATAAATAAAAATAAAACTAAAAATAAAATAAAATATCTTCCTATTTTTAGCCTTTTACAAAGTCAAATTATATGATAAATCCTTGGCTTTCTCCGTCTTTTTGATTTGGTCCTAATTCAACGATTTGTCTTTCAATTTGGCCCCTTTTAGCTCGTTTTTGACAAATTGTACCTCTGACAAGATTAAATTATAAAAACACCAAATTAGCATGGATCAATTCAGAAATAAACCAAATTAAACACAAAAATCATGTAAATTAATATGTTTATCAAATCCCCCTACTTAGCTCATGCTTGCCCTCAAGCATGTTGCTCTTTCCAACATTAGAACTCACTCTATAGTTTAAAAATCGAGCATTTTTTTTCCTCATCCTCAATCAATGAAAACAACATGGGCAAAAATAGATAAATGTTCAAAATATATATTTTGATCAACAAGTGTCATAAAATTGAGATATGTGAACTAAATAATTTCATTGAATTTTAATCTAATAATTTGCTAGGCATTATTTATGCATTAGTAAAGAAAATTTAGACATGGTCAAATCTTTTTACGCGAACTAGGATGACAACCCAAGCACCCTATCTCGATTACTTAGTTCAAACAGTCTTTATTATTTTTTTCAGCTTTTGAAGGCTTGGTTAGTGGAATGTTTATAAGTTATCGACTTGTCACTCAAACCTTTTTACGCGAGATAAGATGACAACCCAAGCACCTTACCCCGGATACTCAATTTGGTCACGTTTTCGAAACTTCACTCATAACTTGAACCTTATTTATTTTATTTATTTATTTATGCACAAGCAAATATAATTTTTTTTCAAACAATCAATTTATACGAAAAATTCAGCTACATATATCAACTTTAAAACATAAATGACAACTAATCTATATACTTGATCATTTTAATTCAAAATTTCCAATTGCCCAAATTGACTAAGTATGAGATTAAAAGCTCAATGTTAAATAAACTATCGAATGAATTCAACATAAGATTGAACACATGCAACAGAGAAACATGCAACAAAAATCATGCATATTTTTCATCTACATACCAATTCAACCTCTCAAATTCAACCCCCCTACTTAATATATGCTTGTCCTTAAGCATGTGTTATATGAAATAAAGGATAGTAACTTAAGCAACAAGCAAAGTGAAAGGCTAAGAATACTCCCCATGTGTTTCTAATGATGTTGTCAGCGTTGAGAAATAATTGCTAGCATTTAGCACAACGTGCCCACGCCACCACCATTATCCTACTTTTAGAAAATTCTCCATCTCTATTACGTTCCTGAAAACACCAAATTAACTAGATTAAATAAAAATTTATTTATTTACAACCTAAACCTTACTAAAACTTAAAAATAAATAAATGAAAATAAATTTGGGTTCCCTCCCAAAAAGCGCTTTTGTTTCACGTCGTTAGCTCGACGACCTTAAATGTTATCCTTTGGGCTTATTGAGAATTAATTTTCCATCTTGTGCACTTGGATGTTCTTGCAGAAAGGTTTCGACTCTTTCCCACTATCCTTGAAGCCCTTTTCGGATTTTCCTATCATTTGAACTTCTCCGTTCATCTTTGCATTTTTCTCTATTGGAATCCTTGTATGTTCTAGAAATAGTTTGATTTCTAACTTCGAGGCTTTCATGACAGCTTCACGTATTGGTTTTTGGATCACCAAAAATTCCTTTTCCTTAACATCGAGATCTACATTCCTAGAAGGCACGCTTTGTAACTTCTTATCATTGGGATGTCCCATATCCTCATAAACACTAAACCTTACCACATCACCATCAAATTCCATGGAAAGTGTTCTACTCCAAACATCAATTTTCGTTCGCACAGTACTTAAGAATGGTCTCCCAAGAATTATGTCAGACGAATTAGCCGAATTGTCATCCTCCATGTCAATAACATAGAAGTCTGCAGGAAATATTAGCTCGTTTACCTTAACAAGAACGTCCTCCAATACCCTCTCTGGATGTACCACAAATCTATCTGCAAGTTGAATAATTACACCTGTTTCCTTCAAAGGACCCGCATTAAGTAGTTTATAAATTGATAAAGGCATAACATTAATTGATGCGCCTAAGTCACATATAGCCTTTTTAATATCAACTCTACCTATTTTACAAGTTATAGAAAACATACCTAGGTCCTTACATTGGGGTCGTATTTTCCTTTGTAGAACAGCGGAGACATTTTCTCCGATACTCACCTTTTCATTGCCCAAGAGCTTTCTCTTACTTGTGCATAATTCTTTTAAGAATTTTGCATACCTTAGGATCTGTTTAATTGCATCAAGAAGAGCTATGTTGATTTCTACCTTTCAAAAGGTTTCTAGGATTTCCTTCTCTTCTTGCTCCTTTTTGCATTGGACTAGTCTTTCAGGAAACGGAGGTGGTACTGCAAATGATTTTTGTGATCTTGACTCTACTAGAGTCTCTGTGTCAAGTTTCTCCTTATCTCGACTAATTTCGTGGGCGCGACTCGTGCTAGGTATGGGTTCCAAAACCTTTCTACTCCTCAACGTCATAACACTTACACTGTGTCGAGGATTAGGCTCAGTTTGGGACGGCAACTTACCTTGAGACTCCAAATGGCTAACTGCGAGTGCGAGCTTGTTCACTTGTTTATCCAACTCTTACAAATGCAAGTCAGTTTTTTGTTGGAATTTCTCAGTACTGTTAGCTAACCTTTTCACTATAGCCTCCAATGATGGCTTTGGGGGTGGTAACTGTTGATTTAGAGGCGGTCTTTGTTGGTATGGTTGATTTAACCAAGGGTTCAACCTGTAACTTAGATTCGGGTGATCTTTCCACCCCACATTATACGAGTTCGAGTAAGGGTTGTATCGCCCTTGAGGTGGTCTTGGAAAGTTCCCGATAACATTTGCTTGTTCTGTCGAATCCTCGTGAAGAATCAGACATGAGTCTGTCGGATGGTCTGGCTTAGCGCAAATTTCGCACGTGCTGGGCCCGTCTTATCTGTAAGTAAAGTTTGAACAATGCTAGTTAGCCTATCAATCTTATCTTCTAAAGATAGAGAACTTAACCCATGAACCCTTTTCGTGGGTTCTGTGGCTGGTCGGAACTGCTGAGAGTTGGCAACCATGGTTGAAATCAACTCTCTCGCTCTTTGAGACGCCATGTTGACAAGTGCCCCCTACTTGCAGCATCTATCATTTTCATTTCCATCAGGAGCAAACCCTCATAAAAATACTGCAAGAGCGACTGTTCAGTCAGTCCATGTTGTGGGCAGCTTGCACACAACTTTTTGTACCGCTCCCAGTAATCGTAGAGTGACTCAGTGTCTTTCTGACGATTCCTACGATGTCCCTCCTTAGTTCGGCCGCTCGAGCGACAGGGAAGAACCTGTCAAGAAACAAACGAGACATATCAGACCATGTGTTGACAGATCCTAGGGGTAAATAAAATAGCCACTCTCTAGCAGAGTCAGGTAATGAGAATGGAAAAGCATGAAGTTTAATTTGGTCTTCGGTTACTCCCTGAGGCTTCATGCTTGTGCACACCATATGGAATTCCTTAAGGTGGGTGTATGGATTTTCATTTTGTAGTCCATAAAAAGTGGGAAGTAAATGGATCAAACCTGACTTTAGCTCGAACGGCGTTCCTCCTACTAGATAAGTTATGCATAAGGGCTGTTGTTCATCCGGTGTCGCTGTGAGCTGGCGTATCGTTTGTTCGGCCATCTCGTCTGGTTCGTCAAAAATTTCCTCAGTGTAAGATATGGTTTCAAATCTAAGGTTTGGCCTTTTACCACATCGTATGGCTTCTCTTCGCAGTTGTCGGGCCAATTTTTCAATGTCTGGCACAAACTCTAGATTTCCCAGTTCTGATCTGGTTATAAGGTAAAAAAACAAAAATTTGAAAATTTCTCTAGTCCTCGGCAACAGCGCCAAAATTTGATGGACGTCAAATCCACCAAAATTAATTTCTACAAAAGTAACTTTAAAAAGTATTAAGAGTGGTAGTAGGGTCGAATCCACAGGGATTGGATCTATAATTAATTTCTGTGTTCACTTATGAATAGAATGTCGTCGTGTTAAGAAGTCGTGGCAAGTGTCGTGCCCACGACTCCAAACGTACCTGCAAAAAGTAAAATAAATAAGTAAAACGGGGGGTTGAGAATGTTTAAGCAAGTAAATATTCTAAAATAATCAATTGATTAAATGTAAATTGGGAATAAATTCAAAAATGTGCCAACAAAATAAATAGCCTTAGCCTTAGACTCGGTAAATTCCGTGTCAGAATCGATCCCCGAAAATGGTTTTTCTCCTTCAAACGATAAGCTAGTTATAGCGATTAAGAATATCCTAACCACCAATTCTTCCTCTCGTAGCTGGTCCCGGTACGTCCTGTAAACCAACCCTTACCGATTATCTAACTGAGATACACATGTTGCCGATTGAAGATCCCGGTAGCCTTGCGTTCTGAAGAACCCAACTCGAATCAACGACCTCAACCGCGTGGGTCGTTTAAACCTGATCACTTCTTCCTTGATTTGTTCTCGGAGAATCGAATACAACACGACTGACTCATTTCTCCAACTGTCAGTAAACAAGGCTCCAACCCAACGTGCACTTTGACTTGAAGTCGAGTTTAACCTTAAGGGATGATTGGGCTATCCCGATACTTAGGAAATAAATGAATACTGCTTGGAAGGAGTTTTAGCGCGAATACGAATCTCACGATTCTTGACCGGAACGAACACCGACCTAAAGCTAAGATAGGATTTAGTGTAGCATGAATTTAATCATGCTTATAGTTGTGGAAGGTGATGGGATTTGTATGTAAGGTGATGGAAATGGATAGGGAAAAATATTTGAAAAGAGAATTAGAAAAACTTTGTAAAAAGCAAGACAAAAGTATTTCAATTCCCAATTGAAGTAGGAAAAACAAGACAGAGAGGATAACAGAATTCCAAAGAGAAGTAGGAATGTAATTTGATTGATGATTTTCAAAGAACCAAATACCCCTATTTATATACATGGGGTTTACAAAAAAATAGTCTAACTAATTTAATAAATTAAATTAAATTAAATTAAATTAAATAAAAATAAAACTACAAATAAAATAAAATATCTTCCTATTTTTAGCCTTTTACAAAGTCAAATTATATGATATATCCTTGGCTTTCTCCATCTTTTTGATTCAGCCCTAATTCAACGATTTGCCTTTCAATTTGGCCCCTTTTAGCTCGTTTTTGACAAATTGTACCTCTGACAAGATTAAATCATAAAAACACCAAATTAGCAGGGATCAATTCAAAAATAAACCAAATTAAACACAAAAATCATGTAAATTAATATGTTTATCACTTATATTTTGGTTAGTTTCGAAGTTGTATATATTTAAGCCAAGCGAAAGTGGCTAGAATTGATGCTTAAGTTTAGGTGTATTTGGTCATGATATATATATGTGATGTGTTTTGTGTGATTTGCAATTGTGGTTTGATATATATATATATTAGTTAAATAAAATACATAATATATGTATGTGGTGAATTTGATATATGCGTGATGAAATGGCTAATTTGATTTGGATGGTAATAGTTTGAATGATAAATTATAACCGTATGTATTATGGATATTTGATTTGATTATCCATGATTTAAAATGCATATATGTATGTTTGAGTGATGAGTTTTGAGTAAGGATGATGGATGTGTTTTGAGTATTTTTATATGTAATGTTTAAGTTGATGTACATATAGGAAATGGTATATTCTGCTATGGTTCTTAAATGATTAGGTTTGATTATAATGATATAAATGTATAAGTCTTAATTGTTGTATGGAAGTTTGATTAAATAGCCGAATGAATTTACTAAGTTGATTAGGTTGTATATGTGAAATTTTAGGCCTGATTTTTATGACATACGGAACTTGACATTTGAATATGGTCATTTGAAATAGATTTGTATGGTATATTTGCATTGTTGATTTAGTTGGAAATAGTGCATAAATATATTTATGAGTGTTCGAATACGGCTTAGGTACAACTTGGTAAGTAGGTAATATAAATATTTGGTATGATTAGTTATATAGATGTGGTATTGCCGTATACATTGGTCACTTTTGGTTATAAATGAAAATGTAACTTTAGCTATAAAGATTCAGTTATATAGCAATAATGTATGTGATTTAAAATTTATACGGAAGATATATCAAATGACCAAATAGGAAATAATATAACTTGGACGTGTGAATGAAAATGTTGACATGATTTAAAACATATAGAATTGACATGACTTGATTTGGCTAAAGTATATACATAATTGACCATTGCATTTAAGGTAAAATTTCATATAGGTCATTGACATCAAATACATGTTCGGTCATGTTGTTGAATTGATAATGCCGCACATGATTATTTTTTTCTTGTTTGGTCTTTTAAGTGTATGTATATAATTATATGACTAAGTGCTTAATACTTATTAAGAATTCAAGTATTATTATAATGATAAGCTCGCGATTTATGTATGTATTTAAAGGCATTATGTGTGGTTTTGAGGCATGCTTATTAATGTATAAATATGATTATATGCTTGATATGGATTCGGTTAAATTTTAAAGTATATAATTTGTATTTGTGTGCGATTAATAATGTGTGTTTATATTTAAATCAGTTATATGTTTTATTATGCAAATGAGACATGTATGAATAAGAGAATGTTTAAAAGTTATGTCTTTGTCTGGTAATGCCTCGGAACCCTAATCCGACGCCCGATACGGGTTAAGGGTGTTACAGTGTAAGCCATCATTTCACATTTATGCACTTATAAATACTTTAGCCATAATTTTGAAAAATTCTCATACTTACACCGTTTGTATTCACATTTTATACTTGAAACCTCTTTTCCCACTTTTCTCTTCACTTCTTCACACAATCATAAACATAATATTATCTTAAAAATCATTCGAACCAAAATTCATAGACTAAAATTTCCAATAAGCACTGTAGAAATGATAAAATCATTCCCTTGATTGAAACTTCTCACTAACCCATATAAGCCCTAGGTTGTAGATAGAGTTGGTAAGATAGGCTCGAGCCCAAAAGTTCGCTCATGTCGATTTGAGTCCATAACTATTTGAGTTTGAGAAAGCTTGAGCCCATAACAAATCCAAGCCCGAAAAAGCCCGAGCTCGAGAAAATTGAGCCCAACAAAACCCGAGTCTGAGGAAACCCGTCATCCATAAGAATCCAAGTCCGAGATCGATTTGGCCCGAGCTCAAGATAAATATAACTCAAAGCCTGAATATATAATTGAGCACCCATAATAGACATTCATAATTAATATACTTTTATGATATTACTTAAAAAATATAAATAAATAATATTTATTTATTTGATGAAAATGTATTCATAAGCATTGCATATTTATATTAAAACATTATTAATAAGAAAATTAATTAATAATATTTTTTTATGTTGAATTATAAAGTGAACATTAATTTAATATAAAATATTTTTAATACTATAATTAATATATAAAATTAATAATTATTAAAATCTACAAAATTTAAAGTTAATGATAATATATAATGACAAAATATATTATAATTAATAAGCGTAAAGTTGATAATTCAATTTAAACGATTTTGAATTTCAAAATTAAAATCGAAACTGAATCAACAACCTCAAATTAACTGATTACTTATACATAATATATTAATATATTATAAAATACAAAATAAAATAATATATTTTATAATTATTACCGAAACTGATTAGCTAACTCAACCTAAACCTATTATAACATAATATATAACTATTACTAAAACTATTAATACATATATAGCTTTTATTATATTATATTATATTATATTGTATTGTATAGTAGAAGAGTTATTTTCAAATGCACGAAAAGTATAGAGATTTAAAACATATATTTCTAATGGTATAATAATAAACAATAATATATAATGTACTACTATTACATAAAATTATTACTATATTATAGATTATAATAAAATATATAGTACCACATGATATTATAATGTTTAATTGTTGTAGCATATATATAAACTATTAACATATTATATACTATATAATATGATATAACATCATATAATATAGTAGGAGGGTCAACTTTCAAATGTATGAAAAGTATAAGGACTTAGAGTATATTTCAACCAATACAGTAATAAGCAACAATATATAATTAATATATATAATGTACTACTATTATAATATTATAGGTTACAGTTGACTTGTAACATCCCGCTCAACGAAGTCCTAAATATGTAAGTATTGTTTATAAAAGTAAGGCTTAAGGGTAAGTTTCAAGTGCTCAATGTTAGGACTCAATTAAGTGTAAGGACTTTCTGAGTGCGCCAGTGATGCCCTGGTCTAATGGATTCTAAACGAAAGGAAAGGAACCCATGGTGAACTCTAGTATGTATAGCGTATAGGATACTCTAAAAGAACAAAGCTTATAGCTAACTCTTAAGAAAGATAAGTATGACGAATCAAGGAGTAGTGGTAAGAATATATATATGGCACGTAGTTATAAAGAAGTATGATTGGAAAAGTAGTATTCACCCAAAATCCCATTACGATGTATAGAGTGGGTAGACTCTAAAAGGAAAATAAGTAAATAAAGATTCCATGTCAGATAACTATGAGTAGTGAAATAAGGCTTATGGCTATGTAAAATGATTTTTAGGACATGAGTCCACATCAATGGCATAGTACACCTTGTAACCAATGTGGTCTCGTGCTAGTTAATTTCAAAGGTAAGTTGAATGGGAACTAACCAAGTGTGAACTAGAAGGGTTAAAGGCTAAGGGAGTAATCGGATAAGTTTCTCAGAAAAGGTAGATTTTGGATAAGATAACTCAATATTGATGTGAAATTTACAAAGTTCCCACAAAGAATTGAGTTAATTTAAAAGGACACTCGGGTGAAATTAAGGGAGATTTATCTTTCTTCTTAAGAACTAGGGCTCAAAGCAGATAGAAACATCTCTCTAAGATGAGTCTGAAACCCCCCGTTCTTTTTGTTAATGATTTTCCCTCCCATCAAGGTACGTTTCCTGACTCTACTAGTCAAGGGAACACAGATTTGTAAGTATGATTGAAGAAATAAGGCTTATTGATATGTTTGAGTTTAAAATGATGATAATGGTTACTCGAATAGGTTCTAACGAAGTGTTTATGTTTTACAAAGCAGAGGAGGTGGTAGCATCCTGCTAAATAATGGATCTGAAGACTAAGTTGCCCTTTGAGGTCATCAAGTGAGTCCCTAAACTGACTCATGCATGCATAATATGCCTTCTAGAAACTTATATGCTAAGTAACCAAATTGTGAAATAGAACTAGTAAAATATAATATGATGGCTCTAATGAGGAACATGAGATTTATGGACTTGCATGTACGGATAACATTAATTTTCATGATTAAGGTATGAAACATGAATCTTGAGGTTAAAGGACACTTGTGTCTGGATAATGGAAATATGTTAATATGTTTGAAAGGACTAGATGTGTCTGTTACAAGTAAATTAAGATATGATGAGTTCATGAAAAATGGGTTTAACTATGAAGAGTCTGTGTTTGTCTCTAAAGTCGTCAAAGGGGTCCATCGGGACTAAAAGCACGAATATCTAAAAGAACAAGTCCCATGGCCAAAACACTAAAGGACCATATCGTGTAAGACCATAACTGGTGAGTTATGGCATCATATAGAGAGAAGACCATATCGTGTAAGATCATAACTGATGGGTTATGGCATCATATGGAAAATTTTAAGGAAGGTTATTACCTAATGTGGTTTTTTGTGTGCCTCAATATGATGAGGGGAAAACCTCATTAAATGTAAGTCTAGACAAACACCTATCGCCTAAATCACCAAGAGAAAAAAAGCCTTTGCAGCAAAACTCTAGAAAGGTAAGTCTATGTGGAAAACCTATTAAAGGACAACCTTTTTGGAAAAACTCTGGAAATGTAAGCCTTTGTGGTGAACCTGTTAAAGGACAGTCTTTATCGCAAAACTCTAGAAAGTTAAGCCTATGTGGTGAACCTATTAAAGGATAGCCTTTGTGGCAAAACTCTAGAAAGGCAAGCCTTTGTACCGAACCTGTTAAAGAATAGCCTTGTGGCAAAACTGTAACACCCCAAACCTAGCCTAGACGCTATGGCCGAATCTGGCGATGTCATATTAAAGTGTTTTTGGTAAAATGTGATGTCAATGAAACCCTTTTTCCATTTAACCTTTTTGTGTTCTCTTATGGTGATTTTAAGACATGTCATTCATTTTTCAAAATGTGAGTCTTTATAAAAAAAATTTCACATTTAAAATGTTATTAAGTTTCAAAACGTCATTTATTGTGGAAGCTTTTAAATAGGTTGCAAATTCGTGGTATTTTTGTTAAAACATTTATCTTTTTGAAACCTCACGTCTTTCTCTACAGCTAGCAGTTAAAAATTAAAACAATAAAAATCCAAAGAGGCCATTATTATAATAAAATACCCAAAAAATTAAATCGAAATCATAAATACTATTTTAAATTAGAGAGGTCATGTGGCCACCACTAAGTCCTCCATTGCACCAATTCACCTATGTCTAGGGATTACCTGTACAGTTAAATAGAAGGGTGAGTTTACGAAAACTCACAGTGTAATCCCATAGCAAACAGATAGAAAACAAACATAGTTTGGGCCTAAGCACTTTTCAGTATCAGTGACAATATCAGTTTGGGCTTTAGCCCATCTCAGTATAGAAACAGTCATGTGTTTGGGCCTTGGCCTATTACGGTAGCAATAATCAGTGCAGTAACAATTTAAACAGTATACAAGTCCTACCCATCCAGCCTCTACACTCCAACTTCGTCCAACCCTACACTCTATGTGGGGATATAATCAATCCACCCATCCCTACACTCCAGAAAGTACCGAAAATGGCACTATATAGTAATATGCAGCTGGGCTGCCAGTAATTTAGGCTCGAGGCCTTTCAGTACACTTCCTCCGATCAGTATAAAACCCATTCCCATGTAATATATCATACAATTATGTCATGTCACATCATAGTATCACACATATATCCAGTATATTTTAAATAGCATGCTAAAATATAGTCATACATGTGTATATATATTTATCAAACAGGGGTAAAATAGTCATTCAATCAATTAGGGGCCTAAATAAGCTTACTGACCCCACAATAGGTCCATAGTCGTTTCGGGCGACCCATGCAACCTTAGTAGTCAAAATAATGAAAATGGGCCCATGGCCTATATTACGGGCCCATCTGGGCCCACACGCCCTTGTGGCCCACAGGGTTTAAAATGGCCTTGGCTGTGTGGATCACATGGCCTGGCCCAATATTTTCCACGTCTGTGTAGTTTCCCCGGTGTGGGGCCTACATGCCCATGGGGCGTATACAGCCCAGTTCAGCCCAACCCATGAAATCGCACATGGCTGGCCTCATCGATCACACGCCCATGTTTAGTCACACGGACTACCACATGAGCGAGCACACGCCCGTGTGGCGTCGGCGTTCCCTTATTCCGGCTTTTGCCAATTTTCATAGTCGGGATTGTGTCACACACACCTGGGTTCGTTTGTGACTTAAAAGTGCTTCCGAAAACACCAGTACCTATGATCCACAACAAATCCCACAATCAGTCCTAATTCGTAGTTAATTTGAAACCAAAGTATCGACAATAATTTGTTCAATCCATACCTTACTTACCTTCAAAACTAAGCAACCCCCAACTTCGAATCCGAACAATCTAGATCACCACTCCTGTAATTTGCTGTCGAAAATTCTAAAAAGACCCAAAACAACATCAATTCACATTCCATACCCATGAGCAAAGAAAAGCTTTTCCCTAATATTCACCAAATCAAAGCCACCTTACCTACCAAACAAATATTAGCAAAACCACACCATTCCAATGCTAACCGAAACGCTCCAACCCTTAACCTTCATCAAAGAAACTGTGGATTGATTACCAAAAATCCATAACCACATTACCCATATTTAAGAAACATACCAACAATGTAAGAACCAAACAGAGGTGACTAGTTGCAACAATTAGAAGAAGATTAGGGAATAGAAAAAGAAATCAGCAGCACAAGGGATGGAGAGAATCGACAAAACCAATAAAACAAGAAGATAAAAGAATAGAGAGTGGAAAAGAAATTATCAGTAACCTCACAGCAATATTCGGCCAAAAGGGAAAAAGGAAAATTAAAATTAAAAAAATGGCAACCCTTGAGGAAAAGAAGAACTAACATCAAAAAAATAATTTTGGGAAGGTATGGAAACCGATTTTTTTAAATAAAAATAATCAAATTCAGTCCCATATTTCCTTCCTAAAAATTGGCAACTAAAACACCCCTAATCCCAAAATCCTCTCCTAAAATCACTCCAACCTTCCCACTACTCAAACTTTTACTAAAACACAACCTTTAGCTGTTCATCCAAGCAAAAATTTAATCCCTTCGCGCATGCAAGGATTCGAACTCCAGACCTCAGGTAACAATAACACGCCACTTATCCCCTAGACCAGCAGGCCCATTCTGGCATACTTCACCAACAATTATTTATAAGCCTACTGGCTAAAGATGGGGGTTTATTCAATTAAAAACAAAAATTTGGCCAAGCTAAGACTTGAACCCAAGACCTCTCAGACACTTCCCAGAACACTTAACCATTAAAGCAGACATGTATTTGTGTCTCAAACATACGAAAACAAATATTAAAGATTTTGGGGCGTTACAACTCTACATCCTGAAAGAATATTTTGACCTCAAAATTTTACCTGATCAGAACAAATGTGGATACTACTGTCGCATTGCATCCTCTGGCTCCCATGTGGCCTTCTCAGAACCATGATTACGCCAAAGAACCTTAACTAGTGGGATGTACTTCCTTCTTAGAACTTTCACATCCCGATCCAATAACTTGACTGGCTCCTCCTCAAAGGTCAGATCTGGCCTAACCTCGATCTCTTCAACAGGAACGATATGTGTGGGATTAGAGTGGTAGCGCCTCAACATCGACAAGTAAAAAACATCGTGAAGTCACTCCAACTCTGGAGGCAACTCCAACTGGTAGGCAACTAGTCCTACTCGTTTCAAAATACGATAAGGCCCAATGAATCTAGGGCTTAGCTTGCCCTTATGACCAAATCTCAGTATCTTCTTCCATGGGGAGACCTTAAGAAACACAAAATCCCCCACAGAATACTCTATCTCTCAGCGCTTCAGATCTACATACGATTTTAGTCTATCAGATGTGTATTTCAGTCTATTTTTAATTAATCTAACCTTCTCTTTGGTATCAAAAACCAGTTCAGAGCTCAGAACACAGCGCTCGCCCAACTCAGTCCAACACAAGGGAGTGAGACACTTACCACTATATAATGCTTCGTAAGGTGCCATCTTTATGCTAGACTGGTAACTGTTGTTATAAACGAACTCTATGAGCAGCAGGTAATCCTCCCAACTGCCTCAGAAGTCTATCACACAAATCCTCAACATATCCTCTAATATCTGAATCACCATCTCAGATTGACCGCCGGTCTGAGGATGGAACGCAGTACTGAAGTCCAACCTTGTACCTAGAGCTTCATGTAGCTTCTCAGAATTGAGACGTGAAGTGAGGATTCCTATCAAATATTATCAAAACTGGTACCCCATACAATCTCACTATTTTTGACACATATAGTTTAGCTAGCTTTTGCAGAGAGTAGTCAATACGAACCGGTATGAAATGGGCAGACTTGGTTAACCGATCCACGATAACCCATACTAAATCTTTCTTAGTAGACGTTAGGGGCAACCCGCTAACAAAGACCATAGTCACTCTCTCCCACTTCCAAAGTGGTATCTTAACGGGCTACAGTAATCCCGATGGTAGTTGATGCTCAGCCTTATCCTACTGGCATGTTAGACATTTACTCATGAAATCAGTAACCTCTCGCTTAAGACTGGCCACCAATATAACTCACAAAGGTCTCAGTACATCTTTTTTCTGCCAGAATGCATAGCATAAGGGCTACTATGCTCCTCTCATAGTATAGACTGCCTCAAATCAGTATGGGACACAGATTCTCCCACGAAAACAGAGTACCCCTTCACTATTTAGTCCAAAATCCAATGTATTACCACCCTCAATCTGTCAAAATTGTAGACCCAGTGACTTATCCTCCAACTGTTTACTCTTAATCTGCTCAATCTACAACGGTTTAACCTAGAGTTCTTCCAACAGACTACCATCATCAAATAAACTTAGGTGAGCAAACATCACCCTCAGGTTAGTCATAGCTCTATCGCTCAGCGCATCGACCACCACATTGGCCTTACCAGGATGGTATTCAGCCGTACAGTCGTAATCCTTTAGTAGCTCAATCTATCTACGCAGCTTAATGTTCAGCTCATTCTGAGTAAGGAGATATTTGAGACTCTTGTAATCAATGTAAATGATACACTTTTCACCATACAAGTAATGTCTCCAGATTTTCAGTGCGAATACCACTGCAGCCAACTCCAAGTTATGCGTTAGATAATTTGCCTCATTAGTCTTAAGCTGCCGAGATGCGTACGTAACTACCTTACCCTCTTGCATCAGTACACATCCCAAGCCAACGTGTGACACATCACTATAAGCTATAAATTCCTTTCCAGACTCTGGCTGTATCAAAATAGGAGCCTATGTCAGTACGCTCTTGAGCCTCTCAAAGCTCTCTTGCTGTGTATTAGTCCAATTAAACGGCACACCCTTACGTAGTAACTTAGTCAAGGGTGCTGCAATTACAAAAAACCCCTCTGCAAATCGTCGATAGTACTCAGCCAGTCCCAGAAAACTGCGAATCTCTGATACAGTCTTAGGCTACTACCAATTCAAGATAGCCTCAATCTTACGAGGATCGACCCTAATCCCCTTAGCAAATACCACATGGCCCAAAAAGGTTACTTCCCATAACTAAAATTCGTATTTAATGAACTTGGCGTACAAATGTTTCTCCCTCAAAATGTGCAAAGCCACTCAGAGATGTTCATCATGTTCATCCTTAGTCTTCGAATACACTAGAATGTCATCAACAAAAACCACTATGAACCGATCCATAAAAGTTGTTGGTGCATTTTTCAGTCCAAACAACATCATTAAGAACTCATAATGACTATAGCGAGTCCTAAACACAGTCTTGTGTACATCAGTCTCTTTGACCCTCAATTGATGGTACCCAGATTGAAGATCAATCTTAGAGAAAACTGAAGCTCCTCAAAATTGGTCGAACAAATCATCTATCCTCGGTAGAGGGTACTTATTCTTAATGGTCAGTTTGTTCAGTTGCCAGTAATCGATGCACATATGCATAGATCCACCCTTCTTTTTAACAAACAAAACCGATGCTACCCACGGAGACATACTAGGATGGATGAACCCACGATCTAGTAATTCTTGGATTTGAGCCTGAAGCTCCACAAGCTTCTTCGGTGCCATTCTATAAGGGGCAATAAACACCAGAGCTATACTAGGAAGGAGCTTAATCCCAAACTCAACTTCACGGTTCAGAGGTAATCCAAGTAGCTCTTCAGGAAACATATTCAGAAAATCCTTTACTGTTCTGATATCCTTAACAGCAAAATACTTAGAGTCTGAAACACCGATATAGGCCAGATACGCTTCACATCCCTTACGAACCAACTTTTTGGCCCTTAATGCAAAGATCACATTCGACAAGTAGTTCCGACATTCCCCAATTACAACTACCTCGTTGTCCTCCCCAATTCTCAGTACAACCCGTTTAGTGGCACAATCTAAGCTCACTCAGTGTTTAACCAGCTAATCTATACCTAGTATGAGATCAAATTCCCCAAAAGGAAGTTCCATAAGATCAGCCAGAAAGGTAACCCCTTGGACTTGTAAAGGAACATCTCTAATCAGCTTGTTAACCCTTATTGACTGCCCCAATGGACTCAGTACAGTGACCTCACTCGTAGTGCTCTCAACTAGTATAACCAAGTTTTTCGATACGGTACATGCTATGTAGGAATAAGTAGATCCTATATCCATCAGTGCAGTATCAAGTACATTATTAATAAAGAATGTACCCGTGATGATGTTCGGAGCATCTCGCTCCTCTCGGTGATGTGCAGCATATGCTAGAGCCGGCTACCTTGTCTCAGTCTGATTAGCACCTCTGCCCGGTGCCTTTTGACTACAACTCTGACCATTACCACCTCTGGCCTGACCACGGCCTCTCGGTGGCTACTGAACTACTCTTGGTGGTGCAATACCCATACCAGAAGCTTGTATCTGATCAGACCTTCGCAAGTAATCTCTAATATGGTGCTCTAAAGACACACACCTCAAACATGCCCCAGTTTTCTTCTAGCACTCGCCCTGATGACGTCTGCCTCAATTATTACATGGTGGTTGTCCACTAGCAGCAATAGGAGCCCCAACTCTGGTCGGCCCATCAACTTTGGCTTTTTTCTTAGGCCTCTGAATGGAACTCGAGGGCTTTGAATCCCTCTTGTTCCTACCTCTCTCTCTATTCTGGCGTTCAGTGTGGTTCACTTCCTCAGCGGTCTTCGCCTTATCAACCAGTGCAACAAAGTCTCACTCCCTCTACAAAGCTATCAGAACCCTTAAGCTATCTCTGAAGCCGTCCTCGAAGTGAACAATCGCTCGTACTTAGTAGCCATCATACTTCTCACATAGCAACTTAGTCTTAAGAACTCGGCCTCATACTCGGCCATCGATCTATCCCCCTAAGTCATATTTAGGAACTTCCTCCTATGGGCATCCACATAACTGGCACCCACATACTTTCCTTGAAAGGCAGTTTTGAAGAACTCCTAGGTTAATTGATTGGGCTGAGTGCCCTCCTTAACAGTGAGCCACCACTGGTATGCCTCACCTCGTAACAGCGATACAACACCTTTTAATTTTTACTCTAGGGTGCAGTCCAGGTCCTCCATAATTCTCTCTATAGCCTCTATTCAGTACTCAGCCACGTTAGGGGCAACTTCAGCAATACCCTTAAAAATCTCAACTCTATTGGACTGGAGTCATTCTGTAACCGACCCTCGGCCCCCAGTACCAGCATTGGTCCCAGTGACCCTCTCTAGAATTCCTAACATGGCTTGGAATAGTGCGTCATCCCCAACCGCTTGATTATGAGACCCAGTCCCAGTCACAGGTGAAGCCAGTGTCTCACTATTTTCTAAATTAGGTATGTGACCAGATGACGAGGACCCAGCTCGAGCACCTCTACGGCCTCTACCATGGCCTCTTGTACCCCGTCCATGAGTACTACGTGTATTCATTGTCTAATCGCTTTTATATGTATTAACAGTTTTATGCAGATCAGTTTACAATTCCAATATTTATTAATAGATTTTTATGGAAAACAGTATCCGTAATTCAGAGTTTGTTTTCGTAGATCGCAGTCTCACTACAGTTTCACTACAGTCTCAATGTACACTACTAAAGTATATCCAGTACAATATGTTATCCATAATAGTCTCAGTGTTTACTATCTACAGCATTTCAGTCAAAACACATAATAGTGACAGGGAACTTACAGGATTGGCGCCGGAGACTTGGTGTACCACAAATTCAGAAAAAAAAAACATTTCAGTCACCAAAAATCAATTCTTTAAAGACCACATTTAAAAACACAAATCCACAACTGAGTTTTGTAACCTAGCTCTAATACCACTAAATGGAGACGTTATAACCGAATCTGGCGATGTCACATTGAAGTGTTTTTCATAAAGTGTGATGTCGATGAAACCCCTTTTTCATTTAACCTTTTTGTGTTATGTTATGATGATTGTAAGATGTGTTATTCATTTTTAAAAACATGAGTCTTTATCAAAATTTTTTCACATTCAAAACGTTATTAAGTTTCAAAAAGTCATTTATTACGGAAGCTTTTAAATAAGTTGCGTATTCATAGTATTTTTCTTAAAACATTTATCTTTTTGAAACCTTGCGTCTTTCCCTACTGCTACAGTTAAAAATTAAAACAATAAAAATCTCAAATTAAAATAAAAATCCAAAGAGGCCATTATTACAGTAAAATACCCAAAAATTAAATCGAAATCATAAAATACTATTTTAAATTAGATAGGTCGTATGACCACCACTGAGTCCTTCGTTGCACCGATCTGCCTACGTCCGAGGATTACCTGTATAGTTAAACAGAAGGGTAAGTTTATGAAAACTCAGTGTGTAATCCCATAGCAAACAGATAAAAAACAAACATAGTTTGGGCCTAAGCCCTTTTCAGTATCAGTGACAATATCAGTTTGGGCTTTAGCCCATCTTAGTACAGAAACAATCATGTGTTTGGGCCTTGGCCCCTTACGGTAACAATAATCAGTGCAGTAACAGTTTAAACAGTATACAAGTCCTACCCATCTAGCATCTACACTACAACTGCGTCCAACCCTACACTCCATGTGGGGATATAATCAACCTACCCATCCCTACACTCTAGAAAGTACCGAAAGCGACACTATATAATAATATGCAGCTGGGCTGCCAGTAATTTAGGCTCGAGGCCTTTTAGTACACTTCCTCCAATCAGCATAAAACCTATCCCTATGCAATGCATCATACAATTATGTCATGTCACATCATAGTATCATACATATATCCAGTACAGTTTAAATAGCATGCAAAAATATAGTCATACATGTATATATATATTTATCAAACAGAGGCAAAATAGTCATTCAGTCAATAGCGGTCTAGATAATCTTACCGACCCCACAGTAGGTCCATAGTCGTCTCGGGCGACCCGTGCAACCTTACCAATCAAAATAGTAAAAATGGGCCCACGGTCCATATTACGGGCCCATGTGGGCCCACACGCCCGTTTGGACCACACGGCCCAAAATGGCCTTGGCCGTATGGATCACACGGCCTGGCCCAATATTTCCACACGTCCGTGTGGTTTCCCCCGTGTAGGGCCTACATGCCCGTGGGGCTTACACAGCCCAATTCGGTCCATCCCATGAAATCGCACATGGCTGGCCTCATCGATCACACGCTCATGTTTAGTCACACAGACTTCTACATGAGCGAGCACATACTCGTGTAGCGTCGACGTTCCCTTATTCTGGCTTTTTCCACTTTCCACAATCGAGATTGTGTTACACACACCTGATTCGTTTGTGACTTAAAAACGCTTCCAAAACCACCAATGCCTATGATCCACAACAAATCCCACAATCAGTCCTAATTCGAAGTTAATTCGAAACCAAAGTATCGATAATAACTCCTTCAATCCATACGTTACTTACCTTCAAAACTGAGCAACCTCCAACTATGAATTCGAACAATCTAGATCACCATTCTTGTAATTTGTCGTTGAAAATTCTGAAAAGACCCAAAACAACATCAATTCACATTCCATACCCATGAGCAAAGAAAAGCTTTTCCTTAATATTCACCAAATCAAAGCCACCTTACCTACCAAACAAATAGCAGCAGAACCACACCACTCCAATGCTAACCGAAATGCTTCTACCCTTAATCTTCATCAAAGAAACAATCGATTGATTACCAAAAATCCATAATCACATTACCTATATTTAAGAAACTTACCAACAATCCAAGAACCAAACAGAAGTGACCAGTTGCAGCAATAAGAAGAAGATTAGGTAACAGAAAAAAATGGGCAGCACAAGGGATGGAGAGAATCGACAGAAACAAGAGAAGAAGAAGATAAAAGAATAGAGAGGGGAAAAGAAATTAGCAGCAACCTCACAGCAATATTCGGCCAAAAGGGAAAAAGAAAAATTAAAATTAAAAAATGGCAGCCCTTGAGGAAAAGAAGAACTAACGTCAAAAAAATAATTTTGGGAAGGTATGGAAACTGAATTTTTTTTAAATGACAATAATCAAATTCAATCCCTTATTTCCTTCCTAAAAATTGGCAAGTAAACACCCACAATCCCAAAATCTTCTCCTAAAATCACTCCAACCTTCCCACTACTTATACTTGTACTAAAACACAACCTCTAGCCGTTCATCCAAGCAAAAATTTAATCCCTTCGCGCATGCAAGGATTTGAACTCCAGACCTCAAGTAACAATAACACGCCACTTATCCCCTAGACCAAGAGGTCCATTCTGACATACTTCACCACATTTATTTATAAGTCTACTGGCTAAAGATAAGGGTTTATTCAATTAAAAAAATTGCCCAAGCTAAGACTTGAACCCAAGACTTTTCAGGCACTTCCTAGAACACTTAACCACTAAAGTAGACAAGTATTTGTGTCTCAAAAATACAAAAACAAATAATAAAGATTTTAGGGCATTACAAAAACTCTAAAAAGGTAAGCCTATGTGGTGAACCTATTAAAGGATAGTTTTTTATGGAAAAACTCTAGAAAGGTAAGCCTTTGTGGCAAACCTGTTAAAGGACAGCGTTTGTGGCAAACATATTAAAGGACAGCCTTTGTGGCGAACCTGTTAAAGGAGAGCCTTTGTTGCGAACCTGCTAAAGGAGAGCCTTTGTGGCAAAACTCTAAAAAGGTAAGCATTTGTGGTGAACCTGTTAAAGGATAACCTTTATGAGAAAACTCTGGAAAGGTAAACCTTTGTGGCAAACCTATTAAAAGGCAACCTTTGTGGCAAATCTCTAAAAGGAAACACTTTATGGCGACCTCTGTCAAAAGGAAGTCTCTATGAAAATCTCCGTAAATGAAGCCTTTGTGGCTATTTAAATAAAGAAATGTCTTCGTGAAAAATTTTGAATGAATAACATGAAAGGGATTAGGAAAGAATGACATGAATGGTTCTCTGACGGCAAAGTAGAGATAGAACTCTGAAGATATGGTAAGTGTAAGAGATAATGTATGGACAAGTAGAAAAAATTAAGTATCCAATGAACTTTGAAAAATAGACATCGTATGTAAATAAAATGGCGAACTCTGCATAATAACAAGAAAATAAAAGTGAAGCTAAAGCACACCAAAATAGGTGGCGAATACGGATTATGTGTTATAGGCATGTATAGATAGCACCCTGAAGTAAGGAAGATCTGGACAAACTCTATATTAAGTAATGTGCGTAGTCTACCTCGCCCGATGGTAGTGGTAAAATTAGTAAGTATGAAATAAGATTTTAAGTCTATTAATAGGGTAAATGAAATGGTTAATGACTATGTAAATATAGGATTTAAGAAGGGACATTGAAAGTGAATAGATTTTAAGTATAGTATGCTCAAAAGAAAGAAATGACCATTTGAGTTCGGACCTCAAATCTGGAGCCTAGAAGAGTGAAGGCTTAACTAAAGACCCTAATAGGAAGACAAAAGTCTAAAATAGGGAACAGTAATTATAGTCTATTAAAGGAAATCTTAGTGAAGTAACTACTAGAAGGAATAAGGAAAAGTCAAAGGATACATGAAGGACAAGTAAAGCATCTATCACACTTTAATATAATGAAACAAACATTTAAGGTTTAACTCACTAAGTTCTTATGAAGTTACAAATGTTATTTCATGTTTCAGGTCCCAAATAAGTATGTCCTAGGAGAGACGACACCAGGACTACACCAAAATGAAGCAAGGGGATGGGTTGTTATGCATACAAAGGAAGTTAAGTGGCATGTTCAAGTTAGAGCATAAGTTGTTTAAGTAACATTCCAATGTGTTTATAGTAGACTGAGAGATAAAATAGAGAATACTAAAATTTTATTTCCACGCATTGTAAATGTAACCATACAATGTACACCTACAAGAGACTCTGTCACATTCATAAATAGAATTTTTACATAGGCAAAAAGCTTAATTTACATATGTTATAAGACGTAACACCTAATACTTGGATCCGGTTCCTTGAGTTGAGTAGAGGGCATCCATGGCCATCTCTATAACAACCACCCATTCAACATTTCGTTATAACAGCAAAGTTTCTAAGAGAATCATTTTTTATGTTTTATTTTAACTTCGTATAATAGTTTCACTTATAACAACAACATCCATAGTTATGAAATACATTCTTTATTAAATTAATTCACTATAATAACATATTGTCTAAATTTTTAAGTAAAATTATAGTTATTTCATATAAGCAAACATATTAATTATCATTTATTAAATGAAAATGATCTTAGTTAAAATATTATTTCAATAAAATGATTGAATTTCACATTAAAAAATCTATTAATCATATTTTATTAAATGAAAAATAATCTTCAATGAGAGAAATTAAATATATCAATTCAATAAAACTATTAAGTTCCCTAATCAAATATTCTGTTAAGGATAAACCTATCTAAGCAACAAATATGAAAAATAATGAAGAAATTGAAAACATCAAACACACAAATTTTACATGCAAAAACTCCTCGGAAGAGTAGAAAAAACCACGGGTAAAGATAATTTCACTAAATCGACAAAAAAAAGAGTACAAAAATGAAGATAAAAAACTCAACCCCCAAAACTCGAAAATAAGAACTCTCAAAACTTAAAGACAAAATTCCCTGAAAGCTTATAAAAGCTAATACTTAAATGTGTTATGGGTTAAATTATTCTAGGGTAGAAAAATTTTCTATTTATAGGCTAAATTTCGTGTACAAATTTGACTAAAACATCCGTAGAATAATCAAAGTTTAAGTAGGGAAAGAAATCAGAATTTAACTGAGAGAAGAAAATCGAGAAGTTTAAGGAACAAATTGCCATGTTGTGACGTGTTTGCTGCCTCATCGGGATGCCCTTAATCGCATCATTTGGACATGGAGAATCTTCTCTTTGTGATGTTGGTGGTCACATCGTTAAGATAATGATTCTTCCTCATTGGGACGTCAACTCTATTTCAACCAAAAATGTAAGACACACTCCATAAATCTCCACATTGGCACTCGTATTTCCACAATTTCATCATTGCCAAAACCTGCCACGAGCCTACCTCAAACTTTGCAGAATATTAACTAAGTCCAAGCTATGCTTAAACTTTGAAATTGGAAGACTTCTAGTCTTCAACTTGTACGCTGCCAAATCAAACCTAACTCAGGTCTACTTTCCATGAACACAATGCTCTGTCCTTCCAAAACCTGTACCAAAAAGATAACCTCTCTTATTCAAAATGATCATACCTTTTTCCCTCCTATGACCAAGTTACCTCTACTTCAAATGAGTTGATTTTGAATCCTTAACAGATGAGGGACATGTTGTTTCACCGGTCACTGTTGAGCTTTGTAAAATGTAAATGTAACACCCCTAACCCGTATCTATTGCCAGGACAGGGTTTCAGAGCGCTACCAGAGTTTATAGATTAAAAACAGATAATTCATGTTATTTACAAATCATATCTAAAAATATGCATATCGTCCCTTGGTTAGGCCCTCGAGGCCCAATTTAAGCATTAGAAACAGGTTAGGACTAAATCAAGATCTTAGAAAATTTTTCTCAAAATTTCAAAATTTTTCCTAGGTGCAGAGGTCACACGCCCATGTGGTCAGGCCGTGTGAGATGACATGCCCATGTCTCAGGCCGTGTGGCATATAAGGTAGGGCACACGCCCGTGTCCCTAACCCGTGTAACTCTGTAACTTGCAATTTAATTAAGAGCATGGGTCACACAGCTAATTCACACGCTCGTGTGCTAGGCTGTGTGGTTAATTAAATTTTCAAAAATTAGGTGCAGGTTTCACACAGCCAAGATACACACCCGTGTTCTAGGCTATGTATCTCATACGGCTGAGACACACGATTGTGTCTCTGCCCGTGTGCCTAATTCTGAGCATTCTGTTTCTCAATTTTAAGATGCAGGTGACACATGACCAAATCACATGCCCATGTGCTAGGCTGTGTGTCACACACAGTCAATACACACGCCCTTGTGTCTACCCATTTGGACAAAATAAGGCTATTTCCTAGCCTTATTTCTCACCCAAAATTTTCCATCAACCTACACCAACACTTACAAACTTATACCAACCAATTCGAGTCATATAAATATAGCTTAATACAAGTACTATGTAAGTTATATTAACATATATATTCAAATGATTAAACTCATCACATATTCATTGGTACTTAGGTAAATTTGTATCATTTATACTTTTAACATCCCGGTATTGGGCCTAGTTAGAATAGTGGTTTTGAGACCATGAATCCAAAGTAGAAATATTTATTTTACAATTATTTTGAGGTCTATGACATGTTTTCATGATTGTGTGAAAGTTTCATAAAGAAATTTTATGCATAAAGTGTCCAATTTGATAGTTGGGACTAAATTGAATAAGTTGTAAAATATGAGATTATAGAAGCTTAAAGTATGAAATAGCTTTGGATTATTAATTAGAAGCCCTTAAATAGGAAATTTTCCAATTTCTATATTTATGGACAAAAAATAGGCATGCATGGATAAAATTTGAAAGTTTAGTAAAAAGGGCATTTTGGTCATTTAGATTAATAAACAACAAAAGGACAAAATAAAGTCAAAAAGTGTTCATCATCTTCTTCTTCTTCCTCCAGCCAAAATTCTCAAGCCTCCATAGCCAGGGTTTTGCCATTTTTTTTCAAGCTCAAAGTAAGTGCATCCAAGCCTCATTTTTATGTTCTTTACATTTTTTAGATCCTTGAAGCATGATTTAGCTATTTCTAACATTTTTTTGAGCTAAGATTCACGTTCAAAAATCTACCCATGTGTGATATGCTTGTATTTTGATGTTTAATGAAAAAATATGAAAGTTTGATGTTACATAAACACCTTTTGCAAAGTGATTTCTCATGAAAACACCTAAAAAAGACTTATTTGAAAAATGTGTAAAATAAGTGATAAAAATTTGATTTTTATGAAAATGTGGGCTAGTATAGGATTTTTATATGTTTGGCTAGGCTTGGGTAACAAGGAAAATGGACAAATTTCATTTTACGAGCCTAAGAACTAATTTGTAAATATGTGAAAGTTTAGGGGCAAAACTATAATTTTGCCAAAGCATGATTTATGGGCTGTTTTGATAAATGTGATAATTAAATGCGTGAAATTGGTTATTATAGATCAAGAAAAATGGAGTCCGGACCTAGACCGAGGAAAGAACGAGCTTTTGGACTAATCGAATTAATTGTCCATATTTTGTACCAAGGTAAGTTGTGGGTAAATAATGCAACATTATGTTATTATGTATTTCAATACTTTTTTTGAATTAAAATCAATTGGGCTTCTTTATTTTAAATAAAATCAAATACAAAACGTCTACCCAAATCTGACATTGGGCTCTAAAGTCAAATAAAAACTTAAATAAAACAAATCAAACAAAATCCAAAGAAATCAAATGAAAAGACAGCATAAATGAAAATTCAGAAAAAGGAAACCTATCTTATTAATGCCAACCCTATTCCCGAGGCATAGCTGGACACCAGCATATCGTCTTATCTTTTCCAAACTGCTTTCCTTTCATTTCGAGTAGCTGCCTTTTGATTTTTTTTTCACCTATTCAAATCTTTCTGCACAAAAAAACTCCCCCTAGTTCGGGTTTCTTCTCCAACGCCCTTTTGGATTCTCTTAAAGAAAATCTATAACCCCTCGCAACTGGTATGTTTCTTCTCCCTTCTTTAACGCTTCATCTGCTACTTTGTGTGCCTAAGTATTATGTACTCTATGTATAAACTGGACTCAATTTCATTAAACCATGCCTTCTTTCTTTGGATGTCACTTATAATCGGTCGGATGACTGAACTGTCCTATTCTTGTGCCTGGTATTTTTTGATGATTGAACGAGCATCTCCCTTTATCACAACAGAACGTAGATCCAACAGTTTCCCTAGTTTAATGGCGTGTAACCTGGGTAGGCTTCGGCTGCAAAAGGCGAAGGGACATTAGAGTGTAAAATAGTTTTTAAAGCCAAAAATTCTCCTGACCCACTCCATGCGACCAATCCTGAAGCTAATTTGGAGTTCCGTTTGTCCAAAGGCAGCGTCAAACTGGATTTCCACTCTTGTATTTGTTTCTTCACTACACTGGTGTCTATTAATGCACAAGGTACTCGATCTCTCTTTAATACCTGCAAGTTCACCCAAATATTGTAATATCTTCCGTGCCAACTCTCTTGTTGATTCGATTTTCCTTTCATACATAAATCTGTTCCTCGAGTTCCAAATGAACCACATTCCACAGCCAACTATCTGCCGTTGTTCTGGGGGATAGTTCTTGAAGATCCAGGTTACTTAGTCCCTCATACCTGTATTTGTGCTATTTAGTACCCACATGAAGCCTAACCGTTGCTAAACCTCTATTGCTATAGGACACTGCCTAAAAACATGAATGCTGTCTTCTTCACCTTCTCCTCATCGAGGGCACACTGCTTCCGTCACCACTCATTTAGACCTTAGGTTGACTAGGTTAGGAATATAATTCCACAAAATTCGCCATATCGTGATTGTAATCTTTGTGGGCATTTGTAAATTCCATAGTTTTTTGTAGAAATCTTGTAGATCGGTTTGTATTAAAAGTTAAGATCTAAGTTAGCCTCTTGCAATAGTTTATAGGTGCTTCTGACTGAAAAAATACCAGATGGCTCCCCTTTCCAAACTTGATAATCTTCACAAGGCATTTTTGAGAGAGGAATCTGCAAGATTTCTTAAGCTTCTTCTGTTGAAAAGGTATTTTTGATTAACTCTGTCTTTCCATGCTCTTGTTGATGCTTCAATTAAATCTGACACTAACTCAATTCTGTTGCTGCCATCATTTTGATTATCTATCAGCTGCCTCTAAGTCCATTTATCATTCCATACAAAGATTCTATCCCCTCTTCCGACTCGCCAACCCAGCCCATCTTGAAGTAAACCTTTTGCAGCCCATATACTCCGCCAGGTAAGTGAAGGTATGTTTCCTAATGGAGAATTTAGAAAATTGGATTGTAGATAGTATTTAGCTTTAAGTGCCCTCGCCAGTAATGAATCGGGATAAGCAATCAGATGCCACCCCTACTTGGCTAAAAGAGCAATATTAAATTGACTTAGATTTTTAAAACCAAGGCCCTCGTTATTTTTTAAAGTACACAAACTTCTCCATGTACACCAATGAATTCCCCTTCCCCCATGCCCCTTCTACCACCAATACTTGGCAATAATACCCTCCATTTCAACACATAACGATTTTGGTAACAGAAAATAGGCCATCATGTAAGTCGGCTTGAAGAACAACCTTTATAAAAACTTTCTTTCCACCTTGTTAAAGATGTCTATTACTCCAATTGTCTATGCGCTTCTTAATCCAATCTTTTAAAATCTGGAACAACTCCTTTTTTCTCCTTCTGACCATGTTTGGCAATGCCAAATAATGTTCCGGGTCATTTGAGCAACACATTCTCAAAATATTTTCAACTGCTCGTCTGTCTTCCACCTCTGTATTTTTGCTAAAAAAGACGTAGATTTTTCAAAATTAACGCACTGACCTGAGTAGTTCCTGTGCTCTATTAAGATTTCCATCAAAAGAGTGTCTCCTCTATTGGATGCTTCGCTAAATAATATATAGTTGTCAGCAAAAAGAAAATGCAAAATCTGAGGACCCCTTCTGCTTATTTTTACTCCTTTCAATGACCCCTCTCTAGCTGCTAGTCTCATTCAACTAGAAAGTCCTTCTCCACTGATGAGAAAGAGAAATAGACTTAATGGATCCCCTTGCTGAAGTCCCCTAGATGGTTGAAACTTCTCTCCAATACAGCCATTAACCACCACTGAATAAGACACTAAAGTTAGACATTTCATTATAATGGCTATCCAATTTGTCACATAACCCATTCGAACCATCATTTCTTTGATAAATCTCCACTCTATGCTATCATAGGCTTTACTCATGTCTAATTTCACTGCCATGAACCCTCTCTTTCCCAATCTCTTTTGATTCAATGCATGAAGAATTTTGTACGCTACTAAGACATTATTCGAAATCAGGCGTCCTGGTACGAAAGCACTTTGAGCCACATCAATGCACTTCCCAATTACTTGTCAAAATCTATTAGCAATAACCTTCGCCATAACTTTGTAAATCACGTTGCACAAACTAATTGGCCTAAACTATTTCATAGTAGTAGGATTAATACTTTTTGGGACGAGTACTATATGAGTCGCATATATTTGTTCAAAACCCATCCCATCATTAAGAATTCGTAAGCAGATTTTGATTACCTCTTCTCCTACAATATGCCAACACTTATGGTAAAAACAACTGGTAGACCATCTTCTCCTGGCGCTTATGTGGGACCCATCGCAAATACTGCTTCTTTAATTTCCTCTATTCTGTACAGTGCTATAAGTTTTTGATTATCCTCCTCACAAATACAGCTTCCTATTCTAGATAGCAGATGATCATAGTTTCCTCCTGGTTCTGATGAGAATAACTCTTGGAAGTAAGAACTCGCAATCCTCTCCATTTCCTGAATGATCTCCGTTTCTCTTCCTCCTCCATCTTTCAACTTATGAATATTATTCCTTCTACGACGCTGCATTGCTTGGCTATGAAAGTATGCTGTGTTCTTGTCACCAAATTTTAGCCAGTTGACCCGTGCTCTTTGTTCCCAATAGCATTCATACTTCTCAATTTTGAAATTCAGTTGGATATTTGTGTCAATCAGTTCATCCATCTTTCCATCGTCTCTTTCAACTTCTGTTAGTTCTAGAAGTCAATTTTTCAGGAAGTTTTTCCGCCCCCTCCTTTCTAAACGTCTTCGTGCACCCAATTCTCGAAGCTTCTCCTTGAGGTTACCTAGCTTTCGCAATAAATCTCCTGAGGATGCCTCCTAAACATTTTTAACTTTTTCTTCGAAAGTCTCTTCCATTAACCACCATGCTTCAAATTTAAAATTTTTGTTTGGCCACTTTTCTGTCTTTCTCGTATTTATTAGAAGGGGCAATGATCAGAAAATGAGTGTACCAAATGTTTAATGGTAACCTCAGGGAACATGGCCAGCCATTATTCATTAACAACTCCCCTATCTAACCTTTCACGAATATTGGTCTCAGGAAGATTGCCCCTCTCCCAAGTAAACCAGTTTCCAGAAAACCCCACATCATTTAGTTGACAGCCAGCCAATACGTTGCGGAACATTTCCATTCTTCTTTCATCTCTCGGTAAACCTCTCTTTTTTTTTGAAGTTGTACATGATCTCATTAAAATCCCCACATACGAACCAAGGGGTTATTCCTCCATTATATAAATTTCTTAATCCTGCCCAAGAATTTCCCTACTTTACGCGTAAGGAGAGCTATAAAAACCAGTAAATCTCCAACTACCACCTACAACATTATCTTCAATCATTACATCAATATGGTTTTTGGAATAGCTCTGAAGAGTAACATCTATCTCGTTCCTCCATGCAATACATAACACTCTTCTGGTGCCCTCCATATCAACTTCAATCCTATTTACATAACCACATTTATTCTGAACCCTTTCTATTTTACTTTTGCAAAGATTTGTCTCCATAAAGAAGACCATTTAAGGATTTTGTTCCTTCAGCATATGCCGAAGTCTTCTAATAGCCCGTGAACTCCCCAATCCATGGACATTCCAACTTAAGATTTTCATTGCGATCGGTCGGCTTACCTCTTGGCAACCACCAATAATATTTGGTTGGGTTCCAACAGTTTCCTATTTCTTCCTGCCATACTAATATCCACCCTCAATACTACTGATTCCTCCACTTCCCTAGCTCTCTTCTTTCCTTCTTCTCCAATCATTATTGCATCCTCTAAGTCATTCTCCATATCAACTACATTTCTAGTTGGTAATATTTTTTTCCTCTACCTGCTACCCTTCATACATTCTGCCTTCCAAATTGATTCCCAAAATCGAATCAAAACCTCGTCTATGGTCTAATTTTTTATTTCCCACTTGCCACATAGAGTTCCTTACCCCAGCATCATTCGTTCTATTTTCAGGCATTTTCTAATCGTCCTCTTCTCTCAACCAGACACTATTCATAGCTAAGGCCCTTCTGGATTGTGCACGAAGGGATAAATCCCAACCCTTCTCATTCGTCTCCACTCCTAAAGCCATCTTAGCCTCACAAAAAGAGTCGTTATGTCTCAGTCTGCCGCAAAAGAAACAAAATAACGATAACCGTTCATACTTGAACCTCACATATGTGCAATTGTCGCCATATCTAATTTTCTTTCTCCTTTTCAACAGGTGTCGTACATCAATCTGAACTCTGATGCGCATGCAATTTCGGTTTTCTTTTTCCAGATTTAAGCCATCATACTCTAAGAAAACCCCAAAAAAATTCCCTCATTGTGTAGCCAAATTTTCAGAGAAAAGTCCAACTAGAATGTTATGAATCTGCACCCAGAACGGCGACAATACTAGTGGGCCTTTAATGGGTCTTCCTCCCACTATAATTTATGAAAAACTAGCAAATGATTATTGAAAGTTCGTAGGGCCCCTTTTAACACCTTATCCATATCTATAATATGGTAGAATTGAAATAAGAATCGTTTTTCACCCAGATCTCAAATTTGAACCCCTTTCACTAGATGCCATAAACTTGCCATAGTAGTCGTCATTGCCTGAAAATGAATAATACTGGATGTTAAAAAATAGCCTACTAACCTATAAATCCCTGCTTCTCTGTCTATGATTGGATCTGCTTGGATTTGGAGTACTTCGTCCTCATCTTCTTGTAGAGTTAGATTCGCTAAATCGGCTTCCATTTATTTCCAAACTCTAGATTCTATCTTGAAGATACTATGAAGAAAACAGGACCACCCACAAATTGAAATTAGAAAATGCCGTCACAAACTGACAGAACAAAAAGATACAAAAAAATAAAAAAAAACCTAGAAAATGTGCCAGAGAGGTAGACAAAGCCATGCTAGGGTAGCAGACTATTTTTGGCTATTATTTATCAGAAGTTACTATGTATTTCAATACTTTAATATTGCATGAATTGATAATTGTGTCTGTGGATTTGCTTAATAATGATTCGATGACGATTTAACAAGTTTCGACACGTTGAAATCCTAGTTGAACCTTAGGAATAGATAGGATTCGCACGTCATGACATTAGGGTTATTGAATTTCTATAAAAGACCATATCTGGGATATGGCATCGACATGTAATTTCGTGTAAGACCGTGTCTAGGACATGGCTTCAATATGAAACTTCGTATAAGACCATATCTGGGAATGGCATCGATGTGAGACCTCGTATAAGACAATAGATAGGCTGTTGGCATCGATGTACAATTCCATGTAAGACTATGTCTGGGACATGGCATTGGTACGATCCTATGCGTGTAAATTTCCCGAGTATCCTTTAGTATTCCAATTGGTTCAATGGGTAATTCAAAGATTTTGTCAAGGAAACAACAAGGTATAATCATGTCAAAAGGTTATAGGTATGTACACAAAGTTATAAATATTGAGATTATGAAATGATGAGACCTCAATGAAAAGTGAATGTATGGATTATGATCATGATTTTATCGTGTGTTACGTAAATGGCATGATTTAAAATGTATCTATGAAACCTAATGGCATTGTGATAAATTATATTATGTAATGTGTATATTAATGCATGGCCAATGTTGTTAATTATTTACATGCAAACTTACTAAGCTTTATGCTTACCCCCCTTCCTTTCCATTTTCTTATAGTATCAGCAAGCTAGCTCGGAGATCGAAAGAAGTTGAAGACTCGACCACACTATCAATTGGAATTTTTGGGTATAGTTAGTCTCAATATTTTTGAGTATGGCATGTATAGGGACTTGGTCTTTTCTTTTGGTATATGTCATATTGGTTTAGCCAAATGTGTTGCTCATGATGATATTTGATTCATTTTGTATAAGGCCATGAGATGTGGCACATATTCATTATTGAGTTGTAAACTTACTCATATATGCATGCATGTGCCAATGCCATTATGACTTGGCCTATGGTTATTGATGGTGAATTGATGATATGTTGCATGTAATTTATTAAACTTGAGTTGTTGAAAAATGATAGTTTTATGTATGTATATTGGTATGAAAATGCATTTAAGCAAGTGAATGAAGTCTAGTTGCATACAAAATGGTGTAATTGGTCTTGACAAAGTATGAAGTCTTATGCATGTGCAAGTAGGGATGAAATGATCATGATCATGTCTTGTTTGTATATATTTAAGTGTTTAATCATACCATGCTAAGGGCCATTGAACGTGGACATATGAGTGAGCAATTGAGGGTGGCCAATGGCTTGGAAAATAGCCTCAAAACGGTCTACACGGGTAGACACATGGGTGTGTGTCTAGGCCTTGTATGACACACGGTCAGCCCTACGGGCATGTGGATAGGCCGTGTGTCCGCTGCACCTTATTTTTGACAAATAAAATGCTCAGTAGAGCACACAGGCAGAAACATGACCGTGTGTCTCAGCCTTGTGAAGGACATGGCCATAGGACATGGGCATGTGCCCAGGCTATGTGAAGTCTGCACCTTAAATGCGAAATTAAATTTGCCACACAGCCTAGCACACGGGTGTGTGACTTGGCCGTATGACCCTAAATTATTGATGACGTCATAAATAGAGAGTTACACCGGTTGAGGACATGAGCGTGTCCCAAGCCACGCGGGCGTGTGTGACCACACGGCCTACCCACACGGGCGTGTGTGACCACACGGCCTACCCACACGGGCGTGAGACTCTCTAGAACATGAAAATTTTCTAAGTGTTGTAAGAAGTTCTCGATTTAGTCCCTAACCACTTCCAATGTATGTTTAGGGCCTCGTAAGCTTGTATAAAGGACGATATGCAAATGTTTGAATAGTTTTAAATTGGACAAAATTTTATAGCTTGGTTTTTCACGGATGTTTATGTTTAAGTCCATAACGCCTCGTATCCTGTTCTGGCGATGAACACGGGTAAGGAGTGTTATAATACTAATTCAAATTCATTCACCATTTGATTCCTATTTCATAACTACTTAAGCATTTCAAACATATCAAAATGATATGGTATTATAATTATAAATCAAAACATACCATTCTAGCCATTCTAATGGCTAGTTTACAAACATCCATTTTTATACTAACATTGGCCTAATAGCCTATACATGCCATTATACCAAAGTAAGATTTCTATATATACCAAAACGAGTTGGAGGATAATGTGACGATACTCCGACCGATCTCCAACCTTTATAAGCTTCCGAGCACTATAAAATAGAAGAAAATAAACCTAGTAAGCATTTAATGCTTAGTAAGTTCGTATAACAGGAATTTAACTTACCATGTATTTACATTTAAAATAAGTATGTAATAAGGCATTCAAGCAATTTAGCAATTTGGCTTATAGCCTAAAACACAATTTCAACAATCATGTTAGTCAAATAAATTATCATAATACCAAGAACATGGATGAGCTCATCATCTAATGTCTTTAATATACATATGCTTTTCATACAATTATCCCATATTACATGTACATTTTCATGACATTTCATTTCAAAATTCAATTTAACCACATCAGAAATTTCTCGTTGAATTTATTTGAAATATCGATGGATACACTCGTATAGTACATTTAAAGTGTACAAAACTGAAATCCGTCAAGTCATATCCGACAGTACCTAATTAGGGCACATAATCAGGAAGCACACTCTCGAGCCTTGTAATGGAAAGCTCACACAAAGCCATTTCAGGAAGCTCATAAAGATCCTATTAAGAAGCTTATCTAGGCTATATGACGGGAAGCTCATAAAAGCTATAATTGAGAAGTTCACAAAGAACTATATCGGGAAGCTCTAGATAGCCAATTAACGGGAAGTTCAAGTGAGCACTATCAGGAAGCTCACAAAGAGCCAATTTAATGAGAAGCTCATGAATAGCATATATCAGGATGCTCCTAAGAGCTAAGGTGTGTCCACTACAAATGCAGGATCACAACCTATCGAGATGCTTCGAAGAGCTATAACGAGAAGCTTGTAAGAACACTATAACGGGAAGCTCGAAAAGGTAAATATGAGGCTCTCTTTGAGCTATGGTGTGTCTGCAACATATGCAAGACTACAACCAATACGAGAAACTTGTATCCATCGATTTTTATTTATTCAACGGTACTTAATATTTGTCGGGTATTATCGGATATGTGATCAATTTATTATATATATAACATTTACACAATTCAAATATACAATGTTTCAAACAATTCAAACATATAAATCATTCAATTCATGCATATAATTACACAATTAAGTTACACGAACTTACCTCGATACTTGTGTCATATATGAAATTTACTAATCCGACACTTTTTGTTTCCCTTGATCCAACTCGATATTAGGTCTTTCAGGATCTATACAAATAAATTTAATCATCAATTTAATACAATTCACATTCAGTTAGATTCAATTTACACCCTAGGTAAAATTACCATTTTGCCCTTATACTTTTCACAAATTCCAATTTTGTCCATAGGCTCGGAAAATAAAATTCATGCAATTTATCCCTTTTTCCAAGCCTAGCCGATTTTCATATATAACAATAACAATCTATAAATTTCACAAAAATTAGAATTTTCCATAGATTTTGCAACTTTACAATTTAGTCTCTAAATCACAATTTCATCAAAATTTACTTTGTAAAAGTTGTTTATCTATTAACAATCTTTCATTTTCTACCACAAATTTTAAATTTTCAGCATATTCATCCATGGAAAATCTTCTATACTTTGATAACTTTTCAAATTAATCCCTAAAATAGATAGATTAAGCTATCCTGATCTCAAAAATATAAAAATTACTAAAAATGGGACAAGAATACTTACCTAATAAAGCCAAGAAAGCTTGCTTTCTCTTTCCTAGGGTTTCCATAGAAAATATTTTGGTAAGAAGATGAAATAAGATGATATTTTGTCTAATTAATCATTTATCATCTTTTATTAAATTAATTTCCAATTTAGTCCTTTTCTTTTCTTAAATTTCCATGGATGATTCACCATAAATATCTACAAACTTTTTCTTAATGGTCTAATTACCACATAAGGACCTCTTGCTTTGAATTTCATAGCTATTTGATCCTTCTAGCTACTAGAATTCAAGTTCTGCATTTTATGCAATTTGGTCCTTTCCATAATTAAACACGTAATCGGTAAAATTTTATTATCAAAATTTTCATATAACATTCCTATAATAATGTAGACTATGTAATAATATTAAAATAAATTTTTTTCGGCTCAAATTTGTGGTCCCGAAACCACTGTTCCGTTTTCACTGAAAATAGGCTATTACAATAAAAACTACCAGTATTTCTACCTTTCATCAAAACGAGAGCACTACGAGATGCATTAATGTCGTTTCACTCAATGTTAATTTTACAAACCTTTGGGTCCAAATTCCCAAAGAGATAGGATTTCTCTTTAAATCAAGCACATGTCTGACATCTAGTAGTGTCCTGATTGTCTTATCATGCATCCTAATTTGAACGGTACCAACACCAATTACCTTATAAGATGAGCCCTTACCTATATGCACAACTTCACCTTCAACTAAATTGTATGTGTAGAACTAGCTCTTGTTGGGACACATGTGGAAAGAACACCCTGAATCCAGGATCCACTCAGACGTAAGTTTGGAGCTTTCGCTCATTAACAGCAACAAGAAATCATCACCCTTTTCATCGGCCAAATTAGCATCAGCTAATTCTTTGTCGTCTCTCTCAACAACCTTCTTATTTCGTAGTTTGTAACAATTTGCCTTGACTTGACCTAACTTCTTACAAAACCAAACTCATTTTCGAGGTTTTCTTTGCTTAACAAGTGACCCTTCACATCCTTAAAAGAGAGTTTATCTCTGCCATAAATCAGGGTCTCCCTGAAAGACTTGTATGAATGGGTAAAAAGCATAATAGCATGGTATGATCTTAATCTTCAATCTAAACCTCAACATTCTTTAAATCATTCAAAAGATTAATAAATTGATTGATGTAACTTCTAAGGTGCTCACCTTCATCCATGCAGAATGTATATAGTCGTTATTTCAACACTAATTGATTAGCTAAAGACTTTGTCGCGTAAAGGGTTTCTCACTTTTTCCACAGGGCATATTTTGTTTTATCCATAAACAAATCCTTGAATACACTATTCGAACCTTGTTGTTTCATCTCTAAAATGGGTTGAATACGAAAATCGAACCAGCTCTTATACCAGTTTGTTAGGGATAAACCCGTGTAAGAAATGAATAAGAAAAATAATGAAGATGTAACACCCCAAACCTGGCCTAGAAGTTAGGCCCGAATTCGACGTGTCACATTGATGTGTTTTTCGAAAACCTTGTTTCTATTGAAAATCCTTCTTATTAAAACTTGTTGCCATTTAAAACTTGTGTAAAATCTCGAATTTCGTATGCATATATTTAAAACGTGGTTTATTAAAACACGTTCTCTTGTAAAATGTTATTACCTTTAAAACCTTAATTGTTACGGAAGCCTAATTCAATACAGTTGCAGAAACGTGATATTTTGAAAAATAGTTGTTGTTTTGGAAAAACCGTGTCCGACTTTTAGCAATTATAAAATAATAAATAAAATCCCAAATGTAAAAACCAGAAAGTTTAAAAGGTCTTATTACAACCCAAACAGGCATAAAGTACTTAAAAGTAAATCAAGACAGAGCATAAGCAATGTGTGGCCTTCTCCGAGTCCCTCGCAGCACCTATCCTCCTAAAGCTAGGGATTACCTACACAATTATTAAACGGGGTGAGTTTTATGAAAACTCAGTGTGTAATCCCCTACCATATAAAACTAATAGTTAGTCATACAAAAGAATTAAAAGTCTGGACCCCAGCCCTGCTACAATTCCAGTATCAATTAGGCCTTAGCCCACTATAACAAATAGTACCTGATGGGCCTTAGCCCATTATAGAATCAGAAACATTATCAGATTAGAATAAAAAATCAGAATCAGAATCAGGTGGGCCTAAGCCCAAAATAGAATCAGTAATAGTATAATGTAGATATACAGAACAGACTAGGCCGAAGCCCTATACAGAACAGATCAGTCTGGGCCTTAGCCCCATACAGAATAGTGTGGGCCAAGCCCATAGCAGAATCAAAACAATATGCGAATGCAACCCCAACCCAGTCTAACCATCACACCACCCGTACCAACCCAACACACCATGTGAGGAATAACTCGACCCACCCAGCCCTACACACCAATGACGCAGCCATGCTGCTAACTTAAATGCGGCTTTAAGCCTTCAGTAGCAGTATTATAATTGGCACAAAGCCATCAGTAACTGTAGTAGAATTGGCACATAGCCATCAATTAGGGTAATACAACTGGCACACAGCCATGGGTAAATGTGATTGACACACAGTCATTAGCAAATAAGATAGGCACATAGCCTTAGGCAAATATAATCGGCACAAAGCCATGATCCCGATAGCACAGAGCCATATGTTGGTTGGCACAGAGCCATACTCAGAATAACTAGCATTAAGCCCTCAGTCGGTCCACAGTTGTCTCGTGCGACCCGTGCAATCCTATCAGAACAAAACTTCCTCCATATCAATGTCCCAACCCAATATGTCGTGTATGCTATGCTCAATCATCATACATGTATGCAGAATGGCCATGTTCAGTATCAGTCATTTAAACACATATTAAAACATATCAATCACAGAACCACGGTCACGTCAGTCAAATCACTGTCATACAAACACAGTCAAATCCGTCAAACACATAGTCCAAGTCAGTCACTTGCCCACAAGGGCAAAACAGTTATTTAACACCCTAGGGGCAAAATGGTCATTTTACCCCACAGGGGTATCTCGGTAATTCTACCCTACAGGGGTATTTCGATAATTCTACCCTACAGGAGTATTTCGATAATTCTAACAAATCAGGGGTAAAATGATAACTTTACTAAACAGGGGTAAAACGGTAACTTTACAAATCAGGGGTAAAACAACAACTTTACAAATCAGGGGTAAAATGGTAACTTTACAAATCAGGGGTAAAACGACAACTTTACAAATCAGGGGTAAAACGGTAACTTTACAAATCAGAGGTAAAACGGTAACTTTACAAATCAGGGGTAAAACGGTAACTTTACAAATCAAGGGTAAAACGGTAACTTTACAAATCAAGGGTAAAACGGTAATTTTACAAATTAGGGGTAAAATAGTACTTTTACAAATCGGGGGTATTTCTGTAATTTTGCAAATTGAGGGTATTATAGTAATTCTACCCTATAAGGGTATTTCAGTAATTTTACAAACCAGGGGTATTTTGGTAAATTTCCAAATCAGGGGTATTTTTGTAATTTTACAAACTAGGGGTATTTTGGTAATTTTCCAAATTAGGGGTATTTCTGTAATTTTACAAACTAGGGGTATTTTGGTATTTTTGCTAATCGAAGGTATTTCAGTAATTTTTCTAAACCGAAGGTATTTCGATAATTTTGCAAATCAAAGGTACTTTGGTAATTTCGCAAATTAAGGGTATTTTGGTAATTTTGCACTACAGGGATATTTCAGTAATCCTACCCTACATGGGTATTTCAGTAATTTTATCAATCCCTCAGAAAGTCTACAGTCGCCTCGAGCGACTCAAGTATTCTAAACAGAGAAAGCGTTGCAAATGGGTCTAAGGCCCGTTCTCAACCCACGTGGGCCTACCTGCTCGTGTGGCCCTTTAGCCCAAAACTAGCCACAGATATGAGATTCACCTAGTCTAGTCAAATGGTTACTACACAATCATACAATTTGCCCGATTGGGCCCACATGGCCCATTTTGGCATTCCGGCATTTTCCGTGAAGTACACACCTGATAGGTAGCTGAAGTTAATCCACGCTCTGAACACTGCTATGCCCATAAGCCAACAATAATCGCACCCTTGACTCCCTAGGGGGGTGTGTCGATCAACTATGGTCACCACCACTGTGACCCAACGGTATACAGATCAACGAATGATCTAACGCCTAACCTAAACGAACACGCCACAACGTGAAAGGGATAAGCCAAGAAAGGTATGCCTACTCTCCTCATGGTTTGCTCTATTTAAAGCCAGCTCCTCACCTATTCTCATGTTAGCTTCCCGATGTGGGATTCTCCATCAATCCCCCAAAACTAAAGCATTAGCAAAATAATCAACCTTTACATGTAAAGGGAGTCGAACCATAGTCCCCTTAATAACCATGTCACGCCACCACCACTAGGACACAAGCTCCTTTGTGTCATAAGTCCAACACATTTAACTTTAAAGCCCACCTACTCACTTCTAGATTTATTTAAAAGAAAAACCAAAATAAATTACAAGAGCAAAGACTTGAACCTTGGACCCCTTGCTTCCTTTATGGCGTCACTTCCTTGTCCCCTAAATGGCACCACTTTGCCACTACACCATACTCCTTTTTGTGCCTTATTTTACCTTGATTTGTTTAAGAACTTGAGATCAGGGTTCCACCAAGGCTAAAAATCAAAATTTTTCCTATGGCCTAACTTGAACCCGGGACTTCAAAGTACCCTTCAAATACTCCAAAATCACACATTTGAATTATTTAAGCCACCTTTTAACCGATCCAAAACTCAAGGCCCAGTACTTCTAGGCCCAAAATTCGGGGCATTACAAAAGAAATTTAAAAGATTGAACACACTAATTTTACGTGGAAAAACCCCTTCGAAGAGGATAAAAACCACAAGCAAAGATAATTTCACTAAATCAAAAAAATAAAAGTACAAAGATGGAGAAAAAAACTAAACCCCAAAACCTAAAAATAAGAACCTCAAAACTTAAACACAAAATTCCCAAAAAGCTTGTAAAAGTTAATACTTAAATGTGTTATGGGTTAAATCTTTCTAGGGTAGAAAACTTCCTATTTATAGGCTAAATTTCGTGTACAAATTTGACTAAAACTGTAACATCCTATACTCAAGTCCAATGCTGGGACGGGGTACAAGGCACTACCGTACTTAAACATACTAGAGAACGTAACTTGGGCTATAGAAATTCATTTCATGCCAAGGCCTCTCATGCATTTTGTTACTATCCTTATTAAGGCCCTATGAGGCCCAGAACATATATCGGGTGTATTCTAAAACTGATCTGGGAGCTTTCGGGCACTTAAAAAAATTTTGCCTAAAGTAGGGCCACACGCCCGTATGAGATGGAACACACCCGTGTGGGCAGGCCATGTGGTTATACACGCCCATGTTCCTAGCCCGTGCTGAATTTATTTTTATTTTGAACCCACAGGGGTTTTGATACGGCTTAGGCACACGCTCGTGTCCCTCACACGGCCTAGACACGCCCGTGTCATTATCCCGTGGAAGACTCTAACTTAGAACACTATAACATCTTGGGTTCACACGGCCAAGGTACACGCCCATGTGCTTAGTTCGTGTGCAACACTGACTTAACCCCAAAACAACTTGAGTTTAACACAGCTAGAGCACACACACGTGTGCTCTACCCGTGCTCAACATTGACTTAATTAAATTGGATGCAGGGGACGCAGGCATACTAACATGCTTATGGAGGCCGACCGTGTGTCACACACAGCCTAGGCACATGCCCGTGTGCCCATCCGTGTGGAAAATTATAGTCTATTTTCCAAGCCTTATTGCCACCCTGAAACTAAACCAGAACAATACCAATTCATATCACATATCATGGCATAATAAAATATCCAAACATTTACAACCATAACATTCAAACCATCATATTCCTTTAGCAATTAACTTGATTAATATTAGCCTGTTTTCAAGAGCTATTACAAAATGACTTAAAACACTACTAATAGCCAACACATTAGGCTAACAAAATGACACACCTCAAAGTGACAAGGTTCCCTATACATGCCATACACAAATTAACTAATTATAAAATACCCAAAAGGAATAGCTTGATAGTGTGACTTCGAGCTCTGACTTCGATTGATCCCCGAGCTAGTTCGGCAAATCTACAAGGAAAGAAGGAAAGGAAGAGGAGTAAGCATTTACATGCTTAGTAACCATAAACTTTCCTACTCATTTCCAAAACTTACTAAATCTCATGAATTTTCTCATTCTCTTAACTTACTCATTCTCACAGCTTATAGACTCATAACTTACTTGTGCCTTTCTTGTTGTATTACTTATAGCACTATACTTTCAATTTCTAGTAACTTACACATGCACACCTATATCACTCATCAGGAATATTTAATCTTATTTGATAACTTAGTAATTTGCATACTTTTCTCATTAAACTTACTTATAATTCCGAAGGATACTCGAATATCACTCTCATGATAGGATGTCAGAGCCATATCCCAGATATGGTCTTACATGGGATCTTAGGTTGATGTCGAAGCCATATCCCAAATGTGGTCTTACACGAGATCGTAAACTGATGCTGATACCATGTCCCAAACATGGTCTTACACGAGACCTCTCTTAGATGCCCATGCCATGTCCCAGACATAGTCTTACAGGGGATCTATATCTCTTTTCGGTGCCGACGCCATACCCCAGACTTGGTCTTATACAGGACCTCATATCGATGCCAACACCATGTCCCAGACATGGTCTTATATGGGATCATATCTAGATGTCAATGCCATGTCCCAGACATGGTCTTACATGGGATCTAAGTTCGGTGCCGCTGCTATGTCCCAAACATGGACTTATACGGGACCTACATAACTCATGTCATGACCTCGGTATCCCTCATATTACTTAACATTTTAATCGAGATTTCTCATCTATAATTCATCCTTTCTTGATAAAAATCATGATAAGTAATTTCATAGGATTCATATAATCACATAGAATATCATCATCATAAATTTAAATAGTGCATAAGGCTAAATTATTACATACAACTTACCTCGAGTCCAAAATGTGGGTGGGTACTCGGTTTAGTCCACTACTTTACTTTTCTCCCGGTTTCGGTCAGGGCTTCGTGTTTCTTGATCTAAAATGACAAACTTAGCTTATTTAGTACCCACATTGACTAGATGGCTCTTCGTGTTTGACTAGATGGCTCATATAATGAAATGCACTTAATTTCTTGACTACCCAAGCCTAGTCAAACTTTACATATACTCATAACAGCCCACATTTCTCATAATTTCACACTTTTACTACACATTTTACTAACTTTACAATTTGGTCCCATTAGGGACTTTCATGAAAAATCACCTAGAAAAAGGTGTTTACTATACTTTAAACTTTCATAATCTACTACTAGACATCAAAATACATGTATGTCATGCATGGGTATATTTTTGAGCATAAACCCTAGCTCAAATTAGTGGTAGAAATGGCTAGATTAAGCTAAGAGGATTTCAAAAATACGAAGAGCATGAAAAACGGGGCTTGGAGTCACTTACTTGGAGCTTGAAAATGAAAGCAACCTTAGCTATGGAGGGCTTGAGAAATTCGGCTGGTACATGGAGAAGATGAGCTTATTTTTGGCTTATTTTCCCTTTTTATTTCATTAATTAACCAAATGACCAAAATGCCCTTACACCCTTTCTTTGAAATTTTACCCTTCCATGGGCATTTTTGTCCAAAATGCTTAAAATTGGTCTATTTGCTATTTAAGGACTCTATTAATTTTTCCCATGCTATTTCATACTTAAACCTTCTAGAAACTTATATTTTACAGCTTTTGCAATTTAGTCCTTGAGGACAAATTAATCACTTTTTTCATAAAAATTCCTTCATGAAATTTTATCACTATCATGCAATCATGTCATAAACTTAAAAATAATCATAAAATATACTTTTCTACTCTGGATTTATGGTCTCGAAACCACTATTCTGACAATGCCCTAATTCGGGTTGTTACAAAAACATCCCTAGAATAATCAGAGTTTAAGTAGGGAAAGAAATCAAAGTTTAACTGAGAAGCTCTAGGAACACATCACCATATCGTGACGAGGTTGTTGCCTTGTCAGAAGACCTTTCATCGGGTCATCAAGACGTAACGTCGATGGTCGTATCGTCAATACGATGCTTCTTCCTCGTCGGGACATCAATTCTATTTCGACAAAAAATGTGAGGCACACTCCACATATTCTACTATGAATTTAGAACATTATAAACTGATAAATTGGTTACTTGAATTTAATTACTCATGATAAATTAATTAATTTAATTTGATAACTCATATTGATTAATTGAACTTTGTAGATTTTTGAACTTTATAATTAATCATGTGAAAGAATGTAAAATAAAATATGCATAAAAGTAATGATACATGCATAAAAGAACTTTATAACTCATCTTTTAAATTTATTGATTTGATACCCACTTTCTTTCTTTTTTTCAACATAATTCCCGCTTTTTATTTGATGAAAATTCATTTTATGAATTCTATAATAAGTTTACAACGATTATCTCTCTATAATAGTTTATTACTATAGGTGTATAACTACCACCTCTCTATAACAGGCAAAATCTATGCTGACAAATGGGGTTGTTATAGAGAAAATTGATTGTATAATAAAAGATATAGTATTACATTATATTATAATGTTTAATCATTGTTGCATATATATAAACTATTAATATAACATATATGATATGATATAGTATAACTTTCAAGTGTATGAAAAGTATAGAGACTTAGAAAATGTAACACCCCCAACCCGGCCCAGACGTTATAGCCATGTCTGGTGTGCTACATCACCTAGACTATCCTACGCCGCCCTATTTACTAAGTCCGATGGTGAGTTTTGAAAAGCAATGCTTGTTTTTTGGAAATTCCCGTTTTATTAATTATTCAACTTAATCTCTATTCCATTTGTTAAGCGATTCATTTTAACCTTATTATCCTACTTAGCCATTTGTAATGTCAGGTTGGTTAAGAAAATGTTTGTTTAATTTTCGAAAACAGTGTGTATCTGTGGTTGAAATAAAATAGTTGAAAATCCCAAATAAAAACAGGTATAGTGGCCTTATTACAACCCATAACAAAATAAAACCAATAGTAAAAAGTAATTAAATTAATAAACCAATTAAAATGCGAGTTCAGTCTTCGTGGCCACTCTGAATCCCTCCCAGCATCCAAGTCACGCTTTAGGGCTTACCTGCAAGGATAGAAAAGAAAAGGGTGAGCTTGGGGAAACTCAGTGTGTGCAGAACCCATCCAAAGCCCACATCGGCTCGAGCCCACTGGGCCTGAGCCCTAACCAGTCTCAGTCAGATACTGGGCCAAAGCCCTATTCAGATTATAGATACTGGGCCAAAGCCCTACAACAGATACTGGGCCGAAGCCCTGTTTAGATAACAGTTTGGCCCATAGGCCCATGACAGTACAGTACAATATAACAGTATGAATGCAACCCAATTGGGGAGACTACTCAACCCACCAACCACTACACACCACCCGTACCAGCCAACACACCATGTGGGGATTAACTCGACCCACCCAGCCCACACACCACAGTTGCAACATGGCTGCTCAGATAAACAGTTTACGAGGCAAAGCCCTTTTCAGAAACAGTACGAGGCATAGCCCTTTCAGTAACGTGGCAGTGCCACTCACACTTCCCCCAATAATAAACCCATCCCATACACCAAACATACATATATCATGGTATACATTAACAAACATAGTCATGTCATCAGCACAGTCGATTCTAGCCCTAAGGGTATAATGGTAATTTTCCACCTAGGGCAAATCAGTAATTCCTCACCCTAAAGGTATTTCAGTAATTCTATTCTCTTATTACAGTTTTATTATTATTACAGCCTCTACTATTATAGTGGTTGTTACAAAACTCATTTAATTCAGTTTATCAGTTTTAGCCCTTAGGCCCTAAAACCCCTAATGGGCTCTACTATGCCAATTTAGCCCATTAGGCCCATTTAAGCCTTAATCTTTAATCCATTACTCGTTTTAATAGTTTTTATGACTATAGTCCATATTATTACCTTTGAACCTATTCCTATCCCAAATGGCCCAAATTGCCCATTGGGCCCATTTGGCCCACCGAGGCCCAACTTACCGTAGCACCCAAAATTCCGCGGTCAACCCGCCTGATAGTGCCGATTCCAAAACCAACATTATCCTACCAACTTGAGAGCGTTCGCACGCTCACAAGCTCTCGAAATGCCAGAACTTCGGTATTTCAGCTTTTCGGCTTTTGCCGATTTGAACAATGAAGGTGTTCGAAGCACACACATGTTTTGTGATTCAACCGACGAAATCCTCCACGTGCTAACTCCTACAATCCATTTCCTAATAGATTAGCCAATAGATCAATGAAAAACACGGCAAAAAGTTCCTTACCAAATTCGGCCAATACCTCTAATGGCCTAAAAATCTTACCTTTGCCGATTTAGATCCCTTTAGATCTAGATCTGATGATCCCGATGCCTTCACTGCCTCACTTACTCGCCTCATTCGCTAACTATCATTCAAAAAGAACCAAAACACAACTTTAGATCACTAATAGACTAAATCGACAACCTCCCTAACTTTAGGGACTTTCGGCTTTTCTAAAGTATGAAATATCTTAAAGATCTGAGTTGATAACCACTTACCACATCTTTTACCTTGATTCAAACTCAGATCTGAAGTAGATCTAACCCTTATATGTTAGTAGAACCCTTATCTCTGAGATCTGCAAATTCGGCTATCTCCCTAAAACTATGGTGATTTCGGCTTTTCACCAAGTGAAGAAGATGACGATTTAGGCTATGGGTTTGAGTGATGGTGTCGACAATGATATGGCTCAAGGGGATGTAATAATCGGCCACAACAGGTGAAGGAAACAGGGGTAATTCAGCTTAGAAGGATTCGGTAAAAGGAAGTAGCTTTCGGGTTTCTGGCACTTTGAACAATCGGCTATGGATGTTTTTGAGAGGGATGGGAGCAAAAGAAAGAGTGGATCTGAATAAGAAGGGTGTTCGGCTAGGGAAGAGATCAAAGAGGAAAAGGAAAAGTGAAGAAAATAATGGTAGAGGTGAAGAAGAAAAAATCGGCTAGAAGCTTTCTAGGGAGGCAAGTTTCAGCTTTTCTGTCAATAAAAGAGAAGATTATACCTAAGGTGGCTAGCCCTAATTCTTATGGCAGAAAATAGAAAAAGATGAAACCCTAATAATCTTTCTAAAGCAATCGGCCCAAGCCCCTAAAGCCTTTGCCAAAATTCACTTAAGTTAGTCACATGCCCGGCACATGCTTAAAAATTAAAAAGAACACTACAGTTACCTTGCAACTCGAACCCTTGTCCTTGAGTACCCACTTAGGCACCACTTTTTTTAAGAGCTTAGTGGCGCCACCTTGCCACTCTACCAAGGCTCCTTTTGTGACATATTTTACACAGTTTTTCTTAAAGGCCCACTTAACCAAGTCCCCTTTCACTTGAAAATCCAATGTTTTAACTTAAGCTTGGGCCTTCTAAAGGCCTACTATCACATGTACATACATCTTCAACCTTCAGAACACCAAAATTTTAAAACTTCACTAAAATTTCACAAAACTTGGAAAATCCCAAAAATCAGGGCGTTACAACTCTACCCCCTTAAAGAAATTTCGGCCTTGAAATTTACCTGATCCAAATAATTAAGGGTATTGTTGACGGATCGCTTCTTCTAGCTCCCACGTAGCCTCTTCTCTATCATGGTTGCACCATAGCACCTTAACCAATGGAACAGACTTCCTCCTTAAGACTTTGACTTCACGATCTAAGATTTTCACAGGCTCTTCCTCGAAGGTCAAATCAGTATTTACTGCAATCTCCTCTACTGGTACAATATGCGAAGGGTTCGACTGATACCGTCTTAGCATAGACACGTGGAAAATGTCATAGATACGATCCAACTCTGGTGGCAACTCCAACTGATATGCTACTGGCCCAATCCGCTTGAGAATCCTATAAGGCCAATAAACCGCGGACTTAGCTTGCCCTTTTTACCGAATCTTAAGATCTTCTTCCACGGTGACACCTTTAGGAACACCATATCCCCAACAGCGAACTCAATCTCCTTACGCTTAAGGTCAGCATATGACTTTTGCCTATCAGATGCTTCCTTTAACCAATCACGAATCAGTTTAACCTTACTTTCAGTATCTGCCACTAACTCTGGTCCAAGCACTTTACATTCTCCTAACTCTGTCCAACACGTAAGAGTACGACATCTCCGCCTATAAAGTGCCTAATATGAAGCCATCTGAATACTCGCTTGATAGCTGTTGTTGTATGCAAATTTCGCCAATGGCAAATAGTCTTCCCAACTACCACAGAAGTCAATCACACATCCTCTCAACATGTCCTCCAACACTTGAATAACCCTCTCAGACTGACCATCTGTCTGAGGGTGAAATGTAGTACTAAAGTCCAATCTCGTACCTAACGCCTCATGCAACTTCTTCCAGAATCAAGATGTAAATCTAGGGTCTCGATCAGAAATTATCGAAACTGGCACCTCATGCAAATGCACAATCTCTGCTACATACAATTTGGCCAACTTCGGCAGTGAGTAATCGGTTCTGACCGGTATAAAATGAGCAGACTTCGTCAACCTATCTACGATTACCCATACAGAGTCTTTCTTCGAATGTGTCAAAGGCAACCCACTCACAAAAGCCATCGTTACTCTTTCCCATTTCCACTACGGAATCTTCACTGGCTGCAACAATCCAGAAGGCAATTGGTGCTCAGCTTTAACTTGCTGAAACGTCAGACATTTTCCAACGAACTCAGTCACCTCTCGCTTAAGTCCAGGCCACGAATAAACCTCTTGCAAATCTTTATACAACTTATTACCTCTAGGGTGCATAGCACAAGGTCCACCATGAGCCTCACCCAAAATCAACTGCCTTAAATCAGAGTCCTTAGGAACGCAAATTCTCCCACGGAAACAAAGAACCCCATTAGAATTCAGTCTAAAATCCTCACTCTCACCATTCTTGACTTGCTGAAATCGAGGAATCAACGAATCATCCTTCAACTGTAACTCTTTGATCCTTTTAGTCCAAGTCGGTCTTACTTGCAACTCTACTAGCAAGCTCCCATCATCATACAAACTCAAACGAGCAAACATCGCCTTTAACTCCGTAACGGTCTTTCAACTCAGTGCATCAGCCACTACATTAGCCTTGCCAGGGTGGTATTCAATCGAACAGTCATAGTCCGTAAGCAACTCTATCCATCTCCGTTGCCTAAGATTCAACTCCTTCTGAGTTAACAGATATTTGAGACTTTTATGGTCAGTGTATATAATACACTTTTCCCCATAAAGGTAGTGTCTCTAGATTTTCAATACAAACACCACTGCTGCCAACTCCAAGTCATACGTAGGGTAATTCGCCTCGTGAGGTTTAAGCTGCCGCAAAGCATAAGCAACCACCTTACCCTCTTGCATTAGCACACAACCTAATCCCACATGCGAAGCATCGCTATAAACCGTAAAGTCCTTCCCAGATTCTGGCTAAATCAACACTGGTGCCTCAGTCAACACCTTTTTTAGCTTGTCAAAAGCTTCTTGCTGCCTCTTAGTCCAATTAAAGGCTACTCCCTTCCTTAACAATTTCGTTAACGGAGCCGTGATGATAGAAAACCCTTCAACAAACCTTCTATAATAGCCTGCCAAACCCAGAAAACTACGAATTTCTGACACCGTCCTAGGCGGCTTCCAATCCAGAACTGCCTTAATCTTGCGAGGATCTACCCTAATCCCCTCAGCAGAAACAACATGCCCCAGAAAAGTCACTTCTCGAAACCAGAATTCGCACTTACTAAATTTCGCATACAATTGCTTTTCTTTTAGAATCTGCAGAACAATTCGAAGATGCTCATCATGCTTCTCTTCTGTTTCCGAATACACCAATATATCGTCAATAAAGACGACCACGAATCGATCCAAGTACAGCTGGAATACTCGATTCATTAAATCCATAAAAGCCGCCAGTGCATTCGTCAATCCAAATGGCATAACCAAAAACTCGTAGTGACCATAACGAGTTTTGAATGCCGTTTTATGCACATCCACCTCCTTTACCCTTAACTGGTGGTACCCAGACCGAAGGTCGATCTTGGAAAACACCAAAGCTCCTTGAAGCTGGTCGAACAAATCGTCTATTCTCGGTAGAGGGTACTTATTTTTTATCGTCAGTTTGTTCAACTAGTGATAATCGATGCACATACGCATCGTTCCATCCTTCTTTTTCACGAACAGCACCGGTGCTCCCCACGGAGACACACTCGGTCTAATGAAGCCCTTATCTAACAACTCTTGAATCTGGGCTTTCAATTCCACTAGCTCCTTTGGTGCCATTCTGTAAGGCGCAAAGGACACTGGAGCTGTTCCAAGCAACAGATCTATCCCAAATTCAACTTCCCGGTTAGGAGGTAATCCAGGAAGCTCCTCAGGAAAAACATCCTGAAATTCATTAACCATCCTCACTGTCTCCACTGTCACCCCTTCGGGTTCAGTTTGACTTACGAACGCCAAGTATGCTTCACAACCTTTGCGCATCAACCTTTCAGCCCTTAAGGCAGAAACCACATTGGACAACTAGTCCCTACGTTCACCAATAACCATCACCTCATCGCCTTAAGTTGTTTTCAATACCATTCTTTTGGCTACGCAATCCAGTGTTGCCTTGTGCTTGGTTAACCAGTCCATGCCCAAAATCAAGTCGAATTCTCCAAAAGGTAGCTCCATTAAATCTCCAGTAAAGATTCAACCCTGAGTCTCTAAAGGCACTTCCCTAAATAGTTTGTCTACTTTAACAAAGTGACCTAAATGACTAACTACTGTGACCCCACTCACAGTCTCCTCGGAATGCACACCTAACGACCCAGAAATTTCACAAGCAACATATGAATGCGTTGAACCCACATCAATTAAAGCAGTATATGGTGTATGAGATATTAAGAACGTACCAATTATAACATCAGGTGTATCACCCTTCTCGCGACGGCGAGCAGCATACACTAAGGCTGGCTGACGAGCCTCTGCATTACCAGCACCCCTGCCAGGTGCTCCACGACCATGTCCATTACCATTGCCTCCTCTACCTTGACCACGGCCCCTTAGTGGCGGTAGTCCTCCTCACGCAGGCTGAGCAACCCTCTAATCAATAGCTTGAGCCTGAGCTGGCTTCTGTGGGCAGTCCTTAACTTGATGATCCTTAGACCCACAATGAAAAAAAGCTCCACTGTATTTCCAGCATTCTCCTCGATGAACTCTGCCACAGTCTCCACAAGCCTGTGGTCTAACAACATTCACTAGCACAGCTCGCATTGGTTCTTCTACTCTAGCCCTCTTAAAATTTCGGTTTGCAGCTCCTGATGTTCCAGAATCTCTCTTAAAACGGTTGCGATCCCTATCGCGATTCTGCCTTTCAGCTTATTTCACTTCCTTGTCTATCTTAGCCTTCTCCACCAGTGCAGCAAAGTCGTGCTCCCTCTGCGGCGCTATCAATACTCTCAGCTCATCTCTGAGGCCATCCTCAAACAGAACACTGCGCTCATACTCGGTGGAAACAATGCCACTAGCATACCGGCTTAATCGCAGAAATTCTGCCTCATATTTAGCCACAGTCTTACTACCCTGGGTCAGGTTCAGAAATTCCTTCCTTCGTGCGTCCACATAACTAGCCCCAACATATTTCACCTTGAAAGACTGCTTGAACAATTCCCAGGTTACCCTCTCAGCTGGGGTACCCTCTCTCACGGTGATCCACCATTGATACGCCTCGTCCCTCAGCAACGATACCGCTTCTTTTTAACTTCTGCTCCACTGAGCAGTCCAAGTCATCCATAATTCGCTCCGTGGCTTCCAGCCAGTACTCAGCCATATTCGGGGCCACTCCAGATATGCCCCTAAAAACTTCCGCTCCATTGGCCCGGAGTTGCTCAGAAATGGACCCCCTATTCATGGCCCCAACGTTGGCTCCAGCCACCCTTTCCAGAACTATCAGCATGGCCTGGGACAGAGCGTCGTCCCCTGTGGCCTGATCGTACGGCCCATTATCCTCAACTGGTGGTTGTGCCTCTCCAGCTGGCATATGCTCAAAAGACGACGATCCAGCTTGAGCACTAACTCGGCCTCGTCCACGGCCTCGTCCACGAGTAGCACTTGTACTCATATCGATTATCTGATTTACGAATTTTATGACATCAGTTAATGTTTCAGTTGTTTATTACAGAATATCTTATGAATAGATAAAGTTTCAGAGTTGTGTTCGCGCGATCGTAGCCTAGCTACTGTCTCAGTTTCTTAGGGTTTAGTTTACCCTACAGTCTCAATTTTATAGCCTTAATACTACCTCACCTATAGTATCATATCCAAGGCTCAGTACTTATCTACAGTTTTATTTTCAGTACAGTACAGAATTTAAAGCAAAACATACTTACAACTTGGAGCCGGGGATTCAGTGTGCCACTTTCCGATTTGTCAGATCAAATAGTTTGAGGCCTCTTTAAAAAATCAATATTTCAAAACAACTTGTTTTAAAACTACAATTTGAAGGAAAAAAGAAAACTTTTTAAAACCAAAAATTTTTCGAAAATTTGATTTTCCACAAATACCCTTCTGGACTCTAAATTTTTGTAAACCCTTTTTGAATCCGATCCACAGCCGAGTTGTTGCTACCGGGCTCTGATACCACTAAATGTAACACCCCGAACCCAGCTCAGACGTTATGGCCATGTCTGATGTGCTATATCACCTAGACTATCCTACGTCGCCCTATTTACTAAGTCCGATTGTGAGTTTTGAAAAGCAATGCTTGTTTTTTGGAAATTCCCGTTTTATTAATTATTCAACTCAATCTCTATTCCTTTTGTTAACCGATTCATTTTAACCTTATTATCCTACTTAGCCATTTGTAATGTCAGGTTGGTTAAGAAAACGTTTGTTTAATTTTCGAAAACGGTGTGTATTTGTGGTTGAAATAAAATAGTTGAAAATCCCAAATAAAAACAGGTATAGTGGCCTTATTACAACCCATAACAAAATAAAACCAATAGTAAAAAGTAATTACATTAATAAACCAATTAAAATGCAAGTTCAGTCTTCGTGGCCACTCTGAATCCCTCCCAACATCCAAGTCACGCTCTAGGGCTCACTTGCAAGGATGGAAAAGAAAAGGGTGAGTTTAGGAAAACTCAGTGTGTGCAGAACCCATCCAAAGCCCACATCGGCTCGAGCCCACTGGGCCTAAGCCCTAACCAGTCTCAGTCAGATACTGGGCCGAAGCCCTATTCAGATTACAGATACTGGGCCAAAGCCCTATAATAGATACTGGGCCGAAGCCCTATTCAGATAACAGTTTGGCCCATAGGCCCATGACAGTACAGTACAGTATAACAGTATGAATGCAACCCAATTGGGGAGACTACTCAACCCACCAACCACTACACACCACCCGTACCAGCCAACACAATATGTGGGGATTAACTCGACCCACCCAGCCCACACACCACAGTTGCAGCATGGCTGCTCAGATAAACAGTATACGAGGCAAAGCCCCTTTCAGAAACAGTACGAGGCATAGCCCCTTTCAGTAACGTGGCAGTGCCACTCACACTTCCTCCAATAATAAACCCATCCCATGCAACAAACATACATATATCATGGTATACATTAACAAACACAGTCATGTCATCAGTATAGTCGATTCTAGCCCTAAGGGTATAATGGTAATTTTCCACCTAGGGCAAATTAGTAATTCGTCACCCTAAGGGTATTTCAGTAATTCTGTTCTCTTATTACAGTTTTATTATTATTACAGCCTCTACTATTACAGTGGTTGTTACAGAACTCATTTAATTCAGTTTATCAGTTTTAGCCCTTAGGCCCTAAAACCCCTAGTGGGCTCTACTATGCCAATTTAGCCCATTAGGCCCATTTAAGCCTTAATCTTTAATCCATTACTCGTTTTAATTGTTTTTACGACTATAGTCCATATTATTACCTTTGAACCTATTCTTATCCCAAATGGCCCAAATTACCCATTGGGCCCATATTCGGCCCACCGAGGCCCAACTTACCGTAGCGCCCAAAATTCAGCGGTCAACCCGCCTGATAGTGTCGATTCCAAAACCAACCTTCTCCTACCAACTTGAGAGCGTTCACACGCTCACAAGCTCTCGAAATGCCGGAACTTCGGCATTTCAGCTTTTCAGCTTTTGCCGATTTGAACAATGAAGGTGTTCGAAGCACACACCTGTTTTGTGATTCAACCAATGAAATCCTCCACGTGCTAACTCCTACAATCCATTTCCTAATAGATTAGCCAATAGATCCACGAAAAACACTGTAAAAAGTTCTTTACCAAATTCAGCCAATACCTCTAATGGCCTAAAAATCTTACCTTTACCGATTTAGATCCCTTTAGATCTAGATCTGATGATCTCGATGCCTTCACTGCCTCACTTGCTCGCCTCCTTCGCTAACTATCACTCAAAAAGAACCAAAACACAACTTTAGATCACTAATAGACTAAATCGACAACCTCCCTAACTTTAGGGACTTTTGGCTTTTTTCAAGTATGAAATATCTTAAAGATCAGAGTTGATAACCACTTATCACTGCTTTTACCTTGATTCAAACTCAGATCTAAAGTAGATCTAACCCTTATATGTTAGTAGAACCCTTATCTCTGAGATCTGCAAATTCGGCTATCTCCCTAAAACTATGGTGATTTCGACTTTTCACCAAGTGAAGAAGATGACGATTTGGGCTATGGGTTTGAGTGATGGTGTGGAAAATGATGTGGCTCAAGGGGATGTAATAATCGGCCACAACGGGTGAAGGAAACAGGGGCAATTCGGCTTAGAAGGATTCGGCAAAAAGAAGTAGCTTTCAGGTTTCTGGCACTTTGAACAATCAGCTATGGGTGTTTTTGAGAGGGATGGGAGCAAAATAAAGAGTGGATCTGAACAAGAAGGGTGTTCGGCTGGGAAGAGATCAAAGAGGAAAAGGAAAAGTGAAGAAAATAATGGTAGAGGTGAAGAAGAAGAAATCGGCTAGAAGCTTTCTAGGGAGGCAAGTTTCAGCTTTTCTGTCAGTAAAAGAGAAGATTATACCTAAGGTGGCTAGCCCTAATTCTTATGACAGAAAATAGAAAAAGACGAAACCCTAATAATCTTTCTAAAGTAATCGGCCCAAGTCCTTAAAGCCTTTGCCGAAATTCACTTAAGTTAGTCACATGCCCGGCACATGCTTAAAAATTAAAAAGAACACTACGCTTACCTTGCAACTAGAACCCTTGTCCTTGAGTACCCACTTAGGCGCCACTTTTTTTAGGAGCTTAGTGGAGCCACCTTGCCACTCTACCAAGGCTCCCTTTGTGACATATTTTACACGGTTTTTCTTAAAGGCCCACTTAACCAAGTCCCCTTTCACTTGAAAATCCAACTTAATATTTTACCGGGTTTTAACTTAAGCTTGGGCCTTCTAAAGGCCCACTATCACATGTACATACATCTTCAACCTTCAGAACACCAAAATTTTAAAACTTAACTAAAATTTCACAAAATCCGAAAGATCTCGAAAATCAGGGCGTTACAGAGCATATTTTAACTAGTATAATAATAAACAATAATAATTGATATAGTAGATTTAGTATTCTATAATGAACAATATATATAACCATTATTATATTATAGATTAGAATAAAAGATATAGTATCAATAGTTATGTGCAATTTAGTATATTAAAATACATGTTTATAATTATAACTAGCAATACATAAATTATTATTAAAAAATTAATATCTTAATAAGATATTACATTTTTATTAAATAGACTTTGAATTGAGCTTTACCTTTTACAAATTGTATTTGAGTGTTGGGTTTAATTTCTTTTTTATTATGGACATGAGGTCCAAGCTATAATTGATTTATTTTGAGTTTGAATAATAATAAGTATATTATTTGAGTTTGGGTTTAGTATAATTTATAGGAGTTTTGGAATAAATATTTTAGAATATGAGTATTAGGTTTATAAATTTAATAAGAAATAAAAAGATACACAATTGTCAATATAATATAATATTTAATAATTAAATATATTTTTAGTAATTCATATAATATCATAGAATAATAAATTTTAAATACAATACGCACTTCAATTATTTATATAAAAAAATCTATTATATATACATATAAATTATGTTTTTTTATAATGCAAAATTGAATTGTGTTGTTATCATGTAAAAGTAAAATGAATTATTACATTAGAAATTAAAATATTTGTAACTTATAAAATTCAAAGTTATTTGAATCTATAAGAGCCCTCGGCTCGATCTGAGCCCTCGCCTTTTAGTTCTTATTTCTCCAGTTTTTTTCTTTCTTTTTAAGGTAAGTTTCTATCCTAAATGATTGAAACTTCTTTATATTGATTAATATTTTAGATTTTATTGTAAGTTTGATTCGACTAGGGTTCATTTTGCATTTTTATTATATTATTCTTTTTGTTTCTAATGATTTTGCATTAGGAATCATTATGTTGTATAGGTTGTCAATATTACTAATTAATCGTTCTTCTTATTCCATCTTTGATATAGCTTTTGGCTCTTTTAGTTAATGGTTGCAAGCCTTATCAATATTGTTTTAACAATTGGCTTCATTGCATTTTCTTGCATGTAGTAATTGGTGGCCTCCTTTTGAAGCTACCTTTTACAACCATAATTGAGTATCTTCATGTTAGCTTCAATAAAATTTCATATGGCTCCTTGAGGTTCATATTAATGACCCATTGCCAATTTTTATACCTTTGTACATTTGGGAACTCATAATGCGTATTTTGTGGGTGAAGCTTCAAGTGTACAGTTAAATATGTTTAAAATTCTGGCCTTTATTATTTTTTTTTGGGAGCTATCATTTTGGTTAAAATAACTCAAACTCAATGGTCTCTCTTTGCTTTTGGCAACACATAGTGATAGCTTTTGCCATTATTATATGCTTTTTCATGGGTGAGCTACCATTTTCGTTAAAATTGCTTTAACTTAATGGTCTCTTATATTTGCTTTTGGTAAAGCATAATGATAACTTTGACTGAGGCCATCACCTCTCTATGAGTACTGGGAGACATATTCTAAAGTAAATTTTCAGAGAAAATGCTAAGTGCTGTATCTTTTTAGCTTTTCTTCAGATTTGGTAACCATATATAGTTCTCACGGTCATTAGATAAATAGCTTTTCAATATACTCTTTGCTATTACACTGAAATTCATCATATACGACAAACATCTCCTATAACCTGAATATTTTTTCTTGCAAGTGGAGATTTTAAGGACCATTGTCTCGTCAATAAGAACCCTTGGACCTTATGCAATGTTTTATCTTGTTGCTGCTGTCTCTGAATTTTATGTTCCTCGGAAGAGCATGGTAATGGTTCAATATAATGAAATCATCATCCTTTTCTTGCATGGTAATGGTTCAATATAATGTATCTACTTTGACTTTTTAATGCTATATCTTTTTTTTTGGTTCAGGAGCTTGTGCCCCTAAAGAAATAGCCTGTGTTGAAGTTGGCCTGCATGTAGCACATGAAGCAGCCAAGAAGCAGAACAAGCTGCGAAGTCATGCATGTTGCAGTTGAAGGCAATGCTGCTGATTTAGTTTCTTCAAGTTGATATTTTGTAACCTAGTTTAATTAGAACTTAGTTGGTATTGTGCTTGATGTATTTTTTTTGTTGACATTTGAGCTGATAAATCAGCTTTACCAAGTGTGCAAGTTTTGTATATCAAGTTTCAATGTAATTAGTGGTAGTAGGTAATGTTTAGGTGACAAATCTACTTGTATTGACCAGCTTATGACTGGTATATGTATTGGAATTATGCCATCTTTCATTGTTAATGAAAATTCATCAAATTTCATCACAAAATACTCTCTCTTTTCTTGTTTTCATTTTTTCATATTTCAAGCTCAATTCTGCTTGTTTGCTCAGCAAGCATCGAGCCTTGAAGCTCAAGTTTTTGTTAAACTTCATTCATTTGTTTTTATAGTCCCAACAATTGGTATCTAGAGCTAAATTCTTAATGGACCTGTCATATTTCAAGCCTTAGAACCATGTCTTCATCCGAATTCTCTCCAGCTACACCACCAATCTTCAATGGAGAAGGCTACCATATATAGGTAGTAAAGATGAAAACCTACCTGCAAGCATTCAATTTGTGGGAGGTTGTCAACTCAAATGTTGAACCAACACCTCTAAGAGCCAATCTTACAGTGGTTCAGATTAGGCAGCATGCAGATGAAAGAACCAAAAGACACAAGGCCATATCATGTATCCAAAATAGTATGCCAAATGTGATCTTCACAAGAATTATGGCTTGTGAGTCACCAAAGCAGGCCTGGGATAGACTAAAGGAGGAGTTTCAAGGGACTGAAAGAACAAGGCTACAACAGCTACTGAATTTGAGAAGGGACTTTAAAAATTTAAAGATGAAGGAGGAAGAAACAGTAAAGCAATACTTAGACAGAATTATGGCTTTTGTGAATAGCATCAGACTACTTGGAGAATAGTTTAGTGAAGCAAAAATTGTAGAGAAGGTTATCTCAACTTTGCCTGAAAGGTATGAGGCTAAGATATCATCCCTTGAAAACTCGAGAGATCTTACCAGCGTGTTATTAACAGAGCTGATTAATGCTCTTTATGCTCAAGATCAAAGGAGAGCCAATAGACTGGAGGAGCATCAAGAAGGTGCCTTCCAAGCGAGGAACAAACCTGCCTCGAGCTCCTCCGCCTTCAAAGGGAAGAAAACCTAGAAAGACAAGCCTAGATCGGATGGTGCTAAAAGATGGTACCAACCTTGTAAACACTACAAAATGCTTGGTCATCCAGAGGCAAACTATTGGTTCAAGCTTGATGTACAGTACCAAGTCTGCAAAAAGATTGGCCATGTCGAGAAAGTGTACAGAAACAAAGGCAAGCTGAGACAAAACTAACCTCAGTAGCTTAGAGCTAAAGCTCAAGTAGCAGAAGAGGGAAGTGACTAAGAAGAGCAAGTTTTTGCAGTCTCTTGCTCAGGTGCAAAAGAAAAAGCCACAAAAGGTTGGCTGATAGACAGTGGTTGCACAAACCACATGACCCCTAATGTTGCCATCTTCAAGACTATGGACAAAAGCTTCAAAACAAGGGTGAAGGTTGGAAATGGGCACTTCATCAAAGTAGAAGGCAAAGGAAATGTGCTGATAGACACTCCTACAGGTAACAAACTTGTCTCAAATGTCCTATTTGTCCTTAAAATTGACAAAAATTTACTTAATATTGCTCAGTTGCTTGAGAAAGGATAATCAGTGGTGTTCAAAGGCAAGGAATGCCTAATTACTGATCTAAAAGTGGATTGAAACTCATGTCAGTGACCATGACTGAGAGAAGCTTTATTGTGGATTGGAACAAAAGTTCAAATAGTGCCTACACAGCTGCCTTAGATAAGTCTAAGCTGTGGCACAAAAGGCTTGGACATGCCAACTACAAGTTATTGATTTAGCTGACCAAAGAAGATTTAGTTGAAAACTTCTCCAAATCAGTTGAGAAAAAAGAGGTCTATGAAGTTTGGCAACTAGGAGAGCAAGCCAGACTGCCATTCTCTTCAAACAAAACCTAAAGAGTTTCTGAAAGGCTACAGCCGGTCCACATTGATGTTTGTGGCCCTATGAAGACACTGTCTTTGAATGGCAGTAGGTACTTTATCTTGTTCATTGATGATTACTCGAGGTATTGTTGGATTTACTTCCTAAAGCACAAGTCTGAAGTAGCCTCAGTATTCTAAAAGTTCAAAGTTGTAGCATAAACAGAAACAGGTTGCAAATTGAAGACTTTGAGGTCAGATAATGGGACTGAGTATGCCTTAGCCATGTTTCAGAGTTTTTGTGATGAAGCAGGTATAAAACATCAACTCACCAACACCTACACCTACACACCGCAATAGAATGGTGTTACTGAAAGGAAGAATAGAAGTCTGATGGATATGGCAAGATGTCTGTTGTTTGAGAGAAATTTACCCAAAACCTTATGGGCTGAGGTAGTTAACACTGCTGTATACCTTCAAAATAGGCTCCCAACCAAGGCGTTGATTCAGAAAACTCCATTCGAGGCCTAGTTTGGGTTCAAACCATCACTGGCTCACCTGAGGCTCTTTGGATGCATATGCTATGAACATGTTCCTACTATCAAGAGGGACAAGTTGGCCAAAAAGGCTCAACCTAGCATTCTGGTGGGCTATAACAGTGTCAAGAAGGGCGATAGGATATTGGATCCTTCATCTAACAAAGTCCATGTGAGCAGGGATGTTGTATTCGATGAGAAGTCAAGCTGGAACTAGGATAAGAATGAACCAAAGGTTGCTGCAAAAGACGTGGTGACAGATCAGATTGGTGCTCATCAAAATAAACCAAAATTGGACATTGATGATGAACCAGTTAGGGGAATAAGACTATTGGCTGAGATATAGGCTAGAGTAGAAGTAGCTACTGTTGAACCAAGTAGCTTTGAAGAAATTAAAGCTTAACAAGGATGGAAACAGGCTATGTTGATGAAATCAGCATGATTGAGAAGAATTAGACTTGGGAGCTAGTTCCAAGACTAGTCAACAGGAAGGTCATTAGAGTGAAGTGGGTGTTTTGAGCCAAGCATAATGCTGATGGAACCTTGAACATGTTGAAAGCAAGGCTAGTAGTAAAGGGATTTAGTCAAAAGTATGTATTGACTACTTCAAGACATTTGCACCAGTGCCTAGGCTTGACACAATAAGGCTGCTAGTTGCCTTGGTTTCACAGAAGTAATGGAAAATCCATCAGCTCGATGTAAAGTCAGCTTTCCTCAATGGTTTTCTTGAGGAGGAAATCTACGTTGAGCAGCCTGAAGGCTTCAAAGTAGCTGGCAAAGAAGATAGTGTCTACAAGCTAAAGAAAGCCTTGTATGGCTTGAAGTAAGCACCAAGAGCCTGGTATGGCAAAATCGACAGCTATCTAATCAATCTGGGATTCGAAAAAAGCATTAGTGAGCCAACCTTGTATGTCAAAAATGAAGGTGTTGAAACACAGCTCATTGTGTCCTTGTATATGAATGATCTACTAGTGACAGGAGGAGATTATGCAATGCTGGCTAATCTCAAAGGAAAAATGGAGCAAGTATTTAAGATGTTTGATTTGGGAAATATGTCCTACTTCCTTGGTATGGAAGTATCTCAAACTCAGAAAGGGATCTTCCTAAGTCAGGAGGCATTTACCTTGAAAGTTCTGAACAGATTCTCCATACTGAACTGCAAGGCAACAAGCACACCTATTTCTATTAGAGAGAAGCTATCGAGCCAAGGTGACTTTGAGCAAGTTAGTGAATCAACCTATAGGAGTTTGGTTAGATGTTTGCTATATCTAACTGCAACTAGACCAGACATCATGTTTGCTGTGAGTTTGCTATCTAGGTTCATGCATTGTTGTAATGCAAGTCATTTCTAAGCTGCCAAAAGAGTGCTCAGGTACATCAAAGGTACACTGAGTTATGGAATGATGTTCACCAAAGCTGAAAGCATGACATTACTTAGTTATGCTGATAGTGATTGGGCTGGATCGATAGATGACATGAAGAGCACCTCAAGTTATGTGTTTACATTCGGTTTAGCCATCTTTTGTTGGAGCCCAAAAAAGTAAAATGTTGTTGCTCAGTCAACTGCTGAAGCTAAACCGTTATTTATTCAGCAAATTAGTGAAGCACAAAAATGTGATAAAGAATTACAAGCTAAAAGAGTTCTTTGTGAACCTAATCCTAATTTAGAGTTTCAGATTGGATTTGATGACTGTTTGATGTTCCAAGATAGAATTTGTGTACTGAGAAATCCTGAGCTTATTTAAAAAATTCTAAAAGAGGCACACAGTGGTTGTTAGTATGTTCATCCGGGAAGTACTAAAATATACAACGATTTGAAACAGTTGTATTGGTGGCCTGGCATCAAATGAGATATCTTAGAATTTGTTTCGAAATGTTTAATCTGTCAGCAAGTCAAAGTTAAACATCAAGTACCTTCGACACTGCTATAGTCTGTGATGATACCTGAATGGAAATGGGATAGAGTGACTGTGGATTTTGTATCAGAATTACCTCTATCTCCGAAAAAGAAAGATGTTATATAGGTTGTTGTTAATAGATTGACGAAATTTGCGCATTTCATACCAGCACGTACTGACTTTTCGCTTGATAGGCTAGCTGAGTTGTATATCTCTGAAGTTGTTAGATTACACGAAGTACCAGTGTCAATTATTTTAGACAGAGATCCAAGGTTTACGTCGCGATTTTGGAAGAAATTGCAAGAAGCTTTAGGTGAAAAGCTGCACTTTGGTACCGCGTTCCATCCTCAAACTGACACTCAATCCGAGACAGTTATTTGAATTTTTGAAGATATGTTACATTGTTGTGTTTTAGAGTTTGAAGGCAATTGGGAGAAATACTTACCGTTGATTGAGTTTGTGTATAACAACAGTTTTCAATCGAGTATAAAGATGGCACTGTACGAAGCTTTATACGGTCGTAAATGCCAAACTCTGTTATACTGGACTGAGCTTAGTGAGAAAAAGATTCACAGGGTTAATTTGGTCAGAGAAACTGAAGAGAAAGTGAAAGTAATTCGTGACAGTCTGAAAGCATCTTCAGATCGACAGAAATCTTACGCAGATTTGAAACGTAAAGATATTGAGTTTTAGATTGAAGACAAAGTATTTTTGAAAGTGTCATCGTGGAAAAAGATACTTCAATTTGGCCAGAAAGGGAAATTGAGTCCGCGATTTATTGGACCGTAAGAGATTGTTGAGAGAATAGGGCCAGTAGCATATCGGCTAGCTTTACCATCAAAACTTGATAAGATTCATAACATATTTCATGAATCTATGCTACAATATATAATTTCTCTGACTAAGATTGAAATTCAACCTGATATGACATATAGCGAAGAACCGATCAGAATTCAGGCTCGTGAGATCAAATAATTAAGAAATAAAAGAATAGCTTTAGTTCTGTAGAAAAAGCACGGGATCGAAGAGGCCACTTAGGAACCCGAGGAAGCTATGAGAAAATAGTGCCCAAATTTATTCACTAGTAAGATTTTTGAAGACGAAAATCCCTAAGGAGGGAGAATTGTAACAGCTCGTTTTTAGTTAAATTAGAACAGTAGTTTTGGAACCACAAATTTGAGGTCAAAAAATTTGTTTTATTATTATTTAAGTGTTTACAGCATGATAGCATGATTGTGTAAAATTTTCGTGAAGAAATTTTATCATTTAAATGCTCAATTCGATAAAAATGACTAAATCGTGTAAAGCGCAAAAGTAGTGTTCTATTAGCTAAAGGTACTAAATGACTATGAAATTAAATAGTGGAAGTCCTTATATGGAAATTAGACCATTTGAGATGTGAGTGGACATTAATGGACATATTTCAAGTGATTCATTTATGTTTAATTAAAGGTTAATATAATAAATTAATAAATAAACTAAGTAAAATAAGGTCAAAACAATTTATCATCTTCCTTAGTCATTTGTTCACCAAAAATAAGAAGGAAGAACCTCTATTTTTGTGTTTCAAGGTTCAGCTAGCTATCATCTTGCATGTAAGTTTATTTTCATCCAGTTTTTAATGATTTTTATGTTTTTGTGATCGTTGCAACTAGGTCTAGCTAGCCTAGGGACTATTTTGCAAAATTTTTAAAGGTTTAAGGTTTTTCCATTGATGAATTCATGTGTATTTTGATATTTGATGATGGATTATGAATGTTTAATAATAGTTATACAAGTTTTGTTACGTGATTTTTAGTGAAAATGCAAAATAGGGATTAATTTGTGAAATGTGTAAGATGTGTAGTTAAAAGTGTGAATAATTGATAAATATGGGCTGTTAGGGACTTAATAGTAATTCGGCAAGCATGGGCTTAGAAGGAATTTCATGAATTTGTTATTTTATGAATTAAGGACTAATTTGCATAAATGATGAAATATTTGGGGCAAAAATGCAATTTTCCATATTATAAATTGTGGACTAAATTGAGTAAAAATATGAATGAATAAGTTGAATTTGATCACTTATAGATCAAGAAAGGAGGAATTCGGATTCAGATCTGAGAAAGAATAAGGTCTCGGACTAATCGACTCGTTACGTCATTTTAATGATCGAGGTAAGTTCGTATGTTAATAAGCATTATTATATTGTATTTTAAAAACTTTACTATTGAATTAAATTGTGAATACGATTGGATACGATCGACAAATATTCAGAAATGTGAAGTCCCATTTGAACCCTAGGAATAGATTAGGATACAAATATCATAACATTAAGGATTATCGTGATTATGTGATTAGGGTGCTGATCTCGTACGTTTTACCGGTGGCTGGGTATCCGGCATGTGTTGTGATACCAGACAGATTGTGTGAGCAGCACCGTGTAGCTACGTCTTGACTAACAGCTTGTGTGAGCAGACCCTGTAATAGCTCGAGAGTGAGCATATATGTGATATGAGATTGAGATAGCTTCGGCTATGTATGTGGCACTTAGGTGCAATGTGTTCCTAAGTATCCTTTAGTATTCTGAATGGTTCAATAGGTAAATCAGATAAATGAGTAAATACGAGGTGATTATGAGTTGGTATAAGTACATACACGAATTATATGAGCAATGAATCAAAAGGATTTGAGAATTTCATATCTATTCTTGTGAATAACAAGTAAAAAGGTTTGTGATTTGGTATGGTATATGTTATAAATTGATGTTCATTGAAGTTGTGTATATTTAGTATGTTTTATTTTATGCATATGAGCTTACTAATCTTTAAAGCTTACTTTATTTTATTTTTCATGTTTTATAGTGATTTCAAAGCTAGCTCGAATTCGGGGATCGTCAGAGACTTCATCATACTATCAATCTGCTACTTGGTACTTTTGAACTTATGTATATGGTTATACGGCATGAATAGGGATTTTAGTCATTTTGGTTATGTGTTATTGATGAATCTAGTCATTTGAAATGGCTTGTAAAGGTTAATGTTTTGGTTTGGTAAATAGCCATGAGAGTTGGCTTAATTTGGTTGTGTATTCATATGTGCATAAGGCTTTGATTATGTGGTTATTGATGGATATGTGATGCTTGTTGATAATTGGTAATTAGGGATATTAAATATGGAGGTACGGGATTTGGTATGATTGAATTATAGGTACAATAATGTATGTTTGAAATGTAACCATATTGGTAATTTAAGAATGTGATAATTTGGTATAAATTGAATGGCATATTGTGATATTGTGTCCATTGTAGTTGTTGGTATTGAAATGGTATGAATTATGTTTGAATGAGAATGTTTTGGTTGTCAATTTATGCTTTGTTTTGTGCCATTTGAGTTGGCCTAGGTATATGCAAAGTTAGGTAGCAAAATGGTTTAGTAAATAGCCTATTTTTGTCCACACGGGCAGAGACACAGACGTGTGTCTCAGCCGTGTATGATACACGATCAAGCGATACGGCCGTGTGTCCCCTGTAGCATTTAATAGATACAAGTCAGTGAGTTACATGGCCTAGACGCACGGGTGTGTGGTTGGCTGTGTGATACAAGTCAGAGAGTTACACGGGGTAGGACACAGGCTGGGACACGGCCATGTGCATTCATTTCGAATGTCCACACGAGCGTGTCTTGTGGCCGTGTGAGACACACGGTCTGTTCACACGGGCGTGTGTCCCTTGTTTTGAGAAAAATTCTTTAAATTTTCCAAAGTCATTATGAGTTATCGGTTTAGTCCCGAACCACTTCTATTGCATGTTTTAGGCCTCGTAGGCTTGTTTTAGGGACAATGTGATTGTATATAAATGATGTATGGTTATGAATGAAAAATGTATGAGAAATGAATGTCGAATTGTGTTATAAGTCTGGTAATGCCTCGTAACCCTATTCTGGCGACGAACACGGGTTAGGGGTGTTACAATATGTGGCAGCTGCAAGATCTGTCAACCAAGCCATTTGGCTAAGAAAAATTATGGCTGATTTGAATCAACACCAAAGAGAAGCAACTAATCTGTTGTTGCAATTGCAAAGAATCTAGTGTTTTATGGAAGAACAAAGCACTTCAAGATTAAGTTTCATTTCATTAAAGAGATGGAGCAAGCTCAAGAGGTGAGACTGATTCATTGCAGTTCAGAAGAACAACTTGCTAACATCTTGACAAATCCCCTTAATGTGTCAAGATTCATCAAATTAAGAAAGAAAATGGGAGCATGCAGTATGCAAGCCAAGGAGGAGGGTTGAAGTTGGCCTGCATGGAGCACATGAAGCAGCCAAGAAGCAGAACAAGCTGCTGAGTCATGCATGTTGCAGTTAAAGGCAATGCTACTGATTTAGTTACTTCAAGTTGATATTTTGTAACTTAGTTTAATTAGAACTCTGTTGGTAATGGACTTGATGTATTTTTTTGTTGTTGACATTTGAGCTGATAAATCAGCTTTACCAAGTGTGCAAGTTTTGTATATCAAGTTTCAATGTAATTAGTGGTAGTAGGTAATGTTTAGGTGACAAATCGGCTTGTATTGACCAGCTTATGACTGGTATATGTATTAGCATTATGCTATATTTCATTGTTAATGAAAATTCACCAAATTTCATCACAAAATACTCTCTCTTTTCTTGTTTTCATTTTTTCATATTTCAAGCCCGATTCTGTTTGTTTGCTCAGCAAGCATCGAGCCTCGAAGCTCAAGTTTCTGTTAAACTTCATTCATTTGTTTTCATAGTCCCAACAGCCTGCCATTGCCAAATATGGGTCTTTACCTGCAAAGAAAGAAAAACAAGCTAGCAATTCAGATTCTTTTGAGTCTAGTAGTGAGGAAGATTCATCCTCAAATGAAGTGAGTGTTACGCTCATGCTTGTAAAAGTTGCATGATTGCACGTGTTCTTTGATTGTTTATATTTCAATTTTTTCCCCAGGAACCCCTGCTAAGAATAAAATACTTGTAGTTGCTAAAAAGAGGTCTGTTCTTGCTGCTAAGACAAAGAAAGCAGATAGCAGTTCAGATTCTTTTGATGATGATGGCTCTGTTGAAGAAGAGGCAAGTATTGGGGCTAATTATGGACTGAATCAAAAATTTCTATACAATCTCCTGATATTTTATCTTCTATTGAATTTTGATATAGGAGCCTGCTGCAAAAACAAAGGTAGCAGTTGTTAAAAATGGCTCTGCATCTGTTAATAAAGGCAAGTCTTCTAGCAGTTTAGATTCTTCAGATGAAGATAGCAGCTTAGATGAAGATAGCAGCTTAGACGAAGATGAAGTATTTGATTGTTGAACGATCTTTGGTTTTTAATTTATCAATTTGACAGCCCTTCTGATGAAGAGGATGTGAGTGTCGGGATGCCACTAAAGTTACAAAAGAAAAAAAGTATCCATGGAATATTTATCAAAGCTTTCTAATCATGAGCTTTCAAAAAAAAAAAAAAAAACTTTCTACTTGTGCAAACATGTCTTGAAAGCCTGTGAAAATATGGGTTTATGATAGACCAAGATGTCCTTAAAAAACCTATAGTTTTATTGGTATTGAATATTATTATATTTGGTAATTGCAGTAATTTAATATATTCTTGTATAGGAACCTCAAAAGGTTGTTTTGCCAGTTCAACTTACAGACGCAACAAACAACTTTAATGTTGCTAATAAGGTCGGAGAAGGGCAATGGATTTCGTCTTTTGATCTATATCTGGCAAGTTCGATATCCTCGTATTGGCAAAACAACAATTCAACTTCAACAAATTAAGACAAATGTCGGAATATCTTAATTAAGAATCACATATTGCATGCTTTGAAGATGCATTTGTGAAACTTATAATCAGCCTAACATTTTGTTTACGGTGATATGCATCTTTTAATCTAAAGAATTATACCAATAGCAATGTTAAATAGGATCATAATACGAGACATTCTCAAATTTAATACAAGTTAATGACATCATGTAATTTTTTGTTAATTTAGGAACATTATGTTTCGATGTAAAATATCATTTTCAGGCTATTTATTACTTCTAACTTTTTGCTTTTTAGTTTAAAAGATAATTGAATTATTTGTTTCGCTAACGATATTGTAACATATTAAATATGTAGTTTAAAAATAATAAAGTAGGCTATATATTAATTTTCTAATATTATGTATTTTTATTTTTATTTTTATTAATTCATATCTTAATAATAATTATATTAAGAATGTTATTAAATTATACATTATTATTAAATTATATTTAATAATAATTATATTAAAATATGATTAAATTATTTATTTTTATTTTTATTAAATTATATTTAATTATAATCCTATTAAAATTTAATAATAATAACAATAATCATCTATCTAAAAACTTTCTGCTTAAGAGTACTCTAATCATTTCACATTTTTCCCTTATGCTATTATAACATCATTTCATTCAACCAAACACAGAATATTATTACAGTTCTATAATATTCCATTCAACCAAACAATTGAATTATTGATTGTAATTCTATTTTATTACAACTATATTCCATTATAGCGAACTAATACTCCCAAAATAGTAGTATTCACTGTATTGGAATTTTGGGGTGTTATACCAACCTAATCCAAATGTATATTAAATTAATTTTTAAAAAACCATAAAATAGAAATTAAACCAATTGAACTCTTCAATGTTAAATTTAAGTTAGTTATATTGGTTTAGCCAGTTCAGTTATAGTTGGAGGTTGATTGATAACATCGATTATTACAAACAGAAATGATTGACTTAATTGATTGCACCCCTATCTATGGTAAACCAAGAATAGAAAAAATGAGATTAATTGCAGCTAGAGGTGTTGAAGAGTTGGACAGAGCTAAATAGAGGGCAGGTTTGAAAAATTCCAAGCTTGAACTTAAGCCCAACCTCGTCCAAATTACTTTTTTTATTGTTCCAAAATAATAAAAATAATTTTATTTGTATTTAAGTATGAAATATATAAATATCAATATAATTTTTTTTTTGTTTTATAATTAGTTTTAAACAATAAAATAGGACAAGGTAGAAAAATATAAACTCAAACCCAACCAATGAGATAGTCTTGCTGATAGTGCTGCAGCTGCTCGAGATCATCTTGGCAATGTAGTTGAAGAGCCAACGCCCTAATACGAGAGCTGCTTGGTGGTTTTGTTTTCATATTCTTTTGCTCGCGTACTACTGGTACCTGAGTACCGTTCTCATTATGATTAAAAAAAAACCGCTTTTCCTGTTTCTGTTCAGAAATGAAATAACCAGACTATTTTGCCATAGCATAATTAGTTAATCTTAATTTTTTACTGAACGGAGGTCCAAAGCATTTTATCAACAAACCCAAAACGCCAGTTCTCGTGTTCGTGTGTTTTAACTCGTAAACCAACCCACCCTGGTTGGGAAACCAGTTCTTTTCGAACAGATTTTAATTTCTCACGTTCTTATACGCATCAGCATATTGTCATCTTTATTGATTTAATAAATTTGTAGAGAAATCAAATCCTCTTGCAAGGGAAAATGATTTAACTGTTGAAAATAAAAATGCAAGGGGCATGTATTTTTTAGAAAAAGAAGAAAGAGAGGTAAAGCCAGTAAAGGTGGGAGACTAAAACTTCTTCGCTACTTCACTCAAATACAAGGCTCAAACAAATGTGGCCAAGGTTTCGCAGTATACAAACTGTGACCAAACCAAATAACAGTTGAAAACTACAAATGAAATAAACTGCATTTGAGCACCTCCGATCATGTTTTCCCGAGGGACACCATCTTTTTTTCTCCTAGCCCTGATCAATCCATATACCATTATCAGTCGGACAAGATTTAATAGTTTTTTACAACACAAAAATGCTGCCTACTCGTGAATACCTGAAAATATGTGGGGATCAAACCATTTGTTGTTCATGGCAGATTGCGGTTTACACCAAAACAAAATAACATACCTACCCTCAATTTCTTCCTCCCTACTCATAACCACCAATGCCACTTAGACGTCCATGAAAGTTTCCCCCACCACGCCTTGAGTGTGTCTGACCCCTCTCCTTGTACCTTGCACCAGTGCCGTGAGATCCCTCTCTTCCTCCTTCAGGATTATTTGCTCTACTATTATTGTTCATATTTTGGGGTCCAACTGGCTGGTACTCGTAATGTGAACTGTGCCTCTGCCTCTCACGATTTGCTAGTGGGTTATGCTGCTTCATTTCTTGACCAGATGAGCCCCAATCACCACGAGATTCATGCCCTCTGCCATATCGGTTAGTTTGGTTTCCATTTTTGCGGAACCCTGAGATTGACCGCTGCTCATTTCTAGTATCCATATTCGATGGAGGCGCCTCGACTGGAAGACCAGGACCTTGGTTAGGGGAGTGTGTGCGTCCTTTATGTGAAGTTACATTCCTTTCCCTCTTGGACTCATGATGCCCAACATTATGTGCCTCTTCAACACCTTTTTCGGAGACATAATGATCTTTAGGAGGCAGAGTCACACCTTTACTGGTTTGTTTTTCTGGTTGAGATGGATGCGACACCTTAGCCTGAGGAGCAGAATCCTTTTTGTTTGTCCTACTAATGTCAGCACCAACATTTTGATCACTATCAGGCCTGCTTCCTCTTTGATTGATGGGTGAAGATTTGGGTTGCCAATGAGATGCCGATCGGTCCCCACCACCACGATTCTCTTTTGAAGCAGCAGGTGAATCTAATTGAGCCATCTCAGGGGCTGAAGATTGTGGGTTAAGTTTATCAGCTTCACCATTATTAGTTTTCTTGTGATCAGAATTATAGTTGTTTCCCCCACCCTTCTGTCCCTTGAATGGATGTCGCTTTCCTCTGCCTGTCATCCCCTGATATCTTGAAACAGGTACAGGTGGTACAGTAGAATCAGGATTTTCAGCCATGTTCCAACCATCAGAAGTATTCCATTCATCATACTTGGGCTGCTCTTTCACTAGGCTGAAATCAGGTTTCTGGGGTTGCTTCTGCTCAGTTGATTTCTGGGCATTTTTACTTGGAGTGGAATAATGTCTATCTTGCAAGCCTTGCAAAGTTGCCTCAGCTGAGGCCCGTTGCCGCCAAGATCCATGTCCTCTTCCCTGCCTACCATCATTCCTTGACTCTGTAGGGTTCCCCACTGTCCTGGTGGCTGTTCCTGAATGTTGAGAACATTCAATTCCATAGGATCCAGAATCTGCTCTTCCCACGATCTCGTCTGCTGCATTCGGATCATCTGAATGAGCTACTGGTTGCTGAGAAATTACTTGCTGAGCCATTTCTTTTGCAACGGGCTTTGGGATGTATCTCTCTATTTCGGCCCTCTTATTTCTTGGATTGTTCTGCACTTGATCATCATTCTTTGTCTGTGAGGCAACATTCTCAACTGCCGACTTATGGCTAACCTCTTCAGTAACCTCAACTTTGACATGTGATCGCACAGGTGCCCAGACAACAGCATCACCATGGACTGCAGATTTATAAGCCTGTGGATTTCGTGGCATCCTGCGAGAATGCTGTGATTTCCACTGGTTATTCAATTGATCATAGGCTTCTTCATTAGGAAAAGCTACATCCTGCTCTGAAGACTGATTTCCATCCTTTGATTCAGTCAGAGACTGAAATGAGTGAGGATCCAACTTAGATTCAGAATACTTTGGCTTCGAACTCTCAACAAAACTTGTATGATTTGTTTCTTTTGAAATCCCAGACCATAAAGGAACCGTAGATGATGCCTCCTCCACTTTGTGTTTGCTCTTGCCACTCCGGCTATTTTTCTTTTTCTGGTGCATTGTGGACTCATTCACAACATATTGTGTAGAAATTGACTCGGCGATTGAGTCAGTTTCATTTGCAACAACCTCAGCAGATGGACCCGCATCAACTACTGCATCTGTACGGATATTCGGCAATTCAGTTGTACCTGTAGAAATATACTTCTCACTGGAACTCTTATCCAATGAGTTAGGATCCTTTTTCCAATAGCCCATATGCTTCTGCTTTGAAGTGCTACCATCGCTAGCTTGTGGGTGATTATGGAGAGAAGCATCAGCATTATTAACTCTCTGTTGCAAGGGCAAAGAACAGTTATGAACTTCTGTAGTTGCCTTATGAGCAATCTTTGTTGACACTGAAGGTTGTTGATTGGACAAAACATTTGGCTTTTCAAGTTCCACAGTGCTGCTTTGACCAACATCTGCAACTACAATTGGGCTAGAAACCAAGGATGTTATTTCAGATCTGCTAGAGGGAATTTCATCAGCAAGCATTCTGGATTCTTCCTGCTTGCTCTGGACAGCAATATCTGGGACAGATTCCAACTTCGGAGTAAAACCTTCAGCTGTTTGTGTACGCCTGTTCAACTCTTCCAGTTTAGCCAGAGCCTTAGCCTTCTGGTCTCTAGCCCGCTCTTCCTCCTCTTTTTGACGTTGTTTGGCACGCTGCTTAGCAAGTTCCCTCATCATGGCACGCTGAAGAAATTGTCAAATATATTTGTACATTAAATTTAGGTTAAAAACAACAAGGCAAATAATATGAAGAAAATTACCTGCGCTTCGCTATCACTTGGATCATACACAGGTGGCATCAACTCACCCTCATCTCTTGCTTGGGGATATGATCCAGACTTGTCTGAAGCTTCTAATGATACGTAGTCTTGCATATTTGATTCAGAAGGATTTTCAAAATGTGCAGCAGACTTTACATTTGAGGAATCTATAAATGGAGTTTTCTTTCTCCATCCATCAACATCTTCAGAATTGAATCTTCCCCTGCCTCGATGATCAGTCCTACCATGCCCACTATGGGTAGATCTCCTGTAAATGTGCATCTAAGTAAGAACCACAAACAAATTATCAAATAAAAGCAGCTAGAAAGACAAGCAACCTGTTCATGTCAGCTCCACCAGCAGCTGGCAAATCCAGTCTCTTATCTCCAGCTGAAACACCTACTTCATTAGAGGTAGGTCCAGTCATTCCAGAAGCAAGCGCTCTATCATGAAATACAGCCCGAGACCCAGTAGAAACTTCATTTGCAAAATGCTTCGCCTTTGCATTAACTACTTGTGATTTATTTTTCAGCTCCTCCATTCTGCAAACAGACTCATAATGCCCATCAGAGGCCCGAGACTTTGCATTTAAACTCTCTATTTTCTGGATCAGGCTGGAATCTTTTGCAGCACCAGGGTCTTCTGGATGCTCCATTTTCTTCACTGAAATGTCGCCATATGCCCTAGCCTTTTTTACACCTTCAGATGACTTTACTTTGGCATGGTGATCAGAAATCTGTGTGGAAGTTTCTTCAACAACTGTCCTCATATTCACTTCTTCCTCCTTCCGCTGATCTGCTTTCCAGTCATTTTCCCATGACGATGTTCTCTTTAGATCACCCTTCTCTAATACACTGGTCACATTATCCTCTGACCCGTGTTCTTCATCCTTTCCTTCCCAGCCTTCATGCTGCTTAAGAAGAACCTTGTATGGTCCTCGGTTATCATTTGGATGGCCAGATTCAAAATGCTCTGCAACCAATGCTTTTCCAGGAGGACCAAAGCCACTGGGCCGAGCATGGGAACCACCAGGATCTGGAGCATTTTGACCTGGATGCCGGTTATAAGCAGGACCAGCAGGCATCCCCATAAATGGAATTTCTCGCTCATTTAAATTACAATAGCCCATGGGAGGACCATAGTAGCCCTCATAGGCCACTGGACCAGGGTAAAATGCAGGTCTAATTGGCATACCTGGGCGGACAAAAGCATCAGGCATAGGGCCTCTATACATATCTCCATTTTTTGGATGAGGTCCCCTTGGCCCTGCTCCTGGAGGAGGAACTGGTCGTGGATTTCCATGAGCACTACCAGGAATCTGAGGTCGATAGTAAGGAAATGGCTCCAAAGGGAAGCCCCCAGGAGGAACTGGTGGTCCATATGGAGGACCTGCAGGAGGTCCTCTATACCAGACACCACCTGGATGATTGTTAATTGGTGGACCATGCCAAGCATCATAATGCTGGGGGGGAATAGCATTATTAGGGTATGGATGGGGTCCTCGGGGATCTGTATGCCACTTCTCCATGCTAGGCCGGACTCCATCTTCACTACATGGAGGATTATCTCTTCTCCAAAAATTTGCAGCTCCACTCTTTTGATTTTCGTTCCCAGAGATATCAACTGGAAAAAGAACACACATAAACAACTTAATCATATCAGAGTGTTAAAATCCAATATAACAAAAGTTGATGTGAAACAAAAATGATGCAAACAGAAAGTTGCACACAAACCAACAGAAGTCCCAATTTTCTCTTTAATTGGTGCAACTCCAGAGGATGAACCAGGGCGACCTTGAGAACCATGCTCTGCAATTAAAGTTAATCATTGAGAAGGAATGGAAAAGAATGGCCCACTCAAGGACATAAATCCATTAATTATTCTGTGACTATCCTACTTTACTAAAGCAAAGTAGAAAACACACAACAATAACAGATATCATTATCAGCCTGGAGATGAAGCTTCACATGCCAATCCAAGAAACTCCCCCTATCAACATTGAAAATACATATTCCAGTATGGCTATTCAGCAATAAAAGATTTCATCAGAAAATGGAGCTTTCAATATTGAACTTCATGCCATACAAGTGATTAAGCTACAAATATTTAAACTAAAAGTTAAATATTTGGTGGAGCAAGCTTCCTTTTTTTTTTTTTGGGGGGGGGGGGGGGGGGGGGAGGGGATAAGTGGACAGCAAGTTTTCTCATGGAGAAAAAGTTCATTTGAGAACACATACTCAGGTAAAGTTTTGACAGAAGATGAAACTTTAAACCACAAGGATAAATATACAACCAAGAAAAAAAAGAACCTTGCAACTCTGCATTCTTTCCAGAGGTATCCTTTTCAGACCCAAGAGTAGGGAAGTCTCCAGAAGTGAGAGAAAACCCATCATTCTTGGAAGATGCCATTCCCTGAAAAGTAAAATGGTAACTGCAACATTTAGACATAAAAGAGCAAATTGCAACAGACTGGATATGTGAAGCATAAAACAGATCAAATTAGCCAAACCATAAAACATTAAAACATCTCACCCTTCACCACCTCAAAACTACTTAACTCATAAACCGCATTGTATATAATAATAAGAATTAAAGTTAAGTTCAACCAAGCTGTATAAACCATTACCGAATAACAAATGATCAGAAAGTAACCTTGAGTCTTAACATCACAAACATAGTAATTACAATAAGCTTGAAACTATAACTGAAACAAATACTTCATATCAATAAGAAAAAGTTTATAATATAAGCACTTTGCGATTAATATCAACTTTGACCAATGAACACATTGCCTAGATGACCATACCAATTTTTCTGCTGTCCCAGATCCACCCCATGCCCCCGAATATTCTGGCACAGCTTCAGCAAACCGTGATAATTGAGAACTACCAGGTCTTGTTTCAGCACTTCGAGGACGCAAAGAAGCAAGTGATGTCTGATTTGAAGCCACTGGTCCAGAAGATGATGACGGTCTAGAATCAGAACCACGTGCATTAGCAGGTTCATGTGCTCTGTCACTACCTGCTGTAGAAGGTCGTGTGCCACTGCCACCAGATGAAGGGCGAGCACTTAGATGGCTAGGTGAACTGCCACCACCATCAGTATTTGGAGACAATGTCGAGGAGCCCCATGCATTTGATGAAGACGAGGATTTACTGCCCCAACTAAGGGTGCCCCTATATGTATAGAACAGTTCAAGCTACTGATAAGTATTTCTACCATTCAAAAAATGATCCCTATTTCACAGAAATCACAATACGCAGTGGAATTTAAAAATATATATAAAGACATTTAGACATGGTATTACTTACTTGGGAACAATTTCCACATTAGGATCCAGGCCATGATTTTCTAACCTTGAAGCAACAGAGAAAGAATAGTTTAAAATGAAGAACCCAAGGGCCTTGTTTATTTAACCTTGAAAAAGCAAAGAAAGACCGTGCACTATGGGAAAATAGAGTACCTTTGACTAGGTAAGTTTATAGGTTTTGGAACAGCAACTTTTCCCAAAACAGTCATGCCACTTCGCCTTGCAGAAGCCCATCTGCAGAAAAATTAGCATCTTAAATAAAAAGCAATTTACATTGCAGCATGCTAAGAACCATCCATTAGGGTTAACAATACGGGAGAAAGAAATGGCAAGACAGCAGAGCAACAAGGGCTGATAATGCCAACAAACTAGGTGCAACACTTACTTCAGGAAAAGGGAGGGCCACAGGCAGCCCGCTCTAATATTCACTTAAGCTACTAGAAAGAAAAGGGAGGATACCCACATAAAAATTTTCTGTTATCATTCTAAACATCAGTGTGATCAAGGTGTGCACCTAGGTGCTGCAAGTAGAACAAAACAGCAAAAGCACCTCAAACCATTCCAGGCACATTGATTAAGTGCACACACCTAGTGAATCTAGGCACAAGTTTTTGAAAGACAAGATTGAAAAAAAATCTAACTGAAGTTTATCTTCAATTTCTTTTATTTCAAACTTGGTTCATTAGATGTACCTTTATTATTAATAAGGAGAATCAAAATATCTACTCAATATTTGACTATTCAGCAATAGACATGGAAGCATAAGTAAATCATGCATATTGTCCAGCAAAAGAAAATAAAATTTTGCTTTTTTAGTAGATAATTGGACCACTCTTTAGAGTTTATCATCATAAATATATATTGTAAGCTTGCTTTATTTACATATACACAAACACACAGAGAACACGCACATAAATATTGCGCCTTCAATAAATGAGCACCTTTTTTTGGTATATTGTGCGTCAAGCAATACAAAGTTCTAGCACCTAATGAATCCTTGTCCTTGACAGGACTGCTAAAAATCATTTCAAGAAAATAACACTGTTCTCCAATCTTGAATGAAAGCATTAATTCTTAAGAATATCCTCTCAGATATTTTTTCTCCACAAACTTATATAATTCACAATTTAAAACACAGAAATATAAAAGATAACAGCAAAGATGGAGGAAAGCTTAAGTTAGCATTCTAATAAAGGATAATAATCATTAAAGTTTCATCATCCTCTTTAATTCCTATGGCCTAAGGTCAATTGCATATAATTCAAAGAGTTAGATTTAAAACATTTTTAATCAGTTAGGCCAGGACTCTTTCCTAATTTGCACATGAAACAATTCTTAGGTAACATACATCATTGTAGCAGTTTCTATCAATATACCAACACCTAATGCCAAGTAGGAGAGCATACATTCAAATTTAAAAAGGAAGCCTTACCGTTAATCAGACAAGTATCTCAGCAAAGGAAATTGATTTCTAAAAACAAATTACCTCCGTTCTCCAGATAGAGTACTTGATGTCATGGTTCAGATTTTGTTGCAAGGTCATTCAAACAGATTGATCAACATCTGAAAAGAAGTAAATTCCATCAGGTTGACACTTTGCAACGTCTAACAAATTCCAAAAAAAAAAAACACTATAATGTTGTAATCAAAAAGAATAATCTGCATGGAATATTCAACAATTAGATAATATTAGTATGTACATCTTGGCACAAAGACACCAATCCCTTGAAATCCAGTTCTTTATAGGTCACGATCCACAAAGCACCCATACATCATATATGAATGATAGCACATAAAAATAGATTAATCAACACTCATGCTACGTTTAGGAGTGTTATTTTTTCCACATATTTTATACATGAGTTGGCAAAAATAGTTTCAATTGATAATTTTTAGCCACTGACATAACTTGTTTGTGATAAAGAGGAGAATTTTTTTTTTTTGTTTATTTTTAATAGGTCTTATTTTTCACAGGAGTTTTACTTATCTTTCTAATTTCAAGTTCAAATTTGCACTAATTATTCTTTATTTTATGTCTAAATGTTTTAACACATATGTATTTAATAAGCATTTTCCTCATGTTATTACACTAGTAACCAAACGTGTAGTTAATGAGGTATTTGAACGCTGAAGCAAGGATTATCAAAAAAGAAAAACAGAGAACCCTATGTGGGTCAAGATATATAACATTTAACTGATGAACACTAAAGTGGGGGATGGGAGAAAAAAAATCCTAAAAGTAAAGTAATATTGTGGTTAGTGACAGAATGTAAAAGTTTTTCACACTTGCTACTTACCATTGATGATAATAGAACAATTATTTGCAATGCTTTTAAATCATTAACAACATAAATACTTAATTTTATCTCATAAAATTTAGGCTTCATAGTCCTTCAGAAAATAGAAAAGAATCTTATTTTTTATTTAAATGCTCACATCTAACTAGCTAGAAAGATTCAGAAAAATGTTAACTTCAGTTTTTCTTTTTTTTTTATAAAAACTTATCATATAATATTGATGCTTAAAGGTTTGAATAAAGAATTTTACAATATCATAATACTCTGGTATATAGATTAAGAACTTTGGGTATTAAAAGAAGTACATAAAAAAGAAGAAAGAGGACATGATTTTGGAACATCATAAATATGGTGGAAGCAATAAACTGAATGCACCCAGTAGGTTAGCATAAGACTCCTACTTTGTTATCTTTACGGCCTTCACAATTATCCATACCAATAAATATAATTTTACATAGGAATACTAGTAACCAAGCTGAATCTCCTTTTATCTGCTTGCAAACCACCAAATCAAAGTGAATGTAATTTATCATATAACATTGATGCTTAAAGGTTTGTGTAAAGAAGTTTACAATATCATAATACTCTGGTATATAGATTAAGAACTTTGGGTGTTAAAAGAAGTATAAAAAAAAAGATGACATGATTTTGGAACATCATAAATATGGTGGAAGCAATAAACCAAATGCACCCAGTAGGCTAGCATAAGACTCCTACTTCGTTATCTTTACGGCCTTCACAATTATCCATACCAATAAACATAATTTTACATAGGAATACTAGTAACCAAGCTGAATCTCCTTTTATCTGCTTGCAACACCAAATCAAAGTGAATGTAATTTATCATTTATCACTATTCTTCTCCCAAACTTACCACAAAATTTACATACAGAGGACCTAAGCATGCATTTCAGCCTTCTCATATGTTAACTTCTATAACCTACATACGAACTTTATAAATCCTATATGTAGTAATGAACAAAAACCAACCAAGCTAGGTCTACTGGCAGTACTAGTACTCACAAGAAACCAAATTTAAAAACTTAGCAAAAAGATTCTCAAAAATCTCAAGATTTACGGCCAAGCAAACACTTCAAACCTAAAGATTGATGATCATAAAACCAAATCATAATCTTTGACTCTAAGAACCCGCGGCAAATATGTTATTCTTCATAGTTTATCCTAATTATCTTCAATGGGCATTTCCAACATTTTAACTCAGCATGTGAACTACAATATTCTCATGTAAAACCACCAAAGCAAATAATCTTTCACCAAACAAAAAAGGAGAATTTGTTGGTTTTGCATCTATCTTCACCCTAAACACTGCTCCATCAGTAAAAACTCAAAAGAAACCAAACATCCAACAAATTCGAAGTATCAGTTGAGAAAGTAAATACACTTCCAAAAGAGACTTATTATTGAGTCCACGTCCAGTAGCTTCCCATTTTCTTCACTTTTAGAACATAACTCTACTCAAAATTACCCTTGTCAAGTTTCAAAATTCATCCCTGCCCACAGTAGTTAGTAAACCCTGATTTCTCAACACTATACCTGTCACATAAACATCTTCACTGACATCGCTAGTAGCTATGTCTGCAACAAACCTTTAATTTCCTTTCCTACTCTCCCTATTATCAGAAAAGTTCTTCACTGCATTTTATTATACCCGAAAATTAAATAGGTAAACAAAAAGAAAATAGAACAACCACATGCAATAAAGTATCACTATTTGACGTAGAAAGCTAAACAAATTATTTAAAGCCTAAACACAAGTTAAACCCAACAAAAGAGGCTTCCAGTTATTTTAGTTCCCCAGAAGATCAAATCACGGCCCCAACAAAAATAAACTTAAATCAGATACCGCATAATTATGGAAACCGTAGGTTTTGTATATTATTAGAACCATTTCCTTTCTTGTCGAATGATTGTTTCTAAGGAAACAAGCAAACTCTAGATTGTAAACAAAATATAGAATCGAAAAAGATGAGAAAATACAAGGAACCACTTGCCAGAGATAAGATGGGAAACGGGGGGGTCGTCCCTTAACGAAACCCTAGAGAGAGAGAAAACAGAAATAGCCTTGTCCTTAATTTAAAATTAAAAAACAATAATAAGATAGAAAGAGAGAGATATCGAAACCTAAGGGTTTCGTGAGATCGCGAGATGAGAAAAAAATTTATCGGAAAATATGGAGGAGATCGACGAGGCTGTGAAAGCCACAGATGGGGTTCAGATCGGAAGAAAATGAAAAAAAAAAAGAATAAAAGAGAGAGCGAGAGCGAGAGCGAGAGCGAGAGCGAGAGAGAGAGAGAGAGAGAGAGAGAGAGAAAACAAAGGAAGTTGGGGATTGTAATTTGGACGAGTACCTCCCGTTTTTAATATCGATTCAGGAACTTTTTTTTTTTAACCTGAGAAAATTTTTAAGAAAAATCTTATGAAATTTGTTTTAAGGGTGATGTAAAAAATATAAGGATACAATTTGCTCCAAGTACCTATATTTTTTTTACATTTAGAATTTAGTTCCTTATTTTTATTTCAAAGAATTCAATTAGGTGACAATTCATATTACGGATTCAAATATCCAACTAGTTACTATGAATTTAGAAGATGCAATAGACCTCCATTATCTGAACTCACATTCTTATAATTGCAAATTTGGGTATTCGATACAAATCAACTAGTTGAAAAATAAATAATTGAAATTAAATATAATAATTAATAGTGAAATTAAATATAATAATTAATAATGAAATTAAATATAATAATTTTTTATTAGAAAAAGATATCTTATTTAACATTTTATTATATTAAATTCTATATAGCTTCTCTTAAATTATATTATTTTGTTTCCGCAAATCTAATCAAACAATGAGATGAGATCATCAAAATTTTTAAATATGTGTTTATCATTTTTGTTATTTGATTAATTGATTATTTTAAACAAATAATAATAATTTTTTATATAATTACAATTAAAAGCTATAATACAAATATATTTTATAATATGAGATATAATTTTATTTAATAAATATCATATTACAAAAAAAAAAAAGCAGAATGCATACTCATTTAACTACATGCATGTAATTTTAGTCTTATTTATGCATGTAGTTTTAGTTTTACAAGTGATTTTAGGGATGATTTTGTTGTTTTCTTCTCTAGACTGGTGAATGTTTGATTCTTTTGTCGATTTTTGCTTGCCGCTTTGGACTATCTGAGGCTGATTTCATTATCGTATTTAAGTACTTGCAATCACTCCAGATATGTCGTGTTTGAGTTGTGACAAACCAATTGTCAACGTGTCATAATGTTCTATTGATGTTAAGGCTAAAGTCTTTGTTGTGTTAATGGAGCTTGTCATTCACCATATAACACCCCTTACCCGTATTCAACGCTGGAACAGGGTACGAGGCATTACTGGAACATAAACACAAGCAATCGTACAAAATCGAGACATAAATTTTGCATCCAAATTAAAACTTTCGATCAAGTCATACAAGCTTGCACATCCATGAAATGCATCATCATGAACATATAATTTGATCAATATTAGCCAACATCAATGGCCTTATACAAAATGAATTATCAAATAACATAGGACAACATTTTAGGCCAAATCAATTATGACACAGAACAAAACAGCCAAGCCTTCTATACATGCCATAATTTAAAATATTGCTTTCAAAATACCAAAAGAGTGTTGATAGTGTGGATGGATCTCTGACGATCTCCGAGTCCTGAGCTAGCTTGGTGACACTATAAGATAAGGGAAAGAAAATGGATAAGCATATAGCTTAGTAAGTTAATATGTAAATAATAAACAATTTATTAACTTGCTTTTATTAAACTTCACAATATATTCTCAAGATAATACAATCATAATTGCACATAGTTTCACTATTTACTCATGTTTATATCAAGCTGTTTACTCGAGTCCTAGTCACTAAATTATTTATGTCTTGAGTTACGGAACTCCAAATTAAGATCTACAAATTTTTCTTGAAACTAGACTCACATATCTTCTTACCATAAAATTTTCAAAATTTTTGGTTTAGCCAATAAGTACAGTTTATTCATTAAAGTCACCCCTATTTCGTTGTCCGATAGTTCCGACCCTTCTTCACTAAAAATTAATTATCTCCTCGTACAGGATCCAGATGATGTTCCCATTTATTTCTTTTGAAAATATACTCATTAATTATTTTAAGCATATAAATTATAACCCATAATTTTTTTGTACAATTTTTAATGATTTTTCAAAGTCAGAACAGGGGATTCCGAAATCATTCTAACTCTGTCTCACAAGAATTCAAATATCTCATAATATGAAATTCTTTTGCTTATACCGTTCCTTTTATATGAAAATAGACTCAATAAGCTTTAATTTCATAACTTATTCAACCTCTAATTCAATTTCAACCATTTTTGGTGATTTTTCAAAATGAATCCAAATTGTTTTATTGCTAATTTTACTCTTTCATGTTTCCTTTGTATTAATTCTCATTTACACACATATAACACTAAAGTATATCTATAGTTACCCATTCCAATTACTAGGCGTTATCAAATATTTACAAGTCTTCATTGTAACATTTACTCCATATCAACCTTACCAAAGTTCGATCACATATCGAGCACATTGCTCATGAATATATATATACACACATGTACCTGCAGTTGTTCATCACATAATTACATTCAATTACACTTAGTTATTTTTCCCGTTGAACACATCAGAATATTAATAGATACATTGGAAGTTTGTACATAAATGCCACACTTGTAGCCAAAGCTACTTCACATCGCTTTTCACATAGAGGCTCGTTCTCAAGCAATTTACTTTCACGGGCCTGCTCACACAAGCTGTCAGTCATTCGTTGCTACTCAGTGCTGCTCACGCAAGCTGTCAGGTATCCTCAACACATGTCGATATACCTAGCCACTGGTAGAACTTAAGATTAGCACTCGGATTCACTTAGTCACAATTTCACATAGATTTCACATAGGTCCCTAGTGACATGTCACTTGTATCCTATTCTATTCCTAAGGTTCAACCGGGAAATTTCTCACATTTCGATACTTTGTCAATTTCATTCAATATTCTGCCACATCTCATAAAATATATCAAAACATAAAAACGTAAGTAAAAACGATCCATTATTTACATACAAACTTACCTCGGTAGCACAATCGGTGAAAAGGACTTATTCGTCAATTTCTCATTTTTCCCTCGTTCTAGTTCCAAACCTCATTTTCCTTGATCTATAATATCACATTTAATTTATTTATTAGTCACATTATTCAATGTGACCCAAAAATCATATTATGGAAAATTTATGTTTTTGCCCCTAAAGTTTCACATATTTATAATTTTGCCCCTAGGCTCGTAAAATGATTTTCATTCAATTTCTTTGTACTTTAGGCCTAACCGAACCATTTTCATAACTATAACAGCCCACAATTTCCATTAAAACACACTTTTATGACACATTTTAATTAGTCCTTTTAGGCATTTTCACCGAAAATCACTTAGTAAAAGTCGTTCCTCTAACCATAAACATGCATTTTCTACCATTAAACACAAAAATACACACAAATTTATCATGGGTCAAAACCCTAGACTTTAACCATATCTCAAATTAGAGGTAGAAATAGATAGATCTTGTTACAAGGATTTCAAAAATGTAAAAATCATTAAAAACGAGGTTAGAACGGACTTACAATCGAGCTTGGAAGCTTGAAAACCCTATCCATGGTTTTCCCTTGTGAAATTAGGCCATGGGGTTAAAGATGGACAAAAATTGGCTTTTAATTTTGTTTATTTAATCATTTAATCACTAAATGACCAAAATGCCCCTAATTTAAAAATATTCTATTTTAGCTATTTAATGTCCATTTTTGTCCAAAAAATTAACCAATGGTCTAATTACTATTTAAGGACCTCCAATTTAAAATTTCATAACAATTGGACACCTCTAACATGTAGAACTCAAGTTTTGCACTTTTTACAATTTAGTCCTTTTGACTAAATTGAGTGCCCAAACGTCGAAATTTTCAAACGAAATTTTCAATAAATCATTCCGTGAAATTTTAGGCCATAAAAATATAATAAAAATAAATTTTTCCTTGTCGGATTTGTGGTCTCGAAACCACTGTTCTGACTGGGCCCAAGTCTAGGCTGTTACACACCATCTACGACGAGTGTTTGCTGTTTTTTTTCTCTCTAAATTGTATGGTTTCATTCATTGAATGAATTAATTAATTTACCTTTTAAAAAAACTACATATAATATTTCGATTATTATATATAAGAAAATTATAAATGTATAATAATTATTATACAATTATGGAATTATATGCACTCTGTTATTAATGACATACAACCTGAAGTTTAAACTTGTAACTAATTTTATAGTAGATTATAATATACACAATCAATATTATATAATTAAGATAGATTATTAATGATATGCATCACTATATATAATTATGTTCTATGTTATTATAATATATGTTTTATATTAATAATATGCACGCTTAAACCCTAAACTTGTAAGTAAAATAAATTACATACAAATAATATATATAATTAAGGTAAATTATTAATGATTTTTAACCATATATATACAATTATAATATTAAAATATACATTTTTATATTAATGATACACAACATTAAACCCAAAATGTGTAAACTCCATGATACATTATAATATATGCAATCATCTTTTGTATTTAGCGAGAAAGTGCATTCACTGCAAATAGTGGTACATGCGATCTATTTCTCTTAATCGTCGTTTTCATCCAATGTAACGTATCAATTTTACATGCAATCTATTTTGGGTTATATTGAGTTCTAAGAGGGACTGATTGTACATATATAATTATGATTCAAATAATTTGTAATTAAGTTCTAACTTTTTGTATACTAACTAAAACATTATTTAAGCATTGAGTCATTCCACTAAAATACCATGATTAAACTCTCTATAACATCCTAATTTTAGGCCTAGTCGGAATAGTGGTTTCGAGACCATAAATCCAAAGTAGAAATATTTGTTTTATGCTTGTTCTGAGGTCTATGACATGTTTGCGTGATTGTGTGAAAGTTTCATGGAGAAATTTTGTGAATAAGTGCCCAATTTGACTTTTAGGACTAAATTGCAAAAGTTGCAAAATATGAAATTCTAGAAGCTATAAGTATGAAATTGCATTTGAATCTTAATTAGAGATCCTTAAATAGCAATTTGCCTAATTTTTATATTTTTGGACAAAAATGGGCATGCATAGATAAAATCTGAAAGTTTAGTAAAAAGGGCATTTTGGTTATTTGGTTAATAAAAGAATAAAAAGGAAAAATAAAGTCAAAATTTGTCCATCTTTTCCATGCCATCGCCGAATTTTAGAAGGGAAGCCATAGCTAGGGTTTCTTCAACTTCCAAGGTTGATAGTAAGTGCATCCTAGCCCCGTTTTTAGTGCTCTTTATGTTTTTAAAGTCGTTATCATCCGATTTACCTATTTCTACTATTTATTTAAGCTAGGGTTCATGTTCAAAAATTTACCCATGTGTGACATGCATGTGTTTTGATGTTTCATGGTAGATTATGAAAGTTTGATGTGTAATAAACAACTTTTACTAAGTGATTTTTGGTGAAAACGTAAAAAAGGACCTATTTGTAAAAGTTATATAATGTGTAGTAAAAGTGTGTTCTAATAAAAAATGTAGGCTGCTATAATTATGAAAATGGTTCGGTTAGGCTTAAAGTACAAAGAAATTGAATGAAAATCATTTTACGAGCCTAGGGACTAATTTATAAATATGTAAAATTTTAGGGGCAAAATTGTAATTTTTACAAAGTATGATTTTTGGACTGTTTTGAACAATGTGATAAAGTGAAATTTTCTATTATAGATCAAGAAAAATAGAGTCCGGACCTAAACCGAAGAAAGAACAAGGTTGTGGACTAAATCGAATAGTTAGTCATATTTTGGTACCGAGGTAAGTTTGTGTGTAAATAATGCAACATTTCATTATTATGTATTTAATGCTTTAATATTGCATGAATTGTATAATTGTCTTTGTGGATTTGATTAATGATGACTCTATGACGATTCGACGAAGATTTGATACCTCAAAAATCTCGATTGAACATTAGGAATAGATAGGATACAAATGTCATGGCATTAGGGTTATTGAGATCCTGTATAAAGACCATATCTAGGATATGGTGTCAGCATGTGATTTCGTGTAAGACCACGTTTAGGACATGGCTTCGAAATAAGACTTCGTATAAGACCAAATCTGGGATATGACATCAATATGAGACATCGTGTTAGACCATAGATGGGCCATCAGCATCGATATATAATCCCATGTAAGACTATATCTGGGATTATGGCATTCGCATCTTACTATGTGTATGAGATTTCCTGACTATCTGTTAGTATTTCAAGTGGTTCAACGGGTAATCCAAAGATAATGTCAAAGAGATTACAAGGAATGATTGTAGTGAAAGGGTACAGGTATGTACACAAAGCTCATAAATGTTGAGATCATGAATTGATGAGACCTCGGTAAGAAGTGAATGAATGAATAAAATATGATCACAAGTTTTATCGTACATTATTTAAACGACATGATTTTATATGTATCTATGATACTTGATAACATTGTGATAAATTATATTATGATACGTGTATAATAAGGCATGGTTAATGTTGTTATTTATTTACATGCAAACTTACTAAGCATTATGCTTACTCCCCTCTCTTTTCCATTTTCTTATAGTATTGTCAAGCTAGCTCGGGGATCGAAAGACGTCAGAGACTTGATCACACTGTCAATTGGAACATTTGGGTATAACTAGTCTCAACATTTTGAGCATGGCATGTATAGGGACTTGGTCATTTTGTTATATGTCATATTGGTTTAGCCAAATGTGTTGGCTTATGATGATAATTGATTCATTTTGTATAAAGCCATTGAAATTGGCTAATGTTGATTATAAGTATAATCATATGGTGATGCATTGCATGGATATGGCACTTGCATGATTCGAGTTGATAATTATGGATGTTTGGTTGCTTAAGTATACTATGATTTGTGTCTTTAAATTGGCATAAGTGTGATGGTGTTTCAAGGTGGCAAATGGCTTGGTAGATAGCCTTGTTTTTGTCCACACAAGTAGGCACACAAGCGTGTGTCTAGGTCGTGTGTGACACACGGTCAGCCCCACAGGCGCGTGAATAGGCCGTGTGTCCCTTGCAACTTAATTTCGAGAACTAGAATGCTTAGTATGAAGCACACGGGCAGAGACACGGTCGTGTGTCTCAGCCGTGTGAAGGACACGGTCATAGGACATAGGTGTGTGCCTATGCCGTGTGAAGTCTGCACCTTAAATGCAAAAATTAAATTCGCCACACGAGCTAGCACACTAGCATGTGACTTGGCCGTGTGACCCTATTTTGCTGATGACGTCATAAACAGATAGTTACACAGGTTGAGGACACGGGCATGTCTTAAGCCACATAGGTGTGTGACTCTCTAAAACATGAAAATTTTTTTAGTGTTCCAAAGTTTTTGATTTAGTCCTGAACCACCTCCAATGTATGTTTAGGGTCTCGTAGGTCCGTATAAGGGACGATATACATGTGTATGAATAGTTTTGAATTGAATGAAATTTTATGGCCTGGTTTTGTACAATTGGTTATGTTTAAGTCCGGTAATGCCTCTTACCCTGTCCTGGCGTCGGACTCAGGTAAGGGGTGTTACACTCTCTCTTGTTATATACCATTACAAAAGTAGATGATTGTCCAATGACCTTGCATAAATGTATTACCCTCATAGGATATCCTTTATCTTTTTGGGTTAAATCTATTCATCCAATATGATCCTATTTTATCTTATGGTAATTATTACATCTTCTTTCATGAAAAAGTAAATTACTAGCGAATATTAATTAAATCATTTGTCTTGGACAAAGGACTTCTCGCCATGCCACTTTTCCATCTATCATTTAATGCTAATGAGAGGATACCATTAACCCTTTTATTGAGCTATGAGTTCTGCTATTGTAAATGAATATATGTGATGCAAAAGTTATATACCTAATGTACCAACTTTTGTTTTTTAGTTATTTGATCTTGAGCTTTCAATACATTAAAGTATATGAGTCACGTATACATAGTTAGTCGCTTACTCAAGATTAAAATAACTTACAATATGAACATCACAAGTGAATTAATCTATAAACAAATCTAGGATTAATTCAACTTGGGTTTTTGTCCGATGTATTATCAGTCCAAACAAATGAATCTATGTCTCTATCTTCTTGGAGTCAACCGCTTCAATACCTAAGACAAGGTATCTCTCCAATCGAACTTGATAGACAACATAATAGTCATTTAATCAACTTGTTCTATAACAACCTGATTTTTAGTGGTATAAAAATGTGATTTTGAAACCTCATTTTCGTAAACTAAGTCCGTAAATATAAAATAAAAAATTTTATGGAGTTATTATAAGAATATATTGAAGTGTGGTTAAGTAATTTAATCGAGAAATTAATTAATTAAAACTTAGGGACTAAATTGTAAAAGTCCAGTCATTATTGAGTTTTAATTTAGAAAAGACTTAAGGACCTAAATAGTAATTATCTAAAGGACCAAAAGGGTTAATAAACCAATTTTTGGCATGAGTTAACGGATGATGATGTTAGATTCCACTTAAATTAATTTGTAATAAGATTAACATGATTAAATCCTTATCAAATTATATATACTAAAAGTTAGTGGAGATGAAAGCATCATCTTCCTCATTTGATTCCATGTTGTCTAAAAGAAAGAAAAAACAAAAAAGAAAATCCCTAAGTTATTTCAACATTTGATCATTTATTTGGTAAGGAAACCAAGCCATTTTCTTGTAATTTTTATAGATTTATGATCATGGGAGCTTGATTAGCTAGCCCATGTATCAACTTGTTCAATTGTTAAATTTGTAGGAAGATGCCATTGTAGAGAAGTTGATGAATTGAACTTGGAATTGATATATATTAAGCTTAGATCATGATAAGAACTAAATTGTAAAGTTAGTTAAGCTTGTTTGATAACATTGAAACATTAGGGGCTAAATTGAATAAATGGAAAATCTATCATGAAATTATGCTATGAATAGGAAGTATAAGGCCCTTAATGAATGAATGTGAAATCGGGTTTTAGTCCGATGCTAAATATAAAAAAATATACACATCTCGAGTATAGGGGCTAAAATGAATAAAATGCAAAATATGAGTGTATTCAAAAAAGGGATTAATTAGGTCATGCATCTTATGGCATCATTGTTGGTGAACTATTGAATGACTATTATATGTTAATTTATGATATTGATTTGGTATGTATATATATTTGTATAAAACAAGAATTGGATAGAAGTGGAGCTTGTAAAGGAAATGCTAAAGTTTTGGAATAAGCCTGGAAAGATTTACTCAATTTTGTGTTTTGAAAGGTAAGTTCTTATGGAACTTATTACCATTCCTTGTTTGAGAGGTATCCTTATATTTAGTTTCATTTCACCTATGCTTGAACTTATGCTAAGAGTAAAGTGGAGATAGGCATACTTAGCTAGGAAACATATATGAATTGGAGTGAGTTGTGATAAAATTAATGATGTTATATCTATTGATTTGTAACTAGAAGAATGGCAAAAAGGTCTTTAAATGTATCACTAGTTGTACGTATAATTCCTACTCAGATACAATCGATAAATTTCAGAAATTGATATGTGATGGTCACAACTTATGTTTATGCATATATGGATGATTGATGCCCATGTGAACTTAGTAGAAAGGCTAGGATACAGTTGGCATGCCAATAGGGTCATATGCACGCTTATTTACTAGTTTTTTGACAATGTGGAGATTATGATATGTCATTTGGGATCCAACATTTGTTGTGGATCATCAAGTATTCATTGCCTCTTCAGAGACCTTGGTGTGGTAGATGGATGTAATTGTATAAGAATATGCATTTGATGCCTATGAGCTTGGCACTTTGTGTTGGATCTAATGCCTTAAGTGAAGTATTTTCATCAATGTACACATGTAATTTTTTCGAATAGATTGGTTAATAAAACAAATTCAATTATTACATTAATTTAGTATGTCTAATTATCCTCATATGATTTTTACATGCAAAGAAAAATGGAAGAAAATGTTGCTCATTGGTTGTCTAATGTTTAAATTAATACTAAGCTGTATTACGTGGTCGAATCATAATATAGAAAGACAACATATATTAGTAGATGAACCTAAACATGTTTGTAGTCTAATCGAAAATGAGCAAACCGATTGGAAGACTAATATTTCATCTACCAAGTCTAATTGGGGAGATGCTTTGTCTTGGGCAACGGAGCGGATGACTCCTAGAAGATAGAGACATAGATGTGATTGACTAGACTGACATTACATTAGACTAGACCTAAGAAGAATAGATCCTAAATCCATTTATGGATTTATTCACTTGTGACGTTCATATTGTGGCATACCTAAATCCTGAGTGGATAACAGACTATGTATGCATGACTCATACACTTTAATGTAAGTAAAAGCTCAAGTTCGAATAGATAAGGAACCGAAAGCTGATGCATTGGATATAAGACTTCTACAGTATGTAACGTCATTACAATAGTGGAATTCATAGCCCGAGACATGGGTAAATGTATCCTCTCATTGGTACTACATGGTTGATGAAAAGTAAACATGACCATAGGTCGTTTGTCTTTATAATGAATGATTTGATTACTATTTAATAGTAATTGACTTTTCATGAAGGAAGATGTAATGGCTTTCATGAGATAAACTATGATCATATTGGGAAAATGGATATTATCCCAAAGGGATTATGGATATCTTTTGAGGGTAACACACTTATGACAAGGTTATTGGATAAGCACTGATCGAGTTGCTTTCATAATGGTATGTCATAGGGAGAGCTCAATCATGATACTATAGTGGAATGACTTCATGACTAAATGAGTTTATAATTAATAAGCGAGAAGCTAGAATTTAATTATAAATCATTTGAGCCCCAATCGCATATGTCCAATCGGTCCCTCCACTAGCTCATTGAAACCAAAAATGAATTGCATGTTAAATCAAATGAACATAAATTAATAAAATTGGTAGAAATGGAAAGATGGGAAATAATTTGGAAATTATTATGATTTTCTCCAAAATAAAAATGAAAATGGAGAAATTGAAACATTTAAAATGATTATGGTTTTCTCTAAAATAAAAATGAAAAATGAAAATGACCTCAAAAATGAATTTATGTTTTTCCAATTAAAAAAAGTTAAAAAATGAAAATAAATCACTTGGTCATAGTGTATCGTTGAATGCATAAATATTAAATATATTTTCTCATGGATTGTTTTACGGTAAAGTCATCATGATTTTAATGGAATTAGAATTGGGTTGAGAAGATTAGTTAATTGAAAATATATTGAAAGTTTATTTTGGGAAATAAAAAAAATAAATATTAAGTTAGACCAAATTATAAAGTATTGTGTTAGATGCCCAAAAAATACTTGTAATTGGAATTGAAATAGGAGAGGCCCAAAAGCCCCTCATGTTAAATGGGTGGACGACAAACCTGAGTAATATTAACTTGTAACACCCCTTACCCAGGTTCTACGCTGGAATAGGATACGAGGCATTACCGGACTTAAACACAAGAGATTGTACAAAACTGGGCCATAATTTCCATCCAAATTTAAAAATTTTCACATTCATTCATATTGTCTCTAAAATGAGCCTATGAGGCCCAAAACATACTTTGGAAGCGGTTCGAAACTAAATTGAGAACTCCCGAAAATTTTACAAACTTATAAAAATTTTGTCCTAAACAGGGGTCACACGCCCGTGTGGATATAGGAAACGCTCGTGTGGATAGGCCGTGTGGTCACACACGCCTGTGTCCATACCCTGTGTAAGTCTCTGTTTATGACATCATCATTCAAATGAAGCCACACGGCCAAACCACACACCCATGTGCTAGGCCATGTGACAAATTGAATTCTCGCAAAATAGGTGCAGACTTCACATGCCCTTGGTACACGCTCGTGTTTAAGGCCGTGCCATCCACACGGTTGAGACAGACGCCCATGTTTTTGCCCATGTGCTCCATACTGGGCATTCTGTTTCTCAAAATTAAGGTGCAGGGGACCCACTGCCTATTCACAAGCCCATGGGGCTGACCATGTGTAACACATGGCCTAGACACATGCCCGTGTGTCTACCCGTGTGGACAAAAACAAGGCTATTTACCAAGCCATTTTGCCACCTTAATTCATGCATACACTTACACCATTTCAAAGTTATAAAACATAATATACTCGAGCAACCAAATCATCCACGCATTATCACATTATAGACCATTTCGATATGACTACCATCATACTCAACATTTACCATATTAGCACACCAGATCACAAAGCATAATATATATATATACTTCACATGCATTTACACAATCTCAAAATAAGCCAACTCAAATGGCCAAATACACACCAACCTTACAAGCCATTTCAAGGTCAAACATATTACTAAATGAACCAAATGACTTAGCTAGTTCTATCAAACTCATTTAGCTAGTTCTATCGAACTCATTTAGGCTTCAATAGCCCCAAAAGACTTATACACTTCCTAACCGACTAGCCTATACATGCCATATGACTAGAATCACAACTTTAAATATCGATTATGATAGCTGGATAGTGTGATGAGGTCTCCAACAACTTCCAACCCGAGCAAGTCTTTGAAATCCTATAAACTTAGGGAAAATAACACAAAGTAAGCTATAAAACTTAGTAAGTTCATACGAAATAAACACAACTTATCGAACAAATACTTATTAAGCATTTTCATTACTATGATGTAAACTCATTTAATTTCACATTTATACCATGAATCTAAACTCATAATTTAACCAAAGTTTCACAAGATTATTCATTTCTATGTTCATATGGATCGAATACTTTTGTATAAATTTGTCCACATTTATACATACATAATCAAATATCAATATAACCTCATTTAACCCAATATATTCAATCCAATATCTATCGCATTTACTTTAACCAATATAAATCATGTAAAATATTATCAAATAACAGTACTTCGCACACAATGTGCCCTACTTACATAAAATTGAAACCAATATGACTCACATCTTATATATCCTTCAAATCACAATTCAATATAGCCAAATAAACACATTATGGCATGAAACATACTCATACACAAATCTTTTTCGTTTCATATATATGTTCCACTATAAGCTCACCAGTTCACTTTCATTCAATCCTCACATAAATTTGATAAATACATATTTTACTTAATTCAGTCTCACTTACATTCTCGTCTTAACTTTGCCCGTTGGATCATTCGAAATCTTGCATATAAGTGCCACATATGTAGCCAAAGCTACCTCATATCTCATAACACATATAGGCTCGATCTCGAGCTAACCACAGGGCTGCTCACACAAGTTGATAGGTATCTGTAACACATGCTGGAGTACCTAGCCACTGGTAGGACGTACAAGACTAGCACCTGGATCACATATGCATAGTACAATGCCATATCCCAGATATGGTCTTACATGTAATCACATACCGATGCCATAACCTAGCTATGGTCTTACACGGAAATCACATATCTCACCGACGCCTTATCCCAAATATGGTCTTACGTGGAAATCACATATCTCATATTGCCATGGTCCAACCATGGTCTTTTACTGTCAATTCATATTTCACTAGGAAACGATCGTGATCGATCCTTCGTTTTTACTCATTTCAAACAATTAATTTAAATTTCAAAATTCAATCAAATACATGATAATAAGGCATAATTAACACAATTCAACGATGTTTATTAACATACAAACGTACCTTGGCTTAAAAATGGTGAAAAGGAGCTAACAGTCAATTACTCGTTTTTCTTTCGTTCTAATTTCAAACCTTGTTTTTCTTGGTCTATAATAGCAAATTTAACTTATTTAATAATAAAATTGTTCAATTTAGTCTAAAAATTACACTATGACAAAATTACACTTTTGCCCTTAAACTTTAACATATTTACACTTTAGTCCCTAGGCTCGTAAAATGAAATGTACTCAATTTCATTGTTACCCAAGCCTAGCCAAACTTCTTTCATGCTTATAACAGCCCACATTTTTCTTTTATTTCACATTTCTACTACCATTTTATAAAATTTCACAAATAAGTCCTTTTATGCAATTTCATCAAAAATCACTTAGTAAAAGTTGTTAAACACACATCAAACTTTCATATTCTTCCATTAAACATCAAAATAAATTCATGTCACACATGGGTAAATTTTTAAACATGAACCCTACTTCAAAATATGGGTAGAAATAGGTAAATCAGGTTACGAAGACTTCAAAAATGTAAAGAACATTAAAAATATGGCTAGAATGCACTTTTAATCGAGCTTGAAAGCTTGAAGAAAACCCTAGCTATGGTGTCTTGCAAAATTTGGCTAAGGGAGGAAGATGGACACCAAAATTTGACTTTATTTTCCCTTTTTATTCTTTTATTAACCAAATGACCAAAATGCCCTTAAAGCATTTCTTTGAAATTTTACCCTTCCATGTCATTTTTGTCCATCATGAGATATAATGGTCTATTTACTAAATAAGGACCTCTAATTTTCAATTCCATTTCAATTAAACACCCAATGCTTCTAGAACACATTTTGCACTTTTTGCAATTTAATCCTAATAGTTAAATTAGACACTTTATCGATAAAATTTCTTTACAAAATTATCACACATGCATTCAATCATTCTATAAACCTTAAAACTTTATCACAATGAATTTTTCTACTTCAAATTTGTGGTCTCAAAACCACTGTTCTGACTTGGCCCTAAATCAGGCTGTTACATAACTAGGGTTGCCGCCACCAATACTTTTACTTAGACTAGGAATTCGTTTTTCCAGTTGAAATAAAATTTTACAATTCAACAAGGGTTTTACCTTCTCTCCCTATAAATAGATTGCAACGACAGGCTATTAACACACAACTTTCATATATCATTATTTTACCCAAAACTAGAGAGACTTTTATTATTTAAAAATTAAATATATTTTCTAAAAGAATGTTTCTATCGATTTTTATTTGAGAAGAGATTTTCATTTTCACATTAAAGAAAAGAAAAATATTTCTAGTTATGTGTTTGATTCGATTCATTCAAACCCACACTCAAAGTAGTTCGTGGTGCGAGAATAACGGAGAAGATTGTTTGGTTGAAAGCTAGGAACGACAAGGATCCGTTTATCCAAAAACATAGGTGTGAATTTAGTCTAGGGTTTATTTATATAAATATCGCAAACTGAATCGATTTTCAAAAAAATTATTTTCCACTATGCAAGGAAACCATTTTTGAACTAGATTTTTCCAACACTATGGTGGTTTGGTGTGGTGTAGTTTTTGCTGACATGAGTTGTCATGGTGTGGTGTAGTTCATCTGCGTATCCGAGTCTATTTTTACTAAGGTTGTATTAGGCAAAATGTTAAAATTGAATTTTGAAATCGAGAAATAAAAATGAACCGGATTTGATAAGCTATAAAGTATGTGATTATAATTGTATTGGCATAACCTAGTAGTCTAGTGAATGTATGTGAGACTAGGATAATCTTATGTGAACGGTACAATTTGATGATATTTTGGTTATGTTTATAATGTTGACACATATGAATACCTATGTTTCCTATGCTCACTATGTTGTAACATTATGTGCCTTGTTTTTAGTTAGATATGTGCCTAGTTCTTTTGGTAGGTAACATGCTCACCTACGATCAAGGTAAGTGTTGTAAATTCCATTTGAATTTACTAAGAATTAAATGCTTTCCTATCATTATTTTCCTTAAGAGCAGATTCTTAAACATCGAAAATCTCAAAGCCAAATCAGTGCACATATCAAATTATCAACAAAATGTAATAAGTATGTTCATTTTGGTACTTAACATTGTGGCATGTATATATGGTCTCTCTTTAAATGATGGTCATCCATGTGATGAATGTTAAAGTTGATTTGTATGTTAAGATTGATTTTGTATGTTAAGGTTGGAAAATGCCTAGTTTATGCTTAGTTCATTATCATATGTTTAATGCCATTTGAATTCTTTGATTTTGAAAATTTACATAAGTCTTATGTACTTAAATTTGTAAAATGTGGTAACTTTTTGAATTTGGATAAAACATTATATGACAATGAGATTTAGGTTGTAAGGTTTGAATGTGTACCAAATAGGTTATTGTGCAAACAGAAGGTATCATCACAATGATGAGTTCCCAACATTATGACTTGAATCGACAAAGAGTGGCTCCGTGACCTCAAGTTTTCTAAAGTCATAAGGACACTCATTGTTTTGATAAGGCCGCAATGTGATATCCTTGGCATTTGGAGGAGGGAAGTCAGTGAGTTACATTACGACCTAGAACCCCAAAGTCGTGACGTTAACATGAGAGTTTAAAAGTTTCACAATTTGATTCCGATTTAACCTCATGTTAGAAAAAGAGCTTTTGTAAGCTCGTAAAAGAACCAAAAAGATTAAATAGCATATTTTGAATGTATTTTATACTTGTCAACAAGCTGAAATGTTTAAATTGTGTTGTCAATGGTTGTGGTTGCTCCAATAATAAATGTGGCATTCTATAGCTCAGACTTAACGATTAGGTCGGGTAAAGGGTGTTACATGCTCAATTTTGATTCATCACACTATGGACCTTTTAGACTACCTACTAAAATAAGTAGTCTTTTCACATTACACCACAACCACATAATCCAACCTATTATCAGTTAACATTTGGCGATCAATGAGCCAATATTTGCTTACATTCAAAACACATTGAGGAAAAATAAAAAAAAGATATTAATATGAATAATGAAATTTTATTAAACCAATCTGTTTTAAAAATTACAAGTACAAATGATGAATAAACAACACTTAGGACACTAAATTCTAACAATCTTCAACTTGCCCTAGTGAAGTAGATGAGTCATATTTCATATTCCTACACCCTTTACATGTTTTTCAGAACTCTTAGCCACCAAAGTCTTGGTAAACATATTTGTAAGATTGTCCTCATATGCTATTTTGACTACATTTACTATTTCATCAACCACCATGACCGTGCCCTGGCGTGCGTGTGTTGGGGCTAAGAATCAACACAGATACGAATAAAAATCTAGCAGTATACTACAAGTGTGATAGATCGAGTTGTAATATTTGTAGTGTTACAATGGAACACCCAAGTATTCCAAGGATCGAACCCAAGAGAGTTCAAGAATAAAGTGATTCTTAAGCAACAAGTATGTAACCAATAAGTCTATCTAACTACTCGCTAAGTACTATATTACGACAAATCATTATCAAGGGTAAATTACACTAATTAGCCACCTAACACTAAAAAGGAGCAAAATTTAAAATAGTCAAAATTAAGAAATTAACAATTAAATAAATAAAAACTATTGGTTGAATTCTATGTTGCTCATTATTCTTTGGATTAAGGATCTAAAAGGCTTAAACTTTTAATTGGCTAAATTTTAACTCTCGATCACCATTTTACCAAATTAGATGATTTAGTCTAGTTTATCTCTTAACCTCACCAAACTAAATTGAGACGACCAAATTGGTGCTCAATAGGATCTCCTTTCGGTCTCACTTATCTAGATGTTCACCTAGAGGTGTCATTTCTAATTTTTAAAGTTTATTCAATTTAGTCATATAACACCCTTTACCTGACCTGATCACTGGGTCTGAGTACTGGATGTTACACTAACCCGAAGGACTTAATAAATTTTGATTTCTGATTTATTTACACAATTAACGAATTAGATTTTATATTTTAATTGCTAATACAACTTGTACGCAACTGGTGGTAGACTCTTAAGAGCTTTATTTCCAACAAATGTTTACAATTCTTGGATGAAAGTTCTAAAACATATACAGTCAACTTGTACCCCGAGGACGGGCTTCTATGGGAGTGCCTCTATATACATAGAGAGCTACTGTGCACCACTTAACTTTGTTGAGTCTGGCTTGGTCCCCTATGATTTGGCCGGGTAACTACCTAAATTACATTCAAGCAAAAATTCTTATAAGTTCAAAAAAACTTAATGAGATCTGTATGTGTAAGCATATGGAATCTCTGAAATTTTTTTTTATGAAAATTGGGTTTTCTGGTTTGAAAATAAACTCCTTAGGTCTCATAAGAGATTCTGTGAACCTAGTTGTCAACATCTATGACTTAGGAGATTCCGCACAACAAACTCTAAATGTTACTAATTCAAGAATGCTTATTGATAGTAGTAGCAGCAATAGGTCGAGACTCGAAAAGGGGTCTCCTAGCGTTGGAGAGAGTAGTGACAACATGTTGTCCTATCATAAACTGGGCAAACAACCTATTCTTCTAGAGGAAGAATCCACGCTTCCCTTTTCAATGCTCAAGGCAACATTTCCAGCATCTGACTTCCCAACATGTCCTCTTCTCCCTCCCTTGATCCAATTTTTGAGTCCGTTAATGTTGCAGACCCTTCTACCACTACCCCAACTCCCTTCACTTCACCTCTCGGTGCTCTCATTTATGCTCCCCTTTCAGGAGAAGTCCAAACTTTCTTATCTTCGCGGTGTCATATGAGCATGGGCTAATATCCCTTCTCTCACTTTGCCATCCAACGACAATAGGACAGGATAGTATCCCAGGATTGAAGGAGGTCGTTTATCCTTTCTTCTATTCTTTTGGAATTCATAGACCCATTTTGTTTGAGTTGGTAGTTTCCCTTACCATGCTATCCTCAGAAAGTAGCCTTTCGAGCTAGGTGCTGTAGAAGGCTTGTGTTGAAGTTGAGACCAAACAAGCTAAATTTGAAAAGGCCATTCTTTTTAGTGAATAGTCTCTTACCCAAGTACATCATTCATATGAAACTTTCATTCAGCAAACTGTTGAGTTCTTAGAGTCTACCTCCTATAGGAGTCTAAATACCAATCCTTGGAAACGCGGGTAAAAGAGTTGGATGAAAAGGCTCACCAGTTGGAGACCCTTGAGAAGCAACGCCTTATTAATATGGAACGCATATAGATGAAGAATGTTGAGGCCTTGGAAAAGTATAAAGGGGAGACTTAGTAAGGAATTCAAGACTTTCTGCCTAGGTTAAGGGCTAACCTGATCTTACACACACAGGCCGTCGTGGGTCATCTTAATTTAAGCCAAGTAAACTTCAGTTGCCTATGCCAATTTACTGGTACAACCCTTAGCTTTGACATTTACAACCCTTTGGGAGGTAGTTGGGAGGGATTTCAGAGGGTGTGAAGGGGATTTGGGGAACTTTGTCATACTCAAACCTTAGAAGCTTCCAACCTTGAGTTTCCAAGAGAATCCGCTCCAAGGAGAAGCTAATTGTTCATACACATTGTAAAAACCTTCTTTTTTTTTTAATGAAGATTTTTTATTCTCTTTCTTTACCTTTCATGCTCTGCCTCGCTTAACCTTCCCTCAACTAGAGTACATCCAATACCGGCTTAATAATTTGCACATCTGCGTCCACTTCAATAATACATATTAATCTTATATAATAACCCGAGGGACTAAGCCAGAGTTACCATGCAATGTATAAAGTGGCTATTCTACAATTTCCTATGTCAAGAGGATCGACTAAAGGGAAGCTTTGATATCACTAACTTTGTAACACCCTCTACCTAACCTGATCGCTGAGTCCGGGTACTGGATGCTACACTAACCCAAAAGACTTAATAGAATTTCAATTTTTGATTTAATTACATTATTAGTGATTTTGATTTTATAATTTTAATTGCTAATACAACTTGTACGTAACTGATGATAGACTCTTAAGAGCTTTATTTCCAACAAATGTTTTCAATTTTTGAATGAAAGTTCTAAAACATATGCAATCAACTTGTACTTTGAGGCGGGGCCTCTACGAGTGCCCTTCTGTACACATGGAGAGCTATTGTGCACCACTTAACATGGTTGAGTGCTCTATGCACCACTTAACATGGTTGAGTTTAGCTTGGTCCCTTATGATTTGTCTGGGCAACTAGCTAACCTATATTCAAGAAGAACTTTGTCTAACTTCAAAAGAAATTAATGAGATTTGTACGTGTAAGCATATGGAATCTCTTGAAATCTTTTTATGTAAATTAGGTTTTATGGTTAAAAAATAAACTCTCTAGGTTTCATAGGAGATTTTGCGAACCTAGTTGTTAAGACCCATGACTTAGGCACTTAGAGCTATTTACTTGCGGACCTAAATTCTTAATCGAGCTGAAATCGTGATTTCTCATTGGGGTCTCACCCCTCTTATTTTTTAGACATGTCCCTAATTCTCATATTCAATTCTCCCGGCTGGATATACTTCGTGTTACCCATAATATTGTTGTAACGTGGGTGTAGACACCCATTTTGCCTGAGCCAATTGGAGGCCCATTTAAATTTTTGTTCTCTCTTGAGCCGTTCGAAGCCCACCTGATTTTGGTCAATTTGGGACTTTTATTTTTTTTCTCTTTTCCTTTTTGGGTCTGTCAAGGGCCCAAATTATTATTATTATTATTATTATTATCATTATTACTACTACTATTATTAAATATCATTATTATAAATTTTTTACAAATAAACAAGATTAAAACAATATATATACATGAAATGATATGAAAGAACAAAAAAAGACTTTTCATACTTTTTTTATTAAAAAAAGGTAAAAAAAAAAAACCAAAAACAACAAGCATTTTATTTCTTTTTTTTTCTTCATTGGGTTCCAATAAAGGGGACGCCATCGGACCGTCGATCCTCCGCCCCTAGGACCCCTAAAAATTTTGTTTTTTCCCTTCCCTTTTCTAAAATAAAGGTTTCTTTAAAAAAAAAAAAAGATTTGATGTTGGGAAATGTTTTGATTTTTTTTAAAAAAAAAGAGAAAGTTAAGATTTTAAAAACTAAAAATATGTTTTTTTAGTTATTTTAAAGGAAAGTTCAAAATTTTAAAATAAATTTTTGATTTTTCAACTATTTTAAAATAAAAGCTTTTGATCTTAAAGAAAAATAATGTTTCTTTTAAAAAAAGAGAAAGTTTAGATTTAAAAAAAATAAAAATATGTTTTTTAGTCAATTTAAAGGAAAGTTTGAATTTTTTAAAACAAAATTTTGATCTTTTTTAACTATTTCGAAATAAAGTTTTGATTTTTAAGAAAAGTAATGATTTTTTTAAAGAAAACTTTGATTTTGCAAAAAATCAAAAATAAAAAAATTCCGGCCACCGTACGCGGTGACTCCACCACCAAAGGCCAGAAAGCCGTTGGGTTCTCCGGTGGTGGAGCCATGCCCAACATAGAAGGAGGAAGAGAAAGAGGAAGATGTTTTTTTTTTTGTGAAAAAAATAAGGTTAAAATGGTAGAATGAATATTTTTTTCATTTATAGGTGCCAAAAATAAGTAATTTATTCTCACCAATACTTTTTAAATTTACAAAAAAATACCTCTTTTTTTGCAACACTGCCCTCACTCTCTGGCATATTTACACCCGTAAGCCTTTTATTTATTCAAACAATTGATTTAATCCGAAATTTAAAAATTAAAAGCAAATTAATTGCTACATTAGTCCTCTACCTTTCACATTTCTTATCTTTTAGTCCTAAAATTAAGTTATGTCATTTTGTTTCGATCTTTAATAAATTATTTACACTTATATTTTCCCTTCCCTTTCATTTGCATTTATACCTTATACATTTAATGTCAATTATGCACTTTATTTTAATGTGTTATATTTATTCACACTTGTATAATTTTTATTTATTCTTATTTCGTTTTTATTTATTTTCATGTCCATTTATATTTATGTTTTTTTACACATTCCCCTTACATACATTTTAATATTATGTTACTTTGACTCTTTTATTTTATTATGAATAAGGTGTATTATTGTTATCATCATCATGTCAATGTCTTATTTATTTCATTTATTTAAGTTTTGTTTTTTATTATTGCCATTTTTGAAAGAGTTTTCTATTTGTTTAATTCATTTTCATTAACTTTAGCCAATTTAATTAATTTTCTTATTTTATCACTATTCATTTTGAAAGAGAGAACTTTAGGTCGTTTTTCCATCCTATAAATGTTGACACGAAGTTAGTTAAGTAGGTGTTACATTTTAATGAAACCATAAGATTTTTACATTTGGATTTAAGTTAGTCTTTAAGATCTTATCTACCATTTACCCTAGAAAAATTATAAATAATTGTAAGATATTTTTGTAGGGTTTTAAACTAATTTTAAATATCGTATAGGATTGGAATCTTAAATTAATATGTAAATATTCTTTAGGACTTTGTGCAAGATTAAAACTAAAGATTTTTGTAGGTGAATTGTAAATCATGAGTAGGTCTTTCTAAGTATTTTATTTTTTAAACTTTTTAAGAAAGCTAATAAATATTACTTAAGATATATTATTTTAGGATTTTGACGAATTTAAACATCAGATCAAGAATTTTAAAGTAAGAGAAATTATAAACCCGACATAGGATACTTTCGTAAGACCCTAATAGGTTCAACATTATTAATTAAATCTTTTAAATAATAATAATAAAAGATCAAAAAGTTGTAGATGGATTTTAATATTTTTCTTAATTCATTGATAATTTCTAGTTTTTTTTAGAATTCTAAAATACAATTAATTTTAGGAATTGAAGGTACTTTACTAGAATTATTTAGGTATCCTTTAGGGTTCCCGTTAAAAGTAACAATCTCTAATTTAAGTTTCAAATTAGATAAGTTTGGTGAACACATCTTAATCGAGTTACAAGTAAACCGAAGACATTTTATTTAGAGTTTTTATTTAAGGTTTCCACAAGATTTTAGCCTAGATAAGACATTAATATGCTTAAATAAATAAAAAAATCTAGCTCCTAAGACCCCGTAGGACTATCCCCAGATAGGCATTGTGGGGGTGCTATAACCTTCCCTACACGTAACCCGTACTCCCGAACTCGAAATTTGGTAATGAGATTGAGTCTAGACTTTTAAGATTTTCCGTAGTATTAATTTTAGACTTTTAGAAGATAGGTGGCTAACCAACCTAGCCCTAATTGGTTAGTGGCGACTCAACGCTAATTTAGGCCCTTCGTGTCTAGCTTTGCTTACTAGGCCCCATACTTTTATGTAGGCAATGTTATGACAACTTGGCGACTCCACTGCGAAAGTTAGTGAGTCGACTTACTTAGGTTTTAGAGCTAGGCTTTTTAGTATTTGTGCATATTAGATTTATTTATTTGTGCGTTAATTTATTTAATTGTCTAGTGTCGTTTTAAATTGTTGAATATGTGTTTAATATCGATTTATTTGTTCATTTCATTTACTTATCCTATTTTGATATGAATGCCAACGCATTTGTTTATTCTTTTATTGATGAAATTAATTAATGTGTATGTCGACTCTACCGTCGTAGGGCAGTTGTAATTATCATTCATGTTGCATCTTACTTTCGGTCCTACGTCCGGGCGCATCACGTTTAGGAGGAGTAGCCTTTGGCTTTCGTGTGGCAATATGTCATCGCATAAGTTTAAGGAATACTCTATGGTTAAGATGGACATAGATGTTCGTGTAGCCAATGCTACCGTGTACACTATGGAAGTCTCACCACCCAAGGGCCAACCCTTTTTAAAGGGGAACACATCCCTGTGGATGTCGTATTTAAGCCTTGGGTTCCCTATGCATTAGAGTTAGTCGTAAGCCAACATATAATGACCATATTAAATATGAAGCCTAGACATAGGAATCACACCTTACCCCTCATAATATACTGTAGTAGCCCGATACAGGACCTAAACAGAATAGTGGTTACGAAACAACAAATTCAAGGTCAAAATATTTATTTCGATTGAGTTTTAAAATTTATTTTGTGTTTACAATATTTTGTGAAATTTTTGTTACAAAATTTTATTGTTTGTGTGTCCAATTTGATAAATTGAACTAAATTGCAAAAGTAGTAAAATGTGCATTCTAAAAGGTAAAGGTGTTTAATTGAAATGTGTTTTATTTAAATTTTTATGGTTTACATTTTCATTAAATTATTTTGTAAAAATTTCGTATGAAAATTTCGACGTTTGGGCACTCAATTTAGTCAAAAGGACTAAATTGTAAAAAAGTGCAAAAGTTGAGTTTTACATGTTAGATGTGTCCAATTGTTATGAGATTTTAAATTGAAGGTCCTTAAATGGAATTATACCATTGGTTAATTTATTGGACTAAAATGGACATGAAATGGGTGAAAAAAAATATTTTTAAGTTAGGGGCATTTTGGTCATTTAGTGATTAAATGAATTAAAAATCAAATTAAAAGCCAATTTTTGCTCATCTTCTTCCTCAAGGCCGAATATAGCATGAAGAAACCATGGCTAGGGTTTTTCAAGCTTCTAAGCTCAATTGTAAGTCCGTTCTAGCCCTATTTTTAATGTTCTTTACGTTTTTGGAGTCTTGGTAACTTGATTTAGCTTATTCTAACAATAATTTAACCTAGGGTTCATATTTGGAAAAATACCCATAGGTGAAATGTGTTTATTTTGATGTTTTATGATAGAATATGTGGTTTTAAATTATGCTAAACAACTTGTGCTACTCGGTTTTAAGTAAAACGAGTAAAACAGCATAATCGGTAAAAATACCTAATGTTCATAAGTATATGTTAGAGTGGGAATTTGATGTTGCTGTTGGTAAATAAATGACCAGCATGTTCTAAAACATAAGAATTAGGGATAAAGTTTAATTTCCGAGCCTTGGGGCAAAAGTGTAAATATGCAAAAGTTTAGGAGTAAAATCATAAATTTTCCAAAGTTAGAGTTAAGGACTGTTTTGATAAATGTGAGTATTAAATAAGCTAAATGTGTTATTTTAGATCAAGAAAGATGTGGAATCGACCTTGATCGGGGAAAGGAAAAGATTGTAGACTAAATTGCAAAATTTCTATATTTTGCACAGAGGTAAGTTTATATGTAAATAATGTATTATTTTTATTATTTTATGATATTTTATTGTGTGGCATGTGAAATAAGTTTTAGTATTGTACAGTTAATGGATATAAACAGTGAATTGTGGTTGATGAATTAGGATTAAATGATGAAATCTTGGTTGAACCTTCAGAATGGAAAAACGTGGTGCTAAGTGGATATAGCACAGTTATACGTGTAACGTGGTGCTAAGTGGATATGCCACGGTTACATATATTGATTCATTAACGTGGTGCTAAGTGGATATGCCACGGTTATACATATAACGTGATGCTAAGTGGATATGCCACGGTTATACATGTTGATTCGAAAAGTGGCGCTAAGTGCGTATGCCACGAATACATTTGTTAGCCCAATAGTGTTGTAACGCCCCGAAATTGGGCCTGGAAGAATGGGCCGTGTGGGCCCAATGGGCTTGTGGGCCCACACAGATCGTCATCTTTGGACTTACGAGAATTAGTGTTCCGGTTGTGTCGTACATGTGGCAGTAGGAAAATCTGGCTTGGCGGGCCATACGAGCACGTGGGCCCTACTTGGGTTGCGTAATGGGCCCCGGGCCCATATTCACTGAATGACATGTTGGTGTGATGGGTAAGAGGTTTGGGAGTGTTGGAGAAGTCCTGGGTTCAAACCTGGGCCTTAGCAAAAATTTATGTTTTTCTCTTATGGGAGCCTTGACGCTGGTGGGTAGGCTTTAAGAATATTTTTGGTGAAAGGATGACACAAAAAAGGAGTGTGGTGTAGTGGCAAAGTAGTGCCACTTAAGGGACAAAGAAGCAAGGGGGTCCAAGGTTCAAGTCTTGGCTCTTGCAATTTATTTTGGTTTTTCTTTTAAATAAATCTGGAAGCGAGTAGGCGGGCTTTAAAGATAAATGCATTGAACTTATGACACAAAGGAGCTTGTGTCCGAGTAGTGGTGCCTTGATATGACTAATCAAAAGGTCTATGGTTCGAATCCCTTTGCTTGCAAATGTTGATTATTTTGCTAATACTTTAGTTTTTGAAGATTGATGGAGGATCTCACATTGGGAAGCTAGCATGGGAGTAGGCGAGAAGCTGGCTTTAAATAGAGCGATCCATGAGGAGAGTAGGCATGCCTTTCTTGGCTTACCCCTTTCACGTTGAAGCGTGTTCGTTGGGGTTAGGCGTTGGATCATTCGTTGATCTGTATGCCGTTGGGTCATAGTGATGGTTACCGTAGTTGATCAACACCCCCGGAGAGTCAAGGGTGCGATTATTGTTGGCTTCTGGGCATAGCAGCGCTCAGAGGGTGGATTAGCTTTAGATGCCTATCAGGTGTGTATTTCTCACTACTCTAGCAGTAGGACGGCTACTTCGGGCTGCAATGGGCCGAAGGGGCCATGTGGGCCCAATGGGCCTACGGACCCATTTGGACAAGTTGTTTGATTGTATAGTAAATATTGGACTAGACTAGGTGAATCGCATATCTGTAGCTAGATTTGGGCTAAAAGGGCCACACGAGCGTGTGGGCCCATTTGGGCCGAGAATGGGCCCTAGTCCCATTTGCATTGTTATCTTTGTTTAGAATGCTTTAATTTACCAAATTACTGAAATATCCTTAATTTACAAAATTACTAAAAAACCCCTATTTACAAAATTTCTGAAATACCTTTGGTTTACAAAATTACTAAAATACCATTGATTTGTAAAATTACTATTTTACCCCTTATTTGTAAAATTACCATTTTACCCATGATTTGTAAAATTACTATTTTAACCCTGATTTGCAAAATTACCATTTTACCCTTGATTTGTAAAATTACTATTTTACCCCTGATTTGTAAAATTACCATTTTACCCTTGATTTGTAAAATTACTATTTTACCCCTGATTTGCAAAATTACCATTTTACCCTTGATTTGTAAAATTACCATTTTACCCCTGATTTGTAAAATTACCATTTTACCCCTGATTTGTAAAATTACCGTTTTACCCCTGATTTGTAAAATTACCGTTTTACCCCTGATTTGTAAAATTACTGTTTTACCCTTGATTTGTGAAATTATCGAAATACTCTTTTAGGGTAGAATTACTGAAATACCCTTTTAGGGTTGAATTACTGAAATACCCCTGTAGGGTAGAATTATCGAAATTCTCCTGTAGGGTAAAATTACCATTTTGCCCTAGGGTGTTAAATGACTGTTTTGCCATTGTGGGCAAGTGACTGACTTGGACTGTGTGTTTGTTGGATTTGATTGTGAATATATGTTGGTGATATGAATGACTTGACTGTGATTGTTTGTTTCAAATATGGGCATGACATTCTACATACATGACATGTTGCATGGGATTTGGGAATTATTGATGGAGGAAGTGCAAGTGGCATTGCCACGATTACTGAAAGAGGCTATGCCTCGTACTGTTTACTGAAAAGGGGTTTTGCCTCGTTATACTATTTATCTGAGTAGCGATGCTGCGACTATGGTGTGTGGGCTGGGTGGGTTGAATTATTCCCCACATGGTGTGTTGGTTGGTACGGTGGTGTGTAAAGGTTGGGGGGTCGAGTAGTCTCCCCACATGTTATGGGATTGCATTCACATTCTGATTCTGATTCTAATTCTGATTTTGTTAATTGATTCTGATTCTGTTAATTGATTCTGATTTTGATTCTGTTAAGTGATTCTGATTCTGTTAAGTGATTCTGATTATGTTAATTGATTTTGATTCTGATTCTGTTAATTGATTCTAATTCTAATTCTGTTAATTGATTCTGATTCTGATTCTGTTAATTGATTCTGATTTTGATACTGATACTGGTTCAGATAATGTCTCTGATTTTGTAATGGGTTAAGGCCCATCTGGTACTGCCTCTTATAATGGGCTAAGGCCCAATTGATACTAAAACTGTTGTAGGGCAAACTTTTAAATTCTTTTACATGACTGACTGTTCGTATTTGTAGTAAGGGGATTACACACTGAGTTTTCGTAAATTCACCCCGTTTATTAACCTTTCAGGTAATCCCCAGCCTTGGACGGATCGGAGCTGCGAGGGACTCGGAGAAGGCCACACACACTGCTTATGCTTTCTGTTTTGATTATTTACTCTCAAGTACTTTATTTTGGGTTTGGTTTGTAATAAGGCCCTTTATAATTTGTAGATTTCATTTTAAGGTCTTTATTTACTTTGAATTATATCTGCTAGAGGTGAATCGCGGTTTTTCCAAAATGTTAACTATTTTCGAACACTACGTCTTCTGCAACTAATTAAATTGAGCTTCCGCAACAAAGAAGGTTTTAAAGGTAATAACGTTTTTAAAAAGGGATTAACTTTTAGTTGACCACGTTTTAAAATAAACAAACACAAGTTTTGGTTGGCAACAAGTTTTAAACAAGAAGGGTTTCATTGAAAACATGGTTTTTGAAAAACACTTCAATGTGACATACCAGACTTGGCCGTAACGTCTAGGCCGGGTTTGGGGTGTTACAAGTGTGGTTCTATATGCGTATACCACGAAATTGGGCATCAATTATAGAGGGTGGAGTTATGTGCTAAAACCACCAGATATTGTTACATTCTGAAGTGTTCAACGAGAGAAACGAGTTTGTTAAATGGAAATTTATGCGAAAAATGTAGAAATACATGCCGGGATATGAATATATGGGTTTTGAACCATGAGTTAGATAAGTGATTGAAATTTGATAAGATAAATATGGAAAAGTTTTAATTTGCAAGTTGATAATAAGGAAATTTAGTGAAAAAGGTAAAATTTGGGATAAACAGCTTAAAACAGCAGCAGATGAGTGACTTTGAAAAATCACCAAAAATGGTAAAAATTGAATTAGAAGTTTAATAAGATATGAAATTAAAGCTTATTGAGCCTATTTTCATATAAAAGAAACAGAGAAAGAAAAAAAATTCTATATTCTGAGTTATTTAAATTGTTGTAAGACTAGTTTAGATTGATTCTGTGATCCCCTATTCTGATTTGGAAAAATCATTAAAAATTGTACAAAAATTGTACAAAAATAGTTATGGAACATAATTTATATGGTTAGATTAACTATTGAGTATATTTTTATAAGAAACAAACAAGAATATCTTTTGAGTTCTGTATAAAAAGAAATCAAGATATTAGTGGAGAGTGGTTAGGACTATCGAGTAGCGAAACTAGGGAAGCTTTAATGAATAAAATATATTAATTGGCCCAACAAAAATTTTGAAATTTTTATGGTAAGAATATATATGAGTCTAGTTTCTGGGAAAATTAACGGATCTTAATTTGGAGTTCCGTAGCTCTAGATAAAAATAAATTAGTGACTATTACTTGAGGAAACAGCTTGGAAAGGGCTTAAGTAAATGGTGGGACTATGTGTATTTGTAATTATACTATTATGAGAACATGGTATGAAGTTTTATAAAAACTTGTAATAAATTGATTATTATTTACATATTTACTTACTAAGCTATAATGCTTACTCCCTTCCCTTCCTTTTTCTTATAGAGTTTCAGATGCTAGCTCGAGTTGGAGGTCGGCAGAGATACTATCACACTATCAGGTTGAGGTTAGTATTAAAAGATTTCAAAATATTTATAAGTTTATGAAATGTATAAGGACTTGAATATATGTATATGTGTTACTGAGTTGGCCTAGAATGTTGGCCTAAATTAATAAAAATTTTATTGTTGTATAAGACCATGTGATATGACTAAAAGTAGCTATGTTATGAGTCATAATGATACAATACATGAACGAGTATGCTTGCATGTTAGTAAATGAATTAATGTATATATGATAAGAATGTGATTAGATTCTAAATTGAAAAAAAATTTATAGCTGGTTTTGTGTATTTGTAAGTGTAAAAATCCAGTGATGCTTCGTACCCTGTTATGGCATTGAACACGGGTAAGAGGTGTTACAAATACCCTAAAGGACCTCATGAGCATTTATTTGTATGTTTTGTGTTTGAATTTTTTCATAATGCTTTATGATTTAATTAAGTATTTTTTTAATTTGACTTTATTGCTTTTTTACTGACTTTGTTTTTCTTATGTCTGTGTCTCTACATGGCATAATTCATGCATCATTTAAATACCTGGTGCACAGTGTCGCATCTATATTCAACATAAACACACTTCGAGAAGATTCAATTGTTCGGCATGGGGTAGAAAATATAGGGATGATAGCGTGAATGTCAAAGGATACTCAGAGTAGAAAAGGCAATTACCAAATAGCTAGTTTTGACTCGAGCATACCTCAAATAGTCTGCATGGACTTTAGGAGGAATCGCAAAGATGAGTTAAAGGGAATATGGCAATAATGGGACGAGGCTAAGAAAACGCGCTTCTGACAAGTATGGCGGTGTAGCACAGCTTCTGTTCATTAAACCAGATGATGCCTTATTGAAGGCTATGGTACGTTTTTGGGATCCCACGTATAGGTGTTTTACGTTTAATGAAGTGGATATGGTACCGAATATCAAGGAATATTCTACCCTTCTCCACAATGACTTTAGAGATCCGCTAAGGATATATTGGAAGTAGAATGTCGATTTTCGGGGACCCTTAGCCAATCTGATGGGATTACCTGTAGATACGGTGAAAGCAAGATTAAAAGATAAAAATGGTCCTAGCATTTCCTAGCCTGATATTAGGGATGCTATGGGAAAGGCTAGCGGTGATAGACATTTTTCACTATTTACGTTTGCCGTATATATGTTGATCGTGTTCCCAAAAGCTCTGGGATATGTGAGTGTGGAGCTAGCTGATTTTTTATTTTAGATTGAAAAAAGGGTGAATCCTACTTTAGCAATCTTAGTTAAAACCATCATTTCAATCAATTTCACCAGAAAGAAAGGAGACAAATGTTTCTTAGGATACGCATAGTTGTTGTTTGTTTGGATGAAAAGCCATTTTAGGTGCCTCTATAAGCGCTTTCGTCATGTGTTTGTTCCTTCAACCAGGCCTATAGAATATCAAAAGTGAGTGGCCTCTAAATCAATCGATTGAGGAGTGGGTTCAGAATCTTATTACATTGGTATACCATGAAATAGAATGGAGGGCTCCATGGATGATTCGGAGAATGGTACTCATCGGGTGTGGTAGTCATTTGTAGGTTCCCTTAATTAGCATATGGGGAGCCATCAATTATTTCTTATTGATGGTTCTGAGCCAATATAGGTATGATCAATACGTACTTGCTACAACTGGTTTAAATAGGGTGGAAGCTTCGATTCAAGACCTGGGATTTTGGAAGAAATTGGAAGAGATACGAATCAAGTGGGGTTAAACCTTGAGCTTGCAATCAAGAACTTTTTTCAATGATTCCCCCTTGAAAACGTATACCAAGTGGTACCTAAGAAAGAAGTAAAATCTCTATGTCAGCGAAATTCAATGGAAAAAAGGAAGGTCCCAGATGAAGTAGCCGAGCTAACAGAAAAGATACGTGATTTAGAGATGCATTTGAGGGGGAGATGTAACACCCCTAACCCGTACCGTCACCGGAATAGGGTTACGAAACATTACTGGACTTATCACATAATTAATCAGACATTTCATTTTCATTATTCATAACCAAACATAAATCATTCATATATATTCATATAGTCCCTACCACGAGCCCTCGAGGCCCAAAACAAGTACTAAAAACAATTCGGGACTAAATCGAGAACTTATAGAAATTTTGGGAAAACATTGAAAATTTTCAAAGTACAGGGGACGCACGCCCGTGTAGCCAGGCAGTGTGTCTCACACGGCCAAGACGCGCTTGTGTCACAGGCCATGTGAACATTTAAAATCAGATCACATAGCCGTGTCCTAGCCTGTGTTCAACCCGTGTAACTTACTGACTTGGGTCACTCAGCCAACCACACGCCTGTGTGACTAGCTTGTGTAACTCACTGACTGCTTTCATTAGAAATCTCAGCGGACACATGGCCATGTCATCTGACCGTGTGTCACACCTAGCTGAGACACACGCTAATGTCTCTGCCCGTGTGGACAAAAATAGGCTATGTTCCAAGCCATATTTCTCACTCAAAATAGGATTAACCTAAACCTTTTAATTGACATATAACCACAACATAATTCAGTATTTTCAATTGACATATAACCACAACATAATTGGGCATTCAAACAACCAAAATCAAGCCTAAAACATGCATTATTCATCCACACAACATGATATCCATAAACACATTCACTTGATCACTTTTAAACGTACCATATATACTTCCAAAGTCTACCTAATTAGTCAAAGGCATATATGCATTATCTTACCTATAACATAGCATACATACCTTATCACAACCTCAACCATTTGATTTTCACCATACCAATTCACAACAAGGCATTCACATATCAATATATCAACAAATCACATAAGGCTAATTACACGTATATATACATACCAACACATATGCCAAATCAAGCCAAATCACATGACTAATCACATATCAAAACATATAGGCTTTCATTAGCCAAAATGACCTATACATGCCATATAACCAAAATACATAAAGTCCAAAGATACCAAAACAACTGCGGGATAGTGTGATGAGATCTCCGATGACTTCCAATCCGAGCGAACTTTTGAATCACTGTAAAACACAGAAAAGTAAACAAAGTCAACTATTAAGCTTAGTAAGCTCATATGGCTAATATACAATTTACCATTCATCCACAATTTAAAGAAGTATAAGTAAACATCGGTAAGTTTCAATCAATCCAAAGATTAGCACATAAACACCACAGTGTTAGTCATGTATGAATACATCCACTACAACTTACTTGTTATACTTCTCATAAATACCTGAACTGATCCATATCATCTCTTATATCCTCGTACCATCATCTCTTCTTGTTGAACCATTTTGAATACTATCAGATACTCGGGTATCTTGCACACTAAGTGCCAATACATGGTTGAAACCATCTCTATCACATATTTCATATAAATGCTCACTTTTGAGCCATCATTGGGTCTGCTCACACAAGTTATTGGTCAAGTCATAACTACACGGTGCTGCTCACACAAGCTATCGAGTAATTGCAACACATGCCGAAAAACCCAGCCACTGGTAGGACGTACAGGACTAGCACCCAAAACACGGTAACCCCTAATGACATGTCATTTGTATCCTATCTATTCCTAAGGTTCAACCGGGATCCATGCATTACCTATAACTCATTGAGAATCTCTGCAGTGTTGTATTATCACAATTATATCAATTAAACATTTAAACACATATAATTTTATACTTATTAAACATACGAGCTTACCTCGAATTCAAACGATTGAAAATGATCGTCTAGTCCAAAACTTTATCTTTTTCCTAATCTAAATCCATACGTGGCTTTTCTTGATCTATATAATTAAATTTAACTATTTTAATTCTCATTCTATTCAATTCAATCCAATTTCACATTTTGGTAAAATTACTATTTTACCCCTAAACTTTTGACTTCTTTACAATTTAGTCATTATCTCATAAAAATACAAATTCATGCAATTCAATTTCAACCCATGCTAGCCGAATTTCACCTAAGTCCATAGCAACCCATATATTTCATTTATTCACATATTTTACCATAAAATTTTCACTTTTCTCAATTTAACCCTTAATTTGCAATTTCATTCAAAATCACTTAACAAATGTTGTTTAACTAACAACAATGATGCATTTTCTATCATCAAACATAAAAAACATGCATATTCAACAATGGTGAAACCCTAACTCTTTAGCAGTTTAGGAAATTACTCCCTGGGCTAGTTAGATTAAGCTTCAACAACTTCAAAAACATAAAAATCATTAAAAATCGAGTAAACATGCACTTACATACAAGGGATTTGTGTAGCCAAATGTTGGAGCTCTTTCATGGCTATTCTTGCCCTAAATTTCGGTTGAAAAACAATGGAAGAAGATGATAATTTGCTTTTTTTCATTTATTTTAACTTTAATTACCAATTACCAAAATTAACCTTAGTTTTTAACTTAAAATTCACCTATTTAGTGTCCATAAATGTCCACTCAATATAAAATTGGTCTAATTACCACATAAGGACCTCCACTTTAAAGTCCCATAACTATTAGACACCTTTAGCTATTAGAACACAACTTTTATACTTTACGCGATTTAGTCTTTTTTCACAAATTAAGCATACTAACGATAAAATTTCTCAACGAAATTTTCACATGATTCTACTATCATGTTGTAGACCATAAAATAATAATAAAATAAATTTTTTGACCTCAAATTTGTTGTCCCAAAACCACTGTTCTGATTTCATTGAAAATGGGCCGTTATAACTCTCATTCCTTAGGGATTTTCGTCCCCGAAAATCTTACCATAAAATAGGGTAGGGTACTGTTTTCTCATAGCTTCCTCGGGTTCCCACGTAGCCTCTTCATGCCATGATGTTGCCAAAGAACCTTCACTAAAGCTATTCTTTTGTTTCTTACCTCTTTGACCTCTCAAGTTAAGATTCTTATTAGTTCTTCGTTATACGACATCTCATGTTGAATCTCAACCTCTGTCGGACAAATTATATGCGAAGGCTCCAATCAGTACCGTCGTAACATAGATACATGAAACACATTATGAATCTTCTCCAGTTCTAATAGTAAATTAAGTCGATAAGCCACTGGCCCTATTCTCTCGATAATCTTATATAGCCCAATAAATCGTGGACTCAATTTTTCTTTGCGATTGAATCGAAGAATCTTCTTCCATGGTGAAACTTTCAGAAATACTTTGTCACCGATTTGAAATTCAATGTCTTTACGTTTCAAATCTACATACGATTTCTGTCGATCTGAAGCTGCTTTCAAATTTCCATGAATCACTTTTACTTTCTCTTTGGTCTCTCTAATTAAATCAACCCTGTGAATCTTTTTCTCACTAAGCTCGGTCTAGTATAACGGAGTTCGGCATTTACAACCATATAAAGCTTCATACGGTGCCATCTTTATGCTCGATTGAAAACTATTATTATACACAAATTCCATCAATGGTAAGTATTTTTCCTAGTTGTCTTCAAATTCTAGAACACAGCAACGAAGCATATCTTCGAGAATCTGAATCACTATCTCAGACTGACCATCAGTTTGAGGATGAAATGCAGTACTAAAATGCAGCCGTGTACCCAAAGCCTCTTGCAATTTCTTCCAAAATTGTGATGTAAATCTCGGATCCCTTTTCGAAATAATAGAGACTGAAACTCTGTGCAATCTGACGATTTCAAAAATATACAACTCAGCTAATCTATCAAGAGAAAAGTCTGTTCGCACTGGAATGAAATGTGTAGACTTTGTCAAATGATCAACAATAACCTAGATAGCATCTTTCTTTTTTAGAGATAGGGGTAATCCTGATATGAAATCCATTGTAATTCTATCCCATTTCCACTCAGGTATCATCATTGGCTGTAATAGTCCTGAAGGTACTTGATGTTTAGCTTTAACTTGCTGACAAATCAAACATTTGGTCACAAAGTCAGAAATATCATGTTTCATACCTGACCACTAGTATAACTGTTTAAAATCATGGTACATCTTGTTACTTCTCGGATGAACAAACAAACTACCACTGTGTGCTTCTTGCAAAATTTTTTGTATAAGCTCAGGATTTTTCGGCACGCAAACTCTACCTCGAAACAACAAACAATCATTGGTTCCAATCTGAAACTCTGAATTAAGAATCAACTCACACTGTTCTCGTTTAGCTTTCAATTTACTGTCACATTTTTTAGCTTCATAAATTTGTCGAAGAAACATCAGTTTAGCTTTTAACTCAGCTAACATCGAGTCATCATTAGTCAAATTCAATAGTGTATTCATCGCTCTCAAAGCAAACAAAGATTTTCTACTTAAAGCATTTGCAGCCACATTCGCTTTTTCCGGATGATAATCAATGACTAACTCATAATCTTTCAACAATTCGAGCCATCTTCGTTGTCTCAAATTCAGATCTTTTTGTGACATCAAATACTTCAAACTCTTGTGATCAGTAAATATGTGGTATTTTTCACCGAACAATTAGTGTCGCCAAATTTTCAATGCAAATACAGTAGCGGCAAACTCTAAGTCATGCATCAGGTAATTCTTTTCATGCGATTTTAACTATTTGGAAGCATAAGCTATAAGTTTGCCTTCTTGCATTAAAACACATTCTAAACCATTTAATGACGCATCATTAAAAATCACAAATTCTTTATCTGACTCAGGCTGAACCAAAACTGGTGCTTCAGTTAACAGTGCTTTCAACTGATCAAAACTCTATTGAGATTTCTCAGACCACTCAAACTTCACATCTTTCTGCAATAAATGAGTTATCGGTGTAGCTATCATTGAAAACCATTTAACAAATCTTCGAGAATAGCCAGCTAATCCCAAAAAACTTTTGACTTTAGATATGTTTCTTGGCTGCTTCCAATAAATAATTGCTGAAATCTTACTCGAATCAACTCAAATGCTCTCAACTAAAACAATGTGTCCCAAAAACCTAACTTCTCGGAGCCAAAATTTGCACTTGCTGAATTTAGCAAATAGGTGTTTATCTCTCAGAGTCTATAACACAATTCTCAAATGTTCAACATGCTCTGGCTCATCCTGAGAATATATCAAGATATCGTCAATGAAAACAATAACGAATCTGTTTAAATATGGTCTGAAAATTCTATTTATCAAGCCCATAAATACTGCATGAGCATTAGTTAACCAAAATGGCATAACAAGAAATTCATAGTGTCCATACTTGGTTTTGAATGTAGTTTTCGGCACATTCGAATCTTCAACTCTCAACTAATAATAACCAGATCACAAATCAATCTTAGAAAATACTGTTGCTCCTTTCAGTTGATGAAATAAATCATCAATTCTCGGTAGAGGATACTTATTCTTAATCGTAACCTTGTTGAGCTGTCGATAGTCAATACACAATCTCATTGATCTATCTTTCTTTTTAACAAACAGAACTGGTGCACCCTAGGGTGAGAAACTAGGTCGTGTAAAATCTCTATCTGTTAACTCTTACAACTGAGCTTTCAACTCTTTTAACTTTATAAGAGCCATTTTGTACGGAGCTATTGATATCGGTGATGTCCCTGGTACTAATTCAATAGCAAAGTCAACTTCCTGGACTGGTGGCAACCTAGGTAACTCTTCTGGAAACACATCTGGATATTCACAACCACTGGCACTGATTCAATCTTCAACTCAGACACTTCTGTATCCAGTACATTTGTCAGGTACACATTACAACCCTTTCTTACATATTTCTGAGCTAGCATAGCCGATATCGTAATAGGCAATCTACTCAAATCATCATATTCAATACAAAGAATTTCACCATTTTGACATTTCAACTCAATAGTTTTTCTTCTACAATTCACACCAGCATCATGTAGAGTCAACTAGTCCATACCCAAAATCATATCAAATTCATCAAACGGTAAAAGACATCAAATCAGCCGAAAAACAGTAACCCCGAGTCGTCAAAGGACAGTTCTTGCAAACTTTATCAACTAGGACATACTGACATAAAATGTTCGATACTTTAATATGAATTTAGTGGACTTAACAAGTAATCCTTACTAGACACTAAATTCTTGCAGACATATGAATGAGTCGATCCAGAATCAATCAAAGCAATTATATTAGTGTCATAAAGAGAAAAAGTACCGGTGATAACATCTGGTGCTGGTGCATTCTCACGAGCGCGAATTACATAAGCTCTAGCTGGCGCTCGAGCCTCGGATCTCATAGCAGAATCCTTGTTGCACCTTTACCACCAATCATATTTCTAGTATTTCAAGGTGGTCTCTCTCTTGCAACTATATTACTTGGCCTTGTAGTCGAAAATTTGTCTTTTTTAGATAACTCAGGACAATCTCGAATGAAATACTCTTGTGAGCCACATCTAAAACAAGCTCTGGTATTCATCCAACATTCTTTAAAATGTCATCTAACACACTGTTGATACTCAGGTTTGTTGGCTTTGACACTACCAATGCTCACTACTGAAGTGGCTTGAGCTTTTGAACTCACGTTTTGCTTATCACGAAATCTGTTTGAATATCCCATTATAGTAGTCGAACGGTTATAAGAATTCCTTGATTTCCTTGATGAGGAATAATATGACTTACCCATTTACCTCTTTCTCAAATCTTTGGCCTTAGAATCGGCTCTTCTCTTTTTTTTGCTAAGCTCTTTGGCTTTGTGTGCTCTATCAACTAACACAACAAACTCTTTCAATTCAAGTATTCCAACTAAGAGCTTGATATCTTTGTTCAATCTGTCTTGAAATCATTTACACATAATCTCTTTAGTTGGAATACACTCTTGATTATACTTGCTCAGTCTAACAAATTCTCTTTCATATTCAGATATGGTCATACGACCCTGTTTCAGCTCTAAAAATTCCTTGCGCTTCTGATGGAGAAACTACTGACTTATATATTTCTTTCTGAATTCGGTCTAAAAGAATTCCCAAGTGACCCTATCTCTCAGTACTACAGATATCAAAGTGCTCCACCATTGGTATGTTGCATCTCTCAAAAGAGACACATCACATTTAACACATTCCACTGGCGTACAAGACAATTTATCAAAAACCCGAATTGTATTATCAAGCCAAAACTCGGCTCTATCAGGATCATCGTCTACTATAGCTCTAAACTCTTCAGCCCCGTACTTTCGAATTTTATCAATAGGCTGCTTATTTATGCGCAAATGTTCTAAACCTTAAGAAGCTAAGGGGATCGGTTGGGGAGTAGGTGGGGGTGGAGGTTGTTGAGTAGCCGAATTCGTTCGGACATACTCAGAAAACCACTCATTCATCATCTGGAAGAATGCTTCTTTGGCCTCTCCTCCACGACCCTCAGATACGAGTCTCGATTCAGATGGTGCTGTTCCATAAACAGAAGCTGGCGCATTGCTTTCAACATCATCAGAGTTAGCTCGATTGGAATGCATTACTATATGAAAACATGATTTATAAATGGTCAAGAGATATTACACTATCATAGTTTAAATATGACATGTATAGCTAGACTCACATATGCTACATTAGTCCTAGAATCGAATAAACTGTAGCTCTAATACCAATCAAATGTAACACCCTTAACCCGTATCCGTCGTTGGAATAGGGTTATAGAGTATTACCGGACTTATCACATAATTAATCAAGCATTTCATTTTCATTATTCATAACCAAACATAAATCATTCACATATATTCATATAGTCCCTAGCACTAGCCCTCGAGGCCCAAAACAAGCATTAAAAATAAGTTGGGACTAAATCGAGAACTTATAGAAATTTTACAAAAACATTAAAATTTTTCAAAGTAGATGGGGCACAAGTCCGTGTAGCCATTTCGAATGTCTACATGGCTTGTGACACGGGCGTGTCTCTTGGCCGTATGAGACACACGGCCTGGCAACATAGGCGTGTGTCCCCTGTACTTTGAAAATTTTTAATGTTTTCCCAAAATTTCTATAAGTTCTTGATTTAGTCCTGAATTGTTTTTAATGTTTGTTTTGGCCTCAAGGGCTCGTGCTAGGGACTATATGAATATATGTGAATGATTTATGTTTGGTTATGAATAATGAAAATGAAATGTTTGATTAATTATGTGATAAGTCTGGTAATGCTCTGTAACCCTATTCTGGCGACGAATATAGGTTAATGGTGTTATAGGAGAGATGAAAAGGTTAGACGGTAATGAGAGCAGTATCAGGCATATGTAAAGGAAAAGAACAATGAAATTATGAGACAATGAAACTTCTGGAGGTGGCTCAGGCACATTACCAAAAGTTCATCAAGCTCATGAGGAAGAGGAAGAAGAACCGCGAGTAGAGATTTACCATATGGCAATAGGATCAATTAGGATTTTCTTTAAGTATGAATGAAAAATGAAAAAAACACTGTCAACCGAGCAGTTTTTGAACCTTCTATAAAAGAAAATGTTTATATTTGAGTATATTTACGACAACGTGTGCCAATTTCAAACATTCATTCATCATTTCATTCACTCATTTGCTTATTTGTTTATTCAGAAACATTATTTAAAAAAGAAGAAGAATATTTTTTTATGAAAAATCCAAATAATTTTCTATCTTTGGAAATAAATGTCATTTGAAAAAGGACCAAGGATAGCTCACCGGTATAACACCCGCTCAAAAGCCAAGAAGATGACGGAAGAAGGATTAACATGCATGGGCAAACTGGAGGAACAAATAGAAAGGATGATGAAGATGATAAATACAATGGTCAAATGCAAGGCCAAGGTAGGAGAAGAAAATGACACTTTGGACAAGCCAATCCCTTTTTACAGTGATACAGGGGTATATCGTAAAGATTTACTGCTTCAAGCACTATGTGTGACCATTGAAATCCTAAGAGTAAATAAGTTGCCTTCAAGCGAGGAGCCAAGAGAAGTGGATAAGGGAAAGTCAATTATGGATGAAGAAGCTCATAAATTTAGCCTAGTTGAGGAACATTTGAAAGCCATCGAATGATTAGACACCTTTGGATCTATAGAAGTAAAAGGCTTGTGTTTGGTACTCGATGTGGTCGTCCCACCAAAATTCAAAGTTCCTTACTTTGAAAAATTCAATGGTAGTAGTTGCCCTATTAATCACATTGCCATATACTATAGGAAAATGGTTGCCTACTCTAAAGATGAGAAACTAATAATGCACATATTTCAAGATAGTTTGACCAGATCTGTGGCTCGCTGGTATGTAAAGTTGGACAGGAGCTGGATTCGAACTTAGGAAGAGCTTGCACAGGCATTTATTGCTCAATACAAACATATTTTAGACATGGTCCCAGATCGCCTGGCTCTACAGAATATGGAAAAGAAGTCAAATGAGAGTTTTAAGGAGTACGCACAGCGGTGGAAGGATCTGGCATCGCAAGTACAGCCCTGCTCACGGAAAAGGAGACCACTGTTTTGTTTATTGGTATGTTAAAAGGCATATACTACGAAGGGATGGTAGGAAATGCCTCTAAGACTTTTGCAGATATAGTATTATCCCAAGAAATGATAGAGAATGTATTGAAGTCGGGCAAAATAGATGATCCTTTGAGCGCCAAGAGAGTTATTGCTGGGAAGAAAAAGGAAGTAGAAAAGCAAACAACTGTACTAGGCGAATACCCATACTTTTACTTTTCATACCTAAGCCTAATACCTCCACGCCCCCAATACCCCGCTGTAAATGCTTCCAATGCTTCACCGTTTATGTATCATTCACCTATACCTGTTACCATTCACTTGTACTTGTTACAAATCCTTCCATGTTAACTATGCCAACCTGATCCTCACAAACCCAAGATCTGTTAGGCCACCACGGGGAAGGCCAGTGTTTAATCCAATTCCTATCTCCTATGCGGAACTTTTTCCAATTCTAGTGGAGAAGCATCTCCTTGTACCTACACACAAGGAACCAATGTAACTACCATTTCCAAAGTAGTATGATGCCGATGTTCGATGTGCGTATCACTCTGGCAATTCAAGTCATACCATTGATAATTACTTAGTGCTAAAATATAAGGTACAAGATCTCATAAGGGCAGGAAAAATAAAATCGAACAGTTAATGCTATAACTGAAGAAAAGAGCCTTCAAAGGAGAAATGTGGAAGAAATCACAACCCTGCTTGAATGACTTTTCGACATCTTGAGGAAGTCAAATCTAATTCACACTGAGCCACCCAGGTTTGTAATAGGAATTGATATGGATCAAATCTACAAATTCTACCAAATAGCTTAAGGACACTCTATCCAAGTTTGCCCAACATTTAGGGAACATATACAGTTTCTCTTGGATTCTTTCTAGCTAGAGATACGAGAGGGTGTTAAAACCAATGGGATAAACACGTTAAATGCTAAACCTGTTACCATTGTATATGGAAAGAAAACCCCTATTGAAAAAGAGTCCACCTCAAAGGCCGTACAGGATGATGTATTGGTCATCAGGGTTCCTGACCCTTTAAAGTATGGAGATGACCAATGAGTTCCTTGGAGATATGATTACGAGGTGGTTGGATATGATACCTCCAACATCTCAAGACTTACTGGCATAACTCGAAGCGAGTGTTGTTACAAGCCAAACATAGTGGGAAAAAAACCCTATGGTAAGGAAGTGATTTTATAAAATCAATCAGAAATTGATGATAAAGAAGCCGATAAGGAAACGAGGGGGACCAAAAGGAAGAAGTCAAGAATGATGAAGTTAATGAATTTTTGCATCTGATAAAACATAGTGAGTATAGCGTGGTCGAGCAGTTGAACAAAACACCGTCAAGAATTTATCTACTGTCACTCCTTTTGAACTCGGGGCCACACAGTGAGGCTCTTGTACAAGTTTTAAAATAAGCTTACATCACTTACAACGTTTCAATAGATAATGTTAGTCATCTAGCAGGGTGCATTTTGGCCTCGAATTACATATCTTCCAATGATGATGACATACCCCCGGGTGGAAGAGAAAGTACCAAGGCACTACACATCTCAGTAAGATGTAAAGCCTATTTCATGGCTAGGGTCCTGATAGACAATGGGTCATCAATCAATGTCTTGCCTTTTTCAACTTTGTCCAAGCTATTTATGGACACTTCATACATGGTATTGAGCCCTTTAGAGGTACGAGCTTTTGATGGAACCAAAAGAAGCATGATTGGCAAAATAGATATTCCCTTATTGGTACGAGTCATTAATTTCCTTATTCGCTTTTAGGTGATGGATATAATGCCTTCTTATAGTATACTATTGGATGCCCTTAGATTCATTCGGTTAGGGTTGTACCATTGTCCTTGCACCAAAGATTGAAATTTGTAGTCGATCAAAATTTGTGCATCGTGCGAGGCGAAGAAGACCTGTTGGTAGCTAGCTTGCCAAATTCTCCTTTCATACAAGTGGATGATGATGCAATAGAGAGTTTTTTCCAGACTTTTGAGGTGGCCACTGCATCTTACGTGGTAGAGGGAATGTAAGCCTCTAAGTCTCGTGTGTCATGAACAGAGAACATGTTATTTTCCCAAATAATAGTGAAAGGTTGAAAAATCTACTTAGGTTTGGGAAAAGACCTACAAGGTATCTCAAAACTCATTTTTGTTCCCATTCAGAAGGATACTAGGGGGTTAGGATATAAGCCCATAAGGGACGAATTGAGAGGATGTGTAAAGAGCAGTGTACCACCCCAAACCCGACCTAGACGTTATGGCCAAATCTGGGGTGCTACATCACCTAAACTAATTCGCGAAGCCTAGTTACTAAGTCCGATGATGAGTTTTGTAAAACAATACTTAGGGTTTAATAGAAATTCCTGATTCATTTGTTAATCATCCTACTCTCTATCCGTTTGTTCAACGATTAACTATATTATTATTATTATTATCATCTTAGTTAACCGATTATACTGTAAGGTTGGTTCTGAAAACATTGATTTAATGTTTGAAAAACGTGTGTCGTTGAAGATGTAATAAATCATACATAAGTAAAGAAATAAACCCCAAATAAAAATAGTTATAGCGGCCTTATTACAAACCCCAAAATAAAAGTAAGTGAATAATTAAAAAAGTTAAATAATAAAACAAGTTTAAAACCAAGTTCAATCTTCGTGGCCACTCTGAATCCCTCCCAGCTCCAAGTCCTAGAACTAGGGCTCACCTGCAAGGATGGAAAGGGAAATGGTGAGTTTGGAACTCAGTGTATGTAGAAGCCCATCCAAAGCCCAAGTCGGCTTGAGCCCACTGGGCCTAAGCCCTGACTAGTTCAGTCAGATACTGGGCCGAAGCCCTATTTAGATAACAGTAAACTGGGCCAGAGCCCTATTCAGATTGCAGTATGGCCCATAGGCCCAGAACAGAACAGTACAGAATAACAGTATGAATGCAAGCCCATATCATGTGGGGAGACTACTCGACCCACCCAACCGCTACACACTACTCGTACCAGCCAACACACTATGTGGGGAATAACTCAACCCACCCAGCCCACACACCACAGTCGTAGTATGTCTGCTTAGATAAACAGTATAACGAGGCAAAGCCCCTTTTTAGTAATACGAGGCATAGCCCCTTTCAGTAAACGTGGCAGTGCCACTCACACTTCCTCTAATATCAACCCAACCCATGCAACAAGTAAATATAACATGGCATACAGTAACAGTAACAGTCAAATTAAGCAGTACAGTCGATTCTAGTCCTAGGGGTATAATGGTAATTTTACACCTAGGGGTAAAACAGTGATTTCTCACCCTAAGGGGTATTTTAGTCATTTACACTATTATTACCAGTTTTAAGCATGTTACAGTCACTAACAGTCTTTACTTCCATTTGAACGGTCAATTTAGCAGTTTTAAGCAGTTTCAGTTACTGGGCCCTAAAGCCCCTAATGGGCCCTACAGAGCCTATTGGCCACCTAAGCCCATTTAGTCCAATTTTAGTATCCAGTTACCGATTTTAGCAGTTTTAACCCTATAATCCATATACGTACCCTTTAAACCCAGTTTTACCCAAATGGGCCCAAAAGCCCATTGGGCCCATATTCGGCCCACCAAAGCCCAACATACCGACGTGCTCAAAATTACGCAGCCGACTCACCAACTAGTAGCGAATTCAGATCCTTCATACTCCTATCGACTTGAGAGCGTTCGCACGCTCATAAGCCCTCGAAATGCCAGAACTTCGGCATTTTGGCTTTTCGACTTTTGCCAATTTGAACCACGATAATTCCTACAATCCAATACTTAATCGATTAGACTACAGATCTATACAAATCATAGTAAAAATTCCCTTACCATAATCGGCCAGTACCCCTAATGGCCTTGAAATCTCACCTTGTCGATTTAGATGCACTAGATCTAGATTCGCTTGAATCGATACCTTCAGTTCCTCGTTTGCTCTCCTCTTTTGCTAACTAACACGTAAAAGAACCAAAATACAACACTATGTTATCCATAAACCATGTCGACAAAGCCCCTAAGGACTTAGGGATTTTGGCTTCTCCTTAGATGTTAAGAAAACGAATGTACCCAAGGTTTCAATCACTTACCGATGTCTTTACTTGATGAATATTGCTTCTACGCTCTCCCTAGACAAGATCTATGATAGATCTACCCCCAACGTTATCAAGGAAAAAGGATCTAAGAGGTTCGGCTTTAGGATCTATTTAGATGCTATTGTCGACTTTACCAAGGGGTTAAATAGGACCAATCGATGAATAAAGAGATAGAGGAGTAGTGTTTTAGTTTGGTGAAGGTTTGAAAAGAAAGAAGGGGTGTGTCTCGGTCAAGAGAACATTCAGCAGTGGTGTGTTTTCAGTCAATGGGTATTCGGCTATGGCAGGAGTTTCGGTCAAGTGGTTGTCGACAAGGGCTTGAAGAAGAAAGGAAGAAAAAGAAGAAGAATTAGGCTTGAAAGGAGAGTGGTTGGATTCGGTCTGAGGTGTAAGAGAGAAGAAGAAGAATGTGAGTGAAGAAGAAGAACAGAAAAAGAAGTGAATTTGGCCAAAAGAGAAATCGGCAATAGGGGTCTTTTTGGGGTGTAAGGTTCGGCTATTAGGTTAGAAAAGAAGAAAAGAGTGGCAAAAAGAAACCTAATGTGCTATGCAAAATCGGCAAAAGAAGAGAGCTTACTGACCTAGAGAAATCGGCATACTAACCTTCAAATGCCGAAAATGCTATGCCAAAGGCTAAGTGCCGGAATTGCAGCCTCAAGAGTCCCTTGGCCGGCCACTTTCTCTTCAAATTCAAATATCCTAAATTCACTCCTTTATTTACTCTCTTTAACAGTTTAAACTCTCCAAGGCAGAGTTTTACCTGAGCACCAAAATTTGTCCACACATGCACATAAAAATAACAGTACTTGAAGCTTACCTTGTGACTCGTACCATGGACCTCATACACCTCCTAGGCGCCACTTGTTTAGGAGCTTAGTAGCGCCCCCTTGCCACTTTGCCAAAGCTCTTTTCATGACAATTTCTGCTAAGTTTTTATTAAAAGCCCTCTTGATCCAGTTCCCCCTTTCACTTAAAAACATATTTTACTACTTTTACCAGGTTTTAGCCTGAGTTTGGGCCTCCTAAAGGCCTACTAACATGCTCAAACACCAATTCAACAATCAAAACCCAAAATTTTCACAACTTTACCAAAATCACACTACACCCGAGAAATCCCGAAATCAGGGAGTTACAAGCAGAGAGTAAAGAGGTTCGCCCACATGGTTGGAAAGAAGGTGGTGGAACCTCCTTTGATTTGTCCTCCACTATTTGAGATCTTTTATTCAGTGAGATTTGAGCACCAGGAAAGGACCTTAGTTAAGTTAATGATTAATGGAGATGCAGATGATCTAAACATGATTGGCGATAGAGTGCCGATGTCAAGAGACTAGGTTCACTACGACCCTTTCATCTTGGAGAACTGACAGCTCATACTGTTACCTACTATCCTTGAGTCCTTTGGGATGTAATAATTTTTAAGAGTTTTTATCTCAAAGTTTAATTAATTTAATTTCCTTTAAAAATCCATGTAAAATTGTTTTCTCTTTAATGAAATCAGATTTGGATCATATCCCTAGTCACTTTTATTCATTCAATCACTTTCATTAATATACCAATACACATACTTATAATTATTTTAGGGATATACCTCATAAATTTATAAATGATCCAAATGACATCTTTGAATCAAATTATCATAATTATGTTCACTATAATGATCATGGGACAGAAGAGAAGGAAGTTGTGCCAGATGAGTTTTTAAGGCTAGTTGAATAAGAAAAGAAGCTTATAGAACCCCATTTGGAGGGAACAAATTTAATCAATTTGGGCGATGATGTGGTAAGAAAGGAAATTAGGATTGGAACTACTCTCATGCTAGAGCAAAGTCAATTGTTGAAGGGTCTACTTGTTGAGTTCTCAGATGTGTTTGCATGGTCATACCAAGATATACCGGGTTTGGACACGAATATCGTGGAACACATGCTATCTTTGAAATCATATTACAAGCATGTATACCAGAAGTTGAGAAGGATGAATCCTGAGATGCTGTTGAAGATTAAAGAAGAGGTCAAAAAATAATTCGATGTGGGATTTCTTGAAGAAGTTAAATGCCCAAAGTGGGTGGCGAATATTGTACCCATGTTTAAAAAGGATGGGAAAGTTAGAATGTGCATCGATTATAGAGATTTGAACTGAGCCAGCCCTAAGGATAATTTTTCGTTACCTTATATAGACACACTGATGGATAACACTACTAAATATTGTGTTTTCTCTTTCATGGATGGATTCTCGGGGTGTAATTAAATCAAAATGGCGAGGGAGGACTTGGAAAAAACCATGTTCATCACAACTTGGGGAACTTTTTGTTATAGGATCATGCCATTTGGTCTAAAAAATGCTAGGGCCACGTATCAACGAGTAATGTTGACACTATTTCATGACATGATGCATAAAGAGATTGAAGTTTATGTTGATGATATGATAGCAAAGTTCACTAGGGAGGAAAGTCATGTGGAAAACCTCCACAAACTATTTGAAAGATTGAGGAAGTACAAATTCAGATTGAATCTAGCAAAATGTACTTTCGAGGTAAAGTCGGGGAAGCTGTTGGGTTTCATAGTGAGTAAACGAGGAATTAAAATAGATTTGGAAACAATTCGAGCAATTCCAGATTTGAAACCCCCTAAAACTCAAAGAGAGATAAGAGGTTTTTTTGGGACGGTTAAATTATATGTCTCGTTTTGTCTCACAATTGACAGATAAATGTGATCCCATCTTCAAGCTCTTATGTAAGAATAGTGATGGTGAATGGACTGAAGATTGTCAAAAAGCGCTCGAGAAAGTAAAAGAGTATTTGGCTAAGCCACCAATTTTGATTCCCCTGGTGCTAGGAAGACCTTTGATTTTGTCTTTGGTAGTGCTGGATAATTCTATAGGTTGTGTTCTGGGGCAATGAGATGGTTTAAACAAGAATGAGCACGCAATCTATTATCTGAGCAAGAAATTCATAGAATATGAAGCCAAGTATTCCCATCGGGAAAAGATATATTGTGCTTTAGAATGGACCGCACGTCGACTAAGGCAATACATGTTGTATCACACCACCTTCCTCATCGCAAAGTTAGACCTTTTAAAATACATTTTGGAGAAGCCATCATTGTTAGGGAGAGTTGCTTGTTGGCAAGTGGTATTGTTTGAGTATGACATTATCTACATGTCCCAAAAGGCTTAAAAAGAAGCATAGTCGTGAAATTTCTGGTAGATCGCGCAAAAGAGGAATACGAGCCCATGAGTTTTGATTTCCCAGATAAAGAGATCATGTCAATTTCGAAGTGCAAAGAAGAGATTTAGAGGGTGTATTTCGATGAGCATCCAACATGATGGGGCATGGATTGGGGCAGTACTAATCTCTCTATGTGGCTAGTACTTTCCCGCTACAGCTAAACTAATGTTCACCTATACAAACAATGTAATTGAATACAAGGCATGCATTTTGGCATTTCAGATTGCCATTGAGAAAAAGATAAGGGTTTTAAAAGTTTTTTGTGACTCAGCCTTAGTTGTTTACCAATTAAGAAGAGAATGGGAAACAAGGGATTCCAAGCTGATTCACTATCAAACATATGTGCTGTAACAACCCAATTTTCAATAGTGTCAGAAATAGTGATTTAAGATCATTAAATCCGACAATTAAGTTTGAAAAACTTATTAATTAGAATTTATGAGTTAAGTATGAATTTAGAAATATTTTTGAATTAGTGAATTTTGTGTTTTAGAAGAATTATTAAAATAATTAGTTTTGAAAATAGAGAATTGATACCTCAAAATTATAAATCGAGTCATAAATATTTTTATGAATATTTATGGAGTGTTAATAAGTTAGTATTAAAGTTTCGTTAAGAAATTTTAAGGTTTCGGTAGTCAATTGGGTAAAAAGGACTAAATTGAATTAAGTGCAAAATTGTGAAATGTGATTAAATTGCTTAAGTAATAATTAAAGGAGGACCAAATGGGCAAATTGGCATATGGGCAAAAGGTTGGACGGTAGAGTTATAAAAATTAGTAAAGAGATAGTGTGAACTAAGGGCAAAATTGGAAATTTTGTAAAGTTGATGAATAAATATCTTTCCTAATTAAGTTTTCTAGTGGATTCTTCATTCTTTCCAGCCAAAAACGCCAGAGAAGAATGTTATAAGCTGGTTTTTCACATTTTTGCACCATGTGAGTTCAATCTTTGCTTTTTCTTTGTAATTTTTATGTTTTTGTGACTTTTACAATTAGGTCCACCTATGGAATTCATTAGTTTTTGATTTTATGGGTAATATTGAAAGTTGTCATGGATGAGTGCTGTATGTTTATGGTAAATTATTATAGGTTTGAAGCTTCAAATTCATTATATGATGGATTTATTAAGAGATTTTTAATAGAAATTGATTTTAGGACCTAATTGTGAAAAAAAAGTTTAGAGTTAAAGGTTGTTGCTGAAATTATGAATGCTAAAGAGTACATATTAGTTTATAATGATAGAATAATGTGTTAATTAAGGAAAATAAGTTCAATTGATGGGTCAATTGATCAGGGACTAAATTGTAAAAATTGTAAAGTTTAGGGTAAAAGTGTAATTTCAAAAATTGAAAGGCATAAACTGTAATTAAATGAGACACTAATGAATGGAAACTTTTATATTATAGATTAAGAGCTCAAGGAAGCTGTGGAAAAGAGAAATAGCTAATAAATTCCCGAATTTCCTACAACTTCTGTAAATTGACCAGGTAAGTTTATATGTAAATAAAGTACTATTGTGTTTAAATAAATTTATGTATTGCTAAATTGTTATGTATATGGCATATTATAATTGCAATTATGAATATTTGATAGTCGCAAAAATATTAGTATGTGGAATGTGTATTGATTTGGAAATAAGAAAGCATATTTGATTCTGAATCAAAATTTTGATAGGAAGATTGAACTGAAAATGAAATTAGGTAATTACTGATATATGAATTGAATGAGATGGAAATTTCATTGTTGAATATATTTATATTTATATGTGTATGGAAATTGAATGTGGGGTAAATATTGATGTTGAATTGAATGTGTATTAGATTTATTTGATGAACAAATATATGCATGTGAGATTGAAATACATGATTGAATTGAGTAATGTTGTGATGCATATGAATTTGAGACTTGAAGCTGAATTATTAATATGATTAAATAGATCTTGAATGCTTTTGATCCATTAAGAATGGAAATGAAGTGAAATATGTGATAATGTGAATTTAATCGAAAAGAGAAAGAAATTTAATACCCTATTAACTAGTCGGGCTTAGTGGATATAGTTGGCATGCCATAGGATTGGAAGTGTTCAGGGATTCTTCGACCTCGAGTCGATGAGGCACTAGGTGTGCCACAGATATACTTCGGATAGTTTCGATGAGGCTTTGGTAGCCACATTGCTTCGGCTTGGCCGATGAGGTACTTGGTGTGCCATAGATCTGATTTACTTCGAACTAACCGATGAGGCGTTGGTCGCCACTCTGGTGTGTTTGGTTGGATCCGTGTATCCACCTTGGTCCGAGTCATGTTAATAGGGGTAAATAGAAGAAATGAGGAAATTGAATGAATTTTGGTTAAATAAGTAAATAAATGAAATGAAAAAGTGTTATTGAATATATAAGTAAAATCCCGTTGGACCTTAGGAATACTTTAGTGATCAGTGGTAGCTTCGGCTACATTTCAGTGGTAGCTTCGGCTACATTTCAGTGGTAGCTTCGGCTACATATTAGTGGTAGCTTCGGCTACATATCAGTGGTAGCTTCGGCTACAATTCAGTGTGGCACTTATGTGCAAGTTTCTGTGTATCCTTTAGTATTCCAAATGGTTCAACGGGTAAATTGATGAATAAATAAGATGAGAAAGCATGTGATTAAATGTGCAATTGAGCTCAAGCATATATATGAAACTTTATTGGATGGGTTTTATTACGTGATAAATGAGTGCAGGTATATATATGTGTGTATGTTGCGAACAATATGCTCTTGCTCAATGTAAGATCGAATTTGTGGTAAGGATGATTTGGAGTAAGTGCTATTATTAATATTTGTAAATATTTGATAATAAGTATATATTGAAATGGTTGGCTATGGACATGTTAAGTGTTATATTAGTGTAAATGAAAATATTACAAAGAAAACATGAAAGAGTAAAATTAGCTATAAGGCAGTTTTGAGCAACAGCAGACATGTGACTTTGAAAAATCATTAAAAATTGTATAAATTGAATTAGAAGCTGAATGATATATGTAATTAAAGCTTATTGAGTCTATTTTCACATGAAAGAAATTATGTAAATGGAAGATTTACAGAATAGGATATATTTAAAGTTTTTGTGACAGGGTCAGAATGAACTTCGAAATCCCCTGTTCCAACTTTGGAAAATCACTAAAAATTGTATAAAAATGATTATGGAGTGTAATTTATATGTATGAACTCCATGGTGAATATAGTTTCAAAAGAAATAAACATGAACCTTATCCGAGTTCTTCACAATGAGATAACTGATTTTTAGTAGAGAAAGGTTAGAACTGTCAAGTGGAGTAACAGGGGAATCTTTAAAGAATAAACTGTACTAATTGGCTAGACCAAAAATTCTGAAAATTATATGGTAGTAAGATATATGAGTCTAGTTTTGGGGAAAATTTACAGAACTTAATTCGGAGCTCTATAGGTCAAGAAATAAATAAATTAGCGGCAGTGACTCCAAAAGACAGCTCAATGGGAATATAGATAAAAAGTGTATTTAAGCAAAATGGTGATTATACCTCTTTGAAAATAAAATTTTAAGAATTAATTCAAATGAGTTATTACTTGTTTATTATTATTTGCATATAAATTTACTAAGCTTTGAAGCTTACTCCCCTTTCTTTCCATCTCTTTAGGGTTGAATGTTAGCTCGGGTTGGAGATCGTTGGAGATGTCATCACACTGTCATGCTATTATGGGAGGTAAAGATAATAATAAATTTCGTAAGTCTATGGCATGTATAGGGATTTGGTGTTTTGTGTAATTATCAATTGTTTTAGCCATGAGATATAGTTCTCTTTGATTAATGGATTGTAGATTGAATTGGTTGAGTGTTGTATTAGTTTGAAATTGTGTTTTAGTGTTTCAGAGAGGCTAAGGCTTGGTATATAGCCTCACACGGCCTGGCCGGCCGGTTACACGGGCGTGTGTCCGGGCCGTGCTCAATTTAACAGATTCGACCACGGGGTAGAGGCACGGGCGTGCCTAGGCCGTGGGCGAGCCACGGGCAAACCCCATGGGCGTGTGTTTAGATCGTGCGTGCCCTGCACCTTGAATTTAATTTTTATGAATCACACGGGCAAGAGACACGGCCGTGTGTCTCTTAGCAATAAATCGTGTGGAAGTACACGGCCACTACACGGGCGTGTGGCGTGGCCGTGCCAAATAAGCCAGAATGTTCCACGGTTGTTTAGCACGGGCGTGTGAAGGCCACACGGTTTCACAACACGGCCGTGCTAAAAGTCACACGGGCGTGTGTGATAATGCTTTTTCATGAAAAATTTTCTAAGTCACGACTTGTTGGGATTTGAATCCTAACCATCCAAGATGTATGTTTTTAATCCGAAAACATCTCATAAGAACGTTTATGTGATAATTGACATGAAATTTCTTAATTGTTGTCGAATAAATTCTGTAAAAGGTCCGTTGAGTCTGGTAACGCTCTGTACTTGATTCCGGCGACGGTCTCGGGTATAGGGTGTTACATTTAGTGGTATCAGAGCTAAGGTTTAGTCGATTCTCGGACTAACATAGCATAAGTGAGTCTCGCTATACATGCCATATTATTGTTTGTGATAGTGTGATGCCTCCCGATCCTGACGAAATTGTTCTATTGAGATAAAAATGTTTTCCAACCAAGCTACTTTTGGTAAAGTTGATAGTAATGTTAAGATGTGTGAAAATGTGTTTGTGATGAGATAAAACTCAGAAAGGTAAGAATAAAGTTTATGATATATATGTGATTAGTTATGAAATGAAATAGAAACAAGTTGAGAAATATAGAAAAGTGAAATGAAATGAAAGTTTATATCGTGATAAATTTATCCATGTTTGTTTGACATTTTCATGATATTGTGTGCCTAACTTGTTTGGTTAGATGAGTGTGGTAAGTAGATCTACTTAAAATTTATGGAATGTATGTATGACTGCATTTGTTTAAATAAGACAAATAGAAAGTTAGTGTAATATAAATATGTGTGTGATAATCTGCCTGAAGCAAATTGTATAATTATGATGATAGTATGATGATAAAAGATGTGTCACATATGTGTGTACATGAGAATTGAGTTAGAGGCTTTACGACCTCACCCCCTTAACAATGTGCCATTTTGGAATGGAATTTCACGGGACTTAAGTTCAATAAGTTCGCAAATGAGAGACTAAGGAGTTTGGTAGTGGGATGAATGATATGCAGATAGAGTTAAGAATTGTTTTTGGCAAATGAATTGAGATTGGAAAGGATATCAAATTGTTCCGAAGATTACCAGATTGAATAATGTCATGATGAAAGGAAAGGTTGATTTTGGTAAATCGACTTAATCAAGTAGGGTATCTAAAGTATGTATTTACTAGAAATTCTCCCAGATTGGTTTTCGTTAATGAACGGAATAATATGGGGTTCATGACGACAGATTTAGTTAGAGGAATGACATTGAGTTGTGAAGATGTTTGTGTGTGACAGATACAGTTGGGTATTTATGACTATCTCTTCTAGGTATTCTATGTGTTCATATTTTCTCAAAGGTATATATGATTGCTCGTTTTCTGATGAAATTATTGTTATATGAAAATGTTAGATAACTGTAATGTCAGACGAAAGCCTTGTTGGCCCAATTGATTTATGACTGATATTTCTCTATCTTTCTTTGGTATTTTGTTTCGTTCCATTTGAGACCAAAGTTAATGATGAGATTTATTTGAGACTGCTATCCTATTTATACTGGTTCTATTGGAAATTATATTCTCTCGGTCATAACTGATTTCAGCGTATATAAGTAGTGTTTTCTTTTCTTCTGGATTTCTTGGAAGAATCATCAAGAATCTCTATTAGTTCTTATGGGTAGTGTTCTCGGATTTCTCGTATGGTCTTATATTTGGAATTTCTGGTATGGTATCATATCTTGGGCTTCTTTATCTCGGTTTTCCTATTATTCTTATTTCATGAATTATCAACTATGATTCATCTGTAAAAGGGTATTCATTGGTCGAAGGAAAATATATTTATTACTGTTATAAATCCTAATATGATCGTAAGAGTTCGGTGATATAGATCTCGGATTATAGAAGTTGTATTATTGCACTGGTTATTATTAGGACTATTCTTGAATTTCTTCTTCTATTTGGGAATGCACTATCGATGCTGAGGTGATGTTCTACCTATACAGTTAAAATGATGGTTCTATTACAACATTATGGTTTTTAATCTATCAGGTGGTTATGGCTTCGATATAGTTCAGAGCTTCACTGTTAATAATTGAAATAGTTTGTTACATATGAAAATTCATTTCTAGTTCTAGTGACAAAGGTTGACATCGACAAAAGTGTTAATGAAGATTAAATTCAAACTTGTATATTGGTTTTTACTCCTCGGGTAATCTTGATAAGTGTCAACAAGTCAATACATGGATGTTATATTTCGTCTGAGTTAATGCAGTTTGTGGTAATTTTCAGTTAATATTTTGAGAGAATTATGATATATGGTATATCTGGATTGTTTTGACAACAAGCAGAATGGATTATTTTGAAAGGGTTGATTGAGTTATATGCATTTAAGTCTATCTTCAGGTCTGAAAATGGAATTTTGGATTTATTGGTAATTTGACGAACCGTGAAAGTGAGGGATTTATTTTCTAGGACATGGTATAGAGGCATATTTATCGGGTCAGTTTAAATCGAGAAATGTTGTTGTGGGTTAAAAATCGTTCTGATAGTTAAAGTTACCGTAATTGTGTAGACTGATATTTATGGGTTCTTTCCAAGAGAAGAAGAACAAATATTAGCTAAAAGTTATAGATACAAATATGTTAGAAACAACAGTTAAAGTTTGACAAGTTTGAGTTTCATGGTTATGATTCATTAAATGATTACTTTAAAATTTTCAGTAATTGTACTGTTATTGATAAAGTTGTGATATAAGGATATCTTGGTCATACAGTTGAATTTGAGATAATATCAGGCTTGGATTTAACATCTAATCTGAGTTTTGAGTAGAAATAAGTTATGATAGATGTATATGAGGTGTATCATTGAAAAGAAGATAGAAAGACTTGATTAGATTAGGTGAGAAATTTCGAGGACGAAATTTCCTAAAGGGGGAGAGTTGTAATAGCCTAATTTTCAATAGTGTCGGAAATAGTGATTTAAGATCATTAAATCCGACAATTAAGTATGAAAAACTTATTAATTAGAATTTATGAGTTAAGTATGAATTTAGAAATATTTTTGAATTAGTGAATTTTGTGTTTTAGAAGAATTATTAAAATAATTAGTTTTGAAAATAGAGAATTGATACCTCGAAATTATAAACCGAGTCATAAATATTTTTATAAATATTTATGGAGTGTTAATAAGTTAGTATTAAAGTTTCGTTAAGAAATTTTAAGGTTTCGGTAGTCAATTGGGTAAAAAGGACTAAATTGAATTAAGTGCAAAATTATGAAATGTGATTAAATTGCTTAAGTAATAATTAAAGGAGGACCAAATGGGCAAATTGGCATATGGGAAAAAGGCTGGACGGTAGAGTTATAAAAATTAGTAAAGAGGTAGTGTGAACTAAGGGCAAAATTTGAAATTTTGTAAAGTTGATGAATAAATATCTTTCCTAATTAAGTTTTCTAGTGGATTCTTCATTCTTTCCAGCCAAAAACGCCAGAGAAGAATGTTATAAGCTGGTTTTTCACATTTTTGCACCATGTGAGTTCAATCTTTGCTTTTTCTTTGTAATTTTTATGTTTTTGTGACTTTTACAATTAGGTCCACCTATGGAATTCATTAGTTTTTGATTTTATGGGTAATATTGAAAGTTGTCATGGATGAGTGCTGTATGTTTATGGTAAATTATTATTGGTTTGAAGCTTCAAATTCATTATATGATGGATTTATTAAGAGATTTTTAATAGAAATTGATTTTAGGACCTAATTGTGAAAAAAAAGTTTAGAGTTAAAGGTTGTTGCTGAAATTATGAATGCTAAAGAGTACATATTAGTTTATAATGATAGAATAATGTGTTAATTAAGGAAAATAAGTTCAATTGATGGGTCAATTGATCAGGGACTAAATTGTAAAAATTGTAAAGTTTAGGGTAAAAGTGTAATTTCAAAAATTGAAAGGCATAAACTGTAATTAAATGAGACACTAATGAATGGAAAATTTTATATTATAGATTAAGAGCTCAAGGAAGCTGTGGAAAAGAGAAATAGCTAATAAATTCCCGAATTTCCTACAACTTCTGTAAATTGACCAGGTAAGTTTATATGTAAATAAAGTACTATTGTGTTTAAATAAATTTATGTATTGCTAAATTGTTATGTATATGGCATATTATAATTGCAATTATGAATATTTGATAGTCGCAAAAATATTAGTATGTGGAATGTGTATTGATTTGGAAATAAGAAAGCATATTTGATTCTGAATCAAAATTTTGATAGAAAGATTGAACTGAAAATGAAATTAGGTAATTACTGATATATGAATTGAATGAGATGGAAATTTCATTGCTGAATATATTTATATTTATATGTGTATGGAAATTGAATGTGGGGTAAATATTGATGTTGAATTGAATATGTATTAGATTTATTTGATGAACAAATATATGCATGTGAGATTGAAATACATGATTGAATTGAGTAATGTTGTGATGCATATGAATTTGAGACTTGAAGCTGAATTATTAATATGATTAAATAGATCTTGAATGCTTTTGATCCATTAAGAATGGAAATGAAGTGAAATATGTGATAATGTGAATTTAATCGAAAAGAGAAAGAAATTTAATACCCTATTAACTAGTCGGGCTTAGTGGATATAGTTGGCATGCCATAGGATTGGAAGTGTTCAGGGATTCTTCGACCTCGAGTCGATGAGGCACTAGGTGTGCCATAGATTTACTTCAGATAGTTTCGATGAGGCTTTGGTAGCCACATTGCTTCGGCTTGGCCGATGAGGTACTTGGTGTGCCATAGATCTGATTTACTTCGAACTATCCGATGAGGCGTTGGTCGCCACTCTGGTGTGTTTGGTTGGATCCGTGTATCCACCTTGGTCCGAGTCATGTTAATAGGGGTAAATAGAAGAAATGAGGAAATTGAATGAATTTTGGTTAAATAAGTAAATAAATGAAATGAAAAAGTGTTATTGAATATATAAGTAAAATCCCGTTGGACCTTAGGAATACTTTAGTGATCAGTGGTAGCTTCGGCTACATTTCAGTGGTAGCTTCGGCTACATTTCAGTGGTAGCTTCGGCTACATATTAGTGGTAGCTTCGACTACAATTCAGTGTGGCACTTATGTGCAAGTTTCTGTGTATCCTTTAGTATTCCAAATGGTACAACGGGTAAATTGATGAATAAATAAGATGAGAAAGCATGTGATTAAATGTGCAATTGAGCTCAAGCATATATGTGAAACTTTATTGGATGGGTTTTATTACGTGATAAATGAGTGCAGGTATATATATGTGTGTATGTTGCGAACAATATGCTCTTGCTCAATGTAAGATCGAATTTGTGGTAAGGATGATTTAGAGTAAGTGCTATTATTAATATTTGTAAATATTTGATAATAAGTATATATTGAAATGGTTGGCTATGGACATGTTAAGTGTTATATTAGTGTAAATGAAAATATTACAAAGAAAACATGAAAGAGTAAAATTAGCTATAAGGCAGTTTTGAGCAACAGCAGACATGTGACTTTGAAAAATCATTAAAAATTGTATAAATTGAATTAGAAGCTGAATGATATATGTAATTAAAGCTTATTGAGTCTATTTTCACATGAAAGAAATTGTGCAAATGGAAGATTTACAGAATAGGATATATTTAAAGTTTTTGTGACAGGGTCAGAATGAACTTCGAAATCCCCTGTTCCAACTTTGGAAAATCACTAAAAATTGTATAAAAATGATTATGGAGTATAATTTATATGTATGAACTCCATGGTGAATATAGTTTCAAAATAAATAAACATGAACCTTATCCGAGTTCTTCACAATGAGATAACTGATTTTTAGTAGAGAAAGGTCAGAACTGTCAAGTGGAGTAACAGGGGAAACTTTAAAGAATAAACTGTACTAATTGGCTGGACCAAAAATTTTGAAAATTATATGGTAGTAAGATATATGAGTCTAGTTTCGGGAAAAATTTACGGAACTTAATTCGGAGCTCTATAGCTCAAGAAATAAATAAATTAGCGGCTGTGACTCCAAAAGACAGCTCAATGGGAATATAGATAAAAAGTGTATTTAAGCAAAATGGTGATTATACCTCTTTGAAAACAAAATTTTAAGAATTAATTCAACTGAGTTGTTACTTGTTTATTATTATTTGCATATAAATTTACTAAGCTTTGAAGCTTACTCCCCTTTCTTTCCATCTCTTTAGGGTTGAATGTTAGCTCGGGTTGGAGATCGTTGGAGATGTCATCCCACTGTCATGCTATTATGGGAGGTAAAGATAATAATAAATTTCGTAAGTCTATGGCATGTATAGGGATTTGGTGTTTTGTGTAATTATCAATTGTTTTAGTCAGGAGATATAGTTCTCTTTGATTAATGGATTGTAGATTGAATTGGTTGAGTGTTGTATTAGTTTGAAATTGTGTTTTAGTGTTTCAGAGAGGCTAAGGCTTAGTATATAGCCTCACACGGCCTGGCCGGCAGGTTACACGGGCGTGTGTCCGGGTCGTGCTCAATTTAACAGATTCGACCACGGGGTAGAGGCACGGGCGTGCCTAGGCCGTGGGCGAGCCACGGGCAAACCCCATGGGCGTGTGTTTAGATCGTGCGTGCACTGCATCTTGAATTTAATTTTTATGAATCACACGGGCAAGAGACGCGGCCGTGTGTCTCTTAGCAATAAACCTTGTGGAAGTACACGGCCACTACACGGGCGTGTGGCGTGGCCATGCCAAATAAGCCAGAATGTTCTACGGTTGTTTAGCACGGGCGTGTGAAGGCCACACGGTTTCACAACATGGCCGTGCTAAAAGTCACACGGGCGTGTGTGATAATGCTTTTTCATGAAAAATTTTCTAAGTCACGACTTGTTGGGATTCGAATCCTAACCATCCGAGATGTATGTTTTTAATCCGAAAACATCTCATAAGAACGTTTATGTGATAATTGACATGAAATTTCTTAATTGTTGCCGAATAAATTCTGTAAAAGGTCCATTGAGTCCGGTAACGCTCTGTACTTGATTCCAGCGACGGTCTCGGGTATAGGGTGTTACATGTGCATGGGTTGGTCAAAGAGTTTGAGGATGTTCAATTTTGTCATTTGCTAAGAGAAGAAAACCAATTATCAAATGCATTAGCTACTTTAGCTGCCATGTTCAAAAGAGGATTCTGAACAGAAGTGCAACCTATACAGTCAAGGGTCAAGGACTCGCTGGCTCACTGCGTAGAAGTAAAATCGGGGATAGATAAGAAACCATGGTATGTTGACATTAAGCGGTATTTGCAATACTAGCAATACTCAGATTGCACCTCAGAAAATGATAAAAGAATAATTAGGAGGCTAGTTATGGGTTTCTTCTTAGACGGTGTGTTTTTGTACAAAAGAAGATGTAACAAAACTGTGTTGAGATGTGTCGACATAGAAGAGGTGAATAAGATAAAGAAGGAAATCCATGATGGGGTATATGGAGCCCATGGTAACAGACATATGATAGCAAGGTAAATCATAAGGGCTGGATATTTCTGGTTGATGTTGGAACGGGATTGTTTAAATTATGCTCGGAAATGTCATAAATGCCAGATTTATGCAGACAATATTAACGTTCCTTCTACCAATCTTCATGTCTTGGTGCCTCCTTAGCTGTTCTCAATGTGGGGCATGGATGTCATTGGCCCTATCTCATTGAAAGCATCAAATGGGCATCGTTTCATCTTTGTAGTGATTGATTATTTCACCAAGTGGGTCGAAGCCATTTTATATGTCAATGTAACTCGATCAGTGATCTGCAAATTTCTAAAAAAAGAGGTTATTTGTTGGTACGATTTACCAGAAAGAATCATATTAAACAATGCCAAGAACTTGAACAGTGCCTTGATAGAAGAGGTTTGTGCACAATTAAAGATCAAGCATCACAATTTTGTGCCATATCGTTTAAAAAAGAATGGGCAGTCAAGGTTGCAGACAAGAATATCAAGAAGATCATTTCCAAGACAATAGAAACATATAGGGATTGGCATGAGAAACTCCCTTTTGCTCTCCACATATATCTCACATCAGTTAGAACTTTGAGTAGAGCTACTCTGTTTTCATTAGTGTATGGCATGAAGGTCGTTTTACATATCGAGGTTCAAATCCCACTCTATGAGTGTTGAGGGACGTGCTACTAGAGGAGGCTGAATGGGTGCAAGAGAGATACGAGTAGTTGAATTTAATTGAGGAAAAAAGATTAGCAGCTTTATGTCATGGCCAGTTGTATCAGCAAAGAATGATGAAGGCCTATAGCAAGAAGTGCGACTAAGGCAATTTAGAGAAGGGGATCTGGTATTGAAGAAGATTTTGCCATATGTTCATGATCATCGGGGAAAATGGATGCCAAAAAAAGAGGGACTGTATGTGGTGAAGAAAGCTTTCTCTGGTGGAGCATTGATTCTCACTGAAATGGACGGAGACAAGATGTCGAACCCTGTAAATTCTGATGTAGTGAAAAAAATACTTTGCTTAAAAACTAAGCTTGACTGTTCTTAAAGAATTATTCGCATTAAGTAATATTGGCTTTTTCTATTTTGCTTTTATTTGTGCATCACTTTTGAGGTTACGTTTTACCTTGAAATCTTGCATTCTTTTTAAGGTTAATTACTTAATAAGTTGGCCATGTTTAAAGTGACGAATGACATTTTTGAAATATCCTTCACTGGAAGAAAATTTCATCCTTTGTTAACCACTTTGGGCCATCTTGTTTGTTAAAAATTGACCTTTGACGAAGGATCACCCTCCATGTTGGAAGACAATTTGTGAGGTTTTGGGTATGGATCAATGATTTTACTTCATTGTGAGACAAACATGAGATTATGCACAATTCAAATTGAAAAGATGGGCGCATTCCCAAGAATGACCTTTATAATGAGATTAACCATATTTTGAACTGATAAATGGAATCATTTATTTCTTCCCGTCACTTGGATAAAATTATATCCCTTGTAACCCATTTTGAGCCTTATGTATTTTCTTTCTAAACCATAATTGAAGTCATCCATCAAACATCATGGATTGACAAGAAAGATCATAAAAAATGAAAGCAAAATTCTAAATTTTTGATCTCACTCCGAAAAAAGAAAAAAGAAGAAATAAGGAAAGCGAATAAGAAACACTAAAAAAGAAAGGAAATAGGAAGGAGTAAGAGCAAAGAAAAATGATTGAAAGATGGAAGGAGCAATCAAAAATTCAAAATAACTCATGGTTTTTATACTCTTTCACATAATATATATTTTAGCATGGAAAACCTTTCTCTGGTTGACCCTTAACCCTCATACCACGTTACAACCCTTAAAAGACCATTTTGATCGAATATGTTTATTCAAATCAAGAAGTTAATCCTTGGGAAATTTTGATGTTTTCAAAAGCATAAAAGAGGGAAATGAACTCTAGGGTGAAAACTTAGAAATGAGCAGTCTAGAGAGATTTCTAAAAAAACAAAAAGAAAAAAAAGATATGAGATGCCTCAGACATTATGATGATTTCCAGAAGAAATGGATCTTTTGTTACGAGCCCTGAAGTCATCTATTTGAACCTATTTTAGACCTTTCTTTGGCACCCAAACTCGAGCTGGCACATAACCTTGGAACAAGTCCATCTCTGATTGCTCATGGCCGGTTTAAATTAGGGAATTAATCTACTTGGAGAATGTAGGAGTCTATAGAAAGATTATTTTGCTTAAATAAAAAAAAACAAAAAAGAAACCAAATAGTAAAGAGAGAGCAAGAGAAAGGAACTATATTAAGGCGCAGTTTTGCAAAAGAGCATGGTATAAGGTTCACAATCAGAATAGTCCAAAGTAAGGAAAAGGAAATCCAGCTCCAGAGAATTAACGAGTTGACTCTTGATGCAAGAAATTTATGTTTCAATGGTGGATTTATTGAAATCCATTGTACCAATTTTATTAAGTGAATTATCATTTAGGAATTTAATTTACGAGTCATAAAATCATTTTAAAATTTTTTAAGGTGATATCCCATGGAATTTGATTTTCATGATCTGTTGTGTGTGGATAAGGATTTGATCTTTTTCAACCTAAAAACATGATTCTCAAAATGATTACCTTTTATGAAAAAATCAAGAAAGGAAGAAAGGAAAGCATTCATTGCATTTAGAGGCCTAAGTGTGGAGGCCCATTTAATTTTCATTGCATTTAGAGGCCCAGGTGTGGAGGTCCATTCACTTTTCATTGCATTTAGAGACCCAGGTGTGAAGGTCCATTCATTTTTCATTGTATTTAGAGGCCCAAGTGTGGAGGTCCATTCACTTTTCATTGCATTTAGAGACCAACGTGTAGAGGTCCATTTACTTTTCGTTGCATTTAGAGGCTAAGGTGTGGAGGTCCATTTACTTTTCATTGCATTGTATATGCAGGCACAGGTATCAGGTCTATTTACATTTCTTCTACATTCTCATTTTGAAGGTTTGGTTGCGAGGTCTATCTTGTTTCACTTTTCATTTTTTGATGGTTTGGTATCTATTTTTCTAGTTTCGGATAATGTAATATGTTTTGATCTGTTTTGATTTTGGTAATTGTAAAAATCTGTTATTCCTTTTACTGGGATGTTGAGTGGGATTTGATAGTGGTTAGGTGTCTACATCTTTGTACGTTCCTTACTATGCAAGCCACGAACAAAAAGGGGCAACTACAGACACCCATTTTGTCTGAGCCTAATTGGAGGCCCATTTAAATTTTTGTTCTCTCTTGGTCCGTTCGAAGCCCACCCCATTTTGGTAAATTTGAGACCTTTATTTATTTTTTTTCTTCTTTCCTTTTTGGGCCTATCAATGGCCCAAATTATTATTATCATCATCACTACTACTATGATTATTAAATATCATGAATATAATTTTTTACAAATAAACAAGATTAAAAAATAATATATATACATGAAACAAAATGAAAGAAAAAAAAAGGCTTTTCATTCTTTTGTTCTTAAAAAAAAGGTAAAAAAAAAAAAAAAACCAACAACAACAAGCATTCTATTTCATTTTTTTCTTCTATCTTTTTTTTGGTCATATACATGTCATGAGGGATCGGGTTTTGGGCTCCGATTAAGGAGATATCATTGGACCATCGATCCTCCGCCCCTAGAAGCCCCCAAAAATCCCCTTTTCTCCCTTCCCATTTCTAAAATAAAGGTTTTTTTTATTTAAAGAAGGCTTAGGAAAAGTTTTGATTTTTTTTAAAAGAAGAGAAAGTTTAGATTTTAAAAAATAAAAAAATATTTTTTAGTTATTTTAAAGAAAAGTTAAAATTTTTAAAAACAAAGTTTTGTTTTCAACTATTTCAAAATAAAAGCTTTGATCTTTAAGAAAAATAATGTTTATTTTTAAAGAAAAAGAGAAAGTTTAGATTTTAAAAAAATAAAAATATGTTTTTTTAGTCATTTTAAAGGGAAGTTTTAATTTTTAAAACAAAGTTTTAATTTTTTTCAACTATTTCAAAATAAAAGCTTTGATTTTTAAAAAAAATAGTGTTTTTTTTAAAGAAGAAAGTTTAGATTTTTAAAATAAAAATACGTTTTTTTAGTCATTTTAAAGGAAAAGTTTGAATTTTTGAAAACAAAATTTTAATCTTTTTCAACTATTTCAAAATAATTTTTTGATTTTTAAGAAAAGTAATAATTTTAAAGAAAATTTTGATTTTACAAAAAATAAAATAAAAAAATTCCAGCCACTATACGCGACGGCTCCACCACCAGGCTAGAGAGTTGTTGGGCTTTCCGGTGGTGGAGCCATGGCCAACATAAAAAGAGGAAGAGAAAGAAGATTCTTTTTTTTGAAAAAAATGAAGTTAAAATGGAAGAATGAATACTTTTTTTTTCCACCCCCTTAGTTTTTAAATTTATAAAAAATATCCCCTTTTTAGCAGCACCACCCTCACTCTCTGGCATATTTACACCTGTAAGCATTTTATTTATTCAAACATTTGATTTAATCCAAAATTTAAAAATTAAAAGCAAATTAATTGCTACATCAGTCCTCTGTCTTCCACATTTTTTATCTTTTAGTCCCAAAATTAAGTTATGTCATTTTGTTTCCATCTTTAATAAATTATTTACACTTATATCTTCCCTTCTCTTTCATTTGCATTTATACCTTATACATTTAATGTCAATTATGCACTTTATTTTAATGTTTAATATTTATTCACACTTGTATAATTTTTATTTATTCTTATTTCATTTTTATTTATTTTCATGTCCATTTATATTTATGTTTTTTTTACACATTCCCCTTACATACATTTTAATATTATGTTACTTTGATTCTTTTATTTATTATGAATATGGTGTATTATTGTTATTATTTTCATCATCATCATCATGTCAATGTCTTATTTATTTTATTTATTTAAGTTTTCTTCTTTTATTATTGCCATTTTTGAAAGAGTTTTCTATTCGTTTAATTCATTTTCATTAACTTTAGCTAATTTACCTAATTTTCCTATTTTATCACTATTCGTTTTAAAAGAGGGAACTTTAGGTCATTTTTCCATCCTATAAATGTTGACATGAAGTTAGTTAAGTAGGTGTTACATTTTAATGAAACCGTAAGATTTTTACATTCAGATTTAAGTTAATCTTTAAGATCTTATCTACCATTTACACTAGAAAAATTATAAATAATATGTAGGATATTTTTGTAGGGTTTTAAACTAATTTTAAATATCTTATAGGATTAGAATCTTAAATTAATATGTAATATTCTTTAGGACTTTATTCAAGATTAAAACTAAAGATTTTTGTAGGTGAATTGTAAATTCTGAGTAGGTCTTTCTAAGTATTTTATTTTAGAAACTTTTTAAGAAAGCTAATAAATGTTACTTAAGATATATTATTTTAGGATTTTGATGAATTTAAACCTTAGATCATGTAACACCCCAAACTCGGCCCAGACGTTACGGCCAAGTCTGGTGTGTCACATTGAAGTGTTTTTCGAAAATCATGTTTTCATTGAAAACCCTTCTTAGTGTTTAGAAACTCCTACCGTTAAACTTGTATAAAACCTCAGCTTGTGTTTGTTTCTTTTTCAAAATGTGGTTCATTAAAATAATCATTCCCTTTTTAAACATTGTTAATAACTCTGTAGAATTTTATGGAAAATTGTGAAACCTTTGTAGGTTGCGAAAAACATGTTATTTTTAAAACAGTTTAAGTATCGGAAAACCAGACCTTCTTCGTTATGGCTTAAAGTGAATGGATACTATGCACCAGGTAGGATTCCAGAAGAGAGGAGGTGAGTCAATTAGACTGCTTAAGTACCAAGCTCTCCCTAGATCCAATCCTAGACATGCACACATCCATTGCCACACTTTAACCTTATGACTTGTCCACGAACAACAAATTAGGTTTAAGTCTATTTAAAATATTTATTTATGAAAACGTTTACATTGCGGAAGCTTTGCTCTGTTATCGTGATATTTTGAAAACAAGTAACTTTTATAAAAGTGCGCCTTAGAGCTATCCGATTTCGAAACAATTTAAACAATATCAAACTTAAGCTAAAAACAAATTAAATAGAGGCCTTATTATAGATTAAAACCCAACAGAAGATAAATTAAGAAAATGCTGAAATAAATAATTTTAAGAAAATATAACCAAAGGCAGTTCACGTGGCCACTCCGAATCCCTCCAGCTCCAAGTTCACCAGTCTAGGACTCACCTGCATGGATGGAAGGAAAAGGGGTGAGTTTGGAAAACTCAGTGTGTATAGAAGCCCATCCAGAGCCCAAATCAGCTCAAGCCCATTGGGCCTAAGCCCTATCCAGACTCAGTAATAATTAGGCCGAAGCCCTATTCGGATACAGTATATTGGGCCTTAGCCCTTTTCATATAACAGTACGGCCCATAGGCCCATTTTAGTAGCAGAACAGATATTAATTATGAATGCAAGCCCATTACATGTGGGGAGACTACTCAACCCACCCAACCGCTACACTTCACCCGTACTAGCCCTACACTCCATGTGGGGAATAACTCAACCCACCCAGCCCTACACTCCACAGTTGCAACATAACTGCTCAGATAACAAAAAGATGAGGCAAAGCCTTTAGTACATGGTCAAGCCACTTTCGGAACTTCCTCCATCAATAACCCAGCCCTATGCAACAGATATTCATGATATGGCATACAGTAAACAGAAACAGTAAATCATGCATTTCAGTCAAATTTAGCCCTAGGGGTATAACAGTCATTTTGCACCTAGGGGTAAAACTGTAATTTCTCACCCTCAAGGGGTATTTCAGTAATTATTCCAATTTTTAGGGTTTTATGCATATTTCAGTCATTAATAATCCAACTTTCATCTTAGTAACTTATTTAGCCCATTTTAGTAGTTTAACGTTATTGGGCCCTAAAACCCCCTAATGGGCCCTACAGTGTCATTTAGCTACTTAAGCCCATTTAAGCCCGAATTTATGTCTATTTTAATAGTTTTAGCAGTTTTGGACCTACAGTCTATCTGTACACATTTATTGCCTATTTTTACCCATATGGGCCCGTAAGCCCATTGGGCCCACATTCAGCCCATCGAGGCCCAAACTTACCAAAGTGCACGAAATTGCGCACTCAACCATTTTACCACTTGCGATTACAGATCTAGTGATTTCCAACCGACTTGTGAGTGATCGCACGCTCACAAGCCCACGAAATACCGGAATTTCGGCATTTCGGCTTTTCGGCTTTTGCCAATTTAAACTATAAGAGGGTGTTCGATACACACCTGGTTTGCGATGAACGATAACAAGATCTCCCACGCGATTATCCTACAGTCGATTACTAAAACATTAAACTAAGAATCGATGATAACTAATTAACACACTCTTACCATATTCGGCCAACCATGAACAAGGCCCTAAATTCCTTACCTTTGCCGAAACTGATGACTAGATCTAGTGGCTCCAATGATCCAAGCCTTCGATCGACAACCTTTAATTTGCACTAGCACAAAACAATTCAAATAATAAGTCCAATAGAGCCTCTTGCCCCAATCGACAGCCTCCTATGCACTAAGGGGGTTTCGACTTTTCTTAAATCTTAAGATAACGAATGTATAAGGTGTTTCGATTACTTACCAAGAGATCTACTTGTTTGAAGATCGTTTCCACACTTCTCTAACCTAGATCTGTTGTAGATCTATCCCCAACCACCAGCAGAGAGTGGATCTAAGAGATCTATAGTTTCGGCTTTCTCCCCTACTATGACTATGATAATTTTGGCTTTTTGAGTGCAACAAAGGAGAAGGAAAAAAAATGGAACTTTGTGATGAGAAGAATGGGATGTCAACAAAGCTATGAGATTCGACTAAAGAGAAAAGAAAAAGGGTATTCACGCTTTCGGGATTTCGACTTTTAAGGAAAATCAGTTACCAACATTTTTGAAGAGAAACAAAAGGGAAAAGAGTTTTAAGAGTAGAAAAAGATAAACAAAAATAAAAAGAATAAAGGTTGATAAAATACAAAAACATGATAAGAGAATTTGAGCAAAAGAAAACAATTCATCAAAGTCAAAATTTAAGAGATTTTCAGTATTTAATTCCCTATAGCCGAATTGGTACCCATGAATCCTATTTCGGTACAATAGTTAGCCATTTACTGAATTTGAATGCAATTCAAATTCTTCCTACCAGCTGCTGCCTTTATCCACTTTCCATCGATTGCTGACTCAACGGCTGCTAGGAGGAGTTCCAATCTAGCACAACTCCTCTTGACACGTGCACAGCAAAAAGATAGTCCTTCGCGAGCATAACGGCTCGAACCCGGGACCTCCAGGCATCCATGCAAGCTGCTGGCCACTGCGTCGCGTCTTTGCTTTCAGTAATATACTGTCGCAATTAATTTTAAGCCTTCTCCGCTTCAGTCACAGGTTACTAAAAATTAAATCCAAAATTCTGCATGCCCCTAGACTCGAACTCGCGTCCCCTTGGAGTTCCTAACGCGCTGCTGCCACTGCGCCACAGGCGCTCTAGTGAATAACCCGGTCGCAGCTTCTCTTAAACCCTATTTAATCACAACCCTTTTACTAAAAAAACAAACCAAACATTGCGCGCGTCGTGCCTTGAACCCAGTACCTCCCCCATCAACTTAGCGCCTCAAACCACTGGACCAAATGCTCCTTTGTGGCATATTCCATTCGTAACTCCTCTTAAGGGCTATTTTAACGGAACCAGATTACTAAAAAACAAATGTTGCGCGAGCAAGGCCTCGAACCCAAGCTCTCTTCTCGCTCCTAGCATCTTTGCCACTGGGCTAGCATGCCACTTACGTTTTTTTTCCCCAGGCTTTAATTATAAACCTTCCAACTGCCTTCCAGGTTTGTTTAAAAAAAACCAACATTTGCGCAGGCTGGGAATCGAACCTGGTTCCCCTTCTTGCTTCCTAGCGTGCTTAGCCACTAGGCCAGGCACTCCCTTTGTGCCTAAACCTAGCCCAATATATATATAAGCCCTATTGCCCAGATTCCCCTAAAGAAGAAAAAATTAATTTTTTCGCTAGAGTCTTGGATCGAACCCAAGACTTTTCCCGCACTATAAATCCTTCTTAATTTATTTAAAAACCAACCTAAACATCAAAATAATAATAGTAATATTTATTAATAATAATTTTTTTATAACAATAATATTTAAAACTTCTCAACTATTTAGGTTTTCTTTTATCCGAACCCAGACTCAAGGCCTAATACTTCTAGGCCCAAATCCCAAATTCAGGGTGTTACAAATCAAGAATTTTAAAGTAAGATAAATCATAAACCTGGCATAGGATACTTTCGTAAGACCTTGATAGGTTCAATGTTATTAATTAAATCTTTTAAAAAATAATAATAATAAAAGATCAAATAAGTTGTAGATGGATTTTAATATTTCTCTTAATTCATTGGTAATTTTTAGGTTTTTTTTAGAATTTTACAATGGAATTAATTTTAGGAATTGAAGGTATTTTACTAGAATTATTTAGGTATCCTTTAGGGTTCCCGTTAAAAGTAAAAATCTATAATTTAGGTTTCAAATTAGATAAGTTTGGTGAACACATCTTAATCGAGTTATAAGTAAACTGGAGACATTTTCTTTAGAGTTTTTATTTAAGATTTCCATGAGATTTTAGCCTAGATTAAGACATTAATATGCTTAAATAAAAAAATTCTAGCTCCTAAGACCCTATAGGACTATCCCCGGATAGGTGTTTTGGGGGTACTATAACCTTCCCCACATGTAACCATATTCCTGAACTAAAAATTTGGTGATGAGATCAAGTCTAGACTTTTAGGATTTTTTGTAGTATTAATTCTAGACTTTTAGACGATAGGTGGCTAACCAACCTAGCCCTAATTGGTTAGTGGTGACTTAACGTTAATTTAGGCCGTCTGTCTCTAGCTATGCTTACTAAGCCCTGTACTCTTATGTAGGCAACGTTATGAGAATGGGTTCCTACCAGAATACATTCCCTTTCCATAGGGGAAAGTTACCTACAATGTGGTCTCTATAACACTCACCCTTTTCGTACATTCATTAAGATGCTTCATCACATGCGGTATTTGCCTTGGACAGAGCAAGAAGATCAATATTATTTTCTCATGGTTCTGAAGAACCCCTATTTTCCATTATCCTTTGTCGAACCTTATTTTCCATTCAGCCTTGAATTGTCCTTTCCTCCCACAAGACTTTTATCAGCCTATTCGGCCTTCTTGACTAGCTTTATGTCGATTCACAAATTTTTTATTGTATTCTATTACAGCCTATTTGTGTCAACATATACCACGTGGGATCCACAACTTCCCTGGTAGAATCGTCTTGTCATACATTATATAGACCTCTTTACTTAAAGAGTCTCTCCCTCTTTTCACCCTAACTGTTTTGAAACTTATCCTTGGTGCCACTCATTATTGCCATAGGTGAATTCTCTCATGAACCATAGACTTTCCAAATGTGATTCCCCATGGTTTTACATCCTGGTAGACATTTTTATGTTTATTGTCCTGGCGGACTAAACATTTTTACTGTATCAGCGAACTACCTTGTGTTTAATGTCTCGACGAACTACCACGTGTTTACTATCCCTACAAAATACCACATGTTTACTGTCCTGATTGATTACCACGTGTTTATTGTCCCGATGGACCACCCCATTGCCGTAGCCAAACTATGGTCTTTACACCTTAGACATCTTTTAAGGTGTCACCCCGTAAGGCCTTATCGCCATTGCAGTTTTGGCCTATAGAGGCTACTGACCACTATCGCAGTGATACTCTATGGAACCTAAATAATGTCATCACGGTGTCATTCTGAAGGACCTATTTTTACATTTTACCTTGATGCTTGAACACCAAAGTGTCCCTCCACAAGGCCTGAAGCTTTGTACTTCACAGTTTGCTCCCAGAAAATCCCAAATGGTGGAATCTTAACGAAATTCTAGATTTTCTAATTCGCCTGTCCATTCCTCCATTTTTCCTTTCATAACCTTGATGTTCGAACACTGTAGTGTCCTCTCCACAAGACCTGGATATCATAACAAAAATTCTCATTCCCAAGCCCTAATTTCATCTATTCATTTAATAAGTTCCTTTCCATATTGTGCGTACAATAAGCAAGTATATCATAACATTTATCGTTATACATACACCATGCCAGATAACCCATTAACAACTATTCATTACCAACATTCAACAAACAACTAGCAAGGTATAAAAACACACCTGAGTTCCCTTATCCTTACCAATTTAGCTTGTTTAAATGTCAGAGCCTTCTTTGTCCTAGTAACTACGCATGGAAACCATTTAATGGTTAAGCTAAAGGTGTTCAACCCTTTTAAAACCCAAAATCAAGAATAAGGTAGAAGCTTTTAAGAGTTTTTGCTTCACCCATTCTCTAATCCATAAGAAAAAAGAGGTAAAGAAGCTTACCAATTTCTAAATTCCTCTATTATCATACTTCAATTCTTTTATCTGTTGCAACATACAGAGCTTTCTTTAGCTACATCCTTTTCTTTTTCAGTATGTTTGAAGAAGATGATATTATTGAAATAATGAGATTTGTAAATAGAAGTGGGAGAATTCTGTCTTCTCATATATATATACTCTAAAGGCACAATCTTCACCAACCATCTCAACCCTCTATTCATTTTGTCTCCCACTATAAAACCAACCAGTTTCATCCTAACCAAACCAGAATTGAGATCCAACCGAATTAAAGTTTGGCCACTAAAATTTCTAAATTCCTCAGTAGAGTCCAAAAACTTACTAATTCTTTCAATTTAGTCCTAACTTTTCTCAGACTTCGGGTTAATAGAGATACCTAGGTGTTAGAACTCCCCCACCCTTAAAGAAAATATTGTTCTTGAAATTTCCTCTTATAGTTAACTCTAAAGAAGGATTCTGGTTATATTCTTTTCTCAACTCAAAGGAGGTTAATGTCACTAGTCCCTGTTGTTTTGGCACTATGTACTACCTTAGTAGTATTCTTTAATCTGTCCCGCTTGAGTAGTGGGTTCTCCTATTGACCGTCTTCGGACATACCAATGTCCAGTGTAGAAATCCTGTACAAAAGACGTGGAAAAATGGTATATTTATCCGTAAGTATGTCAATCAGGTTGTAATATAGTTATAACAAAGTAGGTAAGTACTCCAAGGATTGTACCCAAGGGAGGCAAGCACTAAATTAATTAAAACTTACACATAAATAGATCTAATTAATAATTTATTCAGATTATAATGTGAAAGATTAAGAGAAGGGTTTTTGGATAAATGATAATATAATAAAAACAAAAGAAATAATGAAAATAAATGAAAACAAGAAATCAAATAAGAGAATATATATCAAATATTGGCATGGGTGATTAGCTTGCTTTGGTAATTATGATCAGCTATTGTCTTGGGTTTTCTCATTCAATCAACTAGCCAATATCCTATCAGGATCTTCTGATATGCCCATTGAAATACTAAGTACGAAAGAACTACTTATCTTTCAACCTCACAGACTAGTCCAGTTTAGGGTTAAGGTGTTTACGGATAGCCTATACCAATTTTGGGTTAATTCTCACTTTGATGACTTCCTAGGGTTGTCAAGCCTAGGAGTTTAGGTTATTCCTTTCTTGAATAGTTGATCTATTAAGAAATCCTACAAAATAGTTAATTATTCATAACTCTACTCGTTAATCCCCCACAAGGGGATTAATTCCCCATGGATCTAGTAAATCGTATAAAATTGAATGAGAGAATGAACATAAAGAACAATTCAAGAGTAATGGTTTAGAAAAAGCCTAATTGTGTTGACTTTAATCGCAGAATCCTCTTAGAGTTTGAGAATAATTTCAAGATTTGATTTCTTCTTAAAAGCAAATAATAAGAATAAAAATAAAGTCTAAACCCTAAAAGAAAAGAAAAACTAAAGTCTAAAACTAAAGAGAAAATTATACAAAGGAAAAAGATGTTCATAACATGTGTTAGCTGAGCCTATTTATAGAATTAGGATGATTGTCATCCTTAACCCTAGGTCAGTTTACGTGATTGTACAGACCAAAACACCCCTGGCTTGTATTAATTTCTCGTATAGAGGGGATGGTGTTTCACACTAAGTTTTATATCGTGACATCGATGGTAGTATGCTTAACTTCAGGGTGTCATCAAGGGTATGTCGCGACATCCTTAGGTTGTGTCGCGACATTGAAGGCAGTCTTGGATTTCTTCAGCTCTGCTCCCTATGTTGAGACATCTAATGCTCTGTGTTGCAACCTCGCGACCGATATTGAGTTATTATGCCTTCTAATGGTATCATGCATATTCACAAAGTGTATATGCTCACCCTTAGGCCTCTTTCGGCCCCTAAGGTCAATAAAAGACTCGAATAACACATTTTGTTACACGTAACTAAACTTGCTAAAAAATAATTAAAACATAACTAAAATTCTTATGTTCAAGCTCCTAAAGTGCGAAAACTAGTTTAATCTGCTACATCGAATTACGACAGATCAAACTTCCCCACACTTAAGTCTTTGTTGGTCCTCAAGCATCACAAACAAAAACAATAAATGAAATGACAACCCTTGAGCAAGTATGGTACAAGTGTTAACTTTGAAGCATATGAATAGGTTTTTCATACTCACATATAATCTTAGCATGATATAAAACAAACTTACCACTTTTGATATCAAACATATAAGTTTAGGTAATTACAAAGTATACAAGCATTAAGGGTCTTAAATGTAGGAAACCATCAATAAATTATACAAGTAATTTGATTATCCTAGCAGAATACAAATAGTCATAAATGCAATTGTTCAATATGATTTTAAATTATGAAAAAGTCTACCTAGATCACATAGGACTTGTCGACTTATAACGCACTGAAGCTTAGGATACATATGGATTTTAAGAATGATAGGTATCAAATAGTTTCAAGCACAAAAGTAGTTTGGCACATCATATTATCCCCTATTCTTCCCCTTAGTAACCCTTTCCTGCTCACCACCTTATGTCTCCTTCTCTCACTTTCCTTATTTCTCCACATAGGAAGTTATAGCATAATATAGCAACCATGGTTAGCTTATGAGTTTTTTTTTATGCATTAATGAATGAGCTTTTCTACTTTTGTAACTTTGTCACATTTTCTTAAACACATCTCAATCACAAGTGCTTTTTCTTTTCAAGTACTTTTTCCACTCATTTTGATTTTCATTTTGAATTTTTTCTTTTGTTGTACATATTGGCTAACCTATAATTACTATATCACACTGATCCTTCCTATTTCACTCTATTTTTACAAAAATCCACCATAATGTAACTACTTGTCTCTCAATGCATACGGCCAGATATCTATAATCGTGCAGTTTACAACCAAAGAAAAGGGTAAGTGCAATTTGATGTTTCGACTCGGGTTTTATATGAAGGTTCATCAAGAAGTGTTTTTTTACTCAAAAATAGGTACTAAAGATAAATAGTAAGGTTTGCTTTTTAGCTCTGGGTGTATTCCAAACAATGCCTTAGGTCATCCTTAGGTATCTCAATATTCACAACTCTAATCAACCAAACAACCACAAATTCACAATTTATCATTCATACTAGAATGCTCGTTTCCATGTATTCTCTATATCATTTGATACATTTAATTACTTTAATGCCTATTTACAGTGTAATATATAGAACTTAGTAGTCTAATAATAAAAAATTTAAAATCACCTATCCTTATGCCAAGTTTATTGTAAATACAAGCAACCTATGTACATGCTCCTAACCAATCACTTGTATTTTTTCAAGCTCAAGCACACAAATGATAAGAAAAAAAAGGATAAAAATTTTAAAAATTTCTATTGCAAAATTTAGAGGGAAGGTCGTGACACCTAATTTTAAACCTAAAGGGGAGCATCCAACCATCGATGTCGCAACAACAACTATAGAATGTTGCGAAACCCAACTTCTAACCTAAAGGTAGAGCATTCAACCATTAATGTCACGATAGCAACCACTCAATGTCGTGAGAAAAAACTTCAAACCAAGAGGGGGAGCATTCAGTATTCAATGTTGCAACAACCATAGGATTTTGCGACACCAGTCTGACGAGGCCCATTTATTAGCTAAGGGTGTTTTTCTTCCGCACAACGATAATTGACATGTTTAGCAGCTTGTAATTGACCTAATTTGGTTATCTAACTTAATCACTATAAATGTTAACTCTCAAGACTTCATTAGGGAAGTTAGATCTTAGTTTAGTTTTTTAACTTTATTTTTCTATTCTTAGGGTTTAGATCTAGTTCTTAATTTTTGGTCGATTGTAAACACTCTTTTTATTCCAATTTTAGTTTTTGCTTTACTTTCTTTTATACTTTGTTTCGATCAATCTTTAATTCGTCACTCTCATCAATCAAGAAATCATTCAAGGGTTTAAAGAATTAATGACACGACAACATCTATTGATTTTAATCATCTATTCTCTACTCTTTATTTTATATTTTCTAAATGTTTAATAAATTGTTAGGGAACATTGCATTTAGAATGAGCCATAACTAAAAGCCTATGAAGAGACGATGAACTAAAGTGGAATTGGTTAAATTGGGAATTAGGGTTTTGCAAGTAGTTAGTTGGAGTAGATTAAGGGAATAAACCCTGGAATTGACAATTCTAGAAAGTTATTTAGGTAGATAAGGTCAAAATGATAGTCTTTTAGGAATCAGCTTTCGGTTCTGTTTATCAGGTCAAAAGATAAGTAGACTAAGTCGATCAACTAATCTAATTATAGGTTGAAAGGTATTAATTAGTTTAATTGCTAGTTAATTAATTAAAATCTCCATGATGGGAAAGGTTTAAGTTGTTATTGCATAAATGTCTGTGATAAATGTCAAAAGTAACATGTTTTAATCCCATTCTTAGCGCATTTTTGGATGATTAATCAATGCAAAATGGTGAATTATATGCTCTTGATCCTTTAAATTCATGTTTCTATACTTAGGAGAGCATTTGGGAGCAAATGAGCGAAAATAAAGTGAAAATTGGACAATTAGAGCAAATTTCAAGAGCCACAGGGGCTGGGCCTTCCCACACGGGCTAGACACACAACCATGTGCCAGACCATGTGGATTTCACGATTCGCACGTAGGCATGCGGAAAAACACAATTTTTAGGTTTTCTGGGCATTTTAAGACCAAATATAAGAAGAGAAACATAGCCGTAAGAGAATATTGAAGAAAACAACTCAGAAAATGCCATTAAAGTCGACTCTAAAGTAGATTTCTATCAAGATTGAAGATCTTTTTTTAATTTCTTTGAAGTTTTTTATGAGTTTTTTTATTTCTTGTGGTTATATTGACTTTGAGATGTTTTTATTCACGATTATGAACTAATTTTTTAAATACTTGGGGGAGATGAACCTTATGATGAATTCTGTCTTTTGATTTATGTTTTACGTAGTAAATATTTGAATCTTGTTCTTAGTTATGTGTGCTTAATTCTTGATTTAATATTTTTGGATTATTAATTCATGTTGATGTGCTTATATCAGAGGAGGAATATACCCTGTTTAAGAGTAGCTCTAGCATATTTGAGTGGAGTTGCATGGAATCCTAGGAATAGGACGACATAAATCTACTAGACTAGAGTCAAATCTAATAGGGGAATCCATAGATCGAGTTAATGCGATAATAAGGGTTTTAATTAGAAAGAAATTTCAATTAATCAACCTAGAGTCAGTTGCTCTTAGTCTTGAAGAGAGATATTAGCATAATTTAGGGATTTCTACGGATCAAGATATTAAGCGAATAAATTATTTAATTCATATTGATAGTAACAAATGTAGTCCAAGTGGATTCTTTCTTGGGTATTGTGTCGCTTTTGAGTTATTATTCAATTATTTTCCTAATTTGTTCTTTGTCGAGTTCTTAGTTAATTGATTTAGTTAATTTTAGTTTAATTCAATCACTTTGATTTGTTAGTCAGATAATAAAAAGATGGTAACTACTAGTACTTTTAGTCCTCGTGGGAACGATATCTTTACTCACCATAGCTATACTATTTATCGATAGGTGCACTGACCTTTGTCGTACTTTTTGTAACACCCTTTACCCATATTTGACTCCGAAAAAGGGTACGAGGTTTACCGAACTTAAACACAAGCAACCACACAAAACCGAGCCATAAATTTTCATCCAAATTAAAACTTTTTGCATTTAATCATAAAGTCCCTAATGTGAACCTTTGAGGCTTTAAAACATGCTTTGGAAGCGGTTCGGGACTAAACCGAGAACTTTAAAGATTTTTACAACACTTAGAAAATTTTCCACTATACAGGGGTCACACGCCCGTGTGGACATGGGGCACGCCCGTGTGGGCAGGCCGTGTGGTCACACATGTCTGTGTCCCGACCATGTGTAACTCTCTGACTTGTAACCCATGAACAAATTAAGATCACACAGCCAAATCACACGCCTGTGTGCTAAGCCATGTGGAAAATTAATTTTCACAAAAATAGGTGTGAACTTCACATGGCTAGGATACACGCCCATGTTCGAGATTGTACCGTCCACACGGTTGAGGCACACGCCTGTATCCCTACCCGTGCTTAATTCTGAGCATTCTGTTTCTTAAAATATAGGTGCAGGGGACACAAGGCCTAAACACACACCCATGGGGCAGACCGTGTGTCACACACGGTCTAGACACACACCTGTGTGTCTACCCGTGTGGAAAAAATAAGGGCTATTTACCAAGCCTTTTGCCACCCTGAAACACAAAAACACTTATACCAATTTAAGGCACATAACATAATATACTTAAGCAACCAAACATCCACAACCAAGACATCAATTCAGCATTCACATGTTACATCTATCATGCATAAACATCACATGCTTAACCATTCAAACCATGCAAACTTGCACATTCATGAAAGACATCATCATATGATTATAAATGTAACCAACATTAGGCAACATTAAATGGCCTTATACAGAATGAATATTCAACAAAAATAAGCCAACATTTTTTCGCCAAATCAATTATGACATATAACAAAATGACCAAGTCCTCTATACATGCCATAACTCAAAATGTTTAAAATCATATATACCCAAAAGATAGCTTGATAGTGTGAAGCGATCCTTTGATGATCTCTAATCTGAGTTAGCTTGGTGACATTATAAAACATGGAAAATAAATGGAGTAAGCTATATAGCTTAGTAAGCTCGTATGCAAGAAATAAGCAACCTTACCATGTATATAACATTCGAATAAAATAACATAATTAAAATGTAAACTTATCATAGTCATGCTCATAACTCATTTCTTAATAAAACTTACCTCATATTCATCATTTCACCATAGACAATACACACGTAGGTTTCACACGTACCTGTGTCACTTAACACGATTATAATATCACTCTCGTCTTAACTTTGCCATTGAACCATTTCGGAATTGCTAAGGATACTCGAAAATCATGCATAGGTAGTACAATGCCATATCCTGGATATGTTCTTACATGTAATCTCATATCGATGACAATAGCCTGGCTATGGTCTTACACGAAATCAAGAATCGATGCCATGTCCTAAACATGGTCTTATATGAAATCTCATCTCAACAATCCTAATGTAATGACATTTATATCCTATGCCATTCCTAAGGTTCGTGCGGGACCTTTTAGCTCACCGAATCATCGTCGAACACATACGTAGAGTTAAACTCATCCACGCAAAACAAACATACAGTTCATGTAATATTAAAGCATTTAAATACAATTAATTTAAAGCTTATTTTTCAACATACAAACTTACCTCGGTACAAAATGGCAATTTGTTCGATTTAGTCCACAACCTTGTCCTTTCCCCGGTCAAGGTCAATTCCTCGTCTTTCTTGATCTATAATACCACATTTAACTTATTTAATCACCACATTTATCAATTTAGCCCAAAAACACTATATGGCAAAAATTACATTTTTGCCCTAACTTTTCAACTTTGTACATTTTAGTCCTTAGGCTCATAAAATGAAATGTATTCATTTTCTTCAACACCTATGCCTAGCCGAACCTTATACATACTCATACCAACCCACATTTTCCATTTAATCACACTTTTACTACTCATTTATAACCTTTTACTAATAGGTCTTTTTTGACACTTTCATCAAAAATCACCTAGTAATTGTTGTTTATCTAACACCAAACATACATTTTCTACCATTAGACATCAAAATACATGCATGTTCAACATGGATAAAATTTTAAACTTTGATTATACTTCAAAATAGTCCTTAGAAAAGCTAGATTAGGTGACAAAGATCTCAAAAACATGAAAACCATTAAAAACGGGGCTAGAATGGACGTAGAATTGAGCTTGAAAGTGGCAAAACCCTAGCTATGTCTTCCTCTTCAATTCTCGGCACATAAGGGTGAAATTGAAGAAGATGAACATCTTTTATTGAGTTAATTTTGTCTTTATTTACCTAATAACCAAAATGCCCTTAATGCCTAACTTTGAAATTTCACTTAACCATGTCCATTACCATTTAAGGACCTCCAATTAAAAGCTCATAGCAATTAGACACCTCTAGCTTCTAGCACACACATTTTGCACCTATTGCAATTTAGTCCTATTAGTCAAATTGGACACTTTATCGGTAAAATTTCTTAATAAAATTTTCACACAATTATTCAATCATACAGTAGACCTTAAAAATAATACCGTAATAAATTTTTCTAATTCAAATTCGTGGTCCCGAAATCACTATTCCATTTAGCCCTAAATTAGGTTGTTGCAACTCTCCCCTTTAGGTATTTTCGTCCTCGAAAATCTTACCAGAAATGAGGTTTGGGTATTGTTTTCTCATGGCCTCCTCGGGTTCCCACGTAGCCTCTTCTACCCTATGTATTTGCTGTAAAATTTTACTAGGGCTATACTTTTATTTCTCAACTGGTTAACTTCCCGAGCTAAAATCTTGATCGGTTTTTCATCATACTTTTTATCCGGTCGAATCTCAACCTCTATTGGAGAAATCACATGCGAAGGATCAGAACGATATCGTCGCAACATCGACAAATGAAACACATTATGAATCCTTTCCAACTTTGCCAGTAAAGCTAACTGATATGCCACTGGTCCTATTCTTTCAATAACCTTATGCGAACCAGTAAAACGCGGACTCAACTTACCTTTAAGGCCAAATCTTAGAATCTTCTTCCACGGAGACACTTTTAGAAATACTTTATCACCCACCTAAAATTTGATCTCTTTTCTCTTCAAATCTGCGTACGACTTTTATTGATTTGAAGCGGCTTTCAAATAGTCACGGATTACTTTCACTTTTTCTTCGGTTTCTCTAACCAAATCAACCCCACGAATCTATCTCTCACTGAGCTCGATCCAATACAAAGGAGTTCAACATTTGCGCCATATAATGCCTCATACGGTGTCATCTTTATACTCGACTGAAAGCTATTGTTGTAAGCAAACTTGACCAAAGGTAGATATTTCTCCCAACTACCTTTGAATTCTAGAACACAACATCGAAGCATGTCTTCAAGAATCTGAATTACTCTTTCGGATTGACCTTCGGTTTGAGGATGAAACGCAGTACTAAAATTCAATTTTGTACCCAAAGCTTCTTGCAACTTTTTCCAAAATCTCAAAGTAAACCTTGGATCTCTATCTAAAATAATAGAAATAGGCACTCCGTGTAATCTCACAATCTCAGCAATGTATAGTTCAGCTAGCTTATTAAGTGAATAGTCAGTATGTACCGGAATAAAATGAGCTGATTTCTTCAATTGATCAACAAGAACCCAAATGACATCTTTCTTCTTTGGAGTCAAAGGCAAACCCGTTACGAAGTCTATCATAATCCTATCCCATTTCCACTCGAGTACTATCATTGGCTGAAGTAGACCCGAAGGCACTTGATGTTCTGCCTTTACTTGTTGGTAAATCAGACATTTCAATATAAATTCAAAGATATCTCGTTTCATACCTAACCACCAATACAATTTCCTTAAATCATTATACATTTTTGCATTGCCTAGATGAAGTGACAAACAACCACTGTGTGTCTCACGTAAAATTTTTTGAATCAACTCAGCATCTTTTGGAACACAAACCCTACCTCGGAACATGAAATAATTTTCGACCCCTATTTGAAAATCTGAATCACTAGTCGATTCACACTGAACTCTTTTAGCCTGAAGTTCTTTGTCACTTTTCTGAGCCTTGCAAATTTGCTGAAGGAATATTGGTCTAGCTTTTAGCTCAGCTAGAATCGAACCATCATTAGACAAAGTCAATCTCGTATTCAATGCTCTCAAGGCATACAAAGATTTCCTATTCAAAGCATTGATGACTACATTTGCCTTTCCTGGATGATAATCGATTACTAGCTCATAGTCTTTCAACAACTTGAGCCATCTTCGTTGTCGCAAGTTGAAATATTTTTGAGTCATCAAATACTTCAAGCTTTTATGATCAGTAAAGATATGACATTTCTCACCAAATAAATGATGTTGCCAAATCTTTAAAGCAAACACGATGGCAGCCAATTCCAAGTCGTGTGTCGGATAGTTCTTCTTATGCGGTTTCAACTGTCTTCAGGTATAAGCTATTACTTTGCCCTCTTGCATCAATACACAACCGAGATCATTCAATGACGCATCCTTGAAAATTACAAACTCTTTCCCGGACTCAAGTTGCACTAAAACCGGTGCCTCAGTTAACAATACCTTCAGCTGCTCAAAACTCTTTTGGCATTTCTCTGACCATTCAAACTTAACATCTTTCTGTAAAAGTCTTGTCATAGGTGTAGCAATCATCGAGAATCCTTTAGTAAAACGTCGATAATATTTGGCCAAGCCCAAAAGCTTCTAACCTCGGATACGTTCCTCGGCGGTTTCCAATCAATAATTGCCAAAATTTTACTCGGATCAACCCTTATACCTTTCGTGGAGACAATATGTCCCCAAAATCCTACTTTTCAGAGCAAAAACTCACTTCTGCTAATTTAGCAAACAACTTCTTATCTCTCAAAATCTACAATACAATTCTTAAATGTTCGGCATGCTCCATCTCATTCTGAGAATAAATCAAAATGTCATTAATAAATACAATAACAAACTTATCCAAATATGGTCAGAAGATCCGATTCATCAAATCCATAAAAATAGCAGGAGCATTAGTTAAACCGAAAGGCATAATAAGAAATTCATAATGCCCATTCCTCGTTTTGAACGCAATTTTTGAAACATCTGACTCTTTAACTCTCAACTGATAGTAGACGGATCTCAAGTCAATCTTTGAGAACACTGTTGCCCCTTTCAACTGGTCGAACAAATCATCAATCCTCGGTAAAGGATACTTGTTCTTTATCGTTACTTTGTTAAGCTGATGATAATCAATACAAAGTCTCATGGATTCGTCTTTCTTCTTTACAAATAACACCGAAGCACCACAGGGAGAAAAACTCGGTCTCCCAAAACCCTTATCTGTCAATTCTTGCAATTGAACATTCAGTTCTTTCAACTCAGTTGGAGCCATTCTATACAGAGCTATTGATATCTGTATAGTCCTTGGTACCAAATCAATAGTAAACTCAATCTCTCTGATCAGAGGTAACCCAGGCAACTCTTCTGGAAACACATCCGAATATTCACAAACTACCGACACTGATTCCAGTGTCAATTCAGACATCTTTATATTCAACACATAAGCAAGGTATGCTTCATACAATTTTCTTACGTATCTCTTAGCAGACATACACGAAATCATAATAGGCAACTTACTTGATTCATCAGTTTCAACCCAAAGAACCTTGCCATTTTCACATTTCAATTCAACAGTTTTTTGTCTACAATTTACTCTGGCATCATGCAATGTCAACCAGTCCATACCCAAAATAACATCAAATTCATCGAATGGCAACAACATTAAGTCAGCCAGAAAATAGTGACCTTCGAATCATCAAAGTACAACTCTTACAAACCTTATCAACTAGTACATATTTGCCTAAGGTGTTTGAAACTTTAATCACAAACTCAGTAAACTCAACAGACAATTTCTTACTAGATACCAAATTCATGCAAATATAAGAATGAGTCAATCCAGGATCAATCAATGCAACAATAATAGTATAATAGAGAGAAAATGTACAAGTGATAACATCAGGGGAGGACGCATCCTCGCGAGCACGAATGGCATAAGCTCTCGCAGGTGCTCTAGCTTTCGATCTCACAACTGAATCTTTAGATACACCTTAACTACTGGTCCTATTTCCCATATTTCTTACTACCCTTCTTTAGCAGTAGTATTACTCGATCTTGCATTTTGAAGATTATATTTCTCAACCATTTCAGGGTAGTCTCGAATAAAGTGATCTTGGGGGCCACATTTAAAGCAAGCTTGATTATTCATCCTACATTCACTGGGATGTCATCTATCACAGTGTTGACATTTAGGCTTATTAGACCTAGCATTACCAACGCTTGCTATGGACATAGTTTGGGCTTTAGAACCCACATATTGCTTCTCACGATCTCTGTTGGGATACCCAGCTGAAGCATTCGAACGAATATGCATATCCCTCGATTTCTTTGATGAAGACTGGAATGACTTACTCATCAGCCTCTTTCTCGAGTCTCTGGCCTCAAACTCAGCTTTTCTCTTTTCTTTTCTCAACTCTTCTGCTTTACAAGCTCGGTCGATCAATACGACAAATTCTTTCAACTTTAAAATCCCAACTAACAGTCTGATATCCTCATGCAGCCCATCTTCGAATCTCTTGCACATGATAGCCTCGGTGAAAACACATTCTTGGGCATATTTACTGAGCCTAACAAACTCTCGCTCATATTCAGTCATAGACATACGACCCTATTTCAGCTCTAAAAATTCCTTGCATTTCTGATCAATAAACTGCTGACTGATGTACTTCTTTCTGAATTCCTCTTGAAAGAATGCCCATGTAACCCTCTCTCTCTCGGTACCACAGATACTAATGTCTTGCACCAGTGATATGCGAAATCCCTCAATAATGATATAGCACATTTCAAGCATTCTTCAGGGGGTGCAAAAAAGCTCGTCAAATACCCGGATGGAGTTTTTAAGCTAGAATTCTGCTCTCTCGGGATTATCATCAACATTCACTCTAAATTCTTTGGCCCCTTGCTTTCAAATAATATCGACTGGAGGATTGTTTAGTCTTACCAATTCCACACCTTGGGGAGCTATGGGAACCGGTTGAGGATAAGGAGGGGGTGGAGGGTGTTGAGCATTCAGATTTGCCCGAACAAACTCCGAAGACCACTCATTCATCATATGGAGGAAGGCTTCCCTAGCCTTTCCTCCCTGATTAATCATCATGGGTCTACCCTCAGGTGGCACGGTCCCTTGAGCGGGAGCCGGCGCATTACTTTCAACGTCATCAGCTACTTCTCGATTGGGATCCATTTACTATATGAAAACACAATTTAAATTGTCAGGAGTCGTAACACTATCAAAATTTATTTATGACATGTATAACTAGACTCTCATACACGCTACATTAGTTTGAGAATCGATTAAGCCATAGCTCTGATACCACTAAATGTAACACCCCTTACCCTATTTGACTCCAGAATAGGGTATGAGGCATTACCACACTTAAATACAAGCAACCACACAAAATTGAGCCATAAATTTTCATCCAAATTAAAACTTTTTGCATTTAATCATAAAGTCCCTAATGTGAGCTTTTGAGGCTTTAAAACATGCTCTGGAAGCTGTTCGGGACTAAACTGAGAACTTTAGAGATTTTTACAACACTTAAAAAATTTTCCACTATATAGGGGTCACACGTTCGTGTGGACATGGGACACACTCGTGTGGGCAGGCCGTGTGGTCACACATGTTCGTGTCCCAACCCCGTGTAACTCTCTGACTTATAACCCATGAATAAATTGAGATTACACAGCCAAATCACACGCCCGTGTGCTAGGCTGTGTGAAAAATTAATTTTGGCAAAAATAGATGCAAACTTCACATGGCCAGGGCACACGCCCATGTTCGAGACCGTGCCGTCCACACAGTTGAGACACATGCCCATGTCTCTACCCGTGTGCTCAATTCTGAGCATTCTGTTTCTCAAAATTTAGGTGCAGGGGACACACGACCTACACACATGCCCATGGGGCAGACCTTGTGTCACACACGGTCTAGACACACACCTGTGTGTCTACTCGTATAGACAAAATAAGGGCTATTTACCAAGCCTTTTGCCACCCTGAAACACAAAAACAATTATACCAATTCAAGGCACATAACACAATATACTTAAGGAACCAAACATCCACAACTAAGACATCAATTCACTATTCACATGTTACATCTATCTTGCATAAACATCACATGCTTAACCATTCAAACCATGCAAACTTGCACATTCATGAAAGATATCATCATATGATTATAAATATGACCAACATTAGGCAACATTAAATGGCCTTATACAAAATGAATATTCAACAAAAATAAGCCAACATTTTTTTAGCAAAATTAGTTATGACATAAAACAAAATGACTAAGTCCTCTATACATGCCATAACTTAAAATGTTTAAAATCATATATACCCAAAAGATAGTTTGATAGTGTGAAGCGATCCTCCGACAATCTTGAATACGAGTTAGCTTGGTGACACTATAAAACATGGAGAAGAGACGGAGTAAGCTATATAGCTTAGTAAGCTCGTATGCAAGAAATAAGCAACCTTACCATGCATATAACATTCAAATAAAATAACATAATTAAAATGTAAACTTATCATAGTCATGCTCATAACTCATTTCTTCACAAAACTTACCTCATATTCATCATTTCACTATATACAATACATATGTAGGTTTCACACTTACCTGTGTCACTTAACTTGACTATAATATCACTCTCGTCTTAACTTTGCTATTGAACCATTTCGAAATTGCTAAGGATACTCGGAAATCATACATAGGTAGTACAATGCCATATCCTGGATATGGTCTTACATGTAATCTCATATCGATGCCGATAGCCCATCTATTGTCTTACACGAAATCTAGAATCGATGCCATGTCTTAGACATGGTCTTACATGAAATGTTGCATCGATGCCATATCTCATATATGGTCTTACACGAAATCTCATCTCAACAATCCTAATGTCATGACATTTATATCCTATGCTATTCCTAAGGTTCGTACGAGACCTTTTAGCTCACCGAATCATTGTCGAACACGTCCGTAAAGTTAAACTCATCTACACAAAATAAACATAAAGTTCATGTAATATTAAAGCATTTAAATACAATTAATTTAAAGCTTATTTTTCAACATACGAACTTACCTCGGTACAAAATGGCAATTTGTTCGATTTAGTCCACATCCTTGTCCTTTCCTCGGTCAAGGTCAATTCCTTGTCTTTCTTGATCTATAGTACCACATTTAACTTATTTAATCACCACATTTATCAATTCAGCCCAAAAACACTTTATGGCAAAAATTACATTTTTGCCCCTAAATTTCCAACTTTTTACAATTTAGTCCTTAGGCTCGTAAAATGAAATATATTCATTTTCTTCAACACCCATGCCTAGCCGAACCTTATACAAACCTAGCCCACATTTTTTTCTATTTAATCATACTTTTACTACTCATTTATAACTATTTACAAATAGGTCTTTTTTTACATTTTCTTCAAAACTCACCTTGTAAATGTTGTTTATCTAATACCAAACATACATTTTCTACCACTAGACATCAAAATACATGCATGTTCAACAAATTTTGGACTTTGATTATACTTCAAAATAGTCCTTGGAAAAGCTAGATTAGTTGACAAATATTTAAAAACATGAAAATCATTAAAAATGAGGCTAGAACGGATTACAATCGAGCTTGAAAGTGGCAAACCCTGGCTATGTCTTCCTCTTTAATTTTCGGCACATAAGGGTGAAATTGAAGAAGATGAACATCTTTTATTTAGTTAATTTTGTCTTTATTTACCAAATAACCAAAATGCCCTTAATGTCTAACTTTGAAATTTCACCTAACCTTGTCCATTTTTATCCAAACTAAAGTATAATGGTCTAATTACCATTTAAGGACCTCCAATTAAAAGATCATAGCAATTAGACACCTCTAGCTTCTAGCACACACATTTTGCACCTATTGCAATTTAGTCCTATTAGTCAAATTGGACCCATTATTAGTAAAATTTCTTAACGAAATTTTCACACAATTATTCAATCATACGGTAGAACTTAAAAATAATATCGCAATAAAATTTTCTACTTCGAATTTGTGGTCCCAAAACCACTATTCTGATTTAGCCCTAAATCAGGTTGTTATAGTTTTAGCTGGTTTCGTGGACCTTAAATTTTTGGCATCGTTGTCGGGGACTGAAATATTAGTAAAAAATTATTTCTATTAACTTAGCCATTTATTTTATTTGTTTTTAATTTAATTTTAATATTTTTATATTTTCGTTTGTTTGATTTTGACAGGTTCTTTTGGTCGCACTGAATTTTGGGCCTAGAAGAATTGGGCCTTGGGCACGAGAGCATTTAAAGTTTTTGGAGAGCTAGATTTTAGCACGGTGGCATTCTGATGTGGTGGTTGTTATGAAGTCCTGGGTTCAAGGTTTGGTATAGGAAAAATTTTGGCTTTTAGCTTTAGGGGAACTTTAACTTCAAGTGGTATACCTTTTAAATTGTTATGGTTAATTTTTGACACAAGATGAGCCACTGGTGGAGTGGCTAATGATGCCACAAGCATGGGGAAGGCTGGAGTTCAAATCCCCTTGTAAGCAAAATGTGTTTATTTTGCTGCATGTGATTGGTAAGAGGTGGAGTTGAATTCGAATACTTCAAGTTGGTTGGAGGCTTGGTAAAAAGGTAGACTTGGTCTTGGTGGTTGGATTTCAAATTTGAATTGGTGTGTTGGAGGAAATCAAGGAGAGTAGGTTGTGGAGGAAAATATGGAGAAAATCATGGGATTCTTGTGGACTAAGGGTGTGTGCCGAATTGGGTAATTGAAGGGAGTGGTTTCAGCTAGGGGTTGGCATTTTTGGTGCATTTTCTGTCTTGAATGAGGATTTTGTAGCCGATTTTTCTCTTGCCATTTTGAGTGCCTTCGTATTTTTATTTTGCTTCGTTTTTGCGCTGTTTTTCTTTTGGCATTTGTGTGACCATTTGGGCATTCTTTCTCTTTATACTCAAGTGCATTTCTTGTTATTCTTTACTAAAACCCATATTGTGCTAGTGTCGAATTACATTGAAAGCTATTCTTTCCTTTTCATTTTGTGCTCGCCCTTTTGCCATCTTCTTTCGTTACACTCGTACTTCTTCTTCTATTCCAGCTTTCGTTTTTTTATCAACTAATCTTAAGTAATCAATTCTTTTGACAGCAACCAATTTATTACTATGAGTAAGTGGGTTTATTTTGCCGAATAAACCTTCTTTTGCTTAGAAGGATTAAGTTTTCTTTTATGTATGGAGAGCAGAGTAAGCTTTCTGCTTATTTGCTATAGGTTAATAGACTCTTTAGGTTTTTGTAGCATATCGTTCAATAAGGGGTAGTGATATTGTTTAGGTGTCTTCATAAGTGGTTTGGATAGCATACTTCGGTGAAGGTGTGAGGCAATGTCGTTCTCTTTGGGTTTTAACATTAGTATTAAGTATTAAAATTAACTGGATTTATGACTGGATGTAGGTTGGTATTGTGGATTCATCACACTTTCTGTAAATCAGGTGTGTAACCACACCCTACTGTAGTGTAAATCGGCAAAGCCAAAATGCCGAAACGTTAGCATTCGAGGCCTGATGAGCGTGTAAATACACGTGGGCAAGTTGAGCCCACAAATCGTGGGCAAAAGTCTGCAGAGGCCATGTGTGCATTTCCGTGCACTTGGGCCGTTATGGGGCTCGATGGGCCAGAATGGGCCCAATGGGCTTACGGCCCATACGGGCAGAATTACTCGGTAGTGATTGCTGTTAGGTTAGACGGTAAGGCTTGCAATGCCGTATGTGAAATTAGAATTTTTGGGCCACACGAGAGTGCGGGCCTATCTGGGCCCAATAGGGATTTTGGGCCCATATACACTGATTTGGCCATACAGATTATCTGAGTCATTCGTGGTGACGATAGCCCTTCTTGGAGGTCGTAATAGGTATCGAAACACCAAACTTAGGAAAATGACCAAAACACCCCTGAGGGGTAAGATTACCGATTTACCCCTGGCTACTTAAATGACTGTTTCAACCCACGTGGTAGGTTGATTGATGTATGTATGATACTTATATGATTGATACTGAGCATGACATTCGACATTCACGTATGATATTATGACTTGTCATTCTGCATGGGGCTGGGTTTTATTGATGGAGAAAGTATTATGGCTTATAGCCATCCTGTTTAAGGCTTATAGCCTTCCTGTTATGGCTTCTAGCCATCCTGTCTGCCAGCAGCTTTGCTGCAATGTTTATGACTTTAAGCCATCCTATTGACTTAGTGTCGCAACCGGTGCTAAGCTTCGTGTGTTGGCTGGGTTGGTCGATTTAATCCCCACATAGTGTGTTGGTTGGTGCGGGTAGTGTGTTGGTTGGATTAGGCTGGATTTTTCTGTCTGCATTTTTGCACCTGTCATTGTTACTGCATGGGCTAAGGCCCACCTGACACTAATCTTGTAATGGGCTTAGGCCCATTCTGTTTCTGCATACTGCATATCTGACTGTCTGTGTTATAAGGGATTATACACTGAGTTTGCGTAAACTTACCCTTTTGACTAACTGTGCAGGTGATCCCCAACATTAGGTGGTTCGGTGCTGCAAGGAGCTCGATGGTAGCCCACACTTCTGCTCTAATTTTTATACTAGTTGGATTTAAGTATTTTATTTGGATTTCTACTTTGTAATAAGGCCTCTTTAACTTTTGGACTTAAAATTGGGATTTTATGGTATTTGGTTTTATATCTGCTAGACTTAGGATGCGATTTTCAAAAATGATAACTGTTTTCGAAATCAACACGTTTCCGCAACACTTTCATATAAATCTTGACTCAATTCCTAAACATCGTGTTTCATAAATCAACAATTTAAAATTTAGCTTCTGTAATTGAAAGTGAAGTTTTACGAGATTAATAATGTTTTTAAAATTAATTAACTTTTCAGTGAACCACGTTTTAAAATTCATTGAATGTTAACTAAGTTTTTACAAGTTCTTAAGAAGGGTTTCAATGAGAACATGGTTTTCGAAAAACACTTCAATATGACACGCCAAATTCGGGCCTGACTTCTAGGCCGGGTATGGGGTGTTACCTTATGATTAGAAGAAACCCATTGGAACCAATAAATTTTTATAGTAAGATTGAAAGAAATGCTCACAGAAATCGTAGAGAGGTTAGAGAAGCAAGAAAAAATCAACAAAGTACCGTAGATGATCACAAGGAAAATAATATTACTGTGAAGATGGGTGATAATCAAAATAATTAGCTACCTCTTGCAGGTCCTACCCCTCATACTATGTATGATTATTCTAAGCCCACTTTGATTGGAGCTGAATCGAGTATTGTTAAGGTAACTATTAATGCAAACAACTTTGAGATCAAATTGAACACAATTCAAATGGTGCAACAATATGTTCAGTTTGGTGGTTTGCAAGATGAAGGTCAGAATTCTCATTTGGCTAACTTTTTGGAGATTGTGACACTACTGATGATGCCATACGCTTATGGTTGTTCCCATTCTCATTGAGGAGCAAAGAAAAACAGTGGTTAAACTCTTTACCACTTGGTTTTATCACTACCTGGGTGCAGATGACTGAAAAATTTTTGTTAAAATATTTTCCACCTGCTAAAACAACTAAGTTAAGGAATGACATCTCTTCTTTTGTTCAGTTTGATATTGAGACTCTTTATGATACATGGAAGGGATTTAAGGATTTGTTGAGAAGGTGTCCTCACCATTGATTACCTTTGTGGCTTCAAATTCAAACTTTTTACTGGTTTAACCCTTCAACTAGACAAATGATTGATGCAGCAACTGGCAGAACTTTAAATAACAAAACACCTGAGGCAGCTTAAGAATTTATTGAGGAGATAGCATTGAATAATTATTAGTGGCAAGTTACGAGAGTAAAACTTGTCAAGGCTATAACACCCCTAACCAATCTTCATCGTCAAATTAGGGTCTTGGTCATTACAACCAATCGAAATAGTTAATTACATTGCAAACTATAATACAAGCTAACTGATATCATCATAACATCCAAGGGAAGACCATGCCAATCTAAACTTTAATAGTAGTGTTGTACATGGAGCAATATATGCTAATCTAATATTTCTATAATAATGTCTTGTACATTCAAATAACTAATCATGCTATACAATGCTAAACTTGGTCTTCCACTGCCTAAACTCTTACCACTATTTATACGTTCTAAACTTAGTCTTTCACTGTCTACACTCTTATCACTATTTATCCTTTCTAGAATGTCAAAATTTGGATATATACAAGACTATTCTGATTATTAGAATCAGAATATTGGTCCATACACTATCTATGATTATCTTTTTAATTTATCTTCGATAATTTTAGTAGAATGCACCTAAGATAGGTTTGCTAATCTATTCCAATTCAGAGTAAAAGTTACTCTTATAGCCTCTATTACGAGTCTATGACACCCTAAACGTAGTTTAAAAATAGGCAAGGACTAATTTGAAACAATTTTGAAAGTTTAGGAAATAATTAAAAAATGATTACAGGGGTCACACACCTATATGGCCAGGCCGTTCACCTCACACGACTGAAACACACGCCCGTGTGACCAGGCCGTGTAACTCTCTGACTTGGGTCACATGCCCATGTGTGTTGCCGATGTGTGACACATGCCCATGTGTGTTGCTCATGTGTGACACACGCCTATGTGCCCAGGCTGTGTGCACCTAAAAGTACCTGAAAACTCAAGTTTACCATTTCCTACTTACTTGGGCACTAAGCAACTCAATTACTAATCATTTAACCTGTTCAAAATACGATAAAAAATTCCAAAATACACCAAATTCATCACCTAATATGCCTAACCAATATACCTTCATTGGTACTACATTTTATATGTTCAAATACATCAACAATACATCAAACATTCAAGACTTTCATTCATATCACATTTACCATAGCTGGATAATTACTTAGCTATTTAAGCTACCAAACTTTAATCTAAAACGTACCAAATTTAAACTAGGCTAACATACCAATATAGCCTCAACGACAACCATATACACATTTAAGCATCATTTCACTAGCAACCAAGATAATCACAACTTATAAACAATATCAACAAAAGGCTCCCTAGGTACATGCCATTACAAAATGAAATATCACCACACTTGAGCTCGGGATTTGTGATTTGATGCTGAGTCGGTAATAATTTGAACAGTACCTAGCCTGCGCATGAAAAATAAAATTGCACACTGAGCAAAACTCAGTGGTATTTATATAATCCGAATAACATAAACTTGATATAAGTATTTAAAATGCAAAATGCAACAAGTAAGCTATGTTCATGTGTTTGAATTCAATAGTATAATTTTTGCTCATTCCTTATTCACATCTACTAAGATTTTCACATGTTCAAATATATAAGTATATATCAATGGCATTTCATTTAACATTTGAATACATCATCTCATGCAATGGCATGATTCATATCTTTGATCAATACTTGAATTCATTCAAGTTTCACATCTCAATTCATCAATTCATTTTTCATTTCTCATCTCATAATCATTTCTCTTATTTTCCATTTCAATATTTTCTCATCTCATATTCATTTCTCATCTTTGCAATTTCAATATCAATTGCATAAATTATTATTTTACTTTCCCTTATTAACACAACACAGACTCAGACGGATACATGGATCCAACCAACACATCAGTTTGGTATCCAATAGCTCATCAGATAAATCTGAAGTAATAAGTGTGCCCAACACTATATAAATTGACATCCAGTGTCTCATTGGTTAAATCGAACCAAATTGGCACCCAGTGCCTCATCGACTCGAGGTTGAAGTAATCCCTGAACTTTTCCTATCCTATGGCATGCCATCTATATCTGACTCAGCCTGATACAGTTAATAGGGATTCATTTCACTTTTCAATACAACCAATGTCTCAATTTCATGAATGTAAATCATCACATATAAGCATATATTTAATTTGATAATAATCACATTTTTCTCAATACACATATATTCATAATATACAAAATCAATCCATTTCATTTCAATTATGAATTTAATTAAATCCCAAAGTACCAAAGTACTAACCTCAAATGCTTACCATATGCAAAAAATTATATATGCAATAATCTACTATTTAATTCGAATTATAGAACACAAATCGTGAATTTTGAGCTATTCGACGTTGATTTTACCCTTCTCCTTTCTACTCGAGAATTACGTATGACGTTAGCTATGGAATAAATCAATTAAATCACATTACTATTACACATTTAAATTTCACATTAAATTTAAATTTGACACTATATTTTGCTTATTTTTTAATTTAGTCCCTAAACCGAGAATAGTTTTTAACCCTCACATTTAACTTTATATTTTTATACTAATTTCATTTTAAACTAAATTTAGCTTCCTCTTTTCCAATTTGACCCCTTAATTTTGAAATTTTCACAATTTAGTTCCTGTTGCTCAAAATTAGCAATTTATTCCATAATTTAGTCCTTTTCCATTTCTAGCTTAAAAATCTATCTATTTAGTCCCTAATATTTAAACTATTCAACAATGTCAACATCTAAAATCTTGAACAATACTAAAAATTACAACATGGGTCGGGCAGCCTTAGGTACCCGGATTCCAAAAATATAAAAATTACAAGAAAATCAGAAATTGGTTAGTTTGGAGCCCTTGGTGCCGTCGGCCACTTTGTTTCTTTCTTTCTTTTCGTTTCTTTAATTTGCATGCAATTCTTTCATCTTTCTTTCTATTTATTTATTATGTTTTAATTTTATTATCTTTATTATTATTATTATTATTAAAGTTACTTTAATATATATAACATATGCACATGCAAATTCATTAAACCATAACAGACCACCTCCCACCATTTTTATACTTGGTAAGAAAATTGATGGTTTAGATTTGTCTAAATAGGTGTATCCGGTGATGCAATGCGATGCAAATGGAGTAGGGATGCTTAATTCAGATTGTTCACCCTTCAAGTCGACTTTATGGGTAATAATTCTAGATTTGAAAATAATCCCTATAGCAATACGTATAATGTAGGTTGGAGGAACCATCCAAATTTCTCATGGGGTGGTCAAGGAAATAAAAGGTCACAATCCTCTCCGGGTTTTCAGCAACCTTATCAGTAATAAAAAAAATTGAACCTTGAAGATATGTTAGCCAAATTTATTTCAATGTCAGAAACTCGATTTCAAAACACTGAGACAGCTTTGAAAAATCAACAAGCATCAATTCATGGGCTTGAAAATTAGATTGGGCAGCTTGCTAAACTGGCTTCGAAAAGACAGTAAGGTAGCTTACCTAGTAATACTGAACCTAACCCAAAAGAGCATGTTAAGGTAGTTACATTGAGGAATAGGAAGGAGTTGTCTAAACACGAAAAGAGCTTGGAACAAGAAACTGATAAGAAAGATGATGGGGTGATAAAAATTGAAAAAAATTCAAACATCGGTACTTAAAGAATACAAACCACTGATACTATACCTAGCAAAGTTGAAGAAAGACCGCATGGATGAACAATTTGGTAAATTTCTTAAAATTTTTAAATAATTACATATTAACTTACCTTTTTTTGAAGCTCTTTCGTAGATGCCCACATATGCAAAATTTTTAACGGAGCTTTTAACAAATAAAAGGAAGTTTGAAGAACTATCCACTATGGAACTCAACAAGGAGTGTTCAACCATTCTCCAAAATAAACTGCCCACCAAGCTGAAAGATCCAGAAAGTTTTACTTTTGTTTGTTTTGTTGGTTGTTTAAACATTGAAAAAGCATCGGTTGATTTGGGTGATAGTATTAATTTGATGCCTTATAAAATGTTCAAGCAACTTGGTCTTGGGGAACAAAGACCCACTAGGATGAGTATTCAATTAGCTGACAGATCTATTAAATATCCTAGGGTATTATTTAAGATGTACTTGTTAAAGTAGATAAATTCATATACCCTATTGATTTTTTTATACTTGACATCGATGAGGATATTGAGGTGCCTTTAATTTTAGGTTGACCTTTTTTAGCCACTATTATTGGAGCTATAATTGATGTGGGTAATGGTAAACTTGTGCTTAGGGTAGGTGATGATGAGATCATTTTTCAAATTTATGATACTATGTAATTTTCTAGAAAGTAAGATGATTCTTACTATTTTATTGATTTTATTAATCATGCTATTTATGATTTTTTGAAGAAAATTCTTCATAAGGACACATTGGAACTGTGTCTTGTTCAAGGAGAGGAGGTCGATGGAGATAATGCTGTAATAAATGAGATGAAAATTGACCTTGATACTAATAAGTCTCCACTAAGAAAAAAATTATGAGGCCATTGAAGTGATTAAAGAACTAAAATGGAAGCCCTCTGTTAAAGAACCTCCCAAATTGGAACTGAAGCAATTGCCAAACCATTTGGAGTATGTATTCTGTGGGAAAAATTCTACATTACCGGTGATTATTGCTTCGGATTTAAAGTCGAATGAGAAGGATGAGTTACTACAAGTGTTAAAAGAACACAAAAGAGCTATAGTCTAGAAATTTTTAGACATTGGAGGGATCAACCCTTCTTTTTGCACCAACAAAATTTTAATGGAAGATAAGCATAAGCCATGTGTGCAAGCTCAAAGGAGGCTAAATCCCAACATGAAGGAAGTTATCAAGGCTGAGGTAATTAAACTTCTAGATACTGGAGTTATTTATCTTATATCTAATAGTACTTGGGTAAATCTTGTACATGTTGTTCCTAAGAAAGGAGGCATGACTATTTTGGCTAATAAGAATAATGAGTTGATTCCAAAAGAACAGTCACGGGATGGAGAGATTGTATTGATTATATGAAGTTAAATGATGCTACAAGGAAAGAGCATTTTCCTTTACCATTTGTGGATCAAATGTTGGAGAGATTATCTGGTCACATGTATTTTTGCTTCCTTGATGGGCATTTTGGATACTTCCAAATTCCAATAGCTCTGAAGGGTCAAGAGAAAATGACATTTACATGTCCATATGGTACGTTTGCTTACTGAAGAATGCCTTTTGGATTATGTAATGCTCATACTACTTTTTAGTGTTGCATGTTAGCTATCTTTGATGAACTCATAGAAGACATTATAGAGGTATTTATGGACTACTTCTCGGTATTCGATAATTCTTTCCATCTTTGCCTTAATATTTTAAAACAAGTTTTGATGAGATGTGAGGAAACTAACCTTGTGCTTAATTGGGAAAAATGTTACTTCATGGTTCAAGAAGGGATTATTTTGGCCTTAAAATTTCTAGTAAAGGGATCGAGGTTGATAAAGTGAAAATTGAAACCATCAAAAAATTACCTCCCCCTAATTCAGTTAAGGCTATTAGAAGTTTCTTAGGACATGTTGGGTTCTATAGAAGATTTATCAAAGATTTTTCTAAAATAGCTAAGCCTTTAACTAATTTGATAGAAAAAGATGTGCCATTTAATTTCAATTAGGAATGCTTAGAGGTGTTTAATGTTCTTAAGGAAAAATTAATTAATGCCTCAATTATGTTCGCACCTGATTGGAGTTTACCTTTTGAACTAATGTGTGATGCGAGTGATTTTGCAGTAAGTGCAGTTCTTAGATAGCGAAGAGAGAATCATTTTTACCTGATTTGTTATGCTAGCAAAAATTTAACAGATGCACAAGAGAATTACACCACTACCGAAAATAATTTGCTGGCTATGGTATTTGCATTCGATAAATTTAGATCTTATATAATATTTTCTAAGATTGTTGTGTACAGTGACCATGTAACGGTCCATTTTTCAGTGATATTAGAACAGTGGTTTCAGGACCACAATTTTGATAAGTAAATTATTATTTTATTATTTATTTAGTGTGTACAAGATTTCATTAAGGTTGTATTAAAATTTGTTAAGAAATTTTAATGTTTAAATGCTTAATTAAGTGAAATAGACTAAATCGTAAAACGTGAAGAAGTTGAGTTTTAATAGTTAAGAGAGTCAAATAGCTTTATAAGCGAATGTTAATGGGTTGAATGGTAATTATACCATACATGTTATAGTGGATGTACATGGATTTGGTATTATTGAAATTTTGATAATTTTTAAAGGGCAAAAAGGTAAATTAGTAAATAAAACTAAAAATAACATAAAAAATCATGTCCATGTTCTTCAATTCATCTCATCTCCACCGAAAATCACCAGAGAAAGGAGCTAGGGCATTCAGTCAAGTTTATTTCATTGCATGTAAGTGTATTCAAGCTCATTTTTAATGATATTTATATTTTTGAGATCGTTACAACTAGGTCTAGCTAGCCCGTACCTCTGTTTTTGAACTTGTTAAAAATTTTGCAAGTCATCATTGATGAATCTTGAATGTTTTTGTGATAACCATGTGTTTGAAGCTTTGACTATCATATTTGGTTGAATTATGAAGTGATTTTTTTTAGATTTTGATTTAAGTATTAAATTATTTAAATATCAAAATCTCAAGGTTTAATAGTGCATTTTAATGTACAATTCAATTGTAACTTGATTATAAGGAAATAGTCAATTTGATGATTTTCGAGTTAGAGGACTAATTTGTAAAAATTTTAAAAGTTTAGGGAAAATGTGATAATAATAAGAAGTTAAGGGTTGTTTATATTATATGAAATATGAAATATGAAATACGTATGGGATTAATATATTATATTTAACTATCATATAGATCAAAACTTGGATAAAAAAGACAACAATTGAGGAAAAAGGAAAATAACATATTAGTCCTTGCGTGTTGGTTGGAATTGAATAGTAGGTAAGTTCATAGTGTTTCAATTTGTAATGAATTTCTACTTGTATTTTTTCATTATAGTTCTTTAATTAAATGACTATAGTTAATAATTGAATAATTGCACATACGTGCCCTTGTTTGTACTTCGGTACCCTGAATGCATTTACGTGCCTTGATTGTACTCTGGTAAACCTAAAATAAAAGATATATATGAATTGTATTTAAGTATATTAGGCTCAATGATATATTATGTCCTTACTAAGTTTTGTAAACTTATTGGTTCTTATGGATTGTTTTGTAGATAACTGTTGTTGACATTTTGGAAGGATCAACCAGTTGGCTCACACTATCCATCAATGTTGGTAGTTTTTGTGTCCTTTTAAGTAGTGGCATGTATACGTGGCTAGATATGTTGGTTTGGTATACTTTGGTGTTTTACTAAACTATGTCATTAGGTACTTTAATATACTTGTAAATAGGTTCTTTTTTGTGTAACTAGAATGGTATGAAAATGAGTATTTGTAGTATGTTTTGGTATATGATTGAACTAACTTACTATGAATGAAATGAAGCAATTTCGATATGTTTTGGTAGTTGATGTTTTGAGATAATTGTGGTGTCTTTTAACGGTACATTGGTTAGGTGAATTAGGTTGTTGAAATGACATTATGATGCGAGTTTGAATGATGTTTATGTACCATGAATGTGTGCCTAAATAGGGTGACTGTATATGTATGAAATGGAATGGTAATGGTTTGATTTTCGGTACATTTTTGATACACACAGTCTAAGACACAGTCATGTGACTCAGCCGTGTGAGACGTACGGCCTAGTGACACAACAGTGTGTCATATGGGGTTTTCAAAGGGAATAAGTCAGTAAGTTACACGGCCTGGCACTTTGGCATGTGGGGCAACTTAAAGAGTTACATGGCTTGGCATACGAGCATTTGACACAGCTGTGTGACCCTACTCAAAGAGTTACACGGATGAGGACACGTTTTGGGACACGACCGTGTGTCCTTAGCTCGAAGGTTGAATTTTTCTTAGACTTTCTAAATGATTTCAGATTGGTCCCAAATCATTTCTAAGGTATGTTTAGGGCTTCAAGGGCTCAATTTAGGGACGGTTTGTATGTATATGTTTTGTTTATGATTTGTTTATGTTATTGAATGAAGTTAAGTTTAAATGTTTTTGATTGTACGAGAATGCTCTGTGACCCTAAATCGGTGACATATAGGGTTAGGGGTGTTATATTTAGTGGTGTCAGAGCTACAGTTTAGTCGATTCTAGGACTAACGTAACCAAGTAGAGTTAGTATATACATGCCACATATACTCTGTGATAGTATGATATTTTTGATCCATTCTAATATTGTATTTTTTTATATATTCAAGATGTCAGCTGAATCGAACCGGGTTGTAATTAATGAAGTTGAAAGTAATGTTCAAGTTTTGAATCTAGAAGCAAGTAATAGTGCGTTAATTCCACAGTATTTTGGTGATGAAATGAAAAATGTATTCCTCAGAATGATGAACCACTGGTTCACTGAATTCAAGCAAGTGAATCTTGCAACTCCATCACCTCCACCCCCTAATGTGCCTCCTTTGGCACCACTAGGTCTTGAAAATTTTGTACTGGTGATGATTAATCGCATATCAATGGATAAAGTTCAAAAATGTGGAGCAGAGGGATTCAGAGGCAAAGTGGATGATGATCTTGCAAAAGCCAAGTATTGGCTAATAAATACAAAGAGAGTATTCGAGGAGTTGATTTGCACTCTTGAAGATTGTTTGAGATGCGGTGTGTCGCTACTAAAAGATAAAGCGTATTTATGGTAAGACACTTTGAGTACGATGACATTGAGTGAATTGTATTAATTAGTATTTCTTTCAGACTAAATTCAGGAAGAAGTATGTAACACCCAAACCCGGCCCACATGTTATGGCTGAATCTGGCGGTGTCACATTGAAGGGTGACTCGCAAAATCCGATGTCGTTGAAAAGTCTTGAAAATAGTTAGTTATTCATGGTTTAGTAAACTTTTTTGTTTGAAAAGATTAAACCAAATCTTAGATTGCCATTTGAAAAGCCATAGTATTAATATTACTTGTTAAATTCCTATGTTCAGTTAAAGCGGAAGCTCTTTCATCGTAGAAACATTCAGGTTAAGTTGCTTGGTTTGAAGATGTTATTTTAGCTTCTTTTGTAAAAATAGGTTTTGATTTTAAAAATTAAGTCACTAATGAAATAACAAAAATCAACAAACAATTAAACAAATCAAACCAGAGATAAAGGCCTTATTACAACCCCAAATATAAATGAATAAGGATAAAATAAATGTAACTACTGAAATCTTAAATAGCTAGCAGTATGGCCACCTCCGAGTCCTCTCTTACGTCGAATTATCTACAGAGGATCACCTAAAAAATTAAAAAGAGGGAGTGAGTTTTTGAAAACTCAGCGTGTACGTCCCTCGACAGACACATAACGTGCAATAAGCAATTTGGCCTAAGCCCAATTCAATAACAGTGGCCTTTGGGCTTAAGCCCTTAGTGGCCTCAGCTGGGCCTGAGCCCATATCACAAATATATGAACATGCAATGCACAATTACCCCATCCAACCTGCACACCTCTTCCAACCTTACACTCCTGTGGGGAGATACTCGACCCACCCATCCTTATACACCCGTTGTAACACCGGTTGCGACACCACTCATCGTTGTAGCGAAGCTACTAATCATAATATCCGTTGTAGCACCGGTTGCGGTGCTACTCAGCGTTGTAGCAGAGCTACTAATCATAATATGGCTTAAAAGCCTTCGTTGGATCCACAATCGTCAAGCGACTATGCGACCATCACATGCTCTTCCTCCAATCATAACCCCAGTCCATATGCAAAATATTATTTCATGAATGCATCATAATACACATATGGCATACAAATTATACATATATCAAACAGGGGTATTTTAGTCATTTTGCACTTAGGCATATCAGACATAACATTATCATGGGCCTAGGTACCCATTTTGGCCCATTAACCAATTTTCACAATTATTCAAAACGTTTAGAGTTGTTCCATTATAATCACAAATTTTACTAGGGCCCAAAAGCCCAATACATAGCCCAAGTAGGGCCCACATATTCATATGGCCCATTAGGCCCAAATTTATCCTAAGTCATGTAGTTAGCCTATCCGGCTCGTCAAAACTTACTAATCCATCCATTTTACTTGCGATGGGTCAGGCCCATTTGGCCCATTTTGGCCCAATTGGCCAAACGGCTGCCCAAGTCCATGGAATCGCCCACGGAGCCTCTATCTCGTATCAGTATCTCCACACGAGTGTTCGCACGCTCATATGGTTGTCGGTGCCAACCTTTCAGCTTTTCGGCCTTTCGGCATTCCAACTTTTCAGGATTTTGGCTTTTGTCGATTCATCGTGTGTGCGATGTATGTACACACCTTTGGCTTTATATAAACTATCAAACATATGGTAGGAGTAAACACCTGACCACATAGAGTACTAAGTAATCATAGTCGCAAGAACTTATATTCAAATATTGTACTTCATTAGTCAGCTCCTTTTAATGCAAAACAAATCCACTATAATCACTTATTGAAGGACAACTATACTTGCCTTGATCAACTGCGATTTGCCTATGTAGCCCGAAGTCTAATGCAGTCCCCCTTTCGTATCTAGGCGAAAAGTCCCGAATTGCTAACACCTTACGTTGCTTAAACTTGGGAGTAGTGGTTACGTGCTCAAACCCCGTCATCACCTTCGCCATCTCTTTACCACTAGTGTTCCCTTTTTCCATCTAAAAAATACGGTTGTCTTCTAAAACAAGAAAAACAAAAGCAACAACAAAAAGAGGGGGATGAAGGGTTGGTGCAACAATTGCCTAAACAAATAAAAGAAAATAGGGAGGAAGGGTTCGGCTTTAAAGGGTTTGGAGAAAGAAACAAGAAGAAAAGAAAATAAAAGGCCAGAAAGCAAAACCCGAATGATAAGAATTCAGTCTTCAATAAAAAGAAAATACAAAACTTATCAAAATAAAAAAAGAAGGAGAATGTTTACCAAAACCAAAATTTTACCTAATGCCCTCCAAACTAATTCGGCACTATGCTATAGAGACCGAATTTGTATCTCCCCCATCCCCTAATCGATTTCAAATTCTTAATCAAGTTAAATTCCTTCATTTTCTCCAATTTTATCTCCCTCATATCCATACTAATCCTCATCTACAACCCCATCTAAAATTCTACTCTCAGCCCTAAGAGTTTCGATCCATGCCTACCATCTGCCAAATCAAGTTGCAAAAGTATTCACCCCCACCTGTAGCACCGTTCCTCGAACCCCCGACCTCACCAACCTCAACATGCTGTTGGCCATTGCACCACAACTCCTTTTGTGACATAATTCGGTCACATATAATTATAAGGTTTGCTATCCAGTGATCAAGTTAACCAAAATAATCTAAAAATATTCGCTACTACCCAGGTTCAAACCTCCAGTCTCTAGGCTATGCTACACGCCTCTTGCCACTACGCCGCCCTCCTTATTTGCTTCGTTTTTACTCCCCAATTAATTAAAAGCCTTCAGGCCAAATTCCAGGTTCACTCAAAATAAAATTGCGAGAGTAAAGTCTTGAACCCAAGCTCCCTTGCAGCCTTGCAACACGCCTCCTCCATTGGACTACACCTCGACTTTTGTCACCTTTTTATCCCAATGTTTTTTTAAGCCTTCCTGCTGACATCCAAGTTGTTTAAAAAAACAACCAAAATTTTGCACCTGCCGCGACTTGAACCCATCACTTACTACCTGCTCCTAACGCCTTCTTGCCACTAGGCCAGTCGCATCTCTTGTGTCAATTTTTACCGAGCTTTATTAATAAGCCTTCAACCTACTGCCCAGGGCCCTTTAGAAAAAAATGTAAAATTTTGCTAAAGCCTTGGTTCAAGCCCAGAACTTTTCCAATACTCCTAACTCTTCCTGTAACACCCCAAACCCAGCCTAGAAGTTAGGCCCGAATCTGGCGTGTCACATTGAAGTGTTTTTCGAAAACCTTGTTTCCATTGAAAACCCTTCTTATTAAAGCTTGTTGCCATTTAAAACTTGTGTAAAATCTCGAATTATGTATGCATATTTTTAAAACGTGGTTTATTAAAAGGCGTTCTCTTGTAAAATTTTATTACTTTTAAAACCCTAACTGTTACGGAAGCCTAATTTAAACCAGTTGCGAAAACGTGATATTTTGAAAAGTAGTTGTTGTTTTGGAAAAACCATGTTTGACTTCTAGCAATTATAAAACAACAAATAAAATCCAAATGTAAAAACCAGAAAGTTTAAAAAAAAGCCTTATTACAACCCAAATCGGAATAAAGTACTTAAAAGTAAATCAAGATAGAGCATAAGCAATGTGTGGCCTTCCTCGAGTCCCTCGTAGCACCGATCCTCCTAAAGCTAGGGATTACCTGTACAGTTATTAAACGGGGTGAGTTTTATGAAAACTCAGTGTGTAATCCCCTACTGTATAAAAGGAACAATTAGTCATATAAAAGAATTAAAAGTCTAGGCCCCAGCCAAACTACAGATTCAATATCAATTGGGCCTTAGCCAATTATAATAGATAGTACCAGATGGACCTTAGCCCATTACAGAATCAGAAACATTGTTAGAACTAGAATCAAAATCAGGATCAGAATCAGAATCAGAATCAGAATCAAAATCAGAATAAAAATAAGAATCAGAATCAGAATCAGGTAACAGAATCAGAATCAGAATCAGTATCAGTATCAATTAACAGAATCAGAATTAGAATCAGGTAGCAGAATCAAAATCAGAATGTGAATGCAATGCCCAAGCCCAGCCTAAATCCAACCGCTACACTCCACCCGTACCAACCATATACACACCATGTGGGGAAATAACTCGACCTACCCAGCCGCTACACTTCACAGACGCAACAAAGCTGCTAATACAGATATCGTGGCAAAGCCACCAGAATCAGTTAACGTGGCAAAGCCACTTAACAGAATACATGGCACAAGCCATCAATAATGGGTCTATAATCGGCACAAAGCCTGTGATATTGGCACAAAGCCTTCGGTAAAGGCACAAAGCCCATAATAATAGCACGAAGCCCACAATAACGGCACATAACCTTCAGTAACATGATCAGCATTCAGCCATCGATCGGTCCACAGTTGTCTCGGGCGACCCATGCGACCTTATCAAATCAGTACGAATATACGGCTCTTAAGCCTTCGGTAGATCCACAGTCGTCAAGCAACCATGCGATCCTAACAGATTAGATCTTCCTCCGTACAAAATCCCAACTCATGCAACATGTCATGTATGCAGAATGTCATGTCGATATTTGAATCAAACAATCACTGTCAAGTCATTCATATCACCAGCATATATTCACAATCAAATCCGTCAAACACACAGTCCAAGTCAGTCACTTGCCCACAAGGGCAAAACAGTCATTTAACACCCCAGGGGAAAATGGTAATTTTACCCCATAGGGGTATCTCGGTAATTCTACCCTACAGGGGTATTTCGATAATTCTACCCTACAGGGGTATTTCGGTAATTCTACCCTACAGGGGTATTTCGGTAATTCTACCCTACAGGGGTATTTCAGTAATTCTACCCTATAAGGGTATTTTGGTAATTATACCTTATAAGGGTATTTCAGTAATTCTACCCTACAAGGGTATTTCGGTAATTCAACCCTACATGGGTATTTCGATAATTCAACCCTACACGGGTATTTCAGTAATTCTACCCTACAGGGATATCTCGGTAATTCTACCCTATAGGGGTATTTCAATAATTTCACAAATCAAGGGTAAAACGGTAATTTTACAAATCAGGAGTAAAATAATAATTTTACAAATTAAGGGTAAAGCGATAATTTTACAAATCAGGGGTAAAACAATAATTTTACAAATTAGGGTAAAACGATAATTTTACAAATTAGGGATAAAATGATAATTTTACAAATTAGGGGTAAAACGATAATTTTACAAATTTGGGGTAAAACAGTAATTTTACAAATTAAGGGTAAAACGATACTTTTACAAATCGAGGGTATTTCTGTAATTTCACAAACGAGGGTATTTTTGTAATTTTACAAATTGAGAGTAATTCGATAATTTTACAAATCGAGGGTATTTCTGTAATTTTACAAATCGAGGGTAATTTAGAAATTTTACAAATCGGGGGTATTTTTGTAATTTTGTAAACTAAGGGTATTTCAGTAATTTTGTAAACCAAGGGTATTTCAGTAATTTTGTAAATAAGGGTATTTTAGTAATTTTATAAATCGAGGGTAAAATAGTAATTCTGTAAATCGGGGGTACTTTAGTAATTTTACAAGTCGAGGGTATTTCAGTAATTTTGTAAACCAAGGGTATTTCAGTAATTTTGTAAACTAAAGTATTCTAAACAGAAATAATAATGCGAATGGGCCTAGGGCCCATTCTCGGCCCAAATGGGCCCACATGCTCGTGTGGCCCTTTTAGCCCAAATCTAGCCACAGATATGTGATTCACCTAGTCTAGTCCAATATTTACTACACAATCAAACAACTTATCCAATTGGGCCCGTAGGCCCATTGGGCCCACATGGCCCTTTTCAGCCCATCGCGGCCCGAAGTAGCCGTCCTACAGCTAGAGTAGTGAGAAATACACACCTGATAGGAATTTGGAGTTAATTCGCGCTTCGAACACTCCTATGCCCAAACGCCAACCAATGTATGCTTACTCTCCTCATGGTTTGCTCTATATAAAGCCAGCTCCTCACCTATTCTCATGCTAGCTTCCTGATGTGGGATCCCTCCGTCAATCCTCCAAAATAAACTCATTAGCAAAATAACCAACCTTTGCGTGCAAAGGGATTCGAACCATAGTCCTCCCAATAGCCATGCCACACCATCACCACTAGGACACAAGCTCCTTTGTGTCATAAGTCCACCACATTTAACTTTAAAGCCCACTTACTCGCTTCCAGATTTATTTAAAAGAAAAACCAAAATAAATTGGAAGAGCCAAGAGTTGAACCTTGGACCCCTTGCTTCCTTGTCCCCTAAGTGGCGCTACTTTGCCACTACACCACACTCCTTTTTGTGTCATGCTTTCACCAAAAATATTCTTAAAGCCTACCCACTAACATCAAGGCTCCCATAAGAGAAAAACATAAATTTTTGCTAAGGCCCAGGTTTGAACCCAAGACTTCTCCAACACTTCCAAACCTCTTAGCCATCACACCAACACGTCATTTAGTGAATATGGGCCTGAGACCCATTACGCAACCCCTTGCATGCACCGCTAAGCCAGATTTGCCCATAGCCACATGTACGACACAGTCGGTCCACTAATTCCCGTAAGTCTAAAGACAACGACCTGTGTGGACCCACAAGCCTATTGGGCCCACATAGCCCATTCTTACAGGCCCAATTTCAGGCTGTTACACTTTCTAAATCACTTAGCCATGAAACTAAACATACAATTTATGAAAATTTTCTTGCACAACTAAAATCCAATTTGACAAATGAAGCCCATTTCTTCTAGGCCCAAAATCCAGGGCGTTACAAAGTGTGTTAGCTAATTATTTATTGACAAGAAAAAAAAGAATTTCTCGAGTTATAAGAAGGAAATCAGACTATAGTTTAGTATGAATGTGAATTTGTGCAGTTAAGTAAGTATGCTTGTAATATCGTATCAAATAAGGAGGAAATGTGTATGAGATTTGGGGATGGGTTGAACGATAATATCTGTATGTTTGTAGAAACATTAAAGTTATAGGAATTTGTAAAACTTTTAGAACGGGCTGAGAAAGTTGAAGAAATTTACAAAAGTAAACGACTATCAGATTCAAAATTTTGAGACTTTAACAAAAGGCGGTTGTTCATGCCTGCTCAAACATCTCCATCAAAGAAATTTATAAATGATACAAGTCGATCTGCTACCCCTTTAGAGTTCACTGGTAGAGAGAAACTGAGACAAATCAATTTCTAGTCTATTAATTCTATAGCGGCTAGTGTCGGAAGTGTAAGAATTGCTGAGAGAACCATTCTTATTTGTGATGAATGCAATAAAAGACATTTTAGTGATGTCAATCAAAGTCGAGAGCTTGTTTTTGTTGTGGGTCTATTGACCATTTTCTTCATGATTGTTCGAAGAAGCAAATTTTGGTAATTAATCAAACAAGCTTGAAGCAACTTCTCAGAGAGGTAAACAATCTAGAGACACAAGGAATGCATTCTTGGTCGAGGGAAGAATATCGAGCTGAATGAACAGTCTGAAATAAGAACACCAACTAGAGCCTATGCAATCAAAGCTTGTGAGGAAACCGTTGCCCTAGATGTTATTATGGATAGTTGTTCTCTATTTGATATTAATGTATATGCATTGATTGATCTTGGACCAACTCACTCGTATATATGCACTGCATTAGTAGATAAAAAGAAATTACCTGTTGAGTTCACTGAATATACTGTCAAACTTACGAATCTCCTAGGTTAGGGTGTTTTAGTTAATTAGATGTGTAGATTGTGTCCATTGAAAATTAGGGGTTACAATTTTCCCGCTAGTTTGATGTTGTTACATTTTGATGATTTTGATATTATTTTGGGAATTGACTGGTTTTTTGAGCATGATGCAATAGTGAGTTGCCGAAGGAAGCAAGTTAGTTTGAAGTGTCTAGATGGTGAATTTATTTCAATTAAGGCAGACAGAGTCGATTGTATTACAAATGTAACTTCGGCATTGACAACTCAAAAAATAATTAAAAAGGGTTGTGAAGCTTATTTAGCCTATGTTCTTGATTCAAAAATGACTGAATCAAAAATCAAACAAGTGCCAATAGTCAAGGAGTACGCTGATGTTTTTCCTAAAGAACTGTCCGGGTTGCCACCAACACGAAAAGTAGAATTCGTGATCGAACTTGTGCCTGGAACAGCTCCAATTTCGATAACGCCGTATATGATGGCCCTTACAGAGTTGAAAGAGTTGAAAGTGCAGTTGTAAGAGTTGTTAGATCACAGATTTATTCAACTGAGTGTATCACCTTAGGGCGCTCTAGTTTTGTTCGTGAAGAAGAAAAATGGGTCAATAAGACTATGTATAGATTATTGATAGTTAAATAGAGCTACCATCAAGAATAAATACTCGTTACCTCGTATTGATGATTTGTTTGATCAATTAAAAGGAGATTATCCTACTCATGATTTTGAGATTGTCGCAATCGTCTTCACCATGAAGATATGGAGGCATTATTTATACAGTGAGAAATGTCATGTGTATATTAATGACAAAAGCTTAAAATACTTAATCACCCAGAAGGAGCTGAATCTAAGGTAGCGACATTGGTTAGAATTACTGAAAGATTATGATTTGGTTATTTATTACCATCCAAGAAAGGCTAATATGGTTGTAGATGCACTCAACAGAAAGTCATCATTGTTTGCACTTTGAGCGTTGAATACTCATTTGGCGTTGAATACTCATTTGGCTTTGAATACCGATGGTTCTATATTGGCAGAATTGAAGACTAAACCCTTGTTTCTATAACTAATTCGAGAATTGCAAAATGACGATCTGTAGTTGATAATGAAACGAAGCTTGGTTCAGGATAATTTGACTACTGAATACAATATTGGTGATGATGGTATATTGTGTTACCATAACAGAATTTGTGTTTCGAATAGTTCAAATTTTAAACATGATATTCAAGGCTCACAGTAGTACATATTCCATTCATTTGGGTAGCATGAAGATGTATTGTGATTTAAAGCAGATGTACTGGTGGCTGGGTATGAAATGTGAGATACTTGAGTTCGTATCCGAATGTTTGATTTGCCAGCAGGTAAAAGTAGAGCATCAACTGTCGTCGGGATTATTACAAGCTGTTATGATTCCTGTGTGGAAATGGGAACGAATCACGATGGATTTCATATCTAGTTTGCCTGTAACTCTAAAAAAGAAAAACTCGATCTGGGTGATTATTGACAGATTGACTAAGTCAGCCCATTTTATCCAAGTCAGAATAGATTACTCACTTGAAAGGTTAGTAGAATTGTATGTGTCAAAGATTGTGAGGTTACACAGAGTTTTGACATCTATTATTTTCGATCATGATCCGTAGTTTGCATCAAGATTTTGGAGTAAACTTCACGAGGCTTTGGGCACTAAACTCAACTTTAGTACCGTGTTTCATTCTTAGACAGACAGAAAATCAGAACGAGTAATATAAATTTTGGAAGATATGTTACGATGTTGTACACTCGAATTTTAGGGTAGCTGGGAAAAATATTTGCTATTATCTGAGTTCAGTTACATTAGTAGTTATCAATCTAGTATAAAAATTGCACCGTTTGAAGCTTTATACAGAAGAAAATGTAAAACACCGTTGTATTGGTCTGAGCTGAGTGAATCCAAAACGGTAGGGATTGATTTGAATCAAGAAACTAAAGAAAAGGTTTGAATTATTCGCAGACAATTTGAAAGCTACTTCTGATCGTCAGAAATCATATGCAAATCTAAAAAGAAAGGATATAGAATATGTTGTTGGCGACTAGGTATTTTAAAAGTTTATACATGGAAAAAGGTGCTTTGATTCGGTAAAAAAGGAAAGTTGAGTCCAAGATTTATCGAACCATATGAGATTGCTAAAAGAGTCGGCCCTATAGCTTACATACTTGAATTGCCTCTTGAACTAGAGAAAATTCACAATGTGTTTCACGTTTCAATGCTAAGACGATATTGCTCTGATCCTTCACACGTGATTCCTTATAATTAAATTGAATTACAGCCAAATTTATCATATTCTAAAGAACTAGTGAAAATTTTGGCTTGGGAAGTCAAAAAACTTTGGAATAAACGAAGTACCATTGGTGAAAGTCTTGTGGTATCGGCATGGTACTAAGGAGGCTACCTGGAAAATTGAGAAATCAATGAAATTACAATCTCCAAATCTATTCTCAAGTAACAATTTCGAGGACAAAATTTCCTAGGAGGAGAGTTGTAATAGCTTATTTTTTAGTGATATCAAAATAATGGTTTTAGTGCCACAATTCTGATGAGTAAATTATTATTTTATTATTTATTTAATGTTTATGAAATTTTATTAAAGTCGTATTAAACTTTTGTTAAGAAATGTTAATGTTTAAATGCTTAATTAAGTGAAAAGGACTAAATTATAAAAGGTGAAAAAGTTGAGTTCTAATAGTTAAGAGAGTCAAATAGCTTCATAAGTGAATGTTAATAGACATGAATGGTAATTATACCATATATGTTGATAGTAGATGTACATGGATTTGGTGTTATTAAAATTTTAATAAATTTTAAAGGGCAAAAAGGTCAATTAGTAAATAAAACTAAAAATAACATAAGAAATCATGTCCATGTTCTTCAATTCATCTCATCTCCACCAGAAATCACCATAGAAAAGAACTAGGGCATTCAGTCAAGTTTATTTCATTGCATATAAGTATATTCAAGCTCATTTTGAATGATTTTTATGTTTTTAAGATTGTTACAACTAGGTCCAGCTAGCCCATACCTCCGTTTTTTATTCTGTTAAAAATTTTGGAAGTTACCATTGATGAATCTTGATTTTTTTTATGATAACCATGTGTTTGAAGCTTTGATTGTCATATTTGGTTGAATTGTGAAGTGATTTTTGTTAGATTTTGATTTAAGGATTAAATTGTTAAAATGTCAAAATCTCTAGGTTTAATAGTGATTTTTGATGTACAACAAGGACTGTTAAAATGTCTATAATATTCGACTGTAACTTGATTCTAAGGAAATAGTCAATTTGATTATTTTCAGGTTAGAGGACTAAGTTGTAAAAATTGTAAAAGTTTAGGGAAAATGTGTAAATAATAAGAAGTTAAGGGTTGTGTATATTATATAAAATGTGAAATATGTATGAGATTAATATAATGTATTTAACTATCATATAGATCAAAACTTGGATAAAAAAGACAATAATTGAGGAAAAGGGAAAATGGCAGATTAGTCCTTGCATGTTAGTCAGAATCGAATAATAGGTAAGTTCATAGTGTTTCAATATGTAATGAATTTCTACTTGTATTTTTACATTATAGTTCTTTAATTAAATGTCTATAGTTAATAATTGAATAATTGCACATACGTCCCCCTGTTTGTACTTCGGTACCCCTGATTGCACATACGTGCCCCTGTTTGTACTTCATTACCCTTGTTGCACATACATGCCCCTGTTTGTACTTCAGTACCTCTAAATGCATTTACATGCCTTGATTGTACTCTGGTGAAATAAAAGATATATATGAATTGTATTTAAGTGTATTAGACTAAATGATATACTATGTCCTTACTAAGTTTTGTAAACTTACCAGTTCTTGTGGATTGTTTTGTAGATAACTGTTGTTGACATTTTGGAAGGATCAACCAGTTGGCTCACATTATCCATCAATGTTGGTAGTTTCTGTGTCATTTAGGGTAGTGGCATGTATACGTGGCTAGATATGTTGGTTTGGTATACTTTGATGTTTTACTAAACTATGTCATTAGGTACTTTAACATACTTGTAAATAGGTTCTTTTTTGTGTAACTAGAATGGTATGAAAATGAGTATTTGTAGTATGTTTTGGTATATGTTTGAACTAGGTTACTATGCGTGAACTGAAACAATGTTGATATGTTTTGATAGTTGATGTTTTGAGATAATTGTGGTGTTTTTGAATAGCACATATGTTAGGTGAATTAGGTTGTTGAAATGGCATTTTGATACAAGTTTGAATGATGCTTAAGTACCATGAATGTGTGCCTAAATAGTGTGAGTGTATATGTATGAAGTGGTATGGTAATGGTTTGATTTTAAGTACATATTAGGTTCACACGGTCTGAGACACGGGCGTGTGACTTAGCCATGTAAGGCACATGACTTGGCGACACGGCCATGTGTCATTTGGGGTTTTCAAAGGGAACAAGTCAATGAGTTACACGGCCTGACACACGACTGTGTGGGGCAACTCAGAGAGTTACATGACCTGGCATACAGGCATGTGACCTTACTCAGAGAGCTACTTGGGTAAGGATATGGACTGGGACATGTCTGTGTGTCCTTTGTTCGAATGTTAAATGGCTAGAGACACGGACGTGTGTCTCAGCCGTGTGACCCCTGTTTCCAAATTTTTGTGAATTATTCCTAGACTTTCTAAATGATTTCAGATTGGTCCTGAATCGTTTCTAAGGTATGTTTAGGGCCTCGAGGGCTTGATTTAGTGACGGTATATATGCATATGTTTTGTTTATAATTTGTTTATGTTATTGAATGGAGTTAAGTTTAAATGTTTTTGATTGTACAGTAATGCTCTATGACCCTAAACCGGCGACGGATATGGGTTAGAGGTGTTATAGACCACTTCGCTCTTTGCTAACTTTTCACTAAACCAGATGCAAAACCTCGACTTATAAGATGGATTTTATTATTGCAGATTCGATTTGGAAATTTAAGATAAGAAAGAGGTTGAAAATCTTGCGGCAGACCACTTTTTGAGACTCGAGAATCCCCATCTTCAGTAACTTAATGAGAATGGGATAAATGACTAGTTTCCTAAAGAACGACACTTTGCAGTAATCATTCCAAAGTCCCTTGGTTGACAAATATCGCTAACATCTTACCAAAAAGGTTGACTCATCATCAAAAGAAGTGATTCTTTGCTGATGTGAAAAACTATTTTTGGGGGGAACCTTTTCTTTTTCGTGTGTGTCTACATCAGATAATTCAAAAGTGTTTTTCACAACCAGAAGTGAATAAAATTTTGGACCATTGTCATTTGAGAGCGACAGGAGTACACTACAGTGGGATTAGGAATCACATAAAGCACTTGAATTAGGTTTTTATTGGCCTACACTATTCAAATATGCTAATAGGTATGTCACTTCTTGTGATAAATGCCAAAGAATAGGTAATATTTCCAAACAAGATGAAACGCCTCAAACTTACATGCTTTCTTGTAAAATTTTAGACATTTGGGGTATTGATTTCATGGGACCTTTTCCTAGTTCTTATGGTAATAAATACATACTAGAAGCAGTCAACTATGTAACACCCCAAACCTAACCTAGAAGTTAGGCTCGAGTCTGACGTGTCACATTGAAGTGTTTTTCGAAAACCATGTTTCCATTAAAAACCCTTCTTAATATTTAAAAACTCCTTGCCATCTTAAGCTAGTGTGAAACCTCATTTTGTGTTCGTTTATTCAAAAACGTGGTTTATTAAAAGTCATTCTCTTGTAAAACGTTATTACCAATAAAATCTTATTTGTTGCGGAAGCTTATTTTAAAAGAAACCGATTTACGAATACGTGAAGTTTAAAAACAATTATCATTTTGGAAAATCATGTCCTACTTCTAGAAATTACAAATAATAAATAAAAACCCAAATATAAAAACCAGAAAGTTATCGTGATCTGATGAAGTAATAAAATTGATCGTACCTAGAAACTAACTATTATCACAATAAAAGGCAAGCGCACCTATCGAATAGTAGTATAGTTAGTGGCAAGACCGGAATATCGAATCCAAGGAACTAAAAGTACTAGTAATAACTTTCTCCCTATTATCTAGCCTAAAAATAAAGAGTGGGTTTGTGTAAACTGATTAACTCTAATCAAAACTAAGGATGTGACAAAAAGTAAATTGGGGAATTGCTTTGGGAAAACTGAATGATAAAGACAATACCTAAGGAAGAATCTACCTAGACTTCACTTGTTATCTAACTCTGAACTAGATGATTTCTTCATTCGACTTGATCTGTAGAGATCCCTAAATTGTGTTAATATCTCCGTCGAGAATAAGAGAAACTAATCCTAGGTTGATTAATTGAAATCTCTTTCTAATTAAAACCCCTAGTCTTGCATTAACTCGATCCATGGATCCTCATATTAGATTTGACTCTAATCCGGCAGATTTTCGTTATCCTATGTCTAGGATTGCGATCAACTCCGCTTAATTGTGTTGGATCTACCCTTAAACAGGGACTTTTTCTCCTTTGCCTAAGCACACTTGACTTAAATTAATATCCCAGAAATATCAGTTCAAGAATTAAAAACACAATTAAGAACAAATCGAATATTTATCATATGGTTCAGATAACAATAACAAGATTCATCTTATGTTTCATCCCCCTCAGGTATTTGGGGGTTTAGTTCATGTTTATAAAAAGAAACATTCAGAATAAAGAAAATAACAAAACATAAGAAAGCCCAAAATTCCTGAAAGGATTAAAGGGGGATCCTCTGTCTTGATGTAGATCCTGGCTTCTAAGATGGATCAATCGGCTTTTTTTTAAGTAATTCCCTTCCTTTTACTCTCGATCTTGGCGGGGACACTGTACACCCTTGTAGTTGCCTCCTAGTGTTTTTATATAGAGTTTGGAATGTCTTTCTTAGCCCCTAAGTAGCCTTTTTCGAGTGAAATTGAACTTCATCACGACAAGGACACGCCTATGTGGCATGCCCGTGTGAGTCGAGTTTAGGCCATTCTTAAGCCTGTTAATGTGGCACGGCCGTGTGGGTTGCCCGTGTGCTGAACTCTAGGCCGTGTTGTTTCTCTGTTTTCAGCCTGTTTCTTGTTCTTTTCACTTTCCTATGCTCACCTAAGTATAAAACATGTAATTAAAGGATTAGGAGTATCAAATTCCACAAAATTAATGATAATTCATCCATAACTGTGCTAAATGTAGGATAGAAATATGTATAATTTACAGTTTATCAAATACCCCCACACTTAAGCCTTCGCTTGTCCTCAAGCAAAATCTCAACTCACAATTAAAAATCATTCTTCTCAACTTATAATCCTTACCAATAATGTTTCAAACTAATCCACAAGTAATCATACATTGAGAATTCAACTGAAAGAAAATTAAAGTCTCAAACAATCTAAGTTGAAAATTTTATCACAGAAACATAGGTTTCCTCCCCTCTTCTATGTAATTAACTTGGATTCAAAATCAACAAAAGTTAACATCCTCACTAAAGATTCACTCTATCCACTCGAAGTGTTTAGGGTTCAGAAATTAAGCACTTATTAGTTAACATGAAAAGTTATTACCATAAGCTTGCAGGAAAATCAAATCTCCACCACTATGTATTGACATGATACATCGATCAAAAGGTCTTTCAAGGGTTGTAATGTGGCCTTGGTTAGGGGTGGTCACAAGCTGAAAAAGAGGGTTAAAATTGAGATTGAACTGAAAAATCATCTAATTAGAAAAATCTCTATCATTGAAACATATTCCTAGAATAAAGCCTTTTTCTTTTGGATAACATCGTTTAAGAACAGAAGCTCAAAAATTACATGGAAATATGCGAAACATTGAATTACATCTGAAATATAAATTATTATTATATATATATTTTAAGAACAATAATTAAATATTTATAAACTTACAAGCTGAAAAAGAGAACATAGCTAAATAATTATTCAACTCAAATCTCGATAAAAAATAGGGATAAAAATAATTGAAGGGATTTCAACAAAAAATGGGTTATAGGTTAATATTGAGGGTAAGTCAATGAATGGTTTGTTAGGCTCAATGGGGTTCACTAGGGGTTAATTATGAAGGTAGGCTTTTATGGAATAAGTGGGTTAAAACCTAGGTGCATTTATCATCTCAGTATATCAAATCAACGATGTGGTCTCGACGTGTATAATCGAAGCAAGTTTTAGAATAACAGATCAATATTGACTCGCTTAAAGCAACAATAAAAGTGAGCATGAAAGGATGTATGCTCAAAAGGCTCAAAAATCTCACCAGAATTATGGCTTTTGATGTCAATCCTGCGAATTTCAAATCTCAAGATAACACTTAAAATTAGGGAAAACAACCTAGAAAATTTTAAATTCTAAAAAATTTCAACTTATCATGCTTGATTCTTTAATGTCTTAAAGTTTGAATAATCAAAGCATAAATACCTATGTCTTAATCCTCAACATATCAATAAAAATCATAAATCAATTAAAATTCATTCTAATTATTAAGGCCAAGATTCAGGGATTTGAGAATAATGCAAAAAGTTAGTGGCAAAAATTTTTAGGGGTTTGAGGATAACGCAAAAAATGAAAGTGAATCCCCCCACACTTAAGATGTACATTGCCCTCAATGTACAAAGATAAAGTTAGTGAAAATAGAAGCATAAAATCATAAGATAGGGAGAGAAGTGAAACTCCCTGAACATTGGATGAATTCCTTGAGTTGGAAGTGTAGAGATTTGTAGGAAAGGGTGTTGATCCACAATTTCTGTGCCAAAAGAATATCATGATCGGTGTCGTGGTGGCTAGAGTTGTGGTCGTATAGGAACCGGTAGTCGTGGCAGGGTTTTCCCATTAGAGATGGTTTGAGCTGTAAAGCTTTTTTGAAACTGTGATAGCATTAATAAATTATTAGGGAATTTAGATTAGCACAATGTACTCGTTAGGAAATAGCCGATATGAAATGTTTAAAATAAAATAAACAAAGTTCTTAAAATACTGAAATTCAAATGATGAAAACGATCAAGTTTAAATAAAATAAAAGGAAGAATAAAAATAAAAAGGAAAATAAAGAAAAAGATAAGAGGACTCGAGAGTCCTAACCCTTAGATGGTTCGTGATTGCGAGTGGCTATGTAAGATGGAGATGCTGACAAATCTGATATAAAGTAGCATCAATATGATCAAGGCATTGAAAACACTATTGCTCGAATCGTGTAAAACACTTAGACATGTTAGGATCTGAAGCTGCCGCAAGGACTGGACGGCGAATGGGCAATGGCTCCTCGTGGGATGGAGGGATATCATCAGGAATGTCCTTTGGGTCCTCCTACTCGGTGAACTGAGATAAGAGGTATTGAGGAGGATCGGTCCCGCATCAGCACTCGATCATCCTCATATGAAGCATGCTTTGGATGCTCTGCAGGGACATCTGGCTGATAAGAGTATAGAAGGATATCTGGGCCGCCGTGTTGAAGAGGCCGAAGTAGCGGGCCAGGCGAGTCACGTATGGGCCCATCGAGATCACACCCTTACGATGCCGCTCTGTCTAGTGCTGAATGGCATGGGCGATGAAGAAAGCGATGTTGAGCATGTGCCGTGCGCCATGCCCCACAAGAAATATGCGTCGTGGGTGTTAATGACACCAGTGCTCTCTCGTATCCCCGTCAGTGTATGTGAGAGTAGGGCATGAAGGTACCTCAATGAAGGGGCAAGAGCTATCGCCTTAGAGCGACTAGGGTCGTAGGTGGCCGGAACAGGGATTAGAGCCTGCCAACACTTGGTTGGAGAAAAATGGATTTGGCGGTGAAGCTCGGAGAGATCTTCCTCCTCCATGAATTGCTCAGTATACAAACCTAGTACTGTAACAAACTCAGGTACACTAAGCTGTCAGACTAGGCCTCTGAGGCGGAACTGGACGGTCCCTGGATCATCATATCTATACATGACCGTCTGGAGGTGGAAAGTGGAGTAGAGCTCTACAGTAAGCTTGAGGTATGTAGGCTCGATGATTTAGAAGAATCGGTCCCACGGGTCCGTTGTTAATAAGGCCCAAACTGCATCTGCTAATTGGACTCGCTCTAATGCGGCCCAATCAATACACATCCCCACTCCGAGGGGTCTTGCTCTAAGAAGTTGAAATAGTTCCTCTTGAGAGTTTTGCGGGAACTAGAGGAAGGGGTGTCTAATTTCAGTAGTGGCTCTAGATGAGGTACCACCGGGCCCCTTTCGTTTTTTAGAGGCGGGGACAGTGGCTTTCTTTCCTCTTGATGATGAAATTGTTCCTGAAAGTAACATAGGCAAATGAGAATAAAAAGATAGAAATATATTATGAATACTCATAAGTTCCTAAACTAAATCATAAATTAAACTAATCAAAATTACTAAGTACTTTATGCAAAGGGTAATTTCACTAAACTAAATTTGATGTTCAAGTTATCCTAAGCATAGAACGAGACAATGGAAATAGTAGTAGCTATGGTTAACATTATATATCAATAATCAATTGCTTAAGATAGTTAAAAATGGCAACCAAAGAATGGATCACAATGGCATAATGAGTATTCTAGATTAATCATGCAAAATGTATGAGAGTCACATAAATAATAGCACAAATAATTGAAAAACGAAATCATGAACATATAAGTAGTTAAAAACATTAAAAATTAAAAGAAAAGGCAGAAAGGGGAACTGATAGAGGATTTGGGGTGGAGCACGGTTGTGGTGGTGCTACACGGACGTGGCGGTGCCACACGGGCGTGGCGATGCCACACGGGCGTGGCGGTGCCAAGAGTGGCTGGTATGAGCGACGGTGAGAGAGGGATTAGGGTTTCCAGTGGAGAAGATGATGAATAGTGAGGGGTTTATATAGAAATTGGGGCACACAAGTGTGTCACACGCCCGTGTGAATCATTTTTTGCCCGTGTGGTTCGAATTTTAAGGGTTTTGGCGTGCCTGAGTTGTTGCACACGCCCGTGTTCTTTGGGCATGTTAGGGCACACGGTCGTGTTGTACGGCCATGTCCTTCGATGTTTGCTTCTCTCACACCCTTGTATGGGGTCACACGCCCGTGTATGAATTGGCAGGTTTGACCACGAGGTTAGGACACAGGCGTGTCTCCTGCCCGTGTCAATTTAGCAGGTTGGACCATGCTCTAGGGACACTGGCGTGTCTCACGCCCATGTCGATTTGTTAGGATTGGCCATGGCCACTTTGCATGGCCGTCGCTATTTGTCGTAGCCCGTGTTCTGGGAAATTTTGTCCTGCTTGTACACAGCCGTATCGTACGACCGTATCTTTGCCCATGGTGTCCCAACGGCCTTAGGCACGCCCGTGGGCATGGCCGTGTGGCTTGAAAAACCTGTATTCAAGAAGTTAGTTGATGAACTAGAGGTCAAGAGCTTAAATAAAAGAAATTTACTATGTTAGTACTTGGGTTGCCTTCCAAGAAGCGCTTGTTTATAGTCTAAGCTTGACTTCTTTCAAACTTGCACAGTCACGGTGGTTTGAGGAGTTTGAACTCCTCTCTCTTGCTATCAGTCTCACTATCAAAATAAGGTTTGAGTCAAGTATAATTTACCTTGAAAGTGCCGAATGTCTTATGTGTTATCTCAACTGTACCATAATGGAAAATTTTCATTACCATGAAGGGAGGTGTATCACCTATATGAATTTTTGAATTCGAGATTTGAGGATCTTCCTCCTCTAAGAATACCTTATCCCTTACCTTAAATTGATTTATTTTTACCTTAGGGTCGTCATGGTGATGCTTTGGTTCAATGTGGCATATTTTGGGTTTCTCTTGGCGGTAGTTCAGTCACTCGTCCAGTTCTTCAATCTGTAGCGTTCGTTTTTTATGGGTGGTTCCTTTGTTATCGTATGGAATTAAATGTGGCTCTGTTGCACTTCTATGAAGAGTACCCTGCAGAGAAGGTTGGACGGTTATAGAATTATGAGCTTGCAAAGTAATTGTATCATCACCTATATGAAGTATGAGTTCACTTGTCCCTACATCGATTATAGTTCTTGCAGTTGCTAAGACAGGTCGCCCTATAATTAATGGCACATATCTATCTTCATCTATGTCTAAAACAACGAAATTGACTGGGAATATAAATTTATCAATTTTGACTAGCATGTCTTCGATTATACCCCTAGGAAATCTAATGGTTTAATCAGCCAATTGAATGCTCATCCTAGTTTGTTTAGGTTTCCCAAGACCTAGTTGTTTAAACAATTTATATGGCATTACATTAATACTGGCTCCTAAATCAGCTAAAGCATTTTTAACATCTAAGCTACCAAGTAAACAAGGAATTGTAAAACTCCCTGGATCTTTTAGTTTGTTGGGTAGCTTATTCTACAAAATGGCTAGTCACACTACATTCAGCTCCACATGAGATGACTCATCCAGCTTTCGTTTGTTTGTCAGAAGCTCTCTTAAAAGCTTAACGGCGTTTGGCATCTGTGAAAGAGCTTCAATAAACAATAAGTTAATATGTAAACGATAAGTTAACATGTAATTTCTTTAAAAGTTTAAGAAATTTACCAAATTGTTCATCTGTGCGATCTTTCCTTGTCACATTAGGATATGGGACACGAGGCTTATATTCTTTGACAACTGGTTCTTTGTGACTTACCTCATCCTTACCTCTACTTACCACAGTCTCCTTACTTGGCTTTGATTTGGTTTTAGCTAACCCTTCTTCATCAATAGTGTGGATGGCATGGAGTTGCTCTTTAAGGTTAGTATTGGTGTTGCTCGGTAAACCACCTTGTGGTCTTTCAAAAATTAGCTTAGCGAGCTGGCCTATTTGAGTTTCGAGTCCTTGAATGGATGCTTGCTGGTTCTTAAGTGTCGTCTCGGTGTTCTGGAAATGGGTTTCTGACACGGAGATAAATTTCGTGAGCATCTTCTCAAGGTTCGGCTTTTTCTCTTACTGGTAAGGTGGTTGCTGAAATCCCAGAGGAGGTGGTGGTCTCTGATTTCCTTGATTACCTTGTCCTCCCCATGAGAAATTGGAGTGGTTCCTCCAACCTGCATTGTAAGTATTACTATAAGGGTTATTTTGAGATCTAGAATTATTACCCATATAGTTGGCTTGCTCATTTTCCATGCCATATCCATAGGTGGGGTACTCAGAATTGTTCATGTTTCCTTGAATTGAGTCACACTGCATCACTGGATGTACCTGCGTAGAACCAATGAAATTATCAATTTTTTTATTAAAAAGTTCTACCTGATTAGAAAGCATAGTGACCGTATCAACATTACAAACTCCGGCAGCTTTTTGCGGCTTTGTTCTCATGACTTGCTACTGATAGTTATTCAGTGACATCTCCTCTATAAACTCGTAAACTGTGTCTGGTGTTTTGTTATTAATTGTTCCACTGGCGGCTGCATCGATCATTTGTCTTATTGAGGGGTTCAAACCATTGTGAAAAGTTTGAACTTGTAACCATAGAGGTAACCCATGGTGAGGGCACCTTTTCAATATGTTCTTGTATCTCTCCCAAGCATCGAAAAGTGTTTCTAAATCCGTCTGCACAAAAGAAGAAATATCATTCCTTAATTTTACCGTTTTTGCCGGCAAAAAATATTTGAGTAAGAATTTTTCGGTCATTTGTTCCCATGTAGTGATAGACCCTTGTGGTAGAGAATTTAACCACTGTTTAGCTTTGTTCATCAAGGAAAATGGGAATAGCTGAAAACGAATGGCATCAGCAAAAACACCATTTATTTTAAATATGTCGTAGAATTCCAAAAATTTGGCTAAATGAGCGTTAGGATCTTCATCATGCAAACCATCAAACTGAACAAATTGTTGTATCATTTGAATAGTGTTAGGCTTCAGTTCAAAATTATTTGCAGTAATAGTAGGCCTAACAATACTAGATTCAGTACCAGCCAAATTAGGTTTAGCATAATCATACATAGTATGAGGAACAGGATTTTACTCGACATGATTTGTGGCTACTACAGGGGGTAGCTGATTATCTTGATTTGCCTCCATCTCTTCAGTAGATTTGGGTTCTTCTTCTTGTCCTTATTCTGGGTACCGTAGGCTTCTTCTTATATCTCTGTGATTTCTACGAACTGTGGCTTCTAAGTCGTCGTCAAAAAGCAAAGGTCCTGACGGGTTTCTTCTAGTCATAAACTAGAGATACCTACCAGTGAAAAAGAAAAATTTAGTAAATAAAACCTAATATAAAAACTAAAAATAAATAAAAGTAATAATGGCTAAAGTAATAAAAATAGAGTGTTCTTAATATTTCAGTTTCCTGGCAATGATGCCAAAAACTTGATCGTGATCTGATGAAGTAATAAAATTGATCGTACCTAGAAATTAACTATTATCACAATAGAAGGAAGCGCACCTATCGAATAGTAGTATAGTTAGTGGCAAGACCGGAATATCGAATCCAAGGAACTAAAAGTACTAGTAATAATTTTCTCCCTATTATCTAGCCTAAAAATAAAGAGTGGGTTTGTGTAAACTAATTAACTCTAATCTAATCTAAACTAAGGATGCGACAAAAAGTAAATTGGGGAATTGCTTTGGGAAAACTGAATGATAAGGACAATACCTAAGGAAGAATCCACCTAGACTTCACTTGTTATCTAACTCTGAACTAGACGATTTTTTCATTCGACTTGATCTGTAAAGATCCCTAAATTATGTTAATATCTCTGTCGAGAATAAGAATAACTAATCCTAGGTTGATAAATTGAAATCTCTTTCTAATTAAAACCCCTAGTCTTGCATTAACTCAATCTATGGATCCCCATATTAGATCGCGCTCTAATCCAGTAGATTTTTGTCATCTTATGTCTAGGATTGTGATCAACTCCGCTTAATTGTATTGGATCTACTCTTAAACAGGGACTTTTACTCCTCTACCGAAGCACATTCAACTTAAATTAATATTCCAAAAATATCAATTCAAGAATTAAAAACACAATTAAGAATAAATCAAATATTTATCATATAGTTCAGATAACAATAACAAGATTCATCTTAGGTTTCATCCCCCTCAGGTATTTGGGGGTTTAGTTCATGTTAATAAAAAGAAACATCTCAGAATAAAGAAAATAACAAAACATAAGAAAACCCAAAACTCCTAAAAGGATTGAAGGGGGATCCTCTGTCTTGATGTAGATCCTAGCTTCTGAGATGGATCAATCGGCTTTCCTTCGAGTAATTCCCTCCCTTTTACTCTCCGTCTTGGTGGGGACACTGTACACCATTGTAGTTGCCTCCTAGGGTCTTTATATAAAGTTTGGAATGTCTTTCTTAGCCCCTAAGTAGCCTTTTCTGAGTGAAATTGAACTTCATCATGACAAGGACACGCCCGTGTGGCACGCCCGTGTGAGTCGAGTTTAGGTCGTGCTCAAGCCTGTTAATGTAGCACGGCCGTGTGGGTTGCCCGTGTGCTGAACTCTAGGCCGTGTTGTTTCTCCGTTTTTAGCCTGTTTCTTGTTCTTTTCACTTTCCTATGCTCACCTAAGTATAAAACATGTAATTAAAGGATTAGGAGCATCAAATTCCACAAAATTAATGATAATTCATCCATAAATGTGCTAAATGTGGGATAGAAATATGTATAATTTACAGTTTATCAAGCCTTATTACAAACAAGCCTAAATTGAAGTACTCATGAATAACTTAATAGGAAAATAGAAGCAAATGTGTGGCCATCTCTAAGTCTCTTGTAGCACCGATCCTTCTAAAGCTGGGGATTACCTGCACAGTTAACTAAACGGGGTGAGTTTATGAAAAACTCAGTGTGTAATCCCCTTATTAGAGTAAAAGTCAGAATACAAAAACAAAAATAGAAACAGAAATAGTCCGGGTCAGAGCCCTTTAACGGTAATGGTACAGTCCAATACAGAACCAATTGGGCCTAGCCCAACCCAATAGTAAAACAAGTAACAGTCTGGCCTAAGCCCATTATGGTAGACAGTAACAGATGGGCCTAGCCTATTACAGTTCCAGAATCCATTGGGCTTTAGCCTAATTCAATAAAAAAATTAGAATCAGGGTCAGAATCAGAACCAGAATCAGATATGCATGAAAGACCAACCCAGTCCAACCATCACACCACCCGTACCAACCCAACACACCATGTGGGGAATAACTCGACCCACCCAACCAACACACCATACTGCTAATAACAGATAACGTGGCAGTGCCACCAGAATTAGAATACGTGGCAAAGCCACTAGCACAGAACTTGCTCCAAATCAAACCCAACCCCATGCAATGCAATGCAATATGTCAAGCTCAATATTACACGTGTATGCAAAACGGCCATGCTCAGAAACAGTCATTTAAGCACACGTTAAAAACATATCAATCACACCACCATGGTCACGTCAATCAAAACACTGTCACACGATCACTGTCAAATCAGTCAAATACACAGTCCAAGTCAGTCACTTGCCCACAAGGGCAAAACAGTCATTTTACACTCTAGGGGCAAAATGGTCATTTTACCCTACAGTTGTATTTCGGTATTTTTACCCTACGGGGGTATTTCGGTAAATTTTCAAACTAGGGGTATTTCAATAATTTTGCAAATCGAGGGCATTTCAATAACTTTACAAATCGATGGTATTTTTGTAATTTAAAAATCTGAGGGTCTTTCCGTAATTTTGTAAACTGGAGTATTTCTGTAATTTTATAAACCAGGGGTATTTCTGTAATTCTACTAACTAGAGGTATAATAGTAATTTTACAATTCGAGGGTAAAACAGTAATTTTACAAATCAGGGTAAAACGATAATTTTAAAAATCAGGGGTCTTAACGACCCCACCGAAAGTCCATCGTCGCCTCGAGCGACTAATGTAACCTAACCAGACAAAACGGGATAATTGGGCCTAAGGCCCACTATCCGGCCCAAGAGGGGCCACACGAGCTTATCCTAGAAATAACCTGAACTATACGAATTATACACTCCAAACCAACAGTGGCCATATAACATACATTTCAACCGTGTAGGGCCCACAAGCCCAGGGCCCGCACGGCCTATTTCAGCCCAGGGAGGCCCAGAACGGCCTATGCCATGTACACAACATGACAAGCCTTACTACCTCTCACCTAACAGTCAAATTTACACCAACGGGCCCATAGGCCCATCGGCCTATTCGGCCCATTTCGGCCCAAATCAACCACGACAATGTGATTAACAAGGCCCAATTCAATATTTGTCACCTATCAAGAATTTCGTCCGTGGGGCCCATGAGTGCATTGGGCCCACACCGCCATTTTGGCCCAATGCAGGCCAACGTGGCCTCAATCATCTGATGCGCATGTTCGTGAGCTTAGTTCACCACATGTGCGGTCACAAGCTCGTGTGGCATCATTTGTCGATATTCTGGCTTTATTGGCATTTTGCCGATTTGCAGTCATAGCAGGGTGTGAAGAACACACTTTCAGCTTATGCTGATCCACAAAAACAGGATATACGGTTACACACTTGGTTTCGAGACACGCGATTTACTACCCGAATTGAACCTTGATGAATGAACAACCCCTTAATCACCAAGATCCTAGAACACAATTGGTTTTACGATTTCAACAACAATCTATAAAGTAACAAATCCCATTAGACCTAAGATGCTCATAAGTGTGGCTTAAATCCATATATGCCACAACTCACACATATGTAACACATTCAGCCAAACCCATATTAATAATAATCCTTCCTTATCGTGGTTGCATGATGCCAATAATAAAGGTTGATTGCTCCCCCATTTGTCAACTCCTTACAGAACCGTAGTAAAAAGGTTAAAACATTCCTTTGATAGAGATTCAAAGAAGAGGATTTGAAAAAAAAAGAAAGAGAAGAGTTGGTCAAGGTGAAATCGACCCACACTTTGAAAAGATGGAAACCAAATACAAGAGAGTACTATTTGACCAATTTAGAAGAAGGCAATCGATTTTTGTTATGAGAGAAGAAAACTTCGACAGAGTAAGAACGGAGGTGCAGCTTAGAGATAGAAGGGTCAAAGAATAGAAAAGAAGAGAATTTAAGAGAAGAGAAACGGGAGAGTAATCAGCCACCGGTAGACACCAATAGATTCGGCAAACAACTAAGCCAAGAGGAGAGGTACTTCGAATACATACTCGATAGAGTGGTTGCTATGTTCGACTTTTGAAAGGAAAGAAATAGGTCACAGTTTAGAAAAGAAAGCACAATACCTAACTGTAAAAGAGAACCGAAACTATGCAAAGAAAATGTCAAAATAGAAGTGGGAATTCGACAACACCCCTCAGAATGACCAAAATCGGCACTCCTTCCCTACCCAAGCCAAATTTGCAAAATCAACCACCCTAAAATCGGTTACAATATCCCCTATTTCAAATCCCTTGATTATCTCCTTAATTTCCTCCATGAATTATTCCTTAAATCTCTCATTTGACTCATTCAAATTCTCCATTCACAGAGTTCAATTCCAACACCAACTCTTGCCTTCCCATGAGCAAAATAAATAACCCTATTTGCATGCAGTGGGACTTGAACCTCTGACCTCCTTGCCCCTTGTGACACCACCTCCTTGCCACACTTGTGTCGCCACCTTGCCACTACACCACAAGTCTCTTTTTTGTCACATTTTATCCTCGACTAATTATAAGGTCTATAGACTAACGTCCAAGTTCATTTAAAAAAAAAACCAAAATAAATTGCAAGAGCCAAGACTTGAACCCTTGCTCCTTTGGAACCCTAATGACACCACAACCACTTGACCACATGCTTCATTGTGTCATTTTTTTACCACCTTTTATTCTTAAAGCCTACTTACTTACATCCAAGGTTTTATTCACCTAAAACCAAAATTTTGCCAAAGTCCAGATTTGAACCCGGGACTTCTCCAACAGTTTTTGGGACCCTCAACCACTGAAGTAGGCATGTTTTAAAGTTATTCACTTGCACAACAAAATTCCAATTCCACCGATATGCGAAGCCCATTTCTTCTAGGCCTAAATTCTGGGCGTTACAGATTATGTATCAAAATGGGTTAAAGCTCAAGTTTACCAACTAATGATGCTAGGGTGGTCATTAGATTTCTTAAGAAACTATTTACTCATTTTGGAGCACCTCAAGCAATCATTAGTGATAGGGGTACACATTTCTGTAACACTCAATTTGATAAGATTCTTAACAAATACGATGTACATCATAGAACAACTACCTCTTTTTATCCTCAAATTAATGGGCAAGTTAAAGTGTCGAACTGAGAACTAAAACGTATCCAAGAAAAGATTGTAGTGACAAATAGGAAGGATTGAGCTTTAAAATTAGATGACACTTTATAGGCTTATAGGGCTATGTATAAAACACCCATAGGAACTCTCCATATAGACTTGTTTATAGGAAGAGTTGTCACTTACCACTAGAACTTGAACATAAAGCATTTTGGGCAATAAAATTTTTGAATTTAAATCCTAAACTTGCAGGTGATAAGAGATTATTGCAACTAAATGAGTTAGGAAAATGGCGAGCAGATGCTTACGAGAGCTTGACACTATACAAAGAAGCAACGAAGAAATACCACAACACTTGTTTAAAGTAGCTTGAACAACTCATAGTTGGAGATTGAGTGCTTTTATATAATTCAAGGCTCAAATTGTTTCCAGGAAAGCTAAAATTGATATGGTTAGGTCCTTATATGGTATATACCATTTTTGCCTATGGTACAATACATGTAACATGTAACGCCCCGAAAATTGGGCCTAGAAGTATTGGGCCTTGAGCTAGGATTGGTTAGAAGGTGGCTTATAAATATGTAATTGTGCTTGAAAATATCACAAGTTGCATGTTTGCCTTGTTGGCTAAGTGATTTGGAGTGTTTAAGGATGTCTGAGAAGTCCTGGGTTTAAACCAGGGCTTTAGCAAAAATTTTAGTTTTTCCCTTAAGTGAACTTGGCGTTAGGTTGAAGGCCTTATTAATATTTATGGTGGATTTATGACACAAGGGGAGCTTGGGCTCTAGTGGTAAGTGACGCCATGGGTGGAATAGGAGGATTGGGTTCAAGTCATGGCGTTTGCAAAGTTTTGAATTTTTGCTCTTTATGGGAGATCGATGCTAGCAAGCTGGACTTATGTTTAATTGTGGGTGTTTCATGATGCAAAGAGACCTTGGGGCTTGGGGGCAAGTGGCGTGACTGGGCATTAAGAGAACTTAGGTTCAAATCCCATGGTAAGCAATGAATTATTTATTTTGCTGGCCAGGCTAAGCAGGAGGTGGAGTTGGACTGGAACACTATGGTTGACTTGGTCATGAGGTGGTTGGATTGAATTTGAATTGGATGGAGGAGATAATAGAGAGATTTTAGGAAGGATTTGGGGAGTGAATTAGGGAATTTGAATATAGAGGACGTTGGAGCTGAAATTTGAGTATAGCATTCAAGGAATTCGGTAAAAGGGGATTGTGGTGCATATTTCAGCTTTGTTTAGTTTGGTTTTTCTTTTGATCAATTTAGTTACCAAACCGAAGCAACTTTTCTCTTTTTGTGGATGTTACTGAAGCTGCACTAAAAGTGACCTCTCGCGCATTCTTTTTACTCGGGTTCACTCTACTTTCTTTTTAACCGTCTCTGTGCTACCATTTAGGATCTTTTTGTACCTTTTCTGCCTCTTTTTCCCTTGCCCGACTGCATCTCTTCTCTTCTTCTATATCTTTTCTTCTAGTTTTTTTCCCCATTTATTTCTCTTGAGCTGAATTTCCCTTCTGTTTAACACTGTTATTATTTATTCATAAGTGTGTAAAAGTCGATTACCCTGCTATCTCTTTCTCATCTATTACAGAATCTATTCTCATTTCTGTTCTCCTATCATAAGGCTACGGGCTCTTCTTCTCTATTTTTCGAGTTTGAGTGTAAGTTATGGTGTTTCCTTAAATGGATTTTTGTTGCTAGTGTGGTTCTTTTACCTTTCTGCCGAATCTTCTCTTTCTCTTCCCTTAGTACTAACGTTGGTCGATACCTAGGTGTGCTCAAGGAGTAAAGAGGGGCTCGTATTGTAAAAACGATCGAAAGCCTACTTTCAGTTTTGATCATAATTGCAGCAAGGGGACCAATCCTTGCTAAGCCGTTAGTGGGGACTTATCAAGTCTCGATCGACTAAGGTTCAGTGCTAGGGGCTCGTAACGCTCATTGTAATCAAGGTGTGTGTAACTCTACCTATAACTGATAGTCGGCGAAAGAGCCGAAAGGGTGTGTAGTAGTATAACTGTATACCCTTTTTTGATGGTTGATCGACCGAAAGCCAATAGAGTATGTATTCCACATTGATTCGATTGTAGATCGCAAAATACCGAAAAGCTAAAAATACGGCGTTTGAGGCCACGCGAGCACACGATCGCTCGTGTGGTAAACTAAACCCACAGAATGTGGGTGTACGATTGAAAAGGCCACCATGAGTGAACTCATTGGCTTAGGCCATATGGGCCGAGTGGGCCCAATAGGCCCGTGAGCCCGTTTGGGTAAATCTCGCTGCTAAGTGGGAAGTAGTTGGACTTGTCATGTCGCGCACTTGACTTTGGTGGTATTGGGCCTCTATGGGCCGGTATAGGTCGTGTGGGCCCAATGGGCTTGTGGGCCCCACACGAATAAATCTACGGTAAGTGACTATTAATGATCTAGGCTATAGTGTTTGCATAGCCTTAACTGAATTTGGGCTAGATGGGCCGAATCGGCCCGATGGGCTTGTGGGCCTGCTTGTGTAAATCTAGCTGCTAGGTGGAAAATGGTTGGGCTTGTTATGTCGCGTAAATGGCATAGGCCGTTCTAGGCCACGTTGGCCCAGACTGGGGCGTGTGGGCCCAATGGGCTTGTAAGCCCACACAGATAAAATGTATATTTTGTTGTAAGTTTTCAGATTGGGCTATTTTGTGCGTATAATCGTGGCTAAATTTGGGCTAATTGGGCTACACGAGTGTGTGGACCCATTTAGCCAGATAGTGGGCCTTAAGCTTATCTACACCGTTATGTCGGTTTAGGTTGCGATAGTTGCTCAAGGTGACGATGGACTTTCAGTGGGGTCGTTAAGACCCTATGTTTGTAAAATTACCGAAATACCTCGGTTTGTAAAATTACCAAAATACCCCTAATTTATAAAATTACCGAAATACCCTCAATTTATAAAATTACCGAAATGCCCTCAATTTGTAAACTTACCAAAATAACCTCGATTTGTAAAATTACTGAAATAACCTTAGTTTGTAAAATTACTGAAATGCCCTCGTCGTAAAATTACCAAAATACCCTCGATTTGTAAAATTATCGAAATACCCTCTATTTGTAAAATTACCGAAATGACCTCAATTTGTAAAATATCTGAAATACCCCTATAAGGTAGAATTACTGAAATACCCCTGTAGGGTAAAATGACCGTTTTGGCCCTAGAGTGTAAAATGACTGTTTTGCCCTTGTGGGCAATTGATTGACTTGGACTATGAACTTGACTGATTTGACTGTGATTGTATGATAGTGTTTTAACTGACGTGACTGTGGTTGCATGATAGATATGTTTTTAATATATGTTTAAATGACTGTTACTGAGCATGGCCATTAGGCATACATGTGTGATGATTGAGCATGACATACACGACATTCTACGTGGGGTTGGGCTTGATTAAGAGGAAGTTCTGTGCTAGTGGCTTTGCCACATATTCTGATTCTAGTGGCTTCGCCACGTTTTCTGTTATTAGCAGCCTTGCTGCGTTATTGGTGTGTTGGCTGGGTAGGTCGATTTAATCCCCACAAGGTGGGCTGGTTGGTACAGGTGGTGTACAGGTTGGTACGGATTGGGATGCATACCCACACTATTGCATATCTGTTTATGAGGTCTATCACTGTATTGGGCTTAGGCCTATTTATTCTGTTATCGATTTGGGCTAGGCCCAACTGATTCTGTTATGGGCTATGACCCAAATGATATTGTAGTGGGCTTGGGCCCACGTATGCTTTGAACTGGACTGTACTGTTACCGTCAAAAGGGCTCTGGCCTAGACTGTTTCTATTTCTACTTCTGTATACTGACTGTTACTCTAGTAAGGGGATTACACACTGAGTTTTAATAAACTCACCCCGATTATTAACTGTGTAGGTAATCCCCAGCGTTAAGAGGATCGGTGCTGCGAGGGACTCGGAGGTGGTCACACGACTGTAGTTATTATGTTGGATTTTGTATATGTTTTAAATTCTGATTTGGGTTTTAACTTATGTAATAATGCCTCTCTGGATTTTGTTTTAAGTTTTGGGTTTTATTATGCTTTATATCTGGTAGATGTAGACGAGTTTTCAAGCCAATTTCTGTTTTCAAAAACATACATTTTAAACTACTTTACCTCAAATTAGATTCCGCAACTATAAATTTTCAACGAGATTACTAACGTTTTTAAAAGTTATTAACTTTTCAATGAACCACATTTTGAAAATTCAACGAACACAAACTAAGTCTTTACACAACTTCTTAAATATCAAGAAGGGTTTCAATGAGAACAAGGTTTTTGAAAAACACTTCAATGTGACATGCCAGATTCGGGCCTAAATTCTAGACCGAGTTTGGGGTGTTACATAAGACATCCTGAATATGACACATTTAAGGTAAACGGTCATCGACTCAAATCTTATATTAAAGGTGATATTAATATCAAGGGAGAGGAGCTTCGGCTCCAAAATCTAAATCAGCCGTGAATAAAAAGGGAAAGCCGAGCTTCAACTTTAAATAAGTGCTTCTCGGGAGGTAACTTGAGTGTTTCAATTTTGTTAATTCCCTTAATTTTGTTGCATGTTTAATTTATTAAAAAATGGTGAATCACACGGCTGGGAGTGGTACACACAACCTGGTGACACGGTCGTGTGTGACGTGTACACAAAAGCTATTTTTTTCTAAAGTTTTTGTGACATACATAAAAATAGAGACTTACATGGTTTGAAAACATGGTCGTGTGAGTCACACGGCATAGACACATGAGCGTGTCTTGGGCCGTGTGCATCTGAGGACGTAATTATTTTATGTTTCCATTGCTACATGGTCTAAGATGGTCCATATGGCCTGTCAACAAGGTTGTGTGTGACACACGGCCTGGACATACGGGTGTGTCTTAGGCCGTGTCCATACTAGAGTATATTTTTCAATTTCATTTCAAAATAGTGAGTTACATGGGTGAAAGACACGATCGTATGAAACACATGGCCTGCCACACAAGCATGTATGAGACTGTGTTCATCACACAGCCTCACAAATAGGTGTGGGAAAAGTGAAGGATGATCACACACGGCTTGGCACATGGTCGTGTGTGACACAAGGCCTAGACATGAAGGCATGCCACAGGTCGTGTCAAGATTGGGATTCATTTTATTAAATTTTTATTTGACACATGGGTTGAGAGTGTACACACGAGCGTGTGACATGACTACGTTTCCTAACACAGGCCTTCACATGACCGTGTCCTCCTTAAAAACCCTATTTTTTTGTCTTCTTCTTTATCTACCAGACGCTGTTCCTCCCTTAACCAAGCCAAAAACCCTCATTGTCGATCTCTTTTCCCCAGCCCTTTTCTCCTCCCCATCCTTCCCCCTCCACTTTCCTCCCCACCTCTAACCTCATCCCTTTCCCCCGTCCCTTCCCCTTGTCGATCCCTTTCTCTTCTCTCCCTTGCATGAACATGTCCTTTCCCCTTTCCGTCAAGTAACCACAACCCTCACCCTTTCTCTCCTTTTTTCTCTCCCTTGCATGAACAACCCCTTTTGGGCCCATCATCATCACTGGTCCAACCACCAGTGCCCTTGTCGACCGTACCCCTCATATCGCTGACCATACACACAAAACTCTAATTATCCCCCTCGTCACACCACCTTGTGCAGCCCTCCCCTTTCCCTCTTCTTTTTCTTTTAGTTCAAAACGCCCCCACACGCCCACATTCGTAGCCCCAAGCCCGTCTTTACACCCTGTCGCCGCCCGTTTCGCCGTTGTCAAACCCTTAATGTCGGTCTCCATCATATGCACCACTATCATACACTTACGCAAACGCACCACCATTTGGTCTATTTTTCTTATTTGTTTTATCAATTTATTTATTATTTTATTGGTATTATTTATTTATTTATAGTTTTTTTAACGTTTGATATTATTTTTGTTTTTACTTCTACTTTTACTTTATTGCCTGTTAGTCTTCTTGTTATTTGTACTTTATTTTGATTTTTAGTTTTTAGTAGTTTATTTCTTTCATTTACTTCTACTTACTTAGTTATATTATTAGTTTTGATTTACCCTTTTAATAGTTGTTAGCAATAAATTATGTGATTGATTCTCTTAAGATGGTTGGTTGATGACTTGTCTTTACTGCTCGTTAGTTACTATTTATGTTGATTTTTCTAGTTTTCTGCTATTTGATTTTATCTTCTATTTCAGGTATGTCATTGATGAACACTCACAACAAATCCAAAGTCACTGTCTCTACTTCGAAAAAGCAGAAGACTCTGGGCACGACCTCATCCTAGGGCCCATCCTCTGATACATATCATCCTTATCTACGGTTTTCACTGGGTCTTCATAAGGACCTATATCACATTCTTATACAGAGACCCTTGGGTTTAGGGCATTGCATAGACAGGGAGGCATTACAAACAGTACACTTAGTTGACAGAGTGCACGCCAAGATCGAAATAGCTCCTTGGGACATATTCCTTGGGACATATTCTTCTCTATCGTCGAGCCCACTTACTTAAAGCTTGCACAAGAGTTTTGTTCAACATTTATTCTACAGCACGTGATGTTGAGATAAGATGAGTTGCACGCTATTTCTTTTTGACCTAGTGGTACAATGCATTATCTAAGTATCCTTGATTTTAGAGCTGCATTAAAACTCTATTTTGAGGAGTTCATAAGTGTTGAGGGGCTCCTTAGCTTATATCGGCACATCCATCATTCACCGTCTTTATGCTGGATAGAACTTACTGCTACTACGATGCCATATAACCCAAGTGTAACAGCCCAGTTTTAGCTAAATCAGAACAGTGGTTTTGGAACCACAAATCTGAGGTTGTAAAATTATTTTAATATTATTTTTGACGTTTATGGTATGTGAAGACATGTGTGTGAAAGTTTCGTGAGTTAATTTTATCGATTGGATAGTTAATTTGACAAAAGGACTAAATCGCGTAAAATGTAAAAGTTGTATTCTATTTGTTAAAGTGCTTAATTGCTATGATTAATTAAATGTGAAATCCTTATGATGAGATTAGACCTTAATTAGTGGAATATGACATAAATGGACATGATTCTTATTATTTTAAAGGTTATAATTAAGGTTAATTTTTGTATTTGATAACTAATGTCAATATTAATAAAACAAAGCATAAAATTATTCTTTTATCATCTTCCTTGGCTGATCATTAAGAGAAGAAAAAGCCAAAGCTTTAGGTTTTCATTCGGCTAGGTTAATTCAAGTAATTAAAGTATGATTTTTGACTCGTTTTTGACGATTTTTATGTTTTCGTGATTGTTGCTTCAAATACTAGCTAGCCCATGCCCTAATTTTTGAGTTTGTTGATGATTTTATGAAGTGCCATTGATGAATGTTTGATCTTTGTGATAGTTGATGATGAAAAATGAAAGATAGATGATAGATATTCATGTTTTATTAAGTGATTTTTAGTGAAAATGCTAAATAAGGATTAAATTGTGAGATGTGTAAGTGGAGGGGTTGAAATGTGAAATAAATGAAAGTTTTGGGCTGCTAGGGACTCACATGAAATTCGGTTAAGCATGGGTCTAGTGAGATTTTGTGTAATTTGTGATTTTATGAAATAAGGACTAAATTGTAAAAAATGTGAAATACGTGGGGTAAAAGTGTAAATGTGTTTTAAAGTGTGATTTGGATTAAATTAAATGAATTTATGATTAAATTAGTTAAATTTGGATTTATATGGATCAAGAAAGATAGAAATCAGATTTAGATAGGGAAAAATAAAGGTTATTGAGTAATCGACCTAATACGTTTATCCCAAACTCGAGGTAAGTTCATATGCAAATGAATGTCTTTAAATTGAATTATATACGGTTATTTGTCATTGAATTACATTGAATGCCTAATGATCAAATACGAGTAAGAATCGACAGAGTTATGACGTCCGAAAGCCCTGTATGAACCTTAGGAAGAGTATAGGATACAAATGTCATGACATTAGGATTTCCGAGATGTGATTACATGTAAGACAATCTCTAGGACATTGGTGTCGTATTGAGATTTCATGTAAGAACATGTCTGGGACATTGGCATCGATATATGATTTCGTGTAAGACTATAGCTAGGTTGTTGGCATTGATATGTGAAAACATGTAAGACCATGTCTGGGACATTAACATTGTATGTGATATACGAGATTTCCAAGTATCCTTAGTGATTTTGAATGGTTCAATGGGTAATGAAAATACAAGAAAGAACGAGTGAACGTGTTAAATGGCTCAGGTACGTATGAGGTTAATATGAATATTGAAAGAGAAGGTAAGTGATGAATCAAATGTGAATATGTGAATAATATGAGAAAAGTTGGCACTTATCTATGTGTTTAGCCATGCTTTGTATATTTGAATTGAATTACAATTATTTCATTTGATGACTTTATTTGTATATGGCTTACTAAGCTTTTGAAAGCTTACTTTCTATGTTCGTTCCATGTTTTATAGATTATTGAAGCTAGCTCGGACTCGAGGATCGTCAAGAATCATCGTCACATTATTGGTCATTATTTGGTACTTTTGAAGCTTGTAATTATGGTATATGGCATGTATAGGCTAGTATTAATATGGTATATCTTGTGTTGTGAATTATAGCTATGTGATTTGGCTTGTAAATGATGTTAATGTTCGTGTATATTTGGCCATGTCAATTGGCTCGTTGTGAGAAGTATGGTATGTGGTATATGATGTGTTTATAATGTATTATGTTTGAAAGTGCTTGAATTGGTCATTTTGATATGGTTAAATGGATAATTTAAATGGTGAAATATTGATGGAATGTTATGGATGGAAAATGGTATACTTTGAAATAGGTTAACTTGGTGATTATAACCTATAGATTTGGTATGCTTTGATTAGGTACTTGTGTTTAGAAATGGTTGAAGTGGATATGGTATGAAATATGTATGTCTTGGACTTGTTTTGGATGTCCTTTGTGTTGATTCGGTGCCTTGTTTTGAGATTGTAGGGTTGACCCCATTTGGGTGGTAAATTGGCCTTGTAAATGGCCTATTTTTGTCCACACGGGCCGAGACATGGGCGTGTGTCTCAACCGTGTGCGACACACGGTCATAGTACACGGTCATGTGTCCCCTAGTGTGGTAATTTGAATTAAGTTAGTATGCTCCACACGGCCTCACACACGGGCGTGTGAGGCCATTTTAAATAGGCACAAGGGCTGGACACAAGGGCGTGTGACTGGCCGTGTGACCTAAGTCAGTATACCTTCTAGTTTTCACACAGCTAGGCACACGGGTGTGCGGTCGGCCGTGTGACCCAAGTCAGTATGTATGCCATATTTCCACACAGCCTGTGACATGAGCATGTCTGGTAGCTGTGTGAGGCATAGGGCTTGTTCACACGAGCGTGTGACGTTTAAAAGTTAGAAAATTTTACATGTTCCAAAATTTTTTATATGTGACCAGTTTAGTCCCGAACCTCCATTAAAGCATGTTTAAGGTCTTATAGACCTTCTAAAGGGACATTGTGACTATGAATGTGTGTTATTTTATTGTGAATAATTTATGTTTATTAAATGTTAAGTTTTGATCGGTAATACCTTGTAACTCTAGTCCGACTACGGATATAGGTTAAGGGTGTTACATTTTATTGGTATCAAAGCTACGGTTTAGTTGATTTTAGGACTAATGTAGCATGTGAGAGTCTAGCTATACATGCCATATATATGAATTTTAGATAGTGTGATGATTCTTAACATTTTATATGTGTTTTCATATAGTAAATGGATCCTGAATGAGCCGTAGCTGACGATGTTAAGAGTAATGTGCCCACTCCCGCTCAAGGAGCAGCGTCGGCTGATTTTAGGCCGATTACAAGTAACCATGAGGGAGAGGCTAAGGAAGCCTTCTTGCAGATGATGAATGAGTGGTTCACGGAGTTTGTTTGAATGAATCTGGCTGCTCAACAACCTCCATCCTCGCCTAATCCCCTACAAGTACCTGTGATGCCTCAAGTTATTGATCCGATATACCTGAGTAAGCCTCAAGTTGATAAAATGAGAAAATATAGGGCTGAAGAGTTCAAGGTCACTGTTGATGACGATGCAGAGTGAGCTGAATTCTAGCTTGAAAATAATATTTGTGTTAATGATGAGATGTCATGTACACCGGAAGAATGTATTAAATATGATGTGTCTTTGCTGAGAGATTCTGCGTACCAATGGTGGAACACATTGATATCTGTGGTTCCGAGAGAATGAGTTACTTGGGAGTTTTTTGAAATAAAAATTTGAAAGAAGTACATCAGTCAGAGGTTCATTGATAAAAAACATAAAGAATTTCTTGAGTTGAAGCAAGGTCGTATGACTCTAACAGAGTATGAACGAGAATTTGTAAGATTGATCAGATATGCGCGAGAATGTATATCCACAAAAGCTATAATGTGCAAAAGGTTCAAGGATGGTCTGAACGATATCAAGTTATTAGTCGGGATTCTGGAAATCAAAAAATTTGTGGTACTTGTTGAACGAGCATGTAAAGCTGAAGAGCTCAGTAAAGAAAAGATCAATGCTGACTATAAAGCTAGAGATTTGAGGAAGAGATAGACTAGTAAATCTCATCTGTCTGCATCGAAGAAATTTTGAGACTCGTTCAATCGTTCTGACGCATCAGTGAGATATTCGAGCAGAGATCATGAACGGCAACATTCGAGCTTTAAAGCTCTAGCTACTTCGATAGCTAGTGTTGGGAGTGCGAGACCTAATCGACCTGAGTGTAGACATTATGGTAAATGACATCCAGGTGATTGTAGATTGGATGATCGGGCCTGTTTTAAATGTGGATCATTGGATCATTTTATCTGTTATTGTCCTGAGTTGGCTGAGCAAGATACAGTACAGAATACGAGATCGAATAACACTACAGCTGGAGGTAAACCACCCAGAAATACGGGAAACGTGAGTTGTAGTCAGAGGGGAACCAAAGACTTTGCTATGAGGTCTGAAGCCTGAGCATCTGCTAGAGCTTACACTATTTACTATCGCGAAGAAGCTTCGTCTCCAAAAGTTATTACCGGTACTTTCACTCTCTATGATACTAATATGATTGCATTGATAGATCCAAGGTCTACTCATTCGTATATATGTATGAACTTAGTATCCAATACTTTGCCTGTAGAGTCTACTAAATTTGTGATTAGAGTATCGAACCCCTTAGGCAAGTGTGTCTTGGTTGAGAAAGTGTGCAAGATTTGTCCATTGATGATTTGGGATTTCTGTTTTTCGGCTGATCTAATGTTATTTCCATTTGACGAATTGGATATAATTCTGGGTATGGATTGGCTAACACTGTATGATGCTACAGTAAATTACAAACAAAAGACTATTGACTTGAGATGTCTGAATAATGAGATTATATGGATTGAGTCAGATGACTTGAATGGGTTACCGGTTGTGATTTCATCGATATCAGCTCAAAGATATGTGAGAAAAGGTTTCGAAGCTTACTTTACTTACGTGCTTGACACTAAAGTGACTAAAAAGAAGATAGAATCAGTGCCAGTTGTGTATGATTATCCGGATGTGTTTTCTGAAGAGTTTTCAGGATTGCCACTGATTCGAGAAGTTGAGTGTGGTATTGAGTTAGTGCCGGGAACAACTCCTATCTCGATATCTCCATACAAAATGGTTTCGGCTAAATTAATAGAGTTGAAAGCTCAGTTGCAAGAATTAACTGATAGAGGGTTTGCTAGACCAAGTTATTCTTCCTGGGCTGCACCGTTTTTTTTTGTGAAAAAGAAAGACGAAACTATGAGAATGTGTATCAATTATCTACAGCTTAATAAAGTGACAATCAAGAACAAATATCCTCTATCACGGATAGATGATTTATTTGATTAGTTGAAAGGGGCTACAATATTTTCAAAGATAGCTCTGAGATCGGGTTATTACCAGTTGCGAGTTAAAGACTCCGATGTGCTGAAAACTGCTTTTCGAATGAGGTATAGACATTATGAATTTTTAGTTATGCCTTTTGGACTAACCAATGCTCTTGCAGTCTTTATGGATTTGATGAACTAGATTTTTTTACCGTACCTAGATCGATTTGTTATTGACATATTAATTTATTCACGTGATGAATTTGAGCATGCCAAGCATCTAAGAATAGTACTATAGGCTCTATGTGATAAGCAGTTTTATGCAAAGTTTAGTAAATGTGAATTCTGGTTGCAAGAAGTTAGTTTTCTAGGGCATATTGTGTCAGCATTGGGTATATGAGTTGATCCGAGCAAGATTTCTACAATAATATATTGGAAGCCTTCGAAAAATGTATTTGAAGTCCGTAGCTTTCTGGGACTCGCCAGTTATTACAGACAATTCATAAAAGGTTTCTCGATGATTGCAACTCCGTTAACGAGATTACTTTAAAAAGATGTTAGGTTCAAATGGTCAGATAAGTGCCAGTAAAGTTTTGATCAGTTGAAAGCTCTATTGACTGAAGCTCCAGTGTTAGTACAGCCAGAATCTGGTAAAGAATTTATAATCTATAGTGATGCATCATTGAATGGCTTCGGTTGTGTTTTGATACAGGAAGGTAAAGTTATAAGTTATGCCTCGAGACAACTGAAGCCACATGAAAAGAATTATCCGGCACACGATTTACAGTTAGTAGTCATTGTGTTTGCATTGAAGATTTGGCACCATTATCTGTTCAGTGAGAAATGTCATGTTTATTTTGATTATAAGAGTTTGAAATACTTAATGACTCAGAATGATTTGAATTTGCGATAACGAAGATGGCTTGAAATACTAAAAGATTACGAGTTAGTAATTGAGTACCATCCGGGAAAAGTAAATGTAGTTGCTGATGCTTTAAGCCGAAAATCTTTATGTGCTCTACGTGTGACGAATACTCAGTTAGCTCTATCTGACGATGCCTTGATTGTAGCTAAGTTGAATATAACACCCCAAACTCGGCCCAGACGTTACGGCCAAGTCCGGTGTGTCACATCACCTATACCTAACCACGTGATCTAGTTACCAATCTTAGGGTGAATTTGGTAAAACTGTTGTTGGAGTTCTTAAGAGAAATTCCCGGTTAAATATATTGGTGTCAATTTTATAAAGAATTACTTTGTTGTTCATTTGCCTCGTGTGATGAGTTTTGAAAACGTTGAATTGATTTTTAGGAAAACTCGTGCAGATATTTTCTAGTCAACTTTAAGTAATGTGAAAATTAATAGTTAAAAACCCATAGGAAAAAAATAAATTTAGCGGCCTTATTACAACCCAAATAGAAATAATAATGAAGGAAATAAGTAATAAATTAAATGAAAAACTTAATGAACCAGTGTTCGATTTTCTGTGGCCACTTTGAATCCCTCCCAGCTCCAAGTCCACTATCTAAGGCTCACCTGCAAGGATGGAAAGAAGATGGGGTGAGTTTGGTAAACTCAGTGTGTAAAGAATCCCATCTAGAGCCCAAATCAGCTCAGGCCCACTGGGCCTAAGCTCTATCCCATCATAATATTAACTGGGCCGAAGCCTTTCGTGTATCGGTACTGGGCCTTAGCCCCTTTTCAGATACAATATCACTTGGCCGAAGCCTTTCATATATCGGTAAACAGTATGGCCCAAAAGCCCATTTCAATAATAAATCATGAATGCATGCAAAAACCCATATCAATCTGTAGGGAAGCTACTCAACCCACCCAACCGCTACTCTCCACCTGTACCAACCAACACACCATGTGGGGAGAACTACTCAACCCACCCAACCGCTACTCTCCACTGTCAGCATAGCTGCTTTATTATATAACATGAGGCCTAGCCTCTTTCAGTAATTAGGGCAAAGCCCTTTTTGATAAACTGGGGCAAAGCCCTTTTTGGTAAACTTGGGCAAAGCCCTTTAGCACTTCCTCCATTCATATAAATCCCAACCCCATACATTAAATGATCATGACATGGCATATAATAAACAGAATCGATAAAGCATGCAAATCAATCTAATTTAACCTTAGGGGTATAACAGACATTTTACACCTAAGGGTAAAACTGTAATTTCTCACTTTTTAGGGTATTTTAGTAATTATTCCACTTATTTCAGGGTCTTATTCCTATTTTAGTCACTAATAACCTTACATTCGTCACTGTACATTATTTAACTTGTTTTAACAACTTTTAGTCACTAGGCCCTAAGACCCCTAATGTCTTTTTGGCGATTTAAGCCCATTTAGTCCAAAACCTATAATTAATTATTGATTTAACCTATTTTAAGCCTACAGTCTATTAGAATACATCTATAGCTCATTTTTACCCATATGGGCCCGTAAGCCCATTGGGCCTATATTCAGCCCATCAGGGCCCATCTTATCGAAATGCACGAAATTGCGCACTTAGCCCTTTGGTCACTAGCGATCACTGATTCTACCATCTATTAAGTATTCACATACACTCAGTTCCACATACTGTTGACCTTTCAGTCACTTTTTCGATCACTATGGGCTTTGCCGAATTGAACTAAAGAAGGGTTCGATACACACCTGTTTGACGATTTCACTGGTAAGATCTCCTCCAAAATGATCTTACAATTGATTAGACCACATTAACATCTAAAACCAAATCGAACACTTACCCCTATCTCAATACACACATTTGACCACCCTCCAATAATGGCCTCAAATGCTTACCTTTGTCGAAGTTGGGACTAGATCTAGATCTAGTCTTTCTCCCTTACCTAAGCCTTCAACCAAGCGCCTCTAAAACACAATAATACCAACAGAAACCATGTGTTAATAACTCATAGAGCCCCATGCCCAAATTGGCATTCTCCCTAGATTTTAGGGACTTCGGCTTTTACTAAATTGCAAAATACTTATAGATCTGAGTCGATAAACACTTACCACTAATTTCTCTTTGGTTTCTACGCAGATCTAATGTAGATCTATCCCCTGAACTCCAGCAGAACCCGAATCTTTGAGATCTAAAGTTTCGGCTAAGAACCCCCAAAGGAATGGCGTTTTCAGCTTTTGACCTGGTGTAGAAGGTGACGATTTGAGGCTATAGATTTGGGTGATATTGTCAATAAGGGTAGGGATTTAATGGATGAAAGAATCGGCCACCACAGATGAAAAGAATGGAGAGAATTCGGCTAAAAGAAATCGGCAGGAAAAGGTAATTTTCGGGATTTTTGGTTCCTTTGACAATCGGCTATGGTAGTTTTTAGAAGGATGGGATTGAAAGAAAAGACAAATAAGGTGGTAAAGAGGTTTTGACTAGAGAAGATAGAAAAAAGAAAAGAGAAAGAATGGAGAAGAAGAAAGCAAAAGTGAAATTGGCACAGAGAGTATGAAACTTGCGTTTTCGGTCACTATGCGAAACTAAGAAGAGAATAGAATTAAGGTGGCTAACCCTAACTGTCAGTACAAAAGAAAAGAAAGATAAGTTGCCCTAATTTCCACTTAAGCAATCGGCCCACACTCCCCTAAAGCCCTTTCCGAAATTTTACTTAAGTGAGCACATGCTCGGCACATGCCTAAAAATAAAAATTAACCATACGCTTACCTTGCAGCTTGAACCCTGGACCCTTTTACTCCTTCCCAGGCGCCACTTTTTAGGAACTTAGTGGTGCTTCCTTGCCACTTTACCAAGACCCTATTTGTGTCATGTTTCACAAAGTTTTTCTTAAAAGCCCACTTGACTAGGTCCCCTTCCACTAAAAATTCAACCTCGATAATTTATCGGGTTTTAACCTAAGCTTGGGCCTTCTAAGGGCCCACTAACACTCTTAAACATATTTCCAGCAATCAAACACCCAAAATTTCAAAATTTCCCCAAAATCACAAAAACTCAAAAATTCCCAAAAATCAGGGCGTTACATTGAAGGTGAGACGATTATTTCTATAGCAGATTTGTGAAGTCCAAAAAGTTGATAATGAAATATTAGCAACACGAGTTCAATGTGATTCCAATCTTGATTTAGAGTTTTAAGTTAATTCTGATGATTATTTGAGATTCAGAGGCTGAATATGTGTTCTGAGAAATTCAGAGTTAATTCAAATGATTTTGAATGAAGCACATAGTAGTCATTTATCTGTTCATCTGGGAAGTAAGGAAATGTATAATGATTTGAAATAGCTTTACTGGTGGCCTGGTATGAAACACGATATTTATGATTTTGTATCGAAATGTTTAATTTGTCAGCAAGTCAAAGTTGAACATCAGGTGTCATCAGGTTTATTACAGCCATTATGATTCCCGAGTGGAAATAGGACAGAATCATGATGGATTTTGTATCAAGTTTGCCTCTATCTCCGAGAAAGGAAGACGTGATCTGGATTGTTGTTGACAGATTAACGAAATCAGCTCATTTCATTCTGATACGAACGGACTATTCACTTGATAAATTTGTTGAGTTGTATATTTTTGATATTGTGAGATTGCATGGGGTACCCATTTCTATTGTTTCGGATAGAGATCCAAGATTTACATTGCAGTTTTGGAGGAAATTGCAAGATGCACTGGGTACAAAGCTACATTTCAGTACTGCATTTCATCCACAAATGGGTGGACAATCTGAACGAATTAATCAGATACTCAAGGATATGTTGAGATGTTGCATTCTTGAGTTCGAAGGTAGTGGGAAAAATATTTGTCGTTTATTGAATTTGCCTATAATAATAGCTTTCAATCGAGTATTAAGATGGCACCGTACGAAGCTTTATATGGTGGCAAATGTCGAACACTTTTGCATTGGACAGAGATTAGTGAGAATAAGATTCACGGGGTCGATTTGATTAAAGAGACTGAGCAAAAAGTGAAAGTAATTTGAGATAGTCTGAAAGCAGCGTCAGATTGTTAAAAATCGTATGCATACCTAAAACAAAAAGATATTGAGTTTCAAATCAGTGACAAAGTGTTTTTAAAAGTATCTCCATGGAAGAAAATACTCAGATTCGGCAGAAAAGGAAAGTTGAGTCCGAGATTCATCGGACCGCATGAGATTATCAAGCGAATCGGGTCAGTTGCTTATCAGTTGTCATTACTGTCAGAGCTAGAGAAAATACATAATGTGTTTCATGTATCGATGCTTTTGCAATACCGATCCAATCCTTCGCATGTTATTTCCCTGACCAAAGTAGAGATTCAGTCAAAGTTATCATATAGTGAAGAACCGATCCGAATTTTAGTTCGTGATATAAAAGAGCTAAGAAATAAGAAAATCACATTAGTGAAAGTTTTATGGCATCGACACGGGGTTGAATAAGCTACGTGGGAACCCAATGATGCTATAAGAAAGCAAGACCTGAACCTATTCATTGGTAAGATTTTCGGGAACAAAAATCTCTAACAGGGGAGAGTTGTAACAGCCCTGTTTTAGCTAAATCGGAATAGTGGTTTCAGAATCATAAATTCAAGGTGGTAAAATTATTTTAATATTATTTTTGATGTTTATGGTTTGTGAAGATATGTGTGTGAAAAGTATTTTATGGATTGGTTAGTTAATTTGACAAAAATGACTAAATCGCGTAAAATGCAAAAGTTGTATTCTATTTGTTAAAGTGCTTAATTGCTATGATTAATTAAATGTGAGTTCCTTATGATGAGATTAGACCTTAATTAGTGGATTATGACATAAATGGACATGATTCATATTATTTTAAAGGTTATAACTAAGGTTAATTTTGGTATTTGATAAATAATGTTAATATTAATAAAACAAAGCATAAAATTATTCTTTTATCATCTTCCTTAGCCGATTATTAGGGAAAGAACAAGCCAAAGCTTTAGGTTTTCATTCAGCTAGGTTAAGTCAAGTTATTAAGGTATGATTTTTGATCCATTTTTGATGATTTTTATGTTTTCATGATCATCGCTTCAAATACTAGCTAGCCCATGCCCTAATTTTTGAGTTTGTTGATGATTTTGTGTAGTGCCATTGATGAATGTTTAAGCTTTGTGATAGTTGATGATGAAAAATGAAATATAGATGATAGATATTCATGTTTTATTAAGTGATTTTTAGTGAAAATGCTAAATAAGGATTAAATTGTGAGATGTGTAAATTGAGGGCTTGAAATGTGAAATAAATGAAAGTTTTGGGCTACTAAGGACTCACATGAAATTCGGCTAAGCATGGGTCTAGTGAGATTTTGTGTAATTTGTGATTTTATGAAATAAGGACTAAATTGTGAAAAATGTGAAATACGTGGGGTAAAAGTGTAAATGTGTTTTAAAGTGTGATTTGGATTAAATTAAATGAATGTATGATTAAATTAGTGAAATTTGGATTTATATAGATCAAGAAAGAAAGAAATCATATTTAGATCGGGAAAATCAAAGGTTATTGAGTAATCGACCTAATCCGTCTATCCCAAACTTGAGGTAAGTTCATTTGCAAATAAATGTCTTTAAATTGAATTATATATGTTTATTTGTCATTGAATTACATTGAATGCCGAATGATCAAATACGAGCAAGAATCGACAGAGTTACGACGTCCGAAAGGCCTGTACGAACCTTAGGAATAGTATAGGATACAAATGTCATGACATTAGGATTTTCGAGAAGTGATTACATGTAAGACCATGTCTTGTGTAACAACACAGTTTAGACCTTAGTTGGAACAGTGGTTTCAAAATCACAAATCTGGGGTCGTAAAGTTATTTTTAATATTATTTTGGCATTTACAGTATGTTAATTTATATGTGTGAAAATTTCGTAAGTTAATTTTAGCGACTGGTTGTCCAAATTGATAAAAGGATTTAATCCCGTAAAATGTAAAAGTGGCATGCTATTTGTTAAAGTGCTATATTGCTATGTTGTTTTTAATATGGAGGCCTTAAAATGAAATTAGGCCATTTAATAGTGGGATGGACGGTAATGGACAACCATTATTAAGTTTTCTTATTAAATTGTAAAGGTTAAAAAGGTAAATGATGTATTATAAGTAAATAAAATAAAATAAAAACATAAATCACGTGCATATTCTTCTTTAATGGCCGAATGTAAGAAAGAATACAGCCATATTTCTTATTTAAAGGTTCGGCACTCTCCAAGCTAAATTAAGATCAAGAAAAGAGGAAATTGGATTTGGATCGGGGAAAGTCGAATAGTCGTTCCAGTCCATTCGTGGCCGTACGAAGTAAGTTCATAAGTAAATAAATGTTGTTAAATTGAAATGTAAATGTATTATATGTGTCAGATTAATATGTATTTATATGTATACGGTTGAATAGAATTAAGCATTTGATGACTTATTTTGAGAATGAGTTGATTTAATTATGTACTTGTAAGTATCGATTGAACTTTAAGAATTGTACAGAATACTGGTGTCATAACATGTGAGCTTCCGAGATGTGAGATATCATGTAAGACCTTGTCTGGGACAGTGGCATTGATAAATGGTTTCATGTAAGACCATGTTTGGGACATTAGCATTGTATTTGATTTCGTGTAAGACCCTATCTGGGACAGTGGCATCGATAAACGATTTTGTGTAAGACCACGTCTAGGACGTTGGCATCGATTTAAAATATCGTGTAAGACCGTGTCTGGGGCACTGGCATCGATTTGAGATTTACGTGTAAGACCATGTTTGGGACAGTGGCATCGATATTTGATTACATGTAAGACCACGTCTGGGACGTTGGCGTTGTATGAGTTTCTAGAGCTATTCGAGTATCCTTATTGATACTGAATGGTTCAATAGGCATTTTAAGAAATAAATGAGTATATGGATGTGCATTCGATTTAGGTATGTTGCAGTGTATATGAAATTGAGCAATGAAAGTGAGTATGATTATGATTAGTTGATATATGGTCTATGTGAAAATGAGATGTGGTTAATAGCAAGTGAACTATAATCAAATGAATGATATAAGAAATATGGAATGGTAATTGTGTTTTGCCATATATGATCTTGGTATGTGTGATTTCTTTATGTAATTTAGAAATGAAAGGCGAGTACGATTCAAGTGACGATACGTGAAATATATGATAATGAATGATGTGTTATACATGCTTGTTATATGAAATTGTGATCCTAGATTTCGGACATGAGAATTATGAACACGGAACATGGTTTTGATGGGTGAATTGCTACGGTTATTCGGATTTGGAAGTGCATATAAAGAAGTTGTTATAACTTTATGCATGAAATATAATAAATGACCATGTATCGGTTGGTTATGTAATGAAATTGTGCAAGCTTGATTTATATGTATGAGCTAACGGTTGTTATTTGAATTTGAAAACATGGTTTATATGTTCATTGATAAATAAGACTAGTAAAGTTACTTAATGTGGGGACGTTGGATTATATGAGAAAAGTGATTGAATGTGTGTATGAAATTAACTAAATTTGGCTTATTCAAGTTGAATTATATATATGATCTTGAGATGATTTATTTGTTTATGGCTTACTAAGCTTTCAAAGCTTACTCTGTATGTTTTTCCTATGTTTATAGATTTTTCGAGATTTGCACGGGTTAGAAGTCGTTGGAGACGACATCACACTATCCGGTTATCGCTTCGGTAAATAAAGCTTTGAGTTTTGGTTATGTGGCATGTATAAGCTAGTTTTGATATAGTTGGTTTTGAAATTTTATATACATATAGCCATGCGAAAATGGCTTACTTATGATGATAATATTTGTGTATATTTGGTCATGATATAAATTTATATTGAAAGTATATTTCAAGGTATATATGTTTGAGGTGTTTGAATATATGATTCAGTAATGTGTAATGAACAACATGGTATATAATCGGCCTTATAAGTACTCAAGATGGAAGTACATTATGTGGTGTATCTTGTGTGGTAGATGATAATGTGATTCGGTTGTTCAATGAAATAAAGGTTGGAAGTACGTTTTATGGTTTATATGTATGGCGTAAATGAGTACATGATTCTGTTGAACATTAAGGTAAATGTTGGATATGTTCTTGATTTATGATTTATGTTCTTATAGGTAAAATGATGAGTACATTATGGATGGTGCATTGGTTATTTGAGTACAGTTTGAAATAGCAAAGAAGGTATATGTTTCATGATGATTTGGTTTGATTGTTGGAAGTTAAATGGGATGATCGAATATATAAATAATTGATTGGTTTTATATATGTATTTGGGCATGTTAATTGCATGCGAAATAGATGTGCTTGAATGGTCATTGGTGCTTCATAAGGGTCCACTTTTATTTTAATAAAAATAGGTATAAATTATATAGGAAATTTTCCAGCTAAATAAATGAAGAGATGAATGGCTAGATATATATATTTGGATAGGTGAGCATACAGATTTGGTGTATTATGTTTTGTCTTTGTGTCTGAAAATGGTTAATGATGTTATGATAACTTGTGCATGAATTAGTAAAGTATAAGATCATATTTCATTATGCGGTAATAATTGATAATGTCTTTTGTATAGATGTTATTTAGACATAAGGTATGTTTTGTTATGATTTAATAATTTGAATGTGCATAGGTTGTTAAAAGATTTGTTTGATATTTTGTTAAGGTAATGTAATAAGTTTATTTATAAATTGAATATTCGAATGTCATGATTATAAGTCATGTGGCTGATTCTTGAAACTATAAAGTATGGTTAATATGGCCTTAATGCATGTTTAAGGTCTCGTTCACCTAAAAAAGGGATTTTTGTTATGATGTATGGCTTGTGATTGTGAAGTGATCGCGAAATGTTCCGATATGTCTGGTAATGCCTCTTAACCCTAGTCCGGCAACAGATACAGGTTAGGGGTGTTACACCTAGGACATTGGCATCGTATTGAGATTTCGTGTAAAACCATGTCTGGGACATTGGCATCGATAAATAATTTCCTGTAAGATCATAGCTAGGCTATTGGCATCGATATGTGAAAACATGTAAGATCATGTTTGGGACATTAGCATTGTAACTGATATACGAGATTTCCAAGTATCCTTAGCGATTCTGAACGGTTCAACAGCTAATGAGAATATGAGAAAGAACATGTAATCGTGTTAACCGACTCAGGTACATATGAGGTTAATATGAATATTGAAAGAGAAGGTAAGTGATGAATCAAATGTGAATATGTGAATAATATGAGAAAAGTTGGCACTTATCTATGTGTTTCGCCATGCTTTATATATCTGGATTGAATTACAGTTATTTCATTTGATGACTTTATTTGTATATGGCTTACTAAGCTTTTGAAAGCTTACTTTGTGTGTTTTTTTCCATGTTTTATAGATTATTGAAGCTAGCTCGGACTCAGGGATCGTCAAGAATCATCGTCACACTATCGATCGTTATTCGGTACTTTTGAAGCTTGTAATTATGGTATATGCCATGTATAGGCTAGTATTAATATGGCATATCTTGTGTTGTGAATTATAGCCATGTGATTTGGCTTGTAAATGATGTTAATGTTGGTGTATATTTGGCCATGTCAATTGGCTCATTTTGAGAAGTATGGTATATGGTATATGATGTGTTTATAATGTATTATGTTTGAAAGTGCTTGAATTGGTCACTTTGGTATCGTTGGATGGATAGTTTAAATGGTGAAATATTGACAGAATGTAATGGATGAAAAATGATATACGTTGAAATAGGTTAACTTGGTGATTATAATAGAAGATTTGGTATGCTTTGATTAGGTAATTATGTATAGAAATAGTTGAAGTGGATATGGTATGAAATATATATGTTTTGGACTTGTTTTGGATGTCCTTTGTGTTGATTTGGTGCCTTGTTTTGAGCTTGTTGGGTTGACCCCATTTGGGTGGCAAATTGGCCTTGTAAATGGCCTATTTTTGTCCACACAGGTATCCCCTGGTGTGGCAATTTGAATCAAGTCAGTATGCTCTACACGGGCGTGTGACTGGCCGTGTGGTACAAGTTAATATACCCTACAGGTTTGGCATGGCCGAGCACACGGCTTGGACACAAGTGTGTGAGACCATTTTGAATAGGCACACAGGCTAGACACAGAGGCGTGTGACTGGCCGTGTGACCTAAGTTAGTATACCCTCCAGTTTTTACATGGCCAGGCATGTGGGCGTGCGGTCAGCCATGTGACCAAGTCAATATGTATGCCCTGTTTCTACACAGCCTGTGACACAGTCGTGTCTGGTGGCCATGTGAGGCACACGGCCTGTTCACATGGGCGTGTGATGTTTAAAAGTTAGAAAATTTTACATGTTTCAGAAATTTTTATATGTGATCGGTTTAGTTTCAGAAATTTTTATATGTGATCAGTTTAGTCTCGAACCTTCATTAAAGCATGTTTAGGGTCTCGTAGACCTTCTAAAGGGACATTGTCACTATGAATGTGTGTTATTTGATTGTGAATAATTTATGTTTATTAAATGTTAAGTTTTGATCGGTAATACCTTGTAACCCTAGTCCAGCTACGGATATGGGTTAGGGGTGTTACACCAAGTCGACAAAATGCGACTTCCCTACCTCCGACATTGCTTTATAACAATACTATTATTGGTACATTCGACACTTATTTTCTTTGAAGCATGACGATCCGATGCACCTTCGATCTTGCCTACTTCATCGCCCTATTGTTTTTCCATCAATCTTACCTCAATAGGAAGGTTCCTATTGTTTGGGCCCTTATATGACTCGTCTTGCACGACATTATGGCCTCCTTGATTCTCCGGAGCAATCATCCTTATTTACATTGGTTGGACAGATGACCCCGCAAGCATTATCAATTATGAGTCATATAAGGATGATCGATCGACCGCGTGGAGTGGGTCCTCCTCGATACAGATTGTCTCATTTTGATCCTCAGGATGAGCATGCAGACTTCCCCAATGATGATCATTTTCTCTATAAGGATCCACCTCCGAGGCACCCTACCACTGCTTCTACTGTTGCACTCAAGGATCATTCTGAACAATTTAATCGCTTCGAGCAGCGATGCTTTGAGCGGTTTGACGACATTGATGTGACTTTGCAATAGATATGTCAGCATCTTCATATTTCTCCTATTGATCCTGCGCCTCATTATCCCGATGCATCTCATGATGACGATCACTGATCTACTTTTGTTTATTTGTTTTATTTACTTTATTTACAGTTGAGCTTCTATTTTTCTTTCTGATTATTTTATTTTTATATGTTAGGTTTTTTTAATTTATTTTTTATTTTGAACAATGTTTTTATTTTTCTTATTTTGATGGTTGTTTTTATTCAAGTTTGTAACCTCTAAAGCTTTAATAAAGGGAAAAATTTTATTTTTAGCATTTAGGGAACCTAGACTCTTGGTATTAAGCCTTTTAAATAACTGGGACTAAAATGTGACTCAAAAAGCCTAGTAGTCTTAAGGCAATGTGGCGTCACAAATGGGGCAAGGAGGTGGCACTACAAGGGTGGCAAGGAGGTCTAAGGTTCGGTTCTTGCATTGAACAATGGGTGCTTATTTTGCATCAGTGTCGTGTAAGTGGTTGAGTTTGATCAAAACTCTCCAGGAGAAAGTATGAATGAGTCTTCGAGGGATATGGGGAGGGAGTTGAGGAGATAATGTTGATTGTTGAGAGAAAATTAAGGAAGGATTTGAATGGGGATATGTTCTAGCTGAATGAGGATTTTGGGTGACACAAGAGTTTTGATGAGGGGGAAATTTTGGTTGATTTTCTGCTTTTGGAGTGTTGTTTTGGTCATAGCTAATTCTTGCTAGAAGTGCTCTCTCGTTCCTTTTTCCTTTTGATTTCAATCTTTCTACTCTCAGTTTACACTTTACATTTTAGTCAAATTTGCATTACCATTTAGGCTACTTGTGGTGCCGAAGCTATTTGCTTAATTGTTGGCCGATTACTCCCTCATTTTTTTCTCTTCTTGATTCTTCCTTTTTCCTTTTTGATCCTGTCATCTCTAAACCGAACATTTCTTCTTACTCTTTTAAATTTCTTCTTTGCTTTTCATATACCTAAAATCGATTCCCCTATTCTTGTTGGCCGAATATCCCACCTTGCAAATTGGGTTTCTCTAGTCGGCTTTTACACTTCACTCCCTATATTCGTTTCTCTTTAGTACTGGTTTTTTCGTGGTGGCCGAATATGGCATAGATTCCTCCTTGGGATTTTGGTTCTAGTTTCGCTAAAGCTCTCTAACATTCGGGATTTTCAGGAAGATACAATTGTGTTTGGGATCTATTTACCTTTTGATCGATTGCCTGGGATAAAAGTTTGTTGTTTTAGTGTTGTTCGGTTGTTATTTCTCTTTTTGGCATGTTTTTCTTTAGTTTAACGTAGGATTATCTATTGCTTAGATATTGATTGATTGATGAGTTACGCTTATGACTCAGATTATCCACAAGGGGGTTTGAACGGTTCATAATCAAACGATCTAAGGGAGGTATAAGCCGATTTTCGTTTGGACAAGGTGAGTTTCGATTATGGACTTGGGTATAGGTGTTTTCTGTAATGATAAAGAGACTAACTGAACCGTTTGACATGTTATAGGATCGAAACCTTGTGGATTTCATTGCGATTCATAAAAAGGTGTGTACATGCATTACTCAACTATTGATCGGCAAATGCCAAAGCGCCGAAATGCCGGAATACTGAAAAGCTGAAAGAACAGTCACGGTAACCACATGAGCGCATGAACACTTGTGTGGAAAGGTCGATACAACGACAGAGGCCCCATGAGTGAATACATGGACTTGGGTCGCTTTTAGGCCAAATAAATCGAAATGGGCCAAAATGGGCCATGTGGACCCGATGGGTTCGTGGGCCCCACACGGGCCAATTTCATGGATAAATGGGAAATAATAAGCTGGTCCTGTCGTGCACATGGCCAAGGGTAGTTTTAAGCTTCGTGGGCCACACAAGTGTGTGGGCCCCACTTGGGTCTCGATATTGGGCCTTGGCCCAAATGTACCATTTTGATTGCTAAATGTGACACAAGTCATGCGGAATGATTGTGGACTCATTAATGGGCCGATATGTGTACTTAGGCCCACAATGACAAATGACTGTTATGCCCTTGAAGGGCAAAATGACTAAAATGCCCCTACATGTTATATGATTATTATTGTATGCCATTTATGATATGTTTGCATTCATGTGATATTATGCTACATGGGGGATAGGAATATTGATTGGAGGAAGTATATAATTGTTAGGGTCGCATGGTCACTTGATGTTTGTGGATCTACCAACAGCTTTAAGCCTATTATGTGATTGACAGCTCTGCTGCAACATTGGTTGGTGCCGCAACCGGTGCTACATTGGAGTGTAGGGATGGGTGGGTCAATTTAATCCCCACAGGAGCGCAGGGTTGGATGGGATACGGAGTGCAAGATTGGTTGGGGTATTTGCATACATATTCTGATTCTGATTGTGATAGGGGCCTAGGCCCAATTAAGGCTATTATGGGCTAAGGCCACATGCCACCGTTATTGTAATGGGCTTAGGCCCAAATTGATGTGATACATGCTTTATGATTGATGAGGGATGTACACACTGAGTTTTTGAAACTCACCCCCTCTTTTTAATGTTTCAGGTAATCCTTAGTAGGCGGTTTGACGTATTGGGGGACTCGGAGGTGGCCACACTACGGACAGTTGAAATTTAGTATTTTATTTTCATTTATTTTCATTACTTTATTTGCTTTCTTTTCGGGTTTTGATGTAATAAGGCCTTTCTCCGTTTTCATTTTAATTGTAGGAATTTTTTAGATTTAAGTGATTAGCCTCTAGGTTTAAATTTCGTGTTTTAAAAAGAAGGCAACAATTTACCAATCAAACGTAAGTATGTCAAGATTTTCAAAGAAAAAGCTTCCACATTAATCGAAACATAGGAGATTAACAATGAAAATAAAATATGAGGTTTCCAAATAACAATCTAGGGTTTTAAACAATATATGTTTCCACTGGTAATAGTTTTAAACTATAGTACTCCTCAGACGAGGCCGGTTTTGGAAAAGTAGAAACTTGTTTTATGAACACTGTTTTAAACCGCGAATGATCAAACGTTTTCAAGGTTTCCATCGAAATCGATTTCATGACTCACCCTTCAATGTGACCCGCTAGATTCAGCCATAACATCTAGGCCGGGTTTGGGGTTTTACATAAAAAAACTTATTGATTAAATTAATCCTTAGTGAACCCCATTGATCCTAACCCTTTTTTTTTTTACATTAACTCGTTAATGTTAACCCATAATCCATATGTTTATCGTAAAATTTTCTCATTTTATTGACTCCCCTTTTGTAAAGAGTTAATTTGGTTAGTTGCCTAATTATGTTTCATTTTTCTTGAACAGCTGAATTTTATTCTTGTTTTTTAAAAAATGAAAAAAAAATATATTTATTTGATTGAGCTTGAATCGTTAGTTGAATACTATGTTGAAAAGCTCATTTTTATTCTTGATTAGTCTTGTTGATGTTAATAATGTTAATTCAGCAACTGACTTTTTTTCTAGTTTGGTAACTTATTAACTCGATCTCGATTATAACTAACTTTTCTAGCCTTTTTAATACCCTTAACCTAAGTCCCATTACAACCTTTTAAAGACCTCTTGATTGGTGTGTCATCTCATTTTATAGTGGTGGAGATCTGATTTTCAACCAAGCTTATGGTAATGACATTTCTCATTTGATTGTTGAGTGCTTAATATTTGAAACTTAAACACTTTGAGAGTTTTGAGTTAATCTTTAATGAGGATGTCAATTCTTGTTAATTTTGAATTTAAGGTAATTATTTCGATAAAGGGAGACACCTATATTTTTGTGCTTTAAAATTTTTAATTTGGATTGTTGGGATATTTAATGTCCTTTTAGTTGAATTGCCGATGCATGATTATTTGCAAATTATTTTGAGACATTATTGATGAAAATGACAGTTTGAGAAAAGTTAACTTTATTGTGGGTTGAGAATTTTGCTTGAGGACAAGCAAACACTTAAGTGTGGGGATATTTGATAAATGTCAAAAGTAATGAATTTTTTGATGATCAATAAATGAAAAATGGTAAATTTTATACTCCCAATCCTTTAAATTCATGTTTCTATACTTAGGGGAGCATTTAGGAGCAAAACGAATGGAAACGGAGCAAAAATCAGACAATTGGAGTAGATTTTAGGTGCCACATAGGCCGGACCTTCCCACATGGGCTAGACACACGGCCATGTGCCAGACCATGTGGATTTTGTTATTCACACTCCAGGCATGCAGAAAAATGCAATTTTTAGGTCTTTCGATCTTTTTAAGACCTATAAATACCAAATATAAGAAGAGAAAAGATAGATGTTAGAGAATATTGAAAAAGCAACTCAGAAAATGCCATTGAAGTTGACTATGAAGTAGAATCCTATCAAGATTGAAGATCTCCTTTTAATTTCTTTGAAGTTTTTTATAAGTTTCTTTATTGCTTGTGGTGATACTAACTTTGAGATGTTTTTATTCGCGATTATGAACTAATTTTCTAAATACTTAGGGGAGATTAATCCTATAATGAATTATATCTTTTGATTTCTTAAATGTTTAAATCTTGTTCTTAGTTATACGTGCTTAATTCTTGATTTAATATTTCTAGATTATTAATTCATGTTTGATGTGCTTAATTCAGAAGAGGAATAAACCTTGTTTAAGAGTAGATTTATAATAATTGAGTGGAGTTGCATGCAATCCTAGAAATAGGACGGCATAAATCTAACGAATTAGAGTCAAATCTAATAGGGGAATCTACAGATCGAGTTAATGCAATAATAGGGGTTTTAATTAGAAATAAATTTCAATTAATCAACTTAGAGTCAGTCGCTCCTAGATTTAAAGAGAATATTAGCATAATTTAGGGATTTTTATGAATCAAGATATTAAGTGAATAAATTGTTCAATTCAAATTGAATATGACAGATGCAGTGTAGGTGGATTCTTTCCTAGGTATTGTTTCGCTTCTTGGTTATTATTTGATTATTTTCCTGATTTGTTCTTTGCTGAGTTCTAAGTTAATTAATTTAGTTAGGTTTAGTTTAGTTCGATCACTTCGATTTGTCGATTAGATAATAGAAAGACGATAGTGACTAGTACCTTTAGTCCTCGTTTGGACGATATCTTTGCTCACCATAGCTATACTATTTATCGATAGGTGTACTTGCATTTATTGTATTTTTAGTTGGTTTTGTGGACATTACTCTGCAACATGGAATGCATGAATGACTACAAATGTAGATATTCTACAATGGTCTGGATGAAAACCTAAGTTTCGGGCTAGTTAGAGAATCAAGAGGATCTTTCATGAATAAAACTATAAGGTAGATTGTTATTTAATAGATGGCATGGCTATGAACTCATATATGTGGCTGGTAGAATGATTCAATTATGATCCAAGACCCCCAACGGTCAAACTAGTTCAAGAGAAAGATAAGCAGTAACAAATCCTCGAAAAACTCAACCGATTGGAGTGGGTTCGAACCAACTCCTAAACCATATCGAACTAGGAATTATCCACCTAGAAGTCATGGTGACAATGCAACATGGAGAGGTTATTCTGAGTACCAGCCCGAGTAAGCAAATTATTTGGGAAGTAGGGTTGGAAACCCCTATTCCAATACTTTCAATCTGGGTTGGTGTAACACCCCTTACCCAAGTCCGACGCTGGGACGAGGGACATTACCGTACTAAATCTTGCTTAAACTTACGAAATCGAGCCTTAATTCTTACTCCAATTTAAAACTTTTACAAATATACTCTTAATGTCCTCAGCATGGGCCTACAAGGCCCAAATCATACACTGGGAGTGGTTGGAAACCTATTTGGGAACTTCTGAGCTCTTTGAAAAATTTTGATTAAAACAGGGCCACACGCCTATGTGAGGTGGGACACGCCTGTGTGGGATGGCCGTGTAGTCACACACGATCATGACCCTAGCCCGTGCTGAATTTATTTCTCATTTCAAGCCTACAGGTTTTAACATGGTTTGGGCACATGCCCGTGTCAATAACTCGTGGAGCACTCTGACCTGATCACTATAAACAACAGGCATTCACACGACCAAGGCACATACCCGTGTGCTCAGCCCGTGTGTAACACTGACTTAACTACTTAAGATGTAGGGGACACACAGTCAAGCTATACGCCCTTGGTGTAGACCGTGTGTCACGCATGGCCTAGACACACGCCCGTGTGCCTCACTTGTATGGACAAAAATAGGCTATTTTCCAAACCTTTTTGCCACCCTGAAATACAACCATCTCATACCAATTCAAACTCACAATTTAATCATAATTATATTTTCTAAACATTCTCATTTTAGACATCTACGTGCCACCATGCATGTCATTCTCATATATCATTACTCCACTTAGACATGTAAACTTGCAAACTCATAAATTTCATCCACATTGCGTAAAATATAACTTGAACAATATTAGCCCATTTCAAAGGCCATTACAACCTAACTTGAGTGACAATAATAGCCAACACATTTGGCTACTTCAAAATGATTAAACTTCCTATACATTCCATACATCAAATAAATAACTTTACTCTACCAAAATGAATGGCTTGATAGTGTGACTTTGAGCTCCGACTTTGATCGATCCTCGAGCTAATTCGGCAAATCTATAAGGAAAAAGGGAAAATGAAGGGGTAAGCATAAAATGCTTAGTAAGTTGCATGAAATAAAATAGCAACATAGATCATGAAACATCATTCAAAGAAAGTATCATAAATAATCGTATGCTTTCTCACTCATTCTGATGATTTACTCATTTTGATGACTTACTCGTTCTCATAACTTACTTTTCATTTTCTCGTAACTTACTCAAGTGTACCTGTAACACTCATCATAAACTTTAGCCTTTCTTAATTAAACTAATTAACTTGAATGCTTTCTCTATTAATTTATCTAGAATACCGAAGGATACCCATAATTTCATTCTCATGATAAGATGCCAAAGCCATATCTTAGATATGGTCTTACATGGGATCTCAAGTTGATGCCTAAACCATATCCCAGATATGGTCTTACAAGAGATCTCATATCGATGTCGATGCCATGTCCCGGACATAGTCTCACACGAGGTCATAGGCTGATGATGATGCCATGTCCCAGACATGGTCTTATAGGGGATCCATGTCTCATCTTGATGCCGAATCCATGTCCCAGTCATGGTCTTTTACTGGACCTCACATCAATGCCAATGCCATGTCCCAGACATGGTCTTACATGGGATCTCATGTCGATGCCAATGCCATGTCCCAGACATGGTCTTATATGGGATATTAGTTTGGTACCAAAGCAATGTCCTAGACATGGTCTTACACGAGACCTCCATATCTCATGCCATGACTACGGTACCCTTTGTATTTCTTAACTTTTAAATGGGCTTTCTCATTTATTTCATCATCATTTCTTTGTGAATTTCATAACAATAATTTCATAGAAATACATAGAATTTATGAAATATCATCATAATGATTTTCATCATGCAAAATGCTAAATTATTACATACAACTTACCTCAGAAATCAAATTGTGGATGGATGTTCAATTTAGTCCACCACTTTGCTTTTTCCCCGGTTTCGATCCGGGCTTCATGTTTCTTGATCTAAAACGACAAATTAAGCTAATTTAATACATACATTGGCTAAATAGCCTATAATTAATACTTTGGCAAATTTTATAATTTTTTCCCTAAACTTTTGCATATTTGCAAAGTGGTCCCTAGGCTTGTAAAATAAAATGCACTTATTTCTTGACCACTCAAGCCTAGCCGAACCTTTCATGTACTCATAACAGCCCCTATTTTTCATAAATTCTCACTTTTACTACCTATTTTACCACTTTTTCAATTTGGTCCCTATTAGGGATTTTCATGAAAATTCACCTAGTAAAAGATGTTTATTACACTTTAAACTTTCATTTTCTACCACTAGGCATCAAATTACTTGCATGTCATGCATGGGTATATTTTTATATATAAACCCTAGCTCAAATTAGTGGCAGAAATAGCTTAATCATGTTACAAGGATTTCAAAAATACGAAGAGAATTAAAAACGGGGCTAAATTGCACTTACTTGTAGCTTGAAAATGCCAAAACCCTTGCTATGAAGAAGCCTTAAATTTTTGGCACACTTGGGGAAGAAGATGGATACAATTTTGCTTCTTTTTCCCTTTTTAATTCATTAATTAACCAAATGACCAAAATGCCCTTGTGCGCTTTTTTTGAAAATTTTCCCTTCCTTGGGCATTTTTGTCCATAGTGCTAAAAATTGGTCTATTTGCCAAATAAGGACCTCCAATAATTTTTTTTCTAATGTTATTTCATGCTTAAACCTTCTAGAAGCTCATATTTGCAACTTTTCCAATTTAGTCCTTAAAGGCAAATTAATCACTATTTCGTAAAAATTCTTTCATGAAATTTTATCACTATCATGCAATCATGTCATAAACTTAAAAACAATCATAAATTACACTTTTCTACTTCGAATGTGTGGTCTTGAAACCACTATTCTGACTAAGCCCTAATGCGGGCCATTACAATTCTCCCCCTTAGGGATTTTCGTCCTAAAAATCTTACCGGTGAATAGGTTTGGATATTCGATCCTCATGTTTTCCTCAAGCTCCCATGTTGCCTTTTCTACCCTATATCTTTGCCACAATACTTTCACAAGGGCAATAGTTTTGTTTCTCAACTGTTTAACTTCTCGAGCTAGAATCTTAACCAGTTCTTCACCATAAGTCATGTCTGGTTGAATCTCAATCTTTGTCGAGATAATCACATGAGAAGGGTTTGATTTGTAGTGTCACAACATTGACATGTGAAAAACATCATGGATCTTTTCTAACTTAGACTACAACGCTAACCGAAAAGCTATTGATTCTATCCTCTCGATGATCTCATAAGTTTCGATAAAGTGCTGACTAAATTTACCTTTTTGGTGAAATCTAAGAACTTTTCTCCACAGAGAAACTTTTAGAAATACTTAATCCTCGACTTGGAATTTGATCTCTTTTCGCTTCAGATCTGCATACGACATTTGTCTATCAGACGCAGTTTTCAAACAATCTCAAATCACTTTTACTTTTTCCTCTGTTTCCTTAACTAGGTCAACTTCGTGAACTTGATTTTCCTTAAGTTCTGTCTAATATAAAGGCATTCGACACTTACACCCATATAAAGTCTCATAGGGTGCCATTTTCAAACCCGACTGGAAACTGTTATTGTAGGCAAATTCAACCAAAGTTAGGTACTTCTCCCAACTACCTTGGAATTCTAATACACAACATCTGAGCATATCCTCAATTACCTGTATCACTCTCTTCGACTAACCGTCGGTCTGTGGGTGGAAAGTAGTACTAAAGCTTAGCTTTGTACCCAAAGCTTCCTGTAATTTCTTCTAAAATCATGACGTGAATCTCAGATCTCTATAAGAAATGATCAATAATGGTACTCCATGTGGTCGCACTATTTCAGAAATGTATAAGTCAGCTAACTTGTCTAATGAACAATCCGTGCGTACTAGTATAAAATGGGCTGACTTTGTAAGCTTATCAACCACAACCCAAACAACATCTTTCTTCTTTGGTGTCATCAGCAACCCGTCACGAAATCCATGGTAATACGGTCCCACTTCCACTCGGGAACCATAATAGGTTGTAATAAACTAGCAGGTACTTGGTGTTCCGCTTTTACTTGCTGACAAATCAAGCACTTTGCTATATACTCGGAGATATCCCTTTTCATGTTCGGCCACCAATACCATTTCTTTAGATAATTGTACATCTTAGTACTGCAGGGTTGAATAGACATTCGACTACTATGTGCCTCATGTAAAATATTCTGAATGAGTTCATCTTTCTTTGGTAGACAAATTCGATCTCGGAACCTTATACAACTATCAGAATCGATCTGAAAATCTAAATTGATACCTGATTCGCACTGAGATTTCTTGGCTTGTAACTTTCTATCACCAGATTGTGCTTTACAAATCTCTTGAGTGAACATCGGTCTAGCTCTCATTTCCACTAAAACTGAACCATCATCAGTTAAAGGTAATCCCGTGTTCAAAGCTCTTAAGGCAAATAGCGATTTTCGACTAAGAGCATCTGCAACGACGTTCGCTTTCCCCGGGTGATAGTCGATAACCAACTCATAATCCTTTAATAACTCAAGCCATTGCTATTGGCATAAATTTAGATCTTTTTGTGTCATCAAATACTTGAGACTTTTATAGTCAGTGAACACTCTGCATTGCTCGCCGTATAAATGGTACCTCCAAATCTTTAACGCAAACACTATTGTGGCCAACTCCAAAACATGAGTCAGATAATTCTTTTCATGAGGTTTCAACTGCCTCGAAGCATATGCAATCACTTTACCCTCTTGCATAAGTACGCAACCTAATCCATTTAATGAAGCATCACTGTACACTACAAATTCCTTTCTGGGTTCTGGTTGCACTAGAATAGGAGCTTCAGTCAATAAATTCTTTAATTTCTCGAAACTTTTTTGGCACTTTTCGGTCCACTCAAATTTAACATCCTTTTGCAACAATTTCATCATAGGAGTAGCAATCATAGAAAATCCCTTAACAAACCTTCGGTAATAACCTGCCAAGCCTAAAAAGCTTCTGCCTCGGATACATTTCTCGGTGGCTTCCATTCAATAATTGCAGAGACCTTATTTGGATCGACTCTAATGCCATCACTTGAAATGATGTGGCACAAAAATCCAACTTTATTAAGCCAAAATTCACTTTTACTAAATTTAGAGTAAAGTTGCTTATCTCATAGAGTTTGCAAAACTGTCCTCAAGTGCTTGGCATGTTCGTCTTCATCACGTGAATAAACCAGAATGTCATCAATAAAGACTACAATAAATCTATCCAAGTATGGCCGGAAGATACGGTTAATTAAATCCATGAATATGGCAGGAGCATTGGTCAAGCCAAATGGCATGACAAGAAATTCATACTAGCCATATCTTGTTCTAAATGCAGTCTTAGGTACATTAGCCTCCTTAACTCTTAACTGATAGTACTCGGACCTCAAGTCTATCTTGGAAAACACTGTGGCTCCTCTTAACTGGTCAAATAAATAATCGATCCTTGGCAAAGGGTACTTTTTTTTTATGGTCACCTTGTTAAGTTCCCGATAATCAATGCATAATCTCATCGAAACATCTTTCTTTTTCACGAATAACATAGGAGCACCCCACGAGGAATGACTTGGTCTTGCAAAACCTTTATCTGTCAATTCTTATAGCTGAGCCTTTAATTCCTTTAGTTCAGTTGGAGCCATTCTATAAGGAGCAATAGAAATAAGTGTAGTACCTGGAGCCAATTCTATACCAAACTCCACTTCTATAACCGGAGGTAATCTAGGGAACTCTTCTGGAAATACATCTTGATACTTGCAAACTACTGGCACTGATTCCATTTTCAACTCTGACTCTTTGGTATTCATAACAAAAGTAAGATAAGCTCCATACCCTTTTCTTATACATTTTCGAGCAACCATGGAAGAAATCACTGTAGGCAAACCCTCAGATTCATATGACTCCACTCGGAGAGTTTCACCATTCTCACATTTTAGTTCAATAAACTTTCCACTACAATTGACTATTACATCATGAGTTGTTAACCAGTCCATACCAAGGATTACATCAAATTTACCGAATGGTAAAAACATGAGGTTAGCTGGGAAACAATGACCCCTAATCATCAAATGGAAATCTCTACATACCTTGTCTACTAACACACATTTGCCTAGGGAATTGGATAATTTTATCACGAATTTCGTAGACTCTATAGGTATATTCATGCTAAAGACTAATTTCATGCAAATATATGAGTGGGTGGATCGCGGATCTATCAAAGCAATAACAGAAATTTCATAAAGAGGAAAGGTAGCCGTAATTACGTCGGTTGATGATGCCTCTTTACGAGCGCGAATGGCGTATGTCCTTGCTAGTGCTCTACCCTCAGGTCTCATATTTTGTTATCTTGTTGCACTTTTACTGCTCGCTCCCGTTCCTAGATTTCTCTAGGTCTACCTCTAGAGGGAATATTACCCGACCTCGCACTTTGATCCTTGTCGTTTTCGATCATCATAGGGCACTCTCTGATGAAGTGGTCTTAAGAACCATATTTGAAACAAGCCAACTCATTTGCCTGGCATTCGCCAAGGTGGCATCTATCGCACTAAAGGCACTCAGGCCTACTAGGTCGAGTGTTACCCACACTCGCAACGGAGGTAGTCTGAGCTTTGGAGGTTGAATACTGTTTACCTTTGCCTTTACTTAAGAACCCCGTCGAAGTAGCTGATTGTGTAGTAAATTCCTTAGACTTCTTGGAGGAGGATTGGAATGACTTACCAATTGGTCTCTTTCTCGAGTCATGAGACTCCATCTCAGCTTTCCTTTTCTCCTTGGCTAATTCCTCGGCCTTGCAAGCTCTATCCATGAGCACTACAGAGTCTAATCCATCCTCAAACCTCTTACACATGATCGTATTTACTGAGTCTCACGAACTCATGCTCATACTCAGTTACGATCATCCAACCTTACTTCAACTCTAGAAATCCCATACGCTTCTGATCAATGAACCGAGGACTGATATACTTCTTACGAAACTCCTCTTGGAAAAATTCCCAATTAACTTTCTCCCTTGGTACTATTGACACAAGGGTGTTCCACCACTGATGGGCAAAATCTCGAAGGAGTGATACTACACACTTCATGCATTCCTCAGGTGTGTAAGATAATTCATTGAATACCCTGATGTTATTCTATAGCCAAAATTTAGCTCTTTTTGAGTCATCGCCCTTAGGAGACCAGAACTCTTCTGCCCTTTGTCTCCGGATTCTATCAACTGGGGCCTTTTCTCGTCTTACAACCTCTAAGATTTGGGGAGCTGCTGGGGTAGATTGAGGAATACTAGAGGGTGGAGCTTGGTTTTGAGCGGCTGGGTTCGTTCGAACAAATTCTAATGAACCACTCATTCATCAATTGGAAGAAGGCCTCACGGGCCTCTCCTCCCTGATTAACTGTAGCTGGTCTATTTTCTGACCCAGCTGGCACCATCCCTTCAGCAGGAGCCGGCGCATTGCTTTCTACATCATCTGCTGTAGCTCGTTCGAGTCCCATTTACTATAAGAAAACACATTTAGATTGTCAGGAGTCGTCACACTATCATATCACATATGTACATAAGTATGGCATGTATAGTTAGACTCATGCATGTGTTAGGTTAGTCCTAGAATCAACTAAACACTGGCTTTGATACCACTAAATGTAACACCCCTTACCCAAATTCGATGCTGGGACGAGGTACGAGGCATTATAGTATAAATCTTGCTTAAACTTACGAAATCGAGCCTTAATTCTTACTTTAATTTAAAACTTTTACAAACATACTCTTAATGTCCTTAGCATTGGCCAACGAGGCCCAATCATATACTGGAGTGGTTGGAAACCTATCTGGGAACTTCCAAGCTCTTTCAAAAATTTTGATTAAAATAGGGCCACACGCCCGCGTGGGCTATCTGTGTAGTCACACACGCCCATGTCCCTAGCCCATGCTAAATTTATTTCTCATTTCAAGGCTACAGGTTTTAACACGGTTTGGGCACATGCCTGTGTCTATGGCCTGTGTCCCTCACACAGCCTAGAAACGCCCGTGTCAATGACTCGTGGAGCACTCTGACCTGATCACTATAAATAATAGGCATTCACAAGGCCAAGACACACGCCCATGAGCTTAGCCCATGTGCAACACTTACTTAACTACTTATGATGCAGGGGACACACGATCGAGCTACACGCCCTTGGTACAGACCGTGTGTCACGCATGGCCTAGACACACGCCCGTGTGCCTAACCCATGTGGACAAAAATAGACTATTTTCTGAGCCTTTTTGCCACTCTCAAACACAACCATCTCATACCAATTCAAAATCACAATTTAAGCATAATTATATTTTCTAAACATTCTCATTTTAGACATCTACGTGCCACTATGCATGTCATTCCCATATATCATTACTCCACTTAGACATGTAAAGTTGAAAACTCATAAATTTCATCCACATTGCGTAAAATATAACTTGAACAATATTAGCCCATTTCAAAGGCCATTACAACCTGACTTGAGTGACAATAATAGCCAACACATTTGGCTACTTCAAAATGACACATATCAAAATGATTAAACATCCTATACATGCCATACATCAAATAACTAACTTTACAATACCAAATGAATGGCTTGAAAGTGTGACTTCGAGCTTCGACTTTGATTGATCCCCGAGCTAATTCGACAAATCTACAAGAAAGAAGGGAAAATAAAGGGGTAAGCATAAAATGCTTAGTAAGTTGCATGAAATAAAATAGCAACATAGATTATGAAACATCATTCAAAGAAAGTATCATAAATAATCATATGCTTTCTTACTCATTCTCATGATTCACTCATTTTCTTGACTTACTCGTTTTCCTAACTTACTTTTCATTTTCTCATAACTTACTCAAGTGTACCTGTAACACTCATCATAAACTTTAGCCTTTCTCAACTAAACTAATTAACTTGAATGCTTTCTCTATTAATTTATCTAGAATATTGAAGGATACCCGTAATGTTATTCTCAACTAAACTTTAGCCTTTCTCAACTAAACTAATTAACTTTTAAATGGGCTTTCTCATTTATTTCATCATCATTTCTTTGTGAATTTCATAACAATAATTTCCTAGAAATACATAAAATTTATGAAATATCATCATAATGATTTTCATCATGTAAAATGCTAAATTATTACATACAACTTACCTTGGAAATCAAATTGTGGATGGATATTCAATTTAGTCCACCACTTTGCTTTTTCCCTAGTTTCGATTTAGGCTTTGTGTTTCTTGATCTAAAACGACAAATTAAGCTAATTTAATACACACATTGGCTAAATAGCCCATAATTAATACTTTGCCAAATTTTATAATTTTGCCTCTAAAATTTTGCATATTTGCAAAATGGTCCCTAGGCTCGTAAAATGAAATGCTTTTATTTTCTTGACCATTCAAGCCTAGCTGAACCTTTCATGTACTCATAACAGCCCCTATTTTCTATAAATTCTCATTTTAACTACACATTTTATCACTTTTTCAATTTGGTCCCTATTAGGGATTTTCATGAAAATTCACCTAGTAAAAGATGTTTATTACACTTTAAACTTTCATTTTCTACCACTAGGCATCAAATTACTTGCATGTCATGCATGGGTATATTTTTAAATATAAACCATAGCTCAAATTAGTGGTAGAAAAAACTTAATCATGTTACAAGGATTTCAAAAATACGAAGAGAATTAAAAACGGGGCTAAATTGCACTTACTTGTAGCTTGAAAATGTCAAAACTCTAGCTATGGAGAAGCCCTTAATTTTTGGCACACTTGGGGAAGAAGATGGACACATTTTTGCTTCTTTCTCCCTTTTTTAATTTATTGATTAACCAAATAACCAAAATGCCCTTATGCATTTTCTTTGAAATTTTTCCCTTCCTTGGGCATTTTTGTCCATAGTGCTAAAAATTGGTCTATTTTCCAAAGAAGGACCTCTAATAATTTTTTTCTAATGCTATTTCATACTTAAACCTTCTAGAAACTCATATTTTCAACTTTTGTAGTTTAGTCCTTAAGGACAAATTAATCACTATTTCGTAAAAATTCCTCCATGAAATTTTATCACTATCATGCAATCATGTCATAAACTTAAAAATAATCATAAATTATACTTTTGTATTTTGGACGTGTGGTCTCGAAACCACTATTTCGAAAGCCCTAATGCGGGCTGTTATAGTTGGAAAGATAACCCCCAGCTAAAGTTGGGAGGCAACCAAGGAGGGAAGTTGAATCAGAATAGAGAGATTCCTCCTTATAAAGCACCCCATATGGAAAAACCTCAAGGGTACGAGCATAGGTACACAAATAAGGAGCCCTATGCACATGAACTAAAAGAAGAGCTAGATTCGTTGAAGGGTGATATACAACAATTAACGACACTAATGACTCAAATGCAAAAGAAAATGGATAGTTGCATGGAAATTTTAGAGGCTCAGATGAGTTAGTTGGTGAATTCTTCTTAAAGGTATGGGATCACGGGCATTCCAAGCAACACAAAGAATAAGCCTAGGAGAGATGGGAAGTAGCAAGTGAAAGCAATTACGCTATACTCAAGTACAGTTCTAGAAAGCCCAAGTATTCTAGCTCTGGAAGAAAGAACTAAGGAAAAATTAAATAGCCTTGTGGATGACTCCCTACTGGAGGAAAAAACTCAGAATGAAAGGAAAACATAGCAGAACCTGAATCGAAAGAGGGTACCTAGTCAAGCAATATATCTATACCATTCTGTCGAGGCTTGAGGACAAAAAGAAAATGAACGAGACTAAATTTGTAAGTTTTCTTAACTTCTTTAAGTCCCTAAATATAAATCTACCCCTACTGGAACTAATAGATAAAATTCCAGCCAAATTTTTAAACAAAATCATTGTTAGGCATGGGAAGCCGAAAAAGGGGAATAATTAAGTATAAAGGCATCATGTAGTGCTTTCATCACTAAAAAGATACCCCTTAAGTTAAAAGATCTGGATAGCTTTAAAATTCTTAAGAGATAGAGGAACTAAACTTTGGTAAGGTCTTATACAATTTAGGGGCTAGTATAAATTTAATACCCTTACCTGTTTATAGAAAGCTCAGATTAGGGGAACTTAAGAACACCACGATAACACTACAATTAGCTGATAGGTCATTGGTACACCCCCAAAGGTTTATTAAAAGGCGTATTAGTCAAAGTTTGGTAGCTTTTATTTCTTGTAGATTTCATTGTCCTTGACTTCAAGGAAGATTTTGATATTCCCATCCTGCTGGAAAGACCGTTTTTAGCCACATCCAAGTCCACCATCAATGTAGAGAGGAATGAATAGATAATTAAAATCAATGGGGAAGTGGAACTGTTTAAATGTGGTAATCCCTCGAAGCATGAGGAAAATGCAAGGTACTTAATGGAAAGATGCAATGTATTATTCTTTTTGTACCATTAACTACCTCAATCAAATGTATTCTCACTATCTCATGTGTGTAGAAAAAAAGCTAAATGCTCGACCAAAGTGTTGGAAAAATCCCAGTTTGAAAATGATTTTATTGCATTGCGAAAAATTAAAATTTTGAAAATTAACCTGATTTGTGCTATTTATAGGAATAAACCTTAACCAAATTCATACTTATGTTTTTGGCTTAGCGAATGTTCGTTGTTCCCTACGTTCAACCAAACAATCTTCTTTATTATTCTCGTACCACGAACTGCTTTGAGTGTGGGCTTGAAACAATTGAACCGAAACACAAAACTAGAAAAAGTTCTCTCTTTTGGGGTGAAAACGAAAATTCTCTCTTCTTAATAGAAACCGGTAGAATTTTTATTCTAGAAAAATATATGCCATAGTTGAGAATAAATTCTATCTATTTTTTAGCAAAATAACAACCTCTTAAAATTCTATTAATAGATCTATCAATGTCATCTATTTATAGGAAGAGAAGGTAGAACCCTTATTGAGTTGTAGTGGTCTATTACAAAGAGAAAAATGTAATTGCACATTTTTTATAGAAATTGGAACAGTGGTTTTGGAACACAAATTCGATTCCAGAAGGGAAATTTTCTTACTATTATTTTATGATCTACAGTATAATAATAATGTCATATGAAAATTTCGTAAAGAAATTTTACCGATTACATGTTTATTTTGATAAAGGACCAAATTGCACAAAGTGCAAAAGTAGAGTTCTAATAGCTAAAGGGATTAAATAGCTATAGACTTTAAAGTAGAGGTCCTTATATGGTAATTAGACCATTAAAGAAAAGTTAGTAGATATTTTTGATGATTCATCCATGGAAAATTAATTAAAGAAAAGGACAAATTTGGAAAAATGAAAAATAAAGATGATAAAAAAAAGAAATATCATTATCATCATCTTTCCCAAATAAAATATGTAAACCCTAGTTATGGAGAATGACAGAAAGCGAAAACTTATTTGGCCAAAATAGATCCGGATAGACCAAATTCGACGTTAGAACGAGGAAAAAAGAGGAAAATGTCGGATTAGTAGATTTTACATACACAAACATTTGTCGAGGTAAGTTTGTGTAACTAAATTGTGTATATTTATATGTTTGAATTAAATGTTGTGTATGTAAAAGGTATAAATATTATATATATAACATTGAAAACATATCCGACAAAGCCCGATAAATGATAAATGATAAAAATGTTACTTTATGCTTGAAATGAATGTGGAATGTGTTTATTTGAATTATATAAATATTGAAAATGTATGAAATAATCACATGCCTGATAATGCCTAAAAATGTTAAATCCCGTTTGAATAAATGACAGTTGATGGATACGTGATTTTCCCATAATGAATATAGTTCTGCATATGTTGCAGACAGGATTTAGCTCGAACGAGTAATCCTAACATAGCCCTCTCGAGTGTCCTGTTATATAGTTCCTACGAGCATCTTGACCTGTAGTGATTTTGCATGTGTTGCGCACTATCGCAGCTCTGTGTGAGCATCCTGTTACATGACTCGATCTGATCTGATCCAGCATATAATGCGGGCACAAACACAGATCTACGTGAGTGTCTTGATATAGGCTCTTATGAGGTTCCTGACATGGCTCGCTTGAACTCCTTGTTACCTTATCCTGTGCTCCCTGATATTATCTCTTTGGAGATATCTAATAAACTGTATGAGCTTCCTGAGTAAAACTCATATGAGTTCCCGGATTAGCCCGGATAAGTGTCATATTCATGGTTACATGGCTCATCTGAGTATACTGATATGTGGATTGAGAATGTGCTATCTAGTTATGTGCCCTTATGGATACCCCTAAATATGAATTGACGGTTTCTAATTTGTACACATCAAGTGTACTACATGTGTATCCATCGATGTTTTCAATGATTCAACAGGTAAAATCCTGACATGAGAAAATATGAACACGAAACAAATTATTACATGTATCTGCCTGAAATACATAAAAATGATGATACATGATATATATAGAAGTATGAAATGGTGATATATGAACATGGAACTTTTATGATGAATATGTTCATCTAAGATTATAGATTTGTACACTTCAAGTGTATTTTCTCAGGTTTCCGTTGATAACTTAATTGATTTAATAAGCAAATTCTTGACATGAAATAATCTGAACTTGAGACGAAATGTTATGGAAATATACTTGAAATACATAAGTATGATTTGGATATGTTTTTTGAATTCATGATGTGGAAAGTATATGTATATAGAAATTTGGTTATTATTAAGTCATACATGTTTCTTGACTGTTATATGATATAGTATGAATTAGAAATGCTCTATCACCTGTATATACATGAAGAACATGGAAATGACATTACCTAATTTGATGATGCATAAATTGGTGGTTACATGAATGTAGATCATGCTTGATGACTGTGTTCATTCATGATTAAGGGTTATTACATGTGTTTACTTAGATAACATGATAAGGATATGTGTTTAAGGCTTATGACCAAATTAGTTGTTGGTGCTTGCATGTTTATTTTGAACATAAATATATGGTAAGTTATTTACCATGATATACAAACTTACTAAGCATTATATGCTTACTCTATTTTATTTTTCCTTGTTCTTTAGTAATTCAGAAGCTCGTCGGATTGGAAGCTTGGCGGACATCATTCACACAATCCATTGGCCTATTTAGGTATATATGGTAAATCAATTATGGTAATAATGGCAAGTAAAGGATGATTAGCCAATGTTGGCATGTAAATGTTTTGGTTACAACTAGCCATTGGAATGGCTTTCTATGAATATATTCTAATATGTATAAATGAAGCTATAACATTTAGTATATGCTTAAATGGTTGGTTAATAGATATCATGTTGGTATATTGATAATTTAAGCATATTTTGTAAAATATGCATATAAGTGAAATTGATAAGTTAAGTAAGTTTGCATATTTATTTACAAGAATAAGTAGATATGAAAATGTATAGTCACTTGAGGTGCCTAAAGGCACATTGGTTGGAAGTGGAAATATGACATGTTTAAAACATGATTTTGGTATGTTTAAGTGCCTTAATATGGTTAGGAAATGTATCTAAATGTTAATATATGTGGAAGACAAATTTGGGTGAGGAATAAGGCTAGGAAATAGCCTTATTTCGTCCACACGAGAAGAGTCACGGGTGTGTGTCTCAGCCATGTGTGACACACGGCCTAGCACATGGGCATGTGACCTAGCCGTGTGTCCCTTGCATCTTGAATTTTCAAAACAGAATACTTAAAATTGATCACACGACCTGGCACACGGGTGTGTGGCTTGGCCGTGTGACCCCTACACTTAAATAAAATGTAAAATAGAGAGTTACACAGGCTAGGGACACGGGTATGTGCCCTACTTCAATACCACATGGCCTGACCACATGGGCGTGTGTCCCTTGCACATAGGAAAAATTTTGAAATTTTGCAAAAAGGTTTTTGAGTCTCGATTTAGTCCCTACTTGTTTCTAATGTATGTTTTGAGCCTCAAGGGCTCATACAAGGGACGATATGATTAATTAATGATTTATATCTGATTTGAATGTAAGTGATATGAAATGTCTGAGTTTGATCTGTAAATTTTGGTAATGCTCTTAAACCCTGTTCCGGTGACAGATACGAGTTAAGGATGTTACATTTATTGGTATCAGAGCTATAGCTTTGTCAGCTTTCAGACTGAACGTAGCATAAGTAAAGTCTAGAAATACATGCTATTATATAACTTGTGATAGTGTGATATCTCTCGACTCTGATGAGAATTTTCTTACTAATAGATAGAGATGATTTCCAACCGAGCTAATTCTGATAATGTTGAAAGTGATACTCAAGTATCTGGTTAAAAAGGGTTGCTTATGATGAGTAGAGACTCATAAAGGTATGAATAAATGTTTCCAATAAACATGTTAACGATAAATGTCCTATTATACGTGTATATGTATGAAGGTTAAATTTTGAGGCTGTACGATCTCCACCCCCTCACCAGTACAATTGTATACAATGAAATTCACAAGAATTATATTGAATAAGTTTACAAGTGTGAAACTGAGGAGTTCAGTGGCTAAATGATCAATAATATAGTCAAAACTGAGAATGGGTTAGTGAGTAAAGACGGTATTAAAAGAGATATCAGATTTTTCTGAAGATTATTCTGGATATGTAATGTCACTGTTAAGGGAGAAATTATTCATGAATAGTTAATTTATTCAGTTATGGTATATACAGAATGGATTAACCAGAAATTTCTTTTGAATTAGTTCCTTTAGTGAACTAAATAAATGTGGGATCATTGATGATTTTAGTAGTCTGTAGAATAGTAATGAAATTGTAAAGATGTCTGAACACAGTTGTTATGATTGGGTATCTTACAATGATTTTCCCTGAGTATTCTTCATGTTCTGGTATTTTCAGAGGCAAATGTAAATGTTCAATTTCTGATGTGATGCTTATCATATAAAAAGGTTGGTTAATTAAAATATCAGGTGGAAACTATTGAAAGTCTGGATGATTCATGAGCAGTATTGCTCTATCCTTCTCTAGTTTTTAAAAATTATTATGATTGATAGAAGACTTGATGACAAGATTTATGTGATACCATTGGTCGAAGGTAATTACATTTATTACTGTTATAAATTATGACTTGATCATGCGAGATTGGTGATATGAATTTCAGATTATAGAAATTGTATTATGGCACTGATTGTTATTGGGACTACTTTTAGTTCTCTTCTTCTATTCGGAGAATACTACTAATGTTGAAATATTGTTCCATTTATACTATTGAAATGTCAGTCCTATTATAGTGCTATGATTTTAAATCTATCTGATAATTGTGGCTTCGAAATCATTCAAAGCTTCGATGTTCATAATTGAAATAGCTACAGTGATGACATGATTATTACAGAAAGATGAAAGATTTGAATGGACCAATAATTGTCAATAAGGTTTTGACCAGTTGGAAGCTCTGTTGATTGAAACATCAGTTCTGGATCAGCTTGAATCGGGTTAGGAATTTGTGATTTATAGTGATGCATCATTAAATGGGTTAGATTGTGTTTTGATGTAGTGAGGCAAAGCAATAGCTTATGTTTCCATACAGTTAAAACCACATGAAAAGAATTACCGGATACTTGAATTAGAATTTGCAACTATTGTATTTGTGCTAAAAACTGGCGACGTTATCTGCTTGGTGAAAAATACCATATATTTACTGATCATAAAAGTTTAAATTATCTGAAGTTGCAAAAAGATTTGAAATTGAGACAGTGTGGATGGCTTGAACTACTGAAAGATTATGATTTAGTAATTGACTATCATCCGAGAAAAACAGAGGTAATTGTGGATACTTTAAACAATAAGTCTCTGTTTACCTTGTAAGTGATGAATATCTGATTACCATTGTCTGATAATGGTTCAATTTTAGCTGAGTATAGAGCTAAACCGATATTTCTACAACATATCAGTGAAACTCAGAAAAGTGATAATGAGTTATAAATTAAACGAGTACAGTGCGAATTAATTTCTGATTCAGAATTTCAAAATAGATCTGATAATTTTTTATTATTCAAAGACAGAGTCTGTGTACAAAAGAATTTGGAGCTTATACAGAAACTTTTACACGAATGATTACAGTGGTACTATGTTTGTTTATCTAGGGAAAAATAAAAGGTATAATGATTCGAAAAGGATATGTTGATAGCCCGAAATGAAATGTGATATTTCTAAATTTCTATTTAAATGTTTCATATGTTAGTAAGTTAAAGTTGAGCATCAAGTATTGATGTTTTTGAAACTGTTACAGCTAGTGATAATATTGAAACAGAAATGGGATAAAGTTACTGTGGATTCTGTATAGGAATTACCCTTGTGTATGAAAAAGAAAGGTACTATTTGGATAATCGTTGATTATTTGATGAAGTCTGCACATTCTATCTTGGTATGGGAGGATTCCTCACTTAATAGATTGTTTGAATTATATGTTTTTGAGATTGTCAGATTACATGATGTGCCAGTATCTATTATTTCTGATTAAGATTTACTATTTACATTCCAATTTTGGAACAAATTATAAGAAGCTCTGAATACGCAGTTATATTTTAGTACCGCATTTCATTCTTAGATGAATGGTTAATCTGAATTTGTGAATTGGATTATGCTGTATTTTAGAATTTGAAGGCAATTAGAAAAGAAATAATTGTTGTTTGTTGAATTTGTGCATATTAATAAATTTTAAATCAAGTATTAAGATAGTACCGCATGAAACTCTGTATGATCATGAATACAAAACTTCATAGTATTGGACTGAGATTAGTAAGAAAAAGAAATACATGGAATTGATCTGATTCATGAAATTGAAGATAAAGTGAAAGTGTGTAACACCCCTTACCCGTGTCCGACACCGGGATAGGGTTCGAGGCATTATTGGATTTAAACATAAGCAAACGTACATTTCCGAGGCATAAAATTTCTTTCAATTTAAAATCATTCATACACAAGCATACCATCCCTTATACAGGCCCATGAGGCCCAAAACATACATTAGGAGCAATTCGGGACTAAACTAAGAACTTGGAAACATTTGGAAGACTTAGAAAAATTTTCATGAAAACAGGGTGACACACCCATATGGGTAGGCCGTGTGGTCACACATGCCCGTGTGGCTTGGGACACACCTGTGTCCTCAGCTTGTGTAACTCTCTATTTATGACGTTATGTGCAAAATGAGATCACACGGCCAAGACACACGCCCATGAGGGCTGACTGTGTGTCGTACATGATCTAGACACACGCCCATGTGTTTACCCATGTGGACAAATACAAGGCTATTTTCCAAGCCATTTTGCCACCCTCACTTACACACATTTACACAACATCACATGGCACAATATTAAGCATATAAATGCATTTAAACCAACCAAAAACAAACAATAGCATGTCATTCACATACCCATATCCATCTTGCTAATAGCTTCATACTACCAATTCAATCATACTAAATTCATATTCATGGTCAAAATATACCATATAAATACCATGATATACATACTCTTAGCATTATACTTTACCAAATCCAAACATACCAAATCACATTCAATAATAAGACTATCTAGCCACATTCAACCATTAGGTTTTTAGGCCATAAACTGCTCATAAAAAAACTGTCCACTTGGGTCAGTCACTAAATTATTTATATCTCGAGCTACAGAATTCAAAATTAAGACTCGCTTGATTTTTCAAAAACTAGACTCAAATATCTTCCTACCATAAAATTTTCAGAATTTATGGTTTAGCCAATAAGTACAGTTAATTCTTTCAAATTCATCCATGTTCTGCTGTTTGACAATTTCAACCTTTCTTCACTAAAAATTAATTATCTCTTGGTATAGGATTCAGAGGATGTTCCCATTTTTTTCTATTGAAAATAGACTCATTAATAATTTAAACATGTAAATTTTAACCCAAAGTATTTTTATACAATTTTTAATGATTTTCCAAAATTAGAATAGGGGAACCCAAAATCATTCTGACCTTGTCTCACAAAAATTCAAGTATCTCATAAAATGAAATTCTTTTGCTTACACCGTTTATTCTATATAAAACCAGACTCAATAGGATTTAATTTCATATTTTATTCAACCTCTAATTCAATTTCCACAATTTTTGGTGATTTTTCAATGTTATACTACTGTTGTTGTCCAAAACTATTTTAATGCTAATTTTACTCTTTCATGATTTCTTTGTATTAACTTTCATTTAGTCATACATAACGCCAAAGCATATCCATAACTATTCATTCCAATAGCTAGTAATTATTAAATATTTACATGCCATTCATTGGCCAATATAAGCCAATTTACATGGCTACACATTACATCAAACCTTTAACCATCACAAGCTAATATATTTAGCCAAATCATAATGACTCATATACTAAATGACTAAGTCCCTATAAATGCCATAAACTTAAGAGGTTTGTATTCACTTTTACCCGACATGATAGCTTGATAGTGTGATAACATCTCCAGTGATCTCCAACTCGAGCTAGCATACAACCCTAAAAGATATGGGAGAGGAAGGGGAGTAAGCTACAAAGCTTAGTAAGTTCGTATGCAAATAATAAGCAACAATAGTCATACATCTGACATACAAAAAACATAACATAACACAACATAAACGTCATTAAATCTTCATAGGCAAAATTTACTCAATCATAATCTTACCGGAATTTATCACTTAGCATTCTCACTTATGAATATCACATACACACCTGTATCATATCATCACACTAACATATATTTTCACATTTTTGTTATTTACCTGTTGAACACATCGAAATATTAGCAAATACACAGAAGTTTTGCACATAAGTACCACACATATGTGGCCAAATCTACCTCTTATCACATTTCACATATATGCTCATTCTCGAGCTAGTCACGGGTCTACTCACACAAGCTGGCGGTCAGAACGTAACTACCCAGTGCTGCTCACACAAGCTGACAGATATCCGCAACACATGCTGGAGTATCTAGCCATTAGTAGGATGTACAAGACCAGCACCCGGAATCACACAATCACATAATCACACATAGGGTCCTAGTGACATGTCACTCGTATCCTATTCTATTCCTAATGTTCAACCGGGATTTTTTCTCACTTATCACTTATCGAACTTTATCAAATACATTTGTTAGATCATTTACACAATTCATACAATATATAATCATATAAACATAAATTAATGATGCATTATTTACATAGAAACTTACCATGATACCAAAAATGGTGAATAGGACCTAACTATCAAATACTTGTTTTTCCCTCGTTCTAGGCTCGAATCTCGTTTTTCTTGGTCTATAATATCATATTTAGCTTATTTATTAGTCATATTATTCAATGTGACCCAAAAATCATATTATGGCAAAATTACGTTTTTGCCTCTAATGTTTGACATATTTACATTTTTGCCCCTAAGCTTGAAAAATGAAATTTATTCAATTTCTTTAACATACAAACCTAGACGAACCATTTTCATAACTATAAGAGCCCACAATTTTCATTAAAACACATTTTTACTACATATTTTATAACTTTTATGAATTAGTCCTTTTTTACATTTTCACCGAAAATCAGTTAGTGAAAGTCGTTTCTCTAACCATAAACATGCATATTCCACCATTAATCATAAAAATACACAAATTTCTAACATGGTTCAAACCCTAGACCTTCATCATATCTCAAATAAGTGATAGAAATAGATAGATTGAGTGATGACTTCAAAAACATAAAAATCATTAAAAACAGGGTTAGAACAGACTTACTATGGAGCTTGGAAGCTTGAAAAATGAACGGACTTACTATAGAGCTTGGAAGCTTGAAAAACCCTAGCCATGGTTTCTTCATGAAAATTTTGGCCATAACTTGAAGATGGACAAAAATTGGCTTTAATTTTGGCTTTTTAGTTATTTTAATTACTGAATAACCAAAATGCCCCTAACTTAAAAATATTCTATTTCACCTATTTCATGTCTATTTTTGTCCAAAAATTTAATCAATGGTCCAATTACCATCTAAGGACCTCCAATTTAAAATTTCATTGCAATTGACACCCATAACTTCTAGAACTCAAGTCTTGCACTTTTTACAATTTAGTCCTTTTGACTAAATTGAGTGCCCAAACATCAAAATTTTTGAATGAGATTTTCATGAAATCATTTCATGAAATTTTAGACCATAAAAATATAATAAAAATAAATTTTTCCTCGTCGAATTTGTGGTCCCAAAACCACTGTTCCGACTAGGCCCAAAATCAGGCTGTTACAAAGTGATTTGAGATAGTTTTAAGAAAGTTTCTGATTGTCAGAGGTCTTGTACGGATCTTAGATAAAAATAAATAGAGATCTGAGTTAGTGACAAAGTATTCTTGAAAATTTTGCCATGGAAGAAGTTCTCTGGTTTGGCTATAAAGACAAATTAAGTCTGCAATTTCTCGGGACATATGAGATCATTGAAAATAATCAGACTTGTTGTGTACTAATTGACATTATTGCTAGAGCTAGACAGAATCCATAATGCTATGCATACGTATATGTTACAATGATATTGACTAGGTCAGTCACAAGTTAATTCTCTAATAGATATTGGAATTCAACTTGACATGACTCATAGTGAGGAACTGATTAACATGTGAGATGGAAGAAATAATGAGAAAGTAATGTCTAAACCTCTTTATTGGTTAGATTTTCGAGAACAAAAATTCTTAAGGAGGAGAATTATAATAGTCCATTTTTTCTAGAAATCGGAACAGTGGTTTCGGGACCACAAATCTAATTCAAGAAGGGAAATTTTCTTAATATTATTCTATGATCTATAGCATGATAATAATGGCATATGAAAATTTCACAAAGAAATTTTACCGATTACATGTTTATTTTGATAAAGGACTAAATTGCACAAAGTGCAAAAGTAGAGTTCTAATAGCTAAAGGGATTAAATAGCTATAGAACTTTAAAGTAGAGGTCTTTGTATGGTAATAAGACCGTTAAAGAAAAGTTAGTAGATATTTTTGATGATTCATCCATGGAAAATTAATTAAAGAAAAGGACAAATTTGGAAAGATGAAAAATAAAGATGATAAATAATAAAATAAAGAAATATCATCATTTTATCATCATCTTTCCCAAATAAAATATGGAAACCCTAGATATAGAGAATGAAAGAAAGAGAAAACTTATTTGGCCAAAATAGATTTGAATAGACTAAATTTGGAGTTAGAATAATGAAAAGAAGAAAATGTCGGATTAGTAGATTTTACATACATGAACATTTGTCATGGTAAATTCGTGTAACTAAATTGTGTATATTTATATGTTTGAATTAAATGTTGTGTATGTAAAAGGTATAAATATTATATATATGACATTGAAAACATATCCGACAAAACCCGATAAATGATAAATGATAAAAATGTTACTTTATGCTTGAAATGATAGTGGAATGTGTTTATTTGAATTATATAAATATTGAAAATGTATGAAATAATCACATGCCTGATAATGCTTGAAAAATGTTAAATCCCATTTGAATAAATGAAAGTTGATGGATACGTGATTTTCCCATAATGAATATAGTTCTGCATATGTTGCATACAGGATTTAGCTCAGATGAGTAATCCTAACATCTTTATCGGTAGTGATTTTGCATGTGTTGCACACCACCGCAATTCTGTATGAGCGTCTTGTTACATGACTCGATCGATTGTGATCCAGCATATAATACGGACATAAACGCCTAAGTGTCCTGATAAACTCTATGAGCTTCCTGAGTAAAACTCATATTAGTTCCCTGATTAGCTCAGATAAGTGTCATGTTGCATGGTTACATGGCTCATCTGAGCATCCTAATATGTGGCTCGAGAGTATGCTCTCTGGTTATGTGCCCTTATGGGTACCCCTGAATATGAATTGACGGTTTCTGATTTGTACACTTCGAGTATACTACATGTGTATCCATTGATGTTTTCAATGATTCAACAGGAAAAATCCTAACATGATAAAATATGAACACAAAACGAATTATTACATGTATCTACCTGAAATACATGAAAATGATGATACATGATATATGGAAGTATGAAATGGTGATATATGAACATGGAACTTGTTTGATGAATATGTTCATCTAAGATTATAGATTTGTGCACTTCAAGTGTATTTTCCTAGGTTTGCATTGATATCTTAATTGATTTAATGATCAAATTCCTGACATGAAATAATCCGAACTTGAGGTGAAATGTTATGGAAATGTACTTGAAATACATGAGTGCAATTTGTATATGTTATTTGAATTCATGATGTGAAAAGTATATGTATATGGAAATTTGGTTATTATTAAGCCATACATGTTTCTTGACAGTTATATGAGATAGTATGAATTAGCAATGCACTATCACCTGCATATACATGAAATACATAGAAATGACATTACCCGATTTAATGATGCATAAATTGGTGGTTACATGAATGTAAATCATGCTTGATGACTGTGTTCAGTCATGATTAAGGGCTATTATACGTGTTTACTTTGCTAACACGATGAGGATATGTGTTTAGGACTTGTGACCAAATCAGTTTTTGGTGCTTGCATGTTTATTTTGAACATAAATATATGGTAAGTTATTTACCATGTTATACGAACTTACTAAGCATTATATGCTTACTCTATTTTATTTTTTCCTGTTCTTTAGTAATTCAAAAGCTCATTGGATTAGAAGGTTGGCAGAGATCACTCATACTATCCATTGCCCTATTTAGGTATATATGGTAAATCAATTATGGTTATAATGGCATGTATAGGATGATTAGCCAATGTTGGCATGTAAATGTTTTGGTTACAACTAGCCATTGGAATGACTTGTGATGAATATATTCTAATATGTATAAATGAAGCTATAACATGTTGTTATATGCTTAAATGGTTGGCTAATAGATATCATGTTGGTATATTGATAATTTAAGCATATTTGGTAAAATATGCATATAAGTGAAATTGATAAATTAAGTAATTTTGTATATTTATTTATAAGAATAAGTAGATATAAAAATGTATAGTCACTTGAGGTGCCTAAAGGCACATTGGTTGAAAGTGGAAATATGACATGTTTAAGACATGATTTTGGTATGTTTAAGTGCCTTAATATGGTTGGGAAATATATCTAAGTGTTAATGTAGGTGGAAGACAAGTTTGGGTGAGAAATAAGGCTAGGAAATGGCCTTATTTCGTCCACACGAGCAGAGACACGGGCATGTGTCTCAGCCATGTGTGACACATGGCTTACCATATGGGCATGTGACCTAGCCGTGTGTGACACACGGCTTACCACATGGGCATGTGACCTAGCCGTGTGTCCCCTACATCTTGAATTTTCAAAATAGAATTATAATAGCCCGTTTTTGGGTCAATTAGAAAAGTGGTTTCGGGACCACAAATCCAAAATCAAAATAATTATTTTATTATTTTATTAAAGTTTACAGCATGATAGAATTATTGTGTGAAAGTTTCGTAAAAAAATTTTACTGTTTGAGTGTTTAATTTGATAAAAAGGACTAAACCGCGTAAAGCGTAAAAGTTGAATTCTATAAGTTAAAGGTATTAAATGGTTATGAAATTAAATAGTGGGAGACCTTAAGTGGTAATTATCCCATAAATGTTGATAGTGGAATTTTGTGGCTTGGTATTGTTGAAATTTATGATGTTATTAAAGGTTAGTTTTGTAAATTGGTTAATAAAGATTAAATATATAAAACTGAAGCCATTATTTTGTATGCATCATCTTCTTCAACCGATATTAACCTAGAAAAGCCATGGATACATTCGACCAATCTTGTGAGCTAAATTAGAAGGAAGAGGAAAGCTATTGCATGTTAATTTTGAGCTCAATTAAGAGCTGGTTCCTTAAGAAATTCGGTGGCAGCAAGAAGAGGAAAGATATCGTTCAAGGGTAGGCTCGACTGCTGCTCAGTAAGTTCTTCAAAGGAAACTGTAAAATTTTTATGTTTAAAATATATTTATTACATGCAAGTAATGTTTGGCTATAAGGACTGTTAAGCAGAGTTTAGTAGCTTAAAATACATGTTATTTTTACCAAAATACTGCAATTAGAAGTGAAAAAAATTTTGATGAATAAATGCATAAGTTGCTGTTGAAATATGTTGCATGAATGTTTATTGCTTCAGCATGTAGTTGTTGTATTGAAAGTGTAATAAATTTTGGTGTAATTGGTTTGCTACTGTTGTAAACAAGGAAAAATATTAGTTGTTAAATGTTAACCTTGTCTCTGTCTGAAAGAGATATTTGCGATCCGACTGCTGGAAATTTCAGCATTTAATTGCTCTTATTTAAGCTGATTAAAACATGCTGTAAATGCAACATTTGTATATGCTATTCGTTTTGGGTTGTCCGTTTTGGGCTAATAACATTGTCCGAATGTGATGCTGTTATGCTGATTTAGTGGCTTGCATTGTTGATGATTTTACAATGTCTGAAACAGAATATATATTAAGTATGATTTTACAAATTAAATGCCCTGTACAATTGATAAGTTGTTGTATTAAAAATGTCTTCATTTACGTTCGATTTAAATGCTTAATGTGTTGCTATAAAGTGCTGATTTGTTATCTAAAAAATTGTGTTCACTTACGTTAATTTTAGATGTTTAATGTGCTGTTGTAAAGGGCTGATTTGTTGTCTTGAAAATGTGTTCATTTACGTCCATTTTAAATGCTTAATGTACTTTCCAAAAATTTATGTTTAATGTTACTTCCAAGTTGACAATTGAAGTTAAAGAAATAAATATATTTCATTTTGTGGAAGGGAAAATAAGTGCCCAAAAATCATATTTTGATGTCATGAAGAAATGCGATTATATTGTTTTGTGAATTGTTAAATTTAATGATTTATTGTTTGGTAAAAATATTGCTTAATCAAAGATTATTGAGGTACATGAATGAAGTTTCTTTAATGCTGGCCGAAGTTAGTCAATGGATTGATTAAAGTTGTATGTATTAGTAAATGAAGGTTGAAGAATAATTAGGCCGTCCCAATGCACTATTTTTGTGAAATAAATGTGTCTATAGTTTTATATTAACAATGCATTAGGGTTGTTAATGTACTATCTGAACAGGACAAGTATTTCAGAGTTTAAAGATCTCATAATCTTGTAAGGAAATTAATTAAAATTTATGGTAGTATTAATATATGGTTATCAAATTATAAGACAAATTATGTATGAGTGTCGTGTGTATGAAATACTATAATTATTTATTTCGTGATTATCGTTTTTTGTATTATAGAATAAAATGCTTTGTTATTAAGAGTTTGATTATGTTTAATTACGAACTAGTTGATTGAGACAAGTGTATGAGAATTATTGGAAATAAAATGATTGAAATTGCATAATGTTAATGTGAAATGCTTTATAAATAAGGGGTGATTGAATAGGTAGGAAATTGAAGATAAAGGGAAATTGGATGCATCCATTCCTTCTAAGCTCTAATTCTGATATGGCAATAAGGTAGAAACCCTTGACTGTGTCCTCCTTCCATTTTAAAACTTCGTTAAGTCTATGATAATGCTTTGATCCATTCGGTTCATGCTTAGAATTTGAATGGTGAATGGTACATCAAAGTCTAACAAGCACATTTTGGGGGGGGATTCGAAGTTAACTTACATGCTATTCGGGTTGTACTGCATGAGGGAGTTAAAGTGGAACTTAATATAGTTTATTGCTAATTAATATGCTGCTGTTATATTGCATATCATTGGTTGTCCAAATTAGGACAAATTTGTAATATCCCGAATTAGGGCCTAATCAGAATAGTGGTTTCATGACCACAAATTCGAGATAGAAATAGTTATTTTATAATTATTTTGAGGTTTATGATATGATTGCATGATTGTGTGAAAATTTCGTGAAGAAATTCTATGCATAAAGTGCTTAATTTTAAATTAGGGACTAAATCGAATAAGTTGCAAAACTTGCATTCTAGAAGCTTTTAGTATGAAATTGCTTTGGAAAATTAATTAGGAGGTCTTAAATAGCAATTTGACCAATTTCTAAAATTTTGGACAAAAAAATGGACATACATAGGTAGAAATAACCAAAGTTTTTAATGAAGGGTATTTTAGTCATTTGGTAATTAAAAGATTAAAAAAGGGGAAAAGATGGCAACATATGTCCATCTTCTTAATTAGGATGAAATTTCAAGGGTTCTCCATAGCTAGGGTTTGTTTCAAGCTTCCAAGCTCCATAGTAAGTGATTCCAAGCCCCGTTTTTAATATTCTTTACTTTTTTAGAGTCCCGGTAACTTGATTAAGCTTATTCTAGCAATAATTTAATCTAGGGTTCATATTTGGAAAAATACTCATAGGTGAAAAGTATTTATTTTGATGTTTTATGATAGAATATGAGGTTTTAAATTATGCTAAACAGCTTGTGCTACTCGGTTTTAAGTAAAAACGAGTAAAACAGCTTAATCGGTAAAAATACCTATTGTTCATAAGTACATGTTAGAGTGGGAATTTGATGTTCCTGTTGGTAAATAAATGTTCAGCATGTCTTAAAACATAAGAATTAGGGAAAAATTTTAATTTCCGAGCTTTGGGGCAAAAGTGTAAATATGCAAAAGTTTAGGGGCAAAATCATAATTTTACTAAAGTTATAGTTAAGGACTAATTTGATAAATGTGAGTATTAAATAAGCTAAATGTGTTATTTTAGATCAAGAAAGATGTGGAATCGACCTTGATCGAGGAAAAGACAAGATTGTGGACTAAATTGCAAAATTTCTATATTTTGTACCGAGGTAAGTTCATGTGTAAATGTGGTAACTTAATTGTTATTTTAAGTAATTCAATGTCATTTATATGATATGATGTTTATTATCATGAAATATTATGCTTTGTGAATTATTATTATTTGATAAATATGAAATGCTATCAAGTATTAGTCCCGACTTTCTAAGGAAGGCGACAAAAATTGTGTGATTGAGGAAAATCCCATTTGAACCTTGGGAATAGATTAGGGTACAAGTAACGTGTCACTAGGATGGTTGAGTTCCAAACTCGTTGAGTTGAGTCCGAGTTCGTGAGATGCAACTAGGCATCCGAGCTCGTTGAGTTGAGTCCGAGTTCACTTATGGATGCGAATGCCCGAGCTTGTGGAGTTGAGTCCGAGTTTGCTTATGGGCAGGTTACATGGTAGCTTGGCTACATAAATTTCGTAGGCTTTTGAGTTGGTCTAGCTACGAATATGACACTTATGTATATACAATCCGTGTATCCGAATTATATTCTAATGTGTCCAACGGGTGAATTTTAAGCAAATAAGGAGAATACCTAGAACGAAAGTGACATGGTGGTAAGTGTGGTGAAAGAGGAAATTGGATAGGTATGAGCTTAAACCTCGGTTCGAGAACTTGGTAAGACAAGATTGTGGTAAGATAGCAAGTATACTTGTAACATGAATGTCTTAGTGATATTTATGCAATTGATGTTAATGCTGAATGGCATGATTATGTTACTTGTTATTTGCATGTGAATTTACTAAGCATTTATGCTTACTCCCTTCTTTTCATTCATTGTAGTTTTGACAAGCCAGCTGGGAAATCGAGAAAGGTCGAAGGATCGCTCACACTATCCAGGGACCAATTTGGTATAATGGTTTGTGTATTTCGAGTATGGCATATATAGCATTATGATCATTTTGTGTATATGATCTTATGATATGATTATTAAGTGATTAGGAAATGCTTGGTAATGATTAGCCATTAGAATGGCAGATCAAGATCATATTTGATGTTATGTATGTTTAATGTGCCACTTAATCTATGGAAGTTCACAAAATGGAGAAATTTGTTATAAAACAGTATCATACAGCAGCAATAATGTGAGTTTGAAAAATCACTAAAAATAGTATAGACAAAATTAGATGGTGAATAAAACATGAAATTGAAGCTTATTGTATCTATTTTTATATAGAAGAAACAAAACAGGTAACAGAGTTGTATTTTATAAGATATTTGAGTTTTGCTGGAACAGGGTCAGAGCCATTTCTGAATCCCCTATTCTAACTTTAGAAATTCACCAAAAATTTTACAAAAATAATTAGGAGTCATTCTATATATTTACAGATTACTTATTGAGTCTAATTTTAAGGAAAATAAACGGTATCGTCATCTGAAGTCTGTACAAAGAGAAAAATGATTTGTAGTGAACAGAGGTCAAAGTAGTCGAACACTGAAACAGGGGAAACTTTAACTAATAAACTGTACTAATTGGCCTGATCAAAAATTCTAGAAAAACAATTAGTAAATATATATATGAGTCTAGTTTTAGGGAAAAATTATGGATCTTAATTTTGAGTTTCATAACTCAAGATATGATTTTTTTAGCGACCATGACGCAGATGGACAGTTTATTACGAATGCTGAAATAAATGGTTTAAAATTGTTTAAGTGATAAATTAAGTTTGCTAACTCCTCAAACTCAACTCCGACGACAGTCTCGGGTAAGGGAGCATTACAAAATTCATGGTGTTGAGCTAATTAAAATGTTGTTGATATAATGTGAATCATTGACTATCCAAATTAGGGAATAATTATGGTATTACTTAATTGAAATATAAATTGTAACACCCCTAGCCCATCTCCGTCACTGAATTAGGGCACTTAATTTCACATGACCGATCAATTACAAGACACAAACATTCATTCAATTTTAAAACTTTCTTATTCATATCCTGAACATTCCTATTATGGGACTACGAGGCCCAAAACATACTTTGGGTGTGGGTCGAAACTAACCGAAAATTTTCGAATACTTAGAAAATTTTTACTCAAAACAGGGTACACGCCCCTGTGATACAGGGACACGCCCGTGTGGGTAGGCCGTGTGGTTGCACATGCCCATGTCCTTAGTCCATGTGGATTTATTTTTCATTTCAAACCTACAGGAGTTTTCACACTGGCCGTGTCCTTCACACGGTCGATACACCTGCCCGTGTCTCTACTCATGTGCAAAAACCTAGACATTCTGTTTATGACATCAGCAAGCAATTTAGGTCACACGGCCAAGGCACAGGCTCGTGTGTTAGCCGTGTGACGTACTCAATTTTTTGCAAATTACATGCAGGGGACACATGGCCAGTATACATGCCCATGGGGCGGACCGTGTGTCATGCACGGCCTAGACACACGCCCGTGTGTCTACCCATGTGGACAAATATAAGGCTATTTACGAAGCATTTTGCCACCCTGAAACACAAGCAAACATATACCAATCTTGCCAATACACAACATGGCCTAAATACTCATCTAAACATCCCTAACATAACATCCATACATACACATCACACCACATTTCACATAAATGTGCAAGCTTGCACTTCGATGAATTTCATCACATTGATTAAATATAACTTAATCATTATGGACTCATTTCCAATGGCCAAATACAAAACAACTACCAATAATATTAAACCAACATTTTTGGCCAAAATGACTATGACATATAACCAAAAAATAGACCACCTATACATGCCATAATTTCAAAGTTAAAAATCAAAATACCAAAATGATTGTTGATAGTGTGGATGGATTCCTGTTGATCACCGAACCTCGAGCTAGCTTGATGTACCTATATGGGAAGAGAAAGGAAAAGGGGGTAAGCTACATAACTTAGTAAGTCTATATGCAAATAATAGGCATCTAATTCTATTAATACATAATTAGCATGAATAAATTCATATAACCACATTTGAGAGTGTATAATCATCACTTACTCACATAGCCTTACCAAATGATTTATCACACACATTGAGCACATAGCACATATATTATTCACTTAAAGCTGCACATACATCATCTCAACATATGGTCATTTTCACTTTCTATCACACTTTATCATATCATTTCGCTACCCGTTGAACCATATGGAATTCTAAAGGATACACGGAAAAGTTACACAAAGGTGCCACACATTATTTGTAGCCGAAGCTACCAATGATATGTAGCTGAAGCTACCACTTATCACATTTCACTTAGATGCTCACTATCAAGCTATTCATGGGCCTACTCACACAAGCTAGCGATCGAGTCTAAGCTACTCAGTGCTGCTCATACAAGCTGACAGGTATCCGCAACAAATGCAGGATTACCTAGCCACTGGTATTTGAACTAGACCAGCACCCGGAATCACATTTTACACTGATGCACATATACGATGGGTTTGCTAGTGACATGTCACTCATATCCTAGTCGATTCTTAAGGTTCAATCGGGGTTCTCACACTTATCGATTTCTATCAATATACACATTGGGTAGTTTATTACAATGTTACAAATATTGAAAATAAATAATCATAGTTCAATATAACACGTTATTCACATATAAACTTACCTCGGTACAAAATGCAAAACTTTACGATTTAGTTCGAAACCTTGCCTTTCCCTCGATCAAGGTCGATTTCCCGTTTTTCTTGATCTACAATACCAAATTTAACTCATTTAATAAATACATTACTCAATTTAGGACAGAATCATCCTATGGTAAAATTTACCATTTTACCCCTAACTTTGTCAATTTTTACACTTTAGTCCCTAGGCTCGTAAAATGAAATGTATCCATTTATCTCAATACCAAGCCTAGCCGACTCAATTTCTCTCTTATAGCAGCCCACATTTTACACTATTTCACATTTTATGCTCAAGTTTTACAACTTTTACAATTTGGTCATTTTATGAAATTTCATGAAAAATCACCTAATAAAAATTATTTATTACACATCAAACTCTCATTTTCTACCATTAAACATCAAAATACTTTCATGTCACACATGGGTAAAATTTTAAACATGAACCCTAGCTTAAAATAATGGTAGAAATAGATAGTTCAAGCTTCAAGGACTTCAAAAATGCAAAGAAAATTAAAAACGAGACTTAAATGCACTTACTTTGAGCTTGAAAAAGAATGAAACCCTAGCTATGGTGTTCCTTGCAATTTTTGGCCTCTTTAGGAAGAAGATGGACACATTTTTTACTTTCTTTTCCCATTTTATTTCTTTTAATACCCAAATGACCAAAATGCCCTTAAGGCCCTTCCTTGAGATTTTTGCCCTTGCATGCCCATTTTTGTGCATTTTGACATATAATGTAACGTCCCTTACTTGTATTTGACGCTGGGACAAGGTACGAGGTGTTACCGGACGATAACACAACCAACCGTACATTATCGAGCCATAAACTTCACTCCAATTTAAAACTTTTCAACTTCCACTTTAAAGTTCCTTATATGGGCCTACGAGGCCCAACACATACACTGATAACGATTTGAGACTAAACCGAGAACTTTTGAAAACTTTTGAGACACAATTAAAATTTTCCTATTTTGGAGAGTCACACGCCCATGCGAGCAGGCCGTGTAGTCTCACACGCCCGTGTGGCTCAGGACACGCCCATGTCCTCCACCCGTGTAACTCTCTATTTATGACGTCATCAAACATTTAGGGGCATATGGTCAAGTCACATGCTCGTGTGCTAGGTTGTGTCCTCCACACGGCCGTGCCTCTGCCCGTGTGGCCAACACCTAGGCTATTTTCCAAGCCCTTTTTGTGGTCTCAACTTTTCACACTCATTTACATTCCATAGACACATATCATACCCTTGATTATTCCTGATTTAATCATCAAACACATGTATAAATTAGGCTTACATACCCATAACCATTATAAGCCACATCTCATGGCTATATATATAATGAAGTAATATCAGCTAATACATTTAGCCAATTCACAATAATACATGTTACCAATAATTAAATCTCTATACATGCCACTCACTTGTAAACTACTAAGAATTGGCATTACTCAAACTTGTCAAATTGATAGTGTGATGCTGCCTCCGACGATCTCTAATCTTGAGCTAACCTGACAATACTAAGAGAAAAAGAAAGAAGGGTGTAAGCTTTACAACTTTGTAAGTCAACACGTAATAATAAGTGATTTAACTAATAATATGTTTCCATTCTTAATAAGTATTCTTACGATAATGAGATCATAATTTCACATGATTTCACCTTTTTGCCCACATTCACGTTAAGCTATCTTCCTAAGTCACCATCGCTAAATTAATTATATCTAGAGCTACAGAACTCCAAATTTAGATCCGCTAATTTTATTTAAAACTAGACTCATATACCTTCTTACCATAAAATATTCAGAATTTTTGGTTTAGCCAATCAATACAGTTTATTCATTAAATATTCCCCGATTTTGCTGTTTGACAGCTCTAACTCCCCTTCACTAAAAATCAAATTTCTCATTATATAAATTTTGGATAACCTTCCCGTTTGTTGCTCTTGAAATTATACTCAAGAAGGATTCTAAGAATATAAATTACATACCATAACCATTTTTATAAAGTTTTTAGTGATTTTCCAAAATTGGGACCGGGGATTTCCGAAACCATTCAGACCCTGCCTCACCAAAATTTAAATATCTCATAATATAAAATTAATTTACTTACATCGTTTCTTTTATGTGAAAATATACTCAATGAGCTTTAATTTCATATATCATTCAACATCTAATTCAATTTCTACTATTTATGGTGATTTTTTTAAAATCACGTAACTGCTATTTTTTCAAACTATTTTACTGAAAATTTTACTCTCCCATGTTTTCTTCATATTACTTTCATATATGCACACATAACACCAAAACATGTTCAATACTAGCCATTCAAATGAATAATCATCACCAATATTTATGAGTATTCATAGTAGTGCTTACACCATATCAGCCTTACCACAATTTCAATCACATATCGTGCACATTGCTCACATTACACCATTGCTCTCATATACATTTGCCCAAATATACAACTGTGCTTATACATCACATAATCACATAAACATCACTTAGTAAATGTTCCCGTTGAACCCTTCGGAACCATATTTCATTCTCAGTGGTTTCAGCACATAGCTCCACCCTTACATAAACTCGGTTCTCGTGTACACATGGTGAACACTCAATATCACCCATGTGACCTAGCCATTTAATTTCGTAGCTCTCGTGTCTACATGGTGTCCAACACTCGGATCCACACATGCAACCAAGCTACATGTAACACAGCTCTTGTGTCTTGTAACACCCCAAACCAGGCCTAGATGTTAGGCCCGAGTCTAGCGGTGTCACATTGGAGTGCCTTTTTGAAAACCATTTTTCTTATTGATAAAACCCGTTAGAAAGTGACAGCCTCTTCGTTATAATCTCAATCATCTTTTTCATTTGTTAACCAATTTAAAATGTTATTACTTTTAAAACATGGTTTGTTGCGAAAGCTTAAAAACCTGGGTTGCGGAAACGTAATGTTTTGAAAACCGTTAATAATTTGGAAAACCGTGTCTTACTTCTAGCAGGTATAAATTGTGATAAATAAAAACCTAAATTAAAACTAGAAATTTAGAGAAATGTCTTATTACATCAAAAACCCAAATTTAAGTTATTGAAAAATAAATAGTCAATGTAACGCAGTTGCAGTTGTGTGGCCACCCTCGAGTTCCTTGCAGCACCGATCCACCTAACGTTGGGGATTACCTACACAGTTAAAAGCGGGGTGAGTTTACGAAAACTCAGTGTGTAATCCCCTAATATGAAAATAGTCAGTCAGACAAATAAAATACAGAAGCAGTTTAGGCCTAAGCCCATTATAGCAGACAATATCAGATGGGCCTTAGCCCGTTACAGTAGCAGAACCAAAAGCAGAACATATGTGGGCCTAAGCCCAAAACAAAAACAGAATCAGAATGCAGTATGTATGATGCATGATGCATGTTGTCCCATCCAACCCTGCACTTGCCCCCGTCGAACCCTGCACTTACTGTGGGGATAAAATCGACCCACCCAACCAACACACTAAGAGTTAGCACCGATTGCAGCACTAACTAGAATCGTAACAAGGCTGCCAGATAACAAAATCGCAGCATAATTGCCAGTAAAATAAGTGGCTTAAAGCCATCAATAGCGGCACAGAGCCTACAGTAATGGCACGAGCTTTCGGTAAAATGAACGGCACTAAGCCATCAATAATATGCGTGGCACAAAGCCATTGGTAAAATCAATGGCACTAAGCCATCACTAATATGCATGGCACAAAGCCATCGGTAAAATGAACGGCACTAAGCCATCGATAATATGCGTGGCACAAAGCCATCGGTAAAATGAACGGCACTAAGCCATCAATAATATGCGCGGCACAAAGCCATCGATAAAATGGATAGCACTAAACTATCGATAATATGCATGGCACCAAGCCATCGGTAAAATGGACAGCTCTAAGCCATTGATAGTATGAAAAGTACAAAGCCATCGGTCAAATGAACAGCACCAAGACAGTCGTCTCGTGCGACCCATGCGACCTTAATAGATTAGTATGAATATACAGCTTTAAGCCTTCGGTGGGTCCACAGTCGACCCGTACGACCCGTACGACCCTAACAGATCAGTATTTCTTCTATAACAATAACCCAACCCATGCAGCATGTTGTGCATGTATGCAAAACACATAAATATCACATAACATACTCAATCAGTCAAACATCATATAAGGCATAACAGTCATTCTATCCTACAGGGGTATTACAGTCATTTTACCCTTCAGAGGTAATTCGGTCATTTTATCCTCTAGGGGTAATTCATTCATTTTATCCTCCAGGGGTAATTCGGTCATTTTGCCCTCCAGGGGTAATTCGTCCATTTTCATCAAAATGGGTCTAAACTCACCTACCGACTCAACAGTAGGTCTACGATCATCTCGTGCACCCGAAACAGTCATAATAGTGCAATTGGGCCCAAGGCCCAATAGCAACCCAAGTGGGCCCATACGTGTGGCCCATCTGTCCTAAAATTAACCACGGTCATGCAACTACACAGCACAGTCCATTATTTATCACAAAATGTAAATTTTTAATCCGTGTGAGACCCACGAGCCTATTGGGCCCACATAGCCCATCCCAGCCCATAACGACCCAAGCCCATGAAACGCTCACGGCGGCCTCTATAGTCTTATGCCCACGTTCGTGGGCTCGGTTTGACCACATGAGCGTTCGCATGCCCATGTGACCTCAAAGCCCAATCTTCCGGCTTTTTGGCCTTTCGAAATTTCAACTTTTCAACTTTTGCCAATCTACAGTTAAACAGTGTGTGCGTACACACTCTTTCGACTTTTCAGCCTATCAACAGTTACAGGGTATTGTTATACACATGTTTGCGAAACTGACTAAGATCCACGCTCTCCGAGTCCTATAAGCAATCCAGATATACATATCAGATTTACAATCAATAGGTTAATAACTATCCAAGCCCAAAACGTCAATAATACTCACCTTGATTGAACACTAATCGGTTTGTTTGCCTTTAATTTCGACTCAAATTAATTACACTCTCCCTATCAATTAGTTGCATCATGAACGCAATCCCTTAACAATCATCCCCTATTTGAACAGTTTAACCTTGAAGAGAAACACTTACCCAAAATGTAGTGTCTAGATTAGGAGAAGAGACAATCGATTGAACCTAAACACACCATTGGTTGATCGAAAAATCCATTGTCAAAGTCAAACAATAAAGAAGGAGGGATAGGGCATTCGGCCAAAACAACTTGCGCATACTAAAGAAATATAGAGAAATAAGACATAGACGCAACGTACCGATCATTAATGCCACTTCAAAACAAAAGCCGACCAAAGAAGAAGAAGAGGAATGAAACAGCATTGGGTTAAGAGTATAAGCCTAAAAGAGCAGGGAAAGAAGAGAGAGAGAGGAGGTTCGACTATTAGAGAGAACTGATGGAAAAGATCAATAGGGTAGGAGAGAGGCAATATTCGGCCAAAATGCAAAGAAAATGAGAGGAGAAGAGAAAAGAACCCGATTAGCTTCAAAGAAAAAGAACTGAAAAATAATGCCAAAGGAAGATAGCCTATTCGGTCAAGGCAAAAGAAAAACAAAATTGGTCACAAAAAAAAAACTAAGCACAAAAACCCGTAACCTCAAAATGAAAGAAAACCGAAACCAGTTTGCCAAAACAACCAAAAACCAAAAAAGAATTTTTCAAGAGAATACTACTAAAGCCGAATATGCTCAGAAATTTCCCAAAACAAAGAATGACCAAAACTAAACACAAGAATGAGAGTCATAGCCGAATTCCCTAGCTCCCAATACCCAATTTAGCACAAAAACCCCACACACTTCAACCTCCTTGCTTCACTCCACAAATCTCTCCATAATCCTCTCCTTGATTTTCTCTAACATCTCCTCCTTGACCAATTCAAATTCCTTTCAACAGAGTTTCAGTCAAACTCCACCTCTCTTACCACAAAGAAATAAAATGAAATATCCCTTTGCATTCCATGGGATTCGAACCCAAGCTCTCACAATAGCCATGTCACGCCACCACCACTAGACTACAAGCTCATCTTGTGTCACATTCCTCCTACAATTATTTATAAAGCCTACAAGCCAAAGTCTGAGTTCACTTAAATAAATAAAACAAAAATTCTGCCTACGCCAAGACTTGAACCTCTGACCCCATGAACACTTCACATGCCACTTACCAATTAGACCAGTAATCTCTTTGTGTCATGGTCTACCTAAATTTAACTATAAGCCTATTGGCCCAAAGCTAGGGATTTACTCATAAAACAAAATTTTTGCTAAAGCCTAGGTTTGAACCCAAGACTTCCCCAACACTTCTTAGGGCCCTTAACCACTAAAGTATACATTTAATTGTGTCATTCCTCACACAATTAAATACTTATATACAGCCTCCTTACGGATCCATACTCATGGCCCAATACTTCTAGGCCCAAAATTTGGGGCGTTACATGTCTATATGGTGTCCACTCGGATCACACATGCGACCTAGCTATTTTTAACCTATAGCTTTCTTGTACACATGGTATACACACAGTATTATGCATGTGACCTAGCTACATATAAAAGAATATCCCGTAGCTTTCTTGTACACATGGTATACACCTCGTATTACACATGTGACCTAGCTACCATATGATATCTCGTAGCTTTCTTGTACACATGGTGTCCTACCCTCGGAACCACTCATGTGACCTAGCTACATATCATTCATCTCTTTCGGTGTTCGAAGGTTCAATCGGGAACTCCACATTTCATAATTTACTACATCATAAATGTCACCCAATCATAATTCATAATATACATCAAAATATATTTTGCAAATAAAATCAAGGTATTATTTACATATAAACTTACAACTTCACATAATAACCATAGTAATAGGAAACTTTTTTAAACACAATATTTCAATTCATTTCCATGTCACCTATGTCACCTTGTATCATAGACATATTTTTAAATCAATTCACAAACATAGTATATTAAACATTTAATTCAACATAATCGATTTAATATACCAATTTAGGTTCCAAACATAAATTACAACATTATCGCATTATTATTGTCACTCCAACTTACCTCAGACACGAAAGTGACCAATTTTCCCAACTTGAACCATAACCTCGTTCTTACTTGATCTATACCTGAATCTCATTTTTCGTGATCTATAATATCATAATTAGCTCATCTATTAGTCACATTATTCAATGTGACCCAAAAATCACATTATGGAAAATTTATGTTTTTGCCCCTAAACTTTCACATATTTACACTTTTGCCCCTAGGCTCGTAAAATAGTTTTTATTCAATTTCCTTGTATATTGGACTTAGATGAACCATTTTTGCTTCTATACCAGCCCCTAATTTCCACTAAATCATTCACTTATACACAAATTTACAACTTTCGCATTCAAGTCCTTTTTACGGTTTTTACCGAAAATCACCTAGCAAAAGACGTTCACTACACTTCAAGCATTCATTTTCTACCATTAGACATCAAAATACGTGCATATTATTCATGGTTAATTTTTTTAAACTCAAACCCTAGCTCAAAATATGGCTAGAAATAGGTAGATTAGGTGACGAGGTCCCAAAAATGCGAAGAACGTTAAAAACGGGGCTAAACCGGACTTACCACCAAGCTTGGAAGCTTGAAAACCCTAACCATGGCTTCCGTAGTGATATTCGGCCAGCACTTGAAGAACATGAGCCAATTTTTGCTTCATTTTCCCTTTTTAATTCTTTTAATTACTAAATGACCAAAATGCCCTTAAAGGCTTTTCTTTCAAATTTGTCCTATTCATGCTCATTTTTGTCCAAACTAAAATATATTGGTCTAATTCCATTTAAGGACCTCCACTTTAAAACCCCATTTCAATCAAGTACCTTTATCACCTTTTAGAAATTAGTCTTAAATACCAAATTGAACACCCAATCGATAAAATTTCTTAACAAATTTTTCACACAAGTATCCAATCACATTATAAACCTTAAAAATTAATCGAAATAAAATTTTCCACTTCGGATTCGTGGTTTTTTGAAACCACTATTCTGTTTAGGCCCTAATTCGGGCTGTTACATATAATGGTCTAATTACTAAATAAGGACCTTTAGTTTATGAATCTATTTCAATTAAACACTAAATGCTTCTAGAACACATATTTTGCAATTTTTGCAATTTAGTCCTAGTAACTCAATTGGGCACTTTATCACTAAAATTTCTTAATTAATTTCTCACACATGCATTCAATCACTCATTAAACCTTAAAACTTTATCAGAATAAATTTTTCTACTTCAGATTCGTGGTTTCAAAACCACCATTCTGTTTAGGCCCTAAATCGGGAGTTACACAAATGTTGTGATGTGAATCATTGGTTGTCCGATTTAAGACACTTATTGTATTTTATTTATTAAATGTTGCCGTTAGGAGGACGATTATTGCTGTCCAAAGCATGTAATTATGTTGTCCGGAAGTGGCATTTGTTGTGTCTATTTATGTTTCAAGATCTGGTCCAATTTTTGTAAGTAAATTGTTGACCAATTTAGTAATAAAAATATCTAATACATGATTCAAAATTTTCACTGAACATGAATGTTATGTACTGGTCAAATTGGTACCGATTCTATTCATTTCAAGCTTTAAAGAATTATCTGAATATAATGTTATTCTTAATAATGTTGGTTAATGTATGGAGTTAAATAAAATATCGTGCTTACATGTTAGGTAAGTTCGTATGTTAATAAACTTTGTTGATTTATGTAAATTATGCACCATTATTATATATTTGATTAAATTGTGAAGAATTTAAGTAAACGTTTGAATTGAGTAAAAACACAGGATCGATCACAATCGATGCATAGTGAATTATGAATTGACGAAAACAAGTCCATGGCATCTAAGTGAATTAAGTCCATGGCATCTAAATGAAATAAGTCCATGGCAATGTGATAAGTGAAATAAGTGATCCCGGTGCTAGTCTATAGGTCCTACCAGTGGCTGGATAGTCCAGCATATGTTGCGGAAGTCCAGCATATGTTATGGATACCTGATAGCTTGTGTAAGTAGCACTGAGTAGCTACGTCTGACTAACAGCTTGTGTGAGCAAACCCGAGAATGTGACTATGTGAAACGGGTGCTGGTCTAGTGTAACACCCTGAATTTGGGCCTAGAAGTTTTGGGCCTTGAGCATGGGAGCGGTTGGAAGCAGCTTATAATATTTTGTTGTGCATGTAAATTCAATTTATTAATGAAGGCTTGTTTCAGTGGTTAAGTGTGCTGAGAAGTGTTTGAGAAGTCCTGGGTTCAAACCTGGACTCTAGCAAAAATTTTGGTTTAAGGTGAATTAAACCCTGGGTGTAGTAGGTAGGCCTTAAGAATATTGTTGAAGAATTTGTGCCACAAAAATCCTTGTGGTCTAGTGGCAAAGTAGTGCCATATAAGAGGCAGAAAGGTGGCGTCATAGAGTTGGCAAGGAGGTCCAGGGTTCGAAACTCATGGCAATCAAAGAGCTTTTATTTTGCTAACAGGGGGCGGCAAGAGTTGGTGTTGAATTTAAACTCTGATGATAGGGGGATCCCACATCAGGAAGCTAACATAAGAGTGGATGCGAAGCTGGCTTTAAATAGGGAGAGCCATGATGAGAGTAAAGGTACCTTTCTTAGTTGATCCCTTTCGCTTTATGGTGGGCTCGTTTGGGTTGGGCGTCGGCTAAAAGTGCTCGGAGCGCGGATGAACTCCAGTCTCCTATCAGGTGTGTATTTCTCACTACTCTAGCTGTAGGAGGGCTACTTGGGGCCGCGATGGGCCGAAAAGGGCCATGTGGGCCCAATAGGCCTACAGGCCCAATTGGATAAGTTGCTTGATTGTGTAGTAAATATTGGTCTAGATTAGGTGAATCTCATATCTGTAGCTAGATTTGGGCTGAAAGGGCCACACGAGCGTGTGGGCCCATTTGGGCTGAGAATGGGCCCTAGGCCCATTCGCATTGTTATCTCTATTTAGAATACTTTAGTTTACCAAATTATTGAAATACCCTCGACTTGTAAAATTACCAAAGTACCCCCGATTTATAGAATTATCGTTTTATGCTCGATTTACAAAATTACTGAAATACCCTTGATTTACAAAATTATTAAAATACTCTTGGTTTACAAAGTTACTGAAATACCATTGGTTTACAAAATTATAAAAATACCCCCGATTTGTAAAATTACAGAAATACCCCTGATTTGTAAAATTACAAAAATACCCTCGATTTGTAAAAGTACCATTTTACCCCTAATTTGTAAAATCACCATTTTACCCCTAATTTGTAAAATTATCGTTTTACCCTTAATTTGTAAAATTACCATTTTACCCCTAATTTGTAAAATTACTGTTTTACCTCTGATTTGTAAAATTATTGTTTTACCCTTAACTTGTAAAAATATCGTTTACTCTTGATTTGTAAAATTACCATTTTACCCTTGATTTGCAAAATTACTGAAATACCCATGTAGGGTAGAATTACCGAAATACCCCTGTAGTGTAGAATTACCGAAATACCCCCATAGGATAGAATTACCGAAATAACCCTGTAGGGTAGAATTATTGAAATACCCCTGTAGGGTAGAATTACCGAAATACCCATGTAGGGTAGAATTACCAAAATACCCCTGTAGGGTAGAATTACTGAAATATCCCTATAGGGTAGAATTATTGAAATACCCCTGTAGGGTAGAATTATTGAGATACCCCTGTGGGGTAAAATTACCATTTTGCCCCTAGGGTGTTAAATGACTGTTTTGCCCTTGTGGGCAAGTGACTGACTATGATTGTGTGTTTGACGGATTTGATTGTGAAGATATGTTAGTAATATGAATGACTTGACTGTGATTGTTTGATTCAAATATGGGCATGACATTCTGCATACATAACATGTTGCATGGGTTGGGATTTTGTGTGGAAGAAGATCTGATCTGTTAGGATCGCATGGTTGCTTGACGACTGTGGATCTACCGAAGGCTTAAGAGCTGTATATTCGTACTGATTTGATAAGGTCGCACGAGTCGCCCGAGACGACTATGGACCGATCGATGGCTGAGTGCCGATCATGTTATCGAAGGCTGTGTGCCATTATTGTGGGCTTCGTGCCGTTATTATGGGCTTTTGCAGACCGAAGGTTGTGTACCGTTATTGTGGGCTTCATATCGATATTGTGAGCTTCGTGCCGTTATTATGGCTTTGTGTCATTACCGAAGGCTTTGTGCCAATATCACAGGCTTTGTGCCGATAATAGACACGTTACCGATGGCTTTGTGCCACGTATTCTGTTAAGTGGCTTTGCCATGTTATCTGATTCTGGTGGCCCTGCCACAATATTCTATTATTGGCAGCTTTGCTGCCCATTGGTGTATGGGCTGGGTGGGTTGAGTTATTCCCCACATGGTGTGTTGGTTGGTACGGGTGGTGTGATGGTTGGACTGGGTTGGGATTGCATTCACATTCTAATTTTGATTCTGTTAATTGATACTGATTCTGATTCTGATTCTGATTCTGATTCCGATTCTGATTCTGATTCTGATTCTGTTAATTGATACTGATTTTGATTTTGATTCTGATTCTGATTTTGATTCTGATACTGATACTGACTCTGATTCTGATTTTGATTCTAATTCTGATTCTCATTATGATTCTAGTTCTGATAATGTTTTCTGATTCTGTAATGGGCTAAGGCCCATCTGGTGTAGTCTGTTATAGTGAGCTAAGGCCCAATTGATACTGGAACTATGGTAGGGTAAACTTTTTAATTATTTTACATGACTGACTGTTCCTACTAGGGTTGTTGCCCACTTCATGTCTATGAGGGGTTTTTAGACCTCTCTCACATCGGGTCCAATTACGAGTACTTCCTGAGCCTTTTTAACCCAATACTTAGTAATGTGATCGAAACCAGTTTAGTTTTTCTATTTCCCAAAATAAACTTTAATATTTATATATAAAACATATTTCTCATCCTTACTTTACCCTAAAATTTTTTTAATAATTTTAACCCTAGTAAAATTTTGACGATTTTCCCTGGTAAAATTTCGAGAAAATATGCTCAACATGTTCACTATGACCGAATGGTTTATTTTCATTTTTGGGGTTCAAAACAATCCAAAACATAAACTCATTATTCTAATTATTTTTTAAGTAATCCATATAGGATTGAAAATGGATAATTTCCATTTTTATTTTCATTTCCATTTCCATTTTTGGAAACCTACATTCATTTCAAAATGATTCCATTTCTCCATTTCAAAGAAAACCATAACCATGCCTGAATGTTTCCCATTTCTCTTTTCCTATTCATTCTGCTCATTTCTATTCAAACACGCAATTTATTTTTTTTTTCAACGAGCTAGAGAAGGGTCCGATTGGACATAGGTAGTTGAGGCTCAAATGATTTATAATTAATTTCTAGCATTTTGCCTATTAATTATAAACTCATTTAGTCACGAAGTCATTCCACTATAGTATTGTGAATGACTATGAATTCCATTATTTTGGACTATGAATTCCACTGTTGTAAATACGCTACATATTGTAGAACTCGTACACCAACTCACCAACTTTTGGTTCCTTATATATTCGAACTCAGGCTTTTACTTACATTAAAATATATGAGTCACACATACATAGTCTATCATCCACTCAGGATTTAGGTATGCCATATTATGAATGTCATAAGTGAATAAATCAATAAATAGATTTAGTATCTATTCTACTTGGGTCTAGTTCGATGTACTATCAGTCCAGTCAGTCATATCTGTCTCTCTATCTTTTGGAAGTCGTCCGCTCCGATGCCCAAGACAAAACATCTGCATAATTGGACTTGATAGACGGCATATTAGTCTTTCAATTGGTTTGCTTATTTTAGATTAGGCTAAGGACATTTTTACGTTTGTCTACTAATGTAAGTTGTCTTTCTGTATTTCGCTTAGTATTAGTTAAACATTAGACAACCACTAAGCAACAACTGCTTCTATGCTTTGCATAAAAAAACATGTGAGGAAAATATATAAAGTATTAATGTAATTCATGTATAATTTTATTAACTAATTTGTTCGAAAAATTACAAGTGTATTTAGATGAAAATACTACACTTAGGGCACTATATCCAACAGTCTCCCACTTGCCCTAGTGAAGTAGATGAGTCATGCTGTACATTCTTGTGTCCCTTCATATGTTTCCTAAAGAGCTCTCTAGCTAGTAGAGCCTTGGAAAAACAAATCCCCAAGGTTTGTCCTCATATGCAATCTTTGACTACAACCACTATTCTGTCAAACACTATCGTCTCTCTTATGATATTCATATCAATGCATTTTATCTTTATGTGGTTTCTTTTAGCCTTAGCTATATCCACACTATTACATAGCTTTTCCCATACCTCATATTCGGTCCTCTATAGTGAAATTAGTACTGCAACCCTGCTTGACACATATTCACACTATGGACCCATCATCTAGGATAAAATATAGCCCGATGTCAAATTTCTCGAATCCTAACATGTTTTGAAGTCATAATCAGTATATCAAAGAAGAGTAAGATCTCCTTCGGAATACACAAGCATATAATCACTCGTTCTTCGTAAATACTTGAGTATATGCTCAACTACTTACTTATGCCTTGGTCCTGGATTCGCTTGATATCGACTAACCAACCCCACTACAAAATAGATATTTGGGTGTGTGCTAGCATAACATACATGATAATTCTTATTATCGAAGCATAATGAACCTTTCTCATGTTTTCTCTTTCTTCCACTATCCTAGGATAGCCCTCTAAAGAGACATGAAAACTCATTACGGAAGGTTAATTTCCCTTCTTCGAATTGGTCATTGCATAACAATCCAATATCTTGTCTATGTATGAAGCTTAAGATAGTGCTATCACTTTCTTCTTTCGATCCCTTATTTCTCAAAAGCTCCTCGAGTAGCTATTTACTCCGAGGTTTGAAGTCATTCACATAACTTTCTTGAAGGAAAGTAGCATGAGTTGAGACTATAACAATTTGCTCTTTCGGGTTATAAAACAAACCACCTTTTGTTCCTTTTGGATATCCTACAAACATGCACATTTCTATCCAACTTCCTCGCATCTTTATCTAATACGTGGACAAGGCATCCCAAAATCCTAAAATGATTAAGATTTAGCTTCTAAAATGGCACAATTCATATGGGGTTTTCAATGCTGCCTTAGTTGGCACATCATTTAGAATATAGCAAGCTGTTTGCATAGTGTATCCTCAAAAAGAGATTGATAGCTTTAAATAACTTAACATCAAACGTACCATTTCTAATAGTTAACTCGAATTTAATTTCATTCTCTATGAGGTACCTTAAGAACTCATCAGATAAGTATTCCTCATATTGATCAGAGCAAAGTGTCTTTATGGGTAAACCTAGTTGTTTCTCCACTTTCGTATGAAACTCTTTTAATTTATCAAAGGTTTCACTCTTGCAGTGCATCAAATATACATACCCATATCTGGAATAGTCATCAATAAAATTTACATAATACTTGTGACAACCTCTTGCACTAATGCTCATAGGGCACATACGTCAGTGTGCACAAGTTTTAGGGTTTTTTTGGCCCTCGCTCCTTTTACATTAAAAGATTGCTTAGTCATCTTGCCTTCCAAGTGAGATTCACATTGTTGGAAGATCAACTTCTTTAAGTGAACTTAAAATGCCATCTTTCACAAGTTTAGTGATTCTTTCTCGATTAATATGACCAAGTCTCAAAGCCAAAGGTATGCCTTATTAGAGTGAGAAGTTTTAATTATTTTATTCGATATTTTAGTTTCAAGTAGTGTGTACATCTTTGATTTGATAAAATAGAGATTATTTGACATCCATCCATTATAGATAAGATTGCGATTTCTAAATATTGCAATTCTATTATTAAAAGTCACGGTCAAGCCATCTTTATATAAACATGCAATGAAAATTAAGTTTCTTTTAAAACTTGGTACATAGAAAACATCTCTTAAAATAATCTTCCTAAAATGATCAAAATAAAGATGTACGTCCTTACTGATTTAGTTACCACACTTGTCTCATTCCCGGTCCACAACGATTAGCTCTTATCTTTAAGATCTTTTATCTCCTCAAACCCTTGTAGACAAACACAAACATGATTAGTAGCTTCTGAATAAATGACCCAGTGGTCTATTGAATCTTCCATTAAATAAGCTTCTATCATCAAGAGTTTCATACCTTTGCCTTTGGTTGCTAGGTATTCCTTTCACTCTTTACAGTTTGCCTTGAAGTGCCTTTTCTTATTATAGAAGAAACATTTAGACTTAAATAAGTCTTTAGGCTTTCTAGTTCTCTTCCTTTTCACTTGTGGTGGCCCAGAGACCTTAGTCTTACATTTCTTAACTTGTTTTCCCCTCTTTTTTAATGAAGAAGTGACGACTATATTCGCTTCTACTTTTTGGACTGGCTGACCACCATTCTCCATCAACTCATAGGATTGTAACACCTTCATAAGGTGTGTGAGCATTAGGTTTTTGTTTCCAAGGTTATATGTAGCTTGAAAACCAACAAAATCCTTGGACAAGCTTTTAAAGACTATCTCAATTTGAGTGTTTTGGTCCATATTAACCTCATTGTCCATGGCCTTGGCAAAGTAGCCCATAAGAGTGATCATATGGTCTTTGACTGGAGTGCCAGGCTTTTGTTGGGAATTCATTAAGCTAGTTATAGTAGACTGTTGAGCCAAGGTAGCTTGGCCTCTAAGCATGTCTTCAAGCTTATCTAGAATCGCTTTAGCAGTCTTATAACTCTCCAGTTGCTTATGCAAAGTACTAGTCATGCTTGCCAACATATAGCAACGAGCTATCTCATCAGAATCTTCCTAGTGTTTTCTAGCCTCACCTTGAGTGACTAAAGGACACTTAGTATCAAGAACTATTTTAAGTTTCTCACAGCTTAGGACAATTATCAAGTTCCTTTTCCATTCCTTATAGTTATTTCCATTCAGTTTGTTTTCAGTGAGTATGTTTAATAAGGGAGTTGGTGCCATTTTCGGACTTAAAATAAAACATTCATATATTAACATTTTTATATTAAGCAAATGTTTGAAAACATTTTGCAACAGTATGCACAAGATGATGCATGCATTTTGCATTAAACCTTGAAAACATTTATAAGTTGTTGCAGCGATAATTCCTACACCTATTGAATCAAGCCACTTTGGGGTGATCATGATTAACTAGTAAGAACATAAATTTCTATCAAATTAGTACACGAGCCTATTTCCTTAGCCAATTATATGCACTAATAATCATGTAACGTTTGACCATCATTTTAACTTAAGTAGAGCTCTATGGAGAGTTACTTAACTAGAAGATCTTGAGTGTATAACCATAAACTCAACACCTATCGCATCATGTACCAAGCATAACTTGGTGTTCTAATACTAATTTTTGGAAAAAATCCAGTTTCAAAACGGTTTTCTTGTATAGCAGAAAATTAAAATTTTAAAAATCAACCCAGTTTGTGATATTTATAATAATAAACCTTAATCGAATTTGTACTTGTGATTTTAGCTCAGCAGACATTCGTTGATCCCAGCTTTCAACCAAACTATCTTCTCTGCCATTCTCTTACTATGTACTGCTTCGAGTGTAGGCTCAAACCAATTGAATTGAAACATAGAACTAGAAAATTTTTCTCTCTTTTGGGGTGAAAACGAAAAATCTCTCTTTTTAATAAAAATCAGTAGAATTGTTATTCTGAAAAAATATATGTAATAGTTGACAATAAATTCTCTCTATTTTTTGGTATAATAACAATATCTCAAAATTGGGTTAATAGCTCTACCAGTGTCATTTATTTATAGGAAGAGAAGGTAGAACCCTTGTTGTGTTGTAGTGATTATGGTTGTATTATGACATGTAAATAGTAAAATTATGTGATCAAGTTTGGGAGATTGTTGAATATTATGTACATAAATAATAAGAAAAAAATTATTATTTATTATGGTAAAAAGTTAGCCTAAACTAAAAGTGATCTATATGGACAATGCTTATTGGGCTTTAGTTATTAAATAAAGTAAGGGTCAAATATGTGTAGATACTCATTTAACTAATTTTTAATTGATCACAAGCTAATTAGAAATTAAGGTTAATGAAAGGAAAGAAAGTCTTGCTACCCTAACACGCCCCTGTCTGCTATTTCTAGCAGGTTTTTGGGTTTTTGTTCATTTTATATTAATTCTTTCTTTGTAGTTTGACGGTGCTGCTCTTATTTCATTTTCTACCTTTTTTTACTCTACTCTTTAAACGTCTTCGGTTATAGAATCATGGAAAAGGAGTTGGCAGATCTATCAGTAGATGATGAGGAGGAAGAAATATTGCAGGCACAGATGGATCCTAATTTTGTACCTGAGGTTGTTGATTTATGTCTGGTTGGGTGTTTTCTGAAGGCAAGTGTTATTCATTTTTCGGTAATGAGAAGCACATGGAAAATTTATGGCATTTGGTTAAAGGGGTCCAAATCTCAGATATGGGGAATAAAGGGTTTTTGTTCAAGTTCTTTCATAGAAATGGATCTAGAGAGAGTAATAAAAGGGTCTCTGTGTGTAAAACCCCAAACCCGGCCCAAACATTATGGCCAAATCTAGTGGGTCACATGGAAGTTACGTTCAAAATTGGACTTATCGATAAAAAGTTTCTACTATTTAAAAGAAAACCCTGTTTTGGTTTTGTTCATAAAACGGTATCCAATTAAAAACCATTTTTACCAGTTGGAAAGCAGGTTAATGAAAAATGGTTGTCATATTTGTTGTGTTCATTTAAGTGAAATTATGAAAACTCTTAATTTACTATTGTTTTTGAAAACATCACGCGTGAATTACTTAAAACCATTTGTTATTAGTTTTGGAAACCCGATTAACTACTTTACTAGTTGAAATGATTAATCAGCCCAAAAAAAGAAAATTAAACAAAATAAAACCCATAATGGCCTTATTACATAATCAATAACCAATCTAAATTTTAATAAAAATAAAGTCCGAAAGCAGAAAACTTGTAGCCATCCCGAGTCCCTCGCAGCTCCAAATCATCTATGGCTGGAGGTTACCTGCACATTTAAATTAAAAGGTGAGTTTGCGAAAACTCAGTGTGTAACTTCCCCAATGGAAAACAGATAATAGATATGCAGAACAGACTAGGCTGAAGCCCTATATAGAACAGATTAGTCTGGGCCTTAGCCCTATTCAGAAATAGAGTGGGCCCAAGCTTATTACAGATGCAGAACAGTAGATGCATGAATAACCCAACCCAGTCCAACCATCACAGCACCCGTACCAGCCCATCACACCATGTGGGGAATAACTCGACCCACCCAGCCCGCACACTAATATGTAGCCAAACTGCTAAAACAGATATCGTGGCAGAGCCACTAAATACAAATTACGTGGCGAAGCCACTATATAGAATCACGTGGCAGAGCCACTATAACAGAGCTACCTCCAATGTCAAACCCAACCCCATGCAGAATAACATATCATAATCAAATATATCATGCATATTAACAGACACAAATACAGTCATTTACATATAATAGGCAATCTATCTTTAGGGGTATCATAGTCTTTAGGCAGTCAGGGGTAAAACAGTAATTTCACTAAGTTTTGAAGTCACAGTGCCTAATACAACTTTTTATTAGGTCTAACGTCGTGTTAAATGACTCAGATAGTCTATATTATCAAAACAGTGTATATGGGCCCAAAACCCCTATCGGCCCGGGTGGACCCACACGCTCGTATGGCCCGCTTTGTCTAGTTTTATGTACGGCATTGCAACCCTTATCAATCAACATACCAAGGATCACTTACCGAGCAATTTACCCATATGAGCTCGTAGGCCCATTGGGCGCATTTCGGCCTATCGAGGCCCATAGCAGCCCAAGTGCACGAAAACACACGGAAAGGCTTCAACAGTCTATTGCCCATGATCTGTGGGCTCGGTTTGGCCCACAAGCGTTCGCACGCCCGTAAGGCCTTGAATGTCGACATTTTGGTATTTCGGCTTTTCGGCTTTTGCCAACCTATGCTACAGAAGGGTGTGGTTACACACCTAATTTATGGAAATCATGACAAATCCCACAACACCGAACCTACAATTGATCCAATCATACGGTCACTTCTTCGCTTAGTTAGGAAACACTTAATCCAATCAACCACATTGCTTACTTTGATTGCGATATGCGACTTGCTTCACCTGATCTGTTGATTAGGAACGACCAATACCACTAGCCAGAACTCTACATAATAGTAAATCACATTAGCCTCGATTAAAAACAAATGTGGCTTGAGACCACAACCTTCGGCTTTGGAAACCCAAAGGGTATTAAGTAGTGTGCTTACCTTAACCGAAGAGCAGGAGAAAATCTTGACTAACAGGATGACTTTACCCTATTCGCCTCTTGAAACCCCTATAAATTCGATCGGTACAACTATGGATTAGAAGTTGAACATACGGTTATGATTAAAAATAATTCCACAATCGATAGAAAAGACCTCCTTATCGTATTGTTGTCCCCTTTTTGCAAAATCAAGAAAGAGTAAAAGAATGTTTGAGACCCGATCACTATTTTTCTCAAATGAACACGTCAATAGTAAAGAAACACCCTGTGACAAGAGAAAACTGATTCCAGATAGCACAAAAAGAAGAAGAAAATGAAGAGGGTAAGGAAACAAGAATTTAGCTATAAAGGCAAATTGAAAGAAATGAGAGAAAAAGAAAAGAAGAAGTAATCGACTTCAAGAGGGTTCGAGAAGAAATGACCAAATAGGAGTGGGACAAGGGTTGAATTCAGCCAACACAAAATCAAGAGAATTGAGAGAAGGTGTCAAGAAGCATTCGACTAAAGAACCAAAAAGAGGGAAAATGATTAAAGAAAAAGAAAAAATAATAAAGAATTGGTTCGGCTATGGTAAGGTAGTCAGTTGGAAAAGAGTTGCAAGAAAGAAGAAAGGGAAAAGATTTGAGGGTAAGACGTAAAACTTTCGGTATTTTGATCCTTAAGGTTTTCAACACAAAAGACTTGTACTCTTAAGATCCCAAAGCAACCCCAAGTGACTAAAAGTGGAAACGGCACAAGGGAAAAATTGCAAACAATTGTAAAAAGGGAACCCGAAATGACTAAAATGGGAAGAATCAACTTCGGCACTCACATAAGATCGAAAACCCAAAATGAGAACCCCCTAGCCAATTTCCTCCCTTCAAACCACCCAATTCGGCACACACTCCCTAGTCCACTTGTATCCCATGATTATCTCCTTATTTTCCTCCTTAGATTACTCCTTAATTTACTCAATTTTTTCAATTTGAACTTAATTCAAATAGCAACTTGACCAATTCAAATCTTACTTCTTACCAAGTCAACAACCACCTTTAAGAGTTTGCAGCCACTTGAACCATTTCCTGTCCCTAAGTAGCAAAATGATTGTATTTTGCTAGCAAGGGGATTCGGACCCTCTTCTTTTCCCTTGTCAAAGACGCCACAGGCCACTCCACCACAGCTCTCTTTGTGTCATGAAACCCCCATAACTTTACTTAAGCTCTATAAGCTAACACCCATATTCCCTTAAGCCTAAAAATTAAATTTTTGCCCAAGGTTTGACTTGAACCCAGGCCTTCTAAAGGCTCCCCAAACACACTGAAATCATCAATCTAGCACACCCAATCACGCAAATACCAATTTATCCAAAAATTCAAAAACCCTAAAATTTTGGGCATTACACTGTGGACTTTTAATAATCACCTCTTAATGCTACGTCGTTGGGTGAGAGGGAAGATCCGTGGAAGGTGCCACTAAATCTTTTGACTTTTTGGGTTCAAATTCATGAAGTTCCACTAAGTTTCTTCACTGAATCTTTAGCACATCAAATAGGAGGTTTTTTTAAGAATTTTTTAGAGTTTGATGAGTCCAATTTGGGAAAGGGGTTGTGTACATATTTGCGTATATGGGTACAGTTGGATGTTAGACAACCTTTGAAACAAAGAAACAATGATGTTTTACACTAAAATTTGTTCCTATGTTGGTTTTAAATATGAATGTTTGACCATGTTTTGTTTCTTCTATGGACAGCTAGGGTACAATGACTTTTTCTGTCAAGCCAAAATGATGTTAGGGTATGAAATATCTGAGATGGGTTGGGATCTATCTCTCTGAGTTCAATCTTGTATAGTTCTTGTAATGAGTAGCGTGTGGTTGCGAGAAGATGGAGAAAGGATGAAAAGGGGGAATACTTTTAGAGGTAATGATTTGGATAGGCGAATCAATCCTACGTTGGGAGTAAATTTGGAAGGGGATTGGAATCTTGCATCTTGTTGGGATGGGGTTTATTAAAGATACAAGGACAGTCAGAAATAGATCATGATTTGGAAGACAGTGTGATTGAAGGAGGTGATGGGAAGAAGAGACCTAGAAGGGAGGGTGACAAATCTATTGAAGGGGATGATTTGGGATCTTTGGTAGTTAGAAATATGAGAGTGTTGGAAAGTAACCATTTTATATCGGCGACTACTAAGGGGTAAGCTGACTAGTGGCAATGAAAATCATAAGTTGGAATGTCTATGGGTTGAGGAGTCCACGGCCTATCAGAAGACTTCGACACATGCTGAAGATGTATAATCCCAAGGTAGTTTTCTTTATAGAGACTAATCTATGCAAAATACAGATGGAACGTATGAAACAAAGTTGTGGTTTTTGTAATGGTATTGATGTCTCAGCTGATGGTTCAAAAGGAGGTCTTTATTTGGCATGGAAAGGTGATATTATAATTAATCTTAGGAATTTTTCTAATAGTCATATTGACATCGAAGTTGTTGATGATAATGTGGGAAATCAGTGGAGGCTTACTGGTTTTTATGGCTCACCGTATGTGTAAAGTAGAGCAGATTCGTGGAAGTTGCTGGAAAATTTAGGGCGCATTTAAGAACTTCTATGATTAGTATGTGGTAACTTTAATGAGATAATGTAAGTTACTAAAAAATTAGGGGGCTGCCGAGAGATGAAAGGAGGATGGAGGCCTTTAGAGGTGCTTTAGAGGAATGTCAATTATTGGATATTGGTTACTCCAGGGTTTGGTTTACATGGGAAAGGGGATTTACTAGAAAAAACATTAGAGAAAGGCTTGATAGAGGAGTGGTGAATGCTGATTGGATGTCTATGTTCCCTTGTGTGTTGGTTCAGCATCTCCCACATTCCTTTTCAGGTCACTGTCCACTTCTTATTCATACAGTTTAACTTAAAAATAGGTTTATAATAAGCATATTTCATTTTGAGGCATGGTGGGTGTTAGAGGAATATTTTACTAATGATGTGGAGAATATTTAGAGGTCTACATCAAGTGATTTATTAAGTAAACTGGAAACCCTTAAAAAAGGTTTGGAAAAGTGGGCTAGACAGGTCAACATAATAGGAATGGTATCAAGAAAAGTCTATCGAATAAATTAGAAGAATTACATCATGGAGAGAAAGACGATGAGAATTTGATAGAGTTCATTGATACAAAAGTATTGCTGAATCTTGAGATTGAGAAAGATGAGATGTACTGGAAATAAAGAACACATGTAAATTGGCTAAAATTGGGTAATACAAACATTATTTTTTTTCCATAAGCATGCATCTCAACATAGAAGTAGAAATTCCATTCGAAGTCTGCAATATGAGGATAGGAGGGTAATGAATGATGAGAGCGATAAGGAGGAGTTAGCTTGAAATTATTTTTATAAGCTTTTTTCATTTAATGGTGTTGGGGATTCAAATCATATACTGTCTAGCATAGAAAGATGTCTCAGTAGTAAAGACAATTTGAAACTTACATTGGCATACATGGAGGAGGAGGTGTGGTTGGCATTAAAAGAGATAGGGTGCACTAAGGCGTCCGGGGAAGATGGTTTTCCAACTTTGCTCTTCCAAAATTGTTGGCACATAATTGGAGAGGAAGTTGTGGCTTTCTGTTTGAACATTCTCAACGAAGGTATGAATTTTGACTCTCTGAATGTTACCATTATTGTATTCATTCCAAAAGCCCCCTATCCCACGAATCTAGGGAATTTTAGACCTATCAGTTTATGTAATGTTCTTTATAAGGTGATCGCTAAGATGATAGCTAATTAAGAAGTCTTTGATGCATGTATTGATAGTGCACAAAGTGCTTTTATTTTCGGAAGGTTGATATAAGACAATGTGTTGTTAGCTTATGAAATTTTGCATACTTTTTGAAAAAAGAGAGTGAGGAAAAAGGGATTTATGGTAGTTAAACTTGATATGAGTAAGGCTTATAATAGGGTCGAATAGAAATGTAACACCTCAAACCCGGCCTGGACGTTATGGCCAGATCCGGTGTGTCACATGAACCTATAACTAAGTTATTGACCTTTTGCTCTTTGTAACTTAAGTGATACTTTATTGAAACGGCAAATTAAGGAAAAAGTCATTAGGTTATTCATTGGTTGAATTTGTCGAGTTTTGAAAACGTTCTTAGGATTTTGAAAACCAACGCAGCCTAAACTAGTAGTTCAACAAAGTATAAATTAAACCATTAAAGAAGAAAACCAATAAAGAAATTTAAAGAACGGCCTTATTACAACTTAAAACCCAAATAATAAAGTGACTTATTAAAAATAACTAACTGAGTAAAAAAAAAACCGATTTCAAAGATGGTGTGGCCATTCTGAATCTCTCGCAGCTCCAAGCCTACTATGGTTGAGGGTTACCTGCAGAGATGAAAATAAGGGTGAGTTTGGTAACTCAGTCTGTAACATAATCTCAACCATAGACCCAAACAGATCAGGCCTCAGAATCAGATTTAATTGGGTCTTGGCCCATTACAGAAATCAGGTTAAGCCCATAGGCCCATAACAGATACGGATCAGATATATAAAATGCAAGCAGAATACCCAACCCAGATCCAACCATAACACCCCCGTACCAGCCTTACACCATGTGGGGAGACTACTCAACCCACCCATCCGCTACACACCACAGAAATTTGAAGCGAGGTTGCCAGATATTGTGACGAGGTCACCAGATACAGATATTGTGGCGGAGCCACCAAAACAGATATATGTGGCGAGGCCACCAGATTGCAGCAAAGCTGCCGGAACGCTTCCTCTATCGTAAACCTAAACCCCATGCAACAGGCTTACTTGTTATGACATATGACATTCAGAATCTCATGCATCAGATATACATATATATATATGAAATCTAACATACAGAAACATATTATCTTACATTTCATACAGAATGAACCCTAGGGGTATAAAGGTCATTTTTGCACCTAGGGGTATAATGGTAATTCTTCACACTTAGGGGTATTTTAGTCATTTTACCGATTTTCAGGGGTTTTATGAATATCAGGTGACTGTTAGTCCATATGTGTGTTCAGAAGGTCGTTTTAACTTATTTGCCACTTTTGCCCCTTTTTAGCCCAAAGTCCCTAATGGGCCTTACTGAGTCCATTAACGTCTTAAGCCCGTTAAGTCCAATTTTAACGTTCAGATTATTAATTTTTAACCGGTTAATTCTCAACATACCGCCAGAATGCCCTTAATGACAATTTTACCGATGTGGGCTCGGAAGCCCTTTGGGCCCATCTTTGGCCCACCAAAGCCCAACTTACCAAAACGTTCGGAATTGCACACTTTACAATACTATCACCATCAATTCTAAGTTTAGCCACAACAGAGTAAACGGTTACTCACAGATTCTCCCAATACCGATTTTTCGGTCACTTTCGGACAGTTTTCAGTCACTTTTCAGTCATTACGGCCTTTGCCGTTCTAGTCTATAGTGGAGATATGGTACACACCTGTTAACTATCGAAGCGTTGACGAAATCCACGTAAGAAGAGCCTACAATTGAACACTAACTTTTTAGTCTAATAATTGATAACTAAAGAGCCATAAACCCTTACCAAAATCGGCCAACATGGCCTAAGTCCCTAAAAGCCTTTATCTTGATGCCGAAATATGCACTAGGCCTAAATATCCAACTGTGTTGATCTCCAAAGCCCCCTTGCTGCACGTCTCTTGTCCACACTAGCGCATATAAAACCAAAGAGAAAAACCAAAAGGCCCTTAGCCTAGAAACGTTAGCCTCCCCCTAAGGGGTTTCAGCTTCTTGCCTTGAATTAAGATAACAAATGAAGAAAAGTCTCAAAACACTTACCAATAACTTTGCACGAAAAACCCTGCTCACTTGCTTCTATTCAACTGAATCTATACTAGATCTATAATAGATCTAGCCCTAACAACAATAAGAATGGCTTAGAGGGGTTTCGGCTTTGAATGGTCTAAAGGGAGGTGCTTTCGGCTTTTGGATATGTGGTATGGCATCCTTGTCATTTCAATCAATAAAATAGGTGGTGTGAATCGACAAATAGAAGGGATGAAGGAATAGGGGTTCTGCTTATGGAAGGGTTTAGGAGAAAGAAGAGTGAGAGCAATCGGTTTTGACAAAGAGCAATCGACACAGAGGTTTCGATCAAAAGTCTGTCGATAGAGGGTTGAAGAAAAGAAGTAGAAGAAAACTTTGTTTGATTCGGCAAGGAAAGAAGACAACAGTGTAGGTTTCGGTTAAAGAGTGCAAAATGAAAAGAAGATGAAAATAGAAGAAGAAGAAGAAGAACAAAAGTGTTTTCGGTCAACAGTAAAAAAAAATCGGCAAGAGGTCTTTTGGGGTGTGAGATTCGGCAACTTGGTTAGAAAAGCAGAAAAGAGTGGCCCCTAATTTACTAAACAGAATCGGCAGAAGAGAGGACCTACTAGTCTAAAGAAATCGACACCAAAAAGAGACCCTAATACCGATTGTGCCTTACCTATGTTGCTTGCCAAATTTGCACCATAGAGAGTCCCTTGGCCGGCCACTTCATTCAAATTTGAAAAGCTCCTAAACTCCCTCCTTGATTTACTCACTTGACTGATTCAAACTTCTCCCTAAGCAAAGTTTTACTCTGCTTCAAGCTCTTACCTGCTCCTTGCACAAAATAAAATGCCACCCTTGCATAATCTGGGACTTGAACCTTGGCCCTCCTTCAAGCTCCACACGCCACATTTTTAGGAGATTAGTGGCGTCACTTAGCCACTCTACCAAGGCCCCTTTTGTGCTATATTCCAAGCACAATTTCTTCAGACACTTACTTCCAATGGCCCCCTATATTTTAAGTGAAAATCTAAAATTTTCCCGAGTTTTTAACTAACACCTGGGCCTTCCATAGGCCCATTAATACTCCCCAAACAAGAATTACACACCCCAAACACCAGAGTTAAAACATTTTATCAGATGGACAACAACCCAAGAGAGACCCAAAAATTAGGGCGTTACAACTCTACCCTTCTCAAAGAAATTCCGTCCTCGAAATTTACCTTATTCGAACAGCTGTGGGTACTGTTGATGCATCGCCTCCTCTGGTTCCCAAGTAGCTTCCTCTTTGCCATGATTCCACCAGAGTACCTTCATTAACGGAACCGACTTTCTCCTTAAAACCTTCACGTCTCGATCTAGAATCTGCATAGGCTCTTCCTCGAAAGTTAAATTAGGCTGAACTTCAACTTCTACAACTGGTAGGATATGAGTAGGGTCAAAACGATATCATCTTAACATGGATACGTGAAACACATCATGAATCCTGTTTAGTTCTGAAGGTAGCTCCAATTGATACGCCACCGGACCTACCCGCTTAAGAACCCGATAAGGCCCAATGAATCGCGGACTCAACTTGCCTTTCTTTCCAAATCTTAGTATCTTCTTCCAAGGCAAAACCTTCAAAAAGACCATGTCACCCACTGAATACTCAATCTCCTTACGCCTCAAATCTGCATAAGACTTCTACCGATCGGATGCCTCTTTTAACCGATCCCTAATCACCTTGACCTTCTCTTCAGTCTTTGCTACCAACTCAGGTCCAAGAACTTGCTGTTCGCCCAATTCAATCCAATAACTAGGTGAACGACACTTACGACCATACAGTGCCTCATAAGGTGCCATATGGATGCTAGCCTGATAACTGTTATTATATGTAAACTCTGCCAACGGTAGGTAATCCTCCCAGCTGCCTCGGAAGTCGATAACATATCTCCTTAACATGTCTTCCAGGATCTGAATAACCCTTTCTGACTGACCATTAGACTGTGGGTGAAAAGCTGTGCTAAAATTCAGTCGTGTTCCCAATGCCTCATGCAACTTTTGCCAGAACCGAGATGTGAACCTAGGATCTCGATCAGAAATAATCGACACTAGCACTCCATGCAGTCGTACAATCTCTGCGACGTATAACTTGGCTAACTTTTGAAGTGAATAATCGGTGTGAACAGGTATGAAATGAGTAGATTAGTCAACCTATCCACGATCACCCAAATCGAGTCCTTTTTCGTCAGTGTCAAGGGTAACCCACTCACAAAATCCATGGTCACCCTCTCCCATTTCCAAAGTGGTACCTTCACTGGCTGCAGAAGTCCAAAAGGTAACTGATGTTCAGCTTTCACTTGCTGACAAGTCAGGTATTTTCCCACAAATTCTGTTACCTCTCGCTTCAGCCCAGGCCACCAATACAATTCTTTCAAGTTATGATACATCTTATTCCCTCCAGGATGCATAGCACACAGTCTTCTATGAGCTTCAGTTAAAATCGCTTGTCTCAAATCAGAGTCCTTTGGAAAACAAACTCTTCCTCAGAAACATAAGACTCCCTCACTGTTAAGTCCAAACTCAGAAGTATCCCCATCCTTAACCTGCTGGAATCGAGAAACCAGAGACTCATCCTTTGACTGCTTTTCCTTAATCTCATCAACCCAGGTTGTTCTTACTTGTAGTTCTGCTAACAGACTACCGTCATCATATAGACTCAAACGAGCAAACATCGCTCTCAGATCAGATACAGTTCTACGGCTTAGGGTATCAGCCACCATATTAGCTTTGCCTGGATGATACTCGATCGTACAGTCATAATCTTTAAGCAACTCTATCCATCTCCGTTGCTAAGATTTAGCTCCTTCTGATTCAGCAAGTACTTAAGACTCTTATGATCTATGTATATAATACACCTTTCTCCGTACAAGTAATGTCTCCAAATCTTGAATGCAAAGATTACTGCTGCCAGTTCCAGATCATGGGTAGGATAGTTTACTTCATGAGGTTTAAGCTGTCGCGATGCATAAGCAACCACTTTACCTTCTTGCATTAATACACAACCCAATCCAACATGTCATGCGTCACTGTACACAGTAAAGTCTTTCCCAGGCTCTAGCGGAATCAGTACAGGTGCTTCGGTCAGAACTTTGTTTAGCTTCTTAAAAGCTTCTTGCTGCCGCGCGGTCCAAATAAATGGTACCCCTTTCCTTATGAGTTTTGTCAGCAGCGCTGCCATCACAGAAAATCCTTCCACAAACCTTCTATAGTACCCAGCCAACCCCAGAAAACTTCGAATTTCCGCCACTGATCTTGGTGGTTTCCACTCCAGAATTGCTTCAACCTTTCGAGGGTCTACCTTAATCCCTTCAGTAGAAACAACATGCCCCAAGAAAGTTACCTCCCTCAACCAGAACTCACACTTACTAAATTTCGCATAAAGCTCCTTTTCCCTTAACACTTGCAACACAATACAGAGATGTTCGTCATGCTTCTCTTCAGATTCAGAATAAACCAGAATATCGTCGATAAAGACGACCACGAATCGATCCAAGTATGACTGGAATACTCAATTCATCAGATCCATAAATGCCGCAGGTGCATTTGTCAACCCAAATGGTATAACCAAGAACTCATAGTGCCCATATCGAGTTCTGAATGTCGTCTTATGAATATCCACCTCCTTAACCCTTAACTGATGGTACCCAGATCGAAGATCAATCTTGGGAAATACTGAAGCTCCCCTAAGCTGGTCAAATAAGTCATCAATTCTTGGCAATGGGTACTTATTCTTAATCGTCAATTTGTTCAACTGTTAATAATCGATGCACATTCGCATTGACCCATCTTTCTTCTTCAAGAACAACACTGGTGCTCCCTACGGAGACACACTTGGCCTAATGAAGCCTCTATCCAACAGCTCTTGAATCTGAGCTTTCAGCTCTACCAACTCCTTAGGTGCCATCCTATAAGGTGCAATGGACACCGGTGCCGTACCAGGCAACAAGTCGATCCCAAACTCAACCTCCCGATTTGGAGGCAAACCCGGAAGCTCTTCTGGAAAAACATCTTGAAAATCCTTAACGATTCTAACTTTGTCCACAGTCAGTTCCTCAGTTTCCGTTTGACTTATGAATGCCAAATAAGCCTCACATCCTTTTCGAATCTACTTCTCGACTCTCAATGCCGAAACCACATTAGACAGATAATTTCTACGTTCACCTATCACCATAACTTCTTCATCCTCTATGGTCCTTAACCTTTTTCGCTTTGCAGCACAATCCAAAGTAGCCCTATGCTTAACAAGCCAATCCATCCCCAAGATGAGATCGAATTCTCCAAAAGGTAGCTCCATCAAATCTCCAGAAAAGACTTTTCCTTGAGTTTCTATAGGTACGTCTCCATACAGTTTGTCTACCCTAACCGAGTGACCCAAAGGACTGAGTACAGATACCCCACTCACGGTCTCCTCAGAGCGCACACCTAGCGACCCAGATATAGCACATGCAACATAAGAATGGGTAGATCCAACATCTATCAACGTAGTATATGGCATACTAGAAATCAAAAACGTACCGGTTATGACGTCAGGTGAATCACCCTCCTCTCAGCGACGAACTGCATATACCAACGTTGGCTGACGAGCCTCAGCAAAACCAACACCCCTGCTAGGTGCTCCTCGTCCTCTACCATTACCATTTCCACCTCTGCTTTGTCCACGACCTCTCGCAGCTGGTGGTCCACCCCTCACTGGTTGAGCAACCTTCTGATCCATAACTTGACCCTGATCAGGTTCTTGGGGACAATCTTTAACCCTATGCTCCATATACCCACATCGAAAGTAGGCTCCAGAACGTTTCCGACACTCACCTACATGTATCTTACCACAACTCCTATAACCTTGCGATCTAACAGCGTTCATGGGTACTGCTCGCGCTGGCTCTGCCACTCTTGCCCTCTTAACATTCCGGTTAGCCCCACCTGATGGTCCAGAATCCCTCCGAAAGCGGTTCCTATCCTTTTCGCGATTCTGTCTTTCTGTTCGCTTCACCTCTTCAGCTATTTTAGCCTTCTCAACCAAAGCAGCAAACTTACGCTCCCTCTGCGAAGCAATCAGCACCCTAAGTTCATCCCTCAGACCATCCTCAAAGCGCAAGCTACGCTCGTACTCTGTAGAGACTATCCCAGAAGCATACCGGCTCAGCCTCAGAAACTCAGCCTCGTACTCAGCCACGGACTTACCTCCCTGAACCAGATTTAGAAATTCTTTCCTGCGGGCGTCCACATAGCTAGCCCCAACATATTTTCTTTTAAAGGTTGTCTTAAACAGCTCCTATGTTACCTCACCAGCTGAAGTTCCATCTCTCACCGTGAGCCACCACTAATAGGCTTCATCTCTAAGCAACGATACAGCTCCCTTTAGCTTTTGCTCCAAAAGCAGTCCAGATCATCCATAATTCGCTCTGTGGCCTCTAACCAGTACTCGGCCACATTCGGAGCTACACCAGACACACCCCTAAAGAACTCCGCTCTATTAGCCCGGAGTCGCTCAGAAATAGATCCCCAAAATCCATTACCGGTACTTGCCCCAGCAACCCTTTCCAGAACTCGAAGCATCACTTGCGATAGGGCGTCGTCCCCAACACCTCGATCATGAGACTCCACCTCTGTTGCCGGTGATACTGGTACATCAGCTGTTGGCGCATGTCCCGAAGACGAAGATTCAGCTCGTGCACTACCTCGACCACGTCCACGGCCCCTACCTCGAGCTGCTCACGTACTCATTTTGTATTATCTATTTTAGAAGTTTTAGGAATCAGATTAATATTCCAGTGTTTATTACAGATGTCTTATGAATGAGTAGAATTTTAGAGTTCGTTTTCTTCCATAGAAACCTAGCTACAGTCTCAATCTACTTATCAAAGTTTCTATAGTTCGGTAATACCCTAACTAAAGTATCAAGATAGGGTTTTAATTAGGCATATAATCAGAATTTCAGAAACAATCAGTAAAAGTTCAGAAAACTTATAGGATTGGGCCGGAGATTCGATGTGCCACTTCTTTAAAAGAATTCAATTAAGAAACTTAATTTATCCTTTAGAAAATCATTCATGCACGAACCAAGACAAGCTCCAAATAATTTTGAAAACCATTATTAAAAACACGATCTTTCGAAAATCTTTGTTCTTATTGTTTAAAAACTTCCATTTTTAGACCCGATCCACAGCCAAGTTGTTGCAACCTCGCTCTGATACCACTAAATGTAACACCCCAAACCCGGCTGGACGTTATGGCCAGATCCGGTGTGTCACATGAACCAACAACTAAGTTATTGACCTTTTGCTCTTTGTAACTTAAGTGATATTTTATTGAAACGGCAAATTAAGGAAAAAGTCATTAGGTTATTCATTGGTTGAATTTGTTGAGTTTTAAAAATGTTCTTAGGATTTTGAAAACCAGCGCAGCCTAAACTAGCAGTTCAACAAAGTATAAATTAAACCATTAAAGAAGAAAACCAATAAAGAAATTTAAAGAACGGCCTTATTACAACTTAAAACCCGAATAATAAAGTGACTTATTAAAAATAACTAACTGAGTAAAAAAAATCGATTTGAAAGATGGTGTAGCCATTCCGAATCTCTCGCAGCTCCAAGCCCACTATGGTTGAGGGTTACTTGTCGAGATGAAAATAAGGGTGAGTTTGGTAACTCAGTGTGTAACATAATCTCAACCATAGACCCAAATAGATCAGGCCTCAGAATCAGATTTAATTGGGCCTTGGCCCATTACAGAAATCAAGTTAAGCCCATAGGCCCATAACAGATACGAATCAGATATATAAAATGCAAGCAGAATACCCAACCCAGATCTAACCATAACACCCCCGTACCAGCCTTACACCATGTGGGGAGACTACTCAACCTACCCATCCGCTACACACCACAGAAATTTGCAGCGAGGTTGCCAGATATTGTGACGAGGTCACCAGATACAGATATTGTAGCGAAGCCACCAGAACAGATATATGTGGCGAGGCCACCAGATTGCAGCGAGGTTGCCAGAACGCTTCCTCCATCATAAACCCAAACCCCATGCAACAGGCTTACTTGTTATGACATATGACATTCAGAATCTCATGCATCAGATATACATATATATATGAAATCTAGCATACAGAAACATATTATCTTACATTTCATACAGAATGAACCCTAGGGGTATAAAGGTCATTTTTGCACCTAGGGGTATAATGGTAATTCTCCACACTTAGGGGTATTTTAGTCATTTTACTGATTTTCAGGGGTTTTATGAATATCAGGTGACTGTTAGTCCGTATGTGTCTTCAGAAGTTCGTTTTAACTTATTTGCCACTTTTGCCCCTTTTTAGCCCAAAGTCCCTAATGGGCCTTACTGAGTCCATTAACGTCTTAAGCCCGTTAAGTCCAATTTTAACGTTCAGATTATTAATTTTTAACCGGTTAATTCTCAACATACCGCCAAAATGCCCTTAATGACAATTTTACCGATGTGGGCTCGGAAGCCCTTTGGGCCCATCTTTGGCCCACCAAAGCCCAACTTACCAAAACATTCGAAATTGCACACTTTACAATACTATCACCATCAATTCTAAGTTTAGCCACAACAGAGTAAACGATTACTCACAGATTCTCCCAATACCGATTTTTCGGTCACTTTCGGTCAGTTTTCAGTCACTTTTCAGTCATTACGGCCTTTGCCGTTCTAGTCTATAGTGGAGATATGGTACACATATGTTAACTATCGAAGCGTTGACGAAATCCACGTAAGAAGAGCCTACAATTGAACACTAACTTTTTAGTCTAATAATCGATAACTAAAGAGCTATAAACCCTTACCAAAATTGGCCAACATGGCCTAAGTCCCTAAAAGCCTTTACCTTGATGCTGAAATATGAACTAGGCCTAAATATCCAACTGCGTTGATCTCCAAGGCCCCCTTGCTGCACGTCTCTTGTCCACACTAGCGCATATAAAACCAAAGAGAAAAACTAAAAGGCCCTTAGCCTAGAAACGTTAGCCTCCCCCTAAGGGGTTTCGGCTTCTTGCCTTGAATTAAGATAACAAGTGAAGAAAAGTCTCAAAACACTTACCAATAACTTTGCACGAAGAACCCTGCTCACTTGCTTCTATTCGACTGAATCTATACTAGATCTATAATAGATCTAGCCCTAACAATAATAAGAATGGCCTAAAGGGGTTTCGGCTTTGAATGGTCTAAAGAGAGGTGCTTTTGGCTTTTGGATATGTGGTATGGCGTCCTTGTCGTTTCAATCAATAAAATAGGTGAGGTGAATCAGTAAATAGAAGGGATGAAGGAATAGGGGTTCAGCTTATAGAAGGGTTTAGGAGAAAGAAGAGTGAGAGCAATCGGTTTTGACAAACAGCAATCGGCACAGAGGTTTCGGTCAAAAGTCTGTCAACAGAGGGTTGAAGAAAAGAAGTAGAAGAAAAGTTGTTTGATTCGGCAAGGAAAGAAGACAACAGTGTAGGTTTTGGTTAAAGAGTGCAAAATGAAAAGAAGATGAAAATAGAAGAAGAAGAAGAATAAGAACAAAAGTGTTTTCGGTCAAAAGTAAAAAAAATCGGCAGGAGGTCTTTTGGGGTGTGAGATTCGACAACTTGGTTAGAAAAACAGAAAAGAGTGACCCCTAATTTACTAAACAGAATCGGCAGAAGAGAGGACCTACTAGTCTAAAGAAGTCGGTACCAAAAAGAGACCTTAATGCCGATTGTGCCTTACCTATGTTGCTTGCCGAATTTGCACCATAGAGAGTCTCTTGGCCGGCCACTTCAATCAAATTTGAAAAGCTCATAAACTCCCTCCTTGATTTACTCACTTGACCGATTCAAACTTCTCCCCAAGCAAAGTTTTACTCTGCTTCAAACTCTTACCTGCTCCTTACAAAAATAAAATGCCTCCCTTGCATAATCTGAGACTTGAACCTTGGCCCTCCTTCAAGCTCCACACGCCACATTTTTAGGAGATTAGTGGCGTCACTTAGCCACTCTACCAAGGCTCCTTTTGTGCTATATTCCTAGCACAATTTCTTAAGACACTTACTTCCAACGGCCCCCTATATTTTAAGTGAAAATCTAAAATTTTCCCCAAGTTTTTAACCAACACCTGGGCCTTCCATAGGCCCATTAATACTCCCCAAACAAGAATTACACACCCCAAACACCAGAGTTAAAACATTTTATCAGATGGACAATAACCCAAGAGAGACCCAAAAATTAGGGCGTTACAAGAAATTTCTTTAGGACATGATGATTCGTATGGGTTTTGATTTGGCATGGATTTCAACCATTATGAAGTGTGTTTCTTTTGTCTCATATTCTATTGTAGTTAATGGAAAAATTGGGAAGATATTTAAACCCACTAGGGAAATCAGACAAGGCAATCCCTTGAGCCCATTTTTATTCTTGGTTTGTAGTGAGGGGTTATTTACTCTTATAAGGTTGGTAATGAGAGATGGACTAATAAGAGGTGCTAAGGCAGGTAGGAGTGGCCCACAAATTTCCCATTTACTATTTGCTGATGATTGTATACTGTTTGGTGAGGAAAATGGTTGTGGGGCTCAAACGTTAAAATCAATGTCAATGGAGTATGAGAGATGTTCTATCCAATATGTTAATTTCGAAAAATCCATAATTTTTTACAACTCTTACACCTCAGAGGATGACAAACGACTAGTTTCATTTTAGGGGTGAGATGTTCTAATAATCTTGAAAGGTACCTTGGGTTGCCTAGTATGGTAGGTAAAAGCAAAAAGTTTTCTTTTTAAAATATTAAGGATAAATTTTTGGAAAGAATTGAAAGCTGAAGTGTTTGTTTTTTATCTCAATGAGGGAAAGAGGCCTTTATTAAGACTATTATGCAAGATATTTCTATATATTTGTGTGCTTCTTGCTTCCAAAGACGCTTTGTGGTGATCTAGAGAACATTATGGCTAAGTTTTGGTGGCAGAAGGGCCACGAAAAGAGAGGGATTCATTGGTATAGTTGGGAGCAGTTTTGCGAACTCAAAGAAAATGGCGGAATGGGTTTTTATAGTCTTGCAAAATTCAACATTGCCTTATTAGCAAAACAAGGGTGGTGTTTAGTTATTTATCCAATTTCCCTTTTAGCACATGTTTTAAAAGCTAAGTACTATCCATCCATAGATTTTTTTAATACAAGATTAGGAAGTCTACCTTCTTATACCTAGAACAGCGAGGGGTCTTATTCAGAAGGGGTTGTGTTGGAAGGTTGGATCGGGCTAGAAAATATCCATAATGGAAGAGATGTGGTTACCAAGACCTATAGGGAGTAGATTAAATGTTAGTATTGATGGTTATGAGGTGAGGTTACTTTTGGATCTAATAGATGCATTCTAGAGAGTGGAAAGCTGACCTTATTTTTAATATCTTTCCTACAAATCTTACGAGTAGAATCCTTCAAATCACTTTGGCAAGGGAAGCTTACGAGGATGTACATGTTTGGAGTGGTGAGCCTTCTAGAGAGTTCACAGTAAAAAGTGCCTATAAACTATGACAGGTTGGTCCTAATGATAATTATTTACGAACCGATCTAAAAAGGATTTTACAAAAAACTTTAGAGCTTACAACTTTCCTTGAAAATTAAAACTACAATATGGAAGATTCTTGAAACTATATTCTTAATCTAACTAATCTAAGGCATAGAAGAGTAGTGGCGGATGCAACTTGTCCGAGATGTTGAGGAGCTGCTAAGAATATCAATCACGTATTTCAAGATTGCCCTTATAATAGTGGAAACATGGGCAATTTAAACTTGTTTTGGACCTTATCAAATACGAATCTTAATAGCTAAGATAATATTACCAAAGTTTTCAAAATTGGAACTAGTGAGCAATGTAGGCTATTTTATTGTGGCCTCTGGGCAATATGGAGGAGTCAAAATCAACTTGTACATGAAAAGAAAGCATATTCTGGTAAAGATATCTTGGATTGGATTCTTAAATAGAAAGGGGAATTTGGATGGATTAGATACCGTGAAACGTACCAGATTTAGGGGACAAGAGCTGTGGAAACCCCCGAATGTGCCAAACATCAAGATCAACTTTGATGGTGCTTTTGACCTGCAACAGAATAGATCGGGCTTTGGGGTGGTGGCTAGGAGCTCATTGGGGGAGATTTTAGCCTTTATGACAATCTTACACTCAATGGTGTTATCTCCGTTTGCAACGGAGGCTTACGCATGTCTTCAGGCTATCTTGTTAAGGATTCACCTGGATATGAATCGATAGTTATTAAAGGTGATTCATTAACAGTAATCAAGAAATGCAAGGCAGTTTTATCAAAAAAATCTAAAATCGAGGCCCTTATATAAAACATTCATCAACACAGTGGGTATTTTCAGCGCATATTCTTCCAATATATTCCTAAATCAGCTAACACACTTGCTCATAATCTAGCTACAGAGAGTTTAAAGAAGGGGGATGAAGTTTACCTTAACGGAGGAGTGCCTAACTTTGCTTTGTGAGAGGCGGAGAGGAGAAGGCAACGGAACCCAAATTGATCTGACTGCATGTAGAATTTTCTGGAAAAAGAAATGGGTAGTAGAAGGGACTTGAGATTTTTTTGGAAACTGTTACTGGATGGTAGTTGGAAAAGATAAGGTGGGGCAATAAATTTGGTTTTGTTGGATGACAACTGCCAATGAACTGGATAGGATTTGTTATGTAGGGTGCTTTAATTATGTTTTTATTTTATTTGACTTTAGGCTAAAGCCATTGTTCTTTTTGGGTTGCCCGTTCAAGTCTTTTGGTTTGTTTATTTAATTGAAATCCAATCCAAATTTTATTTCAAAAAAGGAAAGAAAAAGAAATTAAGGGTAATGTTAAACGGTTATATATTAGAGTTATGGTCTCAAATTACAAATATATAAGCTTTTTTTTACATCAAATATTAAGAAAAGAGAAAAGTTCACCTTTTCTAAAACACTTATGTTAATTTAGATGATCAAAACCACAAAATTTAAAAATTTTAATATGTCAATGAATTCAAGTACATTTTATTTGATCGTAAGGAGATTTTTTTTTATGTTATCTTGAATTATGTTTTTATTATAATTAAACTATAATATGGATCTAGGTTCATTTTATTTAGTTGTTATATATATATTAGATTGAGGTACACTCATTATATGATTGAATTTATATAATAAATAAATATATTAAAAATTTAAAAAGATTTAAACAAAAAAATCTTAAAAAAATTTTAAGAAAAAATTATAAGTAAAATTTAAAATATGAGTTAAATTTCAACTTATACATTCAAAGTTGAATCTCAGTCTTTTTTTTTTTTAATTTATAATATTTTATATTCAATTATTTTTATATGTTCAATTTATAAAAAAAAAATTAATATAATACTTAACCCTGGCCGGAATCCGGCCCAAGCGGGGATATCGCCTCTGCTGAATGCTGATAATTACGATAATAGTCAGATGAATCAATTAGTTGTCTTCGCTGACCTCTGGATCTCTGAATCCATGTCCTTATACAGACAACTACTATAAGAAATGTAGTAATGGATCGGGTTCTTTCGCAACTCAGTTTATAATTAAGGTACGTGTATATGCTTTTTTAGATTTTATTTTCCTTATATATGTATGCTTTCAATCTGTACTTCGATTCTTTAGATAAGATCCTATAGCTCTAATAATCTTCAAATTCGTTTTCTGACAGACAATTTATAATGAAACAAACAAGCATAGAAGTTGTGGTTGGTCTTTTTCAAATGAAAGGAAATAATGTAAAATCGAGGGATTTGATAGTGAACATTGATTATGAACTAGGTAAGCAAGCGGCGGCCGTGTATTTCCAGTTATTTTGCAAATTTTGGAAGCTTTTTTGCGTTAATATTATGATCAGTGAGTTGAAATGGTTGTTAGAATAGAATCTAGGATCTGGAAATTGTTGATGGTGATAGTTCAGGATGGAACCCAAATCAACTTCCAAAGTTAAGTTGTCTGCTAAGGAATTCAATCCATGGAAACGAGTCTTCAATGTTTTCTCTTTTGGATTTCTCATTCTGTTATCGTCTATTGGTGTTTATTTAGCATTTAATTTTGTCAAGGCTCGAAATATATTAGAGAGTTCATATTATACTGTTGTAGTGGACTGTGGAAGCACTGGAACACGAGTGAATGTTTTCGAGTGGGAAAAAGGGGGTTTAATCAGTGACTATCTGCCGTCTTTGTTGCATTCTTATCCAGATGATTTGACCAAGGGTCCACTTGCGAAACAATCTTGCCACTATCATTGCATGCAGACCGAGCCTGGTTTACACAAATTTGTTGGTAATGCTTCAGGAGTGAGGGCGTCTTTAGAACCGTTGATTGCATGGGCAGAACAAAGGGTACCTCATGAAAGACATGGACATACTCCCATTATTATTTTAGCTACTGCTGGATTGAGAAGATTGGTAGCCAGGGATGCTAAGCAGGTTCTGGATGATATAGAGATTGTTATAAGGGAACATTCTTTTGTGTATACTAAGAACTCAATAAGGGTTCTGACAGGGAAAGAAGAGGCCTACTATGGTTGGGTTGCTCTGAACTATAAAATGGGTAGCCTTGGAAATTCCTCCAAAGCATCTACCTTTGGACTTCTCGATCTAGGGGGTTCATCGTTGCAGGTTGTAGTGGAAGTATCTGACAAGAATGACAATGGAAATGTCATGACATCAAATATTGGTTCAACTAATCATAAGATTTTAGCATTCTCATTACCAGCATTTGGTTTGAATGAGGCATTTGATCGGACAGTCGTCATGCTCAGTCAAAATCAAACATATGCGCAAAATGCCTCTAACAGATTTGAACTCAGGCACCCTTGTCTCAGGTCTAATTTTGTGCAAAATTACACTTGCCCTGGTTGTGCTATGCTGAACATAAGTGATGGTATGGACAATTCTGAAACTCAAATGCATAAAACTCAGTTTTCTTCGACATATTTGATTGGAGACCTAAATTGGGAGCAATGCAAGGAGCTTGTGAGGGCAGCTGCAATGAACTATAGTGGTTCAGATTGGTCACAACAATTTGTTGATAGAAACTGTGAAGCAAATTCATCTCCTAATGGTGGTAAGTTAGAAACATGCTCTGCTGTTTTTTCTAAACCAAAATGCACATTTGATATCTGTATGCCTTTATCATCACTGATCTTTTGATGCCACCATATTCATATAAAAAAACAGCTTTTAATTTTGTGATATCTGGTAACATAAAAAAGGCTACGCAGTTTGGCTTGGTATATGTTTCATAGATCCAACTTAATGGCTATTATTTCTCAGTCCCACGTAAAACATGTCTATGGATTAAGAGTTCATTTTTTTCTTTGAAGGACAATATGTTGATTTCATATAACTGTGAATTAAAATCCCAATCCATGTTCATCTTATAAAGTGGACTTGTTATTCGTTGTTGGTTATTAGCAATGCTTAGGAGTTTCTGGAGGGACATGCTTGAATCATTTTGTGCAATAGTCATCGGCTGATAATGACCTTGCACTTGAACCGTTCCAAAGAAAAGGTTATTAATTTCTTTTGGATGCAGATAGGAATATGCATTCTCCCACTTGTGTTTCTTGATAATTGACCGCAGCAGATATAACATGTCTTTTGCTCTGTGCCAAAAACATTTAATATTAAAAATATGATCATGATAACAATTCACAGTTACGAATGGTGTAGTAAGTGCAGCCCTTGCTTTTTGGTTGATCTCACTGGCATACAAGTTGTTGGCTCACTATTTCTATGCTTTGGGTTATGTTCATGTGAAAATAACATGATTTTACCTCGATGTTTCTGACTTTTGAAAGCTCTTTAACATTCTTGTATATGCTGTTAGGAAAACTAATGAAAAGATATGCTTTTGAGATTTTATTGCTTTAACCAATCAATTCTAATCTTTTTTTTTTTTTTTTTGGTTTATAAAGTGCTTATTATAGTTGTCTTCTTGGTTCGGTTTGATTTTCTTTTTCCCGCAGAATGGATGTTGACAAACATTGCCCCTTCTCTTAGAGATTTGTGCTAATCTTGGGAAGAACTTTATACTCATATCACAAATCTTTATATTTTCTGCAGGTAAAGATATGCTAAAATTGACATCTATTGTCCATCATAGTGGACGCTTTCATGCATTATCTGGGTTTTTTGTTGTTTACGACATGTTAAACTTGAGTCCAAGGGCCAGTGTGACAGAGATTTGGAAAAAGGGTGAGCAGTTATGTTCATCATCATTGACCGAGTGGAACATTGATTTCCAAAGACAAAAGTATGCTGGATATTATTGTTTTCGGGTGTCTTATGTGGCATCAGTTATTGAAGATGCTCTATGCCTTGGCAATGCAGAGATTGTATTTGGCCCAGGCGACCTTTCATGGACATTAGGTGCTGCACTAGTCTATCAGCTAGATACTAGGGAAGCTTTTGCAAGCATTTCAACTATAAGAAACATGTCATCTACAGTTTTCCTTTTAGTTTTGCTACTCTCCCTTTTCCTTGTTGTGCATTGCAGCCAAATAAAGCTTCCCATGCTGGGCAGGAAGGTTTCCAATGTCGGGGTACCTTTGCCATCTTATTATCTTCATGCAAAACGGTGATCACATTGATACTGAACACAGCAATTGAGTTTGGTATAGTTAGCCTGATCGTACAGGCAAATCTCTTTTATTCATTCATTTGTTAGGTAGGAAGATTCTTAGGAAAAAAAAAACGCCGTATAAGTTGGAAAAGAATCTGACATTTTGTCTACATAGGTTTGGATTCTACGAATGCTTATATTGTTTAATATTACATTAAGATATCTCAAGTTTTAGCATATATAATTACATAAGCTAGAATACACATGATTAAGATTAAAGATGTAGTTCCAGTTTGACACACGCACAAGAAGACAAAGGCAAGCGATGTTTTAAAAGGATGCTTTTCCAGCAAAACGAGAGGCATCAACATCCACCCACACTTCATTGGTGCGGCCAAAAAACCTGAAGGGAGGATCATACTGAGCAATAGAGTAAGTGTAGTGAGTAGCAGATGTAGCGTTAGCCCATGGAGACAAGCTCAGACTAGTAGCCAGCTTCGAAGCCTCTTTGACCACAATATCATCCGTAGCAAATCCTGAGAACTTTCTCACAGCAACATAGTGAGAATCCCATGCGTAAGGTTTCAGGTTTAGCTCCGGAAGTGGGGTTGGTGGACTGTCCTGGAACTTGGCAGGCAAGTAAAATCGGACAACATAGGCTGATGAGTGAAGTGGCCCAGCTCCCGGGACTAGGCTCGTCACCACCGGCGATGTCATGGCTACCCGAGAATAATTCAGATTCGCACCTTGTAAAAACTGGAATAATCTGTCTCACCCACAAATTTATTTTAAAAAATAATCCTAAATTAATTGGCAAAGAATCAAGATCAATAATAAATTTGTTAAATTTAGAGGGGGGTACCTGTGAAACCCAAATAAGGTGGCTTTTTGGAAGGAAAGGTCGTTAACGGTTGCAGACATCCACGTGGCGTCCCGGTAGTGTCTGATTTCGAAATCGGATTCGGCGTGTACCACCTCGTACTGTGGCAATTCAGTTGCCCCGCAGAGCACCACCAAAAATAGCAAGTTTATCACCGTTATCTTCAACCTTGGAGCTTTCGCCATTTTTTTTCTTCAATATTTAGGTTTTCGGTGCTTGCTTAAGGAAGACGTCCTGTATTTAAAGAAATGAGAGTGTGCCGTGGATTAACTGATCTGTCCCTTATTGGTCAGTTGACTTCTTTACGAACACTAAGTGGGTTAAGTAACTATTCTCCCACGTCTAATATTATTTTAGTATAATTCTCATTTTTTATGCGAATTTAAAATTTTTTATTAATTTAATTTGATAATAAAAATTATATGAACTTTTTCATTTTAAGCTCAAATTAACTCAAACTTTAAACAATTCAAATTAAAAAGATACGAAAAGTTCAAAATTTTTGGAGTGCTTTGATTGAAGAATGATTATTCAATCAAGATTACAAATGTAAAAGAAGGTCATCATTTTATCTGCCCCACCATTCAATGGTAAACACCACTTCTATCTAAATATTAGAATGAAGCTTTTTGCTAATCATTTCACCATGGTATTTATAAAATTATCGATAAGTGATCTTTTTGAAGAATCTTAAGAATAAGAAAAATGAGATGAAAATAATAAGGTTAAGACTCGATCAAAGGTTAAGATTTCACACACTCTCTTTTCAAGATGTTTTTAATAGAGTTTCTTCATGTGAAAGTGTAAGGATATGTAAAATAGATAGGAGAAACTTTTTAAAAAACTCTTGAAAAGAGAGTGTGTAATCTTAGCCTTTGGTCAAGTTTTAACTTTATGTAAAAGTTCAATCTCTATAAATTTTTAATAGTAAATCACTTGGGGACTTAAATTGGAATTAGCCAAAGGTTCAAAACAACAATTATACCATGTTAAATCATATGTTAGTGGACAACATGATTAATTATTCATTAAATTAGATTAATTAAGATTTATTTGGTTAAAACATGATTAATTAATCTAAATGATAATTTAATCCTAGTATATAAGTTAATTTTTGGTGGAAAGAAAGAGAATGTCATCTCCTTCAACCGATTTTAGGCAAGAAAGAAAAACACTTAACGTTGTACCTACGGTTTCAAGCTTTTTTTTTTTTACTTTAATTCAAGTAAGTCCCTAGCCATTTTCTTTGATTTCTATGGAAATCGAATCATGAGAGCTTGATCTAGCTAACTCATGTACTAATTTGTGAAAATGTTAAAGTTTTAGAAAGTTTCCATGGTTGAGAATTGAATGGTTTTGGTTTTAAATTGTTTTAAATTAAGCTTAATATATGAAAAAGACTAAATTTTAGAACTTAATTATTAGTTTCATACATTAGGGACCAAATTGAATAAAATGAAAAACTATCATTAAGTATAGGTAGGAATACGAAATAAAGGGTCCCTAATGAGTTTTGGTGCAATTAAATTTTAATTAGAAGTTTTAAATTGAAAGTTATGATTGTCCCGGTTTTAAGGACTAAATTGAATAAGTTTAAAATTTTGTGTAAATTGGTATTTGATTTTGATTTGGCTGGAAATTAATTGTATGATATGTTTTATGGTTATTAGGAGCTAACCGCAACACCAAAAACTGAAAGGGAAAGGAAAAGCGAAAACCATCGACGAGTGACGTGTGAAACCTCAGTTTGTACTTTTATGATTCGGGATAGAAATGTTTGATTTTTTATGCATGTTTATTGATTGTTTGACCCTTAAGGTGAGCCTATTATGATAATATAAAATGTTTTTGTAACACCCCTAACTCGTATCCGTCGCCAGAGTGGGGTTACGAGGCATTACCAAACAAAGTACACCAACCGAACAATCATAGTTATACATCTCTTCAAACTCTCTAACCAACCATATTTTAAATCATAAACTACTATACATTTATTACGAGTCATATCATATTATACAATGAACATATTTGCAGTCACATAGTTCATAAACAAAAATATCAAAAATATCATTTTATCATATAAGTTAATATTCATGATAACTATTGAAATATTACATTTACGAATTATTTAAAACAAATAAGTCAAATAAGTATATCATTACTATGGATTTATCATATACTTAAACAACCATTTTTTTTTTATAATGAACACTTCACGACTATTTGCAATTAATTCAAACATCTCATTATTATGCAAAAGTTCAAACCATTTATCAAATTCACAAATAAATATTTATTCAAGTCACAGAGTAATGCAATATTATTAGCAACCCAAAGTTCCGAATAATCATTTTTATTTCTTGTGGTCATTTGGATCAAAACTAACGGTCATTAGTAAACCATGACATACAATTAATGCTTTGCCGATTAAAACATACCAAAATTAATACATATATTCATTTACCAAGCTAAAAGACAATAGTGCATTATAACAACTTTTAAACCAACCTATATGAACACAAATATAATTCCAAATCATGAACAGCTTACCATTGTTGTCTTTATCTATCTCACCACCTAACCGATTATCAAACGCACATAATATTTCCCATTGTCCAAACCGGTTTACCTATGAACATATTTATTTATAGACCAATCTAAGATAGCTATGACAAATATCGAGCACTTATAATTAAACATAATTCAAATATATATACCTTCCATTAATGCACACATGTCAAACTCACTTCTAATACACATCATGACCGAACTTACTTAGCAAAAATTACCTAAAATACATAGCAACACTTAAGCAAAACACAACCAACATGTCTCGTATATAAATAAATATACACCATGGCCAATTCATCAATCAAATATTTCCATCATATGATCAAAGAATGAATCGAACCTAACATTATAAACAAGCCATTTTCACATGGCTTAGATTTATAAATACCCCAAATTCATCTTATTAACTAGCCTATACATGCCATAAGTTCAAATTCAAACTTGTTTAAAAATACTGAAAATAGTCTATAGCGTGATAAGCTCCTCTGACAGCTCTTGGATTCGTAACTTGAATTCAAAATCTATAAAACTGAGTAAATATGAAAACACGGAGTAAGCTATCATAGCTTAGTAAGACATAAGCAAATAAATCGTTCAAAAACATAATCCATACAGTTAAACTATATCAAATTATATTATCATAATCAAACTGACTTCAATCTTATGATTTAACATTTATCTTATACTTTCATATAGAACTTATTTATGGCCGTATATATATATATATTATCAAAGCCTCTTGATTTCAAAACTCAATCATTAAATAACCACATACATGTATACACATAAACATATACTCGTGAATTAAAATATAATTTCCTATGCATAAGCATAACAATGACCGAATGAACACACACATATATATATATATACATGGATACATTAACAAACTATCATTCAATGGCTAATCCAAAACATCTTTATCATATCCATTACACGTTCACTTACATGCATATACCCGTAAGTCAAAGTATAACAATCACACATATATATATTTGCAAGTTTGTATATTCACTTTTATACAAGTATACACATAATTCACATTTTAGTTTCTTATGCATATATCACTTGGCCGAATGTAATCTTGCATTTTATACTCATGTAATTCACATTATAGCATATATAATATATAGCTCCATCTCAACCATCAAAACTTACCTTATTTTCAAATAGATAACTTACCATCACGTACCTGAACATTTTAACTCGTTTAACAGATTCGATATTTCATCGGCATTAAGCCCTCTAGGTACAAAGCCCTAAATAATACAATGGCATAAAGCATGCTAGGCACAAGCCTAATATAGCACACTGGCACAAGGCCTGCTAGGCTTAAAGCCCGATATAACCCACCGGCACAAAGCCTGCTAGGCCTAAAGCCCGATATAACCCACCGGCACAAAGCCTGCTAGGCTTAAAGCCCGATATAACCCACCGTGTGACAGTCGTAATTTGGCCCTAATCGGGAACGTGGTTTCATAACCATTAAACCGAATTAGAAATTTTTTTCTTAAAATATTATTTTCTATGTCTTTATTAAGTAAATTGTTATGTGAGAAAATTTGGGTGTTTTAATTGTTGCCATTTGAATCTAAAATTATGAAAAGGGACTTAGGTGATGAACTTGAAAATGTGCTAGGTACAATTTAGATGACCAAATAATGAATGGCTTATTGAAATGAGGGGCTTGCATGTTAAAATTACCAATAAATGGTTAATGGCCGGTCACATGTGCTTGAAATGATCATTATTATTTGTTTTATGCAATTGTTGAAATTATAAAAAAAATAAAACACATAAAATATGATAAAATATGAAAGATATTGGGTGGAGAAACCAAAGTGGGATTCATTTTCTTCCCTATTGACGTGAATAGAGAAAGAAGGGAGAATAAGAATTGAAGCTCAAGCATTCGGTCTTCCTAATAGCTTGATTTTAAGGTATGATTCTTGAAATTTTCATTAGATTTTTGTGGGATTAAATTGATGGTTAGGTCCCTAACTTAGCCCATGACAAAAATTTTGAAAATGGTGGTAGTAAGAACATTCGGCCATGGATTAGAGTGGATGAAATGAATTGTGGTTTTTATGTTTTAGGAGTAATATTGGATAGTTAAGGGTTGAATTAGTGAATGTGCATATAGGTGGACGAATTTGATAAGGGGAGTAAGTTAGCATGTTTATTTAGGTGATGTTGTCGAATGTGGTGTTTAAATTAAGGAATGAATTAAATTGAATGTTATAAAAGCTAGGAATATTCGGTCAACTAGTATTCATGTGATATATTTGGGGGTAGCTATGTGTTTATATTCGGCCATGGAAAGAGTTGAGAGAAATGATTAAGTTTTGATGTTTTAAACATAGAAAATGATTAAGGTATAGGAATGGAAATTGTAAGCTCAATTTGTAAATAAATTTGAGTCTTGGATGGCTTAAATGATAAAGAAGCATTCAGCCAAGAGCAAATTGTACCTTGTAAAGGATGAATGATAATTTTAGTTAAAATTATCAAATGGTGCATTTGGTAATAGTTGAAGGTAATCGGCTAGGGATCAAATAGGGAATTTGAAGTACAAAAATAATGTCTTGAAATTTAACTTGTAGAGTGACCTTGTCGAATGCACAAATTATTGAAACATGAGTTTAGTAGGTGAATAAGAATTTGATTGCTTGTTTGAGTAAGTCCAAATTTATTGAAAATGAATTTTGAAAAAGGATTTTTGTAATCTTGAAAAGGGTTGCCAAATTGGTGTTAAAAAGGGGCGAAAATACTCATGTGTTGTGGAAGATTGTCTTAATTTTCTTATATACTTGAAAATAAATTTACTATGATTAATATGGTGAATGCCGAATAATCTTTGTAATTTTTGGTTATAATGTGTGATTGGTTGTGAATTGAAATGATTGAAGGTATGAATTTGGTGTTGAGTGAAAATTAACTAGAATATAAATAAGAAATGGTGCCTTATTGCCGTATATAAATATTGAAGTAGAAATGTCTATATGGATATGTTTTAATGAGGAAGGACAATGGTTTGGAAATCTAATTAAATGAAATGTCTTGATTTTTCTAAGCCCAAGAACATCAAAGGGGAGAGTCGGACAAAGGAAAGACTAAGGTTATCGAGTAGCCATAGAGACAAATCCATCGGATCATTAAGTAAGTGCATAAGCAATTATGAACTTAGTTATTTATACCTAAATGGTGTGCACTTATCATGAAAGACTTATCCTTGAAATTTATATAGATATACATATTTGCTTGCTTGATAGACTCGTAATTGTATATATATTCGAATTTGATTAGTTTAGTAGACGGAATAAATGGCACTATACGTGCGGTTGAATGGCACTATATGTGCGGAATAAATGGCACTATATGTGCGGTTGAATAGTACTATATGTGCGGTTGAATAGCACTATATGTGCTGAATGTATGGCACCATATGTGCGGATATAAATGGCACCATGAGTGCGGGTATGAATGGCACTATACGTGCGATTGAATGGCACTATATGTGCGGAATAAATGGCACTATATGTGCGGTTGAATAGCACTATATGTGCTGAATGTATGGCACCATATGTGCGGATATAAACGGCACCATGAGTGCGGGTATGAATGGCATTATGCGTGCGGGTTTAAAGGGCACTATGAGTGCGGTTTGGAACCAATGATGTGTACAAATTTCCTGACTAAGCACCTTATGGTTACAAATGAATGTTATAAGTAGTGTTTGCCTATCAAAGAGTGGAAGAACCAAATGTCTTTTGAGGTGTTAATTATAATGGTTGTCTATTAGCATCTGTTGAAATCATATCAAGTAAATTGTTGTATCGTAATGCTTATAACTTACTGAGTTGAAGAACTCATTTGGAGTGTTTAATTGTCTCTTATTAGGTTTCTTTGATCTGTTGTAAGCTCGGAACCATCATCAAAGTCATCACACCCTTCATCAACGTTTTGGTACCTTGTTCTGTTAGTTTTAAGCATGGTATTTTGGCATGTATAGACTTTATTTTGGAAATGTTGATGTTGTAAACACTCTTTTGTATTAATGGCCATGCGAATATGGCCAAAGTACTAGAAATCAAAACGTAGTCATGAATGTTTTATAAAGCAACTTTTTGATTGAATGATTCACTACTATATATATATATATAAATCGAATACTCAAATTACATTTAGAAGATGGGTTCATGAAGTGTATTTGCTTAGGAATTCAGTTTTAAATTGGTTGTAAGGATAGATAAGACGGAAATTCTCTAATATTCTTTGTTCGAAGATCCGATTCATAACGTCTTATTTACGATAAAAATAACTTTTGTAAATCATGAACTTAGTATCGAAATCTGCCTAAGGAATGGTTCTGTAATACCTCGTAACCCTTCCGGCGATCGGATCAGGTTAGGGGTGTTACACACCGGCACAAAGCCTGCTAGGCTTAAAGCTTGAAAATTCACAAATACATCGTTCTTGCTACCACACATTTAAATCATTAACATTCATACTATTTTTATGCTGATGTTACTATTCTTGATATGCCAAAACACCAACAATTCATTACTAGAACAACTCTACAATCAATTCACATTCGACAAATATAATTATACCATAACTAGAGCAATTCAATAGTTCCCTTTCCTCATTCGGCAATAACTAATATAAATTCAAAGATTTCAACTTCACACTTATATTTTGCATCTAAATGAAATTAAGTATATTTAATAGCTTATAAACTTACTTCAGGTATTAGCGTACGATAAAATCGACTACTTGGGTAGCTTTGCCTTCCCCCGATCCAGGTCCAATCTCTTTTGTTCTTGAACTAATTAAAAACAAGTTGAACTTATTTAATCAATTAACCAACTTAATTCACTAAAAAAATATCGTCCCAAAATTCATAAAATATCTTCCATATTTTTGGAGGTACCTTGATTCCAAGGTGTGGATATCATGATGCCCTTGGATTTGGTGTTGTTTTCGCTCGTTTTCAACATCCAACACGTCCTTACACCACTCAATCACACGTTAGGCCTTCTAATGACTCTATCGGTCAAATTGAGTTACAAAATAGGAAAAAATTCACTTATTAACTAAGAATCTAAAAATAACAAAAAAAAACTATGCAAAAGACACTCCTTAAGTACATCGGAAAAGCCTAATTTGTCCTATCAATTTGTGGTAGATCAACTCCCCCGCACTTAACTCTTTGCTTGTCCTCTTGTCCTCAAGCAAACACACCAAACATGAAAAAAAAAAAGATGATCCATGGGCTAAATTAGACAATTAAGTTACATAATGGTAAAACATCAAACTAGTATGAGAATTACCTCACATGCAACTAAAGAATAATAACTAGCTGATAACTAGCTAACTTTTTTATTCCTAATGCAAACATAATTAGTTCACTAAGTTAAAATGTTAATAGATGTAGAGGCAATGTAAATGGACATATGTACAAGTGTTATCCATCAAAATAAATTATACGAATCGCACATAGATATTTAAAAAGAATTAGTCATGTTCGTTCAAACAAATCCAAACTATTTACAAATTATTGTGTTGGTGACTTATTCGAGTCCCAAAGGTCTTCTAGGCTTGTAGCGTCTTAAGACTTAAGACAGTGTGAATTCAAAAAACATATACTCAAAACGGGTTTAAGCACTAAAAACAGTTAAGCACACGTCATTGTTCCCTACTCGTCCCTAATTTATTTACAAGCTCACTTCATTATTTCTCTTTCTCTCACATAAGATATAACATGGGATTAGTATGTGCAAAATCTATAATTGTGAATCGAAAGATTTTCATTTTTGAGCTTGATTTTAATTCAAATCTATTCTTATTTATTTTCATTTTTTTGTTCACTTTTTTTTAAATGTACTAATTCCTGTAATCCCTTCATTTTCTTTTTTTTTTTTACACACAAAGCTACCATAATGTTTCTACCTATCCCTCAATGTCCATGGCTCAACGTCCATTATGTAGTGCAATTAATGAACAAGACAAAGAAGGATCAAGTACTAGACTCGTTTAGGCTCTAGGCTTTGATATTAAGGCTCACCAGAAAAGAATACTTGAGGCTCAAAGATATAGAAACTAGGGGTATATAGTATTAGGTATGCCTAAGGTCTTTCCTGAATTAATCATCTAACAACAAATATTTTAAGCATACATCTACTTAAACGAACAATTAGGAATTCAACTTATTTATCGAAAAGGATCTGTATACTTCATTCATCATGTGGTACATTTTATACACTTTCATTTTGGTTATTACCTCTAGTCTATTATACACATTAACTAATTGAACTAATTAATCTACAATTAATAATAAGAAATTATCTAGTATCATTCAAAATTTACAAGTTTGGCAATTCTATGTACTTATTATATATACAACTAATAACTTATTACCTAATTACAGTCAAAACACCATGCAATTACACAAAAGAGAAACAAAAACAAAAAATATTTTTGGGATTTTTGAAAAATTTAAAACAAAACAGAAAATATTTTTTGATTTTTTTTGAAAAAGGAAAAAAAGTTAAAATAAACACACAAACATACATAAAAACAAGAAAAATAAAACACATAATATTATGTGCACCCCCCACACTTAGATTACACATTGTCCCCGATGTTTCCCAAACAAAAGATAGGAGGTTACCGGACTTCCCTAGAATGGAGTATCAGACTAGCTCGGGGTCCAACTCCTTGTTGAAGCTCAAAATGTTGTGTTGCCTTTCAGGGTAACTTGCTACACATAAGAAGAAAAAACAAAGAAAAACAAAAAAAACCAACACAGTACACAAAATAAAAATAATAAGAAACAAATCCAAAAGTGTTTAATAGTTTACATGTCACATAAAAAAATTGAAAGAAAGTGCAATCACATGTAACTAAGCATTGGACGTGTTGTCCTCCAAATCAGTTTCATCAATTCTCGGTATATTTCTTCCTTTGGGAAAGGTTTTCTTGGTGCGCATTTGATGGATGAGCGTGCTTTGCTCTCTGAGGTCAACATCCTATGCAGGTATGAATACATCATCGACGACATTTGCATGTGATGTCGCCTCGTCACCCTCTGATGCCTCGTCATCTGCTGCCTCACCTTTGTCATTCATCTTCACATTGGCTTCCTCCTCCCCGTCATTCTTGCCCTCGGACAAGTCACTTGACCAGGTGGGACATTATATAGCCTCTGATCCTTGGCACACCATAAATGTGTTCATGATTTATTTTATTACCTCAAGCATTTGGGTATTGTATCGTACGTCATGACCTAATCGACATTGCCACTCTGTAGGCTTACCCTCAATCTTTTTCTTGTCACTCGAATTTTTCGCTACTTGAGGTACATCCTTTTTTTCATTACTTTGCTGATTCTACTCTTGAATTTGCTTCCTATGAAGCTCTTAGAATTGGTGAAGCAAGGAATCACTAATGATGCTGTGAGTGGGATGATAAATCTGCTCGGTGGATGTGGTGTCTACACCAGCCCTGCAACAGAGGTTAGTGATCAAGTGCGGGAAATAGATACTCACCTTATCACTAATGATGCTGCGAGTGGGATGATAAATCTGCTCGGTGGATGTGGTGTCTACACCAGCCCTATGACAGAGGTTAGTGATCAAGTGCGGGAAATAGATACTCAACTTACCACCTGTAATGCAATGCTTTATCTGTTGATTGATCCATATACCTACACAAATTCTTTTTGCACTACGAAATAGAATATAATAAGGCTGATCTAAAAACATTAACATTGTTAGGATCAAATGTAGGGCACAAACGAGTACATATAAATTGCATCCAAATTTTTGTAATAAGGAACATGATTGCTTGCTTAAAAGAGAGAGGTTACCCCAATGAAGCTTCTCACTTCCATTCACCTTTACCTTCCATAAGGTAGTTTAAAATGGCATCCGTGTCGACATTAGTAAAGTGGTTTAAATCGAGGGACAACATATCGTCCTCTTTATAACACGAGATACCATAATATTCACAAATGGCAGCGGGGAAAATGTCTATATTAGCATGCCTGACGTACACTCAATCACATTTAGAAAATTTTAAATTAGAGTAGAACTCAAATACTATGGGTACATCAACATGTTGCTTAGGAAATAAGAAAAAATCGTCCTACTGGTGAAAGCAGACCTCATCCTAATTTTATCATTAAAAGAGGAGGTCGGGTCAAAACAAAATTAAGGGATGAACATCCGTCCTTGGATAGTTTGATAGAAATCTGTAGCCTCTTTTTGGGCCAATTTAATGCAATCGAATTCTAGCGATGGAACTAAGGCAATTTGAGATCGAGACTGTTTTTGTTGTCTTAGGGGGCATTTTTGTAATTTTGTTGATTTTAAGCAAACAAACACCAACTAACCAACTAGCCACAGGCAATCAATCAATGAATTAAAAACTAAAATTTAAAATGACGAAAACAGTAAGAATAACTATTAGAAAATAAAGGAAAGGAAAACTTAGACCACTTTGATTGTCATAGCCGAGTGGATTGATTTGAGAAGTTTTATGTTCTTCAAGTAATGGAAGAAGCAACACCTACAAGAGGATTAGAAACAACCCAAACAACGAAACAAGAAAATAAAAATTGTAAGAAAATAGAAGAAACTAATGAAGGGAGTTGAGAGAAAATAGAGAGGAGAAGAGTTTTTAAGGATTAGGATTTGAAGATTTGGGGAAAAAATGAAGTAAATGTGATGTTTTTGGGAGTTTAGAGGCTTAAAAAGCCTCCAAAACACGTGGATTGTGTTACTTGAAACTAAGTATCACCGACCCGACATGGATATTGCTATACTTAAGGTAGGATATGGGATATCCCTTATTTTTAAACCTTTCACATCCTATTTTGCCTGAGGTGTCGCGATATCGAGGGTTGGGTGTCACCATACGACTATGTAAAACCAAAATTCTGACTTTTGATTTTCCAAGGGTATCGTGATATCAGGGGTCAGATATTGTGATACCAAAAATATTTTGGCCTCCTCTTGAAACTGTCCTAAAAATCGTAATACCAAAAATATTTTACCTTGTTTATTAATATAAGGCATAGCCATTATTATTTCATATTATTTTCAGTGTATATAAATAAATTTTTTTATAATAATGTCTTGAGAATAATATGATTTTTCGTACAAGGTCCTTAGTCGAGTATTTTTGTGGGCTTGGACAACAATAATACATTAAGACTAACGTGTAATTGATTGATGACAACATGTTGTCATTGACATGAGATGTCAAAATCAATACATGAGTATGTGTGATATTGATTATTATGTAATAGTCATAACATTACTCATAGTGATTACTATGTATATGATCCTCAGACTTGAGATCATCATTATCCCAACATCATAAGTCATATATTTTGATACAGTCAAACGTCTACCATAACTGGTTGTTCTATAAAGGCTGATGTTGGATATACCACAATTTATGTAGTGGGATATGGTTGATCAATATAGAATTTGTCCCTCCTACATAATGAGAGCAATATCCTAGGCCACTTGATTGAGTGAGACTAGAAATGCATGGCCATGCTCGAATAAGTTGATATGAGATATGATATACGTATTTGTTTTTCATAGTCTACTTAGGACATCAAGAAACATTAGATGGGCTATGCAAGTGTGACTATTCCATGACTTGTGTCCATTCTAGATATAAAGGACAAAAGGATTTAATAAATGAAGGGTTAATCACAGAGAGGTTATTAGAATAATGACTTCTTGTAACTTAGGTAGTAATGATGCATTCGTAGATGCCACTCATTGTTTGTAATATTAGAATCATTCTAGTATTACTACTAACATTACAAGAACCTATAAGGTCACACCCTATGGTTGAAACGAACAGAATCCAAACATAGTTGGTACTAAGTTTAGTTGTTACATGAATAAACTGATTATAAAATTAATTCAATTGGGTAGTTACATATCAAAGGAATTATATGTATAGGTATGTTGTACACATAATGAAAAATATGGTTAAATTAATATATGAATTTGATTTGTATAAAATTTAACTAAAAATAATTTACTGAAATCCTTGTTATAATTATTGTAATTAAAATTTAGGATCAAATATTATTATAATTATTGTAATTGTTATTTTTTTGGTTTATTATAATTATGGCAATTATAATTATTATATTCGGTTAATTATTACGATTGGATTCATATAAAAAATATTAATTATTCCTGAATTAAGAAATATAGGGTTTTTAAGAAAAACCTTACATACCTGAAAAATAAAGTGTTGAGGCTTAGTAGCCATCAAGAGATTTTTCTCTCTGAAAAAGTTTTAGAGAGTGCTTATTGTTCGATGTTTCACTGGGTGGATTACGTAGAGGTTGAAACTTTTTGTTGTGACTTGGAATCGACATACAATAGCATCATCTGTTTCTTTGATTTTTCAGACAATTAAAGGTAATCGTTCATACCATTTTATCCCTAATTCATTCCTTGCACATGGATCCTTGGATGTGATCGTCAAATTTTTTTCTCTACACTATGGGGTGTGCCGGTGATCCTACATGGAATCCATGCTCAAATAATTCAATTATTTACAAACTTTCGAGTTCCATTGCCACAAGCGACAATTTAAAAATGCAACTTGGGACGATCAGTCACACTACGAAAATGATGTTTCGTCAATGTTCTTGACACTTAGATACGTCTCTTGTTCAATGTGCAATTGAGGCTTCTTGAGAATCGTAATGTCCTCCTTATCCTTGCTCACTTTTAGATTCTCTTACATGGTGCACGAATGCTTGGAAACTGCACTATTCCATAAAAGTTGAAAATTTGTTAGCATGATAAGGTCTCGTTTCAACTACTTGACACTCATACCCTTGTGATGGAAACATCTCCTTAGAATTAAACTTGGGCTCAACTTATTTGAAAATTTTGGCCTGTTATAGTCAACTCTTACCTCCCTACGTCTATAGTAGCTCTAGACGTGGCAAAGAAAAGTCTCCCTAAGAGGATAGGAATTTCGAGATCTTCCTTGAAGTCCATCACGATAAAGTTAATGAGAAAAATAAATTGTCACCAGCCCTCAGTAACAAGTCCTCAAGGACTCCCTTAGAATGTACCAAAGATTGATCAATTGATTGCAAGGTGACTGTTGTTTCCGTAAGCTCTCCCAAACCTAACCTCCTATATATAGATAATGGCATGAGGTTAATGCTTGCCCTTAGGTCACATAGGCCTTTCTTGAAACTAACTCCACCCATTTCTATTATGATGGTAAAACTATCGAGATCCTTTAGCATAGGAGGAACTCTCCTAGACATTACCGTGCTACATTCCTCATTAAGAGTGATTTGCTCTACTTTCCCTATTTTCTTCTAACAAGACTTAACATCCCTAACGAATTTGGTGTATTTGGGCATTTTCTTAAGGAACTCTAACAAGGGGAGGTTCACATTTAAGGAATTAAACATATTAAGGAATTGCAAGAACTCCTCACTCTCTTTCTTCTTCTCCTCTTTCAAATGAGAAAGAAATGGTATAGGCTTCGGGCTTGGTGGTGGTGGTGGTGGTTGAATGGGTGTATTCTTATTTTCAATTTGTATGGGTTCACTTTTAGGTCCTTCATTATCTCCTACCCCATCTCCAACACTAGGAGTGCAGGTGCTTTCATCCTTCTCACTAATTTCTTTCTCCCCACAATTTGATTTGATAGGGTTTTTAACCACAACCCCTGATCTAAGGGTGATTGCCTTAGCGTGTTCCTTCTCTTCCTTTTTCGAATTAGGTTCGATATTACTAGGTATTCTAGAGGTTAAGTTATTTTACAACAATTGCAAGACTTGGCCTAATTGACCACGAATTTGGTGCACGTCTACCTTACTTACCCTAATCGACAATAGAGGGTCAATACTATAGGCTAGTTTTCTCTCTTGATCTTGGGGTACCTTAAAAGGTAATGGAGGATAATATGGTGCATTGGATCTTGAATTATTAAAGTTTTGGTTCCCTTGATTGGGAGGTCCCCCTTGGTTCCCTTCTTGAAACGTCTTTAGGGGTATGTCGCGACACCCTTAGTCTATTTTGCGACATCGAAGGCAGACTTGAGTTTCTCCATTTTGTTCTCTATATTGTCACATCGAGTCATCCGTGTTGTAACATAACGGCAAATATTCATTTAATATGCCTTCTAATAGTCTTCTGCACACTCAAAAAGTGTGTTAGCTTGCCCTTGGGCCTCATTCAGCCCCTAAGGTCAATAAAAGACTCAATTTGCACATTTTATTGAATGTAACTAAAACTAAGAAAACTTAACTAAAACATAACGAAAATGCTTGTATTCAAGCTCTTTAAATTCAAAAACTAGTTTAATCTATTACACCAAATTATGACAGATCAATCTATTGGATCCGAATCTCAGGTGCTACGTCCTTATTACAGATGTAATTAAAAATTCCTCTTTCTTATTCATGTAAACGTCTCTTGTTGGCATACAATGTATGGACTTATTTACACTTCACCTATGTATATAAACTAGTGTCTATGGCTACTACAATGCTTGTTGTCAAAATACAATGTACAATTATTATTTCAACTCAATAATGTTTTAAGCTTTTTCTACTTTATCTCTTTTAGACTACTAAGCACCTATTGCTTTGCTACGTATTGACTTAAGGATAGCCTTTAACTCGCCATGTATCTATTTTGGGATACTACTTAATGAGCTTCAACGTAGACTCGAACATGCCCTTTGACTTCCATTGTATGCATAATAGCCTAGCGCACTGCTTCCATGGCATAGCCCTGGCATCGTCTCTCTTGGCATACATTTTTTTATAGACTTGAAAACAAGAAATAATGTTTGTAAGCTCGTAAGACCTTAGTGAGCTAAACCTTAGAATACCTTTTTCATTCATTCTATATTGCACATGTTATTTTACACATCTTTGGGGTATTTCTTGATCGTTCTTCCTTTTTTGGCGGGTATAGTACTAAGGCTACCATCTTTCTTTCTTCAAAACCAGTTTCCCCTTTCTTAGGTGTACTATACTTAACATCTTTTTACTTTCCATCTCCTTTCCTAAATCTTAAATTTACATCATCATTAACCTCTTCATTTACCTTATTATCAGACTTAATAACTTATTCCACTCTCACTAATCTTATCATTGTCTTAGGGTGGGGTAGACTGCACCCAATACTTATATAAGAATTTGCTATATCTTCCTTACTTTAGTGCACTTTTTAATGTTGCTCTTAACTAGTATCTTTACTTTGCCATGTACTTTAGCAGACACTAGCCTTTCTATCCATCCCTTGTAACTATACGAAGTTGGTCAGCTGTAAACGTCATACCAATAATGTGCAAGTGTACACTGTCGATGCAAGTACAGTAGGCAAATGTGAGTCTGTTAGATATCGATCCCACAGGGATGGCTGTCTTTTGTCTATTAATGTCAGTGCAATAAGTAGATAGAAATGAGATAAATTGTGAGGATAGTTGTCGAAGCAATAACTCGAAAATAATAAGATAAAGTATGCTATGGATAAACTAGGATCCCTAACGTGAATATTTAACACAATACTAAGTACTCGCAAGGTATAAAAAATGGGTGATTGTCAATGCAATCTAGGTCTTAACCATGTACATTAACCTCACCTTTCGATGAGGGCAATATAGCACTATTAAGAACAAGTGGACTAAATTCCTTTAGCCCTTACTCAACTTCCACTGTAATGCTTATTAGCTCAAACTATCATTACACCTTCCAGTGTTAGTGATTGCAATAACACTTCCGTGTTTAAAACATTTAACCCCCCAAGATTTAATAATAAAATAGATTTAATAAGATAACAGTTAACCAAGAATTCATTGTACTTCAATATAATAGCAAATATAGATTAATCATCAGCGCTTCCAAAGAAATAAGAAAGAATCGAGTGGAGAAGACTAGTCCTAGTTAACTTGACCAAATCTCTCGATTTTCTCTTGTCTTACAATTAGAACTCTTCGTTAGGAATAGACCTACATCAATCTTCACGTTGGCTCACCCAAGGAAGGTTTAAGCTACTATAGCTGCTAGCTTCAAAAATAGGGTAAGGAAAAATGATGGTCCAAAGAATTCGTCATTTTATTCTTCACACGTTAACCTTTTATGTTTTTCCTCAATAGTACAGGTGTCCTTCCTTCAAGATTCTTCTGTCCATGTTCGTACAGGGTAGTTACACCGGACTAGACAACTCGTGTATTTTTGATGTTTTATCCAAACAGTTGTCAATTGCAGGGACAATTCTGGACGCAATCTAAAATTTACTAATGCAGCGACATTAGTGTAAAAAGATAGCAAAATTAAGTATAAAATAGGCTAGGATTCATTGGGTTATAAAATGCAATTTACTAAACTGAAAATGCTAAAATTTATGCTAAAGATAACTAAATGGGAACAAAATTAACCAATAAGTAGGGAGAAAACATATGTTCTTTCTAGTACAATTAGGAGTTCACCATTCGTTTAGTGTCCACCCAAGGGCGTTGTCTTTAGATGGTCATCATGAATACCATTCTTCAGATTCCACTACAAAGGCATTCTTCTTTAGCAGAGCTTGCCACCAGACATTCCTTTAATAAAGATATCCACAAAGACATCCTTTTGATAGATATAGCCAGAAAGGCATCCTCTAAACAGAGATAGCCACAGATGCATCCTTAGAATAGAGATCGTCACAAAGGATTTCTTATAACGAAGATTACCAGAAAGGCTTTATTATAATAGAGATTGCCACAAAGGCTTTCTTATAACAAAGATTGTAAAAAAGGCTTTCTTATAACAGAGACAGCGACAAAGGCTTTCTTATAACAGAGATCGCCACAGAGGCTTTCTTATAATAGAGATCGTCACAAAGGCTTTCTTACAACAGAGATCGTCAAAAAGGATTTCTTATAACAGAGATCGACACAAAGGCTTTCTTATAATAGAGATCACCATAAAGGCTTTCTTATAATAGAGATTGCCACAAAAGCTTTCATATGAAAACTTCCAAAACAACACTTCTTTAATAGAAATAGCTACAAAGACTAATTTTTAACTAAGATAGACAAAAAATTCATCCTTTTAGAGATAGCCACAAAGGCTCACTTATATGGTAATTGGTGTTTTTTACAATAGAGATTCGTTTATACTCACCATTGTGAGGTTTGCCCCTCATTGATGGTACTCACCCAACTGTCCTTTACATATTCCATATGATGTGGTGGCCTAGCCAAGGTCTTACACTATATGGTCTTCAGAGTGCCATGACCATGGACTTATCTTTATCAGATATTTGTGTTTTTAGTCTCGACGAACCCCTTTAGACAACTCCAGAAACAAACACATGCTCATCATGCAAACTCATACTTGATAGACTTATTTTCTTCAAACTTCTTCATAATAGATGCAATTCATGCTTCCAAACATAAAACAGCTTCCTTTAGACTTCATGCGGTGACTTGTTCATGATAGACACAATCATGCTTTCAAACATATTATACAAGCATATACTTCTTTTCTTATCAGAGACATAGTATCATACTTTACTAGTTTCATTTTCATGCTTTAGTCACTTAGCATAGAAGTATCTAGATTACAAACATGCATGTAAAAGTTGATTATAGACTCACCTTATAACTTTAAAGTCAGCTTAAACTTTAGATGTAGCCTTTTCTTTTTGAAATCAACCACTAGAGCTCTAGATCCTTTATTTAACCAGATGATATGGCCTTCTTGCCTCACCAAATAGAGATACTTTGTTAGAGTTCATTTGAGTAACCTTTCACCTCTACTTTAACTTAGACATATCATTAGGCCTTACTTCTTCAAGTATACTTATAGATCTACACTTCCTTAGTAGACATAGTCATGAAACGTACCTTGTTGGGAGGGAAATCACTAGTAAAAATCGGGGTTTCAAACTTATCTATTGGGAAGTGGCCTTCATCTACTTAAGGCCTTCATTCTTAAGAAGGGAGACAACCCCCTTAACTTAACCTGCGTGTCGTTTTAACTTAACTCAAGTTTTCATGGGGACTTGGTAAAGGTCACATCCAAAAAGAGTGGCTTATCAAAATTTTCCTTGTCTAAGAGGCTTACCTAGTACTTTTTTAGCCTTGGGCTCTTTTGATTCATGTTTGGTTAGTTCCCAATTAGCTTTCCTTACAAATAGACTAGTACGGGACCACTTTGGTCACTAGAGGTATTATGTCTTCTGGCATGGCCTTATACCTCGTAACCATCCTGTAACACCCTATACCCGTGTTCAATACCGGAACAGGATATGAGTATTACTAGAATAACATAAGTGCAATCATATCAAATAGAGACATAAAATGATTATCTAAATTAAAACCCGTCAATTATTCACTCATCTTTTAAACGTTAAATTCACAAATATCTTAAATTTGTAATTTAACTAATATTAGATTATATCGATAACATAATACAAGTGATATATGTAATATTAGAAATCAACTTTTCAAGTAATATTACTAAAATTTACAACGAAATACTCAAGTCTTCTATACATGCCATATATCCAAAATATGTTTACAAAATACCAAAAGGAAGGATGAATAATGTTGGTGAGCCTCCGACAATTTTTTCCCCGAATCACGAACAAACTCGATTACACTATAAAATAAGACAAGAAAGAAAGATGAAGAAAAGTAAGCTTATGGCTTAGTAAGTAATATTTAAATAATAATAAAAATAACAAATTGATAATGGCATTTATAGATTCCAAAATATGTAACCCCAATTACACAACCTTATTTTCACATGCATTTATCATTTATTTAAGTTCAGTACAAGCTGTCCATTCGAGTCCCGGTCACTAAATTATTTTTATCTGGAGCTATAGAGCTCCAAATTAAGATCCGATAATTTTCCCAGAAACTAGACTCATATTTCTTCTTACCATAGAAATTTAAAAATTTTTGGTTAGACCAATTAATAGAGTTTATTCATTAAAACTTCCCCCATTTCGCTACTTGACAATCCTTACCACTCTTCACTAAAATTTAAATTTCTCCTTATACAGAAGTCGAAAGATGTTCACGTTTGTTTCTAATAAAAATATTCTCAACAAGGAATCCACCCATATAAATCATGTTCCATAACTATTTTTTTACAATTTTTAATTATTTTTACAAATCAGAATAGGGGATCACAAAATCAATCTGAACCAGTCTTACAAAAATATAAATATCTCAAAATACAGAATTTCTTTACTTTCTCTGTTTCTTTTATATGAAAATAGACTAAATAAGCTTTAATTCCATTTCTCATTCAACCTCTAATTCAATTTATACCATTTTTTGTGATTTTTCAAAGTTACCTAACTGCTGCCGCCAAAAACTGTTATATTTCACGTTTCACTTTTTCATAAATTTCCTTGTATCAATTTTTCATAGTAACACTTAACTATATCAAACTTACCAAAGTTCGATTACTTATCGAGCACATTGCTCACAACACATATATTCATATCCCTATACTTAACACCATATTTACATATGAATTTGCAATTAATAGGTTTTCCCGTTGAACACGTTGGAATAGTAACAGATATTCGGTGGCCTGCACATAGTACCACCCTTGTAGCTGAAGCTAATTAGTGCACATAATATCCTGCACTTAGTACTACACATGTGACCAAAACCGTTTCTTACACATAGTGGCCTACACTTAGACCACACATGTGATCGAAATAAACGAGTACGCATAGTAGCCTGCACATAGTACTACACATGCGACCCAACCATTTGGTGCACATAGTAGCCTGCACTTAGTACTACACACGTGACCTAAACCATCTTGAACACATAGTAGCCTGCACACAGTACTACACATGTGTTCTCACAATGGATCATTCATATATTTTCTATTCCGAAGGTTCAAAAGGGAAATTCTTCACTTTTCAACATTTTACCAATTCATCCATACTCAATTTCAATTAATAATTTACCTCAAGTGAGTATTTAATATGCAACCACGACTCATATAATAACAAAATATTATAACGTAAGTAAAACGATATATTATTTACATACAACTTACCTCGGTGCAAAATATAGAAATTTTGTAATTTAGTCCACAATCTTTTCCTTTCCTCGATCAAGGTCGATTCCACCTCTTTATTAATCTAAAATAACACATTTAGCTTATTTAATACTCACATTTATCAAAACAGTCCTTAACTCTAACTTTGGAAAAATTACAATTTTGCCCCTAAACTTTTGCATATTTATACTTTTGCCCCAAAGCTCGGAAATTAAACTTTTTCCCTAATTCTTATGTTTTAGAACATGCTGATCATTTATTTACCAATGGCAACATCAAATTCTCACTCTAACATATACTTATGAACATTAGGTATTTTTACCGGTTATGCTGTTTTACTCGTTTTTACTTAAAATTGAGTAGCACAAGTTGTTTAGCATAATTTAAAACCTCATATTCTATCATAAAACATCAAAATAAATACATTTCACCTATGGGTATTTTTCCAAATATGAACCCTAGGTTAAATTATTGCTAGTATAAGCTAAATTGAGTTACCAGGACTCCAAAAACGTAAAGAACATTAAAAACGGGGCTTGGAATCACTTACTATGGAGCTTGGGAGCTTGACACAAACCCTAGCTATGGATTCCCCTTGAAATTTCATCCTAATGAAGAAGATGGACATATTTTGCCATCTTTTTCCCTTTTTTAATCTTTTAATTACCAAATGACTAAAATACCCTTCATTAAAAACTTTGGTTATTTCTACCATGTATGTCCATTTTTGTCCATGAAAACCTAATGGTATAATTACCATTTAGGGACCTCTACTTCAATTATGCCCTTCAATTTAATCCTTTAACATCTAGAACTCATATTTATCAACTTTTGCAATTAAGTCCTAATAGGCAAATTAGACATGCAATTCATGAAATTTTCTATTGATATTCTACCACAAGCATCTAATCACTCAATAAATAATGAAAATTAATCGGAAAAAATTTTTCTACTTCGAAATTATGGTTTCGAAACCACTATTCCGTTTAGGCCCTAAATCGGGTTGTCACACATCCTTATTCTTAACCATCACTTTTGTTTCACTTATCATCCTAATCTGACTAAGAATCCTTGTCTACTTATTTCCATGTCTGAATCCACCCACTCTATATGCCAAAAATGTAACACCCCTAACCCGTCTCTGTCGTCAGATTAGAGTTACGGAGCAGTACCATACAATCGAAAAACATTTAACATCATAACTTTAAATAAACTAAACATATTATAAACCATTCAATCATATACATTTTTTCCCTAAATCGAGCCTTCGATGCCCTAAAAATAGATTAGAAGTAATTTAGGACTAAATTGAAACAAAACAAAAGTTTTAAGAAAAAGTTGGAAAAATGAAAAATAGGGGGTTACATGGCCATTTCACATAGCCTAGGCTTTGTAACATTCGAATAAGGGATACACGGTCATGTCGTAACTCGTGTCCTCACTCATGTAACTCATTGAGTAGGGTCACACAACCGTGTTGCAGGCAGTGTAACTTTCTGAGTTGCCACACACGACTGTGTGCTAGGCTATGTAACTTATTGACTTGAAACACTAAAAAATTTCAAATGACACATGGTCTTGTCGCTAAGCTGTGTGTGTCATATGGTCATGTGACAGCCCGTGTCCTATGTAACATCCCAATTTAGGGCTTAGTCAAAATAGTGGTTTCGAGACCACAAATCTAAAGTAGAAATTTTTTTTATGATTGTTTTGAGGTCCATGACATGTTTACATGATTGTGTCAAAGTTTCATGAAAAAATTTTGTGAATAAGAGTCCAATTTGATTTTTAGTACTAAATTACAAAAGTTGTAAAATATGAGATTCTAGAAGCTTTAAGTATGAAATAGCTTTGGATTATTAATTAGAGGTCCTTAAATAACAATTACCAAATTTCTATTTTTATGGAAAAAAATGGACATGGAAGGGAAAAATATCAAAGAAAGGCCTTAAGGGCATTTTGGTCATTTGGTGAATAAATTAATAAAAAGGGAAAATCAAGTAAAAATTGTGTCCATCTTCTGCATGCCATAGCCGAAATTTCCATGCTCACCATAGCTAGGGTTTTTTTCATTTTCAAGCTCAATAGTAAGTGCATCCTAGCCCCATTTTTAATGTTCTTTATATTTTTGAAGTTGTTATCAACCGATCTAGCTATTTTTACCATTATTTCGAGCTAGGGTTCATGTTCAAAAATTTACCCATGTGTGACATGCATGTATTGTAACGTCCCCACGCCTGAGACCGTCGCTGGAGTCGAGCTTGAGGTGTTACTGAACATAATTTACCATTTTAAGAACTTTGAATCCTTTATTTCTACATTCGCAACCTACTGTCTATCTGAGTCACGGTTACAAAAAAAATCATATCTCGAGTTACGAAACTCAAAATCAAGATCCGTAAATTTTCCCTGAATCTAGACTCATTTATCTATTTAATAATTTATTTCTAGAATTTTTGGTTGTGCCAATTAGTACAGTTTATTAGTTAAAGTTACCCCTGTTTCAGAACTCGACTACACTGACCTCTGCTTACCACGAACCACTTTTCTCTCTGTACAAAATGTGACTATGCCGTTTGTTTCTATTAAAACTAGACTCAATAAGGATTCTGAAAATATAAATTGCATCTCCTAATTATTTTTGTACAATTTATGGTGAATTTCCAAAGTTGGAATAGGGGATCCAGAAATCGCTCTGGCCCTGTTTCACTAAAACTCAAATATCTCACAACATATAACTCCTTTACCTATTTTGCTTCTTCCATATGAAAGTAGACATAATAAGCTTCAATTTAATATTTAATTCATCACCTAATTCTGTTTCTACTATTTTTAGTAATTTTTCAAACTCACGTCACTGCTGTTACAATATTCTGTTTTATGACAAATTTCACTTTTCTATGAATATTCATGGACTCTTATCACTTTGAACATACATGGACTCATACATGATCTAAATTAGCCATTCCAAGGACTAATCATTATCAGGCATTTTCTCAACCAAACCACAACCATATCACAATATTAATTACACAAAACAAGTATATTGCTATACATGCCATATTCGAGTCATACAAGCCATTTTACCAAAATAGTTCTTCAGATAGTGTGAGCGAGCCTTCGACCTATCCCGATTCCCAAGCCGGCTTGTCCAAAACTACAATGAATGGAAAGGAGGGAGTAAGCATAAATGCTTAGTAAGTTCACATGCAAATAACAAGTAACATAACAAATCAATTATACCAAATAACTCTAGCATGGTATCACCAAAACAATATCACATTTTTAATCATCATTTATCATCTTACCACATTCTTGTTGTTGTATCGAGTTTCAACCCGAGGGTTAAGTACATACCTGCCCAAAGTGTCCATTTCACAACACTTATCAAAATGACACTTGCATCTTGAGTGTTCTTCCATTTCACTAGAATTTTATCCGTTGAACACATCGAAATATAACTCGGATACATGGATAATTTGCACATAAGTGCCACATATGTAATCAAACGACCATGTAACCCGCCCATAAGCGAACTCAGACTCAACTCAATGAGCTCGGACGTTCGCATCCATAAGTGAACTTGGACTCAACTCAACGAGTTCAGATGCCTAGTAATATCTCACGAACTCGGACTCAACTCAATGAGTTCGGACATTTGCATCCATAAGTGAACTCAGACTCAACTCAATGAGTTCGGATGCCCAACCATCCTAGTGACATGTCACTTGTATCCTAATCTATTCCTAAGGTTCAAACGGGATTTTCCTCAATCACATATCCTTGCCGTCTTCCACAGAATACCGAAACCAATACTCGGTAGCAATTTATATTTAACAAGTAGCACACATAATTTGCATATTATTCGATAATAACCACAAAGTATATATTTCATGATAAAATCAGCATATCGTATAAATAACATCAATTAACTTAAAAATAACGATTATGTTACATTATTTACACATGAACTTACCTTATGGCAAAATATTTGGAATCGAGCCTATTCCTCGACAACTTTGTTTTTCCGTCGTTCACGACTTGAATCTCATTTTTCTTGATCTAAAATAGCACATTTAGCTCATTTAATACTCACATTATCAAAATAGTCCTTAATTCAAATTTTGACAAAATTACAATTTTACCCCTAAACTTTTGCATATTTACACTTTTGCCCCAAGGCTTGAAAATTAAATTTTATTTCAAATTCTTATATTTTAGGACATGCTATCATTTATTTACCATTAGCAAGCTCAAATTCCCACTATAACATACACTTATGAACAATATATATTTTTATCGATTAAGCCGTTTTACTCGTTTTTACTTAAAACCGAGTAGCACAAGTTGTCTAGCATAATTTAAACCCTCATATTCTATCATAAAACACCAAAATACACAAATTTCACCTATGGGTATTTTTCCAAATATAAACCCTAGCTCAAAATATTGGTAAGAATAGGTAAACCGAGCTACGAGGATTTCAAAAATGTAAAGAACATTAAAAACGGGCATGGAAATCACTTACAATCAAGGCTTAAAAGTGTTGAAACCCTAGCTATGGTGGAGGGCAAAATTCGGCAGCAACATATGAAGAAGATGATTAATTTTTGTGTTGTTTTTCCCATTTTATTTCATTTAATATCCAAATGACCAAAATGCCCTTCCTTACTAAACTTTCAAAAATTCCATTCATGTCCAATTTTTGTCCATAAACTTAGAAATTGGTCAAATTGCTATTTAAGACCTCCTAATTAATATTCCAAAGCAATTTCATACTAAAAGATTCTAGAATGCAAATTTTGCAACTTATTCGATTTAGCCCCTAATTTCAAATTAAGCACTTTATGCATAGAATTTCTTCATGAAATTTCTACACAATCATGCAATCATATCATAATTATAAAATAATTATTTCTATCTCAGATTTGTGGTCACGAAACCACTATTCTGATTAGGCCCTAATTCGGGATATTACATGTATGTTGATGTTTAATGATAGAATATGAAATTTTGATGTGTGATAAACATCTTTTACAGGGTGATTTTTCATGAAAACACCTAAAAAGGACTTATTTATAAAAGTTGTAAAATAAGTGGTAAAAATCTGATTTGAAAGAAAATGTGGGCTATTATAAGCATGAAATGTGTTCGTATAGGCTTAAAGTACAAATAAATCGAATGAAAATCATTTTACGAGCCTAGGGACTAATTTGTAAATATGTGAAAGTTTAGGGGCAAAATTATAATTTTTCCAAAGTATGATTTATGGGCTGTTTTGAGCAATGTGATAATTAAATAAGTGAAATTTGCTATTATAGATCAAGACAAACAGACTTCGGACCTAGACCGGGGAAAGAATAAGCTTTCAGACTAAATCGAATAGTTAGTCATATTTTGGTACCGAGGTAAGTTTGTGGATAAATAATGCAACATTTCATTATTTTGTATTTAATACTTTAATATTGCATGAATTGTGTAATTGTTTTTATGAAATTGGTTAATGATGAATCGATGATGTTATGACGAAGTTTCGATATCCCGAAATCCTGGTTGAACCTTAGGAATAGATAGGATACAAATGTCATGCCATTAGGGTTATTGAGATTCTGTATAAGACCATATCTGGGATATGGTGTCGTTATGAGATTTCGTGTAAGACCATGTCTGGGACTTGGCATCGATATGAGACATCGTGTAAGACCATAGCTAGGCTATCGGCATCGATATGTGATCCCATGTAAGACCATATTTGGGATATGGCATTGTCATCTTGCTATGTGTATAAGATTTCCTGAGTATCCTTTAGTATTCTGAGCGGTTGAATGGGTAACTCGAAGACTATGTCAAAGAAATGATGAGGTATGAACATGTTGAAAGGGTACATATATGTACACAAAGCTCATTAAACATTGAGATTATGACTTGATGAGTTCTCGGCAAGAAGTGAATGAAGGAATCATGAACATGAGTTTTATTGTTCACTATGAGAATGATATGATTTAAGATGTATCTATAATACTTGATGACATTGTGATAAGTTATATTTATGTTATCTGTATGATATTGCATGATTAATGTTGTTAATTATTTACATGCAAACTTACTAAGCTTCATGCTTGCTCCCCTTTCTTTTTTATTTTTCTTATAGTATCGCCAAGCTAGCTCGAGCATCGAAGGACGTCGGACACTCGATCACACTATCAATTGGAACATTTGGGTATAACTAGTCTTAACATTTTGCGTATGGCATGTATAGGGACTCGGTCTTTTTGTTATATGTCATATTGGTTTAGCCAAATATGTTGGCTTATGATGATACTTGATTCATTTTGTATAAGGCCATTTGATATTGGTTAATATTGATTATAAGCAAAATTGCATGATGATGCCTCTCATGGATGTGTGGAAATGCATGTTTTGAATGGTTGAATAGGTAATGCTTATGCATGGTAGTTGTAACATGAGAATGATGAATTGATGTCTTGGTTGTGGACATTTGGTTGCTCAAGTATGTCATGTTATATGTTTGTGAATTGGTGTAATTGTATATGTGATTTAGGGTGGCAAATGGCTTAGTAAATAGCCCATATATTGTCCACACAGGTAGACACACGGGCGGTGTCTAGGCCGTGTGTGAAACGGTCAGCCCTATGGGCATGTGGTTAGGCCGTGTGTCCCCTGCAACTTATATTTGAGAAATAGAATGCCCAGTAGTAAACACACGGGTAGAGACACAGCTGTGTGTCTCAACCGTGTGAAGGACACGGCCTTAGGACATGAGCGTGTGGCCAGGCCGTGTGAAGTCTGCACCTTAAATGCGAAAATTAAATTCGCCACACGGCCTACCACACAGACGTGTGACTTGGCCATATGACCTTGAAATGTTGATGACATCATAAATAGAGAGTTATACAGGTTACAGATAATGGCGTGTCCAGAGCCACACTTGCGTGTGTGACCACACGGCCTGCCCACACGGGTGTGTGACTCTCCAAAGTATGAAAATTTCCTAAGCGTTGTAAAAATTTCAAAAGTTCTTGATTTAGTCCCTAACCTCTTTTGAGGTATGTTTTGGGCCTCGAAGGCCCGTAATATGGGCATTAGCATATGAATGGAAAGTTTTAAATTGGACATAAATATTGTGACTCGATTTGTATGTTTGTGTGTGCTAAAGTCAGTAATGCCTCGTACCCTAATCTGGCGATGGATACGGGTAAGGGGTGTTACATTCTAAGCCATGTGATCCAAAATTTGACCTAAAATCAAGCCATTTCAAGTAAAATTCATACCTAACCATTCATACCATTTGGGAACACATTCAAGGGATTTAAACATCATTCAAATACACATAAACATGCCATTTCAAACAACCTAATTCATCTATCCAATATGCCATTCAAAGGCACCACAAATATACCAAAACATCACTTACCAAAACAAGTCAATATTGCCATTTTCCAAGCATGCAAACCTAGTTTATTTAATCACTACATGTTACCACAAATGATCGTTTACAAACATCACATACATGCCAAAATGACCTTATATACAAGCACTTTAAAGTGACAATCCAAATAGGGACACACGGTTATGTCTCAGCCCATGTCCGTGCCCGTGTAACTCTCTGACTTGGGTCACACGACCAAGCTACACGCCCGTGTGCCAGGCCGTGTAACTCTCGAAATGACCTCACATACCTATGTGCTAGGCCGTGTCACTATCTGACTTGAAACCTTTAAAACCCATAGAGGACACATGACCTTGTCGCATAGCTGTGTGTCACACACGGCTAAGACACATGTCCATGTCTTAGGCCGTGTGGACAAGAAATTGGCCAAAATCAAGCCATTTCTTTCACCAATTCAAGTATGTACCTACAAGCAATATACACATATAACCTAGGCATAAAAACATAGCAAAACATGCATAATAAGACCAATTCAAAAGGCCATTTACCCATCCAACTAATATGCCATATAGGCACCTCAATTACAACCAAGCAATTATACCTAAACTTATGTCTAATTGGTCATATTTCATCCAAACACATTTAGTTCAATTCCATATCAAAGCATACCATAATTGACCGCATTGCAAATATACCAACACTCGCCACTTTGGTCATAAAGCCATACATCAACTTGACCATATTAACAACCAATCCACAAGGTACCAAAAGTACAACAAATTCAAGCAACATTTGCATGCCATAAATATCAACTAGCCATTAAACATAAATTCACCTATACATGCCATTATAATCTTCACGAAAACATCAAAATCTACCGATATAATTGTTGGATAGTGTGATAGGTCTCTGACGAGCTTTCAAATCGATTGAGCTGCCAATAATCTATAAAACATAGGAAACAAAACTACGTAAGTATATAAAGCTTAGTAAGTTCGTATAACATAAACATAACTTACCGTTTCAATGCATAACTTTAAAATTAAACATGATACAATCCAATCAATAGCTTGGCACAAACCTAAGCATCATCAACAACAATTGTTAGTGCTTTAACACATAATGCAATAGAATTATCACATGGTAAGGGAAATTCACATGAATATAAAGCCATTGGATTCAAACTTTCCATAAACTTAGATATACATTCATCGATCATTTCATACATTTCCATAGGTTTATAACATAGCTAGTGGAACACTTACTGTTCCTTCCCTTTTCATGTCAATTGAAACACTTAGAATAATATCGGATATTCACACAAAGTGTGCTAAACATATGGTCGTAACCATTCCTTTTCCTTTACATCGTTGCTCACTCGAGCCATAAAATGGGTCTGCTCACACAACTTGACGATTAGAGTGTAAGCTACACGATGCCACTCACACAAGCTAACAAGTATCCACAGGAAATGCCGAAACTCATCCATCAGTAGGACATTCAGGATTAGGATCCAAAACATTGTGACCCTAATGACATGTCATTTGTATCCTATATATTCTAAGGTTCAAATGGGGCTCGATAATTGTTGAAACGTCATTGGATTTCCATCATTTGCTAACATGATAAATAGCTCAATAACATATATATCAAGATAGCTTTAAAGTGTTATTTAAACATATGAACTTACCTCGATTACAAAGATGTAAGAACAAGATCACTAATCCGAGGCTTTAGCTTTTCCTTGATCAAGATTTGTAGGAGGTTTACCTTGATCTAAATAAGAAAATTAAGTCCATTTATTATTCATACTATTCAATTCAGTCCATAATTCATGCTTTTACAAAATTACATTTTTGCCCCTATTATTTTAACTTCTTTAAAATTTAGTCCTTAAGCTCGTAAATTGACATTTATAGAAATTCATTCACATTTCATGCTAGCCGAATTACCTAAGGACTTATACAACCTCACACAACTCAACATTTCACAAATTTATCATGTTATTTTACTACTTTTACAACTAAGTCCCTACATGATAATTTTATTAAAAATCAGTTTATAAAAGTTGTTTATTTAACAACAAGGACTCATAGTCTTTCATTAAACTTCAAAAACCATACAAACATGTTCATGGAAAAACCCTAATCCTTTAATAGTTTTGCAAATTAGCCCCTGGGCTAGTTAGATTAAGCTATAACGACTTCAAAAACATATAAATCATTAAAAATGGGATAAAAATTACTTACATGAAAGAGAACTTAGCTTGACCTAACCCTAACTATGGCTTCCTTGATAATTTTGGTTGAAGGATGTCAAAATGAAGAAGATATACACATTTTGTTTAAGTTATTTTAACTTTAATTACTTATTTTACCATTTTGTCCATTAAAATTATTCATAATTTCAATAAAACCAAACCCATAAATGTCTGCTACCACATAAATTATTTTATTTACCATATAAGTCTTCTTAATTTAAAGTTCATAGCTATTTGATACCTTTAGCTACTAGAACTCTACTTTTTCACCTTTTACGATTTAGTCTTTTTTACTAAATTAAGCATGCAAACGTCTTAACAAAAATTTTATACGACCTTACTAATATTCTGTAAATACTAAAATAATAATGTGACGCCCCAAAATTTCTATTTTTCTGTTTTGTGGATGTGTTACAAATGTGTATATATATCAGTGGTTAAATGTTCTGGGTGTGTTTGGGAGGTTCCAAGTTCAAGCCATGACTTGGGAAAATTTTGGTATTTTTATGAATAAAGCCCTATCTCTAGTTAGTAGGCTTTTCAATAAAAGTTGGTAAATAATTGACAGAATGGGCCTGATGGTCTGGTGGTTAATTGGAGTGTTAATATGTTTGAGGTCCTGAGTTCGAATCTTGATTGTGGTAAAGGATAATATTTTTGTTCTAAACTATGGCTAGAGTTGTGCTAAAATGGGAAACTGAGTGGTGGTTTGTTAGTAGAATTGGTGTGAGGAAAGTTAGAAAATTATCAGATTTATGAGTAGTTTCTTTTTCCAAAACTTCTCTCTGTCGAAAATACGGTTGTTCTTCTCCTCCCCTAGTTGAATTTTTGCTTTTCCGTTCCCCATCCTTTTGTTTTCTCTTTTTGTTTCCAATCGTTCCTTTGTATGCAACCTTCGCCCTCGTTAGGTCAATTTGTGCCACACATTCTAGTAAGTGGGGTTTTTGCTCTCTGTAACTTACTATTTTCCAACTTTAATTTGGGGGTTCTTGACTTTTGGTAGTAGGACGTCGCATGGTTTAGGGACTTCATCGTGCTATTACGAAATCCACTATTTCGGGGTGTTGGGGTAAGCTTTTTATCACTTAAGAGATGCGGTCTCGTTTTGAAATTGGTTTCAATTTTTTGATTAAGTGATTAATTGAGTCGTGTTTTGGACAAATATAGTTCCTAGAGTGCTCGGAGTTGCTTAGCCATAAAAAATGATATAGGTGTGTAATCGAAAATGCAGAAATCGAGTTTCAGCAAAAGTAAAAAACCCCACTATCGCTGCCACACAGGCGTGTGTTAGGCCGTGTGGTAGGCCGTGTGATCGACGAGGCTAGGCCATGCACGAAGGACATGGCCGTGTGATGGCTAGGTAAACCATGTGCGAGACACGAGCTAGATTGTATCAGGCTGAATGGGCTACACGAGCATGTGGGCCTACACGAGTGATCCACACGGGCATGTGGAATTTTAGGCCATGTCGTGTGATCCACATGGCCAAGGCTAATTTGGGTTGTGTGGGCCACACAGGTGTGTGGGCCCACACAGGCAGGCCACATAGGCGTGCTTCTCTAAATATTTCACTAATATGTTTATTAAGGTTGCACGGGTTGCCCAAGTCGACTGTGAACCTACTGTAGGGTCGGTAAACACTACTAGACCCTTAAATATGTGGACTGAACTGTATGTATGACTGATGTTCATGTAATAGCATGATATATTTTGTATGTATAATTGATAGACATGTGATAGCATGCCATATATTGTATGTGTAGCTGTTGAACTTGTGATAACATGGCATAACATTGTATGTTGTATTGTATTGTGGTGGGGTTGGTACTATTCGAAGGAAGTGTACTGAAAGACTTTTAAGCCTAATCTACTGGTAACTCAGCTGCAAATTACTGTTTGTGTCGCATTCAGTACTACCAAGAGTGGAGGGATGGGTGGGTTAATTTAATCCCCATATGGAGTGTAGGGTTGGACGGAGATGGTGTGTAGAGGCTGGTTGGGTAGGACTTTGTTACTAAATAATGCATGGCTACTACTAATACTGTGATGGGCTAGGGCCCTAATACATATTGATACTGTACTGAGTAGGGCTAAAACCCAAATTGTCACTGATTCTGAGAAGGGCTTAGGCCCAAGACTGTTGGTTATGCATTGTAATTATTGTTTGTTTTGTTTGTTTCTGCAGGATTACACACTGAGTTTACGTAAACTCACCATTTTTGTTTAATGTGCACATGTAATCCCCAGACCTAGGCGTATCGGTGTGGCGGAAGACTTGTCGGTGACCACTGTTTTGGACTATCATGGTTTCATTTATGATTATTAGTTTTATTTCTAATTTTGTTTTGTTTTTGTTTTTATTAGTTAAGTTTTTGGATTGTAAATTGGACTTACGAACTTTTGCTTGGTTTTAGGTTGTTATTTTTCCTAACATTTAGTGGTATCAAAGCTAGGTTACAAAACTCAGCTGTGGATTATGAGTTTTAAATTTTGGTTTTTAAAGAACTGATCATTAATGATATGAAATGTTTTTATTGTGTATGTGTTACACTGAGTCTCTAGCATCGATCTTATAAGTATTACGAATTGATTTGTGTTTAAATTGAAAATGCTACGATATTCTAAAACTGCTATAAGTAGTACACTGTGAAATACTCTAGTTAGTATATACTGAAAACTGTAGATAAACTGAAACTATAGTAAATTGCTAAGAGACTGCGACATACGAGAACAAACTCTGAATTAGTGAAACTGTTTACATAAAATATTTGCTAATAAATATTGAATTGTGACTAATACATAAAAATTTTAATACAGATAAGATCAATTAGATATGAGCACATGAGGTATCCGTAGATAGGGTACTAGAAGCCGTGGTAGAGGCCGTAGAAGGGCTCGAGCGAAATCCTCATCATCTGGTAACATACCGAATTTGGACACGAGTGAGATGCTAGTGTCGCCTGCTACTAAGATTGGGTCTCGAGATCGTATGGTTGGGGACGACGTTGCAACACCCCACACTCGTATTTGACGCCGGGATAGGGCACGAGGCATTATTTTACTAAAACACATGCAAACATCCAATTTCAAGTCATGAAACTTCGTCCCAAATTAAAACTTTTCAAACATTATTTTACGGTCCTTAGTAATAGCCTACGAGGCTCAAAATGTACTTTAAACATGATTCATAACTCATTCAAGCACCGAGAAACTTTTATGAAAATCCTTTGAAATTAGGGCACACGCCTGTGTGGATGGGCAACATGCCCGTGTGATATATCAACATGACCGTGTTGGTGGCCCGTGTGGCTCACACGGCCTAAGCATATTGGGACACGCCCATGTCCCTTACCCATGTGGAATTATTTTCTAACATCGAACCTACAGGGGTTTTCACACGACCAAGTACACGTCCATGTCTATAGCCTGTGTCCCTCACACGGCCATGACACGCCTATGCTCTCAGCCCGTATAACTCTCTGACTTTTCTCCAAGAACGAATGAGGTTCACACGGCCGAGGCACACGCCCGTGTGCTAGGCCGTGTCCACCACACGGTTGAGAAAAACGCCGTATCTCTGCCTATGTGGTTATTATTGGGCATTTAATTTTGTCAACTTAAGGTGCAGGAGACACACGGCCTAATCACATGCCCGTGGGGCGGATCGTGTGTCATACATGGCCTAGACACATGCCCGTGTGTCTACTCGTGTGGACAAAAATATGGCTATTTACCAAGCCTTTCCATCACTCTTTTTATGCACACACTCATAACAAACTCATCAACATGAAACATGGCATTAATGAACAACAAATTATTAACAAAAGTAGCGTACATATACAATTCAAATGCTACATTTACCAAATAATAACTTCACATAGTTCACAAGCCCAATTTCATGGTTAACCACTTAAGAAATACCAAGGCAACCATGGTTAAAACTCAAATTACCCTTAATACTCCATCTACCCTATACATGCCACTTAATTATAATTATGGGCTTTAAACGCCTAGCCATAGCAGGATAGTGTGCCGTGATCTCTGCCATCTTCTAACTCGAGCAAACTTCTGAAACCTTATACACATAGGAGAGTAAACAAGATAAGCTATAAAGCTTAGTAAGCTCATATGATTATTAAACTTATAATAGATATTAAATATGTTTCGAGTAATTGCTTAAGCATAAAGAGTTCATACGGTCTCACCCTACAATCATCTACTCTCTTATAGAGTTAACCTTAACTTTTGAAAACTTATTCATTTCAATAATCATATGAATTAAATACATACTATCAATTTATGTACCATTACTTATGCGTGAATGGTATGAAATATTTCACATTCAAATCAATAACCATTTCGTAAGCATGAAATACTATCTCGTATGTGAAACCATAACTTTTTCACAATTACAATATGGACGTATGATAAGTCCTTAAGTTACCACCACTCAATATTCACATGAATTTCATACGTACCTGTATCACTTAACTTGATTACACTTTCACTCTCTTCTTGACCTTGTCCATTGATTCACTTACACATCAATAACAACATGTTATCTCAGGTCATTATTAATAAATTTCATAAATTCATAAACCTTTCGCATCACATTTATAAAACCAGATATGAATCCCACAATGCCTGTCTTACCTGTTGAGTCATTCGGAACACCATCAAATGCATCAGGAACCACGTAGGTATGGGACCACTGCCATATCCCAGATATGGTCGTACGTGAGACTGTCTACCGATGCCATGTCCCAGACATGGTCTTACACTAGCTCTCATCTGTCTGTGCCGATGCCATGTCCCAGACATTGTCTTACACTGGCACGTATTGAGGCTGATGCCATGTCCCAGACATGGTCTTACACTAGCTTTCATCTGTCTGTGTTGATGCCATGTCCCAAACATGGTCTTACACTAGCTCTCACATTGCCATGGTCCAACCATGGTCTTTTTCCGTCAATTCATCACGAGTCGTAGTATGATCGTACTTGACCCTATATTTCTTCTGATTTGATCTTCGACCCGATCTCATACTTGCATTTTATCATGGTTAGTTGACAAACATATAGAATAATACATCATCTCATTTTAAAATTTCATAATCGATCACTATAGATTAACCATATGAACTTACCTTATTCGCAGAAATGATGAAATAAGTTGGCTAATCCGATACTTTGTTCTCCCGCGTTCTCTGTCCAAATCTCATTTCCCCCAATCTAAAAATAACCACTTTTAGTTATTTAGTCGACAATTTATACAATTTAGTCCAAAATTCACATTAGGGCAACTTTACACTTTTGCCCATAGTGTTTCACATTCTTGTAATTTAGTACCTATCACAGAAAAGTGCAAATTCATGAAATTAAACACAACCCAAGCCTAGCCAAATTTCATAATCATCACTAGCTGCCCATAAAGCATACTTTGGTAAATTTGTAGCTTAGCCCCTAAACTTTCATAAATTTATGATTTTGCCCCAAGGCTCGAAAATTAATTTTTATCGAATTTCCTCATTTCTTATGCCTAACTGAACCCTTTTTACTCTTGTAGCAGCTCACAATTTCTATTATTTTACATAATTAGCATCAATTTAACAAACTTTACAAAATGACCCTTTTTTTAGAGTTTTCATGGAAATTATTTCACAAAAGTTTTTTATTTAACAACTATGATTGATTTTATTCCATAATATTTCAGCAAACTACACAAATTGCTCTCATGGCAAAACTCTAAACTCTTAACCATTTTGCAAAATAGTCCCCTCATTAGCTAGATTAACCTTTAGGGGTCCAAAAGTGCAAAAAGAATCCAAAATGGCTACCAAAATGACTTACTTGTAAGAGATTTTCTTAGCTGAAATTTTGAGCTTGAAAACCCCATATTTTGCTGCACATTTTGGTGGAGAAGAAAAGAGAGGTGAAAAGATGATAGCTTTTTCCTATTTACTTTATTTTATTACTAAATAAGTCACCTAACACAACCAACTTTGACTTTTCAACTTTTTTGTCTCCATGTTTAGCCACTATCCTTTTATTGGTCTATTTACTCAATAAAGACCTCTAATTTAATGTTCCATAGACAATTAACACCTTTAGCTAATAAAACAAAACTTCTGGACTTTATGCGATTTAGTCCTTTCTCGCAATTAGGCAAGCAATCACTAAAATAAATTCACCAAAATTTTCATACACCAATATAATAATGTTAGAACACATAAAATAATATTAGAAATAATTTATCCAACTCGGATTAGTGGTCCCGAAACCACTGTTCTGACTAGGCCTTGAATCAGGCTGTTACAAATCTCCTCTCCTTAGGGATTTTCGTCCCCGAAAATCTTCCCAGGGTATACTTTGTAATATGCTTTTCTCATTGCCTTATCAATTTCTCACACAACCTTGAATTCTCCATTCTTTGATCTCGCAAGTTAAGATTCTGTATGCTCATCACTTTTCATCAAATCAAGCAAATTTTCAACTCCTCTTTATAACTAAATCGAGAAATTCTATTTCCACTACAATATTTTCACAAACACCTATTTCACTAATTGAAATTCAATGCTTGTATGTATTCAGTCTGTATAAATATTTTGTCAGTCTGAAACTACATCCAACTATTATAAATTACTTTCATTTTCTGCTTGAATTCTTAAATGAATTCGATCTCAGGGATTGTTCCTCATAAAGCTCGATCAGGTGACAACCGAGTTTGGGAATTGCTACCATACACACTTCATACAATGCCGTCTTTATACACAACCAAAAGATTATAATTGCACACAACTCAATTAATGGTAATTGCTTTTATCACTCGCTTTCATATTTTAAAGCACTATAACGAAACATTATCTCGAGGATCTAAAATTTTCCCCTTCGGGTTAACTATTCGAAATCTCACTGAGTGATCTAAAAGTCTCCATCATGAATAATTCGGTTAATCCATCAAGAGAGCGATCTGCACATATTGAGATAAAATGTGCACACTACTCCACACGATCAACAATAATTTGGACACCATGTTCCTTTTTCCATTATCATTTGAATTTTTATCTTTTTGCCACTCTGACGATAACACAAACTATAATAGTCCTGAAGGTACTCAATAATAAATTTTACTCTATTCATTGTTCAGACATGTAGACACTTAGTTAAAAGTACCACATTTCATATTTATTCGCTAGGATAATCGTTTTAGATTTTCGTACCTCTTAGTACTCCCTGAATGAACTAGCAATTGTCTAATAATCTCAGAGTTCTTTAATACACGAACATTTGTCCCGACATAACAAATGATCATTGGTTCCGATTTGAAATTTCAAGTTAGAAGTCAACTTACTTTGACCACCTTTTTAACTTTTAGTTCATTGACACATTTCTGGGCTTTGCAACTTCATAAATACACCTCAATAGATTTCTAATTCAGTTAACGACTATCCGTCATTCGGTCAAAATAATCGTATAGTCCTCATTATGAACGCACACATAAGTTTGTTGTTCAGAATCTCTGTGACGGTAATCGTTACCTCCAGATAGTGATCAATCATTGTCTCAAAAGCTTTTGATAGTTCTAGACACCCTTGCAGTCTCAAATTCAGGTCTCTTCAAAACATCATTGTTTTTAAACCCTCAAGGTCATCAAAAGGTTACACCACTCGCCAAATATAATTATCGTTGTTAACTATACAGTACAATTACAATATTGACCACCTTTAACTTAAGTGTCAAACAATCTTTTCATGTAGTCTTAATTGTCTGAAAGACATTAGTCCTCACTATACATCCTTACATTATATACACTTCAAGTTATTCATTAGCTTAAAATTGATTATTATAAACTCTTTACTTGGTTTAAACTGAACCAAAACTAATGCTTCAGTTAACAATGTCTCCAATTGCTCATCACCTTATTAATAAGTATTTCACTATATAGACTTCATAAGCATGATGATTCAGTATTGCGTCTACTAGAATACAAAATCTACAGTCTAACTATTCATCTAATAACTCGTGAACATTTCAAATTTATTTTCCACCTTGCAGATAAATTCAATCGCGAATAACTCGAATAATCTTTCAAGCAAATGATCTAATCAACCTAGACAACTGAATCGACCTCGACTGTAAAATGATAACCTTTTTATTAATGACCCATGAGATTTTGAATCACACTGAAGCCATAACCATCACATAGATTAAGACCATAGTGTCATAACAAGGCCGACGCCTCAACTGTATATATATATACTTAATGTCTCGGAGAATATCCGTAAATAAAGTATTATTTTTCTGAATTGTATTATGCTGTATCCAAGGCTATATATAACCTTCCCGTATATAGCATAACAACAACCAACAAAATTAGAATATTAATATCGCATACATTTTACCGTTGGCTTTTCTACTACCATAATGGAATAATGCTAATTTTCACCCAACCAAACTAACAATGCTTTCGTCAAAACACAAGTTTTAACTAGCGTTGTCATACGATAAAAGTTTCATCTAAAAATAACTGGTCACTATTCCTCTAAGAATGATTGAACTTGTAGATTACGCAAAAGAATTCATAGTAACCACCCGGTTATATTCACTATACTCAGTTATCATAAACCTCACGAAATTTCATATAAAAAAACCACATTTAATAAGGGGTAAGGTTGTAAAGCCGCTAACTTGACTTTTAAGTTTACACATGTATGTGACTTAGCATTGATCAATATCACCATATCATCACAATCATACAATGGGCCTCGGGAAAATTAACACATATATTTATGTTATGCTACTTTCCAATCATCTTATTCATAACATATTAATCATTAATTTCATGATAGTAAAATTACATTGTTTACACCCAACTTACTATGAGCTTGCACATAATCATCGAGCAATCATGGAAATATTTAACTCATTTTCATCGTTACTACCCATTTATTGTGAATCGGCTCATTTCTCATGAGTTTTCCAGTTCCTAATATAATCATAGTTTTTTGTATTTTCGTCATAACTTTGCATTTCCCATTGAACCGCTTGGAATGCTAAAGGATACCCAAGAAATCTTATACACATAGTAAAATTCCAATGCCATATCCCAAATATGGTCTTACATGGAATTGTATCATATATCGATGCCAATAGCCCAGCTATGGTCTTACACGGTACCACATGCTGATGCCATGTCCTGGACATGGTCTTACACGGAAACACATATAACTCTACTTTCGTGGCAACGATATCCAATCCATTCCTAAGGTTCAATCGGGGATTTATACCTCATCTAATTTTATTGAACATATTCATAAACAATACTTAAACAATTCACATTCAAAGCACCCTTTCAGCATATATTCGTAAGGCATACACTTAAGCCACATGTGATATAACAATACCGTCAATCCCGGTTAAGACCTTTTTACAACATTTCATCCATCTCATAAAGTTATCATAGTTTATCAAAACACGATGTTCAACTAAAACAATGACATTTTACCAATTTTTTTCTCTCCTTATAGTTATTTCATTTCATGCATTATCACTTACGTATCAGGAACTCTTATTCATATGTTTTCAAGTTCTTGCTCATTACAACCCATTCTAAAATATCTTAATACCTTTTTTTTAGCAATTTTGAAAATAGTTCGGTTAGAAGCACCTTTATCTCTACAAAACAATTTCATTAAGATCAAGAGAGGACACACTATCACAGTTTATATGTGGCATGTATAGCTAGACTCTAACACATGCTAGGTTAGTCTGAGAAATGACTAAACCATAGCTCTGATACCATAAAATATAACACCCCTCACCCGTATCTAATGCCGGGATAGGGTACGAGGCATTACCTTACTAAAACACATGCAAACATCCATTTTCAAGTCATAAAACTTCGTCCCAAATTAAAAATTTTCAAACATTATTTTACGGTCCTTATTAATGGCCTACGAGGCTCAAAATGTACTTTAAACATGATTCATGACTCATTCAAGCACTGAGAAACTTTTAAGAAAATCCTTTGAAAACAGGGCACACGTCCGTGTGATCTATCAACACGACCATGTCGGTGGCCGTGTGAGCAACATATTGGGACACGCCAATGTTCCTTACCCGTGTGGAATTATTTTCTAACATCGAACCTATAAGGGTTTTCACACGGTCGAGTACACGCCCGTGTCTATAGCCCATGTCCCTCACACGGCCATGACACACCAGTGCTCTCAGCCCGTGTAACTCTCTGACTTTTCTCTAAGAACAAATGAGGTTCACACGGCCAAGGCACATGCCCGTGTGCTAGGCCGTGTCCACCACACGGCTAAGACACATAGCCGTATATCCACCAGTGTGGTTATTACTAGGCATTTAATTTTGTCAACTTAAGGTTCAAGAGACACACGACCTAATCACATACCTATGGGGCGGACTGTGTGTTACACACGGCCTAGACACATGCCCGTATGTCTACCCATGTGGACAAAAATATGGCTATCTACCAAGCCTTTCCATCACCCTTTTTATGCACACACTCATACCAGAATCATCAACATGAAACATGGCATTTATGAATAACAAACTTTCCACGAAAGTGGCGTACATATACCATTCAAATGCTACATTTACCAAATAATAACTTTACATAGTTCACAAGCCTAATTTCATGGTTAACCACTTATGAAATACCAAGGCAACCATGGTTAAAACTAAAATTACCCTTAATACTCCATCTACCCTATACATGCTACTTAACTGTAATTAAGGGCTTTAAACGCCTAACCATAGTGGGATAGTGTGTCATGATCTCTGCTATCTTCCAACTCGAGCAAACTTTTGAAACCCTATACACATATGAGAGTAAACAAGGTAAGCTATAAAGTTTAGTAAGCTCATATGATTATTAAACTTATAATAGATATTAAATACGTTTTGAGTAATTACTTAATCATAAAGAGTTCTTAAGGTCTCACCGTACAATCGTCTACTCTCTTATAGAGTTAACCTTAACTTTTGAAAACTTATTCATTTTAATAATCGTATGAATTAAATACATACTATCAATTTATTTACCATTACTTATGCGTGAACGGTATGAAATATTTCACATTCAAATCAATAATCATTTCATAAGCATGGAATGCTACCTCGTATGTCAAACCATAACTTTTTTCATGATTACAATATAGACTTATGATAAATCCTTAAGTTACCACCACTCAACATTTACATGAATTTCATACGTATCTGTATCACTTAACTCGATTACATTTTCACTCTCGTCTTGACCTTGTCCATTGATTCACTTACACATCGATAAGAACATGCTATCTCAGGTCATTATTAATAAATTTCAAAAACTCATAAACCTTTCGTATCTAATTTTTAAAACCATATATGAATTCCATAATGTCTATCTTAGTTGTTAAGTCATTTGGAATACAATCAAATGCATCAGGAGCCACATAGGTACGGTACCACTGTAATATCCTAAATATGGTCTTACGTGAGACTGCCTACTGATACTATGTCCCAAACATGGTCTTACACTGGCTCACATCTATCTGTGCCGATGCCATGTCCCAGACATGGTCTTATGCTGACACGTATCGAGGTCGATGCCATGTCCCAGACATGGTCTTACACTAGCTCTCATCTGTCTGTGCCAAAGACATGTCCTAGACATGGTCTTTTACATTAGCTTTCATCTGTCTATGCTGATGCCATGTCCTAGACATGGTCTTACATTGACACATATCGAGGCCGATGCCATGTCCTATACATGGTCTTACACTAGCTCTTACATTGCCATCGTCCTACCATGGTCTTTTTCCATCAATTCATCTTGAGTCGTATTACGATCGTACTTGACTCTGTATTTCTGCTAATTTGGTCTTTCAACCTGATCTCTATAACTTCCCTAACCCACATCCTTCGCCGGAATGGGTTACAAGGCATTACCTGACCAAACACAGTTTTCAGACATTACTTAATAACACATGTCATAATTTCATAAGTAAAACATATCGCTGATTATAACATTAAACTAATCTTTAAAATAATATTTCTAAATTCATAATATATATATATAACCAAAGTTACAATATATTAAACATGCCTCAAGTCACACCATGTAACGCCCTGAATTTTGGGCGTAGAAGAATTGGGCCTTGGGCTTGGGTGCGTTTAAAATTCTTGAGTATAAGACATCAGTTCAATTTGCAAGTTAGAATTGTTGGGTTAGTGATTTTGGAATGTTAGAGGGTTTCTATGAAGTTCTGGGGTCAAGCTTGGGTATAGGAAAAATCTTGGTTTTGGCCTTAAGGGAACCCTAAGCTCAAGTGGGATAACTTATAAATAAAAAAGGGCTAAAACAAGATACAAAGACAGATGTGGAGTGGCTAGTGGCGTGATTTGTAAATGTAAGGTCTAAGGTTCAAGTCTTGGCTCTTACAATTTATTTGGTTTCTCTTTTAAATAAATCTAGAAGCGAGTAGGTGGGCTTTAAAGTAAAATGTGTTGGACTTATGACACAAAGGAGCTTGTGTCCTAGTGGTGGTGGTGTGGCATGGCTATCGAGAGGACTTTAGCTCAAATCCTTTTGCACGCAAATGTTGGTTATTTTGCTAATGAGTTGGTTTTGGAGGATTAATGGAGAATCCCACATCGAGACGACTGTAGACCGACTGAGGGCTTAATGCCAGTTATTCTGAGTATGGCTCTATGCCAACCAATATATGGCTCTGTGCTGTTGGGATCATGGCTTTGTGCTGATTATATTTGCCTAAGGCTATGTGCCTATCTTTTTTATTGATGACTGTGTGTCGATCACATTTACCCATGGCTGTGTGCCGGTTATATTACCCTAATTGATGGTTATGTGCCAATCCTATTATAGTTACTGATGGCTTTGTGCCAATTATGATACTGCTACTGAAGGCTTAAAGTCACATTTAAATTAACAGCTCTGTTGCGATTCTAATTAGTGTCGCAACTGGTACTGACACTGTGGAGTGTAGGGATGGCGTGGGTGATTTATTGCCCGCAGGTAGTGCAGGGTTGGATGGAGTGGTGTACTTGTTGGATGGGTTTGCATGCATCATGCATCATTCATGCTAAGACTGTCACTGTGATGGGCTAGGCCCAATTGATTCTATCATGGGCTGCTGCCCAAATGTTATTGTATAGGGCTTTGGCCCACATATGCTCGGGATTGGACTGTACTGATACTGTTAAAGGTCTCAGGCCCAAATTGATTCTGTTTCTGTTTTTGTTTACTGACTGTTACTTCAATAGGGGATTACACACTGAGTTTTTGTAAACTCACCCCGTTTATTAATCTTTCAGGTAATCCCCAGCTTTAAAATAATCGGAGCTACGAGGTACTCGGAGTGGGCCACAGAACTGCATATGTCTTATTCTGTTTTGCTCATTTACTTAAAGCACTTTGGTTTTAATTTGGGTTGTAATAAGGCCTTTATAACTTCTGGATTTTTAAATTTGGGATTTTTAGTTATTACGATTTATATCTATTTTAAGTAGAACTCAGTTTTCCAAAAACATTAACTGCTTTCAAATCAACACGTTTCCGCAAACTACAAACTTTTACAAGCTTCCACAACTTACTTGGTTTTCACTTATAATAACAATTTAAGGTTTTGATTTCAACCCTACAAATACACAAATGAACCTCGTTTTAAACTAAAATACTCATTTAGCAAGACTGGTTTTGGAAATGGAAATTGCTTTGTAAATACTGTTGTAAACCTCGAACAATCAAATGTTTTCAGAGTTTGTCAACTATACCAGTTTTTATGATTTTCCCTTCAATGTGACACGCCAGACTCGAGTCTAGCTTCTAGGCCGAGTTTGGGGTGTTACACACCAAATAAGTCATATTTCAAATTTATAATTAATCACATGTGCGGCATTAACCATATTACTAAAATGAACAATCATTTAAATAAAATTTCATGAACACAATAAACTAATATTTCATTCTTTCCTTCGGTCCACAAATGTCATTTAATTCACATTCAAAACTTTGCTTTACTCATTCACTATAATTAATCACCAAATCAATCATGTCATGTATAAACATATTTATACTTTCAATTTATGAAACCATAAGTATACATTGCCTTCTAATCAAACTTCTAGTAATCTAACATTTATCACATGCAATTTATACTCAAATCAAGCATTGATCGAATAACTATTATTAACCAAATTCAATCAATAACCAAAATACTATACACACATATATATATATAATTAATATCCAAATTTTTACAAGACACATTTTTCTTAGTAAAATTACCATTGCAAATCGGCACAAAATCCCATTTCTTAATCCAAAATTTCTTAGTCTAACTTGGTTCACAAATGCATACAATACTACCAATCCAATAAGAACACAAAAGTTAAACATTTGATGTCAAGATTTAAACATCATGTCTGAATTAAAAATAGTTATTAATTATCATCAATATTTCACTACAAAAGCCGAATACTCAAATATCATAAAAAAAAAGGTTCAACTCCATTAATGATACAATTTATACCTTTCTATATTAGGACATTAACAATTCATAACCTAGATACATTTCATAACTACATAAATTAAACTTACCAAATCAATAGCCATAAGCTTAACATGGCATTACTTCAACCATAAGTATTTTCTAACCATATCTCACGCACATAACATGCATCTTATAACAAACACATCATTCATTTATATACATATATTATAATAAAAAACAACTAAGCTTAAAATCTTATTCTTAGCCGTTTCATTATAAACATATCAAACATTTCACTTACATATACTGTACGTATTAGTTAACTAACACATGAATTAATCTAACTCAACTAACATCCAAACTTACCTTATTACCAAAACACATCAAGCATCATTCACATTTATATAATATTCATAGCCAAATCACCAAAGCCAAACATATCTATCATTTGATCAAAAGCATAAAACCAAGCTTATCATAATTAAACAAGTCATTTTCGCATGGCTTATATATATATATACATACCAAAATCAAATATATCCAAAAGACAATATAGCCTATACATGCCAGAAGTTTCAACTTTAACTTTTAAAAGTACCGATAAACAGACGATAGTGTGATTGACTTCACTGACGATCCCCGAGCCTGTAACTTAGCTTCCAAAATCTATAAAATAGAGAACAAACACATACACACAAATTAAGCTATCACAGCTTAGTAAGTCATAAGCAGATAAAAGATTCAATGACATTATTAACTCAATTTGACCAAACTAATTCATGCTTTCATAATCACATATAATCTCAACTTACAAAATCATTTACAACATATACATTCATATATCAACTTTAACTTGACCGAAATACACATATATCCATTATCAAAGTTATCATTTACTTCTAAGGTCAAAATATCATCATATAACCAAATATATATATATGTACACAATCATTTATGTATACACATTTTTCACACTTTAATATCACATATTTATATCATTTGGCCAAATATAGATTTACATTCAATAAACCAATAACCAACTTTATAACATGATTCGGATTTTCACTTCAAATACAAAAACTTACCTTAGTTTCAATATATTAACTAACACATTCCTGAGTCTTTTAATTCAATTTCGCATTCGGTTCTTACATAACATTGCCCGTTGAACCATTTGGAATTAAAAAGGATACGCGAATAGTCGAAAAACTCATACAATGCCAACGTCCCAGATGTGGTCTTACTCGTAAACACATATCAAAGTTAGATATCGATGCGAACGTCCCAGAGTGGTCTTACTCGTAAACACATATCAGAGTCAGATATCGATGCCATGGTCTTGCTCGTAAACACATATAAAAAATCCTATGTCATGACATATGTATCCTAGCTATCCCAAAGGTTCGTACGGGGCTTTCCAGACGTCGTATCTTGGTCGAATCGAATCGTAAACATAATTTCCAAGTGTACACAAATTCGGCTATCATTTATACATTCTCAAATATATCAATTCAACATATGTAACTTATATTTATTCAAAAATAACTACATTTATTTGCTTATAAACTTACCTCGAACAACAAAAATTTGAACGGGGTGATTAGTCGACGTCTTTAGTGTTTCCCCGATCCAAATCTAATTCCTTTGGTTCTTAATCAAGCTTCAATAATGCCGAATACCTAAGCATTATTTTCTTTTCTTTCTTTATGCTATTCGGTCATAAAAGAAATAATGAACAAATGGTTTTTAATTATGTAATATTATAACATATATTAACATATTATTTAACTTACATATTTAACCTTTATTATAAATATGAAACCATTATATCATAAGGTTACAACCATCCACTACATATAATTATGGTTTAATTGCATTATAAATGCTTCATATTATAAAGACAACAACAATTAAGCACTTTCACATTTAACCTTCAAATTTTCATTTTACGCGCTTTAGCCCTTTTATTAAATCGAGCACTCAAACGGTAAAATTAATTCACAAAAATTTCACACATATAAATTCACACATAATAAACACAAAAAAATTTAAAATATTTTTTTGACTCGAATTCGTGGTCCCAAAACCACCGTTTCGAATAGGGTCTAAATCAGGCTGTCATAATCTCATACTTGCATATTATCATGGTTAGTTGACAAACATATAGAATAATACATCATCTCATTTAAAAATTTAATAATTGATCACTATACATTAACCATATGAACTTACCTTATTCGTAGAAACGACAAACTAAGTCGGCTAATCCGATACTTTGTTCTCCTGCATTCTCTGTCCAAATCTCATTTCCCCCAATCTAAAAATAACCACTTTTAGTTATTTAGTCGTCAATTTATACAATTTAGTCCAAAATTCACATTAGGGCAATTTTACACTTTTGCCCCTAATGTTTCACATTCTTGTAATTTAATCCCTATCATAGAAAAGTGCAAATTCATGAGATTAAACACAACCCAAGCCAAGCCCAATTTCATGATCATCACTAGCTACCCATAAAACATACTTTGGTAAATTTATAGTTTAACCTTAAACTTTCACAAAATGATGATTTTGCCCCAAGGCTCGAAAATTAATTTTTATCAAATTTCCTCATTTCTTATGCCTAACTGAACCCTTTTTATTCTTAAATCAGCTCACAATTTCCATTATTTCACATAATTACCGTCAATTTAATAAACTTTAAAAAATGGCCCCCTTTTTTTAGAGTTTTCATAGAAATTATTTCACAAAAGTTGTTTATTTAACAACTATGATTCATTTTATTCCATAATATTTTAGTAAACTACATAAATTGCTCTCATGAAAAAACCCTAAACTCTTAACCTTTTTGCAAAATAGTCCCCTCATTAGCTAGATTAAGCTTTAGAGGTCCCAAAAGTACAAAAATCAACCAAAATGGCTACCAAAATGACTTACTTGTAAGAGATTTGCTTGGTTGAAAATTTGAGCTTCAAAACCCCATATTTTACTGTACATTTTGATTGAGAAGAAAAGAGAGGTGAAAAGATGATAGCTTTTTCCTATTTACTTTATTTTATTACTAAATAAGTCACCTAACACCATCAACTTTGACTTTTCAACATTTTTGTCTCCATGTTCAGCCACTATCTTTTTATTGGCATATTTACTCAATAAAGACCTCTAATTTAATGTTCCATAGACAATTAACACCTTTAGCTATTAAAACAAAACTTCTAGACTTTATGCAATTTAGTCCTTTCTCGTGATTAGGCAAGTAATCGCTAAAATAAATTCACCAAAATTTTCATACACTAATATATAATCATGCTAGAACACTTAAAATAATGTTAGAAATAATTTCTCGAACCTCAGATTAGTGGTCCTGAAACCACTATTTCGACTAGGCCTAGAATTGAGCTGTTACAAACGCATTGTACAAGGCTATGCTTAGGATTGTGGAGAGGGTCATTGGGCCCAATATTTGATCTGAGGGTTGAGGGTCAGTCACAAAACGACTCTGGTCCAATGGAACTGAGCTCTTCAGGGGTGTTCTAGAGTTGCCCCTAGTATGGCCGAGTATTGGATTGAGGCCACGGAGAGGATCATGGATGACTTAGATTTCACCCAGAGCAGAAATCAAAGGGTGCAGTTTCATTGTTGATGGATGAGGCTTATCAGTGGTGGTTTACTGTTACAGAGGGCACTCAGCCCGAACATCTAACCTAGGAGTTCTTTAAGACCGCCTTCTAGGGGAAATATATGGGTGCCAGCTATATGGATGCACGTAGGAGGGAGTTCCTGAATCTAACATAGGGATATCGATCATTGGCCAAGTATAAGGTTGAGTTTCTAAGACTGAGCCACTATGTACGAGGTATGGTGGCATCTGAGTATAAGCGATGTGCTCACTTTGAGGATGGCCTCAGGGATAATTTGAGGGTTCTGATAGCTCCGCAGAGGGAGCATGATTTTTATGCACTGGTTGAGAAGGTGAAGATCGGCAAGGAAGTTAAGCACGCTGAGTGCCAAAATAATAACAGAGAGAGAGGTAGGAACAAGAAGGATTTAGAGCCCTTGAGTTTTGTGCAGAGGCCTAGAAAAAGGGCAGTGTTAATGGGTCGGTCAGAGCTGGGCCCCCTACTGCTCCTGCTAGGACATTGCCTTGTGAGGATTGTGTAGACGCCATCAGGGCGAGTGTTGGAGGAAGACTAGAGCTTGCTTGAGGTGTGGATCATTGGATCACCATATCAGAGAGTGTGTGCTGAGGGTTGATCAGATGCAAGCTCAGGGTACTGGTGCTGCATAGCTACAGAGGTTAGCACAATAGCCACCGAGAGGCCGTGGTCAGGCTAGGGTTGGAAATGGTATAGGCCGTGGGTAGAGAGCACCGGGCAGAGATATTAGACAGACTGAGGTGAGGCAACTGGCTTTAGTATATGCTGTACGTCGCTGAGAGGATAGAGATGCTCCGAATTTCATTACGAGTACGTTCTTTATTCATGATATACCTCATATTGCATTGATAGATGTAGGATCCACTCACTCTTATATAGCTTGTACTATATTTGGAAACTTGGGGATCTTGGTTGGGAGCACTATGAGTGAAGTTACCGTACTGAGTCTGTTGGGGTCGTCTATAAGGGTTAGCAAGCTATTTAGAGACGTTCCTTTAGAGGTTCAAGGGACAATCTTTTTGGCTAATCTGATAGAGCTTTCATTTGGAGAGTTTGACTTAATTCTGGGGATAGACTGGTTGGTCAAGCACCGTGTTAGTTTGAATTGTGCGACTAAGAGGGTTGTATTAAGGGCTGAGGAGGATAATGAGGTAGTCTTGATTGGGGACTACCAGAATTATTTGTTGAATGTGATCTCTACATTGGTGGTAGAAAAGTTGGTTCGTAAAGGATGTGAGGCATTCTTGGCCTATGTGAGTGTTTCTGATACTGGGGACTCTGCTGTTAAAGACACCAGAATGGTAAAGGATTTTTTAGATGTCTTTCCTGAGGAGCTAGAGGGTTTACCTTTGAATCGCGAGTTGGAGTTTGGGATTGAACTACTTTCAGGTACAACTCTGGTGTCCATCCCTGGCTATCGAATGGCACCAAAGGAGCTTGTAGAGCTTAAGGCTTAGATTTAGGAGTTATTGGATTATGGATTCATTTGCCCTAGTATGTCTCCGTGGGGAGCACTGGTACTGTTTGTAAAGAAGAAGGATGGATCCATGAGGATGTGCATTGACTATCAGCAACTAAACAAATTGACAATTAAGAATAAGTACCCCCTACCGAGAATAGATGATCTGTTTGACCAATTTCGAGGAGCTTCGGTGTTCTCTAAGATTGATCTCTAATATGGGTATCATCAATTGAGGGTTAAAGAGGCTGACGTATATAAAATGATGTTTAGGACTCGTTATGGTCACTACTAATTCCTAGTAATGCATTTGGACTGACTAATGCATCAGCAGCGTTCATGGATTTGATGAACCGAGTATTTCAGCCTTATCTGGATCAATTTGTGGTGGTGTTTATAATTGACATACTAGTTTACTCGAGGATCGAGGATGAGCATGTCGAGCACCTTAGAGTTGTTCTACAGACTTTGAGGGAGAAGCAGCTTTATGCTAAGTTTAGCAAGTGCAAATTCTGGCTACATGAGGTGACATTTCTAGGTCATATGGTTTCTATTGAGGGGATTCAAGTTGATCCTCAAAAGATTGAGGCTGTTGATAAACGCTAATTTATACATATTTTTACCTCATGTTTAGCCTATATGGGACCACGGCCGTGTGATATGGCCGTGGCAACTTTACGAATTCCACACGGGCTATCAACAATTTCCCACAGCCGTGTGACATGGCCGTGGCAACCCTGCAATATCAACACGAGCTCACACAACACCGCACGCCCATGTCCCCAAGCCGTGGCCAACACTGTCAAATCAGGCACAGTCGTGTGACTACCTACACGACCGTGCGAAAAAGCGAACAAGTTCACAACGGCCGTGCAATATGGCCAACACGGGCTAACCCCGAGACACACGGGCGTGTGCCTCTATTCTCTCATTTGGTTCTATTTTTTTCTCATTTTTTTCCTTTATTAGTTTCCTTTTCATTTTAAAATTTATTTTTATGTTTAATCCTTTTAGTCATTACAGTATTAGTATTTTTTAGAACTTAGTTTATTATTTTTCTGTTATTTAATTTTCTATCTTTCATATCGGCCAATCCCTAACGAGTAATCCCTATTAATCTAAAATTTCCACGACTGATTAAATATTTCCACAGTTTCAGAAAAAGGAGGTCTACAGATCATATTCGAACGGAAATGGGACCACCCCTGCCACAATTACCGACTCTTCCTCACAAATTCATCCTAAATTTAGGGAGTTTCAATTCTCTCTCTATCTTATGATATTATACTTCTCTTGCTATTTGTATAACTTTGTACATTGAGGGCAATGTACATCTTAAGTGTGGGGGGGAAGCTTACTTGAAATCTTTACATTATCTATGAAAATCCCTGAAATTGTACTTCATGCATTGTTCTTAACTAATTCTCAATCTCCTATTAGGAATTTATTCTGATTGATTTATGATTTCTATCGATATGTTGAGAATTAAGATATAGGTGCTTGTACTTTGATTATTCAAACTTTAAAACATTAGGGAATCAAGCATGATAAGTTGAAATTTTTGAGAACCCCAAATTTTTTTTTTTGCATAAGTTATCTTCCCTAAATTTAAGTATTATCTTGAGATTTGAAATTCGTAGGATTGACATCAAAAACCATAATTCTGGTGAGATTTTTGAGCCTTTTTGAGCATACATTCTTTCGTGCTCACTTTTATTATTGTTTTGAGTGTGTCAATACTGAATTGTTATTCTAGAACTTACTTCGATTATACATGTCGAGACCACATCATTGATTTGATATACCGAAATGATAAAGGCACCTAGGATTTAACCCACTTACCCCACAAAAAGCCTACCTCCATAAATTAACCCCTAGAAACCCCATTGAGCCTAACAACCTTTTCCTTGACTCACCCTCTAATTATTAACCAATAACCCATTTTTGTTGAATTGCATTCAATTATTTTAACCCCTGTTTTTGTCAAGATTTGAGTTGAATTTTTCATCTAGCTTTTTTTTTTCTCCTTTCCAAATTGTAAAGTTTTATTCAATTTATTACATTAATTGAATTGTTCTTAATTAAAAAAAAGGAAAGAAAAGAAAAGAAAGAAAAAAAATGTACATACAGTGAAATTCAGTTGTAACTTGTAATAGTTGAACAAGTTTTTGCATATTTCTATTTTAAGGCTACCAAGGCAGAAATAATAGTATCATAAGAATTAGCTGAGAAATATGTTCCAGTGATAGAGATTTTTCTAGCTAGATAATTTTTCAGTTCAATCTCAATTCTAACATTCTTTTTCCAGCCTGTGACAACACCCCTAACTAAGCTCTGTTACAACCGTTAAAAGACCTTTTGATCAATGTATCATATCAAACTTTAGTGGTGGAGATTTGATTTTCTTGCAAGCTTATGATAATAACTTTTCAGGTTGACTAAGGAGTGCTTAAATTTTGAACCCTAAACACTTCGAGTGGATAGAGTGAACCTTTAGTGAGGATGTCAACTCCTGTTACTTAAGATGGAGAGATAACTACTTAGAAGGAAGGAAGAGACTTATGTTTTCAATGATAAAATTCTCAACTTAGAGTGATTGAGTCTTTAATGTTCTTCTGATTGAATTACCCATTGTATGATTACCTGTGCACTAGTTTGAAACATTATTGATAAAGATTGTAGGTTGAGAAGAATGATTCTTATTTAGGGATTGAGATTTTGCTTGAGGACAAGCAAAGGCTTAAGTGTGGGGGTATTTGATAAACGCTAATTTATACATATTTTTACCTCATGTTTAGCCTATATTTTGGATGAATTATTATCAATTTAGTGAGAATTGGTGCTCTTAATCTTTCTTTTTCATATCTTATACTCAAGAGAGCATAGGGAAGAGAAAAGAATAGGAAATGGACCGAAAATGAGGAAAATGGGCCAAAAATGACATAACACACGGCCCAAGGAATCACCACACGGCCGTGCCACACGGCCGTGCCACATGAAGATCACACGGTCTAGCCCTCGACAAGCACGGGCAGGCCACACGGCCGTGCCAAATCACACGGCCTTTGTCGAAGTCACACGGGTGTGGCACACGGGCGTGTTCTAGTCGTGAGAAAGAGGAATTTCACTCGAATTGAGATACTTTGAGGCTAAGAAAGGCTCCCCGAAGCTCTATATAAAGACCTAGGAGGCAACTCTAAAGGGGTGCTTATTTCCCCCCAAAAGGGAAGTATTCTTTGCTGCCAACATAGAGAGTGGAAGTAGGGATTACTCGCAGGGAAGCTGATTGATTCATCTCAGAAGCCGGAATTCTGCAGCAATATAGAGGATCTCCCTAAATTCCTTCAGGGGTTTTCGAGTTCTTTTATGTTTTGTTATTTTATATCTTCTGAGATGTTTTCTTTCTTTATTATGAACTAAACCCCTCAAATACTTGAGGGGAATGAAACCTAAGATAGATCTTGTTATTTATTCTTGATTTATATGATAAATACTTGAATTGTTCTTAATTATGTGTTCTTCATTCTTGATTTAATAGTCTTAGGTATTATTTCAAGAATTAGATGTGCTTAGAGCAGAGGAGCAAAAGTCTCTATGATAAGAGTAGATCTACCATAATTAAGCGGAGTTGCATGCAACCCTAGACATAGGGCGACATAAATCTACCGGATTAGGGTCAAACCTAATATGGGGAACCATAGATCGAATTAATGCAACCTAGGGAGTTAATTAATAAGGGAACTTTAATTAACAATTTAGGCCTAGTTGCTCTACGCCTCGACAGAGGGTTTAGCATAGATTAGGGATCTCTACGGATCAAGTCAAGTAAACAAATCATATAGTTCAAGAAAACAATAACAAGTGAAGTCTAGGTGGATTCTCCCTTAAGTATTGTCCATATCAATCAGCTTTTCCCTAAAAGTTTTCCCAATTTTACTCTTTGTGCTTTTCTTAGTTAGTTTTAGAATTAGTTTAAACAAACCCCTCTTTTATTCTTAGGCTAGATAATAGAAAGGAAGTAAGTAATAGTACTTTTGGTTCCCTTGGGTACGATAACTCGGTCTTGCCACTAAGCTATACTACTGTTCGATAGGTGCGCTTGCCTTAAACATCGTGATATTAGTTAGTTTTGGTGTGATCAAGTTCTTTATAAATTTTATTACTTCATATCACACGATATCAGCTGTGTTGGAGTGGAAGCAGCCTAGGAACGTGTTTGATATCCGCAGTTTTCTAAGACTGGTGGGTTCTTATTGAAGATTTGTGGAAGGCTTTTCATTGATTGCAGCACCCTTAACTAAGCTGCTACATAATGGGGTACCATTTGACTGGACTAATGCACAGCAAGAGAGCTTTGAGAAGCTCAAGACTGTACTGACTGAGGCTCCTATTCTGATACAGCCAGAACCTGGAAAGGAGTTCACAGTTTATAGTGACGCATCACACGTCGGTTTGGGATGCGTGTTGAGACAGGATGGTAAGGTGGTTGCATATGCATCTTGTCAGCTTAAGAATTATGAGGCGAATTATCTAACACATGACTTAGAGTTGGTCGTTGTGGTATTCGCACTGAAAATCTAGAGGCATCATCTGTACGGTGAGAAATGTATCATCTACACTGATCACAAGAGCATCAAGTATCTCCTCACTCAGAAGAAGCTTAATCATAAGCAGCGTAGATGGATTGAGTTGCTTAAGGATTATGACTGCACTATTGAGTACTACCCTGGTAAGGCCAATGTGGTGGCTGATGCACTGAGTTGTAGAGCAATGACAGATTTGAGGGCAATGTTTGCTTGCCTAAGCTTATTTGATGATGGTAGCTTGTTAGCCGAGCTTCAGGTTAAGCCGACATGGATGGAGCAGATTAAGGTTAAGTAGATGAAGGATGAGTCTTTGGGTTCTCGGTTCTGACAGATTGAGAGTGGTGGCACTACAGATTTTGGGTTGAACTCTGAGGGTGTGCTGGGTTTCTATAGATAGATACGTGTGCTGAATAACACTGATCTAAGGCAATCTATATTGAGAGAGGCGCATAGTAGCCGTTATGCTATGCATCCTGGCAAAAATAAGATGTATCGAGACTTCGTGAGTTATACTGGTGGCTAGGACTGAAACGAGATGTTACTGATTTTGTGAGGAGATGTTTGACTTGCCAGCTAGTTAAGGCTGAGCATCAGTTGCCTTCGTGTTTACTGGAGCCAGTTAAGATTCCCTTATGGAAATGTGAGTGAGTTACTATGGACTTCATTTGTGGGTTACCCCTAACACCCACTAAGAAGGATTCAGTATGGGTCATCATGGATCGATTGACCAAGTCTACACACTTCATACCAGTTAGGGTGGATTTTTCTTTACAGGAGCTGGAAAAGCTTTATATTTTTGAGTAGTAAGACTACATAGAGTATCGGTTTCGATCATCTCTAATAGAGATCCTCGTTTCACGTCTCAGTTTTAGAGAAAGTTGCATGAGGCTTTGGGTTCTAGGTTGGACTTCAATACTGCGTTCCATCCTCAGACCGATGGTCAGTCTGAGAGGGTGATTTAGATACTGGAGGATATGTTGAGGAGCTGTGTCATTGATTTCCGAGGTAGTTGGGAGGATGATCTGCCATTAGCAAAGTTTGCCTATAATAATAGCTACCAGTCTAGCATTCAAATGGCACATTACAAGGCACTGTATGGTCGTAAGTGTCGCACTCCCTTATGTTGGACTGAGTTGGGCGAACGACATGTTCTGGGTCCTGAGTTGGTTTCTGATAAGGAAGGATAAGGTTAGATTGATTCATGACCGATTGAAAGCAGCTTCTGACAGGTAGAAGTCTTATGCGAATCTGAAGAGGAGTGAGATTGAGTATTCTGTGGGGGACTTTGTATTTCTTAAGGTCTCACAATGGAAGAAGGTACTAAGGTTTGGTCATAAAGGAAAGTTGAGCCCTAAGTTTATTGGACCTTACCGTATTCTGAAGTGAGTAGGACCAGTTGCTGATCAGTTGGAGCTACCTCCAGAGTTGGATCGTATTCATGACGTGTTCCACGTCTCAATGTTAAGGCGCTATGACTCTGATCCTACACACATTGTTCCTGTTGAGGAGATTGAGGTTAGACCAGACTTGATCTATGAGGAGTAGCCGGTTTAGATTCTAGATCGTGATGTAAAAGTTCTAAGGAGCAAATCTATTCCATTGGTTAAGGTTCTTTGGTGTAATCATAGCACGGAGGAGGCTATGTGGGAGCCTAAGGATACAATGTGTCAGCAATATCCTCATTTATTCTGACCAGGTAAATTTCGAAGATGAAATTTTCTTTTAGGGGGTAGAATTGTAACGCCCCAAAAATTTCTATTTTTTTTGTTGTGGATGTGTGACAAATGTGTATATATTTCAGTGGTTCAGTGTTCTGGGTGTGTTTGGGAGGTCCCAAGTTCAAGCCATGACTTGGGAAAATTTTGGTATTTTTATGAATAAAATCCTATCTTTGGTTAGTAGGCTTTTAAGTAAAAGTTGGTAAATAATTGACAGAATAGGCCTGCTAGTCTGGTGGTTAAGTGTAGTGTTAATATGTTTGAGGTCCTGAGTTCAAATCCCAATTGTGGTGAAGGATAATATTTTTGTTTTAAACTATGGTTAGAGTTGTGCTAAAATGGGAAACTGAGTGGTGGTTTGTTAGTAGAATTGGTGTGAGGAAACTTAGGAAATTATCAAATTTTTGAGTAGTTTCTTTTTCCAAAACTTCTCTCTGCTAAAAATATGGTTGTTCTTCTCCTGCCCTAGCCGAATTTTTGCTTCTCCATTCCTCATCATTTCGTTTTCTCTTTTTGTTTCCAATGGTTCCTTTGTGTGCAAACTTCGACCCCATTAGGTCAATTTTCGCCACACATTCTGGTAAGTAGGGTTTTTGCTCTCTGTAACTTACTATTTTCCAACTTTGATTTGGGGGTTCTTGACTTTTGGTAGCAGCACCTTGGCTGGTTTAGGGACTTTATCATGCCATTACAAAATCCACTATTTCGGGGTGTTGGGGTAAGCTTTCCGTCGCGTAAGAGATGCATTCTCGTTTCGAAATTGGTTTCAATTTTTTGATTAAGTGATTAATTGAGTCGTGTTTTGGACAAATATAGGTTTTGGAGTGCTCAGAGTTGCTTAGACATAAAAAATGATATAGGTGTGTAACCGAAAATACTGAAAACGGGGTTTTGACAAAAGCTAAAAACCCCACTGTCGACACCACATGGGCTTGTGGTAGGTAGTGTGGTAGGCCATGTGCCCTAACACGGCCGTGTAATCAACAAGGCCAGGCCGTATGCAAAGGACACGATCGTGTGATGGCCAGGCAAGCCGTGTGCTAGACACATGCTAGAATGTATCAGGCCGTGTGGGCTAACATAGGTGATCCAAATGGGCGTGTGGAATTTTGGGCCAGGCCGTATGATCCACACGACTAAGGCTAATTTGGGCCGCGTGGGCCACATAGAGGTGTGCGTGTGGGCCCATACGGGCAGGCCACGTGGGCGTGTGAGCCCATTTTCACTAAAATGTTTATTAAGGTTGCACAGGTCGCCCAAGTCAAATGTGAACCTACTGTAGGGTCGGTAAGCACTACTTAGACCCCTAAGAATAAGCCTATACAAAATTATCAAACTCACAAGTTAATACTTGCCCATGATGCAATGAATTCAACCATAAGATAAGTAGATTTCCATATGTATGTATATATTTAACTCACCATCCTTTTCATAAGATCATGACTCATTCCATTTGCATGCTTATCATTTCATTTCCTTTTCTTACTCATTAAACCATCTAAAATTACATCGGATACTTGGGAATGCTCACACATAGTGTGTCTTTCCATATAACCATAACCTTTTCTTTACATCAATGCTATCACAAGCTGTGAAATGGGCCTGCTTACATGAGCTGTGGGTTACAATGTAAGCTACACGATGCTGCTCACACGAGCTATAAAGTATCTACAATAAATGCATGACCTTAGCCATCGGTAGGACATTCAAGACCAGTACCCGAAACATGAAATCCTAATGATATGTCATTTGTATCCTAAGAATTCTTAAGGTTCAAACGGGACTCGTTATCTGTCGAGTCATCATAACATTGATACATTTATATTCAAATTCATTTATATTAAAAAAACATAGCAAATAGTCATTTAGATAACATTAAAATGATTATAGTTTATACGAACTTACCTTGATAACTAGGGCCGTAGTAGTAGAGTCAAACTAATCTGAAGCTTTAGCTTTTTCCCAATTTAATTCTGATTGTAGTTTATCTTGATATAAAGAAATAACTTCATTCAATTAAGTACATCTAGAATTCAATTTAATCCATAATTCATATTTATGCAAAATTACAAAATTACCCCTAATACTTTGACCTTACACAATTTAGTCCTTAAGCTCATAACTTGAATATAATTCATTTTAGCCTAAATACAACTTAACCAATGTTACAAGAGACCTTGAAACAACCCATTATTACCAAAATTTTACAATAAAACCCATAGATTTATACTTTTAATAACTTAATCCCTAATTACAATTTCACCAAAATTCACTTAACAAAACATGTTTATTTAGCAACTAAAGTTAATAATCTATCAACTAACATAAAAAAATTCAAGAACATCCATGTCAAGTCCTTTAACCTTTAATAGTTTTGCAAATTAAGCCCTAGGTTAGCTTGATTAAGCTAAAATGAACTCAAAAACATAAAAATAATTAAAAATGGGGCTTGAATTCACTTACAAGGAGAAGGCACACAGTTGAGTTCTTCAAAATTTCAAGCCTTTGGTTAGTTTAATTTAGTCATTCTATTGTAATTTTTATGTTTTTGGAATCTTGATACTCCAAACTAACTAATTCATGTCATAATTTTTGGAACTTTTAAAGATTTAGGATGGTATCATTGTTGAATGTTTGGAGTTTGAGGTGTTATTTTGATAAATTTTAAGTTTAGAATTGATAAAGGACTAAATTATAAATTTAATTGTTAAATTTGTGCAATAAGAACTAAAATGCACAAATTTTGAATTTAGTGGTAGAAATGTGAAATAGGAAGTTAAATTAGGCCTAGAGTGAAAACAAAATAAAAATTAGAGGTTTAAAGTGAAAGTTATGTTAGTCCTGGTTTTAAGGACTAAATTGAATAATATGCAAATTTGCATAATTTAGAAATTGAACGTGAAAATGGTTGTAAATTGATGATTTTATGTTTTTTGTAATCTATAGCTAACGTCAACCTGGATTCCTCAAAAAAGAAAGGAAAAGACAAAGTTGTTGATGAATAGCTCGAAGTTTATAGTTTGTGTTTCTATAATCCAAACTCTTTGTAAAATTGTGGCATTTTGAACTTGATACGAACTTGGTTCGATGTTGATTTGAGTCATTTAGATTGCCCGATTGTGAAATTAAGTAAGGCTTGGATTGTTTTCAAAATAAACTGGAAGAGGTTGAGAAATAGGTTCAAATAGAGGTAACAAAGATGGTTTATGTAATAGCCTGATTTTGGGCCTAGTCGAAATAGTGGTTTCGGGACCACAAATTCAATGAGGAAAAATTTTATTTTTAATATACTTTATGGTCTACAATTTCATGGAATGATTTTGCGAAAATATTGTTCGACAATTTTGATATTTGGGCACTCAATTTAGTCAAAAGGACTAAATTCTAAAAAGTGCAAAACTTGAGTTCTAGAAGCTAGAGGTGTCTAATTGCTATGAACTTTTAATTTAGAGGTCCTTATATAGTAATTAGACCATTGATTAAATTGCTGGACAAAAATGAACATGAAATAGGTGAAAGTTAGGGGTATTTTGGTCATTTGGTAATTAATATGAATTAAAAACAAAATTAAAAGCCAATTTTTGTCCATCTTCAACCCCACTGCCGAATTTCACAAGGGGAAACCATGGATAATGTTTTTCGAGCTTTCAAGCTCGATTGTAAGTTTGTTCTAGCACCATTTTTAATGATTTTTACATTTTTGAAATCCTTGTAACAAGATCTATCTATTTCTACCACTAATTTGGGATATGGTTAAAGTCTAGGGTTTTGACCCATGAGAAATATTTGTGTATTTTTGTGTTTAATGGTAGAAAATGCATGTTTATGCTTAGAAAAATGACTTTTACTATGTAACACCACAAACTCGGCCTAGAAGTTAGGCTCGAATCTGGCGTGTCACGTTGAAGTGTTTTTCGAAAACCTTATTTTCATTGAAAGCCCGTCTTAAAAATTGTTGCCATTTAAAACTTGCATAAAATCTTGAATTTCGTTTGCTTATTTTCAAAATGTGGTTTATTAAAAACTATTCTCTTGTAAAGCGTTATTACCCTTTTAAACCCTATTTGTAGTGAAAGCTTTATTTAAAAGAAACCGATTTATGAAAACGAGATGTTTTAAGAAAAACAGTTAACATTTTGGAAAGTCGTGATTTACCTCTAACAGATATAAATCAAAGTAAACAAAAAAACCCAAAGTTAAAATTTAGAAATTATAAAGGCCTTATTACAACTCAAAACCAAATTAAAGTACTCATGAATAATTTAATAGAAATACAGAAGCAAATGTGTAGCCTTCTCCGAGTCCCTTGCAGCTCCGATCCGTCTAAGGCTGGGAATTACCTGAAAGGTTAATAAACGGGGTGAGTTTGTGAAAACTCAGTGTGTAATCCTATTATTAGAGTAACAGTCAGTAAACAGAAATAGAAACAGAAACAGAATCAATTTGGGCTGGAGCCCTTTAACAGAATCAGGTGGGCCTAAGCCCTATTCAATATCGGTGGCCTTTGGGCCTTAGCCTATAGTAGCCTCAGTCGGGCTTGAGCCCATATCACAAAACCAATATGCTTATGCAATGTGCAATTACTCATAACCGACCCTGTACACCCCCTTCCAACCCTACACTCCTGTGGGGAGATACTCGACCCACCCATCCTTATTACAACCTGGTGTGGAACTAGTGCGGCCCCACTTAATGGTGCAGCATAGCTACTTCTATACAGTGTAGTACTGATACGGTACTACTTAACGGTGCAGTAAAGCTGTTCGTGGCTTAAAAAGCCTTCAGTAGCAGTATTATAATTGGTACAAACCCATAGGTAACTGTAATAGGATTGGCACATAGCCATCAATTAGGGTAATATAACTGGCACAAAGTCTATGATATCGGCACAAAGCCTTCGGTATTGGCACAAAACTTATAATTACGGCACACAGCCCTCAGTAACATTTTTGGTGCAACATAGCTGCTCGGTGGCTAAAAAGCCTTCGTTGGATCCACAGTGGTCAAGCGACCGTGCGACGCTCACATACACTTCCTCTAATCATAACCCAACCCATATGCAACATATAATCTCATGAATGCATCATAATACACATATGACATACAAATCGTATATATATCACACAGGGGCATTTTAGTCATTTTGCCCTTAGGCATATCGGTTGTCATCTCATCGTGAGCCTAGTACACATTCTGGCCCATTAACAAATTGGTAATTATCTGGAGCATTTTAAGTTGCTTCTATGAAAGTTACAAATTTATTGGGCCTAAAAGCCTGTTACATAGCCCAAGGTGGGCCCATACATTAATATGTATATCACATAGTATGCTTACGAAAGACAGTCACATTCATAGCTTAAAACAGTTTTAAAACAGTTACCTACCCTCGAGGGCATAATCGTAATTCTAACCTATAGGGGTATTTCGGTAATTCTACCCTACAGGGGTATTTTGGTAATTCTACCCTACAAGGGTATTTTAGTAATTTCACAATCTGGGGTATTTTGGTAATTTTGCAATCCAGGGGTATTTTGGTAATTTTGCAATCCAGGGGTATTTCAATAATTTCGCAAACCCGGGGTAAAATGGTAATTTTACAAATCAGTAGTAAAATAGTACTTTTACAAATCGGGGGTATTTCTGTAATTTTGTAATTTGAGGTATTTTGGTAATTTTGCAAATCAAGGGTATTTTGGTAATTTCACAGATCAGGGGTATTTTGGTAATTTCGTAAATTAGGAGTATTTTGGTAATTTCGCATATCGGGGTAATTTGGTAATTTTGCTAATTAATGGTATTTTTGTAATTTCTTAACACTATGGGTCTAATTACGCACTTTGGCCCGTCAACAAGTCCTCGTTGGCTAAAGTGAACAGATACTATGCACCAGGTAGGATTCCAGAGAAGAGGAGGTGAGTTAGTAAAATCGCTTAAGTACCAAGCTCTCCCTAGATCCAATCATAGACATGCAAATACCCGTTGCCACACTTCAACCTTATGACTTGTCCACAGTCACACTTAATTGATTAATTAAGTTTTATGTCTGCTTAAACAATTATTAGATACTAGCCCAAAAGTCCACTACAAAACCCTAACTAGTCCACATACATTCATATAGGCCATCATGCCCAATCACATTTATATGGCCCATCAGGCCCAATCACATTTATACGGCCCCTCAGGCCCAAATCTATTCCAAGCCATACAACCCACTTAATTAGCTCGTCATTTATTACCAATCTACCAATTTTTACTTATCTGGGCCCACGGGTCCGTCGGGCTCATTTAACCCATTCTGGCCTATCAAACAAGGGTTAGAAGTACACACCTGATAGGAATCTAAAGTTTATCCACGCTCCGAACATTGCTATGCCCAGGAGCCTATAGTAATCGCACCATTGACTCCCAAGGAGTGTGTTGACCAACTTCGGTCACCACCATCGTGACCCAACGGCATACAGATCAACGAATGATCCAACGCCTAACCTAACGAACACGCCACAAAGCGAAAGGGATAAGCCAAGAAAGGTATGCCTACTCTCCTCATGGTTTGCTCTATTTAAAGCCAGCTCCTCACCTATTCTCATGTTAGTTTCCTGATGTGGGATTCTCCATTAATCCCACAAAATTAAAGCATTAGCAAAATAATCAACCTTTGTGTGCAAAGGGATTCGAACCATAGTCCTCTCAATAACCATGTCACACCACCACCACTAGGACACAAGCTCTTTTGTGTGATAAGTCCAACACATTTAACTTTAAAGCCCACCTACTTACTTCTAGATTTATTTAAAAGGGAAACCAAAATAAATTGTAAGAGCCAAGACTTGAACCTTGGATCCCCTTACTTCCTTTATGGCATCACTTCCTTGTCCCCTAAGTGGCGCCACTTTGCCACTAAACCACACTCCTTTTTGTATCATGCTTTCACCAAAAATATTCTTAAAGCCTACCCACTAACGTTAAGGCTCCCATAAGAGAAAAACATAAATTTTTGCTAAGGCCCAGGTTTGAACCCAAGACTTCTCCAACACTCCCAAACCTTCTAGCCATCACATCCACACGCCATTCAGTGAATATGGGCCCGCCCAGGGCCCATTATGCAACCCAGATAGGGCCGACGTGCTCGCATGGCCCACTAAGCCAGATTTGCCCATAACCACGTGTATGACACAACCAATTCACTAATTCTCGTAAGTCTAAAGACTACAACCCGTGTGGGCCCACAAGCCCATTAGGCCCACACGGCCTATTCTTCCAGGCCCAAATTTGGGGTGTTACATACTAAGTGATTTTCGGTGAAAATACCTAAAAGGACTAATTTGTAAAAGTTGTAAAAATGTAGTAAAAATGTCTTTAATGGAAATTGTGGGTTATTATAGTTATGAAAATGGTTCGGCTAGGCTTGTATTGTAACACCCTAAACCCGGCCTAGACGTTATGGCCGATCTGGTGATGCCACATTGAAGTGTTTTTCACAAAGTGTGATGTCGATGAAAACCCTCGTTTCTATTTAATCACTTTCTGTTACTCAATGATGGGTCTAAAAATGTGTCATTCATTTCTCAAACATGAATCATCGAAAAGTTAATCACTTTTTAAAAAACTTTATTAATCCCCAAAACGTCATTTATTGCGGAGGCTTTTAAACCGATTGCATATTTGAGGTATTTTTGATAAAATGATTATCTTTTGAAAACTTACGTCTTTTCCTACTACTAACAGTTATAAACCAAAACAACAATTAAATCCCAAATTAAAAATATAAATCCAAAGGCCATTATTACAATAAAATACCCCAAAAATTAAGTTGAAATCATAAATTATGAAATCAGATTAGCTAGGTCATGTGGCCACCACTGAGTCCTCCGTTGCACTTATCTACCTATGTCTGGGGATTACTTGCACAGTTAAAATAAATGGGTGAGTTCACGAAAACTCAGTGTGTATTCCCATGCTAGCAAACAGACAGAAACAAACACAGTCTGGGCCTAAGCCCTTCACAGTATCAGTGACCATATTAGTTTAAGCTTTAGCCTATCTTAGTATAGAACAGTCATGTGCTTGGGCCTTGGACCATTATAGTAACATTAATCAGTGTAGTAATAGGCTAAACAGTATATAGATCCTACCCATCCAGCCTCTATACTCCATCTACGTCCAACCCTGCACTCTATGTGGGGATATAATCAACCCACCTATCCCTACACTTTAGAGAGTACCGAATGTGGCACTATATAGTAATATGCAGCTGGGCTACCAGTAATTTAGGCTCGAAGCCTTTCATTACACTTCCTCTGATCAATATAAAACCCACCCCCATGTAATGCATCATGCTATCATGCCATGTCATATCAGTATATCATACATGTATTCAGTATAGTTAAAATAACATGCTAAAATATAGTCATACATGCACATACGTGTATATATATATATCACATAGGGGCATAACAGTCATTCAGTCAATTAGGGGTCTAGGTAAGCTTACCGACCCAACATTAGGTCTACAGTCGTCTCGGGTGACCCCTGCAACCTTAGCAGTCAATCAGTGAAAATAGGCCTATGGCCCATATTGCTGGCCCATCTGGGCCCACATTGTAACAGCCCAAATTAGGACCTAGTCAGAATAGTGGTTTCGAGACCACAAATCTGGATTAGAAAAGTATATTTTATGATTATTATTAAGTTTATGACATGATTGCATGATAGTGATAAAATTTCATGAAGGAATTTTTATGAAAAGTGATTAATTTGTCCGTTAGGACTAGATTGCAAAAATTGCAAAACATGAGTTTCTAAAAGGTTTAAATATGAAATAGCATTAGAAAAATTAAAGGAGGTCCTTATTTAGCAAATAGACCAATTTTTGGCATGATGGACAAAAATGCCCATGGAAAGGAAAAAATCAAAGAAAGGCCATAAGGGCATTTTGGTCATTGGGTAAAGTTAAGTAATAAAAAGGAAAAAGAAAGTAAAAATCTTGTCCATCTCCTCCAAGGGGTGCCGCAAAATTGAAGCTCCACAGTTAGGGTTTTATTTCAACTTTTCAAACTTCAAGTAAGTGCAATTTAGTCTCGATTTTAATTTTCTTTGTATTTTTGAAATCCTTGCAACATTAGCAAGCTATTTCTACCACTAACTTGAGCTAGGGTTCACATTCAAAATTTTACCCACGCATGACATGCAAGTAAATTGATGCTTAGTGGTAGATTATGAAAGTTTAAAATGTAGTAAACATCTTTCTCTAAGTGATTTTCATGAGAAACCCTAATAGGGCCTAAATTACAAAAGTGATAAAATGTGTAGTAAAAGTGTGAATTGATGAAAAATAAGGGTGATATGAGAGCATAAAAGGTTCGACTAGGCTTGGATAGTAGAGAAATTAAGTGCATTTCATTTTACGAGCCTAGGGACCATTTTTCAAATATGAAAAATTTTAGGGGCAAAATTAGAAATTATGCCAAAGTGTAAATTATAGGCTATTTAGCCAATGTGTGTATTAAACTAGCTTAATTTGTCATTTTAGATAAAGAAACATGAAGCCTAGACCGACACCGAGGAAAAAGCAAGATAGTGGCCTGAATCGAACAATTGCCCTCGTTTTGGACCTGAGGTAAGTTGTATGTAATAATTTAGCCCTATGCATTATTTAAATTTTTGATGATGATATTCTATGTGATTATGTAAATTCCATGAAATTATTTATCATGATTTTCATCAAGAAAAGATGAATTATAGATGAGAAATCTCGGTTAAAATGTTAAGTAATACGAGGTATATTGAAGTCATGACATGAGTTATGTAGGTCCTGCGTAAGACCATGTCTTGGATATGGCATCGACACCAAATTGAGATCCCATGTAAGACCATGTCTGGGACATGGCATCGGCATCTAGATACGATCCCATGTAAGACCATGTCTGGGACATGGCATTGGCATCGATACGAGGTCCCATATAAGACCATGTCTAGGACATGGCGTTGGCACCGAGACGAGATATAGATCCCTTGTAAGACCATGTCTGGGACATGGCATGGGCATCTAAGAGAGATCCCATGTAAGACCATGTCTGGGACATGGTATCGGAATTAGTTTACGATCTCTTGTGACCATTTCTGGGACATGGCATTGACATCGGTATGAGATCCTGTGTAAGACCATATCTGGGATATGGCTTCAGCATCGACTCCAGATCCCATGTAAGACCATATCTGGGATATGGCTTTGGCACCTTCCCATTAGAATAACACTACAAGTATCCTTCGATATTCTAAGCATGTTAATAGAGAATGTATTTGAGTTGTTTAGCTAACAAGAGAGACTAAAGTTTCATGATGAGTGTTACAGGTACATTTGAGTAAGTCATGAGAAATTATGAAAATGTATGGCATGAGAATGAGCAAAGCATGTGAATGAGTAAGCCATGGGAAAGCTTAAGTCACAAGAGTAAGTAGGTCTTGAATGAATATGTTATAAGAATGAATAAGATACGAGAAAGAGTAAGAAGTTATATAAACCCCATGATGCCATGTTTGAATGACTTTCTATGACATTTACTACTATTTTATTCCACGCGACTTACTAAGCATTTTTATGTTTACTCCTTTATTTTCCTTTCCATGTAGATTTGTTGGATTAGCTCGAGGATCACTCGAAGTTGGAGCTCGAAGTCACACCATCAAGGAATTCATTTTGGTATAGTAGAGTTAGTCTTTTTGTTGTATCGCATGTATAGGAAGTTTAGTTACTTTGGTATGTGTTATTTTGAGTAGCCAAATGTGTTGGCTATTGTTATCACTTGAGTCAAGTTGTAATGGCCTTTGAAATTGGCTAATATTGTCTAAGTTAGGTTTTATGGAATGAGAATGAAATTCATGATATGTATGATGGCATGTGAGTGCCTCAATGATGAATGTTTTTAATGTATGTTAAACCTTGATTTGTGAGTTTGAAACTGGTATGAGTTTGATGTGTTTCAGAGTGTCAAAAATGCTTGGAAAATAGCCTATAATTGTCCACACGGATAGGCACACGAGCATGTGCCTAGGCCGTGTGTGACGCATGGTTGTCCCCTGCATCCTAAGTAGGTAAATCAAAATTGCGCATAGGATGAGCACACGAGCGTGTGCCTTAGCCGTGTGAACTCCTAATGTTTATAGTATTTAAGTCAGAGTGGTCTACGGGCTACAGACACGGGCGTGTGCCCAAACCGTGTCCAAAACTGTTGGTTTGAAATAAGAAATAAATTCAGCATGAGCGAGGGACATGGGCGTGTATGACCACACGACCAGCCCACACAGTCGTGTCCCACCTCACATGGGCGTGTGACCCTGTTTCAAGTAGAATTTTTCAAAGAGTTCTAAAGTTCCTAGATTATTTCCAAACCACTTTTGGTGTGTGTTTTGGACCTTGTAAGCTCGTAATAAAGGTATTAAAAGTTGATTTGAGAAAGTTTTAAATTAGAGTGAAAAGTAAGGCTCGATTTTGCTATATTCAAGCATGTTCAAGTACGGTAACGCCTCGTACCTTGTCCGAGCGTCGGAGTCGGGTAAGGGGTGTTACATTTAGTGGTATCAAAGTTAGTGTTTAGTCGATTCTAGGACTAACCTAGAACATGTACGAGTCTAGCTATATATTCCGTACCTATGTATATGTGATATGATAGTGTGGCGACTCCTGACAATCTGAATGTGTTTTATTATAGCAAATAGATCTGGAACGAGCTACGACAAATGATGTAGAAAGTGATGCACCAGCTCCTGCTGAAGGGACGGTGCCAGTAGGAATCAAGAATAGGTTGGCTACTGTCAGTTAAGGGGAGAGGCTCGGGAGGCCTTCTTCCAAATGATGAACGAGTGGTTCACTAAGTTCGTATGAACAAACCTGGCCACTCAACACCAAGCTCCACCCCCTCAATTTCCTCAATCTACCCCAGTAGCTCCTCAGATAGTAGAGGTAGTAAGGCGAGAAAATCCCATGATTGATAGAATCTAGAAGCAAGGGGTAGAGGAATTTCGGGCTACAAAAGATGATGATCCCGAAAGAGGCAAATTTTGGCTAGAAAATACCATCAGGGTATTTGATGAGTTATCTTGCACGACGGAAGAGTGCATGAAGTTTGTCGTATCTCTCTTGTGAGATTCCACCTATCAGTGGTGGAATACCCTTATGTCGGTGGTACCATGGGAGAAAGTTAATTGGGAATTCTTCCAAGAGGAGTTTCATAAGAAGTATATCAGTCCTTAGTTCATTGATCAGAAGCGTAAGGAATTTCTAGAGTTTAAGCAAGGTCAGATGACCTTGATAGAGTATGAGCGTGAGTGTAACACCCTAGACCCGGCCCAGACGTTATGACCGGATCTGGCGATGTCACATCAAAGGGGTTGTTTCCAAAATGACTTTATTTAATTAAAAACATGTTCGGTAGAAAATTTACTTGGTTAAAAACTTGAGTTTGTGATTTGGAAATTCAAATTCATGTTGGGCCATAATAGAAGCCCATGTTTAAATAAAATCACCCATATGATAAAGTTATTTGAAAACTACGTATAATTTGAGAAATTTATCTAAGTTTAAAAACTAGGCAGTCAAAACAGAAATAAGCCCTAATTACAGTCTTATCGGAGGTACAAGGCCTTATTACAACCCATTTAAACAAAACGATAAGTAAGGTGAGGTAATTTGAAAATTATTCAAAATTCCTAAGTAGCTTGCAGTGTGGCCATCTCCAAGTCCTCTCCCGCGTCGAGCCTTCTATTGTGGATCACCTGAAATATTAATAATAAGGGTGTGAGTTTCGAAACTCAGTGTGTACAACCCTTGGCAATCAAATCAATAGGCAAAAATCACATTAGGCCTAAGCCCTAACAATATCGGTGGCCTCTGGGCCCTAGCCCATGATAGCCTCGGTTGGGCCCGAGCCCACATTCAAATATCAAGATGTTCATGCCATATGTAGTTGCCCATAACCAACCCTGTACACCCCCTTCCAACCCTACACTCCTGTGGCGAGATACTCGACCCACCCATCCTTATACACCCGTTGTGACACCGGTTGCGGCACCACTTATTGTTGCAGCAGAGCTGCTCGTGGCTCAAAGGTCTTCAGTGTAGCACCGGTTGCGGCACTACTTATCATTGCAACAGAGCTGCTCGTGGTTCAGAAGCCTTCACTGGATCCACAGTCGTCGAGCGACCGTGCGACCCTCATATACACTTCTTCCAATTAAAACTCAGCCCACATGCAACATAATATCACATGAATACATCATAGTCACATACAACATACACCAGTCATACTCATAACATATAGGGGTATTTCAGTCATTTTACTACTGATAATGGCTCTCGCGATATTAAGTAATAAAATTTATAAAACTGATCACACCAAAACTAACTAATATCACAACCTTAAAGGCAAGTGCACCTATCGAACAATAGTATAGTTTAGTGACAAGACTGAGTTATTGTACCTAAGGGAACCAAAAGTACTAGTACTTACTTCTTTTCTATTATCTAGCCTAAAAATAAAGGGAGTTGATTTAAACTAATTCTAAAACTAACTAAATTGCACAAAAAGTAAATTGAGGAAAGACTTTCGGGAAAACTGGTTGATATAAGCAATACTTAAGGGAGAATCCACCTAGACTTCACTTGTTATTGGTTCTTGAGCTAGACGATTTAGTCACTTGACTTGATCCGTAGAGATCCCTAATTTATACTAAACCCTCTGTCGAGGCGAAGAGCAACTAGGCCTAGGTTGTTAACTAAAGTTCCTTTATTAATTAACACCCTAGGTTGCATTAATTCGATCTATGGTTCCCCATATTAGGTTTGACCCTAATCCAGCAGATTTATGTCGCCCTATGTCTAGGGTTGCATGCAACTCCGCTTAATTATGGTAGATCTACTCTTATAAGAGGGACTTTTGCTCCTCTGTTCTAAGCACATCAATTTCTTGAAGTAATACCTAGGATTTATAAAATCAAGAATGAAGAACACATAATTAATAACAATTCAAGCAACTATCATATAACTCAATAAATAATAACGAGATCTGTCTCAGGTTTCATCCCCCTCAGGTATTTGAGGGGTTTAGTTCATAATAAAAAAAAGAAACATCTCAGAAGATAATAAATAACAAAACATAAAGAACCAAAAACCCCTGAAGGAATTTAAGGAGATCCTCTGTCTTGATGTAGAATTCTGGCTTCTGGGATGAATCAATCGGCTTCTATTGGAGTAATTCCTTGCTTTCACTCCTCGTGTTGGCAGAAAGATGGCGCTCCTATTGGGAGAAAAAGAGTACACCCTTAGAGTTGCCTCCTAGGGTCTTTATATAGAGCTTTGAGGAGCCTTTTTTAGCCTCTAAGCATACAAATCCGAGTGAAATTCCTCTTCCTCACAACTAGAACAGGCCTATGTGCCACGCTCTTGTGATTTCGACAAGAGGCCGTGTTCTGGAATGCTTGGGTGGCACGGCCGTGTGGCCAGGCCGTGCTTATTGGGGCTAGACCATGTGATCTTTGTGTGGCACGGCCGTGTGCCACGGCCGTGTGGTGACTTCTTGGGCAGTCCATTTTCACATTTTGGCCCATTTTCTCTGATTTTCGGTCCATTTTCAATTCTTTTCTCTTCCCTATGCTCTTCTGAGTATAAGATGTGAAAAAGAAAGATTAAGTGCACCAATTGTCACTAAATTGATAATAATTTACCCAAAATATAGGCTAAACATGAGGTAAAAATATGTATAATTGAGCGTTTATCAACTACCCAGGGGTATTTAGGTAATTTTCTACCCTAAAAGGGGTGTTTCAGTACTCCTACCCTATAAGGGTGTTTTAGTAATTCTACTCTACAGGGCATTATAGTAATTCTACCTTAGAAGGTATTTTCGTAGTTCTACCCTAGAGGGGTGTTTTCGTAATTTCCTAAAGGTACAAATTTTAGTTATGGTTTTGGCCCATCAACAAGTCCTCGCGACTAAACTGAACGGACACTATGCACCAGATAGGATTCAAGAGAAGAGGAGGTGGTCACTCGGACCGCTTAAGTACCAGGCTCTTCCATGATCCAATCCTAGACTTGCATATGTCGGTTGCCACACCTTAGTCTATCGACTTCTCCACAGACATGTTTATTACTTTGTTATGTTTTATGAAAATTTGAGAGTCCATCTAATTAGGCCTAAAGTCCATTAAACACTAACATGCATTTCTACAACCCCATAAAAACCCAAACATGCTTATTAAGCCCATTAATCCCAAATATACTTATGTAACTAATAGGCCCGTTCATAATTCAATCATACAATCATACATATCAATTCAACATAATATCTCATATCACAATTTTGCCAATTTGGGCCCATAAATTTGGCAGGCCCATTCAAGATTTTGACTTTTGCCGATTTGCCGTGTGTGTAGTGTATGTACACACTTGGTTGACGACCCGCACTACACTATCCTCAGCCTTGACCTACAATAAAAATGACTTCCCAATCAACTCCAAACCTTACTAAAACTTTATCAAATCCCGAAACCTTACCATAACCTTACCGTGTACCTTTAGTTTTTCTAGTCTTTCCTTAGCGAATAGTCTCGAATACTCTTAGCCGACGCCCAACCCAAACGAGCACGTCACAAAGCGAAAGGGATCAGCCAAGAAAGGTATGCTTACTCTCCTCATGGTTTACTATATTTAAAGCTAGCTCTTTACCTATTCTTATATTAGCTTCCCGATGTGGGATTCTCCATCAATCCTCTAAAAATTAAAGCATTAGTAAAATAATCAACCTTTGCGTACCAAGGGATTCGAACCAAAGTCCTTTCACATGCTAAATCACGCCACCACCACTAGGCCACAAGCTCCTTTGTGTCATAAGTTCAACACATTAAACTTTAAAGCCTACCTACTTGCTTCTAGATTTATTTAAAAACAAACCAAAATAAATTGTAAGAGCCAAAACTTGAACCTTGGACCCCTTACTTTCGTATCCCCTAAGTGGCGCTACTTTGCCACTACACCACACTCCTTTTTGTGTCATGCTTTCACCAAAAATATTCTTAAAGCCTACCCACTAACGTCAAGGCTCCTATGAGAGAAAAACATAAATTTTTGCTAAAGCCCAAGTTTGAACTCAGGACTTCTCCAGCACTCCCAAACCTCTTAGCCATCACACCAACACGCCATTTAGATAATATGGGCCTAAGGCCCATACGCCACTCAGGTAGGGCCCACGTGCTCGCATGGCCCGCTAAGCCAGATTTGCCCATAGCCACGTGTATGAAACAGCCAGTCTACTAATTGTCGCAAGTCCAAAGACAACGACCCGTGTGGGCCCACAAGCCCATTGGATCCACATGGCCCATTCTTCGGGGCCCAATTTCGGTGAGTTATAGTGAGTTTGTGAGACTTAGTAAGTACGCTCGAGAATGTGTTTCCACTAAGGCCATCATGTGCAATAGGTTTGAAGATGGATTGAATGAAGACATTAAGATGTTTGTTGGTATACTAGAGATAAAGGAGTTCGTAGTGCTCGTAGATAGAGCCTGTAAGGTGGAAGAATTGGCCAAAGAGAAGACGAAAGCTGAGATGGAGTCTCGTGACTTGAGAAAGAGAGCATTTAGTAAGTCGTTCCAACCCTCTTCCAAGAAGTCAAAGGAATTCTCTACTTAGACAGCTACTTTAGCAGGATTTTCAAATAAAGGCAAGAGTAAATAGTATTCAGTCTCCAAAGCTCAGACCAACTCAGTTGCGAGTGTGGGTAATACTCGACCTAGTAGGCCTGAGTGCCCCTAATGCGGTAGACGCCACCTCGGCAGATGCCAGGCACATGAGAGGGCTTGCTTTAAGTGTAGTTCTTAAGACTATTTCATTAGAGAGTGCCCTGAGATTATTAAAAAAGATAAATATCTGAGTGCAAGGTCAGGTAACGTTCCCACCATAGGTAGACCTTAGAGAAACTTAGGTACGGGAGCAAGTAGTAAAGGTGCACCAAAGGAATAGACTAAGAAACTCGAAGGCAGAACCCTAGCAAGGACACACGCCATTCACACTCACGAAGAGGCGTCATCACATGATGTTATAACAGGTACATTTTCTCTTCATGAAACTTTTGTTATTGCTTTGATAGACCCTGGATCTACCCACTCTTATATTTGCATGAAGCTAGTCTCTAGCATGAGTATACCTGTAGAATCTATGAAATTTGTGATACAAGCCTCCAATCCTCTAGGCAAGAGTGTGTTAGTAGACAAAGTATGTCGAGATTGTCCTTTGATGATTAGGGGTCATTGTTTCCCTACTAACCTTATGCTCTTGCCATTCGATGAATTTGATGTAATCCTTGGTATGGATTGGCTAACCACTCATAACGTAATAGTGAATTGTAGTAGAAAGTTTATTGAACTGAAATGTGAGAATGGTGAAACTCTTCGAGTTGAATCAGATGGATACGAGAACTTGCCTCCGGTGATATCTTCTATGGTTGCTCAGAAGTGTATCAGAAAAGGGTATGAATCTTACCTTGCTTTTATAATGAATACAAAGGAGTCAGAGTTGAAAATGGAATCAGTGCCAATGGTGTGTGAGTATCAAGATGTATTTCCGGAAGAGTTTCCCGGATTGCCTCCAGTTAGAGAGGTAGAGTTTGGTATAGAATTGGCTCCCAGCACCACACCTATTTCTATTGCTCCTTATAGAATGGCTTCGATTGAGTTAAGGGAATTGAAGGCTCAGCTACAAGAGTTGACAAGCAAAGGTTTTGCAAGACTGAGTCATTCTCCATGGGGTGCTCCTGTACTATTTGTGAAAAAGAAAGATGGCTCTATGAGGTTGTTCATAGATTATCGGCAACTTAATAAGGTGACTATAAAGAACAAGTACCCTTTGCCAAAAATTGATGATTTATTTGATCAGTTGAGGGGCCATAGTGTTCTCCAAGATAGATTTGAGATCTAGGTACTATCAGTTAAGAGTTAAGAAGTTCGATGTGCCGAAGACTACATTTCAGACGAGATACGGCCATTATGAATTTCTTGTCATGCCATTTGGATTAATAAATGCTCTTGCAGTCTTTATGGATTTAATGAACCATATCTTTCTGCCATACTTGGATAGATTCGTTGTAGTCTTTATTGATGACATCTTGGTGTATTCAAGCGATGAGGATGAACATGCCAAGCACTTGAGGACAGTTTTACAAACTTTACGAGACAAGCTACTTTACGCCAAATTCAGTAAAAGTGAATTTTGGCTTAAAGAAGTCAGATTTTTAGGCCACATCGTTTCGGGTGATGACATCAGAGTAGATCCAAATAAGATCTTGGCAATTGTGGGTTGGAAACCACCGAGAAATGTATCTGAGGTCAAAAGTTTCTTGGGTTTGGCTGGTTACTATCGAAAATTTGTCAAGGGATTTTCTATAATCGCCACTCCAATGATGAGACTTTTGCACAAAGATGTTAAATTTGAATGGAATGAAAAATGTCAATAAAGTTTCAAGAGGTTAAAGACGTTTTTGATTGAAGTTCCTATTTTAGTACAACCTGAACTGGGAAAGGAGTTTGTAATTTACAGTGATGCATCCTTAAATGGATTGGGCTGTGTACTCATGCAAGAAGGCAAGGTGATTGCCTATGCCTTGAGACAATTGAAGCCCCACGAAAAGAATTATCCTACCCATGAATTAGACTTGGCTGCAATAGTATTTGCGCTAAAGATTTGGAGACACCATTTATATGGTGAAAATGCCATGTGTTCACCGACCATAAAAGTCTCAAGTACTTGATGACACAAAAAAGATTTGAAACTACGACGACAATGATGGCTTGAGTTATTAAAAGATTATGAATCGTTCATCGATTACCATCCAGGGAAGGCAAATGTAGTAGCCTACACTCTTAGCCAGAAATCTCTATTTGCCTTTAGAGCCATGGACACACAGTTGCCTCTAATTGATGATGGTTCAGTTTTAGCAGGGATGAGAGCTAGACCAATGTTCATCCAAGAGATTTGTGAAGCACAGTGAAAAGACAGAGAATTGCAAGCCAAGAAAGCCCAATGAGAGTTAAGTACCGATTTCAACTTCCAGATCGATTCAGATGGTTGTATAAGGTTCCGATATCGACTTTGTGTACCAAAAGATGATGAGCTTATTAGGAGAATTTTACATGAGGCACATAACAATCGTATGTCTATCCACCCCTGTAGTACCAAGATGTACAACGATTTGAAGAAATGGTATTGGTGGTCGAATATGAAAAGAAGTATCTCTGAGTATGTTTCGAAATGTTTGATTTGTCAGCAAGTAAAAGCAGAACACCATCCAGTTTACTACAACCTATCATGGTTCTTGAGTGGAAATGGGACCGTGTTACCATGGATTTCGTGATGGGTTTGCCGACAACACCAAAAAAGAAAGATGCCATTTGGGTTGTGATTGATAAGCTTACAAAGTCAACCCATTTTATACCTGTGCGTATGGATTATTCACTGATAAGTTGGCCGACTTGTATATTTCAAAGATTGTGAAATTACACGGAGTGCCTTTGTTGATCATCTCGAATAGAGATCCGAGGTTCACGTCACAATTTTGGAAGAAGCTACAAGAAGCTTTGGGCACGAAGCTAAATTTTAGCACTGTTTTCCGCCAACAAGCCGACGGTCAATCGGAAAGAGTAATACAACTACTTGAAGATATGCTTAGATGCTGTGTATTGGAATTTCAAGGTAGTTGGGAAAAGTACCTACCATTGATGGAATTTGCCTGCAACAACAGTTTCCAATCAAGTTTGAAAATGGCGCCTTATGAGGACTTATATGGGCGTAAGTGTAGAACGCCTTTATATTAGACTGAACTTAAGGAAAATTAGATTCACGGGGTTAATTTAGTCAAGAAAGTGGAGGAAAAAGTAAAAGTGATTCGTAACTATTTGAAAGCTGCATTGGACAGACAAATATCGTATGCCGATTTAAAAAGGAAGGAAATAGAGTTCCAAGTCGGGGATAAAGTATTCTTGAAAGTATCTCCATGGAGAAAAGTTCTTAGATTTGGCCGAAAGGGCAAGTTAAGTCCGCATTTTATCGGACCATATGAGATTATTGAGAGGATAGGGCTGGTAGCTTATAGGCTAGCTTTACTGTCCAAATTGGAAAAGATTTATGATGTATTCCATGTGTCCATGTTACGACGCTACCGATCAGACCCTTCACATGTGATTACCCTAATGGAGATTGAGATACAATTGGACGTGACTTTTGGTGAAGAACCAATTAAAATCCTAGCTTGAGAAGTCAAACAATTGAGAAACAAAAGTATTACCCTAGTGAAAGTACTATGGCAAAGACATGGGGTAGAAGAGGTAACATGGGAGCTTGAAGAAAACATGAGAAACCAATATCCCAACTTATTCACTGGTAAGATTTTCGGGGACGAAAATCCCTACCCGACTTAGGGCCTAGTTGGAATTATGGTTTCGAGACCACAAATCCAGAGTAGAAAAGTATATTTTATGATTATTATTGAGTTTATGACATGATTGCATGATAGTGATAAAATTTCATGAAGGAATTTTTATTAAAAATTAATTAATTTGTCCTTTAGGACTATATTGCAAAAATTGAAAAACATGAGTTTCTAGAAGGTTTAAGTATGAAATAGCATGAGAAAAATTAGAGGAGGTCCATATTTAGAAAATAGACCAATTTTTGGCATGATGGACAAAAATGCCATTGGAAGGGAAAAATATCAAAGAAAGGCCATAAGGGCATTTTTGTCATTTCGTAAAGTTAAGTAATAAAAACGGAAAAAGAAAGCAAAAATCTTGTCCATCTTCTCCAAGGGGTGCCAAAAATTTGAAGCTCCATAGCTAGGGTTTTATTTCAACTTTTCAAACTTCAAGTAAGTGCAATTTAGTCCAGTTTTTAATTTTTTTTGTGTTTATCCTTGCAACATGAGGACACTATTTCTACCACTAATTTGAGATAGGATTCACATTCAAAATTTTACCCATGCATGGCATCCAAGTAAATTGATGTTTAGTGGTAGATTATGAAACATCTTCCTCTAAGTGATTTTCATAAGAAACCCTAATAGGGACTAAATTACAAAAGAGATAAAATGTGTAGTAAAAGTGTGAATTGATGAAAAATAGGGGTGATATGAGAGAATAAAAGGTTCGGCTAGGCTTGGGTAGTCAAGAACTTAAGTGCATTTCATTTTACAAGCCTAGGGACTATTTTGTAAATATGCCAAAGTTTAGGGGAAAATTATAAATTATGCCTAATTGTAAATTATGGGCTATTTAGCCAATGTGTTATTAAATTAGCTTAATTTGTTGTTTTAGATCAAGAAACACGAAGCCTGGACCAAAACTGGGGAAAAAGCAAGATAGTGGACTAAATTGAACAATAGCCTTTGTTTTGGACCTAAGGTAAGTTGTATGTAATAATTTAGCCCTATGCATTATTTAAATTTATGATGATGATATTCTATATGATTATGTAAATTGCATAAAATTATTTATCATGATTTTCATCAAGAAAAGATGAATTATAGATCAGAAATCTCGGTTAAAATGTTAAGTAATACGAGGGATACTGAAGTCATAACATGAGTTATGTAGGTCCCGTATAAGACCAAGTCTGGGATATGGCATCGACACCAAACTGAGATCCCATGTAAGGCCATGTCTGGGACATGGCATTGGCATCGATACGAGGTCCCGTATAAGACCATGTCTAGGACATGGCGTCGGCACCGAGATGAGATATAGATCCCATGTAAGACCATGTCTGGGACATGGCATCGGCATCAGTTTACGATCTCGTGTAAGACAATGCCTGCGACATGGCATCGACATTGGTATGAGATCCCGTGTAAGACCATATCTAGGATATGGCTTCAGCATTGACTTGGGATCCTATGTAAGACCATATCTAGCATATGGCTTTGGCACCTTCCTATGAGAATGACATTACGGGTAACCTTTGATATTCTAATCATGTTAATAGAGAATGTATTTAAGTTTTTTAGCTAACAAGAGAGACTAAAGTTTCATGATGAGTGTTACAGGTACATTTGAGTAAGTTATGAGAAATTATGAAAATGTAAGGCATGAGAATAAACAAAGCATGTGAATGAGTAAGCCATGGGAAAGAGTAAGTCACGAGAGTAAGTAGGTCTTGAATGAATACGTTATAAGAATGACTAAGATACGAGAAAGAGTAAGAAGTTATATAAACCCCGTGATGCCATGTTTGAATGACTTTCCATGACATTTACTTCTATTTTATTTCATGCGAATTACTAAGCATTTTTATGCTTACTCCTTTATTTCCCTTTCCATGTAGATTTGCCGAATTAGCTCGAGGATCACTCGAAGTCGGAGCTCGAAGCCACACTATCAAGGAATTCATTTTGGTATAGTAAAGTTAGTCTTTTTGTTGTATAGCATGTATAGAAAGTTTAGTTACATTGGTATGTGTTATTTTGATTAGCGAAATGTGTTGGCTATTGTTATCACTTGAGTCAAGTTGTAATGGCATTTGAAATTGGATAATATTGTCCAAGTTATATTTTATGCAATGAAAATGAAATTCATGATATGCATGATGGCATGTGAATGCCTCAATGATGAATGTTTTACATGTATGTTATACCTTGATTTGTGAGTTTGAAATTGGTATGAGTTGGATTTGTTTCAGGGTGGCAAAAAGGCTTGGAAAATATCCTATAATTGTCCACACAGATAGGCACACGGGAATGTACCTAGGCCGTGTGCGACACACGGTTGGCCGCCATGGGCATGTTAGTAGATCGTGTGTCCCTTGCATCCTAAGTAGGTAAATTAGAATTGGACACAGGCTGAGCACACGGGCGTGTACCTTAGCCATGTGAACCCCTGATGTTTATAGTATTTAAGTTAAAGTACTCCACGTGTTACAGACATGGGCGTGTGCCCAAACCATGTCCAAACCTGTAGGTTTGAAATAAGAAATAAATTTAGCACGGGCAAGGGACATGGGCGTGTATGACCACACAGCTAGCCCACACAGGCATGTCCCACCTCACACGGGTGTGTGGCCCTGTTTTAAGTAGAATTTTTCAAAGAGTTCTAAAGTTCCTGGATTAGTTCCAAACCACTTTCGGTATATGTTTTGGACCTCGTAGGCTTGTAATAAAGGTATTAAGAGTTCATTTGAAAATTTTTTAAATTAGAGTGAAAAGTGAGGCTCAATTTTGGTGTATTCAAGCATGTTTGAGTAGATAACGCCTCATACCTTGTCCTGGTGTTGGACTCGGGTAAGGGGTGTTACACACATGCCCGTGTGATTTACGTATGTGGGGCCCACATGCCCCACCGACCCAATTTGGCCCAGCCTATGAAATCACACATGGTCGGCCTCGTCCATCACTTGTTCATTCTTATGACATAGCCTACCACACGGGCGCCCGCACGCTCATGTGGTGCTGACAATTCCAAATTTTTGGCTTTTCACCGCTAACGATTACAAGGGTTGTGTTTACACACCTGGCCTATTTTTGTTGCCCAACCCCACATGAGCACTTCAGATACCTAATATTTGATCAAAAAGCCAATTCATTAGTCACCAGACATGCAAGTTAATCTTAGCCTAAAACAAGTTATTCAACTCCCAGTGGGAGTATTCACACTGTTAATCTAATAACAGAGAAGAAAATCCTCTCCTCTAACACATCAACGACGGTCCTCAGTCCCTTGGTAGACTCTTGATCAAATAATACACCGTCCTATTAAAAATTAATCTTCAAATATCCTAGTAGTGAAGGAACGAATACTTTGCAAAAATCAATGAAAGGATAAAAACAGTAGTTCTGTAGGAAAGTGTTAATTTCGAAACTAGAAGAAAGAGCATAGGGAGTCCAAAATTCGGCAAATAGGGAGTCCAGAATTCGGGTAATAGGGAGTGAAAGATTTGGTTAAACAAAAAGTAAAGGAGAAAGAGGATGAGTAGATGACAACAACAGTTTGGGAAGCACAAAATCAGAGAAGAGAAGTGTGAAAAGCTAGCACAAAACCACAACAATATTCAGCCCTTCAGAAAGAGAAGATAACAATTGCCCCAAAGAAACAAAACGATAGAGAGAGGAGTAGAAAAGAAGAAATCAATAGAAAAACAAAATAATTGGAGAGAAGAACCACTCAAAACTGAACTCTTGAGAAACAAGAATTCAAATTCTATACTAACCCCCCCATATCTTCAAATTCCCTTATTTTTCTCCCCAAAACACTCCTCAAATCCCCAACAACTGAAATTCCCTCAACAACCCCTTCAAAATCGGCCACAACTCCCACACTCCTTAGACACTCAAGTTTAGGTCAAACTACAATACCTCCACAGCCAAGCAATAAAAATAAGTCTCATGTTGGCACAGGCACTCGAACTCTAGACCTCCTGCTCCATTGCATTCCACTTAACCACCAGACCAGCAAGGCCATTCTAACATATTTTACAAACATTTATTCTTAAGCCTACTGATATGGTTGTGATAAATTTTAAATTTTTATGATCGTACCTAGACACTAACTGTTATCACGAATAATGCAAACGCACCTATCAGACAGTAGTATAGCATATGGCAAGACCGGAATGTCGAACCAAAGGAACCAAAAGTACTAGTAATAACTTTCTCTCTATTATATAGCCTAGAAAATAAAAGGGAGTTGGTTTAAGTTAAAATTTAACTAAACTAAAGACGCGACAAAGAATAAATTTGGGAAATACTTTGGGAAAACTAATCGATTAAGGCAATACCCAAGGAAGAATCCACCTAGACTTCACTTGTTATTTAACTCTGAACTAGACGCTTTATTCATTTGACTTGATCCGTAGAGATCCCTAAATTATGTTAATATCCCTCTCGAGACTAAGAACAACTAACCCTAGGTTGATTAATTGAAATTTCTTTCTTATTAAAACCCTAGTGTTGCATTAGCTCGATCTATGGACCCCTTATTAGATTTGACTCTAATCTGGTAGATTTTCGTCGTCCTATGTCTAAGATTGCAATAAACTCCGCTTAATTGCATTGGATCTACTCTTAAACAGGGACTTTTGCTCCATTGAATAAGCACATTCGACTTGAATCAATATCCTAAAATATTAACTCAAGAATTAAAAACACAATTAAGAACAAATCAAATATTTATCATATAGTTCAGATAACAATAACAAGATCCGTCTTAAGTTTCATCCCTTTCAGGTATTTAGGGGATTTAGTTCATAATAATAAGGGAAAACATCTCAAAATAAGGAAAACAACCAAACATAAAGAAAACCCAAAACTCCTGAGAGAAATTTAGGAGGATCTTCAGTCTTGATGTAGATCCGTGTTTCCGAGATGGATCGATCAGTATTCCTTGAGTAATTCCTTGCTTTCTACTCTGTGTGTCCCTTTAGTCCTCTCCTAGGGTGTTTATATAGACTTTGGAATACCTTTCTTAGCCCCTAAGTAGCATTTTCCACGTGAAATAAAAACGAGTCACGACAGGGACACACCCATGTGGCATGCCCGTATGAATCGGGCCCAAGCCGTGTTCAAGTCTGCTAATTTGGCACGAGCGTGTGGTATACTCGTGTGATGAACTCCAGGCCGTATTGATTTCTCACTTTGGCCCATTTTCTCTTTTTTTGGCCTGTTCCTTACTCTTTTCTCTTCCTTATGCTCACTTAAGTGTAAAACATGAAATTAAAGGATTAAGGGCATAAAATTCCACAAATTCAATGATAATTCATCTATAAATGTGCCAAATGTGGGATAAAAATATGTAGATATTATAGTTTATCACCTACTGGCTAAGGATAGGGGTTTCTTTCAATTAAAAACAAAAATTTGCCCAGGCTAAGGCTTGAACCCAAGACTTCTCAGACACTCCTAGAACACTTAACCACTAAAGCAGACAGATATTTGTCACAACATACGAAAATAAAAATTAAGAATTATTGGGGCGCTACAACTCTACCCCGTTAAAGAAAATTCCTGCCTCGAAATTTTCCTTGATCAAAACATATGAGGATACTGCTGTCGCATCGCATCCTCAGGCTCCCACGTGGCCTCCTTAGAACTATGATTACGCCAAAGAAGCTTAACCAATGGGATAGACTTCCTTCTTAGAACTTGAACATCACGGTCCAATATTTGTATTAGCTCCTCCTCGAAGGTCAGATCTGGCCTAACCTCGATCTTCTCAACTGGAAGAATATGTGTGGGATCAAAGTGGTAATGCCTCAACATAGAGACATGGAACACATCGTGAATCCGCTCCAACTCTAGAGGTAGCTCTAACTGGTAAGCAACTTGTCCCACTCGTCTCAGTATGCGATAAGGCCCAATAAATCTAGGGCTCAACTTACCTTTGCATCCAAATCTAAGTATCTTCTTCCATGGTGAGACTTTGAAAAGCACGAAGTCTCCCACAGAATACTCTATCTCTCAGTACTTTAGATCTGCATATGACTTTTGTCTACCAGATACCTCTTTCAGTCGATCTCGAATCAACTTGACCCTATCCTCGGTATCAGAAACCAGTTCAGGACCCAGAACACGACGCTCGCCCAACTCAATCCAGCACAAGGGAGTGCGATATTTACGACCATATAATGTCTCGTAAGGTGCCATCTGTATGCTAGAATAATAACTGTTGTTGTAAGAGAACTCCACCAATGGCAAATAGTCCTCCCAATTGCTCTGAAGTCTATTACACAACCCCTTAACATGTCTTCAAGTATCTAAATCACCTTCTCAGATTGACCATCTATCTGAGGATAGAACGCAGTACTGAAGTCCAATCTTGTACCCACAGCCTTATGTAGCTTTCCCCAGGACTGAGACGTGAAGCAAGGATCTCTATCAGATATTATCGAAACTGGTACTCCGAGCAGTCTCACTATCTAAGACACATACAGCTTAGCTAGCTTTTGCAGTGAATAATCCGTACGAACAGGTATGGAGTGGGCAGACTTGGTCAACTGATCCACGATGACCCACACTAAATGCTTCTTAGTAGGCGTTAAGGGCAACCTACTAACGAAGTGTATAGTCACTCTGTCCCACTTCTAGAGTGGAATCTTAACCAGGTGCAGTAAACCCGAGGGTAGCTGATGCTCAACTTTGACCTGTTGGCATGTCAAATATTTACTCACAAAGTCAGTAACCTCTCGCTTAAGACCTGGCCACCAATACAAGTCACGAAGGTCTCGATACATCTTATTTTTGCCAGGATGCATAGCATAAGGGCTACTATGCGCCTCGCGTAGTATAGGCTGCCTCAAATCAGTATCTTTTGGAACACAGATTCTCCCACGGAAACAGAGTACCCCTTCACTATTCAGTCCAAACTGTGATGGATCACCAACCCTAATCTAGCGGAATCAAAGACCCAATGACTCATCCTCCAACTATTTACTCTTAATCTGCTCAATCCACAACGGTCTAACTTGGAGTTTTGCCAATAGACTACCATCATCAAATAAACTTAGGCAAGTAAACATCTTCCTCAGATCAGTCATAGCCCTACGGCTTAGCACATCGGCCACCACATCGGCCTTACCAGGATGGTATTCAATTGTACAATCGTAATCCTAAGGTTTAGCTCCTTCTGAGTGTAGAGATATTTGAGACTCTTGTGATTAGTGTAAATGATACACTTCTCACCATACAAGTAGTGTCTTCAGATTTTCAGTGCGAAGACCATTGCGACCAACTCCAAGTCATGCGTCGGATAATTTGCCTTATGAGTCTTAAGCTGTCAAAACGCATACGCAACTACCTTACCCTTTTACATCAATACACATCCCAAGCCGACGTGTGATGTATCACTATAAACAATAAATTCCTTTCTAGACTCTGGCTATGTCAAAATAGGGGCTTCAGTCAGTACGGTCTTGAGCTTCTCAAAGCTCTCTTACTATGCATCAGTCCAGTTAAACGACACAGCCTTATATAGCAGCTTAGTCAAGGGTGCTACGATTACAGAAAAGCCCTCTATAAATCGTTGATAGTACCCAGCCAGTCCTAGAAAATTGCAAATCTCTGATATAGTCTTAGGCTGCTTCCAATCCAAGACAACCTCAATCTTTCGAGGATCGACCCTAATCCCTTCAGCAGATACCATATGGCCCAGTAATGTTACTTCTCATAACCAAAATTGACACTTACTGAACTTGGCATACACTTGTTTCTCTCTTAAAATTTGCAGAACCATTCGAAGATGTTCATCATGTTCATCCCCAGTCTTCAAATACACTAAAATGTCATCAATAAACACTACTACAAATTGGTCCAAATAGGGCTGAAACACTCAGTTCATCATATCCATAAAAGCTACTGGTGCATTCGGTAGTCCAAACGGCATCACTAAGAACTCATAATGACCATAGCAAGTCCTAAATGTCGTTTTATACACATTGGCCTCCTTAACCCTTAACTGGTGATACCCAGATCGAAGATCAATCTTGAAGAAAACTGATGCTCCTTGGAACTGATCAAATAAATCATCTATCCTTGGTAAGGGGTACTTATTCTTAATGGTTAGTTTGTTCAGTTGCTCGTAGTCGATGCACATACGCATGGATCCATCCTTCTTTTTCATGAATAGAACTAACGATCCCCACAGAGACACACTAGGGCAGATGAACCCACGATCCAGTAGCTCTTGAATCTGGGCCTTAAGCTCCACAAACTCTTTCGGTGCCATTCTATAAGGAACGATGGACACCGGAGCTGTACCAGGAAGGAGCTCAATCCCAAACTCAACTTCATGGTTTGGAGGTAACCCAGGTATCTCTTCAGGAAACACATCCAGAAAATCCTTTACTATTTTGATATCCTTAACAAAAGAATCCCCAGAATTTGAAACACTGATGTAGGCCAGATACGCCTCACATCCCTTACGAGCCAACTTTTCAGCTCTCAATGCAGAGATCACATTCGACAAGTAGTTCCGACGTTCCCCAATTACAACTACCTTGTTGTCCTCCTCATTTCTCAGTACAACCCATTTAGTGGGACAATCCAAGCTCACTCGATGTTTAACGAGCCAATCCATACCCAATATGAGATCAAAATTCCCCAAAAGGAAGTTCCATAAGATCAGCCAGAAAAATAACCTATTGAACCTCTAAAGGAACATTCTAAATAGCTTGTTAACCGTTATTGACTACCCAATGGACTCAGTACAGTGACCTCACTTGTAGTGCTTTCAACCAATCTAACCAAGTTTTTCGATACGGTACATGATATGTAGGATTGAGTGGATCCTATATCTATCAGTGCAGTATAAGGTATATTATAAATAAAGAACGTACTCGAAATGACATCTAAAGCATCCTCTCCTCTTGGCGACGTCTAGCATAAACAAGAGTCAGCTGCCTCGCCTTAGTTTGATTATAACCTCTGTCTAGTGCTCTTGCCCATAGCCCAACGCATTAACCCCTCGAGCCTGACCGCGGCCTCTTAGTGCTGCTGAATAGCCCTTGGTGCCTGTGCAGTACCAAAACCAAGAGCTTGCATATGATCACACCTCCGCGGGCAATCTTTAATACGGTGCTCCAAAGAACCACACCTCAAACATGCCCCAATTCTCTTCCAGCACTTACCCTAACGGCGTCTACCACAGTCAATACACGGCGGTTGTCTAGTAGCAACTATAGGGCCAACTTTGATTGACCTATCAACTCTGGCCTTTTTCTTAGGCCTTTGAATGGAACTTGAGGGCTTCGAATCCCTCTTGTTCCTACCTTTCTCTCTATTCTGGCACTTAGCACGCTTCACTTCCTCGGTGATCTTCGCCTTATCAACAAGGGCTGTAAAGTCTCGCTCCCTCTGTGGAGCTATCAGAACCCTTAAGCTGTTCCTAAGGCCATCCTTGAAGTGAACCATTACTTGTACTCAATAGCCACCATACCTCTCGTATAGTAGCTTAGTCTCAAGAACTCGGCCTCATACTCAACCACTGATCTGTCCCTCTTGGTTAAATTCTGAAACTCTCTCCTCTGAGTATCCACATAACTGGCACCCACATACATTCCCTAGAAGGCAGATTTAAAGAACTCCCAGGTCAGTCAATCAAGTTGAGTGCCCTCTTTAACCATAAGCTACCACTGGTAGGCCTCATCTCGCAATGGCAACACTGTACCCTTTAGTTTTTGCTCCAGGGTGTAGTCTAAGTCATCCATGATTCTCTCTGTGGCCTCTATCTAGTACTCAGCCAAGTTAGGGGCAACTCTAGCAATACCTCTAAAAATCTTAGCTCCATTGGACCAGATCATTTTGTAATCAACATACAGCCTCCAACTCTAGTATTGGCCCCTGCTATCCTTTCCAAAATCTTTAACATGGCTTGGGATAGTGCGTCGCCCCTAGCCACTTGATCATGCGACCTAGTATCAGTCACAGGTAAAGCTAGTGTCTCACTAGTCTCTAAATTAGCTATATGGCTCAACAACGAGGACCCGGCTTGAACACCTCTACGGCCTCTACCACGGCCTCTTGTACCCCGTCCGTGAGTACCTCTTGTGCTCATTACCTATTCACGTTAATCTGTATTATCAGTTTTATGCATCAGTTTATAGTTCCAGTAATTATTAGTAAATGTTTTATGGAAAACAGTATTAGTAATTTAGAGTTTGTTTCCGAAGATCGTAGTCTTACTGCAGTTTTTAGTTTACACTAACTAGAGTGTTTCAGTATAGTCTACTACGTACAATAGTCTTAGTATATTTATAGCATTTCAGTTTAAAACAAACAATAGTTTCAAAATACTTATAAAACCAGCGCCGAAGACTCGGTGTACCATACATTTGGTAAAACATTTTAGAATAGTTTAAATCATTTGAAACAGTTCTCTTAGAAATTCAAGTTTAAAAGAAACCCAAATCCACAGCCAAGTTTTGCAACCTGGCTCTAATACCACTAAATGCAACACCCCAAACCTGGCCTAGACATTACAGTCGAGTCTGGTGATGCCATATTGAAGTGCTTTTCACAAAGTGTGATGTCAATGAAAACCTTCGTTTCTATTTAATCACTTTGTGTTACTCAATGAAGGGTTTAAAAACGTTTCGTTCATTTCAAAAACATGAATCGTCGAAAAGTTAATCACTTTTAAAAAAATGTTGTTAATTCCCAAAACGTCAGTTACTACAAAGGCTTTTAAACCGATTGCTTATTTAAGGTATTTTTGATAAAACATTTATCTTTTGGAAACTTACGTCTTTTCCTACTATTAATAGATATAAAAAAATAATAATTAAATCCCAAATTAAAAATATAAATCCAAAGGCCATTATTACAATAAAATACCCCAAAAATTAAGTTGAAATCATAAATTACGAAATTAGATTAGCTGGATCGTATGGCCACCATTGAGTCCTCTGTTGCACCGATCCGCCTATGTATAGGGATTACCTGTATAGTTAAAATAGATGGGTGAGTTTACGAAAACTCAATGTGTATTTCCATGCTAGCAAACAGACAGAAACAAACACAGTCCGGGCCTAAGCCCTTCATAGTATCAGTGACTATCTCAGTTTGGGTTTTAGCCCATTTCAGTACAGAACAGTCATGTGCTTTGGCCTTGGCCCATTACAATAACATTAATCAGTGCAGTAACAGATTAAACAGTATATAGATCCTACCTATCCAGCCCCTACACTCTATCTCCATCTAACCCTACACTCCATGTGGGGATATAATCAACCCAGCCATCCCTACACTCTAGAGAGTACCGAATGCGGCACTATACAGTAATATGCAGCTGGGCTACTAGTAATTTAGGCTCGAAGCCTTTCAGTACACTAATCAATATAAAACCCACCCCCATGCAATGCATCATGCTATCATGACATGTCATATCAGGATATCATACATGTATTCAGTATAGTTAAAATAGCATGCTAAAATATAGTCATACATGCACATACGTATATATATATATATATATCACACAGGGGCATAACAGTCATTTAGTCAATTAAGGGTCTAGGTAAGTTACCGACCCAACTACAAGTCCATAGTCGTCTCAGGCGACCCATGCAACCTTAGTAGTCCATCAGTGAAAATGGGCTCATGACCCATATTGCGTGCCCATGTAGGCCCACACACCCGTGTGACCCACATGGCTAAAAATGGCCTTCGTCATGTGGATCACACACCTGGCCTAATAAATTCCATATGCCCGTATGGTTTGTTTACACTCCTGGCCTGTTTTTGTCGCCTAACCCTATGCAAGCACTCCAAATACCTAATTTTTGATAAAAAATCCAATCTATTAGTCACCACATAGGCAAGTTAATCTTAGCCTAAAATAAGTTATTCAACTCCTAGTGGGACTATTCATACTATTAATCTAATAACAGAGAAGCAAATCCTCTCCTCTAACACATCAACGACGGTCCTCAGTCCCTTGGTAGACTCTTGATCAAACAATACACCGTCCTGTTAAAAACTAATCTTCAAATAACCTAGCAGTGAAGGAACGAATACTTACCAAAAATCAATGAGAGGATAAAAACAACAGTAGTTCTGCAGGAAAGTGATAATTCAAGGCTAGAAGAAAGAGCATAGGGAGTCCAAAATTTAGAAAATAGGGAGTCCAGAATTTAGGTAATAGGGATTGATAGATTCGGTTAAACAAAAAGTAAAGGAGAAAGATGAGAAGTAGACGACAACAATAGTTTGAGAAGAACAAAAATCAGAGAAGAGAAGTGTGAAAAGCTAGCACAAAACCACAACAATATTTGGCCCTTCAGAAAGGGAAGATAACAATCGCCCCAAAGAAACAAAACGATAGAGAGAGGAGTAGAAAAGAAGAAATTGGCAACAACACAAAACAATTGGAGAGAAGAACTACTCAAAATCGAACTCTTGAGAAACAAGAGTTCAATTTTGAAACTAACATCCCCATATCCTCAAATTTCTTTTTCTTCTCCTTGAAACACTACTCAAATCCCCAACAACCTCTTAAAAATCGGCCACAACTCCGCACACTCCTCAAACACTCAAGTTTCAATCAAACTACAATAACTCCACGGCCAAGCAAGAAAAATAAGTCCCACGTTGGCGCAGGCACTAGAACTCTAGACCTCTCCTCCATTGCATTCCCCTTAACCACTAGACCAGCAGGCCCAATCTGACATATTTTACAAACATTTATTCTTAAGCCTACTGGCTAAGGATAGGGGCTTATTTCAACTAAAAAAAAAAAATTGCCTAGGCTAAGTCTTGAACCCAAGACTTCTCAAACACTCCCAAAACATTTAACCACTAAAGCAGATAGATATTTGTCACAGCATACGAAAATAAAAATTAAGAATTATTGGGGCGTTACCTGTATGTTAATGGAATTGAATAAATTTCACTTTACGAGCCTAGGGGCAAAAATGTAATTTTTCCATAATGTGATTTTTGGGTCACATTGAATAATGTGACTAATATAGATAAGCTAAATGTGATATTATAGACCATGGAAAACGATGTTCGGAACTAAAACGAGGGAAAAATGAGTATTCGACGGTTAGGTCCTTTTTCACCATTTTTGGTATCGAGGTAAGTTTGTATGTAAATAATGCATCATTAATTTATGTTTACAGGCTTATATATTGTATGAATTGTGTTAATAATCTAACGAATGTATTTGACAAAGTTCGATAAGTGATAAGTGAGAATGAGAAATCCCAGTTGAACATTAGGAATAGAATAGGATACAAGTGACATGTCACTAGGAACCTATGTGATCGATTATGTGATGTCCAAGTGCTGGTTTTGTAGGTCTACCAATGGCTAGGTAGTCCTGCATATGTTGCGAATACCTGTCAACTTGTGTGAGCAGCACTGAGTAGTTACGTCCCTACCATCAGCTTGTGTAAGCAGACCCGTGACTAGCTCGAGAACGACCGTATGTAACACCCCTTACCCGAGACCGTCGCCGGAGTCAAGCATAAAGCGTTACCAGACTTACCTTACTAGTTCAGGGCATAAAAAATTTCTTTTAAAATTAATTCATTCATATTCATCCAATATATCCCTAAAATGGGCCCTCGAGGCCCTAAACATGCAATTGGAATGGTTCGGGACCAAACCGGAAACATTTAAAAATTTTCCAATTACTTACACAAATTAAAACAATTTATTTCACTATTCATAATAAAACTGTCCACCTGCGTAACAGTCATTATATTAATTATAACTCGAGTTACGAAAATCAAAATTTAAATACATAAATTTTCCCTAAAACTAGACTCATATATCTTCTTACCATAATTTTTCCAGAATTTTTAGTGTGGCAAATTAGTACAGTATATTAGTTAAAATTTCCCCTATTTCACAGCCCAGCGGACCTGACCTCTCTTCACTAAAAATCAATTATCTCATAGTACAGTTTTCATTTTTATTTCCACTTATTTATAATGAAAATATACTCACCAAGGAATCTATACATATAAATTATGACTCATAATTGTTTTTGTACAATTTTTAGTGAATTTCTAAAATCAAAATAGGGGATCACGAAATCCCTCTGAACCAGTCTCACAAGAACTTAAATATCTTAGAATATAGACTCCTTTGCTTGCTCTGTTTCTTTCCTATAAAATAGACTCAATAAGCTTTAATTCTATATCTCATTCACCATTTAATTCCATTTCTAAAAGTTTTAGTGATTTTTCAAATTCAAGTCACTGCTATTGTTCCAAAACTGCTTCATGGCCAACTTTTACTCTTTCATAATTTCTTTGCATAAACTATCATTTAGGCATACATAACATCAAATCATGTTCTTAATTAGTCATTCAATAGCTAATCACTATCAAATATTCACATGCCATTCTTTAATCGTATCATAAGGACATACACACAAAATGACCAAGTCCCTATACATGCCATAACTCAAAACATTTCAAATTACAAAATACCGAGATAGCCTTTGATAGTGTGAGACGAACTCCGACGTCCTTATGGTCCCCGAATTGGCTTGGCTACACTATAAAAAGAGAAAGAAAAAAGAGTAAGCTACAATGCTTAGTAAGTTTACAAGTAAATAAATGACAACATTCACCAAGTATAAATATACTCATATTATACCATCAACTAATAAAATATTTATTTTACTTCTCCACTTAGTCTTTAACTTCCCTGTTTATCATTCCTTTACCTGAACTTTCTTGTAACATAGCCTGTATATTAGCTCGATGAACCATTTGGAATACTAAGGGTACTTGGGTTTTCCTACCTGATAATAGCCTGCTAATGCCATGCTCTAGCATGGTCTTACATGGGATGTTCCCTGTCCTGCCAAAGCCATATATCTGATATGGACTTACATGAGATGTTCCTCAACTGTCTCAACCTGCCAATGCCATATGCCTGATATAGACTCACATGGGATGTTCCTCAACTGTTTCAACCTAAAATGTCATGACATTATGTATCCCATACATCCCTAAGGTTCAAACGGGCTTTCTGATAATTTTTCTCTATTATCTCATCTTTGATTCAACTTGGAATATTCTCATAAAATAAATGTATATATGCTGGAAATTAACAACATTAATATAAAATATCGAAATATTACATTTATTTACAGTAAACTTATCTCGGTGCAAAATACAATCAACTTAACAACTTACCTTTTTCTTTCCTATATCTATCCCCAAATTTTGTTCTTCTTAATCTATAATTAGCAAATTTAGCTTATTTAATACTCACATTTATCCAAACAGTCCTTAACTCTAACTTTGGCAAAATTATGATTTTGCCCCTAAACTTTTGTTTATTTATACTTTTGCCCCAAAGCTCAGAAATTAAACTTTTTCCCTAATTCTTATGTTTTAGGACATGCTGATCATTTTCCCTTAATGGTAACATCAAATTCTCACTCTAACATGTACTTATGAACATTAGGTATTTTTACCGATTATGTCGTTTTACTCGTTTTCACTTAAAATTAAGTAGCACAAGTTGGTTAACATAATTTAAAACTTCATATTCTACCATCAAAAATCAAAACAAACACATTTTACCTATGGATATTTTTCCAAATATGAACCCTAGGTTAAATTATTGCTAGAATAAGCTAAATCAAGTTACCGAGACTCCAAAAACATAAAGAACATTAAAAACGGGGCTTGGATGCACTTACTATGAGCTTGAGAAGTTGAAGAAACCCTAGCTATGGAGACACATGAGTTTTAGCCCTTATGGAGAAGATGATAACAATTTTGCCATCTTTTTCCCTTTTAGTTACTCTTAATTACCAAATGACTAAAATGCCCTTCATTAAAACTTTGTTTAGTTTTATCTATGTATGTCCATTTTCGTCCATGAAAACCTAATGGTCTAATTACCATTTAAGGACCTCTACTTCAATTATGCTCTTCAATTTAATCCTTTCCTATCTAGAACTCATATTTATCCACTTTTGCAATTAAGCCCTAATAGGCAATTTAAACATGCAATTCATGAAATTTTCTAACAATATTCTAACACATGCATCTATTCACTCAATAAATCATAAAAATTAATCGGAATAAATTTTTCTATCTCGGATTCATGGTTTCACAACCACTATTCTGTTTAGGCCCTATTTCGGGATGTTACAGCGTATATGTGAAATGTGATAAGTGGTAGCTTTGGCTACATATATGTGGCACTTATGTGCATATTTCTCCGAGTATCCATTATTATTCCGAGAGTTCAACGGGATAAGTTAAAGATGTGAAAGTGTATGTGGCTTTGTTGCGAATTGGTACAGGTATGTACGTAAACATCATAAGAAATAAGCTCGATATTTTTTCCAACTTTGTTAATATGGAGATTAAGTTATGATTGTGAGGATAATAACAATTTTACAAGTTTTTATTATATTAAATGAATGGTTTAAGTGTTTCTAATAATGAATATGAGATAAGACTTGTGTTTATTGGTCCGTGCTTCTGATGTATGAGATACATGTTAAATTTGATTGGCGATTGTGCAATTGGCTTTAGGGCGAAACTGAATTATGATGTAGTATGTTTTATTCAAAAAAATTATGATTTATCGGATATGAGAAAAAGGAAAGATTGCATAATAGCCTATTAAAACGATGATGAGAAATATGTGCTTCGAGTGGCTGAAAGGTGTTAAAATATATATTTTGAAAAATGAATAATCATAATTAATGTGTATGTATAATATGTGGTTGGGATTGATTGGCAAATGAACGCAAACCTTTGGGTCTATGGCATGTATAGGGACTTACTCATTTTGTGTATGTTTTATTGATATGGTCAAATGTATTGACTTGTAATGAATAAGGATATGAATTGGTTTGTAGCCATATAAATTGGCTCACATTGGCTAATTGGGTTGTAAACCTATTTATATGTGCATGCACAATTTATTGCCTTTGTTGATAAGTGAATGTCATGTTCAAGCCATGTTTATAGATGTTGAATGATAATTAATGTTATGTTAAATACGATTGAGATGTATAAGTATGTGAATGAGATTATGTAACACCCCAAACCCGGCCTGGACGTTAGGGCCAAATCCAGCGTGTCACATTGAAGTGTTTTATCAAAAACCTTGTTTTCATTGAAAACCCTTCTAAAAGAAATTTCAAGTAAAATCCCAGTTTGTATTTGTTTCTAGAACGAGGTGTATTTAAAAGCTATTTCTTGGTTACGTGTTAATAGTTACTTTGGAAAAATTCTCTTTAACTGCAAAAACTTTAATTTAAAAAAAACAATAATTAATTTTAGAAAAAACTTGAAAGGTGTTTGAAATGACTAAATTCATGTTCCGTTTCAAATGTATATAAAGCTTAGTAACCAATAATGAAATAATAACCAGAGGAAAGGCCTTATTACAATCCGGACTAACATAATCAAAATACTAGAGATTTTAAAAATAACAAGTCTAAATCATCTTGCTAGTTGGCCACCTCTGAGTCCCTCCATCCGTCGAACCGCCTACTGAGGTTCACCTGAGAAAAATAAAATAAAAGAGGGGTGAGTTTTCGAAAACTCAGTGTGTACAACCCTCGGCAACAATATATATATATCATGCAACACAAGTCATCTTGGGCCTAAGCCCAGTACAATAATAGCACAAAATTAGAGCAATCAAAAATGCAAAAAATCCTACCCATCCATCCTCTACACAACATCTCTATCCAACCGAAACACACCAGGTGGGGATAACCATATCGACCCACCCATCCAATACAGTCCAAGGGTAGCACCGGTTGCGGTACTACCTAAAGTTGCAGCAAAGCTATTAATCATATATTGGGCTTGAAAAGCCATCGGTGGATTCACGGTCGTCAAGCAACCATACGATCCTCAATTCTTCCTCCGTTCCATAATTCCTACCCACATGCAACATAAAACTATATGAATGTAGCAGATATCCACGTGTCATGCGTAAATATGTTTCACATAGGGGTAGTTTAGTCATTTTATCCTACAAGGGTGTTTTGGGTAATTCTTGCCCTATAGGGGTATTTTGGTAATTTCTTAACAGTATGGGTCTTAATTATGAACCTTGGCCCATCAACAAGTCCAAGTTGGCTAAAGTGAACAGACACTATGCACAAGGTAGGATTCCAGAGAAGAGGAGGTGGGTCATTATGACCGCTTAAGTACCAAGCTCTCCCTAGATCTAATCCTAGACATCCATATGCCCATTGCCACACTCTAACCTCATGACTTGTCCACAGACGCACTTGATAAATTAATTAAGTTTAATGCCTACTTAAGGATTCATTAGAAACTCGGCCTGAAAGCCCATTATAAAACCTAGCAAGTCCACATGCTTTCATACATTCATATAGCCCATCATGCCCAATCACATTTATATGGCCCATTAGGCTCAATCACAATTATACAGCCCATCAGGCCCAATCCATTCCAAACCATCCAACAAACTTTATCAGCTCATCACTTATTATGAACTTATCAAATTTTGCTAATTTGGGCCCACGAGCCCGTCGTGCCCATTTGGCCCATTCTGGCTCGGTTGGCCAAAACGTGACCCAAGTCTATAAGATCGCCCATGGGGCCTCTAATAACGCATCGATTACCCTTATACGAGTGTTTGCATACTCGCACGACCACCGTAGCCAAACTTTTAGCTTTTCGACATTTTGGGATTTGTCGATCTATTGTGTGTGTGTGTGTAGTGTATGTACACACCCGGTAATAAAACATGCTATGATCTCCTTAGCCACAAACCTAAAAATGATGTCACTCATCGATTAATCACACACTTATCAAATACTATAACCAAGAACCGTAGTCCCACCTTTGCCTTACCTTGGACGACAAGCCTTAATAGCCTTTCCTTGACCACTAATCACGAGTATTTCTTAAATCTGTATCAATATTAATCATTAAGAACTAAACAATAAGTGACTTGCAATCATCTTAAGTCATCTTTCAACCATTCATGACCATTCGGCCAACCTTAACCAATAAAAGAGGAATACTTACCCAAAACCCCAAAATGCTTAATAAGGAATTCGGCAGAGATCTGAAATCCGAGATTCTATACTAATCCCCTACCAAAACCGATTTAGAAAGAGTGAGGGAGAGACGAAATTGGTACTAGAAAGACCAACTAAAAGAAAGTAAAGTACTTACATAAGAACTGATAGGCCAACGTTGAAGAAAGAGTGGCGACACCACAGAATTTCGGCCAAAAGATATTCGGCTTTAGGGAAGGTAAACTAAAAGCAAGAAAGAAAAGAGTCTGCTGAGAAAGGAAGGGAAAAAATTGGCACAAAATAAAAGAGAAAGAACAAGGGATTTCGACTTTTAGATATTTGGAGAGAAAAGTGTTTTCGGCAAAATAGAAAGGAAGAATTTGGCATTAGCCTAGAATCCTCAAAATCGACACCTATGTATACTATAGCCGAATTTACCTATCCCCAAATTCCCAATTCGGCTCCACTTCTCTACTCCTCAATCTCTTCCTAAGTTTTCTCTATTATCACTTCCTTGAATTTCTCTTTTGATCACCCCCTTCAGAGTCCACATCCAATGCCACTACTAGCTTTTTAATGAGCAAAAATAAACCCTTCTTTTGAGCAAGGAGGGATTCGAACCCCAGTCCTCCTTACCATGCATGTGATGCCATCCCATGCTCCCTATGTGGCGCCACCTTGCCACTAGACCATAAGGTAATTTGTGTCCTATTCCTTCTCCATTTATTTAACAACCTAGTTAATCAAGATCAGGGTTCCTTTAATATTAAACTAAAATTTTCCCACTTTCGAGCTTGAACTCAGAACTTAACCAATGGCCTATTGACACATTAATACTTAACTAAAAATTTCAAACATATACTCCACATCAAAACTGAAAAAGGAAAGTTTGGGACTTTTTGGGGCGTTACAACTCTACCCCCTAAAAGAAATTTTGTCCTCGAATTTACCTGATTCAAATAGTTGAGGATATTGACGTTGCATCACTTCCTCAGGTTCCTAAGTGGCTTCCTCAGCATTGTGATTATGCCAAAGCACCTTGACTAGTGGGACAGATTTCCTTCTCAGCATCTTAACACCTCGGTCAATTATTTGTATGGGCTCCTCGTCGAAAGTTAGATATGGCCTAACCTCGATTTTCTCATCTGACATGATGTGTGAAGGTTTCGAGCGATAACGCCTCAGCATGGAAAGATGGAACACATCATGGACCTGACTTAGTTTAGAAGGTAATTCCAACTGATAGGCAACTAGCCTAACTCGCTTCAGAACATGATATAGCCCAATGAATCTAGGGCTTAGCTTTCCCTTCCATCCAAACCTTAACACCTTCTTCCATGGAGAGACCTTAAGAAAGACTAAGTCCCCCACTGCATACTCAATCTCTCGACGCTTAAGGTCGGCATACGACTTTTGCCTATCTGAGGCCTTCTTCAACCGATCTCGAATAAATTCCATTTTATCTTCAGTATTTGCCACTAACTCAGGGCCCAAAACTCGCCGTTCGCCCAATTCTGTCCAACATGTTGGAGCATGACACCTTCGCCCATACAGTGCTTCATACGGTGCCAATCCAATACTTGCCTGATAACTATTATTGTACGCGAAATCGGCTAACGGTAAATAATCTTCCCAACTACCTCGAAACTCAATTGCATATCTCTTCAACATATCCTCCAAAACTTGGATAACCCTTTCTAACTGTCCATCAGTTTGGGGATGGAACGCCGTACTGAAGTTCAACCTAGTACCCAGCGCCTCATACAACTTCTTCCGAAAATGCAATGTGAGATGTGGATCCCTATCAGATATTATGGAAACTGACACTCCATGCAATCTAACAATCTTAGCCACATACAACCTAGCCAACTTTGGCAACGAGTAATCAGTGTGGACCGGTACAAAATGGGTAAACTTGGTTAACTGGTCTACTATAACCCATATCAAGTCTTTCTTAGTAAGCGTCCAGGGTAGCCCAACTAACAAAGTCCATAGTTACCCTTTCCCACTTCCAAAGTGGAACCTTCAGCGGTTGAAGCAATCCTGAGGGTAACTAATGTTCCACCTTCACCCGTTGACATGTCAAACATTTACTGACGAACTCCGTGGCCTCATTCTTAAGTCCAGGCCACCAATAAAGCTCACGCAAATTTTGATACATCTTGTTTCCGCCAGGATGCATAGCATAGGGACTGCTATGCGCTTCCCACAGAATAGACTACCTTAGTTCACCATCCTTTCGTATACACATTCTCCCACGAAAACAGAACACTCCTTCACTATTCAACCGAAAGTCTGACGTCTCCCTATTCTCCACTTGTCTAAAACGAGAACCGAAGGTCTCACCCAATAACTGCTTACCTTTTATCTGCTCAACCCACAACGGCTTTAGTTGAAGCTTAGCTAACAAACTACCATCATCAAACAAGCTTAAACAAGCAAGCATAGCCCTCAAGTTCGACATAACCTTACGACTTAATACGTCGGCTACCACACTCGCTTTGCCAAGGTGGTACTCGATTGTACAATCATAATCCTTAATAATTCTACCCACCTGCGCTGCCTAAGGTTTAGCTCCTTTTGGGTAAGGAGGTACTTCAAACTTTTATTATCCAAATAAATAATGCACTTCTCCCTATATAAATAATGCCTCCATATTTTTAGCATGAAAACCACAGTAGCTAACTTCAAGTCATGGGTTGGGTAATTCACCTCGTGAGTCTTAAGTTGACGTGAAGCATATGCAACCACCTTACCTTCCTGCATCAATACGCAGCCCAAGCCCACATGCGATACGTCACTATAAACCGTAAACTCCTTTCCAGATTCTAGCTGAATCAACACAGAGGCCCCAGTTAAAACCTTCTTGAGCTTTTCAAGACTCTCTTGCTGCTTGTTTGCCCAAACAAATGGTATCCCTTTTCGTAACTACTTAGTTAGAGGTGCAGTAATTAATGAAAAGCCCTCAACAAATTGCCTATAGTACCCTGCCAAGCCCAGGAAGCTTCGGATTTCAGACACTGGCTTAGGTGTTTTCCAATCTAATACTGCTTCAATTTTTTGAGGATCCACTCAATCCCCTCAGCTGACACCACATGTCCTAGAAAAGTTGTAATACCCCAAACCCAGCCCAGATGTTACGGCCAAGTCTGGTGTGTCACATTGAAGTGTTTTTTGAAAACCATGTTTTCATTGAAAACCCTTCGTAATGTTTAGAAACTTTTATCGGAAAATTTGCATAAAACCTTAGCTTTATCAAAACGTGATACATTGTAATAATCAAAACATTGTAAACAACCCTAGTAAATCTTATGGGAAACTTTGAAAACTCGTAAACATCTGTACTTGCGGAAAATATGTTAATTTTAAAAACAGTTTAGGTAATCAGAAAATCAGATCCTCTTTGTCATGGCTGAAAGTGAATGGATACTATGCACCAGGAAGGATTCAAGAGAAGAGGAGGTGAGTCATTTAGACTGCTTAAGTACCAAGCTCTTCCTAGGTCCACTCCTAGACATGCACACATCTATTGCCACACTTTAACCTTGTGATTTGTCTACGAACAAATTAAGTTTAAATGTATTGAAGATATACATTTGTGAAAAACATTTACGTTGCGGAAGCTTTGCTCTACTTATCCAGATATTTTGAAAATAAGTAGCGTTTATAAAACCATGCCCTAAAGCTAACCCATTAAGAACAATTTATATAATATCATACTTAAGCTAAAACAAATTAAAAATTATTAAAAGGCCCTTATTACAATCCCAAAATCAAAATAAAAATAACTAAGATTAGATTGAAATAGTTAACTTAATTAAAAACCATTGGTCCAGTCCATGTGGCCACTCTGAATCCCTCCCAGCTCCAAGTCCACCAATCTAAGGCTCACCTGCAAGGATGGAAGGAAAAAAAAGGGGTGAGTTTGGAAAACTCAGTGTGCACAGAAGCCCATCCAAAGCCCAAGTCAACTCAAGCCCATTGGGCCTAAGCCCTAACAGTAACATCAGATACTGGGCCGAAGCCTTATACAGATAACAGATACTGGGCCAAAGCCCTATGACAGATAATGGGCTGAAGCCCTATTCAGATAACAGTTTGGCCCATAGGCCCATAACAATACAGAACAGTAAACAGTATGCATGCAACCCAATTGGGGAGACTACTCAACCCACCAACCGCTACACACCACCCGTACCAGCCAATACACCATGTGGGGAGACTACTCGACCCACCCATCCGCTACACACCACAGAATTTGTAGCGAGGCTGCCAGATATTGTGACAGAGTCACCAGATACAGATATTGTGGCGAGGCCACCAGAACAGATATATATGTGGCGAGGCCACCAGAACAGATATATATGTGGCGAGGCCACCAGAACAGATATATATGTGGCGAGGCCACCAGAACAGATATATATGTGGCGAGGCCACCAGAACAGATATATGTGGCAAGGCCACCAGAACAGATATATATGTGGCGAGGCCACCAGATTGCAGCGAGGCTGCCAGAACGCTTCCTTCATCATAAACCCAAACCCCATGCAGCAGGCATACATGCTGTGACATATAACATACAGAATCACATGCATCAGATATATACATATGTTATGAGATATGACATGCAGAAACAGAAAATCATACATTTCATACAGAATTTACCCTAGGGGTATAAAGGTCATTTTACACTTAGGGGTAAAATGGTAATTTTCCATACTTAGGGGTATTTTAGTACTTGTTCCAATATTACGAGTTTTATGCATGTTACAGTCACATATAAGCTTTAGTTCCATCTTAGCAGTCAATTTAACAGATTTAAACAATTTCAGTCACTGGGCCCTAAAACTCCTAATGGGCCCTACAGTGTCTATTTAGCAAATTAAGCCCATTCAGCCCAAATTTCCTATCTAGCTACTAGTTTTAGCAGTTCTGATACTACAGTCTAACAGAACACATTTATTTCCTATTTTTACCTATATGGGCCTGAAAGCCCGTGAGCCCATGTTCGGCCCATCGAGACCCAACTTACCGAGGTGCACGAAATTGCACACTCAACTAACTTACCACTTACGGTTACAGATCTCAGGATTTCCAATCATCTTGTGAGCATTCACACACTCACAAGCCCACATAATACCAACTTTTCGGTTACTTGGCCTTTGCCGAATTAGACTAAAGAAGGGTTCGATACACACCTGATTACGACGAACGATGATGATATCTGCTCCAACTCAATCCTATATTCGATTACTAAAACATTAGACCACGAATCAATGATAACTAAATTTAACATACTCTTACCATATTCGGGCATCCATGAACAAGGCCCAAAATCCTTACCTTTGCTGAAGTTGATATCCAAATCTGGATCCAAACGCTCCACTGATCCAAGCCCTTAGTCAGCAGCCTTTAACCCTTACAAGCACAGAGTAAAATAATTGGTAACAGCCCCTTAAAGCCTTAGGCACTATTTCGATAGCCTCCTTAAACACATAGGGATTCCAACTTTTCCAAATTCCAAAAAATAAGAATAGATCACAGTCAAGTCATTCATATCACCAACTTATATCCACGGTCAAACTAGCCCAATCATCACACAAGTTAGTCATTTACCCACGAAGGGCAAAACAGTCATTTAACACCTAGGGCCAAAATGGTAATTTTACCCCACAGGGGTATCTCGGTAATTTTACCCTACAGGGATATTTCAGTACTTCTACCCTAAAGGGGCATTTCAGTAATTTCACAAATCAAGGGTAAAATAGTAATTTTACAAATTAGGGGTAAAACGATAATTTTACAAATCATGGGTAAAATGGTAATTTTACAAATCAGGGGTAAAATGGTAATTTTACAAATCAAGGGTAAAATGGTAATTTTACAAATCAGGGGTAAAATGGTAATTTTACAAATCAGGGGTAAAATAGTAATTTTACAAATCAAGGGTAAAATGGTAATTTTACAAATCAAGGGTAAAATGGTAATTTTACAAGTCGAAGGTATTTCAATAATTCGGTAAACTAAAGCATTCTAAACAGAGATAACAATGCAAATGGGCCTAGGGCCCATTATCGGCCCAAATAGGCCCACACGCTCGTGTGGCCCTTTTAGCCCAAATTTAGCTCCAGATATGCGATTCACCTAGTCTAGTCCAATATTTACTATACAATTAAACAACTTGTCCAAATGGCCCCGTAGGCCCATTGGGCCCACATGGCCCCTTCGGCCCATCGCAGCCCGAAGTAGCCGTCCTACTGCTAGAGTAGTGAGAAATACACACCTGATAGGAGACTGAAGTTAATCCGCGCTCCAAACACTCTTAGCTGATGCCTAACCCAAACGGGCACGCCATAAAGCGAAAGGGATCAGCCAAGAAGGCTGTGCCTACTCTCCTCCTGGTTTGCTCTATTTAAAGCTAGCTCCTCACCTGCTCTCATGTTAGCTTTCCGATGTGGGATTCTCCATCAATCCCCCTAAAATTAAAGCATTAGCAAAATAATCAACCTTTGCGTGCAACGAGATTCGAACCAAAGTTCTCTCAGTAACCCTGTCATGCCATCACCACTCGGACACAAGCTCCTTTGTGTCATAAGTCCAACACATTTAACTTTAAAGCTCACCTACTTGCTTCCAGATTTATTTAAAAGAAAAACCAAAATAAATTGCAAGAGCCAAGACTTGAACCTTGGACCCCTTGCTTCCTTGTCCCCTAAGTGGCGCTACTTTGCCACTACACCACATTCATTTTTTGTGTCTTATTACACCCATAATTCCTTACAACTCCTCTTTTCCAAGTCCTCTATTCCTTAAGTCCAAAAATCCAAGAATTCCCCGGGTTTTTAACCAACACTTGGGCCTTCCATAGGCCCAATAACACACTCCAAACACGAATTACACATCCATATATCAAATTTTCAACATTACACCAAATATCACAAAAATCCCGGAATCCCAAAAATTAGCCCAAGACTTTTCCCCACACTATGAATCCTTCGCAGTTCACTAAAATACCACACTAACCCATTAATAATAACCTTCCATAACAGAATTCAACACATTAATAATTTTATTTTGAACTATCTCACACCCGCACCCAAGCCCAAGGCCCAATACTTCTAGGCCAAATTCAGGGTGTTACAAAAGTAACTTTCCTGAGCCAAAATTTGCACTTGCTGAATTTGGCATATAGCTGCTTCTCCCTCATAATCTGCAACACAATCTTAAGTGTGCATCATGCTCATCCTCATCTCTAGAGTACACTAAAATGTCATCAATAAAGACTACCATGAATCGATGCAAATAAGGTTGGAAAACCCGATTCATGAGATCCAAATGGCATCACCAAGAACTCGTAGTGCCCATAACGAGTTCTAAAAGCTGTCTTACAAACATCCGCCTTCTTAACCCTCAGTTGGTGATACCCCGAGTGTAAATCAATCTTTGAGAAAACCGAGGCTCCCTTAAACTGATCAAAAAGATCATCGATCCTCGACAGAGGGTACTTATTCTTAATGGTTAACTTATTTAACTACGGATAGTCGATGCGCATTTGCATAGACCCATCCTTCTTCTTTACGAATAATACCGGTGCTCCCGACGGAGACACACTTGGTCGAATAAGTCCCCTGTCCAATAATTTCTAAATCTGCACCTTAAGTTCTACCAATTCCTTTGGTGCCATCTGATAAGGGGCGATGGACACCGAGCCGTACCAGGTAGCAACTCAATCCCAAATTCTACTTCTCTTTTGGGCAGTAACCCTGGCAGTTCATTAGGAAAGACATTAGGAAATTCCCTAACTGTTCTCAAATCCCTAACAGTAGGACCCTTAGCCTCTGTATCACTTATATAAGCCTAATAGGCTTCGCAACCCTAACGAACCAACTTCTCAGCCCTTAATGCTAAAATTACATTTGAAAAATAATTTTGGCATTCACCAATTACCATCACCTCCTCATCATCTGTCGTTCTTAACACCATTTGCTTTGCAGCACAATCTAAAGTTACTTGATGTTTCACTAGCCAATCCATACCCAAGATTAAATCAAACTCACTTGAGGCAGTTCCATCAAATCCGCCAAAAAGGTAACCCCTTGAACTACTAAGGGTACCTTCCTAAACAACTTATTCACTACCACCGACTGGCCTAATGGACTTAACACAGTAATCTCATTTGCAGTAATTTCAAACATATCACCCAAAGGTTCAGTCATATTGCATACAACATATGAATGTGTTGATTCAATGTCAATTAATGCAGTCTAAGGTAACTCATGTATAAAGAACATACCCGTTATCACATCTGAGGCATCCCCGTCCTCTTGTCGACGAGTTGTATATACCGAGGCTGGCTGCCTTGCCTCAGTATGGCCTGCACCTCTGCCCGGTGCTCTACGTCCACGTCCATTACTGTTACCGCCCCTGGCCTGCCCACAGCCCCTTGGCGGTAGCTGACCACCCCTTGGTGGCTGAACATTACCCCGGCCCATGGCTGGTACTTGGCCTGACATTCTAGGTCAACTCTTGATCCTATGCTCCATAGATCCGCAAGCTAGACAAGCTCCTGTCCTCTTCCAACACTCACCTGCATGACCTTTCCCACAATCAGCATAAGGTGGCACCCCTAGATTAGCAGCAAGGGGCCCCGCTCTAACTGGCCCATTAATTCTGGCCCTAGCTCTAGGCCTCTGTCCAACACCAGAAGTCTTAGCCTCCCTTTTATTCTTACCCCTTTTTTTTTCCCGCTTTAGGCACTTAATGCGCTTTACCTCTTCTACTATTTTGCCTTCTCAACTAGTTTCAAGAAAACTCGTTCCCTCTGTAGAGCTATCAATACTTTAAGACTATCTCTCAAACTATCCTCAAACCTAACGCAACGCTCATACTCCGTTTCCACCATAACCCTTGGATACCTACTAAGGCATAGAAACTCCGCCTCATACTCTGCCACAGATTTATTCCCCTGGGTCAAGTTTAGGAACTCCTTCCTCCTAGCATCCACATAGCTTGCACCCATATACTTTTCCTGAAATGTAGTTTTGAAAAACTCCCAATTGACCCGCTCAGGTTGAGTGCCCTCTTTTACTGTCAACCACCACTGATAGGCTTCCTCCCTAAGCAATGACACTGCCCCTTTTAACTTTTACTCAGGTGTGCAATCCAAGTCCTCCATTATCCTTTCAGTGGCCTCCATCTAGTATTCGGTCACATTAGGTGCTACACTAGCAATACCCTTAAAGACCTCGGCCCCATTAGATCGTAGTCACTCTGAAACTGAACCCCGACTACCCATACCATTTTTAGGCCCAACGACCTTTTCCAAAATCCTCAGCATTGCTTGTCACAATGCATCATCCCCAGTAGCCCGATCATACGGTCCAGTCTCAGCCACAGGTGAGGCCGGAGCATCTCCTACTTCAACATTGGGCATATGGCCAGATACTGACGATTCAACCCTAACACTTTTGCGGCCTCGGCCACGACCTCTTGCACCTCTTCTAGAGCTTATCATTGATTCACGTATTATCTGGATTAGAAATTTTATGAAGTTTTAGTCAATTTTAGTAATTAAGCCTATGTTTTATGAAAGTATTAAGTAAAAGGTTGTTTTTGCAGTCGTGAATCCTCTACAGTTTCAGTGTTTCTAAAGTTTTAGTCTTTCTCTAACTAAAGAATCACAATAGTTCTCTATCTAAAGTGATCCTAGTAGTCTTCCTACAGTATAGCAGTATAAGAACAACTCAATATCAAGAGTACTTACTTTGTTCGATGTTGAAGACTCGGTGTGACACATAGCAAAAATTTCCAAAATGTTTTGACCCACTCAAAATTAACTTTTAAACCCAAATAATAAGGCCCACTTTACAGCCCGATCTTTGTAACCAGGCTCTAATACCATTAAATGTAACACCCTAAACCCGGCCCGGACATTAGGGCCGATTTTAGCGTGTCACATTAAAGTGTTTTATCGAAAACTTTTTTCATTGAAAACCATTCTAAAAGAAATTTCAAGTAAAATCCCAATTTGTATTTGTTTCTAGAACAATGTGTATTCAAAAGCTATTTCTTGGTTATGTGTTAATAGTTACTTTGGAAAAATTCTCTTTAACTGCGAAAACTTTAATTAAAAAAAAATAAATGATTTCAGAAAAAACTTGAAAGTTGTTTGAAATCACTAAATCCGTGTTTAGTTTCAAATGTATATAAAGCTTAGTAACCAATAATGAAATAATAACCAGAGGGAAGGCCTTATTACAATCCGGACTAACATAATCAAAATACTAGAGATTTTAAAAATAACAAGTCTAAATCGTCTTGCTAGTTGGACACCTCTGAGTCCCTCCATCCGTCAAACCGCCTACTGAGGTTCACCTGAGAAAAATAAAATAAAAGAGAGGGTGAGTTTTCGAAAACTCAGTGTGTACAACCCTCGGCAACAATATATATATATCATGCAACACAAGTCATCTTGGGCCTGAGCCCAATACAATAATAGCACAAAATTAGAGCAATCAGATATGCAAAAATCCTACCCATCTATCCTCTACACAACATCTCCGTCCAACCAAAACACACCTTGTGGCGATCACCATATCGACCCACCTATCCGATACACTCTAAGGGTAGCACCGGCTGTGGTACTAGCTAATGTTGCAGCAAAGCTGCTAATCATATATTGGGCTTAAAAAGCCATCGGTGGATCCACGGTCATCAAGCAATAATGCGATCCTTAATTCTTCCTCTGTTCCATAATTCCCACCCACATACAACATAAAACTACATGAATGCAGCAAATATCCACGTGTCATGCGTAAATCTTTCATGTTTCACATAGGGCTAGTTTAGCCATTTTATCCTACAAGGGTGTTTTGGGTAATTCCTGCCCTACAGGGGTATTTTGGTAATTTCTTAACAGTATGGGTCTTAATTACGAACCTTGGCCCATCAACAAGTCCTCGTTGGCTAAAGTGAACAGACATTATGCACAAGGTAGGATTCCAGAGAAGAGAAGGTGGGTCATTAAGACCACTTAAGTACCAAGCTCTCCCTAGATCCAATCCTAGACATGCATATACCCATTGCCACACTCTAACCTCATGACTTGTCCACAGACGCACTTGATAAATTAATTAAGTTTGATGCCCACTTCAGGATTCATTAGAAACTAGGCCTAAAAGTCCATTATAAAACCCTAGGAAGTCCATATGCTTTCATGCATTCATATAGCCCATCAGGCCCAATCACATTCATACGGCCCATTAGGCTCAATCGCAATTATACGGCCTATCAGGCCCAATCTATTCCAAACCATTCAACAAACTTTATCAGCTTGTCACTTATTATCAACTTATCAATTTTTGCTGATTTGGGCCCACGAGCCTAACGGGCCCATTTGGCCCATTCTGGCTCGGTTGGCCAAAACGTGATGCAAGTCCATGAGATCGCTCATGAGGCCTCTAATAACGTATTGATTACCCTCATACGAGTGTTCACGCACTCGTACAACCATCGTAGCCAAACTTTCAGCTTTTCAGCATTTCGGGATTTGTCGATCTATTGTGTGTGTGTGTGTAGTGTATGTACACATCTGGTAATAAAACGTGCTGTGATCTGCTTAGCCACGAACCTACAAATGATGTCATTCATCAATTAATCACACACTTATCAAATACTATCACCAAAAATCGTAGTCCCACCTTTTCCTTACCTTGGACGACAAGCCTTAATAACCTTTCGTTGATCACTAATCACGAGTATTTCTTAAATCTGCATCAATCTTAATCATTAAGAACTAAGCAACAATTGACTTGCAATCATCCTAGGTTATCTTTAAACCATTCATGACCATTCGGCCAACCTTAACCAATAAAAGAGGAGTACTTATCCAAAACCCCAAAACACTTAATGAGCAATTCGACAGAGATCTGAAATCCAAGATTTGATGCTAATCCCCTACCAAAACCGATTTAGAAAGAGTGAGGGAGAGATGGAATTGGTACTAGAAAGACCAACTAAAAGAAAGTAAAGTACTTACGCAAGAACCGATAGGCCAATGTTGAAGAAAGAGTGGCGACACCATATAATTTCGGCCAAAAGATATTCGACTTTAGGGAAGGTAAACTAGAAGCAAGAAAGAAAAGAGTCTGATGAGAAAGTAAGGGGAGAAATTGGCACAAAATAAAAGAGAAAGAATAAGGGATTTCGACTTTTAGATATTTAGAGAGAAAAGTGTTTTCGGCAAAATAGAAAGGATGAATTCATCATTAGCCTAAAATCCCCAAAATTGACACCTATATATACTATAGCTGAATTTACCTATCCCTAAATTCCCAATTCGGCTCCACTTCTCTACTCCTCAATATCTTCCTAAGTTTTTTCTATTATCACTTCCTTGAATTTCTCTTCTGATCACCCCCTTCAGAGTCCACATCCAACGCCACTACTAGCTTTTTAATGAGCAAAAATAAACCCTTCTTTTGAGCAAGGAGGGATTCAAACCCCAGTCCTCCTTGCCATGCCTGTGGCACCATCCCATGCTCCCTATGTGGTGCCACCTTGCCACTAGACCACAAGGTAATTTGTGTCCTATTTCTTCTCCATTTATTTAACAACCAAGTTACTCAAGATCAATGTTCCTTTAATATTAAACTAAAAATTTCCCACTTTGAAGCTTGAACTCAGAACTTAAGCAATGGCCTATTGATACATTAATACTTACCTAAAAATATCAAACACATACTCCACATCAAAATTGAAAAATGAAAGTTCGGGACTTTTTTGGGCATTACAGATTGAGGGTAGCAAATGGCTTGGAAAATAGCCTTAAAGTTCTCTACACGGGTAGACAAATGGGTGTTTGTCTAGGCCGTGTGTGACACACAGTCAACCTCATAAGCATGTGAATAGGCTGTGTGTCCCACACTAACTATGATAAACAGAAAGCTCAGTATGGAGCACACGGGCAGAGACACGGGCGTTTGTCTCGGCCATGTGAAAGACACGACCTTACGACATGGGCATATGCCTAGGCCGTGTACAGTCTGTACTTTAATTGTGAAAATTAAATTTGCCACATGACTTAGCACTCGGGCATCTGACTTGACCGTGTGACCCTAATTTCTTGATGACGTCATAAATAGATAGTTACACGAATTTAGGACACGGGCGTGTCTCGAACCATACGGGCGTGTGTGATTACACGGCCTTCCCACACAAGCGTGTGTGATCACACGGCCTTCCCACACGGGTGTGTGACTCTCCAAAACATGAAATTTTTTAAGTATTGTAAAAGTTTTGAATGTTCTCAGTTTACTCCCTAACCAACTCCAATGTATGTTTAGGGCTTCTTAGGCTCATAAGAGGGATGTTATGGATATGTTTGAAAAGTTTTCAATTGGATATAAATTTGTGGCTCAAAGTTGTACGTGTGTTTGTGTTTAAGTCTGGTAACGCCTCATACCCTGTTCTCGCGGGGATATGGGTAAAGGGTGTTACAGTTTAGATGAAGGATGGGTGAGGTTCAGCTAAGGGCTAAGATAGAACCAACAATATAGGAAATTGTTGACCAAAATTTGAAACAGCTCCTAGGTGAAAATGGTTGGGAATATAGCAAAGAAACCTTGACACACTATCTAGCTAGGTAGGAACCAGAGGTATGTTGAATGCCACACTTAGAAGTGATAAGTTCAATAAACAAGGATGGAAATAACACCATAAGACTTAGCTTCATAAGTCAGATCAGTCCTAGAGAGAACAAGGAGATTTGAATTCTCACAATTATCTAATAATTCATAAATTAAGCAAAAGTTGTCTAACAAAAAGAATGTTTTCTTTCAAACAATATATAAGCATTATTATGACTATTCAAATGCCTATGTGAGGCCTTTTATCTTCAGCAACTAACTAAGGTTATTACAAGCATTAATTTCATTTTAAACTCATGTAGGGAAACCAATAGTTATGTCTCTTCACTTTATTCTGGTGTAGATGAAAAGGCATGTCACTTCACTTTATTGATGACTTAATGAACCCTTAATGTGTTGTTTGGTGTCCCTTCATCTCCCTTAAGTTGAATGTCAAAAGATTTATGCATTCATCTCTTTAATTGGCTCCTTAACTAACTTTGAGTGTTTTAAAACTGAACAGATTTGAAGAGACACTCTTGGACCACTTGAACAACCACCATGATAATCTTTGAAGGCCTGAAAAACTTCCAAACTTGAAGAGGGAATTGGCCATATGAATAGTCACCCATAATGATCTTTGAAAGCTTGAAAGACGTCTAAACTTGAAGAGTCAATTAGCTATATAAATAGTCACCTACAAGGTAGATAATTAAGCATTAAAGACACTCATAAGAATTAGCATACTATAAACACTCATACACAAATTTATTAATGAACATGCAGCTCAAGTCGCCTTATTTAAAATGAAAATAAACACACTTTAATTTATACAGTAAAAAGTAATAGCCAAATTAAATAACATGCTTATATAAACAATCTCAAATATATTTAACAACTAAGATGCTTAAATGCATGGCTTAAGATGTAAACTAAATGAACAAGTGAGTTACTTCATGCATGACATAATTTAATGATAGAAACTTTAACTAACATAGGAGTTACATAATGCATGTCATAATTTATGATGCAAACTTAACTAACATGAGAGTTACATAATGCAGGACTTTAATAAATGCATAACACATATTAATGATGTTCAAACTATGACATTATTAAAGACTCATACAAATTATGTTCAAACTATGACATAATTAAAGACACAAACTAAAATAACTTGTAACACCCTGAATTTGGGCCTAGAAGAATTGGAGCTTGAGTTTGAGTTCGGGTAGAAGATGGCCCGAAATAAAATTTTTGATGTTTTAAATTTTTTATGGAAAATTATTAATATTAATATTGTTATTAATTTAGTGTTTAGTTTAGTAATTAAATAGATTAAGAGAGATTTATAGTGTGGGAAAAGTCTTAGGCTCGGCCCAGGGCTCTAGCAAAAAAATTCTTATTTTTGCCTCCTTAGGGGAAATTGGGCATTAGGCTTAGTAATTAAGTTGGGTCAGAATTGGGCATAAAGAAATGCCTGGCCCAGTGGTTAGGCATGCTAGGCAGCAAGAAAGGAGGCTAGGGTTCGATTCCTAGCGTGCGCCAAATGTTTGTTTTTTTTAGTAGTCTGGTCGTACTGAAATAGGTCATAAAAGAGGTTACGAATGGAGTATGCCACAAGGGAGTGTTTGGTCCAGTGGCAAGGGGCGCTAGGAAGATGGGGGAGGTGCTGGGTTCAAGGCACGGCGCGCGTGAGATGTTTTGTTTTTTTGAAATAAACTGGTTGCATTAAATAGGGGTTAAAAGGAGTTGCGAACATAATTTAGCACAAAGAGCACCTGTGGCGCAGTGGCAGTAACATGTTAGGATGGCCAAAAGGACGTGGGTTCGATCCCAAGGGAAGGCGAAATTTTGGCATTTATTTTTAAATAGCTGTGAGAGAAGCAGGTAAGCCTTATATTTAACTGGAACCGTATTATAGTAAAGAAGAAGCTGTGGCACAGTGGCCAGCAGCATTGGAGGGTACCTGGAGGTCTCGGGTTCAAGCTGATGTGCGTGCAATGGACTCCTTTTTGCTACGTGCGTGGGGAAAGAGTTGGAGTTTGGTTGAAACTCTCCCAGCAGTGTGCTAAATTGGTCAAGTGGTGGATAAGATGGTTGCTAATTGGTGAAGGGATTTGGATGAAATACAAATCCATTTTAGCTAAAATCAAGGAGCAAATCATGGAATTTGAGTGTGAAAAGGGCATTGTGCTGTGGGTATAGGCATTAAGTGCCGAAATAGCTATGAAAATTATTTTAGCTTTTATGGGTTGTTTTTCTTTTTTGTTAGGTGTTTTTTCATTATTTCTTTTCCCCTATTCTTGGTATTCAAAAACCAAAATCCTGAAAAGTTTAATTCTTGTGCCGATTTGTCAAAGAACCAAACCATCATCTTATTTTTTCCCTATTTTTTCCAAAAGCTGAATCTGCCATTCTCTCATCTTCTCTTCTTTTCTCTCATCTTCTTTTACTTTAGTTATCACAAAAACCAAACCTCTAATATCTCATCTCTTCCTCTACCGATTGTTTCTTCACTTGTGAACTTCTCTTCACCTATTCTTCTTTTAAACCGCAATAGCCATATTCTAGGATAGATCCAAAAGCCAAAATCATTTAGATCTACTCTTTACTTGTGATTAGGGTTAGATTTACAATGGATTTGGGATAGAAAGATATTTGGAAACGTTTTTAAACAAGTAGATCTCTTATGAGGATCAAAGGCTGCTAATCGAGGAGTGTGTGAAAAGCTTGGATTATTGGAGCGACTAGATCTATATCTAGTCATAGTTCGGCAAAGGATAATCACGTGGGAGATTTCGTCAATGTTTGTCGCAAATTAAGTGTGTATCGAACACCCTTTTGTAGTCTAAATCGACAAAAGCCGAAAAGCTGAAAAGCTAAAATTCTGGCATTTCGTGGGCTAGCGAGCATGCGAACACTCATGGGTCGGTTGGAAGCAGTAGATCTGTAATCGAAATCGATAAGGTTGGTAAGTGTGAAATTTCGTGCACTTCAGTAAGTTTGGGCCTCGATGGGCCGAATGTGGGCGCAATGGGCTTATGGGCCCATATGGGTAAAATAAGCGATAAACGTGTTCTGGCAAGTTGTAGGTCCAAAACTACTAAAACTGGTAAACCAATTATTAAACTTGGACTAAATGGGCTTAAGTAGCTAGTAGACACTGTAGGGCCCATTAGGGGGTTTTAGGGCCCAATAACCAAAAACTGCATAAATGGGCTAAGTTAACTACTGAGATGTAAGTTGGACTATTAGGGACTAAAATATGCATAAAACCCTAAAAACTGGTATAATTACTGAAATACCCCTTAAGGGTGCGAAATTACTATTTTACCCCTAGGTGCAAAATGACTGTTATACCCCTAGGGCTAAATATGACCGAAATGCATGCTCTATTGTTTCTGTTTACTGTATGCCATATCATGATTATCTATTGCATGGGATTTGGGATTGTTGATGGAGGAAGTGTAAGTGGCATTGCCACTAATTCTGTTTTCTGAAAGAGGCCTTGCCTCGTATTTCTATTAGTGGCTTGGCCACCTTATCTAAGAAGTGATGCTACAACTGTGGAGTGTAACGGTTGGGTGGGTCAAGTAGTTTCCCCACATGGAGTGTTTGGTTGGTACGGGTGGAGTGTAGCGGTTGGGTAGGTTGAGTAATCTCCCCACATGTGATGGGCTTTGCATTCATGCATGATATCTGTTCTGTTACTGTAATGGGCATATGGGCCATACTTTTATCTGAAAAGGGCTAAGGCCCAGTTTACTGTATCTGGATAGGGCTTCAGCCCAGTTACTACTGTAACTGCATAGGGCTTAGGCCCAGCGGGCTTGAGCTGATTTAGGCTCTGGATGGGCTTTCTTTACACACTGAGTTTCCAAACTCACCCCTTTTCCTTTCATCCATGCAAGTAAGCCCTAGACTGGTGGACTTGGAGCTGGAGGGATTCGGAGTGGCCACGAAGACTGCATTTTCTGGTTTAAATAAATTATTTATTTTATTACTCATTTCAATCGCTTTATTTTCAATTTGGGTTTGTAATAAGGCCGCTCTTGTTATTTTTATTTTGGCTTTTATTTATTTACTTATTTTTATTATACCTTAAATTATTTTGAATATGGCTGCACAAGGTTTCTCAAAATTAATCAAACGTTTTCAAAATCCGTCACACGAGTTATTCAAGTAACCAAGTTGAATTTTACGATAAATATCTTAACGACTAGTAGTGGATAAGACATTCACCAATAAAATGGAATTACTCTTTAAACTTAAATATCAGTTTTTGCAAAGCTCACCCTAATCTTAGTAACTAGGTAACATGGGTAGTTGTAGGTGATGTGATACACCAGACTTGGCCGTAACGTCTGGGCCGGGTTTGGGGTGTTACATAACTAAAGTAACAAAAATAAAAGAATCAAACTCCTTATTTTCCAGCAATCAAATTAACAAATTGAAATTAAAAACTTTATTTTGCACTTGGGCCCGTCGTGCTTGGGCCAATTTCGATGTCATCGAAATGTATCGAAACATGATCTGACCGGGATCGTATCATTCCCTCCCTCTTGAAAATGATTTGTCCTCAAATTAGACCATTTGCCCGCAAAAAATCTTTCAAGATCACAAACCCTTTTGTTTATGAACCAGAAAAACTCACTTCCCAAAATCTGAAAACCACAAATGGTTTGGAAAGGAAGTAGATTATTTGTATACCCTCCCTCTTTAGGAGGATACCATTTGGGCTTGTCACTTACACAATGATCAAACCAATTAGGGACAATATAGGTTATAGGCACAAAAGAACTTTCTGAAATGCTATTCATAAATAAACCAATGCCGGGATCAAAAATGGAAATCGGTCATACCTTTCCACAATGAATCAAAAAATTCATAGAGGGCAACAAACTAGAATCACAAGGCACTCGATAGCTATAATTTTGGAAATCAGCATTCCATAGTTCAAATTCCTTGAATGATAACATAGAACAATAATCATCGGGATCAAAGACAAGGTTTTCTCTTACCATTTCACCTTGACTTGAAAATTTCTTGGTTGGCAAAATGGTTGGGACACGAAGCAAACTAAAGTTATAGTCATGCAATACATGCTGAAATCCATTAAACAACAATATAGAACAATTTCCAGAATCAATAATTTGATTCTATCTTTGCAAACCAATAGCATTCACATCTTTCGTTTTCAGAAATAAAGATAAAACTAGGAGCAAATAGAATGGGTCAATACATTTATTCACAATAAAATTATGATTCTCACCTTTTCTTATCAACAATTTAGGACAACTTGCTCTGGGTTCAAACATATGATTTTGATCACTCATTTTTAAAAACAACAAAGACTTTTCTTTCATCAACAACTCACACATATCAATCAAAGAGAATTTAAGCATACATACATTCAAACAATCAAACCTCTTAAAATTCATCCAAAAAGGCATGCTTATACATGAGGATTTCTCACAAAAATTCAAAGATTTCACGTAACCATCACAATCAAACAAATCAAACTTTTTATGTGAATAATCTTTATTTCACACGTCCAAAGTTTGTATATGTTGAATTAATCTAATGTCATCAACAATCTTGCCACCATAATATTCAACATAAGGAAATATCTTCACTCTACTACTCGAAATGAAATCATCATCAACATTCATAGAATGGCAGTTATTCAAATCAAAGTGAGGAGATCTTCCAAAAACTAAGTCATCGGCAATTATCTCAACAGCATTCAAATTTGATTACTGTGATTCAATGGCTAAAGATCCCTTACCTTGCTTACCTCTAAGCACGTGTGAGTTAATTTCACCTTCAATGTTACCTTTCTCAATCAATTGAAACCATCTCTCATCAAGAAGGTATTGAAGTTGAAACTTACCAAATAGACTTCTAGAAACCTTAAAAGAAGAAACAATACAATGACAACTCACATGATGGTTAGTTAAAACAAGACTCACTTTCTCTTGTTCTCGTTCTCCTTTTTCATTCGTTCCTTTTTCTAACTCATTTTGAAATTCTCATTCTCTAACCACAACACTCATTTCTTTTACACTCTCATTTCTTTCTTCAATCTCACTCTCTTTTTCAACTTTCTTTTCTCGCTCACATTCTTTTTCTATCTCAATCTCTTTTTGCTTTCTCTCACTCTCTTTTTCTTTTTTAATTTCTTTTTCTCTCATCTCTCTTTTTCTTCTCTCAATTTCATTCCATATTCGCTCATTTTCCTTTATTAACATTTCTTTACTATAATTTCTTTTTATTTCTTTTTGTCTCTTCCTTTCATTACAAGAAGAAGATAACATATAAGAATCACAACAACCAGATTTTCGTTAGAAGGAAGTGGAAGAATCTTCATATGAGTCACGATCAACTCTTTGTGAATGTCCTTTCGTGACCGAGTACATTGAAGCATACGACACATATTCACTTCTTGATAATCGATCCTCTGTGGATGAATGCCTTGATGCACTTGAAGAGATGCTTGTACCTTCACATTCGTTACCTCTAAAGGCTTCAAACTTAAAGCTTGAGTTATTTTGACTCAAAGTCCTTGTTGAATAGGAATCTCGATAGGGATTTCTTCTCACGTAGTTATTGGACATTAGACTCCTTGCCGATCTTGTTTCCGTCCTTTGACTTGGAAAAATTCACTCACGATGGTAGTAAGATGGGATGAAACGCTTGCGCATCACAGCTTTCATTTTAGACCAAGTTGATATTGGGCACTCCCCATTTCGTCTTCGACTCGTGGTGAATTGATCCCACCAAATCATGGCATAATCGGAGAACTCGTTTGATACAAGTTTCACCTTTTTTGTTTTCCGAGTAGTTGTGGCACTTGAAGACCAATTCGATTTTCCTTTCCCATTCAAGGTATGCCTCCAAGTCAGATCTACCTCAAAATGGTGGAATGGCTAACTTCATATTCTTCAAATTATCATCAATACATTTACGCTCTCTAAAGCCTCAGTTTCTATGAACCTGTCACCTTTCGATTTGATTGGATGCTTGATATGACGGATTGGACAAACCACAATTGGTAGCAACATTCCTTTTGAAACTTAGAGACATATTGTTTGAACCTCACCACAAAATCCTCACATTTCACTCAAAAAAGAAAAAGTAAATGGCACTTCCACTCGTGTTTGCACCCTTTAATGGCTTTTACTCACTCAAATAATCTCACTCACTCTTGCAGTTTTTCCTTTCAATCTACCTCTCAAGTTCTTAATAAACTATTTAAACTTAACAAAAGTCGATGTGGAGTTAGTTTGCAAAAGTGATGATCAATTTTGGGTAGGGAATGATGTTAGGACAAAGAGGGTAGGCTAGAAACAAAAATAAAATGGTTGTAGTGTGGTCGAATGGTAGGAAGGTGAATGAAACAATTTGGGGTTCTTTCTTTTTTTTTTTAAACTCAAACGAATTTTGCTTTGTACTTTCTAAACTTGATATTCACACTTTGAACGTCAATGGATACTGATTTTTTTAATTTCTTTTTTCATGAATTTTTTTCTTTTTTTTTAATTACAATATCGTAATGCTAATAAATGTTGATACTTACTTCAATTTCACTATCTCTGATAGCAAATGATACAAACTCGAGGTAAGTTCATAGGTAGTAATTTCACTATAAATGTTTGTAAATGCATTGATATTGTATAAAATATGATGAATGCGATCTCAGAGAAGGTCGAAATACTGAATGTGATGTTACGAATTTGACGAGGATGAAAAAGAAAGGTAGAAAGCTCGGTTGAACCTTAGGAATAGTTTTGAGATGCTACTAACGGTTAAGATTTGGCTTCAGGCCATGATATCGACACTATGGGTACGAGTAATACCTTGATTTGGCTACGGGCCATGGTATAGGTATTTTATAGGAGTTACCTTGATTTGGCTACGGCCATGGTATAGGTACTCTGAGATAAGCTACCTTGAGTTGGCTATGGGCCATGGTATAGGTACTTATCTATCGAAACCTTTGAGTACTCGATTGATATTCCAAATGGTTTAATGAACAAGCAAAGGTTGTAATTGAGAAACAAATTAGTACGAATTGATGCAGGTATGTATGATAGCTATTCGAGAATTATATCGAAAGGTTCAATGAGATGACTTAAATATGTTTGTGACATGTGAAAGGTTTGTGGTATGGTATATTTGGTTTTGAGTTGTATTATTCGTTGAATTATATTTTTTATTATACATTGAATTACATACTTGTGAACTTAGTAAGCTATAAGGCGTGTTCATCTCTATTTATTTTTTTTAGATATCTAAGCTACTGGAAGCTCAAGGATCGTCAAGGATAATCACCACACTATCGAACTCTATTTTGGTACCTTTTGAAAGTGTAAATACTAGAGTATGGCATGTATAGACTAGAAGTATATGAATATGTTTTGATATGTATATATATTATGCCATGTGATATGGCTAACTTATGGATGAAATTATGGCTTAGTTTTGATATGAAATATGTGGTATGAAATGGTATGTTTTGAGGCTAATGGATGACAAAATGAAATGGTCAATTGATATATTCTTGAATGGGATTTTGGTATGATTTGGCTTCTGAATGAAAGTGATAATTGGTAATATGATCATGTATGATTGAATGGAAATGGTTGGTGAAATTTTTGATATGTTTTGGTATGAAAATAAGTTTAGATTTGGTTGGTGATATTATGATTAGATTAATGCATGTTTTGGAAGTATATTTGGAAGTATATATGCATATTGGCCTTGTAAATGGCTTATTTTGCACCCAAATGGGCAGAGACACGGGCGTGTGTCTCTGCTGTGTTGCTTGAGGGCCATTTTAAAATGAGCCTGGGCAGACCACACGGTTGCACACACGGGCATGTGCCAGACCGTGTGGCCAAGTCAGTATACCCCTTTAGATTGACACGACCAAGTACCCGACCTAGACACGGGCGTGTGAGGCCATTTCGAAAAGCCACACTTACTGGACACAGGAGCATGTGATTGGCCGTGTGAGTAAGTCAGTAGCCTCCTTAATTTTCACACGGCCTGGCACAGGGGTGTGGCTGGTGACCGTGTGGACAAATCAATATGTATGCCTTGTTTTGCCATAGCCTAGACACACGGGCGTGTCTAATGCCATGTGAGGCACATGGCCTAGAGGGGCGTGTGACCTCTAAAACTTTGAAAATTTGTTAAGTTTCAGAAAATTTTTGTATGTTTCAATTTAGGCTCGACCCCTTTCTAATACATGTTTAAGGTCTCGTAGACCTTCTAAAGGGACTATATGCATATGATTTACTATGGAATATTGATGTATGGATTATATTTGTGAATTGAGTGTAAAATGTTTCGATATGTCTAGTAATGCCTCTTAACCCTAGTCTGACAACGGATAAGGGTTAGGGGTGTTTCATTTGTTGATATCAGAGCTACGGTTTAGTCAATTCTTGGACTAATGTAGCGCGTATAAGTCTAGCTATACATGTCATATATTTGAAATGTGATAGTGTGATGAATCCTGACAAATGAAATGTCTTTTCGTACAGTAATGGATCTCAAACGAGCCATAGTTGACAATGTTGAGAGTAAGGTACCAGCTCCAGCTCAAGAAGTAGTGCCTTCTATTTTGAGAAATGTAACTAGTAGCCACGAGGGAGAGGCAAAGCAACCTTCTTCCAACTGATGAATGAATGGTTCACAAAATTCGTTCGTACGAATTCAGCTACTCAACAACCTCCACCTCCACCTGTTCCACAACAAATCCATGCTATTCCTCAAGTTTTAGATCCAATACGATTGAATAAGCCACCAGTAGATAAGATTTAGAAATATGGGGCTGAAGAGTTTCGTGCTACTGCTTATAATGATGCGGAGAGAACTGAATTCTAGCTCAAAAACACAATTCGAGTATTTGACGAATTGTTTTGCACTCTAAATGAATGCATCAAATGTGTGGTATCTTTGTTAAGAGATAATGCGTATCATTGGTGGAAAACATTGATATCCGCAGTTCTGAGGGAACGGGTCACTTGGGAGCTCTTTCAATCTGAATTTCGAAAGAAATATATAAATTAGTGATTTCTCAATTAGAAACATAAAAAATTTCTGGAGTTAAAACAGGGCTGAATGACAGTGACAAAATATGAAAGAGAATTTGTACGACTGAGCAAGTTTACCTGAGAGTATGTTTCCGTTGAAGAGATTATTTGTAAACGGTTCATTGATGGGTTGAATGAAGATATAAAACTTCTAGTTGGAATTCTAGAGTTGAAAGAATTTGTTGTTTTAGTCGAAAGGGCTTGTAAAGCTGAGGACCTCAGCAAAGAAAAGAAGAAAGCAGATTTAGAGGTTAATGACTCTAGAAAAAGTCGATGAGTAAACAACATCAATCTTCCTCAAAGAATTTCAGAGATTCATATACTCGCCCGAATGCTTCAATGGGATATTCAAATAGGGATTGTGCAAAACAATACTCTAGTTCTAAAGCTCGAGCTACTTCAGTGTCGAGTGTTGGTAGTGTAAGTGTAACAACTCGATTTAGGGCCTAGTCAGAATAGTGGTTGCAAGACCACAAATCCAAAGTAGAAACATATGTTTTATGATTATTTTAAGGCCTATGATGTGATTGCATGGTTGTGTGAAAATTTCATGAAGAAATTTTAAGAAAAAGAGATCAATTTGTCCTTTATGACTAAATGGCAAAAATTGCAAAATATAAGTTTCTAGAAGATTCAAGGATGAAATAGCATTGGAAATTTTATTAGAGGTCCTTATTTAGCAATTAGACTATTTTATGGCATGATGGACAAAAATACACAAGGAAGGAAAATTTTCTAAAGAAAGGCCATAAGGGCATTTTGGTCATTTGGTTAATTAATGAAATAAAAAGGGAAAAATAAGTAAAAAAATGTGCTCATTGTAACAACCTAAGTTTGGGCCTAGTCAGAATAGTGGTTTTGGAACAACAAATCTGAGGTCAGAGAAATTATTTTTTAATATTATTTTATGTGTTATAGAATGATTATATGAGTGCATGAAAATTTTGGTGAATTAATTTTAGTGATTGCATGCTTAATTTTGAGAAAGGACTGAATCGCGTAAAGTGCAAAAGTTTTGTTTTATTAGCTAAAGGTGTTATTTTGCTATGGAACATTAAATTAGAGATCCTCATTGAATAAATAGTCCTCAATTTGTTTAATGGCTGAGCATGGGGACAAAGAGATTGAAAAGTCAAAGATTAGGTGGGATTTTGGTGATTAAATTGATTAAATAAAATAAAAAGCTAGTGTTCATCTTTTTTTCCCCCACCACCACCGAAGTTTATAGCAAACTTAAGGGTTTTGAGAGCTCAAACTTTTAGCCACTTGGTTCTCCTACAAGTAAGTGATTTTGATGGTTTTTCTTGATTATTTTTATACTTTTGGAACCCTTGTAACTTAATCTAGCTAATAAGGGCACTATTTTGCAAAATAAGTAAAAGTCTAGGGTTTTTCCATGTGAGTATTCATGTTGTTTGCTGCATTTTTATGGAAGAAAATGAGTATTGGTTGTTTAATAAATAACTTTTGTTAAATGATTTTCATGAAAACACCTAAAATGGGACATTTTGTAAAAGTTGTAAAATAAGTGGTAAATGTGTGAAATAATGGAAGATGTGGGCTGCTATAAGATGAAAAAGGTTTGGCTATGCATGGGTAGTAAAGAAATTGAACACATTTCATTTTACGAGCCTAGAGGCAAAATCATAAAAATGTAAAACTTTAGAGGTAAAATAGTAAAATTTCTAAAGTGTGATTTTTGGACTGATTTAAATAATGTGAACATTAAATAAGTATTATTTGATATGTTAGATCAAGAAAAATGAAATTTGGGCTTAGATCGGAGAAGAACGAGGTTATGGACTAAGTCAGAATAATTAGCTATGTTTGCATTTGAGGTAAGTTAAGTGTAAATATTACAACTCTATTGTGTTTATGCATTGATTAATTGATATAACATAAAATGCTTGATTGTGATTATGAATTTTTCATGATGAGAATGATATGGTAAAATCCCGGTTGAACCATAGGAATAGGTCAGATATTCATGCCATAATACTAGGGTTATTCGAGAGCTAGTGTAAGACGATGTCTGGGACATGGCATCGGCCTCGATATGTGAGCCAGTGTAAGACCATGTCTGGGACATGGCATCGACATTGATGTGAGTGCTAGTGTAAGACCATGTCTGAGACATGGCATCGGCACCGATAGATGAGAGCCAGAGGAAGACCATGTCTGAGACATGACATCGGCTTTGAGATGTGTCAGTGTAAGACCATGTCTAGGACATAGCATTAGCACGGATAGAGGAGAGCCAGTGTAAGACCATGCCTGGGACATGGCATCAGCCTCGATATATGAAAGTCAATGTAAGACCATGTCTGGGACATGGCATTGACTTTGCTGTGTGAGCCAGTGTAAGACCATGTCTGGGACATGGCATCAGCATTTTCCCCTATGTATGAGCTTATTGGATATCCTTTAATATTCCAATGGTTCAACGGGTGATTGAAAGCTTATGTCGAGAATGAGAAATGCTATGACTATGTTATGAGTGGAACGGGGACCTAAACGAAATCTATGAGGATTGAGCTCGATTTATGTTGTGTAAATTGTATGGGTGAAAATAAGTAAGTTATGCCTCTGAGAATGATCTTGTGATGTCCTTGTGATTATAGGTCTATACTTATAATGTATACATGTGGGGTGAATTTGATTGATGATCATGTGTGAGGCTTTAAGGCCAAAATAAATTGAGAAATGTTATGTTCAAGTCTTTGTTGTTTATATATGGGTTAAATTGGCCACTAAATGGCATGTAAATATTTGTTAATGGCTAGTTGTGGATATTTTTTGGTAATATGTATGTTTAAATGGAAGTTAAAATAAAGAAATCATGGAAGAGTAGAATTAGCAATAAAATAGTTTTGGACATGTAACACCCTATACCCCTCATCCGTCACCGGAATAGGGTCACAAGGTATTACTTAGCTAAACACAGCCTTTGGGTATTCAAAGATACTCTTAGAAATCATTTTCAAAGTGACCGATTATAAACATAGAAATAATGCACCTATGATCTCAATACAACCTAACTTAAAACATTTAACGATAATCTAACAATTACGAGTCAAGCTTTCATTTGAGTTGATGTACATTAGTGACTTACAAAATTCTTGCTATACTCCTATGATAATAATCGTTTAACAAGTTTAATAATTCAATGTTTATAGTAATTACCGAACATGTTTATAAGCATTAGAAATACCATGACCGAATATGTCATCTGATGAACTAAGACATTCCATCAACATTAATTCGACTATGAGACCGTACTAAACAAAAAGATCAAGCCATATTCGCATGGCTTTAATATTTACAATTTCAAAATGAAACTTGTTTAAAAAGGAGATAAGCCTATACATGCCATCTTCCAAAAGTATAGACTATCAAAAGTACCAAAATAGAGTCGATAGTGTGGATAACTTTGAGCTAGAATCCTCGAGCCCGTAGCTTCAAAACGAGATCCATAAAATAGAGAAGCAAAGACACTCGAAGTAAGCTAATTAGCTTAATAAGTCTTAAGTAGATTAAACAATGTAACTTAATTAAACACATTAATCAAATTTTAAGATTTAAGAATAATATCAATTGGCCGAATAGGCCTTATCACAACTGTACACATTTACATTAACATCTCATATACTAAAATCATGAAGGTACATAATTGTATCATCATATAAATATCGCGAGATCATTCATCAATTCAACTTAATAGAATTAACTTAAGGCATCGTATCAATTTTCAATTTCACAAGACTGAATATGCATAATTATCTACATGAACTAATATCAAGTCATTCAATTAGCTTCAAAATCACATATAGACATGAACATTTTATGTTCTCAATGCCAACTTTAATTCACCCAAGTTTAGCTCTAATTTAATACCATTTTCATATTTTAACATTTATTCCCTTTCATAACCAAATACATAGTTACTATACTTCCATGAATAATTTCACATAATCCAAATGCTCACAAATGAACACATTCAAAATCCAATCCGAATCATTTTCACAGGGGTAAATAAGTATCACATACCTGGGCAACTTAATGTATAATACAATTTCATTTTACCATTTTCGCACAGGGTTTCATTTTCATTTACTTTTAATAAGTCACCGGCACTTGGCCTGCTAGGTATAAAACCCGAGTTTTGTCACCGGCTCAAAGCCTGCTAGACTTATCAAGTCTGAATTTACTTCACCAGCGTTACGCCTGCTAGGCTCGAGGCCTGGTACTGTGTCACCGGCATTATGCCTGCTAGGCTCAAGGCCCGATAATATATTTCACTAACATTACGCCTGCTAGGCTTAAAGCTCGATAATATATTTCACCAGCATTACGCTTGCTAGGCTTAAAGCCCGAATTAGCACATCACTATAATCAAAACGCATAGTTTCTCATATTGCCATAATCGGCACTTCACACTTGTAAATATATTTATAATATACACATGGCTGAATACATATATAGGTATAAGTATACACATGTGCAAAGGTTCCCATACTTTAAATATAGCACATACGATATAGTTCACTCTTATAATTGATCTTTAACCCATCATATCATCTCATCCATTTCAAATTAGATATATTAAACACATTCGGCTTATAGCCTTAAATCATATACTCATTTGGCACGTCAACTATATAAAAATTAACATTATATTTGCTATGTTTACATAACTCTTAGACATACAAGATAATCAAGCCCAAACACTTAAGAACTTACCTTATTTGTTGTCGAACAACTACGGATCGACTATTCCACCATCTTCATTTTTCCCTTATTCGAAATCTGCTTTCCTTGCTCTTGAGCTTCAATTAAACCATAGACTAGTTCAATCACCTTATCACTTCATTATAATTCAAATACTATTAATACCATACATATAAAGCTTACGGCACTTTCATCTTTGACTATTTAAACTCATGTCGAGATATGCATTCTTTAATATAACATACATTCGACACCCCTTTGTATTTCAAAACAAATCAAATTTTACTTATCATTGATCACAATCGGCCACTTCAATGTACCTCAATTAATAATTTCATATTTCTTCTTAAACCGAATGCTATATATATTTATATATAAGTATATAAATCATTATAGACATAGTATATATCATACTTACAAATTTCAGATCTTCAAATTACCCCAGTTATCAAAACTCAATCATCAAAATCACATTAGGCATTGGTGGATATAACACTACTCATTTCATATACTATTAAGCCAAACATAAATTAATTAAACACTTAAACAATTTCTTTAACACCTTATTAAAATCGGCACTTCCATTTATCAACTCAACACCTAAAAAAATTTTCACTTATTTCATGATACATCCAGCCTTGACATAATTTCAATAAAATCCCTATTAGCCATTCCAAAAACCAATTATATCATCTACTTAATATTTCATAACTTATCATGCTAGCCGAAAATCACTTATTCATTTAAATTCTCATTCGGCCATTGCACATATAAATACAAAAACTTTAGCCTTAAAATCCAACATTTAGCAAGCTCATATATCATCTATCATTAATCCATTAACCATGGTCAAATGAAGCATTCATATCCCTTTAATACAAAACATCAAAACACCAACCAATAAACACAAATATCCATGGCCGAATATCATCTTCAAAAATTTACAAAAATTTTTGCCATGGGCTAGCTTCAACACTTGATGACCACTCAAAATTTATAAGGATTTTTCAAAGAAAACATTAAAACATACTTTAAATTCTAACTATGTAAATGTCCGATTGCTTGAGCTTCCAATCTCTCTATTCTTTCTTCAAGTTACAGCAATGGAGGAGGAGATGAACCAAAACTTTGGTTTTTCCTCCCACTAACTCATACTATTATTATTTTATTTTATTTTATGCTTATTTTTAACATATAATCCTAACAAATACATAAAATATGAAAACAAAAATCATTTCATGCATATGTTGGCCGGCCACTTAAATTAAAATGAAGAATTTGACATGCAAATCCCCACATTTTAAACCATGCAATATTTCGCCACTACACTTCAACCTATCACATTTTCAAAGTTTCCCACATAAGTCCCTTTTAATTAATTCCACATCCAAATGACAAAATCAAAGCATGAAATTCTCACACATGCATTTTCACATATAATAGGCATAGAATATAACATTTAATTATTTTCGTGACTCGGTTTTGTGGTCTCGAAACCACTTTTCGACTAGGGTCAAATTAGGGCTGTCACAGGACAGCAGTAATTGTGTGACTTTGAAGAATCACCAAAAATGGTGGAAATCGAATTAGAGGTTGAATAAGATATAAAATTAAATCTTATTGAGTCTAGTTTCATATAAAAGAAACAGCGTAAGAAAAGAGTTACATATTATGAAATATTTAATTTTTTTTTAGATAGGGTCAGAATGATTCTGGAATCCCCTGTTCTGACTTTGGAAAATCATTAAAAAAATTTTAAAAATAATTATGGGTTATAATTTATATGCTTAAAATCCATGATGAGTCTACTCTCAAAAGAAATAAATGGAAACATCATCCGAATCTAGTACGAGAAGATAATTAAATTTTAGTGAAGAGGGGTCAGAACTATTGAATAGCGAAATAGGGGAGAATTTAAAGAATAAAATGTAATTATTGGCCAAACCAAAAATTCTGAAAATTTTATGGTAAGAAGATATATGGGTTTGGTTTCAAGGAAAATTTGTAGATCTAAATTTAGAGTTTCGTAGCTCAAGATATATGCAATTTAGTGACTGTGACTCAAGTAGACTGCCTGATATGAACATGCATAATAGTGGAATTATATGCAATTATGTTCATATTATCTTGAGAACAGATTGTAAGGATTGGTAAAAACATATTAATTAATTGCTTATTATTTACATGCCAAATTACTAAGCTATAAAGCTTACTCCCTCCTTTCCATTTTTATTAGTGTTGTCAGGTTGGCTCGGGGTTAGAGATCGTCAGAGACAGCATCACACTATCAAATTATCAATTTGGGTATTGATAAATCTCAAGTGTTTTCGAGTGAGTGGCATGTATAGAGACTTAGTTATTGGTGATATGCGTTCTTAGGATTTGGCCAAATGTATTGACTTATATTGCTTCATTATATATGGCCATGGGATGTGGCTCATATTGGTTATGAGTATGTAAGCCTATTTATGCATGCATGTGGAAAGGCTTTGTTGTAGTTATGTGCATACATGTACCAAGTTCTTGTGTGGTGTGCTCATGCTTGTTTATCATGAATGGTTAGTATTATATTATATGTGTTGATGATTAAGTTGAGAATAACTGAGGGTATGATATGTGCTTATGAAATGTATAAGAGGGTGAAGAATTAAGAGCAGCAAAAGGGCTTGGAAAATAGCCTAAGTGTTGGCCACACGGGCAGAGACACAGCCATGTGTCTTAGCCATATGGAGGACACGGCCTAGTACACGGGCGTGTGACTTGGCCGTGTGACCCTCATTTGTTGATGACATCATAAACAGAGAGTTATACGGGCTGAGGACACGGACGTATCCCAAGCCACAAGGGCGTGTGACCCTGTTTTTAGTGAAATTTTCTAAGGTTTTCGATGGCACTCAGTTATATTTCAAATTGCCTCTAAAGTGAGTTTTGGTCCTCCTAGGCCTATATTAGGGATTGTAAGATAAAGTTTTGAAAATTTTTAATTTAGAACGAAGTTTTATAAACCAGGAATGTATATTTACATATGTGTTAGTTAGGTAACGCCTCGTACTCTACCTCGATGTTGAGTACGGGTAAGGGGTTTTACACTCATCTTTTCCATGCTTGTGCCAAAAATCCCTAAGTCTTCATAGCTAGGGTTTGACATTTTTCAAGCTCCAAGTAAGTGGCTCCTAGCCCCATTTTTAATGTTCTTCGTATTTTTGAAATCCTCGTAACTTGACTTAGCTATTTCTACCACTATTTTAAGCTAGGGTTCACGTTTAAAAATTTACCCATGCTTGACATGCATGTATTTTGATGTTTTATGGAGGAATATGAAAGATTGAGGTGTGATAAACATCTTTCTCTAAGTAATTTTTCATGAAAACACCTAATAGGGATGAAATTACAAAAGTGGAAAAATGTGCAATAAAAGTATAAATTGATGAGAAATGTGGGCTGTTATGAGTTGATATAATGTTCGACTAGGCTTGGAAAACCAAGAAATTTAGTACATTTCATTATACGAGCCTAGGGACCATTTTGTAAATAAGTAAAAGTTTAGGGGCAAAACTATAATTTTACCAAAGTATGATTTATGGGCTGTTTAGCCAATGTGATGATTAAATAAGTGTAATTTGTCATTATAGATCAAGAAACACGAAGTCCGAACCTGAACCAAGGAAAGAACAAAGTGGTGGACTAAATCGAATATCCATCCATAATTTAATACCGAGGTAAGTTGTTTGTAATAAATTGACAATTTTGATATTATGTATTTAAATGTTTTGATGTTGTACAAAATGTACATTATTTCTAAGAATTGTTAATGAGATTTCGATATAGTAATGATGAAATTATTATATCAAAATCCCGGTTAAATTTTAAGGAAACGAAGGATACCATTTTCATCGGCACCGAGTTGAGATCCCATGTAAGACCATGTCTGGGACAAGGCGTTGGCATCTAAATGTGATCCCGTATTAGACCATGTCTGGGCCATGGCATTGGCATTAATACACGATCTCGTATAGGACCATGTCTGTGACATGGCATTGACATCAGCATACGATCTCGTGTAAGACCATATTGGGATATGGCATAGACATCGAGATGAGATCCCGTATAAGACCATATCTATGATATGGCTTTGGCATCAACATGTGATCCCATGTAAGACCATATCTGGGATATGGCTTTGGCATTTTATCAAGAGAATGACATTTCGAGTATCCTTCGATATTTTAAGTGATTTAACGGGAAAAGAATTTAAGTTGATGTTTAAGACGAGGAAGACTAAGGTTATGTGATGAGTGATATAGGTGTGTATGAGAAACTCACAAGAAATGAAATCGGAGTAATTTGAGTATGTCGATAAGGAAGAGTGTAACACCCTAGTTTTCAAAATTTTTGAGATTTTGCTTGAATTTAATTTTTGCTTGTCTGGATATGCTAAATTATGTTTTGAGTGTGTTAATAGGCCTTTAGAAGGCTTAGGGTTAAGTTAAAACCTGGTAGAATTTTAAAATTTTAGACCTAAGAGAGAAGGGCCTCTAACTAAGTGGGCTTTTAAAAAAATGTTGGTAAATGAAGACACAAGTAAGCTTGTCTTAAAGTGGCAAGGTGGCGCCACTTAAGACACAAGAGGTGGTGTGTAGAGACTATGCAAGAGCTAAGGTTCGAGTCCATGGAGTAGCAAGGTGTTGATTTATTTTTTAAATGCATGTGCAAGGCATGTGGTGGACTCCAAGTGAAACTCTGCTGGGAGGAGTTTGAAGTGCTCATGGGATTGAGTCAATGAGGGATAAGGGGAGAAAATCTAGGATTTTTGAAAAGGAACAAGAGTTGGCCGATTGTGGGGGTCTTGAAGGAACAATTTGGCAAGTGGGTTTTAAAACTTGCACTTTCGGCAACTGTAGTCTTAGTGTGCCGAATGCCCCTCTTTGGTTCCTTTCGGGTTTTGTTTTGGGCAAGTTTTTGGTGTCAATTAGGTAAGGTTCAAAGTGGTGTTTCCCATTCGGTTTATTTTGCTTCTTTTCCCTCCTCTTTCCCTTCTGTTCTAAAAGCCGAAATCCCAAAATTAGGTGGTCTCCTTTGCCAATTTACCTAGAGCCGAATCCCTCATCTCTTTCTTCTTTAGCCGAATCAAGCATCTATCTCCTTTCTTCACTCTCTTCTTTTCTTTTTCACCTTTGCTCCACCGATTAAAGTAACCCCTTTTCTCAAAGCCTTATTAGCTGATTTCTTTCAAAAGCTAAAACTCGAATCCATAGTTGTCGATTTCTCCTTTGGCCGAACTTCTTCTTCTCATTGGTACTCTTTCAAGAGCCGAACCTTAAAACCTCTCATCCCTCTCTGCCAATCATCTCCTCTTCTTCCATAAACTCTTCTACTCCTTTTACCTTTTCTTTCAAAACCGAAGCTGACATACACTCTAGAGGGTTTCCAAGAGCCGAACGACTTAGATCAATCTTTTTCTCATGGTTTGATTAAATCTACAATAGATCTGGGCTAGGCTGATAGATGGGGACTCTTCTTTGGCAAATTTAAGCGTTGGTAAGTACTTGAAATGTAACAGCCCGATTTTGACCTTTATCAGACCGGTGGTTTCGGAACCATGAATCCGAGTTAAAAATAATAATAATTTGGATTTTAATTTTGTGTTTATTCTGTGTGAATTTATGTGCATTAAAGTTTCATGTTTAAATTTTGAAGTTTGAGTGTTTAAGTATTAAAAAGGATTAAATTGAATTAAATAATTATTAAGCATTCTATTTTGAAAATGTTAAATTGCCATGTCTTTTAATATTGGGGTTGTAAATGGCAATTATGCCAATTACAAAGTGAGTGGATGACAATAGCTTATTTTATGATGTTTTATTTTATAAAATAAATTTATTTTAGTATTATAATAAATTATGTGTGAGAATAAAACAAATAAGAAATGAAAACATGCAAATAGTGCATGTTCTTGGCCAATTAAAATTAGCAAAATAAAAGAAAAAGAGTTGGCCATTTGGGCACTTTGGAAGCTCAATTAAAGGTATGTTTGAGTTTAATTTTGAATAAATTTTACACAAATGAGATGGTTGTTAAGTTGTTTATCTTGCCCATGATTTAATTTTTGGAATTTCTAAAGAAATTATGTACGGCCATGAGAGGGTTCTTGAATGTTTTTGGTGAATCATGTGCAAACTGAATGAAAATTTACTTGAATATATGGTGTGTACATTCAACTTATAAATGAACAATTTGAGTGTTATTTAAAAAGCTGTTAAATTTGTATATATGTGAGTGGGACTATTCGGCCAAATGGTGATATATATATATATATATATACACATGCATGATGTTAAATTTTTTATGCTTGAATGTGTGAATATGAGTAGATGGATGTAAAACTATTTTGATTAATTAAATTTGAAGTTGAATAATGAATTATTAAAGGGGTTTGTATGGTATACGGCAAAAAAAAAAAAGGATTAATTAAAAGTTGTGGATATTTTATGTTTTGGTGTATTGGATTAAATTGTAAGAATGTACAAAATAGAGGGCGAATGGGAAGTTAACAAGAATTATGCATTCGGCTGTAGAAACATGCTTAATGTTCTTTGTTGTTTATGTTAAAATGTAAGATATTATATAGGACTAGTAAACATTTGGCTAGGAGATATTGAAATGGAATTTAATGTGTTTTGATTGTTGTGTACTTGGGATTGTTCTTGTAAACACAGTATATTATGAAGGGTAAATTAATAATTCACGTAAAATATATGTTGTGATTAAATTGTGAATAATTTGGTATTTTTGTGAATTTGGATTAGATTGCCGAAATGTGTAAAATTAGTCGGGTAAATTTGTAAAATTGTTTAATTATGAATAGTTGGGGTTAAATTGAAAAACATTTAGTTTGAATGGATTTCATTTGAAAATTTGAAGCTCAAGAAGTGAAGAAACCGGATTCGGATCGGGGAAAAGCTAAAATAACCGAGTAGTCGAAATTACCGTTCGTTGACATCCAAGGTAAGTCGTTAAGCTTCTATCCGTGCTAAATTTTGATATTGTTTATAATTAAGTGCTAAATTGAATTTTTAGAAATTGTTTTTACCATTGCCGAATATGGATGAATTAGGTGGGCAATATTTGTTATGTTCTAAAGACGAATACTGAATGTGAATGTAGTATTTAATTTACTTTAGTTATGTGAAATGGAAATTAATGATATTAATGTGGAAGAACGAATTGAATTGGTTTGGAGAAATGTCATAGTAATAGTGTTTATTAGCATTTGGTAATAGAATATCGTACATGTAACAAGAAAAAGAATAAATGCTGATGATCTAAATGTGAATGTATGAAATTTTAAGTTGATATATATATATGATCGGGCCTTGTGCCTAGCAGGCTAAGTGCCGGTGAACATAATCGGGCCTTGTGCCTAGCAGGCTTAGTGCCGGTGAACATAATCGGGCTTTGTGCCTAGCAGGCTAAGTGCCGGTGATTAATTAACAGACTTTGTGTCTAGCAGACTTTGTGTCGGTGTTTATTTCGGGCTTATGCCTAGCAGGCTTATTGTCGATGATTTAAATTCTAAATTATATTTAAAAGATTTAAGTGAAATGAAAGAAATGTAAATGTGAATTTGAGATAAGGAACCTTACATTGTGTTCGGCTATATGAATACGTATTTGTGTAAAGTCACTTGAATATTGAATTATCATGTTACAAAGTTATGTATAAATGCCATTGAGTATCCATTGTTAAATAGTTATTTTGGGCTTATATGCTATGAGATGGTAACAGATCTATTAATGATAAAAATGTGCTTAGATGAGATGATTATAAGTGTATGTATTTTGACTTAATGAAATTGTTTTGATGATTCAATTGGGATTATAATTATATGTCAAGTATTTGGCTTAATAAAAAAAATTGAGTAGGTTATAAACTAAATTGGTTACTATACTGTTCGAATTAAGTTGTTAATATTTGATTATTTAGCTAATGACTTACTAAGTTTTGTAAACTTACTTTGAATGTTACGTTTCTATGTTTTATAGACTTTTGAAGCTAGCTACAAGCTCGGGGAATTAGCAGAAATTTTAATCACACTATCTTTTGTTTCGGTAGTATGTACTTAAACTTGATCTACGGCATGCATAGGTTAGACTAGGTTGGGATGTTGTATTTTGGATGATATGTATATATATATGATGAGCCATGCGAAAATGGCTAATTGTCTAGTTTTTGTGAACTTATAATGTTCAAGTTAAGTTAGTTTAATATGCATACCTATGATGTGAATGATATGAACTATTAATCTTAATGATTGTTTTGATAAGTTGGTGGACTTTATAAGAGAAAGTGGTTAAATATCTTAAACACTTGAATTGAAACGGTTAGATAATTTTATGTTGGTATTAATGTTATATTTGTAATTTAGATTATAATTAGGCAATTAGTTAAATGGTTTAATTGAGAAATTAAGGTAGATTTCATTTAGACATTATTTTTATATGCATATGATGCGTGTACAATTAGTGAACTAGTAAAATTCAAGTTGTTTTCTTAATGTTAGTATATTTGTTTGGATATTGGCTTGTAGTTTGAAGTGTAAAAAGGTCATATGCTTGATTATGTTCGGCTAATAGAATGTTTTGACCAAATGAACAGTAACTTATTTAGTTGTGTAATACTACAATGATTTATGAGAATTTGAGTTACTTATGTGCATATGCTAGTAGTATATGGATTAATGGATTATTTGTTTGATGGTAGTTTTGGCATTAAATTATGTCAAGGTCGATTAATTTATAAATGTCTTAGTATGATTACTAAACAGAAAATTTAGCCGAATTGGTTATGTAAAATTTTTACTTGTGTATTATACGATTGTGTTTATGTTTATTATTAAGATGTTGAATGAATTAAAAAGAATTTTAATGAGATGTGTTTTATAATTTTAAATACTTATTTAAATGTATGTGAGATATTCAATAGTTGAGTTTGGTTTTGTAATGCCTCGTGACCCATTCCGGCGACGGATACGGGTTAAGGGGGTGTTACATGAAACCCTTTTCTTTCGTAACTTGGTGATTCAAGAAAAGCCGAAAACCCCTAACCCTTCAGGGTCGATTTTGGCTAAGATTGATATTAGTCTTTTCTTTCAGTTTTCTTGTGATCTAGTGTGGACAAGAGGCTATCTATCGAGGAGCACTGGAGACTGGGACTGTTGGTGCAATCTAGATCTAGATCTAGTTGTAGATTTTGGCAAAGGTAAGTGATTAAGGGCTTTAGATGGTGTTGGCCGAATATGGTAGGTTGTCAATTTCATTGATTTCGTTGGATTTTAGTTAACAGTGTGGTTAAAATGATTGTAGGTTAATTTGGTCTGGATCTCGACGTAGTACGCAAACAGGTGTGTAATTGACACCCATTAGTAGACTAGATCGACAAAAGCTGAAAAGCTGAAATGCCGAAATTCTGGCATTTCGAAGGCTTGCGAGCATGCAAGCACTCGTGGGTTGGTTTGAATCGATAAAATCGATAATCGCAAATGGTAAGAATGATGTGTGCGTATTTTCGTGCATGTTTGTGGATTGGGCCTCGAAGGCCAGAATTTGGGCCCAATGGGCTTACCGGTCCATATGGGTGAAAATGAGCGGTAAGCATATTCTGGTAGTCTGACTGTTAAATCTGCAAAAACGGATGTAAAATTTAGACTTAGTGGGCCGTAGTAGCTAGTAGACACCATTGGGCCATTAGGGGTTTTAGGGCTCAATGACTATGTATTAATAAAATGGACCAAATAAGTTGCTTAGATGATGTTAGGGCTGTTAACGATCTGTAATAAGCATGAAACCCTAAAAACTAGCAAATTTATTGAAATACCCCCTTAAGGGTGGAAACTTATTATTTTACCCCTAGGTGCAAAAAGACCATTTTACCTTCTAGGGTTAAGTTGACTGTTTTGCATGCTAAATTATATTATTCACTGTATGCCATGTCATAATTATATATTGTTGCATGGGATTGGGTTTTGATGGAGGAAGTGCTAAGTGGCAATGCCACGTATACTGTTAGAGGCCTTGCCTCGTTTTACTATTTTAGTGGCTTGGCCACGTTATCTGATTAAGCAGCTAAGTTGCGACTGTGGTGTGTAGGGCTGGGTGGGTTAAGTTATTCCCCACATGGTGTGTAGGGCTGGTACGGGTGGTGTGTAGGGCTGGATTGGGCTTGGGTTTGCATCAATGCATAAAATACTGTTCTGTTACTGTAATGGGCCTAAGGCCCACACTGTATTTTGAATAGGGCTAAGGCCCAGTAATTACTGTTTTCTAGATAGGGCTAAGGCCCAATTAACACTGTACCTGAATAGGGCTTCGGCCCAGTTGAGCTTGTACTGATCTGGACTGTGGTTGGGTTAGCTTACACACTGAGTTTTCACAAACTCACCCTCTTTCCTTTTCAACCATGTAGGTGAACCCCAACCTTAGGGGACTAGGAGCTGGAAGGATTCGGAGTGGCCATGTGGACTGCTTTCTGGTTTTATTATTTTTCTTAAGTTACCTATTTTAGTATTCAGTAGTTTTGGGTTTTTAATATGTAATAAGGCTGCTCGATAATTATTTTATTCGGTTTACTTATTTATTTATTTATTACCTATTTAAAAGTGATAAATTAAGTCTGCGCGGATTTTTATTTCAAAATTAACCAAAATTTTCAAAACATTCCTCATGTGACAATTAGATAACAGAATATTAACGACACTAACTAGATCTCTTAAAAAGTGAACTTCAAACTGATAGTGGATAGGCTTTTTGTAAATTAAATAACCTTCTTTTTCTCAAAACATAAAATGGTTTTGCTAAGTCACCCTAAATTTATTAATAGAGGAATGAGGCGTAATTCACTATCCATGTGACACACCAGATCTGGCCATAATGTTTGGGCTGGGTTTGGGGTGTTACAAAGAGCATGAGTAAACCATGTTAATGAGCAAAGAATATTATGTGATGTTTCAGAAGCCTTATTAGGATGCTACTTTGTGATATATATTGCTATTTATTGCATGCAACTTACTAAGCATTTATGCTTATTCCCTCTCTTTTTCCTTTTTCTTGTAGTATTCCCAAGCTAGCTCGGGAATCAAAAAACGTCAGAGGTCGGTTCACCCTATCAAGCATTTCCTTTTGATATAGTAAAGTTTAATCATTTTGAGCATGGGATGTATAGGAACTTGGTCCTTTTTGATAAATGTCATATTGGTTAGCCAAATGTGTTGGTTATTAATATTACTTGATTCATTTTGTAATGGCCATTGAAATTGGCTAATATTGGCTAAATTAAGTTCAAGCAATATCGTGTAGCTCATTTAAGTGCAAGCTTGCATTCCTAAAATGAGAAATGAATGATGATAATGCATGATAAATGTAGTGTGTTTTGGGAAGTGAATGCCTTAATTGTGGGTACTTAGATGTTTATTAATGCCATGATATTTGATGTTGAAATTGGTATAAGTTCAGTTATGTTTCAGGGTGGCAAAGGGGCTTGGAAAATAGCCTATAATTGTTCACACGGGTAGGTACACGGGCATGTGTCTAGGCCGTGTGTGACACACGGTCAGCCCCATGGGCGTGTTGACAGGCCGTGTGTCCCCTACATCTAAAATTATGCAAACAAAATGCCCATTAGTAAACACACGGGCAGAGACACGGCTGTGTGTCTCAACCATGTGATGGGCATGGCCTAGCACATGGGTGTGTGACTTGGCTGTGTGCACGGAAATGGTTGCTGACGCCTTAAATAGAATGTCTAGGTTTTCACACACGGGCAAAAACATAGGCGTGTCATTGGCATGTGAGCGACATGGGCCATGGACACGGACGTGTGCAAGGCCGTGTGAAAAGCCCTATAGGCTCGAAATGAAAAATAAGTTCAACACGGAATAGGGACACAAGCATGTTTGACCACACGGCCTGCCCACATAGGCGTTTCCCACTCCACACAGCTGTGTGGCCTTGTTTTAATGAAAATTTTTTCTAAATGTTTAAAAGTTTCTGGTTCAGTCCCAACCATTCTTAAAGCGTGTTTTGGGCCTTGTAGGCCTGTAATACGAACAAAATGAGTTTAAAGGAAAAGTTTTAAATTTGGACTGAAATTCATGGTTTGATTTTGTATGAAAGTTATCGTTTAAGTCTAGTAACGCCTCGGACCCTGTCCCAACGTAGGATATAGGTAATAGGTGTTACATTTAGTGGAATCAGAGCTATGGTTTAGTCATTTTTCGAACTACCATAGCATGTGTGAGAGTCTAGCTATACATGCCATACCTATGTGTATATATTATGATGATAGTGTGACGACTCTTGACAATTTAAAATGTGCTTTCATATAGTAAATGGATCCAGACAGAGTAGTGGTAGATAATGTAGAAAGTAATGCGTCGGCTCCCGTTGAATGGACTATGCCAGCTGAAACTAAAAATAGACCTGTGACTGTGAGTCAGGGAGGATAGTCTTGAGAAGCCTTCTTCTAAATGATGGATGAGTGGTTCACAGAGTTCATACGAATGAACCCGGCCGCTCAACAAACCCGAATGAACCTGTGTCTGACCACACGGCCTGCCCATACGGGCGTGTCCCACTCCACAAAGGCGTGTGGCCCTGTTTTAATGCAAAAATTTTCTAAGTGCTTAAAAGTTTTCGGTTTAGTCCCGAACCATTCTTAAAGCATGTTTTGCGCCTTGTAGGCTTGTAATATGAACAAAATGAGTTTGAAGGAAAGTTTTTAAATTTAGGCTGAAATTCATGGTTCGGTTTTGTATGAAAATTATCGTTTAAGTTTGGTAATGCCTCGGACCCTGTCCCAACATTGGATACGGGTAAGGGGTGTTACAGTAAAAGATAATAAACCCGAGTGTCAATAGTGCAGGAGAGGACATTTTGGTGAATGTTGGAAAAAAAATAAAGCTTGTTATAAATGTGGATCGTTAGATCATTTCAAGCGAGATTGTCCCTAGTTGGTTGAACAAGAAATCGTACAGAATACGAGGCCTAGTAATACTGCGGCAAGAGGAAGACTACCCAGAGGTGCTGGGAATGTAAGTGGTAGTCTGGGGGCTACGAAAGATACAACTGTGAGGTCTATGACCATAGCACCTGCACAGGATTATGTTATTCGCGCTCGCGAAGAAGCGTCACCACTAGAGGCCATTATCGGTACTTTCACTCTTTATGATACTTCATGATTGCATTGATAGATCCAGGATCAACACATTCGTATATATGTATAAATTTAGTATCCAGTATGACGTTACCTATAGAGTCTACTGAATTTGTGATTAGAGTATCGAACCCCTTAGGTAAAAGTGTCTTGGTTGATAAAGTGTGCAAGAATTGTCCGTTGACGATTCGAGATATCTATTTTCTGGTTGATCTGATGCTATTACCTTTTGACGAACTTGATATAATTATGGGTATGGATTGGTTAACTCTGCACGATGCGATTGTGAATTGTAAACGAAAGACTATTGACTTAAGCTGCCAGAATGATGAAATAGTCTGAATTCAATCTAGTACTTAAATGGGTTGCCAGCTATGATATTTGCAATGAAAGCTCTGAAATATGTGAAATAGGGTTGTAAAGCCTACTTTGCCTATATAATTGATACGAAAGTGATAGAAAATAAAATTGAATCAGTGCCTGTTGTTTGTGAGCTCCCTGATGTGTTTCCTGAGGAACTTCTGGGATTACCTCCGATTTGAGAAGTTAAATTTGGCATTGAATTGGTACCAGCTACTACTCTGATTTTGATAGCTCTGTATAGAATGGCTCTGACTGAATTGAAAGAATTAACGTCTCAGTTGCAAGAGTTGACAGGTAAAGGGTTCGCAAGACCGAGTTTCTCACCTTGGGGTGCTCCTATTCTCTTTGTGAAAAAGAAATACGGCACAATAAGAACGTGCATTGATTACCGTCAGTTAAACAAAGTGACTATAACAAACAAATATCCTCTGCCTAGAATCGACACTTTTTTTTATCAGTTGAAAGGAGCTACCGTGTTCTCAAAGATAGATCTGAGATCAGGTTATTATTAGTTGAGAGTAAAAGATTCAGACATTCCGAAATCTACTTTCTGAATGAGGTACGGGATTATGAATTTTTAGTTATGCCTTTAGGATTAACAAATGCACCTGCTGTTTTTATGGACTTGATGAACAGAATTTTAGACACTATTTGGATCGATTTGTTGTTGTATTCATTGATGACATTTTGATTTATTTGTGGGATGAAATTCAGCATCCCGAGCATTTGAGAGTTGTGCTACAGACTCTGTGTGATAAGTAACTATTTGTAAAATTCAGTAAATGTGAATTTTGGCTATGCAAAGTTTGTTTTCTATGCCACATTGTATCAGCATCCGGTATCCGAGTTGATCCAAACAAAATTTCAACTGTTTTAGATTGGAGGCCTCCGAGAAATGTTTCTGAAGTCCACAGTTTTATGGGACTTGCCGGTTATTATCGATGATTTGTGAAAGGCTTTTCGATTATTACGACTCTATTGACGAGACTATTTTAGAAAGATATAAGGTTTGAATGGTCTGACTAGTGTCAGAAAAGTTTTTATCAATTGAAAGCTTTGTTAACTAAAGCTCCAGTACTTGTACAACTAGAATCAAGTAAAGAATTTGTCATTTATAGTGATGCATCGTTGAATGGACTGGGGTGTATTTTGATGTAGGAAGGTAAAGTCATAGCTTATGCCTTGAGACAGTTAAAGCCACACGAAAAGAATTATCCGACACACGATCTAGAATTGGCAGCTATTGTGTTTGCGTTAAAAATTTGGCACCACTATTTGTTTGGCGAAAAATGTCATATATATTCTAATCACAAAAGTTTGAAATACTTGATGAGTCAAAAAGATTTGAATCTGCAACAGAGAAGATGGCTAGAATTACTAAAAGATTACGAGCTTGTTATCGATTACCATCCTGGAAAAGCAAATGTTGTTGCTGATACTTTGAGTCAAAAATCATTGTTTGCGTTGCGTGCAATGAATGTTCATTTAGCTCTGTCTGATGATAATTTGGTTTTAGCTGAATTGAAAGCGAGACCATTATTTATTCATCAGATTTGTGAAGCTCAGAAAGTTGATAGTGAAATGCTAGCGAAACAAGCTCAGTGTAATTCTGATTGTGATTCAGAATTTTGAATTGGTAATGATGATTGTTTGAGATTTTGAGACCAAATTTGTGTTCCAAAAAATCCAGAGTTGATTTAGATAATTTTGAATGAAGCTCACAGCAGTCGTCTATCTATACATTCGGGAAGTACAAAAATGTATAATGATTAGAAACAGTGTTACTGGTGGTCTAGGATGAAAAGAGATATTTCTGACTTTGTTTTGAAATGTTTGATCTGTCAGTAAGTTAAAGCTGAACATCAGGTGCCATCTGGTTTGTTACAACTGATTATGATTCTCGAGTGGAAATAGGATTGAGTGACTATGGATTTTGTTTCAGGTTTGTCCCTGTCTCCGAGAAATAAAGATGCAATCTAGGTTGTAGTTGACAGATTGACAAAGTCAGCCCATTTAAATTCCAGTACGACCTGACTATTCACTTGAAAGATTAGCTTAGTTATACATTTTTAATATTGTGAGATTGCACGGGGTGCCATTTTCTATTGTTTTAGATAAAGATCCGAGATTCACTTTGCGATTTTGGAAGAAATTGCAAGAGGCTTTAGGTACGAAATTACACTTCAGTACTACTTTTCATCTACAAACGGATCGTCAATTCAAGTGGATTATTCAAATACTCGAGGATATGTTGAGATGTTGCATTCGTGAGTTTGAAGGTACGTGGGAATAGTATTTGCCATTGATTGAATTCGTATACAATAATAGTTTTCAATCAAGCATTAAAATGGCACCGTACGAAGCCTTATACGGTAGAAAGTGTAGAACTCCGTTATACTGGTCAGAGCTCAGCGAAAATAAGATACACGGGGTTGATTTGATAAAGAGACTGAGAAGAAGGTGAAAACAATCCGAGATAGTCTGAAAGTAGCTTCTGATTGTCAAAAATCATATGCAAACTTGAAACGAAAAGACATTGAATTTTGAAGTTGGTGACAAAGTATTTCTGAAAGTGTCTCCGTGGAAGAAAGTACTCCGATTCAGTAGAAAAGGCAAATTGAGTCCGAGGTTCATCGGACCGTATGAGATTATAGAGCGTGTCAAGCCGGTTGCATATTGATTGCTATTGCCGCCTGAGTTAGAAAAGATTCATAATGTGTTCCATGTATCAATGCTTTGACGATATAGATCTGACCCTTCACATGTGATTACTCCATTAGAAATAGACATTCAGTCCAATATGACATATAAGGAAGAACCAATCTGCATCTTAGCTCTCGAAATGAAAGAATAGAGAAATAATAGAATTCCGTTAGTGAAAGTATTATGGTATCGACACGGTGTAAAAGACGCTACATGAGATCCCGAAGATGTTATGAGACAATAATAGCTAAATCTGTTCAACGGTAAGATTTTCAGGGACGAAAATCCCTAAGGATGAGAGTTGTAACAACCCAGTTTAGACACTAGTGGAAATAGTGGTTTCGGGACTACAAATCTGAGTTAGAAAAATATTTTAATATTATTTTTTGTGTTTAGAGCATGTGAATTAATATGTGTGAAAGTTTCGTATGAAAATTTAATCGTTTGTGTGTTTAATTTGCGAAAATGATTAAATCGTAGAAAACACAAAAGTGGTCTTCTATTTGTTAAAGTGCTGAACCGCTATGTCTTTATTTATGTGAGGTCCTTATGTTGCAATTAGACCATGATTAAGGTTAATGAACATTAATGACCATCCATTAAATGATTTTTATTTGTTATAATGCAAGGGCAATTTAGTATTTTTTATTTGTTATAATGCAAGGGCAATTTAGTAAACTAATTATTAATATGAATTAAATAAAACAAATACATGAAAATAAAGCTTTTTTTCATCACTTAGTTGAACGTGAAGAAGAAAAAGAAAGCTTTTATACTCATTTAGGGTTCGGCACTTGTGAGCTTCAATTGGTAAGTACTTTGAGTTCGGTTTTTGATGATTTTTACGTTTTTGAGATCGTTGCTTAGTATTCTAGCAAGCCCATGCCTAAATTTCTGATTTTGATGAAGATTTCAAGTTACGCCATTGATGAAATTATGAGGTTTGTGATGTTAGTTGATGGAAAATGAAAGATATGTATTGGGTTAACATATTTTATATTTGAATTTTTGAGGAATTTGAGCATTTTGGGTTAAATTGTGAAAATGATATTTTGAGGGACTAAAATGTGAAATAAATGAAATATGAGTTTGTATGTGCTATGTGAATATTTGACCTAGTTATGGTATAATGAAATTTTGCATATTTTGTGATTTTACGAAATAGGGACTAAAATATTAAAATGTGAAAATGTGAGGGCTAAATTGTAAAATGTCATAAATATGTGTTATGGATTGATTTGAATGAATGTGAGATTGAATGAGTTAATTTTTAATACATGTAGATCAAGAAGAGAGGAATTGTAACACCCCGAACCCGGCCCAGACATTATGACCAGATCCGATGTGTCACATTCTAACATTTTCGTAAAAACCCATGGTTCGTTCCCAAAACCTTTTCTAAAAGAGTTTTAAAAGATTGTCTTTGCCATGAAAGTGAATGGAAGCTGTGCACCAGGTAGGTATCCGAAACAGAGGAGGTGAGCCAAAAAGGCTGCTTAAGTACCAGGCTCTTGATTGAATCCAATCCTCGACACGCCCACAACCACCGCCACACTTTAAGTTGTTGATAGGTTTTTAAAAATATCTTGAGTTGGAGTTCATTCCAAACGATAGTTTAGATGAAATATCTTATTTTATCATTGTGTATTTTGAAATCGAGAGTGATTTAAAAAAAACGTAAACTAGGTCTAGCCCATTTTGAAGCATTAATAGCAGTGCAGAATATAAAGTTTAAGAAACCAAATAACCCCAAAAGATAATAGTTAAAATGGCCTTATTACAACCCAAAATCAGACAATAATAATAATTAAATAAAACTTATTTAAATGCAGTTATTTAAAAATCCAAATGAACACCATGGCCACCCTGAATTCCCTCCGGCTCCAAGTCTCCATATCAAGGCTCACCTGCAAGGTTTAGGAAAGGGGGGTGAGTTTGGAACTCAGTGTATAACAAGCCCTTTCAGAGCCCAAATCCATACATGTACAAGTTCAATTTTCATCATTCACTGGGCCGAAGCCTTTCGGTTAACTGTTACTGGGCCGAAGCCTTTATATTACTCATATCGCTAGGCAAAGCCTTTCTGTAAATGATATGGCCCACAGGCCCATTTCAATATCACATATGTCAAACCATGCATGTATGCAAAAGCCCAATTGGGGAGACTACTCAACCCACCATCCTCTACTCTCCACCCATACCAACCAAACTCTCCATGTGGGGAATAACTCAACCCACCCAGCCAAACTCTCCACTGGCAGCGTAGCTGCTTTATCATATAACTGGAGGCCTAGCCTCTTTTAATAACTGGGGCTGAAGCCCTTTCGGTAAACTGGGGCAAAAGCCCTTTTCGGTATACTGGGGCAAAGCCCTTTAACACTTCCTCCGTCATATTAACCCAACCCATGCATTTAATGAGTAAAACATGGCATATCGTATACATGTCATAGCATATCATGTGCATATCATGTGCATTTCATGTCAAAGCATGTAAAATAACAATATCACAATCATCATATTCAGAATGAAACCCTAGAGGTATAATAGACATTTTCACCTAGGGGCAAAATAGACATTTTCATGTTTTAAGCGTAATTACGTAATTTTATCCATTATTAGGGTTTTTATACTTGTTAACAAATTATCGACGTTATTAAGTGTTTATATGGGGATTTTGTCCACTTTAACCAATTTGGACCTTTTCGGCCCAAAACCCCTATTGGGCCCTACGCAGCTGATTTAATCATCTAGGCCCATTTAGCCTATGTTCTATAACGGTTTTAACAGTCTCAACATACAATTTATCCAGATTTCATTTTCTATCAAATTTACCCAAATGGGCTTGAAAGCCCATTGGGCCTAATTTTAGCCCATCGAGGCCCAACGTACCAAATTGCATGAAATTGTGCTCTTACCTGTTTCCTCCATTTCGTTTACTGCGTCCATCGTAATCGAACTCATCCACATACCATCATGTGTTTACAAGTTACAACAACAACGAAATTCGATATTTCGGCTTTTAAGCAATATGAATCTAAGCTATTACGGGGTATGTTACACACCTGATTGCAACGAATTACTTCCCAAAATCCTCCACGTACTCGTCCTACATTCATTTACTAGATGTATTAGATCTTTAAAAACCAAAAGAATAACACTATAGTCCCACCAATAACATTCGGCCACTATGCCTATTACCGTAGGTCGCTTACCTTCGGAGGGTCGGTTATTCGACCCAACTCGTCCAACACCGCTTCTTCACACCTTACTGCTCCTTTAAGGTTGTTCACTCGCTATAAGAGATCATAAAACAAATGAAAAAAACCCAATAAAACCTTAACCACAAATCGGCAACCTCTCTAATCCTTAGGGAGTTTCGGCTGTTCTTAACATCCATAGCATCAAAACATAACCAAGGTTTTGAACTCTTACCGAAGGTTCACCTACGCCAATGGTTCCAATCCTGTATTGACTTAGATTCGATGCAACTACAAGCTCCTAAACACCGGTAGAAGTCGCCCCACAAAGATCCTAAGATTCGGCTACCAAAACTTCACAAGTGCTGCACTTCCGGCTTTTTATTCAAGGGAAAAGAAGATGATGTGAGATGGTAACTTTGCAATGATTTAGTCGACAGGGGATTTAAGGCTGAGGGGTTGAAAGAATTGGCTATAAGAGATGAAGAGAACATGAAAAGTTTGGCTTACAAGAAATCGGCACAAGGTATTTTTTTCGGGATTTGGCTTATTTAGTGTTTGGCTAACAAGAGAAGTAGGGAAGGGAATAGGGTTCGGCTTTTACTAGAAATTAATGGAAGAGAGAAATGAGAGAAAGAAAGTTTGTGGGGGAAAGAAATGGAAGAAAAAAGAAGGGGTTTGGCTTATGGACAATCAGCACAAGAGAAAACGAAAGAAAATGTGTCAATTAACACCTAGCAGCCGAATTAACACTAAAGCTCACCCTTGGCCGGCCACACTCTCTTCCAATTTGAATTCTCCTAAAATCCCTCCAAGATATGCTCCCCCTTATCACTCCTTGATTCAAGCTCATGACCGATTCAAACTCTTCTCACACAGAGTTATAATCGACTTCAAACTCTCACATGCATAGGACATAAAAATAAACACCACCAATACCTGCTCCATGATTCGAACCTTGGCCTTCTCTCCTCACTTACACGCCACATTTTTAGGAGACTAGTGGCGTCACTTAGCCACTCTACCAAGGCTCCTTTTGTGATACATTTTACCCACATCTTTTGATAAGGCCTCCTAACTAGGGCCCCTAATTCTTAAAGTCCAAAATTCAAAAAGTCTACCGGGTTTTGGCCAACTCATGGGCCTTCCATAGGCCCATTTACACACTCTAAAAAATGAATTTCACAACCACATACCAACATTTAAAATTTTACCATACATCGCACAAAATTACTAAGCCCCAAAAATCAGGATGTTACAACTCTACCCTCCTTAAAGAAATTTCGGCCTCAAAATTTACCTGGCCCAAAAAGTTGAGGGTATTGCTGACGCATCGCTTCTTTAGGTTCCCAAGTAGCCTCCTCTTTGCCGTGGTTTCTCCAAAGTACCTTTACCAATGGGACAGACTTTCTTCTCAACACTTTAATGTCACGATCAAGTATCTGCACAGGTTCTTCTTCGAAGGTTAAATCCGCTTGTACCTCAATGTCTGTAACTGGCACGATATGAGTAGGGTCAGAATGATATCGCCTTAGCATTGACACATGAAAGACATCGTGAATGCGATCCAACTCCGATGGTAACTCTAGCTGATAAGCAACCAGTCCTATCCGCTTTACAACTCGATAAGGCCCAATGAATCGCGGACTCAACTTGCCCTTCTTACCAAATCTCAATATCTTCTTCCAAGGCGAAACTTTAAGAAAAACCATGTCTCCTACCGCATACTCAATATCCTTACGTTTAAGATCCGCATAAGACTTCTGTCGATCTGCTGCCTCTTTCAAACGGTCTCTGATTACCCTAACCTTGTCTTCAGTATCAGCCACTAACTCTGGTCCAAGTACTCGTCTCTCTCCCAACTCAGTCCAACAAGTAGGCGAACGACATCTTCTCCCATACAGTGCCTCATATGGGGCCATCTGAATACTTGCTTGGTAACTATTATTATAAGCAAATTTCGCCAACGGCAAGTAATCCTCCCAGCTGCCCCTAAAGTCGATCACACAACCTCTCAACATGTCCTCTAAAATCTGAATAACCCTCTCTGACTGCCCATCTGACTGAGGGTGAAAAGCTGTGCTAAAATCCAGTCGCGTTCCTAATGCCTCATGCAATTTCCTCCAAAACTGAGATGTGAATCTTGGGTCTCAATCAGAAATTATTGACACTGGCACTCCATGCAACCGCACTATCTCTGCTACATACAACTTGGCTAACCTCTGAAGTGAATAATCTGTTCGAACAAGTATGAAATGGGCAGATTTTGTCAGCCTATCCACAATCACCCAAACTAAATCTTTCTTGGAAGGTGTCAAAGGCAACCCACTTACAAAATCCATGGTTACTCTTTCCCACTTCCAAAGTGGTATTTTCACTGGCTGTAACAATCCTGAAGGCAGTTGATGCTCGGCTTTTACTTGTTGACACGTTAAACATTTCCCAACAAACTCAGTCACTTCTCGCCTAAGCCTAGGCCACCAATATAGCTCTCGCAGGTCTCGATATAACTTATTCCCTCCTGGATGCATAGCAAAAGGTCCACCATGAGCCTCTTTCAAAATCATTAATCTTATATCTGAGTCATTCGGCATACAAATTCTTCCTCGGAAACAAAGAATTCCATCATTGTTTAATCCAAAGTCCGAATTCTCCTCCTTCTCAGCTTGCTGAAATCGAGAACCCAACGATTCATCCAATAACTGTTGCCTCTTAATTTATTCTACCCAAGTCGGTTTTACTTGTAACTCTGCCAACAGACTCCCATCGTCATACAAGCTCAATCATGCAAACATTGCTTTTAATTCTACTATAGTCCTTCTACTCAACGCATCCGCCACCACATTTTCCTTGCTTGGATGGTACTCAATCGAACAATCATAATCTTTCAACAACTCTATCCACCTCCGCTGTCTAAGATTCAGCTCCTTTTGAGTCAATAGATACTTAAGACTTTTATGATCTGTATAGATGATGCACTTCTCCCCACATAAGTAATTCCTCCAAATTTTAAGCGCGAAGATCACCACCGCCAGTTCTAAATCATGAGTAGGATAGTTCACCTCGTGAGACTTAAGCTGCCTTGAAGCATATGCAACCACCTTTCCCTCTTGCATTAACACACAACCCAAACCTACATGTGATGCATCGCTATACACAGTGAAATCTTTACCAGACTCTGGCTGAGTCAACACTGGTGCCTCGGTCAAAACTTTCTTTAGCTTCTCAAAAGCCTCTTGCTGCTTCTCGGTCCACACAAATGGTACTCTTTTCCTTATGAGTTTCGTCAATGGTGCCGCCAGTACAGAGAATCCTTCCACAAATCTTCGATAATAACCTGCCAACCCCAGAAAACTTTGAATTTTCGACACTGACCTTGGTGGCTTCCATTCCAGGATTGCCTCAATTTTTCGAGGGTCCACCTTAATCCCCTCAGCAGAAACAACATGACCCAAGAAGGTTACTTCCCTCAACCAAAATTCGCATTTACTGAACTTTGCATAGAGTTGCTTTTCCCTCAATACTTGCAGAACGGTACGAAGATGCTCATCATGATTTTCTTCTGTTTCTGAATACACCAAAATATCGTCGATGAACACAACTACAAACTGATCCAAATATGGCTGAAATACTCGATTCATCAAGTCCATGAATGCTGCTGGTGCGTTAGTCAGTCCAAAGGGCATAACTAGGAACTCGTAATGACCATATCGAGTTCTAAATGCCGTCTTATGAATATCCACCTCTTTGACTCTCAATTGATGATATCCTGACCGAAGGTCAATTTTCAAAAATACCGATGCTCCTCTCAACTGATCGAACAGATCGTCGATTCTTGGCAAAGGGTACTTGTTCTTGATCGTCAGTTTATTCAGCTGCCGATAATCGATACACATTCGCATGGTTCCATCCGTTTTCTTTACGAACAACACTGGTGCGCCCCACGGAGAAACACTTGGTCTTATAAATCCTCTGTCCAATAGTTCCTGTATCTGAGCTTTCAATTCTACTTACTCCTTTGGTGCCATCCTATAAGGTGCAATGGACACCGGAGCCGTTCCAGGTAACAGGTCAATTCCAAACTCAACCTCGCGATTTGGAGGTAATCCAGGAAGCTCTTCAGGAAAAACATCTTGGAACTCTTTGATGGTCCTAACTGTCTCTACAGTCACATTTTCAGGCTCAACTTGACTTACAAAGGCCAAGTATGCCTCACCACCTTTCCAAATCAACTTCTCAGCTTTTAAGGCTGAAACCACATTAGACAAATAGTTCCTTCGCTCCCCTATGACTAATACCTCCTCATCCTCGACAGTTCTTAATACCATCCTCTTAGCAGCACAATCCAATGTCGCCCTATGCTGAGTTAACCAATCCATTCCTAAGATAAGATCAAATTCTCCAAATGGCAGTTCCATTAAATCTCCTACAAATGCCTTATCTTGAGTATCTAGAGGCACCTTCCTAAAGAGTTTATCAACCTTAACCGAGTGACCCAAAGGGCTTATCACTGATACCCCACTCACAGTCTCCTCAGGATGTACACCCAACGCCCTAGATACATCACATGCAACATACGAATGAGTGGAACCAACATCTATCAAAGCAGTATAAGGCGTGCTATGTATGAAAAACGTACCGTTATAACATCGGGAGCATCACCCTCCTCTCGACGTCGTGCAGCGTAAACCAACGCCGGCTAAGGAGCTTCAGTATGACCAGCACCCCTACCAGGTGCCCCACGTCATCGTCTATTACCATTACCACCTCTGCCTTGCCCACGACCTCTCTGTGGTGGTGGTCCCCCTCGCACTGGTTGAACAGCCCTTGGCTCAGCAACTTGATCCTGAGCTGCTCTCCTAGGACACTCTCTGAACTTGTGTTCCTTGGACCCACATCGGAAGCATCCCCCAGTTCTTTTCCAACACTCACCCAAGTGTACTCTACCACAATCCCTGCAAACTGGTGGTCTAACAGTATTCACTGGAACCGCTCGTACTGGTTCCTCCACTCTGGCTCGTTTAACATTTCTGTATACAACACCCGATGGTCCAGAATCCCTCCTAAATCTAGGTCGATCCCTCTGACGATTCTGTTGCTCAACCCGTTTAACTTCCTCAGCTATCTTGGCCTTTTCTACTAACGCAGCAAAATCCCGCTCCCTCTGCGGAGTTATCAACACCCTAAGCTCATCTCGAAAGCCATCCTCAAACCGAACGCTACGCTCGTATTCAGTCGCAACAATCCCACTAGCATATCGGCTCAACCTCAAAAATTCTGCCTCATACTCGGCAACAGTCTTATTACCCTGGGTTAAATTTAAAAATTCCTTACGACGAGCATCCACATAACTAGCTCTAACATACCTGCCCTTAAAAGCAGTCTTAAATAAATCCCAAGTTACCCGCTCCGTCGGAGTACTCTCCCTTACTGTGATCCACCACTGGTAAGCCTCGTCTCGCAGCAACGATACAGCCCCTTTAAACTTTTGCTCCACAGAGCAATCTAAGTCATCCATCATCTGCTCGGTTGCCTCCAGCCAATATTTCGCCACGTTTGGGGCTACTCCAGATACGCCCCTAAAAACTTCTGCTCCGTTGGCCCGAAGTCGCTCAGAGATAGATCCTCTATTCACTGTCCCAGTACTAGCTCCAGCAACCCTCTCTAAGACCCTTAGCATCGCTTGGGACAAGGCATCATCTCCCGCAGCACGATCATGTGACCCAGTCTCGGTTGCTTGTGGCACAAATGCCTCCTCAGCTGGCCTATGCCCTGAAGATGAAGATTCAGCTCGCGCTCTCCCGCGACCACGTCCGCGGCCCCGTCCACGAGTTCCTCTGGTACTCATATCGAATTATCTGATTACGAATTTTGTAACATTAGCTTAATATTTCAGTTGTTTATTGCGAGATGTCTTATGGAAATATAGTAGTTCAGAGATTGTTTTCGCGACATTGTATTCTAGCTACAGTCTCGATCTTCATGTTTTTAGCTCTACCCTATCTAAAGTAACATAGTAGGGTCTTGGTTCTATCTATAGCATCAATATCAACGATAGTATCATATCATCTTAACATCATTTTAATATCAAATGATAAGGAAAGTATACTTACAGACTTAGTGCCGAGAATTCAGTGTGCCACTTCCTTCTTCAAACCATTTAAAAACATATATTTCATTACAAAAATAAGTTTAAAGAATTTATTTATTTTGGAAATCCTTAAAATGCAGTTTTTTTTGAAATCATTGAAAAAGCTCGTTAAAACCCACAGCCGAGTTGTTGCAACCTGGCTCTGATACCACTAAATGTAACACCCCGAACCCGGCCCAGACGTTATGACCAGATCCGATGTGTCACATTGGAACATTTTCGTAAAAACCCATGGTTCGTTCCCAAAACCTTTTCTAAAAGAGTTTTAAAAGATTGTCTTTGCCATAAAAGTGAATGGAAGCTGTGCACCAGGTAGGTATCCAAAACAGAGGAGGTGAGCCATAAAGGCTGCTTAAGTACCAGGCTCTTGATTGGATCCAATCCTCGACATGCCCACAACCATCGCCACACTTTAAGTTATTGATAGGTTTTTGAAAATATCTTGAGTTGGAGTTCTTTCCAAACGATAGTTTAGATGAAATATCTTATTTTATCATTGTGTATTTTGAAATCGAGAGTGATTTAAAAAAAAACGTAACCTAGGTCTAGCCCATTTTGAAACATTAATAGCAGCGCAGAATATAAAGTTTAAAAAACCAAATAACCCCAAAAGATAATAGTTAAAATGGCCTTATTACAACCCAAAATCGGACAATAATAATAATTAAATAAAACTTATTTAAATGCAGTTATTTAAAAATCCAAATGAACACCATGGCCACCCTGAATTCCCTCCGGCTCCAAGTCTCCATATCAAGGCTCACCTGTAAGGTTTAGGAAAGGGGGGTGAGTTTGGAACTCAGTGTATAACAAGCCCTTTCGGAGCCCAAATCCATACATGTACAAGTTCAATTTTCATCATTCACTGGGCTGAAGCCTTTCGGTTAACTGTTACTGGGCCGAAGCCTTTATATTACTCATATCACTAGGCAAAGCCTTTCTGTAAACGATATGGCCCATAGGCCCATTTCAATATCACATATGTCAAACCATGCATGTATGCAAAAGCCCAATTGGGGAGACTACTCAACCCACCATCCTCTACTCCCCACCCGTACCAACCAAACTCTCCATGTGGGGAATAACTCAACCCACCCAGCCAAACTCTCCACTGGCAGCGTAGCTGCTTTATCATATAACTGGAGGCCTAGCCTCTTTTAATAACTGAGGCCGAAGCCCTTTCGGTAAACTAGGGCAAAAGCCCTTTTCGGTATACTGGGGCAAAGCCCTTTAGCACTTTCTCCATCATAATAACCCAACCCATGCATTTAATGAGTAAAACATGGCATATCGTATACATGTCATAGCATATCATGCGCATATCATGTGCATTTCATGTCAAAGCATGTAAAATAACAATATCACAATCATCATATTCAGAATGAAACCCTAGGGGTATAATAGACATTTTCACCTAGGGGCAAAATAGACATTTTCATGTTTTAAGCGTAATTACGTAATTTTATCCATTATTAGGGTTTTTATACTTGTTAACAAATTATCGACGTTATTAAGTGTTTATACGGGGATTTTGTCCACTTTAACCAATTTGGACCTTTTGGGCCCAAAACCCCTATTGGGCCCTACGCAGCTGATTTAATCATCTAGGCCCATTTAGCCTATGTTCTATAATGGTTTTAACAGTCTCAACATACAATTTATCCATATTTCATTTTCTATCAAATTTACCCAAATGGGCCTGAAAGCCCATTGGGCCTAATTTTAGCCCATCGAGGCCCAACGTACCAAATTGCACAAAATCGTGCTCTTACCTGTTTCCTCCATTTCGTTTACTGCGTCCATCGTAATCGAACTCATCCACATACCATCATGTGTTTACAAGTTACAACAACAACGAAATTCGATATTTCGGCTTTTAAGCAATATGAATCTAAGCTATTACGGGGTATGTTACACACCTGATTGCAACGAATTACTTCCCAAAATCCTCCACGTACTCGTTCTACATTCATTTACTAGATGTATTAGATCTTTAAAAACCAAAAGAATAACACTATAGTCCCACCAATAACATTCGGCCATTATGCCTATTACCGTAGGTCGCTTACCTTCGGAGGGTCAGTTATTCGATCCAACTCATCCAACACTGCTTCTTCACACCTTACTGCTCCTTTAAGGTTGTTCGTTCGCTACAAAAGATCGTAAAACAAATGAAAAAAACCCAATAAAACCTTAACCACAAATCAGCAACCTCCCTAATCCTTAGGGAGTTTCGGCTTTTCTTAACATCCATAGCATCAAAACATAACCAAGGTTTTGAACTCTTACCGAAGGTTCACCTACGCCAATGGTTCCAATCCTGTATTGACTCAGATTCGACGCAACTACAAGCTCCTAAACACCGGTAGAAGTCGCCCCACATAGATCCTAAGATTCGGCTACCAAAACTTCACAAGTGCTGCACTTCCGGCTTTTTATTCAAGGGAAAAGAAGATGATGTGAGATGGTAACTTTGCAATGATTTAGCCGACAGGGGATTTAAGGCTTAGGGGTTGAAAGAATCGGCTATAAGAGATGAAGAGAACATGAAAAGTTTGGCTTACAAGAAATCGGCACAAGGTATTTTTTTCGGGATTTGGCTTATTTAGTGTTTGGGTAACAATAGAAGTAGGGGAGGGAATAGGGTTCGGCTTTTACTAGAAATTAATGGAAGAGAGAAATGAGAGAAAAAAAGTTTGTGGGGGAAAGAAATGGAAGAAAAAAGAAAGGGTTTGGCTTATGGACAATCGGCACAAGAGAAAATGAAAGAAAATGTGTCTTAACACCTAGCAGCCGAATTAACACTAAAGCTCACCCTTGGCCGGCCACACTCTCTTCCAATTTGAATTCTCCTAAAATCCCTCCAAGATATGCTCCCCCTTATCACTCCTTGATTCAAGCTCATGACCGATTCAAACTCTTCTCACACAGAGTTATAATCGACTTCAAACTCTCACATGCGTAGGACATAAAAATAAACACCACCAATACCTGCTCCATGATTCGAACCTTGGCCTTCTCTCCTCACTTACACGCCACATTTTTAGGAGACTAGTGGCGTCACTTAGCCACTCTACCAAGGCTCCTTTTGTGATACATTTTACCCACATCTTTTGATAAGGCCTCCTAACCAGAGCCCCTAATTCTTAAAGTCCAAACTTCAAAAAGTCTACCGGGTTTTGGCCAACTCATGGGCCTTCCATAGGCCCATTTACACACTCTAAAAAAATGAATTTCACAACCACATACCAACATTTAAAATTTTACCAAACATCACACAAAATTACTAAGCCCCAGAAATCAGGATGTTACAGGAATCCAGAATTAGATCGAGGGAAATCAAAAGTCAACGAGTAATCAATTCATTACAAAGTTCATACTCGAGGTAAGTTCATAGGTGGTAATTTCATTATAAATGTTTATAAATGCATTGATATTGTATAAACTATGATGAAAGAGATCTTAGAGAAGGTTGAAATATTGACTGTAATGTTACGAATTTGAACGAGGATGTAAAGGAAAGGTGGAAAGTTTCGTTGAACTTTAGGAATAGTTCCGGGATGCTATTGACATGTCATTAGGTTGAGATTTAGCTTCGGGCCATGATATTGGCACTACGAGTGTGAGCAATACCTTGATTTGGCTCCGAACCATGGTATAGGTATTTTATAGAAGTTACCTTGATTGGGCTACGGGCCATGGTATAGGTACTTATCGATCGAAACCTTCGACTACCTAATTGATATTCCAAATGGTTCAACGAATGAGCAAAGGTTGTGATGGAGAAAAAGATTAGTACGAATTGATACAGGTATGTATGATAGCTATTTGAGAATTATATCGAAAGGTTAAATGAGATGACTTAATTATGTTTGTGACATGTGAAAGGTTTGTGGTATGGTATATTTGGTTTTGAGTTGTATAATTGATTGAACTATATTTGTTGTCATACATTGAATTGCTTAATTGTGAACTTACTAAGCTATAAAGCATACTTGGTTTGTTCATCTCTATTTTTTTTAGATATCTAAGCTACCGGAAGCTTGGGGATCGTCAAGGATCATCACCACACCATCAAAGTCTATTTTGGTACCTTTTCAAAGTGTAAATACTAAAGTATGACATGTATAGACTAGAAGTATATGAATATGTTTTGATATGTATATATGTTATGCCATGTGATATGGCTAACTTATGGATGAAATTATGGCTTAGTTTTGATATGAAATAGATGGTATGAAATGATATGTTTTAAGGCTAATGGATGACCAAATGAAATGATCAGTTTGATATGTTCTTAAATGGGATTTTGGTATGATTTGGCTTGTGAATGAAAGTGATAATTGGTAATATGATCATGTATGATTGAATGGAAATGGTTGGTGAAAGTTTGGTATGTTTTGGTATGAAAATAAGTTTAGATTTGGTTGGTGATATTATGATTAGATTAATGCATGTTTTGGAAGTATATTTGGCTGAAAATGGTTTGTTATTGATGTGCTATTTGTGCTTGTAGGGAGGACCCAATATGGGTGGCATATTAGCCTTGTAAATGGCCTATTTTGCGCCCACACGAGCAAAGACACGGGCGTGTCTCTACCGTGTTGCTCGAGGGCCATTTTGAAATGAGCCTGGGAGACCACATGGTTGCACACACGAGCGTATGCTAAACTGTGTGGCCAAGTCAATATACCCCTTTAGATTTACATGGCCGAGTACATGGCCCAGACACGGGCGTGTGTGGCCATTTCGAATAGCTAGACGGGCTGGACACACAAACGTGTGACTGGCTGTGTGAGCAACTCAGTAGCCTCCTTCATTTTTACACGGCCTAGCACACGAGCGTGTCTGGTGACCGTGTGGACAAGTCAGTATGCATGCCCTGTTTTGGCACGGCCTAAACACACGGGCGAGTCTAATGCCGTGTGAGGCACACGGCCTAGTCACATAGGCATGTGACCTCTGAAACTTTGAAAATTTGTTAAGTTTTAGAAAATTTTTGTATGTGTTTGGTTTAGTCCCGACCCCTTTCTAATACATGTTTAATGTCTCGTAGACCTTCTAAAGTGACTATATGCGTATGATTTACTATGGAATATTGATGTATGAATTATATTTTTGAATTGATTGTAAAAGTTTTGATATGTCTAGTAATGCCTCTTAACCCTAGCCCGGTAACGGATATGGGTTAGGGGTGTTACCATTTTGGCTAACGTAAATGCGGTAGATAGTGGATTGAATATATTGGATGAATGAGGTTATATTGATATTCGATTATGAATGTATAAATGTGGACAAATTGATACAAAAGTATTCAATCCATATGAACATAGAAATGAATAATCTTGTGAAACTTTGGTTAATTTATGAGTTCGGATTCATAGTATAAAGGTGAAATTAAATGAGTTTACATCATAGTAATAAAAACACTTAATAAGTATTTTTTCTATAAGTTGTGTTTCTTTTATCTGAACTTACTAAGCTCTATAGCTTACTTTCCGTTATTTTTCCTATGTTTATAGGATTTCGAAGACTTACTCGGGTTGGAAGTTGTTGGAGACCTCATCGCACTATCCAACTATCGTAATCGATATTTAAAGTTGTGATTTTGGATATATGGCATGTATAGGGACTTGGTCTTTTTGTTATATGTCATATTGGTTTAGCCAAATGTGTTGGCTTATGATGATATTTGATTCATTTTGTATAAGGCCATGAGATATGGTTTATATTGATTTTGGGTTGTAAACCTATTCATATATACATGCATGTGCCGATGCCTTTATGATATGACCTATGATTATTGATAATCGAATGATGATATGAAGCCTAATGAATGTACAAGTAGAGATGAAATGATCATGACCATGTTTTGCTTGTGTATGTTTAAGTGCTCAATCATGTCATATAAGTGCCATTCAAAGTGTACATGTGAGTGAGCAATCGAGGGTGGCAAATGGCTTGGAAAATAGTGTGGCGTGTGTCTAGGCCGTGTGTGACACATGGTTAGCCTCATGGGCGTGTGAACAGGCCGTGTGTCCCATGCACCTTAGTTTTGACAAACAGAATGCTTAGCATGTAGCACACGGGTAGAGACACGGCCGTGTGTCTCAGCTGTGTGAAGGACACGGCCGTGTGTAGGACATGGGCGTGTGCCCAGGCCGTGTGAAGTTTGCCCTTAAATGTGAAAATTAAATTCGCCACATGGCCTAGCACACGGGTGTGTGACCCTAAATCGTTGATGACGTCATAAACAGAGAGTTACACAGGGTAGGGACATACAGCCTGCCCACACGGGCATGTGACCCCTGTATAGTGGAAAATTTTCTAAGTTTTGTAAAAGTTTCCAATCTTTTCAATTTAGTCCCGATGCACTTCCAAAGCACGTATTGAGACCTCTAAAGCTCGTATTAGGGACTTTATGACTAAATGCAAAAATTTTTAATTTGGTTGAAATTTTATGGCCCGGTTGTGGGTGTTTGCTTGTTTTTAAATCCAGTAATGCCTCGTACTCGATTCCAGCGATAGATACGGGTAAGGGGTGTTACATTTAATGGTATCAGAGTTATGTTTTAGTCGATTCTCAGACAAACCTAGCATGTGTGAGTCTAGATATACATGCCATATTACTACCTATGATTGTGTGATGTCTCCTAACTCTAATGAAATTGTCTTGTGGAAACAGAAATACTTTCCAACCGAGCTGTTTTCAAAAATGCTGAAAGTGATATTAAGATATTTGAAAATGTGATTGTGATGAGTTGAAACTTGGAAAGGTATGAGTAATAGTTCATGATATGTATGTGACAATGTGTAAAATGAAATAACCATAAATTGAGAAATGGGTAAAATGTCATTGTTTCGGTCGAACATTATATTTCGACATATTATGGTGATTTTATGAAACGGATAAAATGCTATGAATGTTATAAAAAGGATTTGTCCTAGACTGGCAATTTTGTTATATCATACATGACACTAGAGTGTTCTTTATAAATATGTGCCAAAAAAAGGGGGGGACTTTTAAATGTGAATCGATGGATTTTTGACATGCATACCTTGAGTATACTATCAAATATCTATCTAAAAACTACGATAGTGCCACAAGAATTATTCTTGAAATATGGAAAAGTGGAACAAAATGAAAGTTTATATTGTGATAAGCATCCATGTCGTTTGGCATTCATATGTTGTTAAGTGCCTAACTTGTTTGATTAAGTGAATGTGATAAGTAGATTTACTCAAAATTTATGGAATGTACATATAAGTGCACTGGTTTGAATAAGATAATTGAAAAATTCGTGTAACATAAATATGTGTGTAAATTTGCTTGAAGTGAATTATATAACTGTGATGATATTACGATGATAATGAATGTTAAGTTACATGCGTGTTTATATGAGAGTCGAGTTAGAGGCTTTACGACCTCACCCCCTTACTTATGTGGTATTTTATAACAAAAATTCATGAGATTTATGTTGAATGAGTTCACAAGTGAGAGACTAAGGAGTTCAATAGTGGAATGACTAATAGTGTGGTTAGAATTGAGAGTAGTTTTGGCAAGTGGATATGGTATTGGAAAAAGATGCCAGGTCAATATAAAGACCATTCGGATTTCGCAATGTCACAGTTCAAGAAAAAGTTAATCTCGGATGGTTAACTCGTTCGGTTTGATATCTAAAGTATGTATTGGTTGTAATTCTTTCCAGAATGATTTTTGTTAGTGAATGGAATGATACGAGATTAGTGATGACAGAATTAGTCAAAGAAATGATGTTTGAAATGTAAAGATGCCTGAGTGTAACAGTTGAAATTCAACAGATTATGATGATCTCTCTTAGGTATTTTATATATTCTTTATTCTCAATGATATATGTGTTTGTTCTTTTTTTGATAAAATCCTTATCATATAAGAATGCTAGCTGATTATAATGTTAGAAGGAAGCAATGTTAGTCTGGTTGGTTGTTGATTAGCCTACCTTACCTCTCTTTGTAGGTTTTATTCTACTATGGAATAAAAGTAATTTGAGTTGTATGCATTTAAGTTTATCCTCAAGTGTGAAAACAAAATCTTATACATTTATGAGCATATAGACGGACAACTTAAAGAAGAAGTCATATCTTATAAGGTATGATAAGGAGACATACTTATTGAATTTGTTTTAATCGAATGATATTGTTGTGAGTTAATGCTGTTCCGATTGATAAAGTCATTAAGATAGAATTCGCATAATAGACTACCCAGAACTTATACAAAAAATGTTGTACGAGACTCAATAGTAGCTCGTTTGTTCATTTAGTGAGTAATTCAGATTTCTGACAATATGCTCTGACACCGTGTGTTAAAGTTTAAAGGTGATTAGAAAAAGATGTATGAGGTAGAATTGAATTCGATTTTCTCTTTTCAAATTGCATTATTGATAGTTGGAATTATTTGCTTGAAGGGATAATTAAGTTACATGTGTTTGATGTTATCTTTGGACTCATAAATAATATTGTAAAATTAAGTTGTTTTGATTCAGTAAATCATTGTGCTTGTGAAGCCTGCATGATATGTTACTTATTAACAAAATGGTAAACAGATGAAAACCATGTTAGTCGAAGCCTCAATTCTGATCCAGTCTGAGATGAGAGAAAAGTTTATGAATTTCAGATATACATTCCTAAATGGTTTAAAGTATACTTAGTACAAAATTGTATAGTGATCGCTTGTGCTTCTACACAGTTAAAGCTACATAAAGAGTGTTATCCAACACGCGATTTAGAAAAGTTGACTTTGTATTTGAGTTGAATAGTTAGCAAAATAAATTGTTTGGTGAGTAATGTAATTTATTTGATAACTGTTAGAGTTTAAAATATATGATGCTAATAAGAAATCTAAAATTGGGAACATCAAAGATGGCTTAAATTATCGAAAGATCTTGAGTGAGTAATTGGCAAACGATTATAGTCATCGTTACTCTGACCAAGAAATTTTTGTGTGCTTTACGATCGATAAATATGTGATTGGTTTTATCAGATGTCAATACATTATTAGTGGAGTTAAAAGCTGAATCGTTGAGTTTCAGACGAATTTGTGAAGCTTTGAAATGTGTCAATGAATTACAGGTTGAAAAGAATTCGATGTGAGATGACTTCTGAATGAGAGTTTCAGATTGGAGTCAATGATTGTTTATTTTTCCGCGATAGAGTTGTGTACCGAGAAACCCAGAGATTTTATAGTGAATATGAAGCATATAGTGGTAGTTTATCCATTCGTCTGGATAATATAATGAAATGAAATGGTCTTTTTGGTGAGCAAATACGAAAAGAGATATTTCTAACTTTATGTCTAAATGTTTCATCTGTCAGCAAGTTAAAGCTGATCACCAAGTACCTTTGGGACTGTTATAGCATGCGTTGATATCTGTGATGGAAATGGAATAGAATTTCAATGGATCTTGTATATAAATTGTTTTTATTACCGAAAAAGTAGGATGATATATGAATTATTGTTGGTCATTGAAAAGTTTACACATTTTATCTCAGTACCTACAAATCTTTCTTAATAGACTAGATGAGTTATAAGTTCATTAGAGTGCTAGTCTTCATTGATTTGGATAAAGATCCAAAATTATATTGTGATTCTGAAAGATACTACAATAAGCAGTAAGACAAAATTGAATTTATTTCCACAATTCATCCTTGATTTGATGGTTGATCTGAAAAAGTGATTCATATTCTTGAAAATACATTTTGTCACTGTGTTTTAGAATCTGAAAGCAACTTAGAAAAAGACAATTACTGTTAAGTAAGTTTGAGCACATTAATAGTTATCCCATGAGTATAAAGATGATATTGTATGAAATATCATATGATTGTAATTACCAAACTCCGTTGTTACTGGATTGAGCTTCGTTAGAGAAAGATTCACGGGATTGATTTCATTAAAAATTGAATCGAAAGTGAAAGTAATTTGCAACGGGTAGAAAATCATGTGGGTTGACAGAAAACATCGGTAGACTCGATACGTGAAAGCCTTGAAATACAGTTTGATGTGATGTATACTGAAGAACAAATCAAAATCTTAGTTGGGAGAATTTGATAAGGCTGTGAGAAAGCAAATCTCAAATCTCTTTTCTGGTAAGATTTTCGGGGGCAAAAATCCCTAAACGGGGAAGAGTTGTAACAGCCCGATTTAGGTCCAAGTCAGAACAGTGGTTTTGGGACCATAAATCCAAAGTAGAAAAATTTAATGTGATAAAGTTTTAAGGTTTATAGTATGATTGAATCCATGTCTGAAAATTTTGTTAAGAAATTTTATTAATAAAAGGTCCAATTTGACCAGTAGGATTGAATTGCAATAGGTGCAAAATGTGTGTTCTAGAAGCTTTGGGTGCCTAATTGAAATGAATTGGTAAATTAGAGGTCCTAATTTAGTAAATAGACCATTATATCTCATGATGGACAAAAATGGACATGGAAGGGACAAAATTTCAAAGAAAGGCAAAAGGGGCATTTTGGTCATTTGGTTAATAAAAGAATAAAAAGGGAAAATAAAGTCAAAAATCTTGTCCATGTTCTTCCCCCATGGCTGAATATCACTAAGGAAGACATGGCTAGGGTTTTTCAAGCTTTCAAGCTCGATTGTCAGTCCGTTCTAGACCAATTTTTAATGATTTTTACTTTTTTGAAATCCACGTAACAAGATCTACCTATTTCTACCACTAATTTGAAGAGATGTCAAAGTTTAAATTTTTACTCATGTTGAATATTTGTGTATTTTGGTGTTTGATGGTAGAAAATGAATGTTAGTTTTTTGTTAAACAACTTTCGCTAAGTGATTTTTGACGAAAATGCCTAAAATGACTAGTTTGTAAAAGTTATAAACTATGAGGTAAAAGGGTGTTTTAATGGAAAATGTGAGCTGCTATAAGTATAAAAGAGGTTCGGCTAGGCTTGGGAATCAAAGAAATTGAACACATTTCATTTTACGAGCTTAGTGGCAAAAGTGTAAATATGTGAAACTTTAGGGGCAAAAATGTAATTTTCCATAATATGATTGTTGGGTTACATTGAATAATATGACTAATAAGTGAGCTAAATTTGATATTATAGATAAAGAAAAACGAGATTCGGGCCTAAAACGAGGGAAAATAGATATCTGACAGTTAGATCCTTTTTCACCATTTCTGGTATCAAGGTAAGTTCATATGTAAATAAATGTTATTGAATTGTGTTAATTATGCATTACTATTATGTATTTGATGTAATGGTAGAAATTAAATTAAATGTTTGAAACAAGTAAAAATGCAGAATAGATCAAATTCATTTCATGATAAAATATGAATTGACGGTAAAAGAACATGGTTGGACCATGGCAATATGTGATATGTTATTCCGTGTAAGACCATATTTGGGATATGACATCGGTATGTGATATGTGACTCCGTGTAAGACCATATCTGGGATATGGCATCAATATGTGATATGTGATTCCGTGTAAGGCCATATCTGGAATATGGCATCAGTATATGATATGTGATCTCCATGTAAGACCATATCTGGGATATGGCATCGGTATGTTAGTACATGTAAGAACATGTCTGGGACATGGCGTCGGTACGAGATTTCATGTATGACCATGTCCAGGACATGGCATCAATATGAGTTATCATGTAAGACCATAGCTGGGCTATGGCGTTGGTGTGTGATTACATGTAAGACCATATCTGGGATATGGCATTGTACTATGCATATGTGATCCGGGTGCTGGTATGGTACTTCTTACCAGTGGTTGGGTACTTCGGTATGTGTTGCGGATGCCCAATAGCTTGTGTGAGCAGCATTGAGTAGTTACGTTTTGACCATCAGCTTGTGTGAGCAAACCCGTGGATAGCTCGAGAGTGAGCCTGTATAGGTTATGAAATATGTGGTAGCTTGGCTACACGTGTGGCACTTATGTGTAATATTTTGAATGATTCAACTAGCAAAGTTAAGACGAGAATGAAAGTGAGACCGATTTAAGTGAAACCAATATGTATCAAATCTATGTGAGGATCGAATGAAAGTGAACTAGTGAGCTTATAGTGGAATATGTATATGAAACAAAAAGGATTTGTGTATGAGTATGTTTCATGCCATCATCTATTTATTTGGCTAAATTGAACTGTTATTTAAAGGATACATGAGATTTGAGTCATATTGGTTACAATTTTATGTAAGTATGGCATATTGTGTGCAAAGTACGGTTATTTGATAATATTTTACATTAATATATTAGCTAAAGTAAATGCAATAGATAGTGGATTTAATATATTGGGTGAATGAGGTTATATTGATATTCGATTATGTATGTATAAATGTGGACAAATTGGTACAAAAGTATTCGATCCATATGAACATAGAAATAAATAATCTTGTGAAACTTTGGTTAATTTATGAGTTTGGATTCACGGTATAAAAGTGAAATTAAGTGAGTTTACATCATAGTATTGAAAACACTTAATAAGTATTTCTTCTATTAGTTGTGTTTATTTCATATGAACTTACTAAGCTCTATAGCTTACTTTTTGTTATTTTCCCTATGTTTATAGGATTTCAAAGACTTGCTCGGGTTGGAAGTTGTTGGAGACCTCAACGCACTATCCAGCTATCATAATCGGTATTTAAAGTTGTGATTTTGATCATATGGCATGTATAGGGACTTGGTCTTTTTGTTATATGTCATATATGGTTTAGCGAAATGTCTTGCCCTGTGATGATATTTGATTCATTTTGTATAAGGCCATGAGATGGCTTATAATGATTTTAGGTTGTAAACCTGTTCATATATGCATCCATGTGCCGATGACTTTATGATATGGCCTATGATTATTGATAGTCAAATGATGATATGAAGTCTTATGAATGTACAAGTAGAGATGAAATAATCATGACCATGTTTTGCTTGTGTATGTTTATGTGCTTAATCAGGTCATGTAAGTGCCATTGAAAGTCTGCATGTGAGTGGGCAATTGATGGTGGCAAATGGCTTGGAAAATAGCCTTCAAGTTGTCCACACGAGTAGACACACGAGCATGTGTCTAGGCCATGTGTGACACACAGTTAGCCCCATGGGCGTGTGAATAGGCCACGTGTCCCCTGCACCTTAGTTTTGAGAAACAAAATGCTCAGCATGGAGCACACGGGCAGAGACACGGGCGTGTGCTTAGGCCATGTGAAGTCTGCACCTTAAATGTAAAAATTAAATTTGCCACATAGCCCAACACGCAGGCATGTGACTTGGCTGTGTGACCCTAAATCATTGATGAGGTCATAAATAGAGAGTTACACGAGGTAGGGACATGGGCATGTGTGACCAGAAGGCCTACCCACACGAGCGTGTCCCAAGTCCACACGGGTGTGTGACCCCTGTATAGTGGAAAACTTTCTAAGTTTTTTAAAAGTTTCCAATCTTTTTAATTTAGTCTTGATTCACTTCCAAAGCACGTATTAAGACCTCTAAGTCTTGTATTAGTGACTTTATGACTAAATGTAAATATTTTTAATTTGGTTGAAATTTTATGGCTTGGTTGTGGGTGTTTGCTTATGTTTAAGTCCACTAATGCCTCGTACCCTATTCTGGCAACGGATATGGGTAAGGAGTGTTACATCTTCTCTATATTGATGACTTAATGAACCCTTAATGTGCTGTTTGGTATCCCTTCATCTCCCCTAAACTGAATATCAAAAGACTTGTGCATTCATCTCTTTAATTGGCTCCTTAACTAGCTTTGATTATTTTAAAACTAAATAGATTTGAAGGACACTCTTGGACCATTTGAACAGCCACCTTGATGATCTTTGAAGGCTTGAAAAATGTCCAAACTTGAAGAGCCAATTAGCCATATGAATAGTCACGTATAAGGTAGATAATTAAGCATTAAAGACACTCATAAGAATTAGCACAGTATAAACACTCATTCACAAATTTATTAATGAACATGCAGCTCAAATCACCTTATTTAAAATGAAAATAAACACACTTTAATTGATATAGTAAAAAGTAACAGCTAAATTAAATAACATACATATATAAACAAACTCAAACATATTTGACAACTAAGATGCTTAAATGCATGGTTTAAGATGTAAACTAAATGAACAAATGAGTTACTTAATGCATGTCTTAATTTAATGATACAAACTTTAACTAACATGGGAGTTACATAATGCATGTCATAATTTATGAAGCAAACTTAACTAACATGAGAGTTGCATAATGCATGACTTTATTAAATGTAGAACACATATTAATGATGTTCAAACTATGACATAATTAAAGACACAAACTAAAATAACTAAAGTAACTAAAATAAATAAATCAAAGTCCTTATTTTCCAGCAACCAAATTAACAAACTGAAATTAAAAACTTCATTTTGCACTTGGGCCCCTCGTGCTTGGGTCAATTTCGATGTCGTCGAAATGCATCGAAACATGGTGTGACTGGGATCGCATCCTTCACTCCCTTTTGAAAATGATTTCTCCTCAAATCAGGCCATTTGCTTGCGAAAAATCTTTCAAGATCACAAACCCTTTTGTTCATGAACCAGACAAAGTCGCTTCCTAAAATCTAAAAACCACAAATGGTTTGGAAAGGAAGTAGATTATTTGCATACCCTCCCTCTTTAGGAGGATACCATTTCGGCTTGTCACCTTGACTTGAAAATTTCTTGGCTAGCAAAATGGTTGGGACACGAAGCAAACTAACGTTATAGTCATGCATTACGTGCTCGAATCCATTAAACAATAATATAGAACAACTTCCAGAATCAAGAATTTGATTTTTTTCTTTGCAAACCAACAACATTCATATCTTTTGTTTTTGGAAATAAAGATAAAACTCAGAGCAAATAGAAGGGGTCAACACATTTATTCATAATAAAATTACGATTCTCACCTTTTCTTATCAACAAATTAGGATAACTTGCTACGGTTTTAAACACACGATTTTGATCACTCATTTTAAAAAACAACAAAGACTTTTCTTTCATCAACAACTTATACATATCAATCAAAGAGAATTTAAGCATACACACATTCAAACAACCAAACCTCTTGAAATTCATCTAAAAAGTCATGCTTATACAAGAGGATTTCGCATAAAAATTCAAAGACTTCACGTAACCATCACAATCAAACAGATCAAACTTTTTATGTGAATAATCTTTATTAAACACGTCCAAAGTTTGTATATGTTGATTTAATCTAACATCATCAACAATCTTGCCACCATAATATTCAACATAAGGAAATCTCTTCATACTACTACTTGAAATGAAATCATCATCAACATTCATAGAATGACAGTTATTCAAAATAAAGTAAGGAGATCTTCCAAAAACTAAGTCATCGGCAATTATCTCAATAGCATTCAAATTTGATTGCCGTGATTCAATGGCTAAAGATCCCTTACCTTGCTAACCTCTAAGCACGTGTGAGTTAATTTCACCTTCAACGTTACCTTTCTCAATCAATTGAAACCATCTCTCATCAGGAAGGTGTTGAAACTCACTAAATGGATTTCTAGAACCCTGAAAAGAAGAAATAATACAATGACAACTCACATGATGGTTAGTTAAAACAAGATTCACTTTCTCTTGTTTTGATTCTCCTTTTTCATTCGTTCCTTTTTCTAACTCATTTTCAAATTCTCTTTTTTTAACCACAACACTCGTTTCTTTTACACTCTCGTTTCTTTCTTCAATCTCACTCTCTTTTTCAACTATCTTTTCTCGCTCACATTCTTTCTCGATCTCAATCTCTTTTTTTCTTTCTCTCACTATCTTTTTCTTTTTCAATTTCTTTTTCTCTCATATCTCTTTTTCTTCTATAATAGCCTGATTTAGGGGCTAGCCAGAACAGTGGTCTCAAAATCACTAATTCGAGGTCAGAGAAAATAATTTTAATATTATTATATATGTTATAGTTGATAATATGAGTGTATGAAAATTTTGGTGAAATAAGTTTTGTGATTACTAACTTAATTTTCAAAAAGGACTAAATCGCATGAAAGGTAAAAGTTTTGTTTTGCTAGCTAATTATGTTAAATAGCTAGAGAACCAAAGTATGGGGTTTTTAAAGGGAAATAGACCCTATTTATGTGCATAGCCGGCCATAGAGATAAGGAAATGTGAAAGTTAAAGATGTTGATGGGATTAGGTGGCTAGATAAGTAATAAAATAAGACAAAAAGAAAAAGCTAGTCGTTTCTTTCATTTTACCTTCTTCTCCACTGAAATGTGCAGAAAAAATAAGGTTTTTGGAAGCTTAAAACTCAACCAAACAAAACCTCCTGCAAGTAAGTGATTTTGAAGTCTTTTCTTGATAATTTTTGTACTTTTAAGACCCTTGTAGCATGGGCTATCAAATGAGGGGTCTATTTTGCAAAATGGTTGATAGTTTAGGGATATGCCATGAGAATAGTATTGGTGTTTGCTGAGTTTTTATGGAAGAAAATGAATTTTGGTTGCCAAATAAACAACTTTTGTGAAAGGGTTTTCAAGAAAAACATTTATATTGGACTATTTTGCAAAGTTGTAAAATTGATGATAATTGGGTGAAATAGTAGGAATTAGAAGTTGTTATAAGCTTAGAAAATGTTCGGTTAGGCATGGTTAGTGAGGATATTTGATAAAAATCGATTTACGAGCCTAGGGGAAAATCGTAATTTTGTGAAAGTTAAGGGGCAAAACTGTAAATTTACCAAAGTGTGTTTATGGGCAGCTATTAGTAATTATAAAATTCAACTAAGCATGAATTGTGTTTAATTGCATGAATTGGCACTTTTATGAGACAAGGACTAAATTGTAAGAATGTGAAATATTAGGGGCTAAAGTGTAAATTTTCCCTAATACGAATTTTTAGACTAAATTGTATAAATGGATGACTAATATGTAAAAGTTGTTATTAAATAGATTGGGAAAGACAAGAGTTGGACAGAAGATGAAGAAAAAAATAAAGGATCGAAATTAGTCAACTTAGTTCATTGTTGCAGCAAACGAGGTAAGTTCATATTGTGAATTTATGATGACTAATTATTAAATTCAAGATGAGATGTTATATTATTCAATATGTTGTTATCTGACCATGATATTGTGCAAGCATGAGATCGGATCGAAAGATCAACCAGGAGAAATACTGGGTCAAGTACAGTCGTACTATGACTCGTAATGAATTGATAGAAAAATACCATGGTTGGATCGTGGAATTGCACGAGTGTAGTGTAAGACCATGTCTGGGACATGGCATTAGCCTCGTTATGTGTAAGTGTAAGACCATGTCTGAGACATGGCATCGGCACCAAGATGGCGGAGCTAGTGTAAGACCATGTCTGGGACATGGCATCGACACAGACCAAGGAGAGCTAGTGTAAGACCATGTCTGGGACATGGCCTCAACATGCATAATAGTGTGAATGGGCCCAAAGCCCACTATATGGCCCATGTGGGCCCACATGCCCATGTGGCCCACTAAGCTCAGAAACGACCTTAACCATGTGTGCGACACAGCCGGATCTAATATTTCCAACACATCTGTGAGATTTACCCGTGTGGGGGTATTTCAGTCATTTTACCCTACGGGGGTAATTCGGGCATTTTACCCTGCGGGGTAATTCGATCATTTTACCCTACGGGGGTAATTCGGTCATTTTATCCTATGAGGGTAATTTGGTCATTTTACCCTTTGGAGGTAATTCGGTCATTTTACCCTACAAGGGTAATTTGATCGTTTTACCTTACGGGGGCAATTCGATCATTTTACCCTATGGGGGTAATTCGATCATTCTACAGTCTTACGCCCATGTTTCATGGGCTCGGTTCACCACATGTGCGATCGCATGCTTGTGTGGCATCAATCGCTAGTTTCTTGACTTTTCAACTTTTCAGCTTTTGTCGATTTATAGAAAAATAGTGTGAATACACATCTTTCGGCTTTTTTGCTGATTATCGGTTACAGGGTATTGTTACTCACCTGCTATGATTTGAAACCAACCGTACTCCGATTACTCTTATACCGCAAGTCAACCAAAAACACACCCTTAGTTCTAAGAAAATGCACCAATCAACCTTGATCTCCACCTACTCGGAAGTCAACCTTTTGTTAAAACCCAAAGTTACAATCACTTAACAATTATTTATCCCAACCCACCTTGCAAATAGTACCTTACAAAAACGAACACCAAACACCCACTCGCACTTTCCAATCTACCGACAGAATTGAGTGCCTTATGAAAGCATAAGAAAGCTGATTGAAGGGAATAGAAAACAACCACTGAATGGCTAGTAGTAAATGAAGAAAACAAACTCACCACAAGTCGGCAAAGAGTGAAAAGAAAATAAGAAAGTGAGAGCAGAAAAGATAATCTAGCACAATGACACCCCTGACAATAATTGGCAGTGAAAAGAGGATGTTAGGGGGAAATCTATTTTAATAGAGAGACAAAGAAAGGGGAAAAAATGAGCAACCAAAAAAAATGAGTAACCAAACCCCTCAACTATCTGATCAAATGCCAATGCAGAAACCCCAATAATAGGAGGAGGAGAAGAGATAGAGTATTCGGCCAAATCACAAAAGAGAGTTGTTAAAGCCAAATGAATCGAGAGAGAGGGAGAGAGGAGAAGAAAGAAAACCGATAGACAGAGGATTAAAGAAAAAGTAAAATTGAAGACAACACCAAAGCCGAAAGCCTGAAATCCCTAACAGTATTTGGTATAGCAGCAAAAAGGTAGAAAATTGATAAAACCGAAGTGGAGAAGAAAACCCAAAAAGAGAAAAAGGCGAAAATTAGGAGCTAACACACCCCTACTGAAATTTGAGTTAAAACTAGCTCCCATCTCAGTTCAAACTCCAAACAAGCCTTAAAACTCTCCATGATATCCTCCTTGATTTACTCCTCCAACAACTCCATTCAAATTCCTCAAGACTCATTCAACTTAAAGTCCCAAACCAACTCCAATACTAGTCGGCCCATGTAGCAAAATAAATACCTCTTTGTTCAAGACGTGATTCGAACACAAGACTCCCAGTAGCTGTAAACATGCCATTAACCACCTTTACCAGCAAGCTCCTTGTGTCATACTTCACTCATAAATACCTAAAAGATTTCATGCTAGGGTCATGGTTCCAACTAACAAGAAAATAAAAAAAATCGCAAGAGCCAAGGCTCAAACCTTAAACCCTAGGAGTACTCCACACGTCCTTTACCACTTGACCAACAACTCCTCATTGTCATATTTCAACTAAATTAATTTAAGAAGCCTACTATCTAGAACCAAGGGCCTCATTCACTTAAAAATAAATTTTTTGCTGAAACATAGGTTTGAACTCAGGACTTCTCCGACACTTCCAGAGCACATAACCATTAAAGCAAGCAAATATTTGTGTCACTTTCTTACACAGATAAATACTTATGTGCAATCTCCCCACTGTTCCCATGCTCAAGGCCTAATACTTCTGAGCCCAAATTTTAGGGGTTACAATTAATGTTTAGGTTGTATGCATACATAGGGAAGGTAGCTTTGTAATGTTGCGTAGGATGGTACATGAAAGGGTGGCGAATAGGCTTGGTAGATAGCCTTATTTTTGTCCACACGAGTAGACACACGAGTGTGTGTCTAAGCCGTGTGTGACACACGATCCGCCCCATGGGTGTGTGGCTCGACCGTGTGTCCCCTGCACCTTAAGTTTGCCAAGTCAGTGTTGCATATGGGCCGAGCACATGGGCGTGTGCCTTGGCCGTGTGGCCCTTAAGGGATGATGATGTCAGAAATAGAATGCCAGGGTTGTTGTGTAGGATCGCCCGGTGCCTCCAAGGCGCAGCGGAAAATTAGAATAATAAATTTTACCGGCGATCCATACCATGGATCCATGTGTAAGGAACGAATCGGGGTGATAAAGGTTTCGAAATTACCGAAACTTCAATCTGAGTAGACAGCGACGCCAAGGCAACGGGAATCCTGAAGCACTATCGAACCAAGCCGCAACCTTTAACGATGTCGGCCTCTACGTAGTCCACCCAATTGACAATGAACGGAAATCTCTCAGAAACTATTTTCAGAGAGTATCACTTTTGACGGCTGCTAGGCCTTACTTTTATGGTTTCGGGATTGCCTATGTATATACCCTTTAGGGTTTTTACCCTTGCCATATTTAAAACTTTGTGTTAATTGGTATATATTCATAATGAATATTTATTACCATAAATAATCCGAATCATAATAATCGTTATTAAATAAATATAATAACGTTTAACCGAAAATTATAATTACGTTAATTATAATAAAGATTTCGGTAAACTATATTTATTTAAATTTATATATATATGAACCAAAATCATATATTAGAAAATTATGTTCTTGATTATGTGTACAACATCCTTGTACATATAGTATGTTCAATAATTTGATTGCCGAATTTAATTAATTCTATAATTAATTTAATTCATGCGACAACCAGACACAATACCAACTATGTTTTACTCCGTTCATTTCAATTAAAAGGTGTGACCCTATAGGTTCTTGTAACATTAGCAGTAATATTAGAACTATTCTAATATTACAAACAATGAGTGGCATCTAGCAATGCATCATTGCTACCTAAGTTACAAGAAGTCATGATTCGACATAACCTTTTGTGATTAACTTTTCATGCATTAATCCTTAAGTCCAATATCTTTAGAATAGACACAAGTCATGGAATAGTCACACTTGCATAGTCCATCCTATGTTTCTTGATACCTTGAGTAGACTATGATATACAAATAAGTATGACATCTCATATCAACTTATTTGAGCATGGCCATGCATTTCTAGTCTTACTCAATCAAGTGGCCTGAGATATTACTCCTATTATGTAGGAGGGACTTATCCTATATTGATCAACCATATCCCTCTACATAGATTGTGGTATATCCAACATTAGTCTTAATAGAACAACCAATTACAGTGTTCGTTTGACTATATCAAAATATACAACTCACGATGTTGGAATGATGATGATCTCAAGTATGAGGATCATATACATATTAATCACTATGAGTAATATTGTGACAATTACATAATAATCCAAGAAACATACTCATAGCGGGTCGGTCCAATATGTTGTTCTCTAACACACACATTCATGCATTGATTCTGATACTCGATATCAATGACAACTCTTTATCATCAATCAACTACATGTTAGTCTCAATGCATTATTATTGTCCTAGCCAACAATAATACTTGACTAAGGATCTTTTAAGAATAATCATATTATTCTTAGGACATTATTATAAAACAATTTATTTATGCACACAGAAATGAAACTGAAATAATAATGGCAAAGCCTTATATTAATAAACATGATAAATCAAGTATGTTGTTACAACCATCTCGTGATTGATCTTTGGGCATACTCTTACAATCTCCCACTAGCACTAAGACCAATCACTCATATATCTAATACCAAGTGACTTAGTGTGACGATCATGCTTCTGCTGTGTCAGAGGCTTGGTCAGGGGATCAGCAATATTATCATCTGTAGGTACTCTGCATATCTCTACATCTCCTCTATCGATAATCTCTCGAATAAGATGGTAGCGCCTTAGTATATGTTTGGATCGCTGGTGAGATCTGGGTTCTTTAGCTTGTGCGATGGCTCCATTGTTATCACATCGGAGTTCTATAGCATCTGATATGCTAGGCACAACCCCTAGTTCAGTAATGAACTTTTTTTATCCAAACTGCTTCTTTTGCTGCCTCACTAGCTGCAATATACTCGGCCTCCGTTGTAGAATCGGCTACTGTACTTTGCTTTGAACTCTTCCAGCTCACAGCACCACCGTTAAGGCAAAACACAAAACCTGATTGTGATCGAGAATCATCCTTGTCGGTTTGGAAGCTAGCATCAGTGTAACCTTTTACACTTAATTCTTCCTCACCTCCGTATATTAGGAACGTATCCTTAGTTCTTCTTAAGTACTTAAGGATATTCTTGACTGTGATCCAGTGACTTTCACCGGGATCTACTTGGTACCTGCTCGTCATACTTAAGGCATATGAGACATCTGGACGGGTACATAACATGGCATACATGATAGATCCAATAGCAGAAGCATATGGAATTTTACTCATGCGTTCTCTTTCTTGTGGAGTTGAAGGACACATTTCCTTCGAGAGTGAAATACCATGTCTCATAGGTAGGAATCCTCTTTTAGATTCTTCCATATTGAACCTTTTCAATACTTTGTCTATGTATGTACTTTGGCTTAGACCTAGTAGTCGTCTCGATCTATCTCTATAGATCTTGACTCCTAAGATGTAAGTGGCTTCGCCCAAGTCCTTCATAGAAAAACAACTTCCTAACCAAGTCTTAATAGACTGTAAGGTAGGTATGTCATTTCCCATGATTAGTATGTCATCCACATATAGTACCAAGAATGTGATTATACTCCCACTAACTTTCTTGTAAACACATGGCTCATCTTCATTTTTAATAAAACCAAACTCTTTGATTGCATCATTAAAACGAAGATTCCAACTTCGAGAAGCTTGCTTTAATCCATAAATGGATCTTTGTAACTTACATATCTTTCTAGCATCCTTTGGATTGACAAAACCTTCAGGTTGTGTCATGTACACATCCTCTTCAAGGTTCCCGTTAAGGAAAGCTGTTTTGACATCCATTTGCCAGATTTCATAATCATGAAATGCAGCTATAGCAAGCAAGATCCTGATGGATTTAAACATAGCTACAGGAGAAAAAGTTTCATCATAGTCCACACCATGAATTTGGCGAAAACCTTTAGCGACTAAACGCCCCTTGTATGTTTGTACATTACCATCCATGTCAGTTTTCTTTTTGAAAACCCACTTGCACCCTATAGGTTTTACTCCTTCGGGTGGGTCAACCAAAGTCCATACTTGATTTTCATGCATGGAATCCATCTCAGATCTCATAGCCTCCAGCCATTTCTCAGAGTCTAGGCTCGCCACCGCTTCTTGATAAGTCCTAGGCTCATCTTGATCTAAAAGAAGAATGTCACCATGCATTGTAATGAGAAATCCATATCTCTCAGGTGCACGGCGTTCTCTTAAAGATCTACGTGGTGGTTGTGTTTCTACAGCAGTTACTTGTTCCTCAATTTCTTGTGGAATTTGCTGTTGTTCTATCTCTAGTTCGGTGGTATCTTGTGATTCTCGAATTTCTTCAAGTTCAATCTTTCTCCCACTTCCTTTTCTAGAAATAAATTCTCTTTCTAGGAAGACACCAGTCCGAGCAACAAACACTTTGTTCTCAGTGGGATTAAAGAAATAATATCCTTTGGTTTCTTTTGGATACCCCACAAAATTACACCTTTCAGATTTGGGTTCAAGCTTAGTAGACGTCTGACGTTTAACATAAGCTTCACAACCCCAAATTTTCATAAAAGACATACTGGGACGTTTCCCAGTCCACATCTCATATGGCGTCTTTTGAACCGATTTAGATGGAACACGATTTAGTGTGAAAGCAGCTGTTTCAAGTGCATGTCCCCAAAAGGAAGTCGGTAGATCAGCATGACTCATCATGGACCGAACCATGTCTAACAGAGTTCGATTTCTTCTCTCAGAAACTCCATTCCATTGAGGAGTACCAGGAGGAGTGAGTTGTGAGACAATCCCACATTCCTTCAAAAATCATCAAACTGTAGGCTCAAATACTCTCCACCTCGATCAGATCGAAGTGTCTTGATAGTTTTGCCTAGTTGATTTTGTACTTCATTTTTGAATTCCTTGAACTTTTCAAGGGCATCAGACTTATGGCGCATGAGATAAATATATCCATATCTACTGAAATCATCAGTGAAAGTAATGAAGTAGTGAAATCCACCTCTGGCCTGTGTATTTATTGGTCCACATACATCTGAATGTATTAAGCCCAATAAATCATTAGCTCGTTCACTTTTACCAGTAAAAGGAGATTTAGTCATTTTTCCTAATAAGCAAGATTCACATACTTCAAATTGTTCGAAAACAAATGAATCCAAGAAACCATCTTTATGGAGTTTGGATATACGTTTCTCACTTATGTGGCCCAAACGACAATGCCAAAGGTAAGTTTGATTTGAGTCATTTATTTTAGATCTTTTAGTATTTATGTTGTAAATGGGATTCATTTGATCTAAAATATAGAGGCCATTAATCAATTGTGCCGAACCATAAAAAACATTATTGAGATAAAAGGAACAACAATTATTCTTAATTATTATCTCAAAGCCAATTTTGTCTAAACAAGAAATTGAAATAATGTTTTTAGTCAAACTAGGCACAAAATAACAATCCTCTAAAATTAAACCAAGTCCACTAGGCAAAGATAAAGTATATGTTCCTACAGCTAATGCAGCAACTCTTGCTCCATTTCCAACTCGCAGGTCCACATCTCCTCTAGCCAAAGTCCTACTCCTTTGTAGTCCCTGTACAGAAGTACAAATATGAGAACCACAACCAGTATCTAATACCCAAGAAGTAGTAGTTGATAAATTAATATCAATAACATAAATACCTGAAGCAGACGTTCCGCTTGCTTTGGCTTTCTTGATTTCCTCAAGATAGACAGAGCAGTTCCGCTTCCAATGTCCAGTCACACCACAATGAAAACAGTTTCCTTCCTTAGATACCCCACCTTTAGGTTTCAGTGCAGCCTTTCCCTTTCCAAGATTGGGCTTACCTTTGCCCTTGGGCTTTGTCGGGACTTTGGCCTTTCCCTTGCCCTTATTGTTACGGACCATCAGTACGGGCTTGGGTCCAACCTTTTTCATGTTGCCTTCAGCAGTTCGTAACATACTGAGCAGTTGTGGTAGAGTCTTGTCAATTTCATTCATATTGAAATTGAGAACAAACTGGCTGTAGCTATCCGGCAACGATTGCAGAATAACATCAGTGGCCAACTCTTGGCCCAATGGAAACCCAAGTTTAGACAAGCTTTCAATATAACCAATCATCTTAAGGACATGAGGTCCTACTGGGCTTCCTTCAGCCAGCTTACATTGGAACAAGGCCTTAGAGATATCGAACCTCTCTTGCCTTGCTTGCCCTTGATATAGTTCTTTCAAGTGCTCGATCATATCATAAGCAACCATATCCTCATGTTGTTTTTGAAGATCAGGATTCATAGTGGCAAGCATAAGACATCCGACGTCTACCATATCATCGAGATGCTTCTTATAAGCATCTTTTTCAGCCCTCGAGGCATTAGCAGGTGGTTCATCAGGAAGTGATTTTTCAATGACATATAACTTCCGTTCTTGTTTGAGGACAATCCTCAAGTTACGGAACCAGTCAAGAAAGTTCAAACCATTCAATTTGTCCTTCTCAAGGACCGATCGCAATGAGAGTGTATTAGTGTTTGCAGCCATAATATATCTACAACAATAAAATATGCGTGTGAATAGATTTACCAAGTTTATATTAATCATTAAAAGGACTTTATTAGATGATGTTTCCCACTATTTCAAAATTAATAACCCTCATATATTAATTTCGGAAAGACTTTCTTCAAAGAATTTCTAGTGGGTCAAGGATCCATATTTCACCTTCTCTTAAGTCAGCTTTGGCTTTACTCTCAAGATTATGGTTTATTTAGGTAAGCAACACTTGCTAATTACATCATATGTAACTCCTACAATTTGGTGAACAACTCTTGTTCTAATCATCTTATGATATATCCAAATTACTTGCCTCTAGATTTCTAATCCTATTAGAGTAACCTAGTTAAGTCATTAACCAATTTTTAACCAGCGAATATCACTTGTTTATTCTTCGCGTTTAACCAAGATAAATACTAGTACTTCGCTTTGGCAAAACCTACATAGTATTGATCGAGGCTTTAACGAGGGCATAAATTGGAAGGCCTATATTGACTTAATATTTTAATTGAGGGATTTTATTAAAATGTTACATCTCACCAATTATGGTCTACTTTAGTCCATTTAATCTTTTAATTGATCTCATCAATTAGTGGGGTTTATTATTATTACCAAATTTGCATGCTTTAGACATCCATAGCATCTCATACATGAATAAGTAAAGCAATAAATAAATGCAATAGTTATAGCCCATAAACTATGGTGGTTCAACCCAAGCCAATGGGAGAACTAATAGGGAACCTAAAGGTGTAAGCCGTTTCATACGCTGTCGATCCACACTTGTCAGCCAATCTTCCTTCTCGTCTTGTCCATAGCAATTTTTACAAATTACAAAATTCAGAAACTCGTTTTACATACGAGGGAGTAAGATGAGAAGAGAAATACAAAAGAATAGTAGTAAGGCACGACACGCAGGCCGTATTTATAAAATTACAACCTTTTATCAAATGGGTCAACGGGCTATAACTATGCATTTCAAACACCGTGCATTTCAAAAATAACATGTACCATTCAACGTTTTGTTAAGTGACATATTAAAATATCCTTTCAATCCTTTTATGGCCCATTAAGTTTTATTTATTAAAAAAAAAACATACTGGAAGATGATGGGGATCAAAAGGCGGTGACAGGGAGCGGGCCGAAGGCCCGCGACCGGAACCGCCTGATCCCCATCCCCGGGGGTGCGGGGGCGGAGCCCCCGCGGTATGGACCAGGGGTGCGGGGCAGAGCCCCGCGGTACGAACCGCATGCCCCAGTCAAATGAAACCTCACGATTTGATAACTTTTATCAACAGAATCGTGTTTTCAGGATTTTAATCCTTCAGGTTTCATATCGGAACAGCTCTTGTTCCACTGGCCAGTAAACTCTTACTGGAAATTGAAAAATCACCGCTACATCATAACAAACTTGTTAATGTTTACAGTAATAACATAAAACTGAATAGGCCATAATACCATGATTAACATTTAATCACTTATCGAAAGGAACAATTATCAGATTTCGCTTAAACGATTTAAACAGGGAAAGCAAAATAAAATTAAAACATGTATCTCATACAATTGCATCACCCAAGTATTTAAACCCGAGTTCGTATCACACAAGTGGCTCTGATACCACTGTAGGATCGCCCGGTGCCTCCAAGGCGCAGCGGAAAATTAGAATAATAAATTTTACCGGCGATCCATACCATGGATCCATGTGTAAGGAACGAATCGGGGTGATAAAGGTTTCGAAATTACCGAAACTTCAATCTGAGTAGACAGCGACGCCAAGGCAACGGGAATCCTGAAGCACTATCGAACCAAGCCGCAACCTTTAACGATGTCGGCCTCTACGTAGTCCACCCAATTAACAATGAACGGAAATCTCTCAGAAACTATTTTCAGAGAGTATCACTTTTGACGGCTGCTAGGCCTTACTTTTATGGTTTCGGGATTGCCTATGTATATACCCTTTAGGGTTTTTACCCTTGCCATATTTAAAACTTTGTGTTAATTGGTATATATTCATAATGAATATTTATTACCATAAATAATCCGAATCATAATAATCGTTATTAAATAAATATAATAACGTTTAACCGAAAATTATAATTACGTTAATTATAATAAAGATTTCGGTAAACTATATTTATTTAAATTTATATATATATGAACCAAAATCATATATTAGAAAATTATGTTCTTGATTATGTGTACAACATCCTTGTACATATAGTATGTTCAATAATTTGATTGCCGAATTTAATTAATTCTATAATTAATTTAATTCATGCGACAACCAGACACAATACCAACTATGTTTTACTCCGTTCATTTCAATTAAAAGGTGTGACCCTATAGGTTCTTGTAACATTAGCAGTAATATTAGAACTATTCTAATATTACAAACAATGAGTGGCATCTAGCAATGCATCATTGCTACCTAAGTTACAAGAAGTCATGATTCGACATAACCTTTTGTGATTAACTTTTCATGCATTAATCCTTAAGTCCAATATCTTTAGAATAGACACAAGTCATGGAATAGTCACACTTGCATAGTCCATCCTATGTTTCTTGATACCTTGAGTAGACTATGATATACAAATAAGTATGACATCTCATATCAACTTATTTGAGCATGGCCATGCATTTCTAGTCTTACTCAATCAAGTGGCCTGAGATATTACTCCTATTATGTAGGAGGGACTTATCCTATATTGATCAACCATATCCCTCTACATAGATTGTGGTATATCCAACATTAGTCTTAATAGAACAACCAATTACAGTGTTCGTTTGACTATATCAAAATATACAACTCACGATGTTGGAATGATGATGATCTCAAGTATGAGGATCATATACATATTAATCACTATGAGTAATATTGTGACAATTACATAATAATCCAAGAAACATACTCATAGCGGGTCGGTCCAATATGTTGTTCTCTAACACACACATTCATGCATTGATTCTGATACTCGATATCAATGACAACTCTTTATCATCAATCAACTACATGTTAGTCTCAATGCATTATTATTGTCCTAGCCAACAATAATACTTGACTAAGGATCTTTTAAGAATAATCATATTATTCTTAGGACATTATTATAAAACAATTTATTTATGCACACAGAAATGAAACTGAAATAATAATGGCAAAGCCTTATATTAATAAACATGATAAATCAAGTATGTTGTTACAACCATCTCGTGATTGATCTTTGGGCATACTCTTACATGTTGCACATGGGCCGCGCCACGAGCGTGTCATGGCTATGTGAGAGACACGAGCCAGGTACAGGAGCATACACCAGCCCATTTGAAATCCCCTGTAGGTTGATGATGGAAAATAAATCCACACGGGTAGGGGAAACAGGCGTGTCCCAATATACCTAGGCCATGTGAGTTACACGGGCCACCAACAAGGCCATGTTAGCAATTCACACGGACGTGTGACGAGCCTTTAGGAAATTTTCTCGAAAGCTTCCAAAGCATTCGGATTGGTTTCGAATGTTTTTCCCAAGTTTGGGCCCCATAAACCCATATTAGGACACGTGTGATAAAGTTTGAGAAAGTTTTAAATTGAGACGGATTACAATTGATACGAGATTATGTGTTTACATGTGTTTTAGTTAGGTAATGCCTCGTATCCATTCCGGTCTCGAATATGGGTAAGGGGTGTTACATCTTCTCTCAATTTTGTTCCATATTCACTTATTTTCCTTTATTAACATTTATTGTCTCTCTTTTCTTTTTATTTCTTTTTGTCTCTTTCTTTCATTACAATAAGAACATAACATATAAGAATCATAACGACAAGATTTTTGTTGGAAGGAAGTGCAAGAATCTTCATTTGAGTCACGGTCAACTCTTCGTGAATGTCCTTTTGTGACAAACTACTTTGATGCATAGGACACGCATTCACTTCTTCGTAAGAAATCCTAGGTGGATGAATGCCTTGATGCACTTGAAGAGATGTTTGTACCTTCAAGTTTGTTACCTCTAAAGGCTTCAAACTCGAAGCTTGAGTTATTTCGAATCGAAGTCCTTGTTAAATAGGAATCTCGATAGTGATCTCTTCTCACGTAGTCATTAGATGTTAGACTCCTTGACAATCTTGTTTCCATCCTTTGACTTGGAAAAATTCGCTCTCGATGGTAGTAAGATGGGATGAAATGCTTGCGTATCACAACTTTCATTTCAGACCAAGTTGATAACAGGCACTCTTTGTTTCCTCTCTGACTCATGGTGAATTGATCCCACCAAATCATGACCTAATCAGAGAACTCGTTCGATGCAAGTTTCACCTTTTTCCTCTCCGAGTAGTTGTGGCACTCGAAGACTAATTCAATTTTCCTTTCCTATTTAAAGTATACCTCTGGGTCAAATCTACCTCGAAACGGTGGAATGGCTAACTTTATATTCTTCAAATTGTCATCAACACATTCACGCTCTCTAAAGCCTCAATTTCCATGAACGCATCACATTTCGCTTTGATTAGATGCTTGATATGATGGATTGGACAAACCACAATTGGCAGCAACAGACCTTTTGAAACTTAGAGACATATTATTTAAACTTAACCACAAAACCCTCACATTTCACTCAAAAAAAAAGTAGATGGCACTCCCACTCTTATTCACATTCTTTAATGACTTTTAATCACTCAAATGATCTCACCTCACTCTAGCCTTTTTTCTCTCAATTCACCTCTCCAAGTTATCAATGAACTATTTAGACTTAACAAAAGTTAATATGGAGTCGGTTTGCAAAATTGATGATCGGTTTTGGGCAGGGAATGATGTTAGGACGAAGAGGGCAGGCTAGAAACAAAAATAAAATGGTTGTAGTGTGGCCGAATGGTAGGAAGGTGAATGAAACAATTTGGGCAGTAATTAAATTTTCAAGCTAGCTAGATAGGAACCAGAGGTATGAGGATGCCATAATTAGAAGTGATAAGTTTGATAAACAAGGATGGAAATGACGCCACAAGACTTAGCTTGATAAGTCAGATCAGTCCTAGAGAGAACAAGGAGATTTGAATTCTCACAAGTATCAAATAATTCATAAATTGAGCAAAAGTTGTCTAACCAAAACAATATTTTCTTGCAAACTATTTATAGGCCTTATTATGACAATTCGAATACCTATGTGAGACCTTTTATCTTCAGCAATTAACTAAGGTTATTACAAGTATTAATTTCGTTTTAAACTCATGTAGGGAAGCCAATAGTTATGTCTCTTCACTTGATTCTAGTGTAGATGAAAAGGCATTTCTCTTCTATAATAGCCTGATTTAGGGCCAAGTTAGAACAGTGGTTTCGGGACCACAAATCTGAAGTAGAAAAATTTAATGTGATAAAGTTTTAAGGTTTATAGTATGATTGAATGCATGTGTGAAAATTTTGTTCAGAAATTTTATTGATAGAGGGTCCAATTTCACCAGTAGGACTAAATTGCAACAAATGCAAAATGTGTGTTCTAGAAGCTTTGGGTCCCTAATTGAAATGAAATGGTAAATTAGAGGTCCTTATTTAGTAAATAGACCATTATATCTCATGATGGACAAAAATGGACATGGAAGGGACAAAAATTCAAAGAAAGGTAAAAAGGGCATTTTGGTCATTTGGTTAATAAAAGAATAAAAATGGAAATAAAGTAAAAAAATGTCCATCTTCTTCTCCCATGGTTGAATATCACTAATGAAGACATGGCTAGGGTTTTTCAAGCTTTCAAGCTCGATTGTATTTATGTATTTTGAAGAGATATCAAAGTTTAAATTTTTACCCACGTTGAATATGTATGTATTTTTGGTGTTTGATGGCAGAAAATGCATGTTAGTTGTTTGTTAAACGACTTTTGTTAAGTGATTTTTGGAGAAAATGCCTAAAAGGACTAATTTGTAAAAGTTATAAAATATGTAGTAAAAGTGTGTTTTAATGGAAAATGTGGGTTGCTATAAGTATAAAAGAGGTTCAGCTGTGCTTGGGAATCAAAGAAATTAAATACATTTCATTTTATGAGCCTAGGGGAAAAGTGTAAATATGTGAAATTTTAGGGGCAAAAATATAATTTTTTCACAATATGATTGTTGGGTCGCATTGAATAATATGACTAATAAGTGAGCTAAATTTGATATTATAGATAAAGAAAAACAAGATTCGGGCCTAGAACAAGGGAAAACAGATATTTGACGGTTAGGTCCCTTTCACCATTTCTGGTGTCAACGTAATTTCGTATGTAAATAAACGTTACTGAATTGTGTTAATTATGCATTATTATATATTTGATGTAATGGTAGAGATTAAATGTAACATCCCAATTTAGGGTCTAGTCAGAATAGTGGTTTTGAGACCACAAATCTGGAGTAAAAATAATTATTTTATGACTTTTTGAGGTCTATGACATGTTAGCATGATTGTATGAAAGTTTCATGAAGACATTTTATGAATAAAGTGTCCAATTTGACTTTTGGACTAAATTAAATAAGTTGCAAAATATGAGATTCTAGAAGCTTTAAGTATGAAATAGCTTGGATTATCAATTTGAGGTCTATAGCATGATTGAATTGTTGTGTGAAAATTTCGTTAAGAAATTTTATCTGTAAAGTGTTTAATTTGGTTAGTAAGAGTAGATTGCAATGAGTGCAAAATGTGTGTTCTAAATGATAAGGGATGTAATTGTGATGGGTTTTTAAAGTGGAAGTCCTTATAAGGAAATTAGCCTATTAATAAGTTGGTGGAAGATATTTGTTTGGTAATTTTGAAATTAGTTGGACAAGAAAAGGGTAATTTTGTAATCTAGTTAATCAATGTATAATAAGACAAAATAGCAAATGCTATCATCTTTATTTCTTTCTTCTTCCATCATAATGAAAAACAAAATGCTAGCCATGGGAGCTTGAACATTTGGCCAAGCTTTCATTGTCCATTTAGGTACAATTTTTGCCTCATTTTTAATGATTTCTATGTTTTTGGAGTCGTGGTAACTTGATTTTGTTATTCCGTACCTTCGTTTTCAAAACTGTTGAAGTATGAATTTTTTTCCATTGATGAATAGATGTGTATTTTGATAATTGATGATAGAAAATGCATCCTTGCTGTTAGATAAAAAAATATTTGTAAAGTGATTTTTTGGTAAAAATGATGATTAAGGACTAAATTGAGAAATGTGATAAATTGTGTGGTAAAAGAGTGAATAGGTGAAATATGTGGGTTGTTATAAGCATGAAAAAGATTTGATTAGGCATGGGTAGTAAAGAAATTGAATGAATTTCATTTTATGAGCCTAGGGGCAAAATCATAACTATGTGAAAGTTTAGGGGCAAAATTGTAAATTTTCCAAAGTATGTTTTATGGGCTGCTGGTAATAATTATAAAATTCAGCAAGCATGGATTGTGTTTAATTCCATGAATTTGCACTTTTAGGTGATAGGAACTAAATTGCAAGAATGTGAAACATTAGGGGCAAAAGTGTAGAGTTGCCCTGATGTGAATTTTAGACTAAATGGTATAAATTGATGACTAAATAAGTAAAAGTTGTTATTATTTACATTGGAGGAAACAAGATTTGGACAAAAAATGAGGGAAAACAAAGGATCGGATTAGTCGACTTAGTTCGTTGTTTCAGCAAACGAGGTAAGTTCATATGGTTAGTTCATAGTGATCAGCTATTAAATTAGAAATAATATAATGTATTATTTCATACATTGTTATCGAATCTTGATAATATGAAAATATGGGATTAAATTGAGATATCAATCTCAGGAAAATGTAGGGTCGACCACAATTGGACTAAGACTCGTATGAGACCATGGTTGGACCATGGACATATGAGAGCTAGTATAAGACCATGTCTAGGACATGGCATCGACCTCGATATGTGTGTCAGTGTAAGACAATGTTTGTGACATGGCATCAGCATCGATATGTGAGTGCTAGTGTAAGACCATGTCTAGGACATGGCATCGGCCTCGATGTGTGTCAATGTAGGTGTAACACCCTGAATTTGGGCCTAGAAGAATTGGGCCTTGGGCCTGGGTGCGGGTGTGAGATAGTTCGAAATAAAATTATTGATGTGTTGAATTCTGTTATGGCAGGTTATTATTAATGGGTTAATATGGTATTTTAGTGAACTGCGAAGGATTCATAGTGTGGGGAAAAGTCTTGGGCTAATTTCTGGGATTCCGGGATTTTTGTGATATTTGGTGTAATGTTGAAATTTTGATATATGGATGTGTAATTCGTGTTTGGAGTGTGTTATTGGGCCTATAGAAGGCCCAAGTGTTGGTTAAAAACCCAGAGAATTCTTGGATTTTTGGACTTAAGGAATAGAGGACTTGGAAAAGAGGAGTTGTAAGGAATTATGTGTGTAATAAGACACAAAAAAAGAATGTGGTGTAGTGGCAAAGTAGCGCCACTTAGGGGACAAGGAAGCAAAGGGTCCAAGGTTCAAGTCTTAGCTCTTGCAATTTATTTTGGTTTTTCTTTTAAATAAATCTGGAAGCAAGTAGGTGAGCTTTAAAGTTAAATGTGTTGGACTTATGACACAAAGGAGCTTATGTCCGAGTGGTGATGGCTTGACAGGGTTACTGAGAGGACTTTGGCTTGAATCCTGTTGCACGCAAAGGTTGATTATTTTGCTAACGCTTTAATTTTGGGGGGATTGATGGAGAATCCCACATCGGAAAGCTAACATGAGAGCAGGTGAGGAGCTAGCTTTAAATAGAGCAAACCAGGAGGAGAGTAGGCACAGCCTTCTTGGCTGATCCCTTTCGCTTTATGGCGTGCCCGTTTGGGTTGGGCATCGGCTAAGAGTGTTTGGAGCGCGGATTAACTTCAGTCTCCTATCAGGTGTGTATTTCTCACTGCTCTAGTGGTAGGACGGCTACTTCGGGCTGCGATGGGCCGAAGAGGCCATGTGGGCCCAATGGGCCTGCGGGCCCAATTTGATAAGTTGTTTGATTGTATAGTAAATATTAGGCTAGATTAGGTGAATCTCATATCTGTGGCTAGATTTGGGCTAAAAGGGCCACACGAGCATGTGGGCCCATTTGGGCCGACAATAGGCCCTAGGCCCATTCGCATTGTTATCTCTGTTTAGAAATGCTTTAGTTTACAAAGTTACTAAAATACCCTTGGTTTACAAAATTACAAGAAATATCCCGATTTATAAAATTATCGAATTACCCTTGATTTGTACAATGACAGAAGTACCCTCGATTTGTAAAATGACGAATATACCCATGATTTGTAAAATTACCGTTTTACCCCTAATTTGTAAAATTACTATTTTACCCTTAATTTGTAAAATTACCATTTTACCCCTAATTTGTAAAATTACCATTTTACCCATGATTTGTAAAATTACCATTTTACCCTTAATTTGTAAAATTACTATTTTACCCTTAATTTGTAAAATTATCGTTTTACCCCTAATTTGTAAAATTACCATTTTACCCATGATTTGTAAATTACCGTTTTACCCCTAATTTGTAAAATTACTATTTTACCCCTGATTTGTAAAAATTACTATTTTACCCTCGATTTGCAAATTTATCGAGATACCCCTGTAGGGTAGAATTACCGAGACACCCTATGGGGTAAAATTACCGTTTTGCCCCTAAGGTGTTAAATGACTATTTTGCCCCTCGTAGGTAAATGACTAACTTGTGTGATGATTGGGCTAGTTTGACCGTGGATATAAGTTGGTGATATGAATGACTTGACTGTAATCTATTCTTATTTTTGGGATTTGGAAAAGTTGGAATCCCTCTGTGTTTAGGGAGGCTGTCGAAATAGCGCCTAAGGCTTTAAGAGGCTGTTACCAATTATTTTACTCAGTGCTTGTAAGGGTTAAAGGCTGCTGACTAAGGGCTTGGATCAGTGGAGCGTTCGGATCCAGATTTGGATATCAACTTCAGTAAAGGTAAGGATTTAGGGCCTTGTCCATGGATGCCCGAATATGGTAAGAGTATGTTAAATTTAGTTATCATTGATTCGTGGTCTAATGTTTTAGTAATCGAATGTAGGATTGACTTGGATCGGATATAGTCATCGTTCGTTGCAAGCAGGTGAGCTGTAGATTGTTGGACTTGGAGTTGGGAGGGATTCAGAGTGGCCACATGGACTGGACTGTTGGATTTCTAATTAAGTTACCTATTTGAATTTAGATTGAATTATTTATTTCTGGTTTTGGGTTGTAAAAAGGGCCTCTTTAATTATTTTTATTTTGGGTTTTTATTCTTTACTTATTTAATTTGTTTTAGCTTAAGTATGATATTATTTAAATTATTTCTTAATCGGTTAGCTCTATGGCATGGTTTTATAAAAGTGCTCGTTTTCAAAATATCTCCATAAGTAGAGCAAAGCTTCCGCAAATTAAATGTTTTCGTAAATAAATATTTTAGATGGTTAAAGTGTGGCAATGGTCGTGTGCATGTCTAGGAGTGGATCCAAGAAGAGCTTGGTACTTAAGCAGTCTATTCGACTCACCTCCTCTTTTCTGGAATCCTACCTGGTGCATAGCTTCCATTCACTTTAAGTCATCACAAAGAAGGTTTAATTTTCTGATACTTAAACTGTCTTTCAAACTAACATGTTTTTGCAACTATAAAGGTTTTCAAGCTTTCAAAATTTTCAATTAGATTTTACAAAGTTGTTATGTTTGATTATTAAAATGAAATCACGTTTTGGAACAATAAACAAACACAAAGCTAATTAAGAAGGGTTTTCAACAAAAACACGATTTTTGAAAAACACTTCCATGTGACACACCAGACTTGGCCGTAACGTCTGGGCTGGGTTTGGGGTGTTACATTTAGTAGTATCAGAGCTAAGTTGCAACAACTCGACTGTGGAACGGGTCTAAAAATGGAAGTTTTTAGAGGGTAAAACAAAGATTTCCGAAAGTCGCTTTAAGAATTTGTTTTCGAAATTGTTTATAAGATTTTCTTTCTACAAATAAATAATTTAAAAAAAATTTGGGAAATTTTAAGTTTAAGTCCAAGGAAGGGTATTTTTGGAAAATTTAGATTTTTGGAAATTTCTGTTTAAAAGAGAATTGTTTCAAACTTGTTTTCTCTAAAATTAACATGTTTTGAGAAATTGATTTTAAAAGGCTTGAATCTTTCTGAGTTTTTCTAGAATCTGATAAATTGAGATGTGGCACACTGAATCCCCGGCACCAAGTCTGTAAGTATTTCTGCTTTATATTCTGTAATGTACTAAACTGTACTGTAAATAGACTTGAGACTTTTCTATGATACTGTAGATAGAGTAATTGTAGAGACTGAAACTATAGAGAAACTAAAAGTTTGAGACTGTAGCTATGATATGATCTTGAATAAAATAAAAGCTTTAAAATACTATCTCTGCATAAGACATATGAATAAATAGTAGAAATTTTTGAGAACTCAGTAGTTATTTGATATGTGTACTGGTAATGTAGAGTATTGATATGGATTCTGAGGGTAAGCAAAGTTTGCCAATTTCGGGTAGCAGTAACTCGGAGCCTGGTACTGAGGCACTGGTCGAGCTAGTAAGGAAAGTGGTAGAAGAAGTTTTGGATACCAAAATTAAGGAAATTAGGGAAATGCTTCAAGCAGGGTGCTTGGAGTGTAAGTAGAGGAAGGATCCTAGTTCGCAAAGGACAGAGTCTCGTTCAGTGAAACATGCTAGGGCACGACTAAGACCTCCGGTTTGCAATAACTACAATAGACGTCATGTGGGTGAATGCGATAGGGAGAAAAGAGCGTGCTTTTTATGTGGGTCCCTTGAACATCGAGCTCTTGATTGCAAAGCTTATTCTAGTTAGGAATGTGTGATGTTTGGTTACGAATTGTGTGCGCTAGTGTTAATGTTTATTTCAGTAATTAGATGTTCTGGGTCGTACTAAAATAATTTGGATCAGAGTGCGCAGCAGAAGCATAGTGGTTGGACTTGAGTAATACGGTTAGTTCATAGTTTAAAATTTCGAGGACGAAATTTCTTTAAAGAGGGTAGAGTTGTAACACCCTGAATTTGGGCCTAGAAGAATTGGGCCTTGGGCCTGGGTGCGGGTGTGAGATAGTTCGAAATAAAATTATTGATGTGTTGAATTCTATTATGGAAGGTTATTATTAATGGGTTAATGTGGTATTTTAGTGAACTGCGAAGGATTCATAGTGTGGGGAAAAGTCTTGGGCTAATTTCTGGGATTCCGGGATTTTTGTGATATTTGGTGTAATGTTGAAATTTTGATATATGGATGTGTAATTCGTGTTTGGAGTGTATTATTGGGCCTATAGAAGGCCCAAGTGTTGGTTAAAAACCCAGAGAATTCTTGGATTTTTGGACTTAAGGAATAGAGGACTTGGAAAAGAGGAGTTGTAAGGAATTATGTGTGTAATAAGACACAAAAAAGGAATGTGGTGTAGTGGCAAAGTAGCGCCACTTAGGGGACAAGGAAGCAAAGGGTCCAAGGTTCAAGTCTTGGCTCTTGCAATTTATTTTGGTTTTTCTTTTAAATAAATCTGAAAGCAAGTAGGTGAGCTTTAAAGTTAAATGTGTTGGACTTATGACACAAAGGAGCTTATGTCCGAGTGGTGATGGCTTGACAGGGTTACTGAGAGGACTTTGGCTCGAATCCTGTTGCACGAAAAGGTTGATTATTTTGCCAACGCTTTAATTTTGGGGGGATTGATGGAGAATCCCACATCGGAAAGCTAACATGAGAGCAGGTGAGGAGCTAGCTTTAAATAGAGCAAACCAGGAGGAGAGTAGGCACAGCCTTCTTGGCTGATCCCTTTCGCTTTATGGCGTGCCCGTTTGGGTTGGGCATCGGCTAAGAGTGTTTGGAGCGCAGATTAACTTCAGTCTCCTATCAGGTGTGTATTTCTCACTGCTCTAGTGGTAGGACGGCTACTTCGGGCTGCGATGGGCCGAAGAGGCCATGTGGGCCCAATGGGCCTACGGGCCCAATTTGATAAGTTGTTTGATTGTATAGTAAATATTGGGCTAGATTAGGTGAATCTCATATTTGTGGCTAGATTTGGGCTAAAAGGGCCACACGAGCATGTGGGCCCATTTGGGCCGACAATGGGCCCTAGGCCCATTCGCATTGTTATCTCTGTTTAGAAATGCTTTAGTTTACAAAGTTACTAAAACACCCTTGGTTTACAAAATTACAAGAAATATCCCGATTTATAAAATTATCGAATTACCCTTGATTTGTACAATGACAGAAGTACCCTCGATTTGTAAAATGACGAACATACCCATGATTTGTAAAATTACTGTTTTACCCCTAATTTGTAAAATTACTATTTTACCCTTAATTTGTAAAATTACCGTTTTACCCCTAATTTGTAAAATTACCATTTTACCCATGATTTGTAAAATTACCATTTTACCCCTAATTTGTAAAATTACTATTTTACCCTTAATTTGTAAAATTATCGTTTTACCCCTAATTTGTAAAATTACCATTTTACCCATGATTTGTAAAATTACCGTTTTACCCCTAATTTGTAAAATTACTATTTTACCCCTGATTTGTAAAAATTACTATTTTACCCTCGATTTGCAAATTTACCGAAATACCCCTGTAGGGTAGAATTACCGAGACACCCCTATGGGGTAAAATTACCGTTTTGCCCCCAGGGTGTTAAATGACTGTTTTGCCCATCGTGGGTAAATGACTAACTTGTGTGATGATTGGGCTAGTTTGACCGTGGATATAAGTTGGTGATATGAATGACTTGACTGTGATCTATTCTTATTTTTGGGATTTGGAAAAGTTGGAATCCCTACGTGTTTATAGAGGCTATCGAAATAGCGCCTAAGGCTTTAAGAGGCTGTTACCAATTATTTTACTCTGTGCTTGTAAGGGTTAAAGGCTGCTGACTAAGGGCTTGGATCAGTGGAGCGTTCGGATCCAGATTTGGATATCAACTTCAATAAAGGTAAGGATTTAGGGCCTTGTCCATGGATGCCCGAATATGGTAAGAGTATGTTAAATTTAGTTATCATTGATTCGTGGTCTAATGTTTTAGTAATCGAATGTAGGATTGACTTGGATCGAATATAGTCATCGTTTGTGGCAAGCAGGTGAGCTTTAGATTGCTGGACTTGGAGCTGGGAGGGATTCAGAGTGGCCACATGGACTGGACTGTTGGATTTCTAATTAAGTTACCTATTTGAATTTAGATTGAATTATTTATTTCTGGTTTTGGGTTGTAAAAAGGGCCTCTTTAATTATTTTTATTTTGGGTTTTTATTCTTTACTTATTTAATTTGTTTTAGCTTAAGTATGATATTATTTAAATTATTTCTTAATTGGTTAGCTCTATGGCATGGTTTTATAAAAGTGCTTGTTTTCAAAATATCTCTATAAGTAGAGCAAAGCTTCCGCAAATTAAATGTTTTCGTAAATAAATATTTCAGATGGTTAAAGTGTGGCAATGGTCGTGTGCATGTCTAGGAGTGGATCCAAGAAGAGCTTGGTACTTAAGCAGTCTATTCGACTCACCTCCTCTTTTCTGGAATCCTACCTGGTGCATAGCTTTCATTCACTTTAAGTCATCATAAAGAAGGTTTAATTTTTTGATACTTAAATTGTCTGTCAAACTAACATGTTTTCGCAACTATAAAGGTTTTCAAGCTTTCAAAATTTTCAATTAGATTTTACAAAGTTGTTATGTTTGATTATTAAAATGAAATCACGTTTTGGAACAATAAACAAACACAAAGCTAATTAATAAGGGTTTTCAACAAAAACACGATTTTTGAAAAACAGTTCTATGTGACACACCAGACTTGGCCGTGACGTCTGGGCTAGGTTTGGGGTGTTACAGTAGGACCATGTCTGGGACATGGCATCAACACCGATAGATGAGAACTAGTGTGAGACCATGTCTGGGACATGGCATCAGCACCAATAGATGAGAGCTAGTGTAAGACCATGTTTGGGACATGGCATCAGCCTCGATATGTGTGTTAGTGTAAGACCATGTTTGGGACATGGCATCGGCACCGATATGTAAGTGCTACTGTAAGACCATGTCTGGGACAAGACATCAGCAGCGATATGTGAGTGCTAGTTAAGACCATGCCTGGGACATGGCATCGGCACCGATATGTGAGAGCCAGTGTAAGACCATGTCTGGGACATGGCATTGGTGTGCGACTTCATGTAAGACCATTTCCAGGATATGGCATTGGTATCGTGCATATGTGATTCCTGAGCATTCAATGGTGTTTCGAATGACTCATCAGTAAATCAACAGATAAGGTCAGGCTAAAAATAAAGAGGTAATCGAGCTAAGTGATACAGGTATGTATAAATTCCTTGTGAGTATCGAGTGGGAGTAACTAAAAGACATGTTATAAGTCCACAAGTAAATATGAGTAATGTTACTATTTGACATGCAAGATAGTATTTGGTGCTTATGTAATGACCGTTGAACTAAATGTGAAATATTTCATAGCACTTATGCACAAGTAATTGTAAGTGAATTGACAAGTATGCACTTGATTCGTATGATTATTTAAATGAATAAGCTTTCAAAACTCAAGGTTAGTTCTATAAAGGAGTAGGTGATTATGCAATGAGACTATATGAACTCTTTTATGCTTGTGTAATTACTCGAGATCTGTTTGATAGTTAATATAAGCCTATTAGTCATATGTGCTTACTAAGCTTTACAGCTTACCTTTTTTACTCTCCTATGTTCGTAGGGTATAAGAAGCTTGCTCGGGTTGGAAGGAGTCAAAGATCTCAACACATTATCTCGCTATGGTTTGGTACTCAAAGCCTTGTAATTTTGGTTACATGGCATATATAGGCTAGTTGATTAATTAAGTGTAAAGAGAATTTAATTATTGATGCCTTCAGTATGAAAGTTTTAGGTGTATGCATAAGTATGGGATGAAGCTATGTGATGTGTGGATGACTAATTGTGGTTGTTTGGTTGAGTATTTATGCCCTGTTATGCATTGGTATGTGTTTTATTATGTTTCAGGGTGGCAGAAAGGCTTGGTAGATAGCCTTACATATGTCTGCACGGGTAGACACACGAGCGTATGTCTAGGCCGTGTGTGACACAATGTCGGCCCCATGGGCGTGTATCTCAGTTGCGTGTCCCCTACACCTTAAGTTTGCAAAATTAAATGCCCAGTAGTAACCACACAGGCTAAGACATGACCATGTGTCTCAACTGTGTGAAAGACACAACCTAGCACACGGGCATGTAACTTGGCCTTATGACCCATAAGAATTGATGTCGTCAGAACTAGAATACCCATATTTTTTCACACGGGCTAAGACACAGACGTGTCATGGTTATGGGAGGGACACGGGCATTGGACACGTGTGCTAGGCCATGTGAAAACTCACGTAGGTTCGATTTTAGAATTAAATCCACACGGGCATGGGGCACGGGCATGTCCCTAAATGCCTAGGCCATGTGAGCTTCACAGGCTCTCAACATGGCCATGTTTTGGGATCACACGGGTGTGCTGCCCCTCTACACGTGCGTGTGCCCTATTTTTAATGAAATTTTCTAAGGTTTTCAATAGTGCTCGGTTAAATTCCTCTAGGCTCATGATACAGACTCTAAGATAAAGTTTAAAAAAAGTTTTAAACTGGAACGAATTTTGTTAACTCAAGAATGTATGTTTGTAAGTGTTTTTGTAAGGTAATGCCTCATACCCTGTTTTGGTGTCGAACACAGGTAAAGGGTGTTACATTTAGTGGTATCAGAGCTATGGTTTAGTCGATTCTTGGACTAATCTAGCATGTGAAAGGGTCTAGCTATACATGCAATTTATAAACCATGATAGTGTGATATCTCTCGACTTTAATGAAATTGTTTTGTTGAGACAAAAGTGCTTTCAACCGAGCTATTTTCAAAAATGCTGAGAAAGGTATTAAGATTTTTAAGAATATGTTGTGATGAGTAAGAACTTGGAAAGGTATGAATAAGAGTTCCTGATATGTTCGTGAAAATGCACAAAACAAAATAACTATAAGATGAGAAATATGAGTAAAATGTCATTATTTTAGTTGAACATTGCATTTCGATGCATTATGGTAATTTTATGAGACGTATAAAATGTTACAAATGTTATAAAAAGGTTTAGCCTGGACTGACAGTATTATTATATCACATGTGGTTTAAGGGTATGCTTTACAAATGGGTGCTAAAAAGGGCGCTTTAAATATGAATTGTTTAATTATTGTTTATGAATATGTTCAATGAGATTTGAGGGAGTATAAATTCCTGGATGAACCTTAAGAATAAATTGGATACTAATGACATGATATTAGAGTTATATGTACTTCTGTGTAAGATCATATCTAGGATATGGCATCGGTATGTGGTATTGTGTAAGACTATAGCTAGGCTATTAGTATTGGTATATGATATGATTAAATGTAAGACCATATCTAGGATATGGTGTTGGCATCTTACTAAACATATGAGATTTCTTGGGTGTCCTTTAGTATTCCAAGCAGTTCAACGGGTAATGTAAAGTTATGACGAAAATGTGAAAGACTATGATTATGTTAGAAAGTGGTACAAGTATGTACGCAAAACTCATGAGAAATGAGCTCGAGTTATGATGCATAAGTAGTAATAATGAAAATGAGTAATATATGCCTATGAATGTTTAATGACTTTGTGCAAACTTATAGCAAGTTGGGTGTAAATAATGTAATTATACTACCATGTATTTAATAATTGATATTGTATGAATAAGATGATTGGAAAGTTAGCGTAACGTAAATGTGCGTGTTGATTTGCTTGAAACTCATTGTATGATTGTGATGATATAATGACAATGATTAATGCTAAGTCACGTATGTGTGTATAGTTGAGAGTCAAGATAGAGGCTTTACAACCTCACCCCTTTATCAATGTGGTCTCTTTTTATAATGAAATTTCACGAGGGTTAGATTGATTGAGACCATAAGTGAGAGAATAAAAAGTATGGTAGCGGAATAACTAATGTTGTAACAATAACTGAAAATAGATTGGTAATGAATTCAGTTCTAGAAAGAATGTTGGGGTATTCTAAAGGTCATTCTAGTTTTGGCAATGTCACGGTTTAAAATGAGGTTAATCTCGGCTAATCGACTCACTCAGGTATAAATTTTAAAGTATGTATTTGCTAGAAGTCCTTCCAAATTGATTTCGGTTAGTGATGGGATGAGGTGAAATCAATGATGACAAAATTGAGCAGTGGATAATGTTTGAATTGAACATATAGCTGAATATAGTGGTTATAGTCGGGCAGTTACTATGAATTCTTTTGTGTATTCTAAGAGTTCAACTACTCTTAGTGGAATAAGTGGCCATTTATTTTCAGATGAAACTCTTATCATATGAGAACACTAGCTAGAATTTATGTTAGACGAAACCATTGTTGGTTTGGTTGGACGATAATTGGCATTAATCCATTTTCTTTGGTATTATTCCATAATGATAATAGAAAAGTTGACGGTAAAATGTATGATGTTAATATTCTATTTCCGTTAGTTGTTAATCATCTACATAAGGGAAGATTTTATAACCTGGGGCACAGCTGATTATAGTGCAGATAAATAAACCTTATTTTTAGATATTCTCTAAGACATTATTTATATATATAGTTGAGTTGTTGGCCTTATTATGGCACTATAGTCTTAATCTATGTAATGGTTATGGCTTCAGTGTGATTCAAAACTTCATTAATTTTTTTAATTGAAAAATTATCTTTTGATAGTCGAGATATATTCAGTTGTCTAGTTTGATTTGATCATTTGCTTGAAAGATTATTCGAGTTATTTATGATTGAATTTATCCACAGGGTGGAAAATAATCCTGAAATGTTCTCGGGTAATTAGATGAATAGTTGGAAGGTAGAATTTGTATTCTAGTAGATGCGATACTGAATCATATCTATCGGAACGATTTTATTAAAACAGGTATTTGTAAATCAAAGTCGTTTTAATTGGGGAATCATCACGCTTATGAAGTCTATATGATGAAATACTTATTAATAAAGTGATGAGCAATTGGAGACATTGTTAACTGAAGCATTAGTTCTGATTCAGTTTGAACCAGGTAAAGAGTTTATAATTTTTAGTTTTACGCTAATGAATGGCTCGAAGTGTATTTAATGCAAGTATGTATAGCGATGGCTTATGTCTTTCATGCAGTTAAGACTGCATGAAAAGATTTGTTCGACACGTGAGTTAGAGGTGGTCGACATTGTAATTGTACTGTATGGTTAGCAACAGTAATTATTTGGTGGGTAACGTACACTTTTGATGACCAGAAGGGTTTAAAACATTTGATGTTTCAAATAGATCTAAATTTGAGACTGCAAAGGTAAGACATGGCATAACTTGTGGGATTACGGATTAAGGACTAAATTGAAAAATGTGATAAATTGTGTGGTAAAAGAGTGAATAAGTGAAATATGTGGGCTGCTATAAGCATGAAAAATGTTTCATTAGGCTTGGGTAGTAAAGAAATTGAATGAATTTCACTTTATGAGCCTAGGGGCAAAATCGTAATTATGTGAAAGTTTTGGGGCAAAACTATAAATTTACCAAAGTATGTTTTATGGACAGCTGGTGATAATTATAAAATTCGGCAAGCATGGATTGTGTTTAATTTCATGAATTTGTACTTTTAGGTGATAGGGACTAAATTGCAAGAATGTGAAACATTAAGGGCAAAAGTGTAGAGTTGCCCTGATGTGAATTTTAGGCTAAATGGTATAAATTGATGACTAAATAAGTAAAAGTTGTTATTATTTAGATTGGGGGAAACATGATTTGGACAGAGAATGAGGGAAAACAAAGGATTAGATTAGTCGACTTAGTTCGTTGTTTCAGCAAACAAGGTAAGCTCATATGGTTAGTTCACAGTGATCAATTATTAAATTAGAAATAATACAATGTATTATTTCATACGTTGTTATCGAATCGTGATAATATGAAAATATGGGATTAAATTGAGAGATCAATCTAAGAAAAATGTAGGGTTGAGCGCAATCGGACTAGGACTCATGATCAATTGACGGAAAGGACCATGGTTGGACCATGGCAATATGAGAGCTAGTGTAAGACCATGGTTGGGACATGGCATCGGCCTCGATATGTGTGTCAGTGTAAGAACATGTCTGGGACATGGCATTGGCACCGATATGTGAGTGCTAGTGTAAGACCATGTCTGGGACATGGCATCTGCCTCGATGTGTGTCAGTGTAAGACCATGTCTGGGACATGGCATTGACACCGATAAATGAGAGCTAGTGTAAGAACATGTCTGGGACATGGCATCAGCACCGATAGATGAGAGCTAGTGTAAGACTATGTTTGGGACATGGATCAGCCTCGATATGTGTGTCAGTGTAAGACCATGTCTGGGACATGGCATTGGCACCGATATGTGAGTGCTAGTGTAAGACCATGTCTGGGGCATGGCATTGGCACCGATATGTGAGTGCTAGTGTAAGACCATGTCTAGGACATGGCATTGGCACTGATATGTGAGAGCTAGTGTAAGACCATGTATTGGACATGGCATCGGCCTTAATATATGAGCCAGTGTAAGACCATGTTTGGGACATGATATCAGCGTGCGACTTCATGTAAGACCATATCGAAGATATCGCGTTGGTATCATGCATATGTGATTCCTGAGTATTCAATGTTGTTTCGAATGACTCATCAGTAAATCAACAGAGAACGTTAGGCTGAAAGTAAAGAGGTAATCGAGCTAAGTGATACAGGTATGTATAAAATCCATGTGAGTATCGAGTGGGAGTAACTAAAGACATGTTATAAGTCCACAAGTAAGTATGAGTAATGTTACAATTTGACATGCAAGATAGTATTTGATGCTTATGTAATGACTGTTGAATTGAATGTCAAATATTTCATAGCATTTATGCACAAGTAATTGTAAGTGAATTGACAAGTACGCACTTGATTCATATGATTATTGAAATGAATAAGCTTTCAAAAATCAAGGTTAGTTCTACAAGGGAGTAGGTGATTATTCAGTGAGACTATATGAACTCTTTTGTGCTTGTGTAATTACTTGAGACGTATTTGGTAGTTAATATAAGCCTATTAGTCATATGAGCTTACTAAGCTTTATAGCTTACCTTGTTCACTCTCCTATGTTCATAGGGTATAAGAAGCTTGCTCGGGTTGGAAGGAGTCAGAGGTCTCAACACACTATCTCATTATGGTTCAGTACTCAAAGCCTTGTAATTTTGGTTACATGGCATGTATAAGCTAGTTGATTAATTAAGTGTAAAGAGAATTTAATTATTGATGCCTTCAGTATGAAAGTTTTAGGTGTATGCATAAGTTTAGAATGAAGCTCTATGATGTGTGGATGTCTAATTGTGGTTCTTTGGTTGAGTATTTATGACATGTTATGCATTGGTATGTGTTTGATTATGTTTCAGGGTGGCAAAAAGGCTTGGTAGATAGCCTTATATTTGTCCGTATGGGTAGACACACGGATGTATGTCTAGGCCGTGTGTGACACACGGTCGGCTTCATGGGCGTGTAGCTCGGTCGTATGTCACCTGCACTTTAAGGTGGAAAAATTAAATGCCCAATAGTAACCACACGAGTTAAGACACGGCCATGTGTCAGAACCGTGTGAAAGACATGGCCTAGCACATGGGCATGTGCTTGCCCTTGTGACCCATAAGAGTTGATGACGTCAGAAACAAAATACCCAAGATTTTGCACACGGGCTAAGACACGTGCGTGTCGTGGCAGTGTGAGGGACTGGGGCCATGGCCACGAATGTGTGCTAGGCCATTTGAAAACTCTTGTAGGTTTGATTTTAGAATTAAATCCACATGGGCATGGGGCACGGGCGTGTCCCTAAATGCCTAGGCAGTGTGAGCTATACGGGCTCTCAACATGGCCATTTTACGGGATCACACGGGCGTGACGTCCCTCCACATGGGCGTGTGCCCTGTTTTTAATGAAATTTTCTAAGGTTTTTGATGGTGCTTGGTTAAATGTCGAATTGCCTCTAAAGTGTGCTTTGAGCCTCGTAGGCTCATGATAAGGACTTTAACATAAAGTTTAAAAAAAGTTTTAAACTGGAACAAAATTTGTTGACTTGGGAATGTATGTTTGTAAGTGTTTTAGTAAGGTAACGCCTCATACCTTATTCCGGCGTCGAGCATAGGTAAGGGGTGTTACTTTAAATTAAATTTTTGAAACAAGTAAAAATGCAGAATCGATCAAATTCATTTCATGACGAAATATGAATTGACGGTAAAAGGCCATCGTTGGACCATGGCAATATGTGATATGTTATTCCATGTAAGACCATATCTGGTATATGGCATTGTTATATGATATGTGATTCCGTGTAAGACCATATCTGGGATATCGCATCAGTATGTGATATGTGATCTTCATGTAAGACCATATCTGAGATATGGCATCGGTATGTTAGTACATGTGAGACCATGTCTAGGACATGGCATCGGTATGAGATTTCTCGTAAGACCATGTCCAGGACATGGTATCGATATGAGTTATCATGTAAGACCATAGCTAGGCTATGGTGTCGGTGTGTGATTACATGTAAGACCATATCTGGGATATGGCATTGTACTATGCATATATGATTCGGGTGTTGCTCTGGAACGTCCTACCAGTCGCTGAGTACTTCGGCATGTGTTTCGGATACCCGATAGCTAGTGTGAGCAATACTAAGTAGTTACTTTCCGACCATTAGCTTGTGTGAGCAGACCCGTGGATAGCTTGAGAGTGAGCCTATATGGGTTATGAGATATATGGTAGCTTGGCTACACGTGTGGCACTTATGTGCAAGATTTTGAATGATTCAACGGGCAAAGTCAAGATGAGAATGTAAATGAGATCAATTTAACTGAAACAGGTATGTATCAAATCTATGTGAGGATCGAATGAAAGTGAACTGGTGAGCTTATAGTGGAATATGTATATAAAATGATAAAGATTTGTGTTTGAGTATATTTCATGCCATCATATGTTTATTTGGCTAAATTAAATTGTCATTTGAAGGATACATGAGATTTGAGTCATATTGGTTACAATTTTATGTAAGTATGGCACATTGTGTGCAAAGTACGGTTATTTGATAATATTTTACATGATTATATTGGCTAAAGTAAATGCGGTAGATAGTGGATTGAATATATTGGGTGAATGAGGTTATATTGATATTCGATTATGTATGTATAAATATGGACAAATTGATACAAAAGTATTCGATCTGTAACAGCCCGAAATAGGGCCTAAACGAAAAAGTGGTTTCAAAACCATATGTAACACCCCTTACCCACATTCAATGCCGGGACAGGGTATGAGGCATTACCTTACTAAATTACATTCAACCATTCAACCTTAACTCATTGAAAAGCGTCCCAATTAAGACCTTTTCAAACACTGACTTATGGTCCTTCACAAGGGCCTACAAGGCCTAAAACGTAATATAGAAACAATCCGGGACCATTTCAGGTACTTAAAAAAATTTCATCAAAAACTACTAAAAACAAGGCACACGCCCGTGTGGAGGGGCAACACACCCATGCAACCTCTAGACATGGCCGTGCTTATGGCCCGTGTGATTCACACGGCCTAAGCACCTAGGACACGCTCGTGCCCCTCGTCTTTATGGATTTATTTCTAACTTCGATCCTATAGGGGTTTTCACACGGCCTAGCACATGCTCGTTTGCCCCGACCGTGTCCTTCACACTGCCTTGACACGCCCGTGTTGTGGCTTGTGTGCAAAGACCTAGGTATTCTATTTCTGGCGTCAGTAGACACACGGCCATGGCACACACCCGTGTGCTTAGCCCGTGTGCAACATTGACTTAGGCAACTTAAGGTGCAGGGGACATACTGTCGAGCCACACACCCATGGGGCGGACCGTGTCTTACACATGGCCTAGACACACACCTTTGTGGACAAAACAAGGCTATTTACCAAGCCTATTTGTTACTTGTAACGCCCCAAAAATCCTAAACCTTTATTTTTACGATTTTGGATATGGAATGTATGACTGATTTTCTAGTTAGGTAATTTTTTTTAGTGTGGGAGAGCCTCCATGAAGTTCTAAATCTAAACTTAGAAGTAGGGAAAATTTTAGTTTAAGTACTAAAAGAACTCTGACATCGAGTAGTATGGCTTTTAAATAAATAGGGTATAAATTAGATAGAAATGAACTCGTGGTGTAGTGGCAAAATAGCGCCACTTAAGGAGTTGAAGGTGGCGTCATTAGCGGGTAAGGGGATCCTAGGTTCGAGTGTTGGCACGATAATATTGGGGATTTATTTTTACTCTGTAGATGGCTAATGGTGGCGTTGGATGTGGACTCTGAAGCAGGTGATCAAAGGAGAAATTTGAGGAGGGGATTAAGGAACTTATCATGGTGAAATATTAGGAGGAGATTAAGGGGAAGAGGTGGAGCCGAATAGGTAATTTGGGGAGAGTAATTTCGGCTATAGAAGTGTTATTCTGAATTCTACTGACATTTTCAGCATTCTCTTCAATTAGGTTTCAATTTTCTTTGAGCTGCTAGGTAGCATTTGATTGCTTTTGTGGCTTATTTATTTTTAGAGCCGAATATAGTATCTACCCTTTCGGGTTTAAGCCATTCAAAACACTTTTCTCTTAAATTATTCAAAAGACAAAATCCCTTTTTCTTCCTTTATTGAGTGCCGACTTTTTCTTCTTCTTCTTCCTATTTTGTGTCGATTGCTTCAATTTAGATTCTCAATCCCTCACTCCAACGATTATCGATCCTGCTGTGAGCCAGGTACTCCTTTCTCTTCTTTTCTAACTTCCCTTTTCAAACGGCTCTAGGCCATAGCCGAATTCTTTTTTCTTGGCTAGGCTGAACCCCTCCTTCATTCTTTCTAAGTCGATTTCTATATGGGATTGATATCAGATCTTTGTTCTCCAGATCTCTGCTGAATCTCTCCGTATGTATTTCAGGTTTTACATTTAAGAAATAATCGCGGTTGGTGATTAAGAAATGGCTATTAAGGCTTCACGCACAAGGTAAAGCTCGTGGTAAGATTTCGGTTTTTGTAAAGATATTTGTTAAGCATATGATTAATTGAAGAGCGATATTGATTATAGGTTCGTGGCTAAGGAGATTGTAGCGCGTTTTGTTCTCAGGTGTGTACACACACTTTACACACACAATAGATCGGCAAATCCTGAAATCTCGAAAAGCCGAAATGTCGAAAAGCTAAAGGTTTGGCTACGGTAGTCTTGTGAGTGCGTGAACACTCGTATGAGGGTAATCGATACAATACCAGAGACCCCATGAGCGATCTCATGGACTTGGGTAACATTTTGGCCAACTGGGTTAGGATGGGCTAAATGGGCCAATGGAATCGTAGGCCTAAATAAGAAAAAATTGGTAAATTGGTAATAAGCGACGAGCTGATTAAGTTGATTGTATTGCTTGGAATAGATTTGGGCCTGATGGGCCGTATAAATGTGATTGGGCCTAGTGGGCCATATAAATGTGGTTGGGCCTAATGGGCTATATGAATGCATGTGGACTCGTTAGGGTTATGTCATGGACTTTTGGGATTATTATCTAATAATTGCTTAAGCAAACATAAAACTTAATTAACCAATTAAGTGTAACTATAGACGAGTCATAAGGCTAAAGTGTGGAAATGTGTATATGCATGCCTAGGATTGGATATAGGGAGAGCTTGGTACTTAAGCGGTCATAATGACTCACCTCCTCTTCTCTAGAATCCTACCTGGTGCATAGTATCTGTTCACTTTAGCCAACGGGGACTTGTTGATAGGACAAGGTACGTAATTAGACCCATGGTGTTAAGAAATTACTGAAATACCCCTGTAGGATAGAATTACTAAAATACCCCTGTAAGGCAGAATCACTGAGATACCCTTAACCTACAAAATTATAGAAAACCTTTAGTTGGTAAATTACCAAAATACCCCTATGCGCCATGAGTATGACTTATGCATGCTATATGTTATTTGTTGCATTCATGTGTTATTATATTGCATATGGGCCAGGATTATGATTCTTTGCTGCATCGATTAGTGGTGTCGCCACTGGTGCTGCACTGGGTGTTAAGGATGGGTGGGTCGAGTATCTCCCTATAAGAGTGTTGGTTGGAAAAGGGTGTACAGGTTGGATGGGGTATATATGCATTGAATACATGTGTTTTGATCAGATAATGAAATGGGCTTTGGCCTAGTTAAACGTGATATGTGAAACTTAACATGGGCTCGGGCCTTACCGAGGCTAATGTGGGCTAAGGCCCAAAGGCCACTGTAATTGAGTTAGGCTTAGGCCCAAAACGATTTGTTTATTGTATGCCATATTGTTTGACGAGGGTCGTACACACTGAGTTTTCGAAAACTCACCCCTCTCTTTTATTTTTTTTCTCAGGTGATCCTTAGTAGGCAGTTCGACGGATAGAGGGACTCGGAGGTGGCCAACTCGCAAGATGTTTTGGACTTAGTTTTAATACAATTTTTAGTATTTTAAATTATTTTGATTGGGATTAAATAAGGCCTATCCTCTGGATATTATATGATCGGTATTATGATTTATGCTTTAGAGATAGAACATAGTTCACTTTTAAAAAAAATTAAATTAAGCTTCCGCACCGGAAAAAGGATTTTACGGAGTAATTAATAATTTTTTTTTTAGGGATTAACTTTTTAATTAACGACATTTTAACAAACACAAGTTTTAGTTGGCAACAATTTTTTTTTGAAGGGTTTCCAATGAAAACATGGTTTTCGAAAAACACTTCAATGTGACACGCCAAGTTTGGCCGTAACGTCTAGGCCAGGTTTAGGGTGTTACATCACCCTTTCTCGTACCATCCTACACAACATTACAAACTACCTTCCCAACACATGCATGCATCCTAAACATTCATAATTAATACTTCAATACATCATTCCAATACTTCTTTAACCATACAACATCTTCACATAATTAATAAGTCAAATTCATCGCTAAACATGTTTTGAACACTAAGTCGACAATGGTTAAACTTACTTTACACTTAATACAACAACTAGCCTATGCATGCCATATAACTAAAATTTGCAAAGCTTTAAGTACCAAACCATGATGAGATAGTGTGTTGAGATCTCCATCACCTTTCAACCTGAGTAGACTTCCAAAATCCTACAACATGAGAGAACAAACGGGGTAAGCATTAAAGCTCAGTAAGTTCGTATAATTATTTGATTTATGTTAGCTATCAAATATATTTTGAGTAATTACACAAGCATAAGGAGCTTATATGGTCTCACCGTTCAATCATTTACTCCCTTATATGGTTTACCTTGACTTTTGAAAACTTATTCATTTCCATTATAGTATGAAACGATTTCATACTTATGAAATCACTTACCATTTCTTATACATAACAATATGAAATATTTCACATTCGATTCTTTGATCATTTCATAAGCTAAAAATATTATCTTGCATGTCAAACCCTAACCTCTCTCGTATTTACAATATGGATTTATGTTGAACCTTTAAGTTACTACCACTCGATATTCACATGAATTTCATACATACCTATCTCACTTAATTCGATTACATTTTCACTCTCTTCTTGACGTTGTCTATTGATTCACTTACACATCAGTAACAATACGTTATCTCAGGTTATTTTTTAACAAATTGCATAAATTCATAAATCTTTCGTCTCTTATTTATAAAACAGTATATGAATTCTTAAATGTCTATCTTACCCGCTTAGTCATTCAGAACACCGACGAACGCATCAGGAATTACTTATGTATGGTACCACTGCCACATCCCAGATATGGTCTTATGTGGAGGTCGTCTGTCGATACCATGTCCTAGACATGGTCTTAGACCAACTCACATCTATCCGTGCCGATGCCATGTCTCAGACATGGTCTTACACTAGCTCCTCCATCTTGGTGTCGATGCCATGTCCCAGACATGGTCTTACACTGACACTCATACAATGCCATGGTCCAACCATGGTCTTTTTCCGTCAATTCATCACGAGTCATAGTACGATGGTACTTGACCCGGCGTTTTCTCCTGGTGGATCTTTCGATTCGATCTCATACTTGCACAATATCATGGTTAGATAACAACATGTTAAATAATACAGCATCTCGTCTTGAATTTAATAATTAATCATCGTAAAATCACCATATGAACTTGCCTTATTTGCAGAAACGACGAACTAAGTCGGCTAATCTAATACTTTGTTCTCCCACGTTCTCTGTCCAAATCTTGTTTCCCCCAATCTAAAAATAACCACTTTTACTTATTTAGTCGTCAATTCATACAATTTATTCCAAAATTCACATTACGGCAACTTTACACTTATAACGCCCCAAATTTTGAGCCTAGAAGTATTAGGCCTTGAGTTTTGGATCGGTTAAAATGCGGCTTAAATAATTCAAATGTGTGATTTTAGTGTGTTTGGAGGGTACTATAAAGTCCCGGGTTCAAGTTAGGCCATAGGAAAAATTTTGATTTTTAGCCTTAGTGGAACCCTAATCTCAAGTGGTATGACTCTTAAATAAATCAGGGTAAAATAAGGCACAAAAAAGAGTGTGGTGTAGTGGCAAACTGGCGCCACTTAGGGGACAAGGAAGTGACTCCATAAAGGAAGCAAGGGGGTCCAAGGTTCAAGTCTTTGCTCTTGCAATTTATTTTGGTTTTTCTTTTAAATAAATCTGGAAGCGAGTAGGCGAGCTTTAAAGTTAAATGTGTTGGACTTATGACACAAAGGATCTTGTGTCCTAGTGGTGGTGGCGTGACATGGTTATTGAGAGGACTATGGTTCAAATCCCTTTGCACGCAAAGGTTGATTATTTTGCTAATGCTCTAGTTTTGGGGGATTGATATAGAATCCCACATCGTGTAGCTAACATGAGAATAGGTGAGGAGCTGGCTTTAAATAGAGCAAACCATGAGGAGAGTAGGCATACCTTTCTTGGCTTATCCCTTTTGCTTTGTGGCGTGTTCGTTGGGTTAGGCATTGGATCATTCGTTGATCTATATGCCGTTGGGTCACAATGGTGGTGACCGAAGTTGATCAACACACTCCTTGGGAGTCAAGGGTGCGATTATTGTAGGCTTCTGGGCATAGCAATGTTCGGAGCGTAGATAAACTTCAGATTCCTATCAGATGTGTACTTCTAACCCTTGTTTGATAAGTTGGAATGGGCCAAATGGGCCCGACGGGCCCGTGGGCCCAGATAAGTAAAAATTGGTAGATTGGTAATAAATGACGAGCTGATTAAGTAGGTTGTATGGCTTGGAATAGATTTGGGCTTGAGGGGCCGTATAAATGTGAATGGGCCTGATGGGCCATATAAATGTGATTGGGCCTGATGGGCTATAAGAATGTATGTGGACTCGTTAGGGTTTTGTAATGGACTTTTAGGTATATAAATGTATGTGGACTCGTTAGGGTTTTGTAATGTATGTGGATAAGTCATAGGGTTGAAGTGTGGCAATGGATATATGTATGTCTAGGATTGGATCTAGGGAGAGCTTGGTACTTAAGCAGTCTTAATGACTGACCTCCTCTTATTTGGAATCTTACCTGGTGCATAGTATCTGTTTACTTTAGCCAACGAGGACTTATTGACGGACCAAGGTGCGTAATTAGACCCATAGTGTTAAGAAATTAAAAAAAATACCCTTGATTTGCAAAATTACCAAATTACCCTCGATTTGTAAAATTACAGAAATACCCCTTGATTTGTAAAATTACCGAAATACCCTCAATTTGCAAAATTACCAAAAGACCCTTGGTTTACAAAATTACAGACATACCCTTACTTTGCGAAATTACCAAAATACCCTTAATTTGTGAAATTACCAAAATACCCTCGAATTACAAAATTACAGAAATACCCCCGAATTGCAAAATTACTGAAATACCCTTGTAGTGTAAGATTACCAAAATACCCCTGTAGGGTAAAATTACTAAAATACCCCTGTAAGGTAGAATTACCGAAATACCCCTGTAGGTTAGAATTACGATTATGCCCTCGAGGGTAGGTAACTGTTTTGAAATTGTTTTAAGTTATGAATGTGACTGTCTTTTGTAAGCATGCTATGTGATATACATATTAATGTATGGGCCCACCTTGGGCTATGTAACGAGGTTTTAAGCCCAGTAAATTTGTAACTTTCATAATAGTAACTTAAATGCTCCGGTTAAATATGAAATTGTTAATGGGCTAGAATGCGTACCTAGGCCCACGATGAGATGATGATTGATATGCCTAAGGGAAAAATGACTAAAATGCCCCTGTGTGATATATGTACGATTTGTATGTCATATGTGTATTATGATGCATTCATGAGATTATATGTTGCATATGGGTTGGGTTATTATTGAAGGAAGTGTATATGAGGGTCGCACGGTCGCTTGGCGACTGTGGATCCAACGAAGGCTTTTAAGCCACGAGCAGCTCTGCTGCAACGATGAGTAGTGCCACAACTGGTGCTACAATGAAGGCTTTTAAGCCACGAGCAGCTCTGCTGCAACGATGAGTGGTGTCCCAACCAGTGTCACAACGGGTGTATAAGGATGGGTGGGTCAAGTATCTCCCCACAGGAGTGTAGGGTTGGAAGAGGGTATACAGGGTTGGTTATGGGTAATTGCACATTTCATAATCATACTGGTTTTGTGATATGGGATCAAGCCCAACTGAGGCCACTATGGGCTAAGGCCCAAAGGTCACCGATATTGAATAGGGCTTAGGCCCACCTGATTTTGTTAAAGGGCTCCAGCCCAGATTGATTCTATTTCTGTTTCTGTTTACTGACTGTTACTTTAATAAGGGGATTACACATTGAGTTTTTGCAAACTTACCCCATTTATTAACCTTTCAAGTAATTCCCAGCCTTAGACGGATCAAAGCTGCGAGGGACTCGGAGAAGGCTACACACTACTTATGATTTCTGTTTTGGATTATTTACCCTCAAGTACTTTATTTTGGGTTTGGTTTGTAATAAAGCCTTTTATAATTTCTGGATTACAAATTTGGGATTTTACTTGTGGCTTTATAATTGCTAGAGGTGGAAATGGGTTTTTCCAAAACAACAACTGATTTAAATTAAGCTTCTGCAACGATTAAGATTTTATAGGTAATAACGTCTAAAAAAGGGAATAATCTTTTAAATAAACCATGTTTAGAATTAATCAAATGCAAACTAAAGTTTTACACAAATTTTTAAACAAGAAGGGTTTTCAATGAAAACACGATTTTCAAAAAACACTTCAATGTGACACGCCAGATTCGGCCATAACGTTTGGGCCAGGTTTGGGGTGTTACAACAATTTTGCCCCTAGTGCTTCACATTCTTGTAATTTAGTCCCTATCTTAGAAAAGTACAAATTCATGAAATTAAACACAACCCAAGCTTAACCAAATTTCACAACCACCACTAGCTGCCCATAAAACATACTTTGGCAATTTTACAGTTTTGCCCCTAAACTTTCACAAAATTATGATTTTCCTCAAGGCTCGAAAATCGATTTTTATTGAATTTCATTACTAACCAAGCCTAGGTACATGTTTTCTAAGCTTATATTAACTCTGAATTCTCATTATTTCATACAATTTCAACCTATTTTTCAATCTTTGCATATTAGTCCATTTTAGGTGTTTTTCATGAAAATCCTTTCACAAAAGTTGTTTATTAAATTCCAGCAATCAACACACTTGCTTTCATGGCAAAACCTTAGACCTTTAAACATTTTGCAAAATAGTCCCCCCATTAGATAGCTCATGCTACAAGGGTCCCAAAAGTACAAAAATCATTAAGAAAAACCATCAAAATTACTTACTTGTAGGGGCTAGAAGTTGCTAAAAATTTTCAAGCTTCCATGGCCATTCTCTTGTGCAAAAATTAGTAGCGAAGACAGAGAAATGAAAAGATGAAAGCTTTTCCATTATTTTATGACTATTTTATCCTTTAAATCACCACTTTACCTAATTCCTTTGACTTTTTCATCCCATTGTCTTCCTTGGCCAAGCATCATGTTCCTAAAGGCCTATTTGCCCATTCAAGGCCTCCAATTTAAGGTTCCCAAACAATTTAACACCCATAGCTATTAAAACAAAGCTTTTGCACTTTATGCGATTTAGTCCCTTTTCGCAATTAAGCTCACAATTGCTAAAATTTATTCATTAAAATTTTCATGCACCTATACTTTCATGCTATATCACTTAAAATAATATTATAAAAAATAACTTCTTCACCTTAAATTTGTGATTTCGAAACTACTGTTTCGACTAGCCCCTAAATAAGGCTGTTACAATTCCTCCCCCTTAAGGATTTTCATCCCCGAAAATCTTACCGGGGTATAGTTTTGTGATTTTCTTTTCTTTTTGCCTTGTCAAATTCTCCCCCAACCTTGGATTTTCCATTCTTGGTCTCACGAGTTAAGATTCTGATCTGTTCTTGCTTTTCATCAAATTCAGCTAATCTTCAACGTTTCTTTATAACTAAGTCAAGAAATTCCATCTCCACTATAATACTTCCACACACATGCTCATTTTACCAACTAAAATTCAATGCTTTTACGCATTCAGTTCGTATACATATTTTGTCGATCTAAAACTATTTTTTTAACTGGTATAAATTACTTTCACTTTCTGTTCAAATTCTTTGATGAAATGAATCCCATCGACCTTTTTCGTGAAGCTCGATCAGGTGACAAATGGGTTCGATAACTGCTATCATACGCGTTTCATACAATGTTGTCTTGGTGTATGACTTAAAGATTGTAATTGCATACAACTCATCTATGGTAATTGCTTTTCTCACTCGCTTTCAATCATTACCTCAAGAATCTAAAATTCCTCTTTTAGTTTAATTATATGAAATACTAGAGTTTATTTCGCCGAGTGATCTAAAAGTCTCCGACATAAATAGTTTGATCGATCTATCAAAAGAGTGATCTACGAGTATTGAGATTAAATGTGCACACAGCTTCGCATGATCAACAATGATTCAGACTGGCATAATCTTGCAGGTACTTAATAATAAATTTTATCTTGCTCATTGTTCAAACATTTAGACACATAGTTAAAAATACTACGTCCCATACTCATTCGCTGCGACAATTATCAACGAACTTTCATACATCTTAACACTCCCCGAATGAACCAATAATTGCCCAATACTTTCAGGGTTCCCTAATTCACGAACACATTTCTAAGCTTCGCAACTTGTTGGATACACGTCAATTAATTTTTAATTCAGCTAACGACTATCTATCATTCAATCAAAATTATCGTATAATCATCACTTGCAACTCTCACATAGGTTTTCTATTCAGAACCTCCGTGACAGTGGTCATTACCTCTTGGTTATAATCAATCATTGCCTCAATAGCCTTTGACAGTTCAAGCCACCTTAGCAATTTTAATTTTTGATCTCTTCGAATCATCAAGTGTTTTAAACTCTTGTGGTCATCAGAAGATTACGTTACTCACCAAATAATTACTATCGCTAATCACACAGTATAATTACACTGTCGATCACCTCTAATTCACATGTCAAACACATCTTTTCATGCAGTCTTTACTGTAGGAAAGATATGAGTCATCACTAGACATACTTGCACTAAGTATACTTCAAGTCATTCATTAGCGTAAAATTGAAAATTATAGACTTCTTACTCGGTTTAAACTAAACCAGAACTGATGCTTCAATTAACAATGTCTCCAATTACTCATTACTTTATTTACAAGTATTTCATCACATAGACTTCATAAGCACGATAATTCCCCAATTAAAACAACTTTGTCTTACAAAAGCATGTTTCAGTAAGACCGTTTTGATAGATATGACTTAGTACCGCGTCTACTAGAATGTGAATTCTGCATTTCGACTATTCGTCTAAGTACCCAAGAATATCTCAAGTTTATTTTCCAACCTGTGGATACACTCAATCACTATTATCTCAAATAGTTTTTCAAGCAATGATCAAATCAAACTAAGAGACTAAATCAATCTTGACTATCAGACAATGTCTTCTCAATTAATAATCAATGAGGTTTTAAACCCACTGGAGTCATAACTATTACATAGATTAAGACTTTAGTGTCATAATAAAGCCAACACTTCAACTTTATATATATACTTAATGTCTCAGAGAATATCCAGAAATAAAGTATTATTTATCATCCCAACACACCACATTATAATAAATTATGTTCAATGATTTGCACATAGTCATTCATATTAGTAATTATAAGGTGGTTTCGCACATGGTCCGCCATTATCAATAATCCTCGGTGGTTTCTTACATAGCCTACCTTTATCAATATCTTACGATGGTATCGCACTTAACCCATCAATATTAATTACCAACAAGGTAATTCGCACTTAGCTCATCAATTTCAACTATTACCCGATGGTTTGCACATGGCCCACTAATATTAAACTTTCCACAAAATTTATTCGTATCCACACTTTTCATAATTTTATATAATGACAATAATAATCATTCACATTTCATATAGAACATCCACATGTAAAATCATCAATCAAAAGGATGTATTATTTACATATAAACTTAATATATGTTTGCATGAAAATCATCTGACGATCATAGGCATATCTTACTCATTTTCATTCTTACTACTCATGCGTCATAAATCGGGCTCATTTCTCATGAGCTTCGCATACATACTTGTACCACTTCCTAGCATAATCATAGTCTTTTGCACTTTCGTCATATCTTTACATTTCCTGTTGAATTATTTGGTCTCCCATTGGTGGACATATTCAACATGATTCTCATGCGCCTTCCTCATAAGGAAACACTGGTAAGAGAATGAGGTCGTAAGACCTCTACTTGATTCTCATAAATACACGCATATGACTTAGTATTCAAAAGTATAAATTTATAACCATGAATGGTTTAGTATTCAAAAGTATAAATTTATAACCATGAATGGTTTACGTCCCCGTATTTATATTTACTCACTTTCCACCTTATCCACATTCACACACATCATAAACACTTCTCACAAATACATGGACTTATAGTCTTGCACTTATCACCACGTTGCCACATAAAATTTCACTTAGTAATTTTTTCCCGACGAACACTTCGTAATGGTAACCAATACCTAGTGGTTTCAGCACATAGCTCCTCCTTATTAAATCAAAGCATTATAGTCAGGGTAACAGCACATAGATCCACGATATCAAATCAATGTAGTATGATCGTGGTAGCAGCACAAAGCTCCACAATATCAAATCAATGCATTATAGACATAGTTACAGGACATAGCTCTACGCCACTGTATCAATGCCTATATGAGTGGTCTCAACATATAGCTCCACTCTTTTATACAATTTCACTTGGTTAGTTTTCCCGTTGAACACTTTAGGATAATTAAGGATACTTAGTGGTTTCGCACACAGCCCACTATTGGTAATAGATGCTCGGTATATCGCATACAGCCTACCTGTAATAACAACTTTAAGATGGTATCGTGCATAGCCCACCATAGATAATATGTGCTCGGTGGTATAGCACACAGCCCACTGGCATTAACGATTTTAAGGTGGTATCATACACAGCCCACCTATTATCATAATTCCTTCTTTTTCTGAAGGTTCACCCAGGAATTTCTCACTTTTCATCATTTTATCAATTTCATCATAATCGATCAAAATTCACATTTCACACCAATAAGTCATTCAATTTCTAACCACATCTCATATAATAGAATAAAATGTTATAACATAAAAAAAAAAGATGTTTTGTTTACATGCCAACTTACTATCACTTGTCAAATTAAAGAACATCTTACCGGTTTGAGTATGCTGCTTACTTGACACCATAGTCTAACTATGGTCTTACTCATATCATAATGACATAGTTCATTGAATTGAAATGCTCAACTAAAATAATGACATTTTACCCTCATTTCTCATCTCATAGGTATTTCTTTTTGTGCATTATCACATATATATATATTAGGAACTCTGATTCATACCTTCTTGCATTTTTGGAATTAACTCGGTTGGAAGTACCTTTATCTCAACAAAATAATTCTATTAAGGTCAGGAGATATTATACTATCATGGTCAATATATGGCATGCATAGCTAGATTTAAACATATGCTAGGTTAGTCCTAGAATTGACTAAACCATACTCTGATACCACTAAATGTAACACCCTTTACCCACATCCAATGCTGGGACAGGGTATGAGGCATTACCTTACTAAATCATATTCAACCATTCAACCTTAACTCATTGAAATGCATCCCAATTAAAAGCTTTTCAAACACTCACTTACGGTCCTTCACAAGGGCCTACGAGGCCAAAAATGTAGTTGAGAAACAATCCAAGACCATTCCGGGTACCTAAGAAAATTTCGTCAAAAACTACTAAAAATAGGGCACACGCCCGTGTGGAAAGGCAACACACCCGTGTAGCCTCTAGACGTGGCCATGCTTATGGCTCGTGAGATTCACACGGCCTAACCTCCAAGGGACATGCTCGTGCCCCTCGTCTGTGTGGATTTATTTCTAACTTCGATCCTACAAGGGTTTTCACACGGCCTAGCACACGCCCGTGTACCCTGACCGTGTCCTTCATATGACCTTGACACACCCGTGTCGTGGCCCATGTGCAAAGACCTAGGTATTCTGTTTCTAACATCAATAGACACACAGCCATGGCACACGCACGTGTGCTCAGCCCGTGTACAACAATGACTTAGGCAACTTAAGGTGCAGGGGACACACGGTTGAGCCACACAGCCGTAGGGCGGACTGTGTCTCACACAAGGCCTAGAAACACACCCGTGTGTTTACCCATGTGGACAAAACAAGGTTATTTACCAAGCCTATTTGTCACCCTTTCTCGTGTCATCCTACACAACATTTACAAACTACCTTCCCAACACATGCATACATCCTAAACATTCATTATCAATACTTCAATACATCATTCCAATACTTCTTTAACCATACAACATCTTCACATAATTAATAAGTCGAATTCATAGCTAAACATTCAGTGAACACTAAGGCGACCATGGTTAAACTTACTTTACACTTAATACGAAAACTAGCCTATACATGCCATATAACTAAAATTTGCAAAGCTTCAACTACCAAACCATGACGACATAGTGTGTTGAGATCTCCATCACCTTCCAACCCGAGCAAACTTCCAAAATCCTACAACATAAGAGAACAAACGGGGTAAGCATTAAAGCTCAGTAAGTTCGTATGATTATTTGATTTATGTTAGTTGTCAAATACATTTTGAGTAATTACACAAGCATAAGGAGCTTATATGGTCTCACCGTTCAATCATTTACTCCCTTATAGGGTTTACCATGACTTTTGAAAACTTATTCATTTCAATGATCATATAAAATGATTTCATACTTATGAAATCACTTACCATTTCTTATACATAACAATATGAAATATTTCAAATTCGATTCTTTGATCATTTCATAAGCTGAAAATATTATCTTGCATGTCAAACCTTGACCTCTCTTGTATTTACAATAAGGATTTATTTTACACCTTTAAGTTACTACCACTCGATATTCACATGAATTTCATACATACCTATCTCACTTAATTCGATTACATTTTCACTGTCTTCTTGACCTTATCTATTGATTCACCTACACATCAGTAACAATACGCTATCTAAGGTCATTTTTTAACAAATTTCATAAATTCATAAATCTGTCGTATCTCATTTATAAAACCATATATGAAGTCTTCAATGTCTATCTTACCCGCTTAGTCATTCAGAACACCAATGAATGTATTGGGAATTACTTATGTACAGTACCACTGCCACATCCCAGATATGGTCTTACTTGGGGGTCGTCTGTCGATGCCATGTCTCAAACATGGTCTTCCACCGGCTCACATCTATCCGTGCTGATGCCATGTCTCAGACATGGTCTTACACTAGCTCCTCCATCTTGGTGTAGATGCCATGTCCCAGACATGATCTTACACTGATACTTGTACAATGCCATGGTCCAACCATGGTGTTTTTCTGTCAATTCATCACGAGTCATAGTACGATGGTACTTGACCCGGCCTTTTCTTCTGGTGGATCTTTCGATCCGATCTCATACTTGTACAATATCATGGTTAGATAACATGTTAAATAATACAGCATCTCGTCTTGAATTTAATAATTAATCATCATAAATTCACCATATGAACTTACCTTATTCGTAGAAATGAGAAACTAAGTCGGCTAATTCGATACTTTGTTCTCCCGCAGATACTTTGTTCTCCCGCATTCTCTGTCCAAATCTTGTTTCCCTTAATCTAAAAATAACCACTTTTACTTATTTAATCGTCAATTCATACAATTTAGTCCAAAATTCATATTAGGGCAACTTTACACTTTTGCCCCTATGTTTCACATTCTTGTAATTTAGTCCCTATCTCAGAAAAGTACAAATTCATGAAATTAAACACAACCCAAGCTTAACCAAATTTCACAATCATCACTAGCTACCCATAAAACATACTTTGGAAATTCTTACAATTTTGCCCCTCAACTTTCACAAAATTATGATTTTGCCCCAAAGCTCGAAATTTGATTTTTATTGAATTTCATTACTAACGAAGCCTAGCTACATGTTTTCTAAGCTTATATTAACTCCAAATTCTCATTATTTCATACAATTTAAACCTATTTTTAATCTTTGCATATTAGTCCATTTTAGGTGTTTTTCATGAAAATCCTTTCACAAAAGTTGTTTATTAAACAACTAGGATTCATTTTATTCCATAAAATTCCAGCAATCAACACACTTGCTTTCATGGCAAAACCTTAGACCTTTAAACGTTTTGCAAAAACTCCCCCATTAGACAGCTCATGCTACAAGTGTCTCAAAAGTACAAAAATCATTCAGAAAAACCAACAAAATCACTTGTGGGGGCTAGAAGTTTTTGAAAATTTTCAACCTTCCATAGCCATTCTCTTGTGCAAAATCAGTGGGGAAGAAAGAGAAATGAAAAGATGAAAGGTTTTCCATTATTTTATGAATATTTTATCCTTTAAATCACCATCTTACCTAATTCCTTTGACTTTTTGATCTCTTTGTCTCCCTTGGCCGACCATCATGTTCCTAAAGGCCTATTTGCCTATTCAAGGCCTCCAATTTAAGGTTCCCAAAAAATTTAACAGCCATAGCTATTAAAACAAAGCTTTTGCACTTTATGCGATTTAGTCCCTTTTCGCAATTAAGCTCACAATCGCTAAAATTTATTCACTAAAATTTTCATGCACCTATACTTTCATGCTACAACACATAAAATAATGTTATAAAAAAATAATTTCTTGACCTCGGATTTGTGATTTTAGAACTACTGTTACGACTAACCCTTAAATGTGGCTGTTACACCATAAATTTGATATTAAAATATTTATTCTGATTGAGTTTTAATATTTATTTAATGATTGAATGTTTATGTGAAATTTTGGTTGAGAAATTTTATTGATTTGATGTCCAATTTGGGAAGTTGCACTAAATTGAAAAAGGTGAAAAATGTGTGTTCTATTCTATAAAGGTACTTGATTGAAGTTGGTTTTTAAATTAGAAGTCTTTATTTGGTAATTAGACTAATTTTTTGGACAAAAATATCCATGGAAGGGGAAAATTTTTAAAGAAAGGCATGAGGGGCATTTTTGTCATTTAGATAATTAATGAAATAAAAAGGGAAAATAAGTAAAATTTTTGTCCATCTTCTTCCTTCTTTTGCCAAATTTGAAGGGTCACCATAGCTAGGGTTTTTTCATCTTTTCAAGCTCAAAGTAAGTGACTCCTAGCCCCATTTTTAATGCTCTTCGTAATTTTGAGATCCTCGTAGCTTGATTTAGCTATTTCTACCACTAATTTGGGCTAGGGTTTATGCTTAAAATTTTACTCATGAATGACTTACATGTATTTTGATGTCTAGTGGTAGAATATGAAAGTTTGAAGTGTGGTGAACATCTTTTACTAGATGATTTTTGGTTAAATAGCCAAAAAGGACTTGATTCTAAAAGGTGAAATATTATGGGTGTAAAATGCAAAATAGTGGAAAATGTGGGCTTTTATAAGAGGTAATATGGATCGGCTAGGCTTGGTTGTGTGAAAAATGAACACATTTCATTTTGCGAGCCTAGGGACTAAAGTGTAAAAATTAAAAAAGTTAGGTGCTAAATTGCAGAAATTGCCATAGGATGATTTTGGACTAAATTGAGTAATGTGTTTATTAAATGAGTTAAATGTTTCATTATAAATCGAGAGGGACGTGGAATCGACCTTGACCAGGGCAAAAGCAAGGCTTCAGACTAAATTGCAAATTGACACATTTTGTACTGATGTAAAGTTTATATGTAAATGATACCTTCATTTAATGATGTTTTTAATTGTGGATGCTTTATATGAAATGTGATTAACTATCATTGACATTGGATGAAAATCTGAATAGTGAGGATACAGATAAATTTTGTGAAATATTTATAAAGGTGGGCTATGTGCGAAATCATCGGGTAATTGTTGAAATTAATGAGCTAAGTGTGAATCACCTTGTTGAATATTAATATTGATGGGCTAAGTCCGAAACCATCATGAAATATAGATAGAGGTGGACTATGTGCAAAACCACCGTGAATTATTGATATTGGTGGGCTAAGTGCGAAACCACCTTTTTATCCTTAGAATGAATGGCTATGTGCAATTTATTTTGCATGGATTGTTATACAGAAGTGTATGTTGAGAAATTATCTAAATGAATTTATGAGTATTGTTGTGATGAGTAAGTGCAAGGGATGAACGTGGTAATGTATTAGCTTTGTGCGTACTATGTGTTGAGAATGTTGGGTAAGGTGTGAGACGAGTAAGTGAAATCATAAATTTGAATTATTGGTATAGTTGAGCCATGTTTTGAATGCTAAGTGTGTGGTTATGATATTTATTGTTTGCATATAGACTTACTAAGCTTAAAGCTTACTCCCATTTCTTTTCCCTTGCCTTATAGAGTAGCCAAGTCAACTCGGGATATAGAAGACGTTGGAGGATCGCTCACACTATCAACACTCTTTGGTATTTTGAAATTTACATTGAATTATGGCATGTATAGGACTTGGTCATTTTGTATGTGTCATAATTGGTTGGCAAAATGTGTAAGCCTAATTTATTTTGTACTACATTTTGTATAAGGCCATGAGATGTGGCTAATATTATTGTGTTATAAGTCTATGATGAGGCTTTTCATGAATGAGTTGTTTGCCTATGTTGGAATGTATGATGGTAAGAAATTAGTGTGTAGAAATGTGAAGAGTAAATAGTTGTTTACATGCACGATATTTGGCAATGTGTGTGAGGTTAGATTGAACTGTGAATGTGTGGATTGTGGATAATTTGATATGTGTTTATATCATGTTATGTATTGGCAAGATTGGTATAAGTTTGTTTGCGTTTCAGGATGGCAAAAGGCTTGGTAAGTAGCCTTATATTTGTCCACACGGGTAGACACACGGGCATGTGTCTAGGTCATGTGTGACACATGGTTTGCCCTATGGGTGTGTAGTCTGGCCATGTGTCCCCTGCATGCAATTTGTGAAAAACTGAGTACGTCACACGGGCTAGCACACAGGCGTGTGGCTTGGCCGTGTGACCTAAAATACACGCTGACATCATAAACAAAATGTCTAGGTTTTTACACACGAGCAGAGACACGGACGTGTGTCTTGGTCGTGTGAAGGACATGACCTATGACATGGGCGTGTGCTCGGCGGTGTGAAAACCCCTGTAGGTTCGAAATGAAAAATAAAATCCACACGGGCTGGGACATGGGCGTGTGTGACCACATGGCCTACCCACACGGGCGTGTCCCTGTACGACATGGGCGTGTGCCCTGTTTTGCATGAAATTTTCTAAAATTTTCTAAAGTTCTCGGTTTGGTCCTGAACCACCCCCAAAGTACATTTTGGGCCTCATAGGCCAATAATAGGGACAATCGATTTATAAATGAAATTTTTAAATTTGAATGGGAGTTTGTAACTTGGAAACGATTAGTTGTATGTGTTATTGTTTGGTAATGCCTCGTACCCTATTTCAGCGTCAAGTACAGGTAAGGGGTGTTACATGATCCATATGAACATAGAAATGAATAATCTTGTGAAACTTTGGTTAATTTATGAGTTTGGATTCATGGTATAAAGGTGAAATTAAATGAGTTTACATCATAGTAATGAAAACACTTAATAAGTATTTGTTCTATAAGTTGTGTTTCTTTCATATGAACTTACTAAGCTCTATAGCTTACTTTCTGTTATTTTCCCTATGTTTATAGGATTTCGAAGACTTGCTCGAGTTGGAAGTTGTTGGAGGCCTCACCACACTATCCAACTATCATAATCGGTATTTAAAGTTATGATTTTGGTCATATGGCATGCATAGGGACTTGGTCTTTTTGTTATATATCATATTGGTTTAGCCAAATGTGTTGGCTTATGATGATATTTGATTCATTTTGTATAAGGCCATGAGATGTGCCTTATATTGATTTTGGGTTGTAAACCTATTCATATATGCATACATGTGTCGATGCCTTTATGATATGGCCTACGATTATTGATAATCGAATGATAATATGAAGTCTTATAAATGTACAAGTAGAGATGAAAGAACCATGACCATGTTTTACTTGTGTATGTTTAAGTTCTCAATCATGTCATGTAATTGCCATTGAAAGTGTGCATGTGAGTGTGCAATTGAGGGTGGCAAATGGCTTGGAAAATAGCCTTAAAGTTGTCCACACAGGTAGACACACAGGCATGTGTCTAGGCATGTGTGACACACGGTCAGCCCCACGGGCGTGTGAACAGGCCGTGTGTCCTCTACACCTTAGTTTTGAGAAACAGAATGCTCAACATGGAGCACACAGGTAGAGACACGACCGTGTGAAGGACACAGCCATAGGACATGGGCGTGTGCCCAGGCATGTGAAGTCTGCACCTTAAATGTGAAAATTAAATTCGCCACACGACCTAGCACACGGGCGTGTGACTTGGCTGTGTGACCCTAAATTGTTGATGATGTCATAAAACAGAGAGTTACACAGGGTAGGGGCATGGGCGTGTGTGACCACACAGCCTGCCCATACAGGCATGTGACAACTCGATTTTGGCCCTTGAAATAGTGGTTTCAGGACCACAAATTCGATAAGAAAAAATTCATTTTTATTATATTTTTATGGTCTGCGGTTCCACGTAATGATTTTGTTAAGATTTTGTTTGAAAATTTTGACATTTGGGCACTCATTTTAGTCAAAAGGACGAAATTGTAAAAAGTGCAAAAGTTGATTTCTACATGTTAGAGGTGTCCAATTATTATGAACTTTTAAATTGGAGGTCCTTAAATGGTATTTAGACCATTGGTTAAGTTGGTGGACAAAAATAGACATGAAATAGGTGAAATAGGATATTTTTAAGTTAGGGGAATTTTGGTCATTTAGTCATTAAATGAATTAAAAATCAAATTAAAAGCCAATTTTTGCTCATCTTCTACCCCAAGGCCGAAACCTACATGGAGAAGACATAGCTAGGGTTTTTCAAGCTTCCAAGCTCGATTGTAAGTCCGTTTTAGCCCCGTTTTTTATGATTTTTAGGTTTTTGAGATCCTCGTAACCTAATCTACTTATTTCTACCATTATTTTGAGCAAGGGTTCATATTTTAAAATTTATCCATGTGTGACATTTGTGTATTTTAATGTTTTATGATAGAATATGAATGTTTGGAGTGTGATAAACAACTTTTACAAGGTGATTTTTGATGAAATTGCATTAAAGGACTAGTTTGTGAAAAGTTGTGAAATTGTATGTAAGTGTGTGATTTAGTGCAAATTGTGAACTGCTATAGTTATGAAAATGGTTTGGTTAGGCCTAAAATATAAGGAAATTTAATAAAATTATTTTACGAGCATAGGGGTAAAATTGTAATTTTATGAAATTTAGGAGGGCAAAAATGTAATTTTGCCATAATGTGATTTTTAGACTAAATTGAATAATATGAGTATTAAATGAGCTAAATGTGTTATTATAGATCGAGAAGAGTGTGGAATCGACCTTGATCGAGGGAAAGGTAAGGTTTCAGACTAAATTGCAAAATTGACGTATTTTGTATTGAGGTAAGATATATGTAAATAATACATCATTTTTAATTATTTTTATAATATTTTGTTATATTGTATGAGTGAATTTATTATTGAAAGGTTGCTTGATGTAATTGGTAAATTGTGGTTGACAAAATGGGATTAAGCAAGAAAGTCTTGAATAAACCTTCAGAATAAAAGAGTGGAGCTATATGCTGAAACCACTCGGGTATGAGATTGATTTGATATCATGGAGCTTTGTGCCACTAGCACGATTAAAATGCATTGTTCTGATAGTGTGGAGCAATGTGCTATAACCACGTCTATCATGCATGGATTTGATTCAGTGTCGTGGAGCTATGTGCTGTTACCACGACTATACTGCTGTGATTTAATGTTGTGGAGCTATGTGTTGTTACCATGAAGATAATGCGTTGATTAAATAACGTAGATTTAATTGCTATTACCATAACTATAAGGCATCGATTTAACAAGGTGGAGCTAAGTGCTGAAAACACCGGTTATTGGCTACCATTCCGAAGTGTTCATCAGGAGAAACAAATTTTACTAAGTGAAAATTGATGTGAAAATGTGGTAATAAGTACGGGGATAAGAATATATATATTGTGAACCATGTGTTTGATAAATGATCAAACTTCGATAAGTTTGATGTGGGTAAGTGTTGTTTTGAAAATTCATATAAGGAAACTTATGAAAAGGTGAAATTTGAAATAAAACAGTTTGGACTGCAGTAGTGGGGTGACTTTGAAAAATCACCAAAAATGGTGGAAATAGAATTAGAAGTGTTGTAACACTCCAAACCCGGCCCAGACGTTATGGCCAAATCTGGTGTGTCACATGGATGATTCATTCGAAATCAGACACCTTGATAAATAGTTTCTTTTATTTTAAAAGCCTTGTTTAGAAAGTTAGATGTTTTGAGCAAAATCTGTTTAAAACTATTTTTGTAAGTTTGAGGATGTATAAATAAAACTTTATTAGCCGTATTTGTTATATCCCATTATTTGAAGTTATCTCATTATCTGAAAACATTACGCGAGATTTGTTTGAAAACATTCGTTATTAATTTTGAAAACCCAAGTATCCTAATCTACTGGTTTAAAGCAAGTTAACAGTGTAACAAAATAAAAACACCCAAAATGGCCATTACAAAAATAATACCCAAACTGAAATAGAAATAAAGGTAAAAATAAAAACGAGTTCCAGAAGCAGAAGTCATGTGGCCACCCCGGGTCCCTCGCAGCTCCAAATCTTCTATGGTTAGGGGTTACCTACATATGTAAAAATAAAAGGGTGAGTTTCTGAAAACTCAGTGTACAAACTCCCCAACCAATATCACAGATCAGACCAACAAAACAGACTGGGTTAAAGCCCTATTCAGATACAGAGTGGGCCCAAGAGTCGGCCCAACCCATTATAGATATAGAATAGAACAGTATGAAGAACCCAACTCAATCCATCCATCACACCACCTGTACTAGCCCATCACACAATGTGGGGAATAACTCAACCCACCCAGCGCACACACCAATACGCAGCCAAGCTGCTAACAATAGATATCGTGGTAGAGCACTAGATACAAACATGTGGCGAAGCCACTAAACAGATTACGTGGTAGAGCCACTATACAGAACTTCCTCCGATTTTAAAACCCAACCCCATGCAGACTAATAGAACTACATATGACATGCATGCAGATTAACAGATATCGATACAATCATACATATATCAAACAACCTATTTTTAGGGGTATAACGGTCTTTTGGGTAGTTGGGGTAAAATGGTAATTTTACCCTCAAGGGCATTTCAGTCATTTTACTAACCCTCGGTGTCTCAGTACCTTATATGACCTTCTAGCAGGTCTAACATCGCTCTAAGTGACTCAAAAAGTCCACAAGGTCGAATAGTGTATACGGGCCCAAAACCCTTATTAGGACTTGTAGGCCTACACGTTCGTGTGGCCCAATTCGTCCAATTTCACATACAGTGTTGCAAATCATAACATTAACACACCAACTATCACTTACTGCATAATCGTAGGCCCGACGGGCCCATTTCGACCCATCGAGGCCCATAACAACCCAAGTGCACGAGAATAAGCACAACGACCTTCACAGTCTATCGCCCATAGTTTGGGGGTTCAGACCGGCCCACAAGTGTTCGCACGCCCTTCAGAACTGAAATGTCGACATTTCAACTTTTCGACTTTTGTCGATCTACGCTATTAGTGGGTGTAGTTATAGACTTGGATTGATATTGTCGTCAAACTACGCCCTAATTATAGCACCTACAGTTCCCCGTGATTCATTATTAGTCATAACGTGATAAATCTAGATCTAAATATTGAAAATGCCTTAAAAATCCATAGCTACTTACCACACTTCGCTTAAACCAATACTCCTACTTGTTGAACCCTAAAAGAATGAATCGATCCACCGTATAACCCTAGGCAAGAAAAGATTCGAAAGTTGATCCTTAGCACTCAAAGACTAATCATATACAAATGGTGAGTTAACTGATTCCTTACCACTTAACGCACTAGGAGGAAGGAGAACCAACGAACCTACTCCAATACTCACCCTAAGTAGAAAGGTTCTTACCTGCGACTATGTTCGGCTTAAGATCGAACCGCAGAGAGAATACGCCAATCAAATGGAGAAGAAAGCACTTAAGAATCGTTAAGGAAAAAGAATAGTGTTCGGCTATGAACGTATAATCAAAAGTTCATATAGTGAGGAAGAACAGTAGGGTTCAGTCGAATGGTGAAATAACAAGACAAAGAAGAGAAAATGAGAAAGCAAAATTCGGCCAGAAGGAGAAGAAGTAGCGGCAGAGAGAAAGAATATTTGGGGGTTGACTTTTAGAGAAAAGATGGGGAGGATTCGGCAAATAATAGAATAGAAGTAAGAATTAGGTCTGAGAACGGAACGAGATTTGGCTTATGGCTTAATCGATAGAACAGATAGAGGGGGAAGGAGGAACTCAATTTGACTTTTGCAAACCAGAAGAAAAAGAACCACCAAGTCGACAAAAAGAAATATAAAAGAGGGAGAGATGACAAAAGAGAATCGGCACTTGGTGCCTTGACTTTGGTAATTTGAACTAAGAGAAAGAAACCTAAATGGTACCGAAAAACAAAAAATGAAAACACCATCAATCGGCACCTAGAGAAACCAAAGCAAATACAGCCCTCAACACCAAAATCCCGAAACCCAAAGGAAGAATTCAGCACCTATACCCACAAGTTGTCGAAATACCAAATGCTAAAGGCCTAGCCTATTTTGCCTAATCACCCACTCTCCAATTCAGCTACAACCTCCCCCTCATCCAACTCCTTGAAAATCTCCCCTATTTTCTCATTGATTTACTCTATTTTCAATTTGAATTTTTAACCCAAATCTTCAAAACCAATCCATCCTTTATCTCTTACAAAGACCACCACCACCTGGAGAATTTGCATCCAAATGCACCACTTGCCGACCCCAACTAGCAAAATAGGTACAGTTTGCTTGCAAAGGGATTCGATCCTCAGCACTTCCACATGCTAAATCACGCCACCTCTATGCCCCATCTGTGGCATCACTTGCCACTCCAACACTAGGCTTCTTGTGTCATGAACTCCCCAATAATTTCCTTAAGTCCTATGAACTACCATCGATGTCCCCTTCAAGCCCAAAAAGTAAAATTTTACCCAAGGCTTGGCTTCAACCCAGGCCTTCTAAAGGCCTCCCAAACACTCCCAAAACATCAGTTTAATGCCCCCAACACATGAAAATGTCAATTCATGGAAAAATTCAAAAACCCTAAATTTTTAGGGCATTACAAGTTTAGTGTGATAATAAATTAAAGCTTATTGAGTCTATTTTCATATAAAAGAAACAGAGTAAGTAAAGGAATTCTATATTCTAAGATATTTGAATTTTTGTGAGATATGTTTAGGATGATTTCATGATCCCCTATTCTAAGTTGGAAAAATCATTAAAAATTGTGCAAAAATAATTATGAGACATAATTTATATGGTTAGATTCCTTAATGAGTATTTTTCTGAAAAAAAAAAGAAACGAGAACATCTTTTAAATTTTTTACAAAGAGATAATTAAATTTTAGTGAAGAGTGGTTAGAACTATCAAACAGCGAAACAAGGGAGATTTAATAAATAAACTATACTAATTGGCCAAACCAAAAATTCTAAAAATTTTATGATAAAAATACATATGAGTCTAGTTTTTGGGAAAATTAGTTGATCTTAATTTGGAGTTCTGTAGCTCTGTATAAAAATAATTTAGTGACTAGAACTCGAATGGACAGCTTGTTCTGAACTTGAGTAAATGGTGGATCCATGTGTGGTTATAATTGTATAATTGTGAAAGCATATTTTGAAGATCTATAAAAGCCATTAATAGTTTGTTCAGTATCTACATATTTACTTACTAAGCTCTATGCTTACTTTGTTTTCTTTTCCTTGTCTTATTTTATAGTGTAATCAAGTTAGCTTGTGACTTGGGGATTGTCAGAGATTCATCAACACTGTCAACTCTTTTTTTTTTTTTTTTGGTATTTTGAAACAATATTTTGGAACTATGGCATGTTTAGAAGACTTGAATATTTTGTTGTATATTATATTATTAGTGCCTGAAATATTGATCTTTAATATTTGGCATATCACTTTGTAAAGAGTTACCGATGTTGTTTATTATTATTTAAGTTACATGTTTATGATGATGCAATTTATGAAATGCATGATTTGCGTTGATCGAGTGAATGGTGAATAATTGAAAGGTTTTAATTTGGATGTTCATTTTATGTCTTGGTTTAGAACGATTATATGTGTTTTACTCTAGTAATGCCTCGTATCTTGTTCCGGCGTTGAACATGGGTAAGGGGTGTTACATGCGTGTCCCAAGTCCACACGGGCGTGTGACCTCTGTATAGTGGAAAATTTTTTAAGTTTTGTAGAAGTTTCCAATCTTTTCAATTTTGTGACCTCTGTATAGTGGAAAATTTTTTAAGTTTTGTAGAAGTTTCCAATCTTTTCAATTTAGTCCTGATGCACTTTTAAAGCACGTATTAAGACCTCTAAGGCTCGTATTAGGGACTTTATGACTAAATGAAAAAAATTTTAATTTGGTTGAAATTTTATGGCCCAATTGTGGGTGTTTGCTTGTTTTTAAGTCCGGTAATGCCTCATACTCGATTCCAGCGATGGATATGGGTAAGGGGTGTTACATTTAGTGGTATCAGGGTTATGTTTTAGTCGATTCTCAGACTAACCTAGCGTCGTGATTCTAAATATACATGCCATATTACTACCTATGATAGTGTGATGTCTCCCAACTCTAATGAAATTGTCTTGTGGAAACAGAGATGCTTTCCAACCGAGTTGTTTTCAAAAATGCTGAAAGTGATATTAAGATATTTGAAAATGTGATTGTGATGAGTCAAAACTTGGAAAGGTATGATTAATAGTTCATGATATGTATGTGACGATGTGCAAAATGAAATAACCATAAATTGAGAAATGGGTAAAATGTCATTGTTTCGGTCGAACATTTTATTTCAACAAATTATGGCGATTTTATGAAAGGGATAAAATGTTATGAATGTTACAAAAAGGATTTAGCCTAGACTGGCAATTTTGTTATATCATTACAAAAAGGATTTAGCCTAGACTGGCAATTTTGTTATATCATACGTAACACTAGAGTGTGTTTTATGAATATGTGCCAAAAAAAGGGCACTTTTGAATGTGAATAGATGGATTTTTGACATGCATACCTTGAGTATACTACCCAATATCTATCTAAAAACTACGATAGTGCTTTAACAGTCAGGACATATGAATAGTCACCTATAAGGTAGATAATTAAGCATTAAAGACACTCATAAGAATCAGAACACCATAAACACTCATACACAAATTTATTAATGAACATGCAGCTTAAATCACCTTATTTAAAATGAAAATAAACATACTTTAATTTATACATTAAAAGTAACAGCCAAATTAAATAACATACTTATATAAAAAAACTCAAACATATTTAACAACTAAGATGCTTAAATGCATGGTTTAAGATGTAAACTAAATGAATAAATGAGTTACTTAATGCATGACTAATTTAATGATACAAACTTCAACTAACATGGGAGTTACATAATGCATGTCATAATTTATGATGCAAACTTAACTAACATGAGAGTTACATAATGCATGACTTTATTAAATGGAGAACACATATTAATGATGTTCAAACTATGATATAATTACTAATGATGTTCAAACTATGACATAATTAAAGATACAAACTAAAATAACTAAAGTAACTAAAATAAATATATCAAAGTCCTTATTTTCCAACAACAAAATTAACAAACTGAAATTAAAAACTTCATTTTGCACTTGGGCCCCTTGTATTCTGATGTCGTCGAAATGTATCAAAACATGATGCGACCAGGATCACATCAAAATTGTTTTTGTATGGTAAGAATACAAGGTGAGTCATTTGTGATTAAGAAATTACTTGGGTTGAATTGAATTGATTGATATATATGAGGACCAAATTGAATGTTTATGAAAAATGTATATATACTATTCAAATGTGAAATTGAGTATGTAATGTGATGATATAATGTTGTTATATGTAAATTTATATATTTATGATAAAATAAATGTGAAATAAGATGTTTGATGCCAATGAAATACGAAATGGGAACCCTATTAACTGTTCGGGCAAAATCGGATATAGTTGGCATGTCATGGAATAGAAAGAGTTAAAGGTTACTTCAATTATGAGTCAATCAGGCACTGAGTGCCAAATTACTTCAGTTTAATCAATGAGATATTGGGTGTCAAACTTGATTATAGCACTGGGTGCAACTATTTACTTTGGATTTATTCGATGAGGCATTGGGTGCCAAACTGGTGTGTTGGTTGGATCCGTGTATCCGTCCAAGTCCGAGTCTCAGTCGTGTTACTAGGGAAAAAAATGGTAAAAAAAATTAATATAATCAATGAATGGGATATGAAATGGTGGATTAGATTTTGAATATTGAATGATTATGACCAATGAATTCGTGAGATCGAAAATTGATATGGAATGTCATTATAGCTGTTATGCTATTAAATGATTCATGAAATATGATGCCATATCTTAATAGTAGTAAAATGAGTTAGTGAAAGTTAATGACTATGAGAATTGGCATCTTGGACTGGTCTATTGCATATTATCTTTATTTAACTTAAGCATATTTATGACATGTATTATGTTTTAATGTTTGGGTTATAAAAATACCACTAAGTTATAATCAGCAGTGCATAGGTCTGATACTTGAAGAATTTATTGTCGATCCAACATCCAGTGGAAATCCCGAACTCAAGTGTTTGTGAATGGTTCTTTTTTATCTTGGCATGTACCTAGAATGTTTTTATACTTATAATGGTTATTATGTTTTTGGTTGGCATTTTGAATGATATGAATATAAATGTATGTATGTAATGTTAATGATCTTGTTGTTGATGACTTATTAGGTTATTTTGTTTTATGCCTAATGTTCAAATGGATGAAATAATGTCATAGTATGCATTGTGTTTTGATTGATGCTTGGATGTGAATGATAGATGATCTAAATTTAGGTTATATTTAGATATGTTTTGGTAAGTTAAAGCTTAATGTTGGAGATTGATTGAATGGTTAACTGGTGCTTGAGAATTTGAAGATGAATATATCATTTAGTGACTATTAAATTGGTATTTGTATGTTCTTTTGGTTGTGCTTTGTATGATGGAAATTGTTGAGGTGCCTTAAAGGCATATTGATGCATTTGTATATATATTCATTTAGTTAGCTTTGAATTATTGATTGAGGTGCCAATTATGGCTTATTGATTAGGCACTTAGGATGGTGATTATTAATGATGAACTCGGGTTGTTTTGATTGTTTTGGGAATGATTGATTATGGTTTAAAACGGATGACTTGTAGCCTAAGTGAAGCATGTTAGAAAACTTTTTCTGAAAGGCAACTATAGGTATACACGGTCAGACACATGGCTTGGCATACGGTTGTGTGCCCTACACGGTTTGGAGACACGACCACGTAGCTTGTGAATTTTGGTAGTTTTTATTACACACGGTCTCAGAAAGCTACACGGTCTGGCGATACGACCATGTTCTTGAGTTACATGGGCTAAGTTATGCCATACGATCTACTTATATGGTCGTGTGACCCACATTTCATAAGGCATAAGGTTGTTACACGGTTCCCTCAAATGACCATGGAACTCATCCACACAGCCTCAACTCTTTCACATGGTCTCGGGACACAGTCGTGTGTCCCCTATTTCCAATTTTTTCCAACTTTTTTTTTAATTCAAATTAGTCCATGTTCATTCTCAAATTGTTTTTAAGCTTCTATATATTCAATATTTACCTAGAATGGATTGAATAATGCATTTATAGATGCTCATATGTGATTATTTAATATTTATTTGAGAATTATGTGAATAAATTATATGGAATTTTTTGGTATTTGTTCTAGCATCTCATTACGTAGGTCTGACGATTAGGCTAGATAAGGGGTGTTACATTCATAGCCTAAAACATAGGTCGTTCATCCTTGTGATGGATGACTTGATCACTCTTTGCTAGTGATTGACTTTTCATGAAGGAAGATGTAATGGTTACCATGAGATAAAATAAGATCATACTGGTAGAACAGATATTATCTCAAAGAGATCTATGATATCCTATGAGGGTAACACACTTATTATAAGGTCATTTGACAAGCACTAAGTAGATACTTTCGTACTGGTATGTTGTTAGAGAGAGCTCAGTCACGATACTATAGTAGAATCACTTTATGATCAAATTACTTTATAATTAATAACTAAAAAGCCAAAACTTAATTATAAATCATTTGAGCCTCAACTACATATGTCTAACTAGCCCCTTCACTAGCTCGTTGAAACTAGAAATAAATTATGTGTTTAGATTAGAAATGAATGGAATGAATAGAAAAAGTGAATTGGGAACATTCAGGAATGATTATGGTTTCCTCTGAAATGGAAAAATGAAATCATTTGGAAATGATTGTAGGTTTCCAAAAATGGAAATGGAAATGAAAATGAAAACGAAAATTTCAATCCTATATGGATTACTTAAAAAGGATCAGAAGAATGGGTTTATGTTATTAGGCTATTTTGAAGGCCAAAAATGAAAATAAACCATTTGGTCGTAGTGAACATGTTAAGTTGTGAAATATTGAACATATTTTCTCAAAATTGTACGAGGGGCAAAATTGTCAAAATTTTATTAGGGGTAAAATTGTCAAAAGTTTTGTTAGGGGCAAAATAGGGATGAGAAAATTGTTTTATATATAAATATTAAAGTTTATTTTTTGGAAATAGAAATCTAAATTAAGTTGGATCACATTGCAAAGTACAAGGTCAAAAAGGCCCACGAAGTACTAGTAATTGAACTCGATGTCAGATAAGCCAAAAATCCCTCATGCAGCAACCTTCGTAGGGGTGTGTCGTCCACTCCTCTCCTACACTAAGTAGAAAGTTGTTTTTCTATTTGAAATAAGCCACTACAACTGAACAAGGGTTCTAACTTCTCTTCTGATAAATAGATGGCACCGATAGAGCTATTAAGATAATTTTTGACAGATTGTTATTCTGAAGAAAAATAGAGAGAATTAATTCGCAACTATTACATTTATTTTTCCCGGATAACAATTCTACCAGTTTCTATAAGGAAGAGATAATTTTCGTTTTCGGGAAGAGATAATTTTCGTTTTCACCCAAAAAGGAGAGAAAACTTTTACTAGTTTTGTGTTTCGATTCAATCGGTTCGAGCCCACACTTGAAGCAGTTTGTGGTACGATAATAATAAAGAAGATCGTTTGGTTGAAATCTAGAAAACATCAGGGATTAGCTTATCTGAAAACACAGGTATAATTTCATTCTAAGGTTTATTTCTATAAAAATCACAAACCAGATCAGTTTTCAAAATTATAATTTTCTGTTGTGCAAGAAAACCATTTTCAAATTAGCCTGTTTCTAACAATTGGTATCAAGAGCTAGGTTGTGTTATATTTATGGTGTAAACCAAGACCAAATCTCTCTCTTCATCTTATTTGATTAATATTTGATAAGATGTGACATTCTTATAATTATGCATGTTTAAGGGAATGTATTTGAATGAATGCAATATTATATATACTTGTTATATAATAATTATTATTATTATTATTTGTTTTCCAAGGTTATAGTTATTAAGAAATAGATCGTGGACTATCATCTCCACTTATGATTATTTTTTATTTATGGAATTCTTGTGAGCTAGAAATAGACATATGACATAAATGTAGTTTTTCCAAAAAAGAGTCCATGACGAGGAGAAGATAGAGCGATGGTAGTCGAAGACACAAGGAATACCTTGTGGCAAAAAATATATAACTTTTTTTTGGTTTTTCATTTATTTTCTAGAAATAGAACCATGGAAACATTGGCTGGCAATTTTATTTTATTACTCATCTCTTTATATATTTGTTTTATAATTATTTATGACATAATTGTGATATATATGTACGAGATGATCCACAATTGATCTATTAAATATAAGAAGTGTAGTAATGAGAAAATACATGTGTTGTATTGTTTCATTCACTTCTTTACATTATTTGATTACTGTGAGAAGTATGGTAATAAGAAGGTACATGTCTAGGATTGGATATAGCAAGGAAAAGCTTGGTTTTTAAGTGGTCAAATATGACTCACCTCCTTTTCCTGGGAACCAACTTGGTCTACGGTTCACGTTCACTTCTTAGACTTTTCCCTTAAAGGAAAAACTATAGAGAATCAATATTATTTGATTGACTCTTGTAAATAATTAAATGTTCAAATTATAAAATTTTCATAGCATGTCATGCATCCATGAGATAAGCATGCCATATAGTTTAATAAAGAATGCCACATGTACTTTTCATGCATATATTGATCATTCATGATTGAAACTGGAAATTAAAAACCTTGCATGTTTTTTTTTTAATATTGAGTGGGAAAAGGTCCCTTAAAAAGACCTATGGCATGAAATGGACATGCCCCAAGGTAGATGTTGTCATGTGGATTTCACTAGGGAGACCTCCTGAATGTAAGTACAATTTTATTATGATAACATGATAATTGGATTGGCCCTTATGATAGGTATTATCATGTGATAAATAAAGAATTTTTCTCTTCAATGAGGACAACTAGTCACAACATTCCACTTGATGAGATTGTCCCAAGATGACTCATTTGTGGTGCATGATGCGATAGTTGTTAAGTTGATGGTTATACACTCAAGATCATTTAGTTAAGTAAATCTCCAATGAGCTATACTTAAGTTAGAATGATGGCCAAATGTTACACGATTATTAGTACGTGTGATTGCCTTAGGAATTAGGATCATATACTAATTGGATGGAAATCCATGTTCTTACTAGTTTATTATGATCACCTTAAGGTGGCTTGATTCAATGGGTGTAGGAATTATCGTTGCAATGACTGACAAATGTTTTCAAGGTTTAATGTAAGACACATGCATCATCTTAATGCATATCGTAATGTTGTAAAACATTTTCAAAATTTTGCTTCCTACAAAGATATTAATATATAAATGTTTTCTTTTCAATTCCAAAATGACACCAACTCCCTTATTAAACATACTCAATAAAAACAAACTGAATGGAAACAACTATAAGGAACGGAAAAGGAACTTGATAATTGTCCTGAGCTGTAAGAATTAAAACAATTCTTGATGCTAAGTGCCCTCCAGCCACTCAAGCTGAGGCTAGAGAATGCTGGGAAGAGTCTGATAAGATAGCTTATTACTATATGTTAGGAAGTGCGACCAGTAGTCTGTATAAACAGTTTGAGAGCTATGAGACTACTAAAGCAATTCTATATAAGGTAGAAGACATGTTCGAAGGCCAAGCTACCTTGGCTCGATAGCCTACCATAACTAGCTTAATGAATGCCTAGAAAAAGCCCGACACTCCGATCCAAGACCATATGACCACTCTTATGGGCCACTTTACCGAGGCTGCAGACAATGAGCAAACCTAGACCAGAACACTCAAATTGAAATAGTGTTCAAAATCTTGTCAAAGGGCCTTGTTAGTTTTCGGGCCATATATAACCTTGGCAACAAAAACCTGATGCTTACACAATTCATAAACGAGTTACAATCTTATGAATTGATGTTGAATGGTGGTCATCTGGTCTAAAGAGCAAAAGTGTATATAGCCATTTCTTCTTCCTTAAAAGGGAAGGGAAAGCGCGTTAAGAAAATAAAAGGCTAAGGTCTCTAGGCCACCACAAGTGAAAAGGAAGAGAACCAAAAAGCCAAAAGACTTATGTAAGTCTAAATGCTTCTTCTACAACAATAAAGGGCACTTCAAGGCAAACAGTAGAGAATGGAAATAATACCTAACAACCCCCCAAGGCAAAGATATAGAACTCTTGATAGTGGAAGCTTGTTCAGTGGAAGATTCTATAAGCCACTTGGTCTGTAACACCCCTTACTCGAGACCGTCGCCAAAATCGAGCACGAGGCGCTACTAAACTTAATCTATCACTTAAGCAACCTTAAATCGTTTATTTAAGCTTCTCGAAATTTGTTACCATTCTGCATCATAGTCTCTTAAAAATTCATATCTCGAGTTCCGAAACTTGAAATTAAGATCTGTAAATTTTCCCCAAAACTAGATTCATATATCTATCTACTAATTTTTTTTCTAGAATTTTTGGCTGGGCCAATTAGTACAGTTTATTAGTTAAAGTTACCCCTATTTTAGAACTCGACTGCACTGACCTCTACTTACTACGAACCACTTTTCTCCCTATACAAAATTCATATGACTATGTCGTTTGTTTCTATTAAAACTAGACTTAATAAGGATTCTTAACATATAAATTTCACCACATACTTATGTTTGTACAATTTATGGTGAATTTCCAAATTTGGAACAGGGGATCCAAAAATCGCTCTGGCCTTATTTTACTAAAACTCAGATATCTCATAAAATAAAAAACCTTTACCTGTTTTGTTTGCTCCATATGAAAATAGACACAATAAGCTTTAATTTCATATATTATTCACCATCAAACCATGTTTCTATTATATTTAGCGATTTTTCAAACTCATATCACTGCTATTACAATGTTCTATTTTTAAGCTACTTTCACATTTTTCCTTAATTTCCATGTGACAGTTATCACTCAAGCATACATACTATCATACTTGTATATCATTAGCCATTTCATTAGCTATTCACTATCAAGTATTTACATCCCATTCATTGAACATGTCATAAGACATCCATATCAAAAGAAGCCAAGTCCCTATACATGCCATACACGAAAAGAAACGTCTAACTATACCGATAGGATTCCTCGATAGTGTGATCGAATCTCCGACGTTTCCTTTGATCTCCGAGTGGCTTGGCGAGAACTATAAGAAGAAGGAAATAAAGAGAGCAAGCACTAGGCTTAGTAAGTTTACAAGCAAATAAATCACAACATTCATCACAAAGGATAATTATGCATAATGTCACCTAGCATCATAAACTTTCTTTACATCTCATTTTCTACCTTCTTCTTTATTCACTTACCTTCTTTCTTACCTGACCTTTCATTATTCATAAATACAATCTACCTTTCCTTTGCTGATAATTCACTGTAATTTACTTGAATAATGGCCCGTTGAACCACTCGGAATACTAAGGATACTAGGGTCGTTCATGTCTAACAATATCCTGCCAATGCCATGTCGTTGACATGGACTTACATGAATTATTCCTGTCTCTAATGCCATATATCTAATATGGACTTACATGGCTCTATCCTGTCTCCAAATCCGTATATCTAGTACGGACTTACATGGCTCATTTCTGTCCTGTCCTGTCCTGTCGACCCCTAATGTCATGACTGTAACACCCCGAACCCGGCCCAGACGTTATGGCCATGTCTGGTGTGCTACATCACCTAGACTATCCTACACCGCCCTATTTACTAAGTCCGATGGTGAGTTTTGAAAAGTAGTGCTTGACTCTTTTGGAAATTCCCGTTTTAATAACTATTCAACTTAATCTCTAATTCATTTGTTAAGCAGTTCACTTTAACCTTATTATCTTACTTCGTCTCTTGTATTAACAGGTTGGTTAAGAAAACATTTGTTTAATTTTCGAAAACATTGTGTAATTGTGGATGAAATAAAATAGTTGGAAGTCGCAAATAAAAACAGATATAGTGGCCTTATTACAACCCATAACAAAATAAAACCAATAGTAAAAGTAATTAAATTAATAAAACCAATTAAAATACGAGTTCAGTCTTCGTGGCCACTCTGAATCCCTCTCAGCAACCAAGTCATGATCTAGGGCTCACCTGCAAGGATGGAAAGAGAAGGGTGAGTTTGGGAAAACTCAGTGTGTGCAGAACCCATCCAAAGCCCACATCGGCTCGAGCCCACTGGGCCTGAGCCCTAACCAGTCTCAGTCAGATACTGGGCCGAAGCCCTATTCAGATTACAGATATTGGGCCAGAGCCCTATAACAGATACTGGGCCGAAGCCCTATTCAGATAACAGTTTGGCCCATAGGCCCATAACAGTACAGTACAGTATAACAGTATGAATGCAACCCAATTGGGGAGACTACTCAACCCACCAACCGCTACACACCACCCGTACCAGCCAACACACCATGTGGGGAATAACTCGACCCACCCAGCCCACACACCACAGTTGTAGCATGGCTGCTCAGACAAACAGTATACGAGGCAAAGCCCCTTTCAGAAACAGTACGAGGCACAGCCTCTTTCAGTAACGTGGCAGTGCCACTCACACTTCCTCCAATATCAAACCCAATCCCATGCATCAGACATACATATATCATGATATGCAGTAACAGTAATAGTCATGTCAAACAGTTCAGTCGGTTTTAGCCCTAGGGGTATAATGGTAATTTTCTACCTAGGGGCAAAACAGTAATTTCTCACCCTAAGGGTATTTCAGTAATTTTGCTCTCATATTTACAGTTTTTATGCTTATTACAGTCTTTACTAATCCTATAGTCGTTACAGAAATTCGGTTAACACAGTTTAATAGTTTTAGCTTTTAAGCCCTAAAACCCCTAATGGGCCCTATTACGTCGATTAGCCCATTAGGCCCGTTTAGTCCAAATTTCATATTCAGTTGCTTGTTTTAACTGTTTTCACGCCTACAGTTCATATTATTACCCTTAAACCCATTTTTACCCAAATGGGCCCAAATTACCCATTGGGCCCATATTTGGCCCACCGAGGCCCCAACTTACCATAACGCCCAAAATTTCGTGGCTAGCTCTCCCTTCAGTACCGATTTCATATCCAACGTTTCCCTACCAACTTGTGAGCGTTCGCACTCTCACAAGCCTTCGAAATGCCAGATCTTCGGCATTTTGGCTTTTCGGCATTTGCCAACATGCACAAAGAAGGGGTTCAGAATCACACACCTGTTTTACGGTTTCACCGACGAGGTCTCCTATGCGACAGTTCCTACAACCCAATATCTAATCGATTAATCAATAGATCTACGACAAACCAAAGCCACAATCCCTTACCACATTCGGCCACACCCCTTAATGGCCATGAGAACTTACCTCTGACGACCTAGGTGCACAAAATCTAGATCTGATGATACCAATGCCTTCAACTCCTTGCTTGATCACCTTCTTCGCTAACTATCACGCAAAAGAACAAAGAAAAATACCACTTTGAATTACTAAAAGTCCAAATCGACAATCTCCCTAACTTTAGGGACTTTCGACTTTTCCAAAACATGAAATATTGAACAGATCTGAGGTATTAAGCGCTTACCAATGGTTTCTCTTTGATTCCTACACAGATCTGATGTAAATCTGACCCTTAAACGTTAGTAGAACCCTTAACTCTGAGATCTAAAATTTTCGGCTATCTCCCTACACTAATGGTGATTTCGGCTTTTCAACTAGAGAAGAAGATGGCGATTTGGGCTATGAGTTTGGGTGATGGTGTCGACAATGATGTGGCTCAAGGGAATGTAGTAATCGGCCACAACAGGTGAAGGGAATAGGGGTAATTCGGCTTACAAGAAATTGGCAAAAAGGAAGCAGTTTTCGAGATTTCTAGCACTTTGAGCAATCGGCTATGGCTATTTTTGGAGGGATGGAATCAAAAGAAATTGCAGAGCTGAGTATGATAGGGTGTTTGGCTAAGAAGAAGATCAACAGGGTAAAAAGAAAAGAGGAAAAACAATGGTAGAGGAGAAGAAGATGAAGAAATCGGCTAGATCCTCTTAGGAAGGCAAATTGCGGCTTTTTGACTGAAAAGGGAATAATAACACCTAAGGTGGCTAACCCTAACTCTCATGACGGAAAATAGAAAAAGATGAAACCCTAATAATCTCCATAAAGCAATCAGCCCAAGACCCTAAAAGCCCTTGCCGAAATTCACTTAAGTTAGGCACATGCTTAAAAATTAAAAAGAACACTATGCTTACCTTATAACTCGAACCCTTGTCCTTGAATACCCACTTAGGCGCCACTTTTTTAGGAGCTTAGTGGCGCCACCTTGCCACTCTACCAAGGCTCCCTTTGTGACATATTTTACACGGTTTTTCTTAAAGGCCCACTTAACCAAGTCCCCTTTCACTTGAAAATCCAACTTAATATTTTACCGGGTTTTAACTTAGGCTTGGGCCTTCTAAAGGCCCACTAACACATGTACATACATTTCCAACCCTCAGAACACCAAAATTTTAAAATTTCACTAAAATTCACAAAACCCGAAAAAATCCCGAAAATCAGGGCGTTACAATGACATTTCATATCTTAACATTCCTAAGGTTCAATCGGGACTTTCTACTGCTTTTCTCTGTCATATCACCTTATATTCAACTTGATTATTTTCATAAAATGAATATATAAATGCTGGAAAATGACAATAGTAATGTAAAATAATAGAATATTGCATTTATTTACCGTAAACTTACCTCGATACAAAATGTGACTAAACTTTACAATTTAGTCCTTTACTTTTTCCTTTCCCTGATCTACTCCTGAATTTCGTTCTTCTTGATCTATAATAGCAAATTTAACTTATTTAATATTCACATTTATCAAAACAGTCCTTTACTCAAACTTTGGAAAAATTACATTTTTGCCCCTAAACTTTTGCATATTTACACTTTTGCCCCAAGGCTCGGAAATCAAAATTTATCACAAATTCTTGTATTTTAAGACATGCTGATCATTTATTTACCAACAACATTTTCAAATTCCTACTATAACATACACTTATGTATAATAGGTATTTTTACCTATTAAGCCCTTTTACTCGTTTTTACCTAAAACCGAGTAGCTCAAGTTGTCTAGCATAATTTAAAACCTCATATTCTATCATAAAACATCAAAATACACAAATTTCACCGATGGGTGTTTTTCCAAATATGAGCCCTAACTTAAAATATTGCTAACATAAGCTTTATCGAGCTGCCAGGACTACGAAAACGTAAAGAACATTAAAAACGGGGCTTGGAATCACTTACTATGGAGCTTGAAAGCTTGAAACAAATCCTAGCTATGGAGAACCCTTGAAATTTCGTGGTAATGAAGAAGATGATCAATTTTGTATTATTTTTCCCTTTTTATTTCATGTTAATATCCAAATGACCAAAATGCCCCTCCTTACTAAACTTTCAAAAATTCCATCCATGTCCAAATTTTGTCCATGAACTTAAAATTGGCCAAATTACTATTTAAGACCTCCTAATTAATATTTCAAAACAGTTTCATACTAGAAACTTCTAGAATGCAAGTTTTGCAACTTATTCGATTTAGTCCCTAATTTTAAATTAAGCACTTTACGCATAGAATTTCTTCAAGAAATTTTCACACCATCATGCAATCATAATATAGACCTCAAAACAATTATAAAATAATTATTTCTATCTCGGATTTGTGGTTACGAAACCACTATTCTGATTAGGCCCTATTTTGGGATGTTACATGGTCATTCATTCAGAAGCCACTAATCATGTTTGATTTCCCTACAGGGGTTCGAGGAGACAAAAAATCTTAAAGATAAGAGCTTATCGTTGCGGACCAGGAATCGAACACATGTGGCAAGTGAAGCAGCAGGAGATGTACATCTTTATTTTTTATAATTTTAGGAAGATTATTTAAAAAGATGTTTTCTATGTACCAAGTTTCAAAAGAAGTTTATTTCCATTGCATGTTTATATAAAGATAGCTTGACCATGATTTTAATAATGGAATTGCAATATTTAGAAATTGCAATCTCATCTGTAATGGATGAATGTCAAATCATCTATATTTTATCAAACCAAAGATGTACACATTACTTAAGGCTAAAATATTGAATAAAAAACTTAAAACTTCTCACTCTAATAAGGTGTACCTTTGGCATTTGAGACTTGATCATATTAACAAAGAAAGAATAACTAGACTTGTGAAAGATGACATCTTAAGTTCACTTAAAGAAGTTGATATTTTGTAATGTGAATCTTGCTTGGAAGGTAAGATGACTAAGCGATATTTTAATGCAAAAGGAACAAGGGTCGGAAAACCCCTAGAACTTGTGCACACTGACGTGTGTGGCCCCATAAGCATTAATGCAAGAGGTGGTTATGAGTATTATGCAACCTCTATTTATGACTATTCCAAATATGGTTATTTATACCTAATGCACTGCAAAAGTGAAACCTTTGATAAATTCAAATAGTTTTGTGCAGAAGTGGAGAAACAACTAGGTTTACCAATAAAGGCACTTTGGTCTGATCGATGTGAGAAATATTTATCTTATGAGTTCTTAGGGTACCTTATAGAGAATAGGATTTTATCCTAGCTAACTGCATCGAACACTCCACAATAGAATGACGTGACAGAGATAAGGAATCGAACCTTGTTAGACATGGTTCATTCGATGTTAAATTATTCAAAGCTACTAATCTCTTTCTTGGGATATGCGGTATAATCAGCTTGCTATATTCTGAATGATGTGCCAACTTAGGCAATATCAAAAACTTTATATGAATTGTCGCATGGAAAGAAGCCAAGTCTAAAACATTTAAGGATTTGGAGATGCTCAACCCACCTTTTGGATAAATATGCAAAGAAGTTGAACTCAAGGACAAAATTGTGCATGTTTGTAGGATATCCAAAGGGAACAAAAGGTGCCTGAAAGAGCAAACTGTTATATTGTCAACTCATGCTATTTTCCTTGAAAAAAGTTACATGAATGATTTCAAATCTCACCATAAAGGTACTCGAGGAGCTTTTGAGAAATATACAAAACCTTACAGAAATAGTTCCAAAACCAACTTCTAATAGTAGACCTGTAAATGATCAGTAGCACAGGGAGCTTCGTCGCAGTGAGAGGGTCTATTGTAGGCCTAAGTTCTTCCAATTTGGTGGAAGTGTTTTTAACATTGAGTTTGTCTAATAGGAAGATAATGACCCACTCACATATGAAAAAATGATACAGAGTGTTGATTCCAAGCTCTAAGAAATAACTATGAAAACTAAGATGGAATTTATGTATTCCAACTCAGTGTGGGAACATGTAGGCATACCATAAGGGATAAAACCCATAGGGTGTAAGTGGATCTCAAGAGGAAAAGAAATGCAGATGGAAAAGTGGAAACTTATGTAACGCCCTGATTTTCGGGATTTTTCGGGTTTTGTGAATTTTAGTGAAATTTTTAAAATTTTGGTGTTCTAAAGGTTGATAATGTATGTACATGTGTTAGTGGGCCTATAGAAGGCCCAAGTTTAAGTTAAAACCCGGTAAAATATTAAGTTGGATTTTCAAGTGAAAGGGGACTTGGTTAAGTGGGTTTTTAAGAAAAACTGTGTAAAATATGTCACAAGTGAGCTCTCGGTAAAGTGGCAAGGTGGAGCCACTAAGCTCCTAGAAAAGTGGCGCCTAAGTGGATATTCAAGGACAAGGGTTCGAGTTACAAGGTAAGCGTAGAGTTCTTTTTAATTTTTAAGCATGTGCCGGGCATGTGCCTAACTTAAGTGAATTTCGGCAAGTGGGCTTTAGGGACTTGGGCCGATTACTTTAGAGGGACTACTAGGGTTATATCATTTTCTTTTTTCTGTCATGACAATTAGGGTTAGCCACCTTAGGAATTTTTCTCTGTTCTACTGTCAGAAAAGCCAAAAGTTGCCTCCATGGAAAGCTCATAGCCGAATTCTTCCTCTCCACCTCTACCATTGTTTTTTTTCATTTTTCTTCTTCCCCTTTGATCTCTTCCCTAGCCGAATACCCACCTTGCACAGATCTACTCTTTCTTTTGCTTTCATTCCTCTTAAAATCAACCATAACCGATTGCTCAAAGTGCCAGAAATCCCGAAAACTGCTTCCTTTCTTGCCGATTTCTTATAAGCCGAATCACCCCTATTCCTTTCACCTGTTGTGGCCGATTACTACACTCCCTTGAATCACACCATTTTCGACACCATCACCCAAAATCTACACCCAAAACGCCATCCTCTTCTCTTGTTGAAAAGCCAAAATCACCATAGTTGTAGGGAGATAGCCGAAATTGCAAATCTCAGAGATTAGGTTTCTACTGACATTTAAGGGTCAGATTTACATCAGATCTGCATAGGAACTGAAGGGAAATCGTTGGTAAGTGTTTAATACTTCAGATCTGTTCAATATTTCATATTTGGAAAAGCCGAAAGTCCCTAAAGTTAAGGGTTTTGTCGTTTTGGACTTTTGGTAAATCAAGTGGTGTTTTCTTTGTTCTTTTTTGTGTTAGTTAGAGAAGAAGGTGATCAAACAAGGAGTTGAAGACATTGGAACATCAGATCTAGATCTAAAGGGATCTAAATCAGCAAGGTAAGAACATTAAGGCCATTGGAGGTGTTGGCCGAATGTGTAAGTAAGGCTTTGGGTAAGTTTTCAATTCAGATTAAGTGTTAATATGGTCTAATCAATTAAGTATTGGATTGTAGGGATTAACGCATAGGAGATCTCGTAGGAGAAACTGCAAAACAGGTGTGTGTTTCGAACGCCCTTCAATGCGCAAATCGGCAAAAGCCGAAAAGCCGAAATGCCGAAGTTTCGGTATTTCGAGAGCTTGTGAGCGTGCGAACATTCTCAAGTTAGTAGGAGAAGGTTAGTTTTGGAATCGGCACTGTTAGGCGTGTTGACCGCTAAATTTTGGACATTATGGTAAGTTGGGCCTCGGTGGGCCAAATATGGGCCCAATGGGCGATTTGGGTCCATGTGAGTAAAAATGGGTTTAAAGGTAATATTATGAACTGTAGGCGTGAAACAGTTAAAACAAGATAACTGATTATGAAATTGGGACTAAATGGGCCTAATGGGCCAATCGACGTAATAGGGCTCATTAGGGGTTTTAGGGCTTGAATGCTAAGACTGAAAAACTGAGTTAACCGGACTTCTGTGACAACTATGTGATTAGTAAATACTGTAATAAGCATAAAATCTGTAACATGAGAGCAAAATTACTGAAATACCCTTAGGGTAAGAAATTACTGTTTTGCCCCTAAGTAGAAAATTACCGTTATACCCCTAGGGCTAAAATTGACTGTACTGTTTGACATGACTGTTACTGCTATTGCATGCCATGATATGTATCTATTGCATGGGTTGGGTTTTGATAATGGAGGAAGTGTGAGTGGCACAGCCACGTTACTGAAAAGGGGCTATGCCTCGTACTGTTTCTGAAAGGGGCTTTGCCTCGTATACTGTTTAACTGAGCAGCCATGCTGCAACTGTGGTGTGTGGGCTGGGTGGGTCAAGTTATTCCCCACATGGTGTGTTGGCTGGTACGGGTGGTGTGTAGCGGTTGGTGGGTTGAGTAGTCTCCCCAATTGGGTTTGCATTTATACTGTATTACTGTACTGTACTGTTCTGGGCCTATGGGCCAATCTGTTATCTGAATAGGGCTTCAGCCCAGTATCTGTTATAGGGCCTTGGCCCAGATTACTGTTTCCTGAATAGGGCTTCGGCCCAGTATCTGACTGAGACTGGTTAGGGTTTAGGCCCAGTGGGCTTGAGCCAATTTGGGCTTTGGATGGGTTCTGCACACACTGAGTTTTCCCAAACTCACCTCTTTCTTTCCATCCTTGCAGGTGAGCCCTAGATTGTGACTTGGACGCTGGGAGGGATTCAGAGTGGCCACGAGGACTGAACTTTCATCATAGTTGGTTTTTTTTTATTATTTAATTACCCTTTTATTGGTTTTATTTTGACATGGGTTGTAATAAGGCCGCTATAACTGTTATTCGGGATTTCTCTACCGTTTTATTTCAAACACAAACCTACACCGTTTTCAAAATTAAACAAACATTTTATTAACCAACCTGACTTTACTGAAGACTAAGGAGGACAATAAGACTAAAATGAAACGATTAACAAATGAGATAGAAATTAGGTTGAATAATAATTAAATCGGGAATTTCAAGAAAAACAAGTATTACTTTTCAAAAATCTCAAACATCAGACTTAGTATACAGGACGGCGTAGCATAGTCTAGGTGATGTAGCACACCGGACATGGCCATAACGTCTGGGCCGGGTCTGGGGTGTTACAACTTATAATACCAAACTTGTAGCAAAAGGTTATACTTAGAAAGAAGGAATCGATTATGAAGAAACCTTCTATCCAGTTGTCATGTTCAAGTTAATCCACATATTACTATCCATTGTGTCGACTCTCGATTACAAGATCTGGAAAATGGATGTCAAGACATCATTTTTGAATGAATATCTTGAAGAGAGCATCTACATGATGCAACCCACTAGATATATAGCTAAAGGAAACCAGTATAAAATTTGAAAACTACTTAGATATATATATGGAATTAAGCAAGCATCCCGCTCATGGAATCAAAGATTTGATCAAGCGATCAAGACTTTTGGATTTGAGAAAAATGTAGGTGAACCTTGTGTTTACAAATGTTTAGGGGATAGAAATGTGGTCTTTCCCATTCTATATGTCAATGACGTTCTACTCGTTGGAAATTATGTAGGGACATTTTCATTGATTAAATTTTGGTCAAACCAACAGTTTAGCCTGAAAGGCTTGGAAGAAGCTAATTTTGTTCTAGGTATTTGAATCTTAAGGGATAAAAAAAGTGATAGCACTGTCTCAAACTTCATACATAGACAAGATATTAGAGTGTTATGCAATGACTGATTCGATGAAGAGAAATTAACCCTCCGTATCGGGATTTTATCTCTCTTTAGAGGACTATCCTAAGACAGTGAAAGAAAGAGAGAACATGAGAAATGTTCATTATGATTCGGCAATAAGAAGTCTCATATATGTTATGTTATGCACACGCCCAGATATCTATTTCAAAATCGAGTTAGTAAGTCGATATCATGTGAATCCAAGACCAAGGCACTGGCAAGCAATTAAGCATATAGTCAAGTGTTTACGGAGAATGGGGGATTATATGCTTTTGTATTCTAGAGAAGACCTAACTCATATCAGATGTAACACCCCGAATATTTTTACAGTAAGATAGTATTCTTGATATAGTAAAATAAGGAAATAAAGTGGTAAGGAGAGAAATTTTGAGTTATGTCATTGGGAAGTATATTATGACAAATTAATTCAAGAAAGGACTAAATTGTAAAAGTGAGAAAAGTTTTGTTGCCCAAGAGTAAATATTCAAAATTTAAGGGGTTAAAGTGTAAATATGAAAAGTTAAAGGACCAATAGTGCAAATATTTTATGGGTGGAATGATCTAGAAACCAAGAAAAATGGATGGATTAGGACCAAATTGAATAGGTGAAGAATTATGAGGGACTAAATCGTAATTTTACCAAATTAAGTGATGACTCAAGGATGGAATTTTAAAAGATCATGAAGGGCAAAATAGTCAATTAGAAGGAGAGAGAAATCTAGAAGGTAATGATGGTGTGATGATATTTTATAATTATTTAATAGGATAAATATTACTTTATTAATATTTTAATAAGATATTTTATTATTTTATTATTTTATTTAGTATATATATATGTGTGTGTGTGTGTGTGTGGAAAAAAAAGAGAAAAAAAGAAAGAAACCACCACCTATCCATGCATAAACGTGAGAAGAGAAGAGAAAGAAAGGAAGTTTTGCTTTCTTTACAATTTAGTCCTTCCACCAAAAATTCACCATTTTCACCTAGAAATCAAAAGAATTTCCATAGCTACCACAGGAGAAAAATGTTAAGGAGACTATGGGGAGTTAGAATGTCAAGTTGGACTCAAGAAATAGAAGCTGGAAGAGAGAGAATATCAAGTTAAAGATTGAAACCAAAGGGAAAAGGTAAGAACATCAAGATTTTCATATATTTTTAAGTTTGATATTATTGAAAAAGCATGGAAATGATGTTAATGTAGAGTTTTCTTATATATATGGTTCTATGTTCTTGATATATTAATGAAGAGAAATAAGAGAAAGTGATGGGAAATATTGTAGAGAAAGGAAATAAGGGTGTTATAAACTTAGTAATTAATATCTTGCACTAAAACAATTTGGACAGCAGCAGTAAGTTAACTTTGAAAAATCACCAAAAATGGTAGAAACTGAATTAGAAGTTGAGTGAGATATGGAATTAAAAATTGTTGAGTCTATTTTAATATAAAAGAAACATAACAAGTAAATGAATTCTGTATTCTGATATATTTATATTTTTGTAAGACTGGTTCAGAATGATTTCGGGATCCTCTATTCTGACTTGGAAAAATCATTAAAAATTGTATAAAAATGATTATGGGACATAATTTATATGGTTAGATTATTTAATGAGTCTATTTTCAAGATAAATAACCAAAAACATCATCTGAATCCTGTATGAAGAGATAATTAATTTTTAGTGAAGAAGGGTTAGAATTGTTAGATAGCAGAACAGGGGTGACTTTAAAGAATAAACTGTACTAATTGACTAAACCAAAAATTATGAAATTTTTATGGTAAGAAGATATATGAGTCTAGTTTTAGAAAAAATTTTCAGATCTTAATTTGGAGTTCTGTAGCTCAAGATATAAATAATTTAGTGACTATGACTCAATGGACAGCTTTAAATATACACATAAGTAAATAGTGAAATTATTGATAATGTTACTCATAAGCATGTTATATAAATTAAGGTTGTGGAATGGAGAGCAGGAGGAGGAAAATATGTATGAATAATCAGTTAGCATGGCTAATTTGTATGTTTTAGGCTCAGGGACTAAATTGAATAAAAGTAAAACTTTATGGGCAATTTTGTAAAAATGTTAGAAATGATCAAATTACATGAAATGGATTATTTTATTATTTAAATTTCAAAATTCAAATGAAATTACTAATTTAGTTTAAGATCGGGGAAAAACATGTTTTAAGGATTAAATTGAAAAGTGTTGAAATTATGTAAAATTTTGATATTTTATAGAATTCATGGGCTGTTATTAATATGTATGATGATAGTGACTGGAAATAAGGATTAAATTGCAAGAATTTATTTTTCTGAGCCTAAGGGTAAAATCGTCATTAATTAAAGATTCAGGGGCAAAATGGTAATTTTTCCTAGATCATTAATTGAATGTATTAGAATATAGAATAAATGAAAACGATGACCAAATTTATTATAATCAAATACGAGACTGGAACATGGAAAGAAAAATGATATTTATCATGACATGTAAATATGTGATTACCCTTTTGAAACGTTGATACAAGGAAATTAAGCATGTTGAGATGAATAATAAATCCAAATAAAATATGTCGAGAAAAATAAATATGTTTGGGGGAAAATATGTCTAATTTTAATTGGTTCCAAACATAAATGTTAGATGAAATAAAATATTTGATAAATGAATCAGTAACTCTAGTAATGCTCTGTAACTCTAATCTGGTGTTGGATTCGGGTTAGGGGCGTTACATTTAGTAGTATTAGAGCTAAGGTTTAGTCGGTTCTCGAACTGAATGTAGTATATGAGAAGTCTAGAAATACATGCAACTATGTAACCTATGATAAGATAGTATGATATCTTCCAACCCTGATGAGATTTATTTTACTTAAAGATAAAGATGCTATTCCAACCGAGCTAATTCCAATAATGTTGAAACCAATATTCGAATATATGAGTAAAAGTTGATTATGATGAGTCGAAACTCGTAAAGGTATGAATAAATGTTACATTTAAATTTATGTGTATAGTAAGTTAATGTGTAAATGTGGTAACATAATTGTCATTGTAAGTAATTTAATGATATTTGTATGATATGATGATTAATATCATGAAATATTATGCTTTGTGGTTATTATTTAATAATATGCAAATTATGTGAGCTACTTGATAAATATGAATAAGTGATTATTGTGAAATTTGAATATTTGTTATTGAAAGGTAAAATGAAATGTATTGAATTAAGAATATATGTGATTAATTGAAATGTGCATTGGTCGAATAAATGAAATGAGTAAGTTTGTACGAAAATAAATTATCGATTCTTTTTATGTTATTATATTTTGTTAACATATGAGATGCGTTGCCTATAGACTGATTATTTAATGAAAATTGCAAATTGACGTAGACTATGAATGAGATTATTAAAAGTTGAAGAGAAAGATTTCCCATTTGAACCTTAGGAATATATGAGGATACAACTAACATGTCACTAAGATGATTGAGTTCCGAACTCGTTGAGTTGAGTCCGAGTTCGTGAGATGTAACTAGGCATTCGAACTCGTTGAGTTGAGTCCGAGTTCACTTATGGATGCGAAAGCCCAAACTCGTTGAGTTGAGTCTGAGTTCGTGAGATGTAACTAGGCATCTGAACTCGTTGAGTTGAGTCCGAGTTCACTTATGGATGCGAACACCCGAACTCATTGAGTTGAGTCCGAGTTCACTTATGGGCGGGTTACATTACATGGTAGCTTGAGCTATATATTCGTGGACTATTGAGTTTGGTTTAGCCTCGAGCATAACACTTATGTGCATGCGTTCCGTTGTATCCGATTATATTCCGATGAGTTCAACGGGAAATCGATTAAGTGAAAAAGTTCAATAGTTGAGCAATTGATAATACAGTCAAAACTGAGAATGAGTTAATAAGTGAAGATGGGTTCTAGATAGAGATATTAGATTTTTGAAAATTACTTGGGATATACAATACCACTGCTAAAGAAAGAAGTTAATTATAGGAAAATTGATTTATTCAGATAAGATATTTACAGAATGGTTAACTGAAAATTTTCTTCCGAATTATTTTCTTGAGTAAACTGAATGATATGAAATTTTTGATGACTATACTAGTAAATGGAATTAGTGAATAAATCGCAAAAATATTTGAATATAACTATCATAATTGGGCATATTACAGTAGATTTGTGAAATTTGAAAGAAATTATTTATTATGAGTTGAAATGTGAATTGAAATTGAAATATGATATTTAAAAGCTTTAACCAAAGGTTCATGATTTGATTAAAGATAATATAGATGATATATGATGCCATTTGATGAAAGATTTCTGTTTAGATATGAAATTAAATACAAATTAACACATATGACATATATTGTTACATGTTTGATGTCATTATTTATTATAGTTTTTATAATTTGAATTATGGTAATACCACTGAATATAGACATACTTAGTATACAGTTGATCACTATAATTCAAATTATTTATTATTATTAAATGTTAAATGTTAAATTATGTGTATGGTAAGTGAAATATGAGGTAAGTGTTATTGTTGAATTGAATAGAAATTAAATTGAGTGATGGGTAAATTTAGTATTGAATTTATATTGATGAGAAAAGTGAAATTAAATTGAGTTGTGAATAAATTGAAAGAGAAAATGGAATTAAAAAGTGATATATGAAATACATGATAAAGATTATTAGTAAATTACAGATGACTGATGAATAGTGAATTTTAAATTATATTACAGGTATTAAAGAAAGAGAAGATATAAACATATATGAATATTAGTACAATGATTAAATTATAAAATATGTAAAAGCGTTATGCTAAAAGTGTAAGAGTGATATGCGTGCATAATGGAATTTGCACAAGTAGAGGAGATTAGATCTACTAAGATATTAGTGGTATACCATTAAGGGATTCTAGGCATTCTCTGATAATAAAACGTTGTTACTCATCAAGTGCTCTCTAATTAATAGTGCATAAGATTACACTTCTATATCTGTTTCGTATATCCTAAGTGTTCTGTTTAGTCTATGAGCCTCTATTAAAAAGGTAAACAATTTTCGTTACAAGGTAACGGGTTATCTCTAATTCATGTTTGAAAATAGTGAATTAAAAAGAAATTGTGAACTGAAAATATAGAGAATGGATATAAATGATAAATTAGATAACAATATGAAAAAAGGAACTATAGAATTATAGAGATAATGAAGTCCATGATCAAAAGAAGCAAGGAAATTTCGAGGACGAAATTTATTTTAAGGGGGAGGGAAATGTAACACCCCGAATATTTTTACAGTAAGATAGTATTCTTGATATAGTAAAATAAGGAAATAAAGTGGTAAGGAGAGAAAATTTGAGTTATGTCATTGGGAAGTATATTATGACAAATTAATTCAAGAAAGGACTAAATTGTAAAAGTGAGAAAAGTTTTGTTGCCCAAGAGTAAATATTCAAAATTTAAGGGGTTAAAGTGTAAATATGAAAAGTTAAAGGACCAATAGTGCAAATATTTTATGGGTGGAATGATCTAGAAACCAAGAAAAATGGATGGATTAGGACCAAATTGAATAGGTGAAGAATTATGAGGAACTAAATCGTAATTTTACCAAATTAAGTGATGACTCAAGGATGGAATTTTAAAAGATCATGAAGGGCAAAATAGTCAATTAGAAGGAGAGAGAAATCTAGAAGGTAATGATGGTGTGATGATATTTTATAATTATTTAATAGGATAAATATTACTTTATTAATATTTTAATAAGATATTTTATTATTTTATTATTTTATTTAGTATATATGTGTGTGTGGAAAAAAAAGAGGAAAAAAGAAAGAAACCACCACCTATCCATGCATAAACGTGAGAAGAGAAGAGAAAGAAATGAAGTTTTGCTTTCTTTACAATTTAGTCCTTCCACCAAAAATTCACCATTTTCACCTAGAAATCAAAAGAATTTCCATAGCTACCACAGGAGAAAAATGTTAAGGAGACTATGGGGAGTTAGAATGTCAAGTTGGACTCAAGAAATAGAAGCTGGAAGAGAGAGAATATCAAGTTAAAGATTGAAACCAAGGGGAAAAGGTAAGAACATCAAGATTTTCATATATTTTTAAGTTTGATATTATTGAAAAAGCATGGAAATGATGTTAATGTAGAGTTTTCTTATATATATGGTTCTATGTTCTTGATATATTAATGAAGAGAAATAAGAGAAAGTGATGGGAAATATTATAGAGAAAGGAAATAAGGGTGTTATAAACTTAGTAATTAATATCTTGCACTAAAACAGTTTGGACAGCAGCAGTAAGTTAACTTTGAAAAATCACCGAAAATGGTAGAAACTGAATTAGAAGTTGAGTGAGATATGGAATTAAAACTTGTTGAGTCTATTTTCATATAAAAGAAACATAACAAGTAAATGAATTCTGTATTCTGAGATATTTATATTTTTGTAAGACTGGTTCAGAATGATTTCGGGATCCTCTATTCTGACTTGGAAAAATCATTAAAAATTGTATAAAAATAATTATGGGACATAATTTATATGGTTAGATTATTTAATGAGTCTATTTTCAAGATAAATAAACAAAAACATCATCTGAATCCTGTATGAAGAGATAATTAATTTTTAGTGAAGAAGGGTCAGAACTGTTAGATAGCAGAACAGGGGTGACTTTAAAGAATAAACTGTACTAATTGACTAAACCAAAAATTATGAAATTTTTATGGTAAGAAGATATATGAGTCTAGTTTTAGAAAAAATTTTCAGATCTTAATTTGGAGTTCTGTAGCGCAAGATATAAATAATTTAGTGACTATGACTCAAATGGACAGCTTTAAATATACACATAAGTAAATAGTGAAATTATTGATAATGTTACTCATAAGCATGTTATATAAATTAAGGTTGTGGAATGGAGAGGAGGAGGAGGAAAATATGTATGAATAATCAGTTAGCATGGCTAATTTGTATGTTTTAGGCTCAGGGACTAAATTGAATAAAAGTAAAACTTTATGGGCAATTTTGTAAAAATGTTAAAAATGATCAAATTACATGAAATGGATTATTTTATTATTTAAATTTCAAAATTCAAATGAAATTACTAATTTAGTTTAAGATCGGGGAAAAACATGTTTTAAGGATTAAATTGAAAAGTGTTGAAATTATGTAAAATTTTGATATTTTATAGAATTCATGGGCTGTTATTAATATGTATGATGATAGTGGCTGGAAATAAGGATTAAATTGCAAGAATTTATTTTTCTGAGCCTAAGGGTAAAATCGTCATTAATTAAAGATTAGGGGCAAAATGGTAATTTTTCCTAGATCATTAATTGAATGTATTAGAATATAGAACAAATGAAAACGATGACCAAATTTATTATAAAAATCCGAATGACTCAAATACGAGACTGGAATATGGAAAGAAAAATGACATTTATCATGACATGTAAATATGTGATTACCCTTATGAGACGTTGATACAAGGAAATTAAGTATGTTGAGACGAATAATAAATCCAAATGAAATATGTCGAGAAAAATAAATATGTTTGGGGGAAAATATGTCTAATTTTAATTGGTTCCAAATATAAATGTTAGATGAAATAAAATATTTGATAAATAAATCAGTAACTCCAGTAATGCTCTGTAACTCTAATCTGGTGTTGGATTCGGGTTAGAGGCGTTACATTTAGTGGTATCAGAGCTAAGGTTTGTCAGTTCTCAAACTGAATGTAGTATTTGAGAAGTCTAGAAATACATGCAACTATGTAACCTATGATAAGATAGTATGATATCTTCCAACCCTGATGAGATTTATTTTACTTAAAGATAAAGAGTCTATTCCAACCGAACTAATTCCAATAATGTTGAAACCAATATTCGAATATATGAGTAAAAGTTGATTATGATGAGTCGGAACTCGTAAAGGTATGAATAAATGTTACATTTAAATTTATGTGTATAGTAAGTTCATGCGTAAATGTGGTAACATAATTGTCATTGTAAGTAATTTAATGATATTTGTCTGATATGATGATTAATATCTTGAAATATTATGCTTTGTGGCTATTATTTAATAATATGCAAATTATGTGAGCTACTTGATAAATATGAATAAGTGATTATTGTGAAATTTGAATATTTGTTATTGAAAGGTAAAATGAAATGTATTGAATTAAGAATATATGTGATTAATTGAAATGTGCATTGGTCGAATAAATGAAATGAGTAAGTTTGTACGAAAATAAATTATCTATTCTTTTTATGTTGTTATATTTTGTTAACATATGAGATGCGTTGCCTATAGATTGATTATTTAATGAAAATTGCAAATTGACGTAGACTATGAATGAGATTATTAAAAGTTGAAGAGAAAGATTTCCCATTTGAACCTTAGGAATATATGAGGATACAACTGACATGTCACTAAGATGATTGAGTTCCGAACTCGTTGAGTTGAGTCCGAGTTTGTGAGATGTAACTAGGCATCCGAACTCGTTGAGTTGAGTCCGAGTTCACTTATGGATGCGAAAGCCCAAACTCGTTGAGTTGAGTCCGAGTTCGTGAGATGTAACTAGGCATCCGAACTCGTTGAGTTGAGTCCGAGTTCACTTATGGATGCAAACGCCCGAACTCGTTGAGTTGAGTCCGAGTTCACTTATGGGCGGGTTACATTACATGGTAGCTTGAGCTATATATTCGTGGACTATTGAGTTTGGTTTAGCCGCGAGCATAACACTTATGTGCATGCGTTCCGTTGTATCCGATTATATTCCGATGAGTTCAACGGGAAATCGATTAAGTGAAAAATTTCAATAGTTGAGCAATTGATAATAAGGTCAAAACTGAGAATGAGTTAATAAGTGAAGATGGGTTCTAGATAGAGATATTAGATTTTTGAAAATTACTTGGGATATACAATACCACTGCTAAATAAAGAAGTTAATTATAGGAAAATTGATTTATTCAGATAAGATATTCACAGGATGGTTTACTGAAAATTTTCTTCCGAATTATTTTCTTGAGTAAATTGAATGATATGAAATTTTTGATGACTATACTAGTAAATGCAATTAGTGAATAAATTGCAAAAATATTTGAATATAACTATCATAATTGGGCATATTACAGTAGATTTGTGAAATTTGAAAGAAATTATTTATTATGAGTTGAAATGTGAATTGAAATTGAAATATGATATTTAAAAGCTTTAACCAAAGGTTCATGATTTGATTAAAGATAATATAGATGATATATGATGCCATTTGATGAAAGATTTCTGTTTAGATATGAAATTAAATACAAATTAACACATATGACATATATTGTTACATGTTTGATGTCAATTATTTATTATAGTTTTTATAATTTGAATTATGGTAATACCACTGAATATAGACATACTTAGTATACAGTTGTATCACTATAATTCAAATTATTTATTATTATTAAATGTTAAATGTTAAATTATGTGTATGGTAAGTGAAATATGAGGTAAGTGTTATTGTTGAATTGAATAGAAATTAAATTGAGTGATGGGTAAATTTAGTATTGAATTTATATTGATGAGAAAAGTGAAATTAAATTGAGTTGTGAATAAATTGAAAGAGAAAATGGAATTAAAAAGTGATATATGAAATACATGATAAAGATTATTAGTAAATTACAGATGACTGATGAATAGTAAATTTTAAATTATATTACAGGTATTAAAGAAAGAGAAGATATAAACATATATGACTATTAGTACAATGATTAAATTGTAAAATATGTAAAAGCGTTATGCTAAAAGTGTAAGAGTGATATGCGTGCATAATGGAATTTGCACAAGTAGAGGTGATTAGATCTACTAAGATATTAGTGGTATACAATTAAGGGATTCTAGGCATTCTCTGATAATAAAACGTTGTTACTCATCAAGTGCTCTCTAATTAATAGTGCATAAGATTACACTTCTATATCTGTTTCGTATATCCTAAGTGTTTTGTTTAGTCTATGAGCCTCTGTTAAAAAGGTAAACAATTTTCGTTACAAGGTAACGGGTTATCTCTAATTCATGTTTGAAAATAGTGAATTAAAAAGAAATTGTGAACTGAAAATATAGAGAATGGATATAAATGATAAATTAGATAACAATATGAAAAAAGGAACTATAGAATTATAGAGATAATGAAGTCCATGATCAAAAGAAGCAAGGAAATTTCGAGGACGAAATTTATTTTAAGGGGGAGGGAAATGTAACACCCCGAATATTTTTACAGTAAGATAGTATTCTTGATATAGTAAAATAAGGAAATAAAGTGGTAAGGAGAGAAAATTTGAGTTATGTCATTGGGAAGTATATTATGACAAATTAATTCAAGAAAGGACTAAATTGTAAAAGTGAGAAAAGTTTTGTTGCCCAAGAGTAAATATTCAAAATTTAAGGGGTTAAAGTGTAAATATGAAAAGTTAAAGGACCAATAGTGCAAATATTTTATGGGTGGAATGATCTAGAAACCAAGAAAAATGGATGGATTAGGACCAAATTGAATAGGTGAAGAATTATGAGGAACTAAATCGTAATTTTACCAAATTAAGTGATGACTCAAGGATGGAATTTTAAAAGATCATGAAGGGCAAAATAGTCAATTAGAAGGAGAGAGAAATCTAGAAGGTAATGATGGTGTGATGATATTTTATAATTATTTAATAGGATAAATATTACTTTATTAATATTTTAATAAGTATTTTATTATTTTATTATTTTATTTAGTATATATATGTGTGTGTGTGTGTGTGTGTGTGTGTGTGGAAAAAAAAGAGAAAAAAAAGAAAGAAACCACCACCTATCCATGCATAAACGTGAGAAGAGAAGAGAAAGAAAGGAAGTTTTTCTTTCTTTACAATTTAGTCCTTCCACCAAAAATTCACCATTTTCACCTAAAAATCCAAAGAATTTCCATAGCTATCAATGGAGAAAATTGTTAAGGAGACTATGGGGAGTTAGAATGTCAAGTTGGACTCAAGAAATAGAAGCAGGAAGAGAGAGAATATCAAGTTAAAGATTGAAACCAAGGGGAAAAGGTAAGAACATCAAGATTTTCATATATTTTTAAGTTTGATATTATTGAAAAAGCATGGAAATGATATTAATGTAGAGTTTTCTTATATATATGGTTCTATGTTCTTGATATATTAATGAAGAGAAATAAGAGAAAGTGATGGGAAATATTGTAGAGAAAGGAAATAAGGGTGTTATAAACTTAGTAATTAATATCTTGCACTAAAACAGTTTGGACAGCAGCAGTAAGTTAACTTTGAAAAATCACCAAAAATGGTAGAAACTGAATTAGAAGTTGAGTGAGATATGGAATTAAAACTTGTTGAGTCTATTTTCATATAAAAGAAACATAACAAGTAAATGAATTCTGTATTCTGAGATATTTATATTTTTGTAAGACTGGTTTAGAATGATTCCGGGATCCTCTATTCTGACTTGGAAAAATCATTAAAAATTGTATAAAAATAATTATGGGACATAATTTATATGGTTAGATTATTTAATGAGTCTATTTTCAAGATAAATAAACAAAAATATCATCTGAATCCTGTATGAAGAGATAATTATTTTTTAGTGGAGAAGGGTCAAAACTGTTAGATAGCAGAACAGGGGTGACTTTAAAGAATAAACTGTACTAATTGACTAAACCAAAAATTATGGAATTTTTATGGTAAGAAGATACATGAGTCTAGTTTTAGAAAAAAAATTTAGATCTTAATTTTGAGTTCTGTAGCTCAAGATATAAATAATTTAGTGACTATGACTCAAATGGACAGCTTTAAATATACACATAAGTAAATAGTGAAATTATTGATAATGTTACTCATAAGCATGTTATATAAATTAAGGTTGTGGAATGGAGAGCAGGAGGAGGAAAATATGTATGAATAATCAGTTAGCATGGCTAATTTGTATGTTTTAGGCTCAGGGACTAAATTGAATAAAAGTAAAACTTTATGGGCAATTTTGTAAAAATGTTAGAAATGATCAAATTACATGAAATGGATTATTTTATTATTTAAATTTCAAAATTCAAATGAAATTACTAATTTAGTTTAAGATCGGGGAAAAACATGTTTTAAGGATTAAATTGAAAAGTGTTGAAATTATGTAAAATTTTGATATTTTATAGAATTCATGGGCTGTTATTAATATGTATGATGATAGTGGCTGGAAATAAGGATTAAATTGCAAGAATTTATTTTTCTGAGCCTAAGGGTAAAATCGTCATTAATTAAAGATTCAGGGGCAAAATGGTAATTTTTCCTAGATCATTAATTGAATGTATTAGAATATAGAACAAATGAAAACGATGACCAAATTTATTATAAAAATCTGAATGACTCAAATACGAGACTGGAATATGGAAAGAAAAATGACATTTATCATGACATGTAAATATGTGATTACCCTTTTGAGACGTTGATATAAGGAAATTAAGTATGTTGAGACGAATAATAAATCCAAATGAAATATGTCGAGAAAAATAAATATGTTTGGGGGAAAATATGTCTAATTTTAATTGGTTCCAAATATAAATGTTAGATGAAATAAAATATTTGATAAATAAATCAGTAACTCCAGTAATGCTCTGTAACTCTAATCTGGTGTTGGATTCGGGTTAGGGGCGTTACATCAGATATATTGATTCTGACTTCCAAGCATGTCGAGATTCTGGGAAATCAACATTAGGTTCTGCTTTTGTCCTAGACGGCGAGTCCATGGTGTGAATAAGTGTTAAGCGGAGTTACACAACTAATTTCACTATGAGGGGCCAAATATGATGTATGGAAACACTATGACACCATAATAGTGTGGATATAGTTAAACCTAAAAGAAACCTCATAAGGACAAAACTCATTAAAGAAGACAGGAGTGTATGACGGAATAGTAGATGTAGTCAAAAATCGCATTAGAGGACAAGCCTAGGGAATTTATTTAGCCAAGACTCTTATAGCTAGATATCTCTTTGAGAAATATATGGAGGGCATAAGAATGTGAAAATGACTCATCTACTTCACCAAGGCAAGCGGGAAAATGTTGGATTTCGTGCTTTAAGTGTAGTACTTTCGTCTAAGTACACTTGTAATCTTTTTGAATAGATTGATTAATAAAATTATTCATAAATTAAATTAATATTTTGCATAATTATCCTCACATGATTTTTGTACACAAAGCAAAATGGAAGCAAATGTTCCTCATTGGTTGTCTAAATGTTTAATTAATACTAAGCGGTATTACGCGGTCGGGTCATAGTACAAAAAGACAACTTGTATTAGTAAATGAACCTAAACATGTTCTTAGTCTAATTAGAAATGAACAAATCGATTAAAAGACTAATATGTCATCTATCAAGTTCAATTGGGGAGATGCCTTGTCTTGGGCAACGGAGCGAATGACTTCCAGAAGATAAAGATATAAATGCGACTAACTGGACTAACAGTACATTGGACAAGACCCGAGCAGAATAGATCATGAATCTGTTTATGGATTTATTCACTTAAAACTTTCATAGTGTGGCATAGCTAAATCCTGAGTGGATGGCGGACTATGTATGCGTGACTCGTATACTTTGATGTAAGTAAGAGCCTGAGTTCAAACAGAACTGAAAGCTGGTGTGTTGGGTGTACGACTTCTATAGTATGTAGTATCATTCCCAACAGTGGAATTCATAGCCCAAAACATGGGTAAATGATATCCTCTAATTAACATTACATGGTTGATGAAAAGTAAACATGGTCACAGGTCATCCGTCTTTGTGACGAATGACTTGATCACTATATGATAGTGATTGATTTTTCATGAAAGGAGATGCAATGGTTACTGTGAGATAAAATAGAATCATTTTGGGAGAATGGATATTATCTCAAAGAGATCAAGGATATCCTATGAGGGTAACACACTTATGATAAGGTCATTAGACAAGCACTGAGTAGTTGTTTTTGTAATAGTTTGTCGTTCGAGAGAGCTCAGTCATCATACTATAGTGGAATGACTTCATGAATAAATGAGTTTATAATTAATATGCAAAAAGTTAGAACTTAATTATAAATCATTTGAGCCTCAACAACATATGTCCAATCAGTCCCACTACTAGCTCATTGAAACTAAAAATGAATTGCGTGTTTAGAATAGAAATGAATGGGATGAATAGAAAAAGAGAAATGGAAATATTCAGGAATGATTGTGGTTTTCTCCAAAATGGAGAAATAGAATCATTTGGAAATGAGTGTAGGTTTCCAAAAATGGAAATGGAAATGAAAATTAAAATTAAAATGGAAATTTGCAATCCTATATGGATTACTTAAAAGTGACTTGAAGAATGAGTTTATATTTTTGGACTATTTTGAACCCAAAAATGAAAATATCCTTTCAGCCATAGTGAAAATGTTGTGCTATGAAATATTGAACATATTTTCTCGAAATTTTATATGGGAAAAATTGTCAAAATTTTACCAAGGGTAAAATCATTACAAATTTTGTTGGTATGGATGAGAAAATTGTTTTATATATAAATATTAAAGTTTATTTTAGGAAAAAAATTTAATCGGGTTAGATCACATTACAAAGTACTAGGTCAAAAATGTATAAGAAGTACTTGTAATTGGACTTGGTGTGAGAGAGGCCCAAAACACCTTCTGTAACATGAAGGGGGCGACAACCCTAGTAAGAATATAGTGGCCCTTTAAATAGGCTTAGATTAAAGTTCTAATCATACTAAAATATCCATGGAATAATCAGAGTCCAATTAGGAGAAGTAGTCCTACTTGAAGTCCAACAAAATGATTGCATAACTTGGAGAAATAGTAATGACATCCCAAGCATGCTCGTCACGACATCTGACCTATTTTGGCCCTTCTTTGATTGTTTGTTGATTGTTGTCTTAAGCACTTGCAAAGTTTCCGATTAATGTGAGGCACACCCCTCAAATCTCGACCTTGACTTGTATTTATCATGCCTTTGTTCATGCTCAGCCATGGATCAAACTCAAATTTTGCAAAATGTCAACCAAGTATAAACCGAGTTTAGCCCGTGACGGGGCATGGAAAAGAAGGCATGATAAATATAAGTCAAGGTAGAGATTTGTGGGGTGTGCCTCGCATTTATCAGAAACTTTGCTGGCACTTAAGACAAGAATCAATGAACAACTGAAGAATGACCAAAATAGGCTTAACATCATGAGAAGCAAGTAGGGCTTGTCGCAATGACACGATAAAACCCTAAACGAACATGGCAGGGATGTCGTGATGAGCATGTATGGGACGTCACAACGATTTCTCCAAGTTATGCAACTACATTTTAGACTCCAAGCAGGACTTCTTCTCCCAATTGAACTCTAATTATTGCAGAGATATTTTAGTATAATTAAAACAACTGAAGAAGGGCCAAAACAGGCCTAACATCGTGACAAGCACGTTGGGCTCGTCACGACAACGCGATAAAACCCTAAACGAACATGGCAAGGGCATCATGACGAGCATGCATGGGATGTCACCACGATTTCTCCAAGTTATGCAGCCACATTTTAGACTCCAAGTAGGACTTCTTCTCCCAATCGGACTCTGATAATTGTAGGTATATTTTAGTATAATTAGAACTCTAATCTAAGCCTATTTAAAAGGGTCATTTTATCCCTGTTTTGAGATGCCAATCAATAAGGGCTTTTCTTGAGGGTGACAAGATGTAGTCGCATATGAGTTTTGGTGAGAGAGTTTTCGTGATAACTATGGAGAGAATTTTGTTCCCGAGTTAGGGCTTTGTTTTCGAGTTTTGTGTAATGTGCATTTAGGTTTATTTTCTCCATATTGTACTATTGTTTGTTCACTCATTTAGTGAAAAGTCGGTACATCATTTGCCCATGGTTTTTCTCTCTTTGAAGGTTTTTCACGTAAAATATTTGTATTCATTTCTCTCCACTTTTACTATCTCATTATTGATACAGGTCAATCCCCAACATTTTCTCTAATACTGTGAAGGACTTGCAGCTTAGATATTTTTTTGAACTCCAATCTGTTGTTTATCTTCCAAACAATATTATTCTCAATCAGTTTCTTGTCCGTGAAAAAGCTTTTTGAAGTCTATGATTATTCACAAATCTTAATCATAGTTATGCAACATAAATTAAAGATTCTATGCTATGAGAAACGTCAAAACATAATTTAATTTGGGCCTTAGAAAAGTTTCAAAAATGAAGAACTATTCAACTAACCTAATCGAAGGCAATAATTGCCATTATGTGCTAGTTGGCCTCCCAATCTAATCAAAGTTTAATCAAATACTTATTTATCTTTCAATTTAACCATTATTTTTTAAAAATATATTGTTAATTTGCCACTATACGAATATTGAAATTTGTTATTATACTTTATTTTTATTGATATTTGTAATTATATTTTAAAAATATTGATAAATTTATCACTCAGGTTTTATGGGAATAAATTTAGAATTTTATTAAAATTTAATAGTAAATATTGATTATGATTATTTGAAAAAAATTTACAAAAAATATTATTTAAATATTTTATTTTTAATAGTTAACAATTAATTTATAAAATACTCAATTAATAAATTAATTTTAAAATTTTATTTACCAATGTTTCTAAAGTCAAGTTGATAGTTGAACTGGTCGTACAATCGATTACTAGTGTAATCGATTTGATTGGCTCAACAGCCAATTCAACAATAAATAAATATTAAAAATATCAATAGGTTCAACTGATTTAACTCATTGATTTTGTTTTTTTTTCTCGATTCTCAAATAGTTTAGTCTATTTTTAGTTTTATCTATCTGATTGGACCACCAATTTCCATTCATCCCGTTGGTCTAATCTGACTTTTTTCATTTATCAAAAGAAATACTTCATGACTTAAAAACATAAAAAAGAAAAAATAATTTTATTTTTATAAATAGCGATTCTTATTACTATCTTTAAATTTTTTAAAATTAAAATTGAATAGTATAAATTAATAAAAAATCATATTTTAGCTTCATAATTCAATCAAGTAAATGTGAAATTGGAAAATTCAATACTTTCAGTTCAAAAGTACAAAAGCAAATACTAATTAAATTAAAATATAGTGATAATTTTCAATATTTATTAAAAATATAATGAAAAATTTAGTCATTAACTTTTTTAATGCATTAATCATTTATCAACTTTCTAATTGATTATTGAAGAGGTTCCACAATAATTTACTGTGAAGGCTTTTTTTATGGTTATATCATTATTTTTCAAATTTTTAATAGAAAAAGAGTATTTTTAAAACTATATCAGTGGCATTTTCTTTCTCCTATCAAATGCTCCATGTTGCCTCATTTTCTATTATTTCTAAGAAAATCAGGAAAAAAAGAATAAACAAATAATATTAATGACTGAAATTGAGATTTATTATGTTTTTTAAGAAAAAAGCATTAAAAATAGAATGAATTTTAAATTTAATTTTTCATGCTTTTCCCATAAAATTACATTTTTCAACTTTATTTCATTAGTTTTCTGAAAAGAAAAGAAAAGCAAATGAGGCAGCAACCAACATCTATTATCTCTAAAAATGTGACTGCCACTTGGGTTTTAAATTATTCATAAAACCCCCACTATGAGTGCAATTTCCTAAAATGTTCATACATTTTTGTAAATATTTTTTTCTTTATAAATTCGTATTCTAGCTATTGTGGATGTCCGTTAACGGAGGATAATTATTCTTTTTAAGAAAATATCTATTGACAAGGTAATTTTTGGAATATTTTATTAAGAAAGGCCATTTCCTATTTTATTTATAGAAATGAGTCACTTTAAATTTTATTTATTGGAATAGGCTAAAATTACAAAAACGCTTCCACGTAGGCGCATTTTAAAGGGAAATTTCATAAAAGCGCATCCTTGAGGGAGCACTTTGCCATGTTAGTAAAACACACGCTGACGTGGATGCACTTTGCTGACATGGCAAAAATGCTCCCTCAAGGATGCACTTTAACCCGTGTTTTTGGCCCCCAATGGTCATTTAAAAATTTGACCGTTGACCAATGGTCATTAAAAAAAACTACAAAAAGCCCCTCATCTATTTTTTTCACACAATTTCCTCTAATATTTCTTCCAAAATTCTTAAAAAAACTCTCAAATTTCTCCTTAAATTTCTCAAAGCTCTCTTTAAATAACTATTTCCTTTAAATTTTTTTCTACATCAGTATTATTTTTTTATACTTTCTAAGATATTTGATCGTGTTAGCAATGGTTAAGGAATTAATTCGTCTCGATCATAAACATATCTTCGTCGAACAAATAAAAATGGTAAGGGTTAATTTCAATTTTTGAATATTATTTAATATTTTTTCATTTATGTAATTTTAATTTATTTTAATTTATAATTTTTTATAATAGTCGGTAGATCAGGTGTTATAATGTTATATTCGTAATATGTCTGGTCCTCCATCATCGTTGATAGAAAATTACTTGAGGGAAGTGGGTTTTTGGCATGTAGTCAACATAAGCCAGGGTGCAAGTTGAACCCGAAACTCATCAACGCGTTCATAGAGAGGTGGAGACCTGAGATGCACACATTTCATCTTCCATGCAGGGAGTGTACCATCACTTTAGAGGAAGTGCAGTTACAATTGGGATTGTCAGTTGATGGGTCCGTACTCATCGGGTTCACTCAATCTGTTGATTGGGGAGCCATATGCTATGATCTTTTTTGTGTGATTTCGGATAATATTTACGAAGGTCGAATCAAGATGGGTTGGTTACGAGACACATTCCCGAAGCTAGGGGATGATTCGACTGAAGTAGAAAGAATACGATATGCTCGGGCATACATTCCTGATATCATTGGAGGTTATCTAATGTCAAACTTGTCACGAAACCTCGTACATCTAAGGTGTCTGGTGAAACTCATTGATTTTATCATAGCTGGTGAACTCAGTTGGGGTCTACCATGTTGTCAACATTGTACCAAGAGATGTGTGGGGCCACGAAACCAAATAAAGCCAAATCGAAGGTTGCCTATCACTACTACAATTATGGGCTCGGTTTTGCTTTCCATTTTTACGCCATCGAGTGAACCACCCATATACATTCCCACTCTTAATGAGGTAAAATTTATATTTGATTTTTTACAATTATTACATAGATTTAAAGTATAATTTATGCTAAAAATTTATTTAATTAGGTGTAACCATTCGGTGAGTTATGTTAGAATACCTATCATTCTTGAAGATATACGGCTTCTATTAGACCAACGGTCGGAAGCACATGTAAGTATTAAATGAAATATATATGCATAACATAGTTGTTTCGTATTTAGTGTTTAGTATTATATATATAACTAATATTTTTATCACGTTCATATAGTTTCAATGGACACCATACAAGGATCCGACAATTCAGGCAGTAATTCTGGATGAATTCTTATAGAACCCGAACGTCTGACATGTTAAGGCCCCATTGATCAACTACACTATTGTCGAGATGCACCAGACGAATAAAGTGTTGCAGCAATTTAGATTCCAAAAACCGATTCCCGTGACACTTGAGGTGCTCGATACAGAGCACAAAATCAACTTATGGCGACCGAATGTGTATTGGCCTCTATTCTTCTCAAAATATATCGAAATGTAGGAAAATCAGTATGACCATATACCTACTCACGAACCGGTCATCATTCTAGAGTTAGCGTGCAAGCCAAATTACATGCTATGGTTTAGGATCCATGGCAAGCCATATTTGCTCTCGGAAGAGCAGAGGCGTCGACAAATTCGTGTCGAAAGGGAATGACGGGGATCTTTAAATCCAATGAGAAGGGCTAACGAGGCAGGCCCATCAACAGTGCCCACAAAATCACCTAGACTAACACCTCAAGGGATGACACCCACACCACAGCCCCTTCAGATTATGCTAGGTGCATATCCTAGTCCTTATATGTATCCTTACCCTTATATGTTTCCTTTTCCCAATCCTATGTTATGTTGGAATACATGGCCCGATGCATCTCATTCCCCGATGTCTCTGACTCAACCGAAGATTTATAGGCCATCATCTCAAGAGACCATCAGAGAGTACATCTCATTTCCAATCCCCATCACCTTATGGGATTCAAACACATCCGCCGTGGGTGATGCAAACACCTCCGCATTCTTTGTTCTATCAAAGTGGGTTATCCTCCCAACAACCACAACCCCCACCGAAAGCTGAACCAATAAGGAATTCAGTGCGTAACCATCGTCCATCCCCATGTAGCATTGATTTCGACCAGCACATGCATTGATTTTTTTAATATATTTGTACAAACTATTTTTATATTATTTTATTTAATAAAATAGAAGTTATTTTGAATAATTTAATAGTCAATTATTTTTATATTTTGTCCTATTTAATAAAATAGAAGTTCTTTTTAATAAGGTAACAAAAATAATGCAACATAGTTTCATTTGAGCAATTATAAACTATTTCAATTTGGACATGTTCAAATTATATAACCTGGGTTCCTACACCATCCGCACAACTTTTATTAGTTCGTTCTTTCTCGGATATCCATATTATCAAGTATTCTTCTTGAGCAAGGTCAACCTTTTATTTTGTAATGTAATTTTCTATCTGATAACAACTTCAATAGAGCAAGCAATACAGATGGCTACTTGCATTCATCTAGGACTGGTAGGAATACTTGTCTCCACATGTTGTACATGTATTCTAATTTGTATACTTCATCGACATAACTCATGGGATCCAAAAGGAGATTCTGATAAGATGTAATTATATAAGCGCATGGATAATGAAGTGCACCAAACCTCCCACAGTCGCAAGTCCTATTTCTTAAGTGTACACGATATTGCCCATTCGTAATACCTTGGTTCGATCTGTCGAACTCTATCACACAAAACCATAGGTTATCGTGATCGTGACACATTATGTGCATGGTGTTGGCCCTCATATTCGCCTTGTTAATTTCTTGCAATACCTTCCAGCACCATACATGGTTTCCTCGCATTTGGCCTTTATAACTTGTTGCTCACTTTGGAAATAGTGCCACCAAACAAAAATATGTCTCTCGCACAATGAACTTTATCGACAAATGACGTGTTCCTTTTAGAACAAAATTTATGCATTCAGCCAGGTTTGAGGTCATATGACCATATCGTAGGCCGTTGTCTATGCTTGTGTCCACTAATCGAAAGGTATATTACAGAGGTAGTCTACGCCTTGGTCATTAACTGACCGTAAAATTGCCAACATCTCATGAAAACGGTCCTTATTGATCTCATACCCTGTCAATATAAGTTGATAGCGAAAATTACATACCACTCTTTCATTCAAAATAATTCGAATATTACAAACGAAATTATATTACTGGAGATTAAATACCAATGTTGGTCACTTGTCATCGTTTAGTGGTAGAACGATATTGCTTGTAGTAGTTGGATGCAGTATGCCTTAGACAATACCGATGGTGTGTGCAATCTCATAGCTTCCCTGTCGCTCAATTGCAGCTAGTATTCTAGTGCCGCGATCCAATATAACGCAAATATCATGTTGGGGGCAGACATGCCTCCTCAACCTAGAAAGAAAAAAATTTCAATCGTCACCTGACTCTCCCGGTGTTATTGCAAATGCAATTGGAAGGATTCTCCCACCGCCATCCTATGTCATAGCTAGCAATAGCCGATGGGTATATCTATCATACATAAAGGTACCATCAATTTGTACTAATGGCTTACAGTATACAAATGTGTTCCAACATTGCTTAAAGCTCTAGAACAGAGACTTGAACACTTGGCATCAATGAGCAAGCAATCGTTCTAGTATGCAGGCTCGTTTTAAGGTTTGTTACGTAACCTGGGATGTACCTCTCTAGCACTTGACACCACTGCCACACCTCATTATATGAAGTGTCCCACCCACTATGCATCTTTTCCAACGCCTTCTACTTAGCTATCCAGGCTTTGCGGTAAGAAGGTGTGCACCTGAATTGACTATGAATATTGGCAATTGAGACCGACACAAAAATCCTAGGATCTACCTTCACTATCGGTAGTATTAAGCCATCTATCATATCTGAATCCATCTTGGGATGATCTTGTAAAACACCTGTCAATGAAGTACGTTAAATAATGCAATATTAAAAAACACCAGTAATATTCAAAAACCCCAAACACCTAGTGAAACTGTACCAGCAACACATGTATGTGAACCTCTGTACTTATTTATCTCCCACAACCCTATTCTTTTCCTAACCGAAGCCATGATTTTCCATGAACATGTATTATCTCACACTACACACTTGGCCTCGAACTTCTCAGATTTGGATTTGACCACATGGTAATTAACCCCATTCTTGATGCTATATTGTTTCAATACACCAAGAAAACTATCTAATGTGATAAGATCGTACCTATAAACTAAACAATTATCACGATAAAAGCAAGCGCACCTATCGAACAGTAGTATAGCTATGGTAAGACTGGAATGTCGAACCTACAAGGACTAAAAGTATTAGTATTAACTTTCTTTTTATTATCTAGCCTAAAAATAAATGAGATTTGTTCAAACTAAAAATTAACTAAACTAAGAACACGACAGAGAGTAAATTGGGGATATTACTTTTGGAAAACTGATTGATTAAGACAATACCTAAGGAAGAATCCACCTAGATTTCACTTGTTATTTGATTCTAAACTAGATGACTTACTCACTTGACTTGATCTGTAGAAATCCCTAATTTATGTTAATATCTCTTTCAAGACTAAAAATAACCCTAGGTTCATTAATTGAAATTTCTTTCTAATTAAAACCCATAGTGTTACATTAACTCGATCTATGGATTTTCCTATTAGATTTGACTCTACGGTAGATTTTCGTCGTCCTATGTCTAGGATTGCAATCAACTCCACTTAACTATGTTGGATCTACTCTTAGACAGGGACTTTCACTCCACTAAATAAGCACATTCAACTTGGATTAATATCCTGAAATATTAACACAAGAATTAATGACACAATTAAGAACAAATCAAATATTTATCATATAATTCATAAAATAATAACAAGGTTCATCTTAGGTTTCATCCCCCTCAGGTATTTAGGGGATTTAGTTCATGTTTATAAAAGCAAACATCTCAAAATAGGGAAAACAACAAAACATAAAGAATCTAAAATTTTCGAGAGAAATTGAAGGGAGATATTCAGTCTTGATGTAAATCCTTGCTTCGAGATGAATTGATTGGCGTTCCTTGAGTAATTCCTTGCTTTCTACTTGTGTCCCCTTAGGTTCCTCCCCTTGGGTGTTTTTATAGACTTTTGAATGCCTAGAATATCCAAAAATTAACTTTTTTAGCGTGAAATTGAAACAAGGATCGACAAGGACACGCCCATGTGAGGCTGCTCAGGTCGTGTGCAATTTTGTGTGTTACACACGGGCGTGTGGTTTACCCATATGAAGATGGCTAGGCCGTGTTAAAGGTTGATTTCAACCCATTTTGTCCATTTTTTGGACTTGTTTCTTGCTCTTTTTGGTTCCTTATGCTCACCTAAGTATAAAACATGAAATTAAAGGATTAGGAGCCTCAAGTTCCATAAATCTAACAATAAATCATCCATACATGTGCCAAGCATGGGATAAAAATATGTATATATTATGGTTTATCAAATATCCACACACTTAAGCGTTTGCTTGTCCTCAAGCAAAATCCCCAACTCACAATTAAAAATTCATTTTTCTCAACTTATAATTCCTATCAATAATGTTTTGAAATAATTCACAAGTAATCATACGTTGAGTATCCAACTAAAAGAACATCAAAGTCTCAAACAATCCAAGTTGATTATTTTATCACAAAAGCATAGGTATTTCCCCTTATCTAAGTAATCACCTTTAATTCAAAACTAACAAGAGTTGACATTCTCACTAAAGATTCACTCAAATAACTAAAAGTGTTTAGGGTTCAGAAATTAAGCACTCATTAGTCAACACGAAAAGTTATTACCATAGGCTTGCATGAAAATCAAATCTCCACCACTATAGATTGAGATGATACATTGATCTAAAGGTCTTTTAGAGGGTTGTAACGGGGCTTTGGTTAGGGGTATGGACACAAGCTGAAAGAGAAGGTTAGAATCGAGATTGAGCTAAAAAATTACCTAACTAGAAAAAATAACTAATACTGAGAAATTACATCACTGAATATATATTCCTAGAATTGAGCTTTTCCTCATGAATAACATCATTTAAGATCAAGAGTTACATAACTTCATAAAAATATGCTAAACGAAAAATTAACAACTGAAATAATAATTTTTTAAGAACAAATCAAATATTTAAACTCTACTAACTGCAAAGGAGAACGTAACCAGAAAATTATTCAATTCAAACCTTGAAAAAATAGGGATCAAATTAATTAAGGGGATTTCAACAATAATGGGTTATAGGTTAATATTATGGGTAAATCAATAAATAGTTTGTTAAGCTCAAGGGGGTTCACTAAAGGTTAGTTATGAAGGTAGGCTTTTGTGGAGTGAGTGGGTTAAACCTAAGTGCCTTTATCATCTCGGTATATCAAATCAATGGTGTGGTCTCGAAATGTATAATTGAAGCAAGTTCTTGAATAACAGATCAATATTGACACATTCATAGCAATAATAAAAGTGATAAAGAAAGAATATATGCTCTAAAGGCTCAAAATCTCACAAAAATTATGGCTTTTGATGTCAATCCTGTGAATTTCAAACTTCAAGATAATACCTAAATTTGGGGAAACAAACTAGAAAAGTTTTTAATTCTCAAAAATCAACTTTTCATGTTTGATTCTCTAATGTCTTAAAGTTCAAATAGTCAAAGTAAAAATACCTATGTTTTAATCCAAAACATATCAATAAAAATCATAAATCAATCAAAATTTATTCTAATAGTGATATGAGGAAGTTGTTTGAGAATAAGATGAAATTCAGGGATTTTTTGATAAAGATATAAATAACCTCCCCATACTTAAGATGTACATTGTCCTCAATATACAAATTTAGGTTATAAGATTATAGGCATAACATCATAAGATAGTGAGAGAAGTGAAACTTCCTGAATTTTGGATGAAATCCTTAGAGTAGGGAAATTAGTTTTGGATAGGAAGCTTTTGAAGTGCATGATGAACTAGGCAGGGGTGAAGGTGGGGGAGGATACTCTGGTGGTGGTATAGGTTGGGTTCCACAATTGTGATGCCAAATGGAGATAGTTGTGATGTTCGGTGTTGTAGTGGCTATGGTCGTGGTCAAGCAAGATATGGCAATCATGGAGTACCTTTTCCCAGTGGGTTATCATGGTTTGTATAGTTCTAGGTAGCACCGATCACCTTGAACCTTTTGAAACTATAGAGTCATCAGCAATAACTTAGGGAGGTGTATTAATGGAATTAGCATGGTTACTCATTAAGAAACAGCTAGAAAGAAAAATTTCAAAATATACTAATAGAAGTTTTGGATAACATAAAATAAAAATAAGGATAAAATAAGGAAGGAAATTAAGATTAAAAAAAAAACAAAAGCGAATATGAATAGACTCAAAAGTTTTTATCGGTAGATGGGTTGTAAGGTAGTGGTGGTAGAGATGAAATGTGGAGATGCTAACAAATTTGTTGTAGGGTTGCGTCAATGTGGTCAAACCGCTGAAAGCACTGCTACTTGAATCAAGTGAGGCACTTAGAAATGTTAGTCAATGAAGTATCGTGCTCGGTAGAATGAACTAAACGATATTGAGAAGGATCAAACCCACGACAATGCTCTATCATCCTCATATGAAGCATACTTGAGATGTCCTGTGGAGACATCTAGCCGATGAATGTGAGCAATGAGGACTGCGCCACTACTTGAGCAGACCGAAGTGCTATGCGAGGCGTCTCACATAAGGACTGATGCAAATGGCTCCCTTCCCATGTCGCTCAGTCTGATGATGAATGGTGAGGGCAATAAAATATGCTAAGTCGGAACCATGCCCGTGTGCCATGTTCTATAAGAAATAAGCGCCATGAGTATTGACGACGCCAGTGCTCTCTCGCTGACTCGTCAAAGTATGAGCTAGGATGGCGTGTAGGTATCGTAATGCTAGAGGGAGAGCTGATGCCTTGGAACGGCTGGGCTCATAGGTGGCTAAAGTACGGACCAGGGTTGTCCAACAGGAGGAAGGAGCATAGTGAATGTGGCGATGGAGATCAGAGAAATTGTCGTCGTCCATGAATTCTTCTGTATAAAGTCTCAAAGCGATTCCGAATTCTGGGACACTCAGTTGGCGTACCAAGCCATCAAGACGAAATTGCACTATTCTTGGGTCGTCGAACTCCGACATAACTGTCTGAAGATGGAATGTTGAACAAAGCTCTAAGGTGAGCTCCATGTATGTCGGTTCGACAATGTTGAAGAAATGCCCCATATGGTTCGGTAGTAAGGAGGGCTTTAACTAAATCGGTGAGTTGGACCTACTCTAATACAGCCCAATCGATGCATCTACCTACGCCAAGGGGTCTCGCTCAAAGGATTTGGAAGAGCTCCTCCTGGGGTCCCGATGGAAACTTAAAAAAGGGTTGCGCACTTCGGCAGATACACTTGCTGATGTAGCATCGGGTCCCTTTCGCTTTTTCGAAGCGAGAACAACGGCCTTTTTACCACAAGTGTTGGTTATTGTATACCTGTAATAGAAAGTGGAAGACTCGTATTAACAAATAAAGCATAACAAAAATACTAAAATTAAAGGGAATATCATAAAGTATGCACATGAGTTTAACATTTTCCAACTAAATGGTCCTAAATAATTTAGTCTAAAACTCAACAACTCAAATCAAATTGCGGCATATATCGAAGGGGAAAATTAGTTGCAAAATAATGATTAGTTTATAGGTCCTAATCAAAAGTTCAAGGTACTAAAATAATAATTGAAATGCAATAGAATGTTAGAAGCTATAGCGAAATAAATCAAACAGGTACGAAATTAAAAGAAAATCAAAAATAAATTTGAAACTAAAAATAATTAAGAACTAAGTATAATCAGACTAAACAAAAGAAAATATATACTGGAAAAGGGACTTAAAAGACAAGAATAATGATAAAATTGATTATAGAAAAGAAATATAGTTTGACCGACGGTGGGTGAAGGTGGCCAGAGGTGCAATGATGCGGTAGTCGGCGGCGTAAAGGGGGATGTGAGCTGGACGGTGGTTGTGAAGGTCGTAAGGGGAAACAGAGATCGGTGAAACAACAGTGGCTTGGGTCTAGGACGGTTTTGGAAAGGAAGGGAGGGAAGGGAGATAGGAGGATGATGAAGGGGTTTTGTGCATTGGTTTGGTGTATATGTGTGTTTGATTATGGTGGGGAGTAAGAAGAGAGGGAGGAAAGTCAGATCTTGGAGAGGATTATTGGACGGTGGCCCGAGTGGGAGGGTTGGTGTGAGTTGCTAGGGTTTCAGAGCAAAAGGAAAGGGATGATGAACAGTAATATTAGGGGTTTAAATTGGGGGCCATGACTGTGACAGGCTCGTGTTGGGTCACACGGCTGTGGCCTACGCCCGTGTGGCCTAGAATCAGCCTGTGTTTTTCGTGAAATTTAGGTCCATATCACTCATGGTCTTCGAACATGCCCGTGTTCCCTGTGCGTGTTGGTGCACACGGCCACCTCGCACGGTCGTGTTCAAAGTTGTTCGTTTCTCCCACGCCCATGTTCTAGGTTCACACGCCCGTGGAATTTAGTCAAAGGTGCCCACAGAGTATGGGCACAGGCGTGTCACACGCCCGTGTTACTTTTTCAGTGTTGTCTATGGGTTATGGTCACATGTGTGTCCCAAGCCCGTGTTAGTTTATCAGTATCGACCACGGTATATGGGCACAGGCGTAGGATTGGTTCATGTGCCCGTGTGCTTTGGTCAGGTTTGCACACTGTCTATAGGCACGCCCATGGGGATCTATCGCATCTCGTGTCTCGACATATTTTCAAAATTCAAGGTCCAATTTCAACACGATTGTGGCCACGCCCGTGTTAACTTACCCATAGGATTCACACGCCCATATCACACGGTCGTGGTAAGTAATTAGGTTCACACAAGGCCATATCACACACCCGTGGTGATTAGTTGCATCCCGTGTGGCATTCTTAGTTTGGGGAAAATTTCGTCCTGTTTTCACACAGCCAAGGACATGCCTGTGGCTCCAACCCATAGTATGGACATGGCCTAAGGCACGCTCGTGTGCCAGGCCGTGTGGTTTAGGGAAACCTATGTTTAAGTGACTCAATTAGTGTTTGTTAGATGTTATAAACTGAAATTAAGAAAATCAATAATCGTTAGTGCTCGAGTTACCTTCCGAGAAGCACTTATTTAGAGTCTAAGCTTGACTTACCTTGCGTGCACCTTTATGAGGGTTTGTGGAGCCTAAGCTCCTTTCTATCATTCTTAAAGTCCTCACCATTATAAAGTTTAAGTCAATGATCGCTTACCTTGAAAGTGTCGTGGTTCGGATAAGTTACCTCTACTATGCCATATGGGAAGACGGTTTGAACTACAAATAGGCCTGACCATCTTGATTTTAGCTTTCCAAGCAACAATTTGAGCCTCGAGTTGTATAACAAGACAAGATCACCAGCTACAAACTACTTAGGTTACTTTAAACGAGCATCATGGCGTCACTTTGTTACTTCCTTTAATAATCGTGAGTTCTCGTATTAATTATCGCGCCATTCATCTAACTCATTTAACTGCATTAGTGTTTTTTTCACCTGTAAGTTTAGGATCAAGATTTAGAAATTTGATAGCGAGGAATGTCTTATGTTCTAGTTCAAATGGTAGATGACAACTTTTCCCATAAACAAGTCTATAAGGAGATGTTCTTATGGGAGTTTTGAATGCAGTTCTATAGGCCCATAAAGCATCATCTACCTTCATCGCCCAATCTTTCCTATTTGACTCTACCGTCTTCTCTAGGATACGTTTAAGCTCTCTATTAGCTACTTCGACTTGTCCACTAGTTTGAGGATGGTAAGGGGTAGCCGTTCTGTGGTGCACTTCATATTTATTTGAAACTTTATCAAACTGAGCATTACAAAAATGAGTGCCCCTATCACTGATAATTGCCCTAGGTGTTCCAAATCGAGAAAATAGTTTTTTAAGAACTCTCACTATCATTCTAGCATCATTAGTGGGTAAAGCTTGGGCTTCTACCCATTTCGACATGTAATCAACTGCTACTAAGATGTATTTATTCCCAAATGAACTAGGGAATGGACCCATGAAATCAATATCCCATACATCGAAAATTTGACATGAGAGCATATATGTTTGAGGCATTTCATCATGTTTAGAGATATTACCTGTTCTTTGGCATTTGTCACAAGAAATAACATACCTGTTGGTGTCCTTGAATAGTGTGGGCCAATAAAAACCTAATTCAAGTGTTTTATGAGCTGTCTTAGTCCCACTGTAATGCCCTCCGGTTGGTCCTGAATGGCAGTGTTCTAAGATCTTGTCTGCTTCTGATTTTGTAATGCATCTTTGAATGACTTGATCTGTACATATACGAAAAAGAAAATGATCCTCCCAAAAATAGTTTTCCACATTAGTAAAGAATCGCTACTTTTGCTGATGTGTCAACCCTTTTGGGCTTATGTTAGCAGCTAAATAATTTATAATGTATGCAAACCAAGGTACCTCAGAATCAGATATGAGCAAGAGTTGTTCTTCCGGAAACGAGTCATTTATTTCGGCTTTGTCGATTTCTTTGAGAGTTGGATTCTCAAGCCTAGAAAGGTGATCTGCCTCAAGATTTTCAGCCCCTTCTTATCTTGTATCTCTAAGTCAAATTCTTTAGACAAAATCAAATATGATCTAGATTTGTCGAATGCAAAAACCACAGCTAGCAATTCTTTTTTCGTGGTAGTGTAATTCTCTTGTGCGGCTGTCAAAGTCTTGCTAGCATAATAAATTGGCTAAAAATGCTTGTCTCTTCACTGTCCAAGAATTGCACCTACTACAAAATCACTCATATCACACATTAGTTCAAAAGGTAAATTCCAATCAGGTGCAATTATAATCAGAGCATTAGTTAATTTCTCTTTGAGAGTGTTAAATGCTTCTAAACATTCCTTATCAAAGTTGAAGGGCACATCTTTTTCTAGTAATTTCATTAAAGGCTTAGCTATTTTAGAAAAATCTTTAATAAATCTTCTATAAAAACTAGCATGTTCTAAAAAATCTTCTAATAGCCTTAACTGAATTAGAAGGAGGTAGTTTTTCAATGGTCTCAATTTTTCTTTATCAACCTCTATCCCTTTACTAGAAATTTTATGTCCTAACACAATACCTTCATGAACCATAAAGTGGCATTTTTCCCAATTAAGTACAAGGTTCGTTTATTCACATCCTATTAAAATTTGTTCTAAATTTTTAAGGCAGAGATGGAAAGAGTTACCGAATACCGAGAAGTCATCCATAAATACTTCCATAATGTCTTCCACGAGTTTGTCAAAGATGGCTAACATGCAATGCTAAAAACTAGTAGGAGCATTACATAATCCAAAAGGCATTCTACAATAGGCAAACGTACCATATGGGCATGTAAATGTCATTTTCTCTTGATCTTCAGGAGCTATCGGGATTTGGAAGTATCCAAAGAGTCCATCCAAGAAGCAGTAGTACATATGCCCTGACAGTCTTTCCAACATTTGATCAATTAAGGGCAAAGGAAAGTGGTCTTTTCTGGTGGCATCGTTCAATTTCCTATAGTCAATGCATACTCTCCAACCTATGACTGTTCTTGTAGGGATCAATTTATTATTTTCATTGGCAACAATAGTCATGGCTCTCTTTTTAGGAACAACCTGCACAGGACTTACCCAAGCACTGTCAAAAATAGAATAAATAACTCCAGCATCTAAAAGTTTAATTACCTCAGCCTTGACAACTTCCTTCATGTTAGGGTTCAATCGTCTTTAAGCTTACACACATGGTTTGTATTCATCTTCCATCAAAATTTTATGGATGCAAAAAGAGAGACTGATCCCTTTTATGTTAGAAATGTTCCAAGCTATGGCTCTTTTATGTTTTTTTAATACTTGGAGTAATTCTTCTTTCTCCTTGGGTTGTAAGTCCGAAGCAATAATCACTGGCAATGTAGAGTCATCTCCCAAAAATGCATATTCCAAGTGATTGGGTAATTACTTTAATTCCAGTTTGGGAGGTTCATCAACAGAGGGTTTTTGTCTTAGTTCATCATTTATCTCAATACCCTCATAATCTATTTGTCTTGGAGAAGGTTTGTTAGAGTTCAAGTCAATTATTACCTTCTTTATCTCAGTGGTAAGTTCGTCCTCCTCCCCACTTTGGACGAGACACAGTTCCAATGTGTCTTTAAGAGCGATTTCCTGAAAAGAATCTTGAACAGAATAGTTAATAGAATCAATAAAATAACAGGAATCATCTTGCTCTCTAGAGAATTGTATGGCATTATAAATTTTAAACACGATTTCTTCATCACCCACCCTAACCACAAGTTTACTATCCCCTATATCAATAACTGCTCTAACAGTGGCTAAAAATAGGCGTCCTAGGATCAAAGGCACTTCAACATCCTCATCCATGTCAAGCACAATAAAATCAACAGGGAATATGAATTTATCCACTTTAACTAGCACATCTTCAATAATACCCCTAGGGTATTTAACAGATCTATCAGCTAATTGAATCTCATTCTAGTCGATTTTGGTTCCCCAAGACCTAGTTGCTTAAACATTTTATAAGGCATTAAATTAAAACTAGCACCTAAATCAGCTAATGCATTTTCAATATTTAAATTACCAATTAAACAGGGAATAGTAAAACTTCCTGGATCTTTTAGTTTGGTTGGTAGTTTGTTCTAGAGAATAGTTGAACATTCCTCATTGAGTTCCACTATGGACAACTCTTTAAACTTCCTTTTTTTGTTAGAAGCTCCTTAAAAAATTTTGCATACGTGGGCATCTGTGAAATAGCTTCAAAAAAGGTATTAATATGTAACTATTTAAAAAGTTCAAGAAATTTACCAAATTGTGCATCCATGCGGTCTTTCTTTAACTTTGTTAGGTATGGGATGGGTGGCTTATATTCTCTAAGTACCGGTAGGGCTCCTTGGGTTTGGCCTCCTTAACTTTCACTTTGTCAGGCTCTTGTAGCAACTTCTTTTTGAGTTCAACTAGCATTTTCCCATTCCTTAATGTGACTACTTTAACATGCTCCCTAGGATTGGGTTCAGTATTACTCGACAGACTACCTTGTGGTCTATCAGATATCATCTTAGCAAGTTGACCAATTTGATTCTCAAGTCATTGAATTAAAGCTTGCTGGTTCTTAAGTGCTATTTTGGTATTCTGAAAACGGGTTTTTGACACTGATATGAATTTTTCCAACATCTCCTCAAGGTTTGGTTTCTTTTCTTACCGATAGGGGGTTGCTGAAATCCTGAAAGGGGTGGTGGCCTTTGATTTCCTTGATTCCCTTAACCACCCCATGAAAAATTTGGATCATTCCTCCAACCTCCAATTGCATTGTAAGTGTTACTGTAAAGATTGTTTTAAGGTTAAAGATTATTACCCATATAATTCATCTGCTCATTTTCCCTGCCATGTCCATAGGGAGAGTACTCTAGGTTGCCTACACTACTTCCATTCGTGCCACACTACATAACTGGATGTACCTATGTAGAACCAACTAAACCATCAGTATTTTTATTCAAAAGCTCTACTTGGCTAGAAAGCATGGCAACTGTGTTGACATTAAAAACACCGGTGACTTTTGTCGGCTTTGTCCTCATGACTTGCCACTGATAGTTATTCAGTGACATCTCCTCTATAAACTTATAAGCCTCCTCAGGTTTTTTGTTATTTATCGTTCCACCGGCAGTTGCATCTATCATTTGCCTCGTTGAGGGGTTCAAACCGTTGTGGAAGGTCTAAACCTGTAGCCACAGAGGTAACCCATGGTGAGGGCACCTTCTCAATAAATCCTTGTATCTCTCCCATGTGTCATAAAGAGTTTCTAGATCGATTTGCACACAAGAAGAGATATCATTCCTCAACTTTGCCATTTTAGTAGGGAGAAAATATTTTAAAAGAAAATTTTCAGTCATTTAGTCCCAAGTAGTGATAGTCCCTCGTGGTAGAGAGTTCAACCACTGTTTGGCCTTATTTATTAGTGAAAAGGGAAACAACCTAAGACGAATGGCATCATCAAAAATGCCATTGATTTTAAAGGTGTCATAGAATTCGACAAAATTTGCTAAATGTGTGTTGGGATCCTCGTCCTGCAAACCATCAAACTGAACAAACTATTGTATCATCTGTATAGTTTTAGGTTTTAATTCAAAATTATTTGCAGCAACAGCAGGTCTAACAATACTCGATTCAGTACCAACTAAATTAGGCTTAGCATAACCATACATAGTACAAGTTGCAGGATTCTGATTCACAGGAGCTGCGGCTACGACAGGAGGTAGTGGATTATTCTGATTCGCCTCCATCTCTTCGGTAGTGTTGGTCACATCCTCTTACTTTTCTTCTATGTACTGTAAGCTCCACCTTATTTCTCTTTGATTTCTACGAGCTGATGCTTTGATCTCACTATCGAATAATAAAGGTCTTGATGGATTACTTCTAGTCATAAACTAGAGACACCTATCAGGAAAAAATAAAAAGAAAGATTTAGTAAATAAAACTTAAAATAAAAACAAAAAGTAAATTGTAATAAAAGTAAAAATGGTTAGAATAATAAAATTCGAGTATTCCTTATATCTTAGAATCCCCAGCAACGGTGCCAAAAACTTGATGTGATAAGATCGTACCTGTAAACTAAACTATTATCACGATAAAGGCAAGCGCACCTATCGAACAGTAGTATAGTTATGGCAAGACTGGAATGTCGAACCCAGAGGGACTAAAAGTACTAGTATTAACTTTCTTTTTCTTATCTAGCCTAAAAATAAATGAGCTTTGTTCAAACTAAAAATTAACTAAACTTAGAGCGCGACAGAGAGTAAATTAGGGATATTGTTTTTGGAAAACTGATTGATTAAGACAATACCCAAGGAAGAATCCACATAGACTTCACTTGTTATTCGATTCTAAACTAGATGACTTACTCACTTGACTTGATTCATAGAAATCTTTAATTTATGTTAATATTTCTTTATTAGATTTGACTCTAATTCGGCAGATTTTCATCGTCCTATGTCTAGGATTGTAATTAACTCCACTTAATTGTGTTGGATCTACTCTTAGACAGGGACTTTTGCTCCCCTAAATAAGCACATTCAACTTGGATTAATATCCTGAAATATTAACACAAGAATTAATGCCACAATTAAGAATAAATCAAATATTTATCATATAATTCAGAAAATAATAACAAGATCCATCTTAGGTTTCATCCCCCTCAGGTATTTAGGGGATTTAGTTCATGTTTATAAAAGCAAACATGTCAAAATAGGGAAAACAACAAAACATAAACAACCCAAAAACTTCGAGAGAAATTGAAGGGATATCTTCAGTCTTGATGTAAATCCTTGCTTCTGAGATGAATCGATTGGCGTTCTTCGAGTAATTCCTTGCTTTCTACACTATGTCCCCTTAGGTTCTTCCCCTTGGGTGTTTTTATAGACTTTTGAATGCCCAAAATACCCAAAAGTTACTTTTTCTGCGTGAAATTGAAACAGGGGTCGACAGGGACACTCCCGTCTGAGGCTGCTTAGGCCGTGTGCAATTCTGTGTGTCACACACAGGCATGTGGTTTACCCTGTGAAGATGTCTAGACCGTGTTAAAGGTTGATTTCGGCCCATTTTGTCCCCCTTTTTTTACCTGTTTCTTGCTCTTTTCGATTCCTTATGCTCACCTAAGTATAAAACATGAAATTAAAGGATTAGAAGCCGTAAGTAATCATCCATAAATGTGCCAAGTATGGGATAAAAATATGTATATATTATGCTTTATCACTATCCTTACTAGAAAGCTCATTACCAACTTTTAGTTCACCCGAATCCAATAACAAACTTGTATCGCCACGCCTTCTGTGTGGTAGATCTGAAAACTCCAATGCATCATCTGCTGATAAATCCACATTTTGCATGTGGGTTGGAGGCAAGTATACCGTGAATCATGGATCTTCTTCTTTTTCATCTGAACCTCCTTCATTGTCTTCTGGTTCAATTGGAACAAGCTCTGATTTAGAAAATAATGCAACTTCTACACCATCCGAGTTAGGCTCTCGAGGTGGATCCACATCGGACTCATCATCCAACCCACCATCATCTACAACGTATGAGGTCCCCTCACTGGTGGACGTTGTAGGGAGTACATCATCCCTTCTTGTGGACGTTTCATAATGTCCCCAATCAGATGTGGATTGACAACCTCTAGAAGTTGATGTCATTCCCTAGTACGTATTTCCAGCATCGCACATCGACCTACCAAGATGCATGTCTCATCTACTAACTGAGTGTCATGTAGGGGTTGTGTATTCCATACTGCCACCAAACACGGGCGCTTTCATGTTCTACCTCCCACTAACAGAGTGTCAGGCAACGGTTGTGTATTCCTCTCGAACAGTAGTAGATGCTGAAGTCGCAAGTGCTTCATTTGCGATGAAAATTGTACATATAACTCTAGATAGGGTGATCCGCTAGCAAGATGAGTCTGTACCATTGCCGCCAAGCTATGGCCACCTTTGATATCAAATGAGCCATAAGTCACGGGATCAACTGAAGCACAAAATCGATACTTAATAGATGAAACTCTCATTGGCATCATTCCGAAGATTTTGCGCCTAATTCTTTTATGAAGTTTTGTCAAATCTATGTTCTTGTTAAAAACCAGTCGTGCTGTGTTCTCTAATGAGTCATTCTCAGTGTCACGGGGCTCACCATCACAGTAAATAGCAGCACTAATACGTTCACTCATCTTCAATTTTTATTCTTCTGAACTTCTCTAATTTTTCTTGTTGTAACTTATGCAACACGAGAATGAAATTTGGCTGATTTATAGCCAAAGGCCAAGTAAGAACTACTGCAGAAAAGAGTGTCCACGTGAGAGCATTTTTCAGTACTTTTGCTACTAGTGCATCTTGCTTGAAGTGTTTTTTACACTAATTTTTTTAGAACCGTGTTCTCAAAACTATTTTTTTTAAAAACTACTGTAAAAAAAAATCTACGTGAGAGCTTTTTTCAGTACTTTTACTTATAGTGCATCCTACTTGAAGCATTTTTGACACTATTTTTTAGAACCATCTTCTAAAAATTATTTTTTCCGAAACTGATGTAGAAAAAGAGCATACATATGGACACTTTTTTCAGTACTTTTGCTGACAGTGCATCTTGCTTGAAGTATTTTTGACACTATTTTTTCAAATTTATCTTCTCAAAATTATTTTTTCAGAAACTACAGTAGAAAATGAGTGTCTACATGGAAGCTTTTTTAGTACTTTTGCTGACCATGCATCCTGCTTGAAGCATTTTCGACACTATTTTTCAAAGCCATCTTCTCAAAATTATTTTTTCAGAAATTACAGAACAAAAAATAAAATAAAATCCATCTTGTCAATATAAATTTTTCAAGACTCATTCCAAAAACTATTACAAAAACCCTAAACACAAAATTATTTTTAAAAACCCTAAACCCTAATTTAATTTATTTTTAAAAACCCTAAACTTTAATTTATTTTATTTTTTAAAAAGCTCTAAACTTTAATTTTTAAAATCCCTAGCCCATAACCCCATAAATAAATTCCTAATTTATTTTAACAAAACCTTAATCCTAAACCCCTAAAACCCTGGCACTAAACATGCAAATAGCCCTAACCTTAGAAAAAACACGGGCTAAAGTGCGTCCTTGAAGGAGCATTTTTGCCATGTTAGCAAAGCCTGTCCACGTCAGCGCGTTTTTTATTGAGATGACAAAAACGCTCCCTCAAGGACGTGCTTTTCTGAAATTTCCCTTTAAAACGCGCTACACGAAAGCATTTTGGTAATTTTAGCCCATTCCAGTAAATAAAGTTTAAAGTGGCCCATTTCTATAAATAAAGTAAGAAATGGGCCTTTTTTAGTAAAATGGTCTAATTTTTTAGTAGTGTCAAGTATCAGTGTCAACAAGTATCTAGTAATGCTTGTTTAGAAAATTTTCAAGATTTTTGGGGTTTTGAGTCTAGTTGATATTTTGAACAAGAGTCACTCAATTTTTATATCCAAATTATAAATAGAAATATATTTTGAAGATTAGTTTATATTTAAATCAGAATAATTGATTTCTCAAGATTGATGAATTAAATTTAGTAAAATTTGAAATTATATCTTGAAGATTCAAAAATTATCTAAGCTCATCGAAGATGTTCTCTTTGTTTGATATTCTTCTAATTTTGAAAAAAAAAATCTTTCTTTGAGAATTACTACTTTGACAATTTAAAGAAACTACTACTACACTAATAATAATAATAACAATAATAATAATAGTTTTCGACAATGGTTATCTTCACCGATGGCAAGAAATCCAGATCGCTTTTTGTTTGAATCTTCCTTCTTTTGCACATAAAACTCTTTAGTCTCTTTATTATTGGAAACCATAGCTATATTTTTTGAAACCCATAAATCTCTTGGTCCGAAGCTTTTAAATCTCTTCATATAGCTCCTTCATATAGTTTTTGTTTTTAAACACTAAACCCAAACAAAAAATACTTTGATGGGAAACCTATGTCTTCCTTAGTAATCAAATTAAAAAACCTACAAATTAACGGGTTAAAACCTTTCAAAAAAAACCCCCAAATAAATTAAAGAGATGAAAACCACAAATAAAATCCCCAAATTTCATCAAAAAATTGAAGAGATTGGACCCTTAATAGAATGGAAAATCATCTAGGCTTATTTGCTGAAAAAAATGTTCCCAATTTGTGATCAAATTAATGAAGCATAAGCACGATACCTATCAAGCACACTGGAGCAAATCAGTCAAACTATTCCTACCCTAAACCACTCTGCATTTTTTCCTCTAGTTGAAAAATGATGAGATTCTTTTTTGTAGTCAATTACAAACAATCAAAAGCCTTATTAGAATTAAACGGTAAGAATTGATTATCTGATCGAATCTAATAAGCAACTTTAGCAGGAGTTACATGGAATACTCAAGGACCAATCAGAAACTTTATCATTAATCCTGCCAAAATGTGGGGAGCAAAATTCACTTCTCTTAGAATCAATTTGATGACCACATGTCAATCACATTTACATAGTTCTTGGATTCTTAAGATCTAGTCTCTATTCACTTGTCCCTTGAGACCACCAAGGATACCTTCAACAACTATAGTGCAATTAATCTCAATTATCACCTCTTTCCACTTAACATCTCATGCTAGTTGAAGGCCATCATAAATAGCCCAAAGCTCAGCTTATTCAACACTATATTTTTCAGTATTTCTCTCAATCCCTCATAACCACCTACCGTACTCATCCCTCGCGATGGTTGTTGAAGAAGTGAGTCCCAAAAACATATTGTGAGCTCCATCAACATTCAATTTAAAAGAACCAATAGATGGTGGAATCCACCTACAATCCCTACTTTGATTACTAGAAGTTCCCTTAAACCTTTCAGGCTTCAGCTTAGTATATCTCGCCCAACACCAAGAAGATTGGATAACATTAACAAAGTTGAAAGGAACACCCTGGAAAACTGTAAGATTTCTTTATTTCCAAAGCCTCCAACAAACAATTCCAAAGAAAAATTATCGAATCACATCTTGAAATACTAATCTAAATACGTTTCTCAAATTCACCAAAATCCAATCTACAACGAATAAGAGAAAATTTGAGTTAAGAGATTGGAATGGATAATATGTCTCTAAACTTCCAGTGCTCGAAAAAAATCTCTTAAAACATGAATACAAGATTCTTCAATGCTTCTACAAATCACACAAGAATGGCCCGTAGAAACTCCTCTTATACATCATTCTACATTTAGTCATTAAGCGTTCCTTCAAGACCAACTAAAGAAATTGACAAATCCACTGAGGACCATCCAAACAAGCTTCCATTTATCTTACGGAGAATTAAAAGAATCCTTCAAAAGCATATATAAGTAGATTTGACTATAAAATTACCATCTGGACACCATCTAGAGATAAGTGCATCTTGTCTAACCAAGCAATTCGGTGTCGGGATTCCCGTAATATAAGAGAGAATATTTTTATCTAAAAAACATCATAGATAACCCCAATTCCAATTTCCGTCCATAGATACAATCTCATTTAAAATTATAGAAGTGTTAATAAGAGATGGATATCGACAGAAATTAAGAAGCGAACCCATATTTGCTATCCAATTATCAGTCCAAAATTTCACACAGTTGCCATCACCAACAAACCAGATTATACTTTGGCGTACCAGAGGCCAAATCTTTGTAAGTGGTTTGAAACGAAAAAGCATTCACTTCGAGAGATATCATCCGGAATAACCTTAGATACCTTGTATTTGGAACGGAGAACTCTAACCCATAAATTTTGCTTATTTGTAAGGAGATTGAAACCCAACTTGAGCATGAAAGAGTCATTTTGTTCTTAAGGCATCATAACCCAAGACTTCCATTAGACAAAGGTTGGTAACGATCCCCCCAATTCACCAAAGACATCTTCTTATTGGAATCTGAACTTACCCAAACAAAACCCCTTGCAATTTTTTCAAGTTCTATGCAAATACCATATAAAAAGTACATTAGCATTCCTTCCATAGAAAGCATCTTCATAGTTTCTATAAAGTAGTTAGGTATCGACAACAGTACAGACAGAACTAGAGTAACTCTTCCTGCCATAGAAAGCATATTAGCATATCAGTTATCTAATTTACACCTAACTTTATCCAAAACAAACTTGAAGGTATTCTTTGTAAGTAACTTGTGAAACAATGGCAGTGCCAAATATATCCTAAAATCATCTAAATGATGAAACCCAAGAATACTACAAATATTGGTGACATTTTTGACATTGGTATTTTTTAAAAAAATATACAGTAGTTTTCTACCCATTGACTCCATGTCCTGAAGATGCTCCAAAAGTATTAAGAGCATCCTTCATTTTGTGCGCCGAATCAACCTCATCTTCAATGAATAATGATAAATCATCCATGAAGAAAAGGTGTGATTGGCCCATCCTTACCCAAAACGATTGGTTTCCAGGACTTATCTGCAACTTTCCTGTGAATTAACTGGCCTAATCTCTCCATATAGAGTACAAAGCTATACGAAGATAATGGGCAACCTTGCCTAATACCCCTCTTAGGAATAAAATCATTCACAAGTCTTTCGTTCCACACAATTTGTATGAACACCGACGAAATACATTCCATGATGACATTAACCAAAGTTGAAAGAAAACCAACATCAGCTAAGGTATCTTCAATAAAATCCTAGTGAATTTTATCATATGCTTTCTTTAAATCCACTTTTATAGCCGTCCAAGATTTCTTCCTTTTTTTGGTTTGCATTGTGTGCACAATATCTTAGGTGATAATAATGTCGTCTGTGATTTACCCCTTTACCACAAAACTCACTTGATTTTGAGCAATAAGGGAAGGGAATATAGGCTTGAAATGGTTGGCGATAACTTTAGTAATAATCTTGTACAAAATGTTGTAAAGACTTATTGAATGATAATGGGATAAAAAATCAGGACTTTTAATCTTCTGTTTAAGAACCAAAAACGTCTTATTAATAGAGGAATTGAGAGGTTTACCAAAAAAAATCACAAACCCAAGAACAAACATCCGATCCAACCATATCCCATTAGCTTTGATAAAAAAAGCATGAAGACCATCCAGGTTAGGGGATTTTAGAGGACCCATGTTAAACAATGCATTTCGAGCTTCCTCATCAGTGATACTTAGGGCTAAAGAATTTAGAGTGCTAGAATCAAGTCTCAAGAAAAGACCACACATAGGGAACAATCACACGATAGATCATCCAAAAAGTAAAGAGAGGAGAAAAAAATGAATTGTTTCATCATGAGGAATCCCATTGTCATAGCACCATATATCCCCAATTTTCAAAGCAAAAATTTAATTAGAATTTCGCCTTAGAAGGGATTTATTTTAAAGAACTTTATATTTTGATCCCTAAAATGAATTCAGTCCAATATCATTTTTTGCTTCCAAAGAGTTATTTCTCATCAAATATTCCATCCATAACTCACTTTCAAGATTCAGAAGATAATTGCACCATCTACGATCTAAAGCAACCTGAACCTTACCAATACGATGAGCAATCGACCGTTTCCTTCTAATGATTTGCCCATAAACCTTAGTATTCCATCTTTTAAGATCAGTAGTAAGAGAAATAAGATTAGCGTAAATTTTAGATCCATTTCTCCAATTATCACACACAAACTGAGCAAAATCTGGGTGAGATATCCAAAAAGCTAGAAAGTGAAAAGGTCTAGGTTGAAATACTTGACTAGGAGAACTCATGGATAGTAAAATGGTCTGTGATTAGATTTAAGTCAAGGAAGATGGAAAACTGTTATATCAGATTAAAGCCGACACCACTTACTATTTCCAATTGCCCAGTCAAGTCTTTCAAAAATTACCCCTCTTCTCCAATTAAATTGGGGACCTTTGAAGTCAAGATCTCTCAAGTCATTGCTATGAACAAATTTTTGGAATAACTGACATCTAGAGAAAATTGGTCGACCCCTTCTCTTTTCATCTGGGGAAAGCACCAAATTGAAATCCCTTAACAAAACCGAAGGCCCGTTAATGGAATAAACAACTTGATCCAAGCGATCCCATAAAGCCTTATGTTTCTATTTGTCTAGATAACCGTAAACAAAAGTCACTAGAAAATTTCTGGATCCCAGCTTCTTCCTCAAACAACAATGAATAAATTGTTAGTTATTCAAACAAATCCATAACTCCCTTGCAAAACCCCGAGCTTCGATTCTATGGGAACAATCCAAACCAATTCTTATTATAATTTCGTTCGCCTTCAAACCACTAACTCGAGTCTCAAGGAATGCCACAACATCAACCTCAAAATCAGCAAAGGATTGATTATGGTCATTTTGGTCACCCAAAAAAATATTTTTTTAAAGTATTGATTGAGGTAAAAAAAAATTAAGGATTAAAGTAAAAACACAGTAGAAACTAAAATAATATCAAAAAATTGTCAAATTGTCAAATTGTACTTGTTTATCCCGTTCTCGAAAATTCTAAATTTCTTTTTTCTTTTAATAATGAAATTTTAAAATTGTTGAACATTTTTTATCCATTGATATGTCAACCAATTTGTTTTTGTAAAAAATTACGAGTATTTTTTCCTTTTCTAGATTAGCATAGAAGATTCAAGATTAAGTAATCAAAAGAAAATTTAAGTTTTGTAGACACTATCTTAATTTTAATATCATTCTAACAATTCGGTTGACATTATCAATAGATTAATTTTTTTCAATAATTTATTCATTTTATTTTGATGTATTTAAATTTTCAATATTAAAAAAATTAGAATTTTTGGGAATGAGATAAACAAGTACAGTTTGACAATTTTTGTGTATTATTTTAATCTCTACCACTTTTTCACTTTAATTCTTGATTTTTTTTACCCCAATCAATGCTTTAAAAAATATTTTTTCAATAATCAAAATGAAAGCAACCTAAAAGTTGGGTGGCCAAAATGAAAGTATAAACATGATGTGATATGTACAGTTACTCGTCGTTAAAGATTCAATACTTGGGTGACTAAAATGAAAGCATTCTAAAAGTTGGGCAACCAAATTACAAGAATTTCATTTTGGGTGACCAAAATGGAAACGTCTTAAAAGTTGGGTGGCCAACTAAGTAATTTACCATTTTTTTAATTACCCTTCTACATTAAGGATAATGTTAATGTCAACTAAACTAAGACTCGATCGATATCTTGAATGTTAATGTTAATAAGTTGCCTATTATGGACACCCAAAACCAACATTTATATTCAAATAATAACACCTGCAAAACAACTCAACCATTAATTAAGAGGATAAATGTATTTTAGTGTGCTCGAACCTACAATATCCTAAATTGACAACAATGTTGATGTCAATCGAGTTAAGAGTTCTAATATATCTTTTTAATATCTGAAAAGTTTTTTTAAAGGATAAAAATATATAAACTTAACTTTTAATCAAAAAATTAAGAAAATAATTATTGAAAAGATATAAAGCAGGCATGAAATTAGGTTTGAACATTGGTAATGAATGTTGATTTTTGTAAAACAACCGTTAAATGTAAGGACAAGCACTTGCTCAACTTTAGGACTAGATTCCAAAAATGTCATCACCATGCTTAAGTTATCAATTCAGAAGATAAGCCTAAGCCGCATTTACGATTTGCCTATTTTCGGTTACGTTTTCATTTTCTCAAATCACAACTTTTGCCTCCCAAAACTTACACTAAGCTTTATTAAATTATGAATTCCAGTTTTGTCAGCAACCGTTAGCCCACACTACCTTTCGCCCTCTTTATTTTTCATTGCTGAAAAGAAATGTCTTTTTTATGCTTACTCACCGCACACTATCTCGTTTAACGCCAAAAATCTTCTTGTTCATTGCCTGAATTTGTTTCCCAAAATCTTCATCTCAATCTCTGGTTTTCCACTTTCCTCTCCTTTCCATTACCTACTTCTGCCTTTACTTGTCTTCTTAGCTTCTCCTCCTTTTATTCACACATATTTCTCTACCCCTTCTCCTTCCCTTTACTCCTCTTAAGCTTTCTCACTGCAACCTGTTACTCTCATTCTTCTCCTCGTCTGTTCTTTTTTTTTTTTGTTACTGTTTTTGCATTCTTCCTTGAGAAAAGGGTCTCTTTCTTGTAATGTAATCTTGATCAAATTGTCTTTTTTTTTTGCTTCCTTTATCTGTTTGATTAATGCTCATTTCTTTAAACTTGCTTTAAACTTGTGCTGGTATGTTTCCAGTTATGGATTATCGTTAATATTGCTCCACTGTCACTTTTTTTTTTTTTAATCTTAAAGGTTTCTTCTTTGGTTTTTATCAACGCCCATTTGCTTTAGATTGTTTTAAACAATCTGAAATGGAGTTTAGGATGATGGGTTTTCGTTAATTTTCTGGTATTTTGCTTTTATACTCTTTAAAACTTTTAACTTATGTGAGATTCCTGTTTGGCTTTTTTAGCATGTAAGATTGTAGCATGTAATTTGTCAAAGATCTAACTGCCTTTGTGCTTGTTGGTTTAATTTTGGCGGGATTTAGTTGATATCAAGAAAGCTTCTGTTTTGTAAAAAAAAAAAAAAAAGGTAAATAAAAAAGGGTTATGGATCTAAGTTTGGTTGAATTTGATCATTAATTTCGATCTGAAGATATGGATAGCATTTTTTGGTTCCGTTCCGTTAACTAAGACCTTTATTAAATTCACTTATGGAATTTGCTCGCTAGTACTTAGCCCCCTTGACTTTTTTTGCAGACAAACTGAATTTCAGGTGTTTTGATTCGTATCTAATTTGATTCTTTTCATAGGAATATATCTAAATCATTCTTTACACATTCATTGAAATGTAAGTTTATTTTATTCTGAATATTTAGTTACTGCCCTTATCAAGGGTCAATTTACACATAGGAAAAATGATAAACTCCCATCATTTTTCTCCTACAATGACCAGCCAAATGTTATCATTCTACCCATAATTTCACCAACTTAATTATCTTACCTTATGCAACTTTAGTTTCCATACTGGCCTCTCGAGTCCTTCAATCTTTTTCAGTGTGTTGTGTCTTGTATTCTGTCTTCCATTAAGTTCTGTCAACTGAGAAGGTGAAATAAAAGTAAACATTGAGGTACCATGGAAGAAACTTTTGTTCCATTCCGTGGAATCAAGAATGATCTGAAAGGAAGGCTTTTATGCTACAAGCAAGACTGGACTGGTGGCTTAAGTGCAGGTATCAGGTTTGTAACATTCATTGCCCAGCTCCACTTATGCAAAGGATACAATGAGCTCAACGAAGAATTATCTGAAGCTTGTGGACATCATTATTAAAAAGGCTACTATCATTTTAAAGTAATGCTTTTTAAAGATATAACATATTTAGTTTCTGATTGTTTAGGATTCTTGCTCCAACGACATATATATTCTTTGCTTCTGCAATTCCAGTTATATCTTTCGGAGAGCAGTTGGAAAGAAATACAGGTGGGGACTAGACAATTATACATGTATAACATGTTCTGCTATGTTTGTCATGATTTCTCAGTGATACTTTCTTGTTGTTTTAGATGGAAGTTTGACTGCAGTACAAACTCTTGCGTCGACAGCACTTTGTGGAATCATTCATTCACTTGTTGGAGGACAGCCCTTGCTCATACTTGGAGTTGCAGAGCCAACAGTATTGATGTATACGTTTATGTTCAACTTTGCAAAGGACCGAAAAGATTTGGGGCATAAACTCTTCTTAGCCTGGACTGGATGGTATTTCTTTGATTCCAGCATACTTGAGTACTGAACCAGATAGGTTGTCTGATGGCACTGAGCTTTTTTCTTTACTTTGATGGACTATCAGGGTTTGTGTCTGGACGGCACTTTTGCTTTTCATATTGGCAATTTTAGGGGCATGTTCTATAATAAATCGTTTTACACGTGTTGCCGGTGAATTATTTGGTCTACTAATTGCGATGCTTTTCATGCAGCAAGCGATTCGGGTGAGTACCCTTATATAGTTAAAATTATTAAATGAAATGATCTTTTCTTATGATCAGGATAACTGAAATTTTTATGTACAGGCTTTTAAGTCAATTACTTTTTTCTAGTGTTATTTTGTTTTTATTTGAAACTAAAACGTACTGATACTTTTCTCATACATTCCCTCCCAAGAATTTGCTAAATTTGAACATAATGAATTGAATTCTACAGGGAATTGTGGAGGAGTTTGGCATTCCTCACAGAGAAAATCCTGACCAAACAGCATTGCAGGCTTCTTGGCGATTTGGGAATGGAATGTTTGCACTGGTTCTGTCCTTTGGGCTTCTCCTTACTGCACTAAAGAGCCGTAAAGCAAGATCCTGGCGCTATGGAACAGGTATTGGAGTGTATTTCCAATTTATTAGAGGCTCTTCATTCGTTTTTTCCACTTTAAGAATAGTTCCTAACCCAATTACTGTCTAGATCTTTCTTTCATCATTAGGTTATCTCTTTGTTCAGTTCCCTGGTTAGAGAAAGCTCATACTTTTGTCTTCCTTACTTATTTCACTGACTTACGTATCTTATTTTGATAGGCTGGCTTAGAGGATTTGTAGCAGATTATGGGGTGCCACTTATGGTGCTTTTGTGGACTGCTGTTTCCTACATACCCGTTAATGATGTTCCAAGAGGTATTCCAAGGCGTCTTTTCAGTCCAAACCCATGGTCTCCCGGTGCATATTCTAATTGGACTGTTATCAAGGTGAATCCTTTTTTGGTTTTCAAATCTTTAGCATCAGTTTACTGCCTTCCCTTCGTGGGAGCTAATTTTTGTCGAATTTCCTTCAAAACCTGCCAAGAGACTCATTTCTTTTTTGTGAGTTTGCAGGAAATGGTGAATGTGCCCCCTCTTTACATAGTTGGAGCATTTATTCCAGCAACCATGATTGCTGTCCTTTACTATTTTGACCACAGTGTAGCATCTCAACTTGCTCAACAGAAAGAGTTAAATCTGAAAAAGCCATCTTCATACCATTATGACCTCCTTCTTTTGGGTTTTCTGGTGCGCCATTATCATGCTTAATTTTTTTTTTTTTTAATGATGAACCTATTACATAACAAATGTTGTTCGTTTCTGCAGAAAGCTTTTATTTTTATTTTTTTGTCTTAACTCTAAATATGATTTGACCAGGTTATATTATGCGGTCTGATTGGCATTCCACCATCTAATGGTGTTATTCCACAGTCCCCTATGCATACAAAAAGTTTAGCAACTCTTAAACATCAGGTATAGATGGTTTGCTAGTTGACAATATACAAATGTATTATGTGTCAGGCTCAAACATAATTTAACCGAAATTTCTGTCATTCTGTATGTAGTTAAAAGAATTGGCCACCCAACTCTTCTTTGTCTTTCCTTGTTCATTGTATTGTTTTGTTAACGTTTCACAAAGTAATTTCTAAAATTAAATTCATGTCTCCTGAGGGTAAGACAGAGAAGCTCAAACAATTTGCTTACATATTGGGAGCAAAATTTCCAGTTTCCCATGATATTTTGTTGTCTTCTAACTATATTTCTGATTATTAATGCAGACATTTCTGCTTTCATATGTGAATCATTGTGATTGGTTCTTTTGTTTTATTGGTAACAGCTTTTGCATAATAAGCTTGTATCAACTGCCCGGAGAAGTATTAGTAAAAATTCAAGCCTGAGTCAACTATATCAAAGCATGCAAGAGGCATACAATGAGATGCAGACTCCACTTGTCTATCAGCTTCCATCCACTCTGGTAGATTAATTTGTATTCATAGTTTTGATTTGAACCATCTATTATGGTCCCCTGCCGCCCTTACCTTTTAGTTAAAATAGGGACTGAAAGAACTGAAAGAATCCACTGTCCAACTGGCTTCAAGTACTGGTAACATTGATGCACCTGTTGACGAGACCATTTTTGACGTTGATAAGGAAATCGATGAGCTTTTACCTGTAGAAGTCAAAGAACAACGTTTCAGTAACTTGCTTCAGGCATTGATGGTTGGTGGGTGTGTTGCTGCTATGCCTCTACTTAAGAAGATCCCCACTTCTGTTCTTTGGGGTTATTTTGCTTTCATGGCCATCGAAAGCTTGCCAGGAAATCAATTTTGGGAGAGAATATTGTTGCTTTTCACTGCTCCAGGTCGGCGATACAAGTATGTTTCTGTTTCTTCCCCTCTTTTAACATCCTTTTTCTTTTGAGTGCTAGCTGTTGTAGTCGTTATGTAGCCAAAGTTAGCACGTGCTCCTCTGCCTAGTACAGGGCTCTTGTATGTAGACAGTTGTATTCTAATGCTCATTTCGCATCATTGCTTGCCATAAAAACTGTCTTGTATGTAGACAGTCATTTCTCACATCAAGTAATGCTCATAAAAGATGAATAATCTGAATAGTTCTGCTCTAATACTATGACTTGCTTTTATTCTTTGAAGATTAGATATCTGAATTCCTGCATGATCTGTTGTGTCAGGGTGTTGGAGGATTCTCATGCAACCTTTGTTGAGACTGTACCTTTCAAAACTATCTTCACCTTTACCTTGTTCCAGACAGTTTACTTGCTAGTATGCTTTGGCATAACATGGATCCCAATAGCTGGGGTCCTTTTCCCACTTTTGATCATGCTTCTTGTGCCAGTGCGCCAATATTTTCTCCCTAAGTTTTTCAAAGGTGCCCATCTTCAGGACCTTGATGCCGCAGAATATGAGGAAGCTCCAGCCATTGCCTACAACATGACATTTGAAGTATGCTTTCTAAACCCACTTTAGCTCATCACAGACTTGTTCGTAGCTCAGGCTGCTATTAGTGTTTGATTCACTTTGTCCTCTATAGCCATAACTGGATTCAAATCTGCATTTGACAACTGTATCTGCAACTGTATACACTGTTGCCGATATTTGAATGGCATAAAGAGAGCATATTTTCATTTTATTGATCAGACTGCTCTCTTAGATCTTTCCTGATACATCATGATGTTTGTATGCTGGACAGGACCAAGAAAGGCAGGCAACAGCTACTAATATCGACGGTTTAGAAATTCTAGATGAAATTATGACAAGAAGCCGTGGAGAAATCCGGCGTACACAGAGTCCTAAAGTATCAAGTACAACTCCATCTTCAGTAGGGGACATAAAACCTTCTTACAGCCCAGGGTTCTTGCAAAATGCCTATAGTCCTCGGATTAGTCAACTGAGGGGAAAGACTGAAAAGGGACTTGAGTTAAAGCAAACTCCCAGTCCTGGGCCACCTACACTTGGACAAAGTAGTCGTGCTTCATCATCAATCTAAAAGAAAAAAAAAAAAAAAAGTCCTTTTTTTTAATGTCTATTTAGTGGTGTGGTTTGATAAGTTTAAATGTCAGTGCAACTCGAGAGGTCTTTTGTTTCAGTGTGTTTTCCTGTTCTGTCTAACAATAGAGTGATTGACACTTCTTTTACTTTATTATTTTACCCTTTACTACCGAAGCATGGAATAACAGCAAATATGCCAATTGTTTACAAACTAATAAAAAAAAAAAAAAACCTCATGTAGGGTAATTTTATATAAAATTAAAGTTAAGATTTTAAAGTGTGTAATCATGTCACTTTTTTTTTTTTAATTTTATTTGTTTTTATCATATTTTTTTTGTGCAAAAGAGTTATTAAGAAATAAACTCTGATGATACAATAAAATCTAATGAGTGGCTGTGTTTTTCACAGACAAAAACAATTCACTAAATATTGAGTAGAGCATAGCAAGAATATCAGGAAATTTTTTATAGAACAATATTGAATATTAAATGATGAATGAGGAAAGGGAAATTCTTCCAAAGTAGTCCAAGTATTATAATTTTTTATTAGTTATAAAACTTTTGTTGGTTTACAAGTATTAGAACATTGTATATATTTTAAAAATGTTACAACAGAAAATATGAATCCTCAAAACCAAAACCCGTACCTCTCACATTTCTGGTCTGCAGTAGATAGAAAGCAGAACAGTTTCCTCTCTCTGTGTGCTTATATCCTTTAATCGATATTTTCCTAGGTACAAAGTTTTACCATAAAAGTAGTCCTCACAAAGCGTAGCGCACTGATAAATGCACACTTCAAATCTGTCGGGCTTCAAATTATAGCTATCTGATACTGAGTAGGAATCTCTTTAGTCAGCAAAGGGAGTATATGCTTTAGCTTTATTTTCTTCTACCATAATGTTTACATTCTTACAGATAAAAAATAGTGCAGGCAATTTTGGTACCATAGTCGTCAGGCATCACATGATAGTATAATGAAAATATTTTCATGTAGCTTTTTTTAGTTTTATTATTTATTTATTACTATTGAGATTTTTTGGTAGAAAAAAGAAAGCCCTTTATAACATAAAACCAAGTTCAAAATCCTACAGAATACAACGCCAAACACGAGGTCCCATGCCTCAGCTAAAACAGTCGACAAAATAGCTTCATGGGGCTGGTTACAAAATGACCTGCTCTCGAGATTAGCCAAAGCATCAACACTCCGATCCCCTTCTCTAAAAACATGTTTAACTCTAGTATTCGGGATAATAGTCTAAAGCATACTGCAATCATCAATAAGAGAAGCCAACAAAGAGTTAATAGATGATAAATTAGATAGGAAATTAATAATTGCAGTTGCATCAACTTCAATCCCAGTACGATAGATTTAAGTCCACTGCTAATGTAAGTCCGTTCCTAAGCGTCCACAGTTCCACTTCGATGTTATTTGCCTTGGGGATGAACTTGTAGCAACCCTTAACCCAGATATAGTCATGATCCCTGAAAGGATTTCTTAACAAATGAAGAACAACAGAACTACAAGGAATAACAGTAAGAAATTCAACACTATTGAAATTGAAAATGTATTAGCTACCTTGATTGAATGATTACAGATGTATTTATACTAGAATGATCTAACTGCTATACTTAACAAATAATTGTTATACTTAACAAATTAGTAATCAGTTTTAACAGCTAAGATTGTAACAACCTATCTTAACAACTGGCTAATGTATAACAGATTTCCTCCTCTTCTTATACTCTTAACATTCTCCCAACTTCTCCACTGGTAAAACTTGAAGAGAATTTCTAAACAGCACAAACGAGGAAGCAGACAAGGGTTTAGTAAAAACATCAGCCACTTGATCACAAGCTGGAACCTCTCCAACAACAAGGGAACCCTGAGCAACTTTCTCGCAAACAAAAAAAAGATCAAGCTCAACGTGTTTAAACTTTGAATGAAGTACAAGATTAGCTGCAACAGCTACGGCGCTAGAATTGTCACACCATATAGCGGGTAGATCAGTCAAGCTTAGATGTAATTCTTGTAATAGTGACAGTAGCCAAGTAACCTCACTAGTGGCAGCTGCCAAGCTTCGATATTCCGCCTCTGCGGTGGACTAAGACACTATTTGTTGCTTTTTGGACGACCAGGAGACAGGTGTATGGCCAAAAAACACACAATACCCTGTTGTTGATGGACGATCATCGAAATCAAGTCCCCAGTTGGCACCAGCATAGCTTACTAATGATAACCTATCAGAGGGACGAAAAACAAGCCTGAAATCAACAATACCATATAGATACCGTAAAATTCGTTTTAAGGCAGCCATATGCACAACAATGGGAGCATGCATGAATTGGCACACCCGATTTACAGCATAGGCAATATCTAGTCGAGTTAAAACTATGTATTGTAACGCTCCAACAAGACTCCTATATTCAGTGGGATCACTTAGACGTTCCCCTTCATCTTTTGATAGAATCAAGAAACTGACCATGGGTGTGGAAACAGCCTTCGTATTAGACAACCCACTTCGATTAAGAAGTTCACGAATGTACTTCCGCTGACATAAATGAATACAACCAGTAGAAGATCTAGTTACTTCTATGCCAAGAAAATAGTTGAGGTCACCCATATCTTTGAGCGAAAATTCCTGATGAAGTTGTTGAAAAAACTCATCAATGCTTTTGGGCAGGCTTCTAGTGATAATAATTTCATCTACATAAACCAAAACATACAGAGTAGAGATATCCGTTACACGAACAAATAAAGAAGCATTAGATTTAGTCAAGACAAAACCAGTGGAAAGAAGAAAACTTTTTTAACTTATCGAACTAAGCACGAGGAGCTTGACGTAGGCCATATAGGGCTTTCTTCAACCGACATACCAAGTGTTCACCGTGGGGTCCAAAACGGACATACCCTGGAGGTGGATCTTCATTCAAAAAAGCATTATTGACATCAACTTGACGAAGTTGCCACCCTTTAGTAACAGCTACAGATAATATGGTTCGAATAGTTGCAGGTTTAACAACCGGACTGAATGTTTCTTTGAAGTTACAACCAGGAACTTGTGAGCAGCCTTTTACGACCAAACGTGCCTTGTGACGAGCAACAGACCCATCAGGGTTCTTTTTTACTTTAAACAACCATTTACAACCAATAATTTTTCGACCAAGAGGAACAAGAACTAGATCCCAGGTAGAGTTCTGAACAAGAGCATCATATTCAGCTTGAGCGGCTCGTCGCCAGTATTCAAGAGCAAATGCCTCTTCAATTGTATGAGGTTCATAGTCACAGGTGTCAACTGAGAGAACTTTTGGTTTAAAGATCCCGGCCTTTGACCGAGTAGTCATGGGGTGAGCATTGAGCCTTCTTGCAGTAAGAGAGACAGATAGTGGCCTTATAGGAGAAGTGCTTGTATCCACTGGTACGGAACTACTCGGAAGAGGACTAGAGGTACTTGGAACTAGAGAGGAACTATTAGCAGGAGCAAGATTGAACTCAGTCGAGACAACAAGAAACTCGGTGGGCCTTGTAGCAACTACAGGAACATAAGTAGGAACAGAGGAGTTAACCGGGGGGCAACATTACTAGAATTAGAGAATAAAAATCGAGTCTCATCAAACACAACATGTCGAGACAAAACAACATTTCCCTTTGGTGTTAAGTATTGATACCTTTTATGGTGAGCACTATAGCCTAAGAATGTACATGGCTGAGACCTAAAATCCAACTTATGAGAATGAAATGGCCTTAGATACAGAAAGCAGTGGCACCCAAATACGCACAAATGAGCATTCGAAGGGTCTTTGCCATGAATAACTAAAAACGGAGAACACCCCTTTAAAACGGATGTGGGAAGTCGATTGATAACATGAACCGCACGACACACCGCATATCCCCAAAACTGCATAGGAAGACTTGCTTGAGCTAACAATGTGAGCCTAACTTCAATAATGTGTCAATGCTTACGTTCGACCACTCCATTTTGTTCAGATGTATGAGGACAAGTAATTCTATGAATAATTCCATGTGAAGCTAGAACAGATTTGAATGCACGAAACTCACCTCTCTAGTATTCTGGAATTGTTTAATATCACGCCCAAACTGAGTTTTTACCATTTTCTAAAACTAAATGAAACAATTCACAGCATCAGACTTGCGTTGAATAAGATAGAGCCAGGTGTAACGAGTGCACATATCAATAAAGGTCACATAACACCAACAATTTTTAGACGCAACAGGAGTAGGTCCCTATAAATTGGAGACAACTAAAACAAATGGTTCATTATATTCAGTAGTAGAGGGAGAGAAGGGCAACTTATGAAATTTGCCTTTCTAACAAACATCACAAATACTAGAAAAATTAGCTTTAGTGTATACAATCTGACATTTATTTAGAACAGCCCTAACCATAGGAGAGGATGGGTGAGCAAGCTGCCGGTGCTAAAGTGTAAACAAATCACAATTGGTAGAACTAGATGAAACCCCAGTCTCAAATGAATTCACTGTAGCAGTGTGGACAAAAACAGTTGTTGGAGAGAATCGATAGAGCCCATTATGAATGTGGCCCTGTAGCAAAATTTCCTGTGACTCAATGTCCTTAATAACATAGTAATTTGGGTGAAATTCAAAGAACACATTGTTATCAGCAGAAAATTTAGAAATAGATAGAAGATTTTTCCTGATATTAGGCACACATAGAACATTATTCAAATGAAGCAATTTTGTCTCGGTAGGCAGAATAGAATTACCAATGCTTGATATCTTAGTAGGAGTGCCATCACCCATGAAAAGCAAGGATATACCTAAATATGGAGTAAACTCGTGCATGTCAGAGGTATCGCGACATACATGGTGCGTCGCCCTTGAATTTGGATACCATGAAGATGTTCCTATAGGCACGGGAATATACGAATCATCATCACAATTTGACCCAAAATTAATAGCATTAATATCAGAACCCATGGAATTAGAAATATCAGAGGAATTATGTCGGGAATGGGAGGCAAGCCAACAACCAAGGGTGCCGATGCAGAATGAACATGAGCACGTGGAACACGAGACCGATAACCACCATGAGTAATTTGGCCCAGAGACTGAACACCATTCGAAGCCGGCTGATGAGGCTCAATATGTGGATTTATAAAAGGTGCTGAAGAATTTGGCCTATTGTATGGCCCAAAAGCTCTCCCAATTGGCCCACCAGCATCAAAGATATCAATCTTCGGCCCAACATTTTGGCTTGGAATATTAGCACCACTAGAACCAAAAAATGGCTCAATATTTTGGCCTGGTACATGCGGCACTACATGCCGAAATGAAGCCCCAACTGCGCCTTGTCCCACTGCAAAAGAATTAACACCACGTGAGCCTAGCCCCATGTTGTCCCATCCTTTTGACCCTCTTAACTAGTTTGATTTGGGGCATAAAAATTGAAACCTCCAGCAGCAGCAGCTATGTTCAACAAGTTGAAAAACTACCCACTCCACGCCATGTTTAATGGATTGAAAAACTGCCCACTTCACGCAGCACCAGGTGTAATGCCCCTCACCCGTGACCATCGCCGGACACGAATACGAGGCTTTACTGAACAAACCCTTGTACGATCATTTGATTTCGACACATAAATTTCTGTGTAAAATTTAAAACTTTTACATTCATACATATAACATTCAAATTATGGGCCTATAAGGCCCAAATGATACATTAGGTATGATCCATGACTAAACTAGAACTTTTCGAACACTTATGAAATTTTTACCCAAAACAGTGTCACGCCCATGTGACTTAGGACACGCCCGTGTGGGCAAGCCGTGTGGTCACACACGCCAGTGTCCTAGCCCATGTTAACAACATCAAACATTCTATTTCTAACGTTAGCAAACATATAGGGGCATACGGCCAAGTCACATGCCTGTGTGCTAGGCCGTGTCCTTCACACGGCTGAGACACACGATCGTGTCTCTGCCCGTGTGACCAACACTTAGGCTATTTCCCCAGCCTTAGTGTGCTCTTAACTCTTCACACTCATATACATTGCATAAATGTATCTTATACCTTTAATTATTCCTAACTTAGCCATCAGACACATGTAACATACCTAACTACTTCAAAACATATCCACATGCACACATAAAATGGCATACATACCCTTAATTAAAATGGCCACCTCTTGTAGCCTTATACAATGAAGTAACAAAAGCCAATACATTTGGCCAAATCACAAAATACATACTACCAATAACTAAACCTCTATACATGCCATTCACCCATAAGCAAATAAGAATTATTATTAATCCACCTTGACAATTGATAGTGTGATGCTGTCTCCAACGATCTCTAACCCCAAGCCAACCTGACAACACTAAAAGAAATGGAAGGAAGGGTGTAAGCTTTAAAGCTTAGTAAGTTGGCATATAATAATAAACAACTTAATAAATAATATGTTTCCATTCCTTAAGGAGTATTCTTAAAAAAATAAAAGCATTATTCACATAATTTCACTTTTTACTCATGTTCAGCTTAGGTTGTTTTCTAAGTCACAGTCGCTAAATTAACTATATCTTAAGCTACAAAACTCGAAATTAAGTTTCATAAATTTTCTATAGAAATAGACTCATATATATTCTTTCCATAAAATTATCAGAATTTTTTGTTCGACCAATTAGTACAATTTATTCATTAAATCTTCCCCTGTTTTGATATTCGATGGTTCTGACCTCTCTCCACTAAAAATCGATTATCTCATCATACAAAATTAAGATGATGTTTATATTTGTTTCTATTTAAAATAGACTCATCAGGAATTCTAAGAATATAAATTACACACCACAAAAATTTTTATACAATTTTTAGTGATTTTCCAAATTTGGAACAGGGGATTCCAAAATCCATCTAACCCTGTCTTACAACAATACACATATCTCACAAATTGAGAATCATTTGATTTCTATACTTCTTTTATGTGAAAATAGATTCATTGATATTTAATTTCATATCTAATTCAACTTTTAATTAAATTCCCACCATTTTTGGTGATTTTTTAGAAACACACAACTGTTGCTGTCAAAACTGTTTTACTCATAAGTTTCACTTTCTCATGCTTTCTTATTAATAACTTTAATTATATATACTTACCTCTTATCAACCTTACCATGATTCGATCATAAAACGAGCACATTGCACATAATTTACACATACATACCTGCACTTACTCATAAGATTTAACATTTGCACTTACACATATAAATGCATCATAGCAAGGAACACATTATACATTAATTCATCATACACATGGTCATAATCACTTTCTATTTCACTTAATCATATCAATTCGCTACCCATTGAACCATGCGGAATTCTAAATGATACTCGGAAAGATGCACAAAAGTGCCACACATATATTGTAGCCGAAGTTACCACTGATATATAGCTGAAGCTACCACTGAAATGCTCACTATCGAGCTATTCACGAGCCTACGCATACAAGCTGACAGTGTAGTCGATACTACTCAGTGATGCTCACACAAGTTGACAGGTATCCACAACAAATGCAGGATTACCTAGCCACTGGTCGTCGAACTAGACCAGCACCCGGAATCACATAAACAATCAATTACAATCAATGGTTTCCTAGTGACATGTCACTTGTATCCTAAACGATTCCTAAGGTTCAATCGGGACTTTTTCACACTTTTCGAAACTTAGTCAATTTACACTTAGTCACATATCTTATAATGATAACAAATTTCACATAATAACTATATGCATAAAAAGCACTTGGAGCCATAGAAATTCAACTCAATTTCATATGTCATAAACATACCTTTATATGATTTAATATGCATAGTACCATAACCATTTCATGTAACATATTCAAATCAACATACTAATTTAGACTTCAAAAATAAACTACAATAACATTGCATTATTATTACACCAACTTACCTCGAATGCAAAAACGGCTAATTTCCCTTCTTAGCTCAAAGTTTCGTTCTCCCTCGATCTAAGCCCGAATTTTGTGTTTTCTTGATCTAATATATCGAATAACACTCATTTAACACTTACATTATTCAAATTAGACCTAAAACCATACTTTTAAAATTTTACATTTTTTCCCTTAAAGTTTGTCAAAATTACACTTTTGTCCCTAGGCACGTAAATAAATTTTTATTCAATTTATTTGCATTTTAGGCCTAACCGAACCATTTCATGAATTTGGCAGCCCACAATTCACATTAAAACACACACTTTTGACCAATTTTATAACTTTTACGATTTAGTCCTTTCAAACGTTTTCATTGAAAATCACTTGGTAAAAACCATTTCTCTAACCTTAAACATACATAATCTACCATAATCCATCAAAATGCACAATTATTCAACATGGGTCAATTTTTAAACATAAACCCTAGCTCAAAATAATGGTAGAAATAGGTAGATTATGATGCAAGGATTTCAAAAATACGAAAAACATTAAAAGCGTGGCTCGGAATCACTTACTATTGAGCTTGAAAAGCTTGAAACCCTAGCCATGGCTTCTCCCATAGTATATTCGACCATTCAAGAAGAAAATGAGCATTTTTTTGTTTTTATTTTGTGTTTTAATTCATTAAATTACCAAATAACCAAAATATCCTTCACTTAAAACTTTGATATTTTTACCCTTCCATGCCCACTTTTGTCCAAATTTTTAGAATTTGGTCAAATTGCTATTTAAAGACCTCTAATTAATATTCCAATTCAATTTCATGGTAAAAGCTTCTATAACTCAACTTTTACAACTTATTCAATTTAGTCCCTAAAATTAAATTCAGCATTTTTCACATAAAATTTCTTCACAAAATTTTCACACAAGCATATAAACATATCATAGACCTTATAATAATCATAAAATAATTATTTCTACTTTAGATCTGTGGTCTTGAAACCACTATTCTGACTAGGCCCTAATTCGGGATGTTACACCAGGCGCACGACCTTGAGCAGAGAATGCCGGAGCCGGATCCATGGAACCACCAAAGTCGCGATCAAAGCGATAATAACATTGCTGCACCGTGTGGCCAAAATGGTTGTAGATTTGGCATTGAAGCCTAGGGCGAAACCCTCGTCCAGGCGCACGACTACCACGAACGGACTCATTCACCACCATTGGAGCCGTTGGAGCGGGCACAACAAGATTCGTAGGACACGGCTTCTCCATCGCAGCACGAGATTGCCTGCTCTCAAATTCCAAAAGAGTATCAACAAGTTTTTGATAGGATAAAACCTCAGTTGAGAACAATGCGAGAGTTAGAATCGCACCAAAGTCGGAAGAAAGTCCAGTAAGGATGATTTCAACTTTCTCTGCTTGAAGAATTACAGATCTGGATGCCTCAAGTAAGGCATACATATTTTCTATCTTTGCTAAATACTCTTTAACTATCAAAGATCCTTTTATTATGGAATGGAGTTCATGATGAACTTGCAAAACCTTTACTCCTGTATCTGTCGCAAAAAGACGAGATGCTATACTCCAAACATCGCAAGCAGATTTTGCCATTGTAAAACAACATAACAATGATGAATTGATAGTAGAGAGAAGCCAAGAGGTAAGAAGCTTATCTTGTTGCACAAAGAGAGCTACATCAGGATTGGAGACACTACGCCGTCGAGAGAGGAGCCAAATCGAGCCAGATGAGGGACCATCCCTTTGAGGTAACCAACGAGATTATAGCCTTCCAGAATAAGGCGTATATGCTGCTGCTATTGCACGAATGTTCCTTCCTCTAGCTTCACTGTGTCGTGCCGAGGGAAGGATTGGATAAGTCGAGCACCACCAGCGGAAGATTCACCACGATATGCCATGAGTCAATCACCAGAACCGTCAGGCTTCTGATACCATGAAATGATTTCTTAACAAATGAAGAACAACAGAACTACATGGAATAACAGTAAGAAATTCAACACTATTAAAATTGAAAATGTATTAGCTAGCTGGGTTGAATGATTACAGATGTATTTATACTAGAATGATCTAACTGCTATACTTAACAAATAATTGTTATACTTAACAAATTAGTAGTCAATTTTAACAACTAAGATGGTAACAACCTATAGAACAACAGAACTACAAGGAATAACAATAAGAAATTCAACACTATTGCAATTGAAAATGTATTAGCTAGCTTGATTGAATGATTACAGATGTATTTATCCTAGAATGATCTAACTGCTATACTTAACAAATAACTATTATACTTAACAAATTAGTAATAAGTTTTAACAGCTAAGATGGTAACAACCTATCTTAACAGCTGGCTAATGTATAATAGATTTCCTCCTCTTCTTATACTATTAACAATCCCTAATTAAGGCACTCACCCTTGCTCTCCCTGGATTCCCAATGGCAGAGCCATCAATGTTCAATTTCTTCCATCCGATGCTCGGTAGCTGCCACTTGACTGTTATAGAGGAAGGCAGGTAACGAATATGAATGGAAGAATTGATGGCTAAAAATTCACAAGCCTTGGCCACCACCTTATATCTAAATTCTCCTTGTCCTGATTTCTACTAAAAGCCAATGATTTTCTACTAAGCCAAAGTTCCCATAAAGTGAATGAGAAGACAAGATATCATAGGAGTTTAGGATTGGCAATCCAATGCTTCGACAAAAGATTAGTGAACAACCATTCTATCTAATCACTGCTAGCAGATGGTAAGTAAGTGTTATGATCATGAAGCAATGCCTACCAACTTCTAACAATGTCATAATCCCTTAACACATGGGATAAAGTTTCAAGGCTATTATTGAAAAAATGGCATATGTTAAGAACATTAAGTTCCCTTCGGTTCAAGAAATTAGTGGTAGGTAGAATATTGCTAGCACATATCTAGAGGAAACACTTGATCTTTGGTAGGATTTTTAGCTTTTCAAAGTGCTCACCACTTCCTCCCATTCTTAAATGGTTGTGTTCTCACATTACGGGCTGTCACCTCATATGCACTAGAAATAGAGAAACTACCGTCATGAGTATGTTTCCAGCAAATCGCATCTCGAAGGTTCTCGTTGAAAGAAACAGGAACACTCATCACGGCTTCCAGATTTTCACTGGGGAGTTGTATAGAAAAGTCGTTACTACCATGTCTCTCTACACGGCTCTAACCTATAGGCTTTGTTTAGCATTCCTTCTCAAAAGTGTTTTTTTTTTTGTCAAAAGCACTTTTGAAGTTAGAAGCAATGCTAAACAAACAACTTTTCTAGTGCGCTTTATAAAAGTGCTTTTCAACCCACAAGTAAAATAATTTTTTTTTGGCTTTATTTATATGGTATATGTAATTATTTTCTTATTAAAATTTATTTTATATATAATATTATATATTTAAATTTTTATTGATCATATTTTATTATTTAGAATATAACTTATATATTCAAATTAAATTTTATGAATAATTAATATTAATTACTTAAAAAATATTTAAAATTTATATTTCATATATTAAAATATCAACAACAAATTATAATGAATTATTTTTTATATTCTTACTAAGATTTCATAATATTAACTAATTTGAACATTATTTAAATGCATATTTATTACTTTATAACACAATGTTTAAAATAGACATTTTATTTATCAAAAGCACTTTTTGACAGTAATACTAAACACTTAAATCTTAAACCAAACTTTTCAAAAGTACTTCTCAAAATCACTTCTCAAAATCACTTTTCCACAGCATTTTTTAAAATCACTTCTCAAAAGCAATGCTAAGCTGGCCCATAGTGAAGTTCAAATTCTCTTCTTCACTATTAAGCAGGCCTGAAACGAAATTTTTTGGGCCCAATCCCACTCAAATAATCATATCAAAACTTGACCATGGTCTTGCTACCAACCAACCAACCAAACATCTAAGCCCACTTCGGAACAATGGGCTAACACTTCTAAGCATAGCCCATGTAGTTGAAACATGTTTCCGCTCTATCTCATTTCCATTGTTTGGAAGATATTTGGAGAGAAGAATTTGACCTATAACTTATCGGTTCATGCAAAATTCGCCAAACTAATTTCATGATATGAAATTGATTCCTAGATCTCAAGACTTAGAATCCAAGGCCACCATTTTCTTTGGGTTGGGTTAGCTTCTTCCAAGACCCTCCTTAGAAGAAATTACGATTTATACAATCAAGCCTCTCCAAAATACTAATGGGTAATGATCTACACCACAAGTAATAAATTGGAATGGTTGTCATAATAGCTTGGATAAGCATAAGCTTCCCAACTGGTGAAAGTAAGTTAACTAAGTTTGCCCCACACATTGTTCATGACAAATTCATAGTCTTTTTTTTATAGTCCTTGATAAGAGAATAGGGAACCCCAAATAAAGTCCCAGATTAGGGTTTCCTTCATTTTGTATGTATTAAAGGTTTTGGCTTTTCTTAGCCCTTCATCTTTAGGAGAGAAGAAGGTCTAAGATTTTAGGAAATTAATGTTTTATTCGAATTGCACCATGAAATTTTTAAGAATGGATTTGATAGTTGCAACATATTTTTTGTCCACTCTAGAAAATAAGATGACATCATCAAAAAAATGGGACAACATCGATGTAACATGTAACACCTCAAAGCTGGCCCAGACGTTACGGCCAAGTCTAGTGTGTCACATCAACAATGAAATGATTATGTACCTTAGTTATTGAGATTAGGGTGAGTTTTGCAAAAACCATTTTTTATAATTTGGGAAGAAAATCTAGGTTAACTTTGTGTTCATCCTATCCACTGCCAGCTTAAAATTCATTCTGTTATTAAATCATGTTCGTTGACTTGTTAACCATTTGTTACGAGTGTTTGTTTTGAAAACGTTGATTAATTTTAAAAAAACCCGCGCAGCCTTAATCTACCCATTTAAATCAAATTGTAAATAATGAATTAAAAACCAAATTAAAAATACTTAAGAGCGACCTTATTACAAACCCAAAACTAGAATGAAAATAATTAAAAATAAATAAGAAAATAAATAACTTAAATAAAAACCAACAATGCAATCCACGTGGCCACTATGAATCCCTCCAGCTCCAAGTCCGCCAGTCTAAGGCTCACCTGCATAGATGAGAGAAAGAGTGAGTTTGGAAACTCAGTGTGCAAAGAAAGCCCATCCAGAGCCCAATTCAGCTTAAGCTTACTGGCCTAAACCCTATCCAGTCTCAGTAGTAACTGGGCTGAAGCCCTATGCAGTAATCAGTTAACTGGGCCTTAGCACTTTTTAGTGAATAGTAAGGCCCATAGGCCCATTACAGTAACAGATCAGAAATAATGCATGTATCCAAAGCCCAGCCCATGTCCAGCCCTACACACCACCCGTACCAGTCCTACACACCATGTGGGGAATAACTCAACCCACCCAGCCCTACACACCACAGTCATAGCATAGTTGCTCAGATAATGTGGCCAAGCCACTAACAGTAATACAAGGCATAGCCTTTTTTAGTAAAACGAGGCAAAGCCCCTTTTCAGTAAACGTGACAATGCCACTTAGCACTTCCTCCATCAATAAAACCCAGTCCCATCCAACAGTTAATCATGACATGGCATACAGTGAATAGATACAATAAAGCATGCATTTCCGTCAAATTTAGCCTGTAAACACTCAGTTTTTCCCGGGCCTAGAAATAAGTCCAAAAACAAAAATAATACACCAAAAAAAAACCGAAGTCCAAGTCTAGTCCAGAATTACAAATATAATTTGGCCCGATCAGAATGGCCCATTACTTGAAAAGATTTAAGGTCCATCTACAAGTTTGACTAATATGGAAATATAATCTTCAATGATATGCTATCTTAGATATGATATGCAATCTTAGATATGATACAATCTTAGATATGATATGCAATCTTAGAAGATATGATTTTGTAATCTTAGAGATTTAATTTGTAGATACCATTTAATCTTAACCGTTAATGTAATTGATCTGTACCATTGGATTTGAGGAGGCTCAACTATAAATAGAGGCCTCTCCCTTCATTGTAAACACACTTGAGTTTTGGCAAGCAATAAAAATTCTTGAGAGCTCTCAAATTTCTCTCCGTCTTACGTTCTTATTTTCTGCGGTTTGTTCTTATTTTATTCTTTGTTCATCTTCATTTTTCAACCTTTTTTTCATTTTGATTTAATCCCTATTTCCTTGTTTTTTAAATTCTTTTATATATATATATTTTTTATAATTTTAATATTATATCAAATTATTTTTATTAAATTCTATATTACTCTTTGTTTTAAAAAATATATATTTCATTTACTTGAAAAGTTTTCTTTTAATAAGGCAATGTTTGATGTTTAGAAAATCGGGAAATAGTGCCCTAACATGCTGGGTTGCAATTTTTTGTTTGACTAAATAACCAAATATCCTTTTAATAAAATTTCCTAAATTACGAGGTGATTTTAGTTACAAAAGTTTGAGAATATCGTGTCCTATCATGCTGGATGTGATATTCGTGTTCTTTTAGAACGAAGGATTCTCGGTTTTTAAACTCAAACTATTCCAATTCTAAAGGGATCTTATTTTGAATTATTTCAAACTTTGACATTAAGACAGAAAACAATTCAATTTGGTACCAATTTTGGGCGTTGTGAGGGTGCTAACCCTTCCTCACACGTAACCGACTCTCGAACCCATTTTCTCAAAAATTCGTAGACCAAAATGTTTTGTAAGGTGATCCAATCACACCTAAAAAGATTAGTGGCGACTCTCATTTTCATTTTTTTTAAAGTCGAACCCCATTTTTCAAACTCGTTCAAAAATGGTTTCGACAGCTTGGCGACTCCATTGGGGACTAATAAGAGAGTCAAGCCGAAAATTGATTGTTTTCTGTCTTAATGCTAAAATTTGAAAAGACTTTTAAATAGGATCCCTTTACATGTGTTTGTGGCATATGTTTGTTATTTTATCTGCACACATGGCATTTGCATGACTGTTGGTCACACCTTTAAGTGGGAGTAAGAAACTAAGCTTTCGTGAGGTTTTCACCATTGCATGAGTTAGTGGATTGCTTCCGGGAAACATCTGTACCTATAGGCTTCGTGAGATTTTCATCTCCGCATGGTTGTAGGGAAATGAATCCCTCTAAACTGAACTCAGTCCATATGAGCCTATAATGGGTGAGGATCGAGGAATCTGCTGGTTTAGGTACCCTTACTTTAGAACCGAACTACATATAGTGAACTTTAAGTTCTTGCCCTAGGTAGTATGGTGATGATCTTTAGTACCTACCTTTATAGGTGCTCGTTTATTACATCTTTTTATATGATACTGACATGTTTTTTTATTTTGTCATCATTACATGTCATTCATCATTAAAAGTGTCGATTCAAGGTTCGATTTCTGAGTTAGGAAGTTTTGTAATGAGGAATGAATATCTTAATAAAGTGGATGACAACTCTTCCATTTGTGCGTGGTCAGAGAAAACCCAGTTAGAGAAAAGAGATAGTGTCACCGAGGGATACACATCAAAGTTATGGGACTTTACTCGTATCAGTTTGACACAGATTGAGTGGAAGGAGTTAAAGGACATTTGGCCCAATGGGATAATGAAGCCAAGCAGTTGTTCTACAACAACTATAGGGACTTGCAGTTTTTGCTTGACGGGAAGATAGATGAACAATTCAAAGTGAGCGTGGAGGTATTGATGGGCATTTCTCTTTCATATGAAGATGGTCGCCCTGTGGATGATAAGGGTTTTGGAAGGAAAATGATTGACAGAATGCAAAAACGAGTGGGATGGAAAGGATTTTGCTATAGAAAGGTTCATTTACTATAGGACAGCTACCAAACAACAAGCTTGAGTTTATTGTTGTACTTTAGAATGTTACACCTATCAGAAATAATAGAAATGCAAGCTCTGATGACCGGGATAGCTCAGATAGATGTGAAGGATAGAGGATAAAGAATACCGTATCATTCAAAGACTTTTTAAAGTGGAGATTAGCCATGCTACGAAGATGTAAGCAATTCAAATGCTCTGCCGGAGGTAGAAATCTGAAGACTCTCAAGAAGCACTGAAGATGATGTTGGATATCATTGTAAGGCAGCATGCTGCGAAGCAGGAATGCCTACTTGTTCGCCAATCTTTCTTTCAAGATAATCAGAACAACTTCACAAGACATTGGAGGAGGTGTCCTAGGTTGTAGAGATTACCTCATGGGAAAAGCCATAGTTTAGATTCAAGAGGTTGCTGATCACTTGCAAGAATTGGTAGTCCAAGCTAATGTATTAAGTGTAAAATATGAGCTAGCATCAGATAGAGGTCGAGTGGTAGCTTTGTTATTAGATAGGGTTAAGACTCTGGGCCTACGAGCGAAAGCGTATTTGTAATCCGTTTTATGAAAAAACTTTTGTTCCTTAAATAATGTTTCCTAAAATGAAACTGAATCAGAATCGATATCCTTTTTGCATTCATGCATCTGCATTACATTACATCAAAGAAAAGAAGGTGTTGATTCGAAATTCGATTCCTAAATAGAATAGTTTCTCATAAGGAAACAAATTGCTTGATAAGTGGATTATAGTGCGATCATCTGAATATAGTCCAAGTAAATACGACGAGAGAAAACTGGTAGTCCATGGAGGAATACATGACTTAATTGCCAGAGATTCAAGCTAACGAAAGTTATCCAAGAGCATGACGAAAGAAAGCCGGAAGTTCACGAAGGAATACATGACTTGATTTAATTGCCAAAGATTCAAGCCAACGAAGACTATCCAAGAGCTGGCACTTTTTGATAAGTATCATAGAGATAAGCGAGCAAGAGATCGAGGCTCAGATCAAGTAGCAAGGAGCTAGCAAAGGCATCTTTTAGAGAATTTACAAGATTCGACCATGAAGAAAAGATCAGCGTTTACTTGGACTATGAAGGGCAAGACTGCATATGTAATCTATTTTCATGTAAAGAAATCTGTTTTCTAGAAAAGTTATTCTAATGGAATTGAATTCATGATCAACATCTCTTTTTCTTTAGCATTCATGCATTTGCATTGCATCACATCACATGTATTTAAATCCATAAAAAGACCCTAATTAGTTAAAGTTATTAAAAAGAGAGAGAAAGAGAGAGAGAGAAGAGGGTCACGGCTGAGTGGAAAAGAAGTTGAATGGGAATTAACGATGTTCCCTTACATATCCCTGACTTTTGTGTCAGGAGTATAGCTTACCCGGAGAAAGGGTGTTTAGAAATGAAAATCATCCCATCAATGTCATACACAAGGAAGGGATTGAACAAAGAAACCTTGAGAGCATTCGCCCTTACGAACCGGGAAGCTCTTTAAACAATTGGACTGCAGAAGAACTTCCTGTAATATTTAGGAATTTTACGGAATAATATTCAGAACACTCTCGTTGCTCTAAAGCCTAGGAGCAATGAGATTTCTTTTGTGAAATAGGCTCATGTTCGGACATCTTTGTTTTAATAAAACACATCTTTCATGATTAATTCGAGCCAATATTCCCTCATTCTTTATTCTTAGATTTTCTAATTTTCATCAAATTTCTTCATTCATACCATGTAAATAGTCATTCTTGAATTCATTTACTCCTTGTACATTATTTTATGCCCATCATAGATCCCTAGATATCAATGATATGGGCAACGATACTATAGATTTAGAGTTCATTTTTGAGCCCAACATGTGTTTAAAGGAACCTCAGTACTTTAAAGATTTGACAGAAATTGTAGCCTGTTTCTAAATTTGTCGGAAAGGGTAAAGCGAGAAGAGAAACATATTTTACTCCATGAAAAGGTGATAGAGAATACAGCCTTAGAGGAAGGGAAGGTTGTGAAATTAGAACACCCATAGCCGGAGAGCCAAAATATGACCTCGTGGAGGCTATTATGGAAATTCAAAAGCATTGTCAAGGAGGATACATGATCACATCAGTTATACTAAAAATGCTAAATTATGGGGTATGTATGTTATGGGTCTGTTCTCATCAAAAGTTTCGAGTTGACAATGGATCATCTTTGTGGCCGTTGACTGCTCCATTAAGAGGGAGAGAGTAGCTTCATATGCCAATATTACAAAGTCAATAGTCATCGATTCAAAAAAGAAACACAAAAAAAAAAAACAAAAAAAAAAGAAAAAAGAAAAAGGGAACAAAAAAGATCATTTTCAGCTGAACAATGTCAAAGGTTTGTAATCCGTTCAAAGATTAGGTACCCTATCATAGTACATCAAAGGTGGCCAAAAGGAAAAATCAACAAAAAATATAGAAGATGACTGAGACTTGGTAAAAATTGGCATAAAAAGCTACTACTTACTCTTTATGATTACGCTAGGGCAAACGCTTTCAAGGGTCCCAACTATCATCTTTAGAATGAATGCAGTGCATGGATCTCCTAGGAAGTCTGATGTGCTGTCAATAGCTGCATTGGATAGCTTCAAGTAATAGTTACCAATTTCTCGCTATAGAGCATCAGACTATACACAGTCTCCAAAGCTTGAAATGATAGATTCTCTTTTCAAACTAGTTTCTGACAAACTGGATAAGTAGATCATGAGAGAAGCTCTCTTAGACTTCTATACAAGTTCAGGGAAGAGGAAGCCTAATCAGGTCATTATCTCCAAGGATGGAGATAGCGAGTCTCAGTTCAATCGAATGATGAACAAAGAACTTGATCAAGTTATGGAGGCTTGCAAGTTCCTTGACGAGAATTGGAACCCTAAGTTTGTGGTTATTGTTGCTCAAAAGAACCATTATACCAAGTTGTTCCAGTAAGGATTTCCCGATAATGTGCTACCTAGTACTATCATTGACAACAGAGTATACCATCCGAAGAACAATGAGTTTACCTTTGTGGTCATGCTAGAATGATAGGAACCATAGGACTGGCCCACTATCATGTTCTCTTAGACCAGGTTGGGTTTTCAGCTGATGATTTGCAGAGACATCATCGAGCCATGCGTTCGTCAAATGATAGCCAGAACTGCTTCTGGGGCAATCCCTTTCTCATAGGTTTATGAATCGAGATCTTTTCCTCTAAGCCTCGATGGAGTCAAGAATTGAATACCTCTAGTGAACTTGAAAGTATTCATCCTAATGTACCAAGAATGGATGACACAGATGAAGAGGGTTCATCCACAAGAATTACTTGCGGAAGCCAAGGTGAAAACCCGCAAAGGGCGCTTTGAGTCTTCTATTTCAAAAAAAAAAAAGAAAAAGAAAGAAAAGAAAAAGAAAAAAGAAAATAGAGAGGCCAAGGTGAAAACCCGCAAAGAGCGCCTTAAGACCAAAGGGGTTTTGAGTTGAAAACTTGAAAGGGCGGCTCAAATTTTGAAAGGCATGTAGCAACTTTGGTATACCTGATTCAACAAGAAACGAAGTATGTTACATGCTGGGGCATCAACAAAGTATTCTGGATCTTCTAAACAAATGTTAAACTCAGAATGGTCTTCATGGAGTTTGTATATAGACGCTCAAGCGGCGATATCTAGGGCATCTGATTTTTGTCCTATTTGCTATCTTTGGATTCTTTTTCTTCTCAAAGATATGCCATCAGATTAATTTCCTTTGTATTCTTGATGATTTATTTAATCTCAAGATTAATTCATTCATCTTCCATTATTTTTAAAGTGTGTTACATTGAAATAATGATTGACGAATTAAATATTTTTACAAACGAAGTTTTGCATATTACTCTGGAAATTTCTAGATAATATAAGAAATTGAAACAAGACAATTGTTTAAAGGAATTCCCGTATGTATAGGTCGAAGATACTCGAGAGAATTTCTTCTTCAGTCCAAAAGGTGGTTGGACGCTTTAAGCAATATTGATCCTAAGAAAGGATCATTTCATAAACATCTTCAGTGGGTCGTAACATTCAGGGAATGGTACAGTAGACCAAATTGATGGAGAAGATTCAAAGCATACGAGTAGAGTATGATTGATATGTCAAGAAGAACGAAGTGGAAATCTCAATAGATGAATGAGGGATGATGTCCGAAATAGGGATCATTCTCATAACATTTTTGCATCATAGTATGATTAATTAAGAAGCATTTGACTCATTTCGATCATGGCATCTTAATTACTTGACATAAGCATAAATTCCAGGAAATCAATTCTACAGGTGGATTCCTCAGTGGACAATGTAGCAAGATTGATTGAAAATTACAAAATTCAGCACCTTAATCCCCTAAGCAGTAGGGTAACAGGCAAAATTACAGATCATATCTCCCTAAGCAGTAGCGGAGCAGATCGATGACGATGCGCCTTAATCCCCTAAGCAGTAGGGTAACAGGCTAAATTTGCAGATCTTATCTCCCTAAGTAGTAGTGGAGAAGATCGAAGACTCGCCTTAATCCCCAAAGTAGTAGGGTAACAGGTTAAATTTGCAGATCTTATCTCCCTAAGCAGTAGTGGAGAAGAACGAAGACTCGCCTTAATCCCTTAAGTAGTAGGGTAACAGGCTAAATTTGCAGATCTTATCTCCCTAAGCAGTAGTGGAACAGATCGAGGACTCGCCTTAATCCCCTAAGCAGTAGGGTAACAGGCTAAAATTACAGATCTTAACCCCCTAAGCAGTAGGGTAACAGATCAAATTTCGGCAAATCTTATCTCCATGGAGCAGATTTCGGCCACTTGCCTTAACTCCCTAAGTGGTAGGGTAAAAGGCTAAAATAGCAGATCTTATCTCTCTGTATTGGATGGAGAGCAGATCCAAGATGATTTGGCATCTCTGTAATGACAGGGAGCAAATCGAAGATATAGCAGATCTGACCTTCATCAAGGCAGATCCAAAATGGTTTGACATCTCTGTGGTAGACGGGGAGCAGATCGAAAACGAAAATTTGGCATCTCTGTAATGGACGGGGAACAAATCAAAGACAAAGATTTGGCGTCTCTGTAATGGACGGGGAGCAAATCGAAGATATAGCAGATCTGACTTTCATTAAGGTAGACCCAAAATGGTTTGGCATCTCTGTGGTAGAATGGGAGCAGATCGAAGACGAAGATTTGGCATCTCTATATTCGACGGGGAGTAGATCGAAGAGCTCAAGACTCGGCGAGCCCGGGCGAAATTAGTTCTTTTATAGTCTTTGCTCTATTCCTGTACAGCAATGAGCAAAGAGGGGCAGCTGTGGACACTCATTTTTGCCCGGGCCCAGAAATAAGTCCAAAAACAAAAATAATACACCAAAAAAAACCGAAGTCCAAGTCCAGTCTAGAATTACAAATATAATTTGGCCCGATCGGAATGGCCCATTACTTGAAAAGATTTAAGGTCCATCTACAAGTTTGACTAATATGGAAATGTAATCTTCAATGATATGCAATCTTAGATATGATATGCAATCTTAGATATGATACAATCTTAGATATGATTGCAATCTTAGATATGATATGCAATCTTAGAAGATATGATTTTGTAATCTTAGAGATTTAATTTGTAGATACCCTTTAATCTTAACCGTTAATGTAATTGATCTGTATCGTTGGATTTGAGGAGGCTCAACTATAAATAGAGGCCTCTCCCTTCATTGTAAACACACTTGAGTTTTGGCAAGCAATAAAAATTCTTGAGAGCTCTCAAATTTCTCTCCGTCTTACGTTCTTATTTTCTGCGGTTTGTTCTTATTTTATTCTTTGTTCATCTTCATTTTTCAACCTTTTTTTCATTTTGATTTAATCCCTATTTCCTTGGTTTTTAAATTCTTTTATATTTTATTTTTTTTATAATTTTAGTATTATATCAAATTATTTTTTATTAAATTCTATATTACTCTTTGTTTTAAAAAATATATATTTCATTTAATTGAAAATTTTTTTTAATAAGGCAATGTTTGATGTTTAGAAAATCGGGAAATAGTGCCCTAACAAGCTGGGTTGCAATTTTTCGTTTGACTAAATAACCAAATATCCTTTTAATAAAATTTCCTAAATTACGAGGTGATTTCAGTTACAAAAGTTTGAGAATATCGTGTCCTATCATGCTGGATGTGATATTCGTGTTCTTTTGGAACGAAGGATTCTTAGTTTTTATATCAAATTATTTTTTTATTAAATTCTATATTACTCTTTGTTTTAAAAAATATATATTTTATTTAATTGAAAAGTTTTTTTTTTAATAAGGCAATGTTTGATGTTTAGAAAATCGGGAAATAGTGCCCTAACATGCTGGGTTGCAATTTTTCGTTTGACTAAATAACCAAATATCCTTTTAATAAATTTTCCTAAATTACGAGGTGATTTCAGTTGCAAAAGTTTGAGAATATCGTGTCCTATCATGCTGGATGTGATATTCATGTTCTTTGAAAACGAAGGATTCTCGGTTTTTAAACTCAAACTATTCCAATTCTAAAGGGATCTTATTTGAATTATTTCAAAATTTGACATTAAGACAGAAAACAATTCAATTTGGTACCAATTTTGGGCGTTGTGAGGGTGCTAACCCTTCCTCACACATAACCGACTCCCGAACCCGTTTTCTCAAAAATTCGTAGATCAAAATGTTTTATAAGGTGATCCAATCACACCTAAAAAGATTGGTGGCGACTCCCATTTTCATTTCTTTTAAAGTCGAACCCCGTTTTTCAAACTCGTTCAAAAATGGTTTCGACTTAACCCTAGGGGTATAATGGTCATTTTGCACGTAGGGGTAAAACCGTAATTTTCCACCCTTAGGGGGTATTTCAGTAATTATACCAGTTTTTAGGGTTTAACGCACATTTCAATTATTAACAGTCCAATTTTCCATCTAAATAGTTCATCTAGCCCAGTTACCAACTTTAGAGCTATCGGGCCCTAAAACCCATAATGGGCCCCACAGTATCATTTAGCTATTTTGGCTCGTTTAGCCCAAATTCTATGTCTGGTTTAACACTTTTAACATACGAATTGCTAGAACCCACTAACCGCTAGTTTCCACCCGAATGAGCCCGTAAGCCTATTGGGCCCATATTCAGCCCATCGAGGCACAAATTACCAAAGCGCACGAAATCGCGCACTCACCAGTTATACCAATTTTGGTTACAGATCTTACTGCTTCCCACCAACCCACGAGCGTTTGCACCCTCGCAAGTCCACAAAATGCCGAGATTTCAGTATTTTGGCTTTTCGGCTTTTGCCGATTTAGTCTACTAGAGGGTGTTCGTTTACACACCTGATTTGTGACCGACGTTGACGAGATCTCCCACACGTGTATCCTATAATCGGTCACTACAATATTAGGCTTTCAATGACTATTAACCAATGTAACCATGCTTATCATATTCAGCCAACATCCCTTAAGGCCCTAAACTGTTTACCTTTATCAAAAATAGGGACTAGATCTAGATCTGGTCGCACCAATGGTCCTAGCCCTCGCTCGATAGCCTTTAGTCCACACTCGCACAAAGCAAATCAAATAATAACATCAAGAAACCCTTCAGCCTTAGTCGACAACCACCCTATGCATATAGGGGTTTTCGGCTTTTCTTAAATCCCGAAATAATGAATGGAAAAGAGAATTTCGAACACTTACCAAAAATTACCAAACCAGAATGCTTCCAATCCCGTTCCTAGCTTAGATCTAATGCAGATCTAGCTTCTAAACATGAGCAGAGAGTGAATCTAAGAGATCTAAGGGTTCGATTTCCAAATCACTATGAGTATGGTGATTTCGGCTTTTGGTATGATGGAGGAGAAGGAAAATAGAAGTTTTTCAATGAGAAGAAGAAGATGTCGACAGGGCTATGGAGTTATGAGATTCGACTAAGTGGAAGAAGTTGGATTGAAAGGTATGGAAGGTTCAACGAAGAAGGAGATTCGATTAATCAAGGCAAATCAGTTTCGGCTTTTAACAGTATTCGGCTATTATGAAATCGGCTAAAAGGCTTGAGAAGAAAATGGAAAAGACATAGTATATTCGGCTTTAGGTGAGAATAGGAAAGAATGAAGATTAAAAAAGAGAGGAGAATAGAAGACTCAGTTAAGGGCAAAACAGCACAAGAGAAACAAAGGTTGCGTTTTCGGCTTTTTGGAACCAACAGAGAAGAACAAAACGAAAGCAAAGAAACCCTAGCTGATACTACACCAATTCGGCCAAAAGAAAAGAGACCAAACAATCCCAAAAGGCCACCCTTAACCAATTGACACACAAAGAACAAATGTCAAATTTGATACTTAAACTCCCCTAGCCGATTATACACTCTCATTACACTCCCACAATCGGCCAACACTTCCACCCTTTCAAAATTCCTAAAATCTCTCTCCCTTATCCTACCTGATTCAATCTCATGAACATTTCAAACTCTTCCATTAGAGTTTCACTTAACGTCCATCACATGACTGGCACATGCACAAAAATTAAAAACACACACTACTTACCTTGAGACTTGAACTCTAGTCCTTACACCCATCCACACGCCACTTTTTTAGGCACTAAGTGGCGCCACATTGCCACTTTACCAAGGGCTCTCTTGTGTTCTTAATTTACTCTCTTTTTCTTAAAAGCTCACATAACCAAGCCCCCTTCTTTTTTAAATCCAAAATTTGATAAATCTACCGGGTTTTAACCTAGGCTTGGGCATTCTAAAGACCCACCAACACACTTAAAGCATAAATTTCATAACCAAGCTATAAAATTTCATGATTTAACTAAAATCGCAAAAATCCCAAAAAATCCCAAAAATTGGGGCGTTACATAGCATACCAAAATTCCTGATCAAACATGTGGCACTATTCTGATAGTGGATATAGTAAATTTTTTAAAAAAAATTGGAATACAAATTAATTTAAGAAATTATTATGAAAATAAAGAGATTTTAGGTATGAAAATTTATGAAGATAAATTTAAAATTGAAAATGTGAGGAAAGGACAAAATCATAAATTTTAAAAAGTTTGAGGATTAAAATGAAATCTTGACCAAAATGGGAAAAGTGAGTTATTTGTGATGAATTGCCATAATTATAAGTTGAAATATGTATTGTTGTGATTAGAATCACTTTTATGATTTAATTGGAAAGATTGAAAAGTGTAGGGACTAAATTGTAAAATTTTTATTTCCGACCAAAACGAGTGTGAAAACATAATTCTTGCCATTAAAGGATTCTTATTAAATATTATAAGTCAATGATGAGATTTGGGATTGACAATTTCCTTTATTGAAAAGAAATTGTACAAAGAGTGAAGAATGGGTAAAATGATATTTTTTTCATAATAGGTTCATTTGGTTATTTCTCAAGTATTTATTATTAAAATATTATTTGGATGACATATTTGACAATTAAAATTTTTATGGACCATTTTGATCTTGTTATAAGGAAAATGGATTTAATTAGTGATTTGGACTTGAAATATGATATGTGGGTTTGAAGGGTCCATTTGTGTGATTTTTAATATAGAGAAAGAAGAGAAATCAGCCCCCATCAATGTAACACCCCTCACCCGCATCTGTCGCCGGGCTAGGGTATGAGGCGTTACAGAACTTATTCACACATAATCGAACAATCTTTCATCACAATTTTTGTTCAAAATTTAAAACTTTTCATTTAAAACTCATTTTGTCCCTATTACGGGCTTACAGGGCCCAAAACATACTTTATGAATGGTTCAGGACTAAACCAGGATCCTTAAAACAGTTATAAAAAATTTTCATCAAAACAGTATCACACGCCCGTGTGACTTGGGACACATCCGCGTGGGCAGGCCGTGTGGTCACACACACTCGGGCCCTAGCCTGTGTTAAAAACATCGAGCATTTTGTTTATGATGTCAGCATACAATTAGGGGCACATGGCCAAGTCACACGCCTATGTGCTACGCCATGTCCTCCAATGGCTGAGACACACGGCCGTGTCTCTGCCTGTGTGGCCAACACTTATGCTATTTTCCAACCCCTTTATGTTGCTCTTAATTCTTTACACTCTTATACGTTTCATATACACATATCATATCCTGAATTATTCTTAATTTAATCATCGAACACATGTAAAATAATACTTACCATTCATTACAACAAAAACATGACCACATCACACAAAATATTGGCATGTGCATGCATAAATGGGTTGACATATTCTTAACCAGTATGAGCCACATTTCATGGCCATATATGATGTAGCAATAAAAGCCAATACATTTGGCCAAATCTTAAAAATACAAATCACTAATAACTAAGTCCTTATACATGCCACTCACTCAAAAACACTTAAAGTTGTTTATTACCCCGAATTGACAATTTGATAGTGTGATGCTACCTTCGACGATCTCCAACCCTGAGCCAACCTAACAATACTAAGAGAAATGGAAAGGAGGGTGTAAGCTTTATAGCTTAGTAAGTTGGCATATAATAATAAGCAATTAATTAAGATGATTTTTCCATTCCTCATAATGTATTCTTTAGATAAAACAATCATGGTTTCACATGATTCCACTTTTTACTAATGTTTATCTTAGGTTGTCTTCTTGAGTCATAATCACTAAATTAATTATATCTTGAGTTACAGAACTCAAAATTAAGATCTAAAAATTTTCCCTAAAACTAGGCTCACATATATTCTTACTAAAAAATTTTCAAAATTTTTTCTTTAGCCAATAAGTATAGTTTATTCTTTAAATTCTCCTTTATTTTGCTATTTGATAGTTCTGACCTCTCTTCACTAAAAATTAATTATCTCATTGTACAGAATTTGGATAACATTCTTGTTTGTTTCTCTTGATAGTAGGCTCATTGAGAAATTTAAGCATATAAATTATGCACCATAAACAATTTTATACAATTTTTTTGTGATTTTCCAAATTCGGAAAAGGAGATTCCAAAATCATTCTAACTTTGTCTCACAAAACTTTAAATATCTCATAATATGAAATTCTATTGCTTACACTGTTTCTTATATGTGATAATAGACTCAATAAGATTTCATTTCATATCTCATAAAACTTTTAATTTAATTCCCACCATTTTTGGTGATTTTTCAAAAGTCACGTAACTGCTACTGTCTAATACTGTTTGACAACTAATTTCACTCTTTCATGATTTCTTTGTTTTAACTTCCTTTTTAAACATACATATCACCAATCAAATTTACCACATTCTCATATATCATAGATGTAGACCTATATTCACAAGGTCATTCTCATATGTATAACTTACTCATGCTTTTTCTTACCGACAATTCACATTATACCGGGCTTATTTCTCGTGAATTCTCATGTGTACTTGTATCACTCATCACATAACTGTAGTCTTTTTCATCTTTTACATCAACTTTAATTCTTTTCCCATTGAATCACTGAGAATACCGAAGGATACTTAGAAATGTCATTCACATTATAGGATGCTAATGCCATATCCTAGATATGATCTTACATGGAATCACAAATCGGTGCCGATGCCACATCCCAGATATGGTCTTATATGGGACCTCATATCGATGCCAATGCCATGTCCCAAACATAGTCTTACATGGGATCTCATCTCAAATGGTCTTATAAGGGATCATATATTGTGAAACACCCCTAACATCTGTCGCCGGAATGGGGTTACGAGGCATTACCGAATAAGACACAACTTTCAAACAATTATTTATGCGCATATGATATTTTTGTATAATAATATATATATATATATATATATAATATTAATCAATATACATACGCTAAAAATCATTTTACGATTAAATAGCACATCTCAAAATCACATATAACTTACTTTTAAAGACATACAAGAATTATATACTCATTGTCATAAGAAAATTTGAATACTTATAAAATACCAACATTTAATTTCATAATTGTATTCGTGCATTTATCAAACGAACATATCATAAATCAAAAGCATATTGATGAAAATCATATACGGCAATGATTCATGAAAGTCTAGTCTAGCATTTTTTTAATTCCATATAAATAAATATGCATATAGCTAACAATTTACATTATACCTTAATATGTATCAATACATCATTGCATTAAATGATTAACCAAAAATCAATTACATTATTGTCACTTAGCAAAATGAATATCATTTTCCTAACCTTGCATGAATGGATATTAAACCAAACCCAAGCATTACATGTTGCATAACAAATAAACATACATACAACCATAAAGTCATTACCCTTATGGCTGAATATAAGCTTATAAATTAAGTAACTCATTACTCACCATTCAAAACTAAATATGCATGCAACACTATTATTAATTTGACTAAGCCAAACATACTTATATGATATTCATTTAATACACACAAGATCATCTGATTACAAATACATATTCGGCTAGCACATTTTAGCTTAAACTACTTTCTTTAAAATGTATCAACTCAATTCAATCAACTTAAATACATTACACATATATATATATCTTTACTAAATAATTAAAACCTAACTCATTTTCAAAAGAGATTTAATCATGGCCAAATAAATCTAAGCATTTTCATTCCACATATCCGATTCATAAAGTATAAAACAATTAATCAAATCAAATACTTATAACACATAACTCAAATAACCATGACTTAGTCACTAGTAGAATTTGCATACTACCTATTTAACTAAACCCCATATTAATACCATGTAATCAAAATTCTACCCACACATTACACAAAGACTTGATTCAATTTTCATTGCCGAATATCAAATGATTTATAAACATTACATAAATATCAACACATAATCAAATACACTCATCAAGCGCATACATCATTAACATTTTTACCAAAATAAGCAGCAACCAAACTCAATATAATCAAACTCAAAGACTACCAAATTATATCAAACACACATCATATATATATCATATCTGAATCATCAAAACCATAAGCACACATATCATGCACATCATATAACCATAACATAATAAAAAAACTTAAGTATAAACATCATTCACAGCCATTTTTGCATGGCTCATATATATATACCCAAAATCAAACATAATCACAAACTAGCCTATACATGCCATAGGTATAAATTCAACTTTAAAAAGTACAGAAAAACAATCGATAGTGTGATAGACTTCGCTGACGATCCCCGAGCCTGTAACTAGTCTCCAAAAATCTATAAAATAGGGACAAACATACACACACAGTAAACTATCATAGCTTAGTAAGTCATAAGCAAATAAACAACTCAATGGCATTAATAGTTCAATATAACAAAACCAAATTTTGCTATCATATTCACATATACATATTCAAGCTTACAAAATTCATATATCAAACGTATAACTATGAATCAAATTCAACTTGGCCGAATACACATGTAGATAATAACATAGTTATTTTCCACTTCCAAAGTCATATACATATTCTTTGCCGAACTTATTCATCATATATAAATGCACACAAACGACAATTATGATATCACACATATTTATCATTTGGCTAAATATAGGCTTTCATATAAACATATACTTTCACTTGCATCATATATAATTTGCATCACATATCAAATAGCCAACTTACCTTATTATCATACAGCATTTAACTATCACATACATGTACTATCACGTACGTATATATCACATTTACCACTTTAAAACTCGATGTATTAACTCGTTCGATCACCTTTTATCACATAATGGATTTGCTCACTTAGTGCTAAATAATTAACTGAAGCTATAATGAAATCACTCACTTAGTGCTCTCGCATTAAACCAAATTGGTCTCGGTATAGTTCCCGTTATTCAATCACCATAATTATATTTTAGCACACTTAGTGCCATTCGTATAGCCGTAGCTATTTTATTCTCGCATAGTCAATGCTAAATATCAACAAATCACATTCATGTCTATTCATGCTTCCCAAGCATATACATGTTCAACTACAACAAATATAGTTTCACATATTTCATTTTAGCATATATAACTCATATTTCTTTAGAATTAACAATGTCTATTTGCTTTTAAACTTACCTCGGGTAACGATAATCGGAACGAAATTATTATTCGACAACTTTGGTTTTCCCCCGATCCAAATTTGATTTTTTTGGTTCTTAATCTAAACATATTCAAATTAAACTCATTCAAACATAATTTCATTCAATTTGGTCCAAAAACACATAAATGGGCAAATTACTATTTTGCCCTTGACATTTTACACTTTTTACAATTTAATCCAAACTGCACAGAACACAAAACATGCAAAATTTGAATACATCATTCTTAGGCTGAATCTTCCTTATGCTCACACAAGTCCATACATTTCATTTATTTCACATTTTAGTCCCTCAATTTATTATTTTTGCAATTTAGCCCTAATTACTCAAATTCATCAAAAGTTCCAATACAAAACATTTTAATCCAAAGCATATCTTTCATAATTCATCAACTAACATCACAAATCTCAATTATTCATTAATGGAAAAACTCAAAATATTCATCCAATTCAAAAATTACAACATGGGCTTTGTATATTTCACTGCAACAAACTCAAAAACATAAAAATTATCAAAAACTAAGCTAGTTACATACCTTAATCAAGCAAAACCTTGGTCGAAACTTTGAAAGCTTTATTTATTTTCCTTTTTTCCACATTCAGTCATGGGAAAAGATGAACAACATGGCTTTTTAAGTATTTAACTTATATATTATTTAACATTTTACAAGTTTAACCTTTGTTATAAAATAATAAACCATTATAAACCATGCCTTTAACTGTCCAACTCATTTAGTTATGGCCTATTTGCATTATAAGTTCTTCATATTAATAAGACAAGTTCAATTAGGCACTTGCACATTTAACTATTAACTTTTCATTTTACGTGATTAAGCCATTTTATTAAATCAGGCACTCAAACGCTAAAATTCAAACACGAAAATTTCACACATATAAATTCACACATGATAAACACAGTTTTGACTCAGATTTGTGGTCCCAAAACCACTGTCCCGAATAGGGTCTAAATCAGGCCGTTAGAACTCTGCCCCTTAGAGATTTTTATTCCCGTAAATCTTACCAGTGAATAGGTTTGTATATTGTTCTTTCATTGCATCCTCTGGCTCCCAAGTGGCCTTTTCCATTCTGTGTCTATGCTATAGTACTTTTACTAATAAAATTTTCTTATTTCACAATTCTTTAACTTCGCAAGCCAGAATACGAATCGGTTCTTCCTCATATGTCAAATTAGACTAAATCTCAATTTCAGACAGAGTAATCAAATGCGAAGGATTAGATCGATATCGACAAAGCATCGAAACATGGAATACATTATGAATCTTTTTTAACTCAGGTGGCAAAAAAAGTCTATAAGCAACTGGCCCTATACGTTCTATAATCTCATATGGCCCAATAAATCTTGGACTCAATTTGCCTTTATGATCGAATTTGAGAATTTTCTTCCATAGTGAGACTTTCAAAAATACTTTGTCCCCGATCTGAAACTCTATATCTTTCCGTTTCAAATCTATATACGATTTCTGACGATCTGAATTCTGACGATCTGAAGCTTGAAACAAAGTCAGATATGTCTCGTTTCATACATGCCACCAGTAAAGCTGTTTCAGATTATTATACATTTTCGTACTACCCGGGTGAACAGATAACCGACTGTTATGAGCTTCATTCAAAATCAGCTGAATCAACTCTGGATTTCTTGGAACACATATTCTATCTCTGAATCTTAGACAACCCATAGCATTAACTCGGAACTCTAAATCAACATTCAAATCACATTAAGCCCGCTTTGCTATTAAATCATTATAGACTTTCTGAGCTTCACAATCTACTAAATAAATAACGGTCTTACTTTTAACTCATCACTAATCATACCATCATCAGACATAGCCATATGTGAATTCATTGCACGTAGAGCAAACAATGATTTTCGGCTTAAAGCATCAACAACAACATTAGCCTTTCCCGGATAATAGTCTATAACAAGCTCATAGTCTTTTAGCAACTCTAACCATTGACGCTGTCTCAAATTCAGATCTTTCTGAGTCATCAAATATTTCAAGCTTTTGTGATCGAAATAAACATGACATTTTTCACAGAACAGATAGTGGCGCCATATTTTCAATACAATAGATGCCAATTCTAGATCATACGTTTGATAGTTCTTTTCATGCGGCTTTAACTGTCTCGAGGCATAAGCTACAACTTTGCCTTCCTGCATCAAAACACAGCCCAAACCATTTAAAGATGCACTACTATAGATAACCAATTCTTTACCCGATTCTGGCTGAACTAACACTAAAGCTTCAGTCAAAAGGGCTTTCAACTGATCAAAACTTTTCTGACACTTTTTTGACGATTCGAACTTAACATCATTTTGCAATAGCTTCGTCATTGGGGTCACAATTATAAAGAAACCTTTCACGAACCGTCTATAGTAACCAGTAAGTCCTAGAAAACTTCAGACTTCAGAAACATTTCTTGGAGGTTTCCAATCAAGTATAGCCGAAATCTTACTTGAACCAACCTGGATACCTAATGCTGATACAACATGTCCTAGAAAACTGACTTCACATAACCAGAACTCACATTTATTGAACTTCACATACAACTGCTTATCATGCAAAGCTTGTAACACAAGTCTCAAATGCTTGGCATGCTCGGACTCATCACGAAAATAGATCAATATGTCTTATGAACACAACCACAAATTGATCTAAATATTGCCTATAATATCCCGAAATAGTGCCTAAACAAAACAGTGATTGTGAAACCACAGATTCGAGATAAAAAAATTATTCCGATTAATTTTTATGATTTACCGAGTGAATAGATGCATGTGTTAGAATATTGATAGAAAATTTCATAAATTGCATGTTTAAATTACCTATTAGGGCTTAATTGCAAAAGTTGATAAATATAAGTTCTAGATAGGAAATGATTAAATTGAAGAGCATAATTGAAGTAGAGGTCCTTAAATGGAAATTAGACCATTAGGTTTTCATGGACAAAAATAGACATACATAGGTAGAAATAACCAAAGTTTTAATGAAGGACATCTTAGTCATTTGGTAATTAAAAGGAATTAAAAGGGAAAAAGATGGAAAAATTGCTATCATCTTCTTCAAGTGGCCGAACCTCATGTATCACCATAGCTAGGGTTTCTTCAACTTCTCAAGCTCATAGTAAGTGCATCCAAGCCCCGTTTTTAATGTTCTTTACATTTTTAGAGTCTCGATAATTTGATTTAGCTTATTCTAGCAATAATTTAACCTAGGGTTCATATTTGGAAAATACCCATAGGTGATATGTGTTTATTTTGATGTTTTATGATAGAATATGAGGTTTTAAATTATGTTAAACAACTTGTGCTACTCGGTTTTAAGTAAAAATGAGTAAAACGACATAATCGATAAAAATACCTAATGTTCATAAGTACATGTTAGAGTGAGAATTTGATGTTGCCATTAAGGGAAAATGATCAGCATGTCCTAAAAGATAAGAATTAGGGGAAAAGTTTAATTTATGAGCTTTGGGGAAAAAGTGTAAATATGCAAAAGTTTAGGGGCAAAATCATAATTTTGCCAAAGCTAGAGTTAAGGACAGTTTTGATAAATGTGAGTATTAAATAAGCTAAATTTGCTAATTATAGATCAAGAAGAACGAAATTTAGGGATAGACTGAGGAAAGAAAAAGGTAGAAGATTAAGTTGTCAAGTTGATCGTATTTTGCTCCGAGGTAAGTTTACGGTAAATAAATGCAATATTTCAATATTTTATATTAATGTTGTTAATTTCCAGTATATATACATTTATTTTATGAGAATATTCCAAGTTGAATCAAAGATGAGGTAACAAAGAAAAAGTATCAGAAAGCCCATTTGAACCTTAGGAATGTATGGGATACGGAATGTCATGACATTTTGGGTTGAGACAGTTGAGGAACATCCCATGTAAGTCCATATCGGACATATGGGATTGGCAGGTTGAGACAGTTCAGGGATATCCCATGTAAGTCCATATCAGATATATGGCTTTGGCAGGACGGGAACATCCCATGAAAGACCATGCCTAAAGCATGGCATTGGCAGGCTATTATCAGGTAGGAAAACCCAAGTATCCTGAGTATTCCAAACGGTTCATTTGGCTAATATACAGACTACGTTACAAGAAAGTTTAGGTAAAGGAATGATAAACAGGAAAGTTAAAGAGTAAGTGGAGAAGTAAAATAAAGATTTTGTTAGTTGATGGTATAATATGAGTATATTTATACTTGGTGAATGTTGTCATTTATTTATTTTTAAACTTACTAAGAATTGTAGCTTCTTCCTTTCCTTTCTCTCTTTTATAGTGTATCCAAGAAAATTTGGGAACCAAAAGGACGTCGGAGTTCGTCCCACACTATCAAAGGCTATCTTAGTATTTTGTAGTTTGAAATGTTTTGAGTTATGACATGTATAGGGACTTGGTCATTTTGTGTGTATGTCCTTATGAAAGATTAAAGAATGGCATGTGAATACTTGAGAGTGATTAGCTATTGAATGGGTAATTAAGAACATTGTTTGATGTTATGTATGCCTAAATGATAGTTTATGCAAAGAAATTATGAAAGAATAAAAGTTGGCCATGAAACAGTTTTAGAATAGTAGTAGTGATGTGAATTTTAAAAATCACTAAAAATTGTAAAAATGGAATTCAATGGTGAATTAGATATAGAATTAAATCTTATTGAGTCTATGTTCATAGGAAAGAAACAGAGAAAGCAAAGGATGTCTATATTCTGAGATATTTAAATTCTTGTAAGACTGGTTCAGGGGGATTTTGTGATCCCCTATTCTAATTTTAGAAATTCACTAGAAATTGTACAAAAAGAATTATGAGTCATAATTTATATATATAGATTCCTTATTGAGTTTATTTTCATTAGAAATAAGTGGAAACACTAAATGAAAACTTTACTATGAGATAATTGATTTTTAGTGAAGAGAGGTCAGGTCTGATGGGCTGCAAAATAGGGGAACATTTAACTAATAAACTGTACTAATTGGCCACACCAAAAATTATGGAAAAATTATGGTAAGAATATATATGAGTCTAGTTTTAGAAAAATGTACGGATTTAAATTTTGAGTTTCATAACTCGAGTTATAATTAATTTAGTGACTATTTGCAAGTGGACAGTTTTATTATGAACAGTGAAATAAATTGTTTAATTTGTGTAAGTAATTGAAAATTTTTAAATGTTCCCGGTTTGGTCCTGAATCGTTCCAATTGCATGTTTAGGGCCTCGAGGTACCATTTTTGGGGATATATTGGATGAATGTGAATGAATTAATTTTAAAAGCAAATTTTTATACCTCGAACTAGTAAGGTAAGTTTGGTAACACCTCGTGCTCGACTCCAGCGACAGTCTCGGGTAAGGGGTGTTACATTGCCTGAAGATCTGGTTCATCAAATCCATAAAAATAGCAGGTGCATTAGTAAGTCTGAAAGGCATAACCAAAAACTTATAGTGTTTGTACCTTGTTTTGAAAGCAGTCTTTGGCACATCAGAGTCTTTAACCCGCAACTTGTAATAACCTAATCTCAATTCTATCTTCGAAAACACGGTAACCCCTTTCAACTGGTCAAACAGGTCATCTATCTGTGGCAAAGTATATTTATTCTTTATGGTCACTTTATTGAGTTGTCTGTAGTCAATGCACATTCTCATAGTTCCGTCTTTCTTTTTTTTCACAAACAAAACTCGTGCACCTTAGGGAGAGAAACTCGGTTGCGTGAAACCTCTATTTGTCAACTCTTGCAACTATGCTTTCAACTCTTTTAATTTAATTGGTGCCATTTTGTATGGAGCTATTGAAATTGGAGTCGTCCTCGGCATTAATTCAATACCAAACTCTGCCTCTCGAATCGGTGGCAAACCTGGTAATTCTTCAGGAAACACATCCGGATACTCACACACAACTGGTACTGATTCAATCTTCTTTTCAGTTACTTTACTATCAAGCACATACGCAAAGTAAGCTTCACAACCTTTTTTCACATATTTCTATGCTAACATCGAAGATATCATTGCCAGTAAACCATTCAGTTCAGATTATTAGACTTAATTCGAATAATTTCATCATTCTGGCACCGCAAATCAATAGTTTTTTATTTTCCGTTCACAATAGCATTGTGCAATGTCAACCAATCCATACCCAAAATTATATCAAACTTGTCAAATGGTAACAACATCAATTCAGTCAGAAAACATGAATTTCGAATCATCAACGGATAGTTCTTATACACTTTGTCAACCAAAACACACTGGCCTAAGGGGTTCGATAGTCTAATCACAAACTCAGTAGACTCTACAAGTAAAGTCTTACTAGATACTAATGTCTCACATACATAAGAATGAGTCAAACCAGGATTAATCAATGCAATTACACTAATATCATAGAGAGTGAATATACCTGTAATAACATCTGGGGATGAAGCCTCTTCGTGAGCGTGAATGGCATAGGCTCTGGCAGGTGCTCTATCCTCAGATCTCACAACTATATCAGTTGTCCCTCTCTGGCTACCACTCACCTTACTAGAGTTCCTAGGTGGTCTACCCCTAGCTGCTGGGTTACTCAACCTCTGTAACATCCTAAAATAGGGCCTAATCAGAATAGTGGTTTTGTAACCACAAATCTGAGAAAGAAATAATTATTTTATAATTATTTTGAGGTTTATGATATGATTTCATGATTGTGTGAAAATTTCGTGAAGAAATTCTATGCGTAAAGTGCTTAATTTGAAATTAGCGACTAAATCGAATAAGTTGCAAAATTTGCATTCTAGAAGTTTCTAGTATGAAATTGCTTTGGAATATTAATTAGGAGGTTTTAAATAGCAATTTGACCAATTTCTAAGTTCATGGACAAAAAATGGACATGGGTGGAATTTTTGAACGTTTAGTAAGGAAGGGCATTTTGGTTATTTGGATATTAAATGAAATAAAATGGGAAAAATAACACAAAATTGATCATCTTCTTCATTAGTTGCTGCTGATTTTTTTTCCCCACCATAGCTAGGGTTTCTTCAACTTTCAAGCTTCATAGTAAGTGCATCTAAGCCCCGTTTTTGATGATTTTTATATTTTTAGAATCCCGGTAGCTCGATAAAGCTTATGCTGCAATAATTTAAGTTAGGGTTCATATTTGGAAAAATACCCATAGGTGAAAAGTGTTTATTTTGATATTTTATGATAGAATGTGAGGTTTTAAATTATGTTAGACAACTTGTGCTACTCGGTTTTAGGTAAAAACGAGTAAAAGGGCTTAATAGGTAAAAATACCTATTATACATAAGTGTATGTTATAGTAGGAATTTGAAGATGTTGTTGGTAAATAAATGATCAGCATGTCTTAAAATACAAGAATTTGTGATAAATTTTGATTTCCGAGCCTTGGGGCAAAAGTGTAAATATGTAAAAGTTTAGGGGCAAAAATGTAATTTTTCCAAAATTTGAGTAAAGGGCTATTTTGATAAATGTGAGTATTAAATAAGCTAAATTTGCTATTATAGATCAAGAAGAATGAAGTTCGGGAGTAGATCGGGGAAAGGAAAAAGTAAAGGACTAAATTGTAAAGTTTAGTCACATTTTGTATCGAGGTAAGTTTACGGTAAATAAACGCAATATTCCTTCATTTTACATTGATATTGTCAATTTCCAGTATATATTTAACTTATGAAAATATTCAAAGTTGAATTAAAGTCGATGTGACAGAGAAAAAGCATTAGAAAGCCCCGTTTGAACCTTAGGAGTGTTAGGATACAAAATGTCATGACATTTGGGGTCGACAGGACAGGAATGAGCCATGTAAGTCCATATCAGATATATGGATTTGGAGACAGGAATGAGCCATGTAAGCCCATATTAGATGTATGGCATTGGAGACAGGAATAATTCATGTAAGTCCATGTCAAGGACATGGCATTGGCAGGATATTGTTAGACAGGAAAGACCCTAGTATCCTTAGTATTCCGAACGGTTCAACGGGCCATTGTACAAGTTAAATTATAGTGAATTATCAGAAAAGGAAAGGTAGATTGTATTTATGAATAATGAAAGGTCAGGTAAGAAAGAAGTTAAGTGAATAAAGAAGAAGGTAGGAAATGAGATGTAAAGAAAGTTTATGATGCTAGTTGACATTATGCATAATTATTCCTTGTGTTGAATGTTGTGATTTATTTGCTTGTAAACTTACTAAGCCTAGTGCTTACTCTCTTTACTTCCTTCTTCTTATAGTTCTTGCCAAGCCACTCGGGGATCGAAGGAAACGTCAGAGATTCGATCACACTATCGAAGGAATCACTTTGGTATAGTTAGACGTTTCGTTTCGTGTATGGCATGTATAGGGACTTGGCTTCTTTTGATATGGATGTTCTTATGATATGTTCAATGAATGGGGTGTAAATACTTGTGAGTGAATAGCTAATGGAATGACTAATCATACACATTTTTAATAGTATGTATGCTTGAATGGGAACTATCACAAGAAAACTATGAGAAATGTGAGAGTAGTCTAAAAACAGATTCAACAGCAGAAATGATGTGACTTTGAAAAATCACTAAAAATAGTAGGAATGGGGTTAAATAGTGAATGAGGTATGAAATTAAATCTTAATGAGTCTATTTTAATATGGAAGAAACGGAGTAAGCAAAAGAGTTGTATATTATGAGTTATTTATACTTAAGTGGGACTGTTCTAGACTGATTCTATGATCCCCTATTCTGACTTTGAAAATTTACCATAAATTGTACATAAATAATTAGGTGTTATAGTTTATATTCGTAGATTCCTTATTGAGTCTAGTTTTTAATGAAACAAACGGAATGCTTATCTGAATTTTTTAGAGAGATAAAATCATCTTGTAGTGAACAAAGGTCAGAGCAGTCAAACTCTATAATAGGGGAGACTTTAACTAATAAACTGTACTAATTAGATAAACCAAAAATTCTAGAAAAAAATTAGTAGATAGATATTATGAGTCTAGTTTCAGATAAAATTTACAGATCTTAATTTTGAGTTTTTGAACTCAAGATATTAATTTTTAAGCGACTATGACGCAGAATGGCAGTAAATTTCGAGAAGATTAAATAAATGATTTAAGGTTGCTTAAGTAATAGATTAAGTTTAGTAACGCCTCGTGCTCGATTCCGACGATAGTCTCGGGTAAGGGATGTTACAACCTCATACTCTGAACATTATCTTTCTCAGCTAACTCCAGGCAATCTCGAATAAAATGATCTCGCGAGCCACATTTGTAACAAACTCTATTATTATACTTGCCCCAACATATACCAATATGACGTCTCCACACTGTCTACACTCAGACTTATTGTTTCTGGCACTGCCAACACTCGATTCCATTGCAACTTGGACCTTAGGATTAGTGTATTGTTTCACACAATCCTTACTCGAATGTCCCACTGAAGCATTTGAACGACTAGGTGCATCTCTAAATCTCTTTGACGAAGATTGATGCAACTTACTCATAGATCTTTTCCTCTCATCTCAAACCTTTAATTCGGCTTTCTTCTTTTCTTTACTAAGCTCTTCGGCTTTACAGACTCTTTCAACCAACACAACAAATTTTGTCAATTCAAGAATTCCAACTAAAAGTTTAATGTCTTCATTCAACCCGTCAACAAATCGTTTACACAAATTAGCTTTCATCGAGACACATTCTCTTGCATACTTGCTCAACCTCACGAACTCACGTTCATATTCTGTCACGGTCATATGACCTTGTTTCAACTGGAGAAACTCTTTTTGTTTTTGATTGATAAATCTCGGGGTAATGTATTTCTTACTAAACTCAGTCTAAAAGAATTCCCAAGTAACCTGCTCTTTCAGAACTACCGAAACTAGTGTATTCCACCAGTGATATGCAGAATGAAGCAATCATATGGCACATTTTAGACACTCAACAGGTGTACAGGATAGTTCATTGAGTACGCGAATAGTATTATCGAGCCAAAGTTCAGCCCGCTCAGCATCGTCATTAACAGTGGCTTTGAACTCTTCAGCCCCGTATTTTCTAATTTATCTACAGGGGACTTATGTAATCTCATCGGATCAATCATTTGAGGTACCACAAGTATCGGAGTTGGATTATTCAGGGGTAGAGGTTGTTGTGCAGCCGGATTTGTTCGCATGAACTCTGAAAACCATTCATTCATCATTTGGAAGAAGGCTTGCTTAGCTACTTCCTCATGGTTACTAGAACTCAACCGAGAATCAGCCGATGCTGTCCCTTGCACGGGAGCAGCCGCTATACTCTCGACATCAACAACTACGGCTTGATCGAGATCCATTTACTATACGAAAACACATTTTAAAATATCAGGAATCATCACACTATCGCAGTATATAAATATGGCATGTATAGCTAGACTCACACGAACTACGTTAGTCTTAGAATCGACTAAACCGTAGCTCTGATACCAATAAAATGTCACACCGCTAACCCGTATCCGTCGGTGGAATGGGGATACGAGGCATTACCGAACAAGACACAACTTTCAAACAATTATTTATGCGCATATGATATTTTTGTATAAGTAATATATATATATAATATATTAATCAATGTAACGCCCTAATTTTCAGGTTTTTCTTAGATTGGTCCTTATCTGATAAAATGTTTAAATGTTAGTATTTGGGTGTGTAATGCATGTTTGGAGTATGATAATGGGCCTATGGAAGGCCCATGTGTTGGTTAAAGGCTCGGCAAAATTTTGTGTTTTGACTTAGGAGATAGGGGACCATTGAAAGTAAGGGTCTTAAGAAATTATGTGCGAAATATAGCACAAATGAATCAGTGGCAAAGTGGCAAGGGGGACGCCACTAGGCTCCTTAAAAGGTGGCGCCTAAAGGAGCTTAGAGGTCAGGGGTTCAAGCGCCAGAGGTGGCAAAGGTAGTGTTTTATTTTTTGAGCTTGAGCAGGTAAGAGGTTGAAGCCGAATTGAACTCTGCTTGGGGAGTGTTTGAATCGGTCATGAGAGGATATTGAGGAGTAAATCAAGGAGTTTTGAATTTCAAAGAAGGTGGCCGATTTTGGGTCTTTGCAAGTGCAATTCGGCTAGGGGACTTTGTATTTGCATTTTCGGTAATAGGTGCTAGAGAATGCCGAATGCTCCTTTTGTTCTTTGATAATTTAGTGCCGATTTCCTTAAGTGTGGAAGCTCTCCTTTTCTGTCAATCACGCTTAGCCTATTAGGTATTTTTGTTGTCACTTCATTCTTCTCATTAAACCTTGAAGCCGAACCCTATTTCCCCTTGTTGCCAAATCTGCAGTCGACGAAAGCACTTCTTTTTTGTTTTCTTTTCTATTCTCATCTATTTGTTTTCTTCTTCTCTTCTTCTCAAACCATAAACCGACCCCTTAGTACCACTCTTCTGCCAGCCGAATCCATTCTCCCTTTGTTTCTCTTCTCTAAACCCTTGTCGACAACTACAAGAAGAAGCCGAAATATCCCTGCCGTTTGCTCTTTGCCAAAGCCGAACCCTCTTATCCTTTTACTTTTTCTTCTAAAACCTTCCATAAGCCGAAATATTCAACTTGCCGAATCCACTTTCTTCAATTAAATATATCATCTCTTCTCATCCTACTTTTTGCCGAACCTTATTTTTTGATCGAAACTCATTGTGTTTGGCCGAATCCTTTCCTCTCTCAACTCTTTCTTTCTCACTACTACAAGTGCAGCGGCGGTGGTGAGGACTTGGATTGGTAAGTATTTCGTAGCCTTATAGCGTTGGTTTCATGATATTAAGGCAAGTAGCCGAACCCCTTAGGGGTATTGTCGTTTGAATTAAAAGGCTCTTTGGCCTCTTTCTTTTGTTGAAGGTGTAATAGCGTAGTCAAGGAGAGGATCGAGCATCGAAGGATCGTGAAGATCAACGCAGTTGGACGTTGCGATTTAGTCCATAACCGAAAGAGGGTAAGATTTTAAGGACTTAGGCCATCTAGGCCGATTATGGTAAGGGATTATAGCTCTTTGGTTATCGATTAATTAGACTGAAAGTTAGCGTTCAATTGTAGGTTCTTCGTACGTGGATTTCTTCAACGGTTTCAACAGTATCAGGTGTGTAACGTATCTCCATCATAGACTAGGATGGCTAAAGGCTGTAATAACCGAAAACTGTGCTAAAGTGACCGATCGAAAGTGACCGAAAATCAGTCTTGGAAGGATCTAAGAGTAGCCAAATACTCTGTTGTGGTCAAACTAGGAGTTGACGACGGCGAAATTGCAGAAGGTGCAATTTCGAGCATTCCGGTAAGATGGGCTTTGGTGGGCCAAAGATGGGCCCAATGGGCTTCCGAGCCCAAATCGATAAAATGACTATTCTAGGCTATTCTGGTGACATGGTTAATAAGAACACAGTTAAGTTGGTAAACTAAACCTAAAAGTTAGATTTAACAGGCTTGAGATGACAACGGACTTAGTAAGGCCCATTAGGGGGTTTTAAGTTAAAAGGGTAAAACTGGCAATTTGGGCTTAAATGGACTTCCGTGGTTACTTAAGGACTAATAATTAACCGAACGTGCATAAAAACTCTGAAAACTTGATAAAGGACTAAAATACCCTTAAATATGGAAAATTACCAAAATACCCCTAGGTGTTAAAAGACTATTATACCCCTAGGGTCAGTTCTGTATGGAATGTATAATTTTATGTATATGCATGAGTAATCTTTATTATGAATATATCTGATGCATGAGATGCTATATGTTGCATGCTAGTATGATTACATCTGTTGCATGGGGTATGGGTTTATGACGGAGGAAGCGTGCAGCCTCGCTGCAATCTGGTGACTTTGTCACATTATTATCTGGCAGCCTCGCTGCAATCTGGTGGCCTCGCCACAATATCTGATCTGGTGACCTCGTCACAATATCTAGCAGCCTCGCTGCAAACTATATCTGGCAGCCTCGCTGCAAATATCCGTGGTGTGTAGCGGTTGGGTGGGTCGAGTAGTCTCCCCACATGGTGTAAGGCTGGTACGGGGGTGTTATGGATGGATCTGGGTTGGGTTACTGTTTGCATATTATATCTGATCTGTATCTGTTATGGGCCTATGGGCTTAACCTGATTTCTGTATGGGCCAAGGCCCAACTGATCTGATTCTGAGGCTTGATCTGTTTTGGCCTATGGTTGAGATAATGTTGCACACTGAGTTGTCAAACTCACCCCCCTTTTATTAATCTCTGCAGGTAACACTCAACCATAGTGGGCTTGGAGCTGCGAGAGATTCGGAGTGGCCACCGCATCTGCAGAACTGGTTTTCATTTTGTTTAAGATATTTTATTATTAAGTTATTTTTGGGTTTTATTTTGTAATAAGGCCGCTATCTAAGTTTTTATTTGGTTTAATCTTTCTTTGATGATTAAATTACATTTTATAGAATCGCTAGTTTAGGCTGCGCTGGTTTCAAAATCTAAAGAACGTTTTCAAAACTCAACGAGTGTATAATATGGATAACTTAAAGGATTAATAAACTGGTTTTAGCAAACTTACTCTTTTGATTCAAACCTCACTCAAGACACAACAAGACTAAAAGGGTCGTAAACTTAGTTTTAGGAACGTGTGACGCACTAGATCTGGTCGTAACGTCTAGGCCGGGTTTGGGGTGTTACAATCAATATACATACGCTAAAAATTATTTTACAATTAAATAGCACATCTCAAAATCACATATAACATACTTTTAAATACATACAAGAATTATATACTCATTGTCATAAGAAAATTTGAATACTTATAAAATACCAACATTTAATTCCATAATTGTATTCATGCATTTATCAAATGAACATAGTATAAATCAAAAACATATTGATTAAAATCATATATAGCAATTATTCATGAAAGTCTAGTCTAACATATTTTAATTCCATATAAATAAAAATGCATATAGCTAACAATTTACCTTAATATGTATCAATACATCATTGCATTAAATGATTAACAAAAAATCAATTACATTATTGTCACTTAGCGAAATAAATATCATTTTCCTAACCTTGCATGAATGGATATTAAACCAAACCCAAGCATTACATGTTGAATAACAAATAAACATACATACAACCATAAAATCATTACCATTATGGCGGAATATAAGCTTATAAATTAAGTAACTCATTACTCACCATTCAAAACCAAATATGCATGCAACACTATTATTAATTTGATTAAGCCAAACATACTTATATGATATTCATTTAACACACACAAAATCATCTTATTACAAATACATATTCGGCTAGCACATCTTAGCTTAAACTACTTTCTTTAAAATGTATCAACTTAATTCAATCCACTTAAATACATTACACATATATATACATATATATATATATATATATATATCTTTACTAAATAATTAAAATCTAACTCATTTTCGAAAGAGATTTAATCATGGCCAAATAAATCTAAGCATTTTCATTCCACATATCCAATTCAGAAAGTATAAAACAATTAATAAAATCAAATACTTATAACACATAACTCAAATAGCCATGACTTAACCACTATTAGAATTTGTGTACTACCTATTTAACGAAACCCCATATTAATACCATATAATAAAAATTCTACCCACACATTACACAAAGACTTGATTCAATTTTCATTGTCGAATATCAAATGATTTATAAACATTATTTAAATATCAACACATAATCAAATACACTCATCAAGCACATACATCATTGACATTTTTACCAAAATAAGCAGCAACCAAACTCAATGTAATCAAACTCAAAGACTACAAAATTATATCAAACACACATCATATATATGTATCATAGCCGAATCATCAAAACCATAAACACACATATCATGCACATCATATAACCATAACATAATAAAAAACTTAAGTATAAACATCATTCACAGCCATTTTCGCATGGCTCATATGTACATACCCAAAATCAAACATAATCACAAACTAGCCTATACATGCCATAGGTATAAGTTCAAATTTAAAAAGTACCGATAAATAATCGATAGTGTGATAGACTTTGCTGACGATCCCCGAGCCCGTAACTAGTCTCCAAAAACCTATAAAACAGAGACAAACATACACACATAGTAAGCTATCATAGCTTAGTAAGTCATAAGCAAATAAACAACTCTATGTCATTAATAGTTCAATATAACAAAACCGAATTACGCTATCATATTCACATATACATTTTCAAGCTTGCAAAATTCATATATCAAATGTATAACTATGAATCAAATTCAACTTCGCCGAATACACATGTAGATAATAACATAGTTATTTTTCACTTCCAAGGTCATATACATATTCTTTGCTGAACTTATTCATTCATATATATAAATGCACATAAACCACAATTATGATATCACACATATTTATCATTTGGCTGAATATAGGCTTTCATATACACATATACTTTCATTTGCATCATATATAATTTGCATCACATATCAAATAAAAACTTACCTTATCATATAGCATTTCAATGGATTCGCTCGCTTAGTGCTAAATAATTAGCCGAAGCTATAATGAAATCGCACACTTAGTGCTCTCGCATTAAACCAAATTGGTCTCGGTATCGCACAATTAGTGCCCGTTATTCAATACACCATCATTTTAGTTTCGCACACTTAGTGCCATTCGTATAGCCATAGCTATTTTATTCTCGCACACTTAGTGCTAAATATCAACAAATCACATTCAAATTTATTCATGCTTCCCAAGCATATACACATTCAGCTACTGTAAATATAGTTTCACATTTTCATTTTGACATATATAACTCGTATTTATTTAGAATTAACAATGTCTATTTGCTTATAAACTTACCTCGAACAACGACAATCGAAACGGGACAATTATTTGATAACTTTGGTTTTCCTCCGATCCAAATTCGATTTCTTTGGTTCTTGATCTAAACATATTCAAATTAAACTCATTCAAACATAATTTCATTCAATTTGGTCCAAAAACACATAAATGGGAAAATTACTATTTTGCCTTTGACATTTCACACTTTTTACAATTTAATCCAAATTGCACAAAAGACAAAACATGCAAAATTTGAATACATCATGCTTAGGCTGAATCTTCCTTATGCTCACACAAGTCCATACATTTCATTTATTTCACATTTTAGTCCCTCAATTTCTTATTTTTGCAACTTAGCCCTAATTACTCAAATTCAGCAAAAATTCCAATACAAAACATTTTAATCGAAAACATATCTTTCATAATTCATCAACTAACATCACAAATCTCAATTATTCATTAATGGAAAAACTTAAAATATTCATCCAATTCAAAAATTACAACATGGGCTTTGTATATTTCACTACAATGAACTCAAAAACATAAAAATTATCAAAAACCAAGCTAGTTACATACCTTAATCAAGCAAAACTGTAACGCCCTGATTTTGAGCCTAGAAGAATTGGGCCTCGGGTGTGGGTGCGCTTAAAATTTTCGAGAGTATGATAACGACATAAATTGTATGTTAGAATTGTTGGGCTAGTGATTTTGAAGTATTTAGGGGTCTCTAGGAAGTCCTGAGTTCGAATTTTGGGTTAGGAAAATTTTTGTTTTTCAACCTTTAGGGAACCCTGCCCCCAGTAGTTATGACCTTTAAATAAATGGAGAAGAAATAGGACATAAGTGAGGTTGTGGTGTAGTGGCTAAGTGGCATCACTTAGGGAGTAGGAAGGTGGCGTCACTAGTTGGCAAGGTGATCTTGGGTTCGAGTGCAGGCATGGTAATATTGGGGATTTATTTTTACTCAATGACAGCTAGTAGTAGCGTTAGACTTGAACTCTGGAGGAAGTGATTAGAAGAGAAATTCAAGAAGGGGATTTAGGAGCTTATCATGGAGAAAAGTTAGAAGATGAGGTGTGGGTAGTGATGGAGCCAAATAGGTAAGTGTGGTGGGCAATTTCGCCTATAGAAGTGAAATGCTGAATTCACTTGGCATTTTTTTCGCATTTTTCTCCTCTTGGGTTTCGATTTTCCTCTGTGTATCTAGGTAAATATTTGATTTCTCTTTTTCTTTCGTGACTTACTTTGTTTTTTCTAAAGCCGAAATCCCTTATTCTCCCTTCAGTAAGTGTCGAATTCTTTCTTTCTTTAGTGCCTTTGCCGAAACCTTCTCGTCTTAATTTTCCCTTTGCTTCATCTTCTTTTTCCTTGTTCTTTAACCTTGGCCGAATGGGTGCTAAACCAAATAGTTGATTTTCTTTCTTACTTTTTGACGAACACTTTCCTCTTCTGTGTGGCCGAATTCCTTGTTCTTTTGTCACCAACTTTGTTTTTATTTCTAAGCACCCAAACTGACTTCTTCTCTCTTTCTTCTTAATCGAGGGATCGAATCTCTTCCTCTAAGTCTCTTCTGAATCACTCCTTGCATTTCGGGTTTTGGGTAAGTAATCTTCACTTTAGTTTGGAGGTTGGCCGAATGGTCATAAGCATTAAAAGGGTATCATGTGGATGCGAGTCACCTGTTATTCAATCTTTAATGGTTAAGTTGATGCAGATCTAGGAAAACTAATCACGGTTAGTGACTAAGAAAGGGCTATTAGGGCTTAACGCACAAGGTTCATAGCTAAGGAGATCATAGTGCGTTTTGCTATCAGGTGTGTACACATACTTCACACACATAATAGATCAGCAAATCCTGAAATGTCAAAATTCCGAAAAGCTGAAATGCCAAAAAGCCGAAGGTTTGGCTACGGTAGTCTTACGAGTGCGCGAACACTTGTATGAGGGTAATCGATACGATATCAAAGACCCCATGAGTGATCTCATGGACTTGGGTCACATTTTGGCCAACTGGGCCAGAATGGGCCAAATGGGCCGACGGGCTCGTGGGCCCAGATAAGCAAAAATTGGTAAATTGGTAATAAGCGACGAGCTAATTAAGTTGGTTGTATGGCTTGGACTAGATTTGGGCCTGATGGGCCGTATAAATGTGCTGGGCCTAGTGGGCCATATAAATGTGATTAGGCCTAATGGGCTATATGAATGTATGTGGACTCGTTAGGGTTATGTAATAGATTTTTGGGCTTAGTATCTAATAATTGTTTAAGCAAACATAAACCTTAATTAATCAATTAAGTGTAACTGTGGACAAGTGATAGGGTTAAAGTGTGGCAATGGGTATATGCATGTCTAGGATTGGATCTAGGGAGAGCTTGGTTATAACACCTTGAATTTGGGCCTAGAAGTATTGGGCTTGTGTAACGCCCTGATTTTCGAGATTTTTCGGGATTTTTGTGATTTTGGTGAAAACTTGAAATTTTGGTATTTTGGTTACTGAAATTATGTTTAAGTATGTTAGTGGGACTTTAGAAGGCCCAAGCCTAAGTTAAAACCCGGCAGAAATATCAAGTTTGGTTTTTAAGTGAAAGGGGACTTGGTTAAGTAGGCCTTTAAGAAAAAGTTAGTAAATAAAGACACAAAGAGGGCCTTGGTAAAGTGGCAAGATGGTGCCACTAAGTTCCTAAAAAAGTGGCATGTGGACTGAGTTTAAGGGCCAGAGTTCAAGTTGCAAGGTAAGCAGATGGTACTTTTATTTTTATGCATGTGCCGGGCATGTGATAGAGCTTAGGTAGCATTCGGGTAGGGCCTTAGGGGGATTGGATTGTTGGTTTGAATGGCCACTAGGGCAAGCTTTATTTTCTTTTTGTCTTGCCAAATTAGGGTTAGCCACCTAGAGCCTTCACTTTCATTCTATTCTCTTCTCAGTGTTGCAAAAAGCCGAAAACGCAAAGTTAGACCTCCTAAGTGCTGAATTCTTCCTTCTCTTCTCTTCTCTTCTCTTCCATTCTTTCTTTTTCTTTTCCTTTCTAGCCAAAATCACCTCCCCTCCTCCCTCATCTTTCATTTTCTTCTCTTTAAAAACTGATATTGCCACTCTTTTCTTCTCAAACTCATCAACTACTAAAAGCCAAAATCCCGAAAGGTTGCTTCCTGTGCCAATTTGCCTATAGCCAAACCCTCTTTTTTTCCTCACTTGTAGCCAAATTTCATACTCTCCAAACCCTTAAGCTCTATCGAAAAACACCCCTCCAACTATAGCCTCAAATCATATCTTCTTTCACCACTTAAAAAGCCGAAAACACCATAGTTTTTAGGGATATATAGCCGAATCCTTAGATCTCTAAGATTCAAATTGTGCTAATGTTTAGGGGCTAGATCTACATCAGATCTGAGTAAAAGAATCGCCTTGATTAAGAAAAACCTGGGGTAAGTACTCGACATCTCAGATCTACTCGTTACCTTTGAATTTAAGAAAAGTCGAAATCCCTAAACTCTTTAGGGAGGCTGTTGAATGTGATGATAGGTAAAGACAGTTCTTTTAATTGGTTTTATGTGTACTTGTTATGGAAGGAGCGATCTAGCAAGGAGCATAAGAGGCTTGGATCTTTGGAACGACTAGATCTAGATCTAGTCACTAGTTTCGGCAAAGGTAAGATCTCAAGGGCCTTAGGTGGTGATGGCTGATTATGGTAAGTAGAATTATGGAGATTGTCATGGTATTTTGGATCTGATGTGTCTAGTAATTGATTGTAGGATATCGTGAGAGATCTCGTTAGCAGTTGTCGCAAACTAGGTGTGTATCGAACACCCCTCTGTAGTCTAAATCGGCAAAAGTTGAAAAGCTAAAATTCCAGCATTTCATGGGCTTATGAGCGTGCGAATGCTCATAAGTTGGTTGGAATTCATTGGATCTGTAATCGCAAGTGGTAAGTTGGTTGGGTGCGCAATTTCAAGCACTTCGGTAAATTTGGGCTTCGATGGGCTGAAATTGGGGCCAATGGGCTTACGGGCCCATATATGTAAAAATAGGCTATATATATGTTCTGATAGACTGTAGGTCCAAAACTGATGAGACTGGTAAACTGATCATTAAACTTGGACTAAATGGGCTTATGTAGCTAGTAGACATTGTAGGGCCCATTAGAGGTTTTAGGGCCCAATGACTGTAATCTGCTAAAATGGGCTAAATAAGCTACTGAGGTAAAAGTTAGTCTATTACTGATCAAAATGTGCATGAAAACCCTAAAAATTGGTATAATTACGGAAATATCCTCGTAGGTGCGAAATGACTATTTTACCCATAGGTGCTAAATGATCGTTATACCCCTAGGGCTAAATTTGACTGAAATGCATGATTTACTGTTTCTGTTTACTGTATGCCATATCATGAATATCTGTTGCATGGGGCTGGGTTATTGATGGAGGAAGTTCTGAAAGTGGCTTGACCACGTACTGGAGGCTTTGCCTCATCTTTCTGTATCTGAGCAGCTATGCTGCAACTGTGGGGTGTAGGGCTGGGTGGGTTGAGTTATTCCCCACATGGAGTGTAGGGCTGTGTAGCGGTTGGGTAGGTTGAGTAGTCTCCCCATATGTAATGGGCTTGCATTCATAATTAATATCTATTCTGCTACTAAAATGGGCCTATGGGCCACACTATTATCTGAAAAGGGCTAAGGCCTAGTTTACTGTATCTGGATAGGGCTTCGACCGAGTAATTACTGAGACTGGATAGGGCTTAGGCTAATGGGCTTGAGCTGAATTGGGCTCTGGATGGGTTTTCCTTACACACTGAGTTTCCAAACTCACCCCTTTCTCTCCATCCATGCAGGTGAGCCCTAGATTGGTGGACTTGGAGCTGAGTGGGATTCAGAGTGGCCACATGGACTGCAGTTATTTAATTAAGTTCTATTTTAACTTATTTTATTTCCGTATTTATTTTTAATTATTTTTGTTATGGTTTTGGGTTTGTAATAAGGCCGCTTTAATTATTTTTATTTTGGATTCTTAATTACTTATTCATACCCTACTTTAATTATTTTGAATATAGCTGAAGTTTTTCTTAAAATTAATTAAATGTTTTCAAAATCTCATCATACGTTTCAAATGAGTAGCAAAGTTAAGTTTTAATATTATCCTCTTAATAACTAGTAATGTTTAGGACATTCTCCAAAAACTGGGAATTTCTCTTAAACCTACAATATCGGTTTACAAAGCTCACCCCAATCTTAGTAACTAGGTAACATGGTTAGTTGTAGGTGATGTGACACACCAAATTTGGCCATAACATCTGGGCCGGGTTTGGGGTGTTACATTGGTACTTAAGCGGTCTTAATGACTCACCTCCTCTTCTCTGGAATCCTACCTGGTGTATAGTATCTGTTCACTTTAGCCAACGAGGACTTGTTGACTGGCCAAGGTGCGCAATTAGACACATAGTGTTAAGAAATTTCTGAAATACCCCTGTAGGGTAGAATTACTGAAATACCCCTGTAGGGTAGAATTACTGAAATACCCTTGTAGGGTAGAATTACTGAAATACCCCTATAGAGTAGAATTACTGAAATATCCCTGTAGGGTAGAATTACTAAAACACCCCTGTAGGGTAGAATCACTGATATACCCGTGACCTACAAAATTACAGAAAAACCCTTAGTCGCAAAATTACCAAAATACCCCTCTGTGCCATGAGTATGACTTATGCATGCTATATGTTATCTGTTGCATTCATGGGTTATTAAATTGCATATGGGTCGGGATTGTGATTGGAGGAAGTGTATATAAGGGTCGCACAGTCGCTTGACGACTGTGGATCCACTGTAGGCTTTTTAGCCACCGAAGGCTTTATAGCCACCGAGCAGCTATGCTGCACCGATAAGTAGCGTCGCAACCGGTGCTACACCGAATATGAGCAGCTATGCTGCAATGATAAGTGGTGCCGCAACTGGTGCCACACCAGGTGTATAAGGATGGGTGGTTTGAGTATCTCCCTACAGGAGTGTAGGGTTAGAAGAGGGTGTACAAGGTTGGTTATGGGAAATTGCACATTGCATAATCATATTGATATTGTTGTGATTTGGGCTAAGGCCTAAAGCCACTGTATGTTGAGATATGGGCTCAGGCCCAACCGAGGCCACTATGGGCTAAGGCCCAAAGGCCACCGATATTTAATAGGGCTTAGGCCCAAATTGTTTATTGTATGTTATGCGTCTGTCGAGGGACGTACACACTGAGTTTTCGCAAACTCACCCCCTCTTTTTAATTTTTTAGGTGACCCTTAGGAGGCGACTCGACGATGGATGGGACTTGGAGGTGGCTACACTACAAATGGATTAATAATTTTTAGTAGTGTCCTCTACTTTACCTTTAATTTTCTTTTGGGTTGTAATAAGGCCTTTAAATTTTTGGATTTTTAAATTTGGGAATCTATTATGATTTTATAATTGCTAGAGGTTGAAACGGGTTTTTCTAAAACAACAACTGTTTTAAATTAAGCTTCTGCAATGATTAAGATTCTATAAGTAATAATGTCATAAATAGGGAATAATCTTTTTTAATAAACCACATTGGGAATTGATTAAATGCAAACTGAGGATTTCCTCAAAATTTTAAACAAGAAGGGTTTTCAATGAGAACTTAGTTTTCGAAAAACACTTCAATGTGACACCGCTGAATTCGGCCATAACGTTTGGGCCGGGTTTGGGGTGTTACAAAAACCTTGGCTGAAACTTTGAAAGCTTTATTTCTTTTCTTTTTTACCACATTCAGCCATGGGAAAAGATGAAAAACATGGCTTTTTAAGTATTTAACATATATATTATTTAACATTTTACAAGTTTAACATTTGTTATAAAATAATAAACCATTATAAACCATGCCTTTAACCGTCTAACTCATTTAGTTATGGCCTATTTGCATTATAATTGCTTCATATTAATAAGACAAATTCAATTAGGCACTTTCACATTTAACTATTAACTTTTCATTTTACGCGATTAAGCCCTTTTATTAAATCGAGCACTCAAACGCTAAAATTCAAACATGAAAATTTCACACACATAAACTCACACATAATACCCACATAAAATAATTTTAAAATATTTTTTTTTGACTTGGATTTGTGGTCCCAAAACCACTATTTCAAATAGGGTCTAAATTGGGCTGTTACATGTCGATGCCGATGCCATATCCCAGAGATGGTCTTATACGGGATCACATGTTGACGCTGATGCTATATCCCATATATAGTCTTATACGGGATCATAGGTTGATGTCGATGCCATGTCCCAGACATGGTCTTGCACGAGATTGTATATCGATGCCGATGCCATATCCCAGACATGGTCTTATACGGAATCAATTTCTATGCCAATGTCATATCCTAGATATGGTCTTACATGGGATCTCAACTCAGTGCTGATGCCATATCCCAGATATGGTCTTATACGAGACCTCCTTAGTCTCATATCATGACAATGGTATCCTTCGTATTCTTAAAATTCAATCGGGATTTTCTTACGTGTAGAAGCTTAGTCAATATACACTTAATCACATATCTTATGGTGGTAACTAAGCTCACAATTTCACATAATGACAATAATCATAATGAGCATATTTAAACACAAAATTTCAATTCATCCCCATGTCATCATGTATCATAGACCTATTTTTAAATCAATTCATATACATAACACCTTAAACATATAATTCAACATAATCGAATTAATATACCAATTTAGGTTTCAAACATAAACTACAACAATATTGCATTATCATTATCACCCCAACTTACCTCGAATGCAAATGCGACAATTATCTCGACTTAGGCCATAATCTTGTTCTTCCCCGATCTAAGCTCGAATTTCGTTTTTCTTGATTATGAAGTTTGAAAGCTTGAACAAAACCCTAGCCATGGCTTCCATGCATGTTTCAGCCAAGGTAGAAGAAAGATGGACACTTTTTGGCTTTTATTTTGTCTTTAAGTTCATTTAAAAGCCAAATAACCAAAATGCCCTTCACTTGAAACTTTGATATTTTACCCTTCCATGTCCATTTTTGTCCAAAATTTTAGAATTTAGTCAAATTTCTATTTAAGGACTTTAATTAATATTCCAATTCAATTTGATGCTAAAAGCTTTTAGAACTCAACTTTTACAGCTTTTTCAATTTGGTCCCTAAAATCAAATTGGACACTTTTCACATAAAATTTCTTCATGAAATTTTCACACAAGCATACAAACATATTATAAACCTTATAATATCCATAAAATAATTATTTCTACTTCAGATTTATGGTCTCAAAACCACTATTCTGTTTAGGCACTAATTTGGGACATTACAATTCTCCCCCTTTAGGGATTTTCGTCCCCGAAAATCTCACCAGAAGGAGTTGCTTTCAACCTCAATGAAACACTTTAACTAACTTTCCAGAATCACAAATTGATTTAACCTTATATCTCTTTCCAATAACTTTTAAACTTTAACATACAGTGCTAGAACACCTCATCAGAATTTGAATTACTTACCCCAAAATACATATACTCAGTAATCAGTCAAATAAAAACTCTGCACATACCAAAATGATCATATGGATCCTTGCCAAACAATCAACCAAAATTCAGATAACATCTCCCTTTTCAGAGATTATGACAATCTCGATTTCGAAACTTATGATAACTTAATCTAATCATAATTCTCGTTCCATCATAGATTATATTAGTTAATCTAATCATCATTCCTGTTCCATCACAAATTATATTAGTCCTGAATACATTTAATTTCGGCTTACTTACTAGCAATTAGACATCTGAACATCACCTCACAAATATCGTGTTACATACTCAATCACCAGAACATCTACTCACATAACTGTACATTTTATTATCCTTAGATGAACAGATGTGCTACTACGAGCCTCACGCCAAAACTTCTACATAAGTTCTGGATTCATCAATATGCATATTCTATCTTAACATATCTCTATCAACAAAAACCATGTTTGACCTGGAATTCAACATCAGAAGTAAGCTCACTCTGAACTCATTTAGATTATCATTCACTATCACCTTTCTGGGTTTCTCCATTTCACAAGGAAAACCTCTGTAACACCCCTAACCCATATCCGATCGCTGGATTGGGCTAAGAGGTATTACCGAGCTAAACATTTCACTTACACATTCACATAGACATAGATTCATTAATATTCATAAATACATTCAACACAATCAAAGATCGAAAGCTGGAACTTATAGTGATATTCAAGATATGTGCCATAATCGTATGGCTGAAATATTTACAAATACAAAATATCGTTCACAACAGTCTACTTTATACATGCCATAACAACTCTAAAATATAATAGTACCAAAACGATAGATAGTGTGACGAGTTGCTGACGATCCCCGAGTCGGTGGCCAAAAATCAACAATCTATAAAACAGAGAAACGAAACAACAAAGTAAGCTTTCATAAGCTTAGTAAGTTTTAAGCAATACAAACGATTAAACTTATCATCAACTGATCATTCAAATTCTCAAAAACTCATTTTAAGATACTCAAGCACTTAGCCAAATATACACATATACATAAGGCAAATTTAGCATATATTTTCACTTGAACTAAAACTCATAACATATAATTAAATCACATACTTTCATATAGCATTATACATTGGCCGAATGTATCACCATCACATTTGTAGACATAGCACTCATTCACATATACATTACCTTGATACTTATAATTCAATCCAAATTAAATTCTCATACGAGTACATGATACATACCTAGCAAACTTAATGTATTGAACATATTCAATTTGGGGTTTAATTGCGAATTCTAAAAATCTTAAACTTTGCTCAAATCATTGGCGGGACTTTTAGCCCGGATATATTACCAGCACGAAGCCTGCAAGACTTTAAGCCCGGATATATTACCAGCACGAAGCCTACGGGACTTTAAGCTTGGATATATTACCAGCATGAAGCCTGCGGGACTTTAAGCTTGGATATATTACTAGCGCGAAGCCTATAGGACTTTAAGCCCAGATATATTACCAGCACGAAGCCTGCGGGACTTTAAGCCTGGATATATTACCAGTATGAAGCCTGTGGGATTTTAAGCCTGGATATATTACCAGCACGAAGCCTGCGGGACTTTAAGCCCGGATATATTACCAGCACAAAGCCTGTGGGACTTTAAGCCCGGATATATTACCATTTACTATACATTCAGTTTGATATAAGTAAACACATCAAGCTCATATGCACATATCACATCCTAAAATTTCATTTCATAAAAACCATTCGACCACATTATGTACAATACACTTCACATTCGGCTTTACATAATTAAATACAATAGAGTTTTATGCACATCTCTCATACTTTGACTTCATTTCCTAACATCACCGATCACATCACATATACATGAATTACTCACATTTCATTCTATCACATACTTGTCCTCAACACATGTAAATATATGTATTTACACATTCATTCCAAAAACATAACACAATTCTTACTTAAAGCCTCTATGTGCCATTTGGTCTTAAGCTAGATATCACATCTTGTCATCTCATTTCATCTTAGGTGCAAATTCACATTAGGTCTCTAAAGTAAATTAATTCAAATACTTAAAACTTACCTCAAAAGTTGTTGAATGATTGAAAACAGCTATTCGAGCACTTTAGCTTTCCCCCTATCGAAATTTGGTGTCCTTGGTTCTTGAGCTTGAATTTAAACAAAGTTTAAATCCAAAAACCTTGGCTTCCTTTCTTCTCTTTTTCTTTATGGTTTCGGCATGAATGAATAATAAACAAAAAAACATTGTTTTTATCTCCACTCACCCATTTTAATATAGTTTATTAATTAACAATCATTTTAACTATTATGAATTTATAATATAAAATGCATATAATAATATCATTAAACTCCCACTACGGTACACACTAATATATGGTTTAATACCCATGCAACACCTTAAAATTTCAAGGCTCCACATTCGGCCATCAAGACATTTGACCCTTTTATTTCCAAACTTTACAAACAAGTCCAAATCAATGAAATGCACATATCAATAATCAAATTCTCATATTAATTTAACACACATGCAATTTCACATATATTAAACACAAGATATAGTATTCATATACTTTTCTGACTTGGTTTCGTGGTTCCAAAACCACAATCTGACTAGGGTCAAATTAGGGCTGTCACAACGTCACTTTATCATTTAATATAGCTAGAATCTAGACCAACATCAACTAAGATCAGTCAAGTACCTAGTACTCACAAAAATATATAAAATTTTCTCCTCCAAGCTTCTGTAAGTATAATTGCTTTCTCAAAGATTGATAAAAAATTTTCTCGTAATCTCTTATTATCTTAATCCATTGACAAAGTCTTAAACTTTAGATCTTTTTCTGTAACATTAGACACTTTAAACCATTAGGATCAGGGAGTATATGACATTTTTTTGTCGGACACATGATATTATCAAACTCCCAACACAGACATAAAAGTGGTCGTCTTTAAATCAGTTAGTCAAATAGTTCTTTTTGACACGACTTTAATCATCTGAACATGCAAACCACCATCTTACATTTTTGTATTAAAACATATTCCAATCTATTCAATAGTACCTCATTGAAAAGTTGCAAATTCTTCACTCAATTCAAACTAAACTTAGAACTATGGCTTCGGTTAATAGTACTCTCATAAGTTTAAATATTTGTATCCATGCCTAGATCATTCAATTTCCCATAGTGTGATGACTCTATCAATCAGTACAGCTTTAATTCACAATAACTTTGTTCGATTAAAACAATCCAATAGGCATACCTTTGTATCTAAATTTCTAGAATTAAGTTCTTCATTCAGACTATCCATCAATATATATATACTCATGAATGCACAAAATTTATTTCCTTAGCTGAGGGCATGCTTAAATACATATAACTTAAACCACATCTTAGCAAACTATCTTACTTCGATGAAAACAATTGGGTTGATTTCATCCATCAAATGATAACATGTCAAAACACTCTTTTCTTCATTTTACTACCACAACCTAAATACATATATTCATTCGCAATTTTCCTAACATGTAAATCAAAGGTCTTACAACCATACTAGCTCAGGGAAACAAAAATCCTGATTGAACTCATTGACCTTAATCAAACTTATGATAGGAAAGAGATCCATCATATAATTTTAAGCTTATGCTCTCATCATTTATACCTTACCATTATCAAATAGTTTTATGAAAGTTACAGAAATTCGAATACCAGAATTACCACATTTTCATTATCGATCTAGAAATACATCAACTCTGGCCTTCCTTTGTGTCGGAGATAATAGACGTTCCAAACTATTCTCATCTCTGTATGCATTAGTAATTATTTCACTACTAAACTCTTTAGCTCACACTTATGAACTTATTTAACACGATTCTTGCAAAATTTCGTCATAAGGCAACATCGGTAAGGGTGAGGTCATGAAGCCTCTAACTTGACTCTTTTAAGTACACATATATGACTTAGCTTTCATCACTAACGTGAAATCATCAAAATCACATAGTTCATTCCAAGCAAATTAGCACACTTATTTATTATACAAATGATTTTTGTCATCTACAATTTCAAACAATGGGCTTACTTACTCGAGCTTAATACTAATATCTAATTCAACTTCCAACACTTAGCTTCAATTTTTCTTACCATATTTGTCAAATTAGAGAATGCCTTACGAGTTTGAGTATGTCATTCACTTAAGGCCATAGTTTAACTATGGTTTTACACAAAATCTCATATCGATGCCATGTCCCTGATATGGTCTTACACGTATCACAATGTCATAGTCCAGCTATGGTCTTACATGTCATCACGATGCTATAGCCTAGCTATTGTCTTACACTGTAACACCCCGATTTTTGGGATTTTTTGGGTTTCTGTGATTTTTGGTGAAATCTTGAAATTTTGGGTATTTGGTTACTTAAATTATGTTTAAGGATTTTAGTGGGCCTTTAGAAGGCCCAAGCCTAAGTTAAAACTTGGCAGAAATATCAACTTCAATTTTTAAGTGAAAGGGACTTGGTTAAATAGGCCTTTAAGAAAAAGTTAGTAAATTGAGACACAAGGAGGGCCTTGGTAAAGTGGCAAGGTGGCGCCACTAAATTCCTAAAAAAGTGGCATGTGGACTGAGTTTAAGGGCCAGAGTTCAAGTCGCAAGGTAAGCAGATGGTACTTTTATTTTTGTGCATGTGCCAGGCATGTGATAGAGCTTAAGTAGCATCCGGCTAGGGCCTTAGGGGGATTGGGCCATTGGTTTGAATGGCCATTAGGGCAAGCTTTATTTTATTCTTGTCTTATCGAATTAGGGTTAGCCACCTAGAGCCTTCACTTTCATTCTATTCTCTTCTAAGTGTTGCAAAAATCTGAAAACGCAAAGTTAGATCTCCTAAGTGCCGAATTCTTCCTTCTCTTCTCCCCTCTTCCATTCTTTCTTTTTCTTTTCCTATCTAGCTGAAATCACCTCTCCCCCTCCCTCAATTTTCATTTTCTTCTCTTCAGAAACCGAAATTGCCACTATTTTCTTCTCAAACTCATCAACTACTAAAAGTCGAAATCCCGAAAGGTTGCTTCCTGTGCCGATTTGCCTATAGCCAAACCCCCTTTGTTTTTCCTCACTTGTAGCCGAATTTCATACTCTCCAAAACCTTAGGCTCTGGCGACAAACACCCCTCCAACCATAGCCTCAAATCATATCTTCTTTCACCACTTAAAAAGCCGAAAACACTATAGTTTTTAGGGATATATAGCCAAATCCTTAGATTTCTAAGATTCAAATTTTGGTAGTGTTTAGGGGGTAGATCTGCATCAGATCTGAGTAGAAGAATCGCCTTGATTAAGGAAAACCTGTGGTAAGTACTCGACATCTCAGATCTACTCGTTACCTTTGAATTTAAGAAAAGTCAAAATCCCTAAACTCTTTAGGGAGGCTATCGAATGTGATGTTAGGTAAAGATAATTCTTTTAATTGGTTTTATGTGTACTTGTTGTGGATGGGGTGATCTAGCAAGAAGCATAAGAGGCTTGGACCTTTGGAACGACTAGATCTAGATCTAGTCACTAGTTTTGGCAAAGGTAAGATCTCAAGGGCCTTAGGTGGTGATGGCCGATTATGGTAAGTAGAATTACAAAGATTGTCATGGTATTTTGGATCTGATGTGTCTAGTAATTGATTGTAGGATATCGTGGGAGATCTCGTTAGCAGTCATCGTAAATCAAGTGTGTATCGAACACCCTCTTGTAGTCCAAATCGGCAAAAGTCGAAAAGCTGAAATGCCGAAATTCTGGCATTTTGTGGACTTGGGAGCATGCGAACACTCATAAGTTGAATGGAAATCATTGGATCTGCAATCGCAAGTGGTAAGATGGTTGAGTGCACAATTTTGTGCACTTTTGTAAATTTGGGCCTCGATGGGCTAAATATGGGCCCAATGGGCTTACGGGCCCATATAGGTAAAAATAGGTAATAAACGTGTACTGATAGACTGTAGGTCCAAAACTGATAAAACTGGTAAATCGATCGTAAAATTGGACTAAATGGGCTTAATTAGCTTATAGACACTGTAGGGCCCATTAGGAATTTTAAGGCCCGGTAACCAAAAACTGTTAAAACGAATTAATTAGACTACTGAGACGAAAATTGGATTATTAGTGACTGAAATATGCATGAAACCCTTGAAACTAGCTTAATTACTGAAATACCCCTTAAGGGTGCAAAATTACTATTTTACCCCTAGGTGCAAAATGACTGTTATACTCCTAGGGCTCAATATGACTGAAATGCATGATTTACTGTTTCTGTTTACTGTATGCCATAACATGAATATCTGTTGCATGGGGGTGGGTTATTGATGGAGGAAGTTCTGAAAGTGGCTTGACCACGTCTGGAGCCTTTGCCTCATCTTTCTGTTATTTGAGCAGTTATGCTACAACTGTGGAGTGTAGGGCTGGGTGGGTTGAGTTATTCCCCACATGGAGGGTAGGGCTGGTATGGGTGGAGTGTAGCCGTTGGGTGGGTAGAGTAGTCTCCTCACATGTAATGGGCTTGCATTCATAATTAATATCTGTTCTACTACTGAAATGGGCCTATGGACCGTACTGTTATCTGAAAAGGGCTAAGGCCCAGTTTACTGTATCTGGAAAGGGCTTCGGCCCAGTAATTACTGAGACTAGATAGGGCTTGGGCCTAATGGGCTTGAGCTGATTTGGGCTCTGGATGGGCTTGTTTGCACACTGAGTTTCCAAACTCACCCCTTACTCCCCATCCATGTAGGTTAGCCCTAGATTAGTAGACTTGGAGCTAGGAGGGATTCAGAGTGGCCACATGGACTGTAGTTATTTAATTAAGTTCTATTTTAACTTATTTTATTTACGTATTTATTTTTAATTATTTTTATTATGGTCTTGGGTTTGTAATAAGGCCACTCTAATTATTTTTATTTTGGGTTCTTAAATACTTATTCATACCCTATTTTAATTATTTTGAATATAGCTGCGCTAGCTTTTCTTAAAATTAATTGAGTGTTTTCAAAATCCCATCACACGTTTCAAACAAGTAACAAAGTTAAGTTTTATCATAAATCTCTTAAAAACTAGTATTGAATAGGACGTTCATCAATAAATCGGGAATTTCTCTTAAGACTTAAATATCAGTTTTGCAAAGCTCACTCTAATTTTAGTAACTAGGTAATATGGTGAGTTGTAGGTGATGTGACACACCAGACTTGGCAATAACATCTGGGCCGGGTTTGGGGTGTTACATTTAATGGTATTAGGGCTAGGTTGCAACAACTCGGCTGTGGATCAGGTCCAAAAATATTTTCAAAAATTCTTAAAATTTTGGCCCAAGAAGGTTATTTTTGGAAATCAGTTTCTGAAAAATTTAGAAAAACCCTTTTCAAACTTGTTTTCTTAAAAATATACATGTTTTAAAGGTTTGATTTTGAAATGTTTAAATCTTTCTGAGTTTTCTGAAATCTGGTATCTGAAGAAGTGGCACACTGAATCCTCAGGACCAAGTCTGTAAGTATTACTGTTTCTCATACTGTACTAGATGAAAACATCACTGTAGATAGAACTGAGACCCTACTATGATACTGTAGATAGGGTAGTACTGAAAACTGTAGAGACTGAGACGGTAGGGAAACTAAACCCTAGAAAAACTGAAATTGTAGCTAGGGAACAATTTCATGAAAACAAACTCTGATGCTCTATCTGTACATAAGACATTTGTAATAACCAACTAAAATATTAAACTAATGTCATAAAATTCGTAATAAGATAAGTCGATATGAGTACAAGAGCTGCTCGTGGATGAGGCCGTGGACGTGGCCGAGGCAGTGTTCAAGCTGGTTCTTCATCTTCAGAAAACATACCAGCTGGTGGGGTATGACAGCCACCGGTAGCTAAAAATGGGCCATATGATCAGGCCGTAGGGCATGACGCTCTGTCTCAGACCATGTTAAGGGTTCTGGAAAGGGTTGCTGGAGCTAATGTTGGGCCAGTAAATAGGGGATCTATTTCTAAGCGACTCCGGGCTAACGGAGCGGAAGTCTTTAGGGGCATATCTGGAGTGGCACCAAATGTAGCTGAGTATTGGCTAGAAGCTACGAAACGGATTATGGACGACCTGGATTGCTCAGTGGAGCAAAAGCTAAAGGGAGCGGTGTCTCTACTGCGAGACGAAGCATATCAATGGTGGATCACTGTGAGGGAAAGTACCCCAGCTGAGCGGGTGACTTGGGAACTATTTAAGACGTCCTTCAAGGGGAAGTACGTCAGAGCAAGTTATGTGGATGCGCGTAGGAAAGAATTTCTGAACCTGACCTAGGGCAAAAAGACCGTTGCTGAGTATGAGGCAGAGTTCCTGAAGTTGAGTCGTTATGCCAGCAGTATAGTTGCCACTGAGTATAAGCGTAGTTTTCACTTTGAGGATGGCCCTAGAGATGAGTTAAGGGTGCTGATAGCTCCGCAGAGGGAGCGCGACTATTCTGCACTGGTGGAGAAGCCTAAGATAGCTGAAGAGGTGAAGCGAGCTGAACGAAAAAATTGTGATAGGGATCGGAATCACTTTAAGAGGGATACTGGACCATCTGGAGCTGTTAATCGAAATGCCAAGAGAGCTAGAGTGGAGGAACCGGTCCGAGAAGTTCCGGTGAATACAGTTAGACCGCAGCCTTGCGGGGACTGTGGGAGAGTGCATATTGGAGAATGTTGGAAGTGTACTAGAGCATGTCTCTGATGTGGATCCAAGGAACATAGGATCAAGAACTGTCCTAGGAGACCGGCTTAGACTCAAGTTGCTGAACAAGGGGTTGCTCAACCAGTACGAGGTGGACCACTACCACTGAGTCGTGGATAAGGTAGAGGTGGCAATGGAATTGGTCGTGGTCGTGGAGCACCTGGCAGGGGTGCTGGTAATGTTGAGGCTCCTCAGCCAGCTTTGGTTTATGCTGCTCGTCGTCGAAAAGAGGGTGATGCACCTGACGTCATAACGGGTACGTTTTTTATCTCTAGCATGCCTTACACTACTCTGATAGATGTGGGTTCAACCTATTCATATGTCGCATATGAGATTTCTGGGTCGCTGGGTGTGCACTATGAGGAAACTGTGAGTGGGGTAACTGTGATTAGTCTGCTAGGTCACTCGGTTAGGGTAGGTAAACTCTTTATAGAGGTGCCTTTAGAGACTCAAGGTAGGATCTTTGCTGGGGACTTGATGGAGTTACCTTTCGGAGATTTTGATCTGATCTTAGGAATGGATTCGCTGACCAAGCATAAGGTGACTTTGGATTGTACGGCTAAGAGAATGGTGTTAAGAATTGTCTAGGATGAGGAGGTAATGGTTATTGGAGAGTGAAGGGACTACTTGTCCAATGTTGTTTCGGCCTTAAGGGCTGAGGAACTGATTCGCAAGGGATGCGAGGCGTACTTGGCTTTTGTAAGCCAAACTGAAACTGAGATTGTGACTGTGGAAACAGTCAGAACTGTTAAGGAGTTCCAAGATGTATTCCCTGAGGAGCTTTCTGGATTACCTCTGAATTGAGAAGTCGAGTTTGGAATCGACTTGCTGCCTGGAATAGCTCCAGTGTCCATCGCACCCTATAGAATGGCACCAAAAGAGTTAGTGGAACTGAAGGAGCAAATTCAAGAGTTGTTGGATAGGGGCTTCATTAGACCAAGTGTGTCTCCATGGGAGCACCAGTGCTGTTTGTGAAAAAAAAGGATGGGACGATGCGTATGTGCATCGATTATCGCCAGTTGAACAAACTGACGATAAAGAACAAGTATCCTCTACCAAGAATCGACGATCTGTTTGACCAACTTAGAGGAGCTTCGGTGTTTTCCAAGATCAATCTTCGATCTGCATACCATAAGTTAAGGGTAAAGGAGGTGGATATTCACAAGACATCATTCAGAACTCGGAATGGTCATTACGAGTTTCTGGTTATGCCGTTTGGACTAACAAATACACCTACAGCTTTCATGGATCTGATGAATCGAGTGTTCCAACCTTACTTGGACCGATTCGTAGTCGTCTTTATCGACGATATTCTGGTATATTTAGAAACTGAGGAAAAGCATGATGAGTATCTCCGTATTGTGCTACAAGTGTTGAGAGAGAAGCAACTCTATGCAAAGTTTAGTAAGTGTGAATTTTGGTTGTGAGAAGTGACTTTTCTGGGTCACGTTGTTTCTGCTGAGGGGATTAGGGTAGACCCTCGGAAAATTGAGGCAGTTTTGGAATAGAAGCCACCAGGGTCAGTATAAAAAATTTAGAGTTTTCTGGGTCTGGTAGGTTACTACAGAAGGTTTGTAGAGGGGTTTTCTCTGATTGCCGCACCACTAACGAAACTGTTGGGGAAAGGAGTAGCATTTTTTTAGACTGAGAAACAACAAGAGGCTTTCGATAAGCTGAAAAAGGTTTTGACTGAGTCGCCAGTGTTGATTCAACGAGAATCTGGGAAGGACTTCACTGTGTACAGCGATGCGTCACATGTGGGATTAGGATGTGTACTGATGCAAGAGGGTAAGGTGGTCACTTATGCTTCGCGACAGCTTAAGCCTCACGAAGCGAATTACTCTACGCATGATCTAGAGTTGGCCGTAGTGATCTTTGCGTTAAAAATTTGGAGACACTATTTGTATGGAGAGAGGTGTATTATATACACTGACCATAAAAGTCTCAAGTATTTGTTGACTCAGAAGGAGTTGAACCTTAGGCAACGAAGATGGATAGAGTTGTTTAAGGACTATGATTGTTCGATTGAGTACCACCCAGGTAAGGCGAATATAGTGGCTGATACGCTAAGCCGAAGGGCTGTAGCTGAGTTGAGAGTGATATTTGCTCGGTTAAGTCTTTATGATGGAGGAAGTCTGTTGGCGAAGTTGCAAGTGAGACCAACTTGGATTGAGCAGATTAAAGAGAAGCAATTAAAGGATGAATCGTTGGTTCCTCGATTTCAGTAAGCTAAGAATGATGAGAATTCAAATTTTGGACTAAATGCTGATGGAGTTCTTTACTTTCGTGGAAGAGTTTGTATTTTGAAGGACTCTGAATTGAGGTAGTCGATTCTAAAAGAGGCTCACAGTAGACCTTGTGCCATGCATCCTAGAGGGAATAAGTTGTATCAAGACTTGCGAGAGGTGTACTGGTGGCCTGGACTTAAGCGTGAGGTGACTTAATTTGTGGGGAAATGTCTGACGTGTCAGTAAGTTAAGGTTGAGCACCAACTACCTTCTGGACTATTACAACCAGTGAAAATTCCACTTTGGAAGTAGGAGAGAGTTACTATGGATTTCGTAAGTGGGCTACCTTTGGCACCCTCCAAAAAGGACTTTGTGTGGGTAATTATGGATAGGTTAGCAAAATCTGCCCATTTCATACCTATCCGAACCGACTACTCACTGCAAAAGTTGGCCAAGTTGTACGTGGCGGAGATAGTGCGACGGCATGGGATGCCAGTTTCGATTATTTCTGATCGAGACCCTCGGTTTACATCTCAATTCTGGTAAAAGTTACATGAGGCGTTGGGTACGTGATTAGACTTCAGCACTGCTTTTCACCCTCATACGGATGGACAGTCGGAAAGGGTAATTCAGGTTCTGGAGGATATGTTAAGAGGTTGTGCTATCGACTTTCGTGGTAGTTGGGAGGACTATTTTTCGTTGGAAAAAATTTGCGTACAACAACAGTTATCAAGTGAGCATTTAGATGGCTCTATATGAAGCACTCTATGGGCGAAGGTGTCGTACGCCTACGTGTTGGACGAAGTTGGGAGAGTAACAAGTTCTTGGACCGGAATTAGTGGCAAATACTGAGAGTAAGGTTAAGTTGATCAGAGATCGGTTGAAGGAGGCCTCTGACAGGCAAAAGTCATATGCGGATCTAAAACGTAAGGAAATCGAGTTCGCTGTTGGGGATATGGTATTCTTGAAGGTTTCACCTTGGAAGAAGATCTTGAGGTTTGGCAAGAAAGGCAAGCTGAGTTTATGGTTTATTGGGCCTTATCGAGTTCTTAAACGGATAGGGCCGGTGGTGTATCGGTTGGAGTTGCCATCAGAGTTGGGTCGTATTCACGACGTCTTCCATGTATCCATGTTAAGACGGTATTGATCAGATCCTTCACATGTGGTACCAGTGGAGGAGATTGAAGTAAAGACCGATTTAACTTTTGAAGAGGAGCCTGTGCAAATTTTGGATCGAGAAGTCAAAGTATTGAGAAAGAAGTCAGTTCCGTTGGTGAAAGTACTTTGGTGCAACCATGGCAGAGAAGAGGCTCCTTGGGAACCAGAAGAGATGATGTGTCAACAATACCCTCAACTATTTGGATCAGGTAAATTTCGAGGCCAAAATTTCTTTAAGGGGGTAGAGTTGTAACGCTCTGATTTTCGAGATTTTTCAGGTTTCTGTGATTTTTAGTGAAATCTTGAAATTTTGGGTATTTGGTTACTGAAATTATGTTTAAGGATGTTAGTGGGCCTTTAAGAGGCCCAAGCCTAAGTTAAAACCCGGTAGAAATATCAATTTCAGTTTTTAAGTGAAAGGGACTTGGTTAAGTGGGCCTTTAAGAAAAAGTTAGTAAATTGAGACACAAGGAGGGCCTTGGTAAAGTGGCAAGGTGGTACCACTAAGTTCCTAAAAAAGTGGCGTGTGGACTGAGTTTAAGGGCCAGAGTTCAAGTCGCAAGGTAAGCAGATGGTACTTTTATTTTTGTGCATGTGTCGGGAATTTGATAGAGCTTAAGTAGCATTCGGCTAGGGCCTTAGGCGGATTGGGCCATTGGTTTGAATGGCCATTAGGGCAAGCTTTATTTTCTTCTTGTCTTGCCGAATTATGGTTAGCCACCTAGAGCCTTCACTTTCATTCTATTCTCTTCTCAGTGTCGCAAAAAGCCAAAAACACAAAATTAGATCTCCTAAGTGTCGAATTCTTCCTTCTCTTATCCTCTCTTCCATTCTTTCTTTTTCTTTTCCTCTCTAGCCGAAATCACCTCTCCCCCTCCCTCAATTTTCACTTTCTTCTCTTCAGAAACCGAAATTGCCACTCTTTTCTTCTCAAACTCATCAACTACTAAAAGCCGAAATCCCGAAAGGTTGCTTCTTGTGCCGACTTGCCTAAAGCCTAACCCCCTTTGTTTTTCCTCACTTGTAGCTAAATTTCATACTCTCCAAACCCTTAGGCTCTGTCGACAAACACCCCTCTAACCATAGCCTCAAATCATATCTTCTTTCACCACTTAAAAAGCTGAAAACACCATAGTTTTTAGGGATATATAGCTGAATTCTTAGATCTCTAAGATTCAAATTCTGCTAGTGTTTAGGGGGTAGATCTGTATCAGATCTGAGTAGAAGAATCGCCTTGATTAAGGGAAACCTGTGGTAAGTACTCGACATCTCAGATCTACTCGTTACCTTTGAATTTAAGAAATGTGAAATTCTTAAACTCTTTAGGGAGGCTGTCGAATGTGATGTTAGGTAAAGACAGTTGTTGTAACACCCTGATTTTCGGGAACTTTTTTGAGTTTTTGTGCTTTTGGTGGAATTTTGGAATTGTGGGTGTTTGATTGTTCGAAATATGTTTAAGAGTGTTAGTAGGCCTTTAGAAGGCCCAAGCTTAGATTAAAACCCGGTGAAAAAATCAAGGTTGAATTTTTAGTGAAAGGGGACCGGGTTAAGTGGGCTTTTAAGAAAAACTTTGTAAAACATGACACAAATAGGGTCTTTGTAAAGTGGCAAGGAGGTGCCACTACGTTCCTAAAAAAGTGGCGCCTGGGAAGGAGAATAAGGGTTCAGGGCTCAAGTTGCAAGGCAAGCATACTATTGTTTTAATTTTTAGGCATGTGCCGGGCATGTGCTCACTTAAGTAAAATTTCGGCAAGGGCTTTAGGGGAGTGTGGGCCGATTTTTTAAGTGGAAATTAGGGAAACTTAGCTTTCTTTTCTTTTTTACTGACAGTTAGAGTTAGCCACCTTAATTCTATTCTCCTCTTAGTTTCACTTAGTGACCGAAAACGTAAGTTTCATACTCTCTGTACCGATTTCTCTTTTGCTTCCTTCTTCTCCATTATTTTTCTTTTCTTTTGGCTATCTTCTCTCGCTGAAACCTCCTTACCACCTTATTCATCTTTTCTTTCAATTCCAACCTTCTAAAAATTACCATAGCCGATTGTCAAAAGAACCAAAATCTCGAAAACTGCCTTTTCCTGCCGATTTCTTTTAGCCAAATTCTCCCTATTCTTTTCATCTGTGGTGGCCAATTCTTTCATCCATTAAATCCCTACCCTTGTCGACAACATCACCCAAATCTATAGCCTCAAATTGTCACCTTCTACACCAGTCAAAAGCCGAAAACGCCATTCCTTTGGGGGTTCTTAACCGAAACTTTAGATATCAAAGATTCGGGTTCTGCTGGAGTTTAAGGGATAGATCTACATTAGATCTGCATAGAAACCAAAGAGAAATCAGTGGTAAGTGTTTATCAACTCAGATCTATAAGTATTTTACAGTTTAGTAAAAGCCGAAGTCCCTAAAATCTAGGTAGATTGCCGATTTGGGCATGGGGCTCTAAGAGTCACTAACAAACGGTTTCTTTTGGTATTATTGTGTTCTAGAGATGTTTGGTTGAAGGCTTGGACAAGGGGGAAAAACTAGATCTAGATCTAGTCCCTACTTCGACAAAAGTAAGTGTTTGAGGCCATTATTAAAAGGTGGCCGAATGTGTGTATTGAAATAGGGGTAAGTGTTCGATTTAGTTTTAGATGTTAATATGGTCTAATCGATTATAGGATCATTTTGGAGGAGATCTTACCGGTGAAATCGTCAAACAGGTGTGTATCGAACCCTTCTTTAGTTCAATTCAGTAAAGGCCATAGTGACCGAAAAAGTGACCGAAAGGATGATAGTTTGTGGAGTTGAGAGTATGCGAATACTCAATAGATGGTAGGGTTAGTAATCGCAAGTGACAAAAGGGCTAAGTGCGCAATTTCATGCATTTCGGTAAGTTGGGTCTCGATGGGCTGAATATAAGCCCAATGGGCTTATGGGCCCATATGGGTAAAAATGAGCGATAAATGTATTCTAATAGACTGTAGGCTTAAAATAGGATACATTAATAACTAATTGTAAGTTTTGGACTGAATGGGCTTAAATAGTTAAAAAGACACTATAGGGCCCATTAGGGGTTTTAAGGCCTAGTGACTAAAAGTGGTTAAAACGAGTTAAATAATGTACAGTGACGAAAGTAGGGTTAATAGGGAATAAAATAGGAAAAAAACCCTGAAATAAGTGGAATAATTACTAAAATACCCTAAAAGTTGGAAATTACAGTTTTACCCTTATGTGTAAAATGACAGCTATACCCCTAGGGTTAAATTAGACTGATCTGCATGCTTTTTTGATTCTGTTTACTATATGCCATATCATGATCATTTAATGCATGGGGTTGGGATTTGAATGAATGGAGGAAGTGCTAAAGGGCCTTGCCCTAGTTTACCAATAATGGGCTTTGCCTTAGTTTATCAAAAAGGGCTTTGCCCTAGTTACCGAAAGAGGCTAGGCCTCATGTTATATAATAAAGCAGCTATGCTGCCAGTGGAGAGTAGCGGTTGGGTGGGTTGAGTAGTTCTCCCCACATGGTGTGTTGGTTGGTACGGGTGGAGAGTAGCGGCTGGGTGGGTTGAGTAGCTTCCCCACAGATTGATATGGGTTTTTTTGCATGGATTCATGATTTATTATTGAAATGGGGCCTTTGGGCCATACTGTTTACCGATATATGAAAGGCTTCAGCCCAGTGATATTGTATCTGAAGGGGGCTAAGGCCCAGTACCGATATACGAAAGGCTTCAGCCCAGTTAATATTGAGTTGGATTAGGGCTTAGGCCTAATGGGCCTGAGCTGATTTGGGCTCTGGATAGGATTCTTCACACACTGAGTTTACCAAACTCACCCCTCTTCTTTTCATACTTGCAGGTGAGCCCTAGACAGAGGATTTGGAGCTGGGAGGGATTCAAAGTGGCCACGGAAACCAAATACTGGTTTTTTTGAGATTCTTTATTTTATTTATTACTTATTTCTTTCTATATTATTATTTTTATTTGGGTTGGTAATAAGGTACCTAAATTTATTTTCCTATGGGTTTTTAACAATTAATTTTTACATTACTTAAAGTTGATTAGAAAATATCTGCGTGAGTTTTTCCTAAAAATTAATTCAACGGTTTTAAAACTCATCACACGAGGCAAATGAACAACAAAGTAAATCTTTATAAAATTGACACCAATATATTTAATCGGGAATTTCTCTTAAAAACTCCAACAATAGTTTTACCAAATTCACCCCAAGATTAGTAACTAGGTCACGTGGTTAGGTATAGGTGATGTGACACACCGGACTTGGCTGTAACGTTTGGGTCAGGTTTGGGGTGTTACATTTAGTGGTATCAAAGCCCGATTGCAACAACTCGGCTATGGATCGGGTCCAAAGAAGTTTTGAAAATTTTCAAACTTAAGCTTAGGATAGGTATTTCTTGGAAATCAATATTTTTTTCGAAAAATTAGAAAATCTTTTCAAAACTCATTTTCTTCAAAGTATGCATGTTTTAAACGTTTAATTTGAAAAGTTTTGAGCTTCTAAAGTCTGATAACTAAAGAAGTGGCACACTGAATCCCCGGAACCAAGTCTGTAAGTATTCCTGTTTTATATAATGTACTATAACTGAAATAATATTGTAGATAGAGCTAAGCCTTTGATATGATACTGTAAATAAGATAGTACTATGATTTCAAGTCTGAGATAGTAGGGAAACTAAACCCTAGAAGACTGAGCCAATAGCTAGGCTACAAATACACAAAAATAAAACTTGAGACTTTATCTGAGCATGAAACATTCTGTAATAAAGAACTGAAACATTAACTAATGTCATAAAATTCGTAATCAGGTAAGACATTATGAGTACGAGAGCTACTCGTGGATGAGGCCGTGGACGTAGCCGAGGTAGTGTTCATGCTGGGTCTTCGTCTTCGAAACACATGCCAGCTGGTGAGGCACGACCACTGCCGGTTGTAGAAAATGGGCTGTACGATCAGTCCGCAGGGGATGGCGCTTTGTTGCAGGCCATGTTAAGGGTTCTGGAAAGGGTTGCTGGAGCTAATGTTGGGCCCATGAATAGGGGATCCATTTCTGAGCGACTTCGGGCTAACAGAGCAGAGGTCTTTAGGGGCGTATCTGGAGTGGCTTAAGTATTGGCTGGAGGATACAGAGTGAATTATGGACAATCTGGACTGCTCGGAGGAGCAGAAGCTAAAAGGGGCTGTGTCACTACTACGAGATGAGGCGTACCAGTGGTGGATCACTGTAAAGGAAGGTACCCTAGCTGAGCGGGTAACTTGGGAATTATTTAAGACATCTTTGAAGGGGAAATATGTTGGAGCAAGCTATGTGGATGCTCGTAGAAAGGAATTTTTGAGTCTGACCCAGGGTAATAAATCTATTGCTGAGTATGAGACAGAATTCCTGAGGTTGAGTCGATACGCCAGCGGAATAGTTTCTACTGAGTACGAGTGTAGCGTCCATTTTGAGGATGGTCTGAGAGACGAGCTGAGGGTGCTGATAGCTCTGCAAAGGGAGCGTGACTTTGCTACTTTGGTGGAGAAGGCCAAGATAGCTGAGGAGGTAAAGCGAACTGAGCGACAAAACCGTGATAACGATCGAAACCGTTTTAGGAGGGATATTAGATCTTCTGGTGCTGTAAACCGAAATGCCAAGAGGGCTAGAGTGAAAGAACCGGTTCGAGCAGTTCTGGTGAATGCAGTTAGGCCACAAGCTTGTGGAGACTGTGGTAAAACTCATTTGGGGGAGTGCTGGAAACGAACTGGGGCATGTTTTCGATCTGGGTCCAAGGAGCATAAGTTCAGGGAGTATCCTCGGAGATCAACACAGAATCAGGATAAGAATCAAGTTGTGGAGCAAAGGGTTGCTCAACCAGTGCGAGGTGGATCACCACTGCCAAGAGGTCGTGGGCAAGGAAGGGGCGAAAATGGTAATGGGCATGGACGTGGAGCACCTGACAGGGGTGCTGGTAATGTCGAGGCTCGTCACCCAGCTTTGGTGTATGCTGCTCGTTGCTGTAAGGAGGGTGATGCACCTGACGTCATAACCGATACGTTCTTGATTTCTAGCATACCGTACATTGCTTTGATTGATGTGGGATCAACACACTCGTATGTTGCATGTAACATTTCTGGGTTATTGGGTGTGCACTCTGAGGAAACTGTGGGTGGGGTAACTGTGATAAGTCCTCTAGGTCATTCGGTTAGGGTAGATAAACTCTTTAGGGAGGTGCCTTTAGAGGCTCAAGGTAGCATCTTTACTGGGGACTTAATGGAGTTGCCATTCGGAGAGTTCGACTTGATTTTGGGAATGGATTGGTTAGTTAAGCATAGGGCAACTTTGGACTGTGCGGCCAAGAGAATGGTGTTGAGGACTGCCAAGGACGAGGAAGTGATGGTTATTGGAGAGCGAATGGATTATTTGTCTAGCGTGGTTTCGACCTTAAGGGCTGAAAAGTTGATTAGCAAAGGTTGCGAGGCGTACCTAGCATACGTAAGCCGAACGAGAACTGGAGAGATGATAGTGGAGACAGTTAGAACTGTCACTGAGTTTCAAGATGTTTTCCCTGAGGAGCTTCCTGGATTACCTCCGAATCAAGAAGTCGAGTTTGAAATCGACTTGTTGCCTGGAACGGCACCAGTGTCCATCGCGCCCTATAGGATGGCACCAAAGGAGCTAGTGGAACTAAAGGCTCAGATTCAAGAGTTGTTAGATAGGGGTTTCATTAAACAGAGTATGTCTCCATGGGGAGCACCTGTGCTTTTCGTGAAGAAGAAAGATGGGACGATGCAAATGTCCATCGATTATCACCAGTTGAACAAACTGACGATAAAGAATAAGTATCCTCTACCGAGAATCGATGATCTGTTTGATCAACTTAGAGGAGCTTCAGTGTTTTCCAAGATTGATCTTCGGTCTGGATATCATCAGCTAAGGGTAAATGAGGTGGATGTTCATAAGACAGCATTCAGAACTCGGTGTGGTTACTACGAGTTTCTGGTTATGCCTTTTAGGTTGACGAATGCGCCTGCAGCTTTTATGGATTTAATGAATCGAGTGTTCTAGCCGTATTTGGATTGATTCGTGGTCGTCTTTATTGACAATATATTGGTGTATTCAGAAATTGAGGAGAAGCATGATGAACATCTCCGAATTGTTCTACAAGTGTTGAGAGAGAAGCAACTTTATGCGAAGTTTAGTAAGCGTGGGTTTTGGTTGCGAGAAGTGACTTTTCTAGGTCATGTTGTTTCAGCTGAGGGGATTAGGGTAGATCCTTGAAAAATTGAAGCGGTTTTGGATTGGAAGCCACCGAGGTTAGTATCAAAAATTCAGAGTTTTCTGGGTTTGGTAGGCTACTACAGAAGATTTGTAAAGGGGTTTTCTCTTGTCGCAGTGCCGTTGACGAAGCTGATAAGGAAAGGAGTACATTTTGTGTGGACTGAGAAACAGCAAGAAGCTTTTGACAAACTGAAGAAGGTTTTGACTGAGGCACCAGTGTTAATTCAACTAGAGTCTGGGAAGGATTTCACTGTGTATAGTGATGCATCACATGTGGGATTAGGTTATGTACTGATGCAAGAGGGTAAGGTAGTCGCATATGCTTCGCGACAGCTGAAGCCTCATAAAGCAAATTACCCTACACACGATCTGGAGTTGGCAGCGATTATCTTTGCATTGAAAATTTGGAAACATTACCTATATGGGGAGAAGTGTATTATATACACTGGCCATAAAAGTCTCAATTATTTGTTGACTCAAAAGGAGTTAAACCTTAGGCAACAAAGATGGATAGAGTTACTTAAGGATTACAACTATTCGATTGAGTACCACCCAGGCAAGGCTAATGTGGTGGCTGATGCACTAAGCCGAAGGGTTGTTGCAGAGTTGAAGGCTATGTTTGCTAGCTTGCGTTTGTATGATGATGGAAGTCTGTTGGCAGAATTACAAGTGAGACTGACTTGGAGTGCGCTAATCAAAGAGAAACAGTTGGAAGACGATTTGTTGGTTCCTCGACTTTTGCAAGCTAAGGATTGTGAAAGTAAGGACTTTGGCCTGAATTCTGATGGGGTTTTATGCTTTCGTAGAAGAATGTGCATACCGAAGGACTCTGACTTGAGACAAATGATTCTGAAAGAGGCTCATGGTGGACTTTGTGCTATACATCCTGGAGGTAATAAATTGTATCGAGAGTTGCGAGAGGTGTATTGGTGGCCTGGACTTAAGCGAGAGGTGACTGAATTCGTTGGGAAGTGTCTGACGTGCCAGCAAGTTAAGGCTGAGCACCAACTGCCTTCTGGACTATTGCAGCTAGTGAAAATTCCACAATGGAAGTGGGAGAGAGTAGCTATGGATTTCGGAGTGGGTTACCTTTGACACCCTCGAAGAAAGATTCTGTTTGGGTAGTGTAACACCCCAGACCCGGCCTAGACGTTATGGCCATGTCCGGTGTGCTACATCACCTAGACTATGCTACGCCGTCCTATATACTAAGTCTGATGTTTGAGATTTTTGAAAAGTAATACTTGTTTTTCTTGAAATTCTCGATTTAATTATTATTCAACCTAATTTCTATCTCATTTGTTAATCGTTTCATTTTAGTCTTATTATCCTCCTTAGTCTTCAGTAAAGTCAGGTTGGTTAATAAAATGTTTGTTTAATTTTGAAAACGGTGTAGGTTTGTGTTTGAGATAAAACGGTAGAGAAATCCCGAATAACAGTTATAGCGGCCTTATTACAACCCATATCAAAATAAAACCAATAAAAGGTAATTTAAAAAAAAAAACAACTATGATGAAAGTTCAGTCCTCGTGGCCACTCTGAATCCCTCCCAACGTCCAAGTCACGATCTAGGGCTCACCTGCAAGGATGGAAAGAAAGGGTGAGTTTGGGAAACTCAGTGTGTGCAGAACCCATCCAAAGCCCAAATTGGCTCAAGCCCACTGGGCCTAAACCCTAACCAGTCTCAGTCAGATACTGGGCCGAGGCCCTATTCAGGGTACAGTAATCTGGGCCAAGGCCCTATAACAGATACTGGGCTGAAGCCCTACTCAGATAACAGATTGCCCATAGGCCCAGAACAGTACAGTGCAGTAATACAGTATAAATACAAACCCAATTGGGGAGACTACTCAACCCACCAACCGCTACACACCACCCGTACCAGCCAACACACCATGTGGGGAATAACTCGACCCACCCAGCCCACACACCACAGTCGCAGCATGGCTGCTCAGTTAAACAGTATACGAGGCAAAGCCCCTTTCAGAAACAGTACGAGGCATAGCCCCTTTTCAGTAACGTGGCTGTGCCACTCACACTTCCTCATTATCAAAACCCAACCCATGCAATAGATACATATCATGGCATGCAATAACAGTAACAGTCATGTCAAACAGTACAGTCAATTTTAGCCCTAGGGGTATAACGGTAATTTTCTACCTAGGGGCAAAACAGTAATTTCTTACCCTAAGGGCATTTCAGTAATTTTGCTCTCATGTTACAGATTTTATGCTTATTACAGTATTTATTAATCACATAGTTGTCACAGAAGTCCGGTTAACTCAGTTTTTCAGTCTTAGCATTCAAGCCCTAAAACCCCTAATGAGCCCTATTACGTCGATTGGCCCATTAGGCCCATTTAGTCCCAATTTCATAATCAGTTATCTTGTTTTAACTGTTTTCACGCCTACAGTTCATAATATTACCTTTAAACCCATTTTTACTCACATGGACCCAAATCGCCCATTGGGCCCATATTTGGCCCACCGAGGCCCAGCTTACCATAATGTCAAAAATTTAGCGGTCAACACGCCTAACAGTGCCGATTCCAAAACTAACCTTCTCCTACTAACTTGAGAACGTTCGTACGCTCACAAGCTCTCGAAATACCGAAACTTCGGCATTTCGGCTTTTCGACTTTTGCCGATTTGCGCAATGAAGGGCGTTCGAAACACACACCTGTTTTGCAGTTTCTCCTACGAGATCTCCTATGCGTTAATCCCTTGCCGATTTAGATCCCTTTAGATCTAGATCTGATGTTCCAATGTCTTCAACTCCTTGTTTGATCACCTTCTTCTCTAACAACGATTTCCCTTCAGTTCCTATGCAGATCTGATGTAAATCTGACCCTTAAACGTCAGTAGAAACCTTATCTCTGAGATTTGCAATTTCGGCTATCTCCCTACAACTATGGTGATTTCGGCTTTTCAACAAGAGAAGAGGATGGCGTTTTGGGTGTAGATTTTGGGTGATGGTGTCGACAATGGTGTGATTCAAGGGAGTGTAGTAATCGGCCACAACAGGTGAAAGGAATAGGGGTGATTCGGCTTACAAGAAATCGGCAAGAAAGGAAGCAGTTTTCAGGATTTCTGGCACTTTGAGCAATCGGTTATGGTTGATTTTAAGAGGAATGAAAGCAAAAGAAAGAGTGGATCTGTGCAAGGTGGGTATTCGGCTAGGGAAGAGATCAAAGGGGAAGAAGAAAAATGAAAAAAAAACAATGGTAGAGGTGGAGAGGAAGAATTCGACTATGAGCTTTCCATGGAGGCAACTTTTGGCTTTTCTGACAGTAGAACAGAGAAAAATTCCTAAGGTGGCTAACCCTAATTGTCATGACAGAAAAAGAAAATGATATAACCCTAGTAGTCCCTCTAAAGCAATCGGCCCAAGTCCCTAAAGCCCCATTGCCGAAATTCATTTAAGTTAGGCACATGCCCGGCACATGCTTAAAAATTAAAAAGAACTCTACGCTTACCTTGTAACTCGAACCCTTGTCCTTGAATATCCACTTAGGCGCCACTTTTCTAGGAGCTTAGTGGCTCCACCTTGCCACTTTACCAAGAGCTCACTTGTGACATATTTTACACGGTTTTTCTTAAAAGCCCACTTAACCAAGTCCCCTTTCACTTGAAAATCCAACTTAATATTTTACCGGGTTTTAACTTAAACTTGGGCCTTCTATAGGCCCACTAACACATGTACATACATTATCAACCTTTAGAACACCAAAATTTTAAAAATTTCACTAAAATTCACAAAACCCGAAAAATCCCGAAAATCAGGGCGTTACAACTCTACCCCCTTAAAGAAATTTCGGCCTCGAAATTTACCTGATCCAAATAACTGAGGGTATTGTTGACGCATCGCTTCCTCTGGCTCCCAAGTAGCTTCTTCTTTACCATGATTACGCCATAGCACCTTAACTAATGGAACAGACTTCCTCCTTAAGACTTTGACTTCACGATCTAAGATCTCCACAGGTTCCTCCTCGACGGTCAAATCGGTATTCACTGCAATCTCCTCCACTGGTACAATATGCGATGGGTCCGACCGATACTGTCTCAGCATAGACACATGAAAAACGTCATGAATACGATCCAACTCTGGTGGCAACTCCAACTGATAGGCTACTGGCCCAATCCGCTTGAGAATCCAATAAGGCCTAATAAACCGCGGAATTAGCTTGCCCTTTTTACCGAATCTCAAGATCTTCTTCCACGGAGACACCTTTAGGAAGACCATATCCCCAACAGCGAACTCAATCTCCTTACGCTTAAGGTCAGCATATGACTTCTGCCGATCAGATGCCTCCTTTAACCGATCTCGAATCAGCTTAACCTTACTTTCAGTATCTGCCACTATCTCTGGTCCAAGAACTTTACGTTCCCCTAACTCTGTCCAACAAGTAGGAGTACGACATCTCCGCCCATAAAGTGCCTCATATGGAGCCATCTGAATGCTTGCTTGATAGCTGTTGTTGTATGCAAATTCTGCCAACGGTAAATAATCTTCCCAACTACCACGAAAGTCGATAACACATCCTCTTAACATGTCTTCCAACACTTGAATGACCCTTTCAGACTGACCATCTGTCTGAGGGTGAAATGCAATACTAAAGTCCAAACGCGTACCCAACGCCTCGTGCAGCGTCTTCCAAAATCGAGAAGTAAATCTAGGGTCTCGATCAGAAATTATCAAAACTAGCACCCCATGCAAACGCACTATCTCTGCTACATACAACTTGGCTAACTTCTGAAGTGAGTAATCAGTTCTAACCGGTATAAAATGAGCAGACTTCGTTAATCTATCCACAACTACCCAAACAGAGCCTTTCTTTGAAGGCGTCAAAGGCAATCCACTCACAAAATCCATCGTTACTCTTTCCCATTTCCACTACGGAATCCTCACTGGCTGCAACAATCCAGAAGGTAACTGGTGTTCAGCTTTAACCTGCTGACACGTCAAACATTTCCTCACGAAATCAGTCACCTCTCGCTTAAGTCCAGGCCACCAATACACCTCTCGCAAATCCCTATACAACTTATTACTGCCAGGGTGCATCGCATAGGCTCCACCATGAGCCTCACTCAATAACAACTTCCTTAAGTCGGAGTCCTTAGGAATACAAATTCTTCCTCGAAAGCATAGGACTCCATCAGAATTCAGTCCAAAATCATCACTCTTACCCTCCTTGACTTGCTGAAATCGAGGAGTTAACGAATCATCCTTCCATTGCAACTCTTTAATCTTCTCAGTCCAAGTCGGTCTCACTTGCAGTTCTGCTAGCAAACTCCCATCATCATACAAACTTAAACGAGTGAACATCGCCTTTAACTCAGTAACAGTTCTTCGGCTCAGTGCATCAGCCACTACATTAGCTTTGCCAGGGTGATACTCAATCGAACAATCATAGTCCTTAAGCAACTCTATCCATCTCTGTTGCCTAAGGTTCAACTCTTTCTGAGTTAACAGATACTTGAGACTTTTATGGTCAGTGTATATAATACTCTTTTCTCCATAAAGGTAGTGTCTCCAGATTTTCAACGCAAATATCACTGCCGCCAATTCCAAATCATGCGTAGGGTAGTTCGACTCGTGAGGCTTAAGCTGCCGCGAAGCATAAGCAACCACCTTACCCTCTTGCATCAGTACACAACCCAATCTCACATGCGAAGCATCACTATAAACCGTAAAGTCTTTCCCAGATTCTGGCTGAATCAGCACTGGCGCCTCAGTCAACACCTTTTTCAGCTTCTCAAAAGCTTCTTGCTGTTTCTCAGTCCATACAAATGCTACTCCCTTCCTTAACAATTTCGTCAGTGGTGCCGCGATTAACGAAAATCCCTCAACAAATCTTCTATAATAACCTGCTAGGCCCAGAAAACTGCGAATTTCTGAAACTGATCTTGGAGACTTCCAATCCAGAACTGCCTCAATTTTACGAGGATCTACCCTAATCCCCTCAGCAGAAACAACATGACCTAGAAAGGTCACTTCGCGAAGCCAAAATTCGCACTTGCTAAATTTCGCATACAGTTGCCTTTCCCTCAATACTTGCAGAATGATTCGAAGATGCTTGTCATGCTTCTCCTCTATTTCCGAATACACCAATATATCATCAATAAAGACGACCACGAAACGATCCAAGTACGGCTGAAATACTCGGTTCATTAAATCCATAAAAGCTGCCGGTGCATTCGTCAATCCAAAGGGCATAACCAAAAACTCGTAGTGACCATAACGAGTTCTGAATGCGGTCTTATGCACGTCCACCTCCTTTACCCTTAACTGATGGTATCCAGATCGAAGGTCAATTTTGGAAAACACTGAAGCTCCTTTAAGCTGGTCAAACAGATCGTCAATTCTCGGCAAAGGATACTTATTCTTGATCGTCAGTTTGTTCAACTGGCGATAATCAATGCACATACGCATCGTCCCATCCTTCTTTTTCACAAACAGCACCGGTGCTCCCCACGGAGACACACTCGGTCTAATGAAACCCCTATCGAGCAACTCTTGAATCTGGGCTTTCAATTCCACTAGCTCCTTTGGTGCCATTCTGTAGGGCGCAATAGACACTGGAGCCGTTCCAGGCAACAGATCGATCCCAAATTCAACTTCGCGGTTAGGAGGTAAACCAGGAAGCTCCTCAGGAAAAACGTCTTGAAACTCATTAACAGTCCTCACTGTCTCTACTGTCACCCCTTCGGGTTCAGTTTGACTTATGAACGCCAAGTATGCTTCACAACCTTTACGCATCAATCTTTCAGCCCTTAAGGCAGAGACCACATTAGACAAATAGTTCCTACGTTCACCAATAATCATCACCTCCTCACCTTCAGTTGTTCTCAGTACCATCCTTTTGGCCGCGCAATCCAGCGTTGCCTTGTGCTTGGTTAACCAGTCCATACCCAAAATCAAATCGAAATCACCAAAAGGTAGCTCCATTAAATCTCCAGTAAAGATCCTACCTTGAGTCTCTAAAGGCACTTCCCTAAATAGTTTGTCTACTGTAACAGAGTGACCTAAAGGACTAACTACTGTGACACCCCTCACAGTCTCCTCAGAATGCACACCCAATAACCCAGAAATCTTACAAGCAACATATGAATGTGTTGAACCCACGTCAATCAAAGTAGTGTATGGTATACTAGATATCAAGAACGTACCAGTTATAACATCAGGGGCATCACCCTCCTCGCGGCGACGAGCAGCATACACCAAGGCTGGCTGACGAGCCTCAGCATTACCAACACCCCTTCCAGGTGCTCCACGACCACGTCCATTACCATTGCCTCCTCCACCTTGACCACGGCCCCTTGGCGGTGGCGGTCCTCCTCGCACAGGCTGAGCAACCCTCTGATCAACAGCTTGAGCCTGAGCTGGCTTCTGTGGACAGTCTTTGACTTGATGATCCTTTGACCCACAACGAAAACAAGCTCCAATGCGTTTCCAGCATTCTCCTCGATGAACTCTGCCACAGTCTCCACAAGCTTGCGGTCTAACAACATTCACTGGCACAGCTCGTACTGGTTCCTCCACTCTTGCTTTCTTAAAGTTTCTGCTCGCAGCACTAGTCGATCCAGAATCTCTCTTGAAGCGATTACGATCTCTATCGCGGTTCTGACGCTCATCTCGCTTTACTTCCTCAGCTATCTTAGCCTTCTCCACTAGTGCAACAAAGTCACACTCTCTCTGTGGCGCTATCAACACTCTCGGCTCATCTCTGAGGCCATCCTCAAAACGAACACTGCGTTCATATTCTGTGGAAACAATACCGCTAGCATACCGACTTAATCGCAGAAATTCCGCCTCATATTCAGCCACAGTCTTACTACCCTGGGTCAGGTTCAGAAATTCCTTCCTTCGTGCGTCCACATAACTAGCCCCAACATATTTCGCCTTGAAAGACTGCTTAAACAATTCCCAGGTTACCTTCTCAGCTGGGGTACCCTCTCTCACGGTGATCCACCATTGATACGCCTCGTCCCTCAGCAACGATACCGCTCCTTTCAGTTTCTGCTCCACTGAGCAATCCAAGTCATCCATAATTCGCTCTGTGGCTTCTAACCAATACTCAGCCACGTTCGGGGCCACTCCAGATATGCCCCTAAAAACCTCCGCTCCATTGGCCCGAAGTCGCTCAGAAATGGACCCCCTATTCACCGGCCCAACATTAGCTCCGGCCACCCTTTCCAGAACTCTCAGCATGGCCTGGGACAGAGCGTCGTCCCCTGCGGCCCGATCGTACGGCCCATTTTCCTCAACCGGTGGTCGTGCCTCTCCTGCTGGCCTATGCTCAGAAGACGACGATCCAGCTTGAGCACTAACTCGGCCTCGTCCATGGCCTCGTCCACGAGTAGCCCTTGTACTCATATCGATTATCTGATTTACAAAGTTTTATGACATTAGCTCAATGTTTCAGTTTTTATTACGTAATATCTTATGAACAGGTAGAATTTCAGAGTTGTTCTCGCGCAACGTAGTCTAATTACTGTCTCAGTTTCCTAGGGTTTAGTTTACCCTACCGTCTCAGTGCTACAGCCTTAATACTACCTCATCCATAGTATTCTATTTAAGGCTCAGTGCTATCTACAGTTTTATTATCAGTACAGTACAGAATTTAAGGCAGAACATACTTACAACTTGGAGCCGGGGATTCAGTGTGCCACTTTCCGGTTTAGTAGTTCAAATACTTTGAGGCCTCAAAAAACAATGTTTAAAAACTACAAGTTTGTTTAAAACCAAAAGAAAATTTTCAAAAAAAATTTGATTTTCCAAAGATACCCTTCTGGACTTTTAGATTTTTGAAACCCCTTTGTTTTTGGACCCGATCCACAGCCGAGTTGTTGCAACTTGGCTCTGATACCACTAAATGTAACACCCCAGACCCGGCCCAGACGTTATGGCCATGTCCAGTGTGCTACATCACCTAGACTATGCTACGCCGTCCTATATACTAAGTCTGATGTTTGAGATTTTTTAAAAGTAATACTTGTTTTTCTTGAAATTCTCGATTTAATTATTATTCAACCTAATTTCTATCTCATTTGTTAATCGTTTCATTTTAGTCTTATTATCCTCCTTAGTCTTCAGTAAAGTCAGGTTGGTTAATAAAATGTTTGTTTAATTTTGAAAACGGTGTAGGTTTGTGTTTGAGATAAAACGGTAGAGAAATCCCGAATAACAGTTATAGCGGCCTTATTACAACCCATATCAAAATAAAACCAATAAAAGGTAATTTAAAAAAAAAACAACTATGATGAAAGTTCAGTCCTTGTGGCCACTCTGAATCCCTCCCAGCGTCCAAGTCACGATCTAGGGCTCACCTGCAAGGATGGAAAGAAAGGGTGAGTTTGGGAAACTCAGTGTGTGCAGAACCCATCCAAAGCCCAAATTGGCTCAAGCCCACTGGGCCTAAACCCTAACCAGTCTCAGTCAGATACTGGGCCGAGGCCCTATTCAGGGTACAGTAATCTGGGCCAAGGCCCTATAACAGATACTAGGCTGAAGCCCTACTCAGATAACAGATTGGCCCATAGGCCCAGAACAGTACAGTGCAGTAATACAGTATAAATGCAAACCCAATTGGGGAGACTACTCAACCCACCAACCGCTACACACCACCCGTACCAGCCAACACACCATGTGGGGAATAACTCGACCCACCCAGCCCACACACCACAGTCGCAGCATGGCTGCTCAGTTAAACAGTATACGAGGCAAAGCCCCTTTCAGAAACAGTACGAGGCATAGCCCCTTTTCAGTAACGTGGCTGTGCCACTCACACTTCCTCATTATCAAAACCCAACCCATGCAATAGATACATATCATGGCATGCAATAACAGTAACAGTCATGTCAAACAGTACAGTCAATTTTAGCCCTAGGGGTATAACGGTAATTTTCTACCTAGGGGCAAAACAGTAATTTCTTACCCTAAGGGTATTTCAGTAATTTTGCTCTCATGTTACAGATTTTATGCTTATTACAGTATTTATTAATCACATAGTTGTCACAGAAGTCCGGTTAACTCAGTTTTTCAGTCTTAGCATTCAAGCCCTAAAACCCCTAATGAGCCCTATTACGTCGATTGGCCCATTAGGCCCATTTAGTCCCAATTTCATAATCAGTTATCTTGTTTTAACTGTTTTCACGCCTACAGTTCATAATATTACCTTTAAACCCATTTTTACTCACATGGACCCAAATCGCCCATTGGGCCCATATTTGGCCCACCGAGGCCCAGCTTACCATAATGTCAAAAATTTAGCGGTCAACATGCCTAACAGTGCCGATTCCAAAACTAACCTTCTCCTACTAACTTGAGAACGTTCGTACGCTCACAAGCTCTCGAAATACCGAAACTTCGGCATTTCAGCTTTTCGGCTTTTGCCGATTTACGCAATGAAGGGCGTTCGAAACACACACCTGTTTTGCAGTTTCTCCTACGAGATCTCCTATGCGTTAATCCCTTGCCGATTTAGATCCCTTTAGATCTAGATCTGATGTTCCAATGTCTTCAACTCCTTGTTTGATCACCTTTTTCTCTAACAACGATTTCCCTTCAGTTCCTATGCAGATCTGATGTAAATCTGACCCTTAAACGTCAGTAGAAACCTTATCTCTGAGATTTGCAATTTCGGCTATCTCCCTACAACTATGGTGATTTCGGCTTTTCAACAAGAGAAGAGGATGGCGTTTTGGGTGTAGATTTTGGGTGATGGTGTCGACAATGGTGTGATTCAAGGGAGTGTAGTAATCGGCCACAACAAGTGAAAGGAATAGGGGTGATTCGGCTTACAAGAAATCGGCAAGAAAGGAAGCAGTTTTTGGGATTTCTGGCACTTTGAGCAATCGGTTATGGTTGATTTTAAGAGGAATGAAAGCAAAAGAAAGAGTGGATCTGTGCAAGGTGGGTATTCGGCTAGGGAAGAGATCAAAGGGGAAGAAGAAAAATGAAAAAAAAACAATGGTAGAGGTGGAGAGGAAGAATTCGGCTATGAGCTTTCCATGGAGGCAACTTTTGGCTTTTCTGACAGTGGAACAGAGAAAAATTCCTAAGGTGGCTAACCCTAATTGTCATGACAGAAAAAGAAAATGATATAACCCTAGTAGTCCCTCTAAAGCAATCGGCCCAAGTCCCTAAAGCCCCATTGTCGAAATTCATTTAAGTTAGGCACATGCCCGGCACATGCTTAAAAATTAAAAAGAACTCTACGCTTACCTTGTAACTCGAACCCTTGTCCTTGAATATCCACTTAGGCGCCACTTTTCTAGGAGCTTAGTGGCTCCACCTTGCCACTTTACCAAGAGCTCACTTGTGACATATTTTACACGGTTTTTCTTAAAAGCCCACTTAACCAAGTCCCCTTTCACTTGAAAATCCAACTTAATATTTTACCGGGTTTTAACTTAAACTTTGGCCTTCTATAGGCCCACTAACACATGTACATACATTATCAACCTTTAGAACACCAAAATTTTAAAAATTTCACTAAAATTCACAAAACCCGAAAAATCCCAAAAATCAGGGCGTTACAGGTAGTCGTGGATAGATTGACGAAGTCTGCTCATTTCGTATCGGTTAGGACCGATTACTCTCTTCAAAAGTTGGCTAAGTTTTACGTGGCTAAGATAGTGCATTTGCATAGGGTGCCAGTCTCGATAATTTCTGATCGAGATCCTCAGTTTACATCTCGATTCTGGTAGAAGTTGCATGAGGCATTGGGTACGCGATTGAATTTTAGTACTGCCTTCCATCCTCAGATAAATGAACAGTCAAAAAGAGTTATTCAAGTGCTGGAAGACATGGTAAGAGGTTGTGTTATCAACTTTCGTGGTAGTTCGGAGGATTACTTGCCATTACCGAAATTTGCATACAACAACAACTATCAAGCGAGTATTCAGATGGCTCCATATTAGGCACTTTATGGGCGAAGATGTCGTACACCTACGTGTTGGACTGAGCTAGGGGAGCGACAAGTTCTTGGACCAGAGTTGGTGGCAGATACTGAAAGCAAGGTCAAACTGATTCGAGGCCGGTTAAAGGTGACGTCTGATAGGCAGAAGTCATATGCAGACCTTAAGCGTAAGGAAATCGAGTATGCTGTTGGGGACATGGCTTTTCTGAAGGTTTCGCCATGGAAAAAGATTTTGAGATTTGGTAGGAAGGACAACTTGAGTCGCGGTTCATTGGGCCTTATCGGATTCTTAAGCGAATAGAGCCAGTAGCATATAAGTGCAGTTACCACCAGAGTTGGACCGTATCCATGATGTTTTTCATGTGTCTATGTTAAGGAGATATCGGTCAGATCCATTGCATATTGTACCAGTTGAAGAGATTGAAGTAAAGACCGATTTGACCTTTGAGGATGAGCCTGCACAAATCCTAGATCGAGAGGTTAAAATTCTGAGAAGGAAGTCAGTTCCGTTAGTGAAAGTGCTATGGCATAACCATGGTAGAGAAGAGGTTATGTGGGAGCCAGAAGAGACAATGCGTCAACAATATCCTCAATTGTTTGGATCAGGTAAATTTTGAGGCCGAAATTTCTTTAAGGAGGGTAGAGTTGTAACGCACTGTGTAACACCCCAAGACCCGTATGCGTCGCCGGAGGGTCAAGAGGCATTACCTGACAATCTCACAAGCAACAAACCACCACTCGTACAACAAATTCAAACGTTTATGGTTAAGACTCTACATACCATTCAAAAACTCAAGCCGAAACTATACATGTCCCTAGGTTCATGTTGCAATTTCGCATCTAGCTACTAAAAACCTTTTCTTCTCAACTTATAAAGACAACTACGGAGTTATCATTCTTTTTATTAGCACATGTAACTAATATCAAGTAATAACCTAATTACTTTTACTAATAGCCGATTATTCCAACTTAGTAATATGACTCATTCAAACTAAAGCATATTTAATTATTCAACTATTAAACTCAATCAACAAATTTCGGAAGTGATCGCTTACCAAAAAGAAAACATAGCCGGATCTCTTAATGACGAGGTAGCTAGTATTAAGTCATATTAAGCATTATCACCATTTAAAACTTATAGCACTTCATTCAACAAAACATTCATAATTAGTGAATGAGTAAGCCATTTTCGCATGGCTTAAATATATATACATATTCAAAATAAAAGTTCTTAATTCAACGACCACAAGGTACTTCCTATACATGCCATTCATAAAAGTTTAGCTAATTAGGTACCGGACGAGGTTTTGATAGTAGAGATGACTTCGAGTGCAAGATTCCCGAGACCGTAGCTAACGAACAAAATCTATAAAACAGAAGGTTAAAAGTAACAAAGTAAGCATTTATGTGCTTAGTAAGTTTAAGTAGTAAAGTTTAATTAAAAATAACTAAGGCCAAGCAATTTCAAATACTTAGTTAGTTTACCCGTTTAACCGAATGTAACTAAAACTAAATTTTTCCACCATTATACGATATGCTAAGCAGCCATTAATTACATGCCCACATAAATCAAATGTTCACGTAAAGAAAAGAAGCCATAGACCTTTATACATCTCTAAACCATTGTTAGAACCAATATTACTTGTTGGCAAGCTTAATTCAACAGAAACTAGTTCACAATCTGTGTACCGCACATACCTGGCTAGCTTATAATAGTCAACTTACTAATTGAAATTTGCTAAGGCCGAATTTTTAACTCTAGCCCTAAGGCTCTTCGGGATTTTGCCCGGTTATGAACACTAGCCCTAAGGCTCTTCGGGATTTGACCCGGCTCTGAACATTAGCCTTAAGGCTCTTCGAGATTTGACCCGGCTCTGAACATTAGCCCTAAGGCCCTTTGGGATTTGACCCGGCTCTAAGCGCAGATACACATATATAGAACTCACCACATGGATTTATCACTAAGTTAGTCACAAATTTTCATTCATTCGTTCACTTCACCCATTGTCACATAGCATGGCACTTTCATTATATATATACATATATATATTCAATAGGCATATAAATAAACTTCATATCGATTTGTTTTCTAAAGGCTTCATAGGTCAAAAGGACATTCGGTTATATTACTCATATCTTCCTCAATACGCATGCCTTATGTCACTTGGCTAAATGACTCATCTTCATGAGTAGTCAAACGCATACACCATGTAGATTAACTCACATGATAGGATTTTAATACTTAAACTTACCTCGAACTTTTTTGTATAATTACGGGTAGGCTATTCTGTCACCTTAGCTTTCCCCTTATCCGATGTTGCCCCTCTATGCTCTTGAGCTTGAATTAACAAATTAGATGTATTAACTTTCACATACCTTACTTAAACCAAAGCATGAAATATAAATACCCTCTCTATATGGCACACATATACATTCGGCCTAATTTCAACAAATGTATACCTTCATTTCAATATTACATACACACAACCATATTTCTTTTATGAATACATTCGGCCAAATACCAATAGGTTCCATTCACTTCTAGCTTACGGATTAGATTAATAAGGCATAATAAAATCCTTTGAATTACTCATCAATCATGACACTAAGGATATTAAGGGACGAATATGTTACCCATAATGAGTTGAGTTCATGGCTCCCATTTGGGACACATAATGCACATATTATTTTCACATAAGCTAACGCTTTATTATCAAATATGGTACGAGTTCACACAATGTCTACAATGAAATTATAAGGCAAAGACATACAGCACTTATACATATATATATATATACTACAAGGCACTATACAAATGCTTCATTTAAGTATCATAGCCGAATGCTCCACTAGGATTCTTGTAAACATTTTAATCAATTTCTAAAATGCTCATAGCCGAATGTCTTAAATTCTATTAATTAAAGAAAATCTTTTGAGATCAAATCAATATGCAAAATAGCTCAATTCCACGGTTTTCCTTAACCATTAGCTAAAATCACATTTGGCTATTGTACCAATATCTATACAAATTACTACCAATTGCCAAATTGTCATAGAACCTTCAAAATTATCCTCCCGATTTCATAACCACACACATTCGGCAAGACTATACTACTAACCGCATTTTCCATCACTCACATGAATCACACCATTCGGACACATTCCTCCTACAGCCGAATGCATCATTCAATCACTAGAATAAAATTCTAACTCATGGGCCATACTAGGTACTTAACTATCAACTAATCTCTACCACCAATTCACAAAACATTTGCATGAGCATACCTTGCTTGAAGCTAGGATTTGGCCGAAAGTCTAGGCTCTTTTCTTCCCTTTTTTTTTTCAATTAAAATCGGCAAGCAAAGAAAGAAAATGAAGAACACTTCTTTTCCTTGTTATTTTCACCACCTTATTTCTATTATTTTATTACCACTAAGATAACCACCAATTACAAATTTCTAAATAATAAAAAAAATACCATAATAATCATTAAAGGTGCATGGCCGGCCACTAATATTAAAAAGGGTTATTTTAACATGCAAACCCTTCCTAATTTCACCATATAACAATTGGCTACCAAGCAATTTATCCATCACATTATAAGGCTTTTCATACAAGTCCTTTTTAATTCAATCCACATTCAAATTGACAAAATCAAAACATAAAAATTTCACACATGCATTTTTCATATAAATTAGACATTGGAAATAAAAAAAATCAACTATTTCGTTGACTCGGTTCAATGGTCCCGAAACCACTTCCCGACTAGGGTCGAAATAGGGCTGTCACACACTGATTTTCGCAAATTTGGAATTTTGGAATTATGGGTGTTTGCTTGCTAGAAATATGTTTAAGAGTGTTAGTGGGCCTTTAGAAGGCCCAAGCTTGGATTAAAACCCGGTAAAAAAATCGAGGTTGAATTTTTAGTGAAAGGAGACCGGGTCAAATGGGCTTTTAAGAAAAACTTCGTAAAACATGACACAAATAGGGCCTTGGTAAAGTGGCAAGGAGGCGCCACTAAGTTCCTAAAAAAGTGGCACCTGGGAAGGAGAATAAGGGTCCAGGGTTCAAGTTGCAAGGCAAGCATACTGTTGTTTTAATTTTTAGGCATGTGCCGGGCATGTGCTCTCTTAAGTAAAATTTTAGCAAGGGCTTTAGGGGAGTGTGGGCCGATTGTTTAGGTGGAAATTAGGGCAACTTAGCTTTCTTTTCTTTTGTACTGACAGTTAGGGTTAGCCACCTTAATTCTATTCTCCTTTTAGTTTCACTTAATGACCGAAAATGCTAGTTTCATACTCTCTGTGCCGATTTCTCTTTTGCTTCCTTCTTCTCCATTCTTTTTCTTTTATTTTTTCTATCTTCTCAAGCCGAAACCTCCTTACCACCGTATTCATCTTTTCTTTCAATTCCAACCTTCTAAAAACTACCATAGCCTATTGTCAAAAGAACCAAAATCCCAAAAACTGCCTTTTCTTGCCGATTTCTTTTAGCTGAATTCTCCCTATTCTTTTCATCTGTGGTGGCCGATTCTTTCATCCATTAAATCCCTACCCTTGTCGAAAACATCACCCAAATCTATAGCCTCAAATCGTCACCTTCTACACCAGTCAAAAGCCAAAAGTGCCATTCCTTTGTAGGTTCTTAGCCGAAACTTTAGATCTCAAAGATTCGGGTTCTGCTGGAGTTTAGCAGATAGATCTGCATTAGATCTGCATAGAAACCAAAAAGAAATCAGTGGTAAGTGTTTATCGACTCAGATCTATAAGTATTTTACAGTTTAGTAAAAGCTAAAGTCCCTAAAATCTAGGGAGATTGCCGATTTGGGCATGGGGCTCTAAGAGTCACTAACGAACGGTTTCTTTTGGTATTATTGTGTTCTAGAGAAGTTTGGTTGAAGGCTTGGACAAGGGGGAACGACTAGATCTAGATCTAGTCCCTACTTCGACAAAGGTAAGTGTTTGAGGCCATTATTGGAGGGTGGCTGAATGTGTGTATTGAAATAGGGGTAAGTGTTCGATTTGATTTTAGATGTTAATGTGGTCTAATCGATTGTAGGATCGTTTTGGAGGAGATCTTACTGGTGAAATCATCAAACAGGTGTGTATCAAACCCTTCTTTAGTTCGATTCGGCAAAGGCCATAGTGACCGAAAATGTGACCGAAAGGATGACAGTTTGTGGAGTTGAGAGTATGCGAATACTCAGTTGATGGTAGGGTTAGTAATCGCAAGTGACAAAAGGGCTAAGTGCGTAATTTCGTGCATTTCGGTAGTTAGGTCTCGATGGGCTGAATATAGGCCCAATGGGCTTACAGGCCCATATGGGTAAAAATGAGCGATAGATGTATTCTAACAGACTGTAGGCTTTAAATGGGATACATTAATAATTAATTGTAAGTTTTGGACTGAATGGGCTTAAATCGCTAAAAAGACACTATAGGGCCCATTAGGGGTTTTAGGGCCTAGTGACTAAAAGTGGTTAAAACGAGTTAAATAATGTACAGTGACGAAAGTAGGGTTAATAGGGACTAAAATAGGAACAAAACCCTGAAATAAGTGGAATAATTACTAAAATACCTAAAAAAGTGAGAAATTACAGTTTTACCCCTATGTGTAAAATGACTACTATACCGCTAGGGTTAAATTAGACTGATCTGCATGCTTTTTCGATTCTGTTTATTATATGCCATGTCATGATCATTTAATGCATGGGGTTGGGATTTATATGAATGGAGGAAGTGCTAAAGGGCTTTGCCCCAATTTACCGAAAAAGGGCTTTGCCCCCGTTTATCAAAAAGGGCTTTGCCCTAGTTACCGAAAGCATCTAGGCCTTATGTTATATAATAAAGCAGTTATGCTGCCAGTGGAGAGTAGCGGTTGGGAGGGTTGAGTAGTTCTCCCCACATGGTGTGTTGGTTGGTACGGGTGGAGAGTAGCGGTTAGGTGGGTTGAGTAGCTTCCCCACAGATTGATATGGGTTTTTTGCATGCATTCATGATTTACTATTGAAATGGGGCCTTTGGGCCATACTGTTTACCGATATATGAAAGGCTTTGGCCCAGTGATATTGTATCTGAAGAGGGCTAAGGCCCAGTACCGATATATGAAAGGCTTCGGCCCAGTTAATATTGAGTTAGATCAGGGCTTAGGCCCAGTGGGCCTGAGCTGATTTGGGCTCTGGATGGGATTCTTCACACACAAAGTTTACCAAACTCACCCCTCATCTTTTCATACTTGCAGGTGAGCCCTAGACAGAGGACTTGGAGCTGGGAGGGATTCAGAGTGGCCACGGAAACTGAATACTGGTTTTTATGAGATTCTTTATTTTATTTATTACTTATTTCTTTCTATATTATTATTTTTATTTGGGTTTCTAATAAGGCCGCTAAATTTATTTTCCTATGGGTTTTTAAATATTAATTTTTACATTACTTAAAGTTGATTAGAAAATATCTGTACGAGTTTTTCCTAAAAATTAATTCAACGGCTTCAAAACTCATCACACGAGGCAAATGAACAACAAAGTAAATCTTTATAAAATTGACACCAATATATTTAATCGGGAATTTCTCTTAGAAACTCCAACAATGATTTTACCAAATTCACCCCAAGATTAGTAACTAGGTCATGTGGTTAGGTATAGGTGATGTGACACACCAGACTTGGCTGTAACGTCTGGGCTGGGTTTGGGGTGTTACAATTCTTTTAATTGGTTTTATGTGTACTTGTTGTGGAAGGGGTGATCTAGCAAGGAGCATAAGAGGCTTGGACCTTTGAAACGACTAGATCTAGATCTAGTCACTAGTTTCGGCAAAGGTAAGATCTCAAGGGCCTTAGGTGGTGATGACCGATTATGGTAAGTAGAATTATGGAGATTGTCATTGTATTTTGGATCTGATGTGTCTAGTAATCGATTGTAGGATATCGTGGGAGATCTCGTTAGCAGTCGTCGCAAATCAGGTGTGTATCGAACACCCTCTTGTAGTTCAATTCGGCAAAAGTCAAAAAGCTGAAATGCTGAAATTATAGCATTTCGTGGGCTTGTGAGCGTGCGAACACTCGTAAGTTGAATGGAAATCATTGGATCTATAATCGCAAGTGGTAAGATGGTTGAGTGCACAATTTCGTGCACTTCGGTAAATTTGGGCCTCGATGGGTTAAATGTGGGCCCAATGGGCTTACGGGCCCATATGGGTAAAAATAGGTAATAAATGTGTACTGATAGACTGTAGGTCCAAAATTGCTAAAACTGGTAAATCGATCGTAAAATTGGACTAAATGGGCTTAATTAGTTTATGGACACTATAGGGCCCATTAGGGATTTTAAGGCCCAGTAATTAGACTACTGAGACGAATATTAGATTATTAGTGACTGAAATATGTATGAAACCTTAGAAACTGGCTTAATTATTGAAATACCCCTTAACGGTGCGAAATTACTATTTTACCCTTAGGTGCAAAATGACTGTTATACCCCTAGGGCTAAATATAACTGAAATGCATGATTACTGTTTTTGTTTACTGTATGCCATAACATGAATATCTATTGCATGGGGCTAGGTTATTGATGGAGGAAGTTATGAAAGTGGCTTGACCACGTACTGGAGGCTTTGGCTCATCTTTTTGTTATCTGAGCAGCTATGCTGCAACTGTAGAGTGTAGAGCTGGGTGGGTTGAGTTATTCCCCACATGGAGTGTAGGGTTGGTACGGGTGGAGTGTAGCTATTGGTTGAGTAGTCTCCCCACATGTAATGGGCTTGCATTCATAATTAGTATTTGTTTTGCTACTGAAATGGGCCTATGGGCCCTACTGTTATCTGAAAAGGGCTAAGGCCCAGTTTACTGTATCTGGAAAGGGCTTCAGCACAGTAATTACTGAGATGGATAGGGCTTGGGCCCAGTGGGCTTGAGCTGATTTGGGCTTTGGATGGGCTTCTTTGTACACTAAGTTTCCAAACTCACCCTTTACTCTCCATCCATGCAGGTGAGCCCTAGATTGGTGGACTTAGAGCTGAGAGGGATTCAGAGTGGCCACATGGACTGCAGTTATTTAATTAAGTTCTATTTTAACTTATTTTATTTCTGTATTTATTTTTAATTATTTTTATTATGGTTTTTGGTTTGTAATAAGGCCGCTCTAATTATTTTTATTTGGGGTTCTTAAATACTTATTCATACCCTATTTTAATTAGTTTGAATATAGCTGCGCTAGTTTTTCTTAAAATTAATTGAGTGTTTTCAAAATCTCATCACACGTTTCAAACGAGTAACAAAGTTAAGTTTTATCATAAATCTCTTAATAACTAGTATTGAATAGGACGTTTGACAATAAACCGGGAATTTCTCTTAAGACTTAAATATCAGTTTTGCAAAGCTCACTCTAATCTTAGTAACTAGGTAATATGGTTAGTTGTAGGTGATGTGACACATTGGACTTGGCCGTAACGTCTGGGCCTGGTTTGGGGTGTTACATACACATACTGGCATGTATTGCCATGGTCTAACCATGGTCTTATTCGTCAATTCCCTATTGAACGATTGTACTCATTTCATGCGTTTTACTCAATTTGACCTTCCAATTCAATTTTAATACCATTATAATATTCATGGCTTAATAGCAAAGACATAAAACAAAACATCATATTATCTCTAGTTTAGCACTTAAACATAAGATTCTACCATATGAACATACAGTTTACACGTGTTCAAGCAAGTGAACATAAACACAAATTCTATCTATTTAAGTAAATTTGCTTACCATTTTCACTTAATCAAATATATTGAGTATGTAACATCATATGCATGCCAAGTAAACACGGATGGGCTTACTACTATATAAACTTTCACTTTATTCTACCTTTCCACATTTCTCAACTCATGGTTGTCTCACCTCGTACATTAACGCGTACATATCATGAACTTCTAGTCATACCTTTCTAAATTTCATCTCATCACTATTGCACTTTGCTTAAATACTTTAATACCATAATTAACATGGTCGGATATAGCTCAGTTAGAGTGTACCTCTAGTTATCGTTTACGTCGGGAGACATCACACTATCATAGATCCGTGGCATGTATAGCTAGACTTTCACACATGCTAGATTAGCCCAAGAATTGACTAAACCTTAGCTTTGATACCACTAAATGTAACAACCCTTACTCGTATCCGTCGTCGGACTAGGGTACAAGGCGTTACCGGACTTATTCACTTATGTTGCGCAATACAACATCTATGGCATGACACGACATGTGATTCATGCCTTGTATGATTCGTTTCATACTTTAACAGCTCGAGAAGCTTGTGCATCACTCGTCCCTTGCTCCCATGTCAATTATGCCTATAATTCATCATCCTACACAGTCAATTCAAAATATTAGCCTTACTTAAGGCCTGTGTCAACCTGATAGGTCACAACACTCACAAATTGTGTTAAAACCACTTATTTTTACTAAAATTTAATCCTAACTACTAAATACCAAAATATAATATTAAATACTAAATTGCCTAGTGTAATAGCCCGAATTAGGGCCTAAACGGAATGGTGGTTTTGAGACCATGAATCTGACATAGAAAAATTTAATTTGATTAAGTTTTAAGGTCTACTATGTGATTGAATGCATGAGTGAAAGTTTAGTAAATGAATTTTACCGATAAAGTACCCAATTGAGCAATAGAAATAAATTGCAAGAAATTCAAAATATGTGTTCCAAAAGTTTTTAGTGTGAAATTGAAATGAAACCATAAACTAGAGGTCCTTATTTAGCAATTAGACCATTTTATGGCAACATGGACTAAAATGCCTGTGGAAGGAAAAATTTGCAAAGAAGGCCGTTAGGGGCATTTTAGTCATTTGGATATTAAATGAAATAAAAAAGGAAAATAAGGCCAACAAGTGTCCATCTTCTCCTACCCTTGGCTGAATATCAAAGGACACACTATAGCTAGGGTTTCTCATCTTTCAAGCTTAATTGTACGTATCTCCTAGCCCCGTTTTTCATGTTCTTCATATTTTTGATATCCTCGGACCTTGACCTAGCTTTCTATACCACTATTGTAAGCTAGGGTTCATGTTTAAAAATTTACCCATGTGTTACATGAAAGCATTTTGATGTTTATTGGTAGAAAATAAAAGCTTGACGTGTAGTAAACGACTTTTGCTGGGTGATTTTTCAAGAAAATGCATTTAGGGACTAAAATGCAAAAGTTGTAAAATATGCGCATAAATTGTGAAACATAAAAAATTTTGTTGCTATAGAAGAGAAATACATTTTCCTAGGCTTGGGAATGTAGAAAAAATTATACATTTCATTTTACGAGCCTAGGGATTAAATTGTAAAAATTGACAAAGTTAGGGGTAAAATGGTAAAATTTACCATAGGAGAATTTTGTGTCCAATTGAGTAATGTGTGTATTGAATGAGTTAAATTTGATGTTATAGATCAAGAACGATGTGAAAAAGACCTTGACCAAGGAAAAGGCAAGGTGTTGGACTAAAGCGAAAAAGATTAGCATATTTTTACCGATGTAAGTCCTATATGTAAATAATGAGTTATCTTTAATCATTATATTTAACTAGTTTAATTAATTTTAATTTCTAAAATTTTATATCAAATTATTATTTATGGAATGTGATAAACTGACAACTAAAGAAAAGTCCCGGTTGAACCTTAGGAATCATTAGGATGCGAATGTCATGTCACTAGGAAACCATCTTTATGTGATTCTGGGTGCTGGTCTAGTTTGACTACCAGTGGCTAGGTAATCCTACATTTGTTGCAGATACCTGTCAGCTTGTGTAAGCAGTATTGAGTAAAATCGACTACATCGTCAGCTTGTGTGAGCAGACCCGTTAATAGCTCATTATTGAGCCTTATGTGATAAGTGGCAGCTTCAGCTACATATTAGTGGTAGCTTCAGCTACATTATGTGTGTGGCACTTGTGCCTTATTTTCGTTTATCCTTTAGTATTCCATGTGGTTCATCGGGCTATCCGAGTTAATATGACACAATATGAATGTATGCAAAAAGATTTAACCATAAGTTTAAGATTGTGTATGTGCAAGTTTTATGAAAACCATTATATGTACTAAGTGTTTAATGTATGTATTGAATCATGTGGTAAGATCCCATGTGTAAGTGATAACTCTCAAGCTTACTTGTATGATTGGAAATATAAATTCCATTATCTATGTTTATTTAATTTAAATGCTCAATTCTTTTACATATAAACTTACTAAGCTTTATAGCTTATCCCTTCATTTTTCCCTTCCCTTATAGGTTCGTCAAGCTAATCTGAGGTTCGGTGATCGACGGGATTCCATCAACACTATCAACAACTGTTTTGGTATTTCAATTTTGAACCTTGAAAATTATGGCATGTATAGATGGTCCATTGGTTTTAGTTATAAGACAATGTTCTTTTGGGTCCATTTGTTGGTAAAGTTATTTTGCTACTTTGGCCATTTGAGATGAGCCATAATGACTAACTTATGTTATATTAAAGTTTTGTAATCTCTTATGCTATAAATTACATTTTAGGTGTATAATGTCCTTGGAAGTGTATGCTTATGTGTGGTTGGTAAAATGAAGTGTATGGATACCGAAATGTGGTTGTTTGGATGTGTTTTCGTGTTATATTATGTATTGGAAAAATTGGTTTGTGTTGGTTTGTGTTTCAAGGTGAAAATTGGCTCGAAAAATAGCCTATAATTGTCCACACGAGTAGACACACGTGCGCGTGTCACACACGGCAAGCCCACGGGCGTGTTGATAGGTCGTTTTCCCCTGCAGCAGAAATTATGGAAATTAAATGTTTTGTAGTAAACACACGGGTTAGCGAGATAGCTGTGTGTCCTGACCGTGTGATAGACACGGCCTAGCCACGGGAGTGTGGCTTGGCCATGTGACGAAGATTTCACGATGACGTCGTAAACAGAATGCCCCAGTTTTTCACGTGGGGTGAGGACACGAGCATGTTGAGGCCATGTGAAGCACACGGGCTAGAGACATGGGTGTGTGCTCAGCCATGTGAAAACCCCTATAGGTTTGAAATGAAAATTAATTTTGCACGGGCTAGGGACATTGGCGTGTGCGACCACATGGCCTGCCCACACAGGCGTGTCCCTATCACACGTGTGTGTGTGCCCTGTTTTAAGTAGAATTTTTTTAAATGATTGAAAAGTTCCGGTCTGGTTCCGGATCATACCCAATGAGTCTCTTAGGCCTCGTAAGCCAATAATAAGAGTGTTTTGAATAAGATTGAAAAAGTTTTAAATTTTTGTGGAATTTGTGAGTTGAGATTGAGTGATCATGTGTTCGTAAGTCTGGTAATACCTCGTACCCGATCCCGACATCGAATTTGGGTGAGGGGTGTTACATTTAGTGGTATCAGAGCTATGGTTTAGTCGGTCTTCAGACTAACATAGCAAGTGTGAGAGTCTAGCTATACATTCCATAATTGTGAATATTGATAGTGTGATGGTTTCTAACCCTAGATTGTGTCTTCATATAGTAAATGGATGCCGACTCGGTAGTAGCTGATGACGCTGAAAGCAACGTGCCTCCTCCAGCTCATGGGACCGCGCCACTTGAGAGTAGGAATGTTGAATCTAAACTGGGAGAAGAGGCTCGAGAATCCTTTCTCCATAGAATGAGTGAGTGGTATATGGAGTTCATTCGGGCAAACCCGAATGCCCAACCCCCTACCTTTTCCTATCCCCCAACTGATCCCAGTAGCTCCACAAGGTACAGAAATGACAAGACAGAGTAAGCCCCCTGTTGACAAGATTCGTAAGTATGGGGTCGAAGAATTTAGAGCTAGTGTTGATGATTATCATGAGAGGGCAGAATTTTGGCTTGAAAACACTATTTGGGTGTTTGATGAACTCTCCTACACACTCGAGGAGTGTTTAAAATGTGCGATATCATTTCTAAGAGACTCAGCATATCAATGGTGGAAAATGCTAGTCTCGGTGGTACCTAATGAAAGAGTTACTTAGGACTTCTTCCAAGTGGAATTCCGAAAGAAGTATATAAGTCAGCGCTTTATCGACCAAAAGCAGAAGGAGTTTTTAGAGTTGAAACATAGCCTAATGATAGTGTCCGAGTATGAGCGAGAATTCATCTGACTCAGTAAGTACGTTCGGGAATGTGTTTCCACTGAAGAAATCATGTGCAATAGGTTTAAAGATGGCCTAAATGAGAATATTAAGTTGTATGTGGGGATACTGGAATTAAAAGAGTTCATTGTGCTAGTTGATCGGACATGCAAAGCTGAGGAATTGTTCAAGAAAAAGAAGAGGGTTGAATTAAAGGCTAGGGATGTGAAGAAAAGATTGATGAGTAAGTCTTTCCAACCGTCATCAAAGAAAGTGAGGAATATGCCAAACCGTTCGACCGTTTCAGCTAGAAATCCGAGCAGAACTCGTGGGAGGCAAAATACGAGTTTGAAGGCTCAGACTACTTCAGTCGCTAGTGTTGGCAATGACAAGCCAAGTAACCCTAAATGTCAACGATGCGGTAGGAGACATCCTGGTGAGTGTTGGATGGTCACCGGGGCTTGCTTTAAATGTGACTCTCAGGACCACTTGATCAAAAATTGTCTAAAAATGGTAATTAAAGAAACTACTCTGAGCACTAAATCGAGCAATGTACCCGCTAGAGGGAGGCCTACTAGAAATGTGAAAGAGGGAGCTAATAGCAGAGGCATAGCTAGAGATCCAGCTGCAAGATTGGAGGTCCAAGCGCCTACAAGAACTTATGGTATTCGTGCCAAGGAAGAGGCGTCATCCCCTGACGTGATCACTGGTATATTTTTTCTTTATGATGTTAACATAGTTGCACTGATTAATCCTGGGTCCATGATATACGCTAAATTATACATATTTTTACCTCATATTTTGCCTATATTTTGGATGAATTATTAATGATTTAGTGAGAATTGGTGCTCTTAACCTTTCTTTTTCATATCTTATACTCAGACGAGCATGGGGAAGAGAAAAGAACCAAAAATGGACCAAAAATGAGGAAAATGGGCCAAAAATAGATTAACGCACGGCCCAAGGATTTACCACGGCCATTTAACATAAAGATCACACGGTCCATTCCCGACAAGCACGGCCAGGCCACACGGCCGTGCCCCATAAACAGAATATCACACGGCCTCTGTTGAAGTCACACGGGCGTGGCACAAGGGCGTGTTCTAGTCGTGAGGAAGGGGAATTTCACTCAAATTGGGGTGCTTAGAGGCTAAGAAAGGCTCCCCACAAGCTCTCTATATAAAGACCTCATGAGGCAGAGGCAAAAGGACGTCTAGGGATATATTTTTCTTCTCGCTTTTCTGCCACACGGAGGGGAGAAGCAAGGGATTACTCCAAAGGAGAAGCCGATTAATTCATCTCAGAAGCCGGAATTCTGCAACAAAATAGAGGATCTCCTTAAATTCCTGCAGGGGTTTTTGGTTTCTTTTATGTCTTGCTATTTTATATCTTCTGAGATGTTTTCCTTCTTTATTATGAACTAAACCTCTCAAATACTTGAGGGGGATGAAACCTAAGATAGATCTTGTTAATTATTCTTGATTTATTTGATAAATACTTGAATTGTTCTTAATTATGTGTTCTTCATTCTTGATTTGATAATCCTAGGTATTATTTCAAGAATTATATGTGCTTAGAGCAGAGGAGCAAAAGTTCCTGTGATAAGAGTAGATCTTCCATAATTGGGCGGAGTTGCATGCAATCCTAGACATAGGGCGACATAAATCTGCCGGATTAGGGTCAAACCTAATATGAGGAGCCATAAATCAAATTAATGCAACCTAGGGAGTTAATTAATGAGGGAATTTTAATTAAGAACTTAGGCCTAGTTGCTCTTCACCTTGACGGAGGGTTTAGCATAAATTAGGGATCTCTACGGATCAAGTCGAGTAAAGAAATCATATAGTTTAAGAAAATAATAACAAGTGAAGTCTAGGTGGATTCTCCCTTGAGTATTGTCCATATTAATTAGCTTTTCCCAAAAAGTTTTCCCAATTTACTTTTTACGCTTTCTTAGTTAGATTTAGAATTAGTTTAAACAACCCTATTTTATTTCTTAGGCTAGATAATAGAAAAGAAATAAGTACTAGTACTTTTGGTTCCCTTGGGTACGATAACTCGGTCTTGCTACTAAACTATACTACTGGTCGACAGGTGTGCTTGCCTCAACGTCGTGATATTAGTTAGTTTTGGTGAAATCAAGTCTTTATAAATTTTATTACTTCATATCACGCGATATCAAGTTTTTGGCGCCGTTGCCGGGGAACTAAAATATTACGAAAGCTCGATTTCTATTACTTTAGCCATTAATATATTTATTTATTTTTCTTTTATTTTTATTTTTAGTTTTTATTTATTTTTATTTTTATTTTTCTTTTCTTTTAAATTTCTGAGTTTTCTTTCTTTTAGGTATTTTTAGTTTATGACTAGAAACAACCCAATAGGACCACTACTTTTCGACGAAGATCTAGAAGCGACAATTCGCAAAAATCGCAGGGAAATTAGACGCAGTCTACATTATCCAGATCAAGAACCTAAGCAAGAGCCAGAACCTACAGACGAGATGGAAGCAAATCAGAATGTTCCACCACCTCCCGCAATAGTCAGGCCGCCAGCAAATCAAGAAGAAGCTCCTCGCACTATGTATGATTATGCAAAACCTAGTTTGGCTGGTACCCAAACTAGCATTCTTAGACCAACTATTGCTGCTAATAATTTTGAGTTAAAGCCTAACACTATTCAGATGATACAGCAATTGGTGCAGTTTGATGGTTTACAGGACGAAGATCCAAACTCACACATAGCCAATTTTTTGGAACTTTGTGATACCTTCAAAATAGATGGCATTTCTGATGATGCCATTCGATTGAGGCTATTTCCATTCTCTTTGAGAAATAAAGCCAAACAGTGGTTAAATTCTTTACCACGAGGCTCAATTACCACATGGGAGCAGATGACCGAAAAATTTTTACTCAAATATTTTCCTCCAGCTAAAACAGCCAAATTACGAAACGATATTTCTTCTTTTGTGCAGATGGATTTAGAAACACTATACGATGCATGGGAGAGATACAAAGATCTTTTGAGGAGGTGCCCTCATCATGGTCTACGTTTCTGGCTACAAGTTCAAACCTTCCACAACCGTTTAAACCCGTCAACTAGACAAATGATCGATGCGGCCGCAGGAGGGACGATCAATAATAAAACACCTGGAGCAGCTTATGAATTTATTGAAGAGATGTCATTGAATAATTATCAGTGGCAAGTCATGAGGACAAAGCCAACAAAAGCCGTAGGAGTTTATAATGCACAATCAGTGATGCAATGCGACACTACTTAAGGAAACACGTTTAATCCAGATTTCGCATCTTATGGACACAGCATGGAAACTGAACAAGCCAACTATATGGGTAACAATTCTAGACCTCAAAATAACCCCTATAGTAATACTTATAATGCAGGTTGGAGAAATCACCCAAATTTTTCATGGGGAGGGCAAGGAAATCAAAGATAACAGCCTCCTCCAAGATTTCAGCAACTACCACCGCAACATGAGAGGAAGCCGAATCTTGAGGAGATGTTTACCAAATTTATGGCCGCATCAGAGACACGTTTTCAAAGCACTGAAACGGCACTGAAAAATCAGCAAGCATCAATTCAAGGGCTTGAAAACCAAATTGATCAACCTGCAAAATTAATCTCAGAAAGACCACAGGGAGGATTACCAAGTAATACTGAGCCAAATCCCAGAGAGCATGTCAAGGCGATTACTTTAAGAGATGGAAAGGTCCTAGCCAAACTCGAAAAGAAGACTATCCCAAAAATTTCAGAAGAAAAGGCAGCGGAACCCAAGGATAACACTCCACCGCCACTCAAGGAATACAAACCGCGCATCCCATATCCGGCAAAATTGAAGAAAGACCATACAGACGCTCAATTCGGTAAGTTCCTTGAACTTTTCAAACAATTACACATTAACTTACCTTTTGTTGAAGCAATTTCACAGATGCCGAAGTATGCGAAGTTCCTTAAAGAACTTCTGACAAATAAAAGGAAATTGGAAGAATTGGCCACGGTAGAACTCAACGAGGAATGCTCAGCTATTCTCCAAAATAAATTGCCAGCAAAACTAAAAGATCCAGGGAGTTTTACTATCCATTGTCTGATTGGTAGTTTACTTATTAATAAAGCTTTAGCTGATTTAGGTGCTAGCATTAATCTCATGCCTTACAAAATGTTCAAACAACTAGGTCTCGGGGAACCCAAGCCCACTAGGATGAGTATTCAATTAGCCGATAGATCTGTTAAATATCCTAGGGGAATCATTGAAGATGTGCTAGTAAAGGTAGATAAATTTATATTCCCTGTTGATTTTGTTGTGCTTGACATGGATGACGATATTGAAGTACCTTTGATTTTGGGACGACCATTTTTAGCCACTACTAGAGCTGTTATTGATGTAGGGGATGGCAAATTATTACTTAGAGTTGGCGAGGAAGAAGTTGTCTTTAAAATTTATGATGCCATGAGATTCTCTAAAGAATAAGATGATTCGTGTTATTTTATTGATATTATTGATTATTTTGTTCAAGACAATCTCCAGGACCTTTCTCTCAAAGACACGTTGGAACTGTGTCTCGTTCAAGGTGGGGGGAAAGATGAAACCACCCCTGAAATCGAGGAAGTAAGGAAAGAATTAGATTCTAATGAAATCATCGCTAGGCACATAAGTTATGAGAATTTAAAGATGGGTGATGAATTGAGACAGAAACCTTCCATTACTGAACCCCCTAAATTAGAACTAAAACAACTGCCAGATCATTTAGAATATGCCTTCTTAGGGGAAGAATCAACTTTACCAGTCATTATTGCATCTAATTTAAGCCTTGCAGAGAAAGAGGAACTACTCCATGTGTTAAGAGAACACAGACGTGCTATAGCTTGGAAAATTTAAGATATCAAGGGAATAAATCCTTCTTTCTGCACCCATAAAATTTTAATGGAGGACGAATTCAAACCATCAGTGCAAGCACAGAGACGATTGAATCCCAATACGAAAGAAGTTGTAAAAGCCGAGGTAATTAAACTTCTAGATGCAGGTATTATCTATCCTATTTCTGACAGTTCTTAGGTAAGTCTTGTGCAGGTTGTTCCTAAGAAAGGAGGATTGATCGTGGTGTTTAATGACAAGGAAGAGTTAATACCTACAAGAACAGTCACAGGATGGAGAGTTTGCATTGACTACAGGAAGCTGAACGATGCCACTCGAAAAGATCATTTCCCATTGCCTTTTATTGATCAGATGTTGGAAAGATTATCAGGTCATATGTATTATTGTTTCCTAGATGGCCTCTTTAGTTACTTCCAGATCCCGATAGCTCTAGAAGATCAGGAGAAAACTACATTCACATGCCCATATGGTACGTTTGCTTATCACAGAATGCCTTTTGGTTTATGTAACGCTCCTGCTACTTTTCAGCGATGCATGCTAGCTATTTTCAATGAATTCGTGGAAGACATCATAGAGGTATTTATGGATGATTTCTCAGTTTTCGGTAATTCTTTCCAACTTTGTCTTAATCATCTAGAACGTGTTTTGATCAGATGTGAAGAGACAAATTTAGTGCTAAACTGGGAAAAATGCCATTTTATGGTTTAAGAAGGTATTATTTTAGGACATAAAATTTCTAGCAAAGGGATAGAGGTAGATAAAGCGAAAACTGAAACTATTGAAAAACTACCTCCTCCTAATTCAGTTAAGGCTATAAGAAGCTTTTTAGGACACGCCGGTTTTTATCGAAGATTCATTAAAGACTTTTCGAAAATAGCTAAGCCTTTAACTAAATTATTGGAAAAAGATATACCCTTCAACTTTGACCAAGAATGTCTAGAATCTTTCAACAACCTCAAAGAAAAGTTAGTTAACGCATCGATTATGATTTCACCTTACTGGAATCTACCTTTTGAACTAATGTGCGATGCAAGTGATTTTGCAGTAGGTGCAATTTTGGGACAGCGAAGGGACAAACACTTCCAACCGATCTATTATGCTAGTAGAACCTTGACAGTTGCTCAAGCAAATTACATGACCACAAAGAAAGAATTGCTAGCTGTTATTTTTGCATTTGACAAATTTGGATCTTATTTAATTTTGTCAAAAGTCATTGTTTATACTGATCATTCAGCTCTTCACTATCTCTTAACTAAAACTGATGCAAAACCTCGATTGATAAGATGGATTCTATTGTTACAGGATTTGATTTGGAAATAAAGGACAAGAAAGGAGCTGAAAACTTAGCAGCAGATCACCTTTCAAGGCTAGAGACCGCACAGCCCAAATATCTAGACAAGATGAATGATTTGTTCCCTGAGGAACAACTCTTAGCCTTAGCAGATACGACACCTCCTTGGTTTGCTGATTTTGCGAATTATTTAGCGACTAACATAACCCCAAAAGGGCTAAACCATCAGCAAAAGAAGCGATTCTTCACTGATGTGAAAAACTACTTTTGGGAAGATCCTTTTCTTTTCCGAAATTGTGCAGATCAGGTTATACGAAGATGCGTTGATGACACAGAAACATATCAAATTTTGAATCACTGCCACTCAGGACCCACAGGAGGACATCACAGTGGAACTAGAACTGCTCATAAGGTACTCGATCAAGTTTTTACTGGCCTACACTTTTCAGAGATACCAACAGGTATGTGACCTCTTGTGATAAATGCCAACGAACAGGTAATATCTCTCAGCATAATGAAATGCCTCAGAACTATATACTTTCATGTGAAATATTTGACGTATGGGGTATTGATTTCATGGGTCCATTCCCTAATTCATTTGGGAATAAATACATACTAGTAGCAGTAGATTACATGTCAAAATGGGTAGAAGCCCAAGCTCTACCTACAAATGATGCTAGGGTGGTAGTACACTTCTTGAAAAAACTTTTTTCTCGATTTGGAACACCTAGGGTAATCATTAGTGATAGGGGTACACATTTTTACAATACTCAATTTGAAAAGGTTTTGAAAAGGTATGGAGTATACCATAGAACAGCTACCCCTTACCACCCACAAACCAGTGGCCAAGTCGAAGTGACAAATAGAGAGCTGAAACTTATCCTAGAGAAGACAATAGAAGCAAATAGGAAAGATTGGTCAAGAAAATTAGATGATGCATTATGGGCTTATAGAACTGCTTTCAAAACACCTATAGGAACATCTCCCTATAAACTTGTTTATGGAAAAAACTATCATCTACCATTTGAACTCAAACATAAAGCATTATGGGCTGTAAAGTTTTTAAACTTTGATTTTAAAAGTGTAGGAGAAAAGAGATTAATGCAGTTGAATGAGCTTGATGAATGGCGCTTCAATGCTTACAAGAACTCGCAACTATATAAGGAAGCCATGAAGCGACGCCATGACAAAAGGCTGCAACAACCAAAGCAATTCAAAACAGGTGATCTCGTCTTACTTTACAACTCAAGGCTGAAACTATTCCCTGGAAAACTCAAGTCAAGATGGTCAGGTCCGTTCACTGTTCTAAATGTCTTTCCATACGAAACCATTGAGGTAACTCACCCTAACCACGGTACGTTCAAGGTAAACGGCCATAGGCTTAAACATTATAGAGGTGAGAATTTTACAGAAAATAGGGAGGAGCTTTGGCTCTATCACACCCCTTCTTGACACATCCAGGTAAAGTCGAACTTAGACTCTAAATAAGCGCTTCTCGGGAGGCAACCCGAGCACTAACTTAGTAACTTTCTTTTCTTTAAAATTTTTAGTATTTTCTCATGCATAAACTAACTTTTTGAATGTAGAAATTTAGAACCACACGGCCAGGCACACGGCGTGCCTTAGGCCGTGTGCGCACTTGAAACAGAGGCACGGTCGTGTACCCAGACCGTGTAAAAACAGAGCAAAATTTCCCCAAAACACGGGCCATCGATAAATCCCCACGGCCGTGTAATATGGCCGTGGCGACTTTACGAATTCCACATGGGCTATCAACACCTCCCCCACGGCCGTGCTATATGGCCGTGGCAACCCTGCAGTATCAACATGGGCTTGCACAAATCCCCACTCCCATGTCCGTAGCCCGTGGAAGACACTGCCAAATTTCACACGCCCGTGGCACATATCACACAACCGTGTGATATACGAACACGACTGTACACGGCCGTGTATACCATCACATGACCGTGTGAGTAACAAAGACCTGATCACATACGGCAGTGCGAATCAACCACACGGGCGTGCTCATCGGGACATGGTACGCTAAAACCTCCAATTTTCGAAAAACACGGGCTGAATACGACTCACACGGGCGTGTGACATGCCCGTGTGACCCAAAATGTATAAATAGGAGGCATTTTTCACTCTCCTTTTCACTCAAACCCTAACATTTCTCACCCTAACTCCTCCCTAAACCACCACAAACGCCGCCACAACCCTCCAAACGCCACCATACCAGATTTCATCCTCCCCACGCCCGTGTAACAGCCCCCCACGACCGTGCAAACTCATAATTGGTTCTATTTTCTCATTTTCCTCATTTATTTTGTTTTATTTCACTTCTTTAAGTTTTCATTTATTTTTACTTTAGTCTAATTGTTGATTTAAGCATGGAATTAGGAAATATAGGATGAATACTCTAGAATAATATAGAATCCATTAGGATTACATGCCACTTAATTTTATTTTTGCTTGCCATTTAGATTCCATTTTATTTTGCCACTTGGACACATATTTGCATGCCATTTTTTCATAAAAATCACTATATATACCCATAATTCCTAGTTTTCTTTGTTATAAGTTTTTAATATGATTAGATTTTACTATTCAAGTTCCTTCTCATTTGTTATTTTAGGAAAAATATTAATTTTAAATTTTTTATTTTTAGAACTAATGCTCGTGTTTTGTTATTTCAAATACTATGTCATCTTCACGTGCCAGAAAAACTGCTGTCCCCGCTTCCGAAAAACGAAAGGGACCCAGAAGTTCTTTATCGAGGCCCACCTCCGAGACACGCCACCCGTTCCTCACATTTTCGTAGGACTCCCAAGAGGAACGCTACCAGTTACTTCGAGCACGCACTATCTCGATGGGTCGATGTATTGACCGGGAGACCCTCGCGCAAATTAACCTGGTGGACGATGTCCGAGCCCTACTAGCCACTGACCCATAGGACCAGTTCTTTAGGATTGTGGAGCCCACCTACCTAGAACTCACTCTCGAGTTCTGCTCCACATTTCACATCTAGACCGTCATGAACAGATTCGATGATCCCAGAACAGCCCAATTCCGATTAGGAGGTCTTGTGCGACAACTAAGTGTCCCAGAGTTTGGCACAACTCTCAGTCTCTATACCGACCAGTTCATGGCAGAAGAAGACTTCCCCACCCTCTCTCGTCGCATCCACATCCGGCCCCTCAACTGCTGGAACGAGATCGCCCTAGGACGGCAAGTTTATATCCCTAATGTCAGCAAGGCGACCGTCCTCCCTCCTTCTCTCAGGTATATTCACGCCCTCCTTACTCACACCTTAACAGGTAGATGGGAGAGTACAGGCATCGTCAACACTTACGACGTCTATTTCCTCTGGTGCATGGCCAATGGCCACCCCATCGACCTCGCTTACTTCATAGCGTTGGCCATGCAGCACCAGACTGAGAGGCACCGGAGATGCGTCATTTCCATGGGCCCGTACATCACGAGACTAGGCCGTTACTTTGGCCTATTCAACACCATAGCCCAGACATCCTCGTACACCCTACTTGGCAGATGTCCTCCCAAGGCATCCAGAGCATACTCTCCATGAGGATGGTAGAGCGACAGCCAGGTGGCGGCCACTTTCACTTCCGTCTTGTCCAGGAATGCGAGGACTCAGAGGACGTTGCTGATGATGTCCCACCGCCACCGCCAGCAGAGGATGAGCCTGCCGAGCCACCATGCCCCAAACGAACCACTCAGATGACAGCCTCACGTGTCGACATATCCGAGCGCCTGGATCGATTTGAGCAATAATGTTTTCAGTGCTTCGATTACATCGACGCCACTCTCACGCAGATATGTCGGCACCTGAACATCACACCACCGCCATGTGATCCATCCGAGGACTAGTTCCTCTTCTTTTTATGTTCTTTTTATTTCTACTTTTATTTTTCTTTATTTTCTTTTTCTTACTTTTCAGACTCACCCACTAATATTTAGTTTTCTTTTTTTTTTCTCTTATTTTTTATTCTAACTTTGTTTTTCTTTCCAGTATAGTTTATTCCATTTCCTTTTTACATTTTAGTATTTTATTTTACTTACTTATTTTATTTTACGGTTAATCCCACGGAAGTAAAATCCATTGACTCAAAACTCCCCAGGACTACTAAATCCATTCGCAGTTTCAAAGGAGCCTCACAGCTCAAATCTCTACGAAAATGGGAACACAGTGCCACACCTACCGGCTCTTCCTATCTCACAATTCATCCTAAATTTAGGGAGTTTTCAATTCTCTCCCATTCTTTTGATATTATGTTTTTTTTGTTAGATATATATCTTTGTACATTGAGGGCAATGTACATCTTAAGTGTGGGGGGGAACATACTTTAATTCAGTATACCTTTCATGAAAACCCTTGAATTTGTACTTCATGCATTGTTCTCTGCATTTTCCTCAGTTTCCTATTAGGAATTAATTCTGATTGATTTATGATTTTTATTGATATGTTGAGAATCAATAAATAGGCAATTGTACTATGATTATTCAAACTTTAAAAACATTAGGGAATCAATCATGATAAGTTGAAATTTTTGAGAACCCCATTTTTGCATAAGTTATCCTCCCTAATTTTAAGTATTATCTTGAGATTTGAAATTCACAAGATTAACATCAAAAGCTGTAATTTTTGTGAGACTTTTGAACCTTTTGAGCATACATTCTTTCGTGCTTACTGTTATTATTGCTTTGAGTGAGTCAACACTGAATTGTTGTTCTAGAACTTGCTTTGATTATACATGTCAAGACCACATCATTGATTTGATATACCGAGATGATAAAGGCACCTAGGACTTAACCCATTCACTCCATAAAAGCCTACCTCCATAATCTAACCCCTAGTAAACCCCATTGAGCCTAACAACCTTTTCCTTGATTTCCCCTCTAATTATCAACCAATAACCCATTTTTGTTGAATTTTCCATTCAATTACTTTTGATCCTTATTTTTGTCGAGATTTGAGTTGAATTTATTATCTAAGCTTTATTCTCTTTTCTAGTATGTAAATCTTTACACAATTCATTGTACTACTTGAATTGTTCTTAAAAAAAACATGTGTATATACAGTCAAATTTAGCTGTAATGTACAAATTGTTCAAATTAAGTTTTTGCATATTTCTCTCTTAAAGCTACCAAATTGATGCTATTAAGCTTTGAAATTATGTTCCAGTAATAGAGATTTTTCTAGTTAAGATAATTTTCAGTTCAATCTTATTTCTAACCTTCTTTTTGCAGCCTATGACAACACCCCTAACCAAGCCCCATTACAACCATAAAAAGACATTTTTGATCGATGTATCATATCAAACTATAGTGGTGAAGATTTGATTTTCTTGCAAGCTTATGGTAATAACTTTCCAGGTTGACTAGAGAGTGCTTAAATTTTGAACCCTAAACACTTTGAGTGGATAGAGTGAACCTTTAGTGAGGATGTCAACTCCTGTTAATTAAGATAGAGAGATAACTACTTAGAAAGAAGGAAGAAACTTATGTTTTCAATGACAAAATTCTCAACTTAAATTGATTGAATCTTTAATGTTCATCTGATTGAATTTTTCATTGTATGATTACCTGTGGATTAGTTTGAAACATTATTGATAGAGGTTATAGGTTGAGAAGAATGATTCTTATTAGGGATTGAGATTTTGCTTGAAGACAAGAAAAGGCTTAAGTGTGGGGGTATTTGATAAACATTAAATTATACATATTTTTACCTCATATTTTGCCTATATTTTGGATGAATTATTAATGATTTAGCGAGAATTGGTGCTCTTAACCTCTCTTTTTCATATCTTATACTCAGAAGAGCATGGGGAAGAGAAAAGAACCAAAAATGGACCAAAAAATGAGGAAAATGGGCCAAAAATAGCTTAACGCATGGCCCAAGGATTTACCGCACGGCAGTGGCACATGGCCGTGTAACATAAAGATCACACGGTCCATTTCCGACAAGCACGGCCAAGCCACACGGTCGTGCCCCATAAACAGAATATCACATGGCCTCTGTCGAAGTCTCACGAGCATGGCACACGGGCGTGTTCTAGTCATGAAGAAGGGGAGTTTCACTCAAATTGGGGTGCTTAGAGGCTAAGAAAGGCTCTCCACAAGCTCTCTATATAAAGACCTCATGAGGCAGAGGCAAAAGGACGTCTAGAGATATATTTTTCTTCTCGTTTTTCTACCACACGGAGGGGAGAAGCAAGGGATTACTCCAAAGGAGAAGCCGATTAATTCATCTCCGAAGCCGGAATTCTGCAGTAACATAGAGGATCTCCCTAAATTCCTGCAGGGGTTTTTGGTTTCTTTTATGTCTTGCTATTTTATATCTTCTGAGATGTTTTCCTTTTTTATTATGAACTAAACCTCTCAAATACTTGAGGGGGATGAAACCTAAGACAGATCTTGTTAATTATTCTTGATTCATTTGATAAATACTTGAATTGTTCTTAATTATGTGTTCTTCATTCTTGATTTGATAATCCTAGGTATTATTTCAAGAATTAGATGTGCTTAGAGCAGAGGAGCAAAAGTCCCTGTGATAAGAGTAGATCTACCATAATTAAGCAGAGTTGCATGCAACCCTAGACATAGGGCGACATAAGTCTGCCAGATTAGGGTCAAACCTAATATGGGGAGCCATAGATCAAATTAATGCAACCTAGGGAGTTAATTAATAAGGGAATTTGAATTAACAACTTAGGCCTAGTTGCTCTTCACCTCGATGGAGGGTTTAGCATAAATTAGGGATCTTTATGGATCAAGTCAAGTAAAGAAATCATATAGTTCAAGAAAATAATAACAAGTGAAGTCTAGGTGAATTCTCCCTTGAGTATTGTCCATATTAATTAGCTTTTCCCAAAAAGTTTTCCCAATTTACTTTTACGCTTTCTTAGTTAGATTTAGAATTAGTTTAAACAACCCTATTTTATTTCTTAGGCTAGATAATAGAAAAGAAGTAAGTACTAGTACTTTTGGTTCCCTTGGGTGCGCTTGCCTCAACGTTGTGATATTAGTTAGTTTTGGTGAAATCAAGTCTTTATAAATTTTATTACTTCATATCAGGCGATATCAGTCCACGCATTCTTACATTTCCATGAAATTAGTGAATGATATGAAATTGCCTATAGAGTCAACTGAATTTGTGATTAAGGTGTCAAACCCTCTAGGTAAGAGTTTGTTAATTGACAAAATTTGCAAGAATTATCCCTTAGTGATCTACGGTCACTATTTCCTAGCCGATCTGATGCTATCACCATTTGATGAGTTTGATGCTATTTTGGGCATGGATTGGTTATTAATGCATGATGCTAAAGTGAATTGTAGACAAAAGGTTATCGAATTAAAGTGTAAAAATGGCGAAAGTCTTCAGGTTGAAACAGATGTGTTCAAGGGTTCCCTGCTTTGACTTCGTTTATGACTGCTTAGAAATGTTTGAGAAAGGGGTACAAAGCATATTTGGCTTATGTATTGAATATGAAAGAGTATGAACTGAAAGTGGAATTGGTGCCAGTGGTTTGTGAGTTCCCGGATGTATTTCCTGAGGAATTGCCTGGTATACCTCCTGCTAGAGAGATAGAGTTCACCATCGACTTATTGCCGGGGACTACCCCGATATCGATACTCCTGTATAGAATGGCTCCAATAGAGCTAAGGGAATTGAAAGTACAGTTGTAGGAGTTTGACGGACAAAGGATTTGCGAGACTTAGTTTCTCTCTCTGGGGTGTCCCTGTGTTATTCGTAAAGAAAAAGGATGGATCGATGAGACTTTTTATCGACTATAGACAACTCAACAAAGTGACAATAAAGAACAATAATCCCTTGCCAAGGATCAATGACTTATTTGATCAGCTGAAGGGAGCTACAATGTTCTCCAAAATAGAGTTGAGATCTAAATACTACCAGTTAAGGGTGAAAGAGTCTGATGTGCCGAAAACTGCTTTTAGCACAAGGTACAGACACTATGAGTTTCTCGTAATGCCTTTCGGCTTGACTAACGCTCCAGTGGTGTTCATGGACTTAATGAATCAGATTTTTAGAATGTACTTGGATAAGTTTGTAGTAGTCTTCATTGATGATATCTTGATCTATTCTTGTGATGAGATTGAACATGCCGGGCATCTGAGAACAGTTTTACAAATTTTGTGAGACAAACAATTGTATGCAAAATTTAGTAAAAGTGAAATTTGGCTCAGTGAAGTTGGATTTTTAGGCCACATTGTTTCAAGAGATGGCATTCGAGTTAATCTGAGTAAGATCTCAGTGATAGTGGATTGGAGGTCACCGAAAAATGTCCATGGATGTGTATGCTTATGCGTGGTTCATAAAATGAAGTGTATGGATGTTGAAATGTGGTTGTTTGGATGTGTTTGCGTGTTACATTATGTAATGGCAAAATTGGTTTGTGTTGGTGGAAAGTGGCTTGGAAAATAGCCTATAATTATCCATACGGGTAGACACACGTGCGTGTGTCATGCACGGCCAGCCCACGGGTGTGTTGATAGGTCGTGTGTCCCCTGCACCTGAAATTATGGGAATTAAATGTTTTGTAGCAAACACACGGGTTGTTGAGATGGTTGTGTGTCCTGACCGTGTGATAGATACAACTTAGCCAGGGGTGTGTGGCTTGGTCGTGTGACGAAGATTTTGCGATGATGTCGTAAATAGAATGCCTCAGTTTTTCACACAGGGTGAGGACACGGGTGTGTTGAAGTCATGTGAAGGACACGAGCCAGAGACAAGGGCATGTGCTCGACCGTGTGAAAACCCCTGTAGGTTCGAAATGAAAATTAATTCTACACGAGCTAGGGACATGGGCGTGTGCGACCACACGACCTACCCACACATGTGTGTCCCTGTCCCACATGGGCGTGTGCCCTGTTTTAAGTAGAATTGTTTATAAGTGATTGAAAAGTTCCAGTTTGGTTCCGGATCGTACCCAATGAGTCTCTTGGGCCTCGTAAGCCCATAATAATAATGTTTTGAATAAGATTGAAAAAGTTTTAAATTTTCGTGGAATTTGTGAGTCGGGATTGAGTGGTCGTGTGTTCGTAAGTCTTGTAATGCCTCGTACCCAGTCCCGGTATCAGATTTGGGTGAGGGGTGTTACACTTAGTGTAACACCCAATTATCCTTATTGACCCGAAATTTAAGAATAGTTAGGATTAAATTGAAAGGATTAGTAGATTTTTAGACTCCACCAGAGAGTCAAAAATTTTAGTGGCTAAATTGCGATTAGTTGGATCTCAATTCTAGTTTGGTTATGATGCAATTGGCTAGTTCTATAGTGGGAGACAAATTCATTAAGGATGGAGGGTTGAGATGGTCAGTGAAGACCATGCCTAATGAGTATATATATAGGTGTGTGTGGAAACAACTTTCTCAATTCTGTTTACAAATATTATTTTTTTTCATAGCATCATCTTCTTCGATTGCTTTGAAGAAGAAAAAGGATGTAGCTGAAGGAAGCTCTGCATATTGCAACAGTAGTGAGAATTGAAGTTTTATAGTGGAGAAATTTTGGAATTGATAAGCTTCTTTACCTCTCTGTAATTGTGGATTGAAGAAAGGGGTGAAGTAGTAACTCTTAAAAGCTCCTACATAATTATGGATTTTGGGTTTTTAGGGGTTGAACACCTTTAGTTTAACTAATAAATGGTTGTCATGCTTAGCTATCAGGAGGAAGAAGGCTTTGGCATTTGGACAAAGCTAAGCTAGCAAGGATAGGGAAGCAATGTAAGTTTCTGTATACCTCTTTTTGGGTGAACTAAGATGTTGTGCTTCTAGACCAAAATACCTTCTTGCCTGTTATGTAGTGTGCCTAGAAATTTGATTGTGAATTTGTAAGAATGATCATTGTTTGTATATGGATTCTTTTCAATGCTTGAATGTGTGGCATACTGTGTGTGGATAGATAGTGTCTTAAAGTGTGTTGAAATGCATGATTTCCACGTTTATAATGGCAGAGTATTGAGGGGAAATTATTGACAACTTAGAAAAAGTTAGGAATTGGGAAATGAGATTTTTGTTTATCACCATATGGTGTTGTTGGGTGCAAACTGTGATGTGCAAAGTTTCAGGGCTTTGAGAAGGAGACATTGTGGTGTTCGAGCATCAATGTTAGAAATGGAAAAATGGAGAAATAGATGGATAAATCGAGAAATGGAATTCTGTTAAGATATCGCCATACAGGGTTATTAGGTGCAAACCCTAATGTGTGAAGCTCCAAGCCTTGCAAAAGGGACACTGTAACATCCCGAAATAGGGCTAAACAGAATAGTGGTTGCAAAACTACGAATCCGAGATAGAAAAAATTATTCCGATTAATTTTTATAATTTACCGACTAATTAGATGCCTGTGTTAAAGTATTGATAGAAAATTTTATTAATTACATGTTTAATTTGCCTATTAGGTCTTGTTTGAAAAAGTTAATAAATATGAGTCCTAGATAGGAAATGATTAAATTGAAGAGCATAATTGAAGCAAAGGTCCTTAAATGGTAGTTAGACCATTAGGTTTTCATGGACAAAAATGGACATACATAGATAAAAAATAACTAAAGTTTTAAGGAAAGGCATTTTAGTCATTTGGTAATTAAAAGATTAAAAAGAGAAAAAGATGGAAAAATGTTGTCCATCTTCTCCATAAGACCGAAACTACAAGGTGTCTCTATAGCTAGGGTTTCTTCAACTTCTCAAGCTCATGCTAAGTGCACTCAAGCCCCCTTTTTAATGCTTTTTACATTTTTGGAGTCCCGATAACTTGATTTAGCTTATTCTAAGAATAATTTAACCTAGGGTTCATATTTGGATAAATACCCATAGGTGAAATGTGTCTATTTTGATGTTTTATGGTAGAATATGAAGCTTGAGATTATGTTAAACAACTTGTGCTAAGCGATTTTAACTGAAAACGAGTAAGACGGCATAATTGGTAAAAATACCTAATGTTCATAAGTACATGTTAGAGTGAGAATTTGATGGCCATAGTAGAAAAAAATAATTAGCATGTCCTAAAACATAAGAATTACGAATAAAGTTTAATTTTCGAGTTTTGGGGCAAAAGTGTAAATATACAAAAGTTTAGGGACAAAATTATAATTTTACAAAAGTTAGAGTCAAGGACTGTTTTGATAAATGCGAGTATTAAATAAGCTAAAATTTGCTATTATAGATCAAGAAGAATGAAATTTGGAGTTAGACCTGGGAAAGAAAAAGGTTGAGGACTAGATCAAAATATTTGATCGTATTTTGTATCGAGGTAAGTTTGCGATAAATAAATGCAATGTTTTATTATTTATAATTAATGATGTTATTTTTCAGCATCTATATGTTTATTTTGTTAATTTACTCCTTGATGATTCAAGCAAGAATTGACGAAGAAATGATACTTAAAAGTCCCAGTTGAACCTTAGGAATGTGTAGGATACAAATGTCATGACATTAGGGTTTAAGGATACCAAGTAAGACCATGCCAAGGCATGGCATTGGTAAGTTTTACAAGGCAAGGAAATCATGTAACACCATGTCAAGACAGGGTATTGATAAGCTACTAAAAGCAAAGATCCCATGTTAGACCATGCCAAGGCATGGCAATGGTGAGTTCATAAGGCAAGGATACCACGTAAGACCATGTCAAGACATGGAAATGGTAAGTTTAAAAAGGAAAGGTACCCATGTATCCTTAGTATTCCAAGTGGTTCAACAGGAAATTGAAAGAGTATACTCAAGGAAAGGTAAGATAAGTTCATGTTCAAAAGGTTCAGGTAAAAATTCAAGCCTTATGCATATTGAGTTTAAAGGTTATAGTGGTTTTGATAAGATAAGAATAAGATAATTCATTTAAAATGTTGTTATTTATTTACATGCAAACTTACTAAGCTTTATGCTTACTCCCCTTCTTTTCTCTCTTTTTATAGTATTACCAAGCCAACTCGGGGATCTTAAGGACGTCAAAGATCGTTTCACACTATCAAAGGGCTATCTTGGTATTTTGTGATTCGAAATGTTTTAAGTTATGGCATGTATAGGGAGTTGGCCATTTTGTGTATGTCCTTATGATATGACTAAAGAATGACACGTGAATGCTTGATAATGATTAGCTATTGGAATGGCTAATTAAGAACATGTGTTGATGTTATGTAAGCCTAAATGAGGTTTAATGCAAAGATATTATGAAAGAGTAAAAGTTGGTTATGAAATAGTTTTGGGATAGCAGCAGTGATGTGAATTTGAAAAATCACTAAAAATTGTAGGAATGGAATGAAATGGTAAATGAGATATATGATTAAAGATTATCGAGTCTATTTTCATAGGAGAGAAATAGAGCAAGCAAAGCAAGTGTTTATTCTAAGATATTTAGATTCTTGTGAGACTGGTTTAGGGTGACTTTGTGATCCCCTATTCTGAATTTAGAATTTCACTAAAATTTGTAAAAAAATAATTATGAGTCATAATTTATATGTCTAGATTCCTTAGTGAGTATACTTTCATTCGAAACAAACAGAAATGTTATCCGAATTCTGTATAATGAGATAATTGATTTTAAGTGGAGAGATGTCAGGTCTGTTGGACTATGAAACAGGAGAAATTTTAATGAATAAATTGTATTAATTGGCCAAACCAAAAATTCTTGAAATATTATGGTAAGAAGGTATATGAGTCTAGTTTCAGGAAAAATTGACAGATTTAGATTTTGAGTTTTGTAACTCGAGTATAATTAATTTAGTGATTATTATGCAGGTGGACAGTTTTATTATGAATACTGAAATAAATTGTTTTGATTTGTGTATGCAATCGAAAAATTTTTAATGTTCTTGGTTTGGTCCTGAACCGTTTCAATTGCATGTTTTAGGGCCTCAAGAGCCCTTTTTAGGGATATATTGAATGAATATGAGTGAATTAATTTTAAAAGTAAATTTTTATGCCCCAAACTAGTAAGATAAGTCTAGTAACGCCTCGTGCTCGACTCCGGCGACGGTCTCGGTAAGGGGTGTTACATTTATTGGTATTAGAGCGTGAGTTTAGTCGGTTCGCAGAATATTTAGTATGAGTAGAGTCTAGTTATACATGCCACACTTATATTTTGATAGTGTGACGACTCCTGACGATTTTAAAATGTTTTTCTTTTATAGTTATGGATCCTAAACGAGCTGGTGTAGATGATATGGAGAGTAATGCACCCGCGCCCGCTCCCGCAGAAGGGACAGTGTCACCAGATAGTAGTGAAAGGGCCGTTATAGTTAGTCAGGGAGGAGGGGCTAGAGAAGCCTTCTTCCAAGCTATTAATGAATAGTTTGTCGAGTTTGTTCGTACGAATCCGGCCGTTAGACCTCCACCCCCTCATAATCCTCAGACTACCCATGTAGCTTCCCAATCATAGATACAATCAGAAGAGAGAAGCCACCAGTTGATAAAATTAGAAAATAAAGGGTCGATGAGTTTCGGTCCACTAAAGATGACGATACAGAGAAAGCTGAATTTTGGCTCGAGAATACTATCAGGGTCTTTGACGAGTTATCCTGCACACCTGAAGAGTACATAAAGTGTGTTGTATCACTTTTATGAGATTCAGCTTACCATTGGTGGATGACACTTGTATCAGTAGTACCGAAAGAACGGGTTACCTGGAATTTGTTTTAGGAGGAGTTCCATAAGAAATACATTAGTCAGAGGTTCATTGACCAGAAAAGAAAAGAACCTTGAACTAAAGCATGGTAAGATGACAGTGACTAAATATGAACGTGAACTTTTCAGACTCAGCAATTATGCTCGAGAGTGTGTGTTAACCGAAGCTATTATGTGCAAGAGATTTGAAGATGGGCTCAATGATGATATTAGACTGTCAATCGGCGTTCTAGAAATAAAAGAGTTTGTCATTTTAGTTGAAAGAGCTTGTAAGGCAGAGGAGTTGTTGAAAGGAAAGGGTGAAGCTGAAATTGAGATGCAAGACACGAAGAAAAGACAAATGAGCAAGTCATTTCAGTCTACATCCAAGAGGCCTAGAGAGTTCTCTACGTGATCTAATTTTTTAGTAGGGTGTTCTAGCCGAAACAGAGGTAGAAGATTTATGGGTCAGAAAGCTCAGACCACTTCAATTGCGAGTGTTGGCAGTATTCAGCCTGATAGACCCGAGTGTCCTCAATGTGGTTGACGTCATCCAAGTCAATGTCGAGCAACTGAGACTGGTTGTTTCTGATGTGGTGCACCAGATCTGTAACACCCCAAACCCAGCCTAGACATTATGGCCGAATCTGGTGGGTCACATGGCAACTGTCTTCGAATACAGTTTAATCGATTTAAGAGAAGTTAGTTTCTATGTAAAATGAATTTATTCGGCTTTAGATACCTTGTTCAGGTTTAGGTTAAACTATTACTAAAACTTCGAAAACGTGTTGACAATAAAATAGGTTACCAAAATAGATTGGGTTTAGAACTGAAAGTTGTTTTTAATGAAAACATTTGTTAACAATTTTAGAGGCCCGATTCAATTAATTAACCAATTAATATCTATATCACTTCTTAAATAGATAAATAACCAAAATAAAAGCTAAAATACGTAATGGCCTTATTACAAAATGAAAACCCAATATAAATAATAGAAGTAATAAATGTCAACTAGTGCAGAAACTAAGCAGAAAAGCATGTGGCCACCTCGAGTCTGTCACGGCTCCAAATCAGCTAAGTCTGGGGGTTACCTGCACATTTTAAAATTTAAAAGGGTGAGTTTGTGACAACTCAGTGTGCAACCTCCCGTCAGAACAGAATGGGCTGGAGCCCTAAAATAGATACAGATCGGGCCTAAGCCCATAACAGATACAGAACAGACAGTATGTAGAACCCAACCCAATCCAACCTGTACACCTCCGTACCAGCCCATCACAACTGTGGGAAATAACTCAACCCATCCAGCCCATCACAATAGTATGCAGCCATGCTGCCAATATTAGAATTTGTGGCAGTGCCACCAGAAACAGATTACATGGCAAAGCCACTTCTCAGAATCAGTATTTATGTCAAAAGTGTTCATGGGACCAAAAATACCTATTTGGCCCGTGTGGGCCCACACACTCGTGTGGTCCATTAAGTCCATTTTCACGTCCAGAATTACAGATTTTACTATCTAATTGTACTAACAACCACTTACTAAGTGGTTTACTTATAAAGGCCCGTAGGCCCATTGGGCCCATTTTGGCCCATCGAGACCCTAAATGATTTAACTGTACAAAGATGCACATATCGGTCTCCTCAACCCCAAACCCCTCGTTTTCGGGTTCAGATCTGGCCACAAGTGTTCGCAAGCTAATGGGGCCTCAAAATTCTGACATTTCAGCATTTCGACTTTTCGGCTTTCCCCGATCTATACTTGAGAGGGTGTAGTTGCACACCTGATTACGAACTAAGTCGAGTGATCCCACGGTTAATCAACCTATAACAGTCCAACCACATCATTAAACTATAATCCAATTGAAATCAACATCACCTTATTCCAAACATATTTGACCATTATTAACCAAACCACCCTTTACTTACCTTTGCCGCAAGCTAGCCAACAGATCCAGACTGCTTCCCTTTATCCAACAACTAACCACCCTTCACGAGATCTATCTCCACGAATAGCTGAAAACATAATCTATCACAAGAGAAGGGATTTAAATCAGCCTACTAGAAAGGCCCAAAGCTGAATAGCACAAGAGAGATAGGGGTTTCGGCTTTTCATAAATTGCCTAAAAGAAAAGAAAACAAGAATATAATACTTACCCTAAGAATCCGCTTGATTAAATTGAATCACAGAAGTCGCCTTACACTAGTCCAAGTCCCAATCTCTTATGGATCTACTCAAAATCCAAAGATGGAGAAGGGATCTAAGGTATTCGACCAAAGGGAAAATATTTGCAAAATAGAAAACAAGGTTCGGCTACTTGAAAGTGCAAGAGAGGGAAGGATAGAGGAAGGGGTGGAAAGAGAAATAGAGGCAAGAAGAAGAGGTTCAGTTTGAGAAGAAGAAGAAATGGAGAGGTTCGGTTCTTGCACCAATCGGCTAAGAGAGGTTGAGAGCCTAGGATTTTTGGCTTTTTAACAAAAAGAAATGGAGAAGGGAAAAAAAGAAAAAGAACAAAAGGCACGTTTCAAACTTACCTATTCGGCACTAAAAGAATGACCAAAAATGCAAATCCCGAATCCCCAAAAGAAGAAATCGGCACCTACCTATCAAACTGTCAAAATTTAAAAAACTAAAATCCCAAAGTGTGAAAAAGAAATTTGGCACACTCCCTTACCCTTTTTGCCAAAAATGCACTGCCGAGCTTTCCTAAGTTCGGCCAACTCTATCTCCAACCATGAAATCCCTAACTTTTCTCCTTGATAATCTCCCTTATCACTCCCCTTATCAATCCCCTGAGCAACTCAAACTCCTTCCCTTAGTATTCAACTCCAACTCCAAATCTTACCTTGTCCATGTAGCAAAATTAAAGGATCCTACCATCAAGGGGATTCGACCCTGGGCTCCTTCACAAGCTACAACACGCCACCCCCTTGTATTTTAAGTGGCGTCACCTTGCCACTTTACCACAAGCTTTCTTGTGCCATAAATCCACAACATTAATTTAAAAGCTCACTCTGCCAAATTCATTCTCACATAAGGAAAAAATTAAAATTATGCCAGGCTTTAGACTTAACCTTAGGCCTTCTAAAGGTCCTCTAAACACACCCATAACATTAACTCAAAACCTCCAAACATGCAAACATAATTTCATGCCCAAAAACTGAATCCCTTGAAACTTAGGGCATTACAATTCTACCCCCTTAAAGAAATTTCTACCTCAAAATTTACCTGGTCTGAAAAGGTGAGGGTATTGTTATTGCATCACCTCCTCAGGCTCCCACGTGGCTTCTTCTGCACCGTGATTACGCTTGAGTACCTTAACCAACAGAACAGACTTCATCCTTAATACTTTCACATCACGATCCAGAATTTGCACTGGCTCTTCATCAAAAGTTAGATCAGACCTAACCTCGATTTCCTCAACTGGTACTATATGAGAGGGATCCGAATGATACCACCTTAACATGGAAACATGAAAGACGTCATGGATTTAGTTCAACTCTGACAGTAATTCAAGCTGATAAGCTACCAGACCCACCCATTTAAGAACTCGATAGGGCCCGATAAATCGCGGACTTAAGTTGCCCTTGTTTCCAAACCTTAAGATTTTCTTCCAAGGTGAGACATTCAAGAAAACCAAATCCCCCACAGCGAACTCAATATCCTAACGCTTTAGGTCGACATAAGACCTCTGCTTGTCAGGTGCCTTCTTTAATCCATCCTTAATCAGCTTAACCTTATCCTCTATATCTGTAACCAACTCTGGTCCCAACACTTGACGCTCACTTAGCTCAGTCCAATAGGTAGGCGTACGACACCTCCGATCATACAGCGCCTCATATGGTGCCATTTGGATTCTTGCCTAGTAACTGTTGTTATACGCAAATTCTACTAACGCCAAATAATCTTTCCAACTACCCCGAAAATCAATAATGCAACCCTTTAGCATATCTTTCAACACCTGAATCACCCTTTCCTACTATCCATCTGTCTGAGGGTGAAAAGTAGTGTCGAAGTCCAAATGCGTACCCAATGCCTTGTGCAACTTCTTCCAACACTGAGATGTAAAACTTGGGTCTCTGTCTGAAATGATCGATACTGGCACACCATGAAGACGTACTATCTATGACAGCCTAAAATAGGGCCTAATCGGAATAGTGGTTTTGTAACTACAAATTCAAAGTATAAAATTTTGAATTGTGCAAATTTCTGATAATGTCTGATAAATAAACTATTGTTGTGAAAATATGGTTTGAAAATTTTATCGATAAAGTGCTTAATTTTATTTTTGGGACTAAATTGCATTAATTGCAAAATGTGAGTTGTAATGTGTAAGTACCTATTTGAAATGGGGGTTTGAACTAGAGGTCTTTAAATGGCAAATAGACCAATGATTAATAGCATGGACATACATGGGCATTTCTAGAAATTTTTGTGTGTAATAGCCATAAGGGCATTTTTGTCCATTTAGCTAAAAGACTAATAAAAAGGATGAGAAAAAGATGAAAAGTGTTCATCTTCTTGCTCCAATAGCTGCCGAAATTTCTCCTCTCCATAGCTAAAGGACTCTTTGATTTTTCAAGCAAATTGTAAGTGCATTTTAGCCCCGTTTTCGATTATTTTCATATTTTTGAGTTTCTCTAAGCTTGAATTCCATGATTTTACCATTTATTTGAAGAGAAATTGAGTTTCAAAGATCTACCCATTCTTGAGAAATTTGTGATTTGATGAGAAATGGTAGAAAATGGATTCTTGAAGTGTTATTTACGAGTTTTTCTAAATAGTTTTCGGTAAAAATGTCCCTAAGGGACTAAAATGAGAAAAATGGAAATTTACTCATAAGTATAAGAAAATATGTGATTCTTAAATTGTTGTTATGAAAAAGATTTAGTTAAGTATAAATGGTTCAGAAAATAGAGTGAAATTAAATTTATGAGACTAGGGGCAAAATGGACATTTCGCCCAAAAGCACTAATTGTGAATGAATTTGAGTAAGAAATTGATAAAATGTGTTAAATGTGTTTATTTAGATCAAGAAAGAAGAGAAAACGATCGAGATCGTGAAAAAAGAAAAGGTAGTCGACTAATTCGAGATTTAGTCGTTTTGTTATCAAGGTAAGTCATGAGTAAATTATAGCACATTTGCATCATTGTTAATCATTTGATGATTTCTAAGTGAAAATATGTGAATATGAATTATGAATTATGAAATTGTATGATTGTGAACGTTTTGATAAATCCCATTTGAACTGTAAGAATGACTCTGGATATGTGTGACATGTCACTTGAAGGTTTCTGATTCTGTCTGATTTCGTATCCCGGGCGCTGGGTGTACTTGTATGTGTTGCAGTCACCTGTCAGCTTATGTGAGCAGGCCCGTGGATTACGTCTGTATTTCTGTGATCTGAAGTAGCTTCGGCTATATATTCTAGTGGTTTCGACTACATATTTTGATGGCTTTTGCCATATTTCTGTATTGGCTTCGGCCACATATATGTGAGGCACTTCGGTGCTAACCTCTGTATATTCGTTTCTGTTCTGAATGTTCAACGGGGATTAACTCGGTTATGTGAAGCAACTGTCCAGGTTAAGCAAGTGAAAATGAATTGAACATGATATGTGTGTGAATGTCTATATTTGGACCTTTCGGTAAGAATGTGCATGAGTAAGTGTATGAATGTTGCATTTATGCTGTGTGGAAATAAGATGCGTTAGCTAATTATTATGTGTTTTGCTATTGATTTACCTATGACTTACTAAGCTACTTGTAGCTTATTCCTCTTCTTTTTCCCTTCCTTTTAGATTATCGAGCATTGAGCATATCGGGATTGGTGATTAAAGGAAGCTTGTCTCACACTATCAAGCTACCTTGGTGTATGTATGCATGATTTTGATATTTTGATCTTGGCATGTATAGATGGCTAGTCACTGTATAAGATTTGTTTGTAAGTCAAATAGTATAGGTTTATATGTGATACTCATTTTGTAAACGGTATTATAATGTAGTCATTTTGAGAATGTGACATTGGAATTGGTTGAAATGAATGGTATGTATGTGAAATTGTGTTTAAGGGAGGTCAATGATTGGTAAATGGCCTAACACGGCCTGCATAGTAGGGCACACCGGTGTGTGCCTAGACCGTGGGTGACACACGATTTGTCCCCACGGGTGTGTACTCAGATCGTGCCTCTCCTGCACCTTAATTTTTGAATTTAGTGTACTAGACGGGCAGGAGACACGGTCGTGTGTCTCGACCGTATGGGGTACACGGCCCCCAAACGACCGTGTGGGGTGACTATGGCCAATTTGACAATTTCGACCACGATCGTTAGACATGGGCATGTGAAAGCCACACGGCCTTATCACACGGCCGTGCTATGTGTCACACGGGCGTGTGACGTTGTTTCAAAAGTGAAAAATTTTTCGAGATTTCGATGCGATAGGATTCGAATCCTAATCATCTGATATGTTAGTATTGCGATAGTAATCCCTCGATAAGGGTAAAATTATAATGATTTGGTTGTAAACATGAGTCTGTACTCCGTTAAGTTTGGTAACGCTCATTACTCGATTCTAGTGACGGTTTTGGGTAAGGGGTGTTACATTTTTATTAGTATCAGAGCTACAGTTTAACCGATTTTTGGACTAACGTAGCAAGTGCAATAGTCAGTCTATACATGCCATATTCGAAACTTGATAGTGTGACGACTCCTAATGATTTTGAAATGTTTTCTATTATAGTAAATGGATCCCAATCGAGATACTGCTGATGATGCTCAGAGTAATGCGCCTGCTCCCACGCAAGGGACAATGCCTATTGAGAGTAGACCCGAGACTCAAGGTCAGGGAGATGAGGCTCAGGAATCCTTTCTCCATATGATGAGCAATTGGTATACAAAGTTTATTCGGGTGAATCCGAATGCTTAACCTCCTCCGTCCCCTCCTATTTCTCAAGCTGTTCCCATGGCCTCTTCGTGAACAAAAGTGATAAGATTGTCCAAGCCTCGAGTAGATAAGATCAGAAAATATGGGGCTGTAGAATTTTGAGCCAATGTGGATGATGACCCAGAGAAAGCTGAATTCTGGTTAGAGAACACTATGAGAGTGTTAGATGAATTGTCTTGTACCCAGAAGAAAGTCTGAAATGTGCCACTTTATTGTTACGAGATTCTGCTTATCACTAGTGGAAGACTTTGATATCAGTGGTTCCAAAAGAGAAAGTTTCGTGGGATTTCTTTTTGGAAAAATTTCATAAAAAGTACATCAGTCAGCAGTTTATCGATCAGAAGTGGAAAGAATTTTTTGAGTTAAAGCAAGGGCAAATGTCAGTAGCTAAGTATGAAAGAGAGTTTGTTAGATTAAGTAAGTATGCTTAAGAGTTTGTAACTACTGAAGAAATACTATGTAAGAGATTCGAAGATGGACTAAATGAAGATATCTGATTACTTGTGGGAATCTTAGAAATTAAAGAATTAGTAATACCTGTTGAACAAGCCATTAAGGCCGAGGCATTGAGCAAAGAGAAAAGAAAAGTTGAAGGTGAAGCTAGAAATGCAAGAAAGAGATCAATGGGCCGATCCTTTCAGTTGCAGTCCAAGAAATCAAGAGAGATGAGTTCTTGATCAAATGTTTCGGTAAGTTTTTCTCAGAGAGATCGTGGTAAGCAATGCTCCAATCTAAAGGGTCAAACCACTTCCGTAACAAGTGTTGCTAGTGTTAGATCTGATAGATTCAAATGCCAACATTGTGGAAAGAGACATCTGGGCGAATGTTATTTGCATAACCGGGCTTGTTTTAAATGTGGGTCTCAAGATCATTTCATCAAAGATTGTCATAAAAGAGAAAGGTTTGAGAAATCTCAGAATGTGAGACCGAGTAATGTGAGTAGAGGAAGACCACCAAGGAATGTGGTATCTACAAATAGCAGTAAAAGCGAAAAGAAAGATACGACTGCAAGATCTGAAGCAAGAGCTCCAGCTAGAGCGTATGCTATACAGGCTCGTGAGGAAGCCTCTTCACCTGAAGTGATCACTGCTACATTTTCTCTCTATAATAATTCTATTCTTGCTTTAATTGATTCGGGATCAACTCATTCATATATGTGTGTGAAATTAGTGTCTGATAAGAATCTATGTATTAAGTCTACTGAATTCATGGTTAAAGTGTCGAATCCGTTAGGAAATATGTGATAGTAGATAAAATTTGTAAGAACTGTCCTTTGATGATTCGTGGTTACTATTTCCCTATTGATTTAATGTTACTTCCTTTTGATGAATTCGATGTTATTTTGGGAATGGATTGGTTACCCTTGCACGGTGCTAAAATAGATTGTAAACGAAAGATTCTTGAATTGAATTGTGGTAATGGTGAAATGCTTCGAATTGAAGCAGATAAGTCAGATTGTGTTCTGACTATGATCTCTGCAATGTCTGCTTATAAATGTTTGAAAAGTGGTTGTGAGGCATATTTGGCCTATGTGTTAAACACTAAGGTGTCTGAAAAGGAGATTGAATCTGTGCTTATGGTATGTGAATATTTAGATGTATTTCTGGAAGAATTGCCAGGGTTACCTCAGGATAGAGAAATTGAATTTGGCATTGAATTGCTTCCGGGTACTGCTCCGATATCGATCACTCCATATAGAATGGCATCAACTGAATTGAAAGAGTTAAAAGTACAGTTGCAGGAATTGACTGACAAGGGATTTGTGAGACCTAGTTCTTCTCCGTGGGGTGCTCCGGTTTTGTTTGTTAAAAAGAAAGATGGGTCGTTGAGGCTTTGTATTGATTATCGTCAGCTTAACAGAGAACAGTGAAGAATAAGTATCCGTTGCCTAGGATTGATGATTTATTTAATCAGCTTAAGGATACATCAGTGTTTTCTAAAATCGATCTGAGATCCGGGTATTATCAATTGAAGGTTAAGGAGTCTGATGTGCCTAAGACTGCTTTTAGAACCCGGTATGGTCACTATGAGTTTTTGGTAATGCCATTTGGATTGAACAAAGCTCCGGCCATTTTTATGGATTTGATGAATCAGATTTTCAGGCCCTATTTTGGATAAGTTCGTAGTGGTTTTCATCGATGACATTCTGATATATTCTCAAAGTGAGTTTGAGCATGTTGAACACTTGAGAATTATACTTCAGACCTTGAGAGAGAAGAAACTATATGCCAAGTTCAGTAAAAGTGAGTTCTGGCTTAGTGAAGTTAGGTTTCTAAGGCACATTATTTCAGAAAAAGGTATTCGAGTAGATCCGAATAAAATCTTAGCAATTATAGAATGGAAGCCTCCTAAGAATGTGTCTGAAGTTAGGAGTTTTCTGGGCTTAACTGGGTATTATCGTCATTCTGTAAGAGGTTTTTCAATAATAGCTTCTCTGATCACGAGACTGTTACGAAAAGTTAAATTTGTGTGGACTGACAAATGTCAGCAAAGCTTTGAAAGGTTGAAAAAGTATTTAACTGAAGCACCAGTGTTAGTGCAACTTGAGTCGGGGAAAGAATTTGTTGTTTATAGCGATGCGTCTCTAAATGGACTTGGGTGTGTTTTGATGTAAGAAGGAAAAGTAATAGCTTATGCCTCTCGACAATTAAACCCACATGAAAGGAAGTATCCAACTCACGATCTGGAGTTAGCTGCTATAGTTTTTGCCTTGAAGATATGGCGACATTATTTGTATGGTGAAAGGTGTAGAGTGTATATCGATCACAAAAGTTTGAAGTACGTAATGACTCAAAAAGATTTGAATTTGCGACAACGCAGATGGTTGGAACTATTAAAAGACTATGAACTTGTGATTGACTATCATCCGGGTAAAGCAAATGTGGTTGCTAATGCTTTAAGTAGAAAATCTTTGTTCGCTTTGAGAGCTTTGAATACGGATTTGTCGTTGTCTGATGATGGTTCGTTGATAGCTGAGTTAGTGGCTAAGCCATTATTCTTACAAGAAATTTGCGAAGCTCAGAAATTAGACAGTGATTTATTAGCTAAGCGGACTCAGTGTGAAACATATGATAGTTCTGATTTCCGGATAGATGCAAGTGATTGTTTGCTATTTCGTGATAGAGTTTATGTGCCCAGAAATACTGAACTGATTCGAAAGATTTTGCATGAAGCTCATGATAGTCGTTGGCAGTACATCCGGGTAGTGTGAAAATGTATCAAGATCTAAAGAAAGTGTATTGGTGGCCTGGTATAAAACGAGATATTTCTAAATATGTAACAAAATGTTTAGTGTGTCAGAGGGTAAAAGCAGAACATCAGTTACCTTCAGGATTACTCCAACCAATTATGATTCCCGAATGGAAATGGGAAAGAATTTCCATGGATTTTGTTTCCGGATTACCTTTGACGCCGAGAAAGAAAGATTCTGTTTGGGTAATTGTTGACCGATTAACTAAGTCAGCTCATTTCATACCAATGAGGATGAACTTTTCTTCGGAAAAATTAGCAGAGTTATATGTTTCTAAGAGTTAGATTGTATGGTGTGCCTGTATCCATTATTTCTGACAGAGATCCGCGTTTTACTTCGAGGTTCTGGAAGAAGTTACAAGAGGTGTTGGGTACTAAATTAAATTTTAGTACTACCTTTCATCCTCAATCAGACGGGCAATCAGAAAAAGTGATTCAAGTGCTTGAAGATATGTTGAGATGTTGTGTTTTAGAGTTTGAAGGTAGTTGGGATAAATATCTGTCTTTGATTGAATTCGCGTATTACAACAATTATCAATCAAGCATTAAAATGGCACCATACGAAGCTCTGTATGAATGGAAGTGTTGGACTCCATTGTATTGGACTGAACTTTGTGAGAAATATATTCATGGGACGAATTTAGTAAAAGAGACTGAAGATAAAGTAAAGATAATTCGAGACAGTCTGAAAGCTGCATCTGATCGAGAAAAGTCATATGTGGATCTGAAAAGAAAAGAAATTGAGTTTCAAGTAGAAGATAAAGTATTTCTGAAAGTGTCTCCATGGAAGAAAATTTTGAGATAAGGCCGAAAAGGGAAATTAAGTCCGCGCTATATTGGTCCGTATGAAGTAATCGAAAGAATCGGTCCAGTAGCTTGTCGGTTATCTTTACCTCTAGAGTTGGAAAGAATTCATAATGTGTTTCATGTCTCTATGCTTCATCGATATCGGTCAGATCCATCACATGTGATTTCACCTACTAAAATTGAAATTCGATCAGATATGTCATATTATGAAGAACCGATTAAGATTCTGGCACGAGAACTGAAATAGTTAAGAAATAAAAGAATTGCTCTAGTAAAGGTATTGTGGCAACGTCATGGAATGGAAGAGGCAACATGGGAAATGGAAGAGACTATGAGGAATTAGTATCCCCATCTGTTTACTGGTAAGATTTTTAGGACGAAAATCCCTAAGGGGGAGAAATGTGACAGCCCAAAATAGGGCCTAATCGGAATAGTGGTTTCGTAACCACAAATTCGAAGTATAAAATTTTGAATTATGCAAAATTCTGATAATGACTGATAAATAAACTGTTGTTAAGAAAATATGGTTTGAAAATTTTATCGATAAAGTGCTTAATTTTATTTTTGGGACTAAATTGCATTAATTGCAAAATGTGAGTTATAATGTGTAAGTACCTATTTGAAATGGGGGTTTGAACTAGAGGTCTTTAAATGGCAAATAGACCAATCATTAATAGCATGGACATATATGGGCATTTCTAGAAATTTTTGTATGTAATGGGCATAAGGGCATTTTTCTCCATTTAGCTAAAAGACTAATAAAAAGGATGAGAAAAAGATAAAAAGTGTTCATCTTCTTCCTCTAATAGCTGCCAAAATTTCTCCTATCCATAGCTAAGGGACTCTTTGATTTTTCAAGCAAATTGTAAGTGCATTTTAGCCCCGTTTTCAATTATTTTCGTATTTTTGAGTTTCTCTAAGCTTGACTTTCATGATTTTACCATTTATTTGAAGAGAAATTGAGTTTCAAAAATCTACCCATTCTTGAGAAATTTGTGATTTGATGAGAAATGGTAGAAAATGGATTCTTGAAGTGTTATTTACGAGTTTTTCTAAGTAGTTTTCGGTAAAAACGTCCCTAAGGGACTAAAATGAGAAAAATGGAAATTTACTCATAAGTATAAGAAAATATGTGATTCTTAGATTGTTCTTATGAAAAAGATTTAGTTAATATAAATGGTTAAGAAAATAGAGTGAAATTAAATTTACGAGACTAGGGGCAAAATGGTCATTTCGCCCAAAAGCCCGAATTGTGAACGAATTTGAGTAAGAAATTGATAAAATGTGTTAAATGTGTTTATTTAGATCAAAAAAGAAGAGAAAGTGATCGAGATCGCAGAAAAGAAAAGGTAGTCGACTAATTCGAGATTTAGTCATTTTGTTATCGAGGTAAGTCATGAGTAAATTATAGCACATGTGCATCATTGTTAATTATTGATGATTTCTAAGTGAAAATATGTGAATATGAATTACGAATTATGAAATTGTATGATTGTGAATGTTTTGATAAATCCCGTTTGAACTGTAAGAATGACTCCGGATATGTGTGACATGTCACTTGAGGGTTTTTGATTCTGTCTGATTCCGTATCCCGGGTGCTAGGTGTACTTGCATGTGTTGCAGTCACCTGTCAGCTTATGTGAGCAGGCCCGTGGATTATGTCTGTATTTCTGTGATCTGAAGTAGCTTTGGCTACATATTCTGGTTGCTTCGGTTACATATTCTGATGGCTTTTGCCATATTTCTACATTGGCTTCGGCCATATATCTGTAAGGCACTTCGGTGCTAACCTCTATATATCAGTTTCTGTTCTGAATGTTCAACGGGAATTAACTCGGTTATGTGAAGCAATTGTGTAGGTTAAGCAATTGAAAATGATTTGAACATGATATGTGTGTGAATGTCTATATTTAGACCTTTCGGTAAGAATGTGCATGAGTAAGTGTAAGAATGTTGCATTTATGCTATGTGGAAATAAGATGCCTTAGCTAATTATTGTGTATTTTGCTATTCATTTACCTATGACTTACTAAGATACTTGTAGCATATTCCTCTTCTTTTCCCCTTCCTTTTAGATTATCGAGCAGTGAGCATATCGGGATTGGTGATTAAAGGAAGCTCGTCTCACACTATCAAGCTACCTTGGTGTATGTATGCATGATTTTGATATTTTAATCTTGGCATGTATAGGTGGCTAGTCATTGTATAAGATTTGTTTGTAAGTCAAATTGTATAGGTTTATATGTGATACTCATTTTGTAAATGGTATTATAATGCAGTCATTTTGAGAATGTAACGCCCTAATTTTTGGGTTTTTCTTAGATTGGTCCTTATCTGATAAAATGTTTAAATGTTAGTATTTGGGTGTGTAATGCATGTTTGGAGTATGATAATGGGCCTATGGAAGGCCCATGTGTTGGTTAAAGGCTCGGCAAAATTTTGTGTTTTGACTTAGGAGATAGGGGACCATTGAAAGTAAGGGTCTTAAGAAATTATGTGCGAAATATAGCACAAATGAATCAGTGGCAAAGTGGCAAGGGGGACGCCACTAGGCTCCTTAAAAGGTGGCGCCTAAAGGAGCTTAGAGGTCAGGGGTTCAAGCGCCAGAGGTGGCAAAGGTAGTGTTTTATTTTTTGAGCTTGAGCAGTTGAAGCCAAATTGAACTCTGCTTGGGGAGTGTTTGAATCGGTCATGAGAGGATATTGAGGAGTAAATCAAGGAGTTTTGAATTTCAAAGAAGGTGGCCGATTTTGGGTCTTTGCAAGTACAATTCGGCTAGGGGACTTTGTATTTGCATTTTCGGTAATAGGTGCTAGAGAATGCCGAATGCTTCTTTTGTTCTTTGATAATTTAGTGCCGATTTCTTTAAGTGTGGAAGCTCTCCTTTTCTGTCAATCACGCTTAGCCTATTAGGTATTTTTGTTGTCACTTCATTCTTCTCATTAAACCTTGAAGCTGAACCCTATTTCCCCTTGTTGCCGAATCTGCAGTCGACGAAAGCACTTCCTTTTTGTTTTCTTTTCTATTCTCATCTATTTGTTTTCTTCTTCTCTTCTTCTCAAACCATAAACCGACCCCTTAGTACCACTCTTCTGCCAGCCGAATCCATTCTCCCTTTGTTTCTCTTCTCTAAACCCTTGTCGACAACTACAAGAAGAAGCCGAAATATCCTTGCCGTTTGCTCTTTGCCAAAGCCGAACCCTCTTATCCTTTTACTTTCTCTTCTAAAACCTTCCATAAGCCGAAATATTCAACTTGCCGAATCCACTTTCTTCAATTAAATATATCATCTCTTCTCATCCTACTTTTTGCCTAACCTTATTTTTTGATCGAAACTCATTGTGTTTGGCCGAATCCTTTCCTCTCTCAACTCTTTCTTTCTCACTACTACAAGTGCAGCGGCGGTGGTGAGGACTTGGATTGGTAAGTATTTCGTAGCCTTATAGCGTTGGTTTCATGATATTAAGGCAAGTAGCCGAACCCCTTAGGGGTATTGTCGTTTGAATTAAAAGGCTCTTTGGCCTCTTTCTTTTGTGGAAGGTGTAATAGCGTAGTCAAGGAGAGGATCGAGCATCGACGGATCGTGAAGATCAACGCAGTTGGACGTTGCGATTTAGTCCATAACCGAAAGAGGGTAAGATTTTAAGGACTTAGGCCATCTAGGCCGATTATGGTAAGGAATTATAGCTCTTTGGTTATCGATTAATTAGACTGAAAGTTAGCGTTCAATTGTAGGTTCTTCGTACGTGGATTTCTTCAACGGTTTCAACAGTATCAGGTGTGTAACGTATCTCTATCATAGACTAGGATGGCTAAAGGCTGTAATAACCGAAAACTGTGCTAAAGTGACCGATCGAAAGTGATCGAAAATCAGTCTTAGAAGGATCTAAGAGTAGCCGAATACTCTATTGTGGTCAAACTAGGAGTTGACGACGGCGAAATTGCAGAAGGTGCAATTTCGAGCATTCCGGTAAGATGGGCTTTGGTGGGCCAAAGATGGGCCCAATGGGCTTCCGAGCCCAAATCGGTAAAATGACTATTATAGGCTATTCTGGTGACATGGTTAATAAGAACACAGTTAAGTTGGTAAACTAAACCTAAAAGTTAGATTTAACAGGCTTGAGATGACAACGGACTTAGTAAGGCCCATTAGGGGGTTTTAAGTTAAAAGGGTAAAACTGGCAATTTGGGCTTAAATAGACTTCCGTGGTTACTTAAGGACTAATAATTAACCGAACGTGCATAAAAACTCTGAAAACTTGATAAAGGACTAAAATACCCTTAAATATGGAAAATTACCAAAATACCCCTAGGTGTAAAAAGACTATTATACCCCTAGGGTCAGTTCTGTATGGAATGTATAATTTTATGTATATGCATGAGTAATCTTTATTATGAGTATATCTGATGCATGAGATGCTATATGTTGCATGCTAGTATGATTACATCTGTTGCATGGGGTATGGGTTTATGACGGAGGAAGCGTTCTGGCAGCCTCGCTGCAATCTGGTGACTTTGTCACATTATTATCTGGCAGCCTCGCTGCAATCTGGTGACTTTGTCACATTATTATCTGGCAGCCTCGCTGCAATCTGGTGGCCTCGCCACAATATCTGATCTGGTGACCTCGTCACAATATCTGGCAGCCTCGCTGCAAACTATATCTGGCAGCCTCGCTGCAAATATCCGTGGTGTGTAGCGGTTGGGTGGGTCGAGTAGTCTCCCCATATGGTGTAAGGCTGGTACGGGGGTGTTATGGATGGATCTGGGTTGGGTTACTGTTTGCATATTATATCTGATCTGTATCTGTTATGGGCCTATGGGCTTAACCTGATTTCTGTATGGGCCAAGGCCCAACTGATCTGATTCTGAGGCTTGATCTGTTTTGGCCTATGGTTGAGATAATGTTGCACACTGAGTTGTCAAACTCACCCCCCTTTTATTAATCTCTGCAGGTAACACTTAACCATAGTAGGCTTGGAGCTGCGAGAGATTCGGAGTGGCCACCGCATCTGCAGAACTGGTTTTCATTTTGTTTAAAGTATTTTATTATTAAGTTATTTTTTGGTTTTATTTTGTAATAAGGCCGCTATCTAAGTTTTTATTTGGTTTAATCTTTCTTTGATGATTAAATTACATTTTATAGAATCGCTAGTTTAGGCTACGCTGGTTTCAAAATCTAAAGAACGTTTTCAAAACTCAACGAGTGTATAATATGGATAACTTAAAGGATTAATAAACTGGTTTTAGCAAACTTACTCTTTTGATTCAAACCTCACTTAAGACACAACAAGACTAAAAGGGTCATAAACTTAGTTTTAGGAACGTGTGACGCACCAGATCTGGTCGTAACGTCTAGGCCGGGTTTGGGGTGTTACATTTAGTGGTATCAGAGCTAAGTTGCAACAACTCGGCTGTGGATTGGGTCTAAAAATGGAAGTTTTCAAACAATCAAAGCAAAGAATTTCGAAAGGTCATGTTTTCAACAATTGTTTTCGAAATTTATTGGAACATGTTTTGATGAACTTCGTTTGTATATGAATAATTTATTTTCAAAGAATAAATCAGGTTTTTCTAAGTAATCTTTCTAAAAGCGTGGCACACCGAATCTCCGGCCCAAGCCTGTAAGTTTTCTAAACTTTTCTGATGTTTCTGAAAATTCTGATTATATGTCTGACTAAAGACTCTATTATGATACTTTAGCTAGGGTATTACTGAAACTGTAGAGACTCTGATAGGTAAACTGAGACTGTAGCTAGGCTACTGCGAAAGAAGATAAACTCTGAAACTCTACTATTCATAAGACATCTGTAATAAACACTGAAATATTAATCTGACTCATAAAATTTTTAAAATAGAAAGTACGAAATGAGTACGCGAGCAGCTCGTGGTAGGGGCCGTGGACGTGGCCGAGGTAGTGCACGAGCTGAGACTTCATCTTCGGGTCATGCGCCAGCAGCTGATATGCCGATACCACCGGCAACAGAGGTGGAATCTCATGATAGGGGTGTAGGGGACGACGCCCTATCGCAAGCGATGCTTCGAGTTCTGGAAAGGGTTGCTGGGGCAAGTACCGGTAATGGATTTCGGGGATCCATTTCTGAGCGACTCCGAGCTAATGGGGCGGAATTCTTTAGGGGCGTGTCTGGTGTAGCCCCGAATGTGGCTGAGTACTGGTTAGAGGCCACAGAGCGGATTATGGACGATCTGGATTGCTCTATGGAGCAGAAGCTAAAAGGAGCCGTGTCGTTGCTTAGAGATGAAGCTTATCAGTGGTGGCTCACAGTAAGATATGGAACTTCAGATGGTGAGGTAACATGGGAGCTGTTTAAGAAAGCCTTTAAAGGAAAATATGTTGGGGCTAGTTATGTGGACGCCCGTAGGAAAGAGTTCTTAAATTTGGTTCAGGGAAGTAGGACAGTATCTGAGTATGAGGCTGAATTTCTGAGGCTGAGCCGATATGCTTCTGGGATAGTTGCTACCGAATATGAGCGTAGCGTATGTTTCGAGGATGGTCTGAGAGATGAGCTAAGGGTACTGATTGCTCCACAGAGGGAGCGTAACTTTGCTGCTTTGGTTGAGAAAGCTAAGATAGCTGAGGAAGTGAAGCGTACCGAGAGGCAGAATCGCGAAAAGGATAGAAACTGCTTCCGGAGGGATTCTGGACCATCAAGAGGGGCTAATAAGAATGTTAAGAGAGCAAGAGTAGCAGAACCAGTGCGAGCAGTGCCAATGAATGCTGTCAGACCGCAGGGTTGTAGGAGTTGTGGTAAGATACATATGGGCGAGTGTCGGAAACGTTCTGGAGCCTGTTTTCGATGTGGGTCGATGGAGCATAGGATTAAGGATTGTCCCGAAGAACCGGATCAAGGACAGGTTATGGCTCAGAGGGTTGCTCAACCAGTGAGGGGTGGACCACCAGCTCCGAGGGGTCGTGGACAAGGTAGAGGCGGAAATGGTAATGGTCGAGGACGAGGAGCACCTGGCAGGGGTGCTGGTTTCGCTGAGGCTCGTCAGCCAGCGCTAGTTTATGCAGCTCGTTGCCGAGAGGAGGGTGATGCTCCTGACGTCATAACTGGTACGTTCTTGATTTCTAGTATGCCATACACTACGTTGATAGATGTTGGATCTACCCATTCTTATGTTGCATATGCCATGTCTGGGTCGCTGGGAGTGCGTTCTGAGGAGACAGTGAGTGGGGTATCTGTATTAAGTCCTTTGGGTCACTCGGTTAGGGTAGACAAACTGTATAGAGATGTACCTATAGAGACTCAAGGAAAAATCTTTTCTGGAGACTTGATGGAGCTACCTTTCGGAGAATTTGATCTTATCTTGGGAATGGATTGGCTTGTAAAGCATAGGGCTACTTTGGATTGTGCTACAAAATGAATGAGGCTAAAGACTGCAGAGGATGAGGAAGTTTTGGTGATAGGTGAACGTAGAGATTATTTATCCAATGTGGTGTCAGCATTAAGAGCTGAGAAGTGGATTCGTAAAGGATGTGCGGCTTATTTGGCATTCGTGGGTCAAGTAGGAACTGAGGAACTAACTGTGGATCAAGTTAGAACTGTTAAAGATTTTCAAGATGTTTTTCCAGAGGAGCTTCCAGGTTTACCTCCGAATCGAGAGGTCGAGTTTGGGATTGATCTGTTGCCTGGTACGGCACCAGTGTCTATTGCACCGTATAGGATGGCACCAAAGGAGTTGGTGGAGTTGAAAGCGTAGATTCAAGAACTGTTGGATAGAGGTTTCATTAGGCCAAGTGTGTCTCCGTGGGGAGCACCAGTGCTGTTCGTAAAGAAGAAAGATGGGTCAATGCGAATGTGCATCGATTATCAGCAGTTGAACAAGCTGACGATTAAGAATAAGTACCCGTTGCCAAGAATCGATGATCTGTTCGACCAGCTTAGAGGAGCTTCAGTATTCTCCAAGATTGACCTTCGATCTGGGTACCATCAATTAAGGGTGAAAGAGGTGGATATACACAAGACAGCATTCAGAACTCGCTATGGTCACTATGAATTCTTGGTTATGCCATTTGGGCTGACCAATGCACCTGCAGCATTTATGGATCTGATGAATCGAGTGTTCCAGCCATACTTGGATTGATTCGTGGTCGTCTTTATCGACGATATTCTAGTTTATTCTGAATCCGAGGAGAAACATGATGAGCATCTCCGTATTGTGCTGCAAGTGTTAAGGGAAAAGGAGCTTTATGCGAAATTCAGTAAGTGTGAGTTCTGGTTGAGAGAGGTAACCTTCTTGGGCCATGTAGTATCTGCTGAAGGGATAAAGGTAGACCCTCGAAAGATTGAAGCAATTCTAGAGTGGAGACCACCGAGGTCAGTGGCAGAAATTCGAAGTTTTCTGGGTTTAGCTGGATACTATAGAAGGTTTGTAGAAGGATTTTCTATGATGGCAGCGCCATTGACAAAACTCGTAAGGAAGGGAGTGCCATATATTTGGACCGAGCAGCAGCAAGAAGCTTTTGAGAAACTAAAGAAGGTTCTGACCGAGGCACCTGTATTGATTCAACCAGAGTCTGGAAAAGATTTTACCGTGTTCAGTGATGCATCGCATGTTGGGTTGGGCTGCGTGTTGATGCAAGAAGGTAAAATGGTTGCTTATGCATCGCGACAGCTTAAACCTCATGAAGTGAACTATCCTACCCATGATCTGGAGTTGGCAGCAGTAATCTTCGCACTTAAAATCTGGCGACATTATCTGTATGGAGAAAGGTGTATTATATACACAGACCATAAGAGTCTTAAGTACTTGTTGACTCAGAAGGAGCTGAATCTTAGGCAACGGAGATGGATTGAGTTGCTTAAGGATTATGATTGTGCGATTGAGTATCATCCAGGCAAAGCTAATGTGGTGGCTGATGCCCTAAGTCGTAGAACTGTATCTGATCTGAGAGCTATGTTTGCTCATTTGAGTCTGCATGATGATGGTAGTTTGTTAGCAGAATTGCAAGTAAGACCGACCTGGGTGGATGAGATTAAGGAAAAGCAGTTGAGGGATGAGTCTCTGGTTTCTCGATCTCAGCAGGTTAAAGATGGGAATACTTCTGAGTTTGGACTTAACAGTGAAGGAATTCTATGTTTTCGGGGTAGAATCTGTGTTCCGAAGGATTTTCAGTTGAGGCAAGCAATTCTGAATGAAGCTCATAAAGGGTTGTGTGCTATGCACCCTGGAGGTAATAAGATGTATCATGACTTAAAGGAGTTGTATTGGTGGCCTGGACTGAAGCGAGAAGTAACAGAATTTGTGGGGAAATGTTTGACTTGTTAGCAAGTGAAAGCTGAGCATCAGTTACCTTTTGGACTTCTGCAACCAGTGAAGGTACCACTCTGGAAATGGGAAAGGGTGACCATGGATTTCGTAAGTGGATTGCCCTTAACGCCATCAAAGAAGGACTCGATTTGGGTGATTGTGGACAGGTTGACTAAATCTGCTCATTTCATCCCTATACGTACTGATTATTCGCTTCAGAAGCTAGCCAAGTTGTATGTGGCAGAGATTGTGCGACTGCATGGGGTGCCAGTGTCTATCATTTCTGATTGAGATCCTAGATTCACATCTCGGTTCTGGCAAAAGTTGCATGAGGCATTGGGAACGCGACTGAACTTTAGCACGGCTTTCCATCCTCAAACTGATGGTCAGTCAGAAAGGGTCATTCAGATTCTGGAAGATATGTTAAGGGGTTGTGTTATCGACTTTCAAGGCAGTTGGGAGGATTATCTACCGTTGGTAGAGTTTGCGTATAATAACAGCTATCAAGCTAGTATCTGTATGGCACCTTATGAGGCACTGTATGGGCGTAAGTGTCGTTCACTTAGTTGTTGGACCGAATTGGGCGAGCGGCAAGTTCTTGGACCTGAATTGGTAGCAGAGACTGAAGAGAAGGTCAAGGTGATAAGGGACCGTTTGAAAGAGGAATCTGATCGACAAAAGTCTTATGCAGATTTGAAGCGTAAAGAGATTGAGTATTCAGTAGGTGATATGGTTTTTCTGAAAGTTTCGCCTTGGAAGAAGATACTAAGATTTGGTAAGAAAGGCAAGCTAAGTCCGCGATTTATTGGGCCTTATCGGGTTCTTAAGCGAATAGGTCCGGTGGCGTATCAGTTGGAATTACCTCCGGAGTTAAATAGAATCCATGATGTGTTTCACGTATCCATGTTAAGACGATATCGTTCTGACCCTACCCATATTCTACCAGTTGCAGAAGTGGAAGTACAGCCTGATTTGACCTTCGAGGAAGAGCCTGTGCAGATTTTGGATCGAGACGTAAAGGTTCTAAGAAGGAAATCGGTCCCATTGGTAAAGGTACTTTGGCGTAACCATGGCAGAGAGAAAGCTACTTGGGAACCAGAGGAGGCAATGCGTCAGCAATATCCTCATTTGTTTGGATAAGCTAAATTTCGAGGACGAAATTTCTTTAAGGAGGGTAGAGTTGTAACGCCCTAATTTTCGGGTTTTTCTTAGATTGGTCCTTATCTGATAAAATGTTTAAATGTTAGTATTTGGGTGTGTAATACATGTTTGGAGTATGGTAATGGGCCTATGGAAGGCCCATGTGTTGGTTAAAGGCTCGGCAAAATTTTGTGTTTTGACTTAGGAGATAGGGGACCATTAAAGTAAGGGTCTTAAGAAATTATGTGCGAAATATAGCACAAATGAATCAGTGGCAAAGTGGCAAGGGGGACGCCTCTAGGCTTCTTAAAAGGTGGCGCCTAAAGGAGCTTAGAGGTCAAGGGTTCAAGCGCCAGAGGTGGCAAAGGTAGTGTTTTATTTTTTGAGCTTGAGCAGGTAAGAGGTTGAAGCCGAATTGAACTCTGCTTGGGGAGTGTTTGAATCGGTCATGAGAGGATATTGAGGAGTAAATCAAGGAGTTTTGAATTTCAAAGAAGGTGGCCGATTTTGGGTCTTTGCAAGTGCAATTCGGCTAGGGGACTTTGTATTTGCATTTTCGGTAATAGGTGCTAGAGAATGCCGAATGCTCCTTTTGTTCTTTGATAATTTAGTGCCGATTTCCTTAAGTGTGGAAGCTCTCCTTTTCTGTCAATCACGCTTAGCCTATTAGGTATTTTTGTTGTCACTTCATTCTTCTCATTAAACCTTGAAGCCGAACCCTATTTCCCCTTGTTGCCGAATCTGCAATCGACGAAAGCACTTCCTTTTTGTTTTCTTTTCTATTCTCATCTATTTGTTTTCTTCTTCTCTTCTTCTCAAACCATAAACTGACCCCTTAGTACCACTCTTCTGCCAGCCGAATCCATTCTCCCTTTGTTTCTCTTCTCTAAACCCTTGTCGACAACTACAAGAAGAAGCCGAAATATCCCTGCCGTTTGCTCTTTGCCAAAGCCGAACCCTCTTATCCTTTTACTTTCTCTTCTCAAACCTTCCGTAAGCCGAAATATTCAACTTGCCGAATCCACTTTCTTCAATTAAATATATCATCTCTTCTCATCCTACTTTTTGCCGAACCTTATTTTTTGATCGAAACTCATTGTGTTTGGCCGAATCCTTTCCTCTCTCAACTCTTTCTTTCTCACTACTACAAGTGCAGCGACGGTGGTGAGGACTTGGATTGGTAAGTATTTCGTAGCCTTATAGCGTTGGTTTCATGATATTAAGGCAAGTAGCCGAACCCCTTAGGGGTATTGTCGTTTGAATTAAAAGGCTCTTTGGCCTCTTTCTTTTGTTGAAGGTGTAATAGCGTAGTCAAGGAGAGGATCGAGCATCGAAGGATCGTGAAGATCAACGCAGTTGGACATTGCGATTTAGTCCATAACCGAAAGAGGGTAAGATTTTAAGGACTTAGGCCATCTAGGCCGATTATGGTAAGGGATTATAGCTCTTTGGTTATCGATTAATTAGACTGAAAGTTAGCGTTCAATTGTAGGTTCTTCGTACGTGGATTTCTTCAACGGTTTCAACAGTATCAGGTGTGTAACGTATCTCCATCATAGACTAGGATGGCTAAAGGCTGTAATAACCGAAAACTGTACTAAAGTGACCGATCGAAAGTGACCGAAAATCAGTCTTGGAAGGATCTAAGAGTAGCCGAATACTCTGTTGTGGTCAAACTAGGAGTTGACGACGGCGAAATTGCAGAAGGTGCAATTTCGAGCATTCCGGTAAGATGGGCTTTGGTGGGCCAAAGATGGGCCCAATGGGCTTCCGAGCCCAAATCGGTAAAATGACTATTATAGGCTATTCTGGTGACATGGTTAATAAGAACACAGTTAAGTTGGTAAACTAAACCTAAAAGTTAGATTTAACAGGCTTGAGATGACAACGGACTTAGTAAGGCCCATTGGGGGTTTTAAGTTAAAAGGGTAAAACTGGCAATTTGGGCTTAAATGGACTTCCATGGTTACTTAAGGACTAATAATTAACTGAACGTCCATAAAAACTCTGAAAACTTGATAAAGGACTAAAATACCCTTAAATATGGAAAATTACCAAAATACCCCTAGGTGTAAAAAGACTATTATACCCCTAGGGTCAGTTCTGTATGGAATGTATAATTTTATGTATATGCATGAGTAATCTTTATTATGAATATATCTGATGCATGAGATGCTATATGTTGCATGCTAGTATGATTACATCTGTTGCATGGAGTATGGGTTTATGACGGAGGAAACGTTCTGGCAGCCTCGCTGCAATTTGGTGACTTTGTCACATTATTATCTGGCAGCCTCGCTGCAATCTGGTGACTTTGTCACATTATTATCTGGCAGCCTCGCTGCAATCTGGTGGCCTCGCCATAATATCTGATCTGGTGACCTCGTCACAATATCTGGCAACCTCGCTGCAAACTATATCTGGCAGCCTTGCTGCAAATATCCGTGGTGTGTAGCGGTTGGGTGGGTCGAGTAGTCTCCCCACATGGTGTAAGGCTGGTACGGGGGTGTTATGGATGGATCTGGGTTGGGTTACTGTTTGCATATTATATCTGATCTGTATCTGTTATGGGCCTATGGGCTTAACCTGATTTCTGTATGGGCCAAGGCCCAACTGATCTGATTCTGAGGCTTGATCTATTTTGGCCTATGGTTGAGATAATGTTGCACACTGAGTTGTCAAACTCACCCCCCTTTTATTAATCTCTGCAGGTAACACTCAACCATAGTGGGCTTGGAGCTGCGAGAGATTCGGAGTGGCCACCGCATCTGCAGAACTGGTTTTCATTTTGTTTAAAGTATTTTATTATTAAGTTATTTTTTGGTTTTATTTTGTAATAAGGCCGCTATCTAAGTTTTTATTTGGTTTAATCTTTCTTTGATGATTAAATTACATTTTATAGAATCGCTAGTTTAGGCTGCGCTGGTTTCAAAATCTAAAGAACGTTTTCAAAACTCAACGAGTGTATAATATGGATAACTTAAAGGATTAATAAACTGGTTTTAGCAAACTTACTCTTTTGATTCAAACCTCACTTAAGACACAACAAGACTAAAAGGGTCGTAAACTTAGTTTTAGGAACGTGTGACGCACCAGATCTGGTCGTAACGTCTAGGCCGGGTTTGGGGTGTTACAGAGAATGTGACATTGGAATTGGTTGAAATGAATGGTATGTATGTAAAATTGTGTTTAAGAGAGGTCTAGGCTTGGTAAATAGCCTGACACGGCCTGCATAGAAGGGCACACGGGCGTGTGCCTAGACTGTAGGCGACACACGGTTTGTCCCCACGAGTGTGTACTCAGACCGTGCCTCTCTTACACCTTAATTTCTAAATTTTATTGTACCAGACGGGCAGGAGACACGGCCGTGTGTCTCGACCGTGTGGGGTACACGGCCCCCAAAGTGGCCAATTTGATAGTTTCGACCACGATCATTAGACATGGGCGTGTGAAGGCTATACGGCCTTATCACACGGCCGTGCTATGTGTCACACAGGCGTGTGACGTTGTTTCAAAAGTGAAAAATTTTTTAAGATTCCGATGCGATAGGATTCGAATCCTAATCATCCGAGATGTTAGTATTGCGATAGAAAACCCTCGATAAGGGTAAAATTGTAATGATTTGGTTGTAAACATGAGTCTGTATTCTGATAGGTTCGGTAATGCTCATTACTCGATTCTGGTGACGGTTTCAGGTAAGGGGTGTTACACTATCTCTGATACATATAACTTAGCAAGCTTCTGAAGGGAGTAATCCATTCCAACCGGTATAAAATGAGCTGATTTGGTCAGTCTGTCCACAATCACCCAGATCGAATCTTTCTTGGAAGGTTTCAATGGTAACCCACTTACAAAATCCATGGTTACCTTTTCCCACTTCCAAAGTGGAATCTTTACTGGCTGCAATAGCCCAGAATGCAATTGATGCTCAGCTTTCACTTGCTAGCATGTCAGACATTTACCCACAAATTTTGTCACTTCACGCTTAAGTCCAGGCCACCAATACAATTCTTGGAAATCTCGATAAAGCTTGTTTCCCTAAGGATGCATGGCATAAGGGCAGCCATGTGCCTCTCTCAGAATTGACTGTCTCAAGTTGAAATCCCTCAGAATACAAACTCTTCCTCGAAAACATAGAACTCCTTCACTGTCCAATTCAAAATCAGAAGTCTCACCACTCTGTACTTGTTGAAATTGAGGAACCAGTGATTCATCCAATAATTGTTTCTCCCTAATCAGCTCAGTCCAGGTCAGTCTTACTTGTAGCTCTACTAACAGACTCCCATCATCATAAAGGCTAAGACGAGCGAACAACGCTCTCAGATCAGATACAAATCTACAGCTTAAAGCATCAGCTACCACATTAGCCTTCCCAGGGTGGTACTCAATAAAGCAGGCATAATCCTTAAGTGACTCAATCCACCTCTGTTGCCGAAGGTTTAGCTTCTTCTAAGTAAGGAGGTATTTGAGGCTTTTGTAGTCCGTGTATATAATACACCTTTCCCTATAGAGATAGTGCCTCTATATCTTCAATGCGAACACCACCGCTGCCAATTCCAAATCATGCGTAGGATAGTTCACCTCGTGTGGCTTAAGCTGTCGTGATGCATAAGCAACCACTTTACCCTCTTGCATAGCACACAGCCCAGTCCAACATTTGACGCATTACTATACACTGTATACTCCTTTCCAGACTCTGGTTGAATCAGAACTGGGGCTTCAGTCAACAATTTTTTCAGTTTCTTGAAACTTTCCTGTTGCTTATCAGACCAGACACATTTTTCAGAACGGTGCTGCAATCACAAAAAAACCCTTCCATAAACCTTCTGTAATACCCTGCCAGACCCAGAAAACTCCCAATTTCAGACACAGTCCTTGGCAGTTTCCACTGTAACACCGCTTCTATTTTTCGAGGATCCATCCTAATTCCATCAATAGAAATGACATGACCCAAGAATGTCACTTCCTGAAGCCAAAATTCACATTTGCTGAATTTGGCGTAGAGTTGCTTCTCTCTCAGAATTTGCAGAACTATACAAATATGCTCATTGTGATCCTCATCAGACTTTGAATATACCAGTTAGTCGTCTATGAAGACAACCACAAACTGGTCCAAGTAGGGTTCAAAAACCCGGTTCATGAGATCCATGAAGGCCGCTGGTGCACTCGTCAGATCGAACGGCATTACCAAAAACTCATAGTGACCATACCATGTCCTGAATGCTGTCTTATAAATGTCCATCTCCTTAACCCTCAATTGCTGATAACCAGACCGAAGGTCAATCTTGGATAATACCGACGCCCCTCTAAGCTGGTCGAAAAGGCCGTCGATCCTTGGCAGAGGGTATTTATTCTTAATTGTCAGTTTGTTTAACTGACGGTAATCTATACACATACGCATTGTCCTAACCTTCTTCTTGACGAAAAGTACCGGTGCTCTCCACGGAGACACACTCGGTCCGATAAATCCCCGATCCAGAAGTTCTTGGATCTGCGTTTTTAACTCTACTAACTCTTTTGGTGCCATCCTGTATGGGGCAAAGGACACCAGAGCTGTTCCCGACAATAGATCAATACCAAATTTGACCTCGTGGTTCAGAGGTAAGCCAGGCAGCTCATCAGGGAACACATCCATAAATTCCTTAACAGTCTTTACATTTTCCCCGAAAGGACCTTCAGACTCAGAATTACTTACATAAGCCAGAAACGCCTTGTAACCCTTGCGAATTAATTTTTTAGTCCTTAATGCCTAGATGACGTTAGACAGATAATCCTTTCGCTCCCCTATTATAGCTACCTCATCGCCTTCGAAGTCTTTAATACCATCCGCTTCGCAGTACAATCCAAGTTTGATTGGTGCTTAACAAGCCAGTCCATCTCCAAGATGAGATCAAATTCTCCAAATGATAGTTCCATCAAATTCGTAGGAAAAGTTTTGCCTTACGTCTCTAAGGGTACATCTCTAAAGAGTTTGTCTACACTAACTGAGTTACCCAATGGACTAACTACAGTTATCTCACTCCCAGCATTTTCAAATTGCATACCCAACTTCCATGATACACTACTAGCTACATAAGAGTGCATGGAACCAACATTAATCAAAGCAACATAAGGCATGCTATGAATCAGAAACATACCAACAATGACATCAGGCGCATCGCCCTCCTCTCGACGACAAGCAACATAAACTAAAGCTAGCTGTCGCGTATCCAAATTTCTGGTACCCCTGCCTGATGCTCTTCAACCACGTCCATTACCATTACCGCCTCTGGCTTGTGCACGACCCCTCGGTGGCTGCCCACCCTTCATTGGTTGTGTAACTCTCTGCTCTGCAGCTTGCACCTGTATTGTTCTTTGAGGGCAATCTCTTACTAGACGATCTATAGACCCACATTGAAAACATGCACCCATACTCCTTCTACACTCACTTGGATGTGACCTTCCACAATCAGCACAAACCTGAGACCTAACCACATTAGCTGGAACTGCTCTAACCGGCTCAGCAACCCTGGTCCTCTTAGTAGACCTTCCATGAGAACCTGATGGCCCTGCCTCTCTCTTAAATCTGTTCCTCTCCTTTTCACAGTTCTGGCATTCTGAGCACTTGACATCCTCGCCTATCTTAGCTTTCTCAACCAACACAGTAAAATCACGCTCCCTCTGTGGAGCAATCAACAATCTTAGCTTATCTCTCAGACCATCTCCAAAACACGCACTGCGCTCATATTTAGTAGCAACAATTTCACGCGCATATCGACTTAATCTCAGGAACTCTGCCTCATATTCCGCTATAGACTTGTTTCCCTAGGTCAGACTTAAGAATTCCTTCCTACGGGTGTTCACATAACTTGCCCCGACATACTTTCCCTGAAAGGCCATTTTGAAGAAATCCCAAGTTACCCGATTAGCCGATGTACCTTCTTTCAAAGTGAACCACCACTGGTAGGCCTCGTCCTGCAGTAGGGATACTGTACCCTTCAGTTTTTGCTCCACCGAGCAGTCCAAATCATCTATGATTCGCTCAATGGCCTCCATCCAATATCCAGCTACATTCGAGGCTACGCCAGATATGCCCCTAAAAATTTTCTCTGCATTAGCCTAGAGTCATTTAGAAATCGATCCACGGTTCACTGTTCCAGTACTTGCTCTGGCAACCCTCTCCAAGACACAGAGCTTTGCCTGGGATAAAGCATCATCCCCAGCTACCCGATCATAGGACCTAGTCTCAGTCACTGGCGGCACTGGTGCCTCTGCAGTAGGTGCAGGTCCCGACGTTGAAGATCCAGCCTAAATACTACCTCGACCTCTACCACGGCCCCTACCACGTGCAGCTCTTATGCTCATATCATATTATCTGATTAGGTGTTTTATGTATTAGCTCAAAATTTCAGTAATAATTACAGATGTTTTATGCAGAAGACAAATATTTTAGAGCTTGTTCTCACAAATCTAGATCTAACTACAATTTTCCAAGTTTTTATAGTTTGCAGTTTTCCTATAGTTTTAGTTTGCCCTAACTACAGAGTCTCAGTACTAACTACGGAGTCTTAGTACTACCTACAATAGTGTCTTAGTTTAATCACAACACAATAAAGTAAATAAGAAAAACTTACAGATTTGGGTTAGAGACTCGATGTGCCACACTTTGGAAATTTTAGAAATATTCATAAAGAAAATTCTTTAATTTTTATATTCTGAGAAAAATTCCAGAAGAACATTACTAAAAAAATTTCAAAGAAACCTGATTTTTAGAATATTAAAAATAATTTTAAAGAAACTTTTTTAAACCCATACCACAGCCGAGTTGTTGCAACCTGGCTCTGATACCACTAAATGTAACATCCCAAACCCAGACTAGACCTTATGGCTGGATCTGGTGGGTCACATGGTGACTGTCTTAGAATACAGTTTAATCGATTTAAGAGAAGTTAGCTTCTTTTTAAAATAAATTTAATCGGCTTTAGATACCTTGTTCAGGTTTAGGTTAAACTATTACTAAAATTTTGAAAACGTGTTGACAATAACCAAAATGGATTGGGTTTAGAACTAAAAGTTGATAAAATTAATTGAAAAATTTAAAACATTGTTTTTAATGAAAACATTTGTTAACAATTTTAGATGTCCGATTTGATTAATTAACCGATTGATATCTATATCAGTTCTTAAGTAGATAAATAACCAAAATAAAAGCTAAAATCTGTAATGGCCTTATTACAAAACAAAAACCCAATATAAATAATAGAAGTAATAAAAGTCAACTACTGTAGAAACTAAGCAAAAAAGCATGTGGCCACCTCGAGTCCGTCACGGCTCCAAATCAGCTAAGTTTGGGGGTTACCTGCACATTTTAAAATTTAAAAGGTGAGTTCGTGAAAACTCAGTGTGCAACCTCCCATTAGAATAGAATGGGCCGGAGCCCTAAAATAGATATAGATCGGGCCTAAGCCCATAACAGATATAGAACAGACAGTATGCAGAACCTAACCCAATCCAACCTGTACACCCCTGTACTAGCCCATCACAACTGTAGGGAATAACTCAACCCACCCAGCCCATCACAACAGTATGTAGCCATGCTGCTAATATCAGAATTTGTGGCAGTGCCACTAGAAACAGATTAGTGGTAGAGCCACTTTTCAGAATTATGTGGCAAAGCCACTATAACGGAAGTTCCTCCTCAGAAAATCCCAACCCCATGCAAACTCACAAAATAGAGTATCACATTCTAATAGATTAGCAGATATAGAAATAATCATGCACAATTATTAATCTACCTTCTAACGTATAATGGTCTTTTGAGCAACTAGGGGTAAAGTAGTAATTCTATCCCTCAGGGGTGTTTAGGTCATTCCTCTTAGTTTCAGTGTTTTGTTACCTATTATGACCTTTAAGCAGGTCTACGTTGCCCCAACCAACTCAGAATCATTATTTATGTCAAAAGTGTTCATGGGCCCAAAAATCCCTATTTGGCCCGTGTGGGCCCACACACTCGTGTGGTCCATTAAGTCTATTTTCACTTCCAGAATTATAGATTTTACTATCTAATTGTACTAACAACCACTTACTAAGTGATTTACTCATACAGGCCCGTAGGCCCATTGGGCCCATTTTAGCCTATCGAGACCCCAAATGGTCCAAGTGCACGAAGATGCGCATATCGGTCTCCTCAACCAAAAACCCCTCGTTTGCGAGTCCAGATTGGCCCACAAGCATTTGCACGCAATAGGGCATCGAAATGCCGGCATTTTGGCTTTTCGGCTTTCGCTGATCTATACTACAGAGGGTGTAGTTACACACCTGATTACGAACTAAGTCAAGTGATCCCATAGATAATCAACCTACAATAGTCCAACCATATCATTAAACTATAATCCAATTGAAATCGACATCACCTTATTCCAAACATATTCAGCCATTACAAACCAAACCACCCTTCACTTACATTTGCCACAAGCTAGCCAATAGATCTAGACTGATTCCCTTTATCCAACAACTAACCACCCTTCACGAGATCCGTCTCCACAAATAGCTGAAAACACAATCGATCACAAGAGAAAGGATTTAAATCAGCTTACTAGCAAGGGCCCAAAGCTGAATAGTACAAGAAAGACAGGGGTTTTGGCTTTTCATAAAACGCTTGAAAGAAAAGAAAGCAGGAACGGAATACTTACCCTAAGAATCTGCTTGATTAAATTGAATCACAGAAGTCGCCTTACACTAGTCTAAGTCTCGATCTCTTATGGATCTACTCAAAACCTAAAGATAGAGAAGGGATTTAAGGTATTCGACCAAAGGGAAAATGTTTGCAAAATGGAAAACAAGGTTCGGCTACTTAAGAGTGCAAGAGAAGGAAGGATAGAGGAAGGGTTGGAAAGATAAATAGAGGCAAGAAAAAGAGGTTCAGTTTGAGGAGAAGAAGAAATGGAGAGGTTCGATTCTTGCACCAATCGGCCAAGGGATGTTGAGAGCCTAGGATTTTTGGCTTTTTAACAAAAAGAAAATGAGAAGGAGAAGAAAGAAAAAGAACAAAAGGCACCATTCAAACTTACCTATTCGGCACTGAAAGAATGACCAAAAATGAAAACCCCAAATCCCCAAAGGAAGAAATCGGCACCTACCTATCAAACTGTCGAAACTCAAAAAACTAAAATCCCGAAAGTGCCAAAAAAAATTCGGCACACTCCTCTACCCTTTTTGCCGAAAATGCACTACCAAGCTTTCCTAAGTTTAGCCAACTCTATCTCCAACCATGAAATCCCTAACTTTTCTCCTTGATAATCCCCCTTATCACTCCCCTCTCCAACCCCTAAGCAACTCAAACTCTTTCCCTCAGTATTCAACTCCAACTCCAACTCCTACCTTGTCCATGTAGCAAAATTAAAAGATCCTGCCATTAAAGGGATTCAACCCTGAGCTCCTTCACAAGCTACAACACGCCACCCCCTTGTATTTTAAGTGGCGTCACCTTGCCACTTTACCACAAGCTTTCTTGTGCAATAAATCCACAACATTAATTTAAATGCCCACTCTGCCAAAGTCCATTCTTACATAAGGGAAAAATTAAAATTCTGCCAGGCTTTAGACATAACCTCAGGCCTTCTAAAGGTCCACTAAACACACCCATAACATTAATTTAAAACCTCTAGACATGCAAACATAATTTCATGCACAAAAATCAAATCCCTTGAAACCTAGGGCATTTTAGGATCATTTCATTTAAGACTGTTCTGAAATGGTTAAAAGAGAAGTAATACCGAGTGTAAGATTAGGCAATGCCTCCGTTAGAGGCCGACCTCAGTGAAATTTAGGAATAGGGGCAGGTAAAGATGCATCTAGAGATTCAGCAGTGAGACCAGATGTTAGAGCACCTGTAAGGACCTATGCTATTCGTGCTCGTGAAGAGGCATCCTCCCCCGACATAATTATGGGTACATTTTCTCTTCATGATGTTAATGTTATTGCTTTGATTGATCCGGGTTCAACCCATTCCTATGTTTGCATGAAATTGATGCCTAGTATGAACATGTCCATAGAGTCTACGAGATTTGTGATTAAAGTATCGAATCCATTAGGTCAGTATGTATTAGTAGACAAAGTATGTAAAAATTTCCCTTTAATGATTAGAGGTTACTATTTTTCGGCTGATCTCATGCTATTGCCATTTGATGAGTTTGGTGTGATTCTTGGTATAGATTGGTTGACTGCGCATGACGTGATAGTGAGTTGTGGAAAGAAATTCATTGAGTTGAAATTTGTAAATGGTGAAATTCTTCGGGATAATTCAGATGAGTCAGATAGTTCATTTGCCATGATTTCTGTTATGTCTGCTCAGAAATGCTTGAGGAAAGGATATGAAGCTTATCTTGCTTTTGTGTTGAATACTAAAGATCCAAAGACTGCTTACCAGACTAGGTATGGCCATTATGAGTTCTTTGTGATGCCATTTGGCTTAACTAAAGCTCCTACCATTTTCATGGACTTAATGAACTGAATTTTCAGACCTTACTTGGATAAATTTGTAATTGTGTTCATTGATGATATCTTGATTTATTCTTATGATGAGACTAAGCATTCAGAGCATTGGAGAATAGTTTTAAAGACTTTGAGAGATAATAAGCTTTATGCCAAGTTTAACAAAAATGAGTTCTAGTTATGAGAAGTCAGTTTTCTTAGACATATAGTCTCAGGTGAAGGTATTAGAGTTGATCTGAGTAAGATTTTAGCCATTGTTGATTGGAAGCCTCCCAGGAATGTATTAGAGGTAAGATGTTTTCTTAGTCTCGCCAGTTATTATAGACGATTTGTAGAGGAACTTTTCATGATAGCTACCCTATTGACAAGATTGCTACAGAAAGATGTCAAGTTTGAATGGATTGAAAAGTGTTAGTAGAGTTTTGACAAGTTAAAGGCATTGTTGACTTAAGCTCCTATCTTAGTACAACCAGAATCGAGTAAAGAGTTTGTGATTTACAGTGATGCGTCCTTGAATGGACTAGGCTATGTACTTATGTAGGAAGGGAAGGCAATTGCTTATGCTTCTAGACAGCTAAAGCCACATGAGAAAAATTATCCGACACATGATTTAGAACTAAGTTCCATTGTATTTGCGTTGAAAATATGGAGAAATCACTTGTATGGTGAGAAATGCTAAATATTTACTGATCATAAAAGTTTGAAATACTTGATGACTCAGAAAGATTTGAACTTGAGGTAAAGAAGATGGCTAGAGTTGATTAAAGATTATGAACTAGTGATCGGTTATCACTCGGGTAAGGCAAACGTAGTTACTGATGTTTTGAGTAGAAAATCTTTATTTGTATTAAGAGCTTTGAACACTAGTTTAACCTTATTAGATGATGGTTCCATCTTAGCCGAATTAAGAGCTAAGCCAATGTTTCTTGAAGAAATTTGTGAAGTTTAGAAAGATGATAGTGAGTTGCAAGCCAAAAGAGCTCAGTGTGATACGGGTATAGAGGTAGATGTTTAGATCAGTTCTGACGGTTGTTTAATGTTCAAAAATCGGATTACCAAAGAATGATGACCTTATTCGAAAGATCTTAAAGGAAGCACATAGCAGTTCCTTGTCTATTCATCCAGGTAGTACAAAGATGTATAATGATTTGAAGAAAATGTATTGGTGGGTAGGAATGAAGAGAGATATCTCAGAGTTCGTTTCTAGATGCTTGATCTGTCATCAGGTAAAAGCCGAACATCAGGTACCTTCAGGTTTATTGCAGCCTATGTTAGTTCCTAAGTGGAAATGGGACCAAGTTACCATGGATTTTGTGACAGGATTGCCGTTAACACCGAGAAAGAAAGATGCAGTATGGGTTGTGATTGATAAGCTAATGAAGTTGGCTCATTTTATTCCAGTTCATATGGATTATTCACTTCACAAGTTGATCGAGTTGTATATTTTAGAGATAGTCAAACTACATGGAGTACCATTACCGATTACTTCAAATAGAGACCCGAGATTCACTTCGCTATTTTGGAAGAAGTTACAGGAAGCTTTGGGCACAAAGTTGAGTTTTAGTACAACTTTCCATCCTCAGACCAATGGTCAGTCAAAGAGAGTTATTTAGATACTTGAGGATATGCTCAGATGTTGTGTCTTAGAATTTCAAGATAATTGAGAGAAATATTTGTCGCTGGTAGAGTTTGCCTATAATAATTGTTACCAGTTGAGTTTGAAGATGGCACCTTATGAAGCTTCGTATAGACGTAAATGTCGCACACCTTTCTATTGGACAAAGCTTAAAAAAATCAAATTTACGGGGTTAATTTAGTTAAAGAAACTGAAGAGAAAGTGAAAGTTATCAGAGATTGCTTGAAAGCAGCTTCAGATAGACAAAAGTCTTATACACACTTGAAAAGAAAAGAGACTGAGTATCAAGTTGGTGACAAAGTGTTCTTGAAAGTATCCCCGTGGAAGAAAGTCTTTATATTTGGCAAGAAAGGCAAAAAGTCCACGTTTTATTGGACCGTTGGAGGTGACTGAAATAGTTGGGCCATTAGCATATCAGTTAGCTTTGCCGACAAAGTTAGAGAAGATTCAAGATGTGTTCCATGTGTCCATGTTACGTCATTACCGTTCTGATCTGTAACATATGATTTCACAAGCAGAGGTTGAGATTCAGCCAACCATGACTTACGGTGAAGAACTGGTGAAGATTTTAGCTCGAGAGGTCAAGCAACTAAGGAACAAAAGTATTGAACTTGTGAAAGTATTATGGAATAGGCATGGGCTAAATGAGGCTACATGGGAGTCCAAAGAGGTTATGCGAAAACAATATCCAAATCTATTCACAGGTAAGATTTTTGGGGACAAAAATCCCTAAAGAGGGGAGAAATGTAACATCTCGAAATAGGGCCTAAATGAAATAGTGGTTGCGAAACCATGAATTCGAGATAGAAAATTTTATTTCGATTAATTTTTTATAATTTACTGAGTAATTAGATGCATGTGTTAGAGTATCAATAGAAAATTTTATGAATTACATGTTTAATTTATCTATTAGGGCTTGTTTGAAAAAGTTGATAAATATGAGTTCTAGATAGGAAAGGATTAAATTAAAGAGCATAATTGAAGTAGAGATCCTTAAATGGTAATTAGACCATTAGGTTTTCATGGACAAAAGTCGACATACATAGATAAAAATAACTAAAGTTTTAATGAAGGGCATTTTAGTCATTTGGTAATTAAAAGATTAAAAAGGGAAAAAGATGGAAAAATGTTGTCCATCTTCTCCATAAGGCCAAAACTACAAGGTGTCTCCATAGCTAGGGTCTCTTCAACTTCTCAAGCCCATAGTAAGTGCATTCAAGCCTTGTTTTTAATGTTCTTTACGTTTTTGGAGTCCCAGTAACTTGATTTAGCTTATTCTAGCAATAATTTAACCAAGGGTTCATATTTGGAAAAACACCCATAGGTGAAATGTGTCTATTTTGATGTTTTATGGTAGAATATGAAGCTTGAGATTATGTTAAACAACTTGTGCTAAGCAATTTTAACTGAAAACGAGTAAGACAACATAATCGGTAAAAATACCTAATGTTCATAAGTACATGTTAGAGTGATAATTTGATTGCCATAGTAGAAAAAAACTAATAAGCATGTCCTGAAACATAAGAATTAGGGATAAAGTTTAATTTCCGAGCTTTGGGGCAAAAGTGTAAATATGCAAAATTTTAGGGGAAAAATCATAAATTTGCCAAAGGTGGAGTCAAGGACTATTTTGATAAATGTGAGTATTAAATAAGCTAAAATTTTCTATTATAGATCAAGAAGAATGAAATTTGGGGGTTAGACTGGGGAAAAAAAAAGGTTGAGGACTAGATCAAAATATTTGATCGTACTTTGTATCGAGGCAAGTTTGCAGTAAATAAATGCAATGTTTTATTATTTATAATTAATGATGTTATTTTTCAGCATCTATATGTTTCTTTTGTAAATTTACTCCTTGATGATTCAAGCAAGAATTGACGGAGAAATGATAGTTAAAAGTCTCGGTTGAACCTTAGGAATGTGTAGGATACAAATGTCATGACATTAGGGTTTAAGGATACCAAGTAAGACCATGCCAAGGCATGGCATTGGTATGTTTTACAAGGCAAGGAAATCATGTAAGACCATGTTAAGACATGGCATTGATAAGCTACTATAAAGCAAAGATCCCATGTAAGACCATGCCAAGGCATGGCAATGGTGAGTTCATAAAGCAAGGATACCACGTAAGACCATGTCAAGACATGGCAATGGTAAGTTTAAAAAGGAAAGGTACCCGTGTATCCTTAGTATTCCAGGTGGTTAAATGGGAAATTTAGAGAGTATACTCAAGGAAAGGTAAGATAAGTTCATTTTCGAAAGGTTCAGGTAAAAATTCAAGACTTATGTATATTGAGTTTAAAGGTTATAGTGGTTTTGATAAGATAAGAATGAGATAATTCATTTACAATGTTGTTATTTATTTACATGCAAACTTACTAAGCTTTATGCTTACTCCCCTTCTTTTCTCTCTTTTTATAGTATCACCAAGCCAACTCGGGGATCATAAGGATGTCGGAGATCGTTTCACACTATCAAAGGGCTATCTTGGTATTTTGTGATTCGAAACGTTTTAAGTTATGGCATGTATAGGGACTTGGTCATTTTGTGTATGTCCTTATGATATGACTAAAGAATGGCATGTGAATGCTTGATAATGATTAGCTATTGAAATGGCTAATTAAGAACATGTGTTGATGTTATGTAAGCCTAAATGAGGTTTTATGCAAAGAAATTATGAAAGAGTAAAAGTTGGTTATGAAACAGTTTTGGGACAGCAGTAGTGACGTGAATTTGAAAAATCACTAAAAATTGTAGTAATGGAATTAAATGATAAATGAGATATAGAATTAAAGCTTATTGAGTCTATTCTCATAGGAGAGAAACAGAGCAAGGAAAACAAGTCTTTATTCTGAGATATTTAGATTTTTGTGAGACTGGTTCAGAATGATTCTGTGATCCCCTATTATGAATTTAGAATTTCAATAAAATTTGTACAAAAAGAATTATGAGTAATAATTTATATGTCTAGATTCCTTAGTGAGTATAATAGAAACATCATCTGAATTTTGTATAATAAGATAATTGATTTTAAGTGAAGAGAGGTCAGGTCTATTGGACTGCAAAATAGGGGATATTTTAATGAATAAACTGTATTAATTGGCCAAGCTAAAAATTCTGGAAAATTTATGGTAAGAAGATATATGAGTCTAATTTCAGATAAAATTTTTGGATTTAAATTTTGAGTTTCGTAACTCAAGTTATAATTAATCTAGTGACTGTTACGCAGGTGGACAGTTTTATTATGAATAGTGAAATAAATTGTTTTGATTTGTGTAAGTAATTGGAAAATTTTTAATGTTCTTGGTTTGTCCCGAACCATTTCAATTGCATGTTTTAGAGCCTTGAGGGCCCTTTTTAGGGATATATTGGATGAATGTGAGTGAATTAATTTTAAAAGTAAATTTATACGCCCCAAACTAGTAAGATAAGTCTGGCAACACCTCGTGCTTGACTTCGGCGACGGTCTCGGGTAAGGGGTGTTACAGACACTTCCGTGTTCGAGCATCAAGGCTAATTAAGAAATAGAATTAGAACTACTCATTTTTCAATGGTATCAGAAACAGTGATTTTGGGACCACAAATCCAATGAGAGAGTCTTTAAATATTATTATTTAATATTTACGAGTCAAATGTAATATTATAGTAAATTTTGAAGTGATAATTTTAGTTAATTGAATGATTAGTTAAGTTTAAGTGATTTTAGAAAATGAAGTAATGGGATCTCATTTCTATAAATCAAGTTCTAAATATTTTTATTAAATATTTATAGAGTGAGTATATAGGTGTATTAAAATTTGGTTGAGAAATTTTAACTTATAGATAGTTAATTAAAGAAAAAGGACTAAATTGTAAAAGAGTGTAAAAGTCAATTGTTATTAGTGTTTTAGTGCCAACTGGATATTTAAATAATTTAGGATGGTTTATTATGGCAATTAAACCATTTTCATATGTAGTAGACGGTAGGTGGATGAAAAATTGATTAAAAAACAAAATTAAAATATGAAATAATGGCAAACTTGTATTTATTGTAAAATTAAGTAAAATAAATTGTAAAGAATAGTGTTGTCATCTCCATTTTTCTTTTGTGTTGGCCGAACCTCCATTGAAAGACTTGGGGAAGCTTTGGTTTGAATTGAAGCTTTCATGTAAATGTTTCTCGGTTAATTTTTCATGAATTTTTATATTTTTGAGATTATTACAATTAGGTCTAGCTAAATGTTTTAGAATGTACCATGGATGAGTTTGAGGTGTTTGTGAATGAATTTGATAGATTATGAAGGTTGGTTGTTAAATAGGACTATTTTGTAAAGTAGTTTTTGTTGATTTTAATGTTTAAGGACTAAATTATTAGAATGGTAACATCTCAAGGTTTTATTCTGAAATTATAGAGTTTAGAGGGTTGTATGGAGGCCTTCGATAATTTTCTAGCAAGGATTTTGTAATAATATGGTTAAATTGTATGTTTTGGGTTTAAGGATTAAATTGAATTAAATGAAAAAGTTTGGAGCAATTGTGTAAATTTGTAAATAAGAAGTCATAGTTATTAAATTGAACAATATATGTGAAATTGGGGCTAATAATTGAAATAAAATTATATTATAGATCAAGAACAAGTTGACAATCGTGGAAAAATGAAGATTTCAGAATAGTCCCGTACTTTTGTCATTACTGTAGTTTAGCCCTGGTAAGTTCATGGTCCTTGAACTCAAACTTTACTTATTTACCTTAATTAATTTAATTATTACTTTGATATCTAATCATATTTACATATAATTGATTAGTAGTTAAATGAAAACTTATAGAGTTATATATATCAATATGGAATAGATCAAAGGATTAATCATAGTCATTGATGAAATGGCTGAATTATAAAATGAAGAATTGTGGAATTATGTAATTACATATGCATTTGTCAATTTTATCGACTAGTGCTAGGCACATAGAAACATTGAAATGTTGGTATATCCAACTAGTGTTGGGCACACATTTGATATCGTCGGTTCACCTGACTAGCGCTCAGAGCAAAACATTGTTAGTTTAACCGACCAATGCTAGGCACACCTATTTTTGGTTTATCCAATCAACGTTGGGCGCAAAACATTATTACGGTTTATCCGTCAGGCACCAGGTGCCAATAATAGTTGATCCGTAATGATGATGTATAATTGATCCATTGAAGAAGGTTGGTAAATGAAGGATATCATGAAATATGTATGGAATGTTCATGATGAACTTTATGGTAAACTATATGGTAATAAACATTACATGTTATGGATTTTGAAATTTTGGTTGTTAAGTGTATGTGTAGTTATTGGTGCTTAATGAAATTTATTCAATGATTGATCATTACTTTGTGTGCAAGTTAGATATCTATCTTTGATTGTTGACTCAGCATCCAGCAATAATCCTGAGCTCAATACTGGTGATGTTCTCTTTTATGTTTGGCATGTACCTAGGATGTCAACGTTATAAGAAATGACCTTTTGATGTATAGTTGTTCTTAATGAAGTTACTATGTAAACTTTTGAATTATGTTTTGGCCAAATGCAAATGCTTGTATGTATATGTTTTGCGTGATTATAGGTATGGTTTATGAGTTTGGCGTTTTTGGATGTGTATGTTATAAGTTATATAGTTTGGATTGAAGTATGGTATGATGTGGTAATTGAGATTGATGATTATTGATATTTGAATGTATGTTTTGTGTATTTTGGTGAAGAATTTTGTATATTATTACATGTATGGAATGTGGTGTCAATGATGACACATTGGTTAGTCATTTATGTTGCTATATTTTGGTATGTTTTGACTTGTTTTGAGGTACATTTGGTGATATTTTAAGGTTGGATAGAGGTTTGGATTGATGGTCAAGTTAAGTGTAAAGTTTATCTTATTTTTGAAGCAAATTGGGTACATACAGCCTGGAGCATAGGCTGTCACACGGCCATGTATCACACATGGCCTATCCAAATAGTCATGTGTCTTATTGTCTTCAAGTGCAAGTTTCACACAGTCAGGCACACGGACCGCGACACGACCGTGTGTCCTAAAACTATTTGTCACATGGTTTGAGACACAACTGTGTGACCCAATATTGAATGCACTCATGGGTAGGCACACGACCCGCAACACAATCGTGTGACCTTAATTCGAATGTCCACATGATCTGGGCTATGTCATATAACTTGGCCACACGGTCGTGTGACCCCTGTTTCTAAAATTTTAAACTTTTTCCTAATTTTTCTGAATTGATTCAAATTGATCCCAAAATGTTTCAAAACTATTTCTATCACCCTGTAGACTTGATTTAAGGCTCTTATGCGTATTTTAAAAATAAATTAAATTTTATTTGATTAATTGTTATTATACTTGAATGTTTGTTTATAAGCTATGTAAATGTTTATTATTTTATTGTAATACTTTGTGACCCTAATTCAACGATGGAAATGGGTTAGGGGTGTTACATATTCTGTTAGGTAGACCATTTTTAGCAACGTTGAGGTCCACCATTGACCTAGAATATAACACCCCTAACCCATATCCGTCACCGGAATAGGGTTCAGAGGCATTACTAAACTTATTACACAAATACACATTCATTTCTCAATCATTATCAATCATAAACATTCCTCATTCAAACACAATCCTATTGTCCCTTAAACGAGACGAGGCCATAAATATGCAATAGAGGTGGTTCGGGACTAAACCGATAACTCAGGGTCACTTTGGAAAAACTTATAAAAATTTCTCAAAATAGGGGACACACGCCCATGTGAACAGGCCATGTGTCTCACACGACCACCAGACAGCCCGAGTCACAGGCTGTGTGGACATTCAAAATGGGAGCACATGGCTGTGTCCTAGACCGTGTCTTACCCCGTGTAACTCTCCAACTTGTGTCACACAGCTGACCACAGGCCCGTGTGTCTAGGCTGTGTAACTCACGAACTTGTTTCTATTAAATGCTTCAGGGGACACATGACCGTGTACCATGACCGTGTGTCGCACACAGTCATGTACCATGATCGTGTGTCACACACGGCTGAGACACATGCCCGTGTCTCTACTCGTGTGAACAAAAATAGGCTATTTACCAAGCCATTCTGCCACCCCAATTGTGCACACCTACACAAGCACAAAAGGCACCATTTCCATACTGTAACACCTCCTACCCGAGTCCGATGCCGGGACGGGGTATGAGGCGTTATCTTATTGAATCATACTGAATCTTAAAATCTCGGACTATAAAATTTCTCTTCTTTTTAAAACTTATCATTCATTCTCTTAATGGCCTTATCATGGGCTTACGAGGCCCAAAACATATATCGAGTGTGTCCCGAAACCAATCCAAGAACTTTCAAGCAGTTAGAAAATTATTACCTAAAATATGGCCATACACCCGTGTGGGCAGGCCGTGTGGTCTCACACGCCCATGTCCCTAGCCCATGTCTAATTTATTTTTATTTTCAACCTATAGGGGTTTTGACACGGCTCGGGCACATGCCTGTTTCTATGGCCCGTGTCCCTCACACGGCCTAGACACGCCCGTGTCAACATCTTATGGAGTATTCTGACTTGAATACCACAATCATCGAAATTGCACACAGCCAAGGCACACACCCTTGACTTAACTAAAATGGATGTAGGGGCCACATGGCCTATTAACACACCCTTGAGGCTGACCATGTGTCACACACGGCCTACGCACATGCCCGTGTGCTCAATCATGTGGGCAATAATAGGCTATTTGCTAAGCCTTATGCCACCCTAAAACATAACCAAACCCAAGCCAATTCCATAACACATAACAAGGCATAAAATATTCTCTAAATACTCATAATTAAGGCATCCACATGCTATTATACACATCATTCTCATCTATATTGAATAAGATATAAGTTAGACAATATTAGGCCATTTCCAAAGGCCATTAGAACACTGCTAGAGTAATATCAAAGCCAATACCTATGGCTACACAAAATGGCACTTAGTAAAATGATCATTCTTCCTACACATGCCATACATCAAAATGACTAATTTTACTATACCAAAATGAATGGCTTGATAGTGTGACTTCGAGCTCCAATTTTATTGATCCTCAAGCTGGTACGACAAATCTAAATGGAAGAGGGAAAAGAAATAGTAAACACATAAATTGCTTAGTAAGTTGCATAAATAAAAATAGGAACAAAATCATGAAAATATCACTCAAATAAGTATCATGAATTTCATGTAAATTACTTACTAATCTTCATGACTTACTCAATCACGTACTTACTCATGCTTTTCATGCTGTGTTTCTCATAACATTATACTCTCAATATCTCATACTTACTCGTATATACATGCAAAACCTAACATGAAACTTTAGCCTTTCTCTTGAAACTTATCAACTTGAATACTTTACTCTTCTAAGATTTCTTTAGAATACCAAAGGATACCCGTAAGTCAATCTCATGAAATGATGCTAATGCCATGTCCCAAACATGGTCTTACATGGGATCACACATCGATGTCGATGCCATGTCCCAGACATGGTATTACACAAGATCATACTCTAATGCCGATGCCGATGCCATGTCCCAGACATGGTCTTACATGGGAACCTTATCTCCTCTCGGTGTCGAAGCTATGTCCCAGACATGGTCTTATACGGGACCTTATTTCAGATGCCCATGCCATGTCCCAGACATGGTCTTCCAAGGGATCACATCTCGATGCCAATGCCATGTCCCAAAAATGGTCTTACATGAGATCTTAGTTCGGTGCCGATGCCATGTCCCAAACATGGTTTTATATGGGACCTACAATACTCATAACATGATTACAGTATCCTTCGTGTCATTTAAACTTGTATGTAACTTCTTTTTTTATATTCTATTCATTTCTTAGTAAAATTTCACATCAATAATTTCATGAATATCATACATTTCCTCAATGAATCAATGTCATGGAATTTAGCATAACTCATACAAAATTATATCCATGTCTTCATGGAATATCATAATTTCATAAAAAGTCATCATAATGAATTTACATAACAAATGAGCTAAATTATTACATACAACTTACCTCAAGTCCAAAATGTGGGCAAATGCTCGGTTTAGCCCACGACTTTACTTTTTCCTCGGTTTTGATCTGGACTTCGTGTTTCTTAATCTAGAATGACAAATTGAATTTATTTAGCACCCACATAGACTAAATAGCTCATAATTGACACTTTGGAAAAATTTATAATTTTGCCCCTAAACTTTTGCATATTTACAGAATAGTCCCTAGGCTTGTGTAACGAAATGTATTTCTTCTCTTGGCTACCCAAGCCTAGCTGACACCCACTAGCGTCTATAAAGGCCTACATTACTCACAATTTCATACTTTTACTACACATTTACTAACTTTTCAATTTGGTCCCTATTAAGGACTTTCATGAAAAATCACCTGGAGAAAGGTGTTTCCTACACCTTATACTTTCATTTTCTACCACTAGGCATCAAATTACTTGTATGTCATGTATGGGTATATTTTTGAATATAAATCCTAGCTCAAATTAGTGGTAGAAATAGCTAGATTCAGCTACGAGGATTTCAAAAATACAAAAAACATGAAAAATGGGGCTTTGAGTCACTTACTTGGAGGTTGAAAATGAAGAAAACCCTAGCTATGGAGCGCTTGGAAATTTTGACTGGTACATGGAGAAGATGAGCCTATTTTTGGCTTGTTTTCCCTTTTTATTTCATTAATTAACCAAATGACCAAAATGCCCTTACACCCTTTCTTTGAAATTTTACCCTTCCATGGGCGTTTTTGTCCAAAATGCTTAAAATTGGTCTAATTGCCAAATAAGGACTCCTAATAATTTCTCTTATGCTATTTCATACTTAAACCTTCTAGAAACTCATAATTTGCATCTTTTGCAATTTAGTCTTAAAGGACAAATTAATCACTAACTCATAAAATTTCCTTCATGAAATTTTCTCACTATCATGAAAGCATATCAATAACTTAATAAAAATCATGAACTATATTTTTCAACTTCGAATTTGTGGTCCCGAAACCACTATTTTGACTAAGCTCTGATTTGGGTTGTTACAATTCTCCCCCTTAGGGAGTTTCGTCCCTGAAAATCTTACCGGTGAATGAGTTGGGATATTGGTTCCTCATGGTTTCCTTAGGCTCCCATGTTGCCTCTTCTACCCCATGTCTTCGCCATAGTACTTTCACAAGAGATATACTTTTATTTATTAACTGCTTAACCTCTCGGGCTAAAATCTTAACCATTTCTTCACCATATGTCATATCCTATTGAATCTCAATTTCTACCATGGTAATCACATGTGAAGGGTCTGATCGGCAGCGTCGTAGCATGGAAACATGGAATACATCATGAATCTTTTCCAACTCGAGTGGTAAGGCTAACTGATAGGCACCGACCTTATTCTCTCTGTGATTTCATAAGGTCCAATAAAATGTTGACTTAACTTACCTTTCCATCCAAATATAAGAATTTTCCTACACGGAGAAACTCTCAAGAACACTCTGTCACCGACTCGAAACTCTCTCTCCTTTCGTTTCAAATTGGCATATGATTTTTGTTTATCGAAAGAAGCTTTCAAGTAGTCTTGAATCACTTTTATATGTGCAAAAGATGATAGGTTATTTGTATAAAAATAAAATGTGAATAAGTGCTTTATATACGAAATTGAAATGTAGTCAAATGGATAAGATATGTGTGAAGTCATTAGGTTTGTAAAATGTTAAAATAAGTACAACACTTAATATGATCATATGAATTTTTTAGGGTGATAAGTTTATATGTGGTTGAGATTTGTTAAATTTGATTTAGTTAAGTTGAATTATAAATATCATTCAAATGATTTATTTTTTATGGCTTACTAAGCTTTTAAAGCTTACTCTATGTATTTTTCCTATGTTTATAGATTTTCTAAGATTTGCTCGGGTTGGAAGTCGTTGGAGACGTCATCACTATCTGATTATCATTTCGGTAAATAAATGTTTTGTGATTTTTGTTATGTGACATGTATATGCTAGAATTTATAAGACATGTTTTTGAGATGAGCATATCATAGCCATGTGATATGGCTTGTTATGAATGAAAATATGGTTTGGTTTTGGTATTAAATATGTGATGAGAAAATAGTATGTTTTGATATTCATGAATGACCAATAGAAATGGTCAGTTTGGTATGAAAAATGTTGTGATTTTGGTAACGTTTGGAACATGTGCTTTGATATTAACTTGGCTTGTGTTTTGGTATGATTTGATATGGAATTTGAGTATGTTATTGTGTAACACCCCAAACCTGGCCCAGACGTTATGGCTAGATCTAGCGTGTCACATGGACGGTTGATTCATTTACGATAATCTTTTTGACAAAACGCTATGTAATTCGTTGGAAACCATGATTATTAGCTTGTAAATCTTGATCATTACTAGATTTAGAAACCATTTTAATTTACCAAGAAAAGTTTATACCAAAATCTCATTATGGTGTTATCATTGTTAAATCATCCAGTCATTACGTGAGACATGTTGAAAAACGTTTGCGATTAAGTTTAGAAACCCGCGTAATCTAGTCTACCGTTTTTAAATAAATAAAAAGAAACCAAAACCAAATACCTGAGTGGCCTTATTACAACAAAAATCCGAAATTAAAAATGGAATAGAAATAAACTAAATTTTTAATTAAGCTAAAAACCAGAAGCATGAACCATGTGGCCACCCTGAATCCCTCGCAGCTCCAAGTCCTCTATGGTTGAGGGTTACCTGCATGGATGGAAATAATAGGGTGAGTTTGTGAAAACTCAATGTGTAGTATAACCCAACCAATGTTAGAGATCAGTCAAGCAACTCAGTCTGGGTCGAAGCCCTATTCAGATACAGATCAAACTGGGCATTGGCCCTATTCAGAAATAGAGTGGGCCTTAGGTCCATTACAGATACAGAACAGAATATATAGGTATGTATGTATGCAAAGCCCAATCCCAGTCCAGCCCAACACACCACGCGTACTAGCCCATCACACCATATGGGGAATAACTCAACCCACACAGCACTACACACCACAAATGCAGCAGAGCTGCTAATACAGAAATCGTGGCAGAGCCACGAGAACAGGAATACGAGATGGAGCCTCTAAGCAAATTACGTGGCAGTGCCACTTTACAAAACTTCCTCATATCCATAACCCAACCCCATACAACCTAGAGTACTACATGACATAAGCATACAGATTATCAGATACAGATATATGCAAATCAGTTAACTATTTATAGGGGTAAAATAGTCTTTTGGCAACTAGGGGTATTTTGGTCATTTAACTATGTTTCAAGGTTTCATGCTTAATATGACCTTCTACCAGGTCTAACATCGCTTCGAGCGACTCAGAAAGTCCATATAATCACATAGTGAAATCGGGCCCCAAAAACCCCTAATGGGCCCAAGAGAGCCCACATGCTTATGTGGCCCGCTCAGTCTAATCTTATGTATTTTATCTCATATTTAATGTCTAATATACCAGAAATTACTTACCGCATATTTTTACTTATATGGGCCCGTAAGCCCATTGGGCCCAGTTTCGGCCCATCGAGGCCCAGAACAGCCCAAGTGCATAAAAACGCGTACCATAGCCCTTACAGTCCAATATTCCAGATTCATGATTTCAGATTAACCCACGAGCGTTCGCATGCTCGGAAGTCCTCGAAATGCCGGCATTTCAGCTTTTCAGCTTTGCCGATGTATGCTACTAAAGGGTGTCGTTACACATCTGTTTGCAACTATGTTGAGATCCCGCGAACGATTAACCTACAACAGCCCCAAATAAACATTAATCCATAATCTGACTTGCAAACTATCATCACCTACCCCTAAAGTATTGGGCCATAACCAAAATAATCTAATAACCACTTACCTTAGCCGAGATCTAACAAATAGATCTAGATTGCTACGATAACCCTAGACACCAACCGCTTTCCGTAATATCATCTTCTACTACGGCCAAAACACATAAACAACCAAAAATGGATAAAACATTAGTTGGTCTCTAGTGACAGGATCAAATCCGATTGTCCAAGAAGGATAGTGGGTTTTAGCTTTTAACAACCACTTGAAAGAAAAAAATGAGGGAGGAGGCCACTTACGCAAAATTCGCCTAACTGAATCGACACCACCAAAAATCTTCACCACTACTCTAAGCCCAGATTTACGTTCGATCTACTCAAAACACAAGGGAAGAAGATGAATAGATGAAAAGGTTGGAAGAATAATAGAGAAAATAAGATGGAATTTGATTTTTGAGAAGAGAACACTAAAGAGGGTTGGGCCAATGAGTGTTTAAGGAAAAGGGTAATAAGGTTCAGCTTCTTGAACAAATCGGCAAAAGAAAGACTAACTGTTTTGAGATTTTGGCTTTTGAAGAATTGGGCCAAGAGATGTTTAAGGGGATTGAATCAAAATGAGAGAGCAAAAAGGAAAGGAAGAAGAGTGCTTTAATATTCGGCTAGAGTAGAGAATACCGAATCAAAGGGTACAAATGAGTAAAAGAAAGAATGATAGGTTCAGCTTTTGAGTCAATCGGCCAAGGTGATGTTTTTGACCAAAAAGAGACAATTGAAGGACAAAAGAGAGGAGAATAATTTCGGCACACTCCCTACTTATAAACTCGATTGCACAAAGTGCTCCCAAAACATGAATTCCCAAAATCAAAAGGAGAAATCGGCACCCACACTCCCTAATTTACCGAAAATTCACACACAAAATGGCTAGTAGCCAAATTTACTCTTCCAAGCCTCTCTCATTCGGCCAACTCTCTCCCCCAACTCAATCCCTAAAATTTCTCCTTGAAAATCTCCCTTTATCACTCCTTAATCCAACCCCATGAACAACACAAACACCTTCCGTTAGATTTTAACTTGGAGTCCACCTCTTACCATGCACATGTAACAAAATTAAAGGATTTTGCCATCAGGGAGATTTGAACCTTAGCTCCTTCACAACTACCACACGCCACCTCCCTATGCTTTAAGTGGCGCTACCTTGCCACTTTACCACAAGCCTACTTGTGCCACAAATCCATAACATTAATTTAAAAGCCCACTCTGCCAAAGTCCATTCTCACATAAGGCTAAAATTAAAATTCTGCCAAGTTTCAAACTTAAACCTAGGCCTTTTAAAGGTCCACTAATCACACTTAAATCATTAATACAACATATCAGGCCATGCAAAAATAAATTCAAGCAACAATTCAAAAACCCTAAAAATTAGGGCGTTACATATTGGTCGTGGATTATATGGTATAAATGATGTATGTTTTGGGCATGAATTGGCTAAAAATTTTGGTACGAATGTTGCTTAATTTTTGCTCGTAGGGAGGATCCAATTTGGGTGGCTAATTGGCTAGAAAAATGGCCTATTTACACCCCCACAGGCAGGGACACAGGCATGTGTCTCTGCCGTGTCTCTCGAGGGCCACTTCGAAGTGAGCTTGGGTAGGGTACACAGTGTAACACCCTGAGTTTGGGCCTAGAAGTATTGGGTTTGTGTAACGCCCTGATTTTTGAGATTTTTCGAGATTTTTGTGATTTTGGTGAAAACTTAAAATTTTGGTATTTTGGTTACTGAAATTATGTTTAAGTATGTTAGTAGGCCTTTAGAAGGCCCAAGCCTAGTTAAAACCCGACAAAAAAAAATCAACTTGGATTTTAAGTGAAAGGGACTTGGTTAAGTGGGCCTTTAAGAAAAAGTTAGTAAGTTGAGACACAAAGAGGGCCTTGGTAAAGTGGCAAGGTGGCACCACTAAGTTCCTAAAAAAGTGGCGTGTGGACTGAGTTTAAGGGCCAGAGTTCAAGTCACAAGGTAAGCAGATGGTACTTTTATTTTTGTGCATGTGCCGGGCATGTGATAGGGCTTAAGTGGAAATTCGGCTAGCGCTTTAGGAAGGTTGGGCCGTGGGTCTGAATGGCCATTAGGGCAAGCTTTATTTTCTTTCTGTCTTGCCGAATTAGGGTTAGCCACCTACAGCCTTCACTTTCATTCTATTCTATTCTCAGTGTTGCAAAAAGCCGAAAACACAAAGTTAGATCTCCTAAGTGCCTAATTCTTCTTTCTCTTCTTCTCTCTTCCATTCTTTCTTTTTCTTTTCCTCTCTAGCTGAAATCACCTCTTCTCCTCCCTCATCTTTCATTTTCTTCTCTTCAAAAATCGAAATTGCTACTCTTTTCTTCTAAAACTTATCAACTACTAAAGGCTGAAATCCCAAAGGGTTGCTTCCTGTGCCGATTTGCCTATAGCTGAACCCCTTTTATTTTTCCTCACTTGTAGCCGAATTTCATACTCTCCAAACCCTTAGGCTCTGCTGACAAACACCCCTCCTACCATAGTCTCAAATCATATCTTCTTTCACCACTTAAAAAGCCGAAAACACCATAGTTTTTAGGGATATATAGCCGAATCCTTAGATCTCTAAAATTTGAATTCTGCTAGTGTTTAGGGGCTAGATCTACATCAAATCTGAGTAGAAGAATCGCTTTGATTAAGGAAAACCTATGGTAAGTACTCGACATCTCAGATTTACTCGTTACTTTTAAATTTAAGAAAAACCGAAATCCCTAAACTCTTTAGGGAGGCTGTTGAATGTGATGATAGGTAAAGACAGTTCTTTTAATTGGTTTTATGTGTACTTGTGGTGGAAGGGGCGATCTAGCAAGGAGCATAAGAGGCTTGGACCTTTGGAACGACTAGATCTAGATCTAGTCACTAATTTCGGCAAAGGTAAGATCTCAAGAGCCTTAGGTGGTGATGGCCGATTATGGTAAGTAGAATTATGGAGATTGTCATTGTATTTTGGATCTGATGTGTCTAGTAATTGATTGTAGGATATCGTGGGAGATCTCGTTAGCAGTCGTCTCAAATTAGGTATGTATCGAACACCCTCTTGTAGTTTAATTCGGTAAAAGTCGAAATGCCGAAATTCTAGCATTTCATGGGCTTGTGAGCGTGCAAACGCTCATAAGTCATTTGGGAATCATTGGATCCATAATCACGAGTGGTAAGTTAGTTGAATGTGCAATTTCGTGCACTTCAAAAAATTGGGCCTTGATAGGCTAAAACTGGGCCCAACGGGCTTATGGGCCCATATGGGTAAAAATAGGCATTAAATGCGTACTAGTAGACTGTAGGTCTAAAACTACTAAAACTGGTAAATTGATCGTAAAATTTGGACTAGATGGGCTAATTTAGCTAATTGGCACTATAGGGTCTATTATAGGTTTTAGGCCTAATAACTGCAATTTGCTAAAATGGGCTAAATAAACTACTAAGGTAAAAGGTAGTCTATTACTGATTAAAATGTGCATGAAAACCCTAAAAACTGGTATAATTACTGAAATACCCCTTAAGGGTGCAAAATTACTATTTTACCCTTAGGTGCAAAATGACTGTTATACCCTTAGGGCTAAATTTGACTGAATGCATGATTTGCTGTTTCTGTTTACTGTATGCCATGTCATGTTTATTTGTTGCATGGGACTTGGGATTATTGATGGAGGAAGTGCAAGTGGCATTGCCACGATTACTGAAAGAGGCTTTGCCTCGTATTGATTACTAAAAAGGGCTTTGTCCGTACTATTTACTGAAAGAGGCCTTGCCTCGTATTACTGTTAATGGCCACATTATCTGAGCAGCGATGCTGCAACTATGGAGTGTAGCGGCTGGGTGGGTCGAGTTGTCTCCCCACATGGTGTGTAGGGCTAGTACGGGTGGAGTGTAGCGGTTGGACTTAGGATGGGCTTTGGGCATTGCATTCATACATGCATATCTACTGATCTGTTACTATAATGGGCCTATGGGCTGTACTGTTGACTAAGAAGGGCTAAGGCCCAGTTTACTGTATCTAAATAGGGCTTCGGCCTAGTTATTATTGAGACTGGATAGGGCTTAGGCCAGTGGGCTTGAGATGATTCGGGCTCTGGATGGGTTTTTTTACACATTGAGTTTCCAAACTCACCCTTTTTTCTTCCATCCATGCAGGTGAGCCCTAGATTGGTGGACTTGGAGCTGGGAGGGATTCAGAGTGGCCACGAAGACTGTATTTCTGGTTAAGTTAAGTTATTTATTTTATTAGATATTTTAATCGTTTTATTTTTAATTTGGGTTTGTAATAAGGCCGCTATTTAATTTATTTTTAGCTTAAGTATGATATTGTTTAAATCGGTTCAAAAACAGATAGCTCTAGGGTGCGCTTTTATAAAAGTTACTTGTTTTCAAAATATCACGATAACAGAGTAAAGCTTCCGCAGCGTAAACATTACCATAAATAAATATTTTAAATAGACTTAAACCTAATTTGTTGTCCATGGACAAGTCACAAAGTTAAAGTGTGGCAATGGCTGTGTGCATGTCTAGGATTGGATTTAGGGAGAGCTTGGTACTTAAGCAGTCTAATTGACTCACCTCCTCTCTTTTGGAATCCTACCTGGTGCATAGTAACCATTCACTTTAAGCCATAACAAAGAAGATCTGATTTTCTGATACTTAAACTATTTAAAAAAAAAATAACATGTTTCCACAAACTACAAAAATTTACAAGCTTTCACAATTTTCCATAAAATTTTACAAAGTTGTTAAAAAAGGGAATGATTATTTCAATGAACCAGGTTTTGAAAAATAAACAAACACAAGCTGAAGTTTTACGGTACAAGTTTCTAAACACTAAGAAGGGTTTTCAATGAAAACATAGTTTTCGAAAAACACTTCAATGTGACACACCAGACTTGGTCGTAACGTCTGGGCAGAGTTTGGGGTGTTACACATTGGGTAGCACACGGGCGTGTGGTTGGCTATGTGACCCAAGTCAGTATACCTCCCAGCTTTCACACGGCCTGACACACGGGCGTGTCCTTGGCCGTGTGTCTCAAATTGGTATGTATGCCCTGTTTTGCCATGACCTAGACACATGAGCATGTCTAATGCTGTGTGAGGCACACGGCCTGACCACACGGGCATGTGACCTCTGTAACTTTGAAATATGTTAAAGTTTTAAAAAAATTGTATAAGCTCGGTTTAGTCCCGGCCCTTCTCCAATACATGTTTGAGGTCTCGTAGACCTTTATAAGGGACTTATTAATTGTGTATGTTATGATATGATGATGTTGTATTAATATTTGTAAATTGTTTGTAAATATTTTGATTTGTCCAGTAATGCCTTTTAACCCTAGTTTGGCGATGGATACGGGTTAGGGGTGTTACATTTTGTTGGTATTAGAGCTATGGTTTAGTCAGTTCTAGGACTACCATAGCGTATGTGGGTTTAGCTATACATGCGACATTTTAACCTGCAATAGTGTGATATCTCCCGACTCTGACGAAAATTGTTCTGATGAGACAGATAAGTTTTCCAACCGAGCTAATTTTGATAGTACGGAATAATACTCAAATGTTTGAATGAAAATGTGTTGATGATGAGTTGAGACTCAGAAAGGTATGAATAAGAATACAAGATATTCTACTGTTGATAAATACTGAAATGATATGAGTATATGAGTTATGATATGTGACCTATGATGCTATATGATAATTTCGATTGTGACTTAGTGATTTGAGTTGGTATTGAGCTATGTATTAAGAACAAAAGTGATTAAAAGCAAATGATTATTAAATGAGTTGAGAATGTCAAATTAGTAATGAACTAGCTATTTGTGATAATATGTGCTATGTGCAATTATGTGTAAGTTAAATTTGAGGCTTTACTACCCTCACCCTCGTTTATCAGAGAATTGTTATAATAAAATCTGTAAAATTTGAGTTGAATAAACTCACGGGTGTGGAATTACAAAAGTCCGTGTTCAGAAGATTAATAACATGGTCAGAAAAGAAATTTAAGCAACAAATGAAGGTAGTATTAAAAGAGATATTGGATAGTTCTGGAAACTTTTCAAATTATACGTTACTATTATAGAAGTCGTTAACTTCGATTAAATGATATATTCAGGTATGTTATTTAAAAAAAGTATTAACTGAAAGCTTTTCTAAATTGATTTCTGTTAATGAAGGGATAATGTGAACATTTCTGATGACAGAATCAGATAGTTGAACAATGTTTGAATTGTATTGATGGCTGAGTGTAGTGGCTATAGTCAGGCAGTTACTAAGATTTCTTCTGGACATTCTGTGTGTACAAATATCTTTAGAAGTATATGTGACTGTTTAGTTTCAAAAAGAACTGTTATCGTATGAGAACATTAGCTAAAGATATTAATAGATGAAAGTATCGTTGGTCTGTTTGGGTTATATTCGACATTGCTATGTCATTCTCTGGTATTTATTACATTGTGCAAACATAAAAAAAATTGACGGTAAAATCTGTATGAGGTTAATATTCTACTTCTATTAGCTATTATTCTATCAAATATACATGAAGATTATATTACTTCTGTTACTGTGGATTTTAGTGTTTATGAGTGACAGTGATTTTTCAGGACAATTCCTTAAATATCATTGGGTTGATATCATTCTATATGGGTAGTAATTTTTGATATTCTGTGTAGCTTCAGACATTGAAATTTCGCTATTCCGATTTTCTTATGATTCCATGTGATTATCTGCAAGAGATATTTATTTGAAAAAGATGATTATGTCTATTATGATTAATATTTTTGACTTGAAATGTGAGAGTAAAGTGGTACAGTCATCAGGGTTATAGAAGTTGTGTTTCTATATTGGTTTTTGTATAAATCATATTTGATTATCTTTCGTGTTCAAATGCTTTCTTAACATTTAAGATAATATCTATTTATAGGGTTGAGACATCGTTCTTATTAAGGCCCAATGATTTCTATCTAATAAAGGTGACTTATGTATAATTCAAAGCTTTGATGAATAATATATGAGACAATTTTATTATAAACTCTTTTCTAGTTCTTGTGAAGGTTTGACATTGATAAAAATGAAAGTGATAGAAGATTAATATCAAATCTGTATAGTGATATGTCTGGGGTTATCCTTCTAACGAGAAGAAAAGATTTCCTTAAAAAGATTGATTCAGTGATTTAGTCTGACTTGAATTATTTAATTTAAAAGATGATTGAGATATATGTGTTTGAATTTATCCATTGGACAATAAATAAACTTTGAATGAACACGTGTGAATTGAAGAATGGTCTGAAAGAAGAATTCGTATTCTTGAAGATTTGATACAAAATTATAACTATCGAAATGATTTTATATGAGAAATGTTATGGTAAATTGAAGTTAGTTCGATTGTTGAAGCTTTAGTTCGATTGTTGAAGCTTTCTTTTGCATAAAGATATTTTCAACCAAAATATCAATTCTGGTACAGTCTGAGTTGAATAAAGAGTTTATAATTTTTAGCCATACGTTATTGCATAGTTCGGAATGTGTTCTAATACAAGAATGTACAGAGATATCTTATGATTTCATACAGTAAAAGCTGTATGAAAAGAGTTATGTAACATATTTGACGACTATAAGAGTTTAAAATGTAGCTCAAATCTTTGAAAAGTTTTGAGTTTATAAGTGACATTTATTCGAGGAAAATGACTATTGTTCGAATGTTCCTAATAGGAAACTTTTATGTGATCTACGAGTGATGAATATGTGATTGATCTTATCAGATGATGAGCAGTTGTTAGTTGAATTAGATGTTAAGTAAGTGATTATTTAGCGAAGTTGTGAGATTTAAAAATATGTCAGTGAATTTCAAGTTAAAAAGGGGGCTCAGCATAAATTGGTTTCTGATTTAGAATTTCAGATGTGAAATCAATGATTGTTTTTATTTCAAAATAGCATTTGTATACTGAAAAGCTCTGTGAATATTCAACAACTGCTACAAGAAACTCTAAGTGGTAGTTTGCCTGTTCATATGGGATTAACAAGATGCATAACAATCACAGATATAGAATCGAGGAATGAGTGTAAAATGTGATATTTCTAACTTTGTTGATTATAGAAATAGTGTGTTGATGAATTTTGTATCGGGATTATCCTTATCATTGAAAAAGTTAGATGCTATCTGAATTATTGTTTATTGTCTGAATAAGTCTTTCCATATGCATGAATTTCTCTTTTGATAAATTAGTTAAGTTATTCATTTCTGGGACTGTCAGTTTACACATGGTACCCACTTATCATTGTTTTAGATTGAAATCTAAAAGTTACATTGTGATTCTGGGAGAAACAACAGTAAGCTTTGAGTATAAGATTGTGGCGTAATCAGAGAAAGCAATTCAAATTTTCAAAACTATGTTTTATCAATGTGTTTAAGAGTTTGAAAGCAACAAAGAAAGACTATTGCTATTTGACAAGTTATTATGAGATCATAATAATGACATTATATGAGGAATTATATGGTTACAGTTATCAAACTCTGTTGTTTCGGGACCGAGCTTTGTGAGAAAATGATCTGTGGGATTAATATCATCCAAGGAATTGAGCCAAAAAAATGAAAATAATTTAGTACAGTTAGAAGCAGTTTCAGCTTGATACGATATGTAGTAGAAGACAGACTAGAATCCTAGTTGTAAGATTAAACAGATATGAAATCTGAAGCTATATGTGAATTTGAAATGTACTGTGTGGAAGCAAATCCTTAATCTACTTTCTGGTAAGATTTTCAGGGACAAAAATCCCTAAATGGGGGAGAGTTGTAACAACCCAGTTTAGACCCTAGTCGGAATAATGGTTTCAGGACCACAAATTCGGGGTTACGCCGTGTACATGTTGCGCCATTATATATCATACCCTTCACATGTGATTGTGCCGATAGAGGTTGAGATTCAACCGAACATGACTTATGGTGAAGAGCTGGTTAAGATTTTGGCTCGAGAAGTCAAACAATTAACAAATAAAAGTGTAGCCCTTGTGAAAGTATAATGTCAAAGACATGGGGTAGAAGAGGCTATATGGGAGCTTGAGGAGGCAATGAGAAAACAATACCTAAACCTATTTACCGGTAAGATTTTCGGGGACGAAAATCCCTAAGGGGGGAGAATTGTAACAGCCCGATTTAAGGCCTAGTCGAAATAGTGGTTGCGAGACCATAAATTCGAAATAGAAATATATGTTTTATGATTATTTTAAGGCCTATGAGGTGATTGCATGATTGTGTGAAAATTTCATTATGAAATTTTATGATTTAGTGGTTAATTTGTCTTTTAGGACTAAATTGCAAAAGTAGTAAAATATGAGGTTCTTGAAGCTTTGAGGTGCTTAATTATAATGCATGTAAAAAATAGAGGTCCTTATTTAGTATTAGACCATTTTATGGCATGATGGACAAAAATGCCCAAGGAAGGGCAAAATTTTAAAGAAATGTCATAAGGGCATTTTAGTCATTTGGTTAATTAATGAAATAAAAAGGGAAAAAGAACCAAAAAAGCTTGTCCATCTTCTTCTTTTTGGTGCCAAAAATTGAAGAGAACCATAGCTAGGGTTTTGACATTTTTTCAAGCTCCAAGTAAGTGACTCCTAGCCCCATTTTTAATGTTCCTCGTTGAAATCCTCGTAACTTCAACTAGCTATTTCTACCACTATTTTAATCTAGGGTTTATGTTAAAAAATTTACCCATATATGACATGCATGTATTTTGATGTTTTATGGAGGAATATAAAAGATTGAGGTGTGATGAACATCTTTCTCTAAGTAATTTTTCATGAAAAACACCTAATAGGGACCAAATTGTAAAAGTGGAAAAATGTGTAGTAAAAGTATAAATTGATTAGAAATGTGGGCTATTATGAGTGCATATAAGGTTCGGCTAGGCTTGGGAAACCAAGAAATTTAGTACATTTCATTATACGAGTCTAGGGATCATTTTGTAAATATGTGAAAGTTTAGGGGCAAAATCATAATTTTGCCAAAGTATGAATTATGGACTGATTTAGTCAATGTGGTAACTAAATAAGTGAAATTTGTCTTTTTAGATCAAGAAACACGAAGCCCGGACCAAAATCGGGAAAAGAACAAGGTATTAGATTAAATTGAATATTCACCCGTATTTTGGATCTGAGGTAACTTTGTGTGTAATAAATCAACATTAAGATATTATGTTTTTCATGCTTTGTTGTTAAATGAAACGTATGTTGTTTTCATGAAAGTTGTTAATGAAATTTCAATAAAGCAATTATGAAGTTACATTATATAGAAGTCCCGGTTATATCTTAAGAATACGAAGGATACAATTATCATGACATGAGATAGAGAAGGTTCCGTATAAGACCATGTCTGGGACATGGCATTGGCATCGAATTGAGAACCCATGTAAGACCATGTCTAGGACATGGCATTGGCATCAAAATGTGATCCCGTATAAGACCATGTCTGGGACATGGCATCGCATCAATATATAATCCCGTGTAAGACCATATCTGGGATATGGCATCAACATCGAGATGAGATCCCGTATAAGACCATATCTAGGATATGGATTTGGCATTGACAAATGATCCCATGTAAGACCATATCCATGATATGCCATTGGCATCCTATCATGAGAATGATATTTTGAGTATCCTTCGGTATTCTAAGTTGTTAACGGGAAAAGAATGTAAGTTAATGTTGAGACTAAAGAAGACTAAAGTTATGTGATGAGTGATATAGGTACTTACGAGAAACTCATGAGAAATAAGCTAAGCATGATATAAGCATGTCGATAAGAAAGAGTATGAGTAAGCCATGTTAAAAATCAATGCTAAGTATGAGATGAATTGTGATGTACTATAGATGATATTCTATGATCTATGTTGTTATTTATTGCATGCAACTTACTAAGCATCTATGCTTACTCCCTCTTCTTTTCCTTTCCTTGTAGTATCGCCAAGCTAGCTCGGGGATCAAAGGACATCAGAGCTCAAATTCACACTATCTCTCTATTCTTTTGGTATTGTAAAGTTTGATCATTTTGAGTATGGCGTGTATAGGAACTTGGTCATTTTGTTTATGTCATATTGATTGCCATAGTGTTGGCTAAATTGTTACTCAATATACTTTGTACATGGCTATTTGAAATGAGCCATTGATGGTTAAATATGGTTATCCAATTATGGTGATATGTGATAATGCAAATTTTCATGTTCAAAAGGAAAAAGATGACAGGGTAGGCACAATGATTATGGAATTAAATTGGGGTATAAATGTCTTGTTTGTGGAATTTTGGATGAGTATTATGCCTTGTAGTATGTTTGTGAAATTGGTATATGTTTGGTTATATTTCAAGGTGGAAAAGGGGCTTGGAAAATAGCATATTTTTGTCCACATGGGTAGGCATACAGGCATGTGTCTAGGCCGTGTGTGACACACGGTCAGCCCCATGGGTGTGTAGTTAGGCCGTGTGTCTCTGTCATCAAATTTGCAAAAAATTAAGTTCATCACACGGGCTAGCACACGGGTGTGTGGCTTGGCCGTTGCCCTATATTGAGTGATGACATCATAAATAGAATACCCAGGTTTTCATATATGGGTGTGGACACGAGCATGTCACGGGCGTGTGCCAGATCGTGTGAAAACCCCTGTAGGGTCAAAATGAAAAATAAATTTCATACGGGCTAGGGACATGAGCGTGTGCGACCACACGGCTTGCCCACATGGGCATGTCCCAGGTCACACAGACGTGTGACTTTGTTTTGAAGCAAAAATTTTCTAAGTGTTTAAAAGTTTTCCATTCAGTCCCGAACCTTGTATAAAGTATGTCTAAGGCCTCATGGGCCTATAATAGGGACATTATGAATATGAATGCAAACTTTTAAATTGGAAAGATATTAGATGGCTCGATTTAAGGTGTTCAAGCATGTTTGAGTTCGGTAGCGCCTTGTACCCGTCCCAACGTCGGACAGGAATAAGGGGTGTTACACTCGGGATTTTTTGTAATAGCCCGATATAGGGCCTAAATGGAATAGTGGTTACGAAACCACAAATCCAATGTCAACATATTTATTCCGATTGAGTTTTATAATTTATTTTGTGTTTGCAATATTTTGTGAATTTTTCGTTACAAAATTTTATTATTTGTTTGTCCAATTTGATAAATTGGACTAAATTACAATAATATTTTGTAATGAAAATTTCACAAAAAATATTGCAAACACAAAATAAATTATAAAACTCAATCGGAATAAATATTTTGACCTCGGATTTGTGGTTCCATAACCAATATTTCGTTTAGGCCCTGTATCGGGCTATTACAATTAATAATTTCATAAAAATGTAAACCATAAAAATATAAATAGAACCCATTTCAATTAAACACCTTTACCTTCTAGAATGCACATTTTACTACTTTTGCAATTTAGTCTAATTTATCAAATTGGACAAACAAACAATAAAATTTTGTAACGAAAATTTCACAAAATATTGCAAACACAAAATAAATTACAAAAATCAATTAGAATAAATTTTTTGACCTCGGATTTGTGGTTTCATAACCACTATTCCATTTAGGCCCTGTATCGGGCTATTACAATAAAAAATTTCACAAAATATTGCAAACACAAAATAGATTATAAAACTCAATCAGAATAAATATTTTGACCTCGGATTTGTGGTTTCATAACCACTATTTGGTTTACACCCTGTATCGGGCTATTACATTTTTGCACACTAAGTGCCACATATGTAGCCAATGCTACCTCAAACTCATATCACATAGTTGCTCGCTCTCGAGCAATCAACGGGCCTGTTCACACAAGCTGTCAGTTAAGACGTAGCTACACAGTGCTACTTACACAAGTTGTCAAGTAACCGCAACATATGCTGGTAACTCACCCACCAGTAGGACGTACGAGACCAACGCTTGGATCACATAATCACATAACACATAATGACCCTAGTGACATGTCACTTGTATCCTACCCTATTCCTAAGGTTCAAATGGGATTTCCTGCTTATTGAATTGTCTTCAAACTCGTTCGTAGAGTCAAACTCATCCACACAATCAATCATATAGTTCATGCAATATTAAAGCATTTAAATACAATTATATTGAAGCTTATTTAACATACGAACTTATCTCAATACATAATGGCTAATAGTTTGATTTAGTCCACAACCTTGTTCTTTCCCCGGTCTAGGTCAATACCTTGTCTTTCTTGATCTATAATACCACATTTAACTTATTTAATTCTCACATTATTCAATTTAGCCCAAAAAATCACATTATGGAAAAATTACATTTTTACCCTTAACTTTTCAACTTTTTACACTTTAGTCCCTGGGCTTATAAAATGATTTTCATTTGATTTCTTCATTACCTAAGGCTAGCAAAACCTATTTCATACTCATAACAGCACACATTTTTCATTTATTCACATTTTTACACACACATTTTACAACTTTTACAAATAGGTCCCTATTTGACATTCTCATCAAAAATCACTTAATAAATGTTGTTTATCTAACACCCATCATACATTTTCTACCACTAAACATAAAAATACACAAAAATCTAACATGGGTAAAATTTTAGACTTTGATTTTCTTTCACATTAGTCCTTGATCACGTTACAACATTCACAAAAAACGTAAAAATCATTAAAAACGGGCCAAGGACGGACTTATAATCGAGCTTGAAAGCTTGCCCAAAACCCTAGCTATGGTGACCCTTGAAATTTGGCTATGGGGGATGAAATTAGAAAGATGAACATCTTTTATTTGTTTTATTTTGTCTTTATTAACCAAATAACGAAAACGCCCTTAATGTATAAATTTAAAATATCACCTAACCATGCCTATTTTTATCCATCTTAAAGTATAATGGTCTAATTACCATTTAAGGACCTTTAATCATTACAATCAAACACCCTTAGCTTCTAGAACACACATTTTGCACATATTACAATTTAGTCTTATTAGGCAAATTGGACACCCTATCGATAAAATTTCTTAACGAAATTTTTACACAATCATTCAATCATACTGTAAACCTTAAAGAAATAATAAGTAATTATTTCTACTTCGAATCTATGGTCTCAAAACCACTGTTCTGATTTGACCCAAAAACGGGCTGTTACAAACCATTTCACTACTCAATTCATAACCATTTGCCTTTTCAAATTTGCATACCAAATTGATGCTAGCTCAACATCACAACAAGATATGTCCATAATTCAACCAATTTATTATCTAAAAACTAAACCTCAACAAAGCATTCATACACCACATACCAAATAACCATTTGCACAATAAAATCACAACAACAACCATGCCAAAATAGGCCATATCACAAGGCAATGTATACATCAAATTCTAAATCATTAACAAGCCATGGAAAACGACCAAATACATATCCATCAAACATACCACAAGACCATTACCTATACATGCCATATGCCAAATGTACACAATTTCAAAAGTACCAAAATAGATGTTCGATAGTGCGATGAAGTCTCTAACGATCTCCGGATCTGTGTTAGCTTCGAAACACTATAAAACAAGGAGAAATGAAACAAAGTAAGCTTTAAAGCTTAGTAAGCTCGTATGATAATAAACTTAACATATCAAATAAATGCAATTCAATCAAATAAAAATAGTTTGATATACCATATATCAATTCCCAAACCTTTCTCATGTTATAAACATGATCAAACATGAATTAATCAACTTACTTCCAATCGATACTTATATAGGTTCCGTACATACTTTTATCACTTAAGCCAATCTTACTTTCATCCTTGTTTTGATTATGCCCATTGAATCATTCAGAATCGTTAAAGGATACTTGGGAATCACACATATACAGTAACAATGCCATATCCTAGATATGGTCTTAGATGTAATTTCGTATCGATGCCATAGCCCAGCTATAGTCTTACACGAAATCTCATATCGATGCCATATCCCAAATATGTTCTTACATGTAATCTCAGTAACCCTAATGTCATCACATTTGTATCCTATACTATTCCTAAGGTTCGTATAGGCTTGCGGTTGTCGTATCTCTATCAATCATGTCTCATAACTCATATTCAACCAGCTTCGCAATTCCATTCAATAATAATAACAAATTATAACATTATTTAACAACATTTATTCGCATACAAACTTACCTCGTACATGGAAATGACGAAACTAGCTGATTAGTCGAGTACTTTGTTCTTGCCTTGATCTAATTCTGAATTCTTTTTTTTTTTGATCTATATGTAATAAAAATTAACTTATTCAATCATTTTTTATTCAATTTAGTCCAAAATTCACATTTATACAATTTTATACATTTTCCCCTAAAACTTCACATTTTTACAATTTAGTCCTTATTACACAAAATCATAAATTCATGCAATTAAGCCCCTACCCATGCTTGTCAAATTTCAATTAGGTTCCTAGCAGCCAATGTTTCTTATTTATTTCACATTTTAACCACAAAGTTTCCACATTTCACAAGTTAATCCTTAAATTGCATTTTCATTAAAAATCACTTTATAAAACTTGTTAATCTAACAACAAGCATGCATTTTCTATTATCAAACACAAAAATAAATCAACATTCATCAATGGCAAAACTCAAATCCTTTAACAGTTTTGGAAAATAGTCCCTAGGCTAGCTAGACCTAGTTGCAATGATCTCAAAAACATAAAAATTATTAAAAAGGGGATGAAATTACACTTAGATGCTTGAACTACAATGGTCGAACCTTTTAGCTTCTTCAATGGCTTTCTCAAGCCCTAAATTTAGTTGAAGATGATGACTAAAGATGTAACACCCTAATTTTCAAGATTTTTGAGATTTTGCGTGAATTTAATTTTTGCTTGTCTATATGTGTTAATTTATGTTTGAATGTGTTAGTGGGCCTTTAGAAGGCCCAAGTTCAAGTTAAAACCCGGTAGAATTTTAAAATTTTAGACCTAAGGGAGAAGGGGCCTTGACTAAGTGGGCTTTTAAAAATATGTTGGTGAATTAAGACACAAGTAAGCTTGTGTTAAAGTGGCAAGGTGGCGTCACTTAAGACATAAGGGGTGGCGTGTGGAAGCTATGCAAGAGCTAAGGTTCAAGTCTCTTGGTAAGCAATGTGATGTTTATTTTTTTTAATGCATGTGCAAGGCATGGTGGAATCCAAGTAAAACTCTATTAGGAAGAGTTTGAGGTGCTCATGGGATTGAGTTAAGGAGGGATAAGGGGAGAAAATTTAGGAATTTTGAAAAAGAGGAAGTGTTGGCCGATTGTAGGAGTGTAGAGGGATGCATATTCGGCTTTGGGGGCTCAGAGCAGCATTTTCTACATTTTTGGTTTTGTGTGTGCCGATTTCTCTTGTGCTAGTCCCTCGGGTGTTATTTTGGGGTCGAGCCTTAGTGCCATTTAGGTAAGTCTCAAAGTGTTTTCATTCTTTTCTTTCTTTTTTTTCCCTTCCTCTCTCATGTTCTAAAAGCCGAAAATAATATCCATACACCCTTCTTGTGCCGATTTGTTTAAAGAAAAGTTAAACCCTTATACCCTTTTTCTTCTTAAGCCAAATCCATCATCTTCTTGCCTCTTTCTTTTCTTGTTTATTGGTGAAATTGATTCACATAAAACCTCTCCTGATCGATTGCTTCAAAATGCCAAAAACCCAAAAACACATCTTTTTTGTCAATTTCTCCTTTTTGCTTCCACTCTTGCTAAAATCGAAACCCTCAAGCCTTTCATATCTCTCTATTGACCATCTCTTCTCTGATTCAAAACTTCTTATTCTTCCATCTTTTCTCTTGAAACCAAAACTCCCATACCGTCAGGGAGCCAAATCTTGTCATCTATTTTGCAAACATTCTCCTTTGGCCGAATGCCATAGATCTCTTCTCCACCTTCAGTTTTGAGTAGATCCATAATAGATATGGACTAGATTAGTAATTTGAGGCTCTCTTATGTCAGGAAAAGAGGGTGAATCTTTGGGTAAGTGGTCTCTTCTCATAATCTCTTCTTTCTAATGAATCGTAAAGAGCCGAAATCCCTAATCTTTTTCACTTGTCGGCCTTTCTCTTTGGTAATTGATTTAAAGTTTTCTGGTTGCCTGCTAGTGATTCCGTAGCCAAAGTAGGGGCTGATCTTGTGAAGGGTGTGGGTGAGCAAGTGATCACAAGGTGATCCAGATCTACTTGTTAGATCTCTGCCAAGGTAAGTGTTAATGAATGTTTTGGTTATGGCCGAATGTGTAGGAGGTAAGAGTTGATAGTTATAATCAGGCTATGAAATAACATAGTGGGTAAACTGATGTAGGTTGTTCAAATGCGGGATTTTGAAGTAGTACGCAAAACAGGTGTGTAATCGACTCCCACTAGTAGACTAGATCGACAAAAGTTGAAAAGTTGAAATGCTAGAATTCTGGCATTTCGAGGGCTTGCGAGCGTGCGAGCATTCGTGGATCGGTTTGAATCGGTAAAATGGGTAATCGCAAATGGTACGAATGATGTGTGCGTATTTCTGTGCACATTGGTGTTTTGGGCCTCGAAGGGCCAGAATTGGGCCCAATGGGCTTATGGGCCCATATGGGTAAAAATGAGTGGTAAGTGTGTTTTGGTAATCTCAGTGGTAATTCTGCTAAAACGAACATGAAATTTGGGCTTAGTGGGCCGTAATAGCTAGTGGACACTGTAGGGCCCATTAGGGGTTTTAGGGCCTGATGACTTTGAGTTAATAAAATGGGCTAAATAAGTTATTTAGATGACATTAAGGCTGTTAATAAACTGTAACGAGCAAGAAAACCCTAAAAATTGGCAATTTACTGAAATACCCCTTAAGGGTGAAAAATTACTATTTTACCCCTAGGTGCTTAAAGACCATTTTACCCCTAGAGTTAAGTTGATTGATTTGCATGTTAAAGTATATTTGCTCAGTGTATGCCATGTCATAATATACTGTTGCATAGGATTGGGTTTTGATGGAGGAAGTGCTAAGTGGCAATGTCACGTTTATTGTTAAAAGCCTTGCCTCGTTTTACTGTTAGTGACTTGGCCATGTTATTTGATTAAGCAGCTAAGTTGCGACTGTGGTGTATAGGGCTAGGTGGGTTGAGTTATTCCCCACATGGTGTGTAGGGCTGGTACGGGTGGTGTGTAGGGCTGGATTGGGCTGGGCTTTGCATACATGCATAAATATTGTTCTGTTACTGTAATGGGCCTAAAGGCCACACTGATTTCTGAATAGGGCTAAGGCCCAGTAATTACTGTTTACTGAATAGGGCTAAGCCCCAGTTAATACCGTTTACTGAATAGGGCTAAGGCCCAGTTAATACTATATCTGGATAGGGCTTAGGCCCAGTTAAGCTTGAACTGGTCTGGATTCTGGTTGGGTTTATCTTATACACTGAGTTCCTAAACTCACCCCCTTTCTTTTCATCCATGCAGGTGAGCCACAATCTTAGAGGACTTGGAGTTGGAGGGATTCAGAGTGGCCACATAAACTGCCTTCGGTTATATTTTTCTTAAATTTATTTATTTCAGTATTACTTAGTTATTTGGGATTAAATTTGTAATAAGGCCGCTCATTGGTTATTTTTATTTTTACGTTGGTTTTTAATTATTAAATTATTACTTGTCTAAAATTGATAGAATTAGGCTGCGCATGTTTTTATTCCAAAATTAATCAACGATTTCAAAATATATCATACGCAACAAATGCATCACCTAATGACAATATAAGATCTTTTAAAGAATAAACTCGAACTGGTAGTGGATAGGACTTCCATATACTAAATAACCTGTTTTTTCACAACTCTTAAAAATGATTTTGCAAAGCCACCCTAAACGTATTAATTAAAGAATGAGGTATAATTCAGCGTCTATGTGACACACCAGATTTGGCCATAATGTCTAGGCCGGGTTTGGGGTGTTACGAAAAAGATGATATTTGGTTCTGAAACTACTGTTCTGATTTAGCTAAAAACGGGCTGTTACATAGAAAACAATGAGTTAATTATGAAATCAATAGTGAGGCTAAAATTTTCAAATGTGGTCACCAATAGAATGAGGGAATTAGAGAACAATTAGGAAAACAATTCTTTGAAATATATGTAAAAATCCCTAATTACCTAGAGCTAGAAAAGGTATTTTCTATGATAAGTGGAGATCGAAAGAGCATATTTAAGGAGTGGGATAAAGGACTAAGTTGAAGTGGCATGACAAATCCTAGACTAATACTGACAGAAAAACAACTAAAAGCACATCCATATAAAAGCTGACAGAGTTGACGAATGAATCCGATAACAATATTTGGTACTTTTAGACTGAGATAAATTTTTGTATATTATTGTATTTTAATAGCCTCATAAGCAGTTTATGATTTAATTTTGTTTAAACTATTTAAGAATTTAATTAGAACACTTTGAAATTTGGGAAGAGGGGCCGAAATAGAGCCAATGTCATAACATAGAACCTTTATGTCACGAAACTAGTCACAATTTCAAGAAATCTAGCAATTCAGCTCAATGTCGTGACACAACACCGTTCTGTCTTGACAAAGAAGTTAATATACCCCAAATATAGGACTTTCATGGTCTGTTGCAGCATCAAACCCTAATTTGTAGAAACGATATCCTACTAGGGGTGTTGTGACATGGAATCCCTATGTCGTGACATTGCTACAACTTTCTATAGGGTTAACCCGACCCATCGCGTAACCCGCTAGGTTTAACTCCTATTTTACCTGACCTTTAACTTAAAAACACCAAAATTTTAATCACAAAGCACTTCCAACTTGTTTCTAAATTCCTCTTAACTCTAAATTCTCTTTAAACCCCCTAAAATCGACCACTTTTAAAACCCCTCTTCTCCCTTTTATTACTACAAAATTTTATTTTGTTTCACTTCTCATAACAAAATTTTATGAGGAACCCAGAGCAATCAATCGAGGTTAAAGGTTCCTATTTTGTTTTTATTGTTCCATTGCATATTACTTGACTTCAATTAGTTATTCTAGCCATAAGCATATTGAAAATGCCTCCTAAAGGGTCTAGAAAAAGTAATGTGCACGAGACACTGGTGGCCTCGAATCCATCTAAATTTTTAAATGCAAATATGGAAAAGATTTTCTTAGAACTTCGAGGAAAAACATTTATACAAGAGAGGGGATTTGAGCCATCAATGGTATTTTGTAAAGAAATTCGACCCTTAGTCCAGTACCATAGGTGGGAACACTTTTGTGTAACCCCAAACAAAAATGTAGTTCTCCCAATTATTCAAGAATTTTATGTTGCATTAAGGGATCAAAAGGCTAGAAGACCTTATAAGGCCATTTGGGAAATCGTAACGATAAGAGGTAAGTAGGTACGCGTTACTCCTCAGGAAATTTGTGAGTTTTACAATGTTCCATAATATGAAAATGATTTTCTTGATAATACAGATTTAGATACTTTTAGGGGCATAAATATAGATGACATTGTAAAATACTCAACTAAAGGGAGGGGTCCATGGAACCATCGACTGGAAACTGAATTATCAACCAATTTTAATCAAGCAATCATGTTTCTTATAGCTAAGATGTGGATGCGATTTCTTTGCATTAGAATTATGCCTACTATGAATATTTCTAGTGTAAACACTTTTTGAGCTATTTTGTTGTATGTAATTTTGCAAAGAAAGCATATATGTGCCAGAAGATGAATTTATCGTAGTATGAAGCGATTGTATAAGTGACCAGAAGGTCAGATTTTTCTTTCCCCACCTTCTGACAGTACTATGCAAAAAGGTTGGGGTTCTAATGGAAGAAACTGAGCAATTTATGAGACCAACGAAGAGCTTAATAGGCGATTCTATGTACACATAGTACATTAAGCTCAACTGAAAACAAATCAATGATTAGAACCAAAGGAGAAAATAAAATATAGATGTCCCGACATCTCTAAAAAGAAAATAGGAAACAAAAACTTGAGAAGGAAGTGAAATCTCAAACAATGAATGAATGATAAGGTGGATGTAAAAAAGGGGCTCAATTATGCAAGAGTTTGCATGACAAAAAAATATTTGAATACCAAATTATCCACCAAACATATACGGGTCTAGATCATCCCATACTAGATCCAATGAGCAAGGGAGTGAAGGAGAGGAAAGAATTGAGGAAGAAGAGGAGGACCTCTCGGGATGAGATTTTCAAGAGGAGGAGGATGAGGACTATAAGGCCGTATTTCAACTGCAACGAGCAACGCAAAAAAGGCCTGTCATCCATAGCCCAACTTGACATGCACATTCGTAAGGTGGAGGCTCCTGTTGAGGCCATATCTTAGATTGAGGTAAAACACCAATAGAAGGGGCAATTGCCCCATTTTGACAATTTTGATGATTAACAAACTATTTCATTATTTTTGGGATAGTAAAACAATTAATTATGATTGTTTTTTATTGTTTTAAGAGTAGGACTAACAATAGATTTATATATATTTTTTGTTTTTGAATTTTCTATGTAGGAACCTTACATTAAGAAAGCACTATATATATGACTTTTCAACAAACAAGGAAGGAAGCACCCACTAGAAGTCTACGACAATGTCACGATTAATTAGGTAACTTCTTACCTTATCTATTCAAGGGTTATACATTAGGGACAATGTGCTATCTAAAATATGAAAGGCAACATAGGAAATTTTGTTTTCATGCTTTTTCTTTTACTTTTATTGTCAAAAGTATACTTGAGCTTGTATAAATACAAGTGATTGATTAGGATCATGTATATTGGTTGATTGTATTTACTATAAATTTGACATGATAATGAATGATTTTAAATTTTTAGTTATTAGACTAATAAGTTCTATATATTACACTGTAAATAAACATTAAGAAATTGAATATACCAAACGACATAGAAAATATAGGGAAACAAGCATGCTAGTGTGTATGATAAACAGTTAAAGTTGTGATTACTTGATTGATTAAATTTGTGAATATTGAGATACATAGAGATGAACTAAGGCATTGTTTAGTATAACCCAGAGCCAGAATGCTAACCTTATTCATCAATCCTTAGTAGCTATGTTGAGCCAAAGAACATTTTGTGATGAAAATTCATACAAAACCAAGCCAAAATTTAAATCAGTCCTTAAAATGCACGAATTTAGACGTCTGGCCATATGTATTGAAGATAAGTAGATATATTATGAGGATTTTCTAAAAATTAGAATGAAATAGGAAGAAACAATGTGATATAGTGATTATAGGTCTAGCCAAAATGTGGAAAATAAGAGAAAAATTTAGAAAAATTCAAAATAAGTAGAAAAAGTACTTGAACAATAAAAAACAAAAGCATGGTGAGTGAGATGTGTTGAAAAAGTCAAATGTGACAAAATCACAAAGTTAGAAAACTCAGTCATTAGTACAAAAAAACTCGTGAGTGAGCCATAGTTACTTTATCATGCTTTGACTTCCTACATGGAGATATAAGGAAGGTGTCAGAAGGAGAAATAAGGCAATGGGGGCACGGGTTATTAAAGGGAAGAATAGGGAACAATGTGATGTGCCAAACTACTTTCGTGCTTGAAACTATTTTAATGCTCCTTCTTTTTTAATTCCATACCAGTCCTAAGCCTCAAAACGTTACAAGTTGAAAAGCCCTATGTGACTTAGGTAGATTTATTCATGAATTGACATTATATTGAGTAATCATAATAATAATTGCTTATATTTTTCTAGCATAATCAAATTACTTGTATGGTTTATCAATGGATCCATATATTTGAGGACTTTACTATTTGTATACTTTGTAATATATTAAACTTAGGTGTTTGAAACTAAAAATGTTAAGTTGTTTATATATCATGTCGGAAGTATGCATAGATATGATTATTCCTAGTTATGTGTTACAAAAAGAGTTTGTAACACCTTAACTAGTATTCGTCGCCAGAATAGGGTTACCAAGCATTACCGTATAAACGTAATATAAAAACTTAAATTTCCAAATTTTAAAATAAACATAGCATAATCCATTCAAATACATGCATATTGTTCCTTAATCGAGCCTTCGAGGCTTTAGAAACACTTTATAAACCATTCGAGACTAAGTCAGAAATAATTAAAACATTTAAGAAAAAGTTAGAAAATTTGAACAGCAAGGGTCACACAGTTGTGTGGCCAGACTGTGCGCCTCACATGACTGAGACACACGCCCGTGTCTCAGGTCGTGTAATAATAGAAATGGGGACACATGGTTATGTCCCAGTCTATGTCCGTGCCCATATAACTCTCTGGGTTGGGTCACACGGCCAAACAACACGCCCGTGTGCAAGGCCATGTAACTTTCGAAATGGCCTTACACGGCTCGTGTGCCAGGCCATGTGCTAGGCCATTTAACCTCAGAATGTTAGACTGAGTAACAAGTCAACTAGAGGGAGGGCCCCTAGAAATGCTAGAAATGTGGTGGTAGTCAAAGAGCAGCAAAAGACTTAGCTGTGTGATCTAAAGCCCAAGCACCTACTAGAGCCTACACTATTTGCACTCACGAAGAAGCATCATCTACAGATGTTATCACTAGTACGTTTTCTCTGTATGACACTAATGTGATTGTATTGATAGATTTTAGATCAACTCATTTGTATATATGTGTGAATTTAGTATCCAGTAAGACTTTGCCTATTGAGTCTACTGAGTTTGTTATAAAAGTATTGAACCCTATAGGAAAATACGTTCTAGTTGACAAAGTATGCAAGAACTGTCCCTTGATGACTAGAGGTTGTTGTTTTCCAACCGATTTAATGTTGTTGTTGTTTGATGAGTTTAATGTGATTCTGGGTATGGATTGGCTGACAAAGCATGACATTGTTGTGAATTGTAGACAAAAGACAATTGAATTGAAATGTTAGAATAATGAGACTGTTTCAATTGAATCAGATGATTAAATGGTATACCAGTTGTGATTTTGTTGATGTTTGCTCAAAGATATGTGAGAAAGGGATGTGAAGCTTATCTCACTTATATAATTGATACAAAAGTATCTGAATCAAAGATTGAACCAATACTAGTTGTAACGCCCCAATATTTTAGGGTTTTTAATGTTTGGCATAAGTTTGACATAAATGCTTGTTTGGCTTGTTGGCCAAGTATTTTAAGTGCATTTGAGGGTTTTTAGGAGGCTTGGGTTTAAGTCTAACCTTGGGCAAAATTTTAATTTTTGGGCTTAAGGGAACTTGGAGAGTAGCTTGTAGGACCTAAGTTTAATTGTGGTTCGTTCATGACAACAAGGGAGCTAGTGGTGGAGTGGCAAAGTGGTACCACATGAGATGCAGGGGGTAGTGTCACATGCATGACAAGGAGGTAGAGGTTAAAGCCTCTCCCAGCACAAAAGGATATTTTATTTTACTCCTTGTTAAGCTAGAGGTTGAGTTGGCATGGAACTCTTCTTGGTGAAGAGTTGATTTGGTCAAAGCTTGATTTGAATTTGAGTTGAGAAGTTGGAATAAATCGAGGAGCAAATCAAGGAGATTTTCAAGGGATATGATTTAGGGGAAGTGTTGGCCGAATGTGGGGTATCTTGGAGTGCAAATTCTGCTAAGGCTTGGATGTAGAGATGTGTGGCATTTTTGGGTAAAGTTTAGGTGTCGAAATTTCCTTTTAGGTGTTTTAGGGACATTTTTGTTTTGTTTTCTCTAGTGCCGAATTGGTATAGGTCTTTTTGTGTTTCTATTTTTATTTTTTCGGTACCATTTGGGCTCTTCTACCTAGTTCAAATTGCCAAAGCCAAGGCACTAAATGCCGACTTTCCTTTTCAAATCCATCTCTTTTTCCTTCATATTTTTCTTTGACAATTTGGCATTCCTATTCCGCTCTTTTTTGCTAAAAGCCGAATAAGGTATTTGAGTAGTGCACCATTTGACCAAACCTCATTTTTTTCTCTCCTTATTTCTCTAGCTGAGCCTCGCATCTTCTTTGCCATTTTCATACCTCGTCCTTTCTCCAAACCTCAAACCGATCTAAACCTTTGTTGAATCTTGCCTTTCGATTTACTCTTCTCTTCTTTTTGTTTTGTCTGGCCAAATTCTTACCGAAACTATTCCTTTTCTTCTCACTTCTTTTCTTCGATCTTTTCTTTCTCATTTAGTTGGCCGAAACCAAATTGCCCTCTTAGGTGAACTCTTTTTGTTTTGCGCTTCTCTTTCTCCATTCATCGTTTGGGTATCGATGGTATAAGTCTGCAAGAGTTGCGTTTGGAGGATTTTTCGAGGTCTAGTGAATACGGATAGGTTGAGAAAACGTTTGAGCCTCTACTTCCAGCTCCTTTTAAGTTACTAGGCGACAAGCATCTTCTAACCAGCAATCTTAAAGATATTAGATCGATGTGCATTGCAATCAAGGCATTGCGCGTAGTGGTGCACTCGACTATACAAAACAGGTGTGTAACCACACCCTACTGTAGTGTAGATTGGCAAAAGCTGAAAACCTAAAATGCCGAAACGTCGGCATTCGAGGCCTTACGGGTGTGCGAATGCTTATGGGCCGAATCAATCCCACAAACCGTGGGTAATAGTTTGTAAAGGCCATTGTGTGCGATTTCATACACTTGGGCCGTTATGGGCCTCAATGGGCCCAATGGGCCCACGGGCCCATATAGGCAAGTCACTCGGTGAGTGATTGTTGGTATAATAGATGATAAGACTTGTGATGCCGTACATAAATTTAGACTTAATGGGCAACACAAGCGTGTGGGCCCACTTGGGCCCAATAGGGGTTTTGGGCCTATATACACTGTTTTGACCACATAGACTATCTGAGTCGCTCGCAGCGATGTAAGATCTTTTAGGAGGTCGTATTGGGTAATGAGACTCCTAAACTTAAAATAGTGACCAAAATACCCCTAAGGGGTAAATTTACCAGTTTACCCCTGACTACTAAAACGACTCTTATACCCCTAAAGATAGGTTGTCTGGTATATGTAGGACTGTCACTATGTCTATTATTCTGCATGCACGTTACATACTTGATTATGATGTGTGATTTTGCATGGGATTAGGCAGGAGATTGGAGGTAGTTTTGTATAGTGGCTTTGCCATGTATTCTGTATAGTGGCTCTGCCACGATGTCTGTGATTAGCAGGATGGCTGCGTATTGGTGTACGGGTTGGGTGGGTCGAGTTATTCCCCACATGGTGTGATAGGTTGGTACGGGTGGTGTGATGGTTGGACTGGATTGGGCTTTCATGCATATTCACTGTTTTGATTCTGTAATGGGCTTGAGCCCACTTTGTTTTTGTATAGGGCTTCGGCCCAATTTGATCTGTATATCTATTCATTGTCATCGGTTGGGGAAGTTACACACTGAGTTTTCGCAAACTTACCCTTTTATTTTTAAATGTGCAGGTAACCTCTAGCCATAGACGATTTGGAGCTGCGAGGGACTCGGGGTGACCACATGTTTTTATTTAATTTCAGTTTGTGTATTATTTGTGTAATAAGGTCATTATAGAGTTTTTGTTTTAACTTTCATTATTTGAATTATTTTATTATTTCAAATTGCTAATGAAGTTAATCGAGTTTTCAAAACTAATAACAAACAGTTTCAAGGAATTTACACGTAATGTTTTAAAGATAAAGAGCTTTCAATATTCAAATAATTGAGTACAACAAATACATTTTCAACTTGCAAACAAAATGATTTTAACCGAATCTTGTTCTACATTCAAAACTCTAAGCGAGGCATTAAAATAGAAGAAACTTTTTATCAACAAGATTATTTTCGAATAAACTTCCATGTGACACACCGGATCTGGCCATAACGTCTGGGCCGAGTTTGAGGTGTTACATTTAGTGGTATCAGAGCCAGGTTGTAACAACTCGACTATGGTATGGGTTTCGAAAGTTTTCTTAAGAATTGATTTTAAAGATTTAAATTGTTTTGAAGATTTGATTTCTTTGAAAATTTTCTTAAAAAGGGTATCTAAATCTTTTTAAACCTAGATCTTTTGAAAAATAAGGATTTTTAAATGAACTTGGTTGCTTTCGAATATTTATACTGAAAGTATGGCACACCGAGTCTCTGGCACCAAATCGGTAAGATTTCTTATATTACTTATTTTGATGGACTAAAGCATGATACTGAGAAACTATAGTAGGTAGTAACTTTGTATTGAAACTCTGTAGCTAGGATAAATTGAGACTGTAAGGAAACTGAAAACTATAGAAGACTGTAGCTAGATTTCGATCCGCAAAAACAAAACCCTAAAGTACCACCTTTTGCATTAAACATCCTTAATAATTACTGAAATTATGAACTAATTCATAAAATTCGTAAATCAAATAATACGAAATATCAAGATGAGCACAAGAGCTGCACGCGGAAGAGGTGCTTGAGGCCGCGGTTAGGGCTGAGGTAGCGTTGAGACTAGATCTTCAGCATCGGGACATATGCCCACTAGGAAGGCACCAGAATCACCAGTGACTGAGGCGGGGTCTCAAGATTGAGCTGCAGTGTAACACCCCCACGCTCGAGACCATCGCCGGAGTCGAGCTTGAGGTGTTACCGAACATAATTTATCATTTAAACAACTTTACATCATTTATTTTGATTTTCGGAATAAGCAGTTTTTCTGCATCATGGTCTTTAAAAAAATCATATCTCGAGTTACGAAACTCAAAATTAAGATCCGTAAATTTTCCCTAAATCTAGACTCACATATCTATCTACTAATTTTTTTCTAAAATTTTTTGTTAGGCCAATTAGTACAGTTTATTAGTTAAACTTACCCCTGTTTCAGGACTTGACTGCACTGACCTCTACTTACTATGAACCACTTTTCTCCATGTACAAAATTCATATAACTATACATTTATTTCTCTTAAAATTAGATTCAATAAGGATTCTGAGCATATAAATTAAACCTCCTAATTATTTTTTTACAATTTATAGTGAATTTTCAAAGTTGGAACAGGGGATCCAGAAATCGCTCTGGCCCTATTTCACTAAAACTCAAATATCTTATAACATATAACTCCTTTACCTATTTTTATTTTTCCATTTGAAATTAGACACAATAAGATTCAATTTCATAGTTAATTATTTACCTAATTCGTTTTCTACTATTTTTGGTGATTTTTCAAACTCACATCGTTGTTGCTGTAGTGTTCTGTTTTATGGTAAGTTTCATCTTTTTATGAATTCTCATGAACTATATAACATATTAAACTCACAAGGCATCCAACATTATCTAGGCTAGCCTTACCAATGACTAATCATTATCAAGCATTTTCTCAACCAAACCACAACCATATCACAAGATTATTTACACAAAACAAGTATATTGCTATACATGCCATACATCAAAACATACAAACCAATATACCAATTCTTCCTCGGATAGTGTGAGCGTTTCTTCGACCTTCCCGATATCCAAGTTGGCTCGCTAAAAACTACAATGAATGTAAAGGAGGGAGTAAGCATAAATGCTTAGTAAGTTCACATGCAAATAACAAGTAACATAACAAAGCAATTATATCAACAACAATAGCATGATATCACCAAGATACAAACCACATTTCTAGCTATCGTGTATCATCTTACCACCTTATTTCTGTTGTATCAAGTTTCAACCCGAGGGTTAAGTACATACCTGTCCAAATTGTCCATTTCACAACACTTACCAAAATATCATTTTCATCTTGAGTATTCTTCCATTCCGCTAGAATTTTACCCGTTGAACACATCAGAATATAACTCGGATACACGGATCATTTGCACATAAGTGCCACATATGTAATCAATCAATCATGTAACCCGCCCATAAGCGAACTCGAACTCAACTCAATGAGCTCGGGCGTTTGCATCCATAAGTGAACTCGGACTCAACTCAACGAGCTCGGATGCCTAGTTACATCTCACGAACTCGGACTCAACTCAACGAGTTCAGACATTTGCATACATAAGTGAACTCGGACTCAACTCAACGAGTTTGGATGCCCAACCATCCTAGTGACATGTCACTTGTATCCTAATCTATTCCCAAGGTTCAAACAGGATTTTCCTCAGTCACACATTTCCCAGTGGTTCTCCTCGGAATATTGGAACCAATACGTTGCTTGCATCTCATACTTATCAATTTAATCACATACTTTTCATACCAATACATAATATTTCACAAAGCATAATATTCATAATAACAAGTATCATATCGTATAAATAGCATTAAATCACTTAAAATAGCAATCATGTTACATTATTTACACATGAACTTACCTCGGTACAAAATATAGCAATTTTGCGATTTAGTCCAAAATCTTTTCTTTTCCTCGATCAAGGTTGATTCCACGTCTTTCTTGATCTAAAATAACACATTTAGCTTATTTAATACTCACATTATCAAAATAGTCCTAAATTCAAATTTTGGCAAAATTACAATTTTGCCCCTAAACTTTTGCATATTTACACTTTTGCCCCAATGTTCGGAAATTAAATTTTATCACAAATTCTTATGTTTTAGGACATGCTGATCATTTATTTACCATTAGCAAGCTCAAATTCCCACTAAAACACATACTTATGAACAATATGTACTTTTATCGATTAAGCCGTTTTACTCGTTTTTACTTAAAACCGAGTAGCACAAGTTGTCTAACATAATTTAAAACCTCATATTCTATCATAAAACATCAAAATACACAAATTTTACCTATGGGTATTTTTCCAAATATGAACCCTAACTTAAATTATTGCTAACATAAGCTTTATCGAGTTACCGGGACTACGAAAACGTAAAGAACATTAAAAACGGGGCTTGGAATCACTTACTAGGAAGCTTGGAAGCTTGAAACAAACCCTAGCTATGGAGAACCCTTGAAATTTCGTGGTAATGAAGAAGATGACCAATTTTGTGTTATTTTTCCCTTTTTTATTTCATGTTAATATCCAAATGACCAAAATGCCCCTCCTTACTAAACTTTCAAAAATTCCATCCATGTCCAAATTTTGTCCATGAACTTAAAATTGGTCAAATTGCTATTTAAGACCTCCTAATTAATATTCCAAAGCAATTTCATACTAGAAACTTCTAGAATGCAAGTTTTGCAACTTATTCGATTTAGTCCCTAATTTCAAATTAAGCACTTTACGCTTAGAATTTCTTCACGAAATTTTCACACCATCATAAAATCATATCATAAACATCAAAGTAATTATAAAATAATTATTTCTACCTCGGATTTGTGGTCATGAAACCACTATTCTGATTAGGCCCTAATTCGGGATATTACATGCAGGGGATGATGCTTTGTCCCAAGCGATGCTCTAGGTGTTAGAAAGAGAAGCAGGAGCAAGTACTGGGTCTGTGGGCCGTGGATTGTTTCTAAGCGACTTCGGGCTAATGCAGCAGAGGTCTTTAGGGGTGTATCTGGTGCAGCCTCGAACGTGGCTGAGTACTGGTTAGAGGCCACATAGCAAATTATGGATGACCTAGATTGCTCGGTAGAGCAAAAACTAAAAGGGGCAGTATCTTTACCGCCTCACGAGGCCAACCAATGGTGGCTCACGGTGAGAGATGGTACACCGGCTGATCGGTTAACATGAGATCTCTTCAAGATGACCTTTCAAGGGAAGTACGTCGGAGCTAGTTATGTGGACGCCCGAAGAAAGGAATTCTTAGGTTTGACTCGTGGGACCAAGTCTGTGGCAGAGTACGAGGCGAAGTTTTTAAGGTTAAGTCGGTATGCCCGTGGGATTATCGCCACTGAATATGAGCACAGCGTACGGTTCGAGGATGGTCTCAGAATGAGTGCGTGTTCTGATAGCTCCACAGAGGGAGCGTGAGTTTGCTGCCATTGTCGAAAAAGTAAAAATAGCTGAGGATGTGAAGTGCTCTGAACGCCTGAATCAAGAGAAGGATAGGGGCAGATTCAAAAGGGATTCAGGGCCCTTAGGTAATTCAGGGAGGCTTGTTAAGAAGGTCAGAGTTGATGAGCCAGTTTGAGCAGTTCCGGTGACTATTGTTAGACCCCATATGTGTACTGATTGTGGAAAAACTCATCAGGGTGAGTGTTGGACGCATAGTGGGGCGTGCTTCAGATGTGGGTCCAAGGATATCGGGTCAGAGGTTGCCTTCAAAGGCTAGTTCAGAAGCAAGCTGTGGAACAGAGGGTTGTGCAGCCAGTGAGAGGTGGTCAGTAGCCACCGAGAGGCTGTGGCCAAGCCAAGGTGAAAATGGTAATGGATGAGGCCGTGGAGCACTGGGTAGGGGTACTGGTAATACTGAGGCGTGACAGGTAGCTTTTTTTCTACGCTTCTCGTCGTCGAGAGGATGGTGATGCACCTGACGTCATAACTGGTACATTTTTGGTTCATAGCATGCCATATTTTTCTTTAATAGATATTGGGTCGACACACTCGTATGGTGTCTATACTGTGTCTGGGATGTTGGGTATCCAATCCGAGAATACTGTCAGTGGAGTATCTATGCTTAATCCTCCTGGACAATTTGTTAGAGTAAACAAATTGTTTAGAGATGTGCCTTTAGAAACTCAGGGTAAAACTTTTCTAGCGGATTTGATGGAGTTACCATTTAGAGAGTTCGATTTTATCTTGGGTATGGACTGGCTTGTTAAGTACCGTGCGAACTTGGATTGTGCTGCTAAGCGAATGGTTTTAAAAACTTCAGATAATGAGGAGGTACTGGTGATAGGGGAGCGAAGAGACTATTTGTCTAATGTGATCTCAGTGTTAAGGGCCAAAAAGTTTGTTCGCAAAGGTTGCGAGGCATTTCTGGCATATGTGAGCAATTCTGGCTCTGAAGGTCCTTCCATTAGTAATGTCAAAACTGTCAGAGAATTTTTGGATGTTTTTCCTGATGAACTTCCTGGGTTGCCTCTGAACCGTGAGGTCGAATTTGGAATTGAGCTACTGCCTGGAACAGCTCCAGTGTCTATCGCCCCTTATAGGATGGCACCGAAAGAGTTGGTGGAATTAAAGGCACAAAGCCAAGAACTTTTGGATCGAGGATTTATCCGACCGAGTGTGTCTCCATGGGGAGCATCAATTTTATTTGTCAAGAAGAAGGACGAGATGATGCGCATGTGTATTGACTATCGTCAGTTGAACAAACTGGCGATCAGGAATAAGTACCCCCTACCAAGGATCGATGACCTTTTTGATCAGCTTAGAGGAGCTTCGGTATTTTCCAAGATTGAACTTCGTTCTGGGTACCACCAATTAAGGGTTAAGGAGATAGACATTTATAAGACGACATTCAAAACGCGGTATGGTCACTACAAGTTTTTGGTAATGCCATTCGGACTTACAAATGCACCAGCAACTTTCATGGACTTAATGAATCGAGTATTTCAACCCTATCTAGACCGGCTTGTGGTTCTCTTTATAGATGATATCCTGGTGTATTCAAGCTCTGAGGAGGATCATGACGCACATCTTCGGATTGTTCTGTAATTTCTGAGGGAGAAGCAGTTTTATGCAAAATTCAGCAAATGCAAATTTTGGCAACAGGAAGTGATGTTTTTGGGTCACGTGGTATCTGCCGAGGGGATTAAGGTGGACCCTCGAAAAATCAAAGCATTATTGGATTGGAAACCATCGAGAACGGTATAAAAAATTCAAAGCTTTCTGGGACTAGCTGGGTATTATAAACGGTTTGTGGAAGGGTTTTTTGTAAATGCGGCACCGTTGACTAAGATACTGAGAAAGGGGTACCGTTTAGATGGACTGATAAGCAACAGGAGAGTTTTGAGGAATTGAAGAAAGTACTGACTGAAGCCCCTGTGTATAGTGATACATTGCACATTGGATTGGGTCGTGTGCTGATGCAAGAGGGTAAAGTGGTTGCTTATGCATCACGCCACCTGAAGCCTTACGAGACAAATTACCCTACTCACGACATGGAGTTGGCTATGGTGGTATTCGCACTGAAGATCTGAAGGCACTACTTATACGGGAAGAAGTGTATCATTTACATGGACCATAAAAGCCTCAAATACCTCCTTACTCAGAAGGAATTGAACCTTAGGCAACAAAGATGGATAGAGTTGCTTAAGGATTATTATTGCTCAATTGAATACCAACCGGGTAAGGCTAACGTGGTAGCAGATGCACTGAGCCGTAGGGTTGTATCTTATCTGAGAGCAATGTTCGCTCGCCTCAGTCTTTTTGATGATGGAAGTCTACTAGTTGAGCTGTAAGTAAGACTGACTTGCATAGAGAAAATTAAGGAGAAGCAATTATTAGATGGGTCACTGGTTCCTTGATTTTGAAAAGTAGAGAATGGTGAGACTTCTAACTTTGGAATGAACAGTGAAGGAGTTTTGTGTTTTCGTGGGAGAATCTGCTTTCCAAAGGACTCTAATCTGAGACACTCTATACTGCGAGCAGCGCATGGCAGCCCTTATGCCTTGCATCTTGGTGGAAATAAGTTATATCAGGATTTGCGTGAGTTGTACTGGTGGCCTGGACTTAAGCACGAGGTGACAAAATTTGTGGGTAAGTGTCTGACATGCCAGCAAGTGAAAGCTGAGCATCAATTGCCTTCTAGGCTTCTGCAACCTGTCAAGATTCCACCTTGGAAGTGGGAAGGGTAACCATGGATTTTGTGAGTAGGCTACCCTTAATGCCTTCTAAAAAGGACTCTATTTGGGTTATTGTGGACAGACTGACGAAATCTACCCATTTTATACTGGTCCGTATGAATTATTCGCTTTAGAAGTTAGCAAAGTTATACGTGCCTGAAATTGTGAGATTACATGGGGTGCCGGTATCAATCATATCTGACAGAGATCCTAGATTCACATCCCAGTTCTGGAAGAAGTTGCACGAGGCATTGGGTACAAGATTAGATTTCAGCACTGCCTTTCACTCTCAGATGGATGGACATTCAGAAAGGGTAATTCAAGTACTGGATGATATGCTGAGAAGTTGTGTTATTGATTTCCGGGGTAGCTGGGAGGAATACTTGCCGTTAGCAGCGTTCGTGTATAATAATAGTTATCAGGCAGGTATTCAAATGGCACCATATGAGGCGTTGTATGGTTGTTGGTGTCGTACACCTACGTGCTGGACTGAACTGGGTGAGCGTCAGGTTTTGGGGCCAAATTTAGTTACAAATACCGAGGGCAAAGTTAAGCTGATTAGAGAGCGGTTAAAAGAAGCATCGGATAGGTAGAAATCATATGCCAATTTGAAGCGTAAAGAGATTGAGTACTCTGTGGGAGATTTGGTGTTTCTAAAGGTCTCACCATGGAAAAAGATTTTTAGATTTGGAAGAAAAAGTAAGCTGAGCCCTAGATTTATTGGGCCCTATTGAATTCTGAAACGGTTGGGAACAGTCACCTATCAACTTGAGTTACCACCTGAGTTAGATCAAATTCACGGTGTCTTTCATGTCTCTATGCTGAGGCGGTACCGTTCTTATCCCTTACATATAGTGTGAGTTGAGGAAATTGAAGTTAAACCTGATTTGACTTTTGAGGACGAACCAGTGCAAATACTAGATCGTGACATTAAAGTACTGAGAAAGAAGTCCGTTCCACTAGTCAAGGTGCTTTGGTGTAACCATGGTTCAAAGGAAGCCACGTGGGAGCCTGAAGAGGAGATGCGACAGCAATACCCTCACTTATTCTGACTAGGTAAATTTCGAGGCCGAAATTTCTTTAAGGGGTTAGAGTTGTAATGCCCTAAAATTTTAGGGTTTTTAATGTTTGGCATAAGTTTGACGTAAATGCTTGCTTGGCTTGTTAGCCAAGTGTTTTGAGTGTATTTGAGGGATTTTAAGAGGCTTCGGTTCAAGTCTGACCTTGGGTAAAAATTTAATTTTTGGGCTTAAGGGAACCTGGAAGGTAGCTTGTAGGACATAAGTTTAATTGTGGTTGGTTTATGACAACAAGGGAGCTAGTGGTGGAGTGGCAAAGTGGCGCCACATGAGATGCAGGGAGGTGGCGTCACATGCATGACAAGGAGGCTGGAGGTTCAAGCCTCTCCCTGCAGAAAAGGATAATTTAATTTACTCCTTGTCAAGCTAGATGTTGAGTTAGCGTGGAACTCTTCTTGGTGATGAGTTCATTTTGTCAAAGCTTGATTTGAATTTGAGTTGAGGAGTTGGAGTAAATCATGGAGCAAATCAATGAGATTTTCAAAGGATATGGTTTAAGGGAAGTGTTGGCCGAATGTGGGGTATCTTAGAGTGCAAATTCGGCTAAGCTTGGATGTAGAGATGTGCGACATTTGTAGGTAAAGTTTAGGTGTCGGAATTTCCTTTTAGGTGTTTTGGGGACATTTTTGTTTCATTTTCCCTAGTGCCAAATTGGTGTAGGTCTTTTGGTGTTTCTATTTTGGTTTATTCGGTACCATTCGGGCTCTTCTCCCTAGTTCAAATTGACAAAGCCAAGGCACAAATTGCCGACTTTCCTTTTCAAATCCATCTCTTTCTCCTTCATATTTTTCTTTGACGATTTGGCATTCCTATTCATCTCTCTTTTGCTAAAAGCTAAATAAGGTATTTGAGTAGTGCACCATTTGACCAAACTACATTTGTTTCTCTCCTTATTTCTCTAACCGAGCCTCACATCTTCTTTGCCATTTGCATACCTCATCCTTTCACCAAACCTAAAACTGATCTAAACCTTTGTCGAATCTTACCTTCCGGTTTACTCTTCTCTTCTTCTTGTTTTGTTTGGCCGAATTCATGCCGAATCTATTCCTTTTTTCTCTCTTCTTTTCTTCGATCTTTTCTTTCTCATTTAGTTGGCCGAAACACATTTGCCCTCATAGTCGAACACTTTTTGTTTGGCATTTCTCTTTCTCCTTTCATCGTTTGGGTATCAACAGTTTGAACCCAGGACTTCATTAACGGAATTCACCTTAAACCAAAATTTTTGCGAGAGTCCAGGTTTGAACCCAGGACTTCTCCAACACTTCTCAGCACACTTAACCACTGAAACAAGCCTTCATTAATGGAATTTACATGCACAACAAAATATTATAAGCTACTTTCAACCGCTCCCATGCTCAAGGCCCAAATTCAGGGTGTTACATGTCTAACCCCACCCTACTGCAGTGTAGATTGGCAAAAGCCGAAAAGCTAGAATGTCGAAACGTCAGCATTCGAGGCCTTACGAGTGTGCAAACGCTTGTGGGCCGAACCGATCCCATAAACCCTGGGCAATAGTCTGTAAAGGCTATTGTGTCCAGTTTCGTGCACTTGGGCCGTTATGGGCCTCGATAGGCCAAAATGGGCCCAATGGGCCTACGGGCCCATATGGGCAAATCACTCGGTGAGTGATTGTTGGTATAATGGATGATAAGGCCTATGATGCTGTACGTAAATTTAGACATAATGGGCCGCACGAGCGTGTGGGCCCACTTGGGCCCAATAGGGGTTTTGGGCCCATATACACTGTTTTGACCACATAGACTATCTGAGTCGCTCGAAGCGACATAAGACCTGTTAGGAGGTTGTATTGGGTAATAAGACTCTGAAACTTAAAATAGTGACCAAAATACCCCTGAGGGGTAAATTTACCATTTTACCCCTGACTGCTAAAACGACTCTTATACCGTTAAAGATAGGTTGTTGATATATGTGAGACTGTAACTATGTCTGTTTTTCTGCATGCATGTTATATACTTGATTATGATGTTTTATTTTGCATGAGATTGGGTAGGAGATTGGAGGTAGTTCTGTATAGTGGCTTCGCCACGTATTTTGTATAGTGGCTCTGCCACAATGTTTGTGATTAGCAACATCGTTGCGTATTGGTGTGCGGGTTGGGTGGGTTGAGTTATTCCCCTCATGGTGTGGTGGGTTGGTACGGGTGATGTGATGGTTGGACTGGGTTGGGCTTTCATGCATATACACTGTTCTGATTCTGAATGGGCTTAAGCCCACTCTATTTCTGAATAGGGCGAAGGCCCAGATGGATATGTTTCTGTATAGGGCTTCGGCCCAATCTGATCTGCATATCTTTTCACTGTCACCGGTTGGGGAAGTTACAACTGAGTTTTCGCAAACTCACCATTTTAATTTTAAATGTGCAGGTAACCCCCAGCCATAGATGATTTGGAGTGCAGAAGGACTCGGGGTGGCCACACGCCTTTTTCTTTCAGATTTTTTTTATTTAATTTCAGTTTGGGTATTATTTGTGTAATGATGCCATTATGGAGTTTTTGTTTTAACTTTCGTTATTTGAACTATTTTATTATTTCAAATTGCTAGTGAAGTTAATTGAGTTTTCAAAACTAATAATAAACGGTTTCAAGGAATTTACACGTAATGTTTTTAAAGAAAAAGAGCTTTCAATATTCAAATAATTGAGTACAACAAATACATTTTCAACTTACAAACAAAATGATTTTAACCGGATTTTGTTCTACATTCAAAACTTTAAGTGGGGCTTTACAATAGAATAAACTTTTTATCAACAAGGCCATTTTCGAACAAACTGTAACACCCCAAACCCGGCCCAGACGTTATGGCCAAGTCTGGTGTTTCACATTGAAGTGCTTTTCGAAAACCATGTTTTCATTGAAAACCCTTCGTAATGTTTAGAAACTTTTATCAGAAAATTTTCATAAAATCTTAGCTTTATCAAATCATGATACATTGTAATAATCAAAACATTGTAAACAACCTTATTAAATCTTATGGGAAATTTTGAAAACTCGTAAACATCTATACTTGTGGAAAATATGTTATTTTAAAAACAGTTTAGGTTATCAGAAAATCAGATCCTCTTTGTCATGGCTGAAAGTGAATGGATACTATGCACCAGGTAGGATTCAAGAAAAGAGGAGGTGAGTCATTTAGACTGCTTAAGTACCAAGCTCTTCCTAGATCCACTCCTAGACATGCACACAACCATTGCCACACTTTAACCTTATGATTTGTCTACGAACAAATTAAGTTTAAATGTATTGAAGATATACATTTGTGGAAAACATTTACGTTGCGGAAGCTTTGCTCTACTTATCGAGATATTTTGAAAACAAGTAGCGTTTATAAAACCATGCCCTAAAGCTAACCCATTAAGAACAATTTATATAATATCCTACTTAAGCTAAAACAAATTAAAAATTATTAAAAGGCCCTTATTACAAACCCAAAATCAAAATAAAAGTAATTAAGATTAAACTGAAATAATTAACTTGATTTAAACCATCAGTCCAGTCCAAGTGGCCACTCTGAATCCCTCCCAGCTCGAAGTCCACCAATCTAAGTTCACCTGCGAGGATGGAAGAAGAAGGGGTGAGTTTGGAAAACTCAGTGTGTACAGAAGCCCATCCAAAGCCCAAGTCAACTCAAGCCCATTGGGCCTAAGCCCTAACAGTAACATCAGATACTGGGCCGAAGCCTTATACAGATAGCAGATACTGGGCCAAAGCCCTATGACAGATAATGGGCTGAAGCCCTATTCAGATAACAGTTTGGCCCATAGGCCCATAACAGATACAGATCAGATATAATATGCAAACAGAAAGCCCAACCCAGATCCATCCATAACACCCCCGTACCAGCCTTACACCATGTGGGGAGACTACTCGACCCACCCAACCGCTACACACCACAGAAATTTGCAGCGAGGCTGCCAGATATTGTGACGAGGTCACCAGATACAGATATTGTGGCGAGGCCACCAGAACAGATATATCTGGCAAGGCCACCAGAACAAATATATGTGGCAAGGCCACCAGAACAGATGTATGTGGCAAGGCCACCAGAACAGATATATATGTGGCGAGGCCACCAGAACAGATATATATGTGGCGAGGCCACCAGATTGCAACGAGGCTGCCAGAACGCTTCCTCTATCATAAACCCAAACCCCATGCAGCAAGCATACATGCTATGACATATAACATATAGAATCACATGCATCAGATATATACATATGTTATGAGATCTGACATGCAGAAACAGAAAATCATACATTTCATACAGAATTTACCCTAGGGGTATAAAGGTCATTTTACACTTAGGGGTAAAATGGTAATTTTCCATACTTAGGGGTATTTTAGTACTTGTTCCAATATTACGAGTTTTATGCATGTTATAGTCACATATAAGCTTTAGTTCCATCTTAGCAGTCAATTTAACAGATTTTAACAATTTCAGTCACTGGGCCCTAAAACTCCTAATGGGCACTACAGTGTCTATTTAGCAAATTAAGCCCATTTTGTTCAAGTTTCATATTCAGTTACCGATCTTAGCAGTTTCAATCCTACAGTCTAATAGAACATAATTATTTCCTATTTTTACCCAATATTACCTATGTTTACCCAATTGGGCCCAAAAGCCCATTGGGCCCACATTCAGCCCATCGAGGCCCAACTTACCGAAGTGCATGAAATTGCACACTCAACTAACTTACCACTTATGGTTACAGATCCCATGATTTCCAATCATCTTGTGAGCATTCGCACATTCACAAGATCACATAATACCAACTTTCGGTTAATTGGCCTTTGCCGAATTAGACTAAAGAAGGGTTCGATACACACCTGATTAATGTCGAAACGTTGACGAGATCCCCACATGATTATCCTATAATCGATCACTGACTTATTAGATTACGAATCCATGAAAACCATTGTAGAATCACTTACCACATTCGGCCAAAATAAAGCATTGACAACGACTTACCTTATCGATGTCTAACTACTAGAGCTAACTGCTTTAGCCATCAATACTCCTTGATTGCTTGCCCTTAATTCCATGCTAAACACATTTGAAACCAAAAGAAGAGACTATTAAAGTCCTTAGTCCAAAACGTTAGCCACCCCCTAGGGGTTTCGGCTCTTTTTTTTTTCCTTAAGGCATCAATAACTCATAAAAAAGTTCGAACACTTACCAAAATGTTATTTTGCTGTAGTACTAATCCCGATCTGCCATAGTTCGAATCACGAATACGAAAAGAGTCATGTTCACGCTCTATAGTTCGGCTTTTGAAACACCACAAATCACAAAGGTGTCGATTAAATGAAAAAAAAGATGAGAGATTCGACTTCTAGAGGATTCGGCTTAGGGACTTTTGAGAAAGATTGAGAAAGAAAAGAGAAATTGAAAAATAGAGATAATAGAAGAGAGGAGATGATAGTATAGGTTTGGTTTGAAATAAATCAAAAAAAAAGGAAGAGATGAAATAAAAGAAGAAAATAAGAGGAAAAAGAAGAGTAGAAGAAGATAGGTTCGATTAGAAAAGATGAACAAAAAGGGAATAATTCCTAAAAGAAGAAATTCGGTACTTAATTAATTCTCCCCATCTAAATCAAATTCCTATAATTGCTCCTTCAATTTTGCTACCACCGGATTTAAATTCCATCCAAAACAAATTTGAATTGCTTCCAATTTCTTCCTTGATTTTAGCTAAAAAACAAAAGTTTGAATTTAATTCAAACTTTTCCCACCGAATGGCAGCTTATCCACCACTTGCACAGCAAGTCTCCCGCACAGCACACTGCTAGGAAGCGCCCCAACCCCGCACGTCTCCTTCCGCGCGCGCACAACAAAAAGGCCTCCCCTCTTGCGCGTAGTGCTGCTTGAACCTGGGACATCCAGGTAACCCAGCACACTGCTGGCCACTGGGACACGTTTTCTTCTTTGATATAATAGCGTTCCGCTTAACTTTAAACATTACCTGCTGACATCCTGGGTCCTTTTCTAAAAATAAAATAGAACATACATGCGCCTGCCTGGACTCGAACTCGTGCCACCCTTGGACTCCTAACGCACCGCTACCACTATGCCACAAGCCTTTTTGTGGCATAACTCAGTCGCAACTATACTTAAACCTTACCTTAGCGTGACCTGGCTTCTAAAAATAAAAAGCAACCTTGTGCGCACCGTGCCTTGAACCCAGGCACTTCCTACAACCTCCTAACGCCACTGCCACTGGACCAAGCTTCCTTCTGTGTCTAAACTCAGCCTAAAATATATATAAGTCCTATTGCCCAGATTCCCCTAAAGAAGCAAAAATTACTAATTTTTTTTTCTAGAATTTTGGATTAAACCCAAAGTTTCCCCACAATATAAATACTTCCAAATTTATTTAGAAACTAAATTTAAACACCAAATTAATAATAATGTCATATATATTTTTATATAAGTAATAAAAATAAAAATAATAACAATAATAATTTTATAAATATATTTTTATAAAAATTTCAAATACAGTAATTTTTTTCTTAATAATAATAGTTATAACTTTCATAAATCAGTAAAAGTAAATACAGTAAAATTCTCTAATAATATTTTAATTTAAACACTAAATTAACAACAATAATTTTATAAACATATTTGTATTTTTTTAAACACTAGTAATATTTAAAACTTCTCAATATTCAGATTTTCTTCTATCGGAATCCCGACTCAAAGCCCAATTCTTCTAGACCCAAATTCAGGGTGTTACACAAACTTCCATGTGACACACCAGATCTGGCCATAACGTTCGGGCCGGGTTTGTGTAATACCCCTAACCCATATCAGTCGCCGAAATAGGGTTACGAGGCATTACCAACCGAGACTTAAATTCCGGACATTCAATGATACACATATGACATAATTACAATTATGCACCACATTGTAAGAATTATTACCATTTAAACAGAATTCACTATTTCATAGAATGGTTCATTTCTAAAGTGCATGTGATCATGTGCATAGACTAAATTTGTATGCAAACAACTAGCCTTTCATAAAACCAAAAATCACTATTCATTTGGTCACTTCTAAATCTTTAACTGAATACCCTATAACAAACTTGCATAGCTCGTTACTCAACCCTTTCATAAATTGTACCCAATTTCACATATACATAGCATTACGATCATCAAGAAATAACTTATCACTCATTTTACAAATATCCAAAAGAACAGACCTCATGTACGTAATGCTTAAACTAACAAATATCAAATAACATAATAAAAAAAATTCAATTAATATGAATGACAAAAGTTGAATACTTAAACCATGTTTTCATATCAATCACGCATAAATGAAACATTTATTTTGTCAATTCGTAAATTGATATTTATAACATAACTAAATTACCAATTAGACATATTCAAATCATATCATATAATAATCCAACCCTTTCATTAATACACCAACTATAAACACTCGTAACTCCAACTATATCACATGCATACTTATCATTTAATTATAAAGCAAAACCGGATAAACACATCACATTTATAAGCATCGACCACATCATGATCATTTCATGAAACATTAGTTAGCAAAATGATTAAGCCATTTTCGCATGGCTTATATATACATACCAAAATCAGACTTATTTATAAGACGGTTTAACCTATACATGCCATAAGTTTCAAGTTTAGTTTCTAAAAGTACCGATAAACAAACGGTAGTATGGATGACTTCACTGATGATCCCCGAGCACGTAACGACCACCAAAATCTATAACCAAGGTAAATAAATACACACGATAAGCTAATTTAGCTTAGTAAGCTTTTAGCAAGTTAAACATTTGATGTATAATGATAATAACTCGTTGATAATAATTTCAATATCAAGGTTTACATATGCCTTTAACCATTTATACTAACTCACATATCAAAGTTTCACTTTAATCCAATAGCACTTATAAGCCAAATATCCCAAAACCATGTATAACATTAGCTATGTATAATATCATTTGGCCGAATATGCATAGCCACATTGTACACATCTTGACATATTATTTCATTTAAATTCGAAATCATAAAGTCATAAGCATCTAAGCCTTACGATGTCATCTTTAATTCAATCTAGTTGAACTAGTTTGTAGCACCATATCCACATTAAATTTCTAGGTTTATAATCATATATATAACATCTACTTTCATACCAATTTCCAAAATGGCCAAATATATGTGTATATATGTATATGCAACAACTTCACAAGTACTTCTCAATTACACATTCATAATTCTATCCAGGTCATTCTCACGTATATAAATAAATAACACATACCTGGACAACTTAATTCATTGAACTAATCCGATTGCCATTTAAGCACAAGGTCTCATGATCTTAGACTTTTATTAATTCACCGGCAATTAGCCTGCTAGGTAAAATCCCGAGCTTATCACTGGCACAAAGCTTACTAGATTTTATAAGTCTGATATTCCTTCACCGGCATTACGCCTGCTAGGCTCGAAGCCCAATAATAACACTAACTTATAGCTTGCTAGGCCAAAGGCCCGAGTAACACATTACGAATAATCAAATGACAAAGTTTCACTTATCTAATAACATATATTTTTAATTTCCATATAGCACCAATATACGTATAACATTTAACATCATTCAAACATAGCACTTGTCAAACATTTAATTTCATTTCACCACATACCACTTAAACTTAATGACATATTTGTCATTCGGCACATGAGCATAATACCACATATCATTATTTCATCTTTTCTATTCGACTCATCATAAAATACAAGGAATGTTTAATTCTCATAATATATATCATTTTATAATCGAATGCAATTTATGTTTAACTACTTAAAACTTACCTCGGATGTTGTCGAACTACTACGGATCGGTTATTCAATTATTTTTGCTCTCCCCCTACCCGAATTCAGCTCTCTTTGTTCTTGAGCTAAATTAAACAAACAAACAAAGTTCACTACTTCAATTCATCTCATGACCGAATATCATTTAACTTAATATTTGAAATCCTTTAGCATATTAACACTCGACCACAATTTAAGTATATCAACTATAAAACCGAAAGTATTAACCATGCTTAACCAACAACAAGCCAATATCGAAATCACTCAAACATATTCATGGCCAAACACAACATTTTCAATGATTTCATTTCGTTTCTTCTATTTCTCACTAAAGCCGAATACCATGTAAAATTTCCAAGGCATATCATTTGTCATATCCACACTTACACATCCTAAATCTTCCTTTCCTAATAACACACATACGGTATTCACATTTTCAAACATCCCAAAATACAACAATTACTCAAATTATTAGCTAGGATGTCATTCGGCAACCATACAAACAAAGGTTAACATTTAAGCATTGTTTTCTAATATTTAGCAAGAACCTTACATTAAACCTCATTAGCTGAATGCAAATACTCATTTTAGCCACTTATAACAAAGTTTAATTAGTTTATACTCACTATAATCATCTCTCATTACACAACATCAAAACATCAACCAATTAACACATAGTAACCATGGCCGAATGCATCATTTACCACAAACTCAAAAATTAACACATGGGTTATATCAAGAGCTTAACAACCAGCTCAAATTCACAAAATTTGAAATAAATAACATGAAATCATACCTTAATTAGACATTACAAAGGCTGAATGCCCTTGTTCTTTTCTATTTCTTTTTCCTTGATGAATTCGGCAAAAACAAGAGGAAATAAACAACCATTTCATGTTTTACTATTTCATGCATGTTTTTAATTATTAAATTACTAAATTGGCCTTTATAAAATCATGGCTTTTCCACTATCTCATGGCCGAATATGTCCATGCAAAATATACTTGGTCTAATTGCATTTTAAACCCTCCACATTAAAAGAACAACTACAATTAGGCACTCACACATAAACTCTCTAATTTTTTTTATGCAAACAAGTCCTTACTTAATAATTCAACATCCAAATGACAGAATTAAAACACGAAACTTTCACATATGAGAATTAGCATATAATAACCACAGAAAATAATATTTAAAAATTTTTCTAACTCTGTTTTGTGGTCTCGAAACCACTTTTTCGATTAGGGCTAAAATAGGGTTGTCACATTTGGGGTGTTACACTAGTTGTGAGTGAGTATCCAGATGTGTTTACTGAAGAGTTACTGGGTTTGCAAGCTATATGAGAGGTTGAATTTTCTATTGATTTAATGCCGAGAACTTCACCGATATCGATAGCTCCGAACAAAATGGCTCCGACCGAGTTAAAAGAGTTAAAAGCTCAGTTGCAAGAATTAACTGATAGAGGTTTTCCTAGACCAAGTTTCTCGCCCTGGGGTGCACCAGTGTTTTTTGTGACAAAGAAAGATGGCACGATGAGAATGTGTGAGAAATTAATTAAGAAATTTTTGTGATAAAGTGCCCAATTGAGTCATTAGGACTAAATCGCAAAAATTGCAAAATGTGTATTCTAGAACCAATTAGTGTTTAATTTAAATAGATTCATAAACTAGAGGTCCTTATTTAGTAATTAGACCAGTATATATCAAGATGTACAAAAATGGGCATGCAAGGGTAAAAATCTCAAGGAAGGGCCTTAAGGGCATTTTGGTCATTTGGGTATTAAAAGAAATAAAATGGGAAAATAAAGTAAAAAAAATGTGTCCATCTACTTCTTAAGGAGGCTAAGATTTGCAAGGGACACCATAGCTAGGGTTTCATTCTTTTTCAAGCTCAAAGTAAGTGACTCCTAGCCCCGTTATTAATGCTCTTCGTATTTTCAAAACCCTCTGGCTTGATTTAGCTATTTCTACCACTAATTTGAGCTAGGGTTCATGTTCAAAATTTTACCCATGTGTGACATGTTAGTATTTTGATGTTTAATGGTAGAAAATGAGAGTTTGATGTGTAATAAACAACTTTTACTAGGTGATTTTTCATGAAAATGCATAAAATGACCAAATGTAAAAGTTGTAAAACTTATGCATAAAATGTGAAATAGTGTAAACTGTGGGCTGCTACAAGAGAATAAATGAGTCGACTAGGCTTGGGTATTGAGAAGAATGGATGCATTTCATTTTACGAGCATAGGGACTAAAGTGTAAAAATTGACAAAGTTAGTGGTAAAATGGTAAATTTCACCATAGGATGATTTTGTGCTAAATTGAGTAATGTATGTATTAAATGAGTTAAATTTAGTTTTTTAGATCAAGAAAGATGGGAAATCGACCTTGACCGGGGGAAGGCAAGGTATCGGACTAAATTGTAAAGTTTAGCATTTTGTAACGAGCTAAGTTTATATGTGAATAATGCATAGTTATACATTTATGTTTATTTATTTTTAAGGCTTGTAGCATTGTGAAAACTAGTCCAAGTGTATATCGAAAATCATCGACAAATGAGAAAACCCGAATGAAGCTTAGAAATTGACTAGGATGTGAGTGACATGTCACTAGGAAACCCATCGTATATGTGCATAAGTGTAAAAGTGATTTCGGGTGGTTCTCCAGTTGGAATACCAGTGGCTAGGTAATCCTGCATTTGTTGCGGATACCTCTCAGCTTGTGTGAGCAGGCCGATGAATAGCTCGATAGTGAGCATCTAAGTTAAATATGATAAATGGTAGCTTCGGCTACATATTAGTGGTAGCTTCGGCTACATATTAATGGTAGCTTTGGCTACATATCAGTGGTAGCTTCGGCTACATACCAGTGGTAGCTTCGTCTACAAATAATGAGTGGCACCTTTGTGTAACTTTTCCGTGTATCATATAGAAATTTGTATGGTTCAACGGGTAATGAAATGATATGATAAAGTGTGATAGAAACTGAAAATGACCGTGTGTTGAGATGATGTATGTGCAGGTCAAAGTGAATAATATATGTGCTATGTGCTCAATGTGTGTGATAAATCATTTGGTAAGGCTATATGAACAAGTGATGATTTTACTCTCAAATGTGGTTATATGAATTTACTTATGCTAATTATGTATTACAAGATTAAGATGTCCATTATTTGCATATAGACATACTAAGCTATGTAGCTAACCCTCTTCTTTTCCCTTCCCGTATAGGTTCGTCAAGCTAGCTCGAGGTTCGGTGATCAATGGGAATCCATCCACACTATCAACAACCATTTTGGTATTTTGATTTTTAACATTGAAATTATGGCATGTATAGGTGGTTAATTCTTTTGGTTATGTGACATAGTTCTTTTGCTCATAATGTTGGCTTAATGTTGTTGGTGGCTATTTTGTATTTGGCCATTGGAAATGAGCCAATAATGATAATGTTATATTTGATCAATGTGATAAAATTCATTAAAGTGCAAGCTTGCATGTTTATGTGAAATGTGGTGTGATGTGTATGTATGGCAAATGTGGAATGAATTGGATGTATAGATGTCATGTTGCTGATGTTTGGATGAGTATTTAGGCCATGTTGTGTATTGGCAAGATTGGTATATGTTTGTTTGTGTTTCAGGGTGGCAAAAGGCTTGGTAAATAGCCTTATATTTGTTCACACGGGTAGACTACGGGCGTGCGTCTAGGCCATGTGTGACACACGGTTCGCCCCATGGGCACGTGGTCTGGCCGTTTATCTCCTGCATACAATTTGTGAAAAGTTGAGTACGTCACACGGGCTAACACACAGACGTGTGCATTAGCCGTGTGATCTAAAATGTGTGATGACGTCATAATCAGGGAGTTACACGGGTGGAGTACACGGGCATGTCATGGCCGTGAGAGAGACATGGCCATGGACACGGGTGTGTGATCGGCCATGTGAAAAGCCTTGTACGTTTGAAATGAAAAATAAATCCACACAGACTGAGGACATGGGCTGTGCGACCACACGGCCTGCCCACACGGGCGTGTCCCTGTATCACATTGGCTTGTGCCATATTTTGAGTAAAAATTTTTAAGTGTTCGAATCTTTTCCAGTTTAGTTCCGACCCACACCCAAAGTATGTTTTGGGCCTTGTAGGCCCATAATAGGAATGTTCTGGATATGAATAAGAAAGTTTAAAATTTGAATGGATATTTGTGTCTTGTAATTGATCAGTCATGTGAAATTAAGTCTAGTAATGCCTCGTGCCCTAATTTGGTGATAGATATGGGTGAGGGGTGTTACATTTAGTGGTACTAGAGTTATGATTTAGTTGTTTCTTGGACTAACATAGCGAGTGTAAGAGTCTAGCTATAAATGCCATAAATATGAATTTTGATAGTGTGATGGTTCCTAATCTCTTAAATTATGTTTTCATATAAAAAATGGATCCGAACCTGGCTATAGTTGATGACGCAAAAAGTAATGCGCTGGCTCCCGCTCAAGGGATCACACCACCCAAAAGTAGAAACATAGAATCTGGTCAGAGAGGAGAGGCTTAGGAAGCCTTTTTCCACATGATGGATGAGTGATACACGGAGTTCATTTGGGCAAATCCGAATGCTCAACCTCCCCCAGCCCTTCCCATTCCTCAATTAGTTCCTGTAGCTCCACAAGGTGTGGAAATGATAAGATCGAGTAAGCCCTCTGTTGAGAAGATTTGTAAGTACGGGGCCAAAGAATTTAGAGCTAGTGTGGATGATGACCTTGAGAGGGCATAATTTTGGCTCGAAAACACTACTTGGGTGTTTGATGAGCTCTCTTGCACACCCGAGGGGTGTTTAAAATATGCTATATCACTTTTGAGGGACATAGCGTACCATTGGTGGAAGAGCTTAGTGTCAGTTGTACTCAGGGAAAAAGTCACTTGGGACTTCTTCCAAGTGGAATTTCATAAAAAATATATAAGCCAACGATTTATCGATCAGAAGCAGAAGGAATTCCTAGAGCTAAAGCAAGGTTGAATGACAGTGTCTGAGTACGAGCGGGAGTTTGTTAGACTCAGCAAGTATGCTCGAGAATATGTTGCTACAGAGGAAATTATGTGTAAAAGGTTTGAGGATAGGTTGAATGAAAATATTAAACTATATGTGGGAATTTTGGAGTTAAAAGGAATTTGTAGTATTAGTTGATCGGGCTTGCAAAGCGGAGGAATTATTTAAGGAAAAGAAGAAAGCTGAATTTGAGGCTAAAGATACGAAAAAGAGATCGATGAGTAAGTCTTTTCAGTTTTCATCAAAGAGATCGATGGATGTGCGTAACTGTACAGCTATTTCAGCCGAAAGTCCAAATAGAACTCGTGGGAAGTAAAATGCAGGTTTGAGCATTGAGACTACTTCTATAACTAATGTTGGAAATATTAAGCCGAATAACCCCGACTGTCAACACTATGGTAGGAGACATCCCGGTGAGTGTTGGATGATCACCTGGGCTTGTTTCAAATGTTGCTCCCAAGATCACTTTATCAAAGATTATCCTGAAATGGTTAAGAAGGAAAATACTCAAAATGTTAGATCGAGTAACACTGCTGCTCGAGGGAGACCTGCGAGGAATGTGAAAGATGAAACTAGTAGCAAGGGCATAACTAGACGCCCATGTGCCCAACAGTGTGGACAACTATAGGCTATTTTCCAAGCCTTTTGCCACCCTAAAACTGAACAAAACACAATGCCAATTTAATATCACAACTCATGGCACAATTAAGCATCCAAACAATCCCAAATATTCATCCATCATTATTCTATTTAAACATGCAAATTTGCACACTCATGAACTTCATCCACATTGCATAACTTAACTTAATCAATACTAGCCCATTTGCAAGGCTATTACAACATCTCTTGAGCGATACTAGTAGCCAACACATTAGGCTATTAAAATGAAACATCTCAAAGTGACAAAGTTACCTATACATGCCATACACAAAAATAACTAACTATACAATACCCAAAATAGATGGCCTGATAGTGTGACTTTGAGCTCTGACTTTAACGATCCCCGAGCTAGTTAAGTAAATCTACATGGAAGAGGAAAAAGAAAGAGAGTAAGCATTTAAATGCTTAGTAAGTTGCGTGAAATAGTATAACAACATAGTTCATGAAATATCATTCAAATTAAATATCAAAAAATGCCATAAACTTTCTTACTCATTTTCAAAACTTACTGAATCTCATGAATTTCTCATTCTCATAACTTCCTCATTCTCATAGCTTATAAACTCGTCACTTACTCATGCCTTTCTTGTTGTATTACTTATAGCATTATACTTTCAATTTCTTGTAACTTACTCATGTACACCTGTATCACTCAACACAAATCTTTAATCTTTTTCAATAACTCATGAATTTGCATACTTGCCTTGTTAAACTTACTTATAATGTCGAAGGATAACCGAATATCACTCTCATGATAGGATGCCAAAGCCATATCCCATATATGGACTTACACGGGATCTCATATCGATGTCAATGCCATGTCCCAGACATGGTCTTACACGAGATCGTAATCTGATACCGGTGCCATGTCCCCGACATGGTCTTATACGGGATCTCTCTTAGATGCCCATGCCATGTCCCAGACATGGTTTTACAGGGGATATATATCTCATCTCGGTGTCGATGCCATGTCCTAGACATGGTCTTATACGTGACCTCATGTCGATGCCAACGCCATGTCCCAAACATGGTCTTACATGGGATCGTATCTAGATGCCAATGCCATGTCCTAGACATGGTCTTAATGGGATCTCAGTTCGGTGCCGATGCCATGTCCCAGACATGGTCTTATACGGGACTTACAGAACTCATGTCATGACTTCAGTATCCTTCGTATTCTCTAACATTACTAACCAATAGTTCTCATCAATAATTTCATCCTTTCTTGATGATAACCATGTTAAATAATTTCATGGGATTTACATGATTACATAAAATATCATCGTCATAAATTTATATCATGCATAAAGCTAAATTATTACATACAACTTACCTCGAGTCTAAAATGTGGGTGAATGCTCGATTTAGTCCACTACTTTCCCTTTTCCCCAATTTCAGTCCGGGCTTCGTGTTTCTTGATCTAAAATGATAAATTTAGCTTATTTAGTACCCACATTGACTTAATAGCCCATAATTCATATTTTGGGTGAAATTATAATTTTTCCCTAAACTTTTGCATATTTACAAAATGGTCCCTAGGCTCGTACAATAAAATGCACAATTTTTCTTGGTTACCCAAGCCTAGCCGATTCATTCTAGTGTTTATAACAGCCCTTATTTCTCATCAATTCTCACTTCTACTACACATTTTCATACTTTTACAATTTAGTCCCTATTAGGGATTTTCATGAAAAATCACTTAGAGAAAGATGTTTACTTCACTTCAATCTTTCATATTCTACCACTAGTCATCAAATTACTTGCATGTCATGCATGGGTATATTTTTTAACATAAACCCTAGCTCAAATTAATGGTAGAAATAGCTAAATTAGGCTACGAGGATTTCAAAAATATGAAGAGAATTAAAAAAAGGGGCTAAATTGCACTTCCTTAGAGCTTGAAAATGAATAAAAAAACCCTAGCTGTGGAGTCCTTGGAGAATTCGGCACTTGCATGGAGAAGGTGAGCCTATTTGTTGCTTATTTTCCCTTTTTATTTCATTAATTAACCAAATGCCCTTATGCCCTTTAACTTTTTTCCTTCCATGGGCATTTTTGTCCATAGTGCCAAAAATTGGTCTAATTGCTAAATAAGGACTCCTAATAATTTTTCTCATGCTAATTCATCCTTAAAGCTTTTAGAAACTCAATTTTACAACTTCTGCAATTTAGTCCTAAAGGACAAATTAATCATATTTCCTCAAAATTTCCTTCATGAAATTTTCTCATTATTATGCAAGCATACCATAAACTTAAAAAGTCATGAAATATATATTTTTCTACTTCATATTTGTGGTCTCGAAACGACTATTCTGACTAGGCCCTAATTCAGGCTGTTACATAGAAAATCTCTATTTACTTTGAGAGCTATGAATACGAGGTTGGCTTTATCCGTTGATGGTTCGATTTTTGCCGAGTTGAAAGCTAGACCATTGTTTCTTCAACAAATTTGTGAAGCTCAGAAAGGTGATAGTGAGTTGCAAGCAAAAAGGACTCAGTGTAAAGTGGATAGCAATTCTGATTTTCGGATTGATTCGAATGACTACTTGATGTTTTGAGACAGAGTATGTGTACTAGAAGATGTAGTGTTGATTTGAAAAATTCTTCACTAAGCTCATAATGTAACACCCCAAACCCAGCCTAGAAGTTAAACCCGAATCTGGCGCGTCACATTGAAGTGTTTTTCGAAAACCTTGTTTCTTTGAAAACCCTTCTTATTTAAAAATTTATTGCCAACTAACTTGTGTTTGTTTATTCCCAAAACATGGTTTATTAAAAATCATTCTCTTGTAAAACGTTATTACCTTTAAAACCCTATTGGTTGCAGACGCTTAATTTAAAATAGTTACGAAAACATGATATTGTGAAAACAAGTGTTGGTCTGGAAAAACCGTGTTCTACTTGTAGAAAATCTAAACCAATAAATAAAATTCCAAAGTTAAAATCCAGAAATACTAAAGGCCTTATTACAACCCAAATCAAAATAATTTAAAAGAAAATAATCAAAATAGAAAGCATAAGTAGTGTGTGTCCTCCCCAAGTCCCTCGCAGCTCCAATCCCTATCTAAGGCTGGGAAATACCTGAAAAACTTAATAAATAGGGTGATTTTATGAAAACTCAGTGTGTAATCCCCTTACTAAGGTGACAGTCAATAAACAATAACAGAAATAGTCTGGCCTGAGCCCTTTAACAGAAATAGTACAGTTTAGTTCAGAGCATAAGTGGCCCTAAGCCCAATACAAATCATTTGGGTCTTAGCCAATATAAGAATCAACTGGGCCTAGCCCATATTAGAAACAACGTATAAATGAATGATGCATAATGCATGCAAACCCATCCAACCAGCACACTACTCCGTCCAACCCTACATAGTCTATGTGGATATAATCAACCTACCCATCCAAAACACCAAGCTTAGCATCGGTTGCGGCACTAAGTCAACAGAACGGCTCAAAGCAGTAATCAGAATGACATAGATCCATAATCAGAATGGCATAGAGCCATGATAATATGAGTGGTACAAAGCCTTCGGTAATGGCATAAAGCCCATAACTATGGCACAATGCCCATAAGAACAATACGAAGCCCATAATAACGGCACGAAGCCCATAATAATGGCACGAAGCCAATAATAACGACATACAGCTTTGGTAACATAATCGGCACTCAGCCATCGATCAGTCCACAGTAGTCTTGGGTGACCCGTGTGACTTTATCAGATCAATACAGATAAAGGGCTCTAAGCCTTCAGTAGATCCACAGTCGTCAAGCAACCATGTGACCCTAACAGATCAGATCTTCCTCCGTACAAAATCCCAATCCATGCAACATGTCATGTATGCAGAATGTCATGCCCCTAATCGATCATACAATCACAGCCAAGTCATATCGTAATCCAATCATTTGTATATATCAAAAGCACATCAGCCATACATAACCTAAATAAAATAGTCATTCTATCTCTAGGGGTTTAATGGTCATTTTTACCTAATAGGGGTAAAATATTCATTTTACCCTTTAGGGGTAAATCGGTAATTTTACACTACATGGGTATTTCGGTAATTTTACACTATAGAGGCATTTAGGTAATTTTACACTATAGGGGTGTTTCGATAATTTTACATACTAGGGGTATTTTAGTAATTTTACAAACAAGGGGTATTTTAATAATTTTACAAATCGAGGGTATTTCAGTAATTTTACAAACTGAGGGTATTTCAGTAATTTTACAAATTGAGGGTCTTAACGACCCAACAGAAGGTCCACCGTCGCCTCGAGCAACTAACGTAACCTAAACAGACATAATGGTGCAAATGAGCCTAAGGCCCACTACTTGACCCAAGTGGGCACAAACACTCGGTTGGCCTAAACAGACATAACGGTACAAATGGGCCTAAGGCCCACTGCTCGACCCAAGTGGGCCCATACACTCAGGTGGCCCAATTTGCCCAAACATAGCCTCAACTATACGAACTACACAGTTCAAACCAACAGTAGCCATATAACATACATTTCGTCCGTGTGGGGCCCACAAGCCCATTGGGCCCACATCGCCCATTTAGCCCAAAACGATTCTAGCCACGTGGACTACACAACTCGGTCTAATATCCACTGCAATACGCAAATTTAATCTGTGTAGGGCCCACAAGCCCATCGAGCCCACACGGCCTATTTCAGCCCAACGCGCGAGAACGCTCATGGTGGTCTCAAACATCCTACACCCATATTCATTGGCTCGATCCACCACTCGTGCATTCACATGCTCATGTGGCATCATTCGTCGGTAATTCAGCCTTTCGACAATTGCCGATCTACAAACGAAATCAGTGCGATTACACACCTGATCTTGTGTACTTGCGAAACCCTAAGAGCACCAACCTATAGCCATTCCAAGAATTCAATTAGCTCTGAAATTGATAACATACTCAATCATTTAATCTTTGATAACATAATCATCACTTACCACCACTAGAAGATTTGAGACCTACCCCTCAGATTGTCAGCCCTTAACCAATACTTGCACCTTGATGATTAACAGAAATACCAACACAAATTTTTTAGCTACCAACGATCAAATAAGTGTGGTCTAAATCCAAAGTACGATAAGGTAACATATTTACCTTAATAGAAAAAGAGAGTTTGGTTGCTCTTCCGAAAATCAGTGCTTCTTCACACTGATGAGAAACCTGGAACCAAAGAACCCGCATCAAGGGAAAGAACCATAAATCAAGAACCTAGGAATAAAGAGTGGCATTCAGCCTAGATGATCTCACGAATTCCCTTAAGTCCTTACCGAATCGTCAGAACGCTTGAAGATAGAAGCGTTTGATCGATAGCAAAGGGAGGAAAATGAATGGAAGAAGAGAAACAAATAGTAAAGGAAAGAAGAGGTTGACTTCGGCTTACTCAAACTCAGAGAACAGGAGAGGAATGTTGAGAAAAAAGAGAGAGATAGATTTGACTATGAGGGTAGAATCAAAAGAAAATAAAGAGAGGAGGAAGAAAGGTGTAATCGGCTAGAAAGATGACTGAAAAGAGAAGGAAACAAAAATTACACAAAAGAAAACAATATGGCACTTTAAGACTTGGGTTTCAGCAATGTGAACAAAAGCACACATGGTCACTTACCAAATTGACACTAACGAGAATGACCCAAAAAGGAACACAAAAGAAGCAAAACCCGAGATGGTGTAAGAAAAAATTCAATGCCTATACACATACACAATTGTCGAAAATGCACTCCCACTCCCCTTAGCCGAATTTGCTTAATCAAACTCCCCAATTCGGCACTCTCTCTCCAAGATTCAAATTCTTCGATTTCCTCTACCTTTTCCTCCTCCAACACCCCAACAACCCCATTCAAATTCAATTCAACAACCAAGACCAGTTCAAACTCCTCCTTTTACCAAGTCCACAAAAACCTTCAAGAATTTGAACTCAACTCCACCTCTTGCCGCCCCAAGTAGAAAAATAAATATCATCTTGCATGCAATGAGATTCAAACCCAAGCCCCTTTCATTGATTAAACATGCCACCTACCTCATTGCCATCCAACTCCTTGTGACACAAAACATACACAAATAATTATAAAGCCTAGCTACTATCGTCTAGCTTCCCTAAAGAGTAAAAATTAAATAACTTACAACAACAGGGCTTGAACCCCAAACCATCTGTATATTTTTAACGCCTCATTGCCACTAGACCACATGCTCCCTTGTGTCATGTTTCAACCAAACATATTTATAAGGCCTTTCAACTAACGCGAAGAAAAACTAAACATGCAATTGATGAAATTTTTCTCGCATAACTAAAATCCAATTTCTCTAACACACAAAGCCCATTTCTTCTAGGCCCAAAATTTGGGGCGTTACACATAATGGTTGTTTGTCTATTCACCTGGGCAGTGCAAAGATGTATAATGATTTGAAGAAATTGTATTGGTGGCCCGGTACGAAAAGAGATATCTCTAAGTTCATATCAAAGTGTTTAATTTGCCAACAAGTAAAAGTCGAACATCAGGTACCTTCTGGTTTACTTCAACCTATAATGGTTCCCGAATGGAAATTTGATCGAATTACCATGGGCTTTATAATGGGTTTACACTTACCCTCAAAGAAGAAAGATGTCGTTTGGGTCATTGTTGATCGGTTGACGAAATCAACTCATTTCATTCCGGTACGTACTGATTACTCATTTCATAAGTTAGTCGATTTGTATATTGCAGAAATTGTGAGATTGCATGGAGTGCCAGTTTTTATCATTTCAAATAGAGATCCGAGGTTTACTTCAAGTTTTAGGAAAAGTTACAAGAAGTCTTGGGTAGCAAGTTGAATTTTAGTATTGCATTTCACCCACAAATAGATGGTCAATCGAGAGAGTGATTCAAATCCTTGAAGATATGCTTTGATGCTGTGTTCTAGAATTTGAGGGTAGTTGGGAGAAATATCTACCTTTCACTAAATTTGCTTACAACAAGAGCTTTCAATCGAGTATTAAGATGGCACCGTATGAGGCACTATATGGCCGCAAGTGTCGGACTCCATTGTATTGGACCGAGCTTAATGAGAAACAAATTCATTGAGTTGATTTGGTTAAGGAGACTGAAGAGAAAGTGAAGATAATCCGTGATTGTTTGAAAGCTGCTTCCGATCGACAAAAGTCTTATGTGGATTTGAAAAGAAAAGAGATTGAGTTTCAAGTAGGTGATAAAGTGTTTTTGAAAGGGTCTCCGTGGAAAAAGATCTTGAGGTTTGGCTGGAAAGGCAAATTGAGTCAGCATTTCATTGGGCCATACAAGGTTTTAGAAAGGATTGAACTAGTGGCCTCTCCATTGGCTTTGCCGACAAAGTCAAAAAAAGATTCACGATGTATTTCTTGTATGGATGCTATGATGCTATTATTTTGATCCGTCACATGTGATTTCACCGACTGAGGTTGAAATTCAACCAGATATGACATATAGTGAAGAGCCAATCAAGATTTTGGCACGAGAAATGAAACAGTTAAGGAACAAAAGTGTGGCCTTGGTAAAAGTGTTATGGAAAAAGCATTGAGTGGAAGAGGCTACGTGGGAACCGGAGGAAACCATGAGAAAACAATACCCAAATCTCTTTTTTGGTAAGATTTTCGGGGACGAAAATCCCTAAAGGGGGGAGAGTTGTAACAGCCCGATTTAGGGCCTAAACAGAATAGTGGTTTTGGAACCACGAATCTGAAGTAGAAAATTTTATTATGATAATTTTAAAAGTTTAATGAGTCATTGAATACATGTGTGATAAATTAATTAAGAAATTTTAGTGATAAACTGCCCAATTGAGTTATTTGGACTAAATTGCAAAAATTGCAAAATGTGTATTCTAGAAGCATTTAGTGTTTACTTGAAATAGATTCATAAACTAGAGGTCCTTATTTAGTAATTAGACCATTATATGTCAAGATTGACAAAAATGGGCATGCAAGGGTAAAAATCTCAAGGAAGGGCCTTAAGGGCATTTTGGTCATTTGGGAATTAAAAGAAATAAAATGGGAAAATAAAGTAAAAAATGTGTGCATCTTCTTCCTAAGGAGGCCAAAAATTGCAAGGGACAGCATAGCTAGGGTTTCATTCTTTTTCAAGCTCAAAGTAAGTGACTCATAGCCCCGTTTTTAACGCTTTCATATTTTTGAAACCCTCGTAGCTTGATTTAGCTATTTCTACCACTAATTTGAGCTAGGGTTCATGTTCAAAATTTTACCCATGTGTGACATGTTAGTATTTTGATGTTTAATGGAAGAAAAATGAGAGTTTGATGTGTAATAAACAACTTTTACTAGGTGATTTTTCATGAAAATGCTTAAAAGGACCAAATTGTAAAAGTTGTAAAACTTATGCAGAAAATGTGAAATAGTGTAAAATGTGGGCTGCTATGAGAGAGAAAATAAGTTAGCTAGGCTTGGGTATTGTGAAAAATGGATGCATTTCATTTTACGAGCCTAGGGACTAAAGTTTAAAAATTAACAAAGTTAGGGGTAAAATGGTAAATTTTACCATAGGATGATTTTGTGTGAAATTGAGTAATGTATGTATTAAATGAGTTAAATTTGGTATTTTAGATCAAGAAAGATGAGAAATCGACCTTGACCGAGGGAAAGACAAGGTATCGGGCTAAATCGTAAACTTTAGCATTTTGTACAGAGGTAAGTTTATATGTGAATAATGCATAGTTATAAATTTATGTTTATTTATTTTTAAGGCTTGTAGTATTGTGAAAACTATTCCAAGTGTATATCAAAAATTAACGACATATGAGAAAACCCAATTGAACCGTAGGAATTGACTAAGATATGAGTAACATGTGACTAGGAAACCCATCGTATATGTGCATAAGTGTAAAAGTGATTCCAGCTGTTGGTCTAGTTCGAATACCAGTGGCTAGGTAATCCTGCATTTGTTGCGGGTACCTATCAGCTTGTGTGAGCAGCACTGAGTAACTTCGACTTGATCGTCAGCTTGTGTGAGTAGGTCCGTGAATAGCTCAGTAGTGAGCATCTAAGTGAAATGTGATAAGTGGTAGCTTCGACTACATATCAGTGGTAGCTTCAGCTACATATCAGTGGTAGCTTCGGCTACATATCAGTGGTAGCTTCAGCTACAAATAATGAGTGGCACATTTGTGCATGTTTTCCATGTATCCTATAGAATTCCGTGTGGTGTAACGGGTAACGAAATGATATGATAAAGTGTGATAGAAACTCAAAATGACTATGTGTTGAGATGATATATGTGCAGGTCTAAGTGAATAATATATGTGCTATGTTTCTCAATGTGTGTGATAAATCATTTGGTAAGGCTATATGAGTAAGTGATGATTATATACTTTCAAATATGGTTATATGAATTTACTCATGCTAATTATGTATTATAAGATTAAGATGTCCATTATTTTCATATAGACTTACTAAGCTATGTAGCTTTCCCCTCTTCTTTTCCCTTCCCATATAGGTTCATCAAGCTAGCTCAAGGTTGGTGATGAACGGGAATCCATCCACACTATCAACAACCATTTTGGTATTTTGATTTTTAACGTTGAAATTATGGCATGTATAGGTGGTCTATTCTTTTGGTTAAGTGTCATAGTTATTTTGGTCATAATGTTGGCTTAATATTGTTGGTAGCTATTTTGTATTTGGCCATTGGAAATGAGCCAATAATGATTATGTTATATTTGATCAATGTGATGAAATTCATTAAAGTGCAAGCTTGCATGTTTATGTGAAATGTGGTGTGATGTGTATGGATTGTGGACATGGAATGAATTTGATGTATGGATGTCATGTTGTGGATGTTTGGATGAGTATTTAGGGCATGTTCTATATTGGCAAGATTGGTATATGTTTGTTTGTGTTTCAGGGTGGCAAAAGGCTTGGTAAATAGCCTTATATCTGTTCACACGGGTAGACACACGGGTGTGTGTCTAGGCCTTGTGTGACACACGGTCCGCTCCATGGCCGTGTGATCTAGCTGTGTGTCCCCTGCATTGAATTTGCAAAAAATTGAGTACGTCACATGGGATAACAAACGTGCGTGTGCATTGCCCGTGTGATCTAAAATATGTGATGATGTCATAATCAGGGAGTTACATTGCTAGAGAACAAGGGCGTGTCATGGTTGTGTGAGAGACACGGGCCATGGACACGGGCATGCGCTCAGTCGTGTGAAAACCCCTATAGGTCCATAATGAAAAATAAATCCACACGGACTAGGGACATGGGCGTGTGCAACCACATGACTTGTCCAAACGGGTGTGTGCCCTGTTTTGAGTAAAAATTTTCTAAGTGTTCGAAACTTTCCAGTTTAGTTCCGACCCATACCCAAAGTATGTTTTGGGCCTCATAGGCCCATAATATGAATATTCTGGGTATGAATAAGAAAGTTTAAATTTTGAATGAATATTTGTGTCTTGTAATTGATCTGTCATGTGAAATTAAGTCCGGTAATGCCTCATGCCCTAATCCGGTGACAGATATGGGTGAGGGGTGTTACAGTTGACAGCATTGTTGACTAAGGCACCAGTTTTAGTTTAGCCTGAACCGGGTAAAGAATTTGTAATTTTCTTTAATGCATTGTTGAATGGTTTGGGTTGTGTTTTGGAGCAGGAAGGCAAAGTAATAACTTATGCCTCGAGACAGTTGAAGCTACGTGAAAAGAATTATCCGACGCATGATTTAGAGTTGGCCGCAATAGTGTTTGCATTAAAAATTTGACGTCATTACTTGTTCGGTGAGAAATGCCACATCTATATCGATCACAAAAGTCTAAAGTATTTAACGACTTAGAAAGAATTAAATTTGCGACAATGGAGATGGTTAGAATTGTTAAAAGATTATGAGTTAATAATTGACTATCATTCGGGGAAGGATAATGTTGTTACTGATTCTTTGAGTCGAACATCCCTATTTGCTTTACATACGATGAACACTCAATTAGCTTTGTCTAATGATTGCTCAATTGTAGATGAGTCAAGAGCGAGACCGTTATTTCTTTAGTAGATTTGTGAAGCTTAGAAATTTGATAGTGAATTGCAAGTCAAATGAATTCAGTGTGAGTCGAATTCTTATTCAAATTTCCAAATTGGATCCGATGACTGTTTGATGTTCTGAAATAGAATTTGTGTACTGGGAAATCTAGAGCTCATTCGGAAGCTTCTAAACGAAGCACACAATGGCTGTTTATCTGTACATCTAGGAAGCACTAAAATTTTTAATGATTTGAAACAGTTTTATTGGTGGCATGGCATGAAACATGATATCTCCGAGTTTGTCTCGAAATGTCTGATTTGTCAACAAGTTAAAGTTGAACATCAAGTATCGTGTAACACCCTTTACTCGAGTTTATCGCTTTACCTGAGCACGAGGCATTACTAAGAAATATCACCATCCATCATACACATCAAAACACCAATTCTCAATCCAATTTAAAACTTATACATAAAATATCATACGACCCTTAAAATTGGTTTATGAGGTCTAAAACAGGGTTTGAGAGTGGTCTGAGACTAAACTGGAACTTAGAAAATTTTAGGAAAATTTCGCCTACTACAAGGCACACGCCCGTGTGAGACAGGGGCACGCCCGTATGGGCAAGCCGTGCATTCACACATGCTCGTGTTCCCTACCCATGTTGAATTTTTGGAAAATTATTTTCATTTCGAACCTACAGGGGTTTCCACACAGCCGAGCACACGCCCGTGTCCTTTGCTCATGTCTGCCACACAGCCTCGACATGTCCGTGTGACCACCCCGTGTGAAAAACTTGGGACATTCTATTTATGACATCAGCATGCCATTTTGGTCACATGGCCACAGGACACGCCCGTGTGACCAGGCCGTGTGATGTCTCTAATCTCCAAAAATCCCATGAAAGGTTCACACGCCCTACACACATGATCGTGGGGCCTGGCCATGTGGCCCTAAGTTAGGCTATTTTCCAAGCCATACTTTGCCCCAAAACACGTGCAATCACTCCCACTTTTAATACCACATATCAACACATCTTTAGACATCAAAATGACTCTGTTCACCCATCCATCACCTTATTCAATTTAAACACACCCAGCACCAAGTATTCCATGAATTTCCTCATAAAGATAGGTAGCAAAATATCATCATCAATGGCTAAATCACTTAGCCTAGGTTTCAAAATGACTTACCCTAAGATATATACCATAATATAGCCAAACCAACTTACACCTACAAAACCACTAAGCCCCTATACATGCCATAGTTTAAGAGTTTGTTCCTCTATACCAATAGATAATGTCGATAGTGAGGGTGATCCTCCGACTCGATCTGATCCCAAGCTGGCTTGACAGAATCTATAAAACAAGGGAAAAAGAGAAAGGAGTTAGCCTCAAAAGCTTAGTAAGCCTATATGCAAATAAATAACATTATAACTTGTTTCCATTCAAGCACTTAATTCATAGTAAAACTTAAATTATCATCAATCTCACTTACTCATTTAATCTTACCAATCCTTCCCATATACCACATGAAATTTTGCTTATCCATGCATATACTCATAAACCCTTGCTTCCATATAGCAATTCTCACCCATACATACATTTGCTTACATTCCTGCATCTATACATCACATACCACACAAGACATCCTTTAGCAATATTTTCACAGTAATACTTTGGTTTATCCCCCAATACTTGGTGGTTTCAGCACAGAGCTCCACCTTAACAAATCGATTCACTTTAGTCGTGGTAACAACACTTAGCTCCACGCTCCTAAAACAATAAGTTATATTTCATCATAGTAACATCACATAGCTCTACGATGTCAATATGATATGTTTTATTCGTGGCCACAGCACAAAGCTCCACGATGTTTTTCTACTTGCATTTATAAGTGGTTACAGCACATAGCTCCACTCTTTCATGCAATTATCCATATCTAATAGGTTGTCATCATAAATTTCCCTGTTCAATTCCACCATGCTTCCACAATTCATAAATGGTATCATACAACTATTCAATGTTCATAAGTAAAATAGTCTAACATAACTAAATGAAGTTTATTTGCATATAAACTTACCTCGATTACAAAATAAGTCGATTTTGCGATTTAGTCCGAAACCTTTCCTTTGCCCCGATCAAGGTTGATTCCTTATTCTTCTTGATCTATAACATCACATTCAACTCGTTTAATACATACATTACTCAATTTAGTTCAAAATCACCCTATGACAATTTTTACCATTTTACCCCTAACCTTGTCAATTTTTATAAGTCCCTAGGCTTGTAAATTGAAATGCATGAATTTATTTGGTTACCCAAGCCTAGCCTAATATCCATGGCACCCAAAACAGCCCACATTTCTCATCAATTCATACTTTTACCCTTCAATTTATTAACTTTGAAATTTGGTCCTTTTTAAGGATTTTCATGAAAAATCCCCTAGTAATCATGGTTTACTACACCTTAAACCTTTTTATTCCACCATTAGACATCAAAATACTTGCATGTGATATATGGGTAAAATTTTAAACATCATCCCTAACTCAAAATAAGGGTAGAAATAGCAAGAGCAAGCTACGAGGATTTTAAAAATACGAAGAAAATTAAAAACGGAGCTAGAGAACACTTACAATCAAGCTTGAAAAATGACAAAAACCTAGCTATAGGTTCCTTTCAATTTTCGGCCAAGGGAGGAAGATGGACACTCAATTTTGACTTCTTTTCCCATTTCATTTCTTTTATTAACTAATGACCAAAATGCCCTTCCTTGAAAACCTTTATCATTCCACCTTTCCTTGGGCATTTTTGTCCAAACAAGGTTAAAATGGTTTAATTCCCATATAAGGACCTCTATTTTAAAAACCTAATTCAATCAAGTACCTTATGAATTAAAACCCATATTTTTCACCTATTGCAATTTAGTCCAACTTACAAAATTGGACAAGTAACCACTAAAATTCACACACCAAAATTTCACATATTTATCCAACCACCCAATAAACATCAAAACTAAATCAGAGTAATATTTTAAACCCCGAATTCATGGTTTCGAAACCACTTTTTTGTTTAGCCCCTAATTCGAGCTGTTACAGCTCTCCTTCCCTTTAGAGGTTTTTGTCCCCGAAAATCTTACCGGTAAATAGGTTTGGGTACTGTTTCCTCATAGCTTCTTCCGGTTCCCACGTAGCCTATTCCACACCATGTTTTTGGCACCATACTTTCACCAAAGCTATACTCTTGTTTCTTAACTGTTTAACCTATTGAGCCAAAACCTTAATTGGCTCTTCTTCGTAAGTCATATCCGGTTGAATCTCAATATCCGTAGGTGAAATCACATGAGAAGGATCTAAACAATATCGTTGTAACATTGACACATGAAACACATTATTTATTTTCTCCGATTCTTATGTTAAAGCTAAACAGTATGCCACTGGCCCTATTCTTTCCGTAACCTCGTACGGTCCAATAAAACGCAGACTTAACTTGCCTTTCCGACCAAATCTTAATACTTTTTTACACGGTGACACTTTCAAAAATACCTTATCACCAACCTGAAATTCAATTACTTTTCGTTTTAAATCAGCATAAGACTTTTTTTGGTCAGAAGCCGCCTTTAAACAATCCCGAATGATCTTTACCTTTTCCTTAGTCTGTTTAACCAAATCAACACCATGAATTTGTTTTTCACTCAACTCTGTCCAATACAATAGAGTTCGACACTTTCGACCATATGATGCCTCGTAAGACACCATTCTTATACTTGACTGATAACTATTATTATAAGCAAATTCCACCAGCGGCAAATACATTTCCCAACTACCCTCGAACTCTAGAACACAACATCGAAGCATATCTTCAAGAACTTGAATTACCCTCTCGGATGGCCCATCCGTCTCTGGGTGAAATGCGGTACTAAAATTTAACTTCGTACCTAGTGCCTATTGCAGCTTTTTCCAAAATCTTGAAGTGAACCCCGTATCTCTATCCGAGATGACAGACATAGGTAGTCCATGTAATCTCACATTTCAGTAACATATAGTTTGACCAATTTATCAAGTGAATAATCCATCCATATCGGTATGAAATGAGATAACTTCGTCAATCTATCCACAATAACCCACACGGCATCTTTCTTTTTCGGTGTCAAATGCAACCCTGTCACAAAATTCATAGTAATCCTATACCACTTCCACTCAGGAACCATTACTGGTTGAAGCAAACCTAAAGGTAATTGATGTTCTGCTTTCACTTGTTGATAGATCAAACACTTTGTGACAAAGTCCAAAATATCCTTTTTCATGCCCGGCCACCAATACAATTTCTTCAAGTCATTATATATTTTTGTGCTACCTAGATGTACCGATAAACAACCACTATGTGCCTCAAGAAAAATTTCCCGAATCAACTCCTCATCCTTAAGAACACAAATACTATCATGAAACATCAAGCAACCATCAGAACCAACTTGAAAATTAGAATTACCATTCGTCTCACACTAAACCGTCTTGGCTTGCAATCCGTCATCATTCTTTTGAGCTTCACCAGTTTGTTGTAGAAACAATGGCTTAGCCCTCAACTCAGCTAATAGGGAACCATCATCCAACAAGGTCATACTCGTGCCCATAGCTCTCAAAGCAAATAAAGACTTTCTGCTTAAAGCATCGGCAACCACATTTGCCTTTTTAGGATGATACTCAATTACTAGCTCATAGTCTTTTAACAATTCAAGCCACCTCCATTGTCTCATGTTCAATTCCTTTTGGTGCATCAAGTATTTTAAACTTTTATAGTCGGTAAAAATCCGGCATTTCTCACCATACAAATAATGGCACCAAATCTTTAAAGCAAAGACAATAGCAGCCGACTCTAAATCATGTGTCAGATAGTTCTTTTCATGGGGTTTTAATTGCCTCGAAGCATAGGCCACCACCTTGCCCTCTTGCATAATTACACATCCAAGGCCATTCAGTGACACATCTCTATAAATAACAAACTCCTTTCCTGACTCAAGTTGCACTAGCACTGGTGCCTCAGTCAATTTAGCTTACAACTGATCGAAACTTTGTTGACATTTTTCAGTCCACTCAAAATTTACATCCTTTTGAAGCAGCTTGGTCATAGGATAAGAAATCATAAAAAAACCCTCAACAAATCGTTGGTAATAACCAGCTAAACCTAAAAAGATTTTAACCTCGATTACATTCTTCGACGGCTTCCAATCAACTATTGTCTAAATCTTGCTTTTATCAACCCGAATACCATCACCCGAGACTATGTGTCCCAAAAACCCAACTTCATGTAGCCAAAACTCACTCTTGCTAAATTTTCCAAATAACTTTTCTTTTCTCAAAGTTTGCAATACCGTCCTCAAATGTTCAGCATGTTCCGACTCATCCCGAGAATAGATCAATATATCATCTATGAATACCACTACAAACTTGTCCAAATATTGCCAAAAAATTTGATTCATTATATCCATAAACATAGCTGACACATTTGTTAAACCAAAAGGTAAGGAATTCATAATGGTCGTACCTTGTTCTAAAAGCAGTCTTCGGCACATTGGATTCCTTAACCCGCAGTTGTTACTAGTAAGATCTCAAGTCAATCTTAGAGAACACTGTTGCTCCCTTTAATTGATTGAACAAATCATCAATTCTTGGTAATGGATACTTGTTTTTGATAGTCACCTTATTGAGCTGTCTATAATCAATACAAAGCCTCATCGACCCATCCTTTTTCTTTACGAACAATACAGGTGCACCCTAATGAGAGAAACTTGGTCTCACAAATCCTTTTTCTGTCAACTCTTGCAACTAAACCTTTAACTCTCTCAGTTCTATCAGAGCCATCCTATATGAAGCAATGGAAATAGGTGCAGTCCCATGTAACAAATCAATAGCAAACTCAATTTCTCTGACAGGAGGTAACCTAGGTAACTCTTCCGGAAACACGTCTGGAAATTCATAAACTATAGGTACAGATTCAAGTCCCAATTCTAACACCTTGGTATTCAACACATATGCTAGATAAGCCTCACACCCTTTTCTAATGCATTTTAGAGCAGACATGCAAGAAATTACCATCGACATTTTAATCAACTCATCTGCTCCAACCAACAAAATTTCGTCACTTTCACATTTTAGCTCAAGATTTTTTTGTCTACAATTTACCTTAACATCATGTAACGTCAACCAATCCATGCCCAAAATAATATCAAACTCATTAAATGACACCAACTTCAAATTAGCTGAAAAACAATAACCTTGAATCATCAAAGGACATTCCCTGCAAACCTTATCTACCAGCACAAATTTGCCTAATGGGTTCGACACCTTAATAACAATTTCAGTCAACTCAACAGACAATGTCATATTATGCACCAATTTTTAACAAATATAAGAATGAGTTGAGCTTGTGTCTATCAATGTGATAACATCAATACTATAAAATGCGAATGTACCGGTAATTATGTCAAGAGATGATGCCTCCTCACGGGCTCACATAGCATAAGCTCGATCAGGTCTTCTCGTCTCTGACGTCGCAACTACCTCTTTTGCTACACCTTTACCACTATTTCCACCTCCGACATTCCTCATCGGTTTACCCCAGCTAGTAGTGTTACTTGGTCGAGCATTCTAAAATTTCTCATTTTCAATTTTCTCAGGGTAATCCTTAATAAAATATTCCTCAGAACCACATCTATAACATCATTGATTACTTCCCCAACACTCACCAAAATGTTGCCTGCTGCAATTTCGGCACTCGGGCTTGTTTGATCTTACATTGCCCACACTCGCCACCGAAGTAGCTTGGGCCTTAGAACCTAAATACAATTTCCCATTATCTCTATGGGAGTTCTCAGCTAAAGCTGTCTTTTGAGGGTTTATTTTTTTAGATCTCTTCGACTGAGATTGAAACAACTTGTCATCGGTGTTTTTGGGCATCTTGAGCTTCTATAACTGCTTTCCTTTTCTCTTTATTTATTTCTTCCACTTTGCAAGCTCTATCTACCAACACCATAAATTCTTTTAATTCTAAAATTCCCACAAGCACTTTGATGTCCTTATTAAGCCCTTCCTCAAATCTTCTACACAACATTGCCTCAGTAAAAACACACTCTTGTGCATATTTACTAAGTCTAACAAACTCGAGTTCATACTCAGCTACCGTCATCTTACCTTGTTTCAACTCGAGAAACTCTTTCCATTTCTAATTAACAAATCGCTGGCTGATATATCTTTCTTTCAAAACTCTTCCAAGAAAAAGTCCCATGTCACCACTTCCTTTGAAACTACGGATATCAAAGTCTTCCACTATAACGCCTTAAATTTTAGGCCTAGAAGAATTAGGCCTTGGGCGTGGGTGTGTGTAAAATTTTTGAGAACAGAGAATTGACACGATTGCATGTTAGTTTTGTGGGTTAGTGATTTTGGAGTGTTTGAGAGCTTTTATAAAATCCTGGGTTCAAATTTCAGTATAGGAAAAATTTTGGTTTTTAGCCTTTGGGGAGCTTTGACTTGAAGAGGTACGTCTTTTAAATTATTGTGGTGAATAAATAACACAAAGAGGCTTGTGTTGGAGTGGCAAGATAGCACCACATGGGAGGCAAGGAAGTGGCATCACATGCCTGGCAAGGAGGTCTAGGGTTCAAATCCTTCCTTGCTCAATGGGTAATTATTTTACTCCCTTGATGGGCAAGAGGTTGAGTTGGAGTTGGACTCTAGTGGTGGGAGGTTTAACTTGGTCTTGAAATTTGAATAGGAGGTGGGGAGTGAATTAAGGAAGAATTCATGGAGAGATATGGGAGAGAATCAAGGAGACTTTCTAGGAGTTAAGATTGGGAGAGTGATTGCCGAATTAGGGGAGCTTGAGTAGGAGGTTTTTGACTAAAGGCTTTAGAAGTGTACATTCGGCATTTTTGTGAGTGGGGGTGCCGAATTCCAATTTTTTTTCCTTCAAGATTTTGGTGTTTTTACGTTTTTGACCTTTTTCTCTCTAAGTGCCGATGTCGTAAATAGCCATTCGTGTCTTTCGGGATTTGTTAGGGTAAGTTTAGTGCCATTTTATCTTATGGATCACTTTTTTCTTTTCTTCACTTTTCTTAGGCACATCCTTTCTTTCCCTTCCTTTCCTCTTCCTCTTTTCGGTCCCTTCACTAATCACCTTAAACTTTCAACCCCTTACTTGTGGTTGGCCGAACCTTTTCCATTTGTCGAACTCTTCTACTCTTACTACTCCTCACATCTTTTCTTGTTCATAAAACTTTGTTTAGTTGATCATAGCACAGCCTTCTAATACTTTTATCTCTGTTGCTTGGTCGAATACTCTCTACTGTTACCTCACTCTTGGCTTTGTTCTCTTCAACCTTGTTTTACCCATTTTTGTTCTGTTCTTTCGATACACCTACACCCCCTATTGACCGAATATCTCTTTGTTATTCAGGCAACGTTTGGATTGGAGTTGGGCCAATTATTGGTTAGTTTTCTCTCTTCTCGGTTTGTGATTTCTTTTCTTCTTTGAGCCATATGTGTCCTACTCATTCTTCTCTGGGTTCGCTTAAATGACTGTTATTTAATTTGATATTTATCGAAGGGTTGTTAGGGACACGATCGTTTTAGCCAAGGGCTGAGGCCAATCATTTTTTTCCCATTAAGTAATCTTATCTTTCGTGGTAAGTACCTTAGTTGTTTTCGTTATAAGGGATTGTGTTGTTTGCTGAATCAATTAACTATTTTGGTTAAAGGTTAAATCTTTGGGGAGATAGTTCATTAGGTGCGGAGCAAAGAAGGGTTTGGTGATAAGTAGGTTGGTACTTTGTTCTAAGTGGTATGGTAACGACAATTCCTTTACAGATGTGTACATGCACACGACTGTAACCTTAGATCGGCAAAAGCCAAAATGCTGGATTACCAGAATTTTGGCAACGGTAGCCACACGAGTGTGCGAATGCTTGTATGGAAGGATTGATATAACGACAGAGGCCTCACGAGCTATCACGTGGACTTAGGCTCCTTTTTGGCCAACTGGGTCGAAATGGGACATATGGGCCTGATGGGCCAGTGGGCTCTACGTGAGTAAAATTCATGGACGGATAGGAATTAACGAGCCGGTCATGTTGACTATATGGCCAAAGGCAGATTTGAGCTCAGTGAGCCACATATGAGTGTGGACCCCACTTGGGCCACAAACTGGGCTTTTGGGCCCGAGTGTATTATTGATTGCTAAAAGTGACATAGGTCGCATTGAATGATTGTGGACTTAGTACTGGGCCGATTCGTGTACTTAGGCCCATAGTGATAAAATGTCTATTATGCCTTTGAAGGGCAAAATGACTAAAATGCCCCTATAGGCTATTTGACTAATTTTGTACGCCATGTTATGATATGTTTGCATTCATGTGAAATTATGCTGCATGGGGATGGGAATATTGTTGGAGGAAGTGATTGATTTGTAATGGTCACACGAGTCACCCGAGACGACTGTAGATCTATTTGGGTGTGGTCGCACGGGTCGCCTGAAACGACTATGGTCCCGCCGGAGGCTTTAAGCCAATTATATGATTGGCAGCTCTGCTGCGATATTGGTTAGTGCTGCAACCAATGCTACTTTTGGTGTGCTGGCTGGGTGGGTTGATTAAATCCCCACATAGTGTGCTGGTTGGTACGGGTGGTATGCTAGTTGGATTGGGCATTGAGCATTACTTATATTGATTCTGATATTGAGATTGGCTCAGGCCCAGATAAATATGACATGCATTAATGTGATAAGGGCTTTGGGCCAGTTTAGGCTATTCTGGGCTTAAGGCACAAATGCCACCGGTATTGTAATGGGCTTAGGCCCAAATTGATTGATGCATGTTTGTTGATCGATGAGGGATGTATGCACTGAGTTTCGAAAACTCATCCCCTCTTTTGTTCTTTTTCAGGTGATCCTTAATAGGCGGTTCAACATACGAGAGGACTCGGAGGTGGCCATACTACGAGTAGTTTTAAATTTTTAGTATTCGTATTTACCTAATTTATTCTCTTTGGGTTTAAATTTCTGTAAAGACCTTTTCTCTGGTTTTGTTTTAATTTGGTATATTTATTTATGAGCTTTTATATCTGCTAAAAGTAGAACACGATTTCAAAACAATAACTATTTTCAAAACACTACGTTTTCGTAATTTATCTTGAATCAGCTTCCACAACAACTAAGGTTTTAAAAGTAATTACGTTTTCAAATGGATAACAAATTTCTTAAATGTTTTGAGTTTTAACAAAGAGGCTTTAACTCCCAAACTAGTTTTAACAACAAAATTAAGATTTCAAAAAACACATCAATGTGACACACCAGATTTAAGCCTAACTTCTAGCCCAGGTTTGGGGTGTTACATCCACCATCAGTAGGTCGAGTCTATCAACAAGGATACATCACATTTTAGATACTCTTCAGGTGTACAAGACAATTACTCAAATACCCTGATGGAATTCTTGAGCCAGACCCACGCCCTCTCTAGATCATCATCAACATTAGCTCTAAACACTTCGGCTCCTTGTTTACGAATTTTGTCCACTGAAGGTTTTGTTAATCTCACCATATCAACACCACGTAGGGCTATAGGGACCGGTTGTGGTATAGGTAGGGGAAGAGGGGGTTGAGCATTAGGATTCGCTCTAATAAAATCGGTGTACCAGTGATTCATCATTCAAAGAAAGGCATCCCAAGCCTCATGTAACACCCCAAGCCCAGCCCAAACGTTATGGCCAGATCTGGAGAGTCACATAATCGTTTGATTTATCTATGATCTTCTTTTAACAAAATGTTATGTTGTTAGTAGTAAAATCGTGGTTATTAGCTTGTAATTAAGAAACATTATCAATTTTAAAAATCGTATCTATTACCAAGTAAAATTCACTTTTTAAAAGATCTTATTGATGTGATATCGTTGATGAGTTATCCAATCGTTATGTAATGTATGTTTGAAAACATTTGATTAAGTTTTAACAAAAACCCGCATAGACTAGTCCACCGTTTAAAACAAATAATGAAAAAACCCAAAACAAAATACCCGAGTGGCCTTATTACAACTTAAATCCGAAACTAAGAATGAAATATCAATAAATTAAATTTAAGATAAACTAAAATCGAAAGCATGAATCACTTGGCCACCCCGAATCCCTCGCAGCTCCAAGTCCTCTATGGTTGGGGGTTACCTACATGGATGGAAATAATAGGGTGAGTTTGTGAAAACTCAGTGTGTAAAGTAACCCAACCAGTGTCAAAGACCAGACAAAACTCAATCTGGGCCAAAGCCCTATTTAGATACAGATCAAATAGGGCCTTGGCCCTTTTTAGAAACAGAGTGGGCCTTGGGCCCATTTTAGATACAGAATAGAAAATATATATAAGAATGTATGTATACAAAGCCCAAGCCTAGTCCAACCCTACGCACCACCCGCACCAGCCCTACACACTATGTGGGGAATAACTCAACCCACCCAGCCCTACACACCATAAACGCAGCAGAGCTACTAATACAAAAATCGTGGCAAAGCCACCAGAACAGAAATACAAGGCAGGGCCTCTAACCAGATTACGTGGCAATGCCACTTTTAGCACTTCCTCCATATCCATAACCCAACCCCATGCAAATTAGAGTACTACATGACATAGGCATACAGAATATCAGATACAATAACATGCAAATCAGTCAACTATTTCTAGGGGTAAAACAATGATTTAGCATCTAGGGGTAAAACGAAAATTTTCACCCTTTAGGGCTATTTTGGTAATTAAGCTACGTCTCTAAGTTTCATGCTTAATATGACCTTCTAGCAGGTCTAACATCGCTCTGAGCGACTTAAATAGTCCATACATTCATATAGTGCCATTGGGCCCTAAAACCCCTAATGGGCCCGAGGGAGCCCACATGCTACTGTGGCCCGCTTAGTCTAATTTTTACACATATTATCATAGATTTAATATCCAATTTACCAGAAGTCACTTACCGCATACTTTTACCAATATGGGCCTGTAAGCCCATTGGGCCCTATTTCGACTCATCGAGGCCCAAAATAGCCCAAGTGCACAAAAAGTGCACAATAGCCCTTACCGTCCATTATTCTAGATTAACAATTTCGGAATGACCCACGAGGGTTCGTACGCTCGCAAGTCCACGAAATGCCGGTATTTCAGCATTTCAGCTTTTTGGCTTTTTGCCAATCTAAGCTATTAGAGGGTGTCATTACACACCTATTTTCGCGATTTCCATAGTCGGCACGCTCTCAACCTATTACCAAAACAATGATCATCAAAACCTTAACCAGCACTTAACGAAACCATACATAAGACTTACTTAACGGTTACTTACCACTACTCTGCTTGTCTATAATCACCTTGATTTAACGTTTCCCTCCATGACTTATTGAACGATGTTAGATCAATGCATCTACGACCATGGATGTGACAGCCCTAAATTGACCCTAGTCGGGAAGTGATTTCGGGATCACTAAACTGAGTCACAATTATAATTAAACGTTAAATTTCATGCCTATAATATGTGAAAATATATGTGTGAAATTTATGTTTCTTTGATTTTTTGTCATTTGATTATGAATTGAATAAAAAAGGGCTTATGTGAAAGATCTTGAAAACGTGATAGGCCAAATTGAAGTGATTAATTTTAGAAGGATAGTGAATAGGTGGACTTGCATGTCAATATCACCTTTTTAATTATAGTGGCCGGTCATGATGTGTTGATTTATATTAAATATATTTGTTTTATGTTAATAATTTCATAATGGTTTTATTAAAATAATAATAGATGAATAAAGTAAACTTAAAAGGGTGAAGAAAACAAAGTTTCTCACTCTTTTTCTCAATTGCCGAAATCAAAAAAGAGTTTAGTAAAGAAGATGAGCAAGTATTCGGCCATGGGTATGTTTAATTGAAAGGTATGAATTCTATGGTAGTTTCTTTAAAATTTGAGATTTTAAGTTAGTTTTTAAGCCTTTGACATAGCCCATGAGTTGATTTTTAGTTTAATGGTGAATCTTTCATTCAGCCATTGTTGTAAACTATGAAGCTTTGAAGCTTTTGAGTTTTGATGATAAAGTTGTATTATGGAGTGTTTGAGGGATGAATTGAGGTCAAATTTGTATGGTTATTTGTTAATATGCTTTAATAATGCAACTTGTGCTTTGTGTGACTTAATTAGCTAAATAGGACATTCGGCTATGTCCATTAGAATGAATGAATCGGTGTTGAATGTTTTAATTGATGTCCTTACAAGTATAGTTGAATTGGAAGGTTAATATATGTGTTTTAGATAAATTCAAGGACTATAAGACTTTTGGCTAAGGGTTTTAAATTGGAGAACCGTGTATTAGATTTGATTTTAATGTTTGGTTATTAAATGATGTTTGCACCATTGCCGAATGCTCTTGACATTGAGGTATGTGTTAATTGAATACAAACTAAGGAAATATGAGAATTAGCTTTACCGTTATGTGCTAACAAAATGAAAATGGGTTAAATTGCTTATAATGTGCCAAATATGGGCTTGTTGATTTGAAATATTCGGTCATGGATGAAAGGCATGATGTTTTTGTGAATAAAGTGGAAAGCTAAATTTTTGTGTTTGTGTAAACAATTACCGAATGTACTTAAGGGTTGAAATGAATCTATCATGTGTCATTGTAATTTTAGTATAGTAAAACTTAGTTGGAATTTCCATGTAGATTATGTAGTAGTGCCAAATGTGTTATGTGATTAGGGTAACCATGTGAATTCGACCATTAATGTTATTTGTATATTTTTGGCAATGTGGTATAAGTGTATTAAGGGTAAATTAATCAATTAGAATGTGAGAAATGATGTGTAAGATTATATTATAATTGAGCTAATTGTAACTAATATGGCCTATTTAGTTCTCTTGTTATATTCGGCTATAAGCAATGTATAATGGAGTTGTAATAAAATAATTTTGTTTAATTTAGCTCAAGAGCAATGAGAGCCAAACTCGGATAGGGGGAAAACTAAAGTGCTCGAATAACTACATTCAATCTTCGACAACTTTTTGAGGTAAGTTCTTAAGAGTTTGGTTTGATTTGTTATGCTTATTGGTTGAATGAAAGTAGCTAAAAGAAAGTTGTTATTAGTTTGTCAATATGTCGAATGAGAATGGAATGGAAACTATTAGTCGAAGATAGCTATTATGCTTATAATTAGAGTTAAATGTGAAAAGTTAGATGTCTAATGAGCACTTTGATGGATATATATAAGTCATATAAGTGATAAAAGAGATTATCACAAGTTGGGATTAGTTAAAAGCTAAAGTTAATTATGTTTATTCATGTTATTAGTAATCATGTGGGAAGGCCGAATGTGATATGAAGTTTTAAATTTGGTAATTGCCGAAAGTGAATAGAATGTGGGCCATGAGCCGAATGTGTCTTGTGCATATAAATGAATTTGAGAGATTATGTGTTATGATGCATAAATTATACCTATGGGATTTGATTGAATGATGGAAGCCTTTGTGTAAATGTATATGTGTTATGGCCATAGGGAATTTGATTTTCATAATGTGACATTTAGGCTTCGAGCCTAGCAGGCTATAATACCGGTGAGATGGTATCAGGCTTCGAGCCTATCAGCCTATAATGCCGGTGAAATGATATCGGGCTTTGAGCCTAGCAGGCGAAATGTCGGTGAAATAAATTCAGACTTAAAAAGTCTAGCAGGCGTTGAGCCAGTGACAAATCTCGGGTTTATACCTAGCAGGCCGAATGCCGGTGATTTGATAAGTGCATGTGACAACAAGGTTTCGTGCATAAATGATAAGTAATTTTGCATAATATAATGAACTGTCCAGGTACGTGATACTTACTTATTATGTGAGAATGAATCCAAATGAATTGTGAGTTGCTCAATTGTGTATATTCGACTTATGTGATGTCATTTATGGAAATAAATAATCTGTGTATGGTCTAGAATAAAGAAATGATGTGTAAATGTAGACATGATAATGTGTTTGAGAATATTCGGCCAGATGGTAACATACTTAGAAAATGTTCATTTGCAAATCCGAATGATTGATTCTATTTGTGTTTGAATTTTGAGCATTTCTTTAGACTTACTAAGCTTATGGAAGCTTACTCCGTTTGTTATGTTTCCTTCTATTTGTAGATCTCGTTTTGAAGCTACGGGCTCGAGGATTCAAGCTTAAGTCACTCACACTATCATTGTTATTTTGGTATCTTCAGTACTTTTTTTTTTTTAAATGATGGCATGTATAGGCTAAGCTCTCTATTTTGGAATCGAATTTCATTTGATTTGTAAATATTCAAGCCATGCGAATATGGCTTATTGGTTCCTAATTATGAATGAATGGCTTGATGAAGTTATGTGAATGGTTACTTAGTACTTATGTCAAGTAGTGGGAAGAGCACATAGTATGTTATTCACATAAGTTTGAATGGAATAGCATGAGTATCCGATGTGATTAATGAGAAAATTGACTTATAAATGAATTTTCTTTCTATTAAATAGATTCGGCCATACTCATTAATGTGTAAATACTTTATCAAATTTGATAGTGAACATTTAGTAAACTATAGAGTTATATTGGCATGGATTGAATCATATTAGTGAAGTGAAACATACTCGGTTGTAATCAAATTGAAGTAGTTTACTTTTGGTAGTGTGTATATATATATATATGAAATTTATGTTTAGTATGTATCTATAAACTTTTGTAAGTCCTGTTTAGTTAAGTAATGCCTCGTAACCCTATTCCGGTGACGGATACGGGTTAGGGGTGTTACAATGGATAGATCTAATCCAACATGTAAGGATTTAATGAGTATTAATCTCTCAAACCATATCTTAAGTTAAGAGAAAAGCCTAGTATCAAAACCAAAATCTAAGATGAAGAGTACTTACACACGGATCCGCTTGACTGAGTTGATAAACCTAGAAGTAGATACCATTATTCTAAGCCCAAATCTACACTTGATCTACTCCAAGCACAAGGGGAGAAGTGACTCAAAATATTCGGCTAGCAAGGCAACAAAAGAGGTGAATGATTGGTGAGGGACAATCGGCCAAGTAGTTTTTAAGAGAAGAGAGTAGTAGGGTTCGACTTTTGTAAAAGACTCAAGCAAAGAAAAGTAGAGAAGCTCACTAAGGTTCGGCCTTGCACAAATTGGCAAAGAGAGAGGCTAAGTGTTTTGGGATTTTGGCTTTTAGAGAAATAGGTTAAGAGAAGTAGAGAAGATAGCGATGGAGAGACAAAAGTTTGAAGGTTTCGGCTTTTGAAGAAATCGCCCAAGAGGAGTTTAGGGAAACCGATTCCAAATAATGAAGAAAAAGGAAAAGAAGAAGAAGAGAATATGTTTCAGCTATTAAGAAGAAGAGAGGAGAATGAGAGATGCTTCTTTTGGTAATTCGGTACAACAGCAAATACTAAATGCCCCAAATGGTCACAACTACACACCACTAAGAAAATCCCGAGAGACATAAGATGGTAATTGGCGCCTACCAACCCCAAATGCTGAAACTCAAGTAGCTAAAAATCCCGAAAATGACCAAAAAGGAATTTGGCACACTCTTCTACTATTCTTGCTGAAAATGCAACCCCCCACAAGTCCTCATTCAGCCAACTCTAACCTCACACTCCAATCCCTAAATTTTCTCCTTGATAATCTCCCCTTATCACTCCTTAATCCAATCCCATGAGCAATTCAAACACCTTCCTTCAGAGTTCAACTTGAATTCCACCTCGTACTATGTAGATGCAGTAAAATAAAATAAAGACTTGGGCTTAAAGGGATTCAAACCTCAGCTCCCTCACGAGCTTCCACACGCCACCTCATTGTGTTTTAAGTGGCGCTACCTTGCCACTTTACCACAGGCTCGCTTGTGCCATAAAACCCAAACATTTATTTAAAAGCTCACTTTGCCACAGTCCACTCTCACATAAAGCTAAAATTTAAAATTCTGCCAGGCTTCACGCTTAAACCTAAGCCTCCTAAAGGTCTACTAACACACTCAATTCACTACTTTAGCATATCAAGACATGCAAAAATAAATCCAAGCAAAAATTCAAAAAGCCTAAAAATTGAGGCGTTACACCTCATCTCCTTAACTCAAAGTCTCATGTCTACTTTCAATCGGCGTGGTCCCTTGCGCGGGAGCAGGTGCATTGCTAGCAGCATCATCAGCCGTAGCTCGTTTGGAATCCATTACTATATGAAAACCAAAACATAGTTTAGAAAAGTCAGGAGTCACCACACTATTAAAATATTTCTATGACATGTATAGTTAGACTCACACACAGTACTACAGTAGTCCGAGAACTGACTAAACCATAGCTCTGATACCATTAAATGTAACATCTCTTACTCGGGTTTATTGCTTTACCCGTGCATGATGCATTACCAAACAATATCGCCATCCATCATACACATCAAAACACCAATTCTCAATCCAATTTAAAACTTATTCATAAAATATCATACGACCCTTAAAATAAATGGGTTTACTAGGTCTAAAATAGGGTTTGAGAGTGGTCCAAGACCAAACCGACAACTTAGAAAATTTTAGGAAAATTTGGCCAACTACAAGACACACGCCCGTGTGGGCAAGCCGTGTGGTAACACATGCCCGTGTTCCCTATCTGTGTTGAATTTTTGGAAAATTATTTTCATTTCGAATCTACAGGGGTTTCCACACGGCTGAGCACATGCCTGTGTCCTTTGCCCTTGTCCGCCACATAGCCTCGACACGCCCGTGCGACCACCCCGTGGGAAAAACTTGGGACATTCTGTTTATGATGTCAGCATGCCATTTTGGTCACACGGTCACGGAACACACCCATGTGACCAGGCCATGTGACGTCCCTAAACTACGAAAATCCCATGCAAGGTCCACACGCCCTACACACATAGCTGTGGGGTCTAGCCGTATGGCCCTAAGTTAGGCATTTTCCAAGCCATACTTTGCCCTAAAACACATGCAATCACTCCCACTTTTAACACTACATATCAACACATCTTTAGACATCAAAATGACTCAATTTACCCATCCATCACCTTATTCAATTTAAAAACACCCAACACCAAGTATTCCATTAATTTTCTCATAAAGATAGGTAGCAAAATATCATCATCAATGGCTAAATCACTTAGCCTAGGTTTCAAAATGACTTACCCCATGACATATACCACAATATAGCCAAACCAACTTACACCTACAAAACCTTTAAGTCCTTATACATGCCATAGTTTAAAAGTTTGTTCCACTATACGAAAAGATAATGTCGATAGTGAGGGTGATTCTCTGACTCAATTTGATCCCGAGTTGGCTTGACTGAATCTATAAAACAAGGGAAAAAGAGAAAGGAGTAAGCCTCAAAAGCTTAGTAAGCCTATATGCAAATAAATAACATTATAACTTGTTTCCATTCAAGCACTTAATTCATAGTAAAACTTGAATTATCATCAATCTCACTTACTCATTTAATCTTACCAATCCTTCCCATACACTATATGAAATTTTGTTTATCCATGCATATACTCATAAACCCTTGCTTCCATATAACAATTCTCACCCATACATACATTTGCTTACATTCTTGCATCTATACATCACATACCACTTAAGACATCCTTTAGCAATATTTCCACATTAATACTTTGGTTTATCCCCCAATACTTGGTGGTTTTAGCATATAGCTCCACCTTAACAAATTAATTCACTTTAGTCGTGGTAACAACGCTTAGCTCCACGCTTCTAAAACAATATGTTATATTTTATCGTAGTAACAACACATAGCTCTACGATGTCAATACGATATGTTTTATTCGTGGCCATAGCACAAAGCTCCACGATGTTTTGCTACTTACATTTATAAGTGGTTATAGCACATAGCTCCACTCTTTCATGCAATTATCCATATCCAATAGGTTATCATCATAAATTTCCCTATTTAATCCTACCATGCTTCCATAATTCATAAATGGTATCATACAACTATTCAGTGTTCAATTTCATCCCACATGATAAGTAAAATATTCTAACATAATTAAATCAAGTTTATTTGCATATAAACTTACATCGATTACAAAATAAGTCTGTTTTGCGATTTAGTTTAAAACCTTGCCTTTACCCCGATCAATGTTGATTCCTAATTCTTCTTAATCAATAACATCACATTCAACTCGTTTAATACATACATTACTCAATTTAGTCCAAGATCACCCTATGACTATTTTTACCATTTTACCCCTAACTTTGTCAATTCTTACAACTAAGTTCCTAGGCTTGTAAATTGAAATGTATGAATTTCTTTGGTTACCCAGGCCTAGCTGAATATCCATGGCACCCAAAATAGCCCACATTTGTCATCAATATATACTTTTACCTTTCAATTTATTAACTTTGAAATTTGGTCGTTTTTAAGGACTTTCATGAAAAATCACCTATTAATCATAGTTCACTACACCTTAAACCTTTCTATTCCACCATTAGACATCAAAATACTTGCATGTCATTTATGGGTAAAATTTTAAACATCAACCCTAACTCAAAATAAGGGTAGAAATAGCTAGAGCAAGCTACGAGAATTTAAAAAAAAAGAGGAAAATTAAAAACGAAGCTAGAGAACACTTACAATCAAGCTTGAAAGATGAAAAACCATAGCTATGGGTTCCTTGCAATTTTCAGCCAAGGGAGGAAGATGGACACTCAATTTTGACTTCTTTTCCCATTTTATTTCTTTTATTAACTAATGATCAAAATTCCCTTCCTTAAAAACCTTTAGCATTCCACCCTTCCTTGGGCATTTTTGTCCAAACAATGTTAAAATGGTTTAATTACCATATAAGGACCTCTAATTTAAAAGCCTAATTCAATCAAGTACCTTATGAATTAAAACCCATATTTTTCACCTATTGCAATTTAGTCCAACTTACCACATTGGACATGTAACCACTAAAATTCACACACCAAAATTTCACATATTTATCCAAACACCCAATAAACATCAAAACTAAATTAGAGTAATATTGTAAACCTCAGATTCATCATTTTAGAACCATTTTTCTATTTAGCCCCTAATTTGGGCTGTTACATATCGTCAAGGTTACTGCAGCCTGTGATGATTCCCAAGTGGAAATGGGATAAAGTTACAATGGATTTCATATCGAGTTTGCCTCTGTCTCTGAAAAAAAAAGATGCGATATGGGTTGCTACTGATAGATTGACGAAATTTGTGCACTTCATTCTAGTACGTACAGATTATTTGCTTGATAGACTCGCTGAATTATACATTTTTGAGGTCGCTAGATTGCACGGGGTGCCACTATCTATAGTTTTAGATAGAGATCTGAGATTCATATCGCGGTTTTGGAAGAAATTGCAAGAAGCTCTAGGTAGAAGTTGCATTTTAGCAGTGCGTTTCATCCGCAAATGGATGGTCAATCCGAGTGAGTTATTCTGATACTCGAAGACATGTTACGATGTTGCATTTTAAAGTTTGAAGGTAGCTGGAAAAAAAATGCTTACCTTTCATTGAATTTGCTTATAACAATAGTTTTCAATCGATTATTAAAATGGCACCGTACGAAGCTCTATAGGGTTATAAATGTCAATCATCATTGTACTAGACTAAGCTTAGTGAGAAAAAGATACACGGGGTTGATTTGATCATAGAAATAGAAGAGAAAGTGAAAGTAATACACGAAAATCTAAAAGTAGCTTCCAATTGATAAAAATTGTATGCAGACTTGAAACGAAAAGTCATTGAATTTTATATCGGAGATGAAGTTTTCTTGAAAGTGTCACTGTGAAAAAAGATACTCCAATTTGGTCGAACAGGGAGTTGAGTCTACGATTCATTGGACCATATGAAATTATCGAGTGAATTGGGCTAGTGGTATATCGGTTAGCTTTATTGTCTGAGTTAGAGAAGATACATAATATGTTTCATGTATTGTAACAAACGATTTAGGGCCTAGTCAAAACAATGGTTTCGAGATCACAAATCCAAAGTAGAAAAGTTATTGTCATAAATTTTTAAGGTTCATAGAATGATTGAATGCATGTGTGAAAATTTCGTTAAGAAATTTTATCGATAAAGTGTCCAATTTGGCTATTAGGACTAAATTGCAAAAAGTGCAAAATATGTGTTCTAGAAGCTTTGGGTGCTGAACTGAAATGAATTTGTAAATTAGAGGTCCTTATTTAGTAATTAGACCATTATATATCATGATGGACAACAAAGGACATGGAGCGGTAAAATTTCAAAGAAAGGCTAAAAGGGAATTTTGGTCATTTGAGTAATAAAAGAATAAAAAGGGAAAATAAAGCAAAAATTTGTCCATCTTCTTCAAGCCTTAGCCGAAATTTTGGAGCTCTCCATAGCTAGGGTTTTTCAACTTTCAAGCTTGATAGTAAGTGCATCCTAGCCCCGTTTTTAGTGCTCTTTACGTTTTTTAAGTCGTTATCACACGATTTACATATTTCAACCATTATTTCGAAGTAGGGTTCAAGTTTAAAAATTTTCCCATGTGTGACATGCAAGTATTTTGATGTGTAATGGTAGAAAATGAAAGTTTGGTGTTAGATAAACAACATTTACCAGGTGATTTTTAAAAAAATGTCAAAAAGGACCTTTTTGCAAAAGTTGTAAAATTTGTGTGTAAATATGTGAATAAATGAAAAATATGGGCTGCTATAAGTGTGTATAAGATTCAGCTAGGCTTGGGTATTGAGAAAATGAACACTTTTCATTTTACGACCCTAGGGACTAATATGTAAATAAGTGAAAAATTTAGGGGCAAAAATTTAATTTATCCGTAGTATGATTTTTGGACTGAATCGAATAGTGTGATAATTAAATGAGCTAAATTTGTTATTATAGATCAAGAAAGATGAGTATCTGACCTAGATTGGAAAAAGAACAAGGTTGTGGACATTCGCTATTTTTTGTACCGAGGTAAGTTTGTAAGTAAATAATGCAGCATGAAATTATGTCTAAATACTTTATTGTTGCATGAATCGTATAATTGACCTATGGGATGTATTTGACTAAGTTTCGATAAGTGAGAAATCCCAGTTGAACCTTAGGAATAGAATAGGATATGAGTGACATGTCACTAGGAACCTATGTGTGATTATGTGATTCCGGGTGTTGGTCTTATACATCTACCAGTGGCTAGGTACACCTGCATATGTTGCAGATACCAGTCAGATTGTGTGAGCAGCACTAAGTAGCTACGTCTTGACCGTTAGCTTGTGTGAGCAGACTCGTGACTAGCTCAAAAATAAGCATATATGTGAAATGTGATAAGAGGTAGCTTTGGCTACATATAAGTGGCATGTCTGTGCAAGCTTTCCGAGTATCCGTTAATTTTTCAAGTGTTCAACGGGAATTATAATGATGTGAAAATATATGTTTGTGTGATGATATGGTACAGGTGTGTACGTGAAATTCATAAGTATGAATGGTTTAAATGATAAATTTTCGGTAAGGCTATGATTGAGTAAGTTATTACTATGTGGATTTAGTGATGATTAATTTATCTTTCACTCCAAGAATTACATGTTAATTTGCATGGTTAAGATTTTTATTATTTGCATATAAACTTACTTAGCTATATAGCTTACCCCTCTTTTCTTTCCATTGTTTTATAGTGTCACCAAGCTAGCTCGAGGATTGGGAATTTTCGGAGTTCGCATCACACTATCTGTAACACCCCTAACCCCTATTCGATGTCGAACCAAGGCTAAAGGTATTACCAGATAGATTAGAACTTTTACAAACATTATACAATCATTCATCTCAAAACATAATCAAACATAATCATATAGTTGCTTATGAAGGTCTTCGAGACCTTAATCATGCATTAGAAGAAGATCGAGACTAAACTGAACACTTAGAAATTTTTTTGAAACTTAAACATTTTTTAAAGCTGTTGAGGTCACACGCCTGTGTGGTCAGGCCGTGTGCCTCACACAGCCACCAGACACACCCGTGTGTCTAGGCCATGGCAAAATAGGTCATACATACTAACTTCTTCACACGGCCACGAGACACACCCGTGTGCTCAGCCGTGTGAAAATTAAGGGAGCTACTGACTTGTGCACACAGCCACAAGGCACGCCCGTCTGTCTAGCCCGTATGATATCTTGACCGATTCAACTAAGGTACAGGGTCACACGGTCGAGTCACACGCCCGTTTGCTTAGGCCGTGTGGCACAAAATGGGCTTGGTTTGAGCCACATTTCCCTTCCAAATGCCAAGTACCTACAAATCAACTTTGTATGACATTCAAGAAGCAACAATGATCAACCATTTCAGCCAATTACCAAACCAAAACATAGCTCAATTCATCAACATCCAATTCATACTCATCATCCAAAACAAGTCATACCAAAATCTTAAATACAATAGGATACCAATGTGCACTTATCTTAACCTAATAGCATCATATTCAATCACTTACTAAACTTACCAAAATCAAAACATTTTTCATACCATCATGACCGTTACTCAAGACCATACTTGCATCACATTTAGCTTACCAAAATAAGCATTTCCATAACCATTTGTTAGCCACATCTCATGGCATAACTTATAAACATTTCAAAACATAACCCAAAGACATCTTGCCTATACATGCCATAGTTCAACATATTCACTTACAAAATATACCAAATAAAGATTGATAGTGTGGTGATGATCCTTGATGATCCCCAAGCTTTCAGTAGCTTTGATATCTATAAACCAGAGTAAAGAAATACAAAGTAAGTGATAAGCGATAAATTATACATGTTTTTACCTCATGCTTAGCCTAAATTCTGGATGAATTATCATTGAATTTGTGGAAATTGATGCTCTTAATCCCTTTATTTCATGTTTTATACTCAGATGACATAGGGAAGTGAATAGAAAATGGGCCAAAAAATGAAAACAACACTGCCTGGAGGTTTGTCGCACGGCTGTGTCACAAGGCTATGCCACCTTAAGATCGAACACGGCCCAACCCTGACTCGCACAACCAGACCACACGGTTGTGCCACCTTAATAGGCCCGAGCACTGCCTGGGCCTTGATCCACACGGGCATGGCACACGGGCGTGTCCCTGTCGTGAGGAAGTTCAATTTCACTCGGAAAAGGCTACTTAGGGGCTAAGAAGGTATTTTAAAGCTCTATATAAAGACCCTAGGAGGCAACTACAAAAGTGTGCTTGATTCCCCACTAAGGGTGTTATTTTCCCACCAACACAGAGAGTAGAAGCAAGGAACTACTCCAAAGAAAGCCGATTGATCCATCTCAGAAGCCAAATTCTCCTTCAAGACTGAAGATCTTCCTTCAAATTCCTACAGGGGTTTTCGGGTTCTTTATGTTTTGTTATCATTATTCTTCTGAGATGTTTTCTTCTATAAGTATGAACTAAATCCCCCAAATACTTGAGGGGGATGAAGCCTAAGACAGATCTTGTTATTATTTTCTCTTGAATTATATGATAAATATTTGATTTGTTTTTAATTGTGTTTTTAACTCTTAAATTGATATTTTTGGGATATTGATTTAAGTTGAATGTGCTTATGTAGAAGAGCAAAAGTCCCTGCATAGGAGTAGATCCAATACAATTAAGTGGAGTTGATCGCAATCCTAGAGATAGGACGACGAAAATCAACCGGATTAGGGTCAAACCTAGTAAGGGAATCCATAAAACGAGTTAAGGCAACACTAGGGGTTTTAATTAGAAAGAGATTTCAATTAATCAACCTAGGGTTAGTTGTTTTTAGTCTCGAGAGAGATATTAACATAAGTTAGGGATTTCTACGGATCAAGTCAAGTGAATAAATCGTCTAGTCCAAGAGTTGATAACAAGTGAAGACTAGGTGGATTCTCCCTTGAGTATTGTCAAAATCAATTAGTTTTCCTAAGAGTTTTTCCCCAATTCACTTTTTGCATTCTTAGCTTAGTCTAATAATTAGTTTAGTTTAATAAAATCCTCTTTTATTTCTAAGTTAAATAATAGAAAGAAAGTTAGTACTAGTACTTTTGGTTCCTTTGGGTACGATATCTCGGTCTTGCCACTAAGCTATACTACTGTTCAATTTCGTGATAATAGTTAGTTTCTAGTGTGATTATTTGGTATAAATTTTATTACTTCATACCACGCATATCAAGTTTTTGGCGTCGTTGCTGGGGAACTAAGATATTACGAACACTCGATTTCTATTACTTTAGCCATTACTATTTTTACTTATTCTCAACCTTTATTTTTATTTGTTTTATTTATTTATTTTAATTTTCTTTAACTTTTTTCCTTTCCAGGTATCTGTAGTTTATGACTAGAAGAAACCCAGGATGACCATTGCTGTTCGACGAAGATTTAGAAGCCACAGTTCGTAGAACTCGTAGAGAGATTAGATGAAGCTTACAGTATCCAGAACAGAAAAAGAACCTGAGCTTACTAAGGAGATGAAAGCAAATCAAGACGACCTACCACCTCTCGCGATAGCCGCAGAATCGATGAACCAAAATAATGCTCCTCGTACTATATATGATTATGCTAAACCTAATTTGGCTGGTACTGAATCTAGTATTATTAGGCCTACTATTGCTGCAAATAATTTTGAATTAAAACCTAACACTATTCAGATGATTCAACAATTTGTTCAGTTTGATGGTTTACAGGATGAGGATCCCAACTCACACTTAGCCAATTTCTTGGAATTTTGTGACACTTTTAAAATAAATGGTGCTTTTGATGATGCCATTCGCCTTCGACTATTCCCGTTCTCCTTGAAAAACCAAGCTAAACAGTGGTTAAATTCTTTACCACGAGGGTCAATCACTACATGGGAACAAATGACCGAAAAATTTTTACTTAAGTATTTTCCTCTAGATAAAACGGCAAAATTAAGGAATGATATCTCTTCTTTTGTGAAGATGGATTTAGAGACACTTTACGATGCATGGGAGAGATATAAGGATTTATTGAGAAGGTGCCCTCACCATGGGTTACATTTGTGGCTACAAGTTCAAACTTTTTATAACGGTTTGAATCCTTCAACAAGACAGATGATCGATGCAGTCGCCGGAGGAACAATCAACAACAAAACACTCGAAGCAGCTTACGAGTTTATAGAGGAGATGTCACTGAATAATTATTAGTGGCAAGTCATGAGAACAAAGCCACAAAAAGCTGCAGGAGTTTTTAATATTGATGCAGTCACAATGCTTTCCACTTAGGTAGAACTTTTAAATAAAAAGAATGATGGTTTTATTGGTTCTACGCAGGTACATCCAGTCATGCAGTGTGACTACACCTAGGAGGAGTAAGCAACCCAGAGTACCATCCCTATGGACATAGCACAGAAAACAAACAAATGAATTTTATAGGTAATAATTCTTAACCTCAAAATAATCCTTACAGCAATACTTACAATGTAGGTTGGAAGAATCACCCTAATTTTTCATGGGGTGGTCAAGGCAATGAAAGACCACCACCACCCCCTTCGGGAGTTCAACAACCACCATACCGGCAAGAAAAGAAACCAAACCTTGAGGAGATGTTGGAAAAGTTCATATCGGTTTAAGAAACTCGCTTTCAAAACACTAAAATAGTACTTAAGAACCAACAAGCTTCTATTCAAGGGCTCGAAAATCAGATTGATCAACTCACAAGGATGATATCTAATAGACCACAAGGTAGTTTGCCGAGTAATACTGAACCTAATCCTAGGGAACATGTAAAAGCAGTTACCTTAAGGGATGGAAAAGTACTAGCTGAACTTGAAAAGAAGCTTGTTTAAGAATCTGAAAAGAAAAAGGTAGAGGAAGCAGAACCTAAAGAACGTGCTCCACCAGCACTTAAAGAGTATAAACCACCCATACCATATCCAGCAAAGTTAAAGAAAGACCGTATGGATGCTCAATTTGGTAAATTTCTCAAACTTTTTAAACATCTACATATTAACTTACCTTTTGTTGAAACAATTTCGCAGATGCCGAAGTACGCAAAATTTTTAAAGGAACTTCTCACAAATAAAAGGAAGTTGGAAGAACTGTCCATAGTGGAACTAAACGAGGAATGCTCAGCTATTCTCCAAAATAAGCTGGCAACCAAGCTGAAAGATCCAGGAAGTTTTACTATTCCTTGCTAATTGGCAGTTTAAACATTGAAAAAGCCTTGGCTGATTTAGGCGCTAATATTAACCTAATGCCTTACAAAATGTTCAAGCAACTAGGTCTAGGGGAACCAAAACCCACTAGCTGATAGATTTGTTAAATATCCTAGGGGAATCATTGAAGATGTATTAGTAAAAGTAGATAAATTTATATTCCCTATTGATTTTGTTGTGCTTGACATGGATGAAGATATTGAGGTACCTTTAATTTTAAGACACCTATTATTAGCTACTACTAGAGCTATTATTGACGTAGGGGATGGTAAACTAGTGCTTAGGGTTGGTGAGGAAGAAGTTGTTTTTAGAATTTATGATGCTACGCAATTTTCTAGAGAACAAGATGATTCCAGTTATTTTATTGATTCTATTGATTATTCTGTTCAAGACTCCTTTCAGGAAATCACTCTTGAAGACATGTTGGAACTGTGTCTTGCCCAAGGTGGGGAGGAAGATGAAGCCACCACTGAAGTAAAGAAAGTAATAAAGGACTTGAACTCTAATGAACTTGCCACAAGGCACATAATTTATGAGCGTGTTAAGATAAATGACAGACTAAGACAAAAACCCTCGATTGATGAACCTCCTAAATTGGAACTAAAACAATTGCCTGATCACTTGGAATATACATTTTTGAGAGATGATTCTACACTACCAGTAATTATCGCATCGGATTTGAGCACCAAGGAGAAAGAAGAATTACTTCAAGTATTAAGAGAACACAAAAAAGCTATAGCTTGGAAGATTTCTGACATTAAATGAATTATCCCTTCTTTTTGCACCCATAAAATTTTAATGGAGAATGAATATAAGTCATATGTGCAAACTCAGAGACGATTGAATCCCAACATAAAGGAAGTTGTAAAAGCTTAGGTAATTAAACTTCTAGATGCAGGAATTATTTATCCTATTTCTGACAGTTATTGGGTAAGTCCTGTGCAGGTTGTTCCTAAAAAGGGAGGCATGACTGTGGTGATAATGGAAAAAAGGAATCAATTCCTACATGAACAGTCACAGGATGGAGAGTTTGTATTGATTATGGAAAGCTGAATAATGCAACTAGAAAATATCATTTTTCCCTTACCCTTTATCGATCAAATGTTGGAAAGACTATCAGGACATATGTATTACTGCTTCTTGGATGGCTTCTCTGGTTACTTCCAAATCCCGATAGCTCTAGAAGATCAAGAAAAGACAACGTTCACATGCCCATACAGTACGTTTGCTTATCGTAGAATGCCTTTTGGATTATGTAATGCCCCTGCTACTTTTTAGCGATGCATGTTAGCTATCTTTGACGAACTCGTGGAAGACATCATGGAGGTATTTATGGATGACTTTTCAGTTTTCGGTAACTCCTTCCAACTTTGCCTTAATAATTTAAAACGTGTTCTAATAAGATGTGAGGAAACAAATCTTCTGCTTAATTGGGAAAAATGTCACTTTATGGTTCAAGAAGGTATTGTATTATGGCATAAAGTTTCTAGTAAAGGGATAGAGGTAGATAAAGAAAAAGTTGAATCTGTTGAAAAATTACCTCCCCCTAATTTGGTTAAGGCTATCAGAAGCTTTTTAGGACATGCTGGCTTTTATCAAAGATTTATTAAAGACTTTTCTAAAATAGCCAAGCCCTTAACAAAATTACTAGAAAAAGATGTGCTTTTCAATTTTGATCAAGAATGTTTAGAGGCTTTTAACACTCTCAAAGAAAAATTAGTTAATGCCCCAATTATAATTGCACCTGATTGGAATTTACCTTTTGAACTAATGTGTGATGCTAGTGATTTTGCAGTAGGTGCAGTTCTAGGACAACGAAGAGGCAAGCACTTCCAACTGATTTATTATGCTAGCAAAACTTTGATCGCTGAACATGTGATCCCGAAGGATGAACGTTAAGCCCAAAGGCTGAACATGTGATCCCGATGAACGGTAAGCCCGTCAGCTGAACGGTAAGTCCGAAGACTGAACATGTAATCCCGAAGGATGAACATATAGCTCATGAGCTGTGGTGAGTCCGCAACAAATGCAGGAGCTTGAACCACCCTGTAGCCCTAGTGACATGTCACTTGTATCCTACGACTTCTATGGTTCGAATGGGACTCGTTAATCAAATCGTTCTCATAACATTTATACAATTCCATACCAATTCACATATATCCAATAAGCAATCTCATTCCATAATACTTTACACATTCATATGGCATTAATACAACTATTATGAACGTAATACGAATTGAATTCTAATTATACGAACTTACCTCGATTTCTCGATATCTACTCGTCTACCTTTTGTTTTCCCCGATCAAGTTCCAGGATTTGATTGTCTTTATCTATATTAATACAAATTCAACTATTTAGTCACCAACACTTTCAATTTAGTCTAAAAACATATATTTTGGCCTATTTATAAATTAGCCCTTAACTTTTCATACATTAACACTTTAGTCCTAAATTCACAAAATAGCAAATTGCACCCTAAGACCCTCAATTTATCATAGCTGAATATTCAAGTATCTCAAACAAGCACATATATTTCATTTATTCACAATTCTAGCCACAAAAATTCTACCTTTTTCAATTTAATCCCTAAAACTCATTTTCATCAAAAATCATTTTGTAAAACTTGTATATTTTCAAACAACCATCAATAATTCACCATTATTCATCCAAGTAAACATGTATTCATCAATGGCATATTTCAAAAACACAACCAATTTTAGAAATTGAGGTACGGGTCAGCTAGTATACAAAGCAACGATCACAAAAACGTAAAAATTATCAAAAACCCAAACAAAACCGTACCTTAATCAAGATTCAAAGTTGCCAAATGAAAAAGCTAGAAAATGGCTTTTCTTTCTTTAAGAAATCGGTGGAATATGATAACTATAAAGCTATATTTTCTTTGTTTTAATAAACATATACATTATTAATTAAAAGACTATTTAAACCCTAGTAATTTAACAAATAAAGCTATTTAAAATAACCAACTACCGTCCATACATATAAATCATGGTATACTTACCATGCAAGTACTCCAACTAATAAAACCATCTTCAATTAATCCATTTATGCAATAGAACTCATATTTATCACTTTACGCGATTTAGTCCTTTTTACCAAATTAACTATTTAATCGATAAAATTCCTTTACGAAACTTTCACACAATAAATCTATCATGCTGTAAAACATATTAAAGTAATAAAAATAATAATTCGACTCGGTTAAGTGGTCTCGAAACCACTCGTTCCTATTAGGGTCTAAAATGGGTTGTTACAACTCTCCCCCTTAAGGGATTTTCGTCCCCAAAAATCTTATCGGTAAATAGGTTTGGGTATTGTTTTCGCATAGCTTCCTCGAGTCCCCACGTAGCTTCTTCTATCCCGTGCTTACACCAAAGAACTTTTACAAGTGCTATACTTTTATTTCGTAATTCTTTAATTTCTCGAGCCAGAATTTTGATTGGTTCTTCAGTATACGACAAATCAGACTGTATTTCCACATCAATGGGAGAGATAACGTGAGATGGATCGGATCGATATCAACGAAGCATAGATATGTGAAATACATTATGAATTCTTTCAAGTTCAGACGGTAACGACAATTTATAAACTACAGGTCCTATTCTTTCCACAACTTTGTACGGCCCGACAAACCGAGGACTTAACTTTCCTTTCCAACCGAAACAAAGAATTTTCTTCCACGGTGATACTTTCAGAAATACACTATCTCTGACCTGAAACTCTATTTCTTTTCGTTTCAAATCTGCGTATGATTTCTGTCTGTCAAATGCTGCTTTCAAATTGTCACAAATCACTTTTACTTTTTCTTCCGTTTCTCGGATCAAATCTACCCCGTGTAACTTTTTCTCACTCAACTCAGTCCAGTATAACGATGTTCGACATTTACGACCGTATAATGCTTCGTACGTAGCCATTTTCAAACTCGTCTGAAAGCTGTTGTTATACGCAAATTCAATCTGGGGTAAATATTTCTCCCAGCCACTTTCAAATTCAAGAATACAACATCGTAACATATCTTCTAAAATCTGAATAACTCTTTCAGACTGACCGTCGGTCTAGAGATGAAATGCTATACTGAAATTCAATTTCGTTCCCAGAGCTTCTTGCAACTTTTTCCAGAATCTCGAAGTAAATCTCAGATCTCTATCAGATATAATAGACAATGGTACACCGTGTAGTCGCACAATCTCTGATAAATATAATTGAGCTAATCTATACAGAGAATAGTCTGTACGTACCAGTATAGAATGAGCAGATTTGGTCAATCTATCAATGATGACCCAGATTGCATTTTTCTTCTTCTGAGTCAGGGGTAATCCTGATACAAAATCCATTGTAACTCTGACCCATTTCCATTCCGGAATTAGAATAGGCTGTAGTAAACCTGATGGAACTTGATGTTCGGCCTTAACTTGTTGACAGATCAGACATTTTGATACAAATTCAGATATATCCCGTTTCATTCCGGACCACAAGTATAATTGCTTCAAATCATTTACATTTTAGTGCTACCCGAATAAATTGAAAAACGACTATCATGTGCTTCGTGCAAAACTTTCTAAATAAGTTCACTATCTTTCGGTATACAAATTCTATTTCGGAACATTAAACAATCATCAGCCCCGATGGAAAATTCAAAATCAGAATTTAACTCACAGTGAAGTCGCTTAGCTTGCAGTTCATGATCATTCTTATGAGCTTCGTAAATTTGTTGCAGAATCATCGGTTTAACCTTTAACTTGGCTATAATAGATCCGTAATCACATAGCTTCATATGAGTATTCAAAGCCCGCAAAGCAAATAAAGATTTCCGACTTAATGCATTAGCTAAAACATTAGCTTTTCCAGAATGATAATCAATCACAAACTCATAATCTTTTAATAATTCGAGCCATCTACGTTGTCGTATATTCAAGTCTTTTTGTGACATCAAATATTTCAGACTCTTATGATCTGTAAAGATTCAACATTTCTTACCATATAGATAATGTCGCCAAATCTTTAAAGCGAAAACTATTGTAGCTAACTTAAGATCATGTGTCGAGTAATTCTTCTCGTGTGGTTTCAACTGTCGGGAGGCATAAGCTAAAACTTTCCCATCTTTTATCAATACAACCCAGTTTGATTATCGATGCGTCACTATAAATCACGAACTCTTTACCTGATTCAGGTTGAACTAGAGCCGGTGCTTCTATTAATAAGGCTTTCAACTATTCAAAACTCTGCTGACATTTATCTGTCCACTCAAACTTCACATCTTTTTGTAGCATTCGAGTCAATGGTACTGCAATCATCGAAAATCCTTTCACAAATCTTCGGTAATATCCCGCTAATCCTAGAAAACTTCTAATATCAGATACATTTTTCGGTGGTTTCCAGTCTATAATTGCAGATATTTATTCGGATCAACTTTGATGCCTTCCGCAGAAACAATATGACCTAGAAATGCAACTTCTCGAAGCCAAAATTCACATTTGCTGAATTTGGCGAATAATTGTTTATCTCTCAAAGTCTGTAACACGATTCTCAGATGTTCAGTATGCTCCATCTCATCACGTGAATAGATCAAAATGTCATCAATAAACACAACAACAAATCTGTCTAGATACGGTCTAAAAATACAGTTCATCAAATCCATAAACACTGCCGGGGCGTTAGTTGACCTAAAAGGCATAACTAAAAAATCATAATGACCGTACCGTGTTCTGAAACCAGTCTTTGGTATGTCTGAATCTTTAACTCATAACTAGTAATAACCCGATCTCATATCAATCTTTGAAAATACGGTAGCCCCTTTTAACTGATCAAACAAATCATCAATTTGCGAAAGAGGGTATTTATTCTTTACTGTCACTTTATTCAACTGTCGGTAATCAATACAGATTCTCATTGACCCGTCTTTCTTTTTCACAAACAATATCGGATCACCCCAAGGGGAAAAACTCGGTCTAGCAAAGCCTCTATCCGTTAATTTTGTAACTTTGCTTTCAACTCTTTCAATTCAGTCAGTGCTATTCTGTACGGAGCTATCGATATTGGTGTAGTACCCGGTAATAAATCAATATTAAATTCAACTTTTCTGATTGGCGGTAAACCCGGTAACTTTTCTGGAAAAACATCTAGAAACTTACAAACAACTGGTACGGATTCAACCTTTGATTCTGACACTTTAGTATCTAACACATACGCTAAATACACATCACAACCCTTTCTCACATACTTCTAGGCTCGTATAGCAGATATAATTATTGGTAATTCATTCAGTTCCTTTGATTTAATCTGAAGAATTACACCATTCTTACATTTCAACTCTATACTCTTTCGTTTGCAATTCACAACTGCCTCATGTACATTTAACCAATCCATACCCAGTATCACATCAAACTCGTTAAATGGTAAGAGCATCAAGTCAGCCGAAAAATAATATCCCCGAGTCATCAATGGACAATTCTTACATATTTTATCCACTAACATTGATTTGCCTAACAGATTCAATACTTTAACTACAAATTCTGTAGACTCAACATGTAAACTCTTTTTAAACACTAATTCCATATAGACATATGAATGAGTTGATCCAGGATCTATCAACGCAACAATATCAATGTTATAAAGAGAAAAAGTACCAGTAATAACATCAGGTGATAAGGCTTCCTCGTGTGTACATATTGCATAGGCTCTAGCAGGAGTGCGTGTCTCAGATCTTACATTAGCGTCTTGAGAAGTATTACGATTTCTACTCTGATTCCTGGTATTACTGGGCGGTCTACCTCTGGCTACGATATTATTTGCTGTAGTTGACTGTTCTTTATCAGCTATAGATCTTTCAGGACAATTTCGCAAATAGTGATCTAGCGATCCGCATCTGAAACAAGCTCTGCTCTTCAATCGGCATTCACCAAAATGCTTTCGGTTACAGTGCTTACAATCAGGCCCCAGGAGTTCTCACACTATCCGCACTAGCCACAGAGGTTGTCTGAGGTCTCGAATGAGAAGATCTAACATTTCTTTCTCTGATGGATATGCCCATAGAAGCAGTAGAACGAGGATGGAAATCTTTTGATCTCTTGGATCCTGACCGATGTGACTTAGTCAAAATTCTCTTTCTGAATTCTCTGGACTCAAAATCAGCTTTTCTCTATTCTTTAGCAAGTTCTTTGGTTTTACAAGCCCGATCAACTAGAACTGTGAACTCTTTCAGTTCAAGTATCCCAACTAATAGTCGAATCTCTTCATTTAATCCATCTTCAAACTGTTTACACATTATTTCTTCAGTAGAAATACATTCACGAGTGTATTTACTGAGTCGCACAAACTCTCTCTCATACTCAGTCACTCACATTCGGCCCTGTTTTAGCTTTAGAAACTCCTTTCTTTTCTGGTCAATGAATCATTGACTAATGTATTTCTTTCTGAATTCTATCTGAAAGAAGTCCCAATTAACTCGCTCTCGCGGAACAACCGATATCAAAGTATTCCACCACTGGTATGCTGAATCCCGAAGCAAAGAAATGGCGCATCTTAAACATTCATCAGGCGTACAAGCTAATTCATTAAAAACCCTGATTGTATTCTCAAGCCAGAATTCGGCCCTATCAGCATCATCACTCGCTGAAGCTCTGAATTCTTTTGCCCCATATTTTCAGATCTTGTCAATAGGAGGTCTACTCAGTCTCAGTGGATCCATAACTCGTACATTTTCGGGGTTAGGTTGTGGGACCTGAGGGGGTGGAGGTTGTGGAGTAGCCGGGTTTGCTCGCACAAACTCATTAAACCATTCAGACATCATTTGGAAGAAAGCTTGCTTAGCTTCTCCCTGATTGCCTGTAGCAGGGTTCGACTCAGAAGGCACAACCCCTTGAGCAGGTGCTGGCGCAATACTTTCAACATCGTCGGCTATTGCTCGATTCGGATCCATTACTATATAAAACAGATTTCATAGGATGTCAAGAGATATCACACTATCATGTTACATATACATGGCATGTATAGCTAGACTCGTACTTACTACGGTAGTCCTAGAATCGACTAAACTGTAGCTCTAAGACCAATAAAATATAACACCCCTATCCCATAACCGTCACCGGAATAGGTAAGGGGTATTACCGGACTGGTAACTCAGACAGTAAAATTTTGAATTCAATGTTCATCAATATAGTTCTATAATCAAGCATCAAAACATGTTTAAAAGATTCGTATAAACATACATACATTCATTGAGGACCAATTTGAAAACATGTGAAAAATCTAAGGGACTTTGAGAAAAATTTTCAAGTTAGGGACACACGGCCGTGTCCCTAGCCCGTGCACCTTACACGATCGTGCCCCAAACTTACCTTAGCCGTGGGCAACACTACCAAATATCACACGGTCACCAACACACCTGTGTATCTAGACTGTGGGCAAAACTGCCATATCTCATAGCTTGAATAAGTACCAAAAATATACCACATTCATTAGCAAAGCTAACCATAAACTTTAACTTAAAAACTAGCCTATACATGCCCTGACTATCTCATTTACAAGGATTCAAAAGTACCAAAAGCTTGATGGATAGTGTGATTTCAATCTCTGACTCGTCTGAAAATCGAGCTAGCTTCCGAATCTATAAAACAGGGAAAATAAACAGAGTAAGCTTTAAAAGCTTAGTAAGCTCGTATAACATAGAATTTAACTTACCGAATGAATAGAAATAAGCATGCCATAATTACCAACCCAATTCACATGTTCATATTGCCTATTTAACAAGTTGACATATGTTAGCCTTTGTAACCTCATGAATCATTCATTCTCCAAGTAAAACATTTACATATCACAAGCATAAATCAAATACTTATGACAAATAACTCATGTAGTTCATATCATATATTTCATATAAATCTTATAACTCATGTAACTTATAGTTCATATACTCCTTGATCATCATGTAACATGTATTGATAATTGCCCATTGAACCTTTAAGAACATCGAGGGATGCTCGGGAGATACACACACAGTGTATATACGTATAACCTGTAGTCCGTCAATGCATCATATATGCTTTTTTGAGCCTGAAACGGTAAGCCCAAAGGCTGAACATGTGATCCCGAAGGATGAACGGTAAGCCCCAAGGCTGAACATGTGATCCCGAAGGATGAACAGTAAGCCCGTAGGCTGAACGGTAAGTCCGAAGACTAAACATGTAATCCCGAAGGATGAACATATAGCTCATGAGCTGTGGTGAGTCCGCAACAAATGCAGGAGCTTGAACCACCCTGTAGCCCTAGTGACATGTCACTTGTATCCTACGACTTTTATGGTTTGAATGGGACTCGCTAATCAAATCGTTCTTATAACATTTACACAATTCCATACCAATTCATATATATCCAATAGGCAATCTCATTCCATAATACTTTACACATTCATACGGCATTAATACAACTATTATGAACGTAATACGAATTGAATTCTAATTATACGAACTTACCTCGATTTCTCGATATCTACTTGTCTACCTTTCGTTTTCCCTGACCAAGTTCCAGGATTTGATTTTCTTTATCTATATTAATACAAATTCAACTATTTAGTCACCAACACTTTCAATTTAGTCCAAAAACTTGTATTTTGGCCTATTTATAAGTTAACCTTTAACTTTTCATACTTTAACACTTTAGTCCTAAATTCACAAAATAGCAAATTACACCCTAAGACCCTCAATTTATCATAGCCGAATATTCAAGTATCTCAAACAAGCACGTATATTTCATTTATTCACAATTCTAGCCACAAAAATTCTACCTTTTTCAATTTAATCCCTAAAACTCATTTTCATCAAAAATCATTTTGTAAAACTTGTATATGTTCAAACAACCATCAATAATTCACCATTATTCATCCAAATAAACATGTATTCATCAATGGCATATTTCAAAAACACAACCAATTTCAGAAATTGAGGTACGGGTCAGCTAGTATACAAAGCAACGATCACAAAAACGTAAAAATTATCAAAAATCGAAACAAAACCGTACCTTAATGAAGATTCAAAGTTGCTGAATGAAAAAGCTAGAAAATGGCTTTTCTTTCTTTGAGAAATTGGTGGAATATGATAACTATGAAGCTATCTTTTCTTTTGTTTTAATTAACATATACATTATTAATTAAAAGACTATTTTAACCTTAGTAATTTAACAAATAAAGCTATTTAAAACAACCCACTACCGTCCATACATATAAGTCATGGTATAATTACCATGCAAGTACTCCAACTAGTAAAACCATATTCAATTAAACCATTTATGCAATAGAACTCATATTTATCACTTTACGCGATTTAGTCCTTTTTACCAAATTAACTATTTAATCGATAAAATTCCTTTACGAAACTTTCACACAATAAATCTATCATGCTGTAAACCATATTAAAGCAATAAAAATAATAATTCGACTCGGTTAAGTGGTCCCAAAACCACTCGTTTTGATTAGGGTCTAAAATGGGCTGTTATAGTCTGCCCCAACACGCCCTAGGAACACAGGCGTGTGTCTCGAACCAGGCGCGCCAAAACCCAAAATTTCAAAGCACACGGGCAAAACCCGACTCACACAGGCATGTGACACGCCCGTGTGACCCAAAATCCTATTTAATACCTCCCTATTCATCTTCTTCTTCACCTAAACCCTTAAAACCTCTCAACCCAACTCCCATACCCACTATTCCTAGCGCCGCCACTGGCCTCAACAGCACCTCCACGCCCGTGCAACCTTGCCACGACCGTGTTCCGCCCCATAATCACCCATTCGGTTTCCCTTTTCTCACTTTTTCTTTTTATATTTTTATATCATTTATATATTTATTTGTTTATTATCTCATTCATTTAGATATTTGCTTTATTGTTGATAGAAGATTCATTCATTTAGTAAGACTATTCTAGAAAAATTCATTATGCCATTTAGACCTCTTCTTTGGTTGCCACTTTAACCTATCTAGAGTAGTTGTCACTTAGTATAAGATGATATCCATGCCTCCATCATTTGATACCATGCTTAGAATGAATTGATTATATTAGTAGGTTAGTTAAATCAATATTTCAATACTATACTATACTTAATAATGTTTTGCTTTGTTTAAATTGTCATTTAATCTTAAAAACTTATTAATATTCATATTTTTAGTTTCAATTTGTAGGACTAATGCATACCTTTTTCTGTTTTGTATTTTAGGTACAATGTCGTCTTCTAGCGGAAAGAAAGCTGCCGTCCTTACCTCCAAAAAGTGCAAGGGACCTAGTGGTTCCTCTTTTAGACCCACCGCTAAAGTTCGCCATCCTTTCCTCCAATTCCTACAGAAATCCCAAGAGGAATTATTTCATATATTACGGGCACGACCTCTCGGAGTCGGAAGGTGCATCGACTGGTCCGCACTAGAATAGGTCCAGCTATCTAACGAGGTCTGGGCCTTATTAACCACGGACCCAAGGGAGCAGTTCTTTCAGATCGTGGAACCTACCTATCTCGAACTCACCCTCGAGTTTTGCTCCACATTTCACCTCCAGACAGTGATGAGCCAACACGATTATCCAGGGACGATCCAATCTTGGCTAGGAGGCCTCGTTCATCATCTCAACGTACCGAAATTTGGTACAGCTCTAGGCCTCTACACTGAGCAGTTTGTGGAGGAAGAAGACCCTTCCAAGCTCAACTGCCGCATCCACCTATCACCATCTAAGTGTTGGGAGGCCCTAGTCCCTATATCGGCTACATATGACCCCAGTCGCTCCAAAGCGACCAATCTCGCCCCATCTCTAAGGTACCTTCACGCCTTACTTGCGCACACATTGATGGTCAGACGCGAGAGTACTGGCGTCGTCAACACCCACAACGCCTACTTTCTATGGAGCATGGCGCACATATATGTGATCGATCTTGCATACTTCATCGCCCATGCTGTAACACCCTCATCAGTCACCGGAATAGGTCATCCATCATTAAATATCTAATACAGTCCTCAAGGCAAACACGAAATTTACAAAGGAACCTTTTGTTTTTTTTTTTTTAAGAGACTAATGTAAACAAATATGTATAGTACAATTCTTGCATTAACATTGGTAATTCAATAAATGTGACCACCATCGGGTATGCACACATATATGTATATAAGTCTTAACCGAAAGTACCATCAAACTAGATCATTTCACAACCATTGATTGTAATTACGGGACTAAGCTAATTAAAATAACCAGCCACTTTCGCATGGCTTTAATATTTACACAATCAAAATATATATATATATAACTTGTTTCAAAAGGAGAGTTAAGCCTATACATGCCATTCACTAGAGTTAAAAATAATTAAATACCGCACGAGACTTTGATAATAGAGATGACTTCGATACTGGAACTCCCGAGACCGTAGCTTCCGATCAAAATCTACAAAACCGAAAGCAGGGACAACAAAGTAAGCAATTAAGTGCTTAGTAAGTTCTTAAGTAACTCAGTCAATTACATATGAAGGATACAAATTAACTTCTCATTTCTATAACCTGTTTTGGCCGAAAATGAGCATATCATTTTACTAATTACTCACTGACATAATTCAAAGAGAACGCAAGGAACCCAAGGATTTTATAGATATATATATATATACAGCTCAAGGTCGGATTTCTTAAGCATACGAATGATATTAAACGATGGTCCACAGACTCTTCACCAGGCTCAACCAAACCAACTCTAATGATATTCTAAACCATTAAGAGTCTAGAATGCGTACCTGCCTTTCTCACCTTACGTGCGCATATGTTATAACTAGAGCAATTATTATTTTCATGTGAGCTCATACATTAACTTATATCCGATTTCCACAACGACAAGTTCTCAGGATCACTAAAATCTTATCCTTAGCTTTAGGCCCTTCGAGACTAAGCTCGATTATAACTCTGGCTCGGAAGCCCTCCGAAAGCTCGGCTTTAACTCTGGCTCGAAAGCCCTTCGAGACTAAGCTCGGCTTTAACTCTGGCTCGGAAGCCCTTCGAGACTAAGCTCGGCTTTAACTCTGGCTCGGAAGCCCTTCGAGACTAAGCTCGGCTTTAACTCTGGCTCGGAAGCCCTTCGAGACTAAGCTCGGCTTTAACTCTGGCTCGGAAGCCCTTCGAGACTAAGCTCGGCTTTAACTCTAATGAATATTCACACGTACATATGTAGCATATCATAGTTAAGTGTCATTTCCATGTCTTGAATGCAATCACGGCATATTTCCCAAACAATGCAACATTCGGTTCAATAATCATAGGAAAAGGGCAATATTTCGTATAATAACTGAATTCGAGTAATAATTAACATCCAACAATTTCATAGGTTTTCATTCTCACAACATCTTTCAAGTATGTACCTAAGTCTCAACCAATATATTACGCATACATACTATGGTTCCAACATGTCATGAAATAAAATTCATTACTCAAAAACTTACCTCGTATCTTTTTGAGAAATCTTGACTTGGCTATTCCGTGACCTTTGCTTTTCCCTTATCCGTTGCAGTCCCTTTAAGCTCTTGAGCTTGATTGAAAAAAAAATTTCTCTTATTAACCTCTTATTATGATAGCTTAAAACCGAATTTCATATATGTACAACAAGGCGTATATATATTTGTATGCAACTTATACACCCATATAATAAAAATCAAATTCTATTCTTACCATACACAAGCTTAATAATAATAATATATAATATATAAACCTCATATTGCTTCACTAATCAATTTAGCCGAATGTGATCAGCTTATTTAGGCTTTACTTCGGACATTTAACCAACACACAAGTACCATGAAATCTTCCATTAGACACCTAGGCCATAAGCACTTATTTACCTCAAGTTCAAATCTCCTCTTTGTATACTTCTAATTTAGTCATCGATCCTCTAAACACTCGAAGCCGAATTTCAAGACTATTAAATCACATCCTTAGTTAACTCATTAACAAGCAATTCAAGACGCAAAATGGCTCACAACATCAATAGCTCTCATATCATATCATTCCTCATACTCATTTTTGAATATGACTCAAAGCTAGAATTAACATCCTTATTTGAAAATCATACAAAGACCGAATGTTCCCTTCTTAGCTAACATACATTTTTCATTAGTAAAAAAAAAATAAATACTTTATTTCTATTTCCACATTTGGCACATTTAGAGATACCAAATCACATTGGCCGATTGTTCTTAACAACCAAAACACATACTCATCAATTAATCAAAATTCAAAGGTACAATTCATCAACATATTTTACCATCGTGACCGCGAAGGTCTTTTTAATACATTAAATACAACAAAATGAGAACATGATAAAATAAGTTCATGAGCTTCTAATTTCCATTCCTTCCACATCTCAATACCTATCTAATTGTTCAACCAATTTCTCAATACATGAATCATAGCAACCTAATAGCCTAACGCCTTATATTTGGCTATCAACCACACTCATTCGGCATGAATAAAGCATTGACCGAATCACCTATCACCCAAACGAATCACATGTATAATGGTCTCAAATAATCTATAATGGACTCATTTAGCAATTTGTAGCCTCAAATCCCAACCTTGACACCATTCGAACGCATGCCTACAACTGACCGAATGCATCTTCCAAGTACAAAAATAGAAATTCAACATATGGGCCATGCTAGGTACTTAACTAACAACTATAATCCACCACCAATTCTCATGAGTTTACAAAGAAAACATACCTTGATTGAAGCTAGAGTTTGGCCGATTGCCTAGCTCTTTTCTTTCCCCTTTTCTAAACTTTGAATTTCGGCAAACACAAAATCAAGAACACTCATTTTCTTTGTTATTTTCACCACCTTTTTCCTATTATTTTATTTCCATTATGCTAACCCCCAATAATATCATTTGCATGGCCGGCCACTAACAAAAATAGGGAGAATTGACATGCAAGTCCACTTATTATAATCCATGCATAATTTGGCCCTTTTCTAATTTGCCTAACAAAGTTTCTAAACTTTTCAACTAAACCCCTATTAATAAATTCCTATTGAATTTATCAATTTCAAAACCGAAACTTCCACACACGCATTTAACACCGTATTTAAACAATGAAGTTTTATAATAACTATTTTCAAGACTCGGTTTAGCGGTCACGAAACCACTTCCCGACTAGGATCGGAATTAGGGCTGTCACAACTCTCCCCCTTAAAAAGTTTTCGTCCTCGAAAATCTTACCCGAAAATAGATTTGGATATCATTCTTTCATTGCATTCTCGGGCTCCCAAGTTGCTTCCTCGATCCCATGCTTGAGCCATAATATTTTTACTAACGGGACTTTTTTGTTTCGTAATTCTCTAACCTCTCGAGCTAAAATACGGATAGGTTCTTCCTCATAACTCAAATTAGGTTGAATTTCAACCTCGGACGGATTTAGTACATGCGAAGGATCGGATCTATACCGACGGAGCATCGATACATGAAAAACATTGTGAATCTTCTCAAGTTCAGAAGGTAACATCAATCTATAAGCAACCGGTCCAACCCGCTCTGATATCTCATACGGTCCGATGAATCTCGGGCTCAGCTTGCCTTTACGGCCAAAACGGAGTATCTTTTTCCATGGGGAAACTTTCAAAAACACCTTATCCCCCACTTGATATTCGATGTCTTTTCGTTTTAAGTCTGCGTATGATTTCTGACGATCGGATGCCATTCTCAAACTGTCGCGAATTATCTTCACTTTCTGCTCGGCTTCTCTGACTAAATCAACTCCGATAATCTTATCTTCACTAAGCTCGTTCCAAAATAGAGGTGTACAGCACTTACGACCGTAAAGAGCTTCGTAAGGTGCCATCTGAATACTGGTCTGAAAGCTGTTATTATACGCGAATTCAACCAAAGGTATATATTTCTCCTACGAGCCGCTAAATTCGAGGATGCAACATCTCAACATGTCCTCGAGTATCTGAATAACCCGTTCAGATTGACCATCCGTTTGCGGATGAAAAGCGGTGCTGAAATGGAGCTTAGTACCCAGAGCTTCATGCAGCTTCCTCCAAAATCTAGAAGTAAACCGAGTGTCTCGATCAGAAACAATAGAAGTCGGCACCCCATGCAATCGCACAATCTGAGAGACGTATAATTCCGCTAACTTATCAAGCGAATAGTCAGTGCGAATAGGAATGAAATGGGCCGATTTCGTCAATCGATCAACAACAACCCAGATAGCGTCCTTCTTGCTCGGAGTCAACGGCAAACCTGACACAAAGTCCATCGTAACGCGATCCCATTTCCACTCGGGTATCAAAATTGGTTGAAGTAACCCCGACGGCACTTGATGTTCAGCTTTTACTTGCTGACATACTAAGCATTTAGATACAAAATCAGAGATGTCTCGTTTCATGCCGTGCCACCAATACTGATGCTTCAAGTCGTTATACATTTTCGTACTGCCCGGATGGATCGACATGCGGCTACTATGTGCTTCTTTTAAAATCATCGAAACTAACTCTGACTTTTTCGGCACACACACTCGGTCTTTAAACCTCAAACAATCATTTTCGTCGACCCGAAATGCGGAATCCACAGTTGACTCACACTGAACTCGTTTGGCAACTAAATCATCATCGGCTTTCTGGGCCTTACTAATTTGTTGAAGTAGCATAGGTCTTGCTACCAATTCGGCAATCAACGCACCCTCTCCTGACATCGCCAGCTTCACGTTCATAGCTCGCAAGGAAAATAAGGATTTTCGGCTAAGAGCATCTGCAACTACGTTAGCTTTCCCCGGGTGATAATCGATAACAAGCTCATAATCTTTTAGCAATTCTAGCCACCGCCTTTGTCTCAAGTTTAAATCTTTTTGAGTCATTAGATACTTAAGACTTTTGTGATCGGAAAAAATGTGACATTTCTCCCCAAACAAATAATGTCGCCAAATCTTCAAGGCAAAAACAATAGCGGCTAGTTCAAGGTCATGAGTCGGATAATTTCGTTCGTGCGGCTTCAACTGTCTCGAAGCATAAGCAATAACCCGGCCTTCTTGCATCAATACGCAGCCCAAACCGTTCAAAGACGCATCACTATAAACTACAAATTCTTTACCCGTTTCTGGCTGAACCAACACAGGCGCTTCCGTCAAAAGGGTTTTCAGCTGGTCGAAGCTTTCCTGACATTTATTCGACCACTCGAACTTGACATCCTTCTGCAGCAGTCTCGTCAATGGAGTTGCAATCATCGAAAAACCCTTGACGAAACGTCGATAATAACCAGCAAGTCCTAAAAAGCTTCGAACTTCGGTAATGTTTTTAGGGGGTTTCCAGTCGAGGATAGCTGAAATTTTGTTTGGATCCACTCGAATACCCGAAGCAGATACTATATGGCCCAAGAAACCGACTTCATGCAACCAAAATTCGCACTTATTAAACTTTGCATACAATTGGTTATCCCTCAAAGTCTGAAGTACCAGTCTCAAATGCTCGGTATGTTCTGACTTATCACGAGAATAGATCAAAATATCGTCGATGAACACTACTACGAAACGGTCCAAAAACGGCCTAAATACCCGATTCATTAAATCCATGAATACTGCGGGGGCATTGGTGAGTCCAAACGGCATCACTAGAAACTCATAGTGACCGTATCTCGTTCTGAATGCTGTCTTCGGTACGTCCGAATCTCTAACTCTCAACTGATAATAGCCGGATCGTAAGTCAATCTTCGAAAATACTGAGGCTCCTCTCAACTGATCGAATAAGTCATCAATTCGGGGCAATGGATACTTATTCTTTACCGTGGCTTTATTCAGCTGTCGATAATCGATGCACATTCTCATAGTCCCGTCTTTCTTTTTCACAAACAAAACCGGTGCACCCCAAGGCGAAAAACTAGGTCGCGCAAAGCCTCTATCTGTCAACTCTTGCAGCTGAGATTTTAATTCCCTTAATTCGGTAGGTGCCATACGATATGGGGCAATCGAAATCGGCGTCGTACCCGGAATCAACTCTATACAGAACTCGACCTCTCTTATAGGCGGCAATCCCGGTAATTCCTCGGGAAAGACATCTGAAAACTCGCAGACTACAGGCACCGTCTCAAGTTCTCTGTCGGTAACTTTGTTATCTAACACATAGGCCATATACGCTTCATAACCCTTCCTCACATATTTATGAGCTGTCATGGTCGTAACTATTGCAGGTGGCCCACTTAGATCAATGGACTCGATTTGAATTAATTCATTATTCAAACATCGCAAATCAATAATTTTCCGTTTACAATATACTATTGCGTCATGAACGGTCAACCAGTCCATACCAAGAATAATGTCAAATTCGTCGAATGGTAAAAGCATCAAGTCAGCCGGAAAACAAAAATCTCGAACCATTAACGGACATTTCTTACATACTTTATCAACCAAAACACAACGGCCCAAAGGGTTCGACACTCGAATTACAAATTCAGTAGACTCAACAGGAAGAGTCTTACTGAAGGCTAACGTTTCGCATACATACGAATGGGTCGAACCAGGATCAATCAGAGCAATAACATCAGTATTAAAAAGTGTGAAAGTACCAGTAATAACATCCGGAGAAGAAGCTTCCTCACGGGCACGGATGGCGTACGCTCTGGCAGGTGCACGAGCCTCGGATCTAACCGCAGTGTCTCTAGTCCCTCTCTGACTGCCGCTAACGTTTCCACCTCGCCGCGGTGGTCTACCCCGTGAAACTGCGCCACTAGGTCTCTGAGTCGAATCAGGAGTGCGTTCATCATTTCTCGGACAATCTTTAATAAAATGGTCGGCAGAACCACATCGGAAATAGGAGCGGTCACGGTGCCTACAACTCCCCGGATGCCATTTACCACAATAGTTGCAATCCAGTCTATCCCGCCGTTCATTTCCGACACTGGCAATAGAAGTGGCCCGCGAACTCGCAGGAGGTCGAGTACGTTCAAATCTAGAAAAACTCGATGTATTTTTAGATCGGCCCATGTCATCTCTAGTCTTCTTGGACGCTTGTTGAACAGATTTCCCCGCGGACCTCTTACGAAACTCCCTATCTCCACCTTCGGCTTTTCTTTTCTCATTACTGAGTTCTTCAGCTTTACAAGCCCGCTCGACTAACACGACAAACTCCTTAATCTCCAGAATCCCCACCAGCAATCTGATATCTTCATTTAACCCATCCTCAAAATGCTTACACATGATGGCTTCAGAGGATACACATTCACGAGCATAGCGGCTGAGGCGTACAAACTCTCTCTCATAGTCGGCCACTGACATCTGACCTTGTTTGATTCTAGGAATTCTTTCCTTTTTTGATCAATGAATCTCTGGCTGATGTACTTCTTACGGAATTCGGTTTGGAAGAATTCCCAATTGACCCGTTCCTTCGGAACAACGGAAATCAGAGTATTCCACCAGTAGTAGGCAGCGTCACGTAACAGAGACACTGCACATTTAAGACACTCCTCGGGCGTGCAGGACAGTTCATCGAACACTCGGATGGTATTGTCGAGCCAAAACTCGGCCCGCTCGGCATCGTCACTGGGGGTAGCCCGAAACTCTTCAGCCCCATATTTTCTAATTTTGTCAACAGGGGGCCTACTTGATCTCATTGGATCAGTCACAGGAGGGGTTGTGAAAGTCGGAAACGGAGTATTCGGGGGCGGAGGTTGCGGAACAGCCGGATTTGATCTAGCAAATTGAGCGAACCAGTCACTCATCATTGCATAAAAAACTGGTCTAATATCATCACCTCGTTGACCCAAATTTGGCTGAGAGTCGGGTGGCGCTGTCCCTTGTGCGGGAGCAGGAGCTACACTCTCAACATCGTCCGCTACGGTTCGATCAGGTTCGGGATCCATTCTATACCAAAAATCACATTTTAAATATCAGAAGTCATCTCACTATCAAAATGACACCAGATGGCATGTATAGCTAGACTCATACTTACTACGGTAGTCCGAGAATCGACTAAACCGTAGCTCTGATACCAATAAAATGTAACACCCTCATCAGTCACCGGAATAGGTCATCCATCATTAAATATCTAATACAGTCCTCAAGGCAAACACGAAATTTACAAAGGAACCTTTTGTTTTTTTTTTTTTAAGAGACTAATGTAAACAAATATGTATAGTACAATTCTTTCATTAACATTGGTAATTCAATAAATGTGACCACCATCGGGTATGCACACATATATGTATATAAGTCTTAACCGAAAGTACCATCAAACTAGATCATTTCACAACCATTGATTGTAATTACGGGACTAAGCTAATTAAAATAACCAGCCACTTTCGCATGGCTTTAATATTTACACAATCAAAATATATATATATAACTTGTTTCAAAAGGAGAGTTAAGCCTATACATGCCATTCACTAGAGTTAAAAATAATTAAATACCGCACGAGACTTTGATAATAGAGATGACTTCGATACTGGAACTCCCGAGATCGTAGCTTCCGATCAAAATCTACAAAACCGAAAGCAGGGACAACAAAGTAAGCAATTAAGTGCTTAGTAAGTTCTTAAGTAACTCAGTCAATTACATATGAAGGATACAAATTAACTTCTCATTTCTATAACCTGTTTTGGCCGAAAATGAGCATATCATTTTACTAATTACTCACTGACATAATTCAAAGAGAACGCAAGGAACCCAAGGATTTTATAGATATATATATATATACAGCTCAAGGTCAGATTTCTTAAGCATACGAATGATATTAAACGATGGTCCACAGACTCTTCACCAGGCTCAACCAAACCAACCCTAATGATATTCTAAACCATTAAGAGTCTAGAATGCGTACCTGCCTTTCTCACCTTACGTGCGCATATGTTATAACTAGAGCAATTATTATTTTCATGTGAGCTCATACATTAACTTATATCCGATTTCCACAACGACAAGTTCTCAGGATCACTAAAATCTTATCCTTGGCTTTAGGCCCTTCGAGACTAAGCTCGATTATAACTCTGGCTCGGAAGCCCTTCGAGACTAAGCTCGGCTTTAACTCTGGCTCGGAAGCCCTTTGAGACTAAGCTCGGCTTTAACTCTGGCTCGGAAGCCCTTCGAGACTAAGCTCGGCTTTAACTCTGGCTCGGAAGCCCTTCGAGACTAAGCTCGGCTTTAACTCTGGCTCGGAAGCCCTTCGAGACTAAGCTCGGCTTTAACTCTGGCTCGGAAGCCATTCGAGACTAAGCTCGGCTTTAACTCTAATGAATATTCACACGTACATATGTAGCATATCATAGTTAAGTGTCATTTCCATGTCTTGAATGCAATCACGGCATATTTCCCAAACAATGCAACATTCGGTTCAATAATCATAGGAAAAGGGCAATATTTCGTATAATAACTGAATTCGAGTAATAATTAACATCCAACAATTTCATAGGTTTTCATTCTCACAACATCTTTCAAGTATGTACCTAAGTCTCAACCAATATATTACGCATACATACTATGGTTCCAACATGTCATGAAATAAAATTCATTACTCAAAAACTTACCTCGTATCTTTTTGAGAAATCTTGACTTGGCTATTCCGTGACCTTTGCTTTTCCCTTATCCGTTGCAGTCCCTTTAAGCTCTTGAGCTTGATTGAAAAAAAAATTTCTCTTATTGACCTCTTATTATGATAGCTTAAAACCGAATTTCATATATGTACAACAAGGCGTATATATATTTGTATGCAACTTATACACCCATATAATAAAAATCAAATTCTATTCTTACCATACACAAGCTTAATAATAATAATATATAATATATAAACCTCATATTGCTTCACTAATCAATTTAGCCGAATGTGATCAGCTTATTTAGGCTTTACTTCGGACATTTAACCAACACACAAGTACCATGAAATCTTCCATTAGACACCTAGGCCATAAGCACTTATTTACCTCAAGTTCAAATCTCCTCTTTGTATACTTCTAATTTAGTCATCGATCCTCTAAACACTCGAAGCCGAATTTCAAGACTATTAAATCACATCCTTAGTTAACTCATTAACAAGCAATTCAAGACGCAAAATGGCTCACAACATCAATAGCTCTCATATCATATCATTCCTCATACTCATTTTTGAATATGACTCAAAGCTAGAATTAACATCCTTATTTGAAAATCATACAAAGACCGAATGTTCCCTTCTTAGCTAACATACATTTTTCATTAGTAAAAAAAAAATAAATACTTTATTTCTATTTCCACATTCGGCACATTTAGAGATACCAAATCACATTGGCCGATTGTTCTTAACAACCAAAACACATACTCATCAATTAATCAAATTTCAAAGGTACAATTCATCAACATATTTTACCATCGTGACCGAGAAGGTCTTTTTAATACATTAAATACAACAAAATGAGAACATGATAAAATAAGTTCATGAGCTTCTAATTTCCATTCCTTCCACATCTCAATACCTATCTAATTGTTCAACCAATTTCTCAATACATAAATCATAGCAACCTAATAGCCTAACGCCTTATATTTGGCTATCAACCACACTCATTCGGCATGAATAAAGCATTGACCGAATCACCTATCACCCAAACGAATCACATGTATAATGGTCTCAAATAATCTATAATGGACTCATTTAGCAATTTGTAGCCTCAAATCCCAACCTTGACACCATTCGAACGCATGCCTACAATTGACCGAATGCATCTTCCAAGTACAAAAATAGAAATTCAACATATGGGCCATGCTAGGTACTTAACTAACAACTATAATCCACCACCAATTCTCATGAGTTTACAAAAAAAACATACCTTGATTGAAGCTAGAGTTTGGCCGATTGCCTAGCTCTTTTCTTTCCCCTTTTCTAAACTTTGAATTTCGGCAAACACAAAATCAAGAACACTCATTTTCTTTGTTATTTTCACCACCTTTTTCCTATTATTTTATTTCCATTATGCTAACCCCCAATAATATCATTTGCATGGCCGGCCACTAACAAAAATAGGGAGAATTGACATGCAAGTCCACTTATTATAATCCATGCATAATTTGGCCCTTTTCTAATTTGCCTAACAAAGTTTCTAAACTTTTCAACTAAACCCCTATTAATAAATTCCTATTGAATTTATCAATTTCAAAACCGAAACTTCCACACACGCATTTAACACCGTATTTAAACAATGAAATTTTATAATAACTATTTTCAAGACTCGGTTTAGCGGTCACGAAACCACTTCCCGACTAGGATCGGAATTAGGGCTGTCACACATGCCATCCAACACCAGACGAAGCGACACCACAGGGGTGTGATCTCTATGGGCCTGTACATCACTCGACTGGCCCGCTACTATGTCCTACTTAACACCGCGGCCCAAACATCCTCTTACACACTGATTGGCCAAATGTCCCCACAAGGCATCCAAACTATGCTACATATGAGGATGATTCAGTGCCAACGTAGGACCAATCCTCCACAATACCGTCTACTCAGAGATGCCGAGTAGGAGGACCCCGAGGACATTACTGATGATGTACCACCATAAGAGGAGGCACCGACCGAGCCACCACCCCCTCACTGCCCAGTTCATGCGGTAGCTTCATATGCTAACATATCCAAACGCCTCACACGATTTGAGTAGCAGTGCTTTTAACGTTTTGATCACATTGACGCTACTCTTCAGCAGATATGCCAGCATCTACACATCTCATCACTGTCCCTATCTCGTAACCATCTGAAGATTAAGACTTCCGAATCCTCTTTTCTTCTCCTTTATTTTCATTTTTATTTTTTTATTTTTCTTTTTCTTTTCTTTCATCTTATCTTTTTCATTATTTGAATTTTTGTATGCTGAGAACTTAGTTTACTTTTACTTTATTTATCAGCCATTTCCTAATGAGTAATTGTTCTAATCTTTGAATATCTAAAATCCCTTAAGTGTTATCACAGTTTCAAAGGAGCTCTACAGCTTACAACCAAAATCTAATGGGAACCTTAGCCACCTAATACCGACAAACATACCCTCTCGGCATAGCAGCTGTGGACAAACAACCGCTACCACCACTGGAGTATTCACCTCTACCTTTCCTTTGTCTCAGACACTCTATAGCCACCTCCACCTCAAGAAATTCATCCAATATTCAAGGAGTTTCATTTCTTTTCCTATCTTATGATATTATGCTTTTATTGCTACTAATGTTGTAACACCTTAAACCCTAAACCGTCGCCGGAGGGTCACTATGGCTTTCCGAATCAACATGACTTCCATCAAATGACATAACAATCCAAAAATTTAAAGAGTAATCAATAAGCCTTTATTCCATTTATACTCCATTCACGAAAAATTTACTATTCATTTGGTAACAATTTGGAGGGTAGCCAAATGTAAAGAGAAAAAAATGAGCAACTTATCATATTTCTATTTGTAAAAGAATTAATTTATTTCTTCCAAACTCAATTTATAAATCCATTCAAATAACTATCATTTAGATAACGAATAAACTATGCATACTTCATAATATTTCTACAAGCCAAAGGGTATATACACATTTGAACATAACTACTTTCATTTTAAAGTTAAGCCATATTCGCATGGCCTAATTCGGGTACAAGCATAATTAGCAAAACTAAACACAAAAAGTAGTAATTGCTTATACATCCATAACCTTAAGTTTCAATACATAAAAAAGTACCAAAATAAGACGATAGATGCGATGACTTCCAAAATAATCCCGAGCTTGCTATGAACAGATGATCTAAATCAAGACAAGTAAAATGCACCAAAGTGAGATAACATCTCAGTAAGTCATAAGCAATTTATAAAATTTAAATGAACTCAAAAGACTTAGCAAACCGAACCACCATCTAATTATTAGCCAATTTTATACATACTTCTATAACTCATAACTTATGATGTATCAAGAGTAAACTTATCTCTTTTCCCTTGCAAGACATATACGCATATATATTCACATACTTGTTCACAATCACTATCAAGCATATACTATTATTTAACAATTCAAATACTTAATGGTTACACATAGGCAAGATACTTATATACCGATGACATACATCATCCAATTCATTTAACTCAATCACAAGCTATGCTACTTGAGCTATTAATAATCATCCAAGCTCTATTTTAATTTACTAATAACTACTTTATACTTTTAATCCATCTCATTCCCATCATGTCGTATACCAACATTTTACTTCTCAATGTTTTATCTAAAGGCATATATGAAAGAATATACTCACTTACCTACGGTCCATAGACATCACATTTGTACCTTTCTAAGATTCTATTTGATTAATCATATCGCACACATTGGAGTCCCTCAATCGATTTTGCACACATAGTGCTCGATGGGAAATTCGCACACTTAATGCCCCTCAATTGATTTCGCACACATAGTGCTCAATTATAAATTCACACACTTAGTGCTTTTTTTTACTAATTCGCACAGATAGTGCTGTCACTTACTCGCACACATAGTGCCACTTATTTTCTATCATGGTTTCGCACACATAGTGCACCCCATTCTACAACGACATTTCAAAACGATCAATTCAATTTTAATAATTATTACATATCGAACTAATACCGTCCTTAATACACAAATGAAATTATTTCATGGTTCATGTACCTCATTTACATCCGAATGATATACTATAATCTAAATTGCTTTAAGAATTACCTTATGTTGGTTGAACTAACTCCGATTGGCTACTCAATCACTTTTGATTTCCCTTTGTTTAGCTCTCCTCCTTTTTGTTCTTGAACTTGAATAAGACAAAATAAATAGTTTAATTACTTGATCAACTCATTATCAATAATGAAAATAGCTTCTCAGTGACGCACGTGCACTCGGCAAATACTTCTAGTTAAACATATACACATTTGGCATTTACCTCTCTATCCATCCCAATGTACTTAACCAACTCATACCTTAGTATTAAACTTATTTGATCTTTAATATAACAATCTATTATTTTCCTTTATACCTACTCTTAGGATCGAATACACTCATTATTCAACTTAACATGCATCAATCGGGTGTGTATACAAAATACACCATAATTATCTCAATCACATACCAATTGTCATTCAACCCACATTTATATAACTAAGCCTAAACTATAGCTTGACCGAGTATACTTTTATTCATTAGCATAATTAAACAACATTTTCACATCATTAAGATTTAAATTAGCCAAATGTATACTTCTATGAATGCATATGAAATACGTATTACATTAAGCTTTATATTAGGCACCTCCTCTTTAATCTACTTATTCACAATCATATTAAGCCTTAACTTTTTTTTTATACATTTTTAACCTTTACAATGACCGATTATAACATCTAATTTGAGGTTTCTCAACCTATCATAATAGCCAATTTAATAAGTAGTCAATTAAGTCAAGATTATCAACCTTACTAAATTTCTAATTCATTTTCCATTTTGTAACAATAAAACTCCAAAACCATATGCCTCTAACCATAGCCGAATATGTGTCTCACTTATTGGGCACATACATACATAGGAACTATCATTACATGCTTACTACTTGAGCAATCTATCAATTTCAAACAAATTTCAATGTCACAAGACTGAACTCAGTCCAAGAGGATTTTTTTCTATCTTAAATCCATTAAATTAATTCATGCATAATTTCAAATTCATTCGACCCTTATGTTATAACTAAGTTAAAATTCAAAACCTTAATTCTTTATCAACTAGCATGAATTTCACAAACATTCATCCACATCCGATCATCATTTTATCAATTTAATACATTATCATTCACTCACATATCTTCTAAATCCCGATTCGGCAATTACATATATACAAGCATGCTAGTCGATTCTCTTTAGCAATTTATCCACCTATATGCATATTTAACTAGCTCAAACTTAAATCATCCAACAATGCTCCTAGAACATGAAAACCACAACCATTTCTTCTAATCAATTCAATAACCGAATGCTCATAACACCCCTCCCATTTTTACAATTTTAACATGAGCTAAGTTAAGGACTTAACCATCAATTAGTTTTCACAAAATCTAAAGAAAATAACAAAAATCATACCTTAAAATCAAGTTATTAAAGTGATCGAATGCTTGAGCGTCAATTCTCTCTTTTCCTTCTTTAATCATGGCAATGGAGAAGAAGAGAAAACCAAACTTTGGTTTCTCCTCCCACTATCTCCTATTTTTTATTATATCTTATTTTATGTATTTTATTGTCATGTAATTCAACAAATGCATGAAACAAGGAATAAAATGATTTCATGCACATGTGACCGGCCACTATCTATTTATTGGTAATTTGGACATGCAATCCCCTCATTTTAGTAAACCATACATTATTTAGTCACCTACATTACACCTCGCACATTTTTCAAGTTTATCACATAAGTCCGTTTTCAGGAATTTATATTCAAATGGAAAAATTAAAACACCAAATTTTCACACATAACAATCCACAAATAAAAACATAGAAAATGACATTTTAAAAATTTTCTAACTCGGTTTAATGGGTATGAAACCACTTTCCTAATTAGGGTCAAATTAGGGTTGCCACAAATGTATCTTTGTACATTGAGGGAAATGTACATCTTAAGTGTAGGGGGAACTTACTTTCAGTCATTGCATTCCCTTCGAACCCCTGAAAAATTTTTACAACTAACATTTTGCATTGTTTTCAAAATTTCGAATTCTCACTTTCATCTCTGCATTAGTCTCAATCTCCTATTAGGAATTAATTCTGATTGATTTATGATTTTTATTGATATGTTGAGAATTAAGACATAGGCACTTATGCTTTGATTATTCAAACTTTAAGATATTAGGGAATCAAGCATCATAAGTTGAAATTTTTGAGAATTTAAATTTTTCTAGGTTATTTCCCCTAATTTTAAGTGTTATCTTGAGATTTGAAATTCGCAGGATTGACATCAAAAAGCCATAATTCTGGTGAGATTTCTGAGCCTTTTGAGATACATTCTTTCGTGCTCACTTTTATTGTTACTTTGAGTGAGTCAATACTGATTTGTTATTCTAGAACTTACTTCGATTATACATGTTGAGGCCACATCATTGATTTGATATACTGAGATGATAAAGGCACCTAGGTTTAACCCACTTACTCCATAAAAGCCTACCTTCATAAATTAACCCCTAGTGAACCCCATTGAGCCTAACAACCCATTCTTTGGCCTACCTCTAATATTAACCTATAACCCATTTTTTGTTGAATTCCATTCAATTATTTTGATCCCTGTTTTTGTCGAGATTTGAGTTGAAATTATTATCTAGCTTTGTTCTCTTGTTTAGTTTATAAAGTTTGTAAACATTCAAAGTATTTTATTTGATTTGTTCTTAAAAAAAATGGTATATACAGTTAATTCAGTTATAATTCATATTTCAGTTATAGTTTAATATTTTTTGCATATTTCTACTATAAACTATCGAATCCAGAATGATGTCATCATAAGGCTTAGCTCAAGGAATATGTTCTAGTGATAGAGATTTTTCTAGCTAGATGATTTTTCAATTCAATCTCGATTCTGACCCTCTTTTTCAGCTTGTGACAACACCTCCAACCAAAGCCCCATTACAACCATGGAAAGACCTTTTGATTGATGTGTCATATCAATCTATAGTGGTGGAGATTTGATTTTCCTGCAAGCTTATGGTAATAACATTTCAGGTTGACTAAAGAGTGCTTCATTCTTGAACCCTAAACACTTTGAGTGGATAGAGTGAACCTTTAGTGAGGACGTCAACTCTTCTTGATTTTGATTGAAAGGTAATTACTTAGGAAAAGGGAGAAAACCTATGTTTCTGTGATAAAATTCTCAACTTAGAGTGTTTGAAACTTTAATGTTCTTTTGGTTAAATTTTCATTGTATGATTACTTGTGGATTAGTTTGAAACATTATTGATAAGGATTATAAGTTGAGAAGAATGATTCTTAATTATGAGTTGAGATTTTGCTTGAGGACAAGTAAAGGCTTAAGTGTAGGGGTATTTGATAAGCGATAAATTATACATGTTTTTACCTCATGCTTAGCCTATCTGGATGAATTATCATTGAATTTGTGGAAATTGGTGCTCTTAACACCTTTATTTCATTTTTTATACTCAGGTGAGCATAGGGAAGTGAAAAGAATAAGAAACAGGCCGAAAACGGAGAAAATGGGCCAAAGAATGAAAACAACACGGCCTGGAGGTTTGCCACACGGTCGTGTCACACGACCGGGCCACCTTGAGCTCGAACACGACCCAACCCCGACTCACACGGCCAGACCACACGACCGTCCCACCTTAACAGGCCCGAGCACGGCCTAGGCCTTGATCCACATAGGCGTGGCACACGGGCCTGTCCTTGTCGTGAGGAAGTTCAATTTCACTCAGAAAAGGCTACTTAGGGGCTAAGAAAGGCATTTTAAAGCTCTATATAAAGACCGTAGGAGGCAACTACAAAAGTGTGCTTGATTCGCTACTAAGGGTGTTATTTTCCTACCAATATAGAGAGTAGAAGCAAGGAACTACTCCAAAGAAAGCCGATTGATCCATCTCAGAAGCCAAATTCTCCTTCAAGACTGAAGATCCCCCCTCAAATTCCTACAGGGGTTTTCGGGTTTTTTATGTTTTGTTATCATTATTCTTCTAAGATGTTTTCTTTTATAGTTATGAACTAAATCCCCCAAATACTTAAGGGGGATGAAGCCTAAGACAGATCTTGTTATTATTTTCTCTTGAATTATATGATAAATATTTGATTTGTTCTTAATTGTGTTTTTAACTCTTAAATTGATATTTCCGGGATATTGATTTAAGTCAAACGTGCTTATGTAGAGGAGCAAAAGTCCCTACATAGGAGTAGATCCAACACAATTAAGCAGAGTTGATCACAATCTTAGAGATAGGACGACAAAAATCAGCCGGATTAGGGTCAAACCTAATAAGGGAATCCATAGAACGAGTTAAGGCAACACTAGGGGTTTTAATTAGAAAGAGATTTCAATTGATCAACCTAGGGTTAGTTGTTTTTAGTCTCGAGGGAGATATTAACATAAGTTAGGGATTTTTACGGATCAAGTCAAGTGAATTAATCGTCTAGTCCAAGAGTTGATAACAAGTGAAGTCTAGGTGGATTCTCCCTTGAGTATTGTCCAAATTAATCAGTTTTCATAAGAGTTTTTCCCCAATTCACTTTTTGCATTCTTAGTTTAGTCTAATAATTAGTTTAGTTTAATAAAAATCCTCTTTTATTTCTAGGTTAAATAATAGAAAGAAAGTTAGTACTAGTACTTTTGGTTCCTTTGGGTACGATATCTCGCTCTTGCCACTAAGTTATACTACTATTCGATAGGTGCGCTTGCCTTAATTCGTGCTAATAGTTAGTTTCTGGTGTGATCATTTATTATAAATTTTATTACTTCATATCACGCATATCAGTAAGCTACAAGTAGCTTAGTAAGCCATATATTCAAATAAATCCATAACAAAGAAAAATTTTAAACTATTTTAAACACATGATTTATTGCATAACATAACCACAAGTCATTTTTCTCATAGATCTCAACTAATCAAATTCTCTTACTCAAATTCACATATCGTATCCATATAGTTCCCATATCAAATGATCATACATAAACATACCTCTTATTCTCTAAATTTCATATACATTCATACATACCAGAGTTCAGATGTGTATTCGTATACTCATACACTTTATTAGAGTGCCTATTGAACCATTTGGAATCAATACGATACGTGAAAAACTTAAAAAAGATCATACAATGCCAATATCCCAAACATGGTCTTACATGTAATTAAATATCGATGCCATTATTCCATACAGGGTCTTACACGAAGTCAAAAATGATGCCAATGTCCCGGATATGGTCTTACACATAAATCTCAAATCGATGCCAATGTCGCAGATGTGGTCTTACACATAAATAGATATCGGATCCTATGTCATGACATATGTATCCTAACTATTCTTAAGGTTCGAACAGGGCTTTTCAGACTTGATCACATGCTGAGAACTTATTTCGAATTTCACATATTTAGCTTTCAAAGCCATATAACACAATTCAATCAACATAATAGCAAATATAATTCAATTTAACACATTTATTTGTATATTGACTTACCTTGTATGGATTCAGATGATAACAATCGACTATTCAACTATTTTTGACTTTCCCCGATCTAATTTCACTCTTTTAGTTTCTTGATCAATATAAGTTCAAATTTAGCTATTTTATTCACCAAATTATTCAATTCAATACAAAAATATATAGTTAGGGCACTTTACACTTTAGCCTCTAAAATTTCACATTTAAACAATTTAGTCCCTAATTCACAAAATCATCAAAATCCAAAATTTTCCTTTTTATTAAAGCTTAGCTGAATCTTCCTTATACTCAAACAAGTCCTTACATTTCTTTATCTCACAAATTAGTCTTCCCAAAATTTCATTTTCCTAATTAAATCCAAATAGCTCAAATTCATCAAAAATTCAAAGATAACACATAATAATCAAACACATATCTTTCATATTTCATCTATTAACACTTTAAAGCTCATAAAATCAACAATGCCATTTCATGAAATCTTCAAGAAATATAGAACTTGAGACATGGGCTTTGTAGTATATGAAGCAATGATTTCAGAAAAGTAAAAATTATAAAAAAAACAAGCTCAAAACATACCTTGATTGAACCAAGAGAGTGCCGAATGAATAAAGACTCAAACCCTTTTCTTTTGTTTCTAAATTCGGTGGAAGAACATGAAAATAAGTTAAATTCATGCTATTTGTTTTCTTTAATTCATGTTAAATCATGAATTACTATTTTGCCCTTGTTTAATAAAACATTCATAAGCCATTTCTAATATCCATTTATGTCATTTAGTCTAATTGCATCATAGGTACCTCATGTTATAAAAACAATAGCAATTAAATACCTTTATCAAATAGATGGCAACTATCACATTTTCTGCAGTTCAGTCCTTTTATCATAATTTAGCACACAAACAGACAAATTAATTCACAGAAATTTCACAGATATAAATTCATAAAACACAGACATAGAAAATAATATTAAAATATTTTTTTAGACTCGAACATGTGGTCCTGAAACCACTATTCCGACTAGGGTCTAAACCGGGCTGTTACAACTCTCCACCCTTAGGGATTTTCGTCCCCGAAAATCTTACTGTTAAATAGATTCGGATATTATTGTCTCATCACATCTTTAGTCTCCCATGTAGCCTCTTCTAAACCATGACGATGCCATAATACCTTTACTAACAAAATTTTCTTATTTCGCAATTCTTTCACTTCACAAGCTAAGATACGGATCGGTTTTTCTTCATGAGTAATAATAGGCTATATTTCTATCTGAAATGGACTAATCACATGAGATAGTTCAGATCTATACCGTCTAAGCATCGGTACATGAAAAATATCATGAATCTTTTCAAGTTCAGGTGGCAGAAGTAATCTATAAGCGACCGACCCAACTCTCTCAATGATTTCATATGGTTCGATGAACCTCGGACTCTATTTGCCCTTTTTACTGAAACGAAGCACTTTCTTCCACGGAGAAACTTTTAAAAAGACTTTGTCACTAATCTCAAATTTGATATCTTTGCATTTCAAATCAGCGTATGATTTTTGACAATCAAAAGCTGCTTTCAAACTATCTCGGATTGCTTTCACTTTTTGTTCAGTCTCTTTAATTAAATCAACCCCATGTATCTTATTTTCACCAAGCTTAGACTAATATAATGGAGTATGGCATTTTCTACCACACAAGGCTTCCTACGGTGCCATTTTAATACTTGGTTGAAAACTATTATTATAAGTGAACTCAATCAAAGGCAAGTACTATTCCCACGTACCTTCAAACTCAAGAATGTAACATCTCAACATTTCCTCAAGTATCTGAATGATTCGCTCGGATTGACCATCCATTTGCGGGTGAAAAATAATGCTAGAATGTAATTTTGTACCTAAAGCCTCTTGCAATTTCTTCCAAAATCACGAAGTGAATCTTGGGTCTTGATTTGACACAATAGATAATGGCACCCCGTGCAATCTCACAATACCATAAATATAAAGTTCAGCTAACTTTTCAAGTGTGTAATTGGATCGTACCAGAATGAAATGAGTTGATTTCGTCAATCTGTCAACTACAACCTAGATTGCATCTTCCTTTCTTAGAGATAGGGGCAAACTAAAAACAAAATCCATCGTCACCCGATCCCATTTCCACTATGGAATCATGATCGGTTGTAATAAACTGGAGGGCACCTGATGTTCAGCTTTGACTAGTTGACATACTAAGCATTTCAAAACAATATCAGAGATGTCTCATTTCATTCCTGGCCACTACAATAGTTGTTTCAAGTCGTTATACATTTTTGTGCTTCCCGGATTTACGGAGAATTTACTACTGTGAGCTTCACCTAAAATCATCTGAAACAACTCTAGATTTCTCAGAACACAAATCCGATCTCGGAATCTTACACAATCATTAATATCAACTCAAAACTCAAAATTAGATTCGAAATCACACTGAACTCATTTGGCTATTAATTCATTATCGACTTTCTAAGCATCAAGGATCTATTGCGAAAACAAATGCTTTGCCTTTAATTGAGCTAATACAAACCATCGACGAACAGATCTAAACTAGCATTCATAGCGCACAATGCAGATAGTGATTTTCGACCCAAGGCATCAGCTACAACATTTGCTTTACCCAGATGATAATCAATACCAAGATCATAAGCTTTCAATAGTTCTAACCATCTTCTCTGTCATAGATTCAAATCTTTCTGAGTCATCAAGTATTTCAGACTTTTGTGATCTGAAAACACATGACATTTTTCACCGAACAGATAGTGACGCCAAATCTTCAAAGCACAAATAATCGCATCTAGCTCAAGGTTAAGTGTCGGATAATTCTTTTCATGCTGCTTTAACTATCTAGAGGCATAAGCTATGACTTTACCTTCTTGTATCAAAACACAACTGAGTCCATTTAGCAAAGCATCACTGTAAATCACATATTCTGTACACGATTCAGGCTGTACGAGTATCGGAGCTTTAGTTAACATAGTTTTAAATGGATCGAAACTGTTTTGACATTTATCGGACCATTCAAACTTCACATCTTTTTGTAGCAGTCTCGTTAATAGAGTTGCAATCATAAAGAAACATTTCACAAATCGACGATAATACTTGGCAAGTCCTAGAAAACTACGAATCTCAAAAACATTTCTTAGAGGCTTCTAATCTAGAATAGTTGAAATTTTACTCGGATTTACTTGAATACCAGATGCGGATACGATATGACCCAAAAAACTAACCTCGCGTAACCAGAATTCACATTTACTAAATTTTGCATACAATTGCTTATAATGCAGAGTCTAAAGCACAATTTTTAAATGTTCACTTTCATTCTGTGAATAAATCAAAATGTCATCAATAAAAACAACAATAAATTGATCTAAATATGGTTTGAAAATTCTGTTCATCAGATCCATAAACACAGCAGGAGCATTTGTTAATCCGAAAGGCATAACTAAAAATTCATAGTGTCCATACGTCGTTCGAAAAGCTATTTTTGAAATATCTGCATCTTTTACTCTCAATTGGTAATATTTCGATCTCAAATATATTTTCGAAAACATATTGGCACCTTTCAACTGATCGAACAATCGTCGATTTTGGGCAGAGGATATTTATTGTTTATAATCACCTTGTTCAACTGACGGTAATCAACACACATTCTCACCATGCCGTTTTTCTTTTTCACAAATAACACTGAAGTACCCCAAGGTGAGAAACTTGATCTAGCGAATCCTCTATCTGTCAACTCCTGCAACTGAGACTTTGATTCTTTCAGTTCAGTCAGAGCCATTCTATACGGAGCTATCGAAATCGAAGTAGTTCTCGGCACTAATTCAATACAAATCCAACTTCTTTGATTGGAGGTAATCCTAGAAGTTCTTTAGGAAACACATCAGGAAACTCATAAACCATCAGCATTGATTCAACTTTCTATTCAGAAACTTTTGAGTCGATCACATACGCAAAATAGGCTTCACAACCCTTCTTCTTATATCTCAGAGCTTTCATTACAGATATTACAGATGGTAATCCATTCAAATCACTAGATTCAATTCGGATTATCTCATTATTCTCACATCTCAAATCAATAGCTTTCCGTTTACAACTCACAATAGCATCGTGCAAAGTTAACCAATCCATACCCAGAATTATATCAAATTCATCAAAAGGTAAAAGCATTAGATCAGCCAAAAAAATACTTCTCGAAACATCAACGGGCAATTCTTGCAAACTTTATCAACCAAAATACATTTGCCTAAGGGCTTCGATACTCTAATTACGAATTTAGTAGACTCTACAAGCAAAGTCTGACTGTGCACTAAACTCATGCATATGTACGAATGAGCAGACCCTGGATCTATTAATGCAATCACAGAAGTATCGTATATAGTAAAAGTACCCGTTATCACATCTGGGGACGATGCTTCCTCTCGAGCTCTGATAGCATAGGCTCTGGCTAGTGCTCTGGCTGGTGCTCTGGCCTCAGTTCAAATAGCAGTATCTTTCGTAACTTTCTGACTACCACTCACATTTCCCACATTTCTGGGAGGTCTACCTCTAGCTGAACTATTACTCGATCTCATATTCTATGTACTCTCTGGTTCCACAGGCTCAGGACAATCTCAGACAAAATGATCCATAAATCCACATCTAAAATAAGCTCGGTCATTCAGTCTACAACTCCTTGGATGCCTTTTACCACAATGTTTACATTCACGTCGTTCAGATCAAACATTCCCAACACTAGCAACAAAAGTAGCAAGAGCTCTAAAACTCGAATATAATCCAGTTCTATCTCTACTCGAATGTTCCACATTTGCCTTTGAGCGACTGAAATCATCTTAGAATTTCTTTGTTGCAGACTGAAATGATTTATTTGCAGACCTCTTTCTTATTTCTCTAGCTTCAGAATCGGCTTTTCTTCTCTCTTTCCCAAGTTCTTCGACTTTGCATGCCCAACAAACGAGCACAACAAACTCTTTAATATCAAGCATACCAACTAACAAATGAATGTCTTCATTTAAGCCATCAACGAATCTTTTACACAATATCTCTTTAGTCGATACACATTCACTCGTATAGTGGCTCAGACGAATAAACTCTCGCTCGTATTTTGTAACAGCCATACGGCCCTGTTTAAGTTTTAGGAACTCTTTCTGCTTTTGATCAATGAATCTCTGACTGATGTATTTCTTGAAGAATTCAAATTGAAAGAAATCTCAAGTTATTCATTCTTTCAGAACAACAGAGGTCAGAGTTTTCTACCAGTGATAAACTTACATCTCTGAGCAAAGAAACTGCACATTTCACACATTCTTCAAGTGTACACGACATTTCATCGAAAACTCGAATAGTGTTCTCGAGCCAAAACTCAACTCTCTCAGCATCATCATCACTCGTGGCCCTGAACTCTTCAGCCCTATATTTTTTAATATTATCCACAGGTGGCTTAGTCAACAGAATTAGATTCATTACCAGAGGTGCAGTAGATGTCTGAAGGGGAATAGGCAGGGGTGAAGGTTTTTGAGCATCCGGATTAGTGCGAACATATTCTCTAAGCCACCCACTCATCATTTGGAAGAAGGCTTGTTTTGCCTCTCCCTCGTGGCTACTAGATACATTTCTTGAATCAGAAGGCACAACCCCTTATGCAGGAGCTGGTGCATTGCTTTCAACATCATCGGCTACCACTCGTTCGAAATCTATTATTATATTAAAAGCACATTTTAGATGTCAAGATTCATCATACTATCACTTTTCAGATATATGGCATGTATAGCTAGGCTCACATAGGTTATGGTAGTCCTAGAATCGATGAAACCATAGCTCTGATACCAACCAAATGTAACACCACTAACCTGTATCCGAAGCCGGGCCAGGGCTAAAGGTATTACCAGATAGATCAAAACTTTTACAGACATTCTACCATCATTCATCTTAAAACATAATCAAACATAATCATATAGTTCCTTATGAAGGTCTTCGAGACCTTAATCATGCATTAGAAGAAGATCGGGACTAAACCGAACACTTAGAAATTTTTTTGAAACTTAAACATTTTTCAAAGTTATTGAGGTCACACGCCCGTGTGGTCAGGCCGTGTGACTCACATGGCCACCAGACATGCTCGTGTGGCTTTGCTATGGCAAAACAGGGAATACATACTAACTTGTTCACACGGCCACGAGACACGCCCGTGTGCTCAACCGTGTGAAAATTAAAGGAGCTACTGACTTGTGCATATGGCCACAAGTCATGCCTGTGTGTCTAGCCTATGTGACATCCTGACCAATTCAACTAAAGTACAAGGGTCACATGGTCGAGCCACACGCCCGTGTGCTCAGGCCATGTGGCACAAAATAGGCTTGTTTTAAGCCACATTTCCCATCCAAATGCCAAGTACCCACAAATCAACTTTGTATGACATTCAAGAAGCAACAATGATCAAACATTTCAGCCAATTACCAAACCAAAACATAGCTCAATTCATCAACATCCAATTCATACTCATCATCCAAAAAAAGTCATACCAAAATCTCAAATACAAAAGCATACCAATGTGCACTTACCTTAACCTAATAGCATCAAATTCAATTACTTAATAAACTTACCAAAATCAAAACATTTTTCATACCAACATGACCATTATGCAAGACCATACTTGCATCACATATAGCTTACCAAAACAAGCTTATTCATAGCCATTTGTTAGCCACATCTCACGACATAACTTATAAACATTTCAAAACATAACCCAAAGACATCTAGCCTATACATGCCATAATTCAACATATTCACTTACAAAATATACCAAATAAAGATTGATAGTGTGGTGATGATCCTTGACGATCCCCAAGCTTTCAGTAGCTTTGATATCTATAAAACAGAGTAAACAAATATAAAGTAAGCTACAAGTAGCTTAGTAAGCCATATACAAATAAATCCATAACAAAGAAAAATTTTAAACTATTTTAAACACATGATTTATGGCATAACATAACCACAAGTCATATTTCTCATAGATCTCAACTAATCAAATTCACTTACTCAAATTCACCTATCATATCCATACAGTTCCCATATCAAATGATCATACATAAACATACCTCTTATTCTCTAAATTTCATATACATTCATACATACCGGACTTCATATGTGTATTTGTATACTCATACACTTTATCAGAGTGCCCGTTGAACCATTCAGAATCAATAATGATACACGAAAAACTCAAAAAATATCGTATAATGCCAACGTCCCAGACATGGTTTTACATGTAATTAAATATAGATGCCACTGTTCCAGACAGGGTCTTACACGAAGTCAAATACGATGCCAATGTCCCGGACATAGTCTTACACGAAATCTCGAATCAATGCCAACATCGCAGACGTGGTCTTACACATAAATAGACATTGGATCCTATGTCATGAAATATGTATACTAACTATTCCTAAGGTTTGGACGGGTCTTTTCAGACTTAATCACATGCTCGGAACTTATTTCAGATTTCATATATTCAGCTCTCATAGCCATATAACACAATTCAATCAACATAATACAAATATAATTCAATGTAACACATTTATTTGTATATTGACTTACCTCGTATGGATTCAGACGATCACGATCGGCTATTCAACTATTTTCGACTTTCCCCGATCTAATTCTGTTCTCCTTGGTTCTTAATCTATATAAGTTCAAATTCAGCTATTACATGTACCAAATTATTCAGTTCAATCCAAAAATATATAGTTAGGGTACTTTACACTTTAGCCCCTGAAATTTCACATTTAAACAATTTAGTCCCTAATTCACAAAATCATCAAAATCCACAATTTTCCTTTTTATTAAAGCTTAGTTGAATCATCCTTATACTCAAGCAAGTCCTTACATTTCTTTATATCATAAATTAGTCCTCCCAAAATTTCATTTCCATAATTAAATCCAAAGAGCTCGAATTCATCAAAAATTGAAAGACAACACATAATAAGCAAACACATATCTTTCATATTTCATCTATTAACACTTGAAAGCTCATAAAATCAACAATGGAATTTGGTGAAATCTTCAACAAAAATAGAAATTGAGACATGGGTTTTGTAGTATACGTAGCAACGATTTCAAAAATGTAAAAATTATCTAAAACTGACCTCAAAACATACCTTGATTGAACCAAGAGAGTGTCGGATGACTAAAGGCTCAAATCCTTTTCTTTTGTTTCTAAATTCAGTGGAAGAACATGAAAATAAGTTAAATTCATGCTATTTGTTTTCTTTAATTCATGTTAAATAATAAATTACTATTTTGCCCTTGTTTAATAAAAAAATTCATATGCCATTTCTAATATCCATTTATGTCATTTAAAACATTCTACTGTCTAATTGCATCATAGGTACCTCATGTTATAAAAACAATAGCAAATAAATACCTTTATCAAATAGATGGCAACAATCACATTTTCTGCAATTCAGTCCTTTTATCATTATTCATCACACAGATAGACAAATTAATTCACAGAAATTTCACATATATAAATTCATAAAACACAGACACAGAAAATAATATTAAAATATTTTTCAAACTCTGATACGTGGTCCCAAAACCACTATTCCAACTAGGGTCTAAACCAGGCTGTTACACTATCAAGGTTTTATTTTTGGGTATTTGTGATTTTGATATTTTAAAAGTATGGCATGTATAGGGACTTGCTTATTTTGTATATGTGTCATAGTGATTAGGCTAATGTTGATTATAAGTTTAATCATGTGATGATGCAATTCATGGTTGTGGTAAGTTGCATGATGGTAAGACTGAAATATCAAATCTAAGGAACTAAAAGTACTAGTAATGACTTTCTTCCTATTATCTAGCCTAAAAATAAAGAGGGGTTTCTTGGGAAACTAAAATTCTAACTAACTAAAGACACGTCAAAGAGTAGATTGAGAAATTACTGTGACAGCCCTATTTTGGCCCTAAGTGGAAAAGTGGTTTCGAAACCACTAAATCGAGTTTGAAAAATTTTAAAATATTATTTTCTATGCTTTTATTATGTGAATGGTCATATGTGAAAATTTGGTGCTTTAATTTTGTCATTTGGATACTAATTTAGTGATTAAGGACTTAAGTGCATGAAAGAAAAATTAGAGGGCCAATGTGTAGGTGCCGAAATGTGACTGTTCTTTAATAGGAAGGGTTTAAGAATCAAATAGACCATGGAACTAATGCATGGACACATTCGGCCCTTGCATAGTGGAAGAGTAATAATTTGAATGAGGTTAATTTGGTAATACAACAACTAATCATATTGCATGTAATAGTAACATGGAAAATTCATGTTCATTCTCTCATGTTCTTGCCGAAACAAAAGGAAAAGAAAAGGAAATAAGAAGCTAAGGCATTCGGCTACTCTAGTGTTTAAATTAAGGTATGATTTCATGTAAATTTCTTTAGATTTTGTGAAATTTGGTTGATCATTAAGTTCTTGTTATAACCCACATATTAATCTTTTATTTTAAGATACATGGAGCATTCGGCCATGATTAAAATATGCTAATTTATTGATGGTTTGATGTTTGTATAGTGGGAAATGGATATATGTGGTTATAAACTAGTTAAATGATACTATAGGTAACAAAAATAAGCAAATTACATTCGGCTATTAAGGTGAAATGTAGAATTTGTGCCTAATTTTGGAATTTCATAATTAAATTGTTATTTAGTGATTATGTGTTTGCCGAATTTGAAACAAAGTGAGAAATGAGGTAAGTGATGAGTTAAGCTTGTAAAATGATATATGTGTGTGGATTTGTGATACATAGAAGTTGATTTGTGTGATATTTGAGGAGACTATGCTAAATACAAGGACTGAATGTTTAATTGTTAATATAAATACATGTGATTGTCGAATGTAGACTTGGATTGAAATGTGAATGATTTGTTGTTTATTGAGGTATTTACATTCGATCATGGAGGAAATGTATAATATATTTGGGGTGCTTGATGTTTTAAAATGCAAGTTGAGCTATGAGCTTAGTAATTTTGATAATTTAGGCTTAAATGACAACTTGGTGTTTGGTTATAGTTGTTAAATTGAGAAACTCCATGTTAGATGATGGAAGTTAATGCTTAAATGCTAAATTAGCTTGCATTAATAGTTGAACGTGTTTAATGTTAAGGAATGATTGAGTTTGAATGCATTTGAGATGAAATGAATTGGAGTTTGCCGTATATGTGTTAGTGGGAAGAGAAATTTTAAGCAAAATGCCGAATGTGTAATGAAATTTGCAAATATTTAGTTAATGGGTATTTAGCCTATTGGTATATGTATAATTTATTAAAGAGTAAATTTTGTAATTTTCTTAAAGGTTATATGTGCATTCAGTAATGTGGTATATATGTGTTAAGTGTAATCATATGGTGTTAAGATTTAAAGCATGAGTATTTATAAACAAATGTTTAAAGTTTCGACTTAATGCTTTGATAAAATGATTTTAATAGTGTATGATACTTTGGTTTAAGCAAATGTATATTCGGCTACTTGATATTTATGAGTATGAGATATTAAAGTTGATCTATAAATATATGTATATGAGTTTATGTATATTTGGTTAATTATTGATATGGTGGCTTTGGGAATTTGAATGATGTATTAATTTTGAATGTAATTGAGATGGATTGAGATAAAGTTTCCATATGTATGTGTTTCATTGAGAAAATTTGTTTTGTTGTTTATAATGGGTTAGTGAGGTGATTAAACTAGTTTTAATTTGTTGGATTAAGCTCAAGAGCATAGAGAGCCAAATTTGGACAAAGGGAAAGCTAAAGTAGTTGAATGGCCGATTCATAACTGTTTGAAAATATCCGAGGTAAGTTCTTAAGTATTTGAGTTTGATTCTTTTGTATGTGTAAGATTATATTAATATGAAAAATGAATGTTTGACTTTATACTTTCAATGTGCTGAAAGTGTATTGAATTTAGGCTATAAGTCGAATATGATCAGTGTATCTAAGTCAAATTTGACAAACTATATGCTATGATGTGTAAACTAAGCCTATGTGATTTATTGAAATATGAATACCTGCGTACAAGGATATATGTGCCTCAGCTATACGTAAATTGAAACATATGTTACGGAAAATATGAATGAAAGTGTGAATTAGTTATCGTAATGTGTTATTCGGGCATTGGCCCAGCAAGTTTAAAGCTAGTGGATAGTATCGGGCTTTGAGCCTAGCAGGCGTAATGCCAGTGAAATGATATCGGGCCTTGAGCCTAGCAGGCAGAATGCTGGTGAAATGATATCGGGCCTTGAGCCTAGCAGGGGTAATACCGGTGAAGTGATTTCAGACTTAAAAAGTCTAGCAGGCTTTGAGCCAGTGATGAAACTCGGGTTTTATACCTAGCAGGCCAAGTGCCGATGAATTTAATAAAAATATATGACAACGAGGTCCTATGTTAAGATGACAAATTGAATTCGTATTACGTATTAAGTGGCCCAGGTATATGATACTTACCTATTTGTGTGAGAATGATTCGAATTGAATTTTGAATATGTTCATTTGTGAACATTTGGTTCATGCGAAATTATTCATAAAAGTATATTAACCATGTATGTAGTTACAAATAAAGAAGGAAATGTTTTAAATGTGGAAATGGTATTATATTAGAGCTCAATTTGGGTGAATTAAAGTTGGCATTGAGAACCTGAAATGTTCATGTCTATATGAATTTGAAGTTAATCAAATGACTTGATATTACTGCATGTAAGTGATTATGCATATTCGGCCTTGTAGAATTAAATGTTGATACGATGTCTTAAATTTAATCTATTGAGTTGAATTAATGAATGACTTTGTGTTATATGATGATACAATTATGTGATTCCAAATTTTTAGTAAATGAGTTGTCAACGTAACTGTGTACAGTTGTGGTTAGGCCGATTCAGCCAAATGATAATATACTCAGATCTTGAGTACGTGATTAATGTGTTTAATTAAGTTAAGTTGTTATTTTACTTAAGACTTACTAAGCTAATTAGCTTACTTTGAGTGTCTTTGTTACTTTGTTTTATAGATCTTATTTGAAAGCTATGGGCTCGGGATTCAAGCTCAAAGTCATCCACACTATCGACACTGTTTTGGTACTTTTAAAAGTCTATGTTTTGAAAGATGGCATGTATAGGCTTAACTCCTTTTTGAAACAAGTCATATTTTGGCTATGTATATATTAAAGCCATGCGAAGATGGTTTATTCATTTTGTTTAGTAAAGTCAAATAGTTGAACTAATGGTTATGAAATGTTTTGGTTAATGTGGTTTATTTAGTTATGGCATATATATTTATATATGCATTTTCGGTGGTGATATAATTATTCCATTATCAAGAATGATAAGTGGTTCTTTTGTCTTGAAATTATTGTATGATGTGGGAGGTTACAGTTGTGCCTAAACTTAAAGACAACTTAAATTATTAATGCTTGTTTTGTTGTTAAATGTATAAGTTACGTTGAATTGAATGTTCGGAGGTTGTATTTCGTTAGGTAATACCAAGTAGCCTTATTCCGGCGACGGATGAGGGTTATAGGGTGTTACAATTACTTTGGGAAAACTGAATGATAAAGGCAATACCCAAGGAAGAATCCACCTAGACTTTACTTGTTATTTAACTCTGAACTAGACGATTTCTTCATTCGACTTGATCCGTAGAGATCCCTAAATTATGTTAATATCTTGATCAGAATAAGAACAACTAACCCAGGTTGATTAATTGAAATCTCTTTCTAATTAAAACCCCTAGCCTTGCATTAACTCGGTCTATGGATCCCCATATTAGATTTGACTCTAATATGGCAGATTTTTGTCGTCCTATGTCTAGGATTGCAATCAACTCCACTTAATTATGTTGGATCTACCCTTAAACAAGAACTTTTGCTCCTCTGAATAAGCACATTCTACTTGAATTAATATCCTAAAATATCAACTCAAGTATTAAAAACACAATTAAGAACAAATCAAATATTTATCATATAGTTTAGATAACAATAACAAGATTCGTCTTAGGTTTCATCTCCCTCGGGTTTTTGGGGATTTAGTTCATGTTTATAAAAGAATACATCTCAAAGTAAAGAAAATAACAAGACATAAAGAAAACCCAAAACCCTTAAAAGGATTGAAGGGAGATCTCCAGTCTTGATGTAGATCCTGGCTTCTAAGATGGATCAATTGGCTTTCTTTGAGTAATTCCCTGTCCTCTACCTTGAGTCTTTGCAGGGACACTGTACACCCTTGTAGTCACTTCGTAGGGTCTTTATATAGAGTTTGGAGTGTCTTTCTTAGCACCTAAGTAGCTTTTTCCACGTGAAATTGAAATTCGTTACGACAGGGACACGCCCGTGTGGCACGCTCGTGCGAATCGAGCCCAAGCCGTGTTCAAGCCTGTTAATGTGGCACAGGCATGTGGTTTACCCGTGTGAGGAACTTCAGGACGTTTTGATCTCTTACTTTGGCCCATTTTCCCTGTTTTTGGCCCGTTTATCGTTCTTTTCACTCTCCTATGCTCACCTAAGTACAAAACATGAATTTAAAGGATTAGGAGCATCGAATTCCACAAATCTAATGATAATTCATCCAAGAATGTGCTAAATATGGGATACAAATATGTATAATTTACAATTTATCAAATACCCCCACACTTAAGCCTTTGCTTGTCCTCAAGCAAAATCTCAACTCGCAATTAAAAATTATTCTGCTCAACGTATGAATCTTTATCAATAATGTTTCGAATCAATCCATAAGTAATCATACATTGGGAATTCGACTGAAAGAATATTAAAATCTCAAACAATCTAAGTTGAGAATTTTATCACAGAAACATAGGTTTTCTCCCATCTTCTAAGTAATTACCTTGAATTCAAAATCAACAAGAGTTGACATCCTCACTAAGGATTCACTCTATTCACAAGAAGTGTTTAAGGTTCAGAAATTAAGCACCCGTTAGTTAACATGAAAAGTTATTACCATAAGCTTGCATGAAAATCAAATCTCCACCACTATAGATTGAGATGATACATCGATTAAAAGGTCTTTAGAGGGTTGTAACGGGGCTTTGGTTAGGGGTGTGGTCACAAGCTGAAAAGAGTGTTAGAATCGAGATTAATCTGAAAAAATCATCTAACTAGAAAAATCTATATCACTGAAATAAATTCATACATTTGAGCTTTTTCCTCATAAATAACATCGTTTAAGATCCATAGTACATAATTACATAACAATATGCTAAACATTAAATTACACTGGTTTTCTTTTTAAGAACAAATCAAATATTTTACAAACTTAACCAACTGAAAGGGAGAACATAGTTAGATAATTATTCAATTCAAATCTCGGTAAAAATAGGGATCAAAGTAATTAGAGGGATTTCAGCAATAATGAGTTATGGGTTAATCTTGAGGGTAAATAAAACAAAATGGTTTGTTAGGCTCAAGGGGGCTTACTAATGGTTAAATATGAAGGTAAGAGAAGGCTTTTATGGAGTAAGTGGGTTAAACCTATGTGCCTTCATCATCTCGATATATCAAATCAATGCTGTGGTCTTGACATGTATAACCGAAGCAAGTTCTAGAATAACAAATCAATATTCACTCACTCAAAGCAACAATAAAAGTGAGCATGAAAGGATGTATGCTCAAAAGGCTCAAAAATCTCACCAAAATTATGGCTTTTGATGTCAATCCTACAAATTTCAGATCTCCAAATAATACTTAAATTTGGGGAAAATAACCTAGAAAAACTTTAAATTCTCAAAAATTTCAACTTCTCTTTCTTGATTCTCTAATGTCTTAAAGTTTAAATAATCAAAGCACAAATACCTATGTCTTAATCCTAAACATATCAATAAAAGTCATAAATCAATCAGAATTCATTCTAATAGTTAACGCTAAGATTCAGGGATTTGTGAACAATGCAAAAAGTGAAAGTGAGTAAATTTCAAGGATTTTCTGATAGTGAACTTAAAACATAATAACGCCCCACACTTAAGATGTACATTACTCTCAATGTACAAAGTTAAATTTACTAACTATATAAGCATGAATCTTAAGATAGGGAGAGAAGTGAAACTCCCTGAATATTAGATGAATTCCTTGAGTTGGAAGTGTGGAAACTTGTAGGAAAGGGTGTCGATCCACAATCATTGTGCCAAAAGAATATTATAATTAGTGTTGTGGTGGCTATGATCGTGGTCGAGTAGGACCCAGCAGTTGTGGCAGGGTTTTCCCATTAGAGTTGGACTTGAGCTTTTATGCTCTTTGAAACTACGATAGCATTAATAAAAGTTTAGGTAACGTAGATTAGCATAGTTTACTCGTTAGGAAATAGCCAATATGAAATGTTTAAAATAAATTAAGCTAAGTTCTTAGAATACTGAAATTCAAATAATGGAAAAGATAAAGCTTAAGTTAAAAAAAAAGGAAGAATAAAAAGAAAAAAGAAAATAAAAAGGAAAATAAAGAAAAAGATAATAGGACTCAGAAGTCCTAATCCTCAGATGGTTCGTGAGGTGGGGGCGGTGATGAAATGTGGAGATGCTGGCATATCTGCTGTAGAGTAGCGTTAATGTGATCAAAGCGTTGGAAGCACTGCTGCTTGAATCGTGTAAGGCGCTCGAATATGTCAGCATGGGAAGCTGCTGTATGAACTGGACGATGAATGGGCGGTGGCTGAGACAGTGGCTCTTCGTGAGATGGAGGAACATCATTAGTAATGTCCTCTGGGTCCTCCTGCCCTGTAGATTGAGCTATATGGTACTGAGGAGGATCGCTCCCACATCTGCGCTCGATCATCATCATGTGTAGCATGCTTTGAATGCCCTGTGGAGACATTGGGCCGATAAGAGTGAGAGAGGATGATTGTGCTGTGGTGTTGAGGAGACCGAAGTGGCAAGCCAGGTGAGTCACATATGGGCCCATCGAAATCACTCCCCTACGATGCCGCTCCCTCTGATGCTGAATGGAAAGGGCAATGAAATAGGTAAGGTTAAACATGTGCCCGTGCGCCATACTCCACAAGAAATAGGCGGCGTGTGTGTTGATGATACCAGTGCTCTCTTGTCTGTCTGTCAATGTATGTGCGAGTAGGGCATGAAAGTACCTCAGTGATGGGGCGAGAGCTGTTGCCTTGGAGCGACTTGGGTCATAGGTGGCTGAAGTAAGGACGAGGGCCCACCAACACTTGGAAGGGGAGTAGTGGATATGGCGGTGAAGCTCAAATAGGTCTTCCTCTTCCATAAATTGTTCAACATATAGGCCCAAAGCTACTCCGAACTCAGGTACGCTTAATTTGCGTACCAGACCACCGTGGCAGAACTGGACCATTCCTGGGTCGTCATATTGAGACATGACTGTCTGTAGATGGAAAGTGGAATAGGGCTCTAGAGTGAGCTCGAGGTATGTTGGCTCGACGATCTCAAAAAATTAATCCCATGGGTCCGTCGTCAACAGTGCCCGAACCGCGTCTGCTAGTTGAACTTGTTCTAGTGCGGCCGCCCAATCAATACATCTACCCACCCCAAGTGGCCTCGCCCTGAGTATCTGAAATAGTTCCTTTTGGGAACCTTGTGAGAATTGGAGGAATGGATGTCGAATCTCTATGGTGGCACTAGAAGAGGTACCAGTCCCTTTTCGTTTCTTGGAAATAGGGACAACGGTCTTTTTTCCACGAGGAGGGGTCATTGCTCCTGAAAGAGCAAAAGAATAACAATTGTTAATGAAAAATAAAAAAAAAATGGACATAGAATATCAGTGTTCATAATCTAACCAACTAAGTGGCGAATAAAGCTAATCAAAACTTAAGTTGCTCAGTCAGGAACTAATAAATACTTAATGCAAAAGTTAATTTCAAGAAATAAATTCGGTGTTCAGATTATCCTAAGCATAGAACTTAACAAAAAAAATGAACATAATGGTTTCTATTTAACAGCAATCTACACTAAGAATCAATTGCTTAAGATAGCAAAAAATGGCAACCAAAGCATAATGGCATAGTTATTCCAACTCAATATATCATGATAATCATATGAGAAGCAATTGAGTAATGAAAAATATAGGAAAAATAGATAAATAAAGAAATAAAGAAATAAAAGGAAGATATAAAAAAATAAAAATAAAAATAAAAGTTAAAAGAATGGGGAAAAAGGGAAACCAATGGGTATGTGATGGTGGTGCACGATCGTGGTGGTGGCACATGGTCGTGGTGGTGGCGCACAATCATGGAAAGGGAGAGAATGGGTGTGACTTGGTGTTTTTGTGGTGGGTAGGGAAGAAAATGGGTGATTGAAAGAGGTAAGAGGTTATTTTTATGGTATGGTGGTATGGGCTAGGTTGTCGATGGCGCTAGGAGTGGCTGGTATGAGTGGCAGTGGGAGAGGGGTTAGGGTTTTGAGTGGGAAAGATGATGAATAGTGAGGGGTTTATATAGAAATTGGGGCACACGGGGTGTCACACGCCCGTGTGTCTTGTGTTCAGCTCGTGTCGTTCGTGGATTTCAAATTTTGGCGCACCTGATGCTTTGCCCACGCCCATGTTCGTTGAGCGTGTTGGGGCACACGGCCGTGTCGCATGGCCGTCCTACTTTGTTCACTTCTCCCATGCCTGTGTATGAAGTCACACGCCCATGTTAATTTATCAGGTTCGACCACGAGCGTCAGGTAATGGCATGTCACACGCCCGTGTTGATTTAGCAGGTTTGGCCACGGCCTAAGGGCACGGGCGTGTCACACGCCCGTGTTGATTTAGCAGGTTTGGCCATTGCCTTATCGCATGGCCGTGGCTTTTTGTCGAAGGCCGTGTCTGGGAAAATTTTTTCTCTATCTTCACACGGCTGTGTTGCACTGCCATGTCTCCTCCCGTGGTATGTCCATGGCCTTAAGCACGCCCGTGTGTCTAGCAGTGTGGCTTTGGAAAATCTGCATTCATGAGTCGGTTTAAGATTTGGATGTGAATTTAAAGAAATTAACTATGTTAGTGCTCGGGTTGCCTCTCGAGGAGCACTTGTTTATAGTCTAAACTCGACTTCTCTCAAGCTTGCACGGTCACGGTGGTTTGAGGGGTTCAAACTCCTTTCTCCGTCTATCAGTTTTAATATCAAAATAAGGTTTAAGTCGAGTATAATTTACCTTGAAATTGCCAAATGTCTTATGTGTTATCTTGACTGTACCATAGGGGAAAATTTTCATTACCGTGAAGGGAGGTGTGTCACCTTATGAAATTTTGAATTCGAGATTCGAGGATCCTCCTCCTCTAATAGTACCTTATCCCCTGCCTTAAATTGATTCGTTTTTACCTTAGGGTAGTCATGGTGATGCTTTGGTTCGATGTGGCATATCTTAGGTCTCCCTTGGCGGTAGTTCAGCCACTCGTCTAGTTCTTCGATTTGTAGCATTCGTTCTTCATGGATTGTTCTTTTGTTATCGTATGAACTCGAATGTGGCTCAGTTGCACTTTCATGAGGAGTACCTTTCAGAGAAGGTTGGACAGTGAGATCATTCTTATTACAAGGACTCATAATAATATCTTTATCATTAATAGTCTTATTAGAATTACGGGCTTGCAAAGTAATTGTGTCATCACCTACACGAAGTGTGAGTTCACCTGTGCCTACATCAATTATAGTCCTTGCAGTTGCTAAGAAGGATCGCCCTAGAATTAATGGCACATTGCTATCCTCATCTATGTCTAAAACAACAAAGGCCACTGGGAATATGAATTTGTCAATTTTAACCAAAACATCTTCAATTATACCCCTAGAAAATCTAACGGTTTCATCAGCCAATTGAATGCTCATCCTAGTTTGTTTGGGTTTCCTAAGACCTAGTTGTTTAAACCGTTTATAAGGCATTACATTTATACTAGCCCCTAAATCAGCCAAAGCATTTTTAACATCTAAGCTACCAATCAAACAAGGGATTGTGAAACTCCCTGGATCTTTTAGTTTTTCGGGTAGCTTATTTTGTAAAATGGCTGAGCAAACTACATTCAGCTCCACATGTGACTATTCATCTAATTTCAGTTTGTTTGCTAAGAGCTCCTTTAAGAACTTAACTGTATTTGGCATTTGTGAAAGAGCTTCAATAAACGGTAAGTTAAGGTGTAATTTCTTTAAAAGTTTAAGGAATTTACCGAATTGTTCATCTGTCCTGTCTTTCCTTGTTGCATTTGGGTACGGGATACGAGGCTTATACTCTTTGACAATTGGTTCTTTGCAACTTACCTCACTTTTACCTTTTCTTACCACAGTTTTTGGACTTGGCTTTGATTTGGCTTTAGCTAACCCTCCTTCATCGACCATGTTAATGGCGTGGAGTTGCTCCTTAGGGTTAGTCTTAGTGTTGCTCGATAAACGACCCTATGGTCTTTCAGAGATTAGCTTAGCGAGCTGGCCTATTTGAGTTTCGAGTCCTTAAATGGATGCTTGTTGGTTTTTAAGTGCCGTCTCGGAGTTTTGAAAACGAGTTTCTGATACGGAGATAAATTTTATGAGCATCTTCTCAAGGTTCGGCTTTTTCTCTTGCTGATAAGGTGGTTGCTAAAATCCTGAAGGGGGTGGCGGTCTCTAATTTCCTTGATTGCCTTGTCCTCCCCATGAGAAATTAAGGTGGTTCCTCCAACCTACATTGTAAGTGTTGCTCTAAGGATTGTTTTGAGGTTGATGATTATTACCCATGTAGTTGGCTTGCTCGTTTTCTGTGCTAGGATTCTATGATGAGTAATCTATGTTATACACTTCTCCTCCATTTGAATCACACCTCATTACTAGATGTACCTACGTAGAACCAATGAAACTATCAATCTTTTTATTAAGAAGTTCTACCTGATTAGAAAGCATGGTGACCGCGTCAACGTTAAAAACTCCGGCAGCTTTTTGCAACTTTGTTCTCATAACTTGCCACTAATAGTTATTTAGTGGCATCTCCTTTATAAACATGTAAGCTGCCTCTAGTGTTTTGTTATTGATTGTTCCACCGGCGGCTGCATCAATCATCTGTCTCATTAAAGGGTTCAAACCGTTGTGGAAAGTTTGAACCTATAACCATAGAGGTAACCCATGGTGAGGGCACCTTCTTAATAAATCCTTGTATCTCTCCCAAGCATCGTAGACTGTTTCGAAATCCATCTGCACAAAAGAAGAGATATCATTCCTCAACTTTGCCATTTTAGTTGGCAAAAAATATTTGTGTAAAAACTTTTCAGTCATTTGTTCCCAAGTATTGATTGATCCTCTGGGTAGAGAATTTAACCACTGTTTAGCTTTATTCGTCAAGGAAAATGGGAATAACCGAAGACGAATGGCATCATCAGAAATGCCATTTATTTTGAATGTGTCGCAAAATTCCAAAAAATTAGCTAAATGTGAGTTAGGATCCTCATCCTACAAACCATCAAACTAAACAAATTGTTGTATCATTTGAATAGGGTTAAGTTTCAGTTCAAAATTATTTGCAGCAATAGCAGGCCTAACAATACTAGATTTAGTACCAACTAGATTAGGCTTAGCATTATCATACATGGTACGAGGAATAGGGTTTTGATTCACAGGATCAACAGCTATCGCCGGAGGTGGTAGATTATCCTGATTTGCGTCCATCTCTTCAGCAGATTCAGTTTTGTTCTCTTGTCCTTGTTCTGTGTACTGTAGGCTTCTCTTTATGTTTCTTTGGTTTCTGTGAACTATGGCTTCTAAGTCGCTATCAGACAATAATGGTCCTGATGGGTGTCTTCTAGTCAGAAACTAGAGACACTTGTTAAGGAATGGAAAAAGAAAAATTTAGTAAGAAAATAAATTGTAAATAAAGTAAAAATAGCTAAAGTAATAGGAATCGAGTGTTCCTATAGTTCCCCAGCAATGGCGCTAAAAACTTGATCGTGATTTTGATGAAGTAATAATAATGATCGTACCTAGAAACTAACTATTATCACAATTAAAGGCAAGCGCACCTATCAAATAGTAGTATAGCTAGTGGTAAGACCGGAATATCGAATCCAAGGAACTAAAAGTACTAGTAATGACTTTCTTCCTATTATCTAGCCTAAAAATAAAGAGGGATTTGTTGGGAAACTAAAATTATAACTAACTAAAGACACGACAAATAGTAGATTGGGAAATTACTTTGGGAAAACTGAATGATAAAGGCAATACCCAAGGAAGAATCCACCTAGACTTTACTTGTTATTTAACTCTGAACTAAGACGATTTATTTATTCGACTTGATCCGTAAAAATCCCTAAATTATGTTAATATCTCCATCGAGAATAAGAACAACTAACCCTAGGTTGATTGATTGAAATCTCTTTCTAATTAAAACCTCTAGTTTTGCATTAACTCGATCTATAGATCCCCATATTAGATTTGACTCTAATCTAGAAAATTTTTGTCGTCCTATGTCTAGGATTGTGATCAACTACGCTTAATTGTGTTGGATCTACTCTTAAAAAGGGACTTTTTCTCCTTTGAATAAGCACATTCGACTTGAATTAATATCCAGAAATATCAACTCAAGAATTAAAAATATAATTAAGAACAAATCAAATATTTATCATATAGTTCAGATAACAATAACAAGATTCATCTTAGGTTTCATCTACCTCAGGTATTTGGGGATTTAGTTCATGTTTATAAAAGAATACATCTCAAAGTAAAGAAAATAACAAAACATAAAGAAAACCCAAAACCTCTGAAAGGATTGAAGGGAGATCTCCAGTCTTGATGTAGATCTTGGCTTCTAAGATGGATCAATTGGCATTCTTTGAGTAATTCCCTATCCTCTACCTTGATTCTTGGCAGGGACACTGTTCACCCTTGTAGTCGCCTCCTAGGGTCTTTATATAGAGTTTGGAGTGTCTTAGCCCTAAGTAGCTTTTTCTGCGTGAAATTGAAATTTGTTACGATAGGGACACGCCCGTGTGGCACGCCCGTACGAATCGAGCCCCGGCCATGTTCAAGCCTGTTAATGAGGCATGGGTATGTGGTTCACCTGTGTGAGGAACTTCAGGACGTTTTGATCTCTTACTTTGGCCTATTTTCTCCATTTTTGGCCCATTTCTCGTTCTTTTCACTCTCCTATGCTCACCTAAGTACAAAACATGAATTTAAAGGATTAGGAGCATCGAATTCAACAAATCTAATGACAATTCATCCTAGAATGTGCTAAATGTGGGATACAAATATGTATAATTTATAGTTTATCAGAGACACGGGCGTGTACTAGGGCATGTGAAGTCTGCACCTATTTTATGAAAAATTATGGAGATTAAATCAACCACACGGCCTAAGCACACAAGAGTATAACTTGGCCGTGTGACCTTCAAATGTTGATAACATCATAAATAGAGAGACGGGGTAGGGACACGGGCATGTGAGACAACACGGCCTGCCCCCACTGGCGTGTCCCATAACCACACGAGCTTGTGACCCCTGTATAGTGGAAATTTTCAAAGTTCTTGAAAAATTTTCTAACATTCTCGGCGTAGTTCAGAATCACTTCCAATGTATGTTTTGGGCATCGTAGGCTCGTATTAGGGGCGATATGATCGAATGTGAATGGTTTTAAATTGGAAAAATATTTATGACCAGGAAATATATGTTTATTCGTGTGTTAAGTGTGGTAATGCCTCATTTCTTGTTCTGATGTTGAACACAATTAAGGGGTGTTACATTTAGTGGTGTCAGAGCTATGGCTTAGTCAATTCTCGGACTAACCTACCATATGAGAAAGTCTAGCTATATGTGTCATACATAAATATTGATAGGGTGACGACTCCTGACAATTTAAATTGTGTTTTTATATAGTAAATGGATCCCGATCGAGCCGTAGCTGATAACGTTGAAAGTAATATGCCGACTCCCACCCAAGAGATCACGCCACCTAATAGTAGGCATGTGACCACTAGACAATGAGGAAAGGCTAGGGAAACCTTTCTCCACATGATGGATGAGTGGTATACAGAGTTTATTCGGGCGAATCTGAATGCTCAACCTTCTCCACCCCCTCTTATTGCTCACCCGGTTCCCGTAGCTCCCTAAAGTGTGGAAACGATAAGACTGAGTAAGCCTCCTGTTGATAAGATTCGAAACTACAGGGCCAAAAAATTTAGGGCTAATGTAGATGATGTGTAACACCCCAAACCTGGCCCAGACGTTACGGCCAAGTCTGGTGTGTCACATTGAAGTGTTTTTCGAAAACCATGCTTTCATTGAAAACCCTTGAAGTTTTAAAAACTCTTACCGTTAAACTTAGCTTGTCTTTTTCCAAAACGTGATTTATTGAAATAATCCTCCCTTTGCAAACATCGTTAAAACCTTTGTAAAAGTTTTATGAAAGCTTATAAACCCTTGTAGTTTGCAAAAAACATGTTAATTTTGAAAACGGTTTAAGTATCAAATAAATTTGACCTTTTTCGTAAGACTTAAAGTGAATGGAAGCTGGGCACCAGGTAGGATTCCAGAAAAGAGGAGGTGAGTCGAATAGACTGCTTAAGTACCAAGCTCTTCTTGGATCCACTCCTAGACATGCACACTACCATTGCCACACTTTAACTATTTGAAATATTTATCTACAAGATCATTTAAAATTGCGGAAGCTTTGCTTGGTTATCGTGTTATTTTGAAAACAAGTAACTTTTATAAAAACCGCGTCTTAAAATCATTTATTTTCAACTCGATTTAAATAATATCCTACGTAAGCTAAAACCAATTTAAATAAGTATAGAATAAAAACCCAAAATAAAAGTAATTAAAGAGGCCCTTTTTACAACCCAAAACCAGAAATAAATAATTAAATCTAAATTTAAATAGGTAACTTAATTAGAAATCCAATAGTCCAGTCCATGTGGCCACTCTGAATCCCTCCCAGCTCCAAGTCCACCAATCTAAGGTTCACTGCAAGGATGGAAGGAAAAAAGGGTGAGTTTGGAAAACTCAGTGTGTACAGAAGCCCATCCAAAGCCCAAGTCAACTCAAGCCCATTGGGCCTAAGCCCTAACAGTAACATCAGATACTGGGCCGAAGCCTTATATAGATAACAGATACTGGGCCAAAGCCCTATGACAGATAATGGGCTGAAGCCCTATTCAGATAACAATTTGGCCCATAGGCCCATAACAATACAGAACAGTAAACAGTATGCATGCAACCCAATTAGGGAGACTACTCAACCCACCAATCGCTACACACCACCCGTACCAGCCAACACACCATGTGGGGAGACTACTCAGCCCACCCATCCGCTACACACCACAGAATTTGCAGCGAGGCTGCCATATATTGTGACAGAGTCACCAGATACAGATATTGTGGCGAGGCCACCAGAACAAATATATGTGGCAAGGCCACCAGAACAGATATATGTGGCAAGGCCACCAGAACAGATATATATGTGGCGAGGCCACCAGATTGCAGCGAGGCTGCCAAAACGCTTCCTCCATCATAAACCCAAACCCCATGCAGCAGGCATACATGCTATGACATATAACATACAGAATCACATGCATCAGATATATACATATGTTATGAGATATGACATGCAGAAATAGAAAATCATATATTTCATACAGAATTTACCCTAAGGGTATAAAGGTTATTTTACACTTAGGGGTAAAATGGTAATTTTCCATACTTAGAGGTATTTTAGTACTTGTTCCAATATTACGAGTTTTATGCATGTTACAGTCACATATAAGCTTTAGTTCCATCTTAGCAGTCAATTTAATAGATTTTAACAATTTCAGTCACTGGGCCCTAAAACTCCTAATGGGCCCTACAGTGTCTATTTAGCAAATTAAGTCCATTCAGCCCAAATTTCCTATCTAGCTACCAGTTTTAGCAGTTCCGATACTACAGTCTAATAGAACATATTTATTTCCTATTTTTACCTATATGGGCCCAAAAACCCGTGAGCCCATGTTCGGCCTATCGAGACCCAACTTACCGAGGTGCGCGAAATTACACACTCAACTAACTTACCACTTACGGTTACAAATCTCAGGATTTCCAATCATCTTGTGAGCATTCGCACACTCACAAGCCCACATAATACCAACTTTTCGGTTACTTGGCCTTTACCGAATTAGACTAAAGAAGGTTCGATTACGACGAACGATGATGATATCTGCTCCAACTCAATCCTATATTCGATTACTAAAACATTAGACCACGAATCAATGATAACTAAATTTAACATACTCTTACCATATTCGGGCATCCATGAACAAGGCCCTAAATCCTTACCTTTGCTGAAGTTGATATCCAAATCTGGATCCGAACGCTCCACTGATCCAAGCCCTTAGTCAGCAGCCTTTAACCCTTACAAGCACAGAGTAAAATAATTGGTAACAGCCCCTTAAAGCCTTAGACACTATTTCGACAGCCTCCCTAAACACATAGGGATTCCAACTTTTTCCAAATCCCAAAAATAAGAATAGATCACAGTCAAGTCATTCATATCACCAACTTATATCCACGGTCAAACTAGCCCAATCATCACACAAGTTAGTCATTTACCCACGAAGGGCAAAACAGTCATTTAACACCTAGGGGCAAAATTGTAATTTTACCCCATAGGGGTATCTCGGTAATTCTACCCTACAGGGATATTTCAGTAATTCTACCCTAAAGGGGTATTTCAGTAATTCTACCCTAAAGGGGCATTTCAATAATTTCACAAATCAAGGGTAAAACAGTAATTTTACAAATCAGGGGTAAAACGATAATTTTACAAATCATAGGTAAAATGGTAATTTTACAAATCAGGGGTAAAATAGTAATTTTACAAATTAGGGGTAAAATGGTAATTTTACAAATCAGAGGTAAAATAGTAATTTTACAAATCAGGGGTAAAATGGTAATTTTACAAATCAGGGGTAAAATGGTAATTTTACAAATCAGGGGTAAAATGGTAATTTTACAAGTCGAAGGTATTTCAGTAATTCGGTAAACTAAAGAATTATAAATAGAGATAACAATGCAAATGGGCGTAGGGCCCATTCTCAGCCCAAATGGGCCCACACGCTCGTGTGGCCCTTTTAGCCCAAATCTAGCTACAGATATGCGATTCACCTAGTCTAGTCCAATATTTACTATACAATCAAACAACTTGTCCAAATGGCCTCGTAGGCCCATTGGGCCCACATGGCCCCTTCGACCCATCGCAGCCCGAAGTAGCCGTCCTACCGCTAGAGTAGTGAGAAATACACACCTGATAGGAGACTGAAGTTAATCCGCGCTCCAAACACTCTTAGCCGATGCCCAACCCAAACGGGCACGCCATAAAGCGAAAGGGATCAGCCAAGAAGGCCGTGCCTACTCTCCTCCTGGTTTGCTCTATTTAAAGCTAACTCCTCACCTGCTCTCATGTTAGCTTTCCGATGTGGGATTCTCCATCAATCCCCCCAAAATTAAAGCATTAGCAAAATAATCAACCTTTGCGTGCAACGGGATTCGAACCAAAGTCCTCTCAGTAACCCTGTCATGCCATCACCACTCAGACACAAGCTCCTTTGTGTCATAAGTCCAACACATTTAACTTTAAAGCTCACCTACTTGCTTCCAGATTTATTTAAAAGAAAAACCAAAATAAATTGCAAGAGCCAAGACTTGAACCTTGGACCCTTTGCTTCCTTGTCCCCTAAGTGGCGCTACTTTGCCACTACACCACATTCCTTTTTTGTGTCTTATTACACACATAATTCCTTACAACTCCTCTTTTCCAAGTCATCTATTCCTTAAGTCCAAAAATCCAAGAATTCTCCGGGTTTTTAACCAACACTTGGGCCTTCCATAGGCCCAATAACACACTCCAAACACGAATTACACATCCATATATCAAAATTTCAACATTACACCAAATATCACAAAAATCCCGGAATCCCAAAAATTAGCCCAAGACTTTTCCCCACACTATGAATCCTTCGCAGTTCACTAAAATACCACATTAACCCATTAATAATAACCTTCCATAACAGAATTCAACACATCAATAATTTTATTTCGAACTATCTCACACCCGCACCCAGGCCCAAGGCCCAATACTTCTAGGCCCAAATTTAGGGTGTTACATGACGATCCCGAAAGGGCAGAATTCTGGCTTGAAAATACTATTCAGGTATTCGATGAGCTTTATTGCACACCAGAAGAGTGTTTAAAATATGCTATCTCACGTTTGAGGGATTCGACATATCATTGGTGGAAAGCTTTAGTACCAGTGGTACCAAAAGAGTCACTGGGGATTTCTTTCAAGAGGAATTCAAAAAGAACTATATAAATTAGTGGTTTATTGATAAAAACGCAAAAAGTTATTAGAATTGAAGCAAGGCTGAATGATTGTTTCTGAATATGAGTGAGAGTTTGTTAAACTCAACAAGTATGCTCCGGAATGTCTTTCCACTAAGGCTATCATGTGTAAGAGGTTTAAAGATTGGTTGACTAAGAATACTAGATTGTTTGTGGGAATTTCAGAGCTGAAAGAATTTGTTGTGTTAGTCGAATTAGCTTGCAAAGTTGAAGAGTTGTGTAAGTAAAAGAGAAAAGCTGAGCTCAATGCTAGAGATTCGAGAAAAAGACCGATGAGTAAGTCCTTTTAGTTCTCATCTAAGAAGTCGAGAGATATGCACCTTAATTTGAATGTTTCAGCTAAGAATCCTAGCAGAGATCGTGGGAAGCAATATTCGGGTTCTAAGTCCCAAACTACATCCATAACGAGTGTTAGTAATGTGAGATCTGATAAGCCAGAATGCCAATATTATGGTAGGCGACATCCCGGTGAATGTTGGATGATTAACCGGGCTTGTTCTAAATGTGGCTCCCAAGACTATTTCATTAAGAATTGCCCTAAAATGGTCAAAAAAGATAACTTCCAGAATCTTAGACCGAGTAACACCATTGTTAGAGGGAGGCCAACGAGAAATAAAGAAATAGGGCCAGTAGCAAAGGTGTATCGAAGGACTCAGTTGCAAGATCAGAAGTTAGAGCACCTACGAGAACTTATGCCATTCGTGCTCGAAAAGATGCGTCATCCCTTGATGTGATCATGGGTGCATTTTTTCTCCATGATACTACTATTGTTGCATTGATTGATCCTAGATCAACTCATTCTTATATTTGCATGAAATTGGCATCTAGTAAAAATCTACCTATTGAATCTACTAAGTTTGTGATTAAAGTGTCAAACCCCTTAGGCAAATATGTGCTATTTGATAAAGTTTGTAAGAGTTATCCTTTGATGATTTGAGGTCACTATTTTTTGAATAACTTAATGTTGTTGCCATTTGATGAATTTGATGTTATTTTGGGTATGGATTGGTTGACATTGCATGATGCCAAGGTAAATTGTAGGAAAAAATTTATTAAATTGAAATGTGAAAATGGTGAGGTTTTCGGGTTGAAACAGATAAATCAAGTGAACTGCCAGTTGTGATTTCATCTATGACTAATCAGAGGTATGTTAGAAAGAGTTGTGAAACTTATCTTGCCTATGTGTTGAATACAAAGATGTCTAAATTGAAACTTGAGTCAGTGCTGGTAGTCTATGAATTTCAGGATGTGTTCCCAAAAGAGTTGCCAGGGTTACCATCGGTTAGAGAGGTGGAGTTTGCCATTGATTTGTTATAGGGGACTACACCGATATCGATTGCTTCATATAGAATGGCTCCAATTGAATTGAAAGAGTTAAAGGCTCAGTTACAAGAGTTGATAGATAAGGGATTTGCGAGATCGAGCTTTTCTCCCTAGGGTGCTCCCCTGTTATTTGTGAAGAAGAATGATGTATCTATGAGACTTTGTATCGATTATCGATAACTCAACAAGGTGACTATAAAGAATAAGTACCTTTTGCCGAGGATTGACGACTTGTTCGACCAGTTAAAAGGAGCAACAGTGTTTTTGAAGATAGATTTGAGATCCTGCAACTACCAGTTGAGAGTTAAAGCGTCGAATTTGCCAAAAATCGCGTTTAGAATGAGGTATGGACATTATGAGTTTCTTGTTATGCCTTTTGGACTTACTAACGCTCTTGCCGTTTTTATGGATTTAATGAATCAGATCTTCCAACCATATTTGGATAAGTTTGTAGTAGTGTTTATTGATGATATTTTGATTTATTCTCGGGATGAGTCTGAGCATGCGAAACATTTGAGCACTGTGTTGCAGATTTTGAGAGATAAGAAATTGTTTGCTAAGTTCGGTAAAAGTGAGTTTTGGCTCCGAGAAGTTAGATTTTTGGGACATATTGTCTCCATAGAAGGTATAAGGGTTGATCCGAGCAAAATTTCAGCAATTGTTGATTGGAAGCCGCCAAGAAATGTACTTGAAGTTAGAAGCTTTTTGGGCTTGGTCGGGTAGTACTAACGATTTTTCAAAGGATTTTCGATGATTGCTACACCTATGACAAAAAGATGTTAAGTTTGAATGGTTAGAGAAATGCCCAAAGAGTTTCGAGCAGTTGAAAGCTTTATTGACTGAGGCACTGATGTTAGTACAACCTGAGTCCAGAAAAAAATTTGTGATTTATAGTGATGTGTCTTTGAACTATCTTGGATGTGTATTGATGCAAGAAGGCAAGATGATAGCTTATGCCTCAAGACAATTGGAACCGCATGAGAAGAACTATCCGATGCATGATCTAGAGTTGGCTGCCATTATGTTTGCTTTGAAGATTTGGCATCATCATTTGTATGGTGAGAAATCCTATGTCTTTACCGATCATAAGAGTTTAAAGTATTTGATGACTCAAAAGGTATTGAACTTACGACAGTGAAGATGGCTCGAGTTGTTGAAAGACTATGAGTTGGTAATTGATTATCACTCGGGAAAGGCGAATGTAATCGCTGATGCCTTGAGTAGGAAATCCTTGTTTTCTTTGAGGGCTATGAACACTAGATTAACTTTGTCTTATTATCGTTCGATTCTAGCTGAGCTGAAAGTTAGACTAGTGTTTCTTTAGAAAAATTGTGAAGCTTAGAAGAATGATAATGATTTGTAAGCCAAAAGAGTTCAGTGAGAATCGACTAGTGATTCAGATTTTCAAATAGAGGCTGATGATTGTTTGATGTTTCGAGATAGAGTTTGTGTTACAGAAGATAATGAGCTTATTCAGAAAATTCTACGTAAGGCACATAGTGGTTATTTTTCAGTGCATCCGGGCAGTGTGAAAATGTATAATGATTTAAAGAAATTGTATTGGTGGCTAGGTATGAAACGAGATATATCTGAGTTTGTATCGAAGTGTTTGATTTGCCAACAAGTAAAGGCCAAACATCAAGTGCCATCGGGTTTGCTTCAGCCAGTGATGTTACCCGAGTGGAAATGGGATAAGATAACGATAGACTTCGTGATGGGTTTACCTTTGACTCCGAGAAAGAAAGATGCCATTTGGGTTGTTGTTGATCGATTGACGAAATCGGCTCATTTTATTCCGGTACCTAATGATTATTCACTTGACAAGTTAGCCGAACTGTATATTGCTGAGATTGTGAGATTGCACAGAATGACTATTTCTATTATTTCAGATAGAGATCCGAGATTTACTTCGAGATTTTGGAAAAAGTTGCAAGAAGCTTTGGGCACTAAATTGAATTTTAGTATAGCATTTCATCCACAAACTGATGGTCAATTGGAAAGAGTAATTCAGATTCTCGAAGATATGCTCTGATGTTGTGTTCTAGAGTTTGAAGGTAGTTAGGAAAAATATTTACCTTTGGTTGAGTTTGCTTACAACAACAGCTTTCAGTTAAGTATAAAGATGGCATCGTATGAGGCATTGTATGGCCGCAATGTTGAACTCCTTTTTATTGGACTGAGCTCAGTGAGAGACAGATTCACGGGGTTGATTTGATTAGAGAAACTGAAGAAAAAGTGAAAGTAATCCGTCATTGTTTTGAAAGTCACTTCAAATCGACAAAAGTTGTACGCGGATTTGAAAAGAAAAGAGATCGAATTTTAGATTGGTGATAAAGTATTTCAAAAAGTATCTCTGTGGAAGAAGATTTTGAGGTTTGGTTGTAAAGGCAAGTTAAGCCCGCGTTTTATTGGTCTGTATAATGTTATTGATAGAATAGGGTCAGTGGCATATCGGTTGGCTTTACCAAAAGGGTTGGGAAGGATTCACAATGTGTTTCATGTGTCGATGTTGCAACGATATCGTTACGATCCTTCGAATGTGATTTCTCCAACAAAGATTGAGATTCGACTGGATATGACATATGATGAAAATCTGATTAAGATTTTGACTCGGGAAGTTAAACAAATGAGAAATAAAAGTATATCCCTAGTAAAAGCGTTATGGCAAAGACATAGGGTAAAAGAGGCTACATGGGAACCCGAGGAAGCTATGAGAAAACAGTACCGAAACATCTTTTCTAGTAAGATTTTTGGGGACGAAAATCCTTAAAGGGGGAGAGTTGTAACAGCTCGATTTAGGGCCAAGTTAGAATAGTGGTTTCGGGACCACAAATCCGAAGTAGAAAAATTATTGTGATAAAGTTTTAAGGTTTATAGAATGATTAAATGCATCTGTGAAAATTTCGTTAAGAAATTTTATCGATAAAGTGTCCAATTTGGCAATTAGGACTATATTGCAAAAAGTGCAAAATATGTGTTCTAGAAGCTTTAGGTGCTTAATTAAAATGAATTTGTAAATTAGAGGTCATTATTTAGCAATTAGACCATTATATATCATGATGGGAAAAAAATAGACATGGAGGGGTAAAATTTCAAAGAAAGGCTAAAAGGGCATTTTGGTCATCTGGTTAATAAAAGAATAAAAAGGGAAAATAAAGAAAAAATTTGTCCATCTTCTTCAAGCCTTAGTCAAAACTTTGGAGGTTTACATAGATAGGGTTTCTTCAACTTTCAAGCTTGATAGTAAGTGCATCCTAGCCCCGTTTTTAATGCTCTTTACGTTTTTGAAGTCGTTATCACTCGATTTACCTATTTCTACCATTATTTTTAAGTAAGGTTCATGTTTAAAAATTTACACACGTGTGACATGCATGTATTTTGATGTTTAATGGTAGAAAATGAAAGTTTGGTGTTAGGTAAACGACATTTACTAGGTGATTTTTGGTAAAAATGTCAAAAAGGAACTTTTCGCAAAAGTTGTAAAATGTGTGTGGAAATATGTGAATAAATGAAAAATATGGGCTGCTATAAGTGTGTATAAGCTTGGGCTAGGCTTGGGTTTTGAGAGAAATGGACACTTTTCATTTTACGAGCCTAAGGACTAAAATGTAAATAAGTGAAAGTTAGGGGCAAAAATGTAATTTTTCCTTAATATGATTTATGGACTGAATCAAATAGTGTGATAATTAAATGAGTTAAATTTGTTATTATAGATCAAGAAAGACGAGTATTTGACCTAAATCGAGGAAAGAAAAAGGTTGTTGACTAAATTGCAATATTTGCTATTTTTGTATCGAGGTAAGTTTGTATGTAAATAATGCATCGTTAAATTATGTTGAAATACTTTATTGTTGCATGAATTATGTAATTAACCTATCGGATGTATTTGACTAAGTTTTGATAAGTGAGAAATCCTGGTTGAACCTTAGGAATAAAATAGGATACGAGTGACATGTCACTAGGAACCTATGTGTGATTATGTGATTATGTGATTTTGGGAGCTGGTCTTGTACGTCTACAAGTGGCTAGGTACTCCTACATATGTTACGGATACTTATCAGCCTGTGTGAGTAGCACTAAGTAGCTACGTCCTGACCGCCAGCTTGTGTGAGCAGACCTGTGACTAGCTCAAGAACGAGCATATATTTGAAATGTAATAAGAGGTAGCTTTGGTTACATATATGTGGCACGTATGTGCAAGCTTTCCGAGTATCTGTTAATATTCCGAGTGTCCAACGGGAATTACAAAGATGTGAAAATATACATTTGTGTGATGATATGGTCCAGGTCTGTACATGAAATTCATAAGTATGAATGCTATAAGTGATAAATTTTCGGTAAGGCTGTGGTTGAGTAAGTTATTGCGATGTGGATTTAATGATGTTTAATTTATACTTCGCTCCAAGAATTGCATGTTAATTTGCATGGTTAAGACGTTTATTATTTGCATATAAACTTACTAAGCTATATAGCTTACCCCTTTTTTCTTTCCATTGTTTTATAGTGTCACCAACCTAGCTTAGGGATCGGGAATCGTCGGAGTTCGCATCACATTATCAAGGCTTTTTTTGGGGTATTTGTGATTTTAGTATTTTGAAAGTATGGCATGTATAGGGACTTGGTTATTTTGTATATGTGTCATAGTGATTGGACTAATGTTGATTATAAGTTTAATCATGTGATGATGCCATTCATGGATGTGGTCAGTTACATGATTTGAGTTGTTGAGTGTGTGATTGTTTGAGTAGGATAGAAATGGCATGAGAATGATGTGTTGATGTCTTGGTTGTGGACATTATGGTTGCTTAAGTATGCTATGATTTGTACCTATGAATTGGTGTTTGTGTGTATGTATTTTCAGGGTGGCAAATGGCTTTGTAAATAGCCTACATATTGTCCACATGGGAAGACACCTGGGCATGTGTCTAGGCCGTGTGTGACACACAGTCTGCCCCATGGGCGTGTGAATAGCCCATGTGTCCCCTGCAACTTAATTTTGAGAAACAGAATGCTCAGTATGAAGCACACAGGCTAAGACACGGGCGTGTGTCTCAACTGTGTGGACGACACGGCCCTAGACACGGGCGTGTGCCAAGGTGAGTGAAGTCTGCACCTATTTTATGAAAAATTATGAAAATTAAATCGACTACACGGCCTAAGAACACGGGCGTGTGACTTGGCCATGTGACCTTCAAATGTTGATGACATCATAAACAGAGAGTTACACGGGGTAGGGAGACGGGCATGTGAGACCACACGGCCTGCCCACACGGGCGTGTCCCATAACCACACGGGCATGTGACCACTGGGTAGTGGAAATTTTCTAAGTGTTTTAAACATTTTCTAACATTCTCAATTTAGTCCCGAAGCGTTTCCAATGTATGTTTTGGGCGTCATAGGCCCGTATTGGGGATGATATGATCGAATGTGAATGGTTTTAATCTGGACACATATTTATGACCCGGAAATATATGTTTATTCGTGTGTTAAGCGTGGTAATGCCTCTTGCCTTGTTCTGACATTGAACACATGTAAAGGGTGTTACATGTATCGATGTTCCGACGATACCGATCAGACGCCTCATGTAACACCCTTAACCCATATCCGTCGTCGTACTAGGGCTAAAAATATTACCAGACAAATCAAAACTTAAACATGCATTACAACAAGATCGGAACTAAACTGAACACTTAGAAAATTTTTTGAAACTTAAACATTTTGCAAAGCTATTGAGGTCACACGCCCGTGTCGTCAGGCCGTGTGCCTCACACGGCCACTAGACATGCCCATGGGTCCAGGCCATGGCAAAACAGGGCATACATACTGACTTGTTCACATGGCCACGAGACACGCCCATGTGCAAGGTCGTGTGAAAATTAAGGGAGCTATTTACTTGTGCACACGGACGGTCACACGCCCATGTGACTAGCCCGTGTGTCACCTACGGCCATTAGACACACCCGTGTGTCTAGGCCGTGTCATTCCTATAGGGTATACTGACTTAATTCAAAGGGTACCCCAGGGGATACACGACCGTTTACTATGACCGTGTGTCACACACGGCTAAGACACAGGCCCATGTCTCTGCCCTTGTGGAAAAAATAGGCCATTCGAAAAGCCAACTTTGCCATCCTTTTATAGGCCATCCCTATAAGCCAAAAACCAAAACATATGTACCAATATTTCTCAGCCAAATCACAACCAAAATACCCACATTTCATGCTATAAAGACCTCATTCTAAGCCATGCTTAATGACCATGCTAATTCAAACCAAATTACAAGCCAAAACTTATGCATACCAAAATCAAACATGATCAATCCTTAGTTAGCCATATCACATGGCATAACTTATATACATCACAAAACATACTCAAACTCATCTACCTTATACATGCCATCATTCAACATCTATACATTCAAAATGTATGAAAAGAAATCTAGATAGTGTGGTGATGATCCTCGATGATTCCTGAACTTCCGGTAGCTATGATATCTATAAAACAAAATAAACATAAACAAAGTAACCTACTAAGAGCTTAGTAAGTCATAAACAATTAAATTGTCCAAAAACAAATTCATAGCTCAATTTAATCAAGTGATTCATGACAGAATTCAATTACTGGTTCATATTCCTCATATCATTCACTTGTTCACAGTTATCATTTAATCATGTGCCACATTTATTCTCATACCATTATACATATATCATAAGCTCACCATTGAACATATGCTATCTTTAAATCTCATACATGGAACATGTTTCATACATACTGGAATCGGATGCACCTTCATATACTCATTCTTTTTCTTAAAATGCCCGTTGAACCATTAAGAATCAATCAGGACATGCGAAATACTCAGAAAGATTATACAATGCCAGTCCCAGAAGTGGTCTTACATGTAATCAGATATCGATTCCACTATTTCAAACATGAAGATAAATACGATGCCAATGTCCTAGACATGGTCTTATATGTAAATCTCAGATCCATGCCAACGTCCTAGATGTGGTCTTACACGTAATCAGATATCGGATCCTATGTCATGACATATGTATCCTAACTATTCCTAAGGTTCAAACGGGGCTTTTCGGACATTGTTACGTACTCGAAACATTTTCGGATTTTACATATGCATCTTCCATAATAGTTCAACTTAACTCAAATATATATAAGCATGAATAAGTCAATTTAAACACATTTATTTCTATATAGACTTACCTCGTATGGATTCGGACGATTACAATCAGCTAATCAACTACTTTTGACTTTCCCCGATCTAATTCCATTCTCTTTGCTTCTTGATCAAAATAAACTCAAATTTAACTCTTTTATTCATCAAATTATTCAATTCAATCCAAAAACACCTAATTTTGGCATTTTACACTTTAGCCCCTAAAATTTCACACTTTTGACAATTTAGTCCCTAATTCACAAAATCATCAAAATTCAAAAATTTCCTTTGATGCAAGCTTACATGAATTTTTAATGTTTTCATTTAAGCCCATGTAACACTTTTATTTCACAATTTAACCCTCCCAAAATATTATTTTCACAAATTAGCCCAAATAACTCAATTTCATCAAAAATTCAAGACACAACATACTAATTTCACATCAAGCTTCCATAATTCATCAAGTAACATCACAAAAGTCAATTTATCAATAATGGCACATTTAATAATCTTCATCGAAAATAGAAATTGAGGCAAGGCCTCGATACTAGACTAAGCAACGATCACAGAAATGTAGAAATTATCGACAACAAATCAAAAATCATACCTTAATTGGCCAAGATTATAGCCGAATGCTCTTAACCTCATAAACCCTATTTTCTTCTCCCAAATTCGGCAAACAAGGATGATATGACCACCCAAAAATTTTTTTGTTTTATTAAACTATAGTTTAATTATCAAATACCAATTTTAACCTTAACAATTTCATTTAAAATCCACTATCCTATGTTTATCTTTGTCATTTAATGCATTTAATGGTCAAATAACCACATAAGGACCACTCAATTATAAAAACACATCAATTCGGCCCTTCATTAAATAGAAAGCAACTGTTGCACTTTTTTCGGTTTTGTCCTTTTTGCAAATTAAGCACACAAACGGACAAATTAATTCACAAAAATTTCACATATGCTAATTCACATAAAATAAACACAGAAAATAATATTAATTTTTTTCAAACTCGGATATGTGGTCCAAAAACCACTATTCCGACTAGGGTCTAAACAGAGCTGTTACAACTCACATATTATTTCTCCGACCGAAGTAGAGATTCATTCAGGTTTGTCGTACAATGAAGAACCAATATGAATTCTAGCTAAAAAGATCAAAGAATTGAGAAATAAAAGAATAGCGTTAGTGAAAGTCTTATGGCATCAACACGGGGCTGAAAAAGTTACGTGCGAGGCTGAAGATGCTATGACAAAGCAATACCCTAGCCTATTCAATAGTAAAAATTTTTAGGACAAAAATTCCTAAGGGGGGAGAGTTGTAACAGACCGTTTTTGGCTAAATTAGAAAAGTGGTTTTGGAACCACAAATCCGAGGTCCAAAAATTATTTTAATATTATTTTATGTGTTTACAGCAGGATAGCATGTATGTGTGAAAGTTTCGTGATTTAATATTATCGTTTGGATGTCTAATTTGATAAAAGGACTAAATCGCATAAGATGCAAAATTGATGTTCTCATAGATTAAAGTGCTTATTGGCTATGAATTACTAAATTTGAAGTCCTTATGATGATATTAGACCATTGGTAGTGTGGATGGACATAAATGCGCTTATATTAAGTGATTTATAATGTTTTTATTAAGCATAAAATGGTAATTATGAATATAAGTTGATTAAATAAAACAAAACAACATTTTAGTTGTTATTATCTTTGTTCTTGCTAAATTTGAAGAAGAAAAAGAATCTGGTTTTGGCTTTAGGATTCGGCACTTTGAGTTCTAAATTAAGGTATGATTTTGACTCAGTTTTTTATGATTTCTACTTTTTGTGATCGTTGCAACTAGTACTAGCTAGCCTAGTGACTATTTTGCAAAATTGTTAAATGTTTTGAAATATTACACTGATGAATTCATGAGCTTTTGAATGTTTGATGATGAAAAATGAGTATTTGCTGATAAATTATTTTTCAGACTCGGATATGTGGTCCCGAAATCACTATTCTGACTAGAGTCTAAACCGGGCTGTTACAACTCTCCCCCCTTAGGGATTTTTGTCCCCTAAAATCTTACCGTTAAACAGATTTGGATATTGTTGTCTCATTGCATCTTCGGGCTCCCACGTAGCCTCTTCTTACCCATGACGATGCCATAATACTTTTACTAACGAAATTTTCTTGTTTCGTAATGCTTTCACTTCACGAGCTAAAATACGAATCAGTTCTTCTTCATAAGTCATATTGGGTTGTACTTCTATCTCAGATCGATTAATCACATGAGAAGGAACGGATCTGTATCGTCGAAGCATTGATACGTGGAATACATTATGGATCTTTTCTAGCTCAGGTGGTAGAAGTAATCTATAAGCAACCGGTACACCTCACTCAATGATTTCATACAGTCCGATGAACCTTAGACTCAATTTGCCCTTTTTACTGAATTGAAGCACTTTCTTCCATGGAAAAACTTTTAAAAACACTTTGTCACCAATCTCAAATGTGATATCTTTACGTTCAAATCCGCATATGATTTCTGTCGATCAGAAGCTACTTTCAAACTATCACAGACTGCTCTGTTTCTTTTATCAAATCAAACCCGAATATCTTATTTTCATTAAGCTCAGACCAGAAAAAATAAAGTTTAGCACTTTCGACCATATAAGGCTTCGTACGGTGCCATTTTAATGTTTGATTGAAAACTATTATTATAAGCAAATTTAATCAATGGCAAATATTGTTCCCACGTACCTTCAAATTCAAGAATGCAACATCTCAACATATCCTCAAGTACCTAAATGATTCGCTCGGATTGACCATCCATTTGGGGGTGAAAAGCAATACTAAAATGTAATTTCGTACCTAAAGCCTCTTGCAATTTCTTCCAAAATTGTGAAGTGAATCTCGGATCTCGATCCAACGCAATAGGTAATGGCACCCCGTGCAACCTAACAATATCGGAAATATAAAGCTTTGCCAACTTTTCAAGCGAGTAATCGGATCGTATCGGAATGAAATGAGCCAATTTCGTCAATCTATCCACTACAACCGAAATCGAATCTTTCTTTTGTGGAGACAAGGGCAAACCAGAAACAAAATCCATTGTCACTCGATCCCATTTCCACTCGGGTATCATAATCAGTTGTAATAAACCGGATCGCACCTAATGTTTTGCCTTGACTTGTTGACATATTAAACATTTCAAAACAAAGTCAGAGATGTGTCTTTTCATTCCCGGCCACTAGTATAGTTGTTTCAAGTCATTATACATTTTTGTGCTTCTCGGATGTACATAGAATTTACTACTGTGAGCTTCAGCTAAAATTATCTTAATTATCTCTGAATTTCTTGGACTATAAATCAGATCTTGAAATCTCAAACAATCATTAACATCAACACAGAATTCAGAATCAAAATCGGAGTTACACTAAGCTCGCTTGGCTAACAATTTATTACCTACTTCCTAAGCATAAAAAATCTGTTGCAAAAACAAAGGTCTCGCCTTTAACTCAGCTAATACCGAACCATCGCCAGACAGATCTAAACTAGCATTCATAGCACGCAATGCAAATGATGATTTTCGACTCAAGGCATCAGCTACAACATTTGCTTTAGCTAGATGATAACTAATGAAAAGCTCATAGTCTTTCAACAGTTCCAAATATCTTCACTATCGCAGATTTAAATCTTTTTGAGTCATTAGATCTTTCAGACTTTTATGATCAGAAAACACCTAGCATTTCTCACCGAACAAATAGTGACACCAGATCTTCAAAGCAAAAACAATAGCAGCTAACTCAAGATCGTCGTCGGATAATTCTTCTCGTGCAGCTTTAACTGCCTAGAGGCATATGCTATAACTTTTCCTTCTTGCATTAATACACAACCAAGGCCGTTTAATGAAGCATCACTGTATATCACATATTTTTTACCCGATTCAGGCTGTACGAGTACTGGAGCTTCAGTTAACATAGCTTTCAACTGATCAAAATTGTTTTGACAATTATCGAACCATTCAAACTTCACATCTTTTTATAACAGTCTCGTTAACGGAGTTACAATCATGGAAAAATCTGTCACAAATCGACGATAATACCCAGTGATTCCCAAAAAATTGCGAACCTCAGAAACATTTCTCGGAGGCTTCCAATCTAGAATAGTCAAAATTTTACTCAGATCTACCCAAATACCAAATGCTGAAACAATATGACCCAGAAAGCTAACTTCGCGTAACCAGAATTCACATTTACTGAATTTTGCATACAGTTGCTTATCACGTAGAGTCTGAAGTACAATTCTTAAATGCTCAACATGCTCACTTTCATTCCGTGAATAAATCAAAATGTCATCAATGAATACAACAACAAATTGATCTAAATACTGTTTGAAAATTCTGTTCATCAAATCCACAAACACAGTACAAGCATTCGTTAATTCAAAAGGATAACTAAAAATTCATAGTGCCCGTACCTCGTTCGGAAAGCCATTTTCATAATATCTGCATCTTTTACTCTCAACTGATAATAACCCAATCTCAGATCTATTTTTGAAAACACAGTAGCACTTTCCAACTGATCGAACAAATCATTGATTCTAGGCAGAAGATATTTATTCTTTATAGTCACCTTGTTCAACTGACGGTAATCAATACACATTCTCATCGTGCTGTCTTTTTTTATTAAATAGAACCGGAGCACTTAAATGTGAGAAGCTCGGTCTAGAGAATCCCCTATCTGTCAATTCTTGCTACTGAGACTTTAATTCTTTAAATTCGGCAGGAGCCATTCTATACTGAGCTATTAAAATCAGAGTAGTTCCTGACACTAACTCAACGCCAAATTAAACTTCTCTGATCAGAGGTAATCCCGGAAGCTCTTCAGGAAACACATCAGGAAACTCACAAACTACAGGTACTAATTCAACCTTCTTTTCAGAAACTTTCGAGTTGATCACTTAAGCTAAATAAGCTTCACAGCCCTTATTCACAAATTTCAGTGCTTTCATTACAGATATCACAGTTGGTAACCCATTCAAACCATTGGATTCAATTCGGATTATCTTATTATCCTCGCATCTCAAATCAATAGTTTTTTGTTTGCAATTCACAACAGCATCATGCAAAGTCAACCAGTCCATACCCAGAATTATATCAAATTCATCAAAAGGCAACAACATTAGATCAGCTAGAAAATAGATATCATGAATCATTAATGGACAGTTCTTGCAAACTTTATCAACTAGGACACTTTTGCCTAAGAGGTTCGATACTCTAATTACGAATTCAATAGACTCTATAGGAAAGTCCTACTGTGCATTAAATTCATGCATATATACGAATGAGTAGACCCTGGATCTATTAATCCAATCACAGAAGTATTGTATAAGTGAAAGTACCCCTTATTACATCTAGAGACTAAGCTTCCTCTCGAGCTCGGATAGCATAGGCCCTGGCTAGTGCTCTAGCCTCAGATCAAATAACAGTATCTTTTGTAACTCTCTGACTACCACTCACATTTCCCAGATTTCTGGGAGGTCTACCTCTAGCTGAAGTATTACTCGATTTTAGATTTTATGCAATCTTTGGTTCTATAGGCTCAGAACAATCTCGAACAAAATGATCCATTGATCCACATCTAAAGCAAGCTCGATCATTCAGTCTACAACTCCCCGGATGTCTTTTACCACAATGTTTACATTCAGGTCATCCAGATTGAACATTCACAACACTAGCAATAGATATAACACCCTAAACCCGGCCGAAGTTAGGCCCAAATCTAGCGTGTCACATTGAAGTGTCTGTCGAAAACCATGTCTTCATTGAAAACTCTTCTTACTATTTAAAACTTGTGTAAAGTCTTAGTTTATGTTCGTTTAAATCCAAACATGGTTCGTTGAAAAGTTAATCACTTTTAAAAATGTTGTTAATTTCGTTGAAAATCTCTTTTAGTTGTGAATGCTAATTTAAAGTAAAGAAGTTTAAAACGTATGTTTTTGAAAACACAAATTGGTTTGAAAACACGTTTTATCCTAATCTAGCAATTCAAAAGAAATAAATCAAACCAAATTATAAGTTAAAATCCTCAAATGGCTTATTACAAGAATTTAAAACCCAAATATAATATTTAAAATAAACAAAGTCTCAAAGCAGAGTATTAGCATTCGTGTGGCCACCTCCGAGTCCCTTGCGGCTCCAAACTGTCGAATGCTGGGGATTACCTGCACAATTAAAAACAGGGTGAGTTTATGAAAACTTAGTGTGTAATCCCCTTACTAGAGTAACAGTCAGTATACAGAAACAGAGACAGAAACAGTCTAGGCCAGAGCCCTTTCGACGATAACAGTACAGTCCAGTTTGGAGCATACGTGGGCCCAAGCCCACTACAATATCATTTGGGTCACAGCCCATAACAGAATCAATTGGGCCTGGCCCAAATCAATAACAGAACAAATGCACCTAAGCCCAATACAGTGACAGACCTCATAATAGATATGCAACAGTGTGGGTATGCATCCCAACCTAATCCAACTAGCACACCACCCGTACCAACTAGCACACCTTGTGGGGATTAAATCGACCCACCCAGCCAACACACCAATAACGCAATAAGGCTGCTAATAACAGAAAACGTGGCGAAGCCACTAGAATCAGAATACGTGACAAAGCCACTAGCACAGAACTTCCTTCCAATCAAGCCTAACCCCATGCAGAATGTCGTGTATGTCATGCTCAATCATCACACATGTATGCATAATGGCCATGCTCAATAACAGTCATTTAACCATATATTAAAAACATATCTATCATGCAACCACGGTCACATCAGTTGAAACACTGTCATACGATCACAGACAAATCAGTCGAGTTCATAGTCCAAGTTAGTCACTTGCCCACAAGGGAAAAATAGTCATTTTACACTCTAGGGTCAAAATAGTCACTTTACCCTATAGAGGTATTTCGATAATTCTACCCTACAGGGGTATTTCGGTAATTCTACCTTACAGGGGTATTTCGATAATTTTAAAAACCAGGGGTATTTCAATAATTTTACAAACCAGTGGTATTTCAGTAATTTTAAAAACCAGGGGTATTTTAGCAATTTTACAAACCAAGGCTATTTCTGGCTTTTTGGCATTTAACCGATCTACAATCATAGCAATGGAAACAACGCATACTTTCAACTTTTAACTGATTATCGAATACTGCAAACAAATACACACCTGATTTCGAGATCACATGAATAATCCAAGAATACTGCAACACTACATTCAAATCAAAACCTCCAATTAACCGTAGACAAAAGATTAACAACCCCTTAAACACTTATTACGAAAAAAATACCAACTATATACCTACTGAGTAACAAAAGAAAGTGGGTTGTGATTGCTTTCAAACCACTGGTGCTTCTCCACTTTACTGAAAGACCCTAGAACCCAGCGCACCTTACAACCGAGGAAGAAAAAAGAAACGTAGTCAAAAGACATCAGAAGAAAATATTTGGTTTTTCCCCACCCAGAGAACCGTTGGAACACAAATCAAAATGATCGAGAATAAAAGAAAAACATAATATTACCTTTCGATTTGTCAACTCCCTAAGAAGAATCAACCCACGAAACGAATATCACGGCACAGAAACAATTTAGGGAAAAACCATTAGGAAATTATGAAAAGAAAAGGGCAATCGGCTAGGAGAGAAATCAAACAAAAAGAAATGCTGAGGAACAGAAAAGAACCTCTTTTTGGCCAAGATAAAGGAGAGTGAAATAAAAGGGACGAAGTGAAAAAGTAAAGAAAGTAAGATGAGTGAATTCAACTTATGAGAGAAAACAAATGAAGAGAAACAGAAAAGGGAAGGAGATGCTAGATTCGGTCCAAGAAAGAAAAGCAAATAAGATGAAACAAAAAGGGCAGTCGACAAAAGAAGAGAGGGTTATTTGACAACAACAAAAGAATGGCACGAAACGTCAGTTTTCGTATTGAGTTCCCAACAAAGAGAGAAAATAGAAGAAACCAAAACCCGAAATGACCAAAAATAATAATAAAAGAGAATTCGGCACCTCCCAACTCTAAAAATGCCTAAAATGCACAAACTACATTCCCTTAGCTGAATTTGCACATGAAAGACACCAAATTCGGCTACAACTCTCCCCGAATTTCAAATCCCATGATTTACTCCATGTTTTGCTCCATACTCCCCTCCTCAACAACATCACCAAATCCCCTGATTCACTTCTCTTTTTACCAAGTCTACAACCACCTTGATAGAGTTTTGTTCCACCAAAAACTCTAGCCAGCCAAGCAGCAAAATAAATCACCCATTTTGCTTGCCATGGGTTTTGAACTCTAGCTCCCTCACAATGCCAGTCACGCCACTTGCCACCAAGCCACAAGGCTTTTTGTGACTTAAAACAAACACAAATATTTATAAGCCTACCTACCAACATCCAGGTTCTTATTCACCAAAAACCAAAATTCTACACACGCCATGACTTGAACCTTAGAGCATAAAAGTACTCCACACACCTTCTTGCCACTAGACCACATGCTTCATTATGTCACATTTTATCCTCGAATATTAATAAGGCCTTCAAACTAACACCAAGTTAACCTAAAGAGAAAAACTAAAATTTTTACTAGGGCCCTGGTTTGAACCAATGACTTCTCCAACACTCCCAACTCTTCCTAAATCACCTAGCTACTAAACTAAACATGCAATTTGTGATACTCACTTGCACATCTAAAATATCTAATAGTAGTCTCCTATCCGTTTCTAAGCTTAAGGCCCAATACTTTTCGGTCCAAAATCCAGGGCATTACAGCAGAAGCAGTAGGAGCTCTGAAACTCGATTGCGACCTAGCTCTATCTCTACTCGAATATCCCACATTTGCCTTTGAGCGATTGGAATCATCTCAGAATTTCTTTGATGCAGACTAAAATTATTTACTTATAGACCTCTTTCTTATTTCACTAGCTTCAGAATCAGCTTTACTTTTCTCTTTCCCAAGTTCTTAGCTTTAAATGCCCGATCAATGAGCACAACGAACTCTTTAATATCAAGGATGCTAACTAACAAACGAATGTCTTCATTTAAGCCATCAACGAACCTTAGACACAATATCTCTTCAGTCGATACACATTCACTTGCATAGTGGCTCAAACGAATAAACTCTCACTCAATTCTGTAACAGACATACGACCCTATTTAATTTTCAAGAACTCTTTCTGCTTCTGATCAATAAATCTCTAACTGACGTATTTCTTGTAGAACTCAAATTAAAAGAAATCCCAGGTTATTCGTTCTTTCGGAATAACAAAGTTCAGAGTTTTCCATCAGTGATAAGCTATATCTCTGAGCAAAGAAACTGCATATTTCACACATTCTTCAGGGGTACAGGACATTTTATCAAAAACCTGAATAGTGTTTTTGACCAAAACTCAGCCCTTTCAGCATCATCATCACTCGTAACCCTAAACTCTTCGGCTCCATACTTTCAGATTATATCCATATGAGGCTTATTCAACAGAATCAAATTCATTACCGGTGGTACAATAGATAATTGAGAGGGATTAAGTGGGGGCGGAGGTTGTTCAGCAACCAAATTAGTACGAACAAATTCTGTAAGCCATTCACTCGTCATCTAGAAGAAGGCTTGTTTTACCTCTCCCTCCTAGCTACTCGATACATTCTAGGAATCAGAAGGCACTGCCCCTTGTGCAGGAGTGATAAACGCTAAATTATACATATTTTTACCTCATGTTTAGCCTATGTTTTGGATGAATTGTTATCAATTTAGTGAGAATTGGTGCTCTTAATCTTTCCTTTTCATGTCTTACACTCAGGAGAGCATAGTGAAGAGAAAAGAATAGAAAATAGACCAAAAACCAGAGAAAATGGGCCAAAATGTGAAAACGCACGGCCCAAGAAGTCACCACACGGTCGTGGCACACGGCCGTGTCACACGAAGTCCACACGGTCCAGCCCCGATAAGCATATCCAGGCCACACGGCTGTGCCCCAATCGATAGAATCTCACACGGCCTCTTGTCGAAGTACACGGGCGTGGCACACGAGCGTGTTCTATGCATGAGGAAGAGAAATTTCACTCGGATTTGGATACTTAGGGGCTAAGAAACCCATTCTAAACTCTATAAAAAGACCCTAGGAGGCAACTTCTAGGGTGTGCTTATTTCCTGCTAAGGGAATACTCTTTTCTCTCAGGAAAGAGTGCCATATTTCTGCCAACACAAAGAGTGAAAGCAAGGGATTACTCCAAGGGAAGCCGATTGATTCATCCCAGAAGCCAGAATTCTACATCAAGACAGAGGATCTCTCTAAATCTCTTCAGGGGTTTTCGGGTTCTTTATGTTTTGTTATCTTAATTATTTTGAGATGTTTCCTTTCTTTATTATGAACTAAACCCCTCAAATACTTGAGGGGGATGAAACCTGAGACGAATCTTGTTATTATTTATTCTTGAGTTATATGATAAATACTTGAGTTGTTCTTAATTATGTGTGCTTAATTCTTATGTTAATAAGCCTAGGTATTAATTCAATAAACGAATGTGCTTAAAGCAGAGGAGCAAAAGTCCCTGTGATAAGAGTAGATCTACCATAATTAAGTGGAGTTGCATGCAACCCTAGACATAGGGTGACATAAATCTGCCGGATTAGGGTCAAACCTAATATGGGGAACCATAGATCGAATTAATGCAACCTAGTGTGTTAATTAATAAAGGAACATTAGTTAACAACTTAGGCCTAGTTGCTCTTCGCCTCGACGGAGGGTTTAGGATAAATTAGGGATCTCTACGGATCAAGTCAAGTGAATAAATCGTCTAGCTCAAGAACCAATAACAAGTGAAGTCTAGGTGGATTCTCCCTTAAGTATTTCTTATATCAATCAGCTTTTCCCTAAAGTTTTCCCCAATTTACTTTTTGTGCACTTTTAGTTAGTTTTAGAATTAGTTTCAACCAAACCTCTTTTATTTTTAGGATAGATAGTAGAAAGGAAATAAGTATTAGTACTTTTAGTTCCCTTGGGTACCAAACCTCTTTTATTTTTAGGATAGATAGTAGAAAGGAAATAAGTATTAGTACTTTTAGTTCCCTTGGGTACGATAACTCTGTCTTGCCACTAAACTATACTACTGTTCGATAGGTGCGCTTGCCTTTAACATCATGATATGAGTTAGTTTTGGTGTGATCAGTTTTATTAATTTTATTACTTAATATCGCGAGTTGTTATCAAGGAGCTATTGCATTACTTTCTACATCATGGGCTACCGCTCGTTCGGGATCCATTACTATATGAAAAACACATTTCAAATGTCAGGATTCATCACACTATCACTTTTCAAATATATGGCATGTATAGCTAGACTCACTTACACTATGACAGTCCTAGAATAGACTAAACCATAGCTCTAATACCAACCAAATGTAACACCCTTAACCCATATCTGTCACCGGACTAGGGCTAAAGACATTACCCGACAAATCAGAACTTTCATAGAAAATTTTCAATCATCAACATCATATCAATCACAAGCATCATCAATAATCCACTATTTAAAAGTCTTCGAGACGTTAAACATGCACTAGAAGAATATCAAAACTAAACCGAACACTTAGAAAATTTTTCAAAACTTAAACATTTTTTAAAGCGGTTGAGGTCACACGCCCGTGTGGTCAGGCCGTTCGCCTCCCACAGCCACTAGACATGCCCATGGGTCTAGGCCATGGCAAAATAGGGCATACATACTAGCTTCTTCACACGGCCACGAGACACGCCTGTATGGTCAGCTGTGTGAAAATTAAGGGAGCTATTGACTTGTGCACACGGCCAGTCACACGCCCATATGACTAGCCCGTGTGTCACCCACGGCCACTAGACACGCCTATGTGTCTAGGCCATGTCATTCCTGTAAGGTATACTGACTTAATTCAAAGGGTACCCCAGGGGACACACGGCCGTATACTATGACCGCGTGTCGCACACGGCTGAGACACACGCCCATGTGGACAAAAATAGGCCATTCGAAAAGCCAACTTTGCCACCTTTTTATGGGTCATCCCTACAAGCCAAAAACCAAAACATAGCTACCAATATTTCTCAGCCAAATCACAACCAAAATACCCACATTTCATGCCATAAAGACCTCATTCTAAGCCATGCTTCATGACCATGCTAATTCAAACCAAATTACAAGCCAAAACTTATGCATACCAAAATCAAACATGATCAATCCTTAGTTAGCCATATCACATGGCATAACTTATATATATCACAAAACATATTCAAACTCATCTCGCTTATACATGCCATAATTCAACATCTATACATTGAAAATATACCAAAAGAAATCTAGATAGTGTGGTAATGATCCTCGATGATTCTTAAACTTCCGGTAGCTACGATATCTATAAAACAAAACAAACATAAACAAAGTAACCTACTAAGAGCTTAGTAAGTCATAAACAAATAAATTGTCTAAAAACACATTCATAGCTCAATTTACTCAAGTGATTCATGAAAGAATTCAATTAGAGGTTCATCTTCCTCATATAATTCACTTGTTCACAATTATCATTTAATCATGTGCCACATTTATTCTCATGCCATTATATATATATATCATAAGCTCACCGTTGAACATATGCTATCTTTCAATCTCATACATAAAACATGTTTCATACGTACCAAAATCGGATGCACCTTTGTATACTCATTCTTTTTCTCAGAATGCCCGTTGAACCATTTGAAATCAATAAGGACACACAGAATACTTAGAAAGATCGTATAATGCCAGTCCCAGACGTGGTCTTACATGTAATCAGATATCGATGCCACTGTTTTAGACAGGGTCTTATACGAAGATAAATACAATGCCAATATCCCAAACATGGTCTTATATGTAAATCTCAGATCCATGCCTAAGTCCCAAACGTGGTCTTACACGTAATAAGATATCGGATCCTATGTCATGACATATGTATCCTAACTATTCCTAAGGTTCAAATGGGGCTTTTCAGACGTTATTACATACTCGAAACATTGTTAGAGTTTACATATGCATCTTCCATAATATTTCACCTTAACTCAATTATATATAAGCATGAATAAGTCAATTTAAACAAATTCATTTGTATATAGACTTACCTCATACAGATTCGGACGATTACGATCAGCTAATCAACTACTTTTGACTTTCCACGATCTAATTATGTTATCTTTGCTTCTTGATCTAAATAAATTCAAATTTAACTCTTTTATTCACCAAATTATTCAATTCAATCCAAAAGCACCTAATTTCAGCATTTTACACTTTAGCCCCTAAATTTCACACTTTTGACAATTTAGTCCATAATTCACAAAATCATCAAAATTCAAAAATTTCATTTTATACAAGCTTAGCTGAATTTTTAAGGCTTTCATTTAAGCCCATATAACACTTTTATTTCACAATTTATCCCTCCCAAAATATTATTTTCACAAATTATCCCAAATAACTCCATTTCATCAAAAATTCAAGACAAAACATATTAATTTCACATCAAGCTTCCATAATTCATCAATTAACATCACAAAACTCAATTTATCAATAATGGCACATTCAATAATCTTCATCGAAAATAGAAATTGAGGCATGGGCTCGATACTAGACTAAGCAACAATCACAGAAACGTAGAAATTATCGAAAACAAATCAAAAAGCATACCTTAATTGGCCAAGATTATAGCCGAATGCTTTTAACCTCATAAACCCTATTTTCTTCTCCAAAATTCGGTAAACAAGGATGATAATGGCCACCCAAAATTTTTTTTTGTTTTATTAAACTATAGTTTAATTATCAAATACCAATTTTAACCTGAACAATTTGTTTTCAAATCCACTATCCTATGTCTATCTTTGTCATTTAATGCATTTAATGGTCAAATAACCACACAAAGACCTCTCAATTATAAAGACACATCAATTCAGCCTTTAAATAAATAGAAAGCCACTTTTGCATTTTCTGTGATTTAGTCCTTTTTGCAAATTAAGCACACAAACGGAAAAATTAATTCACAGAAATTTCACATATTCTAATTCACATAAAATAAACACAGAAATTAATATTAAATTATTTTTCAGACTCAAATATGTTGTTCCAAAACCACTATTTTGACTAGGGTCTAAACTGAGCTATTACACCTCACATATTATTTCTCCGACTGAAGTAGAGATTCAGTCAGATTTGTCGTACAATGAAGAACCAATATGAATTCTAGCTAAAGAGATCAAAAGAATTGAGAAATAAAAGAATAGCGTTAGTGAAAGTCTTATGGCATCAACACGGGGTTGAAGAAGCTACGTAGGAGGCCGAAGATGCTATGAGAAAGCAATACCCTAGCCTATTCAGTGGTAAAATTTTCGAGGATGAAAATTCCTAAGGGGGAGAGTTATAATAGACCGTTTTTGGCTAAATAAAAAATAGTTTCAGAACCACAAATTCCAGGTCATAAAACTATTTTAATATTATTTTATGTATTTACAGCATGATAGCATGTATGTGTGAAAGTTTCGTGATTTAATTTTATCGTTTGGATGTCTAATTTGATAAGAGGACTAAATCGCATAAGATGCAAAATTGATGTTCTCGTAGTTTAAATGCTTATGGGCTATGAATCATTAAATTTGGAGTCCTTATGATGATATGAGACCATTGGTAGTGTGGATGGACATAAATACACTTATATTAAGTGATTTATAATGTTTTTATTAAGGATAAAATGGTAATTATGAATATAAGTTTATTGAATAAACAAAACAACATTTTAGTTGTTATCATCTTTGTTCTTGCCGAATTTGAAGAAGAAAAAGAATCCATTTTTGGCCTTTAGGATTCGGCACTTTGAGTTCTAAATTAAGGTATGATTTTGACTCAGTTTTTGATGATTTCCACTTTTTTGTGATGTTGTAACTAGTACTAGTTAGCCCAGGGACTATTTTGCAAAACAGTTAAATGTTTTGAAATATTAAATTGATGAATTCATGAGCTTTTGAATATTTGATGATGAAAAATGAGTATTTGTTAATAGATTTACTAGTTTTGTAAAGTAATTATAGGTAAAAATGCAAAATAGGGATTAATTTGTGAAAAGTAATAAATGTGTCGTTAAATGTGTGAAAATGTTATAAATATGGGCTATTAGGGGAATTATAGTAATTTGGCTATCATGGGTATTAAAGAAATTGCATGAATTTGTGTTTTTATGAATTATGGACTAAATTGTAAACATGTGAAAGTATAGGGGAAAATGTGTAAAATAGTCATAATGTGTGTTTTGGACTAAATTGAATGAATAGATAATTAAATAAAATGATTTTGATTACATATAGATCAAGAAAGTAAGAATACAGAATTAGATCGGGAGAAAAGCAAGGTTATCGAGTAGTTGACTCGTTTCGTCGTTTTCATATCCGAGGTAAGTTTGTATGTTAATAAATGTTGTTAAATTGTGTTATAATTTCATTATGAATGTTGAATTGAATTATAACGCTAGTTGGATATGAGTACGAACATAATTGACAGAGTACGATAGCCAAAAGTCCCGTACGAACCTTAGTAATAGTTTAGGATACAAATGTCATGACATTAGGGTTACCGAGATAACATGTAAGACCATATCTGGGATATGGCATCGGTATGAGATTTTGTGTAAGACCATATTTGGGATATGGAATCGATATTATATTTCGTGTAAAACCATAGGTGGGCTATGGCATCGATATGAGATTACATGTAAGACCATATTTGGGATATGGCGTTGATACTATGATATGTGATTCCTGATGTATTTGATCGTATTCCGAATGGTTCAACGGGCATAGTCAAGACGAGAATGAAAGTACAATTGAAATAAGTGATACAGGTATGTACAAAACCTATGTGAACATCGAGTGAAGGTAACATAATGAATTCATATTGAATCATGTATATGACATGAGAAAGGTATGTGTATAGATGGGTGTTATGCTATAATATGTCTATTTGGATGATTTGTATTCATTTGATAAGTTCATTTCTTTATCATACGAGCTTACTAAGCTACAAAGCTTACTTCTTTTTATTTCCTATGTTTTATAGTGTTTCGAAGCTAGCTCGAATTTGGGGATTGTCAAGGACATCATCACACTATTGGACATCTAATTTGGTACTTTTGAAGTTGTGTATATATGGTATATGGCATGTATAGGCTTAAGTCATTTTGATAAGTGTTTCGGTAATGTGTTTGGCCTTACGTAATGGCTTGATAATGATGCAAAGTTTGATGTATATATTGCCTTGTGAAATGGTATGTTTTGGTATGGTCGTGGATATGGTATTATGATTGATCAAATGGTTAATTGGTAGATGTTGAGTAATTGCTTGAAATATGTTTAGTTTTGGTTTGATATTTGGTTGCCAATTTGATTAGTAAAATATGAGGATTTAGTATATGTTATAAATGTGAATTATGGCTAATGAATCATGATGATTTTGTATGTGATTTAGTCAAGTGAATGATTATGATATGAACTTTGAAATGGTTGTGTTGAAATGGTTTATAATGTGATGAATTGAGGTTGATTTGGCTGCTCATTTGTGTATGAAAAAGGTACCATTTGCCCTTGTATAGGTATGCTTGACTTGGGTGGCAAAATGGCCTTGTAAATGGCCTAATTTTTGTCTACACAGGCAAAGACAGGGGCATGTGTCTTAGTCATGTGTGACACACAGTCACAGTACACGGCCGTGTGTCCCCTGGTGTTGACATTAAATGCAAGTCAATATGTACCAGACGGCCTCACACACAGGCGTGTGACTGGATGTGTGGCACAAGTCAGTATACCCTACATGTTTGACGCAGCTTAGCACACGGCCTAGCACACGGGGTTGTGTGGCCATTTCGAATAGGCATATGGGCTAGACACACGGGTGTGTGGTTGGCCATATGACCTAAGTCAGAGAGTTACACAGGGTAGGACATGGCCATGTGCTCCCATTTTGAATGTCCACACGGCCTGTTCACACGAGCGTGTGTCCTCTGTTTTCATAAAAAAATTTTAAGTTTCTGAAAATTGTTCTAAGTTATTGTTTTAGTCTCGAACCACTTCTAAAGCATGTTTAGGGTCTCGTAGGCCCTTGTAAGGGAAAATGTGAATGTATGTGAATATGATATGCCTATGTATGATATTGTATGACAAATGAAAGTATGTTTGAGTTATAAGTTTAGAAATGCTTCGTAACCCTGTTCTGGTGACGGATATAGGTTAGGGGTGTTACATGAACTATACCATGTCAATATAAACTTACCATTTGGACCATTACTCACATGCATCAAAATCACATAAGCGACACAAACCAACCATTTCCAAATGGTACCAAACAACCAACATATATATATATACATACCAAAAGCAACACTTAGTATTCAACTCAAATTTAAACATAAGTCCACCTATACATGCCATTATAACCTTGACCAAAACATCAAAAACTACTAATATGTTCGATAGATAATGTGATAGATCTCCGACAAGCTTCCAGGCCGATCGATCTTCTGATAATCTATAAACATAGGGAAGAAAACTACGTAAGCATATAATGCTTAGTAAGTTCATAAATCATGAATACGACTTTCCATTTCAATGCAAAACCTTATAATTTAAATATGATTCAATCCAACATAAGCTTGGCACAAGCCTAAGCATTATTAACAACATATGTTAGTGATTTAAAACATAATTGAATTATCACATGGTAAGGTAGATTTACATGAACATAATGCCATTGAATTCATATTTTTCATAAACATAAATATGTATTCATTGATCACTATCATTTTATACCTTTCCATAGGTTCATAACATAGTCGATTGGAACACTTACCATTCCTTCCCTTTCCATGCTCGTTGAACCATTTAGAATAACATCGGATACGCGGGAAAGCTCACACAAAGTGTGCTAAACATATGGTCGTAACCATTCATTTCCTTTTCCTTTACATCGTAGCTCACACAAGCTGTAAAATGGGTTTGCTCACATAAGTTGACGGTTGGAATGTAAGCTACATGATGCCGCTCACATAAGCTAACGAGAATCTGCAAAAAATGCAGGACCTCATCCATCGGTAGGACATTCAAGACAAGCTCCCGAAACATGGTAACCCTAATGACATGTCGTTTGTATCCTATATATTCCTAAGGTTCAAACGGGGCTCGATAATCATCATAACGTCATTGGATTTCCATCATTTCTTTACATGATTAATAGCATAATAACACATATATCAAAATAACATTAAAACCTTATTTAAACATACGAACTTACCTAGATTACAAAAACGTCGAAACAAGATCAACTAATCCGAGGCTTTAGGTTTTCCTCGATCTACATCCGTACGAGGTTTATCTTGATCTAAATAAGCAAATTCAATCCATTTAATATTTATACTATTCAATTTAATGCAAAATTCATACTTTTAAAAATTACACTTTTGCCCCTAATATTTTAACTTCTTTACAATTTAGTCATTAAGCTCGTAAATTGAAATTTATGCAATTTCATCCACATTTTATTCTAGCCAAATTGCCTAGGGACTTATATCAATCCATAGAAATCATCGTTTCATAATTTACTGTGGTATTTTACTATATTTACAAATAAGTCCCTAATTGATAATTTCATCAAAAATCACTTTACAAAACTTGTTTATTTAACAAGGACTCATAACCTTTCATTTAAGAATCATGCAAACATGCCCATGAAAAAACCCTAAACCTTTAACAATTTTGCAAATTAGTCCCTGGGCTAGCTAGATTAAGCTACAACGACTTCAAAAACATAAAAATCATCAAAACAGGATAAAATTACACTTAGATACAAGAGAGAGCTAGTCGAATGTTCAAGGTGCAATAATGGAAGGTTTTTTCTTTCTAATTTAAGTGGAGCATCTCACTAAAGAAGATGATATCTTCATTTTAGGCTATTTTACCTTAGTTATTTATTAAATTACTTTATTAACCTTTAGTTAAAACTAATTAAAACATTAATACCTTTCCCATCGTTGTCCACTAACAATAATAATGGTCTAATTACCATCTATGTCCTTTCACATTAAAGTTTCATAGTTATTTGATACCTTTAGCTACTAGAAATCCACTTTTACAACTTTTACGATTTAGACATTTTCACTTAATTAAGCATGCAAACATCAAAATTCCTTAACAAAATTTTTATACGATCCTAATAACATACTATAGATATTAAAATAATAAAAATAAATATTTACTCGTTAGATTTGAGATCTCGAAACTGCTATTCCGATTTCAATAAAAACGAGCTATTATAGAGTCTTTATTTCATACTTGTTCAAGAGTCATTGTAACACCCCTAATCTCGTATCCGTCGCCGGAACAGGGTTACGAGGCATTACCACACAAAGCTAACGATTAATTCCCAATTCCACACATTCATATGATAACCAAATTCCATCAGTCAAAATAGCCATTACCAATTAAGTTGCAACATATAATTAATCAATCAATAATCATATAGCTAATAACACGATATTCGAAATTCTTTACATCACAACTTATAGAAACAACTACAAGATTTTCATCCTTTTTATTTGAACACATAACAAATATCAAATAATGACCTAATTAATATTACTACTTGCCGATTGTACTAACTTAGTAACACAAATCATTCAGCGTAAACATAACTCATTATTTTACCATATGAGCACTTAACAAATTTCAAAAGTGACTACTTGTAAATGGGCATAACGGAATCTCTTAGTATCAAGGCAAACCACAAACAAGTCATATTATACAATTATCATCATTGGAAACTTATAACTACCTCATTTAACCATACGTGATTGATATGATTTTAATTTACTTAACCTCTTAAACATATTTATCAGAATAACAACGAATAATTACATAATGATCAGCCACATAATTTCATCAAACCATACATTCATTCTTAGCAATTAGGCAAGCCATTTTCGCATGGCTAGAATATATACAAATTCAAAATATAACTTGTTTCAAAAGAGAGTTAAGCCTATACATGCCATCTTTCAAAATATAGACTTTTAAAGAGTACCAAAACAGTAACGATAGTGTGGATGACTTTGGACATGAATCCCCGAGCTCGTAGCTTTCAATAAAGATCTATAAAATAGAACAACTACAAATATTCACAGTAAGCAATTAAGCTTAGTATGTCTTAAGTATTTAAAACAATTAACTCATTTATGAACCTTATTCACATATGTACTCACATCATAAAACAAATTTCCACTTAATAAACAAATATTCAAAATCAAATATAACATTATCAAGCATACTACCATATGGCCGAATATACAAAATTTCATATATGTACTTATAATATGTCATCCAATTAGCTTTGAATTCATGTAGTCATGAACATTTTAATATTTCAATGCCAACTTGTATTCACCCAAAATGAACTAGAATAAAATACCATATCCACATTTAAAACATTCTTTCCATAATCGAAATCACATATATATATATATATATATATACTTTCACGAATAATTTCACAAGGACCAAATGTTCATAGTTGAACATAAACATAAAACCAATTCTCATATGTTTGATTCACATCAATCATCAAATTCATTTAATTCTCATGTACAGAATTAGGTTGTACATACCTGAATAATTTAATTTATGGAACGAATCCACATATCGTATTAGCACATAGCCTTATAGCACCACACTTTTAATAGTTCACCGGCAATTTGCCTGCTAGGTAATAACCTGAGTTTATCACCGACACCAAGCCTGCTAGACTTTCAAAGTCCGTTATTCATTCACCGGCATTACGCCTGCTAGTCCCTAAGCTCGATAATAATAATAATAATCACCAGCTTAAAGCTTGCTAGGTCAAAGACCCGAATATCACCATACGATAAATACACCACAAAGTTTCCCATACTTTTAAGCACATATCTCTAATTTTCTTGTAATATAAGCACATCTTAAAAATTAGTATCGTTCGAACATAGCACATACTAATTATTTAATCTGATTTCACAACTGGCCATTCGGCCATAATACGTATCAAAGCCTTACTTTTATTGCTCCAAGTTGCCATTCGGCCAATACACATTTCAAGCACCTTATTTTATTTTCATACTATTGATTCGGTCAGATAAGCATATCATTTAATTTACTTTTATTTCATACTTACCACTTAGAAATAAATAAATATATTTATTTATATTTATTTCAATGTATGCCTAATTTGCATGATATAACATGTCATGCTAAAAAATAATGTATGTTTAATTACTTAAAACTTACTTCAGATGTCGACGAACAATTATGAGTCAGCTATTTGACTACTTTCACCTTCCCTCTATCCGAATTTGGTGTTCTTTGTTCTTGAGCTAGATTAACCAAATCAACTTGTTTAATCACTTAACTGAATTATTTTCATTCGAACATCAAACATTCAAATTCATCAATAAATCCCAAAACACAACAAACACTTATCGACTTTTCTAACTATTACGGCATTTAACATAACAACCAAAAAAAATGAGTTTAGACCATAATTAAATCAAAAATGGAACTCACAGCCAACCTTATCAAAGTATATAAACAAATAAAATTCACATATTTCAATTTACCAAATTCAAGGCTCATTTTAACCATAATGTCCTTGATCCAAAACAAAGACAATTTCTCTACCTAATAACACCCATACAGCAAATTTTTGCCTTCAATCATCCCAATATGTAACAAATTACTTAATTCACTAATTAAGTCTACATTCGGCAACCATATATACAAATTTTGACATTCATGCATTCTTTTCTAATATTAAATATATAACTCACATTTTACTCCAATTGCCGAATACCATTAGCCATTAAAGCCACACATGTATCAAAATTTACAACTCAAAATTCATCTTTCAACCATTTCTATTTTAAAACAACAAAACACCATCAATCTTGCACATCTCAAATGACCGAATGAGTATTTTTTTTTTTTTACCATAGAATTAAAAATTGATACATGGGCTATGAAATTAACTCAATAACTAACTCAAATTCATAAAATTTAAAGAAAACTACTTGAAATTCATACCTCACTTAAGCTTCTACAATGGCCAAATATATCTAGTCTTTTTCTATTTTCTCTTTTCTTTAACCTACGGCAAAAACAAGGAAATGATACAACCATTTTTATGTTTTATTAATAAAACATATAGACTTATTATTGGTTTACTATTTTGCCCATTATTAAGCACATGTATAAACCATTATAACATGGTTTTGCCGTCCATGGGTACATACACCACTCTATTTTTATCACCCATTAAGCATTATTTTATTCACATATCATATCATTTTATTATTTAAATCTAAAATGCACATAATATCCTATATGTACCATCATTACCGTCCACTACTTCAAAGGATGGTTTATTTGCCATTTAACATCCCAATATTTAAGGAACATGCCACTTAAGTATTTTCATGATAGCACACATATAAGTTATTTGATACAATTTAATCCTTTCTTAGTAATTAAGCACCCAAACCTCAAAATTAAATCATGAACTTTAACACATCAAATTTCACACAATTAAAACACAGAAAAAAATATTTAAAATTTTTTTCTGACTCAGTTTCGTGGTCTCGAAACCACTTTTCTGATTAGGGCCAAAATAGGGCTGTCACAGTCATTTTTTCTTTTGCTTTTTTTTTTTTATCCTTCTTTGCTTGAGGACAAGCAATGACTTAAGTGTGGGGGAGTTCGTCCGCCACAATTCGTTGTAGCAGATAAAACTAGTTTCATACTTAAAAGGAGCTTGAATATGAGCAATTTTATTATGTTTTATTTTCTATTTCAATTTCAATTTCATAAAAATGTGATTTGAACTGATTTTATGACCTAAAGGAAGACAAACCCACCATTCGGATTTGGTGAGTGTGCAAGACACCAATCGGAGGCATGAGAGCTCGAGGCTTGTCACCATGTTGCAACATGAAAGTTCAATGCCATAACATAGTGAGCAGAATGCCAAAATAGCCATATTGCCTTCAGTGTTGTGACATAGCTAGGTGTTGTAACATCCCTAACCCTTCTCCATCATCGGTTTAGGGTCACGAGCATTACTAACGAATCAAACAATTAATTCAATCATAATCAACACATAAACTAACTAATAACATTATAACAAGCAGGGGCAGGTCACGACAATCTAATACTTTCATGCTAGATTCTTATACATTTGAATAATAAATTATGCTATGCATTTTTAAACTTGGTCTTCCACTATCTACACTTTTATCACTATTTATACATTGCTAAACTTAGTTTTCCACTGTCTACACTCTTATCACTATTTATCCATTCTAGAATATCAGAATTCGGATACATACAAGACTATTCCAATTATTAGCATTAGAGTATTAGTCCATACTCCGTCTATGATTATCTTTTCAATTTATCTTTGATGATGTTAGTGGAATGTACTTAATTTAGGTTTGCTAATCCACCCCAATTTAGAGTAAAAGTTACTCTTACAGCCACTATTACAAGTCTACGGGTCCCTAAAAGTAGTTTAAAATAGGCAGGGAATAATTTGAAACAATTCTAGAAGTTTAGGAAATACTTACAAAAATTTTGATTTCAGGGGTTACACACCCGCGTGGCCAGGCCTTGTGCCCCATACGACTAAGACACACGCCTGTGTGGCCAGGGCGTGTAACTTTTTAACTTGGGTCACATGCCTATGTGTGTTGCCCGTGTGTGACACACGCTAGTGTAGCCAAGCCATGTGCACCCAAAAGTACCTTAAAACTCAAGTTCACCATTTCCTATTTACTTGGACACTAAGAAACTCAATTACCAATCGTTTAACCCATTCAAAACAAGATTAAATATGCCTAAAATACACCAAATTCATCACCTAATATGCCTGACCAATGCACCCTCATTGGTACCCCATTTTATATGTTCAAATACATCAACAACACATCAAACATTCAAGACTTTCATTCATATCAATCTTACCATATTTGAACTAACTTCATAACTTCTAAAGTTACCAAATATGAAGCTATGTAACGTCCCTAACCCGAATCTGTCACCAAAATATGGTTATAAGACATTACCAAAATTTTTAGAACAAATACAGATAATTCATTTAAAAAAATTCACAACTTAAAACTTACCACTTTTCCACGAGCATAAATTTATTTTTATTTGAGCACTTACCTTTTTAACGCATCATATTATAAATATTTTACCATTGAACAAGTAATTTGGCACTTGTCTAAGTGTCAACAACAACAACAGCATCTGTTAACATACTTGAACATATTTCATATAAATTCAATATTGATAATCTTATTTTATCAACATATCACACTTGAGTTTATTACTCATCACAACTTGCATAATTTTCATATAGCACGTATTAGAGATAGTTACATATTTGCATATCATGGTGTATATCATTCTCTTGACTTTTCTTCATAAACATAAATCATTCAATTTATTGTAACGATATTTCATGTACCATCATTTTCATGAATTTCTTGTAACAATTCATAATCCTGAATATGCATAATTATCTGGTAAGTTTCACATACATGTATTTTCCATGCCATATTTCAATATATCAAATAAATATGATTTCCATGTATTTCAAGTTTAATTTTATAATTTATTATCTCATACTCAAATTATTCCATGTCGGAACTTTATACATTAAACCATTTGAAATGTCATCATCATCATCATCATAATCACATTCATTTTCACTTAGTCATTTTAATTCGATTTCCATTGAACACATCGAAATAATAATGGATACATCGGGACATTTCACATAGTGCCACTTAGGCTCGTTCTTGAGCTAATCACATTTAACACAATACCATGGACTTATTTCACTTAGATTCCATGGACTTATATCACTTGGCACAATACCATGGACTTATTTTACTTAGGTACCATGGGTGTATTTCACTTAGGTTTCCATACAGGACCCTCGTATCTATTTTCTATTCCTAATGTTCAACAGGGAAATTATCTCACTTTTCGATATTTTATCAATTACATCAAATATTCAGCATTATTTCATAAATTATATCAAAATATGAAAATATAATTAAAAAAATACACTACTTACATACAAATTTACTTCCCGCCTCATGAACTCAAATAACATATACAAGACATATTAATGTATTTCAAGTACGTTTCAAAATATTTCATTTCGAACTCAGACTATTTCATATTAGAACTTTTCTCATTAATTCATTTGAAATACCAATTCATACGGATAGTACACTCAAGGTGTAAAAATATATATAATCACAAATGAACTTATTCATCAAACATATTTCATGTTTATATATCATAGTCTCATATTTCCATGTATCAATTACCATCATTTCCTTGTATTTCAGACAAATATATGTAACAATTTATAAGCATGCAATTCACTAACTCTTCCTACCAATCACAATCTAAATTGACAAATCACTTATTGAATCCAATTTCAATATTCACTAAAATTTAGCCATATAACTCACAAGTTCAATTTTTGTATTATAACGATAATCATAATTTCATAATAAATATTCCAAACAAAACATTATCTCATTTCTAATTCAACATTTATCGATTATAAGCAGGAATGTGATCAATTTATACACAAGTCATTCATATATTTTTCCTCCTCCTCGTCTCCATCCACATCCTTAGTATAAATAACACACTTGTAAGTAACATTGTCTATAATTTTCACTATTTACTTATATGAATATTTAAGTTGTCCATCCACGTCATAGTCACTAAATTATTTTTATCTTGAGCTACAGATCTCCAAACTAAGATCCGTAAATTTTCTCAAAAACTAGAGGCACATATCTTCTTACCATAAACTTTTTAGAATTTTTAGTTTAGCCAATTAGTACAGTTTATTCATTAAAATCTCCCCTACTTTACTATTCGATAATTCTAACCACTCTTCACTAAGATTTAATTATCACTTTGTACAGAATTCAAATGATGTTCTAGTTTATTTCTTCTAAAAATAGACTCATTAAGGAATCTAATCATTTAAATTATGTTCCAAAATTATTTTTTTAAATTTTTTAATGATTTTTCCAAATCAGAACAGGGGATCTCGAAATCATTCTAAACCAGTCTCACCAAAATATAAATATCTTAGAACACAGAATTCCTTTACTTGCTTTGTTTCTTTTATATGAAAATAAACTCAATAAGCTTTAATTCCATGTCTCACTCAACTTCTAATTCAATTTCTATCATTTTTGGTGAATTTTCAAATTTAGGCTACTGCTGCTATCCAAAACTATTTCTTATCACTTATTTCTCAATTTAACCCTTTCATCAATTCTAACTTGAAATTCATTCAATTAAGTCCCTAATTCAATTTAATCCATGCATCACGGTCGTGTGAAAATAGGGCAATTTTTTCCAAGACACGGCTTTCGACAAATCACCACGGCCGTGCAACGTGGCCATAGGCAAACCTGCTAAATCAACACGAGCGTTCGACATGCCCGTGCTTGAGGCCCGTGGTTGAACTTGCTAATTAAACATAGGCATTTGACCTAATACACGGGTGTGGGAGAAGCAACAAATGCAGGACATGACCGTGTGACACGGCCGTGTGAACCAACACGCCCAAAGAACACGGGCGTGGGCAAAGTATCAGGTGCGCTAAAACCCTAAAATCACAAACCACACGGGCTACACGCAGGGCACATGGGCGTGCGACATGCCCATGTATCCCAAATCCTATTTAAACACCCCCTAAATTTCACTATTCATTAGCTCCTTCTCCAAACACCAAACCCTAGCCACCAGCCTTTTGCAGCACCACCGCCCCTACTCCGACCACCAACCCCGCCAACTCACCAGCAAGCTAACTCTCTTCCATCTTCTCCCCCTCTATTCCCTCCTTTTGTCATTCTCTTCCTCCCTACGCACATATCCATCCCTACCATGCCCTTATGCCACCACCGCTGTCGATGCCCCACCACCAACCAAACACTAGCCCACGCAGTCCAAGCCCGTGCGCCACTACCACGCCCGTGCACCACTACCACGCCCGTGCACCGACCTCACACCACCTTCATCGTCGGTTTCATTGCTTATCTTCTTGATTCTTGATTCTTAATATTGTATTATTTTGTTTTCATTGTTGAACTATTTACTTTATGGATTACTTTTGTTTTAGTTGCTCTAGTTAGGATTCTATATTTAGTCTTTGATAATTCGTTCCTCGTTCTTAAAATTCCATGAGTAGCCGACCAAACACTTTGTTCTTCGCTATTTGGATTTAATTTTAGCACACATTTGGTATGACTATGAGTCAAAATTCTCCTAGTTGTTGTCTTTCATGTTCACGACTATTATCGTAAAAAGTATTAGGATTTGCTGCACTTCATTCTTGCATATATAGTCATTCATTCTATTAGACCACATGATGCATTCCTTTTTTATTAAGATTAGTTAGGCATTATTAACCCCACTCATTTGTTTTTCATGATTTATTTTGTTATTCAGCATGCATTTAGGACTTTTAAAGTCTTCAACATTATTTGCGGATTTTTGTGATCCTTGTCACTTAGTAATAGTAATCTTTCGACTTATTTTGCAGGTACACTATGTCAAACCCTCGTGGAAAATCCAAAACAGCCATCCCCGCTTCCAAAAAACGTAAGGGACCCGACGCTACCTCCTCTAGTGCAACCACAGAGATTCAACAACCATTCCTTCAGTTTCCACAGGGTTCCCAAAAGGAACTATTTCAGATACTTAGGGCAGGACCCCTCGGCGTGGGACGATACATTGATTGGGCAGCCCTCGAGCAAGTTGAACTCGCAGACACGATACGGCCCTATGGACAACTGAGCCATGGGATCGATTCTTTGAGATCATCGAGCCCACATATCTCGAGCTCACCTTGGAGCTCTATTCTACCTTCCACCTGCAGATGGTCATGTCCTAGTATGACGATCCCGGAACGGTCCAGTTCTGTCTCGGTGGTTCGGTACGCCAACTAAGCGTACTGAGTTCGGTCTAGCTCTGGGCCTTTATACCAAAGAATTCATGGAGGAAGAAGACTTATTTGAGCTCCATCGTCACATCCATTATTTTTCGTCCAAATGTTGGATGTCCCTGATCCCTACTTCAGCCACCTAAGATCCAAGTCGCTCTAAGGCGACCGTTATCTCTCCATCATTAAGGTATATCCACGCCATCCTCGCGCACACTCTAACAAGTCAACGAGAGAGCACTGTCGTCGTCAACACTCACGACGCCTATTTCCTATGAAGTATGGCGCAATCATCCTCCCTCACTTTTATCGGTCAGATGTCCCCACAGGGCATCTTGAGTATGCTACACATGAGGATGATCTAGCGACGACGTGGGACCGACCCTCCTCAGTACTGCCTAGTCTAGTCCACCGAGTAAGAGGACCCAGAGGACATTACTGATGATGTCCCTCCACCTCATGAGGAGCCACTGTCTCAGCCACCGCCCATTCATCATCTAATTCATGCGGCAACTTCACTTTCTGAAATCTCTGAATGCTTGACACGATTTGAGCAGCAGTGTTTTCAGTACTTTGATCACATTGATGCTACTCTCCATCAGATTTGTCAGCATCTTCACATTTCATCGCCGCCCCCACCTCGCGAACCATCTGGCGATGAGGACTTTTAAGTCCTCTTTACTTTTATTTTTATTTTTATTTTTATTTTAATTTGTATTTGTATTTTTATTTGTATTTTTATTTGTATTTTTATTTGTATTTGTATTTTTATTTTTATTTTTAATTTTAATTTTTATTTTACTTTTATTTTTAACTTTCCGTTTAATCTTCATGTTTATTTCTATTTAAAAGTGATTTTTTATCTCACCCTTAGGTTTTATAATCTTTATTAAACAATTTACATTTTTGGCAATTTTTTAATGAGTAATCTTGCTACTTGATATTTACTAAAAAGTCATTGACGCTATTACAAACTAAAGAACCCAAGAGCCCAAATCCAACTCTAATGGGAAAGCTACTCCACGACTGCCATGTCCTGCTCGACCACAACTATAGCCACTGAAACACCAAACACATCTCCAAATCAAGTTTCCGCACTTCCAACTCAAGGATTCCATCCAATTTTCAGGGAGTTTCACTTCTCTCCCTATCTTATGATTTTATGCTTATATTTTCAGTAAATTTATCCTTGTACATTGAGGGCAATGTACATCTTAAGTGTGGGGGGGATACATTACATTATTATCAAAAAATCCCTTTTTGCATTATTCTCAAATCCCTAAATTTTGGCTTTCACTATTAAAATGAATTTGGATTGAGTTATGATTTTTATTGATATATCTTGGATTAAAACATAGGGAGTTATGCTTTGATTGTTTAAACTTTAAGTCATTAGAGGATCAAGCATGATAAGTTGATTTTTGAGAATTAAAATCTTTCTAGGTTGTCTCCCGAAGTCTAGGTATTATCTTGAAGTTTGAAATTTATAGGGTTGACATCAAAAGCCATAATTCTTGTGAGATTTTGAGCCTTTAGAGCATATATCCTTTCATGCTCACTTTTATTATTGCTATGAGTGTGTTAATATTGATCTGTTATTCTAAAACTTGCTTCAATTATGCAAGTCAAGACCACACCATTGATTTGATATGTCGAAATGATAAAGGCACTTAAGTTTAACCTACTTACTGCATAAAAGCCTACCTTCATAATTAACCATTAGTAAACCCCGTTGAGCTTAACAAACTATTTATTGATGTCCCTCAATATTAACCCATAAACCTGTTTTTGATTCTTTGAAAATTTCCCTCACTTTAATTTGATCCCATTTTTGTCGAGATTTGAGTTGAATAATTATCTAGCTATGCTCTCCCCCTTAATTAGTAAAGTTTAATTAATTTGATTTGTTCTTAAAAAATTTATATTTATATACGAAGTCAATTCAGTTGTTAATTTATCTTTAGCATTTTGCTACTAAGTAATGCTTGAACATAAATGATATTATTCATGAAGAAAAGTTTAAATTCTAGGATTATTTACTTAGGAATGTATTCACTCAGTATTAGTATTTTTCTAGTTAGGTAATTTTTCAATTCAATCTCGATTTTAACCTTCTCTTTCAGCTTGTGACCACACCCTCTAACCAAAGCCACGTTACAACCCTCTAAAGACCTTTTGATTGATGTATCATTTAAATATACGGTGGTGGAGATTTGATTTTCAAGCAAGCTTATGGTAATAACTTTTCATATTGACTCTTGAGTGCTTAATTTGTTGTCCTTAAACACCCTAAGTGATTTGAGTGAATCCTTAGTGAGGATGTTAGCTCTGTGATATTTTGAGTCAAAGGTAATCACTTGATAAGGGGAGATACCTATGTTTTCATGCTAAAATACTCAACTTAGATTGTTTGAAACTTTGATGTTCTTTTAGTTGACTCCGAAGGTATGATTACTTGTGGATTATTTCGAAACATTATCGATAGGAATTATAAGTTGAGAAAAATAAATTTTAATTATGAGTTGAGATTTTGCTTGAGGACAAGCAAATGCTTAAGTATGAGGGTATTTGATAAAATATAATATATACATATTTTTATCCCACATTTGGCACATTTATGGATGAATTATCATTAAGTTTTTGGAATTTGATTCCCTTAATCCTTTAATTTCATATTTTATACTTAGGTGAGCATAAGGAAGAGAAAAGAGTAAGGAACAGGCCAAAAACGGAGAAATTGGGCCAAAGTGAGAAATCAACATGGCTTGGAAGTTCATCACACAGGTATACCACACGCCCCTGCCAAGTTAGTAGACCTGAAACGACCTGGGCCCGTGCCACACGGGCGTGCCACACGGGCGTGTCCCTGTTGTGACGAGTTTTAATTTCACGCGGAAAAAGCTACTTAGGGTCTAAGAAGGGTATTCCAAAGGTTTATATAAACACCCTAGGAGAGGACTAAAAGGAGACACAGAGTAGAAGGCAAGAAATTACTCAAGGAAAGCCAATTGTTCCATCTTGGAAGCAAGGATCTACATCAAGACTGAAGATTTCCCTTCAATTCTTTCAGGGGTTTTGGGTTTTCTTTATGTTTTGTTGTTTTCCTTATTTTGAGATGTTTTCCCTTTTTATTATGAACTAAATCCCCTAAATACCTGAGGGGGATGAAACCTAAGACGGATCTTGTAATTGTTAACTGAACTATATGATAAATATTCGATTTGTTCTTAATTATGTTTTTAATTATTGAGTTAATATTTCAGGATATTGATTCAAGTCGAATGTGCTTATTCAGTGGAGCAAAAGTCCCTATTTAAGAGTAGATCCAACGTAATTAAGCAGAGTTGATCGCAATCCTAAACATAGGACGACAAAAATCTGTCGGATTAGAGTTAAATCTAATAAGGGGATCCATAGATCGAGTTAATGCAACACTAGGCGTTTCAATTAGAAAGAGATTTCAATTAATCAACCTAGGGTTAGTTGTTCTTAGTCTCGACGGAGATATTAACATAATTTAGGGATCTTTACAGATCAAGTTGAATGAATAAATCGTCTAGTTCAGAGTTAAATAACCAGTGAAGTCTAGGCGGATTCTTCCTTGGGTATTGCCTTAATCAATTAGTTTTCCAAAAGTATTTCCCCAATCTATTCTTTTTCACGTCCTTAGTTTAGTTAGATTTTAGATTAAAAACAACTCCCCTTTATTTTTAGGTTAGATAATAGGAAGAAAGTTATTACTAGTACTTTTGGTTCCTTTGGGTTCGACATTCCGATCTTGCCACTAAACTATACTACTGTTCGATAGGCGCGCTTGCCTTATTCGTGGTAATAGTTAGTTTCTGGGTATGATCATAAAAATTTAAAACTTATCACGACACACATCAAGAATATTCCAAGTTGAATCAAAGATGAGATAATAGAGAAAAAGTATCAGAAAGCCCTGTTTGAACCTTAGGGATGTATGGTATTTTGGGTTGAAACAGTTGAGGAACATCCCATGTAAGTCCATATTAGACATATGGCATTGGCAAGTTGAGATAGTTGAGGAAGATCCCATGTGAGTCCAATCAAATTTATGGCTTTGGCAGGATAGGGATCATCCCATGTAAGTCCATATCAGATATATGGCTTTGGCAGGACAGGGAACATCCCATGTAAGACCATGCCTAGAGCAAGGTATTGGCAGGTTATTATTAGGCAAGAAAACTCAAGTACCCTTAGTATTCCAAATAGTTCATCGGGATAATATACAGGCTATGTTACAAGAAAGTCTAGGTAAAGGAATGATAAACAGGAAAGTTAAAGAGTAAGTGGAGAAGTAAAATAAAGAGTTTGTTGTTAATGGTGTAATATGAGTATATTTATATTTGGTGAATGTTGCCATTTATTTCATTGTAAACTTACTAAGTGTTGTAGGTTACTTCTTTTCTTTTCTCTCTTTCATAGTGTAGCCAAGCCAATTCGGGGATCAAAAGGATGTCGGAGTTCGTCTCACACTATCAAAGGCTATCTCGATATTTTGTAGTTTGAAATGTTTTGAGTTATGGCATGTATAGGGACTTGGCAATTGGTGTGTATGTCTTTATTATATGATTCAAGTATGGTATGTGAATGCTTGATGCTGATTAGCTATTGAAATGGCTAAATAAGAACATGTTTTGATGTTATGTATGCCTAAATGATAGTTTATGCAAAGAGATGATGGAGGAAAAGTTGGCCATGAAACAGTTTCGTAACAGCAGTAGTGATGTGAATTTGAAAAATCACTAAAACTTGTAGAAATTAAATTAAATAGTGAATGAAATATAGAATTAAATCTTATTGAGTTTATTTTCATCCAAAGAAATAGGGCAAGAAAAGGAAGTCTGTATTGTGAGATATTTAAATTCTTGTGAGGCTGGTTCAGAGGGATTTTGTAATCCCCTATTCTGAGTTTAGAAATTCACTAAAAATTGTACAAAAACAATTATGATTCATAATTTATATGAATTGATTCCTTAGTGAGTCTATTTTCATTAGAAATAAGTGAAAACACTAAATGAATACTTTACTAAGAGATAATTGATTTTTAGTAAGGATAGGTTAGAATAGTGGGATTGTGAAATAGGGGAACATTTAACTAATAAACTGTACTAATTGGCCGCACCAAAAATTCTGGAAAAATTCTGGTAAGAAGATATATGAGTCTAGTTTCAGGGAAAATTTATAGATTTAAATTTCAAGTTTCTTAACTCAACTTATAATTAATATAGTGATCATTACGCAGTTGGATAGTTTTATTATGAATAGTGCAAATGAATTGTTTTTATTTGCATAAGTAATCAGAAAATTTTTAATGTTCTCGATTTGGTCCTGAACCGTTTCAATTGCATGATTTAGGGCCTCAATGGACCTTTTTAAGGATATATTGGATGAATGTGAGTGAATTAATTTTAAAAGCAAATTTTTATGCCCCGAATTAGTAATATCAGTCTAGTAATGCCTCGTGCTCGACTCCGGCGACGGTCTCGGGTAAGGGGCGTTACAATTTCAAAAATCTTTTAAAAGCTACATTTTGCTCATAAATATTAAATAATATAATCTACAAATTCTTTTATCGGATTTGATGATCTCGAACCACTATTTCATACTTCCCTGAAATTTGGGCTATTACAAGCTAAGCACATACCAAGCATTATGCTAAGCTACCAAACTCTAAAAGCTACCACACTCTAAACTATCACATACCAAAATATAAACTAGGCTAGCATTGCAACATAGCCTAAACCACAACCATATACACATTTAACCATCATTTCACTAGCAACTAAGTTAACAACATCTTATAAACGATATCAGCAAAAGAATCCCTAGGTACATGCCATTACAAAATGAAATATCACCACACTTGAATAGTAACTAGCCTGTGCCTGGAAAACAAAATTGTACACTGAATAAAACTCAATGGTATTTTTATAATTTGAATAACATAACTTGATGTAAGTATTTAAAATATAAAATGCAACAAGTAAGCCATAGTCATGTGTTTCACTTCAATAGTATACTTTTTGCTCATTCCTTATCCACATCTATTAAGATTTTCACATGTTCAAATATACAAGTATATATATCAATGGCATTTCATTTAACATTTGAATAAATCATCTCATGCAATGGCATGATTCATATCTTTGATCAATACTTGAATTCATTCAAGTTTCACGTCTCAATTTATCATTTCATATTTCACTTCTCATTTCATAATCATTTCTTATATTTTCCATTTCAACATTTTCTCATCTCATAAATTGTTATTTTACTTTCCCCTATTAACACGACAAGGACTCAAACAGATACATGGATCCAACCAACACACCAGTTTGGCACTTAGTGCCTCATCGGATAAATTTGAAGTAATAACTATGCTCAGCGCTATATAAATTGACACTCAGTGTCTCATCAGTTAAATCGAATCAAATTGGCACCCAGTGCCTCATCGACTCGAGGTCAAAGTAATCCCTGAACTCTTCCTATCCTATCGTATGCCATCTATATTCGACTTAGCCTGATACAATTAATAGGCATTCATTTCATTTTTCAATACAACCAGTGTCTCAATTTCATGAATATATATATCATCACATATAAGCATATATTCAATTTGATAATAATCACATTTTTCTCAATACACATATATTCATAATCAATATATTTCAAAATATACAAAATCAATCCATTTCATTTCAATTATGAATTTAATTCAATTCCCAAGTACCAAAATACTCACCTCAATTGCTTACCATATGCAAACAATTATATATGCAATAATCTACTATTTAATTCAAATTATAGAAACAAAAATCATAATTTCCAAGCTATTCGACGTCGATTTTACTCCTCCCCTTTTTACTCGAGGATTCTGGTACCACGTTAGCTATGAAATAAAACAATTAAATCACATTAATATTACATATTTCAACTTTACATTAAATTTCAATTTTCACACTATATTTTGCTTGTTCTTCAATTTAGTCTCTAAACCGAGATTAATTTTAACCTTCACAATTAACTTCATATTTTTATACTAATTTCACTCTAGACCACATGTAGCTTCCTTTTTCCAATTCGACCCTATAACTTTGAATTTTTTGCAATTTAGTCCCTATTGCTCAAAATCAACAATTAATTCCATAATTTAGTCCCTTTCCATTTCTAACTTAAAAATCTAATCTATTTAATCCCTAATACTGAAACTATTAAACAATGTCAACATCTAAAATCTTGAACAATACTAAAAATTACAATATGGGTTGGGAAGCCCTAAGTACCGGGACTCCAAAAATATAAAAATTACAAGTGTAGGGACTAAATAGCACTAACCAATTTGGATTTGAACTTCAAACCCCCAAGTGCCGTGAGCTTCTCCTTTTTCTTTCTTTCTTTTCTTTTCCTTTCTTTTCTAATTTGCATGCATTTCATCTATTTCTTTCTACTTTCTTTCTATTTCATTTAATTTTTTTTCTTTTAATTTATTTTTATCATTATTAACTTTATAATATAACATATATAAAATATACATACACGCATTTACACTTAACCATATTCGGCCACCTACACACAACCATTTGTTAAATGGCTTAATTGCTACTTTCACTACTTTAGTTTATTTCAATCTATAATTCAACTTTTAACCATTACACGATTTAGTCTCTGTACCTTAATAACTCCAAATTTCACAAAATTCACTATTCCAAAAATTAATTAGCTACTAAGCTAGCCTTGTAAATATTTTTATTCGGTTTATGAAAATGGAGTCCCTAAAATACTTTTTCTGACACCCCTAACTATCGGGTCTTATAGACCTTATCATGACACACCTTTAGATTTAAGCCTAAGTCAAGCAAACTGCCTTCAGTGTTGCAACATCAGTAGAGGATGTCACGACACTGGCCCTGTAGGTGAAGCATTAACGAGTTGTAGGCATTTTGGTCCACACAATTTATTTTAACGTAAAAATGTTAGTCGAACTAGGGCTAAGGATGACAACCAACCTTAATATTATAAATAGGCTCATTAAACACTTGAGAGATCATCTATTCGGTAACATAGAATTTTCTTTTCAGTTTAGTTTTAAACTTTTAGCTTCTTTTGTACTTAATACTTCTTTTGATTTTATTTTTATTCTTGTTCTACTGAGAATCTACCTTTTGGATTCAATAAACTTTTTGAGGATTTTTACATTTCAATTGTTCAAATACAAATCAGGATTTCTCTTTAATTTTACTCTTGCTCTATTTCTCATGTTTATTTTATTCATCAAGTTTTATTGTTTATGGGATCTATGAGGAACTAATCCTCTTATGGGGAAATAGCGAGTGGACATGGGGAATAATTAATTTCTATGTAGGGTTTATTAGCGATCAGCTATTTAGGATAGGAAGAACTTAAACCCTAGGCTTAACAACCCTAGGAAGTAATTTAGCTGGGAATTAACCAAAAATTGGTATTTCCTATATGTGAACCCCTTACCCTAATCCAATTTGGACTATAAGGTCGAGAGATAAGTAGTTCTTGCTGACTCATTGTTTAATGGAAGATCTAGAGATCTTGCTAAGTTAGCGACTAGTTGATTGAGTAGAACCTGAAACAGGAATTAGTTATGACCATCGAAGTCAGTTAGTCTCCCATGCATAGATTTGATTGAGTCAGCATATCAGTTCTTCATCTTTATTATTTTATGTAATTTTATTTCCTTTCTTATAGGAACAAATACCTTTTACTTTATGTTCATCCTACTATAATTTAATTTAATTTAAATCTATTTATATTTAGGTTAATATTAATTTAGTACTCTCCTCCCTTGGGTACGATCCTTGGAGTACTCACCTACTTCGTTGTAAAACTATATTACAACCTGGCCTGTATACTTGCAAACACTGCCTTAATTCCATATTTTTAGTAGTAATATTCATACTCTTGATGTTAGTACATTGAAAGGTGGTCACCCTTCTTACTACAGAAGAAGCATTTACAATTAGATAAGTCTTTAAGCTTTTTGGTTTTCTTCCTTTCCACTTGTGGTGGCCTACAAACCTTAGCCTTGCCTTTCTTAGCATACTTTCCCTTCCCTTTTGAGGAAGAAAAGACAACTATATTTTCTTTTACACTTTAGACCGGTTGACCGTTATTCAACATGTAACACCCCTTACCCAGGTTTGTCGCCTTACCTGAGCACGATGTATTACTAGACATTATCACCATCATTTATGCACAATGGAACCACAAAATTTCAATCCAATTTAAAACTTATTCATAAAATACCATACAGCCCTTAAAGTGAGCCTACAAGGCCCAAAACATAGTTTGGGAATGGTCTGAGACCAAACCAAGAACTTAGAAAAATTTTGGAAAAATTTGACCTAATACAGGGCATACGTCCATGTAAAACAGAGGCATGCCCGTGTGGGCAGGCCGTGTGGTCACACACGCCCGTGTCCCTTACCTGTGTTGAATTATTGGAAAATTATTTTTCATTTTGAAACCACAGGAGTTTTCACACACGCCTGTGTCCTTGGCCCGTGTCCTACACATGGCCTTGACATGCCTGTATGGCCTCCCTGTGTGAAAAATTGGGACATTTTGTTTATGACGTCAGCGTGCCAGTTTGGTCACATAGCCACGAGACACGCCCATGTGACCAGGCCGTGTGACGTCCTTAAACTCCAAAAATCCCATGCAAAATTCACACGCCCTACACACATGGTCGTGGGGGCTGGCCGTGTGGCCCTAAGTTAGGCTATTTTCCAAGCCATACTTCGCCCCAAAACACATGCTATCACTACTACTTTTAACACCACATAACAAACACATCTTTAGTTATCAAAATGACTCCATTTGCCCATTCACCACCCAATTCAATTTAAACACACACAAACACACTAGGCATTCCATGAACTTCCTCATAAGGATAGGTAACAAAATATCATCATCAATGGCTAAATCACTTAGCCTTGGTTTCAAAATGACTTATCCCATAACATTCACCACAACATAATCAAACCATCTTACACCTACGACATCACTAAGTCCCTATACATGCCATAGTCTAAGAGTTCATTTTTATTATACCAAAAGATATTGTCAATAGTGTGGGTGGTCCTCCAACTCGATCCGATCCCAAGCTAGCTTGATTGAATCTATACAACAAGGGAAAAGAGAAAAGAGTAAACTTCAAAAGATTAGTAAGTCTATATGTAAATAATTACCATCACAACAACATTTATCCATACCAAGGTCTATCTCTCACACACCAATTTACAACCTAAACTTACCAACATTTTCACACAAATCATGCACATTATTTTTACCCACTTAAGTCCACATGCACCGTTGCATCCACATGCATTTTCCCATAATTACAATTGCCCAAAAGAATACACCTACACCAACATATCATACTACCACACCAAATCTCTTTAGTAAGAATTCCTATTAAACCCTTCGGATTAACATTCGATACTCGGTGGATCTTCCATTTATGATTCCATCAACACATAGCCTGGCTCTCAGGTACACATGGTGAAGATCACTTTATCACCCATGTGACCTAGTTATTTAATCTCGTAACCCTCGTGTGCACATGGTGAAAGTCACTTTATCACCCATGTGACTTAGCTACATAGGACAATGCTCTCATGTTCACAAGGTGAAGTTTATTTTATCACTTATGTGACATAACCATTAAGTCCCATAATCTTCATTTGCACATGGTGAATGTCACTTTATCACACATGTGGCTTAACCATTGAGCTCTATAGCCCTCGAGTCTTCATGGTGAATATCACTTTATCACACATGTAACCAAACCATATTTTATCCGTATCACCCATTATTTTTGAAACTTCAAATGGGAACTCTCATTTCCATACTTTCAACATCATACAAAATTATTCAATAGTAACATTTCATAACATCCATTAAAGTCAATATTGTACAAATAATACGGACACATTACTTACATATAAACTTACCTCGACAACAAAAGGCGGTATTTTGCAACTTAATCCAAGACCTTGCCCTTGTCCCGGTCAAGCTTGATTCCTTGATCTTCTCAATCTTGAACTAAGCTTGAAAGTGACCAAAACCCTAGCTATGGAAGGCTTCTAATTTTTGGCACCAAGGAGGAAGATGAACACTCCATTTTGACTTCTTTTCCCATTTTATTTCTTTTATTAACTAATGACCAAAATGCCCTTCATTAAACATATTTAGTATTCCACCTTTCCTTGGGCATTTTTGTCTAACTAAGTTAAAAAGGGTCTAATTACGATATAAGGACCTCTAATTTCAAAACCTAATTTAATCAAGTACCTTATGAAATAAAACCTATATTTCTCACCTATTGCAATTTAGTCCAACAAACCAAATTGGACATGCAACCAATAAAATTCACACACCAAAATTTCACATATTTATACAAACACCCAATAAACATCAAAACTAACTCGAAATAATATTTTAAACCTCAGATTCATGGTTTCGAAACCACTTTTTCGTTTAGCCCTAGTTCGGGATATTACACAACATCAACTCACAGGATTGTAACTACTTCATGAGTTGTGTAAGTGTCATATTTTTTTGCCAAGTGTAACACCCCTTACCCGTATCCAATGCCAGGACAGGGTACGAGGCGTTACCAGACGATAACACAACCAATCGTACATTATCGAGCCATAAACTTCACTCTAATTTAAAACCTTTCAACATCCACTTTAAAGTTAATTATAGGGGCCTACGAGGCCCAAAACATACACTGATAATGATTCAGGACTAAACTGGGAACTTTTGAAATTATCAAGTCACTATTAAAATTTTTCACATTTTGGAAAGTCACACGCCACTGTGGGCAGGCCGTGTCGTCTCACACGCCCGTGTGGCTCGGGACATGCCCGTGCCCTCCACCCATGTAACTCTCTATTTATGATGTCATTAAACATTTAGGGATACATGGCCAAGTCACACACCCGTGTGCTAGGCTGTGTCCTCTACACGGCTGAGACATACGATCGTGCCTCTGCCCGTGTGGCCAACACCTAGGCTATTTTCCAAGCCCTTCTTGTGCTCTCAACTCTTCACACTCGTTTACATTTCATAGACACAATTCATAGTATATTTAAGCAACCAAACATCCAAAATCAAGACATACACCCTTCATCCATATGCTACACTTGTCATACATAAACTCCACATACTCATCAACTCAATTCATGCAATTGTCATTTCCATGCAATGCATCACCATATGATTATATATAACTAACATTGGCCAATTCTGAATGGCCTTATACAAAGTGACTATCACATCATTATAAGCCAACATTTTTGGGCAAATTATCTATGACTCAAAAATAAAAAACCAAGTCTCTATACATGCCACAATTTCAACATTACTAAAATCATCTATACAAAATAATGCCATGGTAGTGTGATGCTGCTTCCGACGATCTCCAACCCCGAGCTAACCTAAAAATGTAACAACCTGAATTAGGGGCTAAACAGAAAAGTGGTTTCAAAACCATGAATCTGGGGTTTAAAATATTATTTCGATTTAGTTTTGATATTTATTGGGTGTTTGGATAAATAGGTGGAATTTTGGTGAGTGAATTTTATTGGTTATACGTCCAATTTGGTAAGTTGGACTAAATTGCAATACTTGAAAAATATGGGTTTTACTTCATAAAGGTACTTGATTGAATTAGGTTTTTAAATTAGAGGTCCTTATATGGTAATTAAACCATTTTAACCTTGTTTGGACAAAAATACCAATGGAAGGGAAAAAAAACTAAAGAAGGGCATGAGGGGCATTTTGGTCATTTGGATAATTAAAGAAATAAAAAGGGAAAAAGAAGTCAAAATTGGTGTCCATCTTCCTCCTTGGTGCCAAAATTTAGAAGCCAACCATAGCTAGGGTTTTGGTCACTTTCAAGCTTGGTTTAATGTACATTCAAGCCCCATTTTTAATGTTCTTCGTATTTTTGGAATCCTTGTAGCTTGCTCTAGCTATTTCTACCCTTATTTTGAGTTAGGGTTGATGCTTAAAAATTTACCCATTTATGACATGCAAGTATTTTGATGTCTAATGGTGGAATATAAGGGTTTAAGGTGTAGTGAACTATGATTTCTAAATGATTTTTCATGTAAGTCCTTAAAAAGGACCAAATTGTAAAGTTGAGAAATTGAGGGGTAAAAGTATAAATTGATGTGAAATGTGGGCTGTTTTGGGTGCTATAGACATTTAGCTAGGCTTGGGTAATCAAAGAAATTGATACATTTCAATTTACGAGCCTAGGGACCTAGTTGTAAAAATTGACAAAGTTAGGGGTAAAATGGTAAAAATTATTGTAGGATGATTTTGGACTAAATTGAATAATGTGTGTATTAAACAAGTTCAATGTGTCATTATAGATCGAGAAGATCGAGGAATCAACCTTAACCGGGGTAAGGGCAAGGTCTCGGATTAACTTGCAAAATACCGCTTTTTGTTGTCGAGGTAAGTTTATATGTAAGTAATGTGTCCGTTTTATTTGTACATTAACAATTATAGGGGATATTATGAAATGTTGATAAGGAAAATCTTCTAAAATGTTGGTTGTGTTAGAAATGAGAGTTCCTGGGTAAACCTTTAGAATAATGGGTGATACGGACAAAATATGGTTTGGTTACATGTGTGATAAAGTGACCTTCACCATGTGCAATGATAATTATGGGACTTAATGACTATGCCTCATAGGTGATAAAGTGACCTTCACCATGTGTACATGAGAGCAATGTCATATGTAGCTAAGTCACATAGGTGATAAAGTGACCTTCACCATGTGCACACGAGGGCTACGAGAAAGACTAGCTAGGTCACATGGATGATAAAGTGATCTTCACCATGTGTACTCGAGAGTCAGGCTTATGTGTTGGTGGAATCATGAGTGAAAAATCCACCGAGTATCAAATGTTAATCCGAAGAGTTCAATGGGAATACTTACTAAAGAGAATTGATGTGGTAGTTCAATATGTGTGTGCAGGTGTATTCTTTGGGCTAGTGAAATTATGCAAAAATGCATGTGGTTGTGATGGTGCATGTGGACTTAAATAGGTTGAAAATAATGTGCATGAATTGTATGGGAAAGTTGGTAAGTTTATGGTAGTAAGTTGGTATATAAGAGATTCCTTTGTCGTGATTGAATGTTGTCTCAATGTTGATTATTTACATGTAGACTTACTAACCTTTTAAAGCTTACTTCTTTCTTTTTTCCTTTGTTTTATAGATTCAGTCAAGCCAGCTCAAGATCAAGTCGAGTCAGAAGATCGCCCACACTATCGACAAAATCTTTTGGTATTGTGACACAAACTCTTGGACTATGGCATGTATAAGGACTTAGTGGAATTGTAGGCGTCATGTTGGTTTAGCCATAATGTGGGCAAAGGTCATTTGATAAGTCATTTTGTAAACAAGGCCATGTGACATGGCCAATGTTGATAATGGTTTATATATGTCTTTTGAGGTAATTCATGGTATGCTAGGTGACATTTTGATGTTTAAAGATGTGTTGATATGTGTTTTGGGGCAAGGTATGGCTTGGAATATAGCCTAACTTAGGGCCACACGGCCAAACTCCATGGCCATGTGTGTTGGGCGTGTGAACCTTACTTGTAATTTTCAGAGCTTAAGGACGTCACACAGCCTAGTCACACGGGCATGTCCCGTGGCCGTGTGACCAAAATGGCATGATGACGTCATAAATAGAATGTCCCAAGTTTTTCACACGAGGAGCCACACGGGCATGTTGAGGCCGTGTGGTAGGACACGGGCCAAGGACACGAGCATGTGCTCGTCTGTGTGAAAACCCCTGTAGGTTCGAAATGAAAATAATTTTCCAAAAATTCAACACGGGTAGGGGACACGGGCATGTGTGACCACACAGCCTACCCATATGGGTGTGCCCCTATCTCACATGGGCGTGTGCCCTGGAATGAGGGAAATTTTCCAAAATTTTCTAAGTTTTCGGTTTGGTCTCGGACCACTCCCAATGTATGTTCTAGGCCCTGTAGGCCCATTGTAAGGATCGTATGATATAGTATGTAAAAATTTTAATTTGGAACGAAATCTTATGACTTGAGTTTGTATGATTAGATGTGATATTGTTTGGTAATGCCTCGTTCTCGGGTAAAGCGATAAACCCGGGTAAAGGATGTTACAGAAAACACTAAGAAAAAAAGGAAAGAAGGGTGTAAGCTTTATATCTTAGTAAGTTGGCATATAATAATAAGCAATTCAATTAAAAAGATATTTCACATGATTTCAACTTTTGCCCATGTTCAGCTTATGCTATCTTCCTGAGTCACCATCAGTAAATTAATTATATCTGGAGTTATAGAACTCAAATTTTAGATCTGCTAATTTTTGTTGAAACTAGACTCATATATCTTCTTACCATAAAATTTTCAAAATTTTTTATTTAGTCAATCAATACAGTTTATTCATTAAAGATTCCTCTGCTTTGCTGTTTGACAGCTTTGACTCCTCTTCACTAAAAATCAAATTTCTCATTATATAGAGTTTGAATAATCTTCCTGTTTGACTCATCAAGGATTCTAATAATATAAATTACACACCATAACCATTTTTATACAATTTTTAGTGATTTTACTAAGTTGGAATGGGGGATTTCGGAAACCATTCAGACCCTGTCTCACCAAAATTTAAATATCTCATAATAGAACAATCACTTGCTCACACCGTTTCTTTTATGTGAAAATAGACTCAATAAGCTATAATTTATAACTCATTCAGACTCTAACTCAATTTCCACCATTTTTGGTTATTTTTCAAAATCACATAACTGCTATTGTTTCAAACAGTTTTATTGAAATTTTTACTCTTTTATGTTTTCCTCATATTATTTTCATTTATGAACACATAACACCAATCATGCTTAATATTAGTCATTCCAATGGATAATCATCATCAATATTTCCAAGTATTCATGTTAGCACTCACACCATATCAACCTTACCACAAGTTCAATCACATTTTGAGCACTTTGCTCATATGTATACACCTGCACTTACACACCACATCACCACACAAGTCCCTTTTAGTAAGCTTTCCCCGTTGAACCCTTCAGAATAACATCCAATACTCAGTGGTTTCAGTACATAGCTCCACCAACACATGATCCGGCTCTTGTGTACACATGGTGAACTCTCAATATCACCTATGTGACCTAGCCATCAAATCCCGTAGCTCTCGTATCTACATGGTGTCCAACACTCAGAACCACACATGCGACCAAGCTACTTAGTCCCCTAGCTCTTGTGTTCACATGGTGTCCAACACTCGGTACCACACATGCGACCTAGCTACATATAACATAGCTCTCGTGTCTACATGATGTACCCTCGGTACCATGCATGTGACCTAGCTATCTTTAATCTGTAGCTCTCTTGTACACATGGTGTCCTACCCTCGGAACCACACATGTGACCTAGCTTCAAATTATCCGTATCTTTCGTTTTCCAAAGGTCCAATCGGGAACTCCACTTTCCATAAATTTCTAACTCATAAATGTCACCAATAATGTTTCATACTATGCATTCAAAATGTTATGACACAAATGAAAACAATGAATTATTTACATACAAACTTACCATTTCACATAATCACCATAGTCATAGAAAGCACTTTTGAATACAACATTTCAATTCATTTTCATGTCACCTATGTCACCTTGTGTCATAGACATATTTTAAATCAATTCAACAACATAATATACTAAACAAGTAATTCAACATAATCAATTTAATACCCCAATTTATGTTTCAAACATACATTACAACATTCTTGCATTATTATTATCACACTTAACTCGGACGCAAAGGTGACTACTTTTCCCGATTTGGTCCACAACCTAGATCCAAGCCCGAATCTCATTTTCCCTGATCTATAATATCATAATTAGCTTATTTGCTCGTCACATTATTCAATGTGACCCAAAAATCACATTATGGCAAATTTACGTTTTTTCCCCTAAACTTTCACATATTTCCACTTTTGTCCCTAGGCTCGTAAAATACTTTTATTCAATTTCCTTGTATATTGGACTTAGCCGAACCATTTAATCTTCTATCCCAGCCCCTAATTTCCACTAAATCACACACTTATGCATAAGTTTACAACTTTCGCATTTAAGTCCTTTTTACAGTTTTCACCCAAAATCACCTAGCAAAAGACGTTCACCACACCTCAAGCGTTCATTTTCTACCATTAGACATCCGAATACATGCATTTGATTCATGGGTAAATTTTTAAACTCAAACCCTAGCTCAAAATATGGCTAGAAATAGGTAGATTAGGTGACAAGGATCTCAAAAATGTGAAGAACATTAAAAACGGGGCTAGAACGGACTTACCACCAAGCTTGGAAGATTGAAAAACCCTAGCCATGGTGTCTTCTTAATACATTCGGCCATAGGTAGAAGATGGACACTAATTTGGCTTGATTTTCCTTTTTTAATTCTTTTAATTACTAAATGACCAAAATGCCCTTACAGGCTTTTCTTTCAAATTTGTCCTATTCATGCCCATTTTTGTCCAAACGAAAATATAATGGTCTAATTGCCATGTAAGGACCCCCACTTTAAGACCCCACTTCAATCAAGTACATTTATGAACAAGAACACACATTTTTCACCTTTTACAATTTAGTCCTAAACACCAAATTGAACACCCAATCGATAAAATTTCTTAACGAAAATTTCACACAATCATTCTATCACATTATAAACTATAAAACTTAATTGCAATAAATTTTTCTACTTCAGATTCATGGTTTTCGAAACCACTATTCCATTTAGGCCCTAATTCGGGCTGTTACAATCTCCGTCTTTAGGGATTTTTGTCCCCAAAAATCTCACCAGAAGGAGTTGTTTTCAACCTCAATGAAACACTTTCACTAATTTTCCAGAATCACAAATCAATTAAACCTCATATATCTCTTTCCAATAACTTTTATACCTTAACGTACAGTGCCGAAACACCTCATCAGAACCCGAATTACTCACCCCAGAATATATATATATATATATATATATATACTCAATAATCCATCAAATAAAAACTCTACACATACCAAAATGATCATATGGATCCTTGCTAAACAATCAACCACAATTCAGATCCCCCTTTTCAGAGATTATGACAATTCCAATTTTGAAACTTATAATAACTCAATCTAATCCTCATTTCCATTCCATCACTGACTATATTAATCCTGCACACACTTGATTTCCGTTTACTTGCTAGAATTTGGTCATCTAAACATAACCTCACAATATCGTTATATATACTCAATCACCAAAATATCTACTCACATAACTGTACATTTTATTATCCATGGATGAACAAACATGTTACTACTGGGCTTCGTACCAAAACTTCGGCACAAGCTCCGGATTCATCAATATGCAAGGTCTATCTCAACATATCTATAAAAACAAGGATCATGTCTGATCCAGAATTTAACATCAGAAATAAACTCACTCTAAACTCATTTAGATTATCTTTCGCTATCACATTTCTAAGTTTCTCAATTTCACAAGGAAAAGCCTACTTTAACATTTAACACTGCTAGAATTAGGCCATCATCAAGAAAGATCATCAAGTAAGATCAATCAAGTAACTAGTTCTCACAATTATGAATAAAGGATTTCCGTTTAAGTGTCTGTGAATATAACTATTTTCTCAAAGATTGATCAAAAATCTTCTCAAAATTTTCATTATTTCTAATCCATTGATAAAGTCTTAAACTTCAGTTCTTTTCTGTAGCATTAAACACTTTCACCCATTAGAACCAGAAAACATATGACATATTTCCATCGAACATACAAACCATCATCTTACGTTATTTCTATCGAACATACAAACCATCATCTTACGTTTTGTATTAAACATATTCCAATCTGTTCCATAATACATCACTGACAAAAATCGCAAATTCTTTACTCAATTTTTAAACTGAACTCAGAACTAGAGTTTCAGTTAATAGTACTCTCATATATTTAAATCTTTGTAACCATGCATAGATCAGTTAGATTCTCATAGTGCGATGACTTTATAAATCGATACACCTTTAATTCACAATAATATCATTCGATTTAAAACAATCTAGTAGGCATACATCTGAATTTAAATTTCCAGAATTTAATCTCATCATTTAGGCTATCCATCAATATCTATACATACTCATGAGTGTATAGAATTCATTTTATTTGCTGAGGACATGCCTAAGTACATCTAACTGTAACTACATCTCAATAAACTAGCTTACTTTCATGAGAACTGGGTTGATTTCAACCATAAAATGGTAACATACCAAAACACTATTTTCGTCATACTACTACCACAACCAAAATACATACATTCATTCATGATTCACCCAGCATACATTCATTCATGATTCACCCAGCATGTAAATCAAAGGTCTTACAACCATGCTAGCCATACTAGCTCAAAAAACAAATATCTTGGTTGAATTCATCAATTTTAATCAAGCTTATAGTAGAAAAAGATCCATCATATAATTTTGAGCTTATGCTCTCATCATTTATACTTTACTGTTATCAAATTCTTTCGTGAAAGTTATAGAAATTCAGATATCAGAATCACCATATTCCCACTATTGAATCTAGAAATACATCAGCTCTGGACTTCTTTTGTATCGGAGATAATACACTCTCCAAACTTTTCTCATCTCTATGTGCATTATTACTTGTTTTACCACCAAACTCATTAGTTCACACTAACGAGCCTGTTCAACGCGATTCTTGCTAAATTTTGTCATTAGGCAACACTAGTGAGGGTGAGGTCATAAAGCCTCTAACTTAACTCTCTTGAGCACACACATATGACTTCTTTCATCACTAACGTGATATCACCAAAATCATATAGTTACTTCCAAGCAAATTTACACATTTATTTGTCATACAAATGTTTTCTATCACCCTTAATTTCAAGCAATGGACTTACTTACTCGAATTCAATATTAATATCTAATTAAACTTCCAACACTTAGCCTCAATTTTCTTACCACGTTTGTCAAATTAGAGATCACCTTATGGATTTGAGTACATTGTTCACTTGACGCCATAGTCCAACTATGGTTTTTCTCATATCACAATGCCATAGCCCAGCCATGGTCTTACATGTCATCACGATGCCATAGCCCACTAGTTATGGTCTTACACGAAGTCTCCTATCGATGCCATGTCCCGGATATGGTCTTACATAGAATCATATATATATTGCCATGGTCCAACCATGGTCTTACCCGTCAATTCCTCATTGAACAATCGTACTTATTTCCTGCGTTCTACTCAATTTGACCTTCCAATTCAATTTTCATACTATTATAATACTCATGGCTCAATGACAAAAACATAAAACAAAACATCGTATTATCTCTAGTTTAGCACTTAAACATAAGATTCCACCATATGAACATACTATTCACACACATTCATATATGTCGAGTACATAATATCATATTCATGCCAAGTAAACACGAAAAGACTTATCACCATATAAACTTTCACCTTATTTCACCCTTCCACGTTTCTCAACTTATGGTTATCTCACCTCGTACATTAACACACACATATTATGAACTTCTATTCATACCTTTCTAAGTTTCATCTCATCATAATTGTACTTTGCTCAAATGCTTTAATATCACTATCAGCATAATCAGATGTAGCTCGAGTAGAGAGTACCTCTGTCTAAACAAGATAGTTCTAGCTTATCCAGCCAAGGTAACTTGGCCTCCAAACATGTCTTCTAACTTATCCAGAATCACTTTGGCAATCTTACAGCCCTCTAGTTGCTTATATAGGGTGCTAGTCACACTTGTCAACATATAGCAACGAGCTATCTCATTGGAATCTGACTTGCTATCAAATGTAAAAGTTAATTCGGGTCAATTTCGCACTTGAGGAGCTTGTTTTCTATGCAATTTAGGATTTTATATTAGATTTCTAGTATTTAAAACTTAGAATTAAATATTAGTAAATTAGTGTTTTTAACACATTTTATAAGTGTTGTGACCCAATAAGCTGACACAGACCTTAGGTTGTGCCGATTGGCATAAATTGAGTGTGTAGGACCTAAGGCTTTAATTGAGTGTATAGGATGAAGATTTATAGGCCCAATGATGTGGAAGGAATGGACTAGTGATGCACAAGATTTTCAGGATGTTCAAAAACAAAATGAATGACACAAGACATAATATATTTATCGTGTCATGCCATAGACATGGTGTGGCGCGACATAGGTTGACTTTCTCGCCCCAATATACTGGCATTATTTTTTTTTGTGCAATCAACCTTATATAAGAACCTAGGACATGCCGAAGACCTAACTTGGGCTGCCAACACTTCTACAAATAGTATATTAGAGGTTTAATGTATCTAAGTTGCCACACCCAGATTCCACAAATTCTAGAAATTAGAAGACAATTGAAGGATGCAACTGGAAGAAGCCAAGAGTTGGTGGTATTTATCGAAAAACCAGGAAAAGATAAAGACAAAATTGGATATGGTTGAAATCCAATTTTGGTTCAGTTAGGTTAGAACTAGTCAGCCCCTTAATGGGGGACAAAATGATTGTGAATAGGTGGATGTTCCACAATTGAGGGTTGTGTGGGAAGGGCTATAAATAGTTACAAAATGACTTCCCGAGAGACTTCCTCTCCACTCTATTTCATTTTTCTTATTCATCTTCCATGGCTGCTCTAAGGATGTATTGGTATTGGAAAGCTCTACATGGAGCGATGAAGTTGAGGTTTCAATCAGAAAAGTAGAGAAACTAGTAAGCTGGTGACTACCTAAGTGTGAATACTGTAATAAAAGATATAAGTACGAGGTGGTACATCCTCACTAAGTGTAACACCCCAAATTCAGCCTAGACGTTATGGCCAAATTCAGAGGTGCCACAAGGAATGGGTTTTAAAAACAAAATCAATGTGATAAAATATTTCAGTTTCCAGTTCTTATTTGCTCATGCTCTTGTCGAAACATTATTTATTTAGTTAATTTGCCTCAAAACATGTTTCAAGTGGAAGCTACAAAAACCGTTGTATCTCCAAAAATAGTCTTTTGAAGTTTTGGAAAACTTTGTTATATAAAACCGTCACTTTTACAAAAAAATACATTTTGTCGAAGCATGCGGTTCATCAACGAATAAAACTAAAACACACAATCATAAAACCATAAAGTCTATGCAATCCAGAAAATTACAAATCCTCAAATAAACTAGAATTTAATATATAAAAAACCATAATTAACAAGTTTAAACATTTACGATCATGTGGCCACCGCTGAGTCCCCCGTTGCACCGATCCACCTAAGTCTGTGAATTACCTGTACAGAACAGACAAAACGATGTGATTTTACGAAAACTCAATGTGTAACCCAGCAAAAATAAGCATGTACGCACACAGATCAACATATAACAAACAGATACATATTCAAGCCTAAGCCCATTTCAAACACAGAATTAGATACAGATATGCAAATCAGATAATAGAATCCTACCCCCATCCTTTACACACGATCTCTGACCATCCCATCACACCATGTGAGGTTAAAAACGTCCACCCAACCCTACACACCATATTGTGCCGTTATGACACATATCAGATAAGGTGTAGTCTTGCTGCCAGAATATAGGCGAAGGTCGCCTTTCAGAACACTTCTTCCATAAACACATATCATCCCACCCCCAATATCAGATACATAATATTCAGATACATATATATAGATTAAACATTCTCACATGCTTATATACGGATATAGAGCGTAGATACATATACATATATATCATACAACAGAAAAATCAGACATGCATATAAGTGTTACACGAAGCAGAATATCAGATCTACAGTTTAAAGGGTTTGGATAACCCTTACCGACCCTACGATAGGCCCACAGCCATTTGGAATGACCCGCACAACCCTAGGAAAAATTTTAGATTAATAGGCCCATATGCTCGTGTGGTTTGCCAGTGTGGTTTGCCCGTATGGTTTGCTTGTGTGGCCCCACACGCCCGTGTGGCCAACACGCCCAAATTGGCCTTGCTCGTGTAGCCCACATGGCTTGGCCCAAAAACCCACACGCCCATATGGAATTACCCATGTGGGCCCACACGGCCATGTGGCCCACATTCCCACCTTGGCTTTGCCCATATGTCTCACACGACCACACTCTAGCCACCATAGCCGTGTCTTGCTTACGGCCATGACTTCGTTGATCACACGGTCGTGTCATCACACATGACAATCCACACGAATAACCACACACCCGTGTGGCATCGACAAAATTGATTTTTGGCTTTTGTTGAAGCCTCGTTTTCTGCATTTCGAGTACACACCTTGTATCGATTCGATACAAAAATAATGCCAAGACCACCAGAACCTACAAATATCATACCAAAGCTTAAAATCAAACTCAGAAACACGTTTAAACTAAGAATTTAAAACCAACCAAAGTTCAAACTAAGCGCTTATCACTTACCCCAACACTCCGTACGATTGACTACGATTCCACAATAGAAGAATCATGATCTTCCTGATTCGCCGCTACCAAAACAACCATATAACCCCAATCAATATGGCAAGACAGAAGTTACAGAATAGCAAAGCCTTACTTACCAGAATGCATGATGAAAACTGAAATAATAAGAACAAAGGTGCGACAGCCGACAAAAAGAAAACAAAACTGAAAAGGGAAAAAGAAGAAAAAATGATGAAGAACCGTGAAGAATTGACGTCAGAAATTTTTGGGAGGAAAGAGAAATTTTAAAACAAATTAGAAAATAAAAGATAATATCAAAAAAAAATATTTTGATAACTCCCCACTAACCACTCAAACTCCAGTACTTCAGAATCCTAGAAACACCAAACTCTTATTAGTCTACTGCGCAAACATTCATACCCACGCTAGCACGGGTATTCAAACTCAGAACCTTCCACACATAGATTCCCTTACCACTCGAACAAGCAAGCTCATTCTGATATGAATTTATAGACAATATAATATAAACCCATCGAACATAAATAAGGCTTAGATCAGAAAAACAACAAAAATTTGCCAAAGGTAAGGCTTAAACTTGGGACCTCTCACATAAACCCAGAACACTTAACCACTGAAGAAGACAGATACTTGTGTCAGATTGTACAGAAACATACAAAAATTATCAAGGTGTTACAACTCTACCCCATAAAAGAAATTTCGACCTCGAAATGTACCTGATCAAAATAGATCAGGATACTACTGACACATCGAGTACTCAGGTTCCCATGTGGCCTCCTCAGTGCCTTGATTTCGCCACAGAACCTTCACTAACAGTATGGACTTTCTCCTCAGAACCTTAATGTCTCGCTCTAAGATCTGAACTGGCTCCTCCTCAAAAGTCAAATCCTATCTAACCTCGATATCCTCACTAGAGACAATGTGAGATGGATTAGACCAGTACCACCTCAGCATCGAGACGTGAAACACATCGTCAAAATGGTCTGACTTTAGAGGTAGCTCCAACTGAAGCAACCCGTCCCACTCGCTTCAGAATCTGATATGGTCCAATAAACCTGGGACTCAACTTGCTCTTACAACCGAACCTTAGAACTTTTTTCCACGGAGAAACCTTAAGAAATATGAAGTCCCCCACAAAGTACTCAATATCATGCCTCTTCAGATCTGCATAAGACCTATGTCTATCAGAAAGCACTTTTAGACAATCCCAAATTAGTTTAACCTTATCCTCGGTCTTGAAACCAACTCGAGACCGAAAACCTAACGTTCACCTAACTTAGTCCAACATAGTGAGGTACGACACTTACAACCATATAGAGCCTCGTAAGATGCCATCTGAATACTAGCCTAGAAACTGTTATTGTAGATGAACTCAGCTAATGGCAGATAATCCTCCCAAATACCTCAGAAATCAATTACACAACTCTGAAGCATATCCTCCAGTATCTGAATCACCCTTTCAGGCTGACTATCGGTCTGAGGATGGAATACAGTACTGAAGTCCAACCTTGAACCCAAAGCCTCGTGAAATTTCTTCTAGAATCGAGAAGTGAAGCGTGGATCTCATCAGAGATAATCAAGACAAGAACCTCATGTCTCTTACTATCTCAGAAATATACAGTTTCGCTAACTTTTGAAGAGAAAAGCCCGTCCCGAATCGAAATAAAGTGAGTAGACTTGGTGAATCAATCCACGATGACCCAAACAGAATCCTTCTTTGTGGGTGTCAAGGGCAACCCACTAATGAAACTTATCGTTACTCGTTCCCATTTCCATGAGGGTATCTTAACTAGTTACAACAATCTCGAAGGCAACTAGTGCTTAGCCTTAACTTTCTGGCACATCAGACAATGAGCGTCAAAATCTGTAACCTCACACTTCCAACCCGGCCACCAGTACAACTCACGAATATCATGATACATCTTATTATCACCGGGATGTATAGCATAAGGGCTATTATGCACCTCCCTTAGAATTGACTGTTTCAGATCTGAATCATTCGGCACACAAGTTCAACCATGAAAACATAGTATCCCATCATTATTCAATCTAAAATCTGAAGTACTGCCACTCTCAACCTGACGAAATAGCAAACCCAGAGATTCATCCCCTAACTATTTATCTCAAATCTGATCAATCCAAGTCGGTTTAACTTGCAACTCGGCCAACAGACTCCCATTATCAAACAAACTAAGACGAGCAAATATCGCCCTCTGATTAGTCATCACTCTATGACTTAGAGCATCGACCACCACATTGGCCTTACTAGGATGATACTCGATTATGCAGTCATAATCTTTAAGCAGTTCAATCCATCGACACTATCTAAGATTCAACTCTTTCTGAGAAAGAGATACTTGAGGCCCTTGTGATCAGTGTAGATAATACGCCTCTTACCATACAGATAATGCCTCTAGATTTTCAATGCAAAAACTACTGCACCCAACTCGAGATCATTCATCAGACAATTTCCCTCATGTGTCTTAAGTTGACAGGACGCATAAGCCACAAGTTTTCCATCTTGCATCAATACACATCCCAAACCAATGCGCGATGCATCACTGTATACCACAAACTCTTTGCCAGATTCAGGCTGTATCAGAACAGAAGCCTAAGTCAAAATAGGTTTAAGCTTCTTCAAAGCTCGATTTTTGCGCATCACTCCAAACAAAAGGAACTCCCTTGCATAGAAGTTTAGTTAACGGAGCTGCAATCATAGAGAATCCCTCAACAAATCACCGATAATACCCCGTCAGACCTACAAAACTATAGATTTTAGATACGGTCTTAGGCTGTTTCCAATCCAGCACAGCCTCGATCTTCCGCTGATCAACACAGATCCCCTCAGTAGAAACCATATCCCCCGGAAAAGTCATCTCACACAACCAGAATTTCCAATCCAGCACTACTCTAAGATGCTCATCATGATCATCCTCGGTCTTAGAGTATACTGGAATATCATCGATGAAAACATCGACAAACTAATCTAGGATATGGCTGAAACACTCAGTTCATCAGATCCATAAATACGGCTAGAGCATTTGTCAGACCGAAAGGCATAACTAGGAACTCGTAATGTCTATAACGAGTCCTGAATGCAGTCTTATGCACATCCACCTCCTTAACCCTCAACTGATGATACTTAGAACAAAGATCAATCTTAGAGAACATTAAAGCCCCTTGAAACTGATCGAACAAGTCATCGATCCTCGGAAGTAGGTACTTATTTTTTACAGTCAACTTGTTCAACTGCCGATAATCAATGCACATCCTCATGGTCCCATCCTTTTTTTAACAAACAAAACTGGTGCTCCCCACAGAGACACACTAGGACGGATGAAACCATGATCCAATAGCTCCTGAAGTTGAGCCTTAAGCTCTGCAAGTTCTTTCGGTGTGATTTGATAGGGAGCAATGGACACCGGAGTTGTGCCCAAAAGAAGCTCAATCGTAAACTTAACTTCCTGATTCGGAGGTAATCTCGGTAACTCCTCAGAAAACACATCTGGAAAGCCCCTCACAGTTCTAATGTCCCTAATAGAAGAGTCCCCAGATTTAGAAACATTAACACAGGCCAGAAACGCCTCACACCCTTTTCAAACCAGTTTTTCAGCCACAAGTGCAGAGGTCACATTAGACAAATAATCCCAACGCTCACTAATTACAACCACCTCATCATCATCCTTAGTCCTCAGAATAACCCTCTTAGTCGCACAATCTAGATTGACTCGTGCTCAACTAGCCAGTCCATACCCAGTATCAAGTCAAATTCTTCAAACGGAAGCTCCATCCAATTCACCAAAAATTCAATCGCTTGCACCACTAATGGTACATCACTATATAGTTTACTAACTCAAACAGATTGCCCCAATGGTCTTAATACAGTAACCTCACTAGAAGTGCTCTCCACTAATATCCCCAGATTTTCAGATACTGAACTAGCTACATAAAAGTGAGTAGAACCTATGCCTATCAAAGTAATATAAGGCACATCAAATATAAGGAACGTACCAATAAGAATATTAGGAGTATCTCTATCCTCTCAGTGTTGTGCAACAGAAACCAGAGTAGGTTGCCTCGCCTCAGTCTGACCAGCACCTTTGCCCGATGCTCTCTATCCACGGCCCAAACTATTACCACCCCTAGCCTGTCCACGGCCTTTAAGTGGCTACTGAACTGCCTCCTGAGGCTATACGAAACCCGGTCCTAAAACTTCCATCTGATCAGCCAGCTGAGACACTCTCTAGTGTGGTGCTCTAATGATCCACACATCAGACAAGCCCCAATCCTCCTCTAACACTCACTCAGATAGCATCTACCACAATCACCGCATGGCTGTAACCCAGAGAAGTAACAGGAGCTCCCACTCTAATTGGCCCATCAGATCTGGCCTTCTGCTTAGGCCTCTGAGCAGAACTCGAGGGCTCTGAATCCCTCTTGTTTTTACCTCGCTCCCTATCCTTATTCTGGAGCTCCACGCACTTAACATCTTCGATCTTCAGCGATCTTCTTCTTCTCAACCAAAACAAAAAACTCATGCTCTCTCTGCAAAGCAATTAATACCCTCAGATTATCCCTTAAACCATCCACAAATCTGACACACCTCTCATACTCATACGTCACCATGCCTCGAGCGTAGCGGCTCAACTTAGAAATTCGACCTCATACTTGGCCACTGATCTGTCACCCTGCGTGAGATTCATGAACTCACGTCTACGAGCATATATGTAACTCGCCCCTACATATTTCCCTTGGAAAGCAGCCTTGAAATAATCTCAATTCAGACGATTTGGCTGAGTACCCTCCTCAACCGTTAACCACCTCTGGTATGCCTCATCGGGAAGTAATAAGACCACACTCTTAAGTTTCTGCTCGGGTGTATAGTCAATGTCGTTCATGATCCTTTCCGTGGCCTCTAGCCAATACTCGGCTACATTAGGGGCGACTCCAGTGACACCCCTAAATAACTCAACACCATTTGATCGAAGCCGCTCGGTTATCGACCCACGACTCCTAGATCCGGTTTGGGGTCTAGCGACCCTCTCCAAAATCCACATCATGGCCTGGGACAATGAGTCATCCCCAGCCATACGGTTTTGAGACCCAGTCTCAGTAACAGGCAAAATCGGCGTCTCACTCGTATCCAGATTCGGCATACTACCCAGAAATGAAGACTCAGCTCAAGCCCCCTACGGCCTCTACCATGGCCTCAAATACCACATCCGCAAGTACCACTAGCGCTCATCATAATTTTCGAATTAATCTACATTATAAAGTTTTATGCATCAGTTTCAGTGTTTATTAACATATGTTTTATGCATAAAATATCAGAAGTTTAGAAATATTTTCGAAAGTTTCAGTCTCTAACTATTTCAGTGTATTTCATATAGTACTAACTATAGTGTTTTGAGAGTATATCTACAATGTTTTTAGAATCAACTATCAAAGTTTTAGAAATACTTACAGGATCAACACTAGAGACTCGGTGTACCACATACATTCTCAACCTATTCAGAATGTTTAAAAATATTTCTTAAAACAAAATCTTGAAACCCAAAAATTCATAGCCGAATTTTGCAACCTTGCTCTAATATCACTATATGTAACACCCTAAACCTAGCTTAGACATTATGGCCGAATCTGGAGGTGCCACAAGGAATGGGTTTTAAAACCAAAGTCAATGTGATAAACTATTTCAGTTTCTAGTTCTTATTTGCTCATGTTCTTGCTGAAACGTTATTTATTTAGTTAATTTGCCTCAAAACGTGTTTTATGAAGAAGCTACAAAAACCGTTGTATCTCCAAAAATAGTTTTTTAAATTTTGGAAAACCTTTGTTATATAAAACTATCGCTTTTACAGAAATGTTTTGTCGAAGCATGCGGTTCATCAATGAATAAAACTAAAACCCACAGTTATAAAACCATAAAGTCTATGTAGTCCAGAAAATTACAAACCCTCAAATAAATTGGAATATATTATATAAAAAACCATAATTAACAAGTTTAAATAGCAACGATCATGCGGCCACCGTTAAGTCCCTCGTTGCACAATTCGTCTAAGTCTATGGATTACCTGTATAGAACAGACAGGACGAGGTAAGTATACGAAAACTCAATGCGTAACCCAGCAGAAATAAGCATGTACGAACACAGATCAACATATAACAAATAGATTTAGATTCAGGCCTAAGCCCATTTTAGATACAGAATCAGATAACAGAATCCTACCCCCATCCTCTACACACCATCTCCGACCATCTCATCACACCATGTGGGGTTAAAAATGCTCACCCAAGCCTACACACCATATTGTGCCGTTACGACACATATCAGATAAAGTGCAATCTTGCTGACAGAATATAGGCAAAGGTCGTCTTTCACAACACTTCTTCTATAAATACATATCATCCCACCCCCAATATCAGATACAGAATATTTAGATATAGAGATACAAATTAAACTTGCTCACATGCTTATATACAGATATAGAGTGCAGATACAGATACAGATATATCATACGCCAGAACAAATTAAACATGCATATAAGTGTTATACACGAAGCAGAACATCAGATCTAATAGTTTAAAGGGTTTAGATAGCCTTTACCGACCTTACAATAGGCCTGCGGTCATTTGGGACGACCCGTGCGAAACTAGGGAAAATTTCAGATTAATGGGCCCACATACCCGTGTAATTTGCCCATGTAGGCCCACATGCCCGTGCGGCCCACACGTCCAGATTAGCCTTGCCTGTATGGCCTACACGGCCTGACTCAAAAACCTACACGCCCGTGTGGAATTACCCGAGTGGGCCTACATGGCCGTGTGGCCCACACCCCCAACATTTCCTAGCCCGTGTTGCTCACACGACCACACTCCAGCCACCACACAACCATGTCTTATGCACGGCCATGCCTTCGTCAATCACACGGTCGTGTCATCGCACATTACCATCCACATGAGTGACCAAACGCCCGTGTGGCGTAACAGAATCAATTTTTAGCTTTTGCCGAGGCTTCATTTTCTGTGTTTCGGGTACATACCTTGTATCTATTTGATGCAAAAACAATCTCGAAACCACAGAACGTACAAATGTCATACCAAAGCTCAGAATCAAACTCAAAAACACGTTTAAATCGAGAACTCAAAACCAACCAAAGTTCAAACTAAGTGCTTATCGCTTACCCCAGCACTTCGCTCGACTGACTACGATTCCGTAAGAGAAAAATCACGATCTTCCTAATTCGCCGCTGCCAAAACAACCATATAACCCCAATAAACGATGGAAAGACACAAATTACAGAATAGCAAAGCCCTATTTACTAGAATGTGCGATGAAAACCAGAATAACAAGAACGAATGTGCGATGAAAACCAGAATAACAAGAACAAATGTGCGATAGCTGACAAAAAGAAAATAAAATTGAAAAGGGAAAAGGAAGAAGAAAAACAATGATGAAGAATCATGAAGAATTGACATCTAAAATTTTTGGGAGGAAAGAGAAAATTCAAAACAAATTAAAAATAAAAGATAATATCAAAAAAATTTTGATAACTCCCCACTAACCACTCAAACTCCACTACTTTAGAATCCTAGAAACACCAAACTCTTATTAGTCTACTACACAAATATTCATACCCACGCTAGCGCAGGGATTCGAACTCAGAACCTTCCATATACAGACTCTCTTACCACTCGAACTAGCAGGCTCATTCTGATATGAATTTACAGACAATATAATATAAGCCCATTGAACATAGATAAGGCTTAGATCAGAAAAAAAAAAAACAAAATTTGCCAAAGGTAGGGCTTGAACTTGGGACCTCTCACATACACCCAGAACACTTAACCATTGAAACAGACAGATACTTGTTTCAAATCGTACAAAAACATACAAAAATTATCAGGGCGTTACGCTAAGGATCACTTAAAGCACTCAAAGTGTTTAAAGTTCAAGTAATATGCACTCAATAGTCGAATAAGAAATGCTATTATCATAGGCTTGCTTGGAAATCAAATCTTTACCACTATATAAATGAGATGACACACCAATCAAGAGGTTTTTACAAGGTTGTAATGAGGCTTAGGTTAAGGGTATGGAAAACGTCAGAAAAGTTGGATACAATCGAGAGTCGAGTTGATAAGTTACCAAACTAGAAAAAACCAGTTGCTGAATTAAAAAAAATCACATACGGCCAACCGTTATAAGCCAACACATACGGCCACAAGACCGAGTCCCTATACATGCCATAAACTCTAAATACTTGAATTCATCAATACCCAAAATGATAGCTTGATAGTGTGATAGGATCTCTGGCGATCTCTAACCCGAGCTAACTTGACGACACTATAAAACATGGGAAAGGAGGGGGTAAGCTATATAGCTTAGTAAGCTCGTATGAACATAATAAGAAACTCTTACCAATCATTTACCAAGACCAACAATATAAACACAAGATAAAACAAATTGCTATAAAGCTCACAGTTATAACTTATTCTGTCACTTTGTTTGCTCTATCAAATTGCAAGCATAATTTAACATGTCTTGACATTAGCCTAACTACCGTAATCTCTCGATTATAACAGGTTACCACAATCATCCAATTATTTCCAACCTCATAATAAACATGCACGTTAATTATGAATATTCACTTTTCAATAATGTATTTTAACATCTTTCGATTGTTTAAAGATCATATTTTCCCATAATTATTTTAATAGGCAATTACGCCATTCTTTTTTTTTCTTATATCCGATAAATCACAATTTGTATGAATAAAACATGCTATATCATAACTCAATTAGGCTCGAAAGCCAATTACACGATTGCCAATTGAATTTACCATGTATTTCATACATCATAAGCATGGACCAATAATCACAAGGCTTTCACAAAAACATTCTCGTGGAAACCATGAACTCACAAGATCATGAAGTCAATGCTTATAAACTTTATGTACATACTTTACCAACTCGTAACATAACCACATCCTTTCACATCTTAGACATCCCGTTAAACACTTGGAATATTAATGGATACTCGAAAATCTTGCACATAAGTTTCATATATGTAGCCAAAGCTATCTCATATCTCATAATACATATAGGCTCACTCTCGAGCTATTCACGGGCCTGTTCACACAAGTTGTCAGTCAGGACGTAGCTACATAGTGTTGCTCACACAAGCTGTCAAACATTCGCAACATATGCCAGAATACCCAGCCATTGGTAAGACATACAAGACCAGCACTCGGATCACATAAACATATATATATATATATATATATATATACACACATGGGTTCTTAGTGACATGTCACTTGTATCCTATTCTATTCCTAAGATTCAACCGGGATTTCTCGCTTGTCGAAACTTTGTCGAATACTTCCAAAGAGTCAATCACACAATTCATGCAATATTAAAGCATTTAAACATAAATATAAGATTGCATTATTTACATACGAACTTACCTCGGCATAAAAGTGGCAAAAAGGAGTTAACCGTCAAATACTTGTTTTTCCCCCATTCTAATTCCAAACTTCGTTTTTTTCTCGATCTATAATATCACATTTAACTTATTTAATCTTTATGCTATTCATATCAACTCAAAATCACATTATGTCAAAAATTACATTTTTACCGTTAAAGTTTCACATTTTTACATTTTAGTCCCTAGGCTCATAAAATGAAATGTACTAAATTTCTTCAATACCCATTCCTAGTTGGACCTTATACATGCTTATAGTAACCCACATTTTTTCTTTTATTCGCATTTTAATACCCATTTTACAACTTTTTACAAATAGGTCTTTTTTAAGCATTTTCATCTAAAATCACTTAGTAAAAGTCGTTTATCTAACAACTAACATGCATTTTCTACCATTAAACATCAAAATATATGCATGTCTATCATGGATAAAATTCTATACCTTCAACCATTTCTCAATTTAGTACTACAAATAGGCAGATCATGATACAAGGATTTCAAAAACATAAAAATAATTAAAAACGGGGCTAAAACGGACTTACAATCCAGCTTGGAAGCTTGACAAACCCTAGCTATGGTTTCCTCTTGGGAATTTCGGCCATGGGGTGGAAAATGAGCAAAATTTGACTTTTATTTTGGCTTTTTAATTCATTTAATTACCAAATTACTAAAATACCCTTAATGAAAAACTTTAGAAACATACCGAACCATGTTCATTTTTGTCCACCAACTTAACCCATGGTCTAATTAACATTTAATGACCTCTAATTTAAAATTTCATAACAATTAGACACCTTTAACCTATAGAACTCATATTTTGCACTTATTATAATTTAGTCCTTTTGACTAAATTGAGTGCCTAAATGTCAAAAGTTTTTAGCAAAATTTTCACGAAATCATTCCATAAAACTGTATACCATAAAAATATATTAAAAAAAATTTTCTGTGTCGAATTTGTGGCCTTGAAACCACTGTTCCGACTAAACCCAAAATCGGGCTGTTACACACTGACTTGTTTTCATTAAATGCTACAGGGGACATAAGGCCGTGTCACTTGACCGTGTGTTACACATGGTTAAGACACACGCCCGTGTCCCTGCTCGTGTGGACAAAATAGGCTATTTACCAAGCCATTTTGCCACCCAACTTTGTATACACCTACACCAAACCAAATAGCACAAAACAAGGCATAAATTGGCAACCAAAACAATCTCATCCAAGCATATTTTTATACCATTTAAATACCAATAATTACAATACTCAAATCACTACAATTTGCCTATCCAAAACACGTACCAATTTCACATGCTTTATTAGCCATAAACCATATGCATAATATGTCTCATAATTCAACCATTAGCCATCCAAATATCAATCCACAACCAAGCAATTCCAAATAATTATACGCCACATATCAAAATGATCATTTGCATAAATATTTACACAACTAAAACCACCAAAATAACCAACTCATATGGTTATATACCAAACCAAATACTTAACAATTACAAGCTAATTCAAATGGCTAAAATCCATAACTAACACATATACCAAAATGACCATATAGCCTATACATGCCTTATTACCATAAACACAAATTCAAAAGTATCAAAGTAGAAGATCGATAGTCTGATGAAGTCTCTGACGATCCTCGAATCTGAGCTAGCTTTGAAATCACTATAAAACATGGAAAATAAAACAAAATAAGCTTTAAAGCTTAGTAAGCTCGTATGGAAATAAACTTAACTTATCAAATATATAGAATTCAATCAAATAAGGATAACATAGTATGATTCATATCAACCCACAAACCTTTCCTTTGTTCAATTCAATAATAGACATGAAACTCACAAGTCTCTTCTATTCAATACTCGTATAATTTTCGTACATACCTATACCAACTCATAACGATCTCATTCTCATCCACATCTCAGTTAAACCCGTTGAACCATTCGAAATAGTAAAGGATACTCGAAAACACATTGCACCTAAGTGCCACATACATAGTCGAAGCTATCTCAATCCTATATCAGATATATGCTCACTCTCGAGCTATCACAGGGTCTACTCACACAAGCTGTCAGTCAAGGCGTAGCTACACAGTGCTGCTCATACAAGCTATTAAGTACCGCAACACATGTTGAAAACCCAGCCACCAGTAGGACGTACGAGACCAACACCCTAATCACATAATCACGGTAATCCCTAATGTCATGACATTCGTATCCTAATCTATTCCTAGGGTTCAAACCGGAATTCCACACAATCGAATCATCATCGAACGTATCCGCAAGGTTGTTTTCTCATATTATACAATATTAAAGCATATAAAATAAAATTATATCAACGCTTATTAACATACGAACTTACCTCGAATTTAAAAACGACGTAACAAGTCGATTAATTCGAAACCTTGTTCTTTCCCCGATCTAAATCTGAATTTCTCTTTTCTTGATCTATATGCAATCAAAATTAACTTATTCAATTATCACTCTTTTCAATTTAGTCTAAAATATACATTAAAGCAACTTTACACATTTGCCCCTAATATTTCACATTTTTACAATTTAGTCCTCATTTCACAAAATTACAAATTCATGCAATTCTATCCAAGCCCATGCTTGCTAAATTTAGGTCCCTAGCAGCCCATATTTCTCATTTATTTACATTTTTAACCACACATTTTACACATTTCACATATTAACCCCTATTTGGCATTTTCACTAAAAATCACTTAACAAAACTTGTTAATATATCATCAAACATTCATAATCTATCTTCAATCATCTAATTACTCATACATTCAACATTGGCAACATTCAAATACTTTAACAGTTTTGAAATTGGAGATACGAGCTAGCTATATTGAGCTACAACGAACTCAAAAACATAGAAATCACTAAAAACCGAGTCAAAATCACTTACCAATTTAGCTTAAAAGTGGTCAAACCCTAGAAACACAAAAATGGAGTTTCTTCCTTCTTATTTTCGGTGGAAGATGATGAAATGAAGAAGAAAATTTGTTTTTTTTACTTAATTAACAATTATTTACTAAATTACTTTAATGTTCATAGCCATTTAGTGCATTTAACTAGTAGAACACAATTTTTACGCTTTATGTGATTTAGTCCTTTTTATCGAATTGAGCATTTAAACGATAAAATTTCTTCACGAAAGTTTCACACAATCATGCTATCATGTTGTAAACACTTAAATAATAATGAAATAAATTTTTTGACCTCGAATTTGTGGTTCTGAAACCATTATTATGATTTGACTAAAAACGAGTTGTTACAATAAATCATACAATGCACAAAATTCCACAAATTGTTCTAAAACTAAATCAATAAAAACTCCAAATTAAAAAATTTTAACTTTAATGATAGATTTGAGAAAATTATTTAAACACAAAAAAACAATTTAGGGAATAAATCACATAACTTATAAACATCCTCCCTGCACTTCAAATGTACATTGTCTTCAATGTACAAACAAATATAAATAAAATAGAAAAATATCATAAGGGGGAGAGAGAGAGAGAGTGAGAGCTGAAACTCCTCTGAATTTGGATGATTTCGCCAGAATAATGAAATCCAGAATCGTAGGCAAGCCTAAATTAAGTACATTGTTTCGAGCACACTAATAAGAAGATATACAAAAATAAAATAAGATAAAGAGATAACAAAATAGAAAAACAATCAATAAAACAATAACAGTAACAAAATAAAAAAACAATCAATAAAACAATAATAGTAAAACTAAAATAAAATAGAACATATAAAAAATAAAATAAAAATAACAACAAAAATAGAAATAGAAATAAAAATAAAAAATCTAAATAATTCAAAAAAATAACAAAAAAATCTAATACTATTTTAATAACCAACTTAGCAAAATAAAATGGAAATATTAATACTAAAAATAAATAAATAAATAAAGAGAGGATGATTGGTTTGGTGCGTACCTACTAAGGTGTTAGGGGAAGGAAGAAAGAAAAAGGAAATGAAAATCCTCAACGTTAAAAGAAGGGCGGATGACTATGTGCTAGTTCATATGAGTCACACGGTCGTGTATTTCTCTAAAGTCATGTGACCTATTAAAAAATTTTAAAATTTTGCTCTAGTGTTCACACGGTCTGTGACATGCCCTGTGTCTAAGTCGTGTGCCTTCATTCAAATTGTGTGAGTTAATTTTTTTTAAAAAAATTGGCTTCTTGTCTCGCTGCCATTACCCATACGCTTGAGCTTGTAAGACTCTACCTTATTTGGCTTTTTACCACCTAAATTAATCAATGACTTAAACACAACCATGTCTTTGGTAAAATCCTATGAACCTCTCCTTTGCAACATTTTCTTTAAGAAGTCCATCTATAAAAGAGAAAAAATTGTATATTTCTCATCCAATCTAGAAAAGTGTAGCATAGATTTTGTAAACTCTTGGCACATACTTCTGTAAAGGCAAGTGTAAGCCATCATGGTTTGGCACAAGTGTCTTCCTTAGCATGCTAGAGTTAAATTGTTGCCTAAATTTTATTTGAAATTCTGCTCAAGTCCCAGTTGTAGAATTTTCGTGTTTCAATCTATTCACCGATAACATAAACACAGAAAGCAACATTAGTAAAATGTATAAAGGCGATAGTTACCTTAATAATTTTTAAATATTTTATTATTATTTTCTTACAATTTTTAATAATTATTTAAAAATAGTGTCCACAATAAACTTGAAGGAATCATTTGAATTTGAACAACAAATTTTCTGAACTTATTCTATACTTATAGTTTTTAATAATTTTTAATAATTTTTATAATTAATATGGTCAACCAAAGCTTAAATATTAGAGTTAATCTTTTTTTTTTTTTTCAAAATCACTTTTCAAACTTAATTTATTTGTTGAAACTCCTCTTGACATGGTTTCAAACTTGAAAGGTTAGCTCTTGGAGGCAAAGAATTATTTCATGTTTTTTATTTGAGAGAAATTATTGACACATAAGTACAAAACCAAGCGAAATGTAATTTGCTGGTTAATTGATCACGTGGAAGCCTCGTGGAATATAAAAAAATTGTGGATTTGATGCTAATAAACAAGTAATGCTGAAGATATTTATTGTAATGAATATTTAAGGTGCAGGGTACTAATCATCAAGGTCAAGTTTAATTTATTTAAAAAAAATAAAAACAAAACCAACATGAAAACTATAAAAATTATAAATAGGAAGTATATTTTGGACGGAGAAAATGAACCCTGTTAGTTTACGGAACCTTACCGTTGATTATTGACAATGTTAGTTTGCAATTTTATGATTATTATAATACATTTTGTTTTCTAATTATTCTTTTCTTTAAAAAAGAAAAAAAAGGGGGTCACCGAATCAGTTAACTCCGGCTTTTAGGAATTTTTAATCTGATCTTCTCTTGGCTTCAAGCCCTTAGTCTTGTCCCTTTCCTAGTTTTTTTCTCCATTCATCGCATTTTATTGATAATGAATAATAACTTATTTGTTTTTTCAATCTTATAAAAAGTTATTTTAATCTTTTAATTTAATTTTTAATTTTTTTAACTTTTAAATATGCTTTTTTTTTGTTAAAACATTTTAAAATGAAGAAAAAATTATTTTTTTTTAAATTTTGATGACATTGTATATACATATATTCTCATGTCGATGACATATCAACATTTAATTAAATTTTTAAAATTTTAAAATTCAAAAAAATTATAAAATTTATTTTTAAAAAATAAAAATTATTTAAAAATATTATAAAATTATTTTAAATTTTAAAATATTAATTAAATGTTGACTTGTTATTTACATCACAATTCACAAGTATATCACGTCAATAAAATTAACAAATGTTTTAGTTTTTATCTATTTTAAAGTGATTTGATAAAAAATTGTAAGTTTAAAATTTTCAAAAAAATTTTAAATAAAATACTATATATTTTTTAATTGAAGGGAAAAAGAAAATTCTTTTATGTCTTGATAAAAGGCGGAAGCCGTAAGTTCTTACAAGAAATGCGTGGTAGGAACACATATCAGGAAAACAAAAACATAGACTGCCTATCCAATTTAACATTGGATGCCACATCAGTACAATGATGAATGGATTTTAAGAACGAATTTCTTAATTATATAAAACGTAATTTGTTAGGGATAAACTTTCTCAATTCATTTAGTAACAATAAAATTCGATTTATTGGAACCTAAATTTTTTTTAACTTATATATATAGTGTAGATAAATAAACTCTGAAGTTTATGAATTGTTTGTTTTACTCGATAATTTTATAATAAAACTATAGGCTTATAGGAAGGTCAATTTTATTCGATAGCTAGTGGTCATTGTTTTAGAACGTGGGTTCCAATTTGAAATCGCTAGGGAAATAGCGATTTAGGTAACAAAAAATTTTACAGTTCAGCAAATTCTCATGGACGGAAGGACAGATTAATGTAGACTACCATCGAATCCGACTCAACAATCAAACCCTTCTAGTCACCTAATTCGATTTGATAAAATTCTCCGAACCCTTTTAGTTCTGTAAAATTGGAGATCCCCCTCCAACGGTAAGTAAAGTACAAATAGCAGACCAAATGAAACCACATCTTCGTATTAATAACTCTTAATCAGTTCTTGCAGTCTCTGACACACCCTTGTAGTCTCTACACCAACTCTAGAAAGTTTAGCCTGCAATTTAACAAAATTAAACCATATTAGAGAGAGAGAGAGAGAGAGAGAGTAAATAATTAAAGCAGAATCAATTGGATTAAGTTGTCGCCTCACCTGAGCATGAAGGGTATGAAAAATCTTGCCACCCACGGTGGAAAAGCTGGCACTTACAACTTCAGCCCCTTCTTGTTCAAAAATGCTAATAACTTCATATAGCATGAAGTTTTTATTCAATCCGGTTATCAAAACCAATTCAATGCTTGACCCCAAATCTCTTAATTCAAGCACAGGCGAAGTTAAACCAACCGATGCTGTCCTCTCCATCATGCTACTGCTTGCTTCCATGGATCTCATTGCTTCTTCTTTCAACCTCTTTAATTTCTCTATCCTTTCTCTCAAATGTTTTATATAGGCAGCTGCAAGATCAAGCTGGTCTTGTTGTGATGCAATTTCCTGCAAAACCCCCATAATTTGTTCATTATTAACAGTCTAAAACCCTGGTTGATTCAGTGATCACAGGAGAAAGATATTATCATGAGTAAGACAAGGACAATTTGTCTTTTGCTTTGTCCCTACTGAAAATTTCGAATCACCAATATTACCAGCAACAATTTTGCATTGGAGAATCTAGAAGACTAAAGGTTGTCCACAGAAATGCACTCGTAATCTAATCAACGGATAGAATTAAAAGACATCAATTATTTTTTGATAAATAACAATTCCTGATAAGGATAATACTGTATATTCTTGAACTTACCTGTAACAATCTCTATGGTTTTAGAGGTAAAGAAAAGCAAGGTTAAGATAAGCCCTTTGATTTGACATTTTAGGATGGGAATTAAATTGGATACTTACTGAAATATTATGAGTACGAGTCCAAAGAAAATAATCCCTCCATTTAGTTTATATACAAAATAGCCCATAAAAGATTGAGAACTCGTACGTATAGGATTTTCAATTTTCATATATATATATATATATATATATATTTTATATGCTGAATGAAAGATAAAAAAAAAGGTGTACTTAGGGTTCAACAAAGCTTGACACCTCCAATACGAAAATCATTAGTGAATGACTGAAAATCTGAATGCAACAACCTTTTAAGTTGATGATTAGAAAGGTTGATCTTTAATCATTAGTGAGAGAATACATCAACTCCATGTACTCCCCAATAAATTATTTATTAATAATACATAAATATGCCCTTCGAATGACTCAAAGCTCTTCCATTACCACAACACATGACTGATGAAAAAGTAACATGTAAAATAAAAGAAAAAGTACCTTGGAGGGTTTGACGTTGTGGTGAGGAATAAGAGAGGCAAGCTTAAAACACAAATTTTTCATATCATTTCTGCGCTTCTTCTCGATGGCTTTCCTATCAGGTTTAGAGTTCGACTGACCGCCGCAGCTGTTCTTCTTCATCTCTTACCGCTCGAAGCAAAAGGAAGTATTCCCTTAGATATTATTGACTGACTGAAAAGAAAGAAAAAAATTATATCACTGATACAACATATTTTGGGGATAAAGGCTTTGAGGTCATAACGCGGAGCTAATATATATATATATAGTGATTAGCTATTGCCTACCTACCTTTGGGTATTAATGCACAAAAAGAACAGGAGAAAGGAAACAACGCAGAAGAAGATCAGGTGAGAGCTTTGTTTTGTGGAGGGCGGGAGACGAGTATATATATGTTGTGAAAGCAGCGAGGTCGGTGCATTGGCCCGCCACCCAAAAAATTTAGGTCTAGTCTCGGTTCAAGAAATGAGATTAAAATTTTGTTCGAATCTAGTTTGGATAAAAATGTTTAAATTTGAATTCTGTTTGGTCTATTTATATTAAAATTTTTATATTATTCTTTTATAAAAATAAATTTAAAAAATATAATATATCAAATAGACTAAAAATATTAAAATAAATGTTTCCCAATAAATGAAAAAATAAAAAAATAAATTTAAATAACATTAAGATAAATGCAACTGAACAAGTAAATACTTTTAAAATAGTAGCAAAATTAATAATAAAACAAGGGTTATACAATATCCAAACAATAATAACAAAATAATTATAATATAATAGCGAAATAATTGCAAAATAGTGACAAAACAACAAAAAAAATAGCAATAGATTTTTTTTTTTTTTGTAAATTTGGGTCGAGTCTGGACTAAAAAAGCTTACCCAAAGCTCAGTCTGTTTAAAAAATAGATTTTATTTCTTTGTTCAAGTCCATTTTTTCGAGCTTATTTTTTTATCTTAACTTTCTCACTTTTCGGATAGACCTTCGAATTGAGTCGGGTGACCGGATAAATCTAGTGAGGACCCACTACGCAAATATACTCTTCAAGTTCTTAATCAGCAGTTATGTGAAATAAAAAAGAGTCTATTCCTGTCGTAATAAGAGGCCTCACTCTTACAGCATGTTTGGTTGGGTGTAATAGCTATTACATTACACCCCTATTCCGTGGGCCCACCTAATCACCCGTTTGGTTCAATGGAATGCCCTTTACGGGCTTATTCCATTACGGATGTATGCCCAAAATTGGCTGATTTTAGGGGGATTTCTATTCCCTTCCCAGACCACCGTTTGGCTATTCCTTTTCATTTTTTACCCTCCAAACTCAAGAGCCCCAAAAATAAGAGCAAACAAAAGCTGCCAGCAAAGCCACCCCACAAGGCTCCACCTGCTCCACTCACTCCCGATTCACTGTTTCAGGCAAGTGCTTCTTCACTTTATCGGCGGCTGATTTCTCTTTTGTTAGCTCTAATTTTGTTACAGCTGATTTGCAAATTTTAGGTCATTTTCAGTCAATATCAGATAGTCATGAAAAATGCAGACTTTCCTTCTTCGTCCTCCCATCTCTCTCTACTTCCCCTTTCCTACTATTTTCTGGCGCAATCTCCATCTATTTTCCAGAGCATTCATTTTAGGTTTTTTTTTTTTTTTTTTTTTTTTTTTTTTGCTTTCTAGAGGTTTGCTTTTTATTTTTTTAAAGCTCATTTTTTTTAGGATTTTATATTATTATTTTTTTGCCTTTCATGTTGACTGAGTTTCATATCTGGGTTTTTCTTTCTTGGTGGATTGATTTGCAGTATTTCATTTTTCATGCTCTTTTGTTGTTTTCTTCTTGGTAGTCATCTTTATGTTTCTTTCTTTGATATTTTTTAAAAATCCTGATGAATTTTTCATACTCATTTGCTTTTCTTATATTCAAATATAATGCAGTTAAAACAAACAAAAAAAAAGAAAGATTTTGTGTGCATCTCCAAATCCGTATATTAAATATAAAATGGTGATGGTTGGGGGTTGGTTGTTGAAAAAGAATCCTTTTATATATATATATATATATATATATATATATATATATTATAGCCATATTGGTAATGTAACGAACAAAAGTTCTGATTTTCTTTTCACTCTTTTGTTGAATGGGATTTTTGTTTCATCAACTTTATAAAGACATTTCAGATTTTGAGTTTCTATATTAAGCATATATCTTTGACATTTCAGATTTGCAAATGTAAGTTACAGTTTGTATTTTGAGTTCTTTTTTTATCCAACATTGTGGTTAGTTTGTTTATGAACTTGTTTTCCTATTTTCTTTTGCGTATTCGAATAAACAGCTCTAGATTTAAAGGTGTGGTTGTAGTTTAAATACATAATTTGCAATATACAGTTATGTTTTTTTTTTCCTTTGCAATTGTTAAAATTTCAAGCTTACCATTATTACATAATCTAGCTACCTCTTATTACAATTGTTTTTTGTGAAACTTTGGTGGTATTTGAATTATTTTTTGTATTGTACTAGACTTATTGAATTATATTTTATTTTCTTTTGATTCATCATGTGTTATAATTTTATAAAGTGTTGACCTTTTGATTCATAATATTGAACTTAATTTTAATTTGTTTTTTTCTTAAGATAATTATGTCAGGTTTTCAAAATCAAATGTTTCTTCCCAAAGTTCTCGAGGAACCAAAAGAAAATGGGTTCCAGAAGAAGATGCTGCGTTGGTTTCCTGTATGGTCGACTTGCACAATGTTGGAACCTTTAATGCTGATAGGGATTTAAAGCTGGTTATTTAAATGAGTTGGAAAAAATGTTAGAAAAAGTTTTACCCAATGCAATGTTGAAGGCTAAACCTAATATTGAATCGAGGATTAGACTACTGAAAAGGGATTGGTCAATCGTTTATGACATGCTTAATGGAAAAAACAATAGCGGTTTTGGTTGGGATGAGCATAGGCAGCTCGTTGTTGCTGAAGATGCAGTGTGGAACTCATATATAAATGTAAGAATTATTTCAAATCTTTATTATCTTATTTTCAGCAAACTTATAACTAATATGAATTCCTCATTTTTATAGAGTCATAAAGAAACAGGTCGATTTAAACATCGTAGTTTCCCTTATTACGACCAACTTACTGCCATCTACGCAAAAGATCGAGCCACTGGGAAAGATGCTCAAACAGCCGCTGATATCATTGAAGAAATAAATGTTGAGGATATAGCTACTACAAATATTCATGAAGAAAGAAACGATTTCTATGGATGTGAAGCTGATGTCTCTTTGGATGACATGGATGTTTTAGCTACAGAACCGCAACCAGCTAGAAACCAAGGGGGTTCTACATCTTCAAAGAAGAAAAAAAAAGAATTCTAATGTAAGTGATCATATTTCTTCTTCATTTCATGATGCTGCCACTTTATTGGCGGAAAACATGTGGGTCGTTGGCGAACAAATCAGTAGGAGTATTGCCTTTAATGTGGTAATTCAACAAAAGTCAGAAGAATTCCAGATCATCCAAGAAAAAGCTATAAATTTATATCCAACATTATGTGAAATAGAAGGTTTAACTGTGGATGAGCGTTATCGAGCATTGAGCAAAATTCCAGATCATCCAACGCAAATGCTCATTTTCTTTAGTTTACCTTCTTCTGTACGATTGGAATGGGTCAGAAGATTTCTTACTGACCATTAAAAATCATGGTTGTATTGATGATATTTTGGTAACTTTTTGTGTTTGTAATATTTGAGATGGTATAATGACATGATATATGTCATTACAATGTTGTAACTTTTTGATGTTGTAAAATTTTATAAAATATGGATTATGACATATAAACTAATGAAATCATGTAACCTTTTGTTAATATATGAATATTATGTTTATGCAAAATATAATTCTCAAGTTATTTATTACTTCTAATATTTTTTTATTGTAGAATAATTAAATTATTTGTTTCACTAATGATATTTTAGCACATTAAATATGTATTACGGTTTAAAAATAATAAAGTAGATTATATATTATTTTTATAGTAGTATATATTATGATTTTAGTAAATTCATATAAGATAATTATATTAAGAATTTTATTAAATTATATATTTTTTTAAATTATATTTAATAATAATTATATTAAAATATGATTAAATTATTTATTGTTTATATTAATAATCTTATTAAAATGTAAACACAATAACAATAATCATCTACATAAAAAAATTCTACTAAGGGTATTTTAGTCATTTTAGTTTTTTTTCTTATGCTATTACAACATCATTCCATTCAACCAAACACAAAAATACTATTACAGTTCTATTTCATTCCATTCAACCAAACAATTGAATTACTATTACAGTTCTATTCCATTACAGCTCTATTCTATTACAGCGAACTAAACGTGCCCTTAAGTTTTTAAGCTGAAGTTGACCATTTGACCGTTTGACTACCTCAATCCTTTTAACTGACCCCCGCGCTTTCCGACCACTCTTTCTTTGGTAACTTTTCTATTTCATTTTTGTCGTTACCTCGTTTTTTCAACCTCGGATTTTCTATCTCCATTTGTTTTTAGTTCATTCTGAGTTTAATATTATCTCATAAACTGTGAATGAGAACTTCATAGCATTAACGTTTTGAAAATTAGATAATCTCTTGGGTAATAGCTTTAGGTAAACATAACTTTTTAGTACAATTTTAATATTCATTAAATGGGTTTCTCTAAAAAAAATATTGGAACAATTTAAATTTTTTTAATTTTGAAAATGAGTAACTGAGGGGAATTAATTGCAACGTTAATGTTTTTCATCAATTTTACATAAATTTTTTCGGTATAATAATAAATTTAGCTCTCATAATTTATACATTCCATCAATTTGGTCATAATTTAACAAATTTAGCTCACAATATTTTTATAAATGTATAAATACTAAGGCTAAATTTATTTTTTTTTTGAATCAAAGCCAACTTAACAAAAAATATAAACATTGAGGACTAAATTTATTATTATACCAATTAAAATTATGCATAATTGATGAAAGATACTAACGCTGTGGTTATTTGTCCTTAACTGCTCACTTTCAAAATTAATAGTGATTAAATTACTTCAAATTTTTTTCAGTGAAACGAATTTCTTCGATTTCATATTTGACAGAGTTTGGAGAGGTTTTTTTACCTAGTTTTTATTAACTTAAATCTTAGTTTTGGTTAACTTACTCAAAATAGTTTTGTTATTTGTTTTATGTTTTGAAGATTTTATAATAAAATTTTAAATCAGACTTTGATAAATTATTTAAAAAAATAAATCATTGAAAATATTATGTGTGATAATTTAAAATAAAAACAATTTAATAGAATTTTCTATAAAAAGTTTGAAAAATAATAAATAGCTTAATGGAAAATATTTTCAATTAATTCTATTTTATTTTATTTGTTTTAATATTATATTATCTTATAAAAATTTTACCTTTAAATTTTGATTTTTTATTTAGAAAAAGGTGAAATGTTTAAAAATTAAGGACAAAATGTATTTTGTTTTATAATTTAAAATCTGTATTTATCAAAAAATCTAATTATATTTCATAATTAATTTTAAGTAATATATCAAACAAATTTATAATTTAAATTCAGTACTTAAATTTTCAATACTTAATTTTTCAATTTATCAAACAACGCCTTATATTTTTTAAATTAACACTTTTCTTATTTTATATCATACGTATAGGTATAGTGATTTTTTTTTGAAACTTTTTTTATTTGTAAATTATTAACTAATATAAGGAATTAATAGAACATTGGAAAATAAAATTTTCTACTACTAATGATAGTTATGAAAGAGTAGAATATTTAAAGTTAATAGAAGAACTTTATGAAAAACATAAAGATCTGTTTAAAATATTTAATTATCATTATATGTTAACAGAAAGTAGTAGTAGCTCTAATGATGATAATAAATCAGATGATAATAATTCTATAATTTCAGAGGAAATTAATGCTACTAGTTATAATTTTGATGAAGAAAACACTTCAACAGAAAAAAATATAGACATACCGGAACCTATGGATACTGACAACACAGATCCATATATACCAAAACCTAAAGAAAAGGATAAAAAAGATCCTTATGGAAAGAGAAAAATAGAATCAGATATTCAAAAAGATGATTATCTGAGATCTTTTAATAAAGATAATGAGCAGGTCGAAGAAACGACTAGGATATTTGAGACTATAGCTACTAATGATGTTAAACCTGAAATTCCAGGGGAATCATCTAGTCAACCTATACCATATAGGATTGATGATTTAAATAAAAGAAATGTTGCTCAAGGAGGTATATATTTAGATTTAACTAAAATACCTTTATTAGAATATGAAAAAACTATAGATGATTGGGCACAGTCTATGACTATTGTTGTTAATAATAATAGCAGTAGTTGGACAAAAGAAAAATTTTTAAATTATTTTGTAGGAACTTTCCAAGGAGATGTTTTGCAATTTCTCCGTCGTTGGGAAGAATCTGAAAAAGGTAAACAACAAAAGGAACAACTTATTAATCAAATAGGTACTCCTAAAAAACTATTAAAATGTTTAACTTTAATTCTAAAAACAGAATTTTGTGGTTATACTGATAAAAAAGATCAGGATGGCCAATCTAGTTATATTCTATCAAAAATAAAATTATGTGATATTAGATATTTAGAAGAATTTTCTAAAAAATTTCTTCATGAATATCAAAAGTTAAAAAATAGTAATATAGAATTTTGGAAAAACCAATATTTCCATAAATTACCCCCACCTTGGGATGAAATTTGTATAAATAAATATGCTTCTTATCTAGATAAACACAGTAAATCAACTGGTATAGATAAAGAAAATATTGATAGTATAGGAAATAGGATTAATTTTGCTAAAGAAAGAATTACTTTACATTGTTTACAAAGTAAAGCAGCTAAACAAGTTAAGAATAAATTAAGTCATAGATATTGTACAAAATTATTAGAAGGAGAATGGGAGTTTGGTTGTAAACCCATACAACCTAAGACTTATAAAAATTATAAAAATAAAAAATATAAGATGATAAAATGGAAACCAGGAAATAAAAAATATACTGGTAATAATAAAAATAATAAAAAATTTATAAGAAGAAAAACTTCTAAAAAACCTATAAAACAAATTTGTAAATGCTTTATATGTGATGAAGAAGGTCACATAGCCACAAACTGTCCTAATAAAGGGAAAAATGCCAGAAAAATGATTAAAAGTCTTGAAGAACAAGATTTAGAAATATGTTTTAGTGAGGAAATAAATCCTACAGAAATATTATATGAATTAATATCAGAAACCGAATCTGACACTGATAATGAAGAATATATCTTTATGTTAGGACATAATAATCAATTAGAAGAAATTCCTAAAACTGAACAACAGGATATAAAATTAGGAAATTTATTAGGAGAAAAAAAAGACTTCTCAGAAGAAATGATAGAAAAGATAACCAAAAATCATATTTCTAAAGAAGAAATATATAAAATATCTAAGTTTAAAATATGGTCACAAAGACATATTGAAAAGATTAGCGGTAATACAGTCGCTAAAGATATTAAAGGTGGATTAACTGAAATCCCTTTATTTACTAAAGAAAAAATTAAGAGGATTAGAAAGAAATATTCTCAGATAAGATATATACATTTAGGTATAATTATGATCACAATTAGAGCTTTATTTAGAAGAGGTCATGATGTACCTATAATAGCAGTTTTATTAGATAAAAGATTTGAAAATCCAATAAAAGCACTTATTGGGGGAATTCAATCAAATTTATATAATGGGGTAATAGGATTTAAGGTAAAACCAAATTACTTTATATCCATTACGGACCCTCTAATAGAAGAGTGTCTATTTTTAAGAATTCAGACAAAAAATTCTGATATTAAGGATTTAGCAGAAGACCTTGCAATAAGCTGGACTGCTATAAATGAATACACTAATACTGCAGAGGTAGAAATAAAAGAAGTCAATAATAAAATTATTGAACTTTTTGAACCGAATAAAATTACTATAGAAATACAACCTAAATTATTACATTTAAAAGATCTTTTTATTCCAAAAGACTGGATAATGGGAGATATTAATAATGCGAGTACTTCAAAACCTGTAAGTACTATTGAATATATGGCCTCAGGTGATAAGTTATATTTTAAAAATAATCTGTTAACAAATACAGAAGATAATTTAGTTCTACCTTCAACTTCTCAAAAAGAGGAAGAAGAAGATAATAAAAGTACAACATCCTCTACACCGATAGGTATGAAAACAGTTCATATCCCTATTTTTCCTACAGAACCAAGTAATTCTAGAAATAGTAGAATTGAAGATATACAAACTTTGGCAAAAAATATAAAAAATTGTATTCATATAGAAATAAAAATTAAGGATAAAATTCCTTTATATGCTTTAATAGATACAGGTGCTACAACAAGTAGTTGTAAGATGAATGCTATTCCCAGAGAATATTGGAAACCTGTAAAAAGACCAATAAAGGTTAGTGGTATAGATAGTAATAAGACTTTGGTATATTACAAAGCTAGGAATATACCAATTTACATAAATAATGTAAAATTTGTAATTCCTAAAATATTAGGCTTTCTTGAAATGAAAGGAGATATATTATTAGGTAATGATTTTATAAAACAATATTTACCATTTTCTATTTATAAAAAATCAGTTATATTGTCTATAGACATGACTTCTATAGAAATACCAACTGTTAAAAATCCTAATTTTATTTGCTAATTTTCTTAGCAGGCATTATGGATAGAGGTAAAAAACCTCTAATGGGAGAATGGAATACTGTCCATAAAATACCCAACAAAGGGAAAATAACAAAATCCAACCAAGGATTTGTTTCTATGCCTCCACAAGTACAATTTTATCCTAACCAAGGATATTATGTACCATATCCAATGGTAAGACAACCAATTGGATCTCATTTTTCATTGACGCCAAACCCGGTAAGTCAATCTCAATGGTCACAAGACCCTAATTCGGCATTTCAAACCAGTTATGCTGAAATTATTAAGGGAGCAGAAAACTTTTTATCACAACAATCGCTCTCTGAAATAAATGATTTTTATAATCCAGGATTATCACTGGAATATTATAATTTTATTAACAAAATATGGAAAACCCATATTTTAGAACAAAGAGCAAATTTTCGACGAACTCTTACTAATTTCTCTCAATTTTTAGTTGAAAAAACAACTAAAGATAATAAAGCCCATGATCTTTTATTAAAATCTATTTTATATAGAGATTGGGACGAATGCTATATTGAATATATGGATATTAAGAAAATAAATAATTTTCTTGATATATTTCAATATTTTATTGATAATGGGATAAACAGTCCTGTTATAAATAAAATGTTTAGACGATGTTTATTTAATAAAGCCAGGAGGATATTACCTGTAGATATTTTTACAAAAATAAATTCTATAATTTGCAACCAGCAAATTCAATTTAGAAAAACTTTTTCTGAATACTTTCTACAAGCCTATGTTTTTACAAATCATATAGGGGAAAATTTCCTACTATAAAATTTAGGCTTAATCATGAACCATTTGATATAACAAGTATTGAATGGGGATTTGTTAAAGAAATAACAGTCCAAAATCTTTCTTTTGATTTATTAAAAGATTTTCCAGCTATCGTAAAATCACGATTAGCAAGTTTTCCAAATATGGATTTCTTTTACTATTTTCATATAGAAATTAGCAGTCTTATTGGTATTGCTGAACATGAAAGATTTTTTCAGCCATATCAAATTTGGACTATTCAAACGATATTTGGAGGAATAAACCTCTCATCGGTTGATGAAGATAAAGATCACTTGTCAAAAACCATTGACATGTGTTATAATAATTTTTCACATTATCAAGTCCAAGCAGGAATTGATTTAATGCTTAAAGCTCAGTATTTACTTCAACATAATACTTATGTCCTCTGGATTGATGGAAGGAGAATACTGGCATACAATACTGAAAGACCTCATCAAAATTGTGATGAAGAATCCGTACAGCTGTTAAAAAAGATAGCTGAGATGGAGATAGATGATTACCTATTAACAATGGAAATCAAGGACACGTAGGAAAGTTGGAATTCACCAGCACTCTCACCAGATTCATTACACCTGGATGAAATAGAAGAAATGAATCTGACAAATATCCAAGAAGGATAAAACCGAGACAAGGCACGGGTAAAAATGTCATCCAAAATCGGAGCATTTAATTTTGATGGCGACTTGCAACTATCTCATTAAAAAGATGTTGATGGAAGATGATGCAAGCCATGATGCAGAGATGATGGAAGAAACCATTAATGCACATGTGGAAACAACCACCAAGAAAACGACAAATTAAAATGACTACGTGGAAGCAACCATCAAGTCAGCAATTATTACATCGTTATCAGGATATTATTCGGATCTAAATTGTAAATGAATTAGAGTTCAATTTTTACACTATAAATAGGCATTGTTGTAGCCTAAAGAGGCATCGATTCATATACCAATTCATAGTATAGTTTTCTTAGCTTTTGCCTTTTGTAAACTTTCTTTCAATAGCCTTTTGTAAAAATCTCTTTACTAATAATAAAACTCTCCTTGTAAACCATATTCCGCTGTATTGAGCCACCATACTCACCCCGTAATACGTATAAGAAATAAATGTAACAAGTGTTAGGTAAATTGCAAAATTAATATCTGAAAATTTAAATATTGTAAAAGTAAATACTAAATTTAAGTTATAAAATATTATTGTTTAATAAATATAAAATTTACATTATATATTTTTTATTTTACATTTTTATTCTAATGTTTGAATTCATTTAAACAAAACAAAATTTAAAAACTCAATGTCCTTAAAACATAATAATGCTAAAAGAAATAAATTTAATTGAAAATAATTTCCTAACTTCTTAATCTACTTTTTTTTTTTCAATTTTTATTAGGAAAATCTATGGGATGGTTTTTACTATGGACTATACGTTTAAAAATTAAAATTAAGAGTCACTGAAAATATTTATGTTTAATTTATTTATTTTTTTAAAATGAGTTATTTTGCTTACCAAAGATGAGGTTTTAGCTATTTCACACCCTTTTAAAATTTTGATGACATTGTCACCACCAATCGATGCAACGACCTCCTCTATATTGCCTCGGTTCAAGGGTGAAGTTAGGAAAAAGTTTTAGGGGGTCGAAATTAAATTGTTTATATGTTTATAATTTTTAAATGATTAAATCAAACTTTATTATTTTTAGAGGGGACTAAAATACAATTTTACATTTACTAATTTAAAATTTTTAAAAATTTAAAGTGTAACACCCCAAACCCGACCTAGACGTTACGGCCAAGTCTGATGTGTCACATTGAAGTGTCTTTCGAAAACCATGTTTTCATTAAAAACCCTTCTTAGTGTTTAGAAACTTCTACCGTTAAACTTGTATAAAACCTCAGCTTGTGTTTACTTTTCAAAACATGGTTCATTGAAATAATCATTCCCTTTTCAAACATTGTCAACAACTTTGTAAAATTTTATGGAAATTGTGAAAGCTTGTAAACCTTTGTAGTTTGCGAAAATGTGTTATTTTAAAACTATTTAAGTATCGAAAAATCAGACCTTCTTCGTTATGGCTTAAAGTGAATGTATACTATGCACTAGGTAGTATTCTAGAAAAAAGGAGGTGAGTCAATTAGACTGCTTACGTACCAAGCTCTCCCTGGATCCAATCCTAGACATACACACATCCATTGCCACACTTTAACCTTATGACTTGTCCACGAACAACAAATTAGGTTTAAGTCTATTTAAAATATTTATTTATGAAAACGTTTACGTTGCAGAAGCTTTGCTCTGTTATCGTGATATTTTGAAAACAAGTAACTTTTATGAAAGCACGCCTAAGAGCTATCTGATTTCGAAACGATTTAAAAAATATCATACTTAAGCTAAAAACAAATTAAATAATTAGAGCGACCTTATTACAAACCCAAAATCAAAATAAAAGCGATTAAATAAAATAATGGAATAATTAACTTAAAACCAGAAATGCAGTCTTTGTGGCCACTCTGAATCCCTCACAACTCCAAGTCCACCAGTCTAGGGCTTACTTGCGAGGATGGAAGGAAAAGGGGTGAGTTTGGTAACTCAATGTGTAAAGAAACCCATTCAGAGCCCAAATCAGCTCAAGCCCACTGGCCTAAGCCCTATTTAATTTTAGTAATAGTTGGGCCGAAGCCCTATTCAGATACAGTAAAATGAGCCTTAGCCCTTTTCAGATATCAATACGACCCATAGGCTCAATTCAGTAGCAGAACAGTAATATCGATGCATGCATGCAAAACCCATATCAGTATGTGGGGAAGCTACTCAACCCACCCAATCGCTACTCTCCACCCGTACCAGCCAAACTCTCCATGTGGGGAAAACTACTCAACCCACCCAACCGCTACTCTCCACAGTGGCAGCATAGTTGCATAATCAGATAGTGTGGCCAAGCCATCAGTACAGTAATACGAGGCGAAGCCTCTTTCAGTAAACTAGGGCAAAGCCCCTTTTTCAGTAAACTGAGGCAAAGCCTCTTTTCAATACTTCCTCCATCAAATAATCCCAATCCCATGCAATAGATAATCATGATATGGAATACAGTAAACAGAAACAGTAAATCATGTATTTCAGTTAAATTTAGCCCTAGGGGTATAACAGTCATTTTTTCACCTAGGGGTAAAACGGTAATTTCTCACCTACGAGGGTAATTCAATAATTATTCCACTTTTTAGGGTTTTATGCACTTTACAGTCATTAATCGCCCAACTTTTATCACAATAGCTTACTTAGCCCATTTTAGCAGTTTACAGTCATTGGGCCCTAAAACCCCTAATGGGCCCTACAGTGTCAATTTGTCATTTTAAGCCCGTTTCGCCAAATTCTAAGTCTAGTCTAACAAATTTAACCTACAGGTTATCAGAATATGATTACCGCTTACTTTTACCCATATGGGCCTGTAAGCCCATTGGGCTCAATTTCAGCCCATCGAGGCCCAAACTTATCGAAGTGCATGAAATCGCACACTCAACTATATTACCACTTGCGATTATAGATCCAACGATTTCCAACTGACTTATGAGTGTTCACACGCTCACAAGCGCATAAAATACTAGAATTTTGGCATTTCGGCTTTTCAACTTTTGCCGATTTGAACTACAAGAGGGTGTTCGATACACACCTGATTTGCGACGACTGCTAACGAGTTCTCCCACGATATCCTACAATCGATTACTAGACACATCAGTTCCAAAATACAATGACAATCTCCATAATTCTACTTACCATAATCGGCCATCACCACCTAAGGCCCTTGAGATCTTACCTTTGCCGAAACTAGTGACTAGATCTAGATCTAATCGTTCCAAAGATCCAAGCCTTTTATGTTCCTTGCTAGATCATCCCTTCCACAACAAGTGCACATAAAACCAATTAAAAGAACTGTCTTTACCTATCATCACATTCGACAGCCTTCCTAAATAGTTTAGGGATTTCGGCTTTTCTTAAATTCAAAGGTAACGAGTAGATCTGAGATGTCGAGTACTTACCATAGGTTTTCCTTAATCAAGGTGATTCCTCTACTCAGATTTGATGCAGTTCTAGCCCCTAAACACTAGCAGAATTCGAATCTTAGAGATCTAAGGATTCGGCTATATATCCCTAAAAACTATGGTGTTTTCGGCTTTTTAAGTGGTGAAAGAAGATATGATTTGAGGCTAGGGTTGGAGGGGTGTTTATCGACAGAGCCTACGGGTTTGGAGAGTATGAAATTCGGCTACAAGTGAGGAAAAACAAAGGGGGTTTGGCTATAGGCAAATCGGCATAAGAAGCAACCTTTCGGGATTTCAGCTTTTAGTAGTTAATGAGTTTGAGAAGAAAAGAGTGGCAATTTCAGTTTCTGAAGAAAAGAAAATGAAAGATAAGGGAGGAGAAGAGTTGATTTCGGCTAGAGAGGAAAAGAAAAAGAAAGAATGGAAGAAAGGAAAAGAGAAGGAAGAATTCGGCACTTAGGAGATTTAACTTTGCGTTTTCGGCTTTTTGCAACACTGAAAAGAGAATAGAATGAAAGTGAAGGCTCTAGGTGGCTAACCTTAATTTGGCAAGACAAAAAAAAAAAAAATAAAGCTTGCCATAATGGCCATTCAAACCAATGACCCAATCCCCCTAAGGCCCTAGCCGAATGCTACTTAAGCTCTATCACATGCCCGACACATGCACAAAAATAAAAGTACCATCTGCTTACCTTGTGACTTGAACTCTGGCCCTTAAACTTAGTCCACACGCCACTTTTTTAGGAGCTTAGTGGCACCACCTTGCCACTTTACCAAGGCCCTCTTTTTGTCTCAATTTACTAACTTTTTCTTAAAGGCCCACTTAACCAAGTCCTTTTCACTTAAAGTCCAAAGTTGATATTTCTGTCGGGTTCTAACTTAGGCTTGGGCCTTCTAAAGGCCTACTAACACATTTAAATATAATTTTAATAATCAGAACACCAAAATTCCAAAATTTCACCAAAAATTACAAAACCCGAAAAATCTCGAAAATCAGGGCGTTACACGCAACTTGTGCTAAGCTTTGTTTTTTTTTTTTATAACAATAATATTTAAAACTTCTCAATTATTCAGGTTTTCTTTTATCTGAACCCAAACTCAAGGCCCAACACTTCTAAGCCCAAATTCATGGTGTTACATAAAGGGCCAAAATAACAAATTTTATATTTTAGGGGAGCTAGGGCCCCTGCCAGTCCCTCCTAAATTGGCCTCTGCCTCTGTCCGTGTTGAAGTTCAGACAAGTGAGGCACCTAACCCCTTAGTTAAAGCTACACAGAAAAGGAAACTACTTGAGTTTTTAAGAGGGGAAATATACTTTCTTACAATGCATATTCATAAACTAGTTGCCAAGAAATCATGGCTTTAAGAACTGATATGTGATATTAAAAATACACATTGGTAAGGGGAGCTTTTTAACAAAAAGGGGAGAATGGTTATTTATGGTTGTTGGTGTGAAGTGGAGAAATGTTGCTGCATATGCTTGTTTTGCTTATGTTTTTTTTTTACCAATTGTTGGTGTGAGGGGGAGATATGTTGCTGCTTATGCTTGCTTTTCTTATATTTTGTTGTTGTTACTCTTCATGGTTATTTTTTTTGCTTTTTGGAAGTTATTTTGAGCTCATATTGCTTTTGTTTTAATTTTTTTAAACAACTCTTTTAACTGTCTGTTCATTCTTATGTTTAAATATCTCTCCAAACAGACCTTTGGACAACAATCTGGACAAGGCTTTAGGACAACTTAGATGGAATTGGATGTTGGCATTATTAACTAGGACCTTTATGATTGTTTTCTCCATAAGCAAATGAATCCTAGAATGTTTTTGATTTTGTCTTAAACCATGGTGAATGATTGACATGCCGTATTTGTTAATGCTTATCCTTATCCTTTAAACCTTACCTTATGGACTAAGTTGATGATTTTACTAGGATGATAAGGCTGTGGTTTGGGATATATTTTTGGAGGATTTTATTTTTGATTATCCTAAGCCAAATTGAAGTATTTATCTCTACAAAATTTGATCTGGAAGGCTGTCTTGTAACAGCCCTTTTTTGGGTCAAATTGGAATAGTGGTTTCGGGACCACAAATCTGACATTGAAAAATTTATTTCATTACTATTTTAATGTCTACATTATGATATTAGATTTTTTTTAAATTTTCGTAAAGAAATTTTATTATTTGAGTGCTCAATTTGATAAAAAGGACTAAATCGCGTAAAGTGCAAAAGTTGTGTTCTATAAGCTAAAGATGTCTAATAGCTATAGAACTTTAAAGTGAAGGTCCTTATGTGATAAATGACCCATTTATGGGTTAGTGGATGATAGTGGAGTGGCATATGGTTTAATTACTAATGTTTTTAAATGTTAAATAAGTAATTAGTTAATAAAGGTTAACACTAATAAAACAAAAGCCAAAATCCTTATTTTTATCATCCCTTCCATCGAAATTTGAAAAGAATGGCAGCCATGGATGAGCTAGGTTTGGCCAACATTGTTTTACTCATTTAGGTATGGATTTTGATCAGTTTTTAATAATTTCTACGTTTTTAAGATGGTTGCAGCTTAATCTAGCTAGCTCCTATCTCTGTTTTCAAACCTGTTAAAGATTTTGAAAGATTTCATTGATGAATAAGCATGTATTTTGAAGTTTCTTGATCGATTATGAATACTTTTTTATAGATATACAAGTTTTGTTAAGTGATTTTTAATGAAAATACAAATTAGAGGCTAAATTTTGAAATGTGTAAATTTAGTGGTTAAAATGTGAAATAAATAAAAATTGTGGGCTACTAAGGCAATAAGAAGAATTCAGCTAAGCATGGGTAGGATGAAATTGCATAAAATTATGAATTTATGTGATAATGACTAAATTAGAAAAAATGTGAAATAATAAGGGCAAAAGTGTAATTTTACCAAAAGATGTAAAATGTGTTAAATTGAATGAATTAATGATTAAAAGAAAGTAAATTTTGTTATTATATAGATTGAGAAAAACGAGATTTGGATCTAGAACGAGAGAAAGTAAAATACCGGATTAATCGACTTATTTCGTCATTCCACCTCCAAGGTAAGTTCATATGATAGTAAAGTTATTGAATTATGTTATTTATACATTATTATTACTAAACTAAATAGAAAATGGTTGTATACAAGTCTGCGAGAAATGATCAATAAAGAATCGATAAAAAAAAGTCTTATATGAACCTTAGGAATAGTATAGGATACAAATGCCATGACGTTAGGGGTACTAATATTACGTGTAAGACCATATCTGGGATATAGCATCGGTATGATATTATAAGACCATGTTTGGGACATGACATTGATACAAGATTTCGTGTAAGACCATAGCTAGGTTATTAGCATCGATATGAGATACATGCAATACCATATCTGGGATATGGCATTGTACGACCTATGTGGGATTCCCGAGTATCCTTAATGATTCTGAATGGTTCAACGGGCATTCTTAAGATGAGAATGAAAGTACAATCGAATTAAATGATACAAGTACGTACAGAACCTATATGATAATCGAATGAAGGTAACTTGATGAGTTTATATTGTATCATATATATATGAAATGAGAAATATTTGTGTATAAGTATGTTTCTTGCCAAATTATGTTTAATTGGCTATAATGAGGTATGAATTGAATGATATATGAGATGTAAGTTATAGATATTTTAACTATTAACATGTAAGGCACATAGAGTGCGAATTATTGTTATTTGATGATATTGTACGTGATTCACTTGGCTAAGAAAATGTGATGAATATTGAATCGAATAAAGTTATATAGATATTCATTTATGATTATGTAAGTGTGAATGAATTAATAAGAATATATTTGATCCATATGAACATAGAAATGAACAAACTTGTGAAACTTTTAGTTAATTATGTGATTGGATTTATGTTATAAAGGTGAAAACAAATGAGTTACATTATAGTATATGTAAATGCTTAGTATGTGTTTATTCAATAAGATAAGTTTAACATCATACGAGTTTACTAAGCTTTATAGCTTACTTTGTGTTATTTTTCTATGTTTTATAGTGTTTCGAACGTTTGCTCAGGTTCGAAGTCAACAGAGATCGCATCACACTATCTAGCTATTCATTTTTGGTATTTATACACTTTGTAACTTGGTTATATGGAATGTATAGGCTAAAGTATTCGATTTAATAGTTGGAAATTTACTTAGTCATTTGAGATGGATTGATGTTGATTTTGGGTTGATTATGAATGTGGTTATGGATTTTGGTCTATTTTGATAAACTTGATAATGGTTAAATAGCTTAGAATTGTCATGAGATTGGCTTGTTAATATTAAAGTGTATATGGCCATTTTGGTATAGTTAATGTGATGGAATTATAGTTTTTTAATTTGATAATTATGTGATGAATATTTGCTTGAGATATGTCATGTTGTGGCTTGATTCTAGATGATGAATTGGTTGGTCATAGGTTGGGTATTACATGTGAACTATGGCCAATGAATCATGATGAATTGGGTATGGTTTTGGTTAGACAAATGGTTATGTTTTGATAGATGAATTATGGTAAACATTGAGTAAGGTGGTTGTCATACTGAAATGGCTTATCATGTAACAATTTGAGCATGTTTTGGTTGCATATTTGTATTTGGAAATGGTACTATTTGATCTTATTATAGGTGTTGGTGTTTTGGGTGAGAAATGTGGCTTGTAACTAGCCTATTTTCGTCCACACGAGTAGAGCACACGAGCGTGTGGCTCAACCGTGTGTGACACATAACCTTGGTATACAGCCGTGTGTCCCTTGTTGATGAAATAAAAGCCAAGTCAATGAGTTACACGGCCTAGAAACACGAGCGTGTGGTAGGCTGTGTGACCCAAGTCAGTATGTATGCCCTATTTTCACACGGCTTGTGACACGGACATGTTCGTAGCCGTGTGAGGCACACAGCCTGTTTACACAGGCATGTGACCTTTGTATACTTAAAAAATTTCTAAGTTTTCCAAATTTTTTGTATATGACCGGTTTAGTCCTGAACCTTCTTTAAAGCATGTTTAAGGTCTCGTAGATCTATATAAGGGACAATGTGTATATGTATGAATGATATTGGATTATAACTGCTTAATTTTTGATGAATAAATGTTTTATTGATGTGATTGATCGGTAATACCTCGTAACCCTATTCCAATAACGGATATGGGTTAGGGGTGTTACATGTCTCATTAAGCCTATAAATAGGCAACAATTCACATTTTGAAGATGCATATTTAGAGAGTACTTATGCTGATTTTGTTGATCTATTTTCTGTCATCTTTCCTTATATTCTTGCACTTATTTCATAGGCATTATTTGAGAGCTTTGGATTTGTTTTTAAGTGAGGCATTTGGTGAGTGGTTATAACAAGTTGAGGCTATTTACTAGAGCTACAATTGCTTCTTATGTAACGATAGATTGAGCTTTAGCCAATAGGTGGTTAGATTAAGTTTTGAATAAACCATTCACTGAGTAAGGCTCTATAGAGTAGGATTATTTTCAAACTATGGTAACAAACGTTGTGTGCTTTTTCTCTTATCTGCATTTTTTTGTTCACTACATTGTTCGAACTAATTTCTAAACATCAATTTGAACAAGAAGCAAATTGACTGATTATTTTCCTTTTCATTAATCTCACTTAATCAATGTGTTGTCACTCAATGATATGAACATATATATAATCAATGTTTGTGGAGGGTGTCTACACGAACTTTAAATATTTACAATAAATACATTTATATTTTTATGAGAATAATTATATTGATTAAAGACAAATATACCAACAACTAACCCTTTTATAGGAATGTTAATAAAATTACTCTCACATTAATGTAAGGTTCATCATGTAAGCAATATCATCCAAGCAAACAACATTTTTTTATTAAAATATTTAATGTAAAGCACATTATAAAAATTCATAATACATTCTAACATATTAATTAGGATTATATTTTTTGAGAGAAACCATATGGGTGTAAAAGAAAGCCATGATAATGATGAAAACTGTGTCCAAGCCCGTATTTATAGAAGTAGGCAATAACAATTTACTTTGCCAATATGAAATTGAGTCACCTTATAAAGTGTCTATAGAATGTTAAAACCAAAAACCCCTTACCTAAATGTCTTGACTAGATCAAAGTTTACTAATAGGTTGAGATATATATATATATATATATATATATAATGAATCTTATTTCCAGACTTGTTATGCAACAACATTGCTTCAATCATGTAGAACATCCAAGCTCTGGCATATTGATCAATCTAATTGAAAATAGCATATGACCTAAGGAAGGTTAGTTTTTTCAACTATATGCATTTCACTTAAATCCCTTCAAAATCGATCTCTTTCTTAACAATCACACCCAATAATTCTTAGAGTAATGAGAGAAACTCAATTGCACTATATCTCACTATTGTGTTTCTATCGATTGGAATGCCTATTAAGAGACTACATCTTCTAATGTTATAGTAGCTTCACCACATGGAAAGAGAAAAATATGTATCTCTAGACTTCATCTTTCAAATGAGGCAGCAAGTAACTTCGACACAAGTATGTAAACTATCTTTATGTAATTGGTTTTTTTTTTTTTGTTTGTTTGAATCTAGTTGTCCAAAATTAAGATATGGAGGATCTAAAAAGTTTAATCTTTAATACGTTAAAAATTGCACAAATATTAATATCTAATTTATTAGATCTAAACAAAATAAAATTTAATTGTAACAAAACCTTATAATTACAAATGTAATTTTACCATATTCAAGACTAAGGGAGCAATATTATCATCTTGTAACCTCAGTGAAGTTATTTTACCAACAAATTAAAGGAATTGGTGTTAAATTTGAAAATGAGGAAGGAGAGAATTTAGGATTTTTTAATAAGGTCTTGGATTTTGTGTGAAGATAAAAAAGAAGAAGAAGAAGGGAGTGGAGCATTTATAAGGTGAGACCTTGACACCTATACGTTTTGAGGTCCCTTAAATTAAATGGGATGATTGAGCCTATAGGAAAATGAATGAGCCAATGTTTTTGGATAGACCTCGATACCATGGTTACTCACAAACATTGATTTAGGTAATTAGTGTGCCTAAATTAAATTAAAAGTGACTTCAACTCTCAAGGCTATCAAGATCCAACTAGTATATTTGAGTATATGTCATTTGTAGTTTCCATAGATAGAGAGACAAGAAACTTTAGAAAAATTAAAATCCATGGATTTCGATGGATGTCGAGATACTCCTTTAAAAAGTAAAATACATTTTGAGAAATCCCAAAACAATTTAATTATAGAATTAATTTAAAAATTCAAATAAAACCCATTTAAAGTTTATTGGATTATTTATTCCAGTAATCCTCTTATTAATTGAATATTATCTTTATTTGGCTAAATACTTTAATGTTTCATCTTATTCTAGGAATTTTGTTTTATCAAACTATATATCTATATTCTATGACTATATATTAGAAGGGAATACATGGGTTACTATTGAAGTTTGGGTATTAATTGTTGACGCTTATCTTTTGTCTTATATGGATTTTGGTTAGAGATGATGTGGGAGGTTTTTTCACCTAAATAATATAAAAAATAAAATTCATTGGCGTTTCTTCCACGACGCATCGATGCGTGCACGATAAAGCATTGGTGGGGACATTTCTCCTGAGACAATTCACACTAGAATTTCCTTCTCTAAGGATACATTAAATGTCTAAATAAATCATCTGAGTTATCATTGAAATATTTGAAATAATTTTGACCACCGTCCAATTAAATTAATATATTATGTGTTCATACAATTTTAGTTACAGGAAATTTTGTCAAGAATCAAACTAGGTTATAGAAACTGCATCCAAGTACTTTCTTTGTCATCATTAAGATTGAAAAATAATATACAAGACGTCATGAACTGAAGAAAGAGAAAATTGCAAACGCTAGATTAGATTTGTCTACCAATATTTTTAGGAAATTACGTTTTTAAAATTCAGTGGTCTTTTAGGTAATAGAAGAGCAGTTACAGAAGCAGTACCAACTCTAAGTGGAACCATGAAACAACAAAGATGAACACGATGGATTCTTTTTTATATATTTATTGGTATCATATCAATTATCCATATAGCAATATATTTTTGCTCGCAAGATATACATCTTCCTCCTTTTAAGTTCTTGAAAATTTAGTGGGTAAGTTAAGTGACTTATTTATTTACTTATAAAAAGTACACTCACAAAAGTAATTTGTTACCGAGCAAGTTAAGTGCTCAATTCTCTTCCTCATTTAATTTACACAAGCCTCTAATATATAAGAATTTAAGGCTTGTTAACATATCAATCAATTACAAATAGTCTCCACCAAAATAGATAATAAAATAAATTTAAAAATATCCTAACAAAGTTTGAGATATTTAAAAAAAAAAAAGACTCCAAGATGAGTCTTCAAGGCAATTAAGTCAATCTCCACAAAATAGGAGATTTGATTTGCATGACTTGATCTCATCAAATTTGCACTGTTCAACAATCTCTTCTAGCAAGGCTTCCATATATAGAGCTAGAATCCAACTTCACTATTAAACCTCAATCATTCTTTAGCTACTCAAATCTCATCAAATAAATTTCTCTTTATATAAAGATACAAAGAATTGAAACAAGTCTTTATAAAGTCAACCCATATCTTTTTGGATTGTATATCTCAATATATAAGGTAAGTAGATCACATAAGGATATTTAAAAAGTACTATTGTTTTGTCCAATCCCTTCCTCAATTATAATAACGAAATTGACTTCACAAAATTCTCAAAAGATACATGCAAATAACCAAAATATTTTGGTCAAACGTGGCAACAAATAAGGCATGTTATGAAACCTGCACAGTTCCAAGAATAGTTGGAACTGTTCATGGCACTACTATCATAACTGTTTTCAGCAATTCTCTTCTAGCATTTTTGACTAAAAACCTTGTAACCAATTTTATCAAGCAAGGAATGTAACACTAGCATTAGTAACATCAAGCACCAACTCCCTTTTAAACTTTGTTTTTCTCCCCCTTTTCCGAATAAAAATACAAAGTAACTCTATGCAATTTCAACTGGAGAAACATTTTTATATGATAAAGTCTCATCCACAACACAAACTAGTGACAAATAGCTAGCATCATGAATAAATAGAACAATTAACAACAAAAAACAAGGAAAAGGTCAACTCCCCCTTAGTAATAGCATCAATGCACTCCCCTTTTATAGTAGCATCAATATACTTCCCCTCGATAAGATGTTTTAGTAATGGTGCAAAAGATACTAACTCATCATCAATTCTATAGGTGGGAGTCGTAACTTAAGGAAAAACAAAGATCTTTACCACACGATCTTGAGGGAGTTGAAATATCTTCATGTTGATTTCCAAATGTTGTTGCATTAGTTCCCGCTTCACATTTCACTCGTGCATCAATTAATCGTTGATATTTCTCACTCATAGATGAGTTGCAATCGATATTGTAATAGTATCCCATCTTAGGTGTAACACCCCTTTGTTAGAAAAATTTGATTTTTAAAAAATGATTTTTTTTAACAGCGAAAAATTAAAATTTTAAAAACTGAGCTAGTTTTTTATATTTATAGAAACAAATATTTCCTAAAAAGTACCTGTGCTTTGAGCAAGACGGATCCTAGACATTTCCATCTTTCAACTGGATGACCTTATGTGCTATTCTTAAACCAAGAATTGCTTCAAGTGCAGACTTGAACAATTACAAACCAAACACAAAATCAAAAATGATTTATTACTTTCAGTAGGAAAGTAATCTTTCTTAATAGAAACCAGTAGTTTTGTGATTCCCCAAAAAATAAAATTTACACTTTTGGTGTATTTGTTTTCCTGTAAATTTTTTATGGGAAACCTTTTCACTTTTTTTCGCTGTTTGTTTGGTGGAAAAAAATCCCATTGTATTTTTTTTTTCAAAAAAACACGATAAAAACACACCCTAATTTTAGGAATATGTCTTACCATTTTCATTTTGATAAGACATTTTTCAAACCTTTTCTCCCAAAGCCCCTTCCACCTTTCCGTTTCTCCTTTCCCCTCCCTTTTACCACACCCTAAACCTTAGGTTCGCAATCTCTAGGTTTAACTTCTTTTAGCATCAAGATATTTTTTTATTAGTTTAAGATGCTTCAATTGCTTTTCAGTCCATGCATGTTTGGGACCAAATTATGTTCTTTAAATTCATTTTTTCTTGCTTTCATTTAGGCCAATAGTCTAACTGCTGAATCAATCATTATTACTCCCCTTTGTTTCTCAAGGGAAATTAACATAGTTCAACAAAGAGCATAGAAACATTGATTTTTGCTTTGTTGTTTTAAAGGGTTTGTTGTATATCTTTTAGTTTTAAAGTTAAGCGAAAGAAGATAATTTTTTTTTGGGGAGGGTTGAAGAAGAGGGGGAATGGGGTTTGTTTTTCTATAGTGAAGGTGGTTTCTATTCTTTTCTGTGGTTTTTGGCTTTGAATTGCTTCATTGAGTTTGGATCAAATGCTCAACTATTGCCTGAATTTGAAGGTATGCAAATAACCCACCAACTTCTTTTAAAACTCTCTATAAGTTTTTTTTTGGCGTTTCTCGTTTTTGTTGTAACTATTAAACTTACTATTACTCTATTTGGTTCTTGAGAAAAGACATGAATAGAAAATTTAAGGATTTGGATGTTGTTCCTTTTTGAATGATATTGTTCTATTTGGTCATAGAGGATTTTGAGAGAAAAAGAATTCTTTAGTTTCTTATCATGTTTCTAGTCTTTATTTTCCACATTTTTTTATTATGTTAGATGCGATGCTTTGTATAACGCTCGTTTAGTTTCATTTTTTTGGTTTCTAGGAATTTTAGCCAAAGAAAATAAGTGGGATTAAAATTTTGGGACTTCAATTTTTTATTCTCTTCCTCTTTATATTTAGTTTGAAGTTTTGGTTAGTTGATGGGTAAACAGGGGTAACGTAAAGAAGAAGAAACTCTTGGAAGAGTTAAAAAGAGTTTATTAAAGTTGGGGACTTTTTTTTTAATTTATTTTTCTATTATGTTCTTTCCACCTAAAATTTTCAACTTTTTTAAAAAACTTTAAATTAATTTCACTCTTTTTTACTTTTCTCATATTGATGCATTTTCTATTTTAAGGACTTGCCTCTGTTATGTTTGGTTACTGGGAAATTGGAAGAATGTCAAACACACAATGTTTTATCCTTATCAACATTCTTTATGTTATTGTTTCTAGTTTAAGCATAATTCTAAAGATTTATTTAAACAATAACATTTTCTCCACAAGCAAACAAATAATTATCATAATTATTGACATTGTTTATTAGTAGAACTGCTTATTTTCTTAGACTATCTATTCAACGGGCTCACTCCATGGTTTTTTTCTTTTATTATATATATGATTCTACATAAGTTGCTTTCATTGCATCGACGTATTTGATGAAATAATATGGAAAATGATTGAATTATTTTGAGAATTCCCATTGCTTCACTTCTCTTGCTTTTGATATGCTCTTAGTATGATCTCCTTGCTATAATGATTTATGTCTCTTGTTTTTATTGTACTTCTGTTAGAGTTTGATGCCACCTTTGCCTCTTAAACCTTGGACTATTGATTCCTTTTGTATCATAGAAAATGTTATCGATGAACAAATTAAATTTGTGGGTGAACAACTTGGTAAGATTGCTAATGCATTGGAACAATTTACTGCGGATAAGACACCACATCTTTACAAAGAAGTGATGTCGATGGAGGTGGAAAGATTTGATCATGACTTCCTTTGTAGTATGTCTGATTATCTTGTGGGTCGTGAATCTGAGGCCAAAGCTTTCTTAGCCAAAAGTACGAAGCATAGAAAAATTTGACTTCAAAAATTTCTCAGGGTTGAAGACATTGACACTTTAATATGGTGTAATGCTAGTTATGCACTTAGACAATATTGTAGTTATCATGTGGTGTACTACTAATTATGTAATTGGATAATATTATTAATTTGTAATATTAATTGTGGTTTAGAAGCTAATTTATTATTATTTAATTTTTTATTTTTTATAACACAATTAGGAATCATTTATTCACATTGGTTGTTTTCAATTTATAACTATTAATATATTTAATTTGATGTATTTATTTATAAATAAATCGTTGCAATATATGTAAAAATAATGTAAAATATAAATTTGATAGATATAAAATAAACTCAATTAAACAATAAAAAATAATAAATTATTAAATGTATGTTTGTTTCATTTAAAATAACTTTTATGAAATATTTTCAGGAAATTTGCCAAAAAACAAAAAATATTTTATACAGATTCATCTAAACACCAAAAAATATTAACTTTTTAAGAAAAGTAAGTCATTTTCTAGAAATCATTGTTCTGAAACCATTTTCAATCAAACAAACGGACCCTTAGAAAGTAAATTCTCTCTACTTTTTAATAGAATAACAATATTTCAAAGTTAAGTGAAACTTGTGTAAAAGTTATTTAAATAACTCTACCATAGGAGAATCTTTGTTGAATTAGTAAAATGCAAATAATATTAAATAAGTTTCTAGTCTAACTAGAAGAGGGGGTGACATAGCCTAGTTAAATACACTAGGGTTTTCGCCCCTCAAGTGTAATATGAGGGGATTTGAGCCTCTTGTATTGAGTCTAATTATATGTGCTTCCTGGACTTTTAAACTAATACTTTATAATTTAACCCAACCCAATACATGTTTTTCTATTTTCCAAAATAAATATTATTAATTAATTAAATTAGATATATTAATTTTTACAATTAAATAAGTTTTGTCAATCTAATTTTAATTCTGTTAAAGTAATGTCAACTTTACCAAAAAAAATCTATGAGGAAATATATTAAATTTTCATATTCAACAGATTCACAATAATCAATTAATTTAATTCCATTTTTAAAGTTCCATTATTTAATTAAATAATAATTCAGAAACATTATATTAGTTTTCAAGTCATTTCTATACTCAGTGAGAAAACACATTCATTTACGAATATGACCCGTTTCTCTAACTTCATCATTTCCATACATTTCTATTCATTTGATTCTATATGCAATTCATTTCTAGTTAATTTATAGTTAATTTCCAACTTTTTTCCTATTAATTAAAAACTTATTTACTCATGAAGTCATTCCACTATAGTATTGTAACTAAGCTATCCCTTATTACATACCATTACAAAAGCTACTTAATCAGTACTCATCCAATGACCTTGTCATAAGTGTGTTACATTCATAGGATATCCTTAATCACTTTGTGATAAATCCAGTTTTCGAATATGATTCTATTTTATCTCATGGTAATCATTACATCTTCCTTCCTGAAAAGTAAATTACTATCAAGTAGTAATTAAGTTGTTTATCTTTGCTGGCTACATTTACTTTTTATCTATCATAAAATGTGGATGAGAGGATATCATTTTTCTATTAGTTAGTATATGAATTCCACTATTATGAATGATGCTATATACTGAAGAAGTAGTATACCCAACACACCAGCTTTTTGTTCCTTATCTATTTGAACTCAGGCTTTTACTTACATCAAAGTGTACAAGTCGCGCATACATAGTATAACATATACTCAGGATTAAGTTATCCCATACTATAAACGTCACAAATGAATAAATCCATAAACAAATCTAGGATTTATTCTACTTAGGTCTTGCCCGATGTACTATTAGTCCAATCAGCCACATCTATGTTTCAATTTTCTAGGAGTCATTCGCTCCAATGCTTAAGATAAAGCATTTCCCCAATTAGGCTTGATGGACGTCATTAGTCTTTCAATTGGTATTCTCGTTTTCGATTAGACTAATGACATGTTTAGGTTTATCTACTAATACAATTTGTCTTTTCGTATTACAATTTGACATGTAATACTATTTGGTATTAGTTAAACGTTAGGTAACCATTGAGTCTAACACCCTACACTCAACCTGATTGCTGGGTCTAGGTATGGAGCGTCACAATTTAAAACAAAACGAACTAGAGAACTAACAAAAAATATAACACCTTGAGTTCAGTGGACTACTATAACATTTCTATTATAACAGCCCGAATTAGGGCCTAGTCGGAATAGTGGTTTCGAGACTACAAATTTGAAGTAGAACTATATATTTCATGATTATTTTTAAGTTTATGATATGATTGCATGATAGTGAGAAAATTTCATGAAGGAAGTTTTATGAGATAGTGATTAATTTGTCCTTTAGGACTAAATTGCAAAAGTAGCAAAATATGAGTTTTTAGAAGTTTTAAGGATGAAATAGCATTAGAAAAATTATTAGAGGGCCTTATTTAGTAATTAGACCATTTATTATCATGATGGACAAAAATGCCCAAGGAAGGAAAAAATTTTAAAGAAAGGCCATAAGGGCATTTTGGTTATTTAGTTAATTAATGAAATAAAAAGGGAAAAAGAAGCAAAAATGTGTCCATCTTCTTCCTAAGGGTGCCGAAATTCTAATGCTCCATAGCTAGGGTTTTGTTTCATCTTTTCAAGCTCCAAGTAAGTGCAATCTATCCCGTTTTTCATGTTCTTCGTATTTTTGAAATCCTCGTAACTTGATTAAGCTATTTCTACCACTAATTTGAGCTAGGGTTTATGTTAAAAAATATACCCATGCATGACATGCATGTATTTTGATGTCTTGTGGTAGAATATGAAAGGTTAAAGTGTAGTTAACATCTTTTTCTAGATGATTTTTAATGAAAAACCCTAATAGGGACCAAATTGTAAATGTGGTAAAATGTGTAGTAAAAGTGTAATTTGATGAGAAATGTGAGCTGTTATGAGCAGATATAAGGTTCGGCTAGGCTTGGGTAATCGTGAAAATAAGTGTATTTCATTTTACGAGCCTAGGGACTATTTTACAAATATGTAAAAGTTTAGGGGTAAAATTATAAATTTTTCTAAAGTATGAATTATGGGCTTTTTAGCCAATGTGATTATTAAATAAGCTTAATTTGTCATTATAGATCAAGAAACACGAAGCCCGGACCGAAACCGAAGAAAGAACAAAGTGGTGGATTAAACCGAACACCTTCCCATATTTTGGATCCGAGGTAAGTTGTGTGTGATAAATTAGCATTATGTGATATGAAAAATAATGTTTACGACATTGTATGAAATTTTTATTATTCCATGAGATTTATTGATGTGATTTTATAAAGAAATGATGAAGTTATTATGGAGAAATCCCGGTTAAATTTTAAGGATACGAAAGATACTGTAGTCATGACATGTGATTTAGAAGGTCCCATGTAAGACCATGTTTGGGACATGACATCGAATTGAGATCCCATGTAAGACCATGTCTGGGACATGGCATTGGCATCGACATGTGTTTCTGTATAAGACCATGTTTGGGACATGGCATCGGCACCGAGACAAGGTTTAGATCCCCTATAAGACCATGTCTGGGACATGGCGTTGGCATCTAAAAGTGATCTAGTATAAGACCATGCCTGGGACATGGCATCGGCATCAGTTGACGATCTCGTGTAAGACCATGTCTGGGACATGGCATTGACATCAATATGAGATCTCGTGTAAGACCATATCTGGGATATGGCTTCGGTATCGACATGTGATCCCATGTAAAACCATATCTGGGATATGGCATTGGCACCTTATCATGGGAGTGACATTTCGAGTATCCTTCGGTATTCTAAGTAATTTAACGGGAAAAGTACTTAAGTTGATGAATACATCAAGAAAGACTAAAGTTATGTGATAAGTGATACAGGTACACATGAGTAATTCATAAGAAAAGAAAACGAAATTATTTCAATAAGTGGTAAGAAATAACATGAGTGAGTTATGTCAAAATCCATGGTAAGTATGAGATAGTTTATGATGTATTATTTGGATGATGGTCCATGTTTTATGTTGTTGTTTATTGCATGCAACTTACTAAACATTTATGCTTACTCCCCTTTCTTTTCCTTTTCCTTGTAGTTTCACCAAGTTAGCTTAAGGATAGAAGCACGTTGGAGCTCGTATCACACTATCAAACTATTCTTTTGGGTAAAGTTAAGTTTGAGCCTTTTGGGTATGGCGTGTATAGGAAATTGGCATAGTATGTTTTGTGTCATATTAGATGGCCATTGTGTTGGCTATATTTGATACTCATTCCTTTTGTAAATGGCTAATTGAATTTGGCCAATACTAATTAAGCATGATTATTCAATGAGAATAAAATTTATGAATGAGTAAATTTGCAAAGTTTGAATGTGAGTGTATGAGGTTTATGCATGATGAATGTGGCATGAGATTATAGTTTGAATGTCATGTTTGAGGTTGTTTGAATGTACATTGATGCCATATTATGAGTTATTGAAATTGGTATAAGTTTGGTGTTATTTTAGGGTGGCAATAGGCTTGGAAAATAGCCTTACAATTGTCCACACGGGTAGACACACGGGCATGTGTGTAGGCCATGTGTGACACATGGTCCGCCCCACAGGCATGTAATCAGGCCGTGTGTTCTTTGAACCTAAATTATACAAAACAAAATGTCCAGTAGTAAACACATGGGTAGAGACACCATTGTGTGTCTCAATTGTGTGGAAGGCACGGCGTAGCACACGGGTATGTGGCTTGGCCGTGTGCCCCTAAATATTTGCTGACATCATAAACAAAATACCCAGGTTTTCACATATGGGTGAGGACACGATCGTGCCTTGGCCTTGTGAGAGACACGGGCTATGGACACGGGCATGTGCCAGGCCGTGTGAAAACCTCTGTAGGTTCGAAATGAAAAATAAATTTGACACGGGCCAGAGACATCTGTGTGTGTGACCACACGACTTGCCCACATAGGCGTGTCCCATGTTACACGGGCTTGTGATCCTGTTTGAGTAAAAAATTTTTAAGTTAATGAAAGATCTCGGTTCAGTCTGGAACCATCTTCAAATCATGTCTAAGGCCTCGTAGGCCTATAATAGGGATGATATGAGTACGAATGAAAAGTTTTAATTTGTAATGAAATTTTAAGGCCCGATTTTTATGTGAGTGTTATCGTCTAAGTCTGGTAATGCCTCGAACCCTGTCTCGGCGTTAGATATGGGTAAGGAGTGTTACATTTAATGGTATCAGAGCTAGTATTTAGTCGATTCTAGGACTAACCTAGCATATACACGAGTCTAGTTATACATGCCATACATATGTGTATTTATTATATGATAGTGTGATGACTCCTGATGATCTAAAATGCGTTTTTATATAGTAATGGATCTCGACAGGCTGGGGCAGATGATGTAGAAAGTAATGCGCCAGCTCTCATTGAACGGACGATGCCAGTTAGAACTGAGAATAGACCAGCAACTGTGAGTTAGGGAGGAGAGGCTCGGGAGGCCTTCTTCCAAATGATGAATGAGTGGTTCACAGAGTTCATTCGAACGAACATGGCCACTCAACAACAAGCTCTACCCCCTCCAAACCCTCATCCTGCCCCAGTAGCTCCCCAAATTGTAGAAGTAGTAAGATGAGAAAAGCCTCCGGTAGATAGAATCCGAAAACAATAAGCTGAGAAGTTCCGAGCTAACAAGGATGATGATCCAGAAAGGGCAAAGTTTTGGTTGGAAAATACCATCAAGGTATTTGACGAATTGTCTTGCACACTTGAGGAGTGCATGAAGTGTGTTGTGTTGCTTATTCGAGACTCGACTTACCAATGGTGGAACACCCTTGTATCAGTTGTACCAAGGGAGAGGATTAATTGGGAATTTTTCCAAGAGGAGTTCCATAAGAAGTTCATCAATCCAAGATTTATTGACTATAAGTGCAAGGAATTTATGGAATTGAGACAAGGTAGAATGACCGTGACTAAATATGAGCGTGAGTTTGTGAGACTCAGTAAATACACTCGAGAATGTGTATCCACTGAGGCTATTATGTGCAAGAGGTTTGAGGATGGATTAAATAAGGATATAAAAATATTTGTCGGTATTCTAGAATTCAAAGAGTTTGTGGTACTTGTGGATAGAGCTTGCAAGGCTGAGGAATTGGCCAAAGAGAAAAGAAAAGCTAAAATGGAGTCCCGTGACACGAGGAAGAGACAGTTGGGCAAGTCGTTCCAATCTTCATCCAAGAAGTCTAGAGAGTTCACTACTCGGTCAGCTACTGCAGCTGGGTTCTCAAACAGAAGTAAATGTAAACATCACTTGGTCCCTAAAGTTCAGACCACATTGATCGCTAGTGTTGGCAATGCTCGACCTAGTAGGCCTAAATGTCCCTAGTGTGGCAGACACCACCTTGGTGAGTGTCGAGCACATGAGAGGGCTTGCTTTAAATGTAGTTCTTAAGACCACTTTATTAGAGAATGCTCAGAGATGGTTGAAAAAGATAAAGATCAGAGTGCGAGATCAGGTAATGCTCCCTCTAGAGGTAGCCACAGAGAAACCCAAGAATTGGAGCTAGTAGTAAAGGTGCACCTAGGGAATCGGCTGCGAGACCCGAGGGTAGAGCACCTGTGAGGACTTATGCCATTAGCGCTCGCGAAGAGACGTCATCACCTGATGTATTTATGGGTACATTTTCTCTCCATAAAACTCATGTTATTGCTTTAATTGACCCAGGGTCTACCTACTCATATGTTTGCATGAAACTAGTATCTAGCAAGATTATACCAGTAGAGTCTACAGAATTTGTGATACAAGTATCCAATCCTCTAGGCAAATGTAAGAATGGTGATACTCTTCAGGTTGAATTAGATGAGTCAGATGCTTTGTCTACAGTGATTTCTGCTATGATTGCTAAAAAATGTATTAGAAAATGATATGAAGCTTATCTTGCTTTTGTCATGAATAGAAATGAGTCTGGATTGAGAATTGAGTTAGTGTTAGTAGTTTGTGAGTATCAAGATGTTTTTCCAGAGGAATTGCCCAGATTACCTCCGGTTAGAGAGGTTGAATTTGGTGTCGAGTTAGCTCCCGATACTGCTCCTATTTCAATTGCTCCTTATAGGATGGCTTTAGCTGAGTTAAAGGAATTGAAGGCTCAACTACAAGAATTGACTGATAAGGGTTTTGCAAGGCTAAGTTATTCTACATGGGGTGCTTCCATATTATTCATGAAAAAGAAAGATGGTTCTATGAGGTTGCGTATAGATTGTCGGTAACTTAATAAGGTGAGCATAAAGAACAAGTATCATTTGCCAAGGATTGACGACTTATTTGACCAGTTGAAAGGAGCCACAGTGTTTTCCAAGATAGATTTGAGATTCGGGTATTACCAGCTGAGAGTTAAAGAACCTGATGTACTGAAGACTACATTTCGAACAAGGTCCGATCATTATGAATTTCTTATCATGCCATTTAGGTTAACTAATGCCCCTGCTGTATTTATGGATTTAATGAACTGTATCTTTCAGCCATACTTGGATAAATTTGTTGTAGTTTTTATTGATGATATCTTGATTTATTCTCGTGATGAGAACGAGCATGCTAAGCACTTGAGGGCTATTTTGAAAATTTTGCGAGATAAGTAGCTTTATGCCAAGTTTAGTAAAAGTGAATTTTGGCTTAAAGAAGTTGGATTTTTGGGCCACATAGTTTCGGGTGATGGCATTAGAGTTGATCCAAGTAAAATCTCGGTAATTATTGAATGGAAGCCGTCGAGGAATGTATCCGAGGTCAGAAGCTTTTTGGGCTTGGTCAGTTATTACTGATGATTTGTTAAAGGATTTTCTATGATTGCCACTCCGATAATGAGGTTGTTGTAAAAAGATGTAAAGTTTGAGTGAACAGAAAAATGTCAATAGAGGTTTGAAAGACTAAAGACACTGTTGACCGAAGCTCCTATTTTAGTGCAACCCGAACTGGGAAAAGAATTTGTGATTTACAGTGATGCGTCCTTAAACTGATTGGGCTACGTACTTATACAAGAAGGAAAAGTGATTGCATATGTGTTGAGATAGTTAAAACCTCATGAAAGAAATTATCTGACACATGACTTGGAGTTGGCCACCGTTGTATTTGCATTGAAGATATGGAGACACCATTTATATGGCGAGAAATGTCAGGTGTTCACAGACCACAAAAGTTTGAAATATTTGATGACTCAAAAGGAGTTGAATCAATGGCAACAAACATGGTTAGAGTTGATTAAACATTATGAGTTGGTGATTGACTACTACACAGGGAAAGTGAATGTTGTTGCAGATGCTTTAAGTCAGAAGTCACTACTTGCCTTGAGAGCTATGAATAGCTAGTTGGCCATAACCGATGATGGTTCAGTTTTATCAGAAATGAGAGCTAGACCAACGTTCATTCAAGAGATTCAAGAAGCTCAGTCAAGTGACAGTAAATTACAAGCTAAGAAAGTTCAGTGTAAATTGGGTAGTGACTCAAATTTTCAAATTGATTCCGATGGTTGTGTAAAGTTCTGGGACTGAGTTTGTGTACTAAAGGATGATGAACTCATTCAGAGAATTCTACATGAGGCACATAGTAGCCGTATGTCTATTCACCCCGACAGTACCAAGATGTACAATGATTTAAAGAAATGGTATTGGTGGCTGAACATGAAAAGGGATATCTCTGAGTATGTAGCGAAGTGCTTGATTTACCAGCGAGTAAAAGCGGAACACCAAGTACCCTCTGGACTATTACAGCCTGTCATGGTTCTCGAATGGAAATGGAACTGTATTACCATGGATTTCGTGACGGGTTTGCAATTGTCACCGAAAAGAAAGATGCCATTTAGGTTGTGGTTGATAAGCTTACGAAGTCAGCTCATTTTATACTAGTATGTACAGATTATTCACTTGACAAGTTGGCTAACTTATATATTTATGAGATTTAGAAACTGCACAAAGTACCATTATCGATCATTTTAGATAGAGATCCGAGATTCACATCACGATTTTGGAAGAAGTTATAGAAAGCTTTGGGTACAAAGTTGTACTTTAGTACCGCTTTTCATCCACAAACCGACGGTCAGTCAGAGAGAGTAATACAGATACTTGAAGATATGCTCAGATGTTTCGTATTGGAATTCCAAGGTAGTTGGAAAAAGTACCTACCTTTGGTCGAATTTGCATACAATAACAGTTTTCAGTCAAGTTTGAAAATGGCGCCTTATGAAGCATTATACGAGCGTAAATTTTGAACGCCTTTGTATTGGACTGAATTGAAGCAAAATCAAATACATGGGCTTGATTCAGTTAAGGAAACCGAAGAAAAGGTAAAAGTGATTCGAGACTGTTTGAAAGCTGCTTTTGATAGAAAAAAGTCATATGCTGATTTGAAACGAAAAGAGATTGAGTTCCAAGTCAGGGATAAAGTGTTCTTGAAAGTATCTCCGTGGAAGAAAGTTCTCAGATTTGCCGAAAGGGCAAACTAAGTCCGCATTTCATTGGGCCGTACAAGATCATCGAAAGGATAGGATCGATAACTTATCGGCTAGCTTTGCCGTCTGAGTTGGAAAAGATTCATGATGTATTTGACGTGTCCATGTTGAGATGCTAATGATCAGACCCTTCTCATGTGATTGCCTCGACGGAGGTTGAGATTCAACCAAAATGACTCCTGGTGAAGAACCGGTCGAGATTTTGGCTCGAGAAGTCAAATAGCTAAGAAATAAATGTATAATCCTTGTGAAAGTATTTTGGCAAAGACATGGGGTAGAAGAGGCTACATGGGAGCTTGAGGAAACCATGAGAAACCAATATCCAAACCTTTTTATCGGTAAGAATATCGGGGACGAAAATCCCTGAAGGAGGAAGGATTGTAACAGCATGAATTAGGGCCTAGTTGAAATAGTGGTTTTGAGACCACAAATCCGAAGTAGAATTATATATTTCACGATTATTTTTAAGTTTACAATATGATTGCATGATAGTGAAAAACTTTCATGAAGGAATTTTTATAAGATAGTGATTAATTTGTCGTTTAGGACTAAATTGCAAAAGTATCAAAATATGAGTTTCTAGAAGTTTTAAGGATGAAATAGCATTAGAAAAATTATTAGAGGGCCTTATTTAGCAATTAGAACATTTATTAGCATGATGGACAAAAATGCCTAAGGAAGGGAAAAATTTTAAAGAAAGGCCATAAGGGCATTTTGGTCATTTGGTTAATTAATGAAATAAAAAGGGAAAAGAAGCAAAATTGTATCCATCTTCTTCCTAAGGGTGTCAAAATTCTCATGCTCCATAGCTAGGGTTTTGTTTCATCTTTTCAAGCTCCAAGTAAGTGCAATCTAGCCTCGTTTTTCATGTTTTTTGTATTTTTGAAATCCTCGTAAATTGATTAAGCTATTTCTACCATTAATTTAAGCTAGGATTTATGTTAAAAAATATACCCATGCATGACATGCATGTATGTTGATATCTAGTGGTAGAATATGTTACACCCCAAACCCGGCCTAGAAGTTAGGCCCAAATCTGGCATGTCACATTGAGGTGTTTTTCGAAAACCTTGTTTCCATTGAAAACCCTTCTTATTAAAACTTGTTGCCATTTAAAACTTGTGTAAAATCTCGAATTTCATATGCAAATTTGTAAAACGTGGGTAAAAGACATTCTCTTGTAAAATGTTATTACCTTTAAAACCTTAATTGTTACGGAAACCTAATTTAAAATAGTTGCGGAAACGTGATATTTTGAAAAATAGTTGTTGTTTCAAAAAAACCGTGTCCGACTTTTAGCAATTATAAAACGATAAATAAAATCCCAAATGTAAAAATCAGAAAGTTTAAAAGGCCTTATTACAACCCAAACCGAAATAAAGTACTTAAAAGTAAATCATGACAGATTATAAGCAATGTGTGGCCCTCTCCGAGTCCCTCGCAGCACCGATCCTCCTAAAGCTAGGGGTTACCTACATAATTATTAAACGGGGTGAGTTTTATAAAAACTCAGTGTGTAATCCCTACCATATAAAACGAACAGTCAGTCATACAAAACAATTAAAAGTCTGGGCCCCAGCCCTGCTACAATTCCGGTATCAATTGGGCCTTAGCCCACTATAACAAACAGTTCTTGATGGGCCTTAGCCCATTACAGAATCAGAAACATTATCAGATTAGAATCACAATCAGAATCAGAATCAGAATCAGGTGGGCCTAAGCCTAAAACAGAGTCAGTAACAGTATAATACAGATATGTAGAGCAGACTAGGCCGAAGCCCTATATAGAACAGATCAGTCTGGGCCTTAGCCCTATACAGAATAGTGTGGGCCAAGCCCATAGTAGAATCAGAACAATATGCGAATGCAATCCCAACCTAATCCAGCCATCACACCACCCGTACCAACCCAACACACCATGTGGGGAATAACTCGACCCACCCAGCCCTACACACTAATGATGCAGCCATGCTGCTAATTTAAAGGCGGCTTTAAGCCTTTAGTAGCAGTATCATAATTGGCACAAAGCCATCAGTAACTGTAATAGGATTGGCACATAGCCATCAATTAGGGTAATATAACCGGCACACAGCCATGGTAAATGTGATCGACACATAGTCATCAGTAAATAAGATAGGCGCATAGCCTTAGGCAAATATAATCGGCACAAAGCCATGATCCCGATAGCACAGAGCCATACTCAGAATAACTGCATTAAGCCCTCAGTCAGTCCACAGTTGTCTCGTGCGACCCGTGCAACCTTATCAGATTATTACTGGATCCATAGTTATCTCGTGTGACCCGTGCGATCCTATCAGGACAGAACTTCCTCCATATCAATGTCCCAACCCAATATGTCATGCTTAATCATCACACATGTATACAGAATGACCATGTTAAGTATCAGTAATTTGAATACATATTAAAACATATCAATCACACAACCACGGTCACGTCAGTCAAATCACTTTTATACAAACACAGTCAAATCCGTCAAACACATAGTCCAAGTCAGTCACTTGCCCACAAGGGCAAAACAGTCATTTAACACCCTAGGGGCAAAATGGTAATTTTACCCCATAGGGGTATCTCGGTAATTTTACCCTTCAGGGGTATTTCGGTAATTCTACCCTTCAGGGGTATTTCGATAATTCTACCCTAAAGGGGTATTTCGGTAATTCTACCCTACAGGGTTATTTCGATAATTTTAGCGTTAGGGGTATTTCGGTAATTCTATCCTACAAGGGTATTTCAATAATTCTACCCTAAAGGGGTATTTCGGTAATTCTACCCTACAGGGCTATTTTAGTAATTCTACTCTACAGAGGTATTTCGGTAATTCTACCCTAAAGGGGTATTTCGATAATTCTACCCTACAGAGCTATTTCGGTAATTTTGCAAACCAGGGGTATTTTAGTAATTTCACAAACCAGGGGTATTTTGGTAATTTTGTAAATCAGGGGTATTTTGGTAATTTTCAAATTTGAGGTATTTCCGTAATTTATAAACTGGGGTATTTTTTGTAATTTTGTAAACTAAGGGTAAAACGGTAATTCTAACAAATCAGGGGTAAAACGATAACTTTACTATTTAAGGGTAAAACGGTAACTTTACAAATCAGGGGTAAAACGATAACTTTACAAATCAGGGGTAAAATGGTAACTTTACAAATCAGGGGTAAAATGATAATTTTGCAATTTAGGGGTAAAATAGTACTTTTACAAATCGAGGGTAATTCAATAATTTTGTAAATCGGGGGTATTTCTGTAATTGTACAAATCGAGGGTAATTCGGTAATTTTGCAAATCGAGGGTATTTCTGTAATTTTACAAATCGAGGGTAATTTGGTAATTTTGCAAATCGGGGGTATTTCTGTAATTTTACGAATCGAGGGTATTACAGTAATTCTACCATATAAGGGTGTTTCAGTAATTTTATCAATCCCTCAGAAAGTCTACAGTCGCCTCGAGCGACTCAAGTATTCTAAACAAAGATAACGTTGCGAATGGGCCTAAGGCCCGTTCTCGGCCTAGGTGGGCCCACACGCTCGTATGGCCCTTTAGCCCAAAATTAGCCACGAATATAAGATTCACCTAGTCTAGTCCAATATTTACTACACAATCATACAATTTGATTGATTGGGCCCACGGGCCCATTGGGCCGACATGGCCCATTGGGCCTTCCGACATTTGCCGTTCTACAGCTAGAGTAGGGTAAAGTATACACCTGATAGGTATCTGAAGTTAATCTACACTCTGAACGCTACTATGCCCAGAAGCCAACAATAATCGCACCCTTGACTCCCCAGGGGGTGTGTCGATCGACTACGGTCACCACCACCATGACCCAACGGCATACAGAGCAACGAATGATCCAACGCCTAACCCAAACGAACACGCCACAACGTGAAAGGGATAAGCCAAGAAAGGTATGCCTACTCTCCTCATGGTTTGCTTTATTTAAAGCCAGCTCCTTACCTATTCTCATGTTAGCTTCCCGATGTGGGATTCTCCATCAATCCCCCAAAATTAAGCATTAGCAAAATAATCAACTTTTGCATACAAAGGGATTCGAACCATAGTCCTCTCAATAACCATGTCACACCACTACCACTAGGACACAAGCTCCTTTGTGTCATAAGTCCAACATATTTAATTTTAAAGCCGGCCTACTCGCTTCCAGATTTATTTAAAAGAAAAGCCAAAATAAATTGCAAGAGCCAAGATTTGAACCTTGGACCCCCTTGCTCTCTTTATGGTGTCACTTTCTTGTCCCCTAAGTGACGCCACTTTGCCACTACACCACACTCCTTTTTGTTCCTTATTTTACCTTGATTTATTTAAGAGTCATACCACTTGAGGTCAGGGTTCCACTAAGGCTAAAAATAAAAAATTTTCCTATGGCCTAACTTGAACCTGGGACTTCATAGTACCCTCCAAACACTCCAAAATTACACATTTGAATTATTTAAGCCGCCTTTTAACAAAAATACCCCCGATTTACAAAATTACCAAATTACCCTCGATTTGTAAAATTACAGAAATACCCTCGATTTGTAAAATTACAGAAATACCCCTGATTTGTAAAAGTACTATTTTACCCCTAAATTGTAAAATTATCGTTTTACCCCTGATTTGTAAAGTTACCATTTTACCCCTAAATAGTAAAGTTATTATTTTACCCCTAATTTGTTAGAATTACCATTTTATCCTCAGTTTACAAAATTACAGAAATACCCAATTTACAAATTACGGAAATACCCTAAATTTGAAAATTATCGAAATACCCCTGATTTACAAAATTACCGAAATACCCCTACTTTGTGAAATTATCGAAATACCCCTGTGTTACAAAATTACCAAAATAGCCCTGTAGGGTAGATTACCGAAATACCCCTTTAGGGTCGAATTACCGAAATACCACTATAGGGTAGAATTATCGAAATAACCCTGTAGGGTGGAATTACCGAAATACCCCTTTAGGGTAGAATTACCGAAATACCCTTATAGGGTAGAATTACCGAAATACCCCCTGTAGGGTAGAATTACCGAAATAGCCCTATAGGGTAGAATTATCAAAATACCCCTTTAGGGTAGAATTACCGAAATACCCCTGTAGGGTAGAATTAGTGAGATACCCTTGTAGGGTAGAATTACCGAGATACCCCTGTGGGGTAAATTTACCATTTTGCCCCTAGGGTGTTAAATGACTGTTTTGCCCTTGTGGGCAAGTGACTGACTTGGACTATATGTTTGACGGATTTGACTGTGTTTGTATGACATTGATTTGACTGACGTGACTGTGATTGATATGTTTTAATATGTGTTTAAATGACTGATACTGAACATGGCCATTTTGCATACATGTGTGATGATTGAGCATAACATACACGACATATTGGGTTGGGACATTGATATGGAGGAAGTTCTGTTCTGATAGGATCACACGGGTCGCACGAGATGACTGTGGACCAACTGAGGGCTTAATGCCAGTTATTCTGAGTATGGCTCTGTGCCAACCAACATATGGCTCTGTGCTATCATGATCATGGCTTTGTGCCAATTATATTTGCCTAAGACTATGTGCCTATCTTATTTACAGATGACTATGTGTTGATCACATTTACCATGGCTATGTGCTGGTTATATTACCCTAATTGATGGCTATGTGCCAATCCTATTACAGTTACTGATGGCTTTGTGCCAATTATGATACTGCTACTAAAGGCTTAAAGCCGCATTTAAATTAGCAGCGTGGCTGCATCATTGGTGTGTAGGGCTGGGTGGGTCGAGTTATTCCCCATATGGTGTGTTGGGTTGGTACGAGTGGTGTGATGGCTAGACTGGGTTGGGATTGTATTCACATATTGTTCTGATTCTGCTATGGGCTTGGCCCACATTGTTCTGTATAGGGCTAAGGCCCAGACTGATCTGTTTTGTATAGGGCTTCGGCCCAGTCTGCTCTGCATATCTGTATTATACTGTTATTGATTCTGTTTTGAGCTTAGGCCCACCTAATTCTGATTCTGATTTTGATTCTAATCTAATAATGTTTCTGATTTTGTAATGGGCTAAGGCACATCAGGTATTGTTTGTTATAGTGGGCTAAGGCCCAATTGATACCGGAATTGTAGTAGGGCTGAGGCCCAGACTTTTAATACTTTTGTATGACTGACTGTTCGTTTTATATGGTAGGGGATTACACACTGAGTTTGGTAACCCCTAGCTTTAGGAGGATCGGTGCTGCGAGGGACTCGGAGAAGGCCACACTTGGCTTATGCTCTGTCTTGATTTACTTTTAAGTACTTTATTCCGGTTTGGGTTGTAATAAGGCCTTTTAAACTTTCTGGTTTTTACATTTGGGATTTTATTTATTGTTTTATAATTGCTAGAAGTCAGACACAATTTTTCCGAAACAACAACTATTTTTCAAAATATCACATTCTTGTAACTGTTTTAAATTAGGCTTCCGTAACAATTAAGGTTTTAAAGGTAATAACATTTTACAAGAGAACATCTTTTAATAAACCATGTTTTAAAAATATGCATACAAAATTTGAGATTTTACACAAGTTTTAAATGACAACAAGTTTTAATAAGAGGGGTTTTCAATGGAAACAAGGTTTTTGAAAAACACCTCAATGTGACACGCCAGATTTGGGCCTAACTTCTACGCCGGGTTTTGGGTGTTACAGAATATGAAAGTTTAAAGTGTAGTAAACATCTTTTTCTAGATGATTTTTTATGAAAAACCCTAATAGGGACCAAATTGTAAATGTGGTAAAATGTGTAGTAAAAGTGTAAATTGATGAGAAATGTGGGCTGTTATGAGTAGATATAAGGTTCGGCCAGGTTTGGGTAACCAAGAAAATAAGTGCATTTCATTTTCGAGCCTAGGGACCATTTTACAAATATGTAAAAGTTTAGGGGTAAAATTATAAATTTTCCAAAGTATGAATTATGGGCTATTTAGCCAATGTGATTATTAAATAAGCTTAATTTGTCATTATAGATCAAGAAACATGAAACCCAGACCAAAACTGTGAATAGAACAAGGTGGTGGATTAAACCAAACACCTTCCCATATTTTGGATCCGAGGTAAGTTGTGTATGATAATTAGCATTATGTGATATGAAAAATAATGTTACGACATTGTATGAATTTTGTATTAATTCCATGAGATTTATTGTTGTGATTTTATAAAGAAATGATGAAGTTATTATAGAGAAATCCCGATTAAATTTTAAGGATACGAAGGATACGTAGTCATGACATGTGATTTAGAAGGTCCCATGTAAGATCATGTCTGGGACATGGTATCGGCACTGAATTGAGATCCCATGTAAGACCATATCTGGGACATGACATTGGCATCGACATATTGTTCTGTATAAGACCATGTTTAGGACATGGCATCGGCACCGAGATGAGGTTTAGATCCCCTGTAAGACCATCTCTAAGACATGGCGTTGGCATCTAAAAGTGATCTAGTATAAGACCATGCCTGGGACATGGCATCGGCATCAGTTGACAATCTCGTGTAAGACCATGTCTGGGACATGGCATTGACATCAATATGAGATCTCGTGTAAGACCATATCTGGGATATGGCTTCGACATCGACATGCGATCCCATGTAAGACCATATCTGGGATATGGCATTGGCACCTTGTCATGAGAGTGACATTTCAAGTATCCTTTGGTATTCCAAGTAATTTAGCGGGAAAAGTATTTAAGTTGATGAATACATCAAGAAAGACTAAAGTTATGTGATGAGTGATACAGGTGTACATGAGTAATTCACGAGAAAAGAAAATGAAATGATATGAATAAGTCGGTATGAAAGAGCATGAGTGAGTTATGTCAAAATCCATGAGAAGTATGAGATAGGTTATGATGTATTATTTGAATGACATTCTATGTTTTATGTTGTTATTTATTGCATGCAACTTACTAAGCATTTATGCTTACTCCCTTTTCTTTTCCCTTTCCTTGTAGTTTCGCCAAGCTAGCTCTGGGATAGAAGCAAGTCGAAGCTCGTATCACACTATCAAACTATTCTTTTGGGTAAAGTTAAGTTTGAGTCTTTTGGGTATGGCATGTATAGGAAATTGGCATAGTATGTTTTGTGTCATATTGGATGGCCATTGTGTTTACTATATTTGATACTCATTCCTTTTGTATGTGGCTAATTGAATTTGGGCAATACTAATTAAGCATGATTATTCAATGAGAATAAAATTTATGAATGAGTAAACTTGCAAAGTTTGAATGTGAGTGTATGAGGTTTATGCATGATGAATGTGGCATGAGACTGTAGTTTGAATGTCATGTTTGAGGTTGTTTGAATGTACATTGATGCCATATTATGAGTTATTGAAATTGGTATAAGTTTGGTGTTATTTCAGGGTGACAATAGGCTTGGAAAATAGCCTTGTAATTGTCCACATGGATAGACAAACGGGCATGTGTCTAGGCCGTGTGTGACACACGGTCTGCCCCATGGGCATGTAATCAGGCTATGTGTCCCCTGCACCTAAACTATACAAAACAAAATGCCTAGTAGTAAACACACGAGTAGAGATACGGCCCTATGTCTCAACTGTGTGGAAGACACGGCCTAGCACACGGGCATGTGGCTTGGCCGTGTGCCCCTGACGTCATAAATCGAATACCTAGGATTTCACACACGAGTGGGGACACGGGCGTACCATGGCCGTTTGAGGGACACGGGCCATGGACATCGGCGTGTGCCAGGCCATGTGAAAACCCCTGTAGGTTCAAAATGAAAAATAAATTCGACACGGGCCAGGGACATAGGCGTGTGTGACCATACGGCTTGTCCCATGTCACATGGGCGTGTGACCCTGTTTGAGTAAAAATTTTCTAAGTGAACACAAGATCTCGGGTCAGTCCCGAACCGTATCCAAAGCATGTCTAAGGCCTCATAGGCCTATAATAATGATGATATGAGTGCGAATGAAATGTTTTAAGTTGCAATGAAATTTTAGGGCCCGATTTTTATGTGAGTGTTATCGTTTACGTTTGATAATGCCTCGAACACTGTCCCGATGTCAGATATGGGTAAGGGGTGTTACATCTATCCCGTTTTTGTTATCGAATTGGGGTTACGGAGTGTTATAAAGCTAAACAGTACATTTAACTTCACAATAGAAATAATTTTCTAATTAAATGCTAACACATAACATATAAATCAATTCATGGCAGAATTTCACATATGAGCTGTAAATCAAGCCTATAAGGCCCTAAATACAGTTTGGAAACAATTTGGGATCAAATAGAAACAAATAAATTTTTTTATAGGAAAGCTAGGATATTTGTAAAGAAAGGGTCATACGACCGTGTGACATAGCCAAGACCATGTGAACATTCAAAGTCAGGACACACGACCGTGTCCCAACCCATGTGTTCGCCCGTTTGAACATTTGAAATAGGGCCACACGACCGTGTCGCAAGCCATGTGCCAAGTCGTGTTTGTATTCGAAGTTGGATCACACAGTCATCTTGTGGACCGTGCCACAAACTATTTTGGGACACATGACTATGTCACAAGCCATGTCTTAGACTGTGTGAATGTAACACCTCTAACCTGTATCCGTCAACAGAATATGGTTTCAAGGCATTATTGGAGTTTACAAAACACTTTCAAATAAATCAAGTCGAATACTATTTATTTTTTGAGATTAGTCGTAACGTCCCTTAGTAGGGACCCCGAGGCCCAAAACATGCATTAGAATCAATTCGAGACCCAATCGGGATCTCGGGAAATTTTTCACAAAATCCCAAAATTTTTCTCACTATTAAAAGTCACTCGCCCGTGTGGTATGGGACACGCCCGTGTGGTCATGCGTGTGGGTTCACACGCCCATGTCCCTAACCCATGTAACTCTCTAACTTGCAACTTATGAACAAATTGATGTCACACGGCCAAGTCACACGCCCGTGTGCTAGGCCGTGTGGTTAATTTGAATTTTCAAAAAATAGGTGTAGGATTCACACGGCCAAGAGACATGCCTTTGTTCTTGGCCGTGTGCCTTACATGGCTAGGACACACGCCTGTATCCCTACCCATGTGTTCAATTCTAAGCATTCTATTTCTGAAAAAAATAAGGTGCAGGGACACACGGCCTAACTACACGCCCTTGTACCCAACCGTGTGTCACACACGGTCTAGGCACATGCTTATGTGTCTGCCCGTGTGGACAAATAAAACCATTTCCTAGCCTCATTTGTCACCCAAATTTACAATATTCTTACACTAAAACATACCAAACCCATTAAAACCATTTCAAGTATTCAAATTAAACAATTTCCATCATTCAACATGGAATATCATTGCATGCATATATGTTCACAATCTTACCTTGATTCTATAACACCCCTTACCCATCCAATGCCTGAATAGGGTTCCAGGCGTTACTAGACTAAAACACACTTACACATACAAACTAAATCATAAATTTCCATTCAAATTAAAAAATTTTCATACATACTTATTATGTCCCTAACATGGGCCTACGAGGCCTTAAACATACTTTGGAAGTAATTTGGGACTTAACCGAGAGCATTGGAACACTTAGAAAATTTTTCATCAAAATAGTGTAACACGCCCATGTGACTTGGGACATGCCCGTGTGACTTGGGACACACCCATGTGGGTAGGCTATGTGGTTACACATGCCCGTGTCCCAACCCGTGTGAAAAACTTTGAACATTCTGTTTATGACGTCATAAACTATTTAGGGTCACACGACCAAGTCACACGCCCGTGTACTAGGCTATGTGGTGAATTTAATTTTTGCATTTAAGACGCAGACTTCACACAGCTTGGGCACACGCCCATGTCCTAAGGTCGTGTCCTTCACACGGCTAAGATACATGGCCGTGTCTCTGCCCGTGTGTTTACTACTGGACATTCTATTTTGCAAAATTTGGGTGCAGGGGACACATGGCCTATTCACATGCCCATGGGGCTGACCATGCGTCACACACGGCTTAAATAAACGCCCGTGTCTACTCGTGTGGAAAAAAAATAAGGCTATTTACCAAGCCATTTGCCACCCTGAAACGTAAACACATTCATATCAATTTCAATAACAGATAGTAGGGCATAATTGTACAACCAAATATTCAAAAATTAAGACATCCACACATCAAATACATACCACATTCATCACACATACACATCACACATTACTCAACTTAATCATGCAAGCTTGCACCTTCATAACCACATTAACATGTGAAGTTTATACATAACTAATATTGACGAATACTAAATGGCCTTATACAAAATGAACCATCAACATTAGTAGGCCAACATTATCGACCAAAACAGTTATGACATGTTACAAATTGAATAAGTCACCTATACATGCCATAATCTCAAATGTTGAAATCAAAATACCAAATCAATTGTTGATAGTGTGTATGGAACCCCAATGATCTTCAGACCTCAAGCTAGCTTGACAACTTTATAGGGAAAAGAGAAAAGAAAGGGAGTAAGCTACATAGCTTAGTAAGTCTATATGCAAATAATGGACGTCTCAAGCATATAAAGCATACAATTAATATGAAAGAATTTTCATAAATCACACTAAATATTTATATTCACAACTTACTCATTTCAACCTTACGAAAGGTCCAATATACACATCGATCACATTGCTTACGAATTTCACACTAATACCTGCATCAGTTCATAACACAACCATTTCCACTTGCTTTCACACCATGCCGTATCATTTAACTACCCATGAAACCACTTGGAATGCTAAAGGATACTCAAAAGTTTTGCACATATAACATCTCGATTTTGGGCCTAATCGAAATAGTGGTTTCGGGGCCACAAATCCAACGAGAAAAAAATTATTTTTATTATATTTTTATGGTCTACAATTTCATAGAATGATTTCACGAAATATAGTTCGAAAATTTTGACATTTGGGCACTCAATTTAGTCAAAAGGACTAAATTGTAAAAATTGTAAAACTTGAGTTCTAGAAGTTAGAGGTGTCTAATTGCTATGAAATTTTAAATTGGAGGTCCTTAGATGGTAAATGGACCATCGATTTAATTGTTGGACAAAAATGGATATGAAATAGGTGAAATAGAATATTTTTAAGTTAAGGGCATTTTGGTCATTTGGTGATTAAAATAATTAAAAAGAAAATTAAAAGCCAATTTTTGTCCATCTTCAACCCAATGGCTGAATTTCACAAGGGGAAACCACGGATAGGGTTTTCCAAGCTTCCAAGCTCGATTGTAAGTCCGTTCTAGCCCCATTTTTAATGATTTTTACATTTTTGAAATCCTCGTAACAAGATTTATCTATTTCTACCACTAGTTTAAGATATGGATAAAGTCTAGGGTTTTGAACCATGAGGAATATGTGTGTATTTTTGTGTTTAATGGTAGAAAATGAATGTTTATGGTTATAGAAACGACTTTTACTAAATGATTTTTGGTGAAAATGCCTAAAATGACTAATTTGTAAAAGTTGTAAAATATGTAGTAAAAATGTTTTTTAATGGAAATTATGGGCTGTTATAGTTATGAAAATGGTTTTGCTAGGCTTGTATGTTAAAGAAATTGAATACATTTCATTTTACGAGCCTAGGGGCAAAAATGTAAATATGTCAAACTTTAGGGGCAAAAATGTAATTTTTCCATTATATGATTTTTGGGTCACATTGAATAATGTGACTAATAAATAAGCTAAATGTGATATTATAGATCATGGAAAATAAGGTTTGAAACTAGAACGAGGAAAAAACGAGTATTCGATGGTTAGGTCCTTTTTCACCATTTCTGGTATTGAGTTAAGTTTGTATGTAAATAATGCATCATTAATTTATGTTTATATGCTTGTATATTGTATGAATTGTGTAAATGATCTAATGAATGTATTTGAAAAAGTTCGATAAGTGATAAGTGAGAATGAGAAATCCCGATTAAACCTTCGGAATAGAATATGATACAAGTGACATGTCACTCGGAACCTATGTGATCGATTATGTGATTATGTGACGTCCAGGTGCTGGTTTTGTACGTCTACCAGTGGCTAGGTAGTCTTGCATATGTTGTGGATACCTATCAACTTGTGTGAGTAGAATTGAGTAGTTACGTCACTACCATAAGCTTGTGTGAGTAGACCTGTGACTAGCTTGAGAACGAGTGTATATGTGAAATGTGATAAGTGATAGCTTTGGCTACATATATGTGGCACTTATGTGCAAAATTTTCTAAGTATTCGTTAGTATTTCGAGAGTTCAACGGGATAAGTTAAAGATGTGAAAGTGTATGTGGCTTTGTTGCGAATTGGTACAAGTATGTATGTAAACCTCATAAGAAATGAGCTCGATATGTGTCCAACTTTGTTAAGATGGAGATTGAGTAAGTTATGATTGTGAGGATAATAACATTTATGCAAGTTTTTATTATATTAAATGAATGGTTTAAGTGTGTATGACGATGAATATGATATAAGACTTCTGTTTATCGGTCCATGCTTGTGATGTATGAAATACATGTTAAATTCAATTGGCGATTGTGTAATTGGCTTTAGGGCCAAACCTAATTATGATGTAGCATGTTTTATTCGTAAAAATTGTGATTTATCAGATATGAGAGAAAGGAAAGATTGTTATAATTGTCTATTAAAATGATGATGAGAAATATGTGCTTCGAGTAACTGAAAGATGTTAAAATATATATTCGAAAAATGAATAATCATAATTAATGTGTACGTATAATATGAGGTTGGGATTGATTGGCAAATTGTGGTATTTTGTTATAATGGAGAGCTTTTGATTTCTAAATAAATTGTAAGATGTTTATTATTTTCATATGAACTTACTAAGCTTTATATCTTACTCCCCTTCCTTTCTCATATCTCATAAGGTTGTCAGCTAGCTCGAGTTGGAGATCGCCGGAGATGCTATCACACTATCAAGTTATCAAGTAGGGTAAATGAACACAAACCTTTGAGTCTATGGCATGTATAGGGACTTAGTGATTTTGAGTATGTGTTATTGATATGGCCAAATGTATTGGCTTGTAATGATTAAGGATTTGGTTTGGTTTATAGCCATATAAATTGGCTCACATTGGCTAATTGGGTTGTAAACCTATTTATATATGCATGCACAAGTTATTGCCTTTGTTGATGAGTGAATGCCATGTTCAAGCCATGTTTATAGATGTTGATTGGCAATTAATGTTATGTTAAATTCTATTGAGATGTATAAGTATGTGAATGAGATTGAGGGTGGAAATGGCCAGGAAAATAGCCTTAAAGTTTCCCATACGGTAGACACACGGGCATGTGTCTAGGCCGTGTGCGACACACGGTCAGCCCCATAGGCATGTGAACAGCCCGTGTGTTCCCTGCACCCTAATTATGAGAAACAAAATGCTCAGTATGGAGCACACAGGTAGAGACACGACCTTAGAACATAGGCATGTGCCTAGGCCGTGTGAAGTCTGCACTTTAAATGCAAAAATTAAATTCGCCACACGGCCTAGCACACGGGTGTACGACTTGGTTGTGTGACCCTAATTTGTTGATGACATCATAAATACAGAGTTACACTGGTTGAGGACACAGGCATGTCCCAAACCACACGGGCGTATGTGATCACACGGCCTTCTCACATAGGCGTGTGACTTTCCAAAACATGAAATTTTTCTAAGTGTTATAAAAGTTTTGAAAGTTCTCTGTTTAGTCCCTAACCACTTCTAATGTATGTTTAGGGCTTCGTAAGCCCTTAATAGGGACGTTATGAATATGTTTGAAAAGTTTTGAATTGGACACAAATTTTATGACTCAACTTTGAATATTTAAGTGTGTGTAAGTCTAGTAATTACTCGAACCCTGTCTCGGTATCGGATACGGGTAAGGGATGTTACTGCACATAAGTGCCACAAATATTTGTAGCCAAAGCTACCACTTATCACTTATCACCTAAGAGCTCACTCTCAAGCTAATCACGGGCCAGCTCACACAAGCTGACGGTCGTGACGTTGTTACATAGTGCTGCTCCCACAAGCTGACAGGTATCCGTAACACCCGCCGAATTACCTAGCCACTGGTAAGACGTACTAGACCAGCACCCGGATCACTTAATCACTTAAACACTTGGTTTCCTAGTGACATGTCACTCGTATCCTATTCGATTCCTAAGGTTCAATCAGGATTTTCTCACTTATCGCTACTTGGTCGATATACACATTTAGATAGTTATCCACAATGCATACAATATTAAAGCATTCAAAACACAAATATAACAACACATTATTTACATACAAACTTAACTCGGTACAAAAATAGCAATTTTTATGATTTAGTCCACAACTTTGCCCTTTCCCTGATCTAAGTCAATTCCTCGTCTTTCTTGATCTACAATGACACATTTAGCTCATTTATTACTCACATTATTCAATTTGACCCAAAAATCATATTAAGGAAAATTTACATTTTTGCCCCTAACTTTTCACTTATTTACACTTTATTCCTTAGGCTCGTAAAATGAAATGTATTTATTTTTCTCAAAATCCAAGCCTAGCTAAACCTATCTTATGCTTATAACAGCCCACATTTCCTTTCAAATCAATTTTTTACCACCTGTTTTACAACTTTTACAAATTGGTCGTTTTGGACGTTTTCACCGAAAATCACTTAGTAAAAGTCATTCATTACACAACTAACATTCATTTTCTACCATTGGACATCAAAATACATGCATGTCATACATGAGTAAACTTTTAAACATGAAACCTAGCTCAAATTAATAGTAGAAATAGGTAAATCGAGCAATAATGACTTGAAAAATGTAAAGAGCATTAAAAATGGGGCTAGGATGCACTTACTGTCAAGCTTGAAAGTTGGCCAAACCCTAACTATGGCTTCCCTTGAGAATTCTAGCCAAGGAGAGAAGATGGACACCAAATTTGACTTTATTTTTCCCTTTTTATTCTTTTATTAACCAAATGATGAAAATGCCCTCAAAGCCTTTCTTTAAAGTATTAACCTTCCATGCCCATTTTTGTCCATCATGACATATAATGGTCTAATTACTAAACAAGGACTTCCAAGTTAAAAATGCATTTCAATTAAGCACTAAAAGCTTCTAGAACACTTATTTTGCAACATTTGCAATTTAGTCCTAATATTCAAATTGGACAATCTATGCTAAAATTTCTTAACAAAATTTTCACAGATGCATTCAATCACACCATAGATCTTAAAAAAATTATAAAATCAATATTTTAGCTTTATATTTGTGGTTCTAAAACTACTATTCTGTTTAGGCCCTAATTTGAGCTGTTACAACTCTCCCCCTTAGGGATTTTCGTCCTCAAAAATCTTACCGATGAAAAGGTTTGGGTACTGGTTTCTCATGGCTTCCTCGGGTTCTGACGTAGTCTCTTCAACCCCATGTTTTTGCCACAACACTTTCATTAAGGCTATACTTTTATTTCTCAATTGTTTGACCTCCTGGGCCAAAATCTTAATCGGTTCTTCCTCATATGTTAGATCTGATCGAATCTCAACCTTTGTCAGAGAAATCACATGTGATGGATCAAAACGATATTGTCGCAACATCGACACATGAAACACATCATGGATTCTTTCCAACTCAGACAGAAACGCTAATCGATATGCCACCGGCCCTATCCTTTCGGTAATCTCATACGGTCTAATAAAATGTGCACTTAACTTGCCTTTCCTACCAAATCTTAAAATATTTTTCCATGAAGACACTTTTAGAAACACTTTATCACCAATCTGAAATTCAATCACTTTTCTTTTCAAATCCACGTACAACTTTTGTCGATCTAAAGCGGCTTTCAAGCAATCACGGATCACCTTCACTTTCTCCTCAGTTTCCTTAAGGAAATCAACTCCGTGTATCTGTCTCTCACTAAGCTCAGTCCAATACAAAGGAGTTCGGCACTTACGGCCATATAATGCCTCATATGGTACCATTTTTAAACTTGACTAAAAACTATTGTTGTAAGAAAATTCGACCAAATGTAGATATTTTTCCCAACTACCTTTGAATTCCAAAACATAACATCTAAGCATATCTTCGAGAATTTGAATTACTCTTTTGAACTGATCGTTGGTCTGCGGATGGAACGCGGTACTAAAATTCAACTTTGTACCCAAGGCTTCTTGCAACTTTTTCAAAAACTTTGAAGTAAACCTCGGATCTTTGTTTAAAATAATAGAAATAGGCACTCCATGTAATCTCACAATTTTAGCAATATACAACTCAGCTAACTTGTCAAGTGAGTAATTGGCACGTACCGGAATAAAATGAGTTAATTTTGTCAATTGATCAATAATAACCCATACAACATCTTTCTTTTTAGGAGTCAGAGGCAAGCCCGTCACGAAATCCATCGTGATCTTATCCCATTTCCACTCGGGTACCATCACTGGCTGAAGTAAACCCAAAGGCACTTGATGTTCGGCTTTCACTTGTTGACAAACTAAACACTTTGATACAAATTCAGAAATATCCTTTTTCATGCCAAGCCACCAATACAAATTTCTTAAGTCATTGTACATTTTGTACTACCCGGATGAACTGTTAAGCAACTACTATGTGCCTTATGCAAAATTTTTTGAATCAACTTGGCATCCTTTGGAACACAAACCCTGTCTCAGAACATCAAACAGTTATCGGTCCCAATTCAAAAATTTGACTCACTTATCGATTCAAACTGAGCTCTCTTGGCTTGTAAATCACTATCACTTTTCTTAGCTTCACATATTCGCTTAAGAAACATCGGTCTAGCTCTCAACTCTGCTAGAACCGAACGATCATCCGATACAGTCAACTGAGTATTCATTGCTCTTAAGACAAACAATGACTTCATACTCAAAGCATCGGTGACCATGTTCGCCTTTCCCGGGTGATAGTCAATCACCAAGTCATAGTCTTTTCATAGTTCGAGCCACCTTCATTGCCGTAAATTCAAATCCTTTTGAGACATCAAGTACTTCAAGCCCTTATGGTAGGTAAAGATACGACATTTCTCATCGTATAAATAATGATAGCAAATCTTTAAAGCAAGCATAATGGCATCCAATTCCAAGTCATGCGTCAAATAGCTCTTCTCGTGCGGTTTCAATTGTCTCGAGGCATAAGCTACCACCTTGCCCTCTTGCATCAATTCACACCTAAGACCATTTAAAGACGCATCACTATAAATCCCATATTCTTTTCCGGACTCAAGCTGCACTAGCATTGGTGCCTCTGTCAACATTGCTTTTATTTTCTCAAAACTTTGCTGACACTTTTTGGTCCATTTGAACTTAACATCCTGTTGGAGCAACTTGGTCATAAGAGAAGCAATCATCGAAAATCCTTTAACAAAGCATTTATAATATCCAACCAAGCTTAAAAAGCTTCTAACCTTGGATACATTTCTCGGTGGTTTCCAATCAACAATTGTTGAAATCTTACTTGGATCAACCCAAATACCATCACCCAAAAATATATGTCCCAAAAATCTGACTTCTCGAAGCCAAAACTCACTTTTACTGAATTTAGCAAACAATTTCTTTTCTCTCAAAGTGCATAACATCGTTCCCAAATGTTCGGCGTGCTCAGACTCGTCTCGAGAATATATCAGAATGTCATCTATAAACCCAACCACAAATTTATCCAAGTACGGTCAGAAAATTCAGTTCATTAAGTCCAAAAAAATAATCGGGGCATTAGTTAAGCCAAATGTCATCACAAGGAACTCATAATGTTCATACCTCGTCCTAGATGTGGTCTTCAGCACATCCGAGTCTTTAACCCTCAATTGGTAGTAGCTAGATCTGAAATCTATTTTTGAAAACATTGTTGCTTCTTTCAATTGGTCGAACAAATCGTCAATTCTCGGAAAACGATACTTATTCTTTATGGTCACCTTGTTGAGTTGTCAGTAGTCGATGCAAAGTCTCATGGATTTGTCTTTCCTTTTAACTAAAAACACTGGAGCACTCCAAGGAGAAAAACTTGGTCTTGCAAATCCCTTATCTGTCAACTCTTGCAACTAGGTTTAGCTCTTTCAATTCAGTCGGAGCTATTCTATATGAAGCAATTGATATTGGAGTAGTCCCTGGTAACAAATCAATAGTGAACTCCACTTCTCTAATCGATGGCAATCTTGGCAATTCTTCGGAGAACACATCCAAAAATTCACAAACTACTGGCACTGATTCAATCTTCAATTCAGACACTTTGGTGTTCAATACATACATAAGAAATACTTCGCAACCCTTTCTCACATACTTCTGAGCCAACACAGACGAAATCACAATAGGAAATTCATTGGATTTATCTGTTTCAATCTGAAAAGCCTCACCATTTTCACAGTTCAATTCAATAATTTTCTGCCTACAATTCACCTTGGCATCATGCGATGTCAACCAATCCATACCCAAAATAGCATCAAACTCATCAAATGGTAACAACATTAAGTTAGCCAGGAAACAGTGACCTCGAATCATCAAAGGAAAATTCTTACAAATCTTATCAACTAACACACACTTGCCTAAAGGGTCTGACACTTCAATCACAAACTAAGTAGACTGAACACGTAAATTCATATCAGTTACCAAGTTCATACAAATATAAGAATGCGTAAACCCGAGATCAATCAAAGCAATGACATTATTATCATAAAGAGAAAATACACCAACGATCACATCAGGAGATGATGTATCTTCCCGAGCACGGATAGCATAAGTTGTCATAGGCACTCTAGCTTCCAATCTTGCAGCCGAATCTTTAGGTACACCTTTGCTATTGGCCCCATCTCTTATATTTCTCACTGGTCTCCCTCTAACAGCAGTGTTACTTGATTTAGCATTCTGAGTATTTTCTTTCTCAACCAATTCAGGATAATTTTTAATGAAATGATCTTGGGAGCCACATTTAAAACAAGCCCGGGTGATCATCCAACATTCACCGGGGTGTCACCGACCATAGTGTTGGCATTTAGACTTTTCAGATCACACGTTAACAATGCTCGGTATAGATGTAGTTTAAGCCTTAGAACCCAAATATTGCTTCTTGCAATCTTTGTTAGGGTTCCCAACTGAAACATTCAAGCGAGTGTGCATATCCCTTGATTTCTTTGATGAAGACTGGAAAGGTTTACTCATCGTTCTCTTTCTCGTATCTCTAGCATCAAGCTTAGCTTTCCTCTTTTCCTTAAACAATTCTTCCGCCTTGCAAGCTCGACCGACTAACAGAACAAATTCCTTTAGCTCTAAAATTCTAACAAACAGTCTGATGTTTTCATTCAACCCGTCCTCAAGCCTCTTACACATAATAGCCTTTGTGGAAACACATTCTAGAGCGTACTTATTGAGTCTAACAAACTCTTACTCGTACTCAGATACAGTCATTCGAACTTGTTTCAACTCTAAGAATTCCTTTCGTTTCTAATCAATAAACCACCAACTTACATACTTCTTTCAGAATTCCACTTGAAAGAAATCCCAAGTGACTCTTTCCCTCGGTACCACTGATACTAAAGTTTTCCACCACTGATATGCCGAATCCCTCAAAAATGATATAGCACACTTTAAACACTCTTCTGGTGTGCAAGATAGTTCATCAAATACTCGAATGGTGTTTTCAAGCCAAAACTCTGCCCTCTCGTGGTCATCATCCACATTAGCCCTAAATTTTTCTTCCCCATACTTTTAGATCTTGTCAACAGGAGGCTTATTTAGTCCTACTACTTCGACACCTCAGGGAGCTACGGGAACCAGCTGAGGAATAAGAGGCGGTGGTGGAGGTTGAGCATTTGAATTCGCCCGAATAAACTTTGTATACCACTCGTTCATCATATAGAGAAAGGCTTCCCGAGCCTCTCTTCTGTAACTAGTTGTCACGTATTTACTATCAGGTGGCACGGTCCCTTGGGTGGGGAGCCGGCGCATTACTTTTTACATCATCAGCTACAACTCGATCGAGATCCAGTTACTATATGAAAACACAGTTTAAAAAGGTCAGGAACCATCACACTATCAAAATTTATATTTATGGCATGTATAGCTAGACTCTCACACATGCTATGTTAGTCTGAGAAAGGACTAAATTATAGCTCTGATACCACTAAATGTAATACCCCTTACCCATATCCAATGCTGGGATAGGGTTCGAGGTGTTACCAGACTAAAACACACTTACATATACAAACGAAATCATAAATTTCCATTCAAATTAAAAACATTTCATACATATTCATTATGCCCCTAACATAAGCCTACGAGGCCTTAAACATACTTTGGAAGCAATTTAAGACTTAATCGAGAGCCTTGGAACACTTAGAAAATTTTTCATCAAAACAATGTCACACGCCCATGTGACTTAAGACACACCCGTGTGGGCAGGCCGTGTGGGCACACACGCCCGTGTCCTAATCCGTGTGAAAAACATTGAGCATTTTATTTATGACATCATCAACTATTTAAGGTCACTCGGCCAAGTCACATGTAACACCCCTTACCTGAGACTGTCACCGGAGTTGAGTACGAGGCATTACCGGACTCATAACAATGATCACAAACATAATTCACAAACATTCTCAGAAACACATAAAGTTCTATTTATTTTCATCCTTACCAAGGGTTTTCAACCACAATATTATCGATACAGACCATTTGGATTCGAATCCTATCCAATGGAATACTCAGAAAATTTTTCACTTGAAGACTATAGTCACACGCCCGTGTGACAACATGGCACGGCCGTGTGAGTAGACCGTGTATCCTTCACATGCTCATGCTCAGTATTCGTGGATGAATCTGTCCAATCTAACACGGCCATCCCGCATTGCCGTTTAGGGGTTGTGTCCACCACACAGCTGAGACACACGGTCGTGTCTCTTGCTCGTGTGGCACACTAAATAACAATGTAGGGTGCAGGGAGGCACAGTCCAGAGGCACGCCTGTAGGGTTAGACCGTGTGTCGCTCACGGCCTAAGCAAGCCCGTGCCCTTCACCCATGGGGCAAACTGTCACATGACCCATGGCCAAGGCACACGCCCGTGTGCCTTGCCATGCAGGCCGTGTCAGGCTATCTACCAAGCCTTTGCCTCTCTATCACACAACCAACAACATCCATAACCAATTCAAACAAATACAATTAACATTTTGTTAAAATGACTACTTTTATACACATCAACTTACCAATAACTAATCTTTATACATGCCACAATAAACAAGTAAATGAGGGATATTATTTTTCCCAAGTTGACAAATTGATAGTGTGGTGCGACCTCTGACGATCTCCAACCCCGAGCTAAATCTTGAAAACAATGAGAGAAATGGGAAGATGGTGTAAGCTTCATAGCTTAGTAAGTTGGCATATCATAACTAATTCAACTAATATGATTTGCCCTTTCTCAATATGCATTTTAAGAAGGTAAAAATCATTATTCACATTGTTACACTTTTTACTCAAGTTTAACTTGAGCTGTTTTCCAAGTCACAGTCACTTATTTAATTATTCCGTAAGCTACAGAACTCGAAATTTAGTTCTGTAAATTTTCCTTGAAACTAGAATCATATTTCTTCTTGCCATAAAAATTTCATAATTTTTGACTCAGCCAATTAGTAAAATTTATTCAATAAAGTTTCCCTTGTTTCATTGATCAACTACACTGACCTTTGTTCATTACGAATTAAATATCTCACTGTATAGAATTCAGATAGCATTTTCGTTTGTTTCTCTTGAAAGTAGACTCATCACGAAGTTATCCTGAACCAGTCTCACAAATGTTTAAATATCTCACAATTTACACTTCTTTTGCTTACTCAGTTTCTTTTATAAGAAAATACACTCAATAATCTTTCAATTCATATCTCATTTACTTTCTAATTCAATTTCCACCATTTTTGGTGATTTTTCAAACATACACAATTGCAACTATCTAATACTGTTTTAATGCAAATTTCACTTTTTCATGCTTTCTTAATAAAAGTTTTAATGGTAGCACTTACCTCTTATCTTTCTTACCATAGCTCTATTATTTAACGAGCTTATTGCTTATCATTTACACTACATACCTGCACTGTTCATTAGATCTCACATTCACACTTATCATGTAAATGCATCAAGCGTAATGTTCACTTACACATTTTAACACATGATCACTTACTTTTCACAATCAATCACTTATTCTTCATGTACATATCATATGCCAATCATAAGCACACTTAACAATTCCATTCACAGTTTACAATATCCTTTCACTTCACCTGGATACAGTTAATCTAATCCCATTGAACAAATTTTGAAATATAAACAGATATACAGAGGTTGGCACATAAGTGCTGTACAGACATGGCAAAGCCATGAGGTAGCCGAAGCTACAAACAGTGAGGTAGCCAAAGCTACAATCAGAAAGGTAGCCGAAGCTACTAATAGAGGTGTAGCCGAAGCTACAATCAGTCACAGAACAGAAGTTAACCACGGCCTTGCTCACATAAGCTGACAGGTGTCTGCAACACATTCAAGACCACCCAGCACCCGGGTAACTATAACAGTCAGAACAGTGGGGTCCTCAAATGACATGTCACTCATATCTATGCCTATTCCTACTTTTTCAACTGGGATTCACATTCAATACATCCCTTCCAATATTACAAAGGCATATTTAGTTCACAATTTTTTTTCAATACATTTCCATAACACTTTGTACCATAGGTATATATTTTTAAATCAATTCACCAACTTGGCACATTAGACATTCATTCCACATAATTCAATTAATACATAATTTTAGGCTTCAAGCACAAGCTACAATACTATTGCACTGTTATTATCATACCAACTTACCTCGAATCCTGAAATGGCTAATTTTCCCGCTTTAGTCCACCAATTCGTTCTTTCCCGATCTTAGTCCAAATTTCACGTTTTCATCATCTAACATATCAAATAACATTCATTTAACACATTTTATCAACACACTAATCAATTCAATTCACATATCATATTTTAGCAATTTTACAATTTTACCCCTAACTTTTCAAAAATTACACTTTTGCCCCAAAGCTCTAAAATAATTTTTATTCAATTTTCTTGTATTTTGGACTTATCTGGACTATTTTCATATCATGGCAGTCCAAAATTCTCACAAATTCATACACTTATGACCAATCTACTACTTTCACAAATTTATACACGGGCTGGACACACGGACATGTCCTGTGACTGTGTGGCAAAGTGAGGATCACACACAGGCACGACACGCTAGCATGTCGGGTGACTGTATGACCTATTCAGTGTTACACATGGGCTAAGGTGAGATTTGAGGCATAGCCGTGCAAGATACACGGCCTAGCCACACGGGCGTGTGCCCTGTTTTACAGGAAAAGGTTTCTAAGTCTCGTAGAGGTTTCAAATGTTATTGGTTTAGTCTCGACTCCTTTCTAATGTATGATTAAGGTCTCATTAACCTTCTAAAGGGACTTAGTGATAATGTATAGTGTGAATTAATGTTGTATGTGGAATGCTTGTATCACGATGTGTATTGATCGGTAATACCTTGTAACCCTAGTCTGGTGACGAATACGGGTTTAGGGTGTTACATTTGGTTGGTATCAGAGCTATGGTTTAGTTGATTCTAGGACTAACATAGCGGGTGAGAGTCTAGCCATATATATGAATTGTGATAGTGTGATGGTCCCTGATAGTTAAAATATGTTTTCGTATAGTAATGGATCCCGATCGAGCTTTAGCTGATGATGTTCAAAGTAATGTACCTGCTCCTACTCAAGGGACTACGTAGAATGATTCTGGACCGATTAGTAGTAGCTATGAGGGAGAGGCCAAACAAGCCTTCTTCCAGTTGATGAATGAATGGTTTATGGAATTCGTTCGAATGAATCCGGTAGCTCAACAACCTCCACACCAGAAAATTTCAGTTATGCCACAAGTTACTGATCCGATACGTCTGAGTAAACCCCCTATTGATAAAATTTGAAAATATGGGGCCAAAGAGTTCAGAGCTACAATTAATGATAATGTCGAACAAGCTGAATTCTAGCTAGAAAATATGATAAGAGTATTTGATAAGTTATCTTGTAATCTTGAAGAATGCCTTAAATGTGCTATTTCACTTCTTAAAGATGCTGCATATCAGTGGTGGAATACATTAATATTAGTGGTTCTGAGGGAATGGGTCTCTTGGGAGTTCTTCCAAATAGAATTCAGAAAGAAATATATTAGCTAGAGATTTGTCAATCAAAAACAAAAAGAATTTCTTGAGTTGAAACAGGGGCGTATGATCGTGATAGAATATGAACGTGAGTTTGTGAGGTTGAACAATTATGCAAGAGAATGTGTTTCGACAGAAGCTATTATGTGTAAATGATTTGTTGAAGGGTTAAATGAAGATATTAAACTTCTAGTTGGGATTCTTGAGTTGATAGAATTTGTTGTACTGGTTGAAAGAGCCTGTAAAGCTGAAGAGCTTAGTAAAGAGAAGAAGAAAGCTGATTCAAAGGCTAGAGATGAGAGAAAGAGATCAATGAGTAAGCACTATCAATCATCATCAAAGAGATTTAGAGATGCACTTAGTCATTCAAATGCTTTAGTTGGACATCAAAGTAGGGATCGTGTGAAACAATACACTAATCCTAGAGCTTAAGTTCCGATGGAATCAAGTGTTGGCAGTGTTAGAAATAATAAGCCTGAGTGTAGACAGTGTAGGAGACGTCATATTGGTGATTATTGCGATAAATATTGTAACACCCCAAACCCGGCCCAAACATTATGGCTAGATCTGGTGCGTCACATTATGACAGATAGCTTTTTCTGTTTTTAAAACCTTGTTTGATAGCTTGTAGGTCTTGATAAAAATCAAATTTAAAACTTTTTTATTTACTTGAAATATTAAAATAAAATCCCATTTGTTGTCATTTATTATGATATCATCTAACCATTATGCAACGGTTGTTTAAAAACGTTTGACATAAATTTTGAAAACTCGAACGCCCTAGTCTACTGCTTTAAAGCAAATAACAGTGTAACCAAAATAAAACACCCATAGTGGCCTTATTGCAAAAATAATACCGAAGATAAAATAATGATAAAAATAAAGTAAAAGCGAAATCCAGAAGCAGGATTCATGTGGCCACCCTGAGCCCCTCGTAGCTCTAAATCCTCCAAGGTTGGGGGTTACCTGCATATGTAGAAATAAAAGGGGTGAGTTTTGAAAAACTCAGTGTATAACCTTCCCAACCAATGTCAGAGATCAGGCATACAGAACAGACTGGGCCGAAGCCCTATTCAGATACAGATCAATCTGGGCCTTGGCCCTATCCAGAAATAGAGTGGGCCTTGGGCCCATTATAGATACAGAATAGAACAGTATGCAAGACCCAACCCAGTCTAGCCCAACACACCACCCGTACCAGCCCATCACACCATGTGGGGCATAACTCAACCCACCCAGCCCACACACCAATTCACAGTAATGCTGCTAAAATCAGATATCGTGGCAGAGCCACCATAACAAAATTACGTGGCGGAGCCACTAAACAGAATACGTGGCAGTGCCACTATACAGAACTTCCTCCAAATCCAAATCCAACACCATGCAGACTAACAATACTTCTTATCACATGCATACAAATTAACAGATTCAGATAAAACATACATAAATCAGACAATCCACTAATAGGGGTATAATAGTCATTTGGTTGCTAGGGGTAAAATGGTAATTTTACCCTTCAAGGGTATTTTGGCCATATTACTAAGTCTCGGTATCTCAGCACCTAATACGACCTTCTAGCAGGTCTAACATCGCTTTGAGCAACTCAAAATGTCCATATGGCCAAACAGTGTATACGGGCCCAAAACCCCTAATGGGCCCAAGTGGGCCACACACTCGTGTGGCTTGCGCAGTCCAATTTCACATACAACATCACAGATCTTAACATCTAACATACTAGATATCACTTACCCATATGAGCCTGTAGGCCCATTGGGCCCATTTCAGTCCATCGAGGCCTAAAACAGCCCAAGTGCACGAGAACGTGCACAATAGCTCTTACAATCAAACGACCACGATTTGTGGGCTCGGATCAGCCCACGAGTGTTCGCACGCTTGCATGACCTCGAAATGCTAGCATTTTAGCATTTCAGCTTTTTGGCTTTTGCTGACCTATGCTATTAGAGGGTGTCGTTACACACCTTATTTTGCAATTCCCACAGTTGACACGCACTCAACCTATTGCCATAACAACGATCATTAATAATTTAACCAATACTTAGCGAAACCTTACTCAAGACTTATTCAACGGTTACTTACCACTACTTCGCTTGTCTACTATCGCTTGTGATTAACGTGTACCCTCAGTACTTAATTGAATGATGTCAGATCTAGGCGCCTATGATTATGGATAGATGCAACCAACATATAAGGGTTAAAGGAGTATTAACATCCTAAACCAAACCTTATTAAAGAGAAAAATGCTACTAACAAAAGCCAAAATCTATAACGAGAAGTACTTACCCAAGAATCTGTTTGACCTATTTCTTAGAACCTGGAAGCAATCGTTCACTAGACCGAACCCAGTACTCTTGCAGATCCAATCGAAATACATTGAGGAAGAAGAGATCTAGATATACGGCTATGTAGGCACAACAAAAGAAGTAACCAATCGAAGAAGGGCTAATCAGTTTAGGGGTTCGTTTGCTGAGATAGAGTGGTATTTGGCTCAAGGACAATGTTTGAAGAGTGATGAGTAGGGTTCAGTTTCATAAGATAGACAGAGGAATCGGTTCAAAAGTAGTAAAAACAAAGAATGAACAAAAGGTTTTGGAGAGAAGAGAAGAAGATAGACGAACGGCAATGGCAACCCAAGATTCGATTTTTAGAGTGAATAGCGAAAGATAATATGGAAAGAGGGGTTTGAGTTTAGACTAGAGAGTTAGAGGAGAAGCATGAAGGATTCGACCAAGGTGTGATTAGGAAAAGGGAGAGGAGAAAAAAAAGTAAAGGAGTGGAAGAGAGAAAAAGAAAGAAAAATATAGAATGGACTTTCAGTTTAGAGAGGTAATTGTGAACAAAGATGTCAAGATAGTAGAATAACAGTGATGAAAAGAAAAAAAGGTTTTCACTAAGGCAATTCGGCACCTAAAGTACACCCTAATCCCAAAAACGCACAAAATGCCCATAAAGCCAAAAACCCAAAAGCCAAAGGAAGGAATTCGGCACCAAAAATTCACACCAATTACCGAAAAGACTAACCCTTACCACATTAATCAAATCTCCACCCCAAGGTTCCCCAATTTTGGCCAACTCTTACCTCACACCTCAATCCCTAAATTTTCTCCTCGATTTACTCCCTGATTTACTCACTTTTGAAATTAGATAACAGGCTTTACTCATCAGCCTTACCCCCTTATCAAGTCAACAACCAACTTGATAGAGTTTGCTCTCACTCCAATCTCTTGCCGCCCACTCATAGCAAAAATACTAATCTTTTGCTTGCAAAGAGACTCGAACCACAACTCTCCCACCAACTAAATCACGGCACATCAGGCCCTACATATGGTGCCCCTTGCCACTCCAACACAGGGCTTTTTGTGCTAAGAAGCCACACCATTAGTTTATAAGTCCTACCTTCCAGCGTCTAGATTCCTTTAAGGCTAAAATTAATTTTTTTTTGTCAGGGGTTGGCCTAAACCTAAGCCTTCCAAAGGCCCCTTAGACACACTCAAACATCAATTTAACATACCCAAGCATACAAATGTCAATTCAAGCAAAAATCTCGAAACCCTAAAATTTGAGGCATTATAACTCTACCCCCTTAAAAAAATTTTGGCCTCAAAATTTTACCTGATCGGAACAGGTGAAGGTATTGTTGATGCATCGCCTCCTCAGGCTCCCACGTAGCTTTTTCTCTGCCATGATTATGCCAAAGCACTTTTACCAATGGAACCGATTTCTTTCTTAACAACTTGACATCACGTTCCAGAATTTGCACTGGCTCTTCCTCAAAAGTCAGGTCAGGTTTAACTTCAATTTCCTTAATAGGGACAATATGATAGGGATTGGAACAGTACCACCTCAACATAGAGACATGGAGCACGTCATGAATCTGGTCCAACTCAAGAGGCAGCTCTAGTTGATATGCCACCGGGCCCACCCGTTTTAGAACCCGATAGGTCCCAATAAACCGAGGGCTTAACTTGCCTTTCTTACCAAATCTTAAAATCTTCTTCTAGGGAGAGACCTTCAAGAAAACCCAATCCCCCACAGAGTACTCAATCTCCTTACGCTTCAAATCGGCATAAGACTTTTGCCTATCTGAGGCCTTCTTTAACCGATCCCTAATCAACTTAACTTTATTCTCAGTATCTACCACCAACCCTGGTCCAAGAACCTGACGTTCACCCAATTTCATCCAATAGGTAGGTGTACGACACCTGCGACCATACAACGCCTCATATAGTGCCATCTGAATACTCGTCTGGTAACTATTGTTATACGCAGATTTTGCTAATGGTAAGTAATCTTCCCAGCTACCTCGAAAATCAATAACACACCCTTTTAACATATTCTCCAGAACCTGAATCCTCTCCAACTATCCATCAGTTTGAGGGTGAAAAGCAGTGCTGAAATCCAACCGCATAGCCAACATCTCATGCAACTTTTGCTAGAACTGAGATGTAAAACTAGGGTCTCTATTGGAAATAATCGAAACTGGCACCTCATGAAGTCGTACTATCTCAGCCACATACAACGTTGCCAACTTTTGGAGTGAATAATCTATTCGGACAGGTATAAAATGAGAAAATTTTGTCAGCCCATCCATAATCACCCAAACTGAGTCTTTCTTGAAAGGAGTCAAGGGTAGCCGCTCACAAAATCCATAGTTACCCTTTCCCACTTCCAAAGTGGAATCTTGACTGGCTGCAGAAGCCCAGAAGGTAGTTGATGCTTAGCTTTCACATACTAACATATCAGACACTTAACCACAAATTTCGTTACCTCCCGTTTAAGTCCAGGCCACCAGTACAATTCCTATAGATCCCGATACAACTTATTTCCACCCGGATGCATGGCACTAGGGCTGCCATGTGCCTCTCGCAGTATAGACTACCTCAGATTAAAGTCTTTTGGAACACAAACTCTTCGACGAAAGCAAAAAATCCCTTCACTGTTCAATCCAAAATTAGAAGTTTCACCATCTTCCACCTGTTGAAACGGAGAAACCAATGATTCATCCAATAATTGTTTCCCTCTAATTTGCTCAGTCCATGTTGGTCTTACTTGTAGTTCCACCAACAAACTACCACCATCATAAAGACTGAGATGAGTAAACATCACCCTCAGATTAGATATATCCCTACGACTCAGAGCATCGGCTACCATATTAGCTTTACCCGGGTGATACTCAATGGAACAGTCATAATCCACAAGCAACTCTATCCATCTTCGTTGCCTAATGTTAAACTCCTTTTGAGTCAGGAGGTACTTGAGGCTCTTATGATCTGTGTAAATGATACACTTTTCTCCATACAAGTAGTGCCTCTAGATCTTTAGTGCAAAAATCACTGCCGCCAACTCCATATCATGTGTAGGGTAATTCGCCTCGTAAGGCTTGAGTTGATGTGATGCATAGGCAACCACTTTACCCTCTTGCATCAACACACAACCTAATCTAATGTACGACGCATCACTATATACAGTAAAATCCTTCATAGACTCCGGTTGAATTAACACAAGTACTTCAGTCAAGACTTTCTTTAACTTCTCAAAACTTTCTTGTTGCTTATCAGTCCAGTTAAATAATACCCCTTTCCTTAGAAGCTTCGTCAACGGTGCGCAATTATAAAAAACCCTTCCACAAACCTTCTATAGTACCCTACCAGACCCAAAAAACTCTAAATTTCTAACACAGTCCTTGGTGTCTTCCACTCCAAAATAGCTTTAATTTTTCTAGGATCCACCCTAATCCCTTTGGCCGAAACAACATGACCCAAGAATGCCACTTCTCGCAGCCAAAATTCGCTCTTGTTGAATTTTGCATAAAGCTGCTTCTCCCTAAAAAATTACAGAACAATCCGAAGATGCTCATCATGATCCTCCTCTATTTTCGAATACACCAGAATATCATCTATAAATACAACCACAAACTAATCTAGGTAGGGTTAGAATACCCAATTCATAAGATCCATAAAGGCCGCTAGTGCATTCGTAAGTCCAAACGGCATTACCAGGAACTTGTAATGACCATATCGGGTCTTGAATGCTGTCTCATAGATGTCTGCCTCCTTAACCCTTAGTTGATAATGTTTGATCTTGTGATGTGATGAAGTAATAAATTGATCGTACTTAAAAGACTAACTATTATCACGATAAAAGGCAAACGCACCTATCGAGTAGTAGTATAGCTAGTGGCAAGACTGGAATATCGAATCCAAGGAACTAAAAATACTAGTAATGACTTTCTTCCTATTATCTAGCCTAAGAAATAAAAGGGGTGTGGTTGTAATCTATCTGAATTAAACTAAAGAAATGACAAAGAGTAAATTGGAAAAATTACTTTTGGGAAAATTAATTGATAAGGACAATACATAGGGAAGAATCCACCTATACTTCACTTGTTATCTAACTCTAAACTAGACGATTTCTTCATTTGACTTGATCCGTAGAGATCCCTAATTTATGTTAATATCTCCTTCGAGAGTAAGAACAACTAATCCTAGGTTGATTAATTGAAATCTCTTTCTAATTAAAACCCTTAGTCTTGCATTAACTCAATCTATGGATCCCCATATTAGATTTGACTCTAATCTGGCAAATTTTTATCGTTCTATGTCTAGGATTGTGATCAACTCTGCTTAATTGTGTTGGATCTACTCTTAAATAGGGACTTTTGCTCCTCTGCCTAAGCACATTTGACTTAAATTAATATCCCAAAAATATCAATTTAAGAATTAAAAACACAAGTAAGAACAAGTCAAATATTTATCATATAGTTCAGATAACAATAACAAGATTCGTCTTAGGTTTCATCCCCATTAGATATTTAGGGTTTTAGTTCATAATTATAAAAAAAAACATCTCAGAATAAACAAAATAACAAAACATAAGAAAACCCAAAACTCCTGAAAGGATTGAAGGGAGATCCTCTGTCTCGATGTAGATCCTAGCTTCTAAGATGGATCAATCGGCTTTCCTTCGAGTAATTTCCTGCCTTTAGCTCTCTGTCTTAGAGGGAAGACTATACCCTTTGCGGGAATGATGCACACCTTTGTAGTTGCCTCCTAGGGTATTTATATAGAGTTTGGAAAGTCTTTCTTAGCCTCTAAGTAGTTTTTTCCTCGTGAAATTGAACTTCCTTATGACAGGGACACGCCCGTGTGAGTCGTTTGCTAGGCCATGTTCAAGCCTGTTAAAGTGGCACAGCCGTGTGGGTTTCTCGTATGAATTGAGCCTAGGCTGTGCTCGACCCTATTTATGTGGCACAACCGTATGACATGCCCGTGTAGTGAACTCTAGGCCGTGTTGATTCCTTGCTTTGGCCTATTTTCTCCGTTTTGGCCTGTTTTTTGTTCTTTTCACTCCCTAAGCTCACCTCAGTATAAAACATGAAATTAAAGGTTTAGGAGCATCAAATTCCACAGATCAAGGAATAATTCATCCACAAATGTGCTAAGCATGAGGTAAAAATATGTATAATTTACGGTTTATCAAATACCCCCACACTTAAGCCTTTGCTTGTCCTCAAGCAAAATCTCAATTCACAATTAAAAATCATTCCTCTCAACTTATAATCCTTATCAATAAAGTTTCAAACTATTCCACAAGTAACCATACATTGAGAATTCAACCAAAAGAAAATTAAAGTCTCAAACATTCTAAGTTGAGAATTTTATCACAAAAACATAGGTTTCCTCCTTTCTTCTAGGTAATTACCTCGAATTCAAAATCAACAAGAGTTGACATCCTCACTAAAGATTCACTCTATCCACTCGAAGTGTTTAGGGTTTAAAAAATTAAGCACTCATTAGTCAGCATGAAAAGTTATTACCATAAGCTTGCAGGAAAATCAAATCTCCACCACTATGTATTGACACGATACATCGATCAAAAGGTCTTTCAAGGGTTGTAACGTGGCCTTGGTTAGGGGTGTGCTCACAAGCTGACAAAAATGGTTAGAATCGAGATTGAATTGAAAAATCATCTAACTAGAAAAATCTCTATCACTGACACATATTCCTAGAATAAAACCTTTTGGATGACATCATTTAAGAACAAGAGCTCAAAAATTACACAGAAATATGCAAAACATTGAATTACAATTAAAATATACATTTTTTTAACAAAACAAATTGAATATTTATAAACTTTACAACTGAAAAAGAGAACAAAGCTAGATAATTATTCAATTCAAATCTCGACAAAAATAGGGATCAAAATAATTGAAGGGAATTCAACAAAAAATAGGTTATAGGTTAATATTGAAGGTAAGTCAATGAATGGTTTGTTAGGCTCAATGGGGTTCACTAGGGGTTAATTTATGAACGTAGGTTTTTATGGAGTAAGTGGGTTAAATCCTAGGTGCCTTTATTATTTCGGTATATCAAATCAATGATGTGGTCTCGACATGTATGATCGAAGCAAGTTCTAGAATAACAAATCAATATTGGCTCACTCAAAGCAACAATAAAAGTGAGCAGGAACGGATGTATGCTCAAAAGGCTTAAAAATCTCACCAGAATTATGGCTTTTGATGTCAATCTTGCGAATTTCAAATTTCAAGATAACACTTAAAATTGGGGAAAACAACCTAGAAAAATTCTCAAAAATTTCAACTTATCATGCTTGATTCTCTAATATCTTAAAGTTTGAATAATCAAAGCATAAGTACCTATGTCTTAATTTTCAACATATCAATAAAAATCATAAATCAATCAGAATTCATTTTAATAGGGGATTGAGAATAATGCAGAGAGTGAAAGTGAGAATTCGGGATTTGAGAACAATGCAACAAGTTAGTGGCAAAAATTTCTAGGGGTTCAGGGATAATACAAAGAATGAAAGTAAATTCCCCCCACACTTAAGATGTACATTGCCCTCAATGTACAAAGATATCATTAGTAGTAATAGAAGCATAAAATCATAAGATAGGGAGAGAAGTGAAACTCCCTGAATATTGGATGAATTCCTTAGCTAGGTGTGAAGATTTGTAGGGAAGGGTGTTTATCCACAGTTTCCATGCCAAAAAGATATGATGATCGGGGTCGTGGTGGCTATGGTCGTGGTGGCGAGGGTCGTGGTCCTGTAGGACCCATCAGTCGTGGCAGGGATTTCCCATTAGATATGGATTTCAGCTATATAGCTTTTTTGAAACTGTGATAGCATTTATCAATTTTAGGAATTTTGGATTAGCGCAATGTACTCGTTAGCAAATAGCCAATATTAAACATTTGAAATAAAATAAACTAAGTTCTTAAAATACTAAAATTCAAATAATGAAAAAGATAAAGTAAAAGAAAAAGGGAAAATAAAAATGAAAATAAAGGAGAAGATAAGAGGACTCGTGAGTCCTAATCTTCAGATGGAAGGTGCTGACAAATCTGAGATAGAGTAGCATCAATGTGATCAAAGCGCTGAAAACATTATTGCTGGAATTGTACGAATTGCTCAGAAGTGACATAGTCTGAAGTTGCCGCATGAACTGGGCGGCAAGTAGGCGGTGGCTCCTCGTGGGATGGGGGACATCATCAGTAATGTCCTCTGGGTCCTCCTACTTGATGGATTGAGCTAGCTGGTACTGAGAAGGATCACTCCCACGTCGGCACTGAATCATCCTCATATGAAGCATATTTTGGATACCCTGCGGGGACATCTGGCTGATGAGGGTGTAAGAGGATGTCTGGGCCTCTGTGTTGTGGAGGCCGAAGTAATGGGCCAGGCGGGTCACGTACGGGCCTATCAATATTACACCCATTCGATGTCACTCGGTTTGGTGCTGAATGGCATGGGTGATGAAGTAGGCGAGGTCGAGTACGTGTGCGTGTGCCATGCTCCATAAAAAGTAGGCGTCGTGGGTGTTGACAACACTGGTGCTCTCGCGTTTGCCCATTAATGTATGCTCAAGTAAGGCATGAAGGTACCTCAATTAAGGGGCGAGAGCTGTCGCCTTGGAGCGACTGGGGTCGTAGGTGGCCGAAACAGGGACTAAGGCCTGCCAACATTTGGCTAGAGAGAAATGGATGTGGCAATGAAGTTCTGAAAGGTTCTCCTCCTCCAAAAACTGCTCTGTGTATAGACTAATACGGTACCGAACTCCAGTACATTAAGCTGTCAAACGATGCCTCTGAGGAGGAATTGGATTGTCCTTAGATTATCGTGTCGAGCCATGACTGTTTAGAGGGGGAACGTGGAGCAGAGCTCTAGGGTGAGCTCGAGGTAGGTGGGCTCGATGATTTGGAAGAATTGGTCCCACGGGTCTGTTGTCAACAATGCTCGTACTGCGTCTGCCAATTGGACCTATTCTAATGCGGCCCAATCAATGTACCTTCCTATTTCGAGAGCTCTCGACCTTAAAATTTAAGACAATTCCTTTTCAGAACTTTACGAAAATTGGAGGAAGGTGTCTGATTTTGGTAGTGGCTTTGGAAGAGGAACCACCGGGCCCCTTTCATTTTTTGGAAGTGGGGACGACAACTTTCTTTCCTTGTGAGGATGACATAGTTCCTAAAATAAAAACAAAACGAAAAAAAAACAATAAAAATGAGCATGTATTGTCATCATTCATGTGTTAATAACTAATTGGTGACTAACAATAATTAAGATTAGATTTTTCAATCAGGGATTAATACCTATTCTTAATGCAAAGATTTATCCTAGGAAGGCAATTCGATTCATTTGAACCATAGATTTGAACAAAATAATGCTAAAAAAATGAGCTTTTATCATCTATGTGTGCTAAAATCAATGGCATGAGATGGCTTGAGATGGCAACAAGAGAATGATTCAAAATTGCATTATTCTAAGTCAATAGATCATGGGTATTGCATGGATATCAAAAAGTCATTGAAAGTAAAAGAATAAATAATGTATGAGTGAAACAACAATAAAAATAGAACTAATTAAAAATATAAGCAAGGATGAAGAGAAAAGGGAGAAAGGGGAACCGAATGAGTGATTATAGGGGCAAAGCACAGTAATGGTGGTACTTACACAAGCGTGGTGGCATGGTCTATGTCGGCGGCGGTGCTAGGGAAGGCTGTTTTGGGCTATGGGTGGAGAGGTTTTTAGGGTTTTGGTGGAGAAGAAGATGAATAGTGGTTTATATAGGATTTGGGGTACACGGGTGTGTCGCACACTTGTGTGAATCGTTTTTAGCCCATGTGGTTTGAATTTCCATGGTTTTTGTACGCCTGAGTCATGGCACATGCTCGTGTTCCTTGGGCGTGTTAGGGCACACGACCGTGTCGCACGGCCTTGTCGCATAGCCGTGTCTTGATGTTCACTTCTTCCACGCCCGTGTAGGGGGTCACACACCTGTGTTAGATTGGCAGGTTTAACCACGGCATCAGGACACGGGCGTGTCACACGCCTGTGTTGATTCAACAGGACCGACCATGGCCTTGGGGCACGGGCATGTCGTACGCCCTTTGTTGGGAAAATTTTATCCTGTGTGCGCACGGTCGTATCACACGGCCGTGTCTTTGCCCATGGTGGCCACACGGCCTTAGGCACGCTCGTGGGCATGGTCGTGTTGCATGCAAAACCTGCATTCAAAAGGTCAGTTAATGAGTTAAAGAGCTTAACCAAGAGTACTTTACTATGTTAGTGCTCGGGTTCCCTCCCAAGAAGCGCTTGTTTATAGTCGAAGCTCGACTTCCTTCAAGCTTGCATGGTCATGGTGGTTTGAGAGGTTCGAACTCCTCTCTTTTCCCATTAGTTTCACTAACAAAATAAGGTTTAAGTTTAGTATAATTTATCTTGAAAGTGCCAAATGTCTTATGTGTTATCTCGACTATACCATAGGGGAAAATTTTCTTTATTGTGAAAGAAGGAGTGTCACCTATATGAGCTTTTGAATTTGAAATTTGAGGATCTTCCTCCTCTAAGTATACCTTATCCCCTACCTGAAATTGATTTGTTTTTACCTTAGGGTCATCATGGTGATGCTCTGGTGTGATGTGGTATGTTTTGGGTTTCTCTTGTCGATAGTTCAGCCACTCGTCCAATTCTTCAATCTGTAGCATTCGTTTTCCATGGGTGGTTCCCTTGGATGGACTCATTTGTTGTTTGATCGCCTATGTGAAGAGTATCCTGCAAAGAAGGTTGGGTGGTGAGATTGCTTTTATTATTAGGACTCGTAGTAACATCTTTATCGTCAACAGTCTTATTAAAGTTACGAGCCTGCAAAGTAATTTTGTCATCACCTACACGAAGTGTGAGCTCGCCTGTACTTACATCAATTATGGTTCTAGCAGCTGTTGAAAAGGGTCGCCCTAAGATTAGTGGTACATTGCTATCCTCATCTATGTCTAGAACAACAAAGTCGACTGGGAATATAAATTTATAAATTTTGACAAGCACATCTTCGATTATGCCTTTAGGAAATCTAATGGTTTTATCAGCCAATTGGATGCTCATCTTAGTTTGTTTAGGTTTCCCAAGACCAAATTGCTTAAACAATTTGTATGGCATTACATTTATACTTGCTCCTAAATCAGCTAAAGCATTTTTAACATTTAAACTACCAAGTAAACAAGGAATTGTAAAACTCCCTGGATCTTTTAGTTTGTTGGGTAGCTTATTCTAAAAAATTGCTGAGCACACTGCATTCAATTCCACATGAGATGACTCATCTAGCTTTCGTTTGTTCATTAGGAGCTCTCTTAAAAACTTAACAGTGTTTGGCATCTGCGACAGAGCCTCAATAAATGGTAAGTTAATATGTAATTTGTTTAAGAGTTTAAGGAATTTACCAAATTGCTCGTCTGTACGGTCTTTCCTTAGCACATTAGGATATGGGACACAAGGTTTATATTCTTTGATAACTGGTTCCTTGTGACTTACCTCGTCCTTACCTTTACTTACCATATTCTCTTTACCTAGCTTTGCTGTGGTTTTGGCCAACCCTTCTTCATCAATTGTGTCGATGGCGTGGAGTTGCTCCTTAGGGTTAGTCTCGGTGTTGCTTGGTAAACCACCTTGTGGTCTCTTAGAGATTAGCTTAGCGAGCTGGCCTATTTGAGTTTCGAGTCCTTGGATGGATGCTTGTTGGTTCTTAAGTGCCGCTTTAGTGTTTTGGAAACGGGTTTTTAACACGGAGGTAAATTTTGTGAGCATCTCCTCAAGGTTTGACTTTTTCTCTTGCTAGTATAGTGGTTGCTGAAATCCTGGAGGAAGTGGTGGTCTCTGGTTTCCTTGGTTACCTTGTCCTCCCCATGAGAAATTAGGGTGATTCCTCCAGCCTGCATTGTAAGTATTACTATAAGGGTTATTTTAAGATCTAGAATTATTACCCATATAGTTGGCTTGCTCGGTTTCCATGCCATATCCATAAGTGGGGTACTCAAAATTGCTCATGTTTTCTTGGATTGAGTCACATTGCATCATTGGGTGTACCTGCGTAGAACCAACTAAACCATCAATCTTTTTATTTAAAAGTTCTACCTGATTAGAAAGCATCATGATTGCATCAACATTAAAAACCCCTGTAGCTTTTTGTGGCTTTGTTCTTATAACTTGCCACTAATAATTGTTCAGTTACATTTCCTCTATAAACTCGTAAGCTGCTTCTAGCATTTTGTTATTGATTGTTCCACCGGCGGCTGCATCGATCATCTGTCTCATTGAAGGGTTCAGACCATTGTGAAAAGTTTGAACTTGTAACCATAAGGGTAACCCATGGTGAGGGCACCTTCTCAATAAATCCTTGTATCTCTCCCAAGCATCGTAAAGTGTTTCTAAATCCATCTGCACAAAAGAAGAGATATCATTCCTTAATTTAGCCGTTTTAACTGGCAGAAAATATTTAAGTAAAAAATTTTCGATCATTTATTCCCATGTAGTGATAGATCCTCGTGGTAAAGAGTTTAACCACTGTTTAGCTTTATTCCTCAAGGAGAATGGGAATAGCCGAAGACGAATGGCATCATCAGAAACACAATTTATTTTAAATGTGTCGCAGAATTCCAAAAAGTTGGCGAAATGAGCGCTAGGATCTTCATCCTGCAAACCATCAAACTGAACAAATTGTTGTATCATCTGAATAGTGTTAGGTTTTAGTTCAAAATTATTTGCAACAATAGTAGGCCTAACAATACTGAATTCAGTACCAGCCAAATTAGGTTTACCATAATCGTACATAGTACGAGGAACATGATTTTGCTCGACAGGATTTGCGGCTATTACAGGAGGTAGTTGATTATCTTGATTTGCCTCCATCTCTTCAGTAGTTTTAGGTTCTTCTTTTTGTCATTGTTCTGGGTATCGCAAGCTTCTTCTTATCTCTTTGTGAGTTCTACAAATTGTGGCCTCTAAATCGTCGTCAAACAATAGTGGTCCTCCTGGGTTTCTTCTAGTCATAAACTAGAGATACCTAGAAAAGAAAAGTAAAAAGAAAATTTTAGTAAAAAAATAAAATAAAAATAGAAATTAATTTGCAATAAAAGTAAAGATGCTAAAGTAATAAGAATTGAGTGTTCCTAATATCTTAGTTCCCCGGCAACGGCGCCAAAAACTTGATCTCGTGATGTGATGAAGTAATAAATTTATTGTACCTAAAAGGCTAACTATTATCACAATAAAAGGCAAGCGCACCTATCGAGTAGTAGTATAGCTAGTGGCAAGACCGAAATATCAAATCCAAGGAACTAAAAGTACTATTAATGACTTTCTTCCTATTATTTAGCCTAAGAAATAAAAGAGGTTTGGCTGTAAACTATCTAAATTAAACTAAAGAAACGACAAAGAGTAAATTAGGAAAATTGCTTTTGGGAAAACTGATTGATAAGGACAATACCTAAGGAAGAATCCACCTAGACTTCACTTGTTATCTAACTCTAAACTAGACGATTTCTTCATTCGACTTGATCCATAGAGATCCCTAATTTATGTTAATATCTCCGTCGAGAGTAAGAACAACTAACCCTAGGTTGCTTAATTGAAATCTCTTTCTAATTAAAACCCCTAGTCTTGCATTAACTCAATCTATGGATCCCCATATTAGATTTGACTCTAACCCGACAGATTTTCGTCGTCTTATGCCTAGGATTGCGATCAACTCCGCTTAATTATGTTGGATCTACTCTTAAACAGGGACTTTTGCTTCTCTACCTAAGCACATTTGACTTAAATTGATATCCCGGAAATATCAATTTAAGAATTAAAAACACAATTAAGAACAAGTGAAATATTTATCATATAGTTCAGATAACAATAACAAGATCCGTCTTAGGTTTCATCCCCCTTAGATATTTGGGGTTTTAGTTCATAATTATAAAAAGAAACATCTTAGCATAAATAAAATAACAAAACATAAGAAAACCCAAAACTCCTGAAAGGATTGAAGGGAGATCCTCTATCTTGATGTAGATCCTAGCTTCTGAGATGGATCAATCGGCTTTCCTTCGAGTAATTTCCTGCCGTTAGCTCTCTGTCTTGGCGGGAAGACTATACCCTTGGCGGGAATGATGCACACCTTTGTAGTTGCCTCCTAGGGTCTTTATATAGAGTTTGGAAAGTCTTTCTTATCCCCTAAGTAGCTTTTGCCTCGTGAAATTGAACTTCCTCACGACAGGGACATGCCCGTGTGCCACACCCGTATGAGTCGTTTGCTAGGCTGTGTTCAAGCCTGTTAAAGTGGCACGACCATTTGGGTTTCCCATGTTAATCGAGCCTAGGCTGTGCTCGAGCATGTTTATTTGGCACGGCCGTGTGACATGCCCATGTGGTGAACTCTAGCCGTGTTGATTCCTTGCTTTGGTCCATTTTCTCTATTTTCAGCCCGTTTCTTGTTCTTTTCACTCCCCTAAGCTCACCTGAGTATAAAACATGAAATTAAAGGTTTTGGGGCATCAAATTCCACAAATCAAGGAATAATTCATCCATAAATGTTCTAAGCATGAGGTAAAAATATGTATAATTTACGGTTTATCAGTATCCAGATCGAAGATCAATCTTGGAAAATACAGAAGCTCATCTAAGTTGGTAAAATAGATCGTTGATTCTTGGCAGAGGGTACTTGTCCTTAATAGTCAGTTTATTCAACTGACGGTAATCAATGCATTCTAACTTTATCTACGGAAAAACCCTCAGAATTAGATTTACTCACATAAGATAGAAATGCCTCGCAACCTTTGCGAACTAGCTTTTCAACTCTTAATGCTGAGATAACATTAGACAAGTAGTCTCTTCATTCCCCGATTATAGTTGCCTTTTCATCCTCTGAAGTCTTTAATACCATTCACTTGGCAGCACAATCCAAGTTCGCCTGATGCTTAACAAGCCAATCCATACCCAAGATGAGATCAAACTCTTCGAATGGTAACTCCATGAAATCCGTAGAGAAAGTTCTACCTTGTGTCTCTAAGGCTACATCTCTAAAAAGTTTGTCTACCCTAATCGAGTGACCCAGTGGACTTATTATAGATACCCCACTCACAGTATTCTCAAATCACACACCCAATGTCCCAGACACATCACACGCAACATACGAATGTGTAGACCCAATGTCAATCAAAGTAGTATATGACGTGCTATGACCTAATTTTGTACCAGTTATGACGTCAGGTGCGTCACCATCCTCTCGATGATGAGCAGCAATAGACCAATGTATGCTGTCGTGCCTAGCATTTCCAACATCTCTGCCTGGTGCTCCACGTCCACGTCCATTTCCATCCCTGGCTTGACCACGACCTCTCGATGATTGCTGACCACCTCTCACTGGCTGAGCAACCCTCTGCTCGGTAGCTTGCATTTGTGCTGGCCTCTGAGGGTAATATCTAACTAAGTGATCTTCGGACCCACACCGGAAACATGCTCCAGAACGCCTCCAACATTCACCTTGATGTACTTTCCCACAGTCTGCATAAGCCTGCGGTCCAACCATATTCATCGGAACTACTCGCATTAGCTCATCTACTCTAGCTCTCTTAGCATACGGCCTAGTCACACGGGCGTGTGACCTATGCAGTAATGAAAAATGCTAAAGTTTTGAAAAGCTTTCTAAGTGTTCGGTTTAGTCGAGACCTTCTTCTAATGCATGTTTAAGGTATCAAAGATCTTCATAAGGGACTACATGATTATGTTTGATTATGTTTTGTGATGAATTATTATATAATGTCTGTAAAAGTTTAGATCAGTACGGTATTGCGACTAACCTTAGTCTAGCGACGGATACAGGTTAGGGGTGTTACAATAACGATCATTCTCATTAGAATGGGTCTAGGCACACTTGTTGACCCATCAGAAGGTCCACAGTCGTGTCAGGTGACTCGTGTAACCTCAACATACATATCAGTTTGTATGGGCCCAAGGCCCATTTTGTGGCCCATGTAGGCCCACACGCCCGTGTGGCCCACTAAGCGCAGAAATAATCTTAGCCATATGTGCGACACAGTCGGGTCTAATATTCCTACATGTTTGTGAGATTTACCCTATGGGGGTCTTTCGGTCATTTTACCCTATGAGGGTATTTTAGTCATTTTACATTACAGGGGTATTTCAGTCATTTTACCCTATGGGGGTATTTCGGTCATTTTACCCTACGAGGGTACGTCGATCATTTTACCCTACGGGGGTATTTCAAACATTTTACCCTACGGGGGTATTTCAGACATTTTACCCTACGGGGGTATTTCGGTCATTTTACCTTATAAGGGTATTTTGGTCATTTTACACTACAGGGCTATTTCAGTCATTTTACCCTATGGGGGTATTTCGGTCATTTTACCCTAAGGGTATTTTGGCCATTTCACCCTACGGGGATATTTCGGTTATTTTACCCTACAAGGGTATTTCGGTCATTTTCCCCTGTAGAGGTATTTCGGTCACTTTACCTTATGAGGGTATTTCGGTTATTTTACCCTGCGGGGGTGTGACAGCCCTAGTTCGACCATAGTAAGGAAGCGGTTTCGGGACTGCTAAACCGAGTCAAAAAAAAATGAATTATGTGAGTTGTGTAGTTGATATGAGTTTTGGTATGTGTTATAAAAATTTTGTGAAAATTTGACCTTTAAAATGAGTAATTGCTTAAAGAGGGCTTAAGTGTTGAACTTTGGAATTATAGTAGGCAAAAATCAAAGTGACTAAAAAGTAGAAATTTACAAAGAATTGTCTTTGCATGTCAAATTTACCATTTCCACTCTAGTGGACGGTAATGATGATGTTTAATTATATTATATGCACTTTTGTTTTATTAGAAAATAAGAGATAATGCATAAAATAAGATTTAATGGAAATAATCAAAAGGAAGCCATTTCTTTCTTCCTTTGGCTGTGAATGAGGATTGAAATGGAGGGGTGTAGAGCTTGAACATTCGGTCACCTTCAAAACCAAAATAAGGTATGAAATTATGATTAGTTTTTGATGATTTTTAGAAGTTGGAATGGTTAGAACATCTTCTAGCTAGCCCACGTTTAGATTTTTGTGAATGTGGAAGTATTTTGAGCTTTCAGTAATGTAGAAGATCTAAGAAAATGGTTGTGAACGTATTTGCTATTTTCTCTTTGGGATTTCGGATAGGGAAGACTTAAATTTTGTTAAATTGAGTTTCAATGGAGGTTTATATGAGTGTGAGTATTTTTGACTAACAAATTTGAGTGTTGGCCGAATATAGAAATAGGTGAGACTTGGTGAAATTGTGGATGTGGGTGCTAAGGGGGATTCATGGCTACTAAAGAATGAAATTTAGCATGTTTTATATGATTAATATATGGGGTGTGAAATTATGCCATGAAATTAAAGTACTATGGAGTTTAGTACATATTATTAAGATTTGCCGAATGAACCAATTGTGTATTAAATAGACTTTTAAAATAGAAATAGTGAACTATGTTGTTAACTCATAAATTCGATTTTGATATTAAGAAAAATGAAGTTTTTAGTCATTTTGTTAATTAGAGGATTTAGATGTTTTGATTTGTTTGATATTAACATTCGGCCATAAGGTATAGTATATCATTAAAGATGTTCATTTAGAGGTAGTTTGAAGTTATGTATTAAGTTGGTTAAGAAAGCTATGTATACTTGCCCTAAATCTTTAGTCTTTATATGACATGTAACTTAATTAGGTTCAGCCGAATGTGATTGTACATGAAGTTTGTATATATGTTTTGCTGGATTGCTAATAAGGCGAAGAGGTGAGAGGAACGAATAAAGTCTAACCTAATTAAATTTGTTTAAATTAAGATCAAGAACAAAGAGGGACACCCTCGGACAAAGGAAAAGCGAAGGTCGTGGAATAGCTAAATCGTGCACTAAACAAGAAGATACGAGGTAAGTCCTTGAGTAACAAATCTTCATTTATGATAAGGTGATGTTATAATGCATTTGTACAATATGTGATGCTTAATGAAAGACGGTATGTTCGAATGTAAATTTTTTTGGAAATGAATGTGTGAGAAATTGTTGGAAGCCGATTTCTAAGGTGTAATATTAATGTGTTTAGATGTGAAAATTTTGTTCTTTGCTTACAAATAAACAAACTGTATGCAGTATGATTGGTATTATGCCGAAATTCTGGGTGTGTATCTGAACGGTTATTGAAAGATGATATGAAAGATATGCTGATATGTACGAATATAAATTTCTTATTAAAGCCGAGCTTAGTCTCGAAGGTCTTTCGAGCCAGAGTTAAAGCCGAGCTTAGTCTCGAAGGGCTTTCGAGCCAGAGTTAAAGCCGAGCTTAGTCTCGAAGGGCTTTCGAGCCAGAGTTAAAGCTGAGCTTAGTCTCGAAAGGCTTTCGAGCCAGAGTTAAAGCCGAGCTTAGTCTCGAAGGGCTTAAAGCCAGTGGTAAGTTTCAGGTATGGCCTTGAAGCCCATTCGTGGTGAAGATCGGATATGGGTTAAATGAACAGGCTCACGTATGAATAATTATTTAAAATAATATCGCCCTTGACATAACAAATGCGCCACTTAAAGTAAAGGAAATAGGTATGCATTCTATGCTCTCAATGATTTGGAATGTCATTGAATTTTATTTAGTTGAGCCTGGTAAGGAATTGTGAACTATTGTTTAATATTAATTGCATGAATTAGAAATCGGATGTGGGGGTGTACAATTACGTACTCGATTGATTATACAAAGAAGAAAATGGAACTGCTTGATTTGAGTGAATAACTCTTTGATTGTATTAAACTTCCTTTTGTAATATACATGTGAACAACTTAGTATTATGGGTAATGATCATAATCGGCCAAAGAAGGTTTAATCATGAGTTGATAATACTATGCCCTTCATTTATTTTGATTAAGTTACTTAAGTACTTACTAAGCAAGTATTTGCTTACTCTGTTGTCCCTGCTCTCAATTTTGTAGATTCTTGATCGAAAGCTACGGTCTCGGGAATTTCAGAAATTGAAGTCATCTACACTATCACTTATCTTTTGGTACGGGTAACCAAGTCTAGAAATGGCATGTATAGGTTTAGCCTTTGGCAGTCATGCAAACACCTTTTGATTTTGTAACTAAGTTAGGCCATGCGAAAAAGGCTCTCTTAAATTTTTTGTTTACTTTTATAGTTATGGTATTAACTAGATTATGTTATATGTGAATGGTTGCAATATGCATGTTTGTAAGCAAATTTCGAAGCATGTTATACCTTATTAATGGTGGTCTATGAAATTTAGGTATTGAATGTGACTAGGGACAAGTTTTATTTCATACATCGTTTTAAACTTTGTAAATCGGTATAGTTGTTTTCGGTGGATAAGCATTTGCCCAACAGTGACAAGTATACCTATATGTTAGTAAAGATTTTCTGTTAGTATCTTGTGGCTTATAAAAAAAAAAAAATTGTCTGTGGTGCCTCATGACCCTCCTGCAATGGGACCCGGTTTAGGGGCGTTACAGGGGTATTTTGGTCATTTTACCCTGCAAGGGTATTTCGGTCATTTTACCCTATGAGGGTATTTTTGTCATTTGACCCTACTGGGGTATTTCGGTCATTTTGATCATATGCCCATATTTTGTGGTCACGATTTTCCACACGTGCGTTCACACACCCGTGTGGCATCAATTGCCATACTTTATGGCTTTTAAGCTTTTTGTCGATTACAAATATAACAGTGTGGTTACACACTTTCCGGCTTGTCACCGACTATTGAATAGAGGGTACTGTTACACACCTGCTTTTGTGAAACCGTGCTAAGATCCACGAGAACTCCAACCTACATTCAATCCCGACTTTCGGTTTAGGCTAACAAATGTGTCGAATAGAACCCTAATCAAACTCTTTACACAAAGGCTTACCTACTGCTTAACTAGATCAATCGATTGTGGCTTGTTCACTTGGTCCAGTGATTGGTGCGGCCACCCTACCAGACCCTGGCGGAAAGTCTCGAATCGCAGACACCTCGCACTACTTAAATCTAATCACTTTAGCTCAATTTACACATTCGATCACAACTTATCATTGCCCGTTGAGTCACTTAAACATCATCAAAAGCACATTGTTTCAAATCAATATCAATAAGTCTTACTATTAAATCCTTACTCATAAATCACTACTCATTTTCCTATCACCTTTCGAACTCATACACAAAGGTCAACAACAAAATAGGTTTCGTACGTACCTGTACCTCCTCGTACTTATCTATTACATTTCTTACGTCACCTTATTGATCAAAACATCATATCATATGATAATCTTTTATATCCAATGAACTCGCACACTTAGTGACAAATAGATAGCCGAAGCTATATATATAGATATCAAACACTTAGTGCCAAATGAATAGCCGAAGCTATATATAGATATCGCACACTTAGTGCCAAATGGATAGCCGAAGCTATATATATATTGCACACTTAGTGCTGTTTAACACTATTGCCATTAAGATTACGCACACTTAGTGCCACATATCTTCGAATCACATATCGATCAAATCAAATTCATAATTAATTTCTTCAAGCTTATAGCTATTCGAAAATCATAATTATATAATATCATAAATTGAATTTAACATTTAACGTTTACACATATTGAAATTTAACATTTATTTGCTTATAAACTTACCTCGGCAAAGATGGACACTTTGAGACGACTATTTGACAACTTTTGTTTTTCCCCAATCCAAATCCAATTTCTTTGGTTCTTGAGCTAAACATATTCAAATTAGACTTAATCAACCACAATTTCATTCAATTTAATCAAAAAACACATAAATGGGTAAAGTTCCATTTTGCCCCTAACAATTCAAACTTTTTACAAATTTGTCCCTATTGCATAAAACACAAAACATGTAAAATTCAATATATCATAGCTAGGCCGAATCTTCATCTAGTTCATACAAGTCCACAAATTTAATTTATTTCACATTTTGGTCCCTCAATTTATTATTTTTGTAATTTAGCCCTAATTACTCAAATTCATCAAAATTTCCAATACAAAACATATTAATCCAAAACATATCTTCCAAAATTCATAATCAAACATCACAAAATACAGTTATTCATCAATGGCATAACTCAAAATATTCATCAAAATCAGAAATTCAAGCATGGGTCTGACGGTATTCGAAGCAACGATCTAAAAAACGTAAAAATTATCAAAAAAACCAAAACCAAACTCACCTTGAATCAAGCTTGTAAATGGCCGAATATAGTAAAGCTTCTTTCTTTTCTTTTAATATTCGGTGACGAAACAAAGAAATATAAATGCATGGTTGTTTTATTTTTGTTTTATTATAACATATATTATTTCTAAATTACTAAACCGGCCTTAATAAAATTATTCCAATTCCACTAATATATAGCCAAATATGTCCTTGTAAAAATCCCTTGGTATATTTACAACATAAACACCCCATATTATAAGAACAACCACAATTCGACCATTACATATTTAACCACCAAATTTTCATTTTACACGATTAAGCCCTTTTATTAAATCGGGCACTCAAATGATAAAATTTTCGAATGAAATTTTCATACACAAAAATTCGCACATAGTAAACACAGAAAATAATTTTTAAATATTTTTTTGACTCAGATTCGTGGTCCCAAAACCACCGTTTCAAAAATCTTACCCTAGCTAAACACATAGTAAACACAAAAATTGGGCTGTTACAACTCTCCCTCATTAGGGATTTTCATCCCTAAAAATATTACCGATGAACAAGTTTGGGTAAGGTTCTCACATTGCAATTCTTTACCTTACTTTGGCTAAACTAACACTAGAGTTTTGGTCAAGATAGCCTTCAAGTGAACAAAGCTTTTCGAACACTTTTCTAACCATTCGAATTTAATATCTTTCTGAAGTAGTTACATCATCGGAGTTGCAATTATAGAGAAACCATTTTTCGAACCGTCTTTAATAACCAGGAAATCTCAGAAAACATCAGGCTTCAGAAACATTTCTCGGAGGTTTTCCAATCAAGTATAACCGAAATCTTACTCAGATCATGTAACACGCCAAACTCGGCCTAGACGTTATGGCCGAATCTAGCGGGGTCACATTGCTGTGCTTTTTCGAAAACTTAACCTTGTTGATAAACACTCGTTTGAAGGTTAAAGCCTCTTTGTTAATTATAAAATCAACCTGTTTGAGGTGTTTTCTGAAAACATGCTTTTGTTTGAAAATTAGCTTCATGTTAAAACCTTATTACGACTTAATCGAAAATTTGTTAATTAAAATCAAATGTTGTTGCACTTTAAAATTAATGTTTATTGCGGAAGCTTAAAAGAAGAATTGTGTTGCGGGTACATGATGTTTTGAAAATAGTTAATATTTTGGAAAACCGCGCTCTACTTCTAACACACATAAATCATAATAAATAAAATCCCAAATTAAAAAGTTAGAAATTTAAAGAGAGGCCTTATTACATAAAAATAACCAAACCAAAACTTTTGAAAATAGGAAGTTGAATGTAAAGCAGATGCAGTTGTATGGCCACCCTCGAGTCCCTCACAGCATCGATCCACCTAACGCTGGGGATTACCTACACAATTAAAAGTGGGGTGAGTTTACGAAAACTCAAGATGTAATCCCTTAATATAAAAACAGTAAGTCACATATACAAAATAAAAAAGCAGTCTGGGCCTGAGCCCATTACAGTATCAATTGGGCCTTAGACCAAAACAATATCAGAATTAGTATGTGGTATGCACAATGCATGATGCATGTTATCCCATCCAACCTTGCACTTGCCTCCGTCCAACCCTGCACTTACTGTGGGGTAAATCACCCACCATCCCTACACTTATAGAGTTAGCACTGGTTGCGGCACTAACTAAAATCGCAGCAAAGCTACCAGACAGATAAGTGGATTTAAGCCATCAAAAGCGGCACAAGGCCATCAAAAATGATACAAAGCCTATAATAATGGCACAAAGCCTTTGATAACGGCATAAAGCCTTTGGTGGGTCCACAGTTATCCCGTGCGGCCCTTACAACCTTAACAGATCAGTACTTCCTCCATAACAATATCCCAACACATGCAGTATGTCGTGCATGTATGCCAAACACATAAATATCACATGGCATGCTCAATCAATCAACCATCATATAAGGCATAATAGTCATTTTACCCTATAGGGGTATTACGGTTATTTTACCCTATAGGGGTAATTTAGTCATTTTACCAACTTTGGGATCTAGGTACACTTGCCAACCCATCAAGAGGTCTACAGTCACCTCAAACGACTAGTGCAACCTTAATAGTTATAATATTGCAATTGGGCCCAAGGCCCAATATGCAGCCCAAGTGGGGCCACATGCCTGTGTGGCCCATCTGGCCCAGAATTAACCACGGCCATTCAACTACACTGCCCAGTCCAATATTCACCACAAAACGTAAGTTTTTATCCGTGTGGGACCTACGAGCCCATTGGACCCACACGACCCATTCGGCCCATAACGGCCTAAGCCTATGAGAACGCTCATGGTAGCCTCTACAATCATATGCCCACGCCTATGAGCTCGGTTCCATCACATGAGCGTTCGCATGCCTATGTGACCTCAAAGCCTGACCTTTCAGCTTTTTGACTTTTTGGCTTTTCGGCTTTTCAGCTTTTGCCGATTTACAGACAAATCAGTGTGAACTACACACTCTTTTGGCTTTTCAGCTGATTATTTGTTACAGGGTAATGCTACACACCTATTCGTGAAATAGCTCCAAAATCGACGACCTCTGGACCTATATTCAATCAAGATGTACAATCAGTCTTATAACCAATAGCGTTAACAATCACTTGATCCAAAATTGTCAATTCCTTACTCACATTGATTGAATAATACTCGATTTGTTTCCCTTAGATTACCGACTAAAACTGATTACATGTTTCCTATCAAATAGCTGCATCACATATGCAATCCCTTAATAACCATCCATCAATATAGCAGTTTGAATCTTGAAAAGAAACACTTATCGAAAACTCAATGCTAAGATTAGATGAAATAAAGACTCGACCTTCAAAAGTATACCCTAAACCAAGGCACAAAAAGGAACGCTGACACTAGAGATAGAAGATTTGGCTACCTCTAAAAGTGAAAGGAGAGAAGACAACCGAAGAAGAAGGTTAGGAAAACAGTGTTAGCAAACGAGACTACTTGAAAGAAGTCAAGAGTATTTACCGAAATCACTGTCAAAAGAAGAGAAAGTTACGATAGAAAGATCGTCCGATTGCCAGAGATTAGTTATTTATTTGAAGACGGAAGTGCAGAAGTAAGGGATGTAGTAAAACAGCTTGGGACTAAAAAGAAAGGGGTAATAATAGGAATGATTTGAAATGAAGAGAGAAGGGAAAAAGTAATGTGTATTCAGTCACCAAAGTCGAATGGAGAGAAAGACAACCATTACCACAAATAATCAAGGGAGGAAGCAAAAGAGGGAAGAAGAGATAGATATTCAGCTAGGAGATAAAGAGAGTTGAGGGCGAGAGTAAAAATGGTTATTCGACCAAAAAGAATTAAAGGAGAATAGAAGAAATATTTGGCCAAACCCTCAATAACAAGAATAAGGTGATTTGCCAAATAAGTGAAGAGATTGAGAGGGAGAGAAGTAATGTTTGACAGAAAAGTAAGGCAAAAAAAAAAAAAAAAAACTATTCAGTCAAGCAAAAGGAAAGACACCAAATTGATCAAACGAAAACGAAAGAAGCCTTAAAAAGAAACAAGACAATTCGGCACACTAGGAGAAGAGTTGGTAGAAACTGAAACTAAGTGTCAAAAGTGCCAAAACCCGAAAATGTGCAAATAACCACTCCCAAAACCGAGAATGCCCACAACAAAACACTCATAGCTGAATCCCTCATTTCCCCATTACCAAAATGACATTACTTCCCCTTCTAAAACTCAAAATCGAAACAAAAGGGTGCCTAACAACTAATTTCGGCACACACACCTCCTCTCACTTAGATTCCTATTTTTTTCTCCATAAATCACTCCTTTAATCTCTCTACAATATCCTTCTTGATTTGCTCCTCATATCACTCCACAACACCATCCAAATTCAATACAAACACTCATGACCAATTCAACCTCAGATTCTTAGTCCAACTCCACTTCCTACATAGCTCAAGCAGCAAAATAAACTGTTCATTGTGTAATGTGTGACTCAAACCCCTAACCTCCTTGGAAGCACAACACGCCACTACCACTATACCACAATGCTCCTTTGTGTCACATTTCAACTACATTTATTAATAAGGCCTACAAGCTAGACTCTAGGTTTACTTAAGGGAAAAAACTTAAAATCTTGCTAGGGCCTAGATTTGAACCCAGGACTTCTCAAACACTCTCCAACACTCCTAAATCACTTAGCCACTAAAGTAGACATATATTTTGTGTCTCCTCTTGTACAACAAAACTTTTATGTGCAGTTTCCTAACCATTCCCTTGCTCAAGGCCCAATACTTCTAGGCCCAAAATTTGGGGCGTTACAGATCAACCTAGATACCCGATACTGATACAACATGTCCCAGAAAACTGACTTCGCGTAAATAGAACTCACATTTACTAAACTTTGCATACAATTATTTATTTCGCAAAGTCTATAACTCAAGTCGCAGATTTTTGGCATGCTCGGTTTCATCACAAGAATATATCAAAATATCATTTATAAACACTTTAGAGTTCAAGCACATGAGCAAAGTAAGCTTCGCAACCCTTTCTCATATATTTCTGAGCTAACATATAAGATATTACTGCTGGTAAACCATTCAGATCATTAGATTCAATCTGAATAATCTCATCATTCTTACATCGTAAATCAATAGCCTTCTGTTAATAATTCATAACTGCCTCATGTGTCGTTAGCCAATCCATATCCACAATTATATCAAACTCGTCTAACTACAACAATATCAAATTAGCCAGAAAACATGAAATTCAAATCATCAACGGATAGTTCTTATACACTTTGTCAACCAAAACACACCAGTCCAAGGGGTTCGATACTCTAATCACAAATTCAGTAGACTCAACAGGTAAAGTCTTACTGGTTACTAAGGTCTCACATACATATAAAATGAGTCAAACTAGGATCAATCAATGCAATTATACTAGTATCACAGAGAGTAAATATACCAGTAATAACATATGGGGAGGAAGCCTCTTCATGAGCGCAAATAGCATATGCTCTGGTAGATGCACGAGCCTTAGATCGAACTTCTATGTTTGTAGTCCTTCTCTAAGTATGACCCCTAACTCCCATGTTTCTGGTTGGTCTACCTCTAGTTGTTGCATTACTCGACTTCACACTCTGAACATTATCATTTTCATCTATCTCTGGGCAATCCCGAATAAAATGATATAGTGAACCACATTTGTAACAAACCCTGTTGTTATACTTGCCCCAACATTCACCAACATGCTGTCTTCCACATTGTTGACACTCGGGTTTATTATTTCTGACGCTGCCAACACTTGATTCTTGTGCAATTTGAGGTTTGGTATTAGAATATTGTTTCACACGATCTATGTTCACATATTCAATTGAAGTACTTGAACGACTAGGTGCATCTTTGAATCTCTTTGACGAAGGCTGATATTGTAACGCCTGGAAATTGGGCCTAGAAGTTTTGGGCTGAAATAGGCCGTGTGGGCCCAATGGGCTTGTGGGCCCTACACGGGTGTTTGTCATTGGACTTGCGGGAATTAATGGACTGGCTGCGTCGTACACATGGCTATGGATAAATTTAGCTTAGTGGGCCATACTAGCAAGTGGGCCCCACTTGGACTACGTAATGGACCTTGGGTCTATATATACTGAACTGAATGTTGGTGTGATGGCTAAGAGGTTTGGGTGTGCTTGGGAGTGTTGGAGAAGTCCTGGGTTCAAACCTGGGCTTTAGTAAAATTTTTGGTTTTAGGTGAATAAAACCTTGGGTGCTTGGAAGTAGGCCTTATAATTAATGGAGGACAAAATATAACACAAAGAGAGCTTGTGGTCTAGTGGCAAGGTGGCGTAATCTGTAACTGTAAGGTCTAAGGTTCAAGTCTTGGCTTTTTCAAATTTTTAGTTTTGCTCTTAAATGAACCTGGACACTAGCAGGTAGGCTTTATAATTAATTGTGGTGGAATTTTGTCATAAGGAGCCTATTAGTAAAGATGGTAAGTGGCGTATAGGTATCCAAGTGGTCTGGGGTTCGAGTGTTGGAAAAACCATGTAAGGGGTATTTATTTTACTGGTCTGGCCAAGAGAGAAGTAGAGGTGGACTAAAACTCTAGATGAGGTTTGAATTGGTAAAGGAGGAGAGAATCAGGGGATGTGGTTGGTAGTTGGTGATATGGAAGAGATTTAGGTGGAGAAAATTAGGGAATTCAAAACTTAGAGAGTTGAAGCCGATTGGGGAGGTTTGTGTATGAAAAATTTGGCTAGGGGGAATTAGTATGAACACTTTCAACTTTAGAGCTTGTTCTCTTAGTGCAATTTATTTTGGGCACTTGGTGCTGAATTTGTACTTTGTTTCTCTTTTTGCAAGTGTAGCCAAAGTCAAGTGTGACCATTTGGGCAGTTTTGTATGCCTCTTTACTTCTCTACTCCTTCTTTAAAGAAATCTCAAGCCTTTCCGTGTTAACATTCTTTCAACATTTCTCCCTTTCCCTTTTGAACTGTGGCCGAATATCCTCCCCTTTCTTCTCTCTTAGACTCTTTTTTGGTTTAAGCCTTGGTGTTTCTCGATCCTCTTCTGTTCATCCCTCACCTATTCATTATTTTTCTGGGCTCGACGATTTCTCTTCGGCAATCGGTAAGTGTACTAGACCCTTTCCTTTTTCTATTGGGTTTTGTTTTTATACACCCCTCTCTTGTAGTGGTTGTAACCAAATGCTTCTTCTCCTCTTCTTCTTGTCGCCGATCCTTGTTCCCTTCCCTTAGGTGTGATGCTTTTTGGATTCTGATGAAGTGAAGGAGTTTACTTGAGATAATGAAGCGTTTGGAATCCACTTTCGGTTAAAGGTAATTCCATTTACAATTATTTGGTTTGACCAAGGGATGGATTGGTTTGTGTTATGGCATAGCCGAATACTGTTTTTCCTAATTTAGGGGTTGTGTTTTTCGGTCATCATTGATAGCTAATAGATTACCTTTATCGCAGTTGATCGACAAGAGAGGGTGATCAATTCTAGTCAACTACCGTAGAGGATTAAGCAGTTTTTCTCAACCAAGGTGAGTAATAGTGGTCAATTTAGGGATGATTGGTTTTTTTAACTCTTTTGGTTTACAAGCTGATATATGTATCTTGATTGATTATAGGATTTGGAGAGCGTGGATCTAAGCTAGTTTCGTGAACAGGTGTGTATTTTTACCCTGTATCTGATAATCGACTGAAGAGCCAAAAGAGTGTGTACGAGCACAAAGAATAAATTGTAAATCGGCAAAAGCCAAAAAACCAGGAAACTGGCGTTTGATGCCACATGAGGTTGCGATCGTATGTGTGGTGAACCGAGCCTGCAATCATGGGCTAATGTTTGTGAAGGCCATGTGCGATCTCATGGGCCTTGGGCCTAATTGCACTATTATGACTGTCAGAGTGCGCATGATGATCATAGACCTTCTATTGGGTCGGTAGGTGAGTCTAGACTCATTTTGATGAAAATGACCGAATTACCACTAGAGGGTAAAATGACCGAATTACCCTCGGAGGGTAAAATTATCGGATTACCCCCGGAGGGTAAAATGACTAAATTACTCCTAGAAGGTAAAATAACTGAATTACCCCTGGAGGGTAAAATGACAGAATTTCCCCTGTAGGGTAGAAATGACTGATTTATTCTATGTTATGAATGATGTATGACTGATTAAGCATGCCATTGATTTATTTATGTGTTTTGCATACATGCACGACATACTGCATGGGTTGGGATCATTGATTGGAGGAAGTGATTGATCTATTAGGGTCGCACGTGTTGCATGAGATGACTGTGGACCCACCGATGGCTTAAAGCCAATTATGTGATTGGCAGGTCTACTGCGATATTGGTTAGTGCCACAACCGGTGCTATATTGGGAGTGTAGGGATAGGTGGGTTGATTTAATCCCCACAGGAGTGTAGGGTTAGACGGAAGACGGAGTGCAAAGTTGGTTGGGTTTATATGCATCACATACTCTGATTTTGATATTGATATGGGCTAAGGCCTAACTGAAGCTGTTACGGGCTCAGGCCCGAGTGCCACCATTACTGTTATGGGCTGAGGCCAACTGTTACTGTATTGTGCTTCGGCCCACATATGTTCTTCTACTGAAATAGGCTAAGGCCCATCTGATATTGTATGCTATAATGGGCTCAGGCCTAGACTACTTCTGTATTTTATTTGTCTGACTGACTATTTTCTTATTAGGGGATTACACATTGAGTTTTTGTAAACTCACCCTATTTTTAAATTGTATAGGTAGTGTAACACCCCAAACCCGGCCCAGACGTTATGGCCAAGTCTGGTGTGTCACATTGAAGTGTTTTTCGAAAACCATGTTTTCATTGAAACCCTTCTTAGTGTTTAGAAACTTCTACCGTTAAACTTATATAAAACCTTAGCTTTTGTTTGTTTATATCTTTTTTCAAAACGTGGTTCATTAAAATAATCCTTCCCTTTTTAATAACTCTGTAAAAATTTTATAGAAAATTGTGAAAGATTTGTAAACCCTTGTGGGTTGCGGAAACATGTTATTCTAAAAACAGTTTAAGTATCAGAAAATCAGACCTTCTTTGTTATGGCTTAAAGTAAATGGATACTTTGCACCAGGTAGGATTCAAGAGAAGAGGAGGTGAGTCATTTAGGCTGCTTAAGTACCAAGCTCTTCCTAGATCTAATCCTAGACATGCACACATCCATTGCCACACTTTAAGCTTACAACTTGTCCACGAACAACAAATTAGATTTAAGTCTATTTAAAATATTTATTTACGAAAACATTTACGTTGCGGAAGCTTTGCTCTATTATCACGATATTTTGAAAACAAGTAACTTTTATAAAAGCGCGCCCTAGAGCTATCCGATTTCGAAACGATTTAAACAATATCATGCTTAGGCTAAAAACAAATTAAAAATAATTAAAGCGGCCTTATTATAAACCCAAATTAAAAATAAAATGATTAAAATAAATAATAAAATAAATAACTTAATTAAACCAGATATACAGTCTTCGTGGCCACTCTGAATCCCTCCCAGCTCCAAGTCCACCAATTTAGGGCTCAGTGTGCAAAGAAACCCATCCAGAGCCCAAATCAGCTCAAGCCCACTGGGCCTAAGCCCTTATCCAATTTCAGTATCAAATGGGCCAAAGCCCGATTCAGTATTCGGTTACTGGGCTGTAGCCTTATTCAGTACGATAAAACTGGGCCTTAGCCCTTTTCAATAACAGTACGGTTTAACTGGGCCTTAGCCCTATTTAGATCTCAGTACGGCCCATAGGCCCATTACAGTAACATAACAGTATTAATGATAACAATGCATGAATGCAAGCCCATGATCCATGTGGGGAAACTATCAACCCACCCATCTGCTACTCTCCATTCGTACCAACCAAACTCTCCATGTGGGGAATAACTCAACCCACCCAACCAATACTCTCCACTGGCAGCATAGTTGCTTTATCATATAACATGAGGCCTAGCCTCTTTCGGTAACTAGGGCAAAGCTCCTTTTCAGTATCTGTGGCATTGCCACTTACACTTCCTCTATCAATATAACCCAACCCATGCATAAAATGAACATATCATGGCATATCATGTACAATAATAGTATCACATGCATTTCAATCAAAATAAAACGCTGGGGGTATAATAGTCATTTTCACCTAGGGGTAAAATAGTAATCTTCACAATTTAAGGGTAATCCAGTAATTTTATCAACTATTAGGTTTTCATGCTCATTATCAATTATCAACAATTCCAAGTGTTTAAATAGTGATTCTAGCCCATTTTAGCAAATCCGAGCTATTGGGCCCAAAACCCCTAATGGGCCCTACGTAGCCGATTTAGTCATCTAGGCCCATTTATCCTATATTCCATAACGGTATTAACTGTCTTAACGTGCAATTTATCCAGATTCCATTTTCTACCAAATTTACCCAAATGGGTCCGAAAGCCCATTGGGCCCGATTTCAGCCCCTCGAGGCCTAACTTACCGTCATGCACAAAATTATGCCCTTACCTTTCCAATCGATTCCAATCATCAAACTTATCGTATCTAACTATCCCATGAGCATTCGCATACTCACAAGTCTTCGAATGTCAGAATTTCGGCATTTCAGCTTTTAGGCTATTGCCGAATTTAGACTACTAAGAAGGGTTCGTTTACACACCTTATTTGCGATTATACCGACGAGATCTCCTACGCGATTTCTCCTACAATCGATCACTAAAGGTATTAGACCAAAAATCAACGATAATGCAATGTAACCATTAACACCATATTCGGCCAACATCCTACATGACCCTCAAATACTTACTTTTGTCGATTTTAATCTACTAGATCTAGATATAAATCTAGATCGCTTCCACGACTTTAGCCTTTATTGCTCCTTGCCAATTTCCCTTCTTGTGACTAAAACAAAAAAACCACACAAAAGCAAAACTAGCATTACTCTTTACCGAATTTGACAACTTCCCTAAACTTAGGGATTTTCGGCTTTTCTTAAATCTCGAAATACTAACTGAAAAGGGGAAACTTGAAAACTTACTGAAGATCTAATAGTCAAGAATGCTTCCTATCCTCTCCTTCCCCAGATCTGACATAGATCTAACTTCAGGACACAAGTGGAGAATAGATTCAAAAGTTCTAGGAATTCAATTCCCGAATTACAGAAAGTATAGAGGTTTCGAATTTTGTAAGAAGAAGAAGATAGTGTCGACAGAGGCCAAGGGTGAGATGAATTTTGGCTATAAGAAAATTAGCAATGATGGGTTGAAGAGAAGAATGAAGTTGTATCAAAAAAGAAGGTTTCGATAAGGGTTTTTAGAGTTGTGAAATTCGACTAATTGGACTGAAGGAGAAATAGGGTTTCGGCTAATAGGGAAAGAAAATCAAAGGAAAAATAAATTAAGAATAAGGGAGAAGATTTTGTGAAAAGAGAATGAGCAACAAAAATAAAATAAAAACCAATTGAAAAGAAGAAGAAACAAATTCGGCTAATTGGCCAATACTTATCACCTTGCAATGTTTGAATTTCATTCAAACTCTCCACCGCTTAATAGCAGTCCACCACTCAGCCGACTCTTCCTGCTGCTGGGAGAGTTTCGGTCCAGCTTAAACACTCTCCCACGCTGCAGCAAAAACATGACCCTCCTACGCACACAGCAGTTCGAACCTGGGTCCTCCAAGCACACACCCATGTTGCTGGCCACTGGGACGTGCTTTTACCTTTGATAATATAGCATCACATTTAATTATAAAGCTTACCTGCTTCAGTTCTGGCCCGCTTTTAAAAATAAAACAGAATTTGCTCGCAGAAGGCTTATAACTTGCGCTCTCCCTGCGTGCCCAGCACGCTGCTGCCACTGCGCCACGACTTCCTCTTTGTCATAATACGATCGCATTTAATTTTAACCCTCATCCTCTTCAGTCACGGCTTCTTAAAAATAAAAAGAAGTTTTGCTTGCCCCTGGACTCGAACTTGCATCCGCTTGGTCTCTTTAGTGTGCTGCTGCCACTGTGCCAAAGGCGCTCCTTGTGGCATAATCCGGTTGCAGCCTGTCTTAAGCCTTATCTCAACACAACCCGCTTATTGAAAAAAAAAACACAAAGCCTCTTGCGCACGCCATGCCTTGAACCCAGGCTCTCTTCCACGCTCCCAGCGGCTCTGCCACTGGGCCAAGCTTTCCTTTTGTGCTAAAACTCAGCCCAAATTATTAATAAGGCCTACTGCCCAGATTCCCTAAGGTAGCATAAAATTTAAATTTTTTGCTAAAGTCTTGGATCGAACCCAAGACTTTTCCCACACTATAAATCATTCCTAATTTTTTTAATAACTAATCTAAACATGAAAATAATAACAGTAATATTTTATTAATAATAATTTTTTTAACTTCTCAATTATTCAGGTTTTCTTTTATCCGAACCCAGACTCAAGCCCAATACTTCTAGGCCCAAATTCAGGGTGTTACAGGTAGTCCCCAGTGTTAGGTGGATGGTGCTGTGAGGGACTCGAGGGTGGCCACACTACTGCTTCCATTTTATTTTGTTGGGCTTTTAATTACACTTAAATTTCACTTTGGGTTTTGATGTAATAAGGCCTCTCCCTAAATTTCTAATTTAATTTGGGTTTTTATTTATCACAAATTGTATCTACTAGAAGAAGGATGCGGCTTTCAAAATTATTAACGATTTTCAAAATTTCACGTTTCTGCAATACAAATATTTCTTTTAGCCTTCCGCAACAAACATTGATTTTAAAGGGCAACAATATTTGAATTTGATTAACAAAATTTCGATTAAGTCGTAATAAGGTTTTAACATGAAGTAGGTTTTTCGAACAAAATCATGTTTTCGAGAAACACCTCAAGCAAGTTGATTTTAATGAAGAGGCTGTCACTTTTTAAACGGGTTTTATCAATAAGAAAAAAATGGTTTTCAAAAAGGCACTCCAATGTGACACCGCCAGATTTGGGTCTAACGTCTAGGCCGGGTTTGGGGTGTTACATATTTAGTTTATTCATTGATCTTTTCTTCTCATCTCTCGCCTCTGAATCTGCTTTCTTCTTTTCTTTGCTGAGTTCTTCAGCTTTACAAGCTCTTTCAACTAAACCACAAACTCAGTTAAATGGAGAATTCCAACCAAAAGTTTAATGTCTTCATTCAAACCCTCGACGAATCATTTACACATTATAGCTTCAGTTGAAACACACACTCGGGCATATTGACTGAGTCTCACAAATTCTCGCTTATACTCTGATACGGTTATACAACCTTGTTTAAGCTTAAGAAATTCTTTGTGTTTCTGATCGATAAATCTCTGGTTGATATATTTCTTACGGAACTCTATCTAAAAGAATTCCTAGGTGTCCTGCTCTTTCAGTACAACCGAAACCAATGTATTCCACTAGTGATAAGTAGAATCTCGTAGCAAGGATATGGTACATTTCAAACACTCATCAGGTGTACAAGATAATTCATCAAATTCAGCCCGCTCAGCATCATCATCGACTGTGGTCCTAAACTCTTCGACCCCGTATTTTCTAATTTTATCAATAGGGGGCTTATTTAATCTCATCAGATCAGTCATCTGAGGTAACAAAGGTATCGGAGGTGGAATATTTGGGGATGGGGGTTGTTGAATAGTCGGAATAGTCTGGATATACTAAGTAAACCAATCATTCATCATTTAATAAAAGGCTTGTTTAGCCTCTCCCTCATGACTACTCGAAGTCGGCTAAGATTCAGCCAGTGCTGTCCCTTGCGTGGGAGCAGGCGCTATACACTCAACATCATCTGTTATGGCTCGATCAGGATCCATTTACTATACGAAAACACATTTTCAAATGTCAGGAGTCATCACACTATCACAGTATAAACTATGGCATGTATAGCTAAACTCACACGTGCTATGTTAGTCCTAGAATCAATTAAACCGTAGCTCTGATACCAATTAAATGCAACACCCCTAACCCGTATCCGTCTCTGGAATGAGGTTACAAGGTATTACCAAACTAAACACAACATCCACACAATCACATAATCACGTAAGTCATATTCAAGTATTTTTATTTCAATATAAGTCATAAGATATTGCGTTACACAGCATTTACAAATCATCTTTCAAAGTTTAATCAATTTCATAACAATTACAAGTATCACATTTCATAAGTTAATAATCATGATACTGAGATATATCAATGATCATGGTACACATCAAACATTTATTTCTATAATAGAACTCATGCACTTAGTAAAACTAAATCTTGATCGGTATTAACAGAATAACACCATGATCGAAATATCATTACTTAGATTCATTATAACTTCTTGCTTTATAAAAGTCCAATTTCACTATTCCTTTGGTCATTTTACAAACTACAACCGAATATAATTATGCTTATTATAGGCATATACATTTCGCACCACAAAGTGAACATATGAACTTAATCAAATCAATAATAGCATACTACATAACTACTTATGATTTCAATATAATGGTCATTTACAAAATTAATAGGTTCACTTTTAATTAAGACAAGTTTAAAAAAAAAAAACATAAAATGGTGAAATACTCAAAGTACAAATAACCATGCGCATATACCAATTTTGCATGTAAATAATCATGGTTTCTTGTAATATAAAATACTATTCATTTGGTCACTTCAAATAGGTCTTAGCCGAACACATACAAACTAAACACTTATGGTTCATTTGCATAATAAATCAAGTAGGAAGTAACACATGACATATGATAGACTAATTTCCATATCAAACACTGATTAATCAAATTCATAATGTAAATATATCTCACGCATATATATACATATATCTTGGATATCAATAAAGTTCACAAAAATTCAAACATATATCATGATCACATTGTTAATTAAACATAACCAATTCATGTCATATAACTGTTCAACCTTCCTACATTAGCTGAATATAATCATCCATAAGTCTAACTACATCTCACGCATAACATGAATTTTAACAAGGTCCAAATATATAAATACATAGCCGAATTATCAATTATACTGATCCAAACCTTGTCATTATATCATTACAAATATATCACATATAAACCTAATGTAAATCTCAAACACCGAATACATCCATCATTTATATTAAATCATACCAACTTCCAATATTAATAAACCATATTAACATCACTTTAGTCTTATTCCACAACCAAACATACACAAATACCAAGTCTCAAAAATCATTCAAACATATCAACATCTAGCTTATGTCTCATAATCGAACCCCATAAATCATTCGTTTTTAATCAGCCATATCAAGCATACTTAACATTTAATTATAAGCCAAAACCTAATAGACATAACATAAACACATACATCAACCACACCATTTAATCACTTTATGAAACTATACTTAGCAAAATGAATAAGCCATTTTCACATGGTTTATATATATACATACCAAGATCAAACATATCCATAAGATAGTATAGCCTATACATGCCATAGGTTCAAAATTTAACTTATAAAGTACCAAGAGATAGTTAATAGTGTGATAGACTTTGCTAACGATCCCCGAGCTTGTAACCAGACTCCAAAATCTATAAAATAGAGGCAAACATACACACACAGAGTAAGCTAACTTAGCTTAGTAAGTCTTAAGCATAAAAACAATTCAATAACATCCATAATTTAGTTCAACAAGATTAAAATATGCCATTATATTCATATACATTACCAACTTACAAAATGCATTTTTCAACCATATCATTATACATCAATTCCAATTGGCCGAATACACTTGTAATTAATAACATATTTATATTCCACCCTTAAGGTCATATACACATTCATGTCCGAATGTAATCATTCATATATAAGCACATAGATCACAAATACGATATCACATTTACTTGTCCTTGGTCGAATATATATAAGTTCACTAATGTCTTTAACTTTCACTTTTAACACCATAGATACATAATCAAACTTATATCTCTTAAATCATTTCATGTATTGTCATAAGGCCGAATACACCTATATTTAATATCAAAGTATCATTCAATTTTCAAAACCATAATATCAATATATAACCGAATATATATATATATATATCAACATTCATTTGCATATATTCATGAACCAAACTTTAATACCACATACTAATACATAACCTATGGCCAAATATACTTCTCATATACACATATATTTTCATTAGCATCCTATATAATTTGTAACACATATCTAATAGCCAAATTACCATGTTTTCAAATAAGTAATCAAATATCACATACCTAATCACTTTAGCTCAATTTAGACATTCGATCACAACTTATCATTGCCCGTTGAGTCACTTAAACATCATCAAAAGCACATTGCTTCAAATCAATATCAATAAGTCTTACTACTAAATCCTTACTCATAAATCACTCCTCATTTTCCTATCACCTTTCAAACTCATACACAAAGGTCAACAACCACATAGGTTTCGTATGTACCTTTACCTCATCGTACTTATCTATTACATTTTCTACGTCACCTTATTGATCAAGACATCATATCATACGATAATCTTTTATAATCAATGAACTCAGACACTTAGGGCCAAATAGATAGTCGAAGCTATATATATATATAGATATCGCACACTTAGTGCCAAATGAATAACCAAAGCTATATATAGATATCGTACACTTAGTGCCAAATGGATAGCCGAAGCTATATATATAGATATCGCACAGTTAGTGCCAATTATTCAGTCAATGCTTCTTTGATTTCGCACACTTAGTGATGTTTAACACTGTTGCTATTAAGATTATGCACACTTAGTGCCACATATCTTCGAATCACATATCGATCAAATCAAATTCATAATTAATTTCATCAAGCTTAAAGCTATTCGAAAATCATAATTATATAATATCATAAATTCAATTCAACATTTAAAGTTTACACATATTGAAATTTAACATTTATTTGCTTATAAACTTACCTCAACAAAGACGGACAATTTCAGACGACTATTCGACAACTTTTGTTTTTCCCCGGTCCAAATCCAATTTCTTTGGTTCTTGATTTAAACATAATCAAATTAGACTTATTCAACCACAAATTCATTCAATTTAATCAAAAAACACATAAATGGGAAAATTACCATTTTGCCCCTGCAATTCACACTTTTTACAAATTAGTCCTTATTGCATAAAACACAAAACATGTAAAATTTCAATATACCATTGCTAGGCCGAATCTTCATCTAGTTCTAACAAGTCCACACATTTAATTTATTTCACATTTTAGTCCCTCAGTTTATTAATTTTTTAATTTAGCCCTAATTACTCAAATTCATCAAAATTTCCAATACAAAACATATTAATCCCAAACATATCTTCCAAAATTCATCATCAAACATCACAAAACACAATTATTCATCAATGACATAACTCAAAATATTCATCAAAATCAGAAATTCAAGCATGGGTCTGACAGTATTTGAAGCAACGATCTCAAAAACGTAAAAATTATCAAAAATCAAAACCAAACTCACCTTGAATCAAGCTTGTAAATGGCCGAATATATTAAAGCTTCTTTCTTTTCTTTCTTTTAATATTCGGTGATGAAACAGAGAAACATTAATGCTTGGTTGTTTTATTTATATTTTATTATAACATATATTATTTCTAAATTACTAAACTAGCCTTAATAAAATTATTCCAATTCCACTAATTTATGTTACAATTATAGACACTACGTGATAAGCTATTGTATGTGAAATTTAGTAAATGCTAATTTTTGTTGCGTGAGGTTTGTTTTCTGGGGCATATTATGTCATCATCGAGTATACAAGTTGATCTAAGCAAAATTTTAGCGATTTTAGATTGGAAGCCTCTGAGAAATGTGTCTGAAGTCCGTGGTTTTCTAGGACTTGTGGGATATTATAGGAGATTTGTGAAAGGCTTCTCGATGATTGCAACTCTATTAACGAGATTGCTTCAGAAAGATGCTAAATTTGAGTGATCAGAAAAGTGCCAACAAAGTTTTGAGCAGTTGAAAGCATTGTTAATAGAAACACTAGTGTTAGTTCAACTTGAATACGGTAAAGATTTCATAGTTTATAGTGATGCATCATTGAGCGGTTTATATAACACCCCAAACCTGACCTGGACGTTATGGCCAGATCTGGTGTGTCACATAGAAGTTACATACGAATTCAGGGCATACGATAAAAAGTTTTACTTTGTTTAAAAGCACCATTTAGATTTGGAACGTTGAACGATTTCAGATTAAAACCGTTTTTATAAGTTTGAAACGTTTTGAAAGAATTAATTGTGTTATTTTTTAAGTTCAGTTACTTGGGGTAATAAAAGCTCTTTGACCTTTTTGAAAACATTACGCGTAGTTTTACTCGAAAACATTTTGTTATTAGTTTTGAAAACCCAATTTATACTTTACCGGTTGTTATGTTAAATCAGCCTAAATGTAGAAAATTAAACCAAATAAAAAAATCCGTAGTGGCCTTATTACATAACAGAAACCTAAAACAATAATTAATTAAACTAAAGCAAAACCAAAAATAGAAAGCATGTGGCCACTCCGAGTCCCTCACAGCTCCAAATCATCTATGGCTGGGGGTTACTTGCAAATTTAAAATAAAAAGTGAGTTTGCAAAAACTCAGTGTGTAACTTACCCCAACCAATAACAAAAAACAGACATGCAGAACAGACAGGCCTAAGCCCTATTCAGAGGCAGATCAATTTGGGCCTTAGCCCTATTCAGAAACAGAGTAGGCCTAAGCCCATTACAGGTACAGAACAGTGTATGCATGAAACTGAACCCAGTCCAGCCATCACACCACTCGTACCAACCCATCACACCATGTGGGGAATGACTTGACCCACCCAGCCTATACACCAATACGCAGCCCAACTACTGATAATAGATATCGTGGCAGTGCCATTAGGTACAGAATACGTGGCAAAGCCACTAAGCAGAATCACGTGGTAGAGCCACTACAACAGAACTTCCTCCGATATCAAACCCAACCCCATGCAAACTAACAAAACTAATATTGCATGCATACATATTAACAGATACAGATACCATCATACATATATCGAACAACCTATTCTTAAGGGTATAATAGTCTTTTGCGCAGTTAGGGGTAAAATGGTAATTTTATCCTTCAGGGGTATTTTAGTCATTTTCTTAAGTTTCGGTGTCTCGACACCTAATACGGCTTCATAACAGGTCCAACATTGCTCTAAGTGACTCTGAAAGTCCGTGTGGCCAAATAGGATTTAGGGCCCAAAACCCCTATTGGGCTCAAGTGGGCCCACACGCTCGTGTAGCCTGATCAGTCCAATTTTAAGTATAGTATCACAGTTTTTAACATCTATCATACAAATTATCACTTATCGAATAATTTACCCATATGGGCTCATAGGCCCATTTTGGCCCATCGAAGCCTATAACAGCCGAAGTGCACGAAAACGCGCACAATAGCCTCCACAGTCAATCACCCACAGTTTGTGGGTTCGAATCAGCCCAAAAGCATTCACATGCCTACAAAGCCTCGAAATGCCAACATTTTGGCATTTCAGCTTTTCGGCTTTTACCAATCTACGCTAAGGATAGGTATGGTTACACCTGTTTTGCGATTCCAATGCCAACGTGTGCTCAACCTATTAACATACCAGAATTCATTAATACCTTCACCAATGTATATAGAGAATCATACTCAAGGGTTTATCCAATAATTACCTACCACTGTGCCTTACTTGACTACTAACACACATGATTAAAGAGTTTCTCCCAAATCGATCGAACGTCGATGGATCTAGGCACCTATGAATCACCATGATTCCAATCAAAAGAGAAGAGTTAGAGGGGTATTAACCCCAAACCGAAACCTTACCCCAACCGAAGGAAAGCCCTATTATTGAATTCTAAAAGCTAAAACAATCAAGAAGTACTTACCCTAAAATTTCGTTTAGTTAGATCGATAGAACTTAGAAGCGGTCAATCATTAGCCAAGGCCTGGTATTCTTGTAGATTCGATTGAAAGAATAAAGGAGAAGAAAAGATTCGATTTACAAAGGGAAAAAGAAGAACAAAGTTTGGATTTTAGAGAGAATAGCAAAAGATGATATGGGGAGAGGGATTTGAGTTTCAGCTAAAGAGCAAATCAGTTTCTACTAACTAAATGAGAATAAAAAGATTGAAGAAAAGAAGAGAGAAGAAAAGGAATGGATTCAATCAAGGATTCGGCCAGGCAGAATAAGAAGAAGAAAAGAGTAAACTAGAATGCAAGATTCGGCAAAGGTTTAGATTAGTTCAAGGTTTAGAGAAAAGACGAGGTATGCAAATGGCAAAGAAGGTACGAGGCTCTGCTAGAGAAACAAAGAGAGAAACAAATGGAATTTGGCTGAGTGATGCACTACTCAAATACCTTATTTGACTTTTAGCAAAAGAGAGAAATAGCAATGCCAAAATGCCAAAAGGAAAATATGAAAGAGAGAAAAGATGAGTTTCAAGAGAAAAGTCGGCACTTGCTGCCTTACCTTTGGCAATTGACTAAAGGAGATGAGCTTGAATAGAAACACCAATTGACCTAAACAACTTCGGTACTAAAAACCAAGAACAATGATGTCCAAAACGCACCAAAAAGGAAAATTTGGCACCTAACCTGTACCAAAATGCCGAACATCCTTAGACCAAGCCCCCTAGTCGAAATCCCCCTCTCAAAACCCAAATTTGGTCAACTCTTCTTCCACACCTAATCCCTCAAAAATCTCCTAGATTTACTCCCTAATTCACTCTACACCTCTCATTCAAACACCAAGACTAATTCAAACTCTTATCCCTTACTAAGTCAACAACCAACTCAAGTGTTTGAACTCAGATCCACCTCTTACCTAGTCCATGTAGCAAAATATTCAACCATTTACAAGTAGTATGACTTGAACCGTGGACCTCCTTACCAAGCATGTGATGCCACCTCCAAGCCCCACATGTGGCGCCTTTTGCCACTCCAACACAAGGCTCTTTGTGTCATGAACTCCTCAACAATATACTTAAGCCCTATCAATTAACATCCAGGTTCGCTTAAGCTCAAAAATTAAAATTTTACCCAAGGCTTGGCTTTGACCCAGGCCTTTTAGAGACCCCCCAAACACACCCAATTCATCGATTCATCACACCCAAACATGTCAATACCAATTCATAAAAAAATTTAAAAACCCTAATATTTGGGTGTTACAGTTTAGGCTATGTGTTGATGCAAAAAAGCGCTTCAAGACAGTTAAAACCGCATGAAAGGAATTACCTGAAGCATGATCTTGAGTTAGCAGTTATTGTATTTGCATTAAAGATATGGTGGCATTATCTATTTGGTGAAAAATGTCACATTTATACCGATCACAAGAGCTTGAAATATCTAATGTCTTAGAAGGATTTAAACTTGTGACATCAAAGATGGTTAGAGTTGATAAAAGACTATGAGATAGAAATTGACTATCATCCGGGAAAAGCTACCGTGGTTGCTAACACTTTCAGCCAAAAATCTCTATTTACCTTGAAAGCGATGAATACTTAGATAACTTTGTGTGATGATGGTGCGATTGTAGCCGAGATAAAAGTGAGGCCATTATTTTTACAACAGATTATCGAGGCTCAGAAAGTTGATAATGAGATGCTAGCAAAAAGAGCTCAATATGAATAGTTTGGTTCAGAATTTCGAGTTGGTGTTGATGATGCTTGAGATTTAGAGATTGAATTTGCATTCCGAGAAATTTAGAGTTGATTCAAATGATTTTGAGTGAATCACACAATAGTCAATTTTTAGTTCATTTGGGGAGTACGAAAATGTACAATGATTTGAAACAGTTTTACTGGTGGCCTGGTATGAAAAGAGATATATCAGAGTTTGTTTCGAGATGTCTAGTGTGTTAGCAAGTTAACTGTAACGCCCCAAATTTTGGGCCTAGAAGTATTGGGCCTTGAGTTTTGGATCAGTTAAAAGGAAGCTTAAATAATTCAAATGTTTAATTTTGGAGTGTTTGGAGGGTACTATGAAGTCTCGGGTTCAAGTTAGGCCATAGGAAAAATTTTGATTTTTAGCCTTAGTGGAACCCTGATATCAAGTGGTATGACTCTTAAATAAATCAAGGTAAAATAAGGCACAAAAAGGAGTGTGGTGTAGTGGCAAAGTGGCGCTACTTAGATGACAAGGAAGTGATGCCATAAAGGAAGCAAGGGGGTCCAAGGTTCAAGTCTTGGCTCTTGCAATTTATTTTGGTTTTTCTTTGAAATAAACCTAGAAGCGAGTAGGCGGGCTTTAAAGTTAAATGTGTTAGACTTATGACACAAAGAAGCTTGTGTCCTAGTAGTGGTGGCGTGACATGGTTATTAAGAGGACTATGGTTTGAATCCCTTTACACGCAAAGGTTGATTATTTTGCTAATGCTTTAGTTTTGGGGATTGATAGAGAATCCCACATCGGGAAGCTAACATGAGAATAGGTGAGGAGCTGGCTTTAAATAGAGCAAACCATAAGGAGTGTAGGCATACCTTTCTTGGCTTATCCCTTTCACGTTGTGGCGTGTTCGTTTGGGTTAGGCATTGGATCATTCGTTGATCTGTATGCCGTTGGGTCACGGTGGTGGCGATCGTAGTTGATTGACACACCCCCCAGGAGTCAAGGGTACGATTATTTTTGGCTTCTAGGCATAGTAGCATTCAGAGCGTGGATTAACTTTAGATACCTATCAGGTGTGTACTTCACCCTACTCTAGCTGTAGAACGGCAAATGCCGGATTGCCGAAATGGGCCATGTGGGCCCAATGGGACCGTGGGCCCAATCAGGCAAGTTGTATGATTGTGTAGTAAATATTGGACTAGACTAGGTGAATCTAATATCTGTGGCTAGTTTTGGGCTAAGGGTCATACGAACGTGTGGGCCCACCTGGGTCGAGAACGGGCCTTAGGCCCATTCGCAATGTTATCTCTATTTAGAATACTTGAGTCACTCGAGGTGACTGTAGACTTTCTGAGGGATTGATAAAATTATCGAATTACACTCGATTTCTAGATTGGTAAAATTACAGAAATACCCCTAATTTGCAAAATTACAGAAATACTCCGATTTGTAAAAGTACTGTTTTGCCCCTAATTTGCAAAATTACCATTTTACCCCTAATTTGTAAAATTACTGTTTTGCCCTTGATTTGCAAAGTTGTCGTTTTACCCCTGATTTGTAAAGTTACCATTTTACCCCTGATTTGTAAAGTTACCATTTTACCCCTGATTTGTAAAGTTATCATTTTACACCTGATTTGTTAGAATTACCGTTTTACCCTCAGTTTATGAAATTACAAAAATACCCCAGTTTATAAATTACGAAAATACCCCAAATTTCAAAATTATCGAAATACCCCTAATTTACAAAATTACCAAAATACCCCTGGTTTGTGAAATTATCGAAATACCCCTGGTTTGTGAAATTATTAAAATACCCCTGGGTTGCAAAATTACCGAAATAGCCCTGTAGGGTAGGGTAGAATTATCGAAATACCCCTATAGGGTAGAATTACCTAGATACCCCTGTGGGGTAAAATTACCATTTTGCCCCTAGGGTGTTAAATGATTGTTTTGCCATTGTGGGCAAGTGACTGACTTGGACTGTGTGTTTGACGGATTTGACTATGTTTGTATGACAGTGATTTGACTGATGTGATCGTGGTTGTGTGATTGATATGTTTTAATATGTGTTTAAATGAATGATACTGAACATGGTCATTCTGCATACATGTGTGATGATTGAGCATAGCATACACGACATATTGGGTTTGGACATTGATATGGAGGAAGTTATGTTCTGATAGGATCGCATGGGTCACACGAGATGACTGTGGATCCAGTAATAATCTGATAAGGTCGTACGGGTCACACGAGATGACTGTGGACCGACTAAAGGCTTAATGCCAATTATTCTGAGTATGGCTCTGTGCTAACCAATATATGGCTCTGTGCTATTGGGATCATGGATTTGTGCCGATTATATTTACCAAGGCTATGTGCTTATCTTATTTACTAATGACTGTGTGTCGATCACATTTACCCATAGTTGTGTGTCGATTATATTACCCTAATTGATGGCTATGTGCCAATCCTATTACAGTTACTAATGGCTTTGTGCCAATTATGATACTGCTACTAAAGGCTTAAAGCTGCATTTAAATTAGCAGCATGGCTGCGTCATTGGTGTGTAGGGCTGGGTGGGTCGAGTTATTCTCCACATGGTATGTTGGGTTGGTACGGGTGGTGTGATGGCTAGACTGGGTTGGGATTGCATTCGCATATTGTTCTGATTCTGCTATGGCTTGGCCCACACTATTCTGTATAGGGCTAAGGCCCAAACTAATCTGTTCTGTATAGGGCTTCGGCCCAGTCTATTCTGCATATCTGTATTATATTGTTACTGATTTTGTTTTGGGCTTAGGCCCACCTGATTCTGATTTTGATTCTTATCTGATAATGATTCTGATTCTGTAATGGGCTAAGGCCCATCAGGTACTATTTGTTATAGTGGGCTAAGGCCCAATTGATACTGGAATTGTAGCAGGCTGGGGCCCAAACTTTTAATTCTTTTGTATGACTGACTGTTCGTTTTATATGGTAGGGGATTACACACTGAGTTTTCATAAAACTCACCCCGTTTAATAATTGTGTCGGTAATCCCTAGCTTTAGGAGGATCGGTGCTGAGAGGGACTCAGAGAAGGCCACACATTGCTTATGCTCTGTCTTGATTTACTTTTAAGTACTTTATTCTAGTTTGGATTGTAATAAGGCCTTTTAAACTTTCTGGTTTTTATATTTGGGATTTTATTTATTGTTTTATAATTGCTAGACATCAGACACGGTTTTCCAAAACAATAACTATTTTTCAAAATATCACGTTTCCGTAACTGTTTTAAATTAGGCTTCCGTAAAAATTAAGGTTTTAAAGGTGATAACATTTTACAAGAGAACGTCTTTTAATAAACCACGTTTTAAAAATATGCATACGAAATTCAACATTTTACATAAGTTTTAAATAGAAACAAGTTTTAATAAGAAGGGTTTTCAATGGAAACAAGGCTTTCGAAAAACACCTCAATGTGACACGCCAGATTCAGGCCTAACTTCTAGGCCAGGTTTGGGGTGTTACATTAAAGCTGAACATCAGGTACCTTCGGTCTTGTTACAGCTGATTATGATTCCTGAGTGAAAGTGAGAGAGAATCATGATGGACTTTGTGTCGGGATTACCCCTATCTCTGAGAAAGAAAGATACAATCTAGGTAATAGTTGACAAATTAACGAAAGTAGCTCATTTTATTCCAGTGAGAACGGATTATTCTCTTGATAAATTAGCTGAGTTATACATTTTTTAGATTGTGAGATTACATGTGGTACCTATTTCTATTGTATCGATAGAGATATGAGATTTACATCGCGATTTTGGAATAAATTACAAGATGCACTAGGTACGAGATTACACTTCAGTACGGCATTTCATCCACAAACGGATGGTCAATCTGAATGGATTATTCAGATTTTAGAAGATATGTTGAGATATTGTATTCTTGAGTTTGAAGGTACGTGGGAAAAGTACCTACTGTTGATCAAATTTGTATATAAGAATAGCTTTTAATCAAGCTTAAAAATGGCACCGTATGTGGCTCTTTACGGTCGTAAATGCAAAAAATCGTTGTACTGGATTGAGCTTAGTAAGAATAAAATTCACGGGGTAGATTTGATCAGAGAGACTGAGTAGAAAGTGAAAGTGATTCGAAACAGTTTGAAAGCAGCATCAGATCATCAAAAATCTTATGTAGATTTAAAAGAGAAAATTATAGAATTTGAGATTGGTGATAAAGTATTTTTGAAAATATCTTCGTGGAGAAAATACTACAATTCGATAGAAAAGGCAAGTTAAGTCCGAGATTTTTTGGGCCATATGAGATTATAGAGCGTATTAGGCCGGTTGCATACCGATTGTTGTTGCCACCTGAATTAGAGAAGATTCATAATGTTTTTCACGTATCGATGCATTGGTGATATATATTTGATTCGTCGCATGTGATTGTCCCTACTGAGATTGAGATTCAGCCCGGTTTATTATATAGTGAAGAACAGATTCGAATCTTAGCTCGTGAGATCAAAAAGTTAAGAAATAAGAAACTTTCCTGAGTAAAAGTGTTATGGCACAAACATGGTGTTGAAGAGGCTACATGGGAGCCCGAGGATGCTATGAGAAAGCAATAACCAAATCTATTCACTGGTAAGATTTTCGTGGACGAAAATCCTTAAGAGGGAGCGTTGTAATAGCCTAATTTAGACCCTAATCAGAATAGTGGTTTCGGGACAACAAATCTGAGGTTAGAAAAATATTTTAATATTATTTTTTATATTTATGATATGTGATAGAGTATGTGTGAAAGTTTCATGCAATAATTTTATCGTTTGTGTGATTAATTTGATAAAAGGACAAAATTGCATAAAATACAAAAGCTGTGTGCTAGTTTTTAAAGTGTTCATTTGTCATGATTTATTGAATGTGGAGCCCTTATAATAGAACTAAACCACTAATAGTTTGAGTGGACATTAATGGACATTGGTTAAATGATATATAATGTTGTTTTAAAGGTTAATATAGTAAAATGTATATTAATTATAATAAATTAAAAACAAACATGAAATTAGTGGATGTTCATCCAAGTTTGTGCCAAAAATAAGAAGAAAAGTTAGGGCTAGAGAGCTTTGAGCATTGCGGCAGCTATTTAGCTTAATCAAGGTATGTTTTGAGCTTAATTTTTAAGGATTTTTACGTTTTTGAGATCGTTGTTAAGTGTTCTATCTAGGCCATGTCTTAACTCATGAAATTGTTGATATTTTCATGAGATGATGTTAATGGATTTTTGAGTTTTATGATACTTGATGATGAAAACTAAGTGTTTGATGTTTGAATAATATGTTTTGTATTTGAAATTTTGATGAATTTGAGTTATGTGGGCTAAAGTGAGAAAATGAGAAATTAAGGGGCTAAAATGTGAAACAAATGAAATATATGGGTTGCTAAGGGCTTAAATGAAATTTGGCTAAGTTATTGTTAAGTTGGATTTTGTGAATTTAATATATTTGAGAATTAGGGACTAAAGTGTCGAAATGTGAAAATATAGGGCTAAAGTGTAAAATACCCTAAATACATGTTTGTGGATTGATATGAATGGAATGTGAAATTGAATGAGTGAATTTAAATGTATATAGATCAAGAGAGGAGAAATTCAGAGTTAGATCGAGGCAAGAATAAAGTGCTCGATTGATCGGCTAAATTGTCATTACTTCCTCTGATGTAAGTTCGGATATAATACATATCGTTTTAATTATTGGCTATATGTGATGAGATGAATTGAATTGTAGTTGTGAAATGAATATATGAAAATATAGATAGAATGTATAAAGCACTAAGTGTGCGAAAGCTTGAAATAGCTACAGTGATTAAGTATGGCACTAAGTGTGTGATACCAAACTAAATTCGGTTTAATATAAAGGCACTAAGTGTGCAATATTTTAAACTTTGGCTAAGTTAATGGCACTGAGTGTGCGATATCATTGAACGTCAAAAGATAATCGAAAGAGTTAATGCACTGAGCATTGAGGTGGTAACTGTAATAGCCAAGTACGAAATGGTACAGGTATGTTCAGAACCTAAGTGGTTGATGGTATTGTATTTGAGATAGATGAACCTATGTGGTTGATTATATGATTTATGAGATGGTTGAACCTATGTGGTTTGTTATATTGTGTATGTGATAGATGCAAGATTGAAAGAATGAATGAACTTGGTTAAATGAGTTGAATGAATAAAAAGACATATGTTTATGAGTGATCTAAATGAAATGTTGTGAAAGTAAGTAAGTTTATGGATGGATTTGAGTAGTGACATGAATTAAAATATGTGTTAGTTAATATGCTTATTGCATTTCAAATGTTGAGTTAAATGTATTATATTACGAACTTACTAAGCGTAAAGCTTACTGTGTGAATGTTTACTTTGTTTTATAGTGTTATAAAGCTAGCTTGGATCCGTGGATCGTCAGCGACTAAATCACACTATCGAACTTCTATTTTGGTATATTTTGGAAAGTGTATTTACTAAAGTATGGCATGTATAGGCTAGGAGTAATGTGGTATGTTTTGAGAAATGTAATCTTGCCATGAGGTATGGCATGATAATGAATATGATTTTGGTTTATTTTGGTGTATACTTTGTGTTGATAAATGGTATGTTTTGGTGTGTATATATTGCTTAACAAGAAATGGCTAAGTTGGTATGTGTTTGGATGGAAAATTGGGAAGGTTTTGGTATACTAATGAATGTGATAAGTTGGAGTAACGATGTTGTATGAAATAGGGAATATGGTATGTAAATCTTGTAATTATGCATGTTGTGGCACAAGTTGCGTGTTTGCTTTAATTGCTAGGAGATTTGAGTGTGTTTTGGTGTTTCTAGGAAGTCCTAGGTTTAAGCTCAGGCTTTTGCAAAATTTATTTTTTTCTCTTAATTGAACCTTGGCTCTTATTTGAAGGCTTTAAAAAAATTATGGTGAGAATATGACATAAAAAGGCCTAGGGGTTTAGTGGTGAATGGCGTGTGAAGTGTATCTGAGGTCTAAGGTTCAAGTCATGGCAATGTGAAAGAGTATTCATTTTGCTACTTTTGCAGTGTAAGAAGTAGAGGTTGATTGAAACTCTATTGAGGGAAGTTAAAATCGGTCAGGGAGTGTTGGATGGAAAAAATCAAGGAAAGGATTGATGAGGGTTTGGAGTGTTACATTTAATGGTATTAGAGCCAACTTGCAAAAGTCAACTGTGGAATGGGTTTTCAAATCTTGAATTTTGAAAAGTTGTTTTCAAATATGTGAAGTATTTTAAGATGTTTTTCTTTTGAAAAGTGTGGCACATCGAGTCTCCAGTGCCGAATCCATACGTTTCCTATATACTTGTCTGTTTAAAACTGAAATGCAGTAGATAGATGTAACACCCCGAACCCGGCCCAGACGTTATGGCCATGTCCGGTGTGCTACATCACCTAGACTATCCTACGCCGCCCTATTTACTAAGTCCGATGGTGAGTTTTGAAAAGCAGTGCTTGACTCTTTTGGAAAATCCCGTTTTAATAACTATTCAACTTAATCTCTAATTCATTTGTTAAGCGATTCACTTTAACCTTATTATCTTACTTAGTCTCTTGTAATATCAAGTTGGTTAAGAAAAACATTTGTTTAATTTTCGAAAACAATGTGTAATTGTGGATGAAATAAAATAGTTGAAAGTCCCAAATAAAATAGATATAGTGGCCTTATTACAACCCATAACAAAGTAAAACCAATAGTAAAAGTAATTAAATTAATAAAACCAATTAAAATACGAGTTCAGTCTTCGTGGCCACTCTGAATCCCTCCCAGCAACCAAGTCACGATCTAGGGCTCACCTACAAGGATGGAAAGAGAAGGGTGAGTTTGGGAAAACTCAGTGCATGCATAACCCATCCAAAGCCCACATCGGCTCGAGCCCACTGAGCCTGAGCCCTAACCAGTCTCAGTCAGATACTAGGCCGAAGCCCTATTCAGATTACAGATACTGGGCCAAGGCCCTATAACAGATACTGGGCCGAAGCCCTGTTCAGATAACAGTTTGGCCCATAGGCCCATAATAGTACAGTACAGTATAACAGTATGAATGCAACCCAATTGGGGAGACTACTCAACCCACCAACCGCTATACACCACCTATACCAGCCAACACACCATGTGGGGAATAACTCGACCCACCTAGCCCACACACCACAGTCGCAGCATGGCTGCTCAGATAAACAGTATACGAGGCAAAGCCCCTTTCGGAAACAGTACGAGGCATAGCCCCTTTCAGTAACGTGGCAGTGCCACTCACACTTCCTCCAATATAAAACCCAACCCCATGCATCAAACATACATACATCATGATATATAGTAACAGTAATAGTCATGTCAAACAGTTCAGTCAGTTTTAGCCCTAGGGGTATAACGGTAATTTTCTACCTAGGGGCAAAACAGTAATTTCTCACCCTAAGGGTATTTGAGTAATTTTGCTCTCATATTACAGTTTTTATGCTTATTACAGTCTCTACTAATCCCATAGTCGTTACAGAAATTCGGTTAACACAGTTTAATAGTTTTAGCTTTTAAGCTCTAAAACCCCTAATGGGCCACATTACGTCGATTAGCCCATTAGGCCCGTTTAGTCCAAATTTCATATTCAGTTACCTTCTTTTAACTGTTTTTACGCCTACAGTTCATATTATTACCCTTAAACCCATTTTTACCCAAATGGGCCCAAATTGCCCATTGGCCTCATATTCGGCCCACCGAGGCCCCAACTTACCGTAACGCCTAAAATTTCGTGGTTAGCTCTCCCTTCAGTACCGATTTCATATCCAATGTTTCCCTACCAACTTGTGAGTATTCGCACTATCACAAGCCCTCGAAATGCCAGATCTTCGGCATTTCAGCTTTTCAGCATTTGCCAACATGCACAATGAAGGGGTTCAGAATCACACACCTGTTTTGCGGTTTCACCGACGAGATCTCCTATGCGACAGTTCCTACAACCCAATATCTAATCGATTAATCAATAGATCTACGAAAAACCAAAGCCACAATCCCTTACCACATTCGGCCATACCCCTTAATGGCCTTGAAAACTTACCTCTGACGACCTAGGTGCACAAAATCTAGATCTGATGATACCGATGCCTTCAACTTCTTGCTTGATCACCTTCTTCGCTAACTATCACTCAAAAGAACAAAGAAAAATACCACTTTGAATTACTAAAGGTCCAAATCGACATTCTCCCTAACTTTAGGGACTTTCGGCTTTTCCAAAACATGAAATATTGAACAGATCTGAGGTATTAAGCGCTTACCAATGGTTTCTCTTCGATTCCTACACAGATCTGATGTAAATCTGACCCTTAAACGTTAGTAGAACCCTTAACTCTGAGATCTAAAATTTTCGGCTATCTCCCTACACTAATGGTGATTTCGGCTTTTCAACTAGAGAAGAAGATGGCGATTTGGGCTATGAGTTTGGGTGATGGTGTCGACAATGATGTGGCTCAAGGGAATGTAGTAATCGGCCACAACAGGTGAAAGGAATAGGGGTAATTCGGCTTACAAGAAATCGGCAAAAAGGAAGCAGTTTTTGGGATTTCTGGCACTTTGAGCAATCGGCTATGGCTATTTTTGGAGGGATGGAATTGAAAGAAATTGCAGAGCTGAGTATGATAGGGTGTTCGGCTAAGGAGAAGATCAACAGGGTAAAAAGAAAAGAGGAAAAACAATGGTAGATGAGAAGAAGATGAAGAAATCGGCTAGATGCTCTTAGGGAGGCAAATTTCGGCTTTTGACTGAAAAGGGAATAATAACACCTAAGGTGGCTAACCCTAACTCTCATGACAGAAAATAGAAAAAGACAAAACCCTAATAATCTCCCTGAAGCAATCGGCCCAAGTCCCTAAAAGCCCTTGCCGAAATTTACTTAAGTTAGGCTCATGCTTAAAAAAATTAAAAAGAACATTACGCTTACCTTGTAACTCGAACCCTTGTCCTTGAATACCCACTTAGGAGCCACTTTTTTAGGAGCTTAGTGGCGCCACCTTGCCACTCTACCAAGGCTCCCTTTGTGACATATTTTACACGGTTTTTCTTAATGGCCCACTTAACCAAGTCCCCTTTCACTTGAAAATCCAACTTAATATTTTACCGGGTTTTAACTTAGGCTTGGGCCTTCTAAAGGCCCACTAACACATGTACATACATTTTCAACCTTCAGAACACCAAAATTTTAAAATTTCACTAAAATTCACAAAACCCGAAAAATCCCGAAAATCAGGGCGTTACAATAGAAATACTGAGATTACTGTAGAAAGTAAACTACACTGAAACACTCTAGTTAGAGCAACTGGAAATTGGAGGAAAACTAAAGCTGCAGTGAGCCTACGAACTGTGAAAACAAAACTCTAAACTACTACTGTTCATAAAACATCTGGTTAACTACTGAACTATAAGCTAATATGCATAAAATTTTTTAAATAGACAATATGCAAAACGATAATGAGCACTAGAGGTACTTGTGCAAGGCGTACAAGAGGCCACGATAGAGGTCGTGGAAGTGCTAGGGTTGGGTCTTTAGCATCGGGCCACATGCCTAACGTTGGGGCTAGAGAGGCACCAACTTCACCGGTAACTGAGACGGGATCGTATGATCAAGTGGTTGGGGACGATGCACTATCCCAAGCTATACTCCAAATTTTGGAAAGGGTCACTGGGACCAGTACGGGTGTTATGGGCTGTGGGTTGATTTTGGACTGACTCCAGTCGAATGGAGCTAAAATCTTTAGGGGTATTGCTGGAGTAGCCCCTAATGTGGCTGAATACTGGTTGGAGGCCATGAAGAGAATAATGGACGATCTTGACTACACTTCGGAGCAAAAACTAAACGGTACAGTTGTAACACCCCTTACCCGAGACCATCGCTGGAGTCGAGCACGAGGCATTACCAAACTTACCTTACTAGTTCGGGGCATAAAAATTTACTTTTAAAATTAATTCATTCACATTCATCTAATATGTCCCTAAATGGACCTTCAAGGCACTAAACATGCAATTGGAATGGTTCGGAACCAAACTGGGAACATTTAAAAATTTTACAATTACTTACACAAATTAAAACAATTTGTTTCACTGTTCATAATAAAGCTGTCCACCTGTGTAATAGTCACTAAATTAATTATAACTCGGGTTACGAAACTCGAAATTTAAATTCGTAACTTTTCCCTAAAACTAGACTCATATATATTCTTACCATAATTTTTTCTAGAATTTTTGGTTTGGCCAATTAGTACAGTTTATTCATTAAAGGTTCCTCTGTTTCACAGTCCAACGGTTCTGGCCACTCCTCACTAAAAACCAATTATCTCTTTTACTCTTATATATTCCCTGAAACTATATCATTACGTCACTGCTGCTGTTACTGCTGATGTTGTTACAAAACTGTTTCATGGCCAACTTTTACTCCTTCATCATTTCTTTGCATAAACTATCATTAGGCATACATATCATCAAAACATGTTCTTAATTAGCCATTTCAATAGAGAATCATTATCAAGTATTCACATGCCATTCTTTATTCATATCATAAGTCATACACACAAAATAGTCAAGTCCCTATACTTGCCATAACTCAAAACATTTCAAATTACAAAATACCGCAATAGCCTTTGATAGTGTGAGACGAACTCTGACGTCCTTACGATCCCCGAATTGGCTTGACTACACTATAAAAGAGAGAAAGAAAAAGGAGTAAGCTACAATGCTTAGTAAGTTTACAAGTAAATAAATGACAACATTCACCAAGTATAAATACACTCATATTATACCATCAACTAATAAAATCTTTACTTTACTTCTCCACTTACTCTTTAACTTTCATGTTTATCATTTCTTTACCTGAACTTTCTTGTAACATAACCTGTATATTAGCCCAATGACCTGTTTGGAATACTCAAGATACTTGGGTTTTCTTGCCTGATAATAGCCTGCCAATGCCATACTCTAGGTATGGTCTTACATGGGATGTTTCCTGTCCTGCCAAAGCCATATATCTGATATGGACTTATATGGGATGTTCCTAAACTGTCTCAACCTGCCAATGCCATATGTCTAATATAGACTTACATGGGATGCTCCTTAACTGCCTTAACCCGAAATGTCATGACATTCCGTATCCCATACATTCCTAAGGTTCAAACGGGCTTTTTGATACTTTTTCTCTATTACCTCATCATTGATTCAACTTGAAATATTCTCATAAAATAAATGTATATATGTTTGAAATTAACAACATTAATATAAAATATCGAAATATTGCATTTATTTACTGTAAACTTACCTCGGAGCAAAATACGATTAACTTGACAACTTAATCTTCTACCTTTTTCTTCCCTCAGTCTATCCATAAAGTTCATTCTTCTTGATCTATAATTAGTAAATTTAGCTTATTTAATACTCACATTTATCAAAACAGACTTAACTCTAACTTTGGCAAAATTACGATTTTGCCCTTAAACTTTTGCATATTTACACATTTGCCCCAAAGCTCGAAAAATTAAAAATTTTCCCTAATCCTTATATTTTAGGACATTCTGATCATTTTCCCTTAATGGCAACATCAAATTCTCACTCTAACATGTACTTATGAACATTAGGTATTTTTACCGATGATGTCATTTTACTCGTTTTTACTTAAAACCAAGCAGCACAAGTTGTTTAACATAATTTAAAACCTCATATTCTATCATAAAACATCAAAATAAACACATTTCACCTATGGGTATTTTCCAAATATGAACCCTAGGTTAAATTATTGCTAGAATAAGCTAAATCAAGTTACCGAGACTAAAAAAACGTAAAGAACATTAAAAACGGGGCTTGGAATCACTTACTATGGAGCTTGGAAGCTTGAAGCAAACCCTAGCTATGGTGATACATAAGGTTCGACCACTTGAAGAAGATGATAGCAATTTTTTCATCTTTTTCCTTTTTAATTCTTTTTACTTACCAAATGACTAAAATGCCTTTTATTAAAACTTTGGTTATTTCTACCTATGTATGTCCATTTTTGTCCATGAAAACCTAATGGTCTAATTACCATTTAATGACCTCTACTTCAATTATGCTCTTCAGTTTAATCCTTTCCTATCTAGAACTCATATTGATCAACTTTTGCAATTAAGCCCTAATAGGCAAATTAAACATGCAATACATGAAATTTTCTATCAATATTCTAACACATGCATCTAATCACTCGGTAAATCATAAAAATTTATTAGAATAAATTTTTCTATGTTAGATTCATGGTTTCACAACCACTGTTCTGTTTAAGCCCTATTTCAGGATGTTACAGTAGTGTCACTGCTGCGAGATGAGGCCTATCAGTGGTGGCTTACTATAAGAGAGGGTACTTAGGTCGATCGGTTAATGTGGGAATTCTTTAAAGCTACTTTTGAAGGAAAGTATGTGGGCACAAGTTATGTGGATGCTCAGAGAAGGGAATTTCTGAGCTTGACACAGGGGAATAAATCTGTGGCAGTATATGAGCTAGAGTTCTTACGACTTGGCTGCCATGCTCGTGGGATGGTGGCGACTGAATATGAATGTTGTATCCGATTCGAGGATGGCCTTCGAGATGAGTTTCGAGTCCTGATAGCTCTACAGAGGGAGCGAGATTTTGCTTCCCTAGTAGAAAAGGTGAAAATCACCGAGGACGTGAAGCGCTCTGAGCACAAGAACTGTGAAAAGGATAGGGGCAGAAATAAGAGGGATTTAGGGCCCTCGAGTTCTTTTGGTGGGTCTAAAAAGAAGGTCAGGTTTGACGGGCCAGTCTGAGCTGGGGTTCCTATTGCGAGATCGCAGCCTTGTACAGATTGTAGGAGACGTCACCTGGGTGAGTGCTGGAAGAAGATTGGGGCATGCTTCAGATATAGGTCTGTGGAGCATCAAGTTAAGAATTGTCCTTAGAGACCTGTTCAGGTGCAAGCTATAGGACATGGTTATGTACAGCCAGTGAGAGGTGACCAGTAGCCACCGAGAGGTCGTGGTCAGGCCAGAGGTGGAAATGGTAGGGGACGAGGTTATGGAGCACTAGCAGAGGTGCTGGTAATACTGAGGTGAGGCAGCCAGCTTTAGTATATGCTGTGCGTCGTCGAGAGGCTAGAGACATCACAGATGTTATAACTGGTACGTTCCTAATTCATAATGTACCCTATACTGCTTTGATTGATATTGGTTCTACACATTCATACATTGCATGCACTGTGTCTGGGACTTTGGGCATTCTGTTTGAAAGTACTATTAGTAAGATGACTGTGATAAGTCCACCGGGACAGTCAGTAAGGGTAGATAAGATGTTCAGGAATGTGCCCCTAGAGGTTCAAGGAGTTATCTTTCCGGCAGATTTTGTAACACCCTCAAACCCGGCCCAAATGTTATGGTCGAATTTAGTGGTGTCACATCAAAGGGTGACTCGTATAAATCGTAAACTTGGAAGACTTTGAAGACATTTGTCCATCCGTTGTTCGAATAAGGGTTTATTTTCAAATCAATTTTGTTAGGAAAATAACTTAGTTTAAAACGTGTTCATTAGAAGGTTTGCTTAATCAAAAGTTTAGGTGAGTTTGAGTAAAAGCTTTGAGTTTATAAGTTGAAAACCCAAGTGTACATATCTTGTTAAATTACAGTGAAAGCTCATGTTTAACGAATGCGTTCAGATATTTATGTTGATTTAGAAAACATGTTTAATTTTAGAAATCTCGTTTGAGTTTGAAACTTTAGCAGTTACAATAATAATAAAATCCAAATATAAAATCATACTGGAGATAAAAGGCCTTATTACAACGCAATAAAACAATGTAAAATAAGGAAAGTAAATAAAACTAATAATCCTCAAAGTGAATAGTAGTATAGTGTGGCCACCTCCGAGTTCACTCCTACGTCGAGGCGCCTACTGAGGGTCACCTGAAAAAACAATTAAAAAGAGGGAGTGATTTTTGAAACTTAGTGTGTACGACCCTCGTCAAACAAGTAATCATGCAACAATCAGATTGGGCCTAAGCCCTATTCAATATAGGTGGCCTTTGGGCCTTAGCCCATAGTGGCCTCAGTTGGGCCTGAGCCCATATCGCAAATATCAATATGCGCATGCAATGCACAATTACCCATAACCAACCCTGTACACCCCATTCCAACCCTACAATCCTGTGGGGAGATACTCCACCCACCCATCCTTATACACTCGTTGTGACACCGGTTGCGGCACCACTTATCGTTGCAGCAGAACAGCTCGTGGCTTAAAAGCCTTCGTTGTAGCTCCGGTTGTAGCACTACTCATTGTTGCAGCAGAGCTACTCGTGGCTTAAAAGCCTTTATTGGATCCACAGTCGTCAAGCGACCATGCGACCCTTATATACACTTCCTCTAATCATAATCCTGGCCCATATGCAATATAATAATACATGAATGCAATAGAAAACATATAGCATACATAAGTCTTACTCATAACACATAGGGGTACTTTAGTAATTCTGCCCTACAGGGGTATTTCAGTAATTCTACCCTATAGGGGTATTTCAGTAATTCTACCCTACAGTGGTATTTCAGTAATTCTACCCTATAAGGGTATTTTGGTTATTTCTTAACATTATGGGTCCTATTTACAAACTTTGGCCTGTCAACAAGTTCTCGTTGGCTAAAGTGAATGAACACTATGCACCAAGTAGGATTCGAGAGAAGAGGAGGTGGGTCATTAAAACCGCTTAAGTACCAGGCTCTCCCTAGATCCAATCCTAGACATGCATATGCCCATTGCCACACTCTAACCTTATGACTTGTCCATAGACGCACTTGATAAATTAATTAAGTTTTATCCTGCTTAAGGATTCATTAGAAACTAGGCCTAAAAGTCTATTATAAAACCCTAGCAAGTCTACATGCTTTCATACATTCATATAGCCCATCAGGCCCAATCACATTATATGGCCTATTAGGCCCAGTCACAATTATACGGTGCATCAGGCCCAAATCTATTCCAAGCCATACAACCAACTTAACCAGCTCATCACTTATTACCAATCTACCAATTTTTGCTTATCTGGGCCCACGAGCCCGTCATACCCCTTTGTCCCATTCTGGCCCAATTGGCCAAAACATGACCCAAGTCCATGAGATCACTCATGGGGTCTCTGATAATGCATCAATTACCCTCAAACGAGTGTTTGCGCACTCACATGACTACCGTAGCCAAACTTTTGGCTTTTCGACATTTCGGCATTTTGGCATTTCGACATTTTAGGATTTGCCGATCTATTATGTGTGTGAAGTGTAAGTACACACTTGGTAATGAAATGCACTGCGGTCTCCTTAGCCACGAACCTACAATGATGTCACTCAACGATTAATCACCCACTTATCAAAAACTATCACCAAAAACTGTAATCCCAACTTTGCCTTACCTTCGATGACAAGCCTTAAGAGCCCTTCCTGGATCACTACTCACGAGAATTTCTTAAATCTGCATCAACCTTAATCATTAAGAACTAAACAACAAGTGACTTGCAATTATCTTAATTCACCTTTAAACCACTCATGACCATTCGGCCAACCTTAACCAATAAAAGAGGAATACTTACCCAAAACCCCAAAACGCTTAATGAGCAATTCGACAAAGATCTGAAATCCAAGATTCCATACTAATCCTCTACCAAAATCGATTTAGAAAGAGTGAGAGAGAGATGGAATCAGTACTAGAAAGACCAACTAAAAGAAAGTAAAGTACTTACACAAGAATCGATTGGCCAATGTTGAAGACAAAGTGGTAGCACCACAAAATTTTGGCCAAAAGATATTCGGCTTTAGGGAAGATAAACTAGGCACAAGAAAGAAAAGAGTTTGATGAGAAAGGAAGGGAAGAAATCGACACAAAATAAAAGAGAAAGAATAAGGGATTTCGGCTTTTAGATACTCAGAGAGAAAAGTTTTTTGGCAAAATAGAAAGGAAGAATTCAACATTAGCCTAGAATCCCCAACATCGGCACCTAGATATACTATAGTCAAATTTACCTATCCCCAAATTCCCAATTCAGCTCCACTTCTCTACTCCTCAATCTCTTTCTAAGTTTTCTCTATTATCACTTTCTTGAGTTTCTCTTCTGATCACTTCCTTCAGAGTTTAACTCCAATGCCACTACTAGCCATCCATAGTGTAAAAATAAATCAAAAATATTACCATGCTAGCACTCGAACCAAGGATCCCCTTGCCAGCTATTGACGCCACCTCCTTGCTCTCTAAGTGGCACCACTTAGCCACTACACCATAACCTCACTTGTGTCATATTTCTTCTCCATTTTATTTAAAAGCCATGACACTCGCAAATAGGGTTTTTTTAACATTTGACAGAAATTTCTCCACCTTAAAGCTCGAACTCAGAACTTAATAAATGACCCTTTAACACTTTAATAACACTTAACTAAAATATCAAACACACCATACTCATCTTAACCACAAAAGAAAGTTTGAGATTTTTAGGGTGTTACAGATTTAATAGAACTTCCCTTCGGTGAATTTGACTTAATCTTAGGGATGGACTGGCTAGTTAAGCATCATGCAACTTTGGATTATGCTACTAAGCAGGTAGTATTAAAGATGGTAGAGGGTAATGAGGTAGTAGTTATTGGGGAGTGCCGGGTGTAACGCCCCAATTTTTGGGTTTTTAAAATTTTGCTTGAATTTATTTTTTACTTGTTTGGATGTGTTAAATTATGTATTAAATGTGTTTAGTGGCCCTTTGGAAGGCCTAAGTTTAAGTTAAAGCCTGGGAGAATTTTTGAATTTTAGACTTAAAGAAGAAGGGGCATTAGTTAAGTGGGCTTTTAAATAAAAATTGGGAAATTAAGACACAAGAAAGCCTATGTTAAAGTGGCAAGATGGTGCCACTTAGAACACAGGGGAGTGGCGTGTAGAGGCTATGTAAGAGCTAAGGTTCAAATCCCTTGATAAGCAAGTGTTATTTTATTTTTATGCTTATGCATGGTAAGTGATGGAATTCAAGTGAAATTCTGAGGGAAGAAGTTGAGGTGCTCATGGAATTAGGTGTAGAGTGATAAGGAGAGGTTATCTAGGAGAAAATCTAGGAATTTGGAAGGGGAAGCTAGAGTTAGCCGAATATGGGTCTCTAGGGTGAGCAATTTTGTGTAGGTCCTTGGAAGGTTGCATTTTCGGCATTTGGGGGTAGTATGTTCCGATTGCTTTTGTGGTTAGCCTTTAGGATTGGTAAAATTTGGTCACTTTCTTCTGTCGATTAGGTATAGGGCTCTGTACTCATTCCTTTTCCTTCCTCTCTTTGTTCTAAAAGCCAAAAACACATACACAAACCTATTGGTGCCGATTTGTTCAAAGAACCAAACCCCTTTTCTTTTCTTCTTTTTTCTCCTCAAACCGAAACTACTCTCTTCTTCTCCTCTTTCTTCTTTGTTTCATAGCCTAAATCGACTCATTTGGAACCTCACTTAGCCATTTTCCTAAAAGCCAAAACCTGAATCAGTTGTTTACTGATTTCTCCTTTAGCCAAATTTCTTCTTTTCCTTATTACTAATCTTTCAAAAGCCGAACCCTCAAACCTCTCATCCCTCTGTCGACCATCTCCCCTTTTTCATAAACTTTTCTTCTTCTTCTACCTTTCCTCTTAAAACCAAAACTTACATACTCTCTAGTGGGTTTCCAAAGGCCGAATCACTTAGATCTATCCTATTCTCGTGTTCTAACTGGATCTACAATAGATCTGGACTAGGCTAGTGGTTGGAGACTCTTTTCTGTCAAGACAAACCGGTGGTAAGTACTCGAATCCCTTCTTTCATAACCTTGTGATTCAAGAAAAGCTGAAAACCTCTGACTCTTCAGGGTGGCTGTCGATTTTGATAAAGATTTATGTGAGCCTTTTTCTCTTGGTTCTCTTGTGTTCTAGTGTGGTAAAGGGGCGATCTATCAAAGAGCAGTTGGAGGCTAGGGCTGCTAAAGCAATCTAGATCTAGATCTATGGTCTAAATTTCGGCTAAGGTAAGGGATGGTGATAAGTAGTAGTTGCCGAATATGTAAGTTAATGTGGCAATAATTTTCGATTGGGTTATGGTTTAACGTGTGATTAATTGCTTAGGGTTTGCGTTCGCGGGAGCGTCTGATGTTAATCGTAATCAGGTGTGTAATCGACACCCTCTAGTAGACTAGATCGGTAAAAGCCGAAACGCCAAAATGCCAAAATTCTGGCATTTCGAGGGCTTGCAAGCGTGCGAGTGCTCGTGGGTCAGTTTGAAATGGTAAAGTTGGTAATCGCGAATGGTAAGACTGTTGTGTGCGCGTTTTCGTGCACGCAGGTGGTTTTGGGCCTCGAAGGGCCGAATTTGGGCCCAATGGGCTTACAGGCCCATATGGGTGAAATCGAGTGAGAAGTACATTCTGGTAATCTGGTTATTAGATCTGCTAAAACGAATGGGAAATTTAGACTTAGTGGGCCACAGTAGCTTGTGGGCTCCGTCGGGCCCATTAGAGGGTTTTAGGGCTCGATGACTTTGTAATAATGAAATGGGCTAATTAAGTTACTTGGATGACAATAGGTCTATAGTAGACTGTAATGAGCATGAAACCCTAAAATCTAGCAAATTTACTAAAATACCCCTTAAGGGTAGAAATTACTATTTTACCCCTAAGTGCTAAAATACCATTTTACCCCTAGGGCTAAGTTGACTGATTTGCATGCTATTTTTTCTGATATTCTGTATGCCATGTCATATTATATTCTGTTGCATGAGATTGGGTTATTATGATGGAGGAAGTGCTAAAGTGGCAATGCCACGTATTCTGCTTAGGGGCTTTGCCTCGTATTATTGTTTCTGGTGGCTTGGCCATAATATCTGATTAAGCAGCTATGCTGCGACTGTGATGTGTAGGGCTGGGTGGGTTGAGTTATACCCACATGGTGTGTAGGGCTGGTACAGGTAGTGTGTAGGGCTGGATTGGGCTTGGGCTTTGCATACATGCATAATACACTGATCTGTTACTATAATGGGCCTAAGGCCCACACTGTTAACTGAATAGGGCTAAGGCCCAGTTATCACTGTATCTGAATAGGGCTTAGGCCCAGGCTGAGCGTGAATTGATCTCTGTCTTTGGTTGGGTTAGCTTACACACTGAGTTTTCACAAACTCACCCCCTTTCTTTCCATCCATGCAGGTGAACCCCAACCTTAGTGGACTTGAAGCTATGAGGGATTCAGAGTGGCCACGTGATGTTCTGTTTGGTTTATAATTACAAATTTATTTCTTTAAAGTTTAATGCTTATTTGGGTTTTAAACTGTAATAAGGCCTTTGGGTATTTATTTTTATTTTGGTTTTTACTTTATTTACTATTTACTTGTTTAAAACTTCTGTGCGGATTTTTATTTCCAATTAACAACATTTTCAAAACATACCCTACGCAATAAATGGGTAATCTAATGGCAACGACTTTATAATAAGATCTTTTAAAGTAATCTACAACTATTAATGGATAGGGTTTCTATAAGCAAACTAAGTGTCTTTAAAAATGAAGGTAGTACAGTTTTGCAAAAACCAATATAATTGTCGTTAAGAAGATCGAAGCATAATTAATTGTCCATGTGGCATAGCAGATCTGGCCATAACGTCTGGGTCGGGTTTGGGGTGCTACATTTAGTGGTATCAAAGCTCGATTACAACAACTCGGCTGTGGATCGAGTCTAAATGTTTTCTTAAAACTTAAAGTAAGGCCCAAAATAGAATTTTGAAAATTTGATTTTAAAAAACCTTTTTAAATTGATTTATTTTCAAATGTTTTCACACTACTGAAAGTCTAAAGTTTACTGGAAACAAAAATTAATCAAAGAATTTAGCATCAACGAAGCTTGTTTTCTAAATTTGGTTTTTAAAGAGTGGCACACCGAATCTCTAGCACCAAGTCTGTAAGTACTCTCTCTTTATTGCATTTGATTAAGATACTTTAACATTGAGAAATTACTGTAGATAGTACTAAGAGCCTTCTGAGACTTTGAAGTTAAGGTAATACTGAGACTGTAGAGGACTGAAACAGTAGGGAAAACTAAAAACTCTAGACGACTGAGACTGTAGGAAGGCTACGATTCTGTAAAAACAAACTCTGAAATACTATTTATACACAAGACATCTGTAATAAATATTGGAATAAAGAACTAGTGCATAAAATTCGTAATCAGATAATACGATATGAGTACGAGGGCAGCACGTGGAAGAGGCCATGGACGTGGCCGAGGTAGTGTGCAAGCTGGGTCTTTAACTTTGGGACATATGTCAGCAGAGGAGGCACGAGCACTGTCGGCAACTGAGACTGGGTTGTATGATCGAGCTGCAGGAGAGGAAGCTTTATCCCAGGCGGTGTTGTGAGTTCTAGAAAGGGTTGCTGGAGCAAGTACGAGGACTGTGAATCGGGGATCTATTTCTGAGCGACTCCGAGCTAACAGAGCGGAGATTTTCAGGGGCATATCTGGTGTAGCCCTGAATGTGGTCGAATATTGGTTGGAGGCCACGGAGAGGATTATGGACGACCTGGACTGCTTAGTGGAGTAGAAGCTAAAGAGAGTAGTATCTTTGTTGTGTGACGTGGCCTACTAGTGGTGGATCACTGTGAGGGATAGTACTCCATCTGAGTGAGTGACATGGGAGCTGTTTAAGACGGCCTTCAAAGGGAAATACGTTGGGGCGAGCTATGTAGATGCCCAAAGGAAGGAATTTCTGAATCTGACCCAGGGTAGACTGTCGCAGAGTATGAGGCTTAGTTCTTAATGTTAAGTCGGTATGCTAGTCAATAGTCGCTACGAAATATAAACGTAGCATATGATTCGAGGATGGCAACAGAGATGAGCTAAGGGTGCTGATTGCTCCGCAGAGGTAGCGTGACTTTGGGGCTCTAATGGAAAAGGCTAAGATAGTTGAGGAGGTGAAATGCACGAAGCAACAGAACCGTGAGAAAGATCGAAATCGATTCAGGAGGGATTCTGGACCCTCGAGTGCTGTGGGTAGGAATGTCAAAAGGGCTAGAGTGGATGAGCCAGTTCGAGCAGTTCCAGTAAATGTGGTTAGACCGCAGACTTGTGGGGATTGTGGCAGAGTGCATCTGGGTGAGTGTTAGAAGCGTACTGGGGCATGTTTCCAGTGTGGGTCTAAAGATCATAGAGTCAAGGATTGTCCTCAGAGGCCGACTCAGACGCAAGCTACTGAATAGAAGGTTGCTCAACTTATGCGAGGTGGACCACAACCACCGAGAGGCCATGGTCAACGTAGGGGCAGCAATGGGAAAGGACGTGGACGTGGAGCACTGGGCAGAGGTTCTGGAAATGCTGAGGCTCATCAGCCAGCATTGGTTTATGCTACTCGTCGCCGAGAGGAGGGTGACGCACTTGACATCATAACCGGTACATTTTTTATTTTTAGTATGCCATACACTTCCTTGATTGATATTTTATCTACCCATTCGTATGTTGCGTGTGATGTATCTAGGGCGTTGGGTATGTACTCTGAGGAAACTGTGAGTGGGGTAATTGTAATAAGGCCGCTGGGTATTTATTTTTATTTTGGTTTTTACTTTATTTACTATTTACTTGTTTAAAACTTCTGCGCGGATTTTTATTTCCAATTAGCAAACATTTTCAAAACATACCCTACGCAATAAATGGGTAATCTAATGGCAACGGCCTTATAATAAGATCTTTTAAAGTAATCTACAACTGATAGTGGATAGGGTTTCTATAAACAAACCAAGTGTCTTTCAAAACGAAGGTAGTATAGTTTTGCTAATACCAACATAATCGTCGTTAAGAAGATCGAAGCATAATTAATTGTCCATGTGGCACACCAGATCTGACCATAACGTCTAGGCCGGGTTTGGAGTGTTACATCGAGATTATTTATCGAATGTGATTTTTGCATTGAGGGCCAAGAAATTGGTTCGTAAGGGGTGTGAAGGGTATCTAGCCTACATCGGTGTTTCAGAATCTGAGGTCTGTTCTGTGAAGGATATTAGAGTAGTTAAAGACGTATTTCCTGATGAGCTACCTGGATTGCCCCCAAACCATAAAGTTGAATTCGGGATTGAGCTCCTACCTGGTACAGCGCCGGTGTCTATCGCCCCTTATAGAATGGCACCGAAGGAGCTTGTGGAGTTAAAGGCTCAAATTCAAGAGCTACTAGACCGAGGATTCACCCGATCGAGTGTGTCCCTATCAGGAGCACCAGTGTTATTTGTGAAGAAGAAGGATGGATCAATGCGCATGTGCATCGATTATCGGTAATTGGATAGGCTGACTATCAAGAATAATTATCCTTGTCAAGGATAGATGATCTTTTTGAGCAACTGTGAGTAGCTTCGATTTTCTCCAAAATTGATCTCCGTTCTAGGTACCATCAATTGAGAGTTAAAGAGGCTGATGTCTACAAAATAGTGTTTAGGACTCGTTATGGTCACTACGAGTTCTTAGTGATGATGTTTGGGCTTACGAATGCACCAGCAGCCTTCATGGATCTGATGAACCGAGTGTTCCAGCCCTATCTGGATCGGTTCATGGTGGTGTTTATAGACGGTATATTGGTGTATTCCAGAATCGAAGATGAACATGATGCACATATTCGAGTCATCCTGTAGATTCTAAGGGAGAAATAGTTATACGCTAAGTTTAACAAATGCGAATTCTGGCTACAAGAGGTGACATTTTTGGGTCACATAGTGTCTGTCAAGGGAATTAGGGTTGATCCTAAAAAAATCGAAGCTGTTCTGGATTGGAAACAACCTAAGACTGTCTTAAAAATTCAAAGCTTTCTGGGTTTGGCTGGATATTACAAACATTTTGTTGAGGGGTTTTCATTGATTGCTGTACCTCTGACTAAGTTGCTGCAAAAAGGGGTACCATTTAACTAGACTGATAAATAGCAAGAGAGTTTTGAGAAATTGAAAAAGGTTCTAACTGAGGCCCCTATCTTAATACAGCTAGAATCTGGGAAGGAATTCACTGTCTACAGCAATGCATCATAAATTGGTTTGGGATGTGTGTTGATGTAAGAGGGTAAGGTGGTGGCTTATGCATCTCGCCAACTTAAGAGCCATGAGGCAAATTACCCTATGCATGACTTGGAGTTGGCCACCATGGTATTCGTACTAAAGATTTGGAGGCATTACATATATGGTGAAAAGAGTACTATTTACACGGATCACAAGAGCCTCAAGTACCTCCTCACTCAAAAAGAGTTGAATCTTAGGTGGCATAGATGGATCGAGCTGCTTAAGGACTATGACTGCTCAATTGAATTCCATCTCGGCAAAGCTAATGTAGTAGCTGACACGCTAAGCCATAGGGCTATGTTTGACTTAAGAGCGATGTTTGCTCGTCTCAGCTTGTTCGATGATGGCAGCTTATTGTCTGACTTGCAAGTTAGACCGTCGTGGAATGAGCAAATTAAGGATAGACAGATGATGGATGACTCGTTGGTTCCTCATTTCTGACAAGTTGAGAAAGGGGAAACTTCAAATTTTTGGCTAAATAGTGAAGGAGTACTGTGTTTCCGTAAGAGAGTCTATGTATCGAGTGATTCTGATCTGAGGCAGTCTATACTACAAGAGGCGCATTGTAGTCCATATGCTATGCATCCTAGCGAAAACAAGTTATACCAAGATCTTCGTGAACTATATTGGTGGCCAGAACTTAAGTGCGAGATTACGGATTTTATAAGTAAGTGTCTAACATGCTAGCAAGTTAAGGCTGATCATCACCTACCTTCCAAGTTATTACAGCCAGTTAAGATTCTGCTTTGGAAATGGGAAAGGGTAACTATGGACTTCGTTAGTGGGCTACCCCCAACACCTATTAAGAAAGATTCGGTATGGGTCATACTGGATTGGTTGACCAAGTCTACTCATTTTATGCCAGTCCGTACTGATTACTCGTTATAGAAGCTAGCTAAGTTGTATGTGGCTGAGATTGTGAGACTGCATGGTGTACCAGTTTCCATTATATCTGACAGAGATCGTCGTTTCACATCTTGGTTCTGAAAGAAATTACACGAGGCACTGGGTGCAAGGTTGGACTTCAGTACTGCGTTCCATCCTCAGACAAATGGTCAGTCAGAGAGGGTGATTCAGGTACCGGAGGACATGTTAAGAAGCTATGTAATTGATTTTCGAGGTAGCTGGGAAGACTATTTGCCGTTAGTAGAGTTCGTGTATAATAATAGTTACTAGTCCAGCATTCAGATGGCACCGTACAAAACATTATATGGTTGTAGGTGTCGTACTGTTACGTGTTGGACTGAGTTGGGTGAGCGTCGAGCTCTGGGTCCTGAGTTACTATCTGATACTGAAGACAAGGTAAGGCTGATTCGAGACCGCTTAAAGGTAGCATTAGACAGATATAAGTAGTATGCAGACTTGAAGCATAAAGAGATTGAGTACTTTACAGGGATTATGTCTTTCTTAAAGTCTCACCATGGAAGACGATTCTGAGGTTTGGTCGAAAAGGCAAGCTAAGCCCTAGATTCATCGGGTCTTACCGTATACTAAAGCATGTAGGACTGATTGCCTATCAACTTGAGTTGCCTCTAAAGTTTGATTGGATCCATGTATTCCACGTCCTCATGCTGAGGCGTTATCGCTCTAATCCTTTCCATATAATGCCAGTTAAGGAGATCGAGGTTAGGCCAGATCTGACCTTCAAGGAAGAACTAGTGCAGATATTGGATCATGACATTAAGGTACTGAAGAGGAAGTTTGTTCCACTGGTTACAGTGTTATAGCGTAATCCCAATTTAGAGGAAGCCACATGGGAACCTGAGGAGGCGACAAGAGAACAATACCCTCACCTATTCTGACCAGGTAAATTTTGAGGCCAAAATTTCTTTTAAGGGGAAAAGTTGTAACGCCCCAAAAATGTAAATCTTGAAATTATGCATGTTATGGTACAAGTTGCATGTTTGCTTTAATGGCTAAGATATTTGAGTATGTTTGGGTGTGTCTGGGAAGTCCTAGGTTTAAGCTCTGGCTTTTGCAAATTTTATGTTTTTCTCTTAAGTGAACCTTGGCTCTTGTTTGATGGCTTTAAAAATAATGGTGGCGAGAATATGACATGAAAAGGCCTAGAAGTCTAGTGGTGAATGGCTTATGAAGTGTATCTGAGGTCTAAGGTTCAAGTCATGGTAATGTAAAAGAGTATTCATTTTGCTACTTTTGCCGTGTAAGAAGCAGAGGTTGATTAAAACTCTATTAAGGGAAGTTTGAATCAGTCAGGGAGTGTTGGGTAAAGGAAATCAAGGAAAGGATTGAGGAGGAAATTAGGGAGAAAAATATGGAGAGGTGTGAGGAGTGGATCAAGGAGTGGTTGTGTACCGAAAATGGGTCTCTCCTTGTGCCGAATTTGGTTTCTGTGATAGGGGAGTGAGTGCCGTTTGTTTTGCTTGTCATCTCAGGTTTTTGCATTTTATTTCATTGGTATTTTTCTCTGCTGTGCTGAATACTTCAAAGGGAATCCCGTTAGGTCATTTTTCTTTTTGAGCCTTGGACATTGGATAACCTTTCTGCTCTTCCATTCTTATCTTGATCGAGTATAGCCGTGCCATTTCTTTTCTTTCAGTTTTCTCCTAGCCGATTGTTCCTTCTCCATTCTTTTCATCTACCTTTTCTTCTTTCTGTGTGGTAGACCAATTGCTCATGGTCTTCTTTCTCTCTAATCTTGACCGATCAGTCTGTGCTCTGCTGGTATTGATATTTCGGTTTTATAGGAGTCTTAACAAATCGGTAGGTACTTATAAGTTCCCTCCTTTGTTTCTCTATTATTTATATATGTGTTCGAATCCATTTTCCTCTATCTTTTTCTAAAGCCGAATACTTCTACATGTTCAATGATTGCGATTGTTGATCCCTTTCTCATGTTATGATGTTCATGGGATTCTAAGTATTCCACAAGGAGTGGTGGGGTACAAGTAATCTGGAAGTGATCAAATCTTTTTCTTATTATTTGAATAAGGTAAACGTATAACCATCCTTTTTGGGTAGGCCGAATATTTCCTTGATTCTGTAATATTAATGTTTAGGGATTTAAGTCACACTTATGATCGATCTACCTAATAAGTTTGGTTATTAGTGCAATGAATTGGCAAGAAGCGTGCGATCGGTTTCAGCTAGCGATTCAAGTGAAATAAATTGCATACCATTCGGTCAAGGTAAGAAGGAGTATCGGTTTGGAGATTTAGTGGTTATGAACACTAATGAATGAAAGACTGACTTTATGTTGGGATGAATGTAGATTGGGTGCTTAAGGAATTTGGAACGGTTGCAAAAACAGGTGTGTAATCTCACTATCGCTACCGTAAATCGGCAAAAGCTGAAAAGGCAAAAAGTACAGTGTTTGAGGACATATAGGTGTACAGTCATTTGTGTGGTAAGCCGAGCCCACGAATCATGGGCTAAGACTGTAGAGGCCACCATGAGAGTTCTCATGGGCTTAGGCTATTTTGGGCCATGTTGGGACGAAATGGGCCGTGTGAGCCCAATGGGCCCGTGGGCCCCACACGAATTAAATCCATGCTACGTGGAAAATATTGGACTGGGCTGTGTAGTTCGTATAGCAATGGCTAAATCTAGGCTAAATGGGTCACACGAGCGTGTGGGCCCACTAGGGTTGGGTAATGGGCTTAGGCCCATTTACACTGTTATGATTGTTTTGGTTACATAAGTTGTTCGAAGCAACTATAGACCCTCTAAAAGGTCAGTATTTGTACCAGGACCCCATTATAGGTGAATGACCAAAATACCTCCAAAGGGTAAAAGAACCGTTATACCCCTAGAGGTAGATTGATTGATGTATTTATGATATAAACATGACTACTATTGAGCATGACATTCTGCATACACATATGATTTATGACATGACATACTGCATGGGATTGGGATACTATTATGGAGGAAGTATACTATACTGGTGGCTTTTCCACATATACTGTTATTGGCAGCTTTGATGCGATACTATTACTGGTAGCTTTGCTGCGATACTATTATTGGTAGCTCGGCTGCAATATTGGTGTGTTGGCTAGGTGGGTCAGTTTTATCCACACATGGTGTGTTGGTGGTATAGAGTGGTATGTCTGACTGGATTGGTTTGGGTTCCACTGTTGCATTACTGCACTGTACTATTACTGTATTGGGCTACGGCCCCCACAGATACTGTATTGGACTAAGGCCCAGACTGTTACTGCATACCATATTCTGACTGTTAGGTACGAGATTGCACACTGAGTTTTTCATAAACCCACCCTTCTTTTTCACTGTATAGGTAATCCCCAGCCTTAGGAGATTGGGTGCTACAAAGGACTCGGAGGTGGCCACATGACTATAGTCATGCTATTCATGATTTTACTTTTATCTCAATTTGCGTTTTGGGTTTTAATTCTATAGTAAGGCCTTTTTATGGTTTTTAATTTTAATTGGGCATTTTCTGGTTTACTTTAAACTGCTAGTTTAGGAAAAGACACTCGATTTAACCTTCAAAGTTTTGAAAAGCTTCTGCAACTAAATCGGATTAATAAAATAATGGCAATCTAATAAAACTAATTTAACTAATAGATTGGATGATAACAAAAAAACTTAATACACCAAAGTTTATACATAACCGTAAAAGGGTTTTTCTTACTTTCAAAAGGGTTTGTTTTTAACTTGCAACAAGCATTTATCAACGGAGTTCCTATTTTCGAAAAATACTGCACAGTGACATGCCAGATTCGGCCATAATGTTTGGGCTGGGTTTGGGTGTTACAAAATGTGGCTTAAACCAAGCCTATTTTCGTGCCACATGGCCGGAGCACATGGGCATGTGTCTTGATCGTGTGACCCTTGTTTTGTAGCTAAATTGGACAGTATAGCACATAGGCTAGACACACGGACGTGTCTGGTGACCGTGCTGCCAAGTGAGAATTACACATGGGCTTGACACACTGGCGTGTCTGGTGACCATGTGACCTATTCAGTGTTGCACATGGCTAAGGTGAGATTTCAAACACGGTCGTGCAAGATACACGACCTAGCCAGATGGGCTTGTGCCCTGTTTTAGAGGAAAAATTTTCTAAGTCTCATAGAGGTTTTAAATGTTATCCATTTAGTCTCAACTACTTTCTAATGTATGATTAAGGTCTCATTGACCTGCTAAAGGGACTTAGTGATAATGTATGATGTGAATTAATGTTGTATGTAGAATGCTTGTATGACGATGTGTATTGATCGGTAATACCTTGTAACTGTAACGCCTGAAATTGGGCTTAGTCAAAACTGTGATTTCGAAATCACTAACCTGAGGTCAGAGAAATTATTTCTAATTTTTTTTTATGTGTTAAAGTATTTTTGTAAGGGTATATGAAAATTTTGGTGAATTAATTTATGCGATTGAAGGCTTAATCGCGAAAAAGGACTAAATCGCATAATGGGCAAAAGTTGTGATTTGCTAGTTAATTGAGTTAAATAGCTAGAGAACTAAATTAACGGTCCTTAAAGAGCAAATAAGCCCTCCAAGAAGTGATGGTCGGCCATAGTGGTAAGAAAAATAGAAAAGTCAAAGGTTAGGTAAAAATTTGATGACTTATTTAATAAAAATAAAAATAATAATAAATGGCCATCTTCTTCTCCATCTTTTTTTCACCAAAATTTTGAAAGGAAAAACCCCATCGAAGCTTGAAAATTTTTAGCAACTCACAACCATTGCAAGTAAGTCAATTTGATGATCTTTCTTGATGATTTGTACATTTTTAGAACCCTTATAGCATGAGCTAGCTATTAAGGGGACTATTTTGCAAAATGGTTGGAAGTTTAGAGTTTTTCCATGAATGTATAAGTGTTGTTTGCTGGATTTTTATGGAAGAAAATGAATCATTGTTGTTAAATAAATAACTTTTGTGAAAGGGTGTTTAAGAAAAACACCTAAAATGGACTATTTTGTAAAAGATGTAAAATAGAGAGTAATTGTGTGAAATAATGGGAGTTTTGGGTTTCCATAAAAGTGAAAAGAGTTCGGTTAGGCTTGGTGAATAAGGAAATTCGATAAAAATCAATTTTTGAGCCTAGGGGTAAAATGGTCATTTTGGCAAAGCCTAGGGGCAAAATGGTCATTTTGCCAAATTATGATTTTTGAATTGTTTAGATTAAAATTGGTGATTAAATTATTGAATTTTTATTGATATAGATCACGAATTACAAAATCCAAACCTAGACTGGGGGAAGGCCAAGCAAATTGACTAAACCGAGTAGTCATTTCCATTTTGTATACCAAGGTAAGTTGTAGGTAAATAATACAACATTACTATAATTATGCATAAAATCATTTTCTTAGTATAAAATGATGAATTGTAAGAAAAGAAATGAGTTATGTATGAGAATAATTGTCGAGCATGAGTAGCAATTATGATTCGTGATAATCATATGATGAGAACCTATGTGACAGAACCCGGTTGAATCCTTAAGAATAGACTGGATATTCACCGTGATGCTAGGGCCGATACGAGAGCTAGTGTAAGACCATGTCTGGGACATGGCGTCGATACAGATATGTGCTAGCTAGTGTAAGACCATGTCTAGGGCATGGCATCGACGTTGATACGAGTGTGTAACATCCCGATTTTGGGCCTAGTCAGAACAGTGGTTTCGAGGGCACAAATTCGACAAGGAAAACATTATTTGTATTATATTTTTATGATCTATGATTTCACAAAAAGATTTCGTGAAAATTTCATTCGAAAATTTCTACGTTTGGGCTCACAATTTAGTCATTTAGTCAAAAGGACTAAATTGTAAATAGTGCAAAAGTTGAGTTCCATATGTTAGAAGTGTCTAATTGTTATGAAGTCTTAAATTGAAAGTCCTTAAATAGTAATTAGACCATTGGTTAAATTGTTGGACAAAAATGGGCATGAATAAGACAAATTTGAAAGAAAAGTCTTTAAGGGCATTTTAGTCATTTAGTAATTTAAAAGAATTAAAAAGGGAAAATGAAGCAAAAATTTGCTCATCTTCTTCCTCAAGGCGAAATATAGCATGAAGAAACCATGGCTAGGGTTTTTCAAGCTTTCAAGCTCGATTGTAAGTCCGTTCTAGCCCTGTTTTTAATGATTTTTACGTTTTTGAAATCTCGGTAACATGATTTCTCTATTTCTATTATTTGAGCTAGGGTTTGGTTTCAAAAATTGACCCATGTTGAATAATTATGCATTTTGATGAATTATGGGCCATGTGGCCCCAATCGATCAAATTGTATGATTGTGTTGTAAATATTGGACTGGACTATGTGAATCTCATATCTACGGCCAAATTTGGGGAAAAAGGGCCACATGAGTGTGTGGGCCCACTTGGGCTGAGAATGGGCCTTAGGCCCATGCGTAACGTTATCTCTGTTTAAATACTTGAGTCGCTCGAGGTGACTGTAGACCTTCTGAGGGATTGATAAAATTACAGAAATACCCTAGTTTATAAAATTACCAAAATAACCCCGATTTGGGAAATTACCAAGATACCCCTGATTTGAGAATTACCGGAATACCCTGGTTTGTGAAAATTACGAAAATATCCCTGGTTTAGAAAATTTCTAAAATACCCCTAGCTTGTGAAATTATCGAAATACCCCTGGTTTGTGAAATTACCGAAATATCCTTGTAAGGTAAAATTTTCGAAATACCCTTGTAGGGTAAAATTATTGGGATACCCCTGTGGGGTAAAATGACTGTTTTGCCCTAGGGAGCAAAATGACTGTTTTGCCTTTGGGGGCAAGTGATAAACTTGGACTGTGTATTTGACTATTTTGACTGTGATTGTATGACTATGTATTAACTGACTTGACTGTGGTTGTGTGACTGATCGGCTTTTAATATATGGTTATGACTGATATTGAGCATGTCATCCTGCATTCACATATGATATTATGACTTGTCATTCTGCATGGGTTTGGGTTATATTGATGGTTGAAATATTATGGTTTATAGCCATCCTGTCTAAGGCCCATGGCCTTCCTGCTTATGGCTTCGAGCCATCCTGTTATTTGGCAGCTTTGCTGCGATACTTATGGCTCTGTGCCATCCTAATCATGGCTCTGTGCCATCTTGATCATGGCTCTGTGCCATCCTATTTATGGCTTTAAGCCATCCTGTTGTCTTAGTGCCACAAATGGTGCTAAACTTGATGTGTTGACTAGGTGGGTCGATTTAATCCCCACATGGTGTGTTGGCTGGTACGGGCGGAGTATTGGTTGGATTGGGCTGGTTTTCTGTCTGCATTTTTGCACCTATTTTTGTTACTGCATTGGGCTAAGGCCCACCTGACACTATTTCTGTTATGGGCTTAGGCCCATTCTGTTTCTGTTTACTGCATATCTGATTATTTGGTTTATAAGGGATTACACACTAAGTTTACGTAAAGTCACCCTTCTAACTAATTGTGTAGGTGATCCCCAACTTTAGGTGGTTTAGTATTGCAAGTTGCTCGATGGTGGCCCACACTTTTGCTCTGGTTTTATGTTAGTTGGATTTAAATATTTTATTCAGATTTCTATTTTGTAATAAGGCCTCTTTAACTTTTGGACTTTAATTCGAGATTTTACAGTATTTGGTTTTATATCTACTAATCTTAGGACCCGGTTTTCAAAACGATAACTATTTTCAAAATCAACATGTTTCCACAACTATTTCATAAAGATCTCGACTCAATTCCTAAACATCACCTGTTCCTGTAATTCAACGATTTAAAATTAAGCTTCTGCAACTAGAAAAGATTTTTACAAGGTAATTAATAACGTTTTAAAAGGGAATAGTTTTAATAAACCACGTTTTAAAAATAAACAAATGGAATTTGAAAATTTACCCAAAGGCTAAACGGCAACACTTTTTAAATGAGAAGGGTTTTCATTGAAAATAAGGTTTTCAAAAACCACTTCAATGTGACATGCCGGATTCGAGCCTAACTTCTAGGCCAGGTTTGGGGTGTTACAGAAGGACACAGCTTAGCACATGGGCGTGTGCCACGGCCGTGTGATTGCTGACGTCAGAAACAAAATAAAATATACAACCAAAATATAATATTTCACAATATAAAACCATTAAATTTTTATAATGCTTATATTTTAATATATAACTTCACCACCCTAAATAAAATATACAACCAAAATGGTTTCATGCATGAGTTGGTCGGCCATAATTTCTAATATGGTCAATTTGACATGTAAGTACCTCATATTAGTAAATCATACAATATTTGGCCACTACAGATTTACCTATTACATTTTCAAGGTTTCTCGAACAAGTCCTTTTTAACTAATTCCACATCCAATTGACACAATCAAAACACGATATTTTCACACATGAAATTTTACAAATAATAAACATAGAATATAGTATTTAATTATTTTGTTGACTCGGTTTTGTGGTCCCAAAACCATTTTTCGACTAGGGTCAAATTAGGGCTGTCACAGCTTTAAACTTTTAATCATAGCTAGAAGTAGACATTGTCTTTAAATCTAACTTCAATTCAATCAGCAATTAAACATGCGAATTCCCTACTCAATTCATGCATCATTCGAATGTCAACTAAGAATCAATTTTTAATTAATAACAAACATGGTATAGGCGCATAAAAATGTATATATTTATCAACCAATTTTCAAGACATAATTTTTTTTTGATAAAATTTACCACCTCATTTTTTATATGATTTGTACATATTGATCAAATTAAAATTTATCCAAGCCTCACATTATTACAATGTTTAAACATCTACGCATTACATAAATTTCTCAATGAATTTTTACTGAACCAAGTACAAATCCTGAATTATAAGCAATTTACAACTATTATCCATATCTATTCCATCACTTAATTGTATGCCATTATCCCAAACCATCACCATTTACTCAAGCAAATATATGTATCAATCATAAATTCACTTACAGCAATTTATAACATACACATATACATTCAACTAACTTTAACTCCATTAACAACTATATTCACCATTATTCACAAATGAGTATATTTAATGGCCAAAGCAACAAAGCATTTAATAATACTTACCAAACATGTCTCTTACTCATTTATAAACCATGACCAAATTCACCCAAAACCAGTTATTTCAATCATTTAATCTAAAGCATTGAAACCATACTTAATTAAATAATAAGCCATTTTCGCATGGCATATTATACATGCTAAGGTTCATTATTTTAAAAGAAAAGTAATCCAGCCTATATATGCATTGGTTCCAAACTTAGTTTATAAAATACCGAAAATAATCGATAGTGTGATAAGCTTGCCTGACGATTCCTGAGCTCGTAACTTGAATTCAAGATCTATAAAACAAAGTAAATATGAAAACACAGAGTAAGCTATTATAGCTTAGTAAGTCATAAGAAAATAACAATTTAATAATATAATCAACTCCTTAAATATACACTAAGCCAATTTACTATCTTAATATCATATTAATCTCGACTTATACATTCCATAAACCACACATTTTTAACATATCTACCACTTTGGCCGGATACTTATAAGGTTAGATTTTACAAATTTACATCCAACCTTTAAAGCCAAACATCATTACACATTCAAATATACCTCCATTCCTATACACCAGTTCACAAATCAAGATTTAACTTCATATACAAACATCACTTATTTAGCCGAATACTCAAAATCATATATAACATCATATATGTACATTACACATATGACCGAATATGCATGTCACACATATGCACATATTGAAAATTCATTTCATTGAAATTCAAATCATTTAATCATAAGCATTTAAATAATTCAATGCCATCTTTATTTCAACCTAACCGAACTAATTTATAACACCATATCCATGTAATGCCCTGAATTTTGGGCTTAGGAGAAATGGGATTCGTGTATCGGGGAAATTTGGATTTTTGTTGGTGAAGAAAAAATTTCCCAATTTCATGTTTGGTTTGTTGGTTAAGTGATTTGGAGTGCTTGGGGATGTCTGAGAAGTCCTGGGTTCAAACCAGGACTTTAACGAAAATTTTAGTTTTTTTCATTATGTGGAATTGGAGTCACATGGAATGGTTTATAAATATTTTTGGTTAAAGCTTGACATATAAAAGCAGGTGGTCTAGTGGCTAGTAGCGTTGGGTAGCAAGGAGTGATCCAAGGTTCAAGTCTTGGCCTTAGCATTTAATTTTATTTTCACATATATGGGTATGAAAGCTGACGTTTAAATCTTATAGTTAGTTTGGGATTGATTTACGACACAAAAAGAGACTGTGGAAGGGTGGCAAATGGCATACTAGGCATTTGGAAAGGAGCATGTTCGAATCCCATAGTCAAGTGAAGTTTTCATTTTTTACTCTTGAATAAACCGTGGCCTTAGCAGGTAAGACTTATAATCTGTTGTGACCGAATTATAGCACAAGATGGATTGCGATGTAGTGGCCAGCAGCGTGTATGGAATTGGAAGGTAGGAGTTTGAGTTGTTCCGTGAGCAAAAGAGGTTTAATTTTTGCTGCTTGTGCATGAAGAATTGAGGCTTGCGAATATGGTAAGTGTTGATCTGGTCAAGTGGTGGGAATTTGAATGGAGGCTGTTGTTCCATGAAACAAGTCAAGCAGTGGGAAGGGACATTGATTGAAACTTGAATTGAAGGCTGGCATAATTTAAGTTGCTATTAAAGGATTGTATTTGGGAAGATTCGGCTGAATGTGGGACTTTGTTAGTCCTTTCAGTCAATTGTAATTTTTTTGCCAAATTAGTGATTTTGTTGCCAAATTAAGGTGATAGGCTAGGAGATTTCGGCAATTGATGGTGGTAGAGGGATTGCTTTCCTTTTTATTTTCTAAGCTTTGACCGAAAGGAACCATTTTCTTTGCTCAAACAAAAGTCTTGTGTGCTGAATGTGAGTTTTCATCTCTGGATTTCATGTGTTTCTCTCTTCTTTTTCTTTTGCCAAAACTAGCACTTTTGTTCTCTTGACCGTACAAAATATCTTTCTTTCCCTTTCTTTGTGTTGGTGCCTTGCCGAATGCACCATTGGTCACTTTCTCTTCTCTTTTCACTTTGCAAACATCGAATGCACATTTAGCCTTGGTCCCCATCGACTCTTTCTACTCCTTTCACTTTTCCATATAGCCGAATGATTCTTTCTCTTTGAAAATCAAATATTTTTCTATTCTACTTCTTTAACCGAGCCACTATTCCTTGACTACTCTTTGTCTTTTGTTTGTTCATCTCAAACCTATTGCTCTTCTATGCTAGTCGAATCTTGCTAGTAGTTTATCGATCGAATTGTGGGTAAGTGTTGTTGGCCGAATACTCCATAGGTATGTATTGGGATTGTAAGGCATGTTTTCTTAAGTGATGGGGTCTAATAAGATGTCTGTCGGTTCAGGTTTCGACCAAGTAGTGATATTGATTGTAGTTAATTTTCTCTTCTGCTCCTTTTTGAACTGATTATACCCTTCTCCTTCTCAATTCTTGATTTTGATATTGATCAAGAGGCCGAGACTCGAAGCCTTTCCACGATGAATGTTCTCTAGTTTTGGGTAAGTACCTTAATCGTAATGTTGATTATGTTATTTGAAAGACTACACGTACCCTTATGGTGATTTTAGGTGCTCGATTTTTGAAAGTGTTAAATATTGAATGTTGCCTTTTGGTAGTGGCCAAATAAGGATTGTGGCTTTTGGAATATATATATATCATGGAGGCAAGTGATAATCGGACTGAGGGAGGTCATGGAAGAGTATCTACTGGAAGTGCACTCGCGGTTTCTACTCCCAAGTTCAAGCGACGTAGAGTGTCGATAGTTAGGGACTTTCCGCTGGGATGTAGAAGGGTGATCATGTCAAACTACGGTTTGACTGTGTCGGCAGTTAGGGACTTTCTGTCGTGATGCGGAAGGGTGACTACGTCAAACTACGGCTTGACTAGGCAAATCACAATTGATCACTCCAGTGAAGGCAAGTGATAGCAAATACTTTGGCTAAGTGTTTGGATTAGAACTTCCTTAAATCTTTAGATAAGTGGTTTATGTAACGCCCCAAAATTGGGCCTAGAAGAATGGGCCATGTGGGTCCAATGGGTTTGTGGGCCCACACGGGTCGTTGTCTTTGGACTTACGAGAATTAGTGGATCGGCTGTGTCGTACACGTAACTATGGGCAAATCTGGCTTAGCGGGCCATGCGAGCATGTGGGCCTCACTTGGGTTTCGTAATGGGCCCCGAGCCCATATTCGTTGGATGGCGTGTTGGTATGATGGCTAAGAGGTTTGGGAGTGTTGGAAAAGTCCTGGGTTTAAACCTGGGCCTTAGCAAAAATTTATGTTTTTCTCTTATGGGAGCCTTCACGTTAGTGGGTAGGCTTTAAGAATATTTTTGGCGAAGCAATACACAAAAATGAGTGTGGTGTAGTGGCAAAGTGGCGCCACTTAGGAAACAAGGAAGTGACGCCATAAAGGAAGCAAAGAAGTCCAAGGTTCAAGTCTTGGATCTTGCAATTTATTTTGGTTTCCCTTTTAAATAAATTTGGAAGCGAGTAGGCAGACTTTAAAGTTAAATATGTTAGACTTATGACACTAAGGATCTTGTGTTTGAGTGGTGGTGGCATGGCATGGCTATCGGGAGGACTTTGGTTCGAATCCCTTGGCACGCAAAGGTTGATTATTTTGCTAATGCTTTAGTTTTTGGGGATTGATGGAGAATCCCACTTCGGGAAGCTATCATGGGAATAGGTGAGGAGTTGGCTTTAAATAGAGCAAACCATGAGAAGACTAGGCATACCTTTCTTGGCTTGTCCCTTTTGCTTTGTGGCATAATTGTTCGGTTAGGCGTTGGATCATTCGTTGATCTGTACGCCGTTGGGTCACAGTGGTGGTGACCGAAGTTGATCAACACACTCTTTGGGAGTCAATGGTGCGATTATTGTAGGCTTTTGGGCATAGCAGTGTTTGGAGTGTGGATAAACTTCAGATTCCTATCAGGTGTGTACTTCTAACCCTTGTTTAATAGGCCGGAATGGGCCAAATGGGCCTGACGAGCCTGTGGGCCCAGATAAGTAAAAATTGGTAGATTGGTAATAAATGACGAGCTGATTAAGTGGGTTGCATGGCTTGGAATAGATTTGGGCCTGAGGGGCTGTATAAATGTGAATGGGCCTGATGGGCCATATAAATATGATTGGGCATGATGGGCTATAGGTGAGTTTATGAAAGCATGTAGACTTGTTACGGTTTTATAATGGACTTTTGAGCCTGGTCTCTAATGAATCCTTAAGCGACATAAAACTTAATTAATCAATTAAGTGTGACTGTGGACAAGTCATAGGGTTGAAGTGTGGCAATGGGTATATGCATGTCTAGGATTGGATCTAGGGAGAGCTTGGTACTTAAGCGGTCTTAATGACTCACCTCCTCTTCTCTGAAATCCTACCTGGTGCATAGTGCCCGTTCACTTTAGCCAATGAGGACTTGTTGATGGGCCCAAGATCGTAATTAAGACCCTTATTGTTAAGAAATTTCTAAAATACCCCCAATTTGCAAAATTACAAAAATACCCCTGATTTGCAAAATTACAGAATTACCCTCGATTTGTAAAATTACAGAAATACCCCCGATTTGCAAAATTACTGAATTACCCTCGATTTGTAAAATTGCAGAAATACCCCTAATTTGTAAAAGTAATGTTTTACCACTGATTTGTAAAATTACCATTTTACCCTTGATTTGTAAAATTACCATTTTACCCTGGTTTGCGAAATTATCGAAATACCCCCGGATTGTGAAATTAATGAAATACCCCTGTAGGGTAGAATTACTGAAATACCTCTATAGGGTAGAATTACTGAAATACCCCTGTAGGGTAGAATTATCGAAATACCCCTGTAGGTTAGAATTAGGATTATGCCCTCGAGGGTAAGTAACTGTTTTGAAACTGTTTTAAGCTATGAATGTAACTGTCTCTCATAAGCATGCTATGTGATATACATACTAATGTATGGGCAACATTGGGCTATGTAACGGGCTTTTAGGCCCAGTAAATTTGTAACTTTCATAATAGTAACTTAAATACTCCGAATAAATATGAAATTGTTAATGTGCTAGAATGTGTACCTGGGTCCATAATGAAATGATGTCCGATATGCCTAAGGGCAAAATGACTAAAATGCCCCTGTGTGATATATGTACGATTTGTATGCCATATGTGTATTATGATGCATTCATGAGATTATATGTTGCATATGGGTTGGGTTATGATTGGAGGAAGTATATATGAGGGTCGCACGGTCGCTTGATGACTGTGGATCCAATGAAGGCTTTTTAGCCACCGAAGGCTTTATAGCCACCGCAGGCTTTTTAGCCATCGAGCAGCTATGCTGCACCGATAATGTTACGGAGGGCTGTGTGCCGTAAATATGGGCTTTGTGCCAATACCGAAGGCTTTGTGTCGATATTATAGGCTTTGTGCCGGTTATATTACTCTTATTGATGGCTATGTGCCAATCCTATTACAGTTACCTATGGCTTTGTGCCAAATATAATACTGCTGAAGGCTTTTAAGCCTAATATATGATTAGCAGCTTTGCTGCAACAATTGAGTTAGTGCTGCAACTGGTGCTACCATTGGAGTGTATGGATGGGTGCGTTGATATTTATATCCCCACATGAGTGTAGGGTTGGAAGGGAAAATGGAGTGCAGGGTTGGATTGGGATGGGTGCAAAGCATACAACTTGCATTATGCATATGATTCTACTATATTTGTGATATGGGCTTAGGCCCAACTGAGGCCACTATGGGCTATGGCCCAGAGGCCACCGATATTGAATAGGGCTTAGGCCCACTTGATTCTGTTAAAGGGCTTGATTCTATTTCTATTTTTGTTTACTGACTGTTCCTCTAATAAGGGGATTGCACACTGAGTTTTCATAAACTCACCCCGTTTATTAACCTTTCAAGTAATTCCCAAGCTTAGATGGATCGGAGCTACGAGGGACTCGGAGAAGGCTGCACACTGCTTATGATTTCTGTTTTAGACTATTTACTCTCAAGTACTTTATTTGAGTTTGGTTTGTAATAAAGCCTTTTATAATTTCTGGATTTTTAAGTTAGGTTTTTGTTTATTGCGTTTATTATCTGCTTTGAGTAGAACTCGATTTTCTTAAAAACATTAACTGTTTTCAAATCAACACGTTTCTACAAACTACGAAATTTTATAAAACTTTCGCAAACGTACTTGGTTTTCACTTATAACAGTAATTAAGGTTTTAAAAGTAAATTACTTTTCAATGAACCATGTTTTTGAAGTAACGAACGCAAACCGAGACTTAAGCTTTTAAATAATAAGAAGGGTTTTCAATGAAAACTTAGTTTTCGAAAAAAACTTCAATGTGACGCTCCAGATTCGGGCCTAACTTCTAGGCCGAGTTTGGGGTGTTACAGTTTAACTGTGTGTTATGTTTAATTTAGGTGGCGGCGCTCAGGATTATTTAGTACTCTACGTGATAAGGTGTGTAACTGTATACTGCTTTGATTGTCAATCGGCTAAAAGTCGAAGGATGGGCTTTTGGCCACATGGGCGTGCCAATACGTGTGATCGATTGAGCCCACGGAGTATAGGCCTACATCGTAAAATGATCACCATGATTGATTTTGGAAGTGTCGGGCCGGAATGGGCCAAGTGGGCCTAACGGGCCCATGGGCCCACATGGGTGAAAATTTATAAATAGATTGTATTATCAATTCGTTATTGTACGCGCTTGGCTTAAGTGGGCCACATGACTGTGTGGGCCCACATGGGCCGGCTTAATGGGCCTCAGTCTATAGACGAGTTTCTATACTGATATGACCGCATGTGTTGCTAGGCGACCGTGGGCCAACTGATGAGCCTTCACATACTTAGGCCCACATTGAAAAATGACTGAAATGCCCTTAAGGGTGAAATGAATGAAATACCCCTCATGGGTAAAATATCCGTTTTGACCCTATATAATGTTTGAATGATTATGCATGCTCTGTTATATATATTTATATGTATGGATATTCTGTAATATGACATAACATGACACTGAGTATGTTGCATTGCATGGGGGTTGGGCACATGTTTATGGAGGAAGTGTACTGTTTTGGCAGCCCTGCTGCAATTTTATCGATAGTGTCTCATCGGTACTACACTGTGTTGGCTTCTAGCCTAATATTCTAGCAGCACTGCTGCATTTTATCGATAGTGCCGCATCAGTACTACACTGCGGAGTGTAGGGTTGGGTGGGTTGATTATATCCCCACATGGAGTGAAGGGTTGGACCGAGATGGAGTGTAGAGGATGGTTGGGTAGGATTCTGATTGCATGCTATACTGTTACTGTAATGAGCTTAGGCCCACTGATTGTGATATGCTACTGTAATGGGCTCTAGCCCGGACTAATTCTATATATTGTTATTGCTGGGGTTATACACTGAGTATTCGTATACTCACCCTTTTATTTTACTGTACAGGTAATTTTGAGGCATAGGCGATTCGGTGCTACATGGGACTTGGAGGCGGCTACACTTTGCTTTTACATTGCTTTCAATTTTCATTTACTTTAATTATGGTTTTATTTTGGGTTTGTAATAAGGCCGCTATTTAATTTTCCCTAGATATTGGGTTTATCTACTTGTTAAAAATTTGTTAGCTTTAGGGTGCGTTTTACAAAATGATATCTGTTTTCCAAAAACCACGCTTTCACAACAAATGAGAAATCAAACATAACTTTCGCAATCATTATGTTTTGTTTTAGTAAACTACTTTCATAATTTGAGTAATCAAGGATAAACGGAATGATGTTTTCTTGAAACCTTAAAGAACAATGGGTTTTTACAACAAATTAGTTATAGTGAAACACAATTTTAAAACACTTCAATGTGACACTACCAAATACGGCCTTAATGTTCGGGCTGAGTTTGGGGTGTTACAATCCATATTTCAATTCTAAGTTTATAAAAACATATATAACATACACTTCCATGTACAATCTCACATTGGCTGAATGAAAATGGCCTTACATATGCATATTCAACTTAACACTATAAAGGAATTTCAACTTTATCTTCTTAATCTCAACTACTAAAATTTACGAAATATACCTTACCATATTCAATACTACCTTGGCCGACTGTTAACATGATTTAAGAAAATAATGGCCATTCAACCTTTGAACCAAAATGTCAATACATTTGCATCAGGAATACACCTATTTACAGGCTTGGACTCGAACTCATAACACGACCTCATTTATATGTATAAATTTACATGGTCAAATATAACTTCTCACATAATGTACTTATAATTCTAAATTCAATGTACCTATATTCACATTTAAATACTAATAGCCAAATGCATATCAACCCTTGATACAAACAAAATTTTCATACTTTATTCTATCAACCATTTACCATTAGGCCAAATGTAGTCTCTCACACATATACATGTATCATTTCATTTGTTTCATTCGAAACTTATATCATATGTTGAATATCCAACTTACGTTATTTCATAAAAATTCAATTACCATGTACCTGATCATTTTAACTTGATACATAATCATTAATCGGTATTCTGAAAAGATCAACAGACTCACACACTCAGTGCCAAAGTCCTGTAATGTATCGCACACTTAGTGCCAAAGCCTTGTAACGTATCACACATTCAGTGCCGTCACATTAACATCTCGCACACTTAGTGTTATATTTCGCACGATCATTTATGCACAACAATTTTACTTATTACAGTTCAGCATATATAAAACTCTCATTCAATTATAATTAACAACACGTATTTGCTTATAAACTTACCTCGAATGATGAAAAACAGAACGGGACGACTAGTCGACAACTTTCATTTTTTCCCCGATCTAAATCTGATTTCTTTGATTCATGATCTAAACATATTCAAATTAAGCTCATTCAAACATATTTTCTTTCAATTTAGTCCAAAATACATAAATGGGCAAATTACCATTTTACCCCTGACATTTACACTTTTTACAATTTAGTCCCTATTGCACAAAACACAAAAATATGCAAAATTTCAAAATACCCATGTTTGGCCGAATATTCCTAGTACTCAAACAAGTCCTTATATTTCATCAATTTCACATTTTAGTCCCTCAAATTTTTATTTTTTGCAATTAAGTCCTAATTACTCAAAATCATCAAAAATTCCAGTACAAAACATGTTAATCTATCATATATCTTTTATTTCCTACCTTCAAACAACAAAAATCACAAGCTTCCAATAATGGCATAATTCAAAGTATTTACTAAAATCAAAAATTCAAGCATGGGTTTTATAGTACCTAATTTACTTATGCCTTTGTCATAAAATTATAAAACCATTAACAATAAGGGCACTACCGTCCATAACATTTGCACATGGTTCCCTAATTTATGCTTTATTTTATATACATATTATTATAATTTTACTATTATAACTTATATTTATATTTCATTAGAAAACATATTTAACACACACCTAAAACCGTGCACTAACATGCAAAATGGGCCATTTACAACATAAGCGCTTCCATTTAGAAAGCCACTAACAATTCGACCCTTATACTTTAAACTATCAAATTTTAAATTTACGCAATTAAGCCCTTTAACTTAATCGGGCACTCAAACGACAAAATTAAATTATGAAAATTTCATAGATATAAATTCACACATAATAAACACAGAAAATAATTGTAAAATATTTTTCTAACTCGGATTCGTGGTCCCAAAAACTACTATTCTGATTAGGGTCTTAATCGAGCTGTTACACCAATGCTTAGAATTGCCAAGTAAGTCCGCACCGATTTGTTTGCTCCATCATGCTGTTGACTAGAAAGGTGAGTCCAAGTAAGATTGTGTAATAAAGAAAAGAAAATTGGGGGCACTCCACTGTAGTAACGGGCTAAGTAGCTAAGGAGGTAGTTGTTTTCTCCAACCATCTTTTTAGTCAAAAGCCGTAGCTTCAAGAGTGATTTTTATTTAAATTGTGACATGATTGAGTACTAGGTAATTTGATGTATGCCTCATTGCAATTATCAAATCAAAGAATTTTGTGACATGCTAAATCCCCTAATATTATAAAAGAAAAAAGAAAAAAAATACAAATAACTATTTTGAGTAGGCTTAGAGCAAGGGTCACAAAGTAACTTGAGTTTAAGTAATAAATGAACTGAGTAAATTAGGAGATGTTTGCTATGGCTGGAAAGCACACATGAGTACCTAGGAAATTTTTTTTAGGGAGCAATTTTCTACACTACCTTTGTTGGGCAAACTTTTGAAACTCGAACAAATTTTAAAGATAGAATATTGCTGAGAATTGAAGTATATATTTTTCTTTGAATGCAATAGAAGTACAAGGTGGTTATATGCAAAGGCAAAATTATTGTATCCATGCATTCGTGCATTCATGCATTCATGTATCTTTTGCTTGAGGGCAAGCAATATCTCAGGTCTAGGGTGTGATAACTCTTGAAAAGAGCTATATTTCATACTTTTAGACCTAGCTACTTGCCTGTACTTAGGAGAATTTAGTTGTATTTTAGGACATTCTATTTCTTTTATTCGCATTTTATTTGGAGCTTGGACTGTGTTTACATGTTAGTTGCTTTTTTTGCTTGTGGAAGGGTTGTGTCTGGTAGTCAATTAGCAGGTATAGGGTACGAGAAAAAGGAGTAAATGAGTGAAGTTTTACTGTGGAAAAAGGTTGGACAAGTTGTCAATACGGATGTCATGACAATTCTGGGAGGAAGAACAAGTCAACACTCAACACATAGCATTTTGAGCCAAACTGAACGTACACCCAAAAAACCAACCTAAAAAAAGGGAAGAAAATCATGGGCTGTAACATCCCGAATTTGGGCCTAGTCAGAATAGTGGTTTTGAGACCATAAATCCAAAGTAGAAATATTTGTTTTATAATTTTTTTTTAGGTCTATGAAATGTTTGCATGATTGTGTGAAAGTTTCATGAAAAAATTTTGTGAATAAGTGTCCAATTTGACTTTTAGAACTAAATTGCAAAAGATGTAAAATATGAAATTCTAGAAGCTTTAAGTATGAAATTGCATTGAAATCTTAATTAGAGGTCCTTAAATAGCAATTTTCCCAATTTCTATATTTTTGGACAAAAATGGCATGCATGGATAAAATTTGAAAGTTTAGTAAAAAGGGCATTTTGGTCATTTGGTTAATAAAAGATTTAAAAAGTGAAAAATCAAGCAAAACTTGCTCATCTTTCTCATGTGGGTGCCGAAATTCTAAGGAAGCCATAGCTAGGGTTTTTTCACTTTCCAAGCTTAATAGTAAGTTCATCCTAGCGCCGTTTTTAATGCTCTATACATTTTTGAAGTCCTTGTAACCCGATTTACCTATTTCTACCATTTATTTGAGCTAGGGTTCATGTTTAAAAATTTAGCATGTGTGACATGCATGTGTTTTGATGTTTCATGATAGATTTTGAAAGTTTGATGTGTGATAAACATCTTTTATTAAGTGATTTTTTATGAAAACACCTAAAAAGGACATTTTTGTAAAAAATATAAAATAGGTTGTAAAAATCTGATTTGAAAGAAAATGTGGGCTATTATAAGCATAAAATAGGTTCGGCTAAGCTTGGGTAACGAAGAAAATGAGTACATTTCGTTTTACAAGCCTAAGGACTAATTTGTACATATGCGAAAGTTTAGGGGAAAATTATAATTTTGCCAAAGTATATTTTTGGATGGGTTTGAACAATGTGATAATTAAATGAGTGAAATTTGCTATTATAGATTAAGAAAAATAGAGTCCAGACCTAAATCGAGAAAAGAACAAGGTTGTGGACTAAATCGAATAATTAGCCATATTTTGGTACCGAGGTAAGTTTGTGTGTAAATAATACAACATTATATTATTATGTATTTAATGCTTTAATATTGCATGAATTGTAAAATTGTTTTTATGGATTTGATTAATGATGACTCGATGACGATTCGACGAAGATTTGATACATCGAAATCCCGGTTGAACCTTAAGAATAGATAGGATACAAATGTCATGACATTAGAGTTATTGAGATCCTGTATAAGACCATATCTGGGATATGCCTTTGGCATGTGATTTCGTGTAAGACCACACTTGGGACATGGCTTCGAAATGGGACTTCGTATAAGGCCATATCTAGGATATGGCATCAATGTGAGACTTCATGTAAGACCATAACTGGGCTATTGGCATCGATATGAGATTCCATGTAAGACCATGTCTAGGATACGGCTTTCGTAAGGTACTATATGTACAAGATTCCTAAGTATCATTTAGTATTCCAAGCAGTTCAACGAGTAAATCAAAGATAATATGAAAGAAATGGCAAGGTGTGATCATGTTGAAAGGGTACGGGTATGTACACAATGGTCATAAGTATTGAGATTATGAATCAATGAGACCTCGGTAAGAAGTGAATGAATGAATGAATTATTATCATTAGTTTTATCATATATTATGTAAATGGCATGATTTTAAATCTATCTATGATACTTGATGACATTGCGTTAAATTATATTACGTTATGGGTAAAATAATGTATGGTTAATGTTGTTAATTACTTACATGCAAACTTACTAAACATTATGCTTTCTCCCCTTTCTTTTCCATTTTCTTATAGTATCGCCAAGCTAGCTTGAGGATCGAAGGACGTCGGAGACTTGATCACACTATCAATTGGAGCATTTGTTTATAGTTAGTCTCAACATTTTAAGTATGGCATGTATAGGGACATGGTCTTTTTGTTATATGTCATATAGGTTTAGGCAAATGTGTTGGCTTATGATGATAAATGATTCATTTCGTATAAGGCCATGAGATGTGGCTCATATTGATTATTGGGTTGTAAACCTATTCATGTATGCATGCATGTGCCAATGCCATTGTGATATGGCCTATGATTATTGATGGTCGAATGATGGCATGTTGCATGTGATTTACTAAACTTGAGTTTGATGAAGGATGATAGTTTTGTGTGTGTGTATGTTGGTATGAAAATGTGTGCAATCAAGTGAATGAAGTTAATTTGTATGTAAGATGGTGTAATTGGTCTGGACAAAGTATAAAGTCTTATGCTTGTATAAGTAGAGATGAAATGATCATGATCATGTCTTGTTTGTGTGTGTTTAAGTGTTCAATCATGCCTTGTTAAGTGTCATTGAAAGTGTACATGTAAGTGAGCAATTGAGGGCGACCAATGGCTTGGAAATTAGCTTCAAAATGGTCCACATAGGTAGACACACGGGCATGCATCTAGGTCGTATGTGACACACGATTAGCCCCATAGGTGTGTAGTCTGGCCGTGTGTCCCTTGCATATAGTATTTTAGTTTTGAATTGGCCACACGGGCAGAGACACGATCGTGTCTCAGCTATGTGAAGGACACAGTTATAGGACATGAGCGTGTTCCCAGGCCCTGTGAAGTCTGCACCTTAAATGTGAAAATTAAATTCGCCACGCATCCTAGTACACGGGCGTGTGACTTAGCTGTGTGACCTTATTTTGCTGATGATGTCATAAATAGAGAGTTACACGGGCTGAGGACACGGGCGTGTGTGACCACATGGCTGACCCACATGGGCATGTGACTCTCTAAAACAAGAAAACTTTTCTAAGTGTTCCAAGGTTTTCTGTTTAGTCCCTAACCACCCTCAATGTATGTTTTGGGTCTCGTAAGCTCGTATAAGGGACAATACGTGTGTGTAAAAATGATTTTGAATTGAATGAAATTTTATGGCTTGATTTTGTATGATTGGTTATGTCTAAGTTCGGTACTGCCTCGTACCCTGTCCCGGTGTCAGACTCGGGTATGGGGTGTTACATGGGTTGTTGGATTTACCATAGGAAAAAATATTATAGAAACCCAAATCAGAAAACCCTAAAGGGGCAAAAACAAGATAGGAGAGATCCTTAGGCAAAAAAAGAGGGTAGCAGCTGAGCAGAGTCGAGAAGTGAAAGACAGAGGCACTCCTTCTTAGCCACCATAGAACACTATATTTTTGGAGTGTAGGCTGGATAAGCGAAAGCTATCCTTTGGAAGTTCTTCCATTATTTCTGGATTACTTTTTGTGAATTGATTTGTTGAAACGATGTGGAATGATATTTTTGGATTTGAATTCTACGTTCCAACCCATTAATTAAATCTCATAGGGTTGCGATTATTTGATGAAACCTTTCTTTTCTGTAATAGCTCGATTTATACCCTAGTCAGAATAGAGGTTTCGAGACCACAAATCCGAGTCAGAATTTTTTTAAAATTCTTTTTCGTGTTTAGAATATGTGAATTAATATCTGTGAAATTTTCGTGTTTTAATTTTGTCGTTTGAGTGTCTGATTAATTAAAAGGACATAATCGTGTAAAATGAAAAGTTGGTAGTTAAATGTTTGAGTGTCGAATTGTTGTTATCTTCATAATATGAGGTATTTATGATGTAATTAAACTATTAATAAGAGTGATGGACGGTTAAGGACATGGATATAATGTTTTCATAATTAATTCATTAAGGGTAAATATGGAAATGATGTATTAATATGAATTAAATAAAAATAAAACATGAAAATAAACTTTGCATGTTCATCTTTATGGCCAAAAATATCAAAAGAAAAGAAAAAGAAAAAGAAAGCTAGGTTCGACCATGGTTTAGCTTAATTCAAGTTATTTTTTGATCATTTTTATGTTTTTGAGATTGTTGCTTAGTCTATTATCAAGCCCATGTTTCAATTTGAGAAATTGATGAAGATTTCAAAATGTGATATTGATGATTTTGTGAGTTAAATGTTGTTAGTTGATGAATTATGGAAGTTTGATATAAGATTAATATATTTTGTTCTTGGATTTTTGTTGAATTTAGCTAATTTGGGCTAAATTGTGAAAATGAAATAGAGAGGGACTAAAATGTGAAATTTATGAATTATGTGGGCTTTATTAGATTAGATGAAGATTCGGCCTAGCTTGATTAAAATGAAATTATGTGTATTTTGATGGTTTTGTGAAATAGGGACTAAATTGTTAAAATGTGTGGACTAATTTGCAAAATGCCCTAATTATGTGTTTATGGATTGAATTGATTGAGTGTGAGATTGAATAAGTTAATTTTTAATACCTACAGATCAAGAAAAGTGAAATCCGGATTTGGATCGCTAGAAATCGAAAGTCGACGAATAATCAACTCAAATTGACGTATCACACTTGAGGTAAGTTCATAAGTAGTAATTTCTCTATAAAAGTTGTTAAATGCATTATTATTATATATACTTTGAGGATTGAAATCTTAGAGAAGGTTGAAATAGTGAAATTGATGTTATGAAAGTGGATAGTGATGGAAATGAAATATGAGAAAGCTCGGTTGTACTGTAGGACTAGTTGTAGAATGCTAGTGACATGTCATTAGGTTATAAGTTGGCTACGAGCCATGATATTGGCACTTTGAGTGCGAGAAATAACTTGATTTGGCTACGGGCCATGGTATAGGTATTGTATAGGAGTTACCTTGAGTTGGCTACGGGCCATGATATAGGTACTTATCAATCGAAATATTCATATATCCGATTCCTACTTCAAATGGTTCAACGAGTGAGCAAAGATTGGGAATGAATAAAAGAGGTTAATACTAATTGAACATGTACGTACGATATCTATACAAGATTTATTGAAATGAAATAATGAAATGCATTAAGAAAGGCTTATTGAGTTGTATAAACCATGTTATGAGACATGGAAAAAGGATTGTAGTATTATATACTTGGTTTGAAATCATATAAATTGATGATTTACAATTGAATTTGTATATTGAATTACTTACTTGTGAATTACTATGCTCTAAAGCTTACTTGGTGTGTTTAATTCTATTTTATAGATTATCAGAGCTACTAAAGGCTCGGGAATTGTCGAGGATCATCATCGCACTATCTGAACATACTTGGTACCTTTTGTGGTTGTAAATAGCTAAGTATGGCATTTATAGGCTAAGGGTATTTTGAATACATTCTGAGTTGTATATGTGTTATGCCAAGTGATTTGGCTAACTTAGAGGTTGTGAATATGCTTGGATTTGGTTTGTGTTTTATAATGCATATATGGCCTATCTGTAAATGGTCATTTTGGTATGAATCAAGTAGTGATTTTGTTAAGTTTTGGGTATGAAAGGAAATGGTTTATGATGAGTTGTTAAGTATATGTTTGATATGATTGCAACTTGTGATTTGGTATGAATTGGCATGGAAATTGAATATGGAATTGGTTGAGTATATTATGAATAGAGTGAAGTATATTTTTGATTGGAATTTGGCTGAATTGGTTGTTTATTTATGATTATAAATGTGGTATATTTGATGCTTGTAGGATAAGGCAAAATGGGGTGTGAAAAATGGCTTAAACCAAGCCTATTTCATGCCACACAGCTAGAGCACACGGGCATGTGACTCGACCATGTGACCCCTGCACTATAGTATAAACAAGTCAGTGAGTTACATGGCTTAGACACACGGGCGTGTCTGGCAGCCATGTGACCAAGTCAGTATGTATGCCCTGTTTTCACACGGCCTGGCCACATGGGCGTGTCTGGTAACCGTGTGAGGCACACGGTCTACGCACACGGCCGTGGGACCCTATTTCAAAATTTTTATTAAGTTTTCTTATATCTGTTATATGTTATCAAATTGGTCCCTATTGTATAATTAGAGCTTTATATGTCTGATTAAAGCATGATATGTTTATGAATTATTGAAATTATTGGAAATCTATTGTTACTGTTCTAAATTGATTTACAAGTCCGGTAGTGCCCATTACTTACTCCGGTGACGGTTACGGGATAGGGGTGTTACATTTTCTTTGATGATTGAAGTATAGATCTGCTTTAATATACTGTTTCATTCAATGGTTTTACAAAATTACATGTTTGCAAAGTCTAGGCATAGATAGATGTACATCATGTTTATTAAGTTAATCTAATTCTAACAAGGTTAGGTTAATGAGATTGAAATTTGGAGTAGCATTCAAGTGTTCGTGGAAGTATCGGTTCACCAAGAAGAAGCGAAGAAGGAAGAGCGGAGTAAACTACTCAAGCCTTGGAGAAACATTGGATTTGATTCTTGTTCCTTATCCTTTTAATTTTATTGTTGTTGTTATGAGCATGTCCATGAATAATTGTTATGTTGATATGTTTAATTTAATTAATATGGCTTAAATTTAATTAATGCTAGGTTGATTGCATTTTTTCCACTTAATTTATTAAAATTGTGTTTGTGTTGTTATAAGCCTTGGTAAGATGCTTGATTAAGTAAAACCATGACTAAATTATTCTTACATTACAATTGTAAGGTAACTAACAAATTAATTACTTAAACGGATTGGAATTGTAATTAATTGACACGATACTTAATCAGTGCATGTTTATTCATCTAAGATAGCTGAAGGTTAAATTAGCACCAGTATCTAGCGATACATTAGTCTTGCATAAATTGCAATATTACTGTGATTAAACTGCTTCATGATAGGTATACATTGTTACCTCACATACTCTTTTATGTGCTTATGAGATTGAATTAATTGTTTGAATTGGCATAGAGATATGTACAAGAGATTATTTTTTAATTTCATAAGTATGTATGTGCACTAACGCATTTGCTTATTAAAATTTGTTTAATCTGTTAAATTGATATAGAGATATAGTTAAGAGATAAATGGATTTTGGTAAGTGAGTATGTTTAGAAGTTAGCAAATTAACAAGTCACCATGAATTTATTCGTAACAACATGTACATGAGTTTAGTAATTCTAAGTTAAGAAATGTAATTAATCTAGCACAATTATGTCATCTTGATTAAAATCATCTTTTGAAATCATCATTGGAACTTTTATTTTTATCTTATTTTATTTTACTTAGTTAAATTTAGTGGAGTTAATGGTTACTGATTTTTTCTATTTTTAGCAATCTATCCAACCTATAAATACCCCCTTTGCTGCTCATTTAAAAACCTTCATCCTTTCACTTCTCTCTCACTTTCTCTCTTCAATCCCCTTCTGTTGTTCTTCATTTTCTTCCCTATTCCCCTGCCGATTTTCACCTCTTGAAAGAGAGTTTTTCAACCACCATTTAGATTAGCATTCAAGTGTTCGTAGAAGTCTCGGTTCAAAAAGAACAGGACACTTAATCAGTGCATGTTTAATCATCTAAGGTAGCTAAGGGTTAAATTAGCAACGGTATGTAACAATACATTAGCCTTGCATAACCTACATGATTATTGTGATTAAACTATTTCAAGGTAGGAATACAATGTTACCACATGTAATCTTTTATGTGCTTATAAGATTGAATTAATTGTTTGAATTGGTATAGAGATATGTACAATAGCTTATTTTTAATTTCATAAGTATGTAGGTGCATTAACGCATTTGCTTATTGAAATTTGTTTCATCAGTTGAATTGACATAGAGATATAGTCAAGAGATAAATGGATTTTGGTAGGTTAGTGTGTTCAAAAGTTAGCAAATTTTCAAGTTGTCGTGAATTTTTTCATAACAACAGGAACATGAGTTTAGTATGTCTAAGTTAAGAAATGTAATTAATCTTACACAATTATGTCATCTTGATTAAAATCATCTTTTGAAATTGTGTATTGGAACTTTTATTTTTGTTTTATTTTATTTTACTTAGTTAAATTTTAGTGGAGTTAATGGCTGCTGATTTTTTCTATTTTTAGAAGCCTATCCAACTTATAAATACCCCCATTTACTGCTCATTTAAAAACCTCTCATCCTTTCACTTCTCTCTCATTTTCTCTCTTCAATCCCCTTTTATTGTTCTTTATTTTCTTCCCCATTCCCTTGTCGATTTGTCCTCTTGAAAAAGAGTCCTTCAACCACCATTTGGAGCAGCACTTAAGTGTTCATGGAACTCTCGGTTCAACAAGAACAAGCGAAGAAGGAAGATTAGAGCAAACTAGTCAAACCTTGGAGAAACACCAGATTTGATTCTTGTTCCTTATCTTTTTAATTTTATTGTTGTTGTTATGAACATGTTTATGAACAATTGTGATTTTGATATGTTTAATTAAATTAATATGGCTTAAATTTAATTCGTGTTAGGTTGATTGCATTTTGTCCACTTAATTTATTAAAATTGTGTTTGTGTTGTTATATGTAACACCCCTTACCCGTATCCAACGATGGGATAGGATACGAGGTGTTACCTTACAATATTACATCCAACTGTTCGACTCCAACTCATTGAAATGTTCCCCAACTTAAAACTTTTTCAAACATTGTCCTATGGGCCTTCATATGGGCCTACGAGGCCTAAAACACGATTTAGAAACAACCCAAGACCATTTTGGATACTTAGGAAACTTCCAAGAAAATCTATTAAAAACAGGGCACATGCCTGTGTGGAAGGGCAACACGCCCGTGCCCTTCATCTGCGCAAATTTATTTTTTTAACTCCGAACATACAGGGGTTTTCACACAACCTAGTACATGCCCCTGTGCTCAGCCCGTGTCCCTCACACGGCCATGACACGCCCGTGTCGTGGCCTGTGTGTAAAAACCTTGACATTCTATTTCTAACATCAGTAGACACACGGCCGTGGCACACCGCTATGTGCTTAGCCCGTGTCTCTCACACGACCATGACATGCTCGCAGCCCGTGTGTAAAAACCTAGGTATTCTATTTCTAACGTTAGCAATAACACCACCATGGAACACGCCTGTGTGCTTGGCCATGCCTTCCGCACGGTTGAGACACACAGTCGTGTCTCAACCCGTGTGTTTACTGTTGGGCATTTAATTCTCCCATGCAAGGTGAAGGGGACAAATGGCCTAACCACACGCCCATTGTGTAATGTCCCAAAAATTTATGTTTTTAATTTTGTATGTTTTTGTCACAAATAATTGATTACTTGAGTGGTTATGTGTACTGCAAGTGTTTGAGAAGTCATGGGTTCAAGCCTTGACTTGTGCAAAAATTTTGAGTTTTTACTTGAATAAACCCTAACTCTAGTCTCTAGGCTTCTTAAATAATTTTGGTTAAAACATTGCATAAAAAGGCTGTTAGCCCAGGGGATAGTGGCTTGTGGATTGTTCCTTGGGGTTTGAGGCTTGAAACTTAGGGAAGGTAGTAGAGTGCTTTATTTTACTACTTGCGCCATGTTAGCATTGGAGGCTGACTGAAATGCTAAAGTAGTGGAGGTGTAGTAGGATGTGGTTGCCGAATTCTAGAAGAGGATATTGGGATTTGGTGGTTGAGGGAGAAGTGGGTGATAGATTATAGGATATAAATATAGATGTTTGAAATTGGGGAAAGAGTAGTGCCGAATGGGAACACTAGTTACTCAAGAATTTCGGTTGAGAGGGGTTGTTCTCTCTAGTTTCGGTTTTTGTTAACCCTTTTTTCCCTAGTGTGTCAAATTCATTCTTCCGTCTTTTCTCTTGCTCTCTGCTTCCTGACTTGCCGTATGTCTCTCTTCTTTGGGCCAATTTTTGTTTGGGGATCATTCGAGTTTTCTCATTTGTTTTATTCCGAGCTTGCTTGATTCTCCCACTAACGAATTGTTCTTTTTTTCTCTCAGTCGGTTCTTGACAGTCACCTTTTTCTCTTGTCTTTTGGCCGAATATACTTTCTCTTCCCTCTCTCGGTTCTTTTTGGTTGTATTTTTTTTCTCTCCATCTGGCAATTGCAGCCGAATACATCTTACCTTTTCCTTCTCTGTTCTTTTGAAATCATTTCTATTATCACCCTTTTCTTTTTGTACCCAAGACGATTACTACATCTCTTACTTCTTCATTTCCATTTTTGATTTGATGACTATTCTCTAGCAATCGGTTGAATTCTTCATCACATCTTTCCTTTTTTGTCGTTGATTTTGGTAAGTACTCTTAACTTCTTTCAAGTAGTTTCTTTTGCTAACATTGTTCCCCTAATTCTCTGTAACACCCCAAGACCCGTATACGTCGCCAGAGGGTCAAGAGGCATTACCTGACAATCTCACAAGCAACACACCACCACACGTACAACAAATTCAAACGTTTAAGGTTAAGACTATACATATCAATCAAAAACTCAAATCGAAACTATACACGTCCCTAGGTTCATGGAGCAATTTCACATCTAGCTACTAAAAGCCTTTTCTTCTCAACTTATAAAGACAACTACGGAATTATCATTCTTTTTATTAGCACATGTAACTGATATCAAATAATAACCTAATTACTTTTACTAATAGTCGATTATTGCAACTTAGTAATATGACTCATTCGAGCTAAAGCATATTTAATTATTCCACTATTAAACTCATTCAACAAAACATTCATAATTAGTGAATGGGTAAGCCATTTTCGCATGGCTTAAATATATATACACATATTCAAAATAAAAGTTCTTGATTCAACGATCACAAGTACATCCTATACATGCCATTCATAAAAGTTTAACTAGTTAGGTACCGAACAAGGCTTTGATAGTAGAGATGACTTCGAGTGCAAGATTCCCGAGACCGTAGCTAACGAACAAGATCTATAAAATAGAAGGTGAAAGTAACAGAGTAAGCATTTATATGCTTAGTAAGTTTAAGTAGTAAAGTTTAATTAAAATAACTAACGCCAAGCAATTTCAAATACTTAGTTAGTTTACCTGTTTAACTGAATGTAACTAAAACTAAATTTTTCCACCATTACACGATATGCTAAGCAGCCATTAAATACATGCTCACATAAATCAAATGTTCACGTAGAGAAAAGAAGCCATAGACCTTTTTACATCTCTAAACCATTGTTAGAACCAATATTACTCATTGACAAGCTTAATTCAACAGCAAATAGTTCACAATCAGTGTACATCACATACCTAGCTAGCTTATAGTAGTAAATTCACTAATTGAAATTTGCTAAGGCCGAATTTTCAACTCTAGCCCTAAGGCTCTTCGGGATTTTGCCCGATTTTGAACACTAGCCCTAAGGCTCTTCGGGATTTGACCCGGCTCTGTACATTAGCTCTAAGGCTCTTTGGGATTTGACCCGGCTCTGAACATTAGCCCTAAGGCTCTTCGGGATTTGACCCGGCTCTGAACATTAGCCCTAAGGCTCTTCGGGATTTGACCCGGCTCTGTACATTAGCTCTAAGGCTCTTCGGGATTTGACCCGGCTCTGAACATTAGGTACACATATAAATAGAACTCACCACATGAATTTACCACTAAGTTAGTCAAAATTTTCATTCATTCGATCACTTCACACATTGTCCCATAACATGGCACTTTCATTATATATATATATATATTCAATAGGCATATAAATAATAATTATATTGATTTGTTTTCTAAAGGCTTCATAGATAAAAAGGACCTTCGGCTATGTCACACATATATTCCTTAATACGCATGCCTTTTGTCACTTGGCTAAATGAATCATCTTCAATAGTAGCCAAACGCATACACCAAGTTAAATTAACTCACATGATATGATTTTAATACTTAAACTTACTTCGAACTTTTCTGTATAATTACGGGTCGGCTATTCCGTCACCTTAGCTTTCCCCTTATCCGGTGTTGTCCCTCTAAGCTCTTGAGCTTGAATTAACAAATTAGATGTATTAACTTTCACATACCTTACTTAAACCAAAGCATGAAATATAAATACCCTCTCTATATGGCACACATATACATTCGGCCTAATTTCAACAAATGTATACCTTCATTTAAAAATTACATACACACCACCATATTTCTTTTATGAATACATTTGGCCAAATACTAATAGGTTCCATTCACTTCTAGCTTACGGTTTAGATTAATAAGGCATAATAAAATCCTTTGAATTACTCATCAATCATGACACTAAAGGTATTTAAGGACGAATATGTTATATACAAAATGATGAAATCACGAGTCATCGCCCATTTCTATTTATAAATATAACAATCGTACATTTGATCAAATCCCTATTCGGCTAGGCTCAAACACTTGAGACAAATCTAAAAAAAAAATTCATGACAACTCATGTTATGCGCACCCTCATATAAACTTAAACATCCCCATAACACATTTGATACTAGGACTTAGTACCTCTAAAAATTTACTAATTCATGATCACATTCAGTACATGGTAGATTTATATCTACCTTAAATCTTACAACTAATTTATACAACACCTAAAAGTTCAAAGCCGCATATTAATTAAACTCTTTCTTAGTTCTAGATTTGGCAAACATATAAATACAATTACCAAAACTATATAACTCAATTCATATAACATCAAGCTAATTTCCAAATCATCTAAGACATGTTCGGTTAATATAGCATAAAATTTGCATCTATGACCAAATCATTCACATATACAACCATTTCTCATCTAAAATCATCAAAACTTCAATCCTCCTTTTTCCACAATCCATGACTAGACCGAATGCTCTAAAACACTTCCCCTCATCAACTTAACAAAATGGCCGAATATACACATCACCATGAAATTTCAAACTTTAAAACATGGGTAAGGTAGACTATGTAACAACCATCTAAATTTCATTCATAATTCGAAATTTCCATTCAAACATACCTCAATTCATAGGGAAGCCATGACCGAAAATTTTTGAGTTTTTCCCTCACTTCTTCTCCTTTAGCTCACGGCAAGAACAACCAAAACATCCCCCAATAATTTCTTTCTTTTGTTTTAAATTTCCTTATTTTAAAAATCACTAAAAGTCTAGTCATTATTTCACATCACTAAAATTTAACATCAATAAAAAAAATAAACAACCAATAGCTTCAAATGCATGGCCGGCCACTTACCACTAAAAAGGGAAAATTTGCATGCAAGCCTAATTTTTTTAAGTCTTAAATTCTTTAGTCACTTTAATTTATCTAGCAAAGTTTCAATTTTTCACACACAAGTCCTTGCTCCTAATTCCACATTCAAAAAGAGACAAATTCAAACATTCAAAATTTCACACAAAAATAAAATAATTTATCCCACAACTTAAACACTGAATACTCTACTCAAACATTTTTGTGATTCGGTTTAGCAGTTTCGAAACCACTTCCCGACTTGGGTCGAAATAGGGCTATCACAACTCTCTCCCCCTTAAAAGGATTTTCGTCCCCGAAAATCTTACCCGAAAATAGATTTGGATATCGTTCTTTCATAGCATTCTCGGGCTCCCAAGTTGCTTCTTCGATCCCATGCTTGAGCCACAGTACTTTTACTAATGGAACCTTCTTGTTTCACAATTCTTTCATTTCGCGGGCTAAAATACGAATCGGTTCTTCTTCATAGCTCAAATCAGACTGAATTTCAATTTCTGACGGACAAATCACATGCGAAGGGTCGGATCTATAGCGACGGAGCATCGATACATGGAAGACGTCGTGGATCTTTTCAAGTTCAGGGGGCAGAGTCAGTCGATAAGCAACCGGCCCAATACGTTCAGAAACTTCATATGGTCCAATGAATCTTGGAGTCAACTTGCCTTTTCGACCAAAGCGGAATATCTTTTTCCACGGCGAAACTTTCAGAAACACCTTATCACCAACTTGGTACTCGATGTCTTTTCGCTTTAAATCCGCGTACGATTTCTGACGATCGGATGCTATTCTCAAACTGTCACGAATTATCCTTACTTTCTGCTCCGCTTCTCTAACTAAATCAACTCCGAGAATCTTATTCTCACTAAGCTCGGTCCAGAACAGAGGAGTACGGCATTTACGACCGTAAAGAGCTTCGTAAGGTGCCATCTGAATACTTGTCTGAAAGCTGTTATTATACGCGAATTCAACCAATGACAAGTATTTTTCCCACGAACCACTAAACTCAAGGATGCAACACCTCAACATATCCTCGAGTACCTGAATTACTCGTTCAGATTGACCGTCAGTCTGGGAATGAAAAGCTGTGCTAAAGTAGAGTTTAGTACCCAATGCTTCGTGCAGCTTCTTCCAAAATCTCGAAGTAAATCGGGGGTCTCGATCAGAAACAATAGAAGTCGGAACCCCATGCAATCGTACAATCTGAGAAACGTATAATTCCGCTAATTTATCAAGCGAAAAGTCAGTGCGAACCGGGATGAAATGGGCTGATTTCGTTAATCGATCAACAACAACCCAAATGGAGTCCTTTTTGCTCGGCGTCAACGGTAAACCCGACACAAAGTCCATTGTAACGCGATCCCATTTCCACTCGGGTATCAAAATCGGCTGAAGTAATCCCGACGGTACCTGATGTTCCGCTTTTACTTGCTGACATACTAAGCATTTAGATACAAAATCAGAGATGTCTCGTTTCATGCCATGCCACCAATACTGTCGCTTCAAATTATTATACATTTTCGTACTGCCCGGATGGACCGACATTCGGCTACAATGGGCTTCATTCAAAATCATCGAAACTAGCTTAGACTTTTTCGGAACACACAATCGATCTTTAAATCTCAAGCAATCATTTTCGTCGACCCGAAACTCTGAATCCACATTCGACTCACACTGAACTTGTTTGGCAACTAAGTCCTCATCGACTTTCTGCGCCTCACAAATCTGCTGAAGTAGCACAGGTTTTGCTACCAATTCGGCAATCAACACATCATCTACTGACATGGTTAGCCTCGCGTTCATAGCTCGCAGGGAAAATAAAGATTTTCGACTAAGGGCATCCGCAACGACATTAGCTTTTCCCGGATGATAATCAATAACAAGCTCATAATCTTTTAGCAATTCTAGCCACCGCCTTTGTCTCAAATTCAAATCTTTTTGAGACATCAAATACTTGAGACTTTTGTGATCGGAGAAGATGTGACATTTTTCACCGAACAGATAGTGACGCCAAATCTTCAAAGCGAAAACAATAGCGGCTAATTCAAGATCATGAATCGGATAATTTCGCTCGTGAGGCTTTAACTGTCTCGAAGCATAAGCAATAACCCGGCCTTCTTGCATCAAAATGCAGCCTAAACCGTTTAGAGATGCATCACTATAAACTACAAACTCTTTACCGGTTTCTGGCTGAACCAACACTGGAGCTTCCGTCAAAAAGGTTTTCAGTTGGTCGAAGCTTTTCTGACACTTATCCGACCACTCAAACTTGATATCTTTTTGCAGCAGTCTTGTCAATGGAGTCGCAATCATCGAAAAACCCTTGACGAATCGTCGGTAATAACCAGCGAGTCCTAAAAAGGTTCGAACTTCGGTAATGTTTTTAGGGGGTTTCCAGTCGAGGATAGCTGAAATTTTGTTCGGATCAACTCTAATACCTGAAACAGATACAATATGGCCCAAGAAGCCGACTTCATGCAACCAAAATTCGCACTTACTGAACTTCGCATACAATTGGTTATCCCGCAAAGTCTGAAGTACCAGCCTCAAATGTTCGGTATGTTCTGACTCATCACGAGAATAGATCAAAATATTGTCGATGAACACTACTACGAAGCGGTCCAAAAACGGCCTAAATACCCGATTCATCAAATCCATGAATACTGCGGGGGCATTGGTGAGTCCAAACGGCATTACTAAGAACTCATAGTGACCGTATCTCGTTCTGAATGCCGTCTTTGGTACGTCAGAATCTCTAACTCTCAACTGATAATAGCCGGATCGCAGATCAATCTTCGAAAATACCGAGGCTCCTCTTAACTGATCGAACAAGTCATCAATTCGGGGTAACAGATACTTATTCTTCATCGTGGCTTTCTTCAGTTGTCGATAGTCGATGCACAATCTCATAGTCCCGTCTTTCTTTTTTACGAACAAAACCGGTGCACCCCAAGGCGAAAAACTAGGTCGCGCAAAGCCTCTATCCGTCAACTCTTGCAGCTGAGATTTTAATTCCTTTAGTTCGGTAGGTGCCATGCGATACGGGGCAATCGAAATCGGCGTCGTACCTGGAATCAACTCCATACCGAACTCGACCTCTCTTACCGGCGGCAATCCCGGTAATTCTTCGGGAAAGACATCTGAAAACTCGCAGACTACGGGCACCGTCCCAAGTTCTCAGTCGGAAACCTTGTTATCTAGTACATAGGCCAAATACGCTTCATAACCCTTCCTCACGTATTTCTGAGCTGACATGGTTGAAATTATTGCAGGTCGCCCACTTAGATCAATAAACTCAATTCGTATTATTTCATTACTCGAGCATCGCAAATCGATAGATTTTCGCTTGCAATTCACTATCGCGTCATGAACGGTCAACCAGTCCATTCTAAGGATAATGTCAAATTCGTCGAATGGTAGAAGCATCAAGTCAGCCGGAAAACAAAAATCTCGAACCATTAACGGACATTCCTTGCATACTTTATCAACCAGAACACATCGCCCCAAAGGGTTCGACACTCGAATTACAAATTCAGTAGACTCAACAGGAAGAGTCTTACTGGAGACTAAAGTTTCACATACATACGAATGGGTGAACCAGGATCAATCAGAGCAATAACATCAGTGTTAAAAAGTGTGAAAGTACCAGTAATAACATCTGGAGAAGAAGCTTCCTCACGGGCACGGATAGCGTACGCTCTGGCAGGTACACGAGCCTCGGATCTAATCGCAGTGTCTCTAGTCCCTCTCTGACTGCCGCTAATATTTCCACCCCGTCGTGGTGGTCTACCTCGTAAAGCTGCGCCACTAGGTTTCTGAGTCGGATCAGGAGTGCGTTCATCATTTCTCGGACAATCTTTAATAAAATGGTCGGCAGAACCACATCTGAAACAAGAGCGGTCCCGATGCCTACAACTCCCCGGGTGCCATTTACCACAATAGTTGCAATCCAGTCTATCCCGACGTTCATTTCTGACACTGGCAATAGAAGTGGTCCGCGAACTAGCGGGAGGTCGAGAACGTTCATATCTAGGAAAACTCGATGTATTTTTAGATCGGCCCATGTCATCTCTAGTCTTCTTGGTCGATTGCTGAACAGATTTCCCCGCGGACCTCTTACGGAACTCTCTATCTCCACCTTCGGCTTTTCTTTTCTCATTACTGAGTTCTTCAGCTTTACAAGCCCGCTCGACTAGTACGACAAAATCCTTAATTTCCAGAATCCCCACCAGCAATCTGATATCTTCATTTAATCCATCCTCAAAACGCTTACACATGATGGCTTCAGAGGATACACATTCTCGAGCATAGCGGCTGAGGCGTACAAACCCTCTTTCGTACTCGGCCACTGACATCTGCCCTTGTTTGAGTTCTAGAAATTCCTTCCGTTTTTGATCGATGAATCTCTGACTGATGTATTTCTTACGGAACTCGGTTTGGAAGAATTCCCAGTTGACCCGTTCCTTCGGAACAACAGAAACCAGAGTATTCCACCAGTAGCAAGCAGCGTCGCGTAATAGAGACACCGCACATTTAAGACACTCCTCGGGTGTGCAGGATAGTTCGTCGAACACTCAGATGGTATTGTCGAGCCAAAACTCGGCCCGCTCGGCATCGTCACTAGGGGTAGCCCGGAACTCCTCGGCCCCATATTTTTTAATTTTATCAACAGGGGGCCTACTCGATCTCACTGGATCGGTCACAGGAGGAGTCGTAAAAGTAGGAAACGGAGTATTCGGGGGCGGAGGTTGCGGAACAGCCGGATTTGATCTAGCGAATTGAGCGAACCAGTCACTCATCATTGCATAAAACGCTGGTCTAATATCATCATCTTGATGACCAATATTTGGCTGAGAGTCGGGTGGCACTGTCCCTTGCACAGGAGTAGGAGCTACACTCTCAACATCGTCCGCTACGGTTCGATCAGGTTCGGGATCCATTCTATATCAAAAATCACATTTCAGATATCAGAAGTCATCTCACTATCAAAATGACACTAAATGGCATGTATAGCTAGACTCATACTAACTACGGTAGTCCGAGAATCGACTAAACCTGGCTCTGATACCAATAAAATGTAACACCTTAAGACCCGTATACGTCGCCGGAGGGTCAAGAGGCATTACCTGACAATCTCACAAGCAACACACCACCACACGTACAACAAATTCAAACGTTTAAGGTTAAGACTATACATATCAATCAAAAACTCAAATCGAAACTATACACGTCCCTAGGTTCATGGAGCAATTTCACATCTAGCTACTAAAAGCCTTTTCTTCTCAACTTATAAAGACAACTACGAAATTATCATTCTTTTTATTAGCACATGTAACTGATATCAAATAATAACCTAATTACTTTTACTAATAGTCGATTATTGCAACTTAGTAATATGACTCATTCGAGCTAAAGCATATTTAATTATTCCACTATTAAACTCATTCAACAAAACATTCATAATTAGTGAATGGGTAAGCCATTTTCGCATGGCTTAAATATATATACACATATTCAAAATAAAAGTTCTTGATTCAACAATCACAAGTACATCCTATACATGCCATTCATAAAAGTTTAACTAGTTAGGTACCGAACAAGGCTTTGATAGTAGAGATGACTTCGAGTGCAAGATTCCCGAGACCGTAGCTAACGAACAAGATCTATAAAACAGAAGGTGAAAGTAACAGAGTAAGCATTTATATGCTTAGTAAGTTTAAGTAGTAAAGTTTAATTAAAATAACTAACGCCAAGCAATTTCAAATACTTAGTTAGTTTACCCGTTTAATTGAATGTAACTAAAACTAAATTTTTCCACCATTACACGATATGCTAAGCAGCCATTAAATACATGCTCACATAAATCAAATGTTCACGTAGAGAAAAGAAGCCATAGACCTTTGTACAGCTCTAAACCATTGTTAGAACCAATATTACTCATTAACAAGCTTAATTCAACAGAAAATAGTTCACAATCAGTGTACAGCACATACCTAGCTAGCTTATAGTAGTAAACTCACTAATTGAAATTTGCTAAGGCCGAATTTTCAACTCTAGCCCTAAGGCTCTTCGGGATTTTGCCCGGTTTTGAACACTAGCCCTAAGGCTCTTCGGGATTTGACCCGGCTCTGTACATTAGCTCTAAGGCTCTTCGGGATTTGACCCGGCTCTAAACATTAGCCCTAAGGCTCTTCGGGATTTGACCCGGCTCTGAACATTAGCCCTAAGGCTCTTCGGGATTTGACCCGGCTCTGTACATTAGCTCTAAGGCTCTTCGGGATTTGACCCGGCTCTGAACATTAGGTACACATATAAATAGAACTCACCAAATGAATTTACCACTAAGTTAGTCAAAATTTTCATTCATTCGATCACTTCACACATTGTCCCATAACATGGCACTTTCATTATATATATATATATTCAATAGGCATATAAATAATAATTATATTGATTTATTTTCTAAAGGCTTCATAGATAAAAAGGACCTTCGGCTATATCACACATATATTCCTTAATACGCATGCCTTTTGTCACTTGGCTAAATGAATCATCTTCAATAGTAGCCAAACGCATACACCAAGTTAAATTAACTCACATGATATGATTTTAATACTTAAACTTACCTCGAACTTTTCTGTATAATTACGGGTCGGCTATTCCGTCACCTTAGCTTTCCCCTTATCCGGTGTTGTCCCTCTAAGCTCTTGAGCTTGAATTAACAAATTAGATGTATTAACTTTCACATACCTTACTTAAACCAAAGCATGAAATATAAATACCCTCTCTATATGGCATACATATACATTCGGCCTAATTTCAACAAATGTATACCTTCATTTAAAAATTACATACACACCACCATATTTCTTTTATGAATACATTCGACCAAATACTAATAGGTTCCATTCACTTCTAGCTTACGGTTTAGATTAATAAGGCATAATAAAATCCTTTGAATTACTCATCAATCATGACACTAAAGGTATTTAAGGACGAATATGTTATATACAAAATGATGAAATCACGAGTCATCGCCCATTTCTATTTATAAATATAACAATCGTACATTTGATCAAATCCCTATTCGGCTAGGCTCAAACACTTGAGACAAATCTAAAAAAAAAATTCATGACAACTCATGTTATGCGCACCCTCATATAAACTTAAACATCCCCATAACACATTTGATACTAGGACTTAGTACCTCTAAAAATTTACTAATTCATGATCACATTCGGTACATGGTAGATTTATATCTACCTTAAATCTTACAACTAATTTATACAACACCTAAAAGTTCAAAGCCGCATATTCATTAAACTCTTTCTTAGTTCTAGATTTGGCAAACATATAAATACAATTACCAAAACTATATAACTCAATTCATATAACATCAAGCTCATTTCCAAATCATCTAAGACATGTTCGGTTAATATAGCATAAAATTTGCATCTATGACCAAATCATTCACATATACAACCATTTCTCATCTAAAATCATCAAAACTTCAATCCTCCTTTTTCCACAATCCATGACTAGACCGAATGCTCTAAAACACCTCCCCTCATCAACTTAACAAAATGGCCGAATATACACATCACCATGAAATTTCAAACTTTAAAACATGGGTAAGGTAGACTATGTAACAACCATCTAAATTTCATGCATAATTCGAAATTTCCATTCAAGCATACCTCAATTCATAGGGAAGCCATGACCGAAAATTTTTGAGTTTTTCCCTCACTTCTTCTCCTTAGCTCACGGCAAGAACAACCAAAACATCCCCCAATAATTTCTTTCTTTTGTTTTAAATTTCCTTATTTTAAAAATCACTAAAAGTCTAGTCATTATTTCATATCACTAAAATTTAACATCAATAAAAAAAATAAACAACCAATAGCTTCAAATGCATGGCCGGCCACTTACCACTAAAAAGGGAAAATTTGCATGCAAGCCTAATTTTTTTAAGTCTTAAATTCTTTAGTCACTTTAATTTATCTAGCAAAGTTTCAATTTTTCACACACAAGTCCTTGCTCCTAATTCCACATTCAAAAAGAGACAAATTCAAACATTCAAAATTTCACACAAAAATAAAATAATTTATCCCACAACTTAAACACTGAATACTCTACTCAAACATTTTTGTGATTCGGTTTAGCAGTTTCGAAACCACTTCCCGACTTGGGTCGAAATAGGGCTGTCATATTCTCTTTTTCGGTTTTCTTGTCTCTTTTCACTTTTGGGGGTATCTGAATCTTCCATCTCAGGGGTGAGTGTTCTGTTTCGTGCCTTGGTTTTAGGGCATACTTGTGTAGGCTGATTACTTGTTTCTTTTCACTTTTGGTCAACATTTCGGTAAATGTTATACAGTTGGGGCAAACTTTTGGTTGATCAATAAATGGATTCGGTTGTTAAGCCTCAGTTGTGTTGCAGTATACCTCAAGAGGGGGTTTGTAGACAATCGTTTGTAAAAGATTAAGTGTGAGATCTTCAGTCGATCGACCAAGGTAGGTGATTAGAACCTCTTTGATAAGTGTGATGGAAAAGGGATTGTTAAAATCCTATTGTTAAGAGACTAATGGTGTATTGTGTTGAATCTAGGGTTGAAGCGCTTGTGGTCTAACTGCACGGTTTCGCAAATTAGGTGTGTAGTCACACTGTCTTAATCGTAAATCGACAAAAGTCAGAAAATAGGACTTTTAACGCTACACGAGCGTGTGCTCGCTCATGTAGTAATCTGATCGCATAAAAAATAAGCATTTGACTATTGAGGCCACAATAAGCAATTTCATGGGCTTAGGCCGTTTTGGGCCTTATTGGCCGAATTGGGCCATGTGGGCCCAACGAACTTGTGGACCCCACGAGGGTAAACCACACGGATGTGTGAAAGTTATTGGACCTGAGTATATAGTTCACACGGCCAAGGTCATTTCTGGGCTTCGTGGGCCACACGGGCGTGTGGGTCCAGTTAGGCCGCACAATGGGCTTTAGGCCCATTTACACTATTTGACTATTAAGGGTTGCACAGGTTGCTCGAGACGACTGTGGACCTACTACTGGGTCGGTAAGTATACCTAGACCCCAAACTGATTAAATGAATGATATACCCTTAAGAGACAAAATGACTACTTTGCCCTTATTTTAAAGAAGACTGTATTTGAGCTTGCCACGTTATATTTATGTTGCATCCATGTATGATATTATGATATGATGCATGACATGTTGCATAGGGATGGTAGTCTTGGTGTGTAGGGCTAGGTGGGTCGATTTTATCCCCACATGGTGTAATGCATTGGACGGAGCTGGCGTGTAGGGTTGGTGGGCATGTTATATGTTATCTGTTTCTGATATTCTATTATTGTTACTGTAATGGGCTAAGGCCCCCACTGATATTGATACTGATATTGTAGTAGGCTCAGGCCCAAACTGCATTCATCTATTGTATGACTAATTATTGCTCGTTGGGGGATAACACACTGAGTTTTCCTAAACTCACCCTTCTGTTTATCTATATAGGTAATCCCTAGTCTTAGACGGATTGGTACTGCGAGGGATTCAGAGTGGCCACATGACTGCTTTTGCCTTTACATTTAACTTTTACTTACCGTTATCTTATGATTTGGGTATTATTATGTAATGAGGCCTCTTTAAAATTTTAAATTTAAATTTGAGATTTTTCCTTGCTTTGTTATAAACTACTAGTATTAGGACTTGAGTTTTAAAAAGGAAATAACATTTTTACAAAACAAACGTAAGTACGCAAATGTTTTAAAAAGCTTCCGCTATAAACGGGATTTTGGAATTAATAACATTTTAAAGAACGTACCTTTAATAATGACGCAAGAATTAAAATCATCATTTAGATCACACAAAGAGGCTAAATAACAATTTAACTTTTCAAACGATAATATGTTTTACGAAAGACACTTCAATGTGACATTGCCAGATTCGGCCATAACGTCTTGGCTGGGTTTGGGGGTGTTACATTTAGTGGTATTAAAGCCAGGTTACAAAACTCGACTGTGGAATGGGTTTTTAATTTTTGGAATTTCTGGAAGTTGTTTTTGAATGGCTTGAAATGTTTGAAAAGTTTTATTAATTGTGTGACACATCGAGTCTCCCGCGCTGAATTTGTAAGTTTTCTTAATACTGTTATCTATTTAAAACTGAAATGCAATAGATAGCAAGTACTGAGATTACTTTAGGTATTGGACTATACTGAAAAACTTTAGTTAGAGTAAACTGAAAACTGTAGGAAACTAAAAATTGTAGTAGGACTTTGATTTGTGAAAAACAAACTCTAAACTACTGCTTCTCATAAAACATCTGCTAATAATTACTGGAACTGTAAACTGATCTGCATAAAATTGTTAAAACAGATAAAGCGTAAATCAATAATGAGCACTAGAGGTACTTGTGGAAGGGGTACAAGAGGCCGTGGCGGAGGTTGTAGAGGTGCTAGGGCTGGGTCTTCGTCATCTGGCCACATGCCTAACGTTGAGGCTAGAGAGGCACCGGCTTCACCTGTAACTGAAATAGGGCAATTTGATCGAGCGGTTGGGGATGATGCACTGTCCCAAGCTATGCTCCGAATTTAGGAATGTAACACCCCTATCCTGTAATCGTTGCTGGAATAGGTAAGGGGCATTACTGGACTTGTAACATTATCAGAATAGTATAATATCAACATAATCCAAAACATTATTAGGCATTCAAAATCAATTCATACTTTAATCAATCATATAAAGCTATAATAATAACATAGGGACTAATTTGAAAACATATAAAAGATAAAAGAAAACTTAAGAAAATTTTTGGAATAGGGCCACACGGCTCCCAGACACACTCATGTGTCCAGGCCATGTGAAAACAGGGCATACATGCTGACTTGTGTACACGGCAACAAGACATGCCCGTGTGTCTAGGCCGTGTGAGAATTATGAAACTACTGACTTGCACCCACGGATACTAGACATGGCCGTGTGTCTAGCCCATGTGGCATTCTGACCAATTCAACTACAATACAGGGGTCACATGGTCAAGTCACATGTCCGTGTGCTCTGACCATGTGTGTAACGCCCTAAATTTTCGGGTTTTTTCTTAGATTTATCATTATCAGTTAAAATGTTTAAATGCTAGTAATTAGGTGTGTGATGCATGTTTGGGGTGTGTTACTGGGCCTATGGAAGGCCCATGAGTTGGTTGGAAGCTCGGCAAAATTTTGAATTTTCGTCTTAGGAGATAGGGGATCAGTGAAAGTAAGGGTTTTAAGGAATTGTGTGCAAAATATAGCACAAATGAACCAGTGGTAGAGTGGCAAGGGAGACGCCACTAGGTTCCTTAAAAGGTGGCGCCTAAATGAGCTTAGAGGTCAAGGGTTCAAGCGCCAGAGGTTGCGAAGGTGTTGTTTATTTTTTAAGCTTGAGCAGGTAAGAGTTTGAAGCCGATTGGAACTCTGCTGGGAGGAGATTTGAATCGGTCAAAGAGTAAATCATGGAGGAGGTTGAGGAGCAAATCAAGGAGTTCGAATTTTGAAAGAGGTGGCCGGCATTAGGGACTCTTTAGGAGGCAAAAATCGGTAAGCAATATTGGGTATAGCAATCGGCTTAGGAGGGGTCCTTGTGCCGAATTTTTGAGGTTTTGTGCATCCTTTCTTTTGCCGAATTTAGGTGGCATATTAGTGTTTCCTTTTTGGCAATCCTTTTCTTTGTTTTGACTAAGCAGCCGCACACCATATCCCAAGAACCCCACTGCCGATTTCTTCGTGGAGACTAAAAGACACTTTTGCTATTCTTCCCCTTTCTCTATTTTCATCTTCTTCTCGTCTTGCTTTCACAAACTGAAACCTACCTTGCTACCTCCTTCCTGGCCGAATCAACTAAAGTTTTCTCCTACTTCCTTTCTTCAAGCCCTAAACCGAATGCTCAGTTGATCAAAACCTCCATGGCTGAATACCTGGTATGACCGAAACCACACCTCCTTTGTTACCTATTGATCAAAATCTTCTTCTTCTTCTTGATTCTCTAGCAAGCCGAACCCTATTCTTCTATCTCTTCTCTTCTAATTGCCACTTTACCCTACCTTATTGGTTGAACGGCAAGTGCACCACATCACTTCTTCAAGAGCCGAATATCTTTAGAGCCACTCTTTCACATTAGAGTTAGATTTATGGTAGATTTAGAATAAACCGGAGATAGTGGAAACGTGGAACAATACTCTTCGAGAGGTGGTATTGGTAAGTGATCTAATCACTGCGTATCTTCGTTTATTGAATATCTTAAAGGAAGACCGAAACCTATAGGGCCTTAGAGGGCATGTCGACATTTTTGTAAGATTCTAATATTATGGTTGTTTCTTTTGCGCATGGAATAGCAAGAGGAGGTTATCAAGCGAGGAGTATTGAAAGATAACGTGAGTGGACATCGAGATTTAGTCTTTGATCAGCGAAAAGGGGTAAGATTTCAATGTTCGGGCATGTTGGCCGATTATGATTTGTGGGAGAAGATCTTATATGTGGTCGAATCTTAGACTAACATTTAGTGATCAATTGTAGGATTTCATTCGTGGGTTCTTCAGCGATTTCGACAGTTAACAGGTGTGTAACGTATCTCCATCATAGACTAGGATGGCTAAAAGCCGAAATAATCGAAGCTGTGCTAAGTGACCGATCAAAAGTGACCGAAAAATCAGCCTTGGAAAGGAATAAGAGTGACCGAATACTCTGTTGTGGTCACATTGGGAATTGGCGATGGCGAAATTGCAGAAGGTGTAATTTCGAGCGTTTTGGTAGGTTGGGCCTCAATGGGCCAAGGTGGGCCCAATGGGCTTCCGAGCCCAAATTTGAAAATGTTCATAAAAGACTTTCTGGTAACTTGAATAATAAAAACTTGGTAAAGTCGGTAAACTAAAACCTAAAATTGGGCTTAACGGACTTATCAACGATATTGGACATAGTAAGGCCCATTAGGGGATCTAAGCTAAAAAGGGCAAAATTAGAAATTTGGCTTAAGTGGACTTCCGTGGTTATTTAGGGACTGTTAATTTATCAGACTTGCATAAAATCTCTGAAAATAAGAAAAAGGACTAAAATACCCTTAAATATGGAAAATTACCAAAATACCCCTAGGTGTAAAAAGACTATTATACCCCTAGGGTCAATTCTGTATGAAATGTATGATGTTATGTATCTGCATGAGTTAATTATTAATATGAGTATATCTGATGCATGAGATGCTATATATTGCATGCTAGTATGATTATCTGTTGCATGGGGTATGGGTTTATGATGGAGGAAGCGTTCTGGCAGCCTCGCTGCAATCTGGTGACTTTGTCACATTATTATCTGGCAGCCTCGCTGCAATCTGGTGGCCTCGCCACAATATCTGTATCTGGTGACCTCGTCACAATATCTGGCAGCCTCGCTGCAAATATATCTGGCAGCCTCGCTGCAAATGTTATCTGGCAGTCTCACTGCAAATCATATCTGGCAGCCTCGCTGCAAATATCTGTGGTGTGTAGCGGTTGGGTGGGTGAGTAGTCTCCCCACATGGTGTAAGGCTGGTACGGGGGTGTTAAGGATGGATCTGGGTTGGGTTTCTGTTTGCATAATGCTTATATCTGATCTGTTTCTGTTATGAGCCTTTTGGGCTTAACCTGATTCCTGTAATGGGCCAAGGCCCAATTAAATCTGTTTCTGAGGCTTGATCTGTTTTGGCCTATGGTTGAGATAATGTTGCACACTGAGTTGTCAAACTCACCCCTTTTAATTAATCTCTACAGGTAACCCTCAACCATAGTGGGCTTGGAGCTGCGAGAGATTCGGAGTGGCCACAGCGACTGCAATAAAACTGGTTTTCATTTATGTTTTAGTATTTTAATTTTATGTTAATTTTTGGGTTTTAATGTGTAATAAGGCTGCTATTAAATTTTCTTTTTGGGTTATAACTTTCTAAAGGATTTGGTTCGTACTTTATCGAAACTGCTAGATATAGGCTGCGCGGGTTTTCAAAACCTTAATAACGTTTTCAAAATAACGTTTATAAAATTTAAACAATCTTGAATAATGACAACTTAAAGTAGTTTTAACAAGAACTTTTCTCACCTTGCTAGTTTTATAAAATATCACCTAAGTCTCAATGCGTATTAAACGGTTACAATAGTAGTTTAGGATCATGTGACACACCAGATCTGGTCATAACGTTCAGACCGGGTTTGGGGTGTTACAATGTGGCACGAACTAGGCTTGATACAAGCCATTTTCACACCCCAAATGCTCATGTACCTACAAGCAATATTTTGTAACAATTCATATACCAATTTGGCAACCAATTCAGCCAAAACAAACGTATTTGTACCAACACATAATCAACCAAATTTTCATACTAAATTGTATCATCAATCATGTACCAAATGAATCATTTCCATACCTATTTCAACTTACCCATTCAATGTCATATAAAATCTATCAACTAATCACATATAACATCACATAAATCATGTATTATTCATCCAAAATATGGTTATTTACCACAAGCATTGGCCAACTTACCAACCATCAAACATTCAACTCTACCAAAACCTTAATCACATATTCACCACAAGTAGACATATCATAAGAAACTTCCATATCAATTTAACCATTTTAAACCAAGCCATATCACCTAGCTTAGGTATATAGCAAAATCATACCACACTCATTAGCATATATATAGCCATAAACATAAACTTATAAACTAGCCTATACATGCCATATTTACAACATTTACAAAGATCCAAAAGTACCAAAATCTTGTTTGGATAGTGTGATGACAATCTCTGACTTTTTTTGAAATCGAGCTAGCTTCCAAATCTATAAAACACGAGAAAATAAACAAAGTAAGTTTTAAAAGCTTAGTAAGCCCGTATAATATAGAATTTAACTTATCGAATCAACATTTAAAAGTGTAATAACATTATCAAACCAATTCTTATATCCTCAATGCCTATTCAACCATCACAACCATGTTAGTCATATAACAACCATGTATTCATCCAATCCAAAGATGAAATAAACATGTAACATTTATGTAATCATATTTCATGAACAATTCATTCATTTATCACAAACTCATATAGCATTTAATCATATAACTATGTAACCATTTATTTAAACATGTCATATACCTTATAAGCATATACTTGTATCATGTACTTTATGTATTCTATGTCATTCATATAAACATCTACTTGTAATGCATAATCCATGTACTTATACCTTGTTTGACATATATTCTCATATAAATCATGTATGTATATATATCTCATGTAATTTATGTAATCCTTATACCTCTTGTAACATGAATTTCATATAATACAATTAGGTAAATTGCCCGTTGAACCTTTGGAAACATCGAAGGATACTCGGGTGATACACACACAGTGTATAAAAATAACTTGTAAATCTGTCAATTCATCATGTATGCTCTTTTGAGCCTTGTACGGTATGCTCCTCCTGAGCCAGTAATGATAAGCCCGAAGGCTGAACATGTAATCCCAAAGGATGAACGGTGTAACACCCCTTACCCGAGATCGTCACCGGAGTCTAATACGAGGCATTATCGGACTCAGAACAATGATCACAGACATAATTCACAAACATTCTCAAAAAACACATAAAGTTCTATTTATTTCGCCCTTACCAAGGGTTTTCAATTACAATATTATCGAAACAGACCATTCGGATTCAAATCTTATCCAATGGAACACTCAAAAAATTTTTCACTTGAAAACTATAGTCACACGCCCTTGTGACAACATGGCACGGCCGTGTGAATAGACCGTGTGTCCTTTACACGCTCATGCTCGGTACCCGTGTATGAATTTATCCAATCCAACACGGCCACCCCGCACGGCCATTTGGGGGCCGTGTCCACCACACTGCTGAGACACACGGCCGTGTCTCCTGCCCGTGTGGCACACTAAATAACAATGCAGGGTGCAGGGGAGGCACGGTCTAGAGGCACGCCTGTAGGGTTCTACCTTATGTCACCGACGGCCTAAGCACGGCCGTGCCTTTCACCGTTTTCCACTTCTCAAAAGTATTTTAAGAAGATAGAACTATTATTCCCATGGTTTCACCTTTTTACTCAAGTTCAGCTTGAGCTGTTTTTCTAAGTCATAGTCGCTAATTTAATTATTCCTTCAGCTACAGAGCTCAAAATTAAGTATTGTAAATTTTCCTTGAAACAGATTCATATATCTTGTTGCAATAAAATTTCCAGAATTTTTAACTTAGCCAATTAGTACAGTTTATTTGTTAAAGTTTCCCCTATTTCACTAATCAACTTCTCTGACCTTTGTTCATTACGAATTAAATATCTCACTATACAGAATTCAGATAGCATTTAAGTTTGTTTCTATTGAATATAAGCTCATCAAAAAATTTAAACATATAAATTAAACATCATGACCATTTTTACACAATTTTTGGTGATTTTCTAAATTCGGAATAGAGGATCACGAAGTTATCCTGCACCAGTTTCACTAATGTTAAAATATCTCACAAATTACACTACTTTTGCTCACTAAGTTTCTTTTATAAGAAAATAGACTCAATAAGCTTTCAATTCATATCTCATTCACTTTCTAATTCAATTTCCACCATATTTGGTGATTTTTCAAACATACACAACTGCAACTGTCAAATACTGTTTTAATGCAAATTTCACTTTTTCATGCTTTCTTAATAAAGCTTTAATGGTAGCACTTACACCTCATCATTCTTACCATAATTTGATCAATTATCGAATTTATTGCTCATCATTTACACTTACATACCTGCACTTTTCATTAGATTTCATATTCACACTTATCATATAAATACATCAATCATAATATTCACTTACACATTCTTAACAATTCATTTGCATATACATTCACACAGTTAACCTTTATCATATGTGCCCATTCTTTCAATAGTGTCTGCATACATACTTCATTTCATAATCACTTGCATGTTCACTTTACTTTAATACAGTTAATCTAATCTCGTTGAACAATTTCGGAATATAAACATATAGAGGTTAGCACATAAGTGCTATACAGACATGGCAAAGCCATGAGGTAGCCGAAGCTACTAACAGTAGGGTAGCTGAAGCTACAATCAGTAAGATAGCCGAAGCGACTAAGAGTGGGTAGCCGAAGCTACAATCAGTCACAGTACAGAAGTTAACCACGGGCCTGCTCACATAAGCTGACAGGTGTCTGCAACACATGCAATACCACCCAGTACCCGGGTAACTATAACAGTTAGAAATAGTAGGGCCCTCAAGTGACATGTCACCTATATCACTATCTATTCCTACTTGTTCAATCAGGATTTACGGTCAATACACCCTTTCCACGATCACATAGGCATAGACAGTCCACAATTATTTCAATACATTTCCATAACACTTTGTACCATAGGTGCATTTTTAAATCCATTCACCAACTTGGCAGATTAAACATTTATTCCACATAAGTCAATTAACACAGAAATTTTAGCCTTCAAGCACAACTTACAATAATATTGCACTATTATGATCATACCAACTTACCCCGAATGTCGAAACGGCTAATTTTCCCGCTTTAGTCCACCATTTCGTTCTTTCTTGATCTTAGTCCAATTTCACATTTTCATCATCTAACATATCAAATAACATTCATTTAACACATTTTATCAACACACTAATCAATTCAATTCACATATCATATTTTGGCAATTTTACAATTTTACCCCTAACTTTTCAAAAATTGCACTTTTACCCCAAAGCTCGTAAAACAATTTTTTATTCAATTTTCTTGTATTTTGGACTTATCTGAACTATTTTCATAACATGGCAGTCCAAAATTCTCACAAATTCATACACTGATGACCAATTTACAACTTTCACAATTTAGCCCCTTTTTGACATTTTTTACCAAAATTCATCGGGTAAAATTGTATTTAACACATCAAACATTCATTATCTACCATCAATTATCAAAACACAACCATGTCATGAATGGGTAAATTTTTAGACTCTAATTTCTCTTCAAATAAGTGGTAGAAATAGAAAATTCAAGCTTCAATGATCATAAAAATACGAAAAAATTGAAAATTGGGCCAAATTTCACTTACAATTAAGCTTGAAAAATAAAGAAACCCTAGCCATGGAGTTCATGGTATAATCGGCCAGCACATGGAGAAGATGACAACCTTTTTGCTTGATTTTTGGCTTTTTAATTCTTTTAATTAACAAGTGACAAAAATGCCATTTGTCCTTTCTTGAGATTTTTTTCTACTCATGCCCATTTTTGTCTACATCAAAATAAAATGGCCTAATTGCCACATAAAAGCTTTCATTTTCATGAAACAATTCAATCAAATCCATTTATCAATTATTAGGCACATTTTACACTTTTCTCAACTTAGTCCTAAAAATTCAATTAGGCACTAAATCAATAAAATTTCTTAACAATATTTTCACACAACATTCTAATAAATTGGTAAACTATAAAACTTTATAAAATGAAACTACTTCAATTCGGGTTTGTGGTTTCGAAACCACTATTCCATTTAGGCCCTTTTTTGGGATAAAATCTTACCAAAATGAGGTTTAGTGTCTTTCTCACAATTTCCAGCATCACCAAATAACCCTTTTCAAGATTATACTTTCAAGAACACTTTATCGTAGATCCAAATCCCAATATAACTTAGCCCATTTTGTCGAAGAAGGAATCAACACATACTGAAATAATTATGTTAATTCCGTCAAACACTTGGGAACAACTCAGTTAACGTTTCTCTTGATCTGAAGATTGAGGGAAATGTAATATAAAATTCAGAGTAGTCCTATCTCACTATCATTTCAATATCACCATTGACAACATTAATCTTGTATACACCTGATATTCGACTTAATCTTGTCGACAATTCAACATCTGAACACAAAGTCAGAAGTATTGAGTTCATACTCGTATGCCCCAAAAAGTTTACTTCAAATCACTAACCCTTTTATTACTCCTAGAATAAAACAAACCCAATATCATTATTATAGACTGTAAACAGAATTCTCTGCATAACGCCGGAGCTCCAGAGTACATGAAGTCTATCTCAGAATAATAATAATCAAGTCTAACTTGAATTTCATATTCAAAAGCCAATCCTCACTGTACTTATTTAGCTGATCATTCACTAACATTATCTCAAATCTTTCTGTGCCATCAGATACATTAAACTCTTGAGATCAGGAAACATATGGCAATCTCCGTCGAATAAACAGTGTCATCAAATTTCTCAATGCAGACATAATAGTGATCATCTCTAAATCACTAACCGAACAACTATTTTTAATAACATTAATCATCTGAAAACATAAACCATCACTGTACATTTCAGCAATAAAACACATTCTAATTCGTTCACTAGAGCATCACTGAAAAGTCATAAATTCTTTATTCAATTCAAACTAAACTCAGAATTGAAGTTTCAATTAATAACACCTTCTACTACTTTAACTTTGCTAGGATACCTAGACCATTCAAACTCGTACCATTAGAATAACTTTAACAACAGAATAACCTTAACTCAAAACAAAATCACCCATTTAAAACAATCTAAATAGGTATATCTCTGTACCATGCTTTCCGAAATTTTAATTTTATTCATTCAGGCTATTTGACTATAAATCTATGTATGCACAACATCACTTCCAAACCAAAGAATAAACATAATTACACCTAACTCAATTTATTTCCCAACTAATCAGCCCACTGTGATTGAGACAACCGAGTTATTCTTAGTTATTCAATATCATTCCACAGAAATCATTTCTTCCTGTTGTTAGGACATATTAAACATAAAATCTTCCATAATTCTTTCAATTGATCAATCACATATATTTACTAACCATATTGCCTTAGACGAAACATACCATCTTGTTTAAACTCACTGAGAAATATCAAAAGTACCCAATTTATACCATTTGAATTTAACTGTCAAAATCCACACTTTTATTAATCTCGATTCAAAAATAAGTCACACTCAGTAGTTTTGAACAATATGGATGGAAAGGAAAATCAAGATAATGAAATTCGAAACACAAGACCATACTGAATATCCGAGAACACCACTCACACCAAATAATAGAAATCCTGACGGTTCCGTAGAGGTAACCAAAAGAAAAGAAACACAGTTCATATGTTCAAAAATTACTTGTAATAGAGATAAGACATATTCCATACCGATATAAACGGAACAATAGCCAGAAGAAACAGAAGAACAATTTCATATAAGTCTTTTATCTTAGACGTAACAAAATAGAATACCAATAGAAGATAGTGGGATGCCAATCATGGATCAATCAATTTAACAATACTTCCATCGGAAAACAAGCAATCATAAGTGTCTCTAAAAGTGTATAAACACATAGAATACCTAGAGGAAATAACCGTAAATTGCTCAACCGTGATTGTCATATTTAATCATCTTCACATTTCAATCATTATTCTTTTAACTAATTCTATCCTCACTAATTCCACATTGTTCCTTTCACTAAATGAAAGTCAATTCAGAAAAATTTGAGTTAACACTTCCTTTCGGTGTCGTACCTGAATAAGTCGGTTTACCAAAATTAACTTCTTCACCAACTATGATAGCGTATAGCCGAGTAGTTCTTTAGTTAATCTACCGTCTTTCTAGCCTCATTCTTCACTTGTCAACCATTCTCAATCTCTGATCATGCTTAGGTACTCTACCACTGAGCTCCTTGATTTCGCACTTGGGAATCAACATCATTCCCACAAATTTTCCATTATGAACACCTCATCAGTAAGGGGGGTGAGGTCGTACAACCTCTAACTCAATTCTCTTATACATAAATACATATATGACATATCTATCATTATCAACATATGTCGTCACAATTATACTATCCACTTTAAATAATTTAACATTCATATATACTTTTCACAAAATTTTCAATCATCTCATTCAAACAAGTACACACATTCATGCATTCAATGAATTTTGAATGACTTTACCAATCACATTCACTAATGAATTTAATCAAGCATGCAACTGTATATGAAGGCCAAACAGATATGAATAAGCACATCACTATATAAACTTTCATTTCACACATTATCACAGGTCCACATATCACAAATTCTTATTCATACCTTTCTGAGTTTAACTCATCAAAATTACACTTTATTCAAATGCTTCAGTATCATTGACAAATGGTCGGATATAGCTCGGTTGGAGAACACTTCCGTCTAAACAGTTGATCCTCAATCGCGTCGGGAGACATCACACTATCACATATTTGTGGCATGTATAATTAAACTTTCACACCTGCTATGTTAGTCTGAGAATCGACTAAACCATAGCTCTGATACCACTAAATGCAACACCCCTTACCCTAGACCGTCACCAGAGTCGAGTACGAGGCATTATCGGACTCAAAACAATGATCACAGACATAATTCACAAACATTCTCAGAAAACACATAAAGTTCTATTCATTTTCTCCCTTACCAATGGTTTTCAACCACAATATTATCGAAACAGAACATCTGGATTCGAATCTTATCCAATGGAACACTCAGAAAATTTTTTACTTGAAAACTATAGTCACACACTCGTGTGACAACATGGCACGGCCGTGTGAATAGACCGTGTGCCCTTCACACGCTCATGCTCGGTACCCGTGGATGAATCTGTCCAATCCAACACGGCCACCCCACACGGCCATTTGGAGGCCGTGTCCACCACACGGATGAGACACATGGCCCTGTCTCCTATCTGTGTGGTACACTAAATAACAATACAGGGTGCACGGGAGGTACGGTCCAGAGGCACGCCCGTAGGGTTAGACCGTGTATCGCCCACGGCCTAAGCACGCCCGTGCCCTCCACTCGTGGAGCAAACTGTCACATGACCCATGGCCAAGGCACATGCCCGTGTGCCTTGCCATGCAGGCTGTGTCTGGCTATCTACCAAGCCTTTGCCTCCCTAACACACGAGCAACAACATCCACAACCAATTCAAACAAATGCAATTAACATTTTGCTAAACTGAATACTTTTATACACATCAACTTACCAATAACTAATTTTTATACATGCCACAATAAACAAATAAATGAGGGCTATTATTTTTCCCAAGTTGACAAATTGATAGTGTGGTGTGACCTCCGACGATCTCTAACCCCGAGCTAAATCCTGAAAACAATGAGAGAAATGGAAAGATGGTGTAAGCTTCACAGCTTAGTAAGTTGGTATATCAAAATAAATAAACCAATTAATAATATTTTCCCATTCCTCAATAAGTATTTTAAGAAGATAGAACTATTATTCCCATGGTTTCACCTTTTTATTCAAGTTTAGCTTGAGCTATTTTTCTGAGTCATAGTCGCTAATTTAATTATTCCTTTAGCTACAGAGCTCAAAATTAAGTATCGTAAATTTTCCTTGAAACTAGATTCATATATATTCTTGCAATAAAATTTCCAGAATTTTTGACTTAGCCAATTGGTACAGTTTATTCATTAAAGTTTCCCCTGTTTCACTGATCAACTTCTCTGACCTTTGTTAATTACAAATTAAATATCTCACTATACAAAATTCAGATAGCATTTACGTTTGTTTCTATTGAAAGTAGGCTCATCAAGGAATTTAAGCATATAAATTACACATCATAACCATTTTTACACAATTTTTTGTGATTTTTTGAATTCGGAATAGAGGATCACAAAGTTATCCTGAACCAGTTTCACTAACGTTTAAATATTTCACAATTTACACTACTTTTGCTTAAGTTTCTTTTATAAGAAAATAGACTCAATAAGCTTTCAATTCATATCTCATTCACTTTCTAATTCAATTTCCACCATTTTTGATGATTTTTCAAACGTACACAACTACAACTGTCAAATACTGTTTTAATGCAAATTTACTTTTTCATGCTTTCTTAATAAAGCTTTAATAGTAGCACTTACCCCTCATAATTCTTACCATAATTCGATCAATTATCGAATTTATTGCTCATCATTTACACTTACATACCTGCACTTTTCATTAGATTTCATATTCACAGTTATCATATAAATGCATCAAGCATAATATTCACTTACACATTCTTAACAATTCATTTGCATATACATTCACACACTTAACCTTTATCACATGTGCTCATTCTTTCAATAGTGCCTGCATACATACTTCATTCCATAATCACTTGCATGTTCACTTTACTTTAATACAGTTAATCTAATCCCGTTGAACAATTTCGAAATATAAACATACAGAGGTTAGCACATAAGTGCTATACAGACATGGCAAAGCCATGAGGTAGCCGAAGCTACTAACAGTATGGTAGCCGAAGCTACAATCAGTAAGGTAGCCGAAGCTACTAACAGTGGGTAGCCGAAGCTACAATCAGTCACAGTACAGAAGTTAACCACGGGCCTGCTCACATAAGCTGACAGGTGTCTGCAACACATGCAAGACCACCAGCACTCGTGTAACTATAATAGTCAGAAACAGTGGGGCCCTCAAGTGACATGTCACCTATATCTATATCTATTCCTACTTGTTCAACTGGGATTTACGATCAATACACCCTTTCGACGATCACATAGGCATAGACAATCCATAATTATTTCAATACATTTCCATAACACTTTGTACCATAGGTGCATTTTTAAATACATTCACCAACTTGGCACATTAAACATTTATTCCACATAATTCAATTAATACACAAATTTTAGGCTTCAAGCATAACTTACAATAATATTGCACTATTATGTTCATACCAACTTACCTCGAATGTCGAAATGGCTAATTTTCCCGCTTTAGTCCACCATTTTGTTCTTTCCCGATCTTAGTCCAATTTCACGTTTTCATCATCTAACATATCAAATAACATTCATTTAACACATCTTATCAGCACACTAATCAATTCAATTCACATATTATATTTTGGCAATTTTACAAATTTACCCCTAACTTTTCAAAAATTACACTTTTGCCCCAAAGCTCGTAAAATAATTTTTTACTCAATTTTCTTGTATTTTGGACTTATCTGAACTATTTTCATAACATGGCAGTCCAAAATTCTCACAAATTCATACACTTATGACCAATTTACAACTTTCACAATTTAGCCCGTTTTTGACATTTTTACCGAAATTCATCGGGTAAAAATCGTATTTAACACATCAAACATTCATTATCTGCCATCAATTATCAGAACACAACCATGTCATGAATGGTTAAATTTTTAGACTCTAATTTTTCTTCAAATAAGTGGTAGAAATAGAAAATTCAAGCTTCAATGATCATAAAAATACGAAAATAATTGAAAACGGGGACAAATTTCACTGACAATTAAGCTTGAAAAATCAAGAAACCCTAGCCATGGAGTTCATGGTATAATCGGCCAGCACATGGAGAAGATGACAACCTTTTTTGTTTGATTTTTGGCTTTTTAATTCTTTTAATTAACAAGTGACAAAAGTGCCCTTTGTCCTTTCTTGAGATTTCTTTCTACTCATGCCCATTTTTGTCTACATCAAAATAAAATGGCCTAATTGCCACATAAAAGCTTTCATTTTCATGAAACAATTCAATCAAATCCATTTATCAATTATTAGGCACATTTTACACTTTTCTCAATTTAGTCCTAAAAATTCAATTAGGCACTAAATCAATAAAATTTCTTAACAATATTTTCACACAACATTCCTATAAATTGGTATACTATAAAACTTTATAAAATGAAACTACTTCAATTTAGATTTGTGGTTTTGAAACCACTATTCTATTTAAGCCCTTTTTGAGGATATTACAAACGGTAAGTCCGAAGACTGAACATGTAATCTCGAAGGTTGAACGGTAAGTTTGAAGACTGAACATGTAAGCTCATGAGCTATGGTGAGTCTGCAAGAAATGCAGAAGCTCAACCAACCTGTAGCCCTAGTGACATGTCACTTGTATCCTACGACTTTCTACGGTTCAATCGGGACTCGGTAATCACCTTACACTTATAATCAATAGGCATTTAGATTCACTAATTCATATTCATACTTATACATTATGAAGTATAAACAATTTAATTACAAACATAGATCAAATTCTAATTATACGAACTTACCTCCATTTAGGTTGTAAACTCGAAATCTACTCGTCAACTTTTCGTTTTCCCCGATCAAGTTTCGGGATTTGTTTGTCTTGATCTATATTAATCAAATTTAACTCAATTATTCATTAACACATCCAATCTAGTCCAAAAACATGTAAATTTGGCAAATTACATATTTTCCCTATATTTTTAACCACTTTGTAATTTAGTCCTTTATGCACAAAATAACAAATTATACATTTTCAACTAAAATTCACCAAAGCCGATTTCTCCTGTGACAGCCCTAATTCCGATCCTAGTCGGGAAGTGGTTTCGTGACCGCTAAACCGAGTCTTGAAAATAGTTATTATAAAATTTCATTGTTTAAATACGGTGTTAAATGCGTGTGTGGAAGTTTCGGTTTTGAAATTGATAAATTCAATAGGAATTTATTAATAGGGGTTTAGTTGAAAAGTTTAGAAACTTTGTTAGGCAAATTAGAAAAGGGCCAAATTATGCATGGATTATAATAAGTGGACTTGCATGTCAATTCTCCCTATTTTTGTTAGTGGCCGGCCATGCAAATGATATTATTGGGGGTTAGCATAATGGAAATAAAATAATAGGAAAAAGGTGGTGAAAATAACAAAGAAAATGAGTGTTCTTGATTTTGTGTTTGCCGAAATTCAAAGTTTAGAAAAGGGGAAAGAAAAGAGCTAGGCAATCGGCCAAACTCTAGCTTCAATCAAGGTATGTTTTTTTTGTAAACTCATGAGAATTGGTGGTGGATTATAGTTGTTAGTTAAGTACCTAGCATGGCCCATATGTTGAATTTCTATTTTTGTACTTGGAAGATGCATTCGGTCAATTGTAGGCATGCGTTCGAATGGTGTCAAGGTTGGGATTTGAGGCTACAAATTGCTAAATGAGTCCATTATAGATTATTTGAGACCATTATACATGTGATTCGTTTGGGTGATAGGTGATTCGGTCAATGCTTTATTCATGCCGAATGAGTGTGGTTGATAGCCAAATATAAGGCGTTAGGCTATTAGGTTGCTATGATTCATGTATTGAGAAATTGGTTGAACAATTAGATAGGTATTGAGATGTGGAAGGAATGGAAATTAGAAGCTCATGAACTTATTTTATCATGTTCTCATTTTGTTGTATTTAATGTATTAAAAAGACCTTCTCGGTCACGATGGTAAAATATGTTGATGAATTGTACCTTTGAAATTTGATTAATTGATGAGTATGTGTTTTGGTTGTTAAGAACAATCGGCCAATGTGATTTGGTATCTCTAAATGTGCCGAATGTGGAAATAGAAATAAAGTATTTATTTTTTTTTTTACTAATGAAAAATGTATGTTAGCTAAGAAGGGAACATTCGGTCTTTGTATGATTTTCAAATAAGGATGTTAATTCTAGCTTTGAGTCATATTCAAAAATGAGTATGAGGAATGATATGATATGAGAGCTATTGATGTTGTGAGCCATTTTGCGTCTTGAATTGCTTGTTAATGAGTTAACTAAGGATGTGATTTAATAGTCTTGAAATTCGGCTTCGAGTGTTTAGAGGATCGATGACTAAATTAGAAGTATACAAAGAGGAGATTTGAACTTGAGGTAAATAAGTGCTTATGGCCTAGGTGTCTAATGGAAGATTTCATGGTACTTGTGTGTTGGTTAAATGTCCGAAGTAAAGCCTAAATAAGCTGATCACATTCGGCTAAATTGATTAGTGAAGCAATATGAGGTTTATATATTATATATTATTATTATTAAGCTTGTGTATGGTAAGAATAGAATTTGATTTTTATTATATGGGTGTATAAGTTGCATACAAATATATATACGCCTTGTTGTACATATATGAAATTCGGTTTTAAGCTATCATAATAAGAGGTTAATAAGAGAAATTTTTTTTTCAATCAAGCTCAAGAGCTTAAAGGGACTGCAACGGATAAGGGAAAAGCAAAGGTCACGGAATAGCCAAGTCAAGATTTCTCAAAAAGATACGAGGTAAGTTTTTGAGTAATGAATTTTATTTCATGACATGTTGGAACCATAGTATGTATGCGTAATATATTGGTTGAGACTTAGGTACATACTTGAAAGATGTTGTGAGAATGAAAACCTATGAAATTGCTGGATGTTAATTATTACTCGAATTCAGTTATTATACGAAATATTGCCCTTTTCCTATGATTATTGAACCGAATGTTGCATTGTTTGGGAAATATGCCGTGATTGCATTCAAGACATGGAAATGACACTTAACTATGATATGCTACATATGTACGTGTGAATATTCATTAGAGTTAAAGCCGAGCTTAGTCTCGAAGGGCTTCCGAGCCAGAGTTAAAGCCGAGCTTAGTCTCGAAGGGCTTCCGAGCCAGAGTTAAAGCCGAGCTTAGTCTCGAAGGGCTTCCGAGCCAGAGTTAAAGCCGAGCTTAGTCTCGAAGGGCTTCCGAGCCAGAGTTAAAGCCGAGCTTAGTCTCGAAGGGCTTCCGAGCCAGAGTTAAAGCCGAGCTTAGTCTCGAAGGGCTTCCGAGCCAGAGTTATAATCGAGCTTAGTCTCGAAGGGCCTAAAGCCAAGGATAAGATTTTAGTGATCCTGAGAACTTGTCGTTGTGGAAATCGGATATAAGTTAATGTATGAGCTCACATGAAAATAATAATTGCTCTAGTTATAACATATGCGCACGTAAGGTGAGAAAGGCAGGTACGCATTCTAGACTCTTAATGGTTTAGAATATCATTAGAGTTGGTTTGGTTGAGCCTGGTGAAGAGTCTGTGGACCATCGTTTAATATCATTCGTATGCTTAAGAAATCCGACCTTGAGCTGTATATATATATATATATCTATAAAATCCTTGGGTTCCTTGCGTTCTCTTTGAATTATGTCAGTGAGTAATTAGTAAAATGATATGCTCATTTTCGGCCAAAACAGGTTATAGAAATGAGAAGTTAATTTGTATCCTTCATATGTAATTGACTGAGTTACTTAAGAACTTACTAAGCACTTAATTGCTTACTTTGTTGTCCCTGCTTTCGGTTTTGTAGATTTTGATCGGAAGCTACGGTCTCGGGAGTTCCAGTATCGAAGTCATCTCTATTATCAAAGTCTCGTGCGGTATTTAATTATTTTTAACTCTAGTGAATGGCATGTATAGGCTTAACTCTCCTTTTGAAACAAGTTATATATATATATATTTTGATTGTGTAAATATTAAAGCCATGCGAAAGTGGCTGGTTATTTTAATTAGCTTAGTCCCGTAATTACAATCAATGGTTGTGAAATGATCTAGTTTGATGGTACTTTCGGTTAAGACTTATATACATATATGTGTGCATACCCGATGGTGGTCACATTTATTGAATTACCAATGTTAATGCAAGAATTGTACTATACATATTTGTTTACATTAGTCTCTTAAAAAAAAAAAAAACAAAAGGTTCCTTTGTAAATTTCGTGTTTGCCTTGAGGACTGTATTAGATATTTAATGATGGATGACCTATTCCGGTGACTGATGAGGGTGTTACATTTTATTGGTATCAGAGCTACGGTTTAGTCGATTCTCGGACTACCGTAGTAAGTATGAGTCTAGCTATACATGCCATCTGGTGTCATTTTGATAGTGAGATGACTTCTGATATTTAAAATGTGATTTTTGGTATAGAATGGATCCCGAACCTGATCGAACCGTAGCGGACGATGTTGAGAGTGTAGCTCCTGCTCCCGCACAAGGGACAGCGCCACCCGACTCTCAGCCAAATTTGGGTCAACGAGGTGATGATATTAGACCAGTTTTTTATGCAATGATGAGTGACTGGTTCGCTCAATTTGCTAGATCAAATCCGGCTGTTCCGCAACCTCCGCCCCCGAATACTCCGTTTCTGACTTTCACAACCCCTCCTGTGACTGATCCAATGAGATCAAGTAGGCCCCCTGTTGACAAAATTAGAAAATATGGGGCTGAAGAGTTTCGGGCTACCCCCAGTGACGATGCCGAGCGGGCCGAGTTTTGGCTCGACAATACCATCCGAGTGTTCGATGAACTGTCCTGCACGCCCGAGGAGTGTCTTAAATGTGCAGTGTCTCTGTTACGTGACGCTGCCTACTACTGGTGGAATACTCTGATTTCCGTTGTTCCGAAGGAACGGGTCAATTGGGAATTCTTCCAAACCGAATTCCGTAAGAAGTACATCAGCCAGAGATTCATTGATCAAAAACGGAAAGAATTCCTAGAACTCAAACAAGGTCAGATGTCAGTGGCCGACTATGAGAGAGAGTTTGTACGCCTCAGCCGCTATGCTCGTGAATGTGTATCCTCTGAAGCCATCATGTGTAAGCGTTTTGAGGATGGGTTAAATGAAGATATCAGATTGCTGGTGGGGATTCTGGAGATTAAGGAGTTTGTCGTGTTAGTCGAGCGGGCTTGTAAAGCTGAAGAACTCAGTAATGAGAAAAGAAAAGCCGAAGGTGGAGATAGGGAGTTTCGTAAGAGGTCCGCGGGGAAATCTGTTCAACAAGCGTCCAAGAAGACTAGAGATGACATGGGCTGATCTAAAAATACATCGAGTTTTTCTAGATTTGAACGTACTCGACCTCCTGCGAGTTTGCGGGCCACTTCTATTGCCAGTGTCGGAAATGAACGGCGGGATAGACTGGATTGCAACTATTGTGGTAAATGGCATCCGGGGAGTTGTAGGCACCGTGACCGCTCCTGTTTCCGATGTGGTTCTGCCGACCATTTTATTAAAGATTGTCCGAGAAATGATGAACGCACTCCTGATTCGACTCAGAGACCTAGTGGCGCAGTTTCACGGGGTAGACCACCGCGGCGAGGTGGAAACGTTAGCGGCAGTCAGAGAGGGACTAGAGACACTGCGGTTAGATCCGAGGCTCGTGCACCTGCCAGAGTGTACGCCATCCGTGCCCGTGAGGAAACTTCTTCTCCGGATGTTATTACTGGTACTTTCACACTTTTTAATACTGATGTTATTGCTCTGATTGATCCTGGTTCGACCCATTCGTATGTATGCGAAACGTTAGCCTTCAGTAAGACTCTTCCTGTTGAGTCTACTGAATTTGTAATTCGAGTGTCGAACCCTTTGGGCCGTTGTGTTTTGGTTGATAAAGTATGTAAGAAATGTCCGTTAATGGTTCGAGATTTTTGTTTTCCGGCTGACTTGATGCTTTTACCATTCGACGAATTTGACATTATTCTTGGTATGGACTGGTTGACCGTTCATGACGCAATAGTATATTGTAAACAGAAAATTATTGATTTGCGATGTTTGAATAATGAATTAATTCAAATCGAGTCCATTGATCTAAGTGGGCCACCTGCAATAGTTACGACCATGACAGCTCATAAATATGTGAGGAAGGGTTATGAAGCGTATATGGCCTATGTGTTAGATAACAAAGTTACCGACAGAGAACTTGAGACGGTGCCTGTAGTCTGCGAGTTTTCAGATGTCTTTCCCGAGGAATTACCGGGATTGCCGCCTATAAGAGAGGTCGAGTTCTGTATAGAGTTGATTCCGGGTACGACGCCGATTTCGATTGCCCCATATCGTATGGCACCTACCGAATTAAGGGAATTAAAATCTCAGCTGCAAGAGTTGACAGATAGAGGCTTTGCGCGACCTAGTTTTTCGCCTTGGGGTGCACCGGTTTTGTTTGTGAAAAAGAAAGACGGGACTATGAGAATGTGCATCGATTATCGACAGCTGAATAAAGCCACGGTAAAGAATAAGTATCCATTGCCCCGAATTGATGACTTATTCGATCAGTTGAGAGGAGCCTCAGTATTTTCGAAGATTGACTTACGATCCGGCTATTATCAGTTGAGAGTTAGAGATTCGGACGTACCGAAGACAGCATTCAGAACGAGATACGGTCACTATGAGTTTCTAGTGATGCCGTTTGGACTCACCAATGCCCCCGCAGTATTCATGGATTTAATGAATCGGGTATTTAGGCCGTTTTTGGACCGTTTCGTAGTAGTGTTCATCGATGATATTTTGATCTATTCTCGTGATAAGTCAGAACATACCGAGCATTTGAGACTGGTACTTCAGACTTTGAGGGATAACCAATTGTATGCGAAGTTTAATAAGTGCGAATTTTGGTTGCATGAAGTCGGTTTCTTGGGCCATATAGTATCTGCTTCGGGTATTCGAGTGGATCCAAACAAAATTTCAGCTATCCTCGACTGGAAACCCCCTAAAAACATTACCGAAGTTCGAAGCTTTTTAGGACTTGCTGGTTATTATCGACGTTTCGTCAAGGGTTTTTCGATGATTGCGACTCCATTGACGAGACTGCTGCAGAAGGATGTCAAGTTCGAGTGGTCGAATAAATGTCAGGAAAGCTTCGACCAGCTGAAAACCCTTTTGACGGAAGCGCCTGTGTTGGTTCAGCCAGAAACGGGTAAAGAATTTGTAGTTTATAGTGATGCGTCTTTGAACGGTTTGGGCTGCGTATTGATGCAAGAAGGCCGGGTTATTGCTTATGCTTCGAGACAGTTGAAGCCGCACGAACGAAATTATCCGACTCATGACCTTGAACTAGCCGCTATTGTTTTTGCCTTGAAGATTTGGCGACATTATTTGTTTGGGGAGAAATGTCACATTTTTTCCGATCACAAAAGTCTTAAGTATCTAATGACTCAAAAAGATTTAAACTTGAGACAAAGGCGGTGGCTAGAATTGCTAAAAGATTATGAGCTTGTTATCGATTATCACCCGGGGAAAGCTAACGTAGTTGCAGATGCTCTTAGCCGAAAATCCTTATTTTCCTTGCGAGCTATGAACGTGAAGCTGGCGATGTCAGGAGAGGGTGCGTTGATTGCCGAATTGGTAGCAAGACCTATGCTACTTCAACAAATTAGTAAGGCCCAGAAAGCCGATGATGATTTAGTTGCCAAACGAGTTCAGTGTGAGTCAACTGTGGATTCCGCATTTCGGGTCGACGAAAATGATTGTTTGAGGTTTAAAGACCGAGTGTGTGTGCCGAAAAAGTCAGAGTTAGTTTCGATGATTTTAAAAGAAGCACATAGTAGCCGCATGTCGATCCATCCGGGCAGTACGAAAATGTATAACGACTTGAAGCATCAGTATTGGTGGCACGGCATGAAACGAGACATCTCTGATTTTGTATCTAAATGCTTAGTATGTCAGCAAGTAAAAGCTGAACATCAAGTGCCGTCGGGGTTACTTCAACCAATTTTGATACCCGAGTGGAAATGGGATCGCGTTACGATGGACTTTGTGTCAGGTTTGCCGTTGACTCCGAGCAAGAAGGACGCTATCTGGGTTGTTGTTGATCGATTGACGAAATCGGCCCATTTCATTCCTGTTCGCACTGACTATTCGCTTGATAAGTTAGCGGAATTATACGTCTCTCAGATTGTGCGATTGCATGGGGTGCCGACTTCTATTGTTTCTGATCGAGACCCTCGGTTTACTTCTAGATTTTGGAGGAAGCTGCATGAAGCTCTGGGTACTAAGCTCCATTTCAGCACCGCTTTTCATCCGCAAACGGATGGTCAATCTGAACGGGTTATTCAGATACTCGAGGACATGTTGAGATGTTGCATCCTCGAATTTAGCGGCTCGTGGGAGAAATATATACCTTTGGTTGAATTCGCGTATAATAACAGCTTTCAGACCAGTATTCAGATGGCACCTTACGAAGCTCTTTACGGTCGTAAGTGCTGTACACCTCTATTTTGGAACGAGCTTAGTGAAGATAAGATTATCGAAGTTGATTTAGTCAGAGAAGCCAAGCAGAAAGTGAAGATAATTCGCGACAGTTTGAGAATGGCATCCGATCGTCAAAAATCGTACGCAGACTTAAAACGAAAAGACATCGAATATCAAGTGGGGGATAAGGTGTTTTTTTTTGAAAGTTTCCCCATGGAAAAAGATACTCCGTTTTGGCCGTAAAGGCAAGCTGAGCCCGAGATTCATCGGACCGTATGAGATATCAGAGCGGGTTGGACCGGTTACTTATAGATTGATGTTACCTTCTGAACTTGAGAAGATTCACAATGTTTTTCATGTATCGATGCTCCGTCGGTATAGATCCGATCCTTCGCATGTACTAAATCCGTCCGAGGTTGAAATTCAACCTAATTTGAGTTATGAGGAAGAACCTATCCGTATTTTAGCTCGAGAGGTTAGAGAATTACGAAACAAAAAAGTCCCGTTAGTAAAAATATTATGGCTCAAGCATGGGATCGAGGAAGCAACTTGGGAGCCCGAGAATGCAATGAAAGAACGATATCCAAATCTATTTTCGGGTAAGATTTTCGAGGACGAAAACTTTTTAAGGGGGAGAGTTGTGACAGCCCTAATTCCGATCCTAGTCGGGAAGTGGTTTCGTGACCGCTAAACCGAGTCTTGAAAATAGTTATTATAAAATTTCATTGTTTAAATACGGTGTTAAATGCGTGTGTGGAAGTTTCGGTTTTGAAATTGATAAATTCAATAGGAATTTATTAATAGGGGTTTAGTTGAAAAGTTTAGAAACTTTGTTAGGCAAATTAGAAAAGGGCCAAATTATGCATGGATTATAATAAGTGGACTTGCATGTCAATTCTCCCTATTTTTGTTAGTGGCCGGCCATGCAAATGATATTATTGGGGGTTAGCATAATGGAAATAAAATAATAGGAAAAAGGTGGTGAAAATAGCAAAGAAAATGAGTGTTCTTGATTTTGTGTTTGCCGAAATTCAAAGTTTAGAAAAGGGGAAAGAAAAGAGCTAGGCAATCGGCCAAACTCTAGCTTCAATCAAGGTATGTTTTTTTTGTAAACTCATGAGAATTGGTGGTGGATTATAGTTGTTAGTTAAGTACCTAGCATGGCCCATATGTTGAATTTCTATTTTTGTACTTGGAAGATGCATTCGGTCAATTGTAGGCATGCGTTCGAATGGTGTCAAGGTTGGGATTTGAGGCTACAAATTGCTAAATGAGTCCATTATAGATTATTTGAGACCATTATACATGTGATTCGTTTGGGTGATAGGTGATTCGGTCAATGCTTTATTCATGCCGAATGAGTGTGGTTGATAGCCAAATATAAGGCGTTAGGCTATTAGGTTGCTATGATTCATGTATTGAGAAATTGGTTGAACAATTAGATAGGTATTGAGATGTGGAAGGAATGGAAATTAGAAGCTCATGAACTTATTTTATCATGTTCTCATTTTGTTGTATTTAATGTATTAAAAAGACCTTCTCGGTCACGATGGTAAAATATGTTGATGAATTGTACCTTTGAAATTTGATTAATTGATGAGTATGTGTTTTGGTTGTTAAGAACAATCGGCCAATGTGATTTAGTATCTCTAAATGTGCCGAATGTGGAAATAGAAATAAAGTATTTATTTTTTTTTTTACTAATGAAAAATGTATGTTAGCTAAGAAGGGAACATTCGGTCTTTGTATGATTTTCAAATAAGGATGTTAATTCTAGCTTTGAGTCATATTCAAAAATGAGTATGAGGAATGATATGATATGAGAGCTATTGATGTTGTGAGCCATTTTGCGTCTTGAATTGCTTGTTAATGAGTTAACTAAGGATGTGATTTAATAGTCTTGAAATTCGGCTTCGAGTGTTTAGAGGATCGATGACTAAATTAGAAGTATACAAAGAGGAGATTTGAACTTGAGGTAAATAAGTGCTTATGGCCTAGGTGTCTAATGGAAGATTTCATGGTACTTGTGTGTTGGTTAAATGTCCGAAGTAAAGCCTAAATAAGCTGATCACATTCGGCTAAATTGATTAGTGAAGCAATATGAGGTTTATATATTATATATTATTATTATTAAGCTTGTGTATGGTAAGAATAGAATTTGATTTTTATTATATGGGTGTATAAGTTGCATACAAATATATATACGCCTTGTTGTACATATATGAAATTCGGTTTTAAGCTATCATAATAAGAGGTTAATAAGAGAAATTTTTTTTTCAATCAAGCTCAAGAGCTTAAAGGGACTGCAACGGATAAGGGAAAAGCAAAGGTCACGGAATACCCAAGTCAAGATTTCTCAAAAAGATACGAGGTAAGTTTTTGAGTAATGAATTTTATTTCATGACATGTTGGAACCATAGTATGTATGCGTAATATATTGGTTGAGACTTAGGTACATACTTGAAAGATGTTGTGAGAATGAAAACCTATGAAATTGTTGGATGTTAATTATTACTCGAATTCAGTTATTATACGAAATATTGCCCTTTTCCTATGATTATTGAACCGAATGTTGCATTGTTTGGGAAATATGCCGTGATTGCATTCAAGACATGGAAATGACACTTAACTATGATATGCTACATATGTACGTGTGAATATTCATTAGAGTTAAAGCCGAGCTTAGTCTCGAAGGGCTTCCGAGCCAGAGTTAAAGCCGAGCTTAGTCTCGAAGGGCTTCCGAGCCAGAGTTAAAGCCGAGCTTAGTCTCGAAGGGCTTCCGAGCCAGAGTTAAAGCCGAGCTTAGTCTCGAAGGGCTTCCGAGCCAGAGTTAAAGCCGAGCTTGGTCTCGAAGGGCTTCCGAGCCAGAGTTAAAGCCGAGCTTAGTCTCGAAGGGCTTCCGAGCCAGAGTTATAATCGAGCTTAGTCTCGAAGGGCCTAAAGCCAAGGATAAGATTTTAGTGATCCTGAGAACTTGTCGTTGTGGAAATCGGATATAAGTTAATGTATGAGCTCACATGAAAATAATAATTGCTCTAGTTATAACATATGCGCACGTAAGGTGAGAAAGGCAGGTACGCATTCTAGACTCTTAATGGTTTAGAATATCATTAGAGTTGGTTTGGTTGAGCCTGGTGAAGAGTCTGTGGACCATCGTTTAATATCATTCGTATGCTTAAGAAATCCGACCTTGAGCTGTATATATATATATATCTATAAAATCCTTGGGTTCCTTGCGTTCTCTTTGAATTATGTCAGTGAGTAATTAGTAAAATGATATGCTCATTTTCGGCCAAAACAGGTTATAGAAATGAGAAGTTAATTTGTATCCTTCATATGTAATTGACTGAGTTACTTAAGAACTTACTAAGCACTTAATTGCTTACTTTGTTGTCCCTGCTTTCGGTTTTGTAGATTTTGATCGGAAGCTACGGTCTCGGGAGTTCCAGTATCGAAGTCATCTCTATTATCAAAGTCTCGTGCGGTATTTAATTATTTTTAACTCTAGTGAATGGCATGTATAGGCTTAACTCTCCTTTTGAAACAAGTTATATATATATATATTTTGATTGTGTAAATATTAAAGCCATGCGAAAGTGGCTGGTTATTTTAATTAGCTTAGTCCCGTAATTACAATCAATGGTTGTGAAATGATCTAGTTTGATGGTACTTTCGGTTAAGACTTATATACATATATGTGTGCATACCCGATGGTGGTCACATTTATTGAATTACCAATGTTAATGCAAGAATTGTACTATACATATTTGTTTACATTAGTCTCTTAAAAAAAAAAAAAAAAAAACAAAAGGTTCCTTTGTAAATTTCGTGTTTGCCTTGAGGACTGTATTAGATATTTAATGATGGATGACCTATTCCGGTGATTGATGAGGGTGTTACATCTCCTATAGTCCTTATAAGCCCATATATTTCATTAAATCACATTTCTAACCACAACATTTCTATCTTTTTCCATTTAATCCCTAATACTCAATTTTATCAAAAATCACTATATAAAACTTGTATATCTATAAAAAAACCATTAATAATTTATCAAGAAATATCTAAATAAACATATATTCATCAATGGCACATTTTAAAACACAAACAATTTCAAAAATTGAGGTACGGGTCATTATACCGAGCTGCAACGAGCTCAAAAACGTATAAATCATTAAAATTTGAAGTAAAACATACCTTTAATTGATCTTTAAAGCTAACCGAATATAAACCTAAAGTAATAGATTTTCTTTCTTCTTCAATCGGTGAAGATGATGAAAATAAAACCATAATTTTCATGTTTCTTTTATTAAACATATACATTATTAATTGAAAGACAATTTTAACCTTAAAGAATTAACAAAAAAAGCTATTTTAAACAACCCACTACCGTCCATATATATAAATCATGGTATATTTACCATGCAAGGACTTTCATTTAATAAACCATAACAAATTTAGCCATTCTATTAAATGAACACATATTTATCGCTTTATGCTATTTAGTCCTTTTTATCGAATTATCTATTTAAACGATAAAATTTCTATACGAAACTTTCACACCAAAATACTATCATGCTGTAAATATTATTAAAATAATAAAAATAATATTTTAACTCGGTTAAGTGGTCCTGAAACCACTCGTTCTGATTAGGGTCTAAACCGGGCTGTTACATGGAAAGGGTCGCTGGGTCCAATACTGGTACTGTGGCCTGCGGGTCGGTTCTGAATGACTTCAGTCAAATGGAGCTGAGATCTTTAGGGGTATTGCTAGAGTAGCCCCTAATGTGGCTGAATATTGGATTGAGGCCACGGAGACGATAATGGATTACCTCGACCGCACCCCCGAGTAGAAATTAAAAGGTGCAGTGTCACTGTTACGAGATGAAGCCTATCAGTGGTGGCTTACACTGAAAGAGGGTACTTAGGCCGATCGGTTGACTTAGGAATTTTTCAAGACTGCATTCCAAGGAAAATATGTGGGTGCTAGCTATGTGGATGCTCGAAGGAGAGAGTTTCTGAACTTGACTCAGGGGGATAAATCTGTGGTTGAATACAAGGCAAAATTTCTATGACTTAGCCACTATGCTCTAGTGATGGTGGCAACTGATTATGAGTACTGTGTTTATTTCGAGGACAGCCTCAGAGATAGTCTACGGATTCTGATAGCTCAGCAAAGGGAGCGAGATTTTTTTGCTTTAGTGGAAAAGACGAAGATCGCTGAGGATGTGAAGCGTGCTGAGCGTCAGAACCGTGAAAGGGAAAGAGGTAGGAATAAGAGGGATTCAAAGCACTCAAGTTCATTTGGGAGGCCTAAGAAAAAGGCCAAAGTTGATGGGCTAGTCCGAGTTGGGGCCCTTATTGCTATTACTGGACCGTAGTCTTGTGTGGATTGTGGAAGATGCCATCAGGGCGAGTGTTGGAAAAGGATTGGGGCGTGTTTCAGATGCGGATCATTGGAGCACCGTGTCAAAGATTGTCCACAGTGGCCGGAACAGATGCAAGTTACAGGTTAGGGTACTGTTTAGCCATCGAGAGGTGTACAACAACCACCGAGAGGCCGTGGATAGGCTAGAGGTAGAAATGGTATGGGCTGTGGTCGTGGAGCACCGGGCAGAGGTGCTGGTCATATTGAGGCAAGGCAGCTAGCTTTGGTTTATGCTGCACAATGCCGAGAGGACGGAGACACCCCAGATGTGATTACTGGCATGTTCTTTATCCATAATGTACCTTATACTGCACTAATTGATGTTAGGTCTACACATTCGTATATTGCATGCACTGTGTTTGGAACTTTGGGTATCTCGTTTGAAAGTATTGTTAGTGAAATAACTATAATTAGTCCACTGGGGTAGTCAGTGAGAGTTGATCAACTGTTTAGAGATGTGCCTTTAGAGGTTTAAGGAGTTACCTTTGTAGCGGATTTAATGGAACTACCTTTTGGTGAATTCGACTTAATCTTGGGAATGGATTGGCTGGTTAAACACCAGGCAAGTTTGTATTGTGATGCTAAACATATGGTACTGAAAACTACAGAGGATGAAGAGGTAGTTGTGGTTGGGGAGAGTCGGGATTACTTGTCAAATGTGATCTTTGCATTAAGGGCTAAGGAATTGGTTCATAAAGGTTGTGAGGCGTATTTAGCCTACATCGGTATTTCAAATTCTGAGGGTTCTTCTATTAAGGATACTAGAATAGTTAAAGACTTCTCTAATGTTTTTCCCGATGAGCTACCTGGATTACCTCCAAACTGTGATGTGGAATTTGGGATTGAGCTCTTACCTGGTATAGCTCTGGTGTCCATCGCCCCTTATAGAATGGCATCGAAGGAGCTTGTGGAACTTAAAGCTCAAATATTTAGTAAATTTTGGTTAGTCTAATTTGTCAATTAGTTTAAGAACTTATCAATCCTCATGACTTATTCTTTTTATTCTCATTTGTTCATTTTATTCTTTTTCAGGAATCATGCCGTCTTCACGAGGAACGAAAGCTACTGTCCCCACTTCTAAAAAGCGAAAGGGGCTCGGTGGTTCCTCCTTCAGAGCCACAATCGAAATCAGACACCCTTTGCTCTAATTTCCGTAAAGTTCCTGAGAGGAACTGTTTCAAATTCTAAGGGCTAGACCCCTTGGAGTAGGAAAGTGCATCGACTGGGCCGTATTAGAACGGGTCCAACTAGCAGACGTAGTACGAGCTTTATTGACGATGAACCTGTGGGACCAATTCTTCCAAATCGTCGAGCCCACTTACCTTGAGCTCACCCTAGAGCTCTGCTCCACTTTTCATCTTCAGACGGTCAATGCTCGATACGACAATCCAGGGACAGTCCAATTTCATCTAAGGGGCATTGTTCGACAGCTCAGTGTACTAGAGTTTGGTACAGCGCTGGGTTTATAAACTGAGCAATTTATGGAGGAGGAAAACCTCTCATAGCTTTACCACCACATCCATTTTTCTCTAGCCAAGTGCTGGCAGGCCTTAGTCCCTGTTTCGGCTACTTACGATCCCAACCACTCTAAGGCGACAGCTCTCGCCCCCTCTCTGAGGTACTTACATGCTCTACTCGCACACACATTGACGGGTAGACGCTAGAGCACCGGCGTCGTCAACACCCACGACACCTACTTTTTGTGGATCATGGCGCACGCACACTTCTGAGCAGTTCACACAATTTCAGCAACAATATTTTCAGCACTTTGATCATATTGATGCTACTCAATCTTAGATTTGTCAACACCTTCGTCTCGCACTGCCGTTCCCACCTCACAAACCATCTGAAGATTAGGACTAACGAGTCCTCTTATATTCTCCTTTATTTTCATTTTTATTTTTCCTTTTTCTTTTATTTTATCTTTTTCATTATTTGAATTTTAGTATTTTAAGAACTTAGTTTATTTTATTTCAAATGTTTAATATTGGCTATTTCCTAATGAGTGCATTGTGCTAATCCAAATTCCCTAAAATTGATAAATGCTATCGCAGTTTCAAAAGAGCTTTACAGCTCAAATCTATATCAAATGGGAAAACCATGCCATGACTGCTGGTTCCTACACGACCACGACCCTCGCCACCACGACCATAGCCACCATGACCCCGATCATCATATCCTTTTGGCACGAAAATTGTGGATAAACACCCTCCCCTACAAATCTTCACTCCCAGCTCAAGGAATTCATCCAATATTCAGGGGGTTTCACTTCTCTCCCTATCTTATGATTTTAAGCTTCTATTGCTACTAATGATATCTTTGTACATTGAGGGCAATGTACATCTTAAGTGTGGGAGGGGGAATTCAATTTCATTCTTTGTATTATCCTTGAACCCTTGAAAATTTTTGCTACTAACTCTCTGCATTATTCTCAATCCTCAATTAAAATGAATTCTGATTGATTTATGATTTTTATTGATATGTTGAGAATTAAGACATAGGTACTTATGCTTTGATTATTCAAACTTTAAGACATTAGAGAATCAAGCATGATAAGTTGAAATTTTTGAGAACTTAAATTTTTCTAGGCTGTTTTCCCCAATTTTAAGCGTTATCTTGAGATTTGAAATTAGCAGGATTAACATCAAAAGCCATAATTCTGGTGAGATTTTTGAGCCTTTTGAGCATACATCCTTTCGTGCTCACTTTTATTGTTGCTTTGAGTGAGTCAATATTGATCTGTTATTCTAGAACTTGCTTCGATTATACATGTCGAGACTACATCATTGATTTGATATACCGAAATGATAAAGGCCCTTAAGATTTAACCCACTTACACCATAAAAGCCTACCTCCATAAATTAACCCTAGTAAACCCTATTGAGCTTAACAAACCATTCATTGACTTATCTTCAATATTAACCTATAACCCATTTTTGTTGAATTCCCTTCAATTATTTTGACCCCTATTTTTGTCGAGATTTGAGTTGAATAATTATCTAACTTTGTTCTCTTTTTCAGTTGTAAAGTTTATACATATTCAATTTGTTCTAAAAAATATGTATATTTCAGTTGTAATTCAATATTTTGTATATTTCCATGTAATTTTTGAGCTCTTGTTCTTAAACGATGTCATCCAAAAGGCTTTACTCTAGGAATATGTTTCAGTGGTAGAGCTTTTCTTAGTTAGATGATTTTTCAATTCAATCTCGATTCTAACCCTCTTTTTCTTAGCTTGTGACCACACCCCTAACCAAGGCCACATTACAACCCTTGAAAGACCTTTTGATCAATGTATCATGTTAATACGTAGTGGTGGAGATTTGATTTTCCTGCAAGCTTATGGTAATAACTTTTTAGGATTGACTAATGAGTGCTTACTTTTTGAACCCTAAACACTTTGAATGGATAGAGTGAATCTTTAGTGAGGATGTCAACTCTTGTTGATTTTGAGTTCGAGGTACCTAGAAGAAGGGAGAAAACCTATGTTTCTGTGATAAAATTCTTAACTTAGAATGTTTGAGACTTTAATTTTCTTTTGGTTGAATTCTCAATGTATGATTACTTGTGGAGTAGTTTGAAACTTTATTGATAAGGATTATAAGTTGAGAGGAATGATTTTTAATTGTGCATTGAGATTTTGCTTGAGGATAAGCAAAGGCTTAAATGTGGGGGTATTTGATAAATAGTAAATTATACATATTTTTACCTCATGCTTAGCACATTTACGGATGAATTATTCCTTGATTTGAGGAATTTGATGCTCCTAAACCTTTAACTTCATGTTTTATACTCAGGTGAGCTTAGGGGTGTGAAAAGAACAAGAAACGGGCTGAAAACAGAGAGAATGGGCCAAAGCAAGGAATCAACACGTCGTGGGGTTCACCACACAAGCATGTCACACAATCGTGCCATATAAATAGGCTCGAGGACGGCTAAGACTCGATTCACATGGGCAGCCCACATGGTCGTGCCACTTTAATAGGCTTGAGCACAGCCTAGCATCGACTCACACGGCTGTGTCCCTGTCGTGAGGAAGTTCAATTTCACAAGGAAAAAGCTACTTAGGGGCTAAGAAAAACTTTCTAAACTCTATATAAAGACTCTATGAGGCAACTACAAAGGGGGCATCATTCTTGCCAAGGGTATAGTCTTCCCGCCAAGACAGAGAGCTAAAGGCAGGGAATTACTTGAAAGAAAGCTGATTGATCCATCTCTGAAGCCAGGGTCTACATCAAGACAGAAGATCTCCCTTCAATCCTTTCAGGAGTTTTGGGTTTTCTTATGTTTTGTTATTTTATTCATTCTGAGATGTTTCTTTTATAATTATGAACTAAAACCCCAAATATCTAAGGGGGATGAAACCTATGACGGATCTTGTTATTGTTATCTGAACTATATGATAAATATTTGACTTATTCTTAATTGTGTTTTTAATTCTTAAATTAGTATTTCTGGGATATTAATTTAAGTCAAATGTGCTTAGACAAAGGAGCAAAAGTCCCTGTTTAAGAGTAGATCCAACACAATTAAGCAGAGTTGATCGCAATCCTAGACATAAGACGATGAAAATCTGCTGGATTAGAGTCAAATCTAATATGGGGATCCATAGATCAAGTTAATGCAAGACTAGTGGTTTTAATTAGAAAGAGATTTCATTTAATCAACCTAGGATTAGTTGTTCTTACTCTCGATGGAGATATTAACATAAATTAGGGATCTCTACGGATCAACTCAAATAAAGAAATTGTCTAGTTCAAAGTTAGATAACAAGTGAAGTGTAGGTGGATTCTTCCGTAGATATTATCTTTATCATTCAATTTTCCCAAAGTAATTTTCCCAATTTACTCTTTGTCGTTTCTTTAGTTTAGTTTAGATAGTTTACAACCAAACCCCTTCTTTATTCTTAGGCTAGATAATAGGAAGAAAGTCATTACTAGTACTTTTAGTTCCTTGGATTCGATATTTCGGTCTTGCCACTAGCTATACTACTACTCGATAGGTGCACTTGCCTTTTATCATGATAATAGTTAGTCTTTTAGGTACAATCAATTTGTTACTTCATCACGTCACGAGATCACTTACCCAACATCCGCAACACAATTTTATGCACAAAGCTCATCTTATTAACACATACATTCCTTGCACTTATTTATCACCACAACATTCATAAATTTCATTTAAATAATTCCACAATATACACATGCATGCAATAAACCATACAAGATAAAATTGCACTTAGTCATTCATAGTGACGATAATAATAAGGTGGTTTCACACATAGCCCACCATCATGAATATTTTACGGTGGTTTCACACATAGCCCACCTTTATCAATAATTTACAGTGGTTTCGCACTTAGCCGACCTTAATCAATGATTTACGGTGGTTTCACACTTAGCCCACCTTTATCAATAATTTTGGATAATAACGCACTTAGCTCACTAATTTTAACTATCATCCGGTGGTTTCGCACATAGCCCACCTTTATCTATATTTTATGAAATTTTACTCGTACTCTAAATTTTTGCATTTTCATCCAATGATAATAACATTCAACCACATATCATATAATGCAATTATGAATAAAAGCATTAATAAAAGAGGTATCGTTTACATATAAACTTACCTCGGTGCGAAATACGAGAAACGTGGAATTTAATCTGAGACCTTGCCCTTGCCTTGGTCAAGGTTGACTCCACACTCTTCTTGATCTACATGAATGCAATTTTACTAGTTTAGTCACTAATTTCATCTAAACAATTCAAAAATCATAATTTGGCAAAATGACCATTTTTTCCCTAGACTTTAGCAAAATGACCATTTTACCCCTAGGCTCAGAAATTGAATTTTATCGAATTTCCTCACTAAACAAGCCTAACCAAACTCTTTTCACTCTTATAGTAGCCCACAATTTCCATTTGTACATGCAATTACCATACTATTTATTAACTTCACAAATAAGTCCAATTTAGGTGTTTTCCATGAACACCTCTTTACAAAAGTTGTTTATTTAATAACTATGACTCATTTCATTTCATAAAAATCCAGCCAACAACACTTATTCATTCATGGAAAAACTCTAAACTTTCAAGCATGTTGTAAAATAGTCCGCTCATTATGTTGCCCAAGCTACAAGTGTAACACCCCAAACTCGGCCTAGAAGTTAGACCCGAGTCTGGCGTGTCACATTGAAGGGAGAATCATAAAAAATGGTGTAGTTGACAAATTTGAAAACATTTGATTGTTCGAGGTTTACAACAGTATTTACAAAGCGATTTCCATTTCCAAAACCAGTCTTGCTAAATGAGTAGTTTAGTTTAAAACGAGATTTATTTGAAAATTTGTGTATTTGTAGGGTTGAAATCAAAACCTTAAATTGTTATTATAAGTGAAAACCAAGTAAGTTGTGGAAGCTTGTAAAAGTTTATAGTTTGTAGAAGTGTGCTGATTTGAAAGCAGTTAATGTTTTTGGAAAACCGAGTTCTACTTAAGTAGTTATAAAACGTAATAACTAAAAATCCCAAATTAAAAACCAAAATTTAAGAGAGGCCTTATTACAAACCCCACCAAAATAAAAGCAAATAAATATAAGTTAAAGGAAACTACCAAAACATTGATCAATTTGTAGTGTGGCCACCTCCGATTCCCCTCCTACGCCGAACCACCTACTAAGGATTACCTGCAAAATTAAAAAAATGGAGTGAGTTTCGAAACTCAATATGTACGACCCTCGTCAAACAAAAACAAGTGTTAACCAAAATTTGGGCTTAAGCCCTAATATAGAAATAGTATAAATTCAGTGGGCCTAAGCCCTTTACAGAATCATTTGGGTCATAACCATAACAGAATCATTTGGGTCTCAGCCCATAACAGAATCATTTGGGTCTCAGCCCATATTATCACAGTTGGCCCTAGCCCATATCGGTATCAATATTATATGAATAATGCATGTTAACCCCATCCAACCCTGCACTTGCCTCCATCCAGCCCTTCACTTCCTGTGGGGAATAAATCACCCGCGCGATCCCTACACTTACAGTGTTAGCACCTGTTGCAGCACTAACCAGAATCCGCAGCAAAGCTACTAATATCAGAATATGTGGCACAGCCCCCAGAACGGGTTCTTCCTTTAAGACAAATCCCAACCCCATGCAATATGACATGTATGCAACGTACATAAATATAAATCACATGGCATGTCCATCAGATTAAAGCATAAAATAGTTATTTACCCTCGTGGGCAAAATCGTAAATTTACCCCTTAGGGGTATTTTGGTCATTTTCCATTATGGCCCAAAATTATAACTTGGCCTCATTAACCAATCCACAACTATTTATCACATTTTATGACCTTATTAGCAATACAAATACACTGGCCTCAAGAAGCCCATTACGTAGCCCAAACAGGCCCATGCTCTCATTATGCCCATCAGGCCCAAATCTATCCAAAGCCATGCAACCATCATGACCGGCTAGTCATTTCTTACCAAACCAGCAATTTTGCACATTTCAGGCACACGGGCCCATCGGGCCCATTTGGCCCATTTCGGCCCGATTGGCCAAAAAGCAGTCCAAGACCATGAGATCGCTCACGGGGCCTTTATCAACGTATCGATCTTTTCCACACGAGCGTTCGCGTGCTCGTGTGGTTGCCGTCGCCAATCTTTCAGCTTTTTGGCATTTCGAGATTTGCCGATCTATTGTGATCCATTGGGTGTGCGGTGTGGGTACACACCTTTATGAAGAGAAACGCAGTAGCCTTCTAACATGGAACCTTGACTGAATCGGCTTCAAACTCCTTAAATCGATTGATTAAGAACTAGCCATGCCTCCTTGTGGTTATCTAAATTGCAAACACTAATTACCCGCCAACACTGTCTAAAATCTAGAGTTAGCCAAATGATAATACAATGACAACACTTGCTCAACAATGATTTAATATTCGGCCTTACTCAAACTTGCCAACCACAGGACTTACCTACAATCAAAAAGTGAGTGAGAGCTTTTCAATCACTAGGACCCAGATGTCTCCCCTGACAGAGAAAAGAAGAAAGGCATCTTGGCAAAGAAGGGTAAAATGAAATCGACCTTTAAGCAAAACAAAAGAAAGGGTTTCGAAAATAAAATCAAGGATCCAAAAAGGAATAAAATAACTTACAGATTGATTTAGACTGATCAATAACCCAGAGTCAGACAAAAGAATTGAGCAGAGAAATTAATGAGAAGTGGAAGCAAAGAATTCGACAATAGCATTCGGTCAATCCTCAAAGGTGATGAAAATATTCATTTGAGGGTAACAAGAAGGTGCATTCGGCTCATGTGTAAACCATAGAAGAAGATAGGTTTGGCTATGAGGAAAAATCGATAGGAAATAGAGGGTGGAAGGAATAATGTGTAATCGGCCAAAGAAAGGTATATAGGAAAAAATGAACAGGGGGATTCGGCTATTGCATGCGAAGAGAACAAAAAAGGGTTACAAAAAGAATTGGTATAAAAGTGATCACAAAGACCAAAAGTTGTATGAGAGGTCACTTCCCAGAGTGTATTCAGCAATTCAAAGATAAAGAGAATGAAATGCATGAATGGCCACAAAAGAGAATAGCACACTCCTTACAAAACCACAGCTTACACACAAAAAAACACTCAAAAGAATGTCAAAATGCCTAATTCTACAAGCTTCTAGCTGAATTTTTGCCTCATCCAACACCTAATTCGGCACCAAAGAGTTCCCCCAATCGGCCAAACACTATCCCCAACTCAAATTTCCTTTATTTGCTCCTTGATTTACGCCACAACACAATCTAAATGAAATTCAAATTGGTCCCACCAAACTACCAAACAGCAGCCACCCACTTCCACCACTTGACCAATTCAATCTGCTGCTAAGAGGAGTTTCGGTCAAACTCCAACTCTTCCCCACGTGAGCAACAAAATTGGATCCCTCATGCACAAGGGGGAGCTCGAACTCCAGACTTCACTACCGTCACCATGCCTCACAAACACGCTGCTTGCGACTGTATCGCAACTCTTCTTATGTCATGAAATCATCACCAGTAAATATAAACCCTACCTGCTAGTGTCAATCCCTTTAATAAATAAAAAAACAAACCAAAACTTCGTATGGCCTAAGATTCGAACTAATGCTCCCCCAACAGTCCTAGCACACTTCTTTCCACTAAACCACTAGCTCTCTCATGTCGCAAATCACCCCCAAATAACTATAAGGTTTAAACGCCATCTTCTATGCCCATATATACGAAAATAAAAATTATACTAAGGGCAAAACTTAAACCCTGGACCACCCACATGCTACCAACGTGTAACGCCCTGACTTTCGAGAGTTTTCAGGTTTTTGCGATTTTTGGTGAAATCTTGAAATTTTGGGTAATTGGTTACTGAAATTATGTTTAAGGATGTTATACGGCCTTTAGGATGCCCAAGCCTAAGTTAAAACCCGGTAGAAATATCAACTTTGGTTTTTAAGTGAAAGGGACTTGGTTAAGTGGACCTTTAAAAAAAAGTTAGTAAATTGAGACACAAAGAGGCTCGTGGTAAAGTGGCAAGGGGGCGCCACTAAGCTCCTAAAAAAGTGGGGTGTGCACTGAGTTTAAGGGCCAGAGTTCAAGTCACAAGGTAAGCAGATGATACTTTTATTTTTGGGCATGTGCCGAGCATGTGATGGAACTTAAGTAGAATTCAGCTAGGGCCTTGGGGAGGCTATTCCGTTTGCTTAGGTAGTCATTAGGGTTAGTTTTTATTTCTTTTTCTGTCTTGGTAAATTAGGGTTAGCCACCTAAAGTTTTCACCCTTGATCTATTCTCCCTTTAGTGTGCCAAAAAGCCAAAAACGCAAGTAAGCTCTCCTTTATGCCGAATTCTTCCTTCTCTTCTCCTCTCTTCCATTCTTTTCTTTCTCTTTTCTTCTATAGCCGAAAATACCTCTCCTCCACACTCATCTTCCCTTTTCTTTGCTTCAAAAACTGAATCTGTCGTTCTTTCCTTCTAAAACCCATCAACTGCTAAAAGCTGAAATCTCGAAAGGCTGCTTCTTGTGCCGATTTCTTCTAGCTAAAATCCTCCTATCTTCTTCATCGCTTTTGGTCGATTTTCACACCCTCTAAACCCCAACCCCTATCAGCAACACCACTTCAAAACCACCATACCAAATCATCTTCCTCTTCATAGTTCCAAAAGCCAAAAACACCATAGTTTTTAGGGACATATAGCCGAATCTTTAGATCTCTAAGATTCGAAATCTGCTAGTGTTTAGGGGCTAGATCTGCGTCAGATCTTAGTAGAAGAATCGCTTTGATTAAGGAAAACCTGTGGTAAGTACTCGATATCTAAGATCTATTTGTTATTTCAGAATTTAGAAAATCTGAAATCCCTAGACGTTTAAGGAGGCTGTCGATTGAGGCTTAAAGCCCTAAGGGGTTTAACACTTGATTTATTTTGGTGTTAGTGTGTTCTAGAGGTGACTGATTGAATGCTTGAAAAGTGGAACGACTAGATCTAGATCTAGTCACTAATTTCGGTAAAGGTAAGATCTCAAAGGCCTTAGGTGATTATTGCCGAATATGGTAAGTGTTTATTAGGCTTGGCTATTATTGATCGGTAATTTAAGAGTTGGAGTGATTGATTCCAGGATACCGTGGGAGATTTTTTTCAACGTCTATCGCGAATCAGGTGTGTATCAAACACCCTATTGTAGTTCAAGTCGACAAAAGCCGAAAAGCCAAAATGCCAGAATTCTAGCATTTCGTGGGCTTGTAAGCGTGCGAACCCTCACTAGTTGGTTGGAAATCATTGGATCTGTAATTGCAAGTGGCAAGATGGTTGAGTGCGCGATTTCGTGCACTTCGGTAAATTAGGCCTTAATGGGCTGAAACTGGGCCCAACAGGCTTACAGGCCCATATGGGTAAAAATAGGCAATAAAGGCATATTGGTAGACTGTAGGTCTAAAACTGCTAAAACTGGTAAATCAATCGTAAAATTTGGACTAGATGGGCTAAATTAGCTAATTGGCACTGTAGGGCCCATTAGGGGTTTTAGGGCCCAATGACGTAATCTGCTAAAATGGGCTAAACAAGCTACTGGGATAAAAGTTAGACTATTACTGATTAAAATGTGCATGAAACTCTAAAAACTGGTATAATTACTAAAATACCCCTTATAGGTGCAAAATTACTATTTTACCCCTTGGTGCAAAATGATTGTTATACCCCTAAGGCTAAATTTGACTGAAATGCATGATTTACTGTTTCTGTTTACTATATGCCATATCATGAATATCTATTGCATGGGACTGGGATATTGATAGAAGAAGTTCTGAAAGTGGCTTAACCACGTACTAGAGGCTTTGCCTCATTTTTCTGTTATCTGAGCAACTATGCTGCAACTGTAGAGTGTAGGGCTGGGTGGGTTGAGTTATTCCCGGCATGGAGTGTAGGGTTGGTACGGGTGGCGTGTAGTGGTTGGGTGGGTTGAGTAGTCTCCCCACATGTGATGGGCTTGCATTCATAATTAATATTTGTTCTGCTATTGAAATGGGCCTATGGGCCGTACTGTTATCTGAAAAGGGCTAAGGCCCAATTTACTAAATTTGGATTGGGTTTCGGCCCAGTGGGCTTGAGCTGATTTGGGCTCTAGATGGACTTCTTTGCACACTAAGTTTGCAAACTCACCCCTTATTTCTCCATCCTTGTAGGTGAGCCCTAGACTATAGGCATGGAGCTGGGACGGATTCAGAGTAGCCACGAAGACTGCATTCTGGTTTTAAGTTAATTATTCCTTTATTTTATTTAATCGTCTTATTTTAAATTTGGGATGTAATAAGGCCGCTCTATTTTTTTATTTTCATTTTGGGTTTTAATTACTTATCTTTACATTACTTAAATTATTTCGAATATAGCTGTGTGAGTTTTCCTTAAAATTAATCAAATGTTTTCAAAATCTCATCACACGTCTCAAACGAGTAAAAAAGTTAAGTTTTAATATTATCCTCTTAATAACTAGTAAAGCTTAGGTCGTTCTCCAAAAATCGAGAATTTCTCTTAAACCCATAATATCGGTTTGTAAAGCTCACCCCAATCTTAGTAACTACATAACATGGTTAGTTGTAGGTGATGTGACATACCAGATTTGGCCGTAACATCTGCGTCAGGTTTGGGGTGTTAAATTTAGTGGTATCAGAGCCAGGTTGCAACAACTCGGCTGTGGAATCGGGTCTAAAAAGTTTTGGAAAATTTTAAAATTTAAGCCTAAGAAGGGTATTTTTGGAAATAAATTTTTGGGGAAATTTAGAAAACCCTTTTCAACCTTATTTTCTTCAAGATATACATGTTTTAAATACCGAATTAAAAAAAAAAAGGTTTTAGTTTTTCTGGGTTATTTGAAATCTGATAACTAAAGGAATGGCACACTGAATCTCCAGCACCAAGTCTGTAAGTATTTCTACTTCATATAATGTATTGTACTGAGATAATTCTGTGGATAGAACTGAGACCCTATTATGATACTGTAGATAGGGTAGTACTGAAAACTGTAAGACTGAAACTGTAGGGAAACTAAATCGTAGAAGACTGAGACTGTAGCTAGGCTACGATTTCACGAAAACTAACTTTGAAACTCTATTTGTACATAAGACATTCTGTAATAAACAACTGAAATATTAAACTAATGTCATAAAATTCGTAATCAGATAAGTCGATATGAGTACGAGAGCTACTCGTGGGCGAGGCCGTGGATGTGGCCGAGGCAGTGTTCAAGCTGGGTCTTCATCTTTGGAATACATGCCAGCTGGTACGGCACGATAGCCACCAGTAGCTAAAAATGGGTCAAATGATCGGGCCGCAGGGGATGATGCTCTATCCCAGGCCGTGTTAAGGGCTCTGGAAAGGGTTGCTAGAGCTATGTCGGGCCAGTGAATAGAGGATCCATTTCTGAGTGACTCCGGCCTAATAGAGCGGAGGTCTTTAGGGGCATCTGTGGAGTAGCCCCAAATGTAGCTGAGTATTGGCTGGAAACTACGGAACGGATTATGGACGACCTAGATTGCTTAGTGGAGCAAATGCTAAAGGGAGCGATGTCTCTATTGCGAGGCGAAGCATATCAATGGTGGATCACTGTGAGGGAAAGTACCCAAGCTGAGCGGGTGACTTGGGAACTGTTTAAGACGTCCTTCAAGGGGAAGTACATCGGCAAGTTATGTGGATGCACGAAGGAAAGAATTTCTGAACCTGACCCAAGGCAATAAGTCTGTTGCTGAGTATGAGGCAGAATTTTTGAGGTTGAGTCGTTATGCCAGTGGTATAGTTGCTACCGAGTACGAGCGTAGCATTTATTTTAAGGATAGCCTCAGGGATGAACTCATGGTGCTGATAGCTCTGTAGAGGAAGCGCGATTTTGCTGCATTAATGGATAAGGCTAAGATAGCCGAAGAGGTGAAGCAAGCTGAACGGCAGAACCATGATAGGGATCGAAACCGATTCAGGAGGGATTTTGGACCCTCCGGTGCTGCAACCAGAAATGCCAAGAGAGCTAGGGTTGAGGAACCGGTTCGAGCAGTTCCGGTAAATTCAGTTAGACCACAAGTATGTAAGGATTGTGGAAGAGTGCATCTAGGAGAGTGTTGGAAGCGTATGGTGGCATGTCTTCGATGTGGATCCAAGGGACATAGAATTAAAGATTGTCCTCAGAGGCTAGCTCAAACTCAAGTTGCTGAGCAGAAGGTTGCCCTACCCGAGCGAGCTGGACCGCCACCGCCAAGAGGTCGTGGACAAGGTAGATGTGGTAATGGACGTGGACGTGGAGCACCTGGCATAGGGGGTAGAGTTGTAACGCCTTGACTTTCGGGATTTTTTAGGTTTTTTCGATTTATGGTGAAATCTTGAAATTCTGGGTAATTGGTTACTGAAAATATGTTTAAGGATGTTAGTGGGCCTTTAGGAGACCCAAGCTTCAGTTAAAACCCGACAGAAATATCAACTTTGGTTTTTAAGTGAAAGGGACTTGGTTAAGTGGGCCTTTAAGAAAAATTTAGTAAACTGAGACACAAAGAGGCTCGTGGTGGTTAAGTGGGCCTTTAAGAAAAATTTAGTAAACTGAGACACAAAGAGGCTCATGGTAAAGTGGCAAGAGGGCGCCACTAAGCTCCTAAAAAAGTGGGGTGTGCACTGAGTTTAAGGGTCAGAGTTCAAGTCACAAGGTAAGCAGATGATACTTTTATTTTGGGGCATGTGCCGGGCATGTGATAGGACTTAAGAAGAATTTGGCTAGGACCTTAGGGAGGCTATGCCGTTTGCTTAAGTAGTCATTAGGTTTAGTTTTTATTTCTTTTTCTATCTTGGTAAATTAGGGTTAGCCACCTAAAATTTTCACCATTGATCTATTCTCCCTTTAGTGTGCCAAAAAGCCGAAAACGCAAGTAAGCTCTTCTTTGTGCCGAATTCTTCCTTTTCTTCTCCTCTCTTCCACTCTTTTCTTTCTCTTTTCTTCTATAGTTGAAACTACCTCTCCTCCACACTCATCTTCCATTTTCTTTACTTCAAAAACCGAATCTGTCGTTCTTTCCTTCTAAAACCAATCAACTTGTAACACCCTGAATTTGGGCCTAGAAGAATTGGGTTTTGAAGTCTGGGTTCGAATAAAAGAAAACCTGAATAGTTGTGAAGTTTTAAAAAAAAATTATTATTGTTAAAAAAAAATGTTACTGTATTTTTTTAAAATCTTATGAAAATTATAATTTATTATTATTAGAAAATTTTACTGTATTTATTATTATTGATGTTTTAAATATTATTAGTAGGAAAAAAAGAATATTATTGTATTTGAAATTTTTATAAAAATATATTTATTGCTATTGTTGTTGTTATTATTATTATTATTATTATTATTATTATTATTATTTAAAAATATATAGAGTATTATTATTAATTTGGTATTTAAATTCAATTTTTAAATGAATTTGGAAGTTTTTAAAGTGTGGGAAAATTTTGGTCCAATCCAAGACTTTAGCAAAGAAATTAGTTTTTGTTTGTTAGGGGAACTGGTCAGTAAGGCTTTTAAAATAAAGTGGGCTAAATTAGACACAAAGAGAAGTCTGGTTTAGTGGCAAAAGCGCTAGGGGTTGTAGGAGTGCCTGGGTTCAAGGCACGGTGGGTGCAAAGTTGTTTTTTATTTTAGAAGCTAGGTTGCGGCTAGAAAAGGGTTAAAACAAGATGCTGGTGGATTATGCCACAAAAATGCTTATGGTGCAGTGGCAGCAGTGTGCTAAGAGTTCCTAAGGGTCATGGGTTCGAGTCCAGTCGCTGGCGGAATTTTGATTTTATTTTTAATGAATCAGGAACTGCAGCAGGTATGGTTTAAAATTTAAGGTAACCATATTATATTGAAAGTAAAGCTACGGCGCAGTGGCCAGCAGCATGCTGGGTACCCTTGAGGTCCCAGGTTCTAGCAGGAGCGCGCGCAAGTGGGTGGTCATTTTTTTTGCTGGGCGCGCGTGGAGGTTGTCGTACAGGATTAAAACTCTTCCCAGCAGTGGAGTTGGTCAAACGGTGGACTACTGTTGGTGTAAGAAGAGTTTGAGTTGGGTTCAAACGGTGCCAGCAAATAAGGATAAGCACGAGTTTAAATTGGGGAATGGTTCTTAGCCGATTGTGCTTCTCCCTTCAATCGGGATTTTGTTTCAATTTTATCGGATTCCTTTTGCTTTTATTCTTTTCTATTTTTCCCTAAAAAGCTGAGCAATTCCTCTTTATTTTTATTTTCATTTTGAAGCCAAATTCTATTAAAACAATCTTTTCTTCTCAAGATTGTTGCCAATCATCTTCACTTTTCCTCATACAATTTCTTTTGCATCGTTTGTCTCCTCTTTCAAAGCCAAAGATTCTTTTTGTGATTTGGGGATTAATTTCTAGATCTATTTTCTACTCGCGTTTTAAGTTGGATCTACTGTGAATATAAGATTTGGCAAAAGTGTTGGAAATGTTCTGACAAGAACGTCCTTGGTCAGTATTTAGATCTTATTTTATTTTATTTATTTAGTAATTCGAGAATAAGTTGAAAATCCCTAAATACTTTAGGGAGACTATCGATTTTTGTCAAGATTGAAATTAAGTAATTTTTATTCGGTTTTCTATGTGTAAATCGAAGGCTAGCGATCAAGATCTATTTAGAGGCTATTAAGATCAACGGGTTCAAAGCAGTCGAGATCTAGATCTAGTAGTCAAAGATCGACAAGGTAAGTCGTTATTAAGGCTTTGTAATAGCCGAATGTGGTAGGTAATTTTTACATCGGTTTTCATAGATTCGTAAGTTAATCTGTAAGTGGTTGATTATAGGAGAAATCGCATAGGAGGTCTCACCGGCAGAATCGTAAATCAGGTGTGTAACGAACCCTCTTAGTAGCTTAAGTTAACAAGTGCCGAAAAGCCGAAATGCCGAAATTTCGGCATTTCAATAACTTGTGAATATGCGATTGTTCCAAGATTAGTTAGAAACGATGAGATCGGTGATCGGTATCGATGAGACAGGTAACAGCACAATTTCGTGCAAGTTGGTAAGTTTGGGCCTCGAGGGGCTGAAATCAGGCCCAATGGGCTTTCAGGCCCATTTGGGTAAATTTGATAGAAAATAAAATATGGATAAATTGCATGTTAAGACTGTTAAAACCATTATGGAATATAGGCTAAATGGGCCTAGATGACTAAATCGGCTACGTAGGGCCCATTAGGGGTTTTGGGCCCAATAACTCGGAATTGCTAAAATGGGCTGGAAATACTGTTTAAACGCTTGGAAATTATTGATAATAGTTAATGAGCATGAAAACCCTAATAGTTGATAAAATTACTGAATTACCCTTCAGTGTGAAAATTACTATTTTACCCCTAGGCGAAAATGACTATTGTACTCTAGGGTGTTATTTTGATTGAAATGCATGTGACATTATTATTGTACATGATATGCCATGATATGTTCATTTTATGCATGGGTTGGGATTTATATGAAAGGAAGAAGTGCTAAAGGGCTTTGCCCCAGTTTGCCGAAAAGGGCTTTGCCCTAGTTACCGAAAGAGGGTAGGCCTCATGTTATATAATAAAGCAGCTATGCTACCAATGGAGAGTAGCAGCGGGGTGGGTTGAGTAGCATCCCCACATGGTGTGTTGGTTGGTATGGGTGGAGAGTAGCGGATGTTGGGTTGAGTAGTCTCCCCAAATGGGCTTTGCATACATGCATTGACGTTTACATGTGTTATTAAAATGGGCCTATGGGCCATACCGATATTTGAAAAGGCTTCGGCCCAGTGCATTCATATATGAGAAAGGGCTAAAGCCTAGTAATCGATATTTGAAAAGGCTTCGGCCCAGAAATTGTTGAGATTAAAAAAAGGGCATAGGCCCAGTATGCTTTTGTTGATTTGGGCTCTGAAAGGGCTTTGTTGCACACTGAGTTTCCCCAAAACTCACCCCTTTTCCTTCCATCCTTTCAGGTAAGCCCTAGACTGTGGACTTGGAGCTGGGAAGGATTCAGAGTGGCCACGAAGACTGCGTTTCTGGTTTTAATTAATTAATTCAGTATTTTATTTAATCGATTTATTTTCAATTTGGGTTTGTAAAAGGCCTTTTTAATTATTTTAAATTTCGTTTCTAGCTTAGGTGTGATATTATTTAAATTGTTCTTAATCAGTTAGCTTTAGGGCACGGTTTTATAAATGCTACCTGTTTTCAAAGTATCTCGATAAGTAGAACAAAGCTTCCGCAACGTGAATGTTTTCATATATAAGTAAATCTTAAATACGTTTAAACTTAATTTGTTCGTAGACAAGTCACAAGGTTAAAGTGTGGCAATGGATGTGTGCATGTCTAGGAGTGGATCTAGGAAGAGCTTGGTACTTAAGCAGTCTAAATGACTCACCTCCTCTTCTCTTGAATCCTACCTGGTACATGGTATCCATTCACTTTAAGCCATAACAAAGAGGATCTGATTTTCTAATAAACCTAAACTACTTTTAAGATAAACATGTTTTTCACAACTATAGAGGTTTACGAGTTTTCAAAATTTCCCATAAGATTTTACAAGGTTGTTTACAATGTTTTGATTATTACAATGTATCACGTTTTGATAAAGCTAAGGTTTTATACCAGTTTAACGGTAAAAGTTTCGAAACATTAAGAAGGGTTTTCAATAAAAACACGGTTTTTGAAAAACACTTCCATGTGACACACCAGACTTGGTCGTAACGTTCAGGCTGGGTTTGGGGTGTTACACAACTGGTAAAAGCCAAAATCCCAAAAGGCTACTTCTTATGCCGATTTCTTCTAGCCAAAATCCTCTTATCTTCTTCATCTCTTTTGGCCGATTTTCACACCCTCTAAACCCCAACCCCTGTCAGCAACACCAGTTCAAAACCACCATACCAAATCATCTTCCTCTTCACAGTTCCAAAAGCCGAAAACACCATAGTTTTTAGGGACATATAGCCAAATCTTTAGATCTCTAAGATTCAAAATCTGCTAGTGTTTAGGGGCTAGATTTGCATCAGATCTTAGTAGAACAAACGCTTTGATTAAGGATAACCTGTGGTAAGTACTCGACATCTCAGATCTATTCGTTATTTCGGGATTTAGAAAAGCTGAAATACCTAGAGGTTTAGGGAGGCTGTCGATTGGGGCTTAAAGCTCTAAGGGGTTTAACACTTGATTTATTTTGGTGTTAGTATGTTCTAGAGGTGACTGATTGAAGGCTTGAACAAGTGGAACGACTAGATCTAGATCTAGTCACTAATTTCAGCAAAGGTAAGATCCCAAAGGCCTTAGGTAATTATGGCCGAATATGGTAAGTGTTTATTAGGCTTGGCTATTATTGATTGGTAATCTAAGAGTTGGAGTGATTGATTGCAAGATACCGTAGGAGATTTCGTCAACGTCTATCGCGAATCAGGTGTGTATCGAACACCCTCTTGTAGTTCAAGTTGGTAAAAGCCGAAAAGGTAAAATGTCAAAATTCTAGCATTTCGTGGGCTTGTGAGTGTGTGAACGCTCACAAGTCGGTTGGAAATCACTGGATCTGTAATTGCAAGTGGCAAGATGGTTGAGTGCGCGATTTCGTGCACTTCGGTAAATTGGGCCTTGATGGGCTGAAACTAGGCCCAACGGGCTTACGGGCCCATATGGGTAAAAATAGGCAATAAAGGCGTACTGGTAGACTGTAGGTCTAAAACTGCTAAAACTGGTAAATCAATCGTAAAATTTGGACTAGATGGGCTAAATTAGCTAATTGGCACTATAGGGCCCATTATGGGTTTTAGGGCCCGATGACTATAATCTGCTAAAATGGGCTAAACAAGCTACTTGGATAAAAGCTAGACTATTACTAATTAAAATGTGCATGAAACCTTAAAAACTGGTATAATTACTGAAATACCCCTTATAGGTACAAAATTACTATTTTACCCCTTGGTGCAAAATGACTATTATAACCCTAGGGCTAAATTTGACTGAAATGCATGATTTACTGTTTCTGTTTACCGTATGCCATATCATGAATATCTGTTGCATGGGACTGGGTTATTGATGGAGGAAGTTCTGAAAGTGGCTTGACCATGTATTGGAGGCTTTGCCTCATTTTTCTGTTATCTAAGCAGCTATGCTGCAACTGTGGAGTGTAAGGCTGCGTGGGTTGAGTTATTCCCCACATGGGGTGTAGGGCTGGTACGGGTGAAGTGTAGCGGTTGGGTGGGTTGAGTAGTCTCCCCACATGTGATGGGCTTACATTCATAATTAATATCTGTTCTACTACTAAAATGGGCCTATGGTCTGTACTGTTATCTAAAAAGGGCTAAGGCCCAGTTTACTGAATCTGGATTGGGCTTCGGCCCAGTGGGCTTGAGCTGATTTGGGCTCTGGATGGACTTCTTTGCACACTGAGTTTCCAAACTCACCCCTTATTTTTCCATCCTTGCAGGTGAGCACTAGATTGTGGACTTAGAGCTGGAAGGGATTCAGAGTGGCCACGAAGACTGCGTTCTGGTTTTAAGTTAATTATTCCTTTATTTTATTTAATAGCCTTATTTTAAATTTGGGTTGTAATAAGGCCGCTCTTTTTTTTTTTTCATTTTGGGTTTTAATTACTTATCCTTACATTATTGAAATTATTTCGAATATAGCTGCACGAGTTTTCCTTAAAATTAATCAAATGTTTTCAAAATCTCATCACACGTCTCAAACAAGTAACAAAGTTAAGTTTTAATATTATCCTCTTAATAACTAGTAATGCTTAGGTCGTTCTCCAAGAACCGGGAATTTCTCTTAATCCCACAATATCAGTTTGTAAAGCTCACCCCAATCATAGTAACTAGGTAACATGGTTAGTTGTAGGTGATGTGACACACCAGATTTGGCCTTAACGTTTGGGCCGGGTTTGGGGTGTTACACAATGCCTCCTTGCCACCAGACCAACTATTTCCTTGTGCAATATTTCTGTGACAGTACTATTTTGGCCCTAATAAAAAAAGTGGTTTTGGGACCACAAAACCGAGTCAGAAAAATACTTAAATATTATTTTTTATGGTTATTATATGCGAATTTTAATACGTGAAAGTTTCGTGTCTTAATTTTATCATTTGGATGTTGAATTATTAATTAGGGACTCAAATTGCATAAAGGAAAAATTAGAAGGTTGTTGTGTAAGTGCCGAATTGTAGTTGATCACTTAGGAGAAGGGTTTAAAATGAAATTAAACCAAGGATATTTTTAATGGACACATTCGGCCATTGATAATGGAAAGGAAATAAAAGTAGAAAGGCCATTTTGGTAAACTAACACCTAATATATGTGTTAATTAATAAAACATAAAAATTTGGCTTCATTTTATCTTGTTTTTGCCGAAACCATTAAAGGAAAAGAAATAGAAAAGAGTGGGATATTTAGCCATTGTTGTGGTGTGATTAAGGTATGATTTTCATGTTATTTTCTTTAAATTTGTGAATTTAAGTTAGTTATTAAGCTCTTGACATAGCCCATGTATTAATTTTTGAGTTGGTGGCAAATGATGCATTCGGCCATAGATGTTTTGTGTTACATTGATGGTGTTTTGATGTTTTGGTAATTAGGGATGATGGTAGATGAGTATGAGCTTTGTAAACCTTGAGATTTGTGGCTTAAAAGATTAATGACAATCGGCTATTATGGTGAAGTGAAAGATTTGTGCTTAATATTAGAAATGAATGATTAAATTTTTAGTATGTGTATATAGGTTTGCCGAATGTGCTTGATATCAAAGCATGGTTTAGATTGAATGTATATTGAGATGATTGAAATTGAGATTTGTCGTATGTGTCATTAGTAAGGAATTTATCTTTGTTTTGAATAAAGAATGTCTTTGTAAAAATGAGCTTGTTAAAGTTAGATAAATGCAGTTTCAAGGGCTAAATGACATTCGGCCTTTATGATATTCGGCCTTTGTGATTAAAGTGTGAAATCTTATGCTAAATGTTAAGAGATAATGCCTTAATGTTAATTTTTGGTTGTTGAGACTTCCGAATGTGTTAATAATAAGGAATGGTTTAATTTGATTACATGTATAAGTGGCTAGAAATAAGAGTTTCCGTGTGTTCCATGTTGTATGAGATCATTAGTATTTTGTCTATAAATGAGTTGGTAAGGTGATTAAACTAGTTGACTTGTTTAATTTAGCTCAAGAACGAAACGAGCCAAATTCGGATAGGGGAAAGGCGAAAATAGTTGAATAGTCGATCTATAGTTGTTCGATGACATCCGAGGTAAGTTTTAAGTAATTAAATATAGATTACATTCGATTATGACTTATTATAAATTATGAGAAATAAGTATTCTTTGTAATGTATGGATATAGCGAAGGGTAAGAATGAAATGATGGTATATGGCATTAAGCTTATATGGTTGAATGGCAAATATTACATGAGGTAAGTTTTGTGATATGCTTTTAGGATTGAAGTGGATATGAAAGAAAAGTGATGAAGATGTATAATTATATATAGATATTCAAATGAAGCTTGTATTTAATGGATGTGATTGTGTTATATGAACTTGATTAGTATGTGTTCATAATCGAATGAAGTTAAAGTTTGATTAATGTGGTTGCATTACGTGATATGAATAAGTATATGATTTTGATATGGATATGATTTTGTGAAATTATTTTTGAATTATTAATTAGGCCTTTGGCCTAGCAAGCTATAAGCTGGTGCTATAAACGGGCTTCGAGCCTAGCAGGCATAATGCCGGTGAGTGAGTATCAGACTTTGAAAGTCTAGCAGGCTTTGTGCTGGTGACAAAATCAGGTTATTACCTAGCAGGCTTTGTGCCGGTGATGAACTCAGGATTTTACCTAGCAGGCTAATTGCCGGTGAGATTATAAATGTCTAAGACTATGAGGTCTTGTATTAATTCGAAAATTGAATTCGTTCAATAAACTAAGTTGTCCAGGTATGTATAAATTATTTATGCACATAAGAATAAAGTGAATTAATTTATTGATGTGAAATGTGAAGTTGTGGTATGTATATATATATATATATATATACACATTCGGCCATTGTGGAATTGTTTATAGAAGTATATGTTATATATGTGATTTGAACCTTGAAATTTTAAATATGGTAAGGGTGTTATAAACTTGTTCAACTAGGATGAATTGAAGATGGCATTGAAAGATTTAGATGTTTATGACTATATGAATTCAAATTTAAATGAAATGATATGCTATATGTGCATATAGGTGACTATGCATATTCGGCCAAATGATGATATACTTAGATAATGTTATACGTGATTTTGGATATTTGGTTTATAAGTGAAAATTATTTATAAAGTGAAATTTCGAATTGTGAATTGATATAATGAATTGAATACATATGTAAATAAGGTGTATAAGTGAGTTTAGTTGTTTAAATTATTTAAGACTTACTAAGCTAAATTGCTTACTGTGAATGTCTGTGTTTTATTCCATATTATAGATCTCGTTCGAAAGTTACGAGCTCGGGGATTCAAGTTTGAAGTCATCTATACTATCGTTTGCCTGCGGTACTATTAACAAGTTTAAAATTCCAGACTTATGGCATGTATAGGCTTAACTCTTTTGAACATAAGTTATATTTTGAATATGTATATATATACAAGCCATGTGAAAATGGCTTGCTCATTAGCTAAGTTTATATTTATGGTTTGTTGAAATTATAAGGTTGATTATTAAGTAATGATCTTGAAGTTTCCTTAGATGAATGTTTCGGTTATTAATGGTCCTTGAAAATGCATGTATATTTGCATGTGTGTTTGGATGATAAAGGTCTTGATGTGATTAACTTTTGAGTATGAATTGGAAGTAAATTCGATCATTGAAATTGTTTAAAATTAGATATACTTGTATATATATATATGTATGTGTTTATGCTTTAAGTGTATATGCATAGATTGCATTAAGGTATATTGTTTATAATATGCGTATATCATGTGATATAAAGCCTTGCTCATTCATTTCTTATAATGTATGTATGTGATTGAACAGTTATGTTTTGTCCGGTAATACCTTGTAACCCATTCTGGCGGATTTGGGGTAGAGATGTTACATTTTATTGGTATCAGAGCTACGGTTTAGTCGATTTTAGGACTAACGTAGCACGTGTGAGTCTAGCTATACATGCCATAATGTGATAATATGATAGTGTGATGACTTCTGACAGTTAAAATGTGTTTTTCATAAGAAATGAATCTTGATCCCGATCGAGCCGTAGCAGACGATGTCGAGAGTGTAGCGCCTGCACCCGCGCAAGGGACAGCGCCGAGTGACTCATAGCCAAATTCCAATAATCAAGATGATGAGATGAAACAAGCCTTTTATACTATGGTGAATGATTGGTTCACTCAATATGTTCGAACTAATCCGGCTGTTCCACAACCCCGACCCCCGAATAATCCACTTTCGATACCTGTAGTGCCTCCTGTGATTGATCCTTTGAGATTGAGTAAGCCTCCGATTGATAAAATTAGAAAATACGGGGCTGAAGAGTTCAAAGCTACTGTTAGCGATGACGCCGAGCGAGCTGAGTTTTGGCTTGATAATACTATCCGCGTGTTCGATGAACTATCGTGTACTCTTGACGAGTGTTTGAAATGCGCTGTGTCTTTGTTACGTGATGATGTCTATCCTTGGTTTCAATTTTACCTAGAGAGTGGGTCACCTGGGAATTCTTTCTAACAGAATTCTGTAAAAAGTATATCAGCCAAAGGTTCATCGACCAGAAACGCAAAGAGTTTCTTGAGCTTAAGCAGGTATAAACGAGAATTTGTAAGGCTTAGCAGATATGCCCGTGAGTATGTCTCGTCTGAAGCTATCATGTGTAAACGCTTCGAGGATGGGTTGAATGAAGATATTAAATTGTTAGTAGGCATTCTGGAAATTAAAAAATTCGTAGTACTTGTTGAGTGAGCTTATAAAGCCGAAGAGCTTGGAATTGAGAAAAGAAAAGTTGAAGCTAGAGCTAGAGAGTTTCGTAAAAGATCTTTGGGAAAAACATTCCAACATTCATTGAAGAAGTTTCGAGATGAATCAGGCCGATTCAAGAATACTTCGGGCTTTACCAGACGAGATCGTGATCGACCTCCTGCGAGTACACGAGCTACCTCAGATGCAAGTGTTGGCAATGATCATCAGGACAGATCGGAGTGCAAGCATTATGGTAAATGGCATTCAAGGAGCTATAGATTGTATGACCATTCCTGTTTTAAATGTAAATCAGCTGATCATTTTATCAGAGAGTGTCTGAGACTAGCTGAGCAGAATGTTAATCCGAGTGGGAGATCTAGTAATATTGCAGCACGAGGTAGACCACCTAGACATACGGGTAATGCTAGTGGCAGTCAGAGATGGACTAGAGATATAGTTGTTTGATTTGAGGCTCGTGCACCTGCCAGAGCTTATGCTATACCCACTCGCGAGGAGGCTTCTTCTCCAGATGTTATTACTGGTACTTTCACTCTTTTCGATACTGATGTTATTGCCTTGATTGATCCCAGTTCAACTCATTCGTATGTATGTGAAACTTTGGCATCCAATAAGACTCTACCTGTTGAGTCTACTGAGTTTGTGATTCGAGTGTCAAACCCTTTGGGCCGGTATATGTTAGTTGACAAAGTATGCAAGAACTGCCCCCTAATGATTTGAGATTTTTGTTTCCGGGCCGATTTGATGCTATTGCCATTTCACGAGTTTGATATCATTCTCAGCATGGATTGGCTAACTGTGCACGATGCTGTAGTGAATTGCAAAAGAGAAATAATTGACTTGCGATGTCTGAATGATGAAATAATTCGAGTTGAGTCTATTGATTTGAACGGGTTACCAGCAGTAATATCGTCGATGTTGGCTCAAGAGTATGTGAATAAGGGTTGTGAAGCTTATCTTGCGTATGTTCTGGATAGTAAAGTATCAGAAAGAAAGCTCGAGACAGTGCCCATGGTTCGAGAATATCCGAATGTGTTTCTTGAAGAATTACCTGGGTTGCCACCTGTTCGAGAAGTAGAATTTGGTATAGAGTCAGTACCTAGAATGACTTCGATTTTGATAGCTCTGTACCGCATGGCACCGACCCAATTAAAAAAATTGAAATCTCAGTTGCAAGAATTGATAGATAGAGGTTTTGCTCGACCGAGTTTCTCTCCCTGGGGTGCACCAGTACTATTTGTGAAAAAGAAAGACGGAACCATGAGAATGTGCATCGATTATCGACAACTTAACAACGTGACTATAAAGAATAAATATCCGTTGCCGCGAATTGATGATTTATTTAACCAGCTAAAGGGAGCTTCAGTATTTTCGAAGATAGACTTGAGATCAGGCTATTATCAGTTGTGAGTTAGAGATTCTGACATGCCTAATACTACTTTCAGAATGAGGTACGGACACTATGAGTTCTTGGTGATGCCGTTTGGGCTCACTAATGCCCCTGTAGTTTTCATGGATTTAATGAATCGAATTTTCAGACAGTATTTGGATCGGTTTGTAGTTGTGTTTATAGATGACATTATGATCTATTCATGTGATGAAACTGAGCATGCCGAACACTTGAGATTGGTGTTGTAGATTTTACGGGACAATCAGCTATACGCAAAGTTCAGTAAATATGAGTTCTGGTTACATGAGGTCAGCTTTTTGGGACATTTGTATCCGTATCAGGTATCCGGGTTGATCCAGGTAAAATTTTAGCTATACTTGATTGGAAGCCTCCGAGTAATATTTCAGAAGTTCGGAGCTTTTTGGGACTTGCCGGGTATTATAGATGGTTTGTGAAAGGCTTCTCGATGATAGCAACACCGTTGACAATGTTGTTACAGAAAGATGTCAAATTTGAATGGTCGGAAAGATGTCAGAAAAGCTTTGATCAATTGAAAACTCTTTTGACCGAAGCTCCAGTGCTAGTTCAGCCAGAATCCGGTAAAGAATTTGTGGTATATAGTGATGCCTCTTTGAACGGTTTAGGCTGTGTTTTGATGCAAGAGGGTAGAGTTGTTGCGTATGCTTCGAGACAGTTAAAACCTCACGAGAAAAACTATCCGACTCACGATCTTGAATTAGCTGATATTGTTTTCGCTCTGAAAATTTGGCGTCACTACTTGTTCGGAGAGAAATGTCACGTTTATTCTGATCATAAAAGCTTCAAATACTTGATGACTCAGAAAGACTTGAATTTGACACAACGACGATGGTTGGAATTACTGAAAGATTATGAGCTCGTCATTGATTATCATCCAGGAAAGGCTAATGTGGTTGTTGATGCTTTAAGTCAAAAATCACTATTTGCTTTGCGAGCAATGAATGTACATTTGTCTATGTCTGTTGATGATGCGTTAGTGGCGGAATTAAAAGCAAAACCAATATTGACGCAACAAATCCGAGAAGCTCAGAAAGTTGATGATGTTATGATCGCAAAACGAACTCAATGTGATTCGAAAGAGGATTCAGAGTTTCTGATTGATGAAAATGATTGTTTGAGATTCAGAAATCGATTGTGTGTTCCGAGAAATTCAAAACTTATTCCGATGGTTTTGAACGAAGCTAGCAACCGAATGTCAGTTTATCCTGGTAGCACGAAAATATACAATGATTTGAAACAACGGTACTGGTGGCACAGTATGAAACAAGACATTTCTGACTTTGTTTTGGAATGTTTAATATGTCAACAAGTGAAAGCGGAACATTAGGTACCTTCTGGATTGCTTCAACCAATTATGATACCTGAGTGGAAATGGGACCATGTCACAATGGATTTTGTATCTGGTCTACCGTTGACATCGAGCAAGAAAGATGCAATCTGGGTTATTGTTGATAGATTGACAAAATCAGCTCATTTTATTCCCATTCATACAGATTATTCACTCGATAAGTTAGCTGAATTATACATATCTCAGATTGTAAGATTACACGGGGTACCTACTTCCATTGTTTCGGATAGAGAGCCCAGATTTACATCGTGATTTTAGAAGAAATTGCAAGATGCACTAGGTACCAAATTACATTTTAGCACTGCTTTTCATCCCCAAATAGATGGACAATCCAAACGAGTTATTCAGATATTAGAGGATATGTTGAGATGTTGCATCCTTGAGTTTAGTGGCTCGTGGGAATGATACTTGCCTTTGATTGAATTCGCATACAATAATAGTTTTCAATTGAGTATTAAGATGACACTTTACGAGGCTTTGTACGGTCGTAAATGTCATACACTGTTGTTTTCGACCGAGCTCAATGAGAATAGAGTTGATTTGATTAAAGATGTCGAACAGAAAGTAAAAGTGATTTGTGAAAGTTTGAAAGCAGCATCAGATCGTCAGAAATCATATGCAGACTTGAAACGTAAAGATATAGAATATCAAGTAAAAGTGTTTCTTAAAGTTTCACCTTGGAAAAAGGTACTTAGATTCGGTCGTAAAGGCAAATTGAGCCTGAGATTTATCGGACCGTATGAAATTTTAGAACGGATTGGGCTAGTTGCATATAGATTACTATTGCTGCCTGAATTTGAAAAGATTCACGATGTTTTTCATGTTTTGATGCTTCGTCGATACCGATCCGATCCATCACATGTGATTAATCAGTCAGCGATTGAAATTCAATCTGATTTGAGTTACGAGGAAGAACCGGTTCGTATTCTGGCTCACGAGGTGAAAGAACTAAGGAATAAGAAAATCCCGTTAGTGAAAATATTATGGCTCAAACACAGAATCGAAGAAGCAACTTGGGAGCTTGAGGACTCAATGAAAGAACATTACCCTAACCTATTCGCCGGTAAGATTTTCGAGGATGAAAATCCCTAAAGGGGGGAAAGTTGTGACAGCCCTATTTTGGCCCTAATCGAAAAAGTGGTTTCGGGACCACAAAACCGAGTCAGAAAAACACTTAAATATTATTTTTCGTGGTTATTATATGAGAATTTTAATACGTGAAAGTTTCATGTCTTAATTTTGTCATTTGGATGTTGAATTATTAATTAGGGACTCAAATTGCATAAAGGAAAAATTAGAAGGTTGTTGTGTAAGTGCCGAATCGTAGTTGATCACTTAGGAGAAGAGTTTAAAATGAAATTAAACCAAGGATATTTTTAATGGACACATTCGGCCATTGATAGTGGAAAGGAAATAAAAGTAGAAAGGCCATTTTGTTAAACTAAAACCTAATATATGTGTTAATTAATCAAACATAAAAATTTGGCTTCATTTTATCTTGTTTTTGCCAAAACTATTAAAGGAAAAGAAATAGAAAAGAGCGGGATATTCGGCCATTGTTGTGGTGTGATTAAGGTATGATTTTCATGTTATTTTCTTTAAATTTGTGAATTTAAGTTAGTTATTAAGCTCTTGACATAGCCCCTGTATTAATTTTTAAGTTGGTGGCAAATGATGCACTCGGCCATAGATGTTTTGTGTTACATTGATGGTGTTTTGATGTTTTGGTAATGAGGGATGATGGTAGATGAGTATGAGTTTGGTAAACCTTGAGATTTGTGGCTTAAAAGATTAATGACAATCAGCTATTATGGTGAAGTGTAAGATTTGTGCTTAATATTAGAAATGACTAATTAAATTATTAGTATGTGTATATAGGTTTGCCGAATGTGCTTGATATCAAAGCATGGTTTAGATTGAATGTATATTGAGATGATTGAAATTGAGATTTGCCGTATGTGTCATTAGTAAGGAATTTATCTTTGTTTTAAATAAAGAATGTCTTTGTAAAAATGAGCTTGTTAAAGCTAGATAAATGTGGTTTCAAGGGCTAAATGATATTCGGCCTTTGTGATTAAATTGTGAAATCTTATGCTAAATGTTAAGAGATAATGCCTTAATGTTAAATTTTGGTTGTTGAGACTTCCGAATGTGTTAATAATAGGGAATGGTTTAATTTGATTACATGTATAAGTGGCCGGTAATAAGAGTTGTCGTGTGTTCCATGTTGTATGAGATTATTAGTATTTTGTCTATAAATGAGTTGGTAAGGTGATTAAACTAGTTGACTTGTTTAATTTAGCTCAAGAACGAAACGAGCCAAATTTGGATAGGGGAAAGGTGAAAATAGTTGAATAGTCGATCCATAGTTGTTCGACAACATCCGAGGTAAGTTTTAAGTAATTAAATGTAGATTACATTCGATTATGACTTATTATAAATTATGAGAAATAAGTATTCTTTGTAATGTATGGATATAGTTGAAGGGTAAGAATGAAATGATGGTATATGGCATTAAGCTTATATGGTTGAATGGGAAATATTAAATGAAGTAAGTTTTGTGATATGCTTTTAGGATTGAAGTGAATATGAAAGAAAAGTGATGGAGATGTATGATTATATATAGATATTCGAATGAAGCTTGTACTTAATGGATGTGATTGTGTTATATGAACTTGATTAGTATGTGTTCATAATCGAATGAAGTTAAAGTTTGATTAATGTGGTTGCATTATGTGATATGCATAAGTATATGATTTTTTGAAATTATTTTCGAATTGCTAATCGGGCCTTTGGCCTAGCAAGCTATAAGCTGGTGCTATAAACGAGCTTCGAGCCTAGTAGGCATAATGCCGGTGAGTGAGTATCGGACTTTGAAAGTCTAGCAGGCTTTGTGCTGGTGTCAAAATCAGGTTATTACCTAGCAGGCTTTGTGCCAGTGATGAACTCAGGATTTTACCTAGCAGGCTAATTGCCGGTGAGATTATAAATGTCTAAGACTATGAGGTCTTGTATTAATTCAGAAATTGAATTCGTTCAATAAACTAAGTTGTCCAGGTATGTATAAATTATTTATGCACATAAGAATAAAGTGAATTAATTTATTGATGTGAAATGTGAAGTTGTGGTATGTATAGATATATATATATATATATACATTCGGCCATTATGGAATTGTTTATAGAAGTATATGTCATATATGTGATTTGAACCTTGAAATTTTAAATGTGGTAAGGGTGTTATAAACTTGTTCAACTAGGATGAATTGAAGATGGCATTGAAAGGTTTAGATGTTTATGACTATATGAATTCAAATTTAAATGAAATAATATGTTATATGTGCATATAGGTGACTATGCATATTCGGCCAAATGATGATATACTTAGATAATGTTATACGTGATTTTGGATATTTGGTTTATAAGTGGAAATTATTTATAAAGTGAAATTTCGAATTGTGAATTGATATAATGAATTGAATACATATGTAAATAAGGTGTATAAGTGAGTTTAGTTGTTTAAATTATTTAAGACTTACTAAGCTAAATTGCTTACTGTGAATGTTTGTGTTTTGTTCCATATTATAGATCTCGTTCGATAGTTACGAGCTCGGGGATTCAAGTTCGAAGTCATCCATACTATAGTTTACCTGCGGTACTATTAACAAGTTTAAAATTCCAGACTTATGGCATGTATAGGCTTAACTCTTTTGAACATAAGTTATATTTTGAATATGTATATATAGACAAGCCATGCGAAAATGGCTTGCTCATTAGCTACGTTTAAATTTATTGTTTGTCGAAATTATAATGTTGATTATTAAGTAATGATCTTGAAGTTTCCTTAGATGAATGTTTCGGTTATTAATGGTCCTTGAAAATGCATGTATATTTGCATGTGTGTTTGGATGATAAAGGTCTTGATGTGATTAACTTTTGAGTATGAATTGGAAGTAAATTCGATCATTGCAATTTTTTAAAATTAGATATACTTGTATATATATATATATATGTATGTGTTTATGCTTCAAGTGTATATGCGTAGATTGCATTAAGGTATTGTTTATAATATGCGTATATCATGTGATATAAAGCCTTGCTCATTCATTTCTTATAATGTATGTATGTGATTGAACAGTTATGTTTTGTCCGGTAATACCTTGTAACCCATTAGGGTGACGGATTTGGGTTAGGGGTGTTACAATTTTAACCAGAAATATTTTTAAAGTCTTCGAACTAACATTATGGTCCCCTAAAGGGAAAAACTAAAACTTTTGCTAAAGTCCCGATTGAACCCAGGACTTCTCAGACATCCCCAAACACTTCAAAATCCCTTAACCATCACATCAACTTGCAATTTGTGAAATTTTTCTTATCCAACTAAAATCCAATTTCTTCAATACTCGAAGCCCAATTCTCTAAGGCCCAAAATTCAGGACGTTACAGCAAAGGTCCGAAAAGTACAAAAATTAGAAAGAAAGTTATCAAAATCACTTACTTGAAGAAGGAATAAGTGGCTGGAAATTTGAGCTTTCAAAAACACCAAAAATGGCTGAAATTTCAATGAAGAAGAAAGTAAAATGAAGAAAATCGAAGGCTAGGCTATTAGGTACTATTTTATCAATTAAATCATCAAATATCTTACCTGACATTTGACTTTTCTATTTTTCTTTTCTCTTGGCCGACCATGACTTTAGAAATGGCCTAATTGTCCTTTAAACACCCCACATTTTGGTCCTTAAGCTATTTAACACCTTTAACTAATAAAACAAAATTTTTGGCCTTTATGCAATTTAGTCATTTTTCACAATTAAGCCATCAATCGGGCAAATTAATTCACCAAAATTTTCATACACCCTTGTAAAAAATACCATAACACATTTAATAATGCTAAAATAATTTTCTCTAACCTTGGATAAGTGATTTCGAAATCACTATTCTGACTAATCCCAAATTCGAGCTGTTACAATTCTCTCCCCCTTAGGGATTTTCGTCCCTGAAAATCTTACCATTGAAGAGGTTCGGGTATTGATCTCTCATTGTCTCCTTTAGTTCCCATGTGGCTTCTTTGACTCCATGTATAAGCTATAGCACTTTCACTAGTGCTATACTCTTGTTTCTCAATTGCTTGACCTCTCGAACCAAAATCTCAACCGGCTTTTCACCATAGGTCATATCCGATTGAATCTCAACCTCGGTCGGTGCAATCACATGCGAGGGGTCTAAGCAGTAGCGATGCAACATAGATACATGGAATACGTCATGAATATTTTCTAGCTCAGGTGGCAAGGCTAACCGGTAAGCTACTGGTCCAATTCTCTCGGTTAACTCATAAGGTCCAATAAACCGTGGACTTAACTTGCGTTTCCTACCTAATCTGAGGACTTTCTTCCATGGGGATACCACAAAATGTAACACCCCTTAACCGTATCTGACACCGGGATAGGATACGAGGTGTTACCTTACAATTTTACATGCAACCGTTTGACTCTAACTCATTGAAATGTGCCCCAAAGTAAAACTTTTTCAAACATTGTCCTATGGGCCTTGATATGGGCCTACAAGGCCTAAAACACGATTTAGAAACAACCCAGGACCATTTCAGATCCTTGGGAAAGTTCCAAGAAAACCTACTAAAAACAAGGCACACGCTAGTATGGAAGGGCAACACGCCCGTGTGGAGGGGCAACACACCTGTCCGTACGAATTTATTTTTTTAACTCTGAACCTACAGGGTTTTCACATGGCCTAGTACACGCCAGTGTGCTCAACCGGTGTCCTTCACACGACTATGACACGCCTGTGTTGTGGCTCGTGTGTAAAAACCTTAACATTCAGCTTCTAATGTCAGTAGACACACGGCCGTGGCACACACCCGTGTGCTTAGCCTGTGTCTCTCACACGGCCATGACACGCTCGTGTCGCAACCCGTGTGCAAAAACTTGGGTATTCTATTTCTAAAGTTAGCCATCACATGGCCGTGGCACACACCCATGTGCTTGGCCGTGCCCTTTGCACTGTTGAGACACACGGTCTTGTCTCAACCCGTATGTTTACTACTAGGCATTTAATTCTTCCCATTCAAGGTGCAGGGGACACACAGCCTAACCACACACCCGTGGGGTTGGATAAAATACAACCCAACACTTTCATATAATGACTCAACATCGATATGCATCTAAATGTCCATAATTATGCATTTATCCAACAGCCACAATTTGCATAATGTTCATACACGATTAATCTAAGCAACCATCCACAATTTCCATGAACTCATTTCATTAAGAAAAACTTGAATAATTTTGGACAATTCCATTGACCATTTACAAAATGATCTTTGTAAAATAAACGGCCAACACAATTGGCTAACTAGGGTAACTTATACCAAAATGACCCAATAACCTATACATGCAATTACTCAAGACACAAAAACTAACTATATCGAATGCTTCAGTCGATAGTGTGAGTGATGCCTCCGATGTCCCTGGATCCACAAGTTACTTTGGCGGCACTAAAAGAAAATGGAAAGGAAAAAGGGTAAGCATAAAACTTAGTAAGTCTATATGCAAACATTTAATACCATGCCCAGGCACTGAACAATTAAAATGTACCACAACTATACCAGAATTTCCAAACCATACATCCACTTACTCGTCCCACAGCTTACCCAACATCCTCAACATAATTTTACGCACAAAGCTCATCTTATTAACACATACATTCCCTGCACTTATTTATCACCACAACATTCATAAATTTCATTTAAATAATTCCACAATATACACATCCATGCAATAAACCAAACAAGATAGATTCGCACTTAGCCATTCATAGTGACGATAATAATAAGGTGGCTTCGTACATAGCCCACCATCATGAATAATTTACGGTGGTTTTGCACATAGCCTACCTTTATCAATAATTTACGACGGTTTCACACTTAGCCCACCTTTATGAATAATTTACGGTGGTTTCACACTTAGCCCACCTGTATCAATAATTTTGGATAATAACGCACTTAGCTCACTAATTTCAACTATCATCTGGTGGTTTCACACATAGCCCACCTTTATCTATATTTTATGAAATTTTACCCGTACTCTAAATTTTCGCATTTTATCCAATGAAAATAACATTCAACCACATATCATATAAGGCAATTATGAATATAAGCAAAAGAGGTATCATTTACATATAAACTTACCTCGGTGCAAAATATGAGAAACGTGGAATTTAATCCGGGACCTTGCCCTTGCCTAGGTCAAGGTTGACTCCACGCTCTTCTTGATCTATATGAATGCAATTTTACTAGTTTAGTCACTAATTTCATCTAAACAATGCAAAAATCAAAACTTGGACAAATGACCATTTTGCCCCTAGACTTTAGCAAAATGACCATTTTACCCCTAGTCTTGAAAATTGATTTTTATTGAATTTCCTCACTAAACAAGCCTAACCAAACTCTTTTCACTCTTATAGTAGCCCACAATTTCTATTATTTCATGCAATTACCAAACTATCTATTAACTTCACAAATAAGTCCAATTTAGGTGTTTTCCATGAACACCTCTTTACAAAATTTGTTTATTTAACAACTAGGACTCATTTCTTTTCATAAAAATCCAGCCAACAACACTTATTCATTCATGGCAAAACTCCAAAATTTCAACCATTTTGTAAAATAGTCCCCTCAATATGTAGCCCAAGCTACAAGGGTCCAAAAAGGACAAAAATTATCAAAGAAAGTTATCAAAATCACTTACTTGAAGAAGGAATAAGTGGCTGCAAACTTGAGCTTTCAAAAACCCCAAAAATGGCTGAAATTTTGGTGAAGAAGAAAGTAAAATGAAGAAAATAGAAGGCTATGCTATTAGGTACTATTTTATCAATTAAATCACCAAATATCATACCTAACATTTGACTTTTCTATTTTTCTTTTCTCTTGGCCGGCCATGAATTTAAAAATGGCCTAATTGTCCTTTAAACACCCCATATTTTGGTCCTCAAGCTATTTAACACCTCTAACTAATAAAATAAAACTTTTCGTCTTCATGCAATTTAGTCCTTTTTCACAATTAAGCCATCAATCGCGCAAATTAATTCACCAAAATTTTCATACACCCTTATAAAAATACAATAACACGTATAATAATTTTTTCTGACCTCGGATAAGTGATTTCAAAATCACTATTTTGACTTAGCCCAAATTTAGGCTATTACATTATAGGGCTTGCTAAGATGTTTGATTAAGTAAAACCATGGCTAAGTTTTTCTTGCATTACAACTGTAATGTAAATAATGAGTTAATTATATAAAAGGATTGAAATTGTAATTAATTGACACAATACTTAATCAGTGCATGTTTAATCATCTAAAGTAGTTGAGGGTTAAATTAGCAACAGTATCTAACGATACATTAGCCTTGCATAAATTGCAAGATTATTGTGATTAAACTGTTTCAAGGTAGGTATACCTTGTTACCTTACATAATCTTTTATGTGCTGATGAGATTGAATTAATTGTTTGAATTGGCATATAGATATGTACAAGAGATTATTTTTAATTTCATAAGTATGTATGTGCATTAACGCATTTGCTTATTAATATTTTTTAATTGGTTGAATTGACATAGAGATATAGTCAAGAGATAAATGGATTTTGGTAGGTGAGTATGTTCATAAGTTAGCAAATTACCAAGTTGCCGTGAATTTATTCGTAGCAACGTGAACATGAGTTTTGTAATTCTAAGTTAAGAAATGTAATTAATCTAACACAATTATGTCATCTTGATTAAAATCATCTTTTGAAATTGTGCATTGGAACTTTTATTTTCTCTTTATTTATTTTACTTAGTTAAAAATCTTAGTTTTTAATCACCTTCTAAAATGAAAATAATTTCTTCACCAAAGTATTTTCAATTGCGTTCATAAATAATTCTTTTCACAGTCCTTGTGGGTACGATAACTTGACAATTACTTGTCGCTTTATTCTTGTAACAGCTCGATTTAGGGCCTAGTCAAAATAGTGGTTGTGAGACCATAAATTTGAAGTAGAAATATATGTTTCATGATTATTTTAAGGTCTATAAGGCGATTACATGATTGTGTGAAAATTTCATGAAGGAATTTTATGAATAAGTGATTAATTTGTCTTTTAGGACTAAATTGCAAAAATTACAAAATATGAGTTTCTAGAAGATTCAAGGATCAAATAGCATTCAAAAAATTATTAGAGGTCCTATTATAGCAATTAGACCATTTTATGGCATGATGGACAAAAATGCCCAAAGAAAGAAAAATTTCTAAAGAAAGGTCATAAGGGCATTTTAGTCATTTGGTTAATTAATGAAATAAAAAGGGAAAAAGAACCAAAAATGTGTCCATCTTCTTCTCCAAGGGTGCCAAAATTCCTAAGCCACCATATCTAGGGTTTTTGACATTTCCAAACTCAAAAGTAAGTGTCATCTAGCCCCATTTTTAATGTTCTTCGTATTTTTTAAGTTGTTATCAATTAATTTAGCTATTTGTACCATTATTTTGAGCTAGGGGTTTATAGTAAAAAAATTATCCATGCGTAACATGGTTTTATTTTGATGTTTAATGAAAGAATATGAAAGTTTAGTATGTAATGAACATCTTTTTCTAAGTGATTTCCCATGAAAATACATAAAAAGGACCAAAATGTAAAAGTGGTAAAAGTAGTGGTAAAAATATGATTTGTTGAGAAATGTGGGCTGCTATGAGTACATATAGGATTCAGCTAGGGTTGGGTAATCAAGAAATTGAGTACATTTCATTATACGAGCCTAGGGACCATTTTGCAAATATGTGAAAGTTTAGGGGCAAAATTATAATTTTACCAAAGTATGATTTATGGGTTGTTTAGCCAATGTGATAATTAAATAAGTGTAATTTGTCATTATAGATCAAGAAACATAAAGTCCAAACCTAAACCGGGGAAAGAATAAGGTGGTAGATTAAATCGAACACCTACTCGTATTTTGGATCCATGGTAAGTTTGTGTGTAATAAATCAACATTATGATATTATGTATTTAATGTTTTGATGTTGTATGAAATGTATGTTATTTCCATGAAATTTGTTCATGACATTTCAATAAAGAAATTATGAAGTTATATTATATAGAAATCCCAGATAAACTTTAAGAATACGAAGGATACTATTGTCATAACATGAGACTAAGGAGGTCCCGTATAAGACCATATCTGGGATATGGTATCAGCACTGAGTTGAGATCCTATGTAAGACCATATCTGGGATATGGCATTGGCATCAAAATGTGATTCGGTATAAGTCTATGTCAGGGACATGGCATGAACATTGATGTACGATCTCGTGTAAGACCATGTCTCAGACATGGTATCGACATTGACATATGATCTCGTATGGGACCATATCTGGGATATGGCATCGACATCGATATGAGATCCTGTATAAGGCCATATCTGGGAAATGGCTTCGGCATCGGCATGTGATCCCATGTAAGACCATATCCGATATATGGTATTAGCATCATAAAATATGAATGACATTTCTAAGTATCCTTCAGTATTCCAAGTGGTTTAATGGGAAAAGAATTAAAGTTTATGTTAAATATGAGAAAGACTAAAGTTATGTGATGAGTGATACAGGTACACATGAGAAACTCACGAGAAATGAGCTCGGTATAATATGAATTGTCAGTAAGAAAGAGCATGAGTAAGCTGTGGTAATGATCAATGATAATTATGTAATAATCCATGATGTGCCTTGTGGATGTTAATTCAAGATCTATGTTGTTACTTATTGCAAACTTACTATGCTTTATGCTTACTCCTTCTATTTTTGCTTTCCTACTAGTATCGCCAAGCTAGCTCAAGGATCGAAGGATGTCGGAGCTCGATTCACACTATCAAGCATTTCTTTTGTTATAGTAATGTTGACCATTTTAAGTATGGCATGTATAGGAACCTGGTCTTTTTGGGATGTGTCATATTGATGAGCCATTGTGTTGGTTATTAATGTTACTCAATTCATATTGTAAATGGCCATTAGAATTGATAAAATTGGTTAAATGTTAATTTTGTAATGATGATGAAGTTCATGAGGGTACAAGTTTGCATGTTTAAGATGAAAATGGGTGATAAATATGCATGATGTATGTCGTGTGGTTGAGAAATGAATGACTTGGTTGTGGATATTTGGAGGTGTATTTATGTCATGTTATGTGATGTTGAAATTGGTATATGATTGGTTGTGTTTCAAGGTGGCAAATGGCTTGGTAAATACCCTTATATTTGTCCACACAGGTTGTAATGCCCCAAAAATCCCAAACTTTCTTTTATGGTTAAGATAAGTATGATGTGTTTGATATTTTAGTTAAGTGTTATTAAAGTGTTAAAGGGCCATTTATTAAGTTCTGAGTTCGAGCTTTGAGGTGGAGAAATTTCTATCAAATGTTAAAAGAACCCTGTTTGTGAGTGTCATGGCTTTTAAATAAATGGAGAAGAAATAGGACACAAGTAAGGTTGTGGTGTAGCGGCTAAGTGGAGCCACTTAGGGAGTAAGGAGGTGCCATCAATAGTTGGCAAGGGGATCCTTGGTTCGAGTGCTAGCATGGTAATATTTTGGATTTATTTTTACACTATGGATGGCTAGTAGTGGCATTGGAGTTGAACTCTGAAGGAAGTGATTAGAAGAGAAATTCAAGGAAGTAATAATAAAGAAAACTTAGGAAGAGATTGAGGAGTAGAGAAGTGGAGCCGAATTGGGAATTTGGGGATGGCTAAATTCGGCTATAGTATATATAGGTGCCGATTTTGGGGATTTTAGGCTAATACCGAATTCTTCCTTTCTATTTTGCCGAAAACACTTTTCTCTCCAAATATCTAAAAGTCGAAATCCCTTATTCTTTCTTTTTTATTTTGTGCCGATTTCTTCCCTTCCTTTCTCATCAAACTCTTTTCTTTCTTGCTTCTAGTTGACCTTCCCTAAAGTCGAATATCTTTTGGCCAAAATTTTGTGGTGTTGCCACTTTGTCTTCAACGTTAGCCGATCGATTCTTGTGTAAGTACTTTACTTTCTTTTAGTTGGTCTTTCTAGTATTGATTCTGTCTCTCCCTTACTCTAAATCGGTTTTGGTAGGGGATTAGTATCGAATCTCGGATTTCAAATCTTTGTCGAATTGCTCATTAAGCGTTTTGGGGTTTTGGGTAAGTATTCCTCTTTTATTGGTTAAGATTGGCCGAATGGTCATGAGTGTTTTAAAGCTGACTTAAGATGATTGCAAGTCACTTATTGTTTAGTTCTTAATGATTAAGATTGATGCATATTTAAGAAATACTCGTGATTAGTGATCAAGGAATGGCTGTTAAGGCTTGTCATCCAAGGTAAGGTAGAGGTGGGATTACGGTTTTCGGTAATAGTATTTGATAAGTGTATGATTAACTGTTGAGTGACATCAATTGTAGGTTCATGGCTAAGGAGTTCACAGTGCATTTTGTTAAGTAGGTGTGTACATACACTTCACACACACAATAAATCGGCAAATCCCGAAATGCTGAAATGCTGAAAAATTGAAAGTTTGGCTACAGTAGTCGTGCAAGTGTGCGAACACTCGCATGAGGGTAATCGATGCGTTATCAGAGACCTCATGAGTGATCTCTTGGACTTGGGTCACGTTTTGGACAACTGGGCCAAAATGGGCCAAATGGGCCCGACGGGCTCGTGGGCCCAGATAAGCGAAAATTGGTAGATTGGTAATAAGTGATGAGTCGATTAAGTTGGTTGTATGGCTTGGAATAGATTTGGGCCTGATGAACCGTATAATTGTGATTAGGCCTAATGGGCCATATAAATGTGATTGGGCCTAATGGGCTATATGAATGTATGAAAGCATGTAGACTTGCTAGGGTTTTATAATGGACTTTTAGGCCTAGTTTCTAATGAATCCTTAAGCGGCATAAAACTTAATTAATTTATCAAGTGCGTCTATGGACAAGTCATAAGGTTAGAGTGTGGCAATAGGCATATGCATGTCTAGGATTGGATCTAGAGAGAGCTTGGTACTTAAGCGGTCTTAATGACCCACCTCCTCTTCTCTAGAATCTTACCTAGTGCATAGTGTCTGTTCACTTTAGCCAACGAGGACTTGTTGATGGGCCAAAGTTCGTAATTAAGACCCATAATGTTAACAAATGACCAAAATACCCCTATAGGGTAGAATTACTGAAATACCCCGTAGGGCAGAATTACTGAAATACCCCTATGTGTTATGAGTAAGACTTATGTATGCTATATGTTTTCTGCTGCATTTATGTATCATTATATTGCATATGGGCCGGGATTATGATTAAAGGAAGTGTATATAAGGGTCGCACGGTCGCTTGACGACTGTGGATCCAACGAAGGCTTTTAAGCCACGAGCAACTCTGCTGCAACGATGAGGAGTGCCGCAACCTGTGCTACAACAAAGGTTTTTAAGCCACGAGCAGTTCTGCTACAACGATGAGTGGTGCCACAACCGGTGTCACAACGAGTGTATAAGGATGGGTGGGTCGAGTATCTCTCCACAAGAGTGTAGGGTTGGAAGGGGGTGTACAGGGTTGGTTATGGGTAATTGTGCATTGCATGCTCATATTGTTATCAGAGATATAGGCTCGGGCCCAACCGAGGCCTCTATGGGCTTAGGCCCAAAGGCCACTAAATATTGTGATATGGGCTAAGGCTCAACTGAGGCCACTATGGGCTAAGGCATAAAGGCCACCAATATTGAATAGGGCTTAGGCCTAATCTGATTATTGCATGATTACTTGTTTGACGAGGGTCGTAAACGCTGAGTTTCGAAACTCACCCCCTCTTTTTAATTTTTTTTAGGTGACCCTCAGTAGTTGGCTCGACGTAGGAGAGAACTCTGAGGTGGCCACACTACACTGCTATTTACTTTGAGGATTATTAGTTTTATTTACTTTCCTTATTTTGCATTGTTTTATTGGGTTGTAATAATATCTCTGGTATGATTTTATATTTGGATTTTATTATTATTATAACTACTAAAGTTTCAAACTCAAACGAGATTTCTAAAATTAAACATGTTTTCTAAATCAATATAAATATCTGAACGTTTTCTTAAAACATGAGCTTTCGCTGTAATTTAACAAGATATGTACACTTAGGTTTTCAACTTATAAGCTCAAAGCTTTTGCTCAAACTTACCTAAACTTTTGATTAAGCGAACCTTCTAATGAACATGTTTTAAACTAAGTTATTTTCCTAACGAAATGTTGTGAAAATAAACACTTATTCGAAACACGAACGGATGAATTTATTCAAATTCTTCCAAGTTTACGATTTATACGAGTCACCCTTCAATGTGATACTGTTAGATTCAGCCATAACGTCTGGGCTAGGTTTGGGGTGTTACACGAGTAGGCACACAGGCGTGTGTCTAGGCCGTGTGTGACACACGGTCTCCCCATGGGCGTGTAGTCCGGCCATGTGTCCCCTATATCCAAATATAGCCAAAACAGAATGCCTAATAATAAACACACAGGCAGAGACACGGCCGTGTGTCTCAGTTGTGTGAAGGACACGGCCTTAGGTCATGGGCGTGTGCCCAGGCCGTGTGAAGTCTGCACATTAATTACAAAAATTAAATTTGCCACACAATCTAGCACACGAGCGTGTGAATTGGCCGTATGCCCCTAAATATTTGCTGATGTCATAAACAGAATGTCAAGGTTCTCACATACGGGCTTAGACACGAGCGTGTCATGGCCGTGTGAAAGCCATTGCAGGTTTGAAATTAAAAAATAAATTCGACATAGGCATGTGTGACCACACGGCCTGCCCACACGAGCGTGTTCCATCCACACGGGCGTGTGGCCTTATTTTGAGCAAAAGTTTTCTAAGTGTTTGAAGGTTTCCGGTTTAGTCCCAAACCATTCTTAAAGTATGTTTGGGGTCTCGTAGGCCTGTAAATGAGACAAAATGAGTTTAAATGAAAAGTTTTAAATTTGGGCTGAAATTCATGGTTCGGTTTTGTATGAAATTTATCTTGTAAGTCCTAGGACGCCTCTAACCCTGTCCCGGCATCAGATACGGGTAAGGGGTGTTACAATTACTTGTTGCGATTGTATACACTTATACATTTCCGTCGTTCCAAGTTTTTGGTGTCATTGCCGGGGATTGTTTTAAAAGACATTATTTGTGAAATTGTTAATTTTTCTTTTCGGTCTTTTTTTTTGTTGTTGTTAAATTTTAATTCATTTTTTTATTTCAAGTGTTTCTGAGTATTGATCAAATTATTGGCTTACTCCCCATAGACCTTAAAATTGAAAGGACTTTGAGACAAAGGAAAACACAAGCGAACCAAAGAAGGACCAAAGAGATGAATTTAAAAAATCAAAACCAAAATCTAGGGGGAATATTCGTATATAATACTCACAATCCAATCATTATTGCCGATGATAGAAATTGTACCATTCGACAATATGCCATTCCTCTATTCAACAAGCTCAATCCAAGTATTAAGAGACCCAAAATCGAGGCACAACAATTTGAGCTAAAGTTGGTCATGTTCCAAATGTTGCAAAATATGGGTCAATTTAGTGGGATTCTTACTGAAGACCACATCTTCATCTTTGGCTATTCATGGAAATGAATGACTCATTCATACTAGTCAGGGTACCCGACGATGCCTTGAGATTGAGATTATTTCCATACTCCTTTAGAGATAGAGCATGAGCGTGGTTGAACTCCCTACCATCTGGTTCCATAACTACATGGCAAGAGTTGGTTGATCATTTCTTAATGAAATCTTTTCCTCCATCTTTAACCGCCAAGATCCAGAATGAAAGCACGTCATTTCAGCAACTTGATGAAGAATATTTATATGAGGCATGGGAGTGGTTCAAGGAGTTATTACGAAAGTGCCCTCATCATGGCATTCCTTACTATGTTCAAATGGAGACTTTCTATATTGATCTCAATTTTTATACTAGAATGTTGGTGGATGATTCTGCAAATGGAGCCCTTCTTTCTAAGTCTTGTAACGATGCTTATGAGATTATTCAAAGAATTGCCAGCAATAACTATTAGTGGCCAACCAACCCAACAACCTTAGAAAGACGAGTGGCAGGAGTACATGAAGCGAACACACTTGCTTCTTTGGTAGCCCAAGTATCCTCTATGTCTTCTATGCTTAAGAACATAACTAATAATGGTTTCAGTGGTAATCTGATATGTCAGCAGTTGAACCAGTTTGAGAATATTTCTTGTGAATACTATGAAGATGGTCATTTCTTTGAAAATTGTCTGTCAAATCAAGAGTTAAAATATTACATGGAAATCAAAATTAGAATGGTCTGCAATCAAATTCTTACAACTCTTCATGGTATAACCATCCAATTTCTCCATGGAGTAATCAATAGGCAGACCATAGTGACTCTTCTATACCATTTCAACCAAATTATCCACCAGAATATTCTCAACCAGTGTAACAACCCCCACAAACTGAATCTTCAAGTTATCTTAAGAATCTGTTGAAGGCATACATAGTGAAGCATGATGCCACTTTAAGAAATCTGGAGAATCAAATGGGTTAGCTAACCAATGAACTTTGAAATAAACCCCAAGGAGCTTTTCCCAACGATACTAAAAATCCAAGAATTTCAGGTAAAGAATATTGCAAAGCAGTCACTTTGCCTAGTGGAAAGACATTGGAGCCCAAGGTGGTTGAGGTTCAAGATGAGCCTGTTATAGCTCAAGACAAAGAGGAAGTTCAATCGAGTGTTGAAACTCATGTTTCACAAAAGTTAGATTCAATGATTCTTGATGAGGTAAACTCTAAACAAGTCAGTTCTGATTATCTAAAAAACCCTTGTCAAATGCAAAAAATTTCCACAGAAGATTAGCTCGGTTAAGCTAAGATTTCACCACTGTAACACCCGTATCCTGTAACTATTGCCGGAATAGGACGAGGCGTTACCAGAAATTCTTGAATAAAAGATTATAAAAATGCTAGGCACAAACAAAGATCGAATTTAATACTTATAAAAGTAAACTTCCAAAAGATGCCATAATCACATGGTTTATATACAATAGTCAAAATATCATTCTACTTATAGTCTATCCTATGCATGCCATAAGCTAAAATTCAAATCATATGGTTACCACAATAGTAGATAGTGTGACGAAATGCTGATGATCCCTGAGCTGGTAGAAAGAGTCAATGATCTATAAAACAGATAAACATAACATTCAAAGTAAGCTTTCATAAGCTTAGTAAGTCTTAAGTAAAACAAATAACTATGCTGATTTAAACACAATTAACTCATATACAATATTTAAGTGAAGTCTCATTTGGCCGAATAAGCCTACCCATAATTTGCACATAGTCTAATTGACATTTCTTTGGCCTTGAGTTTGATATCACAAAACGTTTTCATCCAATATCAATTATCATTCATTTCTTCTATTTGATGAAATCAATTTAGAGCTCCATAACGAACTATAATTTCAATAATCACATCACATAGCTACCACATATACTTTCATGATAATATCCAAAATGGTTGAATATTCACAAGCACACAATGCACACTTAGCATACAATTTCAATTAACTTCGTATTCATATATCATAGGAAAAATCCATATGTGCACATAACATCTCTCATTGGCCGAATGTACCATCATTATATATATATATATATATATATATATAGTTTTGTTACTTATTTACTTATGCATCATATCATACACTTAAGATTCTATCCCAATCAAACTCACAATTAGGTACATAATACGTACCTAGCACAATTAAACTCAAACATTAATTTAGCATTCAACTTTTTACTTAAGCCATTTTCTAGTTATATTATCTTTTGGCCAAATACACAATATCAAATATAACTCATTTAGCATGATAATTTCACTTGAATCGAAACTCATATAACATGATTAAATCAATTACTTTCACATAGCATTCACACATGGACTGAATGTATCACGATCACATTTATAGTCATAACACTCTTTCAGAATCGCATCACTTTATACACTTATAATTCAATCCAAATCAAAATCAAATACGAGTGCATGATACATACCTGGTCAGTTTAATATATTGAACATATTCAATTGTTGTTTTATCACAAAGTTTCATATTCTTAAACCTTGCTCAAATCACCGGCATTAAGCTTGTGGGACCTTAAGCCCAGACATATTACCAGTACGAAGCCTGCAGAACTTTAAGCCAGATATATTACTAGCACAAAGCCTGCGGGACTTTAACCCAGATATATATATTACCAGCACAAAGCCTGCAGGACTTTAACCCGGATATAAATTACCAGCACAAAGCCTGCGGGACTTTAACCCGGATATAAATTACCACAATTCATTTTATATACTTTTTACTAACTTTGGCCTCATCAAATATCTAATAATACACACTTTTCACAATTGGTCATTCGGCCACATTATATACACATAAACATATGTATAATGCTTTTATCATCACTTGCTAATACACCACATACTTTGCTTTCATTTAAATAACCACTCATCCATATTACATTTCTAAGTAACCATTCGGCCTCACTATACAAATAAAGATAGCACACATTTTCATAAAGGCCATTCGGATAACTTGCACACATTTAACATTAGCCATTTCGGCCTTACCACATATACATATCTTGTACATCAATTTCATCATATCAAAATCGACTAGGTATACTAGTCATTTACGGCTTATAGCCTCATTTTAATATGGATTCGGTACTTTGATTACCAATATTTAATCAAACATGTTCTTAATTACAATTATTTAACATTTTAATTTACATTCGGCAATGACATGTTCATCTCTAATAATTCAATACTTATAAACTTATAATTTCACAAATTTTAACATCAAAGATCCATCTAACACTCATATATCATTTCCTAACGTCACTATTCAAAATTTACGTATGATTTTAATCAATAGCTTATAAGCAACTCAAACAGTTTTATTAATGTTTACAACGTAATCACAAATTCACTACAAGCTGTCTTCCTGAGCAACAGTCATTAAATTATTTGTAACTAGAGCTACAAAACTCCAAATCAAGTGCTGTTAATTTTCCCTAAAAATAGACTCATATATCTTCTATCCACAAAATTTTCAGAATTTTTGGTTTAGCCAATCAATACCAGATTTTTCTTAAAGTTTCCCTTGTTTTACTGTTTGACTATTCTGACCACTCTTCACTACGAATCAAAATTTTCATTGTACAGAATTCAAAATATGTTCATGTTTATTTCGTTTGAAACTAGACTCATTAAGGAGTCTAAGCGTTCAATTTTCTCTTATAACAATTTTTGTACAATTTATAAATATTTTCTAAAAAACAGAATAGGGGCTCTCAAAGCGCTTTTGACTCTATCCCACTCCACTTTAAATATCTCATTATCGGCAACTCCTTTACTTACACGGTTTCTTTTATAAGAAACTAGACTCATCAAGCTTTAATTACATAGTTTATTCAGCCTCTAACTCAACTCCAACAATTTATGGTGATTTTCTAAAATCACATTATTGCTGCTGTCCCAAGCAGATCTATTACAATTTACTCTTAAATTTCCAAAAGTTCAAACACTTAAGAACTTACCTCAACTGTTATCATATGGTATTATCGACTACTCAGCCACTTTCATTTTTCCTCGATCCGAGTTTGCCCCTCTATGCTCTTGAGCTTAATTAAATAAATATAACTTATGGTTAATCGACTAGTCAAACATTTTATCATAGTATATTCGGCTTTCTCCCTACTAACCATTCAAATTTTATAACACCAAAATGTTTATACACAAGACAAGGATAGTCTCGTATCAATAACTTACAACCGGCAAATTTCATTCCATGCATCTCAAATTACTTTCAAATTTAACCTTGCATTAATTTAAACTTACGAACCCATTTTAATAGCCACATAGCCGAATGTCATTTTAACACATAGTACTCAAGCATTTTCCTCAATTCATCTTCTAAGTTCACATTCGGCCTTTGCATAACAAATACAAATTAATTTAACTTTTAGTTCAATATTTAGCAAGATCAAACACACTTAACACATAACCTATATGGCCGAACATAACATATACAAAATAGCATTTTAATTCAACCAACTTATCTTAACACTTTCATATTGGACAGCAAATATAACCTCATTTCTAATTATCTAAATTTCATTCAACAACAACAACTCATTCACATCTCTTTCAATGACCACATTCGGCCATTATCAAAAATATATACATATATACACTTTCAAATGTATGTTAGCTATTTTGGCCGATTATCAACTCTCAAATGTCACACATGAATATAAATTTCCAAAACTAAACACAATTTTCTCATTTGGCTAAAATAGTCGAATGCTATCCACTCAATTTCTACTTGAGTCGAATCTCCATGCATCACAAAGACTTATATTAATTAATTAAACTAGTTTCCTTCTCACCTTTTTATCACTTTCATTTCAAAACATAAAGCATCCAAAATTTAGTACATTACCAAAATGACCGAATGCTACAAATTCAATTTAGCCAAACACCAAAATTTCCCAAGCTTAATATCTATCCTTGTTCATCAAATTTAATTTATCCTCCACATATTTAACACCCAAGCATTAATTCATTCCCCCATATACTATTTTAGCAAATTAATACATTAGTATACGACAACTATCTCACCCAAGCATAATAGCCAAATTCCTTAACAAAATATCCATACATATGCACATTTTACTAGCTCAACTATCAGCTCTCCCTCATTTCTCATTAAGACGTGAAAACCATAGCCATTTCTTTGATTTCCTTTCATGGCCGTATACTCAAGATACAACAACATTCAAAATTTTGACATGGGCCAACTAGACAATGCTCTAGCCATGCTAAATTCACAAGAATATAAAATAAAACACATAAAAATTACCTTTGATGCAAGCAAATGATAATGGCCGATTGTTTGTGTTTCCTTCTCTTATTTACTCAGGGTTTTGGCTAAAAGGAAGAGACAATGGAGAAGAAACAAAACTTTTCTTTTTCTTTTTTTTTTTTATCCCAATAACACATAATATAAAATTCATAATATAATATCATTATCACATATTATAATGCATATACATTTATATAAGTATATATAAAATTCATGCCTTTTTAATTCATTTATCAATATGGCCGGCCACTATCTCCAAAAGTGGTAAATTGAAATGCAAATCCATAGGTTTTGAAACCATACTATAATAGGCCATTACATAAATACCTTGCACATTTTCAAAGTTCTCACACAAGTCCCTTTTATTAAATTTCACATCCAATGCCAAAAATCAAAACATCAAAACTTCACATATGTATTTTCACACATAATAGGCACGAAATTTAATATTTAAATATTTTTGTGACTCGATTTAGTGGTCCCAAAACCACTTCCCGACTAGGGTCGAATTAGGACTGTCACAACCACTGCCATATCCTCAATGATTCCAGAAGTAGCAATAAGATACTCAGTTGACAGAAATTTTTGATGACGAGGTGACTTTGAATGACTTCGATATTGCTAAATCCCCAAATGTTGTTAAAGACTGCTCTATTTTTTCCAAGATGGAATCGCTGGCTTCTATAGAATTAGAGCTCAATTCTTTAGACGATCCATTAGAACATATTCTTCTGGTGGATTTGCCAAGTGATGATGAAGACAAGGAATGTTTGGCTTTGTCGAAAGAATTCACTCATGAAGTTCCACTAGAATTATTAGAGTTATTATCTCGGGAGTACACACAACCAAAAGTGTTGATTGAAGAGCCAATTGAATTGAAACTAAATGTTTTGCCTCCTCATTTGAAATATGATTATTTATGTAACGCCCTGATTTTCGGGATTTTTCGGGTTTTGTGAATTTTAGTGAAGTTTTAAAATTTTGGTGTTCTGAAGGTTGAAAATGTATGTACATGTGTTAGTGGGCCTTTAGAAGGCCCAAGCTTAAGTTAAAACCCGGTAAAATATTAAGTTGGATTTTCAAGTGAAAGGAGACTTGGTTAAGTGGGCCTTTAAGAAAAACCGTGTAAAATATGTCACACAGGGAGCCTTGGTAGAGTGGCAAGGTGGCACCACTAAGCTCCTAAAAAAGTGGCGCCTAAGTGGGTATTCAAGGACAAGGGTTCGAGTTGCAAGGTAAGCGTAGTGTTCTTTTTAATTTTTAAGCATGTGCCGGGCATGTGACTAATTTAAGTAGGAATTTCGACAAGGGCTTTTAGGGACTTAGGCCGATTACTCAAGTGTGATATAGGATTATATCTTTTTCTATTTTCTGTCATAAGAATTAGGGCTAGCCACCATAGGTATAATCTTCTCTTTTACTGTCAAAAAAGCCGAAACTTGCCTCTCTAGAAAGCTTCTAGCCGATTTCTTCTTCTTCACCTCTACCATTATGTTCTTCACTTTTCTTTTTCCTCTTTAATCTCTTCCCTAGCTGAACACCCTTCTTACTCAGATCTACTCTTGCTTTTGCTCCCATCCCTCTCAAAAACACCCATAGCCGAATGTTCAAAGTGCCAGAATCCCGAAAGCTACTTCCTTTTGCCGAATCCTTCTAAGCCGAATTACCCCTGTTCCCTTCACCTGTTGTGGCCGATTACTGTATCCCCTTGAGCCACACCATTTTCGACACCATCACCCTAGTCTATAGCCCAAATCGTCATCTTCTTCACCAGTTGAAAAGCCGAAATCGCCATAACCATAGGAGCTTTTGGCCGAATTCTTAGATCTCAGAGATTTGGTTTCTGTCTGCATATAAGGGTTAGATCTACTCAGATCTGAGTTAGAATCAAGGTAAAAGAAGAGGTAAGTGGTTATCAACTCAGATCTTTAAGATATTTCATACTTTGGAAAAGCCGAAAGTCCCTAAAGTTAGGGAGGTTGTCAATCTAGTCTATTAGTGATTTAAAGTAGTATTTTGGTTCTTTTTGGGTGTTAGATAGCAAGGAAGGTGATCAAGCAAGGAGTGGAAGGCATCGGTATCATCAAATCTAGATCTAGTGCATCTAAATCGACAGAGGTAAGTTTTCATGGCCATTAAGGGTGTAGCCGAATGTGGTAAGGGATTTTGGTTGTAGTTTTTCATAGATCTACTGATTAATCACTTAGATAATGGATTGTAGGAACGGACGCATAGGAAATCTCGTCAATGGAACTGCAAAACAGGTGTGTGTTTCGAACACCCTTCAATGCTCAAATCGGCAAAAGCCGAAAAGCTGAAATGCCGAAGTTCTGGCATTTCAAGAGCTTGTGAGCGTGCGAACACTCTTAAGTTGGTAGGAGAAGGTTGGTTTTGGAATCGGCACTGTCAGGCGGGCTGACCGCAGAATTTTGGGCACTACGGTAAGTTGGGCCTCAGTGGGCCGAATATGGGCCCAATGGGCAATTTGGGCCCATTTGGGTAAAAATAGGTTTAAAGGTAATAATATGGATTACAGGCATAAAAACTGTTAAAACAAGATAATGGATTGGAAATTAAGGCTTAAATGGGCCTAATGGGCTAAAATGGCATGGTAGAGCCCATTAGGGGTTTTAGGGCCTAAGGACTAAAACTGATAAACTAAATTAAATGAGTTTCTGTAACAACCACTGTAATAGTAGAGGCTGTAATAACAATAAAAACTGTAATAAGAGAACAAAATTACTAAAATACCCTTAGGGTGAGAAATTACTGAGTTACCCCTAAGTATAAAATTACCATTATACCCCTAGGGCTAAAATCGACTGTACTGCTTGATATGACTGTTACTGTTACTGCATACCATGATATGTATCTATTGCATGGGTTGGGTTTTATATTGGAGGAAGTGTGAGTGGCACTGCCACGTTACTGAAAGGGGCTATGCCTCGTACTGTTTCTGAAAGGGGCTTTGCCTCGTATACTGTTTATCTGAGCAGCCATGCTGCGACTGTGGTGTGTGGGCTGGGTGGGTCGAGTTATTCCCCACATGGTGTGTTGGCTGTACGGGTGGTGTGTAGCGGTTGGTGGGTTGAGTAGTCTCCCCAATTGGGTTGCATTCATACTGTTATACTGTACTGTACTGTTATGGGCCTATGGGCCAAACTGTTATCTGAATAGGGCTTCGACCCAGTATCTGTTATAGGGCTTTGGCCCAGTATCTGTAATCTGGATAGGGCTTCGGCCCAGTATCTGACTGAGACTGGTTAGGGCTCAGGCCCAGTGGGCTCGAGCCGATGTGGGCTTTGGATGGGTTCTGCACACACTGAGTTTTCCCAAACTCACCCTTCTCTTGCCATCCTTGCAGGTGAGCCCTAGATCGTGACTTGGTTGCTGGGAGGGATTCAGAGTGGCCACGAGGACTGAGCATGGTTTAAAATAAGTTTTACTACTTTATATTTATAATTATCGGTTTCTACTTTTAAATTTGTTTGTGGGTTATAATAAGGCTACTATGACTGTTTTTATTTGGGATTTTCAACTGTTTTATTTCAACCACAACTATACACCGTTTTCGAAAATTTAACAAATGTTTTCCTAACCAACCTGACAATACAAATGGCTAAGTAGGATAATAAGGTTAAAATGAATCGCTTATCAAATGGAATAGAGATTAAGTTGAATAATTATTAAAACGAGCATTTCCAAAAATCAAGCATTGCTTTTCAAAACTCACCATCGGACTTAGTAAATAGGGCGGCGTAGGATAGTCTAGGTGGTGTAGCACACTGAACATGGCCATAACGTCTGGGCCGGGTTTGGGGTGTTACAATTTAGGTTTATCTCCAACTTTAATTATCATGATTTCAGTTGAGTTCACCAAGAATCAAGAAGAATAGTCACTTGTTGTTCTAGAAAAGCACAAGAAGGGTGTGGGATGGATTATTGCAGATTTTCAAGTGTAACATCCCAAAATAGGGCCTAAACGGAATAGTGGTTGCGAAACCACAAATCCAAGATAGAAAAATTTATTCCAATTAATTTTTATGATTTACCGATTGAATAGATGCATGTGTTAGAATATTGATAGAAAATTTCATGAATTGCATGTTTAAATTGCCTATTAGGGCTAAATTGTAAAAGTTGATAAATATGAGTTCTAGATAGGAAAGGATTAAATTGAAGAGCCTAATTGAAGTAGAGGTCCTTAAATGGTAATTAGACCGTTAGGTTTTCATGGACAAAAATGGACATACATAGATAAAAATAACCAAAGTTTTAATGAAGGGCATTTTAGTCATTTGGTAATTAAAAGGAATTAAAAGGGAAAAAGATGGCAAAATTGCTATCATCTTCTTCAAGTGGCTGAAACTCATGTATCACCATAGCTAGGGTTTCTTCAACTTCTCAAGTTAATAGTAAGTGAATCCAAGCCCCGTTTTTAATGTTCTTTACGTTTTTGAAGTCTCGGTAACTTGATTTAACTTATTCTAGCAATAATTTAACCTAGGGTTCATATTTGGAAAAATAACCATAGGTGAAATGTGTTTATTTTGATGTTTTATGTATAATATGAGGTTTTAAATTATGTTAAACAATTTGTGCTACTCGGTTTTAAGTGAAAACGAGTAAAACGACATAACAGGTAAAAATACCTAATGTTCATAAGTACATGTTAGAGTGAGAATTTGATGTTGCCATTAAGGGAAAATGATCAGCATGTCCTAAAACATAAGAATTAGGGAAAAAGTTTAATTTCTGAGCTTTGGGGCAAAAATATAAATATGCAAAAGTTTAAGGGAAATTTGTAATTTTGCTAAAGTTAGAGTTAAGGACTGTTTTGATAAATGTGAGTATTAAATAAGCTAAATTTGCTAATTATAGATCAAGAAGAATGAAATTTGGGGATAGACCGAGGAAAGAAAAAGGTAGAAGATTAAGTTTTCAAGTTGATCATATTTTGCACCGAGGTAAGTTTACGGTAAATAAATGCGATGTTTCGATATTTTATATTAATGTTGTTAATTTCCAGCACATATACATTATTTTATGAGAATATTCCAAGTTGAATCAAAGATGAGGTAACAGAGAAAAAGTATCAGAAAGCCCGTTTGAACCTTACGAATGTATGGGATACGGAATGTCATGACATTTTGGGTTGAGATAGTTCAGGAGCATCCCATGTAAGTTCATATCAGACATATGGCATTGGCAGGTTAAAACAATTCAAGAACATCCCATGTAAGTCCATATTAGATATATGGCTTTGGTAGGACAGGGAACATCCCATGTAAGACCATGCCTAAAGCATGGCATTGGCAGCTATTATCAGGCAGGAAAACCCAAGTATCTTGAGTATTCCAAATGGTTCATTAGGCTAATATACAGGCTATGTTATAAGAAAGTTCAAGTAAATGAATGATAAACAGGAAAGTTATAGAGTAAGTGGAGAACTAAAATAAAGATTTTGTTAGTTGATTGTATAATATGAGTATATTTATACTAGGTGAATGTTGTCATTTATTTACTTGTAAACTTACTAAGCATTGTAGCTTACTCCTTTTCCTTTCTCTCTTTTATAGTGTAGCCAAGCCAATTTGGGGATCGTAAGGACACCGGAGTTTGTCTCACACTATCAAAGGCTATCTCGGTATTTTGTAATTTGAAATGTTTTGAGTTATGGTATGTATACGGACTAGGTCATTTTGTGTGTATGTTCTTATGATATGACTAAAGAATGGCATGTCAATACTTGACAGTGATTAGCTATTGAATGGCTAATTAAGAACATGATTTGATGTTATGTCTGCCTAAATGAGGTTTAAGACAAAGAAATTATGAAAAAGTAAAAGTTGGCAATGAAACAGTTTTGCAACAGCAGCAGTGATGTGAATTGAAAAATTACTAAAAATTGTATAAATGGAATTAAATCATGTGTGAGATATATAATTAAAGCTCATTGAGTCTATTTTCATAGAAAAGAAACAGAACAAGAAAAGGAAGTCTGTATTTTGAGATATTTAAATTCTTGTGAGACTGGTTTAGAAGGATTTTGTGATCCCCTGTTCTAATTTTATAAATTCACTAAAAATTGTACAAAGAGAAATATGAGTCATAATTTACATGTATAGATTCCTTATTGAGTCTATTTTCATTATAAATAGGTAGAAACACTAAATGAAAACTTTACTATGAGATAATTGATTTTTAGTGAAGAGAGGCCAGGTCCACTGGGCTGCTAAAGAAGGGAACATTTAACTAATAAACTGTAGTAATTGGCCACACCAAAAATTCTGGAAAAATTATGGTAAGAAGATATATTAGTCTAGCCTCAGGAAAAATATACGGATTTAAATTTTGAGTTTCATAACTCGAGTTATAATTAATTTAGTGACTATTACGCAGGTAGACAGTTTTATTATGAACAGTGAAATAAATTGTTTTAATTTGTGTAAGTAATTGAAAATTTTTTAAATGTTCCTGGTTTAGTCCCGAACCGTTTTAATAGCATGTTTTAGGACCTCGAGGGCCCTTTTTAGGGATATATTGGATGAATGTGAGTGAATTAATTTTAAAAGAAAATTTTTATTCCCCAAATTAGTAAGATAAGTCTAGTAACGCCTCGTGCTCGACTCCAGCGACGGTCCCAGGTAAAGGGTGTTACATCGAGTCGCAAGATACAGGATTTGTAGGAATTACATGAAGTTAAACAAGGTCACTAGGAAAGATCATTTTGGGTTTTCTTTCCCAAATAAGATGTTGGACATATTTGATGGGAAAGAATATGATTATTTCTAAGATGAGTATGGTTGGCATGACAAATGGCCATTCGACACCACCATGGTCAATGACGATCCTGAATAAAATGAAAGGAGTTCTCTTCACATTCTCTGTTGTTATTTTATATTTTTAGTTTTTTTCTCATTTGAATAAAATGCGACAATTAGATAAAATAATTTTGGGTCATTACATTAATTAAAATTCTATCTAGGAGATTGGGTGTAACACCTCTTACTCGTATCCGACGTTAGGATAGGGTACGAGGCATTACCTTACTAAAACACATACAAACATTCAAACCTACGTTAACGAAATGTGTCCCAATTTAAAACTTTTTCACACATTGTTCTACGGTCCTTCATATGGGCCCACGAGGCCTGAAACATAATTTGGAAACAATTCGTGACCATTTCGGGTACATGAGAAAATTTCACTAAAAACTACCAAAAACAGGGCACACGCCTCCGTCGAAGGGCAACATGCTCGTGTGGCCTCTAGACATGGCCGTACTGATGGCCCGTGTGGTTTACACGGCCTAAGCACTTAGGGACACGCCCGTGTCCCTCGTCCGTGTGAATTTATTTTCTAACATCAAATTTAAAGGGGTTTTCACACGGCTTGGCACACACCCGTGTGCTTAGCCCGTCTCCCTCACACGGCCATGACACACTCATGTCACAGCCCGTCTGCAAAAACCTTGACATTCTGTTTCTGACGTCAACAATCACATGGCCGTGGCACACGCCTGTGTTCTAGGTCGTGTCATTCACACAGTTGAGACACACGGCCGTGTCTTAGCCCGTGTGTTTACTATTGGGCATTTAATTCTACCAATTCAAGGTGTAAGGGACACACGGCCTAACCACACGCCCGTGAGGCTGACCATGTGGACAAAATGAGGCTATCTACCAAGCCTTTTTGCCACCCTAAAACAAAGTCAAACACATACCAAAACATAACAAGTCTCCAATACTCAAATAATGGCCATAATTTGGCAACTATACATATTCGCCTAAATCATCCAATCATGCATTCAATCTATCACTCCTAGTATCTACATTCACTCATGCTAATTGCTCATTCTTGAAAACATCATCATTTGCATTTAATAGCCAATAGCATTTGTTAGCCAATATTTATGGCCTTATACAAAAATGGGGTACCTCAAAATAAGCCAACACACTTGGCCCAACATAGAATGACACATAACTAAACTAGTCCCTATACATGCCATTTTCTTTCAAAATACGAGAAAACTAACTATACTGAATACTTAATCGATAGTGTGAATGAAGCCTCCAACGTCCGTTGATGGACAAGCTATTTAGGCGGCACTATAAGAAAATGGAAAAGAGAGGGAGTAAGAATAAAGCTTAGTAAGTTATAAGTAAATAAATAACAACAATTTACTATGCCATGACATGCTTTTAATACATCACAATTCGTGCATGATACAGAGAATGGCCACAAACATAACTTACTTGTTTTCATACTTTACTAGTCATACAACATACTAGTGAGCCCACATTTCACACATTTCATTTAGGTACCTACACCACTTGCAAAATCATCACAATATCTCTCAAACTTAACATTAACTTTAAATTTTCCCGTTGAACTATTTAGAATATGAAAGGATACTCAATGAGTCTCCAACATAGGGTATCGAGCCAATGCCATGTCCCAGACATGGTTTTACACTAGCTCACATGTTAAGTCAATGCCATGTCCCAAACATGGTCTTACACTAACTCTTAATGTATCAAAGCCGATCCCATGTCCCAGACATGGTCTTACACTGGATCTCAATGAATCGAGGCCGATGCCATGTCCCACACATGGTCTTACACTAGCTCTCCTCTATCCGTGCCGATGCCATGCCCCAGACATGGTCTTACACTGACACCTATCAAGCCGATGCCATGTCTCAGACATGGTCTTACACCAGCTCTCGTATCAACACCGATGTAATGTCCCAGACAAGGTCTTACACTGGTTAGCACATATTCGTGTCGATGCCATGTCCTAGACAGGGTCTCACACTAACACGTAAAAAGGCTGATGCCATGTCCCAGACATGGTCTTACACTAGCATCATATCGACCCTAGTATCACAATATAAATATCCAGTATGTTCTTAAAATTCAACTGGGCTCTATCATATAGGTTCTCATCATATCATTACCACTAATTATAATTATCAATTCATGTTCAATACATGTTCTTGTACATAATTCATTTTCAAAATTCAACATTTTATGCCAAAACAATGATTTCATGCATAATTATACTAAAGTTGCATTATTTACCTAGAACTTACCTCGGTATTCAAAATGTGAATAATTGCTCGGTTTAGTCTATTTGCTTGGCTTTCCCCCAGTCTAGGTTCGAATGTTGTAATTCTTGATCTATAACAATAAAAATTCATTGATTTAATCTCTAATTTAGTCTAAACAATCCAAAATTCATAAATTGGCAAAATGACCATTTTGCCCCTAAACTTTGGCAAAATGACCACTTTACCCCTAGGCTCGAAAATTTGATTTTTATCAAATTTCCTTCTTAACCAAGCCTAGCCAAACTCTTTTCACTCCTATGGCAGCCCAAAATTCCCATTATTTCACAAAATATCATCAACTTATCAACTTTACAAATTAGTCCATTTGAAGTGTTTTCCATTAACACCTCTTCACAAAAGTTGTTTATTTAACAACTATGACTCATTTTCGTCTATAAAAATCCAGCAAACAACACTTATACACTCATGTTGAACCTTAAACTTTTAACCATTTTGCACAATAGTCCCCTCAATAGATAGCCCTTAATGTGCAAGGATGACAACTTTTAACCAAAAATACGAAAATTATCAAGAAAAGCCTTAAGAATCACTTACTTGCAAGGATGAAAGATAGTTGAAATTTTTTAGCTTCAAAAACCCTTAATGTGCTGGTATTTTTAGTGGAGGAATGAGAGAAGATAAAGGTGATGACAACTTTTTACTATTTGTTTTATTTTAGTCAAAATTAAGTCACCAACAACTTTGACTATATCAATTCCTTATCTCCCCATGGCCGGCTACCTCATTTTGAAAGGGCCAATTGCCCTTTAAAACCCCAAAATTTTAATTCTCTACTATTTAACACAATTTATTTGTAATTTGCAACTTTTACCTTTTATGCGATTTAGTCCTTTTTCGCAATTAAGCCTTCAATCGTGTAAATTAATTCACCAAAATTTCCATGCACTCTTATAAAAATACTATAACACATAAAATAATGCTAAAATAATTTTCTCTAACCTCAAGTAAGTGATTTCGAAGTCACTATTCCGACTAAGCCCAAATTCAGACTGTTACAATTCTCCACCTTAGGGTTTTTCGTCCCCGAAAATCTTACCGTTAAAGAGGTTCAGGTACTAATCTCTCATAGTTTCCTCGGGTTCCAATGTGGCTTCCTCGACTCCATGTCTATGCCATACGACCTTTACAATTTATTTCTCAAATTTTTTACCTCTTGATCTAAGATCTTAACCGGTTCTTCACTGTAGGTCATATCCGGACTTATTTCAATATCTGCCGGTGAAATCACGTGTGAAGGGTCGGAGCGGTAACTGTGTAACATAGATACATGAAACACATCATGGATTTTCTCTAACTCCCAAGGCAATGTTAATCGGCATGCTACCGGTCTAATTCTCTCAGTCACCTCCTAAGGTCCAATAAATCGTGGACTCAACTTGCCTTTCCTACCGAACCTGAGGACTTTCTTCCACGGAAACACTTTTAGAAACACCTTATCTCCGACTTGATACTCAATCTCTTTTCATTTCAAATCTGTGTAGGATTTCTGTCTATCCGACGTGGCCTTTAAGCAGTCACGAATCCCCTTAACTTTCTCTTCAATTTCTTTGACTAAATTGACTCCGTGTCTCTAATTCTCTTTAAGTTCTGACCAATACAAGGGTGTTTGGAACTTGCACCCATACAAAGCCTCATAAGGCGCCATCTTAAGACTTGATTGATAATTTTTGTTGTAGGCGAATTCAACTAGTGGTAAGTACCTCTCCTAACTACCTTGGAACTCGATAACACAACACCGTAACATGTCTTCGAGAATTTGAATTACTCTCTCTGACTAGCCATCAGTTTGCGGATGAAAAGTCGTGCTAAAATTCAACTTTTTCCCTAATGGCTCTTGTAACTTTCTCCAAATTCGATATATAAATCTCAGATCTCTGTCTAAAATAATTGACAAGGGCACTCCGTGCAGTCTCACTATCTCAGAAACATACAAATCGGCTAGTATCTCAAGTGAGTAGTCCGTATGAATTGGTATAAAGTGAGCTAACTTTGTTAGTCTATCCACCACAACCCATACCGCATCTTTCTTCTTGGGAAACAAAGGCAGTCCGGAAACAAAATCTATGGTAATGCAGTCCCATTTCGACTGGGAATATCACCGGCTGAAGTAAACCCAAAAGTACTTGGTGTTTGGCTTTTACTTACTGACAAATTAGGCACTTAGAGACAAACTCTGATATGTCTCTTATCATCCTCGACCACCAATACATTTTCTTCAGGCCGTTTTACATTTTTACACTTCTTGGGTGAATAGATATGCGACTACTATGTGCCTCTCGCAAAATCCTCTTAATAAGCTCATCATCCTTAGGTACATAGATTTGGTCTTGATATATCAAACAAGCGTTTGCACCAACTCTGAAATCTGATTCATTTCTCGTCTCACACTGAGTCAATCTAGCTTGCAATCTCTTTTCACTTTTTTGAGCTTCAACAATCTCTTGCAAAAATATCAGTCTAGCTCTTAGCTCAGCAAAAATTGAACCATCGTAAGTCATAGACAACCGAGTATCCATAGCCCTTAAGGCAAGCAATGATTTCCTACTCAAAGCATCAGTGACTACATTCGCCTTTCTAAGGTGATAGTCAATTATTAGCTCATAGTCCTTTATCAACTCTAACCATCTTTGTTGTCACAAGTTCAATTCCTTTTGAGTCATTAGGTACTTTAGACTTTTGTGATCGGTGAATATCCAGCACTACTCACCATACAGGTGGTGCCTCTAAATTTTTAGCACAAAAACTATGGTCGCAAGCTCTAAATCGTGGGTCGGGTAATTTTTCCCGTATGGCTTCAGCTGTCTTGAGGCATAGGCTAACACCTTACTTTCTTCCATGAGTACACACCCTATTCCACTTAAGAATGCATTACTATACACTATGAATTCTTTTTCGGGTTCTGGTTGCACTAAGATAAGGGCTTCAGTCAACAAAGTTTTTAATTCCTTAAAGCTCTATTGGCACTTTTCCATTCACTCAAACTTAACATCCTTTTCAAGTAGTCTCGTCATCAGAGTAGCAATCATTGAAAACCCTTCAACAAATCGTTGGTAGTAGCCCGAAGAAACTCCTAATCTCCAATACATTTCTTAGCGATTTCCACTCAATAATAGCAGAAATTTTGCTCGGGTCAACACTGATCCCATCTCCCGACACAATGTGTTCTAAGAATCCGACCTCGCGTAGCCAAAATTCACTCTTATTGAACTTGGCGTACAACTATTTATCCCTCAAAGTCTGTAGGATAGTCCTCAAATGCTTTGCATGTTCACTCTCGTCACGAGAATAGATGAGTATATCATCAATAAAGACGATGATGAACTTGTCCAAGTAGAGTCAGAAAATGCAATTCATCAAGTCCATGAATACAATAGGAGCATTTGTTAAGCCAAAGGGCATGATACGGAACTCATAATGGCCATACCTCATCCGAAAGGTAGTTTTCGCCACATCTTGTTCCTTGACTCTCAGTTGGTAATATCCCGACCTTAGGTCTATCTTAGAGAACATAGTTGCTCCTTCCAGCTGGTCGAACAAGTTGTCAATTCTTGGCAAAGGATACTTATTCTTCACTGTAACCTTCTTAAGCTGACGGTAGTCAATGCACAATCTCATTGAGCCATCCTTTTTCTTAACAAATAATACTGGAGCACCCCAGGGAGAATAGCTTTGTCCCGCAAAACCTTTATCCGTTAACTCCTACAACTAAACTTTTAGTTCCTTTAACTATGCCGGGGCCATCATATATGGGGCAATCAAGATAGGTGTTGTACCAGGGACCTATTCGATACCGAACTCAACTTCCCTCTCTAGAGGTAATCCGAGCAACTCTTTCGGAAACACATCCATGTACTCGTATACCACTGGCACTAAATCAATCTTTACTTTTGACGTTTAGGTATTCAACACAAAAGCGAGATATGACTCATACCCTTTTCATAAATACCTCTGAGTTGTCATAGAAGACATTACAACGGGCAAGCCGTTCGATTCACTTGATTCAACTTGAAGAACATCCCCGGTTTCACATTTCAGCTCAATAAATTTTCTCCCACAATATACCACTATCAACCAATCCATACCAAGGATTATATCAAAATCATCAAACGGTAATAACATTAGGTTAGTCGGAAAGCAATGACCTCTGATTGTCAAAGGACAATCCCTACATACTTGGTTGACTACCACTTGGTTGACTACCACATGCTTGCCTAGTGGGTTTGACACCTTTACTACAAACTCAGTTGACTCAACTAGCGTTCTCATTCTAGACACCAATTTCATGTAAATATAGGAATGGGTAGACCTGGGATCAATTAAAGTTATCATAGAAATATCATGGATAGAAAAGGTACCCATAATCACATCAGAAGACAAAGCTTCTTCTCGGGCACGGATAGCATAGGTCCTCGTAGGCGCTCTGCCCTCAGACCTCACAATAGAATCTCTAGGGGCACCTTGGCTACTAGCCCCACTACCCGAATTCTTTTGTGGTCTACCCCTCAAATGAGCACTATTAGCTCTCACATCTTATCTTTTGTCTTTTTCATGCATCTCAGGACAATCTCGGATGAAGTGATCTAGTGAGCCGCATCTAAACCAACCTCTTTCATTCCCTCGACACTCACCAAGGTGTCGCCTACCATACTACGAGCACTTAGGTCTATCTGGTTGGGCACTTCCAACACTCGCAACAGAGGTGGTCTGAGCTTTAGATGTCATATGCTGCTTAGTCTTGTTCTTACCCGAAAACCCCACTGAAGCATTTGATCGGGTGGTAAACTCTCTCCATCTCTTGGATGAGGATTGATGCGATTTCCCCATCTATCTTCTCTTTGAGTCCCAAGACTCCATATCAGCTTTTCTCTTCTCCTTGGCCAACTTTCAGCCTTAACTGCTCTATCGACGAGCACCACAAATTCCTTCAACTCAAGAATACTGACCAACAACTGAATGTCCTCACTCAAGCTATCTTCAAACATTCTACACATCGTGGCTTCTATAGATACGCACTCTCGAGCGTACTTGTTGAGCCTTACAAACTCACGGTCATATTCCTGCACTGTTATTCGGCCTTGCTTACGTTCTAAGAACTCCTTCCTCTTCTAGTCAATAAACCTCTGACTGATATAATTTTTGTGGAACTCCTCCAGGAAGAATTCCCAAGTCACCCTCTCTCTCAGTACAACTGACATGAGAGTATTCCACCACTGGTAGGCCAAATCTCGTAGAAGTGATAGTACACATTTCACGCACTCTTCAGCTGTGCATGATAGCACATCGAACACTCTAATGGTGTTCTCTAACTAGAACTCTACTCTCTCCGGGTTATCATCTTTATTTGCCTGAAATTCCTCGGCCCCCTACCATCTAATTCTATCTATTTTAGGTCTCTCCCTTCTAACCATATCTGCTCCTTGAGGAGCTATAGGGGTAGGCTGAGGAATCGAATGAGGTGGGGGAGGTGGAGTATTCGGATTTGCTCGAATATACTCCATATACCAAGCATTCATCATCTAGAGGTAGGCTTCTCTAGCCCCTCCACCCTGACTCATCGTCAAGGGCCCAGTCTCAACTGGCGCAGTCCCTTCAGCGGGAGCCGGCGCGTTACTTTCCACATCATTCACCATAGCTCCTTCAGGATCCAATTACTATAAGAAAAATTATAATTTATTATTGTCAGGAGTCGTCACACTATCATATTATAATTATGGCATGTATAGCTAGACTTATACACAAGCTAGGTTAGTCATAGAATCGACTAAACCATAGCTCTGATACCACTAAATGTAACACCCCTTACCTGCATCCAATGCTGGGATAGGGTACGAGGCGTTACCTTACTAAAACACATGCAAACATTCAAACTTAATTCAACGAAATGCATCCAAATTTAAAACTTTTTCAAACATTGCCCTACGGTCCTTCATATGGGCCTACAAGGCCTAAAACATGATTTGGAAAAAATCGGGACCATTTCGGGTACTAGAGAAAATTTCACTACAAACTACTAAAAATAGGGCACACGCCCGTGTGCAAGGGCAACACGCCTGTGTAGACATGGCCGTCCTGATGGCCCGTGTGGTTCACACAGCCTACGCACCTAGGGACATGCCTATGTCCCTCGTTTGTGTGAATTTATTTTCTAACATCAAACCTACATCGGTTTTCACAGGGCTTGGCACATGCCCGTGTGCTCAGCCCGTCTCCCTCACACAGCCATAACAAGCTCATGTTGCAACCCGTGTGCAAAAACCTTGACATTCTATTTCTGACGTCAGTAATCACATGGCCACAGCACACACTCGTGTCCTAGGCCGTGTCATTCACACGGTTGAGACACACGGCCGTGTCTCGACCCGTGTGTTTACTACTGGCATTTAATTCTACCAATTCAAGGTGCAGGGGACACATGGCCTAACACACACCCGTGGGGCTGACCGTGTGTCACACACGGCCTAGACATATGCCCGTGTGTCCATCCGTGTGGACAAAATGATGCTATCTACCAAGCCTTTGTGTCACCCTAAAACAAATTCAAACACATACCAAAACATAACAAGTCTCCAATACTCAAATAATGGCCATAATTTGGCAACCATACATATTCACCTAAATCATCCAATCATGCATTCAATCTATCACTCCTAACATCTACATTCACTCATGCTAATTGCTCATTCTTGAAAACATCATCATTTGCATTTAATAACCAATAGCATTTGTTAGCCAATATTTATGGCCTTATACAAAAATGGGGTACCTCAAAATAAGCCAACACACTTGGCCCAACATAGAATGACACATAACTAAACTAGTCCCTATACATGCCATTTTCTTTTAAAATACGAGAAAACTAACTATACTAAATACTTAATCGATAGTGTGAACGAAGCCTCCAACGTCCGTTGATGCACGAGCTATTTAGGCGGCACTATAAGAAATGGAAAAGAGAGAGAGTAAGCATAAAGCTTAGTAAGTTATAAGTAAATAAATAACAACAATTTATTATGCCATGACTTGCTTTTAATACATCACAATCCGTGCATGATACAGAGAATGGCCACAAACATAACTTACATGTTTTCATACTTTCCTAGTCATACAACATACTAGTGAGCTCACATTTCACGCATTTCATTTAGGTACCTACACCACTTGCAAAATCATCACAATATCTCTCAAACTTAACATTAACTTTAAATTTTCCCTTTGAACTATTTAGAATACGAAAGGATATTCAATGAGTCTCCAACATAGGGTATCAAGCTGATGCCAGGTCCCAAACAAGGTCTTACCCTAGATCACATGTTAAGTCGTCGTCATGTCCCAGACATGGTCTTACACAAACTCTCAATGTATCGAAGCCGATCCCATGTCCCAGACATTGTCTTACACTGGCTCTCAATGTATCAAGGCCGATGCCATGTCCCAAACATGGTCTCATACAAGCTCTCCTCTATCCATGCCAATGCAATGTCCCAAACATGGTCTTACACTGACACCTATCCAACCGTTGCCATGTCCTAGACATGGTCTTACACTAGCTAGCACATATCTATGTCGATGTCATGACCCAAACATGGACTTACACTAACATGTAACGAAGCTGATGCCATGTCGCAGACATGGTCTTACACTAGCACTCGCATCGACCCTAGTATCACAACATGAATATCCAGTCTATTCTCAAAACTCAACTGGGCTCTATTATATAGGTTCTCATCATATCATTACCACTAATTATAATTATCAATTCATGCTCAATACATGTTCTTGTACATAACTCATTTCCACAATTCAACATTTTATGCCAAAATAATGATTTCATGCATAATTATAGTAAAGTTGTATTATTTACCTACAACTTACCTCGGCATACAAAATGTGAATAACTACTCAGTTTAGTCTATTTGCTTGGCTTTCCCCTAGACTAGGTTTGAATTTTTTAATCCTTGAACTATAATAATAATAATTCATTAATTTAATCACTACTTTAGTCTAAGCAATCCAAAATTCATAAATTGGCAAAATGACCATTTTACCTCTAGGCTCAAAAATTTGATTTTTATTGAATTTCCTTATTAACCAAGCCTGGCTGAACCCTTTTCACTTTCATGGCAGCCCACAATTCCCATTATTTCACACAAATATCATCAACTTATCAACTTTACAAATTAGTCCATTTGAGGTGTTTTCCATGAACACCTCTTCACAAAAGTTGTTTATTTAACAACTATGACTCATTTTCTTCCATAAAAATCCAATAAACAACACTTATACATTCATGGTGAATCTTTAAACTTCTAACCATTTTGCACAGTAGTCCCCTCAATAGATAGCCCATGCTACAAGGGTTCCAAAAATGTGAAAATTATCAAGAAAATGCTTAAGAATCACTTGCAAGGATGAAAGATAGCTAAAATTTTGAGCTCCAAAACCCTTAATGTGCTGGTATTTTCGGTGGAAGAATGAGAGAAGATGAAGGTGATGACAGCCTTTTGCTATTTGTTTTATTTTAGTCAAAATTAAGTCACCAACTCACCTAAACTTTGACTATATCAATTCCTTGTCTCCCCATGGCTAGCTACCTCATTTTGAAAGGGCCAATTGCCCTTTAAAACCCCCAAATTTTAATTCTCTAGCTATTTAACACAATTTACTAGTAATTCACAATTTTTACCTTTTATACGATTTAGTCCTTTTTCGCAATTAAGCCTTCAATCATGTAAATTAATTCACCAAAATTTTCATTCCCTCTTATAAAAATACTATAACACATTAAATAATGCTAAAATAATTTTCTCTAACCTTGGATAAGTGATTCTGAAGTCACTATTCTGACTAAGCCTAAATTCAAGCTGTTACATTGGGACTTAAGCAGGACCATCTGTGACCCCTCCAGTCTTTCTTAGAAGTTTAATTTAATGTAATTTTTCAAAAAATATTTTTCTAAGTAGTCCGAAGAATTTAAGTATTTGTTTTGTTAATTAAAGGGTCAACTTTTAACCCAAGGACTAATTTCTTTGAGTTTTTTTAGTTGACTTTCAATGTAGGAGCTTAGGATCCAAAAAGGAGCTGCCATTGGGCTTAAGACATTATTAGGAAGGAAAATATGCAACCTTTTTCCTTACAAACCTATAGGCCTTACCTTGCTCCACTACCACTCCCAAGTAGCCCAATAGTGCATCTCACTTAACCCCTTAATGTCTCAACCCTTTACTCCCTAAATCACCACCCCGAACATCTTCATTCGAAGTCACCAACTACCACACCTTTACTATCCTTAAAACTGCCACCCTCTACAACTCTAAACCTTACCATCGACTACTTAACCACCGGCCCGAAACTAAAACCACCCTTAAAATATTTTCTAAGTACGACGCTGAGAGTCCCTTCATCAAGCACCATTTCACGAAGTGAACAATTTGATATAATGGTTATGATGTAACACATGCAGTTGTAGCAACAAGCCTACTAAAATTCAAGATGACTCAATCAGAGATACATTTAAAAATATATATATTTCATAACCCGTTTGTTTTTTTGCTTGAATTTCTAGACTTTATACTCAAACCACGAGAAGGAATGAGGCGGTCAGATTCTGAGGGTTCTACGAATAAATAAAAATAAGGGAACTTGTCTCTACTTTATTTTATTTTATCTCTTAGGATATTTTTATTTCTCGCATACTAAATCACAAGGTTGAATTCATTAATAAAATTGAACAATTTATAAAATAAGTGTGGCAATATATATATATATATATATATATGTCTAGGATTGGGTCTAGAGAGCTTGGTACTTAAGCAATCAATTTGACTCACCTCCTCTTTTCTAGAATCCTACATGGTGTATAGTATCTATTCACTTCTAACAATAAGGACATTGTTCATCTTAAGTAAGGGGCCAAAAAATTGAAATTATTTCCTCTCAAAATAATTTTTTTTCTTTTAATTATGGTTAGGTTATATTTGGTTCAAAAATTTGAAATTTTGTTAAGTATGCTAAACTTCAATATGAATAAAGTTCTATTATTTCACTAATTGTTATGTTAGCTGAATTATGACACAAATGTACTCTTAAATAAAGTGTGTAAATCATACCATAAAACTTTTAGTTCCTTAGGAAAGCTAGGCATGCATGAAAGTTTAAGTATCTAGAATTGACTTAGTAATTTCTTGAGGCGAAATCCTAGGAAGCATGGATTATTGAAAATGATTTAAGCAAACTTTTGTTTGGACTGTTTGAGCCTTTCAAGCCAACCTTGATAAATTTTTATCCTTTGAAACCCAACTTTGAGACTATATGGCCTAATTTTATTTGAACCTTTGCAATATTTACCCATCACTTCTCTCATAATTATCTTTAAATTGTCCCAAACACTAGACTCAATACTATTTAGAATATTCTTTGAAAATAAGTATGGGGGAGCTGAAAAGAAGTATCAAATGCTCACAAAAATTGTAGTACATACAGTAAAATGCTCGTGAAAAAAAAGAAAGAAGAAAAAGAGAGCATATGTACTCGAAAGAAATAGATCTACAAAAGAGCATGCGAAAGAAAAATAAGTTGGTATATCGAAGGTAATTATTCCGAAGGTCCGATACAAGCTGAGTCTAGGGTATTTTGGCCTAAAATTATCTATCTTTTACCTAGCGCTAGTCTAGCCACGTTACAACCTTTTTTGAAGACCTGTTGATTCAATTTTTGTGCTACCTATATTAGAGAGAAATTCTATATTCAACATATGAAGGCATAAATTTAACTTTATGATTGCAGTTTAATCTTAAATAAGGGAATAAATCAAATTGGTAGGAATTTAACATGTCTTTATTGAGAAAACATTTAGTCTAATTTTTCCTATCATAATAATAATTGAGATCAATTTGAATGAGATGTATACTTAAGTAGCATAAATATAAAAATTCTAGTTGTTGAGCTAGGTATACTAACCTCATAATTTTGGGGAGATTATTTTTTGAAGGAATTTTTCGAAGGTGTTTCCAAGAAATTATTTTTCAATTTGTGCATTACTCGGGATGAGCAACGAATTAAGTTTGGGGGTGTGGAAACACAAAAATATATAGACCTTTTCATGTACTTTTTAACTCAAATTCAGGCAGTTTCAGTGTAATTCTTGTCGACAAACATATAATAATTATAAGATAATTAAATTCCACTTAAATTATTAATATATTGAATTTTAATTAATTTTATAATAAATATTGATTAATTTTGATTCATTTTCTGTAACAGCTCGATTTAGGGCCTAGTCAGAATAGTAGTTGTGAGACCATAAATTTGAAGTAGAAATATATGTTTTATGATTATTTTGAGGTCTATGACATGATTTAATGCTTGTGTGAAAATTTAGTTAAGAAATTTTGTTGATAAAATGTCCAACTTGAATTTTAGGACCAAATTACAAAAGTTGCAAATTGTGTGTTTTAAGTGATAAAAGGATTTAATTGTGATAAGTTCTGAAATTAGAGGTCCTTATTTAGTAATTAGAGCATTATATTCCATGATGGACAAAAATGGATATGGAAGGGAAAAATCTCAAGGAATGACATTAAAGGCATTTTCGTCATTTGGTATTTTAATGAATAAAAAGGGAAAAATAAGTAAAAATTGTGTCCATCTTCTTTCTAGCTTGGTCAAAACTCTCAAGGGGCACCATACCTAGGGTTTTTCGACTTTCAAGTCACATAGTAAGTGCATCCAAACCCCGTTTTTTAATGTTCTTTACATTTTTAAAGTTCTCGTAGCTCGATTTACCTATTTCTACCATTATTTTAAGCTAGGGTTCATGTTCAAAATTTTACCCATGTGTAACATGCATGTGTTTTGATGTTTTATGGTAGAAAATAAATGTTTGAAGTGTGATAAACAACTTTTACTAGGTGATTTTTTATGAAATCTCATAAAAGGGCCTATTAGTAGAAGTTATGAAATATGTGTAGAAAATGTGATATAGTGCAAAATGTTGGATACTATAAGACTTGGGTAACCAAGAAAATGAGTACATTTCATTATACGAGCCTAGGGACCATTTTGCAAATATGTGAAAGTTTAGAGGAAAAAATATTATTTTTCCAAAGTATGATTCATGGGCTATTTTAGCCAATGTGATAATTAAATAAGTGAAATTTGTCATTATAGATCAAGAAACACGAAGTCCAGACCTAAACCAAGGAAAGAACAAGGTGGTGGACTAAATCGAACAATAATCAATATTTTGTTACCGAGGTAAGTTTGTGTGTAATAAATTAACATTTTTTTATTATGTATTTAAATGCTTGATATGGCATGAAATGTATATGTTTTGTTTATGAAAGTGGTTAATGAGGTCTCAATAAAGAAATGATGAAGTTATGCTATATCAAAATCCCAATTGAATCTTAGGAATAGAAAGGATACCATTGTCACGACATCAGATTTATAAGGTCCCATATAAGACCATATTTAGGATATGGCATCAGCACCAAATTGAGATCCTGTGTAAGACCATATCTGGGATATGGCATTGGCATCGAATAGTGATTTTATGTAAAACCACATCTAGGACCTAGCTTCGGTATAAAATCATGTAAGACCATGTCGGGGACATGGCATCGATATACGATCTCGTGTAAGACCATATTTGGGATATGGCATCGACATCGATATGATATCCCGTATAAGACCATATCTGGGATATGGCATCGGCATCGACATGTGATCCCATGTAAGACCATATCTGGGATATGGCATCGGCGTCTTACTACGTGTATGACATTTTTCGAGTATCCTTCGATATTCCAAGTGGTTCAACGGGAAAAAGAATTAAAGTTTATGTTAAAAATGAAAAAGGCTAAAGTTATGTAATGGAGTGATACAGGTACATATGCAAAATTCACGAGAAATGAGTCCAGTATGTGATATGTGTTTGGTAAGAATGAGCACGAGTAAGCCATGTCAACGATCTATTGATAATTATGTTTGTTCATAATGTGATATGTGGATGTTAATACAAGATTTTATGTTGTTATCTATTACATGCAAATTTACTAAGTTTTATGCTTACTCCCTCTCTTTTCCCTTTTCTTGTAGTATATCCAAGCTAGCTTAGGAATTGAAGGACATCAAAGCTCGATTCACACTATCAAGTTACTCTTTGGGTAAAGTAAAGTTTGAGTATTTTCGGTATTGCATGTATAGTAACTTGGTCATTTTGTTATATGTCATATTGGTTAGCCAATGTGTTGGGTAATAATGTTACTTACTCATTTGGTCAATGGCCATTGGAATTGGTCAATACTAGTTAAGTTATGTTTATTCAATGATGATGAAGTTCATGAAAGTGGAAGCTTGTATAATTGAATGAGTAATGTGTGAAGTATATGCATGATGAATGTAGCACGAAATTAAGGTGTGGATGTCTTAATTGTGGACATTTGGGTGTGAATTATTCACATGCTATGTGTTGTTGGAAATGGTATAAGTGTGGTTGCTTTTTAGGATGGCAAATGGCTTGGTAAATAGCCTTATATTTGTCCACACGAGTAGGCACATAGGCATGTGTCTAGGTCATTTGTGACACACGGTTACCCTCATGGGCATGTTGATAGGCTGTATGTCCCCTGCACCCAAATTTGGCAAAACAGAATGCCCAGTAGTAAACACACAGGTAGAGACACGGCCGTGTGTCTCAACTGTGAGAAGGACACGGCCTCAGGACATGAGCGTGTGCCCAGGTCGTGTGAAGTCCACACATTAATTGCGAGAATTAAATTTGCCACATGGCCTAGCACACGGGCGTGTGACTTGGCCGTGTGACCCTAAATGTTTTGCTGACATCATAAACAGAATGTCAAGGTTTTCACACATGGGCTAAGACACGGGCGTGTCATGGCCATGTGAGGGACACGGGCCATGACACGGGCATGTGCCAGGCCGTGTGAAAACTCCTATAAGTTCAAAATGAAAAATAAAATCCACACAGACTAGGGACATGGGCCTGTGTGACCACATGGCCTGTCCACACGGGTGTGTCCCATTCTACACGGGTGTGACAGCCTTAAAATGACCCTAGTCGGAATGTGGTTTCGGGACCACAAAACCGAGGCATAAAATATATTTAATGTTCATTTTGATGCCTATTATGTGTGTTAATTCATGTGTGACATGTTTGGTGTGTCAATTTAGAGTTATAAATTGAATTTCACTTAAAAGGACTTAGTTGTGAATTTTGAAAGTAAACTAGCTAGATGTGTGATGACTAGTTAATGCATGCATGCAAATTGAGGGAGTTGCATGTCAAATTTACCTTTTTGTGTTAGTGGATGGTAATGATGACTATGCTTGGCATTTTGTGCTTTGTATGTTAGTAAATAATGATAAAAACAAATTTGTTTTCATTAAATAAATTAATTTGTTGTCATAAAATAGAAATAATAAAGAATTAACAAAATTAGAAATGTGTGTAAAAAAAAAGAAAGCTTCATATCTCTTTGTTCATAGCCGAAACTAAAGAAAACTTTGAGAAGGTGAGCTTTGGGCATTCGGTCACTTGAGAGGCAAGAATTCAAGGTAAATCTTTGATATTTTGTGTTGAATTTAGAAATGTGAGCTCCATGTCTTGTTTTCTCTTAAACCCAAGCTAAATTTTGATTTTTGGTAGAGATATGAGCATACGGTCTTGTTCAAAATTGGTGAGAAATGGTTGTTGTTTCATGCATTTAGAAGTAATGGTGGTTGAGAGAAATGGAACTAAACAAATGCACTTATATGTGGAGTAATTTGCTAGAGAGGATTCGGCTTGCATGCTTGGGTTGTATGATTTCTAAATGTTGCTTTTAATTTGAATTGTGAGCAAAGAGTGGTGTATAAAGATGTTGATTCGGTTGGACAATTGATTCTATTTGAGTATGAACAAAGTAGGTGTGATTGACGGCTCATATGAGCTTGAAAAGTTGGCCAATGTTGTTTAAATTCATGAACTAGAGCATAATTGTTTTCGGCCAACTAGGATAAATTGTAGAAATTTTCTTAGCATTAGTAGCATGTGCTTAATTGGTATCTTGAGAGTGGTATAATGATTAAAATGAATATGAAATATGTACTTTGTGTTAAGAGCAATGACTACTCTAAATGGTGCCTTAGGAAATGCTATGTTTTAAGTATGTGCATAAGAATATTAAAGAGTGGATTTTGTATAAAAATCTGCTTGGTACAGCAGCAGTAACGTGTTTTGGAAAAATCACCATAAATTGTGCAAGTTGAATTAAAGGCTGAACAAACTGTGTAATTGAAGCTTAATGAGTCTAGTTTCGAATAAAATAGGTGAGGACATATTTGGAACTCTGTACAAGGAGAAATTCGGTTCATAGTATAGAGTGGTCAGTTTAATCAAGCAGTGAAATAGGGAAACTTTAAGAAAATTCTGGTATTGATTGACCAAACCAAAAATTATGAAAATTTTATGGATTAAAGATAAATAAGTCTATTTTCATGCAAAATTTACAGCACTACATTTGGAGTTTCGTAGCTCCATTTATGAGTGAATTATTGAATGATGCTCAGAAAATCAGCTTGTTGTGACTTGTGATATGTATGTGAAATGCTCCAATGTGCATGTGTGTTTGCAATGAGAAGAATATGCATGTATGATTTGACTATGACTGAAAATGATTCATTGAGGTGCTTGAATAAGGATTAATAGAGCTAAATGTTTTATTTAGCTCAAGAGCATAGAGGGACGAGTTCGGATAAAGGGAAGGCTAAAGTGGTCGAATAGCCAACTCTTAATTGCTCAGAAAAGTTCAAAGTAAGTTTTAAGTGATTATATGTTGATTATATCCGATTATAGTATGACATATTAAGTGGTTGCATTAGACCGGTTGATAAGTATAAAATCTAATAAATTTGAGTTGCGAAATTTTGTTTGAATGCGAATTAATAAAGCTGTTTACCAGCATAGGTAATCAAGTCTTTATGAGAATAGATTTGAATACGAATTAGTAAAGCTGATTACCAGCATAGGTAATCAAGCCTTTTTGAGAACAGAGTTAGGTGTGAATTAATAAAGCTGTTTACCAGCATAGGTAATCAAGCCTTTATGAGAATAGAGTTGAATGCGAATTAGTAAAGCTGTTTACCAGCATAGGTAATCAAGTCTTTATGAGAATAGATTTGAATACGAATTAGTAAAGCTGATTACCAGCATAGGTAATCAAGCCTTTTTGAGAACAGAGTTAAGTGTGAATTAATAAAGCTGTTTACCAGCATAGGTAATCAAGCCTTTATGAGAATAGAGTTGAATGCGAATTAGTAAAGCTGTTTACCAGCATAGGTAATCAAGTCTTTATGAGAATAGATTTGAATACGAATTAGTAAAGCTGATTACCAGCATAGGTAATCAAGCCTTTTTGAGAACAGAGTTAAGTGTGAATTAATAAAGCTGTTTACCAGCATAGGTAATCAAGCCTTTATGAGAATAGAGTTGAATGCGAATTAGTAAAGCTGTTTACCAGCATAGGTAATCAAGTCTTTATGAGAATAGATTTGAATACGAATTAGTAAAGCTGATTACCAGCATAGGTAATCAAGCCTTTTTGAGAACAGAGTTAAGTGTGAATTAATAAAGCTGTTTACCAGCATAGGTAATCAAGCCTTTATGAGAATAGAGTTGAATGCGAATTAGTAAAGCTGTTTACCAGCATAGGTAATCAAGTCTTTATGAGAATAGATTTGAATACGAATTAGTAAAGCTATTTACCAGCATAGGTAATCAAGCCTTTATGAGAATAGAGTTGAATGTGAATTAATAGCATAGGTAATCAAGCCTTTATGAGAACAGAGTTGAATGTGAATTAATAAAGCTGTTTACCAGTATAGGTAATCAAGCCTTTATGAGAACAGAGTTGAATGTGAATTGATAATGCAGTTTACCAGCATAGGTAATTAAGCCTTTATGAGTATGTGATGAATGTGAAATATTATACCACGTGATTAGTTATATAAGAAACTTGAGTTTATGTCCGGGTAAAGACCCGATGGCTATATGCGGAGATTTTGTCCGGGTAAAGACCCGATGGCTATATGTGGAGATTTTGTCCGGGTTAAGACCCGCTGGCTAGGTGTGGGGATTTTGTCCGGGTAAAGACCCGATGGCTATATGCGGAGATTTTGTCCGGGTAAAGACCCGATGGCTATATGTGGAGATTTTGTCCGGGTTAAGACCCGCTGGCTAGGTGTGGGGATTTTGTCCGGGTTAATACCCGCTGGCTTCGTGTGGAGATTTCATCCGAGCTAAAGGTCTCGCCGATTATCCGAGTAAGTCTAAGATTAAAAAAAAAAATTCACAATAAGAGTTGTTTGTAAATATTCTCAATGCGATAAGTAAAAACAGGTACGTACCTTGAACTTAGATGTAAGCTTGTTTTGGACTAATTTCATAAGGCTGTTATGTGATGCATAAGTGAGTAAACAATGAGATTGTTTCGATGATTATATGGCATCGGGTCATCGTGACAAGTTATGTGAAATTATGTATTGTATCTATGTTTAAATGAGCTCACTCTCAAGTGAAAGTTTATCTACTTATTGGTATTATGAAAGTGTGTATATTCGACTAAGGGGTGAAATATCCCAAAAGAAGATTGAAAGGAAAATGCTAGCAGCCAATTTATACCTAAAATGTTTATCTGTTTACATTGCTTAAAACTTACTAAGCATTGAAATGCTTACTCCGTTTCCCTTGTTTCCTCTGTTTTATAGATCTCTTTTTGAAAGCTGCGGACTCGGGGATTGAAGCCTTAATCACCTACACTATCGCTGTTATTTTGGTACTTTTGATGGTTATTTTTGGGTCAATGGCATGTATAGGCTATTTTCCGTCGGTTGAATTAAACTTCATTTTGAGTTGTAAATATTTCTAGCCATGCGAAAATGGCTTGCTTAGTATTCGAATTTGATTATATGTGTTGAAATGATTTTCTTACGATTCGATGTTGTGGCATAATATTTAGTTAGTACCCAATATGCAAAGACTTTTCTAATATGATGCTTGGTTATTAAATCGTTCGTTTTAGCCATATTGTTAGTAGCCACAAGGTAGAGATTTGCTAGTATGCTTAAAGAATGTTTTTAATGAGATATAATGTTCTGACCGAATCGACCTATAAGTGCCATATTCAACTATAGAACTCAATGAATTTACGTCTAGCTTTGTAACTATGAACCTCGGTAGGATGTATCTAGTTATGTAATGCCTTAATACCCTATACCGGCGACGGACGGGGGTGTAGGGTGTTACAACGGGCGTGTGGCCCTATTTTCAGCAAAAATTTTCTAAGTGTTTGAAAGTTTTCGGTTCAGTCCTAAACCACTCTATGTGTATGTTTTGTGTCTCGTAGGCCCATAATAGGGACGTTATGTGTATGAATGAAAAGTTTTTAAGTTGGAATGAAAATATATGGCCTGATTTTGTATGATTAAGCATTCTAAATCTAGTAATGCCTCGTACCCGATTCCGGCATCGAACATGGGTAAGGGGTGTTACATTTTTGACAGATTCACACAAAAGGCAAAAATTGGCTCGACAAACATTGTTAGAAGTGCAAAACTGAGAAGCGATTTTTAGACACTGAGGTGAACTAATTTTTTAGCCTAAGACAACCCGAATTATGAATATTAATTCATAGAATAATTAATTTAATTTTAATCCAATTTATTTTGGGTTAATTATTTATTATTAACTAAATTATGAAAAGAGGCCCAATTATGATGAACTGAGAAGACCAATCCAACAGAGCAAATGAGCTGCCCAAACCCGTCCAACATGCTAACCCAATTAGCTCAAATTGTCTGCTTATTTTGCTTGTAAATTAGTCCTTGCAGTTTCCTTGAAATTGCATTCAAACCCCTCCACTTATCAAGCTTTTGTAGATTTGCCCCTAGCTAAATTTAGCAAGTTTGTAAGCTTCAAACTTGCCACATGTGTGGCTAGACATGGGGGGAGTTAATGGCAACTGATTTTTTTCTATTTTTAGCAGCCTCTCCAACCTATAAATAACCCCTTTTGTTGCTTATTTAAAAACCTCTCATCCTTTCACTTCTCTCACTTTCTCTCTTCAATCACGTTCCGTTGTTCTTCATTTTCTACCCCATTCCCTTGTCGAATTCACCTCTTGAAAAAGAGTCCTTCAACCACTATTTGGAGCAGCATTCAAGTGTTCATGGAAGTCTCGGTTCAACAAGAACAAACGAAGAATGAGGAGTGGAGCAAACTAGTAAAGCCTCGGAGAAACACCAGGTTTCATTCTTATTCATTATCCTTTTAATTTTATTGTTGTTATGAACATGTCTATGAATAATTTTGATGTTGATATGTTTAATTTAATTAATATGGCTTCAATTTAATTCGTGTTAGGTTGATTCCATTTTTTCCACTTAATTTATTAAAATTTTGTTTGTGTTGTTATAGGCCTTCGTAAGATGTTTGATTAAGTAAAACCATGACTAAGTTATTCTTGCATTACAATTGTAAGGTAACTAATGAATTAATTATTTAAACAGATTGAAATTGTAATTAATTGACATGATACTTAATTAGTGCATGTTTAATCATCTAAGGTAGCTTAGGGTTCAATTAGCAACGGTATCTAACGATATATTAGCCTTGCATAACTTGCAAAATTATTGTGATTAAATTGTTTCACGGTAGGAATACAATGTTACCTCACATAATCTTTTATTGCTTATGAGATTGAATTAATTGTTTGAATTGACATAGAGATATATACAAGAGATTATTTTTAATTTCATAAATATGTATGTGTATTAATGCATTTGCTTATTAAAATTTGTTTAATAGGTTGAATTGACATAGAGATATAGTCAAGAGATAAATGGATTTTGGTAGGCAAGTATGTTCATAAGTTAGCAAATTACCAAGTTGCTGTGAATTTATTCGTAATAACATGAACATGAGTTTAGTAATTCTTAGTTAAGAAATATAATTAATCTAACACAATTATGTCATCTTCATTAAAATCATCTTCTAAAATCGTGCATTGGAACTTTTATTTTCTCTTTATTTATTTTACTTAGTTAAAATTCTTAGTTTTTAATCACCTTCTCAAGTCAAAATATTTTTCTTCACCAAAGTGTTTTTATTGGCATTCATAAATAATTCTTTTCACAGTCTCTATGGATACGATAACTCGATATTTATTTGTCACTTTATTACTTTTTGCAATTATGTACACTTGCACATTTCTATCGTTCCAATTATCCGAACATGCTTAGAAAATGGAAGTGATCTGGAATGAAAAAAAAGGGGCAAAATCTAAGAATGAAAGTTCGAGCAAACTAAGCATGTCCAAAAATTTCTTGACTCCTCTACATAAGAAACTGAGAGATTTTAGAAGTTAACCTTCTACTTAGAATAAGAAAAAAGTACATTCAGACAAACTCCTTCCAAGACTCAGGCTACTTCAGTAGCGAGTGCTAGTAGCTTTCAGAATACAGGCATACCTACTTGTGAACAGTTGGCAAAACTCATTTCGGTGTTTGTAGATTTAAAAAAGGAGCTTGTTTTTTATATGGTTCACTCAAACATTTTCTAAGAGATTGTCCAAATATAGTTGAAGAAAGTTCAAAGCAAACTACTAAATCAGTGACTATTTCTCAAATAGGTTTAAAACCGAGACCTGGGAATACTCCTGTGGGTAGTCACAATGAAGCACGCAATATGACCATTAGATCCGAAGTTCGAGCACCAACTAGAGCCTATGCGGTCCGTGCTAGAGAGGAGGCTACAGCACCCGACGTCATTGTTGGTACTTTTATTCTTTTTAATGTTACTGTTATTGCATTGATTGACTCCGAATCAACACATTCTTATATATGCACGAAATTAGTAACAAAAACAATTTCCAATAGATTTGTCTAATTTTGATATTAGGGTGTCAAATTCGATAGGTACAGTGTGATAATTAATAAAATTTGTAAAAACTGTCCACTAAAAATTTAAGGTTACGAATTTCCTGCTGATTTGATGTTGTTGCCATTTGATGAATATGATGTTGTACTGGGTATGGATTGGCTAATAGTTCATGATGCAGTTTTCAGTTGCAAATAGAAACGGATTATTTTGAGGCATTCGAGCGGTGATTTTATTAGTGTTGAAATAGACAAATCTGATTGTGTCACTAGCATTGTATCGGATTTTACTACTCAGAAGTTGCTTCAGAAAGGTGCTGAAGAATATCTAACATAAATTTTAGTACTCAAGCATCTTAGTTGAAATTAGATTAGGTTTCGATAGTACGAGAATTTGCTTATATTTTTCTAGACGAGTTACTTGGGTTACCGCCAAAAAGGGAAGCCAGGTTTCTGATTGATCTTGTACGAGGAACTTCTCCGATATCTATTGCACCATACATAATGGCATCTATAGAACTAAAAGAACTAAAAGCACATTTGCAAGAACTAATAAATCAAGGATTCATTAGACTAAGTGTATCACCGTAGGGTGCTCTTGTGTTATTCGTGAAAAGAAAGATGACACTTTGAGATTATGTATCAATTACCAGTAATTGAATAAAGTGACGATAAAGAATAAATACTCGCTACCTCAAATCATTGACTTGTTCGATAAGTTGATAGTGGCCACTATGTTTTCGAAAATTGACATGTGATCGGGATATTACCAGATGTGAGTCAAAGAGCCATAGGTTCCAAAGACAACGTTCAGAACTCATTACTGTCATTATTAATTTCTTATTATGTAATTTAGTTTAATGAATGCCCCTACTGTATTATGGATTTGATTAATAGAGTGTTTCATCTGTACTTAAATCAATTCATATATGTATTCATCGACAACATTTTGATTTATTCAAAAAAATGAAACCAATAATGATCAGCAGTTGAAAATGGTGTTGTGAACTTTATGCAAAAAATAGCTTTATACAAAGTTCAACAAATATGAATCCTGGTTACCCAAGGTTGGATTTTTTGGGCATGTAATTTCTGCAAATGGTTTTCGGGTTGATCTAAACAAAATTTATGCGATTGTGATTTGGAAACCTCAACGAATTGTTACTAAGATACGTAGCTTTCTAGGTTTGGCAGATTTTTATCGACATTTTGTGAAAGGATTTTTGATGATAGCTTTGTCATTGACAAAACTACAATAGAAAGATGTTCGGTTTCTCTAGATTGATAAATGTCAACAAAGCTTTGATTAGTTGCAAAAGATGTTAACCAATGCTCTAGTGTTGACTCAGCTTAAATCCGGAGAAGAATTTACAGTTTACAATAATGCCTCATTGAACGGGATGGGTTGTCTACTTATGCAGGATGGCAAAGTGATAGCTTATACCTCTCGTCAGTTGGAAACACAGAAAGAAATTATTTGGCACATGACCTTAAGTTAGCTGCAATCATGTTTGCTTTAAAAATTTGGTGGCACTACTTATACGGTTAAAAATGTCATATTTAAACTGATCATAAAAGCCTGAAATATTTGATGACTCGAAACGAATTGAATATGAGTGTAACGCCCTAAAAATATAGGGGTTGTAATTTTTGCATGTTTTGACATAAGAGCATGTTTGGCATGTTGGCTAGGTAATTTGGATGTGTTTGGGGGGTTTTTAGGAAGCCTGGGTTCAAGTTTGGCCTTTGGTAAAATTTTAATTTTGGCTCTTTAAAGGATATGGATGTTAGTAAGTAGGCTTTATGTTTAACTGGGGTTGTTTTATGACTCAAGTAAGCTTGTGGTGTGATGGCTTGTGGCGTGTTGAAGCAGGGGGAGAGCTGGGGTTCAAATCCCCTTGCAAGCAAAGTGTATTTATTTTGCTACATGGAGTTGGTAAGAGGTGGATTTGGATTCAAACACTTGAAGTAGGTTGGAGACTTGGTAAGAGATGAAGGTTTGACTTGGTCTTGAGAATTTGAATTAAATTCAAATTGAGAGATTGGAGTAAATCAAGGGTGGTTGCTAGAGCAATATAGGGAGATTTTCATTGGATTCAAGTGGAGTTAAGGAGTGTTAACCGAATTGGATAGCTTGAAGGGGTGAATTCGTCTAGGGGTTCTTTCTTTTGTGCATTTTTGGCCTTGTGTAAGATTGTAGAAGTCGTTTATCCTCTCTTCAATTTTGGGATTCTTTGGTATTTTTATTTTGCTTCGTTTTTGCTCTGTCTCTTCTTTTCACATTCTTTCTCCCTATACTCAACTTTATTTCCCACTACTCTTGGCTGAAAACCAAATTGTGCTAGGGCTGAATCACTTTGAGAGATATCCTTTTCTTCTTTTCATTTGTTCTCTGCCGGATTGGCATTTCTTTTTCTGCGCATTATCCTTTCTCCAACTTCTGCAAGTGGTCGAACCTTGTTTGGGATCCATCTCACTTTTTATTTTCTTCTAGTCAAAACCCACATCTCTCTTTTCTCCATTTCATATTTTCTTCCCTGTTTTCTTTCTTTCATTCCGCATTTTGCTATTCAATTTTCCTTCTGACCATAGCCGAAAGGTGTTGACGCATGATGCATTATTTTGGGTTTCCTTGCTTTATTCTGTTCTAAGCAATTGGAGTGTCGATTGGTGTCTCTCTACTTCGGATTTCACTGGGTAGCATCATTCCTGGGTTTGGTCAGTAAGTGTACTTTTCTATCATCCGTCTTGTTCTAGTGAGCAATTAACTTCAATCTTTCCCTTAGTTCTAACGCTAATCGAATGTTTTGGTTCTTTCCTCTTAATGTCGAGTGTTTTCCCCTATTTTGGGGAGTGTGTATTCATTAGTTAGATTGTAAAAACTCAATCTGTGGGGTTAGGTAATCTTATCTTATGGTATTGTGATAACGCAGATAATCATCGAGAACTGAGGTACAGTTCGAGGCAACGATCTTGAAGATTAAAAATTACTCATCCAATCAAGGTATTTGTAAGGGTCAGTGTCGGATTAAGATTTGAGAAGACTGATATTGCATGTTTTACTATTACATGCATGGATATTACTTGTTAATTTACTATCTTAGCCTAATTAAAATCATTTCCCTTCCACTAACACATAGCCGATTTTGTCCATGCAAATTATGCATGGTTTAATTGCTTCATAAGTCCTCTATGTTAAAAGAACGTTAGCAATTCGGCACTTGCACATTGTCTCACTAATTTATCTTTCATGCAATTAAGCCCTTAATTAATAAATTAGCATCCAAACGACAAACTTAAAATACCAAATTTTCACCTATGACCATTCACACAATAAAAACATAGAAAATAATATTTTAAAATTTTTCTGTCTCGGTTTCGTGGTTCCAAAACCACTTTTCTGATTAGCGCAATAATAGGGCTGTCACAGTGTGTCTAACCGTGTGGACAAAAAAACAAGACTATCTACCAAGCCTTTTGCCACCCTGAAACAAGATCAATCACATACCAATGTATTGCATGGCATAAATATTCAACCAATAAACTAAATTAAACATCCCCACATCATCACATGACCAATTCAACCATGCATTAATGCTACTATATTACACATCTAAGAAAAGTAACATCAATTGTATTTATCAAAATGAATATTAGCCATTGTCCATGGCCTTATACAAAATGGGTCAATTATAAGATAAGCCAACCCATTTGGCTCCAAAACAATAAGATACTTAACCAAAAGACTAAGTCTCTATACATGCCAATTCCCAAAATACTAAAGACTACCTATATCGAATGCTTTAGTTGATAGTGTGAACGAAGCCTCTGACGTCCTTTGATCCACGAGCTAATTAGGCAGCACTATAAAAAATGGAAAGAAGAGGGAGTAAGCATAAAGCTTAGAAGTTACAAGTAAATAAATAACAAAAATTTACCATGCTTACACATACTCACAGAACCTTGCAATTTACACATGAAACAAACATGACTACTAGCATAACTTACCTATTTTCATCTCTTACTAATCATACAATATAAGTTTGAGCTCACATCTTATACATTACTAATCACATTAAATCTCGTCATGCATTACTCCTAAGCGTATTCAAACATATTATGCAAATCAATCATTTAATACATAATAATGGTAAAATTGTATTATTTACATACAACTTACCTCGATATACAAAATATAGATAGATAATTTGGTTTAATCCGCTAGCTTGGTTTTCCCTAGTCTAGGTTCAAATTTCATACTTCTAGATTTAAAATGAATAAAAATTAACTAATTTAATCACTATATTAACCAAGACAATCCAAAATTCATAATTTGGCCAAATGACCATTTTGCCTCTAGACTTTCATAAAATGACTATTTTACCCCTAGGCTCAGAAATTGAGTTTTATGAAATTTCCTTAGTTCTTATGCCTAGCCGAACCCTTTTTACTCTTATAGCAACTCAAAATTTCCATTATTACACACAATTATTATCTATTTACAACTTCTACATAATAGTCTCTTTTAGGTGTTTTTCATGAACACCACTTCACAAAAAATTATTTATTTAACAACCTTAACTCATTTTCTTCTATAAAATTTCAGCAAATAACAAAAATGCTCTCATGGAAAAACCTTAAACTTTCAACCATTTTGCAAAATAATCCTCCCATTAGTAAGCTGATGCTACAAGGGTCCAAAAAATGTAAAAATCATCAATAAAGGCCATTGGAATCACTTACTTGTAAGAGAAATGAGTGGCCGAAAGTTTAAGCTTTCAAAACCCCAACAATGGCTGAATTTTCAGTGAAGAAGAAGGAAAAAAATGAAGAAAAATGAAAGCTAGGCTATTTAGGGATTATTTTATCAATTTAGTCACCAAAAATTTACCTAATCTTTGACTTTTCCTTTAATTCTTTTCTCATGGCCGACCACCCCATTAAAATGGGTGTAATTGCTCATTAAAGACCCCCACTTAAGATTCTCTAGCTATTTAACACCATTTGCTAGTAAAATACAAATTTTTCCTTTTATACGATTTAGTCCTTTTTCATAATTAAGATTCCAATTGCTAAAATTAATTCACCAAAATTTTCATGCACCCATATAATCATACTATAACACATAAAATAATATTAAAGATAATCTCCCAACCTCAGATTTGTCATTTCAAAACCACTGTTTCGACTAAGCCCAAAATTGGGCTATTACAAATCTCCCCCTCTCAAGGATTTTTGTCCCCGAAATTCTTACCGGTGAATATGTTTGGGTATTGATCTCTCATAGCCTCCTTGGGTTCCCAAGTGGCTTCCTCAGCTCCATGTCTATTCCATAACACTTTTACAAGTGCTATATTTTTTGTCCTCAATCTTTTTACCTCCCAATCCAAAACCTTAACTGGTTCCTCACCATAGGTCATATTCGATTGAATCTCAACCTCTTCCGGTGTAATCACGTGTGAAGGGTCTGAACGGTAACGGCGCAACATAGACACATGGAAGACATCATGAATCTTTTCCAACTCGGATGGCAAGGCCAATCGATGTGCTACTGGTCCAATTCTCTCAGTCACCTCATAAGGTCCAATAAACCGTGGACTTAGTTTTCCCTTTTTCCCAAATCTGAGGACTTTCTTCCATGGGGATACTTTTAAAAACACTTTTTCCCCAACTTGAAACTCAATTTCTTTTGGTTTCAAATCCACATAGGATTTCAGTCTGTCTGAGGTGACTTTCAACCAATCACGAATCACCTTAACTTTTTCTTCGGTCTCCTTGACTAAATCGACCCTGTGTATCTGATTCTCTCTAAGTTCGGCCCAATACAAGGGTGTTTGGCACTTGCGACCATATAAAGCCTCACAAGGCGCCATTTTCAGACTTAACTAATAACTATTAATGTAGGCAAACTCTACCAACGTCAAGTACTTTTCCCAACTGCCCTAAAACTCGAGAACACAACACCACAACATGTCTTCAAGAATCTAAATTACTCTCTCTGACTGGCTGCCGATTTGCAGGTGAAAAGCAATACTGAAATTCAGTTTAGTCCCTAAGCCTCTTATAACTTTTTCCAAAACCATGACATAAATCTCAGATCCGTATCTAAAATAATCAATAAGGGTACTCCGTGAAGTCTCACAATCTCGGAGATATACAAATCGACTAGTTTCTCAAGTGAGTAGTCCCTACAAACCGGTACAAAATAAGCCTACTTAGTTAGTCTATCCACAACAACCCACACTGCATCTTTCTTCCTTAGTGCCAATGGTAACCCTAATACGAAATCCATCGTAACACGATACCATTTCCACTCGAGAACCATCACCGACTGAAGTAAACCCAAAGGAACTTGGTGTTCAGTTTTCTCTTGCTGACAAATTAAACACTTAGAAACAAACTCTGAGATGTTTCTTTTCATTCCCAGCCACCAATACAGTTTCTTCAAGTTGTTATACATTTTTACGCTACCGGGATGGATAGATAAGCATCCACTATGTGCCTTACGCAAAATCTTTTGAATAAGTTCATCATCTTTAGGTACACAGACCCTATCTCTGAATATTAGACATCTGTCGGTCCCAATAAGAAAATCTGATTCATCACTCGTCTTGCACTGAGTCAACTTGGCTTGTAGATCTTTGTCACCTTTTTGAGCTTCGCAAAGTCTAGGTAAACTCAGCTAAGATTGAGCCATCATCAGTTACAGACAATTGTGTATTCATGGCCCCTCAAGGTGAACAATGATTTTCTACTCAAGGCGTCAGCAACTACATTTGCCTTTCCGGGGTGGTAGTCAGTTATCAATTCATAATCCTTTATCAACTCTAACCATCTCTATTTTCGTAGGTTCAGCTCCTTTTGGGTCATCAAATACTTTAAACTTTTGTGGTCTGAACATACCTGACATTTCTCACTATACAAGTGGTGTCTCTATATCTTTAATGCAAACACGATGGCTACCAACTCTAAATCATGGGTCTGGTGCTTTTTCTCATGTGGTTTTAGTTGTCTCAAGGCATAGACTATTACCTTGCCTTCTTACATAAGTACGCACCCTAACCCATTTAAGGATGCATCACTATACACCACAAATTCTTTTCTCGGTTCCAGTTGCACTAACACTAAGGCTTCAGTCAACAAAGCCTTTAGTTTCTCAAAACTCCGTTCGCACTTTTCCGTCCATTCAAACTTAACATATTTTTGTAGCAACCTCATCATCGGAGTAGCAATCATTGAAAATCTTTAAACAAACCGTCTGTAGTAGCCCGCTAAGCCCAAGAAACTTCTAATCTCTGACACATTTCTCGATGGCTTCCACTCAACAATGGCTTATATCTTACTAAGGTCAACTCTGATCCCATCAACTGACACTATGTGTCCCAGAAATCTGACCTCACGTAGCCAAAATTTGCTTTTACTGAACTTGGCATACAACTGTTTATCTCTCAACGTTTGCAATCCTCAAATGCTCCACATCCTCACTTTCATCCCGAGAGTAAATGAGTATATCATCAATAAAAATGACAAACTTGTCCAAATATTACCGAAAAATATGGTTCATTAAGCCCATAAATACCATAGGAGCATTTGTTAAGCCAAAGGGCATGACGAGGAACTCATAGTGGTCATACCTCATCTGAAAGGCAGTTTTCAGCACATCTTGCCCCTTGACTCTCAGCTGGTAATAACCTGGCCTTAGGTCTATCTTAGAAAACATGGTAGCTCCCTTTAGTTGATGAAACAAGTCATCGATCCTAGGCAAAGGGTACCTGTTCTTCACTGTGACTTTGTTGAGCTAATGGTAGTCTATGCACAATCTCATCAATCCATCCTTTTTCTTCACAAACAATTCCAATGCACCCCATGGAGAATAGCTTGGTCTCATAAAACCTTTGTCCGTTAGCTCCTGCAACTGTACCTTTAATTCCTTTAACACTGTCGGGGCCATCCTATACGGGGAAATTGATATAGGTGTCATACCAATGACTAATTCAATATCGAACTCAACTTCCCTCTCTAGAGGCAATCTGGACAACTCTTTCGGAAACACATCTTAATACACGCAAACTACTGGCATTGACTCAACCTTTACTTTTGACACTTGGGTGTTCAACACAAAGGTAAGATATGACTCATACCCCTTTCTTAAGTATCTCTCAGCTATCATGGAAGACATCACTACAGGCAAACTATCTGATTCACCTGATTCAACTCGTAGAACATCCCTGTTTTCACATTTCAGCTCAATAATTTTTCTCCCACAATTTACTACTACATCATGAGCAGACAACCAATTCATACCCAGTATTATGTCAATTTCATCAAACCGCAATAGCATTAGATCAGCCAAAAAATGGTGACCTCTAATTGTCAAGGGCCAATTCCTACACATTTGGTCAACTAGTACATGCTTAGCTAAAGGGTTTGACACCTTTACTACAAACTCAGTAGACTCAACATGCACATATAAGAATGGGTATACCCCGGATCAATCAAAGCAATAACAAGTATATCATAGATAGAAAAGGTACCTGTAATCACATCGAGAGACGATGCCTCCTCGCAGGAACAAATAGCGTAAGTCTTTGCAGGCACTCTGCCCTCGGACCACACAGCGGAATCTCTAGATGCACCTCTGCTTCTAGCCCCACTACCTGGGTTCTTCTGTGGTCTACCTCTTGAAGGAGTATTACTCACTCTTACATCTTGTTTTTTATCCTTCTCATCCAACTCAGACAATTACGGATAAAGTGGTCCAATGATGCAAACTTAAAGCATCCTCGATCAACCTTCACCGAAGTATCGTCTACCGCACTACGAAGACTCCAGTCTATTCGGTCAAGCACTACCTACATCGCTATCGAAGTGATTTGAGCTTTAGACGTGGTATACTACTTATTCTTGCTTTTGTTCAAAAACCCTACAAAAGCACTTTATCAATTAATAAACTCTCAGATCTCTTAGATGATGGCTGGTATGATTTCCCCATTTGTCTCTTCCTTGAGTCATGGGACTCAATATCATCTCTCTTCTTTTCCTTGGCCAATTCTTCAGCCTTGCATGCTCTCTCCATGAGCACTACAAATTCCCTCAACTCTAGGATACCAACCAACAATCGGATGCCTTCATTCAATCCATCTTCAAACCTCTTACACATGATGGCTTCTATAGCTATGCACTCCCGCGCATATTTGTTGAGCCTCACAAATACGTGCTCATATTCCATCACTGCCATGCAGCATTGCTTCAATTCAAGAAATTCTTTCCTTTTCTGGTTATGAATCTTTGATTGATATCCTATAACACCTTGAATTTGGGCCTAGAAGTATTGGGCTTGTGTAATGCCCCAATTTTTGGGATTTTTCGAGATTTTTGTGATTTTGATGAAAACTTAAAATTTTGGTATTTTGGTTACTGAAATTATGTTTAAGTATGTTAGTGGGCCTTTAGAAGGCCCAAGCCTAAGTTAAAACCTGGCAGAAATATTAAGTTTGGTTTTTAAGTGAAAGGGGACTTGGTTAAGTAGGCCTTTAAGAAAAAGTTAGTAAATAAAGACACAAAGAGGGCCTTGGTAAAGTGGCAAGGTGGCACCACTAAGTTCCTAAAAAAGTGGTGTTTGGACTGAGCTTGAGGGCCAGAGTTCACGTCGCAAGGTAAGCAGATAGTACTTTTCTTTTTATGCATGTGCCGGGCATGTGATAGAGCTTAGGTAGCATTCAGCTAGGGCCTTAGGGGGATTGGGCCGTTGGTTTGAATGGCTATTAGGGCAAGCTTTATTTTCTATTTGTCTTTCCAAATTAGGGTTAGCCACTTAGAGCCTTCACTTTCATTCTATTCTCTTCTCAGTGTTGCAAAAAGCCAAAAATGTAAAGTTAGATCTCCTAAGTGCCGAATTCTTCCTTCTCTTCTCCTCTCTTCCATTCTTTCTTTTTCTTTTCCTCTCTAGTCGAAATCACCTCCCCTCCTCCTCATCTTTCATTTTCTTCTCTTCAGAAATCGAAATTGCCACTCTTTTCTTCTCAAACTCATCAACTACTAAAAGTCGAAATCCCAAAAGGTTACTTCCTGTGCCGATTTGCCTATAGCTAAACCCCTTTTGTTTTTCCTCACTTGTAGCTGAATTTCATAATGTCCAAACCCTTAGGCTCTGTCGACAAACACCCCTCCAACCATAGCCTCAAATCATATCTTCTATCACCACTTAAAAAGTCGAAAACACCATAGTTTTTAGGGATATATAACCAAATCCTTAGATCTCTAAGATTCGAATTCTGCTAATGTTTAGGGGCTAGATCTGCATCAGATCTGAGTAGAAGAATCGCCTTGATTAAGGAAAGCCTGTGGTAAGTACTTGACATCTCAGATCTACTCGTTACCTTTAAATTTAAGAAAAATCGAAATCCCTAAACTCTTTAGAGAGGCTGTCGAATGTGATGATAGGTAAAGATGGTTCTTTTAATTGCTTTTATTTGTACTTGTTGTGGAAGGGGCGATCTAGAAAGGAGCATAAGAGGCTTGGATCTTTGGAACGACTAGATCTAAATCTACTCACTAGTTTCGGCAAAGGTAAGATCTCAAGGGCCTTAGGTGGTGATGGTCGATTATGGTAAGTAGAATTATGGAGATTGTCACTGTATTTTGGATCTAATGTATCTAGTAATCAATTGCAGGATATCGTGGGAGATCTTGTTAGTAGTCATCAGCAATCAGGTGTGTATCACACACCTCTCTGTAGTCTAAATCGACAAAAGCTGAAAAGCCGAAATGCCAAAATTCTAGCATTTCGTGGGCTTGTGAGCGTGCGAATGCTCATAAGTCGGTTGGAATTCGTTGGATCAGTAATCGCAAGTGGTAAGTTGGTTGGGTGCGCAATTTTGAGCACTTCGGTAAATTTGGGCTTCGATGGGCTAAAATTGGGGCCAACGGGCTTACGGGCCCATATAGGTAAAAATAGGCTATATATATGTTCTGATAGACTGTAGGTCCAAAACTGCTAAGACTGGTAAACCGATCATTAAACTTGGACTAAATGGGCTTAAGTACCTAGTAGACACTTTAGGGCCCATTAAGGGTTTTAAGGCCCAATGACTATAATCTGCTACAATGTATCAAATAAACTACTGAGATAAAAGTTAGACTATTACAGATTAAAATGTGCATGAAACCCTAGAAACTAGCATAATTACTGAAATACCCCTTATGGTTGGAAATTACTATTTTACCCCTAGGTGCAAATGACCGTTATACCCCTATGGCTAAATTTGACTGAAATGCATGTTTTACTGTTTTTGTTCACTGTATACCATGACATGATTATCTGTTGCATGGGACTGGGATTATTTGATGGAGGAAGTACTGAAAAGAGGCTTTGCCTCAGTTTACTGAAAAAGGGGCTTTGCCCTAGTTTACCGTTCTGGTGGCTCGGCCACACTATCTGATTATGCAGCTATGCTACCACCGTGGAGAGTAGCGGTTGGGTGGGTTGAGTAGTTTTCCCCACATGGAGAGTTTGGCTGGTACGAGTGGAGAGTAGCGATTGGGTGGGTTGAGTAGCTTCCCCACATACTGATATGGGTTTTGCATTCATGCATCGACATTACTGTTCTGCTACTGAATTTAGCCTATGGGCCGTATTAATACCTAAAAAGGGGCTAAGGCCTAGATAAATCGTATTGAATAGGGCAACGGCCCAGTAACTGAATACTGAATCGAGCTTCGGCCCCTTTGATACTGAAATTTGATAAGGGCTTAGGCCCAGTAAGCTTGAGTTGATTTGGGGCTCTGGATGGGCTTTCTTTACACACTAAGTTTTCCAAACTCACCCCTTCCTTTCATCCATGCAGGTGAGCCCTAAACTAGTGGACTTGGAGTTGGAGGGATTCAGAGTGGCCATGTGGACTGCAAACGGACTGTCTATTTTAAGCATTAAATTATTTTTAATTAATTTACTTTATTTGGTTTTGGGTTTGTAATAGGGCCACTCTAATTAGTTTAATTTGTTTTTAGGTTAGGCATGATATTGTTTAAATCATTTTGAAATCAGTTAGCTCTAGGGTGCGCTTTTATAAAAGTTACTTGTTTTCAAAATATCGCGATAACGGAGCAAAGTTTTCGCAACGTAAACATTTTCAAAGGAAATAAATATTTTAAATAGACTTAAACCTAATTTGTGTTCCATGGACAAGTTTTAAGGTTAAAGTGTGGCAATGGGTGTGTGCATGTCTAGGATTGGATCTAGGAAGAGCTTGATACTTAAGTAGTCTAATTGACTCACTTCCTCTTCTCTTAAATCCTACCTGGTGCATAGTACCCATTCACTTTAACAAAGAAGATCTAATTTTCCGATACTTAAACTGTTTTAAAAATAACATGTCTCTGCAAGCTACAAAGTTTTACAAGCTTTCACAATTTTCCATAAAATTTTACAAAGTTGTTAATGTTTGAAAAGGGAATGATTATTTCAAGGAACCACATTTTGAAAAATAAACAAACACAAGCTGAGGTTTTATATAAGTTTTACAGTAGAAGTTTCTAAACACTAAGAAGGGTTTTTAATGAAAACATGGTTTTCGAAAGATACTTCAATGTGACACACCGGACTTGGTCGTAACACCTAGGCCGGGTTTGGGGTGTTACATATCGTGGTATCAGAACCTGCTTGCAACAACTCGACTGTGGATCGGGTCCAAAAAGGTTTTCAAATATTTAAAAAAAATTTAGGCCCAAGAAGGGTATTTTCAAAACGGTTTAGAAATTTCATAAAAGCTTTATTTTTCAAATCCGTTTCTTTTTCCAAAGCATACATGTTTTAAGGCTTGATTTTGAAATTTGAGTTTTTTGGGTTTTCTGAAATCTGGTATCTAAAGAAGTGGCACACTGAATCCCCAGCACCAAGTCTGTAAGTACTCTGCACCTATACTATACTGTACTGTAATGTTATTGTAGATAGAACTGAGACCATACGATGATACTGTAGCTAGGGGAATACTGAAACTATAGAGACTGAGACTGTAAGGAAACTAAACCCTAGAAGATTGAGACTGTAGCTAGGCTATGATTCTGTAAAAACAAAAAGTTTGAAATACCATTTCAAGCATAAAATATATGAATAAAGTACTAAAATTCTTGAATCAAGATCTTTGTAGTTATTTGTTATGTGTGCTGGTAATGTAGAGTATTGATATGGATTCTGACGGTAAGCAAAGTTTACCAACTTCGGGTAGCGGTAACTCGGAGCTTGGTACTGAGGCACTGGCCGAGTTAGTAAGAAAAGTGGTAGAAGAAGTATTGGAGACCAAAGTTAAGGAAATTAGGGAAACGCTTCAAGCAGGGTGCTTGGAGTGTAAGAAGAGCAAGGATCCTAGTTCGCAGAGGATAGAGTCTCGTTCTGTGAAACATGTTAGGGCACGACCAAACTTTTCGACCTGCAAGAACTACAACAAGCGTCATCTAAGTGAATGTCATAGGGAGAAAAGAGCATGCTTTAGATACGGGTCCCTGGAACATCGAGCTCTGGATTGCCAAGCTTATTCTAGTTAGGTGTGTGTGATGTTTGGATACGAATTGTATGCGCACATGAAAAATATTTATTTACTTCGGTAATTAGGTGTTCTGGGTCGTATTAAAAATTATTTAGATCAGAGTGCGCAGCGGTAGCGTAGTAAAGTAGCGATGCAACGACTATCTTATTATTTAGAAATTTAGAGGACAAAATTTTTTTTAGGATGGGTGAATTGTAACACCCTGAATTTGGGCCTAGAAGTATTGGGCTTGTGTAACGCCCTAATTTTTGGGATTTTTCAGGATTTTTGTGATTTTGATGAAAACTTGAAATTTTGGTATTTTGGTTACTGAAATTATGTTTAAGTATGTTAGTGGGCCTTTAGAAGGCCCAAGCCTAAGTAAAAACTCGGCAGAAATATCAAGTTTGGTTTTTAAGTGAAAGGGGACTTGGTTAAGTAGGCCATTAAGAAAAAGTTAGTAAATAAAGACAGAAGAGGGCCTTGGTAAAGTGGCAAGGTGGCGCCACTAAGTTCTTAAAAAAGTGGCGTGTGGACTGAGTTTAAGGGCCAGAGTTCAAGTCGCAAGGTAAGCAGATGGTACTTTTATTTTTATGCATGTGTCGAGCATATGATAGAGCTTAGGTAGCATTCGGCTAGGGCCTTAGGAGGATTGGGCCGTTGGTTTGAATGGCCATTAGGGCAAGCTTTATTTTCTTTTTGTCTTGCCAAATTAGGGTTAGCCACCTAGAGCCTTCACTTTCATTCTATTCTCTTCTCAGTGTTGCAAAAAGCCGAAAATGCAAAGTTAGATCTCCTAAGTGCCGAATTCTTCCTTCTCTTCTCCTCTCTTCCATTCTTTCTTTTTCTTTTCCTCTCTAACCGAAATCACCTCCCCTCCTTCCTCATCTTTCATTTTCTTCTCTTCAGAAACTGAAATTGCCACTCTTTTCTTCTCAAACTCTTCAGCTACTAAAAGCCGAAATCCCGAAAGGTTGCTTCCTGTGTCGATTTGCCTATAGCTAAACCCCCTTTGTTTTTCCTTACTTGTAACCTAATTTCATACTCTCCAAACCCTTAGGCTCTGTCGACAAACACCCCTCCAACCATAGCCTCAAATCATATCTTCTTTCACCACTTAAAAAGCCGAAAACACCATAGTTTTTAGGGATATATAGCCGAATCCTTAGATCTCTAAGATTTGAATTGTGCTAATGTTTAGGGGCTAGATCTGCATCAGATTTAAGTAGAAGAATCGCCTTGATTAAGGAAAACATGTGGTAAGTACTCAACATCTCAGATCTACTCGTTACCATTGAACTTAAGAAAAGTTGAAATCCCTAAACTCTTTAGGGACGCCGTCGAATGTGATGATAGGTAAAGATAGTTCTTTTAATTGGTTTTATGTGTACTTTTTGTGGAAGGGGCGATCTAGAAAGGAGCATAAGAGGCTTGGATCTTTGAATCGACTAGATCTAGATCTAGTCACTAGTTTCGGCAAAGGTAAGATCTCAAGAGCCTTAGGTGGTGATGGCCGATTATGGTAAGTAGAGTTATGGAGATTGTGATTGTATTTTGGATCTGATGTGTCTAGTAATCGATTGTAGGATATTGTGGGAGATATCATTAGTAGTCATCGCAAATAAGGTGTGTATCGAACACCCCTCTGTAGTCTAAATCGGTAAAAGCCGAAAAGCTGAAATGCCGAAATTCAGGCATTTCATGGGCTTGTGAGCATGTGAACACTCATAAGTCAATTGGAATTCATTGGATCTATAATCGAAAGTGGTAAGTTGGTTGGGTGCGCAATTTCGAGCACTTCGGTAAATTTGGGCTTCGATGGGCTGAAATTGGGGCCATTGGGCTTACGGGCCCATATAGGTAAAAATAGGCTATATATATGTTCTGATAGACTGTAGGTCTAAAACTGCTGAGACTGGTAAACCGATCATTAAACTTGGACTAAATGGGCTTAAGTACCTAGTAGACACTTTAGGGCCCATTAGGGGTTTTAAGGCCCAATGACTATAATCTGCTAAAATGTACTAAATAAACTACTGAGATAAAAGTTAGACTATTACAGATTAAAACGTGCATGAAACCCTAGAAACTAGCATAATTACTGAAATACCCCTTATGGTTGGAAATTACTATTTTACCCCTAGGTGCAAATGACCGTTATACCCTTAGGGCTAAATTTGACTGAAATGCATGTTTTACTGTTTTTGTTCACTGTATGCCATGACATGATTATCTGTTGCATGGGACTGGGATTATTTGATGGAGGAAGTACTGAAAAGAGGCTTTGCTCAGTTTACTGAAAAAAGGGCTTTGCCCTAGTTTACCATTCTGGTGGCTCGGCCACACTATCTGATTATGCAGCTATGCTACCACTGTGGAGAGTAGCGATTGGGTGGGATGAGTAGTTTTCCCCACATGGAGAGATTGGCTGGTACGGGTGGAGAGTAGCGGTTGGGTGGGTTGAGTAGCTTCCCCACATACTGATATGGGTTTTGCATTCATGCATCGATATTACTGTTCTGCTACTGAATTGAGCCTATGGGCCGTATTGTAACACCCCTGACCCTTATCCATCGCCAGATTCGGGTTATGAGGCATTACAGATCAGAAGACAGATCAGACAGATCACATATTATCAAGCATGCATAAAAATATAATTTCTTTAACTATACAGAGTAAAGTCTACTCAATAAATTATGTACTTACTCATGATTGAACAAATATGCTATAGACCGATTATGCATCATGTGAAATTATTACTATTCATTTTGTAAATTCTTAAAAACCATAGCCGAGCATAAGATCATCCTAGACTTGAGAATCCATTAGTTAATACCTATAACGAAAACCAAGTTAACAACAATGAATGATTACATAATGATTAGCCACATAATTTCATCAAACCATACATTCATACTTAGCAATTAAACAAGCCATTTTCGCATGGCTAGAATATATAAAATTTCAAAATATAACTTGTTTCAAAAGAGGGTTAAGCCTATACATGCCATCTTTCAAAATATAGACTTTTTAAAAGTACCAAAATAGTGACGATAGTGTGGATGACTTTGAACTTGAAATCCTGAGCTCGTAGCTTTCAACCAAGATCTATGAAATAGAATAGAACACAAATATTCACAGTAAGCAATTAAGCTTAGTAAGTCTTTAGTAATTTAAACAACTTAGCTTATTTAAACACATTAATCACATATAACATGATTTAAATGTATCATCATTTGGCCGAATGTACATAGCCACATTGTACACATTTCATTGACATATCATTTCTTAAAAAAAATTGAAATAATCACATAATCACATCATCTAAATGCCTCAATGTCATTCTTTGATTCGACTTAATAGGGTTAATTCAAGGCACCACATCCACATATAATTTCAATGATCGTAATCACATATATAACATATACTTTCATGTATTTAATTCCACAATGACCGAATATAAGTATACATAACCACATCTCATATACTTCTCTTTTCACCTTCGTAATTCAACCCACATTATCTTCATACACATGAATAATTTATACGTACCTTGATGATTTAAATCTATTGAATGAATTCAGATGCTGTATAGTATAAGTCACAGAGTCTTAGACTTTTATTATTTCACCGGCAATTAGCCTGCTGGGTATAAACCCAAACTTATCACCGGTACGAGGCCTGCTAGACATTGAGTTCGAAACTCATTCACCGGCATTATGCTTGCTAGGCTCGTGGCCCGAAACAAATTCACCAGCTAAAAGCTTGCTGAGCCAAGGCCTGAATAATAATTCGAAGATAAATTTTGCAAAATCATAACCATATTCACATGATACACCTATGCATTTTGCACAAGGCAACCACATTAGTCGACTTTGACTTCATTCGAATATAATAACACATAATATCCATCACATTATTGTTTCTTAACTTACCATTCAGCATTATAACATAATATCCACCACATTTCAATTTCATGTATACCATTCGGCAACATTTCTATATCCACTAAATATCTTCCATTTCATGAATATAACTTTCAGCAATATAATCATAAAAATTACCTTATTTCACTTTCATGTATACAATTTGGAAATATACATTTATATATGTATATTAAAAAGAATGCCAAATTTTCATGACATTTCATGATTTATTCACAAATAACTTATGTTTAAATACTTAAAACTTACCTCGATTGTCGTCGAACAACTACGGATCGGCTATTCAACTATTTTCGCCTTTCCCCTATCCAGATTTGTCTCCCTTGGCTCTTGAGCTTTGATTTATGTTATGACCATGCTGAATGCCTTAGCTTCTTTTTCTTTTCTTTTCTTTATGTTCGGCAAAAAAAAGGGAGAATATGCAACAAATTCATGTTTTACTATTACATGCATGAGCCATATTTATTAATTTACCAAACTAGCCCTTTTTATATCATTACTTCTCCACTATCTCATGACTGAATATGTCCTTGCAATTTATGCATGGTCTAATTGCATCTTAAGCCCTTTATATTAATAAAACATCTACAATTCGGCACTTACACATTGTCCCACTAATTTTTCTTTTATGCAATTGAGTCCTTAATTAATAATTTAACATCCAAACGACAAAATTAAAACACCAAACTTTCACATATGACCATTCACATAATAAAAACACAGAAAATAATATTTTAAAAATTTTCAGACTCAATTTAGTGGTCCCGAAACCACTTTTCTGATTAGGGCTAAAATAGGGCTGTCACACGTATTAATATCTGAAAAGGGGCTAAGGCCTAGATAAACCATACTAAATAGGGCTACGGCTCAGTAACCGAATACTGAATCGGGCTTCGGCCCCTTTGATACTGAAATTGGATAAGAGCTTAGGCCTAGTGAGCTTGAACTGATTTGGGGCTCTGGATGGGCTTTCTTTACACACTGAGTTTTCCAAACTCACCCCTTTCTTTCATCCATGCAGGTGAGCCCTAAACTAGTGGACTTGGAGCTGAAGGGATTCAGAGTGGCCATGTGGACTGCAAACGGACTGTCTAATTTAAGCCGTAAATTATTTTTAATTAATTTACTTTATTTGGTTTTGGGTTTGTAATAAGGCCGCTCTAATTATTTTAATTTGTTTTTAGCTTAGGTATGATATTGTTTAAATCCTTTTGAAATCAGTTAGCTCTAGGGCGCGCTTTTAGAAAAGTTACTTGTTTTCAAAATATCACGATAACGAAGCAAAGCTTCCGCAACGTAAACATTTTCAAAGGAAATAAATATTTTAAATAGACTTAAACCTAATTTGTGTTCCGTGGACAAGTTTTAAGGTTAAAGTGTGGCAATGGGTGTGTGCATGTCTAGGATTGGATTTAGGAAGAGCTTTGTACTTAAACAGTCTAATTGACTCACCTCATCTTCTCTTGAATCATATCTGGTGCATAGTACCCATTCACTTTAACAAAGAAGATCTAATTTTTCGATACTTAAACTGTTTTAAAAATAACATGTCTCTGTAAGCTACAAAGGTTTACAAGCTTTCACAATTTTCCATAAAATTTTACAAAGTCGTTAATGTTTGAAAAGGGAATGATTATTTCAAGGAACCACGTTTTGAAAAATAAACAAACACAAGCTGAGGTTTTATTCAAGTTTTACGGTAGAAGTTTCTAAACACTAAGAAGGGTTTTTAATGAAAACATGGTTTTTGAAATACACTTCAATGTGACACACCGGACTTGTCTTTAACGCCTAGGCCAGGTTTGGGGTATTACATATACTTTTTGCGAAACTCCTCTAGGAAGAATTCCCAAGTCACTCTCTCTCAGAGTATAATCGACACGAGAGTATACCACTAATGGTAGGCCAAATCTCGTAAGAGCCACACTATTCATTTCATGCACTCCTCAGGTGTACATTATAGCTCATCGAAAACTCTAATAATATTCTCCAACTGAAACTCTACTCTCTTCGGGTCATCATCTATGTTTTCCCAGAATTCTTCGGCCCTGTGCTTTCTAATCCTATCCACTGGAAGTTTCTCTCTTCTAGCCATTTCTATGCCTTGAGGAGCTATAGGGACAGGCTGAGGAATTGGAGCAGGTGGGGGAGGTGGAGTATTCAAATCTGCTTCAATAAACTCTGAGTACCAAGCATTCATCATCTGAAGGTAGGCTTCTATAGGCCCTTCGCCATGACTCATGGTCATAGGCGCACTTTCAACTAGCGTGATCCCTTCAGTGGGAGTCGGCACATTACTTTCCATATCATTTGGCATAGCTTCGTCAGGATCCATTTACAATATGAAAACACAATTTATAACCGTCAGGAGTCATTACACTATCATATTATAACAATAGCACGTATAGCTCGACTCGTACACACGCTAGGTTAGTCCTAGAATCGACTAAACCATAGCTCTAATACCACTAAATGTAACACCCGTTACCCGTATCTGACTCTGGGACAGGGTACGAGGCATTACCTGATTATTACACATACAAAAATAAATTCTTGGATCAATAAACTTCATTCTAATTTAAAACTTTTCACACAATGCCTTCCAGTCCTTAATGTAGACCTACGAGTCTCAACACAAGTTTTAGAAACAATCTAGGACTAATCTGAATACTCTAAAAGCTTTCAAGAAAAACCACTAAAACAGGGCATACGCCCATGTGAAAGGGCAACATGCCTGTGTGGCCTCAGAACATGGTCATGCTGAAAACCCGTGTAACTCATACGGCCTAGGCATATGGGGACACTCACGTGCCCCTCGTCTCTGTGGATTTATTTTCTATCATCAAACCTACAGGGGTTTTGACATGGCCTAACACACGCTCGTATTCCTGGTCCGTGTCCCTCACATGACCATGACACGCCCATGTTACAGCCCGTGTGTGAAGACCTTCGCATTCTGTTTCTAACGTCAGGAATAATTTAGGGTCACACGACCATAGCACACGCTCGTGTACTAGGCCGTGACTATGCAACAGTTGAGACATACAGCCGTGTCTCAGCCCGTGTGGTCACTACTTGGCATTTAATTTTGCCAATCTTAGGTGCAAGGGACACACGGCCTAACCACATGCCCATGGGGAGACCGTGTGTCACACACGTCCTAGACACACACCCGTGTGTCTAACCATGTGGACAAAAAACAAGGCTATCTACCAAGCCTTTTGCCACCCTGAAACAAGATCAATCACATACCAATGTATTGCATGGCATAAATATTTAACCAATAAACTTAATTAAACATCCCCACATCATCACATGACCAATTCAACCATGCATTAATACTACTATATTACATATCTAGGAAAAGTAACATCAATTGTATTTATCAAAATGAATATTAGTAATTGTCCATGCCCTTATACAAAATGGGTCAATTATAAGATAAGCCAACCCATTTGGCTCCAAAACAAGATGATACTTAACCAAAAGACTAAGCCTCTATACATGTCATTTTTTAAAATACAAAGGACTAACTATACCGAATGCTTTTGTTGATAGTGTGAATGAAGCCTCCAACATCCTTTGATCCACAAGCTAATTAGGTGGCACTATAAGAAAATGGGAAGACGAAGGAGTAAGCATAAAGCTTGTTGCAAGTAAATAAATAACAACAACATACTATGCTTACATATACTCACAAAACCTTGTAATTTACACATGAAACAAACATGACTACTAGCATACCTTACCCACTTTCATCTCTTACTAATCATACAATATAAGTTTGAGCTCACATCTTATACATTTCATGTTGGTGCCTGTACCACTCACAAAATCATCAATATTTCTAATTCTTAACACAAACTTTAAGTTTCTAGTTGAACCATTTAGAATACGAAAGGATATTCAATAAGCCTCAAACATAGGATATTTAACTTTAAGTTTCCCATTGAACCATTTAAAAATTTTCACACAATGCCTTACAGTCTTTAATGTGGACCTACGAGTCCCAAAGCAAGTTTTAGAAACAATCCGGGACTAATCCGAGTGCTCTGAAGTTCAAACAGATTATGCAATTCAATACATAATAATGGTAAAATTGTATTATTTACGTACAGCTTACTGATATGCTCGCGATATTAAGTAATTAAATTTATAAAAACTGATCACACCAAAACTAACTAATATCACGATATTAAAGACAAGTGCACCTATCGAACAGTAGTATAGTTTAGCGGCAAGACCGAGTTATCGTACCCAAGGGAACCAAAAGTACTAATACTTACTTTCTTTCTATTATCTAGCCTAAAAATAAAAGAGGATTGGTTGAAACTAATTCTAAAACTAACTAAAAGTGCACAAAATGTAAATTGGGGAAAACTTTAGGGAAAAGCTAATTGATATGAGCAATACTTAAGGGAGAATCCACCTAGACTTCACTTGCTATTAACTTCTTGAACTAGATGATGTCTTTACTTGACTTGATCCGTAGAGATCCCTAACTTATGTTAATACCTCTTTTGAGGATAAGAACAACTAATCCTAGGTGGTTAATTAAAGTTTTCTTATTAATTAACACCCCTAGGATTCATTAATTTGATCTATGGATCCCCCTATTAGGTTTGACCCTAATTCGGCATATTTATGTTGCCCTATGCCTAGGGTTGCATGCAACTCTGCTTAATTATGGTAGATCTACTCTTCAAACAGGGACTTTTGCTCCTCTGCCTAAGCACAAAAGTTTCTTGAAGTAATACCTAGGATTATTAAATCAAGAATGAAGAACGCATAATTAAGAACAATTCAAGTATTTATCAAATAATTTAAGAATAAATAATAACAAGATCTGTCTTAGGTTTCATCCTCCTCAAGTATTTGAGGGGTTTAGTTCATAATAAAGAAACAAAACATCTCAGAAGAATTAAGATAACAAAACATAAAGAACCCAAAAACCCTGAAGGAATTTAGGGAGATCCTCTGTCTTGATGTAGATTTCTGGCTTCTGGGATGAATCAATCAGCTTCCCTTGGAGTAATCCCTTACTTTCACTCCTTGTGTTGGCAGAATTATGGCGCTCTTTCTTGAGAGAAAAGAGTATACCTTTAGAGTTGCCTCTTGGGGTCTTTATATAGAGTTTAGAATGGCTTTCTTAGCCCCTAAGCATCCAAATCTGAGTGAAATTCCTCTTCCTCACAACTAGAACACGCCCGTGTGCCACCCCGTGTGGTTTCGACAAGAGGCCGTGTTCAGGACTGTTGAGGTGGCACGGCTGTATGGCCTGGCCGTGCTTGTCGGGGGCTGGACCGTGTGATTTTCGTGTGGCATGGCCATGTACCACGGCCGTATGGTGACTTCTTGGGCTGTGTCGATTACATATTTTGGCCCATTTTCTCTATTTTGGTCCATTTCCTGTTCTTTTCTCTTCCCAATGTTCTCCTGAGTGTAAGATATGAAAAAGAAAGATTAAGAGCACCAATTCTCACTAAATTGATAATAATTCATCCAAAATATAGGCTAAACATGAGGTAAAAATATGTATAATTTATCGTTTATCAAATACCCCTACACTTAAGCCTTTGCTTGTCCTTAAGCAAAATCTCAACCCCTAATTAAGAATCATTCCTCTCAACTTACAATCTTTATCAATAATGTTTCAAACTAATCCACAGGTAATCATACAATGAAAATTCAATCAAAAGAACATTAGAGACTCAATCACTTTAAGTTGAGAATTTTATCATTGAAAACATAAATTTTCTCCCTTCTTCTAAGTAATTATCTCTCCATTTTAATTAACAGAAGTTGACATCCTGACTAAGGATTCACTCTATCCACTCGAAGTGTTTAGGGTTCAAAAATTAAGCACTCTCTAGTCAACCTAAAAAGTTATTACCATAGTCTTGCTAGAAAATCAGATCTCCACCACTGTAGATTGATATGATACATCGATCAAAAGGTCTTTTAATGGTTGTAATGGGGCTTGGTTAGGGGTGTTGTCACAGGCTGCAAAAGAGGGTTAGAATCGAGATTGAATTGAAAAATCATCTAGCTAGAAAAATCTCTATCACTGGAACATATTTCTCAAGCTAATTCTTATGATAATAGCTATTCTACCTTGGTAGCCTTAAAATAGAAATATGCAAAAACTATTTGAACTATTAAAGATTACAACTGAATACATACGTTTTTTTTTTTTTAGGAACAATTCAAGTAAATTGAATAAAACTTTACAATCTGGAAAAGAGAATAAAGCTAGATGAAAATTTCAACTCAAATCTTAACAAAAATAGGGATCAAAGTAATTGAATGGACTTCAACAAAAATGGGTTATAGGTTAATAGTAAAGGTAAGTCAAAGAAAAGGTTGTTAGGCTCAATGGGGTTCACTAGGGGTTAATTTATAGAGGTAGGCTTTTGTGGAGTAAGTGGGTTAAATCCTAAGTGCCTTTATCATCTCGGTATATCAAATCAATGATGTGGTCTTGATATGTATAATCAAAGCAAGTTCTAGAATAACAAATTAGTGTTGACTCACTCAAAGCAAGAATAAAAGTGAGCACGAAAGAATGTATGCTCAAAAAGGCTCAAAATCTCACCAGAATTATGGCTTTTGATGTCAATCCTGTGAATTTCAAATCTGGAGATAACACCTAGAATTTAGGGAAAAAAACTTATGCAAAAATTTGGAGTTCTTAAAAATTTCAACTTATTATGCTTGATTCCTTAAGGTTTTAAAGTTTGAATATTCAAAGTACAAGCACCTATGTCTTAATTCTCATATATTAATAAAAATCATAAATCAATCAAATACATCCCTAATAGGAGACTGAAGATGATGCAAAGAGTGAAAGTGAGAAAGTTTAGGGATTTCAAAGAGAGTGTGAAGCCTGAAATAGATTCCCCCCCTACACTTAAGATGTACATTGCCCTCAATATACAAAGATAATGTTATTAGCAAGAAAAGCACAAGATCAAAAGATAAGGGAAAGGGTATGAAACTCCCTGCTTTGGATGGATTAGTGAGACGGAGATTGGAAGAGTTGGCAGTTGTGGCAAGGTGTTCCCTTTTTCGTAGAGATTTGAGCTGTAAAGCTCCTTTAAAACTGCAAAAGTATTTATTAGTCGTGGGAAATTTGGATTAAGAAAGATTACTCATTAGGGATTAGCCGATATGAAAAATAGAAAAAGAAATAAAAGGAAAATAATAAACTAAGTTCTAAAATTACTAATATTCAAATAATGAAAAAGATAAAATAAATTAAAAATAAAAAGGAAAAGGAAAATAAAGTTAGAAGAAAGGAAAAGGTAAATATAGGGATCAAAGTTAAAATAAAAATAAAAATAAAAATTAAGATAAAAATAAAGTTAGGAGGAATAGACATCTCTAATCCTCATGTGGGTCACGCGGCGGCGGTGTGATGCAGAGGTGCTGGCATATCTGCTCTAAGGTGGCGTCGATGTAGTCGAGGCGCTGGAAGTATTGCTGCTTGAATCGTGAAAAGTGCTCAGATAAGTCAGCGTGGGCGGCTGCTACATGAGATGGGTGGCCAGGGGGTGGTGGCGCTGTTGGTGCATCCTCCTCCAGTGGTGGTGGTGGGACATCATCAGTAATGTCCTCTAGGTCCTCACTCTCCTAAATGAGGCGAAACTGTAAGGGGGTGCCTCCTGGCCTCCGCTCGATCATCCTCATATGTAACATAGTCACGATGCATTGGGGAGACATCTGACTGATTAGGGTGTAGGAGGAGGTCTGGGCGGAAGTGTTGAAGAGCCCAAAATACCGGGCCAAGCGTGTGATGTAGGGCCCCATGGATAAGACGCCTCTGCAGTGCCTCTCTGTCTGGTGCTGCATGGCATGCGCGATGAAGTATGCTAAATCGATGATGTGTCCATTCGCCATGCACCACAGGAAGTAGACGTCATGAGTGTTGACAACGCATGTGCTCTCTCGTCGACCTGTAAGAGTGTGAGTAAGAAGAGCATGAATATACCTCAGAGATGGAATGAGGGCGGTCGCTTTGCTGACGCTGGGGTTATAAACTTGACGACTTGGGGTGATCTCGTGCCAACAGTCAACAGGCCGTATATGGATGCGATGAGAAAGGTTAAGGAAGTCCTCGTCTGCCATAAATTGCTCTGTGTAGAGCCCGAGTGCTGAGCCGAACTCTGGCACGCTGAGGCGTCGTACGAGTCCTCCCAGATGAAACTGGACCGTCCCTGGATCATTGAATCTGGTCATCACAGTCTATAGATGGAATGTGGAGCAGAACTCGAGGGTGAGTTCCAAGTAGGTGGGCTCGATAATCTGGAAAAATTGCTCCCATGGCTCGGTCATCAATAGGGCCTGTACGTCGTCCACTAGATGTATCTGCTCGAGGTCGCCCCAATCTATGCAGTGGCCTATGGATATAGGGCGGGCTCGGAGTAATTGATAATGCTTCTCCTACGAGGCTTGGGAAAATGTGATGAACGGGTGTCGAGCCTCGGAGGTGGGCCTCGCTGATGAACCCCCTGGCCCCTTACGTTTCTTGGAGACGGGGACTGCAGCCTTCCTACCGCGTGATGATGACATGGTATCTGAAATAAAATAACAAGCATTAGTTCTAAAGAGTAAAATAGATAGATTATAATTAAAATGTTCCTAAGAAAACAGAAAATAAAGGTTAACCTGAATAAAAATTAATCATTTTGAAATTTGTAACAAAACTAAGAAATATGAGTATGTATTTATACTAAATATATGAGAAAAATGGCATGCAAATATGAATTTAAGTGGCATATAATAAATGAATTTAAATGGCATGCAATCCTAATATGTTCTATACTATTCTAGATTATTCATCCTAATATAACTAATTTCATGCTTAAATTAACAATTAGAATAGAAAAAGATGAAATATAACTGAAAATAAATGAGAAAAATGAGAAAATAGAACCGAATATAAGGTTGCACGGTCGTGGGTCGGGTATGCACGGGCATAGGTCTACTGATTTCGAAGGTGATGGTGTTTTTGGGGTGTGTGGCGGCACTTATGGTGGTTGAGGAGGGAGGCTTTTAGGGTTTAAGTGAAAAAGAAAATGAATAGTGGCTTCTTTTTTATAGTTTTTGGGTCACATGGGCATGTCACACGCCCGTGTGAGTTGTGTTTTGCCTGTGTCTATCGAAATCTGGGGGTTTTGGCGCGCCTGGTTCGAAGTACACACCCATGGGAATGTTTCACACGGTCGTGGGAGATCGGTTCTTCGTCACTCACACGGTTGGGTAATGGTATACACGGCCATGGGCGATCATGTTCGTGTTGCACACGGTCGTGTGATATGTTCCACGGCCGTGTGAAATTTTACAGTGTCTTCCACAGGCTGGGGGCACGGTCGTGGGGATTTGTGCAAGCCCATGTTGATACTGCAGGGTTGCCACGGCCATGTCACACGGTCGTGGGGTGTTGTTGGTAGCCCGTGTTGAAGTCAAAAGGTCGTCACGGCCATGTCGCATGGCCGTGGCTATTTATCGGTGGCCCGTGTTTTGGGAAAATTTGTGCTCTATTTATACACGGCCTTGGTACACGACCGTGTCTCTATTTTAAGTGTTCGCAAGGCCTAGGGCACGCCCGTGGGACTGGCCATGTGGTCCTAAATCTCTACATTAAAAACGGTTAATTGATGCATGAAAAATGCTAAAATCAAAATAGACAAAAAAATTACTAAGTTAATGCTCGGGTTGCCTCCCGAGAAGCACTTATTTAGAGTCTAAGCTCGACTCTTTCTGGATGTATCATGAAGGGATTTCGTGGAACTGAAGCTCCTCCCTTTTATCTTTAAAATTCTCACCTCTATAATGTTTAAGCCTATGGCTGTTTACCTTGAACGTACCGTATTTGGGGTGAGTTACCTCGATTGTGCCATATGGAATAACTTTCATTACCGTGAAGTAGGGTGTACCACTTGTATGTTCTTTTAAATTTGAGGTTCGTGGATCGTCTTCCCTTAAAATTACCTTATCTTCCACCTTGAGTTGATCTGTTTGTCCCTGAGGGTCATCTTGGTGATGCTCTGTTTTGGTGTGGCATATTTTGGGTTTTTCGTGAAAGTTCAGCCACTCATCTAGTTCCTTGATCTGGAGCATTCGCGTTTCTGGTTCATCTCCTGTAGGTGAATTTTCCAGTGTTTGCATTGTCTTTATGTGGAGTGCGTCCTGCATAGAAGTTTGTGTGGTGAGTTCAGTGTTTTTACAGGGACTCAAAACCCTATTCCTGTCTGTAGTTTTAATTGAGTTGTGAGCTCGTAGGGTGACTGTATCATCACCTACTCGTAATTTGAGTTCACCTGTTTCTAAATCAATTTTAGTTCTAGTAGTTGCTAAAAAGGGTCGCCCTAGAATTAAGGGTACATTGCTAGCCTCATCAATGTCTAAAACAACAAAGTCAACTAGGAATATAAATTTATCGATTTTGACAAGTACATCTTCAATTATTCCCTTAGGTGCCTTAATAGTTTTATCAGCTAGTTGAATGCTCATCTTGGTTTTCTTAGGGGTTCCAAGACCTAGTTGTTTAAACAGGTTATAAGGCATGACATTTATGCTTGCCCCTAAATCAGCTAAAGCATTCTTTTCCTCTAGGCTACCAAGTAAACAACGGATAGTGAAACTCCCTGGATCTTTTAGTTTGGTCGGTAGTCTATTTTGTAGAATAGCTGAGCAGACTGCATTTAATTCCACATGAGATTTCTCCTCTAGCTTTCGCTTGTTTGTCAAGAGTTCTTTTAAGAATTTAACCGCGTCTGGTATCTGCAAAATTGCTTCAACAACTGGTAAGTTAATGTGTAATTTTTTTAAGAGTTTAAGAAACTTACCAAATTGTTCATCTGTGCGGTCTTTCTGTAGCGCTCTTGGGTATGGTATACGAGGCTTGTGTTCGTTGATGACTGGCTTGTTGTTGCTTACCTCTACCTTACCTTTACTCACATTAGGTTCCTCGCATAACTTTGGGTCGTCTTTGGTTAAGGCCTCCTCATCTGTTGTATTTATGGCATGAAGTTGCTCTTTATGATTGGTCTCAGTGTTACTTGGAAGTCCACCTTGTGGTCTTTCTGATATTAACTTGGCAAGCTGACCGATTTGATTCTCAAGCCCTTGAATTGATGCTTGCTGGTTCTTTAATGTTGTTTCAGTGTTTTGGAAACGGGTTTCTGATGCAACCATAAATTTGGTGAACATCTCTTCAAGATTCGGCTTTTTCTCTTGTTGGGGTGGTGGGTGCTGAAATCCCGGAGGAAGCTGTTGTCTTTGATTTCCTTGTCCTCCCCATGAAAAATTGGGGTGATTTCTCCAACCTGTATTGTAAGTATTACTATAAGGGTTATTTTGAGGTCTAGAATTGTTACCCATATAGTTGGCTTTTTCAGTTTCCATGGTGTGTCCCGAGGATGAGTAGTCTGGATTGAACATATTTACTGGAGTTGTGTCACACTGCATCACTGGCTGTGCCTACGTAGAACCAACAAAATGATCAAACTTTTTATTTAACAGTTCTACTTGGTTAGTAAGCATAGCGACAGCATCAATATTATAAACTCCTGCGGCTTTTGTCGGCTTTGTCCTCATGACTTGCCACTGATAGTTATTCAGTGGCATCTCTTCAATAAATTCATATGCTGCTTCGGGTGTTTTATTATTGATTGTTCCTCATGCGGCTGCGTCGATCATTTGCCTTGTTGATGGATTCAAACCGTTGTGAAAGGTTTGAACTTGGAGCCATAAAGGTAGGCCACGATGAGGGCATCTTCTCAAAAGATCCTTGTATCTCTCCCAAGCATCGTAGAGTGTTTCTAAATCCATCTGCACAAAAGAAGAGATATCGTTTCGTAATTTCGCTGTTTTCCCTGGAGGAAACTATTTAAGTAAAAATTTCTCGGTCATCTATTCCCATGTGGTGATGGAGCCTCGTGGTAAAGAGTTTAACCACTGTTTGGCTTTATTTCTCAAAGAGAATGGAAATAGTCGTAGACGAATGGCATCATTAGAAACGCCATTAATTTTAAAAGTATCACAAAGTTCCAAAAAATTGGCTATGTGTGAATTTGGATCTTCATCCTGTAAACCACCAAACTGCACCAATTGTTGTATCATCTGAATAGTGTTAGGCTTTAATTCAAAATTATTACTAGCAATAGTAGGTCTAAGAATGCTACTTTGGGTACCAACCAAACTAGGCTTAGCATAATCATACATAGTGCAAGGAGCTTGTTCTTGATTTGCGGGTGGCGCGACTATTGCGGGAGGTGGTGGAATATTTTGATTTGCTTCCATCTCTTCTGTAGGTTCTGGCCTTTGTTCTTGATCTTGTTCTTGATACTGTAGGTTTCGTCTGATCTCTCTGTGAATTCTGCAAATTGTTGCTTCTAAATCTTCGTCGAAAAGTAATGGTCCTGCTGGGTTGTTTCTAGTCATAAACTAGAAATACCTAGAAAGGAAAAAGAAAGCAAAGAAAATTAAAATAAAACAAAATAAAAGAAAAGAAAAATAAATAAATAAAATAAAATAAAAATAAATAAAAACTGAAAATAAATAAGTATAGTAATGGCTAAAGTAATAGAAATCGAGTTTTCTTAATATTTCAGTTCCCCGGCAACGGCGCCAAAAACTTGATATGCTCGCGATATTAAGTAATAAAATTTATAAAAACTGATCACACCAAAACTAACTAATATCACGATATTAAAGGCAAGCGCACCTATCGAACAGTAGTATAGTTTAGCGGCAAGACCAAGCTATCGTACCCAAGGGAACCAAAAGTACTAATACTTACTTCCTTTCTATTATCTAGCCTAAAAATAAAAGAGGATTGGTTGAAACTAATTCTAAAACTAACTAAAAGTGCACAAAAATTAAATTGGGGAAAACTTTAGGGAAAAGTTGATTGATATGAGTAATACTTAAGGGAGAATCCACCTAGACTTCACTTGCTATTAACTTCTTGAACTAGATGATGTCTTTACTTGACTTGATCCGTAGAGATCCCTAACTTATGTTAATACCTCTTTTGAGGATAAGAACAACTAATCCTAGGTGGTTAATTAAAGTTTTCTTATTAATTAACACCCCTAGGTTGCATTAATTCGATCTATGGATCCCTCTATTAGGTTTGACCCTAATCTGGCAAATTTATGTCACCCTATGTCTAGGGTTGCATGCAACTCCGCTTAATTATGGTAGATCTACTCTTAAAACAGGGACTTTTGCTCCTCTGCCTAAGCACATCAGTTTCTTGAAGTAATACCTAGGACTATTAAATTAAGAATGAAGAACGCATAATTAAAAACAATTCAAGTATTTATCAAACAATTTAAGAATAAATAATAATAAGATCTGTCTTAGGTTTCATCCCCCTCAAGTATTTGAGGGGTTTAGTTCATAATAAAGAAACAAACATCTCAGAAGAATTAAGATAACAAAACATAAAGAACCCAAAAACCCCCTGAAGGAATTTAGAGAGATCCTTTGTCTTGATGTAGAGTTCTGGCTTCTGGGATGAATTAATCGGCTTTCTTTGGAGTAATCCCTTGCTTTCACTCCTTGTGTTGGCAGAATTATGGTGCTCTTTCTTGAGAGAAAAGAGTATATCTTTAAAATTGCCTCTTGGGGTGTTTATATAGAGTTTAGAATGGCTTTCTTAGCCCCTAAGTATCCAAATCCGAGTGAAATTCCTCTTCCTCACGACTAGAACACGCCCGTGTGCCACGGCCGTGTGGTTTCGACAAGAGGCCGTGTTCGGGACTGTTGAGGTGGCACGACCATGTGGCCAAGCCGTGCTTGACGGGGGCTGGACCGTGTGATCTTCGTGTGGCACGACCGTGTACCACGGCCGTGTGGTGACTTCTTGGGCCGTGTCGATTACACATTTTGGCCCATTTTCTCCGGTTTTGGTCTATTTTCCTTTCTTTTCTCTTCCCTATGTTCTCCTAAGTGTAAGATATGAAAAAGAAAGATTAAGAGCACCAATTATCACTAAATTGATAATAATTCATCCAAAATTTAGGCTAAACATAAGGTAAAAATATGTATAATTTATCGTTTATCACTTACCTCAGTATACAAAATGTAGACGGATAATTTGGTTTAATCCACTAGCTTGGTTTTCCCCCAGTCTAGGTTCAAATTTCGTACTTCTTGATCTAAAATGAAAAAAAAAATTCTAATTTAATCACTATATTAACCAAGACAATCCAAAATTCATAATTTGCCAAAATGACCATTTTGCCTCTAGATTTTCATAAATGACTATTTTACCCTTAGGCTCAAAAATCAATTTTTATCGAATTTCCTCATTCCTTATGCCTAGCCGAACCCTTTTTACTCTTATAGCAACTCAAAATTTCCATTATTACACACAATTTCTATCTATTTACAACTTCTACATAATACTCCCTTTTAGGTGTTTTTCATGAACACCACTTCACAAAAATTGTTTATTTAAAAACCTTAACTCATTTTCTTCTATAAAATTTCAGCAAACAACAAAAATTCTCTAATGTAAAAACCCTAAACTTTTAACCATTTTGCAAAATAAACCTCCCATAAGTAAGCTCATGCTACAAGGGTCAAAAAAATGTAAAAATCATCAACAAAAGGCCATTGGAATCACTTACTTGTAAGAGAAATGAGTGGCTGAAAGTTTAAGCTTTCAAAACCCTAACAATGGCTGAATTTTCGGTGAAGAAGAAGGCAAAAATGAACAAAAATGAAAGCTAGGCTATTTAGGTATTATTTTATCAATTTAGTCACAAAAAATTTACCTAATCTTTGACTTTTCCTTTAATTCTTTTATCATCGCCGGCCACCCCATTAAAATGGGTGTAATTGCTTATTAAAGGCCCCCAATTAAGGTTCTCTAGCTATTTAACACCATTTGCTAGTAAAATACAAATTTTACCTTTTATGCGATTTAGTCATTTTTCGCAATTAAGCTTCCAATCACTAAAATTAATTCACCAAAATTTTTATCCACCAATATAATCATACTATAACACATAAAATAATATTAAATATAATCTCCCAACCTCGGATTTGTGATTCCAAAACCACTATTCCAACTAAGCCCAAAATCGGGCTGTTACATGAATTATTTTTAGTTTTCGCATATGTTGGAGTCTTGAAATAGGTTGATCAAGGGTATATTGCTTTGACTTGAGGCTCAAGGATTTTAGTTCATTTTTTCTTGTTGTGGAAGGTATTTTAGACACACACGGCCTATGACATGGTCTGCCACACGGTCGTGTGCCACATATGGGTGCATGGCATGACCATGTGGTCTGTTTAATTTAGGTGCAAGATAGCTCACATGATCACAGATTGTTACACAGCCTGGCGACACGGTCGTGTGATCCTGATTTACATGGCATCAATCTTTAGCATGGGTTGGGAACACAACTGTGTAATGGCACCACATGGCCATGTAACCCCTATTTTTAGATTTTACCTATTATTTTGTAAATGATTCATTTGGTCCTTATTTAATGTCAAAATTGTTTAAGTGCTTTTGTAAGTTAATTTGAGACTTGGTTTTAACTTTAATGCATGTTTAATATGAACTTAATTTGAATATATTGATCTATTGAATGATAATAACTAGAATGCTTATGAATGTTCTGGTTTATTATATTAGCATCTTATAGCTCAGGTTTGGCATCTGGACCGGGTATGGGGTGTTACAATTACCATTGAAAGCTTTTAAATTTCTATTTTATTTATTTGTCAAAATAAATTTATAAACTAGCAGTAGAAAAAATGATATTCATTTATGTTTTTAATAAAAATCGGGGTTTTTGCATAGCTACTTAACAATCGTATTTAGGCAACCTAAAATCTAAATTAAATGTCATGCAATATAAAAACAAAACTCAATCCCTAAGTCCCATGCCACTGTGCAAAATAAAATAATACAGTATTTGAATAGTAGAATAAATCAAATAATGAGGCCAAAAAAATTTTATAAATAAATCGAGCCGAGGCCCTTCGAATGTCGTGCTGGCATCCTAACCTGGTAGGTTATCTGAAAAGATGGAAAATAAAAGGAAGTGAGCTATGAAGCTCATTGTGAGTTCCATCACAAGTAAACCAATGCAAATGCTTAAGTATATAGAAACACAATGCATAAAACAATACACAATAACAATTTCAGAATACTGATATTTTAGACCATTTCAATCAATGTATACATTTATCTTTATGTCATCTCAAAAAAATCCAGTTTGTATACACATGCTTTATTAATGCCATACAGTTTCAGTTTAACAAAAAAGATCCTACCCCACTGCTACACACCATAATTGGAGTTCCCCCAAACTCCAACCACCTACACATCAGGTTGTGGTTTAACCACCATTGATTTTGCAGATAAAACTTGCCACTGGGTTGTGGATACATAGCAAACATTCGTAGATGAAACCCGTCACTGGGCTATAGATGCATAGCAAAATATTGCAAATAAAATCTGTCGTTGGGCTGTAGATGCACAACATATTTGCAGGTAAATGTTGTTGATGGGTTATGAATGTACATCATGTTTGCAATTAAAGGATAAATATTTCCACTAGGCTGTGGGTGCACAAAAAATATATTTGCAGATAAACTGTCACTTCTTCCTCCGTACATATTGTCCCACCCCATGCAATGCATGACCAGCTGTTTAACGTCACATCAATAATGTGCAAGCGTACACTATCGATGCAAGTATATTAGACAGATGTGAGTCTCTCAGATATTGATCCCAAAGGGATGGTTGTCTTTTGTCTATTTATGTCAATGCAATAACTAGATAGAAATGAGATAAATTGTGAGGATAGTTGTCGGAGCAACAACTTGAAAATAATAAAATAAAATAATAAACTGGGATCCCTAACATGAATATTCAACAGAATACTAAGTGCTTAGAAGGTATAAAAGGATAGGTAATTGTCGAGGCAATAAATTTCAATGTATATCATCAAGCGTCACTTCACTATTTAATTTGAGACATAAACATGCACATTAACCCCACCTTCCGATGATGGAAATATGGCACTATTAAGAACAAGTGGACTAAATTCCTCTGATTCTCACTCAACTTCCATTGTAATGCTTGTTGGCTGGAACTGTCACTGCACTTTCTAGTGTCAGTGACTACAAAAACACTTCTATGTTAAGAAACATTCAAACCCCAAGATTAAACATTAAAAGCAAGATTGAATAAGATAACATTTAACTAAGAATTCATGTGTATTTCCATACAAATAGAAAACTGAGAGTAATTACCAGCATTTAGAAAGAAATCAGAAGGAATAGAGTGGAGAATTCTATTCCTAAACAACTCGACTGAATTTCTATATTCCCTTTTGTCTAGCACTTAGGTCTCCTCATCAGAAGCTAATCTGCATCAATTTTCATGTTGGCTCACCCGTGAGAGGCCTAAACTGCCATAGCTACAAGATTCAAGGTAGGATGAAGAAGATGACGGTCAAGAAAAAGCTCTCCTCTATTTTTCTTCTCACATCAACCGTTTATGTCCTCTGCCAACAGTACAGGTGTCCTTTCCTAAGAATTATTCTGTCTTTGTACATACAGGTTGGTTATACCAGACTGGATAGCTCACAAATTTTTAGTTCTTATCCAGACAACTATCAAGTGTGGCGATAATTCTAGACCCAATTTGGAATTAACTCATGCAGTGACATTAATGCAAAAATATAGAAAAATTAAGGATAAAATAGGCTAGGATTCACTAAGTAATAAAATATAATTTACTAAATTGAAAATGCTAAAATATATGCTAACGGTAACTAAATAGGAACAATTTAACCAATAAGTAAGGAGGAAAACCTATGTTCTTTCTAGTGCTATCAATGTATTATGGCAAGCTCAAATAGATCATTACGATGGCATTTAATTATGCTTTTAACAAAACAATATAGTAGCAATCAATATGCTTATAATAGTTCAATACAGTAGCAAATAATATGCTTATAACATATCAACTTAGTAGAAAAAGTCATGCTTATTAAGTGTTCGGTATAACAGTAACATAGGGTATGCTATATGTACAATCATAAACTTCGAAATAATAAACATGTGTATTCTTCACAATTCATACAAATATATATAGATTTCATACTGAATCAATCCATCAAATCATGGATTCTAAAATAATTCATATTATCAGGGGCTCTATTGAATAAATTATAGCACTAAAAATAGTTCAGAAATCATTCAGAGACTAAATTGATCAAATCCTAAAATTTCTGGGCAAAACTGTAAAATCTGATAAACAGGTGACACACGGCCATGTGACTAGACTGTGTGACAGACTGTAACCATGTGGTATTTACAAAATCAACCTATAGGGGAGACATGGTCATGTAGCAGGCCGTGTGAGAATTGAAAAACCTAAGGTTTCAGGGGGCATGGCCGTGTAAGCGGCCATATGGTCCACACGAGTGGTTCACATGCCCGTGTGGCAGACCATGTAGCCCTATCCTAGGCATGATTTTGCCTTGATTCATCTGTAAAAGAACACACACTTTTCTCTGAGATCTCGAACGACATTCCTCGCACATAAATCTGGTTCGAAGTACTTAAATCAAGTCCTTCAAATGACATTTACGCAAGAATTAATAATAGTTTTCAATATTTATCAAGATTACCAGGAATTTCGGCATGATTCGTAAAAGATTCATTAATTGAACGTAATATTAGCTTTGGATAGTAATATTACAAAAATTTGATATCTAAACATTAGAAACAAAATGTACTTACCGATTCTTAGCAAGAATAAAGATGCTATTGACATCAATCACAAATTCGATAGAAAGATTAATTGAATAGAGGATGTTTTAGGAAAGCAAAATAATAAATAGCAAGAAACATGAAAATATAGTGTGAAGAAATAAAAAAAAAGAATAAATAGAAGGATAAAGGAAAAATTTTATTAGGATTTGAAAATGGGCAAATTGAAATTCTAATTAGGAAATGAAGATAAAAAGAGGATAAAATTCTAAGGGTAATATATGAATTCTAATTAGGAAAGAATTTGATCAATTCTTAGAGTTTACAAACCCTAGGGTCGTCACTTGTAACTTTTTCAAGATTTTGTCGAAATTTGAAATTAAAATTAAAAGGGTACTAACGTGCTAACAATTAGGCCTAAACCTATTTCTAATTTAATTTTTTACTACAAATAATATTTGTTTTAGTGTGGCTTCTATCCTAGGTTGTTGGAAATTAAAAGAAAATAAATGGTAGGGAGGAAACTTATTGAGCTGAAATGTGAAAACGGGGATGTTCTTCGGGTTGAATCAGGTGAACCGAATAGCTTGCCTGTAGTGATATCTTCTATGACAGCTCAAAGATATATGAGGAAAGGGTATGAGTCGTATCTCACCTTTGTGTTGAGTACCCAAGTGTCAGAAGTAAAGATTGAGTCAGTGCCACTGGTATGTGAGTACCCGGATGTGTTTCCGGAAGAATTGCCCAGATTGCCTCCAACTAGGGAAGTTGAGTTTGGTATCGAGTTGGTCCCTAGTATAACACCTATCTTGATTGCCCCATATAGGATGGCTCCGACGGAGTTAAAGGAGTTGAAAATGTAGTTACAAGAGTTAACAGACAAGGGTTTTGCTAGACCGAGCTATTCCCTGTGGGGTGCTCTGGTATTATTTGTGAAGAAAAAGGATGGTTTGGTGAGATTATGCATAGACTATCGTCAGCTCAACAAGGTTACAGTGAAGAATAAGTACCCTTTGCCTAGAATCGATGATTTGTTCAATCAATTGAAGGGAGCCACCGTATTTTCAAAGATAGACTTGAGGTTCGATTATTACCAACTGAGAGTTAAGGAGCAAGATGTGCCAGAAACTGCATTTCGAACGAGCTATGGCCACTATGAGTTCCTTGTCATGCCCTTTGGCTTAACAAATGCCCCCACAATATTTATGGATTTAATGAACCACATTTTCTGACCCTATTTGGACAAGTTTGTCGTCGTTTTTATTGATGACATACTAATTTATTCTCGTGATGAAAGTGAACATGCGAAACATTTAAGAACTGTCTTGCAAACTCTAAGAGATAGGACATTGTATGCGAAGCTCAGCAAAGGTTAATTTTGGCTTCGAGAGGTCGAATTCTTGGGAAACATTGTGTTAGGTGACGGGATTAGAGTTGACCTGAGTAAGATCTCAGCTATTGTTGAGTGGAAACTGTCGAGAAATGTATCAAAGATTAGAAGCTTTTTGGGCTTAGCGGGATACTATAGACATTTTGTTAAAGGTTTTTCTATGATTGCTACTCCAATGACGAGGTTGTTGTAGAAAGATGTCAAATTCGAATGGACAGAGAAGTGCCAGCAAAGTTTTGAGAAACTAAAGGCCTTGTTAACTGAAGCCCCAGTCTTAGTGCAACTAGAATCGGGAAAGGAAATTGTGGTATATACGATGCGTCCTTGAATAGATTAGGGTGCGTGCTCATGCAAGAAGGCAAGGTAATAGCCTATGCCTCGAGACAGCTAAAGACGCACGAGAAAAACTACCCGACATATGATTTAGAGCTGGCCACAATATTTGCATTGAAGATTTGGAGACACCACTTGTATGGCGAGAAATGCCGAGTATTCACCGACCATAAAAGCCTAAAGTATTTGATGACTCAAAAGGAGTTCAAACTGAGGCAACGGAGATGGTTAGAGTTGATTAAAGACTACGAGTTGATAATCGACTATCACCATAAGAAGGCGAATGTCGTTACCGATGCATTGAGTAGAAAATCATTGTTTGCCTTGACGGCTATGGATACTCAGTTGCCTGTAACTGATGATGGGTCGATTCTAGTAGAGTTAAGAGCCAGACTGATGTTCTTGCAAGAGATTTACGAAGCTCTGAAAAGTGATAAAGATTTTGCAAGCCAAGATGACTCAGTGCGAGATGAGTAATGAATCAGACTTTTAGATTGGTACCGATGGTTGTTTGATGTTCCGAGATAAGGTCTGTGTACCCAAGATGATGAACTTATTCAGAGGATTTTGCGAGACGCACATAGTAGCTGCTTGTCTATCCACCCGGATAGCATGAAAATGTACAACGACTTAAAGAAAATGTATTGGTGGTCAGGAATGAAAAGAGACATTTCAGAGTTTGTCTCTAAATGTTTAATTTGTTAGAAAGTGAAGGCGAAACGCCAAGTACCTTCAGGTTTACTTCAACCCGTAATGTAATGTCCCGAATTAGGGCCTAATCAGAATAGTGGTTTCGTGACCACAAATCCGAGATGGAAATAATTATTTTATAATTATTTTGATGTTTGTGATATGATTGCTTGATGGTGTGAAAATTTCGTGAAGAAATTCTATGCATAAAGTGCTTAATTTGAAATTAGGAATAAGTTGCAAAACTAGTATTCTAGAAGCATTTAGTATGAAATTGCTTTGGAATATTAATTAGGAGGTCTTAAATAGCAATTTGACCAATTTGTAAAATTTTGGACAAAAATGGGCTTGTACATGAAAATTTTCAAAGAAAGACATTAAGGGCATTTTGGTCATTTGGTTATTAACATGAATTAAAAGGGAAAAAGATGACAAAATTGTTATCATCTTCTTCAACCTTGGCCGAATATCACCTCTCTCCATAACTAGGGTTTCTTCAACTTTCAAGCTTCATAGTAAGTGCATCTAAGCCTCGTTTTTAATTATTTTTATATTTTTGTGATCCCTCGATAAAGCTTATGCTAGCAATAATTTAAGCTAGGGTTCATATTTGGAAAAATACCCATAGGTGAGAAGTGTTTATTTTGATGTTTTATAATAGAATATGAGGTTTCAAATTATGTTAGACAACTTGTGCTACTTGGTTATGAGTAAAAACGAGTAAAACAGCTTAATCGGTAAAAATACCTATTGTTCATAAGTGCATGTTATAGTTGGAATTTGGGGTTGCTGTTAGTAAATAAATGATCAGCATGTCTTAAAACCTAAGAATTTGGGATAAAGTTTAATTTCCGAGCCTTAGGGCAAAAGTGTAAATATGCAAAAGTTTAGGGGCAAATTTGTAATTTTGACAAAGTTAGGGTCAAGGACTATTTTGATAAATTTGAGTATTAAATGAGCTAAATGTGTTATTTTAGATCAAGAGAAACGAGATTCAAGTCATGATCGAGGGAAAAACAAAGTTTACGAGGAATAGGCTCGATTATTGATATTTTGGTACCGAGGTAAGTTCATATGTAAATAAGGTAACATAATTGTTATTTTAAATGATTTAGTGTTATTTATATGATATGATGCTTATTATCATGAAATATTGTGCCTTGTGAAATATTATTTGTTGATATGCAAAGTATGTGATTAGCTTAATACGCATGAAATGCTAGCGAGTATGGGTCCCGGTGTTCCGAGGAGGATGACCAAAAATGTGTGTTTGAGGAAAATCCCGTTTGAACCTTGGGAATAGATTAGGATACAAGTGACATGTCACTAGGATGGTTGAGTTCCAAACTCGTTGAGTTGAGTCCGAGTTCATGAGATGTAACTAGGCATCCGAGCTCGTTGAGTTGAGTCCGAGTTCACTTATGGATGCTAATGCCCGAGCTCGTTGAGTTGAGTCCGAGTTCGCTTATGGGCGGGTTACATGGTAGCTTGGCTACGAATATGGCACTTATGAGTATATGATTTGTGTATCCGAGTTATATTCCTATGTGTTCAACGGGTAGATTGATAAATGAATAATGAGAGTGCCTAAACAAATGAGGTATGTTGAAACGTATCATGAAAGAGAAATTGGACAGGTATGACCTTAAACTTTGGGTTGACAACTTGGTAGAACGATAATGTGGTAAGATAGCTAATGTTCTTGTGCCATGAATGTTTTAGTGATGCTATTGCAATCGATGTTATGTTGAATTTCATAATTATGTTATTTGTTATATACATATGAATTTACTAAGCATTTATGCTTACTCCCTCCTTTCCATTCATTGTAGTTTTGACAAGCCAGCTTGGAAGTCGGGAAGGGTCGAAGGAACGATCACACTATCCAAGGAAGAATTTCGTACAATGGCTTGTGTATTTTTTTGTATGGCATGTATAGCAATTTAATCATTTTGTGTAAATAATCTTATGATATGGTGATGGTTTGATAAGGAAATGCTTGGAAATGATTAGTCATTGGAATAGCCAATCTTGATTATATTTGGTGTCATGTATGTTTCATGTGTTGCTTAGTTCATAAAATGCCATACGAAGATGATCTTTTTTATAAAATAGAATTTTTTAGCAGCAATAACGTGAGTTTGAAAAATAACTAAAACTAGTAGAGATAAGATTAGGTGGTGAATAAAATATGAAATTGAAGCTTATTGTGTCTATTTTCATATGGAAGAAACGAAACAGGTAAAAGAGTTGTATTTTATGAGATATTTGGGTTTTGATGGAATAGGGTCAGAGCAATTTCTAAATCCCCTGTTTTGAATTTAGAAATTCACTAAAAATTGTAAAAAAACAATTAGGAGTCATACTATATATGTGTAGATTTATTATTGAGTCTAGTTTTAGGAGAAACAAACATCATAGTCATTTGAGCTTTTTACAGGGAGAAAAGTGATTCGTAGTGAACATAGGCCAGAGTAATCGAACACTGAAACAGGGGAAAATTTAACTAATAAAATGTACTAATTGGCCCAACCAAAAATTCTAGAAAAAAATTAGTAGATAGATATATGAGTCTAGTTTCAGAAAAAATTTACAGATCTAAATTTTGAGTTTCGTAACTCGAGATATGATTTTTTTGTGACCATGACGTAGAAGGAAAACTTATTCCGAAAGTTAAAATAAATGGTTTAAAGTTGTTTAAATGATAATTTAAGTTTAAAAACACCTCAAGCTCGACTCCGGTGACGGTCTTGGTAAGACGGTGTTACATGTAATGGTTCCCGAGTGGAAATGGTACCATGTCACCATGGATTTTGTGTTCGAATTGCCGTTGACGCCAAGGAAGAAAGATGTTGTATGGGTTGTAGCTGATAGGTTAACGAAGTCGGCTCATTTTATACCAGTGCGTACTAATTTCTCACTTGAGAAACTAGCCGACTTGTATGTTTCTAAAATTGTGAGACCTCATAAAGTGCCCTTGTCAATTATTTCGGATAGAGATCCAAGATTTACATCTAGGTTTTGGAAGAAGTTGCAAGAGGCTTTAGGGACAAAACTGAAGTTTAGCACTGATTTCCACCCACAGACCGACAGTCAGTCGGAAAGAGTAATCCAGATTCTTGAAGACATGTTGCGGTGTTGTGTTCTTGAGTTTCAAGGCAGTTGGGAAAATTACATACCACTGGTCGAGTTTGCCTACAACAATAGTTATTAGTCAAGTCTGAAAATGGATCCTTATGAGGCTTTGTATGAGCGTAAGTGCCAAACACCCTTGTATTGGACCGAACTTCGAGAGAATCAAATTCACGGGGTTGACTTAATCAAAGAGACTGAAGAGAAAGTTAACGTGATTCGTGATTGTTTGAAGGCCGCTTCAAATAGACAAAAATTCTACGCGAATTTGAAATGAAAAGAGATTGAGTTTCAAGTTAGTGACAAGGTATTTTTAAAAGTATCCTCGTGGAAGAAAGTCCGTAGATTTAGTAAGAAAGGAAAGTTAAGTCTACAGTTTATTAGACCTTTTGAGGTGACTGAGAGAATTGGACCGGTAGCATACCAATTAGCCTTATTGTTCGAGTTGGAAAAGATCCACGATGTATTTTCACGTGTCTATGTTACGCTGTTACCGTTCAGACCCTTTGCATGTTCTTTCGCCAACTAAGGTTGAAATTCAATCAGATATGATTTATGGTGAAGAGCCTGTTAAGATTTTGGCTCGGGAGGTCAAGAAATTGAGGAACGAAAGCATAGCACTTGTAAAAGTATTATGTCATAGGCATGGAGTCGAAGAAGCCACATAGGAACCTGAGGAGACTATGAGAGATCAATACCCAAATCTATTCACTAGTAAGATTTTCGGGGGCGAAAATCCCTAAGGGGGAGAATTGTAACAGCCCGAATTTGGGCCTAGTTGGAATAGTGGTTTCAGAACCACAAATTCGAGGTCGAATAAATTATTTCTAATATTCTTTTGTGTGTTATAGGATGATTATATAAGTGCATGAAAATTGTGGTGAATTAATTTAAGCAATTGTGGGCTCAATTGCGAAAAAAGAGTAAATCGCATAAAGGGTAAAAGTTTTATTTTACTAGCAAATGGTGTCAAATAGCTATGAATCATGATGTAGAGGTCTTTAATGGTAAAATAGGCCAAATTTATGGTGATGGCCAGCCATGAGACAAGAAAAATTGAAAGGTCAATGTTAGGTGAGAATTTGGTGACTTATTTGACTAGAAATGAAATAAAATAAAGAAAAAGAATTATCACCTTTTTACTTTCTTCTTCCCCACTAAAATACTCAGCAAACTAAGGGTTTTGAAGCTTGAAAAATTTCAGCAAACTTTAATCCTTGCAAGTAAGTGATTTTGATGACTTTTCTTGATAATTTTTGTACTTTTGGGACCCCTATAGCTTAATCTAGCTAATGGAGGGACTATTTTGTAAAATGGTTGAGAGTTTAGGTTTTTTCCATGAGAGCATTTATATTGTTTGCTAGATTTTTATGGAATAAAATGAATCTTGGTTGATTAATAAACAACTTTTGTGAAAGGGTTTTAAAAAACCCTAGATGGGGACTATTTTGTTTAAGTTATAAATTATGTGGTAAATGTGTGAAATAATTGAAATTGTGGGCTTCCATAGGTGTAAAAAGAATTCGGCTAGGCTTGGTTAATAAGAAAATTTGATAAAATTTGTTTTACGAGACTAAGGGTAAAATCGTAATTTTGAGAGAGTCTAGGGGAAAATAGTCATTTTGCCAAAAAATGAGTCATTTTGCCAAAAAATGAATTAAGGAATGCCTTGGTTTATGTGATGATTAAATTAGTGAATGTTTGTCATTTTAGATCAAAAAATACAAAATCCGGACCTTAACCGGGGGAAAGCCAAGCTAGTGGAGTAGATCAATTAGTCGCCTACATTTTGTATACGAGGTAAGTTGTGTATAAATAATGTAATTATATTGTCATTAGGCATTGGTTAATTGATATAGTATGTAATGTTTGAATGTAGATTATGAATATACATGATGTGATTTATGTGGTAAAATCCCGTTTGAACCTTAGGAATAGATCGGATATCCATGCCATGACATTTCAATTATATGCGAGCCAGTGTAAGACCATATTTGGGACATGGCATTGGCATTGATACGAGTGCTGGTGTAAGACAATGTCTAGGACATTGCATCAGCCTAGACATATGAGCCAGTGTAAGACCATGTCTGGGACATGGCATCGGTATAGATAGATGAGAGCTAGTGTAAGACCATGTCTGGGACATGGCATCAGCTTTGATATGTGTCAATGTAAGACCATGTCTAGGACATGGCATCGGCCTCGATATATGAGAGTCAGTGTAAGACCATGTCTGGGACATGGCATCGACTTGATGTGTGAGCCAGTGTAAGACCATGTCTGGGACGTGGCATCGGCACCTTATACTATGTTCAAGGTTTATGGATTATCCTTTAGTATTCCAAATGGTTCAACGGGAAAATTCACAATTTATGTTAAAAAGAGAGAAGTTATGACCATGTGTGAGTGGTACAGGTACCTACATGAAATGTATGAGTTGTGAGCTCAATTTATGTTGTGTGAATAGTAAAGGATGGAAATGAGTAAGTTGTGCTTATAACCATTTATGTATCATGTACAAATTGTGATATGTTGTGAGCATGTTCTTGCATAGTAAATTGTTGTTAAATTATTTACATGCAACTTACTAAGCTTTATGCTTACTCCCTTTCCTTTCCATTTTCTTATAGTACTGCCTACTTAGCTCATGGATCAACAGACGTCGGAGGCATCGATCACACTATCAATTAAAGTACCTGGTATAGTTAGTTTTTAGCATTTTAAGTAATAGCATGTATAAGGACTTAATCTTTTGTTAAGTGTCATGTTGTTTTGGAGTCAAATGTGTTGGCTTGTTATAGAAATTGACTCATTTTGTATAAAGCCATGGATGATGGCTAATACTCACTTTTGATATATGAAAATGTTGATGTTATTCATGAGTGTGTCTTTTCTTGGTTGAGTATATGGTATGTCAATATGTGATCCAATTTGACGAGTCATGTGATAAGTATTGCTCATAAATGAAGTATAGTAGCAATGATTTGTGGTGGAATTGGACATATGATCATGTGTGGATTTGCTTTGCTTATTGTGTCTTAGGTTGGTGCAAATAAGGGTTACAAAAAGGGCTTGGTAAATAGCCTATTATTGTCCACACGGGTTGACACACGGGCATGTGTCTAGGCCGTATGCGACACATGGTCCGCCCCATGGGCGTGTGGTCAAGCCGTGTGTCCCCTACACCCTAGGTTGGCAAAATTTATTGCCCAGTAGTAACCCCACGGGCTGAGACACGACCGTGTGTCTCAACCGTATGAAAGACAAAGTCTACTACACGGGCATGTGCCTTGGCCGTGTGACCTTAAATTGTTGCTTATGTCAGAAACAGAATGTCAAGGTTTTCACACACGAGCTAAGACACGGGTGTGTCATGGCCATGTGAAAACCCCTGTAGGTTCGATGTTAGAAATTAAATCCACACGGGCATGGGGCACAGCGTGTCCCTAAATGCCTAGTTGTGTGAGCCACACGGGCTCTCAACATAGCCATGTTATGGGATCACAAGGGTGTGTTGCCCCTCTACACGGGCGTGTGCCCTATTTTTAATGAAATTTTTTAAGGTTTTCGATGGTGCTCGGTTAAATCCCGAATTGCCTCTAAAGTGTGTTTTGGGCCTTGTAGGCCTATATTAGAGACAGTAAGATAAAGTTTGAAAAGTTTTAATTTAGAACAAAGTTCTATGACCCGGGAATGTATGTTTGCATGTGTATTAGTTAGGTAATGCCTCATACCCTATCCCGGCGTCGGATACGGGTAAGGGGTGGTACACACTCCACCAATAATAATTTGTTGAAATAATTTTATAACTATATTTTTTTAATATAAAGTACTTTTGATGACAATCATCTTATAGGGTACAGTAAAATATTAAAATAAATAACTAGATAAAATAAATGGGACACTTGAATTTTTAACTCTACTTGTGGAGTTAAAAATTTACGCTGACAATGTACCAAATATTAACCCTTGGTTTATTTTTGACAAACTCTATTAATTAATATCTAATGATCTAATTAAATCGTGAAAAAAATTATGTAAAAATTATATTTATAGAAATTTTATAATAAAATCAAATGAATTTTAATTGAAATGGTTAAGTTAAAATTCTAAAAATAATGTCTTAAGTTCAAATCCTATTATAATATTATTTTATAAAAAATATATAAACAAAAATACCCTCATATTAATTTTTTTTATTTTGTAAATATAATTGGCTTTTAGTTATTTCCTAATTAAGTTGATGTTTGATTGACTCATGACACTATCTCAATCAAAAGTATAACGACTAAATTAAGATGTCGCATAGTTACAAAATATGTATGTAAAAACCATGTATTTAGAATACGAATATGTATGTAGAAACCAGGCATTTTATAAATTTCTCAAAAAGTTGGTCCCTACATACATACGTGATGTTACATAAATACGTGGTTTCTACAAAATATGTGTGATTAAATTTCTCAAAAAGTTGGTTCATAATTTTTTTATTCTAAATACATATTTTGTAAATATGTGAGTTTTTTAATATCAAAAGAATTGAATCGCTTAATGAAAGTCTCCTTTGATTTGACGATGGCTCCCAATGAGGTGTGTTTAGTGCCAAATTTTCATCTCAATCTCAATACATATTCATTTGGATTAGTTAATTTTTATGTGGCTAAGTTTTTTTATATAATAATATTTAAGATAATTTATATATATTATATTTTCTAAAATCTTTTGGTAAAAATGTGGTTGAAAATTTTATCAAATATTTTTTAATATTTATAATATACTTAAAAATATGTTTTAAATGTGTTTTATTTTATAATTTTTTTTTGTACTTTTCATGTTCGTTTTACCGTCCATGTTCGGGATATCAGTTTTTCCTTCCCAACAATGTCGTCTCCAAGGTTTAAACACCATTCTCCCCTTGAGAATGCAATGTGTCTTGCCATTGCACTCAACACTTGTTGGTATTTTATTCAAATGTTTTGGAGCCAATACCAAAGTGTCTTAAGATGTTTAAAATATTTTTAAGTCACTTTGGTAGTCAAGTCTTGAGACATAGAACCATATATTTTGAGACATGAAAGTTCAAATGTAAAAATCTACTTCAGGACTACATGTCTAGAGACAATGGCCCAATGTCTCAAGAAATATGTCTGTTTGTCTTGAGACATAATCTGCTAACAGCTATATAACAACTATTTTTCAACAATGTCTCAAGATATCTTACCAAGTCTCGAGACCTAGACTGCAGAGTCACTTTTTCAGCTCGAAATTAATGCTTCCAACAGATTTATTTCACCCCAACAACCATAAACATTTACAAACTTGTTCCTTGATATAAATACACTTCAAGAACACTTAAAAACAAAAGAGAGAGACATCCAAGCATTAAAGTCAAGAGAAAATCTTCAAATTATTCATTCTTTCATTTTCTCTTGTACATCTCTAGGAAATTATTAGATCTTGTGTCACTATCATTTCCATTTCTTATTATTTTCATTCTTAGTTTGCTTTCTTTCATATCACCAATTGTAAACTGAGAGAGTTTTAGTTGAGCTATAAAAATTAAGAAGGGTTCGAGTTTAGCCATAAAAGCCAGGGGGAAGGTTTTCTCTAAGCCTTAAGAAAAAAAATAGTATTGTAAAAATTATACCTTCTCCTTGAAAGGTGTCAATTCTAAATTCTAATAGTAAATTGGAAAATCCTTGATGATGGAAAACTAAGATAGTGGAAATAGGCAATTGAGACGAATTACTATAAATCAAAGTGTACAAGTTTTTCTTTCATTTTCTTATCATTTAAAAAAGCTTGTAGAGATTTTTAAAATACCAATTCACCCCTCCTAGTCTTTTCGGGCCTAATAGGATGGACCTCAACAATGCAATGAAATACTTTTAATTTCAATAACAATACTTTTTAACTGGAACCTTTCCTCCACTACACCACAATAGATGAAAAAAAAATCGCAAAATATTAAGATATTTTTTTATACAATATTAGAGGTGAGAGATGAAGATAACACAATTTAAATTCGTGTCGAACAGGTATTTGACCGTGCAAAATAATTTTTAAGGTCAAACTAATTTCAAAGTAGATACTCTAAAAACTCTTCCAAGTATAGTGTTTTTATTTTGAAAATAATACTTGGCATTGTTATAAAGAAGTTAATTAACTATAAGAAATAATTAAAAGTATCATTTTATATAATAAATAATTTAAAATATTCATAAAATATTATTATATTAAATAAGATTACAAATTCAAATGTTTTTAATAATTTTATAAAAATCAAATAATTTAGAAAATCCAATGCAAACACACTGATATACCCTTCCCATTGCGGTATATTTTAGTTTTATACATTATTCTTCTATTTTAATTACAAAATTTTAATTTTATAACATTAATTTTATAAAAATTAATATTATATAAAATATTATGTAAAACTAATAATTGATTAAATTTTATAAAATTGCAAAAGAGGTGAGGATGAAGTAAACAATAGGAATGAGTAAAATTCGATTCGACTCAAAAATTGAAAAAAAAAAATTAAATTTCGAGTTAAATGAATCAAGTTATTCGAATTAATTGAATTATTCGAGTCAACTCAAATTTTTTTTGAATTTCAAGTTTGAATCGAGTTTGATTTTCAAGTCCGAATAATTTAAATAAACCGAATACCAAACTATAATATTTTATATTTTTACCCCAAATTCCCAAACCTCTTTACTTTCCCCTAAAACTTTTACTCCCTCCCACTTTCCCTTCAAAACTTTTACTCCCCTACCATCTCATCCTTCCCAAATTTTTTTTTAATCCCCCCCTACCCACCCACCCACAATTTTACTTCCCCATTTTCTTTCCCCCAAAATTTTACCCCCTCAAACCCCAAAACTTTTTATTTTCCCCCAAAACTTTTACTTCCCTGCCATCCCATCCCCTTCTACCCCAAACCAATTTCCCCTCCCCGCAATTTTCTTTTGAATATTCCCCCTAAATTTTACTCTCCCATTTACTTTCCCCTCAAAATTTTACTTCTTAATCCCCCAAAACTTTTTATTTTCTCCCTAAATTTTTACTTCTCACCTTTTATTCCAAATCAAAAATTAAAATCATCCAAAAAAAAATCCCTAAACCTATATAGTAACAATTTTATTTATACTTACTATTTATAATATTAAATTAAATTTCACATTTTGTACTATTTGTATTATTAAATTATTTAATCATATTAAATCTTTATAATTTTTTGTTAAAATTAAATTGCTAATGATGCTATAAAATATTCGTATTAAAATTTTACGTTGCTATCAATTTTACATTTTATCTTTTAAGATAACATTTATAAAAAAAATTACATTTTTTTATATTTAATATTTTTTTAATTTCAAAATACATAATGACAAAAATTAGAAAATAATTGAAACAATTAAGCAAAAAAATTAACCCGTATATAAAAAAATTAATAAATAAATTATGAGAGAATAAAAGTTAATAAAAATTTTTATTACAGTGACAAATTTGATTACATTGAATTACAATGATTACAATGACCCAAAATCATTTCTTTAATTTAACTCAAACAAATATATTTGATCCAATTCCATCTCACTCGACTCGAAAAATTTTTAGATTAAATTAAAATAATAATATAAAATTCATCAGCTCAATTAACTCGAAATTTTTTCATTCAATTCGATCAAACACTCAACCTTAGTGTCAAGGCAGGTTTGTGGCTAAAACTTCGAATCACATACATGGCAGATAAGTTCAGGTATAAACATAAAAAAATCAGGACGTGTAAAAAATTCACCACAGCCCACAACGTTTCCTCAGACGTGAGTATAAACGTGGAACACATTTTGTTCCAATGTAATCTGTGATTCAGTGGGCTCGGTATACTGGTAGCTCAACTTATAAACCGTTTGTTACCTGTTTGGAAAACATTATCGTCTAGCCTCTTTCGGCTAAAGGTCAGAAAAATGTAGCAAAAATTGTGAGGGAAAATTAAAGAAAGATTCAGTGGTGTGGTGGAGTGGAGAGACCACCGAGCGCATGTCCTACAGTTTCTCTGCCTGTAGAATCCTGAGTTGCCACATTAAAGGCTCCATCCTCAGCAGTGTCTAAAGCAACATCTGCATCATTTGGTGCGCCAGCATTACCTGTTTGGACTGGGCGGAGTAGACCTTGCAATCTCAATAAATAGCTCTGGCTGAGAGGCTGAGTTCTCACGTATTGGGTGGTTGTGACTATGCTGGCTGATGACCGTTCCGAATCAGCACTTCGGAGATTGGATAAGGCACTTAAGTCAAGATTTGGGAACACAGAACATCGGCATCGAGGACACTTCACATTCAGTCTAAGCCACTGGTCAATGCACTCTACATGAAAATTGTGAGCACAAGGCAATCCACGAACCTGCACCACTCCTTGTTAGATACTCAAGCTAAAGCTAAACCAAATATCATTTACTATGTTTTCATACTATAAAATAGCACTCTGTGCAAGCACCTTCAGCTTTCAAAACAGGGAAAGTTGTCATCATAGAGTAATATTTATTAGGTATTTTATTTTCCATACGATCAGTGTGAGTTGCAGTGACTCTGAAAATAATATATTTGAGCCAGGAATCTGCAAACTGGGGACTACGAGTATAAACTTCACAACAGATCCAACATAGACAACAGATTTCACATCAACGTAATCACCTTTAAAGAGCCAATTCACAGGCCACAAATCCAACTCACTTATAATTGATGGAGAATAGTAGCCCTATCTAAGCTTAACCATGAACATTTGTAGAGTATAAATGGAAGACCTTAGAGAAGTGCTTGAGTTGACCTAAAAGGTTTTACCTCATTCCCTACATGGAACTCTTCCAAGCAGATTGGACATTCACTGCAATCAGTTGGAACAGCCTTCAACCTGAATTTTGGAAGCTCTTGAATGAGTGCTTCCACTGCTTCTCTCTGAGCAAAACCATAAAAGATAAAATATTAAGGAGAGATCATGATTGAAAGTCTACGAGAGGGGCTTCAGCCTCACCTTTAATGAAGGACCAAATTATCTAGGGCTTTACTTTATATTTTTACACGTTTACTATAACTTTTACATATATTCAGGATATTTCAAACTAATTAGCATTTTACTTTTATTTTCAAATACTGGGTTTTTAGGGATTCAGTCATTTTGCGCTTTCTAATCAGGAATTGCATCTAGCTATAAACCAATGCTATTTTAGTTTCAACTGGCATTTAAGCAGTGAATATTTAATTATTGAGATTTTTCCATCTATTAATCCCGTTAGGTTTTCTCCCTTAATTATGTTACTCTCAGATACTCTGTTCTCCCCTAATTGTTCTTGTTAATTTCAAAGTTCCTCTCTAAATTTATAAATTCTATTTCTTCTCCCTAATTGTTCTACAAGACTCGTTCTAGGTATTTAAAAAAATAAATAAATAAATAAAGGAAATTACTAATGTGGCTCATAATAACTAAGCACCAACCTGAGCAGGAGTCAAATAAAGTCCAGGATGGTATGGTGCAGTATCTTGGCCCATGCCTCTCATCTCTTGACCAGCAGCCTCAAATGCCCAATCTGGTACTCGAATCATGTCTACCAAAACCTAGATTAAACTAGGTGTTTAGTTCAGAAGCCATCAAACTAAAGTGATACCAAATACAGAAATAGAACTTCTCTGAAACTACCAACACTTGCACACAAATGCTTAGATAAGTACTTTCTAACAATTAGAAACTTGACAAAACTAAAACAAAAGTGACTAAATCAAATGAAAGATAAAGTCAGCATCAATAAGGTTAAAGATGTGAATGATTGAAACGTATCTAGGTACTTGTTTGAATTCAAAGGGGTGGTCAAGTACAAAAGAAGTCATAATGAAGAAGCTATAAAGGATATCATGCACTGGAGAAACGGAAGTGACTCAGCAGAACTAAGCAGCAGCACTTGCCATGCTCAACATTCTTTTGTATTCACATAACTGAATTAGATTCCGACTCAAATAAAGATAAATATAGTTCTCTGAAAACACCAAACTAGAAATTCCAAGCAATCTCCATTAAGATTGGATAGAAAGCAAAATGAAAAATAACCGCTTAACACATAAATTGTCCAAATATTTACATCATAAACACCACAGTAACCATTTTATACTCAAATAAATACTAGTTAATCTCTTTTGTTTGTCTAAATTCATTAAACTTTCCCTATGCATTTATCAGAACAGAAGTATATTTTATCCATACTTCAACAATAAACAAAACTCATTGTGAATATTTTATTTGTACAAAACTTCTTGCAGGTAATAGTGAACCAAGGAAAAGTTCACAGGCGAGAAGTTGATGTAGTTCCATAGGACTGGGAGAAGTTGAACACTAGAATCTGTTTGATCACAACCATAAGCAAGGGTTCTTGGGAAACATCTTTCCTGTCACCAGCATTTTGAGGGCATGTCAACCTCCATTTTACTCTATGTAATTAAATTGTCATATCGAATCCATTTTGAACTTGCAACATTTTCTAAGCCGATATGGGTTTTGCACTTAGGTTTCAAGGAATTAGCTCTCAAACAAAGGCCATAACCACAAGAGATCCATTGTTATCCACACTGTTTTCTAGATCCTTAGCAAAAGCTTCGGCGATATATACTTTTTCTTTCTCTCTTCTTTTGGAGCATCACACGCTGGAGCAATTTTTTCAAGAGCTGGTGTGCTGACAGCTGATTTACCATCTAAAATTTTTTTTATCTACGTCAACCATTGTCTTGTTTGATATATGAGCAGTATAGGACTATTCCTGCTCTCAATGCTAGAAGGTTCGCCAACTTTAGGTTTTGTTGAGCAGGTTTCAGAGAAAACTACAGCATTTAAAGTAGTTCTTATAGTAGCTGCATGTGGTTTTACAATGTCTAGTTGTCTTCCCACCATACTCATGATCCGCACAGATGCACTTGGCATTTCAAACCAGTCATAAAGGCTGTCGATAGTCTTAAAAGTAGTCTTCAGATAAATCAATTATTAAGAATTCCATAGAACCAGCTAATTGATCAAGATCATTCAACCAAGGTACATTCCACAAGGAATGATCATCTAAATGATGACACTCTTTAAAGAATGTTTCCATCTCTTGAATTTTTAATGTTGGATACAGATATGGTCTATAAAGCACAAACATAGACACATAATATGGGTAAGACATGACAATAAAATATTTTTTAATATTTTTATATGTGCTAATATTTAATATACATATTAATTCAATTTTTAAATTCAATTTATACCCTAATTCAAAAATAATCAACCCCCTCTATAACAACTCCATTTGTCTAACAAAACTTTTAGATGTTATACAGAAGTGGTTATTATACAAATATAACTACATTTAAAATACCTATAACAACATTTGAGACACCTAAAACAATAATTCAGATTGAAATCATATTTGAATATATTTTTTTAAAATTTTATATTAAAAAACTATAATATATTATAATAATATTAATTAGTGAGATTTAGATCGTATCTTTAATATAACCCCTGTCACACTAAATTTGTCACATTTTGACTTTTAGTAGTAAAAGTTTTTCAACTTTGACCACTTATTCTTTAGATTTTATTATACATAAAATTTAAAAAACATACTATAAAAACTTTAAATATAATTTTATAGAATCTAATTAGTTAAAATATTTAAAATAATTGAGGCCAAATTTTAAGAAGTTTGACCTCAAAAATGTCATTTGTGCCATTTTTCATTGAGACATATAGAGTACTATCTACAGTTGTAATTTCATTTATTTAAAATTATTTTCATTTAATAAAATATGATTAATATATTTTTTATACAAAATATAAACATTTTATTGAAATAATATCTTAATTAAAATGTACTATTTTTATTTAGCTTAGAAATAGCACTAATTTTACTAAATTTTGATGAAGGGGCTATTATAAAAAACTAATTTAGTAGAGAGTTTACTTCATACTTTATGATTGTTATAGATAAAAAGTTGTTATGAAGTATAAAAATAAAATATAAAAAATTGGTTCTACATAAACTTGGTTGTTATAATAAAATGTTGTTATAGAAGGTAGTTGTCATAGAGAGGATTGACTGCACAGTAAAAGTAAAAAAACAATTAAAATTATTATTTAAGCTAATGGTCTGATAAAAGAGACTATTGGAAAGAGAGCCTTTGAAAATTGGGTTTTTCTTTTCAAGTGAAACTTTTATCACTTCTTGAACAATTAAAAGAATCTTTTATACCATTTTAGTCTTTCATTTTCTCTGGAAGTATCTTCTCTCTCCCTCCCTTCTTCAACCCAAAACCAAACAAAGCATCACCATTATCACCGTCAATGGCAATTGCCAATTACCGTTGATCGGTGTTTGAATAACTAGAAAATAAATACCTCATTTTATCCCTCTCAACCTCCTAATCACAATTTACAAGTTTAGATTCTTGAAACCCTTCACGGAAAGTGTAAATCTAAGTTTAAAAGATTTTTTTTTTACCCATTCCGAGTTTTCAGCCACTAAAATCCCATGTCCAAGTCACTTGACCAAGTTTGACAATGTCCAAATCTTGTATTATATTTTTGCTGCATCTCATATTTATTTCAACGTGTTGACAACATAACAATGTCAAACACCGATACAACAACGGTACGAGGGTCTTCTTGTCATGTCCATGCTTTGTAAGCAATGGTAATGCTTATTCTTGGAAAATTGGTTAGGATCCTAATCACCATTTTAAGGGAGTATCGATTTACATGTCTTGGTCTTCATCATCATTGTCTCTTCTCTTCCAAATTAGAGATCTCATGGTTTATGCCAAATATATTGGGACTCTCAACTATGTTTGGGGTGAAATATGGGTCAATTTCATCCTGATCTTTAACTTCTCAAAATCCCTTCACTAGAGCACTCAACGCTTTAAGTAGTGAAATTTGTCGACTAAGTGCATCTATCACAATGTTGGACCCCTCTTCACCTTTAATTATTTTTTTGTATGCTCATCATAAATAGGTGATGATAGATCATATTCTTGCTCTTTCCAATGCATCTTGCAAAGAAAATCAATAAATTCAACAATAATTCCACCCCTGTTTAATTCAAGGGCATACACCAGCCGCTCTTCCAATCCACCTCTTACCATATGATTTGTGGGTCTAGCATCATGGAAGGGGTTTTCTTCCTCACCAAATTCATATTTATCAACGAGACTATCTTTTGATATGTCACTCTGATTGTGGGCACCTTCCAAAATTTCCATCCAGGTTTCCACTTTTTCTTATCACAACCAATTCTTCAATCGCATGTCATAATGCAACCAATTCTGTTTCTTGACACCGAGTTCCTCCTATATCTCTAACACGTCCAACCATGGCTTAAAAGCAAACCCTAATCTAGATCCTACGTTTTAACTAGGCTTTAATACCAAAATTGATGTTGTTTAGACAGAAAAACAGCAGCAATCGAAAGAAAGGCAGAAAAATGAGTTAGAAAGAAAGTGAAACTCTAAAAATCATAAGGTTATAGAAAAACCTCTAGTTTCTTATATTAATTCAAAGAATATAATAATAATGTTGTGGCTGTAATAAAGTTACAGCATATTTATAATAGACTTCCTTGTGAGTAAATTTAATAGGTTTTCTTGCAAATAAAGTTCTATTCTTAACCTTAAATTTAAACCCCAAGGAAAACTAATAATCCTAGACATGTAAAAGATATCTAAAACTTAAAATAAATATTATAAAATAAAACTGAAATAATAAAATATTAATGATAAAGCTCCCATATTAAAGATATGTAGTAAGAGATTAAGAACTCACCCCATATTCTGAAATAGGAATACCCTGTTGAGCACGTAATAAGTGTGCTTGTCTCCGTGTCATCCACTACAGAAGATGGATTTCATGAAGAAAGATAAGAAAATGGTAATAGAAAATTAACATAACAAACAATTTAGATCTGCCATGCATGCATCCAGGCCATTAGAACATGACATAAAAAGAAAGAAACATAAACAAAAGACAGCTGTCATCATGGGTATATAACATACAGATTACAGCAAGGTCATTGATGAATTAAAAGGCACTCTACTGTAGTATAGGCATGACTAACCTTTCCAACAGACATACAAGCAATGCAAAGCAGTCCACAGTAACTGAAAAGCAGCCAAATCAGGAAACCATATTTCTGGCCTTCTTTTGGCAACTGCATATGTTTGCCATATTACCTCCAGTCCAGTGATAAGATAGCATTTACAAGAGAATGATCCTGACTACTGTGAAAGCATTAAACACTTACACAGTTCCTAGCACTAGTGAACCATAGAGTGCCAATTACAGTCCAGGCCCAAAGAAACGGATAAAGTAGCATAGACAGAATTGAAAGGACCACTATTCTTCCACAAAATCGAGCATACCTCTGCTGCCACCCAAAATCCCTAGAAGTAAATCAAGTCAAGCATAAGATAAGTACCTGTAAAGTAACATGTTAGCTACTAACAGAATACTACCTTTTACAGAAGAAAGAGTTGCAGGTAAATGCAACTGAGAATCAAACAGGACAAAGGTAGAAATAGATTTTTTAACTGTAACGGCTAATTGGCATTCTAGTATCTAAGTTCAGCAGCAAGCCAGCACGAGCATGAAACTAGAAGGCAACGGTTCAGACTTCATGATGAAAAACTCTTAAGCCCATGTTCAAACTCCGTTGCTTAAACTACTTAATAGCTACAAGTAAAAGACAAGTACTTACAAACCCATTCCAGCAGCAAGTCCATTATCTACAAACATCAAAAGACGAAAAATGAAGACAGTAGTGTAGTCAACCTGAAACATTAAGTTCCGAATTTATAAGAAACTTTTCCTGCATCAGCAAAATCCAGAAGGAACCAACTTTTCAATCCATACAAAATTCTCAAAACAAAAACGAATAAAAGAACACTCACCACGATCCATATATGCAACGGGTATGTACAATGATGATAACGCTTCCAATTGATAGCAACAATGATTCTAAAGGAAAAGAATTGTTAAAAGAATAAACAAGTACTTCTCAAACAAACACAAAAGAAGATAACAAAAGATTCATTTCCCATCCCCTTTCCTCCAATTTTCCCAACAATCAAACTTTACCAAAACAAAAATAACTTTAAAAAAAGAAATCCATAGATGTACAGAACTAGCAAGAAAATCCAAAACCCAAATTAAAAATAATGAAAAATCAAAAGAGAAAAAGGATACACACTTGTAGCCAGCATAGACAAGAAGAACCCATCATACCTGCAAAAACCAAAACAAAAGGCAAATAATAAAATCCCAATTTTTATCTGCATAAATAAGAAAAATTAAAGAGATGAAAAACAAACCACTTGAAATCGACACCTCTGATTGCCATAGAGGAAAGAGTTTAAAGAAGTATAACAGAAAAAATGAAAAAAGAAAAGAAGGGGGCGGGAGCTTTAGAGAGTGTAAAAACAGCAATACCCAAGAGATCTGATATTCATTTGGAAGAAAAAAAGAGAAAAGGAAACAAAGAAGGATGAAATTGAACAAGAATATATCCCTACTATGATTATCTTTGTTTTAGTTATTGATTCATTAAGCAGAAACTAATTTACGGGAATAACAAAGAAAAGAAAAAAAAAAAGGTAAAGGTGAAGAGAGCGCAGTAGCATTTTGAGGACTTGTAAGTAAACGGAAGGGCAGACATTAATGAATCCGAGGTGGAAGGGAAGGCCTGGAATTTAATTAATTTTTAGTAATTAATTACACTTATAACAAATGTTTTTTACAAAGTGTGGCTTTAGAAAAAAAAAAAAAAAAAAAAAAACAAAATTGATTTGGACGGTGGAGAGTTGATGACACGTGTGATAGTGTGGTTACGTGCTTGAATTGAATTAGGATCGGTTAGATTAGGTATGACATTTTTTGCACAAAGAATCCTACTCCTTGCGATTCTTTTATTTCTTCGTTACTTCCACCAAAAGATTTTGATAATAAAATCGTAGTTTTCAAAGAAATTGTGTTAAAACTATTTTTTTATAAAAATTCATTTGAAAAATAAAATCAAAATATAAAAGAGTTAAAATCATATTTTTGGGCTAGAATTTGACAACTCTTCCTATATTGGGATTAGATTTTTTTTTTTCAAAGTTAGGCTTTGAAATTTATAATTATTCTCTCATTAAGGTCTAAACCTTTTTTTTTTTAAGTTAAGCCTTGAACTTAGTAAATATTCTCAAATTGGGACTTGAACTTCTTTTTAACTATGTAGTCCTTAAAAAACCTAAAATTCAAGTCCCAATGTGGGAATAATTACTAAGTTTAGGCTTCAATGTGAGAATAATTACTAAATTTAGGGTTTAACTTGAACCAAAAAAAGTTTAAGCCCCAATGTGAGAACAATTGCCAAGTTTAGGACTTAACTTTGCCAAAAAAAAGTTCAAACCCCAATGTGAAAAAAAAATTACTAAGTTTAAGCCCCAAATAGTAATTTAACCCAATATAAAAGTACAATATTGGAATTCTTTCATAGAAGGAAAAGACTAATATAGAATCAGATTTTCTTATACGAGAGGAAGTTTTTAATATTGAATCTAAAATTTAAGGGAAATGATTTTTGTATAAAAAAATATTAGATAGAATTACAAAACCCTATTTTTGGGTATTATTATGACCAAAATATCCTTGATTAGAATTTAAACTTTAAATTGATAAAAGGGAAATGGTTTTTGTATAGAAAAATATTGTACAAAATGTATAGAATTTGAATTTCGAGTATTATTATGATTAAAATACCCTTAATTAGGAATTAAATTTAAATTAATAAAATATATTTCTCATCAAGGTAGGTAATCATTGGTCATGTTTTTACGTGAAAAGCAGAGCAAGTTCTCCCACTAATTTATTCCCTCTCAACATGCAAAACACTTTTTTGTAGTTTAACCCTTCTCGAAGCATATATCGTTAACTAAGAAGGGAATTTTTCCTTTCCTAATTTCCTACCTTCATCCCCTCATCTTTCTCATCCCTCGTCCCTTCATCTTTCTCTTTTTTTAAGGGGGAATTTTTAAAGTATTATTTTCAAAAAAGCAAATCTTCATTCAACTTTTATTTATTTATTTATTTTGTCTCTTAAGGTGTATTCCAACAATGAACGATCAAAATCAAATGAAGATGTAACATCCCTTACTTGACCTGATCGTCGAGTTTGAGCTTTGAGATGCCACATCAGTTGCCGGAGCAACTACCAACAAAAACATTGAAATAAATTATTGTATGATAAATAAACTTTCCTAAGGCTCAATCTAATGTTCGAAAACTTAATTGTTAAACTGAACATGAAATAGGGTCAAATTAAAAAATTATTAAAATTCTTGAATAGGTATCAATACCCCTGAAAAGTACTGATACCAAATTTAACTTTGATGTTTGAAAAATTCATCTTAAAACAACAAGTATCGATACTTAACTTATGGTACCGATACTCACTTACAAGTATCAATGTCATATTCTAGTATTAATACCGTTTTACGAATCTGTTTCTTTTGTAAAAACTAATTAGAGTGAAAAATGTATCGATACCCAGATGTAAAGTATCGATACTTTAGTCCGCTATTAATAATGTTTTGGCATTTTGCTTGTTTGAAAAACTAAATGAAAAAAAAGGCTAAGTATCGATACCTTTACCATGGTATCGATACCTTTCAAAATGTCAAAAAACTTTCATTTTGGTGCCCATTTCATGCTTAACTTAAAAAGTCTTCAAAATGTGCCTTTAGCACACATCAAAACCTCCATAGGCACTTTAAAATACATACCAATATACCATTCAATCTTTATCAAAATCAACCTATTAACTCAATTAATCAAACCAAAATTGCCAAAATAAGGGGTGAATTGGCTTTTAAAAATTTTGGTGAAAGTAAGGAAAGAAAATGAAACAATGAACACAAGGATTTAGAGTCAGCCTCAATTCCCTACTCCATTACCTTAACTTTTCACAACTAAGGATTTTCCCAAATTCACTAATTTGTTCAACCTTTGAGGATAATGTTTAACCTTAACCCTATTAAGATTTCTACCCAAAATTTTAAGATAAACTCTTTCAAAGAATTACAAATAAGCAAACAAAGAGATAATCCTAACAAGATCAGAATATTTTACCAATTAAACACAAATAGACAATAGTACACTTGAGCAAAAGAAAGACAATAAGAGCTCACAAGTGCGTACAACAGAATTATGGAAGTATTGAGTACAAAGGTTGTTTGATTGATGATTTTTGCTTGAATATGCTTTCTTCTTGTTGTAGGATCTTTAGAAGCTGGTATTTATATCCCCTAATTGATTTTCAACCGTTGAGGTTGTTGTGGTAGTTAATAGAGCCGTTAGGGATGTGAAAACCAAAGCATTTAATACACCTGAAACAACAAGTATCAACACCAAACAAGAAGGTATCGATATCTTTTGTAAGAAATGCTAAATTTAGTATTTAGTGACAGATGGAGCTGAAATATCGATACCATGCATATTTTATCAATACCTTATAAAAAGGTATCGATATCAGATCGATACTTAGTTAAATTTGTGAAAGCCATAATGTCAATTTGGTATCGTTTCTTTCAAGGGTATCAATTTTTTTTTTTGAAAAATACCAAGCTAGACATTGATTATTCAAGAGAAAAACAAAAAGAAATGAAGTTCCAAAAAAAGCTAGCCTATGAGATGAGACCAGCCCAAAATGAAAAAGAAACTTGCCCAAACCAGAATTGAAAATTGTCCTCTAGATAAAAAAAAAACCAACCAAAAAGCCTAAAAAACTCACAAATTAAAAAAAACCAAATGTTTAGTCAGATATGTAGCTGGCAACCACCGAATCAATTAATTGTCCTTATCCCTTTCTTTATCTAGGCTGCAGTTTCCTAAAGCAACATTTCTCTTAGATCAGCCATTCTCCCTTGCCTTTTCCTCTCCCAAATCGGCCCTCACATGGGTCTTCCTCAATTGGGTTCCCTTGGCTAGCTCCGTCCTATTTCTTGTCTATTGAAGCTTGGAACCTCTCCTTCAAGGTAAGTTTCCTCCCCCTTCTTCATGCTTTCTGTTACAAGGATATGTATGAGATAATTTACTATTTTAAGGATATGTTGAAAGTCTATCCTTTGAAAATATCCATTACACTATTGAATATCTCTTATAATAGCCCTGATAACTGGTTTGTCTGGAGTATTTAACTGACATTTCTTTACTATTATCATTGAATCACCCTCTATTGTCACTGATTTAAGCCCCAAATGAACCCCTAGTAATACTACTTGAAGGCATGTATACGCCTCCCTTGTAAACGATGTCGGAATCACTTTATGTAAGGTCAATTTAGAGGCTACAGTCTCCCCTGAGGCATATCTGGTCACAACCCTCGAACCAGATCTGGCTTGCTTGATGTCAAAGGCTACATCAAAATTTATCTTTACATTAGTTCCTAGTAATGGTCTCCATTTTGCCTGAACCTAAGGTCTAGTATTCTTCCGTTCGTCCACCCATCCATCTCACTGATGTAGCTTAATACCCAGTCTGCGATTTCCTTACTCGAAGACTTTTTCCCTTTATACACTAATTTATTCCTGTTTGTCCAGATTGCCCACACTGCACAATAGAACAACCTATGATAGTCACTGGTATTGTTTCTAAAAATCTAGGTAAACCACTCCCAGCTATTTTGAACTGGGTTAGAAAGTATCCAAGAAAGATTTAAATTTACCCATGCCTCAATTGATGTAGATCAATCCTAAAACTATGATTTGTGCTTTCTGTTGCTTCGAGATATCTAGGACATAATATTTCGATAGGGACTCGTTTATAGCTCATATTTACAAAAATGAGGGATAAAATTCCATGAAAGTTTCCACTTTTTAATTTTAAATTTCAAAGGTATTTGTAATGTCCATAATTTTTTGTAAAATTTTGTAAGGTCATTTGTAACACCCCGAACCCGGCCCGGATGTTATGGCTAGATCTAGTGTGTCACATGGAAGTTACGTTTGAAATCGGACTATTCGATAAAAAGAGTTCCTTCCATTTTAAAAACCCTGTTAAAATTATGGACGTAGAACAGAATCCGGTTAAAACTATTTTTATCAGTTTGAAAATGTATTTGAAGAAGTGGTTGCCAAATTTTTTGTATTCAATTATTTGAAGTTATGGAAGCTCTTACTATTTGAAAACATTATGTGTGAATTTCTTGAAACAATTTGTTATTGAAACCTCGATTAACTACTCTAACAGTTTGAAATGATAAAACAACTCAAATATCGAAAGTTAAAGCAAAAACCCCATAATGGCCTTATTATTACACAAATAATACCAAAACTAAAATTTAATAAAACAAATCCAAAAGCAGAAGACGTGTGGCCACCCTGAGTCCCTCGCAGCTCCAAATCGTCTATGGCTGGGGGTTACCTGCACATTTAAAATAAAGGTGAGTTTGCGAAAACTTAGTGTGTAACTTCCCCAACCGATAACAGAATTTAGTCATGCAGAATAGACTGGGCCGAAGCCCTATACAAAAATAGATTAGTCCGGGCCTTAGCCTATTACAGAATCAGAACAGTGTATGCATGAAAGCCCAACCCAGTCTAACTATCACACCACCTGTACCAACCAATCACACCATGTGGGGAATAACTCAACCCACCCAGCCCGCACACTAATACGCAGCCAAGCTGCTAATAATAGATATTGTGGCAGTGCCACCAGAATCAAACATGTGGTGGAGCCACTAAACAGAATTACGTGGCAGAGCTACTATTACAAAGCTACCTCCAACATCATACCCAACCCCATGCAAATTAACATATTACAATTAAACACATCATGCATGTAAGTTATTAGACATCATTACAGTTATATATATATATATATATATATATCAGGAAACCTATCCGTAGGGGTATAAGGTTCATTTTAACAGTCAGGGGTAAAATGGTAATTTTAACCCCTTAAGGGTATTTTGGTCATTTTACTAAGTTTCCGAGTCACGTTGCCTAATACGACCTCCTAAAAGGTCTAACATCCCTTCAAGCCACTCAGATAGTATATAAGTTCAAAACGGTGTATATGGGCCCAAAACCTCCTATTGGGCCTAGGTGGGCCCACACGCTCGTGTGGCCCATTTAGTCTCGTTTAACGTACGGCATTTTCAAGCCTTACCATTCGATTTACTAACGATCACTTACCGAGTAATTTACTCATATGGGCCCGTAAACCCATTAGGCCATTTCGACCCATCGAGGCCTATAATGGCCCAAGTGCACGAAATCGCGCTTGATAGCCTCCCCAGTCTATTGCCCATGATTCGTGGGCTCGATTCGGCCCATAAGTGTTCGCACGCCCATAAGGCCTCGAATGTTGACGTTTCGACATTTCAGCTTTTCGACTTTTGCCTATCTACACTACAGTAGGGTGTAGTTACACACCTGATTGCGAATTAAGTCGTTGACGCGCGCCCAACCACTACTTTGCTTGACTACTATCTCACGTGATTAACTTGTATCCCCCAATAATTGATTGAACGTCGATAGATTTAGGCACCTACGAACAATGATGAATCCAACCAAAGGAGAAGTGTTAAAGGAGTATTAACCCCAAACCGAAACTTTAAATCTCATCAGAAGGGAAGCCCTAATAATAAAGTCCAAAAGCCGAAACAAAAACAAGGAGTACTTACACAAAATTCTGTTTGACTGAATCGATAGAATTTAGGAGCAGTCGATCACTAGCCAAAGTTTAGTACTTTTGCAGGCATGAATCTAAACTACTGAAAAGGGAGGCATACTCAGTTCGAAACCACGATAACAAGAAAAGATCAAAAGAACACAAAAAGAATCAATTACACTTACCGTTTCAATGGAAGAACAGAAGAGTCGCGACCCCTAAACCAATTGATTGCTGATGAGCACAATGGTTAAGTGTGATACCCAATAGAGAAAGAAGGTTCGGCCAAACAAAAGAGAAAAGAAAAATGGTCAACAGGCACTCAAAAGTGAAACAGGGGTCCGGCTATGGAGGATCAGTCGAAAGAATAATAGAGGGGAAGAAGATTAGTAGGATTCGGCCAATGAAGAGTATTTGATCACAGAAGGAGAACAAGGTTCGGCTAGAAGGAAAAGATAAAAGTAGAGAGACAAAGAAAATGGTTAATCAAATGTAGCAATAATCGGCAAGAGAAAAAGTAAAGGCAGGAAACAAAAGAAATCCAATGAGGAGAAGAGGGAAATAGCTTTCAGCCAAAGGAGAAATCAAAGTTGAAAGAAGAGAGAAGCAGAGTTCGGCACTTACTAACTAAATTTCAGCAACGAAGAACCCGGTTGAGAAATAGATTAATTTGAAAGAAAATAAGAGGTTTAGAGAAAGAATTAACCCGAAAGAAACACGAAAATGCCAAAAGGTACAATACCCGAAATACAACAAGGGAAATTTGGCACCTAAACTTTTACCAAAAATACTGAATATGCAAGCATCCAAGCCTCTTAGCAGAAGTTGCAACTCAAGTTACCCCAATCGGCCACTCTCTCTTTCCAAATTCAGATTTCTCCGATTTGCTCCTTAATCTCCTCCCCCTTTTGCTCTTTGATTCACTTAACTTTCTCATTTCAAATTCGAATAACCATCTTGACAATTTCAAACCTTACCTTTTACCAAGTCCACAACAACTTTTTAGAGTTTGAACTCTACTCCACCACTTGCCGCCTACTTGTAGCAAAATAACTGCACTTTTGCTTGCAAGGGGATTTGAACACATTCCTCCTTTCCATACTTGTGGTGTCACTTGCCACTCTACCAGTGGCTCCTTTGTGTTATGAAACAACAACAATTCATTATAAAACCCTACATGCTAACGTCTAGATTCACTTAAGGCAAAAATTAAAAATTTTGCTAAGACTCTATCTCGACCCCAAGCTTTTTAAAAACCCCCAAACACACCTAAAACACTTAGCCAACATGCCAAACATGCACTTATGCCAAATCATGCAAAAATTACAACCCCTATATTTTTGGGGCGTTACAACTTCACCTCCTTAAAGAAATTTTGGCCTCGAAATTTACCTAGCCAGAACAAGTGAGGGTATTGTTGTCGCATCGCCTCTTTAGGCTCCCAGGTAGCTTCATCTGTACCATGATTGCACCTGAGCACTTTGACCAGTAGAACATATTTCTTCCTTAATACTTTAATGGCACGATCTAGAATTTGCATTGGTTCTTCCTCGAAAGTCAAATCAAGTTTAACTTCAATCTCCTCAACTAGCACTATATGTGAAGGATCAGAAAGGTACCGCCTTAGCGTGGAGACATGAAAGACATCGTGAATCTGGTCTAATTTAGGAGGCAATTCGAGCAAATATGCTACCAGACCCACTCTTTTCAGAACTCTATAGGGCCCAATGAATCAAGGGCTTAGTTTGCCCTTCCTTCCAAACCCTAAGATCTTCTTCCAAGGTGAGACCTTCAGAAATACCAAATCTCCCACAAAATACTCAATCTCGTTACGCTTCAAGTTAGTGTATGACTTCTGCCTATCAGGTGCTTCTTTTAACCGACCCCTAATCAGCTTAACTTTATTTTCAGTATTTGCAACTAACTCTGGCCCCAAAACTTGATTCTCCCCCAGTTCAATCTAACACGTAGGCATACGACACCTACGACCATACAACACCTCATATGGTGCTATCTGAATACTTGCCTGATAACTATTGTTATATGCAAATTCTGCCAGCGGCAAGTAATCTTCCCAGCTACCTCGAAAATTAATAATACAACTTCTCAGCATATCTTCCAGTACTTGGATCACTCTTTCCGACTGCCTATCCGTCTGAGGGTGAAAGGCAGTGCTGAAATCTAACCTTGTACCCAATGCTTCGTGCAACTTCTTCCAGAACCGGGATGTGAATCTATGATCTCTATCAGATATGATTGATATCGTCACCCCATGAAGTTACACTATTTCGACCACATATAACTTAGCTAACTTTTGAAGTGAATAATCCATATGGACCGGTATAAAATGGGCAGATTTCATTAGTCTGTCCACAATAACCCAAACTAAGTCCTTCTTAAAAGGCGTCAAGGGTAGCCTACTCACGAAATCCATGGTTACCCTCTTCTACTTCCAAAGTGGATCTTGACTGGCTGTAGAAGTCCGGAAGGCAGTTGATGCTCAGCTTTAACTTGTTGGCATGCCAAACACTTACCCACAAATTCAGTCACCTCGCGCTTAAGTCCAGGCCACCAGTACAATTCATGCAAATCTTGATATAACTTATTTCCACCAGGATGCATGGCATAAGGGCTGCCATGCGCCTATCGCAGTATTGACTACCTTAGATTAGAGTCCTTTGGAACATAGACTTTTCCACGGAAACATAAAACTCCCTCGCCATTCAGCCCAAAGTCAGAAGTCTCACCATTCTCCACTTGTCGAAATCGTGAAACTAATTACTCATCCAATAACTGTTTTTCCTTAATTCGCTTAGTCCAAGTAGGTCTTACTTGTAACTCAGCCAATAAATTGCCATCATCAAAGAGGCTGAGACGGGCAAACATTGCTATCAGATCAAATACAGCCCTACGGCTCAAAGCGTCAACTATCACGTTAGCTTTCCCGGGGTAGTATTTAATTGAACAATCATAATCCTTAAGCAACTCTATCCATCTTCGTTGCCTAAGGTTCAGCTCCTTTTGAGTAATGAGGTATTTGAGGCTTTTATGGTCCGTGTAAATAGTACACTTCTCCCCGTATAAGTAGTGCCTCCAGATCTTTAACGCAAATACCACCGCCACTAACTCCAAGTCATGAGTAGGTTAATTCTCCTCGTGAGGCTTAAGTTGACGTGATGCGTAAGTAACCACTTTACCCTCTTGCATTAGTACACAACCAGTCCAATGTGCGGCGCATCACTATACACAGTAAAACCCTTCCTAAATTTCGGCTGTATTAAAATAGGGGCTTTAGGCAAAACTTTTTTCAGTTTCTCAAAACTCTCTTGCTGCTTGCCAGTCTAGATAAATAGTATCCCTTTACACAGTAATTTAGTTAATGGTGCAGCAATTATAGAAAATCCCTCAACGAAACGTCTGTAGTACCCAGCCAGACCCAAAAAACTTTGAATTTCTGCCATAGTCCTTGGTGGTTTCCAGTCTAATACCGCTTTGATTTTTTGAGGATCCACCCTAATCCCCTCAACAGAAACAACGTGTCCCAAAAATGTCACTTCCTGAACTAGAACTCACACTTGTTGAATATCACATAAAGCTGCTTCTCCTTCAAATTTTGCAGAACAGTTCAGAGATGCTCATCGTGGTCCTCCTTAGTTTTCGCATGCACCAGAATATCATCTATAAAGACAACTATAAACCGATCCAGATAGGGTTAGAATACTCGGGTCATTAAATCCATGAAAGCTGCTGGTGCATTTGTAAGCCCAAACGACATTACTAGGAACTCGTAGTGCTCATACCAAGTCCTAAATACAGTCTTGTACACATCAGCCTCTTTAACTCTTAGTTGATGGTACCCAGAATGAAGGTCGATCTTGGAAAATACCGAAGCTCTTCTAAGCCGATCAAAAAGGTCGTCAACCCTCGACAATGGGTACTTGTTCTTAATAGTCAGTTTGTTCAACTAACGGTAGTTAATACACATGCACATTGTCCCATCTTTCTTCTTGATCAATAATACCGGTGCTCCCCATGGAGATACACTCAGTCGAATAAATCCCCGGTCCAGTACTTCTTGGATTTGTGCCTTTAACTCCACAAGCTCTTTCAGTGCCATCCTATAAGGGGCGATTGACACCGGAGCTGTTCCAGGCAACAACTTAAATTCTGAGCTCGACCTCACGGTTTAGAGGCAACCCAGGAAGCTCATTAGGAAATACATCCAGAAATTCTCTGACAGTTCTAACATCACCCACAGAAAGACCTTCAAAATCAGAATTGCTCACATACGCTAGATGTAACACCCCAAACCCGGCCTGGACGTTATGACCAAATCTGGCGTGTCACATGGACTTACGACTAAGTATGTGTTCTTCGTTTAATGTGACTATAGTGATTTGTGTAAAAACAGTGGGTTAGTGAAAGGTCGGTTTAATAAGTCTTTAAGTTATCCATATGTTACGCTTGTTGAGTTTTAAAAACGTTCGTTAAATTTGGAAACCCGTGCAGCCTATATCTAGCAGTTTTGATATAGTATAAATAAAATCAATAAATAAAAACCATAACGGAAAAAGAAATTAAAAGAGCGGCCTTATTACAACTTAAAACCCGAAATTTTAAAAATTAAATAATTAAAATAGACTAACTAAAATAGAAACCAACTTTGCAGATGATGTGGCCACCCCGAATCTCTCACATCTCCAAGCCCACTATGGTTGGGGATTACCTGCAGGGATGAAAATAAAGGGTGAGTTTGGTGAACTCAGTGTGTAACATAACCCAACCATAGCTCAAAACAGATCAAGCCTCAGAGTCAGATTTATTTGGGCCTTGGCCCAGTACAGAAATCAGAATGAAGCCTGTAGGCCCATAACAGATACAGAATAGATATATCATACATACAGAAAGCTCAACCCAAGTCCATCCATAACACCCTCGTACCAGCCTTGCACCATGCAGAGAGACTACTCGACCCACCCATCTGCTACACACCACAGTATTTGCAGCGATGCTGCTAGATATTGTGACGAAGTCACCAGATACAGATATTGTGGCGAGGCCACTAGAACAGATATATATGTATATATATGTGGCGAGGCCACCAGAACAGATATATGTGGCGAGGCCACCAGAACGCTTCCTCCGTCCATATAACCCATAACCCATGCAACAGATGTACATATCATAACATACATCATGCAGAATCAGAATATCATGCATCTCAGATAAACTTAACCCTAGGGGTATAACGGTCATTTTGTACATAAGGGTATAATGGTAGTTTCACATACTTAGGGGTATTTCAGTAATTTTAATCATTCTCAGAGATTTTATACTTATTATACACACTATTATTCCATTTTTCATTACGGTAGTATATCTTAACTTAGTTAACAGGTTTGGCCTCCTAAGCCCAAAACCCCTAATGGGCCCTACAGCATCTGTTAGTAACTTAAACCCAATTAATCCAAGTTTTACGATCAGATTATTGATTTTAATCGTATTGTTTTATACAATCTAACAAAACGTCTTTAATGGCTATCTTGATCCATATGGGCTCGAAAGCCCATTGGGCCCATATTTGGCCCATCGAGGCCCAACTTACCAAAACACACGGAATTGCGCTCTCTGTAATTCTGCCATCTACTGTTTCAGATCCAACCATCATAGAGTAATTGCATACTCATAGATCCTCACCGTACCGACCGTTCAGTCACTTTCGTCACTTTTCGGCTTTTACCGATTTAGTCTATAGAAGGGTATGATACACACCTGTTAACTAACGAAGTGTTGACAAAGATCCTCACATGAAAAGCCTATAATTGATCACTAATGCGTTAGCCTAATAATCGACAACACTTAAAGCCTCAACCCCCTTACCACAATCGGCCAACATGGTCTAAGTCCCTAAAAATCTTACCTTTCTGCCGAATATGGACTAGATCTAAATGTCCAACTGCGTTAGTCTTCAAAGCCCCTTGCTGTACGTTCCTTTGTCCATACTAGTGCATACAAAACCAAAAGAAAGAGAAACCAACAAATCCTCAGTCCAATTGTTAATCACCCCTGAAGTGTTTCGGCTAATACCTTAACCATATACAACTAACGAAAATTGTTGAGTACTTACCAATATGTTAATCGGCCCAAGAAGAATCCTTAAATGCCCCTTAATCTCATTCTACGCTAGATCCAATCGTGAAGCTAAGATTAATCCCCAATTCGAATAACTAGAGATTCGATCGACAAACTATAGCAGGGTTTAATAGCGAAAAAATAAGAAAAGAAAGGAGAGAGTGATGATAGTGAGATGGTTCGGCTATGGGGTTGTAGAAGATGCTAACAAATGAAGAGAAAGAAGAGAATGTAAGACTAGGAAGAAATCACTAAAGTACAATGGAGGTTTTGGTCAACAAAAGCAATCGATTTCAAATACTTTCAGTCAAAAGGTGAATCGGCAATGGAAGTAAGATGAAGAAGACGAGATACGGTTGATAGAAGAAGAAGAAGAATTTAGCTAGAAAAGGAAACGATGGTATGGAATCGGTTTGTGGTGTGAAATGAGAAGAAAAGAAGAATGAGAAAGAGGAAAGAAAAGAAAGTGGTTTCGGTCAAATGAGGATTCGGCAATAGAGGTGTAGTAGGGTTCAGCTACTAGGACAGAAAAGAAGAAGAGAAGGAGAAAAAGAAGACCTAATGTACTAAGTAAAATCAGCAAAAGAAAGGTCAAAAAGATCCCTAAAGAAATCGGCACAACTAGCACCCTAATTGCCGAAATACTCCCATATGCAAAATGCCGAAATTGCATTACCAAGAGTCCCCTGGCCGGCCACTTTCCTTCAAAATTCAAATGCCCTAAACTTCCTCCTTGATTTGCTCACATGACCATTTCAAACTCTTCCAACCAGAGTTTTACCCAAAGTCTACCACTTACCACTCCTGTGCATAAAAATAAAACACCATCCTTTGATAACCTTGTGACTTGAACCTTGTCTCCCCCCTAACTCCACACGCCACTTTAATAGCTCCCTAGAGGCGTCACTTAACAACTCTGCCAAGAGCCCTTTTTGTGATCCAATTCGCTAACTTTAATCTTAAAAGCCCACTTCTTCAGGACCTCTTTCTCTTAAACACTAAAATTTCTTAAATCCGTCGGGTTTCAACCTAAGCTTGGGCCTTCTAGGGGCCCACTATCGTACCAAAATATAATTTATTTAGTCAAAACATAGAAATTTAAGAATTTCCCTAAAATCACAGAAATCCCGAAAAAGTCCCGAAAATCAGGGCGTTACAACTCTACCCTCCTTAAAGAAATTTCGTCCACGAAATTTACTTGGTCCAAACAATTGAGGGTATTGCTGACGCATCGCCTCCTCTGGCTCCCAAGTAGCTTCCTTTCTGCCATGATTACGCCACAGTACTTTCACTAATGGAACTGACTTCCTTCTTAGAACCTTCACATCTCGCTCCAGAATCTGCATGGGTTCCTCCTCGAAAGTCAAATCAGGCTGTACCTCAACCTCTGCAACTGGCACGACATGAGTAAGGTCAGAATGATATCGCCTTAACATTGATACGTGAAAAACAACATGAATCCTATCCAACTCAGGAGGTAACTCCAACTGGTAAGCCACTGGACCTACTCGCTTACAAACCCGGTAAGGCCCAATGAACCTCGGACTCAACTTACCTTTCTTTCCAAATCTTAGTATCTTCTTCCAAGGTGAAATTTTCAAAAAGACCATGTCACCCACTGAGTACTCAATCTCCTTATGCTTTAAGTCTGTATAAGACTTCTGCCGATCAGATACTTCCTTTAACCGATCCCTAATCACGTTGACCTTTTTCTCAGTCTCTGCTACCAACTCGGGTCCAAGAACTTGTCGATCACCTGATTCGGTCCAACAATTAGGTGTACGACACTTATATCCATACAACGCTTCGTAAGGTGCCATACGAATACTAGCTTGATAACTGTTATTGTAAGTGAATTCTGCCAACGGTAGATAATCCTCCCAACTGCCTTGGAAGTCGATTACGTATCCCCTTAACATGTCTTCCAGAATATGAATAACCCTTTCCGACTGACCATCAGTCTGAGGATGAAAAGCTGTGCTAAAGTTCAACCGCGGTCCCAACGCCTTATGCAAATTTGGCCAAAACCGAGATGTGAATCTAGGATCTCGATCAGAAATAATCAACACTGGCACTCTATGCAGACGTACAATTTCCGCTACATACAATTTGGCTAACTTTTGAAGTGAATAATCAGTGCGAACAGGTATGAAATGAGCAGATTTGATTAACCTATCCACAATTACCCAAATTGAGTCATTCTTCGTCAGTGTCAAGGGTAATCCACTCACAAAATCCATGGTTACCCTTTCCCACTTCCAATGTGGTACTTTCACTGGTTGCAAAAGTCCGGAAGGTAACTGATGTTCAGCTTTCACTTGCTGGCAAGTCAGATATTTCCTCACAAATTCCGTTACCTCTCACTTCAGTCCAGGCCACCAATACAATTCTTTTAAATCGCGATACATCTTATTCCCCCCAGGATGCATAGCACACAGTCCTCCATGAGCTTCTTTCATAATTGCTCACCTCAAGTTGGAGTCCCTCGAAATGCAAACTCTACCTCAGAAACACAGAGCTCCCTCACCGTTCAGTCCAAACTCAGAAGTATCCCCATTCTTAACCTGCTGAAATCGAGAAACTAACAACTCATCCTTTAGCTGCTTTTCCTTAATCTCATCAACCCAGGTTGACCTTACTTACAGTTTTACTAGCAGACTACCGTCATCATACAGACTTAAACGAGTAAACATTCCTCTTAGATCAGATTTGGTTCTACGACTTAGGGTATCAACCAAACATTCCTCTTAGATCAGATTTGGTTCTACGACTTAGGGCATCAACCACCACATTAGCTTTGCTTGAGTGATACTCAATCGCACAGTCATAATCCTTAAGCAACTCTATCTATCTCTATTGCCTAAGGTTCAGCTCGTTCTGAGTCAACAAGTATTTAAGACTCTTATGATCTGTGTATATAACACATCTCTCTCCATACAGATAATGTCTCTAAATCTTGAGTGCAAAGATTACTACTGCCAACTCCAGATCGTGAGTAGGATAGTTTACTTCATGAGGTTTAAGCTGTCGTGATGCATAAGTAACCACTTTACCCTCTTGCATCAACACACAGCCTAACCCTACATGTGATGCGTCACTGTACACGATGAAATCCTTCCCAGACTCTGGCTGAATCAATATAGGTGCCTCGGTCAAAACTTTCTTTAACTTCTCAAAATCTTCTTACTACTTCTCAGTCTAAACAAACGGTACTTCTTTCCTTACAAGTTTTGTCAGATGTGCTGCCAATACAGAAAATCCTTCCACAAACCTTCTATAGTACCCAGCCAAACCCAGAAAACTCCGAATTTCTGATACTGACCTCGATGGTTTCCATTCCAGAATCACTTCAATCTTTTGAAGGTCCACCTTAATCCCTTCAGTAGAGACAACATGACCTAAGAAGGTTACTTCCTTCAATTAGAACTCACACTTACTGAATTTTGCATAAAGTTCCTTCTCCCTTAGCACTTGCAGCACAATACGAAGGTGTTCATTATGCTTCTCCTCAGATTCAGAATATACTAGAATATCATCGATAAAGACGTCCACGAATCGATCCAAGTATGGTTGGAAAACTCGATTCATTAGATCCATAAACGCTGCAGGTGCGTTCGTTAGCCAAATGGCATAACCAAGAACTCATAGTTACCATACCGAGTTCTGAATGCCGTCTTATGAATATCCACCTCCTTAACCCTTAACTGATAGTATCCAGATTGAAGGTCAATCTTGGAAAATACTGAAGCTCCCCTAAGCTGGTCGAATAAATCATCGATTCTTGGCAGTGGGTACTTATTCTTAATTGTCAGCTTGTTCAACTGCCGATAATCGATGCACATCCGCATTGATCCATCCTTCTTCTTCACGAACAACACTGGTGCTCCCCACGGAGACACGCTCGGCCTAATAAAGCCTCTATCCAAAAATTCCTGAATCTGAGCTTTCAGTTCCACCAACTCCTTCGGTGCCATTCTGTAAGGTGTGATAGACACCGGTGCTATTCCGGGTAATAAGTTGATTCCAAACTCGACCTCTCGGTTCAGAGGCAAACCCAGAAGCTCCTCTGAAAAACATCTTAAAAATCCTTAACGGTTCTAACCTTATCCACTATCAGATCCTCAGTTTTCGATTGACTTACAAATGCCAAATAAGCTTCACAACCCTTGCGAATCCACTTCTCAGCCCTCAATGTCGACATCACATTAGACAGATAATCCCTACGCTCACCTATCACCAGAACCTCCTCATCCTCTGTGGTCTTTAACCTCATTCGCTTGGCAGTACAATCCAGAGTAGCCCTATGCTTAATAAGCCAATCCATCCCCAAGATGAGATCGAATTCTCCGAAAGGCAGTTCCATCAGATCTCTAGAGAAAACTTTTCCTTGAGCTTCTAAAGGCACGTCTCTATACAGTTTGTTTACCCTAACCGAGTGACCCAAAGGACTTAGTACAGATACCCCACTCACGGTCTCCTTAGAGCGCACACCCAGCGACCCAGATATAACACATGCAACATATGAATGAGTAGATCCAACATCTATCAACGCAGTGTATGGCATACTAGAAATCAGAAACGTACCCGTTATGACGTCAGGTGCATCACCCTCCTCTCGGCGACGAGCTGCATACACCAACGCTGGCTGACGAGCCTCAGCAAATCCAACACCCCTGCCAAGTGCCCTTCGTCCTCGACCACTACCATTACTACCTCTACCTTTCCCTCGTCCTCCTAGAAACTGTGGTCCACCCCTCACTGGTTAAGCAACCATCTGACCTACAGCCTGAACCTGATCTGGTTCTTGGGGACAATTCTTAACCCTATGTTCCATTGATTCGCAAATAAAACAAGCACCAGAACGTTTTTGGCACTCACCCACATGTACCTTACCACAATTCCTACAACCTTGTGGTCTAACAATATTCATCGGTACTGCTCGAACTGGCTCCACCACCCTTGCTCTCTTAACATTCCTGTTGGCACCACCTGCTGGTCCGGAATCTCTCTGAAAATGGTTTCGATCTTTTTCCTGATTCTGTCTTTCAGTACGCTTCACCTCCTCAGCTATCTTAGCTTTCTCCACCAAAGTAGCGAAGTCGCACTCCCTCTGCGGAGCAATCAGCACCCTCAGCTCATCTCTCAGACCATCCTCGAAAAGTACGCAATGCTCGTACTCTCTAGCGACTATCCCCGAAGCATATCGACTCAGCCTCAGAAACTCAGACTCGTACTCAGCAACTGTCTTACTCTCTTGAACCAGATTCAAAAATTCTTTCCTGCGAGCATCCACATAACTAGCCCCAACATACTTTCCTTTGAAGGCTGTCTTAAACAGCTCCTAAGTTACTCTGTTAGCAGGAGTTCCATCTCTCACCGTGAGCCACCACTGATAAGCCTCATCTCTAAGTAACGATATGGCTCCCTTCAGCTTCTACTCCATAGAGCAGTCTAGATCATCCATAATCCGCTCTGTAGCCTCCAACCAGTACTCAGCCACATTCGAAGCTAGACGAGATACGCCCCTAAAAATCTCTGCTCCATTAGCCCTGAGTTGCTCAGAGATAGGCCCTCGAATTCCATTTCCCGTACTTGTCCCAACAACCCTTTCCAAAACTCGAAGCATTGCTTGAGATAGGGCGTCATCCCCGGCACCTCGATCGTGAGACTCTACTTCTATTGCCAGTGGTACCGGTGCATCAGCTGTTGGCATATGTCCTAAAGACGAGGACCCAGCCTGCACACTACCTCAGCCACGTCCACGGCCTCTTCCACGAGCTGCTTGTGTACTCATTTCGTATTATCTGTTTAGGAATTTTATGCATCAGTTAAATATTCTAGTGTTTATTATAGATGTCTTATGAACAGACAGTAATTCAAAGTTTGTTTTCTTTCGCGGTAGCCTAGCTACAGTCTCAGTCTACTTATCAAAATTTCTACAGTTTCAGTACTACTCTAATCTAGAGTATCATAATAGGGTTTTAGTATAGACATGTAACAGAATTTCATAAAGAATCAGGAAAATTCAGAAAACTTACAGACTTGGGCCGGAGATTTGGTATGCCACCTTCTTAAAAACCATTTTAGAAAACTGAGTTCAATCCTTAGAAATCATTTATTTGTAGGAAGAGAATATTGAAAACGACCTCGAAAACAATTTCGAAAACAACTTATTAAAAACGATTTTCTAAAAACCTTTATTCAATGTTACTTTAAAAACTCTCGTTTTAGACCCGTTCTACAGCCGAGTTGTTGCAACCTGGCTCTGATACCACTAAATGTAACACCCCAAATCTGCCTAGACGTTATGACCAAATCTGGTGTGTCACATGGACTTACGATTAAGTATGTGTTCTTCGTTTAATGTGTCTAAAGTGATTTGTGTAAAAACAGTGGGTTAGTGAAAGGTCGATTTAATAAGTCTTTAAGTTATCCATTTGTTACGCTTGTTGAGTTTTGAAAACATTCGTTAAATTTGGAAACCCGTGCAGCCTATATCTAGCAGTTTTGATATAGTATAAATAAAATCAGTAAATAAAAACCATAACGAAAAAAGAAATTAAAAGAGCGGCCTTATTACAACTTAAAACCCGAAATTTTAAAAATTAAATAATGAAAATAGACTAACTAAAATAGAAACCAACTTTGCAGATGATGTGGCCACTCCGAATCTCTCGCAGCTCCAAGCCCACTATGGTTGGGGATTACCTGCAGGTATGAAAATAAAGGGTGAGTTTGGTGAACTCAGTGTGTAACATAACCCAACCATAGCCCAAAACATATCAAGCCTCAGAGTCAGATTTATTTGGGCCTTGGCCTAGTACAGAAATCAGAATGAAGCCCGTAGGCCCATAACAAATACAGAACAGATATATCATATATGCAGAAAGCCCAACCCAGGTCCATCCAAAACACCCCGTACCAGCCTTGCACTATGCGGGGAGACTAATTGACCCACCCATCCGCTGCACACCACAGTATTTGCAGCAAGGCTGTCAGATATTGTGACGAAGTCACCAGATACAGATATTGTGGCGAGGCCACCAGAACAGATATATATGTGTATATATGTGGCAAGGCCACCAGAACGTTTCCTCTATCCATATAACCCATAACCCATGCAATAGATATACATGTCATAACATACATCATGCGGAATCAGAATATCATGCATCTCAGATAAACTTAACCCTAGGGGTATAACGGTCATTTTGTACATAAAGGTATAATGGTAGTTTCACATACTTAGGGGTATTTCAGTAATATTAATCATTCTCAGAGATTTTATACTTATTATACACACTATTATTCCATTTGTCGTTACGGTAGTATATCTTAACTTAGTTAATAGGTTTGGCCTCCTAAGTCTAAAACCCTTAATGGGCCTTACAGCATCTATTAATAACTTAAACCCAATTAATCCAAGTTTTACGATCAGATTACTGATTTTAACCATATTGTTTTATACAATCTAATAGAACATCTTTAATGGCTATCTTGATCCACATGGGCTCAGAAGCCTATTGGGTCCATATTTGGCCCATCGAGGCCCAACTTACCAAAACGCACGGAATTGCACTCTCTGTAATTCTACCATCTACTGTTTCAGATCCAACCATCACAGAGTAATTGCATACTCACAGATCCTCACTGTATCGACCGTTCAGTCACTTTCGTTTACTTTTCGGCTTTTACCGATTTAGTCTATAGAGAGGTATGATACACACCTGTTAACTAACGAAGTGTTGACAAGATCCTCGCATGAAAAGCCTACAATTGATCACTAATACGTTAGCCTAATAATCGGCAACAGTTAAAGCCTCAACCCCCTTACCACAATCGGCCAACATGGCCTAAGTCCCTAAAAATCTTACCTTTCAGCCGAATATGGACTAGATCTAGATGTCCAACTGCGTTAGTCTTCAAAGCCCCTTGCTATATGTCCCTTTGTCCACATGAGTGCATACAAAACCAAAATAAAGAGAAACCAACAAACCCTCAGTCTAATTGTTAATCACCCTTGAAGGGTTTTGGCTAATACCTTAACCATATGCAACTAACGAAAATTGTTGAGTACTTACCAATATGTTAATTGACTCAAGAAGAATCCTTAAATGCCCTCTTAATCCCGTTCTATGCTAGATCCAATTGTGAAACTGAGATTAATCCCCAATCCGAATAACTAGAGATTCAGTCGACAAACTATAAAAGGGTTTGATAGCGAGAAAATAAGAAAAGAAAGGAGAGAGTGATGATGGTGAGATGGTGCGGCTATGGGGTTGTAGAAGATACTAACAAATGAAGAGAAAGAAGAGAATATGAGACTAGGAAGAAATTGGCAAAGTGCAATGGAGGTTTCAGTCAACAAAAGCAATCGATTTCAAAGGCTTTCGATCAAAAGGTGAATCGGCAATGGAAGTAAGATGAAGAAGACGGGATACGGTTGATAGAAGAAGAAGATGAATTTGGCTAGAAAAGGAAATGATGGTATGGAATCAGTTTGTGGTGTGAAAGGAGAAGAAAAGAAGAATGAGAAAGAGGAAAAAAAAGAAAGTTGTTTCGGTCAAATGAGGATTTGGCAATAGAGGTGTAGTAGGGTTCGGCTACTAGGACAGAAAAGAAGAAGAGAAGGAGAAAAGGAAGACCTAATGTACTAAGCAAAATCAGCAAAAGAAAGGTCAAAAAGATCCCTAAAGAAATCGGCACAACTAGCACCCTAATTGCCGAAATACTCCCCTATGCAAAATGCCGAAATTGCATTACTAAGAGTCCCCTGGCCAGCCACTTTCCTTCAAAATTCAAATGCCCTCAACTTCCTCCTTGATTTACTCACATTCCAACCAGAGTTTTACCCAAAGTCTACCACTTACCACTCCTGTGCATAAAAATCAAGCACCATCCTTTGATAACCTTGTGACTTGAACCTTGTCTCCCCCCTAACTCCACACGCCACTTTAATAGCTCCCTAGAGGCGTCACTTAACCACTCTGCCAATGGCCCTTTTTGTGATCCAATTCGCTAACTTTAATCTTAAAAGCCCACTTCTTCAGGACCTCTTTCTCTTAAACACTAAAATTTCTTAAATCCGTCAGGTTTCAACCTAAGCTTGGGCCTTCTAGGGGCCCACTATCGTACCAAAATATAATTTATTCAGTCAAAACATAGAAATTTAAGAATTTACCTAAAATCCCAGAAATTTCAAAAAAGTCCCGAAAATCAGGGCGTTACACTAGAAATGCCTCGCAACCCTTGTGAACCAACTTCTCGTCCCTTAACGCTAAGATAACGTTAGACAAATAATCTCTTCGCCCCTATCACAGCTACCTCCTCATCTTCCGAAGTCTTTAAAACTATTCACTTAGCAGCACAATCCAAGTTCGCACGGTGCTTAACAAGCTAGTCCATACCTAAGATAAGATCGAATTCCCCAAATGGTAACTCCATCAGAACTGCTAAAAAGATTTTACCTTGCACTTCTAAAGGCACGTCTCTAAATAATTTGTCTACCTTAACGAACTATCCCAGTAGGCTTAACACAGACATTTCACTAGCAGTATTCTCAAACTAGATACCCAACATCTCAGACACATTACATGTAACATATGAGTGTGTAGACCCAACTTCAATCAAAGCAGTGTATGGCATGCTATGAATAAAAAACATAATAATAATGATGTTAGGGGCATCACCATCCTCTCGGTGATGAGCAGCGTAGGCCAAAGCTGGCTGTCATGCCTTAGCATTACCAGCGCCTCTGCCTGGTGCTACACGGCCGCGTCCATTAAGATTTCTGCCCCTGGCCAGTCTACAGCCTCTTAGCGGCTACTAACCATCTCTTAATAGCTGAGTAACCGTCTACTCTACAGCTTGCAACTGCACCAGCCTCTGAGGGCAATCCCTGACTCGAGGATCCTTAAACCTACATCGGAAGCATGCACCAGTACGCTTCTAACATTCACCCTAATGCGACCTCCCATAATTTGCACAAGTCTGAGGTCTAACCATAGTCACCGGAACTGCTTGAACCGGTCCCTCGAATCTTGCTTTCTTAATAGGCCTCCCAGAAGAATCTGAGGGCCCTGAATCCCTTCTGAATCTGCCCCGATCCTTCTCGCGATTCTGGCGCCCTAAACGCTTCACATCTTCAGCTATCTTTGCTTTTTCAACTAGGGCAGCAAAATCACTCTCCCTCTATGAAACTATCAGCACTTGCAACTCATCTCTGAGACTATCCTCGAATCACACACAACACTCGTACTCAGTGGCGACAATCCCACGGGTATATCGACTTAATCTGTAACACCTTAGTTTTCGAGATTTTTGAGATTTTACTTGAATTTAATTTTTGCTTGTCTGGATGTGCTAAATTCTGTTTTGAGTGTGTTAATGGGCCTTTAGAAAGCTTAGGCTTAAGTTAAAACCTGGTAGAATTTTAAATTTTTAGACCTAAGGGAGAAGGGGCCCTGACTAAGTAGGCTTTTATAAAAATGTTGCTAAATTAAGACACAAGTAAGCTTGTGTTAAAGTGGCAAGGTGGCGCCACTTAAGACACAAGGGGTGGCGTGTAGAGACTGTGCAAGAGCTAAGATTCGAGTCCATGGAGTAGTAAGGTGTTGATTTATTTTTTTAAATGCATGTGCAAGGCATGTGGTGGACTCTAAGTGAAACTCTGTTGGGAGGAGTTTGAAGTGCTCATGGGATTGAGTCAAGAAGGGATAAGGGGAAAAAATCTAGGATTTTTAAAAGGGAATAAGAGTTGGCCGATTGTGGGGGTCTTGGAGGAACATTTCGGCAAGTGGGTTTTGGAACTTGCACTTTCGGCAAGTGTAGCCTTAGTATGCCAAATGGCCCTCTTTGGTTCCTTTCGGGTTTTGTTTTGGGCAAGTTTTGTTCTAAAAGCCGAAATCTCGAAATTAGGTGGTCTCCTTTTGCCGATTTACCTAGAGCCGAATCCCTCATCTTTTCCTTCTTTAGCCGAATCAAGCATCTATTTCCTCTCTTCACGCTCTTCTTTTCTTATTCACCTTTGCTCCACCGATTAAAGTAACCCATTTTCTCAAAGCCTTCTTAGCTGATTTCTTCTAAAAGCCAGAACCCGAATCCGTAGTTGCCGATTTCTCCTTTGGCCAAACTTCTTCTTCTCATTGCTACTCTTTCAAGAGTTGAACCTCAAAACCTTTCATCCCTCTCTGTCGATCATCTTCTCTTCTTCTAGAAACTCTTCTACTCATTTTACCTTTTCTTTCAAAACCGTAGCTGACATACACTCTAAAGGGTTTCCAAGAGCTGAACCACTTAGATCAATCTTTTTCTCGCATTTTGATTAGATCTACAATAGATCTAAGCTAGGCTGATAGTTGGGGACTCTTCTTTGGCAAAATTAAGCGTTGGTAAGTACTTGAAACCCCTTTCTTTTGTAACTTGGTGATTCAATAAAAGCCAAAAACCCCTAACCCTTTAGGGTGGTTGTCGATTTTTGGCTAAGATTGATATTAGTCTTTTCTTTTGGTTTTTTTGTGATCTAGTGTGGAAAAGAGGCTATTTATCGGGGAGTACTTGAGACTAGAACCGTTAGAGCAATCTAGATCTAGATCTAGATCTAGTTGTAGATTTTGACAAAGGTAAGTGATTAAGGGCTTTAGATAGTGTCGGCCGAATATGGTAGGTTGTCAATTTCATTGATTTTGTTGGATTTTAGTTAACAGTATGGTTAAAACAATTGTAGGTTAATTCGGTGCGAATCTCGACGTAGTATGCAAACAGGTGTGTAATCGACACCCACTAATAGACTAGATCGGCAAAAGCCGAAAAGACAAAATGCTGAAATTTCGGCATTTCGAGGGCTTGCGAGTGTGTGAACGCTCGTGGGTTGGTTTGAATCGGTAAAATTGGTAATCGCAAACAGTAAGAATGATGTGTACGCATTTTTGTGCATGTTGGTGGATTGGGCCTCAATGGCCTGAATTTACACCCAATGGGCTTACGGGCCCATATGGGTGAAAATGAGCAGTAAGCATATTTTGGTAATTGGACTGTTAAATACACAAAAACGGATGTAAAATTTGGACTTAGTGGGCCGTAGTAGCTATTAGACACCGTTGGGCCATTAGGGGTTTTAGGGCCCGATGATTCTGTGTAGGGCTGGATTGGGCTTGGGTTTGCATCCATGCATAAAATACTGCTTTGTTACTGTAATGGGCCTAAGGCCCACACTGTATTCTGAATAGGGCTAAGGCCTAGTAATTACTGTTTTCTGGATAGGGCTAAGGCCCAGTTAACACTGTACCTGAATAGGACTTCGGCCCAGTTGAGCTTGTAATGATCTGGACTCTAGTTGAGTTAGCTTACGCACTGAATTTTCACAAACTCACCCTTTTTCCTTTTCATCCATGCAGGTGAACCCCAACCTTAGGGGACTTGGAGTTGGAGGGATTCGGAGTAGCCACGTGGACTGCTTTCTAGTTTTATTATTTTTCTTAAGTTACCTATTGTAGTATTCAGTAGTTTTTGGTTTTTAATCTGTAATAAGCCCGCTCGATAATCATTTTATTCGGTTTACTTATTTATTTATTACCTATTTAAAAGTGATAAATTAAGTCTGTGGGAATTTTAATTTCAAAATTAACCAACGTTTTCAAAACATTCCTCACGTGACAATTAGATAACATAATAATAATGACACTAACTAGATCTATTAAAAAGTGAACTTCAAACTGATAGTGGATAGGTTTTATGTAAATTAAATAACCTTCTTTTTCTCAAAACATAAAATGGTTTTACTAAGTCACCCTAAATTTATTAATAGAGGAACGAGGCATAATTCACTGTCCATGTGACACACTAGATCTGGCCATAACGTCTGGGCCGGGTTTGAGGTGTTACATTTAGTAGTATCAGAGTCAAGTTGCAACAACTCGGCTGTGGATCGGGTCTAAAAAGTTTACTTAAAATTTAAATTAAGGCCCAAAAAGGTATTTTGAAAATCAGTTTTGAGAAATTTCTTAAGAAAACCCTTTTCAAATTGATTTTCTTCAAGATATACGTATTTTGCTAAAAGTTTAAGATTTTACTTTGGAAACAAAGTTTATTCAAAGGATTTAGTATTACTAAAATTAGGTTTTCTGAAATATGATTTCTGAAGAGTGGCACCTCGAATCTCCGGCACCAAGTCTGTAAGTATCTTTACTGTACTATATTTTACTGAAATACTGTTATATTACTGTAGATAGTACTACGACCCTACTAAGATGCTGTAGTTAGGGCAACATTAAAACTATAGAGACTGAGGTAGTAGGACAAACTGAAAACCCTAGAAGACTGAGATTGTAGCTAGGCTACGATGTTACGAAAACAAAACTCTGAAATACTATCTGTACATAAGACATTTGTAATAAATACCAAAATATTGAACTAATTCATAAAATTTGTAATTAGATAATACGATATGAGTACGAGTGCAGCTCGTGAAAGAGGCTGTGGACATGGCCGAGGTAATGCGCAAGCTGGGTCTTTATCTTCAGGACATATGCCAACTGAGGAAGCACGAGCGCCACCGGTGACTAAGACTGGGTCGTATGATCCGGCTGCAAGGGACGGTGCTTTATCCCAAGTGATGTTACGGGTTCTGAAAAGGGTCGCTAGAGCGAGTACGGGGACCGTGAATCGGGGAGCTATTTCTGAGCGACTTCGTGCTAATGGAGCGGAGATTTACATGGGCGTATCTGGTGTAGCCCCAAATGTGGCCGAATACTGGTTGGAGGCCACGGAGCGAATCATAGACGATTTGGATTGCTCAGTGGAGCAGAAACTGAAGGGAGTAGTATCTCTATTGCGAGATGAGGCCTATTAGTGGTGGATCACTGTGAGGGATAGTACCCCAGCTGAGCGGGTAACTTGGGAGCTATTTAAGATGGCCTTCAAAGGGAAGTACGTTGGGGCGAGTTATATGGACGCCCGAAGGAAGAAAATTCTGAACCTGACCCAGGGTAATAAGTCTGTTGCGGATTACGAGGCTGAGTTCTTAAGGTTAAGCCAATACGCTAGTAGGATAGTCGCTACAGAATATGAATGTAGCGTACAGTTCGAGGATGGTCTCAGAGATGAACTAAGGGTGCTGATAGGTCCGCAGAGGGAGTGTGACTTTGTAGCTCTAATAGAAAAGGCTAAGATAGCTGAGGAGGTGAAAAGCATGGAGCGGTAGAATCGAAGGAAGGACTGAAATTATTTTAGGAGGGATTCTAGACCCTCGAGTGCTGCGGGTAGAAATGTTAAAAGGGCTAGAGTGGACGAACCAGTTCGGGTAGTTCCGGTGAATGTTGTTAGACCGTAAGCTTGCGGGGATTGTGGTAGAGTGCATCTGGGAGAGTGTTAGAAGCGTACCGGGGCATGTTTCTGGTGTGGGTCCAAGGAGCATAGAGTCAAGGACTGTCCTCAGAGGTCGGCTCAGACGCAAGCTGCTGAACAGAGGGTTACTCAACCAGTGCGAGGTGGACCACAACCGCTGAGAGGTCGTAGTTAAGGTAGGGGCGGCAATGGAAATGGTCGAAGACGTGGAGCACCGGGCAGGGGTGAGGGAAATGCTGAGGCTCGTCATCCAGCGTTAGTTTATGCTGCTCGTCACTGAAAGGAAGGTGACGTACCTGACATCATAACAGGTACGTTTTTTATTTCTAGCATGCCATACACTACCTTGATAGATATTGGTTCTACCCATTCCTATGTTGCATGTGATATATCTGAGGCATTGGGTGTGCACTCTAAGGAAACTGTGAGTGGGGTAACTATGATAAGTCCACTAGGTCGCTCGGTTAGGGTAGATAAACTCTTTAGGGATATGTCTTTAGAGACTCAAGGTAGGATCTTCTCTACGGATTTAATGGAGCTACCATTTGGAGAGTTCGATCTCATTTTGGGAATGGACTGGCTTGTTAAGCATAAGGTGACTTTAGATTACGCTGCTAAGCGGATGGTGTTAAAAACTACGGAGGATGAGGAGGTGATGGTTATAGGGGAGCGAAAAGATTACTTGTCTAATGTTGTCTCAGCTATGAGAGCTGAGAAGCTGATTCGTAAGGGTTACAAGGCATATCTGGCATATGCGAGTCAGTTTGATGCTAAGGGTTTGACTATAGGAGAGGTTAGAACCGTCAGGGAATTTCAAGATGTCTTTCCTGATGAGCTTCCTGGGTTGCCTCCGAATCGTGAAGTCGAATTTGGAATCAACTTGTTACCTGGAATGGCTCCAGTGTCCATCGTACCTTACAGGATGGCACCAAAGTAGTTAGTGGAGTTGAAAGCACAAATTCAAGAGCTATTTGACAGAGGTTTTATTAGGCCAAGTGTGTCTCCGTGGGGAGCATACGGATGTGCATCGATTATCGTCAGTTGAACAAACTGGCGATTAAGAATAAGTACCCTCTGCCAAGAATCGACGACCTGTTTGACTAGTTAAGAGGAGCTTTGATATTTTGCAAGTTCGATCTTCGATCTGGATATCACCAGTTAAGGGTCAAAGAAGTTGATATTCATAAGACGGCATTCAAAACTCGGTATGGTCATTACGAGTTTCTGGTAATGCCGTTTGGATTGACGAATGCACCTGCGACTTTCATGGATTTGATGAATTGGGTGTTCCAACCTTACTTGGATCGATTTGTAGTCGTCTTCATAGACGATATTTTGGTCTACTCGGAAATCAAGGAGAAGTATGATGAGCATCTCCAGATCGTTTTACAAGTGTTGAGGGAGAAGCAACTGTATGCAAAATTCAGCAAGTGTGAATTTTGGTTGCGAGAGGTGACATTTTTAGGTCACGTTGTTTCTGCTGAAGGGATTAGGGTGGATCCTTGGAAAATTGAGGCAATTTTGGAATGGAAGTCACCGAAATCTGTGTCAAAAATTTAGAGTTTTTTGGGTTTGATAGGGTACTACAGAAGGTTTGTGGAAGGATTTTCATTGATTGCGGCACTGTTAACGAAACTTTTGAGGAAAGGAGCACCGTTTGTATGGACTGAGAAACAGCAAGAGGCTTTTGAGAAGCTGAAGAAAGTTTTCACTGAGGCACCAGTATTGATTCAGCCGGAGTCTGGGAAGGATTTCATTGTGTACAGTGATGCATCTCATGTTGGTTTGGGCTGTGTGCTGATGCAAGAGGGTAAGGTGGTTGCTTATGCATCGCGACAACTTAAACCTCATGAAGCGAACTACCCTACGCATGATCTAGAGTTTGCAACAGTGATTTTTGTGCTAAAGATTTGGAGACACTAGTTGTATAGAGAAAAGTGTATTATATACACGGACCATAAGAGTCTCAAGTATTTGTTGACTCAGAAGGAGTTGAACCTTAGGCAACGAAGATGGATCGAGTTGCTTAAGGATTACGACTGTTCTATTGAGTATCACCTTGGTAAAGTGAATATGGTGGCTGATGCACTGAGTAGGAGAGCTGTAACTGAGTTGAGGGCAATGTTTGCTCATCTGAGTCTATATGATGATGGTAGCTTGTTAGCGGAATTACAAGTAAGACCAACTTGAATAGAGCGGATTAAGGAAAAGCAGTTAGAGGATGAGTCACTCGTTCCTCGATTTCAGTAAGTTAGGAATGATGATACTTTGAATTTTGGACTAAATAGTGAAGGAGTTCTATGCTTTCGAAGAAGAGTTTGTATTCCGAAGGACTCTGACTTGAGGCAATCAATTTTGAGAGAGGCTCATGGCAAACCTTGTGCCATGCATCCTGGAGGGAATAAGTTGTATCAAGATTTACGAGAGTTGTACTAGTGGCCTGGACTTAAGCGTGAAGTAACAAAATTCGTAGGTAAGTGTCTAACATGCCAGCAAGTGAAAGCTGAGCATCAACTGCCTTCTGGACTTTTGCAACCGGTGAAGATTCCACTATGGAAATGAGAGAGGGTAACCATGGACTTTGTAAGTCGGCTACCCTTAACGCCTATCAAGAAAGACTCAGTTTGGGTAATTGTGGATAGGTTAACCAAATCTGCTCATTTCATACCTGTCCAGACCAACTACTCACTTCCAAAGTTAGCCAAGTTGTATGTGGCGGAGATAGTGCGGCTTCATGAAGTGCTAGTTTTGATTATTTCTGATTAGGATCTTAGCTTTACATCTCGATTCTGGCAGAAGTTGCATGAGGCGTTGGGTACATGGTTAGATCTCAGCACTACTTTTCACCCCAAACAGATGGGCAATCAGAAAGGGTGATTCAAGTTTTAGAGGACATGTTGAGAGGATGTGTTATCGACATCCGATGTAGTTGGGAGGATTACTTGCCATTAGTAGAATTTACTTACAACAACAGCTATTAGGCGAGTATTCGAATGGCCCCATGTGGGGTGTTGTATGGACGAAGGTGTCGTACACCTACCTGTTGGACAGAGTTGGGAGAACGTTAGATTCTTGGGCTAGAGTTAGTGGCAGATATAGAAGACAAGGTTAAGCTAATCAGGGATCGGTTAAAGGAAGCATCTGATAGGCAGAAATCTTATGTCAACTTAAAGCGTAAGGAAATCGAATACTCAGTGGGAGATATGGTTTTCTTGAAGGTCTCGCATTGGAAGAAGATATTAAGGTTTGGTAAGAAGGGCAAGTTGAGTCCACGGTTTATCAGGCCTTATCGAGTTCTTAAATGGGTAGGTTTGGTTGCTTACCAACTGGAACTACCTCTGGAGCTGGATAGGATCCATGATGTCTTTCATGTTTCCATGTAAAACGGTATCGATCTGATCCTTCTCATGTCGTACCGGTAGAAGAGATTGAGGTGAAAGCTTACCTGACTTTTGAAGAAGGACTTGTGCAGGTTTTGGACCGTAATACCAAAGTGTTAAGGAAAAAGTCAGTTCCTTTGGTGAAAGTACTTTGGCGCAATCATGGCAGAGAAAAAGCTAGGTGGGAGCCAGAAGAGGCGATACGTCAACAATACCCTCACCTATTTGGACTAGGTAACTTTCAAGGCCGGAATTTCTTTAAGAGGGTAGATTTGTAACGCCCTAGTTTTTAGGATTTTTGAGATTTTGCTTGAATTTAATTTTTTCTTGTCTGGATGTGCTAAATTATGTTTTGAGCGTGTTAATGGGCCTTTAAAAGGCTTAAGCTTAAGTTAAAACCTGGTAGAATTTTAAATTTTTAGACCTAAGGGAGAAGGGGCTCTGACTATGTGGGCTTTTATAAAAATGTTACTAAATTAAGACACAAGTAAGCTTGTGTTAAAGTGGCAAGGTGGCGCCACTTAAGACACAAGGGGTGGCGTGTAGAGACTGTGCAAGAGCTAAGGTTTGAGTCCATAGAGTAGCAAGGTGTTGATTTATTTTTTTAAATGCATATGTAAGGCATGTGGTGGACTCCAAGTGAAACTCTGTTGGGAGGAGTTTGAAATGCTCATGGGTTTGAGTCAAGGAGGGATAAGGGGAGAAAATCCAGGATTTTTGAAAGGGAACAAGAGTTGGCCGATTGTGGGGGTCTTGGAGGAACATTTCAGTAAGTGGGTTTTGGAACTTGCACTTTCGGCAAGTGTAGTGTTAGTGTGCCGAATGCCCCTCTTTGGTTCTTTTCGGGTTTTGTTTTGGGCAATTTTTTGGTATCAATGAGGTAAGGTTCAAAGTGGTGTTTCCCATTCGGTTCACTTTGCTTCTTTTCCCTCCTCTTTCCCTTTTGTTCTAAAACCCGAAATCCCAAAATTGGGTGGTCTCCTTTGCCAATTTACCTAGAGCCGAATCCCTCATCTCTTTCTTCTTTAGCCGAATCAAGCATCTATCTCCTCTCTTTACTCTCTTCTTTTCTTCTTCACCTTTGCTCCACCGATTAAAGTAACCCCTTTTCTCAAAGCCTTGTTAGTCGATTTCTTTCAAAAGCCGGAACCCAAATCCATAGTTGCCGATCTCTCCGTTGGCCGAACTTCTTCTTCTCATTGCTACTCTTTCAAGAGCCGAACCTCAAAACCTCTCATCCCTCTCTACCGATCATCTCCTCTTTTTTCATAAACTCTTCTACTCCTTTTACCTTTTCTTTCAAAATCGAAGCTGACATACACTTTAGAGGGTTTTTTGAAACACAAAAATTTATATATTCTTTCATGCCCTTTTTGACTTAAAATCATGCTATTCCGATTAAATTCTTGTCGAAAAATAATTAAATATTATAAAATAATTAAATTGTGTTAAAAATATGAACATGATGAATTTTAATTAATTTTATAGTTAATTTTGATTAATTTTGGTTATTTTTGACAGAATTGCACAAAGGGCGAAAAATGGCCCGGCGGACACTGCGAGAAGAACAAAACCGAGAAGCAATTTGGAGTATCGAGGTGAACTAACTTCCAGCCCAAGACGGTCCAGAAATGTGTATTAATTCATAATTAAATTAATTTTAATTTATTTCCTATTTAATTTAGGTTAAATAAATTAATTTTAATTAATTATAGAGAAAGGGCCTAGTGAACCGCACTGGTTGAACCGAATGGAGTGAGCCGAACCAGCCACTAATTGGGCTGACCCAAATCAGCAATTTATCTGATTAAATATGCTTGCAAAAAGGCCCTTGAGAAATCTCCAATTTGCATTCAAACCCCACCTTTATTTAAAGCTTTATAAATTTGCCCCATGCCTAAAATAGCAAAGTTGAAAGCTTCAACCTTGCCATGTGTGTGGCCGGCCATAGGAGGGCTCTTTGGCTGATGGGATTTGCTATTTTTAGCAGCCATAATCAGCTATAAAAGCCACCCCTTGCTGATCATTTTACTCATCTCTCATTCACTCAACATTCTCTCATTCTCTCTTCCTCTCCACTCTCCTTTCTCTCCATTTTCTATCCTATTTTCCTATAGTCTTGTGCCGGTTTCTCCTCTTGGAAAAGAGGTATTTTCCCAGCCATTTTGGGCAGCAAGCAAGTGTTCGTAGAAGCCTTGACCGGTGAGGACAAGGGAGACGAAGAATGGAGCAATCAACCAAGCCACGGAGAAACACCGGATTTGCCTTCTTATTCCTTATCTTTTTAATTTCTGTTGTTTTTATGATGAACATATCTATGAATATTATTGTTGTTGAAATGGTTATTTTAACCAATTTAGCTTGAATTTAATTCTTGTTGGGTTGATTATATTTTGCCAACTTGAATTATTAAAATAGTGTTTATGTTGTTATAGGCCTCAGTAAAATGCTTGATTAAGTAAAATCATGTTTAGGTTATCTGGCATTAAAATTGTTTAGATAACTGAAGAATTAATTGTTTAAATGGATTGAAATTGCAATTAATGGACTCAGTACTTAATCAGTGCATGTTTAATTCTTCTAAGGTAGCTGAAAATTAAATTAGCATTGTATTTGGCGATACATATGCCTTGCATAATTTGCAAGATTGTTGTGATTAAATTGTTTCAAGGTATGGCTACTTTGTTACTCTACATAATCTTTTACATGTTTATTAAGTTGAATTAATCGGTTGAATCGACATAGGAATATGCGAGAGATAATTTAATTCAATAAGTATGTATGTGCGATAGCATGTTTACCTTATTAAATCTGTTTAATCGGTTGAATTGGCATAGGGATATGTTCCAAGAGATGAATGGATTTTTAATTAGTAAATATGTTCATAAGTTAGCGAATTATTGGGTTGCCGTGAATTTGTTCGTAACAGCATAAGTATGAATTTAATAATTCTAAGTTAAAAAGGTATAATTAATCCAACACAATTATATCATCTTGATTAAATCTTATTTGAAATCATGCACTAGAACTCTTTTATTTTATTTAAATTGCTTACTTAGTTTTAAAATCTTAGTTTATAAATCACTCTTTTCAAACCAAAATTATTTTTTACCTCACCAAAGTGTTTTACTTCATTTCATAAATATTGCTTTTTACAGTCCCTGTGGGTACGATAACTCGACATTTACTTGTCACTTTATTACTTGTTACGATTGTGTGCACTTGCACATTTCCACCGTTCCAAGTTTTTGGCACCGTTGCCGGGGACTATTTTGAAAAACATTATTTTTTAATTTATTTTTACATTTTAGTTCATTAATTTTCCTGTTCAATTTTACTAACTTAATTTTTCTTTGATTATTTCAGGTGTTTATGAGTATTGACCGAATTATCGACTTACTTCCTGTAGACCCTGAGATAGAACGAACCTTTCGACAGCGAAGAAGACAAGCGAACCAGAGAAGGACCGAAAAGATGAATTTTGAGAATATCAATCAAAGAAACGAGCAAACCTTGCTCAAAATCCTATCCTTATTGCTAATGATAGGGATAGAGCCTTGCGACAATATGCCGTGCTAGTGTTCAATGACCTTAATCTGGGTATTAGAAGACTCAAAATCGAGGCACAACAATTTGAGCTGAAGCCAGTCATGTTCCAGATGCTTCAGACAGTAGGCTAGTTCAGTGGAATGCCTACTGAAGATCCTCATCTTCACTTAAGATTGTTTATGGAGGTGAGCGATTCCTTCAAACTAGCCAAAGTACCCAAAGATGCACTACGATTATAGCTGTTCTCGTATTCGCTAAGGGATAGAGCTCGAGCCTGGTGGAACTCACTGCCACCAAACTCAATTTCCACATAGCAAGAGTTAGCCGAGAGATTCCTCATGAAGTATTTTTCGCCAAGCAAGAACGCTAAATTAAAGAATGAGATCACTGCTTTCCAACAAATGGATGACGAGTCCTTGTATGAGGCATGGGAAAGATATAAAGAATTATTACGAAAATGCCATCATCATGGAATCCCATATTGCATTCAACTTGAGACATTTTACAATGGTCTCAACGCTCACACAAGGATGGTAGTGGATGCCTTTGCTAATGGTGCTCTCCTTTCTAAGTCTTACAATAAGGCTTATGAAATCATTGAGAGGATTGCTAGTAACAATTATCAGTAGCCAACCAATCGAGTAGCATCGAGAAGAAGAGTCGCTGGAATCCATGAAGTGGACGCTCTCACTTCACTCGCATCTCAGGTATCTTCGATATCTTCAATGTTAAAGAATCTTACCACTAATGGGTCTAACAATTTTGCAGCTCAGCTACCTAACCAATATGAGAATATAGCCTGTGTTTATTGTGGAGAAGGACATTTATTTGAAGAATGTCCATGAAACCCAGAATCTGTATACTACATGGGTAACCAGAACCTAAACCGAGGAAGGCAAGGGTTGCAATCCAACTTTTACAACCCATCGTGGGGAAATCACCTCAATCTTTCCTGGAGTAACCAAGGGGTTGGGGGCAGTAACAACTACGCCCAACCTAGACCGACCCAGCCGCCTAGTTTTTCACAGCAAGTTCAGAAACCAGTTTAAGCTGAATCGTCTAATAGCCTAGAAAACCTACTGAAGGCTTACATGGCGAAGAATGACGCCTTAATTCAAAGCCAAGTTGCTACACTGAAGAGCTTGGAGAACTAGATGGGTCAGCTTGCAACTGAACTCAGGAACCATCCACAAGGTGCTCTACCTAGTGATACGAAGAATCTGAGAAATTCGGGGAAGGGACATTGCAAAGCACTAACATTGAGGAGTGGAAAGACAATAGTGCCCAACACTGTCGAAGTAGAGAAGGAGCATGCTGAAGCTCAAGATCCAGAAAAATTTCAACCGAGTGTTGAAGTTCCAGTTCCACCTGAACTTAAACCTACAAGATCTGATAAGGTAACCTCAGAACCAGTTAATTCTGATCAACTAACAACTCCGTTAGGTGCAGAATTACCACCAAAGACAAATCAACCAGTACCAGTTCTAGTAAGGAAACCTCCACCACCCTGCCCTCAAAAGAAGCAAAAACAACAGGTCCAGTTCAAGAGTTCCTTGACGTACTCAAGCAACTTCACATCAACATCCCGTTGGTGGAAGTACTTGAGCAAATGCCGAATTACGTCAAATTCATGAAGGATATCCTGTCCAAGAAACGAAGACTTGGAGAATTTGAGACGGTAGCTCTGACGAAGGAATGCAGTACATATCTTCAAGACAAATTACCCCCAAAGTTGAAGGATCCAAGATGTTTTACCATACTGTGCAATATTGGAGCAACATATTGTGGTAAGGCATTATGTGACTTAGGCGCAAGCATCAACTTGATGCCTATGTCGATATTTAAAAAGTTTGGGATAGGTGAAGTTAGACCTACTACAGTTACACTTCAGCTAGTAGATCGATCCTTAGCACATCTAGAAGGAAAAATTGAGGATGTATTGGTACGTGTAGATAAGTTTATCTTTCCTACTGATTTTGTAATTTTAGATTTCGAAGCAGACAAAAAAGTACCAATTATCCTGGGGAGACCGTTCTTAGCAACCGGAAGGACACTTATTGATGTGCAGAAGGGCAGACTTACTATGCGCGTTCAGGATGATCAGGTAACATTTAACGTTTTCAAGTCAATGTGATTTCCTGACGCAATAGACGATTGTTCTGCAGTATCCGACTTAGAGGATTTAATAGTGGAGAAGGAACTCAACTCTATTGAGGATCCTTTAGAAAGAATTTTGACATCAGACCCTCCGAGTGATGAAGAGGAGGATGAAGACTTAGCTTGCTAGAAGCTAATCAAAAGGGATTTAATCCGCAATCCCATTTTGAATCTTTGGATTTAGAGAAGAGAGATTACACACAGCCGAAAGCATCAATCGAGGAGCCACCTAAATTAGAACTCAAGGTATTACCTTCTCATTTAAAATATGTTTATTTAGGTGACGCTTCTACCCTGCCTGTGATTGGTTCAGTAGAATTAACTACTGAGCAAGAAGAAAAACTTATCTTAGTTCTGAAACAATTCAAGAAGGCTATCAGATGGACCATAGCTGATATTCATGGTATTAGTCCATCTGTATGCATGCAGAAGATCATCCTAGAAGATGGTGAAAAAGGGATGATTGATGGACAACGAAGGCTGAACCCCATAATGAAGGACGTGGTGAAAAAGGAGATTATCAAGTGGTTAGATGCCGGTATCATTTACCCCATCTCAAACAGTTCATGGGTAAGTCCAATCCAGTACGTGCCAAAAAAATGAGGTATCACAATCGTAGAGAACGAGAATAACTAGTTGATACCGACTAGAACAGTTACGGGATGGAGAATCTACATCGATTACTAGAAGTTGAACAAGGCAACTAGGAAGGATCACTTTCCGTTGCCGTTCTTAGACTAGATGCTGGATAGATTCGCAAGACGAGATTAGTAATGTTTTCTCGATGGATACTTGGGGTACAACCAGATTACGGTAGCACTGGAAGATCAACACAAGACCATATTCACCTGCCCGTACGGTACATTTGCATTTAGACGCATGCCATTTGGTTTATGTAATGCTCCTGCTACATTTCAAAGATGCATGATGTCAATTTTCATTGACATGGTTGAGAAGTTTTTGGAAGTTTTCATGGACGACTTTTCAGTTTTTGGAGATACGTACGATGATTGCTTAGCCAATCTCGCTAAGGTACTAAGGCGATGCGAAGAAACAAACCTAGTACTTAACTGGGAAAAGTGCCATTTCATGGTACAAGAAGGAATTGTTCTAGGGCATCGAGTAACGAGACATGAGATCGAAGTAGACAGAGAGAAGGTAGACATTATTGAGAAACTCCTACCTCCAACATCTGGAAAGGGTGTTAGGAGCTTTTTGGGCCACGCCAGTTTCTATCGAAGGTTTATTAAGGACTTCTCCAAAATTGCTAAACCTTTGTGCAAATTGTTGGAGAAGGACATGACATTCAAATTCGATGATGAATGCTTAAGAACTTTGAAGGACTTGAAGAATCAATTAGTTACGACACCCATCATCGTCACACCAAACTGGGACTTGCCATTTGAATTGATGTGTGATGCAAGTGACTTCGCAATTGGAGCTGCCATGGGCCAGCGGAGGAACAAAGTTTTTCATCCCATCTACTATGCAAGCCGAACTCTTACAGGAGCTCAATTAAACTATACGGTAATAGAAAAAGAGTTACTTGCTATCGTGTTTGCTTTCAATAAGTTTCGATCTTACCTTGTAGGTACCAAAGTAACAGTCTATACGGACCACTCGGCAATCAAGTACTTACTTGCCAAGAAAGATGCTAAGCCAAGATTGATCCGATGGGTACTTCTACTCCAAGAGTTTGATTTGGAAATTCAAGATCGTAAAGGAGTAGAAAACCAAGTAGCAGATCACTTATCCAGATTGGAGCTGCAATAAGGAAATACTCCACTTATATTGATTCATGAGACCTTCCCAGATGAACATATACTTAAGGTAAATCATGTCCATAATACCACTTGGTTTGCTGATATTGCTAACTTTTTAGCTTGTGGTTTAATGCCGATCGATAAGACGTATCAACAACGGAGAAAGTTTTTTCACGATGTGAAGTACTATTTCTGGGAAGAGCCATATCTATTTAAAAAGTATGCAGATCAGATGATCAGGAGATGCGTGGCAGAAGAAGAAATACCGAAGATCTTATACCAATGTCACTCAGCTCCGAGTGGGGGACATTTCAGAGGTACTCGTACTACGGCCAAAGTATTGCAAGCTGGATTCTTTTGGCCAACACTCTTCAAGGATACATATGCGTACGTAAAATGCTGTGATAGATGTCAAAGGGTTGGAAATGTCACCAACAAAAATGAGATGCCTCGAACAAACATCATTGAGGTCGAATTGTTTGATGTTTGGGGTATTGATTTTCTTGGACCTTTCCCTCCTTCTTTTGGTCACAGGTATATATTGGTAGCAGTAGACTATGTGTCCAAGTGGGTCGAGGCAGAGGTATATCCGACAAATGATGCGAAGGTCGTAATGAACTTCTTGTAGAAATATGTGTTCACAAGGTTTGGAACCCCACAAGCCATTATCAGCGACGAAGGGTCCCATTTTGTGAACAAGTGGTTGAAATGGTTGTTAGACAAGCATAGAGTGAAACGCAAGGTTGCAATAGCTTACCATCCGCAGACGAATGGGCAAGCTGAACTGGCAAACAAGAAGATCAAAGGCATACTCGAGAAGGTAGTTTGCCTGAACCGACGAGATTGGTCCAAAAGAATAGATGATGCTTTATGGGCTTACAGAACAGCATACAAGACACCTTTAGGAATGTCACCCTATAGGCTAGTCTTTGGGAAAGCATGTCATCTACCTCTGGAGTTAGAGCATAAAGCTTACTGGGCTCTTCAACAGCTTAACTTGGATCCTAAGCTCGCGAAAGAAAAACGGATGTTCCAACTCAACGAGTTAGAAAAATTCTGAATGTTCTCATATGAAAATGCCAAACTACTCAAAGAGAGACTCAAGAAATGGCATGACAAACACATCCGAGTTCGAGAATTTGAAGCAGGTCAACAAATTTTGTTTTTCAACTTTAAACTAAAGTTCTTTCTAGGTAAGTTAAAATCACGTTGGTCTAGTCCATTTACAATTCACAGAGTCTATCCATATGGAGTTGTTGAACTCCAAGGTAAGAAAGGTAAATTTCAAGTTAATGCTCAGCGTTTAAAACATTATTGGGGGGATAAAACCGAACGAGATAACATCTCGTTCATTTTATCGGATATTTAATATTTTTCGTGTTTTGTTAGGGTCTATTTTTCGGTTTAGTATGTTTAAATAAATTCTATCTAGGAGGTTGGAACTTAAGTGGGACCGTTTGTGACCCTTTCAATCTTTCCTGGGAATTTATTTTAACATAATTTTCCAAGAAATTATTCCCTAATCAACAAAATAAATTTTTGCTTTTTCAAATAAAAGGGTCAATTTTGATCCAATTTTTAATTTGTAACTCAATTTTTAATTTTCATTAACTCTAGGGGCTTAAATTGAATTATTTTTTTTGATTGCTCTTTCTGTAAATAAAAAAAAATTAGGTGCCTTTATTTGCAAATATATTTTTAAGGCATCTAGAAGAAATATTTTTATTCCTATATACTATTGATAATATGATAAACTTTAATATATAATTATATTCATTATAATTTATATATTAATTTTTATCAATTTAGATTAGAATTAGGATTAATTTAATTTCAATTTTTATTTTATGTTTATCTTAATAATTAATAGCAATTGATAATTTTATATGCTTATATTTAATTATTAATTGTTGTTAAACTTGAGTAGGATTAGAATTAAACTCTTATTTTTAATTATTAAATTATACTAAGAGTTCTACTCTAATTCCTATTGACCATTCTATAAATACTACCTTATTTCTCCTAGCCATACATCGACCAAAAATCCCAAAACACCAACCCACCTAGTGCCGCAAGCCTCCTAGCTCCAGCAGCCTAGTCGGCCAGCACACACCACAAGCCAACAGCGCGCGCATCTGCTGCTCCTGCCCAGGCTTCAACAAGCGCAAGCATTAGCGCCTAGTCTAGTGCGCGCTCCAGGTTGCTTGACGAGGCTCCATAGGCTGCTTGCTTCAACCCACATTTGGCCTGCTCCCACGCACACCAAGCCCGCGTGCCCTAGCCCTTGTGCGGCACTCCACCTTCACCCAACCTTAGCCAAACCCTCCAACCCTCATTTTAATTCAACATCTTTTTCCTCATAATTATTTTCTTTAGAATTCTTATATTTTTGCAAAAAGGTGATTAATTATGCCTCGCAAGAGAACTCGTGCCTCCGCTCAAATCGACGAAATACAAAGCAAGTTCCATTGTGTTGAAGCTAAAGTAAGATACGAAAGTATCTACAAAAATCAATAGATGCATCCTGAGAAAGGCTTCACACTGAAGGAGAGCAACTATAGAGACTTCATGGCACGTATTCGTCACATTGCTGAAGCTCTCAATTGGGAACTATTTTGTGAAAAGAGACCTAGTGTGGATGAGGAGTTAGTTCGTGAGTTCTATGTGAATTTAACTTCAAGCGAGATGACGGAAGTCCCTGTTCACGGAATCAAGGTACCTATAAATTCGAATGCTATTAATGAGTTCTTTGAATTATCTTATTTCGAGAACGACGAGTATTCGTCTTTGATGAGCAAATCAACCCGGAACTTCTACAAGAAATTTTTGAGGAGCTTACAGTTGAAGGTTCCAGTTGGACTGTGTCAAAACAAGGAACCCACACTTGTCAAAGAGAATACTTAACACCTATTGCGAAGGTATGGTTTTATTTCATCCGTTTCAGCCTTCTGCCTAGCTCACATGGGACTACAATTTCATTGGAGCGAATGGTCTTACTATACTCGATCTTGACGAGTAAGACCATTGATGTGGGAAAGATCATTCTGAAAGAAATTTGAAACTGTGCTGCTAGACGTTCTGACCTTGCTTACTTCCCCTTTACGATAACTATTCTGTGCTTGAAAGCATAAATTCTTGCTAATGTCAAAGAAGACAGGGTACACCCAAGGCACAATTACAGATTGGGAGCTCTACCGAGTAGCCGGAGACTCAGTTCTACAACAACAAGTTGAAGAAAGTGAAGAACCTGAGGAACCTGATGAAGAAGAAGATCCCACGATGTAATCATTTGAAGTCCCTGATAAGGTGGACCCAGTGGAGCCAAAAGATGAATCGGATTGTGGAACTCCAATGTTTAGAGCTTAGTCGCCTAGCCCAGACTTTCGAGATGAGCTATCAAATTTGATGGACTTAATGCAACACATGCAATGGCAGCAACAAGCATACTTGTAATATCCTGAATTAGGGCCTAATCAGAATAGTGGTTTCGTGACCACAAATCTGAGGTAGAAATAATTATTTTATAATTATTTTGATGTTTATGATATGATTTTATGATGGTGTGAAAATTTCGTGAAGAAATTCTGAGCGTAAAGTGCTTAATTTGAAATTAGGGACTAAATCGAATAAGTTGCAAAACTTGCATTCTAGAAGTTTCTAGTATGAAATTGCTTTGGAATATTAATTAGGAGGTCTTAAATAGCAATTTGACCAATTTTAAGTTCATGGACAAAATTTGGACATGGATGGAATTTTTGAAAGTTTAGTAAGGAGGGGCATTTTGGTCATTTGGATATTAACATGAAATAAAAAGGGAAAAATAACACAAAATTGGTCATCTTCTTCATTACCACGAAATTTCAAGGGTTCTCCATAGCTAGGGTTTGTTTCAAGGTTCCAAGCTTCATAGTAAGTGATTCCAAGCCCCGTTTTTAATGTTCTTTACGTTTTCGTAGTCCCGGTAACTCGATAAAGCTTATGTTAGCAATAATTTAAGTTAGGGTTCATATTTGGAAAAATACCCATAGGTGAAATTTGTGTATTTTGATGTTTTATGATAGAATATGAGGTTTTAAATTATGTTAGACAACTTGTGCTACTCGGTTTTAAGTAAAAACGAGTAAAACGGCTTAATCGGTAAAAGTACATATTGTTCATAAGTATGTGTTTTAGTGGGAATTTGAGCTTGATAATGGTAAATAAATGATCAGCATGTCCTAAAACATAAGAATTTGTGATAAAATTTAATTTCCGAACTTTGGGGCAAAAGTGTAAATATGCAAAAGTTTAGGGGCAAAATTGTAATTTTGCCAAAATTTGAATTTAGGACTATTTTGATAATGTGAGTATTAAATAAGCTAAATGTGTTATTTTAGATCAAGAAAGACGTGGAATCAACCTTGATCGAGGAAAAGAAAAGATTTTGGACTAAATCGCAAAATTGCTATATTTTGTCCCGAGGTAAGTTCATGTGTAAATAATGTAACATGATTGCTATTTTAAGTGATTTAATGCTATTTATACGATATGATACTTGTTATTATGAATATTATGCTTTGTGAAATATTATGTATTGGTATGAAAAGTATGTGATTAAATTGATAAGTATGAGATGCAAGCAACGTATTGGTTCCAATATTCCGAGGAGAACGACCGGGAAATGTGTGACTGAGGAAAATCCCGTTTGAACCTTGGGAATAGATTAGGATACAAGTGACATGTCACTAGGATGGTTGGGCATCCGAACTCGTTGAGTTGAGTCCGAGTTCACTTATGGATGCAAATGCCCGAACTCGTTGAGTTGAGTCCGAGTTCGTGAGATGTAACTAGGCATCCGAGCACGTTGAGTTGAGTCCGAGTTCACTTATGGATGTGAACGCCCGAGCTGGTTGAGTTGAGTCCGAGTTCACTTATGGGTGGGTTACATGATTGATTGATTACATATGTGGCAATTATGTGCAAATGATCCGTGTATCCGAGTTATATTCCGATGTGTTCAACGGATAAAATTCTAGCGGAATGGAAGAATACTCAAGATGAAAATGATATTTTGGTAAGTGTTGTAAAATGGACAATTTGGACAGGTATGTACTTAACCCTCGGGTTGAAACTTGATACAACAGAAATAAGGTGGTAAGATGATACATGATAGCTAGAAATGTGGTTTGTATCTTGGTGATATCATGCTATTGTTGTTGATATAATTGCTTTGTTATGTTACTTGTTATTTGCATGTGAACTTACTAAGCATTTATGCTTATTCCCTCCTTTACATTCATTGTAGTTTTTAGCGAGCCAACTTGGATATCGGGAAGGTCGAAGAAACGCTCACACTATCCGAGGAAGAATTGGTATATTGGTTTGTATGTTTTGATTTATGGCATGTATAGCAATATACTTGTTTTGTGTAAATAATCTTGTGATATGGTTGTGGTTTGGTTGAGAAAATGCTTGATAATGATTAGTCATTGGTATGGCTAGCCTAGATAATGTTGGATGCCTTGTGAGTTTAATATGTTTTATAGTTCATGAGAATTCATAAAAAGATAAAACTTTCCGTAAAACAGAACACTACAGCAACAACGACGTGAGTTTGAAAAATCACCAAAAATATTAGAAAATGAATTAGGTGAAGAATTAACTATGAAATTGAAGCTTATTGTGTCTACTTTCAAATGGAAAAAGTGAAATAGGTAAAGGAGTTATATGTTATAAGATATTTGAGTTTTAGTGAAACAGGGCCAGAGCAATTTCTGGATCCCCTGTTCCAAATTTGAAAATTCACTATAAATTGTAAAAAAAATAATTAGGAGGTGTAATTTATATGCTCAGAATCCTTATTGAATCTAATTTTAATAGAAATAAACGGTATAGTTATATGAATTTTGTACAGGGAGAAAAGTTGTTCGTAGTAAGTAGAGGTCAGTGCAGTCAAGTCCTGAAACAGGGGTAACTTTAACTAATAAACTGTACTAATTGGCCCAACCAAAAATTTTAGAAAAAAATTAGTAGATAGATATGTGAGTCTAGATTCAGGGAAAATTTATGGATCTTGATTTCAAGTTTTGTAACTCGAGATATGATTTTTTTAGCGACCATGATGCAGAAAAACTGATTATTCCAAAAATCAAAATAAATGATGTAAAGTTGTTTAAATGATAAATTATGTTCGGTAACACCTCAAGCTCGACTCCGGCGACGGTCTCGGGCATGGGGGTGTTACATTTGGTGTTATCAAAGCAGGTTTAGTCAGTTCTTGGACTAACGTATTTTATGCACGGATTTTGCTATACATGCCATATATGTATATTGTGATAGTGTGACGACTTCTGACCTTTTAAATGATTTTTTTATAGTAAATGGATCCCGATCCAACCGTGGCCAATGATGTAGAAAGTAATGCACCTACTCCAGCTGAAGGGGCGGTGCCGACTGAAAATCCACCTCCCACTATTAGTCAAGGAGGAGGAGAAAGGGGTCGAGAAGCCTTTCTCCAGATGATGAGTGCTTGGTATACTGAGTTCGTTCGTACGAACCCGAATGTACAACCTCCCCCACCTCCCCCAATTCCTCAACCTGTACCTCCGATGCCTCAAGATGTGGGTATGATGAAATTCCAAAGAACTCCAGTTGATAAATTCTGTAAGCTAGGGGCCAAAGAATTCAGAGCTAATGTAGATGATGATGCCGAGAAAGCAGAGTTCTGGCTTGAGAATTCTATCCGGGTATTTGATGAACTGTCTTGCACACCTGAGGAATGCTTGAAATGTGCTATATCTTTGTTGAGAGATTCAGCTTATAATTGGTGGAAGACACTGATTTATGTGGTACCAAAAGAGAGGGTAACTTGGGAATTCTTTCAAGAAGAGTTTTGGAAGAAATACATCAGTGAAAGATTTATTGATCAGAAGTGCAAGGAATTTCTTGAGTTGAAACAAGGTAACATGACCGTTACAGAATATGAAAGAGAGTTTATTCGACTGAGTAAGTATGCGAGAGAATATGTTCCAACAGGGGCCAAGATGTGCAGACGATTTGAAGATGGGCTTAATGAAGACATCAAGGTATTTGTAGGGATTCTAGAACTAAAGGAAATAGTGGTACTTGTCGATCGAGCTTGTAAGGCTGAAGAACTACTTAAAGAGAAGAAAAAGGTAGAATCTGAGACACGAAATTTGAAGAAAAGACCAATGAGTAATGCACCCTCATAGCAACCTGGAAAATCAAGAAATATGAATTCTCGTTCCCAAGTTTTAGCTGGACAATCATATGGGAATTCTAGGAAGCAAAATGTGGGTCCTAAGTCCCAGACTACTTCGGCAGCTAGTGTAGGGAACTCGAGATTTGTTAAACCCGAGTGCCAGCGGTGTGGTAAAAATCATTTTGGTCCGTGCAGAGCAAATGAATGTTTCCAAAGTGGTTCTCCGGATCATTTTATTAGAGACTGCCCAGAGAGGATTGAAAAAGAAAAATTTCAGAGTACAAAAGCTGGTGGTGCAGATTCGAGAGGAAGGTATCCAAGAAAAGTTGGGAGTGAAGCAAGCAGCAAGAATGTAGCCAGAGATTCAGTAGTTAAATCAGAAGGAAGGGCTCCAGCTAGAACTTATGCCATTAAAGCGCGTGAAGATGCCTCCTCACCCGATGTGATTACTGGTATATTTTCTCTCGATGATGTTAATGTTACTGCTTTGATTGACCCCGGTTCTACTCATTCATATGTGTGCATGAAATTAGTATCTAGCATGAATATACCGGTTGAGAATACAGAATTTATGATTAAAGTGTCAAACCCGTTAGGCCAACGTGTTATAGTTGATAAAGTATACAAGAACTGTCCTTTAATGATTCGGGGTTATTACTTTCCGGCCGACTTGATGTTGTTGCCGTTTGATGTGTTTGATGTTATTTTGGGTATGGATTGGTTGACATTGCATGATGCTATAGTAAATTGTAAACAAAAAGTTATTGAATTAAAGTGTGAAAATGGTGAAACTCTGCGGGTCGAATCAAATAAATTAGAGGCATTGTCTAGTGTGATTTCTTCAACATCGGCTCAGAGATATTTGAGAAAGGGTTATGAAGCTTATTTAGCGTATGTGTTGAATACAAAGGAAATTGAAAAGAAAGTGGAATCAGTGCCGATTGTATGTGAGTTTACGGATGTATTTCCAGAAGAATTACCAGGTTTGCCTCCAGTTAGAGAAGTAGAGTTTGGTATTGATTTGATGCCGGGAACAGCTCCGATCTCGATTGCTCCGTACAGAATGGCACCAATAGAGTTGAAAGAATTAAAGTCACAGTTGCAAGAGTTGACCGACAAAAGCTTTGTGAGACCTAGTTTTTTGCCTTGGGGTGCTCCGGTATTGTTTGTGAAAAAGAAGGATGGTTCGATGAGATTGTGTGTAGACTATCGGCAATTAAACAAAGTGACAATTAAGAACAAGTATCCGTTGCCGAGAATTGATGATTTGTTTGATCAGCTGAAAGGAGCGACATGGTTTTCAAAGATTGATTTGAGATCTGGGTACTATCAGCTGCGGGTAAAAGAGTCAGATGTGCCTAAAACTGCTTTTAGGACAAGGTATGGTCATTATGAATTTTTAGTTATGCCGTTTGGATTAACAAATGCTCCTGCCGTGTTTATGGATTTGATGAATCGAATATTTCGACCATATTTGGACAAGTTTGTTGTGGTATTTATAGATGATATCTTGATTTATTCGAAAGATGAGACAGAGCATGCTGAGCACTTGAGGATAGTTTTGCAAACTTTACGAGACAAGCAGTTATATGCCAAGTTTAGTAAAAGTGAATTTTGGCTTCGGGAAGTTGGATTTTTGGGTCATATTGTTTCGGGTGATGGTATACGGGTTGATCCCAGTAAAATTTCAGCTATTGTTGATTGGAAGCCACCGAAGAATGTAACCGAGGTTAGGAGTTTCTTGGGACTAGCTGGATATTATCGACAGTTTGTAAATGGATTTTCTATAATTGCTACTCCTATGACTAGATTACTTCGCAAGGATGTTAAATTTGAGTGGACGGAAGAATGTCAACAAAGTTTTGAAGAATTGAAAAAGTTATTAACAGAGGCACCAGTGTTAGTACAGCCCGAGTCAGGTAAAGAATTTGTGGTATATAGCGATGCTTCTCTAAATGGTTTGGGATGTGTACTGATGCAAGAAGGAAAGGTTGTGGCTTATGCTTCGAGGCAGTTAAAACCTCACGAGAGGAATTATATGACTCATGATTTGGAATTGGCTGCAGTGGTGTTTGCTTTGAAGATTTGGCGACATTATCTATATGGTGAAAAGTGTCGAGTATATACCGACCACAAGAGTCTTAAATACTTGATGTCACAAAAGGACTTGAATTTGAGACAGCGAAGATGGTTGGAGTTATTAAAAGATTACGAGCTTGTGATTGACTATCATCCAGGAAAAGCAAATGTAGTTGCTGATGTTTTGAGTAGAAAACTGTTGCTTGCTTTGAGAGTTATGAACACTCAGTTGGAAATGTCAGATGATGGTTCCATTCTGGCCGAGCTAAAAGTAAGACCGATGTTTTTACAAGAGATTTGTGAAGCTCAGAAAAGCAATGAAGACTTGTAAGCCAAAAGAAAGCAATGTGAGGTTGATACAGAGTTAGATTTTAGAATCGGTCCTAATGGTTGCTTGATGTTTAAAGATCGGATTTGTGTACCGAAGAATGAGGAGTTAATTCAAAAGATTTTGCAGGAAGCACATGGTGGTTATTTGTCGATTCATCCAGGCAGTACGAAAATGTATAATGATTTGAAGAAAATGTACTGGTGGAATGGAATGAAAAGGGATATATCAGAATTTGTATCGAAATGCTTAATTTGTCAACAGGTGAAAGCGGAACACCAAGTGCCTTCAGGATTACTTCAGCCTATTATGGTTCCTAAATGGAAATGGGATCGGATTACTATGGATTTTGTTTCAGGGTTGCCGTTGACTCCAGGAAAGAAAGATGCCATCTGGGTAATAGTTGACAGATTGACTAAATCGGCTCATTTCATTCCAGTACGTAAGGATTATTCTCTTGACAAGTTAGCTGATTTTTATGTTAGAGAAATTGTTAGACTACATGGAATACCATTGTCAATCATTTCAGACAGAGATCTGAGATTTACTTCGCGGTTTTGGCAAAAGTTGCAAGAAGCGTTAGGTATAAGGTTAAATTTTAGTACTGCTTTTCATCCACAAACTGATGGGCAATCAGAAAGGGTAATTCAGATTCTTGAAGACATGCTTCGATGTTGTGTATTAGAATTTCAAGGAAGTTGGGAAAGATATTTACCGTTGGTGGAATTTGCTTACAATAACAGTTATCAGACGAGTTTGAAAATGGCACCTTATGAAGCATTGTATGGTCGTAAGTGTCGGATGCCTTTGTATTAGACCGAACTCAAGGAAATTTAGATCTATGGGGTTGATCTAATAAAAGAAACCGAAGAAAAAGTGAAGGTAATTCGAGATTGTTTGAAAGCTGCTTCGGATAGACAAAAATCTTATGTAGATTTGAAACGAAAAGAAATTGAGTTTCAAGTTGGTGATAAGGTATTTTTAAAGGTGTCTCCGTAGAAGAAAGTCCTCAGATTTGGACGGAAAGGTAAATTAAGTCTGCATTTTATCGGGCCGTATGAAATAATTGAAAGAGTTGGACCGGTAGCTTATCAGTTAGCATTACCATCTGAGTTGGAGAAAATTCATGATGTGTTCCATGTATCTATGCTACGTCGGTATCGTTCGGATCTTTCACATGTGGTTTCACCGACAGAAATTGAATTACAACCAGATATGACCTACGAAGAAGAACCGATTAAAGTTTTAGCTCGAGAGGTCAAACAACTAAGAAACAAAAGTATTGCTCTTGTGAAAGTGTTGTGGCAAAAGCATGGAATAGAAGAGGCTACATGGGAACCCGAGGAAACTATAAGGAAACAATACCAACACCTGTTTACCGGTAAGATTTTCGAGGACGAAAATCCTTAAAAGGGGGGAGAGTTGTAATATCCCGAATTAGGGCCTAATCAGAATAGTGGTTTTGTGACCACAAATCCGAGATAAAAATAATTATTTTATAATTATTTTGATGTTTATGATATGATTTTATGATGGTGTGAAAATTTCGTGAAGAAATTCTGAGCGTAAAGTGCTTAATTTGAAATTAGGGTCTAAATCGAATAAGTTGCGAAACTTGCATTCTAGAAGTTTCTAGTATGAAATTGCTTTGGAATATTAATTAGGAGGTCTTAAATAGAATTTGACCAATTTTAAGTTCATGGACAAAATTTGGACATGGATGGAATTTTTGAAAGTTTAGTAAGGAGGGGCATTTTGGTCATTTGGATATTAACATGAAATAAAAAGGGAAAAATAACACAAAATTGGTCATCTTCTTCATTACCACGAAATTTCAAGGGTTCTCCATAGCTAGGGTTTGTTTCAAGGTTCCAAGCTTCATAGTAAGTGATTCCAAGCCCCGTTTTTAATGTTCTTTACGTTTTCGTAGTCCCGGTAACTCGATAAAGCTTATGTTAGCAATAATTTTAGCTAGGGTTCATATTTGGAAAAATACCCATAGGTGAAATTTGTGTATTTTGATGTTTTATGATAGAATATGAGGTTTTAAATTATGTTAGACAACTTGTGCTACTCGGTTTTAAGTAAAAACGAGTAAAACGGCTTAATCGGTAAAAGTACATATTGTTCATAAGTATGTGTTTTAGTGGGAATTTGAGCTTGCTAATGGTAAATAAATGATTAGCATGTCCTAAAACATAAGAATTTGTGATAAAATTTAATTTCCGAACTTTGGGGCAAAAGTGTAAATATGCAAAAGTTTAGGGGCAAAATTGTAATTTTGCCAAAATTTGAATTTAGGACTATTTTGATAATGTGAGTATTAAATAAGCTAAATGTGTTATTTTAGATCAAGAAAGACGTGGAATCAACCTTGATCGAGGAAAAGAAAAGATTTTGGACTAAATTGCAAAATTGCTATATTTTGTACCGAGGTAAGTTCATGTGCAAATAATGTAACATGATTGCTATTTTAAGTGATTTAATGCTATTTACATGATATGATACTTGTTATTATGAATATTATGCTTTGTGAAATATTATGTATTGGAATGAAAAGTATTGGATTAAATTGATAAGTATGAGATGCAAGCAACGTATTGGTTCCAATATTCCGAGGAGAATGACTTGGAAATGTGTGACTGAGGAAAATCCCATTTGAACCTTGGGAATAGATTAGGATACAAGTGACATGTCACTAGGATGGTTGGGCATCCGAACTCGTTGAGCTGAGTCCGAGTTCACTTATGGATGCAAATGTCCGAACTCGTTGAGTTGAGTCCGAGTTCGTGAGATGTAACTAGGCATCCGAGCTCGTTGAGTTGAGTCCGAGTTCACTTATGGATGCGAATGCTTGAGCTTGTTGAGTTGAGTCCGAGTTCGCTTCTGGGCGGGTTACATGATTGATTAATTACATATGTGGCACTTATGTGCAAATGATCCGTGTATCCGAGTTATATTCCGATGTGTTCAACGGGTAAAGTTCTAGCGGAATGGAAGAATACTCAAGATGAAAATGATATTTTGGTAAGTGTTGTGAAATGGACAATTTGGACAGGTATGTACTTAACCCTCGGGTTGAAACTTGATACAACAGAAATAAGGTGGTAAGATGATACACGATAGCTAGAAATGTGGTTTGTATCTTGGTGATATCATGCTATTGTTGTTGATATAATTGCTTTGTTATGTTACTTGTTATTTGCATGTGAACTTACTAAGCATTTATGCTTATTCCCTCCTTTACATTCATTGTAGTTTTTAGCGAGCCAACTTGGATATCGGGAAGGTCGAAGAAACGCTCACACTATCCGAGGAAGAATTGGTATATTGGTTTATATGTTTTGATGTATGGCATGTATAGCAATATACTTGTTTTGTGTAAATAATCTTGTGATATGGTTGTGGTTTGGTTGAGAAAATGCTTGATAATAATTAGTCATTGGTATGGCTAGCCTAGATAATGTTGGATGCCTTGTGAGTTTAATATGTTATATAGTTCATGAGAATTCATAAAAAGATGAAACTTGCCATAAAACAGAACACTATAGCAACAACGACGTGAGTTTGAAAAATCACCAAAAATATTAGAAAACAAATTAGGTGAAGAATTAACTATGAAATTGAAGCTTATTGTGTCTACTTTCAAATGGAAAAAGCGAAATAGTAAAGGAGTTATATGTTATAAGATATTTGAGTTTTAGTGAAATAGGGCTAGAGCAATTTTTGGATCCCCTGTTCCAAATTTGAAAATTCACTATAAATTGTAAAAAAATAATTAGGAGGTGTAATTTATATGCTCAGAATCCTTATTGAATCTAATTTTAAGATAAATAAGCGATATAGTTATATGAATTTTGTACAGGGAGAAAAGTGGTTCGTAGTAAGTAGAGGTCAGCGCAGTCAAGTCCTGAAACAGGGGTAACTTTAACTAATAAACTGTACTAATTGGCCCAACCAAAAATTTTAGAAAACAATTAGTAGATAGATATGTGAGTCTAGATTCAGTGAAAATTTACGGATCTTGATTTCGAGTTTCGTAACTCGAGATATGATTTTTTTAGCGACCATGATGCAGAAAAACTACTTATTCCGAAAATCAAAATAAATGATGTAAAGTTGTTTAAATGATAAATTATGTTCGGTAACACCTCAAGCTCGACTCCGGCGATGGTCTCGGGCGTGGGGATGTTACAATACTGGAGATACTCAAAAATAAGGGATGACTCGATTTGAAGTGCTTTCCAGAGAATATATAATGACCCATTTATTTTTGTGCCTGAATTTCCAGATTTCATATTCGAGCCATAGACTCCACTCTTGAAAAAGGAGCGAAGCGATTCATGCAAAGGCATTAATGATGGAGCAAAAGATGAGTCCAAGTTGGAAGGATCTGCAAATAAATAAAAGGGAGGGATCTTGACTTTATTTTTTTTTTTTGTTTTTAGGTTAAGTTAGGATTCGGTTAATTAGGAATTTTTATTTCTGCATAATAAAACAAGAGAAGGAAATCCTAAATAAATATGGACAAGTCATAAAGTATAAAGTGTGGCAATAGATATATACATGTCTAGGATTGGATTTCGAAAGAGCTTGGTACTTAAGCAATCACATTGACTCACCTCCTCTTTTCTAAATTCCTACCTGGTGTATAGTATCTATTCACTTTAAACAATGAGGACATTGTTCATTTTAAGTTGGGGGGACCAAAATTTGAAATTATTTTCATCCAGGATAAAAATTTTCTTTTAATTATGATTAGGATATATTTCTGTTCAATAAATTTGAATTTTGTTAAGTATGCTAAACTTGAGTATGAATAAAGTTCTATTTTTTCCAATAAATTATTATGTAGCTTAATGATGACATGAATGTATTTTAATAAAGCATGCAACTTCATACCATAAAATTTTTATCTCCTTAGGAAAGTTAGGTATGCATGAAAGTTTAAGTCTTTAGAATTGACTTAGTAATTTCTTGAGGCAAAATCCTAGGAAGCATGCAACATTGAAAATGATTTAGGCAGCTATTGTTTGGACCGTTTGAACCTTTCAAGCCCACCATGGTAAATTTTATCCTTTGAAACCCAACTTTGAGACTATATGGCCTAATTTTTGGAACCTATACAAATTTAACCCATCACGTTTCTCTTAATTATCTTTAAATTGTCCCAAACACTAGACTCAATACTATTCAAGAATATCGTTTGAAAATAAGTTTGGGGGAGTTGAAAAGAAATTTCAAATGCTCAAAAAAATTGTATGCAGAAAACAAGTGCTCAATAAAAAGAAAAAAAAAAGAAAAGAAAGAGCACATATATTTGAAAAAGAGCATGTGAAAGTTGGTGATTGAAGGTTGCAATTTCCGAAGGTTCGATTTACATTGAGTTTGGGGTTTTTAGCCAAAATTTATCTATCTTTTTTACCTACCCCTAAGCCTAGGCACGTTACAACCTTGTTAAAGACCTATTGATTTGAAGTTCCAAAGTTACCTATATTAGTGGAGAGAAATTGCTTTGTTCAACATATGAAGACATAAGTTAAGCTTAATGATTGCAACTTAATCTTGAATAAAGGATTAAAAAATTGAATTAGTAGGAATCAGCATGTCTTTATTAGGAAACATTTAGTCTAATTTTGCTATTGTAATAATTGTTGAGATTAATTTGAATAATATGAACACTTGAGTAGCATAATCATCAAATTTATTATTCTTTAAGCATAAGTATATCAAATTCATAATTTTGAGAAAACTGTTGTTCTGAAGAAGGTTTTCAAAGTGTTTCTGTGAAATTCTTTTCAAAATTTTTGCATTACTCGAGACGAGCAATGGATTAAGTTTGGGGGTATGGAAACACAAAAATTTATATACTTTTTCATGCCCTTTTTGACTTAAAATCATGCTATTCTGATTAAATTCTTGTCGAAAAATAATTAAATATTATAAAATAATTAAATTGTGTTAAAAATATGAACATGATGAATTTTAATTAGTTTTATAGTTAATTTTGATTAATTTTGGTTATTTTTGACAGAATTGCACAAAGGGCGAAAAATGGCCCGGTGGACATTGCGAGAAGAACAAAACCGAGAAGCAATTTGGAGTATCGAGGCGAACTAATTTCCAACCCAAGACAGTCCAGAAATGTGTATTAATTCATAATTAAATTAATTTTAATTTATTTCCTATTTAATTTAGGTTAAATAAATTAATTTTAATTAATTATGGAGAAAGGGCCTAGTGAACCGCACTAGTTGAATTGAATGGAGTGAGCCGAACCAGCCACTAATTGGGCTGACCAGAACCGTCCATAGGCTGACCCAAATCAGCAATTTAGCTGATTAAATATGCTTGCAAAAAGGCCCTTGAGAAATCTCCAATTTTTATTCAAACCCCACCTTTATTTAAGGCTTTGTAGATTTGCCCATGCCTAAAATAGCAAAGTTGAAAGCTTCAACCTTGCCATGTGTGTGGCCGGCCATAGGGGGGCTCTTTGGCTGATGGGATTTGCTATTTTTAGCAGCCACAATCAGCTATAAAAGCCACCCCTTGCTGATCATTTTACTCATCCCTCATTCACTCAACATTCTCTCATTCTCTCTTCCTCTCCACTCTCCTTTCTCTCCATTTTCCATCCTATTTTCCTATAGTCTTGTGCCGATTTCTCCTCTTGGAAAAGAGGTATTTTCCCAGCCATTTTGGGCAGCAAGCAAGTGTTCGTAGAAGCCTTGACCGGCAAGGACAATGGAGACGAAGAACGGAGCAATCAGCCAAGCCACGAAGAAACACCAGATTTGCCTTCTTGTTCCTTATCTTTTTAATTTCTGTTGTTTTTATGATGAACATATCTATGAATATTATTGTTGTTGAAATGGTTATTTTAATCACTTTTGCTTGAATGTAATTCGTGTTGGGTTGATTATATTTTGCCAACTTGAATTATTAAAATAGTGTTTATGCTGTTATAGGCCTCAGTAAAATGCTTGATTAAGTAAAATCATGTTTAGGTTATCTGGCATTAAAATTGTTTAGATAACTAAAGAATTAATTGTTTAAACGGATTGAAATTGCAATTAATGGACTCAGTACTTAATCAGTGCATGTTTAATTCTTCTAAGGTAGCTGAAAATTAAATTAGCATTGTATTTGGCGATGCATATGCCTTGTATAACTTGCAAGATTGTTGTGATTGAATTGTTTCAAGGTATGGCTACTTTGTTACTTCACATAATCTTTTACATGTTTATTAAGTTGAATTAATTGGTTGAATCGACCTAGGAATATGCGAGAGATAATTTAATTCAATAAGTATGTATGTGCGATAGCATGTTTACCTTATTAAATCTGTTTAATCGGTTGAATTGGCATAGGGATATGTTCCAAGAGATGAATGGATTTTTAATTAGTAAATATGTTCATAAGTTAGCAAATTACTGGGTTGCCGTGAATTTGTTCGTAACAGCATAAGCATGAATTTAATAATTCTAAGTTAAAAAGGTATAATTAATCCAACACAATTATATCATCTTGATTAAATCTTATTTGAAATCGTGCACTAGAACTCTTTTATTTTATTTAAATTGCTTACTTAGTTTTAAAATCTTAGTTTATAAATCACTCTTTTCAAACCAAAATTATTTTTTATCTCACCAAAGTGTTTTACTTCATTTCATAAATATTGCTTTTTATAGTCCCTGTGGGTACGATAACTCGACATTTACTTGTTACTTTATTACTTGTTACGATTGTGTACACTTGCACATTTCCACCGTTCCAGTTTCCAAGAGCCGAACCACTTAGATCAATATTTTTCTCGCGTTTTGATTAGATCTACAATAGATCTGGGCTAGGCTGATAGTTGGGGGCTCTTCTTTGGCAAAATTAAGCGTTGGTAAGTACTCGAACCCCTTTCTTTCATAACTTGGTGATTCAAGAAAAGCCGAAAACCCCTAACCTTTTAGGGTGGTTGTTGATTTTTGGCTAAGATTGATATTAGTCTTTTCTTTCAGTTTTCTTGTGATCTAGTGTGGAAAAAAGGCTATCTACCGGGGAGCACTGGAGACTAGGACCTGTTGGAGCAATCTAGGTCTAGATCTAGATCTAGTTGTAGATTTCGGCAAAGGTAAGTGATTAAGGGCTTTAGATGGTGTTGGCCGAATATGGTAGGTTGTCAATTTCATTGATTTCATTGGATTTTAGTTAACAGTATGGTTAAAATGATTGTAGGTTAATTCGGTACGGATCTCGATGTAGTATGCAAACAGGTGTGTAATCGACACCCACTAGTAGATTAGATCGACAAAAGCCGAAAAGTCAAAATGCCAAAATTCTGGCATTTCGAGGGCTTGTGAGCGTGTGAGCGCTCGTGGGTTGGTTTGAATCGGTAAAATTGGTAATTGCAAACGGTAAGAATGATGTGTACGCATTTTCGTGCATGTTGGTGGATTGGGCCTCGAAGGCCCAAATTTGAGCCCAATGGGCTTATGAGCCCATATGGGTGAAAATGAGCGGTAAGCATATTCTGGTAGTCTGACTGTTAAATATGCAAAAACAGATGTAAAATTTGGACTTAGTGGGTCGTAATAGCTAGTAGACACCGTTGGGCCATTAGGGGTTTTAGAGCCCGATGACTATGTATTAATGAAATGGACCAAATAAGTTGCTTGGATAACATTAGGGCTGTTAACAAACTGTAATGAGCATGAAACCCTAAAAACTGGCAAATTTATTCAAATACCTCCTTAAGGGTGGAAAATTACTGTTTTACCCCTAGGTGCAAAAACACCATTTTACCCCCTAGGGTTAAGTTGACTGATTTACATGCTAAATTATATCTGTTCACTGTATGCCATGTTATAATTATATACTGTTGCATGGGATTAGGTTTTGATGACTCTGTATTAATAAAATGAACCAAATAAGTTGCTTGGATAACGTTAAGGCTGTTAACGAACTGTAATGAGCATGAAACCCTAAAAATTGGCAAATTTACTGAAATACCCCCTTAAGGGTGGAAAATTACTGTTTTACCCCTAGGTGCAAAAACATCATTTTACCCCTTAGGGTTAAGTTGACTGATTTGCATGCTAAATTATATCTGTTCACTGTATGCCATGTCATAATTATATACTGTTGCATGGGATTGGGTTTTGATGGAGGAAGTGCTAAGTGGCAATGCCACGTATACTGTTAGAGGCCTTGCCTTGTTTTACTATTTTAGTGGCTTGGCCACGTTATCTTATTAAGCAGCTAAGCTACGACTGTGGTGTGTAGGGCTGGGTGGGTTGAGTTATTCCTCACATGGTGTGTAGGGCTGGTACGGGTGGTGTGTAGGGCTAGATTGGGCTTGGGTTTGCATCCATGCATAAAATACTACTTTGTTACTATAATAGGCCTAAGGCCCACACTGTATTCTGAGTAGGGCTAAGGCCCAATAATTACTGTTTTCTGGATAAGGCTAAGGCCCAGTTAACACTGTACCTGAATAGGGCTTCGGCCCAATTGAGCTTGCACTGATCTGGACTCTGGTTGGGTTAGCTTACACACTGAGTTTTCACAAACTCACCCTCTTTCCTTTTCATCCATGCAAGTGAACCCCAACCTTAGGGGAATTGGAGCTGGAGGGATTCGGAGCGGCCACGTGGACTGCTTTCTGGTTTTATTATTTTTCTTAAGTTACCTATTTTAGTATTCAGTAGTTTTGGGTTTTTAATCTGTAATAAGGCCGCTCGATAATTATTTTATTCGGTTTACTTATTTATTACCTATTTAAAAGTGATAAATTAAGTCTGCGCGAATTTTTATTTCAAAATTAGCCAACGTTTTCAAAACATTCCTCATGTGACAATTAGATAACATAATAATAACAACACTAACTAGATCTCTTAAAAAGTGAACTTCAAACTAATAGTGTATAGGTTTTTTTGTAAATTAAATAACCTTCTTTTTCTCAAAACATAAAATGGTTTTGCTAAATCACCCTAAATTTATTAATAGAGGAACGAGGAGTAATTCACTATCTATGTGACACACCAGATCTGGCCATAACGTCTGGGCTAGGTTTGGGGTGTTACATAATCTGAAAAACTCTGCCTTGTACTCTGATATAGACTTATTTCCCTGAGTCAAGCATAAAAATTCCTTCCTTCGAGCGTCCACATAACTCGCCCCAACATACTTCCCTTGAGAGGCCGTCTTGAAGAGGTCCCAAGTTAAACGGTCATAGTGAGCCACCATTGGTAGGCCTCGTCACGCATTAAAGACACTGCTCCCTTCAGTTTCTTCTCCACCGAGCAATCCAGATCATTCATTATTAGCTCAGTGGCCTCTAACCAGTTCTCGACCATATTCGGGGCTACACCAGATACACCCTTGAAGATCTCTACTCCGTTGGCCCGAAGCTGCTTAGAAATCGATCAATGGCCCACGGACCCAGTACTTGCTCCAACTACTCTCTCTAATACTCGGAGCATCGCTTGGGACAATGCATCGTCCCCTATAGCTTGATCCTGAGACCTCGTCTCAGTCGCTGGTGATGCTGGTGCCTCCCTAGCAGGTATATGTCCCGATGTTGAAGATCCAACCCGAGTACTTCTTCGGCCTCTACCATGGCCCCTTCCGTGCATAGCTTTTGTGTTTATTCGATATTGCGTATTATCTTATTTACGAATTTTATGAATTAGTTCCTAATTTCAGTAATTATTACGGATGTTTTATGCAGAAGGCAGTAATTTAAAGTTTTGTTTTCGCAGATTGAAATCTAACTATAGTTTTTAGTCTCCTATAGTTTTTAGTTTCCCTACAGTTTCAGTTTACCTAGCTATAGAGTTTCAATATAGAACTACTACCTACAATAGTTTCTCAGTATCACAGTTTAGTCTTATAACAGTAAAGCATATCAGGGGACTTACAGATTTGGTGTCGAAGACTCGGTGTGCCACACTTTCAATAACAACATTCAAAAACAATCAAATTCTCTTAAAATCAGAGTTTAGAAAAGAAATTTAGAAACCTTTACTCTAAAAATTTCCAAACGAAATCAAATTTTCAAAACAACTTAAATCATAAAAATCAATTTCATAAGAAACCCATATTATGAAAAAAGAAATATTCAAAAAGACCTATATACTTTTTGTTTTAAACAGCTTACACCGTTAAAATAAATTTCAATAAAAATTTCAAAACCCACTCCACAGCTAAGTTTTGCAACCTGGCTCTGATACCACTAAATTGACACCCTAAACCCGGCCCGGACGTTATGGCCAGATCTAGTGTGTCACATGAAAGTTACGTTCGAAATTGGACTATTCGATAAAAAAGAGTTCTTTCCATTTTAAAAACCCTGTTAAAATTATGGACGTAGAACAAAATCCGGTTAAACTATTTTTATCAATTTGAAAATGTATTTGAAGAAGTGGTTGCCAAATTTGTTGTATTCAATTATTTGAAGTTATTAAAGCTCTTACTATTTGAAAACATTATGTGTGAATTTCTTGAAACCATTTGTTATTAGTTTTGAAACCCCGATTAACTACTCTAACAGTTTGAAATGATAAAATAGCTTAAATATCGAAAGTTAAAGTAAAAACCCTATAATGGCCTTATTACACAAATAATACCAAAACTAAAATTTAATAAAACAAATCCAAAAGCAGAAGACATGTAGCCACCCTGAGTCCCTCGCAGCTCCAAATCGTCTATGGCTGGGGGTTACCTGCACATTTAAAATAAAAAGGTGAGTTTGCAAAAACTCAGTGTGTAACTTCCCCAACCGATAACAGAATTTAGTCATGTAGAACAGACTAGGTCAAAGCCCTATACAGAAATAGATCAGTCCGGGCCTTAGCCCATTATAGAATTAGAACAGTGTATGCATGAAAGCCCAATGCAGTCCAACCATCACACCACCTGTACCAACCAATCACACCATGTGGGGAATAACTCGACCCACCCAACCTGCACACCAATACGCAGCCAAGCTGCTAATAACAGATATTATGGTAGTGCCACCAGAATCAGAACACATGGTGAAGCCACTATACAAAATTACGTGGCAGAGCCACTATTACAAAGCTACCTCCAACATCATACCCAACCCCATGCAGATTAACACATTATAATTAAAACATCATGCATGTAAGTTACTAGACATCGTTACAGTCATATATATATCAAACAACCTATCCGTAGGGGTATAAGGGTCATTTTAGAAGTCGGGGGTAAAATGGTAATTTTAACCCCTCAGGGGTATTTTGGTCGTTTTACTAAGTTTCGGAGTCACGGTGCCTAATACGACCTCCTAAATGGTCTAACATCGCTTCAAGCAACTCAGATAGTTTATAAGGTCAAAACAGTGTATATGGGCCCAAAACCCCCTATTTGGCTTAGGTGGGCCCACACGCTCATGTGGCCTATTCAATCTCGTTTAACGTACGACATTACAAGCCTTACCATTTGATTTACCAATGATCATTTACCGAGTAATTTGCCCATATGGGCCCATAGGCCTATTGGGCCCATTTCAACCCATCGAGGCCTATAACGGCCTAAGTGCACGAAATCGTGCTTGATAGCCTCCCTAGTCTATTGCCCATAATTCATGGGCTCGATTCAGCCCACAAGTGTTCGCACGCCCGTAAGGCCTCGAATGCTGACGTTTTGGCATTTTGGCTTTTTGGGTTTTACCGATCTACACTACAGTAGGGTGTGGTTACACACCTGATTGCGAATTAAGCCATTGACGCGCGCCCAACCGCTGCTTTGCTTGACTACTATTCACATGATTAACGTGTATCCCACAATAATTGATTGAACATCGATAGATTTAGGCACCTACGAATAATAATGAATCCAACCAAAGGAGAAAGGTTAAAGGAGTATTAACCCCAAATCAAAACTTTAAATCTCATCAGAAGGGAAGCCCTAATACTAAAGTCCAAAAGCCAAAACAAAAATAAGGAGTACTTGCACAAAATTCCGTTTGACTAAATCGACAGAATTTAGGAACAGTCGATCACTAGCCAAAGTCCAGTACTTTTGCAGGCATGAATCCAAACTACTGAAAAGGGAGGCGTACTAAGTTTGAAACCACGATAACAAGAAAAGATCAAAAGAACACAAAAAGAATTGATTACACTTACCTTTTTAATGGAAGAACTGAAGAGTTACGACCCCTAAACCAATTGATTGCCGATAAGCATAATGGTTAAGTGCGATACCCAAAAGAGAAAGAAGGTTTGGCCAAACAAAAGAGAAAAGAAAAATGGTCAACAGACATTCAAATGTGAAACAGGGGTTCGGCTATGGAGGATCAGTCGAAAAAATAATAGAGGGGAAGAAGATTAGTAGGATTCGGCCAATGAAGAGTATTTGATCACAGAAGGAGAACAAGGTTCGGCTAGAAGGAAGAGATAAAAGCAGAGACAAAAAGAAAATGGTTAATCAAGAGTAGCAATAATCAGAAAGAGAAAAAGCAAATGAAGGAAACAAAAGAAATCCAATGAGGAAAGAAGGAAATAGCTTTCGACAAAAGGAGAAATCAAGGTTGACAAAAGAGAGAAGTAGAGTTTGGCACTTACTAACTAAATTTTGACAATGAGAACCCGATTGAGAAAGAGATTAATTTGAAAGAAAATAAGAGGTTTAGAGAAAGAATTGACTTGAAAGAAACACAAAAATGCCAAAAAGTACAATATCTAAAATACAACAAGGGAAATTTGGCGCCTAAACTTTTACCAAAAGTGCCAAATATGCAAGCATCCAAGCTTCTTAGCTGAATTTGCAACTCAAGTTACCGCAATCGGCCACACTCTCTTTCCAAATTCAAATTTCCCCAATTTGCTCCTTAATTTCCTCCCCCTTTTGGTCATTGATTCACTCAACTTTCTCTTTTCAAATTCAAATAACCATCTTGACAATTTCAAACCTTACCTTTTACCAAGTCCAGAACAACTTTTTAGAGTTTGAACTCTACTCCACCACTTGCCACCTACTTGTAGCAAAATAACTGCACTTTTGCTTGCAAAGGGATTTGAACACATTCCCCCTTTCCATACTTGTGGTGTCACTTGCCACTCCACCAGTGGCTCCTTTGTGTTATGAAACAACAACAATTCATTATAAAACCCTACATGCCAACGTCTAGATTCACTTAAGGCAAAAATTAAAAATTTTGCCAAGACCCTATCTCGACCCCAGGCTTTCTAAAAACCCCCAAACACACCTAAAACACTTAGCCAACATGCCAAACATGCACTTATGCCAAATTATGCAAAAATTACAGCCCCTATATTTTTGGGGTGTTACGTCATTCTATATTTGAGTATCATTATGATAGGAGGTACCTTTTTGTAATAGTTTATAAGAACTCCTCACAGAGAACTCTCTCAAGGGCTCGCCATTCCATACTATCAAGTTTTCATGAGCTTCCTTTTCCAAAGAGATTTGCAAAATTCTCTTTGCAATATCCTTTAGGAAGGTATTAACAAAAAGATCTCCCTTCCATTCTCTAGTTTATACATCAATTAAATCTAAAACTTGATTTATCCCATCAATACTAATGTTACTATTTAATCTATACCTGACTAGCCCTGGAATCCATACATCTTCCTGTACTGATATCCTCTCCCCAGTTTTGACCCTCCAACATTGCCCATTCTGCAAAAGTCCCCTCGCTACCCAAACGCTCTTCCAAGTATGAGAAGGTAGACTCTCTAACCTTGCATTTAAGAAATCAGAGTTCGATAAATATTTAGCATTAAAAACATTCGCTAAAAGTGAATTTGGATAATTTAAAATATGCCAACCCTACTTTGCTAACAATGCAATGTTAAACTTTAACCGATTTTGAAACCCTAAGCCCACATCTTCTTTTAATTTACACAAATAATCCCACCCACACTAATGTATACCCTTCCTATCGTGTCTTTTTTCTACCAAAATCTAGCGATGATACCTTCCAATTCACCATAAAGGGTCTTCGGAAGCAAAAAACACGCCATAAAGTACATTGGATTAGCTTGCAAAACAACTTTTATAATGACCTCCTTTCCACCTTAGGATAAAAACCGTACACTCTAACTCTCAATTCTCTTTTTAAAATGGTCTTTTAGGTTTTTAAAAGATTTTTTTTCCTCCCAACCATATTAGATAGACTGAGATACCTTTCCAGATCATTCGAATATCTCACCCCTAAAATGTTGGAAATAAGTTGTCTATCACCTTCTGAAGTATTGGAACTATAAAATACCATCGATTTATCATAGTTAAAACATTGGCCTGAAATCTTTCATATTCCCTTAGCACCTATTTCAAAACTCACACCCCATTAGCATTTGCTTCTCCAAAGAGAATACAATCATCAAAAAATAGCAAATGGGAGATTTAAGGGCCACTTTTTCTTGCCTTTGCCCCTCTCATCAATCAATCCCTCATTGCTAACCTTATAAGAGTTTACAGACATTTGCTACAGATCCAGAAATGAAACAGACTCAAGGGGTTGCCTTGTTAAAGTCTTCTAGAAGGTCTAAACAACTCCATAGCTTTCCAGTTAAGTATAATCGAATATGAAACAGAAGTGATGCATTTCATTACTATCCCAACCTACACTGAATCAAACCCCATACACAACATCATCTCCCAAAGAAATTGCCATTCGACTTTATCATAAGCTTTACACATATTCAACTTCATTGCCATAACCCTTTTTCCTCAGTTTATTTTGTCAAAAAGTATGCAAAATCTCATAAGCTAACAATGTAACACCCCTTACTCGTGTTCAACGTCGGGACGGGGTACGAGGCGCTACTATACTTAAACATGCTTGATCTTACAAAGTTAGATCATAATTTTCATTAGAACTTAAAACCTTTCATCCATTCTCTTAATGTCCCTACCATGGGCCTACGAGGCCTAAAATATACATTGAAAATGGTTCGGGACTTAATCGAAAACTCTCAAGCACTTAGAATGTAACAACCCGATTTTGACCCTAATCGGAACAGTGGTTTCGAAACCATAAATCTGAGGCAGAAAAATATTTTTAAAATTATTTTTGGTGTTTATAATGTGTGCGCTAAAATTTCATTTAAAAATTCTATCGTTTAAATGCCCGATTTAATAAAAAAGGGCTTAATCGTAGAAAATAAAAATTTGGTGGTTTAATTGCTTATGGCTGAATTGATGATGTTCTTATTATATGGAGTGCTTATGTTGATATTATGCCATATTAAAATGAGTGGACGGTTATAGCCAACATTTGTAAAGTTTATAAATTATTGTATAATGGTTATAATAGTCATTTGTATATTAATATATAGTTTAATAAAAATATCATGATAATGGTCACTTATTTGTTCATAAAAATAGTTGAATATTAGCAAAGAAAGAAAAGAAAAAGACTTTGAAGGTTTCATCCATTGTTGTTCTTAATCAAGGTATGTAATTAGCTCAGTTTTTGATAATTTTTACGTTTTTGAGATCGTTGCTTCGAATACTACCCGACCCATGCTTGAATTTCTAATTTTGATGAATATTTTGAGTTATGCCATTGATGAATAACTGTGTTTTGGGGTGTTTGACGATGAAATATGGAAAATAGGTTTTGGATTAATATGTTTTTTTATTGGAAATTTTGATGAAATTGAGTAATTAGGGCTAAATTGCAAAAATAATAAATTGAGGGACTAAAATGTGAAAAAAATGAAATGTGGTGACTTGTATGAGCATGGGGAATATTCGGCCTACGCATGGTTTATGCAAATTTTGCATGTTTTGTGTTTTGTGCAATTTGTATTAAATTGCTAAAAGTGTAAAATGTTAGGGGCAAAATGGTAATTTTCCCATTTATGTGTTTTTGGACTAAATTGAATAAAATTGTGTTTGAATGAGCTTAATTTGAAAATGTGTAGATCAAGAACCAAAGAAATCGGACTTGGATTAGGGGAAAACAAAAATAGCTAAATAGCCAATCTTTATCGTCCGTCGATATCCGAGGTAACTCTATAAGCAAATAATGTTGTAAATTTTTTTTACATATGTGAGCTTGCATGTTGAATTGAATTTATGTGCATTTTTATATGGGACAGCCGAATGTATTTGTATATGGAAACAATCAGTACAAGTTTGATTTGATCAAAATACGACTACCGAAAGTCCTGTATACACCAAAGGAATATTGATAAATGTTCCCATGTAAGACCCTGTATGGGACAGTGGCAACGAAATGCGATTCGAGTAAGACCCTGTGTGCGATAGTGGCATCGATTTGTAACTGCGAGTAAGACCCTGTGTGGGACAGTGGCATCGCTACGTGATTACATGTAAAACGGACGTTGGCATTGTACGATATCTGAGATCATTCAATTATCCCATTCAATTCTGATTAATTCAACGAGCAGTGTTAAGTTGTGAATGAAAGCTTAAATTGAGTTAAGTGATCAGGTATGTGTTTATTCTTTACCTATTTGGAAATGAGGTAAGTTGAATAATAGATATGTGGAATTAAAGTATTCTTGATGAAAATGGAATTATGTGTGTAATTGCTAAGTATATTCGGCCAAACATTGTGAGTATGAATGTGACAGTACAAATTGGTTCATGATTGTGTGCATATGAGCATAAGTGTTTAGATTTGAAGTGGTACCATGACTTGAGATGGAATTATTCATTGGTTAATGATATATGTGTATTCAGCCAAGACATAGGTTGTACATGAAATAATATGAGATATATGAATTTGTAAGTTTGGAACTTAATGTGATTATGATAATATAAATTGGTGTGATTTAATTGAATTAAATTATGTTAATTAGTTGTTTAAAATTTGCTTATGGCTTACTAAGCTATTATAGCTTACTCTTGTGTGTTTATGTTTGTCCATATTTTATAGATTTTGGAAGTAGTACGGGCTCGGGATCGTCAACAAAGTCAATCACATTATTGTTTGTTCATCGGTATTTTTAGAAAATTAAATTTGAAACTTATGGCATGTACAAGCTATACTACCTTTTGAATTCATTTTGAATGGGGTGTACATAATAAGCCATGCGAAAATGGCTTGTTTATTTTGGTAAGTATGTTTAAGTGCTATGAGTGAATGAGATGATGTTACAATTACTTGGTTGGATGATTTAGTTACGCGTCTATAAATGTGTTTAATGTCTAATGTGTTTTGGTTATGACTTGATTTTTGTGCTTGGTGCTTAACTTGGTAGGTGTGGCATTTAGGTAGTGTTTGATTATGACTTATTTGATAAGCGATAGGCTTAATGGTTCGATTTTATTTATACTGGTTAATGGTAGTATTATTTTGATAGTTTTAATAGGGATTGAAATTGATTATGTTTGATTGTGGCTGAATTGATTAAATGGTTTCGATCTTGATAAATATATATATTTTAATGTTTGTTATAAGATTCGGTATGGGCAATTATATGTTTTTTTTATATGATTCCAAATGTGGTAAATTTGACTAAAGTGTATGATATATGTTTTAGATTAAATAATGATTTTATTTGGTTGTTTGAATTGGCCAAGATATGCTAAATTTGTGAAATGCATGGTTGTGTATGCTCAAAGATAAATGATGGACATGATTGGTTTTGATGATTTAGTTTATATGTTGCTGGTGGTTCAACTTGTGGCATTGAAATAGGTTATTATATGATATAAGGTTCTATGCATGTTTTATAGTATAAAAATGGAGGCATAAGTATATACATAAATGTGCTTGGGGCGTGGTTGCTAGTGAAATTGAACATTGATTAAATCATGTGAACTAAGCATTTTTTTTATAATTGGCAATGCTACGAAATTGACCAAATGAATAGTATAATACATTTTATAAACCATGAATATTTGCATGCAAAAATGGTAAACGCGCATGAATATTTGCAGAATGATACTCAGTTAGAATTGGTAAAATAACCAAAGGAATTGTAACATCCCGAAGTAGGGCTTAAACGAAATGGTGGTTGCAAAACAACGAATCTGAGATAGAAAAATTTATTCCGATTAATTTTTATAATTTCCCGAGTTATTAGATGCATGTGTTAGAGTATCGATAGAAAATTTTATGAATTACATGTTTAATTTGCCTATTAGGGCTTGTTTGAAAAAGTTGATAAATATGGGTTCTAGATAGGAAGGGATTAACTTGAAGAGCATAATTGAAGTAGAGGTCCTTAAATGGTAATTAGACCATTAGGTTTTCATGGACAAAATTGGACACACATAGATAAAAATAACTAAAGTTTTAATGAAAGGCATTTTAGCCATTTGGTAATTAAAAGATTAAAAAGGGAAAAAGGTGGCAAAATGTTGTCCATCTTCTTTATACAACCGAAACTACAAGGTGTCTCCATAGCTAGGGTTTCTTCAACTTCTCAAGCTCATAGTAAGTGCATCCAAGCTCCGTTTTTAATGTTGTTTACGTTTTTGGAGTCCTAGTAACCTGATTTAGCTTATTCTAGCAATAATTTAACCTAGGGTTCATATTTGTACCTATAGGTGAAATGTGTCTATTTTGATGTTTTATGGTAGAATATGAAGCTTGAAATTATGTTAAACCATTATTGCTAAACTATTTTAAGTGAAAACGAGTAAAACAACATAATCAGTAAAAATACCTAATGTTGATAAGTACATGTTAGAGTGAGAATTTGATGGCCATAGAAGGAAAAGAATGATCAACATGTCCTAAAACATAAGAATTAGGGATAAAGTTTAATTTCCGAGCTTTGGGGAAAAAGTGTAAATATGCAAAAGTTTAGGGGCAAAATCATAATTTTGCCAAAGTTGGAGTCAAGGACTGTTTTAATAAATGTGAGTATTAAATAAGCTAAATTTTCTATTATAGATCAAGAAGAATGAAATTCAGGGTTAGACTGGGGAAAGAAAAAGGTTGAGGACTAAATCAAAATATCTGATCGTATTTTGTATCGAGGTAAGTTTGCAGTAAATAAATGCAATGTCTTATTATTTATAATTAATGATGTTATTTTTCAGCATCTATATGTTTATTTTGTAAATTTACTCCTTGATGATTCAAGCAAGAATTGACAGAGAAATGATACTTAAAAGTCCCGGTTGAACCTTAGGAATGTATAGGATACAAATGTCATGACATTAGGGTTTAAGGATACCAAGTAAGACCATGCCAAGGCATGACACTGTTAAGTTTTACAAGGTAAGGAAATCATGTAAGACCATGTCAAGACATGGCATTGATAAGCTACTATAAGGCAAAGATCCCATGTAAGACCATGCCAAGGCATGGCAATGGTGAGTTCATAAGGTAAGGATACCACGTAAGACCACGTCGAGACATGGCAATGGTAAGTTTAAAAAGGAAAGGTACCTGTGTATCCTTAGTATTCCAAGTGGTTCAGCGGGAAATTTAAAGAGTATACTCAAGGAAAGGTAAGATAAGTTCATGTTCGAAAGGTTCAGGTAAAAATTCAAGACTTATGCATATTGAGTTTAAAGGTTATAGTGGTTTTGATAAGATAAGAATGAGATAATTCATTTAGAATGTTGTTATTTATTTACATGCAAACTTACTAAGCTTTATGCTTACTCCCTTTCTTTTCTCTCTTTTTATAGTATCACCAAGCCAACTCGGGGATCGTAAGGACATCGGAGACCGTTTCACACTATCAAAGGGCTATCTTGGTATTTTGTGATTCAAAACGTTTTAAGTTATGGCATGTATAAGGACTTGGCTATTTTGTGTGTATGTCCTTATGATATTACTAAAGAATGAAATGTGAATACTTGATAATGATTAGCTATTGAAATGGCTAATTAAGAACATTTGTTGATGTTATGTATGCCTAAACGAGGTTTAATGCAAAGAAATTATAAAAGAGTAAAAGTTGGTTATGAAATAGTTTTGGGACAGCAGTAGTGATGTGATTTTGAAAAATCACTAAAAATTATAGAACTGGAATTAAATGATGAATGCTATATAGAATTAGATCTTATTGAGTTTATTTTTATAAGAAAGAAACAGAGCAAGCAAAAGTAGTCTGTATTCTAAGAATTTAAATTCTTGTGAGACTGGTTTAGGGTGCCTTTGTCATCCCCTGTTCTGATTTTAGAATTTCACTAAAAATTATACAAAAAGAATTATGAGTCATAATTTATATATCTAGATTCGTTAGTGAGTCTACTTTCATTAGAAAAAATGAAAACATTATCCAAATTCTATATAGTGAGATAATCAATTTTAAGTGAAGAGAGGTTAGGTCTGTTGGATTGCAAAACAAGGGAACCTTTAATGAATAAATTTTATTAATTGGCCAAACCAAAAATTCTAGAAAAATTATGGTAAGAAGACATATGAGTCTAATTTTAGGGAAAATTTATGGATTTAAATTTCTATTTTTGTAACTTAAGTTATAATTTATTTAGTGACTATTAGCAGGTGGAAAGTTTTATTATGAATAGTGAAATAAATTGTTTTGATTTGTGTAAGTAATCGAAAAATTTTTAATGTTCTCGGTTTGGTCCTGAACAGTTTCAATTGCATGTTTTAGGGCCTCGAGGGCCCTTTTTAGGGATATATTGGATGAATGTGAACGAATTTTTATCAATAAGGGGTTACCAGACTTATCTTACTAGTTCAGGGTATAAAAATTTCCTTTTATATCCCTAAAAAGGGCCCTCAAGGCCCTAAAACAAGCAATTGAAACAGTTCGGGACCAAACCGGGAACATTAAAATTTTTTCCAATTACTTACACAAATTAAAACAATTTATTTCAGTATTCATAATAAAACTGTCCACCTGTGTAATAGTCACTAAACTAATTATAATTCGAGTTACAAAACTCAAAATTTAAATCTGTAAATTTTTTCTGAAACTAGACTCATATATCTTCTTACCATAATTTTTCTAGAATTTTTGGTTTGGCCAATTAGTACAGTTTATTCATTAAAGTTTCTCCTCTCCTGTTTCGCAGTCTAGCGGACCTGACCTCTCTTTACTATAAAATCAATTATCTAATTATACAAAATTCGGATAACGTTCCGTTTGTCTCTAATAAAAATAGACTCACTAAGGAATCTATACCTATAAATTATGACTCATAATTCTTTTTGTAAAATTTTTAGTGAAATTATAAAATTGGACAGGGGATCACGAAGTTACTCTGAACCAGTCTCGTAAGAGCTTAAATATCTCAAAATACATATTTCCTTTGCTTTCTCTATTTCTTTCCTAAGAAAATAGACTCAATAATATTTAATTATATATCTTATTCACCATTTAATTCCATTTCTACAATTTTTTGTGAATTTTCAAAATCATGTCACTGCAGATGTCCCAAAACTGTTTCATAACCAACTTTTACTCTTTCATAATTTCTTTGCATTAAACCTCATTTAGGCATACATAACATCAACACATGTTCCTATTTAGTCATACCATAAGGACATACACACAAAATGGCCAAGTCCCTATACACGCCATAACTGAAAACGTTTCAATGAAAATACCCAATTGGTAACTTGATAGTCCAAAGTGTGAAGCGATCTTCGACGACCTCCAACCCAAGCTTGTTTGATAAAACTCTGGAACAAAGGAAAGGAAGAGGTAAGCTTATAAACCTTAGTAAGTTCACATGTAAAATAATAGGCATTAGTAATGAATTTAGCTTATTATTAAGCTTTCATAACTTGCATAAATAATGTTAAGTTCTTACTTTCCCATCTTACTCATTGGTAAACTTACAAAAGGCTCGGAATAAAAAAAAATACCTTGCTTAATAGCTTGCTTAGGTACCTGCAACATCTTACTTAACACATTAATACTTTCTCATAATATATAGGCATATTACTAATCATGTCACAAAGCGTCATAAGCATAATTGAAAACTTATCACTTACTTAATACTTGAATATACTCATTAAAATACTTTTAATATCATCAACTTATAACCTAAATATCAATAAGCCTTATGTACATACCTATGCTCTTTCCTCGTGATCTTACCTTGTCATCTCTTTAACTTACTCTTTGGATTACTCAAGTACCTTTCCTTTTGAAATTTACCATTGCCATGTCTTGACATGGTCTTACGTAGTATCCTTGCCTTATGTACTCACCAATGCCAAGCCTTGGCATGGTTTTACATGGGATCCTTACCTTATGTACTCAACTATGCCATTCCTTGGCATGGTCTTACATGGGATCCTTGCCTTATGTACTCATGAATGCCATGCCTTGGCATGGTCTTACATGGGATTCTTCCTTTATATACTCACCAATGCCATGCCTTGGCATGGTCTTACATAGGATCCTTGCCTTATATACTCACCAATGCCATGCTGTGACAACCATAATTAAGCTCTAATCGGAAAAGTGGTTTCGGAACCACTAAACTAAGTCTGAATTTTTTTAAATATTATCTTCTATGCTTATATTATGTGAATTATCTATTGTGAAGATTTGGTGTTTTAATTTTTGCCATTTGAATGTGAATTTATGAAAAAGGACTTATGTGATAAACTCGAAAAATGTGTTAGGTATAATATAGGTGACCAAATAATGAATGGCTTATTAAAATGAGGGACTTGCACGTCAAAATTACCAATAAATTGATAATGGCCGGTCACCATGTGCATGAAATCATTTTATTTCTTATTTTATGTATTTGTTAGATTATATGTTAATAATATACATAAAATAAAATATAATAAAATATATGAGTCAGTGGAAGGAGAAACCAAAGTTTGGTTCATCTTCTCTTCTATTGCCGTGACTAGAGAAAGAATAGAGAGAATTGAAGCTCAAGCATTCGGTCATCATAATAGCTTGATTTTAAGGTATGATTTTATGTTATTTTCTTTAGATTTTGTGGAATCTAATTGATGGTTAAGTCCTTAACTTAGCCCATGTTAAAATTGTGAAATTGGTGGTGTTATGAGCATTCGGTCATGGAATAAATTGGAAGAAATGGTTGTGGTTTTCATGTTTTTAGGAATAATGTTGGATAATTGAAGTTTGAGCTAGTTAAATGTGCATATAGGTAGATTAATTGTTAAGGGAAATAGGCTAGCATGCTTGTGTATGTGTAGTTGCCGAATGTGGATTTAAAAGATGTGTGATTGAATATTGATGTATTAAATTGCTAAAATGATGATCGGATATGGATGAATGCTTGTGAAATTCATGCTAGTTGATGAAAGTTAAGGTTTTGAAGTTAAGCCTAGTTGTTACATAATGGTCGAATGAGCTTAAGATTATACATGGATTAATTTAATGGATTTAAGATAGAAATAAAATCCCCTTGTGTCGAATGTGGTCTTGAGATATTGAAATTTGTTTGAAATTGATAGGTTGATTAAGTAGTAAGTATATTATGATAGTTCTTAGGTATGTATGTGCTCAATTGATGAGATACATATTCGGTCATGGTTAAAAATGTGCTAAATTATTATTAGTTGATGTTTGTGTAATGAGAAATGGATATGGATGATTATAAACTAGTTAAATATTACTATAAGTGAACAAATGGCATTTGGCAATTAAGGTGAATTGTGGAATTGGTACCAAATTTTGGAATTTGATAAGTGAATTGTTAGTAAGTAGTTATATGTTAGCCGAATTTGAACCAAGGAGGGTTGGAGCTTGTAAGCTTAATAGAAGTGAGTATTCGATTTATTTAAGTTCTATGATATTGAAAACGAAAATTTATTATGTTAAGTGACAAGTAGAAGTTGGCTAAAATGATTACTATGTATTATGTATATATATATATATTCGAATGATGCTTAATTAGAAGAAATAAGTAAGGTGGTGAGATATAATTTTGTTAAAGAGTGATGTAGGCATTCGGTCTTAAGGATGTATATAAGAGAAAGTACTAAATTATTTGTATTAAAGCCCTATTGTATGCAACACCCTAAATTTGGGCATAGAAGAATTGGGCTTTGAGTCTGGGTTTGAATAGAAGAAAACTTGAATAATTGAGGAGTTTTAAAAATTATTATTGTTTAAGAAAAAATTGAATTAAATTATTATTAGAAAATTTTACTGTATTTATTATTACTGATGTTTTAAATTTTTATGAAAATTATAATTATTATTATTAGATAAAATTTTTATAATTATTATTATTATTATTATTATAATTATTATTAGATAGAAGAAAAAAAATATTTGTTTGGTGTTTAAACTCTAGTAAAAAAAATTGTTTTAATTTTGCCTCATAAAGGGAATCTGGGCATAAGGCTTATAAAATAAATGGGGTAAGATTAGGCATGAAAAAGCTTATTTGGCCCAGTGGTTAGGCGTGCTAAGGTAGCAGGAAGAGGTCTGGGGTTCAACTCCCAGCTTGTGCAAAAGCGTTTTATTTTTTTATATATCAGGGAATGATGCAGGGAAGCCTTAAAATTAGTTGGGGTTAAAAGGTAACACAAAGGGAAGCTCGGTCCAATGGCAGAGGCGCTGGGAGCATGGAAGAGTGCCTAGGTTCGAGGGTTGGCGCACGCAAAGGTTTGGTTTTATTTTTAGAAGCCAGGTTGTGCTAAAATAAGGGTTAAAGGAGGTTGCGACGGGATTATGCCACAAAAAGGCTTGTGGCGCGGCGGTAGCAGTGCGTTAGGCACTCCACAAGGGCACGGGTTCGAGTCTAGGCGCAGGTAAGCTGTAGCTTTATTTTTTTAAAAAAATGTGAGAATGTCAGCAGGTATAGATTAAGAATAAATGGGACCATATATTAGTGAAAGTAAACCTGCGGTACAGTGGCCAGTAGCGTGCTAAGCTACCTAGAGGTCCCAGGTTTGAGCTGGGGCACGCGCAGGAGGATGTTGTTTTTGCTGGGCGCACGCGGGAAGAGCAGTACGGGACTGGGGCGCTTCCTAGCAGCATGCTGAAGCAAGTCAACGGTGGATAAGGCTGCTAATCGGTGGGAGAAGTTTGGATTAAATTCAAACTTTGAATTTGGCCAAGAATTAAGGAGCAAGCTAAGGAGTTTATTTTGAAAAAAAAAAAAAGAGACTTTTGTGCCGAATAGGACCCATTCGACTATAGGCATTAAATGTTGAAGGAGCATTGGAAATTTTGGCATTATTTTTCTTGATTTGAATAGCCGATTTTGCTTTCTCTATTTTTTGTTAGTTTTATTTTTTTTTCTCTTCAATCGATTTTGCTTTTATTTTTTAGTTTTTGCTCGTCTCATCTTTGCCAATTCTATCACCCATCTTCTTGAATTTTTCCCTTTTATTCTCTTCCGTGGTAGCCATATTCTAGGATAGATCCAAAAGCTGAAATTATTAAATCTGTTCTCTACTCATATTTTGGGATTTGATCTACAACAGATCTGGAAAAGAGAGGTACTTGGGAACGTTTTTGGCAAGTAGATCTCTTGGTAAGTATTCGAACCTTCTTTCCATTCGTATCTTGTGGGTTAAGAAAAGACGAAAACCCCTATATACATAGGGTGGCTTTCGACTAAGGCTAAAAGGATTTTTTTGGTGCTGTTATTATTCGGTTTGTTGATGCAAGTGAGGATTAAAGGCTGCCGATCGAGGAGTGTATGAAAAGCTTGGATCATCGGAGTGACTAGATCTAGATCTAGTCATCAATTTCGGCAAAGGTAAGTGTTTGAGGCCATTATTGAAAGGTGGCCGAATGTGTGTATTGAGTTAGCGGTGAGTATTCAAATTGGTTTTAGATCTTAACATGGTCCAATCGAATGTAGGAGCGTTTTGGGGGAGATCTTACCGGTTAAATCGTCAAATAGGTGTGTATCGAACCCTTCTTTAGTTCGATTCGGCAAAGGCCATAGTGACCGAAAAAGTGACTGAAAGGTCGACAGTTTGTGGAACTGAGAGTATGCGAATACTCAATAGATGGTAGAATCAGTGATCGCTAGTGACAAAAGGGCTAAGTGCAAAATTTCGTGCATTTTGGTAAGATGGGCCTCGATGGGCTAAATATAGGCCCAATGGGCTTACGGGCCCGTATGGGTAAAAATGAGTGATAGATGTATTCTAATAGACTGTAGGCTTAAAATGGGTTACATTAATAATTAATTGTAAGTTTTGGACTGAATGGGCTTAAATCGCTAAAAAGACACTATAGGGCCCATTAAGGGTTTTAGGGCCTAGTTACTAAAAGTTGTTACAACGAGTTAAATAATGTACAGTGACGAAAGTAGGGTTATTAGTGACTAAAATAGGAATGAAACCTTGAAATAAGTGGAATAATTACTAAAATACCCTAAAAGTGAGAAATTACAGTTTTACCCCTAGGTGTAAAATGACTGCTATACCCCTAGGGTTAAATTAGACTGATTTGCATGCTTTATCGATTCTGTTTATTATATGCCATGTCATGATAATTTAATGCATGGGGTTGGGATTTATATGAATGGAGGAAGTGCTAAAGGGCTTTGCCCCAGTTTACCAAAAAGGGCTTTGCCCCAGTTTACCAAAAAGGGCTTTACCCCAGTTTATCAAAAAGGGCTTTGCCCTAGTTACCGAAAGAGGCTAGGCCTCTTGTTATATAATAAAGCAGCTATGCTACTAGTGGAGAGTAGCGGTTTGGTGGGTTGAGTAGTTCTCCCCACATGGTGTATTGGTTGGTACGGGTGGAGAGTAGCGGTTGGGTGGGTTGAGTAGCTTCCCCACAGATTGATATGGATTTTTGCATGCATTCATGATTTATTATTGAAATGGGCCTTTGGGCCATACTATTTACCAATATATGAAAGGCTTCGGCCCAGTGATATTGTATCTGAAAAGGGGCTAAGGCCCAGTACCGATAGACGAAAGGCTTCGGCCCAGTTAATATTGAGTTGGATTAGGGCTTAGGCCCAGTGGGCTTAAGTTGATTTGGCTCTGGATGGGCTTCTATGCACACTAAGTTTCCCAAACTCACCCCTTTTCCTTCCGTCCTTGCAGGTGAGCCTTAGGTTGGTGGACTTGGAGCTGGGAGGGATTCAGAGTGGCCACGAAGACCGCATTTCTGGATTTAAGTTCATTAATTCACTATTTTATTTAATTGCTTTATTTTCAATTTGGGTTTGTAATAAGGCCTTTTTAATTATTTTTAATTTGTTTTAGCTTAAGTATGATATTATTTAAATCGTTTTGAAATCAGTTAGCTCTAAGGCGCGTTTTTATAAAAAGTTACTTGTTTTCAAAATTTCACAAAGCTTCCGCAACGTAAACGTTTTCATAAATAAATATTTTAAATCGATTCAAACTTAATTAGTTGTTCGTAGACAAGTCATAAGCTTAAAGTGTGGCAATGGATGTGTGCATGTCTAGGATTGGATCTAGGAAGAGCTTGGTACTTAAGCAGTCTAAATGACTCACCTCCTCTTCTCTTGAATCTTACCTGGTACGTAGTATCCATTCACTTTAAGCCATAACAAAGAAGGTCTAATTTTCCGATACTTAAACTGTTTTTAAAATAACATGTTTCCGCAACTACAAAGGTTTACAAGCTTTCACAATTTTCCATAAGATTTTACAATGTCTTAATTATTACAATGAATCACGTCTTGGAAAAAAATAAACACAAGCTAAGGTTTTATACACGTTTAACGGTCAAAGTTTCTAAAAACTAAGAAGGGTTTTCAATGAAAACATGGTTTTCGAAAAACACTTCAATGTGACACACTAGACTTGGCCGTAACGTTTGGACCGGGTTTGGGGTGTTACATTGTATTTCAAGTTAACGAATGAGTTAGCTAAATGTATTTGATATGTATAGTAATGAATTGCTGAATGTGAGTGTGTGTATGTGTTTAATTAAAAATAATTGCCCTATGCATGTGTTTCATTGAGAGATTGACTTTGTGATTATAATGCTCTAAGGTTCATTTGATTGAAAGATTGTCAAAGAAAATTATGAAATTTTGATTATAATGAGTTGATGGGGTGAATAAACTAGTTTAATCTTTGGTGCATTAAGCTCAAGAGCCTAAAGGAGGAGAATCAAGTAAGGGAAAAGCAAAGGATATTGAGTAGCTGATCGAGGTCGTTTCATCCGATATAGGTAACTCATTTGGCAAATTAGTAACCTTATTATTCCCTTTCGAACGATGTATACAAGTTGTGGAAAAGATAATTTTACATGTATATGTAACCATGTGTGGTGGTCGGATATGTAGAGGTTTACATGTTTAATTAAGTAAAACAAATTTGTATAATAGCATGGCACTATATGTGCGAACAATCATGGGCACTATGTGTGCGAAACAGCATAAGCAATATGTGTGCGAGATAGCATTGCACTGTGTGTGCGAATAACCTTGGGCACTATATGTGCGAACTCTTTTTACCGAGCACTATGTGTGCGAAATCGGTTGGTTAGGCATACGATGTGTATAATGGACAGGTACACAAATCTATCAAATGATAAATGTGATGATATGTATAATGGTTAAGGAAGAAAACACTTCTATTTCGGTTATATGAAACTAAGGTTAAATAATGTAATTTACGATGGAATCAATTAATTGAAGTGTTGTATATATATATATATTGAAATGAAGTTAAATGCATTATACGTATGATTTGAGAAATGTTCAAGTAGTGTGATGGTAAAATTCGATTTATACATGGTTATAATTTATGAGTTTCTAAATTTTGAAGTTAATCATGTAAAGGTTAAGTGATGCTTGAGATGTAAGCTATAGAACTAGTCTAATTTAGTTTGAATGTGATATGTTTATCTTATTGATTATATTTTATTGCTTATGACTTACAGAGTTGGAAGCTCATTTAGTGTGCTGCTCTCTTTTTTGCTTAGATCTTGATCCGTTGCAAGCTCGGGATCATATTGGGAGTCATCACATCTATCAACTATATTTTGGTACCTCTATAAGGTTTAAAACTTAGGGTTATGGTATGTATAAGCAATTACTAATTTTTATGTTTTTTTTTGCTAATTATGCTTGTACTCAAAATGGGCCATGCGAATATGGCTTAAACTTTAAGACGAAAAGTAGTTATGTTCAAAAATGTTGTATACCCATTTTGCTTTGTGGAAATGATATGAAGTATGCATACCTTACTTATCATCTAAATGTTTGTTTTTTTTAGCTGATTTATAAATTGTGTTTATGAGAAATAATTTGACTCTTTTATAAACAAAAGTATGTTAAGTTTGCTTTTACTTCTCTCTATATTCGGCTAACCTCAAAATTGTTACCAAATGAATAGTAATTTTCATGAATGGTGTATAAATGGAATAAAGGCTTATTGATTACTCTTTGAATTTTTAGATTGTTGTGTTATTTGATGGAAATCATGTTGGTTCGGAAATTCATAGTGACCTTCCAGCGACAGTTTCGGGTTTAAGGTGTTACACATGCCTTGGCATGGTCTTACATGGGATCCTTGCCTTATAGTAACTTACCAATGCCATCTCTTGACATGGTCTTACATGATTTCCTTGCCTTGTAAAACTTACCAATGCCATGCCTTGGCATGGTCTTACTTGGTATCCTTATCTTATGTTGCCATGGGTCAACTATGGTCTTTTTCCGTCAATTCTTCCTTAGTCGCCATGTTGTAAACATGGATTTTGAAATATCAATGCCTTGGCAACTCATAGCTAAAACATGCTTGCTCAAAATTCTCAAGGTCAGTCACATAACTTAATAATAATAGCAACAATTGCATCATAATAAGATACTACTCAACTTACATACTTCCATTCTCAATCTCATCATATCTTTAATTTATCTTACTTTCCTCAAATTATGCTATTCAATACTTTCTTGATCATATACAAAGCCACATTACCACTATGGTCTTATATGTAAACTTATTTGAATTCTCACTTTTAATGTCGAATCATTATCGAACATTTCTCAATTATTATCATTATATTCAAAACTCAATATTAAAACAATTATAACTAATATATCAATTTAGCATTCAAACATGCTTAATTAAATGCTTATTAAACACATGAACTTACCTCGATACCAATACGGCCATTTTGACTAACTTTCTCGATTTTTAATTTTTTCTCCCGTTCTAGGTCCAAATCTCGTTTTCCTAGATCTAAAATATCATATTTCACTTATTTAATCAATGTACTAATCATTTTGGACCTAAAACTTATTTTTACAAAATTTACATTTTTGCCCCTAAACTTTTGCATATTTACACTTTTGCTCCAAAGCTAGAAAATAAATTTTTATTCAATTTCTTTGCATTTTAGGCCTAACTGAACCATTTCATAAATATGGCAGCCTGCAATTCTCATTAAAACTCACACTTATGACCAATTTTATAACTTTTATGATTTAGTCCTTTCGGACGTTTTCGTCGAATATCACTCGATAAAAACCGTTTCTTTAACCATAAACATGCATAATCTACCATAATTCATCAAAAATGCACAATTATCCCACATGGGTCAATTTTTGAAATCAAACCCTAGCTCAAATAAATGGTAGAAATAGAGAAATCATGTTATTAGGAGTTAAAAAACGTAAAAAAATCATTAAAAAGGGGGCTAGAACAGACTTACAATCGAGCTTGGAAGCTTGAAAAACCCTAGCCATGGTTTCTCCATGCTATATTCATCCTTGAGGAAGAAGATGAGCAAATTTTTGCTTCATTTTCCCTTTTTAATTTTTTTTAAATTAATAAATGACCAAAATGCCCTTAAAGACTTTTCTTTCAAATTTGTCTTATTCATGCCCATTTTTGTCCAACAATTTAACCAATGGTCTAATTACTATTTAAGGACGTTCAATTTAAAAATTCATACCAATTGGACACTTCTAACATATGGAACTCAACTTTTGCACTATTTACAATTTAGTCCTTTTGACTAAATTGAGTGCCCAAACGTCGAAATTTTCAAACGAAATTTTCATGAAATCTTTTCGTGAAATCGTAGATCATAAAAATATAATAAAAATAATATTTTCATTGTTGGATTTGTGGCCTTGAAACCACTGTTTCGACTAGGCCCAAAATCGGGATGTTACATTTCTCCCCCTTAAGGATTTTCGTCCCCGAAAATCTTACCAGATGACGTATTAAGGACTAATTTCACAAGGCACTTTCAATTTCTAGTATAGTCTCGGCACCCTTAGCATCTTACTACTCAAGCTCAGATTCTGAATTATACTCTCTTATCATAGACATAGGAACCACATTACCGATCTTCTCGGATTCTGACTGAAATACCTACTGATAAGTAACTGACCTTATTCTTTCTATAATCTCATACTCTTAGATGAACCGTAACTCACTTTTCTCTACTTACCAAAATGAAAAATTTTCTGTTAATAAAATAATTTCAAAAACACCTGACACCCATCTGAGTTTCAATATTCTTGCCTTTCGATTCTATACACAATTTCTAATAATCTGTCTCTGGTCTCAAAAATCAAATTTCACCTTTCTCTAATAGTTTAACTCAAATTTAACCTTGTGAGTTTCTCTTCTCAATTGCTCTTAATATTTAAAACACAATACAAAACTTACCTTTCTAAGAATCTAAATCACTTCCTCAATTTAACTATTAGTATTAGAGTGACACACAATAACATTCAGAAATCTCGTACTCAAGACTTACTGTAACTTTCTTATGAAGTTATAATACAAATCTCGAATTTCAACCATAACCAATGAAAATTTGGGCTCTGTATAAACTGACAACCTTAGGATGAATAACTCAGATAACCCGTTAATAGAAAAACTTGGTCATGCTGAGAAAAATATACATAAACTTCCTCGAGAAATCAACCATAGGTCACATAACCTTTACCCTTTTGATGATAATACTAATTCTGTTGTACAATTCTTCGAATTACCATTGCATTTCCACACAGATATCAATACTGACTGTAATAGCTTTTAAGATACTTAAAAAAATCAACTTTAACTCTTTGAAAGTTCAGACATCAGGTTCAAAATTTGGTACATAGCATATCATACTCTTACTAGTGTAAATATTTCTGAGTATCCTCCATCTCTGTACTCCTCAAGTATACAGATAATTATCACTATGTTAGGCTTCATAACTGTTGCATAATCTCTTTACTCAATTCAGACTGAATCATAACAAATACTTTAGTCGTCAATTTATTTAGCTGTTTATAACTTTACTAGCATGGATTTAAGCCAAATTAAACTTCATATAATGAGAACTCTAGCAATCGGACAACTTGGATTGGCAAAATCATACCTCAAGTGCAAACCTTTCGATGTATATATATAACTCTGTATCATAACTTCTAGAACAGGTACTCTTCACTCAAGTCATTTATCCATTTATACATAAACAATCAATATTTAATTCTAGAACTATGAATAATTCTAACATACATATAACTCAATCAGACTGCTCAACTGAGTCGGTTTTGACTAATAAACAATAACTTTTCAAGAACTGCTCTTCTTTATGCTATCATTATATCACAGACATACATTCTATCATGATCTCTTCAAAAAGCTAATCATAGATCATTATCACTGCATAACTCAAAAGAACATAACATTCGGTGTTTAACTTGCTGATACATGTATCAACATCATTTAAAAAATAAAATTATTACCTCAGTCTAAGCTGAACTTCTTATCACTCACATTTTGCCAAAGTCACTTTCTCTTCAAATCTAAGGAAAGATTAAACATATATTAGAATTTACCTCAATTGTTTCTCATTTAGGCACTGAACTATACTAAGGCCACCATACTCGTTCAACTTAAAAATTGCGGTGCCATAATAAAACTGACTTCTCAATTACTTTAGTAAATGACATCCCAGCTCTGTACTTTCATTATCAGGTCTAAACTCATATTTGTCAATAGTTATCTCATGGCTAATACTTTGAATAGTAATTTATTAAGAAACCCGGGATAATAAAATCTCAGAACATGGAGCTATACAGAATTTCTGAAAATTACTTCTCATGTAGAATAGTTAAGGTCTCGATAGCATCTCAGAAAATTTCCACAAAGGAAAGATAATACTCACAAGCACTAAAATCAACTATGGCAGAATCTATATAATTTTCCTTTTATATTTACCAAACAATAGCTAGTAGAACGGGACGCTAACATCATACGGACCTTATCGTCAACTTTCCATCTGCACACTAGAGTAGAAAACCATAATAGATTGAGCAATATCAATCACAACTCAAGCAAACTATAATGCCTTCATCTGTCTGTAAATTTAATTGACATCCTCATACAGTAGGAATTTCATCTAAAATCTTGCAGATAAAAATATATACATACCTCTAAAAATAAATGTACAAATATAATAGTCGAAAGAAATTTCTGAAATTTTCTCAACCAAAAACTCTGCATTCAGCTATTAATGTAGCTCAATCATTATTCCTCTATCTAATTCTATCATTACTGAATCCATATTATCTCATTCAAAATTGGAATTTATTTAGAAGAAAGTCCAGCAATCATATACCTTACACATCATACCTGAATAAGTGCATCAGCTGAACCTAACTTTTCTTTAACTATAACGTTTCAGAATTTGGATGATCTTCATATTAATCTGGCATCTTTTCTGTAACTGTGTTCATTTGCTAAATCATTCTCGACTCTGATTATGTTGTCAATTAATTTGCCATCGAACTCTTTAGTTTTTCACTTGTAAGCCTATTCAGTCTGAATTTCATGTAATCTCTCTTTGAAACACATTTGATTTACCTCATATATACTCATGCATATAACTTAACACTCATCAATATATAATATTATCACAATTATACAATTTGTTTCAAGCAACTTAGCATACACGTTCATAATACAGAGACTTCTTGATCATCTTATGCAAACTAGTGCCCTTATACATGCATTCATGAATCTCAAATAACATTACTCATAACATTCACTTAACTTCTCTAGTTATATATATAGCATCATACAAATGCCAATTTAACATGAACACTTATCTCAATATAAACTTTCCATTCATCCTATCTCATCTTTCATATTTTCCAAACAGTTCTTATTCACAATTTATTTATTATCACATAAACATCATGAACTATTATTCTTACATTTTTTATTTTTTGAGCCTTAACTCATCATAAACATACTATTTGTACTATCAAACTTAGCTCGGTTGGAGTGCACATCTATCTGACAAAACATTTTACATCTGGGTTGGGGGTGTCATACTATCATAGTTCAATATGGCATGTATAGCTAGACTCTTACTCATGCTAGATAGTCAAAGAACTAACTAAAATCTTACTCTGATACTAATAAATATAACACCTGTTACCCGAGACCATCGCCGGAGTCGAGCACGAGGCGTTACCAGACTTATCTTACTAGTTCGGGGCATAAAAATTACTTTTAAAATTAATTCGCTCACATTCATCCAATACATCCCTAAAAAGGGCCCTTGAGGCCCTAAAACATGCAATTGAAACGGTTCGAGACCAAACCGGGAACATTAAAATTTTTTTCCAATTACTTACACAAATAAAAACAATTTATTTCATTATTCATAATAAAACTGTCCACCTGCGTAATAGTCACTAAATTAATTATAACTTGAGTTACGAAACTTGAAAATTAAATCTGTTTTTCCAGAATTTTTGGTTTAGCCAATTAGTACAGTTTATTCATTAAAAGTTCCCTTGTTTCGCAGTCTAACGAACCTGACCTCTCTTCACTAAAAATTGATTATCTCATTATTCAGAATTCGGATAACATTTCTATTTGTTTCTAATGAAAATAGACTCTATAAGGAATCTAGACCTATAAATTATGACTCATAATTCTTTTTGTACAATTTTTAGTGAAATTCTAAAATCAGAATAGGGGATCACGAAGTCACTCTAAACCAGTCTCGTAAGAGTTTAAATATCTAAAAATACAGACTTCCTTTACTTGCTCCATTTCTTTCCTATGAAAATAGACGTAATAAGCTTTAATTCTATATCTCATTCACCATTTAATTCCATTTCTACAATTTTTTTTTGTGATTTTTCAAAATCATATCACTGCTACTGTCCCAAAATTGTTTCATCACCTACTTTTACTCTGTCATAATTTCTTTGCATTAAACTCATTTAGGCATACATAACATCAACACATGTTCTTATTTAGTCATATCATAAGGACATACACACAAAATGGCCAAGTCCCTGTACATTCCATAACTGAAAACGTTTCAATAAAAATACCCAATTGGTAACTTGATAGTCAAAAGTGTGAAGCAATCTCCGACGACCTCCAACCCGAACTTGTTTGATAAAACTCTGGAACAGAGAAAAGGAAAGAGGTAAGCTTATAAACCTTAGTAAGTTCACATGTAAATTAATAGGCATTAGTAATGAATTTAGCTTATTATTAAGCTTTCATAGCTTGCATAAATAATGTTAAGTTCTTACTTTCTCATCTTACTCATTAGTAACCTTACCAAAGGCGCAGAATAAAAAAAAATACCTTACTTAATAGCTTGCTTAGGTCCTTGTAACATCTCTCTTAACACATTAATACTCTCCCATAATATATAGGCATATTACTAATCATGTCACAAAGCGTCATAAGTATAATTGAAAACTAATCACTTACTTAATACTTGAATATACTCATTAAAATACTTTTAATATCATCAACTTATAACCTCAATATCAATAAGCCTTATGTACATACCTGTGTTCTTTCCTCGTGATCTTACCTTGTCATCTCTTTGACTTACTCTTTGGATTACTCAAGTACCTTTCCTTTTGAAGTTTACCATTGCCATGTCTTGACATCATCTTACGTGGTATCCTTGCCTTATGTACTCACCAATGCCATGCCTTGGCATGGTCTTACATGTGATCCTTGCCTTATGTACTCACCAATGCCATGCCTTGGCATGGTCTTACATGGGATCTTTGCCTTATGTACTCATGAATGCCATGCCTTGGCATGGTCACTTATTTATTCATAAAAATAGTCAAATATTAGCAAAGAAAGAAAAGAAAAAGACTTTGAAGGTTTTGGCCATTGTTGTTCTTAATCAATGTATGTAATTAGCTCGGTTTTTGATAATTTTTACGTTTTTGAGATCGTTGCTTCGAATACTACCAGACCTATGCTTGAATTTCTGATTTTGATGAATATTTTGAGTTATACCATTGATGAATAATTGTGTTTTGTGGTGTTTGATGATGAAATATGGAAAATAGGTTTTGGATTAATATGTTTTTTATTGGAAATTTTGATGAAATTGAGTAATTAGGGCTAAATTACAAAAATAATAAATTGAGGGACTGAAATGTAAAAAAATGAAATGTGGGGACTTGTATGAGCATGGGGAATATTCAGCCTAAGCATGGTTCATGCAAATTTTGCATGTTTTGTGTTTTGTGCAATTTGGATTAAATTGCTAAAAGTGTAAAATGTCAGGGGCAAAATGGTAATTTACCCATTTATGTGTTTTTGGACTAAATTGAATTAAATTGAGTTTGAATGAGCTTAATTTGAAAATGTATAGATGAAGAACCAAATAAATCAGACTTGGATCGGGGGAAAACAAAAATAGCTGAATAGCCGATCTTTATCGTCCGTCGATATCCGAGGTAAGTATATAAGCAAATAAATGTTGTAATTTTTTTTTATATATGTGAGCTTGAATGTTGAATAGAATTTATGTGCATTTTTATATGGGATAGCCAAATGTATTTGTATATAGAAACAATGAGTGCAAGTTTGATTTGATCAAAACACGACTACTTAAAGTCCTGTATACACCAAAGGAATATTGATAAATGTTCACGCGTAAGACCCTGTGTGGGATAGTGGCAACGAAATGCATGCGACAATGGCATCAATTTGTAACTGCGAGTAAGACCCTGTGCGGGATAGCGGCATCGCTACGTGATGACATGTAAAACCACGTGTGGGACGTTGGCACTGTACGGTATCTGAGATCATTTAATTATCCCATTCAATTTTGATTAATTCAACGAGCAGTGGTAAGTTGTGAATGAATGCTTAAATTGAGTTAAGTTATTGGGTATGTGTTTATTCTTTACCTATTTGGAAATGAGGTAAGTTGAATAATAGATATGTGGAATTAAAGTATTCATGATGAAAATGGTATTATGTGTGTAATTGCTAAGTATATTCGGCCAAACATTGTGAGTATGAATGTGACAGTACAGATTGGTTCATGATTATGTTTATATGAGCATAAGTGTTTAGATTTGAAGTGGTACCATTACTTGAGATGGAATTATTCATTGGTTAATGATATATGTGTATTCAGCCAAGACATAGGGTGTACATGAAATAATATGAGATATATGAATTTATAAGTTTGGAACCTAATGTGATTATGATAATATAAATTTGTGTGATTTATTTGAATTAAATTCGGTTAATTAGTTGTTTAAAATTTGCTTATGGCTTACTAAGCTATTATAGCTTACTCTGTGTGTTTATGTTTGTCCATATTTTATAGATTTTGGAAGTAGTATGGGCTCGGGGATCGTCAACAAAGTCAATCACACTGTCGTTTGTTCATAGGTATTTTTAAAAAATTAAATTTGAAACTTATGGCATGTATAAGCTATACCTTTTGAATTTATTTTGAATGGGGTGTACATAATAAGCCATGCGAAAATGGCTTGTTTATTTTGATAAGTATGTTTAAGTGCTATGAGTGAATGAGATGATGTTACAAATACTTGGTTGGATGATTTAGTTATGCTTCTATAAATGTGATTAATGTCTAATGTGTTTTGGTTATGAGTTGATTTTTGTGCTTGGTGCTTAACTTGGTGGATGTGGCATTTAAGTAATGTTTGATCATGACTTATTTGATAAATGATAAGCTTAATGGTTCGATTTTATTTATAATGGTTAATGGTTGTATTATTTTGATAGTTGTAATAGGGATTGAAATCTATTATGTTTGATTGTGGCTGAATTGATTAAATGGTTTCGATCTTGATAAATATATATATATTTTGTAATGTTTGTTATGAGATTCGGCATGGGTAATTATATGTTTTTTTTTTGGATATGATTCCAAATGTGGTAAATTTGACTAAAGTGTAGGATATATGTTTTAGATTAAATAATGATTTTAATTCGTTGTTTGAATCGGCCAAGATATGTTAAATTTGTGAAATGCATGGTTGTGTATGCTCAAAGATAAATCATGGACATGATTGGTTTTGATGATTTAGTTTATATGTTGTTGGTGGTTCAACTTGTGGCATTGAAATAGGTTATTATATGATGGAAGGTTCTATGCATGTTTTATAGTATAAAAATGGAGGCATGAGTATATGCATAAATGTGCTTGGGGCATGGTTGCCAGTGAAATTGAACATTGATTAAATAATGTGAACTAAGCATTTTTTTTATATTTGGCAAAGTTACAAAATTGACCAAATGAATAGTATAATACATTTTATAAACCATGAATATTTGCATGCAAAAGTGGTATATGTGCATGAATATTTGCATTATGATACTCGGTTAAAATTGGTAAAATGACCAAAGGAATAGTGATTTATGTTTTTAAATAAATAAGGTGATATGGTGCAAGTTAGTAAATGGTTTTGTTTATTGTGCCATGATTATTTAAGTAATGGTATGTTTGGTCATGTGTTATTTTTGATAATGTCCCATATTTTAATTGATTATAAATTATGTTTTATGGATTGTTTTCTTAATATGCATATGTTAATAAATATGATAAGACATATGTTTGAATGCCATAGTGTATACGCATGGTATTTATGTTGTAATGAGTTATCCTATTACTTTGATATTTGAAATATTTTGAAGGAATTTCTTTTAAAGATTTGAATAGTGTAATTATGATTATATGTTTACCATTTTGATTGGTTTAAAAGAATTGATTATATGAACTCATGAAATTATAATTGTTGATATGGTTCGGTAATGCCTCGTAACCTATTCTGGTGACAGATACGGGTTAGGGGTGTTACATAGAAAATTTTTGCTCAAAACAGGGTCACACGCCCGTGTGACCTGGGACACGCCCGTGTGGGTTGGCCATGTGGTCACACACACCCATGTCCTTGGCCTGTGTCGAATTTATTTTTTATTTTGAACCTACAGGGGTTTTCACACGGCCTGGCACACGCCCGTGTCTAAGGCCCATGTCCCTCACACGACCATGACACACCTATGTCCTCGCCCATGTGTGAAAACCTGGGTATTTTGTTTATGACGTCATCACTCAATATTGGGCACACGGCCGAGCCACACGCCCATGTGCTGGCCCGTGTGACGTACTCAATTTTTTGCAAATTGGATATAGGGGACACACGTCCTAGACACACACCCTTGTGTCTACCCGTGTGGACAAATATAAGGCTATTTACCAAGCCTATAGCCACCCTAAAAGAACACCAAACTTATACCACATTTATCATGCATAAACCTCATACATTCACATTCAAATTTTGTAAGTTTACTCATTCATGAATTTCATTCTCATTGAATGATCATGCTTAACTAGTATTGGCCAAATTCAATTAGCCATTTACAAAAGGAAAGAATATCAAATATAGCCAACATAATGGCCATCCAATATGACACAAAACAAAATATGCCAAGTTCCTATACATGCCATACTCAAAAGACTCAAACTTAACTTTACCCAAAAGAATAGTTTGATAGTGTGATACGAGCTCTGACTTACTTTGATCCCCGAGCTAGCTTGGCGAAACTACAAGGAAAGGGAAAAGAAAGGGAGTAAGCATAAATGCTTAGTAAGTTGCATGAAATAAATAGCAACATAAGTCATGAATTAACATCCAAATATGGTATCATGAACATCACATGAATATCTTTACTCTTTAACATGGCTTACTCATGCTCTTTCTTATCGACATATTCATATCATTTCGTTTTCTTTTCTCGTGAATTACTCATGTGCACATGTATCACTCATCACATAACTTTAGTCTTTCTCTTTATATTCATCAACTTAAATACCTTCTCGTTAAAATAATTGGAATACCAAAGGATACTCAAAATGTCATTCTCATGATAAGATGCCAATGCCATATCCTAGACATCAAAATACATGCATGTCATGCATGGGTATATTTTTAAACATAAACTCTAGCTTAAATTAGAGGTAGAAATAGCTTAATCAAGTTACAAGGATTTCAAAAATACGAAGAACATTAAAAACAAGGCTAGATTACACTTACTTTTAAGCTTGGAAATGAAAGAAACCCTAGCTATGGAGACCCTTCAATTTTCGGCACTTAAAGGAAGAATATGAGCACATTTTTGACTTATTTTCCCTTTTTAGTTCTTTAATTTACCTAATGACCACAATGCCCTTAAGGCATTCCTTGAAATTTTTCCTTTCCATGGGTATTTTTGTCCATCATGCCATAAAATGGTCTAATTCTAAATAAAGACCTCTAATAATTTTTCTAATGCTATTTCATCCTTAAATCTTCTAGAAACTCATATTTTGTAATTTTTGCAATTTAGTCCTAAAGGACAAATTAATCACTTATCCTTAAAATTTCTTAATGAAATTTTCACATAATCATGCAATCACATCATAGACCTTGAAATAAATCATAAACCATATATTTTAATATCAAATTTGTGGTTTCACAACCACTATTCTGACTAGGCCCTAATTCGGGCTGTTACAATTCTCCCCCCTTAGGGATTTTCGTCCTCGAAAATCTAACTGGTGAAAAGGTTGGGATATTGTTTTCTCATAGTCTCTCAAGTTCCCATGTAGCCTCTTCAACCCTGTGTCTTTGCCACAACACTTTAACAAGTGCTATACTTTTATTCCTTAACTGCTTGACTTCTCGAGCCAAAATCTTAACCGGCTCTTCACCATAGGTCATGTCCGGTTGAATCTCAACCTCTGTCAGCATAATCACATGTGAAGGATCCGATCGGTAGCGTCGTAACATGGACATGTGAAATACATCGTGAATCTTTTCCAACTTAGACGGCAAAGTTAACCGATAAGCTACCAGTCCTATCCTTTCGGTGATCTCATACGGTCCAATAAAACGTGGACTTAGTTTGCCCCTTCGGCCAAATCTGAGAACTTTTTTCCACAGAGATACTTTCAAGAACACTTTATCCCCGACTTGGAACTTAATCTCTTTTCTTTTCAAATCTACATATGACTTTTGTCTATCCGAAGCGGCCTTTAGTCAATCTCGAATCACTTTTACTTTTTCTTCAGTCTCTTTGATTAAATCAACCCCGAGTATCTGATTTACCTTGAGTTCAGTCTAATAAAAAGGCATTCGACATTTACGCCTGTATAACGCCTCATAAGGCACCATTTTCAAACTTGATGGAAAACTGTTGTTGTAGGCAAATTCGACCAAAGGTAGGTACTTTTCCCAATTACCTTGGAATTCCAATACACAACATCTGAGCATATCTTCAAGTATCTGTATTACTCTCTCCGACTGACCATTGGTCTGTGGATGGAAAGTGATACTAAATTTTAACTTTGTACCCAAAGCTTCTTGTAACTTCTTCCAAAATCATGATGTGAATCTCAGATCTCTATCCGAAATGATTGATAATTGTAATGCCCCCAACCGGAATCCATCACTGGAATAGAGTTACGGAGCATTACCGGAGTTACTAATTTATCTATCAAATATTTTATTTCATCTAACATTCATATTTGAAACCAATTAGTACATGTTGTCACTTAAACGTGCTTATTTTTCTCGACATGTTTTACTTGAATTTTATTACTCGCCTCAGTATGCTTAATTTTCTTGTATCATCGTAAAAAAAATAATCACATATTTACATGTCAAGATGAATATCATTTTCTTTCCATTTCTTCATAAACTTAAATCAGGTAATACATTATATCAAGATTTCATGTATTTAAAAATACAATTCAAGCTACATTAATTTACCTCGTTACTTGTTTATGTTTATAATTTCACCAATCCGATATCTTTTCTTTTCCACGTTCAAGTCTCGTATTTTAGTTGCACGAATCTTTATAAATAAATTTAATCGTCATTTTCATTCATTTCATATTCTAATACATTTAATTAATGCTTTAGGCAAAATTTCCATTTTAAAACGTTTAATTAATTACAATTTCATCCTTGATTCCAGAAAAATAAAAGTATTGTCATTTAATCCTTGTTTACAGCCATTATTCTTATACATATTGATAACGGCCCATGAATTTTATGAAATATCAAAATTTTCCATAATTTCAACACTTTTCAATTTAATCCCTAAAACATGTTTTCGCTTGATCTTGATCTAAATTAATATTTTCATTCAATTTTGTAATTTAAATGATAAAATAATCCATTACATGCAATTTGATCATTTTTGACATTTTTACAAAATCGCCCATAAAGTTCTACTTTTATTCAATTTAATCACTGAGCCTAAAACATGCAAATTAGCCATGCTGGTTGAATATTCATACATATTTTCCTCCTCCTCCACTCCATTCCACATCCTTAATTTTTATAACATGCTTATAAGTAACATTATCAAAACTTTCACTATTTACTTATATCTATTTTTAAAACTGTCCATTTAAGTCATAGTCACTAAATTATTTATATCTTGAGCTACAGAACTCCAAATTAAGATCCGAAAATTTTCCCTGAAACTAGGCTCACATATCTTCTTACCATAAAATTTTTAGATTTTTTGGTTTAACCAATTAGTACAGTTTATTCATTAAAATCTCCCTTATTTTACTATTTGACAGTTCTGACCACTCTTTGGTAAAATTTAATTATCTCTTTGTACAGAATTCAAATGATGTTCTCATTTATTTCTATTGAAAATAGACTCATTCAGGAATCTAACTGTATAAACTATGTCTCAAAATTATTTTTATACAATTTTTAATGATTTTCCCAAGTCAGAATAGAGGATCTCGAAATTATTCTGAACCAGTCTCACAAAAATAAAATATCTCAAAATACAGAATTCCTTTACTTTTTATGTTTCTTTTATATGAAAATAAACTCAATAAGATTTAATTTCATATCTTATTCATCCTCTAATTCGATTTCTACAATTTTTGGTGATTTTTCAAAGTTAAACTTATGTTGCTGCCCAAAACTGTTTCTTATAGTTTATTTTGCAATTAATTCCTAACTAAGTTCACTTACTTTTACAACTCAATTCATACTTCATTTCTACTTAATCTCTTCCCATATTTAACTTAACCATCCAATGTTCATATTAGAACTCAAATTTAAAACTTCTTCCAATTCTATCCCTACTATATAAAACTTATGGCCTCTTTTACAATTTAATCCTCTTTTTCATTCTAACTTAAAATTCTATCAATTACACCCCTATTTCATCTTCTTGCTCAACATGAACTACTCTTAGAAATCTATGAACTATCAAAATATCAACTTAATCTTAACAAGACTTTGTTTTAAAGCTTTTAAAACATCAAAATTAAAAGAAAAGGGCTTAATTGACTTACCTATTAAACATCCAAGCTTTAAATCATCAATTTCTCTTTTTTCTTTTTCCTTCTCTTTTTCTTCCTTTCTTTCCCGTTTGCTATTCTATTTCTTTTCCCCCTTCTCCCTTTTTTTTCTTTCCACACACACACATATATATACTAAATAAAATAATAAAATAAAATAATAATAAATATCTTATTAAAATAATATTTTTCTAATAAAATAATTATAAAATATCATCAACATCATAATTACTTTCTAGATTTCTCTCTCTTCCAATTGACCATTTTGCCCTTTGTGATCTTTTAAAATTCCATCCTTGAGTCATCACTTAATTGGGTAGAATTACAATTTAGTCCCTCAAAATTCTTCACCTATTCAATTTGGTCCTAATTCATTCATTTTCCTTAGTTTCTAGATTATTCCACCCCTAAAATATTTGCACTATTGGTCCTTCAACTTTCCATATTTATACTTTAACTCCTCAAATTTTGAGTATTTACTCTTGAGCAACAAAACTTTTCTCATTTTTACAATTTAGTCCTTTCTTGAATTAATATGTCATAATATACTTCCCAATGACATAACTCAAATTACCTCTTCTTGTCACTTTATTTCCTTATTTTACTATATCAAGGATAATATCTTACTGTAGAAATTTTCGGGGTGTTACAATAATGGTACTCCGTGCACTCTAACAATCTCAGAAATATAGAAGTCAGCCAACTTGTCAAATGAATAGTCTGTACGCACTGGTATAAAATGAGCGGACTTTGTAAGTTTATCAACCACAACCCAAACGGCATCTATTTTTTTCGGTGACAACGGTAAACTGGTCACAAAATCCATGGTAATAGTCCCATTTCCATTCAGGAACCATGATAGGCTATAATAGACTAGAGGGTACTTGGTGTCCTGCTTTTCCTTACTGACAAATCAAGCACTTTGCTACATACTGAGATATCTCTTTTCATGTTCGGCCACCAAAACCATTTCTTCAAATCATTGTACATTTTGGTACTGTCGGGGTGAATAGACATAGGCTACTATGTGCCTCATGTACAATTCTCTGAATGAGCTCATTATCCTTTGGTACACAAACTCGGTCTCGGAACTTTACACAACCATCGAAATCAATCTGAAAATCCGAATTGATACCATATTCACACTGAGCCTTCTTGGCTTGCAAATCACTGTCAATTGATTGAGCTTCACAAATCTCTTGTATAAACATCGGTCTAGCTTTCATTTCTTCTAAAACCAAACCATCCTTGGTTATGGCCAATTGTGCATTCATAGCCCTCAAAGTAAATAAGGATTTCCTACTCAAAGTATTGGCGACCACGTTCACCTTTCCCGGGTGGTAGTCAATCACCAACTCATAATCTTTGATCAACTCCAACCATCTTCTTTGCCGTAGATTCAACTCTTTTTGAGTCATCAAATATTTTTGACTTTTGTGGTCAGTGAATACCCTACATTTCTCGCCATATAAATGGTGTCTCCATATCTTCAGTGCGAACACAACGACTGCTAACTCCAAGTCATGTGTTGCATAATTCCTTTCATGAGGTTTTAACTGTCTCGAGGCATATGCGATCACCTTGCCTTCTTGCATAAGTACACAGCCCAATCCATTTAAGGATGCATCACTGTAAATCACAAATTCATTTCACAGTTCAGGTTGCACTAAAACAGGAGCTTCAGTCAACAATGTCTTTAGTCTTTCAAAACTCTATTGACATTTTTCCGTCCACTCAAACTTAACATCTTTTTACAGCAACATCGTCATCTGAGTGGCAATCATAGAAAATCCTTTAACAAACTGTCTGTAGTAGCCAACTAGGCCTAGAAAACTCCTAACTTCCGATACGTTCTTCGGCAGTTTTCATTCAACAATAGCTGAAATCTTTCCCAGGTCAACTCTAATGCCATCACCTGAAATGATGTGGCCCAAGAATCCAACTTCTTTAAGCCAAAACTCACTCTTGCTAAACTTGGCATAAAACTGCTTATCTCGTAAAATTTTCAAAACTGTCCTTAAGTGCTTAGCATGCTCGTTCTCATCACGAGAATAAATCAAGATATTGTCAATAAAAACTAAAACAAATTTATCCAAGTATGGCCAAAAGATACGATTCATTAAATCCATAAATACAACAGAGGCATTAGTTAACCTGAATGGCATGACAAGAAATTCATAATGACCGTACCTTGTTCGAAATGCAGTCTTCGGTACATCAAATTCTTTAACTCTTAGCTGGTAATACCTGGATCTCAAATCTATCTTGGAAAACAATGTGGCTCCCTTCAATTGGTTAAATAAGTCATCAATCCTTGGCAAAGGATACTTGTTCTTTATGGTCAACTTATTAAGTTGTCGATAATCTATACACAACCTCATAGAACCATCTTTCTTTTTCACGAATAATACGGGAGCACCCTACGGAGAATAACTTGGCCTTGCAAAACCTTTATCCGTCAATTCTTGTAGCTGAGCCTTCAATTCTTTCAACTCGGTTGGAGCCATCCTGTACAGAGCAATTGAAATAGGTGCAGTACCAGGAGCTAACTCATTACCAATTTCAACCTCTCTAACCAGAGGTAATCCGAGCAATTTTTCCAGAAATACATCTTGATACATACAAACTACTGGCACTGACTTAATTCTCAACCCAGACTCTTTTGTATTTATCACAAAAGCAAGATAAGCTTCATATCATTTTCTAATACATTTTTGAGTAGTCATAGAAGAAATCCTAGTAGACAAAGCATCTGGCTCATCTGATTTAACTCGATGAGCAACACTATTCTCACATTTTAGTTCAATAAATTTTCTATCACAATTCACTATTACATCATGAGTGGTTAATCAATCCATACTAAGGATTACATCAAATTGATCGAATGGAAAAAGCATAAGGTTGGTCGGAAAACAATGACCTTTAATCATCAATGGGCAATTTCTACATACCTTGTCAACTAACATACATTTATACTTTTATCACAAACTCTGTAGACTCTACGGGCATGCTCATACTAGACACTAGTCTTATGGAAATATAAGAATGGGTAGACTCCAGATATATCAAAGCAATAACATGAGTTTCATGGAGAGAAATGTACCAATAATCACGTTAGGGGATGACGCCTCTTCCCAAGCACGAATGGTGTAAGTCCTCACAGGTGCTCTACCCTCAAGTCTCGCAGCTGACTCCCTTGGTGCACCTTTACTACTAGCTCCAGTCCTCACAAGGGATCTAAATCTCGTTTCAGTGCCGACGCCATGTCCCAGACATGGTCTTACACGAGACCACATATCGATGCCAATGCCATATCCCAAACATGGTCTTACATGGGATCTCAATTTGATATTGATGCCATGTCCCAGCATGGTCTTACACGGGACCTTCTAATTCTCATGTCATGACTATGATATCCTTTGTATTCTCTAAAACATAACCGGGATTTCTCTATAATAATTTCATCATTTCTTTATAAAACTCACATCAATAAATCTCATGGAAATAACATAAATTTCGTAAAATGTCATAACATTACTTTCATAGTACATCATGCTAATTTATCACACACAACTTACCTTGGATCCAAAATGCGGGTGAATATGCAATTTAATCCACCACCTTATTCTTTCCCCGGTTTTGATCTAGGCTTCGTGTTTCTTTGTCTATGATGAAAAATTAAACTTATTTAATAATCACATTGGCCAAATAGCCCATAATTCATACTTTGGCAAAATTTATAATTTTGCCCCTAAACTTTTACATATTTGCAAAATGGTCCCTATGCTCGTAAAATGAAATGCACTTATTTTCTTGGTTACCCAAGCCTAGCCGAACCTTATGTGAAATCATAACAGCCCACATTTCTCATCAATTCAAACTCTTACTACTACTTTTACAACCTTTACAATTTGGTCCCAATTAGGGTTTTTCATGAGAAATCATCTAGCAAAAGATGTTTACTACACTTTAAACTTTCATATTCTACCACTAGACATCAAAATACATGCATGTCATGCATGGGTATATTTTTAAACATAAACCCTAGCTCAAATTAGTGGTAGAAATAGCTTAATCAAGTTATGAGGATTTCAAAAATACGAAGAACATTAAAAACGGGGCTAGATTGCACTTACTTTTGAGCTTGAAAATGAAAAAAATCCTAGCTATGGAGACCCTTCAATTTTTGGCACTTAGAGGAAGAAGATGAGCACATTTTTTTACTTATTTTCCCTTTTTATTTCTTTAATTTACCTAATGACCAAAATGCCCTTAATGGCCTTCCTTGAAATTTTTCCTTTCCATGAGTATTTTTGTCCATCATGCCATAAAATGGTCTAATTGGTAAATAAGGACCTCTAATAATTTTTCTAATGCTATTTCATCCTTAAATCCTCTAGAAACTCATAGTTTGCAATTTTTTCAATTTAGTCCTAAATGACAAATTAATCACTTATCCTCAAAATTTCTTAATGAAATTTTCACATGATCATACAATCACATCATAGACCTTGAAATAAATCATAAAACATATATTTTAATATTATATTTGTGGTTTCGTAACCACTATTCTAACTAGGCCCTAATTTGGGTTGTTACAAACAACACATTATCCGAAATCAATCTCCCTAGAACAAAGCACTTTGGGCACTATCTATACACGACTACAAGAAATCTTTGAAATGATTGTCAATCATCTTTGCTACCAATTTATAAAGGAAATTACACTAACTGATTGGTCTAAAATTCCTAAATTTATTGGGTAGGGGATTTTAGAAATTGGAACTATATTAGTAATGTTCAAAGAGTCGAAATCCATACCTTCATTCAAGATAGGCAAGCAAAAAGCCATAACATCCCTCCCTACTATGTGCCAACATCTCTTGAAAAATAAAGCAGAAAAATTGTAACAGCCTGGTTTGGACCCTAGTCGGAATAGTGGTTTTGGGAGCACATAGTAGAGTCTAAATAATATTTCAATATTATTTTCTGTGTCTGTGTTATATGAATTGATGTCTGTGAAATTTTTGTGAATTAATGAAAAAGGATTAAATCGCAGAAAATGCAAAATTGTCCTTCTAATTGATTAAAGTGCTAAATTGACTTGGCTTTAAAATATGATGTCCTTATTATGTTATTGGACCATTAAATGCTCTAAAAGACATGTATGGACATCACTTAGTGGATTTTGAATGATATTAAAAAGGGTAAAGTTGGTTTTTAATTATTATGTTAATATTAGTCTTATTATAACAAAATGTTGGCCATTTTCTATTCATGCACCACCAAAATTCAAAGGAAAGAAAGGGTTTTAAAGGTTTTTGTAACACCCCAAACATGGCCTAGACGTTATGGCCGAATCAAACGATGTCACATTGGAGTGTCTTTTCGAAAACTCAATTTTTGTTGAACAAAAACCCATTTAAAGGTTTAAGCCTCTTTGTTAACATTACTAACCATTTAAAAATGTCGTTAGTTTAAAACATTATTAGTTTGTTGTTATATTTCAAAACCAAAGAAGTTGCAGAAGCTTTTGCGATATTTTACGGAATCGTGATATTTTAAAAACAATTATAGATTTGGAAAAATCGCGTCCTAATACTAGCAGATGTAAAACTTAATATAGTAAAACCCCAAATTAAAGTCCAAAAGTTTAAGAGAGGCCTTATTACAAACCAAACCAAAATTAAAGTGCTTATAAGTAAGTAAACAAAACTGAAAAACATAAGTAATTGTGTGGCAATCTCCAAGTCCCTCATAGCACCGAACCACCTACTGCTAGGGATTACCTGCACAGTTAGTCAGAAGGGTGAGTTTACGTAAACTCAGTGTGTAATCCCTTATAATACAAACAGTCAGATATATAGTATACAGGAACAAACTGTGCTTAAGCCCATTACAGAAATAGTACTAGGTGGGCCTTAGCCTAGAACAGTAGTAGAATCAAATATAGAATCATATGTGGGCCTAAGCCCAATGCTGTAATGGCCCGAATTAGGCCCTAATCAAAATAGTGGTTTTGTGACCACGAATCCGAGTTGAAAAAATATTTTTAAATTATTTTCTGTGTTTATTATGTGTGAATTTATATCTGTGAAATTTTCATAATTTAATTTTGTCGTATAGGTGTCCGATTAAATAAAAGGGCTTAATCTCATAAAAATAAAATTTGGTAGTTTAATGTGTAAAGGGCCGAATTGCTATTGGCTTTATAAATGAAAGCCTTTAAGTGGTAAATAACCTATTCTTATATCAATGGGACGGTAGTGGGCTTATATTATATAGTTTTTATATTATTTTATTATGTTATAATAGTAAAATCTATATTAATATGTATATATAATAAAGCATAAATTGATAAATAATATAAAAGTGATATGGACGGTAGTGCCCTTATTTTGCATGGTTTTACAATTTTATTTCAAAGACTAAATAGGTAAATTATGAAATGTCATGTAATAATAAAACATAAAAAAAATTAGAACATGGTTTCATATTATCATGTTCTTTTTGAAATAACAAAATAAGAAGAAAAGAAAAAGAGCTTAGGGTTCAGCATTTCTCAAGCTCAATCTAAGGTAAATTTTAGCTCGGTTTTTGATAATTTCTACGTTTTTAATATCGTTGCTAAATTATTTATAAGACCAATGCTTGAATTTTTGATTTTGGTGAATATTTTGAGTTATTCCATTGATGAGAATTTGTGATTTTTGTTTTTGATGATGAAATATGAAAGATATGTTTTAAATTAACATGTTTTGTATTGGAATCTTTGATGATTTTGAGTAATTAGGACTAAATTACAAAAAATAATAAATTGAAGGACTAAAATGTGAAATAAATGAAATATATGGACTTGTATGAGTGTGGGTAAAATTCAGCCCAACATGGGTATATTGAAATTTTGTATACTTTGTATTTTGTGTAATAGGGACTGAATTGTAAAAAGTGTAAATGCCAGGGGTAAAATGGTAATTTTCCCATTTATGCATTTTAGGATTAAATTGAATGAAAATATGTTTGAATGAGATTAATTTGAATATGCTTAGATCAAGAACCAAAGAAATCGGATTTGGATCGGGGGAAAAACTAAAGTTGTCGACAAGTCGTCCTGTTTCGTTTTACATCGTCCGAGGTAAGTTTATAAGCAAATAGACGTACCAAATTATAATTATTTGTAAATTATACTTGCTAAAATGTAATATGTGATTTTATTTATGTAATAACCGAATGTGAATAAGCTTGATTATTATGTTTCCGAATCCGTTTCGATCAAGTTATGACGTCTGAAAGCCCCGCATGAACCTTAGGAATAGCTAGGATACATATGTCATGACATAGGATTCCAATTTATGTGTGTGAGTAAGACCATGGCATCGATATGTGACTCCGATATATGTGTACAAGTAAGACCCTGTCTAGGACAGTGGCATCGATATATGATTACATGTAAGACCATGTCTGGGATGTTGGCATTGTATGATATATGTGCAATTATCTGAGTGTCCTATCCAATTCCGAATGGTTCATCGAGCAAGGATAAGTTGTGTTTGAGCAAGTAAAATGAGCTAAATGGCCAGGTACGAACTAACTTGTTACCTATAGGAGATAAGGTAAGTAAGCACTTCGAATATTTGTGTTAAATCATGTATGATAGAAACAAAAAATATATATGTGAGATGAGTATGTGTATTTAGTTTTATGACTAAATGATTTGAATATCAATGAAATGATTCTTCACTATGTGCATATGTGAGACCAGGCATATTCGGCCATATAAGTAATATACATATGTGATGTTATATATAATCTTGTTTATTCAGCTAAATAAGTGATGTATGTATATGAAGTTAAATCTTGTTTTGTGAGCTTGTGTAAATGAGTGGAAGTATATTTGAATATGTATTGATATTTGGCTTTGAAGGTTGGATGAATAATTGTAAAATTTAACCTTATAGGTATTCGGCCAAAGTGATAGTTATGTTAAAAATGTGTGGTTTATGGAATGTATTAATATAGTAATTTGGCTTAGTTGAAATTTAAAGAGTTGACTATATTATTAAGTTGTTATTTGCTTATGACTTACCAAGCTATAATAGCTTACTCTGTGTTTTCATATATACTCTGTTTTATAGATTTTGAATTCAAGTTATGAGCTTGAGAATTGTTAGAGAAGCTTATCACACTATCGACCACCTTTGGTATTTTATAAAGTTACATTTTGGAACTATGGCATGTATAGGCTGGATGTGTTTTGAAATAATGGACTTGGGTTATGTATAAAGGCCATGCGCAAATGGCTTATGACTTAGTTAAGCTCGGTTCTTATGCTTAAATTTAATGATGATTATTTTTGGCTTTGGTTTGGTGATTTGATTATATTTGGCTATATGATTCGGAATCAAGGTAAGTTAGTCATGATATATTTGTTGAATTGAATGTTTGTTATATTCTGGTGAAATACCTTGAAGAGGGTTTAAGGGTTTGATTTAATGTAATAATGTTTGAAGTTATTATGTTTGTTCGTGATTATGGCTTGTTTAAGATGTCAATACCCGTATGTGTTTGATCATGGTCTAAACATTACTTGGAAGTTTATTTCATGGTATAGATGAATATGATGTAAGAGTATGCCCAAAGATCAATCACGAGATAGTTGTGATAACATACTTGATTTATCATGTTTATTAATATAAGGCTTTGCCATTATTATTTCAGTTTCATTTCTGTGTGTATAAATAAACTGTTATAATGTCCTAAGAATAATATGATTATTCTTAAAAGATCCTTAGTCAAGTATTATTGTTGGCTAGGACAATAATAATGCATTAAGACTAACATGTAGTTGATTGATGATAAAGAGTTGTCATTGATATGGAGTATCAGAATCAATGCATGAATATGTGTGTTAGAGAACAACATATTGGACTGACCCGCTATGAGTATGTTTCTTGGATTATTATGTAATTGTCACAATATTACTCATAGTGATTAATGTGTATATGATCCTCATACTTGAGATCATCATCATTCCAACATCGTGAGTTGTATATTTTGATAGAGTCAAACGAACACCATAATTGGTTGTTCTATTAAGACTAATGTTGGATATACCACAATCTATGTAGAGGGATATGGTTGATCAATATAGGATAAGTCCCTCCTACATAATAGGAGTAATATCTCAGGCCACTTGATTGAGTGAGACTAGAAATGCATGGCCATGCTCAAATAAGTTGATATGAGATTTCATACTTATTTGTATATCATAGTCTACTCAAGGTATCAAGAAACATGGGATGGACTATGCAAGTGTGACTATTCCATGACTTGTGTCCATTCCAAAGATATAGGACTTAAGGATTAATGCATGAAAAGTTAATCACAAAAGGTTATGTCGAATCATGACTTCTTGTAACTTAGGTAGCAATGATGCATTGCTAGATGCCACTAATTGTTTGTAACATTAGAATAGTTCTAATATTACTGCTAACGTTACAAGAACCTATAGGGTCACACCCTACGATTGAAATGAACGGAGTAAAACATAGTTGGTATTGTGTCTGGTTGTCACATGAATTAAATTAATTATAAAATTAATTTAATTGGGCAATCAAACTATTGAACATACTATATGTACAAGGATGTTGTACACATAATCAGAACATAATTTTTCTAATATATGAATTTGGTTCATATATATATAAATTTAAATAAATATAGTTTACCGAAATCTTTAGTATAATTAACGTAATTATAATTTTCAGTTAAACGTTATTATATTTATTTTAATGATGACTATTATGATTCGGGTTATATATGGCAATAAATATTCGTTATGTATATATACCAATTAATACAGAGTTATATATAGCAAGGGTAAAAAAAACCCTAAAGAGCTAATATATAGGCAATCCCGAAACTATGTTAAAGGGTCTAGCAGCCGTCAAAACAATATAATCTCTGAAAATAGTTTTCTGGGATATTACCGTTCGTTGTCAATTGGGTGGACTACGTAGAGGCCGACATCGGTAAAGGTTGCGGCTTGGTTCGATAGTGCTTCAGGATTCTCGTTGCCTTGGCATCGCTGTCTACTTAGATTGAAGTTTCGGTAATTTCGAAACCTTTATCACCCTGATTCGTTCCTTACACATGGATCCATGGTATGGATCGCCAGAAAAATTTTATTGTTCTAATTTTCTGCTGCGCCTTGGAGGCACCGGCGTTCCTTCATATGATGTTTAGATATATGATTTCAGCATGGAGTATTGATATGAGTGTTTATCATTAGCTCATTGTGATAAGCTTGAAACATGGTATGATATGCATTTGTGGATGGCTATAATACGGCTCAAGTAAAATAAATATGGTTAATGCATGTGTTTCGATGATGGCTTATTATTATTGATTTTAATTTGGAGGTATAATTTGCCTTGTAATTTGGCATTTTAAGTTGTTAGCTAAGTTCGTTCATAATATAAGCTTGTTAAAGTATGGTTATTCCATGGCATTTCAAGTTTTAATTATATGTCTAATCATGGTTAATGTCTTATTGTTGTAATGTGTAAATTGTAAAATGAGTTGGTTTGAAATTATGTAATAATGTATTATAAATTTGTTCATAAGATAAAAGTAGATAAATTGGTTATGACTAACTCAAAATTCGGCAAATGCTTTTATAATTATTACTGCATGGTTTGGTTGTTTAAATTAATAAGAGAATGGTATAAATGTTCAATAGCTTGCTATATATATATAACCGATTATGTATTATAAGATTTTAAAATTGTAAGTATTTGTTAATTGTAATTCAGTGCGTATAATTGCATAATGATGCCGGATAGTAGTGATCATGTTTCATATGCCTTGAAATGGAAAGTTTTGAGTTGATTTTGAGTGGTAAATATTTGTACTCTTTTGTCGATATGATTGCTAGCCAAATGGATAAAACATAGAATTTTATTCATGTATATGTGGGACGTTATGGTAGGTTTTGCCATGGGAATTAAGTCTTGTAAACTTGGATGCGTTGTTGTATATATTTAAAACTTGTAATGAGAAATTAAGTAAGTTTTGATCTGATAAATTAGATGTTTAAGTTAAATACTTAGATATATGCTCGTAAGACGCATTTATTATTGAACGGATTATTGGCTAATTTTTAGTAAAACAAGTAAAGCTTAAATCGAGTGTGAAATTATATGCTAAAAGTTAATTAAATAGAAGTTTGATTGAATAGCAAGGTATGCTTATGATTATGTTTTGAATGGTCCAGAAAAAATGTAGTGGGTAAATGTGCATAAAGATCAGTACGTAAGGAATTACAATAAACCATCTAGTACTAATGTTAAAGCTGTATATGATAATGATTATACAACTTTGTGATATGACTTGATTGAGTAAGTAAGAGTTTGAATTTTTTTTTTTTTTTTTGTATATCCAGTGTGACGTTGAAACATGTTTATTAGAATGTAAGTATAATTAAGTGCATGATATGAATTATATGACTATAGGCATATAAAGAAAAAGAAAGAAAAAAAGAAAAAAAATTATTTGTGTTTCGATTGACATTAAATGCGTCATAAATATTAGTTATATGTTTTATTTATAAATGAATATTATATGTGTACACTTGTAATTGTTCAGAAGTTGTGCATTGGTCTGGTTATGCCTTGTAACTCCATTCCGGCGACGGATACGAGTTAGGAGTGTTACAAATGTAGTATCAATAACAGAGCAGAAATGCAACGAAAATCCTACCCCAATCCAACCAACACACCACTTCGTCCTGCCAGTCAAATTATGTGAGGATAAAATCGACCCACCTAGCCAATACACCAAGCTTAGCACCGGTTGCGGCACTAAGTCAACAGGATGGCTTAAAGCCATAAACAGGATGGCTGAAAGCCATAGATATCGCGGCAAAGCCGCTAGCACATAGAATGGCTAAAAGCCATAAATATCAAAGCAAAGTTGCCATTACACAGAATGGCTAAAAGCCATAAGCAGGAAGGCTATAAGCCTTAAACAAGATGGCTACAAGCCATAATACTTCCTCCATCCATAATAACCTAACCCCATGCAGGATATCATGTCATAATGTCATACGTGAATGCAGGATGTCATGCTCAGAAAGAATAGTCAAATCATAGCACAAATTAGTCATTTACCCTCGAGGGGTAAAATAGTCATTTTACCCTATAGGGGTATTACAGTCATTAACTAATTTTGGGGTCTCAATACAGATGACGACCCTTCAAAAGCTCTACAGTTGTCTTGAACGACTTAGATGACCTAAGTGGTCATAACAGTGTAAATGGGCCCAAGGCCCATTACTCGGCCCAAGTGGGCCCACACGCTCGTGTGGTCCATTTAACCCATATTCAGACACGGCTATCTGATTTACAAAGCCCAGTCCAATAATTGTCACTTACTGTGGATTTTATCCGTGTGGGGCCCACTAGCCTATTGGGCCCACACGACCCATTTCGGCCCAACGAGGCCCATAACGGCCCAAGCCTATGAAAACGTACGTGGAGGCCTCTACAGTCTGTCCCCCATGATTTGTGGGCTCGGCTTACCACACGAGCGTTACCACGCTCATGTGGCCTCAAACACCGTATTCCAACTTTCCGGCTTTTCGGCTTTTGCCGAACTACAGTCAGATCTATGTGAAATACACACTTTTGATGTTCTAGCCGACTATCATCTAATGTATCCTATTACACACCTGTTGACATAATTGCGCAATTAATCCCACAAGTACCAAACCTCGATTGAACGAACTATGTCCCGCTCCTCTTAGATCGTAGTCTAAAAACCAATCACCCTTATCTTGCTGATACACTGTGATAATAAAAGGTCTTTTTAGGTGGAACCGACTATAGCTAAGGCTTAAGTCCACGAATAACAATCATACAGAAACATACGGATAATCGACTTGTATTCAATTGAATAAGGTAATGCTTTTACCTTGCCCGAATAATGAGAGAAAAAGCTTAAATCGCTTCCCAAATTTACTTGTACTCCACTCCTCCTCGAGGAAACCTAGGGCCTAACGATCAACAGACGCCAAGAGGAAAGGGACAACATCTGCCATCAATGAACATAGGAAGAAGACATATTTAGCTTTTAAAATCAGAATAAAAAAGGATAGTTTTGAACGAAAGCCAAAGAAATAAGAAATGCCTACCTTTGTCAAGATCTCTTGCAGAGCAAGAATAGGGAAATGGGTGAATCGACTATGAAAGAAACTAAATTAATGATAAAAGTAGAAGCACGATGAAACAGTCGACCATTTGTCAGAGACTAGGTGTCTACAAAGAATCGAACACGTAGAAATGAGGAGCATAATATTTGGTCAGATAAAAAAAAATGGAGGGGAAAAATAGACAAGTGTATTCAGCTTAGGAGAATGAAAGAAAAGAAAAGAAGGAATGGGAAAGGAAAGAAACTAATCTTGGTCGAAGTTGGGGAGAGGGAGAAGAATCAGCTTGTAGTGACTGTAGAGGAAAAAGGAGTAAGTTGATTTGATCAAAAAGAAAGGAAAAGTAAAAATTCGGCATAATGAACATAATTACCTATTTGGTCAAGAGAAGAAAACAATAGTGACCAAAGAGAAAAACACGAAAAAGCAACCACAATTCTAAAATCTCAAAAGTTGCCAAAATTGAATGAACAAAAAAGAGCTTATGGCACTTACACTCTGACCGCTTCAAAACTGAAACCAATGCATTTCTAGAGTTTCCATTCGGCGACAATTCCTACCTATATCAAATTCCTTATTTTTCTCCCAAAAATCTCTCCCCTTATCCCTCAACAATTCTCTCCATGAAATCCTCTTTGACTACTTCAAACTCCATCCTCTTCAGCAGTGTTTGATTCAAACTCCACAACTCCCACAGCAAAGGAGTAAAATAAATACTCCTTTGTGCATAGAGTGACTTGAACCCCAGTCCTCAAGCATCACCCTTGACGCCACTTGCCACTGGAGCACAAGCTCTTTTTATGTCAAATTTAGTCTCAATTATTAATAAAGCCTACTTCCAAGCACCCAAGATTTTATTCACTTAAAACTAAAAATTTTGCTATAGCCCAAGTTTGAACCCAAGGCTTCTCCAACACCTCCCGAGGCCCTTAACCACTGAAGCAAGCCTTCATTCATGTCACTCCTTGTACAAAAAATATTCATGTGTCGACTTGTAAATACTTCCCAAGCCTAGGGCCTAGTTCCTTTAGGCCCAAAATTCGGGGCGTTACAATTCTACCCCCTTAAAGAAATTTTATCCCAAAATTTCCAAGTATCTGTACAGTCGCTTAACTCAACCTACACCACTATGCTCTCACTACGCACTCTAGTTTCAAATTATGAATATAGTATATTATGGATAAAGTACGTACCAGTAGCCACATCTGGGGCGTCTCCGTCCTCTTGACGACGTGCTACATAGACTAAAGTTGGTTGCCTCGCCTCAGCATGACTAGCATCTCTACCTGGTGCCTCACGACCCAATCTGTTTCCACCCCTAGCTTGACCACAGCCTATTGGCAACTGCTAACCACCTCTCGCTGGCTGAGCAAAACCCTGCCCTGTAGCTTGCATCTGCGCAGGCCTCTGTGGACAATCTCTCACAAAGTGCTCCACTGATCCGTACTTAAAGCATGCCTCGGTTCTTTTTCGACACTCACCCTGATGATAGCTCCCACAGCTCGCACAAGGCTGTGATCTAGTAATAGCAACAGCGGCCCCAACTCGAACTGGCCCTTCTATTCTGGACTTTTTCTTAGGCCTTCGATCAGAACTGGAGGGCTCTAAATCTCTCTTATCTCTGCCCCTTTCCTTTTCTCGATTCTGGCACTCAGTGCAATTCACGTCCTCGGCGATCTTCGCCTTTTCCACAAGAGCAGCAAAATCCTGCTCCTTCTAGGGAGCTATCAATATCGATAGACTATCTCTAAGGCCATCCTTAAAATAGACACAATGCTCGTATTCAGTTGCCACCATCCCTCGAGCATAACGGTTGAGTCGTAGGAACTCTGCCTCATATTCAGCCACCGATTTATCCCCTTGTTTCATATTCAGAAATTCCCTTCTCCAAGCATCCACATAGCTAGCACCCACATACTTTCCTTGAAATGCAGACTTAAAAAGATCCCAGGTTAACCGATCAGGCTGAGTACCCTCTTTCACGGTAAGCCACCACTGATAGGCTAATATTCTACCACATTATTCTCTCCGTGGCCTCGATCTAATATTCTGCCACATTAGGGGCTACACCCGTGATTCCCCTAAAGATTTTCGCTCCATTTGATCGGAGTCGTTTCGTAACCGACCCACGACCCCTAGTACCATTATTGGGCCCAATGACCCTTTCCAAAATATAGAGCATAGCTTGGGACATTGCGCCATCCCCAGTTGCTAGATCAAATGACCCTCAATTACAGGTGAAGCCAGTGCCTCCCTAGCCTCATCGTCTGGCATGTGGTCCGATGCTGAAGACCCAACCCTAGCACTTCTACGGCCTCTGCCATAGCCTCTTGTACCCCTTCCGTGAGTACCCCTAGTGCTCATTATTACTTTGTGTATTATCTGTAACACCCCATACTCAGCCTAGAAGTTAGACCCGAGTCTAGCATGTCACATTGAAGTGTTTTTCGAAAACCATGTTTTCAATGAAACCCTTCTTATTTAAAACTTGTTGCCAACTAAAACTTGTGTTTGTTTATTTTTAGAACATGGTCAACTAAAAGTTAATCCCTTTTAAAAAAACATTATTACCTTTAAAACCTTCTTTGTTGCGGAAGCTTAATTTAATTAGTTACGGAAGACGCAATGTTTGAAAATAGTTAACATTTTGGAAAACCGCGATTCACCTCTAGCAGATATAATTCAAAGTAAATAAAAACCTTAAAATAAAAATCTAGAAATTATAAAAGGCCTTATTACAAACCAAACCCAAAATAAAGTACTTGAGAGTAAATAATCAAAACAGAAAGCATAAGCAGTGTGTGGCCTTCTCCGAGTCCCTCGCAGCTCCGATTCGTCTAAGGCTGAGGATTCCCTGCATAGTTAGTAAACGGGGTGAGTTTTATGAAAACTCAGTGTGTAATCCCCTTCTACAAATGCAAACAGTCAGTCATGTAAAAGAATTTAAAAGTTTGCCTTACCACAGTTCCAGTATTAATTGGGCCTTAGCCCATTATAAAAGGCAGTACCAGATGGGCCTTAGCCCATTACAAAATCAGAGACATTATTTGAACCAGAATCAGTATCAGTATCAGAATCAGAATCAGAGTCAGAGTCAGTATCACTATCAGTATCAGAATCAGAATTAGAATCAGAATCAGAATCAGAATCAGAATCATAATCAGAATCAGAATCAAAATCAGAATCAACATCAGAATCAAAATCAGAATCAAAATCAGAATCAGAATCAAAATTAGAATCAGAATCAGAATCAGAATCAGAATCAGTATCAGTATCAGTTTCAGAATCAGAATGTGAATCAAATGCCCAAGCCCAGTCCAGCCCTACACACTACCCATACCAACCCTACACATCATGTGGGGAATAACTCAACCCACCCAGCCCTACACATCACAGACGCAGTAGAGTTGCTAATACAGAAATCGTGGCAGAGCCACCAGAGCAGAAATACAAGGCAGAGCCTCTAAGCAGATTATGTGGTAGAGCCACTTTATAGCACTTCCTCCATATCAAACCCAACCCCATGTAATATGTTGTGTATGCTATGCTCAATCATCAAACGTGTATGCAGAATGGCCATGCTTATTATCAGTCATTTAAACATATATTAAAACTTACCAGTCACACAACCATAGTCACGTCAGTCAAAATACTATCATACGAACACGGTCAATTCAATCAAATACACCAACCAAGTTAGTCACTTGCCCACAAGGGCGAAACAGTTATTGTACACCCTAGGGGCAAAACAGTCATTTTACCCTACAGGGGTATTTCGGTAATTCTACCGTACAAGGGTATTTCGGTAATTCTACCCTATAGGGGTATTTTGGTAATTCTACCCTACAGGGGTATTTCGGTAATTCTACTCTACAGGAGATTTTGGTAATTCCACCCTACAGGGGCATTTCAGTAATTCTACCCTACAGGGGTATTTTGGTAATTCTACCCTACCGGGGTATTTCGGTAATTCTACCCTATAGGGGTATTTCGGTAATTCTACCCTACAGGGGTATTTCGGTAATTCTACCTTACAGGGGTATTTCGGTAATTTTGCAACCCAAGGGTATTCCGGTAATTTCACAAACTAGGGTTATTTTGGTAATTTTATAAATTCGGGATATTTTGGTAATTTTGAAATCTGGGGTATTTTCGTAATTTGTAAACTAGGGTATTTTTGTAATTTTCCAAATTGAAGGTATTTCTGTAATTTTCCAAATCGGGGGTAATTTGATAATTTTGCAAATCGGGGGTATTACAGTAGTTCTACCCTATAAGGCTATTTTAGTAATTTTATAAGCGAAGGGTAGTTTAGTAATTTTGTAAACCAATGGTATTTCAATAATTTTGTAAACCAAGGGTATTTCAGTAATTTTGTAAATCGGGGGTAAAATGGTAATTCTGTAAATCGGGGTTACTTTGGTAATTTTACAAGTTGAGGGTATTTCAGTAATTTGGTAAACTAAAGTATTCTAAACAGAGATAACAATGCGAATGGTCCTAGGGCCCATTCTTGGCCCAAATGGGCCCACACGCTCGTGTGGCCCTTTTAGCCCAAATCTAGCCATAGATATGAGATTCACCTAGCTAGTCCAATATTTACTACACGATCAAACAACTTATCCAATTGGGCCCGTAGGCCCTTGGGCCCACATGGCCCCTTTCGGCCCATCGCAGCTCGAAGTAGCCGTCCTACAGCTAGAGTAGTGAGAAATACACACCTGATAGGAATCTGGAGTTAATCAACGCTCCGAACACTCCTATGCCCAAACGCCAACCAAGGTATGCTTACTCTCCTCATAGATAACTCTATTTAAAGCTAGCTTCTTGCCTACTCCCTTGCTAGCTTCCCGATGTGGGATCCCTCCATCAATCCTCCAAAATAAACTCATTAGCAAAATAACCAACCTTTGCATGCAAAGGGATTCGAACCATAGTCCTCTCAATAACCATGCCACGCCACCACCACTAGGACACAAGCTCCTTTGTGTCATAAGTCCAACACATTTAACTTCAAAGCTCACATACTTGCTTCTAGATTTATTTAAAAGAAAAACCAAAATAAATTGCAAGAGCCAAGACTTGAACCTTGGACCCCTTGCTTCCTTTATGGTGTCACTTCCTTGTCCCCTAAGTGGCACCACTTTGCCATTACACCACACTCCTTTTTGTGCATTATTTTACCCTGATTTATTTATGAATCATACCACATGAGATCAGGGTTCCACTAAGGCTAAAAATTAAAATTTTTCCTATGGCCTAACTTGAACCTGGGACTTCATAGTACCCTCCAAACACTTCAAAATTACACATTTGAATTATTTAAGCCGCCTTTTCCAAAACTCAAGGCCCAATACTTCTAGGCCTGAAATTCGGGGCGTTACATTATTTGTTTTAAGAATTTTATGCAAATCAGATTATAGTTTCAATAATTAAGCAGATGTCTTATGAGAAACAATAGTTTAAAGTTTGTTTTCACATTCGCAAGCTCACTACAGTTTTTCAGTTTCTTATGGTTTTCAGTTTACTCTAACTAGAGTGTCTTAGTGTGGTCTGCTACCTTCAGCAGTCTCAATATTTCTATCTACTACATTTCGATCTTAAACAGACAATAGTATATAGAAGACTTACAGATTCGGTGCCGGAGACTCGGTTTGCCACGCCTTTCAACAGAAATATCTCAAAACATTTCATATATTTGAAAACAACTTTTGAAATTCAAGTTTTGAAACCCATTCCACAGTCGAGTTTTGTAACTTGGCTCTGATACCACTTATTGTAACACCCCAAACCCGACCTAGATGTTATGGCCAACCAGGCGATGTCACATTGGAGTCTCTTTTTAAAAACTCGATTTTTATCGAACAAAAACCCATTTGAAGGTTTAAGCATCTTTGTTAACATTACTAACCAATTAAAAACGTCATTACTTTAAAACATTATTAGTTTGTTGTTATATTTCAAAACTAAGGAAGTTGCGGAAGCTTTTGTGATATTTTACAGAATCGTGATATTTTGAAAATAGTTATCGATTTGAAAAAATCGCGTCGTAATACTAGCAGATGTAAAACTTAATATAGTAAAACCCCAAATTAAAGTCCAAAAGTTTAAGAGAGGCCTTATTACAAACAAAACCAAAATGAAAGTGCCTATAAGTAAGTAAACAAAATTGAAAAACATAAGCAATTGTGTGGGCATCTCTGAGTCCCTCGCAGCACCAAACCACCTAATATTGGGGATTACCTGTACAATTAGTCAGAAGGGTGAGTTTACATAAACTCAGTGTGTAATCCCTTATAATACAAACAGTCAGATATACAGTATACAGGAACATACTGGGCCTAAGCCCATTACAGAAACAATATCAGGTGGGCCTTAGCCTAGAACAGTAGTAGAATCAAATACAGAATCATATGTGGGCCTAAGCCCAATGCAGTATCAATAACAGAGCAGAAATGCAACAGAAATCCCACCCGAATCTAACCAACACACCACTCCATCCCACCAATTACATCATGTGGGGATAAAATCGACCCACCCAGCCAACACACCAAGCTTTGCACCAGTTGCGGCACTAAGTCAATAGGATGGCTCAAAGCTATAAACAGGATGGCTAAAAGCCATAGATATTGCGGCAAAGCTACCACCTCACAAAATGGCTAAAAGCCATAAATATCGCAATAAAGCTGCCATTACACAGAATGGCTAAAAGCCATAAGCAGGAAGGCTAAAAGCCTTGAACAGGATGGCTACAAGCCATAATACTTCCTCCATCCATAACCGAACACCATGCAGGATGTCATGTCATAATGTCATACGTGAATGTAGGATGTCATGCTTAGAAAGAACAGTGAAATCATAGCACAAATTAGTCATTTACCCTCAAGGGAAAAAATAGTCATTTTACCATATAGGGGTGTTACAGTCATTAACTAATTCTGGGGTCTCAGTATAGATGACGACCCTTCAGAAGCTCTACAGTTGTCTCAAACGACTTAGATGACCTAATCAGTCATAACAGTGTAAATGGGCCCAAGGCCCATTACTCGGCCCAAGTGGGTCCACACGCTCGTGTAGTCCATTTAGCCCATATTTAGTCACGGCTATCTGATTTACAAAGCCCAGTCCAATAATTATCACTTACTGTGGATTTTATCCGTTGGGGCCCACTAGCCCATTGGGCCCAACGGCCCATTTCGACCCAACAAGGCCCATAACGACCCAATCCCATGAAAACGCATGTGGAGGCCTCTACAGTCTATCGCCCATGATTTGTGTGCTTGGCTTACCACACGAGCATTCGCACACTCATGTGGCCTCAAACATTGTATTCTGGCTTTCCAGCTTTTTAGCTTTTGCTGAACTACAATCAGATCTGTGTGAAATACACACTTTCGGCATTCTAGCCGACTATTATCTAATGTATCCTATTACACACCTGTTTACGTAATTGAGCAATTAATCCCCTGAGTACAAAATCCTGATTGAACAAACTACGGTCCGCTCCTCTTAGATTATAGTCTAAAAACCAATCACCCTTATCTTGCTGATGCGGTGCGATAACAAAAGATCTTTTTAGGTGGAACTGACTATAGTTGAGGCTTAAGTCCACGAATAACAATCATACAGAAACATAGGAATAATCGGCTTGTATTCAATTGAATAAGGTAATGCTTTTACCTTGCCCGAACAACGAAAGAAAAAGCTTAGATCGCTTCCCAAATTTACTTGTACTCCACTCCTCCTCGAGGAAACCTAGGGCCCAATAACCAATACACGCCAAGAGGAAAGGACAGTATTTGCCATCAATGAACATAGCAAGAAGACATATCCGGCTTTTAAAATCAGAATCAGAAAGGATAATTTTTAACGAAAGCTAAAGAAATTTGAATGCCTACCTTTGTCAAGATCTCTTGCAGAGCACGAATAGGGAAATGGGTGAATCGACTATGAAAGAAACTAAATTAATGATAAAAATAGAAGGACAATGAAATAGTCGACTGTTCATTAGAGGCTAGGTGTCTACAAAGAATTAAACACGCAGAAATGAGGAGCACAATATTCGGTCAGAGAGAAAACAATGGAGGGGAAAAATAGACAACTGTATTCGGCTTAGGAGAGGGAAAGAAAAGAAAAGAAGGAATGCGAAAGGAAAGAAACTAATCTTGGCTGAAGTTAGGGAGAGGGAGAAGAATTGGCTTGTAGTGAGTGTAGAGGAACAATGAGATCAAAAAGAAAGGAGAAATAAAGATTCGGCATAGTGAACATAATGACCTATTTGGTCAAGGGAAGAAAACAATAGTGACTAAGGAGCAAAACACGAAAAAGCAACCACAATTCCAAAATCTCAAAAGTTGTCAAAATTGAATGAATAAAAAGGAGCATACGGCACTTACACTATCACCACTTCAAAACCAAAACCAATGCATGCTTAGAGTTCCCATTCGGCCACAATTCCTACCTACGTCAAATTCCTTATTTTTCTCCCAAAAATCTTTCCCCTTATCCCTTCACAATTCTCTCCATGAAATCCTCTTTGACTACTTCAAACTCCAACCTCTTTAGCAGTGTTTGATTCAAACTCCACCACTCCCGCAGCAAAGGAGTAAAATAAATACTCCTTTGTGCATAGAGTAACTCGAACCTTAGTCCTCAAGCATCACCCTTGACGCCACTTGCCACTAGAGCACAAGCTTCTTTTATGTCAAATTTAGTCTCAATTATTAATGAGGCCTATTTCCAACCACCTATGGTTTTATTCACTTAAAACAAAAAAGTTTGCTATAGCCTAGGTTTGAACCCAGGACTTCTCCAAGACCTCTCAGGGCCCTAAACCACTGAAGCAAGTCTTCATTCATGTCACTCATTGCCCAACGAACATTCATATGCTGAATTCCAATCGCTTCCCAAGCCCAAGGCCCATTTCTTCTAGACCTAAAATTTGGGGCGTTACAATTTTGTTCATTCGGCCATTACCAAGCTTAATTTAAGGTATGTTTTTATTGATTTTTGACGATTTCTACATTTTTGTAATTTTTGCTTCGAATATTACAAAACCCATGTCTCAATTTCTATTTTTGTTGAAGATTTTGAATTGTGCCATTATTGATTTTATGAGTTTTTAAGTGTTAATGGATGAAAAATAAAAGATATGTGATAGATTGATATATTTTGCCATTGAATTTTGATGAAATTGAGTATTTAGGGCTAAATTGAGAAAATGAGAATTGGGAGGACTAAATTGTGAAAGAAAAATGTTATATGGGCTTAGATGAAAGCCTTAAAAATTCGGTTAAGCTTGTATAAAAGGAAATTTGTGAAATTTGTGATTTTATGAAATAGGGACTAAAATGTCAAAATGTGTAATTATGAGGGCTAATTTGTAAAAGCTCCTAATTATATGTTTTTGGATTGAATTGAATGTTTTGGTGAATAAAAGAGCTAAATTTGAATTTATATAGATCAAGATCAAAGGAAAACGGACTTAGAACAGGGAAAAAAGCTAAAGTGGTAGAGTAATCATTTCTGTTCGACTAAATACGTACGAGGTAAGTCAATATAGAAATAAATGTGTTATATTGAATTATTACTATATATATATATATGTATATATATATATATGTTCGAAATTGTATTGAATGGTTATGAAAGTTGTAATCACAAAATCGAGAAAGTACTAAAATCTGATTTTGTATAAGACCACGTCTGGGACATTAGCATCGATCTGAGATCTCGTGTAAGACCGTGTCTGGGAAATAGGCATCAATTAGAGATTACGTGTAAGACCATGTCTGGAACATCGGCATCGTATCTGATTTCGTGTAAGACTTTGTCCGGGATAGTGGCATCGATGTTTGAATACATTTAGGACGATGTCTGGGATGTTGGTATTGTACGAGCTTTCTGAGCTTACTGTATAACTAACTATTTTTGAATGGCTTAGTGAGCAATTCTGAGTAATAAATGTATGAATGAATGTGTATTCGGTTCAGGTATGTTTGTACCGTACTAAAGATCTGACCATGAAAGGCATGTTTATATGAAATGATAAATATGTGATAAGTGTAAGTTCATGGAATTGAAATGTGATGTGTGAGATTGAATTGGGAATATGTGAAATTTGTGTATACATATGAGTATGTGATAGCTCATGAAAGGTTAAGTAAAGGGTTTATGATATATATGTTATTAAGATGACTTATATGTGAATTATCTTTTGAAGTTATTTGTATATGACTTACTAAGCTCTTTGTAGCTTACTCTGTGTGTTTTCATTTGTTTTATAGATATCGTTGCTACTGGAAGCTCAAGGATCGTCAAGGATCATCACCACACTATCGAACTTGATTTTGGTACCCTTTTGGAAAGTGGGATTGTTAAGTTATGGCATGTATAGACTAGAAATCTTGAATTATGATTTTGAGTTGTATATATGAGTTATGCTATGAGATATGGCTAACTAAGGAATGTTTATGTTTGATTTTGGCATGTTTTATGGTGCTTATAAAGCCAATTGAAATATGGTCATTTTGATATATGTTTAAGTGTGAATTTGGTAAGTTTTGTTATGAAATGGAATGTTGTATGAATATGTCATGAAACTTATGGTATAGATATGATTTGGCTTGTGAAATTTGGATTGATTTAGCATGAAAATGAGCATGAAATATTTGATGATGATTTGGTTATATTGATGAATATTTTGGTTGTGAATTGGATGAGTTTTGGTTGTATATATTGCTTGAATTTTGGCTTGTAGGGATGACCCATTTGGGGTGGCAAAGTTGGCTTTTCGAATGGCCTATTTTGTGCCACACGGTTGGAGCATACGGGCGTGTGACTCAACCATGTGTCCCCTGTTTTATAGCTTAAATGGTAAGTTTAGCACACGGGAAAGACACATGGGCGTTGATAAACTATAAATTATACATATTTATATCCCACATTTTAGCACATTTAAGGATGAATTATCATTGACTTTGTGGAATTTGATGCTCCTAATGCTTTAATTTCATGTTTTATACTTAGGAGAGCATAGGAGAGTGAAAAGAACAAGCAATGGGCCAGAAACAGAGAAAATGGGCCAAAGCAAGGAAACAACACAGCATGGAGTTCACCACACGGGCGTGTCACACGGCAGGCTTGAGCACGACCCAACATCGATTCTCACGGGCGTGGCACACGGGCATGTCCTTGTCGTGATAAAGTTCAATTTCACATTGAAAAGGCTACTTAGGGTCTAAGAAAGACATTCTAAACTCTATATAAAGACCCTAGCAGGCAACTACAAGGGTGTACAGTCTTCCCGCCAAGATGGAGAGCTAAAGGCAGGGAATCACTCGAAGGAAAGCCAATTTATCCATCCCAGCAGCCAGGATCTACATCAAGATAGAGGATCTCCCTTCAATCTTTTGAGGAGTTTTGGGTTTTCTTATGTTTTGTTATTTTCTTTATTCTAAGATGTTTCTTTTTATAAACATGAACTAAGCCTCCAAATATCTGAGGGGGATGAAACCTAAGATGAATCTTGTTATTGTTATCTAAACTATATGATAAATATTCATTTGTTCTTAATTGTGTTTTTAATTCTTGAATTGATATTTCCAGGATATTAATTTAAGTCGAATGTGCTTAGGCAGAGGAGAAAAGTCCCTGTTTAAGAGTAGATCCAACACAGTTAAGAGGAGTTGACTGCAATCCTAGACGTAGGACTATGAAAATCTTTTGGATTAGAGTCAAAACTAATATGGGGATCCATAGATCGAGTTAATGCAAGACTAGGGGTTTTAATTAGAAAGAGATTTCAATTAATCAACCTAGGATTAATTGTTCTTATTCTCGACGGAGATATTAACATAATTTAGGGATCTCTACGGATCAAGTCGAATGAAGAAATCATCTAGTTCAGAGTTGGATAACAAGTGAAGTCTAGTTGGATTCTTCCTTAGGTATTGTCTTTATTATTCAATTTTCCTAAAGCAATTCCCCAATTTACTCTTTGTCGCATCCTTAGTTTAGTTTAGAGTTAATTAGTTTACACAAACCCCCTCTTATTTTTAGGCTAGATAATAGGAAGAAAGTCATTACTAGTACTTTTAGTTCCTTGGATTCGATATTCCGATCTTGCTACTAACTATACTACTATTCGATAGGTGCGCTTGCCTTTTATCGTGATAATAGTTAGTTTCTAGGTACGATCAATTTTATTACTTCATCACAATCACGAGATCAAGTTTTTGGCGCCGTTGCTGGGGAATTGAAATATTAGGAACACTCTATTTCTATTACTTTAGCCATTACTACTTTTAATTATTTTTAATTTTTATATTAGGTTTTATTTACTAAATTTTTCTTTCTTCTTTCACTGACAGGTATCTCTAGTGTAACACCCCAAACCTAGCCCAGACGTTACAGCCAAGTCTAGTGTGTCACATCAACGATGGTCTAAACATTATTCCTAGTTACTACGATTAGGGTGAGTTTTACAAAACCTTTATTAAAGTTTAAAGAGAAAATCCCGGTTAAATTGTGAACGTCTTATCCACTACCAATTTTTAGGGGTATTCCTCATTATAAGATTTAACTTTGTTACTCGTTTGAAACGCGTGATTGAATTTTTGAAAACGTTTGATTAACTTTTAAGAAAACTCCCGTAGCCTTATTCAAATCAATTATTGTGTAGTAAAAATAAATAATTTAAAACCAAATTAAAATAATTAGAACGACCTTATTACAAACCCAAAATCAGAATTAAAATAATTAAAGTAAGTAATAAAATAAAATAAATAACTCAATTAATCCGGAAATGCAGTCTACGTGGCCACTCCGAATCCCTCTAGCTCCAAGTCCACCAATCTAGGGCTCACCTGCATGGATGGAAGAAAAGGGGTGAGTTTGGAAACTCAGTGTTCAAAGAAGCCCATCCAAAGCTCAAATCAGCTCAAGCCCACTGGGCCTAAGCCTTATCCAGTCTCAGTAATAACTGGGTCGAAGCCCTATCCAGATACAGTAAACTGGGCCTTAGCCCTTTTTAGTCAACAGTACGGGCCGTAGGCCCATTACAGTAACATATCAGTAATAATGCATGTATGCAAAGCCCAAAGCCCATCCTATGTCCATCTGCTACACTCCATCCGTACTAGCCATAAACACTCCATGTGGGGAAACAACTCAACCCACCCAGCCGCTACACTCCACAGTCACAGCATAGCTGCTCAGATTTTGTGGCCAAGCCACTAACAGTATAACGAGGCAAAACCCCTTTCAGTAAACAGTACGAGGCAAAGCCTCTTTCAATAATCGTGGCAATGCCACTTGCACTTCCTCCATCAATAAACCCAGTCCCATGCAACAGATAATCATGTCATGGCATACAGTGAATAGAAACAGTAGAACATGCATCTCAATCCAATTTAGCCCTAGGGGTATAACGGTCATTTTGCACCTAAGGGTAAAATAGTAATTTTTCACCCTTAAAGGGTATTTCAGTAAATATTCCAATATTTAGGGTTTTATGCATATTTCAGTCCCTAATAGTCCAACTTACATCTCAGTAGTTAGTTTAACCCATTTTAGTAGTTTCTAGTTATTGGGCCCTAAAACCCCTAATGGGCCCTAAAGTGTCCTTTAGCTACTTTGGCTTGTTTAGCCCAAATTCTAAGTTTAGTTTAACAAAATTAACCTATAGTATACCAGAACACATTTACCACTTACTTTGACCCGTATGGGCCCGTAAGCCCAGTGGGCCCGAATTTAGCCAATCGAGGCCCAAACTTACCGAAGAGCACGAAATCGCGCACTCAGCAACTTTGCCGATTTCGGTCATAGATCTATCGCTTCCAACCAACCCATGAGCGCTCACACACTCGCAAGCCCACCAAATGCCATGATTTTAGCATTTCAGCTTTTCAGCTTTTGCTGATTTAGACTACAGAATGGTGTTTGTTACACACTTGAATTGCGATCTTACCGATGAGATCTCTTATGCGATTTCTCCTACAATCGATCACTTAACAAATTAGATTTACGAATTAACGATAACGAATGTAATCTAGCTTACCATATTTGGCCAACATCACCTAAGGCCCTTGAGGTCTTACCTTGCCTAAACTAGTGATCGATTGTAGGTGTAACACCCCAAACCCGGTCTAGACGTTATGACTAGATCTGGTGTGTCACATGAACCTAAAACTAAGTCTACGGCCTTTTGTGTGATTTAAGTGTGATTTTCAGTAAAACAGTAAGCTTGTGAAAAAGTCAGTTTGTTACTCTTTTTAGGTTGTCCGAATTTTTAAACTTGTTGAGTTGTGAAAACATTCTTAAGAATTTGAAAACCCGCGCAGCCTATACTAGCAGTTTCAACCAAATACGATTTAAACCATCCAAGAAAATAAAACCCATAAAGAAAATTTAAACAGCGGCCTTATTACAATTAAAACCCAAAATAATAGCAAAATAAAATTACTAAAAATAATATGAAAAACCGAACTTGCAAATGTTGTGGCCACTCCGAATCTCTCCCAGCTCCAAGCCCACTATGGTTGAGGGTTACCTGCAGAGATGAAATAAGCGGTGAGTTTGACAACTCAGTGTATAACATAATCTCAACCATAGGCCAAAACAGATCAAGCCTTAGAATCAGATTAATTGGGCTTTGGCCCATTACAGAAATCAGGCTAAGCCCATAGGCCCATAACAGATACAGATCAGATATAATATGCAAACAGAAGCCCAACCCAAATCCATCCATAACACCCCCGTACCAGCCTTACACCATGTGGGGAGACTACTCGACCCACCCAACCGCTACACACCACAAATATTACAGCGAGGCTGCCAGATATAATTTGCAGCGAGGCTGCCAGATATTGTGACGAGGTCACCAGATACAGATATTGTGGCGAGGCCACCAGAATTGTAGCGAGGCTGCCAGATAATAATGTGACAAAGTCACCAGATTGCAGCGAGGCTACCAGATAATAATGTGACAAAGTCACCAGATTGCAGCGAGGCTGCCAGAACGCTTCCTCCGTCATAAACCCATACCCCATGCAACAGATGTAATCATACTAGCATGCAACATATAGCATCTCATGCATCATATATATTCATAATAAAGATTATTCATGCATATACATAAAATTATACATTTCATACAGACTTGACCCTAGGGGTATAATAGTCTTTTCACACCTAGGGGTATTTTGGTAATTTTTTCCAGTTTCAGGGGTATTTTAGTCCTTTATCATTTTTTAGCGTTTTTATGCAAGTTCAATAAATTATCAGTCCTCATATAACCACGGAAGTCCATTTAAGCCAAATTTCCAGTTTTGCCCTTTTAGCCTAAACCCCTAAAGGGCCTTACTATGTCCAATGTCGTCTTGAGCCCGTTAAACCCAATTTTTAGGTTTGGTTTACCAACTTAACCATGTTTTTACTATTCAAGCTACCAGAAGGTCTTTAACGATCATTTTCAATTTGGGCTCGGAAGCCCATTGGGCCCATCTTGGCCCATCGCAGCCCAACTTACCAAAACGCTTGAAATTGCACCTTCTGCAATTTCGCCACTGTCAATTTCCAATGTGACCACAATAGAGTATTCGGCTACTCTTAAATCCCTCCAGGACTGATTTTCGGTCACTTTCGATCGGTCACTTTAGCACAGTTTTCGGTTATTACGGCCTTTAGCCATCCTAGTCTATGATGGAGATACGTTACACACCTGTTAATGGATGAAACAACGACGGAATCCACGTACGAAGAGCCTACAATCGAACGATAATTTTTAGTCTAATAATCTATAACCAAAGAGCCATAAACCCTTACCATAATCGGCCTACGTGGCCTAAGCATTGAAATCTTACCTCTTTGTCGATTGTGGACTAAATCCTGAAGTCCAATCGCGTTTAGCCTTCCAAGTCCTTAGTTGCACAACCTCTTGATCGCACTAACATAATCAAACCAAAAGAAAACGGCCAACAAGCCCTTAGTCATTAACGTTAGCCTCCCCATAAGGGGTTTCGGCTTTTCATGCCCTAAATATGAATGATTAACAAAAAAGGGTACTTACCACTATGATATCGACCCAAGAAAGACCTTAGATACGAGTGTAATCTTGATTCACAACTACTCCTTCTACGAACCCGCAAGATAAAAGAGTTGGGTTGAGATTCGGCCCCTAATGAAGGTTTTCGGCCCCAAAGAGAAGAGATGAAGTTCTGATCCTCAGGATATTCGGTTTAGTACGGAACAAAAGGGTTTTATGAAGTGAAAGAAGAAGAGAGAGGAAGGAGAGTGATTCGGCAGGTAGAAGGGATGAAGGGATAGGGGTTCGGCTAATTGATGGCTTTGTAGGAGAAGAGGGTAATCGGTTTAGCAAAAAGGAATATTCGGCCACAATGAGTTCGGCTTCTTTCTGTTATAGGTGTCGACAGATTTAGAGAGGAGAGACAAGGGAGAGTGGATCGGCTAGAGAAGAAGATGAAAATAGAGGAAGGAGAAGAAAAAGTGTTGCCAGACAGAAGTAAAAGTTTCAGCAAGAGGTCTTTTGGGATATGAGATTCGGCTATTGATTAAAAAAAATAGAAAAGATAATAGAAGAATGGCCAAAAGTACTTACTAGGATCGGCAAGAGAAGAAAGAATACTAAACTTAGGGGAAATCAACACAAAACTCTCAGAGAATTAAAGAGAATTCGGCCCCCACTAGAGCCTAATTGCCGAATATGCAAGCACTAATCCCCCTAGCCGAATTGCACTTGCAAAGTCCCAAAATCGGCTACCTCCTTTCAAAATTCAAAGTTCCTTGATTTGCTCCTCAACCTCCTCCACGATTTGCTCTTTGACCGATTCAAATTCTCCCAAGCAGAGTTCAATTTTGCTTCAAACTCTTACCTGCTCAAGCTCAAAAATAAAACACTTACCCTTGCCACCTCTGGCGCTTGAACCCTTGACCTCTAAGCTCATTTAGGCGCCACCTTTTAAGGAGCCTAGTGGCGTCTCCCTTGCCACTTTACCACTGATCCATTTGTGTCTTATTTAGCACACAATTTCTTAAGACCCTTACTTTCAATGGTCCCCTATCTTCTAAGTCAAAAATACAAAATTTTGCCGAGCTTCTAACCAACACATGGGCCTTCCATAGGCCCATTAACACACCCCAAACATGCATTACACACCCAAATACTAACATTTAAACATTTTATCAGATAAGGATCAATCTAAGAAAAACCCAAAAATTAGGGCGTTACAGTAGGATACACGTGGGAGATCTCGTTAACGTCTGTCGCAAATCAGGTGTGTAAACGAACACCCTCTAGTAGACTAAATCGACAAAAGTTGAAATGCCAAAATTCTGCATTTCGTGGGCTTGTGAGCGTACAAGCGCTCGTGGGTCGACTAGAAGCAGTAAGATCTATAATCGCAATTGGTAAAATGAACGTGTGCGCGATTTCATGCACCTCGGTAAATTTGGGCCTCAATGGGCTAAATTTAGGCCAATGGTCCTATGGGCGCATATGGGTGAAATCGAACGGTAAGTGGGTTCTGGTATTTTGTAGGTTAAGAATGTTAAAACAATGGTGAAATTTGGGCTAAGTGGGCCAAAATAGCTAGTAGACACTGTAGGGCCCATTAGGGGTTTTAGGGCCCAATAACTCTAAGTTGTTAAAATGGGCTAGAAACGCTTCTTAGAAGGTAACTAGACTATTAATAACTGAAATGTGCATAAAACCCTAAAAACTGGTATAATTACTAAAATACCCCTTGAGGGTGGAAAATTACGATTTTACCCCTAGGTGCAAAATGACCATTATACCCCTAGGGTTAATTTTGACTGAAATGCATGCTATACTTTATCTGTTCACTGTATGCCATGACATGTTTAACTGTTGTATGGGATTGGGTTTATTGATGGAGGAAGTGTTAAGTGGCAATGCCACGTTTACTGAAAGGGGCTCTCTGCCTCGTTTTATTGAAAGGGGTTTTGCCTCGGTTTTACTATTAATGGGTTGGCCACGTTATCTGAGTAGCTATGCTGCGACTGTGGTGTGTAGGGTTGGGTAGGTTGAGTTATTCCCCACATGGTGTGTAGGGCTGGACATGGGCTGGGCTTTGCATACATGCATTATTCTGTTCTGATACTGTATTGGGCCTATGGGCCGCATTGATCACTGAATAGGGCTAAGACCCAGTAATTACTGAATCTAAATAGGGCCAAGGCCCAGTTAACTGATTACTGAATAGGGCTTCGGCCCAGTGAATACTGAATCTGGATAGGGCTAAGGCCTAGTAAGCTTGAGCTGATTTGGGCTTTGGTTGGGCTTTCTTTACACACTGAGTTTCCAAACTCACCCCTTCCTTTCATCTATGCAGGTGAGCCCTAGACTGGTGGACTTGGAGCTGGAGGGATTCAAAGTGGCCATGTGGACTGCATTTGATGGTTCAATTAAGTCATTTCACTTTCATACTTATTTTAAATTATTTTCCATTATGGTTTTATGTTTGTAATAAGGCTGCTTTAAGTATTTTAATTTGAGTTTTAAATTTTCTTATTTATAATTTGGTCAAATGGATAGATTAGGGCTTCGCGGGCTTTTTAGAAAATTAATCAACATTTTCAAAACAAAGCACTCGTAACAAATGGATAACAAGTCAACGAACAAGATCTGGTAACAAGATGAACTTTAAACTAGTAGTGGATAGGACAAACACAAATTAAACCTAGATTTTCTTCCTAAACTACAATAACGGTTTTGCAAGACCACCTTATTCTCAATAACTAAGGAACATGATTAATCTATCGTTGATGTGACACACCAGACTTGACCGTAACGTCTGGGCTGGGTTTGGGGTGTTACCCGAAGTAAGGTTTTCAATTTAAAAAAATTCTTGGATGTCTTGAAGCAACATCATATCAACATACCGCTGATGGAAGCATTGGAGAAAATGCCCAATTATGTATAGTTCATAAAGGACATATTGTTAAAGAAGCACAAACTATTGGAATTTGAAACTGTTGCTCTCACTAAAAGGTGCACAGCAATTTTGATGAACAAATTGCCACAAAAATTGAAGGACCGAGGGAGTTTTACTATTCCTTGTTTAATTGGAAATCTTTGTGTAGGTAAGGCATCATGTGATTTAGGTGCAAGCATAAATTTAATGCCTATGTCTATTTTCAGAAATTTGGGAATTGGGAAGGCAAGACCTATAACTGTCATGCTGCAGCTAGTTGGTCGCTCTTATGGACACCAGGAAGGTAAAGTTGAAGATATGTTGGTAAGAGACCAAATTGTAAACATTCGAAAAGTTTAAGAAAAAGTTAGAAAAATATGACTGCAAGGGTCACACGGCCGTGTGCCTTACACGACTGAGAAACACACCCTCAAGTCATGTAACCTTAGAAATAGGGACACACGACCGTGTCCCAGGCCGTGTCCTCACCCGTGGAACTATCTGAGTAGTGTCACACGGCCGTGTCACAAGTCCGTGTGTCAAGCCGTGTAATTCTCATAATATCCTACACACCCATGTGCCAGGCTATGTACTAGGCCATGCAACTCTCGAACTAGATTCACATGCCCATGATCTAGGCCATGTGCTAATTGACTTGTATGTAATGGAGCCTACAAGGGACACATGGCCATGTGTCAGACACAGCTGAGACACACACTCGTGTCTCTAGCCGTGTAGACCTAAAATGAACCTCAAACAACAAGTTTACCATTTTCAGCTTACTTATACTCGAAGCAAACAATTTAACAGCCAATTGAACAATTCAAAGTGAACTAAACAAGCCAAAAACATGCCAAATCAACCATCCTAAGTGCCTAAACAATGTATCCTCATTGATACCACAAGTATATACAATTATACATCAAAATGAATCATCAATCACAACTTATCAAATCACAAAATTTTAACACTTAACCAATATGCCTATTATAGGCACCTTAACCACAATATCACATTAACACATACCATACATAATTTGCATTAAAACATCTTACCACACTTTCATATATCATGTAAGTTATCAATTTGCACATATGTTCACACTTAGCAATTTACATATTCAAAACATTAGTAATAACATTCAAACCTATTACATGTCATATAATCTAAAATAAACGTTCCAAAAGCTATTGAATTATGTTGGATAGTGTGACTTGTGCCGATCCGATCATCCAACCTTCCGAGTATCTACAAGAAGATTAAATAACACAAGTAAGCTAAATGAAGCTTAGTAAGTTCGATGTATTAAAACAATAAATCTTACGGAAGTAAGTACAACAATTTAAACAATAACAATTAAACCATGAAGGTTTCTTGTCATCCACAATCACAATCTATAAATCACAAGCATTCAATTTAGTACTCAAATATATATATAGCAATTCCATCAAAATGATTAAACAATTTATCTTACCGAGATTTACAATTCGAAGAATGACATACGGATAATAGTACATCATAAATCCAACCAAAACACACGAGGTGCTCATAAGAGCCAATCCAACAAAAACACTAATGCTCATAAAGAGGTAATCCCTCCAAAACACAACAATGTTCATAAGAGCTAGTCCAACTGAAATACACCAAAGCTCATAAGAGCTAGTCCAACCGAAACGCACCAAACAAAGTGTATAACACAAGAGCTCGCAAGAAATGCTGAACCTCGATTTATTAGGCAAACATATATATGCATCACTCCATAACCATCTCCACTCCAATACCCTATAACACATCATATCTTAACTGTACTCTATCCCGCGTTCAATTCGATCCAAACATCAAATTCTGTAACATTTCTCATATAACCTTTCATCACCAATGATTGAATATATCTATTGTACCATGCTATACTATTCAACAATTCACATAGATGCTAAATTTTAAATTGTATGAACTTACCCAAACTGAACTGTAGTAATTGAAGAAGCTTAGGGACTATTCTGCAATTTTTCTTTTTCCACAAGTATCGATGAGATCTAGATATAAAATGTAAAATTTCTCAATTATCAGCTTAGATTTCACATTTCAATCCATTTCACAATTAATACCCTTTTTTTTCAAATTTACACAATTGCCCCCAACTTTTATAATTTTTATAATTTAATCCCTTAACCCGAAATTCATCAAATTATCCATTTTTCTTAAGTCAATATTCCATAAAAATATACTAGGCCCTTAAGTAGTCCCTAATGAACATTAAATTCACTATCAAACCCAAAAACTTTGACATTTTCATAATTTAATCCTAAAATCAAAATCTAAAAAAAATCACCTTACAAAATCATCAAACAACACAATCAAAGCTTGCAATACATGTTATTCATCAAAAACATTCTAGATTTATCAATGGAAACTTCTAAAATTTTTAATAGATTCAACACAAAGGTACGACCTAGTTGGATCTAGATGCGATGATATCAAAAACATAAAAGTTACAAGAAATGGATATAGAAAGCACTCACATGTAAAGAAATAGCTTGGCTGATTCTCCTAGCTTAAACAACCATGAATTTTTGGCTATGGAATGTAAAATGAAGAAGAAACTTATTTCTTTTATTTAATTTTATTTTAATTTTATTAAAATTACAAATTTTCCATTGAAACATATTATTTTATCATTTTCCATTAGTTTGCCATCCCATTATAATAATTATGGCTTAATTATCACTTAAGTCAGTCCTCACTTATTAATTAAACCATTTGATTACTATAATGATATAATTACTATGTTTTGCACCTTTTACAATTTAATCCCTTTTTGTAACGCCCCTTACCTGGGTTTATCGCTTTACTCGAGCACGAGGCATTACCGAACAATATCACATCTAATCATACAAATTCAAGCCATAAAATTTTGTTCCATACTAAAATTTTTACATACTATAGCATAAGATCCTTAAAATGGGCCTATGCGGCCCTAAACATACCTTGGAAGTGGTCCGAGACCAAACCGAAAACATAGAAAATTTTTGGAAAATTTTCCTTATTACAGGCACACGCTCGTGTGAGATAGGGGCACACCCGTGTCCCCTACTCGTGTTTAATTTTTGGAAAATTATTTCCATTTCGAACCTACAGGGGTTTTCACATGGTCGAGCACACGCCCGTGTCCTTTGCCCATGTCCTACCACACGGCCTCGACATTCCCGTATGGCTCCCTGTGTGAAAAACTTGGGACATTTTGTTTATGACGTCAGCATGCCATTTTGGTCACACAGTCACGGGACATGCCTGTGTGACCAGGCTGTGTGATGTCCTTAAGCTCCGAAAATTATAAGTAAGGTTCACACGCATAATGCACATGGCCGTGGGGTTTGGCCGTGTGGCCCTAAGTTAGGCCATATTCCAAGCCATTCCTTGCCTCAAAACATATACAAACACTACCATATTTAACACCACATATCAACACATCTTTAAACATCAAAATGTCACCTAGCATACCATGAACTACCTCAAAAGACATATATGAACCATTATCATCATTGGCCATGTCACATGGCCCTATTTACAAAATGACTTATCAAATGACCTTTGCCCACATTATGGCTAAACCAGCAAGACACCTACATTTTCATTAAGTCCCTATACATGCCATAGTCCAAGAGTTTGTGTCACAATACCAAAAGATTTTGTCGATAGTGTGGGTGATCCTCTAACTCGATCCAATCCCGAGCTGGCCCGACTGAATCTATAAAACAAAGGAAAAGAGAAAGGAGTAAGCTTCAAAAGCTTAGTAAGTCTATATGTAAATAATCAACATTGAGACAACATTCAACCACAACAAGGATATCTTTCATATACCAACTTACCACCCAAAACTTACCAACTTTCCCATACAATGCATACATATTATTTTCACCTATTTAAGTCCACATGCACCATCACAACCACATGTATTTTTCCATAATTTCACTTGCCCATAGAATACACCTGCACACACATATTGAACTACAACACAAAATCTCTTTCGTAAGTATTCCCATTGAGCTCTTCGGATTAACGCTCGATCCTCAGTGAACTTTCCCATTAGGATACCACCAATCAATAAGTTCGGCTCTCCGGTACACAGAGTGAAGATCACTTTATCACTTATGTGACCTAGCCATTTAGTCTCGTAGCCCTCGTGTGCACATGGTGAAGGTCACTTTATCGTTCATGTATCTCAACTGCATAGGACATTGCCCTCATGTACACATGATGAAGGTCACTTTATCATCCATGTGACATAATCATTAAGTCCCAAAATCCTCATTTGCAAATGGTAAAGGTCACTTTATCACACATGTGGCTTAGCCATTGAGCTCTTTAGCTCCCGGGTCTACATGGTGAAGATCACTTTATCACACATGTAACTGAACCATATTTTATCCGTATCACCCGTTATTCTAAAGGTTCAACCGGGAACTCTCAATTTCAACTCAACCAAACATCACAGAGAATTATCATCATCAACAATTCATCATAACCATTAAATATCATTAATGTATAATTAAAACAATTAAATTACTTGCATATAAACTTACCTCGATATCAAAACGTGATAATTTGCAATTTAGTCTGAAACCTTACCCTTGACTCGGTCAAGGTCAATTCCTCTATTTTCTCAATCTATAATGACACATTTAACTCGTTTAATACACACATTGTTCAATTTAGTCCAAAATCATACTTCAACAATTTTTACCATTTTATCCCTAACTTTGTCAATTTTTACATCTAACCCTAACTTTGTCAATTTTTACATCTAACCCTAACTTTGTCAATTTTTACATCTAAGTCCCTAGGCTCGTAAATTGAAATTCATCGATTTATTTGATTACCCAAGCCTAGATGAATGTCTACAGACCTAAAACAGCCTACATTTCTCATCAATTTATACTTTTACCCCTCAATTTCTCAACTTCGCAATTTGGTCCATTTTAGGGACTTCCATGAAAAATCACCTAGAAATCATAGTTCACTACACCTTAAACCCTCATATTTCACCATTAGACATCAAAATACTTGCATGTCATAAATGGGTAAATTTTTAAGCATCAACCCTAACTCAAAATAAGGGTAGAAATAGCTAGAGCAAGCCACAATGAATCCAAAAATACGAAGAACATTGAAAACAAGACCAAGCTTGAAAGTGACCAAAACCCTAGCTATGGTTGGCTTCTAAATTTCGGCACCAATGAGGAAGATGGACACCAATTTGACTTCTTTTTCCCTTTTTATTTTTAATTATCCAAATGACCAAAATGCCCTTATGCCCTTTTTTAAAAATTTTCCCTTCCTTGGGTATTTTTGTCCAAACAAGGTTAAAATGGTTTAATTACAACATAAGGACCTCTAATTTAAAAACCTAATTCAATCAAGTACCTTTATGAAATAAAACCCATATTTTTCAACTATTGCAATTTAGTCCAACCTACCAAATTAGACGTGTAACCAGTAAAATTCACTCACCAAAATTCCATCTATTTATCCAAACACCCAGTAAATATCAAAACTATATCAGAATAATATTTTAAACCCCAAATTCATGGTTTCAAATCCATTATTCCATTTAGCCCCTAATTCGGGCTATTACAACTCTCCCCCTTAAGAGATTTTCGTCCCCGAAAATCTTACCGGTAAATAAGTTTAGGTATTGTTTCCTCATAGCTTCTTTTGATTCCCATGTACCCTCTTCCACACCATGCTTTATGCACAAAACTTTTACCAAAGTTATACTCTTGTTTCTTAATTGTTTAACCTCTCGAGCCAAAACCTTAATCGGCTCTTCTTCATAAGTCATATCCGGCTGAATCTCAACATCCATAGGAGAAATTACATGAGAAGGGTCAAAATGTTACCATCGTAACATTGACACATGAAACACATTATGTATCTTCTCCAATTCCGATGATAACGTTAAACGATATGCCACTGGCCCTATTCTTTCTGAAACCTCACACAATCCAATGAAGTGCAGACTTAACTTGCCTTTCCGACCAAATCTCAGTATTTCTTCCATGGCGACACTTTCAGAAATACTTTATCCCCAACCTAGAATTCAATCTCTTTTCTTTTCAAATCAACATAAGACTTTTGCCGATTGAAAGCTGCCTTTAAATAATCCCAAATGATCTTTACCTTTTCCTCAGTCTCCTTAACCAGATCAACACCATGAATTTGTTTCTCACTCAACTCTGTCTAATACAATAGGGTTTGGCACTTTTGGCCATACAATGCCTCATAAGGTGCCATCCATATACTCGACTGATAACTGTTGTTGTAGGTAAATTCCACCAAAGACAAATACTTTTCCCAACTACCTTCGAACTCTAGAACACAACATCGAAGCATATCTTCAAGAACTTGAATCACCCTCTCGGATTGGCCATCCGTCTGTGGGTGAAATGCGGTACTAAAATTTAACTTTGTACCTAGTGCCTCTTGCAACTTTTTCCAAAATCTCGAAGTGAACCTCAGATCCCTATCTGAGATAATAGACATAGGTACTCCATGAAATCTCATAACTTCAGCAACATATAATTCGGCCAGTTTATCAAGAGAATAGCCCACACGTACCAGTATGAAATGGGTTGACTTCGTCAATTTGTCCACAATAACCCACACCGATCTTTTTTTTCAGTGTCAAAGGCAGCCCTGTCACAAAATCCATGGTAATCTTGTCCCACTTCCATTCGGGAACCATCACCAGTTGAAGCAAACTTGAAGGTACCTGATGCTTTACCTTCACCTGTTGGTAGATCAGACACTTTGTCACAAATTCTGAAATGTCTTTTTTCATGCCCGACCACCAATACAATTTCTTCAAGTCATTATACATTTTTGTACTACCAGGATGTATCGATAAACAACCACTGTGTGCCTCAAGCAAAATTTCACGAATCAACTCCTCATCTTTAGGAACACAAATCCTATCATGAAACATCAAGCAACCATCCGAACCAACTCGGAAATCAGAATTACCATCCGCCTCACACTGAACTCTTTTGGCTTGCAATCCTTCGTCATTCTTTTGAGTTTAATGATTCTGCTAAAGAAACATTGGCTTAGCCCTCAACTCGGCTAATAGGGAGCCATCATACAACAAGGTCATACTCGTACCCACAGTTCTCAAAGCAAATAAAGACTTTCTACTCAAAGCATCGACAACCACAATTGCCTTTCCAGGATGATACTCAATTACTAGCTCATAATCCTTTAGCAGTTCAAGCCACCTCTGTTGTCTCAAATTTAATTCTTTTTGGCTCATCAAGTCTTTCAAACTTTTATGGTCAGTAAAAATCTGAAATTGCTCACCATACAAATAATGGCTCCAAATCTTTAAAGCATAGACGATAGTAGCCAATTCTAAATCATGTGTCAGATAGTTCCTTTCATGTGGTTTTAACTACCTCGAGGCATAGGCCACTACCTTGCCCTCTTGCATAAGTACACATCCCAGTCCATTTAGTAACGCATCACTATAAACCACAGACTCCTTTACCGACTCGAGTTGCACTAATACTGGTGCCTCAGTCAACTTAGCTTTTAACTGATCGAACCTTTGTTGACATCTTTCGGTCCACTGAAATTTTACATCCTTTTGAAGTAGCTTAGTCATAGGAAAAGCAATCATAGAAAAACCCTCGACAAATCATTGGTAATAGCTAGCTAAGCTTAGGAAACTTCTAACCTTGGTTACATTCTTCGACGGCTTCTAATCAACGATTGCTGAAATCTTGCTTTTATCAACCCGAATACCATCGCCCGAGACTACGTGTCCCAAAAACCCAACTTCATGTAGCCAAAACTCACTCTTGCTAAATTTAGCAAATAACTTTTCTTTTCTCAAAGTTTGCAATACCGTCCTCAAATGCTCAGCATGTTCTGACTCATCCCGAGAATAAATCAATCTGTCATCTAAGAACACCACTACAAACTTGTCCAAGTATTGCCGAAAAATCTAATTCATCAAATCCATAAACATGGCCAGCGCATTAGTTACTCCAAAAGGCATCACAAGAAATTCTTAATGGTCGTACCTCGTTCTAAAAGCAGTCTTCGGCACGTCAGGCTCTTTAACTCGAAACTGGTAATAGCCATATCTCAAGTCAATCTTAGAGAACACCGTTGCCCCTTTTAACTGGTCAAATAAATCATCAATTCTCGGCAATGGATACTTGTTCTTGATAGTCACCTTATTGAGCTACCTATAATCAATACAAAGCCTTATCAACCCATCTTTCTTCTTTATGAACAATACCGGTGCACCCCAAGAAGAGAAACTCAGCCTCACAAATCCTTTTTTTGTCAATTCTTGCAACTGAGCTTTTAACTCTCTCAATTCTATTGGAGCCATCCTATATGGAGCAATGGACATAGGCGCAGTCCCCGGTAACAAATCAATGGCGAACTCAATTTCTCTAACAGGAGGTAACCCGGGTAACTTTTCCAGAAACACGTCTGGAAACTCACAAACTACAGGCACATATTCAAGTTTCAAATCAGACACCTCAGTATTCAACATATAAGCTAAATAAGCCTTACACCCCTTTCTAATGTACTTCCGAGCAGACATACAAGATGTAACACCCTTAACCCGTTTCCGTCGCCGGAGTAGGGTTTCAAGGCATTACTAAACAAAACTAACGAATAATACTCAATTCCACATATTCATAAAATGACTAAATTTCCTCAATGACAATAATCATTTGCAAATAAGCTTATAACAAATAGTTAGTCAATAAATAATTGTAACTATGGACATAATATTCGAAATTATATACTTTTCAGCTTATAGAAACAATTATGAGTTTATGATCATTTTACTTAAACATGTGGCATTTAGCAAATAGTGACCTTATTCATATGGCCAATGGCCGAATGTACTAACTTAGTGGTATGAAATATTTAATACAACAAATCTCCTAAATTTACTATGTAGCAACCTATCCAATGTTCAAGTATATCTATTCACAAATGAGTATATCCGAAACTTTTAATAACCAAGCAATCTATCATCAAAACATATTACACATTAGTCACCATTGAAAGCTTACAACTAAATTCATTCAACCATATACGAGTAATATGATTTTTAACTTACTTAACCTTTTAAAAACATTTATCAAAATAACAAGCCATTTTCGCATGGCTTAATATATACACAATTTCAAAATATCATTTGATTCAAAAGGGAGTTAAGCCTATACATGCCACCTTTCAAAACATAGACTTTTAAAAGTACCAAAATAGAGACGATAATGTGGATGACTTTGAACTTGAATCCCCGAGCTCGTAGCTTTCAACCAAGACTATAAACGAAGTAACAAAGACACTCAAAGTAAGCTAATTAGCTTAGTAAGCCTTAAGTAATTTAAACAATTGAACTTATTTATACACATTATTCACTTATAACATAAACTGAAAGTATACTCATTTAGCCGAATATACATAGCCACATAGTACACATTTTCATATAAATAACATTTCTTTAAAAATGCAAATTCACATAATCACAAAATTGAATAGCACAATGTCATTCCTTGATTCAATATAACAGAGTTAATTCGAGGCACTATATTCACTTATAATTTCAATGATTGTAATCACATATGAACAAAATATATACCTCCATGTATAAAATCCCACAAGGGCTGAATATACATAATCACTTATATGTATTTAATAGAAGTCATTCGATTAGCTTCAAATTCATATAGACACGAACACTTCAATATCTCTATGCCAACGTTAATTCACCGAAATTGAACTAGAATATAATACCATTTCCACATTTAAAATATTCCTTCTATATTCGTAACCACATACATAAATAATATACTTCCATGAATAATTTCACATGAATCGAATGTTTACAAATGAACATAATTATAATCCAATTCGAATCATTCTCACATAAATAGGTACGTATCACATATCTCGACAACTTAATGCGCAATACGAATTCAATTTGCCATTTTAGCACAGGATCTCGTTGTCATATACTTTTATAAATTCACTAGCACTTGGCCTGCTAGGTATAAAACCTGAGTTTCATCACTGGCTCAGAGCCTGCTAGAATTTTTAAGTCCGAAATTGCTTCACCGGCATTACGCCTGCTAGGCTCAAGGCCTGATATTATTTCACCGGTATTACGCCTGCTAGGCTTAAAACCTGATAATTATTCACTAGCTTAAAGCTTGTTGGCCAATGCCCGAATACCACTTTACGATAACTAATTCACATGCTCTTTCGCACTTTCGTAATCTATACTTCAATTTACATGTAGCTGAAACATATATCTTAATACAAAGGTTTCCATCATTCAATAATACACATAGGGCATAGTTCACACATCATAACATATCTTATAATACGTCATATTATTATATCAATTTCGACTTAAATGTACTTATCACATTCGGCTTATAGTATAAGTTTAGTACACTTTCAGCACATTGAATGTATAAAATCAAACATTCACTTGTCATATTCTTACAACCTTAAACATACCAAAGAATCAAGCTCAAATACTTAAGAACTTACCTCTGATGTTGTCAAGCTATTACGGATCGACTATTCAACTAATCTCGCTTTCCCCTTATCCGAACTTGGCTCTCTTTGATCTTGAGCTTAATTAAACAAGTAAACTAGTTCAATCATCTTATCAATTCATCATAATCCAAATTCTATTAATTCCAAACACATAAAGCATACGACACTTTCATCATTGATTAATTAAACACATATCATGACCGAATGCACTTAGCTCTTAAACTCAACCAACTTGTCTTAACATTTTCGTATTAGCAGCATATAAAATCTCAATCGAACATACATTTAATTATAGTCAAGCAAATCGTTTCTCTTCCTACTATCACATATACGGCAAACTCAATTTCTTTCATGTCAAATGCATTTAACTAAACCATGCCTAGGTATCAAATACATTCGGCAATGGCACAAACAAATTTACTTTCAACATTTAACATTTTTCAAATATTGTCTATACGTAATATTACTAGAGCAATAATCACATAACAGCCCCTTACAAAGCTGAATATAAACCATTCGGTCCTATCATCTTTGATAAGCAATTATTCAACATTCTACCTCAATTTCCTCCATGGCCGAATGTATATATCTTAATAAACAGAAAATTATTCACCTCTTAATTCAAGTCCACATTCAGCATTCATATAAACACATACTAACAATTAAATTATCAATTTCCAAAATTAAGCACAAATTTTACATTACATCATAATAGCCAAATGAAATTTTGCTCATATTAGCCATTCATAGCAAATTTAATTAGTCTATACTCATCTATAATCATTTCTCATCACATAACATCAAAACATCAACAATTTAACACATTGAAACCATGACCGAATGCTTCATGCATAACAAACACAAGAATACTCATGGGTCATGTTAAGAGCTTCAAAACCAACTCAATTTCACAAAAATCCAAAAGAAAACACTTGAAATCATACCTTAATTGAACCCTTAGCTAGCCGAATGCTTCTTGTTCCTTTTATTTTCTTTTCTTTTGATGAATTCGGCAAGACTAGAGAGAATGAGCATGTTTTCTTTTCATGTTACTATTACATACATGAGCCTTTATTATTAATTTACCAATTTAACCCTTTTTAATATCATTACTCCTCCATTAAGCCATGACCGAGAATGTCCATGCAAATTATGCATGGTCTAATTGAATCTTAAACCCTCCAACATTAATGCTCACTCATAATTCGGCACTTACAATATAGCCTTCTAATTTTTCTTCTATGCAATCAAATCCTTACTTAATGAATTAGCATCCAATTGACAAAATTTAAAACACCAAATTTTCACACATGATAATTCACAAAATAAAAATATAGAAAATAATATTTTAAAATTTTTCTGATCAGTTTCGTGGTCCCGAAACCACTTTTCCGATTAGGGCCAAAATAGGGCTGTCACACAATAAATTACCACTGCATTTTAATCAACACATCTGTTCCAACCCACAGAATTTCACCACTCTCACATTTTAGCTCAAGAATTTTCTGTCTACAATTCACCTTAACATTATGTAGTGTCAACCAATCCATGCCCAAGATAATGTCAAACTCATCAAATGGCAACAACATCAAATTAGCTGGAAAACAGTAACCTTGAATCATCAAAGGACAATCCTTGCAAACCTTATCTACCAGCACAAATTTTCCTAATGGGTTCGACACCTTAATAACAATCTTAGTCAACTCAACAGGAAATGTCATGCTATGCACTAATTTTTCACAAATATAAGAATGAGTGGAGCTTGGGTCTATCAATGCAATAACATCAATATTATAGAGTGAGAATGTATTGGTAATCACGTTAGGAGATGATGCCTCTTCAGAGGCTCGTATAGCATAAGCTCGACCAGGTGTTCTGGTCTCAGATCTCACTGTTGCATCTTTCACTGCACTTTTACCACTAGTTCCACCTCCGACGTTCCTCGGCAGTCTACTCTTACTAACAGTGTGGCTTGATCTAACACCTTGAAATTTTTCACCTCCCGCTTCCTCAAGGCAATCTTTAATAAAATGATCTATTGAACCACACCTGAGACAAGCCGGGTTAGGTCCTCAGCACTCACCAGTGTGTCGTCTACCACAACTCTGACACTCAGGTCTATCACACTAGCCATAGATATAGCCTGAGTTTTAGCACCATAATATGCTTTGCCCAATCTTGGCATGACTGTCTGGTTGAAACTGTTGCTCTAGGATTCATTTCTTCAGACCTCTTTGATGGAGATTGGAAGGACTTACTTATCGGTCTCTTTCTAGCATCTCGAACCTCCACAATTGCTTTTCTCTTTTCTTTATTTAGCTCCTCAACTTTACATGCCTTATCAACAAGCACTACAAATTCTTTTAATTCCATATTTCCCATCAACACTTTGATATATTCATTGAGCCCGTCCTCAAACCGTCTACATAACATTACTTTTGTAGAAACACATTCTTGTGCATATTTGCTAAGTCTGACGAGCTCGCGTTCATACTCAACTATAGTCATCTTACCTGGTTTCAACTCAAGGAACTCTTTCTATTTTTGATCAATAAACCACTAACTGGTATATTTCTTTCGGAACTCTTCCAAGAAAAAGTCCCATGTCACTACTTCCCTCGGAACCACAGCTATCAAAGTCTTCCACCATCGGTAAGCTGAGTCTTTCAACAAAGATACATCACATTTTAAACACACCTCTAGTGTACAAGATAACTCTTCAAATATTTTGATGGAATTCTCAAGCCAGAACTCCGCCCTCTCTGGATCATCCCCAACATTAGCTCTAAATTTTTCGGCTCCTTGTTTATAGATTTTATCTACCAGAAGTTTTGTCAACCTTACCATATCAACACCCTGAGTGACTACGGGAATCAATTGTGGTATAGGCAAGGGAGGAGGGGGTTGAGCATTAGGGTTTGCTCTAACAAAATCAGTGTACCAGTCACTCATCATTCAGAGAAAGGCATCCCGAGCCTCGTCTCCGTAACTCATAGTCTCATTTCTACTTTCTACCGGCGCGGTCCCTTGTGCGGGAGCTGGCGCATTACTAGCAACATCATCAGCCGTAGCTCCTTCAGGATCCATTACTATATAAAACCAAAACATAGTTTAGAAAAGTTAGGAGTCACCACACTCTCATAATATCTATGGCATGTATAGCTAGACCCATCTACCACGCTATGGTAGTTCGAGAACTGACTAAACCATAGCTCTGATACCACTTAATGTAACACCCCTTACTTGGGTTTATCGCTTTACCCGAGCACGAGGCATTACCAAACAATATCACGTCTAATCATACAAATTCAACCCATAAAATTTCATTTTTTACATACTATATCATAAGATCCTTAAAATGGGCCTACGGGACCCTAAACATACCTTGGAAATGGTCTGAGACCAAATCGAAAACTTAGAAAATTTTTGGAAATTTTCCCTTATTACAGGGCACACGCCCGTGTGAGACAGGGGCATGCCTATGTCCCCTACCGTATTGAATTTTTGGAAAATTATTTCCATTTCGAACCTACAGGGGTTTTTACACGACCGAGCAGACACTTGTGTCCTACCACACGGCCTCAACACGCTCGTGTGGCACCTCGTGTGAAAAACTTGGACATTTTATTTATGACGTTAGCATGCCATTTTGGTCACACGGCCATGGGACATGCTTGTGTGACTAGGCTATGTGACGTCCTTAAGCTCTAAAAATTACAAGTAAGGTTCACACGCCTAATGCACATGGCCGTGGGGTTTGGCCGTGTGGCCCTAAGTTAGGCCATATTCCAAGCCATTCCTTGCCCCAAAACACATACAAACACTACCATATTTAACACCACATATCAACACATCTTTAAACATCAAAATGTCACCTAGCATACCATGAACTACCTCAAAAGACATATATGAACCATTATCATCATTGGCCATGTCACATGGTCTTGTTTACAAAATGACTTATCAAATAACCTTTGCCCACATTATGGCTAAACCAACAAGACACCTACAATTTCACTAAGTCCCTATACATGCCAGTCCAAGAGTTTGTGTCACAATACCAAAAGATTTTGTGATAATGTAGGTGATCCTCTGACTCGATCTGATCCCAAGCTGGCTCGATTGAATCTATAAAATAAAGGAAAAGAGAAAAGAGTAAGCTTCAAAAGCTTAGTAAGTCTATATGTAAATAATCAACATTCAAACAACATTCAACCACAACAAGTATATCTTTCATATACCAGCTCACCACCCAAAACTTACCAACTCTCCCATACAATGCATATACATTATTTTCACCTATTTAAGTCCACATGCACCATTACAACCACATGTATTTTTCCATAAATTCACTTTCCCAAAGAATACACATGCACACACATATTGAACTACCACACCAAATCTCCTTCGTAAGTATTCTCGTTGAACTCTTTAGATTAACGCTCGATACTCAGTGAACTTTCCAATCAAGATACCACCAATCTATAAGTTCGGCTCTCGGGTACACATAGTGAAGCTCACTTTATCACTTATGTAACCTAACCATTTAGTCTCGCAGCCCTCGTGTGTTCATGGCGAAGGTCACTTTATCGTTCATGTCTCTCAGCTACATAGGACATTGCCCTCATGTACACATGATGAAGGTCACTTTATCATCCATGTGACATAATCATTAAGTCCCAAAATCCTCATTTGCAAATGGTAAAGGTTACTTTATCACACATGTGGCTTAGCTATTGAGCTCCTTAGCTCCTGGGTCTACATGGTGAAGATAACTTTATCACACATGTAACCGAACCATATTTTATCCGTATCATCCGTTATTTCGAAGGTTCAACCAAGAACTCTCAATTCCAACTCAACCAATCATCAGAGAATTATCATCATCAACAATCCATCATAACCATTAAATATCATTAATGCATAATTAACATAGTTAAATTACTTACATATAAACTTACCTCGATATCAAAATGTGATAATTTACAATTTAGTCCGAAACCTTGCCCTTGCCTCGGTCAAGGTCAATTTTTCGATCTTCTCAATCTAGAATGACACATTTAACTTGTTTAATACACACATTGTTCAATTTAGTCCAAAATCATCCTACAATAAAATTTACCATTTTACCTCTAACTTTGTCAATTTTTACATTTAAGTCCCTAGGCTCGTAAATTGAAATGTATCGATTTCTTTGATTACCCAAGCCTGGCCAAATGTCTGTAGCACCCAAATAGCCCACATTTCTCATCAATTTATACTTTTACCCTTCAATTTCTCAACTTTGCAATTTGACCTTTTTTAGGGACTTCCATGAAAAATCTCCTAGAAATCATAGTTCACTGCACCTTAAACCCTCATGTTCCACCATTAGACATCAAAATACTTGCATGTCATAAATGGGTAAATTTTTAAGCATCAACCCTAACTTAAAATAAAGGTAGAAATAGCTAGAGCAAGCTGTGAGGATTCCAAAAATACGAAGAACATTAAAAACGAGGCTTGATTGTTCCTTAAACCAAGCTTAAAAGTGACAAAAACCCTAGCTATGGTTGGCTTCTAAATTTCGGCCCAAGGAGAAAGATGGACACCAATTTTGACTTCTTTTTCCCTTTTTATATCTTTAATTATCCAAATGACCAAAATGCCCCTCATGCCCTTCTTTAAAATTTTTCCCTTCCATGGGCATTTTTGTCCAAACAAGGTTTAAATGGTTTAATTACGACATAAGGACCTCTAATTTCAAAACCTAATTTAATTAAGTACCTTTATGAAATAAAACCCATATTTTTCAACTATTGCAATTTAGTCCAACCTACCAAATTGGAGATGTAACCAATAAAATTCAGTCACTAAAATTCCACCTATTTATCCAAACACTCAATAAATATCTAAACTATATCAGAATAATATTTTAAACCCCGGATTCATGGTTTTGAAACCACTTTTCTATTTAGCCTCTAATTCGGGTTGTTACATTTTTCCTTAATTAGCTATCTAAACATTAACATTTCTTAGTTAAATTTCAATATGACTCTAATGACTCTGTAAATATTCTAAAAATAATATTCACGAGTTGACACGACGAAAATTTGTACTCCTGGACCACTATTCTGTTAGCACTAAAAATCGGGCTGTTATATATCTCATTCTTAGAAAATTTCGTCCTCGAAATTGTTAATTGAGAATAGATTCAAATACTGTAGTTTCATCGATTCCTTTGTTTCAAAGGTAGATTTTTCTATACCATGACGATGCCATAAGACTTTTACCAACGGTACTCGTTTATTCTGCAGTTCTTTAACTTCCCAAGCTAAAATTTTCACTAGTTCCTCCAAATGCGTCAAATCTGGCTGTAGCTCAATCTTACTATGAGGAATCACATGTGAATCAAATCTATACCATCTCAGCATTGAAACATGAAACACATTATGAATTTTCTCGAGTTCTAAGGGCAAAGCTAATCTATAAGCTACAGGGCCAATTCTTTCAATAATTTTGTATGGTTCGATAAATCTCAGACTCAGCTTTCCTTTCCTGTCGAAACGTAACACTTTTCTCCATGGATAGACTTTTAGGAATACTAGATCGCCAACAGTAAATTCTATATCTTTTCTTTCCAGGTCTGCATATGATTTCTAACGATCAAATACAACTTTCAAACAACCTTGAATAACTCAAACTTTGTCTTCAGTTTCTCAGATCAAATAAATTCCTACCATTTTGGATTCATTCAATTCAAACCAATACAACGATGTTTTACACTTTCTTCTGTAAAGAGCTTCGAACGGTGCCATTTTTATACTAGATTGATAACTGTTATTATAAGTAAATTCAACTAACGGTAGATATTTTTCCCAGCTACCTTCAAACTCAAGTATACAATATCTCAGCATATCTTCTAGAATCTATATCCCTCATTTTGATTACCCATATGTCTGCGGATGAAACGCTGTGTTGAAAAATTAAGCTTAGTGCCCAAAGCCTCGTGAAGTTTACTCCAAAATCTCGATGTAAATCTTGAATCACAATCAGAAATAATAGATGTCAGAACTCCGTGTAATCTTACAATTTTAGATACATATAATTCCGCTAGTCTCTAAAATGATAATCTGTTCTGACTGGAATAAAATGTGCTGATTTAGTCAATCTGTTAATAGTCACCCAGATTTAATCTTTCTTTTTTAGAGTTCTAGGTAAACCAGATACAAAATCCATCGTGACTCACTCCCACTTCCACATAAGAATCATAACAGGTTGTAGTAAACCCGATGGTACTTGATATTCTACATTTACTTGCTGACATATTAAACATATAACTACAAATTCACAAATTTCCCATTTCATACCCGACCACCAGTACATCTGTTTCAAGTCACAATACATCTTCATGCTACCAGGCTGAATCGAATATTTACTACTGTGAGCTTTAGATAGAATATCACTTTTCAATTCTAGATCATTCAGAACGCAAATGCTATCACGATAATGTAATACACCGTTAATACCAACACTGTACTCAGTACTCATATTATTCTGAACCAATTGTCATTTCAACATCAACTTCATATCTTCATTTTGTAATTCTCAAATTTATTGTAGAAATAGGGGTTTAGTTCTCAACTTTGCCTGTATAGAACCATTGTAACTCCCTAATTTAAGGGATTTTTCGGGTTTTGTGAAATTTTAGTGAAGTTTTAAAATTTTGGTGTTCTGAAGGTTAAAGATGTATGTACATGTGATAGTGGGCCTTTAGAAGGCCCAAGCTTAAGTTAAAACCCAGTAAAATATTAAGTTGGATTTTCAAGTGAAAGGGGACTTGGTTAAGTGGGCCTTTAAGAAAAACCGTGTAAAATATGTCACAAAGGGAGCCTTGGTAGAGTGGCAAGGTGGCGCCACTAAGCTCCTAAAAAAAGTGACGCCTAAGTGGGTACTCAAGGACAAGGGTTCGAGTTGCAAGGTAAGCGTAGTGTTCTTTTTAATTTTTAAGCAAGTGCCGAGCATGTGACTAACTTAAGTGAATTTCGGCAAAGCTTTAGGGACTTGGGCCGATTACTTTAGAAAGAATATAAAGGTTTCGTCTTTTTCTATTTTCTATCATAAGAATTAGGGCTAGCCACCTTAGGTATAATATTCTCTTTTACTGACAGAAAAGCCGAAACTTACCTCCCTAGAAAGCTTCTAGCTGATTTCTTCTTCTTCACCTCTACCATTATTTTCTTCACTTTTCCTTTTCCTCTTTGATCTCTTCCCTAGCCGAACACCCTTCTTATTCAGATCCACTCTTTCTTTTGCTCCCATCCCTCTCAAAAACACCCATAGCCGATTGTTCAAAGTGCTAGAAACCCGAAAGCTACTTCCTTTTGTCGAATCCTTCTAAGCTAAATTACCCCTGTTTCTTTCACCTATTGTGGCCGATTATTACATCCCCTTGAGCCATATCATTGTCGACACCATCACTCAAACCATAGCTCAAATCATCATCTTCTTCACTTGGTGAAAAGCCAAAATCACCATAGTTTTAGGGAGATAGCCGAATTTGCAGATCTCAGAGATAAGGGTTCTACTAACATATAAGGGTTAGATCTACTTCAGATCTGAGTTTGAATCAAGGTAAAAACAGTGGTAAGTGGTTATCAACTCAGATCTTTAAGATATTTCATACTTTGGAAAAGTCGAAAGTCCCTAAAGTTAGGGAGGTTGTCGATTTAGTCTATTAGTGATTTAAAGTAGTATTTTGGTTCTTTTTGGGTGTTAGTTAGCAAGGAAGGTGATCAAGCAAGGAGTGGAAGGCATCGGTATCATTAGATCTAGATCTAGTGCACCTAAATCGTCAAAGGTAAGTTTTCATGGCCATAGAGGGTATGACCGAATGTGGTAAGAAGGTTTTAAGTGAGTTTCGATTCAAATTAAATATTGGAATAGTCTAATATGTTAGGTAATCATTGTAGGATAAGTACAAGGGAGATCTTGCCGGAATAATCGCAAAACAGGTGTGTGTTTCGAACACCCTTCAATGCTCAAATCGGCAAAAGCCGAAAAGCCGAAATGCCGAAGTTTTAGCATTTCGAGAGCTTGTGAGCGTGCGAACAATCTCAAGTTGGTAGGAGAAGGTTGGTTTTGGAATCGGCACTATCAAGCGGGCTGACTGCAGAATTTTGGGCACTACGGTAAGTTGGGCCTCGGTGGGCCGAATATGGGCCCAATGGGCAATATGGGCCCATTGGGTAAAAATAGGTTTAAAGGTAATAATATGGACTGCTGGCGTAAAAACTGTTAAAACAAGATAATGGATTAGAAATTAAGGCTTAAATGGGCCTAATGGGCTAAATTGGCATAGTAGAGCCCATTAGGGGTTTTAGGGCCTAAGGGCTAAAACTGATAAACTGAATTAAATGAGTTCTGTAACAACCACTATAATAGTAGAGGCTGTAATAATAATAAAACTGTAATAAGAGAACATAATTACTTTTCAAGCATTGCTTTTCAAAACTCACTATCGGACTCAGTAAATAGGGCGGCGTAGGATAGTCTAGGTGATGTAGCACACTGGACATGGCCATAATGTCTGGGCCGAGTTCGGGGTGTTACTCATCTTTCTTAAGAGCTAAATGAGCGTGCAACACTCGAAGTACAAACAATGATGACTTTTGACTGAGTGCATCAGCAACTACATTAGCTTTTCCCGGATGATAATCAATAACCAGGTCATAATCTTTTAGTAGCTCTAACCAACGTTTTTATCTCAAATTTAGTTCTTTCTGAGTCATCAAATACTTTAAACTTTTCTGATTTATAATCACGTGACATTTCTTGTCATATAAATAATGTCTCTAAATTTTCAAAGCGAAAACAATTGCCACGAGCTCGAGATCATGTGTAGGATAATTCTTTTCATGCAGATTTAGCTATCGAGAAGCATAATATACTACTTTCCCTGCCTGTATCAACACACAACCCAAACAATTGAGAGACATATCACTATAAACAACATATGCTACCCTAGACTCAGGCTGAATCAACATCGAAGCTTCTGTCAACATGTTCTTCAGCTGATCAAAACTCTATTGGCACTTATCTGACCAAACTAACGCAACATTTTTTAAAATAATCTGGTCATCAGTGAAGCAATAATCGAGAATTTTTTAACAAAACGTCGGTAGTAACTTGATAAATCTAGAAAACTTCACATCTCAAAAACATTCTTCAAAGTTTTCCAATTCATCACAATAGAAACTTTACTTGGATCAACTTGAATCCCGTCAATTGATACTATGTGACCCAAAAATCTAACTTCATGAAGCCAGAATTCATATTTACTGAACTTTGCATACAACTATTTCTCTTTCAAAGTCTGTAACATAATTCTCAAGTGTTGAGCATGCTCGAATTCTATCTTAGAATAGATCAATATATCATCAATAAATATAACAAAAAATCTATCCAAATAAGGTTGAAAAACCCGATTCATGAAATCCATAAAAGTGGCAAGGCATTAGTCAAACCAAATGGCATTACCAGAAACTCATAATGATTGTAACGAGTTCCAAAAGTAGTCTTTGACACATCACAGTCTTTGACCTTCAATTGATCATACCTGGATCTTAGATCTATCTTTAAGAACACTGTAGCACTTTTTAATTGATCAAACAAATCATTGATATGTGGCAAGCGATACTTGTTTTTTGAATATAAGTTTGTTCAACTGTCTGAAGTCTATACAAAATCCCAAAGAGTCGTCTTTCTTTTTCACAAACAATACAGGTACACCTCAGGGAGATACTCTCAGTCAAATAAACCCTCTGTCTAACAACTCTTGCAACTATGCTTTTAACTCTTTTAATTCAGTTGGTGCCATGTGATATGGTGATATTGATATTGGTGAAGTACTAGGAACCATATCAATTACAAATCCAACTTCACGATCAGGAGGTAAACCCAACAACTCTTTGGGAAACACATTAGTAAACTCACTAACAACCAGTAACTAATCTAACCTTGATTCTAAATCTCTAGTATCAAGAATGTATGCTAGAAATGCTTTAATACCTTTACATATAAATCTTTGTGCGAAAATAGCTGAAATGATTGTAACAACATTTGTCGACCCATCTGACTCAACTGAAATCATTTCTCCTATCTGACATTTCAAATCAACCTGTTTCTACCTACGGTTTACCAAGCATCATGCAATGATAGCCAATCCATACCCAAAATAACATTAAATTCTCAAAATGGTGATACTCGCGATATTAAGTAATAAAATTTATAAAAACTGATCACACCAAAAACTAACTAATATCACGATTTTAAAGGCAAGCGCACCTATCAAACAGTAGTATAGTTTAGCAGCAAGACCGAGTTATCGTACCCAAGGGAACCAAAAGTACTAATACTTACTTCCTTTCTATTATCTAGCCTAAAAATAAAAGAGGATTGGTTGAAACTAATTCTAAAACTAACTAAAAGTGCACAAAAAGTAAATTGGGGAAAGCTTTAGGGAAAAGTTGATTGATATGAGCAATACTTAAGGGAGAATCCACCTAGACTTCACTTGTTATTAATTTCTTGAACTAGATGATTTCTTCACTTGATTTGATCCGTAGAGATCCCTAACTTATGTTAATACCTTCGTCGAGGATAAGAATAACTAATCCTAGGTGGTTAATTAAAGTTTTCTTATTAATTAACACCCCTAAGTTGCATTAATTCGATCTATGGATCCCCCTATTAGGCTTGACCCTAATCTGGCAGATTATGTCGCCCTATGTCTAGGGCTACATGCAAGTCCGTTTAATTATGGTAGATCGACTCTTAAAATAGGGACTTTTGCTCCTCTGCTTAAGCACATCAAGTTCTTAAAGTAATACCTAGGATTATTAAATCAAGAATGAAGAACACATAATTAAGAACAATTCAAGTATTTATCAAATAACTCAAGAATAAATAATAACAAGATCTATCTTAAGTTTCATCCCCCTCAAGTATTTGAGGGTTTAAAAAGTTTTCTTTTTTCCTTCAAATTGTAGTTTTAAAACAAGTTGTTTTGAAACATTGATTTTTAAAGAGGCCTCAAACTATTTGATCTGACAAATCGAAAAGTGGCACACTGAATCCCCAGCCCCAAGCTATAAGTATGTCCTACTTTAAATTCTGTACTGTACTGAAAATAAAACTGTAGATAAGTACTGAGCCTTGGATATGATACTATAGGTGAGGTAGTATTAAGGCTATAAAACTGAGATTGTAGGGTAAACTAAACCCTAGGAAACTGAGACAGTAGCTGGGCTACGATCGCGCGAACACAACTCTGAAACTTTATCTGTTCATAAGATATTCTATAATAAACAACTGAAACATTAACTGATGTCATAAAATTCGTAAATCAGATAATCAATATGAGTACAAGAGCTGCTCGTGGACGAGGCTGTAGACGAGGCTGAGTTAGTGCTCAAGCTGGATCATCGTCTTCTGAGCATATGCCAGCTGGAGAGGCACGACCACCGGTTGAGGATAATGGGTCGTACGATCGGGCCGCAGGGGACGACGCTCTGTCCCAGGCCATGCTGAGAGTTCTGGAAAGGGTGGCTGGAGCCAATTTTGGGGCCATGAATAGGGGGTCCATTTCTGAGCGACTCCGGGCCAATGGAGCGGAAGTTTTTAAGGGCATATCTAGAGTGGCCCCGAATGTGGCTGAGTACTGGCTGGAAGCTACGGAGCGAATTATGGATGACTTGGGCTGCTCAGTGGAGCAAAAGTTAAAAGGAGCGGTATCGTTGCTGAGGGACAAGGCGTATCAATGGTGGATCACCGTGAGAGAGGGTACCCCAGCTGAGAGGGTAACCTGGGAATTGTTCAAGCAGTCTTTCAAGGCGAAATATGTTGGGGCTAGTTATGTGGACGTACGAAGGAAAGAATTTCTGAACCTGACCCAGAGTAGTAAGACTGTGGCTGAATATGAGGCAGAATTTCTACGATTAAGCCGGTATGCTAGTGGCATTGTTTCCACCGAGTATGAGGGTAGTGTTCGGTTTGAGGATGGCCTCAGAGATGAGCTGAGAGTATTGATAGCGCTGCAGAGGGAGCGCGACTTTGCTACACTGGTGGAGAAGGCTAAGATAGCCGAGGAAATGAAGCAAGCTGAAAGGCAGAATCACGATAGGGATCACAACCGTTTTAAGAGAGATTCTGGAACATCAGGAGCTGTAAACCAAAATTTTAAGAGGGCTAGAGTAGAAGAACCAGTGTGAGCTGTGCCAGTAAATGTTGTTAGACCACAGGCTTGTGGAGACTGTGGCAGAGTTTATCGATGAGAATGCTGGAAACGTAGTGGAGCTTGTTATCGTTGTGGGTCTAAGGATCATCAAGTTAAGGACTGCCCACAGAAGCCAGCTCAGGCTCAAGCTGTTGATCAGAGGGTTGCTCAGCCTACGCAAGGAGGACTGCCGCCACCAAGGGGCCGTGGTCAACGTAGAGGAGGCAATGGTAATGGACGTGGTCGTGGAGCATCTGGCAAGGGTGCTAGTAATGCTGAGGCTCGTCAGCCAGCCTTAGTGTATGCTGCTTGCCGTCGCGAGGAGGGTGATGCACCTGATGTTATAACTGGTACGTTCTTAATATCTCATACACCATATACTGCTTTAATTGATGTGGGTTCGACGTATTCGTATGTTGCTTATGAAATTTCTAGGTCGTTGGGTGTGCATTTCGAGGAGACTGTGAGTGGGGTCACAGTAGTTAGTCCTTTAGGTCACTCTGTTAAAGTAGACAAACTATTTAGGGAAGCGCCTTTAGAGGCTCAGGGTTGGATCTTTACTGGAGATTTAATGAAGCTACCTTTTGGAGAATTCGACTTGATTTTGGGCATGAACTGGTTAACCAAGCACAAGGCAGCACTGGATTGCACAGCCAAAAGAATGGTATTAAGAACAACCGAGGGCGAGGAGGTGATGGTGATTGGTGAACGTAGGGACTATTTGTCCAATGTGGTTTCTGCCTTAAGGGCTGAAAGGTTGATGCGCAAAGGTTGTGAAGCATACTTGGCGTTCGTAAGTCAAACTGAACCCGAAGGGGTGACAGTGGAGACAGTGAGGACTGTTAATGAATTTCAAGATGTATTTCCTGAGGAGCTTCCTGGATTACCTCCTAACCGAGAAGTTGAATTTGGGATAGACCTGTTGCCTGGAACAATTCCAGTGTCCATTGTGCCTTACAGAATGGCACCAAAGAAGCTAGTGGAATTGAAAGCTCAGATTCAAGAGTTGTTAGATAGGGGCTTCATTAGACCGCGTGTGTCTCCGTGGGGAGCACCGGTGCTGTTCGTGAAAAAAAAGGATGGAACGATGTGTATGTGCATCGATTATCGCCAGTTGAACAAACTGACAATAAAGAACAAGTACCCTCTGCCGAGAATAGATGATTTGTTCGACCAGCTTCAAGGAGCTTCGGTGTTTTCCAAGATCGACCTTCGGTCTGGGGACCACCAGTTAAGGGTAAAGGAGGTAGATGTGCATAAGATGGCATTCAGAACTCATTATGGTCACTACGAGTTTTTAGTTATGCCATTTGGATTGACGAATGCACCGGTGGCTTTTATGGATTTAATGAATCGAGTATTCCAGCCGTACTTGGATCGATTCGTGGTCGTCTTTATTGACGATATATTGGTGTATTTGGAAACAGAAGAGAAGCATGATGAGCATCTTCGAATTGTTCTGCAGATTCTAAGAGAAAAGCAATTGTATGCGAAATTTAGTAAGTGTGAATTCTGGCTTCGAGAAGTGACTTTTCTGGGGCATGTTGTTTCTGCTGAGGGGATTAGGGTAGATCCTCGCAAGATTGAGGTAGTTCTGGATTGGAAGCCGCCTAGGATGGTGTCAGAAATTTGTAGTTTTCTGGGTTTGGCAGGCTATTATAAAAGGTTTGTTGAGGGGTTTTCTATCATCACAGCTTTGTTAACGAAATTGTTAAGGAAGGGAGTAGCCTTTAATTGGACCGAGAGGCAGCAAGAAGCTTTTGACAAGCTGAAAAAGGTGTTGACTGAGGCACCGGTGTTGATTCAGTCGGAATCTGGGAAGGACTTTATGGTTTATAGCGATGCTTCGCATGTAGGATTAGGTTGTGTGCTAATGCAAGAAGGTAAGGTGGTTGCTTATGCTTCGCGGTAGCTTAAGCCTCACGAGGTGAATTACCCTACGCATGATTTGGAGTTGGCAGCGGTGGTATTTGCATTGAAAATATGGAGACACTACCTTTATGGGGAAAAGTGTATTATATACACTGACCATAAAAGTCTCAAATATCTGTTAACTCAGAAGGAGTTGAATCTTAGGCAACGGAGATGGATAGAGTTGCTTACGGAGTATGACTGTTCGATTGAATACCACCTTGGCAAGGCCAATGTAGTGGCTGATGCACTAAGTCGAAGGACCGTTGTGGAGTTAAAGGCCATGTTTGCTCGTTTGAGTTTGTATGATGATGGGAGCTTGCTAGCAGAGTTGCAAGTAAGACTGACTTGGACTAAAAGGATCAAAGAGTTACAGTTGAAGGATGATTCATTGATTCCTCGATTTCAGCAAGTCAAGAATGGTGAGAGTAAGGATTTTAGACTGAATTCTGATGGGGTTCTTTGTTTCCATGGGAGAATTTGTGTTCTTAAGGACTCTAATTTAAGGGAGTTGATTTTGGGTGAGGCTCATGGTGGACCTTGTGCTATGCACCTTGGAGGTAATAAGTTGTATAAAGATTTGCGAAAGGTTTATTGGTGGCCTGGACTTAAGCGAGAGGTGACTGAGTTTGTTGGGAAATGTCTAACATGTCAGCAAGTTAAAGCTGAGCACCAATTGCCTTCTGGATTGTTGCAGCCAGTGAAAATTTCGCAGTGGAAATGGGAAAGACTAACGATGAATTTTGTGAGTGGGTTGCCTTTGACACCTTCGAAGAAAGACTCTGTATGGGTAATCGTGGATAGGTTGACGAAGTCTGCTCATTTTATACCGGTTAGAACTGATTACTCACTACAGAAGTTGGCCAAATTGTATGTAGCAGAGATTGTGCGTTTGCATAGGGTGCCAGTTTCGATAATTTCTGATCAAGATCCTAGATTTACATCTCGATTCTGGAAGAAGTTGCATGAGGCGTTAGGTACGCGATTGGACTTCAGTACTGCATTTCACCCTCAGACAGATGGTCAGTCTGAAAGGGTCATTCAAGTGTTGGAAGACAAGTTAAGAGGAGGTATTATCGACTTTTGTGGTAGTTGGGAAGATTATTTACCGTTAGCGGAAATTGCATACAACAACAGTTATCAAGCAAGTATTCAGATGGCTCCATATGAGGCACTTTATAGGCGAAGATGTCGTACTCCTACTTGTTGGACAGAGTTGGGAGAGCACCAAGTTCTTGGACCGGAATTAGTGGCAGATACAGAGAGCAAGGTTAAACTGATTCGTGATCGGTTAAAGGAAGCATCTGATAGGAAAAAGTCATATGCTGACCTTAAGCGTAAGGAGATTGAGTTCACTGTTGGGGATATGGTGTTTCTAAAGGTGTCGCCGTGGAAGAAGATCTTAAGATTCGGTAAAAAGGGTAAGCTAAGTCTGCGGTTTATTGGGCCTTATAGGATTCTCAAGCGGATCGGGCCAGTAGCATATCAGTTGGAGTTGCCACCAGAGTTGGATCGTATCCATGACGTTTTCCATGTGTCTATGCTAAGACGGTATCGGTCGAACCCTTCGCATATTGTACCAGTAGAGGAGATTGTAGTAAATACCAATTTGACCTTCGAGGAAGAGCCTGTGCAAATCTTAGATCGTGAAGTCAAAGTCTTAAGGAGGAAGTCTGTTCTATTGGCTAAGGTGCTATGGCGCAACCATGGTAGAGAAGAGGCTACGTGGGAGCCAGAAGAAGCGATCTGTCATCAATATCCTCAATTATTTGGATCACGTAAATTTCGAGGCAGAAATTTCTTTAAGGGGGTAGAGTTGTAATGCCCTGATTTTCGAGATTTTTTGGGTTTTGTGAAATTTTAGTGAAGTTTTAAAATTTTGGTGTTCTGAAGGTTGAAGATGTATGTACATGTGATAGTGAGCCTTTAGAAGGCCCAAGCTTAAGTTAAAACCCAGTAAAATATTAAGTTGGATTTTCAAGTGAAAGGGGACTTGGTTAAGTGGGCCTTTAAGAAAAACCGTGTAAAATATGTCACAAAGGGAGCCTTGGTAGAGTGGCAAGGTGGCGCCACTAAGCTCCTAAAAAAAGTGGCGCCTAAATGGGTACTCAAGGACAAGGGTTCGAGTTGCAAGGTAAGCGTAGTGTTCTTTTTAATTTTTAAGCATGTGCCGGGCATGTGACTAACTTAAGTGAATTTCGGCAAAGGCTTTAGGGACTTGGGCCGATTGCTTTAGAAAGATTATAAGGGTTTCGTCTTTTTCTATTTTCTGTCATAAGAATTAGGGCTAGCCACCTTAGGTATAATCTTCTCTTTTACTAATAGAAAAGCCGAAACTTGCCTCCCTAGAAAGCTTCTAGCCGATTTCTTCTTCTTCATCTCTACCATTATTTTCTTCACTTTTCCTTTTCCTCTTTGATCTCTTCCCTAGCCGAACACCCTTCTTATTTAGATCCACTCTTTCTTTTGCTCCCATCCCTCTCAAAAACACCCATAGCCGATTGTTCAAAGTGCCAGAAACCCGAAAGCTACTTCCTTTTACCGAATCCTTCTAAGCTAAATTACCCCTGTTTCCTTCACTTGTTGTGGCCGATTATTACATCCCCTTGAGCCACATCATTGTCGACACCATCACTCAAACCCATAGCCCAAATCGTCATCTTCTTCACTTGGTGAAAAGCCGAAATCACCATAGTTTTAGGAAGATAGCCGAATTTGCAGATCTCAGAGATAAGGGTTCTACTAACATATAAGGGTTAGATCTACTTCAGATCTGAGTTTGAATCAAGGTAAAAGCATTGGTAAGTGGTTATCAACTCAGATCTTTAAGATATTTCATACTTTGGAAAAGCCGAAAGTCCCTAAAGTTAGGGAGGTTGTCGATTTAGTCTATTAGTGATTTAAAGTAGTATTTTGGTTCTTTTTGGGTGTTAGTTAGCAAGGAAGGTGATCAAGCAAGGAGTGGAAGGCATCGGTATCATCAGATATAGATTTAGTGCACCTAAATCGTCAAAGGTAATTTTTCATGGCCATGGAGGGTATGGCCGAATGTGGTAAGAAGGTTTTAAGTGAGTTTCGATTCAAATTAAATATTGGAATAGTCTAATATGTTAGGTAATCATTGTAGGATAAGTACAAGGGAGATCTTGCCGGAATAATCGCAAAACAGGTGTGTGTTTCGAACACCCTTTAATGCTCAAATCGGCAAAAGTCGAAAAGCCGAAATGCCAAAGTTCCGGCATTTCGAGAACTTGTGAGCGTGCGAACGCTCTCAAGTTGGTAGGAGAAGGTTGGTTTTGGAATCGGCACTGTCAGGCGGGCTGACCGCGGAATTTTGGGCGCTACGGTAAGTTGGGCCTCGGTGGGCCGAATATGGGCCCAATGGGCAATATGGGCCCATTTGGGTAAAAATAGGTTTAAAGGCAATAATATGGACTGCAGGCGTAAAAACTGTTAAAACAAGATAATGGATTAGAAATTAAGGCTTAAATAGGCCTAATAGGCTAAATTGGCATAGTAGAGCCCATTAGGGGTTTTAGGGCCTAAGGGCTAAAACTGATAAACTGAATTAAATGAGTTCTGTAACAATCACTATAATAGTAGAGGCTGTAATAATAAAAAAACTATAATAAGAGAACAAAATTACTGAAATACCCTTTGGGTGAGGAATTACTGATTTGCCCTAGGTGGAAAATTACCATTATACCCTTAGGGCTAGAATCGACTGTACTGATGACATGACTGTGTTTGTTAATGTATACCACGATATATGTATGTTTGGTGCATGGGATGGGTTTATTATTGGACGAAGTGTGAGTGGCACTGCCACGTTACTGAAAGGGGCTATGCCTCGTATTGTTTCTGAAAGCGGCTTTGCCTCGTATAATGTTTATCTGAGCAGCCATGCTACAACTGTGGTGTGTGGGTTGGGTGGGTCGAGTTACTCCCCACATGGTGTGTTGGCTGGTATGAGTGGTGTGCAGCGGTTGGTGGGTTGAGTAGTCTCCCCAATTGGGTTGCATTCATACTATTATACTGTACTGTACTGTTATTGGCCTATGGGCCAAACTATTATCTGAATAGGACTTCGGCCCAGTATCTGTTTTAGGGCTTTGGCCCAGTATCTGTAATTTGAATAGGGCTTCGGCCCAGTATCTGACTGAGACTGGTTAGGGTTCAGGCCCAGTGGGCTCGAGCCGATGTGGGCTTTGGATGGGTTCTGCACACACTGAGTTTCCCTAAACTCACCATTTTCTTTTCCATCCTTGCAGGTGAGCCCTAGAGTGTGACTTGGATGTTGGGAGGGATTCAGAGTGGCCATGAAGACTGAACTCGCATTTTAATTGGTTTATTAATTTAATTACTTTTTACTATTGGTTTTATTTTGTTATGGGTTGTAATAAGGCCACTATACCTGTTTTTATTTGGGATTTTCAACTGTTTTATTTCAACCACAAATACACACTGTTTTCGAAAATTACAAAAACGTTTTCTTAACCAACCTGACATTACAAATGGCTAAGTAGGATAATAAGGTTAAAATGAATCTCTTAACAAATGGAATAGAGATTAAGTTGAATAATTAATAAAATGGGAATTTCTAAAAAATCCAGCATTACTTTTCAAAACTCACCATCGGACTTAGTAAATAGGGCGGCGTAGGATAGTCTAGGTGATGTAGCACACTGGACATGGCCATAACGTCTGGGCCGGGTTCGGGGTGTTACTCATCTTTATTCAGAGCTAATTGAGCGTTCAACACTCGGAGTACAAACAATGATGACTTTTGACTGAGTGCATCAGCAACTACATTAGCTTTTCCCGGATGATAATCAATAACCAGGTCATAATCTTTTAGTAGCTCTAACCAACGTCTTTATCTCAAATTCAGTTCTTTCTGAGTCATCAAATACTTTAAACTTTTCTGATTTATAATCACGTGACATTTTTGTCATATAAATAATGTCTCAAAATTTTCAAAGCGAAAACAAACACCACGAGCTCGAGATCATGTGTAGGATAATTCTTTTCATGTAGATTTAGCTGTCGAGAAGCATAATATACTACTTTCCCTGCCTGTATCAACACACAACCCAAACAATTGAGAGACATATCACTATAAACAACATATGCTACCCTAGACTCAGGCTAAGTCAACATCGAAGCTTCTGTCAACATGTTCTTCAGCTGATCAAAACTCTATTGGCAATTATCTGACCAAACTAACGCAACATTTTTTTACAATAATCTAGTCATCAGTGAAGCAATAATCGAGAAGTTTTTAACAAAAATTCGGTAGTAACCTGATAAATCTAGAAAACTTCACATCTCAGAAACATTCTTCAAAGTTTTCCAATTCATCACAATAGAAACTTTACTTGGATCAACTTGAATCCCGTCAATTGATACTATGTGACCCAAAAATCTAACTTCATAAAGCCAGAATTCATATTTACTGAACTTTGCATACAACTATTTCTCTTTCAAAGTCTGTAACACAATTCTCAAGTGTTGAGCATGCTTGGATTCTATCTTAGAATAGGTCAATATATCATCAATAAATAGAACAAAAAATCTATCCAAATAAGGTTGAAAAACCCGATTCACAAATCCATAAAAGTGGCAAGGGCATTAGTCAAACCAAATGGCATTACCAGAAACTTATAATGACTGTAACGAGTTCCAAAAGTCTTTGACACATCACAGTCTTTAACCTTCAATTGATCATACCTGGTTCTTAGATCTATCTTTAAGAACACTGTAGCACTTTTTAATTGATCAAACAAATCATTGATATGTGGCAAAGGATACTTATTTTTTGAATATGAGTTTGTTCAACTGTCTGAAGTCTATACAAAATCCTAAAGAGTCGTCTTTCCTTTTCACAAATAATACAGGTACACCTCAGGGAGATACTCTCAGTCAAATAAACCCTCTGTCTAACAACTCTTGCAAGTATGCTTTTAACTCTTTTAATTCAGTTGGTGCCATGTGATATGGTGATATTGATATTGGTGAAGTACTAGGAACCATATCAATTACAAACTCAACTTCACGATCAGGAGGTAAACCCAACAACTCTTTGGGAAACACATTAGTAAACTCACTAACAACCAGTAACTAATCTAACCTTGATTCTAAATCTCTAGTATCAAGAATGTATGCTAGAAATGCTTTAATACCTTTACATGTAAATCTTTGTGCGAAAATAGCTGAAATGATTGTAACAACATTTGTCGGCCCATCTGACTCAACTGAAATCATTTCTCCTGCCTGACATTTCAAATCAACCTGTTTCTACCTACGGTTTACTAAGCATCATGCAACGATAGCCAATCCATACCCAAAATAACATCAAATTCTCAAAATGGTGATACTCGCGATATTAAGTAATAAAATTTATAAAAACTGATCACACCAAAAACTAACTAATATCACGATTTTAAAGGCAAGCGCACCTATCGAACAGTAGTATAGTTTAGCAGCAAGACTGAGTTATCGTACCCAAGGGAACCAAAAGTACTAATACTTACTTCCTTTCTATTATCTAGCTTAAAAATAAAAGAGGATTGGTTGAAACTAATTCTAAAACTAACTAAAAATGCACAAAAAGTAAATTGGGGAAGACGTTAGGGAAAAGTTGATTGATATGAGCAATACTTAAGGGAGAATCCACCTAGACTTCACTTGTTATTAATTTCTTGAACTAGATGATTTCTTCACTTGACTTGATCCGTAGAGATCCCTAACTTATGTTAATACCTTCGTCGAGGATAAGAATAACTAATCCTAGGTGGTTAATTAAAGTTTTCTTATTAATTAACACCCCTAAGTTGCATTAATTCGATCTATGGATCCCCCTATTAGGCTTGACCCTAATCCGGCAGATTATGTCGCCCTATGTCTAGGGCTACATGCAAGTCCGTTTAATTATGGTAGATCGACTCTTAAAATAGGGACTTTCGCTCCTCTGCCTAAGTACATCAAGTTCTTGAAGTAATACCTAGGATTATTAAATCAAGAATGAAGAACACATAATTAAGAACAATTCAAGTATTTATCAAATAATTCAAGAATAAATAATAACAAGATCTGTCTTAAGTTTCATCCCCCTCAAGTATTTGAGGGGTTTAGTTCATAACTAATAAAGAAAACATCTCAGAAGAAATAAGATAACAAAACATAAAGGACCCAAAAACCCCTGAAGGAATTTAGGGAGATCCTCTGTCTTGATGTAGAATTCTGGCTTCTGCAATGAATCAATCGGCTTCCCTTGGAGTAATTCCTTGCTTTCACTCCTTGTGTTGGCAGAATTATGGTGTTCTTTCTTCAGAGAAAAGAGTATATCTCTAGAGTTGCCTCCTGGGGTCTTTATATAGAGTTTAGAATGGCTTTCTTAGCCCCTAAGTATCCAAATCTGAGTGAAATTGCACTTCCTTACGACAGGGATACACCCGTGTGGTTTCGATAAGGGCAGCGTGTGGGCCTGTTGATGTTGGCATGGCCGTGTAGCTTGGCTGTGCTTGTCGGGGCCTGGACCGTGTGGTCTTCGTATGGTACGACTGTGTGCCACAGCCGTGTGGTGACTTCTTCGGCCGTGTCATTTTCACAGTTTGGCCTATTTTCCTCGTTTTTGGTCCATTTTCCATTCTTTTCTCTTCCCTATGCTCTCCTAGGTATAAGATATGAAAAAGAAAGATTAAGAGCACCAATTCTCACAAAATTAATGATAATCCATCTAGAAATTAGGCTAAACAAGAGGTACAAATATGTATAATTTATCATTTATCAAATACCCCCACACTTAAGCCTTTGCTTGTCCTCAAGCAAAATCTCAATCCCTAATCAAGAATCATTCCTCTTAACTTACAATCGCTATTAATAATGTTTCAAACTAATCCACAGGTAATCATACAGTGATAATTCAATCAGAAGAACATTAAAGATTCAATTACTTTAAGTTGAGAATTTTATCATTGAAACATAAGTTTTCTCCCTTCTCCTAAGTAATTTTCTCTCCATCTTAATTAACAGGAGTTGACATCCTCACTAAAGATTCACTCTATCCACTCAAAGTGTTTGGGGTTCAAGAATTAAGCACTCTTTAGTCAACCTGAGAAGTATTATCATAGGCTTGCAAGAAAATCAAATCTCCACCACTGTAGATTGATATGATACATCAGTCAAAAGGTCTTGTAATGGTTGTAACGGGGCTTGGTTAGGGGTGTTGTCACAGGCTGCAAAAAAGGGTTAGAATCGAGATTGAACTGAAAAATTATCTAGCTAGAAAAATCTCTATTACTAGAACATATTCTTTGGGTTAATTCTTATGATAACATCATTTCCACCTTTGTAGCCTTAAAATAGAAATATGCAAAAACCATTTGAACTATTACAGATTACAACTGAATTAATACATGCGTTTTTTTAAACAATTCAAATACAATAAATTGGATAAAAGTTTACATTCTGGAAAAGAAAATAATGCTAGATGAAAATTTCAACTCAAATCTCAACAAAAATAGGGGTCAAAATAATTGAATGGAATTCAACAAAAAATGGTTGAAGGGTTAATATTAGAGGTAAGTCAAAGAAAAGGTTGTTAGGCTCAATGGGGTTCACTAGGGGTTACTTTATGGAGGTAGGCTTTTGTGGAGTAAGTGGGTTAAATCCTAGGTGCCTTTATCATTTCAGTGTATCAAATCAATGATGTGGTCTCGACATGTATAAACAAAGCAAGTTCTAGAATAACAAATCAGTTTTGACTCACTCAAAGCAATAATAAAAGTGAGCACGAAAGAAGTATGCTCAAAAGGCTCAAAAATCTCACCAGAATTATGGCTTTTGATGTCAATTCTGCGAATTTCAAATCTCAAGATAATACTTAGAATTAAGGAAAATAACTCATGAAAAAATTTAGGGTTCTCAAAAATTTCAACTTATCATGCTTGATTCCCTAGTGTTTTAAAGTTTGAATAATCAAAGTACAAGCACCTATGTCTTAATTCTCACATATCAATAAAAATCATAATTCAATCAGAATTAATTCATAATAGGAGATTGAAGATAATGCAAAGAGTGAAAGAGAGAATTTGAGAACAATGCAAAATGTTAGGAAAGTTCAGGGATTTCAAAGAGAGTGTAAAGACTGAAAATAGATTTCCCCCCCACAATTAAGATGTACATTGCCCTCAATGTACAAAGATAACATTAGTAGCAATAAAAGCACAAAATCATAAGATAAGGAAAGGTATGAAACTCCCTACTTTGGATGGATTAGTGAAACAGAGATTGGAAGAGTTGGCAGTTGTGGCAAGGTGTTCCCATTTTCGTAGAGATTTGAGCTGTAAAGCTCATTTGAAACCACAAAAGTATTTATTAGTCATGGGAAATTTGGATTAAGAGAGATTACTCATTAGGGGTTGGCCGATATGAAAAATAGAAAAAGAAATAAAATAAAGCAAAATACTAAAAATACTAATATTCAAATAATGAAAAAGAAAAAAGAAAAAAATTAACTAAATGTAAAAAGAAATGTAAAGAAAAAGAAAATAAAGAAGAAAAAGTTAGACGGTGAAAATAGAGATAAGTGTTAAAATAAAAATAAAAATAAAGTTAAGAGGAATAGAAGTCTCTAATCCTCAGATGGATCGCGCGGTAGCGGTGGTGAAGTGATGTGGAGGTGCTGGCATATTTGCTGTAGTGTGGCATCGATGTGATCGAAGCGCTAGAAGCATTGCTGCTCGAATCGGTCTAGTCGCTCAGATATGTTAGCATAGGCGGCTGGTGCATAAGATGGGCGGCGAGGGGGTGGTGGCTCGGTAGGTGCATCCTCCTCCGGTGGTGGTGGTGGGACATCATCATCAATGTCCTCTAGGTCCTCGCTCTCCTGAATGAGGCGAAACTGTAAGGGGCTACCTCCTAGCCTCCGCTCGATCATCCTCATGTGTAGCATGGTCTGGATGCCCTGAGGGGACATCTGGCCTACCAAAGTGTATGAGGATGTCTGGGCCGCGGTGTTGAGGAGCCCGAAGTGACGAGCCAAGCGTGTGATGTATGGGCCTATAGATATGACACCTTTGTGATGACGCTCTGTCTGGTGCTGCATGGCATGCGCAATGAAGTAGGGGAGGTCGATGGTGTGCACGTTTGCCATGCTCCATAAGAAATAGGCGTCGTGAGTGTTGAACGATGCCTATGCTTTTGCGTCTACCCGTCAAAGTATGTGCAAGGAGAGCATGAATGTACCTCAATGACGGGGGGAGAGCGGTTGCCTTACTGCTACTGGGATTGTATGTAGCTCCTCTCGGAACTAAAGTTTGCCAACATTTGACTGGTGAGATGTGAACACGACGGGGAAGGTCGAGGAAGTCTTCGTCGGCTATGAATTCGTCTGTATAGAGTCCCAGCGCAATACCAAATTCGGCTATGCTTAATCGTCGTACCAAACCACCTAGGTGAAATTGGATAGTACCTGGGTCATCGTGATTCATCGGGATTTGTAAATGAAATGTCGAGCAACACTCTAATGTTAGCTCCAGATAGGTGGGCTCGACAATATAGAAAAATTGCTCCCAGGGCTCGATGGTTAAGAGGGCCCGAACAGCATCTACGAGTTGGACTCGTTCTAGAGAATCCCAATCAATACATCACCCAGCTCCTAGAGAACGGGCTCGTAAGAGTTGGAATAACTCCTCTTGGGTTTCTTGGTGAAATGTAAGGAACGGATGGCGAGCCTCGGAAGTGGGTCTTGATGATGAACTACCCAGCCCCTTTTATTTCTTTGAAGCGGGAACGGTAGCTTTCTTACCGCGTGATGACATGCCACCTAAAATAAAGTTAAAATTATTAGTTCTAAAAAATCGAAGTTAAATTGTAAACTATAATAAAATTAATGTGTAGATTAAAATGACAATGTGCCTAAAAAAATAAAATGGGGACTAACCAATATAGTATATAAAATCCATTCTAAGTGGTAGCAAAAACAAACTATATGGGTATGTATTTATACTAAATTTATGTGATAAATGGCAAGCAAATGAGCACTTGAATGGCATACAATCCTAATATGTTCTCTAACATTCTAGATTATTCATCCTAATGTAACAAATTCTATTGTTTGAAAGTAAAATTTAACTAAATAAAAATGAAATACAAATAAATAAAATGAGAAAAATGAGAAAATAGAACCAAATATAGGGTTGCACGGTCATGGGTTAAGGTCAAACGTCGTGTGGGTGAGGTTGCACGGGTGTGTGTCGGCTGTGTGTGAGCGTGGTGGTGGTTTTAAGGCCGGTGGAGGCATTTATGGTGGTTGTGGGGAGGAGATTTTAGGGTTTGAGTGAAAAAGAGAATGAATAGTGGCTTCCTATTTATAGTTTTTGGGTCACACGAGCATGTTGCACGCCCGTGTGACTCAGGGTTTGCCCGTGTGAATCGAAATTCGGTGGTTTTGGCACGCCTGGTTTGAAGTACATGCCCATGTTGCTATCTCGCACGACCGTTTGCGATCGTGTTCGCTTTTCACAAGGTCGTGTGATAAGTTCCACGGCCGTTTGTGATCGGTTTCGTTCTTCACACGGCCGTGTAGAAGGGCACGGCCGTTTCCAAATTGACAGTGTTGGCCATAGTCTGGGGACACGGGCGTGGGGATTTGTTGACAGCCCGTGTTTAAATTGAAGGGGTGCCATGGTCATGTCGCACAGCCGTGGGGATTTTTTGACAGCCCGTGTTTTGGGAAAAATTTTCACTCTGTTTGTACACGTCCTCAGTGCACGACCGTGTCTTTGCTTTAAATGTTCAAACGGCCTGAGGCACACCCGTGTGCAAGGCCTTTTGGTCCTAAATTTTTGCATTTAAAAGGGTTAGTTGATGCATGAAAAATACTAAAATTTTAAAGAAAGAAAAGTTACTAAGTTAGTGCTCGGGTTGCCTTTTGAGAAGCGCTTATTAAGACTCTAAGCTCGACTCTGCCTGGATGTGTCACAAAGGGATTTCGTGGAGCTAAAGCTCCTCACTATAATCTTTGAAATTCTCACCTCTGTAGTGTTTAAGCCTATGTCTGTTTACCTTGAACGTACCGTAGTTGGGGTGAGTTACCTCAATTGTGCCATATGGAAAGACAATTTGAACAGTGAATGGCCCTGACCACCTTGACTTGAGTTTCCCAAGAAATAGTCTTAGCCTGGAGTTGTAAAGTAAGACAAGATCACCTGTTTTGAACTGCTTAGGTTGTTTCAGTTGTTTGTCATGACGTCGCTTCATGGCTTCCTTATATAGTCATGAACTCTCGTATACATTGCAACGCCATTCATTGATTTCATTAAACTGCATTAATCTCTTCTCACCTGCAAGCTTAAAATCAAGGTTTAAAAAATTGATAGCCCAAAATGCTTTATGTTCAAGTTCAAATGGCAAATGACAACTTTTTCCATAGACAAGCTTATAAGGAAATGTACCTATGGGTGTTTTAAAAGCAGTTCTATAAGCCCATAAAACATCGTCTATTTTCCTTGACCAATCCTTTCTATTTGTTTCTATTGTTTTCTCTAGGATGTGTTTTAGTTCCCTATTTGTCACTTCGACTTGGCTGCTGGTTTGTGGGTGATAAGGGGTAGCTGTTCTATGGTGTACTCCATACCTTTTTAAGACTTTTTCAAACTGGACATTGCAAAAATGTGTGCTTCTATCACTAATAATTATCCTAGGTGTTCCAAATCGAGAGAAAAGTTTCTTCAAAAATTGTACTACCATTCTAACATCATTAGTAGGTAAGGCTTGGGCTTCCACCCATTTTGACATATAATCTACCACTACTAGGATATACTTAGTCCCAAATGAAGTAGGGAATGGACCCATGAAATCAATACCCCATACATCAAATATTTCGCATGAAAGTATATAGTTATGAGGCATTTCATTATGTTGAGAAATATTACCTGTTCGCTGACATTTATCACAAGAGGTCACATACCTGTTGGCATCCTTGAAAAGTGTAGGCCAATAAAAGCCTAATTCGAGTACCTTATGAGTAGTTCTAGCTCCACTGTGAGGTCCTCCTGTGGGTCCTGAATGGCAGTGATTTAAAATCTGGTATGCTTCTGTTTCAGTAACGCATCTTCGAATAACCTGATCTGCACAAATTCGAAAAGAAAAGGATCCTCCCAAAAGTAGTTTTTCACATCAGCGAAGAATCACTTCTTTTGCTGATGGGTCAGCCCTTTTGGGGTTATGTTAGCTGCTAAATAATTTGCAAAATCAGCAAACCAAGGAACTGTTGCATCTGCTAAGGATAGGAGTTGTTCTTCAGGAAACAAGTCATTTATTTTGTCGAGGTACTTGGGTTGCATGTTTTCTAATCTTGAAAGGTGATTTGCTGCCAGGTTTTCAGCTCCCTTCTTGTCCTTTATTTCTAAATCGAACTCCTATAACAATAGAATCCATCTTATTAATCGAGGTTTTGCATCAATTTTAGTTAAAAGGTAACGAAGAGCAGAATGGTCAGTATAAACAATGACTTTTGACAAAATTAAATAAGATCTGAATTTATCAAATGTGAAAATAACAGCTAGCAATTCTTTTTCTGTGGTAGTATAATTTGCTTGAGAGGCTATCAAAGTTTTGCTAGCATAATAGATCGGTTGAAAGTGCTTATCTCTTCATTGTCCCAAAACTGCACCTACTGCAAAATCACTTGCATCGCACATTAGTTTAAAAGGTAGATTCCAATCAGGCGAAATCATAGTCGGGGCATTGACTAAATATTCTTTAAGAGTGTTAAAAGAGTCTAAACATTCTTGGTCAAAGTTGAAAAGCATGTCTTTTTCTAGCAACTTTGTTAAAGGCTTAGCTATTTTAGAAAAATCTTTAATAAATCTGCAATAAAAATCGGCATGTCCTAAAAAGCTTCTTATAGCCTTAACTGAATTAGGGGGAGGTAACTTTTCAATGGTTTTAATTTTTACTTTATCTACCTCTATCCCTTTACTAGAAATTTTATGTCCTAATACAATACCCTCTTGAACCATAAAGTGGCATTTTTCCTAGTTTAGCACTAAATTTGTCTCTTCACATCTTATCAAAACACGTTTTAGATGATTAAGACAAAGTTGGAAAGAATTACCGAAAATTGAAAAATCATCCATAAATACTTGCATGATGTCTTCCATGAATTCATTGAAGATAGCTAGCATGCATCGTTGAAAAGTAGCAAGGGTGTTACATAAACCAAAAGGCATTCTACGATAAGCAAACGTACCGTATGGGCATGTGAATGTAATTTTCTCCTAATCTTCTGGAGCTATCGGGATTTGGAAGTAACCAGAGATGCCATCTAGGAAACAATAATACATGTGACCTGATAATCTTTCCAACATCTGATCAATAAAAGGTAAGGGAAAATGATCTTTTCGAGTGGCGTCATTCAGCTTCCTATAATCAATGCAAACTCTCCATCCAGTGACTGTTCTTGTAGGTATTGACTCTTTTTTATCATTAGACACCACAGTCATGCCTCCCTTTTTAGGAACAACCTGCACAGGACTTACCCAAGAACTGTCAGAAATAGGATAAATAATGCCTACATCTAGAAGTTTAATTACCTCGGCTTTTACGACTTCCTTCATGTTAGGATTCAATCGTCTCTGCACTTGCACTGATGGTTTAAATTCATCTTCCATTAAAATTTTGTGGGTGCAGAAGGACGAATTAATTCCCTTAATATCTAAAATTTTCCAAGCTATAGCATGCTTGTGTTACCTTAACACATGGAGTAGTTTCCTCTTTTTCTGCAATGCTCAAATATGATGCGATAATGACTGGTAGAGTTGAATCTTCCCCTAAAAAGGCATATTCTAAATGATCTGGTAGTTGCTTCAACTCTAATTTAGGGGGTTCATCAATGGAAGGTCTCTGTCTCAACTCATCATTCATCTTTATACTTTCATAACTTATGTGTCTTGTTATGATTTCATTAGAATCTAAGTCCTTTCTTACTTCCTCAATTTCAGTGGTGACTTCGTCTTCTCCCCCACTTTGAACAAGACACATTTCCAACGTGTCTGCGATCGAAAGTTCCTGAAACTTATCTTGAGCAAAGTAATCAATAATATCAACAAAATAGCAGGAATCATCTTGTTCTTTAGAAAATTTCATAGCATCATAGGTTTTAAAAATGACTTCTTCCTCACCAACTCTGAGTACTAATTTACCATCCCCTACATCAATAACAGCTCTAGCAGTGGCTAAGAATCGACGTCCTAAAATTAAAGGTACCTCAATGTCCTCATCCATATCAAGCACAACAAAATCAATAGGTAATATAAATTTATCTACCTTTACTAGCACATCTTCTATAATTCCCCTAGCATATTTAACTGATCTATCAGCTAGTTGAATACTCATCCTAGTGGGCTTTGGTTCCCCTAGACCTAATTGCTTGAACATTTTGTAAGGCATGAGATTAATGCTAGCACCTAAATCGGCTAAGGCTTTATCAATAAGTAAACTACCAATTAAACAAGGAATAGTAAAACTTCCTGGATCTTTTAGTTTTGCCGGCAGTTTATTTTGGAGAATAACTGAGCATTCTTCGTTGAGTTCTACTGTGGCTAATTCTTCCAACTTCCTTTTATTTTTCAGAAGTTCTTTAAGGAACTTCGCGTACTTCGGCATCTGCAAAATTGCTTCAACAAAAGGTAAGTTAATGTGTAATTGTTTAAAATGTTCAAGAAATTTACCGAATTGAGCGTCTGTACGGTCTTTCTTCAACTTTGCTGGATATGGAATGGGCGGTTTGTATTCCTTGAGTGTAGGTGGAGTGTTTTCCTTGGATTCCTCTGCATTGTCTCCTGAAGATTCTGGAGTAGATTTCTTTTCTGGTTCAGCTAGTACTTTCCCATCTCTTAGAGTAATTGCTTTGACATGTTTTCTGGATTTGGCTCAGTATTACTTGGTAGTCCACCCTGTGGTCTTTCTGAAATTAATTTTGCAAGCTGACCGTTTTGATTCTCAGGCCCCTGAATTGATGCTTGGTGGTTTTTTAATGCTGTTTCAGTGTTTTGGAAATGGGTTTCTGATGTAGCCATAAATTTGGTGAACATCTCTTCAAGATTCGGCTTTTTCTCTTGTTGTGGTGGTGGCTGCTGAAATCCCGGATGAGGTTGTTGTCTTTTATTTCCTTGTCCTCCTCATAAAATATTGGGGTGATTTCTCCAACCTGCATTGTAAGTATTACTATAAGGATTATTTTGAGGTCTAGAATTGTTACTCATATAGTTGACTTGCTCAGTTTCCATGCTGTGTCCAGAGGATGAGTAAGCTGGATTGAACATATTTACTGGAGGTGTGTCACACCGCATCACTGGCTGTGCCTGCGTAGAACCAACAAAATGATCAAACTTTTTATTTAAAAGTTCTACCTGATTAGTAAGCATAGTGACAGCATCAATATTATAAACTCCTGCGACTTTTGTTGGCTTTGTCCTCATGACTTGCCACTGATAGTTATTCAGTGACATCTCTTCTATAAACTCATAAGCTGCTTCGGGTGTTTTATTGTTGATTGTTCCTCCTGCGGCTGCATCGATCATTTGCCTTGTTGATGGATTCAAACCGTTGTGAAAGGTTTGAACTTGTAGCCATAAAGGTAGGCCATGATGAGGACATCTTCTCAAAAGATCTTTGTATCTCTCCCAGGCATCGTAGAGTGTTTCTAAATCCATCTACACAAAAGAAGAGATATCGTTTCGTAATTTAGCTGTTTTAGTTGGAAGAAAATATTTAAATAAAAATTTTTTGGTCATCTGTTCCCATGTGCTGATTGAGCCTCGTGGTAAAGAGTTTAACCACTGTTTGGCTTTGTTTCTCAAAGAGAATGGAAATAGCCTTAGACGAATGGCATCATCAGAAACGCCATTAATTTTAAAGGTATCACAAAGTTCCAAAAAAATAGTTATGTGTGAATTTGGATCTTCATCCTGTAAACCATCAAACTGCACCAATTGCTGTATCATCTGAATAGTGTTAGGCTTTAATTCAAAATTATTAGTTGCAATAGTAGGTCTAAGAATGCTAGTTTGGGTACCAACCAAACTAGGCTTAGCATAATCATACATAGTGCGAGGAGCATGTTCTTGATTTGCAGGTGGCGCGACTATTGCGGGAGGTGGTGGAATGTTTTGATTTGCTTCCATCTCTTCTGTAGGTTTTGGCCTTTGTTCTTGATCTTGTTCTGGATACTGTAGGCTTTGTCTGATCTCTCTACGAATTCTGTAAACTGTCGCTTCTAAATCTTCGTCAAAAAGTAATAGTGCTGCTGGGTTGTTTCTAGTCATAAACTAGAAATACCTAGAAGTAAAAAGCAAAGAAAAATAGAATAAAAGAAAAGAAAAGAAAAATAATAAAATAAAAATAAATAAAAACTGAAAATAGATAAATATAGTAATGGCTAAAGTAATAGAAATGGAGTTTTCTTAATATTTCAGTTCCCCGGCAACGACGCCAAAAACTTGATACTCGCGATATTAAGTAATAAAATTTATAAAAACTAATCACATCAAAAACTAACTAATACCATGATTTTAAAGACAAGCGCACCTATCGAACAGTAGTATAGTTTAGCAGCAAGACTGAGTTATTGTACCCAAGGGAACCAAAAGTACTAATACTTACTTCCTTTCTATTATCTAGCCTGAAAATAAAAGAGGATTGGTTGAAACTAATTCTATAACTAAAAGTGCACAAAAAGTTAATTGGGGAAAACTTTAGGGAAAAGCTGATTGATATGAGCAATACTTAAGGGAGAATCCACCTAGACTTCACTTGTTATTAATTTCTTGAACTAGATGATTTCTTCACTTGACTTGATCTGTAGAGATCCCTAACTTATGTTAGTACCTCCGTCGAGGATAAGAACAACTAATCTTAGGTGGTTAATTAAAGTTTTCTTATTAATTAACACCCTTATGTTGCATTAATTCGATCTATGGATCCCCTTATTAGGTTTGACCCTAATCCGACAAATTTATGTCGCCCTATGTCTAGGGTTGCATGCAACTCCGCTTAATTATGGTAGATCTACTCTTAAAACAGGGACTTTTGCTCCTCTGCCTAAGCACATCAAGTTCTTGAAGTAATACTAGGATTATTAAATCAAGAATGAAGAACACATAATTAAGAACTATTCAAGTATTTATCAAATAATTCAAGAATAAATAATAACAAGATCTGTCTTAGGTTTCACCCCCCTCAAGTATTTGAGGGGTTTAGTTCATAACTAATAAAGAAAACATCTCGGAAGAAATAAGATAACAAAACATAAAGGTCCCAAAAACCCCTAAAGGAATTTAGGGAGATCCTTTGTCTTGATGTAGAATTCTGGCTTCTGCGATGAATCAATCGGCTTCCCTTGGAGTAATTCCTTGCTTTCACTCCTTGTGTTGGCAGAATTATGGCGCTCTTTCTTCAAATAAAAGAGTATATCTCTAGAGTTGCCTCCTGGGGTCTTTATATAGAGTTTAGAATGGCTTTCTTAGCCCCTAAGTATCCAAATCCGAGTGAAATTGCACTTCCTCACGACAGGGACACGCCCGTGTGGTTTCGATAAGGGTCGTGTGTGGGCCTGTTGATATTGGCACGGCCGTGTAGCTTGGCCGTGCTTGTCGGGGGCTGGATTGTGTGGTCTTCGTGTGGCATGGCCGTGTGGTGACTTCTTGGGACGTGCCATTTTCACACTTTGGCCTATTTTCCTCGTTTTTGGTTCATTTTCCGTTCTTTTCTCTTCCCTATGCTCTCCTAGGAATAAGATATGAAAAAGAAAGATTAAGAGCAGCAATTCTTACAAAATTAATGATAATCCATCCGGAAATTAGGCTAAACATGAGGTACAAATATGTATAATTTATCGTTTATCAAAGGGTAATAACATCAAATCTGTAGAGAATTCATAGCCTATAACTTTCAGTGGACATTTATGACAAACTAAGTTAACTATCACACCTTGACCTAGTGGATTAGTAACTTGAATTTTATATTCACTGGATTCAACAAGTAATTTCTTTTCCATTACTAATGCTGTGCAAATATAAGAATGAGTTGACCCAAGGTCAATCAGTGCATGCACAGTAACATCAAAGAGATAGAATATACCAGCAATCACATTAGGTACAGCAGCTTCCTCTCTAGCTCAAATGGCATATGTGCGAGCAAGAGCTCTAGCCTCTAACTGAGCAACGATATCTTTTGCTCCTATATGAGCTGTCCTAGCAGTACTATTTTGGCCCAAATGTCTACCTTTCTAAGATGTACAAATTTGCTTCTGATTTTGTTCTTCATTTTTTTAATTATTTAGGACAATTTTGGAGAAAGTGATCAGTTGACCGACATCTATAACAGGCTCTCGATTTAGCTCTACACTTGCCAAGATGATATTTTCCACATGTCTACAACTGGGCTTCGAAGCGTTCCGTACACTTCCACACTATCAGCTAGTTTATTAGGAGCTTTGAAATCATGCTGAATTGATTTATTTTTATTCGGATGTTCAGACATTGAAATAGCTCGACTAAAATCTTCTTTAGTCTTCTTTGTTGGTGATACAGAAAATGACTTAGAAGAACTTCTTTTATGAAACTCTCGAACCCGTCTATCCCGTTGTATCTTTACGGTTGTACACTTCTTCCACTTTCTGTACATGAGAAAAGAAAATAAAAAATTCTCATATTTCATTACCTTTAATCATCATTCAAATTTTATCATTCAAGCTGCCTTCAAACCGATACACATCTCTTCTTTAGTAGGCACAATCCCCTAGGCATACCTACTAAGATATACAAATTCTCTCTTATACTCAGCCACTGATTTATTTTCCTGATGTAACTCAAGAAATTCTCTCTTTTTCTTGTCCAAATATAGTTTCCTAACATACTTCTTTTTAAACTCAGTCTGAAAGAAATCCCAAGAAATTTTCTCTCTCAGTACCACAGCTACTAGCGTAGTCCACAAACTATATGCTTCCTTTTTTAATAATGAAACAACACATCCAAGAAAATCGTCAAGAGGGAAAGCCGTTTCTTTGAAAACTCATAAAATGTTCTGAAGCCATTCTCAGCATTAACCGAATCATCTTCTGATCTATCTCGGAATTTTTTGGCACCACACTTTAGAAACTTCTCTATTGAAATACGTCGACTAGGCTCAGTCACCGGAGGAGGTGGAGGTATAACAGATGGTATAACAAGAGGTGGAGTTCGTTGAGCTGGAGTATTCATTTGCATAAACTCGTTGAACCATTGGTTCATAAATCTGAAGAACATGTTTTTAAGTTCATATTCCTGTACTAGAGGAATCAAAATATTACTACTTGTCCCATGATTAGAGGTCGGTACATTACTATTAACCTCATCATTGTCAGCATGATCAAATCCGTCTAACATCTTTACAATCTAAAAGAAAAACAAAGGTTAGATCGGATCACATTATCATAGGTTATATGGCATGTAATTCTAGAAATTTCATACTCTACGTTCAGTCCAAGACCAAAAAATTGTAGCTCTGATACCACTAAATATAATAGCTCTAGTACATATCTGTCGTCGAATTAGGGTTACGGAGCATTACTGAACAAATAGAGCATTAAACATACATCTCATACATCATTGTAACCATATTAAATTACATTCATTTACATACGCATTGATACTCACGATATTAAGTAATAAAATTTATAAAAACTGATCACACCAAAAACTAACTAATATCACGATTTTAAAGGCAAGCGCACCTATCGAACAATAGTGTAGTTTAGCGGCAAGACCGAGATATCGTACCCAAGGGAACCAAAAGTACTAATACTTACTTCCTTTCTATTATCTAGCCTGAAAATAAAAGAGGATTGGATGAAACTAATTCTAAAACTAACTAAAAGTACACAAAAAGCAAATTGGGGAAAACTTTAGGGAAAAGCTAATTAATATGAGCAATACTTAAGGGAGAATCCACCTAGACTTCACTTGTTATTAATATCTTAAACTAGATGATTTCTTCACTTGACTTGATCCGTAGAGATCCCTAACTTATGTTAATACCTCCGTCGAGGACAAGAACAACGAATCCTAGGTGGTTAATTAAAGTTTTCTTATTAATTAACACCCCTAGGTTGCATTAATTCGATCTATGGATCCCCCTATTAGGTTTGACCCTAATCCGATAGATTTATGTCACCCAATGTCTAGGGTTGCATGCAACTTCGCTTAATTATGGTAGATCTATTCTTAAAATAGGGACTTTTGCTCCTCTGCCTAAGCACATCAAGTTCTTGAAGTAATACCTAGGATTATTAAATCAAGAATGAAGAACACATAATTAAGAACAATTCAAGTATTTATCAAGTAATTCAAGAGTAAATAATAACAAGATCTGTCTTAGGTTTCATCCCCCTTAATATTTGAGAGGTTTAGTTCATAATTAATAAATAAAACATCTCAGAAGAAATAAGATAACAAAACATAAAGAACCCAAAAACCCCTGAAGGAATTTTAGAGAGATCCTCTATCTTGATGTAGAATTCTGGCTTCTGGGATGAATCAATCGGCTTCCCTTGGAGTAATTCCTTACTTTCACTCATTGTGTTGGCAGAAATATGACGCTCCTTTTTGGAAGAAAAAGAGTATTCCCTTAGCAGGAAATAAGCACACCCTTGAAGTTGCCTCCTAGGGTCTTTATATAGAGTTTTAGAATGGCTTTCTTAGCCCCCTAAGTATCCTTTTTCGAGTAGAATTGAACTTCCTCATGATAGGGACACGCCCGTGTGCCACACCCGTGTGGATCGATAAGAGGCCATGTGCGGGCTTGTTGATGGTGGCACGGCTATGTGGTCTGGCCGTACTTGTCGGGGTTGGGCCGTGTTGGACTTTATGTGGCACGGCCGTGTGCCACGGCCGTGTGGTGAATCCCTAGGCTGTATCATTTTCTCATTTTGGCCCATTTGCTTCCGTTTTTGGCCCGTTTCTCGTTCTTTTCTCTTCCCTATGCTCTCTTGAGTATAAGACATGAAATAGAAGGATTAAGAGCACCAATTCTCACAAATCTAATGATAATTCATCCAAAATATAGGCTAAACATGAGGTAAACCTATGTATAATTTATCGTTTATCAAATACCCCCACACTTAAGCCTTTGCTTGTCCTCAAGCAAAATCTCAATCCCTAATTAAGAATCATTCCTCTCAACTTACAATCTTTATCAATAATGTTTCAAACTAATTTACAAGTAGTCATACAATGAAAATTCAATCAGAAGAACATTAAAGATTCAATCATTCTAAGTTGAGAATTTTATCATTGAAATATATGTTTCTTCCCTTCTTCTAAGTAATCATCTCTCAATTGAAATCAACAGGTTTTGACATCCTACTAAGGGTTCACTCTATCCACTCAAAGTGCTTAGGGTTCAAGAATTAAGCACTCTCTAGTCAATCTGAAAAGCTATTACCATACGCTTGCAAGAAAATCAAATCTCCACCACTATAGATTGATACGACACATCGATCAAAAGGTCTTTCAATGGTTGTAATGGGGCTTTGGTTAGGGGTGTTGTCACAATCTGAAAAAGAGGGTTAGAATTGAGATTGAATTGAAAAATCATCTAGCTAGAGAAATCTCAATCACTGGAACATATTCCTAGAGCTAAGCCTTATGATGACATCGTTCTGGATTTGGAAGCTTGTAGAAATATGCAAAAACTATTGAACTATTATAGATTACAACTGAATTAACTGTATATACACTTTTTTTTTTGTTTTTTTGTTTTTTTAGGACAATTGAAGTACAATACTTTGAATATTGACAAACTTTACAACTAAAAAAGAGAACAAAGCTAGATAATAATTTTAACTCAAATCTCGACAAAAATAGGGATCAAAATACTTGAATGGAATTAAAAAAAAAAGTTATGGGTTAATATTAGAGGTAAGTCAAAGAATGGGTTGTTAGGCTCAATGGGGTTTACTAGGGGTTAATTTATGGAGGTAGGCTTTTTATGGTGTAAGTGGGTTAAATCCTAAGTGCCTTTATCATCTCAGTGTATCAAATCAATGATGTGGTCTTGATATGTATAATCGCAGCAAGTTCTAGAATAACAAATCAGTATTGACTCACTCAAAGCAATAATAAAAGTGAGCATGAAAGAATGTATGCTCAAAAGGCTCAAAAATCTCACCAAAATTATGGCTTTTGATGTCAATCCTGCAAATTTCAAATCTCAAGATAACACTTAAAATTCAGGAAAATAACTTATGAAAAATTGGGTTCTCAAAAATTTCAACTTACCATGCTTGATTCCCTAATGTTTTAAAGTTTGAATAATCAAAGTATAAATACCTATGTCTTAATTCTCAACACATCGATAAAAATTATAAATCAATCAGAATTAATTCCGAACAAGAGATTTGAATATAACGTAGAGAATTCAAAATTTGAGAGCAGTTTTCAGGGATTTCAAAGATAATATAAAGAATGAAAGTGAGCTTCCCCCCTACACTTAAGATGTACATTGCCCTCAATGTACAAAGATATCATTAATAGCAATAGAAGCACAAGATCATAAGTTAAGGAGAGAAGTAAAACTCCCTTAATATTGGATAGAACCTTTGAATTGTGAAAGCTGTCTTGGAGGAAGGAATACTTGAAGTTCATGGTTTTGAAACTACGATAGCACTTAAGGGATTTTCAGTATTTCAGGATTAAAACAATTACTCGTTAGGAAATAATCGATATAAAATAACTGAAATAACATAAACTAGTTCTGAGAATACTAAAATTCAAATAAAGAAAAAAATAAAATAAAATAAAATGGAAAAACAAATATCCCAGGGATTTTGGCGCGCCTGGCTCAAGACACATGCCCGTGTTGCGAGGGCGTGTGAAGGCACATGGCCGTGTCACACAGTCGTGTCCTTCAATGTTCGCTTCTCCTACGGCCGTGTATGGGGTCACACGCCCATGTTGGAATTGACAGTGTTGGCGACGGCCATATCACACGGCCGTGGCTATTTATCGTAGCCCGTGCCTTAGGGAAAATTTTACCCTGCTTGTACATGGGTAAGTTGCATGACCGTGTCTCTGCTCAAAGTGTACACACGGCCTGAGGCACGCTTGTGGGCATGGTCGTGTGGCTCAAAAAACCTACATTCAAGGGTTAGTTGATGTATTAGAAAGCTTAATTTTAAAAGAATTTATTAAGTTAGTGCTCGGGTTACCTCCCGAGAAGTGCTTGTTTATAGTCTAAGCTTGACTTTTCTCAAGTTTGTTCTGTCACGGTGGCTTGAAGAGTTGATACTCTTCTATCCTGTTTAAAATTTTATTATCAACGTAAAATTTGAGTCAAGTGTGGTTTACCTTGAAAGTGCCGAGTGACTGATGTTTTACCTCTACTGTACCATAGGGGAAGATTTTCATTACCGTGAAATAGGGTATGTCACTTGTATGTTCTTTCGAATTCAAGATTCGAGGGTCGTCTTCCCTAAGATTACCTTATCCCCTACCTTGATTTGATACATTTTTACCTGAGGGTCGTCTTGGTGATACTCTGGGTTGGTTTGGCATACTTTGGGTTTTTCATGATAGTTCAGCCACTCATCTAATTCCTTGATCTGAAGCATTCACCTTTCAGGTGCATCTCATTGGGATGGACCTGTCTGTGATTGGGTTGCCTTTATGTGGAGTGTATCCTACACAGAAGGTTGGGTGTTGAGTTCAGTGTTTTTACAAGGACTCGTGACTATATTATTATCAACAGTTTTAATTGAGTTTCGAGCTTGTAAGGTAACTTGGTCATCACCTACACGTAGTGTAAGTTCACATGTTCCTAAATCAATTATTGTTCTGGCAGTTGCTAAAAAGGGTCACCCTAGAATTAAGGGTATATTACTATCCTCATCAATGTCTAAAAAAACAAAGTCAACTGGGAATATGAATCTATCAATTTTGACAAGCACATCTTCAATTATTCCCTTAGGAAACCTAATAGTTTTATCAGCCAGTTGAATGCTCATCTTGGTTTGCTTAGGTTTTTCAAGACCTAGTTGTTTAAACAATTTATAAGGCATGACATTTATACTAGCCCCTAAGTCAGCTAAAGCATTTTTGGCGTCTAGGCTACCAAGTAAACAAGGAATAGTAAAACTCCCTGGATCTTTTAGTTTGTTGGCAGTTTATTTTGGAGAATAGCTGAGCATTCCTCGTTGAGTTCCACTCTGGAAAGTTCCTCCAACTTCCTTTTATTTGTGAGAAGTTCTTCTAAAAAATTTACGTACTTTGGCATCTGCGAAATTGCTTCAACAAATGGTAAGTTGATATGTAATTTCTTTAAGAGTTTAAGAAACTTACCGAATTGCTCATTTGTGCGGTCTTTCTTTAGCACGTTTGGGTATGGGATACGAGGTTTAAATTCTTTGGTAATTTCATCTTTGTAACTTACCTCATTCTTTCCTTTACTTACCACAGGCTCCTTGCATGGCTCTGGGTTGGTTTTGGTTAACCCCTCATTATCTATCGTATCTACGGTATTAAGTTGCTCTTTGGGGTTAGTCTCAGTATTGCTTGATAACCCACCTTGCGGTCTTTCAGAGATTAGCTTGGCAAGCTAGCCTATTTGAGCTTCAAGTCCTTGAATAGGTGCTTGCTGGTTCCTTAGTGCTATTTCGATATTTTGGAAATGGGTTTCTGACATGGCCATAAATTTGGTGAAAATCTCTTCCAGGTTCGGCTTTTTCTCCCGTTGTGATGGTGGCTACTGAAATCCTGGAGGAGGCGGTTGTCTTTGATTTCCTTGTCCTTCCCATGAAAAATTGGGGTGGCTCCGCCAACCTGCATTATAAGTATTACTATAAGGGTTATTTGAAATCTAGAATTGTTACCCATATAGTTGGTTTGCTCAGTTTCCATGCCATGTCCATAAGAGGAGTAATCTGGATTGAACATATTTCCTTGGATTACGTCACATGCATCACTGGATGTGCCTGGTAGAACCAACAAAATTATAAAACTTTTTATTTAAAAGTTCTACCTGGTTAGTAAGCATGGTGACAGCATCAATAGCATAAAATCCTGTAGCTTTTGTCGGCTTTGTCCTCATGACTTGCCACTGACAGTTATTCAGTGACATCTCTTCTATAAACTCATAAGCTGCTTCTGGTGTTTTATTGTTGATTGTTCCTCCGGTGGCTGCATCGATCATCTGCCTTGTTGATGGATTCAAACCGCTGTGAAAGGTTTGAACTTGTAACCACAAAGGCAACCCATGGTGAGGGCACCTTCTCAAAAGATATTTGTATCTCTCCCAGGCATCGTAAAGTGTCTCTAGATCCATCTGCACAAAAGAAGAGATACCGTTTCGCAATTTAGCTATTTTAGCTGGAGGAAAATATTTAAGTAAAAATTTTTCGGTCATCTGTTCCCATGTGGTGATTGAGCCTCGTGGTAAAGAGTTTAACCATTGTTTGGCTTTGTTTCTCAAAGAGAATGGAAATAGCCTTAGATGAATGGCATCATTAGAAACGCCATTAATTTTAAAGGTATCACAGAGTTCTAAAAAATTGGCTATGTGTGAATTTGGATCTTCATCCTGTAAACCATCAAACTGCACCAATTGCTGTATCATCTGAATAGTGTTAGGCTTTAATTCACAATTATTAGCAGCAATAGTAGGTCTAAGAATGCTAGTTTGGGTACCAACCAAACTAGGCTTAGCATAATCATACATAGTGCGAGGAGCTTGTTCTTGATTTGTAGGTGGCGCGATTATTGCGGAAGGTGGTGGAATGTTTTGATTTGCTTCCATCTCTTCTGTAGGTTCTGGCCTTTGTTCTTGATCTTGTTCTGGATACTATAGGCTTCATCTGATCTCCCTGCGAGTTCTACGAAGTGTTGCTTCTAAATTTTTGTCAAAAAGTAATGGTTCTGCTAGGTTGTTTCTAGTCATAAACTAGAAATACCTAGAAGGAAAAAACAAAGAAAAATAGAATAAAATAAAAGAAAAGAAAAATAATAAAATAAAAATAAGTAAAAACTGAAAATAGATAAATATAGTAATGGCTAAAGTAATAGAAATCGAGTTTTCTTAATATTTCAGCTCCTCGGCAACGGCGCCAAAAACTTGATACTTGCGATTTTAAGTAATAAAATATAAAAATTGATCTCACCAAAAACTAACTAATATCACGATTTTAAAGGCAAGCGCACTTATCGAATAGTAGCATAGTTTAGTGGCAAGATCGAGATATCGTACCTAAGGGAACCAAAAGTACTAATACTTACTTCCTTTCTATTATCTAGCCTGAAAATAAAAGAGGATTGGTTGAAACTAATTCTAAAACTAACTAAAAGTGCACAAAAAGTAAATTGGGGAAAACTTTAGGGAAAAGCTAATTGATATGAGCAATACTTAAGGGAGAATCCACCTAGACTTCACTTGTTATTAATTTCTTGAACTAGATGATTTCTTCAATTGACTTGATCTGTAGAGATCCCTAACTTATGTTAATACCTCCGTCGAGGATAAGAACAACTAATCCTAGGTGGTTAATTAAAGTTTTCTTATTAATTAACACCCCTAGGTTGCATTAATTCGATCTATGGATCCCCCTACTAGGTTTGACCCTAATCCGAAAGATTTATGTCACCCTATGTCTAGGGTTGCATGCAACTCCGCTTAATTATAGCAGATCTATTCTTAAAACATGGACTTTTGCTCCTCTACCTAAGCACATCAAGTTCTTGAAGTAATACATAGGATTATTAAACCAAGAATGAAGAACACATAATTAAAAACAATTGAAATATTTATCAAATAATTCAAGAATAAATAATAACAAGATCTGTCTTAGGTTTCATCCCCCTCAAGTATTTGAGAGGTTTAGTTCATAATCAATAAAGAAAACATCTCAGAAGAAATAAGATAACAAAACATAAAGAACCCAAAAACCCCTGAAGGAATTTTAGGGAGATCCTCTGTCTTGATGTAGAATTCTGGCTTCTGGGATGAATCAATCGGCTTCCCTTGGAGTAATTCCTTGCTTTCATTCCTTGTGTTGGTAGAAATATGGCGCTCCTTTTTGGGAGAAAACGAGTATTCCCTTAGCGGGAAATAAACACACCCTTGAAGTTGCCTCCTAGGGTCTTTATATAGAGTTTTAAAATGGCTTTCTTAGCCCCTAAGTATCCTTTTTCGAGTAGAATTGAACTTCCTCACGATAGGTACACACCCATGTGCCACGCCCGTGTGGATCGATAAGAGGCCGTGTGTGGGCCTGTTGATGGTGACACGGCCGTGTGGTCTGGCCGTGCTTGTCGGGGTTGGGCCGTGTTGAACTTTATGTGGCACAGCCGTGTGCCACGACCGTGTGGTGAATCCCTGGACCGTGTCGTTTTCTTATTTTGGCCCATTTTCTTCCGTTTTTTGCCCGTTTCTCGTTCTTTTCTCTTCCCTATGCTCTCCTGAGTATAAGACATGAAATAGAAGGATTAAGAGCACCAATTCTCACAAATTTAATGATAATTCATCCAAAATATAGGCTAAATATGAGGTAAAAATATGTATAATTTATCATTTATCATGCATCATCCCTTAATCGAGCCCTCAATGCCATGAAATCACCTGAGAAACAATTCGAGACTAAATTGAAAGTTTTGGAAAGTTCTAGAAAAAGCTAGAAAAATTTGACTGCAGAGGTCACATGGCCATGTGGCCAGGACGTGTGCCTCACACGGTTGAGACATATGCCCATCTCTCAGGCTGTCTAATCTTCAAAATAGGGATACACGGCCATGTCATACGCCCGTGTGTTAGGCCATGTGCTAGGCCGTGTAACCCTCGAAATAGCTTCACACGCTCATGTGCCAGGCCGTGTGCTACCTGACTTGTATGTAATAGAATCTACAGAGGACATATAGTCATGTCACTAAGCCGTGTGTCACACATGGCTGAGACACATGTTCATGTTTCTAGTTGTGTGGACCTAAAATGAACCTTAAATAACAAGTTTACCATTTCCAGCTTACTTGGAGTCAAAGCAAACCATTTAATAGCCAATTGATCTATTCAAAATGAAACTAAACAAGCCAAAAACATGCCAAATAAACCATCCAAAGTGCCTAACCAATGTATCCCCATTGATACCATAATTATATACAATTATACATCAAAATGACTCATCAATCACAAATTACCACATCACAAGATTTTAACACTTAACCAATATGCCTACTATAGGCACCTTAACCACAATATCACATTAACACATACCATACATAATTTGCATTAAAACATCTTACCACACTTTCATAGATCATGTAAGTTACCAATTTGCACATATGTTCATAGTTAGCAATTTACATATTCAAAACATTAGTAATAACATTCAAACCTATTACATGCCATATAATTGAAATAAACATTTCAAAAACTACTGAATTATGTTGGATAGTGTGACTTGAGTGCCAATCCGATTGCCCAACCTTTCGAGTTTCTACAAGAACATTAAATAACACAAGTAAGCTAAATGAAGCTTAGTAAGTTCAACGTATTAAAACAATAACTCTTATCGAAGTAAGTACAACAATTCAAATAATAACAATTCAACCATGAAGGTTTCTTGTCATCCATAATCTCAATTGATAAATCATAAAGGTTCAATTCAATACTCAAGTTTATATACCAAATCTATCAAAATCATTAAACAATTTACCTTACCAAGATTTTCAATTTGAAGAATGACTTATAGGTAAGAGTAAATCGTCAATCTAACCAAAACACACCAGATGCTCATAAGAGCCAATCCAACCGAACATACCAATCTCATAAGAGGTAATCCCTTCGAAACACAATAATGGTCATAAGAGTTAGTCCAATTGAAACATACCAAAGCTCATAAGAGCTAGTCCAACCAAAACACACCAAATAGAGTGTATAACACAAGAGTTTGAAACAAATTCTAAACCTCAATTTATTCGAGAAACATATAGATATCACTCCATAACCATCTCAACTCCAATCCCTCATAACCACCATATCTCAATTGTACTCTATCCCACGTTCAATCCAATCTAAACATCTAATTCTGTAACATTTCTCATATAACCTTTCATCACCAATTATTGAATATATCTATTGTACCATGCTATGCTATTCAACCATCCATATAGATATTAAATTTTAAACCGTACGAACTTACCTGGATTGAATTGTAGTAATTGCAGAAGTTGAGGGACTATTCTGTAATTTTTCTTTTTCCACGAGTATCGACGGGATCTTGGTCAAAAATGTAAAATTTCTCAATTATCAGCTTACATGTCATATTTCAAGCCATTTTACAATTAAAACCATTTTATTTTTTTAAATTTACATAATTTCCCCAAACTTTTACATTTTTTGCAATTTAGTCCTTTAACCCAAAATTCATCAAATTATCTATTTTTCTTAAGTCAATATTCCATAAAAATATACTAGGCCCTTAAGCAGTCCCTAATGAACATTAAATTCACTATCAAACCCTAAAATTTTGACATTTTCACAATTTAATCCTAAAATCAAAATCTAACAAAAATCACTTTACAAAATCATCAAACAACACAATCAAAGCTCCAAATACATGGTATTCATAAAAAACATTCTAGATTCATTAATTGCAACTTTGTAAAATTTTTAACAGATTCAAAAATGAAGGTACGAGCTAGCTGGACCTATTTGCGATGATCTCAAAAACATAAAAATTATAGGAAATTGATTTAGAAAACACTCACATTAAAAGCACATAGCTTGGTCGATTCTCCTAGCTTATACAACCATGAATTTTCAGCTATGGAAAGTAAAATGAAGAAGAAACTTATTTCTTTTACTTAATTTTGTTTTAATGTTATTAAAATTACAAATTTTCCATTGAAACATATGATTTTATCATTTTCCATTAGTTTGCCATCCCATTATAATAATTAGGGCTTAATTATCACTTAAGCCCATCCTCACTTATTAATTAAACCATTTGATTACTATAATGATATAATTACTATGTTTTGCACATTTTATAATTTAGTCTTTTTTCATTAATTAGCCATCTAAACGTTAATATTTCTAAATCAAATTTTAAAACGACTGTAATGATTCCATAAATATCCTAAAAATAATATTTATGTGTTGGCACGATGAAATTTTGTGGTCCCAAACCACTATTCCGTCACCATTGAAAATCGGGCTATTACATAAGCTTTAATATTTTTGATGCCATGAAGTGTTCAGATACATATGAAGATTGCCACGCCATTGAGATTATTGCACAGTAGTGGAGTGTAACACCCCTCACTCGTATCCAACGCCGGGATAGGGTATGAGGCGTTATCTTACTAAATCACATGCAACCCTTCAACTTACACTCATTGAAATGTGTCCCAATTTAAAACTTTTTCAAATAATGTCTTACAGACCTTCATATAAGCCTATGAGGCCTAAAATATGATATAGAAACAATCCGGGACCATTTCGGGCACTTAGGAAACTTTCAAGAAAATTCATTAAAAATAGGGCACACACTTGTGTGGAAGGGCAACACGCCCATGTGCCCTCTAGACATGGTCGTGTTGATGACCCATGTGCTTCACACGGCCTAAGCACCTAGGGACAAGCCCTTGACCTTCGTCAGTGTGAATTTATTTTATAACTTTGAATCTACAAGGGTTTTCACACAGCCTGGCACACGCCCGTGTGCTTAGCCTGTGTCCCTCACACTACCATGATACGACCGTGTCGCAGCCCATGTGCAAAAACCTTGACATTCTGTTTCTGACGTTAGCAATCACACAGCCATGGTACACGCTGTGTGCTTGACCGTGCCCTTCACATGGTTGAGAAACATGGCCGTGTCTCAGCCCGTGTGTTTACTAATGGGCATTTAATACTACTCATTCAAGGTACAGGGGACATACAGCCTAACCACACGCCCGTAGGGCTGACCGTGTGTCACACACGGCCTAAACACACGCCCATGTGGACAAAAATAGGCTATCTACCAAGCCTCCATGCCACCCTGAAACAAGATCAAACATATCCAAGCATACCAAGACTCCAATACTCAACCAATAGCCGTAATTTGGCATCCACACAACTTAATATAATCCACAAACCATGTATTCAATCTATTTCTCCTAGCACATACAATTGTTTATTCTAAATTCTCATTCTTGAAAACACTATCATTGAATTTGATAACTGATGGTAAATATTAGCCAATAACTTTGGCCTTATACAAAATGAAGTATTTCAAAGACAAGCCAACACATTTGGCTTCAAACTAATATGACACTTAAAAAAAGAATAAAGTCCTATACATGCCATATTCTCAAAATGCTAAAGCTAACTATACCGAGTGCTTGGGATGATAGTGTGAGTAGAGCCTCCGACGTACTTTGATCCACAAGCTAACTAGGCAGCACTACAAGAAAATGGAAAGGAGAGGGGTAAGCATAAAGCTTAGTAAATTGAATGCAAACATTATCAACAATTTACCATGAATTAACATGTTCATAACAGACCAACATTCACTCATAAACATGAATGATTATGGGCATAACTTACTCATCATCATTCTCTTACTAATCATACAACATAAGATCGAGCTCATTTCACATACATGTTATACAAATACATGTACCAGTCACAGTAAGGTTATCATTTCTTTTAATTACTCGCGCTACAAAATTTTCCCATGGAACTTAATGGAATAGGAGAGGATACTCAATAGCCTTAAACGTAGGTTAAGCGCTGATGCCATGTCCCAAACATGGTCTTACATTGGCTCACATGTCGATGCCGATGCCATGTCCTAGACATGGTCTTACACTAGCTCTCGTCTCATCACCGATGCCATGTCCCAGATATGGTCTTACACTGGCATACATCCCAAGCCGATGCCATGTCCCAGACATGGTCTTACACTGACTCTCTCGTATCGAGGCCGATGCCATGTCCTACACATGGTCTTACACCAGCTCTCTCGTATCGAGGTTGATGCCATGTCCCAGACATTGGCACTCTTTTCACTCTTATAAAAGGTAAAAGTTGCAAATTATTAGTAAGAGTTGTTAAATAGCTTGAGAATCAAAATGTGGGGTGTTTAAAGGGAAAATAGACCCACTTTTATAGTCATGGCCAGCCAAGGAGAGAAATAAGACAAAAAAAATAAAAGAAATAAGAAATTTTGGTCAAAGTTATGTGATCAAATTAGCATAAAATAGTGGCCTATTACTTAGGCTTTCATCTTCTTCGTTTCTCCCCCATATGCACCAAAAATATCGACAAGACAAGGGCTTGAAAGCTTTAAAATTTCAGCAACTCATCATCCTCACTAGTAAGTTAATTTGATTATTTTTCTTGAATATTTTTGCATTTTTGGAACCCTTGTAGCATGAGCTACCTTTTGAGGGGTGTATTGTGCAAAATGGGTGAAAGTCTAGGGATTTACCATGAATTCATAAGTATTGGTTGCTGAGGTTTTATGAAAGCAAATGAATCCTAGTTGTTTGATAAACAACTTTTGTGAAGGAATTTGCATGAAAACACTTAGAGAGGACCTAATTGTAGAAGTTGTAAAATAAAGAATAAGTGTGTGAAATGATAGGAATTTTGGGCTGCTATAAGAGTGAAAAGATTTTGGTTAGGCTTATTTAATAAGGAAATTCAATAAAAATCAATTTTCGAGCCTAGGGGTAAAATGGTCATTTTGCCTAGGTTAGGGGCAAAATGGTCATTTTGACAAATTCTAATTTTTGAATTGTTTAGATTAAATTGATGATCAAAATTAGTGAATTTACTTTTATATAGATCAAGAAGTAAGAGACCCGAATTTAGACTGGGGAAAAGCCAAGCTCGTAGATTGAGATCGATCGAGTTATCACATTTTATATACCGAGGTAAGTTTATATGTAAACAATACCTCTTTTATTAATAGCTTTCATTCATAATTACCTTATATAATATGTGGTTGAATGATATTATCGTTGGATAGAAGTGTGAGAAATGAAAGTACAGGCAAAATTTCATAAAACATAGATAAAGGTGGGCTATGTGCGAAACCACCGGATGATAGTTGAAACTAGTGAGCTAAGTGCACTATTATCCAAAATTTTGATAAAGGTGAGCTAAGTGTGAAACCACCGTAAATCATCGATAAAGGTGGGCTATGTGCGAAACCATCGTAATTATTAATAAAGGTGGGCTAAGTGCGAAATCACTGTAAATTGCCAATAAAAGTGGGCTAAGTGCAAACCCACCTTATTATTAAAATTACTACGAATTGCTATGTGCAAATTTATCTTTTATGGTTTAGTGCATGGATGCGTATGTTGTGGAATCATCTAAACGGAATTCACGAGTGTTGTGGTGGTAAATAAGTGCAAGAAATGTACGTAGTAATGAGATAAGCTTTGTGCGTAAAAATGGTATTGAGGATATTGGGTAAGGTGTGGGACAAGTAAGTGAATTTATGATTTGGAAGTATCGGTATAGTTGAGCTACATTTCAATTGTTCAATGCATGGTTAAGGTATTAAATGTTTGCACATAGACTTACTTAGCTTTGTGCTTACCCCTCTCTTTTCCATTTTCCTTTAGCCCTGCCTAGCTAGCTCTGGGATCATCGGACGTTGGAGGCCTTGCTCATATTATCGCATTGATCACTTGGTATAGTTAGAATTAAGTATTTTGAGAAATGGCATGTATAGAAACTAGGCATGGGTTGTGTCATATCATTTTGGGAGCCAAATGTGTTGGCTTGAATTTGAAATACTACATTTTGTATAAAGCCAAAAGTATTGATTGATATTTATCATTGGTTAATGAATGAAATGTTGATGTTTCATGATTATGCAAAATGGTTTGATGAATGCAATTATTAGGATAGTTGTTGGTTGTTTAGATTGATCATATTAAATTGTGTGGATGCCAAATTATAGCTATTAGTTGAGTATTTTAGTCTTGGTATGTTTGAGTATGCCTTTGTAATTGTTTCAAGGTGGCAAAGAGGTTGGGTAGATAGCTTATTTTTGTCCACACGAGTAGACACATGGGCGTGTGTCTATGCTGTGTGTGACACACGATATGCCCACGGGCATGTGATAAGGCCGTGTGTCCCTTGCACTTTAAGTTGAAAAATTAAATGCCCATCAGTACTCCACACGGGCACGAGACACGGTCGTGTGTCTCAACCGTGTGGAGGACACGGCTAGAACACGAGCGTGTGCCACGGCCATGTGAGTGATGATTTTAGAAATAGAATGTCAAGGTTTTTGCACACGGGCCGTGACATGGGCGTGTCATGGCTGTGAGTGAAGCACAGGCTGGGCACACGGGCTTGTGACCAGGCTGTGTGAAAACCCTTGTAGGTTCGATTTTAGAAATCAATTCACATAGACGAGGGGCACGGGTGTGTCCCTATGTGCTTAGGCCGTGTAAGGCACACGGGTCATCAGCACGACCATGTTTAGGGGCCACACGGGCGTGGTGCCCTTCCACACGGGCGTGTGCCCTATTTTTACTAGTTTTTGAAGAAGTTTTCTTAAGTTCCCGAAAGGGTCCCAAGTTTATTCTAAACCACGTTTTAGGCCTCGTTGGCCCATGTGAGGGTTTGTAAGATAATAATTGAAAATGTTTTAAATTGGGACGCATTTCCATGACTAAGATTTGAATGTTTGCATGTGATATTTGTAAAATAACGCCTCGTATCCTATCCCGTTGTCGGGTACGGGTAAGGGGTATTACATACATGGTCTTACACTAGCACATATCGAGCTAATGCCATGTCCCATACATGGTCTTAAACTAGCCCATCCATCTCAGTGTCGATGCCATGTCCCATACATGGTCTTACACTGATACATAATGAGGCCGATGCCATGTCCTAGACATGGTCTGACACCAGCTCTCGTATAGCCCTAGTCTCTTAGCTCAATTATCCAATCTATTCCTACAGTTCCATCGGGAAATTTACCATATCAACCTCATTATATCAATTGCAAATGTATAATCATCATCTTATGTAATATCAAAGTCAATGTATAAACATAAAATAAAGTTGAAATATTTACACCCAACTTACATCGGTATACAAAAAAGTGGTAACTCGACCGATCTCAATCTACGAGCTTGGCTTTCCCCTGGTCTAAGTTTGGGTCTCGTACTTCTTGATTTAAAATGACAAAATTTCACTAATTTACTCACTATATTAATCTAAACAAATTCAAGAATCATAATTTGGCAAAATGACCATTTTGCCCCTAGACTTTGGCAAAATGACCATTTTATCCCTAAGCTCGAAAATTGTTTTTTATCGAATTTCCTTATTCTCCAAGCCTAAATGAATATTTTTCACTCTTATGATAGCCCTAAATTCTTATTATTTCACATAAGTACTAACAACTTATTAACTTTACAAATTAGTCCAATTTAGGAGTTTTTCCTAAACATCCTTTCACAAAAGTTGTTTATTTAACAACATACATTCATTTTTCCTTCATAAAGTTCCAGCTGTCAACACTTATACACTCATGGAAAAACTCTAAATTTCCAACCAAATTGTAAAATACACCCCTCAATAGGTAGCTCATGCTATAAGGGTTCCAAAAATGCAAAAATATTCAAGAAAGGCCATCAAATTGACTTACTTGTGAGGGTGATAGGTTGCTGAAATTTTAATGCATTCAAAACCCTAAACTTGCTGAAATTTTTGGTGAAGAATGAAGAAGAGAATGGAGAAGATGGTAGCTAGTATTAGGCTATTATTTAATTGATAATATCTCACCTAACATTGACCAAAATTGCCAAATTGATTTCCTCTCTCATATCTTCATCCCATGGCCGGCCACACTAAAGAAAGGGTTTTTTTTTGCCTGTTAAAACCCTCAAGCTTTGATTCTCTATCTATTTATGTAACACCCCTTACCTGAATCCGTTGCCGGGACAGGGTTCGAGGTGTTACTGGACTTAAACGTACATCATTTCATAAAATCGAGCCATAAAATTTCACTAGTATCAAAACTTTTCATACACATGCATAATGTCCCTTACACGAGCTATCAAGGCTCTAAACATGCATTAAAGGCGATTTGGGACTAAACCAAGAACTTTGGAAAGTTTTGGGAAAACTTAGAAAAATTTTCATGAAATAGGGTCACACGCCTGTGTGGACATAGGGACATGCCTGTGTGTCTTCAACACGCCGGTGTCCTTAGGCCGTGTAACTCTCTATTTATGATGTCAACAAAACAAATTGAACCACACAACCAGGACACATGCCCATGTGCTAGGTCGTGTCCTCCACACAGCTGAGACACATGGCCGTGTCTCTGCCCGTGTGGCTAGCACTTAGGCTATTTTCCAAGCCGTTTTGTTCCCTTAATCTTTCACAAACTTAACCACTTTAAAGACACCTATCATAGCATAATTTTAATGATTAAGCATGCCTCACTAAGGCACATTTTTAACAACCAATCATAACATATTACCTAATAATTAATCTCTGCCTATTTCAACAAATGTCCATGTTCAACCATTATTGACTTAATGCCAATTTACACATTTATTCCATAGCCATGACCACCCCGAATGGTCCTAAGGCATTCTCATGCACATATGTTATACTATTCATTCATAGTAAACAATTATAATCAAATTGTAAGGTATTACAAAATAGTAAGGATAATTAGGCTTATAAGCCAAAACATTATAAGCCACATCCCATGGCTATATACACTGAATCAACCTAAACCAATACATTTGGCTACTCATGATAACATCTAACATAAAAACTAATTCTTTATACACGCCACTCACTTGTAAGAGTTTAATATATATAAGTCGACAATTCCAAAATGATGACTTGATAATATGATGCTGCCTCTAACGATTTTCAACCTCGAGCTGGCCTGACAATGCTAAAAAACTGGAAAGGGAGTAAGCTTAAACTTAGTAAGCCCATATGAAAATAATAAGCAATATGCCAAAATGCTCCTCAAGGTAATACAACCATAATTACACTTCTACTTATACTCTGGTCATGTTGTTTTCTTGAGTCATAGTTACCAAATTATTTATATCTGGAGCTACAGAACTCCAAATTAAGATCCACTAATTTTCCCTAAAACTAGACTCACGTACCTTCTTGCCATAAAATTTTCAAAATTTTTGGATTAGCCAATCGATACAGTTTATTCTTTAAAGTCTCCCTTGTTTCTCTATCTGAAAATTCTGACCCCTCTTCACTAAAAATTAATTATCTCACTATACAAAACTCGAATGACATTTCTGTTTATTTCTCTTGAAAATAGATTCATTAAGAAATTTATAAATTTTATTCCATTATTATTTTTGTGCAATTTTTAATGAATTTTCCAAGTCAGAACAGGGGATTTCATAATCATTCTGACACTATCTCACTAAAATTCAAATATCTCATAATATAAAATTCCTTTGCTTACTCTGTTTCTTTTATAAAAAAAATAGACTCAATAATATTTTATTCCATATCTCATTCAGCCTCTAATTCAATTTACATCATTTATGGTGATTTTTTAAAGTCACGTAACTATTGTTGTCCAATACTGTTTGACAGCTAATTTCACTCTTTCATGATTTCATTGTTTTAACTTCTTTTAAAATATACATATTGTCAATCGACTTTATCACATTCTCATACATCATAAGTATTGACCTATAATCACAAGGTCATCATAAAGTCATTCTCATGTGTATAACTTACTCATTCGCAACCTTACCATATTTCTCAAGCACATGGCATGCGCAAAGTTTACACATCTCCACATTCAATCTCTACACTAATTCATCATCACCACATTCATAATTTCACTTAATCATAATCTGAAAACACACCTCAATATAATAAATCATGCTCAATGGTTCGCACATAGCCATTCATATTAGCAATAATAAGGTGGTTTCGCACATAGCCCACCATTATCACCACATTTCTCAAGCACATGGCATGTGCAAAGTTCACACATTTCCACATTCAATCTCTGCACTAATTCATCATCACCACATTCATAATTTCACTTAATCATAATCTGAATACACACCTCAATATAATAAATCATGCTCAATGGTTCGCACATAGCCATTCGTATTAGCAATTATAAGGTGGTTTTGCACATAACCCACCATTATCAATAATTCCCAGTGGTTTCGCACATAGCCCACCATTATTAAAATTTCCATGGAATTTATCCGTATCCACACTTTTCATAATTTCATGCAATGACAATAATAATCAGTCACATTTCCTATAGAACATCCACATGTAAAGCATCAATAAAAGATATATCATTTACATATAAACTTACTCGTTTTAAGCCTTATCAATTTAGGCTTCAAACAACAACAACAACAACAACAACAACAACAACAACAACAACAACATTGCATTATTATTGCCACACCAACTTACTCGTTTCAACGGAATATCATATTCCATCAAATTTCCAATGCTTTCAATCATCACAAAAATGTTATTAACATTTGGCATCACTGTCTCATATACAATATCTTCAACATAAAATTCAATACAATCATAGCAAGATAGATTTATTAACAATAACATGGATATCATGCTTATTTAATCACACAGGCTTACCTCGAATGCAATTTCAGCTAATTACTCCATTTTAGCCCATAACCTCGTACTTTCTTATTTAAGCCCGAATCTCGGTTTTATTGATCTAAATGACAAAATTCACTACTTTAATCATCATATTAACCAATACATTCCATAATTTATACTTTGACAAAATGACCATTTTGCCCCTAGACTTTTACAAAAATTATGATTTTACTCATAGGCTCGTAAATCAATTTTTATCAAATTTCTTCATTTATCAAGCCTACCCGAATTTATTTTAGACTTATAGTAGCCCACAATTTCATTCATTTCACACATTTATCACCTTTTTATCAACCTTTACAAAAAGGTCCATTTAGGTGTTTTTCATGAAAATCCTTTCACAAAAGTTGTTCATTACTCAACCATAACTTATTTTCTTCCATGAAAATTCAGCAAACAACATAAATACTTACATGGCAAAACCCTAGACTTTCAACCATTTTGCAAAATAATCCCCCTATTAGCTAGATTAAGCTACAACGGTTCCAAAAATACAAAAATCATAAAAAATGACCATCAAAATCACTTACTTGCAAGGGAACTAAGTGGTTGAAAATTTAAGCTCTCAAAACCCCCATGTCTGCTCCCATTTTCGGTAGAACAAGAAGAAGAAAATGAAAAAGATGACAACTTTTTCTTTATTTTATTTTATTACAAAAAAGTCACCTAATGTCCCACCAAATTTCAACTTTTCAACTTTCTTGTCCCCTATGGCCGACCATCACTCCCCTACTAGCCTATTTGCACTTTAAAGACCTTCAATTTTGGTTCTCTAGCTATTTAACAAATTTGGGTAGTAAAACAAAACTTTTGCCCTTTATGTGATTTAGTCATTTTTCACAATTAAGCTCACAAACGCTAAAATTAATTCACCAAAATTTTCATGCACTCATATAATCATGCTATAACACAGAAAATAATATTAAAATAATTTCTTAACCTTGGGTTTGTGGTTTTGAAATCACTTTTCTGTCTAAGCCCTATTTCGGGATGTTACAATTTAACTCAATTTACTAGTAATTCGTAACTTTTACATTTTATGCGATTTAGTCCTTTTTTCCAATTAAGTCTTTAATCGCGTAAATTAATTTACCAAAATTTTTATGCACACTTATAAAAATACTATAACACATAAAATAATGCTAAAATAATTTTCTCTAACTCGGGTAAGTGATTTCAAAATCACTATTTCGACTAATCCCAATTTTGGGCTGTTACATGGAGAAAGAATTGGAAGAATTTTGTTACAACAATTCTGATATTGAAGTAGACTGAGTTAAGTTGAATGAAGAGAAACTGATTTAAGAACTTAGTGAACTGATAGAGTGTAAGCAACTTGAAAATGGAACACGAAGGGGTTTCAAATCTTTAAATTACCAAAACATTCTTTTAAACCTCTTCGACCTTCTATAGAAGACCCTTCTACTTTGGAGTAAAAGCCTTTGCCATTACATTTTAAGTACACCTACTTTGGAGACAACAACACTTTGCCAGTAGTTATCTCTGCAGAATTAACACCTGATCAAGAGGTTTAATTGTTAGAAGTTTTAAAGGGATATAAGAAAGTGTTGGGGTGGACAATCGCGGATATCAAGTGAATAGTTCGACCATCTACATGCATAATATTTTACTAAAGGATTGCCATGGTAATTTTATTGTGTAGCAAAGAAGATTGCACCCCATTATGAAAGATGTTGTCATGTGGCTTGATACTAGAATAATATACCCTATTTCTAATAGTTTGTGGGTGAGCCATGTTCAATGTGTACCCAAGAAAGGGGGAATTATTGTGGTTAGCAATGATAACAATAAGCTCATTCCAACTCATATTGTCACAAGATGAAAGCTTGCATGGACTATCGAAAGCTCAACAAAGCAACCAGGAAGGACCATTTTCCTTTGCCATTCATTGATCAAATGTTAGATAGATTAGCAGGAAAAGCCTTTTATTGCTTTTTGGATGGTTATTTGGGGTAAAACCAGATTTCTATAGCTCATATTGACCAAGAGAATACTACGTTCACATGTTCATATGGAACCTTTGCTTTCATACGAATGCTGTTTGTATTGTGCAATGCCCTAGCAATATTTCAACGTTGCATTGTGGCAATATTTTTGGACATGGTGGAGAAATTTTTGGAAGTTTTTATAGATGACTTCTTGGTATTTGGTGATACTTTTGAAGGCTGTTTAAAAAACCTGAAGCTAGTTCTTTGTTAGTGTGAAGAGACTAACCTTGTCCTGAGTTTATAAAACGCCATTGTAACAGCCAGGTTTATATCCTAGTTGGAACAGGTTGTTTCAGGACCACTTAACTGAGTCAAAATAATTATTTTATTATTTTAACAAGCTTTACAGTTTGATAGAATGATAGTATAACAATTTCGTAAAAAAATTACCGTTTAAATGCTTAATTTGGTAAAAAGCACTGTATTGCATAACGCGTAAAATATGAGTTCTATTAGTTAAGTGATTAAAATGGCTATAGAAATGAATATGTGAAGGATTTATGTTTTAATTAGCCCATTAAAGGCTTTAGTGGACAGTTGTGACCATGGATTTTATGGTTTATATATTTCGAAACAAGGTTAATTTAGTAAATTGATTAATTAGTTATTATTAATAAAACACACAAATTATTTTATGGTTTTCATCTTCTTCATTACCGAAATTGAAAAAGTAGAATAGCCATTAAAGCTTGCTTAGGCTTCGTCTATTACTCAACAAGCATGTAAGTCCGTTCTTACTCGGTTTTTAATGATTTCTACGTTTTTGAGCTTGTTGTAGCTCAATCTAGCTGGCCCATGTGCTAATTTCTGAAATTATTTATGATTTTGAGTTATGCCATTGTTAAATGCTTGGTTTTTTAGATCATTAATGGTAGATTATTAATGTTTAATGATAGATATACAAGTTTTGTTAAGTGATTTTTTGATAAAAATGTCAAAAAGGGGTTAAATTGTGAAATTGTAAAATGTTGTGGTTAGAAATGCGAATAAATAAAAATATGGGTTGCTTATAGTATAAGGAAAATTTTGCTAAGCTTGGGTTTGGCCAAAATTGAATGAATTTTGATTTTTATGAGTTTAAGGACTAAATTGCGAAGTAGATAAAAGTATAGGGGAAATGTGTAATTTTCAAATATATGAATTATGGATTAAATTGAATTGTTTAGTTACTCAAAGTACTGAATTTGATGATATTTAGATTACGATAAACAAATACCAAAATTTGATCGGGGGAAGCAAAAGATAGATTGGTAGACGACGAATATACGAGTAAATACGAGGTAAGTTCGTATAATTAGAATCTAACTTATATTCATATTTGAAATTGTTGAATTTGACTATTTGTAATTGTATAATGAGAGATTGAATTGAATTACCTATTGAATATGTGTTCTGATTAGATACCGAGTCCCATGTGAACTGTAGAAAGTTGTAGGATACAAGTGACATGTCACTAGGGTTACTATTTTGGTCAAGCTCCTGCAATTGTTAGCAGACTCACCACAGCTCGAATGAGTTTACCGTTCAGCTCTTATGAGCTTACTATTCAACTCTTCGGGGCTTACCGTTTCAGCTATACGGATCTTACCGTTCAGCTCATTAGAGCTTATCATTTACCGGCTCAGGAGGAGCATACTGATTATGTCTCAAAAAAGCAGAAATGATGATGAATTGACAGATTACTGATTTATACACTTAGTGTGTAGCATCTTGAAATAGGGCCTAAATGGAATGATGGTTGTGAAACCACAAATCTGAGATAGAAGAATTTATTCCGATTAATTTTTATAATTTCCCGAGTGATTAGATGCATGTGTTAGAGTATCGATAGAAAATTTTATGAATTACGTGTTTAATTTACCTATTAGGGCTTGTTTGAAAAAGTTAATAAATATGAGTTCTAGATAGGAAAGGATTAAATTGAAGAGCATAATTAAAGTAGAGGTCCTTAAATGGTAATTAGACCATTAGGTTTTCATGGACAAAAATGGACATACATAGATAAAAATAACTAAAGTTTTAATGAAGGGCATTTTAGTCATTTGGTAAATAAATGATTAAAAAGGGAAAAAGATGGCAAAATGGTTATCATCTTCTCCATAAGGCCGAAACTACAAGGTGTCTCCATAGCTAGGGTTTCTTCAACTTCTCAAGCTCATAGTAAGTGCATCCAAGCCTCATTTTTAATGTTCTTTATGTTTTTGGAGTCCCGGTAACTTGATTTAGCTTATTCTAGTAATAATTTAACCTAGGGCTCATATTTGGAAAAAAACCCATAGGTTAAATGTGTTTATTTTGATGTTTTATGGTAGAATATGAAGCTTGAAATTATGTTAAATGACTTGAACTAAGCGATTTTAAGTGAAAACGAGTAAAACGACATAATCGGTAAAAATACTTAATGTTCATAAGTACATGTTAGAGTGAGAATTTGATGTCCATAGTAGAAAAAAATAATTAGCATATCATAAAACATAAGAATTAGGGATAAAGTTTAATTTCCGAGGTTTGGAGAAAAAGTGTAAATATGCAAAAGTTTAGGGGCAAAATCATAATTTTGCCAAAGTTAGAGTTAAGGACTATTTTGATAAATATGAGTATTAAATAAGCTAAATTTTCTATTATAGATCAAGAAGAACAAAATTTGAGGTTAGATCGGGGAAAGAAAAAGGTTGAGGACTACATCAAAATATTTAATCGTATTTTGTATCGAGGATTTAATTATATTTTGAATCGAGGCAAGTTTGAGGTAAATAAATGTAATGTTTTGTTATTATATTTAATACTGTTATTCTTCAGCATCTATATGTTTATTTTGTAAATTTACTCCTTGATGATTTACACAAGAATCGACAGAGAAATGATACTTAAAAGTCCCGGTTGTACCTTAGGAATTTGTAGGATACAAATGTCATGACATTAGGGTTTAAGGATACCAAGTAAGACCATGCCAAGGTATGGCATTGGTAAGTTTTACAAGGCAAGGAAATCATGTAAGACCATGTCAAGACATGGTATTGATAAGCTACTATAAGGCAAAGATCCCATATAAGACCATGCCAAGGCATGGCAATGGTGAGTTCATAAGGCAAGGATACCACGTAAGACCATGCCAAGACATGGCAATGGTAAGTTTAAAAAGGAAAGGTACCCGTGTATCCTTAGTATTCCAAGTGGTGCAATGGGAAATTCAAAGAGTATACCAAAGGAAAGGTACGATAAGTTCAAGTCTGAAAGGTTCAGGTAAAAATTCAAGACTTATGCATATTGAGTTTAAAGGTTATAGTGGTTTTGATAAGATAAGAATGAGATAATTCATTTAGAATGTTGCTATTTATTTACATGCAAACTTACTAAGCTTTATTCTTACTCCCTTTCTTTTCTCTCTTTTTATAGTATCACCAAGCCAATTCGGGGATCGTAAGGACGTCAGAGATCGTATCACACTATCAAAGGGCTATCTTGGTATTTTGTGTTTCGAAATGTTTTAAGTTATGGCATGTATAGGGACTTGGCTATTTTGTGTGTATGTCCTTATGATATGACTAAAGAATGGCATGTGAATACTTGATAATGATTAGCAATTGAAATGGCTAATTAAGAACATGTTTTGGTGTTATGTATGCCTAATTGAAGTTTAATGCAAAGAAATTATGAAAGAGTAAAAGTTGGTTATGAAAAAGTTTTAGGACAGCAGCAGTGACATGATTTTGAAAAATCACTAAAAATTGCAGGAATGGAGTTAAATAGTGAATGAGATATAGAATTAAATATTATTGAGTCTCTTTTCATAGGAAAGAAACAAAGAAGCAAAGGAAGTCTGTATCCTAAGATATTTAAATTTTTGTGAGACTGGTTCAGGGCAACTTCATGATCCCGTATTCCAAATTTATAATTTCACTAAAAATTGTAAAAAAAAAGGATTATGAGTCATAATTTACATGTCTAGATTCCTTAGTGAGTCTATTTTCATTAGAAATAAATGAAAATGTTATCTGAATTTTGTATAATGAGATAATTGATTCTTAGTGAAAAGAGGTCAGGTCTGCTAGACTATGAAATAGAGGAGAATTTAACTAATAAAATTTATTAATTTTCCAAACCAAAAATTCTGGAAAATTTATGGTAAGAAGATATATGAGTTTAGATTTATATAAAATTTATAGATTTAAATTTGAGTTCCGTAACTCAATTTATAATTAATTTAGTGACTATTACGCAAGTAGACAATTTTATTATGAATAGTGAAATAAATTGTTTTGATTTGTGTAACTAATCGGAAAATTTTTAATATTCCTAGTTTGGTTCCGAACCGTTTGAATTGCATGTTTTAAGGCCTCAAGGGCCCTTTTTAGGGATATATTGGATGAATGTGAGTGAATTAATTTTAAAAGTAAATTTTTATGCCCCAAACTAGTAAGGTAAGCCTAGTAACGCCTCGTACTCTACTCCGGCTACGGTCTCGGGTAAGGGGTGTTACATTTATTGGTATCAGAGTAAGAGTTTAGTCAGTTCTCAAAATTTTAGTATGAGTAAGAGTCTAGCTATACATGCCATACTTATATTTTGATAGTGTGACGACTCCTAACGATTTTAAAATGTTTTTCTTTTATAGTTGTGGATCCCAAACGAGTTGGTGCAGATGATGTAGAAAGTAACGCGCGCACTCCCATAGAAGGGATGGTGCCACCAGATAGTGGTGAAAGCCCCATTACAGTTAGTCAGGGAGGAGGAGCTTGAGAAGCCTTCTTCCAAGCTATGAATGAATGGTTTGCTGAGTTTGTTCATACGAATCCGACCGTTAGACCTCCACCCCCTCACGATCCTCAAACTACCCATGTGGCTTCCCCAGTCACAGATACAGTCAGAAGAGAGAAGCCACCAGTTGATAAAATTAGAAAATAAGGGGCCAAAGAGTTTCGGGCTACTAAAGATGATGATGCGGAGAAAGCTGAATTTTGGCTCGAGAATACTATCAGGGTCTTTGACGAGTTAACTTGCATACCTAAAGAGTGCATGAAGTGTGTTGTATCACTTTTACGAGATTCAGCCTACCATTGGTGGAAACACTTGTGTCAGTAGTGCCGGAAGAATAGGTTACCTGGGATTTCTTTCAAGAGGAGTTCCGTAAGAAATACATTAGTTAGAGGTTCATCAACCGCAAAAGAAAAAAATTCCTTGAACTAAAGCAGGGTAAGATGACAGTGACTGAATATGAATGCGAATTTATCAGACTTAGCAATTATTCTCGAGAGTGTGTGTCAACCAAAGCTATTATGTGCAAGAGATTTGAAGATGGGCTCAATGATGATATTCGACTATCAGTCGGCATTCTAGAAATAAAAGAGTTTATCGTTTTAGTTGAAAGAGCTTGTAAGGTAGAGGAGTTGTTGAAAGGAACCGGTAAAGCTAAAATTGAAATGCAAGACACGAAGAAAAGACAGATGAGCAAGTAATTTCACTCTACATCCAAGAGGCCTAGAGAGTTCTCTAAGAGATCTAATTTTTTAGCAGGGTATTCTAACCAAAATAGAGGTAGAAGATTTATGGGTCAAAAAGTTTAGACTACTTCAATTGTGAGTGTTGGCAGTATTCAGCCTGATAGAATCGAGTGTCCTCAATGTGGTCAACGTCATTCAGGTCAATGTTGAGCGACTGAGACTGGTTGTTTCCGATGTGGTGCACCGGATCATTTCATTCGAGAGTGTCCTGAGATGGTTAAAAGAGAAGTAATACTGAGTGTAAGATCATGCAATGCCCCCGTTAGAGGCAAACCTCAGAGAAATTTGGGAATAGGGGCAGGTAGAGGTGCATCTAGAGATTCAGTAGCGAGACTAGATGTTAGAGCACCTGCAAGGACCTATGCTATTCGTGCTCGTGAAGAGTCATCCTCCCCCGACGTAATTACGGGTACATTTTCTCTTCATGATGTTAATGTTATTGCTTTGATTGATCCAGGTTTGACCCATTCCTATGTTTGCATGAAATTGATGCCTATTATGAACATGTCCATAGAGTCTACGAGATTTGTGACTAAAGTATCGAATCCATTAGGTTAGCATGTATTAGTAGACAAAGTATGTAAAAATTGCCCTTTGATAATTAGAGGTTACTGTTTTTCGGCCGATCTCATGCTATTGCCATTTGATGAGTTTGATGTGATTCTTGGTATGGATTGGTTGACTACGCATGACGTGATAGTGAATTGTGGAAAAAAATTCATTGAGTTGAAATGTGAAATGGTGAAATTCTTCGGGTTAATTCAGATGAGTCTGATAGTTCATTTGCCATGATTTCTGTTATGTCTGCTCAGAAATGCTTAAGGAAAGGATATGAAGCTTATCTTGCTTTTGTGTTGAATACTAAAGATCTAGAGTTGAAAATTGAATCAGTGCCTGTGGTATGTGAGTTTCCTGATGTGTTTCTAGAAAAACTACCAGGTTTGCCTCCTATCAGAGAAGTTGAGTTTGGTATTGAGTTGGTTCCGGGTACAACACCCATTTCTATTACTCCTTATAGAGTGGCTCCAATAGAATTGAAAGAATTGAAAGTTCAGTTGCAGGAATTAACAGATAAAGGCTTTGTAAGACCTAGTTGTTCACCACAGGGTGCACTAGTACTCTTTGTGAAAAAGAAAAATGGTTCGATTAGATTGTGCATAGATTATCCATAGCTTAACAAGGTAACTATTAAGAACAAGTATCCACTTCCTAGAATTGACGATTTGTTTGATCAATTGAAGGGAGCTATTGTGTTCTCCAAGATAGATTTGAGATTTGGATATTATCAGTTGCGAGTTAAAGAGTCAAATGTTCCGAATACTGCTTCCCAGACTAGGTATGGCCATTATGAGTTCCTTGTGATGCCATTTTGCTTAACTAATGCTCCTACCATTTTCATGGATTTAATGAACTAAATTTTCAAACCTTACTTGGATAAATTTGTAGTTGTTTTCATTGATGATATCTTGATTTATTCTCATAATGAAACTGAGCATTTAGAACATTTGAGAACATTTTTACAGACTTAGAGATAATCAGCTTTATGCCATGTTTAGCAAAAGTGAGTTCTGGTTATAAGAAGTCGGTTTTCTTGGACATATAGCCTCAGGTAAAGGTATTATAGTTTATCCGAGCAAGATTTCAGCCATTGTTTATTAGAAGCCTCCTAGGAATGTATCAGAGGTTAGAAGTTTTCTTAGTCTCACCGGTTATTATAGACGATTTGTAGAGGGATTTTCCATGATAGCTACCCAGTTGACAAGATTGCTACAGAAAGATGCCAAGTTTGAATAGACTGAAAAGTGTCAGTAGAGTTTTGACAAGTTAAAGGCATCGTTGACTAAAGCTCCTATGTTAATACAACCAGAACCAGGTAAAGAGTTTGTGATTTACAATGATGCATCCTTGAATGGACTAGGTTGTGTACTTATGCAGGAAGGAAAGGTAATTGCTTATGCCTCTAGACAGCTAAAGCCACATGAGAAAAATTATCCGATACATGATTTAGAACTAGCTGCCATTGTGTTTGTGCTGAAAATCTAAAGACATCACTTGTATGGTGAGAAATGCCGATTATTTACTGGTCATAAAAGTTTGAAATACTTGATGACTCAGAAAGATTTGAACCTGAGGCAAAGAAGATGGCTAGAGTTGATTAAAGATTATGAACTAGTGATCAATTATCACCTGGGTAAGGCAAAAATAGTTGTTGATGCTTTGAGTAGAAAATCTTTATTTGCATTAAGAGCTTTGAACACTAGTTTAACCTTATCAGATGATGGTTCTATCTTAGCCAAATTAAGAGCTAAGCCAATGTTTCTTGAAGAAATTTGTGAAGTTCAGAAAGATGACAGTGAGTTACAAGCCAAAAGAGCTCAATGTGAGTCGGGTATAGAGTCAGATTTTCAGATCAGTTCTGATGGTTGTTTAATGTTCAGAAATTGAATATGTGTACCAAAGAATGATGAGCTTATTTGAAAGATCTTGGAGGAAGCATATAGCAGCTCCTTGTCTATTCATCCAGGTAGTACGAAGATGTATAATGATTTGAAGAAAATGTATTGGTGGGTAGGAATGAAGAGAGATATCTCAGAGTTTGTTTCTAAATGCTTGATCTGTCAACAGGTAAAAGCTGAACATCAGGTACCTTTAGGTTTATTGCAACCTGTGTTAGTTACTGAGTGGAAATGGGACCGAGTTCCCATGGATTTTGTGATAGGATTGCCATTGACACCGAGAAAGAAAGATGCAGTATGGGTTGTGATTGATAAGCTAACAAAGTCAGCTCATTTTAATCCAGTTCGTATGGATTATTCACTTGACAAGTTGGCCAAGTTGTATATTTCAGAGATAGTCAGACTACATGGAGAGCCCTTATCAATTATCTCAGATAGAGACCTGAGATTCACTTCACGATTTTGGAAGAAGTTACAGGAAGTGTAACACCCCAAACCCGGCCCAGACATTACGGCCAAGTTTGGTGTGTCACATCGATGATAGATTGATCATATATATTCTTTAGTCATTACGATTAGGGTGAGTTTTGCTAAATCCTTATTAAGGTTTAGTTTGTGAACGTCCTATCCACTACCAGTTTAGAGGGTATACTATTACAAGATCTTGTTTGTCTTTTTGTTATTCATTCGATACGTCTGTTTCATTTCGAAAATGTTGATTAATTTTAAATAAAAACCTGTGCAGCCTTAATTTACCCATTTTAAATCAAATTATAAACAAAGAAATAAAAACCAAATTAAAATACTTAAGAGTGGCCTTATTACAATCAAGAACCATGATGAAAATAATTTAAGTAAAATATGGAAATAAATAACTTAAGTAAAAACCACCATGTGTAGTCCACGTGGTCACTCTAAATCCCTCCAGCTCCAAGTCCTTTAGCTTAGGGCTCACCTACGTAGATAAAAAGGAAGGGGTGAGTTTGGAAAACTCAGTGTGTAAAGTAAACCCAACCAGAGCCCAAATCAGTTCAAGCTTACTGGGCCTAAGCCCTATCCAGTTTTAGTATTAACTGGGCCCTAGCCTTTTTCAGATTCAGTTTTAACTGGGCCTTAGCCCTATTTATAACTCAGTACGACCTTTAGGCCCATTACAATAATCAGAACAGATATTATGCATGTATGCAAAGCCCAGCCCAAATCAAGCCCTACACACCACCCGTACCAGCCCTACACACCATGTGGGGAATAACTCAACCCACCCAACCATACACACCACAGTCACAACTAAGCTGCTTAATTAGAAAACGTGGCCAAGCCACTAACAGTAAACGAGGCAAAGACCCTATCAGTAAATGTGGCATTGCCACTTAGCACTTCCTCCATCATAAACCTAATCCCATGCAATAGTATAACATGTCATGGCATACAGTGAACAGATAGAATATAACATGCATTTTAGTCAATTTTAACCCTAGGGATATAATGGTCAATTTTCACCTTAGGGTAAAATAGTAATTTTTCCACCCTTAAAGGGTATTTCAGTAATTATTCCAATTTTTAGGGTTTCATGCTTATTACGGTTATTAACAGTCCAGTTATCAACTAAGTAGCTTATCTAGCCCATTTTAGCAGCTTAAAGTTATTAGGCCCTAAAACCCCTAATGGGCCCTATGGTGTCCATTAACTATTTTGGCCCACAAAGCCCAAATTTTAAGTCTGATTTAACAGTCTTAGCACCTAGATTATTAGAATGCACTTACCGCTCATTTTCACCTATATGGGCCCGTAAGCCCATTAGGCCGAAATTCAACCCATCAAGGCCCAAATTTACCAAGGCACACGAAATTGTGCACACATCAACTTTACCATTTGTGATTATAATTTTTACCGAGTCAACTGACCCACGAGCGCTCACACGCTTGCAAGCCCATGAAATACCAGAATTTTAGCTTTTTAGCTTTTGCCAATTTAGTCTACTAGTGGGTGTTCATTTACACACCTGATTTGCGAGTTTTGCAGAACCCCTCGAACGATGAACCTACAGTCATTTAGATTGCATTTATCAACCACGAATCAACGAAACCAACTAACACACACTTACCATATTCAGCCAACCTTACTTAAGGCCCTAGAATCCTTACCTTTGCCGAAACTAGTGACTAGATCTAGATCTAGTCGCTCCAATGGTCCTAGCCTCCAACGCTCTTTGCTAGACCGCCTCTTTCATGAACTAATACACATAAAACCACATTAAAAAAATAGCATTACTCTTTACCAAAATTGACAGTCTCCCTAAAGTGTTTAGGGATTTTCGACTTTTCTTAACTCTCGAAATAACGAATAGAAAGGGGTTTCGATAACTTACTGTAGATCTTCTTACTAGAGAATCAACCCAAATCACCCTTCTAATTTAGATCTGATATAGATCCAAGAGATCTAGAGGTTCAATTCCCGAACTACTTTGAATGTGGAGATTTTGGCTTTTATAAGAGAAGAAGGCGAAGATGATTCGAACTATAGGTTGAAGAAGTGATGTCGACAGAGGTGAGAGTAAGGTGAGATTTGGTTAACTGGATTAAAGGAGGAATGGGGTTTAGACTAACAGGGAAAATCAACACAGGCTTGTATCTCGGGATTGCAGCTTTTATTAAAATCGGTCAAGAAGAATTTTGCTAGAAGAGATTCAGGTTTAACCTTGAAGCAATCTGCTAAATGGGGTTTAAGGGGATCAATGAAGAAAAAGAAGCAGAGAAGAAGCAAAGAGAGAAAGAATGAGGAGGGTAGGTTCGGCTAGAGGGAAGAAATTGGCAAGGGAAAAGCTTAAAGTGTAAGGTTTCGACTTTTAGATCCTATGAGCAAAGAAGAAGAGGAAGAAAAAGAATTGAAAATGTTCTTTCAATACCTAAACCTATTTGGCACTAAGGAAACAACAAGCAACCAAATGCCAAAAAACAACTCAAGAAGTCAGCACACCCCCTAATTGCTGAAAGTGCAAACTCCTCAAGCCTTAGCCGAATGTGCTACACCAAAGTCCCTTGGCCGGCCACCTCTTGCTTCAATTTTGAAATCTCTAAATTTTCTCCTCCTTATCCTCCTTGATTCAATCTCCTCAGCAACCCAAACTCTCTCCAACAGAGTTTCACTTAAAGTCCATCACATGACTTGCACATGCAGTAAAAATAAAATACTACACTGCTTACCATGAGACTTGAACCTTGGCCTTTTGCACAGTTGCCACACGCCACCCTTGTCCTCTAATTAGTGTTACACTGCCACTCCACCACTGACTCCTTTATGTCTTAAATTACCTATTTTTTTCTTAAAAGCCCACATACTCAAGACCCTTTCTCTTTAAGTCCAAAATTTTATAATTCTATCGGGTTTTAATTTAGGCTTGGGCCTTCTAAAGGCCCACTAACACACTCAAAGCATAAATTATACAACTAGACAACCAAATTTCATGTTCACACCAAAATCGTGAAAATCCCAAAAAATCCCGAAAATTAGGGCGTTATAGGAAGCTTTGGGCGCAAAGTTGAGTTTTAGTACAACTTTCCATCCTCAGACCGATGGTCAGTCAGAGAGAGTTATTCAGATACTTGAGGATATGCTCAGATGTTGTGTCTTATAATTTCAAGGTAGTTGGAAGAAATATTTTCTATTAGTAGAGTTTGCCTGTAATAATAGTTACCAGTTGAGTTTGAAGATGGAACCTTATGAAGCTTTGTATGGACGTAAATGTCGCACACCTTTGTATTGGATAGAGCTTAAAGAAAATTAGATTTACGGGGTTGATTTAGTTAAAGAAACTGAAGAGAAAGTGAAAGTTATCAGAGTTGCTTGAAAGCAGCTTCAGATAGACAGAAGTCTTATGTAGACTTGAAAAGAAAAGAGATTGAGTATCAAGTTGGTGATAAAGTGTTCTTGAAAGTATCCCCGTGGAAGAAAGTCTTTAGATATTCTATACATGCCATATAACCTATATTTAGAGTTCAAAAGTACCAAAGTAACAACTGAATAGTGTGATGACATCTCTATTAACTTTTAATCTAGGCAAGCTTCTGAGTCACTATAAAACATAGAAAAATAAATTAAGTAAGCTATAATGCTTAGTAAGCTCATATAACATAGAATTAAACTTACCATTTATTCACAATTTAAGTAAGGAACATAATATATTCCAATCAATTTGTCAAATGCCTATGCACATGAATTCACTAATAGGTTAGTCATGATATAGATGAATACAACACTCAATCAAGCTTCATATACATATATCTTCCATTTCATACTTCAATATCTCATATAATGTCATTACCATATAGTTCATGTATCATTTGTACTAATTCATTTCAATCTCATGTAACTTATAACAAAACTGTGCCCGTTGAACCACTTAAAATTTTGTCAGATACACAGGTAGTACACACATGGTGCACTAAACTGTAATCCGTCAATTCCAGTACACGTATGCTCTTTCGAGCTATAAATGGTAAGCTCTTCCAAGTTGAAGTAACGGTAAGCTCTAATGAGCTGAGAAATGGTAAGCTCCTACGAGCTGAAATATCGGTAAGCTCATATGAACTGTGGTGAGTCCGCAACACATGAAGAATCTCAACCAAATTGGTAATCTAATTACATGTGACTCGTATCCTACGAATTCCTAAGGTTCAAACGGGGCTTGGTATTCTTCAAACTCATTTATTAGGCATTCAATAATCATGTATTTTAGTTTTCTCAATTTACATACATACATTTCAAATAAGTATATATATAAATCCTCAATTCTAATTAGACGAACTTACCTCGTATTCAATCGACGAATTTGATCGTCTACTCGATAACCTTGTCTTTTCCCCGATCTAATTTCGATCTTTACTTTTCTTGATCTATATATAATCAAATTTGTCTTATTCAATTATCACTCAATTCAATTTAGCCCTAAATACATATTTTGCAAGTTTACACTTTTAACCTTAAACTTTCAACTACTTTACAATTTAGTCCTTATCTCAATAAAAATGCAATTTCATGTAATTAACTACTGACCCATGCTAGCCAAATTTTACTTAAGCATATTACAGCCCATATATTTCATTTATTCACATTTTTTTACCATGAATTTTACACATTTCTCAATTTAATATCTATTTAACATTGTCACTAAAAATCACTTAACAAATGTTGTTTATCTAACAACAACCATTCATAATCTACCATAAAACATCAAAACACATATATGTTCATCAACGGCAACACCTTAACACTTTAACAATTTTGCAAATTAGCCCTTGGCTAGCTAGATTAAGTTACAATGACCTCAAAAACATAGAAATAATTAAAAACTGAGTAAAAAATCACTTACATACAAGGATTTATGTAGCTGAATGCTTCAAGCTCCTTTAATGGCTTCCTTTGTTTTTTATTATCGATGGAAGAATGAAGAAAGGTGATAACCATGTTTATACTATTTTAACCTTTATTATTAACCTTTATAATCACTTAATATATGTACAAGAGTGTCCACTAACTATTATAATGGTCTAATTACCATATAAAGACCTCCACTTTAAAATTCTATAGCTATTAGACCCCTTTATCTTATAGAACACTACTTTTACATTTTAAGCGATATAGTCCTTTTTATCAAATTAAGCATTCAAACAGTAAAATTTCTTAATGAAATTTTTATATGACTCTACTATCATGCTGTAGACATTAAAAATATAATAAAATAAATATTTTGACCTCGGATTTGTGGTTTCAAAACCATTGTTCTGATTTTACTAAAAATGGGATGTTACATCGAAACTTGTCAAAAGCAAACATACTAGCAAGTAACACTTTCTCTATTTTTGTATAGTTCAATTGAGCTCCTATTAGAGTTCAACTTGCATAGTAGATGAGATGAAAAATTGTGCTCATTCACTGGCCCATCACAGCTCCTATTGCGAAGTCACTTGAGTCACACATCAGTTCAAATGGCAAATCCTAGACTGGTGTGACGATTATGGGTACCAAAACTAACCGACTCTTCAAATCATTGAAAGCTCTTAAGCACTCCTGGTCAAAGTTGAACATCATGTCCTTCTCCAATAATTTGTATAAGGGTTTAGCAATTTTGGCGAAGTCCTTGATAAATCCTCAATAGAAATCAATGTGGCCCAAAAAGCTCCTAACACCCTTTATAGATGTTGGAGGTGGGAGTTTCTTAATAGCATTTACCTTTGCTTTATCTACCTCGATTCCATGTCTCGTTATCTAATGCCCTAAAATAATTCCTTCTTATACCATGAAATGGCACTTTTCCCAATTGAGTATAATGTTTGTTTCTTCATATCACCTTAGTAACTTGGCTAGATTGTCTAAGCAATCATCATATCTATCTCCAAATACTGAAAAATCATCCATAGACACTTCCAAATACTTCTTAACCATGTCAGTAAAAATAGACATCATACATCTTTGAAATGTTGCAAATGTACCATATAGGCATGTGAATGTTGTCTTATGTTGATCTTCTACTGCCACTATAATCTAATTATACCCTAAGTATCCATCAAGAAAATAGTAATAGTCTCGCCCCGCGAGTCTATCCAGCATCTGGTCCAAGAATGACAAAGGAAAATGATCTTTCACAGTCGCCTTGTTCAGCTTCCAGTAATCGATGCAAATTCTCCATCCCCTAACCAGTCTAGTTAGTATCAACTCATTATTCTCATTCTCAATGATCGTAATACCTCTTTTCTGTGGCACGCACTGGACCGGACTTACCCATGAGCTTTTTGAGATAGGGTAAATTATACCCGCATCTAACTACTTAATGACTTTTTTCTTTACCATGTCCTTCATGATGGGGTTAAGTCTTCATTGTCCATCAATCATCCCTTCCTCGCCATCTTTTAAGATGATTTTGTGCATACATACAGATGGACTAATGCCATGAATATTGGCTATGGTCCATCCAATAGCCTTCTTGAATTGTTTCAACACTAGGATGGTTTTCTCTTCTTGCTCTTCGGTCAATTCTATTGAAACAATCACAGGCAAAGTAGAAGTGTTACCTAAACAAACATATTTTAAATATGAGGGAAGTACCTTCAGTTCTAGTTTAGGTGGCTCCTCAATTGACGCTTTTGGCTGGGCATAATCTATACTTTCTAACCCCAAAGACTTAAAGTGAGATTGTGGTTTAAATCCCCTTTGATAAGCTTCTAGCAAAGCTAAGTATTCATCCCCCTCTTCATCACTTAGAGGGTTTAATGTCAAAATTTACTTCAACAGGTCCTCAATATAATTGAGTTCCTTTTCCATGATTAGTTCCTCTAAATCGGGCACTATAGAACAATCATCAAATGTGTCAGGAAATCGCATAGACTTAAAAACATTAAATGTTATCTGATTATCCTAAACACGTATAATAAACTCGCCCTTCTACACACCGATAAGGGTCTTTCCAGTTGCTAGGAAAGGTCTTCCTAGGATGATTGGCACCTCTTTATCTGCTTCAAAGTCTAGAATAACAAGGTCAGCAGGAAAAATAAATTATCTATATGTACCAATACATCCTCAATTTTTCCTTTTAGATGTGCTATAGATCAATCTACTAATTGAAGTGTAATTGTAGTAGGTCTAGCTTCACCTATCCTCAACTCTTTGAATATAGACATGGGCATCAAGTTGATGCTCGCACCCAAATCGCATAGTGCCTTACAACAATAACTTGCTACAATGTTGCAGGGTTTGTTAAAACATCCAGGATCTTTCAACTTTGAGGGTAGTTTGTCTTGAAGATAAGCACTGTATTCCTTCGTTAAGGCTACCGTTTCAAATTCTCTAAGTCTCTATTTCTTGGATAGGATATCCTTCATGAATTTGACGTAATTTGATATTTTTTCAAGTGCTTCTACCAACTGAATGTTGATTTGATGTTGCTTGAGTACATCTAGAAACTTCTTGAACTGGACTTCCTATTTCTAGTTTTAAAGTCTTTAAGGGTAGGGTGGTGAAGGCTTCTTTACTTGAACTGGTTGATTCATCTTCTGTGGCAATTTTGCATCTAACCAAGTTGTTAGTTTATCAGAATTAACTGGTCGAGAAGTTACCTTATTGGATTTTGCATATTCTGGTTCTAGTGAAACTAGAATTTCAACTCTCATTTGAACTTCCAATGAGTCTTGAGCATCAACTGGCTCTTCTTCAACTTCGACGATGTTAGGATCTAATCTCTTTCCGCTCCTGTAACACCCCAAAAACTTGAAGTTTCAATTTTTATGTTGTGACATAAAATGCATGTTTGCACTGTTGGGTTAGTGATTTTGGAGTGTTTGGGGGTCTTTATGAAGTTTGGGGTTCAAGCTTTGACATAGGGAAAATTTTATTTTTAGCATTTAGGGAACCCTGACTCCTGATATTAAGCCTTTTAAACAATTGGGACTAAAATGTGACACAAAAAGCCTAGTAGTCTAATGGTAAGGTGGCGTCACAAGTGCGGGCAAGGAGGTGGCACTACAAGGGTGGCAAGAAGGTCTGAGGTTCGATTCTTGGACTGAGCAATGGGCATTTATTGTGCACCTTTAAACGGTAAGCGGTTGAGTTGGAATTGAACTCTGATGGAGAGGGTTTGAAATGGTCTAGGGAGTGATTTGGGGAGTGGATCATGGAGAGATTCCAGGAGAAAATCAAGGGATTTGAAATAGGAGTGTTGTAACTGATTATGGGTGCTTGAGGAAGTGGCAAATTCGGCTTAGGGTAGGAAGTGAGTGTCATATTGGTCATTTGGGGATCTTGTCGAATTCTCACTTTCATTTTCGGCATTTTCTTTGCGTTGTTTCATACTTTTTTATGCAACTAGGTATTATTGCTTTTCTCTTCTAAACCGTGACTCATTTCTTCTCATCCAAAAGTCAAAAATAGCAACTGTTCTGTCGGGTTTGTGGTAATTCTTTTCCTTCATCCTTTATTCGAAAATACCTCTGTTCTCGAGTACTTGTTGCTTGCCAATTCTTCTTTCTTCTTATCTTGATTCTTTCTCTCGAAAGCCGAACACGACTCTCTGGCTTTTCTCAACCATTTTCTTTCTTCCCTCTACTTTTCATCCTTTCTCAGTCATAGTCGATTCCCTATTGGTGTTTGGCCGAATATACCAACTTGACCAAGCTGATTCCATCATCTTCTCTCCCTTTTCTTTGTGTTAACCAAATTTCTACTCATCTCTTTTACTCTCCTTCTCTTGATCATTCATAAGCCGAACCTTTCCTATAGGTAATCTAGTTCGTGGGGTCAAAGGTTAAATCTCGGTAAGTGCTTATCTTTCTTCCCTTTTGGCATTTTTGGTAAAAGCCGAATGACTCATCATATCTCTTTGAAATCGGGTCAATACTTTGGTGGTTGCTCTTCTGACCAATTGTGATCTTCTCATGTTTTCCAATCGTTCTGTTCGATTTTATAGGTATTCTTTAACAATTGGGTTCTCAAGGGTTAGGATCCCTCTTTTGGCAACCAATCAGTTTGGATGGTTAGTATTGTTGGACCAAATGTTTTATGGATTATGGATTGGACTTAAAGCCATATTATCATAAATAGTCTTGTTAATAGGATTTGTGATACTACAGATAATTGGCCAAGAGGGGTAACTGATTGTGGTCAGTGGATTTAGGAGATTCAAGGGCTTTCATCCGGGCAAGGTGAGGAAGGTTGTGTTTTAAGGTTAAGTAATAGGAAATGATTAACTTTAAACGATGTTTGACTAACAAGGGGTTTTATTGGAATATAGGTTCGTCACTAAAGGATTCGTTGTATGTTTCGTAAACAAGGTGTGTACCCACACCATTCTAACTATAGATCGGAAAAAGATGAAATACCGTATGCGAAAAAGTCGAAAGAATGATCACGGTAACCACATGAGTGCATGAACGCTCGTGTGGAAAGGTTGATACAACGATAAAGGCCCCATGAGCAAACTCATGGACCAATTTCATGGATAAATGGGAATAATAAGCCAGTCATGTCGTGCACATGGCCAAGGCAGTTTTAGGTTACGCGGGACACACGAGTGTGTGGGCCCCACTTGGGCCTCGGTATTAGGCCTTGGCCCAAATGTACCATTTGATTGCTAAATACGACATAAGTCATGCAGAATGATTGTGGACTCGTTGATGGGCCGATATGTGTAATTAGACCCACAATGACAAATGTTCGTTATGCCCCTGAAGGGCAAAATGACTAAAATGCCCCTACATGTTATATGATTGTTATTGTATGCCATTTATGATATGTTTGCATTCATGTGATATTATGCTACATGGGGGATGGGAATATTGATTGGAGGAAGTATATAGATGTTAGGGTCGCATGGTCGCTTGATAACTGTGGATCCACCAACGGCTTTAAGCCTACTATGTGATTGACAGCGCTGCTATAACATTGGTTAGTGCCGCAACCGGTGCTACATTGGAGTGTAAGGATAGGTGGGTCGATTTAATCCCTACAGGAGTGCAGGGTTGGACGGGATACGGAGTGCAGGGTTGGTTGGTGTATTTGTGCATACATATTCTGATTATGATTGTGATATGGGCTTAAGCCCAATTGAAGCTATTATGGGCTAAGGCCCACATGCCACCGTTATGATAAGGGCTTAGGTCCAAATTGATGTGATGCATGCTATATGATCAATGAGGGATGTACACACTGAGTTTTCGTAAACTCACCCTTTTTTTTTAATTTTCAGGTAATCCATAGTAGGCGGTTCGACGTATGGGAGGACTTGGAGGTGATCACAATACGGACAACTTGAAAGTTTAGTACTTTATTTTACATTACTTTAAATGCTTTCTTTTGGGTTTGTTGTATGTAACACCCCAAACTTGGCCTAGAAGTTAGGCCCGAATCTGGTGCGTCACATTGAAGTGTTTTTCGAAAACCTTGTTTCCATTGAAAACCCTTATTAAAACTTGTTGCCATTTAAAACTTGTGTAAAATCTCGAATTTCGTATGCATATTTTTAAAACATGGTTTATTAAAAGACATTCTCTTGTAAAATGTTATTACCTTTAAAACCTTAATTGTTACGAAAGCCTAATTTAAAACAATTGTGGAAACGTGATAATTTAAAAAATAGTTGTTGTTTTTGAAAACCCGTGTTCAACTTCTAGCAATTATAAAACAATACATAAAATCCCAAATGTAAAAACCAGAAAGTTTAAAAGGCCTTATTACAAACCAAACTGGAATAAAGTATTTAAAAGTAAATCAAGACAAAGCATAAGCAATGTGTGGCCTTCTCCGAGTCCCTCGCAGCACCAACTCTCCTAAAGCTAGGGATTACCTGCACAGTTATTAAACGGGGTGAGCTTTATGAAAACTCAGTGTGTAATCCCCTACTATATAAAATGAATAGTCAGCATACAAAAGAATTAAAATTCTGGGCCCCAGCCCTACTACAGTTTTAGTATCAATTGGGCATTAGCCCATTATAATAGACAGTACCAGATGGGCCTTAACGCATTACAGAATCAGAAACATTTTCAGAATCAGATTCAGAATCAGAATCAGTACCAGTTAACAGAATTAGAATTAGAATAAGAATTAGTTAACAGAATCAGAATCAGAATGTGAATGCAATCCCAACCCAGTCCAGCCATCACACCACCCATACCAACCCAACACACCATGTAGGGAATAACTCGACCCACCCAGCCCTACACACCAATGACAAAACAATGCTGCTAATAACAGAAAATGTGGCAAAGCCACCAGAATCAGATTACGTGGCAAAGCCACTTTAACAGAATATGTGGCAAAGCCACTAGTACAAAACTTCCTCCAACACAAGCCCAACCCCATGCAGAACATCTTGTATGTCATGCTCATCATGACACATGTATGCATAATGGCCATGCACAGTAACAGTCATTCAAATATATATTAAAACATATCAATCACGCAACCACAGTCACGTTAGTCAGATCACTGTCATACAATCATAGTCACGTCAGTCAGATACATAGTCTAAGTTAGTCACTTGCCCACAAGGGCAAAACAGTCATTTTACACCCTAGGGCCAAAATGGTCATTTTACCCTACAAGGGTACTTCGGTATTCTACCCTACAAGGGTATTTCGAGAATTCTACCTTACAAGGGTATTTCAGTACTCTTACCTTACAAGGGTATTTTAGTGATTTCACAAACCAACGGTAAAACGGTAACTTTACAAATCAGGGGTAAAACGATAACTTTACAAATTAGGGGTAAAACGGTAACTTTACAAATTAGGGGTAAAATGATAATTTTACAACTCAGGGGTAAAACGGTAACTTTACAAATCAGGGGTATTTCTGTAATTTTACAAATCGAGGGTAATTCGATAATTTTGCAAAGCGTGGGTATTACAGTAATTCTACCCTATAAGGGTATTTTCGTAATTTTATCAATCCCTTAAAAAGTCTACAGTGGCCTCGGGCGACTCAAGCATTCTAAACAGAGATAACGTTGCAAATGCGTCTAAGGCCCGTTCTCGGCCCAAGTGGGCCTACACGCTCGTGTGGCCCTTTAGCCCAAAACTAGCCACAAATATAAGATTCACCTAGTCTAGTCCAATATTTACTACACAATCATACAATTTTCCTAATTGGACCCACGGGCCCACATGGCCCATTTCAGCATTCCGGCATTTGTCATTCTACAGCTAGAGTAGGGTGAAGTACACACCTCATAGATATCTAAAGTTAATACATGTTCTGAACACTGCTATGCCCAGAAGCCAACACGCACCCTTGACTCCCCAAGGGGTGTGTCGATCAACTACGGCCACCACCACCATGACCCAACGGCATACAAATCAACAAATGATCCAACGCCTAACCCGAACGAACACACCACAACGTGAAAGGGATAAGCCAAGAAAGGTATGCTTACTCTCCTCATGGTTTGCTCTATTTAAAGCCAGCTTCTTGCTTATTCTCATGTTAGCTTCCCGATGTGGGATTCTCCATCAATCATCCAAAACCAACTTATTAGCAAAATTACTAACCCTTGTGTGCAAAGGGATTCGAACCAAAGTCCTCTCGATAGCCTTGTCAGCCACCACCACTCGAACACAAGCTCCTTTGTGTCATAAGTCCAGCACATTTAACTTTAAAGCCCACATTCTCGCTTCTAGATTTATTTAAAAGAAAAATCAAAATAAATTGTAAGAGCAAAGACTTGATCCTTAGACCCTTTGTTTCCCTTATGGCGTCACTTCCTTGCCACTAGACCACATCTCCTTTTGTGCCATGCTTTCACAAAAAATATTCTTAAAGTCTACCCACTAACGTCAAGGCCTCCATAAGAGAAAAACATAAATTTTTGCTAAGATCCAAGTTTGAACCTAGGACTTCTCCAACACTTCCAAACACTCCCAAACCTCTTAGCCAACATACCAACATGTCATTCAGCGTACATGGCCCAGGGCCCATTACGCAACCCAAGTGAGGCCCACATGCTTGCATGGCCCGCTAAGCAAGATTTGCCCATAGCCACATGTACGACACAGCCGGCCCACTAATTCCCACAAGTCCAAAGACAACCACCCATGTGGGGTCCATAAGCCCATTGGGCCCACATGACTGAATGAATATAAAGAAAATAGTGATTTACAAATCAAAATAAGTATGTAAACGTTTTCAAAGAAAAAGCTTCCATGTTTATCGAAACTTGGGAAAAAAATAATGAATATAAAAACTAAGGCTTTTTTTTTTAAATTAACAACTTAAGATTTTATTTCAACTTACAAATATACAAGTTTACACCAGTTTTTGTTTTAAACTAAAGTAGTCCTCGTACGAGGCTGGGTTTGGAAGTGGAAACACATTTTGCAAATACTGTTTTAAATTGCAACGATCAAACGTTTTCAAGGTTTCCAACAAACATCGAATTATATGAATCACCCTTCCATGTGACGCCGCCAGATTCGGCCATAACGTCTGGGCTGGGTTTGGGGTGTTACAGCTCCTCAATGTCAATGCTTTACAATGCTCCTTCCCTAAATTTCATGGATTCTCCGTATCACTAGGCAAAGCACCTTGTGGATAGTTTCAGAGTTTAATGGCAAGTTGGCCCATTTTGTTTGCCAGGTTTTTCAATGTAGCTGCTTGGGTTTGGATTGAGGCATCATTTTTGGCTATGTATGCCTTCAACAAATTTTCTAAGGCATTGGAAGTTTCAACTTCAGGTTTCTTTTGAACTTGTTGGGTAAAAACAGCTAGCTGGGTCGGTCTAGGTTGGGCATAAGTGTTACTGGGTCAAGCCCCTTGGTTACTCCAAGAGAAATTAGGTTGGTTTCACCAAGATGGGTTATAAAAATTGGATTGTAGTCCTTGCCTTCCTAGATTCTGGTTCTAATTACCCATGTAATACACACATTCTGGGTTTGATGGGCATTATTCGAATAAATGTCCTTCCCCACAATAAACATAGGCTATATTTTCAAATTGATTGGGTGGCTGAGCTACAAAACTATTAAACCCATTAGTGGTAAAATTTTTAAGTATTGAGAAATTGAAGATACCTGAGATGCAAGTGAAGTGAGAGCATCTATTTCATGTACTCCAACGACTCATCTTACTGATGCTGCTCGATTGGTTGGCCATTGATAATTATTGCTGGCTATTCTCTCAATGATTTCATAAGTCTCGTCATAAGACTTAGAAAAGAGAGCACCATTAGCAGAAGCGTCCACTACCATCCTTGTGTGAGCATTGAGACCATTATAGAACGTCTCAAGTTGGATGCAATGAGGGATTCCATGATGAGGGCACTTCTATAATAATTTTTTGTACCTTTCCCATGCCTCATACAAGAACTCATCATCCATTTGTTGGAAAGTAGTGATCTCGTTCTGTAACACCCTTAACCCGTATCCATCACTGGATTAGAGCTACGAGGCATTACCGAACATAAGCACAGTTTCAAACCATATGACTTTAACATTAATGGCATTCACATATTTAAAATATATCCAAGCATATATCATTACATAAAATAAACTGAGCATATGACAAAATATCTATTTCATTAGCTAAATATCAAACATATTACCTCATAATTTCTGTACATGCACATATTAAAACCAAACAAACCATATTACATTACTTAATACCAAATTCACATAAGAGACATTAGTAATATTACAACATGGCCAAACATACTTTTGTTGCTATTATATTATGCGCATATTCCTTAAAAACAAAAGCCATACCTAAGTATGATTACCGAATCAATATTATCATATTCTATTAACTAATTTGTGATTATACCAATTCACATGTTATGCATATTAAACTAGGTTAAGGCATCCATGTGACCACTTACAATTGTAATTATTACTATTTTGTACACATTTCACCATAACCACATTAAATATTGACACAAAGATCAATTCATAGCCTACTAAAATCTTGCTTTATAACCATTCCAAAGTACGTATGCACAACCGATCCTCTCACCTTACATATCATAGGCATATACATTTATTTTACCAATCATTAGTCAATTATAATGCACATCACCCAAACCAAATAGCAACATTCCATAAAGACAAAACATACCATATATCATGTTTACCAAATTTAGCTTACTATAAAGTCGATTATACGTCAAAGCATATGTCCATAATAACCATACCAAAAAGTCAAATTCCCATGGCATAACAAAGTCATCACATAACAAATACAACTACATTCGACATTAACATTTAACTAAATACTTAAAAACTTATGCAACACCCCTAACCCATATCCATCGCCGGAATAGGTTACGAGGTATTACCAGACGAGACATAACTTTCAGGCTATCACAAACATACTCATCAGACGAGACATAACTTTCAGGCTATCACAAACATACTCATACATATTACTCAAATACTAAACAATTGTAAACTAAAATAATCAATCTAAGCTCTTTATAAATAAACTATAAATCATTTAATCAATATATATCCATTATAAAATCATAAGCCAATAATATCAAACGTATTATTTTAACACCAAGCATATGTGCATATTAATGTCGTTACAATCATCCAAAGCAGTTTAAAACAATTACAATTATAAAAGATCACATGTCTTAATAACTTATCAAAATAATATATACATTCGACATCATTATAAAAACATATAAAATAATAATCACAACTTACCAACATCTTGCTTAAATAAATAGTAGATTCAAAATAAAAATGTGGCATGTCACTAATAATTTAAAACCATATATCTTCATAAATTTTTGGCGTTTATCCACTTAAAAGCATGTATACAACTTATTCAAACCCAAAACATAACATATGACACTATTCATTTGGTCATTTCAATGCTTTAGCCAATTACTTGAATGTCTAATAGTGAGCTTAACCAAAGTCATATGTTAACAAAACTCATTCCACAAACAAGACTATAAGTATTTTAAGAATCAAATCCAAAAGCCCAAACATAATATACCATTATCACTTACACGCCAAAACAAAATTTTCAAACCAAGCAAAACTTAAAAGTCATACTCGAATGTCCTTGATATTTCATTACTGACCCGAATACACAAACCTCATATAATAGATATGCAATTCCATTATAAAACATACTTATACATGTATACACCAACCGAAAATAAATAACTAATATAACAAATATTCATGTACCGAATTAATCTCAAATCATCCAAAAATATACAACTATTTTAACCATTAAGAAATCAAATCATTATCAACATGAATCATGCAAATTTCTCACTTATTCAAACATACAAATTATGCACACTTAACTAATACTATCCAAAATATTATAATCAATATACAATCGACTAAAAGTTCGCCATTTAATCCATTACAAGCTGAATCATACAACCAATCATAATAGTGTACCAATCTACTTCAATGCACAAAACACATATCCCAATTATCATTCAACCATGACACATAACATAATAACTAACATGAACACAAACCATAATCAAGCAAAACCGAATTCAAGCATAGAAGTTAAGCCATTTTAGCATGGCACATTATATACACATCCAAAATCAGACAAAAATACACATTAGCCTATACATGCCATAGGTTAGAATTAAAACTTTTAAAAATACCAAAAATAGACAGTAGTGTGATTGACTTTACTGACGATCCCCGAGCACGTAATGATCTCCAAAATCTATAAAACAAAGACAAACACATATATACAGAAAGTAAGCCACCATAGCTTAGTAAGTCTTAAGTAATTACATAACAACATATACATAATACTACTATATTACAAAGGCCGATTTAATATAATCACAATAAAAAACATATAATCATATCTATAATTCATAATCCATTCTTAACTTTCACATTCCGTAGTCTTAAAGCCGAATACCCATATATTCAATAATAGATTCATCATTTATATCCAAAATCACATTCTTATCTCAAAACCAACATATATATACATTTATACAAGTATACACAAATATCACATTTTAGTTTCATATGTATATATCACTTAGCCGGATAAAATCTTGCATTTTATACACATGTAATTCACATTATAACATGTATAATACATAACTTCATTTTAACTACCAAAACTTACCTTGTTTTCAAGTAAGCAAATACTATTACGTACTCGTTCACTTTAACTCATTAATCACATTCGATACCACATCAGCATAAAGCCTACTAGGTGTAAAGCCCATTATAATACACCGGCATAAAGCTTGCTAGGCTCAAAGCTTGATATATTACACTAGCACGAAGCCTGCTAGGCATAAAGCCTGATATAATTCACCAGCCCGAAGCTTGCTAGGCTCAAAGCCTGATATATTACATCGGCACGAAGCTGCTAGGCATAAAGCCTAATATAATTCACCGGCCTGAAGCCTGCTAGGCATAGAGCCTGAATATCACTGATACAAAGATGGTCTTACAAAAATTTCATATATCGAAAATCATAATTATTCCTTAAGGTTCACACGGAGCTTTTCGGATATCATATTTCAGTTGAATCAAACTTGTACCCAAATCTCATAAGCATTTATACATTCGGCTATAACTAATAAAAATTCATACAATTAAATTCAGCATATAAAGTTCATATACATTCAAATTTAACGACGTTTATTTGCTTATAGACTTACCTCAGATATCGATGGACGATATAGATCGACTATTCAATTATTCTTTTATTTTCCCCCGATCCAAGTCTGATTTCTTTTGTTCTTGATCTATACAAATTCAAACTAAGCTCATTCAACTACAATTACATTCAATTTAATCCAACAACACATAAATGGGCAAGTTACCATTTTACCCCTGACATTTCACACTTTTACAATTTAGTCCAACTTGCATAAAACACAAAATACACAAAATCTCAATACAACATGCTTAGGCCAAATGTTCATCATATTCATATAAATCCATACATTTCACTTATTTTGTAATTTAGTCCCTCAATTTATTATTTTTTTACAATTAAACCCTAATTACTCAAATTCATTAAAATCTCTTATACAAAACTTGTTAATCTATCACAGATCTTTATTATCTAACATCAAACAACAAAAATCACAAGCTTTCAACAATGGAAAAATGCAAAATAATCATTAAATTTAAAAATTGAAACATGGGATTTGAACATTTCATAGCAACGATCACAAAAAACGTAAAAATTATCAAAAACTAAGCTAAACACTTACCTCAATCAAGCTTTTAAATGGCCAAAATGTAACACCCCAAACCCGGCCTAGAAGTTAGACCTGAGTCTGGAGTGTCACATTGAAGGGAGTATCGTAAAAATTGGTGTAGTTGACGAACTTTGAAAACATTTGAATGTTCGAGGTTTACAACAGTATTTACAAAGCGATTTCCATTTCCAAAACCAGTCTTGCTAAATGAGTACTTTAGTTTAAAACGAGGTTCATTTGAAAATTTGTGTATTTATAGGGTTGAAATCAAAACCTTAAATTGTTATTATAAGTGAAAACCAAGTAAGTTGTGGAAGCTTGTAAAAGTTTGTAGTTTGCAGAAACATGTTGATTTGAAAGTAGTTAATGTTTTTGGAAAACTGAGTTCTACTTAAAATAGATATTGTCGAAACCATTTTTTTAAAGGAGATTTTGAAAAATGGAGTCGACTCATTTTTAAGAAAACGAAAAATGGGAGTCGCCACCAACCTTTTTAGGTGTGATTGGATCACCTTATAAAACATTTTGGTCTACGAAGAATCGAGAAACAGGTTCGGGAGTCGGTTACGTACGGGGAAGGATTAGCACCCTCGCAACGCCCAAAATTGGTACCAAATAGAGTAGTTTTCTGTCTTAGGTCAAAAATTTGGAAAGATTTAAAAGTGGGATCCCTTTTTTAAAACCGGAATAATTTGAGTTGAAAAATCGAGATTCCTTTGCTCCGAAAGAATTCAAACATCACACCCAGCACGATTGGACACGATGTTCTTAAACTTTCGTAACTAAAATCATCTTGTGATTCGCAAAATTTATTTAGAAGGATATCTTAGGTATTTAGACAAACGGGAAATCGCAACCCAGCACGTTAGGGTACTATTTCCCAAATCCCTAAACACAAAAATATTGCCTCGTTTAAAAAATATTTTTGGATTAAATGAAATATATATATATATATATTAAAACAATGATGCGATCAAAATATAATATTAGCAGATTACAAGATATCAATACTAAACTACGTAATTCATATGATATTATAAAATACTAACAATGCATATGATATTTAACATGATAATAATAGTTTTAAACATGAAATAAAACAATGAATATATATATAAACATGTAATAATAAGTAAGGTGAAGGAAACATAATATATGAAAAACAAATCATACTATATATATACAACATATAATACTAGTATTTAAAAATATGTACATAACATATAAAAAGGATATAATTTAAAAAGATATATGTACATAATATAGAGTTAAAAAAATATACATATTATATAAAAACCATATATACATAATATATATATTAGAAACAATAATGACATATAAAAAAATTATTAATACAATAAAAAAATACGTACATATATAAATAATAATGGTATTTAAAAATAGTATTAGAAATATACATAGTATATACATATTAGAAATAACGTATAATATAAACAAATATTGATAATACTACATAAATATATATATGTATATATATACGTATTAAAATAAATATATAATAATAAAAAGTATGTACATAATATATATACATATTAAAAATAATATAAAATAATCGTTGGTAACATTATGTATAAATATGTACATATAAATATAACAATAGTATTTAAAAATAATATTATATAAAAAATATACACTTACACATAATAAAAATATATACAAGTACTAATAATAATAATGGTAAAAATAATAATAAATATTATAATAAAAATAAGTAATAAATAATAATAGTGACAAATATAATAGTAAAATCATAATGTTTAAAATAATACTAAATATAATATAATAATAATAATAATAATAATAATAATAATAATAATAAACGTATTAATAAGTAACCTATTAAAATAATGAAAAAGGATTGGATTGAAAACAAAACAGAGATTTGGGGCCGGATTTAAAAATAAAGAAAGGAAAAGGGATTGATTTGAGTGCGCATAAGCAATGGAGGGACCAAAAACGCAATTTACCTGAGCCCTTTAAACGATGCCGTTGCTGGGGGATTAAAATGTAAAGCGGAATAAACTTTAGGGCTAAATTAAAATAAATAAAGACTTAATTGCAAAATAATAAAAATGCAGAAGGGCTAAATGCGGAATTAGCCCTTCCATTTAAAAACACGCGGACCCTAGGCCGAACGGGTCAGGTCGGATCGGGTAAGGGCTAAACGACGTCGTTTTGAGGTTAAAATGCAGCCCCCAAAACGATGCCATTTCGGGGGGCTATAATAGGCCTAAACTTTGAAAAAATTTCATTTTAACCGGGCAAAGAAAAAAACGAGAGAGAAGGGAGAGGGAAGCAATTTCCGGCCATGGGCCGGTCATCGGATCGGTCGCCGGTCCGCCGCCGGCGGCCGCCGGCCACCGCACACGGTGGCCAGAAAAGGTAAAATTTTTCTTTTTTTATTTTTTATTATCTTTTTATTTATTAAATAAATTATGCATGTATTTAAAACAGATTCGTAAAATAAAAAAATAAATTGAAAATCACCTTAGACCTTCGGTTTTGATTCTTGATATTTGGATTTTGATGATTCGGGGGTATTCCCTTTGTTGTGATATTACTGGAATTGTTGTTTCTGTGTTTGTTTTTGAAATTTAATGTTTGTATTCTTAGAACAATGAAAAACTGCCAAATATTGCTTCTATTTTCTTGAAAAAATCGGATCCTCCCGTTTACAAAAATTCCTTCGGCTTTTATAGCCTATTTTCTTTACAAATTGCTTTGCTTTTTATCATTTCCCGTTTAATGCTTGTAGGTGCAAGTGGTGGCAAGGGTGGTGGCCAAAGGAGGTGGATGTGATGGTTGTCAGAGGCCAAATGGGTAGACTTTAGGGTTTTCTGATTTTTGGTCTTGGGCTAGGGTCGGTTGGGTCTAATTGTTTGGGTTTAGTTTTAGGTATTGGGCTTGGGGCTTGGTTGTATTGGGTTTAAGGGTAAGGTAATTGGGCTGTCGGTTTAGGCTTTGTAACCAAGCCAAAATTGGCCTACAACAACTGCCCTTCTTTGCTCATTGTCATGTAATAGGAATGGAGCAAAGACTTCAAAAGGGCCAATTTTGCCTGGGCCTGCTGTGTCTTGGCTTTTATCGGCGCTTCTCTTCTTCCGGTAGCCTTATTCCCATCCAATGTATCTTTTGGCTTTGATCCACTCCACCGTCACTTCAGAGAGATAGGACTTGTAGCTTCAATCTGTTCCATCGCAACTTCAGAGACATAATAATTCAGAGAGAAGAGATTTGTAACTTCGATCTTCTCTACCGAGGCTTCAAAGAAATATTAATCCTTATTGCAAACTCAGAGGGAAGTGATTTGTAACTTCAATCTTCTCTGCTGAATCAATACAAGGATTGTCAAATCTGCTATTCTATGATCTACTCCCTGCCAATACAGATAGATAAGATCTACTTTCTTCGATATGTTCTCTGTCTAATATAGAGACGTCAAATCTGCTATCTTTGATCTGGTTCCTGCCAATATAGAGATTGCCAAATCTACTTTCTTCGATCTGGTTCCTGCCAATACAGAGATTGCCAAATCTACTTTTCCGATCTGCTCTCTGCCAATACAAAGAGATAAGATCTGTAATTTTTAGCCTGTTACCCTACTGCATAGGGGATTAAGGCGTGTGGCCAAAATCTACTCCATGGAGATAAGATTTGCCAAAATTTGATCTGTTACCTTATTGCCTATGGGGTTAAGATCTGCTGGAATTTGATCTGCTCCGCTCCTGCTCAGTGAAGATAAGATCTGCTGTATTTTGCCTATTACCCTACTACTTAAGGAGTTAAGGCTCATCGTTTTTGATCTGCTCCGCTACTGCTTAAGGAGATAAGATCTGTAATTTTAGCCCGTTACCCTACTGCTTAGGGGATTGAGTCTTCGATCCGCTCTGCTATTGCTTAGGGAGATAAGATCTATAATCTTCAGCCTATTACCCTACTGCTTAGTGGATTAAGGCGAGTGGTCGAAATCTGCTCCATTGCTGATATATGGAGATAAGATTTGCCAAAATTTGATCTGTTATCCTACTGCCTAGAGGGTTAAGATCTGCTGGAATTTATGGTTTCAATCAATCTTGCTACATTATCCACTGGGGAATCCATCTTAGAATTAATTTCCTAAGATTTATGCTTATGCCAAATAATTAGGATGCCATGGTCGAAATGAGTCAAATGCTCCCTAATTGAACATATTATGATGCAAAAATGTTATGAGAATGGTCCCTATTTCGGCTGTTATTACTCATTCATCAAAGTTTCACTTGAAGTATCATTCATACTCTGCTCGTATGCTTTGAATCAATTTGGTTCTATTACGACTTGCTGGAAAATGATCTTCTCTTAGGATCGAATCGTTTGAATTGCCCAATCATCATTTGGACTGAAGGGGAAATTTTCCTTGAGTATCTCCAACCCTTACACATGGGGATTCTTTAAACAATTGTTCTGTTTTAGTTTCTTGTATTATCAAGAGATTTCCAGAGTAAATATGCAAAACTTCGTTTGTAAAGAGATTTTAGTTCATCAATCATTATTTCAATGTAGCACACTTTATGAATAATGGAGGACAAAAAATCTTGAGGATAGTTAGACTTGAATAAATCATCAAAAATACAAAGGAAATTAATCTGGCAACATATCTTTGAGAAGAATCCAAAGATAGTAGACATGAAAAAAATTAGATGCCTTAGATATCACAGCTTGAGCTTCTATATACAAACTTTGTGAAAACTTCTTTGGGTTTAACATGTGTTTAAAAGATCCAAAGTACTTTGTTGATGCCTCGGTATGTAACATACACCTCTTCTTGTCGAATTAGGTATAGCGAGATGCGTGCCTTTCGAAATTTGAGCCGCCCTTTTGGGTTTTCAACTCAAAACCCCTTTAGTCTCCAGGCGCCCTTTACGGGTTTTCACCTCGGCTTCTCCATTTTTTTTTGAAATAGAAGTCTCAAAGCTCCCTTTGCGGGTTTTCACCTTGGCTTCCCTTCTCTTTTTAGACAAAGTACTTCTTGACTGAGTCCGAATTCACTGGATTGGGTAAACTCTTCCTGTCTATTTCTGTCAAAATCAGCGCACCAACCAGAAAAAAACCTTCTTCACAACATACGGCCCTTCCCAGTTTGGCATCCACTTTCCTCTAAAATCCTTCTGTATGGGAAGGATCTTTTTCAGTACAAGGTCCCCCTCGTAAAATTCTCTTGGACGAACTTTTTTATCATAAGCTCGCATCATTCGCTTCTGATACATCTGACCATGAAGAATTGCCCTTAGCCTCTTTTCTTCAATCAAGTTCAGTTGGTCATATCGCGATTGAATCCATTCTACTTCATCCAACTTTATCTCTGACAAAATTCGAAGGGAAGGTATTTCCACTTTAATGGGTAACACTGCCTCCATCCCATAAACCAACGAGAATAGAGTTGCCCCAGTAGAGGTTCTAACAGACGTTCGATAGGCAAATAGTGCAAACAGTAGTTTCTCGTGCCAATCTTTGTAGGTCTTAATCATTTTCCCAACTATCTTCTTAATGTTTTTGTTGGCCGCTTCCCCTACCCGATTCATTTTTGGGCGATAGGGAGATGAATTATGATGTTTAATCTTGAACTGACTACAGACTTCTGCTATCGTGCTATTATTCAAGTTCAGTGCATTGTCCGATATCATTCACTCAAGCATTCCATACCGACAGATGATTTCTTTCTTCAAAAACCGACTCACTGCCGACTTGGTAACATTAGCATAAGAAGCAGCCTCTACCCATTTCATGAAGTAATCAATGACCACAAAGATGAAATGATGCCCGTTCGAAGCTTTTGGTGAAATTGGACCAATGACATCCATTCCCCACATGGAAAAGTGTAACACCCTATACCCCTGTCCGTCGCCGGAATAGGGTATTAAGGTATTACATATCTAAATACAACCTACCGAGGTTTATAGTTACACGCTAGACTTAGGTTCATTGAGTTCTATAACCGAATGTATAACACTTGTAAAAAGGTTCGGTCAGTACATCATATCTCATTAAAATCGTTTACAGGCATGCTAGCAAATTTCCACCATGTGGCTACTAACAATTTGGCCAAATCAATATTTTCAAATAACAGAACACTATATTCGAAACTCATTGCATATGGGGTACTAGCTAAAAATCATGCCACAAACATCGAACCATATGAGTATCATCAAAACATATATTCAAACTAGAAGACTAGGCAAGCCATTTTCGCATGGCTAGAATAATTACAACTCAAAATGTAATTTGGTTCAACAAAAAAGGAGATTAGCCTATACATGCCATTGATCCAAAATAACTATCAAATGTACCAAAATAACGACGATAGTGTAGGTGATTAAGGCTTCAATCCCCGAGTCCGTAGCTTCCAAAATGAGATCTATAAAACAAGGGAAACGAAGTAAACGGAGTAAGCATTACAATGCTTAGTAAGTTTTAAGCAATGACAACGGATAAAACTCAAATTATAACATAGTTGTTTGTATTTTTGTTTCCCTCTTCTTTTGGGTACGTCACCCCTTAACCGAACATACACATTCTCATCATATACAAAAGTAAATAACTTTCACTTATAGTGAGCTCATGTAAACATAGACATATCGCATAATTTCACATAACATTTCACATTGACCAATTGTATTTTGACCATATTAATAGTCTCATTTCATGCACACATATGTAATCGCATAATGACCTTAGGATTTGGTCCAAAAACCAGCTTGCATATAAGCTTAGGGTACATACCTGTATAACTTAACACTTTAAGCACATTCATTAGCAATCGTTACTATGAAGTCTTTTAGTCTTAGACTTTACTTGCATCGTCATCGAGACCTTTAGCTCGGATAAAATCTCCATACATAGCCGTTGGGCCTTTATCCCGGATATAATCTCCGTATATAGCCTTCAGGTCTTAACCCGGACATCATCTCCGCATATAGCCTTCGGGTCTTAACTCGGACATAGTCTCCACATATAGTCATCGGGTCTTTAATCCCGGATTCACATCACAGAGTCTCATGCATATGTATTCACATGTTGCCACATTTCACATAGCAAGATCACACTTGTAATTCAATCAATTCATTCGCATACAAACATATAACATGCTCCTTGACTTTATATCGTAAGTATCATTCAAAACTTATACATGTATACTCTTTTTCTAGACTTTCGGCCCAATGAGCAAACATACATAAGCAATACATTTCAAATCCCAATTTCAGTTTCTTTCTCTATGAGCCATTCGGCTATATAGCAAACATGTATAAGGTTTCTTTCTCAATGGGACATCGTTCAACTATCATGCATCTATTTCATGGAATTTTAAATTAAATACCAAATTCAATTACTCAAAACTTACCTTGAACCTTTCCGAGCGACTGTGAGTTGGCTATTCGACCACTTTAGCCTTCCCTTTATCCGAACTTGTCCCTCTATGCTCTTGAGCTAAATAAAATATTTAATTTTATTAATCCTCGTTCAAACATCTCAATTGATCAATTTCACTTATAGTCAAATAAGAAACGCATATACTTCTCATAGCAAACACATACATTCGGCCAATCACATAAATATCACAAGTCACTTCAAGCTGACCTCCTGAGCAACATTCACTAAATTATTTATAACTGGAGCTACGAAACTCCAAATCACATTCCGCAAATTTTCCCTGAAAATAGACTCATATATATTCTACTCATAAAATTTTCAGAATTTTTGGTATGGCCAATCAATACCAGCATTTTCTTAAAGTTTCCCCTATTTCACTGTTTCACTATACTGACCACTCTTCACTACGAATCAAAATTCTCATTTTACAGAATTCAAAATATGTTCTCACCTATTTTATTCGAAACTAGACTCATTAAGGAGTCTAAGCATATAAATTTTATCTTATAACAATTTTTATACAATTTATAGTGATTTTCCAAAAACAGAACAGGGGATTTCGGAGTCATTCTAACACTGTCTCACACAACTTTAAAAATCTCTTTATCGGCAATTCCTTTGCTTACAAGGTTTCTTTTATAAGAAACTAGACTCATTAAGCTTTAATTACATAATTTATTCAGCCTATAATTCAACTCCCACAATTTATGGTGATTTTTCCAAAACATGTTACTGCTGCTGTACCAAGCAGATTTATGCAAAATTCACTCTTTAAAGTTCTTATTCACATAATTAAAACATAACATTACAAGGCATCATTTAGAGAAGTCATTGATCTTAACATATATATACATAATTCATATTCATTTTAATCAAAGAATTTATGCACATGGCCGAATAGGTCATTCCTTTAACCAAGAAGCTCCCACAAGCACAAATTGATCAATTAGTCTAACTACCATTTCTAAATGCATACATATTAAGGCCATTCGGCCATATGTCCAAGCATGGACTTTTATTCAAATCCATCTCCCACTTTAACTAACATTTTATAGCATTCCATCTCATACATAACACATTCATATAACTTATCCTACTATACAACTAATATCAAATCTTATTAGCACTACAATTCAGGAGTACTAAGTCCTTAAGACCACATGAAACAATCGTACATGCATATAAGGTATTTTAGACAACCTAAGCACACTCATGCATAAGCAACACCTCATTCAAAAATAAAATCACATTAATTAAGAAGGCCGAATCTCAATTTGTTACGGAGTTCACCTTTAGCACCACTCTCTAAGCTTCATATTAAATCTCAACTATCCAAATCAATCAAAATAGCACGTACTAAGTTCATGTATAATTTCCCATAACCGAATACTTAAGTACAACTATCAAAGACATCAAAATAGTCATGCTCACATTTCTATATCCCAAAATACCCCAAGGTTTTCAAGTCATCCATCAAGAGTATTTTCGGCATCCCTCTTAACCAAAGAAACAAATCCCGAACACACCTCATTACACACAACATCAAAATAGCATCAAAGGTACATTCGGCCATTTGAGTTTACAAAATCAAATTACTCTAAAGTCTTATATTCATGAACCACAAGCCGAATACATATCCATTATAAGAGTGTTTAAGCCAAATGTACTTATAACACCTTTCTAAAACAAATTTTATCAATTAAAACCATTGTTCAAATTATTTATCACTATAATGCTATAGTCAAATCCCTCAATTAGCTAACATAGCCCTTGTATTCAATCTAATCACATATATACAATTTAAATTACAAAATTTTCAAAACCAAGCACAATTTCTTCATTTAACCAAAATAGCCGTATGAAATTACTCTCATACTTCTCTAATAGAATTTCCATGTATCACAAGGGCTTATACATATCAATTTAACTAGCTTCCTACTCATCTTTCTATCATTTTCATTTTAAAACATAAAACACCCAAAATTTATCACATTTCCAACATAAAACACCCGAATGCAAGCTTCACCAAAACTCAAAATTGTACATGGGTCATGACAAGAGCTTTAAAACCAACTCAATTTCACAATTTCAAAAGAAATTAATATGAAACACTTACCTTAATCAAAGCCTAAAATGACCGATTACTTTAGCTTGAATTCTTTCTTTTATTTTGCCTTAGTTTCGGCAATGGAAGAAGAGAAAGATGGATGACTTTGTTTTTATCACCCCATTTACTTATTAAAAATAACCTTTATTTCATTTTATTAATATCATTTTCATTTCCATTTATTTAATACACATAATACACACTCATCACAAAGTTACAAAACACAAACAAACAAAAATGTCATCATGTTAGTGGGTTGGCCGGCCATCATAATAAAAAGAGGGAAATTTGACATGCAAGGACATTAATTCTCTTGCATGCACTTTCTAGTCATCACATAATTACCTAGCTCATTTTCAAAGTTCACAATTAAGCCCTTTTAGGTGAAATTCACAATTATAAAGCTATATTAAAGCACCCAAAATATCACACATGAATTTACACATACAATAGGCATCAAAATAATTATTAAAATATTTTTGTGCCCCGATTTTGTGGTCCCGAAACCACATTCTGGCTAAGGTCGTTTTAAGGCTGTCACAACTCTCCCCCACTTAAGAAATTTTTGTCCCCAAAAATCTTACCAGAGAACAACTTAGGGTATCGTTCTTTCATAGAGTTCTCAAGCTCCCAAGTAGCTTCTTCGACCCCGTGTTTGACCCACAACACTTTCACTAACGAAATTCTCTTATTCCGTAATTCTTTAACCTCGTGCGCCAAAATACGAATTGGTTCCTCTTCATAAGTCAAATCAGATTGAATCTCAATGTCAGATGGATTAATCACATGTGATGGGTCGAATCTGTATCGTCGAAGCATCGAACATGAAAAACGTTGTGAATCCTTTCAAGTTCAGGAGGCAAAATTAATCGATATGCTACCGGTCCAATCCGTTCAGTTATTTCATATGGCCCGATGAACCTCGGGCTCAATTTACCCTTACGGCTGAATCTAAGCAACTTTTTCCAAGGTGACACTTTAAGAAATACTTTGTCTCTGACCTGGTACTCAATGTCTTTTCGCTTTAGATCCGCATATGACTTCTGACGATCTGAAGTTGCCTTAAGACTATCACGGATCACTTTTACTTTCTGCTCGGCATCTCTAATCAAATCAACCCCAAAAATCTTACTTTCACTGAGCTCGATCCAAAACAACGGTGTACGGCATTTGCGACCGTACAAAGCCTCGTAAGGTGCCATCTTAATGCTTGATTGGAAACTGTTGTTGTACGCGAATTCAATCAAAGGCAAATACCGTTCCCACGAACCACTAAACTCAAGGACACAACATCTCAACATATCCTCGAGTATTTGAATTACTCGTTCCGATTGACCGTCCGTCTGAGGATGGAACGCGGCACTAAAATGTAACTTAGTACCCAGAGAATCTTGTAGTTTCTTCCAAAACCGCGATGTAAATCTCGGGTCTCTATCTGACACGATAGAGATAGGGACCCCGTGCAATCTGACGATCTGAGAAACATACAATTCCATTAACTTATCAAGTGAGTAATCCGTACGCATGGGTATAAAATGAGCTGATTTAGTTAGTCGGTCTACCACAACCCAAATCGCATCCTTCTTGCTCGGTGTCAACGGTAGTCCAGATACAAAATCCATCGTGACTTTTTCCCATTTCCACTCGGGAATCAAAATCGGTTGCAACAAACTCGAAGGCACCTGATGTTTCGCTTTTACTTGTTGGCATATCAAACACTTAGACACAAAATTTGAGATGTCGCGTTTCATACCATGCCACCAATACTGATGTTTCAAATCGTTGTACATTTTTGTACTTCCCGGATGAACTGAGATTCGACTATTATGGCCTTCATTTAAAATCATCGAAACCAACTCTGAACTTCTCGAAATACATACTCGGCCTCGAAACCTCAAACAATCATTATCATCAACTTGAAACTCAGAATTCACATTTAAATCGCATTGAGCTCGCTTGGCAATTAAATCGCCATCAGCTTTCTGAGCTTCACAAACTTGTCGTAGAAACACCGATTTCGCTTTTAATTCCGCTATCATCACACCATCATCAGATATCGATAAATGCACATTCATGACTCGTAAAGCAAACAATGATTTCCAGCTAAGAGCATCAGCAACTACATACGCCTTCCCCGGATGATAGTCAATGACAAGCTCGTAATCCTTTAACAATTCAAGCCAGCGTCTTTGTCTCAAATTCAAATCTCTTTGGGTCATCAAGTATTTGAGGCTTTTATGGTCGGAAAAGACATGACATTTCTCACCAAAAAGGTAGTGTCGCCAAATCTTCAGAGCAAACACAATAGCAGCTAATTCGAGATCGTGAGTCAGATAGTTTTTCTCATGAGGCTTTAACTGTCTCGAAGCATACGCAATGACTCTGCCCTCTTGCATCAAAACACATCCAAAGCTATTCAAAGATGTGTCGCTATAGACCACATACTCTTTACCGGATTCAGGCTGAACTAATATTAGAGCTTCTGTCAAAAGGGCTTTCAATTGGTCGAAACTTTTCTGGCACTTTTCAGACCACTCAAATTTAACATCTTTCTGCAATAGCTTTGTCAACGAGGTTGAGATCATTGAGAAATCTTTCACAAACCATCGGTAGTACCCGACAAGTCCCAAAAAGCTTCAAACTTCTGAGACATTTCTAGGAGGCTTCCAATCAAGGATAGTAGATATTTTATTCGAATTGACTCTATACCCGCAGCAGATACAATATGTCTCAGAAAGCCGACCTCGCGCAACCAGAACTCACACTTACTGAATTTCGCATACAACTGATTATCACGCAAAATCTGTAGCACAAGTCTTAAATGCTCGGCATGCTCAATCTCATCGCGAGAATAAACCAAAATGTCATCGATAAACACAACCACAAATCGATCTAGGTACCGCTTAAATACCCGATTCATCATATCCATGAAAACAGCGGGGGCATTAGTCAGCCCAAACGGCATCACTAAAAATTCATAGTGTCCGTACCTCGTTCTAAAAGCGGTCTTGGGTACATCTGAGTCTCAAACTCGCAACTGATAATAGCCGAATCACAAGTCAATCTTTGAAAACACTGAAGCTCCTTTTAGCTAATCAAATAGGTCGTCAATACGAGGCAACGGATACTTATTCTTTATAGTCACTTTGTTCAGCTGCCGATAGTCAATACACATTCTCAAAGTCTCGTCTTTCTTTTTCACGAACAAAACTGGTGCACCCCAAGGTGAAAAGCTCGGTCTTGCGAAACCTCTATCAATCAATTCTTGCAACTGAGATTTCAACTCTTTCAACTCTGTCGGAGCCATACGATACAGAGTAATCGAAATCGGAGTTGTACCCGGAGCTAACTCAATGCCAAACTCAACCTCTCTAACTGGTGGTAATCCCGGTAATTCTTCAGGAAACACGTCCGGATACTCACAAACCACAGGTACAGCTTCAAGCTTTTGCTCAGATATTTTGTTATCCAAAATATAAGCAAGGTAAGCCTCGCAACCCTTTTTCATAAATTTCTGAGCCAGTATAGAAGATATTACTGCCGGTAGCCCGTTTAGATCCGTAGACTCAATCCGAATTATCTCATTAGTCGAACATTGTAAATCAATAGTCTTTTGTTTGCAATTCACTACCGCATCGTGCACAGTCAACCAATCCATTCTGAGTATAACGGCGAATTCATCGAATGGCAAAAGCATCAAATCGGCCGGAAAACAGAAATCCCGAATCATAAGGGGACATTTCTTACACACTCTATCAACTAAAACAGAACGACCCAAGGGATTGGACACTCGGATCACAAACTCAGTAGACTCAATAGGGAGAGTCTTACTGGATGCCAAAGTTTCACATACATATGAATGAGTTGAACCAGGGTCAATCAAAGCAATCACATCAGTATCATAAAGAGTGAAATTACCAGTAATAACATCTGGCGAAGAGGCATCCTCTCGTGCGCGAATAGCGTAAGCCCTAGCAGGAGCACGAGCCTCAGATTTTGTCGTGGCATCTTTAAACCTTCTCTGACCGCCGCTATCATTTCCCGAATTTCTAGGTGGTCTACCTCGTGCTGAAGTAGTACTCGGTTTCCCACTCTGATTCACATTTTGCTCGGACCATCTAGGGCAATCTCTTATAAAGTGATCAGCCGACCCGTACTTATAACAAGAGCGATCGTGAAATCTGTAGCTCCCCGAATGCCATTTTCCATAATACTTGCACCCGACTCTGTCTCGACAGTCGTTTCCAACACTACCAACAGAAGTGGCACGTGTACTCATAGGGGGTCAATCACGATCTCGTCTAGAAAAATCTGTGGTAGCATTAGATCTGTCCGAGTCACCTCGAAATTTCTTTAAGGATTTTTGAATAGACCTCCCCGAAGATCTCTTACGGAACTCTCTAGCTCCGCTATCAGCTTTTCTCTTTTCATTTTTAAGCTCTTCGGCCTTGCAGGCTCGCTCGACAAGAACAACAAACTCTTGAATTTCCAGAATGCCAACCAGTAGTTTGATGTCTTCATTTAACCCGTCCTCGAAGCATTTACACATAATAGCTTCAGATGCTATGCACTCGCGAGCATATCAGCTAAGCCGTACGAATTCTCTCTCATATTCGGTCACTGACATTCGGCCCTGTTTAAGCTCAAGGAATTCCTTCCGTTTCTGATCGATAAATCTTTGGCTGATATACTTTTTACGGAATTCAACTTGGAAAAACTCCCAAGTAACTCGCTCTCTCGGCACAACAGAAACCAATGTGTTCCACCAATAGTAGGCAGAATCACGCAACAGAGATACGGCACATTTCAAGCACTCCTCGGGCGTACATGACAATTCATCGAACACACGGATTACATTATCGAGCCAAAACTCGGCCCGCTCAGCATCATTATCAACTGTAGCCCGGAACTCTTCGGCCCCGTATTTTCTAATTTTGTCGACTGGAGGTTTACTCGACCTCACAGGGTCGGTCTCAGGAGGAGCCACAGGGGTCAGGAGTGTAACACCCCAAACTCGGCCCAGACGTTATGGCCAAGTCTGGTGTGTCACATTGAAGTGTTTTTCAAAAACCATGTTTTCATTGAAAACCCTTCGTAATGTTTAGAAACTTTTATCGGAAAATTTACATAAAACCTTAGCTTTATCAAAACGTGATACATTGTAATAATAAAAAAATTTGTAAACAACCTTATTAAATCTCATGGGAAATTTTGAAAACTCGTAAACATCTGTACTTGCGGAAAATATGTTATTTTAAAAACAGTTTAGGTTATAAAAAAAAATCAGATCCTCTTTGTCATGGCTGAAAGTGAATGGATACTATGCACCAGGTAGGATTCAAGAGAAGAGGAGGTGAGTCATTTAGACTGCTTAAGTACCAAGCTCTTCCTAGATCCACTCCTAGACATGCACACATCCATTGCCACACTTTAACCTTGTGATTTGTCTACGAACAAATTAAGTTTAAACGTATTGAAGATATATATTTGTGAAATCATTTACGTTGCGGAAGTTTTGCTCTACTTATCGAGATATTTCAAAAACAAGTAGCTTTTATAAAAACCGCGTCCTAAAATCATTCATTTTCAAATTGATTTAAATAATATCCTACTTAAGCTAAAGTCAATTTAAATAAGTAAAGAAAAAACCCAAAATAAAAGTAATTAAAGAGGCCCTTTTTACAACCCAAAACCAGAAATAAAATATTAAATCTAAATTCAAATAGGTAACTTAATTAGAAATCCAATAGTCCAATCTATGTGGCTACTCTGAATCCCTCCCAGCGCCAAGTCCACCAATCTAAGGCTCACCTACAAGGATGGAAGGAAAAAGGGGTGAGTTTGGAAAACTCAGTGTGTACAGAAGCCCATCCAAAGCCCAAGTCAACTCAAGCCCATTGGGCCTAAGCCTAAACCAATCTCAGTCAGATACTGGGCCGAGGCCTTATTCAGATAATAGTAAACTAGGCCTTAGCCCTTTTCGGATAGCAGTACGGCCCATAGGCCCATTACAGTAACAGAACAGTATTAATGATAACAATGCATGAATGCAAGCCCATGATCCATGTGGGGAGACTACTCAACCCATCCAACCACTACACACCACTCGTACCAACCATCACACCATGTGGGGAAGCTACTCGACCCAGCCAACCGCTACACACCACAGAATTTGCAGCGAGGCTGCAAGAACAGATATTGTGACAGAGTCACCAGATACAGATATATGTGGCGAGGCCACCAGAACAGATATATGTGGCAAGGCCACCAGAACAGATATATATGTGGCGAGGCCACCAGATTGCAGTGAGGCTGCCAGAACGCTTCCTCCATCATAAACCCAAACCCAATGCAACAGATATCATGATATGGCATACAGTAAACAGAAATAGTAAATTATGTAATTCAGTCAGATTCAGCCCTAGGGGTATAATGGTCATTTTACACATAGGGGTAAAATGGTAATTTTGCATACTTAGGGGTATTTTAGTACTTGTTCCAATATTATGAGTTTTATGCATGTTACAGTCACATATAAGCTTTAGTTCCATCTTAGCAGTCAATTTAACAGATTTTAACAATTTCAGTCACTGGGCCCTAAAACTCCTAATGGGCCCTACAGTGTCTATTTAGCAAATTAAGCCCATTCAGCCCAAATTTCCTATCTAGCTACCAGTTTTAGCAGTTCCGATACTACAGTCTAACAGAACACATTTATTTCCTATTTTTACCTATATTGGCCCGAAAGCCCGTGAGCCCATGTTCGGCCCATCGAGACCTAACTTACCGAGGTGCACGAAATTGCACACTCAACTAACTTACCACTTACGGTTACAGATCTCAGGATTTCCAATCATCTTGTGAGCATTCGCACACTCACAAGCCCACATAATACCAACTTTTCGGTTACTTGGCCTTTGCCGAATTAGACTAAAGAAGGGTTCGATACACACCTGATTAAGTCCAAAAATCCAAGAATTCTCCGGGTTTTTAACCAACACTTGGGCCTTCCATAGGCCCAATAACACACTCCAAACACGAATTACACATCCATATATCAAAATTTCAACATTACACCAAATATCACAAAAATCCCGGAATCCCAGAAATTAGCCCAAGACTTTTCCTCACACTATGAATCCTTCGCAGTTCACTAAAATACCACATTAACCCATTAATAATAACCTTCCATAACAGAATTCAACACATTAATAATTTTATTTCGAACTATCTCACACCCGCACCCAGGCCCAAGGCCCAATACTTCTAGGCCCAAATTCAGGGTGTTACAACTCTACCCTCCTTAAAGAAATTTCATCCTCGAAATTTTAAACTATTAACTAACCGTATTACTCAAGTCCAACCACTATGCTTCTGCTGCGCACTCTGATCCAAATAATTTTAGTACGACCCAGAACATCTAATAAACATTAATACTAGCGCACACAATTCGTAACCAAACATCACACATTCCTAACAAGAATAAGTTTTGCAATCAAGAGCTCGATGTTCGAGGGACCCACAAAAAAAAGCACGCTCTTTTCTCCCTATCGCATTTACCCAGATGACGTCTATTGCAGTTGTTGCAAACTGGAGATCTTAGTCGTGCCCTAGCATGTTTCACTGAACGAGACTTTGTCCTTTGCGAACTAGGATCCTTCCTCTTCTTACACTCCAAGCACCCTGCTTGAAGCATTTCTCTAATTTCCTTAATTTTTGGTGTCCAAAAACTTCTTCTACCACTTTCCTTACTAGCTCGACCAGTGCCTCAGTACCAGGCTCCGAGTTACTGCTACCCGAAATTGGCAAACTTTGCTTACCCTCAGAATCCATATCAATACCAGTACACATATCAAATAACTACAGAGTTCTCAAAATTTCTACTATTTATTCCTATGTCTTATGCAGAGATAGTATTTTAAAGCTTTTATTTTATTCAGGATCATATCCTAGCTACAGTCTCAATCTTTTAGTTTCCCTACAGTCTCAATCTCTACAATTTTTTTTCCAGAGCAACCCTATCTACAGTATCAAAGGTTCAGTTCTATCTACAGAATCATCTTAGTACAGTACAGAATATAAAGCAGAAATACTTACAGACTTGGTGCCGGAGATTCAGTGTGCCACCTCTCAAATTATCGAATCTCAGAAAGAACTCAGAAAGATTCAAGCCTTTAAAAAAAATCAATTTCTCAAAACAAGTTAACTTTAAGAGGACTAAAAAAAAATTCCATAAAAATCAGATTTTTTTTCCAAAAATACCCTTCTTGGGCTTAAAATATTTTGAAAATATTTTTGGACCCGATCCACAGCCGAGTTGTTGCAACTTGGCTCTGATACCATTAAATGTAACACCCTAAACCCGGCCCAGACGTTACGGCCAAGTCTGGTGTGTCACATTGAAGTGTTTTTTGAAAACCATGTTTTCATTGAAAACCCTTCGTAATGTTTAGAAACTTTTATCGGAAAATTTACACAAAACCTTAGCTTTATCAAAATGTGATACATTGTAATAATCAAAAAAATTGTAAACAACCTTATTAAATCTCATGGGAAATTTTGAAAACTCGTAAACATCTATACTTGCGGAAAATATGTTATTTTAAAAACAGTTTAGGTTATAAAAAAAAATCAGATCCTCTTTGTCATGGCTGAAAGTGAATGGATACTATGCACCAGGTAGGATTCCAGAGAAGAGGAGGTGAGTCATTTAGACTGCTTAAGTACCAAGCTCTTCCTAGATCCACTCCCAGACATGCACACATCCATTGCCACACTTTAACCTTGTGATTTGTCTATGAACAAATTAAGTTTAAACGTATTGAAGATATATATTTGTGAAATCATTTACATTGCGGAAGTTTTGCTCTACTTATCAAGATATTTCAAAAACAAGTAGCTTTTATAAAAACCGCGTCCTAAAATCATTCATTTTCAAATTGATTTAAATAATATCCTACTTAAGCTAAAGTCAATTTAAATAAGTAAAGAAAAAACCCAAAATAAAAGTAATTAAAGAGGCCCTTTTTACAACCCAAAACCAGAAATAAAATATTAAATCTAAAATCAAATAGGTAACTTAATTAGAAATCCAATAGTCCAATCCATGTGGCCACTCTGAATCCCTCCCAGCTCCAAGTCCACCAATCTAAGGCTCACCTGCAAGGATGGAAGGAAAAAGGGGTGAGTTTGGAAAACTCAGTGTGTACAGAAGCCCATCCAAAGCCCAAGTCAACTCAAGCCCATTGGGCCTAAGCCTAAACCAATCTCAGTCAGATACTGGGCCGAGGCCTTATTCAGATAATAGTAAACTAGGCCTTAGCCCTTTTCGGATAGCAGTACGGCCCATAGGCCCATTACAGTAACAGAACAGTATTAATGATAACAATGCATGAATGCAAGCCCATGATCCATGTGGGGAGACTACTCAACCCATCCAACCACTACACACCACTCGTACCAACCATCACACCATGTGGGGAAGCTACTCGACCCAGCCAACCGCTACACACCACAGAATTTGCAGCGAGGCTGCAAGAACAGATATTGTGACAGAGTCACCAGATACAGATATATGTGGCGAGGCCACCAGAACAGATATATGTGGCAAGGCCACCAGAACAGATATATATGTGGCGAGGCCACCAGATTGCAGTGAGGCTGCCAGAACGCTTCCTCCATCATAAACCCAAACCCAATGCGATAGATATCATGATATGGCATATAGTAAATAGAAATAGTAAATCATGCAATTCAGTCAGATTCAGCCCTAGGGGTATAATGGTCATTTTACACATAGGGGTAAAATAGTAATTTTGCATACTAAGGGGTATTTTAGTACTTGTTCCAATATTACGAGTTTTATGCATGTTACAGTCACATATAAGCTTTAGTTCCATCTTAGCAGTCAATTTAACAGATTTTAACAATTTCAGTCACTGGGCCCTAAAACTCCTAATGGGCCCTACAGTGTCTATTTAGCAAATTAAGCCCATTCAGCCCAAATTTCCTATCTAGCTACCAGTTTTAGCAGTTCCGATACTACAGTCTAACAGAACACATTTATTTCCTATTTTTACCTATATGGGCCCGAAAGCCCGTGAGCCCATGTTCGGCCCATCGAGACCCAACTTACCAAGGTGCACGAAATTGCACACTCAACTAACTTACCACTTACGGTTACAGATCTCAGGATTTCCAATCATCTTGTGAGCATTCACACACTCACAAGCCCACATAATACCAACTTTTCGGTTACTTGGCCTTTGCCGAATTAGACTAAAGAAGGGTTCGATACATACCTGATTACGACAAACGATGATGATATCTGCTCCAACTCAATCCTATATTCGATGACTAAAACATTAGACCACGAATCAATGATAACTAAATTTAACATACTCTTACCATATTCGGGCATCCATGAACAAGGCCCTAAATCCTTACCTTTGCTGAAGTTAATATCCAAATCTGGATCCAAACGCTCCACTGATCCAAGCCCTTAGTCAGCAGCCTTTAACCCTTACAAGCACAGAGTAAAATAATTGGTAACAGCCCCTTAAAGCACTAGGCACTATTTCGACAGCCTCCCTAAACACATAGGGATTCCAACTTTTCCAAATCCCAAAAATAAGAATAGATCACAGTCAAGTCATTCATATCACCAACTTATATCCACGGTCAAACTAGCCCAATCATCACACAAGTTAGTCATTTACCCATGAAGGGCAAAACAGTCATTTAACACTTAGGGGCAAAATGGTAATTTTACCCCACAGGGGTATCTCGGTAATTTTACCCTATAGGGATATTTCAGTAATTTTACAGATCAGGGGTAAAATAGTAATTTTACAAATCAGGGGTAAAATAGTAATTTTACAAATCAGGGGTAAAATAGTAATTTTACAAATCAGGGGTAAAATGGTAATTTTACAAGTCAAAGGTATTTCAGTAATTCAGTAAACTAAAGCATTCTAAATAGAGATAACAATGCAAATGGGCCTAGGGCCCATTCTCGGCCCAAATGGGCCCACACGCTCGTGTGGCCCTTTTAGCCCAAATTTAGCTACAGATATGCGATTCACCTAGTCTAGTCCAATATTTACTATACAATTAAACAACTTGTCCAAATGGCCCCGTAGGCCCATTGGGCCCACATGGCCCCTTCGGCCCATCGCAGCCTGAAGTAGCCGTCCTACTGCTAAAGTAGTGAGAAATACACACCTGATAGGAGACTGAAGTTAATCCGTGCTCCAAACACTCTTAGTCGATGCCCAACCCAAACAGGCACGCCATAAAGCGAAAGGGATCAGCCAAGAAGGCTGTGCCTACTCTCCTCCTGGTTTGCTCTATTTAAAGCTAACTCCTCACCTGCTCTCATGTTAGCTTTCCGATGTGGGATTCTCCATCAATCCCCCCAAAATTAAAGCATTAGCAAAATAATCAACCTTTGCGTGCAACGAGATTCGAACCAAAGTCCTCTTAGTAACCCTGTCATGCCATCACCACTCGAACACAAGCTCCTTTGTGTCATAAGTCCAACACATTTAACTTTAAAGCTCACATACTTGCTTCTAGATTTATTTAAAAGAAAAACCAAAATAAATTGCAACAGCCAAGACTTGAACCTTGGACCCTTTGCTTCCTTGTCCCCTAAGTGGAGCTACTTTGCCACTACAGCATATTCCTTTTTTGTGTCTTATTACACACATAATTCCTTACAACTCCTCTTTTCCAAGTCCTCTATTCCTTAAGTCCAAAAATCCAAGAATTCTCCGGGTTTTTAACCAACACTTGGGCCTTCCATAGGCCCAATAACACACTCCAAACATGAATTACGCATCCATATATCAAAATTTCAACATTACACCAAATATCACAAAAATCCCGGAATCCCAGAAATTAGCCCAAGACTTTTCCCCACACTATGAATCCTTCGCAGTTCACTAAAATACCACATTAACCCATTAATAATAACCTTCCATAACATAATTCAACACATCAATAATTTTATTTCGAACTATCTCACACCCGCACCCAAGCCCAAGGCCCAATACTTCTAGGCCCAAATTCAGGGTGTTACAGGGAGTGGGTTATTCGGGGGAGGAGGTTGTGGAACAGCCGGATTAGTTCGAAGAAATTGAGTGAACCAATCAGTCATCATTGCATAAAAATTCTGTCTCATGTCATCATCTCGATGACTGGTATTCGGCTGAGAGTCGTTCGGCGCGGTCCCTTGCGCAGGAGTAGCCGCTACACTCTCGATATCCTCCGCTATGGCTTGATCAGGATCGAGATCCATTACTATACAAAAAACACATTTCGAATGTCAGAAATCACCACACTATCGTATTATCACAAAATGGCATGTATAGCTATACTCACACATGCTACGTTCGTCCGAGAATCGACTAAACCGTAGCTCTGATACCAATAAAAATGTAACACCCTATACCCCTGTCCGTCGCCGGAATAGGGTATTAAGGTATTACATATCTAAATACAACCTACCAAGGTTCATAGTTACACGCTAGACTTAGGTTCATTGAGTTCTATAACCGAATGTATAACACTTGTAAAAAGGTTCGGTCAGTACATCATATCTCATTAAAATCGTTTACAGGCATGCTAGCAAATTTCCACCATGTGGCTACTAACAATTTGACCAAATCAATATTTTCAAATAACAGAACACTATATTCGAAACTCATTGCATATGGGGTACTAACTAAAAATCATGCCAGAAACATCGAACCATATGAGTATCATTAAAACATATGTTCAAACTAGAAGACTAGGCAAGCCATTTTCGCATGGCTAGAATAATTACAACTTAAAATGTAATTTGGTTCAACAAAAAGGAGATTAGCCTATACATGCCATTGATCCAAAATAACTATCAAATGTACCAAAATAACGACGATAGTGTAGGTGATTAAGGCTTCAATCCCCAAGTCCGTAGCTTCCAAATAAAACAGAGGAAACGAAGTAAACGGAGTAAGCATTACAATGCTTAGTAAGTTTTAAGCAATCACAATGGATAAAACTCAAATTATAACATAGTTGTTTGTATTTTTGTTTCCCTCTTCTTTTGGGTACGTCACCCCTTAACCGAACATACACATTCTCATCATATACAAAAGTAAATAACTTTCACTTATAGTGAGCTCATGTAAACATAGACATATCGCATAATTTCACATAACATTTCGCATTGACCAATTGTATTTTGACCATATTAATAGTCTCATTTCATGCACACATATGTAATCGCATAATGACCTTAGGATTTGGTCCAAAAACCAGCTTGCATATAAGCTTAGGGTACATACCTGTATAACTTAACACTTTAAGCGCATTCATTAGCAATCGTTACTATGAAGTCTTTTAGTCTTAGACTTTACTTGCATCATCATCGAGACCTTTAGCTCGGATAAAATCTCCATACATAGCCTTCAGGCCTTTGTCCCGGATATAATCTCCGCATATAGCCTTCAGGTCTTAACCCGGACATCATCTCCGCATATAGCCTTCGGGTTTTAACCCGAACATAGTCTCCACATATAGTCATCGGGTCTTTAATCCTGGATTCACATCACAGAGTCTCATGCATATGTATTCACATGTTGCCACATTTCACATAGCAAGATCACACTTGTAATTCAATCAATTCATTCGCATACAAACATATAACATGCTCCTTGACTTTATATCGTAAGTATCATTCAAAACTTATACATGTATACTCTTTTTCTAGACTTTCGGCCCAATGAGCAAACATACATAAGCAATACATTTCAAATCCCAATTTCAGTTTCTTTTTCTATGAGCCATTCGGCTATATAGCAAACATGTATAAGGTTTCTTTCTCAATGGGACATCGTTCAACTATCATGCAACTATTTCATGGCATTTTAAATTAAATACCAAATTCAATTACTCAAAACTTACCTTGAACCTTTCCGAGCGACTGTGAGTTGGCTATTCGACCACTTTAGCCTTCCCTTTATCCGAACTTGTCCCTCTATGCTCTTGAGCTAAATAAAATATTTAATTTTATTAATCCTCGTTCAAACATCTCAATTGATCAATTTCACTTATATTCAAATAAGAAACGCATATACTTCTCATAGCAAACACATACATTCGGCCAATCACATAAATATCACAAGTCACTTCAAGCTGACTTCCTGAGTAACATTCACTAAATTATTCATAACTGGAGCTACGAAACTCCAAATCACATTCCGTAAATTTTCCATGAAAATAGACTCATATATCTTCTATCCATAAAATTTTAAGAATTTTTTGTTTGGCCAATAAATACCAGAATTTTCTTAAAGTTTCTCCTATTTCACTGTTTCACTATACTGACCACTCTTCACTACGAATCAAAATTCTCATTGTACAGAATTCAAAATATGTCCTCGCCTATTTTATTCGAAACTAGACTCATTAAGGAGTCTAAGCATATAAATTTTATCTTATAACAATTTTATACAATTTATAGTGATTTTCCAAAAACAGAACAGGGGATTTCGGAGTCATTCTAACACTGTCTCACACAACTTTAAAAATATCTTTATCGTCAATTCCTTTGCTTACAAGGTTTCTTTTATAAGAAACTAGACTCATTAAGCTTTAATTATATAATTTGTTCAGCCTCTAATTCAACTCCCACAATTTATGGTGATTTTTCCAAAACACGTTACTACTGCTGTACCAAGCAGATTTATGCAAAATTCACTCTTTAAAGTTCTTATTCACATAATTAAAACATAACATTACAAGGCATCATTTAGAGAAGTCATTGATCTTAACATATATATACATAATTCATATTCATTTTAATCAAAGAATTTATGCACATGGCCGAATAGGTCATTCCTTTAACCAAGAAGCTCCCACAAGCACAAATTGATCAATTAGTCTAACTACCATTTCTAAATGCATACATATTAAGGCCATTAAGTCCAAGCATGGACTTTTATTCAAATCCATCTCCCAAACTTTAACTAACATTTTATAGCATTCCATCTCATACATAACACATTCATATAACTTATCCTACTATACAACTAATATCAAATCTTATTAGCACTACAATTCAAGAGTACTAAGTCCTTAAGACCACATGAAACAATCGTACATGCATATAAGGTATTTTAGACAACCTAAGCACACTCATGCATAAGCAACACCTCATTCAAAAATAAAATCACATTACTTAAGAAGGCCGAATCTCAATTTGTTACGGAGTTCACCTTTAGCACCACTCTCTAAGCTTCATATTAAATCTCAACTATCCAAATCAATCAAAATAGCACGTACTAAGTTCATGTATAATTTCCCATAACCGAATACTTAAATACAACTATCAAAGACATCAAAATAGTCATGCTCACATTTCTATATCCCAAAATACCCCAAGGTTTTCAAGTCATCCATCAAGAGTACTTTCGGCATCCTTCTTAACCAAAGAAACAAATCCCGAACACACCTCATTACACACAAAAACATCAAAATAGCATCAAAGGTACATTCGGCCATTTGAGTTTACAAAATCAAATTACTCTAAAGTCTTATATTCATGAACCACAAGCCGAATACATATCCATTATAAGAGTGTTTAAGCCAAATGTACTTATAACACCTTTCTAAAACAAATTTTATCAATTAAAACCATTGTTCAAATTATTTATCACTATAATGCTATAGTCGAATCCCTCAATTAGCTAACATAGCCCTTGTATTCAATCTAATCACATATATACAATTTAAATTACAAAATTTTCAAAACAAGCACAATTTCTTCATTTAACCAAAATAGCCGTATGAAATTACTCTCATACTACTCTAATAGAATTTCCATGTATCACAAGGGCTTATACATATCAATTTAACTAGCTTCCTACTCATCTTTCTATCATTTTCATTTTAAAACATAAAACACCCAAAATTTATCACATTTCCAACATAAAACACCCGAATGCAAGCTTCACCAAAACTCAAAATTGTACATGGGTCATGACAAGAGCTTTAAAACCAACTCAATTTCACAATTTCAAAAGAAATTAACATGAAACACTTACCTTAATCAAAGCCTAAAATGACCGATTACTTTAGCTTGAATTCTTTCTTTTATTTTGCCTTAGTTTCGGCAATGGAAGAAGAGAAAGATGGATGACTTTGTTTTTATCACCCCATTTACTTATTAAAAATAACCTTTATTTCATTTTATTAATATCATTTTCATTTCCATTTATTTAATACACATAATACACACTCATCACAAAGTTACAAAACACAAACAAACAAAAATGTCATCATGTTAGTGGGTTTGCCGGCCATCATAATAAAAAGAGGGAAATTTGACATGCAAGGACATTAATTCTCTTGCATGCACTTTCTAGTCATCACATAATTACCTAGCTCATTTTCAAAGTTCACAATTAAGCCCTTTTAGGTGAAATTCACAATTATAAAGCTATATTAAAGCACCCAAAATATCACACATGAATTTACACATACAATAGGCATCAAAATAATTATTAAAATATTTTTGTACCCCGGTTTTGTGGTCCCGAAACCACATTTTGACTAAGGTCATTTTAAGGCTGTCACAAAAAGGGCCATGGAGAAGTCATAATATGTAAAGGTGAAGGCGGTACATGGATCTTATCCCCATAGATCTGGCATTTATGACACTTTTTAGCATAGCTGATACAATCTCCTTCCATAGTAGACCAATAGTATCCAAATCTCATGATTTGTCTTGCCATCATGAAGGCATTAGCATGTGTCCCACAAATACCTTCGTGCACTTCTTCCAAGATTTTCCTAGCTTCCACAGCGTTGACACATCTCAAAAGCACCTGATCTTTCCTTCTTTTATATACGATATCCCCATCCAATACATAGTTGCAAGCTAACCTTCTCAAGGTTCTTTTGTCATTCTCCGTTGCCTATTCAGGGTATTCACGCTTCTTCACATATCGTAATATATCCTGATACTAAGGGTGGTCATCCCTTTTCTTCTCCTTCGATGTTACAACAATGAGCCGTAGCTTCAAAAATACTCATTTGAATAGGCTTCATATCTTCCTCTCTATTTACTTTAATCATGGAAGCTAGGTTTGCCAAAGCGTCTGCCATCTAGTTTTCTTCCCGTGGGAGATAATTGAAAGTGATGTCATCAAACTCCTCAAGTAGCCCCAAAACTACCCTTCGATATTTAATCAATTTGGCGTCCCTTGTCTCCCATTCTCCCTTAAGCTGGTAAATCACCAATGTGGAGTCTCCATACACCTCTAGTGCTCTAATCTTTCACTCTATGGCCGTTCAAATCCCCATGATGCACGCTTCATACTCCGCCATATTGTTTGTACAGTCAAAATCCAATTTGCATGTGAATGGATAATGATCTCCATTTGGGGATACTAAGACTGGCATGATTCTGTTTCCTACTGCATTGGATGCTCCGTCAAAGTTCAACTTCCATGGATATTTTCCAGTAGTTGCCACATACATCAACTCCTCGTTGGGAAAATCAAAGCTCAATGATTCGTACTCTTCCAGAGCCCTGCTAGCCAGAAATTCTGCTATTGCACTTCCTTTTATGGCTTTTTAACTCACATAGACTATATCAAACTCAGAAAGCAGTATCTACCACCTTGCCATTCTTCCATTTAGGGCTGTTGACTCCATCGTGTACTTTAATGGATGAAGTTTCGAAATTAGCCAAGTTGTATGATATAGCATATATTGCCTCAACCTTCGAGTCGTCCAAATCAAGGCACAACATAACTTCTCAATTGGCGAATATCTTATTTCATACTCAGTGAATTTCTTACTGAGGTAATATATCGCCTTCTCTTTCCTTCCTGACTCATCGCGTTGCCCAAGCACACATCCCATAGAGTTACTGAACACCGACAAGTACAATATCAACGGTCTATCTGGACTAGGCGGAGATAGTACTGGAGCATTTGACAAGTATTGCTTGACTTTATCAAAGGCATTCTGGCATTCCTTATCCCAAGTACCCCGATTGTGTTTTCTAAGAAGACAAAATATGGGGTCACATTTCTCCGTTAATTGTGAAATAAATCAAGCAATATAATTCAACCTTCCAAGAAAACCACGGACTTCTTTCTGAGTACGAGGTGGAGGTAGCTCTTGTATGGCTCTGACTTTGTCTGAGTCGACTTCTACTCCCTTTTCACTGACCACAAAGCTCAATAATTTCCCTGACCTGACTCCAAAGGTGCATTTTGCCGGGTTGAGCTTCAATTGAAACTTCTTCAATCTCAGGAACAATTTCCTTAAGACTTCAATGTGTTCCTTCTCTGTTCGAGATTTGGCAATCATGTCGTCCACGTACACTTCAATTTCCTTGTGCATCATATCGTGGAATAAAGTCACCATAGCCCTTTGGTATGTTGCCCCTACATTCTTTAGCCCGAATGGCATTACCTTGTAACAAGAGGTGCCCCACAATGTTATGAAAGTAGTTTTATCCATGTCTTCAGGATGCATCTTTATTTGATTGTACCCTGAGAAGCCATCCATAAAGGAAAACAACGAGTAACCCGCTGTATTATCCACTAGAGTGTCAATGTGTGGTAAGGGAAAATTGTCTTTTGGGCTAGCTTTGTTCAAATCTCTATAATCGACGCACATTTGCATCTTCCCATCCTTCTTAGGGACAGGCACAATGTTGGCTACCCATTCTGAGTACTTAACCTCTTGCAGGAATCCAGCATCAAACTGCTTCTTGACTTCATCTTTTATTTTCAGCACGATATCAGGCCTCATCCTTCATAATTTTTGTTGGACTGGCTTGCAATCTCGTTTTATGGGAAGGTGATGTACTATGATATCAGTATTTAACCCTGGGATATCTTGATATGACCATGCAAAGACATCTTTAAATTCACTCAGTAGCTCAACAAGATCTTGCTGTGTTTCCTTAGCAATATGTGTCCCTATTTTCACTTCTTTCCCTTCCTCCAAGGTTATGTTTTCTATTGCCTCTTTCTCATGGGGCAGAATTTGCTTCTCCTCTTGTTTCACCATTCTCAACAGGTCTAGAGACACATCACAATCCTGTCATCTTCAAAATCCTGAGGTTCTTCTATACACATGTCTTGCTCAAAAGAGAATTTAGGATTTGTAGTATCATTGCTCATGTCATTGATATCTAGAGACCTGTGGGGTACGAAAGAATGTACAAAGAATGAATGAATTTAAGAATGACTATTTACATGTTATGAATGAATTTAAAAAACTTTGGACGGAACTAAAAGGTGAGAATATTTATCAAAAGAATATATGCTTGACTTGATAAAAGTGTACTTTATTGAAACAAAATATCCAAACATAAGCCTATTTCACAAACGAAATCTTATTACTCCTAGGCTTTAGAGCAACAAGAGTGTTCTAAAAATTACTTTGTAAAATTCCTAAAGACTACAAGAAGTTCTTCTGCAGTCCAATTGTTTAAAGAGCTTCCCAATTCGTAAGGACGGATGTCCTTTAAACTTCTTTGTTCAGTCTCTCCATCATGTATGGCGTTGACATGATGGCTTCCTTCTTCAAGCAACCCCCCTCAGGGTGAATTATCCCTCCTGATACAAAAGTCTGGGATATGTGAGGGAACGTCATCCATTCCCACTCAACTTCTCTTTCGCTCAAATGTGCCCTTCTTCTTTCTTGACGCCTTTCTATCTCCTTCCTTCTCTGTCTGTGATCTGGTCTAAAACCTAGGCCAAAACGATCACTTTACTCACTTAATTCAGGGACTCAGATTCCACCTTGGAGATATTTACCTAACCCTTTTCCAGGCAAAGCTCCTTTTCCCACTATCATCTATAAGCCCATTCTCGTGGTTTTGGATATCTTGGGCAATGGCACCTCATTTCCCTCTAAAATGAATGTTGCATTGACAAATTCCAAGGAGCGAAAGGAACATTCAATGGACTCTTCATTTGCCTCTACATAGGGTGCGTCACTGGTAACTGTTGCTATGATGTCTTCTTCCGCATTTATAGTTACCAACCATCTGTCTATCACTAACTTCAATTTTTGGTGTAAAGATGAGGGCACCGCTCCTGCCGAATGTATCCAAGGCCTCCCCAACAAGCAATTATAAGAGGTCTTGATGTCAATCACTAGAAAATCCACCTTATATGTGTTTGGCCCAATCATTAAATCACTTTTCTCTCCGTACCATCAAATACTATCACTATATTGTGACATGTTTTCATGTGAGAACTATCTATTGGCAACCTATTTAATGTGGATAATGGCAGGACATTTAGGGCTGACCCATTATCGATAAGCACACTTGGCAGTGTATATTCTTTGCAACGAGTGGTGATGTGCAAAGCTTTAGTCGATCCCATGCCATCAGGTGGTATTTCATCATCATTGAAATAGATGAAATTGTCAGCACTTATGTTACTAACAAGACGATCAAACTTATTGACGGATATGTCCCTAGTAACATAGGTTTCATTAAGCACTTTCATGAATGCCTCGCGATGTACTTCTAAACTTAGAAGCAACGCTAACACTGATATGCGAGCCAGTTGTTTGCATAACTGCTCAACCACACTATCCTCACTATGTCTCAAGAATTTCAGAAACTCCTTAGCCTCTTCTTCCTTCACTGGTTCATTAAAAAGTGCTTCAGCCCCTTTCTCTTTCTCGAAGTCCAGGGCTTTTGCTTTCATGGGCTCAACCCTAATGCCTCCTGCGTCATAATGCTTCCCACTATGCGTGTAGGAATCTTCAGCTTGGGTCTCCTTGGAAGCACTAGTTATTTCTTCTCTTTCCGGCATCGTTACATTGCAGTCATAATTCCAGGGTACCCTTTTGTTATCCTTATAAGGAAAAGAAATGGGTTTACGAATAATGACTTTCGGTGCTATTTGTGTCCCAACCTCATTATTCTTTGGTAGAGAAATTATGATCCTTGGCCGGTTGGTTCCTTGATTCATCAATTCACCTTCCAACGAGCATATGTTTCACTTATCTAAGCCACCTTCATAAAATTTCAGCTCCTTATTATCCATGAGGCTTTGTACCAAAGCCCTAAACTCGACACATTCCTAAATCTCGTGCCCCTCTTCTTGATGGAACTCACAGTAGTCCCTCGCTTTTTTACTTTCTTCTTCAAAATCAACATTCCTCTCTTTGTCATCTCTTTCCAAATTACCTTTAACGGCATTCTTACCCCAGTAATGTCCTCTTTGACCCTTCTCATACCGGTTTCCCTGATTACATTCACCCCTTGATCATCATGGCTTGGCAACGGGTTCTCTGTATTAGGGGTATCGTTAAATTTTACGACCCTATCTTGATGAGTCTTTCCACTCCTTTCTTAAAGCTTATGTAATTATTGATTGAATGCCCCTGTATTCCCGCATGGTATTCACATTTGGCGTTTGCATCGTACCACTTGGGATATGGGGGTTGCAGTGGTTTCAGGTGAAAGGGAGCTACCGCGTGTGCATTAAATAAACTCTGATAAAGTTCCCTATACGTCACCGGAATAGGTGTGAACTGGATCTTTTCAGAGTTCTGTCTCGTACCAGATTTATGCCTTTAGGAACCCTGTTGCCCAACCGTAGCTGCTCTTGGCTGGCTAACCGTCATCGCCTTCGAGTTATAACTACTCGCATTGTTCACCTCATTATCCTTCCTTCTTGAGGCTGATCTTTTAATAGTTTCCCCTTCTATCTTACCACCTCTTATGGCGTTTTCAATTATTTCCCTCGCCATAACTATGTCAGCAAAGCTCTTAATGGTACTTCCAATTATGTGAGTAAGGAATGGGGCTTTCAAGGTATTAATAAATAGCATGGTAGTTTCCTTTTCTAAGAGCGGTGGTTAAACTTGCATGGCAACCTCCTTCCATCTCTGTGCGTATTGTCTGAAGCTTTCATTAGGCTTCTTTTCCATGTTCTGTAAAGTGATTCGATCAGGTGTCAAGTCAGTCACATGACTATATTGTTGCACGAAAGCCTGTGCTAAATCTCTCCAAGAACCAATCCTAGCGCGGCTTAATTGATTGTACCACCTAGCCGCGACCCCAACCAAACTATCCTGGAAACAATGAATAAAAAGTTGATCATTGTTTACATAACCGGTCATCCGCCTACAAAACATGGTGATGTAGGCCTCAGGGCAACTAGTCCCATTGTATTTCTCAAACTCTGGCATTTTAAACTTATAAGGAAGGACTAAATCTAAGACCAAGCTAAATTCTTTGGCATCCATTCGATGACGACTATCAGCACCTTCTAAAGCTTTGAACTTCTCCTCCAACCATCTGCAACGCTTTTCTAATTGCCTCAAGGATTCAATTCTCGTCCTCTCTCTTTCGGCCAGGTCTAGATCAAGGATGAGTGGATTGGTAGGGTTATCTCCCGGGTTGGATCCCGAGCCATCTTGAAAGCTCACGGGTACTCCAGTATCAACTTGCCCTTGTTGAAGCCAAATTGTAACAGACGGCCTTCGCAGAGGCGCCTCAGCTTGTGTTTGCGTATAGGGTGGGGTAAAACCTGAAGGATAATCCTCACTATCTTCTCCAGTGATAGTCATAGGGGCCTTCCCTTTATCTGTTTCCCCCTTCAATAGTTGAGCCATTTCAGCCATCATATTTCTTTGGGCTTCCATCATTTGCTCTCTCATATCATGTTGCATTTTTGCCAACTACTCTTGCAACTGGTCTTGCATGTCCTTTTGGAGTTGTTCAAACCTTTGATCCATATTCTTTGTCTTGGCGCGTGTACCGTAAGGGTGTGTAGTTTCTAGATTCTCTCTTCTACAATAACTTCCACTAATTAGGGTCTTTCTACGGGTTTAAATGTATGTGATGCGATGTAATACAAATGCATGAATGTAAAAGATGCCGATTCTGATTCAATTTCTTTTAGAAAACATTGTTTAAGAAACAAAAATCTTTAGACAAAATGGATTACAGATACGCTTTCGCCCTTGGGCCTAGAGTTTTAACCTTCCTAAACAACGTAGCCAATTCTCGACCCCTGTCCGATTCTAGCTCATACATTACACTTAACATATCAGCCTGCGATGCCAAGACTTACAGATAATTAGTGACTTCTCGAATCTGGACTATGGCTTCTTCCATGAGGTAATCCCTAACTCTGACTTGATCTTGGGAATGGTGAAGCTCTCCCTTCCAATGTCCTTCTCTTGCTTCGAGCTGCTCAATCCTGAGTCCACAGTTCTACAATGTTGCTTCTAACCCTTCAATCTTGTGCTTCATTTCCTCGATCTTGCTCAGACTTGCCTTTAACTTGACCGTAGAGTTACGACTTCAGTGGAGATGAAGGGACCGTCCTAGTTCAGTCACTTTAGCTTTCAATCCTTGATTCTCCTTCTGACTTTCTGCCAAGCTTCTTTCTAGGGCCTGATTCTATACCTGCATTTCTTGAAACTTCTTCTCCCAATGATCGGCTTTGGCTCTTTCTTCTTGAACGTCTTGTTGCCACTACTCTAAAGTCTTCCCCAATCCAGCTCTCTTCATCGACAGTTGTATCCTCTTATACTGTGTCTTTAAGTCATCTCGATCTTCCTCCACTTTCCTCTTTTCTTTCCTTACTTTCTTGACCTCAATTTTCTGAACATCAACGTCTAAGCTTAGGTACATCTTCTCTTCCTCTAACTTCTCTATCCTTTTCCCGAGCTCTAAACTCTTTCTTTCAAACTCTTGCTTTATGAGTTCTAACTCTGACGGAACCACTCATAAGCTTTCCTCTATTGATCGAGTAGCCCCCAAACTCGGCCCAAGGATGTTATCATTAATCCTCTTGCTAAACCACCCTTTATATTCAAGGGTCGTCATTGGACCTTCAGTCAGAATCTTCACACAGTCCAAGCCTCGAAAATCTCTCACATCTTCTTCTTACAATGATCCCCTTTATATGAGAAATCACTTTGAGCTAACCCTTGTGTTGCTGGTATAAACTGCCTCGATTTGTATTGCCTTAGGACGAGTAACGGTGCATAACCAATAACTCCTCAAACTCCAGGAAGAGCTACCCAATCAAAACTCCCACAACGATAAAGGATTTCATTAGGAGTCATCCAAGGGGCTTTCCACACGACATCTTCCTCTCGGAGATTCCGAAGTATTTCCATCCACCTTTCCTCTATAATGTCGTCCCTTCTCAGCATAGCTGCTGCTTCCTTTAAGAGAGAATAGTCCTCCAATAACACTCGATAAGGACCCTTATCAACCTTCCAAAAGTGACTGTGGAACCATATTAACAGTTGTGCGCATCCAATGAATCTACCTTCACCAGCTCTCCGACATGCACTCAAGGATCTGAATGTCTCAGCTAGGATTGCAGGCACAGGTGTGACCTGTTTACCGAGTCGATCGAATAAATCCGTGACTACCTCATCTATGTGCCCCATAGCTTTGGGGACGATTACCAACCCATAAATACTTAAGGCCAAGACATCAACCTTCCTCTTCACATCTGGGTGAGCCAATATCGGATCCCTTAGACTTGCCCATGGAATGCATTTACCATCACCCTTTTGTTGGATTCGAGCTGCGGCCCATTGTTCACTCATCCCTGTGATAATCATTAATTTTTTCAGAAAAGTTGGGAGATTAGTAGCCCTAACATAAGCTTTGTTATCTTGAATTCTTGGACAGCGAAGCAATGTAGTATATTCTTCCAAAGTAGGTAGTAAGTCTACCTCTCCAAGTGCAAAACAACTATAAGCGGGGTTCCAAAACTGTACCATAGCTCAAAACAGGTGCTTATCCACCTTAATGTCTAGCAAATAGGGAAGATCTCCATAATTCTGGTTGAACAGATGCTTAGCCTCGTCATCCCATTGGGCCCAAATGTCCTTCAACTCCTGAAACTCATTCTGTGTCGAACTGATATGAGTGAAGTCCCACAACTCCGACATATACCCCTCAGTGACATTATCTCCCTTCTCTAACTAGGTTTTCTCTGACCATGCACAGACGGTAGCATTGTCCTCCACTTTCTCAAGATATTCATTCCTCATTACAAAACTTTTTAATTTGGAAATCGAATCGTGAATCGACACCTTTAAATGTTGAATGACATGCAATGATAACAAAATAAAATGGGTCAGTGTCATATATAAAAGATATAATTCCAAGAAAATAAACAAGCATCTATATAGGTAGCTACTAAAGGTTATCATCGTACTACTAGGGTAGGCATTCAAGGTTCACTATATGTCTTTTAGCTCTAAAGGAAAGGGTACCTGAACTAGCAGATTCCTCGATCCTCACCCATTATAGGCTCATGTGGACCAAGTTCAGTTCAGGGGGACACATTTCCCTATGGCCATGCGGAGATGAAAATCTCACGAAGACATAGGTATGGATGTATCCCGGAAGCAATCCAGTAGCCCATGCAGAGGTGAAACCTCACGAAAGCATAGCTTCTCACTCCCACTTAAGGGTGTGACCACAACGGTCATGCAAATGCAATGTGTGCGAGGAAAAATACCAAGCATATGCAACAAACACATGTAAAAAGATCGTATTTTAAAATTTTTCCAAATTTTGACATTAAGACAGAAAATAATCAATTTCAGCTTGACTCTCTTATTGTCCCCAGTGGAGTCGCCAAGCTGTCGAAACCATTTTTTTTTAAAGGATATTTTGAAAAACAGAGTCGACTCATTTTTAAAAAAACGAAAAATGGGAGTCGCCACCAACCTTTTTAAGTGTGATTGGATCACCTTATAAAACATTTTGGTCTACGAAGAATCGAGAAACAGGTTCGGGAGTCAGTTACGTATGGGGAAGGATTAGCACCCCCGCAACGCCCAAAATTGGTACCAAATAGAGTAGTTTTCTGTCTTAGGTCAAAAATTTGGAAAGATTTAAAAGTGGGATCCCTTTTTTAAAACCGGAATAACTTGAGTTGAAAAATCAAGATTCCTTTGCTTCGAAAGAATTCAAACATCACATCCAGCACGATTGGACACGATGTTCTTAAACTTTCGTAACTAAAATCATCTCGTGATTTGCAAAATTTATTTAGAAGGATATCTTAGGTATTTAGACAAACGGGAAATCGCAACCCAGCACGTTAGGGTACTATTTCCCGAATCCCTAAACACAAAAACATTGCCTCGTTTAAAAAATATTTTTGGATTAAATGAAATATATATATATATATTTAAAACAATGATGCGATCAAAATATAATATTAGCAGATTACAAGATATCGATACTAAACTACGTAATTCATATGATATTATAAAATACTAACAATGCATGTAATATTTAACATGATAATAATAGTTTTAAACACGAAATAAAACAATGAATATATTTAAACATATAATAATAAGTAAGGTGACAGAAACATAATATATGAAAAACAAATCATACATATATATACACAACATATAATACTAGAATTTAAAAATATGTACATAACATATAAAAAGGATATAATTTAAAAAGATGTATGTACATAATATAGAGTTTAAAAAATATACATATTATATAAAAAACATATATACATAATATATATATTAGAAACAATAATGACATATAAAAAAACAATTATTAATACAATACATAAATACGTACATATATAAATAATAATGGTATTTAAAAATAGTATTAGAAATATACATAGTATACACATATTAGAAATAACGTATAATATATACAAATATTGATAATACTACATAAATATATATATATATATATATACGTATTAAAAATATATATATAATAATAAGTATGTACGTAATATATATACATATTAAAAATAATATAAAATAATTGTTGGTAACATTATGTATAAATATGTACATATAAATATAACAATAGTATTTAAAAATAATATTATATAAAAAAATATACACTTACATATAATAAAAATATATACAAGTACTAATAATAATAATGGTAAAAATAATAATAAATATTATAATAAAAATAAGTAATAAATAATAATAGTGAAAAATATAATAGTAAAATCATAATATTTAAAATAATACTAAATATAATATAATAATAATAATATATAATAATAATAAAGGTATTAATAAGTAACCTATTAAAATAATGAAAAAGGATTGGATTGAAAACAAAACAGAGATTTGGGGCCAAATTTAAAAATAAAGAAAGGAAAAGGGATTGATTTGAATGCGCATAAGCAATGGAGGGACCAAAAATGCAATTTACCCGAGCCCTTTAAACGATGTCGTTGCCGGGGGATTAAATTGTAAAGCGGAATAAATTTTCGGGCCAAATTAAAATAAATAAAGACTTAATTGTAAAATAATAAAAATGCGGAAGGGTTAAATGCGGAATTAGCCCTTCCGTTTAAAAACACGTAGACCCAAGGTTGGATGGGTCGGGTCGGATCGGGTAAGGGCTAAACGACGTCGTTTTGAGGTTAAAGGGCAGCCCCCAAAATGACGTCGTTTCGGGGGGCTATAAATAGGCCTAAACTTTGAAAAACAAATTCATTTTAACCGGGCAAAGAAAAAAAACGAGAGAGAGGGGAGAGGGAAGTGATTTCCGGCCATGGGCCGGTCACTGGACCGGTCGCCGGTCTACCGTCGGCCGCCGCCGCCAGTCACCGCATACGGTGGCCGAAAAATGTAAAATTTTTCTTTTTTTATTTTTTATTTTATTTTTATTTATTAAATAAATTATGCATGTATTTAAAACAGATTCGTAAAATAAAAAAATAAATTGAAAATCACCTTAGACCTTCGGTTTTGATTCTCAATATTTGGATTTTGATGATTCGGGGGTATTCCCTTTGTTGTGATATTACTGGAATTGTTGTTTCTGTGTTTGTCTTTGAAATTTAATGTTTGTATTCTTAGAACAATGAAAAACTGCCGAATATTGCTTCTATTTTTCTTGAAAAAATCGGATCCTCTCGTTTACAAAAATTCCTTCGGCTTTTATAGCCTATTTTCTTTACAAATTGCTTTGCTTTCTGTCATTTTCTGTTTAATGCCTACAGGTACAAGTGGTGGCAAGGGCGGTGTCAGAGGCCAAGTGGGTAGACTTTAGGGTTTTTCAATTTTTGGTCTTAGGCTAGGGTCGGTTGGGTCTAATTGTTTGGGCTTAGTTTTAGGTATTGGGCTTGGGGTTTGGTTGTATTGGGTTTAAGGGTAAGGTAATTGGGTTATCGGTTTGGGCTTTGTAATCAGGCCAAAATTGGCCTACAACAGATATAACCCGTAATAACTAAAAATCCCAAATACAAAAATCTAGAAGTTATAAAGGCCTTATTACAACCCAAATTAAAATCAAAGTGCTTTAAGTAAATAAGTAAAACAGAATAAGACATATGCAATTGTGTGGCCCACTCCGAGTCCCTCGCAGCTCTGATCCATCTAAAGCTGGGGATTACCTGAAAGGTTAATAAACGGGGTGAGTTTATGAAAACTCAGTGTGTACGACCCTTGTCAAACATAAAGAAGTGTTAATTAATTTGGGCCTAATCCCATATTATCACAGTTGGGCCTAGCCCATATCGGTATCAATCTTATATGAATAATGCATGTTAACCACATCCAATCCTGCAATTGCCTCCGTACAACCCTACACTTCCTGTGGGGAATAAATCACCCACGCCATCCCTACACTTACAGTGTTAGCACCAGTTGCGGCACTAACCAGAATCCGCAGTAAAGCTGCAAATATTAGAATATGTGGCATAGCCACCAGTACAGTTTCTTCCTCCATAACAAATATCCCAACCCCATGCAGTATGTCATGTATGTGAAACGTCATGCCCATAAACAATCATACAAATCATAGTCGTAACAGTCCAATCACAGTCATAGATTCTTAATCAAACATATTCAAATCAATCAAATTATATCACCAGTGAGTCATACACCCTCGAGGGGCAAAACGGTATTTTTACCCATTAGGGGTATTTTAGTCATTTCATACTACGGAGGTATTTCAGTAATTCTACCCTACAAATGTATTCCAAAAATTTTACCCTACAGGGGTATTTTAGTCATTTCGCAAACCAGGGGCATTTCGGTAATTTCACAAACTAGGGGTATTTCGGTAATTTCACAAACTAGGGTATTTCGCTAATTTTGTAAACTAGGGGTATTTCGGTAATTTCGCAAACTAGGGGTATTTTAGTAATTTCACAAGCCAGGGTATTTCGGTAATTTCACAAACTAGGGGTATTTCGGTAATTTCACAAACCAGGGGTATTTCGATAATTTTACCCTATATGGGTATTTCGATAATTCTACCCTACAGGGGTATTTTGGTAATTTCTCAAATCGATGGTACTTTGGTAATTTCATAAATCGGGGGTATTTTTGTAGTTTTATCAATCCCTCATAAGGTCTACAGTCGCCTCGAGCAACTCAAGTATTCTAAACAAAGATAACGTTGCGAATGGGCCTAAGGCCCGTTCTCGGCCCAAGTGGGCCCACACGCTCGTGTGGCCCTTTTTGCCTAAATCTAGCCATAGATATGAGATTCACATAGTCCAGTCCAATATTTACTACACAATCATACAATTTGACTGATTGGGCCCATGGGCCCATTGGGCCACATGGCCCATTCCGACCCATCGTGGCCCAAAGCAGCCTAAACCCACAAGAATACTCATAATGGTCTCAATTATCACGTCAAAGCTCCCACACGTGCACTCGTACACTCGTGTGGCTATCATCGCCATGTGACCGGCATTTCGGCATTTCGGCATTTGCCGTTCTACAGCTAGAGTAGTGTGACATACACACCTGATAGGCATCTAAAGTTTATCCGTGCTCTGAACGCTGCTATGCCCAGAAGCCAACAATAATCGCACCCTTGACTCCCCTCATACAGATCAACGAATGATCCAACGTGTAACCCAAACGAACATGCCACAACGCGAAAGGGATAAGCCCAGAAAGGTATGCTTACTCTCCTCATGGTTTGCTCTAATTAAAGCCAACTTCTCGCCTATTCTCATGTTAGCTTCCCGATGTAGGATTCTTCATCAATCCTCTAAAACCAACTCATTAGCAAAATAACCAACCTTTGCGTGCAAAGGGATTCAAACCAAAGTCCTCTCGATAGCCATGCCACTCCACCACCACTAGGACACAAGCACCTTTGTGTCATAAGTCCAACACATATAACTTTAAATCCCACCTACTGACTTCCAGATTTATTTAAAAGAGAAAACAAAATAAATTGTAAGAGCCAAGACTTGAACCATAGACACCTTGCCTCCCCTATGGCGTCAATTCGTTGCCACTAGACCATATCTCCTTTTATGTCTTATTTTAGCCCTTTTTATTTATAAGTTATCCCACTTGAGCTCAGGGTTCCCTTAAGGCCAAAACCAAGATTTTTCCTATACCCAAGCTTGAATCTAGAACTTCATAAAAACCCTCTAACATTCTAAAATCACTAACCCAACAATTCTAACTTGCAAATTGAGCTGATGTCTTACACTCAAGAATTTTCAACGCACCCAAGCCCAAGACCCAATTCTTCTAGGCCCAAAATTCAGGGTGTTACATGCAATACCTAAGCTCATTCTTTTCTTTCTTTTATCATTCGGCTATGGTGGAAATAAAGATGAAACCACTTTGTTTTATTATAAGTTTTATATTATTATAACTTTATTTATCAATTTACCTAAATAACCTTTATTAAATAATTACTAAACCTTTTAATATATAGTCACTTCCGTCCAAATATTTTAAAAATGGCTTATTTACCACTTAAACACTCCACATTATAAAGACAAGCACAATTCAACCATTACACATTAAACCTCCAAATTTCCATTTTTCGCGATTAAGCCCTTTTATTAAATCAGGCATCCAAACGATAAAATTCGAACACAAAATTTTCACACATGAAAATTCACACAAATTAAACACAGAAAATAATATTAAAATATTTTTCTGACTTGAATTTGTGGTCCCGAAACCACCATTTCGAATAGGGTCTAAATCGGGCTATCACAACTGAACTATGCTAACATTGCCGAATTACAGGGTAGTTTATAATCATCACTTACATTTACATCACATAGTCGAAATAACCAATGCATCATCTATGATATACTCATCATTTTACTTATTAACCAAGTCAAACCATATCATCATCCAACTCACAAAATAAACCACATATCATACTTCCAAAATGAGCTACTTTCATAACCAAATATACATCATCATTAACTAGCCATTTTTGCATGGATACTTATACACAATTTCAAAACCAACCATATCAAAACTAGCCTATACATGCCACATAACCAAAAACTTAAAACTTTTATTTACCGAAGCGATAATTGGATAGTGTGATGAGGTCTCCTACGACTTCCAACCCGAGCAAGTCTCTGAAACTCTATAAACATAAAAAAAACACACACAGAGAGTAAGCTTTGAAAGCTTAGTAAGCCATAAGCAAATAAATCATCTCAATGATATTTATAATTCAATTTATCTACACCGAATATAGCAAATCTTAACCACATATACAATCATCATACTCGTAAATTCATATGACCATATTAAGTAATTTCACTTCTCTTATTTATCAATGAACATATAAACCATACTTTCAAATTCGAATAGTAATCGTTAGCTCAATCATATAAATCAAATTTGCACATTTTAATTACATAACTAACCAAATGGTCTTACATGTTATCAAATATCGATGCCACTATCCTAGACAGGGTCTTACATAATATCATATACGATGCCAATGTCCTAGACATGGTGTTACACATAAATCTCAAATTGATGCCAACGTCCCAGACGTGGTCTTACATGATAACACATCTCGGAATCCTATGTCATGACATATGTATCCTATACTATTCTTATGGTTCGTAGGGGGCTTTGGACGTCGTAATTCAATCAAATCAAGCAAAAACAAGTCCTTCAATGCTAAATTCAATTTGGCACATACATATAATTATTTAAAATTCAATTCGGCACATATAATACGTATAAATTCAAATTTAACAACATATATTTACTTATGGACTTACCTCATACGGACATGAAGGAACTGAAACGACTATTCGATAACTTTAGAGTTCCCCCGATCCAATTTCGATTTCTTCCTTTCTTGAACTAAATTGATACAAATTTTAACTTATTTAATCATATATTTATACAATTTCACCCAAAAACACATAAATGGGTATTTTGCACTTTAGCCCTTGATATTTCATATTTTCTCAATTTAGTCCCTATTTCAAAACAACACAAAATACTCAAAATTTCAACAAACCCAAGCATGGCCGGATCTTCCCTTGGTCCCTAGCAGCCCAGTAATTTCATTTATTTCACATTTTGGCCCCTCAATTTATAGATTTCATAATTTAGTCCTTAATAAGCATTTTTTTAATCAAAATTCACTTAATAAAACATGATAATCTAACATCAAATATTTATTTTTCGTCATCAAACAACAAAAACATCAAGCTATCAACAATGGCAAATCACAAATTCTTCATCAATTCTGAAAATTAAAGCATGGGCTATTTAATTTACGAAGCAACGATCTCAAAAACGTAAAAATTATCAAAAACCGAACAAAATCCATACCTCAATTTTAACTTCAAAGTGTCGAACCCTTAAACAAAGTAAATGGCTTCCTGTTCTTCTCACATTCGGCCATAAAAGATGAACACCCACTAACTTATTGATTTGTTTTATTTATTTCTTATTAATATACCATTTACTATTTTAACCTTTGTAATTTAATTAGAAAACCTTATAACATAAGCCCATAACCATCCATCCCTTGGTTTAATGGCCAAATTACAACATAAGGATCCCATCTTTAATAAATGAAAGCAATTAAACACTTTAACAATTAGAATGCCACTTTTACAATTTACGCGATTAAGTCATTTTATCAAATTAGACAACAAATTGGTAAAATTAAATCACAAAATTTTCACACATACCAAATAACATGCTTTAATTACCAAAAATAATATTAAAAAAATTTTACGACTTCAGATTTGTGGTTCTGAAACTAATGTTCTGACTAGGGTCTAAACTAGGCTGTTACACGTTCCTCAACTTAGCATTCTTGCTAGGCGGGAAATACTTCATGAGGAATCTTTTTGCTAACTCTTGCCATGTGGAAATGGAATTTCATGGCATTGAGTTCAACCAAGCTTATGCTTTATCCCTTAGCGAATACGAGAGCAACTTTAATTGTAGTGCATATTTGAGTACTTTAGCTAACTTCAAAGAACCGCTCAACTCCATAAACAGTTTTTAGTGAAGGTGAAGATATTCGATAGGCATTCCACTGAATTGGCCCACTATTTGAAGCATCTGGAACATGACTGGCTTCAGCTTGAATTGTTGTGCCTTAATTTCGAGTCTCCTAGCACCTGGATTAAAATCATGAACCACTAGCACGACATACTGTCTTAGAGCTCTATCCCTATCATCAGCAATAAGGATAGGATTTTGAGCAAGGTTTGCTCCGTTTCGTTGATTCGAATTTTCGTAGTTCATCTCTTTGATCCTTCTTTCACTTGCTTGTCTCCTTCATTGTCAAAAAGTTCTTTCAATCTCAGGGTCTAGGGGGAGTAAATCGATAATTTGATCAATACTCATAAACACTTGAAACAAACACAGAAAATTAATTAAGTTAAAGATGAACAGAAAAATAAACGAAAATGTAAAAATTAACAAATTCACAAATAATGATTTTTAAACACAGCCCTAGCAACGACACCAAAAACTTGTAACGATGGAAATGTGTAAGTGTACACAATCGCAACAAGTAATAAAGTGACAAGTAAATGTCGAGTTATCGTACACACAGGGACTGTGAAAAGAATTATTTATGAATGCAATTAAAAACATTCTGGTGAAGAAAAAATATTTTGATTTTGAGGAAGTGATTAAAAACTAGAATTTAACTAAGTAAATTAAAATAAAATAAAAATAAAAGTTCCAATGCATGATTTCAAAAGATGATTTTAATCAAGATGACATAATTGTGTTAGATTAATTACATTTCTTAACTGAGAATTACTAAACTCATGTTCATGTTGTTAGAAATAAATTCACAGGAACTCGATAATTTGCTACCTACTGCTCATACATACTAATTAAATTAACTAATCTCTTGAACATTTTCCAACGCCAATTCAGACAATTAATCAATCTTATAAGCACATAAAAGGTTAAGTGACGTAAAAATGTATTCCTACCTTGAAATAGTTTAATCACAATAATCTTGCAAGTTATGCAAGGGTAATGTACCGTCTAATACTGTCGCTAATTTAACCCTCAAATGCCTTAAAAGATTAAACATGCACTGGTTAAGTATTATGTCAATTAATTACATTGCAACACAATTAAATAGTTAATTCATTAGTTACTTTAAAATTATAGTGCAATAATAACTTAATCATGATTTTACTTAATCAAACAACTTACCAAGGCTTATAACAACACAAACACAATTTTAATAACTTAAGTGGACGAAATGCAATCAACCTAACACAAATTAAATTTAAGTTGTATTAATTAAATTAAACATATCAACATCACAAGTATTCATAGATATACTTAGAACAACAACAATAAAAATTAAAGGATAGGGAACTATAATCAAATATGGCGTTTCTCCAAAGCTTGACTAGTTTGCTCCGCTCCTCCTTCTCCGCTTGTTCTTGTTGAACCAAGGCTTCTGTGAGCATGTGAATGCTGCTTCCAATGGTGGTTGAAGGGCTCTTTTCCAAGAGGGGAAATCGGCAAGGGAATGGAGGGGAAAAAGAAGAACAAAGGAAGGAGTTTTGAAGAGAAAAGTGAATAAGTGAAAGGATGAGAGGTGTGTTTCAAATGAGCAGCTAATAGGGCATTTATAGGTTGACTAGGATACTAAAAATAGCAAAAATCAACATCCATAGACTCCCCCCATGGCCAGCCACCCCTGTGGTAAGTTTGAAGGTTTCAAACTTGCTAAATTTAGTTAGGGGCAAATCTAGAAAAGCTTGATAAGTAGAGGGGTTTGAATGCAAATTCATGGAGATTTCAAGGTCTGTTTTTCAAGCCAAATAATCAGTTAAATAAGCTGATTGGGTCAGCATGTGGGATGGTTTTTCGCAACCCATTGCTCAGTTCGACCGGTCTTCTCGATTTAGCACAATTGGGCCTCTTTTCAAAATTAATTAATAATAAATATTCAACCCAAAATAAATTGGATTAAAATTAAAATTAACTATATTATGAATTAATATTCATAATTTGGACCATTTTAGGCTAAAAATTTAATTCACCTCAATGCTTCAAAATTGCTTCTCGGTTTTGTGCTTCTAGCAGTGTCTGTCGAGCCAATTTTCGTCTTTTCTGTGAATCTATTGAAAATAAATAAAAATTAATCAAAATTTCTTATAAAATTAAGTAAAATTCAACATGTTAATAATTTAAGTAAAATTTAATTATTTTATAATTATTATATATTTTCGACAAAAATTACTACAAAATTGCATGAATTTGAGTTAAAAAGGGCATGAAAAAGTGTGTATATTTACGTGTTTCCAATAAACTCATAGTTTAAACAACAAATTATCTTACCTTAATCAAAACAAATATTCAAAGAGATAATTTACAATTCCTAATATCCAAATGCAAGTCCACAAATCACATTAGTTTTTTCATTACCATTACCATTACCATATCTAAATATATATAAATCACATATCTAAATATATCATGATAACCCCTTCTCAAACAACTTACCATTACCATAAACCACATTTTAACAATGTAATTGTCCACACATGTACCATGAATATGCATTAACATTTAAACATATAATAAATAGTAATTCAATTAACACTTAGCCCGATGAACTAAGTAACTCGACTCAGATACTCGGGTAACTACACCACACTAGAAGCATCATAGATGCATAATAGAGGCATCGAATTGCAGAAAGAGGCACAAATGTGCAAATAGAGGCACCCAAGTGCAAACCCGTACAAGCACGCATACTGACTCTAATGGCATGCCAATCGTAACCTAAGTGATTACTACGTTCAACCAAGCATTATACGTAAATTTGTTACCTTTATACATATTCATCATTCAAAGGCAGTTCATCATTTCCATACACATACTATATATTCAATGTATTAATATCAACAATTTGCAATCACAAGATTTGCTACCATCAACTATTTATTTTCATATGTACTCAATTGCAATAATCTATATCATATAGGTAATAAATGAAATTTCACATATATATAGCTAACTAGATAACGATGACATAATAACAAGAAATTTACATTTACTTATCAAAACACTATTAACTTACCTACGATCACTTTCAGTTAAAATGCAATGACTACTCCGTAATTTTTCCCTTTCCTCAATTATTGTCTTTTTGACTTGGTTCTCAATCTATATAATAATTAAATTTAATTTATTACATACACATACATTTCAAATTCAATTCAATGCATGAGACCCTTAAGTTTTTATTATTTACACATTATCCCTAAACTTTTACATTTTCACAATTTAGTCCCTAAACTTGAAATTTGAAATTTAACAAAAATTTTATAACTTCTCATGCTAACAAAATTTTCACCCATCCATTTACAGTCTACAATTCTGTTTAATTCTCAAGAATTCTCTGTCAATTTTAATATTCAATCAATTTAGTCCTTTAACTAGAAACTAACAAAATCAATTTACAAACTAATCATAATGAACAACCAATATTTCAAATCCATCATTTAACATCATAAACAACAAGAATTCATCAATAGGAAAATCCAAAATCCTTAACAGTTTCAAAAACAAAGGTACGAGTTAGCTGGGCGTAGTTGCAACGATCTCAAAAACACAAAAATTACAAGAAATGGGTTGGAAAATCATTTACGTGCAAAGAAAATGTGATGGTCAAACCTACTACCTTCAATGATGTTTTCCTCCTTTTTAATTTCGGTCAAAACTCACCAAAGAAGCTGACATTTACTTTTGTTTTTTTTTTTACTAACTTATTTTTATTAAATTACCAAATTACCCATAAATTATTCACACATTTTTCATCCTACTTTATGCTTTAACTTTCCATCCCAATTAAAAGTGGCATAATTACATTATAGAACCTCCCACCTTTACTAATTAATCCCTTTAACCACATTATTCAATAATAAATAAGTTTTTGCATCTATTACAATTTAGCCTTTGTTACTCAATTAACTAACTAAACATTAAAATTTATTCACTAAAATTTAATACGACTCTAATGTAACTCCATAAACATTAATTAAATAATAAAACACGATCTCAAATATCGGAATTGTGATCCCAAAACCACCATTTTTGACGCCACTTAAAATGGGATATTAGAACTCTCCCCTAAAGAAATTTTCATCCTAAAAAATCTTACTACACAAAAGTTTTAGATATTGAGATTTCATAATTTCTTTTGTCTCTTACATAGCTTCCTCAATTCCATGTCATCGCTATAAACTTCAACTAACGGCACAGATTTATTTCTTAACTCTTTTATTTCTCGAGCTTAAATCTTTACAGGCTTTTTATCGTAAGTCAAATCAGACTGTAACCCAATTTCATCCATAGTAAGTACATGTGACGGATCAGAACGGTAACACCGGAGCATCGAAACATGAAAAACATTATAAATTCTATCAATCTCTGGAGGTAACACCAAACGATATGCTACGAGTCCGATTCTTTCTAAAACTTCGTACGGCCCGATAAATCTGGAATTGAGTTTTCCTATTCTGCCAAAACATTATACTTTCTTCCATGGCGAGACTTTTAGGAGCGCTTTCTCAGTGGCAAAAAATTTATATCTTTATGTTTCAAGTCAGCATAAGATTTCTGACGATCAGATGCAACTTTCAATTATCTTGGATAATTCGAACTTCTTCTTCAATTTCCCAAACTAAATCAACCCCAGCTAACTTCTACATTTACGCCAGTATAAATCCTCATACAGAACCATCTTATGCTCGACTGATACCTATTATTATACATGAATTCGGCTAGCGATTAATATTTTTCCTAGCTACATTCGAACTAAATAATACAACACCGCAACATATCTTCTAAAACATGTATTATTCACTTAGACTGGCCATCTGTATGCAGATAAAAAGTGGTACTAAAATTCAACCTGGAACCTAAAGCCTTATGAAACTTACGCTAAAATCTAAAGGTAAACCTCGGATCACGATCTAATATAATTGACAATGGCACGTCGTGCCATCTCACAATTTTAGAAACAATAATTCAGCCAATTTCTTGAGCGAATAGTCAGTTTGAATAGGTATAAAATGAGCTGATTTCATTAATCTATTAATGATAATCTAGATCAAATCTTTTCTTTTCGGAGTCAAAGGTAACCTTGAAACAAAATCCATAGTGATTCGTTCACACTTCCATTCTGGAATCATCACAGGTTGTAACAAACCCGATGGAACCTGATGTTTGTCTTGAACATGCTGACAAACTAAACATCTTGATACAAATTCTATTATTTTGTGTTTCATACTAGGCCGCCAATAATGTTGTTTCATATCATTATACATTTTAGTACTCCCAGGGTGAATTGAATAAACACTATTGAGAGCTTCATTCAACAACTCTTGTTTTAACTCAGAATCATTTGATACACATAGTCGACCTCAAAAATATAAACAATCATCAACCACGATATAAAAATCAGACTTCTGACCACTTTTCACTACGTTAAGCCTCGACAACAAATCTGAATCATTTTTTTGAAGTTCTTGAATCTTCAATAAAAATACCATTTTTACAATCAACTCAACTAAAATAGGACATCACGTTACAAAGTCAAATTTGTATTCATAGCTCTCAAAGAAAACAAAGACTTTTTACTCAAACCATCTACAACAATATTAGGTTTCCCGAGGTAATAATCAATTACTAAATTATAATCCTTTAATAATTCAAGCCACCTACACTGACTCAAATTCAATTCTTTCTAAGTCATCAAATATTTCAAGTTTTTATGATCGGTGAAAATATGACATTTCTCACTGTATAAATAATATCACCAAATTTTTAAAAGAAAAAACCACCACAGCCAACTCCAAGTCATGTGTCGGATAGTTCCATTCGTGAGGCTTCAACTATCTTGAGGCGTAGGCTATCACTTTACCACTCTGCATTAGGATGCAACATAAACCACAAAGGGACGTATCACTATAAATAATAAATTCTTTTCTAATTTTGGGTTGACTCAAAATTGGAGCTTCAATTAACATATTCTTCAACTGGTCCAAACTTGTCTAATATTTATCAGTCCTGTAACACCCTAAACCCGGCCTAGACATTACGGCCGAATCTGGCGGTGTCATATTGTAGTGCTTTTCAAAAATTTGATTTTGTCAATAAACCCATTAGGAAGTTAAAGACTCTTTGTGCTTTTATCAAAACGTTCTGTACTTTATCAAGAACTATTGCACTTTATGTTCTTTGTTAATCCTCAAATCATCTTAGCCATTTGTTAACCATCTTAAAACGTCATTACTTTTAAACCATTGTTATTGCAGAAGCATTTCCAAACGAGTTGCATAAACGCGGTGCTTTGAAAACAGTTAGCCCTTTTTAAAAAAAGCGTCTTTTCGTAGATAGCATAATATATCCAACAAGTAAAACCCAATTAAAAATTTAAAACCATAAAAAGGCCTTATTACATAACTAAAGCCCAAATGAAGTTTTATAAAACCAGTACGGATGTGTGGCCACCATCAAACTCCTCGTAGCATCAACCCGCCTAACATTGAGGATCACCTGTACAATTAAAAAGAAGGGTGAGTTTACGAAAACTCAGTGTGTAATCCCTTAATACATTCAGACAGACATTCAGAATGCAGTAATAGACTGGGCTTGAGCCCATTATAGTAGACAGTACCAGGTGGGCCTTAGCCCATTACAAATTTAGAATCATAATACATGTGGGCCTAAGCCTAATACAGTATCAGTAACAGAGCAGATATGCAAATAGAAATCCCACCCCAATCCAACCTAACACACCATTCCATCCCGCCAGTCACACCATGTGGGGATAAAATCAACCCACCCAACCATACACACCAAGATTAGCATCAGTTGTGGCACTAATCGATATCACAGCAAAGCTGTCAGTAAACAGGATGGCTATAAGCCATAAACAAGATGACAAAAAGCCATAAGCAGGATGGCTAAAAGCGATAATCAGGATGGTTCAAAGCAATAATCAGGATGGTTGAAAGCCATAACACTTCCTCCGTCCATAATAACCCATCCCCATGCAAAATGTCATGTCCTAATATCATACGTATATGTAACATGTCATACTCAAACATAGTCATACATATCATAGGCAAATCAGTCATGTTACCTCTAGGGGCATAACGGTCATTTTTACCCTACAGGGGTAAATTAGTCATTTTCATCAGAATGGGTCTAGGCACACTTACCGAACCATCAGAAGGTCTACAGTTGTCTCAGGCGACTTGTATAACCTTAACAAACATAACAGTGTGAATGGTTCCAAAGCCCATTATGTGGCCTATGTGGGCCCACACGCTCATGTGGCCCACTAAGCCCAGAAACGACCTTACCCATGTATGCGACACAGCCAGGTTCAATATCCCTACATGTTCGTGAGGTTTACCCGTGTGGGGCCAATGAGCCCATTGGGCCCACATGGCCCATTTCGGCCCAACGTGGCCCTTGACGGCCTAAGCCTATGAGATCACTTATAGTGGCCTCCATAGTCATACGCCTATGATTGTGGGCTTGGTTCACCACACATGCAATCGCACACTTGTGTGGCATCACTCGCCAGTTTTCTGGCTTTTTATCTTTTGCCGTTCTACAGTTAGAACAGTGTAAGCATACACCTTTTAACGAAAGGGCGCAAAATCCCACGAGTGTAAAACCTATATTCGAGCAAGGCACTCAGTTAGTCCTTCAATTAATAGGATTTTTCATTCTCTTCTAATGCTTAAACTGAAACCAAAATTGATACTTACCTTGATAGACGAGCGGGGTTTAATCCATTTAACCCGTTGGCGAAGGTTGATTACTCTCTTCTTGTAGAACCACTGCATTATCAACGGGGTCCATTAACAATGGTCGAATAAATGCATGGCTAGAAATCGAACATATAGATGTTTGGCAACCCCGAAGTAAAGGGAAAAGAACCCCCAAAAACAATCAGCTAATCCCTACCTTTATTAACCGAAATCTTACATGTAACAATCGAACCAAAAGATCACTTACCGAATATTGTCTAAGAGAGAATAGAAGTAATAATTAGCCTCCCAAAGCACACCCTAAGACCACGACACGAAATAGTACACTTATCCTGGGATGGAAAACTAGTTACCCTAAAAAAGGAGAAGGGAGAAAAAGCCAGAATATCGAAATAGAGGAATAGTAAATGCCAACGATGTACTTACCCGGAGTCGTCGACAGAAAGGAAAGATACGATGAAGAATTCGGCCAATAGTCAGAGAATAATTGTCAAATCAAAAAAACAGAAGTGGAGTAGTATAATCTACAATAAGTGGCTTGGGTACAAAAAGAAATAAAGCTATAGTCACATAGAGGGGAACACATAGCAATTCAAGAATCAGGGAACAAGAGAGAAAGAAAACAGAAGAAGCATTCGGCTAAAAGAAAGAAAAGAATTAAGAAAGGAGGAGAAAACAAATGAAGGGGAGAAGAGTAGGATGTAAACTGCTACAGGAAAAGAACACCAAAACTAAGAGACTTCAATGGAAAAAAGGTATTTGGCCTAGGAGTAAAGTGAAACCCGAAAAGAAAAGTAGTCTCGAACGCCAAAGCAAAAGAGAATGAGAGAACCCCCAAAGCCCCCTTTAGCAAAAACGGCTCCAAAGAAAAGCCAAAAGCCTGAGATAGAGGGCAAAGAATCGGCACAAAAGAAAAAGGGTAGAAAAATGCGCTTGACAAAACAGATGTGGAGAGAAAACAAAAACTCAAAAACGCAGTGCTTATACACCCCAAAGCCAAAAATGATCAAACAGCCCCCTAGCCAAAATTCATGAGTAACAAGAGTCCCCATTTGGCTCCAACATTTCACAATTCAAATTCTTCCTTGATTTTCTCCTAACCTTCCAGATTAACTCCCCAAATCTCTCCTTAAATTTCTCTATGACTCATTCAATTTCCACCACCCAGTAGTGTTTGAGTCAAACTCCACCACTCCCACAACAAAGGAGTAAAATAAATACTCCTTTGTGCATAGAGTGACTCGAACCCAATCCCCCTTAGAAGCATCCACACGCCACTACCACTGGACCACAGGCTCTGCTTGTGACATAACTTATCCACAATAACTTAAGAACCTACTATCTAGAACCAAGGGTTTTTATTCACTTAAACTAAAAATTTTGCTAAAGCCTAGGTTTGAACCCAGAGCTTCTCAGAGGCCTCCAAACACCCCTAATTCACTTAGCCACTAAAGCAACCATGCATTTATGCCATTTTCTTGCACAACTAAATATTTATGTGCAGTCTCCTAACTATTCCCTTGCTCAAGGCCCAATACTTCTAGGCCCAAATTCAGGGCGTTATAGGTCCAGAAAAAATTAACATCTTTTTTGCAACAACTTAGTCATCGGAGATGCTATAATGAAAAAGTTTTTGACAAAATGCCAATAATATCTTACTAAGCCCAAAAAGTTATGTACTTCAACAACATTTTTTGGTACTTTCCAATCAACAATTGTCAATATTTTGTTTGGATCAACATGGATACCATCAATATGATAACATGACCCAGAAAAGCAACCTCTCGTAACCAAAATTCACATTTACTAAATTTTGCATAGAGTTATTATTCACGTAAAGTTTGCAGCACAATTCTCAAGTGCTCTACGTAATCAGACTCATTCAATGAATATATTAAAATATCATCAACGAATACCACACCAAACCGATCTAAATATGGCTAAAATACCTTATTCATTAAGTGCATAAATGTAGTAGGAGCATTGGTGAAACCAAACGACATTACTAAAAACTTATAATGATCGTATTAGTTCTAAATACAATTTTTGGTACATCATGATCTTTTCCTCGCAATCGATAATATCTGAATCACAAATCAATCTTTGAAAACACTGTAGTTCCCTTCAACTGATTGAACAAATCATCATTGTGAGGTAATGAATATTTATTTTTGATGGCAACTAGATTCAGCTATCGATAATTTATGCATAATCTCATTGACCCATCATTCTTTTTCACAAACAGAACCGGAGTACACCACGGTGACATATTCAGTCAAATAAATCAACGGTCTAAAAATTTCTACAAATGTGCTTTCAACTTTTTCAACTCGATAGGAGCCATTTTGTACGAAGCTATTGAAATTAGAGTTGTTCTCAGTACAAGTTCAATTACAAATTCAACTTCTCTAGTTGATGGTAACCCTAGTAATTCTTCAGGGAAAACATCATCATACTCCTTAACTATTGGTACTTGATCAATTTTTTATTCTACAACTCTCGAATCAAGGATATAAGCCAAATAAGCCTTGCACCCTTTTCTATAAACTTATAGCTGCAAACGTCAAAATCACATTTGTCATACAATTGAACCGATCAACCTTAACACAAATAAATTCACCACTCAGACATTTCAAATCAACTTGCTTTCTTCGACAACATATGATTGCATCATGCTTAGATAACCAATCCATTCCAAAAATAAGATCAAAATCATCAAATGGTAATAGCATCAAACTAGTAGGAGAGTCATAACCCTGAACTTTTAGTGGACATGACTTACAAATTTGATTAACTAAAACACACTAACCAAGTGGATTTGTTACTTTAATTGTGTAATTAGTTGACAAAATAGGTAAATTATTTTTTCTACTAATGTAGTGCATATATAACAGTGTGTTGACCTAGGGTCAATCAATGCATATACATCAATATCAAAAAGAGAGAAAGTATCAGCAATAACATCTGGAGCAGAAGCTTCTTCTCAAGCTCTAATTGCATAAGCCCTGGCTAGTGCTCTAGCTTCAGATCTTTCATTTGTATCACCAATTTTCCCTCAATCAGCTATAGCATTTCTATCATTTCCAAGTCATCTACCTCTCTGTGGAGTAGCTTCAGGCTTAGTAGTCTAGTTTGCCGAGTCACTATGCCGTATGAGAAAATGATCAAGAGACCCACATCAAAAACAAGTTCTCAACTTAGATCAACATTTTCTAAAATATATTTTACCACATTCTTCACAAACAGTCTTCTCAACATTTCTCACACTACCAACACTAACAGTCGATGAATTAATAGACCTCAAGTTACTTTGTCTAGGTCTATCTTTACTTGTGAACTCTAAAAGTTCCACAAATTCAGATAATTTCAACACTGCAACTGGCATTCAATTTCCATCATTCAAGCCATCTTCGAATCTAATGCACATCTCTTCATTTGATACGATAGTACATGCATACTTGCTTCAATGTACAAACTCCATTTCGTACTTGACTACTGATCGATTCCCCTATTTCAACTCAAGAAACTCTTTCTCTTTTTTTTTTAAAGATAAAATCGGCTAACGTATTTTTTCCTGAATTCTGCTTAGAAGAAATCCCAGTTAATACGGTCACTGGATGTCATTGTGATTAAAGTATCCCACTAAGAGTATGCTTCATCTTTTAACAACGAAATTGCATATCTAAGACAATCTTCAAGTGTACACATCAATTTTGCCAAAACTCTCTTCGTATTCACTAACTAGTATCCTGCTTTTGTAGGATCATCATCAATATTACATTTAAATTCTTTAGCTTCAGATTTATGAATTTTATCTACTGAAGGGTGAGTAACTATCATAAGCACAAGATTTTAAGGATTTAGAGGTGCCAAAAGAGGCACGGTAGGGGGTGGAGGTTGTGGAGTCATAGGGTTCACTCATTTAAACTTATTGAGCCATTGGTTCATCATACCAAAAAATACACAATTCATTTCATTACCAAAAGATTGCAGAATTAACGCACTTTGACTTGGTTTTGGGTAGGAAGCTTGAGCATTACTCTCAGCTTCATTAATTATGGCCTGATTTGATTCGACTGACATATTTTATCTATAAGAAAACACAATATTAAAGCGAATCAAAAGCATCACACTATCACAGGGTATACGTGGAATATGTATTCTAGACTCTTTAAATGCTATGTTAGTCCTAGAATCGACTAAATTATAGCTCTGATACCATTAAATTCAATACCCTTATCTCGTCTCCGTTGCAGGATTAGAGTTTCAGAGTGTTACCAAGCACAACAAAACATTTAACTACTCAACAGACATAATTTTACAAATAAATACTAGCAGTTGTCAGATAATTTAATTTATAGCATATATACACATATAGGCCTTAAATCAAGCATACAATGCCGTAAAAACAGCTTGAGAACAATCTAGGATCAAATTGGACAAATTAGAAATTTTAGAGAAACTTCAAAACTTGGAAAATAGGGGTCACACGGCCGTGTGGCCAGGCCGTGTGAACATTCGATGTCAGGAAAAACAGTTGTGTCCTAGCCCATGTGTCCGTCTATGTGAGTATCCAAAAGAAGGCCATACGAATGTGTTGCAGGCTATGTTCCAGACCGTGTGTGGTTTCAAACTTGGATCACACGATCGTGTAGAAGGCCATGTGCTAGACCATGCAACAAATTATTTTAGACACACAGCCGTGTCTTAGACCGTGTTAGACACTGACTTAGGCTACACGGTCGTGTCCCAGGCCGTGTGGATCCTGTACCTAATTTCAAAAATGATACATGGCCGTGTGAAAGTCTGTGTGTAGCATATGTAACCTCAAAAACAAGCCAAAACAAGCCTAATTCTTGCCCATCAAGACACCACATTTCCACAAGCCATAACATGATCAAACCGTACACAAATATACTTAAAATGTACCATTTCAAACAACCCTTAAGACCTAACCAATATGTCATTCAAAGGCACCACAAATCACACACCAATTCAACTCAATTACAAGGTTGCAAACATTGAATAAACCTTAACACCTCCAACCCATCTTCGTTGCCAGATTAGGGTTTCAGAGCATTATGTACATTCAAAAACGTTTGAACATTATATCATTCAATAATTCAATCACATCATAAAGCATTCATATACATGCACATTGTCCATAAATCGAGCCCTCGAGCCCTTAAGAATAGCTTAGAAGCAATTCAGGACCAATTTGAAACAAATTAGAAAGTTTAGGAAAAAGTTGCAAAAATTGGGAAACAAAGGTCACATGGTCGTGTACCTCACACAGTTGAGACACTCGTGTAACCTTCAAACTAGGGACACACAGTTGTGTCCTCACCCATGTAACTCTCTGAGTAGGTTCATACGATCATGTCACACTCCCGTGTGTCAGGCCGTGTACCTCTCGAAGTTTCCCCACACACCCATGTGCCAAGCATGTGCTAGGCCGTGTAACTCACTGACTTGCATTCAAAAGAACTCTCAGATGACACATGGTCGTGTCGCCAAGTCGTGTGTCTTACACGGCTGATTCACACACCCGTGTCTCAAGCCGTGTGGACCTAAATTTACCTCAAATCAAGCCATTTCCAACACTAATACACACATAAACATTTGGACCATTTGTGTACACTTTTAAGGCATCTAAACATCATTCAAACATGCATAAATATGTCATTTCAAAGAACCTAGTTCACCTAACAAATATGTCGTTCAAAGGCACCTTAATTTGTATACAAACATCAAAACTTAAACTAACGCCATTTAACCATTTCACATTTACCCAACCTAATGCATTTTAACTATCACATGCCAACATAAATGACTATTTCTATGCCATCACAATATCCCAATGGTTCACATACACTATTACTTAAAGGTACCAAAATGGCATAGTTTAACATGCACTTCCAAGTCTATCAACCAAACATATTTTTCCAAACATAACATACCAAATTACCAAATACATAACTTCCTATACATTTTAATAAGGCTATTTCCATCCATAATAACCTAGTTTAAATATGAACTAAAACATATCACTAGTAGCCATTTTCATACATCATTAACATGCTAAGAGAACCATATCATCAAGCCCTTTAAATAACCAAAATCACATAGTTTGTAAGGCATCAAGGTGTACCAAAGTACCATAGCTTTCCAAAGCTTATACATACAAAAACACTATGAACACATGCATCATAATACCATTACAAATCACCCTATACATGTCATTATAAGGCTTATTTAAATTACTCAAAAACTACCCAATTGTCCACTTAATAGTGTGATAGATCTTGGACGAACTTCCAACCGATCAAAATTTCAATATCTATAAAATAAAGGAAAATAATTATGTAAAAAAATGATGCTTAGTAAGCTCGTATAAACTCTAAACATAACTTACAACTTCGGTATTATAGTACATAGATGAAGCATGATTCAACACCAATACTTTAAACTTGGTATAAGCCTATTGAACACCGTTCAACTCACAAATGAGTAAGTTCATCAACATCATATATAATTTCATTCATAACATAATAGGATTTTATAATACATATTATATAATCATCAACCCTTTCATAAGATTATGAACCGTTCCATTTACTTGCTTACAATTCCATTCCAAATGCTTAGCATAAGCCTAAACAACATCATCAATTCACGAGTTAGTGCATTTTTCCATGATATAAGTGAATCCATCCATAGCATAAGTAGATTTCTCATATATGAGTACATCATTTAACTCATCAATCCTTTTATAACATCATATTACATCCCCATTATGAACTTACTATTTCATTCCCTTTTTTTTACCTGTTGAACCATCTAGAATTACATAAGATACTCAGGAAAGCTCACACAAAGTGTGCATTTACATAACTGTAACCTTTCCTTTACATCATTACTCACACGAGCTATAAAATGGGCCTGCTCAGACGAGTTGTAGGTCAGAATGATAGCTATGTGATGCTACTCACACGAGCTGTGGAGAATCTGCAACAAATGCAGGACCTCAGCCATTAATAAGACATTTAAGACAAGTACCCAAAACATGAAATCCCTAATGACATGTCATTTGTATCCTACGAATTCCTAAGGTTCAACCAAGACTCAACATCCGTCAAATCATCATAGTTTTGGTACGATTATACATTGATCTATTTACATTAAAATAACATAATAAAAATTCAAATTAACAACATTAATTCAATAATTATTCATACGAACTTACTTGGCTAAATTGCAGCAATGGCTAAATACAAAGGTTATTTGGTAAATTTTCTCTTCTCTTTGATTTTCCACTCGTTCTTGATCTAAATTAATAATTCCATTCACTTCATTAATTCAAACAGCAAAACTAATTCATTTAATGCAATTAGTCCTTTTTTACATTTTTACGAAATTGCCCCTAATATTTTACTTTTATTCAATTTAGTCCCTAAGCCTAAAACATGCAAATTAACCATTTTTATTCAATTTCATATTAGCTGAATTATTTGGAATCCTACTATAGCCCATATTTATTATTATTTCACAATAAGCCCGTGTACTTTTACTAATTTCACATTTTAGTCCTTAAACACTAAAATTATCAAAAATTACTTAACAAAATACTTATATTTAAGAATAAAGCTTAATAATCTATTATAAAATTTCAAGAACACCACAAATTCATCCATGTTGAAATTCTAAACATTTAACTATTTAACAAATTGACCCTCGGGTTAGCTAGATTAAGCTAATACGATAACAAAAACATAAAAATCATTAAAAACAGGATCAAAATGCTTACCATGCGGCCAAAACCAATTTGGCCAAAAGCTTCCCTAAGCTATCCATGGAGGTTTCAATTGTATTTGAGAAAAACCAAAAACAATAATAGCATTTTAGGCCTTTTGTTTCTTTTTTAATTTCATTTAATTAAAAAATTACGATTCTGACCTTTTAGAAATCAATCAAATTTCAAGCATTTAAATACCCAAAACCGTCCACCAAACTTTCAATTGGTATAATTTATATATCAGTCCTTCAATTTAAGATTCCATAGCCATTGGACCCCTATAACTAAAAGAACTCAACTTTTACACCTTTTTCGATTTAGTCCTTTTTACTTAATTAACCATTTAAATGTCAAAAATTTCTTAATGCAATTTTAATACAGACTTAATGGCACATCATAAATATTTAATAAAATTTCTTAATGAAATATTTGTAGAAACGGGGTCTCGATACCTCATTTTCTAAAACCACTTGACTTTAGAGTCATACCACTTAAACCTAATTATTCTTTCAGAAAACATAAATTACCATATCAAAATTTATTTTAATACCATATTTGACTTGTAAATATTAAATAATAATAGTTACAAATTTACTCGTAGGATTTGTGGCTTCGAAACCACTGTTTCCGACACCATTGAAAAACAGGCTGTTACAAAACCTTATCATTATCTAGCTATTCATGTCCAAATCACCAACCTACATGAATAAGGCATAACATACTCAAATAACACTTCAAAACATTACCATCATTTATTTACATAACTTAGGATCAACTTAGTTATAGCTACCACAAGTATACTCCAAGACCAAACATAATACTAGGCATACTATACCAAAATGACTTAACAATTTAAGTATTCACAACAATACACCTATATACATGCCACCTTCCAGAATGTAAAACAAAAACTACCAAGATGGCTAGATAGTGTGAGCTCCAAATTGATCCATCCGGTCGGTCCGCAAATTTGGCAACTACAAAGGAACATAAATGAAACAAGCTAAAAAAGCTTAGTAAGCTCATAGTTTAAACATCGAATTAACTTACCTTAATCGAAACAAATATTCAAATAGATAATTTACAATTCCTGATATCCAAATACAAGTCTACAAACCACATTAGTTTTTGCTCACATATCTAAATGTATCATGATAACCCCTTCTCAAATACCTTACTATTATTGTAACCCACATTTTATCAATGTAATTGTTCACACATGTAAACAAGTGGTTCATTGTAACAGTTTCACTTACTAATACCATGAACATGCATTAACATTTAAACATATAATAAATTGTAATTCAATTAACATTTAACTCGATGAACTAAGTAACTCAACTCGGATATTCAGGTAACTACACCATACCAGAGGCATCATAGATGCGTAAATGAGGCACCGAAGTGCAGACAGAGGCATAAATATGTAATCAAAAGCACCGAACTACAAACAGAGGCACCCAAGTGCAAACCCTACAAGCACGCATATTGACCCTAATGGCATGCCAATCGTATCGTAAGCAATTACTACGTTCAACTAGGCATTATATGTATACATATTCATCATCAGAGACACTTTATCATTTCCATAAACATACTATATATTCAATGTATTAATGTCAATAATGTGCAATCACAAGATTTGCTACCATCAACTATTCATTTTCACAAGTACTCAATTGCAATAATCGATATCATATAGGTAACAAATGAAATATCACATATATATACTAACTAGATAACAATGACATAATAACAAGAAATTTGCATTTACTTATCAAAACACTATCAACTTACCTAGGACCACTTTCGGTTAAAACACATGGACTACTCTGTAATTTTTCCCTTTCCTCGTTTAATGTCTTTTTCACTCAGTTCTTGATCTATATAATAATTAAATTCAATTTATTACATTCACAAACATTTCAATTTCAACTGAATGCATGAGACCGTTAAGTTTTTGTTATTTACACATTTTTCTTAAACTTTTACATTTCTCACAATTTAGTCCCTAAACCCGAAATTCCAAATTTAACAAAAATTTTACAACTTCTCATGCTAACCAAATTTTCACTAATCCATTTACAGTACACAATTATTTTAAAACCTTAAGAATTCCCTATCAATTTTAGTATTCGATCAATTTAGTCCTTTAACCAAAAACTAACAAAATCATTTTACAAACTAATCATAATAAACAACCGATATTTAAAATCCATCATTGAACATCATAGTAAAAAGAATTCATCAGTGTTAAAATCTAAAATCCTTAACAGTTTCAAAAAAAAAAGTAATGGTTTGCTAGACCTAGTTGTAACGATCTCAATTTCGAACTTACCAAAGAAAATCACTTACCTGCAAAGAAAATGTGATGATTGAACATACCACCTTCAATGGTGTTTTCCTCCTTTTCAATTTTGGCCAAGACTCACCAAAGAAGATTATATTTACTTTTTTTTTATTTTACTAACTTATTTTTATTAAATTACTCTTAAATTCTTCACACATTTTCACCCTATTTTATGGTTTAACTGTCCATGCAAATTAAAAGTTGCATAATTACATTATAGAACTTCCCACCTTTGCTAATTAATCCCTCTAACCACATAATTCAATAATAAATGAGTTTTTACATCTATTACAATGTAGTCCTTTTTAATTAATTAACTAACTAAAGATTAAAATTTCTTCACCAAAATTTAATATGACTCTATATGTACCTTTATAAACATAAATTAAATAATAAAATATGATATCACATATTGGAATTATGGTCCCAAAACCACCATTTCAGATGCCACTAAAAAAGGGATATTACAAATTTACCCCTATTAGAGCTAATTGATAAAATTCCCCAATATGCCAAATTTTTAAAAGAAATTATGTTTAGGCATAGGAAACTCAGAAGAGTGAAACAACTAAGTAAAAATTCCTCATTTATTGCTAATATAACTAAGAAAATACCTCCAAACTAAAAGATCTGGGTAGCTTCACAATTCATATAGAGATGGGAGACATAAACTTTAGTAAGGCCCTATGTGATTTAGGGGCAAGTATAACTTTAATGTCACTATCTATTTATAGAAAACTCAGATTAACAGAACTTAAGACCACACCGATAACGCTACAATTTGTTGATAGGTCTTTGATAAACCCTAAAGGTGTATTAGAAGATGTATTAGTCAAAGTTAGGCAGTTTATATTTCATGTAAATTTTGTTGTCTTTGACTTCAAGGAAGATCATGAGATTCCTATCTTGTTGGGAAGATTATTTTTAGCCACATCCAAGTCCACCATAGATGTAGAGAAGAATGAATTGATAATGAAAATTAAGGGGGAAGTAGAAGTGTTTAAATGTGGTAATCCTTCAAAGGATGAGGAACTGGTAAGGTACTTAATTGAAAGTTGTAATGCATTATCTTATCGTACCACTACCAACCTTGGTCAAAGGTATGCTCATTATCTCATGTGTGTAGGAAATCAAATAGGTTCATGAGAAAGGTAAAAATGAAAGGACTTAAAATGGAAAGGTGAATATTGGACGGTTCAAGATGACCGAGCTCGAGGCAAGAAGTTAATTAGGAGACCCAATAGGCTATTGAATGACTCCAACTACAATACTTAATATTTACCCATTGAACTTCATTAATTAGCGTAAAATTTATATTTTTATTTTGAGTATTTTTTAACTTATACTTATCTAGGAGTAGGACATAGTAATATAAGAGTTAAAGCATGCTGAGTACTTAGGTTTATTCAATTAATGTGGGTATGTAAAAATCAAGAGTACGATGTTCCAACACCTCTAAAAACATTTACAAAAATAGAGTTGGTGTCATGCCATTGGGCCAGCAATTTCGTAACACCGTATTTTGAACTAAAATTTTGAATTCCTAGGGGGTGTCACAACATTGAACCTCGATGTTACGAAACAAGCCTTTGAAGTGGAATGTTGCAACATTGAAATTGGGTGTCGCAACATCGAGTCAAGTTCTGCAGCAAAAAACCCAACCCAATAATGTGACTCGGAGCTAATGCCCTTAAAACCCATTAATTTTAAACCCTAAAACTTAAGTATAAAGTATACTTAAACTCATTTAAGCCCTAAAACATAATATTATCCACTTAAACTCTCTAAACGCTCTAAAAAACACTCCCACCCTCACCCAATTTCTCTAAAATTTTGCACTCTCTCTTTTGTTTCATTTCTCATTTGCTTTCATTTATTTTTCAGGTTATCAAGGTGCTCCATATTCTAAACAACGGTATTTTACAATCAAAAAGGTATCAACCATGAGGTTAAGGGTTCTAATTGTTGATATTCTTAGTCATTAGATTTTAGGTATAATTGCTTGGTAGCAATTTTGGTTGTATCTAATTCTCTAAAATATTAAACATGTCACTTAAAAAATCTAGGAAACCAAAAACATGAAGCCGACAACGGATTTTGACACTTATCTTTTTGAGCATCAGGATGTCGAAAAATATTTTTTAGAAATTCAAGAAAAGGCATTCATACAAGAGAGGGGTTTTGACCTGTCGTTGACTCTGTTTAATGAAATTTGGGAATTAGCTAACTGTCATAGGTGGTCTGATCTCTAATGAACCCTAAAAGAATTAACTATGTAACACTCTAATTTTCAGGATTTTTGTGATTTTGCTTTAGTTTAATTTTTGCTTGTCTAGATGCGCTAAATTATGTTTTGGGTGTGTTAGTGGGCCTTTAGAAGGCCTAAGTTTAAGTTAAAACCCGGTAGAATTTTAAAATTTTGGACCTAAAGGAGAAGGGGCTTTGACTAGGTAGGCTTTTAAAAAAAATGTAGGTAATTTAAGAAACAAGATGACCTGTGGTTAGGTGGCACTGTAACGCCACTTAGAACACAAGGGTGGCATGTGGAAGTTGTGTAAGAGCTAAGGTTCAAGTCTCATGGTAAGCAATGTGATGCTTTATTTTTTTTAAAGCATGTGCAAGGCATGTGGTGGACTCTAAGTGAAACTCTGTTAGGAAGAGTTTGAGGTGCTCATGGGATTGAATCAATGAGGGATAAGGGGAGAAAGTTTAGGAATTTTGAATGGGAGGTTGAGTTGGCCGAATATGGGGCTCTTGGGGGAAGCATTTTCGGTTTTGGTCTATCGATTTTGGCACAATTGGCAAGGAGGAGTTAAGGGGGCTAGCCGAATGCTTTTTGGGTTCTTTTTGGGGTTTTAGTTTGGCATATTTGGTAGGTGAGTGCCGATTAGGTAAGTCCCTAGGGTCTTTTCTTCTCTTCTCCTCCATTTGTTCTAAATGCCGAAAACAAGATCCATACACCCTCTCTTTGTGTCGATTTGTGCAAGAAAACCAAACTCTTCTCTTTTCTTCACCCTTTCTTCTCCTCTTACTTCTTTGTTTCACTGACTGAGTCGATTCTATTGGAACCTTAGTTGGCCGACTTCTTAAAAGTTAAAATCCCGAGATACTCAGGCTTGTGTCGATTTTCTTCTTGGCCGAACCTCTTGTTCTTCTCTTCTCGATTCCTTTATTATTTACTCTTGCACTCCTTTTAGCCAAACCCTCTAACCTATTTTGCAAATATTCTTTCTTTGGCTGATTGTATAAAAATCTCGAAACTTGAAAGCCTTCTCCTTTGTCGACATACTCAGAGAGCCGAAACACTTAGATCTGCTCTTTTCTCTTCTTGTGTTCTGACTTAATCTACGGTAAATCTGGGCTAGGCTAGTGAGTACTGGTTCTTTCATGTGGCAAGGCAATCAAGCGGGTGTTTTGGGGAAAGTAGTCTCCATTCCTATTTCTTTTTATTTTTCAAATGACTAATAAAAAGCTGAAACTCTTAACCATGGTGCACTAATCGGCTTTGATCCTTCTCTGGGAAACCGATACAAGGTTTCTCCTCTTGTTTGTTGTGTCCATAGCCAGTCTTAAGGGTAGAGATCGTGAGTGGCGTTGGTGGATAGGAGATAGCAAAGCGATCTAGATCTATGGACTAGATCTCGACGAAGGTAAGTAATGGTGTTATGTTAATGGTTACCGAATGGGTAAGTCAACTTGATGTGGATCTTTTTAATGGATTGGGATCTAACATAGTGATTAATCTGATGTAGGTTAAGTGTTCGAAAGATCTCGATGTGGTATCGTAAAACAGGTATGTAATCGACACCCACTAGTAGACTAGATCGGTAAAAGCTGAAAAGCTAAAATGCTGAAATTTTGGCATTTCGAGGGCTTGCGACCGTGCGAGCGCTCGTGGGTCAGTTTGAATCTGTAACACCCTAAACCCGGCCTAAACGTTATGGCCAGATCCGATGTGTCACTTTGAAACGTTTGTGAAACCCATGTTCTTATTAAAAGTCTTTCTTAGTGTTTAAAAGATTGTCTTTGTTAAATTAGTAAAGTGAATGGAAGCTGTGCACCAAGTAAGTATCCGAAACAGAGGAGGTGAGCCATGAAGGCTGCTTAAGTACCAAGCTCTTGATTGGATCCAATCCTAGACATGCCCACAACCATTGCCACACTTTAGTTCGGGGATAGGTTTTGGAAAACAAGTCGAGTTGGAATTCATTTAAGTAGATATTTTTCATAAATCGTTTTATTGTATCGTTGCGTATTTGAAAACAAGTTTCATTTTGAAAGCGCGTCCTAAGTCTAGCCCATTTTAAATCATTATCAGTAAAGTAAAATATAAAGTATAAAACAAAATAATCCCAGAAAAATAGTTAAAATGGCCTTATTACAACCCAAAAATCAAATATTAATAATTAAAATAAAATTTATAAAAGAAACTGGTTACTTTATTGAAAAAGCCCGAAACGATCACCATGGCCACTCTGAATTCCCTCCGGCTCCAAGTCTCCACATCAAGGCTCACCTGCAAGGTTAAGGAAAGGGGTGAGTTTGGAAACTCAGTGTGCAACAAGCCCCTTTCAGAGTCTAAACTAATATCAGTATACTGGGCCTAAGCCCTAATTCAGTCTCAACATATACTGGGCTGAGGCCTTTACATTAAGCGGTTACTAGGCCGAAGCCTTTTCATAAATCATATCACTGGGCTGAAGCCTTTACTGTAAATGGTATGGCTCGTAGGCCCATTTCAATATCACATATGAACATCAATGAATGTATGCAAGCCCATTTGGGGAGACTACTCAACCCACCATCCGCTACTCTCCACCCGTACCAACCAAGCTCTCCATGTGGGGAATAACTCAACCCACCCAACCAAACTCTCCACTGGCAGCATAGCTGCTTTATCATATAACTGAAGGCCTAGCCTCTTTTAATAACTTGGGCAAAGCCCTTTAGCACTTCCTCCATCATATAAAACCCAACCCATGCATATAATAAGTATATCATGGCATATCATGTACATATCATAGTATATCATGTGCATATTATGGCATATCATGTATAATAACAAAATCACATGCTTCATAATCATAATGAAACTCTAGGGGTATAATGGTCATTTTCACCTAGGGGCAAAATAGTCATTTTTCATATTATAAGAGAAATTTCGTAATTTTACCGACTATCCAGGTTTTTCATGTTCATTAAATATTATCAATATTTTCGAGTGTTTAAACGATGATTTAAAACTACTTTAACAAATTTGGGCCCTTGGGCCCAAAACCCCTAATGGGCCCAACGAATGCCGATTTAGCCCACTATGCCCACTTAACCTAAATTTTACAATAGTACTAACAGTGTTAACATGCAACTTATCCAAATTCTGTTTTCTAACGATTTTACCCAAATGGGCCTGTAAGCCCATTGGGCCCAATTTTAGCCCATCGAGGCCCAACTTACCATCGTGCTAAAAATTGCACTCTTACCTGTTCCATCGATTTCGTTTACCAAGCCCATCGTATTCTAACCCATCCACAGACCATCACATATTCACAAGTTTTAAAGATGTCGGGATTCGGCATGTCAGCTTTTCAGCAAATCTTAATCTAAGTTAATACGGGGGTATGTTACACACCTGATTAATGACAATCGCTTCCCAAAATCCACTATGCACTTGTTCTACAATCATTTAATTGACATATCAGGTTTTGAAATCCCAAGATAACAACATAGCCTTACCAAAATCATTCGGCCACTATCCCTATTACCGTAGATTTCTTACCTTCGTAGGGTCCAATGGTTCGATCCAAGCTTATCCAAATTGATTTCCCAAGCCTAACTGCTCCTCCAAAATTGTCTATTTCGCTACACAAACCATAAGAAAAATCAAATGAAAAAGCCCAGTGAGGCCTATACCTCAAATCGACAACCTCCCTAAACTATAAGGGGTTTCGGCTTTTCTTAACATTTACACTACTGAATCGATTTGGAAAACGAGTATGTGACAGCCTTAAAACGACCCTAGTCAGAATGTGGTTTCAGGACCACAAAACCGAGGCATAAAAAATAATTTAATAATTATTTTGATGCCCATTGCATGTGCCAATTTATGTGTGATATCTTTGGTGTGTTAATTTAGCCTTATAATTTTGAATTGTGCTTAAAAGGGCTTAATAGAAAACTTTGAAAGATTGATGGGTAAAGGTGTGATGACCTATTAATGTATGCATGAGAAATAAGGGTTTTGCATGTCAAATTGCCCACTTTTATGATAGTGGATGGTAATGATGAGGTTTTGGCATCTTGTAAATTGTAATTTAGTCATAATAATAATAAAAGAAATTAGTAATTGGTTATCATAAAAATTGAATTAATAAAGGAAATAAAATAAGGATTTTCGGTGAAAAAAAAAAAAAAGTTTCTTCATCTTGTTCTCTAATGGCCGATTGTTGAAGAGGAAAAGGAGAGGAGAAGATATGGTATTCGGCCATTGAAGGCCTTAAATCAAGGTGAGTTTTTCATGAAAATTTTTTGGTAGTGTTTGTGATTTTGAGATGAAAACCAAGCTCCTAACATGACTCTTGTGAAAAAAAAATTTTGAGTTTATATCATTCTTGATATTCGGCCATAGGAGAAGAGGTGGGCAAATCTTGTTTTATTTGAAGTTTGTGTAAAATAATAGAATTTGAATGTTGTTTGAGCTAGATAGATGTTCACTTATGAGGATTTATGAATAGATTGAATCGATTTGTATGTTTAGCTTCCTACTTCTAATTTCCGATTCTAAATTGGAGATTTTTGACAAAAGGTTGTAAGATTTGTGATTTTTGAATTGATTACCAAGTGTCTCACTTAACCATGATAGCAGTTTTGTTTTAGTCATTGATTTTGATTTTTGGCCATGGAAGTAATTCATGAGAATTTGAATGCTATAGAGGTTACAAATTTCTTTAATTGCCGAATGAACTCTAGGTGATGTGAGTACGATGCACTAGCATGCTTGTATAGTGTTGTTTGTGTATGGTGCCGAATGTACCTTTAAATTTTATATTTTCTTGAACCATTGAATTAATTGAAATTGGGGAAAATGAGAGTTTGATAATTGACATGTTAGACTTGGTTCACTATGGCATTTGGTCATGGAATTGGACTAATTGGTTAAAACGAGTTCAAAGGTGATAAATTAATGATAGTAAAGCCTGGAATTGAGAAGCCATGTCTAAAATACCTTATATGCATGTACAATTGTTTCATGTGGTCTTAAGGACTTAGTACTCTTGAATTGTAGTGCTAATAAGATTTGATATTAGTTGTTTAGTAGGATAAGTTATATGAATGTGTTATGTATTAGATGGAATGCTATAAAATGTTATGTTTTAATTATGTGAATAAGAACTTTAAAGACTGAATTTTGTATAAGTCTGCTTGGTACAGCAGCAGTAGTGTGTTTTGGAAAAATCACCATAAATTTTGGGAGCTGAATTAAAGGCTGAATAAATTATTCAATTAAGCTTAATGAGTCTAGTTTCTTATAAAAGAAACCGTGTAAGCAAAGGAATTTCCTATAGAGAGATATTTAAAGTTGTGTGAGACAGTGTCAGAATGACTCCGAAATCCCCTGTTCTGTTTTTAGAAAATCACTATAAATTGTATAAAAATTTTTATAAGATAAAATTTATATGCTTAGACTCCTTAATGAGTCTAGTTTCGAATAAAATAGGCAAGGACATATTTTGAATTCTGTACAATGAGAAATTTGATTCGTAGTGAAGAGTGGTCAGAATAGTCAAACAGTGAAATAGGGGAAACTTTAAGAAAATTCTGGTATTGATTGGCCAAACCAAAAATTCTGAAAATTTTATGGGTAGAACATATATGAGTCTATTTTCATGGAAAATTAACTGCACTTCATTTGGAGTTTCGTAGCTCCAGTTATGAATAATTTAGTGAATGTTGCTCAGGAAGTCAGCTTGTAGTGACTTATGATATATATGTGGTTGGCCGAATATGTGTGTGTTTGCTATGAGAAGTATATGCATTTCTTATTTGACTATAAGTGAAATTGATCAATTGAGATGTTTGAATAAGGATTAATAAAATTAAATATTTTATTTAGCTCAAGAGCATAGAGGGACAAGTTCGGATAAAGGGAAGGCTAAAGTGGTCAAATAGCCAACTCACAGTTGCTCAGGAAAGTTCAAGGTAAGTTTTGAGCAATTGAATTTGGTATTTAATTCTGAATGCCATGATATACTTGTATGATAAATGAATGATGTCCCATTGTCCTTACCATAATAAGGTTAATGAGAAAGAAACCTTAGACATGTTATGTAGCCGATTGGCTAATAGAGAAAGAAATTGAGATAGGAGTTTGAAATGTATTGCCATGTATGTTCGCTTATTGAGCCGAAAATCTAGTAAATGGAGTATACATGTATGAGTTTTGCATGACATTTATGACATAAAGTCGAGGGGCATGTTATATGTTAGTATGTGAATGAATTGATTTAATTGCACATGTGTTTTGTGCTATGTGAAATCGGGTAATATGTGAATAAATATGTATGAGACTCAGTGATGCGAATCTGGGCTTAAATACCTGATGTGTGACAGCCTATTTTGACCCTAGTCGGGAAGTGGTTTCGGGACCACTAAACCGAGTCAACGAAATAGAGGATTTTTATTTCCAATGTCTAATTTATATGAAAAATGCATGTGTGAATTTTTAATGTTTTGATTTTGTCAATTTGAATGTGGATTGAATTAAAAAGGACTTGTATGAAAAAGCCTTATAATGTGGTGGATAAATTGCTTAGTAGCCGATTGTTATATGGTGAAATTAGGAAGGGTTTGCATGTTAAAATAACCCTTTTTAATATTAGTAGCCGACCATGCACCTTTTTAATGATTATTATGGTAATTTTTTTTATTTAGAAATTTTGTAATTGGTGGTTATCTTAGTGGTAATAAAATAATAGAAATAAGGTGGTGAAAATAACAAGGAAAAGAAGTGTTCTTCATTTTCTTTCTTTGCTTGCCGATTTCAATTGAAAAAAAAAGGGGGAAGAAAAGAGTTTAGACTTTCGGCTGAATCCTAGCTTCAAGGAAGGTATGCTCATGCAAATGTTTTTGTGAATTGGTGGTAGAGATTAGTTGATAGTTAAGTACCTAGTATGGCCCATGAGTTAGAATTTTATTCTAGTAATTGAATGATGCATTCAGCTTTAGGAGGCATGTGTCCGAATGGTGTGATTCATGTGAGTGTTGGAAGATGCGGTTAGTGGTATTGTCTTGCCGAATGTGTGGGGTTATGAAATCGAGAGGATAATTTTGAAGGTTCTATGACAATTTGGCAATTGGTAGTAATTTGCATAGATATTGGTACAATAGTCAAATGTGATTTTTTTGCTAATGGTTAAGGATAAACTGTGGAATTGAGCTATTTTGCACATTGATTTGATCTCAAAAGATTTTCTTTAGTTAATAGAATTTAAGACATTCGGCTATGAGCATTTTAGAAATTGATTAAAATGTTTACAAGAATCCTAGTGGAGCATTCGGCTATGATACTTAAATGAAGGATAGAGTGGTTAAACAATTCAAATATATAGTGCCTTGTAGTATATATATATGTATAAGTGCCGTATGTCTTTGCCTTATAATTGCATTGTAGACATTGTGTGAACTTGTACCATATTTGATACTAAAGCGTTAGCTTATGTGAAAATAATATGTGCATTATGTGTGCCAAATGGGAGCCATGAACTCAACTCATTATGTGTAACATATTCGTCCTTTAATACCTTTAGTGTCATGATTGATGAGTAATTCAAAGGATTTTATTATGCCTTATTAATCTAATCCGTAAGCTAGAAGTGAATGGAACCTGTTGGTATTTGGCCGAATGTATTCGTAAAAGAAATATGATTGTGTGTATGTAATATTGAAATGAAGGTATACATTTGTTGAAATTAGGCCGAATGTATATGTGTGCCATATAGAGAGAGTATTTATATTTCATGCTTTGGTTTAAGTAAGGTATGTAAAAGTTAATACATCTAATTTGTTAATTCAAGCTCAAGAGCATAGAGGGACAACATCGGATAAGGGGAAAGCTAAGGTGACGGAATAGCCGACCCGTAATTATACAGAAAAGTTCGAGGTAAGTTTAAGTATTAAAATCCTATCATGTGAGTTAACTTAACATGGTGTATGCGTTTGGCTACTCATGAAGATGATTCATTTAGCCAAGTGACATAAGGCATGCGTATTGAGGAAGATATGAGTAATATAGCCGAAGGCCCTTTTGACCTATGAAGCCTTTAGAAAACAAATCGATATGAAACTTATTTATATGCCTATTGAATATATATATATATAATGAAAGTGCTATGCTATGTGACAATGTGTGAAGGGAACGAATGAATGAAAATTTGTGACTAACTTAGTGTTAAATTCATGTGGTGAGTTCTATATATGTGTATCTGTGCTTCAAAGCCGGGTCAAATCCCGAAGAGCCTTAGGGCTAATGTTCAGAGCCGGGTCAAATCCCGAAGAGCCTTAGGGCTAATGTTCAGAGCCGGGTCAAATCCCGAAGAGCCTTAGGGTTAATGTTTAGAGCCGGGTCAAATCCCGAAGAGCCTTAGGGCTAGTGTTCAAAACCGGGTAAAATCCCAAAGAGCCTTAGGGCTAGAGTTAAAAATTTGGCCTTAGCAAATTTCAATTAATGAGTTTACTACTATAAGCTAGCCAGGTATGTGCGGTACACAGATTGTGAACTAGTTTCTGTTGAATTAAGCTTGCCAATGAGAAATATTGGTTCTAACAATGGTTTAGAGATGTATAAAGGTCTATGGCTTCTTTTCTCTACGTGAACATTTGATTTATAAGGGCATGTATTTAATGGCTGCTTAGCATATCGTATAATGGTGGAAAAACTTAGTTTTAGTTACATTCGGTTAAACGGGTAAACTAACTAAGTATTTGAAATTGCTTGGCTTTAGTTTTTTTTTATTAAACTTTATTATTTAAGCTTACTAAGCACATAAATGCTTACTCTGTTACTTTTAACCTTCTGTTTTATAGATTTTGTTCGTTAGCTACGGTCTCGGGAATCTTGCACTCGAAGTCATCTCTACTATCAAAGCCTTGTTCGGTACCTAATTAGCTAAACTTTTATGAATGGCATGTATAGGAAGTACCTTGTGGTTGTTGAGTTAAGAACTTTTATTTTGAATATGTATATATATTTAAGCCATGCGAAAATGGCTTACTCATCCACTAATTATGAATGTTTTGTTGAATGAAATGTTATAAGTTTTAAATGGTGAGAATGCTTAATATGACTTAATACTAGCTACCTCGTCGTTAAGAGATCCGGCTATGTTTTGCCTTTGGTAAGAGGTCACATCCGAAATTTGTTGAATGAGTTTAATAGTTGAATAATTAAACATGCTTTAGTTTGAATGAGTCATATTACTAAGTTGGAATAATCGGCTGTTAGTAAAAGTAGTTAAGTTATTACTTGATATTAGTTACATGTGCTAATAAAGAGAATGATAATTCCGTAGTTGACTTTATAAGTTGAGAAGAAAAGGTTTTTAGTAGCTAGATACGAAATTACAGCATGAACCTAGAGACATGTATAGTTTCGGTTTGAGTTTTTGAATGGTATGTATAGTCTTAACCATAAAGGTTTGAATTTGTTGTACGAGTGGTGATTTGTTGCTTGTGAGATTGTCAGGTAATGCCTCTTGACCCTCCAGCGACGCATACGGGTCTTGGGGTGTTACATTTTTATTGGTATTAGAGCTACGGTTTAGTCGATTCTCGAACTACCGTAGTAAGAATGAGTCTAACTATACATGTCATTTAGTGTCTTTTGATAGTAAGATGACTTCTGACATTTAAAATGTGATTTTTGGTATAGAATGGATCCCGAACCCGATCGAACCGTAGCGGACGATGTAGAGAGTATAGCGCCTGCTCTCGCGCAAGGGAAAGCGCCGCCTCTCTCTCGGCCGAATGTCAGTCATCGAGATGATGACACTAGACAAGACTTTTATGCAATGATGAGTGACTAGTTCGCTCAATTTATTAGATCAAATCTGGCTGTTCCGCAACCTCCGCCCCCGAATACTCTGCTTCTGACTTTTATGACCCCTCCTGTGACCAATCCAGTGAGATCGAGTAGGCCCTCTGTTGACAAAATTAGAAAATATGAGGCTGAAGAATTCCGGGCTACCCCTAGCGACGATGCCGAGCGGGCCGAGTTTTGGCTCGATAATACTATTTGAGTGTTTGATGAACTGTCCTGTACACCTGAGGAGTGTCTGAAATGTGCGGTGTCTCTGCTACGTGACGTTGCCTACTATTGGTGGAATACTCTGGTTTCTGTTGTTTCGAAAGAACGGGTCACCTGGGAGTTTTTCCAAACCGAGTTTCGTAAGAAATATATCAGTCAGAGATTCATTGATCAAAAACGGAAGGAATTTCTGGAGCTCAAACAAGGTCAGATGTCAGTAACCAAATACAAGAGAGAATTTGTGCGTCTCAGCCGTTATGCCCGCGAATGTGTATCCTCCGAGGCTATTATGTGTAAGTGTTTTGAGGATGGATTAAATGAAGATATCAGACTACTGGTGGGAATTCTGGAAATTAAGGAGTTTGTCGTATTAGTCAGGCGGGCTTGTAAAGCCAAAGAGCTCGGTATTGAAAAAAAGAAAGCTGACAATGGAGCTAGGGAGTTCCGTAAAAGATCTGTAGGAAAATCTGTACAGCAATCGTCTAAAAAGACTAGAGATGATTCAGGCCGATCTAAATACACATCGGGTTTTTCTAGACGCGAGCATTATTGACCTCCCGTGAGTTCGCGAGCCACTTCCATCGCCAGTGTTGGGAATGAATGTCGAGATAGATCTGATTGCAAATATTGTGGTAAATGGCACCCGGGGAGTTGTAGGCATCGTGATCGCTCTTGTTTCAGATGCAGATCAACCGATCATTTTATTAAAGATTGTCCGAAAGTTGATGAGCGCGTTCCTGACCCGAGTCTGAGAGCTAGTGGCACGGCTGCACGGGGTAGACCACCGTGGCGGGGTGGAAATGTTAGCAGTAGTCAGAGAGGGACTAGAGACACTGCAGTCAGATCCGAGGCTCGAGCACCTGCCAAAGCATATGCTATTCGTGCCCGTGAGGAAGCTTCTTCTTCAGATGTTATTACTGGTACTTTCACACTCTTTAACACTGATGTTATTGCCCTGATTGATCCTGGTTCGACCCATTCATATGTGTGTGAAACTTTAGCCTCCAGTAAGACTCTTCCTGTTGAGTCTACTGAGTTCATAATTCGAGTGTCGAACCCTTTGGGTCGTTGTGTTCTGGTTGATAAAGTATGCAAGAAATGTCCCCTAATGGTTCGAGATTTCTGTTTTCCGGCTGACTTAATGCTTCTACCATTCGATGAATTTGACATTATTCTCAGAATGGACTGGTTGACTGTTCATGACGCGATAGTGAATTGCAAGCAAAAAACTATTGATTTGCGATGTTCAAATAATGAAATAATCCGAATTGAGACCATTGATCTAAACGGGCCACCTACCGTAATTACGACCATGTCAGCTCAGAAATACGTGAGAAAGGGCTATGAAGCGTATTTAGCTTATGTGTTAGATAATAAAGTTTCCGAATGAGAACTTGAGACGGTGCCCATAGTTTGCGAGTTTTCGAATGTGTTTCCCGAAGAATTACCGGGATTGCCGCCAGTAAGAGAGGTCGAATTCGGTATAGAGTTGATTCCAGGTACGATGCCAATTTCGATTGCCCCGTATCATATGGCACCTACTGAGTTAAAAGAATTGAAGTCTCAGCTGCAAGAGTTGATAGACAGAGGCTTCGCGTGACCTAGTTTTTCACCTTGGGGTGCACCGGTTTTGTTTGTGAAAAAGAAAGACGGGACTATGAGAATGTGCATCGACTATCAACAGCTGAATAAAGCCGCTGTAAAGAATAAGTATCTGTTGCCTCGAATTGATGACTTGTTTGATTAGCTGAAAGGAGCTTCAGTGTTTTCAAAGATCGACTTGCGATCCGGCTATTATCAATTGAGAGTTAGAGATTCCGACGTACCAAAGACAGCTTTTAGAACGAGATACGGACACTATGAGTTCTTAGTGATGCCGTTTGGGCTCACTAATGCCCCGGCGGTCTTCATGGATTTGATGAATCGTGTGTTTAGGCCGTTTTTGGACCGTTTTGTAGTATTGTTCATCGATGATATTTTAATGTACTCTCGTGACGAGTCAGAGCATACCGAGCATTTGAGACTGGTACTTCAGACTTTGCGGGATAACCAATTGTATGCGAAGTTCAGTAAGTGCGAATTTTGGTTGTGTGAGGTTGGTTTCTTGGGGCATATAGTACCTGCTTCGGGTATTCGAGTTGATCTGAACAAAATTTCAGCTATCCTCGACTGGAAACCCCCTAAAAATGTTTCTGAGGTTCGAAGCTTCTTAGGACTCGCCGGTTATTACCGACGATTTGTCAAAGGTTTCTCAATGATTGCGGTACCATTGATGAGATTGTTGCAGAAAGATTGCAAGTTCAAGTGGTCTGATAAGTGTTAGCAGAGTTTTGATCAACTAAAGACTCTTTTAACGGAAGCTCTAGTATTAGTTCAACCGGAATCCGGCAAAGAATTTGTGGTTTATAGTGATGCATCCTTGAACGGTTTAGGCTACATTTTAATGCAAGAAGGTCGGGTTATCGCTTACGCCTCGAGGCAGCTGAAGCCCCACGAGTGAAATTATCCGACCCATGATCTGGAATTGGCCGCTATTGTTTTCGCTCTGAAAATCTGGCGACACTATCTTTTTGGTGAGAAATGCCACATATTCTCCGATCACAAAAGTCTCAAGTACTTAATGACGCAAAGGGATTTAATTTTGCGGCAAAGGCGGTGGCTAGAATTGCTTAAAGACTATGAGCTTGTCATTGATTATCACCCTGGAAAAGCTAATGTAGTTGCCGATGCTCTTAGTCAAAAATCCCTATTTTCTTTGCGAGCTTTGAACGTGAAACTAACAATGTCGGCAGATGATGTGTTGATTGCTGAATTGGAAGCAAAACCTGTGTTACTTCGATAGATTTGTGAAGCTCAGAAAACCGACGACGACTTAGTTGCCAAACGAGTTTAGTGTGATTCGAATGTAAATTCATAGTTTCATGTCGACGGTGATGATTGTTTGAGATTTAAGGACCGATTGTGTGTTCCGAAAAAGTCTGAGCTAGTTTCGATGATTTTGAATGAAGCCCATAATAGCCAAATGTCAGTTCATCCGGGTAGTACGAAAATGTATAATGATTTGAAACGACAATATTGGTGGCACAGCATGAAACGAGACATTTCCAATTTCGTATCTAAATGCCTGGTATGTCAGCAAGTGAAAGCGGAACATCAGGTGCCGTCGGGATTACTTCAACCTATTTTGATACCCGAGTGGAAGTGGGATCGCGTTACAATGGACTTTGTGTCGGGCTTACCGTTGACACCGAGCAACAAAGACTCCATTTGGGTTATTGTAGACAGATTAACAAAGTCAGCTCATTTCATCCCGGTTCGTACAGATTTTTCACTTGATAAGTTAGCAGAACTGTATATCTCCCAAATTGTACGATTACACGGAGTGCCAACCTCTATTATATCAGACCGTGATCCTCGTTTTACTTCGCGATTTTGGAAGAAATTGCACGAAGCTTTGGGAACTAAACTTCATTTCAGCACAGCTTTCCATCCGCAAACAGACGGTCAATCTGAACGGGTTATTCAGATACTCGAGGACATGTTGAGATGTTGCATTCTCGAGTTTAGTGGTTCGTGGGAGAAATACTTACCCCTAGTTGAATTCGCGTATAATAACAGCTTCCAGTCGAGTATTCAGATGGCACCCTACGAGGCTCTTTACTGTTAAAAATGTCGTACGCCTTTATTTTGGACCGAGCTTTGTGAGAATAAGATTCTCGGAGTTGATTTAGTTAAAGTGGCAGAACAGAAAGTGCAAACAATTCGTGACAGTTTGAAAATGGCATCCGATCGTCAGAAATCATATGTAGATCTGAAACGTAAAAATATCGAGTATCAGGTTGGCGATAAAGTATTTCTAAAAGTCTCACCGTGGAAAAAGATATTTCGATTTGGTCGTAAAGGCAAGTTGAGTCCGAGATTCATTGGACCGTATGAGATATCAGAACGGATTGGGCCGGTTGCTTATAGATTGATTTTGCCTCCTGAACTTGAAAAGATCCATGATGTTTTCCATGTATCGATGCTTCGTCGTTATAGATCCGACCCCTCGCATGTGATTAGTCCGTCAGAAATCGAATTTCAGCCCGATTTGAGCTACGAAGAGGAACCGATACGTATTTTAGCTCGCGAGGTGAAAGAATTGCGTAATAAAAAGGTCCCGTTAGTAAAAGTGTTGTGGCTTAAGCACGGGATCGAGGAAGCGACTTGGGAGGCCGAAAATATTATCAAAGACCCCTAGCTGAATTTTGCCTCTCAGCTCTCATTCAAATCCCAAAAATCTCTCCCCTTATCGCTCCTAGATTTTAGCTCATGACCTATTCAAACTCTTAGCCAAAGAGTTCCATTCAGCTTCAAACTCCTGCATGCTTAAGACATAAAAATATCCACACAATTGCCAACTTAGTGAATCGATCCTTGGCCTTCTCCCAACCACTTATACGCCACTTTTTTTAGCTCCTTAGTGGCGTCACTTAACCACTTTGCCAAGGGCTCTCTTGTGTTACATTTTACCCATATCTTTTAATAAGTCCACCTATTCAGCACCCCTAACTCTTTTAAGACCAAAAATAAAAAATTCTACCGGGTTTTGGCCAGCTCATGGGCCTTTCATAGGCCCATTTACACACTCCAATTATGAATTTCACAACCAAATACCAAATTTAAAAAAAAATCTACCAAATTCTCAAAAAATCACAAAAATCCAAAAAAATCAAGGTGTTACAGAATTGGTAGAATCTGTAATCGCAAACGGTAAGGATGATGTGTGGGCAATTTCATACACATTAGTGGTTTTGGGCCTCGAAGGGTCGAATTTGGGCCCAATGGGCTTACCAGCCCATATAGTTGAAAATGAGCGGTAAGCATATTCTGGTAGTTTGACTGTAAATTTGCTAAAATGGATGTAAATTTTGGGCTTAGTGGGCCGTAATAGCTAGTGGACACCGTTGGGCTCATTAAGGGTTTTAGGGCCCGATGACACTGAATTAATAAAATGGGCTAAATAAGTTATTTAGATGACATTAAGACTGTTAACAACTATAATGAGCTTGGAATCCTAAAAACTGGCAAATTTACTGAAATACCCCTTTAAGGGTGGAAAATTACTATTTTACCCCTAGGTGCAAAAAGACCATTCTACCCCTAGGGCTAAGTTGATTGATTTGCATGCTAAATTATATCTGTTCACTGTATGCCATGTCATGATATACACTATTGCATGGGATTAGGTTTTGATGGAGGAAGTGCTAAGTGGCAATGCCATGTATACTGTTAGAAGCCTTGCCTCATTTTACTATTTTAGTGGCTCGGCCACATTATCTGATTAAATAGCTAAGTTGCGACTGTGGTGTGTAGGGCTGGGTGGGTTGATTTATTCCCCACATGGTGTGTAAGGCTTGTACGGGTGATGTGTAGGGCTGGATTGGGCTGGGCTTTGCATACATGCATATATTTCTGATCTGTTACTATAATGGGCTTAAGGCCACACTGTTTACTGAATAGAGCTAAGGCCTAGTAATCACTATTTTTTGAATAGGGCTAAGGCCCAGTTAATACTGTATCTGGATAGGGCTTAGGCCCAATTGAGCTTGAACAGATCTTGACTCTGGTTGGGTTTAGCTTACACACTGAGTTTTCACAAACTCACCCTCTCTCCTATTCATCTATGCAGGTGAACCCCAACTTTAGAGGACTTGGAGCTAGAGGGATTCAGAGTGGCCACATGGACTGCTTTCTGGGATTTAATATTTCTTTTAAGTTATTTATTTTATTATTCAGTAGTTTTGGGTTTTTAAACTGTAATAAGGCCACTCTATAATTATTTTATTTGGTTTTAAGTACTTAATTATTATTTGTTAAATTGGTAGACTAAGGCTGCACGGATTTTTATTTCAAAATTAACAAATGTTTTCAAAACCTTCTCTACGTGAAAAATGGATAACTTAATAACAATGACACCCTAACAAGATCTCTTAAAGTGAACTTTAAACTAATAGTGGATGGAATTTCATAATTTAATTAACCCTCTTCTTTTCTAAACACTTAAAATGGTTTTGCTACATCACCCTAAACTTAATAATAAAGGAATGATACGTCATTCACTATCCATATGACACACCAAATCAAGTCATAACGTCTAGGCCAGGTTTCGGGTGTTACAAACTATCATTCCTATAGATCAAGAATTTTATACTTCTTTGAAATATCTGGAAATTACAATACTATGAAATGACATCCATCAAGAACTGTTAGGGGTAAACAGGTCCTCGTCACTCCCAAAGAAATATGCAAATATTATAATGCTTTGTATCATAGAGACAATTTCATAGAAAGTGTTTATATGAATTTTTATAGAAATATTTATATGCATAATGTGATAAATTACTTAATGGAAGGGAAGGACGAGTGGAAACGCTAACCCCACACTAATGGCCCACTTTCATTCAATCAAGTGTTTATGTTTCCAATTGCTAAAATATGGATGCAAGTTCTTTGTATTCGAATTTTGTCTACCCTTAACGTTTCTAGCGTGAATTCTTTTCTAGTTATTTTGTTGTTTTTTTTACAAAGGAAGATATGTTGTATAGGGATGTGGATTTACCAGTTCATAGTGCAGTGCATTAGCAGCTTAAAAGCAAGGATATTCTTCCCTCACCTTGTGATGGCCCTATGCCTAAAAGCAAAGGTTCGATAACTTCCGTAGAACAATTTCTAAAGCCAACAAAGAGTCTCATTAGAGACTAAATTTTGCATAATACCAAGAGCTTCAAAAGAGGCAAATCTTAGAATGGAACCAAAGAACGAAACAAAAGATAAATAAGCTACCATCCTTTAGAAGAAAAAGTAAAGCAACAAAAGACCAAGGAAGCCAAGGGCAGAACGAGATGCCCCACTAAGAGTTCATGGTAAGATGGTTATATGAGGTGCAACTACTCTACAAGGACTGATGCCCCACTAAGAGTTCATGGTAAGATGGTTATATGAGGTGCAACTACTCTACAAGGACTATGTGAGGAGACATGGCGTGTAGATGTCACAGTTTCTGCCATGTAAGTATGCACCCATGTTGCTCTATGGGCAATCCGAGGAAGAAGAAAAAGAAGGAGAGGAGATGGAAGAAGACTTCCCACCTATTTCCAACTTTGAGAAGGTGTTCCAACCTGAATGACCTTCAATTATGGGGTCAAACTCTGCAGCCCAACCCGTAACGATCCAGCCCATTCATCAGGTAGTAGAACTACAAAGTACACTGCTGGGTGAGACAAAGTGAAGATAAGAATGACAAATTCATCGGAGTCTGAATCTGATGAAGATTACTAGAATTTAATTTATATTTTTGGGGTTGTAAATATTACCTTAGATGATATTTTTATTTTCTACATTATAATAGGATTTCAATTGTTATTTTTTATTACTAATTAACCTAAATAAAAATATTATTTCTATATAGATAACCCATATGATGGATGCGTGATGATATCGAGCAAAGCATGCAAAAGGAGAACAACCCAACTACACCTCGTTGTACCATCACGAAGAAAACGAGTAGTTCTAACTCTTATCTTTAGTTCGGGCACATTAGGGACAATGTGCAATCTAAAGTGTAGAGGCATTACAAAGAAATTTTTAAGTTTATTTTGCTTTTTTTTTTCATTTTTATCAGTTTTTGCTAAAATTTGTGTTTTGTTTGCATGGTGCTTGAGCTTGCAGCAATGCAAGTGATTGGCTAGGAGCATGTTAATAGGAATGGATTGCATAAAAATTGTAAATTTGGCATGATAGTAAAATATTCTAGGTTGTTCAATTTTAGACTAGTTAGTTCACTTTATTACATTGTAAAATAGATGAAAGAAATTAAGTGTACTGAATGATAAATGACTACATAGGAAAGCATGCTTGTTTTTTTTTTTTTTGAATTGTTGGTAGTTGTATTTTGATGACATGCATAATTAAATCCACGAATGTAAGATACCTAGGGATGACCTAAGGCATTGTTTAGTGAAAATTAGAACCAAAAAGCTCACTGACTTCCTTTCTCTCGATCGACGAAAGATATAAATCAACACTTGAGAACTAAAATACAATATAAAAATCATAACTTTACTGCAAGTGTGACAAGTCATTTGAAATATTTGTATTGTTACAATGGAACACTAGAGTGTTCCAAAGATTGAACCCAAGAGAATCGTGGATTGGACAATTTCTAAATAACATGTGTGTAAAATAAAGAGTCTAACCAACGAATCACAAAAAAACTATATTATAGTAAATCATAAAAGCAAAAGGTATTAATCTACTTGACTATCTAGCTAATAGGGACTAAATTGTAAAACATGCAAAGTTACAAAATTAAGAATTAAATAATAAATGATGGTTGGTTGACATTGATGTGGTTCAGCAATCCTTGAATTAGGGATCTAAATCTCTTAAACTCCCAAAATGGCTCCATTTTACCTCTCGGCCTCCACTTTAAAAAGTTAGACAAATTAATCTAGATTATATCTCGCTCTCACTAGTTAACTCAAGACTAATGAATTGGTGCCCAACAATATCTCATCTCGGCTTCACTTGCCTAAATGTTCATTTAGGGTCGTCAATCCTAAGTTTTTAAGTTCATTCAACTTAGTCAAATTTATTACGATTTGGTCATTCATCCAAAAATCAACTTACTACATCTCCATCAACGAACCCCCTTAGAGGTTTAGCTACTCATGCTAGAAATAAAACTAACAACCATGAAAATGAAAAGCAAAGAAGCATGATAGCAAAGTTTAAGAAAACTATAGAAGTTGAGATTCTTTTATGAAAGAAAACTTAAAAGGAATGTAAAGAAAAGCATTCAATAAGAAAATCTAAAGTAATAAACATAAAAGGAACAAACTTTAACAAATCCAAAGTAAAAGAAACTGAAATACATTAAACTAAATCTAAAAATGTCTTACAACCAAGGTACGTGGACTAAAAGTGCAAATAAACCTAAACTATAGGAATAACTAATAGTAAAAGCAACTAAAATAATAAGAAAAGTTGCTAGGCAATGAAAAATCTACAGCTAAAGAAATGAAAATAAGAAACCCTAGAAAAAAAGGAAGAAAACCTAAGAGAAAACCTAAGGAAAACTAAGCTTAAACTAAGGTAATGTAGCATCTTCTCTCTTTGCCAAATTTTGGCTGATATAGCAACTATTCTTACCCAATTTGTGTGCCTAAAATACCCTTGAATGGGCCTTCAATGATTCATGCTTTGGGCAGACAAAGACTACCATTTTGTCTAATTTTGTCCCCTCACGATATTAGTATCGTGATACCAAAGAAGATGATATTGCGATACTACTAAAGGGTGGTCTCTAATATCGAGTTTGTTGGAGGTATCATTATTACAAGGTTTGGATATCGCAATTCCCTTTCCTTTGGTGTTATTTTCACTTAGTTTCAACCTCCAACATGTTCCTACATCACTTAACAATATGTCAGAGCCCCTAATGGCACTATTGGCCAATTTAGGTTTCAAAATGAGTAAAAATAAGGCATTTACACTTATTAACTTAAAATCTAAAAATTACAAAAATCTATAGAAAAGACGCTACTTTGCTTGAGAATAAGCTCCTTAAGTAAAATGGGAAAATGTAATTTGTCATATTAAATTATGGTAGATCACTCACCTTATGCATGTGTACCTTAGTACCCATACCTGTGCCTAAGCCACTTTTTGATGAACATTCATATAAAAGCTTGAATCAAAAAGAAAATTAACTTATCTCTTATTGGTCCCAAATTTAATGCATAAATATAGATATCTGGCCATAGATATTGAGGGTTAAGTAGATACACAAAGGAGGTCTCAAAAAAATTAGAGTGAAAAAGTAAGAAACGGTATGATATAGTAAGAATAGATCCTTGCAAAAGTGCCTAAATGAAAAATAGTGTGAGAACAAAAGCATTGTGAGGGCTAAAAGGAAAGTGAGAGACATAAAAACATAAAACGAGATAAAAGTAGTGTGAGTGAAAAAGAGCGAAATAAAGTGATACAATGAAAATCACAAATACATAGGAAATTTTCATTCATGTTGCTCAGAACTTGCTAAGCTAATTCTACTTGCAAATATTATATTGTGTCTTCATATACAGGAAGAAAAGGAAGGTGAGAGAAAAGGATATAAGGAGATGAGCTGAAAATAATACGAGGGGCGCATTGGGAAAAATATCATGTGCCAAATTATTTCATGCTTGAACCATTTTGGAGCTCCCAGTTCTTCAATTCCAAACCAATCTTATGTCTCGGAACACTACAAGCTGAAAAGCCCTATATGACTTAGGTAACTTTGTATATGGATAAAAATCATGTTGAGTATATGCAATTGTAATTACTTACATTCTTTTGACATAAATGTTATAGTTGCCCAATTCATTTTGATGGAATCATATGCTTAGTTATCTTTGTATTTATTAACTTTGTAATTTAATGAACTCTCACGTCTTAAATTAAAAATTGTGAGTATTTTATATATCATGTCGAAATTGCATGTTTTAGTAAGTGATGTGATCTCGTACTCATTGTTGATTCAAGTCACTTGTGTTCTCGATCGTAAAATTAAGTAGTATCCGGTCTAGTTTGTCAAAGGGCTGAATTTGGACAAAGATAGGTTTAACAGGGGCTTATTTGTGTAACATCCCATTTTTGAGTCAGATCGAAACAGTGGTCTTGGGACCACAAAATTAAGTCAAAATATTTATTTTATTATTTTAATGAGATTTATAGCCTGATGGAATGATAGTACAAAAATTTCATTAAAAAAAGTTTACCGATTGAATGCTTAATTTGGTAAAAAGGACTAAATTGCGTAAAGCGTAAAATTTGAATTCTGTTAGCAAAAAGGGTTTGTTAGCAATATAATTTCAAATGAAAGGTCCTTAAATGGTAATTGGGCCATAAATAGTGATAGTGGATGTTAATGGCTTGGTATAAGTGTAATTATTAAAGTTCATTAAGGTTAAAATGGTAATTGAGTTATTAAAGTTAAAAATAAACAAAACAAAATCATGTTCTACTCATTCATATTTCTCCCTAGCTGATTTTAACAAGAAGAAGAAGCCATTTTAGCGCTTGATATTTGGCCAAGCTTCTCAAGCTCTAATATGTACGATTTTAGCTCGATTTTTAATGATTTCTACGCTTTTGAGCTCGTTGCAGCTTAATTTAGCTAGCCTGTACCTTAGATTTTGAAGTCTATAAAGATTTTGAATCATACCATTGTTGAATACTTGTGCATTTTGAAAGCTCTTGATAGATGATGAATGTTGATTGAAAGATATACAAGTTTTATAAAGTGATTTTTGATAAAAATGCGAATTGGGGATTAAATTGAGAAATGTTGAAATGTTGTGGTTAAAATGTGAAATAAAATGAAAACATGGGCTGCTATGAGGCTATATGAAATATGGCTATTACGGGCTAGAGTTTAATTGTGCAAATTTTCCATTTTATGTGTTATGGACTAAATTGCAAAGTAGTCAAAAGTATAGGGGCAAATGTGTAATTTGCCAAATATAGGAATTATGGATTAAATTGAATTGAATATTTACTGAAAGTACTGAATTTGACATTATATAGATCAAGATAATCAAATACCGAAACTAGATTAGGGGAAACGAAAGGTAGACGAGTAATCGAAAGTTTATTCGAGCTATACGAGGTAAGTTCGTATAATTAGAATCGAACTCCTATATATATATTAGTAATTGTTGAGTTGAATGTTTACATAATTGTATAAATTAGATATTGGATTGAAATGCCTAAATTGATGTTTACCGAGAATTTTCGAGTCCCATTTGAATTGTAGAAAGTCGTAGGATACGAGTGACATGTCACTATGGTTAACGTTTGGTCGAGCTCCTGCATTTGTTGCCGACTCACCATAGCTCATATGAGCTTACCATTTCAACTCTTTGGAGCTTACCATTTCAGCTCGATAGAGCTTACTGTTTATCATCTCAGGAAGAGCTTACCAATCATTGCTCAAAAGAGCGAAAATGATGATGAATTGACAGATTACCAATTTATACACTTAATGTGTATCACCTGAGTATCCCTTGATATTTCATTAGGTTCAACGGGCATTATACAGTTACAGATTATATGGATGCAAGGAAAGTGGATAAGAGATATATGAATTATATAGATGAAATGTGACATGATTTATATGGATAGTATAGATGAAATGAGAGATCAACCGATGCCAAATGAAGATTTCATGACTGATTTCATTCTTGTGAATGGATGATTATATTGTAGCTATGTGACTAACTTGTGACTGGATGTTTGTGAATAGGCATTTGGCAAATGAATTGGATTTAAATTGTTTTATTGCTTAATGTCATATTGGTAAGTTTAATTCTATATTATACAAGCTTACTAAGCTTTAATGCTTACTCCATTTATTTTCTGTGTTTTATACAGGTTCGTTAGCTTGCTTTGTAACACCCCTAGACCCGGCTAAAAGTTAAGCCTGAATCTAGCCTGTCACATTAAAGTGTTTTTCAAAAACCTTGTTTTCATTGATAACCCTTATTATTTAAAATTTGTTGCCAATTAAACTTGTGTTTGTTTATTTTCAAATCGTGTTTGATTAAAAAGCTAATCCCTTTTTAATGACCATTATTACCTTTAAAACTTTATTTGTTGCAAAAGCTTAACTAAAAATAGATGTGGAAATGTGATATTTTGAAAACAGTTATTGTTTTGAAACCGTGCTCTACTTTAGCAGATATAAAATCTCATACATAAATATCCCAAATTTAAAGTTAAGAAAATTACGAGAGACCTTATTACACAATTTGAAACCCAAATATGAAAATATTTAAAAGTAAATAAGCAAAACAGAAAGTATAAGCAGCGTGTGGTCTTCTTCGAGTCCCTCGCAGCATCGAACCGCCAAATGCTGGGAATTACCTGAAAAGGTTAAAAACGGGGTAAGTTTATGAAAACTCAGTATGTAATCCCCTTACTAAAGAAACAGTTAGAAAACAATAACAGTAACAGTCTAGGCCTGAGCCCTTTATCAGTAACAGTACAGTTTAGCTCAAAGCATAAGTGGACTAAAGCCCAATACAAATAATTTGGGTCTAAACTCATAACAGAATCAAGTGGGCCTAGCCCATGTCAGAATCAATTGGCCTAGCCCATATCAGAAACAGGGCATAAATAAATGATGTATGATGCATGCAAACCCATCCAACTAGCATACCACTCCGTCCAATCCTGCACGGTCTGTGAGGATATAATCAACCCACCCATCCAACACACCAAGCTTAGCACCGGTTGCGGCAGTAAGTCAACAAAACGGCTCAAAGCTGTAAACAGAACAGCACAGAGCCATAATCAGAATGGCATAGAGCCATGATAATATGCATGGCACAAAGCCATCAATAACGGGTCTATAATTGGCACAAAGCCTATGATATCGGCACAAAGCCTACAAAAACGGTGCAAAGCCCACAATAACGATACAAAGCCCACAATAATGGCACGAAGCCCATAATAATGGCACACAGCATTCGGTAACATAATCGGCACTCAGCCATCGATCAGTCCATAGTCGTCTCGGACGACCTGTGCGACTTTATCAGATCAATACAGATAAATGGCTCTAAATCAGTCATACAATTACAATCAAGTCATATCATAACTCAATCATTTGTATATATCATAAGCACATAAGTCATACATAACCCAAATAAAACAGTCATTCTCTCTCTAGGGGTTTAATGGTTAATTTTACCTAATTGGGGTAAAATAGTCATTTTACCCTACAGGGGTAATTCGGTCATTTTACCCTCCAAGGGTAAATTGGTCATTAGTCCTACTAGGCTATTTTGATAATTTACACTATAGGGGTATTTTGGTAATTTTGCACTATAAGGGTATTTCGATAATTTTGCACTACAGGGGTATTTCGGTAATTTTGCAGTTTGAGATCTTAACGACCCAATAGAAGGTCCATCGTCGCCTCGAGCAACTTTAGTAACCTAAGCAGACCTAATAGTGTAAATAGGCCTAAGGCTTATTACACGGCCCAAGTGGGCCCACATGCTCGTGTGGCCCAATTAGCCCGAATTTAGCCCCAGCTATGCGCACGACACAGCCCAATCCAAAACTTACCACAAAACATACGTTTTATCCATGTGGGTCTACAGGCCCATTGGGCCCACATGACCCAGTCCGGCCCAACATGGCCCAGAACAGCCTATGTCATGTACGTGACATAATAAGCCCAACCACTTCCCACCTAGCAATTAGATTTACACAAGCAGGCCCACGGACCCATCGGGCCTATTCGGCCCATTTAGCCCAAATTCAGCTAAGGCTATGCGAACACTATAGCCTAGATCATTAATAGTCACTCACCGCAAATTTTATTCGTGTGGGGCCTATGAGCCCACTGGGCCCATACAGCCCATTTTGGCCCATCGAGGCCCAATACCACCAAAGTCATGTGCATGACATGACAAGCCTTGCTATTCCCCACCTAACAGTCAAATTTACACTAACAGGCCCTTGGGCAAATCGAGCCCATTCGGCCCATTTGGCCAAAAAGTGGCCCAAGTTCATGAGATCGCTCATGGGGCCTCTGTTATCGCATCAGATTCTCCACACGTGTGCTCACACGCTCGTGTGGCGACCATTACTAAACTTTTGGCTTTTCGGGATTTGCTGACCTACATTGTATTTTGTAAAATACGTACTTTCGACTTTTTAGCCGATCAGCAACCAGATCAGTGTATACACACCTTTATCGGGATAGCGCTAAAACCCTCGAGCGTCCAACCTATTATACAGAAACTTCGATTAAAACCCTATATGCGAGTTTGCAGAATTCTAATGAAGACTTAATTAAATAATTACCTACCAAAACCTTTCTTAAACAAGCACTTTCTTAGTCCTTTAAGAACACTATCCGCACTTCACGCAATGAACGTATATCTATATTCCAACAGCTTCCATTAAAGAAAATTTTCTACCAGATAAGGCTTAAAATCCACTATCACCAAGAAAATTGATTAGCCAAGCACACTTACCCCCAAATACTAATTGAATGCCGAAACAAAACGAAAACAATTTGGCTAGACTGGTGGAATGAAGGGGCAATCGACGACTTGCCCAAAGCCTAGATACTTAAGCTGAACAATTGAGAAGATAAGAGAAGATCGGAGTTAATCCACAACATAAGGACTAAAGGCCAATCCGAATCAAAAATAGAGGAAGATGATGAGGTGTTTGGTTTTTGCCATCTAACGCAAAAGGGGAAAGAAAATTACACTTACCTAAGTTCGGCCTTCGACTTCTACAAAAAAAATACTTGCAAGCGAAGAGGTTCGTCTTATGAATGAACGAGAAAGGAGTATGACAATAAAACATCAGAGAAGGTAATCAAGAAATGAAAGAGGAAAGGAAATAAAAGGTTCGGCTATGGAAGAACAACCGAGAGAACAACTAAGAGAAAGAAGAAAAGTGAGGTTCGATTGAAAAGTGAACTACTCTTGAAAGATACCAAATTCGACTTTTAGAAATGAAGGTAAGAAGAAGAAAATAAATGCCAAAATGGTAACCAAATGGAATGCATGAAAGTGTAGTTAAGAGTACCAAAAATGAAAAAACACAAACCCGAAATAACACCAAGAGCATTTGGCAACCACACTGTCCAAAATGCCAAAAATGCACAAAATGAATTAACTTAGCGAATTTGCACATGCAAGACACCAAATTCAACTACAACTCTCCCCAAACATCAAATCCCATGATTTACTCCATATTTTGCTCTATACCCCCATTCAAATTCAATTCAAACAACCAACATCCAAATCCCATGATCATCTCCCCTTTTACCAAGTCTACAACCACCTTGATAGAGTTTTAGTCCACCACAAACTCTAGCCAACCCGAAAGCAAAATAAATCACCCCTTTTGCTTGCCATGGGTTTCGAACCCACTCCCTCTCAAATGCCCAACTCGCCACTTACCACCGCAGCACAGGCTCATTTGTAACTTAAAACAACCACAAATATTTATAAGCCTACCTACCAACATCCAGGGTTTTCTTCACCTAAAACCAAAATTCTGCACACACCATGACTTGAACCCCAGACCACATGCATACTCCTAACACCTTCTTGCCACTAGACCACATGCTTTTTTATGTCGCATTTTGTGCTCGAATATTAATAAGGCCTTCAAACTAATGCCCAGTTAACCTAAGGGGAAAAACTAAAATTTTTGCTAGAGCCTTGGTTTGAACCCAGGACATCTCCAACACTCCCAACTCTTCCTAAATCACTTAGCCATTAAACTAAACATGCAATTCGTGATAATCGCTTACACATCTAAACTATCTAAGAGTAGTCTCCTATCCGCTTCCAAGCTCAAGGCCCAATACTTCTAGGCCCAAAATTCAGGGCGTTACATGCTCAATTCGGACAAAGTCAAAGATTTGCATCACACTATCTAGTCGACTCTTCGGTAGTTTTGGAACTTAAGAAATATGTGTAAATAGGGAATGTATAGGCTAGTTAATAGGTTGAAATGTATAGGTAGTTATTAAAATGTTAATCTTGGTACTTATTTTGGTATAATTGAGCCATGAAATATGGCTTAATTTGGCATTATGTTATGATGGTATAAATGTGTGCTTAGATGGTACCTTTTGGATTAGTTGATATATGATAAATGGTTGCTTTGACTAATGTTGTTTGAGATTTTAGTGTATGGTTAAATGGATGAGTTATGGAACTTATTATATGGATGTGTTATGGTAAATGGAATATGTCCTTATGATATGCCTTTAGTTGTATAAATGGTATAGAATTGACAAAGGAATTGATTGATTATGAAAAGGTATAAAATGTGTATTGAATTAGTTATTTTGGCTGCCTATTTGAATATGTCATTAGTACTATTTAAATGCTTATAGGTACATGAGCAATGGGTGAGGAGAAGTGGCTTAAACCAAACCTATTCTCATGCCACATGATCTAAGCATACGAGGGTGTGTCTCCACTGTGTGACCACTGCATCTTAGTTAAAACAAGTCAGTGAGTTACATGGCATAGGCAAACGAACGTGTCTATTGGCCATGTGTGGCACATGGGCATGTGGTTGGCCTTGTAACCCAAGTCAGTATACCATATAAATTTCACACGGTTAGGCACACGCACATGTCTGGCAGCCGTGTGGCCAAGTTAGTAGGTATGCCCTATTTTCTCACGGTCTAGACACATGGGCGTGTCTGGTGACCATGTGAGGCATACAGCCTATTCACACAGACGTGTGACCTCTATTCGAAAATTTTCTTAAGTTTCCTCAAAGTTTCCAAATGTTACTGTTTCAGTCCCGAATGTATGTTGTAAGCTTTGTATGCTTATATTAAGCATGCTATAAGCAAAAATGATTGATAAGTACTGAAATGATAGGATATTTGCTAAATATTTGATGATTAAATGTTCTGAACTGAGTTGAAAGTCTGGTAATGCCTCTTAACCTATTTCGGAAATGGTTACGGGTTAGGGGTGTTACATTTTATTGGTATCAGAGCTACGATTTAGTCGATTCTAAGACTACCATAGTGTATATGAGTCTATCTATACATGCCATATATAAACTGCAATAGTATGATATCTCCTGACAGCCTCTAAATTATGTTTTATATAGTAAATGGATCCAAATCGAGCATTAGTAGATGATGTAAAGAGTAATGCGCCAGCTCCCGATCAAGGGACTGGGCCTTCTGAATCTAGTCTTGCTACGGGCAATCAGGGAGAAGCTAAACAAGCTTTCCTCCAGATAATAAGTGAATGGTTTACTGAATTTGTTCGAGCAAACTTGGCTGCTCAACAACCTCCGCCCCTGCCTGTTCGCCAACCGATCCCTGTAAATCCACAAGGTACGGATCCTTTAAGATTACCTAGACCCCCTGTTGATAAAATATAGAAGTATGAGGTCGAAGAATTTAGAGCTATAGCTAGTGGTGATGCTGAGAGAGCAGAATTCTGGCTCAAAAATACAATCAGGGTTTGTGATGATCTATCTTGCAGACCTGAAGAATGTTTAAAATATGGCATTTCAATATTGAGAAATGTAGTGTACTAGTGGTGGAATACCCTAATATCTGTTGTTCTGTGAGACAGAGTTACATGAGATTCCTTCCAAATTGAATTCTGAAAGAAATATATTAGTCAACGGTTCATTGACTAGAAACAGAAAGAATTTCTTGAGTTGAAACATGGCCGTATGACAGTAACTGAATACAAGAGAGAGTTTTTCAAACAAAACAAATATTCGCGTGAATGTGTTTCCACTGAAGCTATAATGTGTAAAATATTCGAGGACTGATTTAATTAAGATATCCGATTGTTATTCAGAATTCTCGAGTTGAAAGAGTTTGTTGTTCTGGTTGATAGGGCTTGTAAAGTTGAAGAACTTCGCAAAGATAAAAGAAAAGTTCATTTTGAAGTGAGAGATTCTAGAAAGAGATTCGCAAGTAAATCGCATCAGTCTAGATTAAAGAAATCGAAAGATTGTCACCCTAGTTCAACTGCTTCTGCGAGCATATCGATCAGAGATAGAGATATTAGACACAGTCTAAGACCCCAAACTACATCAGTTGCTAGTGTGGGTAGTGTGAGAAATGTGGGATCTAAATGTAAACATTGCAATAAGAAGCATTATGGTGAATGTTGAGTGAAAAGTGGGGCATGTTTCAAATGCAGATCATTGGATCATTATATACGAGACTGTCCCAAGAAACCTACAGTTGAAAGAGAATAATCTGTTAAAGTGAGCAATACAGTTACTAAAAGGAGGCCACCCCAAAATGCTGGGAATCTGAGTGGTAATCGCAGTGCTACATGAGACTCGAATGTGAGATTGGAGACACGAGCACCTACTCGAGCTTATGCCATCGTGCCCGTGAGGAAGCATCATCTCCTGATGTCATTACTAGTAGTTTTTCTCTTTATAACATTGATATTGTTGCATTGATAGATCCTGGATCAACCCATTCATATATATGTATGGAATTAGTGTTTAAAAAGAGTTTACATGTTGAGTCTACAGAATTTATAGTTAAAGTATCGAACCCTCTAGGCAAGTTTGTTCTAGTTGATAAAATTTGTAAGTAATGTCCATTGATGACTCGGGGTTACTGTTTTTTGGCTAATTTGATGCTCTTACCATTTGACGAGTTTGATGTGATACTGGGAATGGATTGGCTGACTATGCATGATGTAGTTGTGAATTGCAGACGAAAGATTATAAAATTGAAATGTCAGAACAGTAAAATTATTCGGATTGAGTCTAATGATTCAAATGATTTACTAACTATGATGTCATCTATGAAAGCTCAAAAATGTGTGAAAAAGGGTTATGATGCATATCTTGTGTATGTATTGGATACAAAAGAGTCAGAATCGAAGATTGAATCTGTGCCAGTTGTCTGTGAGTTTTCAGATGTATTTACAGAAGAATTACCAGTATTACCGCTAATCAAAAAGGTAGAATTTGGCATTAAATTGTTACCCGGCACTACACTAATATCTATAGCTCCGTATAGAATGGCACCGACTGAATTGAAAGAATTGAAAACACAGTTACAAGAGTTGATAGGCAGAGGTTTCGTACGACTGAGTTTTTCACCATGGGGTGCACTGGTATTGTTTGTAAATAAGAAAGACGGGTCAATGAGAATGTGTATTCATTACAGACAGTTGAATAAAGTAACCATAAAGAACAAACATCCTTTACCACAAAATGACGACTTATTTGATCGGTTGAAAGGAGCTACAGTATTTTCAAAGATCAATTTGAGATCAGGTTACTATCAGTTGCAAGTTAAAGACTCATATATATCGAAGACTGCTTTCAGAACACGGTACGGTCACTATGAATTTTTAGTTATGCCATTTGGTTTGACTAACGCTCCTGCGGTGTTTATGGATTGATGAATCATATATTTAGATCGTATTTAGATAGATTTGTTGTTGTGTTTATTGTCGATATTCTGATCTATTCTCATTGTGAAATGGAGCATACTGAGCATTTGAGAATTATGTTACAGACTCTAAAAGTTTAGCAGTTGTATGCTAAATTTAGCAAATGTGAATTCTAGCTTCGAGAAGTTAGATTTCTAGGCCATATCGTTTCAGCGAAAGGCATCAGAGTTGATCCGAACAAAATTTCTACAATTATAGACTAGAAGCCACCGAGAAATGTATCTAAGATTAGAAGTTTTCTTGGATTAGCGAGATACTATCGGAGATTCGTGAAAGGATCCTCGATGATTGTAGTACCATTAATATGAGTACTTCAAAAAGATGTGAAATTTGAATGGTCAGAAAACTGTCAACAGAGTTTTAATCAGTTGAAAGCATTATTAATTGAGGCACCGGTTCTAGTTCAACCTGAATTTGGTAAAGAGTTTGTAATTTACAGCAATGCGTCATTAAACGGTCTGGGTTGCGTTTTGATGCAAGAAGAAAATTTTATAGCTTATGCTTCCCCACAATTGAAACCGCATCAAAAGAACTATCCGATACACGACCTTGAGTTAGCTGCAATTGTATTTGCATTGAAGATTTGGTGACACTATTTATACAGTGAGAAATGCCGAATATATACAGATTACAAAAGCCTGAAATATTTGATGTTGCAAAAAGACTTGAATATATGGCAACGAAGATGGCTTGAGCTATTAAAAGATTACGAGTTTATGATTGATTGTTATCTGGGAAAAGCTAATGTTGTAGCTGATGCTTTGAGTCGAAAGTCCTTATTTGCTTTATGGGTAATGAATACTCAGATGATGATATGTGATGACGGGTCAATTCTAGCTGAGTTAAAAGCTAAACCGGTATTTCAACAAATTCGCGAAGCTCAAAAAGATTGTAACATCCCAAATTAGGGCCTAGTCAGAATAGTGGTTTTGAAACCAAAAATTTGAAATATAAATATTTTTTTATATTTTTTTGAAGTCCATGACACGATTGCATGATTGTGTGAAAGTTTCATGAAGAAATTTTGTGAATAAGAGTCCAAATTGATTTTTAGGACTAAATTGCAAAAGTTGTAAAATATGAGGTTCTAAAAGCTTTGAGGTACTTAATTGAAATGCATGTGTAAATTAGAGGTCCTTATTTACTAAATAGACCATTTTATGTCGTAATGGACAAAAATGGGTGGAAGGGAAAAATCTCAAGGAAGGGCCTTGAGGGCATTTTGGTCATTTAGTTAATAAATTAATAAAAAGGGAAAATGAAGTTAAAATTGGTGTCCATCTTCCTTACCATAGCCAAATTTTACAAGCGCTCCATAGCTAGGGTTTTTGACATTTTCAAGCTCACAAGTAAGTGCTTCCTAGCCCCATTTTTAATGCTCTTTACATTTTTGAAACTATTGTAACCCAATTTACCTATTTCTAGCCATATTTTGAGCTAGGGTTCATGTTCAAAAATTTACCCATGTATGACATGCATGTATTTTGATGTTTAATGAAGGAATATGAAAGTTATATGTATGATAAACATCTTTTACTAAGTGATTTTTCATGAAAACACCTAAAAAGGACTAATTTGTAAAAGTCATAAAATGGGTAGTAAAAATGTGTTTTAAAAGAAAATGTGGGCTGTTATAAGCTTGAAAATGGTTCGGGTAGGCTTTAGTAGCAAAGAAAATGAGTCCATGTCATTTTACGAGCCTAAGGACTAATTTATAAATATGTGAAACTTTAGGGGCAAAATTGTAATTTTGCCAAAGCATGATTTCTCGAATAAAATGAACAATGTGATGATTAAATAAGTGAAAATTGTTATTATAGATCAAAAAGAATGAAGTCCAAACCTAAACCAAGGGAAGAATATAGTTGCGAATTAAATTGACTACTAGTCACATTTTGGCACCGAGGTAAGTTTGCGGGTAAATAGTGCAACATTACTTCACTTTGTATCTAATGCTTTATTATTGCATGATATGTACAATTGTTCTATGAATTTTGGTTTACAATGATTCGATGACGATATGACGAGGTTTTAATGTCTCGAAATCCCGGTTGAACCTTAGAATAGATAGGATACAAATGTCTTAACATTAGAGTTATGTGTGATCCCATGTAAGACCATGTCTGGGACATCGCATTGGCATCGATATGTGATCCCATGTAGGACCATGTCTGGGACATGGCATTGGCATCGTTATGAGATCCCATGTAAGACCATGTCTGGGACATGGCATTGGCATTGTTATGAGATCCCATATAAGACCATGTCTGGGACATGGCATCAATATCGATTTGTGATCCCATGTAACACCATATCTGGGATATGGCGTTGGCATCATACCATATATATGAGATTTCCTGAGTATCCTTTAGTATTCCAAGTGGTTCAACAGGTAACCCAAAGAATATGCCAAAGAAATGACAAGGTATGTTCATGTTGAAAGGTATGTTCATGAATCGAAGAGACTCTTAGTAAGAAGTGAATTTATAAATCATGACTATGAGTTGTATAGCATACTATGAAAATTGACATGAGTAAAGATATATCCATGATAGTTAATGACATTTGTGATAAGTTATAAACATGTTATGTGTATGGAAATTGCATGATTAATGTTGTCATTTAGTTACATGAAAACTTACTAAACTTTATGCTTACTCCCTTTTCCTTTTTCAGTTTCTTACAATATCACCAAGCTAGCTCGGGGATCGTAGGACGTCGGAACTCGAATCACATTGTAACACCCCTTACCCGATTTCAATGTCAGAACCGAGTACAAGGTATTATAGGACAATATCACAACCAATCATACAAAATCGAGCCATAAAATTTTGTTCCGATTTAAAACTTTTACATAATATATCATACGATCCTTAAAATGGGCCCACGGGGCCCAAAACTTGTTTTGAGAGTGATCCCAGAGCAAACCAAGAACTTAGAAAAATTTTGGAAAAGCTAGGTCAAAAACAGAGACATGCCTATATGAGATAGGGGCACGCCCGTGTGGTCAAGCCGTGTAGTCACACACGCCCGTGTCTCTAACCGTGTTGAACTTTTGGAAAAATATTTTACATTTTAATCCTAGAGGGGTTTTCACACGGACGAGCACACGCCCGTGTCCTTGCCCGTGTCCTATAAATGGCCTCGACACGCCCGTGTGGCCTCCCCGTGGGAAAAACTAGGATATTCTATTTATGACGTCAGTATGCAATTTTGGTCACACGGCCATGGGACACACTTGTGTGACCAAGCCGTGTGACGTCTTTAATCTACGAAATTTTCATGCAAGGTTCACATGCCCTACATACATGGCCGTGGGGGTTTACCGTGTGGCCCTAAGTTAGGCTATTTTCCAAGCCATTCTTTGTCCAAAAATACATACAAATTATACAAAATTTATTACCACATTCCATGGATATTTTTAGGCATCTAAATGACCTCATTTAACCATCAATCATCCATTTCAACTTAACCACACACAAACACACCAAGCATTCCATGAATTAACTCATTGGGATATATAAATAACCAATAACATCATTGCCCAAATCACATGGCCTTAATTACAAAATGACTTATCATTGACAAGTGCCACAATATAGCCAAACCAATATGACATTTACAACCGTACTAAGTCCCTATACATGCCATAGTCTAAAAGAGTACATATTACATTACCTAAAGAACATTGTGGATAGTGTGGATGATCCTTCGACGTGTGATGCCTCCAAATTTTAGGGTTTTTAATTTGTGCATAAATTGAAGTTTTCGTGTTTGAGATTGCTAAAGTGATGTTTTTGGTGTGTTTAGGGGCCTTTAGAAGGCCTGGGTTAAAGCCTAACCCCTACCAAAATATTATTTTTGCCTCGAGGGAATCAGGATGTTGGTAGGTAGGGCTTATAAATTAATGGTGTGGTTTCATAGCACAAAAAGCCTTATGTTGGAGTGGCAAGTGGTGACACATGTGAGGCTTGGTGGTGGCATGATTTAGCATGTGGGAGAGCTGAAGTTCGAGTCTTTTTGCAAGCAGGCTATACCTATTTTGCTAGTTGGAGTCCGCAAATGGTGGAATTGGGTGCAAGCTCTTCAGGTTGGTTGTGAGATAAGGATGACTTGGCCTTGTAGATTTGAATTAAGTTCAAATTGAGAAGCAAAGTTATTCTTAAAGCAAATCAAGGAGTAAAACAAGGGATTGATTTTGGAGGAAGGTGTTAGCCGAATTAGGGGGCATAAAACAAAAAAATCGGCTTGAAGCTTTTGTAGGGTGTGCAATTGCGGCATTTTTGGGGGAAATAGGTGCTAAATTCTTTCTTGGTATTTTAGGGTTTTAGCACTTTTTGCAATTTCGTGGTAGTGCCAGTGACCACTTAGGCTTTTGTTCTCTAAAAACTGAATTTGTATAGTTCTTTTCTCTCTAGTGTCGATTTTGCCAATTACTGAATTCTACTTTTACACTTCCTCTCCTTTTCTTTTATCTTGCTTGGCCAAATGCTATTATTCATTTTCCCCTTTCATTTATACCTTTGATTTATCATTCTCTACTCTAATCTCTTCAATAGCTTTGTTCATCCCTTCTTCTTCATTCATATTTCTTTTGCCCTTTTAAACCGATTACTGAATCCTCTCCTTCTGGCTGAATTCTGCTTTCTCATCTTCTCTTCTTTGACTTTTTATTTCACCATTCGGCTGAACCCTACTGTTCTTCCTCACCATATGAACTTTCGATTGTACCTTCATAGCCGAACTCTACTCTTCTTTTTTAATGATTTTTAAGTGCTTTCTTCTCCATTTGATTGGCGTATTCTCTCTGGGGTTCGATCTTAAGCCGAACATCGTCGTGGGCTAGAACCTCTCTACTTAGGGCGAGTATTGGAGTAGGTTCATTGGTTCTCCTTCCTCCTAGTGTGTTAAGTGGTAAGGAATCGGTTAACTCACCTTTTTGTATATGATTAGTCTTTGAGTGCTAAGGATCAACTTTTGAATCTTTTCTTGCCAGTCATCCATCAAGGTTATACGGTGGACCGATTCATTCTTTTAGGGTTCAACAAGTAGGAGTATTGGTTCAAGCGAAGCATGGTAAGTAGCTATGGATTTCTAAGGCGTTTTCAATATTCAGATCTAGATTTATCACGATATGACTAATGATGAATCACGGGAAACTGTAGGTACTGTAATCAAGGCGTAGTGCGGCGACAATATCAATCCAGGTGTGTAACTACACCCACTAATAGCGTAGATCAGCAAAAGCCGAAAAGCTGAAATGCTAAAATACCAATATTTCAAGGTCTTACGAGCATGCGAAGCCTTGTGGGCCTATCCGAACCCACAAACTATGGGCAATAGACTGTAAAGGCCGTGGTGTGCATTTTTGTGCGCTTGGGTCGTTTTGGTCCTCGATGGGCTGAAATGGGCCCAATGGGCCTACCGGCCCATATGGGTAAATTGTGCGATAGGTGGCTATTGGTATGCTAGATGTTAAGATTTGCAATGATGTATGGAAAATTGGACCGAATGGGTCACACGAGTGCGTGGGCTCGCTAGGGCCCATTAGGGGTTTTGGGCCCGTATACACTGTTTGACCTTATGAACCTTCTGCGTCACTCGAAGCGATGTTAGACCTGCTAGAAGGTCATATTAGATGCTGAGACACTGTAATTTAGTAAAATTATTAGAATATCCCTGAAGGGTAAAATTATCGTTTTACCCTTGACTGCCCAAATGACCGTTTTACCCTTATATATAGGTTGTTGATAGGTGTATGATCATATCTGTATCTGTTTATCTATATGCATGCCTTATGTAGTTCTGTTAGTTTGCATGGGGTAGGGTTTGATATCAGAGGAAGATCTGTATAATGGCTTTCCACGTGATTCTGTATAGTGGCTTCGCCACGTAATCTGTATTAAGTGGCACTGCTATGATATCTGCTATTAGCAGCTTAGTTGCGTATTGGTACGTGGGCTGGGTGGGTTGAGTTATTCCCTACATGGTGTGATGGGCTGGTATGGGTGGTGTGCGAGTTAGACTGGGTTTGGGTTGCATACTGTTCCGTTCTGTATATGTGATGGGCTTGGGTCCACTCTGTTTCTGAATAGGGCTTCGGCCCAGATTAGTTTGTTGGTCTAATTTTTGATATTGGTTGGGGATTGTTATACACTGAGTTCGCAAACTCACCCTTTTTATTTTACACATGCAGGTAACCTCCAACCATAGAGGATTTGAAGCTGCGAGGGACTCGGGGTGGCCACATACTTCTGCTTTCGTTTTTATTTTTCTTATTATTAATATTTATTTTCATTTTCGGTTATGTAATAAGGCCTCCATGAATTTTTATTTGGTTTAATTTTCTGCATTTAGACTAATTTAACATTACAATTGGTAAGTATAAACTTTGGGTTTTCAAAATTAAGCACAAACGTTTTCAAGTAACCGAACATCACAAATAAGTCTATCATCTCTTTTAAAACATTCTTTTTCAAATTTATAAAAATGGTTTTAACCTGAAATCGTGTAACACCCTACACCTCTATCCGTCGCCGGATTAGGGTTTAAGGTATTACAAAATCTAAATACAATCTACCGAGGTTCATAGTTACAAAGCTAGACGTGAATTCATTGAGTTCTATAGTTGAATATAACACTTGTAGGTCGGTTCGGTCAGAACATCATATCTCATTAAAATCGTTCTATAAGCATGCTAGCAAATCTCTACCTTGTGGCTACTAACAATTTGGCTAAATCGAACAATTCAATAACCAAACATCACATTAGAAAAGTCATTGCATATTGGGTACTAACTAATTATCATGCCACAACATCGAATCGTATGAGAATCATTTCAACACATATAATCAAACTCGAAGACTAAGCAAGCCATTTTCGCATGGCTAGAAATATTTACAAGTCAAAATGAAGTTTGATTCAACCGAAGGCAAATAGCCTATACATGCCATTGACCCAAAATAACCATCAAATGTACCAAAATAACAACGATAGTGTAGGTGATTAAGGCTTCAATCCCCGAGTCCGTAGCTTCCAAAATGAGATCTATAAAACAGAGGAAACAAGAGAAACGGAGTAAGCATTACAATGCTTAGTAAGTTTTAAGCAATGTCAACAGATAAAGCATTAAATTATAACATAGTTGTTCGTATCTTTGTTTCCCTCTTCTTTTGGGTAAGTCACCCTTTTTTTTCCCAAACATATACATTCACATCACATACGAAAGTGGATAGCTTTCACTCATAGTAAGTTCACGTAAACATATACATGTCACAAAAATTCACATAACATTTCACATAGGCCAATTGTACTTTGATCATATTAATAATCTCATTTCATGAACACATAAGAAATCACATAATGACCTTAGTATTCGGTCCAAAATCCAGCTTGCATATAAGCCAAGGGTACATACCTGTATAACTTAACACTTTCAGCGCAATTCATTAGCGATCGTTACCTTGAAGACCATTAGTCTTAGGCTTTACTCTCATCATCATCGAGATCTTTAGCTCGGGTAAACTCTATACATGGCCATCGGGTCTCTACCCCGGATATAATCTCCGCATATAGCCTTCGGGTCTTAACCCGGACATCATCTCTGCATATAGCCTTCGGGTCTTAACCCGGACATAATCTCCACATATAGTCAGCGGGACTTAATCCCGGATTCACATCACATATTCTCATACACATATATATATTCGCATGTTGCCAAGTTTCACATAGCAAGATTGCACTTGTTATTCAGTCAATTCATTTGCATACAAACATAAAACATGCTTCTCGACTTTATATCATAAATATATATATAATTCAAATCTTATACATGTATACTCTTCTTTTCTAGACTTTCGGCCCAATGATCAAGCATACATAAGCAATGCATTTCAAATCTCAATTTCGGTCCTTTTCTCTATGAGCCATTCGGCTATATAGCAAACATGAATAAGGTTTCCTTCTTAATGGGACATTGTTCAAATATCAGCATGTATGTCATGGCATTTTAACTTAAATACCGAATTCGATTACTCAAAACTTACCTTGAACTTTCCCGAGAAATTACGAGTTGGCTATTCGACCACTTTAGCCTTCCCTTTATCCGAACTCGTCCCTCTATGCTCTTGAGCTAAATAAAACATTTAATTCTATTAATCCTTATTCAAGCCTCTCAATGAATCATTTTCACTTATAGTCAAATAATACATGCATATTCTTCTCATTGCAAACACACACGCACATTCGATCATTTCACATACATATCATAAGTCACAACAAGCTGATTTTCTGAGCAGCATTCAATAATTTACTCATAACTGGAGCTACGAAACTCCAAATGAAGTGCCATTAATTTTTCATGAAAATAGACTCATTTATCTTCCATCCATAAAATTTTCATAATTTTTGGTTTGGCCAATCAATACCATAATTTTCTTAAAGTTTCCCCTATTTGACTGTTTGACTAGACTGACCATCCCATACTACGAATCAAATTTCTCCTTGTACAGAATTCAAAATATGTCCTCACCTATTTCATTTGAAACTAGACTCATTAAGGAGTCTAAGCATATAAATTTTGTCTCATAACAATTTTTTTAAAATTTATGGTGATTTTCTAAAAACAGAACAGGGGATTTCGGAGTCATTCTGACACTGTCTTACACAACTTTAAAAATCTCTTTATCGACAATTCCATTGCTTGTAAGGTTTCTTTTATAAGAAACTAGACTCATTAAGATTTAATTACACAATTTATTCAGCTTCTAATTCATCTCCCACAATTTATGGTGATTTTTCCAAATCACGTTACTGCTGCTGTACCAAGCAGATTTATACAATTTCACTCTTTAGAGTTCTTATTCACATATTTAACAAATGACCACAATCTATTTGTATACATAAAATTTCCTAAAGACCGATTATACATGTAGCCCTAATGTATAACCCAAAACACATACAAAAATTTTCATAAATTTCACTTGGCCGAATGCCAATTATCAATTTGGTCTTATGTCCATATAGATTTTGAGTTCAATTTATCCTCTACCTCTTGTACCATCTTGTTTAAGACCGGAATAACATCAAATTACTAAGATGCAACTAAGTCCCTCTTTAATCATATAATTCACTACTTTCAATTTATGACATTAAGTATTCAAGGCTTAGCTCAATACCATAATGGCCGAATACTCAAATTTTTTTTTCTTTAAACACCCATTTACCAAAATCAACAAGTCTTGGACTCATTCAATTATTAATTAACCGAAATCGACATACCTCACTAATTCCAATTTACAACAATATAAATGTACCCCATGGCCGAATGTTCCTTTGAACAATTTACTCACACAAAGCATAAATTCACAATCAAACTTACAAGCTTATAAGCTCATACATTTAACATTACAATGTCTATTAAGCACTTACTTAACAATTCCTATCATTCCATAAAGAAAAACATAATCTAACATGAATTTGCACACTTGAACCATGACCGAATACATGCCTCATCTTCACTTAAACAAACTTATGCTTACCACACAATTCCATAAATTCAAGCTTAATTTACAAGAACATTCGGCACTTTATTACCATTCACACACACATGAGCACAAAAAGAAAAATCATTTTTATACTAATACATGTCTTTTAACTTAAACCTACATGGATTTAGCACCTTAAAGTTCATCTCATAAACACTCCTAACTTCATGACTTCAAAGCTTCCATCTTTCACAAATTTTACCAAGGCCGAAAACTTCAAACATCCAAGCCTCAAAGAATTTAAACATGGGTCATGAAGAGAACCTCACTATCAACCAAATTTCACAAAGAAATCCAAAGAAATGCATGAAACCTTACCTTAATTTGATGCCCTCACTAGCCAAATGCCTTAAGCTTCAAAAGCTTTCTTTCTCTCTCAATTCACGGCAATGAGAGAACAAAGAAGAAACACTTTTTTTTTTCACCCAATTTACTAATATTAAATTTTATCTTTTCATTTCATAATATTATTTTAATCTTTTATTAAATTAATAATTAACTAAGCTACAAATCACAAAATGCCAAAACCTCATCATTACCATCCACTATCATGAAAGTGGGTAATTTGACATGCAAATCCCTTATTTTGCATGCATGTAATTATTAGTCATCACACACTTGCCTAGCATATTTTCAAAGTTCACTACTAGGTCCTTTTTAGTAAAATTCAAGTTTATAACTCTAAATCAACACACCAAACATGTCACACATGAATTAACACATATTATAGGCATCAAAATGAATATTAAATATATTTTATGCCTCAGTTTTGTGGTCCTGAAACCACATTCCGACTAGGGTCATTTTAAGGCTGTCACAACTCTCCCCCACTTAAGAAATTTTCGTCCCCGAAAATTCTTACCGGAAAATAAGTTTGGGTAACGTTCTCTTATCGAATCCTCAAGCTCCCAAGTAGCTTCTTCAACCCCGTGTTTGACCCACAACACTTTCACTAACGAAATCCTCTTATTCCGCAACTCTTTAACCTCGTGTGCCAAAATATGAATTGGTTCCTCCTCGTAACTCATATCAGATCGAATCTCAATGTCAGACGGATTAATCACATGCGATGGGTCAGATCTATATCGTCGGAGCATCGAAACATGAAAAACGTTGTGGATCTTTTCAAGTTCGGGAGGCAAAATCAATCGATATGCTACTGGTCCAATCCGTTCAGATATTTCATATGGTCCGATGAACCTCGGACTCAATTTGCCCTTACGGCCGAATCTGAGCACCTTTTTCCAAGGTGATACTTTAAGGAATACTTTATCTCCGACCTGATACTCGATATCTTTCCGCTTTAAATCCGTGTATGACTTTTGACGATCTAAAGCTGCCTTAAGACTATCTCGAATCACCTTTACCTTCTGCTCGGCATCTCTAATCAAATCAACCCCAAAGATCTTACTCTCGATAAGCTCGGTCCAAAACAATGGTGTACGGCATTTGCGACCGTACAAAGCCTCGTAAGGTGCCATTTTAATGCTCGATTGGAAACTGTTGTTGTAAGCGAATTCAATCAAAGGCAAATACCGTTCCCACGAACCACTAAACTCAAGGACACAACATCTCAACATATCCTCGAGTATTTGAATTACTCGTTCTGATTGACCGTCCGTCTGAGGATGGAACGCGATACTAAAATGTAGCTTAGTACCCAGAGAATCTTGTAGTTTCTTCCAAAACCGCGATGTAAATCTCGGGTCTCTATCTGATACAATAGAGATAGGAATCCCGTGCAATCTGACAATCTGAGAAACATACAACTCCGCTAGCTTATCAAGGGAGTAATCCGTACGCACGGGTATAAAATGAGCGGACTTAGTTAATCGGTCTACGACAACCCAAATCGCATCCTTCTTGCTCGGTGTCAACGGTAGCTCAGATACGAAATCCATTGTGACTTTATCCCATTTCCACTCGGGAATCAAAATCAGTTGCAGCAAACCCGATGGCACCTGATGTTCCGCTTTTACTTGTTGGCATATCAGACACTTTGACACAAAATTTGAGATGTCTCGTTTCATACCATGCCACCAATACTGACGTTTCAAATCATTGTACATTTTAGTGCTTCCCGGATGAACTGACATTCAGCCATTGTGAGCTTCATCTAAAATCACCAAAACCAACTCTGAACTTCTCGGTATACATACTTGGCCTCGAAACCTCAAACAATCATTATCGTCAACTTGAAACTCAGGATCCACATTTGCATCGCATTGAGCTCGCTTGGCAATTAAATCCTCATCTGCTTTCTGAGCCTCACAAACTTGTCGTAGAAACACCAGTTCCACTTTTAATTCTGCTATCATCACGCCATCATTAGCTACCGTTAAATGCACATTCATTGCTCATAGAGCAAGCAATGATTTTCGGCTAAGAGCATCAGCAACTACATTCACTTTCCTCGGGTGATAGTCGATAACAAGTTCGTAATCCTTCAGCAATTCAAGCCAACGTCTCTGCCTCAGATTCAAGTCTCTTTGCGTCATCAAGTATTTGAGGCTTTTATGGTCGGAGAAGATATGACATTTCTCACCGAAAAGGTAGTGACGCCAAATCTTCAGAGCAAACACAATAGCAGCTAATTCGAGATCGTGAGTCAGATAGTTTTTCTCATGAGGCTTTAACTGTCTTGAAGCGTACGCAACAACTCTGCCCTCTTGCATCAAAACACACCCTAAGCCATTCAAAGACGCGTCACTATAAACCACAAACTCTTTACCGGATTCAGGCTGAACTAATACTGGAGCTTCCGTCAATAGGGCTTTCAATTGGTCAAAACTCTTTTGGCACTTCTCGGACCATTCGAATTTAACATCTTTCTGCAATAGCTTCGTCAACGGGGTTGAGATCATTGAGAAGTCTTTCACAAACCATCGGTAATACCCGGCAAGTCCCAAAAAGCTTCGAATTTCTGAGACATTTTTAGGAGGCTTTCAATCAAGGATAGCAGATATTTTATTCAGATCAATTCGGATCCCCGCAGCAGACACTATATGTCCCAGAAAGCCAACCTCGCGCAACCAGAACTCACACTTGCTGAATTTCGCATACAACTGGTTATCACGCAAAATCCGTAGCACAAGTCTTAAATGCTCGGCATGCTCAATCTCATCGCGAGAATAAACCAAAATGTCATCGATAAACACGACCACAAATCGATCTAGGTACTGCTTAAACACTCGATTCATCAGATCCATGAAAACAGCGGGGGCATTTGTTAGCCCAAACGGCATCACTAAAAATTTGTAGTGTCCGTACCTCGTTCTGAATGCAGTCTTGGGCACGTCTGAGTCTCGAACTCGCAACTGATAATAGCCGGATCGCAAGTCAATTTTTGAAAACACTGAGGCTCCCTTTAGCTAATCAAATAAGTCGTTGATACGAGGTAACGGATACTTATTCTTTATAGTCACCTTGTTCAGCTGCCGATAGTCAATACACATTCTCAAAGTTCCGTCCTTCTTTTTCACGAACAAGACTGGTGCACCCCAGGGAGAAAAGCTCGGTCTTGCGAAACCTCTATCGGTTAACTCTTACAACTGAGATTTCAACTCTTTCAACTCTGTTGGAGCCATGCGATATGGAGCAATCGAAATCGGAGTTGTACCCAGAACTAGCTCAATGCCGAACTCAACCTCCCTAACAGGCGGTAATCCAGGTAATTCTTCGGGAAATATGTCCGAATACTCACAAACCATAGGTACAGTCTCAAGCTTTAGTTCAGATATTTTGCTATCAAAAACATAAGCAAGATAAGCCTCACAACCCTTTTTCATAAATTTCTGAGCCAACATAGAAGATATTACCGCCGACAGCCCGTTTAAATCCGTAGACTCAATCCGAATTATCTCATTAGTCGAACATCATAAATCAATAGTCTTTCGTTTGCAATTCACTACCGCATCGTGCACAGTCAACCAATCCATTCCGAGTATAACGTCGAATTCGTCGAATGGCAAAAGCATCAAATCAGCCAGAAAATAGGAATCTCGAATCTTAAGGGGACATTTCTTACACAGTCTATCAACTAAAACACAACGACCCAAGGGATTGGACACTCGAATCACAAACTCAGTAGACTCAATAGGGAGAGTCTTACTGGATGCCAAAGTTTCACATACATATGAATGAGTTGAACCGGGGTCAATTAAAGCAATTACATCAGTATCAAAAAGAGTGAAAGTACCGGTGATAACATCGGGCGAAGAGGCATCCTCTCGTGCGCGAATAGCGTAAGCCCTAGCAGGAGCATGAGCCTCGGATCTTGTCGTGGCATCTTTAAACCTTCTCTGACCGCCGCTAGCATTTCCCGAATTTCTAGGTGGCCTACCTCGTGCTGAAGTAGTACTCGGTTTCCCACTCGGGTTCACATTTTGCTCGGACCATATGGGGCAATCTCTTATAAAGTGATCAGCCGACCCGCACTTATAACAGGAGCGATCATGAAATCTGCAGCTCCCCGAATGCCATTTTCCACAATACTTGCACTCGGCTCGGTCTCGACAGTCGTTTCCAACACTACCAACAGAAGTGGCACGTGTACTCATAGGGGGTCGATCACGGTCTCGTCTAGAAAAACCTGAAGTAGCAGATGGTCTGTCTGATTCACTTCGGAACTTCTTTGAGGATTTTTGAGTAGACCTCCCAGATGATCTCTTACGGAACTCTCTGGCTCCGCTATCAGCTTTTCTCTTTTCATTTCGAAGCTCTTCGGCCTTGCAGGCTCGCTCGACAAGAACAACGAACTCTTGAATTTCCAGAATGCCAACCAGTAGTTTGATGTCTTCATTTAACCCGTCCTCGAAGCGTTTACACATAATAGCTTCGGATGATATACACTCGCGAGCATATCGGCTAAGTCGTACGAATTCCCTCTCATATTCGGTCACCGACATTCTGCCTTGTTTAAGCTCGAGGAATTCCTTCCGTTTCTGATCGATAAATCTTTGGCTGATATACTTCTTTCGGAACTCAACTTGGAAAAACTCCCAACTAACTCGCTCTCTCGGCACCACCGAAACCAATGTGTTCCACCAATAGTAGGCAGAATCACGCAGCAGAGATACGGCACACTTCAAGCACTCTTCAGGCGTACACGACAACTCATCAAACACACGAATTACATTATCGAGCCAAAACTCGGCCCGCTCAGCATCGTCATCAACTGTAGCCCGAAACTCTTCAGCCCCATATTTTCTAATTTTATCGACTGGGGGTTTACTCGACCTCACAGGGTCGGCCTTAGGAGGAGCCACAGGGGTCGGAAGTGGGTTATTCGGGGGAGGAGGTTGTGGAACAGCCGGATTAGTTCGTAGGAATTGCGTGAACCAATCACTCATCATTGCATACAAGTTCTGCCTCATGTCATCATCTCGACGACTGGCATTCGGTTGAGAGTCGGTCGGCGCGGTCCCTTGCGCGGGAGCAGCTGCTACACTCTCAATATCTTCCGCTACGGCTCGATCGAGATCGGAATCCATTACTATACGAAAAACACATTTCAAATGTCAGAAATCACCACACTATCGCATTATCACAAAATGGCATGTACAGCTATACTCACACACGCTACGTTAGTCCGAGAATCGACTAAACCGTAGCTCTGATACCAATAAAAATGTAACACCCTACGCCCCTATCCGTCGCCGAATTAGGGTTTAAGGTATTACAAAATCTAAATACAATCTACCGAGGTTCATAGTTACAAAGCTAGACGTGAATTCATTGAGTTCTATAGTTGAATATAACACTTGTAGGTCGGTTCGGTCAGAACATCATATCTCATTAAAATCATTCTATAAGCATGCTAGCAAATCTCTACCTTGTGGCTACTAACAATTTGGCTAAATCGAACAATTCAATAACCAAACATCACATTAGAAAAGTCATTGCATATTGGGTATTAACTAATTATCATGCCACAACATCGAATCGTATGAGAATCATTTCAACACATATAATAAAACTCGAAGACTAAGCAAGCCATTTTCGCATGGCTAGAAATATTTACAACTCAAAATGAAGTTTGATTCAACCGAAGGCAAATAGCCTATACATGCCATTGACCCAAAATAACCATCAAATGTACCAAAATAACAGCAATAGTGTAGGTGATTAAGGCTTCAATCCCTGAGTCCGTAGCTTCCAAAATGAGATCTATAAAACAGAGGAAACAAGAGAAACGGAGTAAGCATTACAATGCTTAGTAAGTTTTAAGCAATGTCAACAGATAAAGCATTAAATTATAACATAGTTGTTCGTATCTTTGTTTCCCTCTTCTTTTGGGTAAGTCACCCTTTTTTTTTCCAAACATATACATTCACATCACATACGAAAGTGGATAGCTTTCACTCATAGTAAGTTCACGTAAACATATACATGTCACAAAAATTCACATAACATTTCACATAGGCCAATTGTACTTTGATCATATTAATAATCTCATTTCATGAACACATAAGAAATCACATAATGACCTTAGTATTCGGTCCAAAATCCAGCTTGCATATAAGCCAAGGGTACATACCTGTATAACTTAACACTTTCAGCGCAATTCATTAGCGATCGTTACCTTGAAGACCATTAGCCTTAGGCTTTACTCTCATCATCATCGAGATCTTTAGCTCGGGTAAACTCTATACATGGCCATCGGGTCTCTACCCCGGATATAATCTCCGCATATAGCCTTCGGGTCTTAACCCGGACATCATCTCTGCATATAGCCTTCGGGTCTTAACCCGGACATAATCTCCACATATAGTCAGTGGGACTTAATCCCGGATTCACATCACATATTCTCATACACATATATATATTCGCATGTTGCCAAGTTTCACATAGCAAGATTGCACTTGTTATTCAATCAATTCATTTGCATACAAACATATAACATGCTTCTCGACTTTATATCATAAATATATATATAATTCAAATCTTATACATGTATACTCTTCTTTTCTAGACTTTCGGCCCAATGATCAAGCATACATAAGCAATGCATTTCAAATCTCAATTTCGGTCCTTTTCTCTATGAGCCATTCGGCTATATAGCAAACATGAATAAGGTTTCCTTCTTAATGGGACATTGTTCAAATATCAGCATGTATGTCATGGCATTTTAACTTAAATACCGAATTCGATTACTCAAAACTTACCTTGAACTTTCCCGAGAAATTACGAGTTGGCTATTCGACCACTTTAGCCTTCCCTTTATCCGAACTCGTCCCTCTATGCTCTTGAGCTAAATAAAACATTTAATTCTATTAATCCTTATTCAAGCCTCTCAATGAATCATTTTCACTTATAGTCAAATAATACATGCATATTCTTCTCATTGCAAACACACACGCACATTCGATCATTTCACATACATATCATAAGTCACAACAAGCTGATTTTCTGAGCAGCATTCAATAATTTACTCATAACTTGAGCTACAAAACTCCAAATGAAGTGCCATTAATTTTTCATGAAAATAGACTCATTTATATTCCATCCATAAAATTTTCATAATTTTTGGTTTGGCCAATCAATACCAGAAATTTCTTAAAGTTTCCCCTATTTGACTGTTTGACTAGACTGACCATCCCATACTACGAATCAAATTTCTCCTTGTACAGAATTCAAAATATGTACTCACCTATTTCATTTGAAACTAGACTCATTAAGGAGTCTAATAATATAAATTTTGTCTCATAACAATTTTTTTACAATTTATGGTGATTTTCTAAAAACAGAACAGGGGATTTCGGAGTCATTCTGACACTGTCTCACACAACTTTAAAAATCTTTTTATCGACAATTCCATTGCTTGTAAGGTTTCTTTTATAAGAAACTAGACTCATTAAGCTTTAATTACACAATTTATTCAGCTTCTAATTCATCTCCCACAATTTATGGTGATTTTTCCAAAACACGTTACTGCTGCTGTACCAAGCAGATTTATACAATTTCACTCTTTAGAGTTCTTATTCACATATTTAACAAATGACCACAATCTATTTGTATACATAAAATTTCCTAAAGACCGATTATACATGTAGCCCTAATGTATAACCCAAAACACATACAAAAATTTTCATAAATTTCACTTGGCCGAATGCCAATTATCAATTTGGTCTTATGTCCATATAGATTTTGAGTTCAATTTATCCTCTACCTCTTGTACCATCTTGTTTAAGACCGGAATAACATCAAATTACTAAGATGCAACTAAGTCCCTCTTTAATCATATAATTCACTACTTTCAATTTATGACATTAAGTATTCAAGGCTTAGCTCAATACCATAATGGCCGAATACTCAAATTTTTTTTTCTTTAAACACCCATTTACCAAAATCAACAAGTCTTGGACTCATTCAATTATTAATTAACCGAAATCGACATACCTCACTAATTCCAATTTACAACAATATGAATGTACCCCATGGCCGAATGTTCCTTTGAACAATTTACTCACACAAAGCATAAATTCACAATCAAACTTACAAGCTTATAAGCTCATACATTTAACATTACAATGTCTATTAAGCACTTACTTAACAATTCCTATCATTCCATAAAGAAAAACATCATCTAACATGAATTTGCACACTTGAACCATGACCGAATACATGCCTCATCTTCACTTAAACAAATTTATGCTTACCACACAATTCCATAAATTCAAGCTTAATTTACAAGAACATTCGGCACTTTATTACCATTCACACACACATGAGCACAAAAAGAAAAATCATTTTTATACTAATACATGTCTTTTAACTTAAACCTACATGGATTTAGCACCTTAAAGTTCATCTCATAAACACTCCTAACTTCATGACTTCAAAGCTTCCATCTTTCACAAATTTTACCAAGGCCGAAAACTTCAAACATCCAAGCCTCAAAGAATTTAAACATGGGTCATGAAGAGAACCTCACTATCAACCAAATTTCACAAAGAAATCCAAAGAAATGCATGAAACCTTACCTTAATTTGATGCCCTCACTAGCCAAATGCCTTAAGCTTCAAAAGCTTTCTTTCTTTCTCAATTCACGGCAATGAGAGAACAAAGAAGAAACAATTTTTTTTTTTCACCCAATTTACTAATATTAAATTTTATCTTTTCATTTCATAATATTATTTTAATCTTTTATTAAATTAATAATTAACTAAGCTACAAATCACAAAATGCCAAAACCTCATCATTACCATCCACTATCATGAAAGTGGGTAATTTGACATGCAAATCCCTTATTTTGCATGCATGTAATTATTAGTCATCACACACTTGCCTAGCATATTTTCAAAGTTCACTACTAGGTCCTTTTTAGTGAAATTCAAGTTTATAACTCTAAATCAACACACCAAACATGTCACACATGAATTAACACATATTATAGGCATCAAAATGAATATTAAATATATTTTATGCCTCGGTTTTGTGGTCCCGAAACCACATCCGACTAGGGTCGTTTTAAGGCTGTCACAAATCGTCTAACATTTCAAATCTAAACGAGGTTTTTAAAACAAAGAAGAACTTTTTAATCATATCGTCTGTTTCCATTATCTTCTATATGACACGTCAGATCTGGCCATAACGTCCAGACCGGGTTTGGGGTGTTAAATTTAGCGGTATCAGAGCCAGGTTGCAACAACTCGATTGTGGTATGGGTCTTAAAAGCTTCCTTAAAACTGGATTAGAAAGATTTAAAACGTTTTGAAAACTCCTTCTTTGGAGAATATTTTAAAACTTTCAAATAAAAGGAGTTTTTAAATTCTATTTTCAAAAGCCCACACTTTGGAAAGTTTTCAAAAGAAGTTTGTTTAAACAATTTTCGAGGAAAAACTTGGAACTATTCTGCGTATTGTGTAACACCCTGAATTTGGGCCTAGAATTATTGGGCTTTGAGTTCGGGTTCGGATAGAAGACGGCCCGAAAAAATTAGATGTTTTAAATTTTTATGGAAAACTATTATTATTATTAAAAAAAGTTATAATTATTAATTTTATGTTTAGTTTAGTTTTTAAGTAAATTACGAAGGATTTATAGTGTGGGAAAAGTCTTAGGCTCGGCCGAGAGCTTTAGCAAAAAAATTAATTTTTGCTTCCTTAGGGAAACTGGGCATTAGGGCTTGTATTTAAGTTGGGCTAAGATTAGGCACAAGGACGTGCCTGGCCCAGTGGCTAAGCACGCTAGGAAGTAGGAAGGGGAACCAGGTTCGATTCACGACGCACGCAAAACGTTTTTTTAGTAAACAGGTTGCAATAAAATAGGGCTTAAGAGAAGTTGTTAACAGAGAATGCCACAAGAGCGCCTATGGCGCAGTGGCAGCAGCGTGATAGTAGGGTTCAAGAGGGCGCAAGTTCGAGTCCTGTGCAGGTAAAATTTTGTTGTATTTTTTTTAAACGAACTGGAACTGCAGCAGATAAGCCTTATAATTAATTGCTACTGTATTATCGCAAAGAAGAAGCTGCGTCGCAGTGGCCAGCAGCGTGTGTGGTGCCTGGAGGTCCCAGGTTCGAGCTGCTGTCGTGCAGGAGGACCACCTTTTTGCTGCATGCGTGGGCAAGAGTAATTGTGCTGGACTAAAACTCTTCCTAGCGGCAAACTGAGTCGGCCAAGTGGTGGGAAAGTGGATAGAAGCCTGCTAATTGGTGGGAAGGAATTTGGATGGAAATCAAATTGGGTGGTAGCTAAATTTAAGGAGCAAATCATGGAATTCAAATTTTGAAAAGGACTTTTGTGCCGAATTAAGGACTCATTCGGCTGTAGGCAATTAAGTGCATATTGGCTCTTAATATTTTAGCCTTTACGAGTTGTTTATTCTTGGTTGGTTTTAGGGTGTTTTTCCATGGTATTAGCGACTTGGTTTTCTTTCTTTTCAATCTGCTTTTGTTTTATTTTAATTTTTACTCATCCTCTCTTCAAATCAAACCTTTTCAAAAACTGAAATCACCATATTTATAGGGACTTGGTAGCTGAATCCTTAGACCTCTAAGATTCATTCTCTGCTAGCGTTTAGGGGCTAGATCTACATCAGATCTGAGTAGAAAAGGAAGTGAAATCATTTTGATTAAGAGAACCTGTGGTAAGTGCTTGAAATCTCTGACTCTATTCTTTATTTCAGGATTTAGAAAAGCTGAAACCCCTATGTGCATAGGGAGGCTGTTGATTTAGGGGTTTAAGGCTCTATGGGTATTAACAATCGATTTATTTTGTGCTAGTGTGATTTAGAGGCTACTGATTGAGGGCTTGGACAAGTGGAACGACTAGATCTAGATCTAGTCACTAAATTCGACAAAGGTAAGATCTCAAAGGCCTTAGATGATGATGGCCGAATGTGGTAAGAGGTGTTTAGGTTGGTTATTTTTGGATTTGTAACCTAACATTGTAGTCACCGATTGTAAGGAAATCGTGTGGGAGATCTCGCTGTAGTAATCGTAAATCAAGTGTGTATCGAACACCCTCTTGTAGTTCAAATTGGCAAAAGCTAAAATGTCAAAATTTTGACATTTCGTGGGCTTGCGAGCGTGCGAGCACTTGTGGGTCGATTGGAAGTGATAGATCTGTAACCGAAATCGGTAAGATTGGTGAGTGTGCGATTTCGTGCACTTCGGTAAGTTTGGGCCTCGATGGGCTAAAGTTGGGCCCAATAGGCTTACCAGCCCATATGGGAGAAAGTAAGCGGTAAGTGTATTCTGGAATACTGTAGGATAAAACTATTAAACTAAAATTTGGGCTAAACGGCTAAATTAGCTAAATGACACTGTAGGGCCCATTAGGGGTTTTAGGGCCCAATGACTGTAATTTGTTAAAACGGGCTAAATAAGCTACTAAAATAAAAGTTAGACTATTACTGATTAAAATGTGCATGAAACCCTAGAAACTGGCTTAATTACTAAAATACCCCTTATGGGTGGAAAATTATTATTTTACCCCTAAGTGCAAAATGACCGTTATACCCCTAGGGCTACATTTGACTGAAATGGATGTTTTTCTATTTCTGTTCACTACATGATTATTTGTTGCATGGGACTGGGTTATTGATGAAGGAAGTACTGATAGTGGCTTGACCATGTACTGAACGAGGCTATCTGAGCAGCTATGCTGCAATTGTGGAGTGTAGGACTGGGTGGGTTGAGTTATTCCCCACATGGAGTGCAGAGCTGATACGGGTGGAATGTAGGGGTTGGATTTAGGTTGGGTTTGGGTTTGTGTTCATAATGATATATGTTCTGTTTCTGTAATGGGCCTATGGGCCGTACTGTTATCTGAAAAGGGCTAAGGCCCAGTTGTACTGTTTAGTGAACAGGGCTAAGGCCCAGTTAACTGAATACTGAATAAGGCTTCGGCCTAGTAGTTACTGAGACTGGTAGGGCTTAGGCCCAATGGGCCTGAGATGATTTGGGCTCTGGATGGGCTTTCTTTACACACTGAGTTTCCAAACTCACCCCTTTTCTCCCTTCCATGCAGGTGAGCCCTAGATTGGTGGACTTGGAGCTGGGAAGGATTCAGAGTGGCCACATGGACTGCAGTTAATCAATTAAGTTTTTATTTTATTTTATTCTACTTTATTTTTGTATTTATTTTAAATTATTTTCATTATGGTTTTGGGTTGTAATAAGGCCGCTCTAATTATTTTGTTTTTTTTTCAACTTTTTATTTATACTATACTTATAACGCTATGTACAAAACTGCATGAGTTTTCTTAAAAATTATTCGAACATTTTCAAAATCAAACACACGTATCAAACGAGTAACAAAGTTCAATTTTATAATAAATCTTCTAATAACTGGTAATGGATAGGGCGTTCACCAATAAACCGGGAATTTCTCTTAAGACTTTAAATAGCAGTTTTGCAAAGCTCACCCCAATCTTAGTAACTAGGTCACAAGGTTAGTTGTAGGTGATGTGACACACCAAACTTGGCCGTGACGTCTGGGCTGAGTTTGGGGTGTTACATTTTGTTATTGAAAGGTGTGGCGTACTGTTATATTATACTGTATTAAACTATGATACTGAGACACTACTGTAGGTAGTACTAAGACTCTACTAAAACTCTATAATTAGGAGGAACTGAGACTGTAGGAAACTGAGACTGTAGGAAAAATTGAAACCGCTAGAAAACTTAAAACTGTAGCTAGATTTTGATGCCATGGAAACAAAGCTCTAAATTACTGTCTTTTCATAAAACATCTATAATAAATACTGAAATTATGAACAAATGCCTAAAATTTGTAAATCAGATAATTCGATATGAGCGCAAGAGCTGCACATAAAAGAGGGGCTCAAGGTCGTGGTAGAGGCCGAGGTAGTGCTCAGACTAGATCTTCAGCATCGGGACATATGCCAGCTAGGGAGGCACCAGCATCCCTGGTGACAGAGACAGGGTCTCATGATAGAACAGCAGGGGATGATGCCTTGTCCTAGGCTATGCTTCGTGTTTTGGAGAGAGTAGCTAGAGCAATACTGGAACGGTGAACCGGAGGTCGATTTTTGAGAGGCTCTGGGCTAATGGAGTAGAGATTTTCAAAGGCATAATTGGTGTAGCCTCGAACGTGGCAGAGTACTGGCTAGAGGCCACAGAGTAGATCATGGATGATTTGGACTGCTCGGTGCAGCAAAAGCTGAAAGGGGCAGTATTCCTACTACGTGATGATGCCTATCAGTGGTGGCTCACTGTGAGAGATGGTACACCAGCTGAACGGTTGACTTGGGATCTTTTCAAGATGGCCTTCAAAGAAATTACATCAGGGTGAGTTATGTGGATGCTCGAAGGAAGGAATTCTTGAATCTGACTTAGGGGAACAAGTCTATAGCAGAGTACGAGGCAAAGTTTTTAAGGTTAAACCGATATGCCAGTGGAATCGTTGCTACATAATACGAGCGCAGTGTGCGTTTTGAGGATGCTCTCAGAGATGAATTGCGGGTGCTGATTGCTCCACAGAGGAAGCGTGACTTCGTAGCTCTGGTTAAAAAAGCTAAGATAGCTAAGGATGTAAAGTGTTCAGAGCGCCAAAATCGGAAAAAGGATAGGAACAGATTCAGGAGGGATTCTGGGCCCTCAGGTGCTGCAAGGAGACCGGTTAAGAGAGCTAGAGTTGATAAGCTGATCCGAGCAGCTCTGGTTACTATGGTTAGACCGTAGGCTTGTGGGATTATGGGAAAGTGCATCAATGCAAATGTTGGAGGCATTTTGGGGCATGCTTCCGATGTGGGTCCAAGGATCAACGAGTTAGAGATTGTCCATAGAGGTCGGCACAGATGCAAGCTACTGAACAGAGGAATGCTCAGCCCGGGGCAGGTGGTCAGCGGCCACCAAGAGGCCGTGGTCAGGCCAGGGGTGGGAATGGATGCAGACGTGAAGCACCGGGCAGAGGTGCTAGAAATACTGAGGCACGACAGCCAGTTTTGGTCTGTGTTGCTCGTCACCGAGAGGATGATGACGCACCTGACGTCGTAACAGTTACATTTCTGATTCATAGCATGCCTTAGCTTGCTTTAATTGATGTTGGGTCTACACACTCATATGTTGCATGCGATGTGTCTGGGATGTTGGGTGTGCAATCTAAGAATACTGCGAGTGGGGTATTTGTAGTTTGTCCACTAGGTCACTCAGTTATCGTAGACAAACTCTTTAGAGATGTGCCTTTAGAAGTACAAGTAGAACTTTTTCTACGGACCTAATGGAATTGCCATTCAGGGAATTTGATCTTATCCTGGGTATGGACTGGCTCGTTAAGTACTGAGTGAACTTGGATTGTGCTGTGAAGTGAATGGTATTAAAAACTTTGGAGGATGAGAAGGTAGCTGTAATAGGGGAGTGTAGAGACTACTTGTCTAATGTTATCTTGGCATTAAGGGCTGAAAAGCTAGTTCGCAAAGGTTGCGAGGTGTTTCTGGCATATGTGAGTAAATCTGATTCTGTGGGTCCTTCTGTGGGTGAGGTTAGGAATGTTAAGGGATTTCAGGATGTTTTTCTGGATGAGCTTCTTAGGTTGCCTCCAAGCTGTGAAGTCGAATTTGGAATAGATCTATTGCCTAAAATGGCTCCGATGTCCATCGCCCCTTATGGGATGGCACCGAAGGAGCTTGTAGAGTTGAAGGCACAAATCCAAGAACTTTTAGATCGAGGTTTTATTTGACCGAGTGTGTCTCCATGGGGAGCACCGATGTTGTTCGTCAAGAAGAAAGATGGAACAATTCGCATGTGTGTTGACTATCGTCAGTTGAAAAAGTTGACATGTAACGCCCTGATTTTCAGGATTTTGTGATTTTTGGTGAAACTTTGAAATTTTGGTGTTTTGATTGAGGAAACTATGTTTAAGAGTGTTGGTGGGCCTTTAGAAGGCCCAAGCCAAGTCGGAACCCGGTAAATATCGACTTTGGATGTTTAAGTAAAATGGGACTTGGTTAAGTGGGCTTTTAAGAAAAACTTCGTAAATTATGACACAAGAAGAGCCTTGGAAAAGTGGCAAGGTGGCACCACTAGGTTCCTAAAAAATTGGTGCCTGGGATGGAATTAAAGGTCCAGGGTTCAAGTTGCAAGGTAAGCGTATTGTTACTTTTAATTTTTAGGCATGTGCCGGGTATGTGATTAACTTAAGTGAAATTTCGGCAAGGGCCTTAAGGAGGTTGGGCCAATTGCTTTAGTGGGAATTAAGGTTAGTTTATTTCTTTTCTATCTTGGTAAATTAGGGTTAGCCACCTTAAGTCCATTCTCTTCTCAGTTTCACTAAGTGAGCGAAAACGCAAGGTACAATCTCTCTGTGATAATTTCTCTTCTCTTTTTCTTCTCTCCCATTCTTTTCTTTCTCTTTTGATTTCTTCTCTAGCTGAACATCCTTACTACTCAAATCCATACTCTCTTTCGATCCTATTGCTCTCCAAAACCACCATAGCCGATTGTTCAAAAGTGTCAGAAAGCCGAAAACTGCCTTTTTCTGTCGATTTCTTTTGAGCCAAATTCTCCCAATTCTTTCCATCTGTGGTGGCCAATTCTTGCATCTTTTAAATCCCTATCCTTGTCGGCAACATCACCCTAAATCTATAACCCCGAACCATCACCTTCTTCATCAGTTAAAAGCTGAAAACGCCACTTTCTTAGGAGCTCTTAGCCGAATCTTTAGATCTCAAAGATTCGGGTTCTGCTAGCGTCTAAGGGATAGATCTACATCAGATCTAAGTAGAAACAGAAGGGAAACATGTGGTAAGTGCTTATCGACTCAGATCTATAAGTATTTTGCAATTTCAAAAAAGCTGAAGTCCCTAAAATCTAGGGAGGCTGTCGATTGGGGTATGGGGCTCTAAGAGTCATTAACGAACAGTTTCTTTTGGTGTTATTGTGTTCTAGAGGTGCTTGGTTGTAGTCTTGGACGAGGGGGAACGACTAAATCTAGATCTAGTCCTTACTTCGGCAAAGGTAAGTGTTTTTGGGCCATTATGGAGGGTGGCCGAATGTGTACATTGGATTAGTGGTAAGTACTCGATTTGGTTTTAGATATTAACGTGGTCTAATCAGATGTAGGATCATGTTGGAGGAGATCTTATCAGTGGAATCGTCAAACAGGTGTGTAACGAACCCTCTCTAGTAGCTTAAAACAATATAAGCTGAAAAGCCGAAATGCCGAAATTCTGGCATTTTGAGGACTCGTGAATGTACGAATGCTCATAGGTTAGTTAGGTACGCTATGTTCGATGATCGGGATCATGGGACAGGTAAGGGCATAATTTTGTGCATGACGGTAAGTTGGGCCTCGAGGGGCTAAAATCGGGCCCAATGGGCTTTCGGGCCCATTTAGGGAAAATTGGTAGAAAATGGAACCTGGATAAATTGCATGTTAAGACTGTTAAAACTGTTATGGAATATAGGCTAAATGGGCCTAGATGACTAAATCGGCTACATAGGGCCCATTAGGGGGTTTTAGGCCAATAACTCGGATTTGCTAAAAGGGGCTAGAATCGTTGTTTAAACACTTGGAAATTGTTGATAATTGATAATGAGCATGTAAACCCTAATAGTTGATAAAATTACTGAAATACCCTTAAAATGCGAAAATTACTATTTTACCCCTAGGTAAAAATGACCTTTATACCCCTAGGGTTTTATTTCTGATTGAGATGCATGTGTTACTGTTATTGTACATGATATGCTATGATATGTTCATTTATGCATGGGGATCGGTTATATTGATGGAGGAAGTGTAAGTGGCAATGCCACAGATACCGAAAAGGGGCTTTGCCCTAGTTACTGAAAGAGGCTAGGCCTCATGTTATATGATAAAGCAGCTATGCTGCCAGTGGAGAGTATTGGTTGGGTGGGTTGAGTTATTCCCCATATGGAGAGTTTGGCTGGTACTGGTGGAGAGTAGTGGTTAGGTGGGTCGATAGTTTCCCTACATATTATTATGGGTTTGCATACATGCATTGAGATTTACACGTGTTGTTGAAATAGGCCTGTGGGCCATACTGTTTATAGATTAAGGCTTCGGCCTAGTGAGATTATATATGAAAAAGGGCTAAGGCCCAGTAACCGATGTATGAAAAGGCTTCGGCCCAGTAACAGATGAGATTGAATCAGGGCTTAGGCCCAGTATGTTTGTGTGGTTTGGGCTCTAGAGGGGCTTGTTGCACATTGAGTTTTCCAAACTCACCCCTTTTTTTAACCTTACAGGTGAGCCTTGATTTGGAGACTTGGAGCCGGAGGGGATTCAGAGTGGCCATAAAGATCGCATTTGACGTTTTTCTTAAGTATTTGATTTTCCAATTTTTTTTGCTTAAATTATTTTTTTTCGATTTTTAGGTTGTAATAGGGCCGCTATTAATTATTTTTCTTAAATTATTTTATTTTTCTTTGGTAGGATATTATAGTGGAATAAACTTAGGTCGTGGTTTAAAAATAACAATTATTTCAAAATAACAAAACGTCTACAACAAATTCGTGTTATAAAATTTATAAAATCCTCAAATGAATTCTAAATTGACTTGTTTTCCAAAACAATCGCTAAATTAAAGTGTGGCAACGGTTGTGTGCATGTCTAGGATTGGATCCATTAAAGAGCTTGGTACTTAAGCGGCCTACTTGGCTCACCTCCTCTTTTTTTGGTATCCTACCTGGTGCATAGCTTTCGTTCACTTTAATCTTTAGCAAAGCTATTCTTTTTAAGAAAGACTTTAAAGGAATCTTGACTTATTTGCAAGTAACGCTTCAATGCAACACGTCAGATTCGGCCATAACATTTGGGCTGGGTTTGGGGTGTTATATGATAATTAAGAACAAGTACCCTCTACTTAGGATCGACGATCTATTTGATCAACTTAGAGGAGCTTCAACATTCTCCAAGATCGACCTTCGATCTGGATATCATCAGCCAAGAGTTAAGGAGGTTGATATCTGTAAGATAGCATTCAAGACTCGATACGGTCACTATGAGTTTCTGGTAATACCGTATGGACTTACAAATGCACCGACGGCCTTTATGTATCTCATGAACCGAGTATTTCAACCTTACTTGGATCAGTTCATAGTCGTCTTTATAGACGATATCTTGGTGTACTCAAAATCCGAGGAGGATCACGATGAGCATCTCTGAACGGTTTTGCAAATTCTAAGGGAGAAGCAGCTGTATGCAAAATCTAGCAAGTGCAAATTTTGGCTACGGAAAGTGATATTTTTGGGCCACGTGGTGTCTATTGAGGGGATCAGAGTGGATCCTCAGAAAATTGAAGCTGTTTTAGGTTGGAAGCCACCAAGGACTGTATCAGAAATCTAAAGTTTTCTGGGTCTAGCAGTGTATTATAGAAGGTTTGTGGAAGGATTTTCTGTAATTGCTGCACCGTTGACCAAGTTACTAATGAAAGGGGTCCCTTTTAATTGGACTGATAAGTAGTAAGATAGTTTTGAGAGGTTAAAGAAAACTCTGACTGAAGCGCCTGTTTTAGTACAGCCTGAGTCTAGGAAGGATTTTATGATGTATAGTGATGCATCGCACATTGGATGGGTTGTGTGCTGATGCAGCAAGGTAAAGTGGTTGCTTACACATCATGACAGCTCAAGCCTTATGAGACGACTATCCTACTCATGATTTGCAGTTAGCGGCAATGGTATTCGCGCTAAAAATCTGGAGGCACTACTTGTACGAGAAGAAGTGTATCATTTATACAGACCATAAGAGCCTTAAATGCCTCCTTACTTAGAAGGAGTTGAACCTTAGGCAACGAAGATGGGTATAGTTGCTTAAGGATTATGACTGTTCAATTGAGTACCACCTTGGGAAAGCTAACGTGGTAGCAGATGCTCTAAGCCGTAGGGCTGTATCCAACCTGAAAGCGATGTTGGCTCGTCTCAGTCTGTATGATGATGGCGGTCTATTAGCTAAACTACAAGTCAGACTGACCTAGATTGAGCAAATTAGGGAAAAGCAGTTATCAGACGAAACACTGGTATCTCAGTTTCATCAAGTATAGAATGGTGAGACTTCTGATTTTGGTTTGAACAGTGAAGGGTTTTATGTTTCCAAGGGAGAGTTTGCATTCCAAGGGACTCTGATCTGAGGCAGCCAATACTGGAGGAAATAAGTTATATCGGCACTTGCAAGAACTGTATTGGTGGCTTGGGCTGAAGCGCGAGGTAACAGAGTTTGTGGGTAAGTGTCTGACATTCCAGCAAGTGAAAGCTGAGCATCAACTACCTTCTGGGCTTCTGCAGCCATTTAAGATTCCACTTTGGAAATGGGAAAGGTTACCATGGACTTTGTGAGTGGGCTACCTTTGACGCCTTCTAAGAAGGACTCGATTTGGGAGATTATGGATAAGCTGACAAAATCCTCTCACTTTATACCGGTTCTAACTGATTATTCCCTTCAGAAGTTGGCTAAGTTGTATATGGCTGACATAGTGCGACTTCAAGGGGTGCCAGTTTCAATCATTTCTGATAGAGACCCTAAGTTTACGTCTCAGTCCTGGAAGAAGTTGCATGAGGCATTGGGTACACGGTTGGATTTTAGCACTACTTTTCACCTTCAGACTGATGGACAGTCGAAAAGGGTGATCCAAGTACTAGAAGATATGTTAAGAGGGTGTATTATTGATTTTCGAGGTAGCTAGGAGGAGTACTTGCCATTAGCGGAATTTGCATATAACAACAGTTATCAGGCGAGTATTCAGATGGCACCATATGAGGTGTTGTATGGTTGAAGGTGTCGGACACGTATGTGTTGGACTGAATTGGGGGAGCGTCAAGTTTTAGGGCCAGAGTTGGTGGCGGATACTGAGAATATGGTTAAGCTAATTAGGGATCAGTTAAAGGAAGTGTTTGATAGGCAGAAATCCTATGCCTATTTAAGGCGTAAGGAGATTGAGTATGTAGTGAGAGATTTGGTATTTCTGAAGGTCTCGCCTTGGAAAAAGATCTTAAGATTTGGATGGAAGGGTAAATTGAGCCCTCGATTTACTGGTCCTTATCGAGTTCTGAAACGGGTAGGTCCTATGGCAAATCAAATTGAATTGCCTTCTAAAATAGACCGGATTCTCAATGTCTTTCATGTCTCTATGCTGAGGCGTTACTGTTCTGATCCTTCATATATAGTACCAATTGAGGAATTTGAGGTTAAGCCTGATTTGTCCTTCGAGGAGGAACCAGTACAAATTCTGGATCGTGATGTCAAGGTATTAAGAAAGAAGTCTGTTCCACTGGTTAAAGTACTTTGGCTTAATCATGGTAGAATGGAAGCCACGTGGGAGCTTGAGGCAATGCGCCAACAATACCCTCAGTTATTCTGACCATGTAAATTTCGAGGCTAAAATTTCTTTAAGGGGGTAGAGTTGTAACGCCCTAAAATTTTAGGGTTTTGAATTTGCACATAAATTTAATTTTTCGTGTTTGAGAGTGCTAAAGTGATGTTTTGGGTGTGTTTAGGGGGCCTTTGGAAAGCCTGGGTTAAAGCCTAACCCCCGGCAAAAATTTAATTTTTGCCTCAAGGGAATATGGACGTTGGTAGGTAGGGCTGATAAATTAAGGTGTCGTTTCTTAGCACAAAAACCCTTATGTTGGAGTGGCAAGCGGCGCCACATGTGGGGCTTGGTGGTGACGTGATTTAGCATGTGGGAGAGCCGAGGTTCTAGTTTTTTTGCAAGCAAGCTATACCTATTTTGCTAGTTAGAGTTAGCAAGTGGTGGAATTGGGTGCAAACTCTTCAGGTTGGTTGTGAGATAAGGATGACTTCGTCTTGTAGATTTGACTTAAATTCAAATTGAGAAGTGGAGTTAATCTTGGAGCAAATCAAGGAGTAAAGCAAGGGATTGAGTTTGGAGGAAGGTGTTAGCCAAATTAGGGGGCATGAAAGGAGAAATCAGCTTAGACCTTTTGTAGGGTGTGCAATTGTAACATTTTTTAGGGAAATAGGTGCCAAATTCTTTCTTGGTGTTTTGGGGTTTTAGCACTTTTTGCAATTTCGTGGTAGTGCTAGTGACCACTTAGGCTTTTATTCTCTAGAAACTGGATTTGCATAGTTCTTTTCTCTCTAGTATCGATTTTGCCAATTGCCGAATTCTACTTTTACACTTCCTCTCCTTTTCTTTTATCTTACTTGGCCGAATGCTATTATTCATTTTCCCCTTTCATTTGTACCTTCGATTTATCATTCTCTACTCTAATCTCTTCTCTAGTAGAATCTTGTTCATATCTTCTTCTTTGTCCATATTTCTTTCGCCCTTTTAAACCGATTGTCGAATCCTCCCCATCTTTTCTCTAAAAGTCGAACCCCCAAATCTTCTTTCTCTCTGCCGCTACTTTCTTTCCTTTTGGCTAAATTCTACTTTGTCATCTTCTCTTCTTTGACTTGTTATTTCACCATTCGACTGAACCCTACTGTTCTTCCTCACCATATGAACTTTCGATTGTACCTTCATAGCCGAACTCCACTCTTTTTCTTTAATGATTCTTAAGTGCTTTCTTCTCCATTTGATTGGCGTATTCTCTCTAGGGTTCAATCTTAAGCCAAACATCATTGTGGGCAAGAACCTCTCTACTTAGGCAAGTATTGGAGTAGATTCGTTGGTTCTCCTTCCTCCTAATAGCGTATATCGACAAAAGCTGAAAAGCCAAAAATAGTCTACAATCAGGGCGTAGTGCACCGACAGTATCAATCCCGGTGTGTAACTACACTGACAATAGCGTATATCGGCAAAAGCCAAAAAGCCGAAATGTCGAAATATTGGCATTTCAAGGTCTTACGAGCGTGCAAATGCTTGTGGGCCGATCTGAACCCACAAACTGTGAGCGATAGACTGTGAAGGCCGTGGTGCTCGTTTTCATGCACTTGGGTCGTTATGGGCCTCGATGGGCCGAAATGAGCCCAATGGGCCTACGGGCCCATATGGGTAAATTGTGCGGTAGGTGGCAATTGGTATGCTAGATGTTAAGATTTGCGATGATGTATGGAAAATTGGACTGAATAGGCCACACGAGTGCGTGGGGTCGCCAGTTTGCCACGTGATTTTGTACAGTTGCTTCGCCACGTAATCTGTATTAAGTGGCATTGCCACGATATTTGCTATTAGCAGCTTGGCTGCATATTGGTGTGTGGGCTGGGTGGGTTGAGTTATTCCCCACATGGTGTGATGGGTTGGTACAGCTGGTGTGTAGGTTGGACTCGGTTTGGGTTGCATACTATTCCCTTCTGTATCTGTAATGGGCTTAGGTCCACTCTGTTTCTGAATAGGGCTTCGACCCAGATTGGTTTGTTGGTCTGATCTATGATATTAGTTAGGGATAGTTATACACTGAGTTCGCAAACTCACCCTTTTTATTTTACACATGCAGGTAACCCCCAACCATAGAGGATTTAAAGCTGCGAGGGACTCGGGGTGGCCACATACTTCTTCTTCCATTTTTATTTTTTTATTATTAATATTTATTTTGGGTTTCGGTTATGTAATAAGGCCTCCATGAATTTTGATTTGGTTTAATTTTTTGCATTTAGACTAATTTAACATTACAATTGGTAAGTATAAACTTTTGGTTTTCAAAATTAAACACAAACATTTTCAAGTAACCGAACATTACAAATAAGGCTATCATCTCTTTTAAAACGTTCTTTTTCAAATTTATAAAAATGATTTTAACCTAAAATCGTCCAACATTCCAAATCTAAACGAGGTTTTTAAAACAAATGAGAACTTTTTAATCATATCGTTCGTTTTCGTTATCTTCCATGTGACACTTCAGATTTGGCCATAATGTCTAGGCCAGGTTTGGGGTGTTACACGACGCTTCCTGATCTCCAAGCTGGCTTGACTACTCTATAAAAGAAGGGGAAAAGAGAAAGGAGTAAGCTTTTGAAAAGCTTAGTAAGTCTATATGTCAACAATAATAATCAGAAAACCAAACTTAGCACCCAAGAGCATAACATATCAAGATTATTGGACATGAGTCTTGTGGTTGCACTTACTCAATTTGACCTTACTACAATCCACATACATAGCATAGACATTGCTCACATAAACATACATTTAAATTTCTGTACTTATCATCACATAATCACATAAAAGAATGTCACTTGATAAGCTTTCCTGATAAACACTTCTGAATAGTAACCAATACTTGGTGAATTTCGCACATAGCTCCACCCTCTATCATAAATTTCCAAATCCGTGGTTTACGCACATAGCACCACACTTTCATGTCAACACAGGTTTTTGTAGTGTACACAGTTACAACCACATTTGTGTCTCTGTATATATATATTCGTGGCATACGCACTTAGCGCCACATTTGTATCGATGTGCATATTTGTGGTATACGCATTTAGCACCACGTTTGTATCAATGTACATCTATATTTGTGGTATATCCACTTAGCACCACGTTTTTCCATTTTGTGGGTTCATCCAAGATTTCCTCGCTTAATTCCAATTCATCAACTACGATTCATAGTTTTTTTATCAAGTAATCATATGATATTAAATGTCATTTCAGATGTTACAATAAAATATTACAACATAAATAAAAATGACACATTGTTTACATATAAACATACCTCTATAACAAAATGTGATAATTTGCGATTTAGTCCGAAACCTTGCCCTTGCCTTGGTCAAGGTCAATTCCTCGATCTTCTCTATCTATAATGACACATTTAGCTCATTTAATACTCACATTATTTAAAACAGTCCAAAGTCTTCCTATAACAAATTTTACAATTTGACCCTTAACTTTCTCAGTTTTACACTTTAGTCCCTCGGCTTGGTTTATGATTCTCATTCAATTTTCATACATTTCAAGCCTAGCCAAACCACTTTTCTTCTTATAGCAACCCCCAATTTCTATCATTTCACAATTTATGCACATAATATTTCACCTTTTACAATTAGGTCCTTTTTACAATTTTCACCAAAAATCACCTGGTAAAAGTTGTTCACCACACTTTAAAATTTCATATTCTACCACTACCCATCCAAATACATGCATGTCATTCATGGGTAAAATTTTAAACGTCAAACCTAGCTTGAAATAGTGGTAAAAATAACTAGAGCAAGTTACAAAGATTTCAAAAATACGAAGAACATTAAAAATGGGGCTAGGAGGTACTTACAATCAAGCTGGACACCATTTGGCCAAGGGTGTCTCTTCATATTTGGCCAAGGGGAGAAGATGGACACCATTTTTGGCATTATTTTCCCTTTTTATTTCTTTTATTAACTAATGACCAAAATGCCATTCATTAAAAACCTTTGATATTCCATCCTTCATTGGGCATTTTTGTCCAAACTAAGTTAAAATGGCCTAATTAGCACATAAGGATCTCTAATTAAAGATTCCAATTCAATCAAGTACCTCTATGGATTAAAACCCATATTGTTCACCTATTGCAATTTAGTCCAACCTATCAAATTGGATATGCAAATAACAAAATTCATGCACCAAAATTTCACATAATTATTCAAACACCCAATAAACATCAAAACTCGATCGGAAAATATTTTAGACTTCAGATTCATGGTTTGGAAACACTATTCTGTTTAGCCACAAATTCAAGCTATTACAACTCTCCCGCTTTAGGGATTTTCGTCCCTGAAAATCTTACCGATCAATAGGTTTGGGTACTGTTTCCTCATAGCTACCTCCGGCTCTCACGTAGCCTCTTCCACACCATGCCTTTGCCACAATACTTTCACCAATGCTATACTTCTATTTATTAACTGTTTAATCTCTCGAGCCAAAATCTTAATTGGTTCTTCCTCGTATGTTATGTCTGGCCAAATCCCAATTTTTGTAGGAGGAATCACATGCGAGGGATCTGACCGATACCATTGTAACATTGACACATGAAACACATTATGTATCTTCTCCAATTCTAGTGGTAAAGCCAACCGATATGCCACTGGCCCTACTCTTTCCGTAACCTCATACGGCCCAATAAAATGTGGACTTAATTTGCCTTTCTGGCCAAATCTCAGTATTTTCTTCCACGGTGACACATTTAAAAATACTTTATTACCAACCTGATATTCAATCTCCTTTCTTTTCAAATCAGCATAAGACTTTTGCCGATCAGAAGCAACTTTCAAACAATCTCGAATTATTCTCACTTTTTCCTTGGGCTCTCTAACCAAATCAACACCATGTATCTGTTTCCACTCAAATTAGCATAATTGTTGTTGTAGGCAAATTCTACCAAAGGTAGATATTTTTCCCAACTACCCTTAAACTCTAAAACACAACACTGAAGCATATCTTCAAGAGCTTGTATTACCCTCTCGAATTGGCCATCAGTCTATAGGTGAAACGCAGTACTAAAATTCAATTTTGTACCTAATGCCTCTTGCAAGCTCTTCCAAAATCTCGAGGTGAACCTCGGATCTCTATTCGATATAATAGACATGGGTACTCCATGTAATCTCACAATTTCAAGAATGTAATCTCACAATTTCAACAATGTATAATTCAGCCAATTTATCGAGTGAATAGTCAACAAGTCCGGAATAAAGTGAGCCGAATTCGTCAATCTGTCAACAATGACCCACACATCATCTTTCTTCTTTGGTGTCAGAGGCAGACTTGTGACAAAGTCCATCGTAATCTTGTCCCACTTCCACTTAGGGGCCATTACAGGCTAAAGTAAACCCGAAGGTACCTGATGCTCGCTGACAAATAATACACCTCATCACAAACTCTGAAATGTCTTTTTTCATGCCCGACCACCAAAACAATTTCTTCAAATCAGTATAAATCTTAGTACTACCGGGATGCACTGATAAACACCCACTGTGCCCCTCTTGTAAAATTTTCCAAATCAACTCATCATTTCTGGGTACACAAATTCTATCACGAAACATCTTCTTCAAGTATTTCAAGCTTTTATGGTCAGTAAAAATCTGACATTTCTCACCGTACAAATAATGGCGCCAAATCTTCAAAGCAAAAACAATGGCGGCCAGCTCTAAATCATGTGTCAGGTGATTCTTTTCATGTGGTTTTAGTTGCCTCGAAGCATATGCCACCACCTTGCCTTCTTGCATCAATATGCATCCAAGGCCATTCAGTGACGCATCACTATAAATCACAAATTCTTTTCCCAACTCGGGTTGCACTAACACTGGTGCCTCAATCAACTTAGCTTTCAACTGATCAAAACTTTGTTGACATTTTTCAGTCCACTCAAATTTAACATTCTTTTGAAGTAGTTTGGTCATAGGAAAAGCAATTATGGAGAAACCCTTGACAAAGCGTCGATAATATCCAACTAAACCCAGAAAGCTTCTAACATCAGTCACATTCTTAGGCGGCTTCCAATCAACAATCGTCGAAATTTTGCTCGGGTCAACTCGAATGCCATCACCCGAAATTATATGTCCCAAGAACCCAACTTCGTGGAGCCAAAACTCACTCTTGCTAAACTTGGCAAACAACTTCTCTTTCCTCAGAATTCGCAGCACCATTGTCAAATGCTTGGCATGTTCTAGCTCATCCCAAGAATAGATCAATATGTCATCTATAAATACCACCACAAGTTTATCCAAATACTGTCAGAAAATTTGGTTCATCAAATCCATAAACATAGTCGGGGCATTAGTCAAGCCAAAAGGCATGACAAGAAATTCGTAGAGTCTATACCTCATTCTAAAGGCAATTTTCAGCACATCGGATTCCTTAACGCTCAGTTGGTAATAACCGAATCTCAAATCAATCTTAAAGAACACTGTTGCTCCTTTTAATTGGTCAAACAAATCATCAATTCTCAACAATGGATACTTGTTCTTGATAGTCACCTTATTAAGTTGCCTATAATCAATACAAAGCCTCACCGATCCATCTTTCTTCTTTACGAACAATACAGGAGCACCCCATGGAGAAAAACTCAGTCTTACAAATCCTTTGTCCATCAACTCTTATAACTGAGCCTTTAACTCTCTCAATTCAGTTGGAGCCATTCTATATGGAGCAATGGAAATAGGTGCAGTTCCGAGTAACGAATCAATGGCAAACCCAATCTCTCTGACAGGAGGTAACCCAAGTAACTCCTCTGGAAACACATCTGGAAATTCACAAACTACTGGTATGGATTCAAGTTTCAATCTTGACACCTAAGTATTCAGCACATATGCTAGATAAGCTTCACACCCCTTTTTCATACATTTCTGAGTAGTTATAAAGAAAACACCACCAGTATCTTACTCAACTCATTTGTTCCAACCTAAAGAATTTCACCACTTTCACATTTTAGCTCAAGAGTTTTCCATCTACAATTCACCTTGACATCATGTAATATTAACCAATCCATACCCAAAATAACATTGAACTCATTGAATGGCAATAACATCATATTAGCTGGAAAACAGTATCCTTGAATCATCAAAGGACAATTCCTGCAAACCTTATCTACCAACACCAATTTGCCTAATAGGTTCGACACTTTAATCACAAATTCAGTTAACTCAACAGGCAATTTCTTACTACGCACCAATTTCATGAAAATATAAGAATGAGTGGACCCTGGATCTATCAATGCAATGACATCAGTATCATAAAGTGAGAATGTACCGGTAATCACATCAGGAGATGATGCCTCCTCACGAGCTCGCATAACATAGGCTCTAGTAGGTGTTCTTGTCTCAGATCTCACAGTTGTATCTTTCGCTATGTTTTTACAACTAGCTCCACCTTTGACATTCCTCGACGGTCTACCCTGACTAGTAGTATTACTTGGTCTAGCACTCTAAAATTTCTCATCTTCAACTTCCTCAAGATAAACTTTAATAAAATGTTCTTTGAAGCCATATCTGTAACAAGCTTGGATATTTCCCCAACACTCCCCAAAATGTCGCTTACCACAATGCCAACACTCAGGTCTATCAGATCTTACATTCCCCAAGCTAGCCACCGAAGTAGTCTGGGCTTTAGGACTAGAATATGTTTTACCCCGATCTCGATGTGAGTACCTGACTGAAGTTGTCATTCGAGGATTTGTTTCTTTAGACCTCTTTGATTGAGATTGAAAGGATTTACTTACTGGCCTCTTCCTAGCATCTCGAGCTTCAATAGCTGCTTTTCTCTTCTCTTTATTTAACTCATCCGCTTTGTAATCTATGTCTTCTAATACCACGAATTCCTTTAATTCTAGAATTCCCGCAAGCACTTTAATATCCTCATTAATCCCATCCTCAAATCTTCTACACATTATTGCGTCAGTAAACACACACTCTTGTGCATATTTGCTGAGCCTAACAAACTCACATTCATACTCAGCTACCGTCATCTTGCCTTACTTCAACTCAAGGAACTCTTTCTGTTTTTGATCAAAAAATCTCTGACTTATATACTTCTTTCAAAACTCTTCCAAAAAGAAATCTCATGTCACTCTTTTCTTCGGGACCACAAATATTAATGTTTTCCACCAATGGTAGGCTGAGTCTTTCAGCAAAGATATGGCACATTTTAAACTCTCCTCAGGTGTGCAAGATAACTCATTAAATACTCGTATGGAATTCCCAATCTAGAACTCTGCCATTTCTGGATCATCGTCAACATTAGCTCTAAACTCTGCAGCCCCTTGTTTACAAATTTTATCCATTGAAGGTTTAGTCACCCTTGTAAAATCAATTCCCTATAGGGTAATGGGGACCGGTTGTGATTAGGAGGGGGAGCAGGGGATTGAGCATTAGGATTTGCTCTTACAAAGTCAGTATACCAGTCATTCATCATTTGAAGAAAGGCATCCCAAGCCTTGTCTCCTTAAGTCAGAGTCTTATGTCTACTTTCTACAAGCCCGGCCCCTTGTGCGGGAGCCGGCGCGTTGCTAGCAGCATCATTAGTCGCGGCTCATTCGGGATCTACTACTATATAAAAATAAAACACAGTTTAGAAAAGTTAGGAGTCACCACACTATCACATTATCTCTATGGCATGTATAGCTAGACTCACATACAACGCTACAATAGTTCGAGAGCTGACTAAACCATAGCGCTGATACCATTAAATGTAACACCCCTTACCTGGTTTCGATGCCAAAATCGAGTACAAGGCATTATCGAACAATATCACGACCAATCATACAAAATCGAGCCATAAAATTTCATTCTGATCTAAAAATGTTACATAAAATACCATACGATCCTTAAAATGGGCCCACGGGGCCCAAAACATTATTTGGGAGTTGTAATAGCCCAATTTTGAGTCTGATCAGAACAAGTGGTTTCAGGATCACTTAACCGAGTCAAAATATTTATTTTATTATTTTATTAATGTTTACTTCATGTTAGAATCACTATGTGAAATTTTTGTAAAGGAATTTTACCGTTTCAATAGTTAATTCAGTAAAAAGGACTAAATCGCGTAAAGCGATAAACTTGAGTTCTATTAGTAAAATGGCTTAAATGACTATGGCTTTAGCATTAGAAGTCCTTACATTGAAATTTTACCTTCATTAATATGCATGGACATTATTGGACATTGATTTATGCATTATGTTATTAATTTCATAAGGTTAGTATAGTAAATGGCTTATTAATTATATGTTAAATAAAACAAATTCATAAAATGTGCACATATTCATCATTTTTGCCAAAATTGAAGAAGGAAATAAGGTTTCATGCTTTCAAACATTCGGCTAAGCTTTGATTCTCAATTAAGGTACGATTTTTGATCTGTTTTTAATGATTTTTATATTTTTGAGCTCGTTACAGCTCGATATAGCTAGCCCGTACCTCAATTTCTAAAATTGGTGATGTTTTTCAAATGTGGCATTGTTGAATACTTATGTTATTTCTGGAAAGATTATTGATGGTTGTTGATAAATATACAAGTTTTATAAAGTGATTTTTTATAAAATTGAGTATTTGGGATTAAATTGAAAAAGGTAGAAATTTTGTGGTTAGAAATGTGAATAAATGAAAGATATATGCTTGTATGGAACATATGAATATTTGACTATGATGAATTGTGGATAATATTGAGTAATTTGTTATTTTGTGTATTAAGGACTAAATTGTCAAGTTATGAAAAAACAAGGGCTATTTTGCAAAATGGCTAAAATACATGTATTTGGACTAAATTGAATGTGTTAGTGAATAATGGAGTTAAATTTGAATTAATATAGATCAACAAAAACAAATCCCGGAACTTGATCGGGGGAAACGAAAGGTAGACGAGTAGATCTCGAGTATATGAGCTAAATCAAGGTAGGTTCGTATAATTAGAATTTAATTTATGCTTAATATTTAAATGTTTAAATTACGTATGGTATGAATGTATATATGAATTGTTGGATGGAATTGCCTATTGATTACATGTGTAAAGTGATTACCGAGTCCCGTTTGAACCGTAGAAAGTCGTAGGATACAAATGACATGTCACTAAGGCTACCGTTTGGTCGAGCTCCAACATTCGTTGCAGACTCACCGCAGCTCATGAGATTACATGTTCAGCCTTCGAGCTTACATGTTGTTCAGCCTTCGGGCTTACCGTTCACCCTTCGGGCTTACATGTTCAGCCTTCAGGCTTACCGTTACCGGCTCAAGAGGAGCATACCGTACATGGCTCGAAAGAGCATACATGATGAATTGACGGATTACCGATTTTACATTGTGTGTGTATACCTGAGTATCACTCGATATTTTTGAAGGTTCAACAGACATTGTACCAAAATGCAAAATAAGGAATACATGATTTAAAGATACAAGATATGCATGGTATATATATGTTATATGAATTACTTGGATTACATGAATTACAAGAATGAAATGTTACATAGTTTATATGATGAATTGTTAAATGAAGTATATGATTTGAATGAATGAAAGGTTACATGGTATATAAGTATATATATGTGAATTTTATAAATGAAAGATGATATGTGATAAGTTATAAGTATTGAAATGTACATGAATGTTATATGCTTGGTTTCATCCTTTGAATGGATAAATATATGTTTGTTATATGACTAACATATGGTTGAATCATGTGAATAGGCAATATGAGCATATGAGTTGGTTTATTACTTTTAATGCTTATTGATATTTTGGTAAGTTTGTTTCTATATTATACGGGCTTACTAAGCTTTTAAAGCTTACTCTGTTTATTTCCCGTGTTTTATAGATTTCGGAAGCTGGCTCGATTTCGGACAAAGTCAGAGATTGCAATCACACTATCCAAACATCTTTTGGTACTTTTGGAACTCTTATGAATGTTGTAAATATGGCATGTATAGGCTAGTTAATGAGTTGATGTATATGACTATCTATGTGAGTTGGATTTTAGCATATGTCCAAGCTATGTGATATGGCTTGGTTTTGGAATCAATGTTTTGATATAACTCCTTTATCTGATATCTTTTATGTGATGATTTGATGAGTGATACTTGATACATGGTATGTTTGAATGTGGATATTTGATAAATTTTATTGTGGTTGAATTGGTAAGTTTGGAATAAATATGAAATCGTCATTTTGGTATGGAATTACTTGTGAATTAAGATGATATTGAGATATGGAACTTAGATAATTGGTATGAAATGGATATGAGATCATTGATACATGTTTGTGTTCCAAATGGTATTGAATTGGTTGATCATGAAATGGTTCTTTTGTGACTTGATTTGGCTGATTGTATTGCTTATTTATGCATATGAATGTTTTGCAAATTGATGTTTATACGTACTTGCTAACTAGGGTACGAAAATGGATTAAATTAAGCCTATTTCATGCCACACAGCCAGAGCACACGAGCATGTGACTCGACCGTGTGACCCTTGCATTTTAGTTAAATTGGTCAGGATGCCATAATGGTTAGACACAAGCGTGTCATGTACCCCTAGGTGCAAGTTAGTAGCTTCTAAATTTTTACACAGCTGAGACACACGGGTATGTCTTGTGGCCGTGTGCACAAGTCAGTATTTATGCAATGTTTTCACACAGGCTGGACACATAAGCGTGTCTGGTGACCATGTGAGGCACACAACCACGTGACCCTATTTCAAAAAATTTCTTAAGTTTTCCTATATCTTTTATATGTTATCAAATTTGTCCCTATTGTATTATTAGAGTTTTATATGTTTGATTAAAGCATGAATTGATTATGAATGTTTGAAAAACTATTGGATTAAGATGATTCATGTTATACGTTTGATAATATACTATTTTGATCCGAGCTACAAGTCCGGTAATGCCCCTTACCTATTCCGGTGACAGTTACGGGATAGGGGTGTTACAGGAGTGATCCGAGAGCAAATCGAGAACTTAGAAAAATTTTGGAAAAACTAGTTCAAAAATAGGGCACACGCCCGTGTGAGATAGGGGCACGCCCATGTGGTTAGGTCATGTAGTCACACACGCCCGTGTCTGATATCCTCGTGATAAGAAGTAATAAAATTTATAAAGAAATTGATCAAACCCAAACTAACTAATATCACGATGTTTAAAGGCAAGCGCACCTATCGATAGCAGTATAGTCTAGTGATAAGATCGAGTATCGTACCCAAGGGAACCGAAAGTACTATTACTCACTTCCTTTCTATTATTTAACCTAGAAATTAAATGGGGATTTATTTTAAAACTAAATTCTAAAATCTAAACTAAGAATTAAACAAAGAAAAAGTAAATTGGGAAGACTTTTTAGGGAAAGCTGATTGATATGATTAATACTCAAGGGAGAATCCACCTAGACTTCACTTGTTATTATCTTCTTGAATTATACGAGTTATTTACTTGACTTGATCCGTAGAGATCCCTAATCTATGCTAAACCCTCCGTCGAGGTGAAGAGCAACTAGGCCTAAGTTGTTAATTAAAGTTCCTTTATTAATTAACTCCCTAGGTTGCATTAATTCGATCTATGGTTCCCCATATTAGGTTTGACCCTAATCCGGTAGATTTATGTCGCCCTATGTCTAGGGTTGCATGCAACTCTGCTTAATTATGGTAGATCTACTCTTATCACAGGGACTTTTGCTCCTCTGCTCTAAGCACATCCAATTCCTGAATTAATACCTAGGATTATTAATTCAAGGATTAAAACACATAATTAAGAACAATTCAAATAATTATCATATAAATCAAGAATAAATAACAAGATCTTTCTTAGGTTTCATCCCTCTCAAGTATTTGAGGGGTTTAGTACATAATGATAAAAGAAAACATCTCAGAAGTTATAAAATAACAAATCATAAAAGATACCAAAAACCCCTGAAGGAATTTAGGAGAATCCTCTATGTTGATGCAGAATTCCGGCTTCTGAGATGAATCGATTAGCTTCTCCCTTCGAGTAATCCCTTGCTTCTACCTGTGGTGTGGTAGAAAGATGAGAGGAAACGAGTATAGAGGGTGTATATAAGTGGGAAGAAGCTCCCTCTATGTTGCCTCATGGGATCTTTATATAGAGAAGTTTTGGGGACTCTTTCTTAGCCCCTAAGCATCCCAATTCGAGTGAAATTCGTCTTTCCCACGACTAGAACACGCCCGTGTACCACGCCTGTGTGGGTTTCGACAGAGGCCGTGTGATTTAGCACGCCCGTGTATATTGGCCGTGCTTGTCGGGATTTTGTCCGTGTGAGCTTTGTGAGGCACGCCCGTGTGGAACGGCCGTGTGGCACCTCTTGGCCCGTGTGATTCGTGCATTTTGGTTCATTTTTCACCGTTTTGGGCCCGTTTTCTATTCTTTTATCTTCCCTAGGCTCTCCTGAGTATAAGATATGAAAAAGAATGGTTAAGAGCACCAATTCTCACTAATTTGATACTAATTCATCCAAAATATAGGCTAAACATGAGGTAAAAATATGTATAAATTAATGCTTATCAAATACCCCCACACTTAAGCCTTTGCTTGTCCTCAAGCAAAACCTCAATCCCTAAAGGAAATCATTCTTCTTAATCTACAATCCTTATCAATAATATTTCAAACTAATCCACAGGTAGTCATACAATGAAAATTCAATCTAAAGAACATTTAGGACTCAATCACTTCTAAGTTGAGAATTTTATCATTGAAAACATAAGTCTTTTCCTTCCTTCCAAGTAATTATCTCTCCATCTTAATTAACAGGAATTGACATCCTCACTAAAGGTTCACTCTATCCACTCGAAGTGTTTAGGGTTCAAATTTAAGGCACTCCTTAGTCAACCTGAAAAGTTATTACCATAGGCTTGCAAGAAAATCAAATCTCCACCATTATAGTTTGATATGATACATTGATCAAAAGGTCTTTTCATGGTTGTAACGGGGCTTGGTTAGGGGTGTTGTCACAGGCTGCAAAAAGAGGGTTAGAATCGAGATTGAACTTGAAAAATTATCTAGCTAGAAAAATCTCTATCACTGGAACATATTTCTCAGCTAATTCTTGTGATATTATCATTTCTGCCTTGGTAGCCTTAAAATAGAAACATGCGAAAACTTTGACGAACTATTTACAATCTATAATTTACAATCGAAGTTTACTGTATGTACTTTTTTTTTAGAACAATTCAAATAATTACAATAAATTGAACAAAACTTTACGATCTGGCAGAGAGAATAAAGCTAGATGAAAAAATTCATCTCAAATCTCGACAAAAATAGGGATCAAAATAATTTAATGAAATTTAACAAAAATGGGTTATTGGTTAATAATTAGAGGGTGAGTTAAAGAAAAGGTTATTAGGCTCAACGGGGTTCACTAGGGGTTAGATTTATGTAGGAAGGCTTTTTCTGTGGGGTAAGTAGGTTAAATCCTAGGTGCCTTTATCATTTCAGTATATCAAATCAATGATGTGGTCTCGATATGTATAATCAAAGCAAGTTCTAGAATAACAATTTAGTATTGACTCACTCAAAGCAATAATAAAAGTGAGCACGAAGAAAATGTATGCTCAATAGGCTCAAAATCTCACCAGAATTACAGCTTTTGATGTCATTCCTGCGAATTTCAAATCTCAAGATAATGCTTAAAATTAGGGAAAATAACTTATGCAAAAATTGGGGATTCTCAAAAATTTCAACTTATCATGCTTGATTCCCTAATGTTTTAAAGTTTGGATAATCAAAGTACAAGCACCTATAACTTAATTCTCAATATATCGATGGAAATCATAAACTAATCAGAATAAATTCCTAATAGGAGACTGAAGATATTGCTATTAGGAAAAGTTCAAGGATTTCAAAGATAGCATAAATAGTAAGTTACCCCCCACACTTAAGATGTACATTGCCCCCAATGTACAAGGAAAATATTAACAATAATAAAAGCATAAAATCATAGGATAGGGGAGAGTATGAAACTCCCTGCTTTGGATGGATTAGTGGAAGAGCTGGTAGATTTGGCACTGTGTTCCCTTTTTTGGAAAGATTTGAGCTGTAGGGCTCCTTTGAAACTGCGAAGGGTTTTATTAGTCGTGGGAGGTTAAGATGAAGAGGGATTATTTCGTTAGGAGATAGCCGTTATAATAATAAAATAGTAAATTTACTAAAATTCAAAATAAAGAAAATAAATAAAAAAATTAAAAAGCTGTAAGAAAAACTAACATTAAAGGTTAAGATTAGTATGCACTTAGGTAAAGAAAATAAAGAAAAACAAAAGATAAAAGAAAATAAAATAAGATAAAAAGTAAAACTTAAATAAAATAAATTAAAAGATGATTTAATCCTCTGGTGGGTGTCGTGGTGGTGGAACGATGCCAAGGTGATGACATATGTGCGCTAAGGTGGCGTCGATGTAATCGAGGCGCTGTTCAAAGTGGTCCAGGCGTTCGGATATGTCAACACTGGAAGCTGCCATCTGGTGTGATCGTGTAGGGCGTGGTGGCTCATCTGGCGCATCCTCGGCTGGTGGCTCATCTGGCGCATCCTCGGCTGGTGGTGGCGATGGGACATCATCAGGAATGTCCTCTTGATCCTTGCCTTCTTGGACAAGGCGGAAGTGAAAGTGGTCGCCACCAAGTCGTCTCTCGACCATCCTCATCGAAAGCATGCTCTGGATGCCCTGGGAGGATATCTAGCCAAGTAATGTGTAGGAGGAGGTCTGGGCTGTGGTGTTAAATAGGCCGAAGTAACGGCCTAGTCGAGTGATATACGGGCCCATGGATACGACTCCCTTTCGGTGCCTCTCGGTCTGATGCTGCATGGCGAGGGTGATGAAATATGCAAGGTCGATGGGGTGGCCATTCGTCATGCACCATAAAAAGTAGACGTCGTGTGTGTTGACGACGCCTGTGCTCTCTCGGCGGCCTGTAATAGTATGAGCAAGAAGTGCATGAATATACCTGAGAGAGGGAGGGAGAGCGGAGGCTTTGCTGACGCTGGGGTTGTATAATTGTCTTCCTGGGGCAATCTCTTTCCAGCAATCAAGGGGTCGGATATGGATGCGCCTAGAGAGGGTGGGGATGCTCTCCTCAGCCATAAACTACGCGGTGTAAAGCCCGAGTGCCACACCGAACTCTGGGACGCTGAGCTGTCGAACGAGTCCTCCCAAACGAAACTGGACCGTCCCAGGATCGTCGAACCGTGTCATCACCGTCTGAAGGTGGAATGTAGCACAGAACTCGAGAGTGAGTTCAAGGTATGTGGGCTCTACGATCCGAAAGAACTGGTCCCAAGGGTCGGTGGCGAGCAGGGCCCGAACATCATCTGTCAAGCGTACTTCTGCGAGGGCACTCCAGTCGATGCATCGGCCCATCGTGATATTGCGTGCGCGCAATAGCTGGTAGCGCTCTTCCTGAGAGTCTTGTGGAAATTGAAGAAATGGGTGGCGCATCTCGGAAGTGGGCCTAGTTGAAGAGCTCCCTGGTCCTTTTCGTTTCTTAGATGCGGGGACGGCAGCTTTCTTGGCTCGGGAAGATGACATGGTATCTACAAAAATTTATTAGGAAAAGACAAATAACATAAAAGAAATGTAAATATTTAAAATAAAGAGGCTGAGGAATAAAATGAACATGTTCCTAATATGAAAATTTACCTTGGTAGTAAAATCTAATCATTTTTTTGAAGTTGGGGATGAAAAAAAATATATCTTCTATGAATGGATGTATATATACTAAACTAAATAACAAATAGCATAATTATGTGCGTTTAAGTGGCCTATTTACAATGTATATTAAGTGGCAACTAACTATGATGTTAAATGGCAGGAAATTGTGAAATAGAATCTAAAATGGCAAGCAAAATTAGAATTCTAAATGATTCTAGATTATTCTTTATTTCCTAATTCTCTAATAGCCTAAATCAAATAAATAAAATAATAAAAGAATGTAATGTAAAAAAAATTGCAGGAAAAATAAATAAATGAGAAAAAGGAAGAAAAATAGAACCAAAATTGGTGTCACACGGTCGTAGGTACTGTTGCACGGGCGTGTGGATCGTGGAAATCTAGTATGGTGGCGGTAGGAGGGCTGGGATGGTGTTTGTGGAGGTTTGGGGAAGGTTTTGGGGAGAAAATTTTAGGGTTTGGGTGAAATGGGAGTTTAGAAATGGCCCTGTATATATACATTTTGGGTCACACGGGCATGTCACACGCCCATGTGAGTCGTGTTTAGCCCGTGTTTTTCGAAAATCGGACGTTTTGGCTTGCCACGCTTCGATGAGCACGCCCGTGTATAGTTTGAGCACGGCCGTGGAGATTGGTCCTTCGTTAAACGCACGGGCGTGGTGATGTTCACACGGCCGTGGAGATTGATCGTTCGCTAAACGCACGGGCGTAGCTTCCACGGGCTTAAAGCACGGGCGTGTGTTTCTATGTTTGCCCGTGTGGAAGGTGTAGGGTTGCCACGGCTATTTCGCACGGCCGTGGGAGTTTATCGGAAGCCCGTGTTTTGGGGAAATGGTGCTCTGTTTGCACACGGTCTGCCCACACGACCGTGTCTCTGCTTTTTAGTATACACACGGCCTTAGACACGCTCGTGTTCCTGGCCGTGTTGTCCATATTTTCTGCAGGAAAAACGTTAGTTTATGCAATAAAATTATGAAAAATTTTAAAATAAAAAAAACTTACTACGTTAGTGCTCGGGTTGCCTCCCGAGAAGCGCTTATTTAGAGTCTAAGCTCGACTCTTCCTAGAGGTGTCAAGAAGAAACGAGATGGAGCCTTAGCTTCTCCTTATTTTCTGTAAAGTTTTCACCTATAAAATGTTTTAGCCTATGGCCATTTACCTTGAAAGTACCGTGGTTGGGGTGAGTTACCTCGACAGTGCCGTATGGAAAGACTTTGAGAACGATAAACGGACCTGACCACCTTGATTTGAGTTTTCCAGGGAATAGTTTCAACCTTGAGTTGTAGAGTAGGACAAGATCACCTGTTTTGAATTGCTTGGGTCGTTTTAGCCTTTTGTCATGACGTCGCTTTACGGCTTCCTTATATAATCGTGAGTTCTCGTACGCGTTGTAGCGCCATTCATCTAGCTCGTTTAGCTGCAGAAGTCTCTTTTCACCTACACTTTTAAGATCAAGGTTTAGAAATTTTATAGCCCAGAATGCTTTATGTTCGAGTTCAAATGGTAGATGGCAATTTTTTCCATAAACGAGTTTATAAGGAGATGTTCCTATAGGTGTTTTAAATGCAGTTCTGTAAGCCCATAATGCATCATCTAATTTCCTAGACCAGTCCTTCCTATTTCATTCTATTGTCTTTTCTAAGATGCGTTTTAGTTCTCTGTTCGTTACTTCGACTTGACCGCTAGTTTGTGGGTGGTAGGGGGTGGCTGTTCTGTGGTGTACTCCATATTTTCTTAGGGTTTTTTCAAATTGGGTATTGCAAAAATGTGTGCCCCTATCACTTATGATTATCCTTGGTGTTCCAAATCGAGAAAAAATTTTCTTCAGAAATCGTACTACCATTCTAGCATCATTTGTGGGTAAGGCTTGAGCTTCTACCCATTTTGACATGTAATCTACTGCTACTAGTATGTACTTATTTCTGAATGAATTAGGAAAAGGTCCCATGAAATCTATACCCATACATCGAATATTTCACATGAAAGCATATAATTTTGAGGCATTTCATTAAGTTGGGAGATATTACCTGTTCGTTGGCATTTATCACAAGAGGTCACATACCTGTTGGCATCTCTGAAAAGGGTAGGCCAGTAAAACCTGATTCGAGTACTTTGTGAGCGGTTCTGTTTCCACTGTGATGTCCTCCTGTGGGTCCTGAGTGGCAGTGTTCCAAAATTTGATATGCCTCTATGTCATCCACACATTTTCGTATAACCTGGTCTGCGCAAATTCGAAAAAGAAAAGGATCTTCCCAAAAGTAGTTTTTCACATTAGCAAAGAATCGCTTCTTTTGCTGATGGGTTAGCCCTTTTGGGGTTATATTGGCTGCTAAATAATTTGCAAAATCGGCAAACCAAGGAAGTGTCGTACCTGTTAAATTTAGGAGTTGTTCCTCAGGGAACATATCATTTATATTCTCAAGGTACCTGGGCTGTGTATTTTCTAATCTTGAAAGGTGATCTGCCGCTAAGTTTTCAGCTCCTTTCTTGTCTTTAATTTCTAAGTCGAATTCCTGTAAGAGTAAAATCCATCTTATTAAATGAGGTTTTGCGTCAGGTTTGGCTAAGAGATATCAAAGAGCTGAATGGTCAGTAAAAAAGATGACTTTAGACAAGATTAAATAAGATCGGAATTTATCAAAAGCAAAAATAACGGCTAGCAGTTCTTTTTCCGTGGTGGTGTAGTTGGCTTGAGCGGCTGTCAATGTTCTGCTAGCATAGTAAATCGGTTGGAAATGCTTGTCTCTTCGCTGTCCAAGAACTGCACCTACAGCAAAATCACTTGCATCGCACATCAGTTCAAAAGGCAAATTCCAATTAGGTGAAATCATAATTGGCGCATTGACTAACTTGTCTTTAAGGGTGCCAAAAGACTCTAAGCATTCTTGGCCGAAGTTAAAAGGTATGTCTTTTTCTAGCAATTTAGTTAAAGGCTTAGCTATTTTAGAAAAGTCCTTAATGAATCTACGATAAAAACCGGCATGTCCTAAAAAACTTCTTATGGCCTTAACTGAACTGGGAGGGGGTAGTTTCTCAATAGTTTCAACTTTAGCTTTGTCTACCTCTATTCCTCTGTTAGAGATTTTATGTCCTAGCACAATACCTTCCTGAACCATGAAATGACATTTTTCCCAATTTAGCACTAGATTTGTCTCTTCACATCTCATCAAAACAAGCTTTAAATTATTTAGACAGTGTTGGAAAGAGTTACCGAAAACGGAGAAATCATCCATGAATACCTCCATGATATCTCCCACAAATTCGTTAAAGATAGCTAGCATGCATCGCTAAAAAGTAGCAGGAGCGTTACATAAACCAAAAGGCATTCTACGATATGCAAACGTACCGTATGGGCATGTGAACGTCGTTTTTTCCTGATCTTCTGGAGCTATCGGAATTTAGAAGTAACCGGAGAGGCCATCTAGGAAGCAGTAATACATGTGACCGGCTAATCTTTCTAACATTTGGTCGATAAAGGGCAGAGGAAAATGATCTTTTCGTGTGGTGTCATTTAGCTTTTGGTAATCTATGCATACTCTCCATCCTGTGACTGTTCGTGTTGGCACAAGTTCTTCTTTGTCATTGGACACCACGGTTAGCCCACCTTTTTTAGGAACAACATGCACGGGGCTTACCCAAGAACTATCAGAAATAGGATAAATGATACCTGCATCAAGAAGTTTAATTACCTCGGCTTTTACGACCTCCTTCATGTTAGGGTTTAATCGTCTCTGAGCTTGCACTGCTGGTTTATATTCATCTTTCATTAAAATCTTGTGGGTACAGAAAGAAGGATTAATTCCTTTGATATCCGAAATTTTCTAGGCTATGGCTTGCCTATGTTTTCTTAATACTTGGAGCAGTTCTTCCTTTTCTCTAGATCTTAAATTTGATGCAATAATGACCGGTAAAGTTGAGTTCTCCCCTAAAAAGGCATATTCTAAGTGTTCTGGCAGTTGTTTTAATTCTAACTTAGGGGGTTCCTCAATGGAAGGTTTCTGTCTTAGCTTATCATTCATCTTTAGATTCTCATAACTTATATGTCTATTGATCGTTTCGCGAGAATCTAATTCTTTTCTTACCTTCTCTACTTCTAAGGTGGTTTCACCCTCCCCCTAGATAAGACACAGTTCCAGAGTGTCGGTGATAGAGATTTCCTGCAAATTATCTTGAACAAAGTGATCAATTATATCGACAAAATAGCACGAATCATCTTGCTCTCTAGAAAATTTCATAGCATCATAGATTTTGAAAATGACTTCCTCTTCACCAACTCTAAGAACTAATTTACCATCTCCTACATCGATAATAGCTCTGGCAGTGGCTAAAAATGGGCGTCCTAAAATTAAAGGTACGTCAATGTCTTCATCCATGTCAAGCACAACAAAATCTACAGGGAATATAAATTTATCGACTTTTACTAGCACGTCCTCAATGATTCCCCTAGGATACTTAACAGATCTATCCGCTAATTGGATGCTCATCCTAGTGGGTCTAGGTTCCCCTAGACCTAGTTGTTTGAACATTTTATAAGGCATGAGATTAATACTTGCACCTAAATCAGCCAATGCTTTATTAATAATTAAGCTACCAATTAAACAAGGGATAGTAAAACTCCCTGGATCCTTTAGCTTTGTTGGTAGCTTATTTTGGAGAATGGCTGAACACTCTTCGTTGAGTTCCACTGTGGCTAATTCTTCCAGCTTTCTTTTGTTTGTCAGGAGCTCTTTTAGGAATTTCGCATATTTCGGCATCTGTGAAATTGCTTCAACAAAGGGTAAGTTAATATGTAATTGTTTGAAAAGTTCAAGAAACTTACCGAATTGGGCGTCTGTTTGGTCCTTCTTTAACCTTGCTGGGTATGGGATGCGTGGTTTGTATTCTTTGAGTGTTGGAATAGCGTCATTCTTAGATTCCTCTACTTTATCTTTTGGCAGTTCGTGGGCATGCTTCTTTTCTGGTTCGGCTAGCATTTTACCATCTCTTAGGGTGATTGCTTTCACATGTTCTCTGGGATTTGGTTCAGTGTTGCTTGGAAGCCCACCCTGAGGTCTTTCCGAGATTAACTTTGCAAGCTGACCAATTTGGTTCTCGAGTCCTTGGATAGAGGCCTGTTGATTCTTTAATGCTGTTTCAGTGTTTTGGAAGCGAGTTTCTGAAGCGGCCATGAATTTGGTGAACATATCTTCAAGATTCAGCTTCTTTTCCTGTTGTGGTGGTGGCTGCTGATATACCAGAGGCTGTTGTCTTTGATTTCCTTGTCCTCCCCATGAAAAATTTGGGTGATTTTTCCAACCTGCATTATAAGTGTTACTATAAGGATTATTTTGAGGTTGAAAATTATTACCCATGTAATTGGCTTGTTCGGCGTCCATGTTGTGTAGATGGTCTGAATTGAACATGTTTCCTGGGGCTGCATCACATTGCATCACTGGTTGAGCCTGCGTAGAACCAACAAAATTATCAAATTTCTTATTCAATAGTTCTACTTGGTTAGTGAGCATAGTAACAGCATCAATATTATAAACTCCTGCGGCTTTCGTCGGCTTTGTCCTCATGACTTGCCACTGATAGTTATTCAATGACATCTCCTCAATAAATTCGTAAGCTGCGTCAGGTGTTTTATTATTGATAGTTCCGCCTACGGCTGCATCGATCATTTGCCTAGTTGACGGGTTCAACCCATTATGGAAAGTTTGAACCTGTAGCCACAAGGGTAATCCGTGGCGAGGGCATCTTCTTAAAAGATCTTTGTACCTTTCCCAGGCATCATAAAGCGTTTCTAAATCCATCTGTACAAAAGAAGAAATATCGTTTCGTAATTTAATAGTTTTAGCAGGGGGAAAATATTTAAGCAAAAATTTTTCAGTCATTTGGTCCCATGTAGTAATGGAGCCTCGTGGTAAAGAATTTAACCACTGTTTTGCCTTATTTCTCAAAGAAAAAGGAAATAGCCTTAGACGAATGGCGTCATCAGTAACGCCATTGATTTTAAAAGTATCGCATAGCTCCAAAAAGTTTGCTAAATGAGCGTTGGGATCTTCATCCTGTAGACCATCAAATTGCACAAACTGCTGAATCATCTGAATAGTGTTAGGTTTTAGTTCAAAATTATTAGTAACAATAGCAGGTCTAACAATGCTAGTTTGAGTACCAATCAAACTAGGTTTAGCATAATCGTACATAGTTCGAGGAGCTGCTTCTGGTTCGGCTGGTAGTGCTGGAGGTTGATGAACATGTTGATTTGCGGCCATCTCTTCAGTAAGTTCTGGCTCTTGCTCAAGTTCCTGCTCTGGATAATGTAGACTTCGTCTAATTTCTCTACGATTTCTGCGGACTGTGGCTTCCAAATCTTCGTCAAAAAGTAGTGCTCCTGTCGGGTTGTTTCTAGTCATAGACTAGAAAAATCCTAAGAAGAAAATAAAATAAAATAAAATAATTAAAAGGAAAATAAATAAATAATAAAAAAATAATAAAAGTAAAAATAATTAAATAAATAAAAAATGGCTAAAGTAATAGAAATCGAGCTTTCGTAATATTTCAGTTAGTTTCCCCGGCAACGGCGCCAAAAACTTGATATCCTCGTGATAAGAAGTAATAAAATTTATAAAGAAATTGATCAAACCCAAACTAACTAATATCACGACGTTTAAAGGCAAGCGCACCTATCGATAGCAGTATAGTCTAGTGATAAGATCGAGTATCGTACCGAAGGGAACCGAAAGTACTATTACTCACTTCCTTTCTATTATTTAACCTGGAAATTAAATGGGGATTTATTTTAAAACTAAATTCTAAAATCTAAACTAAGAATTAAACAAAAGAAAAAGTAAATTGGGAAGACTTTTTAGGGAAAGCTGATTGATATGATTAATACTCAAGGGAGAATCCACCTAGACTTCACTTGTTATTATCTTCTTGAATTATACGAGTTATTTACTTGACTTGATCCGTAGAGATCCCTAATCTATGCTAAACCCTCCGTCGAGGTGAAGAGCAACTAGGCCTAAGTTGTTAATTAAAGTTCCTTTATTAATTAAATCCCTAGGTTGCATTAATTCGATCTATGGTTCCCCATATTAGGTTTGACCCTAATCCGGCAGATTTATGTCGCCCTATGTCTAGGGTTGCATGCAACTCTGCTTAATTATGGTAGATCTACTCTTATCACAGGGACTTTTGCTCCTCTGCTCTAAGCACATCCAATTCCTGAATTAATACCTAGGATTATTAATTCAAGGATTAAAACACATAATTAAGAACAATTCAAATAATTATCATATAAATCAAGAATAAATAACAAGATCTTTCTTAGGTTTCATCCCCCTCAAGTATTTAAGGGGTTTAGTACATAATGATAAAAGAAAACATCTCAGAAGTTATAAAATAACAAATCATAAAAGAGACCAAAAACCCTTGAAGGAATTTAGGAGAATCCTCTATGTTGATGCAGAATTCCGGCTTCTGAGATGAATCGATTGGCTTCTCCCTTCGAGTAATCCCTTGCTTCTACCTGTGGTGTGGCAGAAAGACGAGAGGAAACGAGTATAGAGGGTGTATATAAGTGGGAAGAAGCTCCCTCTATGTTGCCTCATGGGATCTTTATATAGAGAAGTTTTGGGGACTCTTTCTTAGCCCCTAAGCATCCCAATTCGAGTGAAATTCGTCTTTCCCAAGACTAGAACATGCCCGTGTGCCACGCCTGTGTGGGTTTCGACAGAGGCCGTGTGATTTAGCACGCCCGTGTATATTGGCCGTGCTTGTCGGGATTTTGTCCGTGTGAGCTTTGTGAGGCACGCCCGTGTGGAATGGCCGTGTGGCACCTCTTGGCCCGTGTGATTCGTGCATTTTGGTTCATTTTTCACCGTTTTGGGCCCGTTTTCTATTCTTTTATCTTCCCTAGGCTCTCCTGAGTATAAGATATGAAAAAGAATGGTTAAGAGCACCAATTCTCACTAATTTGATACTAATTCATCCAAAATATAGGCTAAACATGAGGTAAAAATATGTATAAATTAATGCTTATCAGTGTCCCTAACCCGTGTTGAATTTTTGGAAAAATATTTTTCATTTTGAGCCAACAGGGGTTTTCACACGGCCGAGCACATGCCCGTGTCCTTCACACAGCCTCAACACTCCCGTGTGGCCTCCTCGTGTGAAAAACTAGGACATTCTATTTATGACGTCAGTATGCAATTTTGGTCATACGGCCACGGGACACGTCCGTGTGACCAAGCCATTTGACGTCCTTAATCTCCAAAATTTTCATGCAAGGTTCACATACCCTACACACATGGCCGTGGGGGTTGGCGTGTGAGCCTAAGTTAGGCTATTTTCCAAGCCATTTTTTGTCCCAAAACACATACAAATTATACAAATTTTATTACCATATTCTATGCACATTTTTAGGCATCTAAATGACCTTATTTAACCATCAATCATCCGTTTCAACTTACCCACACACAAACACACCAAGCATTCCATGAATTAACTAATAAGGATATATAAATAACCAATAACATCATTGGCCAAATCACATAGGCTTAATTACAAAATCACTTATCCATTAACAAGTGCCACAATATAGCCAAACCAATATGACATTTACAACTCTACTAAGTCCTTATACATGCCATAGTCCGCAAGAGTACATATTATAGTACCAAAAGAACGTTGTGGATAGTGTGGGTGATCCTCCGATGCTTCCTGATCTCCAAGCTGGCCTGACTACTTTATAAAACAAGGGGAAAAGAAAAAGGAGTAAGCTTTTAAAAAGCCTAGTAAGTCTATATGTAAACAATAATAATCACAAAAACAAACTTAGCACCCAAGAGCATAACATATCAAGATTATTAGACATGAGTCTTATGGTTGCACTTACTCAATTTGACCCTACCACAATCCACATACATAGCATAGACATTGCTCACATAAACATACATTTAAATTCCTACACTTATCATCACATAGTCACATAAAAGAATGTCACTTAGTAAGCTTTCCCAATAAACACTTCAGAATAGTAACCAATACTTGGTGGATTCCGCACATAGCTCCACCCTCTATAATAAATGTCCGAATTTGTGGTTTACGCACATAGCACCACACTTTTGTGTCAACACAGGTTTTCGTAGTATACACACTTAGCACCACATTTATGTCACTGTATGTATATATATTCGTGGCATACGCACTTAGGGCTAGGGGTGTGCAAAATTCGGGTAAAACCAAAAAAATTCGGTTAACCGACCGAATTCTGTTAATCGGTCGGTTAACCGAATTTTTCGGTCGGGGTCGGTTAATAATTTTTTGAATTTTCAGTTAACGGCTAATTCGGTTCGAAACCGGTCGGTTAACTGAATTTTTTCAGTTTAACCGAAAAAATAAATAAATAAAATTATAATATACAAATAGCCCACTATTCATTCAAACCCAATCCAACATAAACCCAATCAAACTAAAACTAATTACCCAACCCAATTATCCAACCCAATTACCCAACCCAATCATAAAAATTACAAATAATTTAATAAATAAAAATAAAAATAAAAACAAAAATAAAAATAATTTGATTAATTCGGTTAATTCGGGTAATTCGGTTAATTCGGGTAATTTGGGTAATTCGGTTAATTCGAGTAATTCGGTTAATTCGGGTAATTCAGTTAATTCGAGTAATTCAGTTCATTCAGTTAATTTGGGTAATTCGATTAATTTTATACTTATTTTAACCAAAAATAAAAAATATATATAATTTTCGGTTAATTCGGTTAACCGACCGAATTAACCGAAAAAATTGGTTAACCGAATTAACCGAAAAAATTTCGGTTCGGTTAATTTTTTTGAAAAAATTTCGGTTCGGTTAACGGTTAAAATTTTTAAAGGGTCGGTTAATTCGGTTAATGGTATTTCGGGGCGGTTAACCAATTGAACACCCCTACTTAGTGCCACATTTGTATCAATGTACATATTTGTGGTATACGCAATTAGCACCATGTTTGTATCAATGTGCGTCTATATTCGTGGTATATCCACTTAGCACCACATTAATAAATCAACATGCATAATCGTGGTCTATCCACTTAGCACCATGTTTTTCCATTTTGAGGGTTCATCCAAGATTTCCTCGCTTAATTCCAATTCATCAACTACGATTCATAGTTTTTTATCAAGTAATCATATGATATTAAATGCCATTTCAGATGTTACAATAAAATATTACAACGTAAATAAAAATGACACATTGTTTACATATAAACATACCTCGATAACAAAATGTGATAATTTGCGATTTAGTCCGAAACCTTACCATTGCCTCGGTCAAGGTCAATTCCTCAATCTTCTCGATCTATAGTGACACATTTAGCTCATTTAATATTCACATTATTTAAAACAGTCCAAAATCTTCCTATAACAAATTTTACAATTTGACCCCTAACTTTCCTAATTTTACAGTTTAGTCCCTCGACTCGGTTTATGATTCTCGTTTAATTTTCATGCATATCAAGCTTAGCTGAACCACTTTTCTTCTTATAACAGCCCCCAATTTTTATCATTTTATAATTTATGCACATAATATTTCACCTTTTACAATTAGGCCCTTTTTACAATTTTCACCAAAAATCACTTAGTAAAAGTTATTCACCACACCTTAAACTTTCAAATTCTACCACTACCCATCCAAATACATGCATGTCATTCGTGGGTAAAATTTTAAAGATCAACCCTAGCTTGAAATAGTGGTAAAAATAGATAGAGCAAGTTACAAGGATTTCAAAAATACAAAGAACATTAAAAACGGGGCTAGGAGGTACTTACAATCAAGCTTGAAATTTGGAAGAAACCCTAGCTATGGTGTCTCTTCATATTCGGCCAATGGGAGAAGATGGACACCATTTTTGGCCTTATTTTCCCTTTTTATTTCTTTTATTAACTAATGACCAAAATGCCATTCATGAAAAACCTTTGATATTCCATCCTTCCTTGGGCATTTTTATCCAAACTAAGTTAAAATGGCCTAATTACCATATAAGGACCTCTAATTAAAGATTTCAATTCATTCAAGTACATCTATGGATTAAAACCCATATTTTTCAACTATTACAATTTTGTCCAACCTATCAGATTGGACATGCAAATAATAAAATCCACGAATCAAAATTTCACATAATTATTCAAACACCCAATAAACATCAAAACTTGATTGGAAAAATATTTTGGACTTCGAATTCATGGTTTCAAAACCACTATTCCATTTAGCCCCTAATTCGGGCTATTACACACACTATCACTTGAAGCATTTAGGTATAGTTAGTTTTAATATTCTGAGTATGGCATGTATAGGAACTTGGTCATTTTGTTATATGTCATATTAATTTGGCTAAATGTTGGCCTATTTTGATGAATGATCCTTTTGTATAAGGCCATATGAAATTGGCCAATATTGGTTATTGGTACATACATATGATGATGTTATTCATGGAAGTGATAGTTTGCATGTTTAAGTTTCTAAGTATGTGGTTTATAGGCTTGATAGATGTGGCATATGAATGATGTGTGGATGACTTATTTTTGAGATATTGATAACTTAAAAATGTTCTGTTATGTGCCTCTGAATTGGTGTAAGCGTACTTGTGTTTCAGGGTGGCAAATGGCTTGGTAAATAGCCTTACATTTGTCCACATGGGTAGGCACACGAGCATGTGTCTAGGCCGTGTGTGACACACGGTCAGCCCCATGAGCTTGTTGATAGGCCTTGTGTCCCCTGCACCCAAATTTTGCAAAATAGAATATCCACTAGTAAACACACGGGCAGAGACACGACCGTGTGTCTCGACTGTGTGAAAGACATGGCCTAAGGACATGGACGTGTGCCCAGGCCGTGTGAAGTCTGCACCAAATTTTTGGAATTTAATTCACCACACGGTCTAAGGACACGGGCATGTGCCTAAGCCGTGTGACCTTATTTGAATGATGATGTCATAAACAGAATGTCCCCTATTTTGGACACGACCTGGAACACGAGCATTTTCTAGGGTCACACGAGCGTGTGAGTCCACAGGCCTGCCCAGATAGACGTGTGACTCTCCAAATATGAAAATTTTTCTAAGTTTCCCAACTGTTCGAAAAATTCTCGGTCTAGTCCCAAACCACCCCAATGTATATTTAGGGCTTCGTAGGCCTGTAAAAGGGACGATATGCATGTGAATGAGAAGTTTTGAAATTTTATGGCCCGGTTTTGCATGTTTGCTTATCTTTAAGTCTGATAACACCTCATATCATGTTTCTGCGATGAACATGGGTAAGAGGTGTTTCAAAGATGACAGTGAGTTGCAAGCTAAACAAATTCAATGTGAGTCTAATTATAATTCAGAATTTCATATTGGAACTAATGATTGTTTAATGTTTCGGAATAGAATTTGTGTATTGAAAGATACCGAACTACTTTAGAAAATTCTGCACGAAGCACAAAGTAGTCATTTTTCTGTTCATCCGGGTAGTACCAAAATGTATAACAATTTGAAATAGTTGTACTGGTGGTCAGGAATGAAACGAGATATATCAAAGTTTGTAGCAAAATGTTTGATCTGTCAACAAGTAAAAATCGAACATCCAGTACCATCAGGTTTATTACAGCCGATGATGATTCTCGAATGGAAATGGGATAGAGTTACAATGGATTTTGTATCGGGATTGCCCCTAATCTGAAAAAGAAAGATGAAATTTGGGTTATCGTTGATCAACTGACAAAATCTTCTCATTTTATACTGGTACGCACAAACTACTCACTGGATAGACTAGCTAAATTATATTTGTCTGAGATTGTTCATTTGCACAGTGTACCAGACATAGATTTACGTTGCGATTTTGGAAGAAATTGCCAGAAGCTCTGGGAACGAAATTAATTTTAATACTACTTTTCATCGCCAAACTGACGGTCAATCTGAGAGAGTTATCCAAATACTTGAGGATATGTTGTTTTATTGTATTCTTGAGTTTGAAGGTAGCTGGGAGAAATGCTTTCCTTTGATTGAATTTGCGTATAATAACAGTTTTCAGACGAGTATAAAAATGGCACCGTACAAAGCTCTATACGGTCGTAATTGTCGAACAACATTGTACTGGACTGAATTAAGTGAGAAACAGATTCACGGGGTTGAATTGATTAAAGAAACTGAAGAGAAAGTGAAAACGATTCACAACAGTTTAAAAGTAGCTTTAGATCGACAGAAATCGTATGCGGATTTGAAACGTAAAGAAATTGAATTTCAAGTCAGGGACTGAGTATTTTTGAAAGCATCACCATTGAAGAAAATTCTCTATTTTTGCCGTAAAAGAAAGCTAAGTCCGCGATTCATCGGGCCGTATGAGATTATTGAAAGAATAGAGCCTGTTGCATATCGACTATCGTTACCGTCTGAACATGAAAAGATACATAATGTCTTTCATGTTTCTATGATACGTCGATACTGATCTGATCCATCACATGTGATCTCTCCAGTTGATGTTGAATTACAATCTGATTTGTCGTACAACGAAGAACCGATTAGGATTCGGGCTCGAGAAGTTAAAGAGTTGAGAAATAAACGTATAGCTCTCATGAAAGTTCTTTGGCATAAACAAGGGATAGAAGAAGCTACGTGAGAACCTGAGGAAGCTATGTGAAAATAGTACCCTAACCTGTTTACTGGTAAGACTTTCCAGGACGAAAATCCCTAAAGGGGGAAAGTTGTAACATCCCGCTTTTGAGTAAAATCGAAAAGTGGTTTTGGGACCATAAAACCAAGTAAAAATATTTATTTTATTATTTTAATGAGATTTACATCCTGATAGAATGATAGTACAAAAATTTTGTTAAAAAAATTTTACCGATTGAATGCTTAATTCGGTAAAAAGGACTAAATCGCGTAAAGCGTAAAATTTGAATTCTATTAGCAAAAAGCATTTGTTAGATATAGAATTTCAAATGAAAGGTCCTTAAATGGTAATTAGGCCATAAATATTGATAGTGTATGTTAATGGCTTGGTATAAGTGTAATTATTAAAGTTCATTAAGTTAAAATGGTAATTGAGTTATTAAAGTTAAAAATAAATAAAACAAAATCATTTTCTATTCATTCATCTTTCTCCCTGGCCGATTTTAACAAGAAGAAGAAGCCATTTTAGGGCTTGATATTCTGCTAAGCTTCTCAAGCTCTAATAGGTACTGTTTTAACTTAGTTTTTAATGATTTCTATGTTTTTGAGCTTGTTGCAGCTTAATCTAGCTAGCCCGTACCATAGATTTTGAAATGTTTAAAGATTTTGAATCATACCATTGTTGAATACTTGTGCATTTTGAAAGTTCTTGATAGATTACGAATGTTGATTGAAAGATATACAAGTTTTATAAAGTGATTTTTGATAAAAATGCGAATTAAGGATTAAATTGAGAAATGTTGAAATTTTGTGGTTAAAATGTGAAATAATGTAACACCCCAAACCCAGCCTAGAAGTTAGGCCTGAATCCGGCGTGACATATTGAAGTGTTTTTTTTGAAAACCAAGTTTCCACCGAAAACCCTTCTTATTATTTAAAAGCTTAAGTCTCGATTTCCGTTTGTTACTTAAAAAACATGGTTCATTGAAAAGTAATTCACTTTTAAAACCTTAATTACTGTCATAAGTGAAAACCAAGTAAGTTTGCGAATGCTTTATAAAATTTCATAGTTTGGAAAAACGTGTTGACTTGAAAACAGTTCATGTTTTTGAGAAAATCGAGTTCTACTTAGAGCAAATAATAAACGCAATAAACAAAAACCTAACTTTAAAATCCAGAAATTATAAAATGCTTTATTACAACCCAAACTCAAAATAAAGTACTTGAGAGTAAATAGTCCAAAGCAGAAATCATAAGCAATGTGCAGCCTTCTCTGAGTCCCTCGCAGCTCTGATCCGTCTAAGGCTAGGAATTACCTAAAAGGTTAATAAACGGGGTGAGTTTATGAAAACTCAGTGTGTAATCCCCTTATTAGAGTAGCAATCAGTAAATAAAAATAGAAACAGAATCAATCTGTGCTGGAGCCCTTTAACAGAATCAGATGGGCCTAAGCCCTATTCAATATCGGTGGCCTTTGGGCCTTAGCCCATAGTGGCCTCAGTTGGGCCTGAGTCCATAGAAAAAATATAGCAGGATCATATGCATAATGCAAGATGTATGCTTTGCTCCCATCCCAATCCAACCCTACACTCCATTTTCCCTTCCAACCCTACACTCCAGTGGGGATATAAATATCAACCCACCCATCCCTACACTCTAATGGTAACGTCGATTGCGGCACTAACTCAATCGTTGCAGCAAAGCTGCTAATCATATATTAGGCTTAAAAGCCTTCAGTAGCAGTATTATATTTGGCACAAAGCCATAGGTAACTGTAATAGGATTGGCACATAGCCATCAATTATGGTAATATAACCGGCACAAAGCCTATAATATCGGCATAAGGCCTTCGGTATTGGCACAAAGCCCATATTTACGGCACGAAGCCATATTAATGGCACACAGCCCTCGGTAACATTATTAGTGAAGCATAGCTGCTCAGTGGCTAGAAAAGCCTGTGGTGGCTATAAAGCCTTCGGTGGCTAAAAAGCCTTCGTTGGATCCACGGTCGTCAAGCGACTATGCGATCCTCATATAACACTTCCTCCAATATAATCCCAACCCATATGCAATATGACATGTATGCAACACACATAATCACATGAATGCATCATAATACACATATCACATACAAATCGTACATATATCACACAGGGGCATTTTAGTCATTTTGCCCTTAGGCATATCGGTCATCATCATCTCATCGTGGGCCCAGGTACACATTCTAGCCCATTAACAATTTCATATTTATCCAGAGCATTTAAGTTACTATTATGAAAGTTACAAATTTACTGGGCCTAAAAGCCCGTTACATAGCCCAAGGTGGGCCCATACATTAATATGTATATCACATAGCATGCTTACGAAAGACAGTCACATTCATAGCTTAAAATAGTTCCAAAACAGTTACCTACCCTCGAGAGCATAATCATAATTCTAACCTACAAGGGTATTTCGGTAATTCTACCCTACAGGGGTATTTTGGTAATTCTACCTTACAGGGGTATTTTGGTAATTTTACCCTACAAGGGTATTTCAGTAATTTCATAATCTGGGGTATTTTGATAATTTTGCAATCCAGGGGTAAAACGGTAATTTTACAAATAAAAGTAAAATGGTAATTTTACAAATCAAGGGTAAAACGGTAATTTTACAAATTAGAGGTAAAACGATAATTTTAAAAATCAATGGTAAAACAGTACTTTTACAAATCGGGGGTATTTCTATAATTTTGTAAATCGAGGGCATTTTGTAATTTTACAAATCGAGGGTTGTAATTTCTTAACACTATGGGTCTAATTACGCACCTTGGCCCTTCAACAAGTCCTCGTTGGCTAAAGTGAATAGATACTATGCACCAGGTAGGATTCCACAGAAGAGGAGGTGGGTCATTAAGACCGCTTAAGTACCAAGCTCTCCCTAGATCCAATCCTAGACATGCATATACCCATTGCCACACTTCAACCCTATGACCTGTCCATAGTCACACTTAATTGATTAATTAAGTTTTATGTCTGCTTAAACAATTATTAGATACTAGCCCAAAAGTCCACTACAAAACCATAACGAGTCCACATACATTCATATAGCCCATCAGGCCCAATCACATTTATATGGCCCATTAGGCCCATTCACATTTATACTGCCCCTTCAGGCCCAAATCTATTCCAAGCCATATAACCCGCTTAATCATTTCGTCATTTATTACCAATCTACCAATTTTTACTTATCTGGGCCCACGGGCCCGTCGCGCCCATTTAGCCCATTTCGGCCTATCAAACAAGGGTTAGAAGTACACACCTGATAGGAATCTGAAGTTTATCCGTGCTCTGAACACTGCTATGCCCAGAAGCCTACAGTAATCGCAACCTTGACTCTCAAGGAGTGTGTTGATCAACTTCGGTCACCACCACCGTAACCCAACGGCATACAGATCAACAAATGATCCAACGCCTAACCCAACGATCATGCCACAAAGCGAAAGGGATAAGCCAAGAAAGGTATGTCTACTATCCTCATAGTTTGCTCTATTTAAAGCCAGCTCCTCACCTATTCCCATGATAGCTTCCCGATGTGGGATTCTCCATCAATCCCCAAAAACTAAAGCATTAGCAAAATAATCAACCTTTGCGTGCCAAGGGATTCGAACTAAAGTCCTCTCGATAGCCATGCCATGCCACCACCACTCACACACAAGCTCCTTTGTGTCATAAGTCCAACACATTTAACTTTAAAGCCTACCTACTCGCTTCCAGATTCATTTAAAAGGGAAACCAAAATAAATTGCAAGAGCCAAGACTTGAACCTTGGACCCCCTTACTTCTTTTATGGCGTCACTTCCTTGTCCCCTAAGTGGCGCCACTTTACCACTACACCACACTCCTTTTTGTGTCATGCTTTCACCAAAAATATTCTTAAAGTCTACCCATTAATGTCAAGGCTCCCATAAGAGAAAAACATAAATTTTTGCTAAGGCCCAAGTTTGAACCCCGGACTTCTCCAACACTCCCAAACCTCTTAGCCATCATACCAACACGCCATCTAGCGAATATGGGCCCGGGGCCCATTACATAACCCAAGTAGGGCCCACGTACTTGTATGGCCCACTAAGCCAGATTTGCCCATAGCCACGTGTACGACATAGTTGGTCCACTAATTCTCGTAAGTCCAAAGACAACGACCCGTGTGGGCCCACAAGCCCATTGGGCCCACACGACCCATTCTTCTTGGCCCAATTTTAGGGCGTTACAAATAAAATGAAAATATGGGCTGCTATGAGGCTATATGAAATTCGACTGTTATGGGCTAGTGTTTATGTAACACCCCAAATTTTGGGCCTCGAAGTATTGGGCCTTGAGTTTTGGATCGGTTAAAAGGCGGCTTAAATAATTCAAATGTGTTATTTTGGAGTGTTTGGAGGGTACTATGAAGTCCTGGGTTCAAGTTAGGCCATAGGAAATTTTTTTACTTTTAGCCTTAGTGGAACCCTGATCTCAAGTGGTATGACTCTTAAATAAATCAGGGTAAAATAAGGCACAAAAAGAAGTGTGGTGTAGTGGCAAAGTGGCGCCACTTAGGGGATAAGGAAGTGAAGCCATAAAGGAAGCAAGGGGGTCCAAGGTTCAAGTCTTGGCTCTTGCAATTTATTTTGGTTTTTCTTTTAAATAAATCTGGAAGTGAGTATGCGGGCTTTAAAGTTAAATGTGTTGGACTTATGATACAAAGGAGCTTGTGTCCTAGTGGTGGTGGCGTGACATGGTTATTGAAAGGACTATGGTTCGAATCCCTTTGCATGTAAAGGTTGATTATTTTGCTAATACTTTAGTTTTGGGGGATTGATGGAGAATCACACATCAGGAAGATAACATGAGAATAGGTGAAGAGCTAGCTTTAAATAGAGCAAACCATGAGGAGAGTAGGCATACCTTTCTTGGCTTATCCCTTTCATGTTGTGGCGTGTTCGTTTGGGTTAGGCATTAGATCATTCGTTGATCTGTATGCCGTTAGGTCACGGTGGTGGTGACCGTAGTTGATCGACACACCCCCTAGGGAGTCAAAGGTGCAATTATTGTTGGCTTCGGGGCATAGTAGCGTTCAGAGCGTGGATTAACTTTAGATACCTATTAGGTTTGTACTTCGTCTTACTCTAGCTATAGAACGGCAAATGCTGGAATGCTGGAATGAGCCATGTGGGCCTAATGGGTGTGGCTAGTTTTGGGCTAAAGGGCGACACGAGCATGTGGGCCCACCTGGGTCGAGAACGGGCCTTAGGCCCATTCGCAACGTTATCTCTATTTAGAATATTGAGTTGCTCGAGGCGACTGTAGACTTTCTGAAGGATTGATAAAATTACTAATACCCCCAATTTGCAAAATTATCGAATTACCTTTTATTTGTAAAATTACAGAAATACCCCTGATTTGTAAAAGTACTATTTTACCCCTAATTTGCAAAATTACTATTTTACCCCTAATTTGTAAAATTATAGTTTTACCCTTAATTTGTAAAATTATTGTTTACCCCTGATTTGTAAAGTTATCGTTTTACCCTAATTTATTAAGTTACTATTTTGCCCCTGATTTGTAAAGTTATCGTTTTACCCCTGATTTGTTAGAATTACCATTTTACCCTCGATTTACAAAATTACAGAAATACCCCAATTTACAAATTACAGAAATACTCCGAATTTCAAAATTACAGAAATACCCCTGATTTATAAAATTACCAAAATACCCCTGATTTGTGAAATTACCAAAATACCCCTAGTTTGTGAAATTACCAAAATACCTCTAGTTTGTGAAATTATCGAAATACCCCTGGGATGCAAAATTATTGAAATACCCTTGTAGGGTAGAATTACCAAAATACCCCTGTAGGGTAGAATTACTTAAGTACCCTTGTAGGGTAGAATTACCGACATACCCCTACAGGGTAGAAATACTGAAATACCCCTGTAGGGTAGAATTACTGAGATACCCCTATGGGGTAAAATTACCATTTTGCCCCTAAGGTGTTAAATGACTGTTTTGCCTTTGTGGGCAAGTGACTGACTTGGACTATGTGTTTGACGGATTTGACTATGTTTGTGTGATAGTGATTTGACTGACGTGACCATGGTTGTGTGATTGATATGTTTTAATATGTCTTTAAATCACTGATATGAACATGGCCATTCTGCATACATGTGTGATGATTGAGCATAGCATACACGACATAATGGGTTGGGACATCGATTTGGAGAAAGTTCTGTGCTAGTGGCTTTGCCACGTATTCTGATTCTAGTGGCTTCGCCACGTTATCTGTTATTAGCAGCATGGCTGCGTCATTGGTGTGTAGGGCTGGGTGGGTCGAGTTATTCCCCACATGGTGTGTTGGGTTGGTACGGGTGGTGTGATGGCTGGACTGGGTTGGGGTTGCATTCGCATATTGTTTTGATTCTGCTATGGGCTTGGCCCACACTGTTCTGTATAGGGCTAAGGCCCAGACTGATCTGTTCTGTATAGGGCTTCGGCCTAGTCTATTCTGCATATCTACATTATATTGTTACTAATTCTATTTTGGGCTTAGGCCCACTTGATTCTGATTCTGATTTTGATTCTAATTCTGATAATGTTTCTGATTATGTAATGTGCTAAGGCCCATCCGGTAATGTCTGTTATAGTGGACTAAGGCCCAATTGATACTGGAATTGTAGTAGGGCTGGGGCATAGACTTTTAATTCTTTTGTATGACTGACTATTCGTTTTATATGGTAGGGGACTACATACTGAGTTTTCATAAAACTCACCCGTTTAATAATTATGCAGGTAATCCTTAGCTTTAGGAGGATCGGTGCTGTGAGGGACTCGGAGAAGGCCACACATTGCTTATGCTCTGTCTTGATTTACTTTTAAGTACTTTATTCTGGTTTGGGTTGTAATAAGGCCTTTTAAACTTTCTGGTTTTTACATTTGGGATTTTATTTATTATTTTATAATTGCTAGAAGTCGGACACGGTTTTTCCCAAACAACAACTATTTTTCAAAATATCACGTTTCCGCAGCTATTTTAAAGTAGGCTTCCGTAACAATTAAGGTTTTAAAGGTAATAACATTTTACAAGAGAACGTCTTTTAATAAACCACGTATTAAAAATATGCATACGAAATTCGAGATTTTACACAAGTTTTAAATGGCAACAAGTTTTAATAAGAAGGGTTTTCAATGGAAACAAGGTTTTCAAAAACCACCTCAATGTGACACGCTAGATTCGGGCCTAACTTCTAGGCTGGGTTTAGGGTGTTACAATTTAATTGTGCAAATTTGCCATTTTATGTGTTATGGACTAAACTACAAAGTAGTCAAAAGTATTGGGGCAAATGTGTAATTTGTGAAATACATGAATTATGGATTAAATTGTATTGAATATTTACTGAAAGTACTGAATTTGACATTATATAGATCAAGATAATCAAATATCAGAACTAGATCGAAGGAAACAAAAGGTAGACGAGTAATCAAAAGTTTATCCGAGCTATACGAGGTAAGTTCATATAATTAGAATCGAACTCCTATATATATTAGTAATTGTTGAGTTGAATGCTTACATAATTGTATAAATGAGATATTGGATTGAAATTCCTAACTTGATATTTACTGAGAATTTCCAAGTCCTGTTTGAATCGTAGAAAGTCATAGAATACGAGTGACATGTCAGTAGGGTTACCGTTTGGTTGAGTTCTTGCATTTGTTGCGGATTTACCATAGCTCGTATGAGCTTACTATTTCAACTCAGATGAGCTTACTATTTCAGCTCTTCGGAGCTTATTGTTTCAGCTTGATAGAGCTTACCGTTTACCAGCTTAAGAAGAGCTTACCAATCATGGCTCGAAAGAGCAGAAATGATGATTAATTGATGGATTACCAATTTATACACTTAGTGTGTATCACCCGAGTATCCCTCGATATTTCATTAGGTTCAATGGGCATTATACTATTACAAATTATATGGATGCAAGGAAAGTGGATAAGAGTTATATGAATTGTATAGATGAAATGTGACATGATTTATATGGATTGTATAGATGAAATGAGAGATGAATTGGATGCCAAATGAACATTCAATGATTGATTTCATCCTTGTGAATGGATGATTATATTGTAGCTATGTGACTAACTTGTGAATGGATGTTTGTGAACAGGCATTTGGCAAATGAATTGGATTTAAATTGTTTTATTGCTTAATGTCATATTGGTAAGTTTAATTTTATATTATACGGGCTTACTAAGCTTTAATGCTTACTCCGTTTATTTTCTGTGTTTTATAAAGGTTTGTTAGCTTGCTTGATTCGGACAAAGTCAAAGATTTGCATCACACTATCCAATTGACTCTTCGGTACTTTTGCAACTTAAGAAATATGTGTAAATATGGCATGTATAGGCTAGTTAATAGGTTAAAATGTATAGGCTAGTTATTAAAATGTTAATCTTGGTACTTATTTTGGTATAATTGACCCATGAGATGTGGCTTAATTTGGCATTATGTTATGATGATATAAATGTGTTCTTATATGGTACATTTTGGATTAGTTGATATGTGATAAATGGTTGCTTTGACTAATGTTGTTTGAGATTTTATTGTATGGTTAAATGGATGAGTTATGGAACTTGTTATATAGATGTGTTATGGTAAATGGAATATGTCCTTATGATATGCTTTTAGTTGTATAAATGGTATGGAATTGGGAAAGGAATTGATTGATTATGAAATGTTATAAAATGTGTATTGAATTGGTTGTTTTGGCTGCCTATTTTAATATGCCATTAGTACCATTTAAATTCTTATAGGTACATGAGCAATGGGTGAGGAAAAGTGGCTTAAACCAAGCCTATTTTTGTGCGACACGGTCTGAGCACACGGGCGTATGTCTCGACCGTGTGACCCCTACACCTGAGTTAAAACAAGTCAGTGAGTTACACGGCATAGGCACACAAGCATGTCTATTGGCCATGTGTGGCATACGAGCATGTCTATTGGTCGTGTGTGGCACACAAGCTGGCACACAAGCATGTGGTCGGCCGTGTGACCCAAGTCAGTATACCCCCTAAATTTCACACGGTTAGATGCACGGGCATGTCTGGCGGCCGTGTGGACAAGCTAGTAGGTATGCCCTATTTTCCCATGGCCTAGATGGTGACTTTGTGAGGCACAAAGCCTGTTCACACAGGCATGTGACCTCTATTCGAAAATTTCCTTAAGTTTCCTCAAAGTTTCCAAATGTTACCATTTCAATCTCGAATGTATGTTGCAAGCTTTGTATGCTCGTATTAAGCATGTTATAAGTATAAATGACTGATAAGTATTGAAATGAGAGGACATTTGCTAAATATTTCATGATTATATAACACCCCTAACCCGTATCCGTCGCCAAATTAAGGTTACGAGGTATTACCGATCAAAACACAGTTCAGAATAAGCATTTATTACAATTCATACTTTGTGATTCAACCACATTAATACTCTTATCCCATTCAAATTTCAAAACCTAAATATCAATATATTCATGTCATTCGCAAACTTAAATTATGTTCAAGCATATATCAATATATATCATATACCGAGCATATGTCAAAACTACTATTTCATTAGTTCAATATCAAAATATTTCATAACTTCCGCACATGCGCATACTATAAACCAAATTGTATATGCTACATAGTCACCAACATTCAAACCATAATATCATCAATTTCCATGGTATTCGAATACCTAATTAAAGATCAAGCGTTTTTTATTTATTATTATTTCATATATCAATCAAATCAAAAATAATTTAAGTTAACTAACATACATCAAAGTCATATTCCACATGTTTCAAAAATCCATAGCTCAAATTATATGAGCATTTCGTTTAAGGCATTCCACTAATCAAATTATAATTAACTTATTACAAAACAATTACATGTGCACTAAACCATAGTATCAATAACCATTTCCAAGCTCAAATGTTGAAACTAACATATAAAATTATAAGCCTTGCACATTTGCATAATAAACCAATTTGGCCATATTACACGACTAAATATCCATTAACAAAAATGAAAATAGCTAGCATTATCACATGACCGAATATACCACTTTTCACAATACACGAATTTATGCTCATATTATTAACCATTCAAACATCACCTATTCGGTCATTAATACAACATCCAAATAATTCATACAATTTCCATACAGCGTAATAGACCAAATATATAAACACAAACAAGCATTACCAATTGATCAAATTTCATTTATGAAAGAAAATAACCAACCTAAGCACTTTTCACTTGATTAATAATAATTATGTCATAAGTATTAATGCTAAATCAAGACATGCTAAATTTCACATGTTATACATCATACCAAAATGTCATACACAAGAACAATTTGTCTCTTATCTATTCAGCTAGCAAAAATTAACCTGTAACACATTCCTTGATTATCAATTAGCAATCGAATCTATATAGCCATTTCACATACAATACATATTCATTATTTTACCTCATATCAAGTCAAATTCTAAAATCATACTTAATATTTCTTATTGCTGAAACATATAACTAACACCTCAAACATATATACCTTGAGATATACTTTCAATATAAGTTTAAATCATGACCAAATACATACAACTATTAACATCAAACCAAGCCACTTTTGCATGGCTATAAATACAAACTTCAAAACCAACCATATCAAAACTAGCCTATACATGCCACATAACCAAATCTCAAAGCATTTATTTACCGAAATGATAACCGAATGTGTGATGACGTCTCCTACAACTTCCAACCCGAGCAAATCTCCAAAACTCTATAAACATAGGAAAAACACACAGAGTAAGCATTGAAAACTTAGTAAGCCATAAGCAAATAAATCGTTTCAATAATATTTATAAATCAATATCACTAAGCCGAATTTAACAAATCTCAATCACATATACATTCATTGCACTCGTAAATTCATATACCACATTAAATAACTTCTCTTATCTTATTTATCAATGAATATACAAACCATGTTTTCGAATTCGATTAACAACCCATAACTCAATCATATAAATCAAGTTTACACAAAATCATTACATAACTAACCAAAACATGTAATGGTTCACTAACCACTTCACGTATATTTTGTTCATTTGGCTACATTTTAATTTCCTATATAGAGCACATATTCACATTTCATTGTCTTATAAATCACATATCATTTTTTTTACACATAAACTACTTTCCATTTCTCCAAAACCATATTACTTGCTTCATACTTCCCATGCTCAAAATGTAGGACCACAATTCATATAACGAACATATATAACACATTATACATTTGTATATATTTATACCATTCAATGTCATATGTTTCACATATCATCATTTTCACATAGATCATTTATCAACTGATCATAATCATACTCACTTTCATTACTCAAATTCATAAACATTACAACATACCTGAATTAGATGCAAATTTATATACTCATTTATTTCTTGGAATGCCTGTTTAACCGTTCGGAATCAATAAGGATACTCATACAGCTCTGAAAGATCGTACAATGCCAACATCCCAGAGTTGGTCTTACATGTAATCAAATATCGATGCCACTGTCCCAGACAGGGATCTTACACGAAATCATATACGATGTCAATGTCCCAGAAATGGTCTTACATGTAATCTCTAATCGATGCCAAAGTCCCAGACACAGTCTTACACGATATCTCAAATCGATGCCAATGTCCCAGATATGGTCCTACACGAAATCATATCTCGTAATCCTATGTCATGACATTTGTATCTTCTACTATTCCTAGGGTTCATATGGGGCTTTTTGGACGTCGTCATGTTATTGGAACTTTCTCGTATTCATATATTCTGCTTCTCGAACAATTCTATATCTTAATAACATATATATAACTTATTCAAAATACATACATTTGCATTACCATTTGGCACATAGATATATTTATTCACAAATCAATTCAGCATATATAATACATATACATTTCAATTTAACAACATTTATTTACTTATGACTTACCTTGTACAGACACAAACGAACCAAAACGACTATTTAATAATTTTTCACTTTTCCCGATCTAGATCCGAAGTCTGCTTTTGCCAATCTAATTAATATCAAAGTTAAATTACTTATTGAACATTTCATTCAATTTCATCCAAGAACACATAAATGGGTAATTTGCACTTTATCCCCAAACATTTCACATTTTTCATAATTTAGTCCCTAATTCAAAACAACACAAAATATTCAAAATTTCACTATGCCCAAGCTTGGCTGAATTTTACTAAGGTCCCTAGTAGTCCATTTTTTTTATTTATTTCACATTTAGACCCCTCAATTTACAAATTTTACAATTTAATCCTGAATACACATTTTTATAAAAAAAATCACTTAATTAAACATAATAATCTATCAACAAAGATTTATTTTTCATCATCAAACAAAAAATTCATCACATTATCAACAATGGCAAATCTTAAATTCATCATCAATTCTAAAAATTAAAGATGGGCCAAGTAATATACGAAGCAATGATCTCAAAAACTTAAAAATTATCAAAAATCGAGTAAAGAACTTACCTAATTAAGACCTCAAAGTGCTGAACCTAAATGAACTCCAATGGCTTCTTTTTCTTTCCATATTCGGCCAAAATATGAATATGCATGGCCATTTTATGTTTTGATTTATTTTATTAAGCATTTATTATCTATTTACTAATATACCCATAATGATTTAATAATAAATCCATATAATGCATGCCTATTACCGTCCACTAACCTTTATAGTGGTCTAATTTCATTTTAAGGACACCATACTAAAAGCCAAGGCCAATTGACACTTTTACTAATAGCAAGTCACTTTTTCATTTTACGTAATTAAGTCCTTTTTCCAAATTAACTGTTCAAATGGTGAAATTAATTCACGAAAGTTTTACACATATCAAATAATATGCTATAATTACCAAAATTAATATTAAAATAATTTTAAGACCTCATATTTGTGGTTCCAAAACCACTGTTCCGACTAGGGTCTAAACTGCGTTGTTACAACTCTACCCCTTAAGGATTTTCATCCCCGAAAATCTTACCAGGAAGTAGATCAATGGTTTGCTTCCACATAATACAATTCAAGTTCACATATGGTTTCGAATATCATATCTCTTTAATCTCACAAGTAAGATTTTGATTTGTCTTCTGCTATACAGATTCTAATTTGTCTTCTGCTATACATCATATCAAGATGAACTATTTATATCTGTATTGAGTTACCTTCATTTTCTGCTCAAATTCTCTGATAACATTAATCCCGCGGATCATTACCTCACAAAGCTCGATCTCGAAACAACAAAATTTGGTAACTGCCACCATACGATATCTCATAAAATATCATTTTTATACTCACCTAATAGCCTATCAAATAGCAACAGTCTTTCTTAGTTACTTTGAAACTCTAAAACACAATGACAATAAATATTTTGAGAATTTGAATTTCGTTTCCCGATTTCAATGTAATCCCATACTCACAAATTATGGTAATTTCTCTTAGAATCACTTTCAATCTAAAACAATGATGACTAGCACCATGTGCAAACTGCCAGTCTCTGAATTGACTGATTCAGCTGATTTATCAAAGAAAGATCCATGCGTACGGAAAGACTTATTCAGAAAGTTAACATAATTCAGATAACATCTATCTTTTTCAATGATAAGAAATAATCCCGATACAAAATTCATCAAAATTTTATTTCACCAATACTCTGATATCAACACATGCTAAAATAGTCCTGAAAATACTTAATAATTAACTTTAACTTGTTCATAGTTTAGACATTTAAACATATAGTCAATGCAACAAACAATCATTGATTCTGGATCTGAAATTCTGAATCAGGAATCAATGTATATTGAACCCCTTTTTAACTTACAAACTCAAAAATTTTCGATGATTCTAGTTATCTTTGCTATCTCCAAATTTGGATCTCTCTCTGACATTAAACATTTTAAACTCTTACAGTTATCAAACATATCACATAACTCTTTTCATACAAATTTAACTATATGGAATCACAAGATATTACGATACATTTTTTATCAAAATACACTTCAAGCCGTTCATTGATGCATGACTGAGAATCGTAAACTTTTTATTCAATAGAGGTTAAATCAGAAATGATATTTCAGTTGATAATGTCTTCGTGCAAGAGAAAACTGCAACAATTAAACTAACTTTAGTTTACCACGACATTTTCTCAGATAGAACTGTTCCAATAGATGAAATTCTATTTCTAGTCTTCATGAATACAAATTCTTCTTCTAGACTATCCCTCAAGTCACACATGTACTTTCAAAGTTTATTTCCAATCCGGTGGATAGATTCAAACACATATAACCCAATCATCTTTTCAATCAAATACTTCAAATCAGACTAAACCGATGAATCGGTCTTTTTGAAGAAATCTTTTCTTCTAGTTAAAAGGATAACCCAGACATATTATTATACAAAGCCACAACCATCAAATAGAAATCATAATGTCATAATAAGACCGACATCTTACCCGTAACAATAGATAATATTCCAGCTATTAATAAAGCCTTTGATCACAAAAGAAAATCAAATATGATTTGAACAACAACCAATGCAGAAGCACAACTTCTATAACTCTGATAACGGTACTGTAGTACTCCCAAATTTCAAAATAGAAATTATAATTATAATTATAATATATATAGCCATTTCCGTCAAATAGATACCTCTTACAGATAATCACATAAAATCAAAAGAAAACCATGATAGCGAAATTTCAACATCTGATGTTACACAGAATATCAAAAAATTACAACACATATAAAATGATATCAACCCCGATGATATCCCAGAAAATGTCCAGAAAGAATAATGTCACTCATAAATACTGAAATCTACAGTAACAGAAGCAATATAGTCTTCACGTATATTCAACAGAACAACAGCCAGTAGAAATAAAATATTAGTATTATACAGATTTTATCGTCAATTTTTCATAATCACACAAGGGAATAAATACCAGAGAAAGACATAGTAATGTCGAACATAACCCAAACAGACCAACAATACTTTCATCTATTAATATGTTTAGCTAATGTCCTCATACGATAAGAATCCCATTTTAACATACACAGCTGCATATACCTTAGAAAGTAATCGAACACATTGCATGCTCAGAAGAAATCGTAGTTATTAACTCAACTATAACCACTGTACCCAGCCATCAATACAGTTCAAACATTATCCCTTCACTAACAGAAATCAATTCAGAAAAGCTTCCACTTGATACTTTCTTTAGATAACATACCTGAATGGGTCATTTGATTGGAGTTAACTTTTTCCTTAACAGTAACATTGCATAATCTAAATAGTCTTCAGCATTATTCCATATCTCTTTTCATACTGTCTTTATTTGTTGATTCATTCACTTTTCTGACCACATTATTAATCTTCCAAATACGGACTTCTGTAACTCCACACACTCGTGAGCTTATTCAACCCAAATCTTACAGATTTCATTGTAACATTTTACTGATAAGGGGGTGAGGGTAGTAAAGCCTCAAATTTAACTTACACATAAATGCACATAACACATACTATCACAAATAGCCAGTTCATTATTGATTTCACATTCTCAGAACATTTAATAAACATTTGCTTTTAATCACTTTTATTCTTAACACATAGTTCATATGCCAACTCAAATCACTAATTCACAATCAAAGCATTCATATAGCAATCATAGACCACATATCACAACTCATATACTCATGTCATTTCATCATTTATCAACAACAAATATCTTGTATTCTTATTCATACCTTTATGAGTCTCAACCCATCATCAACATATTTTCACTCAAACATTTGAGTATTTATTTCTGTACCATGAGAATTAGCTCAGTTAGAAAGCATATCTCTCTTATCAAAACAATTTTCATCAAAGCCAGTGTAACACCCATTACCTGAGACCATCACCAGAGTCGAGCACGAGTCGTTACCAGACTTATCTTACTAGTTCGGGGCATAAAAATTTACTTTTAAAATTAATCCACTCACATTCATCCAATATATCCCTAAAAATGGCCCTTGAGGCCTTAAAACATGCAATTGAAATGGTTCGGGACCAAACCAAGAACATTAAAAATTTTCTGATTACTTACACAAATCAAAACAATTTATTTCACTATTCATAATAAAACTATCCACCTGCGTAACAGTCACTAAATTAATTATAAGTTGAGTTGCAAAACTCAAATTTTAAATTTGTAAATTTTTCCTGAATCTAGACTCATATATCTTCTTACAATAATTTTCCAGAATTTTTGGTTTGGCCAATTAATACAGTTTATTCATTAAATCCTCCCCTATTTTTTTGCCCAAAAGTCCTAACCACTCTTCACTAACATTTCAATTTCTCTTTATACAGAATTCAAAAGATGTTCAGGTTTATTTCTTCTAAAAATGTACTCAATAAGGAATCTAACCATATAAATTATGTTCCTTAATTATTTTTACACAAATTTTAATGATTTTTCCAAATCAAAATAGGGGATCACGAAATCATCCTGACCAGTCTCACAAAAATTTAAGTATCTCAAAATATAGACTTCATTTCTTACTCTGTTTCTTTCCTATGAAAATAGACTCAATAATATTTAATTCTATATCTCAGTCACCGTTTAATTCCATTTTTACAATTTTTAGTGATTTTTCAAAATCACGTCACTGCTACTGTCCCAAAACTGTTTCATAACCAACTTTTACTCTTTCATAATTTCTTTGCATTAAACCTCATTTAGGCATACATAACATCAACACATGTTCTTATTTAGCCAGATCATAAGGACATACACACAAAATGGCCAAGTCCCTATACATGCCATGACTGAAAACGTTTCAATGAAAATACTCAATTGGTAACTTGATAGTCGAAAGTGTGAAGCGATCTCCGACGACCTCCAACCCGAGCTTGTTTGATAAAACTCTGGAACAATGAAAAGGAAAGAGGTAAGCTTATAAAGCTTAGTAAGTTCACATGTAAAATAATAGGCATTAGTAACAAATTTAGCTTATTATTAAGCTTTCATACTTTGCATAAATAATGTTAAGTTCTTACTTTCCCATCTTACTCATTGCTGACCTTACCAATGGTTCGGAATAATGAAAAAATACCTTACTTAATAGCTTGCTTATGTACCTGCAACATCTCACTTAACACATTAATACTCTTTTATAAGATATAGACATATTGCCAACCATGTCACAAAGTGTCGTAAGTATAATTGAAAACTTATCACTTACTTAATACTAGAATATACTCATTAAAATACTTTTAATATCACCAACTTATAACCTCAATATTAATAAGCCTTATGTACATACCTGTGCTCTTTCCTCATGATCTTACCTTGTCATCTCTTTGACTTACTCTTTGGATTACTCAAATACCTTTCCTTTTGAATTTTACCATTACCATGTCTTGACATGGTCATACATGGTATCCTTGCCTTGTGAATTCACCAATGCCATGCCTTGGCATGGTCTTACATAGGATCTTTGCCATATAGTCACTTATCAATGCCATGTCTTAACATGGTCTTACATGGAATCTTTGCCCTATAGTAACTTATTAATGCCATGTCTTGACATGGTCTTACATGGAATCTTTGCCTTATAGTAACTTATCAATGCCATGTCTTGACATGACCTTACATGATTTCCTTGCCTTGTAAAACTTATCAATGCCATGCCTTGGCATGGTCTTACATGGTATCCTTATCTTATGTTGCCATGGGTCAACCATGGTCTTTTTCCGTCAATTTTTCCTTAATTGCCATGTTATAAACATGGACTTTTCTGTCAATCCTTCCTTAGTAGCCTTGTTATAAGTATGGACTTTGAAATATTAATGCCTTCGCAATTCATAGCTAAAAACATACTTACTCAAAATTCTCAAGGTCAGTCACATAACTCAACAATAATAATAACAACAATTTTATAAAAATAAAATGCTACTCAACTTACATACTTACATTACCAATCTCATCATATCCTCAATTTATCTTACTTTTCTCAAATTATGCTATTCAGTACTTTCTTGATCTTATACAAAGCCACATTACCACTATGGTCTTATATGTAAACTTCTTCAAATTCTCACTTTTAATGTTGAATCATTTCACAATTATTGTCATTATATTCAAAAATCAATACTAAAATATTTATAACTAATATATCAATTTAGCATTCAAACATGCTTAATTATATGCTTATTAAACACATGAACTTACCTCGATACTATAACGCCCTAATTTTCGAGATTTTTGGGATTTTATGTGATTTTGATGTGAACTTAAACTTTCGTTGTCTGGTTGTATAATTTATGCTTTGGGTATGTTAGTGGGCCTTTAAAAGTCCCAAGCCTAAGTTAAAACCCGGTGGAATTTTTAAATTTTCGACTTAAAGTGAAGGGGGCCTTGAGTAAGTGGGCTTTTAAGAAAAAGTTGGTAAAATAAGACACAAGTGAGCCAGTGGTTAAATAGCAATGTAACGCAACTTAAAGCCTAGGAAAGTGGCGTGTGGAAGCTGTGCAAGGGCTTGGGTTCAAGACCCATCATAAGCAAGCTGCTATTTTCTTTTATGCATGTGCAAGGCATGTGATGGACTCCAAGTGAAACTATGTTGGGAAGAGTTTGAGATGCTCATGAGATTAGATCAAAGAGGATAAGGGGAGAAAACTTATGGAATTTGAAGGAGGAGCAGGTGATGGCCGAATATGGGACTTTTGAGAAAGCATCTTCGGTTTGGTCATTTGGTTTTGACATAATCGGCTAAGGGTTGTTAGGGGTGCGAGCCGAACGTTTTTGGGGATCTATTAGGGTTGTGGTTCGGCATTTTTGTGGTAGGTTAGTACCGATTAAGTAAGTCCCTAGGGTGTTTACACTTTTACTTCTTTATTTCTTCTTTTCTTTTCCCCTCTCCTCCCTCATTCTAAAAGCCGAAAACGCAAGTAGTAAAACTTTTGGGTACCAAATTGTCCAAGGCCGAACTCTCTTCTCTTCCTTTCTTCCTTTCTCCCCTACTTTCTTCTCAAGCCGAATTCATCTTTTATTTCCATTCTCTTCTTCTTTCATCTCCATCAATTAAGGTAGTTTCTTCTCAAAGCCTATTAGTCGACTACCACAAAAGCCGAAACCGAAGTTGTGTTGCCGTTTACTCCCCTGACTGAAGCTCTACTCTCTTCTTCAACCCCAACTTCTTCAAAAACCAAACCTTACAACCACCCTAACCACTATCGACATCGTCTTTCCAACCCACAATTTCGAATCACCTTCTTCTTCTCACATCAAAGCCGAAACCTCCATATTCGCAGTGATTCGGGACCGAGCCTTCAGATCTCTTAGATATATTCTCTACTTGGGCTTTGGGTTAGATTTACAACAGATCTGGAATAGAAAGGTACTTGGGAATGTTTTCGGGAAAGTAAGTCTTTGGTAAGTGGTCGAAACTCATCTTATTCTTTACTTTGGGATTCAAGAAAAGCTGAAACCCCTAACTACTTAGGGAGGCTGTCGTTTTGGACTAAGGGCTTTACTAACCTCTTTCTTTCGATTCTTTGTGTTTAGTGTGGATAAAATACGATCGAACAAGGAGTGTTGGAGGATAGGACCATTGGGGCAACTAGATTTAGATCTAGTCACTGTTTTCAGAAATGGTAAGTATTCAAGAATTTAAGGGGATGTTGGCCGAATATGGTAGGTGTAAGTTAGATTGGTTTCGTTGATTCGTGGTTGATAAGTGCAATCTAAATGACTGTAGGTTGATCATTCGAGGGGTTCTGCAAATCTTGCAAATCAGGTATGTAAACGACAGCCACTAGTAGACTAGATCGGCAAAAGCCGAAATGCAGAAATTCTGGCATTTCATAGGCTTGCGAGCATGCGAGCGCTCGTGGGTTGGTTAAAATGGTAAATTCGATTATCGCAAGCGGTAAGGAGGTTGTGTGCGCGATTTCGCGCATGTTGATGAACTTGGGCCTCGAGGGGCTAAATTTGGGCCCAATGGGCTTACGAGTCCATATGGGTGAAAAGAGCTGTAAGTGGATCCTAGTAATCTGAGTGTTAAAACTGCTAAAATGAATGTGGAAATTTAGACTTAGTGGGCCGTAATAATTAGTGGACACCGTTGGGCCCATTAGGGGTTTAGGGGCCGATAACTATAATTGGGCTAAATGGGCTAAAGATTTTTGGACTAATAACAACTGGAATGTGCATAAAACCCTAAAAACTTGCAAATTTACTGAAATACCCCTTAAGGGGGGAAATTACTATTTTATCCCTAGGTGCAAAATGACCACTATACCCCTAGGGCTAAATTTGAATGAAATGCATGCTAAATTGAATATGTTTACTGTATGCCATGACATTTTATACTGTTGCATGGGATTGGGTTTATGATGGAGGAAGTGCTAAGTGGCAATGCCACATTTACTGTTAGGGGCTTGGCCTCGTTTTACTGTTAGTGGCTTGGCCACGTTATCTGATTAAGCAGCTATGCTGCGACTGTGGTGTGTAGGGCTGGGTGGGTTGAGTTATTCCCCACATGGTGTGTAGGGCTGGATTTGGGCTGGGTTTTGCATTCATGCATAATTTCTGTTCTTTTACTGTAATGTGCCTAAGGGTCGTACTGAGTTTTGAATAGGGCTACGGCCCAGTTAATACTATTTACTGAAGAGGGCTAAGGCCCAGTTAATACTGAATCTGGATAGGGCTTAGGCCCAATAAAGCTTGAACTGATTTGGGCTCTAGTTGGGTTTACTTTACACACTGAGTTTTCCAAACTTGGAGCTGGAGGGATTCAGAGTGGCCATGGGGAGTGCATTTGGTTAATTTTACTTAAGTTATTTTATTTTTAGTATTTTATTTAAATTATTTCCTTTTCGGTTTTGATTTGTAATAAGGCAGCTTCTAAGTATTTTTATTCTGGTTTTTATTTCATTATTTATAACTTCCTTAAAATGGATGGATTAAGGCTGCGCGGGTTTTATTTAAAATTAATCAATGATTTCAAAGTATAACATACGTAAAAAAAAGTACCTTAACGACAAATAAAGACCTTAAAATGAAATAAACTATAAACCAGTAGTAGATAGGACTTTCGCCAATTTAAAAACCTAGTTTTCTTCCCAAACTTCCGACAACGGTTTTGCAAACTCACCCTAATCGTAACAATTAAGGAATGTGTTTCAACTCATCGTTGATGTGACACACCAGATTTGGCCATAACGTTTGGGCCGAGTTTGGGGTGTTACAGATACCAACACGGTCATTTTAACCAACTTTCTCGATTTTCAATTTTTCTCCCGTTCTAGGTCAAAATCTCATTTTTCGAGATCTAAAACATCATATTTCACTTATTTAATCCATGCACTAATCATTTAGGACCTAAAACATATTTTTACAAAATTTACATTTTTGCCCCTAAAGTTTTGCATATTTATACTTTTGCCCCAATGCTCGGAAATTAAACTTTATCCCTAATTCTTATGTTTTAGGACATGCTGATCATTTTTTTCCTTCTATGGCCATCAAATTCTCGCCCTAACATGCACTTATGAACAATAATAATTTTTACCGATTATGCCGTTTTACTCGTTTTCACTGAAAATCGCTTAGCAAAAGTCGTTTAACATAATTCTAAGCTTCATATTCTGTCATAAAACATCAAAATACACACTTTTCACCTATGGGTAATTTTCCAAATATAAACCCTAGCTCGAATTAATGGAAGAATTAGCGTAATCAAGTTACCGGGATTTCAAAAATGTAAAGAACATGAAAAATGGGGCTAGAACGGACTTACTACAAAGCTTAGAAGATGAACAAACCCTAGCCATAGTGTTCCCTTGCTACATTTGGCCATGGAGAAAAGAAATGAAGAAGATGATAGCTTATTTCATGTTATTTTGTCTTTATTCATTAATTAAGGCATTTTACCAAAATGCCCTTAAATACCTTACTAACAATATCTATTGTTATCCATCAAACTTTAATGATCTAATTACTATTTAAGGACCTCTACTTTAAACCCCCATTTCAATCAAGTACTTTATAAACTAGAATACATATTGTGCAACTTTTGCAAATAAGCGCTAATAGACAAATTAGACATGCAATATATAAAATTTCTTATCGGTAGTCTAACACATGCATCCAATCAATCGGTAAATCATGATAATTCATCGTAATAAACTTTTCTATCTCGTATTTTTGGTTTTGCAACCATTGTTCCGTTTAGGCCCTTTTTCGGGATGTTACGACCAGGAGATATCACACTATCGCAGGTTAAATGTGGCATGTATAGCTAGATTCACATACACTATGGTAGACCTAGAACCGATAAAACCATAGCTCCAATACCAACCAAATTGTAACACTCCTAACCCGTATCCGTCACCGGAATAAGATTATGAGGTATTACCGATCAAAACGCAGTTCAGAATAAGCATTTATTACAATTCATACTTCGTGATTCAACCACATTAATACTCTTATCCCATTCAAATTTCAAAACCTAAATATCAATACATTCATGTCATTCGCAAACTTAAATTATATTCAAGCATATATCAATATATATCATATACCGAGCATATGTCAAAACTACTATTTCATTAGTTGAATATCAAAATATTTCATAACTTCTGCACATGCGCATACTATAAACCAAATTGTATATGCCCCATAGTCAACAACATTAAAACCATATGATCATCAATTTCCATGGTATTTGAATACCTAATTAAGGATCAAGCATTTTTTTAATTATTATTATTTCATATATCAATCAAATCAAAATTAGTTGAAGTTAACTAACATACATCAAAGTCATCTTCCACATGTTTCAAAAATCCGCTACTCAAATTATATGAGCATTTCGTTTAAGGAATTCCACTAATCAAATTATAATTAACTTACTACAAAACAATTACATGTGCACTAAACCATTGTATCAATAACCATTTCTAAGCTCAAACGCCGAAACTAACATATAAAATTACAAGCCTTGCACATTTGCATAATAAACCAATTTGGCCATATTACACGACTAAATATCCATTAACAAAAATGAAAATAGCTAGCATTATCACATGACCGAATATACTACTTTTCACATTACACGAATTTATACTCATATTATCAACCATTCAAACATCACCTATTCGGTCATTAATACAACATCCAAATGATTCATATCATTTCCATACGGCTTAATAGACCAAATATAAAAACAAAACAAGCATTACCAATTGATCAAATTTCACTTATAAAAGACAATAACGAACCTAAGGACTTTTCACTTGATTAATAATAATTATTTCATAAGTATTAATGCTAAATCAAGACATGCTAAATTTCACATGTTATACATCATACCAAAAAGTCATACAAAAGACCAATTTGTCTTTTATCTATTCAGCTAGCAAAAATTAACCTGTAACACATTACTTGATTGTCAATTAACAATCGAATCTAACTAGCCATTTCACATGCAATACATATTCATTATTTTACCTCATATCAAGTCAAATTATAAAATCATACTTAACATTTCCCATTGCCGAAACATATAACTAACACCTCAAACATATATACCTTGAGATATACTTTCAATATTAGTTTAAATCATGACCGAATACATACAACTATTAACATCAAACCAAGACATTTTCACATGGCTATAAATACAAACTTCAAAACCAACCATATCAAAACTAGCCTATACATGCCACATAACCAAATCTCAAAGCATTTATTTACCCAAAATGATAACCAGATAGTGTGATGACGTCTCCTACGACTTCCAACCCGAGCAAATCTCCAAAACTCTATAAACATAGGAAAAATACACAGAATAAGCTTTGAAAGCTTTGTAAGTCATAAGCAAATAAATCATTTCAATAATATTTATAAATCAATATCTTTAAGCCAAATTTAACAAATCTCAATCATATATACATTCATTGCACTTGTAAATCCATATACCACATTAAATAACTTCTCTTATCTTATTTATCAATGAATATACAAACCATGTTTTCGAATTCGATTAACAACCCATAACTCAATCATATAAATCAAGTTTACACATAATCATTACATAACTAACCAAAACATGTAATGGTTCACTAACCACTCCACATATATTTTATCCATTTGGCTACATTTTAATTTCATATATAGAGCATATATTCACATCTCATTTTCTTATAAATCACCTATCATTTTTTTACACATATACTACTTTCCATTTCTCCAAAACCATATTTCTTGTTTCATAATTCCAATGCTCAAAACGTAGGACCACAACTAATATAATGAACATATATAACACATTATTCATTTGTATACATTTATATCATTCGATGTCTTATAATTCACATATCATCATTTCCACATAAATCATATAACAACTGATCATAATCATACTCACTTTCATTAGTCAAATTCATAAACATTACAACATACCTGAATCAAATGTACATTTCTATACTCATTTATTTCTCGGAATGCCCGTTGAACCATTCGAAATCAATAAGGATACTCGGACAACTCTGGTAGCTCGTACAATGCCAACATCCCAGATGTGGTCTTACATGTAATCAAATATCGATGCCACTGTCCCGGACAGTGTCTTACATGAAATCACATACGATGCCAATGCCCCAAACATGGTCTTACACGTAATCTCTAATCGATGACAGTGTCCCAGACATGGTCTTACACGATATGTCAAACCGATTCCAATGTAACACCCCAAACCCAGCCCAGACGTTTTGGCCAGATCCGGTGTGTCACACTAAAATATTTAAGAAACCCCATATTTCATCCAAAGTCTTTCTTAATGTTTTAAAAGGTTGTCTTTGCTAAGTTAATAAAGTGAATAGAAGCTGTGCACCAGGTAGGTATCCGAAACAGAGGAGGTGAGCCATGGAGGCTGCTTAAGTACCAAGCTCTTGATTGGATCCAATCCTAGACATGCCCACAACCATTGCCACACTTTAGTTTAGTGATAGGTTTCAGAAAATAAGCTGTGTTGGAATTCATTTAAGTAGATATATTTGATAAATTGTTTTATTGTATCATTGCGTTATTTGAAAACAAGTATCAATTCGAAAACGCGTCCTAAGTCTAGCCCATTTTAAAACCATATCCGTCAAGTAAAATAAAAACTATAAGATAAAATAATCCCAGAAAGTAATTAAAATGGCCTTATTACAACCCAAAACCACATAGTAATAACACTTAAAATATAAATTTTAAGAACCAGGTACTTTATGAAAATAGTCCGAAAGCGATCACCATGGCCACTCTGAATCCCCTCTGGCTCCAAGTCTTCACATCAAAGCTCACCTGCAAGGTTAAGGAAAGGGGTGAGTTTGGAAACTCAGTGTGCAACAAGCCCTTTTAGAGCCTAAATCAATATCAGCATATTGGGCCTAAGCCCTAATTCAGTCTCAACAACCACTGGGCCGAAGCCTTTCTCATAAAACATATTACTGGGCCAAAGTCTTTTCTGTAAATGGTATGGCCCATAGGCCCGTTCCAACATCACATGTAATATCAGTAAATGTATGCAAGCCCATTTGGGGAGACTACTCAACCCACCATCTGCTACTCTCCACCCGTACCAACCAAGCTCTCCATGTGGGGAATAACTCAACCCACCCAACCAAACTCTCCACTGGCAGCATAGCTGCTTTATCATATAACTGGAGGCCTAGCCTCTTTTAATCACTAGGGCAAAGCCCCTTTTCGGTATCTGTGGCATTGCCACTTACACTTCCTCCACCAATAAACCCAACCCATGCATATAATAAGTATATCATGGCATATCATGTGCATATCATGGCATATCATGTATAATAACAATATCACATGCATCATAATCATAATAAAACCCTAGGGGTATAGTGGTCATTTTCACCTAAGGGCGAAATAGCCATTTTCATGCTATAAGGGTAATTTCATAATTTTATCAATTATTTAGGGTTTTCCATGCTCATTATCAACAATTTCGAGTGTTTGAACAATAATTTTAATCCATTTTAACCAATTTCGGCTTTTGGGCCTAAAACCCCTAATGGGCCCTACGTAGCCAATTTAGTCATCTAGGCCCATTTAGCCTATATTCCATAACGGTATTAACGGTCTTGACATGCAATTTAACCAAATTCTATTTTCTACCAATTTTACCCAAATGGGCCCGAAAACCCATTAGGCCCAATTTCAGCCCATCGAGGCCCAACTTACCATCGTGCGCAAAATCGTGCCCTTACCTGTTCTATCAATCCAATCACCGATCTTATCGCATTTATCGCGTCTATAACCATTCACAAAACCACAAGTTCCCGAAATGGTAGAATTTTGGCATTTCAGCTTTTCAGTAAATATTAATCTAAGCTACTACGAGGGTTCGTTACACACCTGCTTAGTGACGATCGCTTCCCAAAATCCACCATGCGTTTGTTCTACAATCAATTACCTAACACGTTAGATCTTTAACATCAACAACCATACCCAATATCCCCTTATTCACAATCGGCCAAAACCTCTACTAGCTAGCCATAGATCACTTACCTTCGCAAGATCCGATGATTAAATCCAAGTTTATCCGCACTGATTCTCCAAGCCTTGCTGCTCCTCCAAAATGGTATATTTCACAACATAAAACCATAAAAACCGAATGAAAAGACCCCATAAGGCCTATACCTCAAAACGACAGCCTCTCTCATCTTTAGGGGTTTCTAGCTTTTCCTAACTTCTATAACATTAAGTTGAACCAAAAATTCGAATGCTTACCAATAGTACCCTTACCAATGATTCCCACTCTCGCTGACTTAGGTCCCACACCGATTCTTGCCCCTCCAAGCACTGGCAGAAAACGAATCCCAGAGTCCACAGAATTTGGCCACAAAGTCTTCACAAGTATTGCGCTTTTGGCTTTTGAAATAAAGGAGAAGAAGATAATTATAAACCAAAGGGGGTGTTGCTGATGGAGTATGAAGGCTTTTGGGAGTGTAAGATTTGGCTAAAAGGAAGAAGAAACAAGGGTGTACCCTTAAAGAGAAATCGGATCTTTAGGATTGGCTTTGTTTAATAATCGGCTAACAAGAGGAGAATGGAGGGGTAGGTTCGGCTTCTAGGGATTAAAGAGGAAGAAAAGAGAGTATGGAGGAGGAAATGAAAGAAAGAAAAGAGAGGGATTTGGTTTACAAGCAAACGGCACGAAAGAAAAAACTAAAAACAACCAAGCTAAAATTCAATAGCTGAATTTGCACAAAACACACCCTTGGCCTGCCACACCCTTTTCCGATTTCAAATTCTCCTAAAATCTCTCCTAGATACACTCCCCATTATCCCTCCATGATCCATGCTCTTGACTGATTCAAACTCTTCAACCAAAGTTCCAGCCGACTTCAAACTCTTGCATGCTCGTAACATAAAAATAAACCACACTAATACCTACTAGAGAATCGAACCTTGGCCTCCTTCCCTTCCATTTACATGCCACTTTTTTAGCAACTAAGTGGCGCCTTCAAGCCACTTTGCCAATGCCCTTTTTGTGATACAAATTACCCACATCTTTTAATAAGACCACCTATCCAAGACCCCTAATTCTTTAAGTACAAAAATTTAAAAATTCTACCGAGTTTTTACCAACACTTGGGCCTTCCATACGCCCATTTACACACTCCAAATATGAATTGCACAACCAGATACTAAAATTAAATTTTAACCAAATTCACACAAAAATCACAAAATCCTAAAAATTAGGGTGTTACATCCAACATCCCAGACGTGGTCTTACACGAAATCATATCTCAGAATCCTATGTCATGAAATATGTATCCTCAACTATTCCTAGGGTTCGTACGGGGCTTTTTAGACGTCATGACATTATTGGAACTTTCTCTTATTCATATATTCTTCTTCTCGAACAATTCAATATCTTAATAACGTATATATAACTTATTCAAAATACATACATTTGCATTACCATTCGGCGAATACATATATTTATTCACAAATCAATTCATCATATATAATACATATACAGTTCAATTTAAGAACATTTATTTACTTATGACTTACCTCGTACAGACACGAACGAACTAGAACGACTATTTAATAATTTTTTACTTTCCCCGATCCAGATCTGAATTCCACTTTTGCCAATCTAATTAATATCAAAATTAACTTACTTATTCAACATTTCATTCAATTTCATCCCAGAACATACAAATCAGTAATTTGCACTTTAGCCCCTAACATTTCATATTTTTCACAATTTAGTCCCTAATTCAAAACAACACAAAATATTCAAAATTTCCCTACGCCCAAGCTTGGCCAAATTTTACTAAGATCCCTAGTAGCCCATTTCTTTCATTTATTTCACATTTAGACCCCTCAATTTACAAATTTTACAATTTAATCCTTAATACACATTTTTATCAAAAATCACTTAATTAAACATGATAATCTATCAACAAAGATTTATTTTTCATCATCAAACAATAAATTCATCACATTATCAACAATGGAAAATCTCAAAAATGGAAAAATTATGAAAAACTGAGCAAAGAACTTACCTAATTTAAGGCCTCAAAGTGCGGAACCTAAATGAACTCCAATGGCTTCTTTTTCTCTACCATATTCGGCCAAAAGATGAATATGCATGGCCATTTTATGTTTTGATTTATTTTATTAAGCATTTATTATCCATTTACTAATATACCCTTAATGATTTAATTATAAATCCATATAATGTATGCCTATTACCGTCCACTAACCTTTATAGTGGTCTAATTTCATTTTAAAGACACCATATTTAAAAGCCAAGGCCAATTGACACCTTTTACTAATAGCAAGTCACATCTTCATTTTACGTGATTAAGTTCTTTTTCCAAATTAACCGTTCAAACGGTAAAATTAATTCACGAAATTTTTACACATATCAAATAATATGCTGTAATTACCAAAAATAATATTAAAACAATTTTATGACCTCATATTTTTTGTTTCAAAACCACTGTTCCGACTAGGGTCTAAACCGGGCTGTTACAGAATAAATGTTCTGAGTTGGGTTGAAAGTCTGGTAATGCCTCTTAACCTATTCTGGTGATGGTTACGGGTTAGGGGTGTTACAATTTGGTTGTTTAGGAAAGGATCAGATGAAAGATACATTTAAAAGCTGAAGAATGAACTGTTATTAAAAGGGAATATTGACCCGATTCTTATGATGCTCTTAAGGTGGAAATGGTTGATAGATTGAATCGTGACCCACTATCTATTGGAGATAAGAACCAAATGGTATAATTGGAACACCACACTCGTTGGAGTGATAAGTTCACAAGGGATTCATATTGACACCACTAAACTTAGCTATATAAGTCAATTTGAGTCACAAAAGAAACAAAAAGAGTTGAATAACTCACAAAAGATATAATATTCATTAAAGGTTCTAAAAGTCTAAAATACCAAGTTTGAGCTTAATATTTATAGCTCTATAAAGGTCCAGCCGAATGGACTTAATTAATTCAGTTTAATTGAGCTAAATAACGATTGAGGTATCTCATAAGACTTTTGAAGACTCATATGCATTGGTGACGCCAACAGCCATGACATTTGCACTAACCAAACAGCCAAAAACGTGTAGCCTTTAATGTGAGCTGATGGTTCAAGTAGATGATCAGTTTTCTAGTGGGTGTGCACATGGTTGGTGCCTTCTTGGGAAGTTGAATAAGCAATCTCCCTTTTAATGTGCATAGGGCACACAAACAGCCTTCAAGATGTGAAAACTCAAAATTGGATGGTCACTTGGTGTGAACATAGTAGCCTACTGATGGGGCTAATGTGAAAGCTCTAGTGTCCATTGTAATCCACGAAAGCTTGCTTGGAAGAGAGAAACCAACAACTCCCCTCTTAAATACCGTCCATTCACACCCTACAAGACACATTAAACACAGCTTAAACTCAATTTAATTGGCCTAAACTAGAGACATGTATTTAAGACGTCTATATTTAAAACGTATATTTAAGATGTCCTAAACTAGTTCATAATTAAAACCCTTATTAAAAATGTTCAGATTATGACATAATTAAAACCCATATTAATGATGTTCAAATTATGACATAATTAATACTCAAACTAATTTAACTAAATAACTAAAATCGAATTAATTTATTTATTGTAGCAAATAACTTCATAAGGTAAAGAGCTAGAATTGAGCTTGAATCAGGTTGCATGGCACGCATTGAGTTCATGTCCATGATTGATCAATAAACCCCACAATAGCTTCACCCTAAATTCGGTCAATAAGGCCCGCAACAGCTTCCTTAAACCTCTTAGCTCGAGCACGAGAAATCGACGCCGTTGGTAGCTCCATGGTTTCTTCGACAGCCTTGGTTGAGTCTTGGACCATGATTTCATCATCCCCTCCCCCTTCGAAGCGATTTGTCCCCAAATTGTCTCCTGCATCATAAGGAGAAAGGTCAGATACATTAAACTTTACACTTACATTGTACTCACCTGAAAGGTCGAGTTTGTATGAATTGTCATTGATCCTTTCCAATACTTGAAATGGACCATCGCCTCTCGATAGCAATTTGGACCTTTGTTGGGCTGGAAATGTTTCTTTTCTCATATGCACCCAAACCTAATCTTCGGGTTCAAAGATTACACATTTTCTTCCCTTATTGGCTTTGTGCGCATATTGCTCAGTTCTCTCCTCAAAATGCTTCCTCACCTTTTGGTGTAGTTGCTTCACGTATTCAGCCTTCCGTTTGGCATCTACATGCACAAGTTGATCATTAGGTTAAGGAATCAAATTAAGGGGTGTTAAAGGATTAAAACCATAAAGAATTTCAAAGGGAGAATGTTTAGTTGCCGAATAAATAGATCGATTATAGGCAAACTCAATGTGTGGAAAGCACTCTTTCCATGTTTTGATATTCTTCCTTATAATGTCGCTCAACAATGTTGACAAGACTCGGTTCACCACTTCTGTTTTTTTGTCCGTTTGTGGGTGGCACGTCATAGAAAATAATAGCTTTGTGCCAAGCTTCCCCTACAATGTTCTCCAAAAGTGGCTGAGGAGCTTTGCATCTCAATCAGACACTATAGTCCTCGGAACTCCATGTAAACGCACGAATTCTCTGAAAAATAAATTTGCAACATGTAAAGCATTGTCAATTTTATTACAAGCAATAAAATGTGCCATTTTGGAAAGTCAGTCAACCACTATAAATATTGATTCTTTTCCACTTTTAGTTCTAGGAAAACCTAGGACGAAATCCATCAAGATATCTCCTCGGGAATAGGTAGGGGCATGTACAATCCATGTGGTTTGATTTGTGACTTAGCCCTTTTACAAGCTATTCATTAATTGCACACTCTTTCCACATCACATTTCATCCTTGGCCAAAAGAAATCCTAGTGGAACATGGCTAATGTCTTTGTGACTCCAAAATGTCCCATGAGGCCTCCGCTATGTGCCTCGTTCACCAACACATCCTGAATAGATCCTTGAGGAATGCAAAGCTTACCTTCTCGAAAAAGGTAATCATCATGCCTATAAAACTTTTCAAAAGCTCCATGTTCACAAGCCTTATACAATTCAACAAAATCAAAATCATTTTCATAAAGTTCTTTCAAATGCGTAAAACCAAGTAATTTCGAATCTAAATGGTTAAGAAGTGCATACCTCCTCGAGAACACATCTGCTACGACATTTTCTTTACCTTTCTTATATTTGATTACATACGGAAATGACTCAAGAAACTCCACCCACTTGGTGTGTCTCTTATTTAACTTATTTTGGCCTTTGAGGTGTTTCAACCCCTGATCAATATGAATAATGAATTCTTTGGGCCACAAGTAATGCTGCCACGTTTCTAATGCACGGATCAGTGCATACATTTCCTTGTCATAGGTTGGGTAATAGAGGGTGGCACCATTCAGCTTCTCGCTAAAATAGGCTATGGGACGCCCATCTTTAGTCAACACGGCTCCAATACCTATACCTGAGGCATCACACTCAATCTCGAACATTTTGTTAAAATCTGGAAAGGAAAGTAAAGGAGCATTTGTCAAACAATATTTAATTAAATTAAAAAAACTTTTTTTTATTCCTCACTCCAATAAAAAGTAAAAGTTTTCTTAATTATACCCATCAATGGAGCAGCCAAAGTGCTGAAGTTAGGAACAAACCGTCTATAAAAGCTTGCCAAGCCATGAAAACTTCTCACTTGGCTTATGGTCGTAGGTCATGACCATTCTCAAATCGCCTTGTTAGTACAAAATAAACATTTCTTAAGGTTAGCATACAACGTTTCTTTACACAATACTTCCAAAACAAATTTCAAGTGAAGCACATGATCTTTTAAAGATAGATTAATATGTCATCAAAATAAAATACGCAAAATTTACCAATGATAGCAGGCAACACATGATTCATTAAGTGTATAAAATTGCTCGATGCATTAATTAAGCCGAAGGGTATAACCAATAACTCGTAAACCGTGCTTTGTTTTAAATGTTGTTTTCCACTCATCTCTTTCTCGCATTCAGATATGATGATATTCGCTTTTACAATCTATTTTGGAGAAGAGTTGTGCACCACTTAATTCGTCCAACATGTTGTCAAGGTGCAGAATTAGATGTCTATACTTGATTGTCATCTTGTTGATTGCTCAGTAGTCCACGCACATGCGCCAAGTTCCATCCTTTTTGGGCACCAAGAGTACATGTACGACGTAAGGACTTAAGCTCTCTCGAATGTACCACTTCTCCATCAACTCAACGACTTACCTTTGAAGTTTTTTACTTTCTTTGGGGTTACTTAGGTAAGCTAGACGATTTAGAATTGTAGCTTCGGGTATGAAGTCAATTTGATGCTCGATCCCTTGAATAGGTGGTAAACCACTAGGGACATCTTTTGAAAATACATCTTTGAAATCCTGCAACAAAGACACAATTGAAAAAGGAAGGTTACCATCTAAGTTGTTAGCATTAAAGAAACTTTCTTGTACATGAGTACAAGCATTGGCTGTTTCAACAACAAAAACTTTTGAATCTCCCTCTCTTTTGCATAAACACTTAATTTTTCAATCTTTTTTTTCTCTTTTTTTTCATTTTCTTCTCCCATTTTTATTTCCTCTTTTTATTCTTTTCTCTAGCTTTTACCTTTTACTTTTCTTTCTTTTTTTAGTTTTCTTTTCTTTTTCTTTTTCACTCTTCTCTTTTTGTTCTTTTGCTCTCAATTTTCAACAGAATCTTTCAATTTTAATTGATCCTTGTACACTTGCTTAGGGGTCAAGAGTGCCAAGGCCACATTCTTTCCAAGGTGCTTGAATGTGTATTAGTTGGTGTAACTGTCATGGATCACTTTTCGATTGAACTTTCATGGTCTTCCCAAAAGCAAATAACCAGCATGCATTGGCACAACGTCACACATGACTTCATCACTATATTTGCCGATTGAAAAGGCAACAACGACTTGTTTGGTGACTTTTAGCTTGCCTCCATCATTAAGCCATTGTGGCTTATATGGGTGCAGAAGTTTGGTCGTTGGTAAGCCAAGCTTCTCCACCAACAAGCTGCAAGCAATGTTTGTATAGCTTCCTCCGTCGATGACCACACTACACACTTTGCCTTGAACATGGCATCACGTGTGAAAAATATTCTCACATTGATGTTCATTCTCTGTACTTTGAAGGCTCAAACTTCGCTTGATGACGAGTATTTCACCTTCAACAGCATACTCGAGTTTTTCCTCCTCTTCGGTGAGTGCTTGGAGTTCATCTTCTTTCTCTTCTTTAGACTCAATCTCACCGTTGGGTCTTACAACCATCACACTTCTATTGGGGCATTGACTCATAATGTGACCCCTCCCAAGGCACTTGAAGCATTAATGGTCACGAGTGCGGTTAGGCATGGCTTCATTTTTGCCTTTACTAGACTCTCCCCTCGACTTGTTGAGCTTTGTAGATACGACGATTCCCTACGCTCGAAAGGTGGTGTCTTTCTTGCTGGTTCCTTGACCCCATTTTGATGTTACGCTAGAACAACACGTTTTTTTTATTTGTTTCTCCACTTTGATTGCCAGGCGCACCATGTCTACAACTTCGATGTAATGTTGTATGTAACACCCCTAACTCGTATCCGTGGCCAAAATAGAGTTATGAGGTATTACTGATCAAATCACATCATTAAACAAATGTTTTCCCATTCAATAATCAAACCTAATAAGATATCATTCATACATATCACAATCTCCCTTATACGGCTGTACGAGGCCTTAAACACGCTTTAGAGAGGGTCCGAGACTAAACCGATAGCATATGAAAATTTTAGGAAACTCAAAAAAACTTCAAACATTCAAGGGTCACACTCCTGTGTCACGGGCCGTGTGAAAACAGGGCATAATACTAACTTAGGTCACACAGCCAACCGCACGCCCGTGTGCCTAGGCCGTGTAACTCACTGACTTGTTTCTTAAATAAGCTTCAAGGGACACACAGCCGTTTACTAAAGCCTTGTGTCACACATGGTTGAGCAACATACAAGCCACATTTCTCACCCAAAATGCATCCACTACAAAAGCACATATGGTACCAAATTCATACATAAAAGGGCAGCCAAATTAGCCATAATTCTTGCATCATTTGTGCTACACAATTTAACCATTTCACTTACTCAAATATATACCAAAACATTATGATAATCATCCATGACTCATGCAATTATAAATCAACTTATAATACTCCAATTCAACAACCAAACCAATCCTTAATTTCATACCATATAACTAACCAATTTGACATCTAAAATAAAACATGCTAATACAAGACCCTTCTTAAGCAATTTTTACCTCATCATTCAACTAACTGAAAGCTTAAACATATAATTATGTTAAACATACCAGGACACAAGGCATAATATATAAATCACATATCATATACCATAATCTCCAAACAAGCCAACTTAAATGGCCAAATACACACCAGCATTTACATCACTTATAAGCCAAATCTCATGGCTATTTTCACAACCAAAATACCACATATAGCCTATACATGCCATATACCATTATATACAATTTCAAAGGTACCAAATAGATGTCCGATAGTGCGATGATGTTCCCGATGATCCCCTATTTCGAGATAGCTTTAATTCACTATAAAACATGGAAAGGAAAACATAGTAAGCTTCATGGCTTAGTAAGCTCATATGTAATAAATTTAACTCAACAAATAAAAATGACTCAATTAATAAGCATCATACATACATAGTAAAACACTTATAATTTCACAAACCTTTCCATGTATTACACATGATCATATATCAACTCATCAATGATGTTCCATTTGATAATCACATAACATTCCTCAATTCTTACTGATTTTCACTACTTAAATTCCATATGACTCTATCAAGCTTCATCCACATAAAAATCATATTGCTTTCATACGTACCTCTACTTTCTTGTAATTATCTATTACTTACTCCCCCTTTGCCCAATACATTATACCATTTAGTAATCTTTAGATGTTCAGAGAACTCGCACACTTAGTGCCAAATAAATAGTCAAAGCTATACCAAACCCACACACTTAGTGCCACTATATTTAACCGAAGCTATCTCGGTCTCGCACACTTAGTGCCAATATGCTCAGCCGAAGCTATTTCGATTTTGCACACTTAGTGCTAATATATTTCCAAGCCCTCCTCAAACATCTTTATAATCTCATATTCACATTTTAAGTAATATTAAAGCATTTATACATCATTAAAATGATACTTATTACATACGAACTTACCTCAGACATAAAAACGACAAAACTAGTTGATTAGTCGAGTACTTTGTTCCTGCCTCAGTCTAAGTCCAGGTTCCTCTTTTCTTGATCTATATAATATCAAATTCAGCTCATTCAATCACATATTCTTTCAATTTAGTCCATAACACACTTTAGGCATATTTGCATAATAGCCCATAAACTTTCACATTTTTGACAATTTAGTCCTTATTTCATAAAATCAAAAATTCGCATAATTCCTATTAAGCCCAAGCTACCCGAATTTCTATAAGCTCCATAACAGCCCAAATTCATCAATATTTCATACTTTTGACCACAAATTTTGCACATTTCATAATTTAATCCCTAATATCCATTTTCATCAAAAAATCACTTTACTAAACATGTTTAACTTTCATCAAACATTCATAAACCACCCTCAATCATCAAATTATACACAAATTCACCAATGGAAAATTTCCAAATCTTTAACAAATTTGCAAAGTAGTCCTTGCGCTAGCTAGTAGTAGATGCAATGATTACAAAAACATAGGAATCATAAAAAACAGAGCAAAAATAGATTTACAATCAAGCTTAAATATGGCTGAATGCTCAAACTCTATCCATGGCTTCTTAGCATGCATTTTTGATGGAAAAATAGAAGAAAAATATGATAGCCACATTTGTTTTGTAACACCCTACACCTCTGTCCATCGCCGGAATAGGGTATTAAGGTATTACATATCTAAATACAACCTACCGAGGTTCATAGTTACACGCTTGACATAGATTCATTGAGTTCTATAACCGAATGTATATCACTTGTAAAAAGGTTCGGTCAGTACCTCATATCTCATTTAATTCGTTTTATAAACATGCTAGCAAATTTCCACCATGTGGCTACTAACAATTTGGCCAAATCAAACTTTTCAATAACCGAACACCATATTAGAAACTCATTGCATATTGGGTACTAACTAAATATCATGCCACAAACATCGAACCATATGAGTATCATCCAAACATATAATCAAACTAGAAGACTAGGCAAGCCATTTTCGCATGGCTAGAATAATTACAACTCAAAATGTAGTTTGGTTCAATAAAAAGGAGATTAGCCTATACATGCCATTGATCCAAAATAACTATCAAATGTACCAAAATAACGGCGATAGTGTAGGTGATTAAGGCTTCAATCCCCGAGTCCGTAGCTTCCAAAATGAGATCTATAAAACAGAGGAAACAAAGTAAACGGAGTAAGCATTACAATGCTTAGTAAGTTTTAAGCAGTGACAATAGATAAAACTCAAATTATAACATAGTTGTTCGTATTTTTGTTTCCCTCTTCTTTTAGGTATGTCACCCTTTAACCGAACATACACATTCTCATCATATACGAAAGTAGATAACTTTCAGTTATAGTAAGCTCATGTAAACATAGACATGTCGCATAATTTCAAATAACATTTCTCATTGACCAATTGTATTTTGACCATATTAATAGTCTCATTTCATGCACACATATGTAATCGCATAATGACCTTAGTATTTGGTCCAAAAACCAGCTTGCATATAAGCTTAGGGTACATACCTGTATAACTTAACACTTTAAGCGCATTCATTAGCAATCGTTACCATGAAGACTTTTAGTCTTAGACTATACTCACATCATCATCGAGACCTTTAGCTCGGGTAAAATCTCCATACATAGCCATCGGGCCTCTACCCCGGATAGAATCTCCGCATATAGCCTTCGGGTCTTAACCCGAACATCATCTCTGCATATAGCCTTCGGGTCTTAACCGAACATAGTCTCCACATATAGTCATCGGGACTTTAATCCCGGATTCACATCACAGAGTCTCATACATATGTATTCACATGTTGCCACATTTCACATAGCAAGATCACACTTGTAATTCAATCCATTCATTCGCATACAAACATATAACATGCTCCTTGACTTTATATCGTAATGTAAATCAAAACTTATACATGTATACTCTTCCTTTCTAGACTTTCGGCCCAATGAGCAAACATACATAAGCAATACATTTCAAATCCCAATTTCAGTTTCTTTCTCTATGTGCCATTCGGCTATATAGCAAACATGAATAAGGTTTCTTTCTCAATGGAACATCGTTCAACTATCATGCATGTATATCATGGCATTTTAAATTAAATACCAAATTCAATTACTCAAAACTTACCTTGAACTTTCCCGAGCAATTATGAGTTGGCTATTCGACCACTTTAGCCTTCCCTTTATCCGAACTTGTCCCTCTATGCTCTTGAGCTAAATAAAATATTTAATTCTATTAATCCTTATTCAAACATCTCAATTAATCATTTTCACTTATAGTCAAATAATACATGCATATACTTCTCATAGCAAACACACACACATTCGGCCATTTCACATACATATCACAAGTCGCAACAAGCTGATTTTCTGAGCAACATTCAATAAATTACTCATAACTGGAGCTACGAAACTCCAAATGAAGTGCCGTTAATTTTTCCTGAAAATAGACTCATATATCTTCTATCCATAAAATTTTCAGAATTTTTGGTTTGGCCAATCAATACCAGAATTTTCTTAAAGTTTCCCCTATTTCACTGTTTGACTAAACTGACCACTCTTTACTACGAATTGAACTTCTCCTTGTACAGAATTCAAAATATGTCCTAGCCTATTTAATTCGAAACTAGACTCATCAAGGAGTCTAATCATATAAATTTTATCTTATAAAAATTTTTGAACAATTTATAGTGATTTTCTAAAAACAGAACAGGGGATTTTGGAGTCATTCTGACACTGTCTCACACAACTTTAAAAATCTCTTTATCGGCAATTCCATTGCTTGTAAGGTTTCTTTTATAAGAAACTAGACTCATTAAGCTTTAATTACAAAATTTACAGCCTCTAATTCATCTCCCACAATTTATGGTGATTTTTCCAAAACACGTTACTGCTGCTGTACCAAGCAGATTTATACAATTTCACTCTTTAAAGTTCTTATTCACATTTCATTTCAAGCTACAACATATAATCAAGGTCACATTTGGCCACTAATTAAACATATCAATTTTGTCATATATACCAATTTCCAAGCTCAATTCTACCTTCCCATCCATCAACCGTATGTGATTTGCTCACATTATCCACCTATAGCAACGATCAACTAATTTATAAACACTCATATACATCTTCCTTTACAAGAACGTTAACTAACATGAATTAGCATCCTTTGAGCCATGACCAAATGCATACCTTACCTCAAAACTCAACAATTATACACTTACAATTTAATTCCTCAAATTAACACATACTTCCATCGATTCAAAGCTCAATTAACAAAAATATGTTTGATTACTTCACATGCTATGACCAAAAGCATATGGTCTTAAACTTCACTTATAATATCAAAATCAAACCATCCCTTTCCTTATTATAGGCGCATTCGGCAATTCCATCTAAAATCTCAAAAGATATATTCGATAATTAGCCATTCACCAAAACAAGTTCATTCGTTCATCAAAAACCCAATTTCAACATCAAAGCATAGTTTTTCCTTAGTTGAAAACATAAACAAGTACATAATGCACATTAACACTTCATTTTGACAACTCACCACTCAATTTGCACAATAGATATATCATTAACTAACCCTCTAAACCAAATTCATTTGTTCCAATGGACATAGCCGAATGTCCATTCTAGCTTAATAAATCGCACAATGAATCATAACCAACTCAAATTTCATCCTTATTTTCTCTTGTAGCTATTTCATAGTAATTAAATAAAAACATATCAAATTTCTTAGCCACATTCCCTATTTCAATTTCGGCAATTGAATAAACTCATACTAGCAATTCAATTATAAAATTCCACAATTAAGCACAAGTTTCATACCTCCCTCTAATTGCTGAATTCAACCTACTTATTCCTTACAAAACTTCCAAAACACCAATTCAAATTACTCAAAGAGAGTCTTTGCTGATTACCCCTTCTTCAATAAACCAACCATTAATCCCATTTTTACTCAATTCAACATTCGGTAACCATGTGTACACATACAAATAATTTAACCATCAATTTCTAATGTTAAAAACAATTTCCATATTTCACTATATTAGCCGATTATAAATTAAACACTTAAGCCACACAAAACTTCAATTCTTTCAAATTTGAGCTCACAAATTTCAATTCACCTAAGCTTTAACATCATAGAGTCCATTAAAACTCCATTTATCAATTTCTATTTCAAAGACATAATGCACTAACATGACCGAACACTTCATGCTTCATGCACACAAAAATTTTCACATGGGTCTTGTTATGAGCTTCAAAACCAACCAAAATTCACAAAGAAATCCAAAGAAATGCATGAAACCTTACCTTAATTTGATGCCCTCACTAGCCAAATGCCTTAAGCTTCAAAAGCTTTCTTTCTTTCTCAATTCACGGCAATGAGAGAAACAAAGAAGAAACACTTTGTTTTTTTCACCCAATTTACTAATATTAAATTTTATTTTTTCATTTCATAATATTATTTTAATCTTTTATTTTATGATAACTAAATAAAAATTTCTTTTATTATATTAATATATGACTAAACAACAATTCACAAAGTGCCAAAACCTCATCATTACCATCCACTATCATAAAAGTGGGTAAATTGACATGCAAATCCACTATTTCTCATGCATGCATTAATAAGTCATCACACATTTGTCTAGCATATTTTCAAAGTTCATAATTTAGCCCTTTTAGGTGCAATTCATAATTATAATACTAAATTGAAGCACCTAAGATGTCACACATAAATTGGCACATACAATAGACATCAAAATGAATATTTAATTATTTTTTATGCCTCAGTTTTGTGGCCCCGAAACCACATTCCGACTAGGGTTGTTTTAAGGCTGTCACATGTTTTGTTTAAATTTAACTTGAATTACTAATTTACATAACTAACATTAGTAAATAAACACATAAATCACATAATATAAGGTTATTTATGACTATCTCCACTATCAATGGTTTAATAACATTATAAGGACCTCCTCCTTTCAATTTAATAGCAAATAAGCACTTTAAACTACTAGCACGCTACTTATGCATTTTACGTGATTTAGTCCTTTTTATCAAATTTAGCATTCAATCGGAAAAATTAATTCACGAAAATTTCACACCACATACTAATATGTTGTAAACACCAAAAATAATATTAAAATAATTTTCTAATCTCAAATTTTTTGTTTTAAAACCATTGTTCTAATTTAGCTAAAATCGGGCTGTTACAACTCTCCCCCTTAGGGATTTTCGTCCCTGAAAATCTTACCAATGAATAGGTCCGGGTATTGATTTCTCATAACATCCTCAGGTTCCTACGTAACTTCTTCGACCCCATGTCGATGCTATAATACTTTCACTAATGCAATTTTCTTATTTCTCAGCTCTTTGATCTCACGAGCTAAAATTTGGATCTGTTCTTCAACATATGACATATCAGATTGAATTTCAACCTCAGTCGGGGAAATGACATGTGAAGGATCAGATTGGTATCATCGAAGCATCGATACATGAAACACATTATGTATTTTCTCTAACCCAGACAGTAAAGATAATCAATAAGAAACTAGCCCGATTCACTCGATAATCTCGTACAGTTTGATAAATCTCAGACTCAATTTTCCTTTTCCGCCGAATCTGAGTATCTTCTTCTATGGTGAGACTTTTAGAAACACTTTATCCCTTATTTGAAACTGAATATCTTTCTGTTTCAAATCTGTGTACGATTTCTGATGATCTGACGCTGCTTTCAAACTATCACGAATTATTTTCACTTTTTCTTCTGTCTCTCTGATCAAATCAACCCCGTGAATTTTATCCTTGCTAAACTCAGTCTAGTACAATGGTGTTCGACATTTACGACCGTATAGAGCTTTGTACGGTGCAATATTAATACTCAATTGAAAGCTATTATTATAAGAAAATTCAATCAACGGTAGATACTTTTCCCAAGTACCTTCGAACTTAAGAATACAACAACGTAACATATCTTCAAGTACCTGTATAACTCACTCGAATTGGCCATCCGTCTGTGGGTGAAATGCGGTATTGAAATGAAACTTTGTACCCAGCGCATCTTGCAGTTTCTTCCAAAATCGCGACGTAAACCTCGGATCTCTATCCAAAATAATGGAAATAGGTACCCTGTGTAATCTCACAACCTCAGATATATATAACTCATCTAGTTTATCAAGTGAATAATTCGTATGTACCGGTATAAAATAAGCCAATTTTTTCAATCTGTCAACAATAACCCAGATCACATCTTTCTTTCTCAAAGATAGGGGCAAACCCGATACAAAATCCATAGTTACTCTATCCCATTTCCACTCGGGAATCATTACTGGCTGCAGTAAACCTGACAGTACTTGATGTTCAGCTTTGACTTGCTGACAAACCAAACATGTCGAAATAAACTTGGAGATATCTCTTTTCATGAGGTGCCACCAATAAAGCCATTTCAAATCATTATACATTTTTTTGCTTCCCAGATGTACAGATAAACAACTATTGTGTGCTTCATTTAGAATCATCTGATTAAGCTCAGAGTTTCTCGGTACACATACTCTATCTCTAAATCTCAAACAGTCATCAGAATCAATTTGAAAATTTGAATCAAGGTTCGACTCACACTAAGCTCGTTTTGCCAACATTTCATTATCAACTTTTTGAGCTTCACAAATCTACTGTAAAAATAACGGTCTTGCTTTTAACTCGGCCACAACCAAACCGTCGTCAGATAGAGTCAACTGAGTATTCATCGCACATAGAGCAAATAAAGACTTTCAGCTCAAAGCATCAACAACCACATTTGCTTTCCCCAGATGAAAGACAATCACTAACCCGTAGTCTTTTAGCAATTCAAACCATTTCTACTAACGCAAGTTCTAATGTAATGCCCCTAACCTGTATCTGTCATCGGAATAGAGTACAAGGCATTACTAGACTTATACGCACAATCAAACGGTCTCTGAGTTACGACTGCCACCATAAAAATTTAAAACTTTTCATTTAAACTCATTTTGTCCTAATTACAAGCCAACGAAGCCCAAAACATACTTTAAGAACGATTCGGGACCAATTTGAAGTTGGAACATTTACAAATATTTTCAACAAAATAGTGTCACACACCCGTGTGACTTGGTACACACCCATGTGGGCAGGCCGTGTGGTCACACACACCCGTGTTCCAGTCCGTGTTAAAAACATCAAGCATTTTGATTCTCACATCAGCAAACATTTAGGGGCACACGGCCAGGGCATACACCCGTGTGCTAGGCCGTGTCCTCTACACAACTGAGACACATGGTCGTGTCTCTGCCCGTGTGGCAAGTACTTGGGCTATTTTCCAAGCTCTTTTTGTGCTCTTAACTCTTCACACTCATATACATTTCATAGACACATATCATACCTTTAATATAACGTGAACTTTGAGTAATTACATACCAAATGTAGCCAAAGTCAACAATTTAACTCGACATTTGCACACACATACATAGTTCTATGATAAGTCAACTTAAATGGCTAATTACAAGTTATTAAATTAATTCGAGACACTTAACTACTTCTATCCGACTCACTTATGCTTTAGTAATAAGACCCATACACTTCATAACTAACCAGCCTATACACGCCATATTCTAAATTTACAAAACTTCTTCATACCAATGTTTTGACTGGATAGTGTGATGGGATTCCCGATAGCTTCCAACCGAGTTAACCTGAGTACATTATAAACACAGAAAACAAAAAGAGTAAGCTATATAGCTTAGTAAGTAAGTATGTAAATAATAAACAATTGATTTACAAGATTGTAACAATTCATATAAGATGGTCTTGAGATAATAAAATCATATTTGCACATAGTCCCATTAACTACTCATGTTTATCTTAAACTATCTACTCGAGTCACAGTCACAAAATTATTTTTATCTAGGTCTACGGAACTCCAATTTAAGATCTGCCAATTTTCCCTAAAACTAGACTCACACATCTTTTTACCATAAAATTTCCAAAATTTTTGGTTTTGCCAATCAATATAGTTTTTTCATTAAATTCTCCCATGTTTTGCTACCCAACGGTTACAAACCCTTTCACTAAAATTTAATTATCTCATCATACAGACTTTGAAATATGCTCACCATTATTTCTCTTGTAAGTAGACTCATTAAGAATTCAAGAATATAAATCATATATCACAATTATTTTTGTAAAATTTTTAATGATTTTCCAAAGTTGGAACAGGGGATTTTCAAACCCATTCTGACCCTGTCTCACTATAATTTAAATAACTCATAATATATAATTCATTTGTTCACATCGTTTCTTTTATGTGAAAATAGACTCAATGGGCTTTAATTTCATAACTCATTCATATGCAAATTCAACTTTCACCATTTTTGGTGATTTTTCAAAATCACGCAACTATTGTTATTCAAAGATGTTTTATTGTTAATTTTACTCCTTCATGTTCTCTTATATCATTACATTCACATTTCCACATTTTTCAAGCAAACAAATCATAGTGTATAACACAATCATACAAAATTCTTTCACATTTTTCAAGCAAACAAATCATAGTGTATAACACAATCATACAAAATTCTTTCTCATTTCATACACATATTATACTATAAACTCATCAATTCACCGTCATTCGATTTCACGCAGACAGAATATATGCTTGTTCACTTAATTCGATAGTACTTACACTACCATTATGGCTTTGCTCATTAAATAATTTGAAATTATTAATGATACTCAATATCTTTCACATAGTGCCACACATAATTATTATCGAACTATTACTTACCTCTCGTAGCTGAAGCTACCACTCAACACTTGTAGCCGAAGCTACCACTTATCAATTGTAGCTGAAGCGACCACTTATCAATTGTAGCCAAAGCCACCACTTATCAATTGTAGCCGAAGCCACCACTTATCAATTCTAGCCGAAGCTACCACTTAACACTTTTCACTTAAATGCTTGTTTTCAAGCTAATCACCGGTCTGCTGACACAAGCTGATAGGTATCCGTAACATCTACCAGATTACCTAGCCACTGGTAGAACGTACTAGACCAGCACTCGGATCATGAAAGCACTTTTCACACTTAGGCTCGTTCTCGAGCTATTTCACGGGCCTTCCCAAACAACCTGACAGTAAAGTCGAAACTACTCAGTTCTGCTCACACAAGCTTATAGGTATCCGCAACAAATACAGGATTACCTAGCCACTGGTAGTGGAACTAAACCAGCACCCAGAATCACACATTTACAGTTGATCACTTAATGCCATGATCTAACCATGGTCTTTTTCGTCAATTCATCAATTTAGATTGCCATAGCCAAACTATGGGCTTACATCCTTACTATGCCATGGTGAAACCATGGACTTATCCGTCAATTCATATGTCACTATAAAAATGACCGTACTCGATCCTACATTTTTGTTATTTACTTCAAACATTTAACTTTAATTTCACAATTAATAGACATGTCTAATTATAATGCATTATTATTATTGGTTAACATAATTAACATACAAACTTACCTCGAACGCGAAATTGACTTATTTTCCCAACTTGGTCCATAACCTCGTTTCTTCCGTCTAAGCCCGAATCTCATTTTCCATTATCTATAATACCAAAATTAGCTCATTTATTAGTCACATTATTTAATGTGACCCAAAAATCACATTATAGCAAAATTACATTTTTTCCCTTAAAATTTAACATAATTACACTTTTTCCCTTAGGCTCGTAAATTGATTTTTATTCAATTTCCTTGTATTTTGGACTTAGCTGAATCATTTTCATAACTATGGCACACAATTCTCACTAAATCATACACTTATGACCAATTTTACAATTTTTACAAATTAGTCCTTTTTGACGTTTTCGTCGAAAAACACTTTGTAAAAATCGTTTCTCTAACTCTAAACATACATAATCTACCATAACTCATCAAAATGCACAAATTTCTAACATGGGTAAATTTTTGAACTCAAACCCTAGCTCAAAATAAAGGTGGAAATAGCTAAACCGAGTTACCGAGATCTCAAAAATGTAAACAACATAAAAAATAGAGCTTGGGTGCACTTACTATTGAGGTTGGAAAGCTTGAAAACCCTAGCCATGGTATCCATCCTAAGTTTCAGCCACCCATGAAGAAGATGGACGCTTTTTTGGCTTGATTTTAGCTTTTTAATTCTTTTAATTACTAAATGACCAAATTGCCCTTTTGTCCTTTCTTGAGATTTTTTCTACTTATGTCCATTTTTGTCCAAATGAAAATATAATGGTCTAATTACCTTAAGGGACTCCAATTTAAAACGTCATAACAATTTGACACTTCGAATATGTAGAACTCAACTTTTTCATTATTTACAATTTAGTCCTTTTGACTAAATTGAGTATCCAAACATCGAAATTTTCAAACGAAATTTTTGCGAAATCATTCTGTGAAATTGTAGACCATAACAATATAATAAAAATAAATTTTTCCGCGTCGGATTTGTGGTCCCTAAACTACTATTCTGATTAGGCCCTAATTCGAGATGTTACAACTCTCCCCCTTTAGGGATTTTCGTCCTCGAAAATCCTGGCAGAAAGAGAGTTGAAATTCATTTTCTCATAGCCTTATTAATTCTCACAACAATACTTTCACGTACCCAGTTTCTGCAAATCTTTTTCTCGTAGTATTCGATCCAATAACAATAGAGTTCGATAATTGTAACCATACGATATCCCTCATTATTATCTTTATTCTTAAATTCAAGTATCAACATTTATCTCTTTTCAATTTCCCTTAAAGTCTAAAACTAAATGACATAATATACTGTCAAAAATCTGATTCACTTCCTCAAATCAACCATCCATTTAAGGATTGAAGGTAGAATAAAAAAAAAATTTCACACTTAAAACTTGTTGTAGTTTTCTTTAGAATCTCAACATAATTCCGATTTCTAATCTGAAACGTTCAAATCAAAAATCGATTTACACCACAATTTTTCAAACTGCAAATTTATGACTTATTCCTAAGCTTCACAAATTTGCCAGATAAACATTAATTTAACTTTTAACTCAGCTAATATCAAACCAATATTCGATAAAGTTACTTGCATATTCATCGCTCATAAAACAACCAAAGGCTTCTACTCAGAACATTTAGATTATATTTGCTTTCCCCGAATGGTAGGCAACAACTAACTCATAAACTTTTAGCAATTCAAACTATCTTCACTGTCTCAAAGTCATATCTTTTTGTGACATTAATTACTTCACACTCTTATGATCATAAATATGTAGCATTTTTCTACATACAAGTAGTGTTGCAAAAATTCTAAATGCAAAATCAACATTAACCAAATCAAGGTTATTTGTCGTATAACTGTTTCCATGCAGCTATAACTGCTAAAAAGCATAAGCTATCACTATACAATCTTTTACTCAAAACATATTCCAAACTATTCAATGATATATAGCTGAAAATCATACACTCTTTATTTTCAGGTCTGAGAATGGACTCATATACATATCACTCGCTTCACCGCTTAAATAAATAATTCATTCAAATTCAACCGCTAAGTCGATCTTAATTGTTATACGATAGCTTTTTTATAGAAATCCCTTCTTTTGGATACTATTTGTCGAAATTCCTCTGAACACTAATCTAAGGTCTTAAAAAAATTGCATAACTCAAACGAGACATAATATCCCATTTGACTCATTAACATTTATCAAGATTACCTGAGAATTGATAACCAATATACATATTTGAGCTTAATATTCCACATTTACACTTTTGCTGATGTAATCGCTTTTATGAAATTTAGAAAACGATTACGTCTAATAAAGATATTTCAACTATCAATCATCGAAGCTTTGAACTATATTAGACTTCCAAGAATACAACTTATATCAAATGATAAATATCTCAACTATGTCTCAAAGAAAATTCAAAAATAAAACGTCACTCATATGCGCTGAAATAAATTATGATAGAAACAGTATAATCTCTACATTATTTCAATCGCTAATGAAATCAATCTAGAGGAAATTTCAATCAATATATATATATATTAAATATTATATTTGAATATTTATTTTCATCGAAATTAACTTTGTCTTTAATAACGACTTTGCACAATTTATATGGCTTTCAAAATTATTCGATATTTCTTTTAGTACTGTCTTTACTACTATCTCATTCTCTTATTTGACCACAATCTTAATCTCTAAATTGCGGTATTTTGTAATTTCACACTTGTAAGTTTATTTATTCTAAATTTTTATATGAATTTCATTATAGCACTTTACTGATAAGGGAGGAGGGTGTCGCAAAGTCTCAAATTTTTAACTCTCACATAAACACATATGTAACTTAACACCTATCATTATCATAAAATCATCACAATTATACAATTCACTTCAGGCAACTTACACACGTATTCATTTTTTTCTCGTACTTTCCTATTATCTTGGTTAATTAAGTGCACTCATACATACATTCCATAAATTTTGAGTAGGTTTACTCATCACATTCACCTTAACCAAACAAATGCATATAAACACATATTCCATCGATTTGAGTAAGATTACTTATCACATTCACTTAATCAAATAAGTTAGGCACTTACATCATATGAATGCCAAATAACTTAGATTCTTATCAAAATATAAAGTCTCATTTCGTTTCACTTTTCCATATCTCAAGTATGATTCTCATTCCACTATTGAAATTTTAACAAATATTCGGGTATTATGCTAAAAGGATGCATATCAGAATCTGTAACAGCCCGAATTAGGGGCTAAACGGAAAAGTGGTTTTGAAACAATGAATCCGGGTTTAAAATATTATTTTGATTTAGTTTTTATATTTATTGGGTGTTTGGATAAATAGGTGGAATTTTGGTAAGTAAATTTTATTGGTTACACGTCCAATTTGGTAAGTTGGACTAAATTGCAATAGTTGAAAAATATAGGTTTTATTTCATAAAGGTACTTAATTGAATTAGGTTTTTAAATTAGAGGTCCTTATGTGGTAATTAAACCATTTTAACCTTGTTTGGACAAAAATGCCCATGGAAGGGAAAATTTTTAAAGAAGGCCATGAGGGGCATTTTGGTCATTTGGATAATTAAAGAAATAAAAAGGGAAAAGGAAGTCAAAATAGGTGTCCATCTTCCTCCTTGGTGTCGAAATTTAGAAGCCAACCATAGCTAGGGTTTTGGTCACTTTCAAGCTTGGTTTAAGGTACATTCAAGCCCCGTTTTTAATGTTCTTCGTGTTTTTGGAATCCTCGTAGCTTGCTATAACTATTTCTACCCTTATTTTGAGTTAGGGTTGATGCTTAAAAATTTACCCATTTATGACATGCAAGTATTTTGATGTCTAATAGTGGAATATGAGGGTTTAAGGTATAGTGAACTATGATTTCTAGGTGATTTTTCATAGAAGTCCCTAAAAAGGACCAAATTGCAGAGTTGGGAAATTGAAGGGTAAAAGTATAAATTGATGAGAAATGTGGGCTATTTTGGGTGCTATTGTAACACCCTGATTTTCAGGATTTTTCGGGATTTTTGTAATTTTGGTGAAATCTTGAAATTTTGGTGATTTGGTTATTAAATTTGTGTTTAAGTGTGTTAGTGGGCCTTTATAAGGCCCAAGCCTAAGATAAAACCCGGAAAAAATATCAATTTTGGATTTTAAGTAAAGGGGATTTGGTTAAGTGGGCTTTTAAGAAAAGGTGGGGAAAATAAGACTCAAGTAAGACCTTGGTAAAGTGGCAATGAGGCGCTACTTAAGTGCCTAAAAAAGTGGCGTGCGGACAGGTGTGCAAGGGCCAGTGTTCGAGTCGTAAGGTAAGCATTGTGTTTTAATTATTTTTGTGTATGTGCTGAACATGTGATGGAACTCAAGTAGAACTCTGCTGAAGGGAGTTTAAGTTGCTCATGGAATTGGATGAGGAGTGATCAGGAGAGATTATCTAGGAATTTTGAATAGGAAGCTAGTAGTGGCTGAACAAGGGACTCATGAGAGAGCATAGCTGATTTGGTCAAGTGGTTTTGGTGTAATTGGCTAAGGGTTGTTTATGGTGCTAGCCGAATGCTTTTGGGACCTTTTAGGTTTTGTTTCGGCACTTCTATCCTTGGTTGCCGATTAGGTATTGTGATAGGTTCCTTTCCTTCTTCCACCTTCATTCCAAAGAGCCAAAAATGCAAGCATAGTTCTTCTCTTGTGCCGATTTGTCATAACCATCTGTTCTCCTCTCTTTTTTCATCTCTTCTCCTCACTTTTCCTTCCTCTTGATCGAATCTACTTCACCACTCTTCTTCTAGACTGAATCTGTTCTGTACTTCTCTTCTTCTCCCTTCTCAAGTTTTTAGTAGACTTCCACAAAAGCTGAGACCACATCCACCATTACCGATTACCTTATTGGTCAAGATCACTTCTTCTTTCTGTTCAAGCCTTTCAAAGACCGAATCTCAACCCTGTCCCAAGTAATCCTTTCTCAAACCCGAAACACATAACTTTGTAGCCGATTTCTTCTTGGCCGACTACTCCAAAAGCCGAAATCATGAAGGCCATATCATCCCCTAGTGTTGTTTCGTGTAAGGAGTCAAAACCTTTGTATTCGTAATAGATCGAGGGTTGAATCTTTAGATCTAATGGATCCATTATTGTGGTAAGTATTCGAAACTACTTCTCATGTGTTATCTTTGGATTTAAGAAAAGCTGAAAGTCCCTAAAAAAACTTTAGGGAAGCTATCGACTATGGTGATAGGTAATACTAGTTCTTTTAATCGGTTCTATGTGTACTTGTTGTGAAAGGGGCGATCTAGCAATGAGCGTAGGAGGCTGGATCTTTGGAACGACTAGATCTAGATCTAGTCACTAGTTTCGGCAAGGTAAGAACTCAAGGGCCTTAGGTGATGTTGGTCGAATATGGTAAGCTAGATTACATTCGTTATCGTTATTTCGTAAATCTAATTTGTTAAGTGATCGATTGTAGGAGAAATCGCATAGGAGATCTCATCGGTAAAATCGCAAATCAGGTGTGTAACAAACACCCTTCTGTAGTCTAAATCGGCAAAAGTCGAAAAGTTGAAATGCTGAAATTCTGGCATTTCATGGGCTTGTGAGCAATTGAGTGCTCATGGGTTGGTTGGAAGCGATAGATCTGTAACCGAAATCGGTAAAGTTGGTCAGTGCGCGATTTCGTGCTCTTCGATAAGTTTGGGCCTCGATGGGCTAAATTCGGGCCTAATGGGCTTACGGGCCCAAACGGGTAAAAGTAAGTGGTAAATGTGTTTTGGTATACTGTAGGTTAATTATGTTAAACTAAACTTAGAATTTGGGCTAAACGGGCCAAAGTAGCTAAAAGACATTGTAGAGCCCATTAAGGGTTTTAGGGCCCAATAACTAGAAACTGCTAAAATGGGTTAAATTAACTACTGAGATGTAAGTTGGACTATTAGGGACTAAAATATGCATAAAACCCAAAAACATTGGAATATTTACTGAAATACCCCTTAAGGGTGAAAAATTACTATTTTACCCCTAGGTGCAAAATGACCGTTATACCCCTAGGGCTAAATTGGATTGAGATGCATGTTCTACTGTTTCTGTTCACTGTATGCCATGACATGATTATCTGTTGCATGGGACTAGGTTTATTGATGGAGGAAGTGCAAGTGGCATTGCCACGATTACTGAAAGAGGCTTTGCCTCGTACTATTTACTGAAAGGGGCTTTGCCTCGTTATACTGTTAGTGGCTTGGCCACAAAATTTGAGCAGCTATGCTGCGACTGTGAAGTGTAGCAACTGGGTGGGTTGAGTTGTTTCCCCACATGGAGTGTTTATGGTTGGTACGGGTGGAGTGTAGCGGTTGGACATAGGATGGGCTTTGGGCTTTGCATACATGCATTATTACTGATCTATTACTGTAATGTGCCTACGGGCCATACTGTTGACTAAAAAGGGCTAAGGCCCAATTTACTATATCTGGATAGAGCTTTGGCCCAGTTATTACTGAGACTGGATAGGGCTTAGGCCCAGTGGGCTTGAGCAGATTTGGGCTCTAGATGGGCTTCTTTGCATACTGAGTTTCCAAACTCACCCATTTTCTTCCATCCATACAGGTGAGCCCTAGATTGGTGGACTTAGAGCTGGAGGGATTCGGAGTGGCCACGTAGACTGCATTTCTGGATTAATTGAGTTATTTATTTTATTTTATTACTTACTTTAATTATTTTTATTCTGGTTATGGGTTTGTAATAACGCCACTCTAATTATTTTAATTTTTGTTTTAAATTATTTATTTTTACTACACAATAATTGATTTGAATAAGGCTGCGCGAGTTTTCTTAAAAGTTAATCAAACGATTTTCAAAAATTCAATCACACGTTTCAAACGAGTAACAAAGTTAAATCTTATAATAAGCAATACCCCTAAAAATTGGTAGTGGATAGGATGTTTACAATTTAACCGGGATTTTCTCTTTAAACTTAATAAAGGTTTTGCAAAACTCACCCTAATCGTAGTAACTAAGAATCATGGTTAGTCCGCTGTTGATGTGACACACCAAACTTGGCCGTAACGTCTAGGCTGGGTTTGGGGTGTTACAACTATAGACATTCGGCTAGGCTTGGGTAATCAAAGAAATCGATACATTTCAATTTATAAGCCTAGGGACTTAGTTGTAAAAATTGACAAAGTTAAGGGTAAAATGGTAAAAATTATTGTACGATGATTTTGGACTAAATTGGACAATACGTGTATTAAATGAGTTAAATGTGTCATTATAGATCGAGAAGATCAAGGAATTGACCTTGACTGAGGCAAGGGCAAGGTTTCGGACTAAATTGCAAATTATCACATTCTGTTATCGAGGTAAGTTTATATGTAAGTAATTTAATTGTTTTAATTATGCATTAATGATATGATGAATTGTTGATGATGATAATTTTCTATGATGTTTGGTTGAGTTGGGATTAAGAGTTCCCGGTTGAACTTCGAGATAACGAGCGATATGAGTAAAATGCGGTTTGGTCATACATGTGATAAAGTGACCTTCACCATGTAGACCCGGGAGCTAAAGAGCTCAATGGCTAAGCCACATGTGTGATAAAGTGACCTTCACCATGTGCAAATGAGGATTTTGGGACTTAATGATTATGTCACATGGATGATAAAGTGACCTTCATCATGTGTACATGAGGGCAATGCCCTATGTAGCTAAGACACATGAGCGATAAAGTGACCTTCGCCATGTGCACACGGGGACTACGAAACTAAATGGGTGATAAAGTGATCTTCACCATGTGTACCCGAGAGCTGGGCTTATGTGTTGGTGGAATCATAAATGGAAAATCCACCGAGTATCAAATGTTAATCCGAAAAGTTCAACAGGAATACATACTAAAAAGATTTGGTGTGGTAGTTCAATATGTGTGTGCAGGTGTATTCTTTGGGCAAGTGAAATTATGGAAAAATGCATGTGGTTGTGATGGTGCATGTGGACTTAAATAGTTGAAAATAATGAGTATGAATTGTACAAGGAAGTTGGTAAGTTTTGGGTGGTAAGTTGGTATATGAGAAATATCCTTGTTGTGGTTGAATGTTGTCTCAATGTGGACTATTTACATATAGACTTACTAAGCTTTTGAAGCCTACTCTTTCTCTTTTCCTTTATTTTCTAGATTCAGTCGAACCAGCTCGGGATCGAATCGAGTTAGAGGATCACCCACACTATCGACAAAATCTTTTGGTATTGTGACACAAACTCTTGGACTATGACATGTATAGGGACTTAGTGGAATTGTAGGTGTCATGCTGGTTTAGCCATAATGTGGATGTGACATGGGCCAATGATGATAATGGTTTATATATGTCTTTTGTGGTAATTCATGGTATGCAAGGTGATATTTTGATCTTTAAAGATGTGTTGATGTGCGGTGTCAAATATGGTAGTGTTTATATGTGTTTTGGGGCAATGAATGGCTTGGAATATAGCCTAACTTAAGGCCACACGGCCAAACCGCACAGCCATGTGTGTTGGGCGTGTGAACCTTGTAATTTTCGAAGCTTAAGGACATCACACGGCCTGGTCACATGGGCGTGTCCCATGGTCGTGTGACCAAAATGGCAACTGACACCATAAACAGAATGTCCCAAGTTTTTCACACAGGGAGCCACACGAGCGTGTCGAGGACGTGTGGTAGGACACGGGCTAGGGACACGGGCATGTGCTTGGCCATGTGAAAACCCCTGTAGGTTTGAAATGAAAATAATTTTCCAAAAATTCAACATGGGTAAGGGACACAGGCGTGCCCCTGTCTTACACGGACGTGTGCCCTGTAATTAGGCAAATTTTCCAAAATTTTCTAAGTTTTCGGTTTGGTCTCAACCACTTCCAAAGTATGTTTTGGGCCCCGTAGGCCCATTTAAGGATTGTATGATATAGTATGTAAAAATTTTAAATTGGAACAAAATTTTATGGCTTGAGTTTGTATGATTAGACGTGATATTGTTAGATAATGCCCCATGCTCGGGTAAAGCGATAAACCTGGGTAAGGGGTGTTACACAACCTGTTAAATCATATTCAAAAAGATCTCTCTTGCACATATCCAAGGAGCACACTTCCTAATCACATGCGACATAATAGGATTACCAATTCAAGTTAAATCCTTTCATAACATTTATAACACTTTACCCGTTTTATGGAATCACAATTTGTCGAAATATAACATTTAACTAGAACTATGACATTTTGCTCATTTTTCTTAACTTAAGATCATTTTGTTTTGCACATCATCACATGCATATTATAAATATTAATTCATACTTTTCCAAGTCTTGACTCATCACAACACATTTTCTACCATCTTAACACCACTTTCAACAATTTCAAAAATAGCTCGGTTGGAAAGCATCTCTGTCTTATCAAAACAATTTTGTTAGCATCAGGAGACATCACACTATCACAGGTAGTAATATGGCATGTATGGCTAGACTCTTACACGTTCTAGGTTAGTCCGAGAATCGACTAAACTTTAGCTTTGATACCACTAAATGTAACGCCCCTAACCCGTATCCATCATCAGAATAGAGTATGAGGCATTACTAGACTTATACGCACAATCAAACAATCTCCAAGTTACAAATTCCACCATAAAAATTTAAAAATTTTCATTTAAACTCATTTTGTCCTAATTACGATCCTACGAAGCCCAAAACATACTTTAAGAATGATTTGGGACCAATTTGCAGTCTCTAGAACACTTAGAAAAATGTTCAACAAAACAGTGTCATACACCCATGTGACTTGGGACACGCCCGTTTGGGCAGGCCGTTTGGTCACACACACCCATGTCCCAGCCCGTGTTAAAAACATCGAGCATTCTCTTTCTGACGTCAGCAAACATTTAGGGGCACACGGCTAGGGCACACGCCCGTGTCCTAGGCCCTGTCCTCCACACGGCTGAGACACACAGTTGTGTCTCTGACCTTGTGGCAAGCACTTGGGCTATTTTCCAAGCCCTTTTTGTGCTCTTAACTATTCACACTCATATACATTTCATAGACACATATCATACCTTTAATATAACAATAACTTTGAGTAATTACATACCAAATTTAGCCAAAGTCATCAATGTAACTCAACACTTGCACACACATACATAGTATTATGATAAGTCAACTTAAATGGCTAATTACAAGCTATTAAATTAATTTAAGACACTTAACTACTTCTATCTGACTCACTTATGCTTTAGTAATAAGACCAATAAACTTCATAACTAACCAGCCTATACATGCCATATTCTAAATTTACAAAACTTCTTCATACCAATGTTTTGACTAGATAGTGTGATGGGATTCCCGACAACTTCCAACCGAGTTAACCTAAGTACATTATAAACACAGAAAACAAATAGAGTAAGCTATATTGCTTAGTAAGTAAATATATAATAAACAATTGATTTACAAGCTTGTAACAATTCATATAAGATGGTCTTGAGATAATAAAATCATATTTGCACATAGTCCCATTAACTACTCATGTTTATCTTAAACTGTCTACTCGAGTCATAGTAACAAAATTATTCTTATTCGGGGCTACGGAACTCCAATTTAAGATCCGCCTATTTTTCCTAAAACTAGACTCACATATATTTTTACCATAAAATTTTTAGAATTTTTGGTTCAGGCAATCAATACAGTTTATTCATTAAAGTCTCCCTCATTTTGCTACCCGATGGTTACGAACTGTAACGCACCAATTTTTAGGGTTTCTGAATTTCTACTTGGATTTATTTTTGCATGTCTTGATATGCTGAAGTAGTGAATTGAGTGTGTTTAGTGGACCTTTAGGAGGCTTAGGTTTAAGTTTGAAGCCTGGCAGAATTTTAAATCTTAGCTTCATGTGATAATGGACTTGGGCAAAGTGGGCTTTTAAATTATTGTTTGGGTTTTATAGCACAAGTGAGCCTATGGTAAAGTGGCAAGGTAGCGCCACTTAAAACACAGGGAGGTGGCGTGTGGCTATATATGAGGATGCTAAGGTTCGAATCCCTTTGTAAGCAAGCGATATTCATTTTATTTTGCTACATGTGCATAGTAAGAGGTGGAATCCAAGTTGAACTCTGAAGGAAGGTGTTTGAGTTGCTCATGGGATTGGATTAAAGAGTGATGAGGGGGAGATTATCAAGGAGAAAATTGAGGAGTTGAGTGAGGAGCAAGAGTTGGCCGAATAGGGGACTTTGTAGTTGCAATTTCGGCTAGGGACCTTAGGTGATAGCATTTTTGGCATTGTAGGAAAGGAGTGTGCCAATTTCTTTTGGGCATTCTTTCGGGATTTTGGGTCTTTTCAGTTCAGCATTTTGTTAGGTAGGAGCCGACTTCTACCTTGAGTTTTAGGTTTTGCATTTATGTTTGAATGCCGAATAATTAATGCATTCCTTGTTCTTTCTTTTCTCTCCTCTATTCTTTCTTCAAAAGTCGAAAGTCCCTAAACCCCAAATCTTCTCTTGGGCGACTACACAAGGGCCGAACCTATCTTCTTCTTCTTCTCTTCTTATTTTCTCCATTGCTTGAATTGACTCACTTAGAACCCTTCTTGGTCGATTGCTTGAAAAGTCGAAAACCCGAAACCTTAAATCTTTTCTTTTCAATTTCTTCTTTGGCCGAACCCTCCTCATCAATCTTCTAAAAAGCTTAAACCTTCAAAGTCTTCCATCTCTCTGGCGCCATCTCCTTCCTTCCATAACTTCTTATTCTTCTTTTGTTTCTCTAAAGATCACCCTAGTCTAGTAAACACCTTTAAACCGATTATCCCTTCTTCAGTCGGCTACTCTTTTTGTGTGGCCTTCATAGTCGAATCTTAGATCTCTCATTCTCTTGTGTTTTGATTAGATCTACAATAGATCTGGGGTTAGGCTAGTGATCGGTGGTTCTCTCTTCTGTCAAGGCAAACAAGCGAACTTTTGGGTAAGTGATCTCTTTCCTTGTTTTTTTCTTTCAAGTGGGTGTTAAAAGTCGAAACCCACCAACCTTCTTGGACAATCGGATTTGATCCTGTCACTAGAGACCAACTAACGTTTGTTATGTGTTTTGGCCGTGGTAGAGGACGATCTTACGGGAAGTGGTTGGTTGTCATAGCAATCTAGATCTATTTGTTAGATCTCAGCTAAGGTAAGTGGTTAGTAGATTATTTGATTATGGCCAAATACTTCAGGGGTAAGGTGATGGTGGTTTCTAGTGAATTATGGATTAACGTAGTGATTAAAACTATTGTAGGTTGATCATTCAAGGGATCTCGATGTAGTTCGCAAACAGGTGTGTAACGACACCCTCTAGTAGCTTAGATCGGCAAAAGCGGAAATGCCGAAATGCCAAAATATCGGCATTTCGAGGACTTGCGAGCGTGCGAACGCTCGTGGGTTAATCTGAAATTCTGAATATGGAATATTGGACGGTAAGGGCTGTTGTGCGCGTTTTTGTGCACTTAGGCTGTTTGGGCCTCAATGGGTCGAAATTAGGCCCAATGAGCTTACGGGCCCATATGGGTAAATGTATGAGGTAAGTGATTTCTGGTAAACTAAATATTAAATTTGCGATAATATGCGTAAAATTAGACTGAGTGGGCCACAGTAGCATGTGGGCTCCCTCGGGCCCGTTAGGGGTTTTTGGGCCGATGGCACTAGATGAATGTATGGACTATCTGAGTCGTTCGGAGCGACATTAGACCTGCTAGAAGGTCGTATTTAGCATGAAACTTAGAGACGTAGCTAAATGACCAAAATACCCCTGAAAGGTGAAAATTACCATTTTACCCCTAAATGTTAAATTACCATTTTACCCCTAGATGCTAAATGACTGTTTTACCCCTAGAAACAGTTGACTGATTTGCATATTATCGTATCTGATATTCTGTATGCCATGTCATGTAGTACTCTAGTTTTCATGGGGTTGGGTTATAGATATGGAGGAAGTGCTATAAAGTGGCATTGCCACGTAATCTGTTTGGAGGCTCCGCCTCGTATTTCTGTTCTAGTGGCTCTGATGCGTCTGTGGTGTGTAGGGCTGGGTGGGTTGAGTTATTGCCCACATGGTGTCTAGGGCTGGTACGGGTGGTGTGTTGGGCTGGACTAGGCTTGGGCTTTGCATACAAACATTTTTATATATTTTTTTTGTTCTGTATCTGGGCCTAAGGCCCACTCTGTTTCTGAAAAGGGCCAAGGCCCAGTTTGATCTATATCTTAATAGGGCTTCGACCCAGACTGAGCTTTGTTTGATCTTTGACACTAGTTGGGTTACATTACACACTGATTTTCACAAACTCACCCTATTATTTCCATCCTTGTAGGTAACCCTCAACCATAGAGGACTTGGAGCTGCGAGGGATTCGAGGTGGCCACGTGATTCATGCTTCCGATTTTTAATGGTTTCTTAAATTTTGTTTATTTATAGTTTATTTTCAAATTTTGGATTTAAGTTGTAATAAGGCCGCTCGGGTATTTTGTTTTGGGTTTTCTTTATTACTTGTTTCTATAACAGTAGACTAGTCTATGCGGGTTTTCCAAACTTAATCAAACGTTTTCAAAACATGCATTACGTAACGATTAGATAACTCATCAACGATAACACATCAATGAGATCTTCTAAAAAGTGAATTTTACTTGGTAATAGATATGGTTTTTAAAACTGAAAATGTTTCTTAATTACAAGCTATTAACCATGGTTTTACTACGAACAACATACCGTTTTATTAAAAAAAGATCATAGATAAATCAATCGTTCATGTGACACATCAGATTTGGCCATAACTCTGGGCCGGGTTTGGGGTGTTACACGAACCCTCTTCACTAAAATTTACTTATCTCATCATACACAATTCGAAATACACTCTCGTTTATTTCTTTTGTAAGTAGACTCAGTAAGTAATTCAATCATATCTCATAATTATTTTTGTACAATTTTTAATGATTTTCCAAAGTTGGAATAGGGGATTTTCGAACCCATTCTGACCATGTCTCACTATAATTTAAATAACTCATAATATATAATTCATTTGCTCACATCGTTTCTTTTATGTAAAAATAAACTTAGTGGGCTTTAATTTCATCACTCATTCAGATGCTAATTCAATTTCCACAATTTTTGGTGATTTTTCAAAGTCACATAACTACTGTTATTCAAAGCTATTAATCATTACATTCACATTTCCACATTTTTCAAGTAAACACATCATAGTGTATAACACAATCACACACAAATCTTTCTCATATTACACTATAAACTCATCAATTCACCTTCATTGGATTTCACACAAACAGAATCTATGATTGTTCACTTAATTCGATAATACTTACACTACCATTATGGCTTTGCTCATTGAATCATTTGAAATTATTAACAATACACAATATCTTGCACATAATTGCCACACATAATTATTATCGAACTATTACTTACCTCTCGTTGCCGAAGCTACCACTCAACACTTGTAGCCGAAGCTACCACTTATCAATTATTGCCGAAGCTACCACTTATCAATTGTAGCCGAAGCCACCACTTATCAATTGTAGCCGAAGCTACCACTCATCAATTGTAGTTGAAGCTACCACTTAACACTTTTCACTTAAATGCTCATATTCAAGCTAATCACGAGTCTGGTCACACAAGCTGACGGTCAGACGTAGCTACACAGTGCTGCTTACACAAGCTAATAGGTATCTGTAACATATACCAGATTACCTAGCCACTACTAGAACGTAGTAGACCAGCACCCGGATCATGAAAGCACTTTTCACACTTAGGCTAGCTCTCGATCTATTTCGCGGGCCTACTCACACAAGATGAAGTTAGAGTCAAAGCTACTCAGTGCTGCTCACACAAGCTGACAGGTATCCACAATAAATACAGAATTACCTAGCCACTGGTAGTCGAACTAAACCAGCACCCGGAATCACACATTTACAATCGATCACTTAATGTCATGGTCTAACCATAGTCTGTTCCGTCAATTCATCAATTTAGATTGCCATAGCCAAACTATGGGCTTACATCCTTACTATGCCTATGGTGAAACCATGGACTTATCCGTCAATTCATATGTCACTATAAAAAGGACCGTACTCGATCCTACATTTTTGTTATTTACTTCAAACATTTAACTTTAATTTCATAAATAATAGACATATCTAATTATAATGCATTTTTATTATTATTGGTTAACATAATTAACATACAAACTTACCTCGAACGCGAAATTGACTTGTTTTCCCAACTTGGTCCATAACCTCGTTTCTTCCTGTCTAAGCCCGAATCTCATTTTCCATGATCTATAATACCAAAATTAGCTCATTTATTAGTCACATTATTTAATGTGACCTAAAAATCACATTATGGTAAATTTACGTTTTTACCCCTGAACTTTTAGATAATTATACTTTTGCCCCTAGGCTCGTAAATTGATTTTTATTCAATTTCCTTGTATTTTGGACTTAGCCGAATCATTTTCATAACTATGGTAGTCTACAATTCTCACTAAATCATACACTTATGACCAATTTTACAACTTTTACAAATTGATCCTTTTTGACGTTTTCATCGAAAATCACTTAGTAAACATTGTTTCTCTAACTCTAAACATACATAATCTACCATAATTCATCAAAAGGTAGAAATAGCTAAACCGAGTTATCGGGATCTCAAAAATGTAAAAAACGTAAAAAACGGAGCTCGGGTGCACTTACTATTGAGCTTGGAAAGCTTGAAAACCCTTCCTAAGTTTCAGCCACCCATGAAGAAGATGGACACTTTTTTGGCTTGATTTTAGCTTTTTAATTCTTTTAATTACTAAATAACCAAATTACCCTTTTGTCCTTTCTTGAGATTTTTTCTACTTATGTCCATTTTTGTCCAATTGGAAATATACTAGTCTAATTACCATTTAGGGGCCTCCAATTTAAAACGTCATAACAATTTGACACTTCTAATATGTAAAACTCAACTTTTGCATTATTTACAATTTTGTCCTTTTAACTAAATTAAGTGCCCGAAAGTCGAAATTTTCAAACAAAATTTTCGCGAAATCATTCTGTGAAATTGTAGACCATAACAATATAATAAAAATAAATTTTTCCTCGTTGGATTTGTGGTCCCTAAACCACTATTCCGACTAGGCCCTAATTTAGGATGTTACATCAAATTTTTCTAAGCCATTAGGTATTTCATACTTTTTTGATCAGTATAGATGTCCCATTTCTCAAAGAACAAATAATGATGCCAGATTTTCAATGCGAACACGATTGCTGCTAACTTTAAATCACGCGTCAGGTAATTCTTTTCATGTAGCTTTAACTGTCTCGAGGCATAAGCTATAACCTTGCATCCTTACATCAAAACACAATCCAAACCTATAACACCCCTAACCCGTATCCGTCGCCGGACTGGGGTTAAAAGGCGTTACCGGACTTATCGGAACATTTCACAAACATATTACACATCATCATCATATCATACTCAAACATCATCAATAAGTCCCTTTAGAAGGTCTATGAGACCTTAAACATGCATTAAAAGAAAGTCGGGACTAAACCAAACTCATACAAAATTTTTCAAACCTTGGACATTTTTCAAAGCTAGAGAGGTCACACGCCTGTGTGGTCAGGCCATGTGCCTCACACGGCCTTAGATACGTCGTGTGTCTAAGGAGTGGAAAAATAGAGCATACATTCTGACTTGGATCACACGGCTGACCACACGCCCACGTGCCAGTTCGTGTGCCACCCACAGCCACTAGACACGCTTGTGTGCCTAGGCCGTGCCAAACCTGTAGGGTATACTAACTTAATTCTAAAGGGTATCCCAGGGACACACGACCGTGCACTATGATCGTGTGTCACACACGGCTGAGACACACGCCCGTGTCTCTGCCCGTGTGAACAAAAATAGGCCATTCGAAATGCCAACTTTGCCACCCTTTTTGGGTAATTCCTACAAGCCAAATTTAACACATTTTATATCATCATTTCTCAACCAATTCACAACCAAAATACACACAAATCATGCCATATAATCCTCATCCAAAATCATACTAAATTTCCATACTAATTAATGCCAAAACATAAGCAAAATTTATATCAAAACTTATGAAACATAACTCATTTTATACCATATTCCATCCCATATCAAAACTTACCAAATTCTCAACATTTTCATACCAAAATGACCATCATTAGGCCATATAAGCAAAAAACATATTAACATTTGTCTTGCTAAACACATACCAAAACAAACCTCAAATTCAACCAAAAGCTAGTCGTATCACATGGCATAACATATATACAACTGAAAACATATCTCAAAGACTTCTAGCCTCACTACAAGAAAACAGACTTTTAGCGGCATCTTTTTTGGCCTATAGAGGCGCTTTTAAGCGTTGCTAAAACTATTTGCAACGTTTTAAAAAACGCCGCAAAAAACCCCGCTACAAACAACGCCTCTAAGGTTTGCAACGCTTTTTTACAAGCGCCGCTAAAAGTCATGATCTTTAGCGACGCTTTTTCCGAATACGCTGCTAAAAGTCACAAAAAATTAAAAAAATTTAAAAATTTATAAAAATTGCATTGTATACACAAAATAGCAAGCGTCATGAAATCCAAATGCCAAGCGCATTTATTACAAAGATCAAAACCTGATATATGATTTACAAATGCATAAATAATAACTGATGATATAAATATACACATTTACAGCAACTAACAAATCTTTGCGGGCTTTCGCAAATTGCTTTAATTGGCCCCCAGTCATGTGGAATAACAATGCGTCAAGTGTCAACCAGAATGAAATACCAGGCCTCTGTACTTTAACAGCTACAAGTTCTCCAGAATGAAGGTGAGCTGCAAGACTTAAAGCGATGGAGCAAGTATTCAGTTTTACAATTCTAAAAAAAGTAGTCAAAAGGGTGCTATTAGAAAGATGGAATGTTTTCAACATAAGAAAATGATAGATAGAATGGGAAACAAAGAACAGATATATTGTTTTCTGTTTCACAGAAATGGTTGTCTGAACTTTATACACTTGTCCTATAGATGCAGCAGCAATAGGTTACGGGCTTATATCAGCAAATATTTCTGAAGCTGGAATACCGAGTTCATTTTGAATAGATTTTATTGCGACATGGGTTGGAAAATGAGGAATTTGGTCCTGGCATTAACATAAGAGCTTCAAATCAGAAAAAAAATTACCAAGGAACAAAGATCACTGCTAAAGTCAATCACTAACAAATCTTGATATGAGCCATAATTATAGGTGCAACCATGCAGAAGCAGTTTTGTACCTGTAGCTTAGCAAGTTCTTGTCAATAAACAGGTGGCAATATATCTGGTCTTGTGCTCAGAGCCTGCCCAAGCTATATACCCAAATAAAATTAGGCCAAAAATGTAAGTTCAACCCAGGAGGATTAAGATAAATAAAATAGGTAAGATTTTAGCTCCTAGAATTTAAAAAAGAAAAGAAAAGAAAAAGTTTATTTGGATACAAAAGCAAACAATAAAACAAATATGAGCAAAGCATATCGACAGTCTAACCTAACGTCTATAAACAGCCATCGAATCTTCAAACTCCTTACGATAATTGACATCAATATTCAGAGTTCAGATCCATAGTAGAAAGTTTCATGCAATTGGATTCAATGACACAAAAAAAAAAAAGCATGATTGAACGGTTAAGTTTGCTAAATTTTTTAAACTATGGTAAAGAGAAACTAGTATAAACAAAACCCAATAAGCAACTTAATAAAAAAAGTTAGAGAAAATGATAAAGCAAAGATAAAGTAGCTTGCCTTAACGTAGAAAGGACCCAAGCAAATTAGAGTCTCCCGAAACTGAAATAGTGTAAAATTTGCAATAAGTTAGTAGTGACCAAAAAAAGAAGGCCTATTCATAGAAAGATGTGATAGTTTTAACAAATTCTAGGCTTAAATAACACAAAATTGCAACATTTAAAAGATGTAAACTTTTAGTATAAAGTTAGCCAGACTATGCCAAGCATCCAGTATAAAGTTTGCATCCAAGAATATTAGAAACAATTCAAATTGTTCATCAAAACATGGTTAAACTTAAGAATATAATAATTATTATAATACCTTGGAAGCACACTCTTTAATGTCTCGAAAAAAAATCGCCAAATGGTCAGCTTCAATACATGAAATGAAATGATTGCTGCTCTGTACAATACCAAAAATGGACCAAATCGGTAGACAACAGACACACTTTTGGAGCTGTGTGTTCCAACAATATGCCCGAATTCTACTCAAGATTTAGCAAGCAAAATAATTTTCTGCTTCATGTTTTGCATGGCATCTTTAATGTTAAAGTTTATGTACAATGGAAAAAGCACTCTTGGTAATAGCACTAAGCATCCACATAAACCAGAAAAAGAAAAATGAGAATTTGATAAATAAAAACAATAATAGCAGCAATTTATCGTACAATAACCCAGTAGCCAGGGCAACTTACCTAGCGAGATTGATGTTGTTGCACCAATTTTGCCCCTCAACTGACTGTGGGATTCAATAAGGGAAGCCTTTTTGCTGGTTACCTAAAGTAAGAAATCACCTTTTAAAGCACAGTATTGCACAAATCAATTGCAATCATCAATTCAAAAATGCAACTCTTTAAAATCCAGTTCCACGTATAGATACGGTGCTTTTCCTTCATCCTGTGAATGAAATAAAACAAAAGGCACAATTAAACTTGTTAATATTCAGGCTTCCATAAGGTAAATCAAAATTTTCAAGTACACAAAATATGCAGCAAAAATACAAGGGAACATGCATTTTCTCTAGATAATTATTGAAAAATAAACAAAGCAGATAACTAATGCCAGCAAATAGAAACATAAAACTTAAATTACAAGTGTTCAACACAAGTTAAATAGTAAAGGTAGAAATTTCACAAGTCTGTATTATGTTATGAGTTTATCCAACTCACAAGAAAAATCAGGCACCTGCAACTGAAAATAGATGGTGTCAAATCCAGCACCAAGTGATAGTATCTGCCTCTTTGTTTTACCCTTTCACTATTAGATCCCTCACAATAAAGAAACTGATATAGGAGCTTCCTGAAAGCAGCCTAGCGTGCAAAATAACCTAAAATACAGTCAAATAAAATAGAAAGAAAGAATAACAATCCATTAGATTAAATTCATTTAAAAAATAATAATTCGTTAGATTAAATTCATTAAAAAAATTCATTAGATTAAATTCATTAAAAAAATAATAACAATCCATAAAGATTAAATTCATTAAAAAATCGCAAAGAAATTCAAATGAATCAAAACTTACCACGGTTAACCAGCTAATATTGAAAACTTGGATTGAAACATCCAACATGATATCGTTATCAGGTTGAATTCTCATTGAATGTGCAAAATGTGCCAGGATTTTATTCCCAAATGCTAACCGGACTGACCAAATATTATGTACTGAGAATAATTGGCTACAATAGAAATCACTTGGTCGAGAATCAAGATAGCTTACAGAATATGTGAAACGAACAGGCAAGCCACCCATAAAAAGCTCTCCTAAAAAGAGTCTGGTTGAGACATAAGCATTGGCCTCAAGAGTATTTATGTCCAGAAAAGTATTTATGTCACATAAACACACAGAGACACTTCCAGCTGGTATTTTAAGCATTAAATTTCATGGTTAAGTAAAAGAGTATTGAAATCATCCGTGAAATAGGTTTTGAAGTGACAAATATGAGGATTTCAAACTTCAAATATGAAATTGATACAAAATAAATTAAATACTAAAGTAATAATTGAGCCCAACTTTAAACTAAATTAAGCTTAACTAAAAAAAATTACTTAAAAGCTCCTTGTAAATTAAAATCTTCCACTAGCATTATAGTGAATGCAAACATACGTAGTTTTGAAGTTACAACTACTTACTCTCATCTCAATGCTTTTGGTAATTAACTTAAGTCAAATTAATTAAAAATATAATTTTCGACAAAATTTGAATAAATAAAAACAACTTATATGCCAGAGATCATTTGCAATTATATTGAGGTGAATTAATAATTTAAAATTTATATATTCTTATAATTTTTTTTACTTCATTTAATTTTTAATCCATTAATTATAATCTATGCCGATAGGTAAAGTCTTTTGTTTGACACTCTAATCATAAGGGTTCAAACTTCAAACTTTATTTATATAATTTCCTTGTAAGATTAAAAAAAAAAGATGATATCTTATGCAGATGTCAGTGAACCTTTATATATAATTTGTATGGTTAAAATAAAGTTATTTATTTATAAATAAACTCACATAAAAGAATGGATGAAATATTAGTCCCATGAGGGAATTAGAGTTAGTTTCTTAGGTTTGTCATATAGTTTACAAAATTTATAGCTTAAAATTTAAATTAATATATAATTGGCGTTAAAGTAGAACTCACAATTTCCTTAATGAGTTCTTTTATGAATAATACCTAACAAGCTTTTTTCGTCAATAGCTCCACAATCTTTCAAAAATGATTAAAGCAAAACAGGAAGTACTAAAATGAAACTCTGACAAAATGGATGCCATATGGGCAATTGCACAAGTAAAAACACAGCAAAAAGCAGTTTATTTAAAAAAAAGTACTATGTGAAAGAAACCTAGAGTCAAGGCAATTGATAATGCCATACCAAATACATACATCCATTTATCAATTTTTTAGCATCAAGTCAAAACCAAAGTCACAATTTCATTAGTAAATAATCCAAGTAACTTAGCTCACTAAATGATTAGATGGATCGCAGTTGATTGAATCCAAGGTCCAAGTGCTTCAACTTCACACATTTCCGAAGATTATCCATCTTTGCAAACTTGTTTCGACTTAAATCAAGCGTTTGCCACCAATTCGCATGCCTAGGAATCATCATTATTTAAACTCATTAGATATAGAATTCAAACTAAGGGTATTTGACATATTCAATTGGTTAGCAGATAAAAAAACTATAGAAAAAGAAAGTTCATACCATCAAGGCCGTTCTTGAACTTTTTTCCCCCCTGTAATAGCAACATAAAATTTCCAACTTAAAAATGCATGCATTTTGCAAAGACCAGCATTTAAATAAAAAACATCCCCGCCATCTCTATTAACCAGCCTCCCTTGCATGTAGAATGTCAATTGTCCATACAAAACAATGAAATATGATAAGGAATGGAATTAGAAGACTTCTTAGAATCAAACACTGCAAACTGCGTTTGCAAAGCAAGACTGAACAAAAGATGTTACCTAGACGAAACTTTAAGTGTGGTTTGCCAACACTTGAATCAAATACTTGCCCACTCTCTTCCAATTTTCCAGTGTAATGGACACGAACCTGGCACCAAGAAAACTTTGTAAATAATTTCCTTTAGCCTAGCATGGAAGAAGTTACAAGTAAAGCATTAATTACCAGAAATTGAGTACCTATTCATTCAAGGCCAAGAAACCACCACAAAGAAAATTCAGAATATCATTACAATATATGACAGAAGAGAAAATCAAGACCTACTTGATTACAGTATGGCTATTTATAGTCATGTGAGTCAAAGGATAAACACCTACTTGTCATTAACTCCAGTGTCATAAAACAACTCCCACAGCAAAATTTAAAGGTGATAAATAATGCTTTCGAGAAAAGTAATATACTATTCAGTAATGACATTAAAGTTCCAAGTAAAAAGAACCAGTTGATGTATAATTGACCTTCAAGCTGCCCCTGCAAGTAAAAATCAAACAGAATGACTTTTAGGTATATTAGACAGAGGAGAAAAACAAAAATAAAAGGAAAAACAAAAGATATCAAAGATATGCTACAGAAGATGGAAACCATCAAAGCTAAAGCGAAGGAAACGAAGATGGTAAAGCAAAGAATGGGATGAAAATGGAAAATCTAAAGAGTAAACTGGAAAAGAAGAAAAAGCCAAAAACCTAAAGCCAAAGAAAATGACATAGAAAAAGAAAGAGACCCATGTTCCAGAAAAATAGAACAATTGAACAATTAAAAATCGACCTTTTTCTCAACGACAGAGGAGGGAAGAGAAGAATGTCAATTGGCTGCGCTTGAGGCCCTTCACGTCGCTTCTTCTGCAAACTCTCTTCACGGCGATTCTTCCTAATCTCCACCATGTTATCCTCCCTCCTCCGCCTCCCTTCCTCAGCATCCACCGCCACCTTGTACCGATTTTAGGATTTCAGGTGAAATTTTAGGATTTCGGGGGGAGGGAACCGATTTTGGCAAAAAGAAAATAGGGAAGGATTTTTTGGAGTGGGGGGAGGGTACAGGTTTTGGGAAAAAGAAAAGAGGGAAGGATTTTTTGGGGGGGGGGGGGGGGGGGCAACCGATTTTGGGAAAAAGTCTACAGGCGTGTTGGGGGTAACAAACAAAACGGCGCGGTGGTAAGACTTTTTGCGGCATTTTTTTTATAAAAACGCTGCTATTACTTATCTTTTACTGCATTTTTATAAAAAATGCTGCAAAAATTTATTTTCTTTTACACAAAATTGCGCCGTTTTGTTCTACTAAAAATCTATTATTTTGTTTTAATATATATAAATTTTATCATTATCTCTTAAATAATTTAAACTATATTGACAATTTTAATATATTAAAATAAATATTACCTTCTTTATAATTATATAAGAAATTAATTGATATATAAATTAAAAAAATCAGTTATATACCTAAAAAATGTAAAATTATTTTAAATAATAATATTTTAAATTTTTTATTTTTAACATATATTTTGTTATGTTTTTACTTTTAAATTTGTTACTTTTTTTTATCCATATCAATATGTTACTTTTTTTATCAATTTTTTTAAAATCTAATATTTAAATATTTAAATAAAGGGATTTGGGGAAAATGTTAGGGATTTCGGGGAAGGGGATTTCCTGAAAATAAAATGGGGAAAAAAAGAAAGGGATTTCAGGTTTGGGGATTTAGGGGAGGATTTAGGTTTAAGTATTTCCAAAATAGTTATTCTTTGTTTTAAGGATTTAGGGGAAGAAAGAAGCTGATATGAGGGAAATGATCCAAAATTAAGACAAAAGTTATAAAATGAGTGTAGGACCAAATTTAAAATTAAACCCAAATAAAAAAAAAAACACCTATTAAAACCCAACACAAAGCAGACCTAAAGCCCAACAGATTACCCAAAACCTAACCCACGTCTCTCAACCCAATACACAAAACATAAAACCAACCCGAAACCCTAGCAGCAGAAGAAAATCGGCGCCGCAAGCTCCAAGTCCAAGTAACGTACGTCACACGCCAAGCTTCCGAATCGTGCGCTACTCCATGCCACGCCCCCACGCCTCCGAGATATCTGCAAGGGCAAACAACAGTAGAAGATTTTCATTTTATTTCTAGGCTATAAAAAGCCATTGAAAACACTGTAAAAGGGAGGATTTTTTTTTTTGGCGAAATTAAGAGAAATTACAGAGAAATATAGCAGATTTTTGAGTAATATTTTAGTACGACCCAATAGAAGCAAAGGTGATTATGAATTTTTATTCTTTTCCGAGTTTTTTCAACCCCTTGTTATGAATTTGCTTTTTTTTTCTTTTTTTTTTCAATATTAAAACAAAGTTTAAAAAAAAAATAAAAAGGATTGTAAGAGGGCCTTACCTGGCTCGTCGGCCACCATGGTGTGTGTTTGGGGAAGATGGAGCCGCGATGATGGGCGATCTTATGCCCTAGCGAAGGAAAAGGGGAAAACCCCTCTGTTCTTCCCCTGATTTCGGCTCAAATGAGCCACAAACAAAATAATAAGGTTTTGGGGATATTTAATCCCATGGGAACGGCACCGTTTGAGGTGGGTTGACCCATGCCTTCTTTGCCCTCATGGGTAAATTGCGCGTCTGGTCCCCGATTTGTGTGTAACCATTTACTTGAGTCCTTTTATATTTTTTTCTGTTTTTAAAATTTACCCCAGACATTTACGCGCCCTTTCATTTTAATCCCATATTAAATGCATTATACTGGGCAAGGGGAATTTTGCTATTTTGATCCCCCTAGTTCGCATGCGGGTCCTATTTGATTCCCCACTTCTCTTTCATTGCGGTTTTGGCCCCAAAAATCCCGTTTTATTTTCAATTAAGCCCCAGTTTGATTATTTAAACACTTTTAGCATAAAGTTAATTATTTTTTTGTTTGTAATATTTTTTTATTCTATTATATCCTACTGTTATTTTATTTTTTTAGGTTTTTTCCTACTATTTATTATATTGTTTTTATACTATTACCTATTATACTTATTATTTTTTATTATTTTTAAATTTTTTATATTATTCTCATTTAATTTAATCAATTTGAGTTATATTTCACATTATTATTTGTTTATTTATATATTTGTTATATGCTTATTATATATATTTTTTAGCTAATTATTTCATGTATAAATTTTTATTATATTTATTTATTATATTATTTGTATACTATTTTTTTTGTTTTATTCATAATCATTTTTTTACACTACATTTTAAATTATTATATTATTATTAATCTTTTTATATATTTTTTTATTTAAAAATTAATTATTTTAAATATAGTTTCTTATACTTATTACAATTTTATTTTTTTACTATTATCATTTTACTATATATACATATTTACTAAAGTTTTTTTATTTTATTATACTTTTTTTATTATATATATATTTTATTAAAAAATTAATTATTTTTAATATAGTTTTTCATATTTATTATATTTTATTTTATTTTTTCATTTATTACTATTATTTTATTATTCTTATTTATAATTTGTTATATGTATATATTTTTTACTAAAGTTTTTTTATGTAATTATTAATAGACCTACTATATTATTTCATTATTGTTTTTACATCATAGTTTTTTTCGAATATTATTTTCATACTAAATTATTATTATTTATTATTTTTGAACTTGCATTCCTATATTTAACATCATCATTAGCATATTATTTTCATTTCTATTACGTATTTTCATATCGTCAATATCATTATTGCTACGTTTATTATGCTAATATATTTATTACCGCTGCTATTTATTTTCCTTATGTTTACTATATTTTAGGTATTAATATATATTATTAAGTTTGTTATCGTATTGTTATTTTCATGTGGTATCATTATTCTTGTTTTTAAATTTCAACCGCCCCAATTTCATTCATTTAAAGATTTATCCTCAATTGATTTCAAAATGAAGGCAATGTTCGGTATTTAAAGAATTCAAAGGATCGTGCCCTAACGTACTGGGTTTCGCTTTCTTTGTTTATTTTAAATATTTGAATATCCTTTTATCGGTTCGCCCTCAAGATTTTTAAAATAAGGGCAATGTCCGGTATTCATGGAACTCAAAGGATCGTGCCCTAACGTACTGGGTTTCGCTTTCTTTGTTCGTTTGAATATTCGAATATCCTCTTAAAACTAAAGCACACGTTTTAAAAGTCAACAAAAGGAGGGTCGTATTTTGAACTTTGTCCAAATCTTTAATTTTTGACATTTAAGATACCAATTAATCAATTAAGTACCGATTTTGGGCGTGTCGAGGGTGCTAATCATTCCTCGTACGTAACTGACTCCTGAGCCCATTTTCTTAAAATTCGTGGACCAAAATGTTTTATAAGGTGGCCCAATTACACCTCAAAAAAGATTGGTGGCGACTACCAACTTTCGTTTTCAAAAGTCGATTTCCGTTTTCAAATTAAAAATGGTTTCGACAATGAGTAAATATTAATAAAGAGGAGAATAATGCATTTCAACACACTCAAACTCATGTTCTCTTATATTGATAACAATGCTCACACTGATTAATCTAAACCCTAAAGCCCTATATCTTAAACCCTAAACAATAAAGCATAAACCTTAAACACTAAACTCATAACCCTTGACCATTAACCTCAAACCCATAACCACTAACCCCTAAACCCTAAACCCCAACCCTTAAACCATAAACCATAATCCCTAAACCTCAAAATAGTAACTCCTAAATCTTAAACCCTAAACTACATACCCTATAATGATAATTATTTAATATTTTAACCTATATTGATAATTAATTCAATATTTTAAAATTCATACTATCTCTCTTATGATTATATAAGAAATTATTTAATATATAAATTAAAAAACAATCAGTCATATACCCAAACGACTTTAAAATTAGTTTAAATAATATTATTTTAATTTTTTCATTTTTAACATATATTTTTTTATGTTTTTACTTTCAAATTTTTTCTAAGTGCCATTATTTTTTCTAAAGAATTTAAATATTTAATTAAAAATAAATTGTATTTAATTAATATAAATAAACCAGTTAAATAATGATAAATGTTTTTTGCGGCATTTTTGATAAAGCGCCGCTAAAACTTGATCTATAGCGGCGGTTTTTAAAAAGGCGCCGCTAATTCTTGATCTACAGCGGCGTATTTTAAGAAACATCGCTAATACTCAATCTATAGCGACGTTTTTCAAAAAACGCTGCCAGTGCCACTAAGCTCAAAATTTTTGTGGCATTTTTTAAAAGCACTGCTAATGCTCGATCTATAGCGGCATTTTTCAAGAAGCGCGCTAATGATTGATCTTTAGTGGCGTTTTTCAAGAAGCGCCGCTAATGCTCAATCTTTAGCGGCGTTTTTCAAAAAAAGCGCCGCTATTACTTGACCTATAGCGGCCTTTTTTCTTCAGACGCCGCTAAAAACCTGTTTTGATGTAATGCCTATACATGCCATAATTTAATATTTACACTTTCAAAATGTACCAAACAAGGTTTGATAGTGTGTTGATGATCCTTGGCGATCACCGAGTTTTCAGTTGCTTCGATATCTATAAAACAATGCAATCACACACAAAGTAAGCTACAAAGAGCTTAGTAAGCCATATACAGATAAACTTAACTCATGAATCACCTTATAACTCAACTTAATGGCATAAATATCATAACCATTTCACTTAAACATTTCATGAACAATAATATACTCATATGACCACATATATCACATGTTCCCAATTCAATCTCACATATATCATATTTCATTTCCATTTACTCATACATATATCAGATGTAATTGATGGCATATTTGCCTACCTTTCATGATCGAATATCGAACATATCACAACGTACCTGATTCGGATATAATTTAACAGAATTATACATTTATCGGAATTACCCGTTGAACCATTCAGAATCAAATAGGATACTAGGAAATCTCAAAAAGCTCATACAATGCCAACGTCCCAGACGTGGTCTTACATGTAAACAAATATCGATGCCACTATCTCAGACAGGGTTTTACACGAAATCAAATATGATGCCAATATCCCAGACATGGTCTTAAACGTAAATCTCATATCGATGCTAATGTCTCAAACATGGTCTTTCACGAAAACTCATATCAGATCCTATGTCATGACATATGTATCCTAGCTATTCCCAAAGTTCGGACGGGGCTTTCCGGACGTCGTCACATACTTGGAAATTTATCGAGAGTCATATATTTAGCTCTCATAGCAATTCAACACAATTCAATAATCACATAAGCTCAATTTAATTAACAATGCATTTATTTGTATATAGACTTACCTCATTCGAATTCATACGGATGAAAATGGCTAATCAACTACTTTCGACTTTCTCCGATCTAATTCTGTTTTCTTTGGTTCTTGATCTAAACACATTCAAATTTAACCCTTCTATTCAACAAATCATTCAATTTAATCCAAAAACACATAATTAGGGCATTTTACAAATTAGCCCTCATATTTGCACATTTTGACATTTTAGTCCCTATTTCATAAAATCACAAAATACACAAAATTCAATAAGACCATAGCTTGGCCGAATGTTCCTCTAGCCGATATAAGCCCACACATTTCATTTATTTTACATTTTAGTCCCTCAAAAATTCATTTTCAATTCATCAAAAATCCAAAGATAAAATATGTTAACCTAACACATATCTTTTATTTTCTATCATTAAACATCACAAAGCGTACATTTTCATCAATGGCACATTTCAAAATCTTCATCAATTTCTCAAATTGAAGCATGGGCTTAATAGTAGACAAAGCAACAATCTCAAAAACATAAAAATCATCAAAAATCAGAGCTAAAACGTACCTTAATTTTGCTTAACCATGGCCGGATATACAAAAACCTTAAAACCCTTTTCTTTTCTTTCAAATTTGGTACTGAATGGATAGAAAATGGCCACCATTTTGTTATATTAAGATTAATATTATCATAATAATTAAAAACCATTTTTGTCCTTATTATAAAACCATTTAAAACATTCATTTAATGGCCATTTATGTCAAATTCCACTATCAATGGTCTAATCACAACATAAGGACCTCACATTTACTAAGCAATGACAATTAAACACTTTAAACAAATAGCATGTTACTTTTACATTTTATACAATTAGGTCCTTTTTGCAAATTAAGCACTCAAACGGATAAATTTTCATACGAAACTTTCACACATGCTAATTCACATATAATAAGCACGAAAATAATATTTAAGTATTCTTCTGACTCGAATATGTGGTCCTGAAACCACTATTCTGACTACGATCTAAATAGGACTGTTGCAAGACCATTTAACGATGCATAACTAAAAATTACGAATTTTTTCCCCGATTCAGGCTAAACTAACATTGGAGCTTCAGTCAATAAAGCTTTCAGTTGTTCAAAACTCTTTTGACATTTATCGGACCACTTGAATTTAAAATCTGTTTGGAGCAATCTCATCATCGGAGTTGTAATCATCGAAAAGCCCTTTACGAATCATCTATAATAGTCGGCTAGTCCCAGAAAGCTACGAACTTTGGATACATTTCTCAGAGGCTTCCAATCTAAAATCACAGAAATTTTGCTTGGTCGACTTGGATACCCGCAGTTGACACTATATGCCCTAAAAATCCAACCTCTCATAACCAAAACTCGCATTTGCTAAACTTAGCAAACAACTATTTATCTCGTAGAGTCTGTAGTACAATTTTTAGATGCTCGGTATGCTCAGATTCATCTCGAGAATAAATCAAAATGTCATCAATGAATACAACAACAAATCGATCTAGGTACGGTCTGAAGATTCGATTCATCAAGTCCATAAAGACTGCAGGAGCATTAGTTAGTCCGAAAGGCATAACCAAAACTCCATAATGTCTGTACCTCGTTAAGAAAGCAGTTTTCGGCACATCAGAGTCCTTAACTAGCAACTAGTAATAACCGGATCTCAAATCTATCTTTGAAAACACGGTTGCTCCTTTCAACTGATAGAATAAATCATCTATACGCGACAGAGGGTATTTATTTTTTATCGTCACTTTATTAAGTTCTTTGTAATCTATACACATTTTCATAGTGCCATCTTTCTTTTTCACAAATAATACCGGTGCACCCCAGGGAGAGAAACTCGGTTTAGCAAACCCTCTATCAGTTAATTTTTGCAATTGAGCTTTTAATTCTTTCAATTCAGTTAGAGCCATTCTATATGGAGCTATCGATATAGAAGTTGTTCCAGACAGTAAATCAATACCAATTTCAACTTCTCTGACAGGTGGTAAACCTGAAAACTCTTTAGGAAATACATCTGGATACTTGCACACAACTAGAACTAATTCAATCTTTGTTTCTATCACTTTCGTGTCAAGTACATAAGCTTCACATCCTTTTCTCACATATTTCTAGGCTGACCTAGATGAGATCACAACTGACAAATTGTTCAGATCATCTGATTCAATTCGAATAGTCTCATTATTCTGACATTTCAATTCAATTGTCTTTTGTCTACAATTTACAACAACGACATGCTTTGTCAACCAATCCATACCCAAAATCACATCGAACTCATCAAATGGTAACAGTATCAAATCAGCCGAAAAACAAAAATCTTTAATCATCAGTGGACAGTTCTTGCACACTTTATCAACCAAAACACATTTGCCAAGGGGTTCGATACTCTAATCATGATTTCAGTAGACTCTACAGGAAAAGTCTTACTGGATACTAAGTTCATACATATATATAAATGAGTTGATCCTGGATCTATCAATGCAATCACATTAGTATCATAGAGAGTGAAAGTACCGGTAATAAAGTCTGGAGATGGCGCTTCTTCACGAGCGCAAATAGCGTAGGCTCTAGCAGGTGCTCTGGCCTCAAACCTCACAATTATGTCTTTAGTCGCTCTCTGACTGCAACTCATATTTCCCATATTTCTGGGTGGTCTACCTTTGGCTACAGTGTTACTCAGCCTCGAGTTATGATCTTTATCTTTTTCAGCTAACTCAAGGCAATCTCGGATGAAATGATCTCGTGAATCGCATTGTAACAAACTCTATTGTTATATTTTCCCCAACGTTCACCAAAATGTCTTCTTCCGCACTGTTGACACTCGGGTTTATTGTTTCTGGCACTGCCAACACTTGATTCTAATGCAACTTGAGTCTTAGGGTTAGAGTATTCTTTCACATGGTCTCTGCTCAGATACTCGGCTGAAGCATTTGAACGACTGTATGCTTCTCTAAATTTCTTTGATGAGGAATAATATAACTTATTCATCGTTCTTTTTCTCGAGTCTCTTGCCTGTGAATATGCTTTTCTCTTTTCTTTTCTAGGCTCTTCGACTTTGCATGCCCTTTCAACTAAGACAACAAACTTTATTAAGTCTAAAATTTCGACTAGAAGTTTAATATCTTCGTTCAACCCCTCAACAAATCGTTTACACATAATAGCTTCTGTTGAAACACATTCTAGTGTGTATTTGTTCAACCTCACTAACTCACGTTCATATTCTGCTACAGTCATACGACCCTACTTCAACTCAAGAAACACTTTCCATTTCTGATCAATGAACCTCTGGCTAATATATTTCTTTCTGAATTTAGTCTTGTACTAAGGCTTCAAGGGACACACGGCCGTGTACTAAGGCCATGTGTCACACACGGTCGAGCCACACGCTCGTGTGCTCAGTAGTGTGGACAAAAATAGGCTAGTTACAAGCCATATTTCTCACCCAAAATGCATTCACTACAAAAGCACACATGGTACCAAATTCGTACACAAAAGGGTAGCTAAATTAGCCATAATTCTTACATCATTCGTACTATACAATTCAACCATTTCCCTTACTCAAATATATACCAAAACATGATGATAATCATGCATGACTCATGCAATTATAAATCAACTTATAACACTCCAATTCAACAACCAAACCAATCCCTAATTTCATACCATATAACTAACCAATTTCACATCTAAAATAAAACATGCTAATACAAGACCTTTCTGAAGCAATTTTTACCTCATCATTCAACTAACCAAAAGCTTAAACATATAATCATATTAAACATACCAAGACGCAAGGCATAATATATAAATCACAAATCATATACCACAATCTCAAAATAAGCCAACTTATATGGCCAATACACACCAACATTTACATCACTTATAAGCTAAATCCCATAGCTATTTTCGCAACCAAAATACCACATATAGCCTATACATTCCATATACCATTATATACAATTTCAAAGGCACCAAATAGATGTCCGATAGTGTGATGATGTTCCCGATGATCCCCTGTTCCGAGCTAGCTTTAATTCACTATAAAACATGGAAAGGAAAACACAATAAGCTTCATAGCTTAGTAAGCTCGTATGTAATAAACTTAACTCAACAAATAAAAATGATTAAATCAATAAGCATTATACATACATAGTAAAACACTTATAATTTCACAAACCTTTCCATGTATTACACATGATCATATATCAACTCATCAATAATCTTCCATTCGATAATCACATAACATTACTTAATTCTTACTCATTTTCACTACTTAAATTCCATATGAATCTATCAAGTTTCATCCACATAGGAATTATATTACTTTCGTACGTACCTGTACCTTCTCGTAATTATCTATTACTTACTCCCTCTCTGCCCAATACATTATACCATTAAAAAATCTTTAGATATTCAGAGAACTCGTAGGCTTAGTACAAAATAAATAGCTGAAGCTATATCAAACTCACACACTTAGTGCCACTATATTTCACCGAAGCTATCTCGGTATCGCACACTTAATGCCAATATGCTCAGCCAAAGCTATTTCGATCTCGCACACTTAGTGCCAGTATATTACCGACTCTTTGTCAAACATCTTTATAATCTCATATTCACATTTTAAATAATATCAAAGCATTTATACATCATTAAAATGATACTTATTACATACAAACTTACCTCGGACGTAAAAATGACAAAACTAGTCGATTAGTCGAGTACTTTTTTCTTACCTCGATCTAAGTCCGGATTCCTCTTTTCTTGATCGATATAATATCAAATTTAGCTCATTCAATCACATACTCTTTCAATTTAGTCCATAACACACATTTAGGCATATTTACATAATAGCCCCTAAACTTTCACACTTTTGACAATTTAGTCCTTATTTCATAAAATCACAAATTCACATAATTCCTATTAAGCCCAAGCTAGCCGAATTTCTATAAGCTCCATAAAAGCTCAAATTCATCAATATTTCATACTTTTAACCACATATTTTGCACATTTAAAAGTTTAATCCCTAATATGCATTTTCATAAAAAAATCACTTCACTAAACATGTTTAACTTTCATCAAACATTCATAAACCAACCTCAATCATCAAATTATACACAAATTCACCAATGGAAACTTTCCAAATCTTCAAAAAATTTGCAAAATAGTCCCTGGGCTAGCTAGTACTAGATGCAACAATTATAAAAACATAGAAATCATAAAAAACGGAGCAAAAACAGACTTACAATCAAGCTTGAACATGGTCGAATGCTTAAACTCTATCCATGTCTTCTCCAACATGCATTTTCGGTGGAAAAATAGATGAAAAAGATGATAGCTACATTTGTTTTGTTTTAATTTAACTCGAATTACTAATTTACATAATTAACCTTAGTAAATAAACACATAAATCACATAATATAAGGTCATTTATGACCATCTCCACTATCAATAGTTTAATAACATTATAAGGACCTCCTAATTTCAATTTAATAGCAAATAAGCACTTTAAACAAATAGACGCTACTTATGCATTTTACGCGATTTAGTCCTTTTATCAAATTTAGCATTCAATCGGTAATATTAATTCATGAAAATTTCACACCAACATACTAACATGTTGTAAACACCAAAAATAATATTAAAATAATTTTTTGATCTCAGATTTGTGGTTTCAAAACTACTATTCTAATTTAGCTAAAATTAAGTTGTTACATTGTAGTTCCATCACGTTGGCAATATCCCGATTCAAACTAGCAAGGAATCGTGCCATGGTAGCCTCTCGGTCCTTCTCGACGTCGACTCAGATCATGGCAATTTCCATTTCCTTGTAATATTCTTCATCACTCCGGTTGCCTTAAGCAAGGTTTTGTACTTTTGATATAGTTCGCTGTGGTAATAAGTAGGAATAAACCTTTTTCTCATGATGGCTTTCATCTCAACCCATGTGGAAAAGGGTCGTTCTCCATTTCTCCTCCGACTCATGGTTAATTGATCCCACTAAATGATTTCATAGTCGAAGAACCCGATGGTGGCAAGTTTGACTTTCTTGCTCTCCGAGTAGTTATGGCACTCGAAGACAAGCTTAATCTTCTTCTCCCATTCCAGATACGCTTCCGGGTCAGTTTTTCCTTGGAATGGTGGAATAGCCATTTTAATATTCTTAAGATCATCATCTACTTGTTCACTCTCACTAGGTCATCGGTTTCCATGGCCTCATCATTTTTCACTTTGATCAGATGCTTGGTCACTCTCCACGTCGCTAGGATCGTAGTGATCATCTTGATTAAATCTCAGTCGACCTCATTCTTTCCTTGGATTTAGTGGAGTTCTTTGGTACTGGACCTACTCTTCCAATTGTTATAGTTGTTCTTGCATGAGTTCTAGTCATCTTTGGAGCATTGATCCATCTCATGGATAAGGGCTTAATAGGTTAGATCGGGTACAACACCACCTCTAGCTACGTTGCGTACGGGTTGCAAACCACCACCATCAAAAGTATTTCTTTCAAGACTTCGCGACATAGTGTTTTTAATCCTCAGCACAAACCTCACCTATTCACTCAAAAAGAAAGAAAATAGAAGAACTCTCCACTCATGTTTCACTCAACTTTTCAGTTTTTTCCTCTCCCTAACACTCTCACCACTCTCTTGTCTTTTTCCACTCGTATTTACCTATCTAAGTTCGTAAGTGACTGCCTTAGACTGAACATCAAATCTTTGTGGGTCAGTTTCAAAAGTGTTGCAAAAGGTAGGAATTGATATTGGTGGAGGATAGGCCAAAAGAAAAGAAGGGTTCTCGAAATGTAGTGAAAATGTTTGTAGAAGGAAATTTTAAAGCTCAGGAAAATAATCACTTTTACAAAACTAGCCTTTTCTCTTCTTCTTTTTTTTTTCATAATATTCGAATCTTCTCTTTTTTTATATATTTCAAACTTTGCACTTCAATATGCTATATATACTTTTTTTTAATGACGAATTTTTTTTGAATTTTTTGTTAAAATCTTGACCTCGGGATAGTAGAATGTCGATACTTACTCAATTTAACCAGCTCTGATACCAAATAATGTGATCTCATACTCGTTGGTTGATTTGAGTCGCTTATGTTCCTGATCGTAAAATTAAGTAGTATCCAGTCTAGTTTGTTAAAGGGATGAATTTGGACAAAGATAGGTTTAACAAGGGCTTATTTGGTTGTTTAAGAAAGGAACGGATGAATGATAGGTTTAAAAGCTGAAGAATGAACCAATAGTAAAAGGGAATATTGACCTAATTCCTATGATGCTCTTAAGGTGGAAATAGTTGATAGATTGTACCGTGACCCACTATCTATTGGAGATAGGAACCAAACAGTATAATTAGAATGCCACACTCGTTGGAGTGATAAGTTCACAAGGGATTCAGATTAACGCCACTAGACTTAGCTATATAAGTCAATTTGAGTCACAAAAGAAACAAAAAGAGTTGAATAACTCACAAAAGATATAATATTCATAAAAGGTTCAAAAAGTCTGAAATACAAAGTTTAAGCTTAATATTTATAGCTCTACAAAGGTCCAGGTGAATGGACTTAATTAATTTAGCTTAATTGAGTTGAATAACCATTGAGTTGTCTCACAAGACTCTTGAAGACTCCCATGCATTGGTGACGCCAACAGCCATGACATTTGCACTCTCCAAACAGCCAAAAACGTGTAGCCTTTAATGTGAGCTGATAGTTCAAGTAGATGGTCAGTTTTCTAGTGGGTATAAACATGGCTGGTGCCTTTTTGGAAAGCAGAATAATCTCCATTTTAATGTGCATAGGGCACACGAACAGCCTTCAAGGTGTGAAAACTCAAAATTAGATGGTCACTTGGTGTGAACATAGTAGCCAGCTGATTGGACTAATGTGAAAGCTCTAGTGTCCATTACAATCCACGAAAGGTTGCTTGGAAGAGAGCAATAGCACCCCTCTTAAATGTCATCCATTCACACTCTACAAGACACATTAAACACAGCTTAAACTTAATTTAATTGGTCTGAACTAGAGACATGTATTTAAGATGGCTATATTTAAAACATATATTTAAGATGTCCTAAACTAAGACATCATTAAAACCCTTATTAAGAATGTTCAGATTATGACATAATTAAAACTCATATTAATGATGTTCAAATTATGACATAATTAAGACTCAAACTAATTTAACTAAATAACTAAAACTAAATTGATTTCTTTATTCCAACAAATAAATTCATAAACTAAAGAGTTAGAATTGAGCTTGAATCAGGTTGCATGGCACGCATGAAGTGTATGTTCATGATTGATCAATAAACCCCACAACAGCTTCACTAGAAATTCGGTCAATAAGGCCCGCAACAACTTCCTTGAACCTCTTAGCTCGAGCACGAGAAATCAGCCTCGTTGGTAGCTCCATGGGTTCTTTGGCAGCCTTGGTTTGAATCTTGGACCACGATCGCATTAGCAAGCCTTTTTAATTTTATGTTTCCAAACTAACTATTTGTATGAAGCATGCTCAAGGGATGTCTTTTCTTTTTCTTTTTGCATGTGTTTGTCTTGTTTGCTTAAGGATAAGCAATGAGTTATGTATGGGGAAATTTGATCTGTCACAATTCGTTGTGGCAAATTAAGCTCGTACCAACATTTAATGAGCTTGTATTCGAGTAATTTTCTATCTTTTCATTTAGTTTATAGACTTAGTGGCTTCGCATTTGAATTCAATAATATGAGTTTTTTAGTGTGTTTTATGCCTATTAGGCCAATCTAAGCCTAAGGAGGAAACTAACATGTCGATTAACTATACATGACAACATTTTAGGCCTATGAGTCAATGGACTACTCCGGATGTTGCAACATTTTATAGGATGTCACGACACCTAACATCGAACTTAAAGGGGGAACATTCGGCCATCAATGTCGCAACAACGAACTTCAAACATAGAGGGGAATCATTCAACCTTCAATGTCGCAACAACAACTCAATGTTGTGACATCTAACTTCAAACTAAGAAAGCATTCAATGTCCAATGGTCAATGTCGTGACAATAACCATAGTATGTCCCGCACCTGCCCAACAAGGCCCATTTATCAGCCAATAGTGTTTTTTGTCCGCATAATGATAATTAACATGTTTAACTACTTGTAATTGACCTAATTTGGTCATCTATTAGCAACATTATAAATATTAGCTCTTAGAACCTATTAAAAGGTCTCGTTTGATTATTAAAATTTTATTTCTTATTAAAATTAGGGTTTTAATTTAGTTTTCCATTTAAAACACTTTGTGGTTTCAATTAAAGTTTAGTTTTAGTTCTTTTAGCAATTGCACTTTGTTTATTTGCGTTTCTACTTCAGCTGAATCAAGATCAACATCCATTCAAGGGTTTCACAGATCCAAACATCAACAAATATTTTTGTATTTAGATTTCTCTTTTCCCTTCTCTTACTTTTACATTTAATTTGAATATGTAATATTCTATTAAGGAAAGTTACATCTAGTATGGCTAGAAACTAACCCTTGGATGATTAATGAGCAGAAGTGAGAGTGATTGACTAAGAGTTCGAGGTTTACCACAAACTAGTTAGAATAAGTTAAGTGAGATTAAACCCTAGGCTTGGTCACCCTAAGAAGTAACTTAGGTAGATGAGGCCGAAAGGATAGTTTACTTAGCACCAACTTAATCTAGCTAGGTTTAAGCTATCAGGTCAAAAGGTAAGTAGGTTGAATTGATCAATTAATATGGTTATAGGCTAAAAGGTATTAACTAGTGGAAGTGTTAGCTAATTTTTTAAAAACCTGAATCTGAAGTTAATCATGAACACGAATGTAAGTTAATCTTTTGTTTACTTAATTTTATTGAAATCCAATTATTTTAGTTTAGTGATTATTTTATGCTATTTTATAAACTATCTTTTTATTGTTGGCTTCGTCGTGATATAATTAGTACGTAAGCAGTATTTAAACCTAGTAGTGTGCTAATTTGCAATTTAGTTTAGACAAGCCTCCTTTGGATACAATCCTCAGAATACTTCCTAGTGTTCCATTGTAACACTTTACTATATTACAGTTTGACTTGTATACTTGCAGATGTCACGCTTAATATTATATATTTAATTATATATTTACAAGCCTCAACACATGCACGTCGAGTCTTATACTTACATCAAAGTATATGAGTCATGCATACATTTTTCATCATCCACTCAAGATTAAGGTATATCACACTATGAACATCACAAGTGAATGAATCTATAAATGGATTCAAGATCTATTCTGCTTGGGTCTAGTCTGGTGCATTTTCAATCCAATTAGCCACATCTATGTCTCTATCTTTTAGAAGTCATCCACTTTGATGCTCAACATAAAGCATCTCCCTAATTGGACTTGATAGACAACATATTAGTCTTTCAATCAGTTTGCTCATTTTTTATTAGACTAAGGACATGTTTAGGTTCATCTACTAATATAAGCTTTCTTTTTGTATTACGATCCGACCACGAAATACTACTCAGTATTAGTTAAACATTAAATAACTAGTACGCTAATATTTGCTTCTATTTCACTTTACATGCAAAAACCACATGAGGACAATATAAAAAGGGTATTAATGTAATTCATGAATAATTTTATTAACCAATCTATTCGAAAAAATTACAAGGGTACAAATGAATACACTACAATTAAGGCACCAACATCAATAGCATAATATTTCACATGTTGCGTTTTCCACCTTTCATATAAATTCATTTAAATTACCATATAATCAATTTATGTATTTTATAATCAATTCATATTTTTATAACCCTATTAACTAAATACTGACTAGTACGGATACACGGATATATTACTTTGTCATCTTGGGTTGCCCGAAAATGATGACTATTAGAACATGTACCTAGTACCACACCGAGTTGCTCGAAAATGATGGCTTTCACAGTCTATTTATTCTATCATCTTGGGTTGCCTAGCAGCGATGACTATTACATATGTACATTTTACCACTCCCGATTGCCTAGCAATGATGGTTTCAATCATTATACCTAACCTTGTAGCATGTCAACTATATTCGACTCTGCCCGAATAGCTAATATGGTAACCAATGTTTCAGTTTCATTATATAATTCAATTCATATATCATAATTCTTAATTCATCATTAATTCACATTTTTATCATATCATTTAAAATGTTTCAATCCATTTTCATATCACATATCATGCATCAATTAAACCATGCTACTTTTTATTTTGCCCAATTCAGTCCAATATCTCGATTTCCAATATTAATCATAAGTCAATTCATATGACAATTATATACTCCCTTTGTAACCTCCTAAACCCAGCCTAGATGTTATGGTCGAATCGTAAAAGCCACATTGGACTCTTTAGTGTCAAACCTACTCTATCGATAGTTTAAAACTTGCAAGTACCCTCTTTTGTAAAACTGAGGTTCCCATTATTAACTTTGGAAAATGTCTATTTACTTAGTCCAACCATGCTTAGGTCAAATTAGCGAATTGGGTTAGTTTTTATAAAACCTTACTTACAGCGTTGCCTTTGAAAAATCATTTTGTTATCTTCTTAGCAACTGAGATGTACCATTACTTGTCAACTTATTAACTTAGTCATATATCATGCATAATCCATTTCTATATATATATATATATATATATATAAACCGTCCATCTATACCAAATATAAGTGTCATGCATTCATGAAAACTCCCAAAAGTCCCGAACCACAGTTTAAAGAAACTTTACAATCCAAAACCGAATAATAATGATAAATAACCTAAAAATATAATTGAATTAAAATAATATGACGAAGTGAAGTTCAAAGTCCGCCGTACGTTCGTATCCAATTCCGATCCTAAGTTCGATCATTACATGAGAAGTTGAGGTAATGGTGTGAGCTTAACAAGCTCAGTGTGAGACTAAACAAGCAAGTATTAAGCATTCATACTAGCAATTTCATAGAGATACCAATAGCACAATCAAACATTGTCAATAGTAATTTCAAATGCACATGATCAAGACAAATGCATATGTGAGATCTTACCCATACCATCCGCTATACACCACGAGTTCCCCAAAACCCGTCTACCAAACTCCAACATATATGAGTAGAGCTCGATGTAGCAAAACCACTAATAATCAATAATGTAGTAAAACTACCAAATAACAAACAATGCGATATAATCGCCAATCCCTTCGGTACTCCAAATGTAGTGCATTAACTACAAATATATGCAGACTTAATATGTCGTCAGTACTCCATGAAACTCTCCATCAACCACAAAATCTCATCCCAATGCACACACAATATGTCGTACAAATTCACACATAATAATATTTCAATACTTTTCAAATTTAATTTGACATGTTCAAAATGTCCTCAATAATCACATACTTTCAGTAAATGGAAATAGAGTTTCAACTTTCAAATTAGCATTATGATGGTATCTATCAATATCGTTTAACTTCACATACTTTACGAATTTCATTGTGCATAAATAGCAACCTTTTCGATATACATCATAGCAATTTCCTCATGCATTTAAATCACACATAAACTTAATATTTCAATAATTCATACCATTCAATCAAACATTCTCATATCACATAATACAATTATCCATAACAATCTCAATCACACATTCATACTGTCAAACTAGCAATTTTGCCAACACATTAATCTTTTAGGGTTTGAAACGTACCTGGTTTGGTCACTCACAAAACTAATGTTTTGGCTATTAAGCCAATCGAATCAGCAAGTTAATTTATCAAATATAACATGACATTTATCAATATCAAACAAATTTACAAGTTTAGGACCCACACCTTATTTTTTACTTTCTCGTAGCACACTAGTGAAACTTTCGAAATTAAATAAACCTTTGTATGATCCTAAACCAAAATTCAATATAAATTCAATTAATTTACCTTTTAATCACCCCCAATTACCCACATATGTGTTCAAACCAACCCTCAAATTTATAATTATTTTATGAACTCAAACTAGTTAGATTTCTTACATTGTATCGATGCAAACCGTATGTATAATTGTTCTTTAGCTTTACGGTTGATTTGGGACGTTCGGGTCAGCACCTAATTCAATAATATACTGGAAAATAAGTAGCTAATAGTGATTAAATTCCTTCATCTAATCAATTCATAACCCTTACCCAACAACTATGCTGAAACAACAAACTAGTTTATGCTTAATTGCACTTACACTTCCCAATTTGTGAGTTTTGAATGTCCAATCAACCAAGAACGTTTTTCCCTAACTAACATGGGTTTACTAGCTTATTAGGAGGATTCAAGAACTCAAATTAAGGCTAAAATTAAATGGGAAAATATTCAAGAAACAAAACAATCCCATTTTCCCACACCTAGGCGCACTCACCACCACCCATGGTGACTAGAATTGGGGATAAATTTTAAAATGATTTGAGATCTAATTAAAAGCTAGAAAAATAAATTTAAGATCCCCAAAATTTTAGATCTGGAAATTTAGGTTTATTAATTGCAATATTAACCAAGAAATTAAAAGAAATAGAAATCTTACATGTGCTAATAGAGATGGGCAGCAATGGCACTTTCTTGGCAAGGTTGGAATTGATCTTGGAGACTCAAGATTCTAATTTTGGGGCTGTTCTAATTGAAGAAAAATGGAAGCAAGATAGGGGTGGAGATAATGTTCAATCTTAAAGCCAATAGAAAGAAAAATCAAAGGTGAATGGTGGTGAGGTGTGACGGCAACAATGGTGGAAGAAGGAGAAAACAAAGAAAAAAAAAGATCAAGGAAGGGAGAAGAGGTTAGGGACGGCTAAGGTAGAAGAAAAGAGAGTTAGAGGCTGGTTATATTGAGTAAAAATTGTATTTATACCTAGGTTACTTGGGCGACAATACATTAAAAGTTAGGGAATTTTTGCAAAAAAAATTATTTATTTTGTAAAAGATGAGACTTAAACTTAGGACTTCCAACTAACTTTCAAGGTTTCACATTTAATAACTAACCATTAGGTTAATTCCCTATTTTTGAATTTTTTTTACATTTTTATTGAGTTAATTTTGCGATGTTATATGCCCCCATACTCAATCATGCAATTAATATGAATATGCAAACAAATAAATTAATTTTGAATCATAAAAGTACAAACCAAATCCTCGTGTCACTCCTCCACGACTCTTGCTTTTCCTTTCCCTCTTAATGGCCCAACGTCGTCTTTAGCTATGCATGATAATTCAACAAATAAACGATATCAAATTTTATCCTATTCATATTCGGATACAAAGCCAAGCATATTTTACAATTTATTCAATTTAGTCCCTATACTCAGGAAATGCATATCTTTTGATATTTCACATTGGATCAAAATACAATTTCACATTCTTTCATTAAGGACTCTATACTTTCTATGCCTAGCAAAATTTCAAAATAGGTTTTTAATTTATTCAATTTGTTCCCTAATGTTACAATGTCAACTAAGAAGCTTATTTAGCTTTACAATTTAGTCTTTTTCATGATATAAGCTTAATATCTTTCAAGTTTATCAAGTAATCGTCATCGGAATAGAGGGGCATTATCGGACCTGTAACACTGATCAGTACAATATATTATCAACATGATCCGAAACATTTTCAGGCATTCACAATTCAATTCATGTTTTAATCAAACATATAAAGTTAAAATAATAACATAGGGACTAATTTGAAAACATATAAAGATAGAAGAAAACTTAAGAAAATTTTTCCAAGTAGGGTTACACGGTCGTGTGCCTCACACGGTCACCAAACACACCCGTGTGTCCAGGCTGTGACAAAATAAGGAATACATACTGACTTGAGCATACGGCCACAAAACATGTCCGTGTGTCTTGGCCATGTGAAATTAAGGAGGCTACTAACTTACACACACGGCCACAACGCACGCCTGTGTGTCTAGCCCTTGTGACATCCTGACCATTTTAGCTAAGGTGTAGGGATCACACGGTTGAGTCACATGCCCATGTGCTCAGGCCGTGTGGCACGAATTAGGCTTGATTTGAGCCTCAATTCACACATCACAATGCCAAGTTCCTACAAGAAAAAATTTATACGACCTTTACCAACCAATTCCAGCCAAAATCATACTCCAAACATACGTCAAGATAACCAATTCATCAACTACCAACTACGTAGGCAAAAGTATCTCAAATTATACCATTTTATAAGGCATAAACTTAGCCAAACATTTATCACATGATTCAATCTTATACCATTTCAAAATCCTAATCAATTATTGCCAAAACTTACCATAATTCATCATTTAACTCATACTAAAATAACCATATTTAACAAGGCCATTCATACATTATAAGGCATGCCAAAATTTCATCACATATCACATACCAAAACAACCATATTCACAAACTTAGCTAGCCAAATCACATGGCTTAGCCTATTTACAAGTCAAAATATATTCATGCAAACCTCCCTAGCTTATACATGTCATACTTAGCTATTCAAAAACCCAAAAAGTACCAAAATGAGTTCTGGTAGTGCGATGAAGATCATTGATGATTCCTGAGCCTTCAGTAGCTTCGATGATCTATAAAATAGAAATAAACAAACCAAGTAAGCTTATAAAGCTTAATAAGTCATAAGCAAGTACTCAATGTATAAATACAATAGTAAACATATCACTTACTAATTCTAACCATTCTAAAGTATCACAAACCTTGTCCCATGCCTTACCACATGGTTTATTCACCTACATGAATTTCCTCTATTTGATTTAATTGATTCCATCACATTTTTTTTATAACAGCCATGTACATTTACATACCTGAACATTTCATGCCATCTCATCCACATTCACCACCCTAACTCTTTCATTGAATTTTTCTAGATTAACAGTTAATTCATCGAGTAGTTCTTCCGATAAGTACCTATATCATCACCCGTAGCCAACTCAAGGTAACTTATCCCAAAGCACCTATACCATCGCCCGAAGCCAACTCAAGGTCACTCCCGAAACATCTATACCATGGCCCGTAGCCAAATCAAGATGTTTATCGCATCTAGAGTGCCAGTAACATGGCCCGAAGCCAAATATTCATCCTAGTGACATGTCATTAACTTTCGAAACTAAACTTACGGTTCCACCGAGCTTTATCTATCTCGTTTTCTTTACTATCTCACCCATAACATTCAATTAAATATACTCATTTCATTTTAGGTTTCATTTATTACAAATCAATCTATAATAATGCAATTAACAGCATTTATAATCAAATTATTACTTATGAACTTACCTTGAGTGTAACTTGTCAAAAAGAGTCGATTACTTGTCGACTTTCGATTTCCTGCGATCCAAGTTCGGATTTCGTTTTTCTTGATCTATATGTATTAAAATCAACTCATTCAATCTTACACTCAATCAATTCGATCCATAAACACATAATTAGGGTACTTTGCAAATTAGCCCTCACATTTTCACATTTTAACATTTAAGTCCCTATTTCATAAAATCATCAAATATACCCTATTTCTTTAAAAAAAGCCTAGCCGAATTTCTGTCTAGTCCATTCAAACCCACATATATCATAAGTTTCCCATTTTAGTCCCTCTATATAATCATTTTCACAAATTAGCCCAAACTAACTAATTTCATCAAAAAATCAATACAAATATATCAACTCAATTCATACCTTTCATTTAACACCAAAAATCATCACAAAACTCACCATTTCATCAATGGCTCAACTCAAAATCATACTCAAATTCAAAAATTGAGGCATGGGCTTGAGAAAACACGAAGCAACAATTACAAAAACACAAAAATCATCAAAAACTGATCAAATTTCATACCTTAATTAGCCAAAGCCCTAGCCGAATGCAAGACTCTCTTCCTTTTCTTTTCTATTGTATTTTCAACCAAGAAGAACACAAATTGCATGGCCATTTTGTTTTATTTATTTTATTACAAGCATATTATTAACTAGTTTACCATTTTAACCTTTATGAAATAATATAAACATTCACCTACCTTGTCCAATATTGTCCACCATAAATTTAAATGGTCTATTTGACATACAAGGGCTCCACATTAATATTTCATAGCAATTTAATACTTTAATAATTAGAAGGCCATTTTTGCATTTTATGTGATTAAGTCATTTTTTATAATTAAGCAATCAATCGATCAAAATTTTCATACGAAAATTTCACACTTGACAATTCACATATTATAAACATGGAAAAATAATATTAAAATCTTTTCAGACTCGGATATGTGGTCCCGAAATCACTATTCTGACTAGGGTCTAAACCGGGCTGTTACAAAGATTTGTATTGTATGTGATTTATATGGTTTATATTATGTCATTTTGGTGCATTTCATTTTAGAGTATTGGTTGGAGCACTTCGGTGCATTACTATATTGGAGTGTAGGTTGGAGCACTTTAATGCATTGCATTTTGGAGTGTAGGTTGGAGCACTTCAATTGTATATTGGAGTGATGGATGGTTGAATCCCGTACATTCGATGTATGAATCACCAAAGGTTACTAAGGGTTGTCAATAAAATTTGAATTGGAACATTATGCTATATTGCCATAATGAATTATTTTGATATATATGTGTAATGTTGAATGATAATATAGAAGTTGTGTAAATAAATCAATTATGGTAAGAATGCTCTTTTTGCCTATTATAAGGTGGTGCATACTATTTGTTTATATCATATTTTAGTAATTTATAAAGCTTGTAAAAATGCATGTTTATTGGAATTCACTTTAGTACTACTAAGCATAAATGTATGCTTAGCGTGCTGGATTGTTGTTTTCCATGTGTAGGTTGGAGATCGAACAAGAGGAGATAAGTCACTAAAGTTTTGCATCGAGTCAACTCACATCACACAAACGTATAAACGTGTTTTGAGTCATTTATATTGCATAATTTAATGTCAGTGAGGCATGTACGTAGGATATTACTGTATTATTGAATTTTAATATGTATAAGTGATTTTTGTAATTAATGTGACACTACCGTCTATTGATTATTGAATTGAATTGCGTGAATTTAAAATTTTTTTATTGACTATCATCATCAAAACATGTTTCTTAAAGTTTATACATCTATTAAGAAAAGATGTCAGTATCTTCGGGCATCGAAGTGGAATGTGGATGTTCTGAAATTGTTGATGGTCTAAGTAAGGGTGTTACCATGATATTCTAAGAATGTTAGAAGGAACAGACAAGCTAAATATAGCCTTAAAAGCTTTCCTCTTGTTCAAGAAAAACAATCACACCATTTCCATTACATGAAAGCAGTCTAAAACCCATTTTATGCATTTTCTTAAAACTCTAGCAAATTATAAAAGATCCAAAACGCTAATAAAGCTTTCAATTTCAATGTCTTAAAGTAAAAATAAACAATAAAAAAAAAAAAGGGGAAGAAATCGGAATGAAATCGTATCTTCTCTAACTTTGTATAAAAAAAAGTGGTGTTGGGCATGGCTTACTGTTATACTTTTGACGGGAGTTAACAGCTAAATAATCATAAAACCTATATATATTTTTAAATTCAATGACCAAAATCGTAAATTCACATAAACATAATTAATTTTATAGTTTATCCAAAAATAAATTAATTTATGTAAAAAAGTATTAAAAAGATGTGCTGTTCTGAACTTGATTAATATAATTTCTCTTGGTTTGATTAATTATAGACACATTAATCGAAGAATCTGCAATAATTTCTTGGAATTCCTGGAGAGAGTTTTGATGTTAATAAATTTGCACAACGCCGTCGTTTCCGGTTTAATGGCACAATTTTGTTTGGGTGAATGAAATAAATTTGTTGTAGGTTGTAAACAATCAATATTGTAAGGCAGTGCATTTATGAGATCTCCTAGAACCATACCACTACAGATTATTATATTTCAACATGAATTATTATATTTCGAATTTTCTCTTTTCTTTCCCTTTTAATATTAAAGAAGACTGAGTGTAAAGGATAGTTGAAGATAAATTGCATTGAAGTTTGAATCTTAAATTTATTGTCAACTTTTTAAAAGAAATAAATAAATTATTTTAGGCTAAAACCATATTCAAATTGACAATATTTATTAATGACTACTTCATCATTATTTAATATAAATTTTTTTTATAGAATTATTGCATATAGTTGAATTCAGGTGTACATAAATAATATGAATCATCTCACTCTCCACAAACGTCGGAGATTTTCAAAATTTTTTATGATTTATTTATTTATTTAATACTAAAATATGATTCTTACAGAGTATTTGATGTTTTCTTTTTAATTGAATGTGATTAAGGAAAATCTCCTTGTTAAAAAAAATATTACTTTACAATATTTGAGATATGTTAACATTTTTGATACACTAACACATTTCCTGAAAACGAAATTGTACCTTACAAAATTATTCTTATCAAATAACAGGTAAATTTATGTATTTTTAATAATTTTTACTATTAACAAGTATTTGAATTAAATATTTAATGGTATTATTTTTAGTAATATTTATTATTAAAAATATTTGAATTAATTCACAAAATACTTGTTCATATTTTGGTCGAATTTGTTACATGAATACATTTAAAAATTAATTTGTATATTAACTTAAGGTTATGAAGATGTAAAATTTGTAATTATTTTTTCTCATTGTATTATAAATAAAATTCAAGTATATTCATGTATTGCGTATATAGTTTGAAATTACCTTAATTTTAAATTTTGGTGTTGATAAAAATTTGTATTATATATATATAACAAAAGATATACATTCATTTTTAACTTAATCCTAAACAGCTAATTTTGTCCTAACAATTTTTAAAATATATTCTAATAATTTAGAATTACACATTGATTATAAAACTCAAATTATGGTCTATTCATCCGATATTTCCTTCCTCACAAATATTTTGAATTTAAACATATAGATGATAAATTGATCTGCGACTTAACTTGCCAATTAATCATTTTAAAATTTATTTTATATGCACCATTTAAAAATAAAAATAGAACCTTTTTTTCTTGCCGATTGAGTGTAGATACTCGATCTACTAGGAATAAATGTAAGGAGTAACTATTTCAAATATATCATCTAAAGCTATACAAAATAGTTTTTCAACTAATTAATTATCTATATTATATATAAAGTAGTTAATTGACTTGGTATTATAAGTTAATTCTATATTAATTCAGGGTGAAGTCAAAAAATTTTTTTGGAGCAGATTCAAAATTAAATTGTATATTTTTATGATAGTAAAAAATACAATTTCATAATTTTAATAACCTATATTTATATAACTTTTAAAGGATTAAATCAATTTTTTTTATCATTTGTGGGGGTAAAATGATAAGTTATAAAAGTAACATTTTTAATCCCATTCTTGATGCATTTTTGGATGATTTATTATGTAAATTAGTGAATTTGATGCTTCTAATCCTCTAAATTCATGTTTCTATACTTAGGTGAGTATAGGGGAGTGAAAGAAGTGAAAATGAGCCAAAATCGAACGAATAGAGCTATTTCCCAGATCCACACAGCCTGGGCATTTTCACACGGGCTAGTCATACGCCCATGCGCCAACCAATGTCAATATCGCACCCTGCGTCTCAAATACGTGGAAAAACCCAATTTTTAGATTTTCTGAGCATTCTAAAGTCTATAAATACCAATTAGAAGAAGGCCTAAGGGGACACTCAAAGAAGATTGAAGTAAAGACTCGAAGAATGCCATCAGAATCAACTTGGAAGCGGATCTTCCTCAAGATTGAATATCTCCATTTAATTTCCTTCGAAGTTTTATTGAGTTTCTTTATGTCTTGTTGTTATCCCAACTTTGAGATGTTTCTATTCAAGATTATGAACTAAATCCCCTAGATACCTAGGAAAGATGAAACCTATAATGAATCTTATTTTTTGATTTCTATTTTTATGCGATAAATACTTGATTCTTGTTCTCAATTATGTATGATTATTTCGTGTTTTAATATTTTTGGGATATTATTCATGTTTAATGTGCTTATTTCAATGGAGCAAAAGTCCCTGTTTAAGAGTAAATGTGACAGCCTTAAAACGACCCTAGTCGGAATGTGGTTTCGGGACCACAAAACCGAGGCACAAAAATAATTTAATAATTATTTTGATGCCTATTGCATGTGCCAAATTATGTGTGATACCTTTGGTGTTTTAATTTAGTCTTATAATTTTGAATTGCACTTAAAAGGGCTTAATAGAAAACTTTGAAAGAATGATGGGTAAATGTGTGATGACCTATTAATGCATGCATGTAAATTAATGGAGTTGCATGTCAAATTTCCCCTTTTTAATGATAGTGGACGGTAATGATGACTTTGTTTTGGCATTTTGTGTTTTGTATGTTAGTAAATAATGATAATAATATTGTTTATATTAAAGAAAATGGTTTCATAAAATAGAAATAATAAAAGTTAAAATAATATTATGAATTAAAGGATAAAGTAAATTAAGAAAAGGGTGATAAGAACAATGTGTTCATCTTTTCTTCTCCATAGCCGAAACTCAAAGGAAGAAATTGAGAATTGAAGCTAAATAATTCGATCATTTACTTAGCCAAGTTGAAAGGTATGTTCATGATTTTTCATGATTTTGCTTTTGAAATTTTAGTGAATCAAAGATGGTTGCTAAGTCCTTTACTTAGCCTCGAATAAATTTTGAGCTTGGTATCGTCATGTATAATCGGCCATAGATGCATGTTTTTCTTTGGTGATTGTTTTGTTAGATTTTTATATTGAAGATTAATACTAAGGGAATTTGAGCCTTGTAAACTTAAAATCTTTGTGGTTTGAACAAGTATGGTTTTTGGCTAAATGTTTTTGTGGTTAAGGAAATGATGTTTTAATGTATATAGAGCAAGTGCCGAATGTGAAAATGGTACAAATGCTTAGTTAATTTGTAGATTCGGCTATTTATGTTTGGATATCATGAATGATGTGCTTAATGTTTGAATGAACTAATAAGTGTTTAAATTGAGGCTAAGCTTGTTAAACGTGAAATTGTAAAAGTTAAATTTTGTTATGTTTATACTATTGGCCGAATGTGCTTGGGAAGTCTTAATGGTAAGTTTGATGTTGTTATCTTGTATTTCAACAAATCCATGGTTCAAAGTTTGTTAAAGGATGAAATTGAGCATTTCGCTATGAAAGTTGTATGTGTTTGAAAAAAGGTGGTTAGTAGATGAACTTCAAGGTGTTGAATCCATGTAGGCTTAAGTAAAAGATAATGTATTGTATTAAAATGATTTTTGTGATGTATGTGCGTGCTAGTGAAATGCAATGAAGTGCCGAATGTCCTTAAATGAGGTTATTTGCATTTGAAAATAAGAAATACTAGTAAGTTTAGATGAGGATACCGAATGTGTCATTGATAAGGAAAGTGATGGTTTGATTTTGTATTAGGTGTAATGTCAATGACGCTTGGATGCTATTAAAATGGAATTATTAATTGAATAAGTCCTAGACTTGTTAAATTTGGTAAATTGGAGTTTAAAGAAAAGTTTGAGTATTCGGCAAATGTGGTATTGAGCTAAACTTTGAATACTTAATGTCGTAATTTGAAAATAGTGAATTATGTGATTAAAGATAGGAGCATAATGTACTCGGTCTTGGACTATTAAACATTGTTAAATAGTTGGAAAAATTGGCATAAAGTTTAAATGTTGTAATAGTAGGTTTAAACAAAAAAAATTAAATGTTCATGTAGTATGAGAGGTAGAGGATAAATTGAACTCGAAACCTATATTGATATATGACAAAATTGATAAGTGACTTTCGGCCAACTGATATGCATGAAACTTATCGAATGTGAATTTGGTGTATGTATTAGGGTCACATGTATAATCGGTCTTTGGGAAATTTTATGTATAGAAGTAGCTTGTGGTCATGTATTACATGGTGAGAGAATAAATTTTTAAACTTGTGGTAACTCTTGCATTCGGCTATGCATATCTTTTATGATATTGAAATTTCTAAATACTTGACCATCTTATACATAGCATTCGGATTAGGAAGAAATTTATTGAAATACAACTCTTGTAGAATGCTAGATTTGGCCATGTGATTTAGATGATTGGGATGTTTGTTTAAATGCATAATAGCATTCGGCATTGGGCCTTATGAGGATTTGGCAAAATGGACTAAATGTTTAATGATTAGAATATGCGTGCACAAAAGTTTAACGTACTTAATTATTAAGTATGAAACGAGGGGTTGAATGACATATATGTATTCTATGGTGTTTGGCCAACATGGGATGTGAATAAAATTTGTGTCATGGAGAATATATGGAATGTTTAAAGATTATTGTAAAGTGTTTGTGCTTGGTCGAATGTGTGTTTGTGCTATGGGAAGTATATGTGTTTCTTATTTTGACTATAAGTGGAAATGATCAATTGAAATGTTTTGAATAAGAATTAATATAATTAAATTATTATATTTAGCTCAAGTGCAAAGAGGGACAAGTTCGGATAAGGGGAAAGCTAAAGTGGTTGAATAGCTGACTCATAGTTGCTCAGAAAAGTTCAAGGTAAGTTTTGAGTAATTGAATTTGGTATTTAATTTAAAATGACATGATATACATGTATGATAGATGAATGATGTCCTATTGTCCTTACCTTAATAAGGTTATTTGAGAAAGATACCTTATATATGCTATGTAGCTGAATGGCTATTAGAAAAATAAACAAAGAAAGAGATTGGGGATATATGCTTATGTGTGTTTGCTTATTGAGCTGAAAGTTCATTAAAAGAAGTATACATGTATTAGATTTGAATGATATTTACAACATAAAGTCAAGGAGCATGTTATATGTCTATATGCGAATGAGTTGATCGAATTACAAATGTGATTTTGCTACGTGAAATGTGGTAATATGTGAATAAATATGCATGAAACCCTGTGATGTGAATCTGGGCTTAAAGATCCGATGGCTATGTGTGGAGATTTTGTCCGAGTAAAGACCTGATGGCCATGTGAGGAGATTATGTCTGGGTAAAGACCCGATGGCTATGTACGGAGATTATGTCCAGGTTAAGACCTGCTGGCTTCATGTGGAGATTTCATCCAAGCTAAAAATCTCGCCGATGATCCGAGTAAAGTTTATAACTAAAAGACTTCGCAGTAACAATTGTTACTAAATATGTTCAATTCGTTAAGTTGAATAGGTATGTATCCTGAGCTTATATGAAAGCTTGAATTGAAGTAAATCTTAAGGTTATTTTGTAATATGCCTTTATTTATATGAGCTCACTTTTAAGTGAAAGGTTATCTACTTATTGAGTATTATGAGAGGGTGTATATTCGGCTAAGGGGAGATATACCCAAAAGAAGATTGAAATGAAAATGCGAACAACTAATTTATACTTGAAATGTTTGTCTGTTTACATTCCTTAAAACTTACTAAGCATTGAAATGCTTACTCTGTTTACTTTGTTTCCTCTGTTTTATAGATCTCATTTTGAAGCTACGGACTCGGGGATTCAAGCTTAAATCACCTACACTATCGTCGTTATTTTTGGGTACATTCGATAGTTATTTTGAAAACAATGGCATGTATAGGCTAATCACCCTTCTTTTGAATTGAATTATATTTTGAGTTGTAAATATTCTAGCCATGCGAAAATGGCTTGCTTAATCTCTAAGTTTGAGTATATGTTTTGATGAAATTAATGTGGCTAGATATTTTGTAGCATAAGGTTTAGATAGTAACAAATATGCAATGAGGTTCGAATATGGTAGATTGTTAATTGAGAATTTGATTTGGCTTATTTGATAGTAGCTACATTATGGAAAATTGCTAAATGCTATAAAATAAATTCAATGAGATATGATGCACTGATCGAACCTTTTTGCAAGTGGTATATTCGATTTTAGAACTTAAAATGAATCTAAGCCTAGCATGTATCTATGAACCTCCGTAGGATGCATTTAGTTATGTAATACCTCGAAACCCTATTCCGGCGACGGACAGGGGTATAGGGTGTTACAGTAAATCTAGCATAATTGAGTAGAGTTACATGCAATCCTAAAAATAGGACAACATAAATCTATCGGATTAGAGTCAAAATTAATAGGGGAATTCATAGACCGAGTTAATGCGACGATAGAGGTTTTAATTAGAAAAAGATTTTAATTAATTAACCTCTAGTCAGTTGTTCATACTCTTGAAAGAGATATTAACATAATTTAGGGATCTCTACAGATAAATAAACAAGTGAATAAATCATTTAATTCAGATTCATAATAATAGATGAAGTCTTGATGGATTCTTTCCTAGGTATTGTCTATCTCATTGGTTATCTTCAATTATTTTCCTATTTCATTCTCTGTTGTGTTCTTAGTTAGATTAGTTTAGTAATTTTAGATTAAAAACAATCACTCTAATTTGTCGGCTAAATAATAGTGAAATGATAATTACTAGTACTTTTGTTCTCTTGGTTATGATATTCCCTACTCACCATAACTATCTATTGTTCGATATGTGCACTTGCCTTACTCATATTTATAGTTATTTTAGTGATCATCAAGTTTTTGGCACCGCTGCCAAGGACTAAAATATTAGGAACACTTGATTTTTTGTAACGCCCCGAATTTTGGGCCTAGATGAATTGGGCTTTAGGCTTTGGGTCTCATAAATTTTTTTAGTAAGCAAGAAAATGACAAATGACATGTTGGCTTTAAGGGTTTAATAAATTTGGAGTGTCTAGGGGTGTTGGAGAAGTTCTAGGTTCGAACTTTAAGGAGAAGGAATTTTTAAGTAATTATTAAAGGAACCAGGGCAGTGAGTAGTTGGGCTTTTAAATAAAAATAGGGAAAATGACATCAAAGAGCCTTGTGTTGGAGTGGCTAAGTGACGCCACTTAGGGTATAGGAAGGTGGCATTATGGGCTAGCAATGAGATCTTAGGTTCAAATCCTAGCTTAGTATTTTTTTAAGAGTTTAATTTTGGCCTTCTTGAAGGTTGGAAGTGGTGTGATGATGGACTTTAATAAGAGTGATCAAAAGAGAAAATTTAGGAAAAGGATTGGGGAGTTATCAGGGAGAAAAATAAGGAGATGAGATGGGGAAGAGTTGGAGTCGATTGGGGCTTTGGGGGTAAGTAGAGTTTCAGTTTTGTGTATAAATAGGGGGTGCCGAATTCCTTTGAAAGGTTCTTTGGTTTTTTATTACTTTTCTTCTTCTCCCCCTCATTTTGTTTCTTTCATTGTTGAATAGCCATCATTCCTTTTTGTCGAAATCCCTATTAGTGTTGTGTTCTTCTTCTTTCTCTAAAAGCCGAATACTCCCTTATAATCGAATAGTCCTATCTTTTTACTGATTCTTTATTGTTTCCCTCCATCATAAATCGGTTGTTGTTATCTACTCTTAATCAAGTTTTAAAAGCTAGATCTCATTCAGTAGCTACCTAGGCAGTAGGACCAAAGGTTAGATTCGATAAGTACTTAGTCAAACAACCTTAGTGTGTTTTGGTAAAAGCTGGAGGGCTATCTAACTCTCTTTTGTCGTTAACCCTGTATTAACAAGGGTAGGGTTCAAAGATCGCAAACGTGATAGGGATCTACAAGTCTCTGCCGAAAAACTATCCATTTGTTTTGGCTTTTGGGTAAGTGTTCTTGATTTTGGGATATGTTGGCCGAATAGTCTATAATAAGAGAAAGGGTGACTTAAGTGGAAACAAGTCACCTATGATTTCATCTTTAATGATTAAGATTAATGCAGATCTAAGGATATTCATGAATAGTAGCTAAGGAGGGGCTATAAGAACTGGTGGCACACGGTAAGGTTATGGTAAGACTTCAGTTTTTGGTAAATGTTATGGTTAAGTGTGGGATTGATTTGAGGATTAGTATTGGTTGTAGGTTCAAGGCTGAGGATAGTGTAACACATTTCATTAACCAGGTGTGTACATACACTTCACACACGACAAATCGGCAAAAGCCGAAATCCCAAAAAGCTGGAATGCCAAAAAGCCGAAAGGTTGGCACCGACAACCATACGAGCGTGCGAACATTCGTGTGGAAACACCGATACGACTACCGAGGCCAAGAGAGCAATCTCATGGTCTCGGTCCATTGTTGGCCAACTGGGCCAAAAGGGGACTAAATGGGCCCGACGGGCTCGTGGGCCCAAATCGGCGAAAGTTGATAAGTGATATTAAATGATGAGTTGGTATTGATGGTTGAATGATTTGAACAAGAATGGGCCATATGGACATGATTGGGTTTGATGGGCCATATGTGATTTTAGAGAAGCATGTAGACTGCTAGGGTTTTGTGGTGGACTCTAGGCCTAGATTTAATTTACTTTCAAGCAACATAAAACTTAATTAATTAATCAAACATGTCTGTGGATAAGTTGCAAGGTTAGAGTGTGGCAATAGATGTATGCATGTTTAGGATTGGATCTAGGAAGAGCTTGGTCCTTAAGTGGTCCTAGTGACCTACCTCCTCTTCTCTTGAATCCTACCTGGTGCATAGTGTTTGTTCACTTTAGCTGCGAGGACTTGTTGATGGGCCAAAGTTCGTAATTAAAACCAGTACTATTAAGAAATTACGAAAATACCCCTATAGGGTAGAACTACTAAAACACCATTGTAGGATAGAATTACTGAAATGCCTTTGTAAGGTAGAACTACCAAAATACCCCTGGGTAGTGAAATGACTAAAATACCTGTAAGTGCTTGATGTGTGGAAATGTGTATGTTGCATTCATGAGATGTATGTTGCATATGGGTGGGATTGATGAAACGGAGGAAGAATTTGAGGATCGCATGGTTGCTTGATGAGCATGGATCCACCGATGGCTTTTTAATCCCAATGTATGATTAGTAGCTTTGCTGCAATGATAGGTAGTACCGCAACCGGCACTACCATTGGTGTGTATGGGATGGGTGGGTCGATATTTATATCCCCACATAGTGTGTAGGGCTGGACGGAGATGGTGTGTAGAGGCTGGATGGGTAGGATTTTTGCACTTGATTGCTTTAATACTGTTCTGCTATTGGATTGGGTTCAAGCCCAAGATGACTTGTGTTGCATGATATATATATAATTGTTGAGGGTTGTACACACTGAGTTTTCGTAAACTCACCCCCTCTTTTACATTTTTTTAGGTGATCCTCAATAGGCGGTTCGACGGATAGAGGGACTCGGAGGTGGCCACTTGGCAAGAAGTTTTTGACTTAGTCTTTTATTTAATTCCTAGTATTTTGAAGTTATTTTAGTTCGGATTGTAATAAGGCGTTATCTCTGGTTTTTATTTCATTATTTTTCTTAGGTTTTACACTTAGAAACAAAACATGGATTTAGTTGCTTCATCCAATTTTCAAGATTATCTAAAATTTATTGTTGTTTTTTTTAAATTAAGCTTCCGCAGTAAATATTTTCCAAGTAATTAGTAATTTATAACAAGAAATAGATTTTAAATACACCTCGTTTTGAAAATAAATAAGGATTTTACTTAACTTTTTCTTACCAAGGTTTTCGCAAAAACACTTCAATGTGACACGTTAGACTCGGGCCTAACTTCTAGGCCGGGTTTGGGGTGTTACATTTTTATTAATTTAGCCATTTATTTTTATTGCATTTTATTTTTGTTTTTAGTTCAATTTTTGTTTTCTAATTTTTCTTTTATTTACTTCTGGCAAGTTCCTTTAGTTTCTGACTAGAAGAAGCTCGTCGGGACCATTACTGTTTGACAGCGAAATCGAGAGTATAGCACGCAAAAACCGTAGAGAAGCAAAGAAGAGTTGACAGAGTATAATAGACGAGCAAGAGGATGTTATTATTATTATTGAGAAGATGGGTGATAATCAGAATAATCAGCTGCCTCCTGCGGTTGCTGCAAATCTTACATATCCAAATCCTGCTTCTCGTACTATGTAATATCCCGAATTAGGGCCTAATCGAAATAGTGGTTTTGTGACCACAAATTTGATATAGAAATAATTATTTTATAATTATTTTGAGGTTTATGATATGATTGCATGATTGTGTGAAAATTTCGTGAAGAAATTCTTGGCATAAAGTGCTTAATTTAAAATTAGGGACTAAATCGAATAAGTTGCAAAACTTGTATTCTAGAAGTTTCTAGTATGAAATTGCTTTGAAATATTAATTAGGAAGTCTTAAATGGAAATTTGACCAATTTTCAGTTCATGGACAAAATTTGGACATGGAAGGAATTTTTGAAAGTTTAGTAAGGAGGGGCATTTTGGTCATTTAGACATTAAATGAAATAAAAAGGGAAAAATAACAAAAAATTGGTTATCATCTTCCTTAGTTGCTGCCGAATGCTCCCTCTCTCCATAGCTAGGGTTTCTTCAACTTTCAAGCTTCATAGTAAGTGATTCCAAGCCCCGTTTTTAATGATTTTTACGTTTTTGAGATCCCAGTAGCTCGGTATAGCTTATGATGGCAATATTTTGAATTAGGGTTCATATTTGGAAAAATACCCATAGGTGAAATTTGTGTATTTTGATGTTTTATGATAGAATATGAGGTTTTAAATTATGTTAGACAACTTGTGCTACTCGGTTTTAAGTAAAAACGAACAAAACAGCTTAATCGGTAAAAGTACATATTGTTCATAAGTATGTGTTATAGTGGGAATTTGAGCTTGCTAATAGCAAATAAATGATCAGCATGTTCTAAAACATAAGAATTTGAAATAAAGTTTAATTTCCGAGCCTTGGGGTCAAAGTGTAAATATACAAAAGTTTAGGGGTAAATTCATAATTTTGGTAAAGTTGGGGTCAAGGACCGTTTTGATAAATGTGAGTATTAAATAAGCTAAATGTGCTATTTTAGATCAAGAAAAATGAGATTCAAGTCGTGATCGAGGGAAAAACAAAGTTTACGAGGAATAGGCTCAATTGTTGATATTTTGGTATCGAGGTAAGTTCATGTGTAAATAATGTAACATAATTGCTATTTTAAGTGATTTAATGCTATTTATATGATATGATACTTGTTATTATGAATATTATGCTTTGTGAAATATTATGTATTGGTATAAAAAGTATGTGATTAAATTGATAAGTATGAGATGCAAGCAACGTATTGGTTCCGATATTCTGAGGAGAACGACTGGGAAATGTGTGATTGAGGAAAATCCCGTTTGAACCTTGGGAATAGATTAGGATACAAGTGACATGTCACTAGGATGGCTGGGCATCCGAACTCGTTGAGTTGAGTCTGAGTTCACTTATGGATGCAAATGTCCGAATTCGTTGAGTTGAGTCCGAGTTTGTGAGATATAACTAGGCATCCGAGCTCGTTGAGTTGAGTCCGAGTTCACTTATGGATGCGAACGCCCAAACTCATTGAGTTGAGTCCGAGTTCGATTATGGGCGGGTTACATGGTAGCTTGGCTACGGATATGACATTTATGTGTATACGATTCGAGTATCCGAGTTATATTCCTATGTGTTCAACGAGTAAATTGATAAATAAGCATGGAGAGCGTCTAAGCGACCGAGGTAAGTTGTGACGTATTGTGAAAGAGGAATTGAACAGGTATGATCCTAAACTATTTGTGAGAACATGGTAAGATGATGGCATGGTAAGGAAATACTTGGAGTTGAGTAACCATTGAAATGGCCAAATCTAGATCATATTTGATGGGTGTATGTTTAATGTGCTACTTAGTTCATGAAAATCCATGAAAAGATGATGTTTGTTATAAAACAGAATTTTTCAGCAGCAGTGATGTGAGTTTGAAAAATCACTAAAAATATTAGAGACAAGATTAGGAGGTGAATTAAATATGAAATTGAATCTTAATGTGTCTACTTTCATATGGATGAAGTGAAACAGGTAAAGGAGTTATATGTTATGAGATATTTGAGTTTTAGTGAAACAGTGCCAGAGCAATTTCTGGATCCCCTGTTCCAACTTTGGAAATTCACTACAAATTGTACAAAAATAATTAGGAGTCATGCTATATATGTACAGATTCCTTATTGAGTCTAGTTTTAAGGTAATTAAATGGCATAGCCTTTTGAATTCTTTATAGAGAGAAAAGTGAATCGTAGTGAACATAGGTCAGAGCAGCCGAACACTGAAACAGGGGAAACTTTAACTAATAAAATGTACTAATTGGCCTGACCAAAAATTCTAGAAAAAAATTAGTAGATAGATATATGAGTTTAGTTTTAGGGAAAATTTACGGATCTTAATTTTGAGTTTTTTAACTCGAGATATGATTTTTTGAGCGATCATGATGTAGAAAGACAGCTTATTCCGAAAGTTAAAATAAATGGTTTAAAGTTGTTTAAATGGTAAATTAAGTTTAGTAACACCTCAAGCTCGACTCCGGTGACGGTCTCAGGTAAGAGGGCATTACATTTGGTGGTATCAGAGCCAGGTTTGGTCGGTTCTCAGACTAACGTGTTTTATGTACGGATTTCGCTATACATGCCATATATGTATATTGTGATAGTGTGACGACTTCTGACCTTTTAAATGATTTTTTTTATAGTAAATGGATCCCGATCCAGCTGTGCCAGATGAAGTAGAGAGTAATGCGCCAGCTCCGGCTGAAGGGGTAGCGCCGACTGAAAATCCACCTCCTACTATTGGTCAGTGAGGAGGAGAAATGGGTCGAGAAGCCTTTCTCCAAATGATGAGTGCATGGTATACTGAGTTTGTTCGTACGAACTCGAATGTACAACCTCCCCCACCTCCCCCAATTCCTCAACCTGTACCCCTGATGCCCCAAGGTGTGGATATGATGAAATTCCAAAGAACTCCAGTTGATAAAATTCGTAAAATAGGAGCCAAAGAATTCAGAGCTAATATAGATGATGATACCGAGAAAGCAGCGTTCTGGCTTGAAAATTCTATTTGGGTATTTGATGAATTATCTTGTACACTTGAAGAATGTTTGAAATGTGCTATATCTTTGTTGAGGGATTCAGCCTATAATTGGTGGAAGACCTTGATTTCTGTGGTACCGAAAGAGAGGGCAACTTGGGAATTCTTTCAAGAAGAGTTTCGGAAGACATACATTAGTGAAAGATTTATTGATTAGAAGCGTAAAGAGTTTCTTGAGCTAAAGCAAGGTAATATGACAGTCACTGAATACGAAAGGGAGTTCGTCAGATTGAGTAAGTATGCCAGAGAATATGTTCCTACAGAGGCCAAGATGTGCCGACAATTTGAAGACGGGCTCAATGAAGACATTAAGGTATTTATTGGGATTCTTGAACTAAAAGAAATGGTGGTACTTGTCGATCGAGCTTGCAAGGCTGAAGAACTAGTTAAAGAAAAGAAAAAGGCAAAATTTGAGACCCGAAATTGGAAGAAAAGACCAACGAGTAATGCAGCCTCACAGCAACCCGGAAAATCAAGAAATATGAATCCTTGTTCCCAAGTTTCAGCTGGACAATCATATGGGAATTCTAGGAAGCAAAATGTGGGTCCTAAGGCCCAAACTACTTTGGTAGCTAGTGTAGGGAATTCAAGATTTGTTAAGCCCGAGTGCCAGCGGTGTGGTAGAAATTATTTTGGTCTGTGCAGAGCAAATGAATGTTTCCGATGTGGTTCTCCGGATCATTTTATTAGAGACTGCCCAGAGAGAATTGAAAAAGAAAAATTTCAGAGTACAAAAGCAAGTGGTGCAGATTCGAGAGGAAGGTATTCAAGAAAAGCTGGGAGTGAAGCAAGCAGCAAGAATGTGGTCATAGATTCAGCAGTTAAATCTGAAGGAAGGGCTCCAGCTAGAACTTATGCTATTGAAGCACGTGAAGATGCTTCCTCACCTGACGTGATCACCGGTATATTTTCTCTTGATGATGTTAATGTTACTGCTTTAATTGATCCCGGTTCTACTCATTCATATGTGTGCATGAAATTGGTGTCTAGTATGAATATACCTGTTGAGAACACAGAATTTATGATTAAAGTGTCAAACCCGTTAGGCAAATGTGTTATAGTTGATAAAGTATGCAAGAAATGTCCTTTAATGATTCGGGGTTATTATTTTCCTACCGACTTGATGTTGTTGCCGTTTGATGAGTTTGATGTTATTTTGGGCATGGTTGGTTGACATTGCATGATGCTATAGTAAATTGTAAACAAAAAGTTATTGAATTAAAGTGTGAAAATGGTGAAACTTTGCGGGTTGAATCAGATAAATCGGAGGCATTGTCTAGTGTGATTTCTTTAATGTTGGCTCAGAGATATTTAAGAAAGGGTTATGAAGCTTATTTAGCATATGTGTTGAATACAAAAGAAATTGAAAAGAAAGTCGAATCAATGCCGATTGTATGTGAATTCGCGGATGTATTTCCAGAAGAATTGTCGGGTTTGCCTCTAGTCAGTGAAGTAGAATTTGGTATTGAGTTGATTCTGGGAACAGCTCCGATCTCGATTGCTCCGTATAGAATGGCACCAACAGAATTGAAAGAATTAAAGTCGCAGTTGCAAGAGTTGACTGACAAAGGCTTTGTGAGACCGAATTTTTCACCATGGGGTGCTCCTGTATTGTTTGTGAAAAAGAAGGATGGTTCAATGAGATTGTGTGTTGACTATCGGCAGTTAAACAAAGTGACAATCAAGAACAAGTATCCATTGCCGAGAATTGATGATTTGTTTAATCAATTGAATGGAGCGACGTGGTTTTCAAAGATTGACTTGAGATTTGGGTACTATCAGCTGCGGGTAAAAGAGTCAGATGTGCCTAAAACTGCTTTTAGAACAAGGTATGGTCATTATGAATTTTTAGTTATGCCGTTTGGGTTAACAAATTCTCCTCCTGTGTTTATGGATTTGATGAACCGTATATTTCGACCATACTTGGACAAGTTTGTTGTGGTATTTTTAGACAATATCTTAATCTATTCCAAAGATGAGACAGAGCATGCCGAACATTTGAGGATAGTTTTGCAAACCTTGCGAGACAAGCAGTTATATGCCAAGTTTAGTAAAAGTGAATTTTGGCTTCGTGAAGTTGGATTTTTGGGCCATATTGTTTCAGGTGATGGTATAAGGGTTGATCCCAGTAAAATTTCAGCTATTGTTGATTGGAAACCACCGAAGAATGTAACCGAAGTTAGAAGTTTCTTGGGGCTAGCTGGATATTATCGACGGTTTGTGAATGGATTTTCTATAATTGCGGCTCCTATGACTAGATTACTCTGAAAGGATGTTAAATTTGAGTGGACGGAAGAATGTCAACGAAGTTTCGAAGAATTGAAGAAGTTATTAACAGAGGCACCAGTATTAGTACAGCCTGAGTCAGGTAAAGAATTTGTGGTATATAGTGATGCTTCTTTAAATGGTTTGGGATATGTATTGATGCAAGAAGGAAAAGTTGTGGCTTATGCTTCGAGGCAGTTAAAACCCCACGAGAGGAATTATCCTACTCATGATTTGGAATTGGCTGCAGTGGTGTTTGTTTTGAAGATTTGGCGACATTATCTATATGGTGAAAAGTGTCGAGTATATACCGATCACAAAAGTCTTAAATACTTAATGTCACAAAAAGATTTGAACTTGAGACAGCGAAGATGGTTAGAGTTATTGAAAGATTACGAGCTGGTGATTGATACCATCCGGGAAAAGCGAATATGGTTGCAGATGCCTTAAGCAGAAAGTTGTTGTTTGCTTTGAGAGTTATGAACACTCGGTTGGAAATGTCAGATGATGGTTCAATTCTAGCTGAGTTAAAAGCAAGACCGATGTTTTTACAAGAGATTTGTGAAGCTCAGAAAAGCGATGAAGACTTGCAAGCCAAAAGAAAGCAGTGTGAGGTTGATATAGAGTCAGATTTCAGAATCGGTTCTGATGGGTGCTTGATGTTTAAAGATCGGATTTGTGTACTGAAGAATGAGGACTTGATTCAAAAGATCTTGCAGGAAGCACATAATAGTTGTTTGTCGATTCACCCAGGCAGTACGAAAATGTATAATGACTTGAAGAAAATGTATTGGTGTAATGGAATGAAAAGAGATATATCGGAGTTTGTATCGAAATGCCTAATTTGTCAACAAGTGAAAGTTGAACACCAAGTACCTTCGGGGTAGAAGAGACTACATGGGAGCCTGAAGAAACTATGAGGAAACTATGAGGAATCAATACCCACATCTGTTTACCGGTAAGATTTTCGAGGACGAAAATCCTTAAAGGGGGGAGAGTTGTAATATCCCGAATTAGGGCCTAATCGGAATAGTGGTTTCGTGACCATAAATTCGAGATATAAATAATTATTTTATAATTATTTTGAGGTTTATGATATGATTGCATGATTGTGTGAAAATTTCGTGAAGAAATTTTTGGCATAAAGTGCTTAATTTAAAATTAGGGACTAAATCGAATAAGTTGCAAAACTTGTATTCTAGAAGTTTCTAGTATGAAATTGCTTTGAAATATTAATTAGGAAGTCTTAAATGGCAATTTGACCAATTTTCAGTTCATGGACAAAATTTGGACATGGAAGGAATTTTTGAAAGTTTAGTAAGGAGGGGCATTTTGGTCATTTGGACATTAAATGAAATAAAAAGGGAAAAATAACACAAAATTGGTTATCATCTTCCTTAGTTGCTGTTGAATGCTCCCTCTGTCCATAGATAGGGTTTCTTCAACTTTCAAGCTTCATAGTAAGTGATTCCAAGCCCCGTTTTTAATGATTTTTACGTTTTTGAGATCCCGGTAGCTCGGTATAGCTTATGATAGCAATATTTTGAGTTACGGTTCATATTTGGAAAAATACCCATAGGTGAAATTTGTGTATTTTGATGTTTTATGATAGAATATGAGGTTTTAAATTATGTTAGACAACTTGTGCTGCTCGGTTTTAAGTAAAAACGAACAAAACGGCTTAATCGGTAAAAGTACATATTGTTCATAAGTATGTGTTATAGTGGGAATTTGAGCTTGCTAATAGCAAATAAATGATCAACATGTTCTAAAATATAAGAATTTGAAATAAAGTTTAATTTCCGAGCCTTGGGGTCAAAGTGTAAATATACAAAAGTTTAGGGGTAAATTCATAATTTTGGTAAAGTTGGGGTCAAGGACCGTTTTGATAAATGTGAGCTATTTTAGATCAAGAAAAATGAGATTCAAGTCGTGATCAAGGGAAAAACAAAGTTTACGAGGAATAGGCTCAATTGTTGATATTTTGGTATCGAGGTAAGTTCATGTGTAAATAATGTAACATAATTGCTATTTTAAGTGATTTAATGCTATTTATATGATATGATACTTGTTATTATGAATATTATGCTTTGTGAAATATTATGTATTGGTATAAAAAGTATGTGATTAAATTGATAAGTATGAGATGCAAGCAACGTATTGGTTCCGATATTCTGAGGAGAACGATTGGGAAATGTGTGATTGAGGAAAATCCCGTTTGAACCTTGGGAATAGATTAGGATACAAGTGACATGTCACTAGGATGGTTGGGCATCCAAACTCGTTGAGTTTAGTCCGAGTTCACTTATGGATTCAAATGTCTGAACTCGTTGAGTTGAGTCCGAGTTCGTGAGATATAACTAGGCATCCGAGCTCGTTGAGTTGAGTCCGAGTTCACTTATGGATGCGAGCGCCCAAACTCGTTGAGTTGAGTCCGAGTTCGATTATGGGTGGGTTACATTGTAGCTTGGCTACGGATATGACATTTATGTGTATACGATTCGAGTATCCGAGTTATATTCCTATGTGTTCAATGGGTAAATTGATAAATAAGCATTGAGAGCGTCTAAGCGACCGAGGTATGTTGTGACGTATTGTGAAAGAGGAATTGAACAGGTATGATCCTAAACTATATGTGAGAACATGGTAAGATGATAGCATGGTAAGGAAATACTTGGAGTTGAGTAACCATTGAAATGGCCAAATCTACATCATATTTGATGGGTGTATGTTTAATGTGCTACTTAGTTCATGAAAATCCATGAAAAGATGATGTTTGTTATAAAATAGAATTTTTCAGCAGCAGTGAAGTGAGTTTGAAAAATCACTAAAAATAGTAGAGACAAAATTAGGAGGTGAATTAAATATGAAATTGAAGCTTAATGTGTCTACTTTCATATGGAAGAAGTGAAACAGGTAAAGGAGTTATATGTTATGAGATATTTGAGTTTTAGTGAAACAGGGCCAGAGCGATTTTTGGATCCCCTGTTCCAACTTTAGAAATTCACTACAAATTGTACAAAAATAATTAGGAGTCATGCTATATATGTACAGATTCCTTATTGAGTCTAGTTTTAATATAAATAAATGGAATAGCCTTTTGAATTCTGTATAGAGAGAAAAGTGAATCGTAGTGAACATAGGTCAGAGCAGTCGAACACTAAAATAGGGGAAAATTTAACTAATAAACTATACTAATTGGCCCGACCAAAAATTATAGAAAACAATTATTAGATAGATATATGAGTTTAGTTTTAGGAAAAATTTACAGATCTTAATTTCGAGTTTTGTAACTCGATATATGATTTTTTGAGCGACCATGACGCAGAAAGACAGCTTATTCCGAAAGTTAAAATAAATGGTTTAAAGTTGTTTAAATGGTAAATTAAGTTTAGTAACACCTCAAGCTCGACTCCGGTGACGGTTTCGGGTAAGAGGGCGTTACATACTATGTACGATTATGCCAAGCCCACTCTTACTGGGGCCGAATCGAGTATTGTGAGACCCACTATTGCTGCAAATAATTTCAAACTGAAGCCGAACACTATTTAGATGGTACAACAATTTGTTTAGTTCGATAGTTTGCAAGATGAAGAACCCAATACTCATTTGGCTAATTTTCTAGAAGTTTGTGATCCTTTCAAGATAAATGGCATTTCTGACGACATAATTCACCTACGGTTGTTTCCCCTCTCATTGGGGAATAAAGCTAAATGGTGGTTGAAATTTTTACCACGAGGTTCTATCACTACATAGGATCAAATAACTGAGAAATTCCTATTGAAATATTTCCCACTGGCGAAGATAGCCAAGTTGAGGAATGATATCTCTTCCTTCATTCAAATCGACTTAGAGACCCAATATGATGCATAGGAGAGGTATAAGTATTTATTGAGACGGTGCCCTCACCATGGGTAACCTTTAAGGCTACAGGTTCAAACATTCTACAACAGTTTGAATCCCTCAACTGGGCAATTGATCGATGCATTTGTAACAACCCAAATTTCACGGGTACCGGAAAAATGAGTTATGGGGCTTTCGTCTTAGTAAACCGGATTAGAAAATAATTATTAAAAATATTTGAACGTTAAGTTGTGTGTTTAATTAAGCTTTGAATAGGAGAATTTAGTTTAATTAGAAATAATTAGTAGAAAGGACTAAATTGAAAAGAGCATAAAATTTTAATTATAGAATAGAGAAAGATTGAAGGATTAAATTAGTAATTAAACCAAATTAGTGACATGTGTTTGATAAAAATAATTTACATGTGTAATAAAGTAAATATGTACAAATGTATAAAATTAATTGGTTTACTTAATTTTTAAGTAAAAGATATTTATAATTATTATTATGTAATATTATATTTTATTAATTAATTGTGTTAATGAAAAATGTATGGTAATGATGAATTACATGTGTAATAACATGCATGTGTACAGATGTATGTAAATAATTAGTTATAAAATAGATATTTTATTATTAAAAAAATAAAGTAAATGAAATAGAAATAAAACAAAAAGAAAAAGAAAGAAATAGTTATAGAGAAAGAAACGAAATTGGGGAAGAAAAGAAAGAAAGAAAAAGAAAAGAGAAAATTAGGGTTTTAGAGCTTGGAGATTAATTGGTAAGTTTAATTAAGTCTTTTCTTTGTAAATTTGATGTTTCTGAAGCCCTAGAGTTGAATATTTTTGAATTTGTATGGAAATATTGAAAGTTGATAGACCTTTGAGTAGGGTTCATGTTGAACAAATGATGAAATTAGGGATTAATTTAATAAAATTATTGATTTGAATTGATTTAAGGACTAAATTGTAAAATAGGCTATAAGTTTTGAGTTTTAGGGGTTAAATTGAAAGAAATTTGAAATTATGGAAAAATGATGAAAATTTGATAGTTATATTGAAGTTTTGATACAAATTAAATAAGGAAATGATGTGAATTGTTAAAAGAAAGAAGATGAATGTGGTCAGGACAAATTTGGTATTATGGTAAAAGTTGTATGGTAAATTATTATTCTATATATGTAAATGATGAAAATTTGATAGTTATATTGAAGTTTTGATGCAAATTAAATAAGGAAATGATGTGAATTGTTAAAAGAAAGAAATTGAATGTGGTCAGGACAAATTTGGTATTATGGTAAAAGTTGTATGGTAAATTATTATTCTATATATGTGTGTGTTATTAATTAACTATAATTATGCTAATTTTCTAGCTAACAATTGCTACACACGGCCGTGGAACTAGCCCATGGGCAAGCCTGACTTTCCCACACGGCCTGGGCACACGCTCATGTGTCTTGGCCGTGTGAAAATATCATTTTTCATCATTTTTAAGCTACTTTCATCCACTAAACATACCTATTTCATGCCCAAATCAATGACTTATAAATCCTAATCAAATAACATCATCATGTTTTTCAAACTTAGCAAATGTTCATTCATTCATACTCAAAACTTCTTAAAGATTATGTACCATATTTACAATCAAAAAATATAAAACATTTACAAGTGACAAACACCAAACCTAGTACATGCCACATTTCCAAAAGATAGATTCATCACCAAAAAGTTGAGCTGAGATCGAGATCGACTCGGATGCTTGACTAAACTTCAACTTTACCTAACCTGCGCATGGGAAACAACCGTACGCTGAGTATTGGAAATACTCAGTGGTGTTATCATAATTCAAATTATAACAACAACAATATATCATGCTATATATAAATCATACATATAATTGTATACCAAACTATCATATTTCCATTATATCAGTTTCCATATTTGATTCACTATTTCATCAATCACATACAAATGTTCAATTCACATTTCAAACACGAACAATTCATGAACCTTTGGTTCAACTCCCAATCACATATACATATTCAATTCACATTTCAATAATAACCATTCATGAACCTTGATCCATGCCTTCAATCTCATAGCACAATTTTATTTCTCATTTCATTTCACATTATCACTTTCACTCTTCATTCAATGGTTCAAATGAACAAATTCAATTGATTTTCTCATTTCACTTAATTACCCCTATTAACATGACTCGGACTTTGGCGGACACACGGATCCAACCAAACACACCACAATGGCACCCAGTGCCTCATCGGATTGTTCGAAGCAAAGTTGACACCCAGTGTCTCATCGGCCTAGCCGAAGTAAAGTGGTACCCAGTGCCTTATCGAATCTATCCGAAGCAATATGACACTCCAAGTGTCTCATCGACTCGAGGTTGAAGTAACCCAGAACTCTTCCAAACCTATGGCATGCCAACTATATCCACTGAGCCCGACTAGTTAATAGGGTATCAGATTTCTTTCTCTATTTCAGTCAAATTCACATCAATTGCACTTTAGCCACATTTTCTCACATATTTCTCAATTCAAACACAACTGGTTTGAAATTCACATTTTCACATATTTTCACTTCATTTCCATTCTCAATTGATCAAAATTATTCAAATTCAAATCAATCACATTAATAGTTCAATCTCAAATTTCAAATTCATATGCATATATGTATTCATCATATAAATCTAATTCACATCTAATTCAACATCAATATTTATCCCACATTCAAATTCCATACACATATATTAAAATTAAACATTTAATAAGAAATAACTTATGATAATACAAACCGATATTTTTTCTCGAGCTATTCCTCGATCACTTTTTCTTTCCCCTTCGTATTCTACGTCTCGAGTTCCTTGTTAGCTAGAAAATTAGCATAATTATAATTAATTAATAACACACATATTTTATATAGAATAATAATTTTCCATACAACTTTTACCATAATACCAAATTTGTCCTAACCACATTCATCTTCTTTCTTTTAACACTTCACATCATTTCCTTATTTAATTTGCATCAAAACTTCAATATAACTATCAAATTTTCATCATTTTTCCATAATTTCAAATTTCTTTCAATTTAACCCCTAAAACTCAAAACTTATAGCCTATTTTACAATTTAGTCCTTAAATCAATTCAAATCAATAATTTTATTAAATTAATCCCTAATTTCATCATTTGTTCAACATGAACCCTACTCAAAGGTCTATTAACTTTCAATATTTCCGCGCAAATTCAAAAATATTCAACTCTAGGGCTTCAAAAACATCAAATTTACAAAGAAATGATTTAATTAAACTTACCAATTAATCTCCAAGCTCCAAAACCCTAATTTTCTCTTTCCTTTTTCTTTCTTTCTTTTCTTCCTCAATTTCGTTTCTTTCCCTGTAACTATTTCTTTCTTTTTCTTTTTGTTTTATTTCTATTTCATTTACTTTATTTTTTTAATAATAAAATATCTATTTTGTAACTAATTATTTACATACATTTGTACACATGCATGTTATTACACATGTAACTCATCATTACCATACATTTGTCATTAACACAATTAATTAATAAAATATAATATTACATAATAATAATAATTATAAATATCTTTTACTTAAATATTAAGTAAACCAATTAATTTTATACATTTGTACATATTTACTTTATTACACATTTAAATTATTTTTATCAAACACATGTCACTAATTTGGTTTAGTTATTAATTTAATCCTTCAACTTTCTCTATTCTATAATTAAAATTTTATGCTCTTTTCAATTTAGTCCTTTCTACTAATTATTTCTAATTAAACTAAATTCTCTTATTCAAAGCTTAATTAAACACACAACTAAACACTCAAATATTTCTAATAATTATTTTCTAACCCGATTTACTAAGATGGAGGCCCCATAACTCATTTTTTCGGTGCCCATGAAATTTGGGTCGTTACATTTCTTCCCTCTTAAAAAAATTTCGTCCTCGAAATTTACCTGAGAATAGATGGGGGTACTGAGCTCTCATAGTTTCTTCCGGTTCCCATGTTACTTCTTCCACTTTGTGACTTCTCCAAAGTACCTTCACTAAAGAAACTTGTTTATTTCTTAATTCCTTTACCTCTCGTGCTAGAATCTCAACTGGTTCTTCTTCATATGACAAATTCGGTTAAATTTCAATATGTTCAGTAGAAATAACATGAGAAGGATCTGATCTATATCTTCGTAACATTGAAACATGAAAAACGCCATGAATCTTCTGTAACTCCAGAGGTAAAGCCAACCGATAAGCTACCGGTCCAATTCTCTCCACTATTTCATACGGCGCAATGTAACGAGGACTTAATTTACATTTCCGACCAAATCTCAATACTTTCTTCCATGGAGAAACTTTAAGAAATACCTTGTCCCCAACCGAATACTCAATATCCCATCGTTTCAGATCGACATATGATTTCTGTCTATCAAAGACTTCTTTTAATCTCTCTTGTATTTTCTTGACAGTTTCTTCTGTTTCTTGTGTAACACCCCTTACCCGAGACTGTCGTCGGAATCGAGCACGAGGCGTTACTAAACTTAATCTATTACTTAAGCAACCGTAAATCATTTATTTAATCTTCTTGAAATTTACTGCCATTCTGCGTCATAGTCGCTTAAAAATTCATATCTCGAGTTCTGAAACTCGAAATTAAGATCCGTAAATTTTCCCTCAAACGAGACTCATATATCTCTCTGCGACTTTTTTTCTAGAATTTTTGGTTTAGCCAATTAGTACAGTTTATTAGTTAAAGTCTCCCCTGTTACAGAGTTTGACTACTCTAAACTTTGTTCACTACGAGATAATTCATCTCTCTACAAAATTCAAATAAGCATTCCGTTTATTTCATTAAAAACTAGACTTAATAAGGAATCTAGGAAGATAAACTATAACACCTAATTATTTATGTACAATTTATGGTAAATTTTCAAAGTCAGAATAGGGGATCACAGAGTCAGTCTAGAGTAGTCCCACTTAAGTGTAAATAACTCATAATATACAACTCTTTTCTTACTCTGTTTCTTCCATATTAAAATAGACTCATTAAGATTTAATTTCATACCTCATTCACTATTTAACTCCATTCCTACTATTTTTAGTGATTTTTCAAAGTCAGATCATTTCTGCTGTTGAATCTGTTTTTAGACTACTTTCACATTTCTCATAGTTTTCTTGTGATAGTTCCCATTCAAGCATACACACTATTAAACATGTGTATGATTAGTCATTCCATTAGCTATTCGCTAACAAGTATTTACACCCCATTCATTGAACATATCATAAGAACGTCCATAAACGTTTAACTATACCAAAGTGATTCCTTCGATAGTGTGATCGAATCTCTGACGTTTCCTTCGATCCCTGAGTGGCTTGGCAAGAACTATAAGAAGAAGGAAATAGAGAGAGTAAGCACTAGGCTTAGTAAGTTTACAAGCAAATAAATCACAACATTCAATACAAGGAATAATTATGCATAATGTCACCTAGCATCATAAACTTTCTTTACATCTCATTCCCTACCTTCTTCTTTATTCACTTACCTTCTTTCTTACCTGACCTTTCATTATTCATAAATACAATCTACCTTTCCTTTGCTGATAATTCACTGTAATTTAACTTGTACAATGGCCCGTTGAACCGCTCGGAATACTGAGGATACTAGGGTCTTTCCTGTCTAACAATATCTGCCAATGCCATGTCCTTGACATGGACTTACATGAATTATTCCTGTCTCCAATGCCATATATCTAATATGGGCTTACATGGCTCATTCCTGTCTCCAAAGCCATATATCTGATATGGACTTACATGGCACATTCCTGTCCTGTCGACCCCAAATGTCATGACATTTTGTATCCTAACACTCCTAAGGTTCAAACGGGGCTTTCTAATTCTTTTTCTCTGTCACATCGACTTTAATTCAACTTTGAATATTTTCATAAGTTAAATATATATATATGCTGGAAATTGACAATATCCATGTAAAATGAAGGAATATTGCTTTTATTTACCGTAAACTTACATCGATACAAAATGTGACTAAACTTTACAATTTAGTCCTTTACTTTTTCCTTTCCCCGATCTACTCCCGAACTTCGTTCTTCTTGATTATGAAGCTTGAAAGTTGAAGAAACCCTAGTTATGGCGGAGAGAAAAAATCGGCAGCAACTAATGAAGAAGATGATCAATTTTGTGTTATTTTTCCCATTTTATTTCATTTAATATCCAAATGACCAAAATGCCATTCCTTACTAAACTTTCAAAAATTCCACCCATTTCCAACTTTTGTCCATGAACTTAGAAATTGGTCAAATTGCTATTTAAAACCTCCTAATTAATATTACAAAGCAATTTCATACTGAAAACTTCTAGAATGCAAATTTTGCAACTTATTCGATTTAGTCCCTAATTTCAAATTATGCACTTTACGCATAGAATTTCTTCACGAAATTTTCACACAATCATGAAATCATATCATAAACCTCAAAATAATTATAAAATAATTATTTCTATCTCAGATTTGTGGTTACAAAACCACTATTTCGATTAGGCCCTATTTTGGGATGTTATATTTCTCCCCCCATTTAGGGATTTTCGTCCCCGAAAATCTTACCCATGAAGAGATTTGGGTACTGTTTTTGCATGGCCTCTTCGGGTTCCCATGTAGCCTCATCCACCCCATGTCTATTCCATAAGACTTTCACAAGAGCAATACTTTTATTCCTTAATTGCTTTGCCTCACGAGCTAGAATTTTTATCGGTTCTTTACCATAAGTCATACCTCTGTCGGAGAAATCACATGTGACGGATCTGACCGATAACGTCGTAACATCGACACATGGAACACATCATGAATCTTCTCTAACTTAGTCAGCAAAGCTAATCAATATGCTAATGGTTCAACACTCTCAATCACTTCAAACGGTCCAATAAAACGTGGACTTAGCTTGCCTTTCCTGCCAAATCTGAGAACTTTCTTCCACGGGGATACTTTCAAAAATACCTTGTCGCCAACCTGATACTCAATCTCTTTTGTTTTTAAATCTGCATATGACTTCTGCCTGTCTGAAGCTACTTTCAAACAATCTCTGATAACTTTCACTTTTTCTTCTATTTCTTTAACTAGATCAACCCCGTAAATCTGATTTTCTTTAAGCTCTGTCCAATATAAAGGTGTACAATATTTACGTCCATATAAAGCTTCGTAAGGTGCCATCTTCAAACTCGACTGGTAACTATTATTATAGGCAAACTCTACCAATGGTAAATATTTTTCCCAACTGCCTTGAAATTCCAATATACAACATCTAAGCATATCTTCAAGTACCTGAATAACTCTTTGTGACTGACCGTCAGTTTGGGGGTGAAAAGCCGTACTAAAACTCAACTTGGTGCCTAAAGCTTCTTGTAACTTCTTCCAGAATCGTGAAGTAAATCTCGGATCTCTGTCTGAAATAATCGATAATGGCACCCCATGTAATCTGACTATCTCCGAAATATATAACTCAGCCAACTTGTCAAGTGAATAATCCATACAAACTGGGATAAAATGAGCCGATTTAGTTAGTTTATCAATCACAACCCATACTGCATCTTTCTTTTTCGGTGTTAACAGCAACCCTGTCACAAAATCCATAGTAACTCTGTTCCATTTCCACTCCAGAATTAGCACAGGCTGCAATATTCCCGAAGGCACCTGATGTTCTACCTTTACCTGTTGACAAATCAAGCACCTAGAAACAAACCCTGAAATATCTCTTTTCATTCCTACCTACCAGTACAATTTCTTCAAATCATTATACATCTTTGTACTACCTGGATGTAAAGACAAAGAACTGCTATGTGCTTCCTGTAAAATTTTCTGAATAAGCTCATTATTCTTTGGTACACATATTCTGTCTTTAAACATCAAACAATCATCAGAACCAATCCGGAAATCTGATTCTATGCCTGACTCACATTGAACTCTTTTAGCCTATAACTCACTATCGTCTTTTTGAGCTTCACAAATTTCTTCAAGAAATACCGGTTTAGCTCTCAATTCAGCTAAAATAGAACCATCATCCGACATGGCCAAATTGGTATTCAAAGCTCGCAATGTAAATAAGAGTTTTCTACTTAAAGCATCAGCAACTACATTTGTTTTACCTAGGTGATAATCAATCACTAACTCATAGTCTTTAAGCAATTCCAACCATCTTCTTTGCCTCAAATTCAAATCTTTTTGAGTCATCAAGTATTTCAAGCTTTTATGATCAGTGAATATCCGGCACCTTTCACCATACAAATAATGTCTCCAAATCTTCAATGCAAATACAATAGCAGCTAGTTCCAAATCATGCGTCGGATAATTTTTCTCATGTGGCTTCAATTGTCTAGAGGCATAAGCAATCACCTTTCCTTCCTGTATGAGTACACAACCGAGCCCGTTCAAAGATGCATCACTGTAAATAACGAATTCTTTACCCGGTTCTGGCTGTACTAAGATGGGAGCTTCAATCAACAATACCTTTAACTTGTCAAAACTCTGCTGGCACTTTTCAGTCCATTCAAACTTAACATCCTTCCATAGCAATCTCGTCAACAGAGTAGCTATCATAGAGAATCCCTCCACAAATCGTCTATAATAACCAGCTAATCCAAGAAAGCTTCTGACCTCTGAAACGTTCCTAGGAGGCTTCCAATCGACAATGGCTGAAATTTTGCTTGGATCAACTCTAATACCTTCACCTGAAACAATATGTCCAAGGAATCCAATTTCTCGGAGCCAAAACTCACTTTTACTGAACTTAGCATACAACTGATTATCTCTTAGAATCTGTAAAACTGTTCTCAAATGCTCTTCATGTTCAGTCTCATCAGGAGAATAAATCAAGATATCATCAATGAACACAACTACAAACTTGTCCAAATACGGTCTAAATATTCGGTTCATTAAGTCCATAAAAATGGCAGGAGCATTAGTTAAGCCAAACGGCATCACAAGAAACTCATAATGACCATACCTAGTTCGGAATGCAGTCTTCTGAACATCTGACTCCTTAATTCACAGTTGATAATATCCGGATCTCAAATCTATCTTGGAAAACACAGTGACTCCTTTCAACTGATCAAACAAATCATCAATTCTAGGCAATGGGTATTTGTTCTTAATAGTTACCTTGTTAAGTTGCCGATAATCTATGCACAATCTCATTGAGTCATCTTTCTTTTTCACAAATAGCACTAGTGCACCCCATGGTGAACTACTGGGTCTTACAAATCCTTTATCAGTTAATTCCTCCAGCTGAGCTTTCAATTCTTTCAATTCCGACGGGGCCATTCTATAAGGAGTAATAGAAATGGGTGTGGTATCTAGAATAAGCTCAATACCAAACTTAACTTCTCTAACAGGAGGCAAACCTGGTAATTCTTCCGGAAATACATCTGGATACTTGCACACTACGGGCACTGATTCAACTTTCAATTTTGAATCTTTAGTATTCAATACAAAAGCAAGATAAGCCTCACATCCCTTTCTCAAATATTTCTGAGCTGTCATAACAGAAACCATGGTAAATAAACTATCTGACTCATCTGAATTAACCCGAAGAATTTCACCCTTTTCACATTTTAACTCAATGAATTTCCTTCCACAATTCACTACAACATTGTGTGCAGTCAACCAATCCATGCCCAAAATAACATCAAACTCATCAAACGGCAATAACATGAGATCGGCCAGAAAACAGTGACCTTTTAATCATTAAGGGGCAATTTCTACATACTTTATCTACCAATACACACTTGCCTAGTGGATTCGATACTTTAATCACAAATTCTATGGATTCTATAGGCATACTCATATTAGGCATCAATTTCATACAAACATAGGAATGGGTCGAACCCGGATCAATCAAAGCAATGTCATTAATATCATGTAGAGAAAATGTACCCGTAATCATATCGGGGGAGGATGCCTCTTCGCGAGCACGAATAGCATAAGTCCTTGCAGGGGCTCTAACATCTGGTTTCACCGCCGAATCTCTAGAGGTGCCTCTGTTACTTGTTCCTACTCCCGGTTGCCTCGGTGATCTGCCCCTAGTAGGAGCATTTCCGGATCTAGCACTCTATGTTACTTCTCGGTTAGCCACCTCTGGACATTCTCGCACAAAATGATCTGGAGCACTACACTTATAACAAACATTTTCGCCTGCTCGACAAGGACCATAATGAAGTCCACCACACCGTGGACACCTTGATCTACCCGGTCTAGCATTATCCACACTTGCGGTTGAGGTGGTCTGAGCCTTCAGATCCTTAAATCTGCTACCTCTATTCTGACTGGAATGCCCTGCCGAAAAGCTAGATCTGGTAGGAAACTCTTTGGGTCTCTTGGATGTAGCCTGAAATGATCTGCTCATCTGTCTTTTCTTCGTATCTCGCGTCTCAGTTTCAACTTTGCCTTTTCTTTTTAACAGCTCCTCCGCCTTACAGGCTCTCTCAACTAAAATAACGAACTCTTTTATTTCTAGAACACCCACTGATAGCCGGATTTCATCATTTAACCTATCCTCAAACCTTTTATACATAATAGCCTCTGTGGACATACATTCTCGACCATATTTACTAAGCCTGACAAATTCACGCTCACAATCGGTCACTATCATATTACCTTGTTTCAACTCCAAGAATTCCTTTCTCTTCTGATCAATAAACCTCTGACTGATGTACTTTTTACAAAATTCTTCCTGAAAGAAATCCCAAGTGACCCTCTCTTTTGGTACAATTGATACAAGTGTCTTCGACCAGTGGTAGGCTGAGTCTCTAAGAAGTGATACTACACATTTAATACATTTCTCAGGTGTACAAGATAATTCGTCAAAGACTCTGATAGTATTTTCTAACCAAAATTTTGCTCTTTCTGCGTCATCGTCTTTTGTTGCTCGAAACTCTTCTGCCCCATACTTCCTGATTTTATCAACTGGTGGCTTTTCTCTTATCACTGTACCTGTGACTGGGGGAGCTTGAGCTACATGGGTAGCCTGAGAATCATGAGGGGGTGGAGGTCTAACTTCCGGATTCGTACGAGCGAACTCGGTAAACCAATCATTCAAAGCTTGGAAGAGAGCTTCTCGAGTCACTCCTCCCTAATCAACTGTTACTGGCCTATTCTCGGATGGCATTGCCAATTCTGCGGGAGCAGGCACATTACTTTCCATATCATCATCACCAGCTCGTTCGGGATCCATTACTATAAAACAAAATATTTAAAAATTGTCAGGAGTCGTCACACTATCAAAATACAAGTATGGCATGTATAGCTATACTCTTACTCACACTAACTATTCCGAGAACTGACTAAACCTGCTCTGATACAAATAAATGTAACACCCCTTACCCGAAACTGTCGTCGGAATCGAGCACGAGGCGTTACTAAACTTAATCTATTACTTAAGCAACCTTAAATCATTTATTTAATCTTCTCGAAATTTACTGCCATTCTGCGTCATAGTCGCTTAAAAATTCATATCTCGAGTTCTGAAACTCGAAATTAAGATCCGTAAATTTTCCCTAAAACTAGACTCATATATATCTCTACTAATTTTTTTTCTAGAATTTTTGGTTTAGCAAATTAGTACAGTTTATTAGTTAAAATCTCCCCTGTTATAGAGTTCGACTGCTCTGACCTTTGTTCACTACAAGATAATTTTATCTCTCTACAAAATTCAAATAAGCATGCCGTTTGTTTCATTAAAAACTAGACTCAACAATGAATCTAGGAAGATAAACTATAACACCTAATTATTTATGTACAATTTATGGTAAATTTTCAAAGTCAGAATAGGGGATCACAGAGTCAACCTAGAGCAGTCCCACTTAAGTGTAAATAACTCATAATATACAACTCTTTTCTTACTCTGTTTCTTCCATATTAAAATAGACTCATTAAGATTTAATTTCATACTTATTCACTATTTAACTCCATTCCTACTATTTTTAGTGATTTTTCAAAGTCAGATCATTTCTACTGTTGAATCTGTTTTTAGACTACTTTCACATTTCTCATAGTTTTCTTGTGATAGTTCCCATTCAAGCATACATACTATTAAACATGTGTATGATTAGTCATTCCATTAGCTATTTGCTAACAAGTATTTACACCCCATTCATTGAACATATCATAAGAACATCCATATCAAAAGAAGCCAAGTCCCTATACATGCCATACACGAAACGAAACGTTTAACTATACCAAAGTGATTCCTTCGATAGTGTGATCGAATCTCTGACGTTTCCTTCGATCCCCGAGTGGCTTGGCAAGAACTATAAGAAGAAGGAAATAGAGAGAGTAAGCACTAGGCTTAGTAAGTTTACAAGCAAATAAATCACAATATTCAATACAAGGAATAATTATGCATAATGTCACCTAGCATCATAAACTTTCTTTACATCTCATTTCCTACCTTCTTCTTTATTCACTTACCTTCTTTCTTACCTGACCTTTCATTATTCATAAAAACAATCTACCTTTACTTTGCTGATAATTCACTGTAATTTAACTTGTACAATGACTCGTTGAATCGCTCAGAATACTAAGGATACTAGGGTCTTTCCTGTCTAACAATATCCTGCCAATGCCATGTCCTTGACATGGACTTACATGAATTATTCCTGTCTCCAATGCCATATATCTAATATGGGCTTACATGGCTCATTCCTGTCTCCAAAGCCATATATCTGATATGGACTTACATGGCTCATTCCTGTCCTGTCGACCCCAAATGTCATGACATTTTGAATCCTAACACTCCTAAGGTTCAAACGGGGCTTTCTAATGCTTTTTCTCTGTCACATCGACTTTAATTCAACTTTGAATATTTTCATAAGTTAAACATATATATGCTGGAAATTGACAATATCAATGTAAAATGAAGGAATGTTGCATTTATTTACCGTAAACTTACATCGATACAAAATGTGACTAAACTTTACAATTTAGTCCTTTACTTTTTCCTTTCCCCGATCTGCTCCCGAACTTCGTTCTTCTTGAGTATGAAGCTTGAAAGTTGAAGAAACCCTAGTTATGGTGGAGAGCAAAAATCGGCAGCAACTAATGAAGAAGATGATCAATTTTGTGTTATTTTTCCTATTTTATTTCATTTAATATCCAAATGACCAAAATGCCCTTCATTACTAAACTTTCAAAAATTCCACCCATGTCCAATTTTTGTCCATGAACTTGGAAATTGGTCAAATTGCTATTTAAAACCTCCTAATTAATATTCCAAAGCAATTTCATACTAAAAACTTCTAGAATGCAAATTTTGCAATTTATTCGATTTAGTCCCTAATTTCAAATTAGGCACTTTACGCATAGAATTTCTTCACGAAATTTTCACACAATCATGAAATCATATCATAAACCTCAAAATAATTATAAAATAATTATTTCTATCTCAGATTTGTGGTTACAAAACCACTATTTCGATTAGGCCCTATTTTGGGATGTTACATTTCTCCCCCCTTTAGGGATTTTCGTCCCCGAAAATCTTACCTGTGAAGAGATTTGGGTACTATTTTTGCATGGCCTCTTCGGGTTCCCATGTAGCCTCATCCACCCCATGTCTATTCCATAAGACTTTCACAAGAGCAATACTTTTATTCCTTAATTGCTTTACCTCACGAGCTAGAATTTTTACCGGTTCTTCACCATAAGTCAAACCTCTGTCGGAGAAATCACATGTGACGGATCTGACCGATAACGTCGTAACATCGACACATGGAACACATCATGAATCTTCTCTAACTCAGTCGGCAAAGCTAATCGATATGCTAATGGTCCAACTCTCTCAATCACTTTAAACGGTCCAATAAAACGTGGACTTAGCTTGCTTTTCCTGCCAAATCTGAGAACTTTCTTCCACGGGGATACTTTCAAAAATACCTTGTCGCCAACCTAATACTCAATCTCTTTTGTTTTTAAATCTGCATATGACTTCTGCCTGTCTGAAGCTGCTTTCAAACAATCTCTGATAACTTTCACTTTTTCTTCTGTTTCTTTAACTAGATCAACCCTGTAAATCTGATTTTCTTTAAGCTCTGTCCAATATAAAGGTGTACAACATTTACGTCCATATAAAGCTTCGTAAGGTGCCATCTTCAAACTCGACTGGTAACTATTATTATAGGCAAACTTTACCAATGGTAAATATTTTTCCCAACTGCCTTGAAATTCCAATATACAACATCTAAGCATATCTTCAAGTACCTGAATAACTCTCTGTGACTGACCGTCGGTTTGGGGGTGAAAAGCCATACTAAAACTCAACTTGGTGCCTAAAGCTTCTTGTAACTTATTCCAGAATCGTGAATTAAATCTTTGATCTCTGTCTGAAATAATCGATAATGGCACCCCATGTAATCTGACTATCTCCGAAATATATAACTCAGCCAACTTGTCAAGTGAATAATCCATACGAACTGGGATAAAATGAGCCGACTTAGTTAGTTTATCAATCACAACCCATATTGCATCTTTCTTTTTCGGTGTTAACGGCAACCCTGTCATAAAATCCATAATAACTCTGTCCCATTTCCACTCTGGAATTAGCACAGGCTGCAATAATCCCGAAGGTACCTGATGTTCTACCTTTACCTGTTGACAAATCAAGCATCTGGAAACAAACTCTGAAATATCTCTTTTCATTCCTACCCACCAGAACAATTTCTTCAAATCATTATACATCTTTGTACTACCTGGATGCAAAGACAAAGAACTGCAATGTGCTTCCTGTAAAATTTTCCGAATAAGCTTATTATTCTTTGGTACACATATTCTGTTTTTAGACATCAAACAACCATCAGAACCAATCCGAAAATCTGATTCTATGCCTGACTCACATTGAACTCTTTTAGCCTGTAACTCACTATCGTCTTTTTGAGCTTCACAAATTTCTTCAAGAAATACCGGTTTAGCTCTCAATTCAGCTAAAATAGAACCATCATCTGACATGGCCAAATTGGTATTCAAAGCTCGCAATGTAAATAAGAGTTTTCTACTTAAAGCATCAGCAACTACATTTGCCTTACCTGGGTGATAATCAATCACTAACTTATAGTCTTTAAGCAATTCCAACCATCTTCTTTACCTTAAATTCAAATCTTTTTGAGTCATCAAGTATTTCAAGCTTTTATGATCGGTGAATATTCGGCACCTTTCACCATACAAATAATGTCTCCAAATCTTCAATGCAAATACAATAGCATTTAGTTCCAAATCAAGCGTTGGATAATTTTTCTTATGTGGCTTCAATTGTCTAGAGGCATAAGCAATCACCTTTCCTTCTTGCATGAGTACGCAACTGAGCCCGTTCAAAGATGCATCACTGTAAATAACGGATTCTTTACCCGGTTCTGGCTGTACTAAGATGGGAGCTTCAGTCAACAATTCCTTTAACTTGTCAAAACTTTGCTGGCACTTCTCAGTCCATTCAAACTTAACATCCTTTCGTAGCAATCTCGTCAACGGAGTAGCTATCATAGAGAATCCCTCCACAAATCGTCTATAATAACTAGCTAATCCAAGAAAGCTTCTGACCTCTGAAACGTTCCTAGGAGGCTTCCAATCGACAATGGCTGAAATTTTGCTTGGATCAACTCTAATACCTTCACCTGAAACAATATGTCCAAGGAATCCAACTTCTCGGAGCCAAAACTCACTTTTACTGAACTTAGCATACAACTGATTGTCTCTTAGAATCTGTAAAACTGTTCTCAAATGCTCTTCATGTTTAGTCTCATCAGGAGAATAAATCAAGATATCATCAATGAACATAACTACTACAAACTGATGTTGATCATACAATTATTTTTCCCGCAAAATCTGTAACACTATTCTGAGATGTTGATCATGTTCCCACTCTGACTTCGAATAAACCAGTATATCATCAATAAAAACTACTACAAACTGATCTAAATATGGGTTGAAAATGCGATTCATAGGATCCATGAAAGCAGCTAAGGCGTCAGTCAACCCAGACGACATTACTTAAAATTCATAATGACCATACCTTGTACGGAAAGCTGTCTTCAGCACATCATTCTCTTTCACCTTTAGTTGATAATACCTAGATCTTAAGTCAATCTTTGAGAATACCGAAGCTCCTTTCAACTGGTCAAATAAATCATCAATGCGAGGAAGTGGATACTTATTTTTGATTGTCACCTTATTCAACTGTCTATAGTCAATGCAGAGTCGCATCGAGTTGTCTTTCTTTTTAACAAATAACAGTGGAGCTCCCCATGGTGAAATGCTCGGTCTAATAAACCCATGGTCTAACAAATCTTGCAACTGTACCTTCAACTCTTTTAGTTCAGTAGGCGACATCCGGTATAGAGGTATAGAAATTAGAGCTGTACCTGGATAAACCTCTATGGCAAATACAACTTCTCTGTCTGGTGGCAAACTCGGTAATTCTTCAGGGAATACATCAGCAAACTCACAAACTGTCCAGATTTTACTGCATTGACTACTAACTGTATCTGAGTTGATAACATAAGCCAAGTATGTTGTACAACCCTACTGTAACAACTTATTAGCCTTCATTGCTGAAATAACACGTATTGGCCCATTGCTTCGAATCCCCTTAATCTTAATATTGTTTCCATCAATAGTCTGAATACTGAACTTCTTTTATAGCAGTCCAAAATCACACCATGTTCAGACAACCAATCCATACCCAATATTACATCAAAATCTCCAAATGGAATGATCAATAAATCAACCGGAAAAGTTTTATTCTGAATTTTCAACAGACATCTCGCACATACTTGATTTACTATTACTGTTTGTCCTAACGGACTTGACACTTCTATTGTTACACTAGACATTTCAGATTCTAATTTTCCCAATTAAACTAACTTCGAATTTATATACGAATGTGAAGACTCAAGGTCAATTAAAACATAAATAGGCTCATAATATAATAAGAATATACCTGTTACAACATCACACGCGTCACCTTCTTCTCGAATTCGAACTACATGTGCTCTAGCTAGAACTGTTGGGTCACTATGTCACTCCCTCTTCTCGTACCTCCTCCTCTAGATACTGATCCACCTCTGCCTGATCCTCTACCTCTAGCAGTAGAGACCGATCTCTGTGATATCACAGGTGTAGCACTGTTAATTCTCAGACAATCTCTAATGAAATGGTCTTTAGAACCATATCAAAAACAACCTCTAACTAATTTCCAACATTCACGCCTATGTTTCCTCCTACAACGTTCACAGTCTGGAATAGTAGCATCTCAGGGCGGACCTTTTACACTATCGGTGAACACTGTAGTTTGTTTCCCTGACTCTTTTCTCTTCTAACTGATCTGAAACTAGATCTCCATCCACATCGAGAATCTCTGGATCTTTTCGGTAAAAGATTTAAGCTTGTAGCTCCCACACGTTTCCCAACTGATTTAGAAGGTTCAGAATTTTTATCAAGTCCCAATACTTGCTCTACCATTTTGGCCCGCTCTATCAAATCAACAAATTCAGTGATTCGCTGAGATACTAATAGCAGTTTTATTTCATTTCTTAATCCCCGTAAAAATCTTTTACAGCTATCAGCTTCAGTCGGTACGAACTCTAATGCATATCTACCAAGTCTTGAAAACTCCCGTTCATAGTCCACTACAGTCATTTCACCTTGTTTCAGAGTTAAAAATTCTTGTTTCTTGTCTTCTATGTACATATCCCCAATATACTTTTTTTAAAATTCTTTTTGGAACAAATCCCACCTTACCTGATCAGTCGGCAAATGTCGGATCACGGATTCCCACCATAACTATGCCTCACCCTAGAACAAAGATACAGCACATAACAAACTTTCTCGTGGAGTACACTCCAACTGCTGTAAAATTCTTTTTGTTGCCTCCATCCAATTTTCAACTATGGACGGATCAACTCCTTTCAGACCCGTAAATTCCATAGCACCGTATTTTCTTAATTCCTTAATAGGGGCCCGTCTAGGAATAGGTACAGTCATGGTAGCAGGTACAGTCCTCGCTACACGTTGAAGAGCATCAGCTAAAACCCTTAATAATTCAGAATCATTTCTACATTTTTCATCTCTCTCCCTAATGTTTTCTCTTTCTACATTGGGAGGTTGGTTTCTAATCAGATTCACACTGGGTGTAGCTGATTTGGTTTCATCTAAATCATATGATTCTTCATCCATTTCTTCATTTATATCATCAAGGTGTTCACATACATCTTTAATCTATAAAACAAAAGCAATTAAATACGTCAGCATCCAAAAATCCCGACTCAGTTTTGACTTAAATGTGGCATGTACTTCTAGACTCACTTACGAGCTCGATTTAGTCCAAGAATCAGCTAAACCCGATAGCTTCGATACCAATAAATGTAACACCCTCCAACCTCAAACCGTCGCAATAATAGGGTTACAAGGTATTACCGGACTCATGCACTAGTAAACGAATAAAATTGATACCTAAATTTGAGTTTCAAATTAAAACCTTCTAATTTTCATCAAATAGTCCTTAATATGGGCTTACGGGGCCCAAAATAGACTTAGGAAGTGATTTAGGACTAAACTGGGAACTTTGGAAACTTTTCTTTGAAAACAGGGGCACACGCCCGTGTGGCCTAGGACATGCCCGCGCGGTTTGCACATGGGGCTCCCATGGCCGTGGGGCCAGGCCGTGGGCAGATCTGACTTGCTACACACGGTTGTGGAACTAGCCCGTGGGCAAGCTTGACTTTCCCATACAGCCTGGGCACACGCCCATGTGTCTTGGTCGTGTGAAAACATCATTTTTAATTATTTTTAAGCTACTTTCACCCACTAAACATACCTATTTCATGCCCAAATCAATGACTTATAAATTTTAATCAAATAACATCATCATGTTTTTCAAACTTAGCAAATGGTCATTCATTCATACTAAAAACTTTTTAAAGATTATGTACCATATTTACAATCAAAAAATATAAAACATTTACAAGTGACAAACACCAAACCTAGTACATGCCACATTTCCAAAAGCTAGATTCATCACCAAAAAGTTGAGCTGAGATCGGGATCGACTCGGATGCTTGACTGAACTTCAACTTTACCTAACCTGCGTATGGGAAACAACCGTACGCTGAGTATTGGAAATACTCAGTGGTATTATCATAATTCAAATTATAACAACAACAATATATCATGTTATATACAAATCATACATATAATTGTATACCAAACTATCATATTTCCATTATATCAATTTCCATATTTGATTCACTATTTCATCAATCACATACAAATGTTCAATTCACATTTCAAACATGAACAATTCATGAACCTTTGGTTCAAATCCCAATCACATATACATATTCAATTCACATTTCAATAATAACCATTCATGAACCTTGATCCATGCCTTCAATCTCATAGCACAATTTCATTTCTCATTTCATTTCACATTATCACTTTCACTCTTCATTCAATGGTTCAAATGAACAAATTCAATTGATTTTCTCATTTCACTTAATTACCCCTATTAACATGACTCAGACTTTGGCGGACACACGGATCCAACCAAACACACCACAATGGCACCCAGTGCCTCATCGGATTGTTCGAAGCAAAGTTGACACCCAGTGTCTCATCAGCCTAGCCAAAGTAAAGTGGTACCCAGTACCTCATCGAATCTATCCGAAGTAATATGACACTCCAAGTGTCTCATCGACTCGAGGTCGACGTAACCCAGAACTCTTCCAATCTTATGGCATGCCAACTATATCCACTGAGCCCGACTAGTTAATAGGGTATCAAATTTCTTTCTCTATTTCAGTCAAATTCACATCAATTGCACTTTAGCCACATTTTCTCACATATTTCTCAATTTAAACACAACTGGTTTGAAATTCACATTTTCACATATTTTCACTTCATTTCCATTCTCAATTGATCAAAATTATTCAAATTCAAATCAATCACATTAATAGTTCAATCTCAAATTTCAAATTCATATGTATATATGTATTCATCATATAAATCTAATTCACATCCAATTCAACATCAATATTTATCCCACATTCAAATTCCATACACATATATTAAAATTAAACATTTAATAAGAAATAACTTGAATTATGATAATACAAACCGATATTTTTTTCTCGAGCTATTCCTCGATCACTTTTTCTTTTCCCTTCGTATTCGACGTCTCGGTTTCCTTGTTAGCTAGAAAATTAGCATAATTATAATTAATTAATAACACACACATATTTTATATAGAATAATAATTTTCTATACAACTTTTACCATAATACCAAATTTGTCCTAACCACATTCATCTTCTTTCTTTTAACAATTCACATCATTTCCTTATTCAATTTGCATCAAAACTTCAATATAACTATCAAATTTTCATCATTTTTCCATAATTTCAAATTTCTTTCAATTTAACCCCTAAAACTCAAAACTTATAGCCTATTTTACAATTTAGTCCTTAAATCAATTCAAATCAATACTTTTATTAAATTAATCCCTAATTTCATCATTTGTTCAACTTGAACCCTACTCAAAGGTCTATTAACTTTCAATATTTCCATGCAAATTCAAAAATATTCAACTCTAGGGCTTCAAAAACATCAAATTTACAAAGAAAGGACTTAATTAAACTTACCAATTAATCTCCAAGCTCCAAAACCCTAATTTTCTCTTTTCTTTTTCTTTCTTTCTTTTCTTCCCCAATTTCGTTTCTTTCTCTGTAACTATTTCTTTCTTTTTCTTTTTGTTTGATTTCTATTTCATTTACTTTATTTTTTTAATAATAAAATATCTATTTTATAACTAATTATTTACATACATTTGTACACATGCATGTTATTACACATGTAATTCATCATTACCATACATTTATCATTAACACAATTAATTGATAAAATATAATATTACATAATAATAATAATTATTATAAATATCTTTTACTTAATTATTAATTAAACCAATTAATTTTATACATTTGTACATATTTACTTTATTACACTTGTAAATTATTTTTATCAAACACATGTCACTTATTTGGTTTAATTACTAATTTAATCCTTCAATCTTTCTCTTTTCTATAATTAAAATATTATGCTCTTTTCAATTTAGTTCTTTCTACTAATTATTTCTAATTAAACTAAATTCTCCTATTCAAAGCTTAATTAAACACACAACTAAACACTCAAATATTTCTAATAATTATTTTCTAACCCAGTTTACTAAGACAAAGGCCCCATAACTCATTTTTCCGGTACCCGTGAAATTTGAGTCGTTACAGCATTAGCCAATGGTACTGTAAATAATAGAACACCTGAAGTGGCTTATGAGTTTATAGAAGAGATGACACTGAATAATAACTAGTGGCAAGTCATGAGGACAAAGCCGATGAAAGCAGCCGGTGTTTTTAACTTAGATGCAGTCACCCTGTTATCGAATCAGGTAGAACTTTTAAATAAAAAAATTTGATGGTTTATATGTTTCTACACAGGTGATGCAATGCTAAACGAATGGAGGAGGAACGGACAATTCAGAATATTTACCATACGGTCCTAGAATAGAGAACGAAGAAATCAACTATATGGGTAATAATTATAGGCCTCAAAATAACCCTTATAGTAACACCTATAATACAGGTTAGAAGAAGCATCCCAATTTCTCTTGAGGTGGCCAAGGTAATCAGAGAGCACAACCCCCTCAAGCTTCCAACAACAACCTTACCAGCAAGAGAAAAAGCTGAACCTTGAGGTGATGTTGACGAAGTTTTTCTCAGTGTCAGAAACCCGTTTTCAAAACACTGAAGCAACGCTTAAAAATTAACAAGCATCGATTGCCAGAATGAGCAAAAACCGGTTGGTAAAGAATATAAACCTCGAGTGCCATATCCTAATGCGACGACGAGAGACCATACGAACGAACAATTTGGTAAATTTCTTAAACTTTTAAAAAAAATTACATATTAACTTACCATTTATTAAAGTTCTTTTGAAGATGCCCAATTCCATTAAATTTTTAAAGGAGCTTTTGACAAATAAATGAAAGTTAGATGATTCGTCTTATTTGGAGTTAAATGCAGTTTGCTCAGCCATATTGCAAAATAAACTACGCAACAAATTGAAATATCCAGGGAGTTTTACTATTTCTTGTTTAATTGGTAATTTGAATATTAATAATGTTTTGGCTTATTAAGGTCGGGTATTAATGTCATACCCTATAAAATGTTTAAACAATTAGGTATTAGGAAACCCAAACAAATTAGGATGAGTATTCAATTAGCAAATAGATCAATTAGATTTTCTAGAGGTATTATTGAAGATGTTCTTGTAAAAATTGATAAATTCATATTCCCAGTTGATTTGGTTGCTTTAGATATGGATAAGGATAGTGACGTACCTTTAATTTTAGGATAACCTTTTTTAGCGATTATTAGAACTATTATTGATGTTGGCACGAGTGAATTAGTACTTCATGTAGGTGACAAAATGATTACTCTTCAAGCTCGTGATTCTGTTAAGAGATCTAATGATCGAGATGATTTTACAAGTTCTGTTAATATGAGTAATCATGTGGCTCAACCTTCTTTGCAGGAAACCCATCGGAAAAAAGCAATGAAGCCATGTTCCAGTCAATACGACAGAACGACTCATGAAGAACCAATGTTACGAATTGATGAACTAGATGATCAGCGAACACATGTCAATGAGAAATAAAAAAAGCACGATGAAGAGCCAAAGCGATGCCATGATAAGCATGTAGATAGAATGAGTCAATTTAAGGTTTGTGACAAGGTACTGCTAGATAAAATGGATCCACGGATTACCACTTCGAAGCTTGATACAAACAGATCAAACCCCTTTATGGTATTGAATGTCTTCCCATACAGTATAGTCAAGGTAACTCATTCTGAATTTGGCACATTTAAGGTAAATAGTACTCGACTTAAACTTTATTTTAATCATAGAATTGATAACGAGAAAGAGGAGCTTCAGCTCTGCAAACCACCATGATCCCGCATGCATAAGGTAAGTCGAGCTTAGATTTTAAATAAGCGCTTCTCGAGAGGCAACTCGAATGTTTAACTTTTGCTAATGCTTTTAATTCTATTGCATGCTAATTTAAAATATTAAGAAAAAAAGGTGTGTTTTTTACCCACACGGCCTGAACACACGGACGTGTCACGGACCTTTTGTAAAATAGGGTAATCGACAGTGAGTTACATGACCTGGTGACATGGCCATGTGACCCACACGGCCTGGCCACATGACCCACATGGCGTCGCCACATAGACGTGTAGGATCTCACATGGGTGTGGGAGAAGCGAAGGAAAACACACACGGTCAGGAGACACGACCGTGTGAGAGACACGGTTGTGTGAGAGACACGGCCAAGCCACACGGGCATGTGGGATCTCACACGGGCATAAGAGAAGCGAAGGAAAAGACACATGGCCTGTCACACGACCGTGTGAAAACTGGGTTAATTTTTAATTGCACACAGGCTGAAAATACTCATGGTCGTATCACACGGCCATGTGGCCTAGACCCTAGAATTCCTTTATCAATTTGTCTTTTTCTTCTTCCCCAACCAAGCCACCCCTTTTATTTTATTTTATTTTATTTATTTATTATTTGTTATATTATTTATTTTTATTTTATTTATTTATTATTCTTATACTTAGATTTTAAATTTATTTTAACTTTTCTACTATTTCTATTATTTTTAGTATTTTTTTACTATTATTGTTACAATTACCTTTAAGTTTATTGGTATCATTGAGTTTATTATTATTATTATTATTATTATTATTATTATTATTATTTTATTTTTCTTTTATTTTTATTTATCTTTTTATTTATTTTGTTTTAGTTGCTTTTTTTTATTTTCTTAAACTTATTTTAATTATTATCTTTTGAAATATATTTTTATGGTTGTTTCTAATCGAGTTATAACCCCTTAATCTTCTCTATTATTTGTGTTTATTTTCTTATTAGTTTGCTCGAAATCATGCGTTACATTTAGATTTGACTACAATTTCGATTTTCACTATTCTGGCAATTTCATCTAATATTTAGGACAGTTTCAATTTTCTTCCTCTCTTATGATATTTTGTTTATACTGTGATTATCTATCTTTGTACATTAAGGACAATGTACATCTTAAGTGTGGGGAGGTTGTTATATAATTATTAGAAAATCCAAGAATTATGTTGTGTGTTTAAGTAATTTTCTCATACTTCTATTAGAATGAATTTTTATCGATTTGTGATTTTTATTGATGTGTTTTGAATTAAATTCATAGATATTTATGCATTGGTTGTTTTAAATGTTAAGACATGAGAGAATCAAGTATGATAACTTTATTTTCAGAATTAAAAATTTTAGGTTATTTCCCTAAATTGAAGTATTATTTTGAAGTTTTAAATTTACAAGTTTGATATCAAAAACCATTATTTTTTGTGTGAGATTTTGAGCCTTTAGAGCATACACTTTTCTTGCTCATTTTTATTATTGGTTATGAGTGTGTTATTTTAATCTGGTATTCTAGAACTTGCTTCGATTATGCATGCCGAGACTATACCTTTTGATTTGATATACTAAGATGATAAATGTACTTAGGTTTTAACCCACTTATCCCATAAAAAGCCTATCTACATAATTTAACCTTTAATGAACCCCGTTGAGCCCAACACACTGTTTCTTGATTTACCCATTAATGTTAACCCATAACTCATTTTTTGTTTGTTGAAAATTTTTCTCGTTTTACTGACTCCCTTTTTTGCCGAGATGTGATTTGGATAGTTGCCTAACTATGCTACTTTGTTTGATTTGCTTAATCATTTCTTGTTCTAAAAAAAAGAGGGAAGAAAATTGAAAATATATATATATTGATTATTATTTAGTTCTATGTTGATTTAGCTTGAACAGTTGAATTCATATTTTGGGAAGAAGCTCGTTTTTATTCTTGAATAGGTTTCGATTGATGTAATTGTTTTTAATTCAGCATTTGTTTATTTTTCTAGTTTGGTAATTTATTAATTCGATCTCGATTTTAACCAACTTTTTCAGCCTTTCTCACACCCTTAACCTAAGCCCCATTACAACCTCTTAAATACATTTTGATTTGTGTATCATATCATTTTATAGTGATAGAGATTTGATCTTCATGCAGGCCTATGACAATAACTTTTCATGTTTGACTATTGAGTGCTTATTCTTGAACCTTAAACACTTTAAATGATTCTTTAGTAAGGATGTCGATTCTTGTCGATTTTGAATTAAAGGTAATTACTTAGATAAGGAGAAATACCTATGTTTTCATGTTTAAAAATTTTAGCTTGAACTGTTTGAGACTTTAGTGCTATTTTAGTTGAATTATCAATGTATGATTATTTGTGAATTATGTCGAAACATTATGAGAATTATAAGTTGAGAAAGATTAATTTTAATTATGACTTGAGGCCTTTACTTGAGGACAAGCAAACACTTAAGTAGGAATATTTGATAAGTTATAAAAGTAACATATTTTTAATCCCATTCTTGATGTGTTTTTGGATGATTTATTATGTAAATTTGTAACAGCCCGAAATTGGGCTTAATCGGAATAGTGATTTTGAAATCACTTCTCAAGGTTTAAGAAAATTATCTTAGTGTTAATTTATGAGTTGTAGTATTTTCATAAGTATGCATAAAAATTTTGGTGAATTAATTTACGCGATTGAAGGCTTAATCGCGAAAAAGGATTAAATCGCATAAAAAGGCAAAAGTTATGTTTTATTAGCAATTGGTGTCAAACAGCTAGAGAATTAAAATTTAGAGGTTTTAAAGGCAAATAGACCCACTTTTATAGTCATGGCCGGCCAAGGAGTGATATGAGACAAAAATAAAAGAAATAAGAAGTTTTAGTCAATGTTAGGTGACCAAATTAGCATAAAATAATAACCTATTACTTAGGCTTTCATCTTCTTCATTTCTTCCCCATATGCACTGAAAATATAAGCAAAAAGGAGGGTTGAAAGCTTCAAAAATTGTAGCCACATTTAGCACTCTTTAGTAAGTGATCCCTAAGGCTTTTCTTGATTATTTTTGCATTTTTGGAACCCTTGTAGCATGAGCTACCTTTTGAGGAGTCTATTGTGCAAAATGGTAGAAAGTTTAGAGAATTCACCATGAAATAAGTGTGGTTTGCTGGAATTTTATGGAAGAAAATGAGTCCTAGTTGTTAAATAAACAACTTTTGTAAAAGGGTGTTCATGGAAAACACCTAAATTGGGCTTAGTTGTAAAGTTGTAAAACAAAGAGTAAGTGTGTGAAGTAATAAGAATTTTAAGCTACCATAAGAGTGAAAAGAGTTTGGTTAGGCTTGGTTAATAAGGAAATTTGATAAAAATCAATTTTCGAGCCTAGGGGTAAAATGGTCATTTTGCCAAAGTCTAGGGGCAAAATGGTCATTTTACCAAATTGTGAATTTTGGATTTCTTAGATTTAATTGGTGATTAAATTAGTGAATTTTTATTATTATAAATCAAGATTTACCAAATCTGAACTTAGACCGGGAGAAAGCCAAGCAAATGGATTAAACCGGATCGTCATCTTCATTTTATATACTAAGGTAAATAATGCAATATTTCTAATTTTTATGCATTAAATCATTAAATTGTCGTAAGATTTTTTTGTTGTGATATGAACAATGTATGTAAATAGTTAATCGAGCATGAATTGAGGAAATGATGATTTTTATTCATGAAATGATGAGAACATGTGTAATAGAACTCGTTTGAGCATTTGGAATAGAATTGGATATTCGTGCCATGACATTGGGTGATGTGTGTGCTAGTGTAAGACATGTCTAAGACATGCATCGGCCATATTACGAGAGCTAGTGTAAGACATGTCTGAGACATGCATCGGCTTTGAGACAAACCTGTTTGGGACATGCATCAGCCTCGAGATATACAAGCTAGTTTAAGACCTATTTAGGACATGGCGTCAGCTTGTTGTGTGTCAGTGTAAGACCTGTCTAGGACATGGCATCGACACCGATAGATGAGAGCCAATGTAAGACCTATCTAGGACACAATATCGATCTCGATACATTGAAAGCCAGGGTAAGACTTGTCTGGGACATGGCATCGGCTTGAGACCCTACATGGGAGGCTTATTGAATATCCTTTCATATTCTAAATAGTTCAACGAAAAAACTCAAAATTAATGCTTAGTTGTGAGATGTTGTGATGATCTCTGTAAGCGGTGCAGGTGCTTAAGTGTAATGTTTGAAATGTGAGCTCACTAGCATGTTGTGTGATTAGTAAAGGATGGAATCAAGTAAGTTATGTTGTAGTCATTCTTTGTAATATGTGTGATTTGTGATGCAAATGAAAGCTTGTTATGACTTGTAAAATTGTTGTTATTTATTTACTTATGACTTACTAAGCTTTATGCTTACCCTTCTCCTTTCCATTTTCTTATAGTGTCGCCTAGTTAGCTCATGGATCAAAGCTCATTGGAGGCTCCGTTCACACTATCATCCTAAGCTCTCAATATAGTTAGATTTAACATTTTGAAAATATGGCATGTATAGGACTCTATTCTTTTGTCAAGTGTCATGTTACTTTGGGCCAAATGTGTTGGCTTGTATTAGAAATTGATTCTTTTTGTGTAATGCCATGAGTGATGGCTAATATTGAAAGTTAAATTATGGAAAAGTTGAGGTTATTCATGAATGTATGTATTAGAAGTAGAAATGTGTATGCTTGGTTGGGTTGGTACTTATTAATATATTGGAATGTCAAATTATGGTTATTGGTTGAGTATATAAGCCTTGGTATGTTTGGCTATACATTTGGCCTTATTTCAGGGTGGCAAAGAGGCTTGGTAAATAGCCTATTTTTGTCCATACGGGTAGACACACGGGCGTGTGTCTAGGCCGTGTGTGACACACGGTCCGTCCACAGGTATGTGGTTAGGCCGTGTGTCTCCTGTACCTTATATGGATAAAATTAAATGCCCATCAGTGTTCCACATGGGTATGAGACACGGCCATGTGTCTCAACCATGTGGAGGACACGGATAGCACACGGGCGTGTGCCACGGCCGTGTGTATGATGACGTCAGAAATAGAATACTCAGGTTTTTGCACACGGGCTGCGACACGGGCATGTCTTGGCCGTGTGAAGGACACGGGCGTGTCTTGGCCGTGTGAAGGACACGGGCTGTGTAATGCCTCGAATTTTGGGCCTAGATGAATTGGGCTTTGGGACTTTAGGGGTAGATAGAGTTTCGATTTTGTGTATAAATAAGGGGTGCCGAATTCCCTCTGTGCTATTTCGGCAATTGGAATTCCCTTTGTGCTATTTCGGCAACTATAGTGCTCTGCCAAATTCTTCTTCATTTTTTTCTGATCTAAACCTCGCCTCTTCCTATTGTGTTTTCTTTTCTTCTCTCGTAAAGCCTTAAATTGAATATCATTCTCTTCTTTCTCCATTGCTTGTGCCATCCCACCTTCATCTTAATTGTTGGGGACCGAATATTCGTGACTTCAAAAGTCGAAAACCTTTGCTCTTAGAGCCGATTTCTTCATCATCCCAAAACCTTGTGTCAAATACTTTAGTGACCGAATCTCTGTTAGGCTGTCATCATTCCTTCGATTTTGGTAGATCGGATCTTGGAGAGTTGGAATCAAGCTAGGATCTCCAGATCTCTGCCGAAAAGCTATCCATACGTTTCGGATTTTGAGTAAGTGTTCCTTATTTTGGGTTCAGTTGGCCGAATGGTCTATGGTGAGGAAAAGGGTGACTTGAGTTGGATACAAATCACCTATTATTTTGTTTTTAACGATTAAGATTGATGCAGATCGAGGGAATATTCGTGATTAGTAGCTAATGAAGGGCTATTAGGACCTGGGGCACACGGTAAGGTTATGGTAAGGCTTCGATTTTTAGTAAATATTGTGGGTAAGTGTGTGATTAATCGAAGGATGGTATTGGTTTTAGGTTCAAGGCTAAAAATAGTATAACACGTCTCATTTACCAGGTGTGTACATACACTACACACATAGTAGATCGACAAAAGCTAAAATGCCGAAACGTTGAAATGTCGAAAAGTCGAAAGTTTGGCTACTGCAGTCTCGCGAGTGCACGAACACTCGAGCGAGGGTAATCGATACATTAGCAGAGGCCCTATGAGCAATCTCGTGGACTTAGGCCGTGTATTAGCCAACCGGGCCAGAATAGGAATAGGCAAAATTGACAATTTGATACTAAGTGATAGAATAAGCATATGATTGCATGAATATGAATGTGATTGGGCCTGATGGGCCATATAAGTGTGATTGGGCCTAACGAGCCGTATAAATGTGATAGGGTCTGATGGGCCATATGAATGTATGAAAGCCTATAGACTTGCTAGGGTTTTATAATGGACTTGTAGGCCTAGTTTCTAATAAATCCTTAAGCAGCATAAAACTTAATTAATTTATCAAATTCGTCTGTGGACAAGTCATAAGGTTAGAGTGTGGCAATAGGCATATGCATGTCTAGGATTAGATCTAGGGAGAGCTTGGTACTTAAGCGGTCTTAATGACCCACCTCCTCTTTTCTGGAATCCTACCTGGTGCATAGTGTCTGTTTATTTTGGCCAACAAGGACTTGTTGACGGGCCAAAGTTCGTAATTTAAAACCTATGCTAATAAGAAATTACTGAAATACCCCTGTAGGGTAGAGTTACTAAAATGCCCCTGTAGGGTAGAATTACTGAAATACCCTCGATTAGCAAAATTACCAGAATACTCCTGGTTTGGAAAATTATCGAAATACCATTAATTTGTGAAATGACTAAAATACCCCTATGTTTTAAACGTAGGATTTATGTTACATGTGTGATTGCTGCATTCATATGATATTCTGTTTAGGTTGCATATGGGTTGGGAATTATGAAACGGAGGAAGTATATGAGGGTCGTACGGTCGCTTGACGACTATGGATCCACTGATGGCTTTTTAAGCCTATTATATGATTGGCAACTCTACTGCAATGTTAGGTAGTACTGCAACCGGTCTACCATTAATGTGTATCGAATGGGTGGGTTGATGTAGACATCCCCACATGATGTGTAACGGGGGACGGAGATGTTGTGTAGCGGATAGATTATTATTTGGGGAGGGTTTCACAGCATTGCATGTATTACCATTTTATTGATATGATATGGGTTTAGGCTAATGGAATGTTGTATGCTGCATGTTTGCCGAGGGTTGTACACACTGAGTTTTCGAAAGCTCACCCCCTCTTTTATTTTTCTCAGGTGATCCTCAGTAGGCAGTTCGACAGATGGAGAGACTCAGAGGTGGCCAATTAGGAAAACGATTTAGACTTGTTTATTATATATATATATATATATATAGATCTAGAATTTTAAGATATTTTATTTCGAATTGTAATAAGGCACATCCTCTAGATCTTATTTCATTGTTATTGCTACGCTTTGAATTTTTGCAACGGAACCTGGATTTATTTCTTTTAAACATATTTCAAGTTTTTGAAAATAGTTATTTTAAAATCAAGCTTCCACAATTAAAGGGGATTTTTACGAGGTATAAAAAGTTTTTTTGAATACACTTTATTCCGAATTTATTTACAAATTGAATTTTACTTAACTTTTTCTTAAGAAGGGTTTTCAATGAAAACAAGGTTTTTGCAAAAACACTTCAATGTGACATGCCGGATTCGGGCCTAACTTATAGGCCGGATTTAGGGTGTTACAGGCTGGGCACACGGGCATGTGCCAGGCTGTGTGAAAACCTCTGTAGGTTAAATGTTAGAAATTAAATCCGTACGGTCGAGGGGAATGGACGTGTCCTTAGATTGCTTAGGCCGTGTGAGGTACACGAACCATTAACACGACCATGTCTAGAAGTCACACGGGCGTGTTGCCCTTCCACACGGACGTGTGCCCTGTTTATAGTAGTTTTTGAAGAAATTTTCTCGAGTACCCAAAATGATCCGGATCGTTTCTAAACCATATTTTAGGCCTCGTAGGCCTATATGAAGGTCTATAGAATATTGATTGAAAAAGTTTTAAATTGGGATGCATTTCATTTGGGTGTAAGTTAAATGGTTGCATGTGATTTAGCAAGGTAACACCTCGCACCCTATCCCAGTGTCGGATACAGGTAAAAGGTGTTACAAAATTAGTGAATTTGATGCTCTTAATCCTCTAAATTCATGTTTCTATACTTAGGTGAGTAAAGGGGAGTGAAAGGAGCGAAAAACAAGCCAAAAACGGACGAATAGAGTTGTTTCCAAGATCCACACGACCTGGGCATTTCCACACGGGCTAGCCGTATGCCTGTGTGAGCCACACTAGCTGGCCACACGCCTATGTGCCAACCCGTGTCAATATCGCACATTACTTCCCAAATACGTGGAAAAATTCAATTTTTAAGCTTTCTGAGCATTATGAAGTCTATATATACCAATTAAAAGAAGACCTAAGGGGACACTTAGAGAAGAATAAAAAAAAGACTCGAATAACGCCATCGGAATCTACTTGGAAGCGGATCTCCTTCAAGATTGAATATCTCCATTTAATTTCCTTCGAAGTTTTATTGAGTTTCTTTATCTCTTGTTGTTATCCTAACTTTGAGATGTTTCTATTCAAGATTATGAACTAAATCCCCTAAATACCTAGGAAAGATGAAACCTATGATGAATCTTATTATTTGATTTCTGTTTTTATGCGATAAATACTTGATTCTTGCTTTCAATTATGTATGCTTGTTTTCTGTTTTAATATTTTTAGGATATTAATTCATATTTAATGTGCTTATTTTAGTGGAGCAAAAGTCCATGTTTAAGAGTAAATCTAAGCATAACTGAGTGGAGTTGCATGCAATCCTAGAAATAGGACGATATAAATCTACTGGATTAAAGTCAAATCTAATAGGGGAATCAATAGATCGAGTTAATGCGACGATAGGGGTTTTAATTAGAAAGATATTTCAATTAATCAACCTAAAGTCAATTGTTCTTACTCTTGAAAGTGATATTAATAAAATTTAGGGATTTATACGGATCAAGACACAAGTGAATAAATCGTTTAATTCAGATTCATAATAATAGGTGAAGTCTAGGTGGATTCTTTTCTAGGTATTGTCTATCTCATTGGTTATCTTCGATTATTTTCCTATTTCATTCTCTGTTGCGTTCTTAGTTAGATTAGTTTAGTAATTTTAGATTAAAAACAATCACTCCAATTTGTTGGCAAATAATAAAGAAATGGGAATTACTAGTACTTTTAGTCGTTGTGGATATGATTTTCCCTACTCACTGTAACTATACTATTGTTCGATAGGTGTGCTTGCCTTAGTCGTATTTATAGTTAGTTTAGTTATCATCACAAATGTATAATTTTACCATTACTAATTTATAATTTTATAAATTATAAAGGGCTATAAGGAATTTTTTTCCATTTTAAAGCGGCCGAGACCTTACTAACCCCGCACTCCACCCTTTCACCAACTTAAGTATAAAATTACTAAAATACCTTTAAAGGATAATTAATATTATTATAAAAACATTTCAATCTTTTCATATTTTTATATAATCTTCAACTAAAAAAATAAAATTCATTAATTGAGAATCTAAAATAAGTTCAATAAATTGATATAGTTCTATAAATATATTTTTAATATAAAATATGTATTCACTCTACAATCTAGATGTGATAAAATCTAATAGATTATAAATATTCTGTAAATGAATATGCGATTGAAATTTTCTAATATATAATTTAAAATTAAATTAATTTTTTTTTTCAAATTTCTTTACTAAATTAAATGTATCTTATTATTAATTGCTATAAACTCGACAGATAAAGTTAAAAAGTTAAACTTGTCTTCGTAAGATGATACAAAAAAAAAAACTAAATATATAAAAATGACGGTTAATATACCATTTGATATTTAAATTTAAATTTAATATTTAGAGTTTTTTTTTGTCTAATATGGTACTTGAATTTGACTTTAATATTCAATTTGATACCTAAAGTAAATAATTCAGTAAATGTTAGATATGTATACTCTAATAAAAAGACATAGATACTTAATTGGTATAAAAAAAAAAGCCTCATGTATCAAATTAAACATTAAAGTATACTCCAGTACTTAAATGATACAAAGAAAAACTCAATTATCAAATTTAAAAAATTGGACACCAAAATGAACATTAAAGTCAAATTCAAATATTAAATTAAGATAAAAAATTTAAATACCAAATTAAATATTAAAATTAAATTTTGATAAATAATATATTGAACCAAAAAATAAGCATGCGGCTGCTTTACTTTGCTTCACCCCTTTGCTGGTATACTTAAAAAGAATGTATATATAGATACAAAACAATGGACAGTATCATAGATGAAATTGATAGTGTGGAAAGAAAAAAAAATAGTAGTTTAACCGCCAAATTTAGATTTAAACCATAAAATCATGGCTTGATAACCCTAACCAAAAGCAAAAAACTAAAACCTTTTGAGTTTTAAATTTGTACTTTTTAAATAAAACGACTTTATTAATCTCATTTCACTAAATTTTACGTTTTTAGTTCTTCGCAACAATGTTGAACATTGTAAACTTTTGGTACAATACGGGTAAAAAGTAAAAATTTTATAATTACAATCATGATGACATGTACATTTTGAGATTATTTTAAATTTAAAAAAAATGAAATAAACTACATGTTATATCTTAATCCTTATAAGAACCCATTTCATGCCTATTAATATAATAATCTCGCCCACACTAAAACACAAGGTCGTTGAAATAATAACCCCCATTTTTAAACGGGTACTTCTAATCATACTTTTTAAATACATTCTCAACAGTCTACAATGCTAATTAAACTGTGATCCATGATATTTCCCAATTATTATCCTAATTATATTATCACCGGCCACCCCTTTTGGGTAATGGTGTAGTCCTATTGGAATTAGTTTTTTCAACAAGGCAGAAGGCTTTGAAACCTGAAACAACGGGTCTCTGCACAATAACACCACCATTTCTTCGGTAAAAATACCATCCAACACTTCTGCACTAAATGTCATATTATATTTTACCCATTTATTAAAAATGAGTTAAATTAGTTTATATACATTATCATTTCAATTAAAAATTTCATTCATTCCTACAATTAAAAACTAGCATAACGAATAAAATAACCAAACAAAAACACTTGATGTGTCACATATATCTCATGCTAACATATAGATATGTATTTTCAAACAATAAAAATAAATAAAATTTTTAACAAAAATATTAATTTATTTTTTAATCTAATATATATAAACTAATTTATCTATTTTTTAAATAAAAAATAAAATATAATCTAACTATTAATACATACACTTCAATGGTATTTTTAATCTATTTCTTTCCACTAAATACCAAAAAGGATGGTCTACAATCTGGATCCCTAACCCCTAAATCACTTTGATGGTGCTGTTAGCCTCTAACGGTGTACTAAACCACCATGTTATTTATATTTACTTTTTCCAATTGCAAATATCTCCAATTAATGGCGCCCACGTGCTACGCAGCTCAAGTTGTCAACTATAGGAATTTGTGACCTTTTTTTTTTTTTTTTTTTTTAAATTCCAAGAACAAATAGAAAACGAGGGTTTAGAAAAAATTAAATTAAAAATGATACTCAAACTAATTTTTATTAAATTTGGTAGTTCAGCATAGAATGGCATTTGAGTTGGCTTGGTTCATAAATTAAAACATCGTAACGAACAGAATGAATTGAGCTTAGCATAGTGTATTCAATTTTAAATTTTTATAATATAATGTTTCTATATTAGTGAATGCTACATAAAAAAATGTTATAAAATTAAGAAAACGTTCAACGACCCAAGTTGTTTTCCGTAGATGAAATTTGATTTGGGTTAATTCTAATTTTGATAATATTGGATTCAGTTTTAATTTTACTTTTAATTTCAAAATATTATAAACAATAAATTTATCTCAACATGTAAGCTGCACCAGGATTTATAAATTTCATAAATGTTCGATTAGAATTTTTTTTTTAATTTAAGTTAAATATTAAATTCACTCAATTTAATTTGTCTACTTTATCTTTGATTTTTTTTATTTGATTCCAAAGCCGATAATTTATGATGGAATAAAGTTGGAACTAAAAATGTTTTTCATTAATTCATATTAAAAATAATTATTCTAAGATCATATCAACTTCAACTAATAATAATAATAGTATGCTCATATTTATATTAGGGGTGAGCATTCAATCAAATCGAATGAAAGAAATTGGAGTTAATTGAGTTGACGGATCATATTTTATCATCTTAATTTGATTTGAAATTTTCTCGAATCGAGTTGAGTGAGATGGAATTCGAATTGAATCGGATCGAATATATTTATTAGAGTTAAATTTTAAAAAATAATTTTGAGTCCTTGTAACTACTATCACTCACCGTAATAAAATTTGTCTACCGTAATCAAGTTTTTTATTAACTTTCATCACCTCATAATTTATTTAATAATATTTTATATACAGGTTAGTTTCTTTACTTAGTTATTTCAGTTATCTTCATATTCTTGTCACTATTTATTTTGGAATTAAAAAATATATTAAATGTAAAAATGTGATTTTTTTTATAAAAGTTATTTTAAAGATAAAATGTGAAATTGATACCAATATAAAATTTTAACACAAATATTTTATGACATTATTAATAATTCAATTTTAATATAAATATTCAATATGACTAAACAATTCAATAATATAGATAATATAAAATGTAAAATTTAATTTAATAATAATTAGTAGAAATGAATAAAATTATTACTATTTATATTTAGGGATTTTTTATGGATAATTTTGATTTTTTTTATTTGAGAATAAAATGTGAGAAGTAAAAGTTTAAGGGGAAAATAAAAAGTTTTAGGGAAAGTAAATAAGGGAGAGTAAAATTTTGGATGGAAAATATTAATAAAAAATTTTTTAGGGGATGAGTTTGGGGTAGATGATAGGTTGGGATGGAAAGAGAGTACAAGTTTTAGGAGAAAATAGGAGAGAGTAAAAAAAATTGGGGGGAAAATAAAAAGTTTTGAGGGTTTTTGGGAATAAAATTTTGAGGAAAAGTAAATGGGAGAGTAAAATTTTGGTGGGAAATGGATTTTGGGTAGATGAGGGGTTGGGATGGAATGTGAGTAAAAGTTTTGGGGAAAAAGTGGGAAGGAGTAAAAGTTTTGAGGGAAAAGTAAAAAGGTTTGGAAGTTTGGGGTAAATATGTAAAATATTATAGTTTGATATTCGAATTATTCGAATTATTTGAGTTATTCAAATTTGAAAACTCAACTCGATTCGAACTCGAAATTCGAAAAAAAATCAAGTTGACTCGAATAATTCGATTAATTCGAATAACTCGATTCGTTTAACTCGAAATTCGAATTTTTTTCGATTTTTTCTAATCGAATCGAATTTTGCTCCCCTTAATTTATATTACTTCCTGTCACTTGAATTTTGATTAATATTGATTAAAAAAATTAATAAGAACTCATAAAGATTAAAAGAAAATTTCTATAAATATTAATGAAGACAAATAAATAAGGCTGGTAACATGAGCATTCATTTAACATCCAACATTAAATTTAACAGCTACCCAATATAAAAAGGTAGAAATTGCTATCGCTGAGAAAAAAATTCATCAAATTGAGTTGAATAGATAATCTAGTTACAAATATTTTATGGTTCAGTTTAATTTCGTTTTAATAATATTATTCAACCACATTAATTTAGTTCGCTTTTGATTTATTTTATTAGACATAAAAAAGTAAAAAAAAAAAAAAAAAACAAGACCGTTTAAGAATTAAATAAAAACAATCAATATTTTTTATGCATATAAGTCAGAATATATAAATCTATTTAAAACTCAAAACAAAACTCATTGCTTCTAAATTTTAAATATAACTTTTATTATACTTTTACATATTTTATAATTAAATAAAAATAAAACCAAAATCCAATTTCACTGTCAGTCCCTCATAAATTCATTGATTATTTATTATTGTTGTTAAAACTTTCAAAAATTCAAGCGTTTATCTCTTTTTTACTTATTACGTACTATGTTTTTTTTTTTTGTTGAAATCTCTAAAATTTTGGTTATCATTATTAACATTTTCAAATTGGGTGCTTTTTTGTTGTCATTACACATTAAGAGTTATAAAATATAAATAATTTAACATTTAATTATGTTGAATGAAAATTGAAAGTGATTAAATTAGTATTTAATTAAATTTTTAATAAATATTTATAATTATAGATTTTATAAATTAAATTTTAGATAAATATATTAATTAAAAAAATTAAATTGTCAAATAGTGTCTAAAAAACATAAAACAAAAATAATTTTATCTAATTAAAAATGAAAAAATCTCAAAAACTCAAAAACAGAATTTTATGTAATTGAAGGGTATATGAAACACATTGAAGTTGAGGTTGAGGAATGCAAATATATATTGTAGGTAAATCTCGGGAAAACGAACATTTAATTTACATATCTACATCACTATTCTTGCTAAATCAACATAAATGGTTGCTAAACCTAACACGCAATACAGGCTTTTAGATTTCATTTATATCTTGTCATTTCGAATTGGACCAACTTTATTTTTCTAAAGTAAAACCTCTCTCAAGTGTGTGGGTTTACCGGCAATAACTCGCCCACATAAAAGTTTTGTTGGCCTGATAGCACCGAAAAATAAACATCATGCAAAAAAGGAAACGAAGCTTAAACAAAAAGATTGTATGGGAGAGAAAAGAAGGGCCCAATTCTACTTATATATTCCCCCAAACATGCCACTCTCTCTTCCCCAACTATCTGCGAGTAGACAACAAAACAACATGAAAACCTCCCTTTTTTTCTTGTACTTATTATCTCTCTCATATTTCAATGTAAGAAACTAAATTCCCTAGTCTTGTTTTTGCTCTATATTGTCTTTTCTACATTTTCATTTCATATACATACATTCTAGACTTTGTTGCTTTAATTTATTTATTTCTATTTCTATTTCCAGGTGGTGCAAGTATTTGGTACAGGCAGAAGCGAGGGTAAGGAGAACCCATTTACAGCCAAAGCCTCGTTGATTCGTTACTGGAACAATCACATTTCCAACAATCTTCCCAAGCCACCATTTCTTATCTCCAAAGCTTCCCCACTAAACGCCATCGACTTGGCCAAGCTCACTCAACTCGCCAATCATAACTCTCTGTCTTCCCACATTGAATCTTTTTGTTCCTTAGCCAATCTTTTCTGCTCATTCCAGGAGGACTCCTCGAAACCAGACGCAGTTGGCAAGGGTAAAGGGGATGCAAACTTCGCAGTGTATTCCAGTAAAAACTTTAAAGTTTATGGCTCGTTAAGACGCGGAGGGATCGACTCCTTCAAGAACTACTCCGATGGGTTAAATACTCCCAATGAGTCTTTTAAGAAATACAGCAGGGGATCCAATGCCCACAGTGAAGACTTCACAAGCTATGCCAAAGATGCCAACGTCGCTCTTGATAACTTCACCAACTATGGCTCCAGCGCCACGGGCGGCTCTGGTGGGTTCAACAACTATCAGGAACGAGTTAACGTGCCAAACCTCCGGTTCACCAGCTACGACTCCGATGGTAACAAGCATAAACTCTCTTTCTCAAGCTATAGCTCTGAGACAAACTCAGGGTCCGAGGCATTCACCAATTATGGGAAGAAGGGCGAGGCAGTTCCAGCTGAGTTCACAAGCTATAGTTCTAATGCTAACGCCATCGGGTCGAGTTTTGGAGGGTATGGGGTGTTAGGGAACTCAGCAAACGACTCGTTTAAAGCCTATGGTGACTCAGGTAACAATCCCCGTAATAACTTTAAAATCTATGGTTTAGCTTCTAAGTTGGGGATTGACAGCTTTACTAGCTATCGAGATTCAGCCAATGTTGGAGCTGATTCTTTTCAGTCTTACGCAAGGAATGCAAATTCCGGGAAAGTTAATTTTGTAAATTATGGGAAAACATTTAATGTTGGGAACTCTACATTCAAAGAATATGGTAAAGGTTCCACTGGTTCCACCACAATAGGGTTCAAAATGTATGATTTGGCCCGTTCATTCCTGGATTATGCCAAAAAGGGCGTCACATTTGCTGGATACACAAACTCAAGCTCTAAAGAAACTTCAGTGAATAGATGGGTCGAACCAGGCAAATTTTTTAGGGAGTCGGTTTTGAAGCAAGGGAATGTCATGGTGATGCCCGACATAAGGGATAAGATGCCTCGAAGGTCATTTTTACCCCGGGGGATTTTGAGTCAATTACCATTTTCAACCTCCCGCTTATCTAAGCTTAGGAACATTTTTGGTGCAAGCATGGAGGGCATGCTTGAGAACGCACTGACAGAATGCGAGAGGCCAGCGAGCCGAGGTGAGACGAAGCGGTGCGTTGGGTCTGTGGAAGACATGATTGACTTCGCCACATCGGTGTTAGGCCATAGTGTTACGGTGAGAACAACAGAAAATGTGAAGGGATCAAAGCAAGAGATCATGATCGGAGAAGTCAAAGGAATCAACGGTGGGAAGGTGACAAAATCGGTGTCATGCCATCAGAGTTTGTACCCGTACCTACTCTATTATTGTCACTCAGTGCCGAAGGTTAGGGTTTATGAAGCTGAAATTCTTGATGTTACAAGCAAATCCAAGATTAATCATGGGGTTGCCATTTGTCATCTTGACACGTCAGCTTGGAGTCCCACTCATGGTGCCTTTCTAGCCCTTGGATCCAGCCCTGGACAAATTGAAGTCTGCCATTGGATCTTTGAGAATGACATGACTTGGACAATTGTGGATTGAATTGCTGAAAACTTTTTTTTTTTCCCTTAAAAAAAAAGAAAGCTATTTTTGGTCCTACTTATTTATTTCTGTATCTCGTATGAACAATGGGTTTGGGCTTCAATTGTTTTGTTTTATTATAATATAATTTTATCATGAGCTTTATGGTGGTTGGTTTTTTTCTATTTTATTGGCCAGAGTGTTCGATTAGTTCGAAAAATAAAATATGCATTTTACTGCCAAATCTTTTAGGAGAGTAGTTAATATCTATAATTTACAATAACCATATAAAAATCTATCCCCGAATATAAAAAAATAATTATATGAAACAGTGATCTTATATTACTGTATCTTTTTTTTACTAGTTTAATATTACAATAGTATTTTTATTTTAAATTTCAGCATTTTTATTTAAAAAAATTAAATCTAAATGAAAATTTTGAAATTTAATATAAAATTGTTGATGTAACATTAAATTATTAAAAAGGGATAATGTCATTGTTTTGTACCATCCTCCTTCCCTGAATATAGAGAATAACTAATAAGCCATGTTTTTTTTTTTTTTTTTATACAAAGCAGACCCAAAGGTCACTATCTCTTATTAGGAAGAATCAAGAATAACAAGGTCATGAATATCTCTTGGATAATTCATGCCAAATTTCAAATTATAGCAATTCAAGAGTGAAAAATTACAAAGAAAATCAGCAACTTTGTTACTGTTACCATTAATTATTAAAAGACTTTAATAATGTTAATTATAAATTTGATATTTAAGGGAAAAAATATTTTGGGAGCTTATATTATTTTTACATGTATTTTAGGTAATGTAAATTCATCTAACTTTTAACACATTATTAATTAATTAATTATATGTATTAGTATGGTTGTGTTTTCTTCATACTATTTTTCGAGTTTTTACAAGTTACTAATTAATTTTATGTATCTTTTGATACATTTGTAAATATATGTTGTCTTTATGTTATTTGTTTTAATTATTTTTAATTTTGTAAATATGTTTTAATCCATCCCATGTAAAGGTGATCATGGGTTGGGCGGCCCGGCTCGGCTCGGCCCGAAGGCCCGCCCGAAAGATGGGAGGGTTCAGGTAAAAATATAGGCCCGAAATATGGGTTTGGGCAAAAATACGAGGCCGGTTTAGAAAACGGGCCGGGCCTCGGGCCAACCTTTTTTGGCCCGGGCCCGGCCCGAATTATATAAATATATTTTTTTATTTTTTATTTTTTTAAGTATATATAATTTTTAACTTTTTTTTTAGTTTGTGTATTGTTTTAAAAATTGTTTATCTCAATTTTATTTTGTTCCTTATTTTAATATTTGTTTTTATATTTTTAATTTATTTAATTTATTATATTTTTAAATTTTTTAATGAAATAAGCAAAAAAAATTAATATGGGCCGGGCCGGGCCAGGCTCGGCTCGGGCCTAGCATTTTTATTCAAGGCCGGGCTTGGACAAAATTTTAGGCCCATATTTCGGCCGGCCTAGAAAACGGGCCGAAATTTTTTTCTGGGCCCGGCCCGAACCCGGCCCGGCCCGGCCCATGATCACCTCTAATCCCATGTTTAACATAATTTTATTGTGTCGATGTTATATATATATATATATGTAATATTCACGTATTAAAATTTAATTATATGTATATTTTGGCACATTATGCATGTGTGTCGTCATTTTTATATTATAATATAATCTATATAGTTTGTTATCATTATTCAATTTAGAGAAATTATTTTTATGTTTATATTATGTCGCATTTATCATATTTTACTTTCATACTATAATATAATTCATTCTGTAAAAGAAATTTTATGTTCATTTTGTATTTGCAATTTTATTTTGTCTCGAACTACTATACATTTAAACAAATTTTTACATGTTAATAATTTATTTTATGTAGATTTTAACATAATTATTACTTACGTCATGCACATATAATTTTTAATGACAACATCACCACGCATTTTTAATTATTGGTATAATGATTTATTTGACCCTCTAATTTTATGAAAAAATTCATTTTAGCCTTCTATTTAATTTTTAATTCTTTTTAAATCTTAAACTTGCACTTTTTTGTTAAATCACCCCAAAATGAATGGAAAAATTCATATTTTTAACTTTTCTAACATGGTATACACATAAACAATTAAATAATTTTTTAAAATATTAAAAATTAAAATATACAATTTATTTCAAAAATTATAACATATATTTAATTTTTTAAAATTTTAATTAAATGCTGACATGTTATTCACTTGACAATCCGCATGTATGCCATGTCAGCAACGTTAATAAACATTAACTTTAATATTTATTTTGAGATGATTTGATAAAAAATGTAAGTTCAATGGTTGAAAGAGGCGAAAAATTAAATAGATGACTAAAATAATTTTTTTGATAAAATTAAAAGACCAAAAAATCATTATCCTTAATTATTTTATTTTTATTTTTTTGGTAAAATTTTACTTTCTTTTATTATATCTTAAGTTATTTCACATTTCCTATCATATCTCCTAATAATTACACTTGTATATTAATATAAATATTATATTTTAAAAATTTATTTTACAAAGAGAGGATATATTCTAGTATTATTTATAGTAATAGTTAACAATTTATTCATCATTTTAAAATTACATTAAATATTTTTATAAATTATTCAATATTTCTTATATTTGATGATTTTAGATTGTTTGAGATTTGTAGCTTATACAAGTTTATGAAAAATTAAAAATTGTTTTTAAGTTACAACTAAAAGTTACAATCAAACGTTACATCCAAATATCATATAAAAACTAATTGAAATATAAAAATAAATCAGAATATTTTTTAGAAAACTTCAACATAAATACTAAACTCACACCTACTGAAATTTGATCATTAGACCTCAAAGTTAAAAATCTTACAAGCATTTTCTATTTTATTTATATTACATAATTTTAACAATTTTTTGCTTTATGCTATGGTTTTACTAATTAATTCGCCCTTGTTTCAGATCAAGTAATCTTACACTATTTTAGGAATATAAAATTTTGTCATCAAATTTAGTTCAACATTTTTTTCTTGGATAGATAATTTAATATTATAAGAGGTAATTCCAATATCACATTTTTTTTTTTAAATAATCTTATATTACCTTAATAATGTGACATTTGTTATAATTTTACCCATTTTCAATGACTTTCAATTCTTTAAACTGTAATGGAATAGTAATAAAAACTAATGAATTAAACTCTTTAATCTATTCTCACAATATTTAACATTGCAACTCTATTTATTAATATTATAAGTAATTTTTCTATTATTTAAATTTTTTGAGAAAATAGGGCTGGGCTTTATTAATTTAAAACTAAAATTTACACGAGAAATTAAATAAAAAAGACGAAAGGTGTAAAGAGGCCCAAAAAAGAAGAATTATTTGATCCTAAAAGGAAGAAAAACTATAGAAAAAGAAAGACAATAAAGAAACTACTGAAAAAGTAAATAAATTGTAAAGAAAATAAAAGAAAAACGTGCCAACTCCCTTGGGGAAAGAGATTTCTCGTCCCACTCTTATCATCTTTCTAAGAGGCATCGACGGTTCCATTTCTTCCAAAAAAAAATTGTCAAACTTCTTTCCTTGAATTGAGACAATCATTCAGTCGAAGCATCCCTGTCCAGATTTTATGCTTCGATAACCCAGGAAATCGGAAAAACCAAGAACCATTCTTTTCTTAGTTAGGCTCGCGCAGCCAATCATCGGACAAAGTTGTTGCAGCGGAGTCTGGGACGACCTAATCAGGTAAAAGTCTTTTCCCTTCCGTACACATTCAGTGGCTAGAGCGTCGGTTAAAGCATTTCCAAATCTTTTAACATGCACAAATCTGATGCTTTGAAATCGGGCGAAAATGCTTTCGATTTTACGAATGTATGAGCTAGCTTCTGATTTGTCAGTGTGACTTGAGTTACATTTTGTAATAACAGAAAATGAGTCTCCTTCGATGATTACTTTTGTTAATCTGAGAACTAACCCCATTTTAACTGCCTCAAGGCATGTAAGGGCTTCCCCGGCAAAAGCCAGTCCCACATTGTCATGTACAACTGCTTTAGACGCTATTACCACACCCTTGCTATTTCGAGCAACCAACCTTGTACCTGATCTACACTGTTCCATGACAAAAGTCGTATCAAAGTTTACTTTGATAAAAATCGATAAGAGGAGGATTCCAGATGACTTTATCACCCTGGATGGTAATTTTCTTCTCTTCTAAATAGTCCAATTCACCAGAGATACTTGGAGATAAAATTAGCGATTTCCTTTCCTGATTTAACCGCTTTGTCATGAACTATCCTATTTCTTTCAGATTAGATAACCCAAATAGATCAACAAACAATCCTTCATTGAGTGTGTGAGTAGACATTAAAAACCGCACCCCTAACTAGGTCAGTTTAATAAATCAATGAGGCCTAAAATTTCCCAAACTTCATTTGCAATAGGACAAAGGCAGAAGGCATGATCTGCTGTTTCTACTCCTCCCCCGCAAATAAGACACATAACGTTTGGAACCAGCTTCTTCAAGAATAAGTTTAACAAGGTAGGGATGTAATTTTTTGAAATACACCAGACAATAATTTTTAGCTTGGAAGGCAGATTTAAGTTCCACAGTTTACAATAGAAACTTTTACATGTAGCTTGTAATTCCTTTAATCTAGAAGAAACACTATTGATTTGTAATAATTTGTAAGCACTACGAACGGAGAACTCACCAGATGCTTCCCCCTACCAAACCAGGACTTCATCACGTGATTCAAGTGCCAGCAAGATCTAAAGGATTCTTGTTGCATCATCCTCATCAAAAATGGAAGTAATAGTATTCTTTTTCCATTTTCTATTATCATCAATAAGCTTAGGCACAAATTCAAGATTACAATTACCAACTGTACCACGTAATTGAAAATTAAAAGAGCCTGGTATCCATGCAGCATTAAAAATAGGGATCGCTTCACCCGTACCTGCCCTCTAACTAGAACCATCTTGAAACACCTTTTTGATTGTCCAAATACTTTTCTATTCATACGAAATATTCATTTTAAGACATGAATTCAGAAAATTAGAATGTGGATAATATTTCACTTTCGAAACCTACGCCAACAGAGAATTTGGATTAGTTATAAGACGCCGCCTTTGTTTTGCAAGAAGGGTGATATTAAATTTCGCAAAACTCCTAAAGCCCATACCACTATTTTTTTAATTCACACATAGAGCCCCCGTCCACCCAATGCAAGCCTCATTTCCCATGAGTCTTTTGCTACCAAAATTGAGCTACAATGCTCTCCATCTCATCACACAAGGATTTTGACAAAAGAAAACAACCCATAGCATAAGTAGGTATTGCTTGCAACACAGCTTTAATAAACACTTTCTTGCAGCCTTGAGACAGGAAATAGGAATTCCAATTATAAACCTTTTGTTTTATACGGTCTTTCAAATACTGAAAGGAGACCTTTTTCCTTCTGCCCACTATATTTGGGAGACCTAGATATTTCTCAAAGTTAGTGGAACACCTCACACCCAATTCGATGGAGATTTGTGTTCTCACTGAATCAATTGTATTTGCGCTAAAAAGATTGTGGATTTGTCAAAATTCATACATTGACCTGGATGGGTCCCATATTCTTTCAAAATTTACTTCAAAATTTTAGTGCCTCCCACAGTAACCTCCCTAAATAGAATACAATCATCGATAAAGATAAGGGAGATATCAGTGGACCTCTTCAACTTGCTTTAACCCTTTTTAGAAGACTTTCATGAATAACCAACCTCATTAAAGAAGATAAACCCTCACTACAAATGAGAAATAAAAAAGATTTGAGAGGGTCCCTTTGTCGAAGTCCTCTCGAAGGCCAAAAAGGTGCCCTAATTTTTCCATTTAAGTTGACTGAATAAGAGACAGTGGAAACACACTTCATCATAATGTCAACCCAAGCCTAAGCAAAACCCATTTTTTCCATCATTACTCGTAGAAAATTCTACTCCACCCTGTCATAAGCTTAATTCATGTCTAGTTTGGATGCAAGTAAGCCCTTTCTACCTTTCTGCTTTTGGCTAAAAGTATGTAACAATTAATATGCCAATAAAACATTATCAGAGATTAATTGACGGGGAACAAATGCACTCTAGGACTTGTCAATATAGACATATAAGACCTTTTGAAATCTGTTTGCAACCATTTTGGCTATAATTTTATAGATAATAGTGCAAATACTAATTGGTCTAAAATTGCACATTTTTGTATATTACTGACATATATAGACTCCATATTCATGCCATTATTTAATACTCCTAAACAAAAACGACAAACCTCTTTGCCCATAATGTGCCAATATTTTTAAAAAAAAAATTGTTGGGAAACCATCTATACTTGGCATCTTTATAGCACCCATACCCTTTAATGCCCCAAAAACCTCCTCCTTTGTGTAGGAAGTAGTTAGCTCAACTTTGGCCTCCTTAGTGATGAACTTGTCAACTCCACAAAGAATATGGCTCATCCCATTGTCCCCCTCTTTTGTCGCAAAAAGCTCAACAAAATAGTTCATCGCAATATTTTCCATTTCATCATGATCTAAGGTAATTCTACCATCCCCATAATCTAGCGAAGAGATCATATTTGAACTCTTCCTTTACGATGCACATTTGTGAAAGAAACTGGTATTTTTGTCAGCAACCTTTAGCCAGTTTACCTTTACCCTTTGTTTCTAGAAAAGTTCTTCCTTATCAATCTCTCAGTTAAGAAAGAGTTTTGTATTAATAAATTCTTGGAGATTTCTATCGTTTCTATCAGCCTCTTGTAGTAACTCAAACTTCTTTGTTAAACTCTCCTTCAAACCATTCATTTTCTCTTTTATTTGCCGAGCCCATTTAAGCTAACTAACTCGAGTACTTTCTAGTTTGGAAAGAAGGTCCCCCTAGTCAAATCCCATATCTTCTTAACTTCAGCTTCAAAGGAGTCTTCTAGAGTCCACCAAGCTTCCAATAAAAAATTACATTATTTTTTTCTTTTTCTCCATGGTATGTTTGTATCAACAGTGGGCAATGATCTAAGAAAGAGTGGGGTAAATGAAAAATGAAAGCACTAGGGAATCGAGTAAACCACTTTTTGTTTGCAACCTCCTTTCCAACCACTCTCTGATTTTTGTTTATGGCAAATTCCCTCTCTCTCATGTAAACCAAGGGCTTGAAAAACCAATGTCAAACAGGTCACATAGTCCACTAAGGCATCTCAAAAATCATTCATTCTCCTTTCTTCCCTTGGTAGCCCCTCTTTTTTTTCATAAGTGTAAAAAATATCGTTAAAGTCTCTACACACAAGCCATGGGAGATTACAATTAGCTCCTAAATATCTGGGGGCGTTCTATGATTCTTATCTACTATTTGCAAAAGGAGACCATAAAAGCCTATGTAGCGCCACTCGTCATCCTCCTCACTTCTTTTAATCGTCACGTCAATAAAATTATTAGAGAACTTCCTTAAACATACTTGTAGATAAAATTATTAGAGACCTTCCTTAAACATACTTATAGATCATCTTTCCATGCTAGAAAGAGGCCACCTTTACTACCACCGGCTCCAACCTCAAATCCATACAAAAAACGACATCGTTTCCTAATCGTTTCCATTCTACAAAAATCTAATTTTTTCTCCAGAAAGAAGACCAGTTGGGGTTTATAAAGCCTCAGTGAATGCCGAAGGCGGCGTACTGTTCGTGGTCTTTTCAAACCACAAACATTTCAACATAAGAGTTTCATTGCACTCAGTCGGCTTGTACATTGGCAGCCACTGATTCTTCATTAGTTAGAGCGGAAGCTTGCTCCAAGGCATTTTTGTCAAAACTATCCATCATAAGGTTATCAACTTCTTCTCTGCATCTTTCGCTTTTTTGCTACCTATAATACCATAGGAAAGAAACCCCACCTTACTACAAAACTCACATTCCCCTTTACATTTTCCATGTGTCACAACCCTGCTACCTTGTTCTAAATTAGTGCCTCTAACATGCCTCCTCCAACATTTGGTGGGCTGTAGTCTTTCTTCCAAGTTTTGGACTTTACACTACTAGGCCCCAGTTGAGTTATTAATGGGCCCAGCTCCCAAATAGGGACCATCGTGCTTCATAAGCTCCCAGTCCAACTCTTTCCCTAAAGAAGAACAATCGAAGCCCAATACTTGCCTTTATCATCTTTCTGAATTTTATGGGCCCCGCCTTTTAATTCCACGTTTGACTCTTGTTCATTTAAAACACTCCTCAAAACAACCTATTTGAGTCTAACACGTGAACTTTAATTCCAACACACTTCCCCCTTTTATGTTTTTCACAGCAGACTCTAATTCAAGCACGTCAGCCGTAACACTTTTCCTTCCTGTGGTAATTTCGAAATCCAATACCTCATTCTTGAATCTAGCGCCCTCCTTTGAAGTCATGTAATCCATAGCCCCCATAAGTGACGTTCCAATCCTAATGCTCTAGCATTTCGAATGTGTGGAATCATCATCTTCTCTCATATAGGCAAATTGTTTCATGGATTTCTTTAAATTGGCACCCAACTTTCAACTTACTTTTCCCACCAATTTAGATTCTTCTTTAAGCACTATATAGTATGGTAAGTCCTCCTCTGGTAAGTGTTTAATGACATTCGAGACCTTTATGCATTCTTTTAGGCCATGCCCCATTTGGCCACAACCAAAGCAAAAATCGAGCATATTTTCATACTTAAAAGGGATCCATTATTTTCCCTTCGAACCAACCTAGATAAAAATTCCATGCCTTAAAGGTTTCTACATATTAATATTGACTCGAGTTCAACAAAAATCCCCTTTTAACTCTGAAATCAGAACTCCACTAAAGTGGACCCAACCGTATGCATAAGTTCCTTCCTCTCATATTTTGGTGGGCAAGGGTCAACTTGATCTAAAAAGGGGATATAATTAGCTTTATATTTCTCCTTACCATGGATTCCAAAAGTCAATAAAAAATAATTAGATTTCTCCAAATGAACCATGGTTAACCCTGTCTCTAGGTCCTCCTCTTCCTCAAACAGAATCATGAATAAATTTTACCTTGTAACTTGTATTTCAAACTTTTTTCGTACCTTCTAGATGCTTTTCAATTAAGCTCGAAAACTATTAGGATTATACAATTTCCATGTTCACATAGAACATAACAGTATTGGTTTCCCGTATGAATAATCGATGAACTTTTCACTGATAACTGAAACCAAATCTTCTTCTAGAAGAGAGATCTCGTCTACACCAAAAGTCACCACCCTTCTTAAACCCAGCCACAGCAAAAGTTGTTTCTCCAATGGTTAGGGTTTTTAATATTTTTAGATTTATGGTTTTGGGGTTTAAGGTATTTTAAAAGAGTTTTGAGCTTTCGATTGGAATTGTAAAAATTTCATAGTTAGTTTTGAGGAGTGACGGATGTGATAATGCGCCTCATAACACATGTATTTCATATATCATGGCAGGATAAGACCATCACCTTAGAAACCCATCTTAGGAAACTTAGGGTTTGGGGTAACAATTCTTGATACGATAAGGGGTCAAAGTTTAGCTAGAGGTCCAAGTCAGCGACTATGATGCGATCACAAGTTCAAGTATAATCGAGGGTGAGTTGATGATCATTACGTGGACATGAGTTCAAGCTTTTTGGATACCCTGCAAATGATGCCTTATATATACCATAAATAAGATTGATGCCATAATCAGAAGAAAAAATGGAGGGATTTCCAGTGTAATTAACACAATTTTTTTATTTCCAAGCAGGCAGTATTTTTAACATTTTGTTCTTACCCAAAGGCTGATGTTTCAGTGGAAGTAGAGGTCAAAGTCAGGTTGACACGACAACGGTTGTAGTTATTAATGGATTATTTAATAATAGGAGCCATCGTCAGCCAAAAAGTAGCATCACCTTTACTCTATTGAAACAACTGCTCCCACTTAAGAGTCATTTTATGTCCATAATGGTTTGACTTTTGGACAAGAAGGAAGGTTAAAGGTACCAGTTGCTTGGAAATAGAGAAAAAAATTACGTCAATTATTTGGGGAAGTCCCACAGTTTTTCCCTATGATTATTCCTTCAAACTTCTATATGGAATTTATAAGGCAATATTTTCAGGTATCCAAAAAGTTTGTGCTCGTGGCCACGTAACAACTATTAGCTAGCTCTTTTGTTTTACCTTGATCCATGATCGCATAACGGCAGTCGATTAAGACCTCGATGTAGACTTTCACGTGTGGCCGTACAAAGCTAAATCACTCAGAACTCGAATTCCCCAAGATAATCATCAGAGGTAGTGGTCCCATCTCGACATGATATATGAATTGTGTGCATCTCAGAGTAATATCATATCACTAACAACTCAAAAAAACATCGAACATGAACTAAATATTTTTAGCGATTTAAAATTTTAAGATTGAAATGTTTTATAGTGGAGGAATAGAGAGGCTTGGGGAGAAGTTGTTTGAAGGATGATGAAGCATTGAGTGGGAGACCTCTTTTATAAACGTGGGGGAAAGGTTAGATGCAAAGAAGAAATTTCTCGTGATAAAAAACGTGACTCAAGACTAGCGTGTTCAATGAATATATTCAAAACGGGCTTACAATTGACTGAAAAATACATTAGTTAGGTACTTTTAACTTGCAAAAAATGAAAATGTTAAAGAAAGCACACCCAGATGAGTGAGCTTCCTTGCTGACATGGTAGGAAAACACACCTAGCTTGGCGTGCTTTCTCTAACATTTTTGTTATGTTGCAGGTTAAAAGTTCGAGTCTTAGAAAATCTTTTTATATAATTGATGCATGTTTTGAGGCATAGAAAACCCTAGGGAGCAAGGTTTTGATGAAATTTTATTTCTTTAAGAACACGTTTTCGAATAATACTTTGCATTTCATCATCATTATTCGATGAATGCGTGTATTCATAAATGAATTTCGAATAATGTATTTTCTGTCCCGCTATCTTTTTTCATATTAAAGAGATGTACTTTTCATAACTTAGACACACAACAAATTAATTTCAAACATCGAATAGTTGAGTTGTGAGAGTCGTGTGTACTTCTTTGGATAACTATGTACTTATTTTTTTTACTTTTATGAATTGTAGCATGATATTATGAGTACATGAAAAATTTTGCTAAATTAATTTTAGCGATTTTGAGCTTAATTGCGAAAAGGACTAAATCGCATAAAAGGCCAAAGTTGTGATTTATTAGAAAAGGGTGTCAAATAGCTATGAGTCTTAATGTAGAGGTATTTAAGGTGTAAATAGGCTAATAAATTAGACTTGGCTGGCCATAAGGACAAAGAATAGAGAAAGTCAACAAAATTAGGTGAGTTGGTGACGAAATGAACTAAAATAAAATAAAATAAGGAGAAGAAAATATCATCTTCTTTCTCTCTTCATCCCTACTGAAAATTTCAACAAAGTGGACCATTTGGTCCTCAAACAAGTAAGTGATTTTGATGGTTTTCTTAAAAATTTTTTTTACTTTTGGGACCTTTAAAGCTTCATCTAGCTAATGAAGGGGCTATTTTGCAAAATGGTTAAGATTTTAGAACTTTGCCATGAGAACACTTGTGTGGTTTATTGGAATTTTATGGAGGAAAATGAATGTAGGTTGTTACATGGTTGAAAAGTTGGAAAATTGTGTAGTAATTGAATGAAATAATGAAAATTGTGTACTGTCATAAGGGTGAAAAAGATTTGGTTAGGCTTAATTAGTAAGGAAATTCGATAAAAATAAATTTCTGATCCTAAGGATAAAATGGTCATTTTGCTAAAGTCTAGGAGCAAAATGATCATTTTGCCAAATTATGAATTTTGAATTGTCTTAGTTAATATAGTGATTATATTAGTGAATTTTATTCATTTTAGATCAAGTAGTACGAAACCCGAACCTAGACCGGAAGAAGGTCGAGCAAATAGACTAAACCGATAAGTCATTCACATTTTGGGTACCGAGGTAAGTTGTAGGTAAATAATACAATGTTACTATAATTATGCATGAAATCATTGATTTGGTATAAAATGACTAATTGTGACTATGAGTTATGCATGAGAACATTTATTGAGCATGAATTGATAAATGATGTTTTTTAGTAATGAAATGATGAGAATATATGTGATAAAGCCCGGTTGAACTGTAGAAATAGATTAGATATTCATTGCCATGATACTAGGGTTATATGAGAGCTAGTGTAAGACCATGTCTGGGACATGGCATCGGCCTCGTTATGTGTCAGTGTAAGACTATGTCTGGGACATGGCATCGACATGGATATGTGCTAGTCAGTGTAAGACCCTGTCTAGGACATAGCATTGGCGTTGATACGAGTGCTAGTGTAAGACCATGTCTGGGACATGGCATCGACTTGGATATGTGTCAGTGTAAGACCATGTTTGGGACATGGCATCGGCATAAATAGAGGAGAGCTAGTGTAAGACCATGTCTGGGACATGGCATCAGCCTTGATACATTAAGAGTTAGTGTAAGACCATGTCTGAGACATGGCATCGGCTCGATACCCTATGTTTGAGGCTCATTGAATATCCTTTTGTATTCTAAATATTTCAATGGGAAATTTAAAATTGGTATTAAGATTGAGAGATATTATGATGATCTTGTGAATGGTGCAGGTACCTATATGAAATGTATGAAATGTGAGCTTAATATTATGTTGTATGATTAGTAAAGGATGGAAAATGAGCAAGTTATACCCATAATCATTCTTTCATATCATCCAAAATTTGTGATGTGTTGGGAGTATCTTATAGCATGGTAAATTGTTGTTATTTATTTACTTGCATCTTACTAAGCTTTGTGCTTACTCTTTCTTTTTTCCACTTTCTTATAGTGTTGCTTAAGTAGCTCGAGGATCAAAGAATGTCGGAGGCATCGCTTACACTATAAATAGAAGTACTTGGTATAGTTAGTTTTAATCTTTTGAATATGGTATGTATAGGATTTTATTCTTTTGTTAAGTGTAATATTATTTTGGAGCCATTTGCGTTGGCTTACTTTAGAATTTGACTCATTTTATACAAGGCCATGAATAATGGCTAATATTGTAAGTTAATGTATGAAATGTTGATGTTGTTCACGAATGTGAACTTTACTTAGTTGGGTATATGGGACATCAAAATTGTGGTTATTTGGTTGATTATTTGTACCATGTTATGTGTTGGGAAGTTTGGTAGATGTTTGATCTTGTTTTAGGGTGGAAATAGGCTTGGTAGATAGCCTTATATTGTCCACACGGGTAGACACACGGGCATGTGTCTAGGCCGTGTGTGACACATGGTCTGCCCTACGGGCATGTGGTTATGCTGTGTGTCCCCTGCACCTTAGGTTAGCAAAATCAAATGCCTAGTAGTAACTACACGGGCTGAGACACGGTCGTGTGTCTCAACCGTGTAAAAGACACGGCCTAGCACACGGGCGTGTGCCACGGCCGTGTGACCCTCAAGAGTTGCTGATGTCAAAAACAAAATACTAAGGTCTTCACACACGTGCCGCAACATGGGTATGTCATGGCCGTGTAAGGGACACGGGCTGAGCACACGGGTGTGTGCCTTCGCCATGTGAACCCAATTTGTTCATAGGGTACAAGTCAGGGAGTTACACAGGTGGAAGACACGGGTGTGTCATCGCCATGTGAGGGACATGGGCAATGAACATGGGTGTATTTCAAGCCGTTTGAAAACCCCTGTAGGTTCGAAGTAGAAAAAATAATTCCACACGGGTGTGTGCCCTAATTCTAGTGGATTTTCTTGAAAGTTTTCTAAGTACTCGAAATAGTCCCGAATTGTTTCCAAACCATGTTTTGGACCTCATAAGTCCTTATTAAGGGCTGTTAGACAAAGTTTGAAAAAGTTTTAATTTGGAATGAAGTTTTATGAATCAGAAATGTGTGCTTGCATGCGATTTAGTAAGCTAATGCTTTGTACCCTGCTCTGGCCTCGGATATGGGTAAGGGGTGTTACACACCAACTAACATGATTAATGCCATGCTTCACTAAACTTCTATTTAGTTTTAGGCCAATATTCTTTCCGGTCAAGAATCGTGAGAAAATGAATTCGCACTAAAATTTTTTTGTAACAGTATTCACCATTTCTCCAAAATATGAGATAGTACAAATTCGTCCCTTAAAGTTCATTCAATTTGAACACAAAGTGCACATTGGGTTGTAGTGGTTTTGGCGTATAGTTAGGAAGATGAATCCGCTGTGTTGTATCTAGATTTTAACGAACAAATTGGTGTATCTTGGTGGGGTTATGTAAGTGGGATTTTCGTTAAGGGAGATAGTGATTGGATTTAAACAACTCATGCGGTTGAGGCTGTTGATTCGAGTTGGGTTCTTTAGAATGCAAGGCTGTTGGGCTCTTGAATTATGGACACATGTATCGCGGTTAGACAATTGATAAGGGTTGGTTTGCAGATCATGCCAGAATCAACTGCAACAGGAAGAATTGGCAGTAGGGACGTTCTTGGTTGCTATAACCAACTTATGGTTTGGAAGAGAAAACCCATTTTCAATGATTTATTCAGACCTAGAATTTATCAAGTCTAAGGCTAAGACTTCATATTACTACTTACGAAATTCAATTTCATTTTCTTATTTTATTTTCTTTTTGAGTAATATAATTGTTTATGGCTACAATTTCATTTTATTTACTTTCTAAACATTTTCATCTCCCCTTATTTTTTTCAACAAGTTCGTCATGAGTTATGGGTAAGATTATTGCCGCGACAATAATTCTGGTCACAAGAAAAGGCAAAATTAGACAACCAATCTCTATGGATTTGACCCTACTTGTGACAGCCCTATTTCGACCCTAGTCGGGAAGTGGTTTCGGGACCACTAAACCGAGTCATTGAAATAATTAAATAAAATATTTCGTGTCAGAATATGTGTTTGTGCATGTGTAAATTTTTTATGCTTTGATTTTTGCTAATTGAATGTGTTTCGAAATAAAAGGGACTTAAGTGGAAGAATTGAATGAATGCATGTCTAATTTAAGAGAGTGATTATGGAAATGTTGTAATTTGAATGGATTTGCATGTCAAATATCCATTTTTCATTATTAGTGGCTGGCCATGCAACATTTTAATGATTGTTTTAGCATTTTATAATATTAAGAAATGTGTAATTGGTTGTTTACATATTAGTTAATAAAATAATAAAAGAAATGGGTGAAAAGAACAAAGATGTTCTTGGTTGTTCATCCTTGCCAATTTTAAGAGAAAAGAGGGGAGAAACAAGCTTCTTACAAATCGGCATTTCATAAGGCTAGATTGAGGTATGCATGATTATTTTTCTTTGAAATTGTAAGTGCATTTTGGTTGTTAGTTAGTATTTTATCTAGCCCATGGCTTATAATTTAGTTAAATTGCAAGAATCTTGTTCGGCCATGAGTGTGGTTGTATGAAACCTTGATGGTTGATAATGATAAGTGTTAATAGAGTTAATAGGTGTTATAAATGATGGTTTTGAGGATTTTGTAATAAGTGAATAATCGGTTGTAAATTTGTATGGGAAATGATACAATTGCCGAATGTGAAAGTGGTTTTTAGTTGAGGAAAATTGTATGGCTTAACCTTTTTTTTTTGTTGGAGCATTCGACTATGACATTTTATAGACTTAATTATTGTTAATTTGAGTTAAGTAAGAAAGAGTGATGAAATTGAACAAGAATTAATAAATTTTATTAATTATATATATATGTGTAGCTCAAATTGAGTTTGAGAAATCGGTTAAGGTAGTTTAAGTACTTAAATCAAGAGCATGAAGGCATTCGGCAACTCATGCCAATTGATGTTGGGTTTATAGGTTAACATTTGTTTTAGTGTAGGCATATATGCTAGCCGAATAGAAAATTTGTTGTTAAGAAAATAAACATTCGGTCTTGGTAATAATATATCCGTATATGTATTTGTTGAATGGCATTGTTTAGATGGTGTTGAGAAAATAATATTATGAAAAAGTGGATTGGTTGAATTGATAGAAGAAGTAGTGCTTTTGGTGCCTTGCTTGTTTAGTGAACATTTGGCTCTGTCTCTAGGGAATGAATAAATGAATTGTTAATAATTGTTTATGGAAATTAGTTTTGCCATGTTTTATTAACCAAAATGAGAAATGAATTAAGATGGTCCTAGTAGCCGAATGGGAGTTAGGAAATTGAGTTAAGGATAGAAGATAGTGAACAAATATTTCATAGCCTTTTTGGACACTTAAGCTCGCATGAATTTGAGCTTACTGAGTGATAACATATTCGGCTTTAGATGACTTTTATATCTTGAATGATGAATTTAATTAAAAGATTTATACTCTTGGTTGTGTATGAATTTTAATTAAACGATGAATTTGTAATATTGAGAGTGGTTTATTAAATAATAAACTTTGTTTAATTAAAGCTCAAGAACAAGGGACACCGAATTTGGATAAGGGAAAGGCGAAAGCACTTGAATAGCTATTGAAAGTGTTCATCAACTTTTGAGGTAAGTTTTTAGTGTTATAACCTAACACTTGACTGGTTTTAACATGAATTAGACATTGGTTATTCTTGTGGAAGTTAAGAGAAACATGCAGACTATGGTAAATGTAATGTAGTAGTGAAAAACGGCCAAATAGTCGAAAGTTTATGGTCATATGATGGTTTTAAAAACCAATTTGACTTGTGATTTACATGTACATATGCTTATTGACCGAACTTATAGTGAAATTTCTATACTATGCATTATTTTGAGAAAGAGGCAATGAATGTTGATTTGAAATAGATTATGTGAAAGGTATATGTGATGGAGCAAAATGTGTATGTTTCAGTGTTAAGATCCGAGCTTTGACTCGAAGGGCTTTCGAGCCAGTGTTAAGATCCGAGCTTAGACTTGAAGGGCTTTTGAGCCAATGTTAAGAACCGGGCTTAGTCCCGAAGGCCATTCGTGGGGGCATCCTAACTTGGTTAAAACTTCTTAAGCGTTTGTAATAGAAATCATATAATAAATGTACTACCTCCCATAAGATAGCCAGGTACGCATTCTACTCTCGATAGGGACTTTGATTACTTTCGAATCTTGATTTTTAAATCCGGTAGAGATATTTAAACCATTGGTTAGAATCACTCGAACATTTACGATCTGATTTTGATATATGAAAATGAAATGTATGTGTATATATATGACTGTCATGGAAAATGAAATGGGCATATTCGGCTATAGGATTGAAGCCATTTGAATACATTAATCTCTCCTTAGTGAATTGAATGATATAAGTAGTATTTTGGTTATGTTCTTATTCGGCCAAAGAATAAATTGAACAAGTTTAGATATTACTATGCCATGTGTTTTTAAATGATTTTGTTATTCAAAAACTTACTAAGCAAATGATTGCTTACTCTGTTGCCCTTACTTTCTGTTTTATAGATCTCACTCGGTAGCTACGGTCTCGGGAATTCCAGGGTTGAAGTCATCCACACTATCAAAACATCTTTCGGTATTTTTGTAACTAAACCTTGAGAATGGCATGTATAGACTTGACATTTTGCTGTTAAACAATTATGATTTTGAATTTGTAAGTAAATTAGCCATGCAAAAATGGCTTACCCGAATATCTTATATCCATGTCCATGGTTTTAAACTTGGTTACGTTATATGGAATGACAGTTAAGTCATGCATTTGTAAATATGTTTGAAGTATTATATATATATCATGATATCTAAGTATTGAGAGACGTATGACTTGTATGTGAACAAGATAAAAGAAGGCTGAAATGTGGAATTAAATGTGACCATTCGGTAAGTCCATATAGATTGAATAAAACTTGTTTGAAATTTCGTTAGATTGGATTAGGTAATATGAACTTAGAAGCATGAGTAGAGTTGTTTTTGAGCATGGACTTTCGGCTAAGTAAATTTCTTAATGTATGTGATGTGGTTGATGAATGAATTATATGTGCATGAAATGTTTTGAGTGTTGGATATGATTAGATATCATGTATATACAAGTGTAATCGGCCTAGATGTTAAATTGTTGAAATTGGCTAAGCTTTGATATTTTACCACCAATAGAGTAATAGTTGTCCTTAATCATCGAATCGATTCATGAAGGTCGTGTAATGCCTCTTAACACTCCGGCGACGGAACGGGTTAGGGGTGTTACACTACTACTATATACTACTATTTAGTGTTATTTTGTAGTAGGAATTTTTATTTGGTGGTTTCGATACCCATCAAACCCAAGAAAGAGTTTCAAGGTTGCAATGTAGATATCTTACTTCCGTTAACCCCTATAAGTATGACCTATTTGATATGAATGGTGAGTTCCAACTCAAGGCAGACATATTATCGCATGTTTCAAGCAAAAATTTTGTAATGGAGTTATTCATCAAGTTTGCCGATGCTGATGGATCTGGCCTATCTTCGGCCACTATTGCAACTTATGTTGGAACTGAAGCTGAAGTAGAATGTCCTACTACACGGTTCTGCGGTGAGTTCACTAACTTGTTACAAAGATCCTACTACGATATCCCCAAAATATCTATAGGTAGACACTAATCGATCTCTGGCATGGATCTAAATTTCAGTGGCTAGTACCAATAAAGGTCTAAGCATAACCCAAATCTCGACACTCGGGCTCGACATTCAATCAGTGCATACGATTTTAAATTCTATATGGGCATGATGACCTAGAGTGAAAACACTTATATCGAAGGGGCGTCGATGTACACTGGACACTAAACCAGTGCAGATTTTGAAGGGCACATGGGTTACAGAATAACTGATGACTTACTCCTTTCGACAGGGACCGGTGAGGTACATTAAACCCCATTCTTGAAGGTAAAAATGAAGGCACAGATGAGGAAGAAGATTTAGGTGAGGAAGATGTCAGAAGGAAAAAGATGCAGGTGAGGAAGAAGAGGTAGCAAATGCAGTTGATGAGGTGGAGCCAGACCCTAGTCCAATCCGACAGTGCAGTCTAGATGGCTTGGAAGTGGCACTATTTTTCGAACCAGATCTGGTTCCAACAGAGCCAGAACCTTACGAGTCTAGCGATGATGGCTCAAACAATGCTCTAGATCTAGATCAATGATTTAAGGCATATAAACTTCCACCCATATGACAAACATCGACTTATCAATCAAGGGTAGTTCTATAACATCCCTAACCCATCTCTGTTGTCAGATAAGGGTTATGGACCATTATAGTACAAAACAGAACCTTAATCATCGAAACATAGAACAACATGAAATTCACATATTTATTTTCAATAACATAATTTAAATATGATAAAAAATACTTTTACAGGCCTTAAATTGAGCTTGATTGGCCCTAAAAATTGCTTGGAAACAATCAGGGACTTACTTGAAGCAAATATGAAATTTCAGGCGTAACATGAAAAAGTTGTGAAACAGGGGTAACACGGCCATGTGACATAGCTCAGACCGTGTGGACATTAGAAATAGGGCTACATGGCTATGTTATGGGCCGTGTGAAACATGCATTTAAAAACAATAAGGACACATGGCCGTGTGAACAGCCTATGTGTGACACTCGACTGTGTGTGACACGGTTATGTGACAGCCCATGTCATAGGCCATGTGTACCAAAATGTGCCTTTAAAAACAAGTTTACTAAAAAAAACTTTCTTGAGCCACAAGCATACCATTTTCTAACATTTTTAACCTAATTAAAGCACACTTAAACGAGACCAAATTATGCTAAAATAATCATTTATGCAACACCTTTCCATCATTCAACCAAAATACCCTAATTGGTACCACAAAATATACATCCAAATAAGTTCATCTAATTGACATGGACTAAGCTTAAAATCTACACCATATACCTATCATTCATCCATTCCAACTTAAAATAAACACAAATCAAGTAAAGAATCATTTAGCATATATCTACCAATATGCCAATCAAAGGCACCACATTTCACACACAAAAATTTAGACCCATTCCACATCTCAAGGTTCTAGTTTGAACCTGTGTCAACCATGCTAAATAGCTATTCCAAAACATGCCATTATACCTTATAATACCTAATACCTATAAGGCATGTATAAAGTTCATCCACACATACTTGTACCTATTATTCACATACCATCATTTAATATCATTAACCACAACAAACTTAGCACAACCTAAACAAGCCAAATTATTGAAATAACCTTTTTACCTTGTTACATGTGATTTATAACCATTTTCCAAAATAAAAAAAATTACCAAAATGGATTGATCGATAGTGTAATCGTGCTCCGACAAAATTCCAATTGACCAAGCTTTTCGATGACCTACAGAAACAGAGAGAACCAAATATGTAAGCAACTAATGCTTAGTAAGTTCGTATAAAGGAACTTAAACTTACCAAATGGATTAATTAAACAACCATGAATAATTCTTATTTGTTGTAGGCCAAATTTCCTTTTTCCTAAACACCTCACAAGATTAGTAGATGGAGTAATGCACATATAAATTCAACCAAATAAAGCATATAACATATCAAGCTTTTCAAATTCATCAATCATTTTCACCATATACTATGTACTTTCATTTTTATCACATTTCACATCTCAAACTTCATATATCATACATATTAAAGCATAGTAAATCATGGCATATACCTAATAAGCATTTAGATTTTATATATCAACTAGCATATATATATATATATCCATTATACATTCTTCTCATTTGAGTCCACATAGCTAATAGATAATAAGGAAACATAACATCTATGAAACATTACATATATTAAGAAATAAATTCCCTACAAATTTCATCTATCACATGATAAATTCTCATCCTTTTCATTTCATATATGCATATCCATCTTTCCAGTTCATATGAACACTGAGTTTTTAGACATGCCTTTCCATTAAAATTTATTTACCCATTGAACCATCTAAAATTTCATCAGATACTCGAGAATGCTCACACATGATGTGCCTTTTCATGTAATCATAACCTTTCTTTTTCAATAGTGCTCACACGAACTGTGAAATAGGCCTGCTCACGCGAGCTGTGGGTCAGAATGTTAGCTACACAATGCTACTCACACGAGCTATGTAGAATTTCGTAACAAATGCAGGACCTCAGTCATCGGTAGGACATTTAATACTTGCACTCGAAATCGTATAATCCCTAATGACATGTCATTTGTATCCTAAGAATTCACATGGCGTAAACGAGACCGTTTTACATATCAAAGCCTTAATTGGCATTCAATATATCTTTTCCACATATACATTTACTTTATCATATTAACATTTGAGTACCTCATCCAAACCAAAACATTATATCATTCAAATTAATTCACATCCTGTAACAACCCGTTTTAGGGTCAAACCGAGACAGTGGCTTTGAAACCACAAATTTGAAGTAGAAATAATTACTTTATTATTTCTTTAAGGTTTACAAAATGACTAAATGATTACGTAAAAATTTCGTTAAGAAATTTTATCGATAGAGTGTCCAATTTGCCTAATAGGACTAAATTGCAATAGGTGCAAAAAATGTGTTCTAGAAGCTATGGGTGCTTAATTGTAATGAATTTTTACATTGGAGGCCCTTAAATGGTAATTAGACCCTTTTACTTTGAGATAGAAAAAAATGAACATGGTTAGGTGAAATTTCAAAGTTACGCATTAAGGGCATTTTGGTCAATTGGTTAATAAAAGGACTAATAAGTAAAGAAAAGACAAAATTTTGTCCATCTTCTTCTCCCCATAGCCAAATTTTACAATGAGCCATAGCTAGGGTTTTGGCCAAGCTTTACAAGCTCGATTGTAAGTTCGTCCTAGCCCCGTTTTTAATGATTTTTTTATTTTTGAGATCCTTGTAACCTAATCTAGGTTTTCTAAAGACTATTGTGAAGTATTGTCAAAGTTTAAAATTTTATCCATGTTAGACATGCATGTATTCTGATGTCTAATGGTAGAAAATGTATGTTAGTTGTAAGATAAATGACTTTTGCTAAGTGATTTTCGGTAAAAATGTCAAAAAGGACTTATCTGTAAAAGTTGTAAGATGTGTGTAGAAAATATAAATAAATGAAAAATGTGAGCTGTTATGAGTATGAAAAAGATTTGTCTAGGCTTGGGTATGAAGAAATTGAAACAAATTCATTTTACGAGCCTAAGGACTAAAATGTAAAAAGTTGAAAAGTTAGCGGCAAAAATGCAATTTTGCCATAATATGACTTTTGGGCTGAATTGAATAGTGTGATGATTAAATAAGTTATATTTGTTATTATAGATCAAGAGAAACAAGGTTCGGACCTAGATCGAGGGAAAATCAAAGTATTTGATGATTAGGTCTATTTCACTATTTTTGTACTGAGGTAAGTTCGTTTGTAAATAATGCATTATTATATTATGATTAAATGCTTTAATATTGCATGAATTGTGTGATTGACTCTTGGGAAGTATTCGACAAAGCTTCGATAAGCGAGAAATCCCAGTTGAACCTTAGGAATATAATAGGATACAAGTGACATGTCACTAGGAACCCATGTGCATATATATGTGTTTATGTGATCCGGGTGCTGGTCTTGTATGTCCTACTAGTGGCTGGGTATTTCGGCATATGTTACGAATGCCTGACAGCTTGTGTGAGCAGCACTGTGTAGCTACATTCCAACTAATAGCTTGTGTGAGCAGACCCGTGAATTACTAGAGAGCAAGCCTATAAGTATTATGAGATATAAGGTAGCTTTGGCTACAAATATGGCAGTCATGTGCAAGATTTTCGAGTATCCGTTAATATTCTGAGTGTTCAATGGGAATGTCAAAGATGTGAAAGTATGTGGTCATGTTACAAGTTGGTACATATATGTACGTAAAACTCATAAGTGATGGACTCGGTAAGTGATGAACTCTTGGTAGGGTTGTGATTGAGCAAGTTATGACTATGAGATTTTAATGACATTTATGTTATCTCCTATTATATGAATTGTATGATAATTGTCTTGTTAGGATGCTTATTATTTGCATATGAACTTATTAAGCTGTATGGCTTACTTCCCTTTCTTTTCCTTGTGTTATAGTGTCACCAAGCTAGCTCAAATTGGAGATAGTTGGAGATTCGGATCACACAATCAAACTCTCATTTTGGGTATTGATGATCTCAGTATTTTGAATGTATGACATTTATAGGGACTTGGTTATTCTATTATATGTGTCATAATTGATTTGGTCAAATGTGTTGGCCTATTATAGTTAGATGATCATTTTGTATAAGGCCATTGGAAATGGGCCAAAAATTGGTTATAAGCATATTCTTATAATGATGCCTTTCATGAATGATGTGTTAATGTCTTGGTTGTGGATATTTGGTTGTATGTATATGCTTGGATTGGCTCTATGTTTGGTTGTGTAGGTATGTGCTTTAAAGGGTGGCAAAATAGCTTGATAAATAGCATTTATTTTGTCCACACGGGTAGACACACGAGCATGTGTCTAGGTCGTATGTGACACACAGCCTGTCGCACATGCATGTGTTTAGGCTGTGTGTCCCCTACACCTTAGTTTTGAGAAACAGAATGCTTAGGATTGAGCACACTCGCAGAGACACGGATGTGTGTCTCAACCGTGTGGACGACACGGCCTCAAACACAAGTGTGTGTCTGGCCGTGTGAAGTCTACACCTATTTTTGTGAAAATTAATTTTCCACATGGCCTAGTACACGGGCGTGTGACTTGGCCGTGTGACCTCAATTTGGTCATGAGATACAATTTAGAGAGTTACACGGGGTTGAGACACGGGCGTGTATGACCACACGGCTTGCCCAAACGGGCGTGTCCCATATCCACACGGGCGTGTGATCCCTGTTTAATGGAAAATTTTCTAAGTTTTGTAAAATTTTCTAAAGTTCTTGGTTTAGTCCCAAGCCATTTTCGACGTACGTTTTGGGCCTCGTAGGCTCGTATCAGGGACTTTATGATTAGTTGTAAATGGTTTTAATTTAGACGCAAATTTATGACTCAAAATTGTATGTTTGTTCATGTGATAAGTCTAGTAATGCCTCGTACTCTGTTCTGGCATTGAATACATGTTAGGGGTGTCACACATCCCATTTTGTTCCATTTATGAAAATATTATACAACTACTAATCTAATCTATTTATAACATATATATTTATTAACATTACATTCAAAACATTAAATCATAATTTAGTCATTAAACAAACTTACATCAATTAGAACAGTTGCTAAAATAAAGTCAACAACTAGTCCGGAACCTTAGCTTTTTCCTTGATTTAAATCCAATTGTAGCGTTTCTTGATCTAAATAATATAAATTCATTTAATTAAATAATTGAAATAGCTTAAAATAATTAATTCAAGCCTAAAATACATTTTAATGTGAATTTATAATATTGCCCCAACTTTTTTCCTTTTATTCAATTTAGTCCTTAGACCCATAACTTGCAAATTTACCATTTCTAAAAGAGAACCCATGTTAGCCGATTTTCTTAGGATTTCTAAATAGTCTATTTTCATCAAAATTTCACATCAAATCCCATGAATTTTACTCTTTTAACAAATTAATTCTTTAAAATTAGAATTACTAAAAATCACTTAACAAAATACTTCTATTTATCATACTAGCTCAATAATCTATCAGTTAAATCTAACAACATACTTAAACCATTCATGGAAAGCCACTAAACTTTTAACAATTTTACAAATTAACCCCCAGGCTAGTTAGGTTAAGCTAATACGATAACAAAAACATAAAAATCATTAAAAATGGACCTAAAAAATTCAAGCATGCAACGGGAGAAGTTTGACCGAACCTCTTTGACTCAACAATGGTTTATTTCGGCTTGTGGAAGAAGAACATAAAAAAAAATGTTTTCCTTTTGTTTTTATTATAATTTAACTTAACTTTTTTTATTAACTAATAAAACACATATTTTAACATAATAAAACAATATCCACTGTACCTCCCTTTTAAATATGAAATATTTGCAACATAAACCCTTTTTAAATTATTCAATTAACTAATAAAAATTAACTTTTTTAGCTTTTCGATTTAGTCCTTTTTACTTAATTAGTTATTTAAACATTAAAATTTCTTAACCAAATTTTAATATGCCCCTAATACACTCAAATATTTAATAAAATATTTATGGGCCCGGTTTATAGAAACAAGGTCTTAATACCTCTTTTTCTAAAACCACTTAACTTTAGGGACATACCACTTGAACCTAATTATTCGTTCAATTAACAAAAATCATTGAAACAAATTCCAAAATAATTTCGTGTTTAACTCGTAAATATTAAATAATAATATAAATGGACTCACTCGTTGGATTTGTGGCCCCAAACGTATTGTTTCTGACACCACTAAAAAATAGGCTATTAAAGGTTTAGAGTTTTTGTAGCTACCGCATAGAACACCTGCTCATGCAAGCACATCGTGTGATGTACGTATATTGGAAGTTGGAATGGAATACTCGAACAAAGATGCTTTTCTCCCTACACTGAAGCAATGTGTGATGGGAGCTGCAAGTGGAAAATCATGACATTTTTATGGTAGAAAATCAAGCTGTGGATAAGAAAGAACTATTTCAGTCCACATACCTGTGTTGTAGCAAGTGCAAGTCAAGATCATCGCAGTTTAGACTTGGACATGATTTCTGACATTGTTCTACCGATTGTGAAGGCAAGTCCTAAGATTCCTGTCCTGGCCATACTATAAAGCTTGCAAAATAGAAGGGAATGGATAAGTTACATCATGAGTGGGACATTTCCTACAACTATGTATGGAAATGGTGTCTGGTGTTGGATCGGTACGTTTCAGGTTCCATAATCTATCTAGAAATGTACCTAGCATACTTCGACAATCAATTGGTCCTTGGGAAAAGAGTATTCCATCGATTCTTCTAGACCTTTGAGTAATGTAGAGAAGCTTTCTGGCACTGTAAGGCTTTCGTGCAAATTGACAATTCCTGGCTGTACAGAAGGTATCAACATTGGTTGTTGATTGCCATTGCTCAGGACGGCAATCGAAAGATTCTACAGATAACATTTACAATAACTCTGAGAGAAATGATAGATGACTTTGATTTCTTCTTAAGCTGATTATGTCGTCACTTTTGCCCATAGCTTGACATATGTGTCATATCAGATAGGGGAATCGGAATACTATCTGTGATTAAGCAACATGGTAGCCTTTGGGATCAAACCCATCATAGGTACTGCTTACGACATGTCGAATCCAACTACCACATAAACTCATCTTCAGAAAGTAAGCGAGATCAAGTCATTAACATAGGTTTGTAGTTCCCATTATTTGCAAAGTCTTATTATACCATATTAGGTTTGTTCTTTGCATTCACTGGTATGCTTTTCACGATAGGTTATAAGCTTATCTAATATCGTTTCCATGAAATGTTTAATAACTTGGGCACCATCAATAGATTTGGTACGACATACCTAACGAATATACCATTTAAAAAATAGACGTAATCATATGATGGGGGTCTATGATATGGGCACATGATGTCAAACTTAGCTGAGTGCATCAATTTTGTACTGAAGGGGATGCGTCATTTACCAGTAACATCGATTGTAAAAAAAAATACTTTCCCCTAGCTGCCTTGTTTCTAAAGCGAGTGATGGCATATGCTGGATAGATAACGAGTGGCCATACATGGTGCGAGGATGTTAGGAAGGAGATTAGATGAAATATAGCAAAGCGAACACTATGTATGTAATGTGCCACTCGCATTGAAACCTGAATTTTTGAGTCACGGAGCACTCTAGGCTTGTCCAGGACATGTCAGGGGCATCATAGCATGTTGACCTAACAGGATGAACTTGTTATTGTGGCTGATTCCAAGCAGTTCAGTTCCCATGTGCACATGTAATTGCCGCATGTGTGAACCTACGAATTGATCACATAACTTACATCAACGATGTCTACAGACTAGAATGCATTTATAATGTTTAGAGTCCTGAATTTCCACCAGTCTGAGATGAGAGTATGTGGTCGCTAGTCTCTAATGCACCATTCGAGTTGGTGCTAAACAGAGACTTGCGTCGCGTCTCAAAAGGCAGCCTGAATTCCACCTGGATAGGGAACAATATGCATATTCAAGAGAGGGACGATCAATAGAGATTATACGAGTACTACAAAAACCCCAAGCATCTAAAGGCGATATGTTCTATGTTGAGAGGTATATTAGGGCCTTAGCGTTGCTAGCTTTATTTTTACTTTGAGAGGATACAAAATTTATTACAATGCCTACAGTATTCTAAGGTATAAAATTTGTTATTTCTTATTAACTTACGTATAAATTAAGTTAGAATGTAACAAAGAGGAAGATATGAGTTACAATGAAAACTTGTGGTTTCTTTATTGATGTCATTTATATTTACATCATGATAAATAAGTTAAAAATACATAATCAATGTCACTAGTGAGAATAGGTGCTGCACGGTGGTGAATGATGGTCGGGAGGAGGATTTCTGTACACAACTATTATTAAGGGCTCATAACTGGTTCATCGCTATCAACATCATTATGTTCATCTTCTCCCCCACCATCGTCGTCATCATTGCCATTATTTTCGTGTTTGTCTTCATATTCGTCTTTGTCATCGTCTTTGCTTTGGTCTCCATTGCCTTCCTCCGTCTTGAGTGCAGTGCCATGCTAGCCCCCCATCGTGTATCCTCCTCTCTCGTAGAAGATGGTTGCATCGATGAGCCACCTTGATAGAACAATGATGCAGTGAGTGTGAGACACTATTGAGGTGTAAGTGTATGGTGTCCTAAAACACGTATACGTTGGAATAAACCTTGGCATTGTTGCGTGTGAATATGATATATGAATTGTGCAAGTATACACATCAGTTCAAGTAAGAAAGTGATGAGTGAGTATCGTTCCCACGAGGATCATATTGAGAAACAAAATTGGTCAAGTTATTGTAAAATGTTAAGGCAAGACTAATGAATAAGATACTATGGTAAACTAAGGTAAGTATGCAGTGATAATTCAAAGAAATGATGATGTATGCAATAGATGGAATTGATGAATAATTAGAAATGTTATGGCAAAAGTGAGAGCAGAAATGTAATGGTAATAACGAGAGTGTTTATCTGAATAGAATGTAAACAAAGAAATAAACAACTAAATATGCTGTGGCAAAGTTACTACGACAAAGAATAAGGATAGAGTGGTGTTGATTCGAAAGGTCGGGATTAGCCAAAATCGACCCTTATTATCAATAATGGCTTGGAAAAATTGTATCTACTTTATTGCATAGAAGAGTTTTAAAATGGCCTACCTCTCACAAAAGTAAAACCTCAAGTTACCTTGCTCGTGTCTATAGGATTTTTAGATATCTTACATGGTTTTCTTCTGTCTGATCATGACTTTAGTCTAGAGTCAACTACAAATGTCTATCGAATACTAATTCATTTCATTTAATTTTAATCCAACCAATCGAACCCTTTTAGAATTAGAATCAATTTAAAAATATGCAAACAATCTTCTATGTCTTGAGATCATTTGCATTTTAATTAAGAAAAAAGAACAATAAAATGAAACAATAACATAAAATAGAGATATACTGCATCCATAAAAATGGTTTAAGGTTAAATCAAAAGTAATCCCAACCTAATGAGATTTAGCTTGTAACACCCTATACCTGGCCTAGTCGCCAAGGCCGAATATCATGATGCCACACCACTGTCTTATGTCATAACCAAAACGTAAAAGCTCATTCCAACAAAACATCCATCAGTTTGCTATTCGCATCGGTGTTAAGTAAATCATACTAGCTAGTTATTATTATCTTGTGCTAAACATACATTAAATAGTTTTATAAACATATTAAAACATGCATAAGGTCCATTCAGCAAAATTCTCAAACCAGGTCTGTAGGACTAAAATATCAATATTTTCTTTAGGTGGTATCGATACCACTTAGAAAAATGATACCAAACTTGCATTTTGTTTCTCGATTAAAAATCAAAGTCGTGAAAATTATTGGTAACTGTCATGAAGTATCGATAAATTTACCTTGAGTATTGATACTCGAGCAAAGGTATCGATACCAAATCTCTATTTTGAGTTACTCCACGTTTCCAAACACAGAGGTATCGATTTTAAAACCCGATTATCGATACCTCTACTCTAGGCCAAAAAAATGTAACTTACATATGCAATTAATCCATTCCAATTTAGTTTCTAAACAACATACATCAATTATCGATAAATAATCATTCAACGATCAATTTAACAGTTCAATATCTCAAAACCGTGCTTTAGCAAGTAACGTCAATCCATCATGTTCATGAACTCAAGCATAATAATAACATGTAATCCTAATAAACCGAACCAAAAACCAACAAAATGCCTAGAAGTTAACATGGCTATAAACAAGTCTACCATATTGCCTTTTCCCCCAAAACGTATATAAATATAGAACACCTACGGAATAATGCAAAAGTCTTGCTTGGGTCACTTCTCAGAACTACACTGCCCACACTAGCACACAACTAATCTACAGTGGTTGTTAAAGAAGGGAGTGGGTGAGCTTAACAAGCTCAGTGAATGCCTAGAACAACTACCATGCAAACAATTCATCAAGTAATAACGAAACTACCATATAGCACAACCTTAATAGTTCCAATTTTAGTGTCGTAATATTCTTACTCGTGCATTAATTTCTAGTTTTTTTACATTGTGGACATATTCACTTTTAAACATATAGCATATTTCACATATAATCACCTAACATATAGACACATATCACCATACTCATATAATCTCATTACAATTATGCATATTTCATAATCCACGAAAAATCACATAATATTCAAGCATATACCATAATACTCTAAAACATCTTTATAGATAAATTGCATAATGGTCACATGTCATATAAACACACATCACAATACACACATATTCATAATTTAAGATAAATTGGCTCTTGAGCTATGAAACATAAAAGTGAGCTCTATCATCACTCATCGGATACACGGATCTCTAACACACCAAACATAGACTCATGAAGTCAAACATGTCCCAAAAGTGAAGTATAAAACTAACACTCTCCTTATTTCCCCTTACATGTCCCATTGAATGTAGCTTAGCTTACATTCCCTCATCCCTCCAACATGCCCCAAGGCCTCAATGCCCAAAATCACTGTACATATAGGTGAGTACTCATAATCTTATGGCATGCCAACTATATCTAATAATTTGAAGATCACAAGGCCAAAATATCTAAAGTCAAACAAATATCACTTACCGATTATCTGTGTACAATCACTGCATATTTGCATCTGTAGCAAAACACTGTCACTAACATTTAACATATACATAACATATACGTATTTGTACTTTCGTAACAGTTATCATAACCACATATCACATGTTATAGCATCTCATCTCAATTCACATATTCACAAACATATAAGCACTTTATTCACAAGATAACATAGGTAAGAGAAAGCTTACACTTGGAATTTAGAGTAGGGGTTTAGGCTACTACTAAATTCCCAAATAATGCATTGAATCATGTCCACAAGTAATTATTCCAAACACTCACCAATTATGCTTTCGCTGAAAAGTCAAAAGCTCAAACTAGCTTTTCCTTACCTTTATCTCTACTAGTAGAAGGTTCTATCGAATGCAAAACTTCAACACAAGAATTCACACAACAATGCATTCAATAATCAGTTAAGAACTCACCATAAGAAATAAAAAACATAAGCCTAAGCTATGTTCCCATGTAACCAAAACCTTTAACATAACCAGCTTAAAACTCAAATATCTTAGTCTATACTCAATCTTTTTGCCTAAAACCAATTCCGTCCATCTTATAGTTCACCTCTGACTAATACCCAACCTTTAAAATACAATAAAATACTTAATTCATAGTATTGATTTTTTTGACATGTTTTATGGCCATTTTTTGAAAATTCATTAAAACTCAAGAATTCTTTAACGAAACTTCATAGTAAGTTTAGAAACCTTCTAGTCATGTTAAAATAAGTTGAAAACACTTTAAGTTTAGAAACCTTCTAATCATGTTAAAATAAGTTGAAAACACTTTGAAACCACATTTTATGTAAAATCCCGAGATCCACCATTGATGACCAAACTTTTGACTTTTATTTAAAACATGCAATTTAATGGCTAAAAGCTTGGATTTAAAGACTAAATAATATTTAAAACTAATAAGAAGATGAATCATTATCTTAGTTGGGAAAAAATTAAGGGTATGATAAAAAACTTGAAAAACTCGAAAGCATGATAACGGATAAAACTATGGTGATTTTGTGTGTTTTTCTTGAAGTATTATGGAGGCTTAATGTTGAAAGGATGATGGAAATCAAAATACTAGAGTTTGGAATAAAAAATCAAATGGAGAGGGTGAGGGAAAACAAAGGGACGTCAACAAGAATGGGAGGGGAAGAACTAACGTGAATTATATATAGATGGGGGAAGTATTAGGTTGAATTTTAGAATTTGGTTTAATTAATTCATAAAGACTCATAATTTTGAATCTTTTACAAATCATTCCTATTTTCAAAATTCAAGGTATTTAAAACTTTTTTTTCAAAAATTGATTTAATTTTCTAAAAACCATAGTAAAAAAAAAACATTACTAATAAACCATGTTGCAAAATTCTAAACACTCTATGGCTAAATTTCATAAAATACCCCTAAAACTCCTAGGCCCTATTTTAGGGTGTGACATAGCTCATGGTCTGGGATGTTACTCCCTGATTTTCGGGATTTTTTGAGTTTTTGTGATTTTTGGTGAAATCTTGAAATTTTGGGTATTTGGTTACTGAAATTATGTTTAAGGATGTTAGTGGGCCTTTAGGAGGCCCAAGCCTAAGTTAAAACCCGGCAGAAATATCAACTTTGGTTTTTAAGTGAAGGGGACTTGGTTAAGTGGGCCTTTAAGAAAAAGTTAGTAAACTGAGACACAAAGAGGGCCTTGGTAAAGTGGCAAGGGGGCACACATTAAGTTCCTAAAAAAAGTGGCATGTGGACTGAGTTTAAGGGCCAGAGTTCAAGTCACAAGGTAAGCAGTTGATACTTTTATTTTTGGGCATGTGTCGGGCATATAATGGGACTTAAGTAGAATTTAACGAGGGCCTTGGGGAGGCTATGCCGTTTGCTTAGGTACTCATTAGGGTTAGTTTTTATTCCTCTGCCAAGAATCGACGATATGTTTGACCAGCTTAGAGGAGCTTCGGTATTTTCCAAGATCGATCTACGATCTGGATACCATTAATTGAGGGTAAAGGAAGTAGATATTCATAAGACAGCATTCAGAACTCGGTATGGTCATTACGAGTTTTTGGTTATGCCGTTTGGATTGACGAATGCACCTGCAGCTTTCATGGATCTGATGAATCGAGTGTTCCAACCTTACTTGGACCGATTTGTAGTCATCTTTATCGATGATATTCTGGTATATTCAGAAACTGAGGAGAAGCATGATGAACATCTCTGTATTGTGCTGCAAGTGTTGAGAGAGAAGCAACTCTATGCGAAGTTCAATAAGTGTAAATTTTGGTTGCGAGAAGTGACCTTTCTGGGTCACGTTGTTTCTGCCGAGGGGATTAGGGTAGATCTTTGAAAAATTGAGGCAGTTCTAGAATGGAAGCCACCAAGGTCAGTATTAGAAATTCAGAGTTTTCTGGGGCTGGCAGGCTATTACAGAAGATTTGTAGAAGGGTTTTCTCTGATTGTTGCACTGTAAACGAAACTGTTAAGAAAAGGAGTAGTGTTTGTTTGGACTGAGAAACAGCAAGAAGCTTTTGACAAGTTGAAAAAGGTATTAACTGAGGCGCCAGTGTTGATTCAGCCAGAGTCTGGGAAGGATTTTACTGTGTACAGTGATGCATTATATGTGGGTCTAGGCTGTGTACTGATGCAAGAGGGTAAGGTAGTCGCTTATGCTTCGTGACAGCTGAAGCCTCACGAAGCGAGTTACCCTACACATGATCTAGAGTTGGTAGCGGTGATCTTTGCATTGAAAATCTGGAGACACTATCTATATGGGGAAAAGTGTATTATATACATAGGGCATAAGAGTCTCAAGTATCTGTTGACTCAGAAGGAGTTGGACCATAGGCAACGGAGATGGATGGAATTGCTTAAGGACTATGACTGTTCGATTGAGTACCACCCAAGTAAGGCGAATATGGTGGCTGATGCACTAAGCCAAAGGGCTGTAGCTGAGTTAAGAGCGATGTTTGCTCGTTTGAGTCTGTACGATGATGGAAGTTTGTTGGCAGAGTTGCAAGTGAGACCAACTTGGACTGAGCAGATTAAGGAGAGACAGTTAAAGGATGATTCGTTGGTTCCTCGGTTTCAACAAGCTGAGAATGATGAGAATTCGGGCTTTGGACTGAATATTGATGGTGTACTATGCTTTCGTAGAAGAATTTGTATTCTGAAGGACTCTGATTTGAGACGGTTGATTCTAAAGGGGGCTCATGGTAGACTTTGTGCCATGCATCCTGGAGGAAATAAGCTGTATCGAGACTTGCGAGAGGTGCACTGGTGGCCTAGAATTAAGCGTGAGGTGACTGAATTTATGGGAAAATGTCTGATGTGCCAGCAAGTTAAGGCTGAGCACCAACTACCTTCTGGATTGCAACAGCCGGTAAAGATTCCACTCTGGAAGTGGGAGAGGGTTACCATGGATTTCGTAAGTGGGTTACCACTAATACCCTCCAAAAAGGACTCTGTGTGGGTAATTGTGTATAGGTTAACGAAATCTGCCCATTTCATACCTGTCCGAACTGATTACTCACTACAAAAGTTGGCTAAACTGTATGTGACGGAGATAGTGCGACTGCATGGGGTGCCAGTTTCGATTATTTCTTATCGAGACCTTAGGTTTACATCTTGATTCTGGCAAAAATTGCATGAGGCATTGGGTACGCGATTGGATTTCAGCACTGCTTTTCACCTTCAGACTGATGGATAGTCGGAAAGGGTTATTCAGGTTCTAGAGGATATGTTAAGGGGTTGTGTCATCGACTTTCGTGGTAGTTGGGAGGACTACTTACCATTCGCGAAATTTGCGTACAACAATAGTTATAAAGCGAGTATTCAGATGGCTCTATATGAAGCATTGTTTGGGCGAAGGTGTCGTACGCCTACCTATATGACGGAGTTAGGAGAACGATAAGTTCTTGGACCGAAATTAGTAGCAGACACTGAAAGTAAGGTTAAGTTGATCAGAGATCGGTTAAAAGAGGCATCTGATAGGCAGAAGTCGTATACGGATCTAAAGCGTAAGGAGATTGAGTTTGCCATTGGAGATATGGTCTTCTTGAAGGTTTTGCCTTGAAAGAAGATCTTGAGGTTTGGCATGAAAGGCAAACTGAGTCCACGGTTTATTGGGCCTTATCGGGTTCTTAAACGAGTAGGGCCAGTAGCGTATTAGTTGGAGTTGCCACTAGAGTTGGATAGAACCCATGACGTCGTTCATGTGTCCATGCTAAGAAGGTATCGATTGGATCCTTCACATGTCATACCCGTGGAGGAGATTGAGGTGAAGACCGATTTGACCTTTGAAGAGGAGCCTGTGCAAATCCTGGATCGAGAGGTCAAAGAATTGAGGAAGAAGTCAGTTCCGTTAGTGAAGGTGCTTTAGCATAACCATGGTAGGGAGGCGGCTACTTGGGAGCCAGAAGAGGCGATGCGTCAAGAATACCCTCACCTATTTGGATCAGGTAAATTTTGAGGCCAAAATTTCTTTAAGGGGGTAGAGTTGTAACGCCCTGATTTTCAGGATTTTTTGGGTTTTTGTGATTTTTGGTGAAATCTTGATATTTTGGGTATTTGGTTACTGAAATTATGTTTAAGGATGTTAGTGGGCCTTTAGGAGGCCCAAGCCTAAGTTAAAACCCGGTAGAAATATCAACTTCGATTTTTAAGTGAAAGGGACTTGGTTAAGTGTTCCTTTAAGAAAAAGTTAGTAAACTGAGACACAAAGAGGGCCTTGGTAAAGTGGCAAGGGGGCACCACTAAGTTCCTAAAAAAAGTGGCGTGTGGACTAAGTTTAAGGGCCAGAGTTCAAGTCACAAGGTAAGCAGATGATACTTTTATTTTTAGGCATGTACCGGGCATGTGACGGGACTTAAGTAGAATTCGGCTAGGGCCTTGGGGAGGCTATGCCATTTGCTTAGGTAGTCATTAGGGTTAGTTTTTATTTCTTTTTCTGTCTTGGTAAATTGGGGTTAGCCACCTAGAGTTTTCACTCTTGATCTATTCTCCCTTTAGTGTGCCAAAAAGCCGAAAAAGCAAGTAAGCTCTCCTTTGTGCCGAAACTACCTCTCCTCCTCATTCATCTCCCATTTTCTTTGCTTTAAAAATCGAATCTGTCATTCTTTTCTTCTAAAACCCATCAACTGCTAAAACCCGAAATCCCGAAAGACTGCGTCTTGTGTCAATTTCTTCTAGCCAAAATCCTCCTATCTTCTTTATCTCTTTTGGCCAATTTTCATATCCTCTAAACCCCTAACCCCTATCGGCAACACCACTTCAAAACCACCACACCAAATTATCTTCCTTTTCACAGTTCCAAAAGCCGAAAACACCATAGTTTTTAGGGACATGTAACTGAATCTTTAGATCTCTAAGACTCGATCTCTGCCAGTGTTTAGGGGCTAGATGTATATCAAAACTGAGTAGAAACAGAGGGGGAATCTGTGGTAAGTACTGGACATCTCAAATCTATTCTCTATTTCGGGATTTAGAAAAGCTAAAATCCCTAGAGTCTTAAGGAGGCTGTCGATTGGGGCTTAGGGGTCTAAAGGTTATTAAAAAATGATTGATTTGGTGTTAGTGTGTTCTAGAGGCGACTAATCAAAGGCTTGGACAAGTGGAACGACTAGATCTAGATCTAGTCACTAGTTTCGGTAAAGGTAAGATCTCAAGGGCCTTAGGTGGTGATGGCCGATTATGGTAAGTAGGATTATGATGATTGTCATTGTATTTTGGATTTGATGTGTCTAGTAATCGATTGTAGGATATCGTGGGAGATCTCATTAGCAGTCGTCGCAAATCAGGTATGTATTGAACACCCTCTTGTAGTTCAAATCGGCAAAAGCCGAAATGCCAAAATTTTGGCATTTTGTGGGCTTGTGAGCGTGCGAACGCTCGTAAGTTGAATGGAAATCATTAGATCTATAATCGCAAGTGGTAAGATGGTTGAGTGCGCAATTTCATGCACTTCGGTAAATTGGGCCATGATGGGCTGAAATTGGGCCCAATGGGCTTACGAGCCCATATGGGTAAAAATAGGCAATAAATGCGTACTAATAGACTGTAGGTCTAAAACTGCTAAAACTGGTAAATCGATCGTAAAATTTAGACTAGATGGGCTAAATTAGCTAATTGGCACTCTAGGGCCCATTAGGGGTTTTAGGGCCCAATGACTGTAATCTGCTAAAATGGGCTAAATAAGCTACTGAGGTAAAAGTTAGACTATTACTGATTAAAATGTGCATGAAACCCTAAAAACTGGTATAATTACTGAAATATCCTTATAGGTGCGAAATTACTATTTTACCCCTAGGTGCAAAGTGACTGTTATACCCCTAGGGCTAAATTTGACTGAAATGCATGATTTACTGTTTCTGTTTACTGTATGCCATATCAAGAATATCTGTTGCATGGGGCTGGGTTATTGATGGAGGAAGTTCTGAAAGTGGCTTGACCACGTACTGAAGGCTTTGCCTCATCTTTCTGTTATCTGAGCAGCTATGCTGCAACTGTAGGGTGTAGGGCTGGGTGGGTTGAGATATTCCCTACATAGAGTGTAGGGCTGGTACGGGTTGAGTGTAGTGGTTGGGTGGGTTGAGTAGTCTCCCCACATGTATGGGCTTGCATTCATAATTAATATCTGTTCTGCTACTGAAATGGGCCTATGGGCCGTACTGTTATCTGAAAATGGCTAAGGCCCTGTTTACTGTATCTGGATAGGGCTTTGGCCCAGTAATTATTGAGACTGGATAGGGCTTAGGACTAGTAGGCTTGAGCTGATTTGGGCTCTAGATGGGCTTCTTTAAACACTGAGTTTCCAAACTCACCCCTTTCTCTCCATCCATGCAGGTGAGCCCTAGATTGGTGGACTTAGAGCTGGGAGGGATTCAGAGTGGCCACATGGACTGCAGTTATTTAATTAAGTTCTATTTTAACTTATTTTATTTCCTTATTTATTTTTAATTATTTTTATTATGGTTTTGGGTTTGTATTATTGCCACTGTAATTATTTTTATTTTGGGTTCTTAATTACTTATTCATACCCTACTTTAATTATTTTGAATATAGCTGCGCAAGTTTTTCTTAAAATTAATCAAATGTTTTCAAAATCTCATCACACATTTCAAATGAGTAACAAAGTTAAGTTTTAATATTATCCTCTTAATAACTAGTAATGTTTAGGACATTCTCTAAAAACCGGGAATTTCTCTTAAACCCACAATATCGGTTTGCAAAGCTCACCCCAATCTTAGTAACTAGGTAACATGGTTAGTTGTAGGTCATGTGACACACCAGATTTGGCTGTAACGTCTGGGCCGAGTTTGGGGTGTTATATTTAGTGGTATCAGACCTCGGTTGCAACAACTTAGCTATGGAATAGGGTCTAGAAAGTTTTTGGAAATTTTAATATTTAAGCCCAAGAAGGGTATTTTTGGAAATCAATTTTTTCAAAAAATTTAGAAAAACCTTTTCAACCTCGTTTTCTTCAAGATATACATGTTTTAAAGATTGGATTTTAAAAGGTTTAAGTTTTTCTAGGTTTCTGAAATCTAATAACTGAAAAAGTGGCACATTAAATCCCCGGCACCAAGTCTGTAAGTATTTCTGCTTCATATACTATACTGTACTGAGACAATTTTATAGATAAAACTAAGACCCTGCTATGATACTATAGATAGGGTAGTACTGAAAACTGTAGAGACTGAGACTGTAGGGAAACTAAACCCTAGAAAAACTGAGACTGTAGTTAGGCAATGATTTTGCGAAAACAAACTTTGAAACTCTATCTGTACATAAGACATTTGTAATAACCAACTAAAATATTTAACTAATATCATAAAATTCGTAATCAGATAATACGTTATGAGTACGAGAGCTGCTCGAGGACGAGGCTATAGACGTGGCTGAGGCAGTGTTCAAGCTGGGTCTTCGTATTCAGAACACATGCCAACTAGTGAGGCACGACCGTTGCCAGTAGCTGAAAATGGGCCGTATGATCAGGCCGCAGGGGATGATGCCTTGTCATAGGCAATGTTAATGGTTCTGGAAAGGGTTGCTGGAGCTAATGTTGGGCCAGTAAATAGGGGATCCATTTCTGAGCGACTCTGGGCTAATGGAGCAGAGGTCTTCAGGGGCATATCTGGAGTGGCCCTAAATGTAGCTGAGTATTGGCTAGAAGCTATGGAACGGATTATGGACGATCTGGATTGTTCGGTGGAGCAAAACCTGAAAGGTGCGGTGTCGTTGCTGCGAGACGAGGCTTATCAATAGTGGATCACTGTAAGGGAGAGTACCCCAGCTGAGCGGGTAACCTGGGAACTATTTAAGACGTCCTTCAAGGGAAAGTACGTCGGAGCGAGCTATGTGAATACTCGTAGGAAGGAATTTCTGAACCTGACCCAGGGTAATAAGTTCGTTGCTGAGTATGAGGCGAAGTTTCTGAGGTTGAGTCGTTATGCCAGCGGTATAGTTGCCACTGAGTATAAGCGTAGTATTCGCTTTAAGGATGGCCTCAGAGACGAGCTAATGGTGCTGATAGCTCCGCAGAGGGAGCGCGATTTTTTTGCACTGGTGGAGAAGGCTAAGATAGCTGAAGAGGTGAAGCAAGCTGAATGACAGAACCGTGATAAGGATCAGAACCGCTTTAGGAGGGATATTGGACCATCTAGAGCTGCAAACCGAAATGTCAAAAGAGCTAGAGTGGAGGAACCAGTTCTAGTAGTTCCGATGAATACAGTTAGACCGCAGCCTTGCAGGGACTGTGGGAGAGTACATTTTGGAGAATGCTGGAAGCGTACTAGAGCATGTCTCCAATGTGGATCCAAGGAACATAGGATCAAGGACTGTCATAGAAGACCGGCTCAGACTCAAGTTGCTAAACAAGGGGTTGTTCAAGCCGTGCGAGTGGACCATTGCCGCCAAGAGGTCGTGGACAAGGTAGAGGTGGCAATGGAAATGGTCGTGGTCGTGCAGCACCTGGTAGGGGTGCTGGCAATGCTGAGGCTTGTCAACCAGCATTGGTTTATGCTGCTCGTCACCGAGAGAAGGGTGCTGCACCTGACGTTATAACCGATACATTTTTGATCTCTAGCATACCCTACACTGCTCTGATAGATGTGGGATCAAGCCATTCGTATGTTGCATATGACATTTCTGGGTCGTTTGGTGTGCACTCTGAGGAAACTGTGAGTGGGGTAACTATGATAAGTCTTCTAGGTCACTCGGTTAAGGTAGATAAACTCTCTAGGGAGGTGCCTTTAGAGACTCAAGGTAGAATTTTCTGTGGAGACTTGATGGAGTTACCATTCGGAGAGTTCGATCTGATCTTAGGAATGGACTGGTTGACCAAGCATAGGGCGACTTTGGATTGTACGGCTAAGTGGATGGTGTTAAGGGCTGTCAAGGGCTGTCAAGGATGAGGAGGTAATGGTTATTGGGGAGCGAAGGGACTATTTGTCCAAAATTGTTTCGGCCTTAAGGGCTGAGAAACTGATTCGCAAGGGATGCGAAGCATACTTGGCTTTTGTGAGCCAAACTGAGACTGAAGATTTGACTGTGGAGACCGTCAGAACTGTTAGGGAATTTTAAGATGTATTCCCTGAAGAGCTTCCTGGATTACCTTTAAACCGAGAAGTCGAGTTTAGAATTGACTTGCTGTCTGGAACGGCTCTAGTGTCCATCGCGCCTTATAGGATGGCACTGAAAGAATTAGTGGAACTAAAAGTGCAAATTCAAGAGTTGCTGGATAGAGGCTTCATTAGACCGAGTGTGTCTCTGTGGGGAGTACTAGTACTATTTGTGAAGAAGAAGGATGGGACGATATGTATGTGTATCGATTATCGCTAGTTGAACAAACTGACGATCAAGAACAAGTATCCTCTGCCAAGAATCGACAATCTGTTTGACTAGCTTAGAGGAGCTGGATACCATCAATTGAGGGTAAAGGAAGTAAATATTCATAAGACAACATTCAAAACTCGGTATGGTCATCACGAGTTTCTGGTTATGCCATTTGGACTGACGAATGCACCTGTACCTTTCATGGATCTGATGAATCGAGTGTTCCAACCTTACTTGGACTGATTCGTAGTCGTCTTTATCAATGATATTCTGGTATATTCAGAAATTGAGGAGAAGCATGATGAGCATCTCCATATTGTGCTGCAAGTGTTAAGAGAGAAGCAACTCTATGCGAAGTTCAGTAAGTTTGAATTTTGGTTGCGAGAAGTGACTTTTCTGGGTCACGTTGTTTCTGCTAAGGGGATTAGGGTAGATCCTCGAAAAATTGAGGCAGTTCTAAAATGGAAGCTACTTCAATTCAATCTCTTGAAAGAACACTAATGGAAATAGCGGAAGAACTTTGGGAAAAACTTTCACTTGCCCGGTCCACATTTTAGTAGCACAACATCCTGTGATTGCTAAGAAGGAATGCCTTCGACTTCCTTTCCTTTACGCAGCCAAACCTTTATTTACGCCTAAGGAACTCTCCCATTCTTTTTTTCTTCTTTTTCTTTCGCCCTTTGTAAGGTCCTCTTCATCGGCTTCTATAGATAGATTAGGCTAAGGTCAACTAACGAATTGTGATTATCTTTTCCTATTTTATGAGAATTTATCTGGTACAAGTTTGAATTTCAACTGGGACTGTTGCGCGAAAAATGTTGACTTGGTCTTCCGGGCATTGGCACAGCATCTATTCTGCAAATTGTTTGCACTTCGCCTTGACAAAACTTCACTCATTTATTTTCTCATTCTAAAACCTGCTCGTGCCACACCAACACACTAAACTCCACCAAAAACGATTAGAAGCACCTAATTCCAACATTGTCCAAGTCCTAATGCAATATTAAAAATGCTAACTAAAATGTCATGATATGTAACAAAATGTACATAAGTACAAGCAATTAGCTAGGTCTAAAGGCATAAAATATAACTCTTTCTAAGAGTTATCAGGCATCAAAACTGGCATCGACTACTAGATTGGTAATGGCATTAGTGTTGTCACCATTGAAGGTACATGCCGCAACATCTAGCTTGACATATGTGACAAAATCAAAGTCAACATGGGGGTGTAGAATGCGGGAGACATCGATGCCTTGAAATATGTAGTGTGATGCTTGTGAAAGGTTAGTGAAATAAATAGGAAAAAGTGGAGTTAATTAACCGAGATATTGCGTAGACATAGGCAACATTTCTTTAGTAGGAGCTGATGACGAAACTGTTGTGTGACCGCGTCCAACCCTACGCTGCTGGGGTAGTCGTTGTTACCCCTTTTGATGAAGTTTCCTACTCATCACCTCCACCAATAGCAGATATGGCATGCCGATGACTTTAAACCACGACATGTACTTTAAACAGACGCCATGTTCGCTGAATAAAATAGTGCATGATTATAAATTCCATTATGTACGGAATGTTATTTTACAAATCATTATGTAATTAATAAAGGTTCGAAAGAATAAGTAACTAACCTTGGCTTTCGAACATTGATATAACAGTAACCTAATATCTTCTAGTTGATAGTCGCCACCAGGCCCATTGTAGTAGGAGCAGGCAACCACCAATTGACTCCCCAACTCAATTTTTTGCATTTTTTGAAGTCCACTAGGTGTAATAGCCACTTTACGTGAACCAAATTTTGAGACTTTCCTGGCATTAAAATGCCCCCGATCAATCTCAGGATGAATGCTCGACATATTTTTCTTTGACGACTTTGACCACGTGCAGAGGAAGCTTCTTGAAATTGGTCTCCAACCACTTCATCTGTATCTGATAACCTTCAAACGAGTTCAAGACCTTGCCTAATAATGTTGCATAGAGGTCTTATTTACCGGGAACGATTGCTGAACCCGTGACGACTGGCCCATCCACCAGTAGACCGAGTTGTAACACTACGTCTTCAAGTGTGATTGTACACTCGCCGCATGGAAGATGAAAAGTGTGTATTTCGGGCCTCCATCTTTCCACCAATGTGCTGATGAGTGTAGGATCGAATTTGCAACCCCTCGAGCATACGAGATGTATGCAAGAAACCCGCCTCTTACAAGTAACCATGAAGTTCGGTGATTGGAGGCGTTGGTAAATTATGTATGATCCCCTCTAAAACATGATCATTCGCCTATTTATAACAAGAAAAAAATTATTTTAAAATATTAAAAAATAAATATAACTTAATTGAATATAACAAAATTTAAAATTTCAGCTTACCATTACTACGTAAGCAGCGGAAATGTGCTTCTTGCTGAAAAATTAGAGAGGTTGTCATTCGTGAAAACTTATTTCGAATGAATAAAATATGGAATAATTAAAGAAAAATAATATTTTTAAACAAGAATATCAGAAAGTTTACAACAAGAGCTTGAGAAAAAAGAGAGAATTTAGAGAGTTGAGAGAGTTGAGAAAATAGAAAGATTTAAGTGAATAGGATGTGAGAGAAAAAAAGTAAAATTCGGTGGTATTTATAGGGAAAAATTTTGGACCATTTGGCATTTAAATTTTTTTACCGTTGGAATTGATCATTAAGGGAAATCTCTCTTTAAAAATGGCTTAAACCCTAATTTAAAAAACAAATGATATATACTGCTAGATGAGATGAATAATTTAGTAAGGAAATATTATATCACCTAAATGAAAGAATTTTACATTCCAACCAACTAAGTCAAAAGAGAATTTTTTGCTATTAATAATGGAACAAAAATCCTACACCCCTACTTAGTGCCCCATTTCCTATCTACCAATCATATTTGCCATGTGGCACAAGTAAAAAACAAATTGTCTTTTTTTTTTCTCATTTCTTCTCACATTTCATTCGGTCCCTATTTAGTTTTTTTTTTCTTTAGATCTTAATTTTCTTTTCAAATATGAGTATATGAGAGTTGAAAAACATGCATTTTCTTGAACTTTTGAAGCATGGAAAGTACTTCTTCTCTATGCTTTCAGTCGTTTACCTCTAAAATAGGCTTAGAAATTTTTACTTTATTACTCTTTGTTTCCTTACCACATGTTTGCAAATATAAGTATCAAGGTTCTACGTGTCCCCTTTGTCGTAGTCATTTACTTTGAGGTGTGAAACTAGGCGTTGATTTGAAAGTCATACTTTTTTAATCTCTTTCTAGTTTTAGGGGTCATGTGCATTAGGGTCTGGTTTTAAGGGTTATATAATTGAGTTTCAAAATTTTATTTTTGAGGTAAAAAATTTATCAAATTAAATCAATTACAACTCTCAAATACCCATAATTGAAAAGCAAATAATGATCTAAAATTTAAAAAGTAAAAGAAGAAAAACCAAATAGGATATATGAACTACAAGGAGAAAGGAAAAACCCTAAGAATTGAATAAACTGTGAGGAGAAAGCTGAAAGAGAAAACAATTTCCTTTATACTTAATTATATGCCACATGACAAATCGTTATTGGCGGGATAAGAAATAGGCACCAAGTAGGGCAGAGGATTTTTTTCACCAATAATGTGCTATATAAATATATTGAGTTATTTTATATTCTATCACCCAAACTAAATAATTTTACATCCCAACTAATTAAGCCAAAAGAAAATCTAGTGCTACCAGTAATGTAGGTAATCAAATATCCTCAAATCCAAAAAACTATTAAAAGCATACATAAATTTCTTAAAAGTATAAATTTATTTTTTGAAAGTACAAGTTTTATCCTCAAGCTAATAGTAACAAATCAAACTTCTATTTTTTTTAAAAAAAATCATCAAATTTTCTAATGATAATAATTACTTTTTTTCTTCAAACAATTTTTTAACATTTTTAATTTGGATTTAATTTATATATGCCATTTCATTTCTGTAACACTCTAAACCCAGCCTAGAAGTTTAGACCGAATTTAGAAGGCTACATTGATCACCAAAGTGATCGTAGAAAAATTTAAGTTTATCCCTTTAGAAAACATCCAATTAATTAAGTTACATAAAAGCTCAGTTTTTCATAAATTCATTATTCAACGTATAATAGTTAAATTCAAATCAATTAATTTTGAATATTTGTACCACAACTCTTAAAATAGAAAATTACAATCTGAATCTGTTTACATAAAATCACAGATTTAAAGAATTACTTTAATAACCAGTTCAAGAAAAAAGAGGAAGTTTTTGAGGCCTCTGACTTGCCGAGTCCAGCTATAGAAAACAGAAGTGTACTTGAAAGGGAAACAGAAGGGGGGTGAGCTACACGAGCTTAATGTGAGATCAAAACCCAACTAACTTTAGAATCAAAAATAGAAAACCAAATGCACTTACGGAATCAAACGATAAACTCGTGACAAAAGTCTCGACATATAATAATAATCTGCACGTATCAAATCATAATCAGTCACGAGTTCTATTTAGTTAGACAGATACAATCAAAGTTCCAACACACAAAACAAACAAAACAGATGCATATGAATGCATTTAACTCAGAAAATTCCCACCCATCCAGCCAGCATATCTCTCCGTCCCCCAATCACACCACATAAGAGTTATTAAGCTCATCCAACCAATCACACCAAATAGGACCATCAAAAGTCCATCCAACCCTACACACCATATGATGTCATCCCAAGTTGCACAGCAACTATGTCCATCAGAATAGTCCACGACCCTAAGGGTATTGGGATTGCCCACGACCCTCTGGGTATTGTGGCTAACAATAAGCAATTAAACTGCCAATTCATATATTACACATCAAAGCTGGCGTATAAGCTGTACAAAGCCATGCGGTAAACCACAGTACAGACGTACAGTTGAACTGCCAGATCAGATAATAGTACATAGCATAGCTATTGTACATGCAGTACAGTGCGATACAGTAAATCGCTATACCGGTAAATTGCAGCTGAGCTACCAGATTAGATAATCATACGTAGTGGAGCTAACGTATATGCTCTACGGTGCAGTGTGGTAATCCGCTGTACAGTTCAGTTATAGTAAAACTGCCAAATCAGTTCAGATTTAGTCTCCTTTTTCTTTAAAATCCCACCCAAAAATGTTTTATGCATATGTATGATTGCAGACAAACGGACAGAAACTGATTACAAGATTTCAGACAGTTATTCAGAAGCAGATACTCACATCCAGTCTATCAGATTCAGAGATGTGTACACTCATTACTTAGATTTGGTAACAATCGCAAATTAATCTCTCAAAATAGTGCCACATTGTCGACAGTTAAATAGTACTAGTTGCACGCTCCTACCTGATAATCGGGTTCAGAATTACACATGTCACGCACCCAATCACAGATAACAAAATAAACCAAAACACAGATCAAAGTCTTAACTACCCTCACTAAGCTTAACCAAGGGTTGCAACACACAGAGTCACGATTACGCTTTAATTTGACCTAGAACAAAAATCTAGCAAGGTAAGGCCACACGCCCGTATGCTTTGGCCATGTGGAATAACCTAGGCCGTGTGGGGGTCCAAACGCCCGTGTGGAGGGTGGCAAACGACCGTGTGGCAGAGGCACACCCCCTTGTGATGCAGGGACACGACCGTGTTATCAGGCTGTGTAACTCACTGTCCAATTTCGCTAAAATCAAGTGCAGGTAGACACGGCCGTGTGAGGGTCGCACAAGCCCGTGTACCCACCAAACACGAGCGTATGTTCCAAACATATGCCCGTATGGAATCCCTAAATCCCCAAAACAGTCACACGGCTGTGTGGCCAGGCCATGTGACACCAAATCACCAAATCCCTAATTTCCAAACTCTCATGCCCGTGTACCTAGGGGACACGGCCGTGTGACAAAGAATAAAAATCCTCAAATCAGCCACACGGCCGTGTGGCTCCCAAATTGGCCCAGAAATCCTAATTCCCAAAAACACATGGACGTGTGAATCGACACACGCCCGTGTCGTCGTTTAATCCACCAGAACCGTCCCTAACCTTAGCATTATCCAAGAATATAACAGTAGAGGGAGTAATCCCCTTACTATCAATGTCTAGAACCCAAAATCAATGGGTTAGCACATACATACAAAAAAATACCAAATCAACCACTTGCACAATAGTAAAAGTAGAGTAGATAGGGTTCAAATTCCCACACCGGATTTGCTAATGGGGACGACAATGGAAGAGCAAAGTTCCAGAATCTGCAGTTAAAACCATATTCGAAAGCAAAGAAAACCCTGAAAAAAAGAGAAAAGAGATCGTCCAAAAAACATAAAAAGAAACAAAATAAAAATTAATAAAAGCAAAATAAATATAAATATAAATATAAATATAAATATATTATAAATATAAATATAAATATAAATATAAAATAAATATAAAACAAATAAGTTACCAAAATAAAACCAAATAGTTACCTTTCAACCTCAAAATGCACTTACAAATACTCGAACCCCAAGACCCAATGGCAAATTAACACACCCTTAACCACCTGACCAGCAGACCCATTCTTGTCGCTAAAATATGCAACTAACCACATGAGTGCAACCTTCTCACTGACCCTACTCTCAAAACTCAACTTCTAAGCCCGAAAATTCGAGGTGTTACAATTCCTTCCTTTAGATTCTTTTTTAATTTCTAGTTTACGTAAGAAGCTTTGTCCCTTAAGAGATTGTAGATTAATTTTTTTAGACAAAGGGAAGAGCTCTTCTTATGAGAAAACTGATGGTGGTGCACAAAGGAGTAGAGGGATAGTGGGGGAGCGTACAACAAAGGAAAGGAACAAAAGAAAGTGGGAGAGAAAGAAATGAAGAGGCACGAAAGAAATAAAAGGCATAAAAAATATACATAGAGAAAGATCATGATACTTGCAAGTGATTATGTCCCGACGTGCGTGCACCGAGGCCATGAATTAACATAAAAATAATTATAATTTAGCAGTGTACTACAAGTGTGACAGGTCAAGTTGTAATATTTGTAGTGTTACAATGGAACACCCAAGTATTCTAAGATTCAAACCCAAGAGAATTCAAGGACAAAATGATTCCTAAGCAACAAGCATGCATCCAAGAAGTCTAGCTAACTACTTCCTAAGTCCTATATTACGACAATTCATAATTGAAGAGTTAATTACACTAATTGGCTACCTTACACTAAAAATGACCAAATTGTAAGACAGATAAAACTGAGAAATTAAAAATTCAATAAACAAAAATGTCTAGTTAACTTCCATGTTGCTGATTAGTCTTTGGATTAGATATCTAAAAAGCCTAAACTTCTAATAGGTGCAATTTTACCTATCGATCTCCATTTTACCAAATTAGATAATTTAGTATGGTTTATCTCTCGACCTCGTAAAACTAACTTGGGACAACAAATTGGTACTCCATAGGATCTCCTCTCAGTCTCACTTATCTATGTTTTTCCCAAGAGGCGTTAATTCTAAGTATTGAAATTTATTCAATTTGGTCCAGTTTTTACAATTTAGTCTTTTTACCAAAAACTAGCCAAACAACATTTCCATCAACCAACCCACATAGATTTAAGTACTCATCATCATTTCCATAGAAGAAAAAACCCAATATACATTCAAACCATGCATTAAAATAAGTACAAAATAGGGTTAAAGAAAGCTTAGAGTTTTCTTTATAGTTGCTTAAAGAAGATGAAGCTGGCAAAAATAGTGGTAAAAAATAACACTAAAGTTTTTATCTAAGAAAAGAAAATGGAGTTGAGCTATATTAATGGCTACAGATTACAATGAAAATATAAAGAGAGTTGGAGTATCAAAATCCACATAAAACCAAGCAACAATAGAAACTAACATTAAAACTAGAAAAGGTTTGAACTAAACCCTAGAAAAGGAAGAAAAAACTAACTAGAAAGCTAAGAAGATTAAAGAAAAGTAAAGATAACAGCCTTGCTTCTCAGCCAAAAGTGACTTCTAACATCTAATTACAACCCAAAATTTTAGATCAAAATGCCCCTAAATGATGTATCTTGATTGGGGTTGGTGTTTGACAAAAACTACCCCTATAGTTAATTTTCTTCCCGTTTGGCAATGGTATCGTGACACCCAGGCTTCAGTGTCACGATACCCAAAACAATGGCTAAATTGGGGCTTTTAGGGTTCTCGGTGTTGTTATACCCACTTCTCGATGTCGTGACATCATTAGGGCTGGACTTAATTTATTTACTTTAGCACCTTTAGGGATATCTCATCTTCAATGGCTAAATTGGCACCGTCTTGTGACATCATTAAACCAGTATAACACCCCTTACCCGTATCCACATCAGAACAGGTTACGAGGCATTACCGGACTTAAACACAAATACACGTACAATTTTGAGCCATAAAATTTGCGTCCAATTTAAAAATTTTCAAACATATTCATAACGTCCCTATTACAGGCCTACAAGGCCTAAAACATACTTTGGAATCAATTCAGGACTTAACTGAGAGCTTCAGAACACTTAGAAATTTTTTTATCAAAATAGTGTTACACGTCCGTGTGACTTGGAACACACATGTGTGGGCAGGTTGTGTGGTCACACACGCCCGTGTCCCAACCCGTGTAACTCTCTGTTTATGACGTCACAATCATTTAGGGTCACACGACCAAGTCACACGCCGTGTGCTAGGCCGTGTGGCAAATTTAATTTTCGCATTTAAGGTGCAGACGTCACACGACCTAGGCACATGCCCATGTCCTAAGGCTGTGTTCTTCACACAGTTGAGACACACGGCCATGTCTCTGCTCGTATGTTTACTACTGGACATTCTGTTTTGCCAAATTTGGTTAGAGGGGACACACGACCTATTTACACGCCCATGGGGCTGACCGTGTGTCACACACGACCTAGACACACATCCGTGTGTCTGCTCGTATAGACAAAATTAAGGCTATTTACCAAGCCATTCGCCACCCTGAAACATAAACACATTCATACCAATTTCAACAACACATAGCAAGGCATAATTAAGCAACCAAATAATCATGAATTAAGACATCCACACATCAAATACATACCACATTCATCACACATACACATCACATTACTCAACATAATCATGCAAGCTTACACCTTCATAGCCACATTAACAAGTGAAGTTTGGACATAACTAATATTGGCCAATTCCAAATGGCCTTTTACAAATGAACCATCAACATTAGTAGGCCAACCTTTTTGGCCAATACAATTATGGTACATAACAAAATGAAAAAGTCACCTATACATGCCATAATCTCAAATGTCAAAATCAAAATACCAAAATAATTGTTGATAGTGTGTATGGGACCCTGTTGATCTCCGGACCACGAGCTAGCTTGACAACTCTATAGGGAAAAGAGAAAAGAAAGGGAGAAAGCTACATAGCTTAGTAAGTCTACATGCAAATAATAAACATTTTAAACATATAAAACATACAAACACTATGAAAGACTTTGCATAAATCACACTAAGGATTTGTATTCACGGCTTACTCGTTTCAATCGTACCAAAGGTCCAATATACACGTCTACGAATTTCATACTCATACCCGCGTCAGCTTATAACACAACCATTTCCATTTGCTTTTCACACTATGCTATATCATTTAACTACCCGTTAAACCACTCGGAATACCAGAGGATATTTGGAAGTTTTGCACATCAATGCCACACTTATTTGAAGCTGAAGCTACCACTTATCACTTATCATTTAAGACCCCATTCTCGAGCTAATCATAGGTCTGCTGACGCAAGTTGACGGTCGTGATGTAGCTACATAGTGCTTCTCACACAAGCTGATAGGTATCCGCAACACATGCTGAATTACCTAGCCACTGGTAGGACATACTAGACTAGCACCTGGACCACTTAATCACTTAGACACTTGGTTTCCTAGTGACGTGTCACTCATATCCTGTTCTATTCCTAAGGTTCAACAAAGATTTTCTCACTTGTTGATACTTGATCGATACACACTTTCAGATAGTTATTCAAAATGCATACATTATTAAGGCATTCAAAACATAAATATAATAACAAATTATTTACATATAAACTTACCTCGGTACAAAAATAGAAATTTTGCAATTTAGTCCACAACTTTTCCCTTTCCCCGATCTAAGTCTTCCTCGTCTTTCTTGATCTATAATGTCACATTTAGCTCGTTTATTACTCACATGATTCAATTTGACCCAAAAATCATATTAAGGTAAATTTATGTTTTTGCCCCTAACTTTTCACTTATTTACACTTTAGTCCCTAGGCTCGTAAAATGAAATGTATTTATTTTTCTCAAAAAGCCTAGTCGAACCTATCTCATATTCAACCCACATTTTCTTTCAAATTAGATTTTTAACACCTATTTTACAACTTTTATAATTAGGTCCTTTTGGACGTTTTTACCGAAAATCACTTAGTAAAAGTCATTTATTACACAACTAACATTGATTTTCTACCATTAGACATCAAAATACATGCATGTCATACATGGGTAAATTTTCAAACATGAACCCTAGCTCAAATTTATGGTAGAAATAGGTAAATCGAGCTACGAGGATTTCAAAAATGTAAAGAACATTAAAAAGGGACTAGGATGCACTTACGATCAAGCTTGAAAGTTGAAAAAACCCTAGCTATGGAGAGCTTGAGAATTTTGGCCAAGGATGAAGAAGATGGACACCAATTTTGACTTATTTTTCCCTTTTTATTCTTTTATTAACGAAAAAACTGAAATGCCCTTCACTTAAAACTTTGATGTTTTGTCCCTTCCATGTCCATTTTTATCCAAACTAAACTATATTGGTCTAATTACCCCATAAGAACTCCTAATTTAAGAACTCATCACAACCAAATGCCTTTACCAATTAAAACACACATTTTTACAACTTTTACAATTTAGTCCTAAAAATCAAATTGGACACTATCACTAAAATTTCTTAACCAAATATTCACGCATGCATTCAACCGTATAATAATCCTCAAAACTTTATCGCAATAAATTTTTCTACTTCAGATTTGTGGTTCCAAAACCACTATTCTGTTTATGCCCTAATTCGGGCTATTAGAACCAGATAGGGGTATTACAAAATTGGGGAGAATTAGCCTCAATATCTCGATACCCACTCCTGGATGTCGTGATATCCATTCATGTTTTCAGACGAAAAATGAATGTTGAAACTATTTTGGGTATCGTGATACTAAGGGGTCAGTGTCACGATAACCTTGTATGTTTTAGGGCTAAAACTTAATTTTGAAATTGTTTGGGTGTCGTGATACCAAGGTGATATTCACGATATGAAGTAATAAAATTTATAATAATGATCACACCAGAAACTAACTATTATCATGATTTTTAGGCAAGCGCACCTATTGAACAATAGCATAGCTTAGTGGCAAGACCGAGATATCGTACCCAAGGGAACCAAAAGTACTAGTACTAACTTTCTTCCTATTATTTAACCTGTGAATAAAAGGGGTTTTTATTAAACTAAACTAATTCTAAAACTAACTAAGAATGCACAGAAAGTGAATTGGGAAAAAATCTTAGGAAAAATTGATTGATTTGGACAATACTCAAAGGAGATTCCACCTAGACTTCACTTGTTATCAACTCTTGAACTAGACGATTTATTCACTTGACTTGATCCGTAGAAATTCCTAATTTATGTTAATACCTCCGTCGAGGATAAGAACAACTAATCCTAGGTTGATTAACTGAAATCTCTTTCTAGTTAAAACCCCTAGTTTTGCATTAACTCGATCTATGAATTCTCTTATTAGGTTTGACCCTAATCCGGTAGATTTATGTCGCCCTATGTCTAGGGTTGCATGCAACTCCGCTTAATTGTGTTGGATCTACTCCTATGCAGGGACTTTTGCTCTTCTACATAAGCACATTCGACTTAAATAAATATCCCAAAAATATCAATTTAAGGGTTAAAAACACAATTAAGAACAAATCAAATATTTATCATGTAATTCAAGAGAAAATAATAACAAGATCTGTCTTAGGTTTCATCCCCCTCAAGTATTTGGGGGATTTAGTTCATACTTATAAAGGAAAACATCTTAGAAGAAATAAAATAACAAAACATAAAGAACCCAAAAACCCCTGTAGGAATTTGAAGGGAGATCTTCAGTCTCGAGGCAGAATTCAGCTTCTGAGATGGATCAATCGGCTTCCCTTGGAGTAATTCCTTGCTTCTACTCTCTGTGTTGGCAGAAATAAGGCACTCTTTTGTGGGAGAAAAAGCACACCCTTGGAGTTGCCTCCTAAGGTCTTTATATAGAGCTTTGGAGTGCCTTTCTTAGCCCCTAAGTAGCCTTTTCCAAGTGAAATTGCACTTCCTCACGATAGGGATACGCCCATGTGCCACGGCCGTGTGCCTTCAACAATGGGCCATATTCGGGTCTGTTTGATGTGGCACAGCCGTATGAGTCAGAGTTAGGCTGTGTTCAAGATTTTAGGATGGCACGACTGTGTAGAGAACTCCCAAGTCGTGTTGTTTCCATACTTCGACCTATTTTCTCCATTTTGGGCTTGTTTCTCGTTCTTTTCACTTCCCTATGCTCTCCTGAGTATAAAATATGAAATATAAGGTTTAAGAGAACCAATTTCCACAAATTCAATGATAATTCATCCAGACAATAGGCTAAGCATGAGGTAAAAACATGTATAATTTATCGTTTATCACAAGGGCTCAGTATCGCGATATTGAAGATTGTTTTGGTTTCCCATGGAAGATGTTTTGGGTATCGCAACATTGACCCATGAGTGTCGCGATGCCATTACAGGATACCCAAACTTTCCTAGTTTTTCAGCCCAAACACCTAACTATACAAAAATAGACCTACCAGGTCCTAAATCTACACATGCAATAAATTTAAATCATAAGCTAAAGAAAAGTAAATGGAAGCTTAGCCTAAATAATTAAATTATTTACAATATAAGTTCAATTTTTTCCAATGGAAAATTTAAAAATGGTCTTCTGAACGATCCATTACGCTCCCGAAGTGGTGTTTCCATGGTGTCATCGACACTCAAACACCCCTCTTATTCTTCAATCGAATGAGGCTGCTTGAAGATCCCCTATAGATTGCCACTCTAACAGCCCACTTTATACCCTAGTCGGAACGAGTGGTTTTGGGACCACTTAACCGAGTCAAAATATTATTTTAAATGCTTTAATATGTTTTACTGTATGATAGATATATGGTGTGAAAGTTTCGTATTGAAATTTTACTGTCTGATCGGTTAATTTGATAAAAAGGATTAAATCGCATAAAGCGATAAATTAGAGTTCTATTTTATAAATGGCTTATTTGAGCATGGCTTTATAAAAGGAGGTACTTGCATGGCAATTATGCCATTTTTAATTGGAGTGGTTGGTAATGGACCATTATGTCCATGTTTTATAATGTTTTATAATAATTTTACAAAGGGTAAAAGGGTCATTTGATTTATTATATGTTTTAATTAAAACAAAACATAAAATGTCTTCATTTTCATTACCTTCTTCATCGATTATATGAACAAAAATTAAGGGTTTTACACTTTCAAGCATTCGGCCACTTTAAGCTCCAAATTGAGGTTCGTTTTTATTCCGTTTTTGATAATTTTTACGTTTTTGTAAACGTTGCTTCGTATATTAACCGACCCGTACCTCAATTTTTGATTTTGATTATGTTTTTGAAAAATGCCATTGATGAATCCTTGATATATTGATAGATTTTGATGAATTATTGTATATTATGTGAGAAAATATAAGAATTTTAAAGTAAATTTTGATGAAAATGAATTTAAGGTTTATTTGCAAAAAGATAGAATTTTTGAGGTTAAATTGTGATTAATTAAAAGATATATGCTTGTATAAGCCCCTTGAATATTCAGCTATGGTAAATTGGGGGATTGATTGTGTAATTTTCCATTTGGTGTTAAAAGGGCTAAATTGCAAAGTGTTGAAAATATAGGGGCTAAATTGCAAATATGTCAAATTATATGTTTTTGGATTGAATTGAATATGTGAGTTAGTAAATAGCTGAATTTTGCATTAATTTAGATAAAGACAATCGAATCTCGGAACTTGATCGGGGAAAACAAAAAATAGACGAGTAGATACGAGATTACGAGGTAAGTTCGTATAATGATATTTAATGTGTTTATGTTTATAATTGTTGTTAATGGAATATCTGACATATTAGTTGATTGAATAGCCTATTTGGATGTATACATATGAAATTGAAATGAAATTATTACAAGTGAGAAATGAATACCGAGCCCCGTTAGAACCGTAGAAGTCGATAGGATACAAGTGACATGTCACTAGGGCTACAGGGTGGTTCGAGCTCCTGCATTTGTTGCGGACTCACCACGTGTTCATGAGCTACAGGTTTATCCTTCGGGATTACATGTTTAGTCTTCGGACTCACCGTTAGCCTACGGGCTTACCGTTCATCCTTCGGGATCACATGTTCAGCCTTCGGGCATACTGATACAGGCTCGAAAGAGCATACATGATGCATTGACGGATTACAGGTTATATGTATATACACTGTGTGTGTATCACCTGAGTATCCCTCGATATTCTTATAGGTTCAACGGGCAATTACCGATACATGTTACATGAAGATTGAATGATATATGTATTACATGTTATATGAGACATGAGAATTACATGGATTATATGGTATAAGTTATATGAAATACATGTACAAGTATTTGAGCAATGATATGATACATGAATGTTGTGGTTGGTACATGAATGAATTTATATGTTACATGAACTAACAAGTGTATACTTGTGAAATAGGCAACTTGAGTATATGAATTGAATTGGCATTGTTGTTGTAATTATCACATTGATTCGGTAAGGTTTAATTTCTATATTATATGGACTGACTAAGCTTTAGAAGCTTATTCCATTTATTTCTTTCACTGTCTTCTAGATTCAGAAGCTAGCTCAGATATCGGACGAGTCGAGGATCGCTATCACACTATCGATAAAGCTTTGGTACTTTTGAATATTTTGCAAATGTTTGGTCATGGCATGTATAGGCTAGTACTTTAGTGAACTTGATATATTTTGGTAAATGATCAAGCTATAAGTTGCGGCTTGAGTCATATATGAATATAATCAAGTACTTGAGTTGTCCTTTAGCTATATGTGCTTATGGAAAGATATGGGATTTTTGATGAGGTTATAAGCTTGCATAATTGATATGTATATATGTGTGGATGAGTGTATGGAAATGGTCATTTAGGCCTTTGAGTTGGTGTGCTTGATTTGTGAATGAATTGAGATGATTTTGGGTCTTTTTTGTGCTTGAATTGGTATGTTTTAGGTTGGTAGAATGGCATGAAATGTTGTTGGTTAATGGCTAGTTGAAATGACCCTTATTGGGTGGCAAATTTGGCTTAAACCGAGCCTATAACGTGCCACACGGCTAGAGAACACGGGCGTGCGCTTCGACCGTGTGTCCCCTGCACCTTGATGTCTTGGTCAGTTTTGGTACACGACCTAGACACACGGGCGTGTCTGGTAACTTGTAGCCGTGTGAAATTTGGCAGTATAGTCACACGGTCTGCTCTGTTTTGTACAAGGGCGTGTCTGGCAGCCGTGTGATATTTGACAGTTTCGACCACGGGGTAAGGGCACGGGCGTGTCTAGGCCATGGGTGACACATGGCCTAACCTCATGGGCGTGTTGGACAGCCGTGTGGGATAAGTCAAATTCGACCACGGGCTGAAAGGTTTGGGCGTGTCTGGAGGGACACGGCCGTGTGTGAAGAACACGGGCAAGGGGCACGGCCGTGTGTCCCTAACTTTGAAAATTTTGCAAATTTTCTCCTATCTTTTAGCATGTTTCCAATTAGACTTCCAATAGTTATATGCATCCTTTTATGATCAATTGAAGCATGCTCTGATGATTGATGATACGTGATGAATCTTGATTAAAAAGTTTAAAATTTTTACTGCTCCGATATATGTTACAAGTCCGGTAATGCCCCTTACCTATTCCGGCGATGGTTACGGGATAGGGGTGTTACATTTGGTTGGTATCAGAGCTATGGTTTAGTCGATTCTAGGACTACCGTAGTGAGTATTAGTCTAGCTATACATGCCATGTACATGAAATGTGATAGTGTGATATCTCCTGACATCCTCTGAAAATCTGTTTTATATAGTAATGGATCTGAATCGAGCTTTAGCTGATGATGTTGAAAGTATTGCGCCAGCACCCGCTCAAGGGGCTGTGCCTTCTAAATCGGGCCCTGCTGTGGCCAATCAGGAAGAAATTAAACAGGCTTTCTTCCAAATGATGTCTGGTTGGTTTAGTGAGTTTATGCGAGCAAACCCGGCTGCTCCGCAACTTCCACCCCCTCCTGTCCCACAACCTAACCCTGATAATGTATGAGTTATGGATCCTCTGAGATTGAACAGACCTCTTGTCGATAAGATACGAAAGTATGGTGCTGAGGAATTCCGAGCTTCAGCAGGTGATGATACTGAGAGGGCCAAATTTTGGCTTGAGAATACGATCAAAGTTTTTAATGAACTGGCTTGTACTCCTGATGAGTGCCTGAGATGTGCTATTTCTTTGCTTCAGGATTCAGCATATCAATGGTGGAATACATTGACCTCGGTTGTACCACGAGAACGAGTCGATTGGGATTTCTTCCAAACAGAATTTAGAAAGAAATACATCAGTCAACGATTCATCGATCAGAAAAGAAAAGAGTTTTTAGAGCTGAAACAGGGTCGAATGTCTGTAATTGAATATGAGAGAGAGAGTTCGACTCAGCAAATATGCTCACGAATATGTTTCTACCGAAGCAATAATGTGCAAAAGGTTCGAAGATGGGCTAAATGAAGAAATTCGACTATTAGTCGGAATACTTGAGCTGAGAGAGTTTGTAGTTCTCGTTGATTGGGCCTGTAAAGCCGAAGAGCTTGCTAAAGAAAAGAGAAAAGCTGATTCTGAATTCAGAGAAGCTAGAAAAAGGTTTGCAGGTAAACCGTATTAGTCTGGATCTAAAAGATCAAAAGATTTTCATCCTCGTCCTGCTGCTTCTATGGGTACATCTATCCAAGAGAAAAGTATTAAGACTTCTCATTCGAGACCTCAGACGACTTCTACAGCTAGTACGGGTAGTGTGAAAACTCCCAGACCTGAATGCAAGTATTGTAATAGGAAACATTTTGGTGAATACCGATTAAAAAGCGGAGCTTGTGTTCGATGTGGATCGTTAGATCACTATTTACGTGATTGTCCTGAAAGATCTGTACCAGATAGAGAACAGTCGAGTAAGACAAATAATGTTGCATCGAGAGGTAGACCGTCGCGAAGTGTTGGGAACCAAAGTGGAAATCGCAATGTGGCGAGAGATGCTAATGTGAGATTTGAGATGCGTACTCCTGCGAGAGCTTATGCAATACGTGCACGCGAGGAAGCCTCGTCGCCTGATGTTATTACCGGTACTTTTTCTCTCTATAACACTGATATTGTTGCGTTGATAGATCCTGGATCAACTCATTCATATATCTGTATGAAATTAGTGTATGAAAAGAATTTAAGTGTTGAGTCTACGGAATATGTAGTTAAAGTATCGAATCCATTAGGAAACTCTGTGTTAGTTGATAAGATATGTAAGAAATGTCCGTTAATGACTCGGGGATATTGTTTTTCGGCTGATCTGATGCTCCTCCCTTTTGACGAATTCGATGTAATACTGGGCATGGACTGGCTAAATGTGCATGAAGCTATTGTGAATTGTCGAAGTAAGAGTATAAAATTGAAATGTCAGAATGGTGAGATTCTTCGGATTGAATCAAATGATTCGAATGAATTACCGATAGTGATTTCTACCATGAGGGCTCAGAAGTATGTTAGAAAAGGCTATGATGCGTATCTAGCGTATGTGATGAATTCTAGCAAGACAGAATTAAAAATTGAGTCTGTACCGAGTTTTTCGATGTTTTTCCGGAAGAATTACCGGGTTTACCGCCGATTAGAGAAGTTGAATTCGATATTGAATTGTTACCGGGCACTACTCCAATATCGATTGCTCCATACAGGATGGCACCGACTGAGCTAAAAGAGCTGAAAGCACAGTTACAAGAATTGACGGATAGAGGTTTCGCGAGACCGAGCTTTTCACCTTGGGGTGCTCCCGTATTATTTGTGAAAAAGAAAGATGGAACGATGAGAATGTGTATTGATTACCAACAGTTGAACAAGGTGACAGTGAAGAATAAATACCCTCTTCCGCGGATTGATGATTTATTCGATCAGTTGAAAGGAGTTACTGTATTTTCAAAGATTGATTTGAGATCGGGTTATTACCAGTTGCGAGTTAAAGATTCAGATATACCGAAGACTGCTTTCAGAACACGATACGGACATTATGAGTTTCTGGTCATGCCTTTCGGTTTAACAAATGCTCCGGCTGTATTTATAGACTTAATGAATCGTATTTTCAGACCGTATTTAGACAAGTTTGTTGTAATATTCATTGACGACATTTTGATTTATTCGCGTGATGAGGTAGAGCATACTGAACATTTGAGAACTGTGTTACAAATTCTGAGAGATAAACAGTTGTTTGCCAAATTCAGCAAATGTGAATTTTGGCTTCGAGAAGTCAGATTTTTGGGTCACATTGTTTCTACGGAAGGTATCAGAGTAGATCCGAGTAAAATATCTGCTATTATAGACTGGAAACCCCCGAGAAACATATCTGAGATTAGAAGTTTTCTGTGATTAGCGGGATATTATCGAAGATTTGTTACAGGATTTTCGATGATTGCAGTGCCGTTGACACGAATGCTACAAAAAGATGTCAAATTCGAGTGGACTGATAAATGTCAACAGAGTTTCGAACAGTTGAAAGCCCTGTTAACAGAAGCTCCGGTTTTAGTTCAACCCGAATCGGGGAAAGAATTTGTTATATACAGTGATGCATCTATTATTGGACTGGGCTGTGTATTGATGCAAGACGGGAAAGTCATAGCTTATGCCTCCCGACAGTTAAAGCCACATGAGAAGAATTACCCGACGCATGATCTTGAGTTAGCTGCTATAGTATTTGCATTAAAGATTTGGCGGCATTACTTATATGGTGAGAAATGTAGAATTTTTACCGATCATAAAAGTCTGAAGTATCTGATGTCACAGAAAGATTTAAATATGCGACAGCGGAGATGGCTCGAACTACTAAAAGACTATGAATTTGTAATTAATTATCATCTAGGGAAAGCTAATGTTGTAGCTGATGCGTTAAGTCGAAAGTCTCTATTTACTCTGTGAGCTTTGAATGCTCAAATGATGTTATATGATGATGGATCTGTTTTAGCTGAGCTAAAGGCTAAACCGTTGATTCTGCAGCAAATTTTCGAAGCTCAAAGGATTGATCCCGATCTGCAAGCTAAACGACTTCACTGTGAGTCTAATTCTGATTCTGACTTTTCTATAGGGAATGATGATTGTTTAATGTTCTAAAATAGAATCTGTATACCGAAAATAGTGAACTCATTCAGAAAGTTCTGCACGAGGCACATGATAGTCGATTTTCAGTTCATCCGGGTAGTACTAAGATGTATAACGATTTGAAACAGCAATACTGGTGGTCAGGAATGAAACGTGACATATCAGAATTCGTATCGAAATGTTTGATCTGTCAGCAAGTTAAAGCTGAACATCAGGTACCGTCAGGTTTATTACAGCCTATTATGATTCTGGAATGGAAATGGGACAGAGTCACTATGGATTTTGTATCTGGACTACCTCTGTCTCCGAAGAAGAAAAATGCAATCTGGGTTATCGTTGACAGATTGACGAAGTCTGCACATTTTATACCGGTATGTACTGATTATTCTCTGGATAAATTAGCGGAATTATATGTATCTGAGATTGTGCGATTACATGGTATACCGTTATCCATTGTATCCGATAGAGATCCGAGGTTTACCTCGAGATTCTGGATGAAGTTTCAAGAGGCTTTGGGAACAAAATTGAGTTTCAGTACAGCATTTCATCCCCAGACCGACGGTCAGTCTGAAAGAGTTATTCAGATTCTGGAAGACATGTTACGGTGTTGTATCCTTGAATTTGAAAGTAATTGGGAGAAATACTTACCTCTGATAGAGTTTGCATACAATAACAGTTTTCAAACGAGTTTAAAGATGGCTCCATATGAAGCTTTATATGGTCGTAAATGTTGAACACCGCTATACTGGATAGAATTGAGTGAGAGAAAGTTACACGGGGTTGATCTAATCCGAGATACATAGGAAAAAGTGAAAGTGATACGTGACAGTTTGAAAATAGCTTCAGACAAAAAAAAATCTTATGCCAATTTGAAACGGAAAGAAATAGAGTTTCGAGTCGGAGACAGAGTTTTCTGAAAGTATCACCGTGGAAGAAAATTCTTCGTTTTGGCAGAAAAGGAAAGTTAAGTCCTCGTTTTATCGGGCCGTATGAAATTGTGGAACGAATTGGACCTGTAGCTTATAGGTTATCGTTACCGTCTGAGCTTGAAAAGATTCACGACGTATTTCACGTTTCAATGCTTCGAAGATACCGATCTGATCCGTCTCATATCATTTCTCCCACTGATGTTGAAATACAGTCTGATTTGTCATACAGTGAAGAACCGATTAGAATTCTGGCCCGAGAAATGAAAGAGTTGAGAAATAAGCGTATAGCACTTGTAAAAGTTCTCTAGTGTAAAACACGGAATAGAGGAAGCTACATGGGAACTCGAGGAAACTATGCGAAAACAATACCCTAACTTGTTCACTGGTAAGATTTTCGGGGACGAAAATCCCTAAAGGGGGGAGAGTTGTAACAGCCCACTTTATACCCTAGTCAAAACGAGTGGTTTCAGGACCACTTAACCGAGTCAAAATATTATTTTAAATGCTTTAATATGTTTTACTGTATGATAGATATATGGTGTGAAAGTTTCGTATTGAAATTTTACTGTCTGATCGGTTAATTTGATAAAAAGGATTAAATCGCATAAAGCGATAAATTAGAGTTCTATTTTATAAATGGCTTATTTAAGCATGGATTTATAAAAGGAGGTACTTGCATGGCAATTATGCCATTTTTAATTGGAGTGGTTGGTAATGGACCATTATGTCCATGTTTTATAATGTTTTATAGTAATTTTACAAAGGGTAAAAGGGTCATTTGATTTGTTATATGTTTTAATTAAAACAAAACATAAAATGTCTTCATTTTCATTACCTTCTTCACTGATTATATGAACAAAAATTAAGGGTTTTACACTTTCAAGCATTCGGCCACCTTAAGCTCCAAATTGAGGTTCGGTTTTATTCCGTTTTCGATAATTTTTACGTTTTTGTAATCGTTGCTTCGTATATTAACCGACCCGTACCTCAATTTTTGATTTTGATTATGTTTTTGAAAAATGCCATTGATGAATCCTTGATATATTGATAGATTTTGATGAATTATTGTATATTATGTGAGAAAATACAAGAATTTTAAAGTAAATTTTGATGAAAATGAATTTAAGGATTTATTTGCAAAAAGATAGAATTTTTGAGGTTAAATTGTGATTAATTAAAAGATATATGCTTGTATAAGCCCCTTGAATATTCGGCTATGGTAAATTAGGGGATTGATTGTGTAATTTGCCATTTGGTGTTAAAAGGGCTAAATTGCAAAGTGTTGAAAATATAGGGGCTAAATTGCAAATATGTCAAATTATATGTTTTTGGATTGAATTGAATATGTGAGTTAGTAAATAGCTGAATTTTGCATTAATTTAGATAAAGACGATCGAATCCCGGAACTTGATCGGGGAAAACAAAAAATAGACGAGTAGATACGGGATTACGAGGTAAGTTCGTATAATGAAATTTAATGTGTTTATGTTTATAATTGTTGTTAATGGAATATCTGACATATTATTTGATTGAATAGCCTATTTGGATGTATACATATGAAATTGAAATGAAATTGTTACAAGTGAGAAATGAATACCGAGCCCCGTTAGAACCGTAGAAGTCGATAGGATACAAGTGACATGTCACTAGGGCTACAGGGTGGTTCGAGCTCCTGCATTTGTTGCGGACTCACCACGTGCTCATGAGCTACAAGTTTATCCTTCGGGATCACATGTTTAGTCTTCGGACTCAACGTTAGCCTACGGGCTTACCGTTCATCCTTCGGGATCACATGTTCAGCCTTCGGGCATACCGATACAGGCTCGAAAGAGCATACATGATGCATTGACGGATTACAGGTTATATGTATATACACTGTGTGTGTATCACCCGAGTATCCCTCGATGTTCTTATAGGTTCAACGGGCAATTACCGATACATGTTACATGAAGATTGAATGATATATGTCTTACATGTTAAATGAGACATGAGAATTACATGGATTATATGGTATAAGTTATATGAAATACATGTACAAGTATTTGAGCAATGATATGATACATGAATGTTGTGGTTGGTACATGAATGAATTTATATGTTACATGAACTAACAAGTGTATACTTGTGAAATAGGCAACTTGAGTATATGAATTGAATTGGCATTGTTGTTGTAATTATCGCATTGATTCGGTAAGGTTTAATTTCTATATTATATGGACTTACTAAGCTTTAGAAGCTTATTCCGTTTATTTCTTTCACTGTCTTCTAGATTCGGAAGCTAGCTCGGATATCGGACGAGTCGAAGATCGCTATCACACTATCGATAAAGCTTCGGTACTTTTGAATATTTTGCAAACGTTTGGTCATGGCATGTATAGGCTAGTACTTTAGTGAACTTGATATATTTTGGTAAATGATCAAGCTATGAGATGTGGCTTGGGTCATATATGAATATAATCAAGTACTTGAGTTGTCCTTTAGCTATATGTGCTTATGGAAAGATATGGGATTTTTGATGATGTTATAATTTGCATAATTGATATGTATATATGTGTGGATGAGTGCATGGAAATGGTCATTTAGGCCTTTGAGTTGGTGTGCTTGATTTGTGAATGAATTGAGATGATTTTGGGTCCTTTTTGTGCTTGAATTGGTATGTTTTAGGTTGGTAGAATGGCATGAAATGTTGTTGGTTAATGGCTAGTTGAAATGACCCTTATTGGGTGGCAAATTTGGCTTAAACCGAGCCTATAACGTGCCACACGGCCAGAGAACATGGGCGTGCGCTTCGACCGTGTGTCCCCTGCACCTTGATGTCTTGGTCAGTTTTGGTACACGGCCTAGACACACGGGCGTGTCTGGTAACTTGTAGCCGTGTGAAATTTGGCAGTATAGTCACACGGTCTGCTCTGTTTTGTACAAGGGCGTGTCTGGCAGCCGTGTGATATTTGACAGTTTCGACCACAGGGTAAGGGCACGGGCGTGCCTAGGCCGTGGGCAACACACGGCCTAGGGCGTGTTGGACAGCCATGTGGGATAAGTCAGATTCGACCACGGGCTGAAAGGTTTGGGAGTGTCTGGAGGGACACGGCCGTGTGTGAAGAACACGGGCAAGGGGCACGGCCGTGTGTCCCTAACTTTGAAAATTTTGCAAATTTTCTCCTATCTTTTAGCATGTTTCCAATTAGACTTCCAATAGTTATATGCATCCTTTTATGATCAATTGAAGCATGCTCTGATGATTGATGATACGTGATGAATCTTGATTAAAAAGTTTAAAATTTTTACTGCTTCGATATATGTTACAAGTCCGGTAATGCCCCTTACCTATTCCGGCGACGGTTCCGGGATAGGGGTGTTACAGCCACATTTTTTGGAATTCATATCCTTATTAGCGTTGAACTTAGACCTACAATTTCATACCACTTCAAGCAATTCATAATGTTAGTAGCTTGACAATATTTTTAATAAATCAACAATCATACATCGGAGAGGGTGGCATATATTAGGCCTAGGGTAGGTATCAACACATCTATAAACCTCTATTTTTTCATCAATTTCCATAGTTAACTCTTCCCTTCCTACATCAATTTTGGCTCTAAAGGTAGCTAAAAATGACCGCCTTAATAGAATAAAAATCTCTACGTCTTCCAAAAAATACAACATTATGAAATCTACTTGAAGATAAATTGCCTAACTCTAACTTGGAAATCTCAATGACTCCATTAGGATGGACTAACAAGAAATCAACTAATTGCAAAGTGACCAAAGTCTCCTGAAGGACTCCTAAGCCCAACCTACGATAGATGGATAGGGGTAAGATTAATACTAACACCAAGGCCACAAAGGGCTTTCCCAAAATTTACCCCTCTAATTTCGGTAGGTATTCTAAAGCTATCATGGTCCTTAAGTTTAGGTAGGACTTTCGTAGATATCACAATGCTACATTCGACAATCAAAGTGATTTGTTCCCCCTTTTTCTATTCTTTTACGTAAAGGAACTTAACGTACTTAGGCATTTCTCTGGGACTTCAAGCAAAGGTATGTTAATGTTCAAGGCTTTGAACATGTTGAGGAAACTATAAAATTCCTTACTTTCTTTATTTTTCCTCTCTTCTAGCCTAGCTAGAAATGGAACGACAGTTGGAATTGGTGGCTTGCTTTGTTTTTCCTTAGGACTCAACCCTCTCAATTCATTCTCTTTCTTTACACTCTCTCCTACCCCATCTCCAGCACTAGTGCGAGTACTTGTGTCCATCTCCTCTATTTGACAACTTAAGGGTCTCACTAGTTCCTTGATCATCACTTTAGATTAGAGTGTGATAACTTTGGCATGCTCTTTCCCTTCCATTTTTGGGTTAGGCTTGGTGTTTTTGGGGATACTTGAAGTTGTATTGGTTTACAACACTTGTAGGATTTGATTGAGTTGACCTTGCATTTGACGTATATTTGCTTATACTGAATGCATTACTACTTTGATTTGCTAACTCGAATAGGTATAAAGGGATTGCTATTACAAGTGGGATTCTGTTCAGTTTCAAGTGGCTTATAAGGATGCAGAGGTTGGTATAAAGGATTAGGTCGAGGTTGATTAAAGTTGTGTACTACTTGATTGGAGGGTCCCTGTAACACCCCAAACCGGGCCCAGACGTTACGGCCAAGTCTGGTGTGTCATATCAATGGCGGTCTAAACATGATTCCTAGTTACTACGATTAGGGTGAGTTTTACAAAACCAAGCGAAAATCCCGGTTAAATTGTGAACGTCCTATCCACTACCAATTTTTAGGGGTATTCCTAATTATAAGATTTAACTTTGTTACTCGTTTGAAACGTGTGATTGAATTTTTGAAAATGTTTGATTAACCTTTAAGAAAACTCACACAACCTTATTCAAATCAATTATTGTGTAGTGAAAATAAATAATTTAAAACCCAAATTAAAATAATTAGAGTGGCCTTATTACAAACCCAAAATCAGAATAAAAATAATTAAAGTAAGTAATAAAATAAAATAAATAACTCAATTAATCCAGAAATGCAGTCTACGTGACCACTCCGAATCCCTCCAGCTCCAAGTCCACCAATCTAGGGCTCACCTGCATGGATGGATGAAAAGGGGTGAGTTTGGAAACTCAATGTGCAAAGAAGCCCATCCAGAGCCCAAATCACCTTAAGCCCACTGGGCCTAAGCCCTATCCAGTCTCAGTAATAGCTGGGCCGAAGCCCTATCCAGATACAGTAAACTGGGCCTTTGCCTTTTGTAGTCAACAGTACGGCCCGTAGGCCCATTACAGTAACAGATCAGTAATAATACATGTATGCAAAGCCCAAAGCCCATCCTATGTCCATCCGCTACACTCCACCCGTACCAGCCATAAACACTCCATGTGGGGAAACAACTCAACCCACCCAGCCGCTACACTCCACAGTCACAACATAGCTGCTCAGATTTTGTGGCCAAGCCACTAACAGTATAACGAGGCAAAGCCCCTTTCAGTAAACAGTACGAGGCAAAGCCTCTTTCAGTAATCGTGGTAATGCCACTTGCACTTCCTTCATCAATAAACTCAGTCCCATGCAACAGATAATCATGTCATGGCATACAGTGAACAGAAACTGTAGAACATGCACCTTAATCTAATTTAACCTAGGGGTATAACGGTCATTTCGCACCTAGGGGTAAAATAGTTATTTTTCACCCTTAAGGGGTATTTCAGTAAATATCCTAGTTTTTAGGGTTTTATGCATATTTCAGTCCCTAATAGTCCAACTTGCATCTCAGTAGTTAATTTAACCCATTTTAACAGTTTCTAGTTATTGGGCCCTAAAACCCCTAATGGGCCCTACAGTGTCTTTTAGCTACTTTGGCTCGTTTAGCCCAAATTCTAAGTTTAGTTTAACAGAATTAACCTACAGTATACCAGAACACATTTACCACTCACTTTTACCCATATGGGCCCGTAAGCCCATTGGGCCCGAATTTAGCCCATCGAGGCCCAAACTTATCGAAGAGCACGAAATCGCGCACTCACCAACTTTACCGATTTTAGTTATAGATCTATCGTTTCAAACCGACCCATGAGCGCTCGTACGCCCGCAAGCCCATGAAATGCCAGAATTTTGGCATTTCGGCTTTTTGGCTTTTGCCGATTTAGACTACAGAAGGGTGTTCGTTACACACCTGATTTGTGATTTTACCGATGAGATCTCTTATGTGATTTCTCCTACAATCGATCACTTAACAAATTAGATTTACAAATTAACGATAACAAATGTAATCTAGCTTACCATATTTGGCCAACATCACCTAAGGCCCTTGAGTTCTTACCTTGCCGAAACTAGTGACTAGATCTAGATCTAGTTGTTCCAAAGATCCAGCCTCCTACGCTCCTTGCTAGATCACCCCTTTCATAACAAGTACACATAGAACCGATTAACAGAACTAGCATTACCTATCACCATAGTCGACAGCCTCCCTAAAGTTTTTTAGGGACTTTCGACTTTTCTTAAATCCAAAAACAACACATGAGAAGTAGTTTCGAATACTTACCACAATAATGGATCCACCAGATCTAAAGATTCAACTCTCGATCTATTACGAATACGAAGGTTTTGACTCCTTACACAAAACGACACTAGTTGATGATATGGCCTTCGGGATTTTGGCTTTTGGAGTAGTCGGCCAAGAAGAAATCAGCTACAAAGTTATGTGTTTCGGGTTTGAGAAAAGATTACTTGGGACAGGGTTGAGATTCAGTCTTTGAAAGGCTTGAACAGAAAGAAGAAGTGATCTTGACTACTAAGGTAATCGGCAATGGTGGATGTGGTCTTGGCTTTTGTGGAAGTCTACTAAAAACTTGAGAAGGGAGAAGAAGAGAAGTATAGAACAGATTCAGTCTAGAAGAAGAGTGGTGAAGTAGATTCAATCAAGAGGAAGGAAAAGTGAGGAGAAGAGATGAAAGAAGAGAGGAGAAGAGATGGTTATGACAAATCGGTACAAGAGAAGAACTATGCTTGCATTTTCGGCTTTTTGGAATGAAGGTGGAGGAAGGAAAGGAACGTATCACAATACCTAATCGGCAACCAAGGATAGAAGTGCCGAAACAAAACCTAAAAGGTCCCAAAAGCATTCGACTAGCACCCTAAACAACCCTTGGCTGATTACACCAAAACCACTTGACCAAATCGGCTATGCTCTCTCATGAGTCCCTTGTTCGGCCACTACTAGCTTCCTATTCAAAATTCCTAGATAATCTCTCCTGATCACTCCTCATCCAATTCCATGAGCAACTCAAACTCCCTTCAGCAGTGTTCTACTTGAGTTCCATCACATGCTCAGCCCATGCACAAAAATAATTAAAACACAATGCTTACCTTGCGACTCTAACATTGGCCCTTGCACACCTGTCCACACGCCACTTTTTTAGGCACTTAAGTGGCGCCTCATTGCCACTTTACCAAGGGCTTACTTCAGTCTTATTTTTCCTACTTTTTCTTAAAATCCCACTTAACCAAATCCCTTTTACTTAAAATCCAAAATTGATATTTTTGCCGGGTTTTATCTTAGGCTTGGGACTTCTAAAGGTCCACTAACATACTTAAACACAAATTTAATAACCAAATCACTAAAATTTTAAGATTTCACCAAAATCACAAAAATCTCAAAAAATCTCGAAAATCAGGGCGTTACAACTCTACCCCCTTAAAGAAATTTTGGCCTCAAAATTTATCTGATCCAAATAGTTGAGGGTATTGTTGACGCATCGCCTCCTCAGGCTCCTAGGTAGCCTCTTCTCTGCCATGATTGCACCAAAGTACCTTTACCAACGAAACTGACTTTCTTCTTAACACTTTAACCTCGCGATCCAGTATTTGCACAGGCTCTTCTTCAAAGGTCAGATCAGTCTTTATCTCAATCTCCTCTACTGGTACGACATGCGAAGGATACGATCAGTACCGTCTTAGTATGGACACATGAAAGACATCATGTATACGGTCCAGCTCCAGCGGTAACTCCAGCTGATAATCTACTGGCCTTACCCATTTAAGAACACGATAAGGCCCAATAAATCGCGGACTCAACTTGCCCTTCTTCCCAAACCTCAAAATCTTTTTCCAAGGTGAGACTTTTAAAAATACCATATCCCCTACAGAGAACTCGATTTCTTTATGCTTCAAATCAGCATACGACTTTTGCCTATCAGACGCCTCCTTTAACCGATCTCTGATCAACTTAACCTTATTCTTAGTATCTGCCACTAACTCTGGCCCTTGCACACTTGTCCACACGCCACTTTTTAGGCACTTAAGTGGCGCCTCATTGCCACTTTACCAAGGACTTACTTGAGTCTTATTTTCCCGCTTTTTCTTAAAAGCCCACTTAACCAAATCCCCTTTACTTAAAATCCAAAATTGATATTTTTACCGGGTTTTATCTTAGGCTTGGGCATTCTAAAGGCCCACTAACACACTTAAACACAAATTTAATAACCAAATCACCAAAATTTCAAGATTTCACCAAAATTACAAAAATCCTGAAAAATCCCGAAAATTAGGGCGTTACAGTCCCTTTGGTTCCCTCCACCACTAAGGTTGGGGTGATCACGCCACCACGGGTTCTAGGTGTTGGAGTAGGGATTGTTTCCCCTATTACCATGTAGATTACTTTGCCATAAGCATTCTCTTGGTGGTTGCCCCAACTCGCACCTTCATTCTCATGACCTATATTGAGACTTGTTAGATGGTGCTAGTTGGGAGTTTGTGATAACTCTTGAAAAGCATTATAATTCATGCCTTTAGGCTAGGTCAATTGTATGTACTTAAGTGAACTTAGTTGCATTTTTGGATATTATTTTAGCATTTTTAGAAAATTACATAAGAAGCTTGGATGGTGCTTAAATATTATTATTTATTACTTTTAATTACTTATTATAGGGCTGTGTTTGGTAGTAATTGGCAGGTGCAGAATGTGAAAAAAGAAATAAAGAAATGAAGATTTGTCGTGGCAAAAGGTTGGACATTTTGTTAGCAAGAATGCCATGGAAATTCTAGGAAAATCGAGTCAACACTCAACACATACCAATTTTAGTCCAACTGTACTTGTACCAAAAAAATCTGCCTAAAAAATAGGAGAAGATAATCTTAGGATGTTGGTTTTTATCCTAGATAAAAAAAAGAATTTAAAAAGAGGAGAAGATAAATATGGGTTGTTCATTTTACCCTAGGGAAAAAGCTATAAAAATCCAAAGGAGGAAACCCTAAAGGATGAACAAAAAGGGTGGAGATCCATAGGCAAAATTAGAGGGTAGCGATTGAGTAGAGGCGGAAAGAGGAAGATGAAGGCAGTCAGCCACCACAAGACACTATACTACTAGAAGTGTGAACTAGACATGCAAAACTTGTCTTCCTGTCGTTCTTTTGTTATTTCTTAACTATGTATCCATGAATTGATTTAATGAAAATGATATTGAATGATATTTTGGTTTTGATTTCTATTTGCCAACCTATGAGCTAAATCTCATAGGGTTAGAATTACCATATGAAACATTTATTTTCTTTAATGGTTGAAGCATAGATCTAAATTAATTTATTTTTTCATTCAATTGTTTTTATTTCTAAATTGTATGCATGCAATCCCTAGGCCGAAATTGAATGATATGGGTAAATACTTGACAGATACTTGTAGTAGACTCTAGACATAGAGCAGTGTTCATAAAGAAGGAAAGGGTGCAGGGTACCATATTAACAGCCTATAGACACGGGCAAGGTAACTTTAGGTTTTTTCTCTCGAAAGAAGCATACCACTTTAGAACTTCTGAGCAATAGATTGATTATGTCCCTAAACTTAGCTTTAATTTAAAACTTTTTCGTCTCATATCATTAAGTCCCTAAGATAGGCCTACAAGGCCTAGATTATGCTTTGGAGGAAATTCGGGACTAAACCAAAAACTTTTAAAAACTTTAGGAACATTAGAAAATTTTCATATTTTGGAGAGTCACACGCCCGTGTGGGCAGGCCGTGTGGTTACACACGCCCGTGTATCCCGGGACATGCTTGTGTCCTCCACCCTTGTAACTCTCTGTTTATGACATTATCATTCGTTTAGGGTCACACGGCCAAGTCACACGCCAGTGTGCTGGACTGTGTGCTCCACACGGCTGGGACACATGGTCGTGTCTCTACCCATGTGGCCAAGAAATTAGCTACCTTCCAACCATTTTCTACCCTTTCATGCTTGTACTTGGGCATAACTTCAATGACACATTCCATGATACGACAAGGTTACCAAAACATCTATCACTTAATAAATTTATTATCCATATTGAATGGCATTATACAACAATAAACTTCTAATATCATAAGCCAATATTCTAGACCAACACATGACAATTCGTACACATGACCAAGTTCTCTATACATGCCATAACCTTATGTATTAAAGTCATCTATACCTAATTTATAGGATGGATAGTGTGATAGATTCTCCGGCAGCTTCCAACTCGAGCTGACCTGAATACATTACAAACACAGAAAATAAAGAAGTAAGAATTAAGCTTAGAAAGTACATATGTAATAATAACAAACCATTTATTAACTTGCTTTTAGCAAACCTCATGACATAATTTCAAAATGATATTATTATTTTTGTATAATTTCCATTATTTACCCATGTTCATTTCAAGCAGTTTACCCGAGTCATAGTCACTAAATTTTTTTAGCTAGAGCTACGGAACTCCAAATTTAGATCTGCTAAGTTTCCCCGAAACTAGACTCACATATCTTCTTACCATAAAATTTCCAGAATTTGGATAATGTTGTCGTTTGTTTCTTTTGAAATTATACTCAATAAGTAATTCAAGAACATAAATTATATCCCAGAATTATGTTTGTACAATTTTTAATGATTTTCTAAAGTTGGAACAGGGGATTTCTGAAACCATTCAGACCCCTTCTCACTAAAATTTAAATATCTCATAATGTGAAAATCATTTTCTCACAACATTTCCTTTATGTGAAAATAGACTCAATGAGCTTTAATTTCATTTCTCATTTAGCATCTAATTCAATTTCTGCCATTTTTGGTGATTTTTCAAAATCACATGTAACTGTTGCTATTCAAACTGTTTTATTGAAAATTGTACTCTCCCATGTTTTCCTTATATTACTTTCATTTATGCATATATAACACCAAGTATGTTCAATACTAGCCATTCCAATGTATAATCATCATCAATATTTACAAGTATTTATAGTAGCACCTACACCATATCAACCTTACAACAATTTCAATCACATATCGAGCACATTGCTCACATTATACATATTCGTATACCTGCACTTGTCACCACACTTTTATATGAGCTTCAATTAATAATTTTTCCGTTGAACACTTCGGAATGCTAATAGATATATGGTGGTTTCACACACAGCCCACCAAATCGTAATAAATATCCAGTGGTTTCCATAGATAACTCCACCCTTCATATGATCCGGCTCTCGTGTACACATGGTGTACATCTAGTACCACGTATGTGACCTAGCCACTTAATCTCGTAGCTCTCGTGTCCACATGGTGTCCAACAATCGGAACCACACATTTGACCTAGCTACTTAGTCTCATAGCTCTCGTATCCATCGGGTGTCCAACACTCGGAACCACACATGCGACCTAGCCGCATGTACATAGCTCTTGTGTACACATGATGTACTCTCAGTATCATACATGTGACCTAGCTATTTTTAACCCGTAGCTCTCGTGTCCACATGGTATACACACAGTATTACACATGTGACCTAGCTACCACATAGTATCTCGTAGCTCTCTTGTGCACATGGTGTCCTATCCTCGGAACCACACATGCGACCAAGCTACATATCATCCGTATCTTTCGATTTCCAAAGGTTTAACCGAGAATTCCACTTTCCCACATTTCGCCAATCATAAATATTACACAATTACATTCCATAATATGCATCAAAATATTATAACACATATGAAAACAATGAATTATTTACATACAACTTACCTTGACACAAAAACGACACTTGGATGAAATCGTAAATTTCTTTGATTTTCCTCCCATTCTAAATCCAAACCTCATTTTTCTTCATCTAAAACATCACATTTAACTTATTAAATTATTATAATATTCAATTCAATCCAAAAATCATATTATGGCAAAATTACATTTTCCCCTAAACTTTGTCAAAATTACACTTTTGCCCCTAGGCTCGTAAAATGATTTTCACTCAATTTTCATGCACTTTAGGTCTAGTTGAACCATTTTCATAACTATATCAATCCACAATTCTCACTAAAACATGCTTTATTTCACATTTTATTATTTTTACAATTTAGTCCTTTTTGGACATTTTCACCGAAAACCACCTAGTAAAACTCGTTTATTACTCATCGAGCATTCACATTATACCATTAGACATCAAAATACATGCATGTCATCCATGCGTAAATTTTTGAACTCAAACCCTAGCTCAAAATAATGGTAGAAATAGCTAAACCAAGTTACCGGGATCTCAAAAATGTAAAGAATATTAAAAACAGGGCAAGAACGGACTTACTATGAAGCTTGGAAGCTTGGAAACCCTAGCCAAGGCTTCCCCCATGGCTAAAGAAGATGGATAAGAATTTGGCTTGATTTTCCCTTTTTAATTCTTTTAATTATCAAATGACTAAAATGCCCTTCATTAAAAACCTTTGGTATTTTATCATTCTATGTCCATTTATGTCCATCTTAATATATAATGCTCTAATTGCCATTTAAGGACCCCCACTTTAAAAACCCATTTCAAATAAATACCTTAGCTTCTAGAACTCACATTTTTCACCTATTGCAATTTAGTCCCAATTATCAAATTGGACACCCAATTGATAAAATTTCTTAAAGAAAATTTCACATAATAATTCTATCACATTATAAACTTTAAAACTTAATCGCAATAAATTTTTCTATTTCAGATTTGTGGTTTTCAAAACCACTGTTCTGTTTAGGCCCTAATTTGGTTTGTTACATTGCCATTGCATTTTTACTCTTGCATTGCCATAACATTTTCAATTGTCTATTAGTTACACATATTGTTCACATTAATATTTCTTTTGTTTACCACTGCATTCTTATCATCTTTTTTCTATAACATTAACTTTACTATAACTAGACCTTTTGTATTAACTTTACTATAACTTTACTATCACTTGTTGATTATCAGCATTTTGGTGTAATTTGGTTTGGTTATTTGACTTAATTCTATTAGTTTTATTTAACTTAGTTTAATTTAATTTCTACAGATTTGCCAACGGTGTATAAGAAGACACATTCCTAGTAACAAGGAGTATCCTTCTAACCTAGAGATGGAGAGAACTTTGTGAAGAATGTGAAAAGAATTAAGAAAAATTGCTACAAACGAGAATGATCCCAATCTTAATGATAATCCAAAAGGTCCTGGTCTCAATAATAATCCAAATGGTCAGGATGTTAATCCTCTTATTTGTCAGGTGATAGATGACCAAGACAGACCTATTCAAGAGCATGTTTTTCCAATTTGGGATGATTTGAATCCAGGGATACTTAGGCCACAAATACAAGCTCAGCAACTTGAGTTGAAATTGATAATGTTTTAGATGCTGTAAATAGTAGGATAGTTCAATAGATTACGAACTGAAGATTCGAGACTGCACTTAAGACTTTTCCTAGAAGTTTGTGACTTGTTCAGGAAACAAGGTGTTCTTGAAGACGCTCTGTAACTTAAATTGTTTCTATATTCTTTAAAAGACCATGTGAGAGCATGGCTAAATGCTTTGTCATCGGGAATAGTGGCATCATGGAATGATCTTTTCCAGAGGTTTTTGCTATAGTATAATCCACCAAATATGAATACCAAGCGTTGAAACACTATTTGAAGCTTGTGAATGATTTAAAAAATTACTTTTAAAATGTCCGATATATGCACTAGACTTAGATGGAGATATTTTATAATGGAATGAAGTTGATGCCTCTGCCAATGGTACTTTGTTGGATAAATCTTATAATGAAGCATATGAGATTTTGGAAAAGATTGCCAACAATGATTATCAACGATCGACGGGTAAGAAAGCTGTTGGTACTGTAAAACTTGATACAATCACTTCACTGGCTGCCTAGGTATCATCTTTAATTAATATGATCAAATTAATAAATTGACCAAATGCAGTTCAAGAATTGTGTGTTTATTATGGTGAAAACGCTCTATTTGGTTAATGCCCATCAAATCTAGTATCTGTGTGCTACATGGGTAATTTCAATCGAAACAATAACGCCTATTCCAACATCTATAATTCAGGGTGGAAGCAACATCCAAACTTTAGATAAAATAATCAAGGTGCGGGGAATTCAAACAATGTTGTAAGATAGAATGCCATTAGTGCACCACTTGGTTATAATCAACTTATATCGGGGCAAAATGTCTAACAAGGTCAACCATCATTATTATCAGCATCTATTGAAGACTTGTTGAAAGAATTTATGGCCAAGAATGATTTCGTAATTAAGAGTCAAGTTACGTCCCTACGAGCTCTTGAGAATCAAATAGGGCAAATAGTGAATGCTTTAAATTTGGGACCACAAGAAGCTTTGCCAAATGATACTAAGAATTTTAGATCACAAGGGAAAGAGCAGTACAAGGCCATCACTCTCAAAAGCAAAACTCATTTGAATGACATTATTCAAGATACCACGATAAGAGACGATAACCCGAATAACAACCATGTAAAGATCTCAGAGCTATCTGAAAGCCACACTATACCTGAAAAGGGTAAACAACAGAATGTTACAGTAGAATCAAAACGTGTTGCCAACAAGAATGCCACAGCAAAACAATATCAGCAACCTGAAGGAAGACCACCTCTACATTTTCTTCAACGATTCCATAATTCTAAACATGATATTCAATTCAAAAAATTTTTAGAGGTCTTGAATCAAATCCATATCAACATATCATTAGTAGAAGCATTGGAGCAAATGACCAATTATGTGAAATTTCTGAAGGGTATATTTTCAAACAAGCGTAGATTGGGAGAATTTGAAACTGTTGCTCTTATTGAAGCCATATCAACATACCGCTAGTAGAAGCATTGGAGCAAATGACCAATTATGTGAAAATTTTGAAGGGTATATTGTCAAACAAGCGTAGATTGGGAGAATTTGAAAATGTTGCTCTCACTGAATGGTGCATGACAATATTGGTGAATAAACTACCCCCAAATTTGAAGATCCAAGGAATTTCACTATCCCATGTTCAATTGGAAATCGTTATATTGGTAAGGTATTATGTGATTTAGGAGCAAGTATAAATCTAATGCCAATGTCTATTTTCAAGAAACTGAGAATTGGGAAAGCAAGACCTACTACGATTATGTTGCAACTGTCAATCCTACGCCATCCAGAAGGTAAAATTGAAAACGTTCTGGTAACAGTAGATAAATTTATTTCTCTTATAGATTTCCTTATTTTAGAATTTGAAGTTGACCAGGATGTGCCAATTATTCTTGGAAAACCTTTTCTTACTGCAAGCATAACTTTAATTGATATGCAGAAAGGTGAACTAATCATGAGGATGAATGATCAGCAGATCACGTTCAATGTATTTAATGCCCTAAAATGTGTTGATGAGAATGAAGAATGTTGTTGCATTGGATTGATCGAAACAACAGTGGATGAAGAGTTTATGAGATTTTGCCATAACAATTTTATGAGTGATGAAGATTCATTTGAGCGGAGGCCTTTGTGCATTTTGCTGGAGCAAAATAGTCCTTTCAATTTTGATGAACAATGTTTGCTAGCTTATGTATATATGTGTGGAACTGTAGATGTCAAGGACATGAAAATAGGGGACACATTTAAAGTCAATGGACAACACTTGAAGCACTGTTGGGGTGCTAATGTAGAGTGAGACAAACAGTCCATTGATCTTCAAGATGTTTAACTTCAACATTTTAAAAGTTCTTTTTATTTTTTTCATTTTGTAGATTTAAATTTCATTTATTTATTTCATTTCATTTATTTAATAAATTATAGGAGGGGAAGGGGTCGGTGACATAGAGCCCGTTGAGACGAATCAAGAGAATGCACCCAAAGCATTGGAGAAACCAGAAAAAACATAGTCTGTCAACATTGAGACTGACCGTGAGGATTCAGAGAAAGCAAATCCCTCAGTTGCACCACCAATGGACATCACTACAGTTGTTCCACCTCCTTTTATTGAACCGATGACTGAACAGGATCGTGAGATCAATTGGATTATTGATGAACTCACCAGATTTGATAATGAAGAGGAGGATGTACCACTCAATTTACTTAAAAGGCTGATGCGTTATAAGATAAGTGCACTAAAGACCTTTTGTTGCAATTAAAGTACCACCATTCAGTTTCAAGCTCATGAAGCTTTTCTCCCTTTATTACCTCTCATTATGTACATATATATGTTCTTACATTCATGATTCATATCTGTGCATGCATTAAGGATAATGCATCCTTTAGGTTTGGGGGGTGTTGAGCATTAGCATTGTATTAAATAGTTAGTTGAACATGTTTTAACTTTTTTTCATTTGTCATTCATTTGGGGGTGTGATGAGTGTGTTTTTGTTTGTGATGTTCAATGAGGAGCTTAAGTCTTCGATAAACGTAGAAAGTTGTGACACTGGATTAGGTGATGTTAGCTTAGGATAGTTTGCTTGTAAATTGATCCCTAAAATTAGGATGTCCTCATTCTAATTACAATTGATCTATAGCAAGTTTCTTTTGATAAACTTAGAGACTCTTGAAGCTATATTCGGTAACATGGAAATACTTAATAATGAATAAAGTTTCAATGTCTAAGAAAATTCTTTAAAAAAATGCCATCGTGCTGTTGACTAGAAAGGTGAGTTTGAGTAAGAGTGTGTAATAAAGAAAATTAGGGGCACTCCAATGTAGTAAGGGCCTTGGTAGCTAAGGAGGTAGTTGTTTGCGCCATCCCTGTTTTTAGTTAAAAGTCTTAGCTTTATGAGTTAGTATTCAAATTGTGACATGATTGAGTATTCGACAACTTAATGTATGCTCCATTACAATTGTCAAGTCAAAGAATCATGCGACGAGTTTAATCCCTAGTAAAAAGAAAGAAAAAAGGCAAAATAAGTAGATATGTATGTATTTGAGTATGTATAAGGCCGGATGAAAAAAAGAAGAAGGAAAATTACGTTCGTTAAAAAATGAACTATGTAAATTGGGAGGTACTTCCTAGAGTCAAAATTGCATGAATACTTAGGATTTCTGTTTCTCTTAGGGCAATATTTTTTGCACTGCCTTTACTAAATAAGCTTATAACACTTTATCAAATTTTTAGACATAGAAGACTACTGAGAATTGAAGTACAAAATGCTCTCTCAAGGGTCTCACAATGCAAAAGTGATTATGTTGCTATGGCAATTCTTACGTTCATGCATTCATGCATATCTTTCTTGAGGACAAGCAATAACTCAGGTTTGGATGTGTGATAACTCTTGAAAAGAGTTATAATTCATGCCTTTAGACTGGGTCAACTGTCTGTACTTAAGTGAACCTAGTTGCATTTTAGGATATTATTTTAGCATTTTTAAAATATTGCATAAAAACCTTGGACGGTGCTTAAATATTATTATTTATTACTTTTAATTACTTGTGGTAGGGCTGGTTTGGTAGTAATTGGCAAGTACAGGATGTGGAGAAAGAAATAAAGGAATGAAGGTTTGTCATGGCAAAAGGTTGGACATTTTGTCAGCAAGAATCCCATGGCAATTCTAGAAAGACTAAGTCAACACTCAATGCATACCAGTTTCAGCCTAACTGTACTTGTACTAGAAAAATCTACCTAAAAAAGAGGAGAAGATAATCCTAGGATATTGGTTTTATCCTATAAAAAAATTTAAAAAGAGGAGAAGATAATATCGGGTTGTTAAAAAAAATTTAAAAAGACGAGAAGATAAAACATGGGTTACTGGTTTTACCCTATGGAAAAAGCTATAAAAAGAAAAAGCAGAAAAGCCTAAAGGGCAAACAAAAAGGGTAGAGATCCATAGGCAAAATTAGAGGGTAACAATTGAGTAGAGACAAAAAGGGGAAGACGAAGGCAATCCCCTTTAGCTACCACAGGACACTATGCCACTGGAAGTGTGAATTAGACACGCAAAAGTTGTCTTCTCGTCAATCTTCTGTTATTTCTTAACTATTTCTCTGTGAATTGATTTGATGAAAATGATGTTGAATGATATTTAGGTTTTGAATTCTATTTTCTGACGTATGAGCTAAATCTCATACAGTTGAGATTAAATGATGAAACCTTTATTTTCTTTAATAGATGAAGCATAGATCTGAATTAATTTACTATTTCATTCAACTATTTTTATTTCTAAATTATATGCATGCAATTCTTAAACATAGACGACTGTCCTGCATGCCCACAAACTATTTTAATTTTGAAAAGGTTGGATTTGTTGGACCGAAATTGAATGATATGAGCAAGTACTCGACAAATATTTGTAGTAGGCTCCAGACGCAGAGCAATGTTCATACAGAAGGAAATAGTCAAGGTACTGTATTAAAGGCCTATAGATACAGGCATGGTAACTTAAGGTTTTTGCTCTCGAAAGAAGCAGACCACTTTAGAACTCTTCTAAGCAATAGATTGATTATGATTTTGCTGAGCATTTCTGACAGTAAAGGTAGATTTTTAGTAATTCCAACCTTTCATATCAACATCGTATATCCCTTATCCTTTTTCGTAGTATCTTTACCATAGAATTCTTAATTGTTTACTTGTTCAATTACATATTATCCATGTAATCATTCTCATAATTGCCATTTCATTTTTACTCTTACATTGCCATGGTATTTTTTAATTATCCATCAGTTACACATATTGTTCACATTCATATTCCTTTTGTTTACCATTACTTTTTTATCATCATTTTGCTATAACATTAACCTTAACTAGACCACTTGTATACCCAATCTGATCCCCGTAGAGACAAACTCACTTATCATTTTATTACTCGATCCGAAGTGTATACTTGTACAATTCACATATCATATTCACACACAACAATTTGTGATCTAGAAGAGCCAAGATTGAGGTGATTAAGCCTCTCAAGGATTTCCTAAAATTTTTTCTCTCTACTAACCGCATTCATGATTGGCAATTTAGCTCGATATGTGAATCGCTCATTTGGCCACTTATATGAGTTTATTGCTATATCTTCAATGAGTTGGTAGCCCTCCTTATATGTCTTAGACAAGAACACCCTTGCAGATGCCCTGTCTAGACTAGATTGCAAGTTTCCATCAAGCCCACTATAAAAATTCTATAACTGAAGCCAATCTTGTTGGCCATGATAAGGGCACTTAAATAGCATAAGTTTGAAGCACTCTATAACAACCGATTTTTAATGGTGTCAAAAATAGTGGTTTTGGAATCCCATTACTGATGATCATGTGCACAAATATTATATTTAGTTTTTATGAATTTGATTTAGTAGTATATTGAATTTTGGTTTAGTAATTTTATTAAATCAATAGTTAATTAAGGTGCAAGGATTAAATGGTAAAAGTTGTACAAGTCCAATCACTATGGATTTTTATTTAGCTAAAGGTAAAATGAGTAATTAAACCATTTCCTATTAGTGGATGGTGGAAAGTGATGTTATTTTTCACTATGTCATGGTTAATTATGATTATGTTAACTAATGCTTAATTATTTTAATTACAGTTAATTAAAGTTTAATCTTAATGTAAAAGATAATTTAAAGAAAAACATGCCATTTTCATGTTCATCTTCTGCCCACCATAGCTAAGAATAAAAACAATTGGTAAGAGATTTCAAGTTTGTTTCTTGTAATTTTTATATTTTCGAAATCCCAATAGCTTGATTTAGCTGACCCCTGTACTATTTTTCAAAATTGTTAAAGTTTTCAAAAGTGGCCATTGAAGCTTACTTGAAGTTTTTGGTACTAAATTGTTAGATTTTAAGCTCAAAAACGAAAAAAAGGATTGATTTATAAAACTGAATTGCTAGTTATGAACATAGGGACTAAAGTGCATAAATTTCAAAATCTATGTTATATTTCTATAATATTGGATAATTGAAAGTCATAGAAAGATGGAATTAAGATCGGTTTTGAAATTGAAGCTCAAATTTGAAAGTTATGATAATTTAGGTATTAGGGACTAAATTGAATAAAATGCAAAATTTAGAGAAGATTCGAAGATTGAAATTGAATTGATACATGCTTATAATATTATGATATAAAGTATTTGGAATTGATAAATTGAAATGAATTATCGTATAGATCGAGATTTAAATCAATTAGAGGATAATCGATGACAAGGCAAAATTGAGGATTAGTAATCAACATCTTGTTTGTCATTGTTTTTTCCATGTACATTCATATGGAGCTTACTATGTTATATATTTTATGTTTGAATTATATTATAATGTCTATTAGTTTAGGTTCATTGTAATTTGGTAATGTTGGCATCTAAAGGACTAAATCATAAAGAATAAAAAATATGGTTATTACGAATGCATACAATGTACTGAATGAATATGAAATGTTATATGATTGGATGATATGTATATGATGACTTTACAGTAATTGAAATTATTCAAATTTTGTAATAGTGCCTATATGAACTTAGTAAACAATTAAGATGCGAATGACATGCAATTAGGGTTCAGAAAGGAAAATAGGTGTTTGATCAGGGATTAATACGATGAGATCCAGCATGTGTTGTGGATTCTCTAAAGCTTGTGAAAATAGTGTCGAACTAAGCTTGTGTGAGCAAATCCGTCTCGTGTATCCTAGTTCAATTTACCATAGTTATCCAAGCGAAATAGAAACGAAAAATAATAATTAAAAAGGAAATGAGATTTTTTTTACTATGGATTGAATTATTTATAGTTACAAATTAAGTATGATTTGAATAGTGTATGATATGATCTGGAATGAATGTTTATGAATGTGAATTGAACATCATAGTCTTGTTATACAAAGGTACTAATCTATATGTTATGTTGTTAAATTTTACTTGATAATGAAAGGATGCCTAGGGATGCCATGTTCTACCAATGTGTTTCAAGTGTTTTTAAATTGTTGCAAATGACAAGTTAGGTAATATCCATTTGAACTTACTATGCTTTCAATATGCTTATGCTGTTGTTTCTTTTCCTTGTAGTTGGCATCTTGTGAAACGTGTCGATTGGATCGCCTTAAAGCTCACACTATCCTGTTATTGACTTGGTAGTCTTTCAATTGTTTTGAGTCCGGTTATATGACTTGTACATAAGTGTCTATATATATGTTAGCTTGGGATGTTAACTTCGTTTGAACCCTACCTAATTTTAGAAACGATAATGCTCATGTGTATATGTGTTTGCTTTGGTAAAATGTTGTGATTTTGAATGATTCTCAAATGGTATATTTGGTATTGATATGTCATGGTTAAATGTTGGTTTGAATGGTTTAAAGGCATATGATTTAGGTTGAATTGGATTAGGTTGTTTTGGTTTTATTTGGTGCCAAATTATGGCATATTGGATTGAATAATGTGAATTGGTTGAAATGAAATGTTTAGGTGTGATTTTGGATTGGTTTTGTTTAGGGTTAATTGGGCACATTAGCACCATTTAAGGATATTATAAAGTTGGCATGAAGAAGGTACCAAAATGTGAGTTTTTGACATTTTTGGCTCAGAGGTATCGATACCCTAGAAAAGGGATATTGGTACATTGATGATTTTTCTTAAAATTGTCAAACATCGAACCTAAAAATGGTATCAATACATTGATAAGGTATCGATACTTTAAAAAGGGCATAAGTACTTTATGTATGATCTATTGTAATTTGATATGACAAATTCAGCTTCCCCGGTGCACTTAAGGAGTTTGTTTTCATGCATAGTAGCATCTTTTCCATAGTGTTTTTTTCATTTTTAGGTTTTGAGTTAATAAGTCTAAATGCCTCATTTTTCTTGTTTTTGAGACCCAAATTGGCCAATAGTGTTATTGAGGGCCCTAACATATGATTGAGTGTAGAGGGACACGTTGGAGGCCAGAATTGAGTGAGGACATCATCAAAGGAGAGGGTATCACATTATCCTACTGACTTGTCGTCAAATGTAGTAGTCAATTTAGATCAATTCTACACTTTAGGAGCTTGTTTTTTATACAATTTAGGATTTTATATTTCATTTTCATTATTTAGGTCTTAGGATTAAATATTAATAAAATAAGTGTTTTTTAACTCATTTTATAAGTTTTGTGACCTAATAAGCGGACATAGGCCTTAGGTTGTGCTAATATGCTTAATTGAGTGTATAGGATGGAGATATAAAGGCCTAATTAACATGAAATGTAATAGTCCAATTTTGAGTCTGATCGGAACAGGTGGTTTCGGGACCACTTAACCGAGTCAAAATATTTATATTATTATTTTAATGAGTTTTACAGCATGATAGAATTATCGTACAAAAGTTTCGTAAAGAAATTTTACCGTTTGGATAGTTAATTCAGTAAAAAGGACTAAATCACGTAAAGCGATAAAACATGAGCTCTATTAGTAAATTGGCTTAAATGGCTATGACTTTATAAATGGAAGCCCTTACATTGAAATTTTACCCTCATTGTTAATGATGGACGGTAGTGTCCATAGATAAAAAGGTTATAAATGTTTTTATTAATGGTTATATTGGTAAATCGGACATTAAAATTTATTTTAATGAAAATAAAATAGAAATTTGCTTCATTTTATCATCCATAATCAAAACAAGAAAAAGAAAAGAAGGGTGTTTAAGCTTCATGATATTCGGCCACTATTTTGCTTGATTAAAGGTATGTTTTGCTTCGATTTTTGATGATTTTTATGTTTTTGAGCTCGTTGCAGCTCTGTATAACTAGCCCATACCTCGATTTCTAAAATTGGTGATGTTTTTGAAATGTGCCATTGTTGAATACATAAGTATTTTGATGTTTTATGCTAGATTATTGATGGTTGTTTATGGATATGCAAGTTTGATAAAGTGATTTTTTGACAAAATTGAGTATTTAGGATTAAATTGAAAAAGATAGGAATTTTTTGGTTAGAAATGTGAATAAATTAAAGATATGGGTCTGTATGGAAGGCATGAATATTCGGCTAAATACATGTATAGTGAGATTTTGAGTATTTTGCATATTTATGTATTAAGGACTAAAGTGTCAAAGTATGAAAATACAAGGGCTATTTTGTAAAAAGGTCAAAATATATGTATATGGATTAAATTGAATGTGCTAGTGAATAAATGGGTTAATTTGAATTAATATAGATTAAGATAAACCAATATCGGAACTTAATCGGGGGAAATGGAAGGTAAACCAGTAGATATCAGATTTACAAGCTATTACGAGGTAAGTTCCTATAATTATAATCTAATTTAAGTTTATAATTGAAATGATTGAATTGCATACTGTATAAATGTATATATGAAATAATGAATCAAAATGCCTATTGGTTATATGCTTTGATTAAGTACCGAGTCCCATTTGAACCGTAGAAAGTCATAAGATACAAGTGACATGTCACTAGGGCTACCATTTGGTTGAGCTCCTGCATTCGTTGTGGACTCACCATAGCTCATGAGCTTACCGTTCAGCCTTCGAGCTCACCGTTCAGCCGTCAGGCTTACCGTTTCAGCTTATTTGAGCTTACTGTTATCGGCTCAGGAAGAGCATACTGTACATGGCTCGAAAAAGCATATATGATGAATTGACGGATTATAGATATATAAATACACTTAGTGTGTATCACCCAAGTATCCCTCGATATTTCCAAAGGTCCAACGAGCATTATACCGATATGAATACATGTTACAAGAGTCATAAGATGTACATGGATTCTATGTTATATGAATTACAAGTTATATGAATTATATGATATAAGAAATACATGGTTACATGATATGTGTTACATGAACTATATGATTTATATGTTTTATATGCTTATTAAGATATATGATTTGTATAAATGAAATGTTACATGGTATATATTTGAATCTTGGAAATAGAAGTTGAATTGTGATAGAATAGAAGTATGAGAATGTTACATGGATGTTATATGTTTGGTTTCATCCTTTGAATGGATGATTATATGATTTATAAGTGACTAACATGTGATTGAATGATGTGAATAGGCAATGTAAGCAAATGAATTGGTTTTAAATTGTTTTAAATGCTTAATGACAATTTGGAAAGTTTAATTCTATATTATACGGGCTTACTAAGCTTTAAAAGCTTACTCTACTTATTTTCCCGTGTTTTATAGATTTTGGAAGCTAGCTCGATTTTGGACAAGGTCGGAGATTGCTATCGCATTATCCAAGCAAACCCTTAGTACTTTTGGAACTCTTGTAAATGTTTTAAATGTGGCATGTATAGTCTAGTTTTTAAGTTGAATCTTTTGGTAACTAATGCTAGTGAATATGATATGAATTTGGTACTTTCTCAAGCTATGTGATATGGCTTGAGTTGAATATGTTCATTTGGGTATGAATGCTTAGTATGATAAGTTCAATTTGTGATGACATGGTATTGGTTGGCTTATGAAAGAAAAATATGTTATGTCTTTTATATGATAGAATGGATGAATGGTATACAGTATTTATGTTAGTGAATGTGGTTAAGTTGTTAAGTTAATTATGAATGAATTGGTAAGTTGAAATAGGTCGTGAATTGGCTCATAGTGATATATGATTTAATGATACAAATTGGTATGAAAGTTGGTTGAATGTGAGTTGGTATTAAAGTGTTATTTTGGCTAAATTGGTTGCTTATTTGGTATATGAAAATGATGCTTGTAGGTACAAGTAAAATGTGTGGTAATGTAGCTTAAACCAAGCCTATTTTGTGCCACATGGCCTGAGCACACAGGCATGTGTCTCAACCGTGTGACCCTTGCATCCTGAATAGGTTGGACAGTATAGCACACGGGCTAGACACAAGGGCGTGTCTAGTAGCCGTGTGGCTAAGTCAGGTTGGCACACGGGCTGGACACACGGGCGTGTTTGGCGACTATGTGTTCAAGTCATAATGTATGCCCTGTTTTCACACAGCCTAGGCACATGGGCGTGTCTGGTGCCCATGTGAAGCACACGGCCTGGGTACACAGCCGTGTGACCCTATTTCAAAAATTTTCTTAAGTTTTCCTACAACTTTAATATGATATCCAATTAGTCCTTATGATATGATTAGAGTTTTATAAGACTGTTTAAAGCATGATTTGAATAAGAATTGCTTGAAAACTATTGGATTCAGATGATATATGTTCTTTGTTTGATATTACATTGTCCTGATCCATTAGACGTGATTAACGAGTGGTTGGGGTTGTGATTAATGGAGGATTTAGGGTTTCCCGAGAAAGATTAGTTCATATGAATTATGTATGCTTAAACCACTAGGATTAACAACCTTAGGAAGTTATCATGGGCTAGACGAGGTCGGAAGATAAGTTAAATTGAGAAAATCATAATTTTTATCTTAGTTGAGAAAGTGAGGTTAGGAGATAAGTGAGTATCAACCAATCAATTAGTTAATTAGGGGCCTGGAGGTAATAATCAGTTAATTACTTGGTAATCCACCCTAAACCCCTAATCCAAAGTTAGGTACAAAACTTGAAGCAAGTTGATCTGCCTAATTAGTCTTTTGATTTAATTTGTTTGTTTATTTTTCTTATTTATTTATATTAGTTTTTTTATCTCATTAATCTATTTTAATACTTATCGTAATATAGGAATTAATTATTACTATTTAGACTTATTATTGTAAAAACATTTTCATAATTTATTCCATTGTTCCTTGGGTACGATCCTTGGAATACTTCTAAAGTACATTGTTGTACTAAACTATATTACAATTTGACCCGTTCAGATGAGGGAGTTCGATCTGTCATAATTTGATATGTCAAATTAGGCTCCTCATTACACTTTACAACTTTGTTTTCAAGCAAAGTCTATGTTTTTGTTATGTTTTGATTTAGTTTTCGTTCTTCACCTTAATAAATGAAATAATGCCTTTTATTCTCATTTTCAAACCCAAATTGGCCAAATGGACTATTTGGACCTTAACGGTCGATTGACTATTATAGGGTAATAGGCCATCAACCAACCACCTAGGGTTTAGTTATCCATAGTTGTTTCCTTCATGTTTGTTAACTTTCATATGGTAATGGGTAACTAAACCCTAGGTGGTTTGTTGATGGAAATGTTGTTTGGATAGCTTTCGGTGTAACACCCTTAACCCGTATCCGTCGCTGAAACAGGGTTACGGAGCATTACCGAAAATTTCACTTCAAACGAATACAATTTTTAAACATTTCAAATCATAAAAATATTCATATAAAAATCAATCCAAATCATACATATTGTCTCTTATACAAGCCATCGAGGCCTTAAAAACATATTAGAAACAAGTCGGGACTAAATTTGAAACTCATAAAATTTTTCAAAAATTAGTAAAAACTTTCAACACTGTAGGGTTCACACGGCCATGTCGCCAGGCCATGTGGGCATTTGAAGTATGGACACACGGTCGTGTCCTAGCCCGTGTCCATGCCTGTGTAACTTACTGACCTAGGTCATACGGTCAAGCCGCATGCCCGTGTGCCAAGCCGTGTACCCTTTGAAATAACCTCACATGCCCTTGTGCCAGGTTGTAATAACCCGTTTTAGGGTCAAATTGGAATAGTAGTTTTGGAACCACAAATTCAAAGTAGAAATAATTATTTTGTTATTTCTTTAAGGTTTACCGTATGATTGAATGATTGTGAGAAAATTTCGTTAAGAAATTTTATCGATAGTGTGTCTAATTTGCCTAGAAGGACTAAATTGCAATAGGTGTAAAATGTGTGTTTTAGAAGCTATGGGTGCTTAATTGAAATGAATACTTAAATTGGAGGTCCTTAAATGGTAATTAAGCCATTATATCATAGGATGGACAAAAATGGACATGGTTAGGTGAAATTTCAAAGTTAGGCATTAAGGACATTTTGGTCATTTGGCAAATAAAGACAAAATTTAACAAATAAAAGATGTCATCTTCTTCAATTTCATCCCCCATAGCCGAATGTGAAGGGTCTCCATAGCTAGGGTTTTGACCAAGCTTTCCAAGCTCAATTGTAAGTCCATCCTAGCCCCGTTTTTAATGATTTTTACGTTTTTGATATCCTCGTAACCTAATCTAGTCTTTCCAAGGACTAATTTGAAGTATTATCAAAGTTTAAAATTTTACCCATGTTAGACATGCATGCTTTTTGATGTCTAAGGGTAGAAAATGATTGTTAGTTGTACGATAAACGACTTTTGCTAAGTGATTTCGGTAAAAATGTTAAAAAGGACTTAATTGTAAAAGTTATAAAATGTGTGTAGAAATATGTGAATAAATGAAAAATGTGGGCTGTTATGAGTATGAAAAAGATTAGGCTAGGCTTGGGTAATGAAGAAATTGAAAGAAATTCATTTTACGAGCCTAGGGACTAAAGTGTAAAAAGTTGAAAGTTAGGGGAAAAAGTCATTTTTGTCATAATATGATTTTTGGGCTGAATTGAATAATGTGATGATTAAATAAGTTAAATTTGTTATTATAGATCAAGAGAAACGAGGTTCGAATTAAGTGTTTGACGATTTAGTCCAATCTATTATTTTTGTACCGAGGTAAGTTCGTATGTAAATAATGCATTGTTATATTATGTTTAAATGCTTTAATATTGCATGAATTGTGTGATTGACTCTTTGGACATATTCGACCAAGTTTCGACAAGTAAGAAATCCAGGTTGAACCTTAGGAATATAATAGGATACAAGTGACATGTCACTAGGAATCCATGTGTATATCTATGTTTATGTGGTCCGGGTGCTGGTCTAGTACGTTTTACCAGTGGCTGGGTATTTCAGCATATATTGCAGATACCTGACAGCTTGTGTGAGTAGCACTGTGTAGCTACATCCTGACCGGTAGCTTGTGTGAGCAGGCCCATGAGTAGCTTGAGAGTGAGCCTATAAGTATTATGAGATATAAGGTAGCTTTAGCTACAAGTATGGCACTCATGTGCAAGATTTCTGAGTATCCGTTATATTCCGAGTGTTCAACAGGAATGTCAAAATTGTGAAAGTATGTGGTATGTTACGAGTTGCTATAGGTACGTACCCAAAACTCATAAGTGATAAACTCGATAGGTAACGAACTCTTGGTAAGGTTGCGATTAAGTAAGTTATGACTATGAGATGTTAATGACATTCATGTTATCTCCTGTTATATGAATTGCATGACAATTGTGTGGTTAAGATTCTTATTATTTGCATATGAACGTACTAAGCTATATAGCTTACTCCCCTTTTCTTTCCCTTGTTTTATAGTGTTTCCAAGCTAGCTCGGATCGGAGATTGTCGGAGATTCGAATCACAATATCAAACTCTCATTTTGGGTATTGAGGATCTTAGTATTTTTGAAAGTATGGTATGTATAGGGACTTGGTCATTTTTTCATATGTGTCATAATTGATTTGGCCAAATGTGTTGGTTTATAATGGTTAGATATTCATTTTGTATAAGGCCATTGGAAATAGGTCAATATTGGTTATAAGAATATTCATATGATGATATCTTTCATGAATGATGTGTTAATGTCTTGGTTGTGGACATTTGGTTGTATGTATATGCTTGGATTGGTGTTATGTTTCGTTGTTTAGGTCTGTGCTTTAAAGGGTGGCAAAATGGCTTGGTAAATAGCCTATATTTTGTCCACACAGATAGACACACGGGCGTATGTCTAGGCCGTGTGTGACACATGGCCAGTCCCATAGGCATGTGTTTTGGCCATGTGTCCCCTGCACCTTAATTTAGAGAAACAAAATGCTCAGAATTGAACACACGGATAGAGACACGGGCTTGTGTCTCAGCCGCGTGGACGGCACAGCCTTGAACATGGGCATGTGCCCTAGTCGTGTGAAGTCTGCACCTATTTTTGTGAAAATTAATTTTCCACACGGCCTAGGACACAGGCGTGTGACTTGGCCATGTGATTTCAATTTGGTCATGAGTTTCAATCAGAGAGTAACACGGGGTCGGGACACGAACATGTGTGACCACACGGCTTGCCCACACGAGCGTGTGACCCCTGTTTAGTGGAAATTTTCCTAAGTTTTGAAAAAATTTCTAAAGTTCTAGATTTAGTCCTTAACCACTTCCAACGTACGTTTTGGCCCTGATAGGCTCGTATCAGGGACTTTATGATTAAATGCAATGGTTTTAATTTGAACGAAAATTTATGACTTGAAATTGTAAGTTTGTTCATGTGATAAGCCCGGTAGTGCCTCGTACCCTGTTCTGGTGTTGAATACGGGTAAGGGGTGTTACACAGGTCATGTGTTAAGCCACGTAACAGCCTGACTTGGCACCCTTTGAAAGCTACAGGGGACACACAGCTGTGTCACATAGCCGTTGTGACACACAGCTGAGACACACGCCCGTGTCTCTGCCAATGTGAACGAAAATAGGCCATTGTACAAGCCATTTTTCTCACCCATCTTGGCATGTACCTACATCCAAATTTGCACATACATACAAACCATAACAATGCACTAAAATCATGCATAATCAAGCTATATATATAAGGTATAATAACATACAACCATTATGCCCATAGGCACTTTAAATAACTACATCAAAACATGTATAACCATGTACTTAATTTTTCCAATATAAACAATCAACTTCTATGCATATTTGCATCAATACATACCATTGAATTTACTTACCAAAAGACACTAAATGGTACTAAAGATGCCATTCAACTACTAGCATTAACATTCATATATGTCATTCACAGCAAAGTACCAATTCACCATATTTCCAAACAAGGTGCATGACATATATAATATGCATATTCATTATTATCATTTCATCTTCCATCATTCAAACATATTAAACCGAACATCAACCATTTTAAGGCTATTTATGTACATACCAAAATATACCATTTCACCAGCAAAATGCCAAAACACAAGCCAAGTCAAATAGCCATATCAACAACCAAAACACATAAGCTCACATTAGCCAATATACCTATACATGCCATTATAACAAAAATCAAAACAACCAAAAATACTAAAAGAGCCGATGGATAGTGTGATATAACTTTGACAAGCTTCCAACCCAAACGAGCTTCCGATGCACTATAAGACACGAAAAATAACACAGAATAAGCATATAAGCTTAGTAAGTTCGTATAACATAAAACATAAATTACCATTTAATCATATAATAGGTAAGTTAAACATGACATAATCCAACACAATTTGGCCAAAGCTGAAACATGTATACCAAACATGTTAGCCATATAAGTATGCATCATAAACAAATTAAGAATGGATGAACACAATATTTATACATGTAACAAATTCATATATCATACATTTCAATGTTCAATAAACCATGTAACATCAGTTGAACCATTTAGAATACCATTGGATACCCGAGATAGCTCACACATAGTGTGTTAACTCATATAACTGTAATCTATCAAATCCTATACATGTATGCTCACACGAGTTGTGAATCAGAATGCTCACACAAGCTGTGAAAATGGGCTTACTCAGACAAGCTATGAGTCAGAACGTAACTACATGAAGCTGCTCACACGAGCTATGGAGTATCCGTAACACATGCCGGACCTCAGCCATAGGTAGGGCATTTAGGACTAGCACCCAAATCATGTAAACCCTAATGACATATCATTTGTATCCTATGAAATCCTAAGGTTCAAACGGGGCTCAGTAATCATTGTATGTCATTGGATATGAAACTAGTGTAGACATATAACAATTTACAACTCAAGTATATTTCATTTGAAATCAAATATACACAATTTAATTACATGAACTTACCTAGCCGAGTATACGTAAATACGGAGGTGATTAATCTGAGAATTTCTCTTTGCCCCGATCTAAAGTTGTACAAGGCTTACCTTGATCTATGCAACGCCCCGAATTTGGGCCTAGAAGGAATAGGCCTTGAGCATAGGATTAGCTAGGAGACTACACATAAGTATTTGGATGTGCAAGGAAAGGACACAAATATATGTCTGCTTCAGTGGTTAAATGTCCTGGAAAGTGCCTGAGAAGTCTTGGGTTCAAGCCTTGGCCCTTGCAAAAGTTTTGGTTTTTAAGGAATAAACCTTGGCTTTGGCATGTAGGCTTTATAAATAATTGTGGATGATTTATGACACAAAAAGAGCCTGTGGTGGAGTGGCAAGGTGGTGTGTTGTGTAACTGTTAGGTTTGAGGTTCAAGTCCTGGGTTGCGCAATGGAGTATTTATTTTGTTGTTTGAGCCATGTAGGAGGTGGAGTTGGACTAAGACTCTAAGTTGAATAGATCTTAAGGAATTTGAATGGAGTTGTTAGAGGAGTAAATCAAGGAGGATTTCATGGAGAGATTTTAGGAGGAAATCAAGGAGTTTGGATGAGGAGTTTGTGCCGTCTGGGAACTTTGGTTTAGAGGATTTGGTTGTGTGAGGGAAGTGTTCTCATTTTCAGTTTTTGAAACAATTTGGGATTGTGGCATTGCCGAATTTGCTTTCCTTTTAATTTTCCGCATTTTGGTTTTTCTTCTTTAGATTGTAGTGGCCGAAATTACATTTTTCAAAAAATTGTTCTGTCTCTTTTTGGTATAAGTCGATTTCTTCTCTTAAATAGTTCTCCTTTTGGGTCAATCGTTCTATTCTTTTTCTTTTTGAGACTTGATCGAATAATCCTCTTTTTCTCTCAATTACTCTTCTTGACTGACAGAATTTCTATTTCTCTTCCTCTCTATTCCCTATTTCTACTGCTCTCAATAATCCTCTCCAGTTCTAAGGATTTAGCCAAATACTTCTTTTTATCCCCTCTCAAACTACTTTCGTTTTAGCTTTGGTTTAAGGGATTCTCTGCTCCTACATCCTATACTCTCTCCATTTTTATTTTCGATTTGGCAAGTAATCTCTGTTAATCGATAAGTCTCTCGGCTCAATTCTGTTCACTCTTTTACTGTTTAAGCCAAATGGTTCGGTCCCTTGTTACCGATTCTTCTCCTTTCTCCTATGTGTATGTTCTTTTGGGTTCTAGAACTTTCGATGGGGGAAGAGGCTTCTAGTAATAAAGTGATGGCAGTGGTGCCAGCTGAGAATGAACTCGTAGTCCCTGCCCCTAAGTTTAGGCAGCGTAAGGTGTCGACGATTCGAGTCCTTCCACTAGGGTGCGACAGGGTGGCTGCACGAAACTCTGGATCAAGTAAGCAAATCACAATCGGTCGATCTAGTCAAGGCAAGTGGTAGGCGATCTTTCGGATAAGTGTTTGGTTAGAGCTTTTCTAACTCTATCGATAGGGGATTAACTGTATGTTATGTTTGAATCTAGGTTTGGCGATCATGGATTTTAAGTACTCTACATAATCAGGTGTGTATTTCTACCCTGTACCTGATAGTCAGCTAAAAAGCCAAAGGAGTGTGTACCCACATTACTCAAATCGTAAAGCGGTGAAAAGAAGAAAAGCCAAAAACCTGAAAAGTCAGAAGTACGGCAACAGTTGCCACACGGGCGCGTGAATACGTGTGTGGATGATTTGATATGTGGATAAGACCATCATGAGCGATCTCATGAGCTTAGGCCGTTTTGGGCCGAAATGGGTCGTATGGGCCCAATGGGCTTATGGGCTCCACATGGGTATTTGTCATTGGACATGTGAAAATATTGTACCTGGTTGTGTCATTCACATGGCTAAGGTTAAATATGGTTTAGCGGGCCATACGAGCATGTGGGCCCTAACTTGGGCTACGTAATGGGCTTTGGGCCCAATTATATGTTTTGATTGCAAAAGTTGCACGAGTCATGCAAGACGACTGTGGACCTACAGATAGGTTAGTGAGTATACCCAGACCCTAAATTGAAAAATGACCGTTATGCCTCTGAAGGGAAAAATGACTAAAATACCCCTATGTGATATGTGGCTAATTTTTTATGTCATTTGATATTATGTTTGCATTCATATGTGAAATTATACTGCATGGGGATGGGTTCATTAATTGGAGGAAGTAATTGATTTGTTAAGGGTCGCACGGGTCGCACGAGATGACTGTGGATCCGTCGATGGCTTAAGGCTGATTATGTTATTGGCAGCTCTCCTACGATATTGGTTAGTGCCACAACCGGTGCTACATTGGGTGTGTAGGGATGGGTGGGTCAATTTAATCCCTACAGGAGTGTAGGGTTGGACGGGAGACGGAGTGCAGGGTTGGTTGGGGTTTATATGCATTGCATATTCTGATTCGGATATTGATATGGGTTAAGGCCCAACGGAGGCTGTATTGGCTCAAGCCCAATTGCCACCATTACTGTAATGGGCTTAGGCATAGATTGATATGTTACATGTTATTTGATCGGTTAGGGTAGTACACACTGAGTTTTCGTAAACTCACCCTTTTTTTTAATTTTTCGGGTAATCCTTAGTAAAAGGCGGTTCGACATATCGGAGGACTCGGAGGTGGCCACATTATGGACAGCTAAAGCTTTTAGCACTTTATTTTATTTTAATTATGTTTCTCTTTCTTTGGGGTTTTCATTGTAATAAGTCCTTTATCTGGGTTTATTTTGATTTTGAGTTTTATTTCGTTTTAAATTCTTATCTACTAGTTTAAGTCTCAGGTTTTAAAAAGAAAATAACGTTTTACAACAAAACGAAGTACGCAAACATTTTTTAAGAAAAGCTTCAGTTATAAATTGAACGTTTAATAATATTACTTAAGACCCAGTTTTTCATTAAACAAATAGTTTAATTGATTTTTAACATATTTTCAAGGAGGCTTACCCTAATTTGGATTTTTAAATGACATTTCGTTCTAATAGCTAATAACTTAACAAATCTTGTACGCTTTAAAAAGAAAACCCGTTTTGAAGCTACCGTTTAATAAATGTTTTTTACCAAATGATCCCAAAGTTTTCGAACATCCAATTTTAAGATTCACCCTTCAATGTCACACCGCCAAATTTGGCCATAACGTCTAGGCCGGGTTTGGGGTGTTACATTTAGTGGTATCAGAGTCTGGTTGAAAAACTCAGCTGTGGATTGGGTTTTTCAATCAAATTTCTAAAAGAACCATTTCATATGATTTGAAATATCTCTATTGAAAGTGTGGCACACCGAGTCTTCGGCACCGAATCTATAAGATTTCTGAATACTGTTTTCTGCTTTTAACTATTATGCGATAGGAAACATTGTGATTGCTTTAGATATAAGACTGTAATGTGATACTCTAGTTGGAATAAACTAAAAAACCATAGGAAACTAAGACTGTAGTGAGCACAAGAGGTACTCACAGTCGAGGTTCAAGAGGCCGTGATTAGAGTGCGTAGCGGTAGCGAAGTGGTGTAGCGATTACACGACTATCCTGTTAGTTGGAAATTTTGAGGAAGAAATTTCTTTAAAGAGGGGTGAATTGTAACGCCTCGAATTTGGGCTTAGAAGGAATGGGCCTTGAGCGTGGGATCAGCTAGGAGACTGCACATAAGTATTTGGATGTACAAGGACAGGACACAAATATATGCTTGCTTCAGTGGTTAACTATCCTAGAAAATGCCTGAGAAGTCTTGGGTTCAAGCCTTGGCCCTTGTAAAAGTTTTGGTTTTTAAGGAATATACCTTGGCTTTGGCATGTAGGCTTTATAAATAATTGTGGATGATTTATGACACAAAAAGAGCTTGTGGTGGAGTGGCAAGGTGGCGTGTTGTGTAACTGTGAGGTCTAAGGTTCAAGTTGTAGGTTGCGTAATGGAGTATTTATTTTTCTATTTGAGTCATGTAGAAGGTGGAGTTGGACTAAGACTCTAAGTTGAATGGGTCTTGAGGAATTTGAATGGAGTTGTTGGAGGAGTAAATCAAGGAGGATTTCGTGGAGAGATTTTAAGAGGAAATCAAGGAGTTTGGATGAGGAGTTTATGCCGTGTGGGAACTTTGGTTTAGAGGATTCGATTGTGTGAGGGAAGTGTTCTCATTTTCTGTTTTGGAAACAATTTGGGGTTGTGGCATTGCCAAATTAGCTTTCCTTTTTATTTTCGACATTTTGGTTTTTTTCTTTAGATTGTATTGGTCGAATATTGCATTTTTTTCGAAAAATTATTCTCTATCTCTTTGTGGTATAATATGATTTCTTCTCTCAAATAATTCTCCTTTTGGGTCAATTGTTCTTTTCTTTTTCTTTTTAAGACTTGACCGAATACTCCTCTTGTTCTCTCAATTACTCTTTTTGACTGACGGAATTTCTGTTTCTCATCCTCTCTATTCCCTATTTCTTTTGCTCTCGATAGTCCTTTCCAGTTCTAAAGATTTAGCCGAATACTTCTTTTTATCCCCTCTCAAACCCCTTTCGTTTTAGCCTCGGTTTTAAGGATTTCTACTCCTACATCCTATACTCTCTCCATTTTTATTTTTGATTTGACAGGCAATATATGTTAATCGGTAAGTCTCTCAGCTCAATTCTATTCACTTTTTTATTGTTTAAGCCAAATGGTTCGGTCCCTTATTACTAATTCTTCTCCTTTCTCTTATGTGTATGTTATTTCGGGTTCTAGAACTTTCGATGGGGGAAGAGGCTTCTAGTAATAAAGTGATGGTAGTGGTGTCAGCTGAGACTGAACTCGTAGTCCCAACCCTCAAGTTTAAGCGGCGTAAGGTGTCGACGGTTTGAAACTTTCCACTAGGGTATGGCAGGGTGGCTGCACCAAACTCTAGATCAAGTAAGCAAATTACAGTCAACCAATCTAGTCAAGGCAAGTGGTAGGCAATCTCTCGAACAAGTGTTTGGTTAGAGTTTTTCTACCTATATCGATAGAGGATTAACTGTATGTTATGTTTGAATCCAAGTTTTGGCTCTTGTGGATTTTTAGTACTCTACGTAATTAGGTGTGTATTTCTACCCTGTACCTGATAGTCGGCTGAAAAGCTGAAGGAGTGTGTACACACACTACTCAAATTGTAGAACGGCGAAAAGCCGAAAGGTTGAAAAGCCGAAAGTACAACAATGGTTGCCACATGGGCGCGTGAACACGCGTGTAGATGATTCGATATGTAGATAGAGACCACCATGAGCGATCTCATGGGCGTAGGCTGTTTTGGGCAGAAATAGGCCGTGGGGGCCCAATGGGCTTGTGGGCCCCAAATGGGTATTTGTCATTGGACTTATGGAAATAATGGACCTGGCTGTGTCGTTCACTTGGCTAAGGTCAAATCAGGCTTAGCAGGCCATACAAGCATGTAGGCCCCACTTGGGCTACGTAATGGGTTTTGGGCCTAATTGTATGTTTTGATTGCAAAAGGTTGCACGAGTCACGCGAGACGACTGTGGACTTACGGATGGGTCAGTGAGTATACCCAATCCCTAAATTGAGAAATGACCGTTATGCCACTGAAGGGTAAAATGACTAAAATACCCCTATATGATATGTGACTGATTTTGTATGTCATCTGATATTATGTTTGCATTCATATGTGACATTATATTGCATTGGGAGGGGTTCATTAATTGGAGGAAGTAATTGATTTGTTAAGGGTCGCACAGGTTGCACGAGACGACGGTGGATCCACCGATGGCTTAAAGTTGATTATGTGATTGGCATCTTTGCTACGATATTTGTTAGTGCCACAACTGGGCTACATTGGGTGTGTAGGGATGGGTGGGTCGATTTAATCCCCACAGGATTGTAGGGTTAGTCAGGAGATGGAGTGTAGGGTTGGTTGGGGTTTATATGCATTACATTTTCTGATTCTGATATTGATATGGTTTAACGCTCAACCAAGGTTGTACGGGCTCAGGCCCAATTGCCACCGTTACTGTAATGGGCTTAGGCCCAGATTGATGTGTTACGTGTTATTTGATCGGTTGGGGTAGTACACCCTGAGTTTTCATAAACTCACCCCTCTTTTTAATTTTTCAGGTAATCTTTAGTAAAAGGCAGTTCGACATATCGGAGGACTCGGAGGTGGCCACACTATGGACAGCTAAAGCTTTTAGCAATTTATTTTATTTTAATTACGTTTCTCTTTTTTAGAGTTTTCATTGTAATAAGTCCTTTATCTGGGTTTATTTTGATTTTGGGTTTTATTTCGTTTTAAATTCTTATCTACTAGTTTAAGTCTCAGGTTTTAAAAAGAAAATAATGTTTTACAACAGAACGAAGTACGCAAACGTTTTCTAAGAAAAGCTTCCGCTGTAAATCAAAAGTTTAATAATATTACTTAAGACCCAGTTTTTCATTAAACATATAGTTTAATTGATTTTTAACATATTTTCAAAGAGGCTTACCCTAATTTGGATTATCAAATGACATTTCGTTCTAATAGCTAATAACTTAACAAATGTTGTACACTTCAAAAAGAAAACCTGTTTTGAAGCTACCGTTTAATAAACGTTTTTGACCAAATGATTCCAAAGTTTTCGAACATCCAATTTTAAGATTCACCCTACAATGCGACACCGCCAGATTTGACTATAACGTCTAGGCCGGGTTTGGGGTGTTACATTTAGTGGTATCATAGCCTGGTTGCAAAACTCGACTGTGGATTAGGTTTTTAAATCAAATTTCTGAAAGAACCATTTCATATGGTTTGAAATGGTTTGAAATATCTCTACTGAAAGTGTGGCACACCAAGTCTCTGGCGCTGAATTCGTAAGATTTCTAAATATTGTTGTCTGCTTTTAACTATTATGCGAGAGGAAACATTGTGATCACTTTAGATATAAGACTGTAATGTGAAACTCTAGTTGGAGTAAACTGAAAAACCATAGGAAACTAAGACTGTAGTAAGCATAAGAGGTACTCACGATCAAGGTTCAAGAGGCCGTGATTAGAGTGCGCAGCGGTAGCGAAGTGGTGTAGTTGTTACACGACTATCCTGTTAGTTGGAAATTTCGAGGGTGAAATTTCTTTAAGGAGAGGTGAATTGTAACGCCTCAAATTTGGGCCTCGAAGGAATGGGCCTTGAGCGTGGGATCAGCTAGGAGACTGCACATAAGTATTTGGATGTGCAAGGAAAGGACACAATTATGTGCCTGCTTCAGTGGTTAAGTGTCTTGGAATGTGCTTGAGAAGTCTTGGGTTCAAGCCTTGGCCCTTGCAAAAGTTTTGGTTTTTAAGGAATAAACCTTGGCTTTGGCATGTAGGCTTTATAAATAATTGCGGATTATTTATGACACAAAAAGAGCCTGTGGTGGAGTGGCAAGGTGGCGTGTTGTATAACTGTGAGGTCTGAGGTTCAAGTTCTGGGTTGCGCAATGGAGTATTGATTTTGCTGTTTGAGCCATGTAGGAGGTGGAGTTGGACTGAGACTCTAAGTTGAACGGGTCTTGCGAAATTTGAATGAAGTTGTTGGAGGAGTAAATCAAGGAGGATTTCATGGAGAGATTGTAGGAGGAAATCAAGAAGTTTGGATGAGGAGTTTGTGCCGTGTGGGAACTTTGGCTTAGAGGATTTAGTTGTGTGAGGGAAGTGTTCTCATTTTTGGTTTTGGAGACAATTTGGGGTTGTGGCGTTGCTGAATTTGCTTTCCTTTTCATTTTCGACATTTTGGTTTTTTTTCTTTAGATTGTAGTGGCCGAATATTGCATTTTTTTCAAAAAATTGTTCTCTATCTCTTTGTGGTATAAGCCGATTTCTTCTCTCAAATAGTTCTCCTTTTGGGCAATCGTTCTTTTCTTTTTCTTTCTGAGACTTTATTTAATACTCCTCTTGTTCTCTCAATTACTCTTCTTGACTGACAGAATTTCTGTTTCTCTTCCTCTCTATTCCTTATTTCTATTGCTCTCGATAGTCCTTTCCAGTTCTAAAGATTTAGCCGAATACTTCTTTTTATCCCCTTTCAAACCCCTTTAGCCTTGGTTTAAGGGATTCTCTGCTCCCACATCCTAATAGTTTAACGCTTCCACAAATTAGTCCCTAGGCTAGCTAGATTAAGCTACAACTATCCTGAAAACATAAAATCATTAAAAACGAGACAAAATATCTTACCAATCATGCAAAACAAGCATGGCCGAACCCTGTCTTCAACAATGGCTTCTTTTCTCTTTTAATTTTGGTTGATGATGATGAACAAAAGATGATAGCTTATTTTATTTCATTAGTTTTTATCATTATTTTACCATGTACTTAAATAACCTTTAAAAACATCACTAATTACACTTATACCAAGCCATGTACTTCCACTATAACCCTTTATGGTCTAATTACCATATAAGGACTTAAAATTTAAAGTTCTATAGCTATTTAATACTTTTAGCTACTAGAACTCAACTTTTGCACTTTACGCAATTTAGTCTTTTTTATCAAATTGAGCATGTAAACGGTAAAATTTCTTAACGAAATTTTTATACGGTACTACTAACATGATGTAGGAAATAAAATAACAAGAAAATAATTTTTTTGACTTCAGGTTTGTAGTCCCAAAACCATTGTTCCAATTTCACTAAAAAGAGGCTATTACATTTAGGTTTTGGGACTAAATGTAACAGCCTGAACTTGGGCCTAGTCAGAACAGTGGTTTTAGGACCACAAATCTGACGAAGAAAATTTTATTTTTATTATATTTTTATGGTCTACGATTTCACGAAATGATTTCGTTCAAATTTTGTTCGAAAATTTCGACATTTGGGCACTCAATTTAGTCAAAAGGACTAAATTGTAAAAAGTGCAAAAGTTGAGTTCTACATGTTAGAGGTGTCCAATTGTTATGAAATTTTAAATTGGAGGTCCTTAAATGGTAATTATACCATTGGTTAATTTTTTGGACAAAAATGGACATGAAATAGGTGAAATAGAATATTTTTAAGTTAGGGGAATTTTGGTCATTTAGTGATTAAATAATTAAATAAACAAAATTAAAAGCCAATTTTTGTCCATCTTCAATCCCATGTCTAGATCTCACAAGGGGAAACTATGGCTAGGGTTTTTCAAGCTTCCAGCTCGATTGTAAGTCCTTTCTATCCTTGTTTTTAATGATTTTTAGGTTTTTGAAATCCTCATAACAAGATCTATTTATACCACTAACTTAAGATATGGTTAAAGTCTAAGGTTTTGACCCATGATGAATATGTGTCTATTTTTGTGTTTAATGGTAGAAAATGCATGTTTATGGTTAGAGAAACGACTTTTACTAAGTGATTTTTGGTGAAAATGCCTAAAAGGACTCATTTGTAAAAGTTATAAAATGTGTCATAAAAGTGTGTTTTAATGGAAATTGTGGGTTGTTATAGTTATGAAAATGGTTTGGCTAGGCTTAAAGTACAAAGAAATTGAATGAAAATTATTTTTCAGGCTTGCAGGTAAAAGTGTAAATATGATAAAGTTTAGTGGCAAAAATGTAAATTTTTCCAAAACGTGAATTTGGGTTAATTTGAGTAGCATGTTGAATAAATAAGTTAAATATTTTATTATAGATCAAGAAAGACGAGAAATTGACCTTGATCAGGGAAAAGAAAAGTTTTGGATTAAAATGCAAAAATTGTCATTTTTGTACCAAGGTAAGTTTATATGTAAATAATGCATTATTTTTACTTACGTTATCATATTTTATTATGTTTTATGAAATGTGGTTGAATATTGAATGAAATTGACAAGTATCGAAAAGTGAGAAATTTCCCAGTTGAACATTAGGAATAGAATAAGATACAAGTGACATGTCACTAGTGATTCAAATGTCGTACCATGTGCAGGCCACTTTGAGAAGAGATAGTTTGATCACAAGTGTGGTACTATGTGAAGGCCACTTTGTGAAGAAAGATAGCTTTGGTCACAAGTATGGTACTATATGAAGGCCACTTTGTGAAGAAGGTAACTTTGGCTACAAGGGTGGTACTATGTGCAGGCCATTGGATATTCGTTATTATTCCGATGTGTTCAACGGGAAATGACTAAGTGTAAATGAATATGACTATGTGATGAATAAGTGCAGGTATGTGTGTGTAAACTTATGAGCAATGTGCTCGATATATGATCGAACTTTGGTAAGGTTGATATGGAGTAAGTGTTACAATGAAAGTTACTATAAAGAAAACATGAAAGAGTGAAATTTAGAAATAAAATAGTTTTGGATAGCAATAGTTGTGTGACTTTGAAAAATCACCAAAAATGGTGGAAACTGAATTAGATGTTTAATAAGATATGAAATTAAATCTTATTGAGCCTATTTTCATATAAAAGAAGCGATGTAAGTAAAAGAATTTCATATTAGTGAGACAAGGTCAGCATGATTTCAAAATCCCCTATTTTGAATTTGAAAAATCATTACAAATTGTACAAAAATAATTATGGGTTATAATTTATATGCTTAAAATCATTATGATTCTATTTTCAAAAGAAACAAACAGGAATAGTATCTTAATTCTGTATAAGGAGATAATTAATTTTTAGTCAAGAGGGGTTGGAACTGTCGAACCACGAAACAAGGGAGAATTTAATGAATAAAATGTACTTATTGGCTGAACAAAAAATTCTTAAAATTTTATGATAAGAATATATGTGAGTCTAGTTTCAAGGAAAATTTGTAGATCTTAATTCAAAGTTTCGTAGCTCAAGATATAAATAATTTAGTGACTGTGACTCGAGTAAATAGCTTGAGATGAACATGAGTAAATAGTGGAACTATGTGCAATTATGATTGTATTATCTTGAGAACATATTGTGAAGATTTATAAAATCATGTTAACAAATTACTTATTATTTACATACCTACTTACTAAGCTATAATGCTTACCCCCCTTCCTTTCCTTTTTCCTATAGTGTCACAAATGCTAGCTCAAGTTGGGGGTCGTCGGAGATTCTATCATACTAACAAGTTATCGATTGGTGTTGTATCAATGATTTTCAAGTATCTTTAAGTCTATGGCATGTACAAGAACTTGATTATGTGTGTATATGTTATTATGAGTTGGCTTAGAATGTTGGCCTATGCTATTTGAAGGTTATTGTTGTATAAGGCCGTTTAATGTGGCTAATAATTGTTATGTTATAAGTCAATGATGATGCATTCCAATGAGGTGTATGCTTGCATGTGTTGGATGAGTAAATGTGTGATAATTATGAGTGGTAAATGTGATTGGTTGTGTGTGATTATGCATGATGAATGTGGTTTGTAAATGGTATGTGGATGTCTTAGTGTGGATGTCTGAATGCTTAATAATACCATGTTGTGTGATGATAAATTTGTATAAGTGTATAAGTGTTTTGGGGTGGCAAAGGGCTTGGTAAATAACCTTACTTGTGGCCACGCGGGCAGCGACACGGCTATGTGCCCAGGGTTTGTGAAGTCTACACTTGGTTTTTGGAAATTTGAAATGCCACACAGCCTAACACAAGGGCGTGTATCTTGGCTATGTGAAGGACATGGCCTTGGACACGGGCGTGTGCCCCTGTTTTTCAAGAAATTTTTCAGTGCTTTCAAAAGTTCTCGATTTAGTCCCGGACCACTTCCAAAGTATGTATTGGGCCTCGTAAGCCCTATTTAAGGACTCAAAAATAAAATTTGAAAATTTTTAATTTGGATGAAATTTTATGACTCAGTTTAATACGTTTACAAGTGTATGTGTTCCGGTAATGCCTCGTACCCTATTCCAGTGTCAAATATGGGTAAGGGGTGTTACACTTAATCACAAAATTGGACTTAATCGAGTAAACTTCAAAACTTAGGATTGATGCCCCTAAGGGAAAATCAAGATAAATGAGATCAAGAGGAGATCTTATTGGGTACTAATTCTTTAGTGTCGGGTTAGCCTATGAGATCAAAAGGAGATCTTATTGCGCACCAGTTCTTTAGTATTGGGTTAGCCTGTGAGATCAAGAGATAAACCAGATTCATTTATCTAAGTTGGTAAAGTTGAGATTGAGAGGTAAAATAGAGCTAATTTGGGAGTGTGAGCGATTTAGATCCCTAATTCGAGGGCATGACGTATCACCGAAGAGAGATTTTAAATTTAAACTTTTTTGAGATGAAACTTTATTTACTTTTGTTTTTTTTTAGGTTTTAAGTTTGTTTCATGTTTAAATTTGGGATTTTTTTAGGTTTAATTTTTGTGTACTTAGGAGTTTAGGCTAAAAAATTAAGAATTTTGGGGTATATTATAGTGGTATGGCGATACCCATGGATTAATATCGCGATACCACGATCAATTTTGAGAAGAGGCCAAAACATCTCTCGATATCATGATACCGACCCTATAGTATCACAATATCCCAAACATTTCCAAAATTAAGTTTTGGACTGAAAACATGTTACCCTTTTTAAAACCTAACACTCACCCTAAAACCCCAATTTGAATTTATTTCAAGCCCTAAACTCTTTACTTAGTTTAGACTATTGTTTTTTTCTTTTGTTAATTTTTTATTTGCATTTGTTTTCTTTCGTGTGTTGTTTTTTTTTTTTTTTTGTATACAGCAGTCCACTCGAATGTTCCACATCAATTTCGAGCTTCAATGGGAAGGGGGATAACCCGAGCTCGTCTAACACTTCTTTTTAAGAAGTTTGGTACCTTCTAAACTCTTAGTTTGGGAACACATTAGGGTCGATTTGTAAATTAAGGGTCAGGGGATGCACTCCGTTTTTATTTTTCTTTGTTTTCTTCTTTTTTTGGTGTGTTTATTTTTAGTTTTTTTCCCTATTTTTCAATAATTTTCAAAAAAATTTATTTTATTTCTTTTATTTTTTTTGTTGATTTTATGGTGCATGAACATGAATTGATTGACATTGGTGAATTGTGGCATGATATGGTGAATTAAGTTATTTGAATGTATAAATTTTAATTTATGCTTGATAAATTCTTTGCTTTTTCAATAAATTTTTTAGTTTGATTAATTACATTGTATAAAAGGATAAAGGTGGTTAAAAAATTCTTTATTTTATCCTAATGATCAATAAGAATGAAGATAGGTGTATACATGCATGTTTTAGAAATTGCAATTATTCACTTAAAATTAGTAGAAACATGTTTCGATTTTGTATTCATTGAAATACTAAGGGATGACTTAAGGCATTGTTTGTGTAGCCTAGAGCCTAAAGGACCAACCTTAGATGTTACATTATCCCTAGTTTCTGAATTTAAGCATTATATTGTCATTTCTTGATAAGACTTTCTGTTTGAAACCTTGAGTCGAAATTGAGTCTAAAACTCAACCTTTCATAGTCCTTGAACTTTGCATTGCACTATCAAATGAATGTAAGGCCATGGACATCAAGGGTTAGGTAGGACCATCATGGAAGTTTCTTACAAAATGTACTTAAGTGACTAGTGAAAAGAGGTTGATTTAGCTTGTAATTGATTCTTACTAAAAATTATGCATAAAAAGAAAGAAAAATGTGAAAGAAAGAAAATATAGTGAGGATCAAAAGAATTATGAGAGAAAAGAGCAATTGAATAAATAATATGTTCAAAATAAGAAAAAAGATAAGAGCATAACATTAATGTCTCAAATCATTGTGCATAAAAATGAGTTAATATCAACCCATCTTTTCCACATTATTGGAGAGATAAGGAAGGTAGGAGAAAGAGAAATAAGATGGTGAGATCAAACGATCGCGTTTGGGGGGAATTGGGAACAATGTCGTGTGCTCTATTATTCTGAGTGCTTGAACCATTTTGAGCTTACCCTTGTTGAATCCGTACCAACCTAAGCCTCAGAATGTTACAAGCCAGTAAGCCTTATGTGACATTAGCGTCTCCGTGTATAAACCAAAACTTATGGAAACTTATTGTAAATTAATAAGTTTATTTCTGTCATACATATATACATCATATCTTCATGTTTTATTGTGATGGAATAATGTGTAAAATTTATTTTCATAAACTACCTCTACTTTTGTTTGCTCTGTAACTTTTTGAACTAAAATGATTTGCTCTCAAAGCTATGAGTTTGCAATGCATCAATTTTGAGTTGTACAATAAAAAGGACTTGGTACATAGTACATTCCTATTCACCAATTGTCAAACAATTTCATTGTTCAAGGGTCATCTTTTACTGCATGTTTGGTGTTTACTTGAGGACAAGTAAAGAGTTAAGTGTGGGGGATTTTGCTTTTTCATAATTTGATATGTCAAATTAGGCTTCTCATTACACTCTACGAGTTTATTCGAGCAATTTCTATGTTTTTGTTGTGTTTTTATTTAGTTTTCGTTCTTGGTCTTAATAAATGTAATAGTGTGTTTTATGCTCATTTTGAGACCCAAATGTGCCATCTGGACCTTAATGATTGATTGAGTGTTGTAGGGAATCATCAGAGGCCCGAACGTGAACAAAAACATCACATAGAAAATGGGTACCGCGACATCGAGGCATAGAAGTCATGATACCCCTGGTAGTGTTAAATTAAAGAGGATTGAGGCACTTCACAAAGATATTGTGATATCCAACTCCCAAAGGACCCCCCATTTTAAGACTATTAAGGATATCATGATACCCAAGCTTGGGTATCGTGATTCTATTGCCTGACGTGGAGAAAAAAAACTGTAGGTGTATTTTTTGTTCAACACTAATTAAAATTAAATGCCTAAGGGCATTTTGGTCACTAAAAATTGGGTTGTAATAAGCTTAAAAAGCCAAAAATTGACTGAAGAAAAGGAGGTTGTAGTTTAGGGTTAAAAAGCTTTTTAGTTTATGATTTCCTTCATCTTTTATCTTAAGAGTAGGGTAGTTTTCTTCCCTATAGTTTTAGTGTTTTAGTTTACGTTTCTTTTTTGTGTTAGTTTCATAGTTGTTAGTTAAGTTAGTTTTTGTTGCAACTTAGCTTTATTTACATGTTAAAGACTTTAAACTTAGTTGTAATCAGACTTTCATCTCTGAGTTAATGTTATTACAGTTTTCTTTAGTTTTATTTTTAAAAAATCTCGCCTTTATTGTTCTTATTTCTTTATCCTTATGTTAGTTACTTCTCATTTAAGTTTAATGGTTTTCATAGTTGTTTCCTTCATGTTTGTTAGCTTTAATATGGTAATGGGTAACTAAACCCTAGATGGTTGGTTGATGGAAATGCAGTTTGGATAGCTTTTAGATTCAAGGATTGAATCACAAAATTGGACTAAATCAAATAAACTTCAAAACTTAGGACTAAGTCCCTAAGGGAAAATCAAGATAAGTGAGACCGGAGGAGATCTTATTGGGCACCAATTCTTTAGTCCCGAGTTAGGGTGGGTTTGGATAGGCAATTGGGTACGGTGCAGTGCATTTAGCCTACTTTTTGTCTCACGCTACAGTATCGCTACAATATCTAATCTCATTGCCATCGCTGTTTTTACACTAACCGTAGCTAACGCACCACCCATCCAAACTCACCCTTAGCTAGTGAGATTGAGAGATAAACTGGACTAATTTGTTTAAGTTCATAAAGTTGAGATCGAGAGGTAAAATGGAACCAATTTGGGAGTGTGATTGATTTAGATCGCTAATTCGAGGCCTAATTAAAAGCATTGAGATCGACCAACTATTGTCCGTTATCATATTTAGTAGTTTAATATTTTACATTATTTACAATTTAGTCATTTTCTATTTTAGGTTATTAATTAGTTTAATTTCTCTCAAATTAATGGTTTTTCGTACTACAGCAATTAGTGAGTAGCTAGCTAAATTCCTTTCTTGCATGCACTTTTGAATAAAAATCGCTAAATCGTTGACTCCTTTGGGTTCGATCCTTGGAATACTTTAGCTTTCCATTATAACACAACAAATATTACAACTAGTCTGTCACACTTGTAGTAAAGTCACAATAATTATATCCCATTTTAATTCCAAAGTGTTGATTTTATCTCTCCCTTATCGATCAGGGGAGAGGCAGTCAGATGCCCATTTTGAAAACTTTGAAAACATCGCAATTGGGTCTATTTTCAAGCTCGGGTTAGTAAATAAGCTTTTGTAAGCTCAAATAAGTCCCAAAAAAGATCGTATAATGTAATTATGAAACGTTTTGAATAAGAATGTATGTATTATAGTGTAATTTGGTTATTAAAATGTTTATAGTTGCTCTAGCAACAATTGTAGCACCCTGTAACTAGGACTCGATGACTGGGTTGGGCGATGGGTGTTACTGTAACACCCCTTACCCATGTCCATCTCTGGAACAGGGTACGAGGTGTTACCAGACATAAACGCATGCATACTAACCTTTCCAAGTCATGAAATTTCGTTCAAATATAAAACTTTTCAACTTCATATAGGCCTACGAGGCCCAAAACAAAAAAATGGTTCAGTACTAAACCAAGTACTTTAGAAAACTTTGGAAAATTTCACTAAAAATAGGGGCACACACCCATGTGGGAAGGTCATGCGGTCGCACACGCCCATGTCCATAGCTTGTGTGGATTTATTTCTATTTCGAACCTACAGGGGTTTTCACACGGCCTAGCACACGCCCGTGTCTATGGCCATGTCCCTCACACAGTCAAGACACACACCCGTGTCTTAGCCCGTGTACCAAAACCTTGACATTCTGTTTCTGACGTCATCCACAACTTAAGGTCACATGGCCAAGGCACACGCCCATGTGCTTGGCCGTGTGGTGAATTTAATTTCACATTTAAGGTGCAGAATTCACACGGCCTGGGCACATGCCCATGTGCTGTGGCCGTGCCTTCCACACGGTTGAGGCACACGGTCGTGTCTCAACCCGTGTGGTTACTACTAAGCATTCTATTTTGCCATATTTAGGTGCAGGGGACACATAGTCGGACTACACGCCCATGGGGCAAACCGTGTGTCACATACGGGCTAAACACACGCCAGTGTGTCTACCTATGTATCTACCCGTGTGGACAAAAACAAGGCTATCTACCAAGCCTTTTTGCCACCCTTACTTGCACCAACCTAAGCTATACCAAGCAATACCAATCCATACATAAATACATGACCAAATCGGCCACAACCAAGACATCCACACATCAAGGCCACTACACTCCAATCACATGCAAAACTTATCACATAATTTACCAATCCAATCATGTAAATTTGCACATTCACTAAAACATCATAATTTGCATATATTTATAACAAACATTAGCCATCATCCATAGCCTTACACAAAATGAATCAATCTTCATGACAACCAACGCATTTGGCCAAAACAATACAACATTAACAAAAAGACCAAGTCCTTATACATGCCATACTCAAAATGATAAATCTAACTATACCAAAAGCTCCAATTGATAGTGCGATTGAGCCTCTGACGTTCTTCAATCTTTGAGCTAGCTTCGCGATACTATAAGAAAATGGAAAGGAAAAAGGGGTAAGCATAAATCTTAGTAAGTTTGCTTATCAAACACATAACATAGCATGAACTTTCACATAATCATTAAATGATCATAGGCTTATCTTACTCATTTACTTCCATACCACAAGGCATCATAAATCGAGCTCAATTCTCATGAGTTTCACGTAAGTACCTGTACCACTTCATAACATAATCATAATCTTTTACATTATTGACATGACTTTATATTACCCGTTGAACCCCTTGGAATACTAAAGGAAACTCGACAAGCCTCACACAAAAAGGTATGATGCCAAAGCCATATCCCAGATATGGTCTTACATGGGATCATACATCGATGTCGATAGCCCAGCTATGGTCTTAAATAATGTCTCATACCGATGCCATGTCCCAGACCTGGTCTTACATGGAAATGCTTACAAATGACATGTCCCAGACATGGTCTTACACTGGCTCACATAACAATATTGATGCCATGTCCCAGACATGGTGTTACACTGGCCCACATAAAAATGCCAACGCCATGTCCCAGACATGGTCTTACATTGGCTCACATATACCCCAATGTCATGACCTCGGTATCCTAACTATCCTAAAGGTTCAACCAGGAATTTTACCACATTAAATCTCATCAAACATATACATAATAATAAGTAACACTTCATGCAAAGTAAATCATTAATTGCATAATAACATTAAGTTACATTATTTACATGTGAACTTACTTCGATATACAAAATATAGGCGACTAGTCCAAATTCAGCCCGAAAACTTGGTTTTCCTCCAATCTAAGTCTGGACTCCATTTTTCTTGATCTATAATGAGAAATTTCACTTATTTAATCATCACATTAATCAAGACAATCATAATTCATACTTTGGCAAAACTAACATTTTGCCTTAAACTTTCACATAATTACGATTTTGCCCCTAGGCTCGTAAAATGATTTTCATCAAATTTATCCATTTACCAAGCCTAGTTGAATCTATGTTCTACTTGTAGCAATTCACAATTTCTATTATTTCACACATTTACCACCTATTTTACAACTTTTACAAAATGGCCCTTTTTAGGTGTTTTCATAAAAATTACTTCACAAAAGTTGTTTATTTAACAACCATGATTCATTTTCTTCCATAAAAATTCTGTAAACAACATGAATACTTTCATGGCAAAACCTTAGACTTTCAACCATTTTGCAAAATAGTCCCCTCATTAGCTAGATTAAGCTATAAGGGTTCCAAAAACATAAAAATCAACAAAATGACCATCAAAATCACTTACTTGCAAGAGTCTAAAGTTGCTGAAAATTTCAAGCTCCCATGGCCATTTTTCTTGGAGGAAATCGATGGAGAGAAGAAGATGGAGAAAGGATGATAACTAGGCTTTTAGGTTATTACTTTATTATCACCTAACTTTGACCATTCCATGAATTAAGGCCTCATGTCTAGCCACTACTTTTTAATTGGTCTATTTACTCAATAAGGACCTATATTTTAATGTTCCATAGCTAATTAACACATTTAGCTAATGAAGCAAAACTTTCGCCTTTTACGTGATTTAGTCCTTTTTCAAAATTAAGCACGCAATCTCTAAAATTAATTCACCAAAATTTTCAAACACTCATATAATCATGCCATGAAACATAAAATAATATTAAAATAATTTCTCTAACCTCGAATTTGTGGTCTCGAAATCACTATTCTGACTAGGCCCAAAATTAGGCTGTTACAATTCTCCCCCTTAATGATTTTTGTCCCCGAAAATCTTACCGTTAAAAAGGTTGGGTATCGGTCTCTCACAGTCTCCTCGGGCTCCCATGTGGCCTCTTCAATCCCATGTCTACGCCATAATATCTTCACTAGTGCTATACTCTTATTTCTTAATTGCTTAATCTCCCTAGCTAAAATCTTAACCGGCTCTTCACCATAAGTCATATATGAACGAATCTCAACCTCTGTTGGTGAAAGAACATGCGAAGGGTCTGAACGGTAATGGCGTAACATGGACACATGGAAAACATCGTGGATCTTCTCTAACTCGGTTGGTAAAGCTAATCGGTATGCTACTGGTCCAACTCATAGGGTCCAATAAACCGTAGACTTAATTTTCCTTTCTTACCAAATCTGAGGACCTTTTTCCACGGGAATACTTTTAAAAGCACCTTATCACTGACTTGAAACTCGATTTCTTTCTGTTTCAAATCCGCATAGGATTTCTATCTATCTGAAGCTGCCTGCAAACAATCACGAATTACATTAACTTTTTCTTCTGTTTCTTTAACTAAGCCAATCCCGTGAATCTGATTTTCTTTGAGTTAGGTCCAATACAAGGGCGTTCAGCACTTACGCCCATACAAAGTCTCATAAGGCGCCATTTTCAAACTCGACTGATAACTATTGTTGTAGGCAAACTCCACTAGCGGTAAATACTTTTCCCAATTGCCTTGGAACTCAAGAACACAACACCTCGCATGTCTTCAAGTATCTGAATTACCCTCTCCGACTGGCCGTCGGTTTGCAGATGGAAACCAGTGCTAAAATTTAGTTTTGTCCCCAACGCTTCTTGCAACTTTTTCTAAAACCATGATGTAAATCTCAGATCTTTATCCGAAATAATCAACAAGGGTACCCCATAAAGTCTCACAATTTCGGAAACATACAAATCAGCCAATTTCTCAAGCGAATAGTCAATACGCACTGGTATAAAATAAGTCGACTTTGTTAGCCTATCAACCATGACCCATAAGACATCTTTCTTCTTTGGCGTCAAAGGCAATCCAGACACAAAATCCATGGTAATACGGTCTCATTTCCACTCGAGAACCATCACAGGCTGAAGTAAACTTGAAGGTACTTGGTGTTTGGCTTTCACTTGCTGACAAATTAAGCATTTAGAAACAAACTCTGAAATGCCTCTTTTCACTCTTGACCACCAATGCATTTTCTTCAAGTCATTGTACATTTTTGTACTACCCGGATGAATGACAAGCAACTACTATGTGCCTCGTGCAAAATTTTTTGAATGAGCTTATTGTCTTTTGGTACACAGATTCTGTCTCGAAACATTAAACAACCATTAGAACTGATCTGAAAATCTATTTCAATACCCGTCTCGCATTGAGCCATCTTGGCTTACAAATCTTTATCACTTTTCTAAGCTTCACCAACCTCTTACAGAAACATCGGTTTAGCTCTCAACTCTGCCAGAATCGAACCATCATTAGTTATAGACAACTGAGTATTCATAGCCCTCAAGGCGAACAATGACTTCCTACTCAATTCATCAGAGACTACGTTCACCTTTCCAGGGTGATAGTCAATTACTAACTCATAATCCTTTATCAACTCTAGTCATTTCCGTTGCCGTAGGTTCAACTCCTTTTGAGCCATCAGATACTTTAGATTTTTATGGTTAGTGAATACCTGACATTTCTCGCCATACGAATGATGTCTCCATATCTTCAATGCAAACACGATGGCAGCCAGCTCTAAATCGTGTGTCAAATAGTTTTTCTCACATGGTTTCAACTGTCTTGAGGCATAAGCTATTACCTTACTTTCTTGATTAAACACACATCCTAATCCATTCAAGGATGCATCACTAAACACCACAAATTCTTTCCCCGATTCCAGTTGCACTAAAACTAGAGCTTCGGTCAATAATACTTTTAGTTTCTCAAAACTCTGTTGACACTTTTTTGTCCATTCGAACTTGATATATTTCTATAGCAACCTCGTCATCAGAGTAGCAATCACGAAGAATCCTTTAACAAACTGTTTGTAGTAGCAAGCTAGGCCTAGAAAGCTTCTAACTTTTGATACATTCCTCGGTGATTTCCATTCAACAACCGTTGAAATCTTGCTCGGGTCAGCTCTAATTCCATCACCCGAAACAATATGACCTAAGAATCCGACTTCTCGTAGCCAAAATTTACTTTTACTAAACTTAGCATACAACTGCTTATCTCTCAAAGTTTGCAAAATAGTTTTCAAGTGCTCAACATGCTCAATCTCATCATGAGAATAAATCAAGATATCATCAATAAAAACAACAACAAATTTATCCAAGCATGGACGGAAAATATGGTTCATTAGATCCATAAATGTGGTGGGGACATTTTTTAAGCCAATAGGTAAGACAAGAAACTCATAATGACCATACCTTATTTGAAATGCAGTTTTCGGTACATCCAATTCCTTAACTCTCAGCTGGTAGTACTCGGACCTCAAGTTTATCTTTGAAAATACCGTGACTCCCTTCAGTTGGTCGAACAAATCATCGATCCTTGGCAAGGGATACTTGTTCTTTACTGTTACCTTGTTAAGCTGCCGGTAATCTATACATAGTCTCATTGAACCGTCCTTCTTTTTCACAAAAAGTACTAGAGTACCCCACGGGAAATAACTAGGTCTCGCGAAACCCTTGTCCGTAAACTCTTGCAACTGAACTTTCAACTCCTTTAATTCCGTCAGAGCCATCCTATACAGTGCAATTGAAATAGGTGCCATACTAGGGATTAACTCAATATCAAACTCAACTTCCCTAGTTAGAGGCAATCCGGGCAATTCTTCCGGAAACACATCCAGATACTCACACACTACCGACACTGACTCAATCTTTAACTCAGACACTTGGGTATTCAACACGAAAGAGAGATAAGTTTCGCACCCTTTTCTCACACATTTCTCAGCAATCAAAGAAGAAATCACTACAAGCAAGCTATCCGGTTCACCTGATTCAACCTAAAGAATATCTTCATTTTCACATTTCATTTTAATAAATTTCCTTCCAAAATTCACAATCACATTATAGGCAGTCAACCAATCCATACAAAGAATTACGTCAAATTCATCAAATGGCAATAACATGAGGTTAGCCGAAAAACAATGACTTCTAATTGTCAAGGGACAGTTTTTATATACTTTGTCAACTAACACATGCTTGCCTAACGGGTTTGACACTTTTATCACAATTTCTGTGGACTCAACAGGCATATTCATACTAAACACCAATTTCATACAAACATAGAAATCGGTAGATCCCAGATCAGTCAATGCAACAATAGAAACATCATGAAGAGAAAAAGTACCCGTTATCACATATGGAGATAATGCCTCTTCGCAAGCGCGAATGGCATATATCCTTGCAGAAGCTCTACCCTCAGATCTCACAGCCAAGTCTCTTAGTGCTCCTCTGCTGTTAATCCCACTTCCTGAGTTCTTTTATGGTCTACCTCTAAAAGGAGCATTATCCAATCTCACACCTTGATTTTTGTCTTTCTCAACCATTTCAAGACAGTTACGAATGAAATGGTCTTGTGATCCACATTTGAAACAGCCTCTATCATTCTCTCAGCACTTACCGAATTGACATCTACCATATTGTGAGCATTCTGGTCTATTAGGTCAAGCACTACCAACACTCGCAATTGAAGTGGTCTGAGCCTTAGAAGTTGAGTACTGCTTACTTCTATTCCTATTCGAGAACCCTGCTGAAGCATTTGATCGAGTAATGAACTTTTTTGATTTTTTGGAGGAGAACTGAAATGAACTGTCTTTTCTTCGAGTCACGAGACACAATTTCAGCTTTTCTTTTCTCTTTGGCCAATTCTTCGGCTTTGCACGCTCTCTTAACAAGCACCACAAACTCTTTTAATTCTAGGATGCCAACTAATAGTCGGATGTCTTCAGTTAATCCGTGCTCAAACCTCTTACACATGATGGCTTTAGTGGATACACACTTTCGAGCGTATTTGTTGAGCCTTACAAACTCACGCTTATACTCAGTTATTGTCATTCAGCCTTGTTTTAGCTCAAGGAATTCCATTATTTTATGATCTCTAGACCTTCGGCTAATATACTTCTTTCGAAACTTTTCTTGGAAAAATTCTCATGTTATCCTCTCCTTTAGTACAACCGACACAAGAGTGTTCCACCATTGGTAAGCAGAATCTCGTAGGATTGACACAACACACTTCATGCACTCCTCAGGTGTACAAGACAATTCATTGAATACCCTGATGGTATTTTCTAACCAAAACTCTGCTCTTTCTAGATCATCATCTATATTTGCTCGAAATTCCTCGGCCCATTGCATTTGAATGTTGTCAACCGGAGGCTTTTCCCTTCTAATCATCTCCACTACTTGGGGAGCTATAGGGGTAGGCTGAGGGATTGGAGGGGGTAGAGGAGGTGGAGCATTCGGATTTGCACAAACAAACTCCAAATACCATGCGTTCATCATGTAGAGGAAAGCTTCTCTAGCCCCTCTGCCCTAACTTAGTGTCACAGGCCCACTCTCAACTGGCGCGGTCCTTTCAGCGGGAGTCGGCGCATTACCTTGCACATCATTTACCACTGCTTCGTCAGGATCCATTTACTATATGAAAACACATTTCAAATCATCAAGAGTTGTAACACTATCATAATTCATATATGGCATGTATAGCTAGACTGGTACACAAGTTAGGTTAGTCCGAGAATCGACTAAAGCATAGCTCTAATACCATTAATTATAACACCCCTTACCCGTGTCCGTCTCCGGAATAGGATACGAGGTGTTACCGGACATAAACACATGCATACCAACCTTTCCAAGTCATGAAATTTCATTCAAATATAAAAATTTTCAACTTCATCTTAAAGTCTCTAATATGGGCCTACGAGGCCCAAAACATACTTTAAGAAAATGGTCGGTACTAAACCAAGCACTTTAGAAAACTTTGGAAAATTTCACTGAAAATAAGGGCACACGCCCATGTGGTAAGAGACATGCCCGTGTAGAGAGGCCGTGTGGTCACGTACGCCCATGTCCCTAGCTCGTGTAGATTTATTTCCATTTCAAACCTACAGGGGTTTTCATATGGCCTAGCACACGCCCGTGTCCATGGGCGTGTCCCTCACACGGTCAAGACATACGCTCGTGTCTCTGCTCGTGTACCAAAACCTTGACATTCTGCTTCTGACATCATCCACAACTTAGGGTCACACGGCCAAGGCACACGCCTATGTGCTAGGCTGTGTGGTGAATTTAATTTCACATTTAAGGTGCAGACTTCACACGGCTTAGGCACATGCCCATGTGCTGTGGCCATGCCTTCCACACAGTTGAGACACACAGCCGTGTCTCAACTTGTGTGGTTACTACTGAGCATTCTGTTTTGCCAAATTTAGGTGCAGGGGACACATGGCCAGACTACACGCCCATGGGTAGACCATGTGTCACACACGGCCTAGACCCATGCCAGTGTGTCTACCCGTGTATCTACCCATATAGACAAAAACAAGGCTATCTACCAAGCCTTTTTGCCACCTTTACTTACACCAACCTAAGCTATATTAAGCAACACCAATCCACACATAAACACATGACCAAATCGGCCACAACTAAGACATCCACATATCAAGGCCACTACACTCCAATCACATGCAAAACTTATCACATATTTTACGAATCCAATCATGCAAAACTTTCAAAATTAAGCACGCAATCTCTAAAATTAATTCACCAAAATTTTTAAACACTCATATAATCAAGCCATGCATATAAAATAATATTAAAATAATTTCTCTAACCTCAAATTTGTGGTCTTGAAACCACTATTTCGACTAGGCCCAAAATCGGGCTGTTACAGTTATACACTCTCACGCTTCATATAGTGACTACCCTTCTAGTTTTCAGAATTTGGTGATGTCTATTTGCAACTTCATCGTTTTGCTCAGGGGAAAGTACTTGGCAAGAAACCGGTTAGCAAACTCGTCCCATGTGTTGATTGAGTCTACTAGTTGTGAATCCAACCACATAAAAGTGTCATCACCCAAAGAGAAAGGAAATAACCAAAGGCAAATAGCGTCATTGGATACACAATTATACTTAAATGTATCACAAAGTGTAGAAAAGCGTTTTAAGTGTTCGTTAGGGTCCTCATTCATAGAGCCTCTAGATTGAAGATTGCTTTGGATCATTTGAATCATTTTTGGTTTGATCTCAAAGTTGTTCGCATTTATAGAGGAACAATTATCACATTGCATTCAAATTCGGCATGGCATAATTTCGCAGCATCTATTGCTCCATTTGTCTTGGATGGAAGGGACATACCATTCCTTGACGTTAAGAAGATCAAAAGGAGGTTCCTTGACTCTTGGTTTATTGACCAGAGGATCGACAATCGGTGGCAGTGGGGCTCCTCTAGGAAGTTGGCCCCTCTAAGCATTTGTTATCAACCTTTTCAACTCATGGTCAAATGGGGCAAACTCGTTGTCACCTTGAGTCATAGACTAACACCACAATCACAAAAAACACCTACGAATATAAGAATACTTAACAAAGAAAATAAACAAGCAAATGCAAGAAAGAAAGCTTGTATCTATAGACCTAACTTTTCCTAATTATCTCCCTAGCAGTCATGCTTTAATCAAGGAAATCACTCAATTACACACAAACTCCCTAGCAACAACGCCAACAACTTGACCGCACCCCGACATACATGCACCAAGGCTATGAATTAACAAAAAAATAATTATACTCAAGCGGTGTACTGCAAGTGTGACAGGTCGAGTTGTAATATTTGTAGTGTTACAATAGAACACCCGAGTATGCCAAAGCTTGTACCCAAGAAAGTTCGAGGACTAAGTGATTCTTAAGCAAGAAGCATGCAACCAAGAAGTTTAGCTAACTACTCGCCAAGTCTTATATTATGACAATTCATAATTAAAGAGTTAATTACACCAATTGGCTACCTAACAGTAAAAAAGACAATTGTAAAATAGATAAAACTAAGAAATTAACAATTCAATAAAAAATAACAGTTGGTTGACTTCCATGTTGCTGATTTGTCTTTGGATTAGGGATCTAAAAAGCTTAAACTTCTAATTGGTGCAATTTTACCTCTCTATCTCAATTTTACACTATTAGACTATTTAATCTAGTTTATCCCTCAACCTTATCAAACTAACTCGGGATAAACAAATTGGTGCTCAATAGGATCTCCTCTCAGTCTCACCTATCTATGTTTTCACCTAGAGGCGTCAATTTTAAATTTTGAAGTTTATTCGTTTTAGTCCATTTTTTACAATTTAATCCCTATAGCAAAAACTACCCAAGCAACATTTTCATCAACCAGCCCCCATAGATTTTGCTACTCATCTTCATTTCCATACAATCAACAACCCAACATACATTCAAATCATACATGAAAATAAGCACAAAAGAAGGTTAAAGAAAGTTTAGAGGTTTCTTAATAGTTGTTTGAAGAAGATGAAGTTAGCAACAATGGTGGTAAAAATAACACTAAAGTTCATATTTTTATCTAAGAAAAGAAAGTAGAGCTGAGATATCTTAATGACTATGGATTAAAGTGAAAAAACAAAGAGAGTTGGAGTATCAAAATGAAAATAAAACCAAGCTATAATAAAAACTAACTAACTAGCATTAAAAATAGAAAAAGCTTGAACTAAACCTTAGAAAAGGAAGAAGAAGCTAACTAGAAAGCTAAGAAGATGAAAGAAAAGTAAAGATAACAACCTCACTTTAGTTCTCAGCCAAAAGTGACTTTTAACATCTAATTACAACCTAAAATTTTGGACCAAAATGCCTTTGGACGTTTTTTTTTATTGGGGTTGGTGTTGGACAAAAACTACCCCTATAGTAAATTTTCTCCTTCTCAAGCAACGGTATCGTGACACCTAGGCTTCAATGTCGCAATACCCAAAACTGTGGCTAAATTGGTGGTCTTAGAGGTCTCGATGTCGTGATACTCATTCCTCGGTGTCGCGACATCATTGGAGTTGGACTCAATTTCTTAATTTCAACACCTTCAGGGATATCAAGACTTTCATGGCATCATTGTCATGATGCCCGCGTTGAATGATGTTCTCCTTGAGTTTGAGCCATTATCATCTCTCTACATCAACTCAATCACATCATTAGGTTCTCGATGGCACAGTTGGCCAATTTGGGTCTCAAAAAGGTGTAAAACTAAGAAAAATGTTTACTAATGCTTAAAGCTAAAAATCAATAAAAACATATAAAAAATACTTAAATTGCTTAAGAATAAGCTCCTCAAGTATAATGGAGAGTCTAATTTGATGTATCAAAATACGATATATCAATGAGGGGATAGCGGCCAATGAAACCACACAGTAAGAAAAGGCTTAAGGTTAAGGTTTTTCAGAGAGATGGTAGGGAAAATCATTTAAAAGAGAGAAAGATGTCCAATCTTTTGGATTCTACATGAGTTTCATAAAAATATATAAGCAATAGCACTAATTGTAAATTTTTATAACATTGTTATGTATTTATTAAATTAAGTATATTTTGATGATCTTTTTCATTCAAAACTTTTAAAGAGGATTTATCAAATTAAGTACTAATTATGTCTTTAATATACATATATTATTTAAGAAAAATAGGAAAATTTTCAAACTAACGAGATAATAATAACAATATTTAACAAAAAGAAACCAATAAAATATCAAAAGCTATAAGCAGTATAAAATATGATTTTCTCAAAATTATAAATTAATATATCTTTTATACTAATATAAAGAAGGCCAAAGGGTCTTTAAAGCCTCTAAATTTTTCTAAAAAATTAATTAAACCCCTTTTTTTTTTTTTTTTTGCACTAGATTGTGCCCTCGAATGTTAAAATTTCAATTAATTAAGCCCTTTGAACATTAAAATTAACAGCCCGTTATAAAGTAACGACAATATTTTTCTAAATTATTTTTGCCACGTGACATGACAAGATTGTGTCATGTAGTAAAAACTGCTATTTTATAATTAAATCATAAAAATTATTAAAAAATCAAAAATTTTAAAAAATCATTAAAAGTTTTAAAAATATAAAAGTGCAAAAAAGTATAGAAATTTTTTAAAATTATTATAAATGAAAAAATATTTTATAAAAACTATTAAAAATAGAAAAAAATTAAAAATAATAAAAAATTGAAAATTATTAAAATTATTAAAATAATAAAAATATAAAAATATAGAAATTCTTAAAATTTTATAAAATATAAAAAATTGAAAAAATATATATAATATAAAAGACTACAAAAATATTATTACAAATTATTCAAAAAATATTATTAAATTACAAAAATATAAAAAAAAAATCTACAATTTTATATACACAGTCTCGATTGTCACTGACCTTCTCTATTTATTTCCTCACCTTAGTTTACATCTCAAAACACTCCACTATCACCAAGCTTTAGAGAGATTCGTAGTGGACAAGTACAACAAATAGCCAGAGGCGAAGTCAGATTTTTTTGGGGCCAAAAATAAATTGTATATTTTTACCATAGTAAAAATATAATTTCACCATTTTAATAGCCTATATATTTATAAGTTTTAAATTATTAAATAAATTTTTTATCATTCTAAGAAGGCTAAAATATAATTTTATCATTTTTAATTTAAAATTTTATAAATTATGAAGGGACGTAAATGAAAAGTTTTCCATTTTAGGGGGGTCAGAGCCCCTACCACCCTTGGCTCTGACATTGCAGATAACTTAAGAGATCAAATAAATATTTTTAATTTGTTTTATCATTTTTATGCTTTTTATAATATTTTATAACTTTTATTAATTTTTTTAAATTTTTTTAATAAATTTCTGTATTTTAAATATTTTTCATAACTTTTACAATTTTTAATTTTTTTCACAAATTATATAATTTTTTATAATTTATATAATTTTTATTTTGTTTTTTAATAATTTTTTTTATTTTTTGCAATTTTTTAATGAATTATATTTTTTATAATTTTTTTCATTTATAATAATTTTATATATTTTCCATTTTTTATGATTTTAATCATAAAATACTAAATTTCGCTACAAGACTATTCTTGACATGCCACGTGGCGCAAAAATTCCAAAAAATGGTTGACGATATCTTCTATGGTCAAAGGGCTTAATTGATTATAATTTTAATATTCAATGATTTAATTGAGTGAGAAAAAAATATAAAAATTTAATTGATTTTTTTTTAAAAGTTAAAAAGCTTTAAATGTCCTTTAACCTAAAAAGAAATAAGTTGTTGATTAAACCTTTGACATAATGATAAAGAGAAGATTTTGAGAATTTTAATATCCCAATTTATGTTACACCATATTTGAGCTTTCTTCATACTTATTCTAGTTCTTTTCAAATTTATTTTGGTTTATTAATGAATTTATCTAAATATATTTTAATTAATAGTTGTAGAGTTCATTGTGATGATGGATTATAATTTTAAGGGTTTTAATATATATTGTAATAGTAATTTCTTTAAAAAAAAAAGTTAAGGCTCAAAGTAAGAAAGGCTCAAACAATCATCAATGCCATCTATCACCATATGGGAAAGACCTCTGGCATAACATGAAGTTGTTATATTAATAGAAATGGTTAATATATACAGAGGTACTTAAACTTGATAATTTATATTTATTTGATATCTAAAATGTTATTTTGAATTTAATTGATACTTAAATTTGGAAATTGTAAATTAAATCGATACTTTTTTTAGTACTTGACTAACATTGTTATAATATGTTGACGTGGCGTTGACGATTAATAGCATGGTGCACGTGGTAGTCTCTCATATTGACATGTGAAAAAAATAAAAATATTTAATATTTATAAAAAAAAAGATATTTTTCCACATGTCAAAAGTGTGTTACCATGATATCGGTCATTAGTATCATATCAATGTATTTTAACAGTGTTAGTCAAGTACTTAAAAAGAGTACCAAGTTGGTTTACCGTTTTTAAATTTAAATATTATTTAAATCTAAAAAATCTAAATATCAAATAAATATAAATTATTAAGTTCAAGTACCTTCGAATATATTAAAAAATATTATATACACTGCATACATTGCAACTGTTGAATAAGGAGGAAAGAAGTTATGATATCTCGCTAACTAATTAGAATGGTCAACTAGGCAATCATGTTTCAAGGGTTCGAAATTATATTATAAAATTTTGGAAAGTGTTAAAATTTAATAATTTTATAATTTATGAAAGGTCTAAATTAACGTTTTATTATAATTTAGAGAAGTTATAATTAAATTATAAATAATTTTATAATTTATGAAATGTCTAAATTAACATTTTATTATAATTTAGAGAAGTTATAATTAAATTATAAATATTTGAAAGGCTAAACTAAAATTTTACTTTTGTTTCATCTTATAGAATTAAACTAGTATTTCACGATTTAGAAGAGAGGTTAAGACCCATACCTATCCCTTGACACTATCTTTATAGGAAATTAGGTAGTCTTTATTGGAAAATTTGATATATTTCAAAAGAATAAAATTCATATTCTTAGAAAAGACTTTGAGACCATTGTTTGTAAGTTACTATACTTGAGTTTGTAAGAATCAAGTTGAGAGGGTGAATTTGTGCGTTCAATCAAAACACTAATATAATGTACATCTCAATCTTTTTATTTTTGGATTTCTTTTTTACTCAATTTTTGAAAACCCAAAAAAATTAAACTTCTTAACTAGTAATATCTATATTTAGCCAAAGCTAAAAATAGCTTAATCGGTTGAAGCTATTTTTTTTGTATAACCACAAGTGTCCTCGTTCATTTAATGATCTGAGCAAAATTTTTTGTAGGCTAGAGGTATTTTTAGTCGAGTCCAAATTCATTAAATTATTTTCAAACTATTTTTAGCTAATTCAATTCACTTACTTTTCAATTTTTAGCCTTTAAAACTTTTATATATATATATATATATATATATATATATCAAGGCTCTTTTCCTCTCTCTACATGCCTCAAAAATTTACCATTCTCCTCTTGCTTCTCTCCTCCTTTTGAGTTTGTTGAATATTTTCTATTACCATCTATTCAGTGGTGAAGCCGGGGATGGTTAAAATAGAATATTTTTCATTTAGGTTTTTTTATAATTTATAAAATTTTAAATTAATAATGGTAAAATTATATTTTATCCCCCTAAAAATAATAAAAAATTGATTTAATCTTTTAAAAATTATAAAGATATAAGCTATTAAAATAGTAAAATTTTATTTTTATTATCGTAAAAATATATAATTTAATTTTAATCTCAAAAATTTTTTGACTTTGTCTCTGCATAATTGTTAAATTCTTATTCTTTGTTTTACAAGAGAAGAATTTATTAAATCTTAAAAATATATTATATGATGAAATATCGTTAAAAGCAATGTTGAACACATTAATTCATGTTTTTAATTAGGTAAACTGAGGAATATTTGCCAACAGTGCTTTGGCAACTCCCACATACAAGTATACATTGTCACTTAAATTGCTCTTGCTCACTTGAGTATGGAGGTGTATCGTGTGATACAAAACTGCAACGCCTTATAACATTTCTTACCTTTTCCAACTGCTCTCGTTACTCAGAAAGGTCATCAACAATTTTTAAATAGTATGATATTTTATTAATATTGTAATTGATTAATAAGATAAAATATATGTCGTCCATTTCTTTTTCTTTTTTTAAAGGCTTTGGAAAATAAAATAGAAGGTAAATTTGTAATGTATAAAATAGATAAAATTATAATTTAAAATTTAAAGCTAATGAAATTAAAATAATTATTAATTATCAACCGACGTTTCTTTTAAATTTTGATTATAAAATAATAATAGTACACCTAGTGGATACGAATAATAAATGCAAATATTGTGTAGTAAGAAAGCAGCCTCAACCTCAACCAAAAGCATAAACACCTAACCACTAGCATAAAAGGGCAGTTATGCTTTGTCATTGCTGTCTTAAGACTGGAGCAATTCACACCTTTTTCTTGAAATCGGTGAAAGAAAGCAGTATCTATTATCGAAAAATAATTAAATACATTACATGGTACCAATAGGATATAAATAAATTAAAATTTATATAATACAAATTATTAATTTAAAATAATTGAAATATGAATATAATGTATTAATAAAAAATATTGCAAATTAATATTTAAAAAATTCTATATATATCTTTAATATAACAATAATTCAAATCTATATTAGTTTTAAAATAAAGTTATAATTTAAAATTTTTAAGGTAAATCAAATCCATTTGAAAGATATAAATCTAATAAAAGACAGAAAGAAGAAAATAGTTGGTTCTATATTCTCCAACCCATCCATACCCAAAAATTATGATAATGGAGTGGAAAATAATGAAATATTGAAAAGGGTGGAAAACTGGTAAATGGTAATAAAGTGCGCGTGTTGTTCAACTGATTATGCAGTCGAAAGAGACAACATTGCATTTGCAAGCTTTGCAGCTTTGAGTGAAGCCCAAGAAAACAAAAAAAAATGCTGCTGCAATTCCTCATTGCTTAAGGCTTTTTGTTTTTGATGGCATAAGCATTAAACAATATAAAAGCATTACAACAAAAATTGCAGATTCAGGCTGTCTTGTCCCCCACCATCACAACTTGAGTCCACCTGTTAAAAGCAACCATTTCCATCATCCATCATCTCTCTTACTACTTTTTCACTTGAGTTCCTTATTTCTACATTTTACTGTTAGTTAGTGACTCCGATGTATAGTTACACACGCACAGGATTTCAATATAACATCGGTTATATTTTTATTTCATAATTATATTAAAACTAATAAATATAGATTTTTTACTAAAATAATATAAAAATTAAAAAAAAATATTTGATATATTACAAAAATTATGTACCAAAATAGTACATTGAATGTGGTGGAGGGTGGTGCATAGGCGGCACCACCTTAGTTCTGACTCATATGTTAGTAAAAAAAAATAAATCTAATGAAAAATAATAATAAATAAAACTTATGAAAACAAAAAAAAAATGATGGGACATACCGATCACGCCTAGGGAAGAGGGGGCATCAGTCCCGCCATCCCCATAGGCGGCACGACTCCCCCCCCCACTCCCCCAAATGGGCTCTATTTTAAAGCATCAATAAAAAAAAAAATAGTAGAAGAAGAGAGGGAGAAGAGAAGAAAGAAAGATAATGTATTATTATTTTTATTGTTATTTTCAAATAGAATATATTATGATAAGAAAAAATTATTTTGTTAGTATTATATAATTTGTTTAGTGTTATTTTTATATTTTGTTTTAAAGTTATTTTGTTTATTATGATTTGTTAGTAAGCTTTGTGTTTAGATTAATTATGTGTTTATTGTGAATGTTATGTTTTAATTTTTTTTAATATATTTGAAATTTTTTATGTTAGTAACTATTATAAAGTAATTGTTAGTTAGTGATAACAACAAAAAAAATAGAAATTGTTTTGAGAATTTTTGTTTATTTTTTAACAGATTGAGTATTGAAGATGGATAATCAATTTTTCGTATGTGTTTATTTCGATGGAATCATCTTAACAACAACTATTGGGTGTATATTTGAATGTCGGCAACAAATAACAATAAGATTTAATAGAAATGTCTCGTTCGATGATATGAAGGAAATAATTAGCGCAAAATTTGTTAGATGTTGTGGGAGAAGGATCTCGAAACTTTTCTACAAGTTTCCAGTTTCGACAAATCCCATCAAATTCACCGAAATAGAACTTGTAGACGATGAAGATGTGGAGACAATGATCGCTCTTTATTGTAGGAATCGGAGTGACCAAAATGCACTGATTCGGTTATTTGCTGAGTTAGCTGATGTAGAGCCAACTAAAGATCTCACTACTTCTGGTAAAGAACATAGAGCTGAAGAGCCGTGTATGATGGCTCCAATATTGTACGTTGATAGTGAATCAACTATACGCGGGATCGATATCGATCTTAATGTTGCACCCGATATTGATGTGGTTGGTGATTATGGATATGATAATAGTAATCCTTGTGATCAAGAGGTTGATAGTGATAGTGATTCTGATGTGGATAAGGTCCCCGATGATATTGACAATGAAGGCATGAATGACAATGGAAACATTAACGCGTCTTCAGTAGGGAACCAAATTCGACGTATTGTGATACACAATAATCCTAGGCCACACATGTCGCTCATAGACCCCGATGCGGTGCATGTAGCTGAGTTCTCGAAGTACCCTGAAATACTAGCTGCTCACCAGCTGGCCGTAGTTTTTGATCCTCAGGAGCTATTCGTAGGCCAGAGATTCGAAAGTAAGGAAGAGTGCGTATTTGCTATTAAGCGGTATAGCATGAATATATCAGTGGACTACAAAGTTGCAGTGTTTAAACCGACATTATATATTGGGGAGTGTTGAAATTCAGCGGAAGGTTACAATTGGCGAATATGAGCTGCATTTATTCAAAATTCATAGATGTGAGAGATACAAAAATTTGTTAGGCCTTACACATGCACATCAACACGTATGACAGAAGATAATCGAAAACTTGATTCCAAAACTATCTGTACGTGTATCATGCCAGTGGTGAAGGACATGTCGACCATTAAAGTTTCAGTACTAATTGCCAAAATTCTAGCACGATTCCAGTATTGAGTATCATATCGAAAAGCATGGATAATTAAATAGATGGCAATGGAATAATTGTACGGGGATTTTGATGCGTCGTATAATGAGCTACAGGGATGGATAACTGTTATATAGGAGTACGTATCGGGGACTATCATTGAGTTACAGACACAACCTTATTACGACCTAGATGACCAATTATAACCAGGAAAAAGAATTTTCCATTAGATGTCCTGGACTTTAATCCATGTGTGCGTGCATTTCCCCACTACAAGCCATTTGTCTAAGTAGATGCAACTTGGCTATACGAAAAATATACATAGATCCTACTTCTTGCGGTTGCTCAAGACGGCAACAAAAATGTGCTTCCATAGCATTTTCCGTCATAGATAAAGAGGATATAGAATTGTGAGAATTCTTCCTTACGAACCTGTAGAGGTATGTTATCAGCAACGATAATAATTGCATCATCTCCGATAGAGAGAAATGATTAATTTTTGCCATTAGGAGTTTCAGTGTGCCATGGAGATCCGTTTACTACATGTGACACATCGTGGCTAACTTTCATCGAGATTATAAGAATGAAGATTGGCGAAGAAAAGTTGTAAGAATGGGTAAAAGATAACCTTATCTTTTCAATATAAGTTTTAATGTTTTAGGGCAATACTGTAACTTATCTTTTCTTAATATATATATAGTGCATGAGTTAGAGCATTTTTCGCCAAAGAATGACTCGACTTGAGAGTGACATGGAGGGTCAAACGAACATATCTTTTCCACAGTGGTTGGGTACCATAGAGCCGTGGCAATGGGCTTAAAGTTTTGACAAAGGCTTTCGTTATGGTCAAATGACCATAAACTTGGTGGAAGGGATCAACGCTGTGTTGTTAAAAACACGACATCTTTTGATTTCATCTGTCTTCTCGGCTACATTCTACAGGTTGACTATTTTGATGCCAAAAATAGGTCAGCAACAAGTCAATTAGATGAAGGCAGGACACGTATTTGTCGAAAATGTCAGGGATGCAATAGTTGCAAACCATCGGATGGCAGGGTCGATGAATATAGAAGTATATTCACGATGTCTTGAAATGTTTCGAGTTACAGAGACCATCGGTTGTTGACCCGGTATACCACCTAGGTCCTATGGAGTTGATCTCTGAAATAGACAGTGCGATTGCAGGAGGTTTCAAACACTTTATTATCCATGTGCGCATGCCGTGGCAGCGTGTGCTAAAGTCTCACTCAATGTTAAACAATTTATCGATGATGTGTGCACCCTCGAGTGCACGTTGCGTGTCTAGGACGATGAGTTCCCCATCCTACCTGACTTGTCTACGTGGGAGGTGCCTCCGACGACTTTCGAGCTTGTCCTAGACAAAGGGTTGCGTAGAAATCTGAAAGGTCGTCCGCAATCATCTAGAATCCATAATAAAATGGACATTAGGGAGAAATTCGACGATAAGAATTATGGATTATGCAGATTGGCTGGTCATAATCAGAGTAAATGCCCACAACGAAGCTACCATATTGGACAATCGTCATGATCGGGTAGGAATTGAGCTTATGTAATCCAATGTACCTAATTTATATTACAAAGTTTATTCCAATTTTTAATATTGTAATATATTTAATTTATATAAAAAAAATTTATATTACAAAGTTTCTTCCAAGTTTTAATGTTGTAATGTTGCAATTAATCTAATTTATGACCACTTGCAATTAATCTAATTAAATAAATACAAAGATTGTCTTTTTCTTGATTTATATTTTATTAGAAAAAAAAAGTACAAACTTTGTAATATTTAAATTGCAAGAAACCCCTAAAATTGATGGTTTGATGGTGTGGTCCTAAGGATATATTTCTACGGAGGTCGACGTTCACGTTGTAGTGATCACGGCGATCAACATCCTCTTCAGCCGTAGGTGGGGGTGTGCGAAACATGGAAGGAAAATCATATGCCCTAAATGCCATCGATGAACTTGAGCCGAGATGAGTGCTATACTGCGGTGGTACTAGACTAAAGATATCAAACTCGGAATGATATTCATGTCCTAACGAGCCCAAAAAATAGTCATTGACTCACAACTCTGGATGATAAGAACTATTAGCAAAATATGTATACGGCCGCTCAGGCTAAGGCTTTGGCTGACGTTCTAGCTCTGGCTCGTATGACCCAAGTCGATAAATGTGTAGGGGGACTACAGTCGACTGCCACCAAGTAAATATGGTTTTCCATTACTAGAGTACCATTATATGTACTCTAACGATGGTTGCAAATCGAAAGAAATATCCATCTGAGGTCTCTGTGCCATCTGATTATCCCACACTGTAATATATTTCTAGTGGATATAACCCCCTAATTATTTTCATGTTTTCCTCTCTTGTTAATGCTGTGAATCTTCCCCACCTGTATTGGTGGAGCTAAGATATACTAGATGCAACCAAACTGTCGGAGTACTAGATCCTTATGGTACCACTCAACTGTCTGAAAATTGATAATTGGTGCATTAATGCACCACAGGTGAGAATGAATATGGGCAGACGAGGGTATAACAGCCGCAATTTCTGGTCTCTAATATGGCATCTAGATAAACTTCACAATTAATAACATGGTTAAAATTTAACATGGCTCGAGTAAGGTATACAAAGTAATTACATGTCACGAATATTGGAATAGCTTACCCCTTCTCCGGTATGTTGTTCAATCATCAGACGATATATCAGGACAATGTACGACCTCTCGGTACCCAGATAAAAACTCCATCTATAAAAAAAAATTACATGTTAGAATAGTATCATTAGAATAGTATCATTAAAAAATGTTAATTAATTGCTATAACAAGTTAAATTTTATCATCTGTTTACTAGTGGAAATATGTATGCTTGGTGCCTAACCGATGCCAAGAATAGCATCTAATAAAGAGCTCATGACTGCAGCAATTGATCTCGTGATTGTGATAAAGTAATAAAATTTAATCGTACCTGGAAACTAACTAATATCACGATAAAAGGCAAGCGCACCTATCGAATAGTAGTATAGTTAGTGGCAAGATCGGAATATCGAATCCAAGGAACTAAAAGTACTAGTAATGACTTCCTTCCTATTATCTAGCCTAAGAAATAAAAGGGTTTTGGTTGTAAACTATTCTAAACTAAACTAAAGAAACGACAAAGAATAAATTGGGAAATTACTTTTGGGAAAACTGGATGATTAAGGCAATACCTAAGGAAGAATCCACCTAGACTTCACTTGTTATCTAACTCTGAACCAGATGATTTCTTTATTTGATTTGATCCGTAGAGATCCCTAAATTATGTTAATACCTTCGTCGAGGATAAGAACAACTAATCCTAGGTTGATTAATTGAAATCTCTTTCTAATTAAAACCCCTAGTCTTGCATTAACTTGATTTATGGCTCCCCATATTAGATTTGACTCTAATCCGGCAGATTTTCGTTGTCCTATGTCTAGGATTGCAATCAACTCCGCTTAATTGTGTTGGATCTACTCCTATGCAGGGACTTTTGCTCCTCTACATAAGCACATTCGACTTAAATCAATATCCCGGAAATATCAATTTAAGAGTTAAAAACACAATTAAGAACAAATCAAATATTTATCACACAATTCAGATAACAATAACAAGATCTGTCTTAGGTTTTATCCCCCTTAGATATTTGGGGTTTGAGTTCATAAATGTAAAAGAAACATCACAGAATAAATAAAATAACAAAACATAAGAAAACCCAAAACTCCTGAAAGGATAGAAGAGAGATCCTCTGTCTTGATGTAGATTCTGGCTTCTGAGATGGATCAATCGGCTTTCCTTCGAGTAATTCCTTGCCTTTAACTCCCCGTCTTGGCGGGAATAATGTGTTCCCTTGTAGTTGCCTCCTAGGGTCTTTATATAGAGTTTAGAATGTCTTTCTTAGCCCCTAAGTAGCCTTTTTCGAGTGAAATTGAACTTCCTCATGACAGGGACACGCCCGTGTAATTCGACTTCCAGGCCGTGTTCGAACCTGTTAATGTGGCACGGCCGTGTGACACACCCGTGTGGTAAACCTCCAGGCCGTGTTGATTATTGAATTGGGCCTAATCTGTCTATTTTTGGCCCATTCCTTGCTCTTTTCTCTTCCTTATGCTCACCTAAGTATAAAACATGAAATAAAAGGATTAGGAGCACCAATTTCCACAAATTCAATGATAATTCATCCAGAATTTAGGCTAAGGATGAGGTAAAAATATATATAATTTACAGTTTATCAGCAATATAAGGCGTCCGCCTATGTCTACGGCATCAGGCTTTGTCATCCGACAAAGCTCACGATACAACATAGCTAAAACTGCGGAATCCCAACAATACGAGCGAACATTTTGCAAATTTGCTAATAGGGGTAAATACACCAAATGAACCTTGTTGTTGTTTGCATCCGGCATGAATACATTAATTGATAAATGTTCAAAATTGGCTTTTAGCTATGAAAATCTCAAACCCGTAAATTTGGACTCAACATTGTTGGGTGAGACTCTTAGTAGGCTATAACAAGGGCATCCGGCTCAGCTATCGTACTCATGCCCGTTACTGCACTCCCGTCTATTGGGAGCCCAAGTTACAATGCAACATCCTCCAGAGTGACAGGCACTCCCCACACGGCAAATGAAAAGTGTGGGTCTCTGGGCGCCAACGCTCAACCAATGCGGATATTAAATCATACAGTAAATCAAACATCAGGATCAATGCTGCTGACCCAAATCTAGCTAACTCCAAGTACGACATTAGTCGTTCATCAGGGGAATATCTTAAACTATTCACCCGACCCCTTAATGCGCGGTATAGGCCTTAACACGGTTAAATTACAGAAAATAGTTATAATAACATAATTTATTTCTGTAAATGACATAGAACTTATTTTAAGGGAACCTGTAATTAACAAATAACAATATATTACCATATTATTAACTGCGTCTGATATGTGACCATCGTTCTTAACCAATGAACCCATTGCGATACCAGCAATTCCAAAATAAATTTTGGTTATTAATTTCACAGTTTGATGCATTTTAAATATTTATCAAAATATCTAAATTTTATATATTGCTTTTAATTACAAAAAAAGAACCAAACAATTTTGTTCACATCATATTTTTTGCTATACTACATTAACAAAATAAATATATCTTATAAATTCAAACTCAAACTCCAACTCAATGGTCCAATTCACAAATTCCATCTCAATGGTTTAATCTTTTACCTACATAAAAAACAAAAAAATTATATTAAAATAATAAAAATAACATGCCAATAAAAAAATATAACAAAAACATAACATAAACTATCTCAATATAATAAATACAAATATTTTTATTATCATTTTAAAATGATAATAAATAAAATTTATTGGTCTAAAATATAATATATATAGTAACATGCCACTTAATTATTGTAAAAAATATAATTTTTTTGCATAGAAGGATTCAAAAGAAATTTCATCTATAAAAAACATAAAATAAAATTTTAAAACATAAACTCTTATTCTCAATTATAAACTAATTCCTAATTTATCTCATAAATTCCAACTCAATAGTCCTATTCACAAATTCCATATCAATGTTCTCATCTTTTATCTACATAAAAAATTTAAAAAATTATATTAAAATAATCAAAATAACATGCCAAATAAATTACATAAAAAACATATTTAATCAACCTAAAACACACATAACAAATAAATTACATAAAAAAATAAAACATTATTTATACATAACATAAATAGTTCTTTTTATTTCAATAAACATTAAAAATAAATTATGAATGAATAAAAATATAAAATAAATACAAATACCTTAATAACTCTTTTTAACCAAATAATTTCTTACAAAAATAAAATTAAAAATTAAATCCGAATTAAATCAACAATAATAACATCAAAAACATATTAAACTAACATTAATTTATAATAAAAAAATTACATTTTTTTAAACACCTAATCTTTCCTAAACAACAAACTCTCATTTCTTTTTCTATTTATTTTTTTTCTTCTCTTTCTCCTTCCTTCTCCTTTTTTTTTTTTCTTTTTCCCTTCCCTTACCGCTCTCTCCTTCTCTTTATTCTCTTCTCTTTTCTTCAAACTTCTTTCTCTCTTCTGGCCAAAAATGGCCATTGGGGACCATTTTGAGGTCCCCAAACACACACACACCCTATTGTCCCGTCCCATCATTACAGGAGGTCGATGCCACCTATGGGGAAGGCGTGATCGATGCCGCCTCTTCCCTAGGCGTTTGTCCTGTGCTGTCCCATCAATTTTTTTTTCATTTTTTATCAGTTTAATTTTTTTCATCTGTTTTTTTAGTCTCATTCATGTCAGAACTAGGCACCACCCTCCACCACAATAAATGTACCATTTTAGTACATAATTTTTGAAACATATCAAATAAGTATATTTTTTAATTTTATATTATTTTAATAAAAAACCCTAATAAATATATATTTCAAAAATAAAAATTAAATAATTATACAATATTAAAAATTATATCTTTAAAATATTTAAAAGATAAATATACTGCAAATATATATTAATGTATTAAATAATAATATACTTTTAGTTATAAAATAAATTCTTCATATGTGCCTGTATCGTAGTAATACCTCTTTGTTAGTGCATTTTCTTTTTTAGACGTCATTTTTTACGTATTTGTCATCTTATAATAGAAATGATATCTATTTAAATAAAAATAATTTAAAATATTAAGATATTACTTATTAATTAAATTGAGTAATTTAAATTATAATAAAAATTTAATTGAAGATGAATTACATTAACATTTATTATGATTAAATAAAGGTAAAACAACAACTTTATTTTAAAAATTTATGTAAATATTTTAAAGGTTAAATTCAAAATTTCAGTTGTAGTATTAAAAAATAATTTTAACATTTTATATTTAAATTTTTTTTAATTTGAAACCAAATAGCAATGCTATTAATTAAAAATAAATTCAAATGGTATTAAATACAATCAAATTAAACTTTATGAATATAGTTCAAAATCAACTTATCTAATTGGGATGAGATTATCACAATATATTTTCTAATTTTCTAATAATTTATTCTTATAAATAAAACAACTATTGAGATTATTAAATCATTTAATTGTATAATAAAAATAAATAAATTAAAATCAATTTAAAAAACTTCAACTTCTTAATTAAAATAAAGGTATATTTAAAAAATAAAAAAAATCTAACTCCCTATAAAACTAAAATAAAATCTAATTTTAAAAAAATACTAATAATATTATAAATATATCAAAAACTTTTATTTTAATCTTCTCCTTTAATCTATCATTCTTGTTACCATCATCTATCTTGATCTTCTTCTTCTTCTTCAATCTATCATATTCATCATCATCTTCGATCAACATTACACTTTCAATGTAGTTAATTACCTCAGGAACTACAAATTACCTAAATAATTATAAAATTATAATGAGAAATAATAAGAAATTATTTTTCTAATTCAGAGATTTTCATAAAATAATATTTATAATTACAATAGTAATTAGAAAAATAGCATAAAGTAAAATTAAAATTAGTAAGAACCTACAATTATAAAGTGAAATTATCACATTAGACAACAAAATGATAGGGAAAAGTGAATAAATGTAGAATTTAAAATAAATTTAATATAATATGTATAATAAATTAAATAAATGTGTGATGGAAGAATATTATAAATTTATCCTACCGTCAATTAAAATGATCTTTCATCTCTCTTAGGTGACATTGTTATCTGAATATTACTTGAAATTTCCTTTTAAAAAAACAAATACTTTAATACTCTATTATTTTTGAAACACTTCAAATTTACCAATGCCAATAATCTCCATTTTGTGATATTATATAGATGCTATTTGTTTGAAATAGATTTTTAGGAAGCTTTGAGGCATATTCTCAAATATTAAAGGTGGAGATTTGAATAATAAAATTATGGCTTTATATTCTACTCCATGAGACCTTTACAACAATATATCATATGCTCAAAATAGTTGAGTAATGAATGGGAAATTAATGCTCAAATTAAGCCACTGGTGAATTATGTTGAGGAAAATAGAAAGTTTAGTCCACCATTGGTTAGATATCAAGTGTGGAATATGTTTATATATGTGAACCAACTTAGTAGTTATTAAAGGACTAAACTAATGCTTTCCCTCGCACGCAAGAGGGGTGCAAATTCAAACTCGCCTGGGTTGGGGGCACACTCGCGTGACGTGAGCAACGAAATGTTCAAATTATTTTCAAAAAACAAAATTTGAGAGATCTTTTCCCTGCATATTTCAATCCAGTCTTTATTTTTGTTCTTTTTTTTATTTTATATATATACATATTTGTATTGTTCTCATTGTTTATTTTACTAATGTTTATGCAACAATATTAAGATAGGCCCCTTTAACACTTTCTAATCCAAGACGAACAGGACACCGACGAGAAATTATATTCTGTTTGTAAACAAAAAATCAACTACACAATTCTGTTTCAAGATTTTATTCCTGCCGTTTAACAGGATTTGTTCCTTTTTTTTTGTTTTAAATAGAAAATCAACTGAACAATTCTGTTTTAGGATTTTATTCATGTCGTTTAACACGATTTGTTCGTTTTTTGTTTCATATAGAAAATCTATTGAAAAATTCTGTTTCAAGATTTTATTCATGTCATTTAACATGATTTGTTCAATTTTTTGTTTCAATTAAAAATCAATTGAATAATTCTGTTTCAGGATTCTTTTCCTGCCGTTCAACAAAATTTATACGATTTTTGTTGTCAACAGTAATCGTTTGAGAGTAACAATTCTATTTCCAAAAATTGGTTATTGATTTTGTTTCAGAATTTTAAATTCTTCCCTTTAACATAATCAAAGGGTAGTATAAATTGGAAATTAAATTTTCTACTTATTATTATTACTAATTCTAATCTTGTTTCAGAAATCTTAACAGAAAAAATGGAAACTTCCACCAATTCACCCAATTTGTAATCTAGAGCATTGGTTCCAACTCAGGCTTCGAATCAAAACTCAATGTTACTGGTGGCTGTAAGCCATAACAAGAAGCCTACGAAATTCTTCAGATAGAATTTTAAGACATGGCAATAGAAGATGTTCTATTTGACCCTGGTGAACTTGGCCAAATTTTTGAAGGATGACCATCCTACTATTAAAGAGAGTGAGGTAGATGATGTTACTGCATTCATTGCTATTGAAGCTTGGGAGCATTCTGACTTCTTGTGATAAAATTACATCTTGAATGGGTTTTCAGATGCATTGTACAAAGTATACGGTGTCAAAAAGATGTCTAAGGAATTATGGACATCATCGGACCAAAAATACAAAAATGAAGATACTGGAGCTAAAAAGTTTTTAGTTACTAAATTCTTAAATTTTGTAATGGTTGATTCTAAACTAGTTGTGAATCAAGTGCAAGAACTTCAACTAATCATTCATGGAATTCTTGCTGAAGGAATGGTCACAAGTGAATCCTTCCAGGTGATAGCCACTATTGAGAAGCTACCCCCTGCTTGGAATGACTTCAAGAACTACCTAAAGCACAAAAGAAAGGAGATATCAATGGAAGACTTGATTGTCAGATTTCGGATTGAAGAAGACAATAGAGGTACTGGTAAAAACCTCAACAAAGCGGCAAAAGTCAATGGTGCTAAGACAAACGTGGTAGAAATCAAAAAGGACTTCAAGAAGGGAAAACAACCTCAGAATGGGTCTAAATTGGGACCAAAAAGTGGTGTTTCCAATAAGTAAAAATTTCAAGGGAAATACTTCAATTGCAACAAGATGGGGCACAAGTCATCTGACTGTAAACTTTCAAAGAAAGTCAAAACTTGTAACGCCCTAAATTTTGGGCCTAGATGAATTGGGCTTTGGGCTTTGAGTCTCATAAATTTTTTTTAGTAAGCAAGAAAATGACAAATGACATGTTGGCTTTAAGGGTTTAAGAAATTTGGAGTGTCTAGGGGTGTTGGAAAAGTTTTAGGTTCGAACTTTGAGGTGAATGAATTTTAATTTAATAATTAAAGGAACCTTAATGGCAAGTAGCTTGGCTTTTAAATAAATGGAGATAAAATAGGACACAAGCAAGGCTGTGGTATAGTGGATAAGTGATGCCACTTAGGGTGCAGGGAGGTAGCGTTAGTGGCAAGCAAGAGGATCCTAGGTTCGAGTGCTGCCTTGGTATTTTTAGGAATTTTATTTTTCTCTTCTAGATGGTTAGTAGTGGCATTGGATGTGAACTCTGAAGGAAGTATTCATAAGAGAAAATTAAGGAAGGGATAAAGGAGCTTATTTTAGAGAAGATTTAGGATGAGATTGGGGAGCTATCAAGGAGAAAAGTTAGGAGTTGAGAAGGGTGAAGACTTGGTGTCGTTTTGGAAAGTGGGGAGTGTATAAATTCAGCTTAGGAGGGTAACTGAGTACCGTTTTGGGGTCTTTTAGGGTGTATTACGAATTTTCACTATGGTTTTCGGCATTTGGAGAGTTTTGAAAATAGGTCAGTCCTTCTTTTCTTTACCGAATATCCTGTAGTTACCCTCATACGAGCACATTTGATCTTTTTCTTTTCTTCTTGTTACCTTTTCCAAACCCTCTAAAGCCAAATAATTCAACCCTCCTTTTTGCCGAAATTCTTAACCTTGACCAAACTGATTTTTTGTTTCAATCTTGCTCTCTTGGGTTCTCTTTAGTTGAACCTTCCACAAGCACTCTTGTACGTGAGATTGAAGGCCAAATCCTGATGGGAAAAGAGGATGTTAGTGGTAAGGAGATAGCGAAGGTGACAACGAGATTTGAACACGTAACCACTATTCCCAAGTTTAAGCGACATAAGGTGTCAGCAGTTCGGGACTTTCCGCCTGGATGCGGAAGAGGGGCTACAATGAACCATGGATTAAATAGGCAAATCGTAGTAGATCAAGGCAAGTGTAGTTTGTCCTTTAGTAAGTAAGCGTAGTGGTTTTATTTTGAATTAATGGGTAGTGACTAATGAAGCGCGATGTTTGAATATAGGTTCTGACAATTATGAATATTTGGTACTCTTCATAATAAGGTGTGTACTTCTACCCTATAATTCGATAGTTTGATAAAGTCGAAGGTGTGTGCATACACTACACACATATAGATCAGCAAATCCCGAAATGTCGAAAAGCTGAAATGTAGAAAAGTTGAAAGTTTGGCTACGGTAGTCGTACAGGTGCGTGAAAACTCATACGAGTGTAACTGATACGATAACAGAGACCCCATGAGCGATCTCATGGACTTGGGTCACGTTTTGGCCAATTGGGCCAGAATGGGCCAAATGGGCCCTATGGGCTCGTGGGCCCAAATAAGTAAAAGTTGATAATATGGTAATATGTGACGAGCTGATTAAGTTTGCTGAATGGCTTGGAATAGATGCGGGCCTGATGGGCCATATAAGTGTGATTGAGCCTAATGGGCCGTATAAATATGATTGGGCCTGATGGGCCATATGAATGTATGAAGCCTGTAGACTTGTTAGGGTTTTATAATGGACTTTTAGGCCTAGTTTCTAATAAATCCTTAAGCATAAAACTTAATTAATTTATTAAATTCGTCTGTAGACAAGTCATAAGGTTAGCGTGTGGCAATGGGTATATACATGTCTAGGATTGGATCTAGGGAGAGCTTGGTACTTAAGCAGTCTTAATGACTCACTTCCTCTTATCTAGAATCCTACCTGGTGCATAGTATTTGTTCACTCTAGCTAATAAGGACTTGTTGACGGGCCAAAGTTCGTAATTAAGACCCATACATTAGTAAATTACTGAAATACCCCTAGAAGGTATAATTATTGAAATTCCCCTGTAGTGTAAAATTACCAAAATACCCTCGATTAGCAAAATTACCAAATTACCCTTGATTTGTGAAATTACCAAAATACCCCTACGTGTTAAATATAGGATTTATGTACGCTACATATATGTTTTCTGCATTCATATGATATTCTGTTTAAGTTGTATGTGGGTTGGGAATTATGGAACGGAGGAAGTATATGAGGATCGCATGGTTGCTTGACGATTGTGGATCCACCGATGGCTTTTTAAGCCCAATATTTGATTAGCAGCTTTACTGCAATGTTAGGTAGTACCGCAACTGGGCTACCATTGTTGTGTAGCAAATGGGTGGATCGATTTAGATATCCCCATAGATGTGTTTTGATTGGACGGAGATGTTGTGTAGCGGATGGGTGGGTCGATTTAGATATCCCCATATGGGGAGGGTTTTCACAGCATTGCATGCATGATATTATTATGTTGCTATGATATGGGCTTAGACCCAATCGAGGCCGCTATGGGCTAAGGCCCAAAGGCCACTGTTATGTGATAAGGGCTTAGGCCCAGTTGAATGTTTGTATGCTATTTGTTTGATGAGGGTCATACACACTGAGTTTTCATAAACTCATCCCCTCATTTTACATTTTTTTAGGTGATCCTTAGTAGGCGGTTCGACGGATAGAGGGACTCTGAGGTGGCCACTTAGTAAGAAGTTTTTGACTTAGTCTTTTATTTAATTCCTAGTATTTTAAATGATTTTTATTCGGATTGTAATAAGGCCTTCCCTCTGATTATTATTATTATTCCATTATTATTGTTGTGCTCTATATTTTAGAAACGGAACTTGGGTTTATTCCTTGTTAAACATATTTCAAGTTTTTTCGAAACTACATGTTGTCTTTAAAATAAGCTTCCATAGTTAAAGGGAATTTTTTTTAGCTTTGAATACACCTCGTTTTAAAAGCAAATACAAATTGAGATTTTGCTTGAAATTTTTCTTAGAAGGGTTTTCAATGAAAATAAGGTTTTCGCTAAAACACTTCAATGTGACAAGCCAGACTTAGGCCTAACTTTTAGGCTGGATTTAGGATGTTACATTTAGTGGTATCAGAGCCCAGTTACAAAGCTTGGGCTGTGAAGTGGGCCTTATTATTTGGGTTTAAAACGATTTTTGATTGATCAAAATATTTTGGAAAAATTCTTGATGTGTGGCACATCGAGTCTCCGACGTTGAACCAAGTAAGTTCTCTTACTACTAAGCTTGTTTAACTTGATATACTGTAGATAGTTAGCGGGCTACTTTAGATGATTATACTAACACTTTTAGTTAGAGTGAACCTGAAGACTGTAAGAACCTGAAACTATAGAGGATTTACGAAAACAACCTTTTTACTTAATACTTTCATAAAACATCGGCTTAATTACTGAAACTAACTAAAATTTCATAAAATTCCTAATTCAAATAATAAGAGAATCAATGATGAGATCTAGAAAAGGTGTAAGAGGGTTCAATTTGGTTAAAGTGTGTTAGTGTTATTAAAATCAAAGTGCGCAGCGAAAGCATAGTGGTGTGACTTGAGTGGTGCGATTAGTAGTTAGTTGGAAATTTTGAGGACGAAATTTCTTTAAGGGGGTAGAGTTGTAACGCTCTAAATTTTTGGCCTAGATGAATTGGGCTTTGAGCTTTGGGTCTCATAAATTTTTTTTAGTAAGCAAGAAAATGACAAATGACATGTTGGCTTTAAGGGTTTAATAAATTTAGAGTGTCTAGGGGTGTTGGAAAAGTTCTGGGTTCGAACTTTGAGGTGAAGGAATTTTAATTTAATAATTAAAGGAACCTTGATGGCAAGTAGCTTGGCTTTTAAATAAATGGAGACAAAATAGGACACAAGCAAGGCTGTGATGTAGTGGATAAGTGACGCTACTTACGGTGTAGGGAGGTGGCGTTAGTGGCAAGCAAAAGGATCCTAGGTTCGAGTGCTGCCTTGGTATTTTTAAGAATTTTATTTTTCTCTTCTAGATCGTTAGTAGTGGCATTGGATGTGAACTCTGAAGGAAGTATTCATAAGAGAAAATTAAGGAAGGGATAAAGGAGCTTATCTTAGAGAAGATTTAGGATGAGATTGGGGAGCTATCAAGGAGAAAAGTTAGGAGCTGAGAAGGGTGAAGACTTGGTGCCGTTTTGGGAAGTGGGGAGTGTATAAATTCAGCTTAGGAGGGTAAATGAGTGCCATTTTTGGGTCTTTTAGGGTGTATTACGAATTTTCACTATGGTTTTCGGCATTTGGAAAGTTTTGAAAATAGGTCAGTCCTTCTTTTTTTTACCAAATATCCTGTAGTTACCCTCATACAAGCACATTTGATCTTTTTCTTTTCTTCTTATTACCTTTTCCAAACCCTCTAAAGCCAAATAATTCCACCCTCCTTTTTGCCGAAATTCTTATTGTGCCGTCATTAACCCTTCAAACCTTGACCAAACCGATTTTTGGTTTCAATCTTGCTCTCTTGGGTTCTCTTTAGTTGAATCTTCCATAAGCAATCTTGTACGTGAGATTGAAGGCCAAATCCCGATTAGTAAAATTACCAAATTACCATTGATTTGTGAAATTACCAAAATACCCCTACGTGTTAAATATAGGATTTATGTACGCTACATGTATGTATTCTGCATTCATATGATATTCTGTTTAGGTTGTATATGGGTTGGGAATTATGGAACGGAGGAAGTATATGAGGATCGCATGGTTGCTTGACGACTGTGGATCCATCGATGGCTTTTTAAGCCTAATATTTGATTAGCAGCTTTACTGCAACATTAGGTAGTACCGCAACCGGGCTACCATTGTTGTGTAGTAGATGGGTGGGTAGATTTAGATATCCCCACAGATGTGTTTCGGTTGGATGGAGATGTTGTGTAACGGATGGGTGGGTCAATTTATATATCCCCACATGGGGAGGATTTTCACAGCATTGCATGCATGATATTATTATGTTACTATGATATGGGCTTAGACCCAACTGGGGCCACTATGGGCTAAGGCCCAAAGGCCACTGTTATGTGATAAGGGCTTAGTCCCAGTTGAATGTTTGTATGCTATTCGTTTGATGAAGGTCGTACACACTGAGTTTTGGTAAACTCACCCTCTCCTTTTATATTTTTTTAGGTGATCCTTAGTAGGCGGTTCGACGGATGGAGGGATTCGGAGGTGGCCACTTAGCAAGAAGTTTTTGACTTAGTCTTTTGTTTAATTCCTAGTATTTTAAATGATTTTTATTTGGATTGTATTAAGGCCTTCCCTCTGATTATTATTATTATTCCATTATTATTGCTGTGCTTTGTATTTTAGAAACGGAACTTGGGTTTATTCCTTGTTAAACATATTTCAAGTTTTTTTGAAACTACGTGTTGTCTTTAAAATAAGCTTTTGCAGTTAAAGGGAATTTTTTTTAGCTTTGAATACACCTCGTTTTAAAAGAAAATGCAAATTGGGATTTTACTTGAAATTTTTCTTAGAAGGGTTTTCAATGAAAACAATGTTTTTTCTATAACATTTCAATGTGACACGCCGGACTCGGGTCTAACTTCTAGGCCGGGTTTGGGGTGTTACAAAACTAATGAGGCTAATATTGTGGAAGAAATTTCCAAGGGAGTTTTTGATATGGATTTATGTGCTATGATTTCTGAAGTCAATGTGGTTGACTCAAATCCAAGAGAATAGTGGCTTGATACTGGTGCCACACTCATATCAGCTACGATAAAGACTTATTTTCTAAGTTGGTGCCTTATGACAAAGGGGAGAAGCTTTATATGGCAATGATGCAACTTTCAAGATTAAGGGGAAGGGTACTATGGTCTTGAATATGACTTCTGGCAATGAACTCGAGCTTCAAAATATGTTGTATGTGCATGACAGACGCAAGAACCTTGTTTCATAGACACTTCTTAGTGTACATGGCTTTAGGATGGTGTTTGAATCCTAGAAGCTAGTTTTGTCTAAGGAGGGATGTTTGTAAGAAGGAGATATGTATTAAATGGCATCTGAAAACTTAATGCAATCTTTTTAAAAGCAAAGACAATGAATAAGAATGTCGCTTCTTCTTTTGTTTATATGTTTTAGTCATTTAATTTATGGCATGGTAGGCTCGGACATGTTGATTATGATACTTCACGTAGATTATTTAATTTAGAGCACATTCTTTCATTTCACAATAATTATAATCATAAACGTGAAACTTGTGTTGAGACAAAATTAACAAGGTGTTTATTTCAAACTATTGAAAGAAATACAAAACCACTTGATCTAATACATATCGATGTTTGTGACTTAAAGTTTGTTCAAACCAGAAGAGGGAATAAATATTTTATTGCCTTCATTGATGATAGCACAAAATATTGTTATGTATATTTGCTTAAGAGAAAGAAAAAACAAAGCTATAGAGAAATTTATTCTTTATAAACAGGAAGTTGAAACCCAACTTAATAAAAAGATTAAGATGGTGAGAAATGATTGTGGTGGTGAATATGTTGAACCATTTGGTGAGTACTATGCACAAAATGGTATTATTCATGAAGTAACACCACCATAGTCTCCTAAATCAAATGGAGTAGCCGAGCGAAAAAATCAAACTCTAAAGGAAATGATGAACGCATTGCTAGAAAGCTCTGAGTTATCACATAACATGTGCGGGAAAGATATTCTATCAGCTAATTACCTTTTAAATAAGGTTTCCGGCAAGAAAAGGGACTATACACCATATAAGTTATGGAAAGGTAGAAAACTTTCTTACAACTACGTGAAAATGTAGGGGTATCTTGCAAAGGTAATGACTCAGTTACCAAAGAAAATGAAAATAGGTCCTTGTAATCGGCCCAATCTGCCCGGGCCCGTTAGAATCCAAAAAACCAGAAAACAAAAACAAAAATAAACCAAAATAATAATATTATTTAAAGTCCAAATGTCCACTGACCCAAATATATAAAACCAAATAAAATTTCAATAAAACATCCATTACAATTAAACCCAAAGAAACTAAGTCCCAAGCCCCTTAGCCCAACTAAACAGCCCAAAAATTAAACCAAAATACAAGCCCAAACCCAAAATAGATTCTAAACCTTAGATCTCTAACACTCCATCCGCCGCCGCAGCCTTCTCCTTCGCCGTTGCCATGTGCGCCACCGTCCAGCTGGCCGTTTGTATCTACAACAAACTAACAAATGATTGACAGCAAATAACAGCAAATTACAGCAAAAAATTTGTATTTTTCTTTTATATTTTTTATTTTTCTTCAGCTATAAAGCTGAATATGTTGAAATGTAGACGGATCCCTTTTTTTTTTCACAGAAATACAACACACAATATAGAGAAAAATTTGAAAAACAAAGAAATAAAAAACAATTTGGGCGTTAAAAAGGTTGTGTTTGTTTGTTCTATTGATTTTGGCTTTTGTTTGATTTCCTCTTTAGTTGTTTTGCTTTGTGTTTACAAAACTAAAAAAAAAAGGGTGTTGAAACCCTATCAATTTTCACAGATCTCTCTCTTATTTTCTAAATCAAAATAAGATTTAAATTCGTTTTCAAAAAGGGGAGGGGATACCTTACCTTGGATTCCTCTGGCCGCCACTATCGGTGTGCACACGATGGACCAGTTGTAGGGATGGGCCAACTTTTTGCCCTAGCAGAGAAAAAGATGAAAACTCTTCAGTTTTTTTTTTTATTTTCGGTGTAAATGGTCTGATAAACATTGTTTTGTGGCTTTTCTTTTGCATTGATAAAACGGCACCATTTCAGGGAAGAAATGCTCCATGCGATGACCCGATCCATAGTTGGATCTGCGCGTTTTTACCCTAAATGGGTAAATTCCACGGTTGGTCCTCCCTCTTTGCGCCACCATTTAATTATACTCTATCTCAGTTTTTGTGTTAATTTAATTTTGCCCTGAATTTTATGCACTGCTTCAATTTAGTCTGCATGTAAATTTCGAGTTTAGGGGATTTGGATAATTGCGCATTTCGCCCCTATTCATTTGCGCGCACTTTATTTTAGTCCCTATTTCTATTTTAATGATTTATTTATTTTCAAATTAACCTTTTGATTTTGTTTTTATTTTAATTAAGTTTTTATTTTAAATTTAGTTCTTGCAATTTTTTTTACATTATTTTAAATTGTTTTTATGTAGAATTCATTATTCATTTTTTATATTATTCATTATTTTAAATTATCTTATATTACTCATTTTTTAAAAATTGTTTTAATATATTTTGTTGAATCACTTTGTATATATCATCGATTTTGTGTTGTACTAATTGTTATTCTTATATTTTCTTTTGTGTATATATATATTTGTTTTATTTATATAATTTATTTATTTTAAAATTCTCTTTTATGTACATTCTTTGATTTTAAAGTTTTATATGATGGGTTTTAAATACTTTTTTATACATTATTATTTTATATATGTATACATAATTTATATTAGATTATTTTTTAGATTGATAAATTATGTTTTAAATTGTTTTGTATATTACCAATTTTAAATTTCTTCTTGAATAATACTTATTTTGAAACTCATTTATATACTATTATTTTATGTATTATTTATCTTTATCTTTTTATATGATTTATTATAAACTTTTACACGTCTTACCTATTTCAATTTTTTTATATATACATATAATTCGTTGTTTTGTATATTGTTGATTTTAATTTTCATTTCTTTCACATGGTTTATTTTAATTTTATTCATTATTATTTGAAAACTTCATTTTAATTTACTTTGTATTTCTTCAATTGTTTTTTACTCATTATTCTTTGATTATTGATGTTAGTATTTAAATAGGATATGTTGTGAAATTATTGTCATTATGTGTATTTTGATTTATATATTTGTGTCCTTTATATTATTGTCATTCTTTTGTATAATATTTTTATCCATGAATATTGTTCTATGTTGGTAACTTTGCTTCTCTTGTCACATTATTGCATCGTAATTCAAATTTCAACATTTTAATTTATGTCGGTCATTTCATTTTTATCTCAAACAAATCAAATAAAATGTATTTTGTGCCTGCTTATTTAAAAGCTTTCTAAAATAAGGCAATATTTTGTATTTGGAAATTCGGGAAATCGTGCCCTAACGTGCTGGGTTTCGATTTTCCGTTTGACCAAATAACCAAATATCCTTTTAATTGCATGTTGTGGAAATCATGTGATAATCTCGGTTTTGAGGATTTAAAATGTCATATCCTAACGTACTGGATGTGATATTTTATTCTTTCAGGACGAGAAAATCTTAAATTCCAACTTGAGTTGTTCAAATATTCTTTAAAAGGTATTGTATTTTCAAAACTTTTTAAATTTTCGGCATTAGGACATCATTTAATCGATTTGGTACCAATTTTGGGCATACGAGGGCGCTAACCCTTCCTCAAACAAAATGTATTTTGTTTTTATCTCAAACAAATCAAATCAAATGTATTTTGTGCCTGCTTATTTGAAAGCTTTCTAAAATAAGGCAATATTTTGTATTTGGAAATTCGGGAAATCGTGCCCTAACGTGCTGGGTTTCGATTTTCCGTTTGACCAAATAACCAAATATCCTTTTAATTGCATGTTGTGGAAATCATGTGATAGTCTCGGTTTTGAGGATTTAAAATGTCATATCCTAACGTACTGGATGTGGTATTTTATTCTTTCAGGACAAGAAAATCCTAAAATCCAACTTGAGTTATTCAAATATTCTTTAAAATGAATTGTATTTTCAAAACTTTTCAAATTTTTGGCATTAGGACACCGTTTAATCGATTTGGTACCAATTTTGGGCGTATGATGGCGCTAACCCTTCCTCGTACATAACCGACTTCCGAACCCATTTTCTTGAAGTTCGTAGACCAAAGTTAATGTTTTAATAAAACAAAACATTTTATGAGGTGATCCGATCACACCTAAACAAAAAGGATTGGTGGTGACTCCATATTTCATTTTAAAGTTGATCCCAGTTTTTCAAATAAAAATGGTTTCGACAGTCCTAAAACAGTGGATTGTATTTTCATTGGCTATGCAAATCAGAGCAATGCATATAGATTTCTTGTGTATGAATCAAAGAATCTTGACATTCACAATAATACTATATTGGAATCAAAGAATGCTTCATTCTTTGAAAATATCTTCAATTGTAAAGATAGGGAAGTTGACTCAAGTTCAACGAAACAAACCTCAAAGACTATAGAAGAAAATAGCCAAGATGTTCAACAAGAGGTTGAAATTGAGATAGAGCCAAGAAGGAGTAAACAAGTAAGGGTGGAAAAATCTTTTGGATCAGATTTTCTAACCTTTATAGTAGAGGTCGAACCTCAAACGTATAATGATGTTATACGGTCATCTGAAAGCACCTCATGGAAAGATGCTATTAAAAATGAAATTGACTCCATCATGCAAAATTATACGTGGGAATTAGTAGATCTTCCTTCAGGAATTAAACCATTAAATTTTAAGTGGATTTTCAAACGAAAAATGAAAACAGATGGAACAATTGATAAGTACAAGGCCAGATTGGTTATAAAAGGTTATAAACAAAAGGAAGGCTTTGATTACTTTGATACTTTTTCTCTAGTATCTAGGATAACTTCTATAAGGATAATTCTTGCAATTGCGCCTCGCAGAATCTAGAAGTACATCAAATGGTTGTTAAAACAGCTTTCCTAAATGGACATCTTGATGAAGAGATTTACATGGAACAACCTGAGGGTCATATAGTTCTAGGACAAGAAAGAAAAATTTATAAATTGGTGAAGTTTTTATATGGACTTAAGCAAGCACCAAAGCAATGGCATGAAAAGTTCAATAATGTCATGATGACAAATGGCTTTAAGATTAATGAATGTGACAAATTTCTGTATGTCAAAACTACTAACATTGAATATATAATCCTATGCTTATATGTTGATGACATACTCATTGTTGGAAGTAACAATGAAATGGTAAAATGTACCAAAGACATGTTAAACATGAAAGTTATGGGACTAGCTGATGTAATTTTGGGCATCCAAATCAAGAGGTCATCTGAAGGTCTCATATTGACTTAGGGCATGTTCTACAGTGCTTAAAAAAAGCACTTCTAGCTCTAAAAGTACTTTTGGAAGAAAAGTTGTACTAAACAAGCTGCTTTTGGCTAAAATTTTTTACTTTTTAGAAGTGCTTTTCAAAAGCACTTCTGAAAAGGAGAAGCTAAAATTTTTAGCTTTTCCTCTCCCAAAAGCACTTTTAGTTCTTAATTACTTTTTCACCCCTCCAATAACATAATACTTTCCCTTTTTTTTTTCTTGGTGCTTAATTACAAATGTGTTAAAATCATTAATTAAAAATAAAAAAATATTTTTTAAAATACTAATTACAAATATTTAATGGTTATATTTAAATATTTAAAATGTAGTTTATATATTCTAATTAAATTTTATAAATAATTAATAGTTATTGCTTAAAAATATTTAAAATTTATATTTCATATATTAAAATATTAACAAGAAGTTATAATAAATTTTTTATATTCTTACTAAAATATAATAATATTAACTAATTTAAATATTATTTAAATACATATTTGTTACTTGATAATAACACGTTTAAAATGGACATTTTATTTCTCAAAAGCACGTTTCGGCAGCAATGCTAAACCTTCAAATTTTAAACCAAACTTTTCAAAAGCACTTCTCAAAAGGACTTTTCCACAGCACTTTTCAAAAGCACTTTTCAAAAGTATTGCCAAACTAGCCCTCAGTCACACTATGTGGACAAGATTCTTAGGAAATTTAGCAAGGATGATTCTGGTATAGCCAGAACTCCAATAGATACGAGCTAATATCTGCCCAAAAACAAAGATGAAAGTGTTGACCAAGTGGAATATGCAAAGGTCATAAACAGTCTAATGTACCTTATGAGCTGTACTAGACCAGATATTGCTTTCATTGTGAGAAGTTTAAGCAGATTTACAAGCAATCCAAGGGAAAACCACTAAAAAGCAATTGTGAGGATACGAAGATATCTCAAATATACTCGGGGGGCTATGGATTGCATTATTCCAAAGATCCTACTATTTTAGAAGGATTCTCCGATGCCAATTGGATATCTGATATTCAAGATACCAAAGACACAAGTAGATATGTTTTTATATTGGGTGGAGGAGTTGTGTCATGGAAATCCTTAAGACAAACAATTATAACCAAATCCACAATGGAATTTGAGTTTGTATCTTTAGACAAATCTAAAAAAGAGGCTAAATGGCTTCAAAACTTCTTGGAGGATATTCCTAACTAGCCAAAGCCTATGCCCACAATATGCATATACTGTGATAGCCAAGCAACAATTGGTAGAGCAAAGAATGTAATGTATAATGGTAAGTCAAGACATATGCGTCGTTGACACAATATTGTTAGACAATTGATCTCAAATGAAGTTATCTCTATTGATTTTGTAAAATCAAAATATAACATTGCGGATCCGCTAACTATAGCTTAAATCAAGATCAGGTTGATAAAATATCAAAAGAAATGGAACCAAATCCCATGAAAATTAAAGGCATTATGTGAAGGAAAACCCAACATGGTTGATTGGAGATCCGAAGATTTAAGTTCAATGGGACAACCTACTTGTATAGCCCTTGTGAGGTCACTGTGGGGGTTCTTATCCCAAGTTTATTCCTATGATGTAAACAATGATTAAAAGTGTGATAGGTTAAGCGATGCTTTTAATGATCATTGTGTGTTTTGGTGAGCCGAGCAACATAAGTCACCTATGTGAGAGTGTAGTGGGGCCGCTTCGAGGAGATTATTAAGGCATAGTTCTCTCAAACTCTTGTAGAACCAGGAGATGTTCACGGCCATATGAACATACCCATGAGAACTAGAACCTTGCCAGTGAGGTAGTTATGTGAGGTATATCATCATTTACACAAACAACAGAACAGTTTAAGGAAATCGCGTCTATTGGTTGGCTAGTAAAGTAAATATAGTTTCAGAGAGGAAGGTTCAAAGGTTTATGCCTACCTATCCTATGCAATTATCGAATGTAGATTCTATCACTACATCGAGTCAATGTTTTTCGTTAAAACTATCAATTTTCATTCATGTGGGAGATTGTTGGAAAAAGATAGATTTTTGGAAGCTTTGAGGCATATTCTCAATTAGAAAAAGATGGATATTTGAATCATAAAATTATAGTTTTATATTCTATTCCATGAGACCTTTACAATGGTATATCATATGCTTAAAATAGTTGAGTGATGAATGGGAAATTGATGCTCAAAATAAGCTACTTGTGAATTATGTTGAGGAAAATGGAAAACTTAGTCCCACATTAGTTAGATATCAAGTCTGGACTATGTTTATATATGTGAACCAACTTGGTGGTTATTGAATGACTAAACTAATGCTCCTCCTCATGCGCAGGGGGTGCAAATCCAAACTTGCTAGGGTTGAGGGCACATCTGCACGACATGAGTGACGCGAAATGTTTGAACTGATCGGGCCTTCTAAGCTTACGAATATTTTAGCCCAATATGTAATCTTATTATTTTTTCTCAATAGTGCTTATCAGTTTGAAATTAAATGGAGTTAATGGATCCTTTAATTTAAACGTTAATTTTGATTTAATGGCTCTTTAATTCACAGACACGTTATTGGCTCCATGTAATAGCTCGATTTTTAGTGGTGACGGAACAGTGGTTTGGGACTACAAAATTCTGTCATATTAACTCGTAAATATTATTTTTAGAATATTTAGTCATTAGAATTGTATTAAAATTTGGTTAAGAAATTTAACGTTTAGATATTTAATTTAGGAAAAATGACTAAATTGAAAAAGGTGCAGAAGTTAGTAATTAGTTTATTAAATGATTAAATAGCTTATTAATTACATGAGGAGAGACCAATATAACAATTAGTCCCTAATAGTTAGTGTTGGACGGCAATGGTATTAAAATGATAAAAATATTAAGTTTTAATGGCAAAATGGTAATTATAATGAAATTAAATAACAAATAGTAAAACAATACCTTTCTTTTTCATTTTCACTTCTTCCATAACCGAAATTGTCTTGAAATGGTGGTTTGAGAATTGGCTAAGCATAGAAACCTTACATGTAAGTGAATTTCTTCCCCGTTTCTTGTAATTTTTATGTTTTTAATATCTTTGCAACTAGGTCCAGCTAGCTCGTACCTTTGTTTTTTATTCTTTTAAAAGTTTTGGAAGTTGTCATTGATGAATATTGAATGTTTTTGATGAATGCCATGTATTTGAACCTTTTATTGTGTTGTTTGATAATTTTGTAAAGTGATTTTTTTGTTAGATTTTGAATTTAGAATTAAATTGTGAAAATGAGAAAAATTTAGGGTTTGGAAGTGAATTTAAGGTTCATTGAGGACTGTTTAAGGGCCTAGTGTTTTTGAATGAAATATTAAATTGAGAAAAATAGTTAATTTGATGAAATTGAGGTTAATGGACTAAATTACAAAAATTGTAAAAATTTAGGGTAATTACTTAAATTTGGAAAATAAAAGGTTATTAATTATAAAATGGATTGTGATATGAAATGTATGCTAATAATTGAGGAATTTTACATTTTAGATCAAGATCTTGTAAATACTCGTGGAAAAGGAAAAATAGTAGAATAGTCCTTGAACTTCTACAATTACTACAATTCAGTCCAAGTAAGTTTGTACGGTTGTACTTTAACATCTATATGAATTTTTGAATAGTATGACATAAAATAAAATACATATATTCAATTGTTGATAATGAGTTATTATTTGAGATATGATATTGAAATTGATTACTCAGATTGGATTGAACGTGGGATAGAGTACATTCGTGATATGACATGTTGTAAAGGATTAGAATGGAGATGGACTGGAGGGAGGTATATATTTATTTCCTGAGTAAATGAGTGTTTAGCATTTTTTGCGAACTCTCATGTTATACTCTCTATCTGGCGTATTTCAGTTGGATTAGCTCTTATGAGCATTAGTGTGTTACGGTTGGATTAGCTCTTATGAGCATTGGTGTGTTACGGTTGGATTAGCTTTTATGAGTATTGGCGTGTTTTGGTTGGATTAGCTCTTGTGAGCATCAGCGTGTTATGGTTGGACTGACAATGTACTCTTATCTATAAGTCATACTTCGAATGGAAAATCTCGGTAAGGTAATCTGTTTAATGAATTTGAAAGATTTGTTATATATTGAGTATTAATATGAACATAGATGAATTTATCGATTGAAATTATGGATGATAGGGAATTCTCATGGTTGATTATTATTGTTTGAATTGTTGTATTTACTTTGGTAAAATTTATTGTTTAATACATCAAACTTACTAAGCTTCTTTAAGCTTACTTGTGTTAATCTTTGTTTTTGTAGATATTTGGAAGGTTAGATGATCAGATCAGTACTCGAGTCACACTATCCAGCTTAACTAGGTAGTTTTTGAAACGTTTATTCCAGATTATATGGCATGTAATAAGATTGACGTTGATACTAATGTTTTGGAAATGTAAATAGTTAAGTACGAACTTGATTGTATAAGTTGTTTTGGTTGATACCTATTTGGTACTTTTGATTTCATTATATTATGTGTTAAAGTGGCTATGTGATGCATTTGAGAAATGGCCAAATTAGTAGGTGGTGAATTAATTATGGTATAACTTAGATATGGTATGTTTGAAATAGAATTGAATTAGATGTTTGGGTGAGTAAGTGATAATTTGTGTTTAAATATTTGTTTTGAAATATAATTGTATATACTTGTGGTTCCAATGAAGGTACATTGGTTAGACACTTAATAGGTTGATTTGGTATGTTTTTGGCTTGTATAATGTCACTTTGAATAGGTGCTTTGGTTGGTATTTGAGTTTCTTAAGGTTCAAGTAAGTCTGAAATAGTAAACTTGTGGTTCAAGTTTCATTTTGAGTCCATACGGCCGTGTGTCCCCTGTAGGTTTTTAGGGTTGCATTTCAAAAGTTACACGGCCTAGCACATGGGCGTGTGAAGCCATTTTGAGAGTTACACGGCCTGGCACACGGGTTTGTGGCTTGGCCGTGTGACCCAAGGCAGAGAGTTACCCGGGCTGAGACAAGGCCGCGTGTCCCCATTTCGATTGTTACATGGCCTGCGACATGGACAAGTGTCTCAGTCGTGTGACTCATACGGCCTTGCCACACGGCCGTGTGACCCCTGCAGTTCAAAATTTTCAACTTTTTCTTAAACTTTCTAAATGTTTTCGATTTAGTCCTGGATTGTTTCTATAGTATTTTTTAGGGCCTTGAGGGCCCGATTAAGGAACATTATGAATATATTTGAATGAAATTAGATTATGATTGCATTGATGTATGAATTGAATGGTTTATTGTCCTGTTTGTTCGGTAATACTCTGTAATGATGTTCCGACGATAGATACGGGTTAGGGTGTTACACTCCATTAATAAAAAATTTACAAAATTTCTTCATTTGAATTTTATTTAAACTTCATTTGAATTTTATTTAAAACCAAATAATCTGTAAGAAAAGATACACACTAAATTTTCCAAAAAAAAATTTTGAGAGTTTTTTTCCTACATTTTTTTCAAACTGTTTTTGGTGATAGACGAAGGCAAGACTGCTGTTTGTTGATCACTGCTATTGTGCTCATCTTGTTGTTGTATCATGGGAGACAGTCGACCAACGTTTCTCCAGCACCAAAGGAGCAGTCGAATCTGTCTTAAGGAAACTGTGAAAACATGCCTCAACTGCTAGTCCGTTTTTCCTGCCTACCTACGAGTATAATAGTTCAATCCAATCTTTATTTTTGTTCTTTTCTAATTATATATATACATATTTGTATTGTTCTCGTTCAATCTTGTGATTTATATAAATATTTTATGTTATTGTTTATTTTACTAATGTCTGTGCAATAGATAACTAATTTGAATATAATTGTAACACTAATTAAATGATAATTAATTTAAAATAATATTTATTATTAATTAATATACTCAATTGTGTAGTTCAGTTCAATAAAAATTTTTATGTAAAAGAATAAAAATTATTATTTTATCTATTATTAATAAATAATAACTAGTAACTTCAACTCAACAATACAAGATTGCGTATATTAATTCTCTATACAAGATTTTTTTTTCACAAGATTTTTTTTTTCAGAAGTGTTGATGCTCAATTCTCTATACAAACTGTTTTCAGAAGTGTTGATGAAAATGCTTCAAGCAGTGATTCCAAATCAGAGAAGGCCAATTGTTATGTCGATACTCTCTACACTTTGATTTTCTGTTTAGACATTTTCCTTGGTTGATGATGTTTTTGTTTATAGATCAAAGGTGGGAAGTTATTTCGTTGGTGATTCCTATTAAGGAGCATCTTCTTTGTTGATTATTTAGCAATTTTGGGTGTTAATTGTAGGATTTGGTTGTGACTGATGTTTTTGAGTCCTTTGTTTTGTGGTTCTGCTGCTATTTGTAGTGGTTTTGCTTTTCTTTTTAATAAAATCAATGATTAAGAACAAAAACCTCCACCATAAAGTTGGATGAAAACTTTATTATCTTTAAAGAATAAAAAAATACTTTTTCTTATAATGAATAATACTTTTCAATTCAAAAATTTCTCTAAATTCATACTTATATATATATATATATACCCTCTTAAATTTGATAGAAAATGGGTATTAGTTCATGAAATTTTACATGCTCGGTAAAAATGTAATATAAATTTCATTCTTTTGTTTGCGTTGACCTAAACTAATTGATAATTGTTTAAAAAAAATAAAATGTGTAAGTGGTGATCAAAGTAGTAACAAAGGTTGAAATTTCTGAAGACACTGCGAAAATTAAAAACAAAAATAAGAGACAAAAAATTATTTACACAATTCAATTTTCGCCTAACTCAATGAAATATACTCAATCTTAAATTGAAAATCTTACATTTCTAGTAGTGTTAATATTTGATAAAATGAGGGAAAATCACATTATCACTTCTTTCTATAAGATTCAAAAAGTGATGTTGATTTCATGGCAAGTTTTTCTAATAATTATGAATTATATTCTCTCACTTTTTTTTTCTTTCTTTTTCCATAATTTGATGTAATCTTCTCAACTTAAATTAGATGTTAAGACTAAATTTAGAAGATTATATTGGCCATTAAAATAGCCTAATAAAACTATCGAAATTTATAAAACAATCGTTTAAAACATTTGCTTATTTTTGAAGAACTTAGCGTGTTATTTTTTTTAACTAAAAGATAATATTTTCCAAAAATAATATATTTTAAAATTTATTTAACAAAAGTTAATTTCCAATTTTATATATTTATTTTTCAAATCTCTTTTACATAGTAACGCGACAAAAAAATAATATTCAATAGCAAAAAATTCATGCATATTATTTAAAATAAGATCCATGTTTTAATAGCCTAAACAACTATAATGTCATGCATAAGTAGCGTAATTTAATTTATCTCAAATTTCATCGCAATTAAAAAAAAAAACATAAGTAGAATAAATCACATCAAATAAAGAATAATACATAAGAATCATATGCAATAAACCTGGTGAACTTTCAAAAGCCTTTACGATTATTAGGAAAATAAATATGCCTTCCACGTTTATTAACTATCAGCAAATGCTAAACTTAAAATTGATGCGTTTGATTTCTTCTTAATAGCAGCCGCAAGAAGTTACAAAAAAAAAAAACCCATGTATTCCACAATAACAATAACGTATATATTTATTATTATTTAATTGAAACCCATGACAGTGATGAAGATGTGTCCATCTTAAGAATATAAATTCAATTTCAATTCCATTAATTTCTAAATCACAATCAAACATACACAATAATAATGTAAATAGAAAATCATACATTTTCTAATTAGGCTTTGATACTACACGTACCTGACGTTTAGAATTTTTAGAATAATATAACTTTTATAAATTTAAAAATTATTTAATGTGAAATTAGAGTTGTTTATTGGGCTTGACAAAGAAAAATATCACAATAAATTAATTTATTTCTTTTAAAAATTTTCTTTTAATTATGCAAGTCTTAATCAATGGAGGCTATAATTTTTTTATGTGTTTTGTGTGTAACCCTAATAGGTATAGAGGATTAATTTATAATGATCAACCTGTAATCTGGTATGTCTATTGGATAACCGAATGAATGGATAGGATTTACAATCTATTAAAGTAAAACTCTTTTTAAGTTTTTTTTTTAACATTATAAGACAATGGTTAAATTTTAATGTTCATTTTTTTTTAAGATTATATAACAATTGGTGTTAAAAAAAAAGAAGATTATATAAAAATGGTCAAATTTTCAATTCTAGTATACTATGCTGAAATTTGAGATTTAATATAGAAAGTTTAATTTTTGACATAATTTGGTACATTAACTTTTAATGCATCATGGTACATTAACTTTTAAAATGTTATTAGTTAGTATACATACTTTATTCTAATTAGAATTCTAATTTGAAATTTAAGAAGGGTTAAAATCATTAATTTTTTTTGTTAAATTTAAATATTTAAGTTTATTACAGTATTATTTTTTTGTCACATAACTATTAGGTGAGTTTATTTTTTTTAATTTAAAAATTTTATATTGATAAATTTAACAGAAAAATTTTAATAGTGTTAGCAACCAGTATGAAAACTAAATTCTAAATATATGAAACTAAAAAAACTTGAATTATAATATAACCTTTAAAATTTAATTTTATAATTTATTTCGAGAAATTCAACCAATGCGAAGCAGGTGAAACCATACTAATACGAATAAATTAACCTTATTAATATTAGAAAACCATGGTGGCGGAAGAAGACCTTAGATATCATCCAACCATGTTCATTTGTTGACTAGTGTTTTGGGCTTTTTGTTGGGTTAAAATCTTGAATTTGCGATGAGTCTTCTTAAGAGACGAATATGTTTTCGGCTCTTGGCTGCCCTTAAAAACCGAGACCTGGTCCAACTATGTTGAAATCTTTAGAATGAAGTACCTATCATGCCATTTCCTCTTAAATCGGTCATTTGGATTTATGTGTAATTATTTATAATTATATGTAACATATTTAGATAGTTATTATAATTGATAGATTTTATTGAATCGAGTATAATTAGAGTGTATTTAACAATTTTTAGAGTGAGAGTGAGAATTGAAGTAATTACAGGCAAATTTAATTATCTTATAACTTTCCATACACTTATACAAAATTTAGCTTTAAAAATTGTTTTTAAACATGTTTAAGTTATAAAAAATATATTATATGTATCAATACGCATGAATTTTTTTAGATGATTATGGCAAAAAACTAAAATCTAAAGTTATAAATCCAAAAAAATTAGATTATAAAAATAATTTATGTGTATTTTATAAAGTTATAACAAAAATATATATTATTTATGTAACGCCCCCACGCCCGAGACCTTCGCCGGAGTCGAGCTTGAGGTGTTACTACACATAATTTACCATTTTAAACAACTTTACATTATCTATTTTGATTTTCGGAATAAGCAGTTTATCTGCGTCATGGTCGCTTGAAAAATCATATCTCGAGTTACGAAACTAGAAATTAAGATCTGTAAAATTTTCCTGAATCTAGACTCATGTATCTATCTGCTAATTTTTTTCTAGAATTTTTGGCTAGGCCGATTAGTACAGTTTATTAGTTAAAGTTGCCCCTGTTTCAGAACTCAACTGCACTGACCTCTACTTATTACGAACCACTTTTCTCCCTGTACAAAATTCATATGACTATGCTGTTTGTTTCTCTTAAAACTAGACTCAATAATAATTCTGAAAATATAAAGTAATCCTCCTAGTTATTTTTTTACAATTTATGGTGAATTTCCAAAGTTTGAATAGGGGATCCAGAAATCGCTCTGGCCCTATTTTACTAAAACTCAGATATCTCATAAAATACAATACCTTTACCTGTTTTGTTTGTTCCATATGAAAATAGACACAATAAGCTTTAATTTCATATATTATTCACCATCAAACCATGTTTCTATTATTTTTAGTGATTTTTCAAACTCACGTCACTGCTGTTACAATGTTCTGTTTTTAAGCTACTTTCACATTTTTCCTTAATTTCCATGTGACAGTTATCACTCAAGCATACATACTATCATACTTGTATATCATTAGCCATTTCATTAGCTATTCACTACCAAGTATTTACATCCCATTCATTGAACATGTCATAAGACATCCATATCAAAAGAAGCCAAGTCCCTATACATGCCATACACGAAAAGAAACGTCTAACTATACCGATAGGATTCCTCGATAGTGTGATCGGATCTCCGACGTTTCCTTTGATCCCTGAGTGGCTTGGCAAGAACTATAAGAAGAAAGAAATAAAGAGGGTAAGCACTAGGCTTAGTAAGTTTACAAGCAAATAAATTACAACATTCATCATATGGGATAAGTATGCAAACTATCAATTAGCATTACAAGCTTTCTTTACATCTCATTTTCTGCCTTCTTCTTCTTCACTTACCTTCTTTCTTACCTGACCTTTCATTATTCATGATTACAATCTACCTTTCCTTTGCTGATAATTCACTATACATTTACTTGAATAATGGCCCGTTGAACCACTCGGAATACTAAGGATACTAGGGTCGTTCCTGTCTAACAATATCCTGCCAATGCCATGTCTTTGACATGGATTTACATGAATTATTCCTGTCTCCAATGCCATATATGTAATATGGACTTACATGGCTCAATCCTGTCTCCAAAGCTGTATATCTAGTATGGACTTACATGGCTCATTTCTGTCCTGTCCTGTCCTGTCGACCCCTAATGTCATGACATTTCGTATCCTAACATTCTTAAGGTTCAATCGGGACTTTCTAATGCTTTTCTCTATCATATCACCTTATATTCAACTTGATTATTTTCATAAAATGAATATATAAATGCTGGAAAATGACAATAGTAATGTAAAATAACAGAATATTGCATTTATTGACCATAAACTTACCTCGATACCAAATGTGACTAAACTTTACAATTTAGTCCTTTACTTTTTCTTTTCCCCGATCTACTCCCGAATTTCGTTCTTCTTGATCTATAATAGCAAATTTAACTTATTTAATATCAACATTTATCAAAACAACCCTTTACTCAAACTTTGGAAAAATTACATTTTTGCCCCTAAACTTTTGCATATTTACACTTTTGCCCCAGACTCGGAAATCAAAACTTATCACAAATTCTTGTATTTTAAGACATGCTGATCATTTATTTACCAACATCTTCTTCAAATTCCTACTATAACATACACTTATGTACAATAGGTATTTTTACCAATTAAGCCCTTTTACTCGTTTTTACCTAAAACCGAGTAGCTCAAGTTGTCTAGCATAATTTAAAACCTCATATTCTATCATAAAACATCAAAATAAACAAATTTCACCTATGGGTATTTTTCCAAATATGAACCCTAACTTAAAATATTGCTAACATAAGCTTTATCGAGCTACCGGGACTACGAAAACGTAAAGAACATTAAAAACGGGGCTTGGAATCACTTACTATGGAGCTTGGAAGCTTGAAACAAACCCTAGCTATGGAGAACCCTTGAAATTTCGTGGTAATGAAGAAGATGATCAATTTTGTGCTATTTTTCCCTTTTTATTTCATGTTAATATCCAAATGACCAAAATGCCCCTCCTTACTAAACTTTCAAAAATTCCATCCATGTCCAAATTTTGTCCATGAACTTAAAATTGGTCAAATTACTATTTAAGACCTCCTAATTAATATTTCAAAACAGTTTCATACTAGAAACTTCTAGAATGCAAGTTTTGCAACTTATTCGATTTAGTCCCTAATTTTAAATTAAGCACTTTACGCATAGAATTTCTTCAAGAAATTTTCACACCATCATGCAATCATAATATAGACCTCAAAATAATTATAAAATAATTATTTCTATCTCGAATTTTTGGTTACGAAACCACTATTCCGATTAGGCCCTATTTTGGGATGTTACAATTTAAAGCTTAAAAAATTCTAAAGTTATGGTTAAAAAGTTTATTTATAAAAATTGAGTTATGTGTTATAAAAGTGTTACAAAAAGTGTTATGATCAAATACGGACGGGGCTAAAACTTTAAAAATTCTTTTTAGACCCTTAAAAATAAAAAAAATAGTTAGCCCCCTTCTCAAAAAAATTAAAATTTCTCATTAAACCTTTGAAAATTTTCTAAATTTTTAATTTGATCCCACCAAAATTTTTGTCAATTCTCATTAAGTTTATAAAATATTGTATTTTGTCTAAAAATATTCAGAACTTATTTTCTAAGTATAAATTCAATTTTCTAGGAATAACAATTCTACCGGTTTCTAGAGAGAGAGAGAGATTTACTTTCTTACTGAAAGTAAGAAAATTATTTATGGTTTTGTGTTTGATTCGTGGTTGTTCAAGCCCATACTCGAAGCAATTCTTGGTACAAGAATAGCAGAGAAGGACGTTTAGTTGAAAGTTGGGAACGTCTATGATCCGTCTTGAACAAAGCATAGGTACTTTTCGGGAAAAGTTTATTGCTATAAATATCACAAACCAACTTGAGTTTCATATGTTTAATTTTTTGTTGTGATAGAAAATCGTTTTTAAACCATATTTTTTCCAACAGGCCCATTGTGGATTGATTGAGTAAGATGGATATGTGGAATATCACTTTAAAACACTAGCACAAATGTGCTTAAATGCACCGTATTGAGATTTCGTGCCCTTATTGTAGTGATTTCATAAATTTGTACTTGTATTTTTTCAAGGAAGTTGATTTAGTAAAATATCTAACAGTATCATTAATATCTTCATTTTTTGTCATCATAGGGTTTTTGCACACAAAGCAAAATGAAAGAAAGTATTGACTCAATCATTATATAATGTTCAACTAAAACTAAGCGGTATTATGTGGTTATATCATAATATGGGAAGACAACTTATATTAGTCAATAATCTAAACATGTCATTAGTCTAATCAGAATTAGCAAATCGATTTAAAGAATAGTATTCTATTTATGAAGTCCGATTGAGGAGAAGTAAATGGCTCCAAAAAAGATGGATATTGATGTGACTGACTAAAATGACAATACATCAGACAGATCCCAAGTAGAATAGATCTTAGATTTTTTTATGGATTTATTAACTTGTGACGTTCATAGTGTGATATACCTTAATCCTGAATGGATGATGGACTATGTATGTGTTACTTGTATACTTTAATGTAAATGAAAACTTGAGTTCAAATAGCTAATGAACCGAAAGCTAGTGCATTGGGTATGCAACTTTTACATAATGTAGTATCATTCCACAATAGTAGAATTCATAGCTCAAATAAACGGTAAATGATATCCTCTCATTAACATTACATGATAGATGAAAAGTAACGTGAGCACATGTAACAACTCGTTTTTTAGTGGTGACGAAAACAGTGGTTTCGGGGCCACCAAATTTGACAAGTAAGTTCGTAAATATTATTATTTAATATTTACGAGTCAAACACAATTTTAAAAAGGTTTTCGATATAGTGATTTTTGTTATATAAATGATTTAATAAGTTCAAGTGGTAAAACCCTAAGGTCAAGTGGGTTTAGAAAATGAGGTATCGGGATCTCGTTTCTATAAAATGAGCCGTAAATATTTTTATAAATATTTACGGAGTGCCATTAAGGTGGTATTAAATTTTTGTTTGAAAAATTTTAATGTTTCGATAGTTAATTAATTAAAAAGGACTAACTCGTAAAAGATGTAAAATTTGATCACTATTTGATTTGAGTGATTAAATGGCTTATTGAATAAATGAAAAGGGACTTGAATGGTAATTAGATCATTTTAGGAGTTAGTGGACAATTATGGGCATGGAATTGGTGTTTTAATTATTTATTAACCAAGGTTAAAATAGTAATTTGATTTATTAAATTAAAATAAAATAAAAACAAAAAGTTTAATTGGTTATCATCTTTTTAGTTTCTTCTTCAAAGAATCGAATGTCCATGGAGGTTTTAAGTTAGGTTCAGCCATGGTGGTTTCCTATTGCATGGTATGTGATTTTGGCTCCAGTTTTAATAATTTTTATGTTTTTGAGATTGTTGCAACTAGGTCCAGCTAACTTGTACCTTCTATTTTGAAACTGTTAAAGATTTTGAATGTTTTCATTGTTGAACCTTGTGATTTTAGATGTTAAATGATGAATTTGAAATATTAGTAATTATTTAAAAGTATTTTATTAAGTGATTTTTGATGAATTTTCCAATTAGGGACTAAATTGTTAAAATAGTAAAAATACAAGGATTTATTGTGAAATTATTGAATGAATGGGTTGTATTGGATAGCATAAGTATTCAGCTGGGCTCAATTTTGGGTAAAAATGGTTAATTTGCATGTTTTAGGCTTAGGAACTAAATTGAATAAAAGTAAAACTTTAGGGGCAATTTTATAAAAATGTAAAAATGACTAAATTGCATAAAGTGTAACAGCCCAATTTTAGTGAGATCAGAATAGTGGTTTCGGGACCACATGTAACACCTCAAACCCGGCCCAAACGTTACGGCCAAGTTTGGTGTGTCACATCACCTACAACTAACCATGTTACCTAGTTACTAAGTTTAGGGTGAGCTTTGCGAAAACTGATATTTAACTTATAAGAGAAATTCTCGGTTAATTGATGAACGACCTATCCACTACCAGTTATTAGAAGATTCCTTATGTAAAATTTAACTTATTACTCGATTGAATCGCGAAACTAATTTTGAAAATGTTTGACTAATTTTGAGAAAAACCTCGCCCAGCCATATTCAAAATAATTATGGTATAGTAAGAGTAAGTAATTAAAAAAACAAAATAAAAATAATTAGAGCGGCCTTATTACAAACCCCAAATTGAAAATAAAACGATTGAAATAAGTAATAAAATAAATAATTTATTTAAACCAAAAAATGCAGTCTTCGTGGCCACTCTGAATCCCTCCCAGCTCCAAGTCCACCAATCTAGGGCTCACCTGCATGGATGGAAGAAAAAAGGGTGAGTTTGGAAACTCAGTGTGTATAGAAGCCCATCCAGAGCCCAAATTAGCTCAAGCCCACTAGGCCTAAGCCCTATCTAGTCTCAATAATAACTGGCCGAAGCCCCATTCAAATACAGTAAACTGGGCCTTGGCCCTTTTCAGATAACAGTACGGCCCATAGGCCCATTACAGTAACAGAACAGATATCATGCATGAATGCAAAGCCCATCACATGTGGGGAGACTACTCAACCCACCCAACCGCTACACTCCACTCGTACCAACCAGACACTCTATGTGGGGAAACTACTCGACCCACCCAACCGCTACACACCATAGATGAAGCATCGCTGCTTAGATAAGGTAGCCAAGCCACTAACAGAAATACGAGGCAAGGCCTCTTTTAGAAAACAGAATGGGCAAGCCCTTTTCAGATATCAGTACGAGGCAAAGCGTCTTTCAGAAAACGTGGCAATGCCACTTGCACTTCCTCCATCAACAATCCCAAATCCCATGGAACAGATAATCATGATATGGCATACAGTAAACAGAAACAGTAAAGTATGCATTTTAATCAATTTTAGCCCTAGGGGTATAATGGTAATTTTTCGTCCCTAAGGGTATTTTAGTAATTTATCAGTTTTTAGGGTTTTTATGCATATTTCAGTCTCTAAAAATCTAACTTTCGTCTCAGTAGTTATTTACCTCATGTTAACAGTTTTCAGTTATTGAGCCCTAAAACCCTTAATGGGCCCTACAGTGTTATTTAGCTACTTAAGCCCGTTTAGCCAAATTCTAAGTCTAACTTAACAGTCTTAACCAACAGAATATCAGAACACACTTACCGCTTACTTTTTCCTCATATAGGCCCTTAAGTCCATTGGGCCCAATTTCAGCCCATCGAGGCCCAAATTTACCGAAGTGCACGGAATTGCGCACTTAACCATCTTACCCCTTGTGATTACAGATCCAATGATTTCCAATCAACTTACGAGCGTTCGTACGCTCACAATCCCACGAAATGCTAGAATTCCGGCATTTTGACTTTTCGACTTTTGCCAATTTGAACTACAAGAGGGTGTTCAATACACACCTGATTTGCGACAAACGCTAACGAGATCTCTCACGTGATTATCCTTGCCGATCTTAATTATTATATCTAGATCTAGACCGCCTTGAAACCGTTGATCTTATTAGCCTCCAAATAGATCTTGATCGCTAGCCTTCGATTCGCACACCAAAGACGTACCTGTCAGAAGCGTTTCCAACACTTTTCCAATCTCAGATCCGCTGTGAATCTAACTTAAACGCGAGTAGAAAATAGATCTAAAAATTAATTCCCGAATCAATTATGAATATGGAGGTTCGACTTTTGGTAAAATAAAAGAGAAAAAGGTAGAGATTATAATACAAAAGAGGAGATGTCGACAGGGTTATGGTGTTGGGTTTCGACTTTTGGTGGTAATCAACTAGTAGACTCGAGAAGTAAAAGGAAAAATAAAGAGTAGATTCTGTTTAGAAGAAATGTGATAAAGTGGAATTGATTTAATGAAAGAAAAAGAAAAGGGTAACGATGGAAGAAAAGAAGAGTAGATGCACAAAAATAATAAAGGAACACAAACCGATTGAAAAAGGATAAAATCAAGGTCGGCTAACACTAACAATAGACCCTAAACCAACGAAGAAGAAAACAATTCATAAAGGCTAAAATTCTAAGTGCAAATCGGCACTTAATGCTTATAGCCGAATGAGTGTATTTCGGCATAAAAAAGAATTCTTCCTAAAATTAAATTCCATGATTTTAGCTAAAAACAAAGTTTGAATTTCATTCAAACTTCTCACCGATTAGTAGTAGCCTTATCCACTCCCCCACCGCTTGGCCAACACAGTTTGCTGCTGGGAAGAGTTTTAATTCAGCACAATTACTCTCCCCCACACATGCAGCAAAAAGAATAGCCCTCCTGCACGCATAGTAGTTCGAACCCGGGACCTCCAGGCACCCTCGCACGTTGCTGGCCACTGCGATGCATCTTTACTTTTAATAATATACCGTCACAATTATTCTTAAGGCTTATCCGCTGAAGCCTCCGTTGTAAAAAAAATAAAATTACAATTTCGCCTGCGCTTGGACTCGAACTCGCATCCGCTCGGACCCCTCTAGCGCGCTGCTGCCACTGCACCACAGGCGCTCTTGTGGCATACTCCAATCGCAACTTCTCTTAAGGCCTCTTTAACGCCACCCTGATTACTAAAAAACAAACAAACATTGCGCACGCCGTGCCTTGAACCTAAGCCTCCTTCTTGCTTCCTACAGTGCTTAACCACTGGGCCAGGCACTCCCTTTATGCCTAAACCTAGCCCAATTTATATATAAGGCCTATTGCCCAGTTTCCCTTAAAGAAGCCAAAAATTAATTCTTTTGCTAGAGTCTTGGATTGAACCCAAGACTTTTCCCACACTATAAATCCCTCTTAATTTATTTAAAAACTAACCTAAACATCAAAATAATAACAATATAAATAATTTTCCATAAAAAATTTAAAACATCAAAAAAATTTTTCGGGCCATCTTCTACCCGAACCCGGACTCAGGGCCCAATACTTTTAGGCCCAAATTCAGGGTGTTACACTACAAATCTGATTCGAAAATAAAATTTATTTTTATTTTATTATATGGTCCTTATTATGTTGGAAATGTTATGTCAAAATTCTGATAAGGAAATTTTATTGATTTTGTGCTTAATTACGAGAAGGACTAAATTGCATAAAAGGAAAAAAGTTGAATTCTAATAGCTATAAGGAGTAAATAGCTATGGAATTCAAAATTTGAGGTCCTTATTTGGTAATTAGACCATTAAAATGTATGTAGATATTTTGGTGACTCATCCATGGAAATTTAGAAAAAGGGCAAGGACTAAATTGGACATAGAAATAATTAATTAATTAAAAGATGATAAAAGAAAATATCATCTTATTTTCTATTCATCTTCCCCAAAAATAGATGGAAACCCTAGGAGAGAGAAAAAACTTTCATGGCTTAATTGGGTAAATTTTCTTGTCCCGTTTTTAGTAATTTTGATATTTTTTAAACCAGGATAGCTTAATATATCTATTTGGGGGATCAATTTGTAAAGTTATCAAAGTATAAAAATTGGGTCATAGATAAATATGCTGAAAATTAGAAATTTATGGTAGAAAATGAAAGGTTGTTGATAGATAAACATCTTTTACAAAGTGATTTTTGATGAAAACATGATTTAGGGACTAAAATGTAATGTTGTGAAATTTGATGGAAAATTCTAAATTTTTATGAATACATGTGTTGTAAATTTTGAGATAGAATTTTCGTTAGGCTTGGAATAAGGAGTAAATTGCACAAATTTCATTTTTCGAGCCTAGGGACGAAATAGGAATTTATGGAAAAGTTAGGGGCAAAAAAGAATTCAAGCATATAAATAGGAATTCAAGCATATAAATATTGTCGGACTTGTAGTCCCAAAACCACTGTTCTAACTAGGCCCAAGTTCAGGCTGTTACAATTCGCCTCCTTATAGGGATTATCGTCCTCGAAAATCTTACCAGAATAAGGTTTAGCTTCTTTTTTCAAAGTTTCCAACACGTTACCGAATAATCCTCTTTGAGGGCGATCCTTTCAGAAACATTCTGTCATCGATCTTTTTATCAAAATCACAATTCAATTCAACCTCGTGCTTAGAATTTCTTGTAGCTTTTTCCATAGCTGATGATATAACCCTCGAATTTTCGAATAATTTTACGGATTTTTATTATCCATCAGTCATAATTCAAGTAGCATCTCTCTTTTTCCGAGGATAAGAGACATCCCAATACAAAATCCATGGTATCTTTTTTTTTTCAACATTACACCAGTATCTTCGTGGACCATAGTAGTCTTGATTGCATTTGATATTCGGCCTTACTCTGACGACAAGATTGACATTTGAACACAAAAATCAGAAATATCGGTTTCATATCCATATACTAGAACATTTACTTCAAATCACTACACTTTCTATTTCTCTTTGGATGAACAGGCAAGATATTATGGTGAGCTCTGAACGGAAACTCTCTGCATAATCCCTGAGTTCCCCAGTACATAAATTCTACCTCAGGATAATAATAACAGTAATCAAATCTAATCTAAACTTCAAAATCAAAAGTAGGTTCATACTGTATTCGTTTAATTTACCACTTACCATTCCATTTCTGAACTCTTCTAATTTATAATGGCAACATCGTTTTAGCTTTCAGTTTAGCTAGAATCCAAACACCATTAAATAGGTAAATCTTGAAACCACACTCACAAAATAAGCAAAGATTTTTCATTCAAGTATCTGCAAGTATTTCTGGTTTACCCAAAGGTAAGTCAATATTCACACAAAATCTTTCAACATGCTAGCAGCAGATATTTACTAACTACATTAACTCAGATGAAACATGACATCTTGTTTGAACTCACTGATAATAATCAGAATTACCCGAAGAAAGAAAATCAATATACACTTTAAACTTGAATTATCATAATCCACACTTTTGCTGATATCAACTTTAAAGATAAGCCATGCTTGATTAATTAAACAATAGGGATGATAAAAAAACCAAGATAATGAAATCCGAGATACAAGACCATACTAAATGTCTGAGAATACTATTCATATGAAATAATAGAGATCCTGACGATTCCTCAGAGAAAACCAGAAGGAAAAGAAACACTGTTCATACATTCGTCAACTCTTTATCTCTGATGTAATGGAATAGGATACCAATGGAAGATAGAAGAATACCAATCATAAATTAATCAGACCAACAATGCTTTCATCAGAAAAGAAAAAACCACAAATACCTCTAAGAATGTAAGAGTACATAGAATACCCAAAAGAGATAGTCATAATTTACTCAACTGTAACAGTCATACTCAAACATCTTTACACTTTAAACATCGTTCTTCTGACTAATTCTATCATCACTAATTCCATAATATTCCATTCATTAACAAAAATCAATTCAAAAGAATTCCCGGCAAATACAATCTTTAGACATCAGACCTGAATGAGTTGATTGACTGAGATTAACTACTTCTCTAACTGTGGCATTGTGCATTCCCAATGATCTTTAGAAAAATCTGATATCACTCTCATAACCGTCTTTACTCACCAAGCCATTCCCATCTTTAATCATATCATTAATTATTCCACCACTGAGCTCTTTAGTTTCCCCACTTGTAAGCTTATTCAATAAAAACTTCGTGAACTTCATCATATAACACTATACTGATAATGGGGTGAAGATTGTAAAGCCTTTAAATTTCTGACTCTCATACATACACGCATTCAATACCAACACAGTATCATGTACTTTGATTACACATCTCTAGGTTTCTACTAATCATGAACACATTTTCAAAGATCTTAGTAACACATTCAGCATTATCACATATGAATATCAACCAATTGTAATAAGCTCATCTCAAAATAAATTTTTCATGTTATTCACTGCAAAAGTCACTCTGATTTATCAAAATGCAATGTCCAATTAGAACGATAACATTTTATCCATATTCCTTAACTTATGGTTAATCCATTATATCCATTAACACATACATATCATCACAAATCACAGAGAATAAATTCAGGCAAATAAATATATTCACTAAGTTACACCAACTTACTTAACCCCTTTCAGCATTATCGATGGTAGCTCGTTTGGAAAGCATCCCTACTCTAACCAAAACAAATCTCATTGGAGTTGGGAGATATCACACTATCACAGTTCACTTATGGCATGTATAGATAGACTCTTACACATGCTATGTTAGTCTGAGAATCGACTAAACCATATCTCTGATACCACTAAATGTAACACCCCTTACCCATATTCGATGCCGAAATAGGGTAGAGGCATTACCGAAATGCATACACTTGTAAACATATTAAACCGAGTCATAAAATTTTATCCAAATTAAAACTTTTCAAATTTTTATCTTTGAGTCCCTAAATAGGGCCTACGAGGCCCAATACATACTTTGAAAGTGGTCCGGGACTAAACCGAAAACTTTTGAAAGCACTAAAAAATTTCTTAAAAAAATAAAACAGGGGCACAGCCCTAGGCACATGGCCATGTGGCTGTCCGTGTGGCCACAATAAGGCTATTTACCAAGCCTTTTGCCACCCCAAAATACTTATACACTTATACAACTTTATCATTACACAACATGGTATTATTAAGCATTCAAACATCCACACTAAGACATCCACATGCCATTTACAAACCACATTCATCATGCATAATCATACACATACTTAACCATTCACATCATGCAACTTACACAACCAATCACATTTACCATTCATAATTATCATGCATTTACTCATCCAACACATATAGGCATACACATCCTTGAAATGCATTATCATAGACTTATAATGTAACAATTATTAGCCACATTAAATGACCTTATACAACAATAACCTTCAAATAACATAGACTAACATTCTAGGCTAGCTTTCTAGGCCAACTCATAATAACATATACACATATAATTAAATCCCTATACATGCCATAGACTTAAAAATACTTGAAAATCATTGATACAATACCAATAAATAACTTGTTAGTGTGATAGAATCTCCAATGATCTCCAACTCGAGCTAGCATCTATGATACTATAGGAAAAATAAAAGGAAAGGGGTAAGCATTATAGCTTAGTAAGTAGGTATGTAAATAATAAGTAATTTATTAACATGCTCTTATAAATCTTCACAATACGTTTTCAAAATAATACAATCATAATTGCACAAAGTTCCACTATTCATTTAGCTGTCTACGTGAGTCATAGTCACTAAATTATTTATATCTTGAACTATAAAACTTCGAATTAAGATCCGCTAATTTTGCCTAAAACTAGACTCACGTATCTTCTTACCATTAAATTTTCAAAATTTTTGGTTTAGCAAATAAGTATATTTTATTCATTAAAGTCACCCCTGTTTTGCTGCTTGATAGTTCCGACCCCTCTTTACTAAAAATTAATTATCTCATTGTATGAGATTCAAATGATGTTCCTGTTGAAGATAGACTCATTAAGGATTTTAAACATATAAATTATAACCTATAATTAATTTTTTTTTTTTACAATTTTTAATGATTTTTGCAATAGGTGCAAAATGTGTGTTCTAGAAGCTACGGGTGCTTAATTGAAATGAATTTGTAAATTAAAGGTCCTTAAATGGTAATTAGACCATTATATCTAAAGATGGACAAAAATGGACATGGTTAGGTGAAATTTCAAAGTTAGGCATTAAGGGCATTTTGGTCATTTGGTAAATAAAGACAAAATTTAACAAATAAAAGATGTCATCTTCTTCAATTTCATCCCCCATAGCCAAATGTGAAGGGTCTCTATAACTAAGGTTTTGGCCAAGCTTTCCAAGCTCAATTGTAAGTCCATCCTAGCCCCGTTTTTAATGATTTTTACGTTTTTGAGATCCTCGTAACCTAATCTAGTCTTTCCAAGGACTAATTTGAAGTATTATCAAAGTTTAAAATTTGACCCATGTTAGACATGCATGTATTGTGATGTCTAATGGTAGAAAATGTATGTTAGATGTGTGATAAATGACTTTTGCTAAGTGATTTTCGGTAAAAATGTCAAAAAGGACCTATTTGTAAAAGTTGTAAAATATGTGTAGAAAATGTGAATAAATGAAAAATGTGGGCTGCTACAAGCATGTATAAGGTTCGGCTAGCCATGGGTATTTATGAAATTAAGTACATTTCATTTTACGAGCTTAGGGACTAAAGTGTAAATAATGGAAAATTTAAGGGCAAAAATGTAATTTTGTCATATGATTTTTGGACTAAATTGAATAATGTGTATATTAAATGAGTTAAATTTGTTATTATAGATCAAGAGAAACAAGGTTCGGACCTAGATCGGGGGAAAAATAAAGTATTTGATGATTAGGTTCATTTCAACTATTTTTATACTGAGGTAAGTTTGTATGTAAATAATGCATTGTTATATTATGTTTAAATGTTTTAATATTGCATGAATTGTATGATTGACCCTTTGGACATATTCGTTAAAGTTTTAACAAGTGAGAAGTCCCGGTTGAACCTTAAGAATAGAATAGGATACGAGTGACATGTCACTAGGAACCTATGTGTATGTACATGTTTATGTAATTCTGGGTGCTGGTCTTATACATACTACTAGTGGCTGGGTACTCCGGTATTTGTTACGGATACCTGACAACTTATGTGAGTAACACTGGGTAGCTACGTTTTGACTGATAACTTGTGTGTGTAGGCCCGTGAATAGCTCAATCGTGAGCCTATGTGTGTGTTGTGGTATGAGGTAGCTTGGCTACATATGTGGCACTTATGTGAAAATTTCCAAGTATTAGTTAATATTCCGAGTGTTCAATGGGAAATGTGAAAGATGCAAAAGTGTGTGGTTATATTACGATTTGGTATAGGTATGTACGTAAAACTCACAAGTACGAACACTATAAGTGATGAACTCTTGGTAAGAATGTGATTGAGTAAGTTATGCTTATTGGATTTTAATGACAATTATGTTTTCTCTCATTATATGAATTTCTTGATTAATGTGTGATTAAAATACTTATTATTTACATATGAACTTACTAAGCTATATAGCTTACTCCCATTTTCTTTCTCTTGTTTTATAGTGTTACCAAGCTAGCTCGGATCGGAAATCGTCAGATTTTCGAATCACACTATCAAACTCTCATTTTGGGTATTGATGATTTTAGTATTTTGAAAGTATGACATGTATAGGAGGACTTGGTCATTTTGTCACATGTCATATTTGATTTGGCCAAATATGTTGGCTTATTTTGGTTGATGATCATTTTGTATAAGGCCGTTGAAAATGGGCCAATATTGGTTATAAGTATATTCATATGATGATGCTTTTCATGAATGGTGTGTTAATGTCTCAATTGTGGATGTTTGATTGTATGTATATGCTTGGATTGGTGTTATGTTATGTTGTGTAGGTGTGTACATTAAAAGGGTGACAGATGGCTTGGTAGATAGTCTTTATTTTGTCCACATAGGTAGACAAATGGGCGTGTGTCTAGGCCATGTGTGACACACGGTCGCTCCATGGGCATGTTTTTAGGCCGTGTGTCCCCTGTACCTTAATTTTGAGAAACAGAATGCTCAGGATTGAGCACACAAGCAGAGACATGGGCGTGTGTCTCAGCCATGTGGACGGCACGGCGTCGAACACGGGCGTGTGCCATGGCCGTGTGAAGTCTGCACCTATTTTTGTGAAAATTTATTTTTCCACATGGCCTAGCACACGGGTGTGTGACTTGGCTATGTGAGCTCAATTTGGTCATAACTTACAAGTCAGAGAGTTACACGAGGTCGAGACAAGGCGTGTGTGGCCAGACGACCTGCCCACACAGGCGTGTCCCAAACCACACGGACGTGTGACCCTTGTTTTATGGAAAAATTTTCTAAGTGTTGTAAAAATTTCTAAAGCTTACGATTTAGTCCTGAACCACTTCCAATACATGTTTTGGGCCTCATAGACTCATATTAGGAACTTTATGATTAAATGAGAGTGGTTTTAATTTGGACACAAATTTGTAGCCTGAATTGAATATTTGTTCGAGTGATAAGTCTGGTAATGCCTCGTACCCTGTTCTAACGTTGAATACGGGTAAGGGATGTTATAGGATATATATATATATATATATAGATATTTATATTATTTTGTTTGTGTAGGCGATATCACACACCGGGTGTAAAGCTCACGCATTTTTTTTGTTCCATTTTAGGTGATCTTCAGACTTAAAGTTGGACGGTGATACAGGAGCTCGGTTTCCATGCTTTTGGTTTAGTATGTTACGGACTGATTTTTTATTAACTTTCACAGACTTTTGGGACATTTTAATTTTGTTTGGGATTTCAAAATTTGTTTTGGTGTTTGGTTCTGCAAAAGTTATGGTTTTTAGCCGGTATTTAAAACAAGACGACTAATAATAAACTATGAATAAGCAAGACCAAGTTGCTAAAAGGGTTCTGTTACCAAATTTTGTTGAAATCCGCTAGAATGTTTTGACTCGTAAATGAATTAAATAAGTTGGATCTGTTTTAGTAAAAGCTATTAAACATGGGTTTTTTTTTACCTCAAAATACTCATGGGTTTTCAAAAATTGATACTTTTTTTATAAGTTATATAAATTTGGATTTTCTTAAAGTTGGAAGTGGGTTTTCACCAAAATTTAAGAACTAGCATTTTCTCAAATGATGTAACCTCTACAATCTGACTGTAACGTCTAGGTCATAATACATGTAATACTTGCTCTAACACATCAAGGGGATTGATATTGAGGTTTTTATTTTCATTCTTAGTTTTTGTTTAGTAACGTTATGTTCTTGTAAACAAAAGATCTTATTCCGAAGTGAGACTTCTATGAACAGAAATTATTCCAAAGCTACGCTTTCATCGAATACTCCAAACAATTGGCGTTTTCAGTCTTATTATGAATTTTGATTACAATGAAATAATGAGGCAATAACAATTTAATCTTATTTTGACATAATATAATTCGTCGCATTAGACATGGGCATAAAGACAAATTAAAATTTCATTGCAAATGAAACCCTAAACATTTGATAAAATAGCTAAACCTTAAAAATCTAACAAAACAATAAAATCCTAAAATCTGGTAAAATAATGAAACCCTAAAAAGCTTACAAAAATAATGAAACCCTAGAAATCTTACAATAATAACAAACCCTTAAAATTTGATAAGAATAGCAAAGCCTTAAAAATCTGGTAAGAATAGAAAAATCAGAAAAAGTCGACAAGAATTGTGAAACCTTAAAAATCCAGTAAGAATAACAAAGTCATAAAATTCCCATAAAATAGCAAAACTTTAAAAATCTAGTGTAAGCGAGTAAGCTTAACAAATAAGTTTTAGAAAAATTTATAGTATTGAACCAATTAATGACCAATGATGTGAAATTCAATGATTAATTAGACGAAATTTTAGACATTGTCAAATATAGAAATGAAAATTGTGAAATTAAGGTAAGATTAATGTGGATACATAATTATGGATGTCCAGTTATGTATGGTTACAAGAAAAATTATACATGTCTATAAATGTAAAACTATGTGCAGTTATAGGAATAAGTACATAGGTGTGAATCATAATACGGCATGGCGACTTAAGAATGATTCGACATAAGTGTTAAATAGTAAAGTGAACAGAGCCCAAGTAACTTTAATATCTTGATGTGTAAAACTTAAGGATTTGTGGAGATGCAAGTAGAATAACCAAATATCAGGATAGATTATCGACTTGAGTTTAAATTCGTGAGTATGTACAACATAAATAAGAAGATTGTCAAATCATCAAAATTTGAGGAATTAAATATATGCAAGCAGTTAACAACTTCATTCATAGGTAGCTGTTTTTGATACAATTTATAGTGTATTAGGCATATAACATGTTCCTTAATTCTTTAACACCTAATATGGGTGTACCGAAGAATCTGCACATATTTGGTTAAATATTTTTTATAAAAGACATGTAAATGCATGTGAATCTTGATGTGAGAAAATCATAACTTACTTAATGGATGAAAATCACAGTTTTCATTAATGAAAGAATATTTTATTAAATCAATCTTACTATTAGGCTCTATTTATAGAGCTAAACCTATAAGCAGGGATATGTGATACGAGTTTTGTATTGAGAGGATATATTCCCTTTGTCTTGTACTGAAATTCAGTTGGGTAGGTCTCACCTTAAGTATGCAAAAGCTTCTTATTCACTTTAACAAGTTTGTGAATAGATAACACCTATCTGACAAAAAGACATTTTAATTAACATAAGTCTCATTGTTAAGTATTTAAAAACTTCTTGTACATTTGAATTGACATTAAATTCAGTATTGAAGCCTTTATCACGATGACAACAATTACGATGTGAAAGTTTCACCATGTATTTAATGGCAGTGCAAATAACATTCATTGGATCCGTCTAAATCAAAGAGGCAAGCTATGAATTTTATTTTATACATAATACGATATCTGATTTTTTACAACACAAAAAAACTAGCAGACTATATTAATGAAAAGCCAAAAAAAAAAAAAAAACCACCTTAAAATGACGTGTGGTAGGCAATAATGTAACAATTGCACAAACATGGCATCTAGAACATTGTTAGTTAGGTGTAACGTGTGTGGTAGGCAATAATGTAACAGTTGTACAGTTGTCAGACATTAGTAAAATTAGCCATAATGGCACTAATAACATATGAAAAAGAGAAGAAATTTTCAGTGTTGGTACTATGTAGTAGCAGACATTGTAACCTCAATGAATATAACAATGGCAATAAAGTACAAGACATTCAAAGAATGGATATGAAAATGAAAGACATAACCTTTTCGTCATGGGCCATGAAACCATCAGTGAAACACCATAACCTACAGCAAACATGATTGAGATAAAAGAGCACGCCACCACAGAAAACCAGAAATTCAACAAATCACTGCTCATCTACCGCCACAATCACCATGCGACTCCTCTGAATATAACAGGTAGCGATCAAAAGCTTGATTGCAGTGAAAATTAGGCAGATGGATCCTACTGCAATCGTAGGACACTCATAAAAATTCAAAGAATGAAAATCTTAGGAATCTTGGAGCGAGAGAGAATTTCATACAGAAACAGTTTAAATGACGTCTGAGATAGCACAAATAATGTAACATCAATCCTCCAATGGAAATTGACGAACAGAAAGGATAAAAACTGTAACAGAAATCCTACCGGAAAAGAAAAAGGAAAGTTGTCTGAAAGGAAAAAAATTTGGCTTTGTTAAATTTTGGGATGTTAAATTTTGGGAGGATTAGAGGCGGGATCTGTGAAATCAATTAAAAGGGTGCGTGGTGAAAACAATTGAAACTTTGCGTGGTGAAATCAACTGAAACGGTGAGTTTTGAATTAGTAATTCATCATCAGTTTATGTTTTTAGCTTCGAAAACTTTGAAAAGTCATAACTTTTCGCTTGATTGTCCGATTGAGACGATTTTTTTTATTTCAAATAACTTTTTGAGATTTACACGTCGGCTAACGGCTAAAGGCGGTTTGTCCTAGTTTTCATTCAAAAATATTCTTTTTTACCATTAAATTTTGATTTTTCTAATTTAAAATTGAATTTTAAAATATTTATATCATTTTTTTCCTTACTTCAATAAACACTAGATTTTGTTACAGAATTATTGTATTATTTTTTCTAATTTGACACATGTGCAGAATAAGTCAGATAAATTATTAGAACGTAACGTTGTATAATTAAGATAATAAAAATATTTCTATAATATATCAAGTAATTAGTTGAGCTTAGTTGGTTATGATGCTTTTATCTTTTTCCTTATTACTTTGGTTCAAATCTTATTGTTAATAATTTTGAATCTTTTTGTACTTGTTGCATTTATTCTTTTTAAGTATTTCCATTATGAAGTTCAATTTATTATTATTATTTCCATTAATATATTGATACAATTAGCTCTTCAATATTTTATTAATATATATTATTAGTACAATAGTTTAAAAGGATTGACAATTAATGTAAAGGCATATATTACAGTAATACATAATTTGAGCTAAGATACTCGTTAAAACTATAGAACTATTGTATAACTTTTACGAATGTAAGAAGTGTAAAGGATAGGTGCAAGAAATTATACATAATATAAGGATTTTGTTTTAAGATATTATTAGTATAAAAATATACCGATTATCTTATACAAGGATTGATTGTTGCACATATGCATTCATTCTTATCCTAATTAAATGTGCTCTAATGAGTGATGATGGACTTAATAAAAATACTTTGTTATTCGTGCTTTTGACAATAATACATAACAAAATGTAAAATGGTTTTTCTATATCAAATTTGTATGGGGCATGTTAAAAAATTTATAGTAATACATGCTTTGAGGTGCAATAGTTTATTTGAACGTCAAAATTTTTATTAATATTTTTTGCACTTTAAAATTTGTATCCTTTATCCATGTTCATTTGAACGTCTACATTTGTCCACTTTTCAACTGTTTTGTACAATATATATATATATATATATATATATAATTTATAATCACAACTACAACTAAAACTACAAAATTGAGAGATAAAAAGTTTTAGAAAATTTGAGTGTAGAAAGAGGTTACAATTAAAATATAAGAATGATGCATTATTCAAAGTTGCCCGATGTTCCTGCAAAACCAAGGGCACATGGTGCTGATGATTTCTGACGCTCATATACAAGTAGACTTGATCATAGGCCAGGCTAGGTATGAGTTGAATCCATGAATATTAACCTGAAACAATTACAAGCTGCATGCGTTTGTTGCCTTTGGGTCCCGAATTCTTAGTTGGAGAAATAAGAGAATTCGCGATTTGTGCAAGTATTGAGATAAAACGATAGATTTAGTGTATGAGTTGGACGAGCGCGAAAAGATTCTCAGGATGATGGCATGATGGCAGGGCAGAAAATTGAACATGTGCCTAGAGTTGACTATTGTTGGAAGCTCACACCTGCACCATCGGGGTTGCCATTGTGCCATGTTTTCGGAGGGGTCGGCACAATTGAGTGTTAACTCCACACACCAAGTCCCCCACTTAGGGACCCTAGGGTCAGGTCATGTACAAGAATAGGAGGGGATTGGATTGGCGAGGGGAGGGGAGGGACGAATCAAAGCGACAAAGGGCTGAATTTCAATGGATAGTGGCAGCAAGGCCACTCTATCACTTATAATACCCAGTTGTGTATTTAAGTCGTTGCAAAGGATTCTACCCACCGCTCAGTGGGAATTACTCTCCAAGAAGGCGTCTATGACTTGTTCGCCGTGATTGCTGCACCTACGACACTTGCCATTGGAGGTTAGAGGCCCCTACTACGGTTCAGCAATCGGGCGACGAGCACATGCATCGTTTCTAGCCCGGATTCTGAATTTGTGGTGTTCAGTTATAATTTAGTGCATGATAGCTTCGCGCCACTGGCTTTTCAACCAAGCGTGATGACCAATTGTGCGAATCAACAATTCCTCGTACTAGCTTGAATTATTATTGTAGCACAACCATCAGCAGGGTAAAACTAACCTATCTCATGACGGTCTAAACCTAGATGGCATTCCCTATTGGTGGGTGAACAATCCAACACTTGCTGAATTATGCTTCACAATGATAGGAAGAGCCAACATCAAAGGATCAAAAAGCAACGTCACTATGAACGCTGGGATGCCATAATATAGTTATCCGTGTGGTAACTTTTCTGACACCTCGAGCTTTAAATTCTGAAGGTCTAAAGGATTGATAGGCCACGCTTTCATGGTTCATATTCGTACTGAAAATCAAAATCAAACAAGCTTTTACCCTTTTATTCCATACAATATTTTTGTTCTCGTTGAGCTCGTGTTAGGACACCTGCGTTATCTTTTAATAGATGTGTCACCCCAATTAAACGCCCTATTTGACAATGTCTTCTACCCGGATTGACCAGCTGAAGCTGACCTTTGGTCCAAAAAGAGGGGTCATGCCCCACCTCTGATTCACGGAATAAGTAAAATAATGTTAGAAGTAGTGGTATTTCAATTTCGCCCAAGAGATCCCAGTTTCCTACACCTCTCAAGTCATTTCACAAAGTCGGACTAGAGTTCAGCTCAACAAGGTCTTTTTTCCCTTGCTAATTCTGCCAAGCCTGTCCCTTGGTTGTGGTTTCACTGTATAGTAGACAGGGACAGTGGAAATCTCGTTAATCCATTCATGTGTGTCACTAGTAAGATGATAAGGCATTTAGTTACCTTAAGAGAGTCATAGTTACTCCTGCCGTTTACATGCGCTGGGTTGAATTTCTTCACTTTTGCATTCAAAGCACTAGGGAAAAATCAAATTGCGTGAGCATCCGCAAGTACCATCGCAATGCTTTATTGTAATTAAACAGTCAGATTCCCCTTCTTCGTACCAGTTCTAAATCGATTTTCCATCACTCAGGGAAGGCTCCGGAGGGAGTCGTTCCCAACCTGTCCCTCGGTTGGCATGCGGTGACTTATTGTCATCACGGGGAACAGCTCGAGCAGTACACTGGTAGCCGGTGGGTGCCAATCCTTTTTTCAAGGTTACAGATACATTTTGAAAACTTCCCTTGCCTACATTGTTCCATTAACCAGAGGTTGTTCACCTTAGAGATCTGATGCAGTTATGAGTACGACCGGGCGCAGATGGCACTTGGCCCTCTAGATTTTCAAAGGCCGTCAAAGGTACACTAGAGACCACATGATGTGTGGTACTCTTCTTCCTGCTAGACCCTACCTCTAGCTAAGCCGTTTCTAGGATAGATAGGTTGTTAAACAAAAAGGATAACTCTTCCTGAGGCTCTTGCCGATGTCTCCAACCTCCCTAACATTTCCATCAGCAACCGTGTCCTAGTTTAGGAATTTTAACCCGATTCCCTTTTGAAGCTCGCATTGGACGCACTACCGGACGAGCTTCCCCTGTCTCTTAAGATTTACTAACCCATATGCAAGTGCCGTTCATATGGAACCTTTCCCCTCTTCAACCTTCAAAGTTCTCATTTGAATATTTGCTACTACCACCAATATCTACATCGATGGTTGCTCTGCCCAAGCTAGTGCCTCGGGTTTGGCGACGACCGTCGTGCCCTCTTTCTCTATGGCATTTGGCCCTTGCCCCGATGGTTGGGTATAGGTCATGCGCTTAAACGTCATCCATTTACATGGCTAATTGATTCAGCAAGTGAGTTGTTACACACTCCATAGCAGATTTTGACTTTCGTGACCATTATTCTGTTTCTTAATCGACCACTATCCTTTGTGGGTTCTAGGTTAACGCACAATTAGGCACCATAACTTGGCTTCCAGTTCATCCCACATCACCAGTTCTGCTTACCAAAAATTACCCACTCGGAGCTCTCAATTTCATGGTGCGGCTCAATGAAGCAGTTGCTCCATCCTACCTATTTAAAGTTTGAGAATAGGTCGAAGGCGTTGTGCCCCCGATTCCTCTAATCATTGGCTTTACCAGATAGAACTTGCTAAGGGCTCCAGCTATCCTTAGGGAAACTTCGGAGGGAACCAGCTACTGGACAATTCGATTAGTCTTTCACCCCTATACGAAAGTTAGACGAACAATTTGCACGTTAGTATCGCTATAGGCCTCCCCCTAGAGTTTCCTCTGGCTTTACCCCGCACAAGCATAGTTCACCATCTTTCGGGTACCAACAAACATGTTCCCACTCAAACCCTTCTCAGAAGATGAAGGTCAGTGGTGGTACACCCACTAGGGATCTCGACAATCAACTTTCTAGCCTATTGACTTGCAGACTGACATCCAAAGTACACAGATGTTGAAGCACATCAAGATAGTACATATCAGATCCCACGATCGAGGCGATGACATCTGTACGGGTGTATCAAAGGCCCGGGCCTTGGCCACTGCCTCAATCTTCATCAGTCTATGCCCCAAGCCGATCGACTGACTAGCTCTTGCCGTTCTATATCTGACCAGGGTGCATCATCGGCCTTCATCTGCTTCTCTCTTGACAATTTCAAGCACCCTTTGACTCTTTTTTCAAAGTCCTTTTTCATCTTTCCCTTGCAGTACTTGTTCGCTATTGGTCTCCCGCCCGTATTTAGCCTTGGATGAAATTTACCGCCTGGTTAGGGCTACATTCCTAAACAACCCGACTAATAGACAGCGCATCGTGGTGTGACAGGGTTCGGGCATGACAGAGCTCAAACTTTCTTCGGTACCCCTTTTCAGGGGACTTAAGCCCGATCCACCACTAAAAACGCTTGTTCATACTACAATTTAGGTGCCCAATTCTCAAGCTAGGCTTTTCTCGATTCACTCGCTATTATTAGGGGAATCCTGGTAAGTTTCCTTTCCTCTGCTTATTAATATGCTTAAATTCAGTGGGTCATCCCGCCTAACTTGAGGTTGCGATGTGAGTACTGTCCTTGTGATGTCGAAAGGGTTCAAAGGTCTCGATCGATGAGCGCACACAACTCTGAACGAGGTTGCTTAAAATATTAACACCGATCGTCGTAATGATGACACTCGAATTTAGGCTGATCGCTGGCTGTGAGAGCACAGGAGGCCAAGTTCTACCCGTGTTCCAGCCGAGGCCCAAGAGCTCAAGTTTGGATGGGGGTGATGACACGTGACACCCAGACAGACGTGCCCTCAGCCTAATGGCTTGGGGCACAACTTGGGTTTAAAGACTCGATAGTTCATGAGATTCTGCAATTCATAGCAAGTATTGCATTTTGCTACGTTCTTCGTTGATGCTAGGGCATCGGGAATATTTCCTTCAGACAACGTTGTTGATGGTGTACAATGCTACTACATGACCAAGGGCCTAAGGTAGCGGAGACTCTTGTTGCAAAAGGGGAAGGACGCCACATGTTCACCAGAGCACCGTTGGGAACCAAATTGGCGGTGGGGGCCACTAACATTCAAATAATTGATGGGTGTAGGTAGTGCGTTGGAAACACCTAGTTGCTAAACATCACTTCCCTATAAAGAGCTAATAAAACTTCATAGACTTGCTACTAACAGATATTCATACGTTTGAAATGAGGACACTTTTTTAGCCTGGCGCTTCCACACAACAGAGGCCCAAGTAGCTGATGGTGCTTAATGCTCCACACATCTGAGGCACCAAGGTGCCGATAGTGCTCGATAACTCCGCACCACAAGATTGCCTACATTACCGATGGTGTATAAGGCTACCACAAGACCAAGGGGCCAAGGTGTCAAATGCTCTTATTGCAAAAGGGGAAGGTCTTGGACAATTCATTCTTTGGTTACTGAACATGTAACGATATCTAAATGCTAGCTTTTGGATGGAAGAGGGAATCATTGAATCCTTTTTTATATTCTAGGATGCTTCTCTAGAATGGCTTAGTAGAACACCGCCAATCTATTCAACGGTGAGGGGCACTGACGTTCAAGCATATGATGGGCTTGGGCAGTGTCCTGGATAACCCCTGGTCACTCAAGATCTCTTCCCCCTCTAAAGAGCTAAAACAATTTATAGAATTGCTACCAGCGGACATTCATATGTTTGAAACAGGGACTCAAGTTGCCAATGGTGCTCGACGCTCTAGCACATCTAAGGTACCAAACTGTCGATGCTTCCACACACGATGGTGCCAGTGGTGTACAATGACCTCGAACCACGGGACGTGTGACGGCCTTAAAACGGCCCTAGTAGGAATGTGGTTTCGGGACCACAAAATCGAGGCATAAAATGTATTAAATATTCATTTTGATGCCTATAATATGTGTGAATTCATGTGTGACATGTTTGGTGTGTCAATTTAGAGTTATAAATTTGAATTTTACAAAAAGGGACTTAGTAGTGAACTTTGATAATATGCTAGACAAATGTGTGAAGACTAGTTAATGCATGCATGCAAAATAAGGGATTTGCATGTCAAATTACCCACTTTTATGATAGTGGAGGGTAATGATGACCTAGTTTGTCATTTTGTGCTTTGTTTGTTGCTAATTAATTTTAATTGAAATAAGAAATTAGTTGTCATAAAAATTGAATTAATAAAGAGTAAATAAAACAAATGAATAAAAAAAGGAAGTGATAATAACAAAGCTATTTTCTCCATCTTCTTGCCGTGAGTAGAGAAAGAAAAAAAAAATAGGAAACCCTTGAGTTAGGGCATATGACAAAGTGAAGCACAAATAAGGTAAGGTTCATGCTATTCTCTTGGAAAACTTGTGAATTTAGTTGGTTTTGAAGCTCTCTTCTTTGTTCATGTTTGAAATTCTTGAGCCTTTAGTGTTAGAAGCATTCGGCCATGTGAGTAAGGGTGGAGAAATTGTGTTTTCTTTGATGTTTTGTTAAATAATGCAACTTGGATGTTGTTGAGCTAGTTAGATGTGTTTTTATGAGGATTTATGGATAGATAGAATTGATTTGCATGTTTTAGCTTCTTACTTCTTCATTACCGATTCTTAAAGGGATATTTTGGGATAGGTTGAATAATTTGCTAAATTGAATTGGTTATTTAGTGTTCTAAGTAGTCACGATAACAATTTTAGTTTGATTATTAATTTTGATATTCGATCATATGCTTAAGTGTGGATTTGGCATTGTTTAAGAATGTGAGGTTAGCTTGACTTTTGCTTAATGGCCGAATGGGCTCTTTGGAATGCATGATTGAGTTGTTTTACTTTTGATTGCATTTTGATCCTTAATTTGATAAATCGATTATGCAAATGGAGATACATATTTTGTAACATGAGTTAGTTAAACATTGCTCATAAGTTCACTAAGCATTCGGCTAGTGTATCTTTGTGCCAATGATTGCCAATTGTGGATTTAAGCATTTAGTTGTAAATTTGTTAAATGAACTAAGGTAAATGAAGATGCTAAATGCCTTAAGTGTATATGCATGCATTCGGCTAGCTTGGTGATATTGATTTGATTGGCAACTTTAAAAATTTCTATTAGGGAATATATGTGCCTGATTAATAAAATGATTTGAGTGACATAACTTGCAAAGGTGAATATTCGGCCATGGGAAAATGCAAGAGGGATTGATGTTCCAGTTGTTATAATGTATGGTTGTGCAATGGCCGAATGTGCCTTTGATGTTGCTTTTGGATGTTTTCGGGTGTCAAATTGATAAGTGGTTTGGTTTGTGGAGAAATCTGTTTGTGGATGAAATGAATGTGAATTTTGTATATATATGTTAAGGTCAATGACTACTCTAAATGGTGCCTTAGGAAATGCTATGTTTTAAGTATGTGCATAAGAACACTAAAGAATGAATTGGGTATAAAATCTGCTTGGTACAGCAGCAGTAATGCGTTTTGGAAAAATCACCAAAAATTGTGAGAGTTGAATTAGGGGCTGAATAAATGGTGTAATTAAAGCTTAATGAGTCTAGTTTCTTATAAAAGAAACCTCACAAGCAATTGACCTGCCAATAGAGAGATTTTTAAAGTTGTGTGAAACAGGGTCAGAATGACTCCGGAAGCCCCTGTTTTGTTTTTAGAAAATCACCATAAATTGCATAAAAATTGTTATGAGACAAAATTTATATGCTTAGACTCCTTAATGAGTCTAGTTTCTAATAAAATTGGTGAGGACATATTTGGAATTCTGTACAAGGAGAAATTCGGTTCGTAGTATAGAGTAGTCAGTTTAATCAAACAGTGAAATAGGGAAACTTTAGGAAAATTCTGGTAGTGATTGGCCAAACCAAAAATTATGAAAATTTTATGGATGGAAGATAAATGAGTCTACTTTCATGCAAAATTAACGACACTTCATTTGGAGTTTTGTAGCTCCAGTTATGAGTAAATTATTGAATGCTGCTCAGAAAATCAGCTTGTTGTGACTTATGATATGTATGTGAAATGACCGAATGTGCGTATGTGTTTGTAATGAGAAGAATATGCATATATTGTTGACTATAAGTGAAAATAATTCATTGAGATGTTTGAATAAGGATTAATAAAATTAAATGTTTTATTTAGCTCAAGAGCATAGAGGGACGAGTTCGGATAAAGGGAAGGCCAAAGTGGTCGAATAGCCAACTCGTAAATTCTCGGGAAAGTTCAAGGTAAGTTTTGAGTAATCGAATTTGGTATTTATGTTAAAATGCCATGACATACATGCTGTTAATTGAACGATGTCCCATTGAGAAAGAAACCTTATTCACGTTTGCTATATAGCCGAATGGCTCATAGAGAAAAGGACCGAAATTGAGATTTGAAATGCATTGCTTATGTATGTGTGATCATTGGGCCGAAAATCTAGAAAAGAAGAGTATACGTGTATAAGATTTGAATTATATGCATATTTATGATATAAAGTCGAGAAGCATATTATATGTTTGTATGCTCATGAATTGATTGCACAACAAGTGCAAAATTGTTATGTGAAACTTGGCAACATGCGAATATATATGTGTATGAGAATTCGTGATGTGAATCCGGGATTAAGTCCCGCTGACTATATGTGGAGATTACGTCCGGGTTAAGACCCGAAGGCTATATGCTGAGATGATATCCGGGTTAAGACCCGAAGGCTATATGCGGAGATTACATCCGGGATAGAGACCCGATGGCTATGTATAGAGAGTTTAACCGAGCTCAAGATCTCGATGATGATGCGAGTAAAGCCTAAGACTAATGGTCTTCAAGGTAACGATCGCTAATGAATTGCGCTGAAAATGTTAAGTTATACAGGTATGTACCCTTGGCTTATATGCAAGCTGAATTTTTGGACCGAATACTAAGGTCATTGTGTGATTGCATATGCGTCCATGAAATGAGATTATTAATATGGTCAAAGTACATTTAGCCTATGTGAAATGTTATGAGAATTTTGTTACATGTGTATGTTTACGTAAGTTTACTATAAGTGAAAGCTATCCACTTTCATATATGATGTGAATGTATATGCGTGGGAAAAAGGGGTGACGTACCTAAGAGAAGAGGGAAACAACAATACAAACAACTATGCTATAATTTGATGATTTATTTGATGTCATTGCTTAAAACTTACTAAGCATTGTAATGCTTACTCCATTTCCCTTGTTTCCTCTGTTTTATAGATCTCTTTTTGGAAGCTACGGACTCGGGGATTGAAACCTTAATCACCTACACTATCGCTGTTATTTTGGTACTTTTGATGGTTATTTTGGGTCAATGGCATGTATAGGCTAATCTCCTTTTGTTGATTCAAACTTTATTTTGAGTTGTAAATATTTCTAGCCATGCGAAAATGGCTTGCTTAGTCTTCAAGTTTGCTTATATGGGTTGGAGTGATTCTCATACTATTCGATGTTGTGGCATGGAATTTAGTTAGTACTTAATATGCAATGATTTTCTAATATGATGTTTGGGTTATCGAATTTGTTCGTTTTAGCCAATTCGTTAGTATGCTTATAGAACGATTTTAAATGAGACATGATGTATTGACCGAACCGACTTACAAGTGATATATTCAACTATAGAACTCAATGAATTCATGTCTAGCTCGTAACTATGAACCTCGGTAGATTGTATTTAGATATGTAATACCTTAATACCCTATTCCGGCGACGGACAGGGGTGTAGGGTGTTACAGGACGGCCTCCGATGGTGCCCAAGGATCTTGCACATGTCTGAAATAGGACATATTTTTTAGGCCACTTAAACTTTGTATATTTAACTAAAAATTTTAATATTGACCCAAAACAAGTACAAGCAGCACACGTTTGTTACCTTTGGGTCCTGAATTCCTGGTTGGAGAAATACGAGAATTCGCAGATTACAAAAGTATTGAGATGAACTGATAGATTTAGGGTACAATTTGGATAAGCGTGAAAAAATTCCCAGGATGATGGCATGATTGCAGGGCAGAAAATTGAACAAGTGCCTGGAGTCAACTATTGGTGGGAACTCGCACCATTACCACCAGGACCACCGTTTGGCCATGTTTCTAAAGAGGGTGGCACAATCGAGTCTTAACTCTATACACCAAGTCCATCACCTAAAGACTTTAGGGTTCGATCATGGAAAAGAATGAGAAGAGAGGGGAGGGGAGGGAGGATTCGACGTGACAAAGGGCTGAATCGTAATGGATCGTGGCAGCAATGCTACTCTGCCACTTACAATACCCCGTCCATATTTAAGTCATCTGTAAAAGATTCTACCCACCACTTGATGGGAATTATGTTCTAAGGGTGCGTCCGCGACTTGTCCACCGTGGTTGACGCACCTACGACAATTGCCCTTAGAGGCCAAAGGCCCCTACTACGGGTTAGCAATTGTGTACAGTAGCTTTGTGCCATTGGCTTTTTAATCAAGCGTAATGACCAATTGTGTGAATCAACAGTTCTTCTCATACTAGGTTGAATTACTATTGCGGTGCAACACGATTATCAGTAGTGTAAAACTAACCTGTCTCAAGATGATATAAACCCAGCTCACATTCCCTATTAGTGGGTGAACAATCCAACACTTGGTGAATTCTGCTTCACAATGATAGGAAGAGCCGTCATCGAAGGATCAAAATGTAACACCCCAAACCCATATCCCTTGTCAGACTGGGTTACGGAGCATTAACGGAGTTACAGATCAAATAGACAGAAATTTCAAACCTTTCATATCATCAAAACAAGTCATGAAAGCATCATTTTAATCTAAATTATCAATTTACCAAGTGAAAATTATACTTATAACCTCATTTAACACAAAATAACTATTATTTAGACGCCCTAGGTATAAGCCCATTGAGTCTATTTTCACATAAAAGAAGTAGAGTAAGCAAATGATCCTCAATTTGTGAGATATCTGTATTGTTGTGAGACAGGGTTAGATGGATTTTGGAATCCCTGTTCTGAATTTGGAAAATCACTAAAAATTGTATAAAAATGTATATAGTGTGTAATTTATATGCTTAAAATCCTAGGTGAGTCTACTTTCAAGGGAAACAAACGAGAAGGTCACCTAGATTCTGTATAATGAGAAAATTAATGTTTAGTTAAGAGGAGTCAGAACTATCGAATAACGAAACAGGGGAAACTTTAATGAATAGACTGTACTAATTGGCAAAACCAAAAATTCTAAAAATTTTATGGTAAGAGGATATATGAGTCTAGCTTTAGGAAAAATTTATGAAACTTAATTTCAAGTTCTGTATCCCAAGATATAATTAATTTAGCAACTATGACTCAAGAATATAGCTTAAGCTGAACATGAGTAAAAAATGGAAACATGTGTATAATGATTTTATTTCTTAAGAATACCTTTTGAGGAATGGGAATATCTTGTTAATTAAATTTCTTATTATTGTTATATGCCAACTTACTAATCTTTAAAAGCTTACACCCTTCCTTCCATTTCTTTTAGTGTTGTCAGGTTGGCTCGGGGTTAGAGATCGTCGGAGGCAGCATCACATTATTAATTTATCAAGTTGGAGTATTAATAAACCTTAATTACTTTCAAGTGAGTGGCATGTATTAAGATTTAGCTATTGGTGGTATGTATTATTATGAATTGGCCAAATGTATTGGCTTATTTTGTTTCATTGTATATAGCCATGAGATGTGGCTCATAATAGTTATGGTTTTGTAAGGCTAATTTATGCTTATATGTGGAAATGCTCTGATGTAGATAGGTATATTACATATGCTTAATAGTTAAATTAAGAATAATTAAGGGTAGGATATGTGTCTATGCAATGTATATAAATGTGAAGAGTTAAGAGCACAAAAAGGGCTTGGAGAATAGCCTAAGTGTTGGCCACACGGGCAGAGACACAGCCATGTGTCTCAGCCGTGTGGAGGACACGACCTAGCACACGAGTGTGTGACTTGGCCGTGTGCCCTTAATGGTATGCTGACGTCATAAACAGAATGTTCGATGTTTTTAACATGGGCTGGGGCACGCATGTGTGTGACCACACGGCCTACCCATACGGGCGTGTCCTAAGTTACACAGGCGTGAGACACTGTATAAAGTGAAATTTTTCTAAGTGTCTAAAAGGTTCCGGTTTGGTCCCGGATCACACCCAACACGTCTCTTGGGCTTCGTAAGCCCATAATAAGAATGTTATGATTAAGAATTAAAAAGTTTAAAATTTGACGTCGAAATTAGATGTCGTAATCAAAGGTTCATGTAAGAGCAAGTACGGTAATGCCTTGTACCTATGTCCAGCGACAGTTACGGGTAAAGAGCGTTACATAACCTGCGCACGGAAAACAAAACCTTATGCTGAGTAAAAACTCAATGCTATTTCTATAATCTGAATATTTAAAAATAAAACAATATAATATGTATAATAAAATGTTAAACACAATTGAACATTTAAAACCATACAATACTCAATTTTTAGCACTTGCTATATATAATAGCTTTCCATAATTTGTTCACATATAAATTAAACAATGGCACTATCCATTCCACATTCAATCCATGAATATATATATATATATATATATAAAACTCATATATTCTATGTATTTACAACATATTTCACATTCTATTTTTAGTTCATTATCTCATATTCTTAGCCCAAAGTAGACTTAGAACACCCTGGATATACGGAACAAATACAGAGGTGCATTATTATGCACTATTAAACAGAGAGCACTAATGTGCTAAACAGAGAGCACTAATGTGCTAATAATCGAAGAGCACTAATATGCTAATAATCAGAGAGCGTGCTAGAGTTCCTTAATGGCATGCCACTAATATCCTAGTAGTTCTAAATTTCGTCTACTTGGCATTAAAGCTGAATTTCATATATATAAAAAATAATCTAATTATCATATTTACACAATATCACATTTACACATATATATTCATAATATATATTCCAATTCAATTAAACCAATATAAATTCATCACATACCAAATCAATCCATTTCAATTGTAAAATACAATAATTCTCACCTTAATCATTTACCTTAACATTTAATCAAAATACAACAATTAATAATTAGATTCGGATTATAGAAATACAAATCAAGAATTTCAAGCTATTCCTCGTTGACTATATTTTCCCCTTTTTAGTCAAGGATTCTGGTACGACGTTAGCTACAAAATAAAATAATTAAAATTTATCAATACAATACAATTCAATTTCATATTGAATATTTCAAATTTTATTCAACTTTTGCCCAAATTCCAATTTAGTCCCTAAACCGAGACTAACTTTATTTCTTTTAAACTAATTCCATATTTTCATTCAATTTCCACTTTAGACTAGTTTCAACTCTCTAATTTCAGTTAGATCCCTAAATTTCAAAATTTTCTCAATTTAGTCCTTATTACTCAAAACTTATAATTTATTTTACAATTCAATCCTTTTCTCAATTCTAACTTAAAATTTTATCAATTCAACCCCTAATTCTTTCATTTATTCAACATAAACTATGTTCAAAAATCTAATAACTTTCGAAATTTTAGCATAAATCATGAAATATTTTGTTCTAGGTTTCTAAAAACTCAAAAATTACAAGAAAAGGAGCTAAATTGACTTACCAATTTAAGTTTGAACCCTTGAAATCTCTATTTCCCTTTCCTTTTTCTTTCTTTCTTTCCCTGTTTTTTGCCTTTCTCTGTTTTTTTCTACTCATTTCTTTGTTTTATTTTATGTTTTTATAATAATATAATATATTATAACATTTAATATTTAATATACTTAATCTTTAAGTTAATATATTATATATATTTTAACTAGCCTCAACTATAAAGAATGGCATAATTTCCTTTTTAGTCCCTTTAGCTTTTCTTTAATCTATAATTAAGCTTTCACACTTCAATTTAATCCTTTTTCATAATTACTCCTAATTAAGTCAATTTACCTAACCAAAACCTAATTAACTACACAACTAACTTCGTAAATATTTTTAATAAATATTTACGAATATGATTTACCGGAATGGAGTCTCGGGAATGCACTTTTTTTAGTTGGTCCTTTTAATCAATTAACCATCGAAATGTTAAAATTTCTTAACGAAACTTTAATACCACCTTAATGACACTCCGTAAATATTTATAAAATATTTACTATTCAGTTTATAAAAATAAGGTCCCAATACCTTATTTTTTAAAATCACTTGACCTAGGATTTTACCACTCGAACCTAATAATTCATTATAAAACATACATTACTCATTCAAAAATATTTTTAAAACCATATTTGACTTGTAAATATTAAATAATAATATTTACAAATTTACTCATCGAATTTGGTGGCCTCAAACCACTATTTTCAACACCACTGAAAATTAGGCTGTTACATAAAAAGTAATGTCGCTAGGAATGCTTGGCTGCGACAAGCCAGTTATCCCTGTGGTCACTTTTCCGACACCTCTAGCTTCAAATTCTAAATGTCTAAAGTATCGATAAGCCACACTTTCACAGTTCGTTTTCATACTGGAAATCAAAATCAAACGAGCTTTTACCCTTTTATTCCACACGAGATTATTGTTCTCATTGAGCACATGATAGGACACCTTCATTATCTTTTAAAAGATGTGTTGTCTCAGCCAAACTCCCCATATAAGAATGTCTTCTACCCAGATCGGTCGGCCGAAGCCGGCCTTGTGTCTAAAAAGAGGGGTCGTGCCCCGCCTCCAATTCACGAAATAAGTAAAATAATGTTAAAAGTAGTTGTATTTCAATTTCGCCCAAAAGCTCTCACTTATCCTACACCTCTCAAGTCATTTCAAAAAGTCTGACTAGAGTCAAGCTTAATAGGGTCTTCTTTCCCCGCTAATTCTACCAAGCTCATTCCTTTAGCTTTGGTTTCGCTGGATAGTAGACAGGGAAAGTGGGAATCTTGTTAATCCATTTAGAGCACTGGGTAGAAATCACATTGCATGAGCATCTATAGGGACCATTGCAATGCTTTGTTTTAATTAACCTGTCAGATTCCCCTTGTCCATATCAGTTCTGAATCGAATGCATATTACCCGAAGAAGGCCCCTGAAGGAGCCGTTTCTAGTCTGTCCCTTAGCCAGCACGTGGCAACTTGATTTCGTCATGAGAGCAGCTCGAGCAATACACTGGCAGCCAATGGGTTCGGGACTAGGATCCCTGTGCCAAGCCCTCAGAGCCAATCATTTTCCCGAGCTTACGGATTATTTTTGTCGACTTCTCTTGCCTACATTTTTTTATTAACTAGAGACTTTTCACCTTGGAGACCTGATGCGGTTATGAGTACGATCAAACATAGACCGGACTTGATCCTTTATATTTTCAAGGGCTGTCAGGGGCATACCAGACACCACGTGACAAATGGTACTCTTTCGGCCGCTAGACCCTACCTCTGACTGAGCCATTTCCAGGGTGGGCAAGCTGTTAAATAGAAAAGTTAACTTTTCCTAAAGCGCCTGCCAACGTCTTCAAACTCCCTAACGTTAATGTCAGTAGCCGTGTTTGGGTTAAACAATTTTGACTCGATTCCCTTTGAAAGTTCGCGCTAAACGTATTATTGGACGAGCTTCCCTCGTCTTTTAGGATCGACTAACCCATGTGCAAGTGTCATTCACATGGAGCCTTTCCCCTCTTCGGCCTTCAAAGTTCTCATTTGAATATTTGCTACTACTACCAAGACCTACATTGATGACCATTCTGCCCAGGCTTGCACCTCGATTTTTTCGACGACTTTTGCGTCTTCATACTCAATGGGGCCTAGCCTTTGCCCCGATGGCCGGGTATAGGTCGCGCACATAAGTGCAATCCATTTTTGAGGCTTGTTGATTCAGTAGGTGAGTTGTAACACACTCTTTACCAACACCCTTTGTGGGTTATAGGTTAGTTTGCAATTGGGCACCATAACTCAACTTCCAATTCATCTCGCATTGCTAGTTCTGCTTACCAATTTAAAGTTTGAGAATAGGTCAAGGGCGTTGCGCCCCCAATGCCTCTAATCATTAGCTTTACCCGATAGAACTCACTAATGGCTCCATCTATCTTGAGGTAAACTTCAGAGCGAACTAGCTACTAAATGGCTTGATCAGTCTTTCGCCCCTATACCCAAGTTTCCTCTAGCTTTACCCTGTTCAGGCATGGTTCACCATCTTTCATGTCTAGATAGGCATGCTCTCACTCTAACCCTTCTTAAAAGATTAAGGTCGATCAGTAGTACACCTGCAAAGGATCCTGCCAATCAACTTCCTTGCACCTTACGAGTTTTCTAGCCTGTTGACTCGCACACATGTCAAACTCCTTGATCTATGTTTCAAGATAGATGGAATAATGAGCCCGCATGTTGTCATCTAAAGCTTGTCTAGAGAAAAATAATTTGGCTTGAGCTTGTCTACACAATGCCAATAAGCGCAACAAGAAATGGGTGGATCTGAATCAAATGGATATGCAATTTTAGGTTGGTAATTCAGTCCTTGCTAAACTACTCTTGTTTTGGGAGATAATGGTTTGCACAAGGGGCTTGTGCGATGGAATAAGGGACCCTTTTGAGTTGTGAAGATAGAAGGCAGGATTGTAACACCCCAAACCTGACCCAGACATTATGCCCGAATCTGGTGTGCTACATCATAATGCCTTTCGAAAACCAAAATTATGATTCAAAACTTGTCGTCAGATCAAAACCCTATTGTGATTTTATAAAGAAACTTTAATGGAAAGAGTTCCTTACTATTATCAAATTAACTCGTCAAAACGCTTACCATTAGTGAGTTAAGTTGGTTTAAACCGTGGAAGCTTTTTAAATCTTTTGAAGTTGAGTTGTGTGTCTTAAAAAAATGGTCATTATTTTGAAAACTCGTCTTCTCCTAACTAGAAGTTTTAAGTAATTAAACAAAAGCCCAATTAAAAATTAAATCCCACAAATGGCTTTTATTACAAAAAGATAAAACCCAAAACATAATTAGAATTATAAATAAATCCAACTGTAGATTATCTGCAGTCGTGTGGCCACTTCCGAGTCCCTCGTAACACCAAATCGCGTAAGGCCGGAGATTACCTGTACAGTTAAAAGAAAAGGTGAGTTTGCGAAAACTCAATGTGTAATCCCTTAACAGTCATACAATAAACAGTGCATGTAGTAACAGTCTGGGCTTGAGCCCTATTCAGTAACAGTACAGTCTGGGCCTTAGCCCAATACAGTAATAGTGTGGGCCTAAGCCCAATATAGTATTAGTACAGTGCAACATGCAACCCATCCCAATCTAGTCAACACACCAGTCGTACCAACCAACACACCATGTGGGGACAAAAATTGACCCACCCAGCCAACACACCAATATCGCAACAAAGCTGCCAGTAACAGTATATATGGCAGAGCCACCAGTATCAGTATATGTGGCAAAGCCACCAGTATCAGTATATGTGGTAAAGCTACCAGAATCAGTACTTTCTCCATATCATTATCCCAAGCCCATGTTGTATGTTATGTCATAAATATTACATGTATGCAGCATGTTATGCTCAGTAACAGTCATGTTTATATCATAAATACAGTCAAACTACCACTAAGGGCATAACGGTCTTTTTTTCCCTATTAGGGGTAAAATAGTTTTTTACCTACTTTGGGATCTTGGTACCCATACAGACTTCCTAAAGGGTCTACAGTTACCTAAAGCGACTTATGTGATTTAAACAATCATAACAGAGCAAATGGGCCAAGGTCCATTGCTAGGCCTAAGTGGGCCCACAAGCTCGAGTGGCCCATTTAGTCCAGAATGAGTTACGACTATGCGAACTTCATAGCCCAGTCTAGTTTTTGTCACTTACTAAAGATTTTACCCGTGTGGGCCCACGAGTCCATCGGGCCCACATGGCCTATTTTAGCACAACTCGGCCCATGACGTTCCAAGTTCACGAGAATACTTGTGGTGGCCTTTACAATCTATCGCCCATAATTTGTGGGCTCGATTCACTGCACAAGCAATCGCACGCTCGTGAGGCCTTACATGCCGAAGTTTTCGACTTTTCAGCTTTTGTCGATTCATATAGGGAGGGGTGTGATTATACACCTGAATGCGAGCACTTGCGAAACACTAAGAGCACCAACCTATATTCATTCCAAATATTCAATCAGTCCTTAAATCGCTAATATACACAATCACTTACTCCATGATAACATAATCATCACTTACCACGACTAGAAAACTTGGGATTTTACCCCTCCTAGATTTCCATTCCAAAACCAATTACTCGCACCTTGGTGATTAACTGAATTACTAACACAGATTTATTAGCCCCAACCGATCAAATAAGTGTGGCCTAAAACCACCACTATCATTTTAGGAAAAATAGATCACATTTGGCTTAAACCCAAAGTAAGATAAGGTAACACATTTACCTTAATAGAAAAGAGGGTTTGATTGCTCTCTAACACCAGCGTTTCTTTTGCACAACTGGAAAACCTAGAACCAACAAACCTACATCATAAAGAAAGGATCACCATTCGGCAATCATAGAATACCTAAGAAGAAGTATTCAACTTAAAGGGAGAAGTAGAAGAAAATGGTTTTGAACAACGATAGAATACCAGAGAATCAAAGAAAGGAACTTTATGAGTATTTACCACTCGTCAAAACCCTTGTAAGACCTAACTTCCAACGCCACAGCAGAGCATAGAATCATCGGTCAAACCCTAATTAACAAAAAGAGGAGCCGCATAAAAAACAAAAAGAGAAGAGAATACCAATTGGCTAGGGAATAAAAAATAGGAAAAGATAGATGAGTAGAATGGCTAGAAGAGAAACTTGAAAAGAAACAATGGGGTAGATAGGCAAGAGTATTCGACTAATATTGGATGAAAAGAGGGAAGCAGAGATATAGAAGTTGGCCTAAGAGCATGTACTTGAGACGGAGAAGAAAGGCAATCGGCACACTACCCGATTTTAGTCGCCAAAAGAGAAGAGAGGGAAAGAAAGAGAAAAACTAATTACAAGAACTGACAGAAGTTTTGAAGAATACAACAACAGAGAGGAGAAACTTAGAGCAATACACACGAAATGACCCAAACGGCACAAAGAAGGAAAAACTGAATTCAAACACCCAAAGAAAATTCAGCCAACTCTCCCTACAACACCCAAAACCGAAACTAAAGGTGCCCAGAGACCTATTTCAACTCACACTCCTTCCTCATTCCAAATCCCACGATTTTTCCACATAATTCTCCCCTTATCTCTCCACAATCCACTCCTATGATCACTCCAACCTCTCCTCTATTAGACTTTTAATGAAGCTCAAACACTAGCCGTCCCAGTTGCAAATAAATACCCCACTAAGCTGAGCCAACACTCGAACCTCAGACCTGAAGCGCCACTCCATACGCCACTTGCCATTAGACCACTAGGCTTCTTGTGACTTAAAACATGCGCAATTACTTTTAAAGCCCAAGTGCCAATGTCTAGATTCTTTAAGACCAAATTTAAAAAAATTCTGCAAAAACTAAGATTTGAAACCAGGCTTTTCAAACACTCCCAAGCACACCCAAATCACTTAGCCAATAAAGCAAACATGAAACTTGTGTTGAATCATGTAAAATTTAAAATCCTATATTTTTGGGGTGTTACAAGGATGGCCTACAAGCTTGAGTTGCCGACAAAACTCAAAGTCTAAACAGTGGCTCATGTGATGCTTAAGCCTTTTCATGAGGATTAAGAGGATTCAAATTGAGACAAGTCTGAATAAGTATAGATAAGGGTAAAGGTCTCTTACGATTGTGAAGTTGAAAGCATCGAGGCAAACCATGTGATCAGATGAAAGTACTATCGACCGCGACATGAATACTTAGCTTGATGGAAGGGACTTCCCTATAGTTCCAATGATAGATAGACCAATTCCATGAGGAGGACGCAACGAGGGCATTTCTAGAACAGGTGGGGAAGAATGTCATGGGTTGCGCATGGGAGCCTACACCATGGCGCACTTATGTGATACATCATGTTCAAAAGAGGTCATATGGCCCAACCAAATTGGCCCCATGCTTGGAGAGATTGAATACCAATTTACAAAGCTTGGCAAATATGGAACGTGATATTCAAATATATGTAATCTTAGATATGATATGTAATCTTTAGAAGATACGATTCTATAATATTAGAGATTTGATTTGTAGATAGCTTTTAATCTTAGCCATTGATATAATTTGATCTGTACCGTTGATTTCGGAGAGGTTCAACTATAAATAAAAGCCTCTCCCCATCATTGTAAATCATTCAGTGAATAATAGAATTCTTGAGAGCATTCACTCAAACTTTCTCTCTAGTGTTCTTACTTTTCTGTGGCTTTGTTCATCTTTTGAGTTCTTTCAATTTTTGTTCTTCTGCTTGTTCTTCATGGGTGCCTTAGAGGAATTCTATTGAATCCTCAATTATTGGGAGTTAGGCTGACTTAGGTATTTTTTAGAGCAAAGAAACTGCCTAAAGCCACACAGATTGCGTGGGAAAAAATCTAAGTTCGTGACACTTACACATACATGGCTTAATCTTTGAGACAAGTATATAACTACTGGCAAGATCAACTAGGTAGTATTCCTCTGTGATGTTAGCACTGCATGGTCCTCAACATGCTACATAAGCAACGAAGAGGTCATAACAGAGTGCGAGCATCGTCTGTGTCAACAGACAAAATGCATAGGCATTGAGAGATGAGGGTTTGAACCCTACTCCCAAAAATATTTTTTGCATCTGAAAGCATGATCGAGCACCAGTGCATTGACGCAGCCACGCCAATTTAAGGGGGTATACATCGGAAACAAGGCATGATTTAGGTCCACCACGCACCCCAAAGGGCACAAGATAGAGAAGGGACGTCAACATATCCATAATTCCATCTGCTTAGGTACGCAACATAGAATCACGATAGCACCCCTAAAGTTCATTTAGAACAAGGGGTGATAATAAAGAGGAGTACTACTCAACAATTCGATGTAAGTAGCATAGAGCTTTCTAACACACACAACAAAAACCCCACTTATATACCCATTGTGTACTAGTAGTAGTGCCCACGCACACCGGCCAACAACCCACCCAACCAATGTATTAGTAAGGAAGCGGAAGGAACAATGAATGAGGGCATACCATAAATGCTTGGCATAATAACTATGGGGGCAAAAATCCCGTTGGGACTTGGTCGAGCCAATATTGACCCACAAACTCAACTTACGGCCCCAGTGAGTCGTTACTGACAAAGGGATTTGGTACTAGTGTTTTGGTTAGCTTTTAATGCTGGCACGGGCTTGAGAAGGCCACGGCGTTGTGCAGTTGCCAATTTAGGAGGCATAAGGCATCCCTAATATGACGGGGGGAATATGCAAGCCAAGCTCGAGCCCAAAAAAATGCATAAGCCACCCCAATAGATCTTTTCCTGATATAGGGAACTTGGTCCTAGAGTCGTTGGTTACATTTCTAAGGGCACAGGCTTGATCGACTGGAAAATCATCACCCCAACCACTGGAACCAGTGATCCACTTACCACCATCCATGGTTGTAGCAGAACATCCCGACCCCCATGGGGGGAAGGACACCCCACCTAGAGAGGGGGTCGTCGGGGGTGACGAATGCCTACCCCTTTAAGAGATAAAAAACTTTATAATGGTTCTACCAGTCAACATTCTTTTTTTTAGAGAAAAATGACCCATAGGTCTACCTCATCTTATTGCATCATGAATAATAATGTTATGGATATCCAACGGATAATCCATATCAAAATAAAAATCATTTTTATTCTTAATGGCTAAGTTACAAAGAGAATCAGCTACGTTATTGTTACTACGATTAATCCACTTTACTTGGACCGAATCAAAATTATTAAAGGCTTCACACTCTTGCTTAATGCGCTGGCCCAAAATAGTGATGTCCTCCCTCTTCTTTTTGACTATGTTGACCAGCGTAGCGCTATCCGATTCCAAAATTAGCTTGGCCACCTTTAACTTCTCAGCCAGCTGTAGGCCTTCTTTAAACGCGTCCAACTCTGCCTAGATAACATCCATAGACATTTTATTAAATTTATAGCAGCCCCCAACGACAAAGCTATCATGGTCTCTTGCAACTACACTGACTCCTCTGCACCCCTTCAAAACTGTGGCATCAACATTCACTTTAACATAGCCATTTGGGGGTATTGTCCATCCTTTATTCACTGAAGTCGGGGAAATAACTGAAGGCTCAGTAAGGTTAAAGATTCTAAAACTTTGCTTAAGGTTTGCACCCTTTCCCAAATCATCACCGCAGCATCCATATTCCCTTTAAACACTATATTGTTTCTGTCATTCCAACTGTTCCAGAGAAGAGTTAAAAAATCTGTAGCAGAAGAGTTAAAAAATTCATAGCAGCCTTATTCTCAAGCTCACGAAACACATCCTCAAGCTAGTCGATGCAGTTGTTGTAATCCCCTCCAAGCAATCTGTTATTAAAACCTCCAGCAACAAGAATTTCACGAGCCTTCGAGCAATCTTTCATTGAATGAATTAGCGTTTCTTCTCTGCTATTGCATCTCGGGTAGGTATTATTGAACCCCTGGTGAATACGAGTAATATTGTCAAAAGTTGGTAGAATATTATGACCAATCCTTCAGCTGAAAATTTTGATCTTAGAGAGCATTTTTAATTTCCATATGGTACGCCAAAAACATCTGTAGGGGTCGAAACCGACTTTCTTAAGAATTATCCATGAATAAATAGACTTGGTCATGAAAAAACAATACGGGTTTTGAAGCCACGTCCTGGTGTCTTTGATACCATTATGGGAAATGGTCAAATTGCAAATGCAGTCCCTCAAATTTTTGCCATAAATCTCTTTAACCCTCCCACTTTTCCACCGCCTATTATTGTAATGCAAATATCTTTGACTTTTCTCTCCTTATTTGTAAAGGGCAACGGACAAACCGACTCACTTATAAGGCCTTCAACCCTCCAATGATCCCGCCTAATATCAATCATGTTTCCGTCACCCACTTGCCGTATTGTTGAAAAAATAATAATGATTCAAAATTTTATTTACTGCTATATTTAGTATATGTTTTTATCTTTATTAGTTAGTGAAAATCTTATTCTGATTTGGTTGTTTAGCTGTTAGATTTATCTGGCACCAAATCTGATCATGAGGATAGTGTTCCTAATTTTTATTCTTTTTTAGTTACCACTAATATTATTTAAAGCATGTACTCTGTTCTTTTCCATGATGAGAAATAAAAGAGTGTTTTATTTCCTATTCTGTTATTCTTTCTTGGTTGTTTGACCAACATTTGTGGTATCAAAGCCATGTTTTTTTTATTGTGAATAGCACATGAATCACCATCAAACACAATAGAATACCCTTTATGGAGGTCAAAGCAAACATAATCTTCTGCTTTCCATCAACGTTGGTGTTCAGCACATGCAAAATATGCTGAAAGTCTTCGTTTGCCACTAGAGACATTTTGATTTAGTGAGGGAGGAGGAGAAGATTATGTTTGCTTTGACCTCCAACAGCAGTAGCGAAAGCAAAACACCACTAAGAAGGTTCAGGTCTTTTAGAGAAATAAATGCATCATGTGACTTCACCTTATTGGTCACTGACCCAACTTCTTTTGGAGAAGCTGCAAAACAACTTGAATGGCAGATTGCTATGAAGGAGAAATTCAACATGGGAGTTGGTTGATGTTTCTGAAGGCAAGAATGTTGCAGGACTGAATTGGGTATTCCGAACAAAGTATAATACAGATGGAAGCATCCAAAAGCATAAAGCTCGACTTGTGGCAAAAGGTTATTCACAACAACACGGTATTGATTTCAAAGAAACATATTCCCCTGTTGCTCATTTTGAAACTGTAAGAGTTGTTTTAGCATTGGCTGCTCAATTGCAATTATCTGTGTATCAATTTGATGTCAAATCTGCCTTTTTGAATGGTGATCTTGTGGAGGAAGTTTTGTCTCACAACCACCAGGTTTTGTAGTCTGTGGCTATGAAAATAAAGTTTACAGATTAAAAAAGGCTCTTTACGGGTTGAAGCAAGCTCCACGTGCTTGGTATAGCAAGATTGATTCCTTCTTTCAGAATAATGGGTTCACTAGAAGCGAAAATAAGCCAACTCTTTATTTGAAGAAGAGAGGTAATGGAGATTTTTTGGTGTTATGTCTTTATGTCGATGATATGATCTATCTGGGTTCCTCAAAGTTGTTAATTGATGATTTCAAGTCATGTATGGTGAAAAAATTTGAAATGACAGATTTGGGCATGTTGCAATATTTTCTGGGACTTCAAGTTATGCAGGGTGATGATGGAATTTTTGTATGCCAAAAGAAATATGCTGCAGATCTTTTAAAGAAGTTTGGCATGGTGGATTGTGAGGTGGCATCCACACCAATGAACATCAATGAAAAGTTGCAGCATGAAGATGGGACTGACAAAGTTAATTCGACCTTATTCAGAAGTTTAACTGGTGGTTTGAATTATCTTACACACACTAGGTCCGATATTGCTTTTAGTGTTAGTGTTGTGTCCAGATTTATGCAAAGTCCTACAAAACAACATTTTGGAGCAGCAAAAAGAATCCTTCGTTATGTTGCAGGAACTGTGAATTTTGGTATTTGGTACTGCAAAGTATCAAATTTCAAATTAATTGGTTTCACTGATAGTGATTGGGCAGGTTGTTTAGATGATCGAAAAAGCACTTCTGGCAACGTTTTTAGCTTTGGTTTTGGAGCAGTAACATGGAGTTCAAAGAAACAAGAAACTATAGGTTTATCATCATCTAAAGTAGAGTATGCAACAACAACAACAACAGCGGTACGACAAGCTTTATGGCTGAGAAAACTTCTTAGTGATTTTAGTCTTGAGCAAAAAGAAGCAACTGAAATTTTTTGTGACAATCGATCCACAATAGCAATGACAAAGAATCCCGCTTTTTATGGAAGGACTAAGCACATTGATGTGCATCATCATTTTATTCGAAGGCTTGTAGGTGATCAACAGATAGTACTGAAATTTTGCAGCACAAATGAACAGGTGGCTGATGTATCTACAAAGTCTATTACTCAAGCTGAGCATCATTTTTTTAGATCACAGCTTGGAGTATGTGATTTTGAATCAAGTGGGAAGTGTTGAAAAAATAATAATGATTCAAAATGTTATTTACTACTATATTTAGTATATGTTTTTATCTTTATTAATTAGTGAAAATCTTATTCTGATTTGGTTGTTTAGTTGTTAGATTTATCTGGCACCAAATCTGATCATGAGGATAGTGTTATTAATTTTTAGTCTTTTTTAGTTACCACTAGTATTATTTAAAGCATGTATTGTGTTCTTGTCCATGATGAGAAATAAAAGAGTGTTTTATTTCCTATTCTATCATTCTTTCTTGGTTGTTTTACCAATACGTATAAAACCATCCTTCAGCTCATTGGCCACCTTAGCAATGCTTATCCAAGTGAACAAAGGTTTATCGCACTGTTTTTTTCTAAGCACGTCCCCCTTCGAGAAATATTTGGCGCTTAACACTTTGAAACATAGAGTGTCCTTTTGGGTCATAAGCCTCCAAACCTGTATGCCATATAAATCCAAGTTAAACAAATGTAAATCCCGAAACCCCATGCCTCCTATTCCCTTCGGGTGACATAGTCTTTCCCAAGCCATCATAGCCCAGCCACGAGTTTTGCCATTATTGTTCCACCACATTTGTCCCATTTGAGAGTGAAGTTCCTCAATAATGCTTTTAGGAGCCAAAATGACTGAGAACGCATAAGTGGGAATAGCCTGAATAATTGCCTTGATGAAGACCTCTTTCCCCCATAAGAAAGCAGGTGTTTCATCCAGCTTTTTACTCTACATGTACACCTATTAATAATGTTAGTAAATACTGATGATTTTTTCCTACTAACAGGTAATGGTAATCCTAGATAACTATCTAGCTTATCAACGGTACACATGCCAAGCATAGAACTAAAAAGCTACCTTTGGGCCACCGAGGTTTTAAGGCTAAACATAATCATAGATTTTTCCTTATTGACCTCTTGACCCAAATCACCGTTAAAATTTGTAATAATGTTAACAATTTCCTCAACGTCCCTTTTCTTATTACGAATAAAAAGTAGCGCGTCATCAGCAAAAAATATGTGATTAATACAAGGCCCATTTATGCTAGCCCGAATACCCTTATGCATATTATTATTCTGAGCATGAATTAACAACTTTGAAAAGGCTTCCATGCAAAATAAAAAAAAGGTAAGGAGAGAAGGTCCCCTATCTTAGGCCTCTTCCGACACAATCGTCTCGGATAGGATAGAATTGTATTTGACAACATAACGAACCAATCGAACGCATCTCATTATTTTCGTCACCTAATCATTTGAGTAGCCAATTTTTTCATCACTTCTTCAATGAAATTCCACTCCACCCTATTGTAAGCTTTGCTCATATCGAGCTTAACTACGAATCTTTTGTTTGGCCTATTCTTTGCACTTTGGAGATAATGGACCAGCTCATGAGCAATCAAAATGTTGTCGTGGATCATCCTCCCTGGAACAAAGGCGCTCTGATTTTGGCTAATGCATAACAGGAGAGTTTCCTTCAACCGATTGGTGAGCACTTTGGCTACGATTTTGGACACCACCTTACAAAGACTAATGGGCCTAAAATTAGTCATATCCATAGGCTCTTTAATTTTAGGGATTAAAACAATAATAGTTTCATTTAAATAGTCCACATTTTTTTCACCCCTAAGAATATCATGAGACATCTTAATAATATCCTCCCTAACCACGTCTCAATTTTCTCTAAAAAAATTCCCTGACAAACTATCAATTTTCGGGGCTTTTCTAAAATCCATTTGATAGAAAGTCTCCTTGATTTTGCTGTCCGTGAAATTCTTTAACAGTCTTTCATTAACTTCCCTCGAAATGTATCTCTCAATATAATCAAGGTTTAGCACAGTATTAGAATTGAAGTTTGACTTGAATAAATATTGAAAATACTCCCTGATGGCCTTGTAGATGTCTGTCGTGTTCTCTTGCTAGTAGCCATTTATGTTTTAAGCCTAGTTATGTTGTTTTTTTTCTTTCTATTTGTGGCTCTAATGTGGAAAAGTCGAGTATTCCTGTCCCCTTCCTTTAGCCACTTGATCCTTGACCGCTAGGCCCAATATTTCTCCTCTTTATCCAGTAAGTTGCCAAACTTTAACCTCATAGCTTTGATCTTTTTCCCATCATAATTACTCCCCTGACTATCAACAATTCTGTTTATATTCACCTCCAGGGTACCAATCTGATTTCACATTAGTTTAAGCTTCTTATACTATCACCCTCCAAGCTCTTTACCCATAATCTCAATTTTTTCCATTGTATCCTGAGTTCTTCTCTGCCAAGCTTCCTTAATAATCTTTTTTGCTTCCTCATCTTTAGCCCAACAAACATCATATTTAAAACAAAGCCTAGGGTCTTTAATTCTATCTCTTGGTCTTCTACCTTCGATATCCAAATAATCGCATCATGATCAGAGCTAGATTGTCGGAGCACTTTGGTTTCCAAAAAGGGGAAGCTATTCACATCATTTGCAGACATTAAGAAGCGGTCAAGTCTCTCTTTAACCATCGTTGTACCCTTCCTGTTATTAACCCATGTAAACCACCCATTGTCGGTCTTTAAATCCACCATTGAGAGCTTATCGACAATCTCACGAAAATCCTCCATAAGGGTATTTGACTTTCTCCTACCACCTTCTTTTTCAGCGTTATCGAGTATCGCATTAAAATCACCCCCGATGATTCAATTTTCCTTAATAGACTTGCCCACCCTTCTAAGCATATTCCAAGAGCATTGTCTTTTGTTAGGGTCAGCATTACCGTAAAACCCCGTGAACTGAAAAGGCTTATCATTCTCCACATGGACCAACGAATCAATATGGTTGCTGGAGTAAGTTTGAATTTCATTCTTGTTGCTTTCTTTCCACATCATGACCAACCCTCCAATTTTGACTTCCGCGTTGACTGCCAAACATCCCTCCATTCTACACTTCCTGCGTACAGAAGAAAATCTATTAGCATTGATCTTAGTCTCAAATAGGAAAAGAATATCCGGGTCATTTTAAATGAGAAGTTACTTTAAATCACGAACCGTCACAGGTTTTCCAACCCCACGGCAGTTCCAGCATAGAATCTTCATGGTTTCTAGCAGGACTGATCTCCAGCCACTACCTTAAATGGTGAAACACTATCCATCAATCTCCTCCCAACAATTTTGGCCAGGCTTTCTTCTATGTTATCTCTATTCAACCCCCTCATTCGCTTCCAGTTTATGCTTGAACCATCCCATACTATCACGTATTGACTTGTAGCTTCTTTTTTCCACAGGTGAATTTGATATCGAATCTTCTTCGCCACCCTTCTATTTTCTTTTATGGCCAGGCTGCCCACTTTCATCCCTCGTGTTTGTTTGAAGTTCCTCTTTATATTCATTCGAAGGGACCATTGTCTTAACTAATTCCACCCCATTTCTCCTCATGCCTCTCTCTTGGTTCGGGGTCACAATGGGTGCCCTCATCCAGCTTCCATATTGGAGGTTTAACTCGTTTATTCCAGTACCCTCCTTATTGCTTTGACATTTTTTCATAGCATATCCTATCACCCCACATACATAGCAAAAATTTGGGAGCCTCTCGTACTTTGTCACCCCTATCGTTTCCACACCATCTTTGTTGACTAATTTCACAATCCTCCTTAAAGGTTTTGAGACATCGATTTTGACTTTTAGCCTCATAAACTCTATCCACCCTTCATATCTATCCTTCAATCGATTGCCACAAGCTCACCTATAGCTTTCCCAACGTCCAATGCCATTTGACGATCCTTGAGTTCTAGAGGTATGTTGTATACTTTTAACCAAAAGGGCGATAGCCAGAATTCATCAGAGTCTATGTCCTTTCCCTTCTGAAAAGGCAGCATTAAGAATAAGCATCTATCAAAAAGCCAGGGCATAAGGTTGAAAATTTGGCTACAATCCTCCAGGCAACTGAACATAATAATAACGGCCCTTCTTTTAATGCAACAAAGTTTACCTCCTCTTTTGTAAACCAAAGCGACCTAAATTCTCTATATATCGCCTCCCTGTTCAGATACCCTGTCACCATAATCTTGCCCACAACCCATGACTCAAAAGCTTGGACTTATCACCATTTGTGCTAATAACTTGGATGGATTCTTCCTCCGAAAATTTCAACCTCTCCAGGAGCTCATTTATCTCATCTGTCATTATTGTCGTATCATTATCTGGCCTTTCCTCCATTGTTCAACCTATAAACTACGACCAAGACAATCAAGAAGAAAGGTGAGGGCAGCAAATCTTTACCCACATATACGGAGACCCTACACACAGGAGAAAATGAAAGACAATACTGGAGGCACTGATCTAAAATAATAGAATGGAAGCAGGCAATCTTGCGAATAACACGGAAGAAATGAAAACCCTAAGACACTTAAACAGGGATTTCAGCACGAGGACAAAATAGTTCGAGAGCAATATAGCCATGACTCATAGAAATCACACCCAGATAAAAGAAAATAAACCCCCTCAAGAATCACACAGAAATCCACGCCGGAGACAAAAAAGACAAAAAAAAAGTTTAGGTACCTAAACAGGGTAAAGAACGTGCTAGGACACCATGGATGCATGAAACCATGCAAAAATGCAATGGGTTTTAAGAAAACCCCTATTTCATGCAGAAACGTCGTAGATGGAACGTAGAAAACTCAAAAGAAACTTAAATTTTTTGGCCACCATGGGACCGACAAAAACTTTCAGCGCAAAATCCCAATTAACAAGCACTACACCCGTAACCCTTTAAACTTTTTACACACAAAACATTAAGAAAAATGAAAAAAAGTAAAGATCAGACAGAAATCACTGTAAAGACCAATTGATAGCCATGCAAGAAACGTCTTTTCCAGTGATTATCAGCGTCAGCTCCTATCGCATCAATTTAATATCACCTTACAACACCGAAAAAACAATAAAGGCTAAAAAACTAGCCACACAATCACAACTACACACGCATCACCCTCCTTACTGCCATAATATTTGAAAGAATAAAGGCAAACCCACAAACAAAAAAAAAGAAAAAAATCACATGAATCTTGGAGAAAAATCACAAACGTGTGTTGCTACCAGGCGGCTCTACTAGTCGACTTTCACACGTCTTTAACGGGGACACTTTTCTTCAGCCTGATGCTTTCACAACAACAGGGGCCTAAGTTTCTAATGGTATTCTATACTCCCATACATCAAAAGTATTAAGGTGTCGGCGGTGCTCAAGGACCAGTTTCTCGATGGACCTCAACATTCTCGCACCATCAGGGATCTAAGTTATCGATGGTGCTCGATGGTCACACACATCCGAGGCACTAAAGTGTCGACAGTACCTGATGCTCTAGCACATTCAAGGAACCAAGATACTGATGGTGCTCGATGCTCTCGCACTATCAATGACCTAGGTTACTGATCGTATCCGAGGCTTCCACACGTCCAAGCACATAGGTTTCGATACTACCCAATGCTCTCGCGTAACCAAGGGCCTATGTTGTCGATAGTGTCTAAGACTCCTGCACGTTCAATGTGACAGTCCGATTTTGGCCCTAATCGGAACGGTGGTTTCGGGACCACGAATCCGAGTTGAAAAAATATTTATATATTATTTTATGTGTTTAATTTTGGTGAATTTACATGTATGAAAATATCGTGTTTGAATTTCGTCATTTGGATATTTGAATTATTAAAAAGGACTTGATTGCAAAAAGATGAAAATTGATGGTTTAATTGACAAGGGCCGAATTGATTATGCTCTATTAAAATGAGGTATTTATGTTGTTATTATGCCATAATGGAATATGTGGACGGTTGAAACCTTGGCTTATAATGTTTGTATATTTTATTTTTAAGGTTATTATGGTAAAACAATTATTAAGTAACTTATAATAAAATAAAAGACATGCATTTTGGTTCATGGAGAACTGAATACTCAAATAAAAGAGAAAAAGAAAAAGAAGTAGGAGGATTGGCCTTTGTTAAGCTTAATTGAGCTATGTTTTATTTCCGGTTTTTGATAATGACTTACTAAGTTATGTAAACTTACTTTAAATGTTACGTTTCTATGTTTTATAGACTTTTGAAGCTAGCGGGGATCAGTAGAAATCTCATCACACTATCTTTTGTTTGGTAGTATCTACTTAAACTCGACCTATGGCATGTATAGGTTAGACAAGGTTGTGATGTTATATTTTGAATGATGTGTATAAAATGTGCCATGCGAAAATGGCTTATTATCTAGTTATGTGAATTCGAAATGTTTATGTCATGTTGGTTTAGTATGGTTACTTATTATATGAATTGAAATGTGGATGTCTTTAACCTTGAATGATTCAGTCTTGATTAATATCTATATGGTGTGAATGACATGCTTTGTAAGTCTTTATGATAATATTAGTAACTAGGTTGATGCTTATATGAAGTAATTATGAAATGACATAAACGGTTGTACTTGTTACAAGTAGATGCATATATCTTATATTAATGCTAATATTGGATGTTTGGATTATATGTGGGAACATAGTCAATTGTATTAGTTGAAGAGTTAATGTGAATTTTAGTAAGCATTTGTATGTTCCCTTTTGAGATAACATATTGGTTTAGATGATGGCCTTCAAATTAAAAGTGAATCGGACATATGCATGCGTGTATCCAGTTAAAGAAATGTCATTTAACCAAATGAATAGTAACACCCTTATAATGCTAAAATTGGTTTATGATTTATTTGACCATTGGTCCGTATATGCTAGTTTTCAAATAATGTATTTTTGGTTTGAGTTAGTTTTAACATAAACTCATATTAGAGATGTGTTCATGTGCACGTGTACTGTTCAAATGTTGAATTTGGTTTTATAATGCCTTGTAACCGATTCTGGCAACAGATGTTAGGGTGTTACATTCAAGCACTAAGGTTTCAATGCTACCCAATGCTCCCGCACAACCAAGAGCCTGTGTTACCGGTGGTGTACGAGGCTACCACACGACCGAAGGCCCAATATGCTGGAGGCTCTTGTTCCAAAAGGGGAAGGACTGAAACAATATCCAAATTCTTACTTTGGGATTGGGTAATGACTCGTTGTATTATTTTTTATATTCCGAGATACCTCACCGGATGTGTCGAAGGCTCTTGTTCCAAAAAGAGAGTGGCTAGAATGATATCCAAATTCTAGCTTTGGGATTGGGGAAGGATTCGTTGCATCGTTTATTATATTCGGGATGCCTCGTCAGAGCACCGCTAAAATGGCTCGTTGAAGCACTGCGGAAATGGTTCATCGGAGCATCGCTAGGAACCTTTTTTTAACCTAACGCTTTCGCACCAATAGGGGCCTAAGTTGCCGATGGTGGTCATCACTCCTACACATTCGAGGCACTAAAGTGCTAATGCTAGTCGACGCTCGCGCACAGTAAAGGTGCCTGATGCCGCCACACTATAAGATGGCCTATGTTGTTGATAGTGTACGAGGCTATCGCACAACCAAGGGCCTAAGGTACCGGAGGTTCTTGTTGCAAAAGAGGAGGGACTACCAGATGTTCATTAGAGCACTGCCAAGAACCTAATCGGCAGCGAGGGGCACTGACATTTAAGCATGCAATGGGCGTGGGCAGTGCACTAGATAACCCTTGGTCACTCAAGATCACTTCCCCCTAAAGAGCTAATATAACTTCATTGTCTTGCTACTAACAGACATAATTTTTCTTTTAAAGAAAATGACCACAAGGGTCAATTTAATTAAATTGCATTACTGATAACAAGTTCATGGATTTCCAAAGGGTAATCTATGTAAAAAAAACCAATTACAAGAGTCAGAAATCACTTTTTTACAAATGAAATCTGCCCCTGTGTTACAACATCTGTTGGCCCAATATAATATTGTTGATTTAAAATTTTCTAAGGCTTTAATACTATCTTTGACTTGAGCACCAATTATAGTGACATTCATACTGTGATGCTTCACTCTATTAACGAGGCTTGTGTTGTCAATCTCAAATACCATAGCTATCTTGATATTAAGAGCACACGCTATCTTTATGCTTTCTTCAAAAGTGTAAATTTTAGCCTATTTTGTTGACATCATCTTATTTTTTGACCCCTCGCCACCCCTATAACGAAACCTTCATCATCTTTAGCAATAACCCCAAAGCTAGTTCTATTGCTACTTACAGAAGCATCAAAGTTTATTTTCATGTGACCCCTCGGAAGTTTCTACCACCTTTTAATAGCAGCATTAGCAAGTAACAAGGGTCGTTAATCAAGTTAAAAATGCGAAAGTCCTGACTAAGTGTTCTAGCTTTTTCCCACAATACATACGCCTCTTCTTCCTTCCTACAGAATATGAAGTTGTTCCTATTATTCTATTTGTTCCATAGGGTGGTCATAAGATCAGCTGTAGCTCTCTTATCCAACACCCGCATCACGTCTTCCAACCAGTCTATGCAACAATGATAGTCTTTCGTGATGAGGCTATTGTCAAGGCCACCGATAAAGAGGATTGCCATTGTTAGTGGACAGTCTTTAAGAGCATGAATAAGGGTTTCTTTCTTAGAACTGCACCTAGGACACTCATGCCTAAAGCCTTGTCGAATAGTGGCAATCTTGATGTTAGTGGGAAGGATCTCATGCCCTACCCGTCAAGTGAATACCAGAATTTTAAGCAGGGTGTCAGCTTTTAAATAGCTTTCCAAAAGAAATAATGAGGGCCAAGTCCCATTTGCTTTAACATAAGCCAGGAGTACACAGGCTTAGTCGAAAATGAACTAAAAGGGTTGTGGAACTACACCACTCGATCACTTTGGCTTTCATCACCAATCAATAAATTGTAAATTTGGTCCTCCAAGTTTTTCCCATATAACTCACACAACCTTTCATTGTTCCATCTCCTACTATTTTCGATCCACAACTCTTTCAGCCTTCTCTCCTTAGGGTTCATAATATTGGAGTTTAAACCATCACCATTTAAACCTTTCAGCCCTCAATTATCAGTATGAATATTAATGCATTCACCATTGCTAACCAACTAGCTAAAATTATCATTAAAAACTTTAGCCACTTCAACAATGCTTAACTAAGTAAAAGAAGGTTTGTCCACTTTTTTGGGATAGAAAATGTCGCCCTCGGGAAAATACTTAGTGCTCCTCTACCTCATGGACGTAAGGTCATAGGATGTAAGTGGCTTTTCAAAATAAAGAAAAATCTTGATGGGACCATTGCTCGGCGTAAAGCTCAGCTGGTTGTAAAGGGGTGTTCACAAGTTCCTAGATGTGATTTCAAAGAAATGTTCAGTCCAGTGGTCAAGCCTATTACTATTTGGACCATTCTTTTAGCTGCTGTCTCTCGAGGTTGGCAGATACGTCAAGTTGATATCAACAATGCCTTCTTAAATAGTAATATGATCGATGAGGTATTCATGCAACAACCTTCAGGATATGTTCAGTTTGGTCCAAATGGTGAGCAATTTGTGTGCCGTCTAACAAAGGCACTATATGAGTTGCGACAAGCTCCTAGTGCCTAGTTTGATAAATTGAAGACGTTTCTTGTTTCTACTGGGTTTCTCGTATCCAAGTTGATGCATCTTTGTTTATTCGTGTAACGACTGAGTCCATCCTCTATGTTTTGGTCTATGTGGATGATATTATTATTACAGGGAGTATGGCTGCTAGTATAACTAGCTTTGTTCAATTGTTAGATAAAAAAATTTTCACTTAAGGATATGGGGATCTGCATTACTTCTTAGGTATTGAAGTTACTCGATCTTCTTCTAGAAGTATTCATTTATGTCAGCGCAAGTACATCAGGAATCTACTTGACAGAAGTAATTTGACTAATGCAAAAAGTGTTCACACACCGATGATCAGTTCGTCAGCCTTGGCTAAATATGAAGGTGACCGTCTTGCTAACCCTACAGAATATCGAAGTCTTACTGGTGCACTTCAGTATGTGGTTCTAACTCGACTAGATATTACTTATGCTGTAAATCGTGTCTGTCAGTTTGTAACGCCTTGAATTTGGGCCTAGTAGAAATGGGCCTTGTGCATAGGAGCCGCTAGAAGGCTACACATAGAAGTTTACATGTACGAGGAAATAGCATAAATTGCATGTTAGCTTTAATGGTTAAGTGAATTCGGAGTGTTTGGGAGTGCTTGAAGAGTTCTAGGTTCAAGCCCTAGCTTTTGCAAAATTTTGATTTTTGCTCTTAAAGTAAATCTAGATGTTACCTGATAGGCTTATATTTAGTTGTGTTTGTTTTAGGACACAAAGAGCTAGTTGGTAGGGTGGCTAGTGGCGTGGATAAAGTTGTAAGGGGGCTTGAGTTTGAATCCCATTGCATGCAAAGGGGCATTTATTTTGCTTCATGGACGGCAAGAGTTTGTGGTGGTCTAAAACTCTATTTGAGTGGTTGTGGACTTGGTAAAAGGGGAAAGTATCAAGAGATAAGAATATTGTTTGTTGGGGATTTGAATGAGTGGATCAATGAGAGATTGTGGGAATGGTTTATGGAGAGGAAAAAGAGTTTGAATTGGAGAAGTTTGTGCTGTTTTGATGAGGGTAGAGCTTAGGGAATTCGGCTAGTTGGGGGTTTCTCATACTTTTGGTCAATTTGGGTTATCAAAATTTCTAATTACAAAAGCTTCATTTCTCTCTTTTTCTGTGTGTTGCCGAATTTGCACTAAAAGGTGACATCCCATGCATTCTTTTTGCTTTTCTGGTTGTTTTTAGTATGTTTAAGCCTATCCCTTATCTTTCTTTTTGATAACCTCTGCCGAAACCCACACACACTCTCTCAAGTACTCAGATTTGTCCAAACTATTTCTTTCTCTCACGGTTTTCTTCTCTTAGCATATACTAATTCTTCATTTCTTTTCCCATTTGTGCTGATCTTCTCTGTTCTTAGTTAAGCCGAATCATCTCTTCTTTCTTTGTTTAGCCGTATACCCTCTGATATTGTGGCCGAATCTGTTAAAGCCTAATCATATTCTTTTTCTTCTTTATTTCCCTTGGCCTATTCTTGCTGGGGTATTGCCTAAATCCCTTGATTTCTTGGTAAGTGTTACAGTTTGTTTTCCCTAGCCGAATCTTGTCTTCTTTCTCTTTTAGTCGTGTTCCTTTTCTTTCATCTTTTCTCCTCTCATTCGGTTTTCCATCTCTTTCATTGATTCATTTAGCCGAATATTCTATTTCCTTTAAGTTAATTGTTTTTGGTTTATAGCTGAGAGGTACGGTTTGGATGACAGACACCCCTAAGGCCTTTTGATTGGTCTTTTGCAGCGGAGTCAAGGAGTGAGCCATGGTAGGGGTAAGTTTTTGGGCAAGTTATCTTAGTGGGAGTTTAGTATAATGTTTAAGTTGGTTGAATTCTTATCGACTTATGTTTGATTGTGCGATTGGAAATCGATGTAGGTTTTTGAGTGCTCAAGGATATGTCGCTCTCTTTGCTAATGAAGGTGTGTATCAAAACCTTGCTTCTGTTGATCGGCTTAGAAGCTAAAGGTGTGTGTAATAATGATATGCCAAACATGTTAATCAGCTGTTTAGCCGAAAGTGTGTAACTTTTCACACGGAATAGACTATAGCCTTGTGCTCTATTATTGATCGGCTAAAAAGCCAGAAGTGTGTACACACACCACTCAAAATGTAGATTGGCAAAAGTCGAAATGTCGAAGTACCAAAAAGCCGAAAGTTCGGCAACAGTTGCCACACGTGCGTATGAACGCACATGTAGAAGATCCAATGCGGTAGGAGAGGTCACCATGAGCGATCTTATGGGCCTAGGCCGATTTTGGGCTTAGGCCGATTTTAGGCTGAAGCAAGCTGTGTGGGCCCGATGGGCTCGTGGGCCCCACTCAGGTCTTTGTCATGGATATGTGGAAACAATGGACTTGGCTATGTCGTTTACATGGCTAAGGTTGATTTTGGGCTTAGCAAGCCAAATGAGTGTGTGGGGCCCACTTAGACCGAGTATGGACCTTAGGCCCATTTAGATCGTTATGTCTATTTAGGTTACTTAAGTCACTCGAGGTGACTGTAGACCTTCAATGGGGTCATTATCTGTATCAAGACACCAATTAGGTAAAATAACCATAATACCCTTGGAGGGTAAAATGACTGTTTTGCCCCTCGAGGTTAAATGATGGACTTGTGCTTTGATTGGACTAATTTGACTGTGATGGTATGATTATGATTAGACTAATTTGACTGTGTTTATATGATCGATTAAAAACATGACATTTTGCATACATGACATATTGCATGAGGGTTGGGATATTGTATGGAGGAAAATTTGATCTGTTAGGGTCGCACGGGTCGCCCGAGACTACTGTGGACCCACTAGAGGCTTAAAAGTTGTACATTCATATTGATCTAATAAAGTCGCATGGGTCGCCCGAGACGACTGTGGACTGATCAATGGCTTAATGTCAATCATTTGTTCCCATAGCTGAGTGCCGATCATTCTATTGATGGCTTTGTGCCACGTACATTATCGACGGCTTAGTGCCGATCATTTGTTTCGATGGCTGAGTATCGATCATTCTATTGATGGCTTTGTGCCACGTATATTATTATGGCTCTGTGCCATCCTGTTTATGGTTTATAACCATTTTGTTTATGGCTTCTGGCCTTTCTAATTTCAGGCAGCGTTACTGTGATTGTTGTTGGTGCCGCAGCCAGTGCTAAATTTGAAGTGTAGGGATAGGTGGGTTAATTTTATCCCTACAGACTGTGCAGGGTTAAACGAAGCAAGTGCATGGTTGGATGGGGTTAACACATAACATGCATCATACATCATTCATTGTGATTTTATTTCTGATATGGGCTAGGCCCAATTGATTCTGCTATGGGTTGTGACCCAAATGATAATGTATTCTGCTAAGGCCATATGTGATCTGTTTCTGAGTCTGTAATGGGCTTAGGCCCAGATTGTTATTGCATTTTTATATGACTGACTGTTCTTTTTATAGTAGGGGATTACACACTGAGTTTTCGTAAACTCACCCCGTTTATTAACCTTTCAAAGAATCCTCAACGTTAGGAGGATTGGTGCTGCGAGGGACTTGGAGATGGCCACACGACTGCTTTCTCTTTCTTTTACGTTTATTTACTTTTAAGCACTTTGATTTTTATTTGAGTTGTAATAAGGCCTCTCTTAATTTTTGGATTTTAATTTGGGATTTATGGTTTGTTTAGAACTACACCCGTTAGAAGTAGAACACGGTTTTCCAAAAACAATCTGTTTTCAAACTACTACGTTTCCGCAACATTTTCGAAATGGTTCTGCAACTCAATTTTTAACACATCACGTTTTCGTAAATTAACTATTTAAAATTAAACTTCCGCAACAAACATCATTTTAGAAATAAAAATAACAACGTTTTAACAAGAGAATAACTTTTTGATGAACCACGTTTTGGAAATGAACTATCGTAGGTTTTGCACCCGTTGTGAATAGCTAGAAGTTTTAAATAGTAAGAAGAGTTTACAATGAAAACATGGTTTTCGAAAAAACACTTCAATGTGACACGTCGATTCAGCTATAACGTCTAGGCCGGGTTTAGGGTGTTACACAGTTCATGCATACTCCCACGCCAGTACACTTAGTAGCTCTAAAATGAATTTTACGGTATTTACATGTGACTATAGATCATGGGTTAATTTTTCGTCTATCCGATCGACTATCCCTCATTGGTTATGTTGATGCCAACTGGAAATTGGATTTTGATGATCGTCGCTCTACGACCGGATAATGTGTATATTTTGGCCAAACGCCTGTGGCTTGGTGTTTGAAAAAGCAACAGATTGTTTCTCGATCAACAGTGAATGTTGAGTATCGAAGTTTGGTTGTAGCTACTAGTGATGTTACGTGGTTAATGTCTCTGTTGACAGAACTTCAAATATCATATGCTGATGTGGCTAATATTTGGTGTGATAATTCTGGGTTGTAGCAGTTGCTACAAATCCGGTCTTACACTCTAAGTTTAAACATGTTAAACTCGATCTATTTTTTGTCCGTGAAAAGGTTGCTCAAGGTTTTCTTGCTGTTGGAGAAGTTTCAGCCTATGACCAGGTCGGTGATATCTTTACGAAACCCTTGTCTGTCTCTTTGTTTACTCGTTTTCAAAATTTACTTCGGGTGTTACCTATTGAGAAGTTGGTTAAATGTTAATATATGAGATGAGCTAGGTGGTTATAGTCACTTATAATCTGGTAGTCTATTAGTCCAAATAGGTAGCGTCAGTTACCTCTACTCATGTATATAAGTACAATTTCTGTACAGGTTTATTCAAGCAATAATAACAAGTATATTCAGTCAATTCTATTCTTTGTATTTCTTTCATTTCTTTGAAACACTCCTCGGGCGACATGCCACCGTATCAAAAACAACCCCACCGAAAGCTAGGAGAACCCACCTCACTCAATCATCCAATTATTCTTTTAAAAAGAATAAAGATGGACACCGCACCCACCAAAAAAAAAAACAAAAAGCTTCACAATCTTGGAGAAAACACGCTTTTGCTGCTCCCTACCAATACTACCAGGCGATGCTAGTAGCAGACATTTTTTTTTAAGTAAAAAATGACCACTAAGGTCAAAAACAATTTATTCAATAACATCACAAATTACGTCCTTATAAAAAAACAAATTGCATGCTTCCGCCCGCATTTTCTTACAAATAAAATCAACCAATAAATTTCAATTCCGGCTACTCCAAACACAAATGGCATATTTAAAATTATGAAAAGCGTTAACACTATCCTTGATCTGCGCACCTATGATTGTCAAGTCTCTTTGCTGGTCATTTACTTTGTTGACCAGACCTACGCTATCAGACTCAAAAATGACGTCTCCTTTAATATTGAGGCGACACGCAAGATTTATGCTCTCATCAAACGCTTATCACTCAGCCTCCTCAACCGACAGCTGCATGTCCTTGAAGCCCCTACCTCCTCCCAAAATGAAACCATCTTCATCCCTCACAATTACTCCATACCCAGTTCTGTTATAACTAGTTGACGCATCAAAATTAATTTTAATATGGTTCTTAAGAGGTTTTCCCCATTTTTTATCGACGAGCTGGGAGGACATCATCGGCACATTTAACAGGTTACAGATGCGGAACTCTTTACTAAGCATACTGGCCCTATCCCAAATAAACTTTGCCTTTTCTTCTTTTCCCCTAAATAAGCAATTGTTTTTGTTATTCCAACAATTCCACAAAATCATTATAAGGTCAGCCATCGCTCTTTTATCCGGAACTCTCAACATATCTTCCAACCAGTCGATACATCTATCGTACTCCTTTAAGATAATGCTGTTGTTCAGACCACCTATCATAAGAGTAGCCCTCGAAGTAGGACAATCTTTAAGGGCATGTATAAGAGTTTCATATTCGGCACTGCACCTGGGACAAGCTTGACTAAAACCACAACGAGTAGAGGCTATCTTGACGTTGGTTGGAAGAATCTCGTTACCCACATGCGAGGTGAACACACGAATCTTGGGGAGGGTGTCGAGTTTCCATATCACTTTCCAAAAGAACCTATAGGGGCCAGAACCCATTTGTTTCAACAACAACCCCAAGTAAGCTGACTTCGACGAGTAATATCCTAAAAAATTATGGAACCACACCATTCTGTCATTGTGATTCTCGTCCCCAATCGGTAAATTACAAATTTTCTCCCCAAAATCTTGCCCATAAAGCTCACGGACCCTACAGGTATTCCAACCTCTACTTTCATCAAGCCACAGGTCTCTAACACTATATTCATTGTAATTCAACAGGTTCGACTTAATAGCTTCACCATCTAAACCTTCCAGCCCCCAATTATTTCTACGAATGTTAATGCGGTCACCACAACCAACTTGCCACCCGAACCCAGCCTTGAGAGTTCAGCTGCGGCAGCAATGCTATTCCAAGTAAACGAGGCTTTGTCAATTCTTTTAGAGTGGAAAATATTCCCATTGGGAAAATACTTGGAGCTAAGAACTTTATAACATAACGTCTCTTTGTTATTAATAAGCCTCCACACTTGACGTCCGAGAAGAGCCAAATTAAAGAGCCGAATATCCCTAAAGCCAAGCCCTCCCATGACCATAGGGTGACACAACTTCTTCCAAGGAAGCATCGTCTAGAATCTACCCCGTTCTTTTCCAGTCCACCAAACTCTTCTAATCTTTGTTTGCATGTCATCGGCAACACCTTTGGGAGCTAGGAAAACTGACATTGCGTATATTGGTATAGACTGAAGAATCGCCTTGATGAAAATGTCTTTGCCTCCGAACGATAAAAGCCTCTTGGTCCAGCTATTAATCCTGCAAGACAATCGATTGTTAATCTCTTGAAAGCCAAAGATTTTTTCTTGTCGATTGGAAGGGGGAGACCAAGATAATTAACCAATTTTTCCACCACTTTCATCCTTAGTAAGTCACCAAATCTTTGTCTATGCATTCTGGAAGTGTTATGACTAAAGAGACATTTGTAAAGTCCTTAAGAATATTAAGGAGAGCATCAACATCACTTTTTTTTTTTTTTTATTTCTAACAAAAATAAAGGCATTTTCCGTGAAAAAAGAGGTGGTTAATTCGAGGGCCATTGATGCTAGCTCGGATTCTTCTTAAGAAATTATTGCCTTGCGCATGGAGAAGCATTCTCGAGAGTGCTTCATGCAAAATAAGAACAAACAAGGGGAGAGGGGATCTCCTTGACGAAGTCCCCTCTCCCTTCTCAAGCATAATAACATCCGAGAGAATATTGTTTCACTTCACCTCATATCTCACGGAACGAACGCAATGCATGATTTTATTAATCTAATTGTCAACGAAGCCCATCTTCAACATGACCGCCTCCAAGAAGTCCCATTCCACCCGGTCATACACCTTGCTCATATCGAGCTTAACAACAAAGCTTTTGTTGGATGATTTTTGGAACTTTGAAGATAGTGTAGTAATTCGTGGGCGATCAAAATATTGTCATTTATCATTCTCCCCGGAACAAACGCGCTCTAGTTTGGAATTATACAACTAGGGAGGACAATTTTGAGTCGGTTGGCAAAAACCTTGAACATGACCTTGTATATGAACCTGCATAAGCTAATCGGACGGAAATTAGTAATGTCACTTGGATCACGAATTTTAGGAATCAGAATAATCATAGTTTCATTTAAACAGGAGATATCTTTATTTCCATTAACGACATCAAGATAAAACCGAATAGTATCCCTGCCAATAATCTCCTAATTTTGCTTGAAGAAACTCCTCGAAAGGCCATCAACGCCGAGAGCCTTCCTAGGATCCATTTGCTTTATGGCTTGGACGACTTCACCCTCCATGTACTCTTCTTCAAGCCACTTGTTGGTTTCTTTAGTGACAAAGTCTTGGATATAATTCATAACATGGTTGTCATCAATTTGATTATTGGACCGAAACAGATTACAAAAAATAATTTTTTAGCGACATTGCAAATATCTCTGTTGTTAGTCATCCAATTGCCAATAAAATCTTTAAGCTTCTCAATATTGTTTTTCTTTAGCCGACAAGTAGCTCTCGCATGGAAATATCGCGTATTCCTATCGCCCTCCTTTAACCAATGGGACTGAGATCTTTGGGACCAATATTTCTCTTCCTTGGCATAAAGATGACTAAGCCTACTCCTGGTCTCTTTCAACACTGTTGCACTATTAACACCTTGAGACGAGTCAATGACCATATCAATCTTGTGCTCAAGCTTCCGAATATCTTTTTTCATTTTGTTGTGTTTACCACGTTGCCAAGGACCCAACACCAAACACACATTGTCAAGCTTATCCACAAAGTTCGTATCACTACTATGCCACGCACTTTTAATAATGTTTTCAGCCTCCTTGTCAGTAGCCCACGCACTTTCGCTTCTTCCTCCTTGCCCCAAAAAACAACGTTGTTGCGGTTGTTCCAACTATTCCACAACGTCGTAATAAGGTCGGCAGCAGCATTCTTGTCCAACACACGCATGAGGTCCTCGATCCAATCAATGCAGCAGGAGTAATCCCTAACAAGAAGCCTGTTATCAAGACCACCTATAGTAAGAATAGCTCGAGGTGTTGGACAGTTTTTGAGGGCGTGGATGAGGGTTTCTACACTCCCACCGCACCTAGGGCAATCTGTTCTGAAGTCTTGACGAATAAGCCACGAGGATTGTGAAACCATCCATTCTGTCCCTCTGGCCATTAGCAACAATCGGTAAATTACATATTTGTTCCCCGCATAAAACTGCCAGATAACTCACTCACCCTATCTTTGTTCCAGCTTCTTTGATTGTCGATCCATAAGTCGTTCTCCTTTCTTTCATGACAAGTCAGTGTAGTTGGGTACAGCGAGTCATCGTTTAAACCTTCAAAGCCCCAATTGTCTTTGCGAATGTCGATGCTATTTTTGTCACCGGCCTGCCAACCAAAACCATTTTTGGGGCCTTACTAGTGGCGGGGATACTAGACCAAGTGTAAGACAGTTTGTCAATAGCTTTGTGATGGAAAAGGTCGCCACTAGGGAAGTACTTTGAACTAAGCACTTGATAGCACAACGTATCTTTATAGGTAAGGAGTTTCCAAACTTGTCTGCCAATGAGAGCCAAGTTAAAGAGGTGAAGATCACGAAAGCCAAGACCTCTCATTCCCTTGGGATGGCAAACTCTCTCCTATGCAAGCATTGACCAACCCCTACCATTCTCTTTGCTAGCCCACCACATACGACATATCTTGGATTGCATGTCTTCCAAAACGCCCCTGGGAGCAAGGAAAACGAAAAATGCATAAGTTGGGAGTGATTGTAAGATAGTCTTGATGAAAATCTCTTTACCGTCGTAGGAAAGGAGCCTCTTTTACTAGCTATTAATCCTGCAAGAGAAGCGGTTAATAATGCCATGTAAACCAAAGCCTTCTTTTTAACAACAGGGAGGGGTAAGCCAAGATAGTTATCCAGCTTATCGACAACTCTCATTATAAGTAAGTCACCATAATGTTGACACTGGACCATAGGAGTATTCAGACTAAAGAATACCATTAATTTGTCGAGGTTTATTTTCTGACCTGAGACTTACGCAAACTCCCTAATAATATTCAAGAAGGCACGACTTCACTTTTTCTTGTTCCTAACAAAGAGAAGGGCAACCTCGGTGAAGAATAAATGATTAATATGAGGGCCATTTTGGCTAGTCCGAATGCCTCTAATAATATTAGTGCTTTGACAGTGTCAAAGCATCTAAAAAATGCCTCTATACAAAACAAAAAGAGATAAGACGAGAGGGGGTCCACTTGTCGAAGACCACTCTCGAGAACAATAACCTCCGAGGGTACTATATTACACTTAACCACATATCTCACTGACTGAACACACCGCATAATCTTATTGACCTAAGCATGCTCAAAACTAAACTTCTTCATGATTTTTTCAAGAAAACTTTACTTAACGTGGTTATAAGCTTTGTTCATATCAAGTTTTATGATGAAGCCTTTATTAAGTCCATCCTTCGAGATTTGAAGATAGTGAATCAACTCATGGCCGATAATAATATTATCGTGAATCATTGGTCCTGGATGAACACATTTTGGTTCTGGCTAATGCAAAAGGGAAGGGCAGCTTTGAGTCGATTAGCAAGGACTTTGGATATAACTTTGTAAAACACTCTACACAAACTAATAGGACGAAAGTTAGACATGACATTAGGATCCTTAATCTTAGGAATAAGGATGATCATCGTATCATTTAATCAAGAAATGTCCTTGTTTCCAATCAACACATCATGACAAAAATTAAGAACCTCTTTACCCACCACCTACCAGTTCTCTTTAAAGAAAGACCATCAATCCCATGGGATTTGCGAGAGTCCATCTGCTTAAAGGCTTCAAGAATCTCACCGTCCGTAAAGTCCCTAGCTAGCATATTGTTAATAACCTGGGTGATGTTCTTCTGTATGTAACTCAAGTTAACCTCACCAGGACGGGAAGCTTCTTCCTTAAACTGGCTACGAAAGTACTCCCACACGACCATACAAATATCGTTAGTATCGTTCATCCAAGTATCATTTGAATCCTTAAGTTTGTCAATTTCGTTTTTCTTCAATCTACTGTGTTTCTATCCCCTTCTTTGAGCCACTTAATGCGCAATCTCTGAGCCCATTAACACTTCTCTTTTGCATAAAGGTGTCCAAGCTTAGGTCGGGTAGCTTTCAACATCTCTGCACTATTCTTCCGATGAGGACCATCAATAATCTCGTCAATCCTCACCACCAGCTCACGGATTTGATTTTTCATCGTTTTATAACGACTATGTTACCACGGGCCAAGCTCCACATGCACTTTCTCAAGCTTCTCGATGATATTTGTATCATTACCATTCCAAGCTCTCTTAATAATGTCTTTGGCATCCTTCTCTTTCGCCGAGCATGCATCATATTTAAAGAAAAGCCTCGGATCTTTAAAGTTCCTCTGTAGGTTTGCGCCCCAACGTATCCATCACAATCTCATCATGGTCGGAGTTGGTTTGTCTCACCACTGTAGTTGCAAGAAAAGGGAATTTATCAATAGCGTTAGCAGAAATAAGGAACCTATCCAACCTCTCTTTGACCATGTTATTCCCATCACGATTATTAACCCAAGTGAACCAACCTTTGTTAGTTTTTATGTCAACGAGAGACAACTTCTCCATAACATCTTTAAAATCCTCCACGGTTATCCTACGTTTCCTCCGTCCCCCTCTTTTTCAGCATCGTTTATGATGGCATTAACATAACCACCCACAACCCAGTCCTCCCTAACTGAGCTGCCTACATTTCTTAAGATATCCCAAGACCCTTCTCTCAAGTTTGGATCCGCATGGCCATAGAAACCAGTGAACCTAGTGCTGTTATGGTTCTCCATTCGAACAAGCAAATCAATGTGGTTTCTGGAATAGTTTTGTATGGACACATAGACCCCATCTTTACACAACAACGCTAACCCTCCACTCCGACCTTCCGAGTTCACAGCTAAGCAACCAACCATCCTGCAAATATTACGAATACGAGAGAAGTTATTAGAGTGTATTTTTGTTTCGCATAAGAAGACAATGTCAGGGTTATTAGCAACGAAAAGTTGTTTAAGTTCCCGAACTATCGCAGGGTTCCCAAGCCCGCGACAGTTCTAGCAAAGAAGCTTTATTGTTCTTGGCGGGGCTGGTCTTCAACCACAGCCTTGCAAGGTGAAAGACTATCTGCTAACTTCCTTCGAACTTGTCTGGTAGGACTCTCCTCGTTATTTTCCCCATTACTTCCTTTCATTCTTTTTCTTTTGCATTTCACTTTACCCATTCCATCCCTTGTTGTTTTCGTTAGTCGTTTCTCCATGGGTGAGCAGGATTCAGACTCCTCTTCCACAACTCTGGCATTGTGTTTTCCTTTTGGCATTGTGAGATCATTTTCTTCACCATTCCCATCCTTATTACCATTGGTCTCTTCCCTCGGGTTTATCTTCTTTTCTAGGATTTCGATCCCATTTCTCCAGTTACCTCTAGCTTGGGTTGGCCCTCCTAACTGAGGTCTAAGCCAACTCCCATATTGGAAGTTGAGATTGTTCATTTCAAGGTGCTCTTCTTTTCTATTACATTATTTAGTAGTGTGTACAATAAGGCTGCATATATAACAGAAGGCAGGTAACCTTTCATATTTAATCGTACAGACAGTCTCGGTGCCTTCACTGCCAACTAAATGGACCACCCTTCGAAGGGGTCTTATCACATCTATCTTAACCCTAATTCTAGTGTACTCAGTCCAACCCCCCATCTCTATCATGCCAGTAAATAGCTACAACCTCCCCAATCGCCTTTCCCACGTCATTGGCCACTTGTCTATCCATTTGCTCAAAGGGGATATTATAAATCCTTATCCAAAAAGGCGTGATATTAAAGTCATAGTCGTCCATCTCTTGACCCTTAACAAAAGGAAACAACGCAAACAGACTTTGATCAAAAAGCCATGAGGTCAAGTTTAGGATTCTCGTTTGATCTTCGATGTTGCCGAATTTAAAAGTATCGAATCACGCAAACTCATGCATGCGATAAAACTCGCAAGGAAAGTCAATATACCTGGTTGCTAAGCATGCAAAAAAACAGAAACCATGCAAGAACACGCAAAATTCATGCAAGAAAATGTAAACAGTAGAGAAGAAAGCAAATACATAGAAAAGATGACAAAACATCGAATCACCGAACAAAGACTACCATCGAATCCCCAGCGCACCCCCAGCGCAAAATGGACGCTGCTTCATGCAAGAAAATGTAAACAGTAGAGAAGAAAGCAAATACATAGAAAAGATGACAAAACATCGAATCACCGAACAAAGACTACCATCGAATCCCCAGCGCACCCCCAGCGCAAAATGGACGCTGCTTCTCCTTCCACGTAGGAACAAGCGTACAAGTCTCGAAGAACTCACAAATGACAGCCTTGGAAAACCCCACTAAGCAGGGACACAAAAACAACACCCATACCGCCCAATTATTCTAAAGAAGAACAAAGACGGACACCAAAAAAAAAAAAAAGAAAAAGAGGAAAATCGTACATATCTTGGAGCAAATTTTACACGCGTTATCCTACTACCAATGGACATTCTTTTCTTTTTTTTTTTATTATAAAAAGACACAAAGGGTCAAACCTAATTTCTTGAATCATTCATGACTAAATCATGGATATTCATGGGATAATCCAAATTAAAAGTCAAATTAAAATTTTTATCCATGGGCATTTTACAAAGATGATCCGCAGTCCTATTACAACTTCTATTGGCCCACATTATTTTGGGCGAATTAAAGTACTCCAACAGCTTACAAATATCATTTATGCAGCGGCTCAACAAAGTAATATCTTGACCTCTTTTATTTGTCCGAATCAATGATGCCAGCACCTCCTCCCAGAACAAAGCCGTCCGAATCACGAGCAAGCATCCCATAATTCATCTTCTTCATCAACACAGTGGCATCAAAATTAATCTTCACAGTACCATAAGGGGTTTCGTCCATTTCGTTTCAGCAGTAATCACATAAAACAAAGGCTTGTTCAGCAGGTTATGAATACGAAAATCATGGCATAAGGTCGCAGCTCTTTCCCAAACCACTCTGGCTTCCTCCTCCTTAGCCCGGAAAATAAAATTATTTCTATTATTCCAATTGTTCCAAAGGGTGGTGATGAAGTTAGAGGCAACTTTTTGATCCAGTACCCTCATTACGTCTTCAACCCAGTCAATACACTGTGTATAATCAGCAACGAGAACGTTATTGTTTAGGCCCCCTAAGACAAGGATCTCGCGAGCAGTGGGGCAGTCTTTCAATGCATGGATAAGAGTCTCACTGCAAGCACAACATCTATGGCATTCACTCTTAAACTCTCGACGAATGGTGGATATTTTCTCATAGGTAGGCAAGATGTCATGCCCCACTCTCCAGCAGAAGATGCAGATTTTAGGTAACGTTTGCAGGTTCCAAATAGTTCTCCAAAAGATGCGGTAAGGACCATAGCCAACTTGCTTAAGGAGCATCTACAAGTACACTGACTTTGAAGTATAATATCTATAAGGTTTTGAAACCATACTCTTTGATCGTTAGAGCCATTAGCAATAATGGGAATTTTACAAATCTGCTCCCCCATGTTTTTGCCATAAATATCATTGACCCTATTTTTGTTTCAGCCTACGTTATTAATGTTCCAAAAATCACGCATTTTTTGTTCTTGAATAGGCAGCCTGCTCGGGCAGATTGAATCAGCTGTCAACCCCCCAAAGCCCCAATTATCTCTCCGAATATCAATGCTATTCCCATCGTCCACCTTCCAACTGAAGCCATTTTTTAACATTCTAGCATCATGGCAATGCTTTGCCAAGTGTATGAAGGCTTATCAATACACTTGGGTTTAAAGATGTCACCATTAAGAAAATATTTAGCACTCAACACGTGGAAACACAATGTGTCTTTGCATGTGTTTAGCCGCCACAGCTGTCTACCTAAGAGGGTCAAATTAAATAGATGTAGGTCCTTAAACCCGAGACCCCCTATACCTTTTGGGAAACAAACCCTCTCCCAAGCAAGCATTGACCAGCTTCGACTCTTATCATTCCCCCTCCACCATATGTAACTAATTTAGATTGAATGTCCTCAATAATGCCTTTAGGACCAAGAAACACCGAGAAAGCATAGGTCAGGATAGATTGAAGAATGGATTTAATAAAGATTTCTTTTCCCCCGTAAGACAAGAGCCTCTTCGACCAACTGTTAATTCTGCATGAAATGCGATTAGAAATACTTTGAAAAGTAATAGATTTTTTCTTCCCGATGGGGAGTGGGAGGGTCAGATAATTATCAAGCTTGTCCACTACTTTCATGTTGAGTAAGCCACCCAAGTAATGACGTTAGGACATCGGGGTGTTAGGGCTAAAAAAACACCATGGACTTGTCAAGGTTGATGCTTTGACCCAAAAAATTTTCAAACGTACCAAGAATATTCATGAAAGCCTCCACTTCACTTTTTTTGTTCCTGACAAAAAGAAGGGCATCGTCAGCAAAGAAGAGATGTTAATGCTAAGGTTGTTTTTGCTTGCACGAATGCCTTTGATAGTATTAGCATTTTGAGCATGAATTAACGTACTCGAGAAAACTTCTATGCAAAATAAGAAAGATATGGGGAGAGAGGGTCCCCTTATCAAAGACCCCTTTCCGAAACAATTATATCAAACAGAGTCATATTGCATTTAACCATGTAATGAACAGAACGCACACACCGCATGATTTTCTCAACCCAATTGAGCTTAAAACCCAATTTATTCATCACTTTCTCGAGAAGATTCCACTTGACATGGTTATAGGCCTTACTCATGTCGAGCTTAAAAACAAAACCTTTGTTCGGGCCGTTTTTTAAACTTTGAAGGTAATGCATCAACCCGTTGCAATTATAATATTGTCATGAATCATGCAACTAGGGACAAAGGCACTCTAGTTCTAGTTAATACACCATAGGAGGACTTCTTTAAGACAGTTTGCCAAGACTTTAGATGTAATTTTATAAACAACCCTGCACAAACTAATGTGATGAAAATTAGTCATATTAATAGGGTTTTTGAAATCAAGAGAAGAAAATTATCATTACGGCACACAATATCTTTGTTGTTGTTTAGCACTTCGTGACACAAATTTATAATATCTTTACCAACCATTTCCCAGTGTTCTTTAAAGAAGCACCCCAAAAGGCCATCAATCCCTGGTGCTTTATGAGGCCATCAAATGTCTGAAATAGGGACACTTTCTTTTTCCCCGACACTTTCGTACCAACAGGGGCCCAAGTTGTAATAGCTCATTTTAGGGCCTAAACGGAACACTAGTTTCAAAACCACGAATCTGAAGTAGAAATACTTATTGCGATATTTTTTTTGAGTTCTACCTTATGATTGAATAGTAGTCTGAAAATTTCATTAAGAAATTTTATCGATAAAGTGTTTAATTTGGTTAGGAGGACTAAATTGCAATAAGTGTAAAATGTGTTTTCTAGATGATAAAGGATTTAATTGTGATGAGTTCTTAAATTCAAGGTCCTTAGATGGTAATTAGACCATTATACTTTAAGTTGGACAAAAATGGACATGGTTAGGTGAAAATATCAAGTTAGGCATTAAGGGCATTTTAGTCCTTTGATAATTAAATGAATTAAGAAGCCAAAATAAAGCCAAAAATCTTGTCCATCTTCTTTTCTCATAGCTGAATATCACTAAGGAAGACATGGCTAGGGTTTTTCAAGATTTCAAGCTCGATTATCAAGAAAAACAAGAATTTGATTTAGAACGGAGGAAAATAAAGTTTTGGCTTAATCGACCAAATTCGTCGATACGACAAACAAGGTAAGTTCGTATGTTAATAAGCATTATTGAATTATTTTAATTATGAATTAATATTATATATTTGAATGAATTGTGAAATTTAAAGTAAAAGTTCCAAATAAGTAAAAATGCAGGATTGATCACGATCGTTTTATAGCGAAAAATGAATTGACGGAAAAGATCATGGTTGGACCATGGCAATATATGATTCCGTATAAGACCATAGCTGGGCTATGGCATCGATATGTGAGTCCGTGTAAGACTATATCTGGGATATGGCATCAGTATATGATATGTGATTTCGTGTAAGACCATATTTGGGATATGGCATCGGTATATGATATGTGATTCCGTGTAAGACCATATCTGGGATATGGCATCGATATATGATATGTGATCACGTGTAAGACCATGTCTGGGACATGGCATCGGTATGAGATTTCATGTAAGACCATAGCTGGGCTATAGCATCGATATGTGATTAGATGTAAGACCATATCTGGGATATGGCATTGTACTATGCATATGTGATCCGAGTGCTGGTCTTATACATCCTACCAGTGGTTGGGTACTCCGACATATGTTGCAGATGCCCGACAGCTTGTGTGAGCAGCACTGAGTAGTCACGTCTTGACTGTCAGCTTGTGTGAGCAGACCTGTGGATAGCTCGAGAGCAAGCCTATATGTGTTATGAGATATGTGGTAGCTTGGCTACATATATGGCACTTATGTGAAAGATTTTGAATGATCCAACGAGCAAAGTCAAGACGAGAATGTAAGTGAGACTGAATTAATAAAATAGGTATGTATCAAATCTATGTGAGGATCGAATGAAAGTGAACTGATGAGCTTATAGTGAAACATATGTGTGAAACGACGAAGATTTGTGTATGAGTATGTTTCATGCCATAATGTGTTTATTTGGCTATATTGAATTGTGATTTAAAGGATATATGATATATGAGTCATATTGGTTTCAATTTTATGTAAGTATTGTACATTGTGTGCGAAGTACTGTTATTTGATAATATTTTACATGATTTATAGTGGCTAAAGTAAATGCGATAGGTATTGGATTGAATATATTGGGTTGAATGACGCTATATTGATATTTGATTATGTATGTATAAATATGGACAAATTGATACAAAAGTATTCAATCTATATGAACATAGAAGTGAATAATCTTGTGAAGCTTTGGTTAATTTATGAGTTTGGATTCTTGGTATAATGGTGAAATTAAATGAGTTTACATCATAGTAATGAAAACGCTTAATAAGTATTTGTTCGATAAGTTATGTTTATTTCATATGAACTTACTAAGCTTTATAGCTTACTTTGAGTTATTTTCCCTATGTTTATAGGATTTCAAAGACTTGCTAGAGTTAAAAGTTGTTGGAGACCTCATCACACTATCCAACTATCGTAATCGGTATTTAAAGTTGTGATTTTGGTCATATGGCATGTATAGGCTAGTTGAGTATGAAATGTATAAGTCTTTTTAGTCTTTGAATCCCTAAATGATTTGATAGGGATAGCCAAATGTTTTGGTTCATTTAGTAAGATGTTTGACCTTAAATTGGTTCGTAATTGTTATTGTCTATTTGGCCATTCAAGTTGGCTTAATTCAAGATTTTGGTTTATGCATGTGAAGTATATATATTATGCCTTGTGACTGAGTATGTTTAACAAGTGAAATAGGGCAAATGTTGACTGAAGTGGTGGTCATATTGAAATGGCATATAATGTGAAAATGTATGGATGTTTGGTTTCTTAATTATACTATGATTTGTGTCTTTGAATTGGTATAAGCATTTGTAAGCTTTAGGGTGGCAAATGGCTTGGTAAATAGCCCTCATTTTGTCCATATGGATAGATACACGGGCGTGTGTCTAGGCCGTTTGTGACACATGGTCAACCACATGGGCATGTAGGCCGGCCGTGTGTCCCTTGTATCTTGAATTTTAGCTTCAAATTGGCTACACGGGTAGAGACACGGCCGTGTGTCTCAGTCGTGTGTAGGATACGGCCCTAAGACATGGGCGTGTGTCTAGGGCGTGTGAATTTTACACCTATTTTACGAAAATTAAATTCACCATACGGCCTAGCACACGGGTGTGTGACTTCTTTTGGCTGATGACGTCATAAACAGAGAGTTACACGGGCGTGTGTGACCACACGGCCTACCCACATGGGTGTGTCCTATATCCACACGGGTGTGTGACCTCTGTTTAGGGCAAAATATTTATAAGTTTGTAAAATTTTTAAAAGTTCTCGGTTTAGTCCCGAACCGTTTCCAAAGTATGTTTTGGGCATCGTAGGCTCACTTTAGGGACGAAATGAATGAATGTGAAAAGTTTTAAATTTTGGATGAAAATTTATGGCTCAAAAATGTATGTGATTGTGTTTAAGTTCGGTAATGCCTCGTACCCTGTTTCGGCGTGAATACGGGTAAGGGGTGTTACACAAGTTGCTGATGGTGCTCGATGCTCCTGTACATCTAAGGCACTAAGATACTGATGCACATCGAAGGTGTCGGTGGTGCACGATGACCCCGCACCACAGGATGGCCTTTGATGGTGCCTGAGGATCCCGTACATGTCTAAAATAGGGACAGTTTTTTTAAGCCTCTTCCACTTTGTATATTTAACTAAAAATTTTAATGTTGACCCAAAAAAACTATAACCAGCATGCGTTTGTTGCCTTTGGGTCCCAAATTCCAGGGTGGAGAAATAAGAGAAATCACAGATACGTAAGTATTGAGATAAATCGATAGATTTAGGGTATGAATCAGACGAGCGCGAAAAGCTTCCTGGGACAATGGCAGGACAAAATTGAACAAGTGCCTAGAGACGACTGTTGGTAAAAGCTCGCACCCACACTATTTGGTCCACCGTTGTGTCATGTTTCCAAAGTAGGCAACAACGAGTGTTAACTTCACACACCAAGTCCCCCACCCACGGACCCTAGGGTTGGGTCGTGCAAAAGAATAGAAAGGGCTTGGATCGGCGAGGGGCGGGATAAATTAAAGCAAAAAAGGGCTAAATCTTAGTGGATCGTGTAGCAAGGCCACTCTCCGTCTTACAATAATACCCCGTCGCGTATTTAAGTAATCTTTAAAATATTCTACCCACCACTCAGTAGGAATTATGCTCTAAGGAGGCTCTCGTAACTTGTCGACCACGGTCGATGCACCTATAACATGTGCCCTTGGGGGCCAATGGCCTCTACTGTGGGTCAACAATCAGGCGATGAGCCCGTGCATTGCTTCTAGCCCAGATTCTTACTTAGAGGCATTCAGTCATTGTAATTGCTCGATTTTCAGTGATGTCAAAAATAGTGGTTTGAGACCACCAAATCTGACGAATGAGATCGTAAATTTTATTATTTAATATTTACAAGCCAAATGGGGTTTTTAAAAGATTTTTAAATTAATAAATTTGTGTTTATAAGGATTTATTAGATTAATTGATTTAGAAAATGAGGTATCGAGACCTTGATTTTATAAACCGAGCCATAAATATTTTTATAAATATTTACAAAGTGTCATTAAGGTAGTATTAAAATTTCGACAGAAAATTTTAACGTAACGGTAGTTAATTAATTAAAAAGGACTAAATTGAAAAAAGTGCAAAACTTGTTAATTAAAGAAATGGGGATTAAATAGCCTAAGTAGTTAATAAAGGAGGTCTAAAAGGGCAAATGGACCACATGAAATGGCTGAGGCGGCGTAGCAAGAAAAAAATCTAGAAATTTGGTGAAATAAGGGTAAAATTGTAAATTTTGCCAAAATTAGATGAAATAAAGGGGAAATTAGAATTTTTAGAGAAATCATCATCATTTTCAGCTCAAAAACAGCCATTGAAGAGGGATTAAGCTGGTCTTTCATATTTTAGATTCATGTAAGTTTAATTCTTGCTTTTTCCTTGAAATTTTTATGTTTTTGGACTTTTACAATTAGTTCCAACTTACTATTCCATTAGTTTTTAATTTTGTTGAACGTCTTGGAAGTTACTATTGATGAATTCATTTGATTTTGTTTATTAGATGATGAAATTGAGATTTTAATGAATATTTAAAGGTATTTATTAAGGAATTTTGGATAAAATCATGTTTTAGGGATTAATTTGAAAAGTTGTTGAATTTATGTGAAATTCTAAAATTTCAAGGAATTCTTGAGTTGTTATTGATATATATGAAAATATCTAGGCTTGGAATAAGGATTAAATTTCATGAATTTCATCTTCCAAGCCTAGGGACGAAATTGTAAATAATTAAAAGTATAGGGGCAAAATGTTAATTTTTCCTAAAATATGAATTGGATAGAAATGAATATGAGTTGTATTAAATTGAGCTAAATTTACTTATATAGATACGGATAGACCAAGTACAAAAGTAGACCGTGATAAAGAAAAAAGTATTGGATTAGTAGATTACAAGTCACGAACAATTAGTCGAGGTAAGTTCGTGTAACTTAATTGTGTAATTATATTTCTGAATTGATTTGAATAAATTGTGTATTGGCCATGAATATGAAATCTGATTACATATCCGGAAAATACCCAATAAATGTTAAATCTTGTTTAAATGAATGAAATTCGATTAGATAGAGGGTTATGTTTCCCAAAACGTAGTGGTCCTGCATTTGTTGCAGACATACTGATGTGTGATATTTATGATGGTCAAGTAAAATGATCGTATCTAAAAAGTAACTATTATCACAATAAAGGCAAGCTCACCTATCGAACAGCAGTGTAGTTTAGTGGCAAGATCAGAATGTCGAACCCACAGGAACAAAAAGTACTAGTAATAACTTTCTTTCTATTATCTAGCCTAGAAATAAAGGGGAATTGTTTTAAACTAAAATCTAACTAAACTAATAAACTAAGAACATGACAGAGAGTAAATTGGGGAAAATACTTTTTGAAAAATTGATTGATTAAAACAAAACCCAAGGAAGAATCCACCTAGACTTCACTTGTTATTAGACTTTGAACTAGAAGATTTATTCACTTGACTTGATCCGTAGAAATCCCTAAATTATGTTAATATCTCTTTCAAGACTAAGAACAACTAACCCTAGGTTGATTAATTGAAATTTTTTTCTAATTAAAACCCCTAGTGTTGCATTAACTCGATCTATGGATTCCCTTATTAGATTTGACTCTAATCCGGCAAATTTTCGTTGTCCTATGTCTAGGATTGCGATCAACTCTGCTTAATTATGTTGGATCTACTCTTAGACAGGGACTTTTACTCTACTGAATAAGCACATTCAACTTATATTAATATCCTGAAATATTAACACAAGAATTAATAACACAATTAAGAGCAAATTCAAGTATTTATCATATAATTCAGATAATAATAACAAGATCCGTCTTAGGTTTCATCCCCCTCAAGTATTTAGGGGATTTAGTTCATAATTATAAAAGAAAACATCTCAAAATAGGGAAAACAATAAAACATAAAAAACCCAAAAACTTCGAGAGAAATTGAAGGGAGATCTTTAGTCTGGATGTAAATCCTTGCTTCTAAGATGAATCAATCGGTGTTCTTCGAGTAATTCCTTGCATTCTACTCTGTGTGTCCCTTTGTTCCCCCCTTAAGTTGTTTTTATAGACTTTGGAATGCTCAAAATGCCCAAAAATAAGCTTTTTCCGCATGAAATTAAAGCAGGGTTCGATAGGGACACGCCCGTTGAGGTTGCTCAGGCCGTGTTCAACACTGATAAATCCACACGGGCATGTGGTTTACCCGTGTGAAAATGCCTTAGGCCTTGTTAATGCTAATTTGGGCCCGTTTTGTCCGTTTTTGGCCCATTCCTTGCTCTTTTCTCTTCCTTATGCTCACCTAAGTATAAAACATGAAATTAAAGGATTAGGAGCATCATATTCCTCAATTCTAATGATAAATCATCCATAAATGTGCCAAGCATGGGGTAAAAATATGTATATATTATGGTTTATCAAATACCCCCACACTTAAGCCTTTGCTTATCCTCAAGCAAAATCCTTAACTTACAATCAAAATTTGTTCTTCTTAACTCATAATTCCTATTAATAATGTTTTGAACTATTTCACAAGTAACTATACATTGGGAATTCAACAAAAAGAGCATCAAAGTCTCAAACAATCCAAGTTGATAATTTTACCACAGAAATACAGGCATTTCCCCTTATCTAAGTAATCGCCTTTAATTTAAAACTCAACAGGAGTTGACATTCTCACTTAATGTTCACTCAAATCACTCAAAGTGTTTAGGGTTCAGAAATTAAGCACTCACTAGTCAACATGAAAAGTTATTACCATAGGCTTGCATGAAAATCAAATCTCCACCACTATAAATTGAGATGATACATCGATCAAAAGGTCTTTAAGGAATGTAACAGGGCTTTGGTTAGGGGTGTGGACACAAGCTGAAAGAGAGGGCTAGAATCGAGATTGAACTAAAAAATTACCTAGCTAGAAAAATAACCAATATTGAAAAATTACATCACTGAATAATTCTAGAATTGAGCTTTTCCTCATGAATAACATCGTTAAGATTTAAGAGCACATAACTTCATAATAGTATGCTAAATTGAAATATTTTTTTAAGAACAAATCAAATATTTAAACTTTACTAACTAAAGAGGAGAACATAGCTAGATAATTATTCAACTCAAATCTTGACAAAAATGAGGATCAAAGTAATTAAGGGGATTTCAATAATAATGGGTTAGAGGTTAATACTGAGGGTAGATCAATGGATGATTTGTTAGGCTCAAGGGGGTTCACTAAGGATTAATTATGAAGGTAGGCTTTTATGTAGCGAGTGAGTTAAACCTAGGTGCCTTTATCATCTCAGTATATCAAATCAATGGTGTGGTCTCGACATGTATAATCGAAGTAAATTCTAGAATAACAAATCAATATTGTCACACTCATAGCAAAAATAAAAGTCAGAAAGAAAGGATATATGCTCTAAAGGCTCAAAATCTCACAAAAATTATGGCTTTTGATGTCAATCCTGTGAATTTCAAACTTCAAGATGATACCTAAATTTGGGGGGACAACCTAGAGAAATTCTTAATTTTCAAAAATTCAACTTATCATGCTTAATTCTATGATGTCTTAGAGTTCGAACAATCAAAGCATAAATACCTATGTCTTAATCTAGAACATATCAATAAAAAACAAAAATCAATCAGAGTTTCATTTTAACAGTAATATGAGAGAGTGGCTTGAGAACAAGACAAGATTCAGGGATTTTCTGATAATGAAATTAATAACGCCCCCACACTTAAGATGTACATTGTCCTCAATGTACAAATATAAGTAAGAATATAAGCGTAAATCATAAGAGAGGGAGAGAAGTGAAACTTCTTGAATTTTTGGATGAATCCTTGGAGTAGTTAGAGCGGAGTTGGGAAGGCAGCTAATAAGATGTATGATGTACTCAACAGAGGTGGAGGTGGGGTAGGATACTTTGGTGTTGGTAGAGGTTGGGTTCCACAATCGGATGCCAAATAGAGATGTGAACGTGCTGTTCGGTGATATGGTGGTTATGGTCATGATGGAGCAGGACATGACAGTCATGGAATACCTTTCCCATTAGAGTTGGTTTGGGCTATTAAGCTCTTTGACTGCGATAGCATCAATAGTGTTTTTAGGGGTATATATTAGTATGGTTACTCATGAAGAAATAGCCATAAAGATAAAATAAAATTTCAAGATACACTAATATAATTTTGTAGAACATAAAAATAGAAGTAAAGATAAAGATAAAGAAACATAAAATTAAAAATAAAGAGAAAAAAGAAAAAGAAAATAAGTGGACTCAAAAGTCCTCATTACCAGACGGTCATGAGGTGGTGGTGGCGGTGATGTGATGTGAAGGTGCTGACAAATCTGTTGTAGAGTAGCATCAATATGATCAAATCTCTGGAAGTACTGCTGCTTAAATCTAGTGAGGCACTCAGAGATGTCAGTGAGTGAAGCAGCCGCATGAACTGGTCTATGGATAGGCGGTGGCTGAGAAGATGGATCCTCATGGGGTGGAGGGACATCATCAGGAATGTCCGTTGGGTCATCCTGCTCGGTGGACTGGGTGAGACGGTATTGAGGAGGATCGGTCTTGCGACGATGCTCAATCATCCTCATGTGAAGCATGCTCGAGATGCCCTGTAGGGACATCTGGCCGATGAGGGTGAGCGATGAGGACCGCGCCACAGTGTTAAGAAGGTCGAAGTGTTGTGCGAGGTGTGTCACATAAGGACCCATGCAGATCGCTCCCTTCCTATGTCGCTCCGTTTGGTGTCGAATGGTAAGGGCTATAAAGTATGCTAGATCGAACACGTGTCCATGTGTCATGCTCCATAAAAAATAGGCATTATGAGTGTTGACGACAACGGTAGTCTCTCGCAGTCCCATCAGAGTATATGCGAGGACCGCATGTAGATATCATAGTGATGGGGAGAGGTCCAATGTGTTGGAATGATTGGGGTTGCAGGTGGCTGAAGCGAGAACCAGGGCCCTCCAACAGGCAGAAGGAGAATAATGAATGTGGCGATGGAGATCAGAGAAGTCGTCGTCATCCATGAAGTCCTTTGTATATAGTCCTAAAGTGACACCGAACTCAGGCACACTAAGTTGGCGTACCAAGCCGCCGAGATGGAACTGGACTGTACCGGGATCGTCGAACTTTGACATGACCGTCTGTAAGTAGAATCTAGAACAGAGATCCAAGGTGAGCTTTAAGTATGTCGGCTCGACGATCTCAAAGAAACGCACCCATGGATTGGTAGTGAGGAGGGCTCGAACTGCGTCGGCAAGTTGGACCTGCTTTAAGGTGGCCCAATTAATACATCATCCTACGCTGAGGGGTCTTGCCTAAAGAATTTGGAAGAGCTCCTCCCGGGATCCTTGTGAGAATTGAAGAAAGGGATACCATATTTCAGTAGACGTGCTCGCGGATGTAGTACCTGATCCCTTCCGCTTTTTAGAAGCGGGAACTGCGGATTTCTTGCCATGAGTGTTTGTCATTATGTACATGCAAGAATAGTTTATCGATCATCATTTGTAAGGAACAACAATTCTAGAAATGGAGTTTAATAGGTCAAAATTTTAACTGAATTTTAATGTGTAAAAATGCCTAAAAATAAAAGCAAATCGGGAGATGCTGGAAAACAAATGATATTAATAATAAACCTATCTAAACGGAAGAAAACTCGTGGGTGAGTATCTAAAAAGTGAATCCTAATATGATAAATAAATGAAGCATTAGTGAAACTAATAGGTCAAGCATTCTACTAAAGACAGTAATTAGGTGAGTGATCAAACGAAATGTATCAAACGAAAAGATGAGATATGCTGAAAAAATAAGTAAAGGATCCTTGAAACACAATCCAAAAACCAAATGAAGAATTTGCATAGCAATTTAGTGAATAGGAATAGGTTAATGTAGAACTAAGTAAGATTAAGATTTCAATCAAAAATTAACAAGAGAAATAATGAACATGGAAGAGAAGGGAACCGAAACAAAGAAGGAGAAGGAGAAGCCGTGCAACTGGTGGAAGAGATGGTGGCTGGAGTTAGGTGCGACGGTGGTGCAAGAGTTGGTTTTTGAGTAGTGAATAGGTAGGGGAAGAGGAAGTAGGTAGAGATTATGGTGAGGGAGAGGTGATGGGGTGTGTAAGGTAGGCTAAATGACGGCGTGGGGAGAGATTATGGTGGTTGGAGTTTGAAAATGGGTGAGTATGGTAGCGGCAGCGTGGTGGGTCTAAGGTTTGGGCTAGGGTATTTTAGAGAAGAAGGTGAACAGTGGAAGGGGTTTAAATAGTAATTAGGTTACACGGGTGTGGCACACGCCCATGTGCCTTGCTTTCAGCCTGTGTGTTTTGTGAGATTAGGGTTTTGGGCACGTTTGATTCTTGGCCCACGCCCTTGTTTTCTGGGTGTGTTGGTTCACACAGCTATGTCTTATTGCCATGTCCTACTTCGTTCGCTTCTCATGCCCGTGTTCTACCTCACACGCCCGTGTTTAAGTAATAAGTATCGACCATGGTATATGGGCACAGGCGTGTCACATGCCCGTGTTAAGTTCTCAGTGTTGTCCACAGCTTAGGGGTACGGGCATGTCACCTGCCCGTGTTATTTTTCTAGTATTGACCACGGGTGTTGGGCACAGGCGGGGCGTTGTTTCAAATGCCTGTGTGCTTTGGGTAGTGTTGCCCACGGTCTATAGGCATGCCCGTGTGGGTTTAACGCATCCCATGTGGTATCCTTAGTTTGGAAAAAAATCTAGTCCTGTTTGCACATGGCCTTATCACATGGTCGTGCCGATACCCGTGGTGTGGCCACAGCCTTAGGAGCGCCCGTGTGCCAGGCCGTGTGGTTAGAAGAACTTGTATTTAAGTAATTTAATTAGTGTTTGTTAGATGCCATAAGTTGAAATCAAGAAATTCAATAATGTTAGTACTCGAGTTGCCTTCCGAGAAGCACTTATTTAAAGTCTAAGCTCGACTCACCTCGCTTGCACCTTTACTAGCGATCGTGGAGCCAAAACTCCTCTCTATCATTCTTAAAATCCTCACCATTATAAAGTTTAAGTCGATGAACGTTTACCTTGAAAGTGCCATGGTTTGTTACCTTGAAAGTGCCATGGTTTGGATGTGTTACCTCTATTCTGCTGTATAGAAAGACGGTTTTAACTTTAAATGGGCCTGACCACATTGATTTCAGCTTTCTAGGGAATAATTTGAGCCTTGAATTGTAAAGTAAGACAAGATTGCCAACTTCAAACCGCTTAGGATGCTTTAAACGAGCGTCATGGCATCGCTTTGTTGCTTCCTTGTATAGGTGTGAATTCTCGTATGCATTACCATTCCATTCATCCAACTCATTTAACTGCATAAGTCTCTTTTCACCTACAAGTTTAAGATCAAGGTTAAGAAATTTTATGGCGCCAAAATGCCTTATGTTCTAGCTCAAACGGTAGATGACAGATTTTCCCACAAACAAGTTTATAAGGCTTATAAAGCATCATCTAATTTTATTGCCCAATCCTTCCTATTTGATTCCACCGTCTTTTTTAGGATTCGTTTAAGTTTTCTATTGGCTACTTCGACTTGGCCACTAGTTTGTGGATGGTAAGGTGTAGCTATTCTGTGGTGCACTCTATATTTCTTTAAAACTCTATCAAACAGAGCATTACAAAAATGAGTACCCCTATCACTAATAATTGCCCTAGGTGTTCCAAATCGAGAAAAGAGCTTCTTAAGAAATCTCACTACCATTCTAGCATCATTAGCAGGTAAAACTTGGGCTTCCACCCATTTTGACATATAATCAACCGCTACTAAGATGTATTTATTTCCAAATGAAGGAGGAAATGGACCCATGAAATCAATACCCCATACATTGAATATTTCACATGAGAGCATATAGGTTTGAGGCATTTCATCACGTTTAGAGATGTTACCTGTCCTTTGGCATTTGTCACACGAAGTAACATACCTGTTGGCATCTTTAAACAATGTGGGCCAATAAAAACCTGATTTGAGTGCTTTATGAGTGGTCTTAATCCCACTGTAATGTCCTCCGGTTGGTCCTGAATGGCAATGATCCAAGATCTTGCTTGCTTCTAGCTTTGTGACACACATTCGAATGACTTGATCTACACAAATGCGAAAAAGAAAGGGATCTTCTCAAAAGTAGTTTTTCACATTAGCGAAGAATTATTTCTTTTGCTGATGAAGGGTTATGTTTGGAGCTAAATAATTCGCAATGTCAGCAAACCAAGGTACCTCAGAATCAGATACAACTAGTAGTCGTTCTTCAGGAAACGAATCATTTATTTTGGCTTCGTCGAGTTCCTTGAGATGAGGATTCTTAAGCCTGGAAGGATGATTAGCCACAAGGTTTTCAACCCCTTTCTTATCCTGTATCTCCAAGTCGAATTCTTGCAAAAGTAAAATCCATCTTATTAATCTAGGTTTTGCATCAAACTTAGTTAGAAGATAACGAAGAGCAGAATGATCAGTATAAATGACGACTTTAAACAAAATCAAATATGGTTTAAATTTGTCGAACGCAAAAACCACAGCTAGCAATTCTTTTTTTGTAGTAGTGTAATTCTTTTGTGCGGCTGTCAAAGTCTTGCTAGCATAATAAATTGGCTGAATATGCTTATCTCTTCACTGTCCTAGAACTACACCTACTGCAAAATCACTCGCATCACACATTAGTTCAAAAGGTAAATTCCAATCAAGTGCAATTATAATCGAAGCATTAGTTAATTTATCTTTACGAGTATTAAATACGTCTAAACATACCTGATCAAAATTGAAAGGCACATCTTTCTCTAGTAATTTTTTTAAAAGCTTAGCTATTTTAGAAAAGTCCTTAATAAATCTTCTATAGAAACTAGCATGTCTTAAAAAGCTTCTAATAGCCTTAACTGAATTAGGAGTAGGTAGTTTTTCGCTTTATCAACCTCTATCCCTTTACTAGAAATTTTATGTCCTAACACAATACCTTCTCGAACCATAAAGTGACATTTTTTCCAATTAAGCACAAGATTCGTCTCTTTACATCTTATTAAAACTAGTTCTAAATTTTTGAGGTAGAGATGAAAAGAGTTACCGAATACCGAGAAGTCATCTATAAATACCTCCATAATGTCTTCCACGAGTTCATCAAAGATGGCTAACATGCAACACTGAAAAGTAGCAGGAGCATTACATAATCCAAAAGGCATTCTATGATAAGCAAACGTACCATATGGACATGTAAATGTTGTTTTCTCTTGATCTTCAAGAGCTATCGGGATTTGGAAATAGCCAGAGAGTCCATCCAGGAAACAGTAGTACATATGTCTTGACAGTCTTTCCAACATCTGATCAATGAATGGCAAAGGGAAGTGGTCTTTTCTCATGGCATCATTCACCTTCCTGTAATCAATGCAGACTCTCTAACCTGTAACTGTTCTTGTAGGGATCAATTCATTTTTTTTGTTGGCAACAACAATCATGCCTCATTTCTTAGGAACAACCTGCACAGGACTTACCCAAGAACTATCAGAAATAGGATAAATAACTCTAGCATCTAGAAGTTTAATTACCTCAACCTTGACAACTTCCTTCATATTAGGATTCAATGGTCTTTGAGCTTGAACACATGGTTTGTACTCGTCTTCCATTAAAATTTTATGGGTGCAAAAAGAGGGACTGATTCCTTTAATATCAGAAATTTTCCAAGCTATGGCTTTTTTATGTTCTCTTAGTACTTGGAGTAATTCTTCTTTCTCCTTAGGTTGCAAGTCCTAAGTAATAATCACTGGCAAGGTAGAGTTATCTCCCAAAAATGCATATTCTAAGTGATTAGGTAATTGCTTAAGTTCCAGGTTTAGGGGTTCCTCAACAGAGGGTTTTTGTCTTAATTCATCATTTAGTTCTATACCCTCATAGTCAATTTGTCTTAGAGATGGTTCATTAGAGTTTAAGTCAATGATTACCTTTTCCATCTCAGTATTGACTTCGTCCTCCTCCCTACTCTGAACTAGACATAGTTCCAACGTGTCTTCAAGGGTGATTTCCTAAAAAGAATCCTGAACAGAGTAGTCAATAGAATCGATAAAATAATAAGAATCATCTTGTTCTCTATAAAATCGCACGGCATCGTAAATTTTAAAAACAATTTCTTCATCTCCCACCCTAAGCACAAGTTTACCATCTCCCACATCAATAACAGCTCTAGCGGTGGCTAAAAATGAGCGTCCTAGAATTAAAGGTACTTCAACATCCTCATCCATGTCAAGCACAACAAAATCAATAGGGAATATAAATTTATCTACTTTTACTAGCACAACTTCAATGATACCCATAGGATATTTAACAGATCTATCAGCTAATTGTATACTCATCCTAGTGGGTTTTGGTTCCCCATGACCTAGTTGCTTGAACATTTTATAAGCAATTAAATTAATACTAGTACCTAAATCAGCTAACGCCTTTTCAATATTTAAACTACCAATTAAATAGGGAATAGTAAAACTTCCTGGATCTTTTAGTTTGGTTGGTAATTTGTTCTGGAGGATAGCTGAACATTCCTCGTTGAGTTCCACTATAGACAGCTCTTCAAACTTCCTCTTGTTTGTAAGAAGCTCCTTCAAGAATTTTGGATATATGGGCATCTGCGAAATAGCTTCAACAAAAGGTAAGTTAATATGTAACTGTTTAAAAAGTTTAAGAAATTTACCGAATTGTGCATCTATGCGGTCTTTCTTTAACTTTGTTGGGTATGGGATGGGTGGCTTTTATTCTTTGAGCATCGGTGGGGAGGTCTCCTTGGGTTGAGTCTCCTCAACTTTTTCTTTGTTAGGTTCTTGTAGCAACTTCTTTTCAGGCTCAGCTAGTGTTGTTCCACTCCTTAATGTAACTGCTTTAACATTTTCCCTAGGATTAGGTTTAGTGTTACTCGGCAAACTATCTTGTGGTCTATCGGATATCATCTTAGCAAGTTAACCAATTTGATTTTCAAGTCCTTGAATTGAAGTTTGCTGGTTCTTAAGTGCTATTTTGGTATTCTGAAAACAGGTTTCTGACACCAATATGAATTTTTCCAACATCTCCTCAAGGTTTGGTTTCTTTTCCTGCCGATAAAAGGGTTGCTGAAATCCCAGAGAGGATGGTGGCCTTTGATTTCCTTGATTCCCTTCACCTCCCCATGAAAAATTTGGGTGATTTCTCCAACTTGCATTGTAAGTGTTACTATAAGGACTGTTTTAAGGTTGAGGATTATTACCCATATAATTCATTTGCTCGTTTTCCATGCCATGTCCATAGGGGGAGTACTCTGGATTACTCACACCACCTCATTTACGTCACACTGCATAACTAGATATACCTCCTTAGAACCAACGAAACCATCAATCTTTTTATTCAAAAGTTCTACCTGGATAGAAAGCATAGCGACTGCATCGATATTGAAAACACAGGCAGCTTTTTGTGGTTTTTTTTTCATGACTTGCCACTGATAATTATTCAGTGACATCTCCTTAATAAACTCATGATAAACGATAAATTATACATATTTTTACCTCATGTTTAGCCTATATTTTGGATGAATTATTATTAATTTTGTGAGAATTGGTGCTCTTAACCCTTCTATTTCATGTTGTATACTCAGGAGTGCATAGGGAAGAGAAAAAAAATGAAAAACGGGCCGAAAACGAAAAAAATGGGCCAAAGTGTGAAAACAACACGGCCCAAGGATTCACCACACGACCGTGGCACACGGTCGTGGCACACGGTCGTGCCACATAAGGTGCAACACGGCCCAGCCCCGACAAGCACGGCCTAGCCACACGGTCGTGCCCCATCAAAGTCTCGTACACAGCCTCTTATTGATCCACACGGGCGTGGCACACGGGCGTGTCCCTATCGTGAGGAAGTGCAATTTCACTCAGATTTAGATACTTAGAGGCTAAGAAAGGCATCTCAAAGCTCTATATAAAGACCTTAGGAGGCAACTCTAAGGGTGTACTCTTTCTCCCACAAAGGAGCGCCATATTTCTGCCAACACAGAGAGTGAAAGCAAAGGATTACTCCAAGGAAAGCTGATTGATTCATCCCAGAAGATGAATTCTACATCAAGACAGAGGATCTCCCTAAATTCCTTTAGGGTTTTTGGGTTCTTTATGTTTTGTTATCTTATTTCTTCTGAGAAGTTTTCTTTATTAATTATGAACTAAATCCCCCAAATACTTGAGGGGGATGAAACCTAAGACAGATCTTGTTATTATTTTATCTTGAGTTATATGATAAATACTTGAATTGTTCTTAATTATGTGTTCTTAATTCTTGTTTTAATAATCCTAGGTATTAATTCAAGAAACTGATGTGCTTATGCAGAGGAGCAAAAGTCCCTGTTTAAGAGTAGATCTAGCATAATTAAGTAGAGTTACATGTAGCCCTAGACATAGGCCGACATAAATCTGCCGGATTAGGGTCAAACCTAATAGGGGAATCTATAGATCGAGTTAATGCAAGACTAGGGGTTTTAACTAGAAAGAGATTTCAGTTAATCAATCTAGGATTAGTTGTTCTTATCCTCGACGGGGTATTAACATAAGTTAGGGATCTCTACGGATCAAGTCAAGTGAATAAATCATCTAGCTCAAGAATTGATAACAAGTGAAGTCTAGGTGGATTCTCCCTTGAGTATTGCCCAAATCAATCAGTCTTTCCCAAGAGTTTTTCCCCAATTTACTTTTTGTGCATTCTTAGTTTAGTTTTAGAATTAGTTTCATACAAACCCCTCTTATTTTTAGGCTAGATAATAGAAAGGAAGTAAGTATTAGTACTTTTGGTTCCCTTGCGTACAATAACTCGGTCTTGCCGCTAAACTATACTACTGTTCGATAGGTGCGCTCGCCATAAAATCGTGATATTAGTTAGTTTTAGTGTGATCAGTTTTTATAAATTTTATTACTTCATATTACGCATATCAAGTTTTTGGCACCGTTGCCGGGGAACTGAAATATTAAGAAAACTCGATTTCTATTACTTTAGCCATTACTATATTTATTTTCGGTTTTTATTTATTTTTATTTTATTTTAATTTTCTTTGTTTTTTTCCTTCTAGGTATTTCTAGTTTATGACTAGAAACAACCCAGTAGGACCATTGCTTTTTGACGAAGATTTGGAAGCGACAGTTTGCAGAACTCGCCGAGAGATCAGACGAAGCCTACATTATCCAGAACAAGTCCAAGAACAAGAGCCAGAACCTATGGAAGAGATGGAAGCAAATCAAAACATTCCACCACCTCCCGCAATAGCCGCGTAACCAGTGAATCAAGATGAAGCTCCTCGTACTATGTAATATCCCGAATTAGGGCCTAATCGGAATAGTGGTTTCGTGACCACAAATTCGAGGTAGAAATAATTATTTTATAATTATTTTGGTGTTTATGATATGATTTTATGATGGTGTGAAAATTTCGTGAAGAAATTCCAAGCGTAAAGCGCTTAATTTGAAGTTAGGGATTAAATCGAATAAGTTGCAAAACTTGCATTCTAGAAGTTTTTAGTATGAAATTGCTTTGAAATATTAATTAGGAGGTCTTAAATGGCAATTAGACCAATTTTAAGTTCATGGACAAAATTAGGACATGGAAGGAATTTTTGAAAGTTTAGTAAGGAGGGGCATTTTGGTCATTTGGTTATTAACATGAATTAAAAGGGAAAAATAACACAAAATTCATCATCTCCTTCATTTAGTTGCTGCCGAATTTTGCTCTCTCCATAGCTAGGGTCTCTTCAACTTTCAAGCTTCATAGTAAGTGCATCTAAGCCCCGTTTTTAATGATTTTTACGTTTTTGAGATCCCAGTAGCTCGATAAAGCTTATGTTAGCAATATTTTAAGTTAGAGTTCATATTTGGAAAAATACCCATAGGTGAAATTTGTGTATTTTGATGTTTTATGATAGAATATGAGGTTTTAAATTATGTTAGACAACTTGTGCTACTCGGTTTTAAGTAAAAACGAGTAAAACGGCTTAATCGGTAAAAATACATATTGTTCATAAGTATGTGTTTTAGTGGGAATTTGAGCTTGCTAATGGTAAATAAATGATCAGCATGTCCTAAAACATAAGAATTTGTGATAAAATTAAATTTCCGAGCTTTGGGGCAAAAGTGTAAATATGCAAAAGTTTAGGGGCAAAATTGTAATTTTTCCAAAATTTGAATTAAGGACTAATTTGAAAATGTGAGTATTAAACAAGCTAAATGTGTTATTTTAGATCAAGAAAGACGTGGAATCGACCTCAATCGAGGAAAAGAAAAGATTGCGGACTAAATTGCAAAATCTTTGTATTTTGGTACTAAGGTAAGTTCATGTGTAAATAATGTAACATAATTGTTATTTTTAAGTTAATTGATGTTATTTATATGATATGCTGATTTTTATAATGAAATATATGCTTTGTGGTTATTATCGAATAATATGCAAATTATGTGTGCTACTTGTTAAATATAAATTGCTACCGAGTATTGGTTTCGGTATTCTGTGGAAGACGGCAAGGATATGTGATTGAGGAAAATCCCGTTTGAACCTTGGGAATAGATTAGGATACAAGTGACATGTCACTAGGATGGTTGGGCATCCGAGCTCGTTGAGTTGAGTCCGAGTTCACTTATGGATGCGAATGTCCGAACTCGTTGAGTTGAGTCCGAGTTCGTGAGATGTAACTAGGCATCCGAGCTCGTTGAGTTGAGTCCGAGTACACTTATGGATGCGAACGCCCGAGCTCGTTGAGTTGAGTCCGAGTTCGCTTATGGGCGGGTTACATAATTGATTGATTACATATAGGGCACTTATGTGCAAATGATCCGTGTATCCGAGTTGTATTCCAATGTGTTCAACGGGTAAAATTCAAGTGAAATGGAAAAGCACTCAAGATGTAAGTTACAATTCGGTAATGCTGAGAAATGGCCATATTGGACAGGTATGTACTTAACCCTTGGGTTGAAACTCGACACAACAACAAAAATGTGGTAAGATGAAGCATGATGATTAGAATTGTGACCTATGTTTTGGTGATACTATGCTAATGTTGTTTGGCATAATGACTTTGTTATGTTACTTGTTATTTGCATGTGAACTTACTAAGCATTTATGCTTACTCCCTCCTTTTCATTCATTGTAGTTTTGGACAAGCCGGCTCGAGAATCGGGATAGGTCGAAGGCTCGATCACACTATCCGAAGGACTTTTTGGTAACTGGCTTGTAAAACTCAGTATGGCATGTATAGCACTATACCTACTTTGTGTAAATAATCTTGTGATATGGTGGTGTTTTGGTTGAGGAAATGCTTGAAAATGATGAGTCATTGAAATGGCTAATATAGACTATGTTTGATGTCATGGAAGGATAATAGATTATCTAGTACATGAAAGCTTTTATGAAAATGAAATCAACCATAAAACAGAGCATTGCAGCAACACTGACGTGAGTTTGAAAATTTACTAAAAATCATAGAAATCGAATTTGGTGATGGATTAGTTATGAAATTGAAGCTTATTGTGTCTACTTTCATATGGAAGAAGCGAAATAGGTAAAGGAGTTACATGTTATGAGATATTTGAGTTTTAGTGAGACAGGGCCAGAACGATTTCTTGATCCCCTGTTCCAGCTTTGAAAATCCACCATAAATTGTACAAAAATAATTAGGAGGTATAATTTATATGGTTAGAATCCTTATTGAGTCTAGTTTTAATAGAAACAAACATAAAATTCATGTGAATTTTGTACAGAGAGCAAAGTGGTTCGTAGTGAGTAGAAGTCAGACCAGTCGAGATCTGCAACAGGGGTAACTTTAACTAATAAACTGTACTAATTGGCCCAGCCAAAAATTTTGGAAAAAAATTAGTGAATAGATATATGAGTCTAGATTCAGGGAAAATTTACGGATCTTGAATTTGAGTTTTGTAACTCGAGATATGATTTTTTTGAGCGACCATGACGCAGAAAATAATTTATTTCGAAAATGAAAATAGATTTTGTAAAGTTGTTTAAAATGGTAAATTGTGTTTAGTAACACCTCAAGCTCGACTCCAGTGACGGTTTTGGGCGTGGGGGCGTTACATTTGGTGGTATCAGAGCAGATTTAGTCGGTTCTCGGACTAACGTGTTTTATGTACGGATTTTGCTATACATGCCATATGTGTATATTGTGATAGTGTGACGACTTCTGACCTTTTAAATGATTTTTTTTTATAGTCAATGGATCCCGATCCAGCTGTGGCTGATGAAGTAGAGAGTAATACGCCAGCTCCGGCTGAAGGGGCAGCGCCGACTGAAAATCCACCACCTACTGTTGGTCAGGGAGGAGAAAGGGATCGAGAAGCCTTTCTCCAAATGATGAGTGCATGGTACACTGAGTTCGTTCGTACGAACCCGAATGTACGACCTCCCCCACCTCCCCCAATTCCTCAATCTGTACCCCCGATGCCTCAAGATGTGGGTATGATAAAATTTCAAAGAACTCCAGTTGATAAAATTCGTAAGCTCGGGGCCGAAGAATTCAGAGCTAATGTAGATGATGATGCGGAAAAAGCAGAGTTCTGGCTTGAAAATTCTATCCGGGTATTTGATGAACTGTCCTGCACACCTGAGGAATGCTTGAAATGTGCTATATCTTTGTTGAGAGATTCAGCTTATAATTGGTGGAAGACACTGATTTCTGTGGTACCGAAAGAGAGGGTAACTTGGGAATTCTTTTAAGAGGAGTTCCGGAAGAAGTACATCAGTGAAAGATTTATTGACCAGAAGCGTAAAGAGTTTCTTGAGCTAAAGCAAGGCAGTATGACAGTCACTGAATATGAAAGAGAGTTCGTCAGATTGAGTAAGTATGCTAGAGAATATGTTCCTACCGAGGCCAAAATGTGTAGGCGATTTGAAGATGGGCTCAATGAAGAAATTAAAGTATTTGTTGGGATTCTTGAATTAAAAGAAATGGTGGTACTTGTCGATCGAGCTTGCAAGGCTGAAGAACTACTTAAAGAGAAGGGCAGAATCTGAGACACCAAATTGGAAGAAAAGACCAATGACTAGTGCACCCTCACAGCAACCTGGGAAATCAAGAAATATGAATCCTCGTTCCCAAGTTTCAGCTGGACAATCCTATGGGAATTTTAAGAAGCAAAATGTGGGTCCAAAGTCCCAAACTACTTCGGCAGCCAGTGTAGGGAACACGAGATTTGTTAAACCCGAATGTCAGCGGTGTGGCAGAAATCATTTTGGTCCGTGCAGAGCAAACGAATGTTTCCGATGTGGTTCTCCGGATCATTTTATTAGGGACTACCCAGAGAGGATTGAAAAAGAAAAATTTCAGAGTACAAAAGCTGGTGGTGCAGATTCGCGAGGAAGGTATCCAAGAAAAGCTGGGAGTGAAGCAAGCAGCAAGAATACAGCCAGAGATGCAGCAGTTAGATCTGAAGGAAGGGCTCCGGCTAGAACTTATGCTATTAAAGCTCGTGAAGATGCTTCCTCACCCGATGTGATCACCGGTATATTTTCTCTCTATGATTCTAATGTTACTGCTTTAATTGATCCCGGCTCTACTCATTCATATGTGTGCGTGAAATTGGTGTCTAGCATGAATATACCTGTTGAGAATACAGAATTTATGATTAAAGTGTCAAACCCGTTAGGCAAATGTGTTATAGTTGATAAAGTATGCAAGAAATGTCCTTTAATGATTCGGGGTTATTACTTTCCGGCCGACTTGATGTTGTTGCCGTTTGATGAATTTCATGTTATTTTGGGTATGGACTGGTTGACATTGCATGATGCCATAGTAAATTGTAAACAGAAAGTTATTGAACTAAAGTGTGAAAATGGCGAAACTCTGCGGGTTGAATCAGATAAATCAGAGGCATTGTCTAGTGTAATTTCTTTAATGTCAGCTTAGAGATATTTGAGAAAGGGTTATGAATCTTATTTGGCGTATGTATTAAATACAAAAGAAATGGAAAAGAAAGTGGAAACAGTGCCGATTGTATGTGAATTTTCAGATGTATTTCCCGAAGAATTGCCAGGTTTGCCTCCAGTCAGGGAAGTAGAATTTGGTATAGAGTTGATGCCGGGAACATCTCCAATCTCGATTGCTCCGTATAGAATGGCACCAACGGAATTAAAAGAATTAAAGTCACAGTTGCAAGAGTTGACAGACAAAGGCTTTGTGAGACCGAGTTTTTCGCCTTGGGGTGCTCTGGTGTTGTTTGTGAAAAAGAAGGATGGTTCGATGAGATTGTGTGTAGATTATCGGCAATTAAACAAAGTGACAATTAAGAACAAGTATCCGTTGCCAAGAATTGATGATTTGTTTGATCAGCTGAAAGGAGCAACATGGTTTTCAAAGATTGATTTGAGATCTGGATACTATCAGTTGCGGGTAAAAGAGTCAGATGTGCCTAAAACTGCTTTTAGAACAAGGTACGGTCATTATGAATTTTTAGTTATGCCGTTTGGATTAACAAATGCTCCTGCCGTGTTTATGGATTTGATGAACCGAATATTTCGGCCATACTTGGATAAGTTTGTTGTGGTATTTATAGATGATATCTTGATTTATTCGAAAGATGAGACAGAGCATGCTGAGCACTTGAGGATAGTTTTGCAAACTTTGCGAGACAAGCAGTTATATGCCAAGTTTAGTAAAAGTGAATTTTGGCTTCGGGAAGTTGGATTTTTGGGTCATATTGTTTCGGGTAATGGTATACGGGTTGATCCTAGTAAAATTTCAGCTATTGTTGATTGGAAGCCACCGAAGAATGTAACCGAAGTTAGAAGTTTCTTGGGACTAGCCGGATATTATCGACGGTTTGTGAATGGATTTTCTATAATTGCTGCTCCTATGACTAGATTACTTCGAAAGGATGTTAAATTTGAGTGGACGGAAGAATGTCAACAAAGTTTCGAAGAATTGAAAAAGTTATTAACAGAGGCACCAGTGTTAGTACAGCCCGAGTCAGGTAAAGAATTTGTGGTATATAGCGATGCTTCTCTAAATGGTTTGGGATGTGTACTGATGCAAGAAGGAAAGGTTGTGGCTTATGCTTCGAGGCAGTTAAAACCTCACGAGAGGAATTATCCTACTCATGATTTGGAGTTGGCTGCGGTGGTGTTTGCTTTGAAGATTTGGCGACATTACTTGTATGGTGAGAAATGTCGGGTATACACCGACCATAAAAGTCTTAAATACTTGATGTCACAAAAGGACTTGAATTTGAGACAGCGAAGATGGTTGGAATTATTAAAAGATTACAAGCTTGTGATTGACTACCATCTAGGAAAAGCAAATGTGGTTGCTGATGCTTTGAGTAGAAAACTGTTGTTTGCTTTGAAAGTTATGAACACTCAGTTGGAAATGTCAGATGATGGTTCAATTCTGGCAGAGTTAAAAGTAAGACCGATGTTTTTACAAGAGATTTGTGAAGCTCAGAGAAGTGATGAAGACTTACAAGCCAAAAGAAAGCAATGTGAGGTTGATACAGAGTCAAATTTCAGAATCAGTCCTGATGGTTGCTTGATGGTTAAAGATCGAATTTGTGTACCGAGGAACGAAGAATTGATTCAAAAGATTTTGCAGGAAGCACATGGTGGTTATTTGTCGATTCATCCAGGTAGCACGAAAATGTATAATGATTTGAAGAAAATGAATTGGTGGAATGGAATGAAAAGGGATATATCGAAATTTGTATCGAAATGCTTAATTTGTCAACAGGTGAAAGCAGAACACCAAGTGCCTTCAGGATTACTTCAGCCTATTATGGTTCCTGAATGGAAATGGGATGGGATTACTATGGATTTCGTTTCAGGGTTGCCGTTGACACCAGGAAAGAAAGATGCCATCTAGGTAATAGTTGACAGATTGACTAAATCAGCTCATTTCATTCCAGTACGTACGGATTATTCTCTTAACAAGTTAGCTGAATTGTATGTTAAAGAAATTGTTAGACTACATGGAATACCATTGTCAATCATTTCAGACAGAGATCCGAGATTTACTTCGCGGTTTTGGCAAAAGTTGCAAGAAGCGTTAGGTACAAGGTTAAATTTCAGTACTGCTTTTCATCCACAGACTGATGGGCAATCAGAAAGAGTAATTCAGATTCTTGAAGATATGCTTCGATGTTGTGTATTAGAATTTCAAGGAAGTTGGGAAAGATATTTACCGTTGGTGGAATTTGCTTACAATAACAGTTACCAGACAAGTTTGAAAATGGCACCTTATGAAGCATTGTATGGTCGTAAGTGTCGAACGCCTTTGTATTGGACCGAACTCAAGGAAAATCAGATCTATGGGGTTGATCTAATCAAAGACACCGAAGAAAAAGTGAAGGTAATTTGAGATTGTTTGAAAGCTGCTTCGGATAGACAAAAATCTTATGCAGATTTGAAACGAAAAGAAATCGAGTTTCAAGTTGGTGATAAGGTATTTTTAAAGGTGTCTCCGTGGAAGAAAGTCCTCAGATTTGGACGGAAGGGTAAGTTAAGTCCGCGTTTTATCGGGCCGTATGAAATAATTGAAAGAGTTGGACCGGTAGCTTATCGGTTAGCATTACCATCTGAGTTGGAGAAAATTCATGATGTGTTCCATGTATCTATGCTACGTCGGTATCGTTCGGATCCTTCACATGTGGTTTCACCGACAGAAATTGAATTACAACCAGATATGACCTACGAAGAAGAACCGATTAAAATTTTAGCTCGAGAGGTCAAACAATTAAGAAACAAAAGTATTGCTCTTGTGAAAGTGTTGTGGCAAAAGCATGGAATAGAAGAGGCTACATGGGAACCCGAGGAAACTATGAGAAAACAATACCCACATCTGTTTACCGGTAAGATTTTCGAGGACGAAAATCCTTAAAAGGGGGGGAGAGTTGTAATATCCCGAATTAGGGCCTAATCGGAATAGTGGTTTCGTGACCACAAATCTGAGGTAGAAATAATTATTTTATAATTATTTTGGTGTTTATGATATGATTTTATGATGGTGTGAAAATTTCGTGAAGAAATTCCAAGCGTAAAGCGCTTAATTTGAAGTTAGGGATTAAATCGAATAAGTTGCAAAACTTGCATTCTAGAAGTTTTTAGTATGAAATTGCTTTGAAATATTAATTAGGAGGTCTTAAATGGAATTAGACCAATTTTAAGTTCATGGACAAAATTAGGACATGGAAGGAATTTTTGAAAGTTTAGTAAGGAGGGGCATTTTGGTCATTTGGTTATTAACATGAATTAAAAGGGAAAAATAACACAAAATTCATCATCTCCTTCATTTAGTTGCTGCCGAATTTTGCTCTCTCCATAGCTAGGGTCTCTTCAACTTTCAAGCTTCATAGTAAGTGCATCTAAGCCCCGTTTTTAATGATTTTTACGTTTTTGAGATCCTAGTAGCTCGATAAAGCTTATGTTAGCAATATTTTAAGTTAGAGTTCATATTTGGAAAAATACCCATAGGTGAAATTTGTGTATTTTTATGTTTTATGATAGAATCTGAGGTTTTAAATTATGTTAGACAACTTGTGCTACTCGGTTTTAAGTAAAAACGAGTAAAACGGCTTAATCGGTAAAAATACATATTGTTCATAAGTATGTGTTTTAGTGGGAATTTGAGCTTGCTAATGGTAAATAAATGATCAGCATGTCCTAAAACATAAGAATTTGTGATAAAATTAAATTTCCGAGCTTTGGGGCAAAAGTGTAAATATGCAAAAGTTTAGGGGCAAAATTGTAATTTTTCCAAAATTTGAATTAAGGACTAATTTGAAAATGTGAGTATTAAACAAGCTAAATGTGTTATTTTAGATCAAGAAAGACGTGGAATCGACCTCAATCGAGGAAAAGAAAAGATTGCGGACTAAATTGCAAAATCTTTGTATTTTGGTACTAAGGTAAGTTCATGTGTAAATAATGTAACATAATTGTTATTTTTAAGTTAATTGATGTTATTTATATGATATGCTGATTTTTATAATGAAATATATGCTTTGTGGTTATTATCGAATAATATGCAAATTATGTGTGCTACTTGTTAAATATAAATTGCTACCGAGTATTGGTTTCGGTATTCTGTGGAAGACGGCAAGGATATGTGATTGAGGAAAATCCCGTTTGAACCTTGGGAATAGATTAGGATACAAGTGACATGTCACTAGGATGGTTGGGCATCCGAGCTCGTTGAGTTGAGTCCGAGTTCACTTATGGATGCGAATGTCCGAACTCGTTGAGTTGAGTCCGAGTTCGTGAGATGTAACTAGGCATCCGAGCTCGTTGAGTTGAGTCCGAGTTCACTTATGGATGCGAACGCCCGAGCTCGTTGAGTTGAGTCCGAGTTCGCTTATGGGCGGGTTACATAATTGATTGATTACATATAGGGCACTTATGTGCAAATGATCCGTGTATCCGAGTTGTATTCCAATGTGTTCAACGGGTAAAATTCAAGTGAAATGGAAAAGCACTCAAGATGTAAGTTACAATTCGGTAATGCTGAGAAATGGCCATATTGGACAGGTATGTACTTAACCCTCGGGTTGAAACTCGACACAACAACAAAAATGTGGTAAGATGAAGCATGATGATTAGAATTGTGACCTATGTTTTGGTGATACTATGCTAATGTTGTTTGGCATAATGACTTTGTTATGTTACTTGTTATTTGCATGTGAACTTACTAAGCATTTATGCTTACTCCCTCCTTTTCATTCATTGTAGTTTTGGACAAGCCGGCTCGAGAATCGGGATAGGTCAAAGGCTCGATCACACTATCCGAAGGACTTTTTGGTAACTGGCTTGTAAAACTCAGTATGGCATGTATAGCACTATACCTACTTTGTGTAAATAATCTTGTGATATGGTGGTGTTTTGGTTGAGGAAATGCTTGACAATGATGAGTCATTGAAATGGCTAATATAGACTATGTTTGATGTCATGGAAGGATAATAGATTATCTAGTACATGAAAGCTTTTATGAAAATGAAATCAACCATAAAACAGAGCATTGCAGCAACATTGATGTGAGTTTGAAAATTTACTAAAAATCATAGAAATCGAATTTGGTGATGGATTAGTTATGAAATTGAAGCTTATTGTGTATACTTTCATATGGAAGAAGCGAAATAGGTAAAGGAGTTACATGTTATGAGATATTTGAGTTTTAGTGAGACAGGGCCAGAACGATTTCTTGATCCCCTGTTCCAGCTTTGAAAATCCACCATAAATTGTAAAAAAATAATTAGGAGGTATACTTTATATGGTTAGAATCCTTATTGAGTCTAGTTTTAATAGAAACAAACATAAAATTCAAGTGAATTTTTTACAGAGAGAAAAGTGGTCCGTAGTGAGTAGAAGTCAGACCAGTCGAGATCTGCAACAGGGGTAAATTTAACTAATAAACTGTACTAATTGGCCCAGCCAAAAATTCTGGAAAAAAATTAGTGAATAGATATATGAGTCTAGATTTAGGGAAAATTTACGGATCTTGAATTTGAGTTTTGTAACTCGAGATATGATTTTTTTGAGCGACCATGACGCAGAAAATAATTTATTCCAAAAATGAAAATAGATTTTGTAAAGTTGTTTAAAATGGTAAATTGTGTTTAGTAACACCTCAAGCTCGACTCCGGTGACGGTTTCGGGCGTGGGGGCGTTACATACTATGTATGATTATGCTAAACCTAGTTTGGCCGTTGGTCAATCTAGTATCATTAGACCTACTATTGCTGCAAATAATTTTGAATTAAAACCTAACACTATTCAGATTATACAACAATTTGTGCAGTTTGATGGTTTACAGGATGAAGATCCAAATTCACGCATAGCCAACTTTTTGGAACTTTGTGATACTTTTAAAATTAATGGCGTTTCTGATGATGCCATTCGTCTAAGGCTATTCCCATTCTCTTTGAGAAATAAAGCCAAATAGTGGTTAAATTCTTTACCATGAGGCTCAATCACTACATGGGAACAGATGACATGAAAATTTTTACTTAAATATTTTCCTCCAGCTAAAACAGCTAAATTACGAAACGATATCTCTTTTTTTGTGTAGATGGATTTAGAAACACTTTACGATGCCTGGGAGAGATACAAAGATCTTTTGAGAAGGTGCCCGCACCATGGACTACCCTTGTGGTTACAAGTTCAAACCTTTCACAACGGTTTGAATCCATCAACAAGGCAGATGATCGATGCAGCCGCAGGAGGAACAATTAACAACAAAACACCAGAAGCAGCTTATGAATTTATTGAAGAGATGTCACTGAATAACTACTAGTGACAAGTCATAAGGACAAAGCTAACAAAAGCCGCATAAGTTTATAACATTGATGCTGTCACCATGCTTACTAACCAAGTAGAACTTTTAAATAAAAAGTTTGACAATTTTGTTGGTTCTACGCTGGTAAAGCCAGTGATGCAGTGTGACGCAACTCATAAGAATATGTTTACTCCAGACTGTTCATCTTACGAACATGGCACAGAAACAGAGCAAGCCAAATATATGGGTAACAATTTTTTATCTCAAAATAACCCTTATAGTAATACTTACAATGTAGGTTTGAGAAATCACCCCAATTTTTCATGGGGAGGACAAGGAAATCAAAGATAACAGCCTCCTCCAGGATTTCAGCAGCCACCACCACAATAGGAGAAAAACCCAAATCTTGAAGAGATGTTCACCAAATTCATGGCCATGTCAGAAACCCGTTTTCAAAACACTGAGACAGCATTAAAGAACCAGCAAGCATCAATCAAAGGAGTTGAGAATCAAATTGGTCAACTCGCAAAGTTAAAATTAGAAAGACCACAATGTGGACTACCAAGTAACACTGAAACCAACCCTAAAGACCAACTTCATGCAATGAACACAATAGATGTGGAGGCATTAACCAAAAATGACCCAAAGTTATGCAAGGAGCCGGAGGTGAGTAAAGGTAAGGTAGAGGTAAGCAATAACAAGCTAGACATCAAAGAACACAAGCCTCATATCCCATACCCAAAAGCGCTAAAGAAAGACCGCACAGATGAGCAATTTGATAAGTTTCTTAAACTTTTAAAGAAATTACATATTAACTTACCATTTGTTGAAGCAATTTTGCAGATGCTAAACCCTGTTAAATTCTTAAGAGAACTGTTGACAAACAAGCGGAAGCTAGATGAGAAACCTCATGTGGAACTAAATACAGTATGTTCAGCTATTCTATAGAATAAATTGCCAACCAAACTAAAAGATCCAGGGAGTTTTACTATTCCTTGTCTACTTGGTAACCTAGATGCCAAAAATGCTTTAGCTGATTTAGGAGCTAGTATAAATGTTATGCTGTATAAACTGTTTAAACAACTAGGTTTGGGAAACCCTAAGAAAACTAAGATGAGCATTCAACTAGCTGACAAAACTATTAGGGCACCTAAGGGAATAATTGAAGATGTACTTGTCAAAATTGATAAATTTATATTCCCAATTGACTTTGTTGTTTTAGACATTGATGAGGATAGCAATGTACCCCTAATTCTAGGGTGACCCTTTTTAGCAACCGCTAGGACAAAAATTGATTTAGAAACAGGCGAACTCACATTACATGTAGGTGATGGCACAGTCACTTTACAAGCTCATAACTCGATTAAGACAGTAGATAATAATATAGCTACGAGTCCTTGTAAAAACACTGAACTCACTGCCCAACATTTTGTGCAGGATACACTCTACATAGAGGCAACCAACCAACCAACCAACAGACAAGTCCATCCGAGGGATATGCACCTGAAAACCAAAATGACCCTCAGAAACAAACGAATCAGTTCAATATAGGGGATAAGGTAATTTTAAGGAACGATAATCCTCGAACCTCAAATTCAGAAGAACATACAAATGATACACCTTACTTTTCGGTAATGAAAGTCTTTCCATATGGCACAGTTGAGGTAACTCACCCAAACCATGGTATGTTCAAGGTAAACAGCCATAGGCTTAAACACTATAGAGGTGAGAATTTTAAAGATAACAGGGAGGAGCTTTAGCTCCACGAGATCCCTTCATGATACATCCAGGAAGATTCGAGCTTAGACTCTAAATAAGCGCTTCTCGGGAGGCAACCCGAGCACTAACTTAGTAAACTTTCTTCCTATCTTGATACATCAACTAACCATTTTTAAATGCAGAAATTTAAGACCACACGGCCAAGCACACGGGCATGCGTAAGGCTATGTGAACATTTAAAGCAGAGACATGGTCATGCACCCAGGCCGTGTATAAACAGAGGAAAATTTTTCCCAAAGCACGGGCTAACGACAAATCGCCATGGCCGTGCGACATTGCCCTGGCAACCCTTCAATTTAGACACGGGCTTGCACAAAGCCATGCGCCCGTGTCTCCAAACCGTGGCCAACACTGTCAATTTAGACACGGCCGTGTGACTACCTACAGGACCATGTGAATAGCGAAGCCTCATCACAAACGGCCGTGTGACCGATCACAGGACCGTGTGAAAAGCGAAAAAGATCGCAAACGGCCGTGCGAGATGGCCAACACGGGCGTGTACCTCGAACCAGGCGCGCCAAAACCACCTAATTTTGAATCACAAGGGCAAAACCCGAGTCACACAGGCGTATGCCATGCCCGTGTGACCCAAAAACTATAAATAGGGGCCACTATTCATCATCTTCTTCCATTTTAAACCCTAAATCCTCTCAAACCACCCTTTCCCCCAACCTCACTAGCGCCGCCACCGGTGTCTACAGTGCTCCCATGATCGTGCTGCCTCACCCACGACCGTGCTCTGCATCATACCTCTCCTATTCGGTTCTATTTTTTCATTTTTCTTTCTAAATTTTTACTAATATATTTTATTTTTATTCTAATATCATGTTACATTTAGGATTAGCATTATTTCAAAGCATGGAATTGATTGAATTAGCATGAACACTCTAGAATGTTATAGAGAACCTTGTGATTTCATGCCACTTAGAGCTACATTTGAGTGCCATTTTTCCTAAATTCTCATGCATTTAGTATAAATACATACCCATGTTTCTTAATTTTGATATTATATTAGGATGGGTAATTTATATTATTTAGGTTAGTCCCCATTTTACCTCAAAAATGTTTTAGGCAAATTGTCATTTTAATATATATATTTATTATAGTTTTTGATTCAATTTAATTTCAATTTTTAGGACTAATGTATGTTTTTTTTTTAGGCATTATGTCCACATCACGCAGTAAGAAAGCTGTCGTCCTGCCTTCAAGGAAACGTAAGGGGCCAAGTGGTTCATCATTGAGGCCCACCTCCGAGGCTCGCCACTTGTTCATTACATTTCCCCAAGACTCCCAAGAGGATTTGTTTCAGATACTACGGGCCCTACATTAAGCGCTGGCCGATGCATTGATTAGGACGTGCTGGAGCAAGTCAACCTCGCAGATACAGTCCGGGCCTACTGATGACGGATCCTTGGGAGCAGTTCTTCCGAATTATCGAGCTTACATACCTTGAACTCACTCTAGAGTTCTGCTCCACCTTCCATCTTCAGACTGTCATGAGCCAATTCGATGATCCCGAACGATCCAGTTTCACCTAGGAGGTCGTGTACACCACCTTAGCGTACCAGAGTTCGGCTCAGCTCTTGCCTCTACACAGAGCAGTTCATGTAGGAGGAAGACTTTCCTATACTCCCCCGTCGCATCCACCTCAAACCAGTCGATTGTTGGCACAGTATCGCCCCGGGGTATCCCTCCTATGACCCTAGTCGTACGAAGGCAACCGCTCTCACCCCGTTATTAAGGTACCTTAACCTCTTTTTGCACATACTCTGACAAGTAGATAGGAGAGCACAGGCGTCGTCAACACACACAATGCCTATTTCTTATGGAGCATGGCAAACGCGCACCCCATTGACCTCGCCTTTTTTATCGCTCACGCCATGCAGCACCAGATCGAGCGACATTAAAAGGGCGTCATATCTATGGGCCCGTGCATTACGCACTTGGCCCGTCACTTCGGGCACCTCAACATAGCAGCCCAGACATCCTCATACACACCCGTCGGCCAAATGTCCCCTTAGGGCATCTAGATTATGCACCATATAAGGATGATCCAGTGGAGACCAGGAGGCGACCCTTTTCAGTACTGCCTCATCCAAGAGGCCAAGGATCTAGAGGACATTCCTGATGATGTCCCACCACCAGAGGATGATGCACCCACCGAGCCACCACCCCCCGCCGACTAGTTCATGCGGCAGTTTCTCATGCTGACATATCTAAGCGCCTATCCCGATTCGAGCAGTAATGCTTCCAGCGCTTTGATCACATTGATGCTATACTACAGTAGATATGCCAGCACCTTCACATCACTTCACTACCGCAACCGTGTGATCCATCTGAGGATTAGAGACTTCTATTCCTCTTAACTTTATTTTTATCTTAATTTTTATTTTAACTTTGATCTCTATTTTCACCTTTTCTTCTAACTTTATTTTCCTTTTACCTTTTACTTTTATTTTCTTTCATTTTATCTTTTTCATTATTTGAATATTAGTATTTTCAGATATAGTTATTTTATTTCAATTATTTCCTATCGACTATCTCCTAACGAGTAATTTTTCTAATCCTGAAATTCCCTAAAGATAAATGCTTTCACAGATTTAAAGGAACTTTACAGCTCAAATCTAAATCCTAAAGGGAACCCTGCCACAACCTCACCGAGTTGACATCTCCAAAGCCTACACTCACAACATGAAAGCTGTGGACAAACAAATACTACCACCACCGGAGTATTTACCTCCGCACCTTCCTTTGTCCCAGACACTCTGTAGGCACCACCACCTCACTAATCCATCCAAAGCAGGGAGTTTCATTCATTTCCCTATCTTATGATCTTGTGCTTTTATTGTTACTAATGTTATCTTTGTACATTGAGGGCAATTTACATCTTAAGTGTAAGGGGGAAACTTACTTTCAGTCATTACATTCTCTTTGAAATCCTTGAATTTTTTCTAACTTTTTGCATTGTTCTCAAATCCACATTATCTTCAGTCTCCTAATAGGAATTATTTCTAATTAATTTATAATTTTTACTGATATGTTGAGAATTTAGACATAGGTGCTTGTACTTTGATTATTCAAACTTTAAAACATTAGGGAATCAAGCATGATAAGTTGAAATTTTTGAGAATCCTATTTTTGCATAAGTTATTTTCCTTAATTTTAAGTATTATCTTGAGATTCGAAATTCGCAGGACTGACATCAAAAGCCATAATTCTGGTGAGATTTTTGAGCCTTTTGAGCATACATTCTTTCGTATTCACTTTTATTATTACTTTGAGTGAGTGAATACTGATTTGTTATTCTAAAACTTGCTTCGATTATACATATCAAGACCACATCATTGATTTGATACACTGAGATGATAAAGGCACTTAGGATTTAACCCACTTACTCCATAAAAGCCTACCTCCACAAATTAACCCTTAGTGAACCTTATTGAGCCTAACAACCTATTCTTTGACTTACCCCTAATATTAACCTATAACCCATTTTTTGTTGAATCCCATTCAATTATTTTGATCCCTATTTTTGTCAAGATTTGAGTTGAAATTATTATCTAGCTTTATTCTCTATTCCAGATTGTAAAGTTTATAATGAATTGTATTCGAATTGTTTTTAAAAAAAAAAAGAAAAGCGTATGTATATTAAAGAAATTCAGTTGTAATAGTTTAAATTTCTTTTTGCATATTTCTATTTTAAGGCTACCAAGGCAGGAAAGATGTTATCATAAGAATTAGTTCTAGAAATATGTTCCAGTGATAGAGATTTTTCTAACTAGATAATTTTTCAGTTCAATCTCGATTCTAACCCTCTTTTGTAGCTTGTGACAACTCCCTTAACCAAGCCCCATTACAACCGTTAAAAGACCTTTTAATCGATGTATCATCTTAAACTATAGTGGTGGAGATTTAATTTTCTTGCAAGCTTATGGTAATAATTTTTCAGGTTGACTAGAGAGTACTTAATTCTTGAACCCTAAACACTTTGAGTGGATAGAGTGAATCTTTAGTGAGGATGTCGAATCCTGTTAATTTCAATTGAGAGATGATTACTTAGAAGAAGGGCGGAAACTTATGTTTCGATGATAAAATTCTCAACTTAAAGTAATTGAATCTTTAATCTTCTTCTGATTGAATTTCCATTGTATGAATGCCTGTGAATTAGTTTGAAACATTATTGATAAAAATTGTAAGTTGAGAAGAATGATTCTTAATTAGGGATTGAGATTTTGCTTGAGGACAAGCAAAGGCTTAAGTGTGGGGGTATTCGATAAACGATAAATTATACATATTTTTACCTCATGTTTAGCCTATATTTTGGATGAATTATTATTAATTTTGTGAGAATTGGTGCTCTTAACCCTTCTATTTCATGTTGTATACTCAGGAGAGCATAGGGAAGAGAAAAGAGCGAAAAACGGGCCGAAAACGAAGAAAATGGGCCAAAGTGTGAAAACAACACTGCCCAAGGATTCACCACACGGCCATGGCACACGGCCGTGCCACATAAGGTCCAACACGGCCCAGCCCCGACAAGTACAGCCTGACCATACCGCCGTGCCTCCATCAATAGTCTCGCACACGGCCTTTTGTCGATCCACACAAGTGTGGCACATGGGCATGTCCTTGTCGTGAGGAAGTGCAATTTTACTCAGATTTGGATACTTAGAGGCTAAGAAAGGCATCCCAAAGCTCTATATAAAGACCCTAGAAGGCAACTCTAAGGGTGTACTCTTTCTCCCACAAAGGAGCGCCATATTTCTGCCAACACAGAGAGTGAAAGCAAAGGATTACTCCAAGGAAAGCCGAGTGATTCGTCCTAGAAGCTGAATTCTACATCACGACAGAGGATCTCCCTAAATTCCTTCAGGGGTTTTTGGGTTGTTTATGTTTTGTTATCTTATTTCTTCTGAGATGTTTTCTTTATTAATTATGAACTAAATCCCCCAAATACTTGAAGGGGATGAAACCTAAGACAGATCTTGTTATTATTTTAACTTGAGTTATATGATAAATACTTGAATTGTTCTTAATTATATGTTCTTAATTCTTGTTTTAATAATCCTAGGTATTAATTCAAGAAACTGATGTGCTTATGCAGAGGAGCAAAAGTTCCTGTTTAAGAGTAGATCTAGCATAATTAAGCGGAGTTGCATGCAACCCTAGACATAGGGCGACATAAATCTGCCGGATTAGGGTCAAACATAATAGGGGGATCCATAGATCAAGTTAATGCAAAACTAGGGGTTTTAACTAGAAAGAGATTTCAGTTAATCAACCTAGGATTAGTTGTTCTTATCCTCAACGGAGGTATTAACAGAAGTTAGGGATCTCTACGGATCAAGTCAAGTGAATAAATCATCTAGCTCAAGAATTGATAACAAGTGAAGTCTAAGTGGATTCTCCCTTGAGTATTGCCCAAATCAATTAGTCTTTCCCAAGAGTTTTTCCCCAATTTACTTTTTATGCATTCTTAGTTTAGTTTTAGAATTAGTTTCATACAAACCCCTCTTATTTTTAAGCTAGATAATAGAAAGGAAGTAAGTATTAGTACTTTTAGTTCCCTTGCGTATGATAACTCGGTCTTGCCACTAAACTATACTACTGTTCGATAGGTGCGCTTGCCTTAAAATCGTGATATTAGTTAGTTTTGGTGTGATCAGTTTTTATAAATTTTATTACTTTATATCACGCATATCAACTCATAAGCTTCCTCAGGTGTCTTGTTATTGATTGTTCCACCGGCACTACATCGATCATTTGCCTTGTTGAGGGGTTCAAACCATTGTGGAAAGTTTGAACCTGTAGCCACAAAGGTAACCCATGGTGAGGGCACCTTCTCAATAAATTCTTATATTTCTCCCATGCGTCATAAAATATCTCTAGATCCATCTGCACAAAAGAAGAGATGTCATTCCTCAACTTTGCCATTTTAACTAGCGAAAAATATTTTAAAAGAAATTTTTCGGTCATCTGTTCCCAAGTAGTGATAGACCCTCGTGGTAGAGAGTTCAACCACTGTTTAGCCTTATTTCTCAAAGAAAAGGGAAATAATTTAAGGCAAATGGCATCATCAGAAATGCCATTAATCTTAAAGGTGCCGCAGAGTTCCAAGAAGTTTGCTAAATGTGTATTAGGATCCTCATCCTGCAAACCATCAAACTGAACAAACTGTTGAATCATCTGTATAGTGTTAGGTTTCAGTTCAAAATTATTTGCAGCAATAGCAGGTCTAACAATACTAGATTCAGTACCAACTAAATTAGGCTTAGCATAATCATACATAGTACGAAGAGCAGGATTTTGATTCACCGTGTTTGCAGCTACCACAGGAGGTAGTGGATTATTGTGATTTGCCTCCATCTCTTCAGTAGTGTTCGTCACGTCCTCTTGCTCTTCCTCTATGTATTGTAGACTTCGCCTTATTTCTCTTTGGTTTCTGCGAGCTGATGCTTCTATCTCACTATCAAAAAGCAAGGGTCCTGACGAGTTCCTCCTAGTCATAAACTAGGGACAACTGTCAGAGACAAATAAAAGAAAGGAAAATTAATAAAAATAAAAATAAAAATAAAAATATAAAGTAAATTGCAATAAAAGTAAAAATGGCTAAAGTAATAAAAATTGAGTGTTCTTAATATTTTAGTTCCCCGATAACAGTGCCAAAAACTTGATGTGTGATATTTATGATGGTCAAGTAATATGATCGTACCTAAAAACTAACTATTATCACAATAAAGGCAAGCGCACCTATCGAATAGTAGTATAGTTTAGTGGTAAGACCAGAATGTCGAACCCACAGGAACTAAAAGTACTAGTAATAACTTTCTTTCTACTATCTAGCCTAGAAATAAAGGGGAATTGTTTTAAACTAAAATCTAACTAAACTAATTAACTAAGAACACGACAGAGAGTAAATTTGGGAAAATACTTTTTGGAAAACTGATTGATTAAAACAATACCCAAGGAAGAATCCACCTAGACTTCACTTGTTATTAGACTTTGAACTAGATGATTTATTCACTTGACTTGATCCGTAGAAATCCCTAAATTATGTTAATATCTCTTTCAAGACTAAGAACAACTAACCCTAGGTTGATTAATTGAAATTTCTTTCTACCTAAAACCCCTAGTGTTGCATTAACTCGATCTATGGATTTCCTTATTAGATTTGACTCTAATCCGGTAGATTTTCATCGTCCTATGTCTAGGATTACGATTAACTCCACTTAATTGTGTTGGATCTACTCTTAGACAAGGATTTTTGCTCCACTGAATAAGCACATTCAACTTATATTAATATCCTGAAATATTAACAAAAGAATTAATAACACAATTAAGAACAAATTCAAGTATTTATCATATAATTCAGATAATAATAACAAGATCCGTCTTAGGTTTCATCCCCCTTAGGTATTTAAGGGAGTTAGTTCATAATTATAAAAGAAAACATCTCAAAATATGGAAAACTACAAAACATAAAGAACCCAAAAACTTCGAGAGAATTTGAAGGGAGATCTTCAGTCTAGATGTAAATCCTTACTTTCGAGATGAATCAATCTATGTTCTTTGAGTAATTCCTTGCTTTCTACTCTGTGTGTCCCTTTGTTCCTCCCTTAGGGTGTTTTTATAGACTTTGGAATGCCCAAAATACCCAAAAATTAGCTTTTTCCGTGTGAAATTAAAGCAGAGTTCGATAGGGACACGCCCGTGTAAGGTTGCTCAAGCCGTGTTCAACACTGATAAATCCACACAGGCGTGTGGTTTACCTGTGTGAAAATGCCTTAGCCGTGTTAATGCTAATTTGGGCCCATTTTGTCTGTTTTTGGCCCGTTCCTTGCTCTTTTCTCTTCCTTATGCTCACCTAAATATAAAACATGAAATTAAAGGATTAGGAGCATCATATTCCTCAATTCTAATGATAAATCATCCATAAATGTGCCAAGCATGGGGTAAAAATATGTATATATTATGGTTTATCACATACCATAGCTCGAAAGAGCATTCCGTTTCAAGCCCTCTCAAGCTTCCCATTATAGTGTTCTTACGAGCTTCCCGTTAAATGCTCTTCAGAGCATCCCAACTGGTTGTGATATGCATATGTTGTAGACACACCAATGCTCTTATGAGCGTTCTCTTTATAGGCTCTTTATGAGCTTCCCGTTAAAGGCTTCTTGGACCTTCCCATTATTAATCACTTGAACTTTTCATTATATGACTATTCGGTACTTTCTGTTTAAGTGATCTTCAGAGCTTCCTGTTAAGTGCTCTTCGAAGCTACCCGATATAGGCTTTTTGTGAGCTTCCCATTATTTAGCCAGGATAAGCTTCTCGTTACATGGCTCAATAAGCTTCCCATTATAGTGCTTGAAAAAGATCTTTCTGTTTAAGTGCTCTAATGAGTACTCTCGGACATGAATTGACGGATTTCTGATTTGTACTTCATGTGTACTACCCTCATATCCATTGAGATTTCAAATGATTCAACAGGTTAAATTTTGACATGAAGACAAGTGAAAATCAAAATGAAATCAATATCTGAAAATACATAAAATGCATGTAACTTGGTATTTGATGAGCTCATCTTTGTTATTTATATTTACATGAAATGAATAACTAACATATTTGATGAGATTGTGTGCTTAGGCTATGGCCAAGTTGTTTGGAATGCATGTGTATGTTTACTTAATGTACAAATGAAAGGCAAGTTAATTTCCTGTTATACGGGCTTACTAAGTATAATATGCTTACTCTGTTTTATTTTATCTGTTCTATAGTAATACGAAAGCTCGTTGGATTGACACTTGGCGGAGATCACTCACACTATCCACCGGTACATTTTGGTACAAATATGATGCTATAGATATAATGGCATGTATAGGTTTTGGTTAGCCAATGTTGGCATACAAATATTTTGGTTGTAAATAGCCATTGGAATGGCTTGTGATGAATGTGTTTTGGTATATTAACATATGAGTTAATTTCATGTTTGATATAAGTGCTTAATTATGTTTATGAATATTAGTATGATATTAAATAAATATGGTGAAATAGATAAATTCACAAACATGGATTTATGAAGTGATATGGTATGTATGAGAATTGATTTTTGCATGATTTAAATGTTTTGGATTGGCTTTTGGATGTGTTAAAATGTTTGTGTAGGTGGATGATCAAATGGGTGAGAAATAAGGCTTGGAAATGGCCTTATTTTGTCCACACAGGTATAGATACGGGCATGTGTCTCAACCGTGTGTGACACACGGCCTGGCACATGGGCGTGTGTTCTGGCCGTGTGTCCCTTGCATCTTAAAATTCAAAACAAAATGCTTAGTATGGCCTGGTACACGGGCGTGTGGCTTGGCCACGTGACCTCTGCACCTTAATGTTTTACAAGTCAGAGAGTTACATGGGCTAGGAACATGGCCGTGTGACCTACTTCAAATACCACATGGCCTAGGACATGGGTATGTCACACGGCCTGACCACACGGGTGTGTGTCCCCTACACCTAGGAAAAATTTTAAAATATCACGAAAACTTTTCTGAGTTCTTGGTTTAGTCTCGACTTGTGTCTAATGTATGTTTTAGGTCTCAAGGCTCTAATAAGGGACTTTACGATAAATTTTCTGACATGTATGATAAAATAATATAAAATATTTGTATTCATTCAGTAAGTTTTGGTAAAACTCTGTAACCCTGTTCCGGCTATGGATACGGGTTAGGGGTGTTACAGTCATAATCCAGTGCATGGTAGCTTCGTGCCACTAGTTTTTCAACCAAGCGCGATGACCAATTGTGCGAATCAACAGTTCTCTTCATACTAGGTTGAATTACTATTGCAACATGGCCATCAGTAAGGCAAAACTAACCTATCTTATAACAGTCTAAACCCAGGTCACGTTTCCTATTAGTGGGTGAACAATACAACACTTAGTGAGTTCTACTTCACAATGATAGGAAGAGCTGCCATCGAAGGATCAAAAAGTAACATCGCTATGAACGCTTGGTTGCCACAAGCCAATTATCCCTGTGGTAACTTACTTGACACCTCTAGTTTCAATTTTTAAAGGTTTAAAGGATCGATAGGCCACACTTTTACTGTTCATATTCGTACTGGAAATTAGAATCAAACGAGTTTTTACCCTTTTGGTCCACACGAGATTTTTGTTCTTGTTGAGCTCATCTTAGGACACCTACCTTATCTTTTAACAAATGTGTCGCCCCAACCAAACTCCTTACTTGACAATGTCTTCCGCTTAGGCCGGTCGGTCAAAGCTAACCTTAGGTCCAAAAAGAAGGGTCGTGCCCCACCTCTGATTCATGGAATAAGTAAAATACTGTTAAAAGTTGTGGTATTTCAATTTCTCCCTAGAGCTCCCACTTATCTTGCACCTCTCAAGTAATTTCGCAAAGTCAAACTAGAGTCAATCTCAACAGAGTCTTATTTCCCTCCTAATTCTACCAAGCTCATTCCCTTGGTTGCGCTTTCACTTGATAGTAGACAGGGACAATGGGAATCCTTTTAACCCATTCATACACGTCACTAGTTAGATGACGAGGCGTTTGGCTACCTTAAGAGAGTCATGGTTACTCCCGTTGCTTACCCGCACTTGGTTGAATTTCTTCACTTTGACATTCAAAGTGCTGGGCAGGAATCACAATGCATAAACATCTATAGGGACCATCGCAATTCTTTGTTTTATTTAAATGGTTGGATTCCCCTTGTCTGTACCAATTTTGAGTCAAATTTTAGTTGCCTGAGAAAGGCCTTGAAGGAACTGTTCCTAGTTCGTTCGTTAGCCGACACACGACAACCCACTCTCATCGTGGGAGCAGCTCAAGTAAGGCACCAACAGCTGACGGGTTTGGGATTTGGACCCCCGTGCCCAGCTCTCAGAGCCAATCCTTTTCCTGAGGTTACAGATCTAGTTTTTCGACTTCCCTTACGTACTGATATACGTGATATGAAGTAATAAAATTTATAAAAACTAATCACACCAAAACTAACTAATATCATGATTTTAAGGCAAGCGTACCTATCGAACAGGAGTATAGTTTAGGGGCAAGACCAAGTTATCATATGCAAAGGAACCAAAAGTACTAATACTTACTTCCTTTCTATTATCGAGCCTAAAAATAAGAGGGGTTTGTATGAAACTAATTCTAAAACTAAAGTAAGAATGCACAAAAGGTAAATTAGGGAAAACCTCTTGGGAAAGACTGATTGATTTGGGCAATACTCAAGGGAGAATCCACCTAGACTTCACTTGTTATCAATTCTTAAGCTAGATGATTTATTCACTTGACTTGATCCGTAGAGATCCCTAACTTATGTTAATACCTCCGTCGAGGATAAGAACAACTAATCCTAGGTTGATTAACTGAAATCTCTTTCTAGTTAAAACCCCTAGTCTTGCATTAACTCGATCTATGGATCCCCCTATTAGGTTTGACCCTAATCTGGCAGATTTATGTCACCCTATGTCTAGGGTTACATGCAACTCCGCTTAATTATGCTAGATGTACTCTTAAACAGGGACTTTTACTGCTCTGCATAAGCATATCAGTTTCTTGAATTAATACCTAGGATTATTAAAACAAGAATTAAGAACACATAATTAAGAACAATTCAAGTATTTATCATATAACTCAAGATAAAATAATGACAAGATCTGTTTTAGGTTTCATCCCCCTCAAGTATTTGGGGGATTTAGTTCATAATTAATAAAGAAAACATCTCAGAAGAAATAAGATAACAAAACATAAAGAACCCAAAAACCACTGAAGGAATTTAGGGAGATCCTCTGTCTTGATGTAAAATTCAGCTTCTGGGATGAATCAATCGGCTTTCCTTGGAGTAATCCTTTGCTTTCACTCTCTGTGTTGGCAGAAATATGACACTCATTTGTGGGAGAAAGAGTACACCCTTAGACTTGCCTCCTAGGGTCTTTATATAGAGCTTTGGGGTGCCTTTCTTAGCCTCTAAGTATCCAAATCTGAGTGAAATTGCACTTCCTCACAACAGGGACACACCCGTGTGCCACGCCTGTGTGGATCAACAAGAGGCCGTGTGCGAGACTGTTGATGGAGACACAACCGTGTGGTCAGGCCGTGCTTGTCGGGGCTGGGCCGTGTTGGACTTTATGTGGCACGGCCGTGTGGTGAATCCTTGGGCCGTGTTGTTTTCACACTTTGGCCCATTTTCTTCATTTTCGGCTCGTTTTTCATTATTTTCTCTTCCCTATGCTCTCCTGAGTATACAGCATGAAATAGAAGGGTTAAGAGCACCAATTCTCAAAAAATTAATAATAATTCATCCAAAATATAGGCTAAACATGAGGTAAAAATATGTATAATTTATCGTTTCTCAAATACCCCCACACTTAAGCCTTTGCTTGTCCTCAAGCAAAATCTCAATCCCTAATTAAGAATCATTATTCTCAACTCACAATTTTTATCAATAATGTTTCAAACTAATTCACAAGCATTCATACAATGGAAATTCAATTAGAAGAACATTAAAGATTCAATTACTTTAAGTTGAGAATTTTATCATCGAAACATAAGTTTCCGCCCTTCTTCTAAGTAATCATCTCTTAATTGAAATTAACAGGATTTGACATCCTCACTAAAGATTCACTCTATCCACTCAAGGTGTTTAGGGTTCAAGAATTAAGTACTCTCTAGTCAACTTGAAAAGTTATTACCATAGGCTTGTAAGAAAATTAAATCTCGACCACTATAGTTTGAGATGATACATCGATCAAATGGTCTTTTAACGGTTGTAATGGGGCTTGGTTAGGGGTGTTGTCACAAGCTGCAAAAGAGGGTTAGAATCGAGATTGAACTGAAAAATTATCTAGCTAGAAAAATCTCTATCACTGGAACATATTTCTAAAGCTAATTCTTATGCTAACATCTTTTCTGCCTTGGTAGCCTTAAAATAGAAATATGCAAAAAGAAATTTAAACTATTACAACTGAATTTATTTAATATACATACTTTTTTTTTAAGAATAATTCAAATACAATTCATTATAAACTTTACAATCTGGAAAAGAGAATAAAGCTAGATAATAATTTCAACTCAAATCTCAACAAAAATAGGGATCAAAATAATTGAATGGGATTCAACAAAAAATGGGTTATAGGTTAATATTAGGGGTAAGTCAAAGAATAGGTTGTTAGGCTCAATGGGGTTCACTAGGGGTTAATTTGTGGAGGTAGGCTTTTATGAAGTAAGTGCGTTAGATCCAAAGTGCCTTTATCATCTCAGTGTATCAAATCAATGATGTGTTCTTGATATGTATAATCGAAGCAAGTTCTAGAATAACAAATCAGTATTGACTCACTCAAAGCAAATCAAAATAATTGAATGGGATTCAACAAAAAATGGGTTATAGGTTAATATTAGGGGTAAGTCAAAGAATAGGTTGTTAGGCTCAATGGGGTTCACTAGGGGTTAATTTGTGGAGGTAGGCTTTTATGAAGTAACTGCGTTGGATCCTAAGTGCCTTTATCATCTCAGTGTATCAAATCAATGATGTGTTCTTGATATGTATAATCGAAGCAAGTTCTAGAATAACAAATCAGTATTGACTCACTCAAAGCAATAATAAAAGTGAGTACGAAAGAATGTATGCTCAAAAGGCTCAAAAATCTCACCAGAATTATGGCTTTTGATGTCAGTCCTGCGAATTTCAAATCTCAAGATAATACTTAGAATTAAAGAAAATAACTTATGCAAAAATAAGATTCTCAAAAATTTCAACTTATCATGCTTGATTCTCTAATGTTTTAAAGTTTGAATAATCAAAGTACAAGCACCTATGTCTTAATTCTCAACATATCAATAAAAATCATAAATTAATCAGAAATAATTCTTATTAGGAGACTGAAGATAATGCGGATTTGAGAATAATGCAAAAAGTTAGAAAAAATTCAAGGATTTCAAAGAGAATGTAATGACTGAAAGTAAGTTCCCCCCTCCACACTTAAGATGTACATTGCCCTCAATGTACAAAGATAACATTAGTAGCAATAGAAGCACAAGATCATAAGATAGGGGAAGACATGAAACTCTCTAAATTTTGGATGAATTTGTGAGACAGAGATTGGAATTGGAAGAGCTGGTAGTTGTGGCAGGGTTGTCCTATTTCCATATAGATATGAGCTGTAAGGCTTCGTTGAAACTGCGAAAGTATTTATCAGTCATAGGGAATTTGGATTAATAGAATATGTTTGTTAGGGACTGTCTGATATGAAAAAAATAAAAAATAAAGAAAGAAAATAAACTAAGTTCTAACAATACTGAAATTCAAATAATGAAAAAGATAAGGTGAACTAAAAATAAAAGTAAAAGTAAAGAGGAAAATAAAGAAGAAGAAAAGAAAAGGTAAAAATAAGGATCAGGGTTTAAATAAAAATTAAGATAAAAATAAAGTTAAGAGGAATAGAGGTCTCTCATCCTCAGATGGATCACGTGGTGGCGGTGGTGAAATGATATGAAGGTGCTGGCATATCTGCTGTAGTGTCGCATCGATGTGATCGAAGCGCTGGAAGCATTGCTGCTCGAATCGGGATAGGCGCTCAGATATGTCAGCATGAGAAGCTGCCGCATGAACTGGTCAGCAAGGGGTGGTGGCTCAGTGGGTGCATCATTCTCTGGATCCTCGGCCTCCTGGATGAGGCAGTACTGAAAGGGGTCGCCTCCTGGTCTCCGCTGGATCATCCTTATATGGTGCATAATCTGGATGCCCTGAGGGGACATCTGGCTGACGAGTGTGTATGAGGATGTCTAGGCTGTTGTGTTGAGGAGCCCGAAGTGACGGGCCAAGCGTGTAATGTACGGGCCCATGGATATGACGCCCTTGCGATGTCGCTCGGTCTGGTGCTGCATGGCGTAAGCGATAAAGAATGCGAGGTCGATGGGGTGCGCGTTTGCCATGCTCCATAAGAAATAGGCGTCGTGTGTGTTGACGACACCTGTGCTCTCCCATCTACCTGTCAAAGTATGCACGAGAAGAGCGTGAAGGTACCTTAATAACCGGGTGAGGGCGGTTGCCTTCGTGCGAATGGGGTCGTAAGAGGTATACCCTAGGACGATATTGCACCAACAATCGACTGGTTTTAGGTGAATGCGACAGGGAAGTGTAGGAAAGTCTTCCTCTTCCATGAACTGCTCTATGTAGAGGCTGAGAGCTGAGCCGAACTCTGGTACGCTAAGGTGGCATACACGACCTCCTAGGCGAAACTAGATCGTGTCGGGATTATTGAATTGGCTCATGACAGTCTGAAAATGGAAGGTAGAGTAGAACTCTAGAGTGAGTTCAAGGTATGTAGGCCCAATGATTAGGAAAAACTGCTCCTAAGGATCCGTCATCAGTAGCGCCAGGACTGTATCTGCGAGGTTGACTTGCTCTAGCGCGTCCCAATCAATGCATCGGCCGGCGCTCAATGTATGGGCCCGTAGTATCTGAAACAACTCCTCTTGGGAGTCTGGGGGAAATGTAATGAATAGGTGGCGAGCCTCAGAGGTGGGCCTTGATGATGAACCACCTGGCCCCTTATGTTTCTTTAAAGGTGGAGCAGCAGCTCTTTTTCCCCGTAATGATGACATAATGCCTAAAAACAGAATAATAAATGTTAGTCCTAAAAAAAATTTGAAATTAGATCGAATCAAAAACTATAAAAATAATAAATATGTAGATTAAAATGACAATGTGCCTAAAGACAATTTGAAATAAGATGGGGACTAACCTAAATAATATAAGTTATCCATCCTAATATAATATTAAGAAACATGGGTATGTATTTATACTAAATGCATGAGATTTTAGATAGGAAAAATGGCACTCAAATGTAGCTCTAACTGGCATGAAATCATAAGGTTCTCTATAACATTCTAGAGTGTTCATACTAATTCAATCAATTCCATGCTTTGAAATAATACTAATCCTAAATGTAACATGATATTAGAATAAAAATAAAATAGATTAGTAAAAATTTAGAAAGAAAAATGAGAAAATAGAACCAAATAGGAGAGGTATGAGGCGGAGCACGGTCGTGGGTGAGGCGGCACGGTCGTGGAAGCACTGTAGACACCGATGGCGGCGCTAGGGAGGTTGGGGAAGAGGGTGGTTTGAGAGGATTTAGGGTTTAGAATGGGAGAAGATGATGAATAGTGGCCCTAATTTATAGTTTTTGGGTCACACGGGCATGGCACACGCCCGTGTGACTCGGGTTTTACTTGTGTGATTCGAAATTAGGTGGTTTTGGCACACCTAGTTCGAGGTACATGCCCGTGTTAGCCATATCGCACGGCCATTTGCGATCTTGTTCGCTTTTCACACGGTCGTGTGATCGATCACACGGCTGTTTGCCATGAGGCTTTGCTATTCACACGGTCGTGTAGGCAGACACACGGCCGTGTCTAAATTGACAGTGTTGGCCACGGTTTGGGGACACGGGCGTGTGGCTTTGTACAAGCCCGTGTCTAAATTAAAGGGTTGCCACGGCCATGTTGCACGGCCGTGGCGATTTATCGTTAGCCCGTGCTTTGGGAAAAATTATACTCTATTTGTACACGGCTTGAGTGCATGACCGTGTCTCTGCTTTAAATGTTCACACGGCTTTAAGCACGCCCGTGTGCATGGCCGCATGGTCTTAAATTTCTGCATTAAAAAGGGTTAGTTGATGTTAAAAGACTAAAATCAAAATAGGAAGAAATTTTACTAAGTTAGTGCTCGGGTTGCCTCCCGAGAAATGCTTATTTAGAGTCTAAGCTTGGCTCTTCCTGGATGTATCACGAAGGGAGGTTATGGAGCTGAAGCTCCTCCCTGTTATCTTTAAAATTCTCACCTCTATAGTGTTTAAGCCTATGGCCGTTTACCTTGAACGTATCGTGGTTTGGGTGAGTTACCTCAATTGTGCCGTATGGAAAGACTTTCATTACCGTGAAGTAGGGTGTATCATTTATATGTTCTTCTGAATTTGAGGTTCGAGGATCGTCGTCCCTTAAAATTACCTTATCCCCTATCTTGAACTGATTCGTTCGTTTTTGAGGGTCATCTTGCTGAAGCTTTGGGTTGGTGTGGCATATTTTGGGTTTTTCATGATAGTTCAACCACTCATCTAGTTCCTCGATCTGAAGTATTCACTTTTCAGGTGCATATCCCTCGAATGGACTTGTCTATTGGTTGGTTGCCTCTATGTAGAGTGTATCCTGCACAGAAGGTTGGGCGGTGAGTTCAATGTTTTTACAAGGACTCGTAGCTATATTATTATCTACTGTCTTAATCGAGTTCTGAGCTTGTAAAGTGACTATGTCATCACCTATATGTAATGTAAGTTCGCCTGTTTCAAAATCAATTTTTGTCCTAGTGGTTGCTAAAAAGGGTCACCCTAGAATTAGGGGTACATTCCTGTCCTCATCAATGTCTAAAACAACAAAGTTAACTGGGAATATAAATTTATCAATTTTGACAAGTACATCTTCAATTATTCCCTTAGGTGCCTTAATAGTTTTGTCAGCTAGTTGAATGCTCATCTTAGTTTTCTTAGGGTTTCCCAGACCTAGTTGTTTAAATAGTTTATACGACATAACATTTATACTAGCACCTAAATCAGCTAAAGCATTTTTGGCATCTAGGTTACCAAGTAGACAAGGAATAGTAAAACTCACTGGATCTTTTAATTTGGCTGGCAATTTATTTTATAGAATAGTTGAGCATACTACATTTAGTTCCACATGAGGTTTTCTCATCTAGCTTCCGCTTGTTTGTCAAGAGTTCTTTTAAGAATTTAACAGCGTTTGGCATCTGCAAAATTGCTTCAACAAATGGTAAGTTAATATGTAATTTCTTTAAAAGTTTAAGAAACTTACCAAATTCCTCATCTGTGCGGTCTTTCTTTAGTGCTTTTGGGTATAGGATATGATGCTTGTGTTCTTTGATGTCTGGCTTGTTATTGCTTACCTCTACCTTACCTTTACTCACCTCTGGCTCCTTGCATAACTTTGGGTCATTCTTGGTTAACGCATTCGTATCTATTGTGTTCATGGCATGAAGTTGTTCTTTAGGGTTGGTCTCAGTGTTACTTGGTAGTCCACCTTGTGGTCTTTCTGATATTAACTTTGCGAGTTGACCAATTTGATTCTCAAATCCTTTGATTGATGCTTGCTGGTTCTTTAATGCTGTCTCAGTGTTTTGAAAAAGGGTTTCTGACATGGCCATGAATTTGGTGAACACCTCTTCAAGATTTGGGTTTTGCTCCTGTTGTGGTGGTGGCTGCTGAAATCCCGGAGGAGGTTGTTGTCTTTGATTTCTTTGTCCTCCCCATGAAAAATTGGGGTGATTTCTCAAACCTGAATTATAAGTATTACTATAAGGGTTATTTTGAGATCTGAAATTGTTACCCATATAGTTGGCTTGCTCCGTTTCTGTGCCATGTTCGTAAGATGAACAGTCTGGAGTAAACATATTCCCATAAGCTGCGTCACACTGCATCACTGGCTGTGCCTGCGTAGAATAAAAAAAATTATCAAACTTTTTATTTAAAAGTTCTACTTGGTTAGTGAGCATAGTGACAGCATCAATATTATAAACTCCTGCAGCTTTTGTCAGCTTTGTCCTTATGACTTGCCACTGGTAGTTATTCAGTGACATCTCTTCAGTAAATTCATAAGCTGCTTCTGGCTTTTTGTTGTTAATTGTTCCTCCTGCGGTTGCATCGATCATTTGTCTTGTTGATGGGTTCAAACCGTTGTGGAAGGTTTGAACTTGTAACCACAAGGGTAGTCCATGGTGCGGGCACCTTCTCTAAAGATCTTTGTATCTCTCCCAGGCATCGTAAAGTGTTTCTAAATCCATCTGCACAAAAGAAGAGATATCGTTTCATAATTTAGCTGTTTTAGTTGGAGGAAAATATTTTAGTAAAAATTTTTCTGTCATTTTTTCCCATGTAGTGATTGAGCCTCGTGGTAAAGAATTTAACCACTATTTAGCTTTATTTCTCAAAGAAAAAGGAAATAATCTGAGGCGAATGGCATCATCGGAAACGCCATTTATTTTAAAAGTATCACAAAGTTCCAAAAAGTTGGCTATGTGTGAATTTGGATCTTCATCCTGTAAACCGTCAAACTACACAAATTGTTGTATCATCTGAATAGTGTTAGGCTTTAATTCAAAATTATTTGCAGCAATAGTAGGTCTAATAATACTAGATTGAGCACCAGCCAAACTAGGTTTAGCATAATCATACATAGTACGATGAACTTCATCTTGATTCACTGGTTGCGCGGCTATTACGGGAGGTGGTGGAATGTTTTGATTTGCTTCCATCTCTTTCGTAGGTTCTGGCTCTTGTTCTTGGTCTTATTCTGGATAATGTAGGCTTCATCTGATCTCTCTGCGAGTTCTGCGAACTGTCACTTCTAAATCTTCGTCAGAAAGCAATGGTCCTGCTGGGTTGTTTCTAGTCATAAACTAGAAATACCTAGAAGGAAAAAGCAAAAAAAATTAAAATAAAATAAAAATAAATAAAAATCAAAAATAAATAAATAAATATAGTAATGGCTAAAGTAATAGAAATCGAGTTTTCCTAATATTTTAGTTCCCCGACAACGGCGCAAAAAACTTGATATGCGTGATATGAAGTAATAAAATTTATAAAAACTGATCACACCAAAACTAACTAATATCACAATTTTAAGGCAAGCGCACCTATCGAACAGTAGTATAGTTTAGCGGCAAGACCGAGTTATCGTACCCAAGGGAACCAAAAGTACTAATACTTACTTCCTTTCTATTATCTAGCCTAAAAATAAGAGGGGTTTGTATGAAACTAATTCTAAAACTAAACTAAGAATGCACAAAAAGTAAATTGGGGAAAAACTCTTGGGAAAGACTGATTGATTTGGGCAATACTCAAGGGAGAATCCACCTAGACTTCACTTGTTATCAATTCTTGAGCTAGATGATTTATTCACTTGACTTGATCCGTAGAGATCCCTAACTTATGTTAATACATCCGTCGAGGATAAGAACAACCAATCCTAGGTTGATTAATTGAAATCTCTTTCTAGTTAAAACCCCTAGTCTTGCATTAACTCGATCTATGGATCCCCCTATTAGGTTTGACCCTAATTCGGCAGATTTATGTCGCCCTATGTCTAGGGTTGCATGCAACTCCGCTTAATTATGCTAAATCTACTCTTAAACAGGGACTTTTGCTCATCTGCATAAGCACATCAGTTTCTTAAATTAATACCTAGGATTATTAAAACAAGAATTAAGAACACATAATTAAGAACAATTCAAGTATTTATCATATAACTTAAGATAAAATAATAACAAGATCTGTCTTAGGTTTCATCCCCCTCAAGCATTTAGGGGATTTAGTTCATAATTAATAAAGAAAACATCTCAGAAGAAATAATATAACAAAATATAAAGAACCTAAAAACCCTGAAGGAATTTAGGGAGATCCTCTGTCTTGATGTAGAATTTAGCTTCTGGGATGAATCAATTGGCTTTCCTTAGAGTAATCCTTTGCTTTCACTCTCTGTGTTGGTAGAAATATGGCGCTCCTTTGTGGGAGAAAGAGTACACCCTTAGAGTTGCCTTGCAGGGTCTTTATATAGAGCTTTGGGATGCCTTTCTTAGCCTCTAAGTATCAAAATCTGAGTGAAATTGCACTTCCTCACGACAGGGACACGCCCGTGTGCCACGCCGTGTGGATCGACAATAGGCCTTGTACGAGACTGTTGATGGAGGCACGACTGTGTGGTCAGGCCGTGCTTGTCGGGGCTGGGCTGTGTTGGACCTTATGTGGCACGGCCGTGTGCGATAGGCGTGTGGTGAATCCTTGGGCCGTGTTGTTTTCACACTTTGGCCTATTTTCTTCGTTTTCGGCCCGTTTTTTGTTCTTTTCTCTTCCCTATACAACATGAAATAGAAGGGTTAAGAGCACCAATTCTGACAAAATTAATAATAATTCATCCAAAATATAGGCTAAACATGAGGTAAAAATATGTATAATTTATCGTTTATCACCTACATTATTCCATTGACTAGAGGTTGTTCACCTTGTAGACCTAATGCGATTTTGAGTATGACCGGGCATGAACAACACTTGTAACATGCCAAATTTTGAGGTTAGAAGTTTTGGAGTTTTGAGCATAAGGACGGTGAGATGGTTGCGCTGTTATGTCTTGTTGCGCATTTTAATGTCAGAATTGGCCTGCTGGCCTGATGGTTGAGTGAGTGTTAATGTACCTTGAGGTTCTAGATTCAAGTCCTTGTGTGGGCATTTTGATGTTTAAGAGTAACTTTTTAGTTTTATTTTGGTAACTTAGTTGTTATTTTATTATTATTACATTTTGTTTATTTTTATTTTTGTTTTTATTTTTAATTTTGGTTTTTACTAGAGGCTTTCGGATGTTCTCCTCCCCTCTTCTTCATTGAGGTTTTCTTACTTTTTTTGGGGGGGATTATTCTTCTTTATTCGTAAAAACAATTTTATCTACAGATTCTAGAACTTCGCTTCTCCATGGTCGTCTCTGATTACGAATCAGGTGTGAGATTCAAACCCTGTCTATTCTACTTTCATTATTTTGCAAGTAATTAATTCGACTTTTCGTAAGAATATACTAACCCATTGATTTTGGGTTCTAGACACTGGAAGTGAGGGGATTACTCCCTCTTTTGTTATATTTTTTGGTATTGCTAAAGTTAGGGACGGTTCTGGTGGTTTAAACGACAATTTTAGGGCTATTCTAAGGTGGTTTCATGACCACCTTGACAGCCGTACGGGCATGTGTCGATTCACATGACCATGTGCTTTTGGGTATTAGAGTTTTCGGCTAATTTGGGTGCACACAGCCGTGTGGCTGATTTGGGGATTTTTATTAATATTCACATGGCCGTGTGTTCTGGTCACACAAGCGTGTATTTGAAAATTAGGCATCCAGGGATTTGGTGTCACACAGCCTGGCCACATAGCCGTGTAGCTGATTTGAGGGTTTAGTGTTTCTACATAGGCGTGTGTTTGGAACACACGGTCGTGTTTGGGGGGCACACGGGTATGTGAGACCCTCACACGACTGTGTCTGCCCTGCACTCTATTTTATCAAATTTGGACAGTGAGTTACACGGTCTGTTCACACAGTCGAGTCTCAAAATCACACGGGCGTGTGCCTCTGCCACATGTGCCTCTCTCCACGCGGATGCTTTGACCCCCACACGACCTAGGTTCTTCCACACGGTCTGTGCATACGGCTGTGTGGTCCTAATGCATCAAGTTGAGCTTTATGAATGTTTTGAGCTAGTTACGTGCTTGAGTACCCCAACCCTTGGCTAGGCTTTGATGAGGGTAATTATATATCTAAATTTGTAGGATATGTGTTCCATCTGTACGAAGTTTGCAACTGTTGAATGTGAATGTCTGGTTTCTGAGATTGCTTAACTAGGAATGTGTGTGCATATCTGTTCTGTCTGGCTAACTATTATTGTGTTATTGTTCTATGGGATTGTGCTCATTCATGCATTTGCGTAAAGTGTTTTGGATGGGACTTTGAAGAGAAGGGAGACTGATTCTGATATGATCTAGCAGTTCTATTGCAACCTGTCTGTATAGCGGATTTTCGCACTATACTATATAGCATATACGTTAGCACTACTGCATATCATTATATTTGATCTAGCAGTTTAATTGCAGCTTATCGGTATAGCGATTTACCACATTGCACTATACCGTATATACGACAGCTTCGCTGCGTATCATTATTATCTGATCTGGTAGTTCAAACTGCAACATGATAGTACCGCAGATTACCGCATTACATCGTACTACACATACAATAGCTATGACATGTACATACATCTGATTTAGCAGTTTATCTGCATATTGATAAGCCATCGTTGCCAGGCAACAGGGGATGACTTTAAATGGTGTGTAGGGTCAGATGGGCATACGTGGTCCTATATGGTGTGTTTGGTTGGATGAGCTAAAATAGCTTTTACGAGGTGTGATCGGGGAATGGAGAGGTGTGTTTGGCTGGATGGGTGGGTTCTTTAAACATCTGAGTGCATTCATACACATCTGTTTCAGAGTTTTGATTGTACAACTATCTGTTTGTGATCTGTTGGTCTAAACAACGCTTGATTTGATATTTTCTGTGAACACTTGGATGTGCTCTTATTGTTACTTTTTGTTGGGACATTGGTTCCAAGTAAGCTTTATGACTCTGTGAGTGTACATAGTCACATTTGATGTGCTACTGTTTTGAACTCCGTAACTCTGTCTCATGACTTGTTTTTAAACTCACACTGAGCTCATGTAGCTCACCCCCTCTTTTGTTTCCCTTTCAAGTACACTTCTGATTTTTGAAACTAGACTCAATACGCAAAGGTCTCGAACAGTCTCGTGAACAATAATTTATTAGTTTCTATTTTCTGTTACTATTTTGACACTCGTTTTATTTTGAACTGTAAGGTTTTATAATATTGTGGTACAGTTTCTATTTTAAATTTTTATTCATATATTTTATTTTGGTACTTTTGCGGACTGTATTTTAAACGATTAAATTTTTTTGGTTCGCTAAGAAATTAATGTTTTTGGAAGTGGAATTTAGGATGATTTGTTTTGTAAAATTTTCTTACGATCACTTTGGTGATCAATGTAGCATCCTCAATTCGGTCTAAACTTCGAGGCCAGGTTTAGGGTGTTACAAAACTCGACCCTACAGATTTTCAAGGGCCGCTAGGGACGTACCGAACATCACGTTACAATTCATTACAGAAATGCATGGCTATGCTCAAATAAGTTGATATGAGTTATCATACTTATTTGTTTATCAAAGTCTACTCAGGATATCAAGAAACATTAGATGAACTATGCAAGTGTGATATTCTATGACTTATGTCCATTCTAGATATAAAGGACAAAAGGATTAATGCATGAAGGGTTAATCACAGAAAGATTATGTCGAATCATGACTTCTTGTAACTTAGGTAGCAATGATGCATTGCTACATGTGTCTCATTGTTTGTAATATATAATCGTTCTAGTATTACTGTTAACGTTACAAGAACCTACAGGGTCACACCCTATGGTTGAAACAAACGAAATCCAACATAGTTGGTATTGTTTTTCAGCTGTCACATGAATTAAATTGATTATAGAATTAATTTAATTAGGTAGTTAAATATCGAACGAATTATGTAATAGCCTAGTTTAGAGCCTAGTCGGAACAGTGGTTTTGGAACCACAAATCTGAGGCCGAAAAAATATTTTAATATTATTTTTATTGTTTACGGCATATGAATAAGTATGTGTAAAAATTTCGTGATTTAATTATATCGTTTGAGTGTTTAATTTGACGAAAGGACTTAATCACGTAAAATACAAAAGTAGCATTCTATTTGTTAAAGTGCTTATTTGCTATGAATTTAAAATGTGTATGTCCTTATAATGGAATTAGACCATTAATGGCTTAAATGGACATTAATGCATATTGATTAAGTGATTCATAATGTTAGGATAAAGGTTAATATAGTAAATTGGGAATTAATGTTAATAAATTAAAATAAAACAAAAAGATTAGTGGATGCTCATCTTTCTTTGTCGAAAATTGAAAAGGAAAGAAGCTATTAAAATCTTTCTAGGGTTTGGCCTTTGTTCATCTTGATTAAGGTGTGTACTTTGCTCGGTTTTTGTTAATTTTTATGTTTTTGTGATCGTTATTACGTGTTCTAGCTAGCCCATGCTTAAATTCATGAAATTGTTGATGATTTGATGAAATGCCATTGATGAATTCATGAGTTTTGTGTTGTTAAATGGTGAAATATGAAAGCTTGGTGATAGATGTTCATGTTTTATTAAGTGATTTTTAGAAAAATGCATATTGAGGATTAAATTGTAAAATGTACAAAGTGGGGGTTAAAAGTGTGAATAAATGTGAAATATGGGCTGCTAGAGGTACCTTGATAAATCAGCACACATGGGTTTGAATTAAATTTGTGAATGTTGTGTATTTGTGAAATAAGGACTAAATTGAGAAAAATGTAAAAGTTTAAGGGCTATTTTGTAAAAAGGCCTAATTATATATTTGTGGATTGAATTGAATGAATGTGTGATTAAATTAGTAAAATTTGAATTTATTTAGATCAAGAACAAAAGAAATCAGATTTAGATCGAGAGAAGTCGAAAGTTGTCGAATAGTCACTTTGATCCGTTTATTTCCGTACGAGGTAAGTTCATATGCAAATAAATGTGTTTCTTTTGAATTATATATGTTTATTTGTTATTGAAATGTATTGGATGCTGAATATGTGAATACGAGAAAGTATTGACAGTGTTACAACGTCCGAAAGCCCCGTACGAACCATAGGAATAGTATAGGATACGAGTGTCATGACATTAGGATTCTGAGATGTGATATCGTGTAAGACCATGTTTGGGACATTGGCATCGATCTGATATTATGTGTAAGACCATGTCTAGGACATTGGTATCATATATGATTTTGTGTAAGACCCTATCTAGGATAGTGGCTTCGATAGATGATAACATGTAAGACCATATCTGGGATATGGCATTGTGCGAGCTACGTGTGCTATCCGTGTATCCTTGTCAATTTCGAACGGTTCAACGGGAAATATCGAGAAATGAATGAAATTGTGAATGAGTATCCGATTCAGGGACGTAAGAAATGTATATGTTATTCAAGAATGAAAGGTGAGTATGTTTATAAATGATGACCTGTAAATTTCATGAGAAAGAATGGTAGTTAAAGGCAAGTGAATTAAGAACAAGTGAGCTAGATGTGAATTAGAAAACTAGTATATGTGTTTTGCTATGGATTCTATGGATAAATTGGCTTATAATTGTCTTATGTGTTAAATTTATTTGTATGTGGCTTACTAAGCTTTTGAAAGCTTACTTTGTGTGTGTTTTTCATTGTTTTATAGATTATAGAAGCTATTGTGAGATCGGGGATTGTCAAGGATCATTGTCACACTATCAAATGATATTTTGGTACTTTTGCAGTTGTAAATATTAATGTATGGCATGTATAGGCTAGTGATGTTATGATATGTGTTATGTATATTTCTTGCCATATGATATGGCATGACTATGATTGAGACTATGGATTTGGTTTTGGTATAGACTTTGTGATGGAAAAATGATATATTTTGATGTTTATATATGGTCTTGTGTGAATGATTTTGGTATGTTTTGGTGAAAATTAAATGATAAGTTTCATGGTTGATTTGGTAGTTGAAATGGTAAGGTTTTGATATGATTTTGAGTTTGGTTAAAATGTTGTTTGAAACAAATGGATTGGTATGATTTTAGTACATGAAATTGGTATGCTTTGAAATGAAATTGAGTATAAAATTGATTGGTGATATTATGGAATGAAATGTGCATGTTTTAGTATGGTTTTGGCTAAAAATTATGCATGGAATGATGACTTGTTGATGCTTGTAGGGATGACCCTTAAAGGGTGGCAAATTGGCCTTGTAAATGGCCTATTTTTACCAACAAGAGCAAGGACACGGGCGTGTGTCTCTGTCGTGTTGCTTGAGGGTTCAATTCGAATTGAGCCTGGGCACTCTACACAGCCTCACACACGAGCGTGTGGCAAGCTGTGTGGCCAAGTCAGTATACCCTACAGGTTTGACACGACTGAGCACACGGCCCAAACATGGGCATGTGAGGCCATTTCGAATAGGCACACTGGCTGGACACACGGGCGTGTGACTGGCCGTGTGACCAAGTCAGTATGTATGCCCTGTTTTCCCACGGCCTAGACACACGAGCGTGTCTAATGTTGTGTGAGGCACACGGCCTGTTCAGACGGGCATGTGACCTCTGTAACTTAGAAAAATGTTAAGTTTTTGGAAAGCTTTATACGATACCAGTTTAGTCTCAAACCCTCTCTAATGCATGTTTAAGGTCTTGTAGACCTTTTAAAGAGACTATATGGTTGTGAATGACTATGAGATGATGATGATGTATGAATTATGATTGTACAATGATGTGTAATGTTCGGTAGTGCCTCTTAACCCTAATCCGACGGCGGACATGGGTTAGGGGTGTTACAAATTATATGTACAAGTATGTTGTACACATAATAAGAACATGGTTAAATTAATATATATCAATTTGATTCGTATACAATTTAACTAAACATAATTTATCGAAATCCTTGTTATAATTATTGTAATTATAATTTATGATTGAATATTATTATAAATATTATAATTGTAATTTTTCATCGCATTATTATAATTATGGTGATTATAATTATTATATTCGGTTAATTATTATAATGAATCTTGATTCATATTAAGATAAAAAATATTTCTGAATTAGGAAATATAGGGTTTTTAAGAAAAACCTTATATACCCGAAATATAGTGTAAGAGGTCTAGCAGTTGTCAATGAGTTTTTCTCTCTAAAAAAGTTTGAAAGAATTCTTGTCGTTCATTGTCACACCGGGTGGATAACATAGAGGCCGAAACTTTTCGTGGCAGCTTGGAATTGTCATACAATTGCATAATCAGTTTCACAACAATTATCTTTGGTTTTCCAAAGGATTAAAGGTAATCGTTCTTACCCTTCTTGTAACAGCCCGAATTAGGGCCTAGTCGGAACAGTGGTTTCGGGACCACGAATCTGACGAGGAAAATTTTTATTTTTATTATATTTTTATGGTCTACAATTTCACGAAAAGATTTTGCAAAAATTTCATTTTAAAATTTCGACGTTCTGGCACTCAATTTAGTTAAAAGGACAAAAATGGTAATTAGAAGTGTCAAATTGTCATGAAGTCTTAAATTGGAGGTCCTTAAATGGTAATTTGACCTTTATACTTAGTTTGGACAAAAATGGACATGGGTAGAAAAAAAATCTCAAGAAAGGACAAAAGGGCATTTTAGTCATTTGATAATTAAAAGAATTAAAAAGACAAAATCAAGCCAAAAACATGTTCATCTTCTCCATGAAGGGCTCAAACCTTTCATATTCTCCATTACTAGGGTTTTCAAGCTTTCCAAGCTAAATAGTAAGTGCACCCAAGCGTCGTTTTTAATGTTCTTTACATTTTTGAGATCCCAGAAACTCGGTTTAGCTATTCCCACCCTTATTTTGAGCTAAGGTTTGAGTTTAAAAATTTACCCATGTTGGTCATAAGTTATAAATTGGTAATAAGTATATGATTTAGTGAGAATTGTGGACTGCAATAGTTATGAAAATGGTTCGGCTAGGTCCAAAATACAAGGAAATTGAATAAAAATTATGTAACACCCCAAACCTGGCCTAGACATTATGGCCGTATCTGGCAGTGTCACAAAGAAGTGTGTTTTGAAATCGTGACTCTATTAGTCTTGTTGCGAAAACCTTAGTTTGGCAAAATCTTGTAAACCAATTAATTCTTTTAATACGATTATAAAAAGTAGTTACTTTAGGAATCTTGTTTACCACAGAAGCTTTTCTTTGTTAGATAATTGTGGTGATAATGCGATGTTTCAAAACAAGTATCTTTTGTAAAATCGCACCCTAGAACTATCCGTTTCAAAAACAAAGTTTAGCAAACCCAAAATCAAGTTAAATAATGGCCTTTTTACAAACCCAAAATAGATTAATAGTCAAAATAAACCAGAATAAAAAATAGTCCCAAAGTGTGGCTGTCTCCAAGACTCTGGCAGCACCGAACTGTCTAAGCCTAAGGGTTACCTGCACAGTTAAGCAAATGGGTGGGTTTACGAAAACTTAGTGTGCAACCCCAGCAATATTAGTATAACAGAATCAGTCTAGGCCAAAGCCCTTCATAGTAACAGATAACAATCAGTGAGCCTAAGCCCGTTACAATAACAGTATAACATGCATATCAGAACCTTACCCAACCATCATCTACACCCCAACTCCGTCCAACCCATCACTCCATATGGGGATATAATCGACCCACCCAACCCTACATTCCACAGTGTAGCACCCATGCTACACTATCGATAATATGCAACAGTGCTGCCAGAATATTAGGCTGTAAGCCATCAGAATAATGCAGCGAAACTGCCAGAACAGAACACTTCCTCCAACTTCATATACCTAACCCCAATGCAATGCAACATAATCAATGTCATGTTATATCATAATGCAGAGTATAAACACATATGTATAATAACTCATAGTATGCACAATCATCCAATCAACAAACAGGGTCAAAATAGACGTTTTACCTACGAGGGGTATTTTGGTCATTTTTCCCCTTAAGGGCATTTGAGTAGTTTTCTAGTATGGGCCTAAGTACTTTAAGGCCCATCAGCAAGCTCACGGTCATCTAGCGCCACATGCGACTATATCAGTACAGAAATTTGTCTATGGGCCAAGGCCTATTAAGCAGGCCCATGTGGGCCCACACAGCCGTACGGCCCACCTAGCTCAAATTTTGGACTATGCCAATCACATATCACATTCAGAATGTCATTACCCATTGATTAAAAAATTTTACTCAAGCAGGGCCCACGAGCCCATTCGGCCCATTCGGCCCATTTCGGCCCAACTCTTGAATCCGCTCATGATGGCCATTCTTCGATGCAGGGCCACAATTCGTGGCCTCGGCCGATCACATGAGCGTTCGTATGCTTATGTGGCCAACATTCAATTCGTTGGCTTTTCAGCATTTGCCATTTCAGCATTTTGCCATCGTAACTAAATAGTGTGATTAACACACACCTATATATGAAAAAGCCATTAACCGCTTCCAAAATCCGAGCACCTATAGTAACCACAATCTTATTATCAATCAACTTCTATGGCTAATCCAACACCATAATAGGAAATACTATCTTAATCAGTCTATCTTTACTTACCAACCAAAAAGGAGTGATCACCAGAAAAAGATAGGTGAAAATTGGCCCAACACCTTCCTACTAAATTTGAACCCCTAGCCATAATCGGTCGAACATAGCGTTACAAGACCACCACTTAAACGAAAACAATTGAAAGCATAAGGGGTACAAGTAGCCCTTAGATAGGGAAATTAACACTTGTGATTAAGAACTTACCAATATTTAATAGCCACGAAGAGAAGGACGCAAGGCACAATATGGGATCAAAGAATCTTAGATTCGGCCTACACAGAGGAATGACTACAATCGGCACTTAAAGAGTAACAAGTTAAGAGCCTACAAAGAAGAAATCAGAAAAGAGAATGTGATGCGAAACGGAGGTAGGACAACAATAGGTTTTGGGGAAACTAAATAAGAGAAGAGAAAGAAAGAAAGGGTAAATGATGGTAAAATAGTCGGCCAAGAGAAGAATTGATTAAAACAAAGAGAATGGGCAGAAAGATGGATTCAGGAAAGAATGAGAGTGATGTGACAGCTTAAAATCGGTTCAAGGGGAAAGATTAGATATCAAAGAACACCACACACACTCGGCTAATAAGCAAAGAGGGCATTCGGCCTAAGCCAAGAACCTAGGATGCGGGAAGAAATAGAGTAGAAAAGCAAACAGTATCCGATTTGTTTTGAGAAAAAGAAGAAAAGAGTATAAAGGGAGAGGCAATTTGGCAATGCATAAAAACACCTAGAAAAACAAATGAAGCAATTCAGCACACAAGATTGAGAGAGAACAAAAGAACACTTTGGTAAAACCCAAAAGAAAAGAAGAAAACACTCTTACCAAAAATCGGCACTAGAATTCCCAAGACCAAAATTGACCCAAGAGAGTTCCCATACGGCATACTCCTCTTCCAAAAAAATTCAAAAACTTGATTTACTCCCCTATCTCCTCTACCAACCGTACCAACCTCACCAAATCCCCTAAAAAACTCCTCAAGACCGATTCAAACACCCAACTTAAGGAGTTTTGGTCAACTTCAATCACTTTTTCTCATGAGCGGCAAAAATAATGCCCATTAGCGTATGGGACAACTCGAACCAAGGACCTCCCTAGGCGCATCTCACACGCACACTACCTTGCCACCTTACCAGCGCGCCTTTCATGCCTTGCAACACCCATATTTATTTAAAAGACCCCATTACTATGAGCTAGGGTTCACTTTAGGCCAAAAATCAAAAGTTTTACAATAGCCTGGGTTTGATCCCAGGACCCTACAGACGTACTACAACGCTCCTAACTCCCTTAACCAACACAACAATCATGCAATTTAAACAGAATTATAGAATTCCAGATTTTAAGGCGTTACAAATTATTTTATGAGCCTAGGGGCAAAAGTGTAATTACGTGAAAGTTTAGGGGCAAAAATGTAAAACTTCCATAATATGATTTTTGGGTCACATTGAATAATGTGACTAATAATTAAGCTAAATATGATATTATAGATCATGGAAAACGAGATTCGGGCTTAGATCGGGGAAGATCGAGGTTATGGACCAAGTCGAGAGAATTAGCTACTTTCGTGTCTGAGATACGTTGGTGCAATAATAAAGCAATGCTATTGTTGATTTTGCTTGAAATCTAAATTAGTATGTCAATTAGACTAGGTCGGATCAAATAGTATGATGATATGTAAATGATATTGAAATACTCTAAGAAAGTTTTATGGTATGCTATGCATACGAAATAATTTAGAATATGTCTATGACATTGTGATGAATTGATATTCATGATATTTCCATGAAATGTATTGACATGAATTTTTACAAAGAAACGAGGATGTTATAAAAGATAAATCCTGGTCAAAGGTTAAAGAATATGAAGGGTACTGTAGTCATGACATGAGTATTTGTAGGTCCCATTAAGACCATGTTTGGGACATGGCATCGGCACCGAACTGAGATCCCATGTAAGACCATGTTTGAGACATGGCTTTGGCATCGATATGTGGTTCTGTATAAGACCATGTCTCTAACATGGTGTCGGCACCGAGGTGAGACTTAGATCCCCTGTAAGACCATGTCTGGGACATGGCGTTGGCATCTAAGAGTGATCCCGTATAAGGCCATGTCTGGGACATGGCATCAGCGTTAGATTACGATCCTGTAGAAGACCATGTCTGGGACATGGCATCGGCATCAGTTTACGATCTCGTGTAAGGCCATGTTTGGGACATGGCATCGACATCGATATGAGATCCCGTGTAAGACCATATTTGGGATATGGCTTCGGCATCGACATGTGATCCCATGTAAGACCATATTTGGGATATGGCATTGGCATCGTATCATGAGAATGGCATTCGAATATCCTTTGGTATTCTAAGTACTTTAACGGGAAAAGTATGCATGTTGTAAGTAGTAAATCAACATTATGCATTATGAAGATAAGGTTATGATTTTATGAACGAAGTGTTATGAGACAGTACAGGTATGTACGCAAACTCATGAGCAATGTGCTCGATGTATGAATGAATCTTTGTGAGATTATAAACGAGTAAGTAATGCTTATTGAGATGATCTTATGATGAACTTGTAATTATAGGTCAATATTTATGATGTATGAGAATCTGAAAATTTTGATTGATAATTTGTATGTTTCGAAAGAAGTTAAAATAATGAACTCATGAAAGAGTGAAATTAGCTGCCAAACAGTATTGGACAGCAGCAGTTATGTGATTTTGAAAAATCACCAAAAATATTGTAAATTGAATTAGAGAATGAATGAGATATGAAATTAAAGCTTATTGAGTCTATTTTCTTATAAAAGAAACATAGCAGGCAAAAGAATTTTATATTGTGAGATATTTAAATTTTTATGAGACATAGTCAGAACAATTTCAAAATCCCCTGTTCAGAATTTGGAAAATCACCAAAAATTGTATAAAAATTTTTATGGTGAATAATTTATATGATTAAATTTTGTAAATGAGTCTACTTTCATGAGAAATAAACAAAAATATTATCTGAATTCTGTATGAGATAATCAATTTTTAGTGAATGGAGGTCAGAACTGTTGGATAGCGAAACAGGGGAGATTTTAAAGAATAAACTATACTTATTGGCAAAACAAAAAATTCTAGAAATTTCATGGTAAGAAGATATGTGAGTCTAGTTTTAGGGAAAATTTATGAAACTTAATTTCAAGTTCTGTAGCTTAAGATATAATTAATTTCGTGACAATGACTGAGGAAGACAGCCTAAGATAAACATGAGTAAAAAGAGGAAACATGTGAAATAATGATTTTATTTCCTTAGGATCATATTGTGAGTATTTGTAAAAGTCATATTGATTAATTGTTCATTATTATTTTCATGCCAACTTACTAAGCTATGTAAAAGTCATATTGATTAATTGTTCATTATTATTTTCATGCCAACTTACTAAGCTATAATGTTTACTCCCTCCTTTCCATTTCTCTTAGTGTTGTTAGGTTGGCTCGGGGTTGGAGATCGTCGGAGACAGTATCACACTATCAAAATGTGAGTTTGGGGTAATGACAAACCTTAGGTGTTTTTGAGTGAGTGGCATGTATAGAAATTTAGTTATTGGTAACATGTATTCTTAAGATTTGGCCAAATGTATTAGCTTATATTGCTACAATGTATATGGCCATGAGACGTGGCTTATATTGACCATGAATATGTAAACCTATTTATGCATTCATGTGATTAGATCTTGTGAGATATGATTATGTTTATTTGTCATGAATTTTTAGTGGTATATTACATCTATTTGAATTTATAAGTGTGTAAATAATTAAGGGCAACAGAAGGGCTTGGAAAATAGCCTAGGTGTTGGCCACACAGACAGAGACATGGCCGTGTGTCTTAGTCATATGGAGGACATGGCCTAGCACACGGGTGTGTAACTTGGCCGTGTGCCCCTAAATGTTTGATGATGTCATAAAGAGAGAGTTACATGTGTGGAGGACACAGGCATGTGAGACCACACGGCCTGCTCACACAGGCGTGTGACTCTCCAAAATAGGGAAATTTTAATTGTGACCCAAAAGTTTTAAAAGTTTTTTGTTTAGTTCCAAACCATTATTGGTATACCTTTTGGGCCTCGTAGGCCTGTGTAAGAGACTTTAAGATGGAAATTGGAAAGTTTCAATTTTGAAAGAAATTTTACGGCTCAGTTTAAAAAGTTTAAGTATGTTCAAGCACGATAAGGCCTCGAACCCTGCCCAGCGTTAGATACGGGTAAGGGGTGTTACAGTAATGCCTTGTTCCCTATCTCAGCATCGGATACGGGTAAGGGGTGTTACACTTCTCACCCTAATTCGTTCCTTGCACACGGATCTTTGGTTGTGATTGTCATCCAATAGTGCGCCCTAACAGAAAATATTGGTCTCAAAGGCTCGATGATGCTCTATGGGCCTATCGAACTGCTTTTAAGACACCATTAGGAATAATTCCTTATTAGTTAGTATTTGGAAAGGCGTGTCATTTTCCGCTTGAATTGGAAAATAAACCTCACTAGGTTTTGAAACAATTAAATTTAGATCTTAAGTAAGCTGATGAGAGAAGAATGTTACAACTTGATGAGTTAGAAGAGTTGAGGTTATTTTCATACGAAAATGCCAAGATTTATAAGGAAAAATATAAGAAATGGCATGATAGTCATATTCAACCTCGTGAGTTCAAAAAAGGTCAAAAAGTGTTGTTGTTTAATTTGTGGCTAAGGTTATTTCCTAGAAAGCTCAAGTCCCAATAGAAAGGACCTTATACCATCTATAAAGTTTATCCATATGGAGCTACAGAATTGTACGACAACTAGAGAGGCACGTTTAAAGTTAATGGTTAATGTCTCAAACACTATTGGGATGGTGAAGTTGAGCGAATTGAAACTTCGTTCAATTTAATAGACCCTTAATTTTTCTTTTTTTTACTTTTTAATAAATAGTTAGAAATTATTTTCTTGAATTAATACCTTTAATGAATTATGTCTAAGGAGATTGGAACTTAACGGGACCATTTGTAACCCCTTCAACATTTCCTAGGAATTAATTTAATATAATCTTTTGAGAATAAATTTTCTAATTAACTTTGAAATTTTTATTTTTCATTTTAATCTTGTTTTTCTATTTGTCTATGTTTAAAAAGGGGGTTAAATTGGCCCAAGTACTAATCGATTATTTTATTTTAAGTAGTCCAGTTTATAAATACAGTTTGGGCTCAAAGCCTGAAATAGCAAAGAGGAGAAAATTAACCGAACATTGTTGTCCAAAGGGTTCCAAAACCTATTGTTGCCGTCACTTTCTTTCTCATCTTACCTTGCCGCCCAAGCCACCCTTGTAGCTAAATTTTTGCTACAAGTTTGCCCTAATTTACTACTATATAAATCCCTCTTTACCACCATATTTTTCACAACCATTCAAGCAATTAGCTTAAACCCTAGCCGTTAATTATTTTCCCTCTTAGTTGTTGGTCCTAAATCCCGAAGAATCTCCTCAATTTCCTTCCCCCATCACAAAACCCTCCTTATTATTGCCGTTGCATAGCTCTTGCGAGAGCGATCTTATCGCCGCTGTAAGCCTTTCACGTAAACCCCTTACCCGTATCCAACACTGAGATAGGGTACGAGGCATTACCTTACCAAAACGTATGCAATTAATCAATCTTAAACCACCGAAATACGTCCCAATTTAAAACTTTTGTAATCATTCCTCTACTGTCCTTCATATGGGCCTATGAGGCCTACAACATGGTTTTGACAAAATCTGGAACCATTTCGGGCACTTAGAAAACTTTTAAGAAATTCCACTAAAAATAGGGCACACGCCGGTGTGGAAGGGCAACACACCCATGTGGCCCCTAAACATGACCGTGTTGATAGCCTGTGTACCTCACATGGCCTAAGCAATCTAGGAACACGCTCGTGCCCCTCATTCGTGTGGATTTATTTCCTAACATCGAACCTACAGGGGTTTTCACACGGCCTGGCACATGCCCGTGTGCTCAGCCCGTGACCCTCACACGGCCATGACACGCCCGTGTCGCGGCCTGTGTGCAAAAACCTTGACATTCTGTTTCTAACGTCAGCAACCCGACGGCCATGGTACATTGATTGGCATTTAATTCTATCCATGCAAGGTGCAGGGGACACACGGCCTAACCACACGCCCGTGGGACCGTGTGTCACACACGGCCTAGACACACGCCCGTGTGTCTACCCGTGTGGACAAAAATAGGCTATTTACCAAGCCTCTTTGCCACCCTGAAACAAGACCCAGTGTATAGCCAAACATACCAAGGATTTTATACATCAACCAAAAACCATAATTTGGCATTTTAACACATTCATAAGTACCAATCCAACCAAGCATACACATTTCTACTTCTAGTGCACACATTCATGAATAACCTTAACTTTTCCATAAATTAACCTTCAATATTAGCCATCACTCATGGCATTACACAAAAAGAATCGATTTCTAATATAAGCCAACACATTTGGCCCAAAGTAACTTGACACTTGACAAAAGAATAGAGTCCTATACATGCCATATTCTCAAAATGTTAAATCTAACTATACCAAAAGCTTGGGATGATAGTGTAAACGGAGCCTCCGGTGAACTTTGACCCACGAGCTAGCTAGGCAGCACTATAAGAAAATGGAAAGGAGAGGGGTAAGCATAAAGCTTAGTAAGTCATAAGTAAATAAAAGACAACATAATTATCAAGTTAAGTCGTACTCTCAACGCATCATAATCTATGCACGATACAAAGAACAAGCACAACTTGACTTACTCATTTCCATCCATTTCTAATTACATAACATGCTAGTGAGCTCACATTTCATACATTACACTTAGGCACCTGCACCACTTGTAACACCCCTAACCCGTATCCATCGCCAGATTAGGGTTACGAGGCATTAGCTAACTAAAAACACATTTTCAATCAACCACACATATATATAAGTTACATTCGTATAAATAAAGCATAAATTCCATTAAATAATAAACACGATTTCAATAACCATAATATAATGTACAGATTATATTAAAAACATTTCAATATTATCCGTATACTAAGAAGAAATCAAACTATTTATAACTTATATCTTTAACACTTAAAAATATGTTGCATAATATTTTATTCAATAACATATACAAACCATATTATCAACTTTACCCAATGGTCATATATTTAATAATATAATTATAATCTCTCACCAATCTCGGACATAAATAACATCTTTTGCATATACTCCAAATAAAACTAATCAAAACTTATTACATAACTTAATAAGTACACATTCAACCTAATATATATAATGACATGTTTGAATATGCTATTATAGATTAGATACATATTGCATACTTGCCATAGATTTCAAGGCTACACTTAGCAATTGAATTTATACCAAATAATAGACTAAAACCATCATGGAACATTTTCCTAACTCATTACCTTGCATATCCGAATCTCATTAATTAATATACATACAAATCCAAATTTTATATCATGGAACAAATGCCAAATTACAAATTATAGTAAAATCAAAACATAAATCTTGCATACCACATTATAAACATATTAAAACATAATTATATCAAATTCGAATATAACAAACAACCTTAGATGCCAATTCTCTTACAACACATTGACTAAATACAACCACCTAATACACTTATACTTTTATCCATACATATTATAACCGAACCAGCCACACAAAATCAACCCCACATTAATCTTTTCAAAAACATATAATACCTATCTCAAACATCATTCACTTTTAGCATATAACATTATAATCAAACAATTTCAAACCACAATCAAACATAACCGAATTATCAATACCAAACTCATTAAACACTATAAATAAGCACACATGTAACCAAAACTAAGCATAATTACAAAGCCATTTTCGCATGGCTTTATACAAAGACCAAAGTTCATCGATTCACAACATAATCCAGTTTATACATGCCACAAGTTAGAACATAGACTTTTTTTAAAAAAAATACCGAAGGTTGACGATAGTGTGGATGACTTCAATGACGATTCCCTGAGCTCGTAACTCACAACCAAAATCTATAAAACAACGTAACAAAAACTCAAAGAGTAAGCTAACCTAACTTAGTAAGTCTTAAGCAAATTAAACAATTCAAAAGAATAATCAAAACATTTAAAACAAGCCAAATTAAATCATTAATGTTATACTTTTACACCAATAAGTTACCTTGGTTGAATGCTATTGTTTCTCATTTAGCATAAATTCATTCAACTTTTCATTCCCAATGTACATTATTCCAAGTATGCTTACATTCAAATACATGTACTCATGAATCAAACTCAACTCCATATATATATAAAAAAAACCGAAACATACTTCTCATATCTATTCACATTCTTCACTTTCTATACCAACATCACTCTTTTGGCCAAATTTACAAAATCAAATACATCATCACATAAGTACATACCTATATGGCCGAGGATACAAGCTGATTTAGATCAACTTACTTGCTCAATTTCCACATCAATGTGAATTCTTATAAACATAAGCTTGAAAATAAATCACCGGCATAAAACCTGCTAGGCATAAGCCTGAATCATACACCGGCACAAGGCCTGCTAGACTCAAGGTCTAATTCTTATTTATTCACCGGCAATAAGCCTGCTAGGCACAAGGCCAGATCAAATTCACCAGCACAAGGCTTGCTAAGCTCAAAGCCCGAATATAGCTATTATAAAGTCATTCCATAAAAGTTCATATATCGAATCTTCCAACTATTCCATGTAATTCATACAGACTTTCAGAGGTGTTTAATTCAATCGAATAAAACTCAACCACATTAATTCAATGTTAAATCACATTCGGCTACTATACTGTACAACTATAAAATTCGAATCATCATAGTAAACCATTTTGGATTTGAAATAAACAATGTTTAATTACTTAAAGACTTACCTCAGATATCGACGAACGTTATAAATCAGCTATTCGACTATTTTTGCTTTTCCCCGATCCAAGTCCGATTTCTTTTGTTCTTGATCTTAATCAAGCTTCAAAGTTGCCGAATGCCTAAGCTTTCTTCCTTTCTTTTCTTTTTAAGGTTTCGGTCATCAAGAAAATAAAATGAAACGTATGTTTATTTTATGTTTTATGATAACATGTATATTATTTATTAATTTACATATTTAACCTTTTAAAACTAATAATAAAACATACTTAATATGGACACATTCGGCAACCACATAGTCTAAAGGTTTATTTGCAACTTAAATACTCCATATTGAAAAGCCACTAACACTTCAGTCCTTATGCTTTAAACTATCAAGTTTTTAATTTACGCGATTAAGTCTTTTTATTAAATTAAACACACGAACAATCAAATTTTTCATACGAAACTTTCACACATGCAAATTCACATATAATAAACACGAAAAATAATATTTAAATATTTTTCTGACTCAGATTCGTGGTCCAGAAACTACCGTTCCAGTTAGGGTCTAAATCAAACTGTTACACCTAGAGGTGTGCGTGGGCCGGGCCGGGCTGGGTTCGGGCCGGGCCGGGCTCAACTAAAAATTTAGGCCCATTCATTGAGCTTAGATCGGGCCGGGCCCAAAAATGGGCTTAAAATTTTGCCCAAGCCCGACCCATATAAAAATGCTAAAACCCGGGCCCGGCCCGGCCCGCCCGTATTAATTTTTTATATTATTTTATATAATTTTTAAATATATATAATAAATCAAAAATACTAAAAAATCAAAATAAATATTTTCCAACAAATTGAATATAAATTTTAAAAAAATATGTAGACTTAAATAACATTAAGATAGATGCAACTTAACAAGCAAATACCTCTAAAATAATAACAAAATTAACAAATGCCTTTAAAATAATAACAAAATTAACAATAAAAGAAGTTTTATACAATATCCAAATAATAACAAAAAAATAGTAGCAACATAATAGTAATATTGTAGCAAAATAGGGAGAAAACAACAAGAAAATAACATTTAAAAACAAAAAAAAAAAGTAGATTTTTTTGGTCCTTTAGTGAATTCGGACCGGGCTCAGGCAAAAAATACCTTACCCGAGGCCCAGCCCATTTTTTAAACGGGCCTTATTCTTTGTCCAAGCCCATTTTTCGGGCCTATATTTTTGTCTAAACCCTCCCACATTTCAGGAGGGCCTTCGAGGCGGGCCGGGCCGTCCGGCCCATGCACACCTCTAGTTACACCACTTGCAAAGGTCATTACAATATCTCATAGCAAGCATTAACTCTAAATTTTCCCGTTGAACTATTTAGAATATGAAAGGATATTCATTTAGCCTCCAACATAGATACCGAGCCGATGTCATGTCCTAGACATGGTCTTATACTAGCTCACATATCAAGTCGATGCCATGTCCCAAACATGGTCTTACATTGACTCTCAATGTATTGAGGCCGATGCCGTGTCCCAGACAAGTCTTACATTGGCTCTCATCTATCGATGTCGATGCCATGTCCCAGACAGGTCTTACATTGACACGTAACAATCTGACACCATGTCTCAAACAAGTCTTACACTAGCTTGTATATCTCGAGGCTAATGCATGTCCCAGACACGTCTTACACTAGCTCTCATCTCAAAGCCGATGCATGTCCCAGACATGTCTTACACTGGCTCTCATAATGTGGCCGATGCATGTCCTAGACATGTCTTACACTAGCACACACATTACCCAATGTCATGGCATGAATATTCAATTCTATTCCAATTGTTCAACTGGGCTCTATTACACATGTTCTCATCATTTCATGAATAAAAATCATCATTTCCTCAATTCATGCTCGATTAACTATTTGCATACATTGCTCATATCACAACACAAAGTCTTACGATAATTTCACACATTGCTCAAATCACAACACAAAGTCTTACAAAAATTTAACGATCTCATGCATAAAAATTAGAAATGTTGCATTATTTACCTAAAACTTACCTCGGTATACAAAATGAAGATGACGATTCAGTTTAATCAATTTGCTTGGCCTTCCCCCGGTCTAGGTTCGGATTTGGTAAGTCTTGATCTATAACAATAAAAATTCACTAATTTAATCACCACTTTAATCTAAACAAATCAAGAATCATAATTTTGGCAAAATGACCATTTTGCCCCTAGACCTTGGCAAAATTACCATTTTACCCCTAGGCTCGAAAAATGATTTTTATCAAATTTCCTTATTCACCAAGCATAAACAAGCTCTTTTCACTCTTATGGCAACACAAAATTTCCAATATTTCACACAAATATCATCAACTTAACAACTTTTCAAACTAGTCCATTTTAGGTGTTTTTCCTAAACACCCTTTCACAACAGTTATTTATTTGACAACTAGAATTCATATTCTTCCATAAAAACCCACCAAAAAAAATTTATACATTCATGGAAACATTCTAAACTTTAAACCAACTTGCAAAATATACCCCTCAAAAGGTAGCTCATGCTACAAGGGTTCCAAAAATGCAAAAAATATTCAAAAAAGGTCATCAAATTGTCTTACTTGTAAAGATGAGAGATGGCTGAAATTTTAAAGCTTTCAAACCTCTATTTTTCTGGATATTTCAGTGGAGAAGAAGGTGAAAAGAGATGAAGTCCTTTTTTGTTTTATTTTATTACACAACTAGTCAAAATAGTTCACCAACTCCACCTAAAATTTGGACTTTCTAATTCCTTTGTTCTTATGGCCTACCAAGCCTCAATTAATGGTATATTTGGACTTTAAAAACCTCCAATTTAAGTTCTCTAGCTATTTAACACATTCTACTAATAATTCTCAACTTTTACCTTTTATGCGATTTAGTCCTTTTTCGCGATTAAGCCTTCAATCGCGTAAATTAATTCACCAAAATTTTCATGCACCCTTATAAAAATACTATAACACATAAAATAATGCTAAAATAATTTTCTCAAACCTCGAGAAGTGATTTTGAAATCACTATTTTGACTAAACCCAACTTCGGGCTATTACATTTCACCACAACAATCCCATTGCTATCACAAGCAAATCACTGTCGCAAACCTCTTGCTACCATCAATTGTCAATTTTTTTTCCTTCCCTTTTGCCAAAATTCTACCTATTTTTCAGGAAAAATCACCATGTCTTGCAAAAGAACTAGATCTTCCAAGACATCTCCTGAAAATTCGATCATGGTTCAAGATAAGGAAGCGAAAGAAAGGTTTGATTCCATCTTCAAAAATCAACCTATGATGCCAGAAAAAGGTTTCAATTTTGAAAGCAATGGCAAGTTGGTAGTGCCCCTGCCAATTTGAAAAAAAAATTAATGCCCTCAATTGGGAAAATTTTTGTGATGCGACGATCATTGCCTAAAGAAGAGTTAGTTTGAGGATTCTATGCCAACTTAACCATGTCAAATGCTTCTAAAGTTCTTGTTCGTAAAAGAAGGTACCCCTTACTTCTAAGTCCATTAATGATTTGTTTCATATGCCTGATGTTGAAGAAAATGAGTACTTTGCCATGATGACAAAAAAATTGGGATTTTCTTCAATTGGTGCTTAATGTTGTTACAAATTCAAGATACCAATGAATTATAAGAAAACATGGTGGTCATTCTTGTCAAAGGGAATATCTAAAACCGGTGGCTAAGGTATGGTTCTACTTTGTTTGATATAGCTTCATGCCTATCTCACATAGTTCCACCATCTCGGTGGAACAAATGCTTTTATTGTATGTAATTATGACAAAAAGGACTATCAATGTTGAGGAAATTATTCTCGTGAAGATCCACGATTGTGCTAGAAAGAAAGCAGGAAGTACCTACTTTCCATCATTGATTACTTCACTTTGCTTAACGGCTCAAGTTAAATCAAAAGCAAACTTGAAGGGTCAGTATATTCAAGGTTGCATCACAGCCCTTAGTCTTGAAAGATTAGTAGAGAATGTCCATGAGTTGAACCCAATTGAACCAAGTATACCAATCTAACCAAAAACTGACAATTCATCCAATAAATCTAAATCAGAAGCTGGCATAGTTGAGGAGATAGAAGAAGCAGAATCTGAAGAGGAACCAAACAACCCTAAATTGAGGGTGTAACCTAATGTTACTGAACCAGTAGAGCCTAGTTTTAGTCCTAAGTTAACCATGCCAATGCTTACTTCTTCAAATACTATGAAGAAATCAGAATTTTCAACTATGATGAATATGTGGAAATTCATGCATAACCAACAATAGGCCTATTGGAGATATGAAAAAATTAGAGATGATTCTATTTGAATTACTTTTAAGAATATCTCTAACACTTTTGTTCCTAAGTTCATAGGTCATATCTTTGAGACATAGCAAGAAGAGCTTGTGGGATCAAGTGCGACTAAGAAGGGAAAGAAGAAAGACTTATACGACGATTCAAATTAAAAAAGGGGGAAATTTCTTTTTCTTAGTAGTTTTAGTTATTTACTTTTGCAGTTGGTATTTTGTTTTTGAACAATAAAATTGCAAGCATGAATAGAATAAATTTAATGCCTCTACTCTAATAAAAAAAAAAAGCTAAATAGTGTAGTAATGTGAATGAACATGTCCAAGATTGGATTGTTGAGAAAGACTTGGTCTTTAAGTAGTCTTCATGACTTACCTCTCTTTCTTGCTATCCTACTTGGTATTCAGTTCTCATTCATTACTTTGCTTACACAATAAGGACATTGTTTCTTTCTAAGGTGGGGGTAGGGCAATATTAGCATGAAATTTTAGCAATTAGCATGAATTTTAAATTTTTTTTCTTAAGTATGTTTTAATTACACATAAGTATGCTAAAATAAAATGATGTTCAGAGAAAATTTTTGTTCATAAGTTAGCTCAAATATAAGTATGATTTCTAATTTTATCTAAGTTTTTTTATGTTATCTTGAGTTATGGAATGCTTGTACATTTTCAGGTCGTATGTAGCATTTTACCATGAAAACTGAACTTGTTTTGAAATAGACATGCATGAAGGTTTAATCCTTAGAATTGACTTAGTAACTTTCTTGATGCGAAATCCTAGGAGGCATAAGAATCTAAACATGATTTAGGCACATTTTCTTTGGATCATTTGAGCCTTTCGAGCCAACCATATAAATGTGACCCTTGAAACCTAAATTGAGCCTTAAAGCCTATTTTTACTGTTTACCTACATAGTAAGCCATGTTACCATCTTTTTAAATCTTATATTATTTTTTCTCCTATTTTAACTATACTTGTCTTGGTGAGAAAAGATTGAGGAAAAATTGAAACAGATGTACACGTTCTTCATATGTTCAGATGTGTTTAAAAAAAAAGAGAAAAAGATAGCTCTATTTGAATGTCAAGCAAAAAGAACAAAATACAGAGCTCAAAGTATTAAGAAATATTGGACATGTGCTTCAAAATTAACTTTGGGGTGAAGAACCCATTAGTTGGAGAGATTTACCTCGAATTGATCCAAGGCAAAGCTAGGTTAAGATTACTAAACCTATAAATTCACTTCCTTTTTATCCTTACCTTGAGCCTAGCCCCATTACAACCGTATAAAAGACCCAATGATTTTGATGATTATGCTTAGTACATTAGTGGAAAGGAATTCCTAAGTTCAACATATGAGGACCATTAATTAAACCTTATGATTGTTTTGTTTGATTGATAACAAATTTTGATTGAATGGTGAATGGTATATATGATCTTGAAAATATGCACTCTATGACTTATGCTAGCATATTTCTACACTTAGAATAAAAATTTCGAAATAATGTTTGCATATGAGTGACTTATCAATAAAAAGAGTTTGTGAGCATGATTTTGTCGATGCATGATTATGTGCAAAGATTGATGTTGCTTAATCATATTGCAAAATTGCCCTAGAAAACTTTTTTGTTGTGCCTAAATGTTACTTGGGACAAGCAATGGTTTAAGTTTGGGTGTGTATAAACTCGAAATTATATACGATTTTGCTAGTAATTTTTACCATATTTTTACTTAAAAATAATATTAATATTGAGTATCTGTTAATTAATTAAATGAATTTTGCTTAAATGTTAATAATGGACATGAATTTATAAAGTATGTGAATTTGTGCTTTTTATATGATTTTGTGCATAAAATTAAAGTATTTTATGTTATTTATTAATATGTTAAATTTAGTTATGCAGTGGGACCATAGAGTTGAGTTTATTATAATGTTGCATGGACATGAGCTATTATTCTCAGGCGTTGGATGGCAACACCAAGCTTAATGGGTCATCAAGATGCCATATTGACCCAATAAAAAGATGATACATGTTGGTAAAGTCTACAATCTAGTTGGGTCATTAACTACCCAGTTCAAGAGAAGAGAGGCCCAATTCGGCAACCACAATTGGGCAGCCAAGAAATCAATTTTAGGACAATTATTTGAAGGTCCCCACACTTGGAAAAACATTAGATATTGGCACAAAAGATTTACTTGAGAAACTGTCCACCCCTTGCATGATTCAAGCATGATTTCATGCTTGAATCAAGCAACCAAACCACATTCTCTTCCACATGTCACGGCCGGCATAGGAGGGAGAAATCCAAGGGATTGTTGCTACTATTTTTAGTAAACTCTCCCACCTATTTCAAGTGTAAATACCACACCTATCTCACATTTTCAATCATCCCTTACTCATTTCTTCATTCCTCATTTTCACAACATATTCCCTCTCTTGCTCTCTTTATCCACCACACCTATCATTCCATTTTCCCCTTCGTTTTTAGCCATCAAAAGTCTTGAAAAGATCATCTATTGGTAGGCCACCTTGAGGAGCCATTAGCAAATGTGCAATAGGAGGAGCGGACGAAAACACCTTCAATCAGAGTCCGTGAGATTGTTGAATTGAAATAGAGTTTATTCTTCCCTTACTTGTTGTAAAGTAATTATGTTTGCAATGTTTTTTGTGATCTAGACATCAACAATGGTAGCTTAAATCTATTTAGCTAAGTTAATTACATTAATTTAATGAATTCGTTTTATTCATGTTTAAAGTGTTTGTGCCTCAGTCGATCATATTTTCAATTAAATTCAAGTATGGATCTCATTCATACGTGATTAGATACATTAGAATTAGCTAAGCGATCCTAACTAGATAACGGCTAGTGGACGCACTAATTGAAAAGTGCATGCTTAATTTAGATCCTAACCTGACTAAATTGAAGGTTCATAATAACTTTAACGAATTATATTATCTTTCATAATTTTTAGGTTTATGCGATTAAACTGTTTCAAACCTAACCCGTCCCTATTACTTCACATAAATACTTAGAAACCCTTAGTTTAATATGATTAGTAAAATGCATGTTTCACTAAGTTAAAGATTCCGAAAGGACTTAATTTCGTTTCAAAACTTATGAAAGATCGAGTTTCCATGGAATGTCTTCCGAATATTTTAAACATGATGAAAATGAATCAAGTTGATTAATGTAGTTATCCTAGCCTATTCATGTTATTGATTGTTGAGGTTGTTTTCTATTGCTAAATTCATTCATACATTAAGATAATTTGCATACATAGATTAAATTTGCATTAGGGATCAATTTTGCATCTAGCTAAATTAATCTAGTTTAATCATCATCTTTCAAATTATTGTGTTTCATCACCAAATTATTAACTTATAATTTTACAATTAATCAATTAACATACAAAGTCCCAGTGGAGACGATAACTCATTTACTTACTTATTACTTGAATGACTGTGTACACTTGCACAAATTGAGCGTTACATTCTCGAGTTCTAGGTATCGCTCGGCAATACTTCTTGTGGCCTCAAATTTAAAGTATTCACTATCTACACCACTTGATTCTCAAGAGATCTGAGGGATGTAGCTTGACTCTGAATTACAGCATCATTCTTTGCCATATATTCCTTTACCAAGGCTTCAATAGAGGTAGAAGATGATGCTTGATCCTATTGAACATTTTGCCTTGGCATAGGATGATTATAACCAGGCATTGCACTATTAACATTCTGTCTCGAACATTGTTTAAATTCTCTGTACCTTGATTATTCCAACTAGAGTTCGGATGTTGCTTCCACCCTAAGTTGTAAATTTTGGAATAGAGGTTATTATTCCAGTTAAAATTACCCATGTAGTATACAGATGCTGGGTTTGATGGGCATTCATCAAACACATGGTATTCAATGCAATAAACACACGATAGTTCGGTTGCTTTCATCTTCTGGACTATTGTGGGCCTCTTTATTGTTTTGATCATTTTAGTAAAAAAGATACCTAGGCTGTCAACAAAGTGATCGCATCAAGCTCCATGGTACCAGTAGCTTTCTTATTCGTACAAACTCTCGTGGTAGGATATTGATAAATCATTGTTGGCAATCTTTTCCAAAATGTAATATGCTTCATTATAAGATTTATCCAACAGAGTACCATTTGCAGAGGCATCGACTACCATCCTTGTATGCGCATTCAACCCATTATAAAGCATCTCCATCTGCATCCAATGTTGGAATCCATGCATCAGACATTTTCGAAGTAATTTTTTAAATCATTCTCAAGCTTCATATAGCATTTCATCCTCTCATTTTCAAAAAGATGTGATGTCATTTCTAAGCTTGGCATTCACATTTGGTGGATTATACCGTAGCAAAATCTCTAGCAAAGATCACTTCGTGATGCCATTATTCCTAACAGAAAAGCATTCAACCACACTCTTGCATGATCTCTCACAGAATATGGAAATAGTTTAAGCTGCAAGGCATCTTTAAGAACACCGTGTTGTCTAAATGAGTTACAGACTTCTAGAAAGTGTCTTAAATGTAGTCTTCGATCTTTAGTTGGTAATCCACCAAATTGCCCTACTATTTGCAATATCTGAAACATTATCAATTTCATCTAGAATTGTTAAGCTTGTATGTATGATCTTACTATCCTTGGATTCAAATCATCCAAAATTGGAATAACATGCTCCTGAATTGGTCTATCACGATCATCTATCACACGAGGAATAGGAGGATTAACATCCTGACCATTTGGATTATCATTGAGACCATGATCATCCAGACTAGGATCATTCCCTTCCCTAGCCATAGTTTGTAGCTTTCTTCACTTCCTCCACAAAGTTCTCTCGATATCTAGGTTAAGAGGATACTCATCGTTAGTAGGAATGCCTTTTCTTATACACTAATGGAAAACCTATAGAAATTGAGTACGACTAAGTTAGCTAAGACTAAGAAAACAAAAGAAAATAACAAAACCAAATTTCACCAATTGCAAATCCCCAACAACGATGCTAAAAACTTGTTGTGTGAGAAATGATATGTGAATTGTGCAAGTATAAACGTCAAATCAAGTAATAAAGTGATAAGTGAGATTGTCTCCACAGGGATTGATTGGGTATAAAATGGTTGATTTATTATAATGATGTATGATTAATGTTATGACGAAAATAATGATAAGAATGTGGCAGTAATTTGAAGGAATAATAATGTTTGTAATATGAATAACTAATAAATAATGGAAAATTGCTAAGAAAAAACAAGAATAAGAATGTAATGCCAAATTCGAGAATAATCATATGAATAATATGTAAACGAACAAGTCAACAACTAAAAATGCTATAGCGAAGATACTACAGGAAAGGATAGAAAGTCTACGATGTTGATTTAGAAGGTCGAGATTACTAAGAATCTGCTCTTACTAACATTAATGCCTCGGAAAAATCATACTCAATCTACTGCTCAGAAGAGTTCTGATATGGTCAGTTTCTTTTGAGAACAAGACCTCAAGCTATCTTGCCTTAAGAGATATATGTCTATAGGCCTTTAGCACGGTACCCTACACTGTTTTGTTTTCTTTTCGTATGAACGTTGCTCTATGTCTAGAGGCTGCTACAAGTATTCAGTCAAACACTTGATCATTTTATTCAATTTTAATCTCATTAACCTAACCTTGTCAAAATAAGATTAATTTAATGAATATGTTGTACATCCATATATGTCTAGAGTTTGCAAACATGCAATTTTGTAAAGAACCATTGAATGAAACAGTGTATTAAAGCAAATCTACGCTTCAGTCATTAAAGGAAATAAGAGTTTCATCAAGTAATCCCAACCCTATGAGATTTAGCTCATGGGTTGGCAATTAAAATTCAAATCCAATGTATCATTCAACATCGTTTTCATCAAATCAATTTACGATGAGTAATCAAGAAATAATAGAAGAACTTCGAGAAGATAGCTTCCGCTTATCTAGCCCACACTCCAGCGATACAATCTCTTGTGGTGGCTGAGTGGGACTACCTTCATCTTCCTCTACTCGTCTTTACTTAACTGCTACCCTCTATTTTCCTGCCCAGGGATCCCTTTGGTTGTCTATCCCTTTTAGGTTTTCCTTCTTTGGCTTTTATAATCGTTTTCCCTAGGGTAAATGTAACAACCCGTTTTTTAGTTGTGTTGAAAATAGTGGTTTTGGAACCACAAACCTGATGAGTAAGTTCGTATAATTTGTATTCAAATTATACGAGTTAATAATAATTTTATATTGAATTTTGATTTCATGAATTTAAATTAATTGAATTAATGGTTAGTATAAGTGGTTTAGTCCAAAAGTCAAGTGGTTGTTGAAAATGAGGTAATCGGGCCTCATTTTCATAATTTAAGGCCGTAAATATTTTTATTAAATATTTACCAAGTTGTATTATAGGTGAATTGAAGTTTGTTCTGGTAATTTTGATAATTGGATTCTTAATTAAGGTAAAAGGATTAAATTTTAAAAGAGGTAAAAGTTAATTGTTATAGATTTAAAATACTAAAGGGACTAAAATGATGGTTAAACCATGGTCAAAAAAGTCCAAGCGATGGTGACATGATTAAATCCATTAAATTTTGGGCTATTTGATCATTTAGTCCTAAATTGTTTAGGGTTAAATTAAAATAAAATTTAATTAGTTAAAATTTCAATATAATTGAATGGTCAATTGTGCAATTAAACCTTCCTTAGTTGGTAATTATACCATAACTTTATATTGCGGAAAATTTTGGATGTATGTTAGTGATATTTTAAGTGTAAACTAAAGGTTAATTTTGTAAATAAGTTAATTAAAATGAAAAGATTTCTTAATAAGTCATCATCTTCCTTTCTTTTCTTTTGGAATCGAATAGCCATGGATATGAAGGAGCAAGCTTCCAGCCAAGCTTGTGGTGTAACACCCCTTACCCGAGATCATCGCTGGAGTCGAGCACGAGGCGTTACCAAACTTATCTTACTAATTCGAGGCATAAAAATTTTCTTTTAAAATTAATTTGTTGATATTCATCTAATATATCCCTAAAAAGGGCCCTCGAGGCCCTAAAACATGCAATTGAAACGGTTCGGGACCAAACCGGGAACATTAAAATTTTTTCGATTACTTACACAAATCAAAACAATTAATTTCACTATTCATAATAAAACTGTCCACCTACGTAATAGTCACTAAATTAATTATCACTCAAGTTGCGAAACTCAAAATTTAAATTCGTAAATTTTCCCTGAAACTAGACTCATATATCTTTTTACCATAATTTTTTGTTTAGCCAATTAGTACAGTTTATTCATTAAATGTTCCCCTATTTCGCAGTCCAATAGACCTAACCTCTCGTCACTAAAAATTGATTATCTCATTATATAGAATTTGAATAACATTTCTATTTGTTTCTAATGAAAATAGACTCACTAAGAAATCTATACATATAAATTATACATCATAATTATTTTTGTATAATTTTTAGTGAAATTCTAAAATCAGAACAGGGGATCACGAAGTCATTCTAAACCAATCTCACAAGAATTTAAATATCTCAAAATATAGACTTTCTTTGCTTGCTCTATTTCTTTACTATGAAAATAGACTCAATAAGATTTAATTCTATATCTCATTCACCATTTAATTCCATTTCTAAAATTTTTAGTGATTTTTCAAAATCACGTCACTATTGCTGTCCCAAAACTGTTTCATAACCAACTTTTACTCTTTCATAATTTCTTTGCATTAAACCTCATTTAGGCATACATAACATTAGCACATGTTCTTATTTAGCCATTTCAATAGTTAATCATTGTCAAGTATTCGCATACCATTCTTTAGTCATATCATAAGGACATACACACAAAATAACGACGTCCCTATACATGCCATAACTTAAAACGTTTCAATGAAAATACCTAATTGGTAACTTGATAGTCGAAAGTGTGAAGCGATCTCTGACGACCTCCAACCCGAGCTTGTTTGATAAAACTCTAGAACAGAGGAAAGGAAAGAGGTAAGCTTATAAAGCTTAGTAAGTTCACATGTAAAATAATAGGCATTAGTAATGAATTTAGCTTATTATTAAGCTTTCATAATTTGTATAAATAATGTTAAGTTCTTACTTTCCCATCTTACTCATTGGTAATCTTACCAAAGGCTCAGAATAATAAAAAGAATACCTTACTTAATAGCTTGTTTATGTACTTGCAACATCTCACTTAACACATTAATACTCTCTCATAATATATAGGTATATTGCTAATCATGTCACAAAGCGTCATAAGTATAATTGAAAACTTATCACTTACTTAATACTTGAATATACTCATTAAAATACTTTTAATATCATCGACTAACAAAATCTTTATTTTACTTCTCCACTCACTCTTTAACTTTCCTGTTTATCATTCCTTTACCTGAACATTCTTGTAACATAGCTTGTATATTAGCCCGATAAACCGTTTGGAATACTAAGGGTACTTGGGTTTTCCTGCCTGATAATAGCCTGCCAATGTCATGCTCTAGACATGGTCTTACATGGGATGTTCCCTATCCTGCCAAAGCCATATATCTGATATGGACTTATATGGGATGTTCCTCAACTGTCTCAACCTGCCAATGCCATACGTTTGATATGGACTTACATGGCATGTTCCTTAACTGTCTCAACCTGCCAATGTCATATGTCTGATATGGACTTACATGGGATGTTCCTCAACTGTCTCAACCTGCCAATGCCATATGTCTGATATGGACTTGCATGGGATGCTTGCCTTATATACTCACCAATGCCATGCCTTGGCATGGTCTTACTTGGTATCCTTATCTTATGTTACCATGGGTCAAACATGGTCTTTTTTTTTCCGTCAATTCTTCCTTAGTTGCCATGTAATAAACATGGATTTTGAAATATCAATGCCTTGGAAAATCATAGCTAAAACATACTTGCTCAAAATTCTCAAGGTCAGTCACATAACTCAATAATAATAATAGCAACAATTGCATAATAATAAAATACTACTAAACTTACATACTTACATTCTTAATCTCATCATATCCTCAATTTATCTTACTTTCCTCAAATTATGCTATTTGATACTTTCTTGATCTTATACAAAGCCACATTACCACTATGGTCTTATATGTAAACTTATTCCAATTCTCACTTTTAATGTCTAATCATTATCGAACATTTCTTAATTATTATTGTCGAAACCACCCCTTTTTTTTAAAAAAAAAGGTTTTTGGAAAAGTGGGAATCGACTTTAAAATGTGGGAGTCGCCACCGACCTTTTTCGAGGTGCGATCGGGTCACCTTAAATTATTTTAATAAAACACTTCGATTTATTAAAACAATTAGTTTGGTCTTTGAAATTTGAGAAAATGGGATCGAGAGTCGATTACGCACGAGGAAGGGTTAGCACCCTCGTGACGCCCAAAATCGGTACCAAATTGATTAAAAATTGTCCCAATATTGAAAATTTTGCAAAGATTTAAAATATGGTTCCCTTTTTTTAAAAAAAAAAATTGAAAATTTGAATTGGATTTTAAGATTCTCACGTTTTGAAAGAATGAAATGCCATATCCAACACATTAGGATGTAACATTTCAAAATTATCAATGCCGAGATTATCTTTAAAACATATAATAAAAGGGTATTTAATTATTCGAGTCAAAAGAAAAATCACACCCAGCACGTTAGGGCATAACCTTTCGATTTTCCCGAATACTAAACATTGCCCTATTTTAAATTCATGTGAATTTTTTTAAAATTGAAATCGGCTTCCATGTTTAGTTTGAAATCAAATAGATATTTAAGCTAGAAATATGAAATTATATAGTCGCAAATAATTATGAGATCAATATCTAACGTAACATTGCTCAATAATAAAGATAGCACAAGAATAACCAATATTACATCATATGAATTTGAATAATAGCTCATAACCATGAATTTACAATTGACATTAAAGAATGAATGAATAAATATTTAAACACATGAAGTAAAGAAATGAGAATTTATAATGTACAAATCATTAAAATTATAAATTTCAATTTAAAAATTAAGAACAAGGGTTTGGTTTAAAATAAATTTCATAAATTAGCGATAAACATCAAGAATTTTAAAAGAAATTTTACTAAAAAACTATCACATGACTCCACTTGAAATCAATTTTTATAAACAATGAAAAACCCAATGAAATTTATTTTATATAGCAATAAAACATAATATTTGTATATAGCTGTACAACAAAAATATTAATCTTCTAAATAAATATAAATATTTGAAACCTTAATATATAAAATAAATTTCTGACCATATATATATGAATATTTTACAAAATCTAAGATGATATTTTTTTTGAAAAAAAATCTAATAAATTTAAATCATTAATTGATAGGATAATTCAAAATTAATGGTAGAATTTATATAAGAAACAAATATTTAAATGTGAAGAAAATGTATATGTATATATGAAATAATAATAAAAACAAATAATTAAAAGATGATTTAAAGAAAAATTTCATAAAATAAATAAAATATACGTAAGTTAATCAAAACAATATAATACATATATAATATTCAATTTAATATACATGTAATTTAAAAAAAATGCATATAACTATTTAATACTTATGATGACTAAAATAAAATATAGGTATATATAAAAAAAACTAATTACACAAATATCCTAAATGCCAAATCAGGGTGTTGAATTATAGACTAAAATAAAATGAATTCAAAATTTCATAGCAAAATTGAAAAGCCAAAAGAATTTAAAAAGAATCAATTGCGCAACAATGAAATATAGAGGGACCAATCTTGCAAAATACCCTTCCCCGTTGATTTGAACGGATCATTAGAGTATATGAAACGCATCAGAACATTAAAGGCCTTAAATGCCATTTCAAAATCAGTAAAGTAATTTAATGAAAACGGCATTAATTGCCTTATTAAAATAAAACCTATTTTTAACCTAAACATACTATTATCTTAAAAATAAACAGAGAAAAAAATGAAAAATGAACAGCCTCCATCTTCTCTTTGCCGTTCTCTTTTCTCAACCAAACTCACATTTCCACAAAATCAACCATGAAGATATGAAATCATGAGTTTTTGGAGCTGATTTTCACAGCTTTGAGGCTTTTGATCCCTTCAACTTCGATGGAAACGAAGAAAAGGAGCAACAACAGACATCGAACTCGGTTTTTTAGCTTTGAAACCTACTCTTACTCTGATTTCAGCGAAGAAGGCAGAGTCCCGATAGCATATTCAGTAAAGTAAGATCTTCCCCTCTTATTTTCATTTGCATGCTAACATAAAAAAACAGAAAATAAATATAGATCTAAGAGACTTTTCTACCTTTTGAAAAGAAAATGAGTACTTTGATTTGCTGAATATATATTTTTATTTGATGTTTGCGTATTCTATTGTATGCTAATACAAAAAAGGGATTCGGCCCCCTCATTACAACGATGGTGGTGGCTTTTATAGCCGAAATAAAATAGAAAATATTACAAAAATGGTTATTGTCTGCTTGTGTTTACTGTCCATTCGTCCCTTGTGCAGGTATGGGCTGTGCGCTGGCATACGGAGGCGTGGGCGTGGCAGCTGAAACGCTGGAGCGTACGGAGGCCGTGTGGGTTACTGCGGCGCTGTAGGAGTTGGGGGCTAGGGTTTCTGAGAACCATTTGGGCCAGTTGGGCCGATAATTGTTCTTATGTTTAATTTCGGGCTTTGGGGTTTTGGGTAAATGGGTAGGAATTAGGTTTAATTTGGGCCATTTAATTTGGATTGTAACTTGGACTAATACTGTAAAGGGACTTTTATTATGTAAAATGGACTGATAAACTTTAATATTTTTATTATCTAATTTTTAATTGGGCCAAAATTGGCTACTACAGCTGCCCCTCTTTGCTTATTGTCGTGTAACGAGAATAGAGCAAAGACCTCCAAAGGGCCAATTTTGCCCAGTCTCATCAAGTATTGACTTCTTAGCGCTTCTTTTCTTCAATTAGCCTCGTTCCATTCCACTACATCTTTAGGGGTATAGGACTTGTGGCTTTAGTTTACTTCACTAGACTAAAATCTTCGATCTGCTCCTGCATCTTCAAGAAAGACAAAGCTACTATCTTTAGTCTGCTCCACTGCAACTTCAGGGAGATAAAACTCGTCGTGGCGACTCCAATCTGCCCTACTGCAACTTCAGTGGGATCCAATTTGTTGATTTTCAACCTGCTCCACTATATCTTCAGGGAGATAAGGTTTGCTATGATCTGCTCCACTGTAACTCCAGTGAGATATGATCTGTAATTTGTAACTTCAACTTTTTTCACTGTAACTTTAGGGAAATCAGATTCGCTATCTTTGATTTGCTTCACTGCAACTTCAGGGAGATAAGATTTGTAATCTTCAGCCTACTCCACTACAACTTTAGGGAGATAGGGCAGTGGCTTAAATCTGCTTCACTGCAACTTCAGGAAGACAAGATTTGCTGTCTTCGATCTGCTCTACTACAACTTCAGGGTGACAAAATCTTCAATTTTCATCGATGTCGCTACACCGCCTTCCAGGGGCGTGATTTGTAGAATCGATTTTCTGTTCCTATGCTTATACCAAATAAGTAGGATGCCATGATCAAAATGAGTCAGATGCTCCTAACTAGGTGAATGATTATGAATGTAGAAATGTCATGAGAGTGATTCCTTTTTAAATGCTTAAGGTATCATTTCTCATAGTTCATCAAGATTTTATTATTGATGCCATTGTGTTTTCTTGCTTTACCGGTGTCTTTGACAGAAAATTTGAAGAAGTAGTCATAATTTGGACTATGCCTTTTTTTGATGTTTCCAACTTTGAACCTGGTTAGTCCTGACTAGTGGCCTTGTTTCGGGTCCTTGTACTATTTAGAGACTTTCCAGAGTAATATGCATAACTTCTTTTGTGTGAATATTATAAGTCTGAAATCGTGATTTCAACAAAAATGCTCGAAAGAGATTATCCCAATGGGCAAAATGGAATTTTTATTTAGCAAAGCTCAAAGTAAATGAATTAAAAAAGATATCAAATTTGCTAAGGTACAATATAAGATGATGAAAAGGTCCCCCAAATATCGCAGCACGAGTTTCACTATTCCAACTTCTCAAAGGCCATTTCGAGCTAAATATGTGCTCAGGAAACCCCGCGTATTTTGTTGATGCTCCAAGGTGTACTGTTCTTCTTTCTTGCTAATTCAGGAAGGATAAGACCACCACACGTCCCATGTTCAAAATTTAAGCTGCCCGTTCTCGGGTTTTCAACTCAAAATCCCTTTTGGTCTCAAAGTGCCCTTTGCGGGTTTTCACCTTGGCCTCTCCATTTTTTTTTTGAAACCGAAATGCCCTTTGCGGGTTTTCGCCTTGGCCTCTTTAAGTAAAATACTTTTTGATGGCATCCGAATTCACAGGATTAGGCAGGTCTCTCCCATCCATTTCGGCTAAGATTAATGCTCCTCCGGAGAAAGCTTTCTTCACCACGTAAGGTCCCTTCCAATTTGGCATCCATTTCCCTCTGAAGTCTTTTTGTATGGGAAAGATCTTTTTCAAGACTAGGTCTCCCTCATTGAATTCCCTCGGGTGAACCCTTTTGTCGTAAGCTCGCATCATTCGTTTTTTATACATCTGACCATGACGGATAGCCCTTAGCCTTTTTTCTTCAACCAAGTTTAATTGACCGTATTGAGACTGGATCCATTCTGCTTCATCCAACTTTAGTTCCAACAACACTTGAAAGGATGGGATCTCGACTTCAATCGGCAAAACCGCTTCCATTCCGTAGACTAAAGAGAAAGGCGTCGCCCCAATTAAGGTTCTGACCGACGTTCGATAAGCAAAGAGGGCAAATGGTAACTTCTCATGCCAATCTTTGTAGGTCTCAGTCATCTTCCCCACAATCTTCTTGATGTTTTTATTGGCCGCTTCCACCGCCCCATTCATTTTCGGGCGGTATGGTAACGAGTTGTGGTGTCCGATCTTGAATTGACTACAGACTTCTGCTATCGTACTATTATTCAAGTTTAATGCATTGTCAGATATGATCCTCTCTGGCATTTCATAACGGTATATAATCTCTTTTTTCAGGAACTTGCTTACTGCCGATTTTGTAACATTGGCATATGAGGCAGCTTCTACCCATTTGGTGAAGTAGTCGATAACTACAAAAATGAATCGATGCCCGTTGGACGCTTTCGGCAATATTGGTCCAATCACATCCATGCCCCACATAGAGAAAGGCCATGGGGAAGTCATGACATCCAGCGGTGAAGGAGGCACATGAATTTTGTCTCTATAAATTTGGCATTTATGACATCTCTTGGCGTAATTGACACAGTCTCCTTTCATTGTGGACCAATAATACCCAAATCTCATAACTTGTTTGGCCATTGTGAAGCCATTAGCGTGTGTCCCACAAACACTCTCAAGGACTTCTTCTAAGATTTTCTTAGCCTCTACAGCGTCTACGCATCTTAATAGCACTTGATCCTTTCTTCTTTTGTATAGGATCTCTCCATCTAAGACATAGTCGACGGCCAATCTTCTCAGCGTCCTTTTGTCATTCTCGCTTGCCTGGTCCGGATACTCACGATTCTTTACGTATTGTAATATATCGTGATACCAAGGGTGATCATCACCTTCTTCAATATCATAACAGTGGGCCAGAGTTTCATAAATGCTTATCTGGATGGGTTTGACATCTTCTTGTTTGTTCACCTTGATCATGGAAGCTAAGGTGGCCAAAGCATCGGCCATCTGATTTTTGTCTCGTGGAAGGTAGTGGAAGATGATGTCATCAAACTCTTTAACCAATTCAAGGACCAGTTTTCGATAATCAATCAACTTGGGGTCTCTGGTCTCCCATTCTCATTTGAGTTAATAAATCACTAACGCAGAATCTCCATACACCTCTAGCACTTTAATCTTACGTTCTATGGCTGCACAGATACCCATTATGCACACTTCGTATTCTACCATGTTATTCGTGCAATCAAAATCCAATTTACTAGTAAACGGATAATGATCTCCATTTAGAAATACCAAAACTGCCCCAAGTCCATTTCCCACAGTGTTTGATGCCCCATTGAAGTTTAGTTTCCAGGGAAGTTCTCCCTGAGCACCTTCTTCAGTGGTAGCAACACACATCAGGTCTTCATTCGGGAAATCGAAGCTCAAGGGTTCGTAATCCTCTAAAGCTCTACTGGCCAAAAAATCTACTATCGCACTCCCTTTTACCGCTTTCTGATTCACATAGACTATATCGAATTTGGAGAGTAGAATTTACCATCGGGCCATCCTTCCATTCAAAGCTGTCAACTCCATCATGTACTTTAAAGGGTCGAGTTTTGAGATGAGCCAAGTAGTGTGATACAACATATACTGCCTCAGCCTTCGAGTTGTCCAAATTAGGGCACAACACAACTTCTCTATCGGCGGGTACCTTGTCTCACATTCTGTGAATTTTTTACTAAGATAGTAAATAGCTTTTTCTTTCCTCCCTGACTCATCATGCTGACCTAGTACGCATCCCATGGAATTCTCAAATACTGCCAAATACAGTATCAAGGGTTTATCGGGGTTAGGCAGCATCAACACCGGAGCGTTGGATAAGTACTGTTTGACCTTGTCGAAAGCCCTTTGGCATTCTTCATCCATACACCTGGGTTGTGTTTTTTGAGGAGGCGAAAAACAGGGTCACATTTCTCAGTTAGTTGTGAAATAAACCGAGCGATGTAATTTAATCTTCCTAGAAAACCTCGAACCTCCTTTTGGGTACGCGGCGGAGATAGCTCTTGTATGGCTTTGACTTTGTCTGGATCTATCTCAACCCCTTTCTCACTAACCACGAATCCGAGCAATTTTCTAGACTTGGCTCCGAAGGTGCATTTGGCTGGATTAAGTTTTAGCTGAAACTTCCTCAATCTTAAGAACAACTTTCTTAGGACTTGTATGTGCTCCTTCTCTGTTCGGGATTTTGCGATCATATCATTGACATAAACTTTGATTTCTTTGTGCATCATGTTGTGAAACAGGGTTACCATGGCCCTTTGATATGTTGCCCATGCATTCTTCAATCCAAACGACACTACCTTGTAGCAGAACGTCCCCCACATGGTTACAAATGCGGTCTTCTCCATGTCTTCAGGATGCATCTTGATCTGGTTATATCTGGAAAAACCGTCCATGAAGGAAAATAACGAGTATCCTGCGGTATTGTCCACCAAGGTGTCAATATGAGGCAATGGAAAGTTATCTTTCGGGCTGGCTTTGTTCAAACCTTTGTAGTCTACGCACATTCGTACTTTTCCATCCTTCTTTGGGACAGGGACAATGTTGGCTACCCATTCAGAGTATTTTACCACCTTTAAAAATCCAGCGTCGAACTGCTTTCTAACCTCTTCTTTTATCTTTAGCAAGACATCGGGCCTCATTCTTCAGAGTTTTTGCTGAACTGGCTTACATTCTTCTTTTATAGGGAGCCAGTGTACCACAATGTCAGTGTTCAACCCGGGCATATCTTGGAATGACCATGCGAAGACATCTTTGAATTCTTGGAGCAACTCGATAAGGTCTCGCCTTATTTCTACGGTGATACAAGTTTCGACCTTCACCTCTTGTCCCTCTCCTAAACTCACAATTCCTACTGATTCTTGGTGAGGTAGGATTTGTTTCTCGTCTTGTTTTACCATCATCAACAAGTCAGGGGATAGGTTACAGTCTTGGTCATTTTCAAAATCCTGAGAATCCGCCATACACCTATCTTTCTCATAAGGAAACTCTGAGCCACTGGCAGTGTCACTCATATCATTGATATCTGGGGACCTGTTATGAGGGTGAAGGAAGATACAAAGAAACAAGAGAATTTAAGAATACTCGTCTACATGGCGTGATCATGGATGAAGAATGAAAGAATATTTTAGAAGAATGTCTGTAAAATAAAAGAATTTGAAAGTAATCGTTTGTATAATATGATTATGAATAGAATTGAAAGAATGAAAGAACATCTGCTCAAAATGATAATAACTATGCATTTCATTGAAATAACGTTTTTAAACATAGGCCTATTTCACAAAAGATTCTTATCACTCCTAGGCCTAGAGCAATAAGTGTGTTTTGGACATTACTCTGAGTTAGTTCTAAAGACTACAGGAATCTCTTCCACAGTCCAGTTATCCAGAACACTTCCAGGTACGTAGGGGCAAATGCCCGACAAATTTCCTCCTCCAATATCTTCTTCGTATATGGCATTAATGTCCAAGCTTTCCAACCTTTCTTCTATGGCTTTCTTTCTTGGCGTACCTCTCTCAGGATGAATGATTCCTCCAGACACAAACGTTTTTGATATATGGGGGAATATCATTGGCTCCCATTTGATTTCCTCCCCCGTTAACCGTGCTCTCCTTCTTCCTTGTTTCTTTTCCAGCTCCTTTCTCCTTTATCTTGCATCTGGCCTAAATCCAAAGCTGAAGTGGTTTCTCTTGTCCTTCAATACCGGCGTCTCAACCCTTCCTTAGAGATGTCTCCCCAGTCCTCTTCTAGGTAGGGCCCCCTTTCCAACCGTCAACTGTAGGCCCATCCTCGTGGTTTTGGATAATTTCAGCGTCAGAATCTTGTTTCCCTCGGTAATGAATGTTGCATTAACAAATTCCAAAGACCGAAATAAGCATTCGATGGCTTCATCATCTGTCTCCAAATAGGGTGCGTCGTTGCTTACAGCTGCAATGATATCCTTTTCAGCATTGATTGTTATCAGTCGCCCCTCTGATACTAGCTTTAACTTTTGATGCAACGAAGAAGGCACTGCCCCAGCTGAATGTATCCAAGGCCTCCCCAATAAGTAGTTGTATGAGGGCTTGATATCCATTACCAGGAAATCCACCTCATATGTGTTCGGTCCGATCAGAAGAGGTACCTCGATTCTGCCTATCACTCTCCTCTCCGTACCGTCGAATGCCTTCACTATGTTCTGGCACTCTTTCATGTGAGAGCTGGCTATGGGTAACCTGTTTAGTGTAGACAGTGGTAGGACATTTAAGGCTGACCTGTTGTCAATCAGTACGCCTAGCAGCGTATACCCCTTACAGTGTGTGGTAATGTATAAAGCTTTAGTCAACCCTCTGCCACCGGGTGGTATCTCGTCGTCATTGAAGAAAATAAAGTTATCAGCACTTATGTTGCTAACTAAATGGTCTAGCTTGTTGACTGAGATATCATTAGCAACATATGTTTCATTTAAGACCTTCATCAGCGCGCTACGATGGTCTTCCGAACTCAAGAGTACGGCCAACACCGAGATACGAGCTGGTTGTTTACGTAACTGTTCCACCACACTGTATTCGCTGTGCTTTAGGAATTTTAGAAACTCATTAGCCTCCTCCTCGTTAACTGGCTCATTAATAGGAGGTTCGGATTTAGTCGCTTGGTTCTTTATCTCTTCGACCACTAGGGCTTTTCCTTTTATAGGTTGTGCCTTCTCGCTTGTTGTGTCGTAACGTTTCCCACTACGCGTATAAGAGCCCTTATCTTGGTCCTCTTTTAAAGCATCGACTAGGTTCTCTTTCCCGGGGATCGTCACATTACAGTCGTAATTCTATGGGACACTCTTGCTGTCCTTATAGGGGAAGACTGCAGGTCTTTGGATTATGACTCTTGGTGGCATTTGCACTCCTGCTTCATTATTCTTGGGTCTCGATATGATGACCACGGGGTAGTTAACTATTTGATTCTGCGCCTTCGATTCTCCCTCCGATGCGCATATATCTCTCTCTCCGGGGTTTTTGGTTTCTTCATAAAACTCTATTTCTTTATTATTTATCATGTCCTGCACGATGACCCTGAACTCCATACACTTTTGGATTTCGTGCCCCATCTCATTGTGAAATTCGCAGTAGTTCCTCTCTTCTTCAGATTCTCCTCTCGAATCCATTGCGATCAATCCTCTCTTGGCCATCTCCTTCTATACCCATCTCAATGGGGTTCTGACTTCTGCAACCTCATATTTGATCTTCTTGTTCTTACCTTCGCTTATTCCGTTCACTCCTTGGTCGGTATGATTGGGGAGCGGGTTTCCTGGTACATTGGGTGCTGCTGGGTCATCAAACCTTACAATCCCCATTTTGATGAGTCTTTCAACCACTTTCTTGAATGCGGTGCAGTTTTCGATCGAGTGCCCGGTAATTCCCGCATGGTATTCGCATTGGGTGTTTGCGTCATACCATTTGAGGTACGGGGGCTGTATTGGTTTCAGGTAGAAAGAGGACACTACATGAGCGTTGAATAGGTTTTGGTACAGTTCCCTATACGTCATGGGTATAGAGGTGAACTGCGGCCTTTTTGTGTTCTTCCTCGCGTTGGATTCTTGTCTCATAGTGCTGTGTTGATTGGTGGTTACTGTTTTTGGTTGGTTTACGGTGAGTGACTTGGACTGGCCCTTACTAAATGTGCTCGTGTTGTTCACTTTGTTATCTCTTTTTTCTCGGGGCCGATCTTTTGGTACTTTCCCTGACTTCAATTTTGCCGCTTCTTACAGCATTCTCAATCATTTCACCTGTCATCACTATGTTAGAGAAGTTCTTAGTGGCACTCCCCGACGTATGAGTGATAAAAGGGGCCTTCAACGTTTTGATGAAGAGCATCGTAGTTTCTTTCTCTAAAAGCGGCGGCTGCACTTGTATGACAACTTCTCTCCATCTTTGCGCATACTGTCTAAAACTTTCATTAGATTTCTTCTCCATATTCTGGAGAGTGATCCTGCTGGGAGTTATGTCCGTCACATGACTATACTGTCTCATAAATGCTTGAGCTAGGTCTTTCCATGAGTTGATCGTAGCACGGTTCAATTGGTTATACCATTTAGAAGCTGCCCCAATCAGACTGTCCTGAAAATAGTGTATTAACAACTGGTCGTTGTTGACATATCCCGTCATTCGCCTGCAAAACATCGTGATGTGAGCTTCAGGGCAGCTTATTCCGTTGTATTTCTCAAATTCAGGCATTTTAAACTTGGGGGAAGAACCAAATCTGGGACCAGACTCAGGTCTTTAGCGTCGATCCCGTGATGGCTATCAGTGCTTTCTAAAGCTCTGAATTTTTCCTCCAGCCATTTACATTGTTCTTCCAATTGCTTTTTCGATTCTATCCTTGCCTTTTCCTCTTCTACGACTTCATCCAAATCGGGCACAGGCAGATAATTTGGGTTATTAGCAGGGTTAGAGCCTGAGCCAGCTTGGGAATTCATTGGTATGGAAGCTCTGGTCTGAATCCGTTGAGGTAGGATTGTGACAGACGGCCTTTGTAGATTAATCTCAGGTTGCACCGGTACTTGTGTCGGAGTGAAGCCAGGAGGGTATTGAGGGTCTTCATTAGCTTCCTCAATATTGTCCATGTGACCTTTTCCTTTATCCGTTCTTCCCATCAGTAATTGGGACAACTGACCCATCATCTCTCTTTGGGATTCCATCATTTGCTCTTTTATCTCTCGCTGAATCTTGGAGAGCCGCTCTTCTATCTGTGACTGCATCTGTTCCTGCATGTCCTTTTGCATTTGCTCCAATTTCTCAAGTCTTTTATCCATTGACTTTTTCCTCGTACCGTAGGGGTGCGTAGTTGGTTGGTTTGTGTTGGTTTCCAGATTACTGAAATAATTTTTAATTAATTAGAACCCTTTTATGGCCTTTAATGCATAATGATATGATGTAGTGCAAACGCATGAATGCAAAAAAGGCGTCAATTCTAATTCAATTCCCTTTAGAAAACTTCACTAGAAAACAAAGTTCTTTTACACAAAATGGATTACAGATACGGTCTTGCCCTAATGCCTAGAGTCTTAATTTTTACAAGCAGTGAAACTAATTCTCGCCCTCGGCCTGATTCTTGTCCATACATCACACTTAATTCATCAGCTTGCACCGCCAAAGCCTGCAGATGATCGGCTACATCCCGAATTTAAGCCACAGCTTCTCCCATAAGATAATCTCTGTCTCTAACCTGGCCTTGAGAGTGGTGAAGCTGTTCTTTCCAACGCTCTTTATTCCTTTGAAGGTGCTCAACCCGTATCTCACAACTCTGTAAAGTCGTTTCTAATTGTTCTATCCTTTCTTTCATCTCCTCAATCTTGCGCAGACTCGCCTTTAGCTCCACCGTAGAATTACGACTTCTATGCTGATGAAGGGCTTTTTCGAGTTCTGCCACTCTAGCCTTTAATTCACCCTTCTCGTTCTGACTTTCTGACAGGCTTTTTTCTAAGATCTCGTTTCGCGCTCGAGCCTGCCAGAACCTTCTTTCCCATCGATCGACTTTGTTTCTTTCTTCCTGAATTTCTTGTTGCCACTGTTCAGAAGTTTTTCCCAACCCGGCATCTCGTATTGACCGACGCATCTTCTTGTAATACGCCTTCAACCCGTCCAGATCTTCCTCGGCCATGTTCTTCCCCTTTCTCAATTTCTCGGCTTCCAACTTTTGGACGTCCACGTCTAATCTTAAATTCATTTTCTCCTCTTCCAGATGCTCGATCCTCTTTCCAAGCTCAGAACTTTTCTTTTCGAAGTCCTGCCTTATGATCTCTAGCTCCGTCGGGACCACTCGCAAGCACTCTTCTAGTGATTGAGCACCCTCCAAATTAATCACAGGGATGTTATCATTAATGCGTCTACTAAACCATCTACTGTATTCTGGAGTTGTAATTGGGCTTGTGTCCACTCTCTTCATTCGGATAGTCTTCTTCTAAGCATCCGTCATCTCTCGAATCTTTTCTTGTAATTTTCCCCCTTATATGAGAACTCATATTGAGCAAGCCCGTATGTCGCTGGGATGAACTGCTTAGTATTGTACTGCCTTAATGCGAGCAAAGGGGCGTATCCAACGGCCTCCCAAATTCCTGGCAGAGGCACCCAATCAAAAGTCCCGCACCGATAAAGGATCTTGTTGGGGATCATCCATGGAGCTTTCCACTCAACATCGTCCTCCTGAAGATTTTGAAGAATTTCTATCCACCCTTCTTCTGAGACATCATCTCTTCTTGGCATAGCTGCCTCTTCTTTCAGCGGGGAATAATTCTTAAGGAAGACTTGGTAGGAGGGTTTGCCTACCTTCCAAAAATGGCCATGAAACCACACCATCAGTAGCTGCGCACATCCAACAAATCTGCCTTCACCTGCCCTCCGACACGTACTCAATGATCTGAATGTTTCCATCAAGATCGATGGGACGGGCATGACATGTTTATCAAGTCGATCAAATAAGTCAGTGACCGCCTCGTCGATATGTCTTAAGGCCTTGGGGAAGATTACCAATCCATAGATGCTCAACACAAAGACATCGACTTTTTTCTTCATATCCGGATGTGTTAGGATCAGGTCCCTCAAACTTGCCCAAGGAATACATTTACCATCACCTTTTTGCTGAATTTTGGCTGTAACCCACTGCTCGTTCATCCCAGTAACTTTCATCAGCTTCTTCACGAATGTTGGGACATTAGCAACCCTAACATAAGCCTTGTCACCTTGGACATTCGGACAACGAAGCAGAGCTGCATACTCTTCCATAGTGGGCACCAAATCTACCTTCCCAAAAGTGAAACAGCTATAGGCGGGATTCCAAAATTACGTCATAGCCCGAAACAAATGTTTGTCCACTTTGATGTCGAGTAGGTGGGGTAGATCACCATAATTGCGGTAGAAAAGCTGCTTAGTCTCATTGCCCTAATGAGCCCATATGTCTCTCAAATCGTGGAGCTCGTTTTGTGTTACACTAATGCGGGTAAAGTCCCACAACTCCGATGTGTATCCCTCGGCTAGACTGTCCCATTTTTCTAGTTGTAGTTCCTCTAACCATTTACGGATTTCTGCACTGCCCTCCACTTTATCATGAAAATCATTTTCCATGTCAAACTTTTTAATTTAGCAACCGAATTTGAATCGACACCCCTTTAAGAATGCAATGACATGCAAACATAGCCAAAACAAAATACAAATGGTCAGTAACATATAAAAAATAGTAAAAGGCAAGCAGAAAATAATCGAACACCTATCTAGGTGACCACTGAGGTTCGGGATGGCTCTACCTAGGGTAGGCTCCTAAGGCTCACTATATGTGGTTCTTGTTCTAAAGAAAGGATACTTGAACCCGCGAATTCCTCGATCATCACCCATTATAAGCTCATATAGATCGAGTTCGGTTCAGGGGGATACATTTCCCTATGGCCATGCGGAGGTGAAAACCTCATGAAACACATAGGTACGGATGTATTCCAAAAGCGGTCCACTAGCCCGTGCGGAGGTGAAAACCTTACGAAGGCCTAGCTTCTCACTCCCACCTACAGGTGCGACCACAACGGTCATGCAATGCAATGCGGAAAATATTCTACTCAACCATAGCACTCGCAAACAAATGCAACAAAGAAATGATGATTTTTTCAAATTGATTTTCAAATTCAAACATAAGGACAAAATCAATTTACGGCCTGACTCTCTCGAGGTCCCCAGTGGAGTCGCCAAGCTGTCGAAACCACCCCTTTTTTTAAAAAAAAAGTTTTTGGAAAAGCGGGAATCGACTTTAAAATGTGGGAGTCGCCACCGACCTTTTTCGAGGTGCGATCGGGTCACCTTAAATTATTTTAATAAAACACTTCGATTTATTAAAACAATTAGTTTGGTCTTCGAAATTTGAGAAAATGGGATCGGGAGTCGATTACGCACGAGGAAGGGTTAGCACCCTCGTGACGCCCAAAATCGGTACCAAATTGATTAAAAATTGTCCCAATATTGAAAATTTTGCAAAGATTTAAAATATGGTTCCCTTTTTAAAAAAAAAAGAAAATTTGAAAATTTGAATTGGATTTTAAGATTCTCACGTTTTGAAAGAATGAAATGCCATATCCAGCACGTTAGGATGTAATATTTCAAAATTATCAATACCGAGATTATCTTTAAAACATATAATAAAAGGGTATTTAATTATTCAAGTCAAAAGAAAAATCACACCCAGCACGTTAGGGCACAACCTTTCGATTTTCTCGAATACTAAACATTGCCCTATTTTAAAATCATGTGAATTTTTTTAAAATTGAAATCGGCTTCCATGTTTAGTTTGAAATCAAATAGATATTTAAGCTAGAAATATGAAATTATATAGTCGCAAATAATTATGAGATCAATATCTAACGTAACATTGCTCAATAATAAAGATAGCACAAGAATAACCAATATTACATCATATGAATTTGAATAATAGCTCATAACCATGAATTTACAATTGACATTAAAGAATGAATGAATAAATATTTAAACACATGAAGTAAAGAAATGAGAATTTATAATGTGGGAGTTGGGGGCTAGGGTTTCTGAGAACCATTTGGGCCAGTTGGGCCGATAATTGTTCTTATGTTTAATTTCGGGCTTTAGGGTTTTGGGTAAATGGGTAGGAATTAGGTTTAATTTGGGCCATTTAATTTGGATTGTAACTTGGACTAATACTGTAAAGGGACTTTTATTATGTAAAATGGACTGATAAACTTTAATATTTTATTATCTAATTTTTAATTGGGCCAAAATTGGCTACTACAATTATCATTATATTCAAAAATCAATACTAAAACATTTATAACTAATATATCAATTTAGCATTCAAACATGCTTAATTAAATGCTTATTAAACACATGAACTTACCTCGATACCAATATGGTCATTTTGACCAACTTTCCCGATTTTCAATTTTTCTCCCGTTTTAGGTCCAAATCTCATTTTTTTGGGATCTAAAACATCATAATTCACTTATTTAATCAATGTACTAATCACTTCAGATCTAAAACATATTTTTACAAAATTTACATTTTTGCCCCTAAACTTTTACATATTTACACTTTTGTCCTAAAGCTCGGAAATAAATTTTTATTCAATTTCTTTGCATTTTAAGCCTAACTGAACCATTTCATAAATATGGCAGCCCAAAATTCTCATTAAAACTCACACTTATGACCAATTTTATAACTTTTACGATTTAGTCCTTTCGGACGTTTTCGTCGAAAATACTCGGTAAAAATCATTTCTCTAACCATAAAGATGCATAATCTACCATAATTCATCAAAATGCACAATTATTCAACATGGGTCAATTTTTGAAATCAAACCCTAGCTCAAATAAATGGTAGAAATAGAGAAATCATGTTACCGGGATTTCAAAAACATAAAAATCATTAAAAACGGGGCTAGAACGGACTTACAATCGAGCTTGGAAGCTTGAAAAACCCTAGCCATGGTTTCTCCATACTATATTCGGCCTTGAGGAAGAAGATGAGCAAATTTTTGCTTTATTTTCCCTTTTTAATTCTTTTAAATTACTAAATGACCAAAATGCCCTTAAAGACTTTTCTTTCAAATTTGTCTTATTCATGCCCATTTTTGTCCAACAATTTAACCAATGGTCTAATTACTATTTAAGGATCTTCAATTTAAAACTTCATAACAATTGGACACTTCTAACATATGAAACTCAACTTTTGCACTGTTTACAATTTAGTCCTTTTGACTAAATTGAGTGTCCAAACGTCGAAATTTTCGAACAAAATTTTCATGAAATCTTTTCGTGAAACTGTAGATCATAAAAATATAATAAAAATAATATTTTCCTTATCGAATTTGTGGCCTCGAAACCACTATTTCAACTAGGTCCAAAATCGGGATGTTACATGTGGTGTTTGGTTTATTAGGTAAACATTACTCCTTTTTTGTAATTTTTATGTTTTTAACCTCGTATTACCTTGATCTAGCTAATCTGGTGACTAATGTAACAACCGGAGTTAGGGCCTAGTTGGAATAGTGGTTTCGAGACTACAAATCTGAAGTAGAAAAGTATATTTCATGATCATTATTAAATTTATGGCATGCTTGCATGATAGTGAGAAAATTTCATGAAGGAAATTTTATGAATTAGTGATTAATTTTTCCTTTAGGACTAAATTGCAAAAGTTGCAAAATTGAGTTTGTAGAATGTTTAAGTATGAAATAGCATTAGAAAAATTATTAGGAGTCCTTATTTCGCAATTAGACCAATTTTTGACACTATGGACAAAAATGCCCATGGAAGGGTAAATTTTAAAGAAAGGCCATAAGGGCATTTTGGTCATTTGGTAAATTAAAGAAATAAAAAGGGAAAAAGAAAGCTAAAAAGTGTCCATCTTCTTCTTAAGGGTGCCAAAAATTACAAGCTCCATAGCTAGGGTTTGTTTCAACTACTCAAGCTCCAAGTGACTCCAAGCCCCGTTTTTCATGCTCTTCGTATTTTTGGAACCCTCGTAGCTTAACCTAGCTATTTCTACCACTAATTTGAGCTAGGGTTCATGTTCAAAAATATACTCATGCATGGCATGCAAATAATTTGATGTCTAATGGTAGACTATGAAAGTTTAAAGTGTAGTAAAGACCTTTCTCTAGGTGATTTTTCATGAAAGTCCCTAATAGGGACCAAATTGCAAAGTTAGTAAAATGTGTAGTAAATGTACAAATTGATGAGGAATTTGGGCTATTATGAGCACATGAAAGGTTCAGCTAGGCTTGGGTAGTCAAGAAAATACGTGTATTTTATTTTACGAGCCTAGGGATCATTTTACAAATATGCAAAAGTTTAGGGGCAAATTGATAAATTTTTCCAAAGTGTAAATTAAGGGCTATTTAGCCAATGTGTGAATTAAATTAGCTTAATTTTTCATTTTAGATCAAGAAACATGAAGCTCAGACCGAAACCGTGGAAAAAACAAGATAGTGGACTAAATTAAACAATTACCTTCGTTTTGGACCCGAGGTAAGTTGTATGTAATAATTTAGCTTTAGGCATGATGTGAATTTATGATGATGATGGTATTTTATGTAATCATGAAAATTCCATGAAGTTATTTAACTTGATTATCATCAAGAAAGAATGAAGTTGTAGATGAGAATTATTAGATAGTAATGTTAAAGAAAATAAGGCCTACCGAAGTCATGACATGAGAATGTAGGTCCCGTGTAAGACCATGTCTAGGACATGGCGTAGGCACTGAGATGAGATATAGATCCCCTGTAAGACCATGTTTGCACATGGCATCGACATCAACATTAGATCCCGTGTAAGACCATATCTGAGATATGGCTTCGGCATCGACTTGAGATCCCATGCAAGACCATATCTGGGATATGGGTTTGGCATCTTATCAGGAAAATAACATTCGGGTATCCTTCGGTATTATAAGTTAATTTAACGAGAAAAGTAGGCAAATTAATGAGATATGACATAGACTAAAGATTTGCGATGAGTGATACAGGTATGCATGAGCGAGTTATGAGAAATTAAAAGTATAATGTTATGGGTAATTTAGCAAGAAAAGCACGAGTAAGTTACGAGCTTATGAGCCATGAGATTGAATAAGTTATAAGAACGAGTAATTCATAAGATTTGTTAAGTCTTGAATTGAGTAAGAAAGTTTATGGCATTTTATGATATTTGAACTTGAATGATGTTTCATGGTTTATGTTGCTACATTATTTCATGCAACTTACTAAGCTTTTATGCTTACTCCTCTTCCTTTCCCTTTTTCCATATAGATTTGCCGAACTAGCTCGGGGATCGATTAAAGTCAGAGCTCGAAGTCACACTATCAAGTCATCCAATTTACGGTATTTCATAGTTAGTTATTTTTGTGTATGGCATGTATAGGAAATCTTTTCACTTTGAGATGTGTCATTTTGTTAGCCTAATGTGTTAGCTATTAGTATTGCTCAAGTCATTTTGTAATAGCCTTTGAAAAGAGGCTAATATTGATCAAGTAAATTACTAAATGAATGTTATGATTTGAATGTTATGATTGTGAATGTTTGGATGTTCTATTGTGCCATGATATGTGTTATGAATTGGCATTGTTTTGATTCAGTTGTAGGGTGGCAAAAAGGATTGGAAAATAGCCTACAATTGTCGACATGGTTGGGCACACGGGCGTGTGCCTAGGCCGTGTGTGACACACGGTTAGTCTTCATGGACATGTTGATAGACCGTGTGTACCCTGCATCCAAATTTGCTAAGTCAATGTTGCACACGGGATGAGCACACGAGCGTGTGCTCTGGCCGTGTGAACCCCTGATGTTTATATTGTTCAATATCAGAATGATCCACGGGTTAATGACACGAGCGTGTCTAGGCCGTGTGAGGGACACGGGAAATAGATAGGGGCGTGTGCACATGTCGTGGTCAAGTCTGTATGTTTGAAATAAGAAATAAATTTAGCACGGGTTAGGGACATGGGCGTATGTGACCACATGGCCTACCCACACGGGCATGTCCCACCTCACACGAGCGTGTGGCGCTGTTTTAGGCAAAATTTTTCTAAGTGCCCGAAAGTTCTCAAATTGGTTCTGGAATACATCTGATGTATGTGTTGGGCCTTGTAGGCCCATAATAAGGGTAGCAAGAGATTGTGTGAGAAGTTTTGAAATAGAATGAATTTTTATAGCCTAATTTTTCGTATTCAAGCACGTTTAAGCACGGTAATGCCTCGTACCCCGTCCCGGCGTTGGACTCAGGTAAAGGGGTGTTACAACTAATTTGTAAAATTGTTAAACGTTGTGGATTATGCCATTGATATGTTATGTATATTCTTCAAGTTTTATGATGGATTATTAATTTCGGTTATTAAATAGGACTATTTTGTAAAGTAGTTTTTGTTAATTTTAATGTTAAAGGACTAAAATGTTAAAGTGATAAAAATTTAAGGACTTGAGGTGAAATAAATAAAATTATGGGCTGTAATGAGACTTGATACCATTCGGCTGATTTTGGTTTTAATGAAAATTGGTTAAATTGCAAGTTTTGAGCTTAAGGACTAAATTGAATAAAAGTAAAATATTGGGAGTAATTTTGTAAAAATGTCTAAAAGGACTAAATTGCATAAAATGAGTTAATTTTTCCATGGAATTAGTGAATTGAATGAAATTATTATTTTAGATCAAGAACGAATGGAAAATCCAAGAATAGAAAATTGTAGAATAGTCCTTGTACTTTGTCATTGCTACAGTTTAGTCCGATAAGTTCATTCGGTTTAATTTAAGTACATTTTTAAATATATTATATGAACCTAATTACAAAATTTTGGATTATAGTGATGTGTGTAAATGAAAATGGAAATAATGAATTGACACAACATCGATCACCAATTGAGATATATTGAATCGTTACTGCAAATCAATCCTGTAAGTTCATTCTATAATTTTATGTTTTTAAGGATTCTTACATATTACATGTTTATTATAATTAGATCCAATGCTGTACTTAACTATTGAATAATTTGAGAATAATAATAAATGAATATTATGAGTACATGATGTACTTCAATATCAGGCTTTGTGCCAGTGTTATTTATCGGGCTTTTTGCCGGTGTTATCCATCGGGCTTTATGACGGTGTATTTATATGACTTTGTGCCTAGCAAGCTATAATAGCACAGTTTAGGCCCTAGTCAGAACAGTGGTTTTTGGACCACAAATCCGAGTAAAAAAATATTTTAATATTATTTTCTGTGTTCATAGCATATGAATTGATATCTGTGAAATTTTCGTGATTTAATTTATTCGTTTGTGTGTTTAATTAACAAAAAGGACCTAATTGCAGAAAATGCAAAACTAGCATACTATTTGTTAAAGGTGCTTAAATGCTATGTCTTATTAAATGTGAGGTCTTTATGTTGAAATTAGACCTTTGAAATTATGAGTGGACAATTATGGCTATCCATTATGTGTTTATTAATGTTTTTAACCAAGCTTAAAATTGGTATTTGATAATTAATGTTCATATAATTAAAACAAAAACAAATTTGATGGCCATTATCTTCTTCTTTTGCCGAAAATACAAAGAAAAACAAAGGTTAAGAGCTTTCATGCATTCGACTAGTATGCAAGTTTGATTAAGGTTAATTTTTAATCTGTTTTTTATGATTTTTATGTTTTTGTGATTGTTGCTTAGTCTATTATTAAGCTCATGCCTTAATTTGAATTGATCAAGATTGAAATGTGCTATTGATGAATTTGTGATCTTTGGGGTGATAGTTGGTGAAAAATGAAAGATATGTGATAGATTAATATGTTTTGTCTTTGGATTTTTGATGAATTTGAGTAAATTGGACTAATTTGTGAAAATGAGATTTTGAGGGACTAAAATGTGAAATAAATGAAATATGTGGGCTTGTATTAGCTAAAGGAAAATTCGGCTAGGCACTTGTATAAGGAAATTTTGTATATTTTGTGTATTTTGTGATAAGGACTAAAATGTTAAAAATGTGAAATTATAGGGGCTAAAGTGCAAAATGCCCTAATTATGTGTTTGTGGATTGAAATGGATGAAATGTGTTATTGAATAGTTAACTTTGAATTTATTTAGATTAAGAACAAAAGAAAATAGAATTAGATTGAGGGAAGTCGAAAGTGATCGAGTAATCGTTTTCATATGCCTGAATCCGTACGAGGTAAGTCGATATACAAATAAATGTGTTAAATTGAGTTATTATTGCTTATATGATGTTTTAATTATTTTGAATAGCTATGCGAGCCGAATATGTGAAATTCAGAAATAATTTTAAGTATGTGATGACGTCGGAAAAGTCCCGTACGAACCTAGGAATAGTTAGGATACATATGTCATGACATAGGATCTGATATGTTATTTCGTGTAAGACCACATCTAGGATGTTGGCATCGATTTGTGATTTACGTGTAAGACCATGTCTGGGACATCGGCCTCGTATTTGATTCGTGTAAGACCATGTCTGGGACAGTGGCGTCGATATTTGATTATATGTAAGACCACGTCTGGGACGTTGGCATTGTATGAACTTTCTGAGTTATCCGCATGTCTTATTTGATTCTGAACTGTTCAACGAGCATTCTGAGAAAGTCAATGAGTATATGACTTTTCATTTGATTCAGGTAAGTTTAAATTGTATAAGAAATTTGACAATGAAAGGTAAGTATATACGTACTTATGATTTTGTGATAAATATAAGAATTGGTTGAGAAAAAGATAGGTTATATGCAAGTGAACTATGAATATATAAGAGCTATGAGAGAAATATGGATTTGATATTGTGTTATGCCATGAGATTCATGAATTATTTGGTTTATAATTGAGTTATGTGATAACTTTATTTGTATATGGCTTACTAAGTTTGAAAGCTTACTTTGTGTGTGTTTTCAATTATTTTATAGATATCGAAGCTACTGGGAGCTCGAAGATTACCGAGGATCATCACCATACTATCAAATTATATTTTGGTACCTTTTTGAAATGTGTATATTAAAGTATGGCATGTATAGGCTAGAGAAGTTTGAATTTGTTTTTATATGTGTATATGTTATGCCATGTGATATGGCTAGCTTATAGTTGCAAATATGGTTTGGTTTTAGTATAGAATTTGTGATGAGTAATGGTACATTTTGACATTCATGAATGACCAAAAGAAATGGTCAATTCGATATGTGTTTGAATGTGAAAGTGGTAAGGTTTATCATGAGATTGAATGTGGTATAAAATGAATCTTGTAATTTATGTGTTGGTATGAATTAGGCTTGTGTTTTAGCATGATTTAGCATAGAAATTAAGTATGAATTTGGATGAGAAATATATGATATGAATTGTAGATGATTTGGTTGTAAATTGGCTAAAAATTGATATGAAATGTGTTGGTATTGAACTTGTAGGGATGACCCAAAAATGGATGGCAACATGGCCTTGCAAATAGCCTATTTTGTGCCCACACAGGCAAGGACATGGGCGTGTGCCTCTCCCGTGTTGCTCGAAGGCCAATTCGAATTGAGCCTGGGCGCACCACACGACCTCACACATGGGTGTATGGCAAGCCTTGTAGCTTAAGTTGGTATAACCTACAGGTTTGGCACGGCCTAACACACGGCTTGATACACAGGCATGAGGGCCATTTCGAAAGGGCACACTGGCTGGCATATGGGCGTCTGGTTGGCCGTGTGACCCAAGTCAGTATACTCTCCAGTCTTCACACGGCTTGGCACGCGGGCGTATCCTTGGCCATGTGACCTACGTTAGAATGTATGCCATATTTTGCCATGGCCTAGATAAACAGGCGTGTCTAATGCCTTGTGAGGCACACGGCCTGGTCACACGGGCGTGTGACCTCTGAAACTTTGAAAAATGTTTAAGTTTTGAAAAAATTTTGTATGTGTTCGGTTTAGTCTCGACTCTTTTCTAAAGCATGTATAAGGTCTCGTAGACCTAAGAAATGGACTTATTAGTGATGTTTGAATATGATATGATGATGTGTAATATATGATTGTGAAATGTTTCGTCTTGTCTGGTAATGCCTTTTAACCCTAGTCCGGCGACGGATACGGGTTAGGGTGTTACATTTGGTTGGTATCTGAGCTACGGTTTAGTTGATTCTCAGACTAACGTAGCGTATATGAGTCTAGCTATACATGTCATATATTTGAAATGTGATAGTATGATGAATCCTGACAAATAAAATGTGATTTTCGTATAGTAAATGGGTCCCAAACGAGCCATAGCTGACGATGTTGAAAGTAACGCACCCACTCCCATACAAGGGGTAGTGCCTTCTAATTCAAGAAATGTAACTAGTGGCCACGAGGGAAAAGCTAAACAAATTTTCTTCCAAATGATGAATGAGTGGTTTACGGAGTTCATTCGTACGCTCAAAAACCTCTACCGCAGCCTAATCCCCCTCAAACTTCTGTTGTACCTCCGGTTATGAATCTAATTTCGTTGAATAAGCCTCCCATGGATAAAATCAGAAAATATGGGGCCGAAGAATTCAGGGCCATTAGAGATAATGATGCTGAGAGAGTAGAGTTTTGGCTCGAGAATACTATCAGAGTTTTTGATGAAATGTCATGTACTCCTGGCAAATGTGTTAAATGTGTCGTTTCTTTGTTGAGAGACTCAGCTTATCAATGGTGGAAACTCTGATTTTTAATTTTCCGAAAGAACGAATTACCTAGAATTTCTTTCAATCTGAATTCTGAAAGAAATACATTAGTTAGGGATTCATTGATCAAAAACGTAAAGAGTTTCTTAAACTTAAATAGGGCCGTATGTCTGTTACGGAATATGAGCGTGAATTTGTTCGATTGAGCCGATATGCACAAGAATGCATCTCGATGGAAGTAATATTATGTCAAAGATTCGAAGATGGCCTAAATGAAGATATTCGTTTGTTAGTTGGTATTTTGGAGATCAAAGAGTTTGTTATGCTTGTTGATTGAGCATGTTAAGCTGAAGACTTGGGAAAGAGAAAAGAAAGGCTGATTCAAAAGCTAGAGATATGAGAAAGAGATCCTCAAGTAAATCATTTCAGTCTACGTCAAAGAAATTTTGAGATGGTTATAGTCGTTCAAAGGCTATTGTGGGACATTAAAGTAGAGATCGTGCTAGATCGCATTCAAGCTTTAGAGCTCCAGCTACTTCTGTTGCTAGTGTTAGAAATGTCTGATCCGATTGACTTGAATGTAGACACTGTGGTAAAAGACATTCAAGAAGTTGTAGATTGAATGATTGAGCTTTCTTTAAATGTGGATCTTTAGATCACTTTATCTGAGACTGTCCCGAGCCTGTTGAGCAAGAAATTATACAAAATCTGAAACCGAGTAACACCTCAGCTAGAGGTAGGCCTCCCAGAAATACGGAGAATGTGAGTGGTAGTCAATGAGCTACTAAAGATACAGCTGTTCAATCCAAGGCTAGAGTACCTGCTAGAGCCTATGCCATCCGAGCTCGTGAGAAAGCTTCGTCTGCAGATGTAATTATTGGTACATTCACTCTTTACGATACTTCTGTAATTGCTTTGATAGATCCAGGGTCTACACATTCGTATATATGCATGAACTTAGTGTGAAGTAAGACTTTGCTTATAAAGTCTATGAATTCGTAATTAGAGTATCGAACCCCTCAGGCAAAAGTGTCCTGGTTGATAAAGTTTGCAAGAACTGTCCGTTGATGTTTTGAGATATCCGTTTTCTGGCTAAACTGATGTTATTACCCTTTGATGAATTTGATATAATTTTGGGTATGGACTGGCTAACTTTTCATGATGCTGTTGTAAATTACAAACGGAAAACTATTGATTTGAGATGCAAGAATGATGAAATAGTCTGAATTGAATCTAGTGACTTAAACGGGTTACCAGCTATAATATCTACAATGAAAGCTCTAAAATATGTGAATAAGGGTTGTGAAGCCTACTTTGCTTATGTGTTCAATTCAAAAGTATCTAAAAAAAATTGAATCAGCGATTGTTGTGTGTGAATTCCCTGACGTGTTTCCTGAAGAACTTTTGAGATTACCTCCGATTCGAGAACTTGAATTTGGCATTGAATTAGTGTCAGGAAATACTCCGATTTCGATAGCTCTGTATAGAATGGCTCTGGCCGAGTTGAAAGAATTAAAGTCTCAGTTACAAGAGTTGATAGATAGAGGGTTCGCAAGACTGAGTTTCTCACCTTCGCAAGACTGAGTTTCTCACCTTGGGGTGCTTCGATTCTGTTTGTGAAAAAGAAAGACTGCACGATGAGAATGTGCATTGATTATCATCAGTTGAACAAAGTGACAATCAAGAACAAATATCCTCTACCCAGAATTGACGATTTATTTGATCAGTTAAAAGGCACTACTGTGTTTTCAAAGATTGATCTGAGATCATGTTATTATCAGTTAAGAGTAAAAGATTCAGACATTCCAAAAACTCCTTTTCGAACGAGGTATGGACACTATGAGTTTTTAGTTTTGCCTTCGGATTAACAAATACACCTACTGTTTTTATGGATTTGATGAACAGAATTTTTAGACTGTATTTAGATCAATTTGTTGTCATGTTCATTGATGACATTTTGATTTATTCGCTGATGAAACTAAATATGCGGAACATTTGAGAGTGGTGCTACAGACTCTGCGTGATAAGCAACTATTCGCGAAATTCAGTAAATGTGAGTTTTGGTTGTGTGAAGTTGGTTTTCTGGGCCATATTGTATCAGCATCTGGTATTCGAGTTTATCTGAGCAAAATTTTAGCTATTTTGGATTGGAAGCCCCCGAGAAATGTTTCTGATGTCCGTAGTTTTCTGTGACTTGCTAGTTATTGCCGATGGTTCGTAAAAGGTTTCTCTATTATTGCAACCCCGATGACGAGACTGCTTCAAAAAGATGTTAAGTTCGAGTGATTTGATAAGTGTCAGAAAAGCTTTGATCAGTTGAAAACTCTTTTGACTAAAGCTCCGGTATTAATACAACCAGAATCGGGTAAAGAATTTGTTATTTACAGTGATGCTTCATTCAATGGCCTTAGCTGTGTTTTGTTGCAGGAAGGCAAGGTTATAGCTTATGCCTCGAGGCAGTTAAAGCCACATGAAAAGGATTATCCGACGCATGACATTGAATTAGCTGCAATTGTATTTACTTTACAGATCTGGTGCCACTATCTGTTCGGTGAAAAATGTCATGTGTATTCTGACCATAAAAGTCTAAAATACTTGATGACTCAAAAAGATTTGAATCTATGACAGAGAAGATGGCTAGAATTACTAAAAGACTACGAGCTTGTTATTTATTATCATCCAGGAAAAGCAAATGTTGTTGCTGATGCTTTGAGTCAGAAATCATTGTTTGCATTACAAGTGATGAATTCCCAGTTGTCTATTTCTGATGATGGCTTAGTTTTAGCCGAATTGAAAGCGAGACCGTTGTTTTTACAATAGATTATTGATGCTCAGAAAGTTGATCATGAAATGCTAGCGAAACGAGCTCAGTGTGATTCCTATTCTGATTCTAAATTTTGAATTGACAAGGACAATTGTTTGAGATTCCAAAATAGACTTTGTGTTCCGAGAAAGTCAAAGTTGATTCAGATGATTTTGAATGAAGCTCACAGCAGTCGTCTATCTGTACATCCGGGAAGAATGAAAATGTATAACGATTTGAAACAGCTTTACTGGTGGCCTAGAATGAAAAGAGATATTTCTGGCTTTGTTTCGAAATGTTTGATATGTCAGCAAGTTAAAGCTGAATATCAGGTGCCATCCAGTTTGTTCCAACCGATTATGATTCTCGAGTGGAAATGGGATAGAGTAATGATGGATTTTGTTTCGAGTTTACCCCAATCTCCGAGAAAGAAAGATGCTATCTGGGTTGTAGTTGATCGATTGAAAAAATCAACCTATTTTATTCTGGAACGATCTGACTACTCACTTGATAGATTAGCTGAGCTATACATTTCTGATATTGTGAGATTACATGGGGTGCCATTGTCTATTGTGTTAGATAGAGATCTAAAATTCACTTCGCAGTTTTGGAAGAAACTGCAAGAGGCTTTAGGTACGAAATTACATTTCAGTACTACTTTTCACCCGCGGACAGATGGTCAATTAGAGCAGATTATTCAGATTCTAAAGGATATGTTGAGATGTTGTATTCTTGAGTTTGAAGGTACGTGGGATTAGTATTTGCCATTGATTGAATTTGCTTATAATAACAGTTTTCAATCGAGCATTAAAGTGGCACTGTACGAAGCCTTATATGGTAGAAAATGTCGTACACCATTGTATTGGTCAGAACCCAGTGAAAATAAAATACACAAAGTTGATTTGATAAAGGAAACCGAACAGAAAGTAAAAGTCATCTGTGATAGTCTAAAAACAGCTTCTGATCATCAAAAATCATACGCGGATTTGAAATGAAAAGATATCAAATTTGAGATCGGTGACAAAGTATTTCTGAAAGTGTCTCCATGGAAGAAATTATTCTGATTCGGTAGAAAAGGCAAATTGAGTCCAAGGTTCATCGAACCGTATGAAATCATCGAACGAGTCAGGCCGGTCACTTATAGACTGATGTTACCATCTGAGATAGAAAAGATACATAATGAATTTCATATATCGATGCTTTAACGATATAAATCTGACCCCTCGCATGTAATTACTCCGTCTGAATCTGATATGACTTATGAAGAAGAACCGATCCATATCTCAGCTCGCGAGATAAAAGAATTGTGAAATAAAAGAATTTCGTTAGTAAAAGTATTATGGCATCGACACGGTGTTGAAGAGGCTACGTGGGAGCCCGAAGATGCTATGAAACAGCAATATCCGAACCTATTCAACGGTAAGATTTTCGAGGACAAAAATCCCTAAGGGGGAGAGTTATAACAGCCCAGTTTAGACCCTAGTCAGAAAAGTGGCTTCGGGACCACAAATACAAGTTAGAAAAATATTTTAATATTATTTTTCATGTTCATAGCATATGAATTGATATCTGTGAAATTTTCGTGATTTAATTTATTCGTTTGTGTGTTTAATTAACAAAAATGACCTAATTGCAGAAAATGCAAAACTAGCATGCTATTTGTTAAAGGTGCTTAAATGTTATGTCTTATTAAATGTGAGGTCCTTATGTTGAAATTAGACCTTTGAAATTATGAGTGGACAATTATGGCTATCCATTATGTGTTTATTAATGTCTTTAACCAAGGTTAAAATTGGTATTTGATAATTAATGTTAATATAATTAAAACAAAAACAAATTTGCTGGCTATTATCATCTTCTTTTACCGAAAATACAAAAAAAAAAAGGTTAGGAGCTTTCATGCATTCGGCTAGTATGCAAGTTTGATTAAGGTTCATTTTTAATCCATTTTTTATGATTTTTATGTTTTGGTGATTGTTGCTTAGTCTACTATTAAGCCCATGCCTTAATTTGAGAAACTGATGAAGATTTTGAAATGTTTCATTGATAAATTTGTGATCTTTGTGGTGATAGTTGGTGAAAAATGAAAGATATGTGATAGATTAATATGTTTTGTCTTTGGATTTTTGATGAATTTGAGTAAATTAGACTAATTTGTGAAAATTAGATTTTAAGGGACTAAAATGTGAAATAAATGAAATATGTGGACTTGTATTAGCTAAAGGAAAATTCGGCTAGGCATTTGTATAAGGAAATTTTATATATTTTGTGTATTTTGTGATAAGGACTAAAATGTCAAAAATGTGAAATTATAGGGGCTAAAGTGCAAAATGCCTTAATTATGTGTTTGTGGATTGAAATGGATGAAATGTGTTATTGAATAGTTAAATTTGAATTTATTTAGATCAAGAACAAAAGAAAACGGAATTAGATTGGGGGAAGTCGAAAGTGATCGAGTAATCGTTTTCATCCGTCTGAATCCGTATGAGGTAAGTCGATATACAAATAAATGTGTTAAATTGAGTTATTACTGCTTATATGATGTTTGAGTTGTTTTGAATGGCTATAAGAGCCGACTATGTAAAATTCAGAAATAATTCCGAGCATGTGATGACGTCCAAAAAGCCCCAAACTAACTTAAGAATAGTTAGGATACATGACATAGGATCTGATATGTGATTTCATGTAAGACCACATCTGGCACGTTGGCATCGATTTGTGATTTACGTGTAAGACCATGTCTGGGACATTGGAATCATATTTGATTCGTGTAAGACCCTGTCTCGGACAGTGGCATCAATATTTGATTACATGTAAGACCACGTTTGGGACGTTGGCATTGTATGAGGTTTTTGAGTTATCTGCGTATCTTATTTGATTCCAAACGGATCAACGGGCATTCTAAGAAAGTGAATCAGTATATGAATGTTCATCCAATTCAGGTACGTTTAACTTGTATAAGAAATTTGACAATGAAAGGTAAGTATATGCGTACTTATGATTATGTGATAAATGTAAGAATTGATTGAGAAAAAGATAGGTTATATGCAAGTGAACTATGAATATATAAGAGCTATGAGAGAAATATGGATTTGATATTGTGTTATGCCATGAGATTCATGAATGATTTGGTTTATAATTGAGTTATGTGATAAATTTATTTGTATATGGCTTACTAAGCTTTGAAAGCTTACTTTGTGTGTGTTTTCAATTGTTTTATAGATATAAAAGCTACTGGGAGCTCGGGTATCGCTGAGAATCATCACAACACTATCAAATTATATTTTGGTACCTTTTTGAAATGTGTATATTAAAGTATGGCATGTATAGGCTAGAGAAGTTTGAATTTGTTTTGATATGTGTATATGTTATTCTATGTGATATGGCTAGCTTATGGTTGCAAATATGGTTTGGTTTTAGTATGGAATTTGTGATGAGTAATGGTACATTTTGATATTCATGAATGACCAAAAGAAATGGTCAATTTGATATGTGTTTGAATGTGAAAGTGGTAAGGTTTATCATGAAGTGGAATGTGGTATAAAATGAATTTTGTAACATATGTGTTGGTATGAATTAGGCTTGTGTTTTGGCATGATTTAGTATAGAAATTAAGTATGAATTTGGATGAGGAATATATGATATGAATTGTAGATGATTTGGTTGTAAATTGGCTAAAAAATTGATATGAAATGTGTTGTTATTGAACTTGTAGAGATGACCCAAAAATGGGTGGCAACAAGGCCTTACAAATGGCCTATTTTGTGCCCACATGGGCAAGGACACGAGTGTGTATCTCTACCGTGTTGCTCGAAGGCCAACTCGAATTGAGCCTGGGCACACCACACGGCCTCACACACGAGTGTGTGGCAGGCCGTGTGGCTTATGTCGATATACCCTACAGGCTTGGCACTGCCTAAAACACAGCTTGATACACAGGTGTGCGGGCTATTTCAAAAGGGCACACGGGCTGGCACACGGGCGTGTTCTTGGCCGTGTAACCTAAGTCACAATGTATGCTTTGTTTTGCCATGGCCTAGACACACGGGCATGTTTAATGCCGTGTGAGGCACACAGCCTGGTCACACGGGCGTGTGACCTCTGAAACTTTGAAAAATGTTTAAGTTTCGACAAAATTTTGTATGTGTTCGATTTAGTCCCGACTTTTTTCTAAAGCATATATAAGGCCTTTTGGACCTAGGAAACGAACTTATTAATGATGTTTGAATATGATATGATGATGTGTAATATATGATTGTGAAATGCTCCGTATTGTCCGGCAATGCCTTTTAACCCTAGTCTGATGACGGATACAGGTTAAAGGTGTTACACAAGCATTGTGTCGGTGTGTTTATTGGGCTTTGTGCCTAGCAGGCCTTGTGCTAGGTTGTCATCAGGCCTTCAGCCGATGGTCATTTAGCAGGTACTCTATACCAGTGATACAGATAGTAATGATGGCTTGAGATCCTGTATATGTTAGAGAGTTCTGCAGCTTGTGTGAGCAACATCATGATCCAGGGATTAATTAGTAGGTACTATGTACCAGTGATATAGACCGTAATAATGGCTTGGGATCCTACATTTATTAGGGATTCTCTGCAACTTATGTGAGCAGCATCGTAAACAGGGGATTATTTAGTAGGTACTACGTACCGGTGATACAGATCATAACGATAGCTTGAGATCCTACATGTATTGCGGATTCTCTATAGCTTGTATGAGCAGCATCGTAAGCTGGTCAAAGTTCTAATGTTAACTTGAGTAAGTGATATCCTTTAGATTACCTGAAATGAGATATTATTAGAATGGTGAATGGTGACTTGGTTTATAATCATTTATCATGTGGAATTTTATTGATATGAATTATCCAAGTATAAATGTTTTTGGAAAGTTGAAATGGTAGTAATATGGAATATGATTTGAATTACTGTACTGTGCAATAATCACCTGTTGTGAGTTGTGATTGACAGGAATTTTGATAATAACCTTGTGACAAGAACTCTAGTTTTTTTTAATCTTGTTATTTGATTTGTTGTGATTAAATGAGGCAAGATTTATCATTTAATCAATGAACTTACTAAGCTTTATGAAAGCTTACTCGTGTTATTTATCTAATTTCTTGTAGATACATTTTGTGGATCGAGAGATCAGATTAGCTCACAGAATCACACTATCTAGGGATCATTTGGTAGCTTTTGAATACATATTGGCTTATATGGCATGTAATAAGAGAATTTGATTATGTTTGTAAGGGTTCATAAGTTATTGGTATTGTTCTTAATGTACACATGATGATGTGGTATAAATAGCCAAGTAAGGTGCATACTTGATTTTATGGTATAACATTTTAAGATAAAAAAACAAGTTATTTGAATGTGCTTGCAGCTTGTATACTTAGTTAAGGAAATGAATTGTGAAAGTACTTGAAATGTGGTGTCATGGATGACACATTGGTTAGACCTTAGGATGTTTGTTTTGGCATGTTTTGGGTGCCATTGAAATGCATGTTGAAGTCTTATAATATTGTGTTGAGAATTGGTTTAGGTACCTAAGCATTTGGATGTGAGTTAAGTATGTTTGGGTCATTTTTGGGTACACAAGGGCTGTCACACAGCCATGTGTCACACATGGGCAACCCACACGGGCATGTGCCCTAAACATGTTTGATGCAGTTTTCACACAGGCTGGAACATGACCTGTGACACGGTCATGTGACCCAACATCGAATTGAACACAATCTAGCACACGACCCGCGACACGGCCATGTAAGGGTATTTCAAATGCTACATGGCTAGTACATGGCCTACGACACGGTTATTTGGATTTATTTCGAAAGGTACATAGTCTGTCACATGGTTGGCCACACAAACATGTTCCTGCACCACATGGCCTGGGCTATGTCACACAGCCGTGTGACTACTATTTTGAAAAGTTTATCATGTGGCATTTTCATTGATATGAATTTTCCAAGTATAAGTGTTTTTGGGAAGTTGAAATGGGAGTAATATGGAATATGATTTGAATTATTATACTGTGCAATAATCACCTGTTGTGAGCTGTAACGGCCCAATTTAGGGCCGAAAAGGAACGGTGGTTTCAGAACTACGAATCTGAAGTACAAAAATTTATTGCGATAAAGTTTTGAAGTTTATTATATGATTGAGTGCATGTGTGAAAATTTGGTTAAGAAATTTTGTTGATAAAATGCCCAATTTGATTTTTAGGACTAAATTGCAAAAGGTGAAAAATGTGTCTTTTAATTGATAAAGGGATTTGATTGTAATGAATTCTTAAATTAGAGGTCCTTAGATGGTAATTAGACCATTATATTTTAGTTTTAACAAAAATGGACATGGAAGGATAAAATATCAAAGTAAGTGCATCCAAGCCCCATTTTTAATGTTCTTTACATTTTTGAAGTCCTCGTAACCCGATTTACCTATTTCTACCATTATTTTTAGTTAGGGTTCATATTAAAAAATTTACTCATGTGTGACATGTATGTATTTTGATGTTTAATAGTAGAAAATGAAAGTTTGATGTGTGATAAACAACTTTTACTAGGTAATTTTTGATGAAAATGTATAAAAAGGACTTGTTTGTAAAAGTTATAAAATATGTGAATAAAATGTGATTTAGTGTAAAATGTGGGCTAATATAAGCATATGTGTGGGTCGGCTAGGCTTGGGTAACAAAGAAAATGAGTACATTTCGTTATACGAGCCTAGGGACTAAAGTGTAAATATGTTAAACTTTAGGGGCAAAAATGTAATTTTGTCATAGTGTGATTTTTGGATTGAATTGAGTAATGTGATAATTAAATTAGTTAAATTTGGCATTATAAATCAAGAAAGACGAGAAATCGACATTGACCGGGGAAAAGGCAATGTTGTGGACTAAATTGCAAAATTTGTCATTTTAGACCGAGGTAAGTTTGTATGTAAATAATGCATTGCTATATTTATGTATTGATTACTTTAATAATTGTATGCATTGTAAATAACCATTTGGATATATATATCGACCAAGCTTCGACAAGTGAGAAAGATCCTTATTGAACATTAGGAATCGAATAGGATACAAGTGACATGTCACTAGGAAACCAAGTGTTTAAGTGATAAGTGATAAGTGGTAGCTTCGACTACAAGTGATAAGTGGTAGCTTCAGCTATAAATGATAACTGGTAGCTTTGGCTAAAATTGATAAGTGGTAGCTTCGACTACAAATAAGTGTGGCACTTTTGTGCAAAACTTCCAAGTATCCTTTAGAATTCCAAGTGGTTCAACGGGTGATCCAGTGAAATAACAAAGTGTGAGTGCATGTGATTATGTTATGGATTAGTACAGGTACATATGTGAAACTCCTAAAAGATGAGTTCGATATGTGATGAACCATTGGTAAGGTTGTGAATGAGTAAGTTGCGATTGTAATGTTTTGGTAGTATCCCTAAAATTGTATGACTTTACTTGTGTGTTAATATGTGTTATTAGTGCTCATTATTTTCATATAAACTTACTAAGCTATTTAGCTTACTCCCCTTTCTTTCCTTTGTCTTATAGTACCGCCAAGCTAACTCAGATTGGGAGATCGTCGGGGGATCGTTTCACACTATCAAACCATCTTTTGGGTATACTTGGTTAAATATTTTGAGTTATGGCATGTATAGAGGACTTAGTCATTTTAACATATGTGTCATAATTGATTTGGCCAAAATGTTGGCTTATTTTGATGAATGATCCTTTTATATAAGGCCATTTGAAATTGGCCAATATTGGTTATTGGTATGTGCATATGATGATGTTATTCATGGATGTGATAGCTTGCATGTTTAAGTTGCTAAGTATGTGATGTATAGGCATGATGGGTGTCGTATGCGAATGATGTGTGGATGACTTGATTTTGAGATGTTTGATAATTTAAATATGTTATGCTATGTGCCTTTGAATTGGTGTAAGTGTGATGGTGTTTCAGGGTGGCAAATGGCTTGGTAAATAGCCTTATATTTGTCCATACGGGTAGACACACGGGCGTGTGTCTAGGCCATGTGTGACACACAGTCTGGCCCATGGGCATGTAGTCTGGCCGTGTGTCCCCTGCACCCTTATTTTGCAAAACAGAATGTCTAGTAGTAAACACACGGGCAGAGACACGGTCGTGTGTCTCAACCGTGTGAAGGATACGGCCTCAGGACATGGGTGTGTGCCCAGGCCGTGTAAAGTCTGCACCTTAAATGCGAAAATTAAATTCTCCACATGGCCTAGCGCACAGGCGTGTGACTTGGCTATGTGACCCTAAATGGTTGATGACATCATAAACAGAGAGTTACACGGGTTGAGGATACGGGCGTGTCCTGAGTCACACAGGCGTGTGTGACCACACGGCCTACCCACACGAGCGTGTGACTTTCCAAAACTAAAAAATTTTCTAAGTGTCGTAATAATTTCGAAAGCTCTCGGTTTAGTCCCGAAACACTCCCAAAGCATGTTTTGGGCCTCGTAGGCCAGTAATAGGGACGTCATGTGTTTGTATGAAAAGTTTTTAATTTGAATGGAAATTTATGATTCAGTTTTATTTGTTTCAATGTGTTTGAGTCTGGTAATGCCTTGTACCCTATTCCGGCGACGGATATGGGTAAGGGATGTTACATGAGCTGTGATTGACAGGAATTTTGATAATAACATTGTCACAAGAACTCTATTTTTTAATCTTGTTATTTGATTTGTTGTGATTAAATTAGGTAAGATTTATCATTTAATCAATGAACTTACTAAGCTTTATGAAAGGTTACTTGTATTGTTTGTCTTATTTCTTGTAGATACGTTTTGTGGATCGGGAGATCGGATTAGCTCACAGAATCACACTATGTGGGGATCATTTGGTAGCTTTTGAATACATATTGGCTTATATGGCATGTAATAGGAGAATTTGATTATGTTTGTAAGGGTTCATAAGTACTTATTGGTGTTGTTCTTAATGTGCACATGATGATGTGGTATAAATAGCCAAGTGAGGTGCATACTTGATTTTATAGTATAGCATTTTGAGATAGAAAATAAGTTATTTGAATGTGTTTGTAGCTTGTATACTTAGTTAAGGAAATGAATTGTGAAAGTACTTGAAATGTGATGTCATGGATGACATATTTGTTAGACATTAGGATGTTTGTTTTGGCATGTTTTGGGTGTCATTAAAATAAATTTTGAAGTCTTATAATATTGTGTTGAGAATTGGTTTAGGTACCTAAGCATCTGGATGTGAATTAAGTATGTTTGGGTCATTTTTGGGTACACAAGGGCTATCCCACAGCCATGTGTCACAAACGGGCAACCCACACGGGCATGTGCCCTGAACATGTTAGATGCAGTTTTCACACGGGCTAGCACACGACCTGTGACATGGCCCTGTGACCCAACATGGAATTGAACACAGTCTAGAATACAGCTAGCAATACGGTCATGTGAGGGTATTTCAAATGCTACACGGCTAGCACATAGCCTGCAACATGGCCGTTTGGATTTATTTCGAAAGGTACACGGTCTGTCACATGGTTGGCCACACAGACATGTTCCTGCACCACATGGTCTGGGCTATGTCACACGACCGTATGACTCCTATTTTCAAAAGTTTCAATTTTTCGCCAAACTTTCTGGTTTATTTTCAACTGGTCCCTAATTGTTTCTAAATTAATGTTAGGGCCTCGTAGGCTGGATTTAATGTCTGTAAATGTATGTATTACTCCGATTTGAATTATGATGAAATTTTGTTAATTAATTTGACAACTTGATGCTATTTGTTTTCAATTATTCTGTAAAGTTCGGTAATACGCCGAAACCTAAAATCCAATGACAGAATTGGGTTATGGGTGTTACAGCAAATCCAACAGTCCATGATTTTCTTCATTCTTTTTTAGATAGTTATATCTGCTACAACTTCAACTGGGTCTAAGACCGGTTCGCTTGTTGACTGGACATCTTCCCGACGTTACCATGGCATTTATGTTGACAAACTGTCCAACCTTTTGCCCCGGCAAACCTTCACTTCTTTACTTCTTGTTTCTTAACCTGCACATGAAAATCCACCACCACACACAACCTTTCCACAAGCAATTAAAAATAAATAACATTTAAGTATAGTTCAAGCTTCTAATGTAATGTTAAAACAAAAAAATACTAATGAAATGTTCTAAAATTGTAACACCCCAAACCCGGTCTAGACGTTATGGCTGAATGTAGGTGTGTTACGAAGAAGGCTTTTGAAACTGTTTTTTATTTCGACAAAAACCTTATAAAGTTACTTGTTATAAAGTGCCCAAAATTTTACAAAACATATTCATTTACTTGTTTATTATTGAAATTGTCGTGAGTTTATTCATTCGCTAAAATATAATTTATAGCGGAAATATTAAATGTCATTGTATCTTAGAAACCCAGCTCATGTTTCCAGAAAAACCTTTGTTTGCGTAAAACTATTATTTTCATAAATCGTTTTGTCAAACAACGCAAGATAGAAAACAATCGAAACCAAAACCAACAGTTAAAACCATACAGTTCAAAGAGTCCCAAAAATTACAAACTCTCAAACAAATCCAGAATTTTAAATATATCGAAAACTAAAAATCAGTTTTAACTAGTGGTCACCGCTAAGCCTCCGTCGCACTGACCTGCCTATGTTCAATGGTTACCTGTACAGAACAGACAAACAAATGTGAGTTTTCGTAAACCCAGTGTGTAACCCAACAAAGATAGTCATGCCAAAAATATATACATAGTATTCTTATATGTAGAATAAATACAAATACAGACCTAAGTTTTTAGCAGATACAGATATCAGAATCAGATAGCCCAGACAAATATACAGAATCGTACCCCATCCTCTACACATCATCTCTGTCCATCCCATCACACCATGTGGGGTTAAAAATACTCACCCATCTCTACACACTATGTAGTGTCAATGCGACACATAATAGATAATATGCAGTCAAGCTGCCAGAATATAAGCAAAAGGTCATGGTACAGATCACTTCCTCCACATATACAAATCCCACCCCAACCACAGGTACAGAATACAGATACAGAAATAACAGATTTAACATGCTTAACATGCTCATTTATAGATAACATACATACTTAAACAGTACTGTCAAACACACTTATCAGCTTCTTACTCAAATCAGACTGTCAGAATATCAGATCACATGAAAAAGGGTTTGATCAGCCCTTACGGACCCTACAGTAGGCCCACAGTCAATCGGAACGACCCATGTGACCCTAGGCAACATTTCAAAATCCTAGGGCCACATACCCATATGGCTTGCCTATGTGGGACCACATGCCCAGATTAGCCTTGCCCAGTGGCCCACACGACTTGACCTAAAGCAAACACGCCCGTGTGGCATGTCCATGTGGGCCCATATGCCCGTGTGGCCCACACGCTTAACCTACCTAGCCAATTTGGCCCAAACAGTTGCATCTCGCACACGGCCACACCTACGACATTCACACGTCTGTGCCTCGCACACGGCCAGCCACACGGCCTGGCATACGCCCGTGTGCCGTCGATAGTGTCCTTTTTTAGCTTTCACTGAACCTTGATTTTTCATGTTTAGGGTACACACCTGGTACAGTTTTGATGCTACTGCAATCCTGAGCCCATCAAAACATAGCATTCCAACGACCTATTAACAACTAATTTATGATTTCAACAAAACTAAACCGAGCAACACTCATAAACTTACCACCGTAAAAATGACCACACACATAAATTAAATCGTTGGAGTGAAAATCACCACTTCACCGTCTTCTCCTACACAACAGTGCACAGAGATTAGACTCCCTACAATCATTGTTACGCTACTACAACGAGAATGAATCGAAAAGCTTACCAAAACCACGTGAAGAACAAAAAAAGTATGAACAGATTTGAAGGAAAATGAAAGAAAAAGAAAACAAAGAAGTTGATGAGGGACAAAAAGATGAAAATGACAAAACTGATGAAGAAAGGCAGAACCTGACATTAGAAATTTGGAGAGGGAAAAAATAAAAATAATTAAAATAATTAAATTGATACTATCCAAACTTCCCACTAACAACCACATCCCATAAAATCCTCCCGACTAGCCACATCCAACCACTTTAGTCTCCCAACTCCGTCGAACCTCTAACAGACAATTGGAACAAAAATTATCACATTCGCTTACACAAGGATTCGAACACAAAACCTCCAGCAAACTAACTCCTTACCACTTGAACTAGCAAGCTCATTCTGATATGAATTTACAGAAAATTTTATATAAGCTTACCCAACAGGGATAAGGCTTGAATCAAAAATAACAAAATTTCCAAATGTGGGACTTGAACCCAAGACCTCATACACACACCCAGAACACTTAACCACTGAAGCAAATACATATTTGGGTCAGATTTCACAAAAACAAACTTAAATTATTTAGGGCATTACAAAAATGCAACTAAATGTACCTAAATACAGGCAATTAGCTAGATCTAAAAGCATGAAATATAATTGTTTTCAAGAGTTATCACTCAACACCTATCACATCATGCACCAAAATAAGCCATCGTGGGACAATCTCACCAAGTAGCATGCTTTGACTAGTTGTCCTCTTTTGAAGATAGAATTTCTTGACTTATCACATGCTAATGCCTACCATAAGGGCCAGTCCAATTATCATTTGAATGCAAGAGAATTCTCCTTACTTTTAAGAAATCTCCTCAGTGAAATCCGCATAGCAATCCTACCATAGGGTAGCGCACTTTTCATACCATCACAAAAGACCATTGATGGAGGCCGTAGGTCTTGTTTTGGGACCTTCTCCCATTAAATATTTTAAAAACACGCAAGGTTTTTAATTTCAAATTTCAATCATGTACGATCAATAAGTGCATGACAAGTACATATGGCATTCTTTCCTAAACTATATGGCATGTTTATCTCATGTATGCATGACATGCTATGGCAATTTTATAATATTCACATTCAATTATTCACAAGAGTCAACTAAACAATTTTGATTCTTCATAGTTTTTCTTTTAAAGGAAAAAATCAAAGAAGTGAATGTGAACTGTGCACCAGGTAAGTTCCCAAGAAAGGAAGGTGAGTTGTACTTGACCACTTAAAAACCTAGCCTTACCTTGCCAGATCCAATCACAGACATGTACTTCTTATTACCACACTTCTCACAGTAATTGAATAACCTAAAGAAGTGAATGGAACAATACAACACATGTATTTTTTTATTACCATACTTCTTATCTTTAATAGATCAACAAATATATTAATAGATGGGTAATAAAAAGAATTGCCAGCCAAAGTTTTCATGATTCTATTTCTAGAAAATAAATGAAAAACAAAAATTAAATAGTTTTTCATCACAAGGCATTTCTTGTGTCTTCGACTGTCATCACTCTATCTTCTCCTCGTCATAGACTCCTTTTTGGAATTCGGCTCACAAGAATTCTATAAATAAAAATAATCCTACATGTAGATGATAGTTCATGATCTATTTCCTAAAAACCACAACCTTGGCAAAAAAATTATTATATAAAAAATATATAATATTGCATCCATTCACATACATTCCCCTAAACATACAAATAATTATAAGAATGTTACATCTTATCAAATGTTAATCAAACAAGATGAAGAGGGAGATTCGGCCTCAGTTTACACATAAACATAGCACAACATGGCTCTTGATACCAGTTGTTGGAAAAATCCGGTTTGAAAATGATTTTCTTGCATTGTGAAAAATCAAAATTTTGAAAACCAACCCGGTTTGTGATATTTATAGCAATAAACCCCAGACCGAATCATACATGTATTTTTGGATAAGTGGATCCTTGATATTTTTCGGCATTCAACCAAATGATCTTCTTCGCTATTCTTGTACCACGAACTGCTTCGAGTGTGGGCTTGAACCAATTGAATCAAAACACAGAACTAGAAAAAAGTTTTCCTTCTGGGGTGAAAACAAAAATTCTCTCTAATATAATTGAAACTGATAAAATTTTTATTCTGAAAAATATATTTATAAGTTGGGAATAAATGCTCTTTATTTTTCCGCAGAATAAGAATCTATCAAAGTTGTGTAAATAGCTCTACAAGTGCCATCTATTTATAGGAATAGAAGGTAAAACCCTTGCAGAGTTGAAGAAGTTTATTTCCACTAGAAAAACAATATCCTAATTTATCTAGTATATAGGGGGCGGTAACCCTAGTTAATGATACTATGGTTTTGTCATCCCACCTCCTTACATGAAGGGTTTTGGACCTCTCTCACATCAAGTTCAATTTGTAACACCCCTAACCCATCTCCATTGCCAAATTGAGGTTACGGAGCATTATAGTACAAATCAAGACATTTATCTTCAAACAAAAATATAAAATCAATGATAACATTCAATAGCTTATAAAAATCAGGGTAAAAATACACTTGCAGGCCTTAAATTGAGCTTACGAGGCCCTAAAAATAGTTTTGGAACAATCCAGGACTAATTTGAATCAAAACAGAAAAATATGTAAAAATTTAAAAATTTTAAAAATAGGAGTCACACGACCGTGTGGAATAGCCCAAGTCGTGTGGCTTCACACATGGTCGTATGGCTTCACACATGGCCACGTGGCTAGACCGTGTAACTAACTTGGACCGTGTGAAAAATTTTGCACCTAAAAATTAATAAGGCACATGGCTGTGTGGCCAGGCCGTGTGGTATAGCTCAAGTCGTGTGCACCTTAAAAAGCTTTTAAAATAAGGCAAACTTTCATCCAACAATTAAATTCTAACCAAATCAAAATCAATCATTTCCATACCTTAAAAACACATTTAAACAAGCCTAAAACATGTCAAAACAACCAACCTAAGTGCCTAACCAATGTGTCCTCATTGACACCTTAATTCAATTATCAATCTCAATTCACATGACAAATCTACAATTTCATAAGTTCATATATAAAACTCATGCCAAACTTATCATTTCTTCTTAATCATTCATATTCATTCATACCATAATTCAAACACTTAAATAAGGTTTATATCAAATGACCAAAACAACTTTATATGAACATATTCACACCAAGAATAAAGGCACATACACAAGTAAGCTTATACCGAGGTTAAAACATAACATTTGTAATAAGTATCCAAACATATACAAACACACCTATTACATATACATTCAATAGTTCAAAACACTCCTTAAACATACATAAACATACCAAATCAATCAACCTATAGGTTCTAAACAATATGTCATTCAAAGGTACCTCAACTTAAATCAATTTACTATCACTCCATAACCTAAGCTTACTTTACTACAACCATAAACATTTCAACCACACATATAAAAATGTCTAAAACATACATTTACATTATACTCAAAGTGACTAAAGGACACTTATTTACAAAGCTTTACAAGTTCACCACAAAACATAATCTCCAAAAGATATGACCAAACCAAGTGGACCAAGTAACATATTCATGACACCTATTACATATGAGTCTTGTACATGTCATTTATAACCATAGCCAAAATGTTCAAAAACTACCAAAATGATCGACGGATAGTGTGATATGGCTTCAACAAGATTCCAACCGAATGAGCTTTCCAATGATCTATAAAACATAGGAACAACAACTACGTAAGCATATAATGCTTAGTAAGTTCATATAAAGAAACTTAAATTTACTGTTCCTTAACATTAAATCATTCAATCATACTCATTATATCATATAGCACTGGCCTTTCCTAACACCATAGTTCACATCATTAGGATATATATTAACAATACATCATCTATGAACATGGTATACAACATGAATTGTTTATAATTACTCATATTGCATCACATATGTGATTAATGCTCTTTTTCATGCATTATTAAAGCCCACCGTACCGTTTCATATGGTTATCGTTATCCATAATTCCATATATAAGCTTTTACATTCCTTACTTACCCATTGAACCGTATAGAATAACATCGAATACTTGGGAACACCTTGCCATAGAACCATAACATTTTCAATAATGCTCACATGAGCTGTGAAATGGGTTTGCTCACACAAGCTGTGGGTCGGGACATTAGCTACATGATGCTACTCACACGAACTGTGGAGAATCCACAACAAATGCAGGACTTCAACCATCGGTAGGACATCCAAGACCAACACTCGAAACATATAATCCCTAATGACATGTCATTTGTATCCTAAGCATTCTCTAGATTCAAACGGGACTTTTGCTGTTAAGTATTCAAATATCAATTTATTACCAAATCAATTATAAACAACATAACATTAACAAATAATCAACCAAAACAACATTTAATAAGCATAAAATTCATACGAACTTACCTCGATCATAACGATTGTATCAACAAAAATCGAGAACTAATCCGAGACTTTCGTTTTTCCTCGATTCAAGTCTGGTTGATTCAAGTCTGGTTGATTCTTTTCTTGATCTAAATAATAATTTAACTCAATTGAATATTTCAATTAACTACAATTATCCAATTCAAACATATAATCCATATTAATGTGAAATTATAAAATTACCCCTAATATTTTAACTTTTTACCATCTAGCCCCTAAATCTGAATCTTATAATTTAACCAATAAGAATAAAGTATCATAATTCTCAACTATTCTTAAGGTCTCATACAGTCCCTAACTTTCACTAATTCACAACATTAATTATGAATTTTGTTATTTCCACCATTAAGTCCTTAAACTTTAAATTCATCAAAAAATACTTAACAAAACATGTCTATCTAACAATTAAAATTAATAATCTATCAAAAAAATTCACAAATAGTATTAACTCATGCATGGAAAAACCTTAAAATTTTTACAACTTTACAATTTAACCCTTGAGCTAGCTAGGTTAAGCTAAAACGAGCTCAAAAATATAAAAATTATTAAATATAAAACTCAAAAACCTTACCATGCAGGCCCTTGAATTTGCCAACTAAAAAAAAATATGAAAATGGTGTTCTTCCCCTTAAAATTTCGGTGGAGAAATGAAGCTAAGAAGATGACAACCTTTTGTCATATTTCATTTTAATTACAATTTCATAATTACCAATTTAACCTTTTAAAACATTAAATTTTACCCCAATACCAAACCACCAAATTCCACTAACATATAAATATGGTATGGAGAAATGAAGCTAAGAAGATGACAACCTTTTGTCATATTTCATTTTAATTACAATTTCATAATTACCAATTTAACCTTTTAAAACATTAAATTTTACCCCAATACCAAACCACCAAATTCCACTAACATATAAATATGGTATTATTACAATCTAAGTCCCTTTATTAAATATTCCACCTCTAATTAACCTTTTAACAAAAGAGATAAACTTTTGCACATTTTTCAATTTAGTCCTTTTTTAATTAATTAACTATTTAAACCTTAAAATTTCTTAATGAAAATATAATACGACCCTAATATAACTCTATAAAAATTAAAATATTTATTCACTCATTGGAATTGTGGTCCCAAAACCACAGTTTTTGACACCACTAAAATTGGGTTGTTACACAATTACGACTACTTCTTGGACCTTTTTGTCCCAATATTCTGTAATATGATCTAACCCAATTCATTTTTTCTATTTTAAAAAATAAACTTTAATATCTACATATTAAATAATTTTATCACCTTAATTTTATCAAAGTAAAATTTTGACAATTTTACCCACGCTAATATTTTGACGATTTTACCCTCGGTAAAATTTTGAGAAAAAATCATTCAATATGTCACAACTCAATATGTTCACTACGACCGAATGATTTATTTTCATTTTTAAACTTCAAAAACAGTCCAAAAATATAAACTCATTCTTCCATCATTTTTTAAGTAATCCTATATAGGATTGCAAGTTTCAATTTTTATTTTCGTTTCTATTTCCATTTTGAGAAACCTACATTCATTTTCAAATGATTCCATTTCTCCATTTCGGAGAAAACTATAATCATTCCTGAATGTTTCCCATTTCTCTTTTTCTATTCATTCCATTCATTTCTATTCATTCCATTCATTTCTATTCAAACACGCAATTCATTTCTTGTTTCAACGAGCTACCGGAGCGAAATTATAGAAGATCACCTTTAAGATAAAAAAAATCCATCGAATTGAGTATGATTGTATGTGTGATAGCATCTACTATACCAGGAATATCGATGAACCCGATTATTGCAATTGCTCAAGATGCTATTTTTTTAATTTAACTTCTAGAATCTATTTCTTAGTTCAAGGTCCCTCTTTACTAACTGGAATCAAAGAATTAGTAGATCTATTTTGCCCAAAATGGGAATGTGTTGGGGTTATGAACTTAGACTGGATATATGTGGTTGAGGCTCAAATGATTTATAATTAAGTTTCGGATTTTTGCATATTAATTATAAGCTTATTTAGTCACAAAGTCATTCCACTAAAGTATCGTGATTGAGCTCTCCTCAATGACTTACCAGTACGAAAATAACTACTCAGTGCTCATCCAATGACCTTATTATAAGTGTGTTACCCTCATAGGATATCATTGATCTTTTTGGGATAATATTCATTCTCCCAATATAATCTTATTTTATCTCATTGCAACCATTACATCTTCCTTCATGAAAAGTTAGTCACTATCAAATAGTGATCAAGTCATCCATCACAAAGATGGATGACCCATGGCCATGTTTACTTTGCATCAACCATGTAATACCAACGATAGGATATCATTTACCCATGTTTTGGACTATGAATTTCACTGTTGTGAATGACGCTACATACTACAAAAGTCGTACACCTAACGCACCAGCTTTCAGTTCCTTATCTATTTAAACTCAGGCTTTTATTTACATCAAAGTGTATGAGTCACACATACATAGTCCGCCATCCACTCAGGATTAGGTATGTCACACTATGAACTTCACAAGTGAATAAATGCATAAATGAATTCAGGATCTATTTTACTTGGGTCATATTCAATGTACTATCAGTCCAGTTAGTCACATTTCCATCTCTATCTTTTGGGAGTCATCTGCTTTGATGCCCAAGATAAAATATCTCCCCGATTGGACTTGATAGACGACATATTAGTCTTTTGATAGACTTGCTTATTTCCAATTAAACTAAGGATATGTTTAGGTTCGTCTACTAATACAAGTTGTCATTTTGTACTATGATCAGACCACGTAATACTGCCTAGTATTAGTTAAACATTTAGACAAACAATAAGCAATATTTGCTTCTATTTTTCTTTGTGTGCAAAAACTATGTGAGGACAATAATACAATGTATATTAATTTAATACTACACTCAAAGCACCAGATCCAACACGACATCCATTACCCGATTATTCCGATCAGGGCGAATTTGCTTCCAAGGTAGTGGTTTTTTCACGGTACAATGATTACTTCATTATTTATTTACGCTCAGTTTATTTTACCCAGTCAGTGCTAACGAGTTTGTTCTGCAATAGTATTTTTTCCAACAATTTTTAATCTATGTGGAAATAATTTAAAATTATTTGTTTGTTTTTAACCTAATAAAAGGTCATGTTAGCAATTTACACATGACTTAACGGAAAATTATTTCACATAGATAACAGAGTTAGTGAGACTTAATAAAATGTGAAAATTGAACCAAAATTAAAGTTTGATGTATATAAATGCATTAAATTAAAGTTCATGTATAACATTACAAATTTTATCAAAATTCATACATAATTTTGATATTTATCCAATTTTATATATTATAAATATAAATAAGTATGGATATAAATGAATTTGCGAATATATGAAAGGCGTGATGATTTATTTGGCCTTCCAACTCTTCAAAAAAAAGTTATTATAGCTCTCTATTTAATTTTTCATCTCTTTTAGTCATTGAACTTTCACTGTTTGTCAAATCACCCTAAAACAGATGAAAAAGTTAACGTCTATTAACTTTGCTCATGTGGCATCTACGTAAATGCCTCGTGTATGTCATGTTAGCAATTAATTAACTTTTTAAGAATAAAAGTATTTTTTATAATTTTTATACTTTTTAATAATGTTAAAATTTTATTTAATAATTTTTTAAATTTTAAATATTTAAAAAATTAATTAATTATTGACGTCACATACACATAAATATCATGTCAACAAAGTTAATAAATATTAATTTTTTCCATCTATTTTAAAATAATTTAATAAAATTTATAAATAAAAAATTTAAATGAAAAACTAAAATAACTATTTAAAAATTATATATAAATACATAAACCAGATTCAACCTATAAATACCCAAAATCCAGCAAGGCAAGCAAAGAGAGAGGCAGCAATAGGAAAGATTGTCCCAACATTTGGCGCTGAGCAGCGGATATGCCAACCCGAACCCAGCTTGTTATAATGGCATGCATCCCAGGCCCCACCATAAGCGCTGGAGATGCATGTGCCACGCGTTTGTCAACAGCGGGGGGCCTTTAAACAGCAGCAAGTGAGGAAATAAATAAAATGAGTGGCACCAAAATCAAGAAAAAGAAGACGACCGTATACGGAGAAGGACCATACCAATACGGTAAATGTCCGACACACCCACAGGTACCAGCCTCAATCTTTTGGCGCGGGGCCCCACTCTGTTACGAATTAATGATAAGCTTGTGTGAACTTTAATAATATGCTCCTGCTTAAAAAATAATTATTTAAGAGAATTCAAACGCTCTTTTAGTAGTTTAGCCTTACTTCTTGTTAAATATAAAAACATTATTTATGATCAATAATTAACAAACAATTACATTTGGTGATGGTTAGTATATTAGTGACACTAACTTTATTTTCAATTTCTATCACTAATAATATATTTTTAAAAAAGTTAATAATAAATATGAGGTTAAATTCATTTCACTTAAATTAATTAGATTTTGATCGAAATTTGAATAGTTTAATGTGAATAATCATGATTCAAATGTTTGATATAATTCAATTATAATTAAATTATAATAAACTTACTATAGGGTGAAAGTTATAATTATATTATAAATATATTTAAAATTTGATATAAAATGTAAATGAGTTTTAATTAAAATGGCAAAGTAGATATGTTGAAATTTATAATAGTTTAAGTTTAAATTTACTTTGTAAAGCAATGGTATTTTAGTTAGGGGTGAGCGTTCGATCGAATCGAATCGAATTGAATGAAAAAATTTCGAGTTAATCGAGTTGACGAATCGTATTTTATCATCCTAATTTGATTTGAAATTTTCTCGAATCGAGTCGAGTGAAATGGAATTCGAATCGAATCGAATCAAACATATTTGTTTGAGTTTAAATTTTAAAAAATAATTTTGGGTCCTTGTAACTACTTTCACCCATCGTAATAAAATTTTTCTACCATAATCAAATTTTTTATTAACTTTTATCAACTCATAATTTATTTATTAATCTTTTATATACGGGTTAGCTTTTTTGCTTGCTTAGTTGTTTCAATTATGTTCAGATTCTTGTCACTATGTATTTTAGAAGTAAAAAATATATTAAATGAAAAAATGTGACTTTTTAATAAAAGTTAAATGAAAAAATGTGACTTTTTAATAAAAGCTATTTTAAAGATAAAATGTGAAATTGATACAAGTATAAAATTTTAACATGAATATTTTATGACATCATTAATAATTCAATTTTAATATAATATTCAATACGAATAAACAATTCGATAATATAAATAAAATAAAATGTGAAATTTAATTTAATAATATAAATAGTAGATATAAATAAAATTATTACTATTTATGTTTATGGGTTTTTTAGGGGGATAATTTTGATTTTTTATTTAGTAGTGAGAAGTAAAAGTTTAGGAGGAAAATAAAAAGTTTTAGGAGTAAAAGTTTGAGGGAAAGTAAATAGGGGGAGTAAAATTTTGGAGGAAAAATATTAAAAAAATTGGAAATGGGATGAGTTTGGGGTAAATATGGGTGGGATGGGAAGGGAGTAAAAGTTTTAAGGGGAAAGTGGGAGGGAGTAAAAATTTTGGGGGAAAATAAAAAGTTTCGAGGGTTTTTAAGAGTAAAATTTTGAGGAAAAGTAAATAGGAGAGTAAAATTTTAGTGGGAAATGAATTTTGGGTAGATGGAGGTTGAGATGAGAGGGGAGTAAAAGTTTTGGGGGGAAAGTGAGAAGGAGTAAAAGTTTTGAGGGAAAAGTAAAAAGGTTTGGGAGTTTAGGGTAAAAATGTAAAATATTATAGTTTGATATTCGAATTTGAAAACTCAACTCGATTTGAACTCGAAATTCGAAAAAAATTCGAGATGACTCGAATAACTCAATTCGTTTAACTCAAAATTTAAAATTTTTTTCGATTTTTTCGAGTCGAATCGAGTTTTACTCACCCCTAATTTTAGTTACTACTCAACTGAATTAATGCTCAGTTAACTTATGATATTAACTTAGTCAAAAACTTATTATATAGTATAAATAATAATATCAAAAGTATAGGTGTCCTCATTTACTTTACAATTTGAATATAATCCTATTTAAATAGAGAATAATATTGAGATAAAATTTCTCCACCAGCATATAAACTACAAATATTCTTATCAATTTTAGTTAAAGTAGATAGTAATTATAATTGAAATTATAATTATATAATCTATACAATACTATTAAAGCAATCCCGTTTAATGAGAGGCTAGAATACTTAACACTGGAGGGCTTTAATTTTGTGTGGGTGGGGGTAATTGAGTCATTTTATTGCAAAGTTAGAAGAAAATCATTGGCAAACACTCGATTATATGGTTTATGTATTAGATGGGTCCATAAGTTTAATAGCTTTTCAAATAAGTCCTTATATGTTCTTTTCACTTATATAAGTCCTTATTCTTTTACTCACTTATAAAAACCTTTAATTTTAATTAGTTTGCTATTTTTGAAGACATTAACTTTGAATTATAAAAATTAGGTGTAAATCATTTGTTCATTGAACAAACACATAAGTAGTGTTTTTTTTTTTTTTTTATCACAAATCTATTGGTTGTAAGAAATTCAATATGAATGTCAACCATTAAATGTATCATATTAAAAGTTTTCTTACTTGTGTGTTTGTTCGAGTGAACAAAAAAGTTTCATGCAAGTTTGTCAATTTAAATTTTGTGTGATTAAACAATGCTAGCTAATTAAAACTACAATCTTTTATGAGTAAGGTGGCTTATTTAGGTAAAAAAAAAAAAAATTGATGAGAACTTATTCAATTAAATTATTATAGTTTAGGGGTTATTTTCAATATTTAGATTTTTAAAATTCTCAAAAGGTGATTGGACTTAAAATTAAATGAATATAACAAATAATGCAAATTTGAGATAAATTAAGAAATCATGTGAAAAAGTTGTGGAATAATTAATGTACAACGTAACATACAAATCTTTTAAATATACAAATGTATCAAAATTTACATTTAACAATTATGAATAAAAAGCACAAACAATAAATTATTTTTAATTTAATCATTATTAAAAATAATACAAAACATGTTATAAAAATATGAAAGTCTATGCAAAACACCATAAAAAAAAAATGGCATGCATTAAAAAAATTCAAAGCCTATATAAGATAAATTTATATTATTCTAAAACACATGAAATTAATTCGAATATAAATATGGTATGAAAAATAACATGGCAAATATTATTCCAATAACTTTCATTTTTCTGTGTCATGTATCTTCTAGTTAATTTTTTTCATATTAGTTTTTTTTTTTTTGTCAATAATCATAGTTGTCTTCAATATATATTATATTTGATCATTTTTGTTGGCATTTTACATAGATTTTAACAAAATTATTTATTTATATTTTTATTGAGTTGTTCCATATTTTGATTATTTCTGTATCAATATTGTGTTATATAATTATAATGACGAATTCAAATATTATATAAATAAAAGTATTAAACATCTAAATTATTTTTTTTATTTTTGTATGTTTTAACAATTTAAATAAAATAGCATGTTCAATATAGTGCGGGCATTTATCTAGTATGAGAATTAAAAACAATGATTTATTTAAAGGTAGTCATATTTCTTTTATGAATAGTTAGAATTTTAAACTTGTTAAGAAAACAAACAGAAGAGTTATTATACAATAGGTGTAAATTACATAGATAGTCACCTAATTATAAAAAAATTTATTTCAGGTACTCAAAATAAAAAGTTCGCAATTTAAGTACTCACATTACATAGTTCGGTCATTTAGGTTATTCCTGTTAAAATTACAAACAGCAAGTTGATATGGCAGTTAAAATAATCAGTATAATAACAAATTTAGCTCTCAACTTTAACATATTATATCAATTTATTCATAGTCTTAAAACATTAATCCTCAAATTTTACAAATAGTCTCAATTTGGTCCTAATTCTAAAAAAATCAAAGAAATATATAAAATATATATATAAATATTTTCAAAAATACAATGATAAATTTTAAAAATATATAAAAAATATTATTGAGAAGAAATAATAATATATAAAAATAAATATTTTTTAAAAAATAAAATAATAAAGTCAAATCTCATGTTGTTGTGCACCTGAAAATCACGTACTTATCTATGGTGCTAAGATTTCGAATTTGCAGTAGCATCAACAAAACTAAGGTCTGCTATACTGTGCCCCATCTGCGTTTAATGGCATTTAGTTGCCTTTTCTAGCTATGATTGCAGTGAAACTTTTGCTTTTAGTCTCTGCTCATAATGTAATATTGTTAACTCAGTTGGAAGTTGGAACGATAGGAGTAGGAGTACTTGAATGTTTTATATGCTATGCAAGTCCGGTTGCAGTTCCATTAACACCAACCACTTACACTTTTCTGCAGTTTGAAGCAATGAACTATAAAAGTGTTATTTGTTGCATATTTTTAATTTTAATTTATTATTATATTTTTTGAAAAGATTTATTTATTTTTAAATTTTATATATTATTGCTTCTTGTCAAATTTTTTTTTATTTTTATATATATTTACATTTATTGTTATATTTTTTTGAAAATTTTATGTATTTTTTTATATTTCTTTGATTTTTTTAGAATTAGAATCAAATTTGTTATAATATGTAAAAGTTGAGGGTTAAATTTGTTATTATACTAATTATTTTAACTGTCACGTCAACTTACCGTTTGTAATTTTAACGAGAGTGACCTAAATGACTGAACTATGTAACGTGGGTGTTTAAATTGTATTTTTTTTTATTTTGAGTGCCTAAAATGAAAATTTTTTATAGTTAATTTCTCCTATATAATAAAAAAGTATTTTTAGTCCAAATTAACATGCAAAATTATTATATGAGTCTTAGACACTAATTCAGTGTGTAACAATAAAAATATTATTAATTTACAAAGTAAATTATTTTATTTTGATGGTGCTTTTTTAATTTATATTTTTTATAGAAAAAAAACATATAAAAACTTTGAGTTATGGGTTAGTTATTTGAGTTTTAGAATATTTTTTTAAATAATATTTAAAGTAGTCTTCTTGTTTTTAAAGTTAAGTTTTAAATCTGGTTTTTTTGTCATTAATAATAAATTTTAAATAATAAACAACATGCATTTAATTAAAATTTAAAACTAAAATCTAAACATAAATCACAAAATAATGTAATTGTATGCAGCAATCAAATATAATAATTTTTTTTAATCTTATAAAAACATCTTTTAAATATAAAGATTTTTTATATATATTTTAATGATATCATTAACTTTGGAAGTTTAATTGTTAAAGTTGAAAATAACTCATCAAACCTTAAAATGATAATAACATATAAAAAAATAAAAAAATTTTAAATTTTTTATGTAAAATAAAAAAGTTAAATTATTTTATCCATAAACGATATTTGTTACGTTAGAAATTGTGTATCTATACCTTTCTCAACATAAATATCCTTTTATTTTTTACGGTAACCTTTCCAACATTAAAAACTGCATAATTACTCCGGAACTATAATGTTTGTAGTTTTGAAAATCGAAATCATTTGAATTTTTCAACATCATATTAAAAACGACAACAAAATGAAACAAGGAAAAAAAGAAGAAGGAAACTTAAGATTTTTAATATCTTTTTCCAACTATCCCATTACACATGAAAAAAAGGAAAGAAAATGCCTTTTATATGTGGGAAACACGAAGGAGTTATTTTGAAACACAAACCCCTTAGTGTTTTAAATTTATTTTATAAAGGCCTTTCGCCTTTCTAATTTTCTCATTTAGTCTCAAAATTTAAATGTTATCTAATTTTAAAAATATGTTAATAATATTAACTATGTTAGTCCCTATAATTTTTATATTATTTAGGAAAAAGTATTTTTCTTATTTAATTTCTATTTTTTGAACAATTAATTTCCATTTTAAATTTTTAATATTATGTTTTTATGAAATTACATCATTTTTTTATAATCTTTATGATTTAAAAAAAAATACATATAAATGAATACAAACATATTTTTATAAATATAATAAATTATATTTGTTTAATATTAAGAAAGTAAGTGTTTTTCACCTACATTATTTAATTGCTTTTTGAATTATTTTAACATTGTAGTGTCTAATTTTATATTTTATATGGTGTTTTAATTTATTTAACCATTGATTGGTTGAAATTAAATAGTTTTCAAATATAGAACTTAATTTTTTTTTTTTTTTTTGCCTTCAACTTTATTCATGTTATTAGTACAGACAAGCATTTAACACTATTTTAATGTTAGTGTTTCCAGAAATTTTACATGAAAATTAAAGAATATTATATTTTCTTACAATACTTTCTAACTTTTAATGTAAATAAAACTAAGAAAATAATAATTTTGTTTAATTACAATACTTTCTAACTTTTAATGTAAATAAACTAAGAAAATAGTTTTTGTCTCACATTAAATAATTATGTTTATATTTTTATTAAAATATTAATAAACAGTTAATTAACACATTATCATTTCGTGTAAAATAGTTTTTAATACTATTTAAATTATAAATTTTTCCACAAAATTTATGCATGTAATATATTCAAAATATTACAAATATATTATATTTCAAATAATTTATACAAATAGTAAATTCGTGTGAAGAAAACTAGTCTATTATATAATCCAACTCAGGCCCCTTTGTACAGGCGGTGCATTTATTTATGGCTAGTGTAAAAACAACAATGACGATGAGATTAAATATTGTAGTAATATTGTTGCGTGAGACAAAAAGATAAAAAGAATGCAAAACACACCGCACAGAAGGTAAATGCCCATCCAAAAGGGCCCTTGATTGTGAATTTATTAAAAAACCGTTATTTATACAAAGCAATAAAGAGCATTTATATCTACAAAATATATGCACATGAAGGGATTTTTGTAACACCCCTAACTCACATCTATAGTCGGAATATGGTTTCGGAGCATTACCGATCAAACAGACATAATTTCAAACATTTCATATTATATAATATTCAAGTCAAAACCAATCAAACTCATACATCCTAGGTGCCTAACCAATGTACCCTCATTGGTACCACAATTATATCATCAAATCATATCATCAAAGTATCATTAAAGTCTAATTTGTAAACATGCTAAATTCAATCTATTTTGCATATTTCATGTTCATTTAAACATTAACTTAAACATGCCATAATATGACCTTAACATAAACACATATTTATATGTATATAACCAACCAATATTAACTTATAATCTTATTACTATCATTCCACAAAATGATTAATAGTTAGACACCCTGGGTACATGCTGACACAAAAGAATAAACATCACCACATTTGAGATCAGGACCGTTGTTGGATACTGAATCAGCGATCAAAATTAAGTACCTAACCTGCACATGGAAAACAAAATCATATGCTGAGTAAAAACTCAATGGTATTTCTATAATCCAAATATTTAAACATAAGAAATTACAAATATACGATTGAAATATAAACACATATTAATATTTATTTATTACAACAACCATATCATATTTCATTGGTTTCACAAATATCTCAACTCACATACTTGCTATATAAATAGTTTTTCACAATTTATTTCACATTTCTTTATACAATTGCATTATCCTTTCCATATTCATTTCATGAGTATATAACTCATATATTCCATATATTTGCAACATATTTCACATTCTATTTTCAATTTAATATTTCACTTCCATTTCTCATACCATACTATTTCAACATCAATCATAAAACTTTATTATTCACTTACCCCTATTAACACGACTCGGACTCAGACTGATACACGGATCTAACCAAAATACACCAATTTGGCACCCAATGCCTCATCGGATAATTCAAAGTAATAATTTGACACCTAGTGTCTCATCGGCTAAACTGAAGTAAATTGGTGCCTTATCGAATTAATCTGAAGTAGCAAATTGACACCCAGTGTCTCATCAACTCGAAGTCGAAGAAATCCTTGAACTCTTCCAATCCTATGGCATGTGATCTGTATTCGTGTAACAGCCCAAATTTGGGCTTAGTTGGAATAGCGATTTCAAAATCGTTAATCTGAGGTCAAAGAAATTATTTTAGTATTAATTTATGGATTATAGCATGATATTATGAGTGCATGAAAATTTGGGTGAATTAATTTACGTGATTGAGAGCTTAATTGCAAAAAAGGACTAAATCGCATAAAGGCCAAATTTGTATTTTTCAAGCAAATAGTGTTAAATGGTTAGAGAACCTAAATTGGGGCCCTTTAATGAGAAATTACACCCATTTAAATAGGGGTGGCCGGCCATGAGACATGAAATAAGGAAAAGTCAAAGAGTTGGTAAGATTTTTGTGACTAAATTGATTAAATAATAGCTAATTGCCTAGCTTTCAATTTTTCTTCATTTTTGCCTTCATCTTCACCGAAAATATCAGCTCACTAAGGGGTTTTGAAGCTTAAATTTCAGCCAAGCTATTTCTCTTTACAAATCAAGAATTATGAAATCTGGACCTAGACCGGGGGAAAGCCAAACAAACGGACTAAATCGAAAATCGTTCACATTTTGTATACCGAGGTAAGTTGTAGGTAAATAATGCAACTTTTTCTATAATTATGCATGAGTTCATTGATTGGGCATAAAATGATTAACTGTGAATATGAGTTATGCATGAGAGCATTTATTTAGCATGAGGTGATAAATTATGATTTTAAGTAATGAAATGATGAGAATCTATGTGATAGAACCTGGTTGAACCATAAAACTAGACTGGATATTCATGCCGTGATACTGGGGACGATACAAGTGCTAATATAAGACCATGTCTAGGACATGGCATCGGCCCCATTACGTGTCAGTGTAAGACCATTCTGGGACATGGCATCGTCATCGATATGTGCTAGCCAGTGTAAAACCACTTCTGGGACATGGCATTGGCGTTGATACGAATGCTAGTATAAGACCATGCTTGGGACATGACATCGGCCTCAACTTGCAAGCTAGTGTAAGACCATGTCTGGGACATGGCATCGGCTTGGCTATGTTAGTGTAAGACCATATCTGGGACATGACATCGTCACGGATAGAGGAGAGCCAGTGTAAGACCATGTCTGGTACATGGCATCGGCCTCGATACATGAGATTCAATGTAAAACCATGTCTAGGACATGACATCAACTTGACATGTGAGTCAGTGTAAGATCATGTCTAGGACATGGCATCGGCTTGATACCCTACGTTTGAGGCTTATTGAATATCCTTTCGTATTCTAAATGGTTCAACAGGAAAATTTAAAGTTTTTCTTTATCAAGATCGAGAGATATTATGATGATCTTGTGAGTGGTGCAGGTACCTATATGAAATGTATAAAATATGAGCTTGAACTTATGTTATTTGATTAGTAAGACATGAAAATGAGTAAGTTATGCGTGTAGCTATTCTTTTGTATTCATGCACAAATTGAGTTGGGTTGAAAGCATATTATAGCATGGCATATTGTTGTTATTTATTTACTTATAACTTACTAAGTTTTATGCTTACTCTCTCTCCTTTCTGTTTCTTTATAGTGCCGCCTAGCTAGCTCATGGATCAAAGTACATCAGAGGCTTTGTTCACACTATCAACTAAGCATTCGGTATAGTTAGTTTCTAGCATTTTGAGAAATGGCATGTATAGGGACTAGTCATTGTTAAGTGTCAATTTGTTTTGGGCCAAATGTGTTGGCTTGAATTAGAGATACCTCATTTGTATAAAGCCATGGATAGTGGCTAATATTTGCTTTTGATATATACAAATGATGTTGTTTTTCGATAATGTGCAAATTTGAATGGATGAAGAGTGCACTAAGGATAGTAGTATTGTTTGTGTGGTTGAATTGCCATGTGAAGATGTATGAATGTCAAATTTTAGGTCATTGGCTGAGTAATTATGCCTTGCTATGAATTGGTATGAGTTTGATCTTGTTTCAGGAAGACGAAAGGCTTGGTAGATAGCCTTATTTTCATCTACACGGGTAGACACACGAACGTGTATCTAGACCGTGTGTGACATACGTCCTGCCCCACGGGCGTGTGGTTAGGCCGTGTGTCCCCTGCACCTTAGGTTGGCAAAATTAAATGCCTAGCAGTTTACCACAAGGGCTGAGACACAACCGTGTGTCTCAACCGTGAGGAGTACACGGTATAGCTTATAAGCGTGTGCCACGGCCGTGTGACCCTTAAGAGTTGTTAACGTCAGAAACATAATATCGAGGTTTTTGCACACGGGCTGTGACACGAGCATGTCATGGTCGTGTGAGGGACACAGGCTGAGCACATGGGCGTGTGTTAGGCCGTGTGAAAACCCTTATAGGTTTGAAGTAGAAAAATAAATCCACATGGACGAAGGGCACGGGTGTGTCCCTAAGTGCGAAGGCCGTGTGAACCACACGGGCCTTTAGCACGACCATGTCTAGAGGCCACACGGGCGTGTTGCCCTTCCACATTGGTGTGTGCCCTGTTTTTAGAGAATTTTCTTGAAAATTTTCTAAGCACTCGGATAAGCTCCGAATGGTTTTCTAAACAAGTTTTGGGCCTTGTAGGTCCATATCAAGGGCTGATAAGCAAAGTTCGAAAAGTTTTAAATTGGGACGGATTTCGTGGACTTGAGATTGTATGTTTGCATGTGTTTTAGTAAGGTAATGCCTCATACCCTGTCTCGGCATCGGATACGGGTAAGGGGTGTTACAATCCGACTCTGCACGATATAATTAATAGGGTTTAATTTCACTTTTCAAATACAACCATTATTCATTTCAATTTAAATAATCAATATATTCAATATATATATATATATATATATATATCAATTCAATAAATTCATCACATACTAAATCAATCCATTTCAATTGCAAAGCACAACAATTCTCACCTTAACACTTACCATATACATTAAATAAAAATTACAACAATTAATGACTAGCTTCAGATATTAGAAATACAAACTAGAAATTTCGAGCTATTTCTTGTCAATTTTATCTTTTCCCTTTTTAGTCGAGGATTCCGGTACGATGTTAGCTACGGAATTAAAACAATTGAAAATCATCAATACAACACAATTTGATTTCATATTGAATATTTTAAATTTTTACTCAATATTTTCCTAAATTTCAATTTAGTCCTTAAACCGAGACTAACTTCATTTCTTCACATTTAATTCATTATTTTCATGCAAATTCCACTTTAGACTAAATTCAACTCCCTATTTTCACATAAATTCCTAAATTTTGAATTTTTCACAATTTAATCCCTATTACACAAAATTTACTATTTGTTCTACAATTTAATCCCTTTTCATTTCTAGCTTAAAAATCTATCAATTTAATCCCTAATACTAACATTATTCAACATAAACAACACTTAAAACTCAATAATTTCTAAAATTTTGACATGGGTCGGGTAGTATTTAACATCAAGATTCCAAAATATAAAAATTACAAGAAAAATGGACTAAATTGACTGACCAATTGAACTTGAAACTTTGAAACCCCTAGCTTTGGTCTTTCTCCTTTCTTTCTCTTTTTCTTTTTCTTTCTTTTTTTCTTTTCTCTTCCGTTTTTTGCTTTGTCTTTTTTTTCTATCCTTATTTATTTATTCATTTTTATTTATATTTTATTATAATATAATAAAATATATATACTTAAGTAAATATTATGATATTTAAAATAAATTTATAAATATCTATTTTATGCGTCCTCATTTATAAGCAATGACATAATTGCTTCTTTGGTTCTTTTATTTTTTTTTAATCTATAATTCAACTTTCACCCAATATACAATTTAGTCCTTATACTTAATTACTCTTAATTCATGCAAATTCACCTAACCAAAACTTAATTAACTACACAACTAGCTTTGTAATTTCTACTAAATATTTAAATACACCTGTGACTATCGAGTCGTTACAATTTCAACCCAAAACATTAGGATCTTTACTCCCTCAACCTTATCATTTCAGCCAAAGTCATATTTAATTTTTGTATTAATTTTTTGATAAAATTTGTTATCCAATTGTTTTCACCTACATCGTGGGAGAGTCAAAATCTAGTATTTAATTTTTAAGAAAATTATTTGGTACATTGATAATGAAATTTTTAGAATAATAAAGAGAATAGTTGTTATATAATAAAAGCGTTTGCAGATTTTTTTATTGTCAGTGTATAAAAAAATAAAATAAATTTCAAAATTACATTTAACTTTGATCAAATGTGCAATTCAATACATGAATTTTAATTTGCTCTAATTATATATATAATTTAAATTTTCATTCAATTCTATACATGCAACTTTGATTTTCTCATTTAATTGTATATATTTTTAAAAAATATAAAATTATTTTTATATTTGAATAAATATAATTTTTATAAGCATTTTGTAAACGTATAATAAATTTTGATTTTGTGCAAAACAATACATGAGTTATAATTTAATGTAACTATATATATAACTTGAATTTTAATTCAATTATAATTTACATCCAATTATAAATATGTATAATAATGCCACCTTAATACAAATATTAATTTTGGAAAATTGAATTAAAATAAAAAAAATTATTACATTCTACATTAAATAAAAAAATCATTTATATTCTATTTTATTTTCTTTCTAAAGTAAAATGATTGCAAATTTTTAGGTAACATGTACCACTGGAATGTAAAACTTGACATTTGACAAACAAAAATTGTTGTTTTAGTACAACAAACTACATTTTATCCAATACGTAGAGTTTGTTTTAATATATATATATATTAGCTTCTTTCATTTGAAAGTCTACTTTATTTTTTTGAAATATATTATTTTTATGTTAATGTTGGTATATATTATAAAAATAGATTTAAATGTAATTCTTTTCTAAATTAAATAAATTTGAATCAAACTAACCTGAACCATCAAAAATTCCACCAACAAGTTTGTTTGTGTTTTTTTCCCCTCAGGTTTGCTATTTAAAAAGTAGTATATATTTGGTCAATTAAACTTAGTAATTTATCTATCTGGACGTAATCATATATTCGCTTAAAAAGTGAAAGGGTTTAAGTAAAAATATAAATTCAAAAAATGAATTTGAATAAAAAATGAGGCCTGTTTTTCAAATGGATTGAAAATCGGGTAAATTTTTTGGGCTCGGCCCAAATCAAATTTGCAAAAAAGAAAAAATTTTGCTGCTTTTTGCTATTGTTTTCATTGTTGTTTTGTTACTATTTTGGTGTCGTTTCATTATTTTATTGTTGCTATTTTATTCTTATTGTTTGAATATTTGTTTTATTGTTAATTTTGTTACTATTTTAAAAGTATTTGCTTGCTAATTTACACCTATCTTAATGTTATTTAACTATCAATAATTTTTTAAACTTATTTTCAATTTGTTAGGAAACATTTATTTTAATGTTTTTAGTGTATTTAATGCATTTAATGCATTATACTTTTTAATTTGTTTATATATAAAAATAATAATATAAAAAAATTTTAACACGGACGGGCTGAGTCAGACTGAATTTGAGTTTTAGCATTTTTATCATGACCGAAATTAGATAAAATTTTAAACCTATTTTTCAGATTGAGCCCGGCCTAAAATTTTATTTAAACTGGATTCGAGCTATGATCACCTCTAATTATATCTAATATAACTTTTTGTAAATGTTTAAAATATTATATTTTATAATATAATAATATTCATATTATATAAAATCCTAATATTTAAAGTGATCTATTTTTGCTCTAAAGGTTTACACAAACAATAATGCAAAATTGACAAGAGAAGTTTGGAATTGAAATGTAGGGGCAGTGAAAGCAATTGAAAAGAAGAAAGTAGGCCGACGGAGAGAGGGGCAAAAAGGGAAAAAGGAAGAGGAAATGGCGGGGTGAGAAAATAAAGAGAGAGAGAGGGGTAAATATGAAAAGAGAATGGGCAGAAGACTGAAAGTCATAATCAGCAAGACCCAGATTGTCTCCTCAGAAGAGGATCTTCGCACGTTATCAATGTTTGCCGACTCTTCAACCGTTAATTAATAAAATAACATTATCTTTCTTTTTTGTATCATTTAGGTGAATAGCTTACAAATATAGGTGAAAAATTGTGATGAATTAATCCTGATATTAAGTTTATGGTTGGAATATGAATATCCTAATTAATCTTAAATTATGTTTTTATCATCACTAAACCGTTATCAGTGTAATACCAAGCTAATAAACCATCATTTTAAATGATATTGCACGTATAATCTCTCTCTCTCTCTCTCTCTCTTTAAGCATTTTAATTAGTTATTTTCCTTCTCTTCTTCCTTTTTTCACTCTTCTCTCTTTTTAAGCTGATTTGCCTGTCTTTCATTCAAGTCATAATCAAATCAAATCTTTGATGCAAATATAGTTCTTTAGCGACCTTTCGGTAAGACAATCTTCCAAAGATGCTCGGTGCATCGGAATATTATTCATTGGGAAGAGGATCTACCATTAATTACTACACGCCTCAAGCCCTGCAACAATTGAGAAGATTTTACTCAGCAATTAAAAAGGAATCACCACGAGGTATGTGAACCTTCTTTGGCTTTCATTTTAATGCAAAATGAATTGGATATTTAACTGAAATGATGGTAGAATCCAACGCAAAATCAAGAAATGAGGTCCCCATTTAGGCCATGAACTTCCGTTTCTTCCACCTAGCATTCATTTCTCTTTTTCCCCTTCTTAAAGTTTAGCCTTTTAATTGGTGAGCTTCTCTAATCGCTTCTTGGTCTATCACTCCCGTATTTCTACATTCAATCATTTTCTCCTTTATTTTTTAGTCATTAAAAAACACACAAGTCTTTCCTCGGCTGCACCCTCAACTCTGCCTTAGCCCCCGCGAGCCGAGGAGATCGCTGTTCCTTGACTTGCTCCGTAGGACGCGCTCGCTCTCGCGTCATGGGCTCTCGGCTTCCGCCTGGTTTGGCTCAGTTCAGCCGCCGAGGACTATTGTTGGTAGATCTGCGTCGTTCCGGCCTCTGGCACCCTTCAGAATGACTGTTCTTTTATTTTGATGTTGCGGAGGTAAACAAAATTCCAGAAAATTTACATCTTTGTTTCTTCACCTATTGGACTTTTAACAACCAGAATCTGCTTCATTGTTTAAGTCCTCATTTGTTATTAATCAAATAAATTTTGATAATTATTTTAAAATCAATATTCAAATACAAGTAATGGTTAGGGTTGTGAAAGGGACAAGAGGGAAAAAGAGAGAAGAAAATAAATAACAGAAAAAGAAAAAAGGAATTAAAATGCTTAAAAAGAAAAAATCTAGGGACTAAATGTGCAAATTTGACCTAAGATATTTGTTTGAAAGGTTAAAATTAAAGTTGACTTACCAAAACACGAATTAAACTAATTTACGAAAAGAATCATCCACTTAGATATGATGGTTAAGAATAAATTAAACTTCTTCTATAGATCACAATAAAATTCGATTCAATATGGTAATCATTGACAGGTAAATGGAATATTGTGTAATTACCGTATATATTGGATTCATTCTATATGGGGTTATATTTGATCGGTATTTTTATTTTTTCTTTGGAAGCAAATTTATCTTATGAAAATTAATGATTATCTTGTGTTATTCTAAAATTAAAAAATATTTATCCAAAATGTTTTATTAAAATACACACCTTTTAAAATTCCTAATTTAATCGCAAACATTTTGCTATTAAATCCTTTGGAATTTACAACTTTAAAAAATTTCAATTGAATTATTATACAAAATTAAATATAAAACTATAGAAAAATCGAAATATTATCAATGCTCTTAGTGCATCCGACGGTTCAGAAATTCTATTTAATGCACAAATCATAAAACATAAGCTCATAATTTAAATAGAAGAAAAAAAATGAATGGTTTTTCCCAAAAGTTCTCATGATGATAAAATACTAATTACCAGAAAGATTTATATAAATGATCATATCTATAAACAAAAGCAAGGATAAAAAAGGCATATTAATAAATTTAATCATTTATATTTTTATAATTAAATTTGATTATTAACCTGTTTAACGATGTTGATGTGATAATTTGTGTGATAGTGTAATTTGCTTTACAAGAAAATAAAATTAATTTTAACTTGACAATCTTTCTTTCTTAATAAATATAGCAGCTGATTTGGGTTTTTTTTTTTAATTCACCTAACAATAAACAAAGTTAATCATAATGAATGAGCTTATCAATGAAATATTACAAAAATCAGAACAACAAAACTTGTTAAACTTTAAGAACCAAAGTTTTCCAATCATATTTGTAAATAGAAGAAAGAAAAAACAAAAAGAAAAGAAAAGAAAAGAAGAGTAAAAAAGCAATTTTCTTTTGGCTAATTTGATAATTTCACGTTTCCTTTGTAAAAGATTATCAGTAAGGTTGGACCCATTTTGAAATTCTCCTTTCGTTTTCTTATTCTTCTCTCATAGTCTTTAGCTGTTTGACGCATTCAAGCCCTGAACAAAAGAAAAAAAAAAAAAGCTTTCTACCTAGAATAGTTTTCAGGGTTCTCCGTTTTCTCCATGGCTGCCATTTTCACCTGCAGTGTACCAACAACAAGCTTATTATTGATTTAGCCAATTAGCCTTCCTTTTTCTTTTTACAAAAAGAAATAAAAAAAAAAGATTGAAATTCCTGTTGGTGAATTCCTGCCGTCCCCCTTGTCCTTTTCGTTTGATCTCTGAGATGAGGCTTTGTAAAAACAATGGAGGGGTTGCTTTACCATCTTCACGGGACACAAAGACAAGAAAAAAGCTTCATTTTTCACCTACAGAACTTTTCTAGTTTTTTGTTTACTTTTTTCAAAATTTTCTGTTTCAAAACTCAAGGATTATTTCAAATTGTGATGCTTGAAGTTTGAATTATATAGTTACGAGTATCCATATTTTTTCATAATCATAACCCATATATTTTTTTCTTTTTTCTTTTTCAAGTTCTACATTAGGTTGATTTGATGATTTTCTTTGAGTTTTGGTGCTAATCCATGAAGAATTTTTACTGGTTTAAGCAAATCTCAAACAATGTTAAGTCAGAGAGAAGGCTTTCTCTTGGGGAATACAAAAGAGCAGTTTCTTGGTCTAAGTATTTGGTTTCCTCTGGCGGTGAGATAAAAGGAGAAGGAGAAGAATGGAGTGCTGACATGTCACAGTTGCTTATTGGCAACAAGTTTGCTTCAGGTAGACATAGTAGGATTTATAGAGGGATATATAAGCAAAGGGATGTGGCAATTAAAATTATCAGCCAGCCTGAGGAGGATGAGAATTTAGCTAACTTTCTTGAGAAGCAGTTCATTTCTGAGGTGGCTTTGCTTTTTCATTTGAGGCATCCCAATATTATCACTGTAAGTTCTATATATCTTTGGTATCCTTTTGCCTGCACTATGTTTGTGCTAAAAGGGATCATGGTTTTCCTTTAATTTTTGAATAATGCATTCTTTTGTGTGTGGGATTGGGGGATAGGGTGGCAGGAGAATGTGATGTTGATGACATAAAGAAACACAGTAATTTGCTCTCTGCGTTCTGCTTTTGTGATTTTATTGATCACATTCATAACATTATATCATATTAAGTAAGAGTTTAGTGAAAAAGATTGTTGAAAAATGAATGGATGGTGACATATCTGGTAGGAAAGCAACTTTTCTGGAATAAGAATGAGCTGGGGGAATCAAACTACTTCACCTTGAAAAGAGAAGAATATGCTTATTTTCCCTTTATAAGATTCCAATTTAAAAGGTTTTCAGCCTTTGAGGAGTCAGTTAATGACACCAAGACATACAGCTGAAGTAGCCTCAGTTTTGTGCAAATTTGTGACCTTTCTTTTCACCCAACCATTTTGCAACATTTTATTTGATTTCTAGAGGGATGGGATAAATGTTGTTGAGCTCTTCAATTGGCATTAATTGAGACTTATTTATCATACCTGTCTGAGAGATGTGGCATCGAATTCACTTACTATTGGAATGTGGATACCTTCAACTTGATAAAACCTTGTCTGCTTTACTAAGTTTGGCATCATAGCGCAATATTTCCAAAAGGTAGCATAATTAGTTCTTACTGGTGATATGAATCCTAGTGTAAAAGAATAACCAGCGTCTGATGCCCAGAGATGTCTCTTTATTATCTTAAATTGATTATTTGGAAACAGGCAAACCAGTTCCCCAGGTACTACTCTCACTTTGACCTTCTCTAAAGGTCAGTTACTGTGATTGTGTGGGTTTGCAATTTCTTCCACTAGTGTGCTTTTATGGCCATATATTTGTGCTTTATCTCTTGAGGTGCAGCCATGAGTCATGATAGAGTTATTACTTAAGCCCCCTTGTATCCAGGTTTTTGATATTGGTAAATTCAACTGCAGATGATTGTCCTAGCAGTTAGTTGTTATCCTAAAGAGTTATTTATCAATCTGGCTTACTGATGCTCCCTTGGGGAATTTTGGGATGCATAATGTTATATCATTGATTTTCTTGGTGCTAACATCCAAATTGTAAAACCAGCTAAAATGAATTAAATTATCTATCATTCTTGCATAACAAACAATATACTGGAAAAGAATGAAAAGAAGGTTTGAATTGCATAAATAAACCTATACAGAGCTCATGCCTGTCAGTGCCTATCAAATTGCCAACAATCATCTAATAAATCGCGGTATAATAAGCTGAACATTTTTTGCATGACAAGCAACTGATAATCTTAAGTATTTTAAAGCTTGGGGCTTCTATTGTCTTAGTAATTCACTAATTGTTACTTTATCTTCCAATCAGTTTGTTGCAGCTTGTAAGAAGCCTCCTGTGTTCTGTATAATCACCGAGTATCTTGCAGGTGGCTCATTAAGAAAGTATTTGCATCAGCAGGAGCCATATTCAGTCCCACTTAATTTAGCTCTAAAATTAGCTCTTGATATTGCACGTGGGATGCAGTACCTTCATTCACAAGGAATACTTCACAGGGATCTCAAATCAGAAAATTTACTCCTTGGAGAAGATATGTGTGTGAAGGTGGCAGATTTTGGTATTTCTTGCTTAGAATCTCAGTGTGGTAGTGCAAAGGGATTTACAGGTACCTATCGGTGGATGGCACCTGAAATGATTAAAGAGAAACATCATACAAAGAAAGTAGATGTTTACAGTTTTGGCATAGTCCTTTGGGAGCTTTTAACGGCTTTGACACCATTTGACAACATGACTCCAGAACAGGCTGCATTTGCAGTCTGCCAAAAGGTAAAGTGCCTAACTCATTCTTGGTGTGAAGCTTCCATGTTATTAAGATTCTCTACCTTTGGCCCATGACTAGTCTTATTTGTCTGCTCTCGCTCTTTCTGGTATTATTGTCTATATTAAGGTCATCGATTAGTTGTGATTTGTCAATTATATAAGAAACACAAAGCTGGGATGGTGATGATCCAACATAATTTATATTAAGGAGTTATCTGACTCAAATATAAGTGATTGGTTTACACATAAGATTCCAATGATATCCCTTTCCCTTTTCTGATAATGGAAGTGCTAATGATCTAATATTATGCAGAAAGTGATGCTTCAGTGAATTGTCTGCTTGTGATGTTGGGGGGAACAAAGTTGAAGATAGTTTTAAGCTAGCATGCAGATATGATGTTATACTTCTTGACTTATGTGAAAAATTTTATTAATTAAACCATATTAAAAGCTTAAGTCTTAACTTTGTGGAACTGGTTTTTGGAAAGTTCGGAATAAAAAAATTTATGAAATGACTATATGAAATAATGAAGCCTGGTATGATGATTAGGACATGGCATGATGTCAAGGCAAGAGAAGTTGAGAAATATTAGATGCTAAATGAAGTGATATAAATATAACTAGGCCTTTAACCCTTCTTAAGTTTACAAAGAAATCATGCAACTGGATAGAGGATATGACCCTAAAAGAATTTGGAAAAAGTTTGTAGGATTATCCCCTTTTTATTATTTGTTTCAGGCTGATTTATGCAGGACATGCTGACATTTTAACCCATATGATGCTTACTTGATCATTGACCTATGGACCTATAATTATGTGATGGTAATCATTGTGAAAGAATATAGAGGCACTGATGCAGCATCTAAAATCAATTTTTTCTGTTGGTATTGAAGTGAGTACGATAGGCAAATGTATCTTTATCCTGATTGCTGACATACTGCTCTTAAGCTTAACTTGTAAGTGGAACCTTTTTATAACTGGGAATTTCATGTGATCTTTTCAACCACTTGGAAAGCAGGCATGTTATGCAATATCAACAAGGTTTATTTATTTATTTATTTATTTTTTTGGGGGGGGGGTTTGAGAATGTTAATAGCAACCTTTTTAAGGTGGTGAATATAGGACAGTTAATGCAGGCTCTATCTGTGATATAAAGATCTCTGTATACCTTTTCCAAATCGTTGCAAGTGCATATAATTGCAAGGTAATAAGCTCAATGATCAGTTGGTAGCACCCTACATAGTTTCTCATCGTTCAGGTGTTTCTTGAATCCTGATTTTCTCCACATTGGTGTTGCTAACAACAGAGACAAGTACTAGGCACAATAAAAGCCTGTAAATTTTGATGATACCTTATCATGCTATTAAATATTGAGCGTCATCAATCCTAATTAAGTGATTATATAATTTAAGTATAGCGGTTTCCTTTTTAACCTCTATTAATTTGTAATGTAGTGTCTTATGTTGTCAAAATATAGAAATTTAAATTGATAATTCACTAAATATGGAAACCTGATAAGAAATAGGGAGTAAAATATACGTGGAATCTATGGTGTAGTTTGTTATGGGTGACAGATTAAAATGCATTTTTCTAGTTTCCAAGTAATATCATATTGCCATGTTTATGTTCGGGTGTGAGGTAAGTGTGCTTTTAGTTTTCCTTAAGAATCAGCATAAGAGTAGACGCATCTGGAGCTGCTATGACATAATTTGTAGCTTAACATATATGGTGAGTTCAAACATTATCATTCCTGAATTTCCAGAGGGTCATGAGCAGGATTGTTGGATGAATGGAGTTATTTTCTCTTGATCTTGTTCTAAATAATAAGCATAAAATGATTGATTCTCTTCAAATCTTATTAAATCTTGGATTTATGCAGGATGCAAGACCACCGCTACCCTCCTCCTGTCCACTTGCGTTTAGTCATCTCATCAACCGATGCTGGTCAAGCAATCCCGAGAAGCGACCACAGTTTGAGGAGATAGTTTCGATTTTGGAAAGTTATGCGGAATCCCTCGAAGAGGATCCGGAATTTTTTAAGACTTATAAACCTTCTTCTGGTCGTACTATTTTGAGATGCCTGCCAAAATGTATTACTGCGGATTGAATTGCTAAGATGTATAATGACGTGTGATGCTAAGTGTACCATAGTGTTTACTTGTCTAGGGAGTTTCAGATGTTCAACTGAACTATACCTATATATATATCTATGCGCGCTTTTGATATAGGAATTCTTATTCCCTTCAAATTTTATGTACCAATCTGAAGTTGTACAACCAAACAAAATATCGTGTTGTGTGTTTGTTTTCACTACAACCGTTTTCGATGTTTTCGTTTTTTTTTTTTTTTTGGGGGGGGGGTGTAGGGGGTGTTAATTGCAAGAATGAAATTATTACTATTTAAAGATTTTAAATCGGTTCACGTTGAATTCAAATTTTAAACTTAACTTTAATTAAAAATGTAAATTATTATTAACATTATCATTTTAATATTTTATTAATATACCACAGTTTACCTTGCTACAGTGTTAAAGTCCCGGTGACCTCGCAATTTTGAAATCAACTAGGAGCCCCGTAACAATTACAAATATTAGTTAGTTAGATGGAATCGAATGAGTTAATTGAGTTGATGAATTTTATTATATTATCTTAATTTGATTTGAAATTATCTTGAATTGAGTCGAATGAGATGAAATTTGAATTGAATCAAATATATTTGTTTGAGTTAAATAAAAAAATAACTTCAGGTCTTTATAGCTGTTGTCACCCACTGTAATTAAATTTATTATTAACTTCCATCCCATTATTTATTAATTTCATATATGAGTTAGTTTCTTTATTTTTTTAGTTGCTTCAATAATATTATGATTCTTGTCACCATGTATTTTGAAATTAAAAAATATATTAAATGTAAAAACTATGACTTTTTTAATAAAATTTATTTTAAAGATAAAATCTGAAATTGATACAAATAGAAAATTTTAACATGAATATTTTATGGCATCATCAATAATTTAATTTTAACAAAAATTGATAAAGAATCAGCATGATTAAACAATTAAATATTACAAAATGTGAAATTTAATTCAATAATATAAATAGTAGACATAAATGCAAAAAAAAAGTTTTGGGGAAAACAAAAGGAAAAAAGTTTTTGGGGGAAAGTAAAAGAAAAAAAGTTTTGAGAGTTTAGGGGGAAGTAAAACTTTTTACGGGAAGTAAAAGTTTCGAGGGAGAATAAAAGGAAAAAAATTTTTGGGGATTTGAGAGGGAGTAAAATTGTTTTTTTTAGGGGGGGGAATAAAAGAGTTTAGGGGGAAGGAAAGTAAAAAGGTTTGATATTTAGTTTATTCGAAATATTCGAGTTATTCGAATTCAAAAATTCAACTCGATTCGAAGTTGAAATTCTAAAAAAATTCAAATAGATTCAATTAACTCGATTAAATAGATTTGAATAATTCAAAATTTGATTTTTTTTTTATTTTTCGAGTGGAATTGAGTTTTATTCACCCCTAGAAACAAGTGATCAAAGTTGAAACACATGTACTAAATATGACAAAAATATGCATGTGTAAGCATGACTGATATTAAGTATCACGGGAATATGCGTGTGTAATTCGTATTACACTAGCATGATTTTCAACTAAGATACCGTACAGGAAAAAGTAGCCAACATAATTTCTCAACAATGGAAAAATAAATTTTAGCTATCATGCTTTCAAGTTCCTCTACATTAGTTTGATCATATTTTAATTTACTTTTTACTCTTCTTAAGAAAACCACAATAAATATATTAGATTACTAGTACAAAATTACCATATTTTTGAATCAAGCCAGATAGAAAACTCTTATCTAGCTCTCTTAAACCTTTTTAAAGCTTTTGAAAAACCTTTAAGATCTTTCATCAAATCACTTGCATGTTCAAAACTTTAAGTACCGAAAGAATACATTCGGTCAACAAGTTTGACCACTGCATTCTCCCAACAGGCACAATAGAATACTTTGTCACCATAGAAATTTCTTCAGAATTTTCACAGTAATGGATCGAGTATGGGTACACCCACATACACTTTGGTGCAGTCAAACTAGCCCTAAGTTATCATGGCAGTGAACGACGACCAATATTTTCTAGAATAGCTTTCTTAGACTCGAGATACTTAAATTAGGAACATGCATGTATAGGTATTATTGAGATATTCTTTAACTCAAGGATGGTTTACTTAACGTTTTTCTCTAACTACAATATGGAGCTCAAAGATCCAACACTACTCAAATGCCTCAAAGTCCAAATCTGGATTTTTATGCATACCATTTTTATCCCTTGAATTGAAAGAAATTCGAATTCACTTAGATAGCTAGAGTAGAGATGCTAAGCGCAACTAATGAAGCAACCCTTCACTATTAGATGGCTTACAGAGTCTATGGCCATGCAATTGATAATACCATCCCAATGAAGAATGAGACCCCACTATTAAAGTATGACATGCAAGATAACTAAGTTACTTGTATACATGTCCCTAGGGTGGCTACAAAAAAAAAAAATGATCTCATTGCATCCTTCATCATAGATGACCAACTACAAAAACTTCCATGAGAATACAAAACCCATCCAATCGAAGAAAGCCACATTCAGCTCAAATGTAGACAAAATAGTGGCTATAAAGTTAAAGCATGACGAGAAAGACAAAGAAAATGCCACACACCTCAATTTTTACTACACAATTCATGATGCAACCAACATTTACAACTAAAAATGTGTAGTTCAAAATGTTTTAATCAAAATACATCGAAGACCCCTATTGTAACACCCCTTACCCGAATTCGACACCGGAACGGGTAGAGGCATTACCGGACTTGAACATTCTTAAACTCATGGGTTCGGCTATAAAATTTCTTTCCTTTTAAAACTTCTCATTTAATCTCGTAATAACTTTAACAAGGGCCCTTGAGGCCCTAAACATACATCAAGGGTATTCCGGAACCGATCCGAGAAATTTCGAATAATTAGAAAATTTTATCTAAAACATGGCTACACGCTCATGTGGGGTGGGACATGCTCGTGTGGGCAGGCCGTGTAGTCTCACACGTCCATGTCCCTAACCCGTGCTAAATTTATGTTAATTTCCACCTATAGGAGTTTTGACATGGTCTAGACACATGCCCGTGTCTATAGTCTGTCTGCAAGAACCTGGGTATTCTATTTTTCTAGCACGGTCAGAGTACACGCCGTGTGCTTAGCCCGTGTACTATACTAACTTAGGTAATTTAGAATATAGAGGATATACGGCCTAGACATACGCCGTGTGCCAAATCGTGTGATCATTAATAGGCTATTTTCCAAGCCTTAAGCCACCCTAAGACATGACTAAATACAGTACCAATCCATACCAACATCATTTCACAATTTAGAACTTAGCAAACATGAAAATATCCACCATTGTATAAAATTAAAATAGGAAAATTTAGGCCATATCTAAGGGCCATTACAACTTGACTCAAGCACAACAATGGCCAACATATATAGCCATTAAAGTGGCAATTTACAAATGGCTAACTTCCCATACATGCCATACAACAAAAGGTCTACTAACTGTAACAAAATAGTTGGCTTGATAGTGTGACTACGAGCTCCGACTTCAAGTGATCTCGAGCTAAATCGACAAACCTACATGGGAAAAAGGAAAGGAAAGGGAATAAGCACATAAAATGCTTAGTAAGTGGCATGAATAAATTAGCCATAATTACATAGAATATTTGCCTAAATAGGCATTAAAAAGTATCATGGACTTCTTACTCATTCTTAAGAATTGCTCATTCTCATATCTTACTCATTTTCATCAAGTAGTATTTCTCATAGCCCTGTATTTCAATTACCCATAACCTACTTATTCTTGAACCTGCGACACTCTATATGAAATTTTAGTCTCTCCCACATAATTTGCTAACTCGTAAACTTTTGTTTAAAATCTTTAGAATACCGAAGGATACCCGTAAGTCAATATCATGAAATGATGCCAATGCCATGTCCCAGACGTGGTCTTATATGGGATCACCATCGATGTCGATACCACGTCTCAGACATGGTCTCACACGAGATCTCATATAGGATGCCCAAGCCATATCCCAGACATGGTCTTACAGGAGGTACGTATCTCATATCGGTGCTGAAGCCATGTCCCAGACATGGTCTTATACGGGACCTCATCTCGGATGCCCATGCCATGTCCTAGACATGGTTTTACAGGGGATCACATCTTGATGCCAATGCCATGTCCCAGGCATGGTCTTACATGGGATCTCAGTTTGGTGCCGATGCCATGTCCCAGACATGGTCTTACACGGGACCTACAACACTCAAGACATGACTACGGTATCCCTCGTATCAATTTAACTCATAGTATTTGTACATGTTTCATATAGATATCATACCAAGACTTCATGGAACATTTAAATTTTAGAAACACATATTCATAATGAATTTATATGGCACACAAGCTAAATTATTACATACAACTTACCTCAAGTCCAAAATGTAGATAATTGTTCGATTTAGTCCATAACTTTGCCTTTGCCTCTGTTTCGGTCCGGACTTCGTGTTTCTTGATCTAAAATAAAAAATTTAGCTTATTTAGTACCCACACTGACTAAATTGTTCCTAAATCATACTTTGGTAATATTTATAATTTTGCCCTTAAACTTTTACATAATTACAAAATGGTCCCTAGGCTCGTAAAATGAAATGCACTTAGTTTCTTAGGTACCCAAGCCTAACCGAACTTCATATGGACTCATAGCAGCCCACATTGGTCATTAATTTAGACATTAATACTCATTTTATTAGCTTTGCAATTTGGTCCCTATTAGGGACTTTCATGCAAAATCACCTAGAGAAAGGTGTTTACTACACTTTATCCCATCATCTTCCACCATTAGACATCAAATTACTTGCATGTCATGCATGGGTATATTTTTGAACATGAACTCTAGCTCAAATTAGTGGTAGAAATAGCTAGATTAAGCTACGAGGATTTCAAAAATACGAAGAGTATGAAAAACGGGGCTTAGAGTCACTTACTTGAAGCTTGAAATTGAAGAAAAGCCTAGCTATGGAGACCCTTGGAATTTCGGCACAATGGAAAAGAAGATGGACAAAATTTGGCTTTTTTTTTCCCTTTTTATTTCGTTAGTTTACCAAGTGACCTAAATGCCCTTGTCCTTTCTTTGAAAATTTTCCCTTCCATGGGCATTTTTGTCCATAGTGCCAAAAATTGTCTAATTGCTAATTAAGGACTCCTAATAATTTCTTTTATGCTATTTCATACTTAAACCTTCTAGTAACTCATAATTTGTATCTTTTGCGATTTAGTCCTAAAGGACAATTTATTCATTATTTCACGAAATTTCCTTCATGGAAATTTTCTCAACATCATGCAAGCATGTCATATCTCATAATAAATCATAGGAATAAAATTTCTACTTCGGATTTTGTGGTCTCGAAACCACTATTCCGACTCAGCCCTATTCCGGGCTGTAACAATTCTCCCCTCTTAGGGACTTTCGTCCCCGAAAATCTTATCGGTGAACAATTTGGGATACTGGCTTCTCATGTTTTCTTTAAGCTTCTATGTTGCCTCTTCTACTCTATGTCTTTGCCATAATACTTTCATAGGAGTTATACTCTTGTTTCTTAATTGTTTGACCTCTCGGGCTAAAATCTTAGTTAGTTCTTCTCCGTAGGTCATGTCCGGTTGGATCTCGATCTCTACCGGCGTAATCACATGTGAAGGGTCTGATCTATAACGTCATAGCATGGAAACATGAAATACATCGTGTATTTTTTCCAATTCAAGCGGTAACGCTAGTCGATAAGCTACTGGTCCTATCCTCTCGGTGACCTCAAAAGGTCTAATAAAACGCGGACTCAACTTGCCTTTTCGGCCAAATCTAAGGACTTTCCTCCGTGGTGAGACCTTCAAGAACACCTTGTCACCGACTCGAAACTATATCTCTTTTCTTTTCAAATCGACATATGACTTTTGTCTATCGGAAACAACTTTTAAGCAATTTTGAATCACTTTTACCTTTTCTTCTGATTCCTTGACTAGGTCGACCTCGTGAATTTGATTTTCCTTGAGTTTCGTCTAATACAAGGGCGTTCTGCACTTACGCCCATATAAAGCCTCATAAGGTGCCATTTTCAAACTTGACTAGAAGCTATTATTGTGTGCAAATTCAACCAATAGTAGGTATCTTTCCTAACTACCTTGGAATTCTAACACGCAACATCTAAACATGTCCTCAAGCACTTGTATTACTCTTTCCGACTGTCCGTCAGTCTGTGGATGGAAAGCAGTACTGAAATTTAGCTTTGTGCCCAAAGCGTCTTGTAACTTTCTCCAAAATCGTGACGTGAATCTCGGATCTCTATCCGAAATGATCGACAAAGGTTTGCCATGTAATCTCACAATCTCTGAAATGTACAAGTGTGCCAACTTATCAAGTGAATAATCCATACGTACCAGTATAAAATGGGTTGATTTAGTGAGCTTATCAATTACAACCCAAATAGCATCTTTCTTCTTTGGTGTTATCGGCAAACCTGTCACAAAGTCTATGGTGACACGGTTCCATTTCCATTCGAAAATCATGATAGGCTGTAGTAATCCGGAGGGTACTTAGTGTTCTGCCTTTACTTGTTAACAAATCAAGCATTTTGAAACATACTCAGAAATGTCTCTCTTCATATTTGGCCACCAATACCATTTCTTCAAATCATTGTACATCTTGGTACTCCCGGGGTGAACTGACATACAACTACTATGTGCCTCCGATAAAATTCTCTGTATAAGCTCATCATCTCTTGGTACACATAATTGATCTCGGAACCTTAGGCAACCCTCTAAATCAATCTGAAAATCTGAATCGGTACTTAATTCACACTGAGCTTTCTTGGCTTGCAAATCTCTGTCATTGGATTGTGCTTCACAAATCTCTTGAATGAACAGGGGTCTAGCCCTCATTTCAGCTAACACCGAACCGTCGTTGGTTAGGGACAACTGGGTATTCATGGCTCTCAAAGCAAACAGGGGCTTCCTGCTCAAGGAGTCCACAACAACATTAGCTTTCCCAGGATGATAGTTGATGACTAACTCATAATCTTTCAATAGCTCAAGCCATCGTCGTTGCCGTAGATTCAAGTCTTTTTGCGTCATCAAGTACTTAAGACTCTTGTGATCTGTGAACACTCGACACTGCTTACCGTATAAGTGATGTAACACCCCTCACCCGGAACCGTCGCCAGATATGAGTACGAGGTGTTATCGAACAAACACTCGCTTGATCATTTGATTCCGAAACATAATTTTCGTGTAAAATTTAAAACTCTTTCATTAATACACATAACGTTCACATTATGGGCCTACGAGGCCCAAATGATATATTAGGTACTATCTGGGACCAAACTGGAACTTTCAAACATTTATGAAAATTTGACTCAAAATAGTGTCACACACCCGTGTGACATAGGACACACCCATGTAGGAAGGCCGTATCCTTCACACGGTTGAGACACACGGCTGTGTCTCTGCCCGTGTGACCGATCACTTAGGCTATTTCCTAAGCCCTTAGTGTACTCTTAACTCTTCACACTCGTATACTATACATAAACGTATATCATACCTTTAACTACTCCTATCTTGACCATCAAACACATGAAATATACCTAACCTCATTAAACATTTTCCACAATACATGCATAAGAATAGGCTTATAAATCCATAAACATTAAGGACCACATTTCATGACCTTATACAAATTAATGACATAAGCTAATACATTTGGCTAATTCACAAGAATTCAACTATCAATAAATAAATCTTAATACATGCCACTCACTCAGAAGCAAATAGGAATGGTTATTACTCCATCTTGACAAATTGATTGTGTGGTGCTACCTCCGATGATCTCCATCCCGAGCCAACCTGACAACACTAAAGAAATGGAAGATGAGGTATAAGCTTTAAGGCTTAGTAAGTCAACATATAATAATGAGCAACTTAATAGAAAACATGTTTCCATTCCTTAGGGAGTATCCTTAAGAAAGTAAAGGTATTATTTACATAATTTCACTTTTTACTCATGTTCAGCTTATGTTGTTTCCTGAGTGATAGTAACTAAATTAATTATATCTTAAGCTACAGAACTCAAAAATAAGTTCTGTCAATTTTATCTGAAACTAGACTCATATATCTTCTTGCCATAAAATTTTTAGAATTTTTGGTTGGGCCAATTAGTACAGTTTATTCATTAAAGTTTCCACTGTTTCGCTATTTGATAGTTCTAACCTTTCTTCACTAAAATTCGATTATCTCATTGTACAGAGCTTGGATTAGGTTCTCTTTTGTTTTTTTTGAAAGTAGACTCACTAAGGAATTTAGAAATATTAATTACACACCATAAACATTTTTATAAAATTTCTAGTGATTTTCCAAAGTCGAAACAGGGGATCCCGTAATCCATCTGACCTTGCCTCACAACAATTCAGATATCTTACACTTCTTTCATGTGAAATTAGACTCATTGGGCTTCAATTTCATATTTAACTCAATTTCTAATTCAATTTCCACTATTTATGGCAAATTTTCAAAGTCACTACACTACTGCTGTCCAAGTCTGTTTTATTTCATTTTCACTCTTTCAAGCTTTCATTGATAGAGCATTAATGGTAACACTTACCTCTTATCGATCTTACCTAAATTCAATCATATAACAGGAATATTGCTCTTAAATTATACACATACATACCTGCACTTATTCATAAGATTTCACTTTCACACTTACACATATAAATGCATCATAGCAAGGAACATATTGTTTCATCATACACATGGTCATAATCACTTTCTATTTCACTTAATCATATCATTTTGCTACCCGTTGAACCATGCGGAATTCTAAAAGGATACTCGAAAAGATGCACAAAAGTGCCACTCATATATTGTAGCCAAAGCTACCACTGATATGTAGCCGAAGCTACCATGTAACTCGCCCATAAGCGAACTCGGACTCAACTCAACGAGCTCGGGCGTTTGCATCCATAAGTGAACTCGGACTCAACTCAACGAGCTCGGATGCCTAGTTACATCTCACGAACTCGGACTCAACTCAATGAGTTCGGAACTCAACTATCCTAGTGACATGTCACTTGTATCCTAATTTATTTCCAAGGTTCAAATGGGATTTTCTTCAATCACACATCTTTGTCATCTTCCTCGGAATGTCGGAATAAATACTTGGTAGCATTTCATATTTATCAAGTAGCTCAAATAATTTGCATATTACTAACTAATAATCCACAAAGTATAATATTTCATGGTAATAGTCATCACATCATATAAATAACATTAAATTACTTAAAATGACAATTATGTTACCACATTTACACATGAACTTACCTCGAATGCAAAAATAGCTAACTTTTCTGACTTAGCCCATAACCTCGTTCTAGGTCCGAATTTCGTGTTTTCCTGATCTAACATATCAAATTACATTCATTTAATGATCACCTTATTCAAATTAGTCCAAAAATCACACTTTTACATTTTTACATTTTTACCCCTAAAGTTTGTCAAAATTATGATTTTTCCCTTAGTCTCGTAGATAAACTTTTATTCAATTTCTTTGCATTTTAGGCCTAACTGAATCATTTCATGCATATAGTAGTCCACAATTCTCATTAAAACACACACTCATGACCAATTTTATGACTTTTGCAATTTAGTCCTTTCAAACGTTTTCGTCGAAAATCACTCGGTAAAAACCGTTTCCCTAACCTTAAACATGCATAATCTACCATAATCCATCAAAATACACAATTATTCAGCATGGGTCAATTTTTAAACATGAACCCTAGCTCAAAATAATGGTAGAAATAGGTAGATTATGATGCAAGGATTTCAAAAATACGAAAAACATTAAAAACGGGGCTAGGAATCACTTACTATTGAGCTTGGAAAGCTTGAAACCCTAGCCATGGCTTCTCCCGTGAAACATTCGGCCATAGAAAGAAGAATGAGCAGATTTTTTTCTTTTATTTTGTCTTTTACTCAATTAAAACACTAAATGACTAAAATACCCTTAAGGCTTTTCTTTCAATTTTGTCCTATTCATGCCCATTTTTGTCCATCAAATTATCCAATGGTCTAATTACCTTTTAAGGACCTTCAATTTAAAACTTCATAAAAATTAGACACTTCTAATATATGGAACTCAACTTCTGCACTATTTACAATTTAGTCCTTTTTACCAAAATTGAGTGCCCAAACGTCGAAATTTTCGAACGAAATTTTCACGAAATTTTTCTGTAAAATCGTAGATCATAAAAATTATAATAAAAATAATATTTTTCTCGTCAGATTTGTGGCCTCGAAACCACTGTTCCGACTATGCCCTAGTTTGGGATGTTACAAGTGATGTCTCCAAATCTTTAACGCAAACACTATTGTGACCAATTCCAAGTCATGGGTAGGACAATTCTTTTCACGAGGTTTTAGTTGTCTCGAGGCATATGTGATTACTTTGCCTTCCTGCATAAGCATACAACCCAATCCATTTAAGGATGCATCGCTGTAAATTACGAATTCTTTTCCCGACTCGGGTTGTATTAGGATAGGAGCTTCGATCAATAACGTCTTTAACTTCTCAAAACTTTGTTGGCACTTTCATTCTACTCGAACTTAACATTCTTCTGCAGCAATCTGGTCATAGGAGTGGCGATCATAAAAAATCCCTTAACAAACCTCCGGTAATAACCAATTAAGCCCAAAAAGCTTCTGACCTCGGATACGTTCCTTGGTAATTTCCAATCAGCAATTGCCGAGATCTTACTTAGATCAACTCTAATGCCATCACCTGAAACGATGTGGCCCAACAATCCAACTTCCTTAAGCCAAAACTCACTTTTATTGAACTTGGCATAAATCTGTTTATCTCGCAAAGTCTACAATACTGTTCTCAGATGTCCGACGTGCTCGTCCTTATCACGGGAATAAACCAGGATATCATTAATAAAACTACCACAAACTTATCTAAATATGGCCGGAAAATGCGATTCATTAAATCCATAAATATTGCTGGGGTATTGGTCAAACCGAACGGCATGACAAGAAACTCATAATGACCATATCTTGTTCGAAATGCGGTCTTCGGCACATCAGACTCCTTAACTCTGAGCTGATAATACCCCGATCTTAGATCTATCTTAGAGAACACTGTGGCTCCTCTCAAATGATAAAATAAATCATTGATCCTGGGTAAGGGATACCTGTTCTTTATAGTTACCTTATTAAGCTATCGATAATCAATGCATAACCTCATCGAACCATCTTTCTTTTTTACAAATAAAACGGGAGCACCCCACGGAGAGTGACTGGGTCTTGCGAAGCCCTTGTCTATCAAATCTTGTAGCTGAGCCTTCAATTCCTTTAACTCAGTCGGGGCCATTCTATAAGGAAGAATAGATATGGGGGTAGTACCTGGAGCCAACTCTATGCCAAACTCGACCTCTCTAATGGGAGGCAATTCGGGTAACTCCTCCGGGAACACATCTTGATACTCACAGACTACTAGTACTGAACCTATTCTCACCACTGACTCTTTAGTATTCATCATAAAAGCAAAATACGCCTCATATCTTTTTCTTACACATTTCTGAGCAACCATGGAAGAAATCACTATAGGCAAACTGTCTGATTCGTCTGACTCTACTTGGAGAGTTTCTCCATTCTCACATTTCAATTCAATAAATTTTCCGCTACAAGTCACTATTACGCCATGTGTGGTCAACCAGTCCATGCCAAGAATTACATCAAACTCATCGAAGGGTAGGAGTATGAGGTAGCTGGGAAACAGTGGTTCCTAATCATCAATGGGCAACCTCTACATACTTTGTCTACTAGCACACACTTGCCTAAGGGATTAGAGACTTTTATTACAAACTCTGTAGACTTTATGGGTACGTTCATGCTTGAAACTAATTTCATACAAATAAATGAGTGGGTGGATCCCGGATAAATCAAAGCAATAATAGAAGTTTCATAAAAAGAAAATGTACCCGTTATGACATCAGGGGATGAAGCCTCTTCGCGAGCGCGAATGGCGTAGGTCCTCGCTGGGGCTCTCCCTTCAGTTCTTGCAATATGTTCCTTTGGAGCACCTTTACTACTTGCTCCTATATCTAGGTTTCTCTGAGGTCTACCTCTAGAGGGAGTGTTCCCCAATTTCGCACTCTGGTCTTTATCTTTTTCAACCATCTCTGGGCACTCTCGGATGAAGTAGTCTAGTGAACCACACTTGAAGTAAACCCTCTCATGTGTTTGGCATTTACTGAGGTGGTGTCTACTGCACTAGGGGCACTCAGGTCTATTGGGTCAAGTATTACCCATGCTCGTAACTAAAGTAGTCTGAGGCTTGGAAACTTAATACTGTTTACCCTTGCCTTTGCTTGAAAACCCCGTTGAAGTAGCTGGTTGGGTAGAAAACTCTTTCGGCCTCTTAGAGGAGGATTGGAACGACTTACTAAGCAGTCTCTTTCTCGAGTCACGAGACTCTATCTCAGCTTTCTTCTTCTCTTAGGCCAACTCTTCGGCCTTACAAGCCCTATCTACACGCACTACAAACTCCTTTATCTCGAGGATACCCACAAACATATTAATATCCTCATTTAAACCATCGTCAAACCTTTTGTACATAATGGCCTCGGTAGAAACACATTCTCGAGCATATTTACTAAGCCTCACAAATTCATGCTCTTACTCTGTCACGGTCATCCACCATTGTTTCAGCTCTAAAAACTCTTTACGCTTCTGGTCAACGAACCTTGGATTGATGTATTTCTTGTGGAATTCTTCTTGAAAGAACTCCCAATTAACTTGTTCCTTTGGTACCACAGACACAAGGGTGTTCCACCAATGATAGGCAGAATCTCGTAGGAGAGATACTACACACTTCATGCATTCTTCAGGGGTGCACGATAGCTCATCGAATACCTTGATGGTATTCTCTAGCTAGAATTCGGCTCTTTACGGGTCATCGTCTTTAGTAGCCTGAAATTCCTCTGCCCCTTGCTTCCGAATTCTATCAACTGAAGGCTTTTCTCGCCTCACTACTTCTACTATCTGTGGAACTACTGGGGTAGCTTGAGGAAATTGAAGGGATGGAACTTGAGGTTGAGTGGCTGGGTTCGTTCGAACACACTCAGTGAACCACTCATTCATCATTTGGAAGAAGGCCTCTCGGACCTCTCCCCGCTGACTCACAGTAGCCGGCCTATCCTCGATTCTGGCTGGCACCGTCCCCTCAGCGGGAGCTAAGGCATTACTTTCTACATCGTTTGCCGTAGCTCGTTCAGGATCCATTTACTATAATAAAACACATTAAAATTGTCAAGAGTCTTCATATTATCAATTCACATATACTCATAAGTATGGCATGTATAGTTAGACTAGTACTAGTGCTAGGTTAGTCCTAGAATCGACTAAACACTAGCTCTGATCCCACAAAATGTAACACCCCTTACCCGAATTTGACACCGGAATGGTTACAAGGCATTACCGGACTTGAACATTCTTAAACTCATGGGTTCGACTATAAAATTTCTTTCCTTTTAAAACTTCTCATTTAATCTCGTAATAACTTTAACAAGGGCCCTTGAGGCCCTAAACATACATCAAGGGTATTCCAGAACCGATCCGAGAAATTTTAAACAATTAGAAAATTTTATCTAAAACATGGCTACATGTTCGTGTAGGGTGGGACACGCCCGTGTGGGTAGGCCGTGTAGTCTCACACGTCCATGTCCCTAACCCGTGCTGAATTTATGTGAATTTCCACCTACAGGGGTTTTGACATGGCCTAGACACACGCCCGTGTCTACAGCCTATGTGCAAGAACCTGGGTATTCTGTTTTTCTAGCAGGGTTAGAGTACACGCCGTGTGCTTAGCCCATGTACTATACTAACTTAGGTAATTTAGAATACAGAGGACACACGGCCTAGACACACGCCTGTGTGCCAAACCGTGTGATCATTAATAGGCTATTTTCCAAGCCTTAAGCCACCCTGAGACATGACCAAATACAGTACCAATCCATACCAACATCATTTCACAATTTAGAACTTAGCAAACATGAAAATATCCACCATTGTATAAAATTAAAATAGGCAAATTTAGGCCATATCTAAGGGCCATTACAACCTGACTCAAGCACAACAATGGCCAACATATATAGCCATTAAAGTGGCAATTTACAAAATGACTAACTTCCTATACATGCCATACAAAAAAAGGTCTACTAACTGTACCAAAATAGTTGGCTTGATAGTGTGACTACGAGCTCCGACTTCAAGTGATCCTCGAGCTAAATCGGCAAACCTACATGGGAAAAAGGAAAGGAAAGGGAATAAACACATAAAATGCTTAGTAAGTTGCATGAATAAATTAGCCACAATTACATAGAATATTTGTCTAAATAGGCATTAAAAAGTATCATGGATTTCTTACTCATTCTTAAGAATTGCTCATTCCCATATCTTACTAATTTTCATCAAGTAGTATTTCTCATAGCCCTGTATTTCAATTACCCATAACCTACTCATTCTTGAACCTAAAACACTCCACATGAAATTTTAGTCTCTCCTACATAATTTGCTAACTCGTAAACTTTCCTTTAAAATCTTTAGAATACCGAAGGATACCCGTAAGTCAATATCATGAAATGATGCCAATGCTATGTCCCAGACGTAGTCTCATATGGGATCACTATTGATATTGATGCCACGTCTCAGACATGGTCTTACACGAGATCTCATATAGGATGCCTAAGCCATATCCCAGACATGGTCTTACAGGGGGTACGTATCTTATATCGGTGTTGAAGCCATGTCCCAGACATGGTCTTATACGGGACCTCATCTCGGATGCCCATACTATGTCCTAGACATGGTCTTATAGGGGATCACATCTTGATGCCAATGCCATGTCCCAGACATGGTCTTGTATTGGATCTCAGTTCGGTGCCGATGCCATGTCCTAGACATGGTCTTACACGAGACCTACAATACTCAAGACATGATTACAATATCCCTCGTATCAATTTAACTCATAGTATTTATACATGTTTCATATAGATATCATACCAAGACTTCATGGAACATTTAAATTTTAGAAACGCATATTCATAATGAATTTATATGGCATACAAGCTAAATTATTACATATAACTTACCTCAAGTCCAAAATGTAGATAATTGTTCGATTTAGTCCATAACTTTGCCTTTGCCTTCATTTCGGTCTGGACTTCGTGTTTCTTGATCTAAAATGAAAAATTTAGCTTATTTAGTACCCACACTGACTAAATTGTTCCTAAATCATACTTTGGTAATATTTATAATTTTGCCCCTAAACTTTTGCATAATTACAAAATGGTCCCTAGGCTCGTAAAATGAAATACACTTAGTTTCTTAGGTACCCAAGCCTAGCCAAACTTCATATAGACTCATATCAGCCTACATTACTCATTAATTTACACATTAATACTCGTTTTACTAGCTTTGCAATTTTGTCCCTATTAGGGACTTTCATGTAAAATCACCTAGAGAAAGGTGTTTACTACACTTTATCCCATCATTTTCCACCACTAGACATCAAATTACTTGCATGTCATACATGAGTATATTTTTGAACATGAACCCTAGCTCAAATTAGTGGTAGAAATAGCTAGATTAAGCTACGAGGATTTCAAAAATATGAAGAGCATGAAAAACGGGGCTTAAAGTCACTTACTTGAAGCTTGAAATTGAAGAAAAGCCTAGCTATGGAGACCCTTGGAATTTCGACACAATGGAGAAGAAGATGGACAAAATTTGGCTTTTTTTCCCTTTTTATTTCATTAGTTTACCAAGTGACCTAAATGCCCTTTTGTCATTTCTTTGAAAATTTTCCCTTCCATGGGCATTTTTGTCCATAGTGCCAAAAATTGGTCTAATTGCTAATTAAGGACTCCTAATAATTTCTTTTATGCTATTTCATACTTAAACCTTCTAGTAACTCATAATTTGCATCTTTTGCGATTTAGTCCTAAAGGACAATTTATTCATTATTTCATGAAATTTCCTTCATGGAAATTTTCTCAACATCATGCAAGTATGTCATACCTCATAATAAATTATAGGAATAAAATTTTCTACTTTGAATTTTGTGGTCTCAAAACCACTATTCCGATTCGGCCCTATTCCGAGCTGTTACACCTATTTAATGAACAACATCATCTATAACTTTAGAGCTAATGGAAGGCTACTATACTACTTCAAAGATCCCAAGGCTAGACACTATACATGGGATATCAATTGCAATTGCGATGGATGCTATGAAGATAGCCTGACTACAGATTATGAACCCATCAGACCAAAGAAGAAAAAGAAGAAAAGTAAAAGCAAATGTTATTTTGAAAAAAATATTTTATAGAAGATACCTTGATGGAGAGCCCTTAGATGCACCATGTAATAGTCTGATTTTGGGCTTAGTCAGAATAGTGGTTTCAGAACCACTAATTCGAGGTCAGAGAAATTATTTTTAATATTAATTCATGTGTTATAGCATGATTATATGGGTGCATAAAAATTTTGGTGAATAAATTTTAACAACTGTATGCTTAATTTCAAAAAAGGACTAAATCGTATAAAGTGCGAATGTTTTGTTTTACTATCTGAAAGTGTTAAATAGCTATGAAGCATTAAAGTAGAGGTCCTTAGTGAGTAAATAGACCACAAATTTATTAGTGGCTGGACATGGAGCCTTAATTCATGGAATGGTCAAAGGTTAGGTGACTTAATTGATAATAAAATATTAAGCTAAAAGGCTAGTGTCATCTTTTTCATTCTCTTTCTCATTCCACCAAAATTTTTAGCAAAATGGGGGGTTTTTGAAGCTTGAAATCTCAGCCACTTAGTTCCCTTGCAAGTAAGTGATTTTGATGGTCATTTTTGTTAATTTTTGTGTTTTTGGTGCCTTTGTAGCATAAGCTAACTAATGGGGGGACTATTTTGCAATAAGTTTGAAAGTTTAGGGTTTTCCCATGAAAGCATTTATGTTGTTTGCTGAAATATTATGGAAGAAAATGAACCTTGGTTGATAAATAAACAACTTTTGTGAAAGGATTTTCATGAAAACACATAGGTTGGACCTTTTTAAAGTTGTAAAATAGTTACTAATTATTTGAAATAATTGAAATTATGGGCCACCATAAGTATTAAAAGAATTCAACTAGGCTTGGTTAGTGAGGAAATTTGATGAAAATTGATTTACGAGCCTAGGGGTAAATCGTAATTTTGTGAAAGTCTAAAGGCAAAATGGTCATTTTGCCAGAGTATGGGTTATGGAATGTATTGGTTAATGTGATGATTAAATCAGTGAATTTTATCATTATAGATAAAGAAAAATAGGATATGGACCTAGACCGAGGGAAAACTAAGTTATTAGATTAAATAGAATCGATAGACCATATTTTGTATACCGAGGTAAGTTGTGTGTAAATAATGCAACTATATTGTTATTTGGCAGTGATTAATTGATATAGCATAAAATATTTGAATGTCGATTATGAATATGCATGATGAGATTGATGTGGTAAAATCTGGGTGAACCTTAGGAATAGTCGGATATTCATGCCATAACATTACGGTGTTATGAGAGCCAGTGTAAGACCATGTTTGGGACATGGCATCGACACCGATAGATGAGAGCTAGTGTAAAACCATGTCTGGGACATGTCATTGGCCTCGATGTATGAGAGTCAGTGTAAGACCATGTCTGGGACATGGCATCGACTTGATGTGTTAGCCAGCGTAAGACCATGTTTGGGACATAGCATCGGCATCTTACCCTATGTTTGAGGCTCATCAAATATCCTTTAATATTCCAAATGGTTCAACGGGAAGTTTACAGTTTATGTTAAAATGAGAGTGGTTATGACCGTGTTGTGAGTGGTACAGGTGCCTATATGAAATTATGAGATGTGAGCTCAATTTATATTATGTGATTAGTAAGGGATGAAAATGAGTAAGTTGTGCTTATAACCATTTATGTATTATGTGCAAATTATGTTATGTTGTGAGTATGTTATTGCATGGTAAATCTGTTGTTAATTATTTACATGGAACTTATTAAGCTTTATGCTTATCCCCTTTTCTCTTCATTTTCTTATAGTGCCGCCTAATTAGCTCGTGGATCAATGGATGTCGGAGGCATCAATCACACTATCAATAGAAGCACTTGGTATAGCTAGTTTTATCATTTGAGTAATGGCATGTATAGAGACTTAGTCTTTTTGTGTTTTGTGTCATTGTTAAATTTGGCCAAATGTGTTGGCTTGATATGAAACTAGTCATTTTGTATAAGGCCATGAATGATGGCTATTATTTAAATATTGATATATGCATATGAGAAGGTCTTTCATGAATGTGCAAATTTTGGTATGGTGGGACATGTGGTGTGTCAATGCATGAATGGATAAGTGCATGATTGGGTTGTTTAAGTATATGATAAGTGTTGCTTGTGCATAAAGTGCAATGGCCTTGATGTGTGGCTAAATTGGTCATGTGATTGTGTGAATTGGTTTTGCTTGGTGAGGTTTAGGTTGGTGCAAGTAAGGGTGGCAATAAGGCTTGGTAAATAGCCTTATATTGTCCACACGGGTAGACACATGGGCGTATGTCTAGGCCGTGTGTGACACACGATCTGCCCCATGGGCATGTGGTTAGGCTGTGTGTCCCCTGCACCTTAAGTTGGCCAAGTTAGAATACCCAGTAGTAACCACATGGGCTGAGACATGGCGTGTGTCTCAACCGTGTGGAAGACACGACCATAGGACATGGGCATCTGCTCAGGCCGTGTGAAGTCTACACCTTGCATGTGAATTTTAAAATCACCACACGGCCTAGCACAAGGGCGTGTGCCTTGGCCGTGTGACCATTAAGAGTTGATGACGTCAGAAACAGAATACCAAGGTCTTTGCAGATGGGCTGAGACACGGACGTGTCATGGCCGTGTGGGGGACAAGGGCCATGGACACGGGCGTGTACCAGGCTATGTGCTGTAGGATCGATGTGAAAATAAATCCGCGTGTCCCTATATGTCTAAGCCGTGTGAGTTATACAGGCCTTCAACATGGCCATGTTAAGTGATCACACGGTCGTGTCACCTTTCCACATGGGCGTGTGCCCTGTTTTTATTGAAGTTTTCAATATTTTTGATAGTGCTCGGTTAAATACCAAATTGGTTCTAAAGTGTGTTTTAGAACTTGTAGGCCTATATTAGGGACTGTAAGACAAAGTTTTAAAAGTTTTATATTAGAGCAAAGTTTTATGACCCGCAATTGTATGCTTGTATGCGTTTAAGTAAGGTAATGCCTTGTACCCTATTCTGACATCGATCTTGGGTAAGGGGTGTTACACACCATGGATAAGATGCTGGCAAATATTAGTATGGGGTACAATACATGGCACTCCGTGAGCAACAACACAACAAGAAACACCTCCTTTACATGAACCAAAATTGAAAAAGGAGAAGTAAAAGCTGCAGACTCCTTAAGTTTGTATGATCCAACAAAAACCTAGTACGAAACCAAGTTTCCACCATTGCAAGAGTACCACAAAGATCAATACCTACCAAATGTCCCTAACCCAATGAACAAAGATGAAATAGGAAACCAAAAAAAAGTGATGCTAGTAGAAGCAATCCTAAACTGACAAACTCGAAATGCAATTCCTCAAAATGTCATCTTCTAGAGAATTGAAAACGAGATCAACCATATTAGCAAACATTTTGATTATTATTTCCAAACATTTTATGATGTAATATATAAAATCCAAATGAGAATAACCGCCCTCGATAAAGAACTCAAACATATCTTAAGGATAGACCAAGGATTCACATTCACAATGTTTGGAAAAAAAAGTAGAAATCAGGTCTCTAGAAAAGTAACTTGTAGATCTACAACGCTAATAGAATAAGAAAATCCTAGAATAAGAAACAAAGAGTTTCTACTAGCCAACGCCCAAGATTTGTTAAGTTAGACAAACAAACCTCTAGGCCCTAGTACACATCCCCTTCTACTCTACCCAACATCTCAAAGCAGCCACATAAAAAATCCCCTCTACTACCATCACCACCCCAAAAATCGAGAAAACCATATTGGATCTAGTGCTATAAGTGTAGTATTTTCGTCTATGTACACTTTTAAGTTTTTTCAATAGTTTGGTAAATAACATTATTCATGAATTACATTAATACCCTTTGTATGTTGTCCTTATGTGGTTTTTGCATGTAAAGAAAAATAGAAGCAAATATTAGGTCATTGGCTGTCAATGTTTAACTAATACTAAGCGGTATTACGTAGTCAAATCATAATACTAAAAGACAACTTATATTAGTAGATGAACCTAAACATGTCTTTAGTCTAATCAAAAATGTGAAAATTGATTGAAAAACTAATATGCTGTCCATCAAGTCCAATTAGGGAGATGCTTTATCTTGGGCATCCGAGCGAATGACTCTTAGAAGATGAGACATAGATGTGACTGACTTGACTAGAAGTACATCAAATATGGCCTAAGTAGAATAGATCCTAAATTCATTTGTGAATTTATTCACTCGTGACGCTCATAGTATGGCATACCTTAATTCTGAGTGGATGATGGACTATGATGTGTCACTCGTATACTTTGATGCAACTAAAAGCTTAATTTCAAATAGATAAGAAACTGAAAGCTGATGCATTGGATATACGACTTCTGTAGTATGTAACACCATTCACAATAGTGGAATTCATAGCCCAAAACATGCGTGAATGATATCCTCTCATTGACATTACATGATAGATGAAAAGTAAACATGGCCACAGGTAGTTTGTCTTTGTGATGAATGACTTAATTACTATATGATATTGATTGACTTTTCATGAAGGAAAATGTACTGTTTACTTTGAGATAAAATAGGATAATATTGGGAGAACGAATTTATTCCAAAGAGATTAAAGATATCCCATGAGGGTAACAAATTTATGATAAGGTCATTAGACGAGCATTGATCGAGTAGCTTTCGTAATGGTATGTAATAGAGGAGAGCTTAGTCATGATACTATAGTGGAATGAATTTTTGATTAAATGAGTTTATAATTAACAGCAAAAAAGCTAGAACTTAATTATAAATCATTTGAGCCTTAATCACATATGTTGTCACACCCAGTTTTTTTTTAAGTCTAGAAATTAGGAATTAGTAGGGGTTAAATTAAAAGAAGTAGTAAGTTAACAGCCTTTACTAAAAAATCAAGAAAAGTTACTAACTGATTTAAACATGATTGAGATGCAATTCTGGTTCGGTTGGATTAAAACCAACTGGTTCCTTAGTAGGAGACAAAATGATTACCAATGGATGGTTTCTATATGGTTGAAAACTGTTCACAAAGAGCTATAAATAGCTGAGAAGTGACTTCTCAAGAAGGATTAATCTCAATTATATTTCATTTTCCTTTATTATTATTATTATTATTATTATTATTATTATTATTATTATTATTAGTATTATAAGAAGCTCTGCATGGAGAGGTGATCATGAGGTTTGAGTGAGAAAAATATAGAATCTTGTGAGCTAGTAAGGTTCTAAGTCTTTCAGTATATGTAATATTAAGAAAATAAAGTTAAGAATTTTTAGAACGACTTTACAGTTCTGTATGTTTCTGAAAAATTGAGTTTTAAGTTGAAAAGCTGGGTTTAACTTATGATTTTGGTTAGAATACTTAGTTGTTGCTAAGAGAATGGAAGTTTTGGCGCATGGAAAGGCTAAGATGAGGAGGCAAAGAAGCATCAAGTGTGTTTCTATACTCCAATTCTGGAATGCTGTATGTTGGCATGAAATTATGTTGAGTCCAAGATGAGTTCTATGATGATGTATAATATCTATTGTTTAAGTGTAACAACCCAAAATTGGGCTTATTTAGAATAGTGATTTTAGAATCACTTACCCGAGGGTTGAGAAAATTATTTTGGCATTATTTTATGTGTTATAGTATTTTTATAAGGGTGCATGAAAATTTTGGTGAATTAATTTATGCGATTGAAGGCTTAATCACAAAAGGACTGAATCGCATATAAGGAAAAAGTTGCAAATTATTAGTAAATTGAGTTAAATAGCTAGAGAATTAAAATTTGGGGGTTTTAAAGAGCAAATAAGCCCTCCAAGAAGTGGTGGCCAGCCATAGGGTTAAGGAAATTAGAAAAGTTAAAATTTGAGTGGTGTTAGGTGATTTAATTTGACTAGGTTTCTAATAAAATAAAACAAAAAAGGTTTTATTCCTATTCACCTTCTTCTCTACCAAAATTTTTAGCAAATTTGGGGCTTTTGAAAGCTTGAAAAACTCAGCCATCTATATGTCAGTCAAGTAAGTGATTTTAATGGTTTCTTTTGATGATTTTTGTACTTTTAGGACCCTTATAGTATGGGTTATCAAATGAGGGGACTATTTTGTAAAATGGCTAAGAGTTTAGAATTTTTCCATGAGAACACATGTATGGTTTGCTGAAATTTTATGGAAGAAAATGAGTTATGGTTGTGTAATAAACAACTTTTGTGAAAGGGTGTTCATGGAAAACACCTAAATTGGACTAAAGTGTAAAGTTGATAAGTTGTTGGTACTTGTGTGAAATAATGAGATTTTTGGGTTTTCATAAGAGTGAAAAGAGTTTGTTTAGGCTTGGTTAATAAGGAAATTCGACACAAATCTATTTTCGAGCCTAAGGGTAAAATGGTCATTTTGCCAAGGTCTAGGGGCAAAATGGTCATTTTGCTAAATTATGATTCTTGACTTGTTTAAATTAGATTGGTGATTAAATTAGTGAATTTTCATTATTATAGATCAAGATTTACTAAATCCAAACCTAGACCGAGGGAAAGCCAAGCAAATCAATTAAACCAAATAGTCATCTCCATTTTGTATACTGAGGTAAGTTGTAGGTAAGTTGTATACTTGATCATAAATTGTTGAATGATGAACTTTAGTCATGTAATGACGAGAATATATGCATTAGTGCCCGATTGAACTTTGAGAATAGATTGGATATTCATGTCATGATACTAGGGTTGATACGAGAGCTAGTGTAAGACCATGTTTGGGACATGGCATCGGCCTCATTATGTGTCAGTGTAAGACCATGTCTGGGACATGGCATCGACATCGAGATGGAGGAACCAGTGTAAGACCATGTCAGGGACATGGCCTCGGTTTGATATGTGCTAGTGTAAGACTATTTCTAGGACATGGCATCAGCAGAAATCGAGGAGTGCTAGTGTAAGACCATGTCTAGGACATGGCATCGGCCTCGATACGAGAGAGTCAGTGTAAGACCATGTCTGGGACATGGCATCGGCTCGAGATATATGCCAATATAAGACCATGTCTGGGATATGGCATCAACAATGAGACGGGAGCTATTGCAAGACCATGTTTGGGACATGGCATCGGCTCGATACTCTATGTTGGTGACTCATTGAATATGCTTTCGTATTCTAAATAGTTCAACGGGAAAACTTAAAGATAATGTTAGTTGAGAGATATTGTGATGATTTTTGCAAGTGGTGTAGGTTCCTAAGTGCAATGAATAAAATGTGAGCTCACTAGCATGTTATATAATTAGAAATGGATGAAAACAAGTAAGTCAAGTTGTGTTTACTCTTTGTATCGTGCATAGATCATGATGTGTTGAGAGTACGACTTACATGATAACTATGTTGTCTTTTATTTACTTATGACTTACTGAGCTTTATGCTTACCCCACTCCTTTCCATTTTCTTATAGTGCTACCTAAATAGCTCGAGGATTAACAAACGTCGGAGTCCTCGCTCACACTATCCATTGTAGCACTTGGTATAGTTAGTTTAAATCTTTTTGAATATGGCATGTATAGGACTTTATTCTTTTGTCAAGTGTTATATTACTTTGGGCCAAATGTGCTGGCTTGTCTTAGAAATTGATTCTTTTGTGTAATGCCATGAATGATGGCTAATATTGGAAGTTAATATATGGGAATGATGATGTTATTCATGAATATGTGTACTAAGAGTAGAATTATGCGTACTTGGTTGGATTGATTTATATAAATGTGTTGGGATGCCAATTTATGACTGGTTGAGCTTAAAAGTCTTGGTATGTTTGGATATGCATTTGGTTTTGTTTCAAGGTGGCAAAAAGGCTTGCTAGATAGCCTATTTTTGTCCACAAGGGTAGACACACGGGCGTGTGTGACATACGGTCCACCCCATGGGCGTGTAGTTAGGCCGTGTGTCCCCTGTACCATGAAAATTTTGAATTAAATGCCCAGTAGTAAACACACGGGCTGAGACACGACGAGTGTCTCAACCATGTAGAGGGCATGGCCAAGCACACGGGCGTGTGCCACGGCCGTGTGAGTAATGATGTCAGAAACAGAATGTCAAGATTTTTGCACACGAGCTGCGACACGGGTGTGTCATGGCCATATGAGGGACACGGGCTGGGCACACGAGCATGTGCCAGACTATGTGAAAACCTCTGTAGGTTCGATGTTGGAAAATAAATCCACACGAACGAGGGGCATGGGCGTGTCCCAAGGTTGCTTAGGTCATGTGAACCACACAGGCTATCAGCATGGCCATGTCTAGAGGCCATACGAGCGTGTCGCCCTCCCACACGGGCATGTGCCCCGTTTATAGTAGTTTTTGATGAAATTTTCTTAAGCACCCGGAATGGTCCTAGATCGTTTCTAAGTCACCTATTAGGCCTTGTAGGCCCATATGGAGGTTCGTAGGACATTGTTTGAAAAAGTTTTAAATTGGGACGTATTTCAAAGAGGATGAGTTGAATGTTTGCATGTGATTTTGTAAGGTAACGCCTCGTACCCTATCTCGGTGTCGGATATGGGTAAGGGGTGTTACATTAAGAATGTTATGTATGCACGAGGTTGAGTAGGAAATTGAGTATATGCAAGTGCATCAATATGAATAGAGTGGTTATAATAATACATATCTAAGTTTGGCATGCTCCATTCTATTATCTCTATGTTACCATATACCTATGCCTGTGTGCTTATAAATTATGGGGTACAGAGGGAAAATGTATTGACGAGATAGATAAAGTTAGGAATGGGTGGATGCTTTGAGAAATGGAGTTTTCGTTTACTGCCATACGATATTCCTAGGTGTAAGCCATGATGTGTGAAGCTCTGAGCCTTGTAGAGGGGACATTGCGGTATTTGAGCATCAAGGTTTGAAATGGAGAAATGGAGGAATGGGCGGACAAATAGAGAAAAATTGGAATTCTGTTAAGAATCTGCCATATAGTGTTGTTGGGTGTAAACCGTGATATGTGAAGCTCCGGGCCTTGCAGAGGGGACACTACGATGTTTGAGCATCAAGGTTAGATATGATGATATCGACTAGCTCGCTAGAGCGACATTGTGATGACGATTTTTAGGTTTTATAGAGTAACACCGTAACGACAGTAAGGTCCTTTCGAGCAACACCTTAAAGAGGTTTAAGGCATAAGACCATAGCTTGGCTATGACAACCAATAAAGTTCACTGGGACAGTTAACACGGGGTAGTTTATTAGGACATAAAACACGGGATAGTCCGCCAGGACATTAAACATGGAGCCTGGTATGTAAAACCATAGCTTTGCCATGCCAACATAGAAGGTTTGCTGGGACACTAAACATGGGAAAGTTTGTGAAGACGTTAAACATGGAGTATATTATAAGACCATAGCTCGATAGTGGCAGCATAGAGTCTCCATCGGGCAATTGAAAACGAGGCAGTCCACTGGGACAAAAAAAACGTAGAAGTCCATCAAGACATTAAACATTGAGTCTGATAAGTAAGACCGTAGCTCGGCTATGATAATATATATAGTCCACCGAGACATTAAATGTGGGGTAGATCACCAAGACAATAATTATGGAAAATCACGAATATAGAAAAAATGGTTAGAAGAAAATGCCAGTGTTGGCGAGCTATAATTAGCAAGCGAATTCTGAGCAATTCGTCAAACAAGAAAAAAGTAGTAGAAATAGGAATAATCTACCAAAAAGGTAGTCATAGAAGCCGGTAGGGCATATAGGTGGTAACCAAGCAAGAACCAGACTTGGGAAATGACGCACCAGTAGTGTCGGTGTAGAGATAAACAAAAGAAAATTTTTCTGAGGATTGTGGATAACGAACCACCATTAAGAATCACTAGAAGGTGCTTAGTGAAACTTGGTAAGCTAGAGGTTCGATCACAAGTACTCTGGATAGTCTACATGACAAAGAGGGGTCAAATAAAACTCATTAACAGGAAAATGTACTAAAAAGGTTAATCCAAGTGATAGATATGTCTTTCAAGACTATTTCTCTTTGAGGAAAACCTAGTATTAGAGCATCCAATATAGAGTTAGTTCCATAAGGAACCATCATATAAGGAGGAATATGAACTCAAATGGTTAATAGTCTTCTGGAAATTATAGGCTGAAACGGTCCAATGTAGAAATATTTGATGCACCTTAAAAGCAAGACATCACTAATAGTGTAGTTTATAAAGGGGTAATCCAAATAACATTTAACTCGAGTATAGGGTAAAAGTAGAAAGGATGAAACAAAGTTAAGACCGCCAGTGCGACGTAGGCCTTTTCTAATAGGACTTTGAGTAGAATGTCAGTTTATCTGCCAGAGCCATGGTATGTTTACAAGCCATGATAAAACTAAAAAAGATATTCATGATAAGAAGTGTGGGGAAAAAGGGGACAAAAGGTGATATGTGAAAGGAAAAGTCAGAATCCGCAAGGATGATAAATCAGCTAGCACCATAATTAGTTGAATGGTCATAAGCCGACCAGGTAATAAACGCTCAGCGATCAATCCACCATTAAAGAAAGGAAAAATTTGAGAAAAAGTCTGACACTTCATTCAAAATGGGATTGACTAAACAAAATAGGGAGTAATATGTTTAGTTATTTTCTTTTTAAAACCCCCTCCAAAATGGGGTTTATTTTTGAGTAATGCAGTAAAGAAACTCACTAGGTTCATTCGAACTTGCAAGGTTTTTGACCTGTGTTTACAAGATTTACGGGATAAGGAACTTGAGGAGTGACCAATTCAGATAGTGTTAGATCAATTATCATCATCAGCAAAGTGTCCATTTTTTAACAAACATCGTCAGTAAAGTGTCATGCACATAGGAAGGGGGTACCCTCAATGGCTTTCCCTAAGGGTTAGGCATATTGTAATTAAATGGTTCCATTAGAGTTTGGAATTTAAGATAGCAAGTTTTTATTTTAATTTAAGGTTTCAATTGTAAAAAGTATTTATTGTTACTTAATAAAGTTATTCCTCAAGATTGTTAGGTTTTGTAACACCCCTAACCCGTGTCTGTCGTTGAATTAGGGTTACGAGGCATTACCGATCATAAAGAATATCAATCAATCATTTCCATACAATCATCAATTCAAAATCATCCACAGTCACAATGTCCCTTTAGAAGGTCTATGAGACCTTAAGCATGCTTTGGAGAGGGTTCGATACCAAACTGATTTTGTAACAGCCTGATTTAGACCCTAATTGGAACGATGGTTTCAGGACCACGAATTTGAGTCAGAAACATATTTTAAAATTATTTTCTATGTTTATTTTGTGTGAATTTATATCTGTGAAATTTTCGTGATTTAATTTTATCGTTTGGGTGTTTGATTAAATAAAAGGACTTAATCGCGTAAAGTGAAAATTTAGTGAGTATTTCTAAAAGGGGGCCGAATTGCTTTTGGCTTTATAAGTGAAAGCCCTTAAGGTATAAATAGCCCATTTATTTATTAGTGGGACGGTGGTAAGCATAAATTATATAGTTTTATATTTTTTTATTAAAGTTATATATATATATTATAATGCATAAAAAAATGAATGAAAACCATTACATGTTATTGGTTTATTGAAAGGACGGTAGTAGGTTTATTATATAAAGATTTTATATCAATTCATTAAGGGTAATTTAGGAAACTAATAATTTAACTTATTATAATACAAAAACATGTCATGAAACATTAGTTTATAATTTGTTTCTCCATTGCCAAATATAAAACAAAGAAAGCAAAGAGAAACTTAGGTTCGACCATTCCTTTCAAGCTCAATTCAAGGTTCGTTCATAGTCGGTTTTTGATAATTTTTATGTTTTTGAGATTGTTGCTTCGAGTACTACAAAACCCATGTTTAAATTTTTGATTTTGATGAATATTTTGAATTATGCCATTGATGAGAACTTGTGATTTTTGGTGCTTGATAGTGAAATATGAAAGAATTGTTTGGGTTAACATATTTTATGTTGGAATTTTGGATGATTTTGAGTAATTTGGACTAAATTGAAAAAAATAATAATTTAAAGGACTAAATTATGAAATAAATAAAATATATTGATTTATATGGACTTGTATGAGTGTGGGTAAAATTTGGCCAACATTGGTATATTGAAATTTTATATATTTTTTGTTTTGTGTAATAGGGACTAAATTGTAAAAATTATAAATGTGAGGGTAAAATGGTAATTTGCCTATTTGTGTGTTGTTGGACTAAATTGAATGAAAATATGTTTGAATGAGCTTAATTTGAATATGTTTAGATCAAGAGTTAAAGAAATCAGAATCGGAACGGGGAAAAGCTAAAGTTGTCGACTAACCGTCCCGTCTCGTTTTTCATCGCTTGAGGTAAGTTCATAAGCAAATAGATGTATTTAGGTTTAATTAATTATTTGATTTACATGCTGATATGAAATGTATAATTTATTACACATGAAAGCCGAATGTGAGTAGGTTGAATTATGAAGTTTCGAATTTGCTTTGACCGACCTACGACTCCCGAAAGCCCCGTTTGAACCTTAAGAATAGTTAGGATACGTATGTCATGACATAAGATTTTGATTTACGTGTGCGAGTAAGACCATGGCATCAATATGTGATTCTAATATATGTGTACGAGTAAGACCCTGTCTGGGATAGTAGATTTGATTTGTGATTACATGTAAGACCACATCTGGGGTGTTGGCATTGTATGATATTTGCGATTTTTTTTCTAAGTGTCTTAACCAATTCCGAATGGTTCATTGGGCAAAGGTAAATAGTGTACGGATGTATAAAACGAGCTAAATGAGCAGGTATGAGTTAGCTTGTTGTTTATTTGAGATGAGGTAATTAAGCAACTTGATATTTGTTCCTAATTTCATGTGATACAATTGAAGATTTCATGTGGATTCGGTAAGTGTTTTTGGCCCTGTAAATAATTGGTATGAATATTTTAGAATTTATTCTTGGACATGTGTATAAATGTAATCATATATATATTCGGTCATGTAAGTAGTATAAGTGCAGGATGTTATAATATGGTATTGGAGCTTATATAAATGTGTACGTATATGTTTGATTTTATTAAAATGTTTGGCTTAAAAAGTTGAGTGATGTTAGGTTAAATTGATTAAGTGAGTGTTCGGCTAAGTAGAATTTTGTGAATGAATATGTATTATTTATTCCACTTGTAGGTTCGAAGTTAAGCTTGATAATGAAAATGAAATGTAGGTTAGCTTAAAATGAGTTGAATATATTTTTGGATTGTTAATTGCTTATAACTTACTAAGCGACAACAACTTACTCTATGTATTTATGTTACTCTATTTTATAGATTCTGGATTCAAGCTACAAGTTCGGGGATCGTCAGCAAAGTCTATCACACTATCAACCGCTTTTGGTATTCTATAAGTTGCATTTTGGGAATTATGGCATGTATAGGCTGAAAAGTATTTTGAAATAATCAACTTTTGTTATGTATGAGGCCATGCGGAAATGGCTTATTTTCATGCTCGAATTTGGTTTTGGTTTTGTTTGTGTTTTGTGCTTACTTTTGATTGCTAAGACGTAGGCTATACATGGTCAAATATTGTGTTTCATGATCACATATTAAGATTAATTGTTGATTTTGGTTGTGGTATAATTAAATCGGCTTTAAGTATGTTTGTTCAGTTTGAATGTATTTTATACAAAAGAAAAAGGTATATATGCGAATTTGCTTATTATGTTCATACTTGATTTCGTGAATCCTTAGCATGAATATTTAATGAGTTTAACGTGGGTAATTGGTGATGGAAATTTTAGTTATTAAATATATTCTGTCATATGTTAAAAATTTAGGTATATGTATATTTATAATGGGGCATTAATAGTTATGCTTAGTTACAGATTAAAATGGCTACGATGGTTTAAATTGATTTGACATGTTTGGTAAAATATGAAACTATGAATTTGATATTGGTTTATAAAAAGGAGAAGATTAATTTGGATCATATGTTTAATTATATATTTAGCTGCATATATGATCATTGAGTTGGTCTTGCATATGACTTTTGTTTATAATGCTTGATAAATAATATTTGCATGCTTAGATTCGGTTTTGACATGCTGAAGTATTAGGCTAAATGATTGCTATATATATATATATATGCATGCATATTCTGGATTATTTCCTTGAAGTGTTAAACTTATGTTATAATTGAATAGAATTGAAGTGGGCATTCGATTAAAGTATTAAAAATTTACCAAATGAATAGTAAATAATGTTATAAGGGTTTTGGATAGTTAAATTTGCAAATTGGGTGAGTTACTTCAAGTTTTTTTTATTATTTACTAATATTATATGGATCATGAGCATATATCATTCTTAATATTGAATGATGATAGTTGACATTAAATGGTTATTAAATTCAAATTGAGAAAAATAAATATATATTTGTATATTCATATATATGTCTTATTTTGTGACTATGGATTAACTCGTAAATTTCTAAATTCTTATGTGTTGTGAATGAGTTAGTAAGCGATTATCTGATTAGTAAATTTACATTTGAATGGTTTAGGAAACTTGTATATGAGGTCATGTGAATATTTGTAAGTTGTGCATTATTCAGTAATACCTCGTAACACGCTCTGATGACGGATACGGGTCAGGGGTGTTACAGATTTCATATGAAAACTTTAAAGTACTTAGAAAAATTTTTCCTTTAAAATAGGGCACCCGCCCGTGTGGCTTGACCGTGTGCTCCGCACGACGGTGCCTTAAATCTCACCTTAGCCCGTGTGCGACACTGGCTAGGTCACATGGTCACCAGACACACACGTGTGTCCAGCCCGTGTGTCACCCTGAATTGGCCACATGGTCACCAGACACGCCTTGTGTCTATCCCGTGTGCCATACTGCCCAAATTAGCTACAAAACAGGGGTCACACGGTCGAGACACATGCCTGTGTGCTCAGGCAGTGTGGCACGAAAATTGGCTTGGTTTAAACCATATTTCACACCCAATTCTCTTGTACCTACAAACATAAATCAAGCATCATATATACCACAATTTCAGCCAATTTCAAACACAAATCATGCACCATTCAAGCCAATTCATCACCAACCAATTTCATACTCATTTCTCATACCAAAACTTACCAAATTCAAAAGTCAAATTCATTTACCAAATTCAAAAGTCAAATTCATTCATTCCTACATAATCATCATCTCAATTAATCACATTCATTCCCACGCCAAAAATTGTACCAATTCCATAACTAACTCACATAGCTAACTTACCAAAATGACCATTTCTCATTAGGCCATTTATAAACACATCAAAACATACCATATCAACACAAAGTATGTATCAAAATCAAACCAAAATCACATCTAATATCATGCCATATCACATGGCAAGATTACATTTATCAAACATATCATATTACTACTAGCCTATACATGCCATACTTTAGTATATACACTTTCCAAAATGTACCTAAATAGAAGTTTGATAGTGTGATTTAGTCACTGACGATCCCCAAATCTGAGCTAGCTATAAAACATTGTAAAACAGAGTAAACATTCACATAGTAAGCTTAAAGCTTAGTAAGTTCGTAATATAATGCATTTGATTTAACAAATTAATGCAATGAAGTAAATAAACTAGCACATAGCTTAATCCAACTAGTTAATCAATCTCATTCACATCTCTTTCTCATTTTCATGGCCTTTCTATTACCCATAAACCATTATATACATTTCTACTCAAATCGTTTTGTTCAAACATGTTCATTCATCTATCTTTTACTCAATTCATCAATCACATAGATTCATTAATTTCATATACAATAAACTCAACCACTTAGGTTCATCTACATCATACACAACATCATCAACCACATAGGTTCTATACATACCTGTATAATCTCGTACTTAGCTATTGCATTTATCACTTCAATGCTCAGCCCATTAACTCGTTCAATTGTCTCTAATAAAATCTCTGAACTCGCATACTTAGTGCCAAATATCTAGCCGAAGCTATAGTAATATTGCACACTTAGTGCCATTATAATAAACTGAACTTATCTCGGTATCGCACACTTAGTGCTCAATTAAGACAACATTGTTTCACGTACGCACACTCAATGCTATATTCAGTAGCCGTAGCCATTTTAATATTCGCACACTTAGTGCCTCATATATTAAATTCACAGGTTCACATATTCAACCTCACTATCACATTTTTATTCATTACATCACATACAAATATCATTAAGTAGTACGTATTATACACGAACTTACCTCGGATGAAGTAACGACTATTTTGGTTGATCAATTAAGTACTTTGTTCTTGCCTCGATCTAAATCTGAATTTCTCCTCTCTTGATCTATATACAATTAAATTCAACCATTCAATCTCACATTTTATTCATATCAATCCACAAACATGTATTTAGGGCATTTTACACTTTAGCCCCTTCATTTTCATATTTCAACGCTTTAGTCCCTATTTCTCAAATATATCAAATTCACAAAATCCCATTACATATAAGCTTGGCCGAATATTATACTAGTCCCTAGAAGCCCATATTTTCTATTTATTCACATTTTTAACCCATCAATTTCTCATTTTCACAATTTAATCCTCACTAAGCAAATTCGTCAAAAATCACTTTACAAAATATGGATATCTAGCATAAAGCTTCCATATTTCATCATCAACCATCACAAAACACATATATTCATCAACATCATCTCATGAAAACATTAACAATTTCATGAATTAAGACATGGGCTAGCTAGAACACTTAACAATGATCTAAAAAACGTAAAAATTATCAAAAACCGAAGTTAAAACATACCTTAATTGAGCCTTGTATAAGCCGAACCCTAAAATGCATTAATTCTTTCTTTTTCCTTTGGTTTTCGATGGAAAGAGCACTAAAAGATAATAACTTTCATCTTTGGTTTTATTAATTTAAACTTTATTTACAAATTGCTTAATTAACCTTAATGAATCAATATTAAAATCATCTATTTAATGCCCGTAATAGTCCACTCATGCCATTAATGGTTTAATATCAATATAAGGACCTTTAGTTTAATAAGCCATATCAATTAAGCACATTAACAAATAGCACACAACTTTCACATTTTCTACGATTTAGTCCTTCTTCTCAATTCAACACTCAAACGATAAAATCATCACACAGAACTTTCACACATACTTTATCACATGTCATAAACGTAAAAAATAATATTAAAATTTTTTTGACCTCAAATTTGTGGTCCCGAAACCACTGTCCTGACTAGGGTTTAAACCAGGCTGTTACAAGTTTACAATTTGAGTTTAGTCAAAACCGATCCATTTGTGGCACTCCATACCTGGATTCGACAAACGGGTTGGGTGAGGGTATTACATATGTCTAATTGATCCCTCCGTTAGCTTATTGAAACCAGAAATGAATTGCATGATGAACCAAATGAACAAAAATGGATAAAAATGAAAAAATATTTAGAGAAATGGGTTACATTAAAAAATAAATGTGGTTTCTCACAGAAATGACCTGAGAATTAATTTAAGTTTTTTGAATTATTATTTAATTAAATAATTGAAGTTAGAAAATGAAATTAAATTAATTGGTCGTTATGAAATCCGTTGAATGTAGAAATTAAATATATTTTCTCATAAATTCTTTTAAGGTAAAGTTGTTATGATTTTAACAAAATTATAATTGGATTGAGAAAATTATTTAATTAACAAATTAATTAATTTAAATTAATTTAATAAATAATGTCTATTTTGAGAAATAGAAAAACATGTATTGGGTTGGATTAAATTATAAAGTATGGGCTAAAAATCCATGAAGCATATATAATTGGACCCAATAGAAGAGAGACTTGAATCTCCATTGTTATACATCTGAGGGGAAGCACACCCTATTAGCCACTTTTTTTCCTAGTGCAACTAGGAGATTGTTTTTCTATTAAATAGACATTAAATGCATGCTAACTAGGATTTTACTTTCTCTTCCTACAAATAGATGACACTGGTAGAGCTAAAAATACAATAAGTTACACACAACTTTTGAGATATTGTTATTTTGCTCGGAAATAGTAAGAATTTATTTCTAAGTATAAATTTTTTCAGGAATAACAATTCTATTGGCTTCTATAAAAAAGAGCAATATTTACTGTAACACCCCTAACCCAAATCCGTCGCCGGAATGGGTTACAAGGTATTACCAGACAAAACATAATTGTTCAATCACATACATACATTATAAGAAATGAATGAGCAAGGCTTTATATCACATGATATATGCATATTATAAACAATATACCTTAATGCAATCTACGCATATACACTTGAAGCATAAACACATACATATATATATATACAAGTATATCTAATTTTAAACAATTTCAATGATCAAATTTACTTCCAATTCATACTCAAAAGTTAATCACATCAAGACCTTTATCATCCAAACACACATGCAAATATACATGCATTTTCAAGGACCATTAAGAACTGAAACATTCATCTAAGGAAACTTCAAGATCATTACTTAATAATCAACCTTATAATTTCAACAAACCATAAATTTAAACTTAGCTAATGAGCAAGCCATTTTCACATGGCTTGTATATATATACATATTCAAAATATAACTCATGTTCAAAAGAGTTAAGCCTATACATGCCATAAGTCCAGAATTTTAAACTTGTTAATAGTACCGCAGGTAAACGATAGTATGGATGACTTCGAACTTGAGTTGTAACGCCCTGATTTTTGGGATTTTTCGGGTTCCTGTGATTTTTGGTGAATTTTTAAAATTTTTGTGTTCTGAATATTGGAATTGAGTTTAAAAGTGTTAGTGGGCCTTTAGAAGGCCCAAGCCTAAGTTAAAATTCGGTAAAATATCAAGTTTGGATTTTAAGTGAATAGGAGACTTGGTTAAGTGGGCTTTTAAGAAAAACTTCGTAAATTATGATACAAGAAGAGCTTTGGCAAAGTGGCTGGTGCCACTAAGTTCCTAAAAAAAGTGGCGCCTGGGAAGGAATTAAAGGTCTAGGGTTCAAGTTGCAAGGTAAGCGTATTGTTACTTTTTAGTTTTTAGGCATGTGCCGGGCATGTGATCACTTAAATAAATTTCGGTAAGGGCCTTAGAGAGGTTGGGCCGATTGTTTTAGTTGATATTAGGGTTAGGTTCTTTTCTTTTTCTGTCTTGGAGAATTAGGGTTAGCCACCTGAAAGCTTTCACTTTCATTCATCCTTTTCTAAGTTTTCACAAAAGCCGAAAATGCAAATTCCTTCTCTTTTGTGCCGATTTCTTCTTCCTCTTCTTCTCCTCCATTGTTTTCTTTTCCTTTTTGCTTCCTGCCTCACTCGAACACCCCTATTACTCAAATCCATCTTCTCTTTCAAATCCATCCTCCCTAAAACCACCATAGCCGATTGCCATAAAAGCCGAAATCCTGAAAACTTACTTCTTGTACCGATTTCTCCAAGCCAATTCCTTCTATTCTTTTCATTCCTTTTGACCGAATTTCATCTTCTCTAAACCCTTAGTACCTGTCGGCAACACTACTCCAAGATTATAACCCCAAATCACCATCTTCTTCACCAGTCAAAAAGCCAAAACTGCCATAACCATAGGAGCTCATAGCCGAATCTTTAGATCTCTGAGATTCGAGTTCTACTATTATTTAGGGGCTAGATCTATATCAGATCTGAGTAGGAACATAAGGAGAAACTGTGGTAAGTACTCGTTATCCCAGATCTACATTATTTTACGACTTAGAAAAAGCCGAAGTCCCTAAAATCTAGGGAGGCTATCGATTTGGGCATAGGGCTCTAAGAGTCATTAACCAATGATTTCTTTTGGTGATTAGTGTATACTAAAGGTGATTGATCGAAGTCTTGGATCTTTGGAACAACTAGACTTAGATCTAGTCATCGGTTTTCGACAAAAGTAAGATTTTGAAGGCTTTAGGGGCATTGGCCGAATATGGGTAAGTGAATATTAGGATTGTTTGTTGTAGATTTGCAATCTAAGAATTGTGGTAATCGATTGTAGGATATCATGGGGGATCTCAGTAGCAGTCGTCGCGAAACAGGTGTGTATCGAACACCCTCTCTAGTTCAATTCGGCAAAAGCCAAAATGCCGAAATTCTGGCATTTCGTGGGCTTGTGAGTGTGCGAGTGCTCACAAGACGTTTAGGAAATGTTAGATCTGAAATTACAAAGTGGTAAGTTAGTTGTGTGTGAAATTTCGTGCACTTCGGTAATTGGGCCTCGATGGGTTGAAAATGGGCCCAATGGGCTTACAGGCCCGTATGGGTGAAAATAGGTAAATAATGTGTACTGATAGACTGTAGGTTCAAAATCGTTTAAACTGATAAATTGATCATAAAATTTGAACTAAATGGGCTTAATTTGTTAATAGACACTGTTGGGCCCTTTAGGGGTTTTAGGGCCCAAAGGCTAAAACTGATAAATTAAGTTAAATAGATTACTGTGATGACAAATGGATTAGTAAGGGCTGTAATATGCATGAAAACCCTAAAAATTGATAAAGTTACTAAAAGCCCTTGATGGTGAAAAATTACTATTTTACCCCTAGAAGCAAAATGACTATTATACCCTAGGGCTAAGTGTGACCAAAATACATGTTTTACTGTTACTGTTTATTGTATGCCATGTCATTATTATCTATTGCATGGGACTGGGATATTGATGGAGGAAGTACTAAAAGTGGCTTGACCACGTACTGGAGGCGTTGCCTTAATTTACTATTATCTGAGCAGCCATGCTGCAATTGTGGAGTGTAGGGCTGGGTGGGTTGAGTTATCCCCACATGGTGTGTAGGGCTAGTATGGGTGGAGTGTAGCGGCTGGATTTAGGTTGGGTTTGGGCTTGCATTCATGTTATTATCTGTTCTATTCTGAAATGGGCCTATGGGCCATACTGTTATCTGAAAAGGGCTAAGGCCCAGTTTACTGTATCTGGATAGGGCTTCGGCCCAGTTACCACTGTGACTGGATAGGGCTTTGGCCCAGTGGGCTTGAGTTGATTTGGGCTCTGGATGGGCATTCTTTACACACTGAGTTTTCCAAATTCACCCCCTTTTTTTCCATCCATGTAGGTGAGCCCTAGTTGGTGGACTTGGAGCTGGGAGGGATTCAGAGTGGCCACGAAGATTAAATTTCTGGTTTTCAATTATTTTATTTTATTATTTATTTAGATTATTTTTATTATGGTTTCTGGGTTGTAATAAGGCCGCTCTATTTATTTTATTTTGGGTTTTACTTCCTTACTTATTTTATTTGTTTTCACTTATGAAAAATACTGTTTAAATTGTTTTTGAAAATTGGATTTACTTGTTTTCGAAATAACACGATAAACGAACGTTTTCAAACCAAATGCACTTTCTAAAGAGTATCAAAAGTCACATTTTTTTTTAAAACCCTATCACGATCGGTATTAAATAGGACATTTATTAAGTAAATCGGGAATTTCTCTTAAAATAACAAAAATGGTTTTGCAAAGCTCGCCCTAATCTTAGTAACTAGGTAGCATGGTTAGATGTAGGTGATGTGACACACCAGATTTGGCCATAACGTCTGGGCCGGGTTTGGGGTGTTACATGAATCCCCGAGCTCGTAACTTTCAAACGAGATCTATAATATGGAACAAAACACAAACATTCACAGTAAGCAATTTAGCTTAGTAAGTCTTAAATAATTTAAACAATTAAACTCACTTATACACCTTATTTACATATGTATTCAATTCATTATATCAATTCACAATTCGAAATTTCACTTTATAAATAATTTCCACTTATAAACCAAATATCCAAAATCACGTATAACATTATCTAAGTATATCATCATTTGGCCGAATATGCATAGTCACCTATATGCACATATAACATATTATTTCATTTAAATTTGAATTCATATAGTCATAAACATCTAAACCTTTCAACGCCATCTTCAATTCATCCTAGTTGAACAAGTTTATAACACCCTTACCACATTTAAAATTTCAAGGTTCAAATCACATATATAACATATACTTCTATAAACAATTCCACAATGGCCGAATGTGTATATATATATATATATATATCTATACATGCCACAACTTCACATTTCACATCAATAAATCAATTCACTTTATTCTTATGTGCATAAATAATTTATACATACCTGGACAACTTAGTTTATTGAACGAATTCAATTTCTGAATTAATACAAGACCTCATAGTCTTAGACTTTTATAATCTCACCGGCAATTAGTCTGGTAGGTAAAATCCTGAGTTCATCACCGGCACAAAGCCTGCTAGGTAATAACCTGATTTTGTCACCGGCACAAAGCCTGCTAGACTTTCAAAGTTCGATAGTCACTCACCGGCATTATGCCTGCTAGACTCGAAGCCCGTTTATAGCACCAGCTTATAGCTTGCTAGGCCAAAGGCCCGATTAACAATTCGAAAATAATTTCACAAAATCATATCCGTATCAAAATCATATACTTATGCATATCACGTAACGCAACCACATTAATCAAACTTTAACTTCATTCGATTATGAACACATACTAATCAAGTTCATATAACACAATCACATCTATTAAGTACAAGCTTCATTTGAATATCTATATATAATCATACATCTCTATCACTTTTCTTTCATATTCACTTCAATCCTAAAAGCATATCACAAAACTTACCTCATGTAATATTTTCCATTCAACCATATAAGCTTAATGCCATATACCATCGTTTCATTCTTACCCTTTGACTATATTCATACATTACAAAGAATACTTATTTCTCATAATTTATAATAAGTCATAATCGAATGTAATCTACATTTAATTACTTAAAACTTACCTCGGATGTCGTCGAACAACTATGGATCGGCTATTCAACTATTTTCGCCTTTCCCCTATCCGAATTTGGCTCGTTTCATTCTTGAGCTAAATTAAACAAGTCAACTAGTTTAATCACCTTACCAACTCATTTATAGAAAAAATACTAATAATCTCATACAACATGGAACACACGGCAACTCTTATTTCTAGCCACTTATACATGTAATCAAATTAAACCATTCCCTATTATTAACACATTCAGAAGTCTCAACAACCAAAAATTAACATTAAGGCATTATCTCTTAACATTTAGCATAAGATTTCACAATTTAATCACAAAGGCCGAATATCATTTAGCCCTTGAAACCGCATTTATCTAGCTTTAACAAGCTCATTTTTACAAAGACATTCTTTTTTCAAAACAAAGATAAATTCCTTACTAATGACACATACGGAAAATCTCAATTTCAATCATCTCAATATACATTCAATCTAAACCATGCTTTGATATCAAGCACATTCGGCAAACTTATATACACATACTAATAATTTAATCATTCATTTCTAATATTAAGCACAAATCTTACACTTCACCATAATAGCCGATTGTCATTAATCTTTTAAGCCACAAATCTCAAGGTTTACCAAGCTCATACTCATCTACCATCATCCCTCATTATCAAAACATCAAAACACCATCAATGTAACACAAAACATCCATGGTCGAATGCATCATTTGCCACCAACTCAAAAATTAATACATGGGCTATGTCAAGAGCTTAATAACTAACTTAAATTCATAAATTTAAAGAAAATAACATGAACATCATACCGTAATCACACCACAACAATGGCCAAATATCCCACTCTTTTCTATTTCTTTTCCTTTAATGGTTTCGGCAAAAACAAGATAAAATGAAGCCAAATTTTTATGTTTTATTAATTAACACATATATTAGGTGTTAGTTTACCAAAATGGCTTTTCTACTTTTATTTCCTTTCCACTATCAATAGCCAAATTTGTCCATTAAAAACATCCTTCGTTTAATTTCATTTTAAATCCTTCTCCTAAGTGATCAACTACAATTCGGCACTTACACAACAACCTTCTAATTTTTCCTTTATGCAATTTGAGTCCCTAATTAATAATTCAACATCCAAATGACAAAATTAAGACACAAAACTTTCACGTATTAAAATTCGCATATAATAACCATGAAAAATAATATTTAAGTATTTTTCTGACTCGGTTTTGTGGTCCCAAAACCACTTTTTCGATTATGGCCAAAATAGGGCTGTCACATTTACTTTCCTATTGAAAGTAAGAAAATTATGTGGTTCTATGTTTAATTTGGAATTTTTCAAGCCCACACTTGAAGTAGTTCGTGCTATGAGAATAGTAGAAGACATTCGGTTGAAAGCTAAGAACGTCTAGGATTCGTCTAGCCCTAAACATAGGTACTATTTAAAGAATAGGTTTATTGCTATAAATATCACAAACTAGTTCAGTTTTCAAAATTTTATTTTTTCTCTGTGTAAGAAAATTATTTTTGAACCAGATTTTTTCCAACAAACCATTCTACACTACGTTAAACCTAAAAGCCCTATATCCTACACCAGGAAAAAGCTCCACTAAAGCATGGGTCTAGAAGTATAAGCAAGACTAGTAGAAGCAAAAGGAAAAGGAGAAAATACTAGTTGGCACTCCTTTACCAAAACTAATCAAGCCTAATAAGATGACAAGTCTTCCAGATCTATCAGGCTTGTAGGATCCAACTATTAGTACCTTATCAAGGCTAGCAACCCAACTGATGTTGAATGACACGCCATACATCTTCATAACCATGTTGAATAACATGGCCAGGGATAGCTTACAAGTGATTGACAATATAAGATCATCAGAGAATTCTCACAAGAACTACTAATGAATGAACCATTCCTAATGATAATGATGAAAACATTCCTAAAGAATCACCCCAACAATAGTTTTTCATTGAACTACAAGTAGAAATCCTAAATCAACAAGAATTTGAATATCCGATCTTTAGTGAAATGGACGTTCCTAAACAAACTGATAAAGTCCTACAATAACAACAACAATACGTGTCGTCCAGAAGCATGAATTTCTTTACAATCGACAATATTTTATTGAGCAAGCTGAATATCATATTCTAAGAGTTCCAAGCATAATGTATGTAGAATTGTTCAAACCAGGCGCCATAACATATTCAATCCTATTGTAGTTAGTAGCGAGATTCACAGGTACGCTTAAGTAGGGGTGAGCGTTCAATCGACTCGAGTCGAATTGAGTGAAAAAAATTTTGAGTTAATTGAGTTCACAAGTCCTATTTTATAATCCTAACTCAATTTGAAATTAAAACCTTGGCTTGACAACTTAAGGAAGTCATCTAGGTAGGAATTAACCCAAAATTGGTATCGCCTATTCGTGAACACCTTAGCCCCGAACTGGTCTAGACTGTGAGGTTGATAGATAAGTAGTTCTTGCTGACTCGTTAGTCTAGTGGAGGATCGAGAGATCCTTCTAAGGTAACGACTAGTTGATTGAACAGGGAACTCGAAGTAAGAGTTATGATTACTGAAGCGAGCTAATCACCCATGCTCAGATCTGATTCAATTTCTATATTAAATTTCCCGAAGTCTTCTTCCTTATATTATTTTATTCTTATTTTACAAAAATACCAAAAATCTTTCTTTATGTCGATTCGTAATATAATTTATTTAAAATACTACTTAACTTTATTTGTGCTTAGGTTAGGGTTAATTTAGTGCTCGCTTCCCTTGGGTACGATCCTCGAAGTACTCACCTGCTTCATTGTAATAATATTACAATCTGACCCGTATGCTTACGGACACCGCCTATTTGATATATTTTGTGTAGGATTCTTACTCTGGACGTTGGTATGTTTGGAGGTGATCAAGTTGTTGGCATTGTTGTCGGGGAGACAATGCCACTAGATTGATTTTAAATTTTGCATTCTAATAGAATAATTAGGAAAATTTTAAATTATAGATATGGTTTATTATTTTTGCTAATATCTTTTATTCTCTTTTTGGTTTAGTGTATGGCTCGTAGTAGGGAGACACTTATAAAGCCAGCCACGGATCCAAAAAGAATAATTAATAGGAATAGTCAACAGCAACAATAACAATAGCAATAGTAGATACAGAACCTGCCACTTGTTGTTGGCAACTTACCTCACAAAAATCCACTGTTCGACGATGCTAACAATAATTTACAAGACTTACCACCACCACCACCATCACAGCTACCAACAAATATACCTATAATGCGCAATGAGAGAACCTTAAGGGAGTATACGTTATCGAATCTGGATATAGTTTAAGGAAGTATAACAAGGCTAGCCATCATGGCCAATAATTTTGAAATCATACCAGCTATGATCCAGATGATCCAAACCAACTTACAGTTTAGAGGTACAATGACGGAGGACCCAAATTAGCATATCAAACGGTTCCCTTAGCTTTGTGATAAATTTAAATATAACGTGGTCACTAATGATGCTATTAGTCTTTAAAGGTTTCCCTTCTCTTTAATAGATAACGTTTTATCTTGGCTAGATTCACAAGCACTAAGATTTATCATGATATGAGATGAGCTAGCAAGAAAGTTTTTACAAAAGTTATTCCTTATCAGCAAAACGGTCCAACTAAGGAGGGAGATCACCACATTTAAACAGTTAGAAGGAAAATGTTTTCATGAAGCTTGGGAGCATTTTAAAATGCTAATTCAAAAATGCCCACATCACGGATTACCTAAATGGTTTCGATTGCAAATGTTTTATAACGAGTTGGATGCATATGTACAATCTGGACTAGATGCAGCCGCAGGAGGAGCTTTATCAATAGGACATACGGGGGCGTGTATGAACTAATAGAAAAATGGTGATAAGCTCTTGCCAGTGGCCAATTGAGTGCTATACATATGGCCAGAAACCATCTACGGTAAAACATGTTCAAAAAGATGATAGATACCAACAAATAGTGGATAAACTCAGCTATATCAAGTAATCATCTAGTGTATTGTCTATATATGGAGGATGTAGACCACTCTTTCATTATATTAATAACCTAAATAAGGATGTGAACTACATTGGGAATGGGGGTGGAAACCATTATTCAAATACTTATAATCCCGGATGGAGAGACCACTCGAACTTTTGATGGGGCAGAAATCAAGGAGGAGGTAATAACTCTAACCAGGTTAAGAATTCTAATTATCAACCTCTTTATTTGCAGAAGCCTCAAGAAAGGAGCAACGTAAATGAACATAATGTATGTGGTCATCGCTTGGATTGGATCGAGGGGGAAATGCAGTCAATAAGGACAGAGGTGAAACATGTGCAATTTGAATGTACCATTTCTGTGAAAACATTAACTAAATTAGAAGATCAGATAAGCCAATTGATGAGCATGATAGGAGACATTAAAAGACAAATTGGCACAGGTAACTTTAGTAACACTAAAGATAATTGTCAGAGAGACGGGAAAGAGAACATGAAAGTAATTACGCTCCAATCAGGTAAAGTGCTGAGTGGTCCAAAGAACCCAACTTAGGAGGGAACCAAGAGGAATATCGATGATCTTCTTGAAGAGCCTCTAGAAGCTGATGACGAACTAGTACCGGAAGAAGTAGCTGAACCGACAGTTGAGCTAGAGAAAGAGCTAATCAAGGAACCCACAACCACAAATGTACTATTCTCTTCATGGTTGGAGGAAAAAGCAAATGGAGGATGAAGATGAATTTGTAAGTTTTCTGAGTGTATTCAAAACGTTAAATGTTAACTTACCTCTGATCAATTTAATTGAAAAAGTCCCTAAGTACACAAAATTCCTAAAAGACATCATGTCTAGGCATAGGAAAATTACAACAGGGGAGCAAGTTAACATAAGTGCCTCATGTAGTGTGATTATATCTAGATAGGTTCCCCAAAAACTAAAGGACCCAAGGAGCTTTACAATTCCTATAGAGATTGAGAATATTCACTTTAGTAAAGCCCTATGTGATTTAGGAGCCAACATAAACTTAATGCTCTTATCTATATATGAAAAACTCAGGCTAAGGGAAAAAAACACTGAGATCACATTACAATTGGCAGACAGGTCTTTAGTGCATTTAGAAGGAGTATTGGTGATATTAAACTTTGAAGAAGATCGTGAGATACCTATCCTGTTAGTCACCATTCTTAGTAACATCAAAATCTACCATTGATATGGAAAAGAATGAATTAACCATGCAGATCAATGGTGAAACTAAAATTTTTAAATGTGGTCACCAACAAGTTGAGGTAGAGAAGAAAGGATTAGGAAGACCATGCTATGAAATATTTGTAAATATCCCTAATAACCCTAAACAAGGGAAAATGTTTCCTTCGATTAGTGCAGGGCAGAAGCATAAGTATAAAGAGCGGGACAAGCAGAAGAAAGTGGAGTGGCACAATAGTCGCTGGACAAATACAGATAAAAAACAATTCAAGAAAAACTTCCTCATGCACATTACTTGAACTGACAGATGAATTCGACCGCAAAACTTAATAGTTCTAATTAAACTATAATTTTATGAATATTATTGTATATTAAACTATGTATTTAGCTTAGACTTTAATTTATATTAAAATTGTATTTTATATGAATAGATGTAACATCCCAATATAGGGCCTAGTCAGAATAGTGGTTTCGAGACCATAAATTCAAAGTAGAAATATTTTTTTATGATTATATTGGGGTCCATGACATGTTTGCATGATTGTGTGAAAGTTTCATGAAGAAATTTTGTGAATAAGTGCCCAATTTGACTTTTAGGACTAAATTGCAAAAATTGCGAAATATTAGATTATAGAAGCTTGGGGCTACTTAATTGAAATGAATGTGTAAGTTAGAGGTCCTTATCTAGTAAATAAACCATTTTATGTCATAATGGACAAAAATGGCCATGGAAGGAAAAATTTCAAGGAAGGATGAAAAAGGGCATTTTGGTCATTTAGTTATTAAATTAATAAAAGGGAAAAAAGAAGTCAAAATTTGCTCATCTTCTACATGTGTATGCCAAATTTTACAAGCCTCCATAGCTAGGGTTTCATCACTTTCAAGCTTCATAGTAAGTACATCCTAGCTCCGTTTTTAATGCTCTTTACATTTTTAAAACCCTCGTAACCCAATTTACCTATTTCTAGCCATATTTTGAGCTAGGGTTCATGTTAAAAAATTTACCCATGTGTGAAATGCATGTATGTTGATGTTTAATGAAGGAATATGAGAGTTTGATGTGTGATAAATATCTTTTACTAAGTGATTTTTCAGGAAAACGCTTAAAAAGGACTTTTTTGTAAAAGTTATAAAATGAGTAGTAAAAGTTTGATTTAAAGGAAAATGTGGTTTGTTATGAGCATGTGTTAGGTTTGGCTAGGTTTGAGTAGCAAAGAAAATGAGTACATTTCATTTTACGAGCCTAGGGACTAATTTGTAAATATGTGAAAGTTTAGGGGCAAAATTATAATTTTGCCAAAGTATGGTTTATGGACTGGTTTGAACAATGTGATAATTAAATAAGTGAAATTTTCTATTATAGATCAAAAGGAAAGAGGTCCGAACCTAAACCGAGGGAAGAACAAAGTTGAGGACTAAAATGAATAACTAGTCATATTTTGGGTACTGAGGTAAGTCTGCAGGTAAGTAATGCAACATTTCTTCATTATGTATTAAATGCATTATTATTGCATGATATGTATAATTATTCCATGAATTTTTTGAACTACAATGACTCGATGAAGATGTAACGAGGTTTAAAGTTTCGAAATCCTGGTTAAACCTTAGGAATAGAAAGGATACAAATGTCATGACATTAGGGTTATGTGTGATCCTGTGTAAGACCATGTCTAGGACATGTCATTGACATTGATGTTTGATCCCATATAAGACCATGTCTGGGACATGGCATTGGCATCGATATGTGATCCCATATAAGACCATGTCTGGGACATGGCATTGGCATCGATATGCGATCCCATGTAAGACCATGTCTAGGACATGGCATTGACATCCATATGAGATCCTATATAAGACCATATCTGGGATATGGCATCGGTATCGATATGTGATCCCATGTAAGACCATGTCTGGGACATGGCGTTGGCATCCTACCATGTACATGAGATTTCCCAAGTATCCTTTAGTATTCCAAGTGGTTCAACAGGTAATCTAAAGAGTATGCCAAAGAAAAGACAAGGTATGTTCATGTTGAAAAGGGTACAGGTATGTACACGAAGCTCATAACTATTAAGTTTATGAATTGATGAGGTCTCGGTCAGAGGTGAATGAACAAATCATGACTATGAGATTTATGGTATACTATGAAATTGACATGAGTAAAGATGTATCCACGATATTTAATGACATTTATGATAAGTTACAAATATGTTATGTGGATGTTATTTTATGATAAAAGTTGTTATTTATTTACATGTAAACTTACTTAGCTTTTTGCTTACTCCCCTTTCTTTTCCATTTTCTTATAGTATCGCCAAGCTAGCTCGAGGACTGAAGGATGTCGGAGGCTCGATCACACTATCACTATCAATTGGAATATTTGGGTATAGCTAGCCTTTTATTTTGAGTATGACATATATAGGGACTTGATCTTTTTGTTATATGTCATATTGGTTAGCCAAATGTGTTGGCTTTTATGACACTTAATTCATTTTGTATAAGGCCAATTGATATTGGCTAATGTTGATTACAAGTATTATGGCATGTTGATGCATTTCATGGATATGGTAAATTGCATGGTTTGAGTTGTTAAGTATGTGATTAGTTAAGTATGCTAGAAATGTAGTGAGAATGATGTGATGATGTCTTAGTTGTGGACATGTTGGTTGCTTAAATATGCCATGAATTATACCAATGCTTTGGTGCTTGTGTGTTTATGTTTCAAGGTGGCAATTGGCTTGGTAAATAGCCTATATATTGTCCACACGAGTAGACACATTGGCTTGTGTCTAGGCAGTGTATGGCACACGGTCAGCCCCATAGGCGTGTTCTAGGTCGTTTGAAAACTATTTTAGCTTCGAAATGAAAAATAATTCCACATGGGATGAGCACACGAGTGTGTTTCTCAGCCGTGTGAACGGCACAGCCTTTGGCACGGGCGTGTGCCAAGGGCATGTGAAGTCTGCATTGAATTTATGAGAATTTAATTCATCACACGGCCTAGCACACTGGCGTGTGGCTTGGTTGTGTGGTTTCATTTAGTTGATGACGTCATAAACAGAGAGTTACACAGGGTATGGACACGGGTGTGTGTGACCACACAGCCTACCAACACGGGCGTGTCCTATATCCACACAGGCGTGTGACCCCTGTTTTTATGAAAAATTTTCTAAGTTTTCCAAAGATTTCGGTTTAGTCCTGAACCACTCCCAAAGTACATTTTGAGTCTCGTAGGCTCATTTAAGGGACGATGTTCATGTGTTTGAATGATTTTCAAAGATGAATGAAATTTTAGGCCCAGTTTTGCATGGATGTTTACGTTTAAGTCTGGTAATGCCTCGAACCCTATCTCGGAGTCGAATACGGTAATGGTGTTACATTTAGTGGTATCAGAGCTACGATTTAGTCGATTCTCAGACTAACCTAGCGTGTGCACGAGTCTAGCTATATTTGCCATAAATATGAATATTATTATGATAGTGTGACAACTCCTAATGATTTTAAAATGTGCTTTCATATAGTAAATGGATCTCGACAGAGTAGTGGCGGATGATGTAGAAAGTAACGCGCCGACTCCTACTCAAGGGATGGTGCCTATTGATAATAAGGATAGACATGTGACTGTGAGTCAGGGAGGAGAGGCTCGGGAAGCCTTCTTTCAGATGATGAATGAGTAGTTCTCAGAGTTTGTTTGAATGAACCCGCTAGCTCAACCACAAGCTTTACCCCCTCTAAACCCTCAGCCTGTCCCTGTAGCTCCCCAAGTTGTGGAAATGGTAAGAAGGGAAAAACCTCCAGTTGACAGAATTCGGAAACAAGGAGCTGAGGAATTTTGAGCTAATAAAGATGATGACTCAGAAAGAGCAGAATTTTGGCTTGAAAATACCATCTGGGTATTCGATGAGTTGTCCTACACACCAGAGGAGTGTATGAAATGTGTTGTGTCCCTCTTGGGAGACTCGGCTTATCAGTGGTGGAACACCCCTGTGTTAGTTGTACCGAGGGAGAGAGTTAATTAGGAATTTTTCCAAGAAGAGTTCCGTAAAAAGTACATTAGTTAGAGTTTTATGGACCAGAAGCGAAAAGAATTTCTTGAATTGAAGAAATGCCGAATGACTGTAATTGAGTACCGCGTGAGTTTGTGAGACTTAGCAAATACGCTCAAGAGTGTGTATCTACTGAGGCCATTATGTGTAAGAGGTTTGAAGATGGGTTAAACAAGGATATCCGGTTATTTGTTGGCATCCTTGAACTAAAAGAATTTGTGGTGCTCGTAGAAAGAGCTTGCAAGGCCAAAAGAAAAGCTAAAGTTAAGTCTCGTGATTCGAGAAAAAGATAATTGAGTAAATCATTTCTGTCTATGTCCAAGAGATCGAAAGAGTTCACCACTCGATCAAATGCTTCAGGTGGCTTTTCAAATAGAAATAGGGGTAAGCAACACTTGGTTTCTAAAGCTCAGACCACTTCGATTGCAAGTGTTGGTAATGCTCGACCAAGTAGGTTGGAATGTCCATAATGTGGCAAACATCACCTCGGTGAGTACCAAGCGAATGACAGGACTTGTTTCAAGTGTGGTTCACTAGATCATTTTATTTGTGAATGTCCTGAGATGATTGAAAAAGATAGAAATCAAAGTGTGAGATCGAATAATGCTCCCTCTAGAGGTCGACCATAGAGAAATCTGAGAAATGGAGCGAGTAGCAAGAGTGCATGTGTTTGAATGATTTTCAAAGGTGAATGAAATTTTATGGCCCAGTTTTACACGGATGTTTACGTTTAAGTCCAGTAATGCCTCGAACCCCGTCCTGGCGTCGAATACAGGTAAGGGGTGTTACAATAGAGACACTTTGAAAGCAAAAATTTGGGTTAAAAGAGAGTCGGTGTTGTAACACACAATACTCGTGTTGCAACACCACGTCCAGAAGCAAAGGATTGAGAAAATCATATCGAGTTCATGACATAGCACCTTTGTATTGCAACACAAAAAACAGTTTAGCCAAGTTTTCAAAATTTCAGAGTGTATCACAAGATCGAACTCCAATGTCGCAACATTGGTAAACTAACATGGGTGTCGCGACATGGTACCCATGTGTTGCGACATTGTTGTAATTTTTTTGCAGGGTTATCCTGACCCATTGTGTAACCCAATCGACCAAACCATAATTTACTCGGGTTTTAACATTAAAAACCCTTATTTTAAACTTAAAAATATCTTAAATCAATATTCACACTCATCTTAACTCCTTAACCATCTTAAAACCTCTCAAATTTTAAAAACCCTAAACCCCTTATTACTTTTCCCTACTATTCTACTACAATTTTTCTCTTCTAATCTTATTCAGTGCATAAATGAGCTGGCAAACACTCTAAGGAATGACCAAACATTACAAGGAATCGAAAGAGATGTAATATGAGGTTAAGGGTTCCTAAATAATACTTTTACTGTTCAATTGGAAATTTTGCTTGTTAATTTATTAGTATTAGCCTAGAATACCATTGAATATGCCTTTGAGGAAAGTTAGGACAACTAATGAACTGGAACCATCGACAGCTCCAAACCTCTCTAATTTTTCGAATCAAAATGTTGTGAAATATTTTCTAGAACTTTAGGGAAAAAAATTATTCAAAAGAGGGATTCGAACTGTCATGATTCTCTGTTAGGAGATTTGGCCTTTGGTCCGATACCATAGATGGGAATGCTTCTGTGTGATCCTAAAAGACTCCACTGTTGTCCCCATAGTTTAGGAAGTTTACGCATCTTTGCAGGACCAAGAGTCTAAAAGGAATGAAGGCTCTACATAGGAAATAGTACCGGTGCGAGATAAGAAAGTGCATATTAACCCTCAAATTATTTACGAATTTTATAACGCTCCATTTTATGAGAAAGACTTTGTAGAAGAAACTTATTTAGATTACTTTAGAGACATAAATATGGATAATGTTATAAACTATCTAACAGAAGGAAGGAATGAATGGAAGTGTCGTTTAGGTACTGATATCCCAACTTCGTTTAATCAAATAATAATGTTTCCTGTAGCAAAAAAATTAGATTCAATTTTTGTGCACTCAAATTGCTTCTATGTTGAATGTTTCTAATGTCAATACTTTTCGAGCAGTTTTGGTTTACGCTATTTTGTAGAAGAAAAAAAATATGCATTGGAACATGGATATAGCAAAATACGAAACGGTACGTTAGTGGGTTGAAAGTAGGAATCTTCTTTCCCCATTCAGTGACGACCTTATGCAAAAGAGCAAGCGTTCTGATGATGTCCACTGAGTAGTCTATGAAGCCATTCTGAAGCTTAATTGGAGACACATTATATACACAGTACACAGAGCTTCAGAAGAAACAAATAAAGAGTTGAACAAATGTTAACAAGAGAAGACAGCTACTCCAGCCTCATCTCAAAGGAAAGAAAAGTCGATAGCCTGACTAAAAATTGGAGAGATAAGTCATCCAAAGTTTGATTGGATGATACACTAGATGCAAGAATCAAACCTAATTTTTCAAGAATTTGCATGAAAAAACAACATTAGTGTACCTAATTATATGCCAAATATGTTCGGGCCAACGTATCCTAAGTAGGAAGAAGAGGAGCATGAAAGTGAAGGACAAGAAGAGAGAGAAGATGAGGAAGAAGAGGAGGATAATGAGCTGGACTTTGAGGAGGATGATTGAAATTTTATTTTTAAAGATTGTAACTGTTGGGATAATTTGTTTTATTTTTATTTCTAGGAGTAGATTATTATTTGCTTTATTTTTCTATTTTGAGTTTTTTTTATGTAGGAACTCCACATGGAAGAAGCACAACAAATTTGAACTCCCAACGATTAAAGGAGGAGGCACCCACCAATAACCTACGAAACTACCATGATCAATCAAGTAACTTCTTTCCTTATCTTTTTAAGGCTACACATTGAGGACAATGTGTTATCTAAAGTTTGGGGGGTAACATAGAAAAATTGTTTTAATTTTTATGCTTTTCTTTAATATTTATTGTCAATTGTGTGCTTGAGCTTGTAGAAATAAAAGTGATTGGTTAGGAGCATGCATATAGGTTGAATGTATTTACTGTAAATTTAGCATGATAGTTGATGATTTTAAATTTTTTACAATTAGACTACTAAGTTCTATATATTACACTGTAGTAGGCATTTAGCAACTAAATGTACCAAATTATATAGAGAGTACAGGGAAACGAACATGCTAGTATGTATGATAGATGATAAGTTGTCTACCAAAAAGTATCTTCCTTTATTCACATATATCATAATAAGTTGTCTACTTGCACTTAGGCTCATTCTTTATAGATTTACATATCAAAACAAAAGTAATGACAAAACAAGCCTATTATATGCCATATAATCCAAAACAAGCGTTCCAAAAACTACCGAAAATGGATGGATAGTGCGACTCAAGTGCTAACTCGATTATCTAACCTTCAAAATTATCTACAGGAATAGAAATTAACACAAGTAAACATGTAGAAGCTTAGTAAGTTCGACGTACAGGAATAATAAATCTTACTGAAGTAAATGTAACAATTCAATTAAAGAAAATGATCTAATAACACATACTTCTTGTCATCCATAACTACATACCGATGAATTGGATTTCTTAATTCAAAGCTCAACACTAATCTCTGAGAAAATATACATGCCCATAATAGAATCAATTCTAGATATCATTTACATGTCATGCCATTCAAAGTCATTATACAAGTTATAGTACAATAATTTATGATGTGATGAACGACTTACAAATACAAGTACACAAGTAGTCTAGAGAATGAGAGATTAAATGCTTGTGCATTCTATAAAAGATCTTACTTCTATCGAATATACTAATTTTGGCATCCAAACATGTCGAGATTTGAGATAATCGACATCAAGTTGTGTTTTTGTCCTAGACGGTAGGCCTTTAGCATGAATAAGTGTCAAATAGGGTTACACTATTGATTGAACTATGGAGCATTGAATATGAGGTATGGAAAAGCTATAACACTATAACAATGCAGATATAGCTAAACCCCAAACAAACCACATAAGGAAAAAACACATCGACAAAAAGTATCATAAGGGAGACGATAGTGTTTGACAAAATGGTGGATGTAGTCAAAGATCGCATTTGAGGACAAACCTTAGCGATTTGATTTACCAAGACTCTGTGAGCTAGAAAATCCTTTAAGAACAAATGGAAACTTAGGTATGCAAAGCATGACTCATCTATTTTACTAAGGCAAGTGAGAGATTGTTGGATCTAGTGCCTTAAGTGTAGTATTTTTGTCTATGTATACTTGCAATTTTTGTGAATAGATTGGTTAGTAAAATTATTCATAAATTACATTAATGCCATCTATATATTGTCTTTACATGGTTTTTCCACTTAAAGAAAAATAATAGCAAATATTAGCTTATTGGTTGTCTAATGTTTAACTAATAGTACATGGTATTACGTAGTCAAATCGTAATACAGAAACACAACGTATATTAGTAGACAAACCTAAATAGGTCCTTAGTCTAATAAAAAATGAGAAAACTAATTAAAAGACTAATATGTCATCTACTAAGTCAAATTGGAGAGATGCCTTGTCTTGGGCATCAGAATGGATGACTCCTAGAAAATTGAGACATAGATGTGACTAATTGGATTGACAGTACATCGGACTAGACCTAAGTAGAATAGATCCTGAATTTGTTTATAGATTTATTGTAACAGCCTGGTTTAGACCCTAGTTAGAATAGTAGTTTTGGGGCCACATATCTGAGTTTGAAAAATAATTTAATATTATTTTCTATGCTTATTCTATGTGAAATAGCATGTGTGAAAGTTTCGTAAATTAATTTAATTGTTTGTGTGCCGAATTATGGAAAAGGACTAAATCGTAGAAAGTGTAAAAATGGCTTTCTATTTAATTAAGGGCTAAATTGATGTGTCTTATTAAGTATGAAGTATTTATGATACAATTAGGCCATGGTTGTTATCAAAAGACATACATGGACATAAATTAGTGGATTTTTAATAACATTAGTAAGGTTAATTAAGTAATTGAACATAAATGTTATTAATTAAATCAAAACACATATTTTGTTCATTTCTCTTTGGATTTGCCAAAAAACACAAACAAAAGAAAGGTTTTAAGCTTCTTTGATATTCGGCCATTAAAGGATTTGATTAAGGTATGTGTTTTGATCCATTTTTGATGATTTTTTTTGTTTTTGAGATCGTTGCTATGTGTTCTTCAAAGCCCATGTCTCAATCTCTATTTTTATTAAAGATTATGAAATGTGCCATTGAGGATTTTATGCGTTTTGTGATGAAATTTGATGTATAATGAAGTTATATGGTTGATTAATATGCCTTGCTTTGAAATTTTGATGAATTTAGTCAATTAGGGCTAAAATTGTGAAAATGAGATTTTAGGAGGACTAACTTGTGAAATAAATATAATATATGGGCTTAATTGAATACTATAGAAATTCGGCTAGGCACATGTTTAAGGAAATTGTGTGAATTTGATAATTATGTGAATTAGGGACTAAATTGTTTGAATGTGAAAATGTGGGGGTTAGATTGTAAACTGCCCTAATTATATGTTTTTAGATTAAATTGAATGATTTGGTGAATAAAAGAGCTAAATTTGAATTTATTTAGATCAAGAAACAAAGAAAACGTAATTGGATAGGGGAAAGTCAAAAGTCGTTGAATAGTCGATCGTTACCGTCTGAATCCGTACGAGGTAAGTCTATATACAAAAAAAGTGCTTAAATTAACTTATTCATGCTTATATATATAATTGAGTTGTGATGAATGATTATGGGAGGTGCATATGTGAAATCCGAGAATGTTTCGAGTATGTGACAACGTCCGAAAAGCCTGTCTGAACCTTAGGAATAGTTAGGATACATATGTCATGACATAGGATCCGATATCTGTTTACGTGTAAGACCACGTCTAAGACGTTGGCATCGATTTGAGATTTATGTGTAAGACCATGTCGGGGACATCAGCATCATATTTAACTTCGTGTAAGACCCTGTCTGAAACAGTGGCATCGATATCTGATTACATGTAAGACCACGTTAGGGACGTTGGCATTGTACGATCTTTTTGAGTATTCTGCGTATCCTTATTGATTCTGAATGGTTCAACGGGCATTCCGAGAAAATGAATGAGTATACGAATGTGCATTCGATTCTGGTACGTATGGAAAATGTGCTATGTTTGAGATTGGAAGGTAGTATATGTTGAATTATGAACCTAAAATATGCATATATGTGACATGACTATAATTGTATTAAATGCAATTGAGGTTTGCAATTCATGTGAGCAATATGAGAAATATGGACTCATAATGGTATTTTTTCATGAGCTAATTGATATAAATGAAGATTTGTATGTGTGTTATTTGAGTGATTTATTTGTATATGGCTTACTAAGCTTTTTGTAGCTTACTTTGTGTGTGTTTGCTTTGTTTTATAGATATCGAAGCTATTGGAAGTTCGAGGATCATCGAGGATCATCACCACACTATCTAGACTTGTTTTGGTACATTTTGAATGTATAGATGCTGAATTATGGCATGTATAAGCTAGATGAGTTTGAGTATGTTTTGTGATGTACATAAGTTATGCCATGTGATATGGCTAACAAATGGTTATGTTTGTGCTTGTTTTTGGTATGGTATATGTGAGGCAAAATTGGTAAATTTTATAGTGCAATTATGGTTGAATGAGAAATAGTTAATTTGGTATGAAAATGGAATGAATTGGTAAGTTTTGGATAAGTTATAAATGATGTATACATGAGTTATGTTCTATAACATTTGGTATGAAATTTACTTATGATTTGGTTTAAATTATCATATTCATTAAGCATGATTTAAAATGAGGTCATTATGGCATGAATTCTATACATTCGATTATGAAAGTGGCTGAGAATTGTTGGTATAAATGTTTTGGTTTTGGCTTGTAGGGATGATCCATAAACGGGTGGCAAAGTTGGCTTTTCAAATGGCCTATTTTTGTTCACACGGTCAGAGACACGGGCGTGTGTGACACACGGTCATGTAGACGACCGTGTGTACTATGGGGTACCCTTTGAATTAAGTCAGTATACGATACAGGAATGACATGACCTAGGTACACGGGCGTGTCAAGTGGCCGTGGGTGACACACAGGCTAGTCACGTGGGCATGTGACCGGCCGTGTGCACAAGTCAGTAGCCCCCTTAATTTTCACACGCCCGAGCACACGGGCGTGTCTCATGGCCATGTGAACGAGTCAGTATGTATGCCCTATTTTGCCATGGCCTGGACACATGGGCATATCTGGTGGCCGTGCGAGGCACACGGCCTGACCGCACGGCCGTGTGACCTCAACAGCTTTGAAAAATGTTTAAGTATCGTAAAATTTTCAAAGTGTTTAGTTTAGTCCCGATTTTCTTCTAATGCATGTTTAAGGTCTGAAGACCTTCATAAGGGACTTATTAATGATGTTTGATATTGTTATGATGTTGATGATAGAAAATTGTTTGTGAAAGTTCTGATTTGTCCGGTAATGCCTTTAGCCATAGTCCGGTGACGGATATGAGTTAGGGGTGTTACATTTGGTTGGTATCAGAGCTATGATTTAGTTGATTCTAGGACTACCATAGCGTATGTGAATCTAGCTATACATGCCATATATTTGAAAATGTGATAGTGTGATGAATCCTAACATCTGAAATGTGTTTTAATATAGTAATGGATCCCAAACGAGCGGTAGCCGATAATGTTAAAAGTAATGCACCAGCTCCTGCACAAGGGGCAGTGCCTTCTGATTCACGGGATATATCTAGTAGCCACGAGGGAGAGGCAAAAGAAGCCTTTTTCCAGATGATGAGCGAGTGGTTTACAGAATTTGTTCGTACTAATCCGGTTGGTCAACAACCTCTGCCCCCGCTTAATCCCCCTCAATTATCTGTGGTGCCTCCGGTAATGAATCCGATTCTGTTGAATAAGCCTCTTGTGGATAATATTTGAAAATATAGAGCCGAAGAGTTTGGGGCTTCGAGTGATGATGATGCTAAAAGAGCTGAGCTGTGGCTCGAAAATACTATTTAGGTTTTTGATGAAATGTCATGTACACATGATGAATGTGTGAAATGTGCAATTTCTTTGCTCAGAGATGTAGCCTATCACTGGTGGAAAACTCTGACCTCTGTTGGTCCGAAAGAACGAATAACATGGGATTTCTTTCAATCTGAGTTCCATAAGAAATATATCAGTTAGAGACTCATTGATAAAAAGCGAAAAGAGTTCTTAGAACTTAAATAGGGCCATATGTCTATTACAGAATACGAGTGAGAGGTTATTCGTCTAAACCGCTATGCGAGTGAATGTGTATTGACTGAAGAGATATTGTGTAAAAGATTCGTTGATGGCTTAAATGAAGATATTCGTCTGTTAGTTGGCATCCTTGATATTAAAGAGTTTATTGTGCTCGTTGATCGGGCGTGTAAAGCCGAAGAACTCGGGAAAGAGAAAAGACAAGCCGATTCTAAAGCTAGAGAAATAAGAGAGAGTTCTACAAGTAAATCATTTCAGTCTGCGTCAAAGAAATTTTGAGATGATTCCTGTCGCCTCAAAGGCAAATGTGGGACATTCGAGCAGAGATAGAGCTAAATCGCATTCGAGTTTCAGAGCTCCTGCTACTTTTATTGTTAGTTTTGGTGTAACATCTTTAAATAGGGCCTAAACGGAATAGTGGTTGTGAAACCATGAATCCAGGATAGAAAAATTTATTCCGATTAATTTTTATAGTTTACCGAGTGATTAGATGCATGTGTTAGAGTATCGATAGAAAATTTTATGAATTACATGTTTAATTTGCCTATTAGGGCTTGTTTAAAAAAGTTGGTAAATATGAGTTCTAGATAGGAAAGGATTAAATTGAAGAGCATAATTGAAGTAGAGGTCCTTAAATGGTAATTAGACTATTAGGTTTTCATGGACAAAAATGGACATACATAGATAAAAATAACTAAAGTTTTAATGAAGGGCATTTTAGTCATTTGGTAATTAAAAGGAATTAAAAAGGGAAAAAGATGGAGAAATTGTTATCATCTTCTCAATCTAGGCCAAAACTTCATGTGTCTCGATAGCTAGGGTTTCTTCAACTTCTCAAGCTCATAGTAAGTGCATCCAAGCCTCATTTGTAATGTTCTTTACATTTTTGGAGTCCCGGTAACTTGATTTAGCTTATTCTAGCAATAATTTAACCTAGGGTTTATATTTGGAAAAATACCCATAGGTGAAATGTGTCTATTTTGATGTTTTATGTAACACTCTAACCCATGTCTGTCACCGGAACGGGTTACGAAGCATCACCAGACAAAATACAGAGTTTGAATAATCACATTCATACTTTTTCATGAACATTTTAAAAGTAAACATTTATTAACATAGGTGATTAATTTATTTACCTCTTTGTTATTCACCCTTTTTATTATTACCATCAAACCATCAAGTTACTAATTTAAACATGTTATACTGCTCAAGAAAGTAATACTAATAATGTAATAATTTCATCACTTTTAATCATCAAAATTATGCACACATGTTAACAGATATTTACATTACCAGGGACATTGTCTGTTGGCGTCATATCAAAGATACATAAGTACATAAAAATTAATCAAATCAGTAGTGGCGCATCATGTATTACCACATAAGAATTTAGTGCAAGACATTGGGTACCCTACTGGTAATGCCGTATAGTTTTAGACATATTTCGAGAAATCAATAGAGTAATTTTTACCAAAGAACATATAACTAGTGGAGTATATCTATTTTACCTAAAAGAAGTCATGATTCCATTTAAAAAGGAAATAGTATTCGTTAGGTCATTTATAAGGCTTTGCCGAATGTATTCATGCACAATACTAGTAATTTACTCAAATTCCACTTCATATACTACACCTACTTATACGTAATTACAACATTGTATAACATCAAATTCATAAACCACAAATCATTTCGCATATAACCTATTCGGTAAAACCACAAATCTTTGGCAAGTCAAATAACGATTACTATGTGTCTTAATAACCCAAATTTACATTGATTACCGAATGCACACATCCAAACAGCAAGTATATCACACACATATGATTTGCACTTTAACAAAGTTCACATGCATACATAGCCTAGCCGAATTATCAAGCAATATATCTATTTCCCAAAATCATCATTCATCCGAATACAGTCATCATCCAATTAACCTTAGCTCAAACATATCAAGCATATTTCACATATGTATACACATATATGTATTGGTCGATTCATCAAAACAAACATGTCATCACTTGGTGAGAACAAGTAATCTTCACACATAAGAAACATTATTAAGACAGCAAGTACTTAAGTATCAACTTAGCCATTTTCGCATGGCTATTACCTATACATTCGTACTCAAAATATTTTAACTATCTCAAAAGAAACCAGCCTATACATGCCATAATTCAAGTTCCGATCAAAAGTACCGAAGCTGTAGATAGTGTAATGTGTCTGACTGCTAGTCCCTGAGCTTGTAGCGTGACTTCAAGGAAAAATCTATAAAATAGAGTAAATATAACATAAAAGGAGTAAGCTCACAAAGCTTAGTAAGTCATAGGCAATAATAATAAAATGATTTATTCAACAAATTATAATGTCACTAGGTCAAATGTAATTTTACTCATTAATTAATAAATACACATGAAGATCTATATATATATATATATATATATTATATCCTTGGGTTTAACTATTGAACATCGAACTCAAGCACAAGACACCTTACCATTCACACTTTGCCACCAAAACCGAGTACTCATATATAACCTAATTACATATTCAAAACACATATAGTTCATAAAATGGAAGGGAACCCTTCAATAGAGTATTTGTTAGCCGAATCTAATGAAAGTACACATGCTCACTAAATTTGACATTAATTAAAATTATACAACAAGTCAAGTATACTTACCTTGTACTTAGTAGTATAGAAATAATTCATGCTTGACTATTCAGCTCATACTATGCAATTTGTATATGAAAACTCTTGCCCAACGAACCATTTGAAATTTACTAGGACACTCGGATAACCATAATAGTCGTACAATGCCAACATCCCAGACGTGGTCTTACATGTAATCACGGAATGATGCCACTGTCCTAGACAGGGTCTTACTCGTAAACACATATCGAAATTTCCAATCGATGCCATGGACTTACTCGCTCACATTTAACAGAATTTTATGTCATGACATATGTATCCTAGCTATTCCTAAGGTTCGCACGGGACTTCCGGACATCGTAACTCATTTGAATTAAACTCGGAAACATATTAACCACACTTATCCATATTCGACCATATCAAAATTCATTATTAACATTACAAAACAGCAAGTAAATGCATCATATAAACATAGATAATTATGTCTATTTGCCTATGAACTTACCTCGGACGTCGTAAAACGGGGCAGAGCTGCTAGTCGACCACTTTTATTTTTCCCCCATCCAAATCTGATTTCTTTTGTTCTTGATCTAAACATATTCAAATTAAGTTCATTTAAACATATTTTCATTCAAATTAGTCCACACATACACAAATGGGAAAATTACCATTTTACCCCTGACATTTACAATTTTTACAATTTAATCCCTAATGCATAAAATTCAAAATATACCAAATTAATCACATCCAAGGGTGGCCGAATACTCCTAAGGTCCTAATATGCCCATATTTTTCATCAATTTCATATTCTAGTCCTTCCATATATTTATTTTTGCAATTAAATCCTAATTACTCAAAATCTTCAAAAATTCCTTTATAATGTATTCTAACCCAATTCATATCTTCCATAATTCAACATCAAACCTTAAAAATCACAAGCTCTCATCAATGGCAAAATTCAAAATATTCATCAAAATCAAAAATTAAAGCTTGGGTTTTAAAGATTACTAAGCAATGATCTCAAAAACGTAAAAATAATCAAAAACCGACAAGAAAACAAACCTTAATGAGCTTAAATAAATGGCCGAACCCTAAGCTTGTGTACTTCCCTTTTGTTTCGGCTATTTGAAGACGAAGAATGATAATATATGTTTTATTTTATGTTTTATCATGTTATAAAATGACATTTTGTTCCTTTTCCCATTTTACCCTTAATGATATAATAGAAAAATTTCATAAACCCTGTCTAATGCCGTCCCACTAATATAGACTTGGACTATTTGCAACATAAAACCTTCACTTTTAAAAGCCACTAATAATTAGGTACCTAACCTATTAATCTAGCAAATTTTTCAACTTACGCGATTTAGTCCTTTTATTTAATTTAACACTCAAATGACAAAATTAAATTATGAAAATTTAGCATACACAAATTCACTCAAAATAAACACATAAAATAAAAAAATAATTATTTTAATAATATATATATTCGTGGTTCCGAAACCACCATTCTGATTAGTGTTCCAAGTAGTTCAACGGGAAATTTAAAGAGTATACTTAAAGAAAGGTAAGATAAGTTCATGTTCGAAAGGTTCAGGTAAGAAAATTCAAGACTTATGCATATTGAGTTTAAAGGTTATAGTGGTTTTGATAAGATAAGAATGAGATAGTTCATTTAGAATGTTGTTATTTATTTACATGCAAACTTACTAAGCTTTATGCTTACTCCCTTTCTTTTCTCTCTTTTTATAGCATTGCCAAGCCAATTCGGGGATCGTAAGGACGTTGAGATCGTATCCCACTATCAAAGGGCTATCTTGGTATTTTGTGATTCGAAACGTTTTACGTTATGGCATATATAGGGACTTGGCCATTTTATGTGTATGTCCTTATGATATGACTAAAGAATGGCATGTGAATACTTGATAATGATTAGCTATTGAAATGGTTAATTAAGAACATGTTTTGGTGTTATGTATGCCTAAATGATACTTTATACAAAGAAATTATGAGAGAGTAAAAGTTGGCCATGGAATAGTTTTAGGACTGTAGCGGTGACATGATTTTGAAAAATCACTATAAATTTTAGAAATGAAATTAAATGGTGAATGAGATATAGAATTAAATCTTATTCAGTCTATTTTTATAGGAAAGAAATAGGGCAAGTAAAAGAATTCTATATTCTGAGTTATTTAAATATTTGTGAGACTGGTTCAAAATGATTTCGTGATCCCCTATTCTGATTTCGAAAAATCAATAAAATTTTTAAAAAAATAATTATGGACCATAATTTATATGATTAGATTCCTTATTGAGTCTATTTTTAGAAGAAACAAATGTGAGCATCTTTTGAATTCTGTATAAAGAGAAATTGAAATGTTAGTGAAGAGTGGTCAGGACTGCCGGGCAGCAAAATAGGGGAGATTTTAATGAATAAACTGTATTAATTGGCCAAACCAAAAACTCTAGAAAAATTATGGTAAGAAGATATATGAGTCTAGTTTCATGTAAAATTTACAGATTTAAATTTTAATTTTTGTAACTCAAGTTATAATTAATTTAGTGACTATTATGCAGGTGAACAGTTTTATTATGAATAGTGAAATAAATTGTTTTGATTTGTGTAAGTAATTGCAAATTTGTAATGTTCCTGGTTTGGTCTTGAACTATTTCAATTGCATGTTTTATGGCCTCGAGGGCCTTTTTTAGGGATATATTGGATGAATGTGAGCGAATTAATTTTAAAAGGAAATTTTTATACCCCGAACTAGTAAGATAAGTATGGTAACGCCTCCTGCTCGACTCCGGTGACGGTCTCGGGTAAGGGGTGTTATAGTTGGAAATGTTTGATCCGAACGACCTAAATGTAAACATTATGGTAAAAGACATCTAGGGAGTTGTAGACTGAATGATCGGGCTTGCTTCAGATGTGGATCTATGGATCATTTTATTCGAGATTGTCTTGAGCTTGCTGAACCAGAGATTGCACAGAATCTGAGATCGAGTAATAATTCAACTAGAAGTAGACCTCCTAGAAATACAAGAAATGTGAGTGGTAGCCAGAGAGCTATGAAAGACACTGCTATTCGATCTGAGGCCAGAGCACCAGCCAGGGCCTATGCTATCTAAGCTCGAGAGGAAGCTTCGTCTCCAGATGTGATAACGGGTACTTTTACTCTATACGATACTTATGTGATTGCATTAATAGATCCAGGGTCTACTCATTCGTATATATGCATGAATTTAGTGCACAGTAAGACTTTCCTGTAGAGTCTATTGAATTTGTAATTAGAGTATCGAACCCCTTAGGCAAAAGTGTCTTAGTTGACAAAGTTTGCAAGAATTGCCCGTTGATGTTACGAGATATATGTTTTTCGGCTGATCTGATACTTTTACCTTTTGATGAATTTGATATAATTTTGGGTATGGATTGGTTAACTTTGAACGATGCTATTGTGACTTGCAAATGGAAAACTATTGATTTGAGATGCAAGAATAATGAGATAATCCGAATTGAATCCAGTGACTTAAATGGGTTGCAATCTGTAGTATCTGCAATGAAAGCTTTGAGATATATGAAGAAGGGTTGTAAAGCCTATTTTGCATATGTGATCGACTTGAAAGTTTCTGAAAAGAAAGTTGAATCAGTGCCTATAGTTTGTGAGTTTCCTGATGTGTTTCCTAAAGAACTTCTAGGATTACCTCTGATCAGAGAAGTTGAATTTGGTATTGAATTAGTGCCAGGAACTACTCCAATTTTGATAGCTCCGTATAAAATGGCTCCAACTGAATTAAAAGAATTAAAGTCTCAATTGTAAGAGTTGACAGATAGAGGATTCGCTAGACCAAGTTTCTTACCTTGGGGTGCTCCGGTTCTGTTTGTGAAAAAGAAAGATGGCACGATGAGGACGTGTATTGATTACCATCAGTTGTACAAGGTGACTATAAAGAATAAATATCCTCTACCCAAAATCCATGATTTGTTCGATCAGTTGAAAAGTGCAACTGTGTTTTCAAAAATAGATCTAAGATCGGGATATTACCAGTTGAGAGTAAAAGATGCAGATATTCCGAAAAAACTTTTCGAACGAGGTACGGACACTATGATTTTTTAGTTATGCCTTTCGGATTAACGAGTGCTCCTACTGTGTTTATGGATCTGGTGAACAGAATTTTCAAACCGTACTTACATCAATTTTGTTGTTGTATACATTGATGACATTTTGATTTATTCACGGAATGAAAGTGAGCATACCGAGCATTTAAAAATTGTGTTCAGACTCTTTGTGGTAAGCAACTGTATGAAAAATTTAGTAAATGTGAATTCTGGTTACGCGAAGTTAGCTTTCTGGGTCATATTGTGTCAGCATCAAGTATTCAGGTAGATCCGAGTAAAATTTCAGCTATTCTGGATTGGAAGCCTCCGAAAAATGTTTCTAAAGTTTGCAATTTTCTGGGACTTGCCAGGTATTATCGTCGATTCGTGAAAGGTTTCTCTATGATTGCAACACCTTTAACGAGACTGCTACAAAAAGATGTGAAGTTTGAATGGCCCGATAAATGTCAAAACTGTTTTAATCAGTTGAAAGCTATGTTAACTGAAGCTTCGGTACTCGTACAGCCTAAATCAGTTAAAGAATATGTGATATACAATGATGCTTCATTAAATGGCCTCGGTTGTGTTTTAATGCAAGAAGGTAAGATTATAGCATATGCCTCTAGACAGTTAAAGCCGCACGAGAAGAATTATCCGTCGCACGACCTTGAGTTAGCTGCTATTGTTTTTTCTTTGAAGATCTGGCATCACTATCTGTTCGGTGAGAAATGCCACGTGTTTTCTGATCATAAAAGCTTGAAATATTTGATGACTCAAAAAGATTTAAATCTGCGACAGTGAAGATGGTTGGACTGTTGAAAAACTGTAAGCTTATCATTGATTATCATCCAGGTAAAGCAAATGTTGTAGCTGATGCCTTGAGTTGAAAATCATTATTTGCATTGCGTGTTATGAATGCTAGTTTAGATCTATATGGCGAGGATTTAGTATTAGCTGCATTGAAGGCAAGACCTTTGTTTTTGCAACAGATTGTTGATGCTCAGAAAATAGATAATGAATTGTTAGCCAAGCGAGCTTAGTGTAACTCTGATTCTGATTCTGAATTCTAGGTTGATGTTAATGATTGTTTAAGATTTCGAGATCGAATTTGTATTCTGAGAAATCCAAAGTTAATTCAGATGATTTTGGGTACAGCTCACAGTAGTAAATTCTCTGTACATCTGGGTAGCACAAAAATGTATAACGATTTGAAACAGTTATATTGGTGGTCGGGAATGAAAAGAGACATCTCTGATTTTGTTTTGAAATGTTTGATATGCCAACAAGTCAAAGCCGAACATCAAGAGCCATCCGATTTATTACAACCGATTATGATACCCGAGTGGAAATGGGATCAAGTAACGATGGATTTTTTTTCTGGTTTGCCCTTATCTCTGCGAAAGTAAGATTCGATCTGGGTTGTAGTCGACAGATTGACGAAATTAGCTCATTTCATTCTGGTACGATCCGATTACTCACTTGAAAAGTTGGTAGAGCTTTATATTTCTGATATTGTTCACTTCGTGATTTTGGAAGAAATTGCAAGAGGCTTTAGGTACGAAATTGCATTTCAGGCTACTTTTCACCCGTAGATGGATGGTCAATCCGAGTGAATCATTCAGGTACTCAAGGATATGTTGAGATGTTGCATTCTTGAGTTTGAAGGTACGTGGGAACAATACTTGCCATTGGTTGAATTCACTTATAATAATAGTTTTCAATCGAGTATTAAAATGGTACCGTACGAAGCTTTGTATGGTAGAAAATGCTGTACTCCGTTATATTGGTCTGAACTTAGTGAAAACAAGATACACAGGGTTGATTTGTGTAAAGAGACTGAGCAAAAAGTGAATGTAATCCGAGATAGTCTAAAAATAGATTCTGATCGTCAGAAATCATACGCAGATTTGAAACGTAAAGATATCGATTTTAAAATCGATGATAAAGTATTTTTGAAAGTTTCTCCATGGAAAAAACTGTTTCGATTCGGTAAAAAGGGCAAATTGAGTCCGAGGTTCATCAGATCGTATGAAATTATTGAGAGAGTTGGGCCGGTTGCTTATAGATTACTTCTGCCACCTGAGCTAGAAAAGATCCATAATGTATTCCACGTATCAATGCTTCGACGATACAAATCTGATCCTTCTCATGTGATTAGTCCGTCTGAGATAGAAATACAATCTGATATGACTTATGTAGAAAAACCAATTCGTATTCTAGCTCGTGAAGTGAAAGAATTGTGAAACAAGAAAATTTCATTACTAAAAGTATTATGGAATCGTCACGGTTTAGAAGAGGCTACTTGGGAGCCTGAAGATGCAATAAAACAACAACATCCGAATATGTTAAACGGTAATATTTTTGGGGACGAAAATCCCTAAGGGGGTGAGTTGTAACAGCCCGATTTAGACCCCAATCAAAATAGTGGTTTTGGGACCACATATCCGAGTCTAAAAAAATTTAATATTATTTTCTGTGCTTATTCTATGTGAAATAGCATGTGTAAAAGTTTCGTGAATTAATTTGATTGTTTGTGTGACAAATTATGAAAAAGGACCAAATCGCAGAAAGTGTAAAAATGGCTTTCTATTTATTTAAGGGCTAAATTGATGTGTCTTATTAAGTATGAAGTATTTATGATGCAATTAGACAATGGTTGTTATTAAAAGACATACATGGACATGAATTAGTGGGTTTTTAATGACATTCGTAAGGTTAATTAAGTAATTGAATATAAATGTTATTAATTATATCAGAACACATATTTTGGTCATTTCTCATTGAATTTGCCAAAAAAAAAAAACAAACAAAAGAAAGGTTTTAAGCTTCTTTGATATTCGACCATTAAAGGATTTGATTAAAGTATGTGTTTTAATCCATTTTTGATAATTTTTGTGTTTTTGAGATCGTTTCTATGTGTTCTTCAAAGCCTATGTCTTAATCTCTATTTTTATTAAAGATTATGAAATGTGTCATTAATGATTTTATGAGTTTTGTGATGAAATTTGATGTATAATGAAGTTATGTGGTTGATTAATATGCCTTGCTTTGAAATTTTGATGAATTTAGTCAATTTGGGCTAAAATTGTGAAAATGAGATTTTGGGAGGACTAATTTGTGAAATAAATGTAATATATGGTCTTAATTGAATACTATAGAAATTCGGCTAGGCACATGTTTAAGGAAATTGTGTGAATTTAATAATTATGTGAATTAGGGACTAAATTGTTTAAATGTGAAAATGTAGGGGTTAGATTGTTGGAAACACAAAAATTTATATACTTTTTCATGCCCTTTTTGACTTAAAATCATGCTATTCCGATTAAATTCTTGTCGAAAAATAATTAAATATTACAAAATAATTAAATTGTGTTAAAAATATGAACATGATGAATTTTAATTAATTTTATAGTTAATTTTGATTAATTTTGGTTATTTTTGACAAAATTGCACAAAGGGCGAAAAATGGCCCGGCGGACACTGCGAGAAGAACAAAACCGAGAAGCAATTTGGAGTATCGAAGCGAACTAATTTCCAGCCTAAGACGGTCCAGAAATGTGTATTAATTCATAATTAAATTAATTTAAATTTATTTCCTATTTAATTTAGGTTAAATAAATTAATTTTAATTAATTATGGAGAAAGGGCCTAGTGAACCGCACTGGTTGAACCGAATGGAGTGAGCCGAACCAGCCACTAATTGGGCTGAGCAGAACCGACCATAGGCTGACCCAAATCAGCAATTTAGCTGATTAAATATGCTTGCAAAAAGGCCTTTGAGAAATCTCCAATTTGTATTCAAACCCCACCTTTATTTAAGGCTTTGTAGATTTGCCCCATGCCTAAAATAGCAAAGTTGAAAGCTTCAACCTTGCCATGTGTGTGGCTGGCCATAGGGGGGCTCTTTGGCTGATGGGATTTGCTATTTTTAGCAGCCACAATCAGCTATAAAAGCCACCCCTTGCTGATAATTTTACTCATCCCTCATGCCACAACATTCTCTCATTCTCTCTTCTCTTCTCCACTCTCTTTTCTCTCCATTTTCCATCCCATTTTCCTATAGTCTTGTGCCGATTTCTCCTCTTGGAAAAGAGGTATTTTCCTAGCCATTTTTAGGCAGCAAGGAACTGTTCGTAGAAGCCTTGACCGGCGAGGACAACGGAGACGAAGAACGGAGCAGTCAGCCAAGCCACGGAGAAACACCGGATTTGCCTTCTTGTTCCTTATCTTTTTAATTTCTGTTGTTTTTATGATGAACATATCTATGAATATTATTGTTGTTGAAATGGTTATTTTAATCAATTTAGCTTGAATTTAATTCGTGTTGGGTTGATTATATTTTGCCTACTTGAATTATTAAAATAGTGTTTATGCTGTTATAGGCCTCAGTAAAATGCTTGATTAAGTAAAATCATGTTTAGGTTATCTGGAATTAAAATTTTTTAGATAACTAAAGAATTAATTGTTTAAACGGATTGAAATTGCAATTAATGGACTCAGTACTTAATCAGTGCGTGTTTAATTCTTCTAAAGTAGCTGGAAATTAAATTAGCATTCTATTTGACGATACATATGCCTTGCATAACTTGCAAGATTGTTGTGATTAAATTGTTTCAAGGTATGGCTACTTTGTTACTTCATATAATCTTTTACATGTTTATTAAGTTGAATTAATCAGTTGAATTGACATAGGAATATGCGAGAGATAATTTAATTCAATAAGTATGTATGTGCGATAGTATGTTTACCTTATTAAATCTGTTTAATCGATTGAATTGGCATAGGGATATGTTCCAAGAGATGAATGGATTTTTAGTTCATAAGTTACAAATTACTGGGTTTCCGTGAATTTTAATTAGTAAATGTATTCATAGTTTATAGAGGTGAGCGACTCTTTCAAGCTAGCCAGAGTACCCGAAGATGCACTACAATTAAAGCTGTTCCCGTATTCGCTGAGGGACAGAGCTCGAGCCTGGTTGAACTCACTGCCACTGAACTCAATTTCTACATGGCAAGAGTTAGCAGAGAGATTCCTCATGAAGTATTTCTCGCCATGCAAGAACGCTAAATTGAGGAATGAGATCACTGCTTTCCAACAAATGGATGACGAGTCCTTGTATGAGGCATGGGAAAGATATAAAGAATTATTACGAAAATGCCCTCATCATGGAATCCCACATTGCATCCAACTTGAGACATTCTATAATGGTCTCAACGCTCACACAAGGATGGTAGTGGACGCCTCCGCTAATGGTGCTCTCCTTTCTAAGTCTTACAATAAGGCTTACGAAATCATCGAGAGGATCGCCAGTAACAACTATCAGTGGCCAACCAATCGAGCAGCGTCAGGAAGACGAGTCGCTGGAATCCATGAAGTGGACACTCTCACTTCACTCGCATCTAAGGTATCTTCGATATCTTCAATGTTAAAGAATCTTACCACCATTGGGTCTAACAGCTTTGTAGCTCAGCCACCTAACCAATATGAGAATATAACCTGTGTCTATTGTGGGGAAGGACATTTGTTTGAAGAATGTCCATCAAACCCAGAATCTGTATATTACATGGGTAACCTAAACCAAAATCGAGGAAGACAAGGGCTGCAATCCAACTTTTACAACCCATCGTGGCAAAACCACCCGAATCTTTCTTGGAGTAACTAAGGGGTTGGGGGCAGTAACAACTACGCCCAACCTAGACCGACCCGGCCGCCTAGTTTTTCATAGCAAGTTCAGAAACCAATTCAAGCTGAATCGTCCAATAGCTTAGAAAACCTACTGAAGGCTTACATGGCAAAGAATGATGCCTTAATTCAAAGCCAAGCTACTACATTGAAGAGTTTGGAGAACCAGATGGGCCAGCTTGAAACTGAACTCAGGAACCGTCCATAAGGTGCTCTACCTAGTGATACGAAGAATCCGAGAAATCCAGGGAAGGAACATTGTAAAGCACTAACATTGAGGAGTGGAAAGACAATAAAGCCCAACACTGTCGAAGCTAGAAAGGAGCATGCTGAAGCTCAAGATTTGGAAGAAGTTCAACCGAGTGTTGAAGTTCCAATTCCACTTGATCCAGAACCTGCAAGATCTAAAAAGGTAACCTCAGAACCAGTTAATTCTGATCAACTAACAACTCCGTTCGGTGCAGAATTACCACCAAAAACAAATCAACCAGTACCAGTTCTAGTAAAGAAACCTCCACCACCCTACCCTCAAAGACTTCAGAAGCAAAAATAGGAGGTCCAATTCAAGAAGTTCTTGGATGTACTCAAGCAACTTCACATCAACATCCCGTTGGTGAAAGCACTTGAGCAAATGCCGAACCATGTTAAATTCATGAAAGATATCCTATCCAAGAAACGAAGACTTGGAGAATTTGAGACAGTAGCTCTAACGAAGGAATGCAGTGCATATCTTCAAGACAAATTACCCCCGAAGTTGAAGGATCCTGGTGTTTTACCATACCGTGCAATATTAGAGCAACATATTATGGTAAGGCATTATGTGACTTGGGCGAAGTATCAACTTGATGCCTATGTCGATATTTAAGAAGTTGGGGATAGGTGAAGTTAGACCTACTACGGTTACACTTCAACTAGTAGATCGATCCTTAGCACAACCAAAAGGAAAAATTGGGGACATATTGGTACGTGTAGATAAGTTTATCTTTCCTGTTGACTTTGTAATTTTAGACTTTGAAGCAGACAAAGAAGTACCAATTATCCTGGGAAGACCGTTCTTAGCAACTGGAAGGACACTTATTGATGTACAGAAGGGCGAACTTACTATGCGTGTTCAGGATGATCAGGTAACATTTAACATTTTCAAGTCAGTTCGATTTCCTGATGCAATAGATGATTGTTCTGCAGTATCTGATTTAGAAGAGTTAATAGTGGAGAAGGAACTCAACTCTATTAAGGATCGACTGGAAGAATTCTAACATCAGACCCTCCAAGTGATGAAGAGGAGGATGAAGACTTAGCTTTGCTAGAAGCTAATCAAAAGGGATTTCTTCCACAATCCTGTTTTGAATCTTTGGATTTAGAGAAGAGAGATTACTCACAACTAAAAGCGTCAATCGAGGAGCCACTTAAATTAGAACTCAAGGTATTACCTTCTCATTTAAAATATGTTTATTTAGGTGACGCTTCTACTCTGCCTGTGATTGTTGCAGCAGAATTAACTACTGAGCAAGAAGAACAACTTATCGTAGTTCTGAAACAATTCAAGAAGGCTATCGGATGGACCATAGCCGATATTCACAGTATTAGACCATCTGTATGCATGTACAAGATCATCCTGGAAGATGGTGAAAAAGGGATGATCGATGGACAACGAAGGTTGAACCCCATAATGAAGGACGTGGTGAAAAAAGAAATTATCAAGTGGTTAGATGCGGGTATCATTTACCCCATCTTAGACAATTCATGGGTAAGTCCGGTCCAGTGCATGCCAAAGAAAGGAGGTATCACAGTCATAGAGAATGAGAACAACGAGTTGATACCGGCTAGAACAGTTACGGGATGGAGAATCTGCATCGATTACTGGAAGCTGAACAAGGCAACTAGGAAGGATCACTTTCCGTTGCCGTTCTTGGACCAGATGCTGGATAGACTCACAGGACGAGATTACTACTATTTTCTCAATGGATACTCGGGGTATAACCAGATTACGGTAGCACCGGGAGATAAACACAAGACCACATTCACCTGCCCGTACGATACATTTACATTTAGACGCATGCCATTTGGTTTATGTAATGCACCTGCTACATTTCAAAGATGTATGATGTCTATTTTCACTGACATGGTTGAGAAGTTTTTGGAAGTTTTCATGGACGACTTTTCAGTATTTGGAGATACGTACGATGATTGCTTAGCCAATCTAGCTAAGGTACTAAGCCGATGCGAAGAAACAAACCTAGTACTCAACTGGGAAAAGTGCCATTTCATGGTACGAGAAGGAATTGTTCTAGGGCATCGAGTAATGAGACATGGGATTGAAGTAGACAGAGCAAAAGTAGATGTTATTGAGAATCTCCCACCTCTGACATTTGTAAAGGGTGTTAGGAGCTTTTTGGTCCACGCCGAGTTTTATTGACGATTTATCAAAGACTTCTCCAAAATTGCAAAATCATTGTGCAAATTATTGGAGAAGAACACAACATTCAAGTTCGATGATGAATGCTTAAGAGCTTTCAAGGATTTGAAGAATCGATTAGTCACGGCACCCATAATTGTCACACCAGACTGGGACTTGCCATTTGAATTGATGTGTGACGCAAGTGACTTTGCAATTAGAGCTATCATGGGCCAGCGGAGGAACAAAGTTTTTCATCCCATCTACTATGCAAGCTGGACTCTTACAGGAGCTCAATTAAACTATACGGTAATAGAAAAAGAGTTACTTGCTATCGTGTTTGCTTTCGACAAGTTTTGATCTTACCTTGTAGGTACCAAAGTGACTGTCTATACGGACCATTCGGCAATCAAGTACTTACTTGCCAAAAAAGACGCTAAGCCAAGATTGATTCGGTGGGTACTTCTACTCCAAGAGTTTGATTTAGAAATTCAAGATTGTAAAGGAGTAGAAAACTAAGTAGCAGATCACTTGTCCAAATTGGAGCCGCAAGAAGAAAATACTCCACTTATACCGATTCATGAGACCTTTCCAGATGAGCATATACTTAAGGTAAATCATGTCCATAGTACCCATTGGTTTGCTGATATTGCTAACTTTTTAGCTTGTGGTTTGATGCCGATCGATAAGACGTATCAACAACGAAAAAGTTTCTTCACGATGTGAAGTACTATTTCTGGGAAGAGCCATATCTATTTAAAAAGTGTGTAGATCAGATGATCAGGAGATGTGTGGCAGAAGAAGAAATACCGAAGATCCTATACCATTGTCACTCAGCTCCGAGTGGGGGACATTTCAGAGGTACTCGTACTGCGGCCAAAATATTGCAAGCCGGATTCTTTTGGCCAACTCTATTCAAGGATGCATATGCATACGTGAAAAATTGTGACTGATGTTAAAGAGTTGGGAATGTCACCAACAGAAGTGAGATGCCTCGAACAAACATTATTGAGGTAGAATTGTTCGATGTATGGGGCATTGATTTTCTTGGGCCTTTTCCTCTGTCTTTTGGTCACAAGTATATATTGGTAGCAGTAGACTATGTGTCCAAGTGGGTCGAGGTGGAAGCATATCTGACAAATGATGCGAAGGTTGTAATAAAGTTCTTACAGAAGCATGTGTTCACAAGGTTTGGAACCCCAAGAGCTATCATTAGTGATGAAGGATCCCATTTTGTGAACAAGTGGTTGAAATGGTTACTAGATAAGCACGGGGTGAAACACAAGGTTGCAACAGCTTACCATCTGCAGACGAATGGGCAAGCTGAACTGGCAAATAAGGAGATCAAAGGCATACTTGAGAAGGTAGTTTGCCCGAACCGACGAGATTGATCCAAAAGATTGGATGACGCTTTATGGGCTTACAGAACAGCATACAAGACACATTTAGGAATGTCACCCTATAGGCTGGTCTTTGGGAAAGCATGTCATCTACCCTTGGAGTTAGAGCACAAAGCTTACTGGGCTCTTTAACAGCTTAATTTGGATCCTAAGCTCGCGAAAGAAAAACGGATGTTCCAACTCAATGAGTTAGAAGAATTCCAAATGTTCTCATATGAAAATGCCAAATTACTCAAAGAAAGACTCAAGAAATGGCATGACAAACACATCTGAGTTCGAGAATTTGAAGCAGGTCGGCAAGTATTGTTGTTCAACTCTAGACTAAAGTTCTTTCCAAGTAAGCTAAAATCACGTTGGTCCGGTCCATTTACAATTCACAGAGTCTATCCATACGGAGTTATTGAATTCCAAGGTAAGAGAGGTAAATTTCAAGTTAATGCTCAGCGTTTGAAACATTATTGGGGGGATAAAACCGAACGGGATAACATCTCATTCATGTTATGAGATATTTAATATTTTTCATGTTTTGTTTAATAAATAATTTAGGGTCTATTTTTCGGGTTTAGTATGTTTAGATAAATTCTATCTAGGAGGTTGGAACTTAAGCGGGACCGTTTGTGACCCCTCCAATCTTTCTTGAGAATTTATTTTAAAATAATTTTCCAAGAAATTCTTCCCTAATCAACAAAGTAAATCTTTGTTTTTTAAATAAAAAGGTAAATTTGATCCAATTTTTAAATTGCAACTTAATTTTTAATTGTCATTAAGTCTAGGGGCTTAATTGAATTATTTTTAAAAATTTGATTGCTCTTTTTGGAAATAATAAAAAAATTAAGTGCCTTTCTTTCTAAATATATTTTTAAGGCATCTAGAAAAAATATTTTTATTTTTATATACTATTAAAAATATGATAAACTTTAATATATAATTATATTCATTATAATTTATATATTAACTTTTATCAACTTAGATTAGAATTAGGATTTATTTAATTTCAATTTTTATTTTATGTTTATCTTAAAAATTAATAACAATTGATAATTTTGTATGCTTTTATTTAATTATTAATTGTTGTTAATCTTGAGTAGGATTAGAATTAAACTCTTATTTTTAATTATTCAATTAGATTAAGAGTTCTACTCTAAGTCCTACCATTCATGCTATAAATACCACCTTAACTTCCCTATTCATTCGTCACCCAAACACCATCCAATACACCAACCCAGCTAGTGCCGCAACCCACCAAGCATTTGGCCACCTAGCCAGCTCTAGCTCCAGGCCGTGTCGCGCACCAGTAGCACAGCGCTTGTGCCCAGCGCCCCATCTGCGCGCCCACTTGTTGCTCCAGGTTGCAATGCGCTCACCTGCTCTCGTGCGTAATCCAGGCTTGCCCGATTGACGTCCCGTGCACGCTCCAAGTCTGCTCGACGAGGCTCCGCACGCTATTGCTGCTGAAGCTGACCCCTGCTACGTGCTGCTACCTATTACGCACCACGGCTTACCGAGCCAGCCCCTAGCCGCGCGCCTTGCTGCTTGCTCCCTAACACTTGTGCGGCACCTTCCTTGCACCCAAGCCTTAAACCAAAATCCTTCCAACCCTCCTTTTAAATTGCCATCTTTTTCCTTCATTATTACATTTCTTTGAGTTTTTATTTTTGCAAAAAGGTGGTAAGATTTAATTTCCTTTTAATTTTTAATTTTATTAAAATTTTTAATTTTTCAATTATTTGAATTATTAAATTTTATAAATTAAATTTTTGGGAAAATAAATTTTTCTATCTCATATTCAGGTTAATTATGCCTCGCAAAAGAACTTGTGCCTCCGCTCAAATCGACGAAACACAAAGCAAGTTCCATTGTATTAAAGCTAAAGTGAGATACGAAAGTATCTACAAAAATCAACAGATACATCCTGAGAAAGGCTTCACACTAAAGGAGAGCAACTACAGAGACTTTATGGCTCATATTCATCAAATTGCTGAAGCTCTCAATTGGGAACTGTTTTGTGAAAAGAGACCTAGTGTGGATGAGGAGCTAGTTCATGAGTTCTACGAAAAATTAACTTCAAGCGAGATGACAGAAGTCCCTATTCACGGAATCAAGGTACCTATAAATTCGAATGCTATTAATGAGTTCTTTGAATTACCTAATTTCGAGAACGACGAGTATTCATCTTTGATGAGCAATATCAAGTCGGAACTTCTGCAAGAAATTCTCGAGGAGCTTACAGTTGAAGGTTCCAATTGGACTGTGTCAAAATAAGGAACCCACACTTGTCGAAGAGAATACTTAACACCTATTGCGAAGGTATGGTTCTATTTCATCCGTTTTAGCCTTATGCCTAGCTCATATGGGACTACAATTTCATTGGAACGAATGGTCTTACTATACTCAATCTTAACTGGCAAGACCATTGATGTGGGAAAGATCATCCTGAGAGAAATTCAAAACTGTGCCGTTAGATGTTCTGGCTTTGCTTACTTCCCCTTTACAATAACTATTCTGTGCTTGAAAGCAGAAATTCTTGCCAATGTTAAGAAGACAGGGTACACCCAAGGTACAATTACATATTAGGACCTCTACCGAGTAGTCGGAGACTCAGTTCTGCAACAACGAGTTGAAGGAAGTGAAGAACCTGAGGACCCTGATGAAGAAGAAGATCCCACGATGCAATCATTTGAAGTCTCTGATAAGGTGGAACCAATGGATCCAAAAGCTGAATCGGATGTTGAAACTCCGATGTTTAGAGCTCAGCCGCCTAGCCCAATCTTTCGAGATGAGCTGTCAAATGTGATGGACTTAATGCAACACATGCAATGGCAGCAACAAGCCTACTAGAGATACTCAAAATTACTCAATGAAGAGTGCCCTTAAGAAAATTTACAATGTCCATTTATCTTTGTGCCTGAATTTCCAGATTTCATATTTGAGCCATGGACTTCATTCTCGAAAAAGGAGTGAAGCTATTCGTGCAAAGGCAATAATGATGGAGCAAAAGATGAGTCGAATTTGGAAGGATCGGCAAATAAATGAAAATGGAGGATCTTGACTTTATTTAATTTTTATTTTTTAGGTTAAGTAAGGATTAGGATTAATTAGGAATTTTTATTTCTGTATAATAAAACAAGAGAAGGAAATCCTGAATAAATATGTTCCAAGTCATAAGGTATGAAGTGTGGCAATAGATATATACATGTCTAGGATTGGATTTCGAAAGAGCTTGGTACTTAAGTAGTCATATTGACTCACCTCCTCTTTTCTGAATTCCTACCTAGTGTATTGTATCTATTCACTTTAAACAATGAGGACATTGTTCATTTTAAGTTGGGGGGACCGAAATTTGAAATTATTTCCATCCAGAATAAAATTTTTCTTTTAATTATGATTAGGGTATATTTCTGTTCAATAAATTTGAATTTTATTAAGTATGCTAAACTTGAGTATGAATAAAGTTCTATTTTTTTCAATAAATTATTATGTAGTTTAATGATGAAATGATTGTATTTTAATAAAGCATGCAACTTCATACCATAAAATTTTTTTTATCTCTTTAGGAAAGTTAGGTATGCATGAAAGTTTAAGTCTTTAGAATTGACTTAGTAGTTTCTTAAGGCGAAATCCTAGGAAGCTTGGAACATCGAAAATGATTTAGGCAGCTATTGTTTGGACCGTTTAAGCCATTCAAGCCCACCATGGTAAATTTTATCCTTTGAAACCCAACTTTGAGACTATATGGCCTAATTTTTGGAACCTATACAAATTTAGCCCATCACGTTTCTCTTAATTATCTTTAAATTGTCCCAAACACTAGACTCAGTACTATTCAAGAATATCATTTGAAAATAAGTTTGGGGGAGTTGAAAAGAAATATCAAATGCTCAAAAAAATTATATGCAGAAAGCAAGTGCTCAATAAAAAGAAAAAAAAGAGAAAAAAAAAAGAGAAAGAGCATATATATTTGAAAAAGAGCATGTGAAAGTTGGTGATTGAAGGTAAAAATTTATGAAGATTCGATTTACACTGAGTTTAGGGTTTTTAGCCGAAATTTATCTATCTTTTTTACCTACCCCTAAGCTCAGCCACGGTACAACCTTGTTAAAGACCTATTGATTCGAAGTTCCAAAGTTACCTACATTAGTGGAGAGAAATTGCTTTGTTCAACATATGAAGACATAAGTTAAGCTTAATGATTGCAACTTAATCTTGAATAAAGGATTAAAAAATTGAATTGGTGGGAATTAGCATGTCTTTATTAGGAAACATTTAGTCTAATTTTGCTATTGTAATAATTGTTGAGATTAATTTGAATAATATGAACACTTGAGTAGCATAACGATCAAATTTCTTATTCTTTGAGCATAAGTATATCAAATTCATAATTTTGAGAAAACCGTTGTTCAGAAGAAGGTTTTCAAAGTGTTTCCAAGAAATTCTTTTCAAAATTTGTGCATTACTCGGGACGAGCAATGAATTAAGTTTGGGGGTGTGGAAACACAAAAATTTATATACTTTTTCATGCCCTTTTTGACTTAAAATCATGCTATTCCAATTAAATTCTTGTCGAAAAATAATTAAATACTATAAAATAATTAAATTGTGTTAAAAATATGAACATGATGAATTTTAATTAATTTTATAGTTAATTTTGATTAATTTTGGTTATTTTTGACAGAATTGCACAAAGGGCGAAAAATGGCCCGGCAGACACTGCGAGAAGAACAAAACTGAGAAGCAATTTGGAGTATCGAGGTGAACTAATTTCTAGCCCAAGACAATCTAGAAATGTGTATTAATTCATAATTAAATTAACTTTAATTTATTTCCTATTTAATTTAGGTTAAGTAAATTAATTTTAATTAATTATGGAGAAAGGGCCTAGTGAACCGCACTGGTTGAATCGAATGGAGTGAGCTGAACCAGCCACTAATTGGGCTGACCAGAACCGTCCATAGGCTGACCCAAATCAGCAATTTAGCTGATTAAATATGCTTGCAAAAAGGCCCTTGAGAAATCTCCAATTTGCATTCAAACCCCACCTTTATTTAAGGCTTTGTAGATTTGCCCCATGCCTAAAATAGCAAAGTTGAAAGCTTCAACCTTGCCATGTGTATGGCCGGCCATAGGGGGCTCTTTGGCTGATGGGATTTGCTATTTTTAGCAGCCACAATCAGCTATAAAAGCCACCCCTTGCTGATCATTTTACTCATCCCTCATTCCACAACATTCTCTCATTCTCTTTTCTCCTCTCTACTCTCTTTTCTCTCCATTTTCCATCCCATTTTCCTATAGTCTTGTGCCGATTTCTCCTCTTGGAAAAGATATTTTCCTAGCCATTTTTGGGAAGCAAGCAAGTGTTCGTAGAAGCCTTGACCGACGAGGACAACGGAGACGAAGAATGGAGCAATCAGCCAAGCCACGGAGAAACACCGGATTTGCCTTCTTATTCCTTATCTTTTTAATTTCTGTTGTTTTTATGATGAACATATATATGAATATTATTTTTGTTGAAATGGTTATTTTAATCAATTTAGCTTGAATTTAATTCGTGTTGGGTTGATTATTTTTTGCCTACTTGAATTATTAAAATAGTGTTTATGCTGTTATAGGCCTCAGTAAAATGCTTGATTAAGTAAAATCATGTTTATGTTATCTGGCATTAAACTTGTTTAGATAATTAAAGAATTAATTGTTTAAACGGATTGAAATTGCAATTAATGGACTCAGTACTTAATCAGTGCATGTTTAATTCTTTTAAGGTAGCTGAAAATTAAATTAGCATTGTATTTGGTGATACATATGCCTTGCATAACTTGCAAGATTGTTGTGATTAAATTGTTTCAAGGTATGGCTACTTTGTTACTTCACATAATCTTTTACATGTTTATTAAGTTGAATTAATCGGTTGAATTGACATAGGAATATGGGAGAGATAATTTAATTCAATCAGTATGTATGTGCGATAGCATGTTTACCTTATTAAATCTGTTTAATCAGTTGAATTGGCTTAGGGATATGTTCTAAGAGATGAATGGATTTTTAATTAGTAAATGTGTTCATAAGTTAGCAAATTACTAGGTTGTCGTGAATTTATTCGTAACAGCATAAGCATGAATTTAATAATTCTAAGTTAAAAAGATGTAATTAATCCAACACAATTATATCATCTTGATTAAATCTTATTTGAAATCGTGCACTAGAACTCTTTTATTTTATTTAAATTGCTTACTTAGTTTTAAAATCTTAATTTATAAATCACTCTTTTCAGACCAAAATTATTTTTTACCTTACCAAAGTGTTTTAATTAATTTCATAAATATTGCTTTTTACAGTCCCTATGGGTATGATAACTCGACATTTACTTGTCATTTATTACTGGTTATGATTGTGTACACTTGTAAATTTCCACGGTTCCAATTGTAAACTGCCCTAATTATATGTTTTTGGATTAAATTGAATGATTTGGTGAATAAAAGAGCTAAATTTGAATTTATTTAGATCAAGAAACAATGAAAACATAATTGGATAGGGGAAAGTCGTTGAATAGCCGATCTTTATCGTCTGAATCCATACGAGGTAAGTCTATATACAAATAAATGTGCTTAAATTAACTTATTCGTGCTTAAATATATAATCGAGTTGTGATGAACGATTATGGGAGGTGCATATATGAAATCTGAGAATGTTTCGAGTATGTGACAACATCCGAAAATCCCGTCCGAACCTTAGGAATAATTAGGATACATATGTCATGACATAGGATCCGATATCTCTTTACGTGTAAGGCCACGTCTGAGACGTTGGCATCAATCTAAGATTTACGTGTAAGACCATGTCGTGGACATCGACATCGTATTTAACTTTGTGTAAGACACTGTCTGAAACAGTGGCATCGATATCTAATTACATGTATGACCACGTCAGGGACATTGGCATTGTACGATCTTTCTGAGTATTCTGCGTATCCTTATTGATTCTGAATGGTTCAACAGGCATTCCGAGAAAATGAATGAGTATATGAATGTTCATCCGATTCTGATATGTATGGAAAATGTGCTATGTTTGAGATTGGAAGGTAGTATATTTTCAATTATGATCCTAAGATACGTTTATATGTGGCATGAGTATAATTGTATTAAATGCAATTGAGGTTTGCGATTCATGTGAGCTATATGAGAAATGTGGACTCATAATGGTGTTTTTTATGAGCTAATTGATATAAATGAAGATTTGTATGTGTGTTATTTGATTGATTTATTTGTATATGGCTTACTAATCTCTTTGTAGCTTACTTTATATGTGTTTGCTTTGTTTTATAGATATCGAAGCTACTGGAAGTTTGGGGATTATCGAGGATCATCACCACACTATCTAGACTTGTTTTGGTACATTTTGAATGTATAGATGTTGAATTATGGCATGTATAAGCTAGATGAGTTTGAGTATGTTTTGTGATGTATATAAGTTATGCCATGTGATATGGCTAACAATGGTTATATTTGTGCTTATTTTTGGTATGGTATATGTGAGGCAAAATTGGTAAGTTTTATAGTGCAATTATGGTTGAATGAGAAATAGTTAATTTAGCATGAAAGTGGTATGAATTGGTAAGTTTTGGATAAGTTATAAATGAGGTATACATGAGTTATGTTCTATAACATTTGGTATGAAATTTACTTATGATTTGGTTTGAATTATCATATTCATTAAGCATGATTTAAAATGAGGACATTATGGCATGAATTCTATGCATTTTGACTGTGAAAGTGGCTGAGAATTGTTGGTATAAATGTTTTGGTTTTGGCTTGTAGGGATGACCCATAAACGGGTGGCAAAGTTGGCTTTTCAAATGGTCTATTTTTGTTCACACGGTCAAAGACACGGGCGTGTGTCTCAGCCGTGTGTGACACACGGTCATAGTACACGGCCGTGTGTCCCCTGGGGTACCCTTTGAATTAAGTCAGTATACCCTACAGGAATGACATGGCCTAGGCACACGGGCGTGTCTAGTGGTTGTGGAAGACACACAGGCTAGTCATATGGGTGTGTGACCGGCCGTGTGCACAAGTCAGTAGCTCCCTTAATTTTCACACGCCCGAGCACACAGGCGTGTCTCATGGCCGTGTGAACGAGTCAGTATGTATGCCCTATTTTGCCATGGCCTGGACACATGGGCACATCTGGTGGCCATGTGAGGCATACGGCCTGATCGCACGGCCGTGTGACCTCAACAGCTTTGAAAAATGTTTAAGTATAGTAAAATTTTCAAAGTGTTCGGTTTAGTCCCGATCTTCTTCTAATGTATGTTTAAGGTCTCGAAGACCTTCATAAGGGACTTATGAATGATGTTTGATATTTTTATGATGTTGATGATAGAAAATTGTTTGTGAAAGTTCTAATTTGTTTGATAATGCCTTTAGCCGTAGTCCGGCGACAGATATGGGTTAGGGGTGTTACATTTATTCAGTTGTGATGTTAAAATACTGACATACCCTAATCCTAAGTGGATGACGGACTATTTATGCGTGACTCATATACTTTGATGTAAGTAAAAGCTTAAGTTCAAATAGATAAGGAATTGAAAGTTGATGTGTTGGGTATACGAATTCTGTAATATGTAGAGTCATTCACAACAGTTGAATTCATAGTCGAAAGCTGGTGTTCGCCAGAAGGCCTTTCGAGCTAGTGTTCACCACCTAGCTTGGAGAGCTAAGGTTCATCAGAAGGCCTAGCGAATTGGGATTGCCAGTGGATTTAGTGACTATTATTGCCATTGGGCCTGGTGAGCTATAATCATTATTTTTGGTCAAAAGTCAAAAGAAGTAGTCAAAGGTAACTATAACCAAATTAGGAAGTCAGCTTACTTTTCTCCGAACGACATCATCCATGAACGTAAGCCTTTCTACTTCTACTGTGACTAGGGTATCCTGAAAACATCAAAATACCTAGTTCCTATAAATTTGGCTTTTTTCATTGGGATTTCCATATTCTTTTGAACAAAAAAAATTATCTTAAATTCATTCATCACTTATCTTATTATCAAGTTTCCATAAAAATAAGAACTCAGAAATTAGTTATTAGAACTTAAGGTAACACTATGTTTCTTTATAACTTTTCAGAAGGTTCGGAACAAAAGAAACTAGGTTTGCCAAAAGACTAGTATGTGCGAACATAGGTTCGCTTGTGTTTATGTAAAAGTTTTAATATGATTTATCTACAAGCAAATATAAGGGAAAAGCGAAGCTTGTTTAAAGCTTTTAGCAAATTGGTGAGTGTTCAAGGATTGCCACATGTATGTGCAAACCATAGTGTTAACCAAGATTTAAGGGTTTCCTAAGTTCTGAAAGAAAGCCTTCTCTATAATTGTATTTTAGGATTGTGATTAAATATGTTCTTTTATGAATAGTGATATGCGAGCTCTATATTATGAGGTAATTATGAGCATTGTTTTGTGAGCTTTTCATGATTTGTGGGCTTTATGTCTAAGTAAATGTTTTGACACTATAATCTTTTGAAAATGTTGGATATAATGGCATGTCATAGGATTGTGAGTACTCACCCTTATATTTTTGTGTTTTGGGTGAGAAGCCCTGGGACAATTTGGAGAGATAAGGGAATCTTAAGCTAAGCTCCATTCAATGGGACATGTTGGTGTGTCTGGAGAGTGCTTAGCTTTGTGCTACACTTATGGGACAAGTTAAGACTCTTCAAGTCAAAGTGAGGAGATATAAGGAGATTCGCTTATCCAACAGAAAAGAACATGTGAATAAGATTGTGATTTTTGAAATATTATATTTTACTATTTTTAAACTAACTAACTGTGAGTAACTGCAAACCAGACTTCATGTAAGTACGGCGAACCCAGTTCGCATTTTAATGATTTTCCCAAAGCCTTTTTTTAACATGCATGGGAATGTCTGATGTGATCTCGAATGGGACAAATACCAAGCTATCCATGTCTATACCATTTGGGCTAAAAGATGAGGAGAATTCAAGAAAAAATTCAATTGCAATTTCTATTGGTCCTATGACTCGAGCTAGATCCAAGAAGCTTAAAGAGGTAATGATGGGCTTGATTCAGCAAGTTTGGGCCAAACATGAGAAGTCCAACCCTTATTGGACCTAAGATAACGTCCTAAGTCTATGCAATCTTTTGTATGAGGCTGTCAGTTTAGTTTAATTAATTCTAAAACTTTTAATTATGTCTTGTTTATTATATGCATATTTAATTAATGTATTGGATTATATATCAGCATCTTTTAGGATTTGCATTATGTGCTCTGCATATTAATTAAGTTATGCATTAAACCATCTCATATGTCAATAAAGTTTGGGTTTGAGTTGCATGTTCATTAATAAATTCGTCTTGTTGATTTTTATGTGTGTCTTTAGTAATTATTTAATGCTTAATTATCTATCTTGTAGGTGACTATTCATAGGACTAATGACTCATCAAGTTTGGATGATTTTCAAGCCTTCAAAGCTTATTACGATGGTTGTTCAAATGGACCAAGGAAGACTTTTCAAATCTGATCAATTTTGGAGCCTTGAAAAGCTTATAATGAAAACATTTAAAGAGTTTTTCTGCACAAGTCCTTTGATATTTAGTTTTAAGGGAGATAAAAGGACACCATATAGCGCATTAAAGGAACATTAATTCATCAATAAGTGAGGAGACATGCCTTTCAACTATACATGAATCAAGTCAAAACACATGACTCATTGGCTGCCCTACATGAGTCAAACTGAATCTAAATACTTATAGTAATAGCTAGTAAATGTCGAATTTGAAAGGTCTTATATAGAGGTTTGAATAGTCATATTAGTGCCTATAAATAACTTGTAAAAGGACATTATTTTCTAATAAACATTTTTATTATTTTGTGAGAAGTCAATCTCTTTGTTCTTGAAAGAACTTATCTGGACTTATCAAGGTTTACCTTGTAGTATCAAAACCCAATATTGTTGGTTCCTTTTTTTTCTAAATAGTGGGTCACAATTTTCCTTCTTCAAACATGTTCCTTTCTTCACTTTATAGAAATTGGGTCACGATCTTTCACATCGATTAGATCATTTCTAAATGTTTATTTGTGCAAGTTATCCATCCAATATCACTTCCGTTCTAACCATTGAAAAAAATATTCTTTATTCTCATTTTCATTGTTAACATTATTTAGAAACGATAAAGAATTAGACGACTAGGCACTTCAGCGACTTGTAATTGAATTCATGAATACAAGCATGCATTATGTTGTGTGGTTATTCTTTCTTATATATTCACTGAGTTTGCAAAAGATCACACACTCCTTTGTGAACACTGTAGATAGTTAGATCGTAGAGTGGATAACGACGAGGCAGGTTATCTAGGTGGTGCATAAACACTTGAAATGTAGTACAAATGAACTCTAGATATAAGGGCTGTGTGGGATTTTTTGATTGGGCTTAGAGATATCTTTCTATTGACTTCGCCGATTATTTTAGGACTTAGTAATTTTTATGTTTTCTCATGTTTTTCTTTATATTTGTGAACCAATGATACTTTATGAACACATATGGGTTTTAAGTATATGAATACAGTCCAAGTTTGATTGATGTTCTCTTAAATTACATGTGCATACTTAAATAATTAATTTCTAAACATAGTGTTTGCCATAGGCAATAGCATGAAATATTCAAAATTGTCAAACTTATATAGAGTTCGCTAAAGTTGTTGTGAAGCGATAGGGTTGTCAAACTATGTTAAGTGCGAACCTTAATAATTGATGAACTGTTACATGTGAACCCTTAAGAAATTTTGATATGCAGGTTAGAAGAAACCTTGCGAACTGTGTTAGCTGTAACAAAAAATGCCAGGGTAGTTCATGAAGCTTACCCTATTTAAATAGGCTTACATTGCCAAGACTTAGATTCTGCGAGCTATTCTAGGAGCAGATCTTAATGTTGAGAAGTGTATACTATTTTCATAAACTTAGAATTTCGCTGCTTATTAGTAACTTAATCATGTTTTATGTTTTGAACTTGTGGTGTGTTAGAGGTTAGGTTGGGTGTTAGTTGGAGAGTTACTCAGATGGCTACTATGGCGTTCCATAGCTTGGGTTTGATGGTCAGATTGGGTATGAGGTGTTACAGTTTTTAGTCTCTGAGCTTGCTAGGTTGGTCGTTGAATTTGTTAAGGATCATCATGTTTGTAAAATATTAGAAGTAATATGTAACATCCCGATATAAGGCCTAGTCGAAATAGTGGTTTCGAGACCACAAACCCAAAGTAGAAATATGTTTTGTTTTATGATTGTTTTGAGGTCCATGACATGTTTGCATGATTGTGTGAAAGTTTCATGAAGAAATTTTGTGAATGTGAGTCCAATTTGACTTTTAGGACTAAATTGCAAAAGTTGCAAAATATGAGATTCTAGAAGCTTTAAGTATGAAATAGCTTTGGATTATTAATTAGAAGTCCTTAAATAGCAATTTGCCCAATTTCTATTTTTATAGACAAAAATAGACATCGAAGGGACAAAACATCAAAGTTTTAAGTGAAGGGTATTTTGGTCATTTGGTTAATAAATTAATAAAAAGGGAAAATGAAGTCAAAATTGGTGTCCATCTTCCTCACCATAGTCGAATTTTACAAGACACCATAGCTAAGGTTTTCTTCAACTTCCAAGCTTGATAGTAAGTGCATCCTAGCCCCATTTTTAATGCTCTTTATGTTTTTGAAGTTGTTATCAACCGATCTAGCTATTTTTACCATTATTTTGAGCTAGGGTTCATGTTCAAAAAATTACCCATGTGTGACATGCATGTATTTTGATGTTTAACTAAGGAATATGAAAGTTTGATGTGTGATAAACATCTTTTACAAGTTGATTTTTCATGAAAACACATAAAAAGGACTTATTTGTAAAAGTTGTAAAATGAGTCGTAAAAATCTAAATTGAAAGAAAATGTGGGCTGTTATAAGCATGAAATATGTTTGGCTAGGCTTAAAGTACAAAGAAATCAAATGAAAATCATTTTATGAGCCTAGGGAATAATTTGTAAATATGTGAAAGTTTAGGGGCAAACTTGTAATTTTTTCAAAGTATGATTTATGGGCTGTTTTGAGCAATGCGATAATTAAATAAGTGAAATTTTCTATTATAGATCAAGAGAAACAGAGTCCGAACCTAGGTCAGGGAAAGAATAAGCTTTTGGACTAAATCGAATAGTTAGTCATATTTTGGTACCGAGGTAAGTTTGTGTGTAAATAATGCAACGTTACTTCATTATGTATTTAATGCTTTATTATTGCATGATATGTACACTTGTTCTATGAATTTTGATTTACGATGACTTAATGATGATGTGACGAGGTTTTGATGTCTCGAAATCTCAGTTGATCCTGAGGAATAAATAAGTTGCAAATGTCATGACATTAGGATTATGAGATCCCGTGTTAGACCATATCTGGGATGTGGTGTCAGCATTTGATTCTGTGCTTACTTGTAATAGCATGTCTGAGATATGGCTTCGTTATGGGATTTCGTGTAAGACCATGTCTAGGACATGGTGTCAATATGAGGTCCCGTATAAGACCATATCTGGGATATGGCATCGGAACCGATTTGCGATCCCATGTAAGACCATATCTGGGATATGGCATTGGCATCCTTCCATGTGTATGAGATTTTCCGAGTATCCTTTAGTATTCCAAGTGGTTCAACGAGTAATTCAAGAGTATGTTAAAGAAATTACAAGGTATGAACATGTTGAAAGGGTACAGGTATGTACACGAAGGTCATAATTCTTGAGTTATATATCGATAAGGTCACAGTAAGAAGTGAATGAAGGAATCATGAACATGAGTTTTATGGTACATTACATAAATGACATGACCTATAATGTATCTGTTATACTTGATGACATTGTGACAAGTTATAATTATGTCATGAGTATGATATTGCATGATTAATGTTGTTAATTATTTACATGCAAACTTACTAAGCTTTATGCTTACTTCCCTTTCTTTTCCATTTTTCTTATAGTATCGCCAAGCTAGCTCAGGGATCGAAGGACGATGGAGACTCGATCACACTATCAATTGGAAAATTTGGGTATAGCTAGTCTTAACATTTTGAGTATGGCATGTATAGGAGCTTAGTCTTTTGTTATATGTCATATTGGTTTAGCCAAATATGTTGGCTCATGATGACACTTGATTCATTTTATATAACGCCAATAAAAGTTGGCCAATATTGATACTTGATATATGCATATGGTGATGTTATCCTTAATTGAGGAAGTTTGCATATATAAGTTGCTAAGTGTGTGTGATATATGCATGATGGATGTGGTATGTAAATGCTGTGTAGAAGACTTGATTTAAGGATGTTTGATAGCTTACTTATGTTATGTTATGTTCTTTTGAAGTGGTGTAAGTGTGCTTGTGTTTCAGGGTAGCAAAAGGCTTGGTAAATAGCCTTATATTTGTCCACACAAGTAGACACACGAGCATGTGTCTAGGCCGTGTGTGACACATGGTCAGCCCCATCGGCATGTTGATAGGCCATGTGTCGGCTGCACCCTAACTTTGCAAAACAGAATGTCCAGTAGTAAACATACAGGTAGAGACATGGCCGTGTGTCTCAGCCATGTCACTACACCAAAATAGACTTTTAGCGGCGTTTTTAGCGGCGTTTGAATAAAAACGCTGCAAATATTATACATTAGCGGCGTTAGTAAGAAAACGCCGCTAAAAATAGGGATTTCGCGGCGCTTTTGCGAAAACGCCGCTAAAGAAAGGGGATTTAGCGGCGTTTTTTCGAAAACGCTGCTAAAGAACGGGGAATTAACGGCGTTTTCCCAAAAACGCCGCTAAAGAAGGGGGCATTAGCGGCGTTTTTGGGAAAATGCCACTAAAGATCCGGGAATTAGTGGCGTTTTTGCGAAAACGCCGCTAAAGATCCAGGAATTAGCGGCGTTTTTGGGAAAACGCCGCTAAAGATCCAGGAATTAGTGGCGTTTTTCGGAAAGCGCCGCTAAAGAACTTGGAATTAGGGCGTTTTTGGGAGAACGCCGCTAAAGAACTGGGAATTAGCGGCGTTTTTGGGAAAACGCCGCTAAAGAACTGGGAATTAGCGGCGTTTTTGGGAAAACGCCGCTAAAGAACGGGGCATTAGCGGCCTTTTTTGGAAAACGCCGCTAAAGAACGGGGCATTAGCGGCGTTTTCTCAAAAACACCGCTAAAAGTTGAGTAGCCATTTTTGTTTAGGAACTCGTTTCGATTTCTTCGGATTTAATTTTCATATTTTTTTTCTTATTCTTGTTTTGAATTATATTTGCATAGTTCTTATTTTTGGGTTTAAGATTTAATAATATTTAAGGTTTAATGTTTATGGTTTAGGGTTTTATGATTTAGGGTTTAATATTTAGCATGTTAATTATATGGTTTAGGGTTTGTTATTTTGGGTTTAATTGGAGTTTAGTGTTTAGTGTTTATGATCTAATGTTTAGTGATATTAGGGTTTAAAGGTTGGGGGTTAGAGATTTAGGGGTTGAGGGTTAGGGGTTGAGTACTGTTTGTGATTTATAGTTTGTGGTTTAGGGATTTTTATTTTATAGTTAGGGTTAATTTAGGGTTAGTTATAAATATTACTACTTTAAAGTTAATTTGTTATTTGGGGTTTACTATTTTTAAGGTTTAGGGTTTAAGGTTTAAGGTTGAGGGTTTAGGGTTAGGGATTTTAGGATTTAAGCAATCATTAATAATATTATTTTTTAATTAGTTTTGTACCTTAAGGTTAAAATACTATTATTTTAAATAATTTGAACTTTGAGGTTAAAATGCGATGTAAGTTTAACTATATAATTAGGTTTCGGTGTTAACTTCTGTAGTTATGACAAGGGTTTAAGGGTTAAGGTCTAAGCTAGGTTTATGATTTTACGGTTTAGGATTCGAAGGTTTTGAGGTTTAGGGGTTGGGTGAAATTATTTAAGGTTCAATTGGTGTAGTGTGCAATTGTATCCATGAACTTTAATTTGATCCGGTTCCTGTAAATTATTAACACAATTATTGATATAACATCATTTTATATTTATATATTGCATACATAAATATTTATATTTATCCAATATAAAATTATATTGATGCATTTATTTTTTAAAATGTGTATGATTAAATCAAAATTAAAGTTTCAACTATACATTTAAACCACAATTAGAATTTCACGTTTACAATTACACATTAAACTGAAATTCATATATATTTCTGATATGTATCTCTATCAAAATTTAGGTGTATACATATAATTAAACGAGTTTCCCTTTGTATCTCTATCAAAATTCATATACAATTACACATTAAACTAAAATTCATTTTATTTCTGTTAAAGTTTCCTTTTGTATTTTATATGATAATTTAAAAATTATAAAAATCTTAAAAAAGTTTAAGATTTAAAATTTAAAATTTAAAAAATAAAAAATAAAAAATAAAAATAAAAAACTTAAATATTTAATATTAATATTTTAGTCCATATTTCAGTTAAAAGTTCAACATTCAAAATATAAAAAAATTCCAAAAAAATATAATGTCAACACAAACATTTTGAAAAAAAAAAGAAAAAATAGGTTAAAAATGAAAAAAAATAAAAATTAAGCAATAGTGGCGTTTTTATATAAAACGCCGCAAAAAATCTTACCCCAAAATGCCTTGGGACTTTTTTTCCCAAAATCAGTTCCCCCCTTCCCCCCGAAATCCCAAAATTTGACATGAAATCTCTTCTTTTTTCCCTCCTTCCTTTTTCCCAAAATCGGTTCCCTCCCCCTCCCCAAAGAAATCGGTTCCATATGGCTGTATTAGTATTGCTTCATTCCATCCATTCCTTCTTTCTTTTTTGTTTTCATTATTCTCTCTTCCTCCCTTCTCCTACTTCGTGGATTCTTTTTTGGTCTCTTCCCCTGCTTCGTGGGAGAGTCATTACAGGTACGAACATTTACTTTTAATTGTGTATTTGCCTTTTCATGTGTTTTTTAAATTTCAGATCTATGCCTCTCTTCTTCTTTTTTTCTGTTGGTTTTTTGGTTTTCATCTTTAGAATGTCTCTAACTTTTCATCTCTATTTTAATTTCAGAGGAGAAAAGGGGAGAAGGAAATTCTTTAAAATTTCTTTTCATTGACCGTCAGAAGGGAAATTGGTGGTGAAAGGAAGGGGAACTTCTTGTTTTCTTCTATAATATATTTTTCTTTGTCTGTACTTTTACTTTTCTTTTCTTTTGCTAGTCCGAATGGATGAAATAAAAAGGGAGGTCAGTTGCATGGAGGGAGAGGCCATGGATTTGGCATATTAAATCGTTGTTTCTTCATATTAAGAAGCTTGAGAAGTGGGAGACGGTCAACTGGTAAAGACGAGGAGAAAGTTTGTGCTCGTAACAGCAATTTGGGGAAGAATTCGGTAAGTTTCCCTTGAAATTTACACACACACACACTCGTTTAGTTAATTGTCAAGTTGAATTAACTAGTTGGTGACTTCAATTAAGTCTCTGAACTTTATGATTAAACTGTCAATTAGCTGCTGTTGATTTTCGGTTAGGAGCAAATAAATCATGTTGGAAATTTGAAGAAATGGTTGTAAGTAAAAAAAAAAAAAATGGCTGTTGTTTGGTTATGGTGTGCTGTTAATGAATAAATCGAGTTTTATTTGCCTAATGGCATGTTATTTTAAAAATACAAATTGAGTGCTGCTAATGGTGAGTTTTCTTTAAACTCCTTTATTATTTCCATTTATTTTGTGTTTTTATATAATGGTGAGTTTGGGTTTTCGACTATAATTGAGGGTATGTAAGTGTTTTGATTCGATGAGGTTAAACAGCAGAGATATAGTCAAGGTGAGTATTGGTTTGGTTTAAATTAAATGTAATTTCTTTTTTGATTGTTATAGTGTTACTTGCTTAATTTTTGAATCTGGATGAAAGTGTTGGTTAAATTTTAATCATATAGTATTGGTTCTAAGTGACCATTAAGTATAGAAGGTGTCTTAGACTTGTATGCATTAATTTCTTGTTTGAATCAAATGTCATTTTTTTGATTGGTATAGTGTTACTTGTTTAATTTTTGAATGTGGATGGAAGTGTTAGTCAAATTTTAATGATATAATATTGGTTTTAAGTAACCATTAAGTATAGAGGGTGTCTTAGACTAATATGCATTAATTTCTTTTATTTTTTAAATTGTGAAAAAAAAAAAAAACAAGTGATGTTGAACTAACAAATATGCAACTGAAGCCAGAGGCACTTAATGCATTGAAGTTGCCGGTGAAGGTTAAAGTAGGGTTTCTTGGATCAGTTAAACTCAAGGTTTGTGGTGTAAACTGTTGTTGTCATAAAATTTTATTAACATATGGGGTCTGCTCTATGTTCTGGAATTTTGTCATATGCTAGTTGCTGGTTGATTGAATTTAAAAACAAATTATAATCATAAATTTCATGAGTGTGAAATCTATAAAGCGATGAAGCTGGTCTTAAAGATGGTTAAGGTGAAGTTAGTATTATGGTGATTGTATGGCAATGGTGACTGGCTGGTAGTATATTATGCCTGAGACGTGCATGATAATGCTGAACTGCAAATTTAATAAAACTGCTGTTTTGCATGCCACTATTAATTTCAGTAAATATGAGAAGTCCGAGTGAGGAAAACAAGATCTGAACCTTGGATGTTGGTCCTCCTAAAGAGAGGCAACAAACATCAGGCAAATCTTGAGTTGTTTATGCAGCTTTTGTCTAAAATGCATTATTTAATTCTTGTAAACTTCATTTCATTCTTATAAGCATGGACGTTTCATATGCCAACTTCAGGTTCCATGGAGTAGGCTTGGTCAGGATCCAGTTTTGGTTTACTTAGATCGCATTTTCTTGTTAGCTGAACCTGCAACCTCAGTTGAAGGCTGTAGTGAGGATGCTATCCAAGAAGCTAAGAAAAGCCGAGTACAGGTAAGACCTTGATGAGCAGTGTGTATGTTGATACAAATTGAGTGCTTTTATTTTGTGTTTTTGCTTCTGTTGAAATTCCATTTATTTTAAAGTAGCAGCAGCAGCAGCTCTACGGTGGTGTCTCTCTTTTTTGAAAAAAAAGTGCTTTTACTTTCTGTCTTTGCATTAGTTGAAGTTCCATTTATTTTGAAGTAGTAGCAGCCGTAGCAGCAACTGATAAACAGTGAAGAATTGAGGTAAGTTTGGAGACACAAATCTCTTCCTTATTCTGAATAATAATGCTTTTGGTTTAGCTAATAAACTCAATTAAAACAGTGTGTTGGGTTGACTTAGTATGTAGTCTTGTGGTCACTTTGGTGGTTTATTGGTAAAAGTAACTGGAAAGACCATCTTTATGAAGTATACATTTATAAACAGTGAAAAATAAATGTTTAGCTGAGAATCATGAGGTATTGATGCATATGAATTGCTTAAATTTTTTGTTCTGTTTTATTGTGATAATTACAAGAATAACTAGTTTTTTGTGTACATAAGGGTTTTCCTTGAATGTAAGTTGGGAAATGCTTTAGTCGGCCACAGTAAATTGTTAAAGGCATATACCTTGATGCTAGGTGCAGCACTAAATAGAATAAGCATCCTAGACCTATCAAGAAGAGTTGCTTTTAATCAGGCACATGACTTCTGTACTTGGGTGCAGTTTCTGTTTTGGCCAAACGCAATGAAAGCTCAACTAAATAAAGTGTCTCTTTGATCTTTTTTTTTATCTTAAGTAAAAGGACAGTTTGCAACCTGTATAGAAGACGGATATATATCTATAATATGCTCCTTCACTCACTGAGTGTATTATTTTCTGTGCATTAAGCGATAGAAGGCTTTTAGCCCCTAAGAGTGTGCCTTGTGCTCTTGAATGTTTTGCATCTAAGTTTATACTTGAAATTTTAGTTCTCCATCAAAAGTTCATATACTTTTTCTCATGGCGTGTATGCGTTTTTGTGGTCTATTTTCATTATATACAAAAATTGACTGTATACATCTTATTGCCAAGAACCAATCATATGTATATACCTGTGTTACATATGCAAGTCCAAACAAATTGCCTATATTGTTTTAAGTTATACTCTTGAGACATTAAAGAAAGGGGGCTTTTTTTGTAAGATGGCATGACACACCTCTTCTTTTCGGGGAATGGGGATGATATTGAGAAAAATATCAATATTCATGATTCTGTTTGAACAAAATCAATCCTTTAAATTTCCCATGTTGTTCTTCCAGGCTCTATACTTAGCATACAAATATATGTGTTCTTTCTCGCATATATTTTTCACAAACCATACATACCTTGTTACTTCATTTTTAATTCAAACTCCCAATATACCAAGAGAAAAATAAAAATTTGATGATGGTTTTTTTTGTTTATTTGCAAGTCTAATAAAAGACATGAAATGGATTATTATTGCATTTAAATGTAGTTACTATTTGGTGGGACCTTTTTTTAGAAGCAAATGGAACAAACTTTTCACTATTTGCCATCTTAATTCTAGGTGTTGGAAGTTCCTATCATCTTAATTTTTAGAGGAAACCTTCTTATTTCTTTATTATCTTGGTATTTCTCTAATGCATATATGTTGAAATTTGAATGGAAAACAAATATGCATGTATTTCACACAATTTCTTTCCATTAAATATGAAGGCATATTGAACAATCATGTATATTAGCAAGCATTTGTGAGCTAGAATTTAATAATTGTGTAACGGATGGTATTTTGCTTAAAGAAGTATTGTTTGCATAGAATTTGTCACTGGTTTTTCAGCCACTGAGAGTTTAAATTATGATGAGATATGGTTCTGATGTACTACGTGTCTTTCAATTTTGTAAGTACAGGAGACAATTCGGGATGCTATGGAAGATTCAATAATGGCCCGTTAGGAAATTTATACTCATTTTGCCTGGGGATTACAGGTATACTAAGTCTGCCACTTGATTAATTTTATCTCTTGCTATTTCTTCTTAATTTCTGAAGTGTTTGTTGCATATGTTTCTTCTTGCAGAGATATGTTTCTTGATTCGGGATTACAGGTATACAGTTACACACCCTTCATGCTGCTGCTGGTGCTGATTCAGAGGAAGAGGATTGAATGTAGGAATGCTCATTTCAAAGCATTAAAATTATTTCACGCCTTTCTTTATTATACATTGATGTTGACTGCAGTTTTGTCCAGAACTGAGTTGTAAGGGTTTGAACTTATTTCACATTTTGTTTCAATTTTGTTTAGAATTTTTGTTTTTTTTTTTTTTGCAATTCGAGTGTAATTGAATTATTAGATTTTTGGATATTTAGTTGATTGTGAAATGCAATTTTAGCAGTCACATTTTTAAGATGCAGGGAAAGAAAAACCATGATGAGATTTGTATTTTTATCTATTTATAAATTTTTAATTTTTTTTATTTTTCATGACTTTTTGCGGCGTTTGTAAAAGCGCCGCTAATACTATTAGCGGCGCTTATAAGCGCCGCTAAAGGCAAAAAAACGCCGCTAAAAGTCAGTTTTGCTGTAGTGTGTAAAGGCCATGGCCTGGAACACGGGCGTGTACTAGGCCGTGTGAAAACTAGTTTAGCTTTGAAATGAAAAATAATTTGACATGGGCTGAGCACACGGGTGTATTTCTCAGCCATGAGGATGGCACGATCTTGGACAGGGGCGTGTGCCAAGGGCGTGTGAAGTCTGCACCTAATTTACGAGAATTTAATTCGTCACACGACCTAGCACACGAGCGTGTGGCTTGGTCATATGGTTCCATTTGGTTGATGACGTCAGAAATAAAGAGTTACACGAGGTATGGACACGGGCGTGTGTGACCACACGGCCTACCCATACGGGCGTGTCCTATATCCACACGGGCGTGTGACCCCTGTTTAGGGCAAAATTTCTATGAGTTTGGAAAATTTTTGGAAGTTCTCGGTTTAATCCCGAACTGCTTGCAAAGTATGTTTTGGGCCTTGTAGGCTCGTATAAGGGATGAAGTACAAGTGTAAGAATGGTTTTAAATTGGATGAAATTTTATGGTCCAGTTCTGCATGAATGTTTACGTTTAAGTTCAATAATGCCTCGAACTTTGTCCCGGCATCGGATACAGGTAAGGGGTGTTACATAATAAGTATGATTGTTTGTTGTTATTGGGGTAGGACTGGGAAAAATAGATTTCCTTGGTTCAGTTGTTCCTTTTGCAGGATTATGCTTCGGATCACAGTTTTCCTTCTTCAAACTTGTTCATTTATTCACTTTATAGAAATCTAGTCATGATCTTTCATATTGATTGGTTCATTTCTAAGTGTTTATTTATGCAAGTTATCCATCCAATATCACTTCCATTCTAACCATTAAACAAATATTCTTTATTCTCATTTTCATTGTTAACATTATTTAGAAATGGTACAGAATGAGACGATTGGGCACTTAAGCGACTTATAATTGAATTCACGAATACGAGCACGCATCATTTGGTATCAAAGTTATGGAAATCTAATCAAGTATCATTTTAAAGGTCTCAGATTTAAAAGAAACTCGAAGAAAAAAGATTTTGAGGAAAGAAAAGAAAGGGAAAACAAAAGACTATTTACGAATAGCAAAAAAAAGAAAAGAAAAAAAGTCTAGAGACACTTCAAGAAAATTTTTATTCGATTCATATTTTGGAGGATATTTTACAGCTTTCGACAAATTTTCACGCTATGAAAAATCTTTCGATCACAAAAATTACCTTTTTACCCATACGCCCAAAGTATTCATAAAATCCATTTTCAAGCCATTTTCCATCTTTTTGTAACTTTTGGTCAAAAGAATTTTTTTCTAAAAAAATATACCCAGAATACCTTTAACCTTTCCTATCTTTTTAAACATATCTCACCACATACCATCCGCATATTTTAAACTGATTGTTGCAAGCGTTCCTTGTTCAAGTCCTATTTAGTTCAATCCACAACTTTGAGAAGAACTTGAGTGGAAAAAGGCACGAGTTGTAATAGCCCGGTTTAGACCCTAGTCAGAATAGTGGTTTCGAGACCACATATCTGAGTTAGCAAAATATTTTAATATTATTTTCTGAGTCTACAATATGTGAATTAGCATCTGTGAAAGTCTCGTGGGAAAATTTGATTGTTTGGGTGTCGAATTGTGAAAAAGGACTAAATTGTAGAAAATGCAAAAGTAGTCTTCTATTTATTCAAATGTTGATTTGACATGGTTTATTAATTATGAGATCCTTAAGACACAAATGGACTATTGAATTTATGAATTGACGAAGTTGAACTTAAGGTATACGGTTTATAAATGTTTTAATGCAATGGTAAATAGGTAAACTAGTGTTTAATGTTCATTAAATAAAATAAAACATTAAATTAGCTAAAATGCTCATCTTTCTATCCGAAAATCAAAGAAAAGAAAAGAAAGAAAACCATTTTAGGATTTCGACACTTTGAGCTTGAAATTAAGGTATGTTTTGGTTTCGATTTTTGATGATTTTTATGTCTTTGAGATTGTTGCTTAGTTTACTATCAAGCCCATGTCACAATTTTTGATTTTGATGATGATTATGAAATGTACCATTGATGAAATGGTGAGTTTTGTGATGTTATTTGGTGATAAATGAAAGATATGTGTTAGATTAATATGTTTGTCTTTGGATTTTTGAGGAATTTAGCTATTTAGGGCTAAATTGTTAAAATGATATTTTGAGGGACTAAAATGTGAAATTTATGAAATATGGGCTTGCTTGGACTAGAGGAAGATTCAGCCTAGCCTGATTAAAATGAAATTATGTGTATTTGATGATTTTGTGAAATAAGGATTAAAATGTCAAAATGTGAAAATGTGAGGGCTAAATTATAAAATACCTTAAATATGTGTTCTTGGATTGATTTGAATGAGTGTGATATTGAATGAGTTAATTTTAATAGGTATAGATCAAGAAAAGTGACATCCGGATTTGGATCGTAGGAAATCAAAAGTCGACAAGTAATAGACTCATTTCTACGTATCACACTCGAGGTAAGCTCATAGGTAGTAATTTCACTATAAAAGTTGTTAAATGCATTGTTATTATATATATACTTTGAGGATTGAAACCTTGGAGAAGGTTGAAATAGTGAAATTGATGTTACGAATGTGGATAGTAATGGAAATGAAATGTGAGAAAGCTCGATTGAATTGTAGGACTAGTTTCGGAATGCTAGTGTCATGCCATTAGGTTATGAGTTGGCTATGGGCCATGGTATCGACACTACAGGTGCAAGAAATACCTTGATTTGGCTACAGGCTATGGTATAGGTATTGTATGGGAGTCACGTTGAGTTGACTATGGGCCGTGGTATAGGTACTCCTGGATAAGTTAACTTGATTTGTCTAGGGCCATGGTATAGGTACTTATCGATCAAAATATTCATGTATCTGATTCCTAGTTCGAATGGTTCAACGAGTGAGAAAAGGTTGTGAATGAAAAAAAAGAGGTTAGTACAAATTGAACAGGTACGTACGATATCTATACAAGAGTTATCGAGATGAATTAATGAGATGCATCGAGAAAGGCTTAATGAGTTGTATAAACCATGTTATGAGACATGGATAAAGGTTTGTAGTATTATATATTTGGTTTGAAATCATGTAAATGGATGATTTACAATTGAATTTGTATATTGAATTACTTACTTGTGAACTTACTAAGCTCTAAAGCTTACTTGGTGTGTTTATTTCTATTTTATAGATTATCGAAGCTACTAAAGGCTTGGGAATTGTCGAGGATCATCATCGCACTATCCAAACATACTTGGTACCTTTTGTGGTTGTAAATAGCTAAGTATGGCATGTATAGACTAGGGGTATTTTTTATATATTTTGAGTTGTATATATGTTATGTCAAGTGATTTGGCTAATTAATGGATGAGATTATGCTTACTATTGGTATGTGATTTGTGTTGCAAATTGATATGCTATATGGTACATATATAGCCTATTATGAAATGGTCATTTTAGTATGAAAGGTGTTGTGAATTTTGGTAAAATTTGGGTATGAAATGAAATAGTTTATGATGAGTTATTAAGCATGTGTTTGATATGAATGTGACTTGTAATTTGGTATGATTTGGCATGGAAAATAATATGAAATGGGTTGTTGATGATTTGGTCATATTATTGTATGTTTTGGATTGGAAATTAGCTGAATTGGTTGCCTATTTATGCATTTAGATGTTGTGTAATTGATGCTTGTAGGAAAAGGTAAAATGGGTTGTGAAAAATGGCTTAAACCAAGCCTATTTCGTGCCACACGGCCAGAGCACATGGGCGTGTGACTCGACTGTGTGACTCATGCACTATAGTATAAACAAGTCAGTGAATTTTACGGCTTAGACACACGGGCGTGTCTGGCATCCGTGTGATCAAGTCAGTATGCATGCCCTGTTTTCACACGGCCTGGACACATGGGCGTCTCTGGTGACCGTGTGAGACACACGGTCTGGGCACACAGCCATGTGACCCTATTTCGAAATTTTTATTAAGTTTTTTTATATCTTTTATATGTTATCAAATTGGTCCCTATTGTATAATCAAAGCTTTATATGTTTGATTAAAGCATGATATGTTTATGAATGATTGAAATTATTGGAAATCCGTTGTTACTGTTCTGATTTGAGTTACAAGTCCGGTAATGCCCCTTACCTATTTTGGTGATGGTTAAAGGATAGGGGTGCTACATTTTATTGCTATTAGAGTCATGGTTTAGTCAATTCTAGGACTAACGTAGTGTGCTCGAGTCTAGCTGTACATGTTATATTTATGAATTGTGATAGTGTGTTGAATCCTGACAAATGAAATGTGTTTTCATATAGTAAATGGATCTTGAATGAGCCGTAGCTGATGATGTTGAAAGTAACGCACCCACTCCTACTCAAAGGATAGTGCCATCCGAATCTGGAATTGCTACGAGTAGTCACGAGGGAAAGGCCAAGCAAGCCTTCTTCCAGATAATGAATGAATGGTTCACGGAATTTGTTCGTACGAATCTGGCTGCCCAACAACCTCCACCCCCACCTGTTACTCAGCAAATCCCTATTATTCCTCAAGTTATCGATTAGATTGAGTAGGCCACCTGTTGATAAGATTCAAAAATTTAGGGCTGAAGAGTTTCGGGCCACTATTGATGATGATGTAGAGAGAGCTGAGTTTTGGCTTGAAAACACGACTCGAGTATTTGACGAATTGTCTGGTACCTTTAATGAATGTAGTATCATTACTGAGAGATAATGTGTACCATTGGTGGAAAACTTTAACATCCGTGGTTTCGAGGGAACGAGTCACCTGAGAATTCTTTCAATCTAAATTTTGAAAGAAATATATAAGCCAGCGATTTCTCGATTAGAAACATAAAGAATTTTTGGAGCTAAAATAGAGCTGAATGGCGGTGGCAGAATATGAAACAGAATTTGTACAATTGAGCAAGTATGCTCGGGAATATGTTGCCACCAAAGAGATTATGTGTAAATGGTTTGTCGATGGATTGAATGAGGATATAAAACTTTTGGTTGGAATTCTAGAACTGAAGGAATTCGTTATGTTAGTTGAGAGGGCTTGTAAAGCCGAATATCCCAGTAAAGAAAAGAAGAAGGCTGATTCAGAAGCTCAAGACTCGAGAAAGAGATTGACGAGTAAACAGCATCAAACTTTCTCAAAGAAATTTAGAGATTCATATGCTCGTTCGAGTGCTTCGATGGGATTTTCAAACAGAGATCATGCAAAACAATTTTCTGGTTCTAAAGCTCGAGCTAGTTTGGTGTTAAGTGTTGGTAGTGTTCGGGATAATAAACCCGAGTGTCAACAGTGTGGGAGACGACATTTTGGTGAATGCTGGAACAAAAGTAATAAAGCTTGTTATAAGTGCGGATCGCTAGATTATTTCAAGCGAGATCGTCCCGAGTTGATCGAACAAAAGTCAATACAGAATGTGAGGCCGAGTACTGCTACGACTAGAGGGAGACCACCATAAGATGGTGGAAATATAAGTGGTAGCTGAGGGGCTACGAAGCACACAGCCGTGAGGTCTGAGGCCAGAGCACCTGCACGGACTTACGCTATTCGCACTCGCTAAGAAGCGTCATCACCAGACGTCATTACCAGTACTTTCACTCTTTACAATACTTCTGTGATTACATTGATAGATCTTCGATCAACGCATTCTTATATATGTATGAACTTAGTACACAGTAAGACTTTGTCTGTAGAGTCTACTGAATTCATAATTAGAGTATCGAACCCCTTAGGCAAAAGTTTCCTAGTTGACAAAGTCTGTAACACCCCAAACCCGACCCAAACATTATGGCCAGATCTAGTATGTCACATAGACGATTTATTCGAAACCAGTTACTTTGTCAAACAGCTTTTTCGGCTTTTAAGAAACATAGTTTAGTAAATTGTAGGTTTTGAGCAAATTCTAATGTAAAACTATTTTATTAACTTGGTAGGTTTAAACAATATCCCATTTGTTGTCGTTTATTATCATATTATTCAAAACATTACACAAGGTTTATTTAAAACGTTCGATTTAAATTTTGAAAACCCGAGTACCATAGTTTACCGATTTAAAGCAAATCAATGGTGTAACCAAAATAAAAACACCCATAATGGCCTTATTACAAAAATTATTCCGAAACTAAAGTAATGATAAAAATAAAAGTAAAAATGATATCCAGTAGCAGAAATCATGTGGCCACCTCGAGACCCTCGCAGCTCCAAATCCGTTATGGTTGGGGGTTACCCGTAGATGTAAAAATAAAAGGGGTGAGTTTGTGAAAACTCAGTGTGTAATTTCCCCAACCAATAATAGAGATAAGGCAAACAGAACAAACTGGGCCGAAGCCCTATTCAAATACAGATTAGTCTGGGCCTTGGCCCTATCAGAACCAGAGTGGGCCTTGGGCCCATTACAGATACAGAACAGAACAGATGCATAACCCAACCCAGTCTAGCCCATCACACCACCCGTACCAACCCATCACACCATGTGGGGAATAACTCAATCCACCCAGCCCACAAACCATATCGTAGCCAAGCTGCTAAAATCAAATATTGTGGCAGAGCCATCAAAAAGAATTACGTGGCGAAGCCACTAAATAGAATACGTGGCAGTACCACTATACAGAACTTCCTCCGAATCCAATCCCAACCCCATGCAGACTAACAATACTATTTATCACAAGCATACAGATTACCAGATTCAGATAAAGCATACATAAATCAAACAATCCACTAATAGGGGTATAACAGTCAGGTGGTAGCTAAGGGTAAAATGGTAATTTTACCCTTCAGGGGTAATTTGGTCATTATACTAAGTCACAGTATCTCATTACCTAATGCGACCTTCTAGCAGGTCTAACATCGCTTCGAGCAACTTAGAAAGTCTATATAGTCACATAGTGTATTCGGGCCTAAAACCCCTAGTGGGCCCACACGCTCGTGTGGCCCTGCTCAATCCAATTTCACATACCGTATTACAGATCTTAAAATCTAACATACCAAATATTACTTACCGCATAACTTTACCCATATGGGCCCATAGGCCCATTGGGCCCACTTCGGCTTGTCGAAGCCCAAAACAGCCCAAATGCACAAAAACGCGTACAATGGCCCTCATAGTCAATCGCCCACAATTTGTGGGTTTGAATTGGCCCACGAGTGTTCGCACACCCACAAGACCTTGGAATACCAACATTTCGGCATTTCGGCTTTTCGGCTTTTGCCGATCTAAGCTATTAGGGTGTGTCATTACACACCTATTTTTACGATTGCCACTGTCATTTCACGCTCAACCTATTTTCATAACAACGATCATTAATAACTTAACCAATACTTAGCAAAACCATACTCAAAACCTTATTTAACGATTACTTACCACCGCTTCGCTTGTCTACTATCACCTGTGATTAACGTGTACCTTCAGTACTTGATTGAATGACAACAGATCTAAGTACCTACGAACCACCATAATTTCGATCAAAGAATAAGGGTTAGAAAAGTTGCAACCTCAAGTTGAACCCTTAAACCCTAGCATGAGAAATACCTTATTTCTACAAACCAAAAGCCGAACTAAGAAGTACTTACCCAAAAACCGATTGATTCAAGCGACAAAATCCAGAAGCAATTTATCCCTTGCTTTTCAATTTGCCGTTGGCTTCGGTGACTAGCATGATATCCTAAAGCAGTAGGACATTTGGTCAACAAAGAGAAGGAGAGCAATGTGGCCTGCGATTACTCACAAGTGAGACAGAGATTCAGCTAGGAATAGTATAAAGCCGAGAGAAGAAAGAGTTAGAGGGTATAAGAACGGATAGAGAAACGCAAGATTTGATTCTTGAAGGGTTTAGCCAAAAGAGAGAGTGATGAGAAGAGCGAGAAGTATAACAAAAAGGTAGGTTTCAGCTTATAGAAACTATATTCGGTAATGGACTAGAATCGGCAAATAAACAATATGCCTAAGGGATGTCGAATAAAGCAAAGGAGTACGCGAGAGAAGGTAGAGATAAATAGGATTCGGCTGAGCATTACTGATGGATTGAAGGTTTAGAGTACTTGGTATAAACAAGAAGTGAAAAGAAGAGGTACGGTAGGAGTAGATAGGAGGAATCGGTTTGTGACCAAAACGAAAGAGAAGAGAAGTGGAAAAGATATGAGGTTTGACTAACACCAAAAGAGAAAATTTGGCACAACTTCTATACTCATCCTTTTACCGAAAATGCTAAATGCCAGAGACCCCAAGCTGATTTTGCCTACTCAAACTTACCCACATTCGGCCAACTTTTCCAAACCCTTGAAAATCTCCATAATTTCCTCCATGATTTACTCTAATTTTAATTTGGATATTAACTTAAACTTTTAAGATCATACTATCCTTATCTCTCCACCAACCTGAAGAGTTTACATCCAAGACCACCATTTGTCGATTCCAACTAGCAAAATAAGTACCACTTGCGTGCAAAGGGACTTGAACCTCAGCTCTCCTACCTACTAAATCATGCCACACCAAACCCCACATGTGGCACCTCTTGCCACTCCAACACAAGGTTTTTTGTGCTAAAAAACCACACCATTAATTTATAAGTCCTACCTACCAGTGTCTAATTTCACTTAAGGCTAAAATTAAAATTTTTTTCAGGGGTTGGGCCTAACCTAGGCCTTCCAAAGGCCCCCTAGACACACCTAAAACATCAATTTAACATACCTAATCATGCAAATATCAATTCAAGCAAAAATCTCGAAACCTTAAAATTTGGGGCATTACAAAGTCTGCAAGAACTGTCCGTTGATGTTTCGAGATATCTGTTTTCTGGCTAATTTGATGCTATTACCCTTTGATGAATTTGATATAATTTTGGTTATGGACTGGCTAACTTTGTATGATGTTGTTGTGAATTGCAGATGAAAAACTATTGATTTGAGATACAAGAATGATAAAATAGTTCGGATTGAGTCTAGTAATCTGAATGGGTTGTTTACTGTAATATCTGTAATGAAAGCTCTGAAATATGTGAAAAAGGGATGTGAAGCCTATTCACTTATGTGATTGATTCAAAAGTGAAAGAAAAGAAAATTGAATCAGTACTTGTTGTCTGTGAGTTCCCTGATGTATTTCCTGAAGAACTTTCGGGATTACCTCTGATCTGAGAAGTCGAATTTGGCATTAAATTGGTGCCAGGAACTACTCCGATTTCGATAGCTCCGTATAGAATGGCTTTGACTGAGTTGCAAGAATTGACAGATAAAGGATTTGCTAGACCAAGTTTCTCACCTTGGGGTGCACCGGTTCTCTTTGTGAAAAAGAAAGATGGCATGATGAGAATGTGTATTGATTACCGTAAGTTGAACAAGGTGACTATAAAGAACAAATATCCTCTGCCTAGAATTGACGATTTGTTCGATCAGTTAAAAGGTGCTATTGTGTTTTGAAAGATAGATCTGAGATCGGGCTATTATCAGTTAAGAGTAAAAGATTCAAACATTTTGAAAACTGCTTTTCGAACGAGGTATGGGAATTATGAATTTTTAGTTATGCCTTTCGGACTAACGAATGCTCCTGCTGTTTTTATGGATTTGATGAACAGAATTTTCAGACTATATTTAGATCGATTTATTGTTGTATTCATTGATGATATTTTGATTTATTCATGGGATGAAAACGAGCATTCTGAGCATTTGAGAGTTGTGCTACAAACTCTACGTGATAAGCAATTATTCACAAAGTTTAAGAAATACAAATTCTGGTTACGTGAAGTTGGTTTTCTGGGCCACATTGTGTCAGCGTCCGGTATCCAAGTTGATCCGAGCAAAATTTCAGCTATTTTGGATTGGAAACCTTCGTGGAGTGTTTTTAAAGTTCGTAGTTTTCTGGGACTTGTCGAGTATTATCGCCGATTTGTGAAAGGTTTTTCTATGATAGCAACTCCGTTGACGAAATTGCTTCAGAAAGATGTGAAATTCGAATGGTCAGATACATGTTAGAAAAGTTTTGATCAATTGCAAACTCTGTTGATTGAAGCTCCGGTACTTATCCAGTCTGAATCGGGTAAAGAATTTTTTATATACAGTGATGCTTCATTGAATGGACTCGGTTGTGTTTTGATATAGGAAGGCAAAGTCATAGCTTATGCCTCGAGACAGTTAAAACCGCATGAAAAAAATTATCCAACGGATGACGTTCAATTAGCTGCTATAGTATTTGCTCTAACAATCTGGCATCACTATCTATTTGGCGAGAAAAGCCACATGTTTTCTTATCATAAAAGTCCGACATAATTGATGACTCAGAAAGATTTGAATCTATGACAGAGAAGATGGCTAGAATTACTAAAAGATTACGAGCTTGTGATTGATTATCATCCGTAAAAGCAAATGTTGTAGCTGATGCTTTGAGTCAGAAATCACTATTTGCATTACGAGCGATGAATACTCAGTTGTGTATATCTGACGATGGTTTAGTTTTAGCTGAATTAAAAGTGAGATCGTTGTTTATTCAGTAAATTTAAGAAGCTTAGAAAGTTGATAATGAATTGATAGCCAAACGAGCTCCGTGTAGTTTCGATTTTGATTCTGAATTTCGAGTTGATAATGATGATTGTCTGTGATTCTGAGATAGACTGTATGTTCCTAGAAATCTAGAGTTGATTCAGATGATTTTGAGCGAAGCTCATAGCAGCCGTTTATCTGTACATCCGGGAAGTATGAAAATGTATAATGACTTGAAACAACATTATTGGTGGTCTGGAATGAAAAGAGATATCTCTGACTTTGTTTTGAAATATTTGATATGTCAGCAAGTTAAAACTGAACATCAAGTGCCATTCAGTTTGTTACAATCGATTATGATTCCCGGGTGGAAATGGGACAGAGTAACTATGGATTTTGTTTCAAGTTTGCCCCTGTCTTTGAGAAAGAAAGATACAATTTGGGTTGTAGTTGACAAATTGACGAAAGCAGCTCACTTTATTCCGGTACGATCTGATTACTCACTTAATAAGTTAGCTGAACTTTATATTTCCAATATGGTGAGATTGCATGGGGTGCCATTGTCTATTGTGTCAAATAGAGATCCGAGATTCACTTCGCGATTTTGGAAGAAATTGCAAAAGGCTTTAGGTATAAAATTACATTTCAGTACTACTTTTCACCTGCAGACGGATGGTCAATTCAAGCAGATCATTCAAATACTTGAGGATATGTTGAGATGTTACATTCTTAAGTTTAAAGGTACGTGGGAACATTATTTGCCATTGATTGAATTTGCTTACAATAATAGTTTTCAATCAAGCATTAAAATGGCACCGTACGAAGCCTTATATGGTAGAAAATGTTGTACCCCATTATATTGGTCCTAGATTAGTGAAAATAAGATATATGGGATTGACTTGATAAAAGAGACTGAATAGAAAGTGAAAGTAATCTGAGATAGTCTGAAAGCAGCTTCCGGTCGTTAGAAATCATATGCGAATCTGAAACGAAAAGATATCGAAGTTGAGATCTGTGATAAAGTATTCTTAAAAGTATCCCGTGGAAGAAACTGTTTCGATTAGGTAGAAAAGGCAAATTGAGTCCAAGGTTCATTGGCCCAAATGAAATCATTGAGCGAGTCGGGCCGATTGCTTATAGGTTGATGCTACCACCTGAGTTAGAGAAGATACATAATATGTTCCATGTATTGATGCTTGGACGATATAGATCTGATCCCTTTAATGTCATTTCTCCATCCGAAATAAAGATTTGACCCGATATGTCATATGAAGAAGAACTGATTCGTATCTTATCTCGAGAGGTTAAAGAATTGCAAAATAAGAAAATTTTGTTAGTAAAAGTAATATGGCATCGACACAGAATAGAAGAGGCTACTTAGGAGCCCGAATATGCTATGAGCAACAACATCTGAATCTGTTTAATGGTAAGATTTTCAGGGACGAAAATCCCTAAGGGGGGAGAGTTGTAACAGCCTGGTTTAGACCTTAGTTAGAATAGTGGTTTTGGGACTACATATCCAAGTCAAGAAAATATTTTAATATTATTTTTTGAGCTTACAATATGTGAATTAGCATGTGTGAAAGTCTTGTGTGAAAATTTGATTGTTTGGGTGTCGAATTGTGAAAAAGGACTAAATTGCAGAAAAAGAAAAAGTAGTCTTCTATTTATTAACGTGTTGATTTGACATGGTTTATTAATTATGAGGTCCTTAAGACACAAATGGACCCTGGAATTTATGAATTGACAAAGTTGGACTTAAGGTATATGGTATATAAATGTTTTAATACAAGGGTAAATTGGTAAATTAGTGTTTAATGTTCATTAAATAAAATAAAACATTAAATTAGCTAAAATGCTCATCTTTCTAGCCGAAAATCAAAGAAAAGAAAAGAAAGAAAACCATTTTATGGTTTCAGCACTTTGAGCTTGAAATTAAGGTATGTTTTGGTTTCGGCTTTTTGATGATTTTTATGTTTTTGAGATTGTTGCTTAGTTTACTATCAAGCCCATGTCACAATTTTTGATTTTGATGATGATTATGAAATGTACCTTTGATGAAATGGTGAGTTTTGTGATGTTAGTTGGTGATAAATAAAAGATATGAGTTAGATTAATATGTTTGTCTTTGGATTTTTGATGAATTTAGCTATTTAGGGCTAAATTGTTAAAATGATATTTTGAGGGAATAAAATGTGAAATTTATGAAATATGTGGGCTTGTTTGGACTAGAGGAAGATTCGGCCTAGCCTGATTAAAATGAAATTATGTGTATTTGATGATTTTGTGAAATAAGGATTAAAATGTCAGAATGTGAAAATGTGAGGGCTAATTTGTAAAATGACCTAAATATGTGTTCTCGGATTGATTTGAATGAGTGTGAGATTGAATGAGTTAATTTTAATACATATAGATCAAGAAAAGTGACATCCAGATTTGGATCGCGGGAAATCAAAAGTCGATGAGTAATCGACTCATTTCGACGCACACTCGAGGTAAGTTCATAAGTAGTAATTTCACTATAAAAGTTGTTAAATGCATTGTTATTGTATATGTACTTTGATGATTGAAACCTTGGAGAAGGTTGAAATAGTGAAATTAATGTTAGGAATATGGATAGTGATGGAAACGAAATGTGAGAAAGCTCGGTTGAGCCGTAGGACTAGTTTCAAAAGGCTAGTGTCATGTCATTAGGTTATGAGTTGGCTATGGGCCATGGTATAGGTATTGTATGGGAGTCATCTTAAGTTGGCTACGGGCCATGGTATAGGTACTTATTGATCAAAATATTCGTGTATCCGATTCCTACTTCGAATAGTTCAACGAGCGAGCAAAGGCTGTGAAAGAAAAAAAAGAGGTTAGTACAAATTGAACAGGTATGTACGATATCTGTACAAGATTTATCGAGATGAATTAATGAGATGCATTGAGAAAGGCTTAATGAGTTGTATAGACCATGTTATGAGACATGTGTCGAAACCATTTTTTTGAAAAACGGGTCGACTTTGTTTAAAAATAAAAATTAAAATAGGAGTCGCCACCAATCCCTTTTTTTATGAGATGTGATAGGATCACCTCGTAAATTTTGATCGTTTTACTAAAACGACGATTTTGGTCTACGAAAACTTGAGAAAAGGGTTCGGGAGTCAATTACGTGCGAGGAAGGATTAGCACCCTCGTCATGCCCAAAATTGGTACTTAATTGATTAATTAATGTCTTAATGTCGAAATTTAAAAATTTGAAAAGATTTTAAAATACAATCCTTTTTATTAATATTAATTTTAAAAATGCTTGAATTAAATCAAAATGATTGTTAAAGATTTCCTCGTCTCGAGACATCAGAGGATCACATCCTGTAAGTTAGAACACGATATTTGAACTCTCGATCACAAGTTTGTCTTTAAATTTTTATTGAAATTATTATGTTTTGAAATTTAAAAGGACATTTGGTCGTTTTAGGATTGACGAGAAAATCGAAGCCCAGTAAGTTAGGGCACAATTTCTCGAATTTTCAAAAACACAAAATATTGCCTTACTGTTTGTTTGGAATAAAACGATCCAAGTTGGATAAAGACATTAAAGCTTAATTCATGATGCAATGACACGAAACGGCAATATGGTAATGAGCATAGAACAATAATACATAAGTACAATATTATACAAGTGAATGACCATGATATGAAAGTATGAATAAACGGATTAAAGTATATACAATGACGATAATCTCACGACGTACAATAAACGGATGAAAGTACGAATAAACGGATTAAAGTACGAATAAGGCCAATGAATTAAATAATAATTTGAAAAATAAATAATATAAAGCAAATCAAAATAAAATAAATAAAAGGTAAATCATTTTAAAATGGTAATAATGAGTTTAAAATAAATAATGTGAAGAAAGAAGTTTAAAAAAACAATAATACATCAAACGAACAAAAAGGATGATATGTTTATACAAAAATTTAAAATAGATAGTATGTATATATATAAGAGTGAGGTAAATGATATAAAAAAGTGGATAGTAGTAACAATGTATTTTAAAATAAATAAGTAGAGTTTTTTAAAATAAGATATGTAAGATAATTTAAATATATGATAGAGAACAATTTCAAATAATACATGAAAATGAATTTTAAAATGTAAAGCGATTTCAGGTAAATGGTATGAAATAATCTTAAAATAATTAATAATTTAAGCGATTTAAAATAAAATAATATATAAAGTACTTAAAATAAATAATTTATAGGGCAATTTCGAATAACATGAAAGAAAAACTTAAAATGTGAATAAAGTGTAAAATGAAATTTAAAATAAATAACATATGAAACTATAAACAGCTTAATATAAATAATATGGAATCTTAACATAAGTAATACTAAAACCGTTTAAAACAAATAATATAAAAAAAAATTTGAATAATGTAATATTTTAAAATGGACAGCATATATAAAAAAAATGAAAAAAAAACAATGCATAAAAAGGTCTCAAAATAAATGAACTTTGAGAATAAATAGTGGAAAAAAAAAACAATTTAAGATAAACAGTACCTATAAGAATTTAAAATAACAAAACAATTCAAAAATAATATATAAAAAGAAGTTTGAAATAAAAATACGTAAAAAAAAGTTTAAAACAAGTAAAATATAAAGATATCAAAATAGTTTAATATGCATAAAATAAAAACTTAAAATAACTACTAATAAAGCAGATTTTTAAAGAGAATAAAAGATAAAAAATAAAGTTAAAAGATCCAGGATCGATTTGAAGTTGAAATAAAATTAAAGGGTCAAATCCAGAGAAAATAAAAAGAATTGGGGTGCCGAATGAAACGCGCACAAAGAATAAGGGACTGAATGGGAAAATATTCCCAACCTTTATGCGTTGTGTTTCAACAAGGGCCAAAATGAAACAGTGCAAAATTTTTAGGGTAAAGTTAAGAGACAAAGAAAATGAAATGGGGATCAATCGAATGGCGCAACAAAGGAGGAGAGACCGGAACAGCAATATGCCCATTTGGGTCTTGGAAATGCGTGGGTCAACGCTAGACGGGTCGGGTCGCGTGAACCCCCTTCCCTTAAACGGCGCCGTTTCAATAAATGAATAAAAGATCCATTTTTTTTTGTTTTATTCCATTTTAGCCCTAGAATTTTTTTAAAAAAACTGCGGCCCTTCTTCTTTCTTCTTCAAGTCACCCCTCATTCTCCTCTCTTTTCAGCCATCTGTTTGACCAGCCAAAGAGGCAACGTCCCACCGCAGCACTGCCACTGAACACGGCGGTCGACGACAAGCAAGAGTGGGTTTTTAACCCCGTTTCAAGGCAGGTTTCAGGTAAAGTTTTCTTTCTTTTTTATTTTAATTTCGAAAGTAGAAAAACAAATAAAAGAACAACAAAAAAAACTTGAAATCAAAAATAAAAAGGAATATCACCTTTTCTCATCTTTTTTGATTAATATGTGTGCGTTTTTTGATTAATAGATGTGCATAAAAGAAAATAAAGAGATAAAAAAACAGAAACTTAAGAGCAAAAAATAAAAAAAAGGGTAATCACCCTTTTTTGAAGACTTTTTAGTTTTTGATTTTTTTTTTTATACTTGGATCTGTAAATCTGAGGAAGAAGAAGATTACAAAATGGTCGTTTGTGGCCTTTATAAATACGTTACAAATTGTTATTTTTTTCTATTTATTTGTTTCTGCTTGTCTCTATTATCTTACGTGTGAATCTTGGTTTGCAGGTATCAGAAAAGCATGTGGCAGTGGTGGTGGCAGTGCGCGTAGATGAGTAGTGGCCGGCGGAAGATAGTGGCAGAGGCATGCAGCTGCTACATTAGGCAGCTAGGGTTTTTTGGTGAAAAGTTTAGGTGTTGGGCTGATTTAGGCTAGGGTTATAATTGGGCTTGTTTGGGTTTTAGGGTAGTTGGGCTATTTATTTTTATTTAAATTTTGGGTTAGGCCCAAGCCAAAATTGGCCTATTACAACATGGATAAAGGTTTGTGGTATTATATATTTGGTTTGAAATCATGTAAATGGATGATTTACAATTGAATTTGTATATTGAATTACTTACTTGTGAGCTTACTAAGCTCTAAAGCTTACTTGGTGTGTTTATTTCTATTTTATAGATTATCGAAGCTACTAAAGGCTCGGGAATTGTCGAGGATCATCATCGCACTATCCGAACATACTTGGTACCTTTTGTGGTTGTAATAGCTAAGTATGGCATGTATAGGCTATGGGTATTTTGAATATATTTTGAGTTGTATATATGTTATGTCAAGTGATTTGGCTAACTAATGGATGAGATTATGCTTGATATTGGTATGTGACTGGTGTTGCAAATTGATATGCTATATGGTACATATATAGCCTATTATGAAATGGTCATTTTGGTATGAAAGGTGTTGTGAATTTTGGTAAAATTTGTGTACTAAATGAAATAGTTTATGATGAGTTATCAAGCATGTGTTTGATATGAATGTGACTTGTAATTTGGTATGATTTGGCATGGAAAAGAATATGAAATGGGTTGTTGATGATTTGGTCATATTATTGTATGTTTTGGATTGGAAATTGGCTAAATTGGTTGACTATTTATGCATTTAGATGTTGTGTAATTGATGCTTGTAGGACAAGGTAAAATGGGTTGTGAAAAATGGCTTAAACCAAGCCTATTTCGTACCACACGGCCAGAGCACACGGGCGTGTGACTCGACCGGTGACTCATGCACTATAGTATAAACAAGTCAGTGAATTACACGGCTTAGACACACAGGCGTGTTTGGCAGCCATGTGATCAAGTTAGTATGTATGCCCTGTTTTCATATGCCCTGTTTTCATATGGCCTGGACACATGGGCATGTCTGGTGACCATGTGAGATACACGGTCTGGGGCCGTGTGACCCTATTTCGAAATTTTTATTAAGTTTTCTTATATCTTTTATATGTTATCTAATTGGTCCCTATTGTAAAATTAGAGCTTTATATGTCTGATTAAAGCATGATATGTTTATGAATGATTGAAATTATTGGAGATCCGTTGTTATTGTTCTGATTTAAGTTACAAGTCTGGTAATGCCTCTTACCTATTCTGACGACGGTTATAGGATAAGGGTGTTACATGAGTGGTGAGATTGAAAGATCGAGAGTAAGCCAAACTGAGTGCAAACATGTGTAGTGAACAAAAACAATTTTTCCTTGTGAAAGAAATTTGTGAGGTTTGCTAAGTGTGAGGAACATCTTGTGTAACACCCCAAACCCGGCCTAGGCGTTAGGGCCGAATCTAGCATGTCACATTGAAGTGTTTTTCGAAAACCTTGTTTTCATTGAAACCTTTCGTATTAGTTAAAACTTCTTGCCACTTGAACTTAAGTAAAACCTTAGTCTAAGTTAGTTTATTTTCTAAACGTGGTTTGCTGAAAAATTATTCCCATTTAAAACATTGTTTGTTGTGGAAGCTTAATTTAAAATAATTGATTTATGAAAACGTGATGTTTAAAAAGATATTAAGCCATGAGACCATTCCGAAAAAGTCGCGGAAATGTAGTGCTTTGAAAGCAAATTGTTAAACCCCAGATTTGAAAAAAAAAATCGAGTTTTACCTCTAACGGTATGGGTCAATATAAACCAAAAACCCAAATTAAAATCCAGAAATTAATAGAGGCCTTATTACAACCCAAATTGAAAATTAAAGTACTTAAAAGTAAATAATCGTAAATGGAAAACCAAAAGCAGTTGTGTGGCCATCTCCGAGTCCCACGCAGCACTGATCCTCCTAACGCTGGGGATTACCTGAAAGGTTAATAAACGGGGTGAGTTTACGAAAACTCAGTGTGTAATCCCCTACTATATAAAAACAGTGAGTCGTACAAAAAACAGTAACAATCTAGCCCAAAGCCCATTACAGAATACAGTTACACATGGGTCTTAGCCCACTACAAATTCAGAAACAGAACACATGTGGGCCTAAGCCCAGAACATTATCATTTGGGTCACAACCCATATCAGAACAGAATTAAGATGCAATATGTATGATGCATGTTATGTGTTAACCCCATCCAACCCTACACTTGCCTCCGTCTAACCCTGCACAGTCTATGGGGATATAATCAACCCACCTATCCAACACACCAAGCTTAGCACCGGTTGCGGCACTAAGTCAACAGAACGGCTTAAAGCCATAGACAGAATGGCACAGAGCCATGATCAACAGAAAGGCACAAAGCCATAATTAGAATGGTTATAAACCATTAATAGGATGGCACAGAGCCATAAATACGACACAAAGCCTTTAGCAATGGACACGGTCTTTCGGTAATAGGAACGGTACTAAGCCTTCGATATCATGCATGGCACAAAGCCTTCGATAAAAAAGGGACAACATTGAGCCACCAGTAATGTGCGTGGCACAAAGCCGTCAATAAAAAGATTGGCACTCAGCCATCGATCGGTCCACAGTCATCTCGGGCAACATGTGCGACCTTAACAGATCAATACAAATATACAGCTCTAGGCCTTCGGTCGGTCCACAGTCGTCTCGCATGACCCGTGTGACCCTATCAGATTAGATCTTCCTCTGTACAATATCGCAACCCATGCAACAGTTAGAATTCTGATATGTTCTTCATTATTCATCAAATCGGATTATGTTTCAACATTTCTTTATATCTAAATCAAAAATTTCTCTTTCAACAATTATACTTTCATAAACACTCAGTTTACTGACTGGAATTTGAAGATTTTTGACGTATTGAATCCATAAATATATATTTTGTCAGTCTGTAACTGCTTCCAACTATTTTGCATTACTCTCACTTTCCGTTCAAATTTTTTTTGATGACATTGATCCCGTGGATCTCTTCTCGTAGGGCTTGACCAACGACAACTGAGTTTGGTAATTGTCACCATGCACACTTCATGCAGTCTCATCTTTACCCATAACTAAAAGGTCTTCGTCACACACACAATTCAATTAAGGGTAGTTGTTGTGCTTATTCATTTCTGAACTCTAAAGCACCACAACGAAATGTTACTTCAAGGATCTAAAATTCCCTTTTGGGTTAACTATCTGGAATATTAGGGTTTAACTCGTTAGGTGACTCCAAAAGTCATCCAACCCGTATAATCCAGGTATATGGACACATACCTATAAGTATCACGTTTCATACTTATTCACTAAAACAATCGTCTCCGATCATCATACCTCTTAGTATTTCTCAAATTAACAGATAATTATTTTATAGACTCAAGGTTCCCTAATACCCAAACTCTATCTCGAACAACCACAAATAATCTCCGATTCCAAATTTGAAATTCTGAATTAGAAATCAATTTACTTTGGCCCCTTTTTAAATTGTAATTCACTAACACATTTTTGGGTTTCGCAATTCGATGAATACTCATCAGTTTAATTTTAAATTCAACTAACGACTATCTGTCTCCCGTTCAAATCAATTATATAGTCATTGCTCGCAACATACACATAGGTCTCCTATTCAGAACTTTCAGGACGGTAATCGTTACTTCTAGTCAATAATCGATCATTTCCTCAAAACTTTTGACAGTTCGAGCCACCTTAGTAGTCTCCAATTCAGATTTCTTCAAAGCGTAAAATATTTTAAACTCTTGTGGTTGTAAAAAGGGTTACATTACTCACCAAATAACTGCTACTGCTAACTATTCGGTGCAATTACCATGTCGACTACTTCTAAGTCACGTGTCAAAAAATCCTCTCATGCAGTCTTACTTATACGAAAAACATAAGCCATTGCTATACATTTCTTGTATAAATTACATTTCAAACCATTAATTAGTGTAAAACTGAAATTTATTAACACTTTATTCGGTTCAAATTGAACCAGAACCAATGCTTCAGTGAGCAATGTCTCCAATTATTTACCACTTGTTAATAGGTATTTCATCATATAAACTTCATAAGCGTGATGTTTACCCAATTAAATCGACCTTGATTTATAAAAACACATCTCAATAAAACTATCTCGATGTATATGATTTAGCGTCACATCTGCCAAAATACGAATTCTGCATTTTGACCATTCATCTAATTACCGAGAATACTTTACGTTTACTTTCCATCCTGTGGATAAATTAACCAAAATTAACTCGATTAACCTTTCAAGCAATGATCAAATCAACTAGACAACTGGATCGATCTCAATTGTCAAACGATAACTTTTTAATTTATAGCCTATGAAGTTTTAAATCACACTGAAACCATAACCATCCCATAGATTAGGACCATAATGCCATAATAAGGTCGAAACCTCAACTGTATATATAAGTAATGTCTCGAAGAATATCTGAAAATAAGGTATTATTTATCTGCACTATAATCAACTCTAAGGCTATATAATCTTCCCGTATATAACCGACTAACCACCCATGGACATAGAATTTTAGCATCACACATTTTTCCATTAAATTTTCTATCATTATTGTGGAGTAATTACCAAAGAAAAGGGATTAATGCCATTCATTGTCTGACCAAACCAATAATGCTTTCGCCTAGCATGTATTTTAGCTGGCATTCTCTTACGATAAGAATTTCATTTGAAATTAAATGGCCCCTCATTCCTCTAAAAATAGTTGAATACTTGGAACATACAAAAGAACTCATAGTAACTAATCAACTATAACTACTATACTTAATTATCCTTTTTAATTCAAATATCATCCACTGTTTAATTCTGTCATCACTGATTTCACTCTATCCCATCACTAGCGGAAATCAATTAGGATTAACTTCTAAGAATTACATACATTAAACATCATACCTGAATCAGTCGATTAGCTGAGATTAACTTATTTCTTAATCATGACACTACCTAAAACTCAAATGACCTTTAGAATACCCCGGCATTCTTTCTAGAATTGAATTCATCACCAAACCATTTCCAATTTTGTTTACAACATTAGTTATTCCGTTGCCATATATTATTTTATTTTATTTTATTTTATTTTTGTCCCTTACTTATGGGCTCAATCAATTTAATCCTCGTGAAATTTTATTGTAACAAGAGACCACATTAGTAAAAAGGTGAGGCTGTAAAGCCTCTAACTCGACTCTCTCAATTGCACACACATATATAATTTAATCTTAATCATTGTCATTTACCTTCTCAATCATACGATGAGTTTTGAGCAAATTAACACCTACATTTATTTTTCGCTAACTTCCCAATCATCTTACTCATGCAATATTGATTATTAAGTGCATGGTAGGATAATTATATTATTTACACACGATTTGCTGTAAGCTTCCTCAAAATCATTAAACGATCTTAGGCACATCTTATTCATTTACATCTTTACTACTTATGCATCATATCTCAGGCTCATTTCTCATGAGTTTCGTATGCATAATTGTACCTCTTTCTATTATGATCATAGTCTTTTGCATTTTCGACATAACTTTACCTTACCCATTGAACCATTTGGGATACTAAAGGATACCCAAAAATCTCATATGCTTAGTAAGATTCCAATGCCATATCCCAGATATGGTCTTCCATGGGATCACATCATATACCAATGACAATAGCCCAGCTATGGTCTTACACGATACCACATGTCGATGCCATGTCCCTGACATGGTCTTACACGGACATACATATAACTCTAATGTCATGGCATGGGTATCCAATTTATTCCCTAGGGTTCAACCGGGAATTTATACCTCATAGAATTTCGTTGAACATATTCATGAACAATATTTAAACAATTTACATTCAAAAGCGCCCTTTTTGGCACCTATCATAAGACATACATTTGAACTACATGCGATATAACAATACTATTAGTCTAAGTTAAAACCCTTTTATAACCTTTTATCCATCTCATAAAGTTTCCATAGTTCATTGAAATGAAATGTTCAACTAAAATAATGACATTCTACCTTCATTTTTCATCTCATAGTTATTTCATTTCGTGCATTATCACATACACATTAAGGAACTCTAATTCATACCTTTCTGCATTTTTGGAAATAGCTCGGTTGGAAGTACCCTTATCTCAACAAAACAATTCCATTAAGGTCAGGAGATATTACACTATCACGGTCTATATATGGCATGTATAGCTAGACTCATACACATGCTAGGTTAGTCCTAGAATCAACTAAACCACACTCTGATACCACTAAATGTAACACCCCTTACCCGTATTCGACACTGGAACAGGGTACGAGGCATTATCTAACTAAAACACATGTAAACACATAATCTCGCATCGATTGTAATCCGTTCCAATTTAAAAATTTCTCAAACTTTATCACACGAGTCCTAATATAGGCTTACGGGGCCCATAACCTACTTGGGAAAAACATTCGGAACCAATCCGAATATTCTGGAAACTTTCAAGAAAATTTCCTAAAGGCACGTCACACGCCCGTGTGAAAGGGCAATGCGCCTATATGGATTGCTAACATGGCCGTGTTCGTGGCCCGTGTAACTCGCATGACCTAGGTATATAGGGACACGACCTTGTCCCCTACCCGTGTGGATTTATGTCCATCATCAACCTACAAGGGTTTTCACGCGGCCTAGCGCATGCCCATGTCCTTGGCCCATGTCTCTCACACGGCCATGACACGCCCGTGGCGCGGCCCATGTGCAACAACCCTGGCATTCTATTTCTGATGTCATCATCCCTTAAGGGCCACACGGCCAAGGCACACACCCATGTGCTCAGCTAATGTGCGACACTGACTTGGCCAACTTAAGGTGCAGGGGACACACGGTAGAGCCACATGGTCATAGGGCAGACCATACGTCACACACGGCCTAGACACACGCTCGTGTGTCTACTCGTGTGGAAAAAAACAAGGCTATCTACCAAGCCTATTTGCCATCCTTTCTTGTACCATCCTACACAACATTACAAATCTACCTTCCCAACGTATGCATACATCCTAAACATTCATAATCAATACCTCAATACGTCATTCAAATGTTTATTTAACCATACATTATCTTCACATGATTAATAAGCCAAATTCATGGCTAAATATGCATTGCACACTAAAGCCACCATGGTTAAACTCGCTTTACACATAATACGAAAACTAGCCTATACATGCCATATAACTAAAATTTATAAAGCTTTAAGTACCAAACCATGACGAGATAGTGTGTTGAGATCTCCATCACCTTCCAACCCGAGCAGACTTCCAAAGTTCTACAACATGAGAGAATAAACGAGGTAAGCTATAAAGCTCAGTAAGCTCATATGATCATTTAATTCATGTTAGCTAACAAATACATTTTGAGTAATTACACAAGCATAAAGAGTTTATATGGTCTCACCGTACAATCATTTACTCCCTTCTAGGGTTTACCATGACCTTTGAAAGCTTATTCATTTCAATTATCATATGAAATGATTACATACTTAGGAAATCACTTACCATTATTTATGCATAACGATATGAAATATTTCACATTTGATTCTTTGATCATTTCATGAGCTGAAAATATTATCTCGTATGTCAAACCATGACCTTCCTCGTATTTACAATATTGATTTATTATATGCCTTTAGGTTACTACCACTTGATATTCACATGAATTTCATGCATACCTGTCTCATTAATTCGATTACGTTTTCGTTGTCTTCTTGACCTTGTCCATTGATTCACTTACACATCAATAACAACACGTTATCTCAGGTCATTATTAATAAATTTCATAAATTCATAAATCTTTCACGTCTTATTTATACAACCAGATATGAATTCCACAATGTCTATTTTACCCGTTGAGTTATTCGGAACACCATCAAATGCATCGGGAATGACGTACGTATGGTACCACTGCCACATCCCAGATATAGTCTTACGTGAGGTCGTCTGCGGATGCCATGTCCTAGACATGCTCTTACACTGGCTCACATCTATTCATACCGATGCCATGTCCCAGACATGGTCTTACACTGACACGTAATGAGGCTGATGCCATGTCCCAGACATGGTCTTACACTAACACTCGTCTCATCGCCGATGCCATGTCCCAGATATGGTCTTACACTGGTGCTCATATCGAGCCGATGCCATGTCCTAGACATGGTCTTACACTGACTCTCTCGTATCAAGGCTGATGCCATGTCCCAGACATGGTCTTACACTGGCTCTCCTCAGTCTATGCCGATGTCATGTCCTAGACATCGTCTTATGCTAGCACATATCAAGCTGATGTCATGTCTCAGACATGGTCCTACACTAGCTCCTCCATCTCGGTATCGATACCATGTCCCAGACATGGTCTTACACTGACATTCGTACAATGCCATGGTCCAACCATGGTCTTTTTCCATCAATTTATTACGAGTTGTAGTACGATTGTACTTGACCCAGTATTTCTCCCGGTTGATCTTAAATTTAATAATTAATCATCGTAAATTCACAATATGAACTTACCTCGTTTGCTGCAACAACGAACTAAGTCGACTAATTTCAATCCTTTATTTTTCCCTTGTCTTCTATCCAAGTCTTGTCTTTCCCAATCCATTTAATAACAACTTTTACTTATTAGTTATCCATTTATACAATTTAGTCCAAAAATTAGCATTAGGGCAATTTTGCACTTTTGCCCCTAATATTTCACATTCTTACAATTTAGTCATTGTCACATAAAAATGCCAATTCATGCAATTAAACACAATTTGTGCTTAGCTGAATTTTATAATTACTACTAGCTGCCCATAAACACACTTTGGCAAATTTACCGTTTTGCCCCATAACTTTCACAAAATTATGATTTTTCCCCTAAGCTCATAAATTTATTTTTATCGAATTTCCTTACTAACCATGCCTAACTGAACATTTTCTAAGCTTATAGCAACTTCTAATTCCTACTATTTCATCCAATTATCATCAATTTTACAACTTTGCAAAATAGTCCAATATAAGTGTTTTTCTTGAAAACCCTTTCACAAAAGTTGTTTATTTGGCAACCAAGATTCATTTTCTTCCACAAAAACTCAGCAAACATCAATACTATTCTTATGGCATATCCTTAGACTATCAACCATTTTGCAAAATAATCCCCTCAATAGCTAGATTAAGCTTTAGGGGTTCTAAAAGTACAAAAATCTTCAAAAAAGACCATTAAAATCACTTACTTGCACGAGAAATAGGTGGCTGAAAGTTTGAGTTCTTAAACCCCTATGTTTGCTGCCATTTTCATTGAATGAAGAAGAAAGAAGAAAGAAATATGACAACTTTTTTCTTTTTGTTTTCTTTTATTACTTAATGGTTACCTAATACCCCCAACTTTGACTTTTCAACCCCTTTTACCTCCTATGGCCGACTATCACTATAGGGAAGGGCTAATTGCCCTTTAAAAGCCCCACATTATGGTTCTCAAGCAATTTAACTCCCTTAGCTATTAAAATAAAACTTTTACCCTTTATCCGATTTAGTCATTTTTCAATTTTGCGCTTGCAATCGCCAAAATTATTTCACCCAAATTTTCATGCACTCATATAAACATACTATAACACATAATAATATTAAAAATATTTTCTCTGACCTCGGATTAGTGATTTCGAGACCATTGTTTCGACTAGCCCTTAAATCGAGCCGTTACAGTTTCTATGTTAAATTGGGAAAGAAGATGATATAAAATGATGATAGTTCCTTTTAATTTAATTATCATCTTTTATTTTCCCTAATTTCCAATTTAGTCCTTTTCTTTTTCTTAATTTCCATGGATGATTCATCCATAAATATCTACTAACTTTTCTTAATGGTCTAATTACCATATAAGGACCTCTCATTTTAAATTCTATAGCTATTTAATCCTTCTAGCTTCTAGAATTCAACTTTTACATTTTATACAATTTGGTCCTTTCTCTAATTAATCACTTAATCGGTAAAATTTTCCTATCAGTATTTTCATTCAACTTTTTTATCATAATATAGACCATGCAATAATATTTAAATAAGTTTTCTTTCTAGCTCAGATTTGTGGTTTCGAAACCACTGTTCTGATGTTACTGAAATTGGGTCGTTACAAACCCTACAAGGGTTCTTTAAAGTATGAGACTCTATAGAGTGTAACGATTAAAACCTCATATGTGTAAGCAAGCCCATGGCCATGGCATATGAAAGTTATGAAAGTCTATCGGATTTAATTGATAAGTTTTATGTCCAAGTTATATGTGAGATTTCACCATACGAAGCTCCTAAAAAAGTCTGCTTGTATGAATCTACTATGATTGTAAAGTTTTTTAATGAATCTGTATGTTTAAATCTGCTTTATTCATAAAGTTTCTTTTTATGAATTCCCATGTATGGATTGCTATATTCAAGAATCTTTCTATACGAGTATGCATATTTGAGTCCACTATATTGTGAATCTTCTTCTATGAATCCACATGTATGAGCTATTGTATCAGTGAATCTTCTTCTATGAGTTCGTGTGTATGAGTCTGCATATAAGAGTTTGCATCTTGTAATCTGCATGAAAGATTTTGCAAGATTGTTTGCCAAGTTAATCTGAAATGACTCTCTCTCCATTCGGTGAGTTTTATATTAAGATTTTACGCAACAAGTCTGTACGAAGAGACTATATGTTTCATGATCTTTCACAAGGGGAAATCTCATGCATAATGTATTGCGCTTCTATGTGGTTCAAGCCCAAACATAAGTTGTAGAATATGATCACACAAGTTTTAGCTAAGCAAGATTCCTTGTGAATTCTTAAATTAAAATAACTTATTTTTAGAACTCACTAAGTTCCTCATGAACTTACCATATTTCTCTTTCTCATTTCAGGTATTACCAAACTATTGTTCGTGGGATAAAAAGGGAACTAAGCTAGAATCTTCAAAGTCTTGTGTAAGCTTGTCACCCCTAGTTTTATATCATGTGTAGATATCGGGACAATGCGTGGTTTAAACTTTTGTTTTGTACTTGTATAAGAACTTTTCAAACCCAGTTCAAATTGTATTTAAACTTAAGGAACTAGTTGGATAGACTATTATAAAAAAAAATTTTATTTTATCAAAAGGTTGTTTCATATAATATGTTTTACAACAAAATTCTATGGAATTGTTGATTAATTATCAAATTATTTTCGTTTTCGATAATAGTTGTATTCACAAAGGGTCAGTCGTCCGAACATTTGTTTGGGTGTTGCATAATACATTAAAAATTGTCAAATTATACTTGTTTACCCCTTTACTGAAATCTTTCAATATTCAAATTTTAAATTTTAAAATATCAAAATTAATTAAATAAATTGTTAAAAAATTATTCCTGGATAGTTTTAGTCCATTTGTTACTATAATATTGAAATTAATTAATTTAATCTCCTTCTAAAATTTAAAATCTTATTTTATATTTTCAAATTAAAATGAACTCAAATAACTCATATTTAATAATTTCTAGGAAACTTTAATTTTTTTATTATATGACCTGGAATCTTTTATGTTAAACTAAAAGTAAAGAAAAAATCTTTGCAATTAATTTTTTCTTTACTCAAGATTATATAATTAAAAGAATTTTAAGTTTAATAGACAATTATTAAATATGAGTTATTTGAGTTGAATTCGTTAAGGTTAATCTAGAAAAAAATTTTAAAATCTATAAGGACATTAAATTAATTAATCTTATTAAATTCAATTTTATAGTAACAAGTCATTGACATTATCATGGAATAAAAATAAATAAATAATTTATTTAATTGATTTTGATGTTTTGAAATTTTAAATTTTTTAGATTGAACTTTTTTTTTAAATTCTCAGCAGTAGGATAAATAAATATAATTTGACAAATTTTTAATAAATTATTTTAATTTCTATTGATTTTTCACTTTAATTCTTAATTTTTTTTACCCGAAACAAGAGTTAAAAAAAGATTTTTTTTCCGATAATGAAAACAACTTAGAAGCTAGGCGACCAAAATGAAAGTGCAAACATGATTTGGTATATATAGTCAATGGCCATTAAGGATTTAACACTTGGGTGACTAAAATGAAAGCGCCCTAAAATTTGAGTGACAAAATTGCAATGATTTTTTTTAAGTGACCAAAATGAAAATATCCTAAAAGTTGAGTATTAACTAAAGAGTTTATCCTAATGATATTAGCAAAATAATAAAGTTACAGCCATATTTTTTCATCATCTGTAACTGAATACGAAAAATGTGTTTGTGATCCAAAAGAATCAGTAAGTTAACATTTTTAAAATATGCAAAGTTTATTAAATTAAATTATGTAATATGCAAACAATTTATTTAAGAAGGTAATAAATTTATAATTTATAATATTATTAAAATATCTATACAATTAACATAAAATTCTTTTTAAAATATAGTTAATTACACTATAACGATATAGTACAATACAATAGAAGCAAGCAACTAAAACCTATTGTTAAATTTTTTTAACATTTAAAATAAAATAAATTAACTTATATTACTTGACTAATTTAAGATGATGAAAATTGAAAAAAGGCATGAAATTATTAACATTTGGTAAGTAAGAGAAAATTATTTTGAAACTTATTTAAGTAATATTTGGAAAGCTACCTAGTAATTGGATTTGGATGTAATCGACATGTTTGAATAATTATTGTAATTAGTGAGTCTCGCCAAAATAAGTGTAATTGGAGCACCTCAAATATATTTTCCAATTCTTAGGGGAGAGGGTGAGAATTGGTTACACTCAAATTCAATTTTAAAATTTTATTTATACAAATTATAAAAATAAAAATTATAAGTATGAACATGTATGAATGTTTGGGATGGTTATGATAAAAATATATTATATTATAAATCCTAAAATATATATTATAAAAATGATTTGTGTATTTTATTAAGTTATGATAAAAAAAATTATATTATTTAAATCCTAAAATATTTCTAGAGTTATGGTCAAAAAGTTTATTATAAAAAATAATTTTCATTGTTATAAAAATGCTATAATAGATTTATTTATAAAAAAAAATTATGGCCAAGATGTATAAACATAATTTATTTATATGTCCATGCTATATATTATAAAAATAATATACTTATTCATAAAAAAAATTGTAGTTTTTTTATCATAACTATTTATTACAAAAATAACATTCTAAAGTTATGACAAAAAATTATATTATTTATAAGAAGTGCTACAAAAGTTTTGGACAATTTATAATTTTTTTTATAAATACTATACATTATAAATTTTATATTGCTCTTTTACTTAATTTATGTATTATAAAAAGGGATATCACCTAGCATAAGTCTTTCTCCGAATTAAGCTTATATAAATTTTTATAATTAAGTCGCCCACTATTTAGACTGTGAACTCAAATATTATAAGGTCGATGCTATTTATGTAAATAGAAAATATTTTTTTGCATTGTATCGTGGAATATGATACTATTTGAAAGAATGGTGCCAGGCACCAAAACCATAACTAGCTCGCAAACTCTTTAATTTAAGACATTCAAGAATACTAAACGTGGAGATATTTGTTATTCTAATAAAATATTTTTCATATTAACAACATCACGTTAGTGTAGCATAAAAAAAGCTTGGATCCTACTAGCATTTTGCATATTTCATAACTTCAATCATAGATGAAATTGAGAGGATCCATACTTTGAAGAGTAAATGGAAGAAGGAAATATTGATAATTTTAATAATGCAAATTCAAATTCAAATGATGATATGATGATGAACTCGGTCAAGGACCAGCACATGATGATAATGAACATATGTTAAATATTAAAAAGGGAATAACCCAATAAATATGCATTAAAACAATTAAATAAAATTGCATATGATTTTATTTTTCTTGATATTTTAATGAGTAATTGTATTATCAATTACTTTTTTAGACTAATATAATATATATGATGATTTGATTTTAATTTTTATTGTTTAGAAATTATTTTTATCATACTAGTAATTTTTATAGTGATTAATATTTTACAAAAATAAATTATGTAACTGTGTAATTAAAATTTGTACTATCAAAACTTGACATAGAGAATTATGATATAATTACATTTTGTCACTCAAACATATAGAGGGAATTACAATTTTTTTTGTAATTATAAAAGAGTGTGATTACTATCTTAGTAATTACACTTTAATTCAATTACACAATGTTGTCCAAACAGGCCCTCAGAGATTGAAATTGATTATCGAGTGAAATGAAATTGGGAGGCTTTATATAGGAGAGGGTTGAATGGTAATATTATTGTGTATTATTTTTTAAATGAATTTTTTTATGCAAACTGGGCCTTTTATTAACAAACAAAGCAAACAAAGTCGAACTAGCAAACTCAAACAAAGCAGACAAAACACATGGGCCAAGCCCAAAACAAAAAAAAAACCCAGTTTGAGCAGCTCCCAGCCAAAAAGAAAAAAAAGAAAAGCATTCCAAACCCCAGAATGAGCTATCAACAAAACAAGCTATGGCCCTCAACAACCAAAGCTATGTGAAAAGGCGCCAAGCTCGCCAAACAGCTAAAGTAGAGAACAGAAGGCGACCAACATCAACAACAGCTAATCGCAGACAACCCCCATGGTGCCCAAATCAATAGATCCTCTGGAAACCAACTAAATAATTCCCACCCGCAGCCAAAACAGCGAACCCCATTAGCATCCCTCTGCCAAAGACCCATCTGAATAACCAGATCTGTACAAACCACCTTAGTTGTCCTTCTCTTTTAAACCAATAGCCCGTCAGTCTTGTTCCACTACAAGAGAAGCAAAACTAAGGACAACACTACTCAAAAAAGAATAGCCACCACTGCGCGGCCCCGATGTAGCTAACAGATGAGCTACAGTATTACCATCGTGAGAAATATGAGCACACAAATAGCGGTGAAAGGAAGAAGCCATTGCTATCACATCCTAAATGTAAGCCCTGAAGGTTGAGATGTCATACAGAGGAGAGCAGGCCTTGCAAATAATAGTAACTCAATCCCCCTCAAAAGGCACCTTCTGCAGGTTGAGATCCACAGCCAAACGAACAGTGTGAGAACATGCCAAAGCCTCCACAGCAAAAGCCGTAGGAACATGCATGGTAAAAACTAAATGGGATCCAAGAACTCTGCCTAAATTGTCCCTAATAAATATAACTGTGGAGGACAACATGGAAGTTGCACTGAAGGTAGCATCAAAATTCACTTTTAGCATAGTGCCTTTTGGAGGCCGCAAACGCTCAACCCTAATAAGGCAACTAGATAACCTCTCTTGCACCACATTCAGTTCCCTAAGATAGCATATGACCTTGCGAACAATATCCTGTACTTGAACAATAGCATTTGCCTGTACACACTAATTTCGAGCAAGCCAAATATACCTTAGTGCACACATAATTTGCCTAGAAACAGTCGGGTTAGAAATAGCCAAAAGAAAATAAAACCAGTCTTGGAATGATATTCCAATGAAATCAATTGGCCATATGATTTGCAAGTCATCCCAAACCTCGACAACCGAAGGTGTAACATCCTGAATTAGGGCTAAGTCAGAATAGTGGTTTCGGGACCACAAATCTGAAGTAGACAAAAATTTATTATGATAAATTTTTAAGGTTTATAATGTGATTGAATGCATGTGTGAAAATATTGTTAAGGAATTTTATCGATAGAGAGTCCAATTAGACTAAAAGGACTAAATTACAAAAAGTGCAAAATATGTCTTTTAGAAGCATTGGGTCCTTAATTGAAATAAATATGAAAATGTGGGGTCCTTATTTAGTAATTAGACCATTATATGTCATGAAGGACAAAAATGGACATGGAAGGGTAAAATTTTAAAGAAAGGCCTTAAGGGCATTTTGGTCATTTGGTTAATAAAAGAATAAAAAGGGAAAAATCAAGTTTCAAGGGAATCCATAGCTAGGGTGTACACCCCTAACCCGTATCCGTCGCTGGATTAGGGTTGCAAGGCATTACTGAACAAAATACAGTAAAGCACGGCCATTTAATACATTTCCTGCACAAAGCTATATTAATTCCTTTACGCAAGTTTTCAAACTCACATAATAACCCTTCTCTTATTTTATACAAATAAATTTCGCATATTTTAAATCACATAACGAATCAAAGTTTAACATTCTTTACTACTATAACACATTTACGAATCATGCTTTGAAATTCAACCAATTCGGTAGCATTTACTTAATTTAATTTCAAAACAAGCTAACAAACATCAATACTATATTTTATTTACTTCATAAATCCAATGTTCAATCATAGGATCATCAAGTCTCATGTTATTTGAATACTTAATCAATAACCACATATTTCCTTTCATTGCATATATCGAATATAAATTAAAACATCCCTTTTTTGCATATATCTATTTCATTAACTAAAATAACGAACATACCATTTTATTAATCTACGCACATTCAATTTTTTTATATAAAAAAAACATAGCATATCACATCATTAGCTTATTATACAATCGAGTATAATGAAACATAGCCACATCGAAAATAGAACAACTGTGTCATAAAATCATGCACACATTGCAAAATTTTACCATTCTTCAACCAACTAGTCTTTAAACCTACAATGGCCAAACCAAAATATGCACTACTCATAATTAACATCAACCAACCATGCACTCATTAGCAAACATAACATTACTTATAGTCTTAATTAACATTCGGCTAATAAGGTATTTGATCTATTTCTAATCCATGCATTATCCATTAGGTTGAAAGTGATTGACCATTTTACGACTAGCGAATAACTAGCATTTTACTCCATTTCTAACCGAACCTAAACATGTAAACCCAAATCAATCCGTAATAAACCCAAGGTCATGTAAATAACTAACTCATTTCATACACATTCGGCTAAGCTCATATAAACACAATTCAAAACAACACATCATATACCCATAGTCATTTTCCATTTCTTTTCTTCGTTTAACAGATCATACTAAACTCACTATAATCAAGTGCCATAATCCAAAATGCATAAGTAATTAGCAAAACCAAATAACTTATAATTATCACCTATATGCGTACAATTTAACCAAATCATCATTCATGTATAATTATTAACCACATCCTTCAATCATCAACTAATTAACTTAAAGGCCAACTAAATCAACTACTAAAATACCACATCATCAATTCACCCAAACAAACAAGTATATCCGTCACCAAGTTCGAACATAGGAATTAACCTTAACAAAGATAATAAGCCATTTTTTGCATGGCTAATTACATAACCCAACATTTAACATTAAAAAAATATATGTTCCAGCCTATACATGCCACATTACTATACCTTAAAACATTTATTTGCCAAAACAAAGACTGGATACCATGATAACGTCTCCCCGACTCCCAACCCGAGTAAAACTTTGAAGATCTATAGACATAGGAAAAACAAATAGAATAAGCATTGAAAGCTTAGTAAACCATAAGCAAATAACAATTTAATGAAGTAATCAACTCAATTAAGCTAAACCAAAGTATATTATCATTACCACAATTAGTCTTGAACTTACAAGTTTCATAAATAAAAATTTTCACATACAAATACAACCTTGGTCGAATGCTCAAACAATTAAGGTAGCAAATTATCATTCCACTCTCAAAACTATAATGTCGTTATATAACTAAATACACACACATCCATATGTGCCAAAATACCTTAAGCTTACAATTTCATATATTTAATAAATATTTTCACATATAAACTATTCATCGCTAAGTGTACATATACATATTTTGATAAGATACCATTCAATTTCCGAGCCAAAATATCTTTACCATTACTAGTACCCATACCTTTATGTGCATATATTTATAGATCAAAGAATAACAATCACATACATATTTATATTATAAGGCTGAATACACTCACATTATGTATGCACCTACTTAAAAGAAGCATTTCAATGGTACATAAATTAATTATCCACAAGCCAAATACACATACTACATACTCGTATATCTTTCATTATCACCGTACATGATTTAAAACGAATATTCCAAGTAATTATGTACCTTATCTTTAACAGGCAACTAATTAATTCATACCTGGCCATTTAACTCGTTTCACTCTTTTAAACGCAACTTGTCTTTGCCCGCTGAATCTTTTGAAATTGGGTAAGACATTTGAATAATCCCATATATCGGAATTTACATGTCGTTGCCTCATATACATCCTTATATAAACTTTAAATAGGTCAAAGCATACATAATATATGTTCATTAACAAAATTATCATTCACTACCCAAAATTTCAATGTCATCATATAATCAAATATATATATATATATATATATCCATGATTCATAATTTAACATCACATACATAAACATATCTTAGTAGCTGAATGTAACTTGTAATTTAATATACAAATAATCAACATTTTAATATGTATAGCTTGTGTCACCACTTTCAATTCTAGAAACCATTCATTACCTTATCATCAAACTTAAATTAATTCCATTACTCAATGCCGATTTATGCTTACCTCATATTATTGCAACTTTTTATTAATTACACACACACACACACACACACACATACACACACACACATATATATGTAAATTTAACCACATCTATTTGCTTATAAACTTACCTTGGACAATGTAAAACAGAACGGAACAGCAAGTTGACAACTTTCATTTTTGTTTCTGATCTAAATCTGATTTCTTTGATTCATGATCTAAACATATTCAAATTAAGCTCATTTAAACATATTTTCATTCAATTTAGTCCAAGAACACATAAATGGGAAAATTACCATTTTACCCTTGATATTTTTATTTTTTTGCAATTAAGTCCTAATTATTCAAAATCATCAAATATCCCACTACAAAATATGTTAACCCAACACATATCTTTCATAATTCATCATCAAACAATAAAAATCACATGTTCTCATCAATGGCATAACTTAAAATATTCATCAAAATAAGAAAAAAATTCAAGCTTGGGTCTTGAAGATAACTTAGCAACGATCTCAAAAACGTAAAAATTATCAAAAACCGAGCTCAAAACATACCTTAATCAAGACATGTAAGGGCCAAATGCTTCTAAGCTCAAGAACCTTATATTTTTAGTCTAACTTTCGGCAATGAATAAGAAAAGATGAGTGGAAATTTGGTTTTCTTTTATTCAATATATAATAACATATAATTTAATAATATAACTTTTATCATTCCATTAAAATTCCACTATCTTTTGTCCATCATTATCCATCCACAATTAAAAATGGTGTATTTGACATGCAAGGACCCACATGTTTCTTTCTTTATTCATTAAACACTTCTAACAATTAGACTACCACTTTTGCATTTCATGCGATTTAGTCCTTTTGTCAAATTGAACACTCAAACGATAAAATTAGCTCACGAAATTTTTACACATGCATAATCATATATCGTAAACACCAAAAAAATATTAAATTTTGACTCAGATTCGTAGTCTCGAAACCACCATTCCGAATAGGGTCAAAACTAGGTTGTTACATAGGGTTTGGCCAACTTTTAAGCTTAATAATCAAGAAAGACGAGAAATTGACTTAGATCGAGGAAAGGGCAAAGTTGTGGACTAAATCACAAAATTTGTTATTTTTGTACCGAGGTAAGTTTTTATATAAATAATGCATCATAAGTTTTTATATAAATAATGCATCATTAATTTATGTTTATATGCTTATATATTGTATGAATTGTGTACATGATCTAACAAATGTAATTGATAAAGTTTGATAAGTGATAAGAGAGGAAAAATCTGAGTTGAATCTAGGAATAGAATAGGATACGAGTGACATGTCACTAGGAACCCAAGTGTGTGATTAAGTGATTAAGTGATGTCCGGGTACTGGTCTTCTACGTATACTAATGGCTAGGTAATCCTGCATTTATTGTAGATGCCTGTTAGCTTGTGTGAGCAGCACTAAGTAGTTACATCCTGACCGTCAGCTTGTGTGAGCAGACCCGTGACTAGCTCGAGAATGAGCATATATGTAAAATGTTATAAGTGGTAGCTTCGGCTACATATATGTGGCACTTATGTGCAAACCATCCGTGTATCCGTTAGTATTCTGAGTGTTCAAGGGGAAAAATAACAAAAAGATATGAAAATATGTGTGTTTGTATGATGATGTGGTACAGGTGTGTACGAGCAATCCGTAAGTATGAACATTATAAGTGATGATATCGTGGTAATTTGTGCTTGAGTAAGTGTAGCATATGTGAGCTCAATGGTAGCTGTATTAATTCTCATTATATGAATTTGCATGGTTAAAATGTTATTTATTTGCATATAAACTTATTAAGCTATTTAGCTTACTCTATCTTTTCCTTTCCTTTGTTTTATAGTATCGCCAAGCTAGCTAAGGGATCGAAGGACGTTGGAGACTTGATCACACTATCAATTGGGACATTGGGTATAGCTAGTCTCAACATTTTGAGTATGGCATGTATAGGGACTTGGTCTTTTTGTTATATGTGTCATTGTTGGTTTGGCCAAATGTATTGGCTTATATTGGTTCAAAATTCATTTTGTATAAGGCCATTTGAATTTCGTTTATATTGGCATAATTATATGTATATGATGATGCCTTTCATGGATGTGTGGAAATGCATGATTTGAATGGTGGAATAGGTAATGTTTATACATGGTAGCTGTGACTTAAGAATGATAAATTAATGTTGTGGAATAGGCCCCAAGGGCATGTGAATAGGCTGTGTGACCCCTGCACCCTAATTAGGCAAAATAGAATGCTCAATAGTAAACACAAGGGCAGAGACAAGACCGTGTGTCTCAGCCGTGTGTAGGATACAGCCATAGGATATGGGCGTGTGCCCAGGCTATGTAAAGTCTGCACATTAAATGCAAAAATTAAATTCGCCATACGGCCTAACACACGGACGTGTGACTTGGTCGTGTGACCCTAAAATATTGGTGATGTCATAAATAGAGAGTTACACGGGTTGAGGACACAGGCGTGTTCTAAGCCACATGGGCGTGTGTGACCATACGATCTACCCATGGGCGTGCGACTCTCCAAAACTTGAAAAAAATTACTAAGTGTTGTGAAAATTTTAAAATTTCTCGGTTTAGTCCTAGACCACTCCCGAAGTATGAATTGGGCCTTGTAAGCCCATAATAGGGACGTTGAGTGTATGTATGAAAATTTTTAAATGGAACACACAAATTTTATGACTTGGTGTGGTGCATTTTTGTGTGTTTAAGTTCGATAATGCCTCGTACCCTATTTCGAAGACGGATACGGGTAAGGGGTGTTACATTTAGTGGCATCAGAGCTATGGTTTAGTCGATTCTCAAAACTAACCTAGTATGTGTACGAGTCTAGCTATACATGCCATATATGAATTGTGATAGTGTGACGACTCTTAATAATTTAAATTGTGTTTTCATATAGTAAATGGATCCCGATCGAGCTATAACTGATGAGGTAGAAAGTAATGCGCCAACTCCCGTCGAAGGGACCACGCCACTTGATAGTAGACAAGTGACAACTAGTCAAGGAGGAGAGGCTCAGGAAGCCTTTCTCCATATGATGAATGAGTGGTATACAGAGTTTATTCGGACGAACCCTAATGCCCAACCTCCTCCACCCCCTCCCATTCCTTAACCAGTTCCCGTAGCTCCCTAAGGTGTGGAGATGGTAAAATTGAATAAGCCTTCGGTTGATAAAATTCGTAAGTGTGAGGCCGAAGAGTTTAGGACTAATGTAGATGATGACTCCGAGAGCGTAGAGTTCTGGCTAGAGAACACTATGAGGGTGTTTGATGAGCTTTCATGTACACCCGAAGAATGTTTAAAATGTGCTATATCTTTGTTTAGGGATGTGGCATATCACTGGTGGAAGACACTAATATCTGTGGTTTCGAGAGAGAGGGTCACATGGGATTTCTTACAATAGGAATTTTGAAAGAAGTATATAAGTCAGCCGTTCATCGATCAGAAAGGTAAGGAGTTCTTGGAATTGAAGCAAGGTCGTATGACCGTATCTGAATACGAGAGAAGTTCGTCAGACTTAGTAAGTATGCTTGGGAATGTGTGTCTACAGAAGCTATTATGTGTAAGAGGTTTCAGGATGGATTGAATGAAAATATTAGAATGTTTATTGGAATTTTGGAACTGAAAGAATTTGTTGTGTTAGTAGAACGAGCTTGCAAAGCCAAAGATATAACACCCCTTACCCGTATCAGACACCGGGACATGGTATGAGGCATTACTCTACTAAAACACATGCAAACATTCAAACTCAAGTCAATGAAATTCGTCCCAATTTAAAACTTTTTCAAATATTGTCCTACGATCCTTAATAGGGACCTACGAGGCCCAAAACATGGTTTGGTAACATTCCGAGACCAAACTAAGTGCCTAGAAAACTTTCAAGAAAAATCTACTAAAAATAGGACATACACCTGTGTAGAAGGGTAACACGCCCGTGTGGTCTCTAGACATGGCCGTGCTGATGGCCAATGTAGTTCACACGGCCTAAGCATATAGGGAAACGCTCATGCCCCTCGTCCGTGTGGATTTATTTTCTAACTTCAAACCTACAGGAGTTTTCACACGGCCTGGCACACGCCCGTGTGCTCAGCCCGTGTCCCTCACACGGCCATGACACACTCGTGTCCCTCACACAGCTATGACACACTTGTGTCGTAGCCCATGTGCAAAAACCTTGACATTCTATTTCTAACGTCAGCAACTCTTAAGGATCACACGGCTGTGGCACACGCCCGTGTGCTAGACCGTGTCCTTCACACGATTGAGACAAATGGCCGTGTCTTAGCCCGTGTGGCATACTGATGGGCATTTAATTTTGCCAACCTAAGGTGCAGGGGGCACACGGCCGAACCACATGCCTGTGGGGCGAACTGTATGTCACACACGACCTAGACACATGCCCGTGTGTCTACTCGTGTGGACAAAAATAAGGCTATCTACCAAACTTTTTACCACCTTAAAATAAAAACAAACACATACTAATACATAGCATAGCATAAATTCTCAACCAAGGGCCAACATTAGGCAACCACACACTTTTACATACCCAATTCAACCAAGCATTTATACATTACCCCTAGTGTATTCTCCATCCATTCAAGTTTGCACATTATTGAAAGACAACATCAATTGCATATATCAAAAGCAAGTAACAGCCACTATCCATGGCTTTATACAAAATGAGGTATTTCAAATATCAAGCCAACACACTTGGCCAAAAATAAAATGACACTTAACAAATACTAGCCCCTATACATGCCATTTCTCAAAATGCTAAAAACTAACTATACCGAATACTTTGATTGATAGTGTGAATGAAGCCTCTGACGCCCTTTGATCCACGAGCTAATTTGGGGACACTATATAAGAAAATGGAAAGGAGAGGGAGTAAGCATAAAACTTAGTAAGTTGCAAGTAAATAAATAACAATAACTTATCATGCTACAACATACTCTCAATACATCCCAATCTATGCATGATATAAAAAGAATAACTACAAGCATAACTACAAGCATAACTTACTCACTTTTATCTCTTAATAATCTTATGATATAATTTTGAGCTCATATTTCATACATTTCATATAGGTACCTGCATCACTCACAAGGTCATCATGATATTTCTCAAATTTGGCACAAACTTAAAATTTCTTGTTGAACCAATTAGAATACGAAAAGATATTCAACAAGCCTCATACAAAGGGTATCATGCTGATGCCATGTCCTAGACATGGTCTTACACTGACTCTCATGTATCGGGGCTGATGCCATGTCCCAGACATGGTCTTACACTGGCTCTCCTCTATCCATGCCGATGCCATGTCCCAGACATGGTCTTACACTAACACATCTCCAAGCCGATGCCATGTCCTAGACATGGTCTTACACTGGCTAGCACCTATCCATGTCGATGCCATGTCCCAGACATGGTCTTACATTAACACGTAACAAGGTGATGCCATGTCCCAGACATGGTCTTACACTAGCTCTCGTATGACCCTAGTACTATGGCTACGAATATCCAGTCTATTCCTACGGTTCAACCGGGATTTATCTCATTAAATTCTCATCAATGCATTTCTCAATATCACAATTTTTCCATATATGTCAAAACATTAATTTCATGCATAATTATAGGAAAGGTTGTATTATTTACCTATAACTTACCCCAGTATACAAAACGTGAATAACTGCTCGGTTTAGTCTATTTGCTTGGCCTTCCCCCAATCTAGGTTTGAATTTTGTAATTCTTATTCTATAATAATAAAAATTCATTAATTTAATCACTACTTAAATCTAGACATTCAAAAATTCATAATTTGGCAAAATGACCATTTTGCGCTTAGACTTTTACAAAATGACCATTTTACCCCATAGGCTAGGAAATTGATTTTTATTGAATTTTCTTATTAACCAAGCCCAACCGAATTCCTTTCACTCTTATAAAAGCCCACAATTTCCATTATTTCATGCAATTTCTACATAATTTATAACTTTTACAGCTAAGTCCATTTTAGGTGTTTTTCATGAACACCCTTTCACAAAAGTTGTTTATTTAACAACAATGATTCATTTTATTTCATAACATTCCAGAAAATAACATATATAATCTCATGGTGAATTTCTAAATGTTTGACCATTTGCAAAATAGTCCCCTCAATAAGTAGCCCGTGCTACAAGATTCTCAAAAGTGTAAAAATTATCAAGAAAGGCCATAAGAATCACTTACTTGGAAGGGAACTAAGTGGCTGAAATTTCAAGCTTCAAAATCCCCCCTTATTCTGATATTTTCGTTGGTAAGAAGAAGAAGAAATGAAAAGTATGAAGCTAATATTTTTTTTATTCTATTTCTAGTCAAATAAGCCACCTAATACCACCAAAATTTGACTTTTCTCATCCTATTTGTCTCCCTTGGCCAGCCATGCCTAAAAGAGTGGGTCTATTTGCCTATTAAAGACCCCCAAATTTATTTCTCTAGTTATTTAACCCAATTTTCCAGTAAATCACAACTTTTACCCTTTATGCGATTTAGTCATTTTTCGCAATTAAACTCGCAATCGCGTAAACTAATTTACCAACAATTTCCTATACCCTTATAATATTTCTATAACACACAAAACAATATTAGAAATAATTTCTTTGACCTCGGGTTAGTGATTTCGAAATCACTATTCTGACTAAGCCCAAATTCGGGCTATTACAGAAGAGTTGAGCAAGGAAAAGAGAAAAACTGAGCTCGATGCTACAGATTCGAGGAAGAGACAAATGAGTAAGTCCTTTCAATCCTCGTTGATGAAATCAAGGGATATGCATGTTAGTTTGAATATTTTAGCTGGGAATTCTAACAGAGATCATGGGAAACAATATTCGGGTTCTAAGGCTCGAACTACATCCATAGCAAGTATTGTGAATGTGAAATTTGATAGGCTTGAATGCCAACATTGCGGTAGGCAATATTCTGGTGAATGTTGGATGATCAACCAGGCTTGTTTTAAATATAGCTCCCAAGACCATTTCATTAAAGATTATCCTGAGATAATTGAAAAAGATAATTCCCAGAATGTTAGATCACGTAACACTACTGCTAGAGGGGAGGCCAGTGAAAAATACGAGAGATGGGGCCAGTAGCAAAGGTGTATCCAAAGATTCAACTACGAGATTAGAAGTTAGAGCACCTACGACTACTTATGCAAGTTAAAACAGATAAATCCAGTGAGCTACCCATTGTGATTTCATCTATGTCTGCTCAGAGGTATATAAGAAAGGGTTGTGAAGCATTTCTTGTATATGTGTTGAACACCAAAGTGTTTGAATTGAAAATTGAATCGGTACCAGTAGTTTGTGAATTTCTAGATGTGTTCCTAGAAGATTTACCAGGATTGCCACCGGTTAGATAAGTGGAGTTCACTATTGATTTGTTACCAGGGACAACCCAATATCGATTACTTCGTATAGAATGGCTCTAACTGAATTGAAAGAGTTAAAAACCTAGTTGTAAGAGTTGATAGATAAGGAATTTGCGAGAACGAGTTTTCCCCCTGGGGTGCTCCGGTGTTATTCTGTAACGCCCCAAAAATCCTGAAACTTTTATTTTTGTGTGTTGTAGCTTGGCTTGCATGTTAGCACTTTTAGGGTGTTGATTTTGAGCTGTCAGAGGGTCCCTATGAAGTCCTGAGATTCGAGCTTGGTATAGGAAAATTTTTATTTTTGTGCTAATGGAACCATGACTTCAAGTGATTTACCTCTTAAATAAATGGGGCAAAAATAGGACACAAGAAGATAAGTGGCTTAGTGGCAAAGTAACGCTACATAGGGGTATGGGAAGTGGCGTCATAGAGAGACAGGGTGGTCCAAGGTTTGAGGCATGGCATGGTATTACATTGGGAAATTATTTTGCATATTTCGATAGCCAGTGGTGGAGTTGAAGTTGAACTCTGAAGGGGGTGTTTGAAATGGTCATATAAGAAATCTAAGAAGGGAATCTTGGAGCAAATCTTGGAGAAGATTTAGGAGGTTGTTGTGTGAAGAGTTGGAGCCAATTGGGACATTAGAGGAGCTTAAAATCGGTTTTGAAAGGGTATAACCAAATGTGCAAGGTCATTTCAGCATTTTCTTTTCCTTTATGTGCTTTCAATTTTATTTTGGAGAATCTACATATTGTTTTTCCTTTGTTAAGTCATGATCTTTCTTTTCTTGTGCAATAGCCATATGTGGGTGACCTTTTAGGTAACCTTGAGACCATTTGGATATTCCTTAAATTTGGTCAATTCTTTTCTCTCTTGTTCTAAGATGAATAGTGCTATTTCTTCCCTCTGACTTCTTCGTTTCTTCTTCGACATTTCTAGCCAAATACTCCTTCAATTCCCTTTCTCTTATCCTCATCTCAAACTCTTCTTCACTTCATTAACTGTCGTTCCTTCTATCGCATCGGGTATTCTTCTCCACCTTTCTACTCTATCAATCGGTTCTTACCCTTAGCCGAACCCTATTCTATTTTCTTTGGTAAAGCCAAATCTCTCTTTTCTCTCCCTTACTCTTTTAATTGGTTTGGTAGAGATCGGATCGCTCTTTCTTCTTTTTCTCCAAACCTCTACCGAATTGCTACTTGTGCATTTTGACTTCTGGTGTGGTAAAGATTTCTATCAATCAATAAGTGTAATCATCCTTACATTTGGTTAATGGGTGGTCGAATGTACTTATGAAGTGTTAAGGGTGACTTATGGTGGATATAAGTCACCTGTTATTCAATCTTTGATAGTTAAGGTTTTGATGCAGATCTAGGAAACAATCGTGGTTAACAGTTAATAAAGGGTTAATAAGGCTGGTCAATCAAGGTAAGGGGATTAGTGTGATTTTGGTTTTGGGTAAAAGGGGAATCTGTGTTAAGTGGGTGATTAACTAATAGTTTTGAATGATTGTAGGTTCATGGCTAAGGAATCGTAGCGCGTTTTGTAAACTAGGTGTGTACACACACCGCACAAACGATAGATCAGCAAAAGCTGAAAAGCCAAAAAGCCAAAAATTTGGCTGCAGTGACCTCACGCTCGTGTGGAGAGATCAATACGATAAAAGAGGACCCATGAGTGATCTCATAGACTTGGGCCACTTTTTGGTTAATTGGGCCAAAATGGGCCAAATGGGCCCGATGGGCTTGTGGGCTCGAGACGAGTGAAATTGATGGGTTGGTAAGAATTGACGAGCAAGTCACGTTGACTGAGTGGCCAAGGTTGGATATGGGCTTAATGGGCCATATGAGAACGTGGGCATGTATGGGCATGTATGGGCTTTTGGACCCTATAGTGTTATAAATGTTAAAAATGTCGCTATATGTACTAAATGATAGTGGGCTTGTTAATGGGCCGGGTTATGTGCTTAAGCCATAATAATAGTAAATGACCATAATTCCCCTAAAGGAAAATGACTAAAATACCCCTACATGTTTTATCACCGATTTTGAATGCCATACTTGATATGTTATGTTGCATACATGCTTACATGTGGAAGGGGTCTATATTGGAGGAAGTGTTATATGAGGATCGCATAGTTGCTTGACGACCGTGGATCCACCGATGGCTTTTAAGCCAGTATATGATTGGCAGCTTTGCTGCAACATTGAGTAGTGCCGCAACTAGTGCTACAACGGGGGTGTAGGAATGGGTGGGTCGATTTATATCCCCACAAGAGTGTAGGGCTGAACAGGAGATGGAGTGCAAGGTTGGTATGGGCATTTATGCATTGCATATTGACTTTGATATTTGAGACGGGCTTAGGCCCAGTAAATGTGCTATGTATTATTTGATATGGGCTTAGGCCCAACCGAGGCTAATGTGGGCTAAGGTCCAATTGCCACTATTGATGTTGATGGGCCAAGGCCCTAATTTGATATGACGCATTTTGTTGATTGTTGAGGGTTGTACACACTGAGTTTTTGCAAACTCACCCACTCCTTTTAATTTTTACAGGTGAACCTTAGTAGGTGGTTCGATGTTTGGAGAAGGACTCGGAGTTGGCCACCTAGTGAGCTGCTTTAGACTTAAAACTTTCCTTTATTTTATCGTATTTTTAATTATTTTCTTTTGGTTCGATATAATAAGGCCTTTATCTCCGGTTTCGTTTTGGTTGGATTTTTATTATTGTTTTGCTCAACTTTTTAGTTAAACTTGTTTTCTGAATACAGAACCAAGGTAATATTTTACACAAACTCAACTTAAGAAACAAACATTTTTAAAATAAGAACTTCCGCTTTAACTAAACAAGAAACCTAACAAAGGATTGCGAATTCGAGTTTTCAAATTAATATACTCAAGGTTTTATTAAGATCGTCGATTCACATGGTTTTTAAATAAGAAACTTACTAGATTTTAATATGTCGAATAGCCAAATGCTTTAGAGTTTTCCAACGTCTTTAACTTAAACGACTACCCTTCTATGTGACACCGCTGGATTCGGCCATAATGTCTGGGCCGGGTTTGGGGTGTTACATATTTGTTAAGAAGAAAGATGGATCCATGAGACTTTGCATCGACTACCGACAACTCAACAAGGTGACCATAAAGAATAAATATCCTTTACCGAGAATTGATTATTTTTTCGACCAGTTGAAAGGAGCGACAGTGTTTTTGAAAATATACTTGAGATCCGGCTACTACCAATTGAGGGTTAAAGACTTAGATGTGTCGAAAATCACGTTTAGAACGAGGTATGGACATTATGAGTTTCTCGTTATGCCATTTGGACTTACTAACGCTCAGGCTGTATTTATGGATTTGATGAATCGAATTTTTTGACCATACTTGTATAAATTTGTTGTTGTGTTTATAGACGATATTTTGATTTATTCTCGAGGTGAGTCCGAGCATGCTGAACATCTAAGAATTGTATTACAAACTTTGAGAGATAAGAAATTGTTTGCTAAGTTTAGTAAAAGTGAATTTTAGCTCCGAGAAGTTGGATTTTGGGGACACATTGTTTCTACAGAAGGCATAAGGGTAGATCCAGGTAAGGTTTCGACAATTGTTGATTGGAAACCACCAAGAAATGTATCTGAGGTTAGAAGCTTTCTGGGCTTAGCCAGGTATTATAGACATTTTGTTAAAGGATTTTCGATGATTGCTACTCCAATGACAAGGTTGTTACAGAAAAATGTTGAATTCCAATGGTCAGAGAAATGCCAAAAGAGTTTTGAGCAATTGAAAACTTTACTAACTGAGGCACCAATGTTAGTACAACCTGAGTCTGGAAAAGAATTTATAATTTATAGTGATGCGTCATTAAACGGTCTTAGATGTGTATTGATGCAAGAAGGCAAGGTGATAACTTATGCCTCGAGATAATTGAAGCCACATGAGAAGAACTATCCGACGCATGACCTAGAATTGGCAGCCATTATGTTCACATTTGTTCGGTGAGAGGTGCCACATCTATACCGATCATAAGAGTTTGAAGTACTTGATGACTCAGAAAGACCTGAACTTACGATAGCGGAGATGGCTAGAGTTGCTGAAAGATTACGAGCTAGTGATTGACTATCATCTGGGAAAAGTGAATGTGGTCGCAGATGCTTTAAGCAGGAAATCCTTGTTTGCTTTGAGAACTATGAATACGAGTTTGACCTTGTCTAGCGATGGTTCAGTCTTGGCAGAGATGAGAGTTAAACCGACATTTCTTTAGCAAATATGCGAAGCTCAAAAAAGTGATAGTGATTTGCAAGCTAAAAGAGCTTAGTGTGAATCGACGAGTGAGTCAAATTTTTGAATCAGGACCGATGACTGTTTGATCTTTCGAGATAGAGTTTGTGTTCCAAAAGATGCTGAGTTGGTTCAAAAAATTTTGCACGAGGCACATAGTGGTTGCTTATCAGTTCATCCAGGTAGAACCAAAATGTACAATGATTTAAGGAATTTGTATTGGTAGCTTGGTATGAAACAGGATATTTCTAAATTTGTATCAAAGTGTTTGATAAGTCAGCAAGTGAAAGCTGAGCATCAAGTGCCCTTAGGTTTACTTCAGCCATTGATGGTACCCAAGTGGAAATGGGATAGGATTGCTATAGATTTCGTAATGGGGTTACCTTTGACTCCAAAGAAGAAAGATGTCATTTGGGTTGTTGTGGATCGATTGGCGAAATTAGCTCACTTTATCCTACTACGTACCTACTATTCACTTCATAAGTTAGTGGAGTTGTACATTCCTGAAATCGTGAGATTGCACGGAGTACCTTTGTCGATCATTTCAAATAAAGACCTGTGATTTACTTCGAGGTTTTGGAAAAAGTTGCAAGAAGCCTTGGGTACAAAGTTGAACTTTAGTACTGCATTTCATCCACAAATCGATGATCACTCCAAAAGAGTAATTCAAATCCCTAAGGATATGCTCCGATGTTATGTTTTGGAATTTGAAGATAGTTGGGAAAAATACCTACCCTTGGTCGAATTCGTTTATAACAACAGTTTTTAGTTGAGTATCAAAATGGCACCATACGAGGCATTATATGGCCTCAAGTTTCGAACTCCTTTATCTTGGACTGAGCTTAGTGAAAGACAGATTCACGGAGTTGAATTGGTTAAGGAAACTAAGGAGAAAGTGAAGGTGATCTGAGATTGCTTGAAAGCCGCTTCAGATAGACAAAAGTCATTCACAGATTTGAAAAGAAAAGAGATTGAATTTCAGACTGGTGATAAAGTGTTTCTGAAAGTGTCACCGTGGAAAAATATTTTGAGATTTGGTTGAAAAGGCATGTTAAGCCGGAGTTTTATTGGTCCGTATGAGATTATCGAATGAATCGGGCTAGTGGCATGTTGATCGACTTTGTCAACAGAATTAGAAAGGATTCACAATGTGTTTCATGTGTCGGTGTTGCAACGATATCTTTTCGATCCTTCGCATGTGATTTCTCTGACAGGGGTTGAGATTCGATCGGATATGACATATGAGAAACAACCGATTAAGATTTTGGCCTGGGAAGTAAAACAATTGAGAAATAAAAATATAGCCTTAGTGAAAGTGTTATGGAAAAGACATGGGGTTGAACAGGCTACATGGAACCCGAGGAAGCCATGAAAAAATAGTACCCAAACCTCTTTTTCAGTAAGATTTTCAGGGACAAAAATCCTTAAAGGGGGAGAGTTGTAGTAGCCCGAATTAGGGCTAAGTCGAAATAGTAGTTTCAGGACCACAAATTCGAAGTAGAAAAAAATTTATTGTAATAAAGTTTTAAGGTTTATAATGTGATTGAATGCATGTGTGAAAATATCGTTAAGGAATTTTATCAATAGAGGGTCCAATTAGACTAGAAGGGCTAAAATGCAAAAAGTACAAAATATGTGTTTTAGAAGCATTGGGTCCTTAATTCAAATGAATTTGAAAATGTGGGGTCCTTATTTAGTAATTAGACCATTATATGTCATGAAGGACAAAAATGGACATGGAAGGGTAAAATTTTAAAGAAATGCCTTAAGGGTATTTCGGTCATTTGGTTAATAAAAGAATAAAAAGGGGAAAATCAAGTCAAAATCGGTGTCCATCTTCTCTCCTCGGCCGAAATTCTCAAGGGAAGCCATAGCTAGGGTTTGGCAAACTTTCAAGCTTGATAATCAAGAAAGACGAGGAATTGACTTAGATCGGGGAAAGGGAAAAGTTGTGGACTAAATCGTAAAATTTGCTATTTTTGTACCGAGGTAAGTTTGTATGTAAATAATCCATCATTAATTTACGTTTATATGCTTATATATTGTATGAATTGTGTCAATGATCTAACGAATGTAATTGATAAAGTTCAATAAGTGATAAATGAGGAAAAATCCCAGTTGAATCTAGGAATAGAATAGGATACAAGTGACATGTCACTAGGAACCCAAGTGTGTGATTAAGTGATTAAGTGATGTTCGGGTGCTGGTCTCGTACGTATACTAGTGGCTAGGTAATCCTGCATTTGTTGTGGATATTTGTCAGCTTATGTGAGCAGCACTGAGTGGTTACATCCTGACCGTCAGCTTGTGTGAGCAAACCCATGACTAGCTCAAGTATGAGCATATATGTGAAATGTTATAAGTGGTAGCTTTGACTACATATACGTAGCACTTATGTGCAAACCATCTATGTATCCGTTAGTGTTTCGAGTGTTCAACAAGAAAAATAACAAAAGATGTGAAAATATGTGTGTTTTTATGATGATGTGGTACAGGTGTGTACAAGCAATCTGTAAGTATGAACGTTATAAGTGATGATATCATGGTAAGTTATGCTTGAGTAAGTTTAGCATATGTGAGCTCAACAGTAACTGTATTAATTCTCATTATATGAATTTGCATGGTTAAGATGTTATTTATTTGTATATAAACTTGCTAAGCTATTTAGCTTACTCCCTCCTTTCCTTTCTTTTCCTTTATTTTATAGTATCGCCAAGCTAGCTAGGGGTTCGAAGGATGTCGGAGACTTGATCACACTATCAATTGGGACACTTGGGTATAACTAGTGTCAACATTTTGAGTATGGCATGTATAGCGACTTGGTCTTTTAGTTATATGTGTCATTGTTGGTTTGGCCAAATGTATTGGCTTATATTGGTTCAAAATTCATTTTGCATAAGGCCATTTGAATTTGGTTTATATTGGCATAAGTATATGTATATGCTGATGCCTTTCATGGATGTATGGAAATGCATGATTTGAATGGTGGAATAGGTAATGTTTATGCGTGGTAGCTGTGACCTGAGAATGATAAATTGATGTCTTGGTTGTGGACTTTTGGTTGCTTAAGTATGCCATGTTACATGCTTGTGAATTGGTAGAAGTATATATCTGTTCTAGGGTGGCAAATGGATTGGTAAATGGCCTATATATTGTCCACACGGGTAGATACACAGGCGTGTGTCTAGGCTGTGTGTGACACGCGGTCAGCGCCATAGGTGTGTGAATAGGCCTTGTGTCCCATGCACCCTAATTAGGCAAAACAGAAAGCCCAATAGTAAACACATGGGTAGAGACACGGCCGTGTGTCTCAGTTGTGTGTAAGACACGGCCATAGGACATGGGCATGTGCCCAGGCCATGTGAAGTCTGCACATTAAATGAAAAATGAAATTCACCATATGGCCTATCACATGGGCGTGTGACTTGGCCGTGTGACCCTAAAATGTTGGTGACATCATAAACAGAGAGTTACACGGGTTAAGGACATTGGCGTGTCCTGAGCCACACAGGCGTGTGTGGCCACACGGTCTACCGACACAGGCCTGTGACTCTCTAAAACTTGAAAACAATTACCAAGTGTTGTGAAAATTTTAAAAGTTTTCGGTTTAGTCCTGACCACTCCCGAAGTATGAATTGGGCCTCGTAAGCCCATAATAGGGACGTTGACTGTATGAATGAAAAATTTTAAATGGAACACAAATTTTATGACTCGGTGTGGTACGTTTTCATGTGTTTAAGTCTGGTAATGCCTCTACCCTATTCCAACGACGAATACGGGTAAAGGGTGTTACAAAAGGGCAGTCACGGAAGATGTGCTCTATTGTTTCAAGTGAAATAAGGCATCAAGGACATAAAGTAGAAGGTCGTAAACGTCAATTGTATAAATTGTAGTAACTAAGGATGTAATCATTGAAAATACGCCAAGCCGTAATTTTTACTTTTCCTGGTAGCTATAGTTTCTATAATTTGTTGTAAACATGCCTATAATAGTCAGTGGTGTCAATAGCGTCTGAAGCCTGAAGAAGACGGTAGCCACTCCTTATTGAGTACACACCCAAGCCTTCCTCCCCCCACACCAACAAATCATCATGAGCTTCTCGGGAAAAGGGAATACAGATAACCATATTCACAACAGTGGATCCCAGTACATCGATAAGCAAACGCTGATTAATAAATTCAGACACATGCGTAATAGTTTGATGGTTGCTTGGTGTTGCAATGGCACTCAGGCAGGCTTGGAATCCAAACATCATCCTACACCTGAACACGATAGCTCGTACCCACACGTCAACTCAGCCCCAAGTGAAGTAAGCCCTTCGCAGCCCAAATGTTCTTCATCTTGCATAACTCAGCCCAAGCAGACCAATAAATACCACCCTGACCACTATGACACTTCCACCAAAATCGGCCAATGACACCCTCCAATTCGGCACAAAAAGAAGTAGATAGTAAAAAAAGACATAGCAAGGTGGTGATAGATTGTAGGACGCTTTTGATAAATACCACTTTCCCCCCAGAAAAATGGCCAAACACACCAGCTTTCTATCCAAGAACACATGCGGTCCTTTAACCCTTGGAAAACCTTCCGCCTGTTACATCTGACCATACTAGGAAGCCCTAAATACCTCTCAAGTTCAATGGAAACTTGAACCCCCAAATAGTGAGAAATGCTAGACACAATTGATTCCACCACATTAGAGCAGAAAAAGATCAATGACATTGCAAAATTAACACTGCCTGAAGCTTGCTCGCACTCTACAAGAACTTGTCTGAGAACTAAAGCACTAGCAACCGTGACTGTAACACCCCTAACCCGTCTCCATCATCGGATTAGTATTATGGAGCATTACTATACAAATCAGAACAATTAACTTCAAACCATGTTAATAATGTCGTTTAATATTAATTACTTAAAATTCATTACAAACATAGCAAACATACCTATTTGAACTTAAATTGAGCCTTCGTGGCCCTAAGAACAGTTCAAGATCAACTTGGGAATAATTTGAAATAATTTAGAAAATCTAAGGAAAAATTGGAAATTTAGAAAATAGGGGTCACCGTGTAACAACCCTTACCCATATCCGATCCCGGGACAGGGTATGAGGCATTACCTTACTAAAGCATATGTAAACATACAATCTCGAGTCTACGAAATCTGTCCCAATTTAAAACTTTTCAAACTTTGCTTAACAGCCTTTAATATAGACTTACGAGGCCCAAAACTTATTTAGCAAACCATTCGGAGCCAATCCAAATGCTTAGAAAACTTTCAAGAAAATTCTCTAAAAATAGGGCACACGCCTGTATGGAAAGGCAACACGCCCGTGTGGCCTCTAGACATGACCGTGCTGAAGGCCCGTGTAGTTCACACGGCTTAAGCTCCTAAGGACACACCCGTGCCCCATATTCGTGTGGATTTATTTTCTAACATCAAACATACAAGGGATTTCACACGGGCTGACACACGTCCATGTGCTCAGCCCGTGTCCCTCACACGACCATGACACGCCCACGTCGCAGCACATGTCCAAAAACCTTGACATTCTTTCTCTGACGTCAACAACTCTTAAGGATCACACGGCCGTGGCACACACCCATGTGCTAGGCCGTGTCGTCCACACGATTGAGACACACGGCTGTGTCTCAGCCCGTGTGGTAAACTGCTGGGCACTTAATTTTGCCAACCTAAGGTGCAGGGGACATACGGCCTAACCACATGCCCGTGGGGTAGACCGTGTGTCACACATGACCTAGACACATGCCCGTGTGTCTACCCGTATAGACAATATAGGGCTATCTACCAAGCCTATTGCCACCCTGAAACAAGATCAAATATCAACCAAACTGCCCAATACATAACATGGTACAAATAATCAACCAAATAACCACAATTTGACGTCCCATATACTCAACTAAGTAAAGTGCACATTCATGAATAACTTTAACATTTTCATATACCAACTTCCAATATTAGCCATCATTCATGGCCTTATACAAAAAAGAGTCAAATTCTAAAGCAAGCCAACACATTTGGCTCCAAAATAATATGATACTTAACAAAAGAATAAAATCCTATACATGTCATATTCAAAAGATTAAACTAACTATACCAAGTGCTTCTATGGATAGTGTGAGCGATGCCTCTGACGTTCTTTGATCCTCGAGCTATTTAGGCGGCACTATATTAAAAAAAGGGAAAGGAGAGGGAGTAAGCATAAAGCTTAGTAAGTTGCATATAAATAATTTACAACTATCTACCATGCATTAATTTACTCATAACAGATCATTATGAGCACATATTTATAAACATGCATAGGCACAACTTACTCATTTTCACCCATACAAATTACATAATACATTTCGAGCTCAATCTCATAAGTATCATTTAAGTACCTATATACCCACAACATGGTCATAGCATTTTCTCATTTTCGATATAACTTTTAATCACCCGTTGAACCATTGGAATAATGAAAGATATCCGTTAAGCCATATACGTAAGGCGGGAAGCTGATGCCATGTCCTAGACATGGTTTATACTAGCACAAATATCAAAGTCGATGCCATGTCCCAGACATGGTCTTATACTAGCTCTCGTCCATCTATGCCGATGCCATGTCCCAGACATGGTCTTACACTGACACATCTCATAGCCGATGCCATGTCCCAGTCATGGTCTTACACTGGCTCTCATCTATCGGTGCCGATGCCATGTCCCAGACATGGTCTTACACTAGCACTCGCATCAATGCCGATGCCATGTCCTAGACATGGTCTTACACTAGCACATCTCATGTCAAGGCCGATGCCATGTCTCAGACATGGTCTTACACTAGCTCTCGAATAACCCTAGTATTATGGCATGGAATATCCGATTTATTCCTACAATTCAACTGGGATTCTACCATATCATTCTCATCATGTAAATTTCATCATCACAATTTAACATTTCATGCTATATAAATAATTCAATAATTAAATACATTAAAGTTGTAATATTTACAGGCAACTTACCTCGGTACACAAAATGTAGACAGCTAATTCGGTTTAATCTACAAGCTTAGCTTTCCCCTGGTCTAGGTTCGGATCTTGGATGTCTTGGTCTAAAGTAATAAAATTTCACTAATTTAATTACCAAATAAATTTAGGCAATCTAAAATTCACAATTTGGCAAAATGACCATTTTGCCCTAAACTTTAGCAAAATGACCATTTTACCTCTAGGCTCGGAAATTGATTTTTATCGAATTTCCTTATTAACCAAGCTTAACCGAACTCTTTCCACTCTTATGGCAACCCAAAATTTCCATTATTTTATGCAATTACTACACAATTTATTAACTTTACAACTAAGTCCAATTTAGGTGTTTTCCATGAACTTCACTTCACAAAAGTTGTTTATTCAACAACCTACATTCATTTTCCTCCATAAAATTCTAGCAAACCACACAAGTGTTCTCATGGAAAAATTCTAAACTCTTAACTATTGTGCAAAATAGCCCCCTCAATAGATAGCCCATGCTACAAGGGTCCCAAAAGTACAAAAATTACTAAGAAAAGTCACCAAAATCACTTACTTGTTGAGGGTCTAAAGTTGCTGCAAATTTCAAGCTTCCATGGCTACTTTTCTTGAGGAAAAATCAGTTGAGAAGAGAAGAGAGATGAAAAGATGTCAACTTTTACTATTTGTTTTATTTTATTAACAATTTAGTCACCTAATCACCTAACTCTTTGACTTTTCTTCTTCTTTTGTCTTCCATGGCCGGCCATCACCTATGGAGGGGTCTATTTTCTCTTTAAAAGCCCCCAATTAAGGCCTTCTTGCTATTTAAAACCATTTGCTAGTAATTCACAACTTTTACCCTTTATACGATTTAGTCCTTTTTTGCAATTAAGCTCAAAATCGCTAAAATTAATTTACCAAAATTTTTCATGTACTCATAATATCATGCTATAATTCATAAATAACACTAAAATAATTTCTACAACCTCGGATATGTGGTTCCGAAACCACTGTTCTGACTAAGCCCAAATTTAGGCTGTTACAACACGGCCGTGTGACATAGCCCAGACCGTGTGGTGCTCAAACAATGAGACACACAATCGTGTCTCAGCTCGTGTCTTAAATCGTGTAACTCACTGACTTGGGTCACACGACCATGTTGTAGGCTGTGTGTCAGATAGTGTCTAACTTGTGTCACACGACTGTGTTGCAGGCCGTGTACTAGACCATGTAACTCTCTGACTTGATATAGACGGTCGTGTCTTAAGCCGTGTGATACTCACTCCTGAAATAATAAGTGACACATAGCTGTATAGCCATACCGTGTGTGTCACACGGCCATGTGATAGCCTATGTCCCAGGCCGTCTGCTCCATAATTTGACCCTATAAACAAAGTCCAAAACTTGCCCAACCATCTGCTCCATTTGTGCATACATTCAATAGACCTAAACACCTTTCAAACACATATAAACATATCAATTCTATCAACCTATTTCTCCTAACCAATATGCCATTCAAAGACACCTCATTTATACCAAAACAACTTCAACCAAAACAAAGCTATATTGCCACATCTCAAGCATAAAACCTAGTTGATTTAGCTACCTAATGACATCAATTATAACCATTCAATTTTCATAATAAACATACCAAAAGGACCATATATTTTAAAGTACTTAAAAGTGACCAAAGGACATAAACATACCAAGTTGTTCATTAGCATATTCAAAAACTTCCATTATAAAAAGTCTTATACATGCCATTTATAACCTTGGCCAAAATAGCTTAAAAACTACCAAAGTGATTGTTGGATAATGTGATAGAACTCTGACAAGCTTCCAACCGATTGAGCTTCCGATAATCTAAGAAATAAAGGAAAATAACTTCGCATCAACTAGTACTTAGTAAGCTCGTATAAGAGAAACTTAAACTTACCATTTCACCACATTTAAACATTCAATCATGCTTAGAAGTTCATACAAATACTTGATATTCCTATTAATATAATCCACACCATTAGTAGAAGATTTAACCATGTAACATCATAAAACACAATAAATACCGTGAAGTGAATTAAATTTATTTACCTTTCTCATATGAACATAAATATCTATGATAATGCATACAAGCCTTTCATTTCCTTTTACTTACCCGTTGAACCATCTAGAATTACATTGGATACTCGGGAATACTCACACATAGTGTGCCTTTCCATATAACTGTAACCTTTCCTTTTCAATAGTGCTCACACAGCTGTGAAATAGGCCTGCTCACACGAGCTGTGGGTCAAAATGTTAGCTACACGATACTGCTCACACGAGCTATGGAGAATCCCCAACAAATATAGGACCTCAACCATCTGTAGGACATTCAAGACCAGCACCCAAAACATGAAATTCCTAATGACATGTCATCTGTATCCTAAGAATTCTTAAGGTTCAAACAGGACTAAATAACTGTCAACATTCCAAAATATTATCATATTCATCAAGTCAAATTAATTTTAATATTTTACAATAAGAAACTCAATTCAAAACTTCAAATGACAAATCTAAATCTCTATACAAACTTACCTTGACCACCACTGTTGTTACAACTAAATTGACAACTAATCCGTGATTTGCACCTTTCCCTAATTCAAGTTCCATTGATTCTTTTCTTGATCTACATAATAATTTAACTCAATTATTATAATTCCAGCATTCTAACAAGTAGTTTTCTACAATTAAACCCTTCTATCATCAATTTACAAATTTACCCTAAATACTTTAACTTTCTTACAATTTAGTCCCTAAGTTCATAACTTTCAATTTCACCATTTTTATAACTAAAACATGCTAACCAATTTTACTAAGGGACCTAAACAGCCCATATTTACCCAAAATTTCACATTAATCCCAATGAATTTTTCACTTCAAGCAAATTAATCCTTAACCCTAAATTCATCAAAAATCACTTAACAAAACAAGTTTATTTAAAAACCAAGTTTAATAATTTATCATTTATCATCACAAATTAATCAATTTCATTCCTAACATATCCCTTAACTTTTAATAGTTTTGCAAATTAACCCTTGAGCTGTAACACCCCTAACCAGTATCTATCGCCGGACTAGGGTTAAGAGGCAATACCAAACCATTCACATCATTATAAAAAACATTTCACATACATTATTCATTCATAGCCACAATGTCCCTTACGAAGGTCTATGAGACCTTAAAACATGCTTAGAAGTGGTTTGGGACTAAACCAATAACACATGAGAAGTATGGAAAATTTAGAAAATGTTCAAACCTGTAATGGTCACACGCCCGTATGAACAGGCCGTGTGCCTCACACGGTCACCAGACACACCTGTGTCATAGGCCGTGTGCAAACAAGGCATACATACTGACTTGGGTCACACGGTCGAGGACACACCCGTGTGTCTAGGTCATGTAACTCATTGTTTGTTTCTTAATTAAGTTTCAGGGCACACACGACCGTATACCAAGGCCATGTGTCACACAAGGTCTAGCCACATGCCCCTGTGCTCAATCGTGTGGACAAAAAATAGGCTTGTTTTAAGCCATATTTTCTCACCCAAATTCATTCACCTACAAAAGCTCAAATAGCACCATTTCATATACAAATATACAGTCAAATCAATGGCATTCTATGCACAAAATATACCATACCAACTCTACCATTCCATCAAACCATATCTTATACATTTGTCTAACCAAAACATACCAAATCAACATGCCATAATCATCAATTTAACCTATTTCAAAGTATACAATTTCTCACCAATTTAACTACTCAATATCATACCAAAAATATGCCATTTCCCATCCATTACACTCCATCATCATTTCACCATGTAATTTATCCATTCAACCATCAAAGCAACCATACCAAAACGGCCAATTTCACAAGGCATAGCATATACATCACATAGCATATACGAACACATGCCATAAGTCAAATACACTTCCAACAACTACATCATTCTCAAGCCAAATCACATGGAAAAACCCACAACACAAAATATACCAAAATAACACTAGCCTATACATGCCATATACCATATTTATGAGCTTTAAAAGTACCAAATATATGATCGATAATGTGATAGAGTCGCTAAAGATCCCTTGATCCGAGCTAACTTTCAATCACTGTAAAACAGGGAACAATTACACACAGTAAGCTTTAAAGTTTAGTAAGTTCGTACGGTAATACAATTAGCTCATCAATTAAATATCATTCACTCAATTTAGCAACAACCTAGTATATCCCTTTACTTTCTAGAATTTCACTCATGATCATTACTTATTTCTATACAATTTCATCAGGCTTCATACACATAGTATCAACAACCACATAGGTTTCGTACGTACCTATACCTGCTCATATTTTATCTATTACACTTTCACATCTTTGCTCAATATGTTAAATTGTTTGGAAATCTTTAAATACTCAATGAACTAGCACACTTAGTGCCAAATGAATAGCCGAAGCTATAACGATGTCACACACTTAGTGCCATCACATTTAATCGAAGTAGTGTCGGTCTCGCACACTTAGTGCCAATTGTTTAGCCGAAACTATTTTCATCTCGCGCACTTAGTGCCACATATCACTGAATCATCATCGAACACATTTATAACTTCACATTCACATTTTTGTTCATTCCAAAACATATAAACATTGTTAAAATGATACGTATTACCTACGGACTTACCTCGGATGCAAAAACGACTAAATTGATCTATTAGTCGATAACTTTGTCTTCCCCTCGATCAAGATTCAAGTTTCCCTTTTCTTGATCTAAATATATTCAAAATTAACTCATTTAATCACTTATTCATTCAATTTCATCCAAATCACACAAATGGCCATTTTTACACTTTAGCCCCTAAAATTTCACATTTCTACAATTTAGTCTTTATTTCATAAATACACAAAATTCATAAAATTTTACAACACCCATGCTAGCCGAATCTATATAAGCTCCATAACAGCCCATATTTTCTAATTTTTGACACATTTAATCACAAATTTAGCACATTTCACAATTTAATCCCTTTTTGGCATTTTTGTCAAAAATCACTTCACAAAAGTTATTAATCTAACATTTAACCTTCCAAATCTATCATCAATCATCAAAGCAACCAAGCATTCAACAACAACGGCATCATTCAAAACATTAAGCAATTTTACAAAATAGTCCCTAGGCTAGCTAGTACTCGATACAACGATAAAAAAACATAAAAATCATAAAAAACCGAGCAAAGAACATACCTCAATTAAGCTTCAAAGTTGCCGACTTTTCTAAGCATTCAAACCCTAACTTTCCTTCAATGTTCGGTTGAGAAAAAGATGAATGGAAGGAAATTTTGGCTTTGTTTTCTTTAATTATCATTTAAATATACAATTTACAAATTTACCCTTAAGGAAATAACATTAAAATTTCATAATCCATGTCCATTTATGACCATTTCCACTACCAATGGTCTAATATCATCATAAGGACTTTTAATTTAATTAATCATAGTAATTAAGTACTTAATCAAATAAAACATCAATTTTGCATCTTATATAATTTAGTCATTTTTCTCAAATTAAACATCCAAATGATAAAATTAAATCATGAAACTTTCACACATATATACTAACATGCTGTAAACACATAAAATAATATTAAAATAATTTTCTGAAATCGGATTTGTTGTTCTGAAACCACTGTTCTGATTTAGCTAAAACTGGGTTGTTATAACTCTCCCCCTTAAGGATTTTCATCCCCAAAAATCTTACCAATGAATAGGCCTGGATATTACTTTCTTATAGCATCCTCGGGTTCCCACGTAGCTTCTTCGACCCTGTGTCGATACTATAAGACTTTCACTAATATGATTCTTTTATTTCTCAGTACTTTTATCTCACGAGCTAAAATTCGGATTGGTTCTTCAACATATGATATATCAGACTGAATTTCAACGTCGATTGGGGAAATGACGTGTGAAGGATCAGATAGGTATCACCGAAGCATCAATACATGAAACACATTATATATTTTCTCTAGCTCAGGTGATAATGATAGTTGATATGCTACTAGCCCAACTCTCTCAATAATCTTACACAGTTCGATAAATCTCGGACTCAACTTTCCTTTTCTACCAAATATGATTATTTTCTTCCACAATGAGACTTTCAGAAATACTCTATCACCAACCTGATACTCAATGTCTTTTCATTTCAAATATGCATACGATTTCTGTCTATTTAAGGCTGCTTCCAAACAATTGCGAATTACTTTCACTTTCTCTTCAGTTTCTTTAACCAAATCTACCACATGAATATGTTTTTCACTAACGTCGGTCCAATACAAAGGTGCTTGGCATTTGAGATCGTATAAAGCTTCGTAATGTGCCATTTTAATACTCACTTGAAAGCTATTATTATAAGCAAATTCAATCAATAGTAAATTCTTTTCCCACGTACCTTCAAACTTAAGAATGTAACATCATAACATAACCTCGAGTACCTGAATAATTTGCTCAGATTGACCATCCATTTGCGGGTGAAATGCGATATCGAAATGTAGCTTTGTACCTAGTGCATCTTACAGTTTCTTCCAAAACCGCAATGTAAACCAAGAATCTCTATCCGAAACAATAGAAATAAGTACCCCGTGCAATCTCACAACCTCAGCTAACTTGTCAAGAAAATAATTCGTATGTACTGGAATTAAATGAGCTGATTTTGTTTATCTGTCAACAACAACCCAAATTACATCTTTCTTTCTCGGAGATAGAGGCAAACCCGACACAAAGGCCATCATTATTCTGTCCCATTTCCACTCGGGAATCATAATAAGCTGTAATAAACCTGACTGTACTTGATGCTTAGCTTTTACTCGCTGACAAATCAAACATTTTGAAACAAATTTAGATATATCTCTTTTCATATTGTGCTACCAGTACAACTATTTTAGATCATTATACATTTTTGTGCTTCCATGATGTATAGATAGGCAACTACTGTATGCTTCATTCAAAATATCTAAATTAAATCTGAATTTCTCGGAACACATATTCTATCTCTGAATCTCAAACAATCTTCAGAATCAATTTGAAACTTTGAATCAGGGTTCAACTCACTCTGAGCTCGTTTTGCTAACAAATCATCATTAACTTTTTGGGCTTCACAAATCTGCTGTAGAAATAATGGTCTCACTTTCAACTCGGCTACAACTGAACCGTCATCAGACAAGGCTAATTTTGTATTCATCACACACAGGGCAAATAAAGATTTTCGGCTCAAAGCATCTGCAACAACGTTTGCTTTTCTAGGATGATAGTCAATCACTAACTCGTAATCTTTTAACAATTCTAACCATCTCCATTGTCGCAAATTGAGATCCTTCTAAGTGATTAAGTATTTTAAAATTTTATGATCAGTATAGATGTGGCATTTCTCACCAAACAAATAATGACGACATATTTTTAAAGCAAACACTATCGTAGCTAACTCCAAATCGTGCATTGGGTAATTCTTTTCATGCGGCTTTAACTGTCTCGAGGCATAAGATATAACTTTGTCTTTCTGCATCCAAACACAACCCAACCATTTAATGATACATCACTAAAAATCACAAATTCTTTACCCAATTCCAGCTGAACTAACACTGGAGCTTCAGTCAATGGAGCTTTTAACTGATCAAAACTTTTTTGGCATTTATCTGACCACTCGAACTTAACATCTTTTTGGAGAAATCTCGACATCGGAGTTGCAATCATCGAGAAGCCTTTTACAAATCGTCTATAATAGCTGACTAGTCCCAAAAAACTACGGACTTTAGATACATTTCTCAGAGGCTTCCAATCAATAATAGCAGAGATCTTACTCGGATCGACTCAGATACTCGCGGCTGACACTATATGCCTTAGAAAACTAACCTCTCGTAACCAGAACTCACATTTGCTAAACTTTGCAAATAATTGCTTATCTCGAAGAGTCTGTAATACAATCCTCAGATGCTTGGCATGTTCAGATCCATCACGAGAATAGATTAAAATGTCGTCAATAAACACAACAACAAATCGATATAGATACAGTCTAAAAATCTTGTTCATCAAGTCCATAAAGACTGCAGGAGCATTCGTTAGTCCGAAAAGCATAACCAAAAAATCATAATGTTTGTACCTCATTCGAAAAGCAATTTTTTGGTACATCAGAGTCTTTAACTCGTAATTGATAGTAACCTGATCTTAAATCTATCTTTGAAAACACGGTTGCTCCTTTCAGTTGATCGAACAAATCATCAATATGTGGTAGAGGATATTTATTCTTGATAGTTACTTTATTGAGCTGTTTGTAATCTATACACATTCTTATCGTTCCGTCTTTCTTTTTCACGAATAATACCGGTGCATCCCAGGGAGAAAAACTCAGTCTGGCAAACCCTCTATCAATCAACTCTTACAACTAAGCTTTTAATTCTTTAAATTCGGTCGAGTCATTCTGTACGAAGCCATCAATATAGGAGTTGTTCCTGGCACTAACTCTATACCAAACCTAACTTCTCGAATTAGTGGTAAACCCAATAACTCTTTAGGAAATACATCTGGATACTCACACACCACAGGCACTGTTTCAATATTCTTTTTTGTCACTTTCGTATCAAACACATAAGCTCGATAAGCTTCACACATTTTTCTCACATACCTCTAAGCTAACATAGATGAAATCACAACTGGAAAACTGTTCAAATCATCATATTCAATTCAGATAGTCTCATTATTCTAACATTTTAATTTAATTGTCTTTCGTCTACAATTCACGATAGCATCATGCTTTGTCAACCAATCCATACCCAAAATCACATTAAACTCATCAAATGGCAATAACATCAGATCGGCCAGAAAATAGTGATCTCGAATCATCAATTGACAATGCTTGCAAGCTTTATCAACCAATACATATCTACCTAAGGGTCGAGACTTTTATAACAAACTCAGTAGACTCAATAGGTAAAGTCTTACTGAACACTAAGTTCACACATACATACGAATGAGTCGATCTTGGATCTATCAATGCAATCACATCAGTATCATAAAGAGAAAAGGTACTAGTGATAACATCTAGAGATGACGCTTCTTCGTGAGCGCGAATAGCATAGGCTCTAGTAGGAGCTCTAGCCTTAGACCTCACGACTGATTCTCTAGTCACTCTCTAGTTACCACTCATATTTCCCGTGTTTCTGGGTAGTCTACCTCTGGTTGTAGGGTTACTCGACCTCGTGTTCTAATCATTATCTTTCTCAGCTAACTCAGGGCAATCTCAAATGAAGTGGTCTCGTGAACCACACTTGTAACAAACTCTATTGTTATACTTTCCCAAACATTCACCAAAATGCTATCTTCCACATTATTGACACTCGGGTTTATTGTTTTTGACACTGCCAACACTTGATTTTATTGCAACTTGAGCCTTAGGATTAGAGTTCTGTTTCATATGATCTCTATTCGAATACCCAACTGAAGCGTTTGAATGACTATACATGTTTGGATTTCTTGAATGAAGATTGATATGGTTTATTTATCAATCTTTTTCTCGAATCTCTTGCCTCAGAATCTGCTTTTCTTTTCTCTTTGCCGAGTTCTTTAGCTTTGCAGGTTCTTTCGACTAAAACAACAAATTTATTCAAGTCTAAAATTCCAACCAAGAGGTTAATATCTTCATTCAATCCTTCAATAAATCATTTACACATAATAGCTTCTGTTGAAACATATTCTCGTGCATATTTGCTCAATCTCACTAACTCACGTTCATATTCTGTCACAGTTCTGTGACCTACTTTAACTTTAGAAATTCTTTGCATTTTTTATCAATGAACCTCTGACTGATGTACTTCTTTCAGAATTCAGTTTGGAAGAATTCCTAGGTAACTCGTTCTCTTGGAACCACAGATATTAGTGTGTTCCACCATTGGTACACAGAATCTCTCAGTAAAGATACAGCACATTTAATGCATTCGTTTGAAGTACATGACAACTCATCGAAAACATAGATAGTATTTTCAAACTAGAATTCACATCTCGTTCAGCATCATCATCAGTAGTGGCCCTGAACTCTTCAGCCTCGTATTTTCTAATTTCATCAACTGGGGGCTTATTTAGACGTGTCGGATCAACAACTTGAGGCATCACAAGTATTTGTGGAGGATTAGTTGAGGGTGAAGATTGTTGAGCAGCCGGATTTGTTCTAATAAACTCTATGAACCACTCACTCATCATCTAGAAGAATGCTTGCTTTGCTTCTCCCTCATGGCTACTAGTTACCGGCCTAGAGTCGGCTGGCACTGCCCCTTGAGCGGGAGCGGGTGCAATACTCTCAACATCATCAACTATGGCTCATTCGGGATCCACTACTATATGAAAACAAATTTTAAATGTCAGGAATCATCACACTGTCACAGTTTAGATATATGGCATCTATAGCTAAACTCTCACACGCTACGTTAGTCCTAGAATCAGCTAAACCGTAGCTCTAATACTAATAAATATAATGCCCCTAACCCGTATCCGTCATTAGACTAGGGTTAAGAAGCATTATCGAACCATTCATATCTTTGTATAAACATTTCACATACATTATTCATTCATAGCCACAATGTCCCTTATGAAGGTCTAAAAGACCTTAAAACATGCTTAGAAGTGGTTTGGGACTAAACAAATAAAACATGAGAAGTTTGGAAAATTTAGAAAATGTTTAAACCTGTAATGGTCACACGCCTGTGTGAACAGGCCGTGTGCCTCACACGGTCACCAGACACGCCCGTGTCACAGGCCGTGTGAAAACAAGGCATACATACTGACTTAGGTCACACGGCTGAGGACACACCCGTGTGTCTAGGTCGTGTAACTCATTGTTTGTTTCTTAATTAAGCTTCAAGGGACATACGACCGTATAGCATGTGCTCAACCATGTGGACAAAAAATAGGCTTATTTTAAGCCATATTTTCTCACCCAAATTCATTCACCTACAAAAGCTCAAATAGCACCATTTCATATACAATTATACAACCAAATCAATGGCATTCTATGTATAAAATATACCATACCAACTCTACCATTCCATCAAACCATATCTTATACATTTGTCTAACCAAAACATACCAAATCAACATGCCATAATCATCAATTTAACCTATTTCAAAGTATACAATTTCTCACCAATTTAACTACTCAATATCATACCAAAAATATGCTGTTTCCCATCCATAACACTCCATCATCATTTCACCATGTAATCATCAAAGTAACCATACCAAAACGACCAATTTCACAAAGCATAACATATACATCACATAGCATATATGAACACATACCATAAGTCAAATACACTTCCAACAACTACATCATTTTCAAGCCAAATCACATGGAAAAATCCACAACACAAAATATACCAAAATGACACTAGCCTATACATGCCATATACCATATTTACGAGCTTTAAAAGTACCAAATATATGATCGATAGTGTGATAGAGTCGCTGACGATCCCTTGATCCGAGCTAACTTTAAATCACTGTAAAATAGGGAAAAATTACACACAGTAAGCTTTAAAGTTAGTAAGTTCGTACGGTAATACAATTAGCTCATCAATTAAATATAATTCAATCAATTTAGCACCAACCTAGTATATCCCTTTGTAACGACCCAAATTTTACGGGCACCAGAAAGACGAGTCTTAGGGCCTCCGTCTTAGGAAAAATGAGTTCGTAAATATTTATTAAAAATATTTACGAAGTTAGTTATGAGTTGAATTAGATTTTGATGAAGTGAATTTAGTTTAATTAGAAATAATTAGTAAAAAGGACTAAATTGAATAAAGCATAAAAGTCTAATTATAGAATGGAGAAAGGTTAAAGGATTAAATTAGTAATTATACCAAATTAGTGACATGTGTATGTTAGAAAATAAATACATGTGTATTTATATTATTAGTACAAATGTATGTTTTATATATATATATATATATATTTACTTATTAATTAAGTAAAAGATATTATTATTATTATTATTATTATTATTATTATTATTATTATTATTATCATTATGTAATATTATGTTTTATTAATTATTTGTGATGGTGACAAGTATATGGTATTGATGAATTACATGTGTAATAACATGTATGTATACAAATGTATGTATATAATTAGTTATAAAATAGATATATTATTATTATTATTAATTAAGTTAATTATGTAATAAAATAAAGAAATAAAAGAAGAAGAAAAAGAGAACAAAGCAAACGAAATAGCAGGGAAAGAAGAAAGAAAGAAGAAAGAGAAAGGAAAAAGGAAAATTTGGGGTTTTGAGTCTCAAGCTTAATTTGGTAAGTTAATTAAGTCCCTATCTTTGTAATTTTGATGTTTTTGGAGTCCTAGAGTAAAGTACTCTTCAATTTGTGTGGAAATATTGAAAGTTGATAGACTTTTGAGTAGGGTTTATGTTGAACAAATGATAAAATTAAGGATCAAATTGATAGAATTATTTATTAGAAATGGTTAAGGGACTAAATTATAAACTAGCTTATAAGTTTTGAGTTTTAGGGGCTAAATTGAAAGAAATTCAAAATTATGGAAAAATGATGAAAATTTGATAGTTATATTGAAGTTTTGATGGAAATTGAATAAGGAAATGAAAGGAATTGTAAAAAGGAAGAAGATGGAATTGGTGAGGACAAATTTGGTATTTAGGCAAAAGTTGCATGGAAAGTTAATATTTTGTATAAAGTATGTGTGTTATTAATTAATTGTAATTATGCTAATTTTCGTAGCAAACAAGGAAATTGAGACATTTAACACGAAGGGGAAGGAAAAAGTGATTGAGGAGTAGTTCGAGAAATATCAGTTTGTATTATCATAATTCAAGTTATTTCTTATTAAATGTTTAATTTTAATATATATATATATATATATATATATGAAATTTGAAATGTGGGTAAATATTGATATTGAGTTGAATGTGAATTAAAAATATTTGATGAATAGATATAGGTATGTGAAATTGAATTGTATGATTGAATTGAGTAATGTGGTATGCATATGAATTTGAAATTGAGATTGAACTGTTAATGTGATTGGATATGATTGATGAATATGTACATTTATATGTGAAATTGTTTTGTGAATTATATGTGTATCAAAGTAAAGATGTATGACTATGTGGATTGGAAGCAATTTGTGTTTGATTGAAAAAGAGAAAGAAATCTGATACCCTATTAACTAGTCGGGCTTAGTGGATATAGTTGGCATGCCATAGGGTTCAGAAATTACGGGATTCATCGGCTTTGCCGAACAGGCACTTTATGTGTCGTATATCAGGCACTTTATGTGTCGTATTTCAGGCACCTCGTGTGTCGTATTCAGGCACCTCGTGTGTCGTTGCAGGCATTTTATGTGTCGTATATTAATTAGGTACTATGTACCGTTTAGGCACAATGTGCCGTATTGGTGTGTTTGGGTTGGAACCCGAGTATTCGTTAAAGTCTAGAGTGTTAATAGGGGTAATTAAGGGAAAAGAGAAAATCAATTGAATTTGGTTATTTGAACCATTGGATGAACAATGAAAGGAATATTGTGAAATGAAATGAGAAATGAAACCGTGCTATGAGATTGATAGCATGAACCAAAGGTTCATGAAGTGTTTATAATTGAAATGTGAATGGAATAATTATAACTATATGTGGTTGAGAGATGAACCAAAGGTTCATGAATTATTGGAAATCCTATTAATAAGATATTGATTCAAATATTGGAAATGATGCAATGGAAATATGATAACTTAGTATGAGATTATATGTATGACTTGTAATTATCTATATATGTTTATGATATTTGATTGTTGCTATAGTTTGAATTATGATAATACCACTGAGTATTTCCAATACTCAGCATACGATTGTTTTCTGTGTGCAGGTTAGGTCAAGTTAAAGTCCAGCTCAGCATTTGAATCAATCCCAGCTTCAGCTCAATTTTTGGTGATGTTTCTATCTTTTGGAAATGTGGCATGTACTAGGTTTGGTGTTTGTTACTTGTAAATGTTTTATACTTTGATTGTAAATATGGTACATAATTTTAATGAAGTTTTTCGTATGAATGAATGAACATTTGCTAAGTTTGAAAAGCATGATAATGTTATTTGATTAAGATTTATAAGCCAATGATTTGGGCATGAATTAGGTATGTTTAGTGGGTGAAAGTAGCTTAAAAATGATGAAAAATGTTGTTTTCACACGACCAAGACACATGGGCGTGTGCCCAGGCCGTGTGGCAAAGTCAGTGTTGCCCACAGGCTAGTCCCACGGCCGTGTGTAACAAGTCAGATCTGCCCACGGCCTGGCCCCACAGTCATGGGAGCACCACGGGCAGGCCACACGGGCATGTCCCAGGCCACACGGGCGTGTGCCCCTATTTTCAAAGAAAAGTTTCTAGAGTTTTCGATTTAGTCCCAAATCACTTTCTAAACTTATTTTGGGCCCCGTAGGCCCATATTAACGACTATTTGATGGAAATTAGAAGGATTTAGATTGAAACTCAAATTTATGTCTCGATTTTATTTGTTTACTAGTGTATAAGTCCGGTAATGCCTTGTAACCCTATTCTGACGACAGTTTGGGGTTAGAGGGTGTTACTCCATTTACTTTACTAAATTTTCACTCATGATCATTACTTATTTCTATACAATTTCATCAAGCTTCATACACATAGTATCAACAACCACATAGGTTTCGTATGTACCTGTATTTGCTCATATTTATCTATTACACTTTCACCTCTTTGCTCAATATGTTAAATTGTTCAGAAATCTTTAGATACTCAACGAACTAGCACACTTATTGCCAAATGAATAGCTGAAGCTATAACGATGTCGCACACTTAGTGCCATCATATTTAATCGAAGCAGTCTCGGTCTTGCACACTTAGCACCAATTATTTAGCCGAAGCTATTTTGATCTCGCACACTTAGTGCCACATATCCCCGAATCATCATCGAACACATTTATAACTTCACATTCACATTTCAATTCATTCCAAAACATATAAACATTGTTAAAATGATTCATATTACCTACGAACTTACCTCGGATACAAAAACGACTAAACTGATCTATTAGTCGATAACTTTGTCTTCCCCTCAATCAAGATCCGAGTTTCGCTTTTCTTGACCTAAATATATTCAAAATTAACTCATTTAATCACTTATTCATTCAATTTCATCCAAATCACACAAATGGCATTTTTACACTTTAGCCCCTAAAATTTCACATTTCTACAATTTAGTCCTTATTTTATAAATACACAAAATTCATAAAATTTTACAACACCCATGCTAGCCAAATCTATATAAGCTCTATAACAGTCCATATTTTCCAATTTTTTTCACATTTAACCACAAATTTAGCACTTTTCACAATTTAATCCCTTTTTGACATTTTTATCAAAAATCACTTTACAAAAGTTATTAATCTAACATTTAACCTTCCAAATCTATCATCAATCATAAAAAAAACCAAGCATTCAAAAATGGCATCATTCAAAACATTAAGAATTTTTGCAAAATAGTCCCTAGGCTTGCTAATACTCGATACAACAATCACAAAAACATAAAAATCCGAGCAAAGAACATACCTCACTCAAGCTTTAAAGTTGTCAAATTTTCTAAGCATTCAAACCCTAACTTTCCTTCAATATTAGGTTGAGAAAAAGATGAATGGAAGGAAATTTTGGCTTTGTTTTCTTTAATTATCATTTAATATACAATTTACAAATTTACTCTTAAGCAAATAACATTAAAATTTCATAATCTATGTCCATTTATGACCATTTCCACTACCAATGGTCTAATACCATCATAAGGACTTTTAATTTAATTAGTCATAACAATTAAGCACTTAATCAAATAAAACATCAATTTTGCATCTTATACGATTTAGTCCTTTTATCAATTTAAACATCCAAATGATAAAATTAAATCATGAAACTTTCATACATATATACTAACATGCTGTAAACACATAAAATAATATTAAAATAATTTTCTGACATCGGATTTGTGATTTTAAAACTACTATTTCGATTTAGTTAAAATCGGTTGTTGCACGAGCTAAGCAGATTAAGCAAAAATAAGTTCAAAAACATAAAAATCACTAAACAGGGGACAAATTTACATACCTTGCAATAGCAAATAGCTTGATCGAAACTTGCTTCCTTCTCTAATGGTGTATACGGTTTTGTAAGGCTAATGAGGAAGATGAATTGATTTTTTTACCCTTTTGTTTTATTTAACTTCTCATTTAATTTTTAAATTACAAAATTAACCTTTAAAAACTATTAAAATTACACTAAACCTACCTATAAACATCCACTAACTTAGGATATTGTATAATTACCATCCAAGTCCATTAATATACATTTCCACATCCATTTGATCCTTTTAACTAATAGAAATAAACATTTGCACATTTTTCAATTTAGTCCTATTTACCTAATTAACTATTTAAACTTCAAAATTTCTTAATGAAAATTTAATACTACCTTGAATTAACCTTATAGACATTAAATAAATATAAAAATATTTATTCACTCATCGGAATTGTGATCCTAAAACCACAATTTTTGACACCACTAAAATCGAGTTGTTATAGTGGCTTCCCCGAAAAGAATACAATCATCCACAAACAACAAATGGGAAACCTGCGGACCACCACGACTAATTTGAGCTCCCAATCAAATTATCTCGAAACACTTATCACATGAGAAATGAAAGCCCTTCACTACAGATGAGAAACAAATAAGAACTCAGAGGGTCCCTTTGGCGAAGTCTTCTACCTAGTGAAAAAACACAACCCACCTCCCCATTCAAAATGACCAAATAAGAGACCGAAGTAATGCACCCTAAGATAAGAGTCACCCAGTGCCTGGAAAAACCCATTTTCAACATTAAAAGTTCCAAGAAAGACTACTCCACCTGATCATATGCTTTTCTCATGTCTAGTTTCAAAGCAAAGTGCCTTTTCCTCCCCAACCTCTTCTTGTGGTACACATTGAGAATCTCATAAGCCAATATAATGTTGTCTGTAATTAGCCGACTAGGGACAAAAGCACTCTGAGCCTCATCTATACACAAGTGCAAGATAGACTAAAAACGATTAACTAAAACCTTCTAAATGATCTTGTACAACACCGAACATAAGCTAATAGGGCGAAACTATTACATACTAGTAGGATTTGAAACTTTTAGAATAAGAACAACATGGTTCCTATTAATGTCCACCAGTGATAATCCATCATTCAAAATACCAAGGCAATAAGAGCTAACATCCCCACCCACTATGTGCTAAAACTTTTGGTAAAATAGTGCAGGAAGCCCATTAGGCCCGAGGCTTTTATAGGTGCCATTAATTTCACAACTGCATAAACCTCCCTTTCTGTGAATTTCGCAGTAAGGGCCAAATTCATCTCATCAATAATATATGCAACAACCCCTTCCAAAATATGACTAGGATCACCATGCACACGAGTAGTGAACAATTCCTCAAAATACGTAGTTGCAACATCAAACAATGCCACATTCTCCTACACCAAACGCCCATCATCTTGCAAAAGACAACTAATTCTATTGACCTCTGTATCTAAGTTGTGGAGCGATGAAAAAATCTTATGTTCCTATCACCCATTCTCAACCAATTAACACGAGCTCGTTTTTCTCAGTACGTCTCCTCTTTATCAATTTCCATGTTCATGTCAAGCTTCTTAGTCAACTCCTCTAATAGATGCTCATCATCAATGTCACCCCTATGTAGATTGGAAAGGCGATGGCTCAGACGGCCCTTTTGGCCATCCTATAAAATAGCGGCCCATCGTTGTAAGCCATTACAAAGATGCGCGAGGCACAGTAAAACACAACCCTAACTACTAGCCTAAAGACAACAAATTACCAATTTATAGAATTCCTTTAAAACCTACCAAGATTCAAAATGAAAGGACACTCAATCAACCTTAAAGGCTAGATAGTGTCAATCAATAGAGGACAATGATCAGAAAAGGAGTGAGGGAGATGCCTCAAAGAGAAAGACAAAAACCGATCCCACCAAGCTGGATTAGCTAATCCCCTGTCAAGCCGCTCATTGATGTTATTATCAACAAAGTTTCCCCGCTCCCATGTAAACCACGGCCCGGCAAACCCCAGATCATCCAAGTGGTAATTCATTAACACATTTCAGAATTTTATTATTCATCGTTTATTCTGGAGTGTGACCCTTTCTTTTTGAAAAAGAAGAGAATCTCATTACAGTCACTACACACCAACCAAGGCAAACTCTAATCATGACCAAGGGTTCGTAAAGTGGTCCAAGACTCAAATCTAAAGCGTAAATTCGAAGAGCCATAAAACCCTATAAATCACCACTCTGACTACCCCATTATCTCCCAAACAACCACATCAATATGACATCGAGAAAAACTACGCAAACTCATAGACACATTAGGACGCTATCCCAAACTAAGGCCCCTCCGCACGCCATCAACCTTAATACAATCAACAAAATCACTCATCACCTCACTTTCTCCATTCAAACACGATCTAATTTTGTCACCATAAAGAAGACAGCAACGGAATTACACAATTTCAACATATACTGAAGCCTACGAACAGCCCATGGACTCCCCAACCCACAGACATTATAGCATAAGATTTCATGGCTATTGGCCTAACTACCCCTTAGTGATCACCGACATCAGAGATAAACAAGTGATAGAGTGCTCATCCGTATCCTCTACTAAATTCAAACCCGTAGAAATGTGAACTGAAGGGCGACTAATTCGCTATCTTTTCTTCCCATCAAACCCATCTAGAGGATTATCCTTCGAATCATGTAGCATGAGTACCAATCCTGTTCCCCTCACACCACACCTAGTACCAATCGCAACTATCCCTTCCAAGTTGATCCCTAGAATCAGATTACGGGGCCCCAATAAAGATATGGAAAGGGGAATCAACTAATGTACCCCTTATTCCATGTGAAATGCTAGTACAATGAGAGGCACCAACAATCCCTTTTCACAACCAGATGCTCTCAACAATAGTAGCCTGCCTATCCACTACTCGAAACGAGATATCCCAAACCATATCAAAATCAGTGACTTTCCTCATTAACCAAATAGGATAGAACCCATCCCCATGCCCTAAGCAGCCACAAAAAAAAAAAAAAAGCAGAATAGCATAAGCTTCTCATATTGGAATCGAACGTAAATAGAAGTCCCCGAGGAAAGTTGAATCTTTTTTCGACGCTTCAAAGGGAAGCAAATATTAAGGCTCACACGTATACGCAAATAGGAAAGGAGACCGTCATTAACCTGTTTCACATCATAATCCTCAAACTACCCAACAAATTCCCTAATTGTTGAGCAACTACCTCCAAAAAAAGCCCAGGCGATAAATCATAAACCTACACCCAAAAGAAATAGTACACCACTGGTACTAACAGAGGATCCTCTATATTCTTCAAGCAGTGAAAAACCAACAGGTGACTGTTAAAGGTCCAAGGCGCACCCTTCACAACCCGATCAATGTCAACTTGGTTAAAAAAATGAAACAAAAACTGCTTCTCACCAAGTTCCAAAATCTGAATCCCACCCAAATGATGCCATAAATTTGCCAAAGTATTTGGCATAGCAGGAAATTGCACCACACTAACAATTGCAAAACAACCTAAAAAACAAAACTCACAAAAATATTTTGGGATAGTCGAATCCCCTGCAAGGTGGAGGATATCGTCTTCCTTCTTCGAAATTTGCAAATCTACCAAACCAATCTCCATCAGCAACAGAATGCATAGCACTGTTGCCTTAAAAAACTTCGATGCAAGATGACTGATTTGCAACTAACCAACCAAAACTAGAAATCGAAAAAAGAGAGTGCAGAAAATTAACGTTAAGTAGAACCAAAAAAGAAGAGTGCAAAAAATGGCGTACTAAGAACAGAAGGAAGCGTGACGAAATGGCAGACTCAATAACAATCAATTATTTAAAAATTAACCGCTTCAAATTGTTGGGATCCAACAATCCAAATAATTTTATTTTTAAGATAAATTTAACCGTTAATCCTAACGATTATAAATTAGATAATTAATAATCCGATTTCATAGCGCGCTTTTCCATTACGTGACAGCTGATCATGCGAAATGGACTGATTAATGAAAACTCAGCTTAAATTCCTATTTTCTTTTCAAAAAATGCTATATTTTCTTCTTTTGCCTATTTTAGCCATGCATTTAAGACCCTTGTCTTTTGTTTCTTTTCTTTTCTTTTTTTCATAAATGAGGTTTTTATTGAAATACCCACTCCCACACGTCCTTCCCTTTAAATGCTTGCTTGCTTAATCAATAAAGATTTTAACTAATATGCATCGAATGAAATCACGAAGGTAAATTAATTTAAATATCTCATAAGTAACTGAAATTTAGAATTAGGTTTATTTTAAAAAATTTGGTTCTATTTCTTAGCTTTTAAAATTTTAATGTAATTATTAACATTGTTAAATTTAAGTTAATTTTTTATTATTTATTCTTATATTTGGGTTAATTATTTCATATTTATTTTTTAGTCTCTATGTTTAAGTTTCGTAATTGTTACTCCTAATAATATTATCTCTAGGTTCGAACCTATATTTCACTTTGAAAGTGTTATGTATCTTACCATTACACTTAAAACTCATTAGTACACCATTTTTTTAATTAAATTTTTTTCTTCAAAAATCACACCAAAAAATTTTAAAATAAAAATATCAAGAAATAAAATCTTAAAAATAAAAATTTAGTGACTAAATTTCAAATTTTGTAAAAGTAACAAAAATAAATTGAAATGAGAGTAAAAAGAAAAGCAGAATAAAAAAAAAGAAGCAAATTGTTATCTTGGGGGGGTACAAATACAATTAAAGAGGTTGGTTTCTTTTTCTTTACAAAACGTTTAATCATTTCCAAAGATAGGGTTAGTTTTATTTGTAATCCAATAGAAGCTTTGAATTGTAAAAACCCCTCAACTCTCCACCGACAAATACATACATCTTCCCTAATCTATGACCTCAAACTATTTTTACTAAAAGTACATAATTCCTAGAAAGTACCCAATATGTTATTTAAAGTTGGTGTCACAGTGTTTGATGTCGAGAGAAAGAGGGGTTTGCTTCACCAAAGTAGAGGGTGACTAATTGAGATACTGCAGATTTTGAAGTGAAAGAGAAGGGAAGTAAACTTGAAGAGGATTGTGACAGTTTGTCCGTATGAAAGGAAAAAAATAAAATAAAACCACAATACAAAGTCAAAACAGGCTTTCAAATTTCATAATCCCAACCTGTCTGAACCCCATTGTTGGGCAACTGAAAAGTCCACTGACCATTAACAACTTGCCACGTGGAAAGATCCCATGAAAAAAAACATATACAGTTTGGCAGTTCAGGTTGCGGTTGCAGGCCGCGCAGGGCTTTGGGTTTGGGGAGAAGTCACTCCCTTTCCAATCTGACATTCTATCTAACCCCTGCCACTTTGCCTATGCATATATAATTAGCCATTTGTTTTTATTTTTTATTTTTATTTTTATTTATCACAATTAATTACCACCCACTTTTTTTATAGCCTTTTACACCTTCATTTCCATTTTAACTTTCCCTGGATTTCCCTCTTCTGCGTCCCTCCCAAGTCTCCGGCTTTATTTATTTATTTAATTTCCAAGCATCCAAAAGGTATTTTTTTTTCTTCCTGTGTGTATAAATCCATTTTTTTGTCGGTCTCCTGACATTTGTCGTTTTTACGAGAAACCCAGAAAAGATATCACCTTGTTTGTTTCATGACTGTTTTATTGAGGTATTATAATGGCTTTACTCTTTTTTCTTTTTCATTTTATTTATAATTTGTGATATTAGTTGGGGGTTAAATGATTGTTGTTTATTTATGTTGGTTTCTATGATTATCTTTCTTTATTTGTTGATGATGAGTTAATGAATATTTGAGTGGATTTAATCATGGAAGATCTGATTCATGAGTTTAATGAACATGTGGGAGAAATTGTTATGATGAGCTAAAAGGTTTAACTTATGGTGTTGTTTTTTTTTTTTTTTTATAGGTTGCTATAAAATTGGGTGTGTTACAAAATTTATGCTTTCTCTTGCTTGGATCTGGCGTTTCGATTGTTTGATAGGATAAGATAGGATTGAATTGAATTGGAAACCAATTTGGTGGTGATAAGTTTAGGATATTTGTGGGTTTTGGCGCATACTGATGCCAGGTGTTCTCATGGATGAAATTAAAGAAGAGGGTGTGATGAATGAAATGAAAGGGACTGCTGCACATGCTAAGGAAAATTCGGTTTCCAAGAGAACAAGTCCACAAAGCCCTCGTGGTGATGGGATGGTTCAGGTTGAGACCTCCATTGAGCAGCTTTATGAGAATGTATGTGATATGCAGAGTTCTGATCAGTCACCTTCGAGGCAGAGCTTTGGATCATATGGTGAAGAGTCGAGGATTGATTCGGAATTGCACCATCTTGCTGGAGGAGAGAGTACAGAAGTTGAGATAATGAAAGGGGAGGAAGAGGAGGTGGATAAACCAGAAGATGATAGTCGTAGTAATTCATCTTCTAAGAAGGGAAGCTCATCGAGTGGTAAGAAGTCAGGGCTGTTGGACAAGCCCCGACCCACAGGTGTAAAATCCATTTCTTCAGGTGATGTGAAGAAAGTGTCTCGGCCACAACTGGACTCTGAAGCATCAACAAAACCCAATGTTAAGGGGAAAACTCCACCTGAGAAACCTCCCATCAATAAGGGGAAAGTTAAGACTCTGAAGAAACCAAACACGGGAGTCTTGCCCATGAAGAAAGGGAAAGGATCAAAGCTACAAAATGGAACTGAGGATGCTTCCGAGTCGGGGTTAGGTAATCCTGATCTTGGGCCGTTTCTACTCAAACAAGCTAGGGATTTGGTGTCTGCAGGAGACAATCCCCAGAAAGCTCTTGAACTAGCACTTCGAGCAGCCAAATCGTATGAACTTTGTAGCAGTGGAAAACCCAATTTAGAATTGGTCATGTGTTTACATGTCACTGCGGCTATATATTGCAGCCTAGGCCAGTACAATGAGGCAATTCCTCTTCTTGAACAATCAATCGAGATTCCAGTGATTGAGGAAGGCCAAGAGCATGCCCTGGCTAAGTTTGCTGGTCATATGCAGTTGGGTGACACTTATGCTATGCTAGGACAGCTTGAGAACTCAATAACCTGTTACAGCACTGGTTTTGGAGTCCAGAAACGAGTTCTTGGAGAAAAAGATCCTAGAGTTGGCGAGACCTGCCGGTATTTGGCTGAAGCTCATATGCAGGCATTGCAATTTGATGAAGCTCAGAGGCTATGCCAAATGGCTCTTGACATTCACAGAGAGAACGGTACGCCGGCTTCTCTTGAAGAGGCAGCAGATAGGAGGCTCATGGGTCTCATATGTGAAACAAAGGGAGACCACGAAGCTGCTTTGGAGCATCTTGTTTTAGCCCGTATGGCCATGGTGGCAAATAGCCAGGAGGCAGAGGTGGCTTCTGTTGATTGCAGTATTGGAGATGCATACTTATCTTTGTCTCGATATGATGAAGCTGTTTTCGCCTATCAGAAAGCACTTACAGCTTTTAAGACAACTAAAGGAGAGAATCATCCAGCGATTGGGTCAGTCTTTGTCCGGTTGGCTGATTTGTATTACAGGACAGGGAAATTAAGGGAATCAACATCATACTGCGAGAATGCCCTTCGAATCTATGAAAAGCCCATGCCAGGGATTCCCCCGGAGGAGATTGCCACTGGCCTCACTGATGTTTCTGCCATCTATGAATCAATGAATGACCTTGATCAGGCAATCAAGTTGCTGCAGAAGGCCTTAAAAATATACAATGATGTCCCTGGTCAGCAAAGCACAGTAGCTGGAATTGAAGCTCAGATGGGAGTTATGTACTACATGTTGGGGAATTATTCAGAATCTTACAACTCCTTCAGCAGTGCTATTTCGAAGCTACGCATATGTAGAGACAAGAAATCTGCCTTCTTCGGCATTGCTCTCAATCAAATGGGGCTGGCTTGTGTGCAACGCTATGCTATAAAGGAGGCTGTTGAGTTGTTTGAAGAAGCCAAAAGCATTTTAGAGCAAGAGTGTGGACTGTACCACCCTGATACACTCAGCGTATACAGTAATCTCGCAGGCACTTACGACGCAATTGGCAGGTACGCAATTGTCAAAATCCCCAACACTCCTTTCCTGCCAGAAGGAAAGATATGCTTATACTTGTTAGATTTTAGATTTTTTTTGTTGATGAATGGAGAAACTGTTCAGCTTGTTTCTAATGTTGTTTGTATCGTGTGACATGATGTTAATGCAGGTTGGATGATGCCATTGAAATACTGGAGTATGTTGTTCAGACGAGAGAGGAAAAACTGGGGACAGCAAATTCTGAGGTAGATGATGAGAAGAAAAGGTTGGCTGAACTATTAAAGGAAGCAGGAAGAGTTGAGAGCAGAAAAGCCAGATCATTAGAAACCCTTCTTGATGCCAACCCTCATCATAATTCTAAAGCTGAGGGATTTAAGGTATGAATATGCTAAACATAAATTTATGTACTTTATGATTGAAGATAATATATTATAAATGGAGAAAGAAATGAAAGAAAAAGAACACAGAGTTATGTTTTCTTTTCCCTTTTCTTTTTTGTTGGATAGATTTTTGGCATGGAGATGGGTATATATATAAATACTATATTGATAATAAAAATGGGTGGACAGTGGGAGTTTGGGGGTGAAAGAAGTGTACTATTTATTGTACTTTTATATTTGATTAAAGGTTACTTTTAAGTCACTATCGTTTGTGATTACTATTATTGGTAAAAGTAAAGATTCTTTGTTGGCATTTTCTACTTAAATCAAGTTCAACTGCCATTTTCTATGAAAATGTTATGCGAAACCATATCATTATTAACAATCAAACAGCCTCATCAAGCAGGAGACTTGTTAAGGGTAAATGAGGAACATATCCTGCCTGTTTTAGTTCAAGTGTCAAACTATCTAACACAGGGTATATCTCTTCTGACTGATGGTGTGAACAATCACCCGCAACAAATACATGTATGTCATTATCAATTTCAATCCAACTACATCCAGGTTGCTTTTTAAGCCCCATGTCTTTAATTTCTGATCTAACCTTGAAAACTTCATTTGCTTTCCCCAAATCTTCAAGAAGATTTGCGAGGAGGACGCGATAACCGATGCTTGTGGCATCAAGTTCGAATACGTGATTGGCCACAACCTTAGCCAGCTTTTCATCACCATGACTTCTGCAGGATCCAAGAAGAGAACCCCAGATACGATCATCGGGCTCACAAGGCATGTCCATGACCAGATGATATGCCTGACTGAGGTGGCCAGCTCGTCCTAGAAGATCAACCATACAAGTATAGTGCTCAACTTGAGGCTGAAGTTTGTATTCTTCAACCATGCTTTGAAAAAAATTACATCCCATGTCGACCCTCCCAGCATGGCTGCAAGCGGAAAGAAGGGATGCAAAAGTTACAAGGTCGGGTTTCATGCCTGCTTGCTTCATTTTTACAAAGGAAGTAAACATTTTGTCCATGTCACCATGCATTCCTAAAGCGGATATTATCGTATTCCAAGATACTTGATTTCTTTCATGCATGTTCTCGAATATAATCCATGAGTAATTGATGTCACCACATTTGGCATAAGCAGCAATCAGAGAATTATTCACAAGAACATTGGAACTCCACCCTTGCCGTATTAAGAAACAATGAACCTCCTTACACAGAATCCGAACTGACAAGTGAGCACAAACAGAGAGAATACATGCAGTTGTTACAGAATTGGGTCTAATTCCTTCACGCTGCATGTCACAAAATGCTGCTAAAGCTTCATCCACCCACTCATTCTGAGAATATCCACATATTAGGGCATTCCATGCAACCAAATCCCTGAAACGTAATCTGGAAAAAATATTTTGTGCAGACTCTATATCTCCACATTTTCCATACATATCAACTAGAGCACTACCAACATAAAAATCGGAAACGCATCCTGTTTTAACAGCTAAACAATGGATTTCCATGCCTTTAGCCTTGAGAGCCAAGGATGAGCATGAGCGCAACACAGCCAAAAGCATCTGAGAATCAGGGAAACCATACTTGGACATGAAGTTACAGAACAGTTCCAGTGCCCTAAAGGGGAAATCATTCTGAGCAGAATTTGATATAACTGCACCCCACATTACCAAGTTATCACTATTAGATCTTCTGAAGATTTTCAAAGCAGATTCAGGGTAACAACATTTGAAGTACATCTCTATAAGAGCAGTTTGAATTCTGGTGTCGTTTTCTAATCCAAAGGCAAGTATCAATCTGTGGATCTGTTTTCCTAAGCTTAAATCAAGTAACTGTGTGCACAAAACTAAAGCAGCCACCAATGTTGAAGAGTCTGGTTCAATTTCTAACTCTAACATCTCAACAAATAATTCCTGTGCCTTTGACAAACACTCATTAGAGACATACCCCATAATCATGACATTCCAAATCACAGTATTTACTCTCACTGATTCTTTATTTACCATACTATTAAAAACATGCTCAGCATTTCTAACATCTCCACATTCCATGTACATTTCAATCAATCCAGTAACCAGAAACTCATCATTTTCCAATCCGTTTTTCAAAACAAATCCATGAATTTCTCTTCCAAGAATCCATGACTTGATCGAAGCACATGATGAGACAGCAGAGAGACAACCTACCCGATTTGGGAACAACCCATGTTCCTTAGTCATCAAACTAAAGATCATCAGTGAACCCAAGTAATCCTCTGATTGATAGAACCCGGAAATCATGGAATTCCATGAAACCAAATCTCTTTCACTCATTTTCTCAAAAATCTGAACTGCATCCTTAATTTCCCCACATTTGAAGTACATACCCAAAAGTGCATTCACAACATAAACATCAGCCAAAAATCCTAACTTTAATACATGACCATGGATTTGCCTGCTGCTTTTAACATCCGAAAGCCCACCAAATGATTTAATCACACAAGGAAAGAACTTAAAATCTTGAACTTGGAAACCATTTCGAAGCATTCTAACATAAACCCTTATAACATCTTCAAACAACCCCTGTTCACTAAACTCCATAATAAGCTTATTGCTTGAAAACCCATCTTTGTTTTGTGGTTTCAGAAATGAGTTTTCATGGAAATTGAGGGAAGTGAAATGAGTGTGAGAAGTGCTAGAAAGAGAAGCTTTTTTAATAAAAGAAATATTTTTGGAGAAAAGAGGTACCGTAGAAAACAGTTGAAGCTTTTCTTGATCCTTAGAGTGATTTTGTAGGTGAAATGAATGGTGATGGTTGAATAGTTTCATAGCTTCCATTTCCGCGTTACTCTTCGTAGTCTTAGAAGAGACGTCTAAAATAAAACCGCACATAAAATAACTTTTTTAAAGGGTTTTTTTCCCCCTAAGACCTCGGGTCGGGGCTTGCGGTACAAAATGCTGCGTTTTAACATATCTCACAAAAGGGGTTTCTTTTTAAGTTTTAACGCAGAGCTTCCCACTCGCCATTCAAGGTAGAAAGCTTGCTACAATTTGGCTCCTTCGATTGGGGGAAAAAATTGGATTTTGAATGGAAAACAAACAGTCCAGTTCTCCAGCAAGCTTCGTTGATTCGACAGTGGTAATTAATTTTCATCCTGCATGCTTATCGATTTTTTAATTGTTTTCTTCAACTCTAGCTAATAATATTAATATATATATACACACACACCTGCGTTTAGGTTCCTGGGGATGTAGTGCTCGACCTCTCCTCCATGACCAACCAGACCATCAAGCTAGGTGGTGGTCTCCGTCAGGTCTGTCTGTTTCACTCTCGACCCTGTATATATTTTTGGCTTCAAAAGTCTCTTTAATGATAATGAAAAGTGGGTGGATTTCTTTTTACCTAGGATTGTGATGCTATTTCTGCTATGAAGGCCGGAACACTTAGGTTCTCGAAACCAAATAAATACTGGATTGAAAGTTCGCAAAAAAGGGTTAGCTTCATGCTTTATTTAATTCCTTAATTATTACAAAAAGGAGTGAATGCTGCATTGTTGTTTACTGTCAGTACAAAGCTATTTTATTACCGGGCGCCCTGTATTTTCGACATCAGAATTGTGAGTGATGTACTCATTTCTTTATCTTTAAACAGTACGTGCCTTGCGTGGAAGATACTATTCTTGGTATTGTGGTGGACTCTAAAGCAGATGTAAGTCCTCATCTGATTGTTAGCTGTATGTTAAATACTTTAGCAGTTCCAGTTCACTTTTGCCTTTGTATTGTATAAAATATTTGTGTTTGCGTTCTATTTTGAAAGGTGTTCCAGGAGAAGAATCAATTTGGTTCTTCTCGTATGTTTGGAAGAGTGAATAGACTATGCAAAGAAATTGAGAGTTCAGAATTTTCTTTTCATTTTTTTTCCTTCTTCTCTTGAGTTTCTCTTTATGACCATGAAGAGTGGTAGGTGATACAGTTATATGATAATGGCTTCCAAAAAGAGAGGGAGCACTGTCTTTAGGTATAACAGGATAAGGGAAAAATGGAAGTCCGATTATGTTAATAGTGCCTTATTGTAATAATGTAATTTGCCCGTTTATTCTCTTCGATGGATGAATGAAAAGCAAAAGAAGATTGCATGAAATGACCATGTTGATGTGTTGATGTGTAATTGATAGAAACTAACTGGAAATTTAGGAACTTATTCACAAAGATCATGTTAGAATTTGCAGGTCCAGTATGAAAATTTAAGATGGATGAGATCTTATAATAATGAATAAGTAACAACTGCTTTCCAGTAGAACTTAGTATTAGGCTTTTGAAAAGCAGTTAATCTCCACATAAGATGCTGCTTTTGCATGTACCTGGTCAAGTTTGGTTTCTATTGCATGATTGCCTTCCTTTCCTTCTGCATCCCATCAACTTCAATAGAATGTGCCAAGAGCAAACTGTTGATTTAGTGAGAAAAATCTCAATGAGGTTAGTCAAGGAGGTATTTAGCTGGCAATGGAGCATTTGGTATGGTAAACAATGAAATAAGGAGGACATAAAAATTAGATTAATTTCTTGATAAAAATTTATTGTAATGTCACTTCCTAATACTGTTGGTTTCAAGATGTTTACTGCCTAAAAGCTGTCTATGCTTACAACTAGCTATATGAATTATCCGTGCCCGCTTTAGAAGTAAACTTGAAGGCACTAGCATTGCCCAAATTTCTGAATACTATTGAAGCCTTGAAAGTTGAGACTATAAGCACTAATGATTCATTGGCAAGTTCTTTTGAAGATTGCCTATCTAATAACGGTGACATAGCCCAGTAGGTCTCCTGTTTCTCTCAGAAGTTCTATTACTATGTGCAAGGTTGGCTTTCATTTTCAGAATTTGGTAGCAGTGATCTGATTTTCTTTCATACAACCAGGCTTGTATTTCCCACATCAATGGACAGATTTAGAATTTTAAAAAAAAAAAAGAAAAAGAAAAAAAAAAGGAATCTATTTCCTATTTTGTGATGAAAAGAGAATTTGCCACTGGTGAAGTACTGTGGCATGGTATTATGCTTTCAAGGAATCTGCTACAACTTTGCGACTGTCAGATTCACCTTGTATGGTGAAACTTGTTTGGATTTCATGATGAAAGAAGAAAGAATAAAATTGGATGGAGGAGATTGATAGACACTTCCACTGTTGTATTCTTCACCTTGAAGTAACTAACACAAGCAAAAAATTTTATTGCTTTGAAGCTAATTATATATTGTACCCTGTTTGAATATGGCTGTCTACCATGTCCTTTCTAGTTGCAATTATCCATATTTTGATGTGAGCTGTTTATATAAACATAAAATTTCTTGTATTACATAATCTTAAAAAGGTAAACCTGCTTTTCTGAACTGGAAACTACCTTTTCTCATTATTTATTTTATTTTACATTTGTTCCTTCCAGAATTTTCTGATTGACATCAAAGGACCTGCAATGGGTTTTTTGCCTGTGCTTGCCTTCGAGGGGGGGACCAGGAGGAATATACCAAAGTTTGAGGTATGGATACTTTCAGTTCATGTCTCGATTTACCAGCCATTGCATTTCATCTAGATGTTCTTATCCAGTGATAACTCATGGACAGAAATTAGTGAAATCTTTTCCTAATTCAATCTTATTTTCAATGTGATTGATTGGACTGTACCATTTGGAGGTACATTATTTGCTGAGGAAAGCAAGCCCAGCCTTGTTTGACCCTTGGACTTTCCAGAACATCTCTGGTTTATTGATGTTTGAGTAACTTCATCAAAGTTTTTGATGGCATAAATCAGAGTATCATAGAGTGAATATTTATACAAATATCATATTTCAACTGAATTTCACCAATACATGGATGCATAATTGTTTGGTTGTATCTTCTATGTGATTGATATTTCATCATTTCTAGAATTTTTGTGATGCTTACTAACAATGTTTTGAGATTAATTCTCGCAAATCTGGAAGTTTAAAATCAGAATGGGATTGTTTTCTGAATTTTGTGTGCACATGTTTTCAATTATTAATATGGTATTTTGTCTCAGTCATGCTTCCTTGTGTATAATTCTCATTGTTACAGGTTGGTACTCTTCTTTATCTTCGGGTTGTGAAGGCAAACTTTGGCATGAACCCTGAATTGTCCTGCACTGATGGTTAGTCAACATGCTTTATATTTGTCACAATTTTGCGTTCTTTCCTTGTGAATGTCTTAGTTTTGTTTAGACGTTACCTTTAAAGGCTGTTATGTATAGCCAGTGGAAAAGCTGCTGAATTTGGCCCCCTCAAAGATGGATATATGTTTGAAACTTCAACTGGCCTGTCGAGAAAGTGAGTCAGCTCTTTATTTATTTGAGATACTTGACTTTCTATTTTTATCAGTGCTCATTTTAGACCTTTTCTTCAAAGCACTTATGTAGCTTTTAGGTTTTTCATTTGGGTGGAATAATTCTCTTGGTCATCTTCTTCTCTTTTTCCCATTACAGGCTGTTAAGTTCACCAACATGTCCGGTTCTTGAGGCTCTTGGCAAGAAACTGTCCTTTGAAATAGCTGTTGGCTTAAATGGCCGGGTTTGGGTATGATTCTTGAGTCAGTAATTTTTATTGCAGTTATTTAAGCTGCATCTTCTTATTTTTAACAAGCAAATGCACTTGGGAGGTCCCTGTATTATAGGGACCTAATCAAATTATTCCCTCTATTATTAAATGGATCAATTTAGTCCATATACTATTAAAAAGAATCAAATAAGGCCAAATTAGAATAGAGTTAACATTTACTGTTTAAAAAAATATCATTTATTATTTAACATAATTAATATTTTTAAAGTTTTTATCTTCTGTAAATGAAATCTTTTGTTTGGAATTGAACTGTAGCTGAAAAGAATAATTTTTAAGATTTTTTTTTTTTGTACAGAAAATGTTAACTTTATTACAGTTTGGACTTATTGATTCTTGTTAATAGTATAAGGATTAAATTGATCTATTTAATAATAGAGGGGCTAATTTATTCCAGTCCCTATGATACAGAGATCTCATAGGTGCTTTTTAACACGTTCTGGTTCCTTTCCATTATCATGTCAACTGAAAAATCATTCAGACACCTCTTAAGCAACTTATTTTTCTTTTTCAAATGCAAGAAGTTAGAAATCTATTGAAAATTTCCTTAACGCTAAGACTACTCAAAAGTTGGTGCATTATTGAAGGTGAATGCTGCCTCTCCAGACACCATTGTTGTTGTTGCTAATGCAATCATGAACTCGGAATCCCTAAGTGGAGCACAACAGATAATTATGGTGGATCATTTACTTCAGAACATCCAATGATGAGTTGGGAAATTTTATTGATAACTTCTAATCTGTGGTGAATGGTCTTTCCTTTTTGAATCATTTGGTCTGATTTTCGTTTATTTTTATGGAATTGGCATAAATCTCAATGTTTATTGGTGCAGCTGTATGATCTGATGGACTCACTGGTCGTCGTGTTGCTACGAGAGACCAAAAAATGAACAGCGACTCAAAGTTATTGGCCTTATATGCATAAGATGAACATGTAAAGATCATTTGGCCTTGTTCAATTGCAATCATGATTGCAATATCTTGAATGTTGGCATGTGTTTCGCTTTATTGAGTATTCCTATATAGAACTTTGAATTATCCTAGAAGGTAGCTGAGAAACACAAAAAGACAGTGGTGTATTTCATTTGCTATAAAATCCATTTCTCTTTCTATTGAAAATTGCTATGTGTATATATATATATATATATATTGGTTCATTAGTGGAATAGGAGCCAAAACGGCCACCCAACGGCTCAGAGAGATTTGGTCATATACAACTGAGATAAACGAGGTTACATCTGGCTTAGAAAAAGAGCTACAAATGCTTAACCTCAAATGTCATAGACAACTTAGAAAAAGTGACTAGCCTAATGGTAACGGACGACATAATAAATGCTCCAAATAAATCTGTTAAGAAAGAAAAAGATTCTAATGGTAATCGAAAGATTAAATCCATTTTAGACTAATAATTAAAATCATTTAATTTAAATTTGTTGAGGAGAGGTGGGAATCTTAGATTCTCAGCGAAGGTTGAGGATTTGTTTCTCAATTCTATGGAGAGTATCAACAGGAGCTCCAACGAATTCGTGAAGTGGGTGTATCTCGATTGGTGAAAATATAATTTACAATAGTTCATAGGAAAGGTGTTAGTATTATGCATAATATTAATTATGGATATTGTGCTTATGGGGATTCAAATCAACAATCAAGGCTTATATGACTTGTTAAAATTATCTTATTAAATTTAGGTTTATTATAAATGCTATTTTTCAGTTACTAGCTACAAAGTGAATTCTTTTTTTAAATTTTATAGGGCCATTTCAATAAATTTAACAAAAGAAAGTTTTAATAATGTTAACAACTGGACTTGTATTTTGAAATCTAAAAAGTAGAGGGATTAAATTTTTAGAAATAAAAATACAAGGACTAAATCCAAATTTGTGACACTTATGGCATATTTTACCTAATTAAAAATTATTTAAATTGAATTAATTTTATTAAATTGATTTAAGTAGATTAAAAAAATTTAAATGATGATTGAAATCCAATTAAACTGATAATTGAAAATCATGTAAAGAAGATTTTACCCGAATTAATTTTTCCAATGCAACCTGCTTTCGTTCTGGCAGCTTGATTATTAACAATGTCATGGTGACATTTGAAAATGTTCATTATATGAAAAATAAAGGAAGAGGTAAGATATGAGAGATAGCTACAAAAATTTATATAAGTAAAACGTATGATAGAGTGAACTGAAATTATTTAAACTTTATCCTAATTAAATTAGGCTTTCATATAAGGTGGGTTAATTGATATAAGGTGGGTTAATTGATTTATGATGAGTATTACTACTGTCAAATACAAGTTTACTCTTAATGGTGATGAAGTATGTACAAGCCCAAATATGCCCGAGCCCATTTTAAACTCAAAAACAAACCAAAAAAACAAAAATCAAAAGTTAAAAGTCCAAATTACAAATAAAAATACCAAAATAGTCCATTTACAATAAACTAAAACCCAAAACCCAAATACAACTCCTCAGCCCAATTCAGACTACCTAGCCCAATCTATAACCAGCCCAATACAAATACCCAAATAAACTAAAAACCTAGCCCGATAGGCCTAATGCCTAAACTAGTTTTGGCAAGCCGAAACCCTAGATGACCCTAGTGCCGAGCCTCTCTCCTGCCGTCCACGTGCTTCCGTAGCGAGCTCAGCGCTCGAGGCTCGGCTATGTCTGCTCGTAGCACCAAAACGGAAGCCCTCTTCCGTTGACTTCCCTCTATACCTGCAAATGAACCAAAACGGGAAAGACAGAGGCACCAACACGCAAAGAAAATAGTGGCAGAAACGAAATGAAAAAATGTGTATTTTGTACCTTTTATTTTCGGCTATAAAAAGAAGCCAGAAACAATTGCAAACGTTTACGATTTGATATACAAAAAAATCATTAATCAAAAATAGCAGAGGTATATTCCTAGTTTATTTCATCTTATTTTCATCTCAAATATACAGAGATATATATATATATATATATATATATATACATAGAAAAATAAGAAATAGGAAAAGATCTCACCTTTTGACGAACAGAGGAGAAAACCAAAAGGTTTCCTCGATTTCTTTCGTTTTTCGCGGGGTTTTAGGTCGATCTGTTCTCAGATTTAGGTCGGGGAGAGTTAGGCGATCGAAGGGACGCCTTTTGGTGCTCTCCGGCCACCGTGGACAGCGGCGCCGTTGTCGGCGACTGACGGCCGCCACGGTGGCCCGACGACCTGGGATCGGTGAGCCAGAGAGAAAACCAGCCCTCTTTCTTTTGTTTTTTTTTTTAAATCAAACACCAAATGATTTTTTTTAAAACAAATTTTGCCTTTTATAGGCGAGAGATACGACGTCATTTAAGGCTAAGTGCAATAGATTCAAAACGGCGTCATTTTAAGCTGGGTCGGGCTGACCCGATTTGACCCCTCAAGATCCGCGTGTTTTCGCGGTGAAGGTATATTTGTGTGCCAGGTCCTTCCTCTTTTACGGTATTTTATAATGTAGTCCTGCGCATGTTTTTTAGTTTGGCCCCGTTGTTATATTATTGTTTTAATTCAATCATCGGGCTATTAAGCGACCAGTCTTTGAACGACGATGTTTTAAGGGGTTGGGATAATTTCCCAAGGAGTCCCCGCAAGTTTACGTGCGTGTTAGTCTAGTCCTTAATAGCTTGATATCTATTTATATTTTAGACCTTGAATTTTAAATTAATTTCAATTTTGTCCTTATCTTCTATAATTAGTTTATTGATTTAATCTTCAAAAAGGGTATTTTATTTTTTTTATCTTAAATCTTTTCATATATATAACTATTCTGTTTTCATTTTTTTAAATATTTTATATATATTAAACTTAAATATTATTTAGTTTAACTATTCCCTTTATATTATTTGAATTTTTGTTTTATATATTATTATTTCTATTACTCTTGCATTGCTTTGTATATTATTAATTTATATCATATATATCTTGTTAATCATGTATAAACATTTTTAATAGATTTCTTTTAAAAATCATTTTTATATGTATTCTTTTGTATATTATTTCTTTTGTTTTAAATTGTATCATATAACACCATTTTTTTTATAAAGTATTCAAAATCCATATATATATTTCTAATTTAAATTCTTATACTTAATTTTAAATAGTATTTCGTGTATTTTATTGATTTTCTATTAACAATTTCAAGCTCTTTTCTTTTTATTTGTTTTAAAGTTTATTATCATATGCTTATGAAAATTCATTTGGTATCCGTTGTTCATTTATGTTTTTATTATTGATGTGGGTGTTTATGTGGTGGAATGCTATATCTTCATATGATTTTTGCTCGTTCTTATAAGTAAATCTTGATGTATATTATTCCGTAATCATTGGTTGCGCCTTTACAATGCGTTTTAGTATCATAATTTCAACATTAATTTTCACACAATTTCAAATCAAGAACTCAAAATCTTTTTTTGAGGCAATGTTTAATATTTGGAAAATCGAGAAATTGTGCCCTAACGTGCTGGGTTGCAATTTTTTTTCGTTTGACCAAATAACTAAATAACCTTTTAAATTGCATGTTTAAAAAAATCTAAAGACGAACTCAGAATTAAAGGTTTTAAGATAGCATCTCCTAACGTGCTGGAGGTGGTATTTCGTTCCTTTGAAACGAGTGAATCTAAAAGCTCAATTCAAACCAAATGTTCTTCAAAAATTGTATTTCAAGTTCTTTCATGGTTTCAATATTTAGACAATTATTAATCAAAATGGTACCAGCTTTGGGCGTGCGAGGGTGCTAATCCTTCCTCGTACGTAACCGACTTCCGAACCCTATTTTTTTTTGTAGACCAAATTTTTTTAAAGGTGATCCAATCACACCTAAACAAAAAAGGTTGGTGGCGATTCCCCATATTTTTAAAGTCGATCCCGTTTTCCAAAATTTTTAAAAATGGTTTCGACAGTTTGGCGACTCCACTGGGGACTGGTTGAGAGTCAGGCCATAAATTGATTAATTTTTGTCCTTTTGATTGAATTTTGAAAAGTGATTTTTAAAAAAAAATCATGTTTCTATGGTTGCATTTGTGTGTTTTAGTTTTGTAGAATAACTTTGCATTACATTGCATGGCCATTGTGGCCGTACTCGTAAGTTGGAGTGAGAAGTTATACCTTTGTGAGGTTTTCACCTCTGCGTAGGCTAGTGGACCGCTTCCGGAACACATCCGTACCTATGTGCTTCGTGAGATTTTCATCTTCGTATGGCCATAGGGAAATGTGTTCCCCTGAACTGAACTCGATCCATATAAGCCTATAATGGGTGAGGATTGAGGAATCTGCGGGTTCAGGTACCCTTTCTCTTTAGAACTAAACAGCATGTAGTGAACCATAAGAGCCTACCTTAGGTAGAGCCATGCCGAATTTTAGTGATCACATAGTTAGGTGTTCTGATATTTTTGTTTATTTTGTTTTAAATATTATTATGTGATGCTAACTTATTTTACTTGTTTTGTTCTTGATTGCATGTCATATCATATTAAAAGGTCTCGATTCCCATTTGATTACTAAGAGAGCTGGTTATGGAAAGTAAATTTCTTGATAATGTGGTGAACAATGCGACTGTCTGTGCCTGATCAGAGAACTTGCAATTGGAAAAGGGTGATAGTTTAGTTGAAGGGCATATATCGGAGCTATGGGACTTTACTCAAATTAGTGTGACGCAGAATGAGCTTCAAGAGTTAAGGGATATATGGGCTCGTTGGGGAAATGAGGTGAATCAATTGTTTTATGATAGCTATGGTGACATACATTATTTGCTTGATGTCAAGGTGGACAAGCATTTGTTTAGGGCTATGGCACAATTCTGGAATCCTGCTTATAGTTGTTTTACTTTTGGCAAAGTGGACTGGTACCAACTGTGGAGGAATATACGGCTTTGCTTTGTTGTCCGAAGATTCAGGTTGATAAAGTTTACTCTAGATCTGCTAATGTCCCGACCTTTGTGAAGAAGTTGATGAAAGTTACTAGAATGAGCAAGTAGTGGGTGACAGCTCGAATGCAGCAAAAGGGTGATGGGAAGTGCATTCCTTAGGCAAATTTGGGAGATTTGGTCTTGGCACATCTTGATGAAAAGAAGAGATTAGATGTCTTTGCCTTGGGTATCTATGGGCTTGTTATTTTCCCTAAGGCCTTGAGGCACATAGATGAAGCGGTCACAGACTTATTTGATCGATTGGATAAGCAAGTTACGCCTGTTCCTGCAATTCTGGCTGAGACATTCAGGTCTTTAAGTGTATGTCGTCGGGCTGGTGAAGGGAGGTTTATTGGTTGCGCGCAGTTGTTAATGTTATGGTTTCATAGCTACTTTTGGAAAGTGGATAAGGTTTCTTACCGAGTTTTCCTCAGGGATTATTCGTCTATTAAGGAGGAATCAATCATGATAAGGAGGGAAGATATATTGGAAGAGAAATGAATGACGATACTTCAGAATCTTCAAGAAGATGATATCAAGTAGAGAGCTCCGTGGATGGTGCCGGGTGAAATTCTTTACAGATGTGGGAGTTTTAATTGGGTTCCTTTGTTAGGAATTTGGGGAGCTGTTGGTTATGCCCCTTTGCTCATGTTAAGGCAATATTGGTCGAGGCAATTTGTGCCAGCTACGCATGGGTTGGTTCACTTAGAGTTCTCGTATAAGGAAGAAAATTGTAAGAAGAAGGCTCGAGAGATTTCTAATGCTTGGAAGCAGGTTCGTCGGGTGAAGAGAGTGGCTGAAGGAGTAATGTCGACTCTTGAATATAATAAATGGTTGAGTAAGAGGGTCAATGATAATATTCTGGGACCAAGTTCGGAAGAAGTTCGATCAGTGGAGGAATATTTGCAAGTAGCTCCATCAGAATTGAAAATTATAAAGCAAGACTTCGAGAGACGTAATTCAGAGCTGGAGAAGAAAATAGAGCAGTTGGAGGAAGAGAAAATGAACTTGAGATTAGATATGGATATTCAGAAGTTAGAAGCTGAAAGGTTACGGAAGGGAAAGAATAAAGTTCAAGAAGATTTGGAGGATTTAAAGTCAGAGTATAAAAAGCTGCGTGTTTCAGCGAGAAATGTTGGGCTAGGGAAACTTCAGATCAGTGGAGGCAGGAGGTGCAAGAAGAACAAGCTAAGGTTGAGCATTGGGAGAGGAAATTCAGGGAGGTTCAAGCATGAAATGAAGCTTTGGAAGGGAATATGTTGGAAAGTCAAAAAGAAAGAGATGAATTAAAAGCTAGGGTGGTCGAACTAGAAAAGTCTCTTCACCTGCATCGAAACCGTAATTCTGTAATGGAGTTAAAAGTGAGTTTAGGCAAAATTGAAGAAATGAAAGAGAAAATTGAAGAGTTGGAGGTAGCATTGCAAAATTACCAAAGCCATATTGAGTTCCTGGAAGGGAATGAAAAGCGTTGGAAGGAGAAGCTTCACCATTCTCAGAGTCAGGTCAGAGATAGAGATTATATCATGAGGGAAGCTATAGCACAGATTCGAGAAGTGGTTTAGCACTTACAGTAGTACAGGCTGACACACTTAGTGTGAAGTATGAGCTGGAATCGGATCGCGGACGAGAGTTAGCTTCTTTGCTTAGGAAAGTTAAAGTGTTGGGCATTAATTAGCTTCTTTGCTTAGGAAAGTTAAAGTGTTGGGCATTAATTAGCTTCTTTGCTTAGGAAAGTTAAAGTGTTGGGCATTAAGGCAAAGTCGTATTTGTAATCTATTTTATGTAAAGAATTTTGTTTTCTAATAAAGTTTTCTATAAGGAATTGAGTAAAAATCGACGCCTTTTTTGCATTCATGCATTTCATGCATTTGTATTGCATTACATTATATGCATTAAAGTTCATAAAAACGACTCTAATAAATGGAAATTATTTCAGAGAGAGAGAGAGTTAATCTGGAAACTACCAAAAACCAACCAACCAAACATCGTTACGGTACCTGTACTAAGTTAAGAAACATGGATCAAAGGATAGAAAGGTTGGAGCAACTCCAGAAGAAGATGCAAGATCAAATACAAGAGCAGCTGGTCAAAATCCAGCAGGACATGATGGACCGAATGTTGGAATCACAGAGGAACATGATGAATCAGCTGACTCAGTTATTGCCTAGGGGATTAGATAAGAGAAAAGGTCCTGCGGTAAATACGGAAGAAAATGATGATCCACTCTATCCTCCGGGATTTACCCCAACTAACGTACAGGTACAGCATAAAGCATACCTGCGTAGACCCTCTGTTACTATTAGGCCGCAACAACTTCAAGCGGGTACGTCAATACTGAGGAATCATCAAATTGGCTCGGGTTCAGGAGATAACCCAATCAACCTTAATGTCCCTGATTTACATGAGATAGCTGAAAGAGAGAGGTCAAAGATAGAACTGCCAAAACAGTTGGAGGACAGGTGTAAATGGCTAGAGGAGAAATTCAAGGCGATGGAAAGCATTAATAGCTACCGTGAGGTTGATGCCAAAGATCTAAGTTTGGTCCCAGATCTGGTACTTCAGCATAAGTTGAAAATGCTAGAATTCGATAAGTATAATGGGACCAGTCGCCCCTAGGCTCACATTACCATGTTTTGTAGACAGATAACTGGCTATGTTAGCAATGATCAATTGCTAATACACTGCTTCTAGGATAGTTTGGTGGGGGCAGCATCTAGGTGGTACAATCAATTGAGCCGTGATAGGATCAGTTTATGGAGAGACCTAGCACAAGCATTCATGAAGCAGTACAGTCACGTGACAGATATGATCCCGGATAGGATTACTCTACAAAATATGGAGAAGAAACTGAATGAAAGTTTCAGACAATATACGCAGAGATGGAGGGAGATTGCCATCTAAGTTCAGCCACCACTTCTAGAGAAAGAAACCACAATGCTCTTTATCAATACTCTAAAGGCCCCGTTAATCACCCACATGATAGGTAGTGTAACAAAAAGCTTCTCAGATATAGTAATGACAGGAGAAATGATAGATAACGCAATAAAAAACAAAAGGATAAATGCAGGAGAGAGTAATAAAAGGTCAGCCTCAAGGAAGAAAGAAAGGGAAGTGAATAATGCGAGTATGGGATACTCAAAGTCGATTACCGTCAATCAGCCAAAGGCAGTGACTACTGGGCATCAGGGGTCATCAGGAAAAGAGCCTGGCACGAGGCAAAGTAATGAGAAACTCCATTTTACTCCAATCCTGATGACGTACAAGGAGTTGTATCAAAACTTATTTGATGCACACGTCGTGTCCCCTCACTATCTGAAACCAATCGAGGCTCCATACCCCAAATGGTATGACTCAAACGCTCAGTGTGAGTACCATGCGGGGATCACCAGACATTCAATTAAAAATTGCCTTGCCTTCAAGAAGTTGGTGGAAAAATTCATTGGCATGGGCATTGTGAAGTTGGACGATACACCTAATACTGAAAACCTGTTACCTAATCATACTGATAATAGGGTAAACGCGGTAGAGGAGAATAGGGGAAGAAAAATCAAGACAAATATCTCGGAAGTAAAAACCCCTCTTAGGCGTGTCTGGAAAGAGATGATGAAGCGGAAGCTAATTGCTTCAGATATCGAAGGCGGTTGCGAGAAGACGAGAGGATATTGTGAGTTCCATCATGATAAAGAACACGAGATTCAAGACTACGTAGATTCAAGGCATTGGTGCAAGGTTTGATGGACAACAAGGAAATAGAGTTTTATGAAGAAATTGAAGATGGATGAGGCATATACGCGACAGAGTCGATAACAAAGACCCAAAAAGTTAATTATCCCGTGGTCATCATTTCGCGGGCCAAGAATAGCGAAGCTGGAGCACAGAGGGCACCTAGGGTGATAATATAGAAACCTGCAGCCTTTTCTTATAATGATAGTAAGAGGGTTCCCTAGAACTACGAGTGTAACGTGGCAATTTCGGGAAAGGAGAATTTAGTCAGCGCCTCAAAAGAAGATCAAGACATCAGTTCTCGCACTTGTAGTGGGAGATGCTACGATTTGGTAAAAGGGAAAGCCCCCATGGTAGAACAAGAGAAGAAAAAGTTAGATGAGTCTGAGTCGCCTGTCAATGAGCTAGTAAAAGAGGAAGAAGCTAGGGAGTTTCTGAAGTTTTTGAGGCACAGTGAGTACAGTGTTGTAGAACAGCTGCATAAACAACCGGTACGCATATCTGTGTTAGCTTTACTTCAGAGTTTGGAGGTATACAAAAATATACTAATGAAGTCTTGAATGAAACATACGTGGCCAACGATATCTCAGTTAGTAAGCTGGACCGGCTAGTTAACAATATAAGTGTTGATAACTTCATTTACTTCAACGATGATGAAGTTCCACCAGGCAGTAGAGGATCCATTAAGGCTTTGCACATTACCACTAGATGCAAAGGGTACACACTGCCGGGGGTCTTAATAGACAATGGGTCGACGTTAAATGTATTGCCCCTATCCACATTGAACAGATTACCTGTGGATAGTTCACACATAAAAGAGTGCCAGAGCATAGTGAAGGCGTTTGATGGCACGCAAAGAAAAGTTATGGGGAGAATTGAGATACCCTTATTAATTGGCTCGACTACTTATAAGGTAGATTTCCTAGTCATAGACATCAAGCCTTCCTATAACTGCTTACTAGGAAGACCATGGATACATTCGGCAAGAGCGGTACCTTCATCCCTGCACCGAAAGTTGAAGCTAGTATCATAAGGGCGGCTAGTGAAATAAATACCGAAGAGGACCTTATCGCAACCATGACTAGTGATGCACCATATCTAGAGATGAGTGACGAGGCCATCGAATGTTCTTTCCGATCTTTGGAATTCGTGAATGCAACCTTCATCACGGAAGGGAATAAAATCCCGATACTGAAAATCTCTAAAACCACAAGAATGGGATTACATATGATGGTGGGAAAAGGAGCTGTGCCAGGAAGAGGGCTTGGAAAGCACCTTCAAGGTAGGATTGTGGCCCCAATACTAAAAGAAAAACAAGATCGTTTTGGCTTAGGATTCAAGCCAAATCTGAGGCAAAAAAAGAAAGATTTGGAAAAGAGGCAAGAGAGAAGAATGGCTCGTTTGAGTGGCGAAGAAATCAAGTGGGAACCCATGATAATCCCGCACATATCCAAAACCTTTGTGTCAGGAGGGGTCATTCATGAGGCGCCAAAAGGGGAAGACATTATAGCAATGTTAGATAATGTCTACATTAATGCCATATCTGAGGATGCAATTGAAGAAGGGACCTTATCAGATATCTGACCTTACGAACCGGGAAGCGTTTTGGACAATTGGACTGCGGAAGAAATTCTTGTAGTATTTAGAGCTTACTTAGAGTAATGTTTAAAATGCACTTGTTACTTTAAGCCTAGAAGCAATAAGATTTCTTTTGTGAAATAGGCTCATGTTCAAACATCATTATTTTAATGAAATACATTTTTCCTATTATTCAAAGCAAATATTCTCTCGTTTTTTTAGATTATTTGATTCTCTTCAAATCGTTCCTTCATAATTATTCATAATCATACCATACAAATAATTACTCCTGAATTCATTCATTCTTTATATGTTCTTTTGAAATTACAATAGGTCCCTAGATATCAATGACATGAGTGATGCTGGTAGTGGCTCTGAGTCTCCTTTTGAACAATATGCGTGTTTAGGAGAATCTGAGGACTTTGAACATGACATAGACTGTGGCTTATCACCGGACTTGTTGAGGATGGTAGAGCAAGAGGAGAAACAAATTCTACCTCATAAGGAGGAAGTGGAGACTATGATGCTGGAAGAAGGGAAAGTGGTAAATGTCGGAACGTGCATAACAGCAGAAACAAAGTAAGAGCTCATTGAGTTGCTACAAAAATTCAAAGATGTCTTCGCATGGTCATATCAAGATATGCTTGATTTAAGCACCGATGTTGTAGTACACTGTCTCCCTATAAAAGAGAATTACAGGCCAGTTCAGTAGAAGCTCCGAAGGATGAGGCCAGATATTGTGCTAAAAATAAAGGACTTTGAGGCTGGATTTTTGCAAGAGATCAAATATTCAGACCCAACATTGTGCCCGTCCCTAAGAAAGATGAGAATGCGCGAATGTGTGTAGATTACAGAGACTTAAACAAGGCTAGCCCGAAGGATAATTTTCCCTTACCCCACATTGATACTCTGGTGGATAATACAGTAGGCTACTCATTGTTTTCATTCATGGACAGATTCTCGAGGTACAAGATGCATCCTCAGGACATGGGAAAGACAACCTTCATAACACTATGGGGTACGTTCTGTTATAAAGTGATGCCGTTTGGGTTGAAAAACGCAGGAGCTACATACCAAAAGGTCATGGTGACTTTGTTCTATGATATGATGCATAAGGAAATTAAGGTTTATGTGGATGATATGATTGCAAAGTCCAGAACGGAAGAGAAACACATTCAAGTTTTGAGGAAGCTGTTCCTGAGACTAAGAAAATTCCAGTTGAAACTCAATCCAGCAAAATGCACTTTCGGAGCTAGATCTGGAAAATTGCTAGGATTCGTCGTCAGTAAAAAGGGAATAGAGATTGACTCAGATAAGGTAAGAGCTATACAAGAATTGCCTCTGCCACTCACTCAGAAAGAAGTTCGAGGTTTCCTCGGAAGGCTAAATTACATTGCTCGGTTTATCTCATAATTAACTGAGAAATGTGATCCTATATTTCTTCTTCTGAAGAAACACAACCCAGGCGTATAGGATGATGGATGCCAAAAAGCTTTTGACAAGGTTAAACAATATTTATCAAGTCCCCTAGTGTTATCACCTCCACGCCCAGATAGGCCATTAATACTGTATTTGTCAGTGTTCAACAACTCCATAGGATGTGTGCTGGGTCAACATGACGAGTCAGGATGGAAAAAAAGTAATATATTACCTCAGCAAAAAATTCACTAAGTGTGAAATGAGATACTCACCAGTTGAGAAGTTGTGTTGCGCCTTGATTTGGACAACTCGGAGGTTGAGACAATACATGTTGTACCACACGACTTGGTTGATATTGAAGTTGGACCCACTAAAGTATATGATGGAGTCAACTATTTTAAATGGAAGGATGACCAGATGGCAAATTCTGCTTTCCGAATTTGACATCATTTATGTGAGTCAAAAAGCTGTAAAAGGGAGTGCAATAGCAAATTTTCTAACTAGCAGAGCTTTAAAGGATTATGAGTCATTAAATTTCGATTTCCCTAATGAGGATCTAATGTATGTAGCGGTTGTGAAGGAAAACATCCTAAAGGATCATATTTGGAGGTTGAATTTTGACGGAGCGTCAAATGCTGTCGGCAATAGAATTGGGGCAGTCCTAGTATCCCCAAATGGAGATCATTATCCATTAACTTGCAAATTCGATTTTGATTGCACAAATAATATGGCAAAGTAAGAAGCATGTATCATATGACTCCGAGCAGCCATAAAGCGTAGAATCAGAGTGCTAGAAGTGTATGGAGATTCTGTACTAGTGATCTACCAACTAAAGGGTGAATGGGAGACAAGAGATCCTAAATTGATCAATTATCGATGAACAGTTACGGGGTTAATTGGGGAGTTTGATGACATCACCTTTAGTTATCTCCCACGAGAGGAAAACCAAATGGCAGATGCTTTGGCCACTTTGGCCTCCATGATTAAGGTAAGTAGACAAGAGGATGTAAAGCCTATTCAAATGAGTATCTACGAAGCCCTAGCCCATTGTTACAATGTGGATGAAGAGGAAAGAGATGATCATCCTTGGTATCAGGATATATTGAGATACGTGAGAAATCGTGAATATCCCGATTAGGCGACTGAAAAAGACAAAAGGACATTGAGAAGACTAGCTTGTGATTATGTTTTAGATGGGGAGATCTTGTACAAAAGAAGAAAGGATCAGGTTTTGTTGAGATGTGTGGACGTTATTGAAACTAAGAAAATTCTAGAAGAAGTCCATGAGGGCGTTTGCGGAACCCATGCCAACAGCTTTACAATGACCAGATAAATTATGAGATTTGGGTACTATTGGTCCACCATGGAAGGAGACTGCATCAACTATGCCAAGAGATGTCACAAATGCCAGATTTATGGGGACAAGATTCATGTACCTCATTCGCCCCTACATGTTATGAGTTCCCCATGGCCTTTCTCTATGTGGGGCATGGATGTCATTGGACCAATCTCACCAAAAGCTTCAAATAGACATCGATTCATCTTCGTGGTCATCGATTACTTCACTAAGTGGGTAGAGGCTGCTTCATACGTCAATGTAACTAAATCAGCAGTTAGTAGATTCTTAAAAAAGGAAACCATATGCCAATATGGGATACCGGAGAAGATCATATCAGACAATGCGCTTAATTTGAACAATAGTATGATAGCGGATGTTTGTAATCAGTTCAAGATCAGACACCATAACTCGTCGCCATATCACCCGAAAATGAATGGTGCAGTAGAAGCAGCCAATAAAAACATAAAGAAGATTATGGGAAAGATGACAGAACCTTATAGAGATTGGTATGAGAAGTTGTCCTTTGCTCTCTACGCTTATCGAACATCTGTCAGAACTTCTACTGAGGCAACACATTTCTCGCTGGTCTACAGAATGGAGGCAGTTCTACCCATTGAAATAGAGATACCTTCTATTCAGGTTTTGTCAGAATTAAAGTTAGACGAAGCAGAATGGATCCAATCCCGATATGATCAACTGAACTTGATTGAGGAAAAGATGCTGAGGGCTATCCAGCATGGTCAGATGTATCAAAAACGAATGATGCGAGCTTACGATAAGAAGGTTCGCCCAAGGGAATTTCATGAGGGGGACTTGGTACTGAAAAAGATCCTCCCTATACAAAAAGATTTCAGAGGAAAATGGATGCCAAATTGGGAAGGACCGTACGTAGTAAGGAAGGCTTTCTCTGAAGGAGCACTAATCTTGGCCGAAATGGATGGAAAAAGCTTACCCAATCCTGTAAATTCAGATTCAGTGAAGAAGTACTATGCATAAAGAAGAAAGAGTCCAAGGTGAAAACCCGCAAAGGGCGCTTTGAGACTTTTAAAAAAAAAAGAGGAGAGGCCAAGGTGAAAACCCGCAAAGGGCGCTTTGAGACTTTTAAAATAAAAGAGGAGAGGCCAAGGTGAAAACCCGCAAAGGGCGCCTTGTGACCAATGGGGATTTAAGCGGAAAACCTGGAAAGGGCGTCTCAAATGGTGATATGCGGTGATCTTGTTATGCTGGAATTAACAAAGAAGGGATAGGTTGCGTCTTGGGGCATCGACAAAATACTCAAGATCTCCTAGACATACGTCAAACGCAAAGTAATCTCCCGGGAGCTCGTATAGAGAAACTCAGGCTGCGATATCTATGGCACCTAGAGTTCGTCCTTATTTGTATTGTATTGGCTATCCTTGAATACTTTGATCCTTTCAAGATATGCATTTTCAATTAACTTCTTCTATTTCTGTTTTTCCTTGGATAAATCATCTTGAGCTTTACCCCACACCAATTTTGTTCTTGTCTATCGTCATTACCATTTGCGAGCATGTTGCATTAAAATAATGATCGATGAACTAGTAATACTTTCATAGAAGAAGTTCTGCATATTACTCTAGAGGCTTTTAAATAATACAATAACCTAAAGCAGGACTATTTTTTTTAAAACTTACCAGATCTAAGGTTTGGAAACGCTTAGGAAAGGGGCGTCCAAATATTGAAGACTCCTTCGAATTTTTGAACAAAACAGCAGCAATAAGGCTTTAACAAGCAAGTGACAAGAAGAAAATCTCTTTTAAAGAAGAAATTCTACATTCATGCTTGAGGAAGGCGTAATACATCATTTTGAGAAATAGCACAAATCTTTTATTCCTCAATGATAGTGGGATGGATTAATAATGGTAAAGCTTTATGAAACAAACCTTAAGGTTATAGTAGGGCAAAGCAGTTGAGCAAAAATATGATTATTTCTTTGGGTTTTTAGCAAAGTACCAGCCAAACTAAAAGACAGCGTGATACGAGCAATGAAGCCTTAAGTATTAAAAAGGATCATTCTCACCACATTTCGCATATACTATTCATAATACATTCAGTTAGGAGCATTCAATTCATTTTGATCATAGCACCCTAATCACTTTGCATAAGTATAAGCACATGAAACCAATTCTACAGGTCGTGTCCACAGAGGGTAACATGGCGACATCCTTATCTCCTTGAAGTCCCAGTGGAATTACAGTAGATCAGGATCAATTTCCAATCCTTATCTCCTTGAAGTCCTAGGGAATTATAGTGGATCAGGATCAATTTCCAATCCTTATCTCCTTGAAGTCCCTGTGAATTACAGTGGATCAGGATCAATTTCCAATCCTTATCTCCTTGAAGTCCTAGTGAATTACAGTGGATCAAAATCAATTTCCAATCCTTATCTCCTTGAAGTCCCAGCGGAATTACAGTGGATCAGGATCAATTTCCAATCCTTATCTCCTTGAAGTCTCAGTGAATTACAGTGGATCAAGATCAATTTCCAATCCTTATCTCCTTGAAGTCCTAGTAGAATTACAGTGGATCAGGATCAATTTCCAATCCTTATCTCCTTGAAGTCCCAGTGCAATAGGTCGAGATTACAAATCCCTTCTCCCTGAGTTTACATTGAGGATCAACATTTCTTTGAAGTTTCAGCAAAGAAAGTTGAGGTTACAAACCTCTTCTCTCTGAATTCTTGTCAAAGTTCTAGCGGAATAGATCGAAGTCAAAAATCTCTTCTTTCTAAATTTTGTTCAGGCGAAGCAACAATTCCTATGCCTTTGGAGATGCAGTAGATTAGAATGAAGCTACTAGAAGAAGAGAAGTGCCGAAGAGGTTAAGATTCAGCAAGCTCGGGCAAAATTGGTCTTTCTTGGAGGTCTTTGCTCTATTCTCATTACACGACAATGAGCAAAGAGGGGTAGCTGTACAAGCCCAAATCTGCCCGGGCCTATTTTAAACCCAAAAACAAACCAAAAAAACAAAAATCAAAATTAAAAAGTCCAAATTACAAATAAAAATACCAAAATAGTCCATTTACAATAAACTAAAACCCAAAACCCAAATACAACCCGTCAGCCCAATTCAGACTACCTAGCCCAATCTATAACCAGCCCAATATAAATACCCAAATAAACTAAAAACCTAGCCCGATAGGCCCAATGCCTAAACTAGTTTCGGCTAGCCGAAACCCTAGATGACCCTAGCGCCGTGCCTCTCTCTTGCCGTCCACGTGCTTCCGTAGCGAGCTCAGCGCTCGAGGCTCGGCTATGTCTGCTCGTAGCACCAAAACGGAAGCCCTCTTCCGTTGACTTCCCTCCATACCTGCAAATGAACCAAAACGGAAAAGACAGAGGCACCAACACGCAAAGAAAATAGTGGCAGAAACAAAATGAAAAAAATGTGTATTTTGTACCTTTTTATTTTTGACTATAAAAAGAAGCCAGAAACGATTGTAAACGTTTACGATTTGATATACAAAAAAATCATCAATCAAAAATAGTAGAGGTATATTCCTAGTTTATTTCATCTTATTTTCATCTCAAATATACATATTATATATAGAAAAATAAGAAATAGGAAAAGATCTCACCTTTTGACGAACAGAGGAGAAAATCGAAAGATTTCCTTGATTTCTTTCATTTTTCGCGGGGTTTTAGGTCGATCTGTTCTCAGATTTAGGTCGGGGAGAGTTAGGTGATCGAAGGGACGCCTTTTGGTGCTCTCCGGCCACCGTGGACGGCGGCGCCGTTGCCGGAGATTGACGGCTGCCACGGTGGCCCGACGACCTGGGATCGGTGAGCCAGAGAGAAAACAAGCCCTCTCCCTTTTGTTTTTTTTTTAAATCAAACACCAAATGATTTTTTTAAAAACAAATTTTGCCTTTTATAGGCGAGAGATACGACGTCATTTAAGGCTAAGTGCAATAGCTTCAAAACTGCGTCGTTTTGAGCTGGGTCGGGCTGACCCAATTTGACCCCTCAGGATCCGCGTGTTTTCGCGGTGAAGGTATATTTGTGTGCCAAGTCCTTCCCCTTTTGCGGTATTTTATAATGTAGTCCTGCGCATGTTTTTCAGTTTGGCCCCGTTGTTATATTATTGTTTTAATTCAATCCTCGGGCTATTAAGTGACCAGTCTTTGAACGGCGATGTTTTAAGGGCTTGGGATAATTTCCCAAGGAGTCCCCGCAAGTTTACGCGCGTGTTAGTCTGGTCCTTAATAGCCTGATATCTATTTATATTTTAGACCTTGAATTTTAAATTAATTTCAATTTTGTCCTTATCTTTTATAATTAGTTTATTTATTTAATCTTCGAAAAGGATATTTTATTTTTTTATCTTAAATCTTTTCATATATATAACTATTCTATTTTCATTTTTTAAAAAATATTTATATATATTAAACTTAAATATTATTTAGTTTAACTATTCCCTTTATATTATTTGAATTTTTGTTTTATATATTATTATTTCTATTACTCTTGCATTGCTTTGTATATTATTAATTTATATCATATATATCTTGTTAATCATGTATAAACATTTTTAATAGATTTCTTTTAAAAATCATTTTTATATGTATTCTTTTGTATATTGTTTCTTTTGTTTTAAATTGTATCATATAACACCATTTTTTTTATAAAGTATTCAAAATCCATATATATATTTCTAATTTAAATTCTTATACTTAATTTTAAATAGTATTTCGTGTATTTTATTGATTTTCCATTAACAATTTCAAGCTCTTTTCTTTTTATTTGTTTTAAAGTTTATTATCATATGCTTATGAAAATTCATTTGGTATTCGTTGTTCATTCATGTTTTTATTATTGATGCGGGTGTTTATGTGGTGGAATGCTATATCTTCATATGATTTTTGCTCGTTCTTATAAGTAAATCTTGATGTATATTATTCCGTAATCATTAGTTGCGCCTTTACAATGCGTTTTAGTATCATAATTTCAACATTAATTTTCACACAATTTCAAACCAAGAACTCAAAATCTTTTTTTGAGGCAATGTTTAATATTTGGAAAATCGAGAAATTGTGCCCTAACGTGCTAGGTTGCGATTTTTTTTCGTTTGACCAAATAACTAAATACCTTTTAAATTGCATGTTTAAAAAAAATCCAAAGACGAACTCGGAATTAAAGGTTTTAAGATAGCATCTCCTAACGTGCTGGAGGTGGTATTTCGTTCCTTTGAAACTTGTGAATCTAAAAGCTCAATTCAAACCAAATGTTCTTCAAAAATTGTATTTCAAGTTCTTTCATGGTTTAATATTTGGACAATCATTAATCAAAATGGTACCAGCTTTGGGCGTGCGAGGGTGCTAATCCTTCCTCGTACGTAACCGACTTCCGAACCCTATTTTTTTTGTAGACCAAATTTTTTTTTAAAGGTGATCCAATCACACCTAAACAAAAAATATTGGTGGTGACTCCCCATATTTTTAAAGTCGATCCCGTTTTCCAAAATTTTTAAAAATGGTTTCGACAAAGTAGGTCCAATTATTCCTCATTGTGGTTTGCACTAAGGAGATCCACTTTCCCCCATTTATTTATTTATTTGATGCGCTGAAGGTTTGGGTTTTATTTTTCAATAGACAGAGTGAAGAGGTGATTTGCATGGAATTTTCATATGTTTCACATGTATTTTTTTTGCGGATGATAGTTTCTTTTTCTTTTGAGTTAATGAGTCAAAATGTCTAAGTGGTGAAGTAAATGTTGATCACTTATGAGTTAGTTTTGGGATACGCAATCAATTTTCGAAAATCGAGAATTGTGTTGAATTCAAATATTGCATTAGTAGATAGACAGATTAGTCTATTTTGGGCATAGAGGCTCCGCTTGATTATGGTTTATATTTGGGTCTCCCATCTTTTATTGAGTTCAATAAGAAGCGTTTTTCTTCATTCGAGATAAATTATCTAAACCTATCTTAAGCTACAAGAATAAGTTGTTATCAAAACCAGGGGAAAAAGTCATAGTTAAAATGATTGCACAAGCACATTTAGTATATTTTCTCTAAATACTTGCAAAGCACGGTAGAGGATGATGGAACTCTTTGTGAGAGTCAAATTCAAGTGATACTACTCGTATCCATTGGGCTTCTTGGAACAAACTATGTATTGCAAAGAAATATGGTGAAATGGGCTTTTGGAATCTTATGCTTGGTAAGCAAGGATGGAGGTTTATCTCTAATCCAATTCTCTCCCTAGTAGAATCTTCAAAGCCAAATATTTTTCGAGGGATATTTTTATGATGTGGTTAAATGTACTAACCCTCTATTTATTTGGTGAAGTATATGTGCTGTCAATGATTTATTGTTGAGAAGTACTCGGTGGAGATTTGGGAATGGTAGGTCAATTTCAGTTTTTAATAACCTTTGGCTTGATGACAATTCTAATCTTCATATTAATACAACCGCTTTGCCGAGTATGGAAAATTTGCGAGCCAATGAACTATTGTAAGAAGACGGCACAACTTGGGATACTAATCTAGTTGAAGGCTCGCTGGCGCCTACTGATGCTAGGCATGTTTTGAAGCAGCCAATCGATATTCATCAGCCTGATGATACGTTAGTCTATCATTTTAACAAGCAAGGAGTATATACTGTGAAGTCAGGCTATTGTATTGCCTTTGGTATGTTTACCAATTTGCACATTCATATGCTTGACGGTTCCTAGTTCAAGGTATGGTACTCAAACCTTCCGCCAAAGGTAAAAGAATTTTTTTTGGAGGTCTTTGAGAAACTTCATCCCATGTTGAGGAAGGCAGCAATTTACCCCTAGTTGTATTAGATGTGGAGCACGGGAAGACACTGACCACATTTTTCTTAGCTGCCCAATAGAAGTTACCATTTGGCAGCTTGCGGGCTTATACCACCCTCACCTTCCATGTGACTTGTTCTATAGTTTATTGGAGAGAGTTGTTATATTATGGACCTTGTGGTATTTTAGGAATTTATTCGTATGGAAATCTGGAGATGCTTCTGCAACTCAAAGAATTGTTTTTGTGGATAGTTTTTTTTTTTTTTTTTTTTACAGGATTGGGATGCTTCCAGGTTGGCTTTCTGTTGTGTGTAGTAGCGTTCGCCACCAGCGATTGAAGATGTTGTGTATTGGTCTCAACCGCCACCAGGATGAGTAAAATGTAACATCGATGCAGCAAAGTTCGAGGATCGACGGATTGCAAGTTTTGTAGTAATAGCACGAGATGAACATGGTAACTTCTTGAAGGCTCGGCCAAGTCATGTCTCTGCTTCAGTAGAACCATTACTAGCTGAGGCTTTCTCCATTCGAGAAGCACTTGCATGGCTTAAAGGAGAGGGTATGGTGAATGTTATGATGGAAATAAATTGTTTATATCTTTTTAATAATATTAAGTAACAACATCTGGATTTGTTTGAATTGGAGTTTTAATTGATAATTGTCGATTTTTAAGATTTTAATTAAAAATTTAGCATAACATTAAATTTATCATAGTACTAATAAGGTCATTTATACCAATGCAAAAGAGCTAGTCTAGGTGCATGCAATAAACCCATTAGCTTAGGTTTAGATTTTGCCCCTTTTTGTATGGTAATATATATTATTTTTCTTTAGACTTAGTATATATTTTACCCTATTTTACTTTTGGAACTTGTCCTTTTGTACGTAATTGGTCCCTAATATTTTTGGACTCAATTGGTACTTAAATTTGTATTTCGTCGATTAGGTTGGTAACTCTACACTAACACAGTTAGTTTGTACTAACGTGATACTAATAGTCAATCCAGTAATGTCATGTGGTAGCCTCCCAATATATCATATGGCAAACATAAATTAAAAAGATAGTTATTTTATATATTTTAATTTTTTATAAAATACCAAATTATTTATATCATTATTTTAAAATTTAAAAATATATAAAAATTTAAATATATAAATTATTAAAAGAAGTATAAAAAATTTTTTACTTAAAGAAAAAGAATCTATATAGATGAATGTCCAGATTCAAACGTATCTAGACAACCATTTGTTTATGTTCGTTCTAAATGTGCTTTTTAATTCTTTTATATATTTTTATAATCTTTTATATATTTTAATTTTATTTATTTTTATATTTTTATATTTTTATAAATTTATATTTTATACAATTTTCAAAATAGAATAACCTAAAATTTTTATATTCTATAAAAAAATTTAAAGATTTATAAAATTACTATAAACATTTAGAATGAAGATACTATTCTTCGAAAAAAAATATTTAATTATTATCTAGACTCCTGATTGAGTTGGTGTCACCCTTACCCGAGTTATCAATTCAGTTAGAAAAATTACGGAAGGGCTCTTACGTAATTAAAATAAGTTATATTATTCAATGATTTTTTAGTCTTTTTATTTAAAAACAAATAAAAATATTCATATAGTAGAATTTGAACTTGAAAAAACTGCATTAGTAAAACTTTTAATTTGTCACTCAATTAGTATTATAATATCTTTTATTTATTTTAATTTTATTATGCACACTTTATTACTTTCATCAGTTTTATATATTAATAATATATTTGATTGAGTTGATATCACAAATTAATTCGACTCAAAATTGATGACAACAAAATGATAAATAACTTAACCTAATTTTTTAATTTTAATATCGTATATATTTCATGTGTTATTATTGATTAGTTTCAAGTCATATGTTTCTTTATTTGTTGTATATTATGTTGGAAAATATAGACATCACGTATATAATAATAGTAATTACATGTTATTATTTACTATTATAAAAGATTAACTCAAATTAAAAGTGATCTAATTTGATTAAGGTTTATTAGGTTTTAGTTATTAAATAAAGTATAGGCTAAATATGTGTAAATACTTTAATAACTAATTTCTTATTGATGATGGGCTGATTAGAAATTAGAGTTAATCTGCAAAAGTTATATATTAGGTTATGATCCCCAAATTACACATATATAAGTTTTCTAGTATCCTATCTTTAGAAAGGAAGGAGTCATATTCTCTGAATTACTTGTATGCTAATTTGAAAGATCAAAACAACAAGATTGAAGATTTCAAGAAATCAATAGATTTGGGTAGGCTTCAACAATTAGTTTTGTTCTTAATGATTTGATATGATAGATCCTAGTTAATAATGTTTTATATCAAATCTTGTTTTACAATTTTAACATAATATTTTTAAACATATATTTCTGTTCTATATTTGTGATTTTGTTATAAATATTTTATTATTAAGTGGATGTCCATTAATATCAAGATAAGTTTTTATGTACTTTAAATTTTAATAGTAATTATAAGTATAGTTCTATTTTATTTATACTTCTTATGTCTATAAATATAGACTTTGGAGAAGCATTGTAGATTATTCTTATTAACTAATAAAATATGCTCTCTCTGTTGCTTTCCCATTTTCTTTATTCTTTGCTCTCTGTCATTTTATTTTATAATACGTTATTAGCACGATTCTCTTTTAATTGTTTTTCTCCATAAATAAAAAAATATCCCCAAATTCGCTGTTATCGATTGCCTCCTAGAAGTGCTGCTATTACAATTGAGGTTTGTGCTCTATGGAACTAAAAATATAGCAATGAGCCCAAAGCTTTCCAACAAACAGTTCGAGAAAAGAGGAAGAATTGATGTTTTTGTTAATGGTGTCAATAAAATTAAACGAAGAGAATTCATTTAATCATGCGCCGTATTTCCCAACATTGACCATAATAGCACTTTCATAATATCTGCTTGCAACTTCTGTTAAGGTATTTTCATGCCCAAACTTTAAGTTAATCTTGATCATTTTCCTACTCAATTTTTATTACAGTATCAAAAAACTTGAATAATTTAATCGTAGTTGATATTTTGTGCAAGGCATCGAAGGAAACTATTGTGTCTTTAATGTTTAAACTTTGGTAAAAAAATTTTAAATCTTTAATATTATTAATTACAAAAGAAAATATATTTTGAAATAGTGGAGTGTTTGTGTCAAAATATTTTTTTTATGTTGAATTTAATGTTGTTATTTAAGAACTCAGACTTTGATACTAAAACTATTGAGGTTTATGCATATATTAATCCTCATATATTAATTTGGTTGAATTATTATAATTGTATGTTACCATGGTTAAAATACATATTATGCATGAAATTTAAACCTATCAGATGAGGTGATTTGATGCTTTACAAATATTGTATTATAAATACTCTACGTCTTTGCTTACAAACTTTCATTATAAGTACTTTATGTATTTAATATGCATTCCCTTTAACTTTCGTCATAATATAATTCCTACTTTTTCATTATAGATATCACTCGCGTATAAAATAAAGAAAAATATAATTTTCGGATTGTTTTATTATACACAATTTATATTATGATTAAATTGTTTTTATTATAAATCTGTAAATGTTATCATTAATGCAAAGTTGTTTTAATACTTGTAATAATACTCGTGATAATAATTAGAGTGAAGATGGTGATGATTATAAAATAAAGAATCTATTAGGACGTTTATAACTCTGTCCTACTAAGTATATTGCATTCCTCGAAGTGAACACAAGCATAAAAAAAAAATTAAACCAATATTGTTCAAATATTTCGTAATACAAAATTAGTCGAAAGCTCTAAAAGAGCTAATATATCAATATCTAAAAAGAACAAAATTTGTGATGGTTAATGCATTGGTTTTAAAAGATATTCATTTTAATGGATCTCATATTAAGATTGTGAATGAGAAAAATATTATATTTCATATGAATCACTATTGCTATAAATATTTATTTTGAAAGGATGAAAAAAGAAAGGATTGGGTTAGTGATTTATATTTATTATTAAATTGAATTGATTGTGACTATATTTGTTATCTTCCCCGTTAAGGCGTTGTAAACAAAATATTTAATTATGAAAGATGTAACACCCCTAACCCGTTTCTGTCGCTGGAATAAGGTTACGGAGTATTACCGGATTTATCTCTTAAATGAACATACATTTTCACATCCATTTTTCATTCCATACAAAAACCATTCAAATTCACTCATATAGTCCCTAGCATGAGCCTTTGAGGGCCAAAACAAACATTTAATGCAATTTGGGACTAAATTGTAAACTTATGAAAATTTTGAGAAAACTATAAAAATTTCAAAATACAGGGGACACAGGCCTGTGTGGCCAGGCCATGTGTCTCACACGGCCAAAAGACACGCCCGTGTCACAAGCTGTATGGACATTCGAAGTGGGATCACATGGCCGTGTCCCAGACGGTGTCCTACCCCGTGTAACTCTCTGACTTGTGTCACACGGCCAACCACATGCCCATGTGACTAGCCCATATAATTCACTGACTTGCATTCATTAAAAACTATAGGGGACACACGACAGTGTCACTTGACCATGTGTCACACACGACTAAGACACACGCCTGTGTCTCTACCCAAGTGGACGAAAATAGGCTACTTTCTAAGCCACATTTTTCACCCAAAATTTGGTACCAAACTACACATTTCAAAAGCATACTATCACAACCAAAAATAGGCATTCAACTTGTAACACCCTTTACCCGTATACGACACCGGGAGAGGGTATGAGGCATTACCTTACTAAAACATATGCAAACATACAATCTCGAGTCCACGAAATTCGTCCCAATTTAAAACTTTTCAAACTTTGTCAAACAGTTTTTAATATGGACCTACGAGGCCCAAAACTTGTTTAGAAAACCATTCGGAATCAATTCAAGTACTTAGAAAACTTTTAAGAAAATACACTAAAGACAGGGCACACGCCTGTGTAGAAGGGCAACACGCCCGTCTAGCCTCTAGACATGGAGTGCTGATGGACCGTGTGGTTCACGGCCTAAGCACCTAGGGACACGCCCGTGGCCTAGTCTGTGTGGATTTATTTTCTAACATCGAACCTACAGGGGTTTTCACATGGCTTGGCACACTCCCGTGTGCTCAGCCCGTGTCCCTCACATAGCCATGACATGCCTGTGTCGTAACCCGTGTGTGAAAACCTTGACATTTTGTTTCTGACGTCAGCAACTCTTAAGGGTCACACGGTCATGGCTCACGCTCGTGTGCTAGACCGTGTCTTTAACACGATTGAGACACACGGCCACGTCTCAGCCAGTGTGGTATACTAATGGGCATTTAATTTTGCCAACCTAAGGTGCAAGGGACACACGGCCTAACCACAAGCCCGTGGGGCAAACCGTGTGTCACACACGGTCTGGACACACACCTGTGTATCTACTCGTGTGGACAAAAATAAGGCTATCTACCAAGCCTTTTGCCACCCTGAGACAACATCCAACATATACCAATCACAATTATCCAACCAAGGGCCAACATTAAGCATTCACATACATTCACATACCCAAATCAACCAAGCATTTATACAATTATCCTAATACTCTTGTTCATCCAAACTACTTGCACATTTAAGAAAACATTAACATTTGCATTTAAACCATTAGTAAATATTAGCCAATATATTTGGCCTTATACAAAATGAGGTATTTCAGAACTCAAGCTAATACACTTGGCCCAAAATAAAATGACACTTAACAAGACTAGTCCCTATACATACCATTTCTCAAAATATAAAAAACTAACTATACCGAATGCTTTAATTGATAGTGTGAACGAAGTCTCCGACGTTCAATGATCTACGAGCTAGTTAGGCGGCACTATAAGAAAATGGAAAGGAGAGGGTGTAAGCATAAAGCTTAGTAAGTTTTAAGTAAATAAATAACAACAATTTACTATGCTATAATATGCTCTCAACACATCACAATTTGTGCATGATATGAAAGAATAGCTATAGGCATAACTTACTCATTTTTATCTTTTACTAATCATACAACATAATATTGAGCTCACATTTCATACATTTCGTATAGGTACCTGCACCACTCACAAGGTCATCATAATATCCCTCAATCTTGATACAACTTTAAATTTCCCATTAAACCATTTAGAATACGAAAGGATATTCAATAAGCCTTAAACATAGGGTGTCAAGCCGATGCCATGTCCCAGACATGGTGTTACACTGGCTCACATGTCAACTTGACGCCATGTCCCAAACATGGTCTTATACTGACTCTCATGTATCGAGGCCAATGCCATTCCCAAACATGGTCTTACACTGGCTCTCCTCTATCCGTGCCGATGCCATGTCCCAAAGATGGTCTTACACTGACACATATCCAAGCTGATGCCATGTTCCAGACATGGTCTTACACTAGCTTGCAAGTCAAGGCCGATGCCATGTCCCAGACATGGTCTTATACTAGCACTCGTAACAACGTCGATGACATGTCCCAGAGCACATATCGGTGTCGATGCCATGTCCTAAATATGGTCTTGCACTAACACATAATGAGGCCGATGCCATGTCCCAGACATGGTCTTACACTAGCTCTCATATCATCCCTAGTATCATGGCATGGATATCCGATTTATTCTTAAAGTTCAACCGGGTTCTATCACATAGATTCTCATCAATGCATTACTCATAGACATATTTAATCCTTTTATGCCAAATAAATAATTCATGAATAGTATAGGAAAAGTTGTATTATTTACCTACAACTTACATCGGTATACAAAATTAAATCAACTTCTTAATTTAGTCTGTTTGCTTGGCCTTCCCCCGGTCTAGGTTCGGGTTTCGTACTTCTTGATTTATGACAGAGCTTAATGGCTGAGTTTTCAAGCTTCAAAATCCTCCCCTTTTGCAGATATTTTCGATGGTGTAAAGATAGAGAAGGAAAAAGATGAAGCTATTTTATTTTTACCTTATTTTAATGCCTAATAGTCACCTAACTTCACCTAAAATTTGACTTTGCTCTTTCTTTATCTCACTATGGCCGGCCATCACATTCTAAGGGGTTTATTTGCTCTTTAAAAACATCCAATTTTGGTCATCTAGCTTTTGACGCATTTTTCTAGTAAATCACAACTTTTGCCTTTTATGCGATTTAGTCATTTTTCGCGATTAAGCACTCAATCGTGTAAATTAATTCACCAAAATTTTTATGCACTCATAATATCATGCTATAATCCATAAATTAATATTAAAAATAATTTCTCTAACCTTAGATTAGTGGTTTCGAAACCACTGTTCCGACTAGCCCTTAAATCGGGCTATTACAATTCGCCCCCTTAGGGATTCTCATCCCCGAAAATCTTACCTTTAAAGATGTTCGGGTACTGATCTCTCATAGCCTCCTCGGGTTCCCATGTGGCTTCCTCAACTCCATGTCTATGCCATAAGACCTTTACAGGCGCTATGCTTTTATTCCTCAATTTCTTGACCTCTCGATCTAAAATCTTAACTGGTTCTTCACTGTAGGTCATATCCGGACTTATTTCAATATTTGCCAGTGAAATTACGCGTGAAGGGTCAGAGCGGTAACAACGTAACATCGACACATGGAAGGCATCGTGAATCCTTTCCAACTTAGATGGTAATGCTAATCGGTATGCTACTGGTCCAATTCTCTCGGTCACCTCATAAGGTCCAATAAACTGTGGACTTAACTTGCCTTTCCTACCGAATCTAAGGACCTTTTTCCACGGGGACACATTCAAAAACACTTTATCCCTAACTTGATACTTAACTCTTTTCGTTTCAAATTCGCGTAGGATTTTTGTCTATCCGAGGCGGCTTTCAAGCAATCATAAATTATCTTAACTTTCTCTTCAGTCTCTTTTACTAAATCGACCCCGTGTATCTGATTGTCTTTAAGTATTGACCAATACAAGGGCGTCCGGCAGTTTCGCCCATACAAAGCCTTGTAAGGCGCCATTTTTAAACTCGACTGATAACTATTGTTGTAGGTGAATTCAACTAGCGGTAAGTACTTTTCCCAATTGCCTTGAAACTCGAGAACACAACATCGCAACATGTATTCAAGAATCTGAATTACCCTTTCTGACTGACCATCAGTTTGTGGGTGGAAAGTCGTACTAAAGTTTAGTTTTACCTCCAAAGCCTCTTGTAGCTTTTTTCTAAAACCGTGACGTAAACATCGGATCTCTAGCCAAAATGATCAATAAGGGCACTCCATGAAGTCTCACTATCTCCGAGATATATAAATCGGCTAATTTCTCAAGCGAGTAGTTTATATAAACTGGTATAAAGTGAGCCGACTTTGTTAGTCTATCCACAACAACCCATACAACATCTCTCTTCTTTGGTGACAAAGGTAACCTAAAAACAAAATCCATGGTAACCCAGTCCCATTTCCACTTAGGAACCATCACCGGTTGAAGTAAACCTGAAGGAACTTGGTGTTCGGCTTTTACCTGCTGACAGATCAGGCACTTAGACACAAACTCTGAAATGTCTCTTTTCATTCCTGACCACCAACACATTTTCTTCAAGTCATTATACATTTTCACGCTGCCCTGGTGAATGGATAAGCGACTACTATATGCCTCTCAAAAAATTGTTTGAATAAGCTCATCATCCTTAGGTACGCAGATCCTATCTTGGTACATCAAGCAACCATCGGTGCCAACCCGAAAGTCAGATTCATTACCTGTCTCGTACTGAGCCATCTTGGCTTGCAAATCTTTGTCACTTTTTTGAGCTTCACAAATTTCTTGAAGGAACATCAGTCTAGCTCTCATCTCGGCTAAAATCAAACCATCATCGATTACAGTCAACTGAGTATCCATAGCCCTCAAGGCAAACAATGACTTCCTACTCAAATTATCGACGACTATATTTACCTTTCCGAGGTGATAGTCAATTATCAATTCGTAATCCTTTATCAACTCCAACCACCTTCGTTGCTGTAAGTTTAACTCATTTTCCGTCATCAGATACTTTAAACTCTTATGGTCAGTAAATATCTGACATTTCTCACCGTACAAATGGTGCCTCCATATCTTCAATGCGAACACGATGGCGGCCAACTCTTAATCATGGGCCAGGTAGTTTTTCTCATGTGGCTTTAGTTGCCTCGAGGCATAGGTTATTACCTTACCTTCTTGGATGAGCACACACGCCAATCCATTTAAGGATGCATTGCTATACACTACGAATTCCTTTCCCATTTCTGGTTGCACTAACACTGGGGCTTCGATCAACAAGGCCTTTAGTTTCTCAAAACTCTGTTGGCACTTCTCCGTCCATTCAAACTTGACGTCTTTTGCAGTAGTCTCGTTATCGGAGTAGCTATCATAGTGAACCCTTTAACAAACCGTCGGTAGTAATCCGCTAAGCCTAAGAAGCTTTTAATTTCTGACACATTTCTTGGTGATTTCCATTGAATAATAGCCGAGATCTTGCTCGGGTCAACTCTGATCCCATCTCCCGACACAATGTGTCCCAAGATTCTGACCTCTCGTAGCCAGAATTCACACTTACTGAACTTGGCATACAACTGCTTATCTCTCAAGATTTGCAAGATAGTCCTCAAATGCTTTGCATGCTAACTCTCATCACGAGAATAAATAAGTATATCATCAATAAAGACGATGACGAACTTGTCCAAGTACGATCGAAAAATACGGTTTATTAAGTCTATAAATACTGCAGGAGCGTTCGTTAAGCCAAAGGGCATGACAAGAAACTTGTAATGGTCGTACCTCATCTGAAAGGCAGTTTTCGGCACATCCTACACCTTAACTATCAGTTAGTAATAACTGGACCTCAAGTCTATTTTAGAAAACACAGTGGCTCCCTTCAGTTGGTCAAACAAATCGTCGATCCTTGGCAAAGGATATTTATTCTTCACTGTAACCTTGTTGAGTTGACGGTAGTCTATATATAACCTCATCAAGCCATCCTTTTTCTTAACAAATAATACCGGAGCACCCCACGGTGAGAAGCTCGGTCTAACAAAACCTTTATCCTTAGTTCTTGCAATTGAACCTTAAATTCCTTTAACTCAAATGTGGCCATCCTATACGAGGTAGTCGATATAGGTGCCGTACTAGGAACTAATTCGATACCGAACTCAACTTCCCTCTCTGGAGGTAATCCAGGTAACTCTTCCGGAAACACATCTTGGTACTTACAAACCATTGGCACTATCTCAATCTTTACTTCCGTCACTTGGGTATTCAATACAAAAGCAAGATACAGCTCATATCATTTCCTCAAGTATCTCAGAGCTGTAAAAGACAACATTACTACTGGTAGGCCATTCGGTTCACCTGATTCAACCCGAAGAACATCCCCGTTTTCACATTTTAACTCAATAAACTTTCTTCCACAATTTACTACTACATCATGAGCAGTCAGCTAATCCATACCAAGGATTATATCAAATTTGTCAAACGGCAATAACATTAGGTTAGCTGGAAAGCAATGACCTCTAATTGTCAAGGGACAATCCCTACACACTTGGTTAACTAACACATGCTTGCCTAGTGGGTTCGACACCTTTACTACAAACTCGGTAGACTCAACATACACATTCATACTAGGTACCAATTTCATACACACATAGAAGTAGGTAGACCTCTGATCAATCGAAGCAATAATAGGTATATCATAGATAGAAAAGGTACCCATAAATAGACTTGAGGTAGGCATGAATAAACTTCGTGTACCAAGTGACCATCATTTAGAGGTAGGCTTCTCTAGCCCCTTCGCCCTGACTCATCGTTGCGGGTACACTCTCGACTAGCGTAGTCCCTTCAGTGGGAGCTGGCGTGTTACTTTCCACATCATCTGCCATAGCCCCTTTAGGATCCATTTACTATATAAAAACATGATTTAAAATTGTCAGGAGTCGTCATACTATCATAATACAACTATGGCATGTATAGCTAGACTCGTACAAAAGCTAGGTTAGTCCTAGAATCGACTAAACCATAGCTTTGATACCACTAAATGTAACATCCCTTACCCGTATCGACGCTGGGACAGGGTATGAGGCATTACCTTACTAAAACATATGTAAACATACAATCTTGAGTCCATGACATCTGTCCCAAGTTAAAACTTTTCAAACTTTGTTAAACAGTCCTTAATATGGACCTACGACACCCAAAATTTGTTTAGAAAACCATTTAGAATCAATTCGAGTACTTAGAAAATTTTCAAGAAAATACACTAAAGACAGGGCACATGCCCATGTGGAAGGACAACACGCCCGTGTGGCCTCTAGACATGGCCATGCTGATGGCCCGTGTGGTTCACATGGCCTGAGCACCTAGGGACACGCCCGTGCCCCTCGTCCGTGTGGAATTATTTTCTAACATCGAACCTACAGGGGTTTTCACATGACCGGGCACACGCCCATGTGCTCAGCCCATGTACGAAAACCTTGACATTCTATTTCTGACGTCAGCAACTCTTAAGGGTCACACAGCCATGGCTCACGCCCGTGTGCTAGACAGTGTCTTTAACACGGTTGAGATGCACGATCGTGTCTCCGCCCGTGTGGTATAGTGATGGGCATTTAATTTTGCCAACCTAAGGTGTAGGGGACACACGGCCTAACCACATTCCCGTGGCGCAGACCGTGTGTCACACACGGCCAAGACACACGTCGGTGTGTCTACCCGTGTGGACAAAAATAAGGCTATCTACCAAGCCTTTTGCCACCCTGAGACAACATCCAACATATACCAATCACAATTATCCAACCAAGGGCCAACATTAGGCATTCACATACATTCACATACCCAAATCAACCAAGCATTTATACTACTATCCTAATACTCTTGTTCATCCATACTACTTGCACATTCAAGAAAACATCAACATTTGCATTTAAACCATTAGCAAATATTAGTCAATATCTTTGGCCTTATACAAAATGAGGTATTTCAGAACTCAAGCCAACACACTTGGCCCAAAATAAAATGACACTTAACAAGACTAGTCCCTATACATGCCATTTCTCAAAATACAAGAAACTAACTATACCAATTGCATTAATTGATAGTTTGAATAAAGTCTCCAACGTCCGATGATCCACGAGCTAGTTAGGCAGCACTATAAGAAAATGGAAAAGAGAGGGAGTAAGCATAAAGCTTAGTAAGTTGCAAGTAAATAAATGACAACAATTTACTATGCTATAACATGCTCTCAACACATCACAATTTGTGCATGATATGAAAGAATAGCTATAGGCATAACTTACTCATTTACATCTTTTACTAATCATACAACATAATATTGAGCTCACATTTCATACATTTCATATAGGTACCTGCACCACTCACAAGGTCATCATAATATCCCTCAATCTTGATACAACTTTAAATTTCCCGTTGAACCATTGAGAATACGAAAGGATATTCAATAAGCCTTAAACATAGGGTATCAAGCCGATGCCATGTCCTAGACATTGTGTTACACTGGCTCACATGTCAACTTGATGCCATGTCCCAAACATGGTCTTACATTGACTCTCATGTATTAAGGCTGATGCCATGTCCCAGACGTGGTTTTACACTGGCTCTCCTCTATCCGTGCCGATGCCATGTCCTAGACATGGTCTTACACTACACATATCCAAGCTGATGCCATGTTCTAGACATAGTCTTACACTAGCTTGCAAGTCGAGGCCGATGCCATGTCCCAAGCATGGTCTTACACTAGCATTTATAACAACGCCGATGCCATGTCCCAGACATGGTCTTACACTAACACGTAATGAGGCTGATGCCATGTCCTAGACATGGTCTTACACTAGCTTTCATATCATCCCTAGTATCATGGTACGAATATCCAATTTATTCTTAAGGTTCAACCGGGTTCTATCACAGATTCTCATCAATGCATTACTCATAAACATATTTAAACCTTTTATGCCAAATCAATAATTCATGCATAGTATAGGAAAAGTTGTATTATTTACCTACAACTTACCTCAGTATATAAAATGAAATCAACTTCTTGATTTAGTCTGTTTGCTTGGCCTTCCCCCGGTCTAGGTTCAGGTTTCGTAGTTCTTGATTTATGAGAGAGCTTAATGGCTGAGTTTTCAAGCTTCAAAATCCTCCCCCTTTGCTGATATTTTTGGTGGTGTAAAGATGGAGAAGGAAAAAGATGAAGCTATTTTATGTTTACCTTATTTTAATGCTTAATAGTCACCTAACTTCACCTAAAATTTGACTTTTCTATTTCTTTGTCTCACCATGGCCGGCCATCACATTCTAAGGGGTTATTTGCTCTTTAAAAACCCTCAATTTCGGTCCTCTAGCTTTTTACACTTTTTTCTAGTAAATCACAACTTTTGCCTTTTATGCAATTTAGTCCCTTTTCGCAATTAAGCTCTCAATCGTGTAAATTAATTCACCAAAATTTTTATGCACTCATAATATCATGCTATAATCCATAAATTTATATTAAAATTAATTTCTCTTACCTTGAATTAGTGGTTCTGAAACCACTGTTCTGACTAGCCCTTAAATCGAGCTTTTACACAACCAACCAAAACCAAGCCTAAAACATACCATTTCAATACCAACAATCACAATACTCATAAGCATCACAATTAGCCATTCAAAAGTATACCAATTAATTCTAAAGTTACCTATATGGTCATGTATATATGATCAGTTCTATGCATAATTCATATAATGTAAACCAATTCACTAAGTCAACCAATAGATACCAAATTACCAACTATCAAACAAGGCATTTCTATGACAACCATTAGACATAATTAAGAAAATCAAACTTCATACAAAATAAGGCCAACCAACTACATATATATACATACCAACATATACCAAGTCAAGCCATATCACATGGCTAATACATAATCAAAACATATAGGCTCTATTAGCCAATAAACCTATACATGCCATATAACCAAAATACATTAAGTTCAAAAGTACCAAAGCAACTGCTAGATAGTGTGACGAGATCTCCGAAGACTTCCAACCTAAGCGAGCTTTCGAATCACTATAAAACATGGAAAATCAAACAAAGTAAGCTATGAATCTTAGTAAGCTCCTATGGCTAATAAGTGTTATTTATCAATTTATTTACAATTTAAAGAAGTATAAGTAAATGTAAATAAACTTCATTCAATCCAAAAATTAGCACATTTCCATAACCATATGAATCATATTTGAATTCATCATCTATCACTTACTCTTCATATGAATTTATCAACTATCACTTACTTGTCGAACTTATCACGAGTACCTGAACTGATACATATCTTCCCTTATATATTCGTACTATCATCTTTGCCCATTGAACCATTTGGAATAATATTGGATACTCAGATATCTCACACACTAAGTGCCATATATGTGGTTAAACCACCTTTATCACATAATACATATAAATACTCACTCTCGAGCCATCACTGGGTCTGCTCACACAAGCTATCGGTTAAGACGTAGCTACACGGTGCTACTCACACAAGCTGTCGAGTAACTACAACACATGTCGGTAAACTCAGCCACCGGTAGGATGTACAAGACTAGCACCCGAATCACATAATTACGGTAAACCCTAATGACATGTCATTGTTATCCTATCTATTCTTAAGGTTCAAACGGATCTATTATCTGTTGATGCCTTGTCGATAACTTTTCAATGTCATTTATCACAATTACATAATTTAAGCATTTAAACACATATAATATAAAGCTTATTAATCATGCGAACTTACCTTGAATTCAAATGACGAAAAACGATTGTTTAGTCCGAAACTTTATCTTTTCCCCGATCTAGATCTGTACTTCGTTTTTCTTGACCTATATAATCAAATTTAACTACTTTAATTCATATTCTATTCAATTTCTTCCAATTTTCATATTATGGTTGTAGAAGGCCCAAAATGCCCGGGCCCATTTTACAAATCAAATACCCATTTATAGCCATACCCAAGACCCATTTATTTAACCCACTACCCAAACCCGGTAGCCCAAAATCCAGCCCAAAATCCCTAGACACATAAGCCAAACTAGGGTTTCAGACTTTCTGAAACCCTAGCTACCTACCCTTAGTGCCGCCACTGCCTCCATGTTTGCCTCGAGCGCACCACAACGGCCTAGCCCCAAGAAGCTTTGCCCCGTCCCATCACTCCTTTTCGAACCTGTATACAAAACGAAAAAGAAGCAAAAGCAGAGGAAACATGACAGCAAACAGTAGCAAAAGTATTGTACCAAATCGACTATAAAGCCGAAATCAAACAAATGTAATAAGGAGGATTTTTTTTTTAGTCAAAAAATCAGTGTAATCAGGGGATTTTATCAACAAGCAATAAATAAAAAAAAGAAGAAGAAGATTTCAGAAAAGAAACACAGAAACAATCAAATGGTTGCACCTTTTTATTTTCGAATCCTTACTTAGTTTCGATTTTTTTTTTAAATTTCAAAATAAAGGAAGAAATAAGAAAGAGGTGAGAAACATACCTGACTTTCGGTATTCTGAGGTTGGCCATTTCCGATGAAAAATGGCGTGTTAGGGGCCTAAACAAAGAAACCAACGAGGCCGAAACCCTTTTTCTTTTCGTCATTTCGTCTTCATTTTGTTTGGTTTAAGATATCCCGAATCAGAGTTGTAAAAGTGTAAAAGGAAAGAGCGAATCAAAACTTACCTGAACGACCCCGTGTCCCATCGTCGGATCTATTCTCCGTCATCAAAATCGGGCCAGAAAGGGAGAAAGGGGGACCGTTTTCTTTCGCATTTTTTAGTTTGGAAGGTTTTACTCTCGGATTCCCTGAAAAGAGACTCAAATCGGCCGAATGGAGGTCCCTTTAGGGAAAGCCGGCCACCCCACGGTGGCTTTGCGATGATGGTGGCCATGATGGGTTTCAAACCCTAGCTGAACCAAGAGGAACCAGAGGGGAGGGTGGCTAAAATCGGTTCTAAAAATAGAACAGAAGGGTTTCAGATTTCTTTTTTTTTTCCTTTGTTTTATTAAGAACAAACGGTGCCGTGTAGCACCTAAACCCGTGTGACCCGACCCGTAATCGGGGGGAAACCCGCGTGTTTTTGAGAAATGGGCAAATTTCCCTTTAGGCCCTTCCACGTTTTCTGCTCCTATGATTTTGCCCTATCCTGTTCTCCTCTTTTTTTTTTTAATTTGTCCCATTATTTTTATTTTTGTTTAATTTGGTCCTTGGACCATTGGAAGATGCTGGCCTTGAAACGCAGCGTATAGGGGCTAGGGATATTTTCTCGATAAGTCCCTCAATCCTTAAGCGCGTTTCATTTTGATCCTTAATGGCTTATTTTTCATTATTTGCAATTTATACCTGAATTTTCATTTTGTCTTCAGCCTAGCTCTAATCTATGTATTAATTTACTTATTTATTTATTCAGATTTTAAGAACTATTTTATTATTTATTAATTTACTTATTTATTTATTCAGATTTTAAGAACTATTTTATTTTTATTTATTTTTAGTTTGTTTTCTTGTATTATTTCTTTTTTTAGTTTAGTTTCTTTTTACATATTTTAAACTATTATTCATTTTAATTTATACATACATATGTATATATATATTTATATATTTCGTATATATATTTCTAGTATTATATTTTTACATTATGTATATATATTTAATATTATCTTAATATTATTATATTAGTCTATTAATATTATTTTCTCATTACCAATTTTCTTCCATACATATATCATTTTCTACTATATATATATAAATTGTACATACTTTCATATGTATTATTTTTTACTCTGTTATGTATATATTGTATTTGTATATTTATATATGTTCTTTAACATTATAGTATCATATTTCTTACTATTGTATATGTATTTTTAATACTACATATTGAATATTTTAAATCATTATCAATTTTATATGTGTGTATTTATTTGCGTATTTACGTATTGTGTTAATAGTTGTTCTTCATCATTTCTAATATATTATGTATTTTTGTTCAAAACAATATTGTTGTAAGTGTTCTTCTCATGATCATTTATTATATTGTAATTTTATAATTTTAACTCAAGTTTATTGTGTTTCAAATTAAACGCATTAACCATTTGCAAATTTATCGATTTAAACAATTTTAAATCAAGGCAATGTTCGGTAGTTAGAAATTCGAGAAAATCGTGCCCTAACTTACTGGGTTTCGATTTTTCTCGTTTAATCTAAATAGCCGAATATCCTTTTAGATTTTTAAATAAAAAGCACACTCGTTCTCAAAGGTTCTAAATGTCGTATCCTAACTTACTGGACTTGACATTTCATTGCTCCGAGACGAGAATGGTTTCCAACATTTCATTTTGTTTTATTCAAACCTTTCAAATAAAAAGGGATCGTATTTCAAATTCTTTCAAATTTTCAAACATTCGACATTAAGACATCATTTAACCAACTAGGTACCAATTTTGGGCGTATCGAGGGTGCTAATCCTTCCTCGTGCGTAACCGACTCCCGAGCCCGTTCTTTGATTTTCGTAGACCAAAATTAATCATTTTAATAAATCAAAATATTTTATTAAAATGATCTAAGGTGACCCGATCGCACCTTGAAAAAGGTCGGTGGCGACTCCATTTTCAAATTTTAAAGTCAATTCTCCTTTTTTTCAAAAAAATGGTTTCAACAGCTTGGCGACTCCACTGGGGAGCCAAGTTTGTGAGTCAAGCCACAAATTGATTAACTTTTGTCTTTTTCGTTGAAAATTGAAATTTTGAGTTTAATATACGATCCCTCTTTTGCATTTCATCCGTTTTGGAATTTGCGATCTTCATTATTTTGTTCCTATTTTCTTTCTATGTTTCAAGTTTTTTGTATATACTTACGCATTGCATTGCATGACCGCCGGGTCACACCCTTTAACTGGGAGCAAGAAGCTACTCCTTCGTGAGGTTTTTGCCTCCGTGCAGGATAGTGAACCGCTTTCAGAATACATCCGTACCTATGTGCTTCGTGAGATTTTCATCTCCGTGTAGCCGTAGGGAAATGTATTCCCCTGAATCGAACTCGATCCATATGAGCCTATAATGGGTGAAGATCGAGGAATCTGTTGGTTCAGGTACCCTTACTCTAGAACCGAACCTCATATAGCAAACCTTAGGAGCCCACCCTAGGTAGAGCTACGCCAAACCCTAGTGGTCACCCAATTAGGGGTTTTTGTTTGTTATTTATCTTTCCTGTGCTAACGTGTTTTCTTTTGTTTTGATTGCATTGCATTACATCACATCATTGTAGAAAAGAGGTGTTGATTCATATTCGATTCCTAAATAGGAGAGTTCGTCATAAGGGGGCGAATTTCTTGATAAAGTGGATTATAATGCGGTCGCCCCGATATGGTCCAAGTAAGCACAATAGAAGAAGGTTGATAGCTCGCGGAGGAATGCGAAACTCTACCTGATAATTCAAACTAACAAGGAGTATTCGAGAGCCATTACGAACTAAAGAACATCATGAGGATAGAAGAACCATGGGTCGTGATCAAGCGAAAGAGAGTTAGTGGAGGCATCTATTGAAAGCTCGCAAGATTCGACCATAACATCCAGATATGAAGAAAGGAGCAGAATCTCCATTTGGATTCTAAGGGCAAGACCGCATATGTGATCCGTTTTATGTAAAGAAATCTGTTTTCTAGAAAAGTTCTTCTAATGGAACTGAATATAAGGTCGACGCTTCTTTTCTTGCATTCATTTGCATTTGCATTTGCATTTCATGCATTTGCATTACATTATTCGCATTATATTTTGCGCACTACACTTTCACAAAAGGTCCCTAACTAGGTGAAATTATTTCAGTTAACTTGGGAACTGATAAAAGTCAACCAACCAAACACCGCTACGGTACTCGTTTTAAGACAAGAAATATGGATCAGAGAATGGAAAGGTTGGAGCAGCTCCAGAAGGAGATGCAGGACCAAATGCAAGAACAACTGATTAAGATTCAGCAAGATATGATGAATCGGATGTTAGAAGCGCAAAACAACATGATAAGTCAATTGACTCAGCTTTTGGCTGCAGGACAAGATAAAGGAAAAGGTTCTGCGACAAATACCGAAGAAAGTGAGGATCCACTTTATCCTCCGGGGTTTACCCCACCTAATACACAGAGACAATACGAAGCACACCCGCGTGGGCCTTCTGTTACCATCAGAACGCAACAACCTCAGGTGGGCACGCCGGTACCAGGAAATCATCAAGCTGGTTTGGGCTCAGAACACAATCCAATTAACCTCAATGTCTCCGACTTGGACGAGGCAGCCGAAGGAGAGAGGTCAAGAACGGAGCTGCCAAAACAGTTAGAGGATAGGTGCAAATGGATAGAAGATAAATTCAAAGCCATGGAAGGTGCTGAAAACCATCATGGGATTGATGCTAGGGACTTGAGTCTCGTCCCCGATTTGGTTCTTCCCCCCAAATTTAAAATGCCTGAATTCGAGAAGTATAATGGAACGAGCTGTCCTGAAGCTCATATCATTATGTTCTGCAGGCGGATGACGGGCTACATCCATAACGACTAGCTATTGATTCATTACTTTCAAGATAGCCTGGTTGGAGCGGCCTCTAAATGGTATAACCAATTAAGCCGTGCCTCTATCAATTCATGGAAGGACCTTGCTCGGGCATTTATGAAACAATACAGTCATGTGACAGATATGACCCCTGACAGGATTACTCTCCAGAATATGGAAAAGAAGTCTAATGAAAGTTTTAGACAGTATGCGCAACGTTGGAGGAAGGTTGCCATACAAGTTCAGCCACCGCTTTTAGAGAAAGAAACTACGATGCTATTTATTAACACTCTAAAAGCCCCTTTTATCACTCATATGTTGGAAATTTCGCTGACATAGTGATGACAGGTGAAATGATCGAAAATGCTGTAAAAAGCGACAAAATTGAAGTCGGGGAAAGTACCAAAAGATCGGCCTCGAGGAGGGGAGAAAGCGAGGTAAATAACACAAGTGCATATAGCAAGGGACAGTCGAGGGCCGTAACCACTGGCCATCAAGGCTCTTCTAGGCGAGAATCCAACTCGAGGATAAATACAGAAAGGCTCCAGTTTACACCTATCCCAATAACATATCAGGAGCTCTATCAGAATCTATTTGATAAGCATGTTGTATCTCCTCGTCACATGGAACCAATGCAACCCCTATATCCCAAATGGTATGACTCAAACGCTCAATGTGAGTACCACGCAGGGATTACGGGGCATTCAATAGAAAATTGCCTTGCCTTCAAAAAGTTGGTCGAAAAGCTCATTGAGAGGGGAATTGTAAAGTTTAACGATTCCTCAGAACCTAATTGCTCAGACAAAGAAGTAAATAGTTGAAAGAGGGGGGCAAAAAAGTGGCGATGCCTTGAACAAGTCAAAGTCGGGAAGAATATAGCAAAATCCAAGTGACGTATCCGAAGAGGGAACTAGGGAATAAAGGTTCCTTCCCTTGCATATTTTGGGAGTGTTTCGAACAATGGGACTGTGGAAAGGATCCCTGTATTTTTAAGAACTAATTTAGGGTAGTATGCAAAGCACTCTTGTTGTCTTAAGCCTAGGGGCAATAAGACCCCTTTTTGTGAAATAGGCCTATGTCCAGATTTTTTATTTCAATAAAATACATCTTTTTGAACAAATATTCTTTTATTCTTTCGTATAGATTCTTTTGCTCTTAGACTTTTATTCATATATTCTTTCATTCTCTATCATACCATGCCAATAATCATCCTTAGAATTATTTATCCTTTGGAATTTACCTTCATATTCACAATAGGTCCTCAGATATCAATGTCATGAGTGACGCTGTTACTGACTCCCTTTGGAGTAAGATATAGGTCTAGAGGGATCTCAAGACTTCGAAGATGATAAAGATTGTACCCATCTTCCGATTTGTTAAGGATGGTAGAACGAGATGAAAAACGGATCCTGACTTACAAAGGGTCAATTGACATTGCGAGCTGGCGAAAGAGATGAAGATCGAAACCCAGCTCACCATAGAGATAAGGCAAGACTTATATGCTTCTTTTATTTCTTCATGAACTCTCTATGATGGGCATGGATGTTATAGGGCCAACATCGCTGACATTGATTCATCTTCATAGTTACTCTACTAAGAGGGTAAGGTTGCTTCATGTGCCAAAGTTACAAAGTAAACAGTCGTCAAATTCAAATTTGAGTCCATATCCAAATCCAGATCCTGATTCGAATCTAGGTTTAAATCCAAATCCAAATTCAAATCTAGACGCTGATTCAAATCCAAATTCAAGTTCAAATCCAAATTCAAACAAAAAAGAAAAAGAAAGTGGCAAAAAAAAAAGGTGCCAATTTACTGTCTGTTCAAAGATTAGACACCATACCAGCGTCGAAAAAACAACCAAAACCATTCGAAAGGATTTTGAAAGATGACTGAGACTTGTAAAGGTTGGTGTAGAGAAGCTACCATTTACCCTCTTTACTCATCAAATATTAGCCAGGACCTTTGCCGGGGCAACACATTTCTCATTGGTCTTGCCCAGTGAAGTTGATGATTCTTCTTTCTAAGTTTTACCAGAGCCAGGGCGACATATTTCTCATTGGTCTTGCCCATTGAAGTTGAAATTATTTCTTCTAAATTTTACCAAAGCTGAAACTGGATGGGACAGGATAGATCTAATCCCAACACAATCAATCGAAGTTAATCCGTCACAGTACGATGATGTGGGTTGATGACAAAGAGGTTCATCTTAGAGAATTTCAAAAGGGTGACCTCACATTGAAGATCTTTCAAAGGAAAATGCCAAATTGAACGAGATCTTACACAATGAAGAGGGCTTGTTTTGGAAGCACTAATCAAGATAAATGACAATGACATGCCCGATTCGATGAAGTCAGTCAAGAGTTATTGCACCAAAAAAGAAGAGGCCAAGGTGAAAACCTACAAAGGGTGCCTTGAGACCTTTTAAAAAAGTCGATCAAGAAAAAAGAAGAAAAAGAAGAAAAAAGAAGAAAAAAAAGTCGATCAAGAAAAAAGAAGAAAAAGAAGAAAAAAGAAGAAAAAAAAAGGAAAAAGAAAAAAATCAAGAAGAAGAAAAAAGAAAAATCGATCAAAAAGAAGAAAGAAAAGGGAGAGGCCAAGGTGAAAACCCGCAAAGGGCACTTTGAGTCCAAATGGGATTTGAGTTGAAAACCCAAAAAGGGGCGGCTCAAATTTTGATCAAAAGTGGGGTACGCGGTAGTCTTGCCATGCTTGAATTGACAATGAAGAAGTATGCTACGTCTTGGGGCATTGACGAAGTACTCTGAATCCCCTAGGCATATATTGAGCTTGGAATGGTTCTCAAGAAGTTGGAACAGAGAAGCTCAGGCTGCGATATCTGGGGCACCTAGTTGCCATCTTACTCCTTCTAATTTTGCTATCTTTGATTATTTTATTCGTTTCAAAATACGCTCTCAATAAATTTTCTCCTTGATTGCACTTGCTTAACTTACTTGTTTCGAGTTATGTTTTCATTTAATTTCCTTCCTGTCCACTGTCATGATCTATTTCAAGCATGTTGTATTGAACTAACGATTAATGGACTAATAACACTTTCATAAAAGGAGTTTTGCGTATTACTCTGGAAGTTTCTAAATAGTACGGGAACCTGAAACAGGACTATTGTTTGGAACTTTCCAAGCTTAAGAGCTGGAAATATCAAAGGCCAAATTGAAATCATCTCTTTAGACTTTCAGTTTGAGATATTTGCTGAACAAAAGAGATAAGATATTGGGTCGGTGATGCAATCCCGATAAAAATGAGTAATCGAGATCATTCTTAGAATGATACTCTGCATCCAAGCAAGTATAGGGCATACGCATCTGGTCAGGTCACCTAGAGCGTGATCAGTCGATGGAACAAGTCCCTATACCCTTGATTTGTGGAGGGTTGGATTGAAGAGGAATTAGATCCTATACCCCTGAGTTATGATAGATTTTGAATAAGGTACAAGCCTTATGTCTGAATAAGGTACAAGCCTTATGTCCCTTATGTACATTGAACCCTGAGGTCACGATAAGGCAAGCTACTAAAGCAAAATGTGATTACTTTGGATAAAATACCAATCGAATAGGAAGGCAGCATATTTCGTCAGTGATAGAGCCCTGATGAGCAACGAGCGAAGACGCTCTAATTAGAATCACCCTCATGATATTTTGCATACTTAATACATTTAGTTAGGAGCATTTGATTCATTCCGATCACAGCATCCTAATCATTTTGTATAGGCATGAGCACATAAACTGGTTATACAGAACAGGTTCCTCAGAGAACAATGTAGCAACACCGGTAAATTCACAGCTCTATCTTCCTGAGCAACAGTGAAGTAGGCTGAAAAATTCATATTCTGTCTCCTTGAAATGGTAGTGGGGCAGATTGAAGATTGAAGTCTTCCTGAAATAACAAGGAAGCATATTGCAAATTTCAAATTTTGTTCCCTCAAGATAGCAGTGGAGAAAATAAAAAACAGTGAAGTTTATCTCTTTGAAGATTCAGCAGAGAAGATTGAGGTTACAAATCTCTTCTCCCTAATTTTTATCTCCTCGAAGTTTCAATGGAGTAGGTTGAAGCTACAAATCCCCCTCCCTGAGCTTACATTGAGGATCAATGTTTCTTTGAAGTTTCAATAGAGAAGATCGAATTTACAAATCTCTTCTCCTTGAATTCCCATCTCCCTCGAAGTTTTAGCGGAATAGGTCGAAGCTACAAATCCCTTTTCCCTGAAAATACATCGAGTATCAGTAGAGAAGATCGAAGCTACAAATCTCTTCTCTCTGAAGTCTTTATCTCATCAAAGTTTCAGTGGGAAAGGTCGAAGCTACAAATCCCTTCACCCTGCAACTAAATTGAGGCTCTAATGGAGTAGGTTGATGCTACAAATCCCTCCTCATTGAAACCCTCACATCCTAGAAGTTTCAGTAGAGAAGATTGAAACTACGAATCTCTTCTCCCTGAATTTGTCTCCTCGAAGTTCCAGTGGAATAGGTTGAGGCTACAAATCCCTCCTCCCCGAGGTTACAATGAAGACCAATCTTTATTTCTTGGAAGTTTCAGTAGAGAAGATTGAAGCTACGAATCTCTTCTCCCTGAATTCTTTCTCCTCGAAGTTCCAGTAGAGTAGGTTGAGGCTACAAATCCCTATCTCCCCGAGGTTACAATGAAGATTAATCTTTATTTCTTTGAAGTTTCAGTAGAGAAGATTAGAGTTACGAATCTCTTCTCTCTTAATTCTTCTCGAAGTTCCAGTGGAGTAGGTTGAGGCTACAAATCCCTCCTCCCTGAATTTACGACAAGGATCAATCCTTGTTCAGCAGAGAAGATTGAGGCTACGAATCTCTTCTCCCTAAATTCATCTCCTTAAAGTTCCAGTGGAGCAGGTTGAGGCTACAAATCCCTCCTCCCTAGGTTTACAATAAGGATCAACCCTTACTTCTCTGAAGTTTCAGCAGAGAAGATTGAGGCTGCGAATCTCTTCTCACTGAAGTCTTATCTCCCTGAAGTCATAGCGGGGCAGACTGAAGATATCGAGTATCATATCCCCGAAGTTGCAAAGAAGTAAATTGAAGTTACAAGTCCTCTCTCCTTGAAGATGCGATGGATTGGAACAAAACTACTTAAAGAAGAGGAGCACTAAAGAAGGCGAGACTCGATGTAACCGGGCATTGGTCCTTCTTTATGTCTTTGCTCTATTCCCGTTTCACGATAATGAGCAAAGAGGGGCAGCTGTAGAAGGCCCAAAATGCACGGGCCCATTTTACAAATCAAATACCCATTTACAGCCATACCCAAGACCCATTTATTTAACCCACTACCCAAACCCGGTAGCCCAAAATCCGGCCCAAAATTTGGCCCAAAATCCGGCCCAAAATCCCTAGACACATAAGCCAAACTAGGGTTTCAGACTTTCTGAAACCCTAGCTACCTACCCTCAGTGCCGCCACTGCCTCCATGTTTGCCTCGAGCGCACCACACACGGCCTAGCCCCAAGAAGCTTTGCCCCGTCCCATCACTCCTTTTCGAACCTGCATACAAAACGGAAAAGAAGCAAAAGCAGAGGAAACATGACAGCAAACAGTAGCAAAAGTATTGTACCAAATCGGCTATAAAGCCGAAATCAAACCAATGTAATAAGGAGGATTTTTTTTGAGTCAAAAAATCAATGTAATCAGGGGATTTTATCAACAAGCAATAAACAAAAAAAAGAAGAAGAAGATTTCAGAAAAGAAACACAGAAACAATCAAAAGGTTGCACCTTTTTATTTTCGAATCCTTACTTAGTTTCAATTTCTTTTTTTAAATTTCAAAATAAAGGAAGAAATAAGAAAGAGATGAGAAACGTACCTGACTTTCGATATTCCGAGGTTGGCCATTTCTGATGAAAAATGGCGTGTTAGGGGCTTAAACAGAGAAACCAACGAGGCCAAAACCCCTTTTCTTTTCGTCATTTCGTCTTCATTTTGTTTGGTTTAAGATATGCCCGAATCAGAGTTGCAAAAGTGTAAAAGGAAAGAGCAAATCAAAACTTACCTGAATGACCCAGTGTCCCGTCGTCGGATCTATTCTCCGTCGTCAAAATCGGGCTAGAAAGGGAGAAAGGGGACCCTTTTCTTTCGCATTTTTTAGTTTGGAAGGTTTTACTCTCGGATTCCCTGAAAAGGGACTCAAATCGACCGAATGGAGGTCCCTTTAGGGAACCCCGGCCACCCCACGATGGCTTTGCGATGACGGTGGCCATGATGGGTTTCAAACCCTAGCTGAACCAAGAGGAACCAGAGGGGAGGGTGGCTGAAATCGGTTCTAAAAATGGAATAGAAGGGTTTCATATTTCTTTTTTTTTTCCTTTGTTTTATTAAGAACAAACGGTGCCGTGTAGCACCTAAACCCGTGTACCCGACCCGTAATCGGGGGGAAACCCGCATGTTTTTGAGAAATGGGCAAATTTCCCTTTAGGCCCTTCCACGTTTTCTGCTACTATGATTTTGCCCTATCCTGTTCTCCTCTTTTTTTTAATTTGTCCCATTATTTTTATTTTTGTTTAATTTGGTCCTTGGACCATTGGAAGATGCTGGCCTCGAAACGCAGTGTATAGGGGCTAGGGATATTTTCTCGATAAGTCCCTCAATCCTTAAGCGCGTTTCATTTTGATCCTTAATGGCTTATTTTTCATTATTTGCAATTTATACCTTAATTTTCATTTCATCTTCAGCCTAGCTCTAATCTATGTATTAATTTACTTATTTATTTATTCAGATTTTAAGAACTATTTTATTATTTATTAATTTACTTATTTATTTATTCAGATTTTAAGAACTATTTTATTTTTATTTATTTTTAGTTTGTTTTCTTGTATTATTTCTTTTTTTAGTTTAGTTTCTTTTTACATATTTTAAACTATTATTCATTTTAATTTATACATACATATGTATATATATATTTATATATTTCGTATATATATTTCTAGTATTATATTTTTACATTATGTATATACATTTAATATTATCTTAATATTATTATATTAGTCTATTAATATTATTTTCTCATTACCAATTTTCTTCCATACATATATCATTTTCTACTATATATATAAATTGTACATACTTTCATATGTATTATTTTTTACTCTGTTATGTATATATTGTATTTGTATATTTATATATGTTCTTTAACATTATAGTATCATATTTCTTACTATTGTATATGTATTTTTAATACTACATATTGAATATTTTAAATCATTATCAATTTTATATGTGTGTATTTATTTGCGTATTTACGTATTGTGTTAATAGTTGTTCTTCATCATTTCTAATATATTATGTATTTTTGTTCAAAACAATATTGTTGTAAGTGTTCTTCTCATGATCATTTATTATATTGTAATTTTATAATTTTAACTCAAGTTTATTGTGTTTCAAATTAAACGCATTAACCATTTGCAAATTTATCGATTTAAACAATTTTAAATCAAGGCAATGTTCGGTAGTTAGAAATTCGAGAAAATCATGCCTTAACTTACTGGGTTTCGATTTTTCTCGTTTAATCTAAATAGCCGAATATCCTTTTAGACTTTTAAATAAAAAGCACACTCGTTCTCAAAGGTTCTAAATGTCGTATCCTAACTTACTGGACTTGACATTTCATTGCTCCGAGACGAGAATGGTTTCCAACATTTCATTTCGTTTTATTCAAACCTTTCAAATAAAAAGGGATCGTATTTCAAATTCTTTCAAATTTTCAAACATTCGACATTAAGATATCAATTAACCAACTAGGTACCAATTTTGGGCGTATCAAGGGTGCTAATCCTTCCTCGTGCGTAACCAACTCCCGAGCTCGTTCTTTGATTTTCGTAGACCAAAATTAATCATTTTAATAAATCAAAATATTTTATTAAAATGATCTAAGGTGACCCGATCGCACCTTGAAAAAGGTCGGTGGCGACTCCATTTTCAAATTTTAAAGTCAATTCTCCTTTTTTTCAAAAAAATGGTTTCGACAATGGTAAAATTACAATTTTACCCCTAAATATTTGACCTTTTTACAATTTAGTCCTTATCTCATAAAAATGCAATTTCATGCAATTAAGTTCCAATCCATGCTAGCCAAATTTTTCTTAAGCATATAGCAGCCCATATATTTCATTTATTCACACTTTTCACCGTGGATTTTACACATTTCTCAATTTAATCCCTATTTGACATTTTCACTAAAAATCACTATACAAAACTTGTTTAACTATCACTAAACTTTCATTTTCATCCATCAAAAATCAAAATACTCATATATTCATCAATGGTAAAACCCTAACTCTTTAAAAATTTTGTAAATTAGTCCTTGGGCTAGCTAGATTAAGCTAAAACGACATCAAAAACATAAAAATCATTAACAATCGAGCAAAAATGCACTTACATGCAAGCTAGAGAAGTGACTGAAACCTTCAAGCCCTAATCATGGCTTCTTCCTTGCTAAATTCGGTGGTGATGAAGAGAAACTGATGACATTTTTCTGTTATTCATTATTTTACTTAAGTTATTTCATAATTTACTATATTAACCTTAGTGATTAACCTTTATAATTTCATAACCAATGTCCATATTTGTCCATTAACTATTATAATGGTATAAATACCACATAAGGACCTCCACTTTAAAGTTCTATAGCTATTAGACACCTTTAGCTTATAGAACTCAAGTTTTACACTTTACGCGATTTAGTCCTTTTTACAAATTGAGCACTCAAACGATAAAATTTCTTAACGAAACTTTCATGCAATCCTACTATCATGCTGTAGACCTCAAAATAATAGTAAAATAAATATTTTGACCTTAACTGTTCTGATTTTGTTGAAAACAGGCTGTTACAAAAGATCTACTTAAATTGTGGAATAATTTAAAAGAAAAATATGAGCAATAGAATATGGTAATTCTATCTAAAGCTCATTATGGTTGGATGCACCTGAAGTTTCAAGTTTTTAAAATTGTGAGTATAACTCTATAGTATTCAGTATAAGTTCTCAATTAAAATTATGTGAAAAATATTACTGATGCGAACTTGCAAGAGAAAACCTATTCAATTTTTCATGCTTCAAATGTGCTCTTATAGTAGCAATATCGTAAATCTTTTTTCAATATTTAATATCATTTTTACTTATGATTGAACAAAAGTTTTTAATCATAAAACCTAACCATTCCCTAAAAAGAATGCAACAATATGTAATAAATTCGAAAGAAATAATCATGGATGTGGATGTAGTAAGTTGGACTATAATAGTTATAGGGGATGGTCGTAATAAATTTTCTCCCCACCTGAAATAGAAAAATGAAGGAAGCAAGTAAAGAATAAGAATTCCCAATAACTCTTTAAGAAGAAAGACAACTTATGTATAAAAAGTCATTGGTTATGTACCTGTTGTACACCTGGAACATAAGATTCACTCTCAGAGTTTGCTATTAATAAATTTTGATTGGATTCAAAGTCTACTACTGGAGTTTAATTTGCTTACTTCTTGATGAAATCGTTAAGAATCAACGTAGAACAAAAAATGTACATCTTTAATTATTAAATTGACTTAATATATGGTTTAAATATTTGAGATGGTCTTCTTTTTAAGTTTTGATTACATGGGTTACATATTGTTTTAAGCATCCCATTTGTTCATAAAATGAATATTAAATGATTTATGTCGCTATAGTAGATTTGATTAAAACATATCTATATGCAAATTTGTGTTAATAAACTAATGAATTTTATTTGGATTTGATTTAATTCAAAGAATTGGAGAAGGTAGTAGTTCATACGTTTTATATTTTCCATTTGTTAATTAGTTAGAGAAATGACATGAGCAATTGTAAATGAAAAGTTTTATGAGCATGATAGTCGGATTTTGAATTAAATTTCATGCATGTTTATTATGATAATTATGAAAAAATAAATTGCTAGTTTTTCATTATATCATATTTTTATGTTTGAGATATGACTTTTATTCGTATATTTAATTTAGGCTTGTTTCTATACATGATCTAGCTAGCTATTCTTAGTAGTTAACTGATTATGCAAAACCCTTATTGAAAGGACTTTAAAAGTATTTTGAATTGATTTCATATCTCCTTATGGCTAAACAAAATAACAAGTTATTCGTTCCACTAGTTCTACTCTATTCCCAAAAGTGAATGTAACAATACATAATAATTATGAAAATTTAACTTATTGTCATTCTTGACAAATAGATAAGAAGAAGATGTACGATTCAAAATGTTGTCAAATGTTTACTCTTAGTACAAAATGCTTAATGATTTATACTAATTTATCACTCCTTGAAGCAAATGGTATCTATATAATCTTATTGGTAAGAAATATGCTTACTCTATTGTCTGAATTACTTTTTGCACATTCCTTAAAGTAAATGTCTGTAATAAATATAATAAATTTTATAATTTTTTTAGACATTTGAAGATTTTGGCATATTCCCTAAAATGAATATTGTATATAATTGTTTGGAAATTATATTTATTTTGTTGACGTAGTGGCATTATAGACTTCACGTTGATTTAGACATTTCCAGTAGTAAATGTCACAATAGTACTTATATGTGGATACAACGTAAAAGGAATGATAGCAAAATTATCAATTTGCCACAATTTATATTGAATTATTTGTACAAATTGAAATACATGTTAAAGTAAACCGGAAGTTTACTAATACAAATACATTTACTACTTGATGTGACCAGTTAGACCATTTTGGATCATACATGAGGCGAAAATTAATTAAGAATTCATATGGACATTCATTAAAGAACCAGAAGATTATTTAATTTAAAGAAATCTCATTTGTTGCTTGTTCTTAATTAAAATTTATTATTAGAAACTCACTAGCTAAAGTTGATATTTAATGTCTTGCATTTGTGAAATGAATATGAGTCCATTCATCCATCATGTGGATGGTTTTGATGTTATATGATTTTGGTAGATGCATCTACAAAATAATCACATATGTGTTATCAACTTACAATCTATCGTTTGCAAGATTGCTTATTTAAATAATTAATTTCAGATTATACAATTAAGACAATTCATATTGCTAAAGCTGATGAGTTTATATCACAATCTTCTATTGATTAAGCTTGAAAAACTTTTGTTAAAACTTGTTATTTATGTGCATAATGTTTTAGAGAAATTATTAATTGAATGCTTCTGATTAATATCTAAATTATTACTTATGAGAACTAAACGTATTATATCAACATGAGATTATGTTGATTTACGTGTTGTACGCATCAAGCCAATAAGTTATAAATACTTCCATTACAATTGGTTTTGGTAAATAGTTAAATATTTCCATATTAGAATTTTTGTATGTGCATATATGTTCCAATTGCTCCACCACAACGCATAAAGATGAGTGAATCCTTAAAGAAAGTTGGGAATATATATGTTAATTATTAGTCTCCTTATATTATTAGATGTTTTGAATGTATTGAAGATTCAATTATGACATGATTTGTGATTGCTATTTTGATTTGATAGTTTTCTCGATATTAGGGGCAAAGAAGTAATAGCTAAATAAAATCACTGCTTGTAATGAGTTATCATTATCTAGATCCTTATAAAGAGTAATTTTAACCAGAAGTTAAAAAAGGATAACTTTCATTATTACAAGTTAACTGTCTGATGTATTTACAAACTTAATGAGAATAACCAAGTGTTATATACCATCTAATATTTTGAATCAAAGTCCTAGTAGGACAATTAGTTAGAATAAATAATAGATTGATCGGTTCTAAAGATAAAAATTCTTCTAGATGGTCATATAGTGGAGGCGGGTGCTTCAAAAGAGACCCAAGACATAACTAATAACTAATAACTAAAACTCCATTAGAGATTAAGGTACCTGAAATTGAAGATTAAAATAATGAAAATAAACAAATCTCGATAAGTTATGTCAATTCGAGAAAATATGGAGCCGAAAATAAAAGTGGTCAACAATGGTTTTGCATGCAATATTATTGTTGAAATAATGAAATAAAATGAAAATCTTGAATAAATCTATTGAAAAATATAGATATAGAATAGATTGGTCACAATAGAAAGACGTAACTCAAGTACAATTAAATTCGTGGAGTTTTTGGACCAATAATTCAAATATTTAAAGGTATAAAGCCAATAAGAGTACAAATGAAGTAGTGTTACAAAACTGGAATAAAATATGAAGTTTTTTGCTAAGTCTTGGCATTGATTATGAAAAGATATAATATTCTTTTGTGGTGGATGCAATAACCTTTAGATATATTATTAAACTGGCAGCTCATAAAAGATTTAACTTGTGTCTAATGTTTGTTGTTACAACCTTTTATGAATCACTATATAGTAAAGTTTATATTAAAATCCTTGAAGGATTTAGAATGCTAGAAGCATATTGAAATTCTCGGGAAATTGTTCATTTATATGAATTGAAATAAGTTGAACATATATGGAAAATTTGACTTAGTGAATAGTAGTTGAATGAGGATCATAAAATGATCCAAAATACCTATTTGTATTTTTATAGAAGAATCATGATTAAAGTTTGTTATGATTATTGTTGAAACTCCTGAAGAGATCAAAATATATTTCTCCAAAAATTTCCTTACTCATGAATTTCAAAAGAATGGTAATATAAATAATTAGCAAATACGTTCAAATGGTTATTTGAAAAGCTAGTATTCAAGATTGAATACATAGAATATGAGATATTATGTGATGTTTACATAAAGGGGTGTAACACCCTATACTCGATCTAGTCGCCCATTCAAGCTATAAGATATTACAATTATAAAACTTTTATATCGTTCACAATTTAATAAAAATAATCAAATTATTCATTTGCAATCATTTCCATGCTATTCAACCAAAACGGGACCTAATTCGAGCTTACAGAACATTTAAATAAACCAGGAACAATTCTGGATTAAAATGAAACTTTTAAAAATTTTGAGTAAAAAATGAAAATAAGGGTTACATGGCCGTGTGACTAAGCTCAGCCTATATGGCCAAGCCGTGTAACTCACTGTACCCATGTAACTCAGGATCACACGGCCGTGTCACTAGGTCGTGTAACTTTTTGAGGCCATGTGGATGAGCCTACACCAAAAATCAAAGAGGCCACACGGCCATGTCATGCAACCGTGTGCGACACACGGTTGTGTGGCAGACCGTGTGTGCCCAAAATACCTTCACCACAAGCTAATTCACCTACAATTTCTTAAACACCAAACCATGCATTTACCACCATATTAGCCTATAAAAAAATGAACCAAAATATACCAAAATATACTAATTCAGATTCAACCTATGTCCCTAACCAATATGCCCTTATTGGAACCACACTTTAATATAAAAAATGACCTACAAGTTATTCTTATTTAATCATCAAATGAAGTCCATATAGCATATTTCACAATCAACCATTTATACCAAACTTTCTAATGCCAATATATCCTAACCATAGTTTCAAAAGATTACTAAAACAAAATAACCATTTCAACAACAAATCACAAGGATGACATCAAATGACAAGTTACCCTTTTAATATACCAAATACCAAAATCATGTTTGCCATTCAAATGACACAAATCATCATCTCACAAAATAAATTTAATATGATATTCCTAATTAGTTTTACCACATTCATCACAAGTTGATCATAAAAATGAAACTTTACATTATATCAACTTTAACCATATTACAAAACCATTAGAGCTTCAAATTCATCAACTTTAAAACCCTATATACATGCCACAAAATTCAAAATAACAAATTAAAAACTACCGAAATAGGAGTTTTATAGTGTGAGCCCTGAAGTTGATCTGTCCAATCAGTTTCGCAAAACGTTAACTACAGAAAAAAAACAAACCAAGTAAGCTTAGGTAGCTTAGTAAGTTCATAACTAAAATTCAAATCAACTTACCTCAATTAAACGTTTGAAAATTAAAACACTTAGACTACTCAAACCTAACAACTATTTACAAAAATACATAAAATTAGGGCGGAAATTAGTTCATCATATACTTCATACTCTTTATTGATTTAGTCAAAATCATTCATATTTATATATCTACGTTTCATTACATCAATACCATAAAGAAACATTCTTGCATGATCATTCATTAATACAAACCTTTTAATGGGTAAACACCAAAATTATCCAACCATTTTAACATTGTCGAGGTAAGTTCGTGTAACTTAATTGGTAATTATATGCTTGAATTGAATGATTTCTATGTGAATTATGTAATGTCTAAGTATATGAAATTTGATCACATATTTGGAAAATACCCGATAGATATCACGTCCATTTAAATTAATGAAATTCGATTGAATACAAGGTTCCTGATTGGTTATGATCTTACATATGTTGCGGACATACCGTAGCTCGAAAGAGCGTCCCGTTATAAGTCCTCTCAAGCTTCCTGTTTTATGGTTCTTGTGAGCTTCCCGTTAATTACTCTTCGAAGCATCCCGATCGGTTGTGACCTTGTATGTATTGTGGGCACACCACAACTCTTTTGAGTGTCCCGTATATGGCTCTTTGTGAGCTTCTCTATAAAAGGCTCCCTGTGAGCTTCCTGATATTGCTTGCTTGAACTTCCCATTATATGGCTATCCGGTGCTACCCTTTAATTGCTCTTCAGAGCTACCTGTTAATGGCTCTTCGAAGCTACCCATTATTGGCTCTTTGTGAGCTTCCCGTTACATGCCTCACATGAGCTTTCTGTTATATGGCTTGAAAGAGAGAGTTTTCTGTTTATGTACTCGTAAGAGCATTCTCGAATATGAATTGACAAATTTACAGTATTGTACACTTTGTGTGTACTACCCATGTGTCCATCAGGATTTCAAATATTTCAACGAGTGAAATACTGATATAAGTTGAAATGAACTCTGAATAAATTGTTACCCGTATATACTTGAAAACGTATGGAAACATGATATTTGATGAGCTCATCTTTATTCTAGTTATTCATCTGAAATTGACTAACATGTTTGATGAGATTATGTGTGTTAGGCTAATTGCTAACTAAATTGCTTTGGATGTATTTTTTTTATATTTACCTTAAGTGAAAACATATGGTAAGTAAATTTTCTATTATACGAACTTACTAAGCACTATATGCTTACTCTATTTTATTTCGTCTATTTTTTAGTTATACGGAAGCTTGTTAAGCTTGGAAGCCGGTCGGAGCCACATCACACTATCAGCCACTCTTTTTCGGTATAAATATTGATAAACGATAAATTATACATATTTTTACCTCATGTTTAGCCTAATTTTTGGATGAATTATCATTAAATTTGTGAGAATTGGTGCCCTTAACCCTTCTATTTTATGTTGTATACTCAGGAGAGCATAGGGAAGAGAAAAGAACGAAAAGCGGACTGAAAACAAAGAAAATGGGCCTAAGTGTGAAAATGACACGGCCCAAGGAGTCACCACACGGTCGTGGCACACGGCCGTGCCACATGAGGTCCAACACGGCCCAGCCCCGACAAGCACGGCCAGGCCACACGGCCGTGCCACCATCGACAGGCCCGTACACGGCCTCTTATCGATCTACACGGGCGTGTCTTTGTTGTGAGGAAGTGCAATTTCACTCAGATTTGGATACTTAGAGGCTAAGAAAGGCATCCCAAAGCTCTATATAAAGACCCTAGGAGGCAACTCTAAGGGTGTACTCTTTTCTCCCAAAAGGAGAGCCTTCTTTCTGCCAACACAAGGAGTGGAAGCAAGGGATTACTTCAAGCAAAGCCGATTGATTCATCCTAGAAGTTGAAATTCTACATCAAGACAAAGGATCTCCCTAAATTCCTTCAGGGGTTTTTGGGTTCTTTATGTTTTGTTATCTTATTTATTTTGAGATGTTTTCTTTATTAATTATGAACTAAACCCCTCAAATACTTGAGGGGGATGAAACCTAAGACAGACCTTGTTATTATTCATTCTTGAATTATGTGATAAATACTTGAATTGTTCTTAATTATGTGTTCTTAATTCTTGGCTTAATACTCCTAGGTATTAAGTCAAGAAACTGATGTGCTTAGGCAGAGGAGCAAAAGTCCTTGTTTTAAGAGTAGATCTACCATAATTAAGCGGAGGTGCATGCAACCCTAGACATAGGGCGACATAAATCTGCCAGATTAGGGTCAAACCTAATAGGGGGATCCATAGATCGAGTTAATGCAAGACTAGGGGTTTTAACTAGAAAGAGATTTCAGTTAATCAACCTAGGATTAGTTGTTCTTATCCTCGACGGAGGTATTAACATAAGTTAGGGATCTCTACGGATCAAGTCAAGTGAAGAAATCGTCTAGTTCAAGAAGTTAATAACAAATAAAGTCTAGGTGGATTCTCCCTTGAGTATTGCCCATATCAATCAGCTTTTCCCAAGAGTTTTTCCCCAATTTACTTTTTGTGCATTCTTAGTTTAGTTTTAGAATTAGTTTCATACAAGTTTTAGGTTAGATAATAGAAAGGAAGTAAGTACTAGTACTTTTGGTTCCCTTGGGTACGATAACTCGGTCTTGCTGCTAAACTATACTACTGTTCGATAGGTGCGCTTGCCTTAAAATCGTGATATTAGTTAGTTTTTGGTGTGATCAGTTTTTATAAATTTTATTACTACATATCACGCGATATCAAGTTTTTGGCGCTGTTGCCGGGGAACTAAAATATTATGAAAACTCGATTTCTATTACTTTAGCCATTACTATTTTTATTTATTTTCAAATTTTTATTTTTACTTTTTATTTTATTTTATTTTATTTAATTTTATTTGCTTTTTCCCTTCTAGGTATCTCTAGTTTATGACTAGAAGAAACCTAGGAGGACCACTACTTTTTGACGAAGATTTAGAAGCGACAGTTCGCAGAACTCGCAGAAAGATCAGACGAAGCCTACATTATCCAGAATAAGGCTAAGAACAAGAACCTGAACCTACGGAAGAAATGGAAGCAAATCAAAACATTCAACCACCTCCAGCATTACCTGCAGAATCAGATGAAGCGCCTCGCACTATGTATAATTATGCTAAACCTAGTTTGGCTGGTACTCAAACTAGCATTATTAGACCTGCTATTGCTGCTAATAATTTTGAATTAAAACCTAACACTATTCAGATGATCCAGCAATTTGTGCAGTTTGATGGTTTACAGGATGAAGATCCCAACTCACATTTAGCCAACTTTTTGGAATTGTGCGATACGTTCAAAATAAATGGTGTTTCTGATGACGCCATTCTTTTTTTTTCTCTAAGGAATAAAGCTAAACAATGGTTGAATTCTCTACCATGAGGATCAATCACTACATGGGAACAAATGACTGAGAAATTTTTACTAAAATATTTTCCTCCAGCTAAAACAGCTAAATTACAAAACGATATCTCTTCTTTTGTGCAGATGGATTTAGAAACACTTTACGATGCGTGGGAGAGATATAAGGATCTTTTGAGAAGATGCCCTCATCATGGATTACCCCTGTGGTTACAAGTTCAAACCTTTCACAATGGTTTGAATCCTTCAACAAGGTAAATGATCGACGCAGCCGCAGGAGGAACAATCAACAATAAAACACCCGGAGCAGATTATGAGTTCATAGAAGAGATGTCACTGAATAACTATTAGTGGCAAGTCATGAGGACAAAACCGACAAAAGCCGCAGGAGTTTATAATATTGATGCTGTCATTATGCTTACTAACCAAGTAGAACTTCTAAATAAAAAGTTCGATAATTTTATCAGTTCTACGCAGGCACAACAAGTGATGTAGTGCGACACAACGCCAGGAAATATGTTTACTCCAGACTATTCAACTTACGGCACAGAAACGGAGCAAGCCAATTATATGGGTAACAATTTTAGATCTCAAAATAATCCTTATAGTAACACATATAATGCAGGTTGGCGAAATCACCCCAATTTTTCATGGGGAGGGCAAGGAAATCAAAGACAACCACCTCCTCCGGGATTTCAGCAGCCACCACCACAATAGGAGAAAAACCCATTTCCAAAATATCGAAACGGCACTAAGGAACTAGCAAGCATCTATTCAAGGACTTGAAACTCAAATAGGCTAGCTTGCCAAGCTAATCTCTGAAAGACCGCAAGGTGGGTTATCAGGCAATACTGAGACTAACCCCAAAGAGCAACTTAATGCCGTAAATACGATAGATAATTAGGGGTTAACCAAAACCAACCCAGAGCCATGCAAGGAGCCTGTGGTAAGTAAAGGAAAGAATGAGGTAAGTTACAAAGATGAAATTACCAAAGAATTTAAACCTCATATCCCATACCTAACCGCGCTAAAGAAGGACCGCACAAATGAGTAATTCGGTAAGTTTCTTAAACTCTTAAAGAAATTACATATCAACTTACCATTTGTTGAAACAATTTTGCAGATGCCGAAGTATGCAAAATTTTTAGAGGAACTTCTCACAAATAAAAAGAAGTTGGAAGAACTGTCCACAATGGAACTCAACGAGGAATGCTCAGCTATTCTCTAAAATAAACTGCCAACCAAACTAAAATATCCAGGGAGTTTTACTATTCCTTGTTTACTTAGTAGCCTAGACACCAAAAATGCTTTAGCTGATTTAGGGGCTAGTATAAATGTCATGCCTTATAAACTATTTAAACAACTAGGTCTTAAAAAATTTAAGCAAACCAAGATGAGCATTCAACTGGCTGATAAAACTATTAGGTTTCCTAAGGGAATAACCGAAGATGTGCTTGTCAAAATTGATAGATTCATATTCCTAGTTGACTTTGTTGTTTTAGACATTGATGAGGATAGCAATGTACCCTTAGTTCTAGGGCGACCCTTTTTAGCAACTACCAGAACAATAATTGATTTAGGAACAGGTGAACTTACACTACGTGTAGATGATGACCAAGTTACCTTACAAGCTCGAAACTCGATTAAGACTGTTGATAATAATATAGTCACGAGTCCTTGTAAAAACACTGAACTTACCACCCAACCTTCTGTGCAAGATACACTCCACATAAAGGCAACCTAATCACAGACAAGTCCATCCAAGGGAGATGGACCTGAAAAGCGAATACTTCAGATCGAGGAACTAGATGAGTGGCTGAACTATCATGAAAAGCCCAAAGTATGCCAAACCAACCCAGAGCATCACCAAGATGACCCTCACGTGCAAACGAATCAAATCAAGGTAGGAGATAAGGTAATATTAGGGGAAGATGATCCTCAAATCCTGAATTCAAAAGAACATACAAGTGACATACCCTACTTCACGGTAATGAAAATTTTTCCATACGGTACAGTAGAGATAAAACATGAGTCACTCGGCACTTTCAAGTTAAACCACACTCGACTCAAATTTTACTTTGATAATAAAATTTTAAACAGGATAGAAGAGTATCAACTCTTCAAGACGCCGTGACTGAACAAACTTGAGAAAAGTCAAGCTTAGACTATAAACAAGCGCTTCTCGGGAGGCAACCCGAGCACTAACTTAGTAAATTCTTTTAAAATTAGGCTTTCTAATACATCAACTAACCCCTGAATGCAGGTTTTTTGATCCATACGACTATGCCCACAGGCGTGCCTTAGGCTGTGTGTACACTTTGAGCAGAGACACGGTTGTGCAACTTGGTCGTGTACAAGCAGGGTAAAATTTTCCCTAAGGCGCGAGCTACGATAAATAGCCACGGCCGTGTGATATGGCTGTGGCCAACACTGTCAATTCCAACATGGGCGTGTGACCCCATACACGACCGTGGGAGAAGCGAACATCGAAGGACACGGCCGTGCAACACGACCGTGTGCCTCAACACGCCCTCGCAACACGGGCGTGTGTCTCGAGCCAGGCGTGCCAAAATCCCTGGGATTTTTGTTTTTCCATTTTATTTTATTTTATCTTTTTCTTTCTCAGAACTAGTTTATGTTATTTCAATTATTTTATATCAGTTATTTCCTAACGAGTAATTGTTCTAATTCTGAAATACCTAAAATCCCTTAAGTGCTATCGCAGTTTCAAAACCATGAACTTCAAGTATTCCTTCCTCTAAGGAAACTTTCACAATTCAAAGGTTCCATCCAATATTTAGGGAGTTTTACTTCTCTCCCTAACTTATGATATTGTGCTTCTATTGCTATTAATGTTATCTTTGTACATTGAGGGAAATGTACATCTTAAGTGTGGGGGGGAACTCACTTTCATTCTTTATATTATCTTTGAAATCCCTGAAAATTACTCTCAAATTTCAAATTCTCTGCATTATCTTCAAATCTCTTATTAGGAATTAATTCTGATTGATTTATGATTTTTATTGATGTGTTGAGAACTAAGACATAGGTGCTTATGCTTTGATTATTCAAACTTTAAAACATTAGGGACTTAAGCATGATAAGTTGAAATTTTTTAGAACCCTATTTTTTTCATAAGTTATTTTCCTAAATTTTAAGTGTTATCTTGAGATTTGAAATTCGCAGGATTGACATCAAAAGCCATAATTCTAGTGAGATTTTTGATCTTTTTGAGCATACATTCTTTCGTGCTCACTTTTATTATTGCTTTGAGTGAGTCAATACTGATTTGTTATTCTAGAACTTGCTTTGATTATACATGTCGAGACCACATCATTGATTTGATACACTGAAATGATAAAGGCACTCAAGATTTAACCCACTTACTCCATAAAAGCCTACCTTCACAAATTAACCCTTAGTGAACCCTATTGAGCCTAACAACCTATTCTTTGACTTACCTTTAATTATTAACCAATAACCTGTTTTTGTTGAATTTCATTCAATGATTTTGACCCCTATTTTTGTCGAGAGTTGAGTTGAAACTATTCTCTAGCTTTATTCTCTTTTCCAGATTGTAAAGTTTATAATGAATTGTACTTGAATTGTTCTTAAAAAAGAGCATATGTATTAATTCAGTTGTAATCTATAATATTTCAATAGTTTTTGCATATTTCTATTTTAAGGCTACCAAGGCGGAAATGATGTTATCATAAGAATTAGCTTTAGAAATATGTTCCAGTGATAGAGATTTTTCTAGCTAGATAATTTTTCAGTTCAATCTCGATTCTAACCTTTCTTTTTCAGCTTGTAACAACACCCCTAACCAAAGCCCCATTACAACCATTGAAAGACCTTTTAATCAACGTATCATATCAATCTATAGTGGTGGAGACTTGATTTTCTTGCAAGCCTATGGTAATAACTTTTCAGGTTGACTAGAGAGTGCTTAATCCTTGAACCCTAAACACTTTGAGTGGATAGAGTGAATCTTTAGTGAAGATGTCAAATCTTGTTAATTTTGATCAAGAGATAGTTACTTAGGAGCAGGGAAGAAAACTTATGTTTCAATGATAAAATTCTCAACTTAAAGTAATTGAATCTTTAATGTTCTTCTGATTGAATTTTCATTGTATGATTGCTTGTGAATTAGTTTGAAACATTATTGATAAAGATTGTAAGTTGAGAGAAATGATTCTTAATTAGGGATTGAGATTTTGCTTAAGGACAAGCAAAGGCTTAAGTGTGGGGGTATTTGATAAACGATAAATTATACATATTTTTACCTCATGTTTAGCCTAATTTCTGGATGAATTATCATTAAATTTGTGAGAATTGGTGCTCTTAACCCTTCTATTTCATGTAGTATACTCAGGAGAGCATAGGGAAGAGAAAAGAACGAAAAACGGACCGAAAATGAAGAAAATAGGCCAAAGTCTGAAAATGACACGGCCCAAGGAGTCACTACACGACCGTGGCACACGGCCGTGCCACATGAGGTCCAACAGGGCCCAGCCCCGACAAGCACGACTAGGCCACATGGCCGTGCCACCCTCAACAAGCCCGTACACGGCCTCTTATCGATCCACACGAGTATGGCACATGGGCGTGTCCCTGTCGTAAGGAAGTGCAATTTCACTCGGATTTGGATACTTAGAGGCTAAGAAAGGCATCCCAAAGCTCTATATAAAGACCCTATGAGGCAACTCTAAGGGTGTACTCTTTTCTTCCAAAAGGAGTGCCTTCTTTCTGCCAACACAAGGAGTGGAAGCAAGGGATTACTCCAAGGGAAGCCGATTGATTCATCCCAGAAGCCGGAATTCTACATCAAGACAAAGGATCTCCCTAAATTCCTTCAGGGGTTTTTGGGTTCTTTATGTTTTGTTATCTTATTTATTCTGAGATGTTTTCTTTATTAATAATGAACTAAACCCCTCAAATACTTGAGGAGGATGAAACCTAAGGCAGACCTTGTTATTATTCATTCTTGAATTATATGATAAATACTTGAATTGTTCTTAATTATGTGTTCTTAATTCTCGGTTTAATAATCCTAGGTATTAAGTCAAGAAACTGATGTGCTTAGGCAGAGGAGCAAAAGTCCCTATTTTAAGAGTAGATCTACCATAATTAAGTGAAGTTGCATGCAACCCTAGACTAGGGCGACATAAATCTACAGGATTAGGGTCAAACCTAATAGAGGGATCCATAGATCGAGTTAATGCAAGACTAAAGGTTTTAACTAGAAAGAGATTTCAGTTAATCAACCTAGGATTAATTGAGGTTTTAACTAGAAAGAGATTTCAGTTAATCAACCTAGGATTAGTTGTTCCTATCCTCGACGGAGGTATTAACATAAGTTAGGGATCTCTACGGATCAAGTCAAGTGAAGAAATCGTCTAGTTCAAGAAGTTAATAACAAGTGAAGTCTAGGTGGATTCTCCCTTGAGTATTGCCTATATCAATCAGCTTTTCCCGAGAGTTTTTCCCCAATTTACTTTTTGTGCATTCTTAGTTTAGTTTTAGAATTAGTTTCATGCAAACGTCTTTTACTTTTAGGTTAGATAATAGAAAGGAAGTAAGCACTAGTACTTTTGGTTCCCTTGGGTACGATAACTCGGTCTTACCGCTAAACTATACTACTATTCGATAGGTACGCTTGCCTTAAAATCGTGATATTAGTTAGTTTTTGGTGTGATCAGTTTTTATAAATTTTATTACTACATATCACGTGATATCAAATATTAAATCAACTTTGGCATAACGGCATGTATAGGTTAACTTGGCAATGTTGGCATATAGATGTGTTTGGCTAATAATTTCCATTTGAATGGCTTAAGTTTAGCATATTTTGAGATGTATATATATAGCCTTAACATGTTTGATGTGTGAAATTTGAAAAGGTTAAATGATGGTAAGTATATGGATGAATGGATTAAGATAGCATATTTGGTAAAATATGTATATATGCAAATTTGATAAGATTGAGTATATGAATACAAGTGATGAAAATATCATGCATATGACTTGGTTTTGGCTTGGTTTAAATGTCTAGTATTGGATTGGGAATGTGTTTCGGTGTTAATGTAGGTGGAAGACAAGATGGGTGAGAAATAGGGCTTAAAAATGGCCATATTTTGTCCACATGGGCAGAGACACGGGCATGTGTCTCAGTCGTGTGTCAGTATGTGGGTGTGTGAGATGATCGTGTGTCCCCTGCATCTTAAAATTTAAAACAAATGCTCAAGAATTTTCACATGGCTTAGTACACGAGCGTGTCACTTGGCTGTGTGACCCCTATACCTACATTGGCCTAACACACAAGTGAGTGGCTTGGCTGTGTGACACAAGTCATAGAGTTACAAAGGTACCAACATGGGCTAGAACACGACCGTGTGAGCCACACGGCCTAACCACACGGGCTTGTGAACTTGCACCTAGGTGAAAATTTTAAAATTTTGTGAAAAATTCTCTTAGTTCCTAGTTTAATCCTGACTCGTTTCTAAAGCGTATTTTAGGCCATGAGGGATTTTATAAGGGACTTTATGATTGATTTCTGATATGAACATTGTATGATGTGAAATGTTTATTAACTATTCTGAAATCTCTGGTAATGTTTTGTAACCCTATTTTGGCAACTGATTCGGGTTAAGAGTGTTACATTAGGTGGTACCGGGGCTACAGTTTAGCCGATTCATAGACTAACATAGCATACACGAGTCTAGCTATACATGCCATTATATAACCTGTGATAGTGTGATATCTCCTGACCAATTTACACATGTTTTTCATATAGTAATGTCATCCAACCGAGCTGAATCCGAGAAAGCTGAGAGCAATGCCCAAGCTTCAATAAAAAGAGCAGCATCTAGTAGTAGAAGGCTCGTATCTAAGGGCCGATGAGGAGAGGCAAAAGAATCATTCTCCCAAATGATGAATGAATGATTTACTGAATATGTAAGAACAAATCTAGCTGTACAACAGACTTCACCCCCTCATGTTCCTCAATCAGTTCCCGATATGTCATAAGGTACAAAATTGGTTAGATTTGGTAAGCCTCCGGTAGATAAAATCCGTAAATATGGGGCAGAAGAATTTAGAGCTACAACTGGTGATGATCCTAGAAGGGTCGAATTCTTGGTTAGAAAATTCTATTAGAGTTCTTGATTAATTTTCATGTACATCGGTAGAAAGTCTGAAATATGTTGTATCTCTATTAAAAGACTCAACTTACGAGTGGTGGAACACCTTAATTTCTATTGTGCCAAAAGAACAGGTTACATGGGAATTTTCCAAATTGAATTCAAAAAGAAATATATTAGCTAGTGATTCCTTGATAAGAAAATGAAAGAATTTTTACAGCTTAAACAGGGTCGTATGACCGTATCTGAATATGAAAGAGAATTTGTCAGACTGAGTAAATATGCCAGAGAATGTATCCCAACCGAAATCACAACGTGTAAGCGATTTGAAGAATGTCTGAATGAAGACATAAAGTTGTTAGTTGGGATTCTAAAATTAAAAGAATTTGTCATATTGGTCAATCGAGCTCACAAAGCTGAAGATCTGAGTAAAGAAAAGAGACAAGCTGAGATGGAAACCAGAACTTCTATTAAAAGATTTACTAAAAAGTCATATCAATCGGCCTCAAAGAAGTCAAAAAAAGATCATGACCGTTCTATTACCTCTGCGGGATATTCTGGGAGAGATAGTACTCGACGCCCTAATTCAAGGTCTCAGGCTCTTTCTGTAGCTAGTGCAGGCAGTGTTTGAAATTCCAAACCCTGGTGCAAATACTGTAATAAATTTGATTTTGAAAAGTGCCACATGAAAAGTGGAGCTTGCTTTAGATGTGGTTCATTTGACCACTATCTCAGAGATTGCCCAAAAAAGCTTGAGAAATAAATTGTACAGACTTCAAGGCCGAGCAACCCCGCCTCGAAAGGTAAACCACCTCGTAACTCTAGCAATGCGAGTGGTAGCCGAGGTATGGCAAAAGATTCAACTGTAAAGCTTGATACACAAGCACCAGCCAGGACATATGCTATTCGTACACGTGAGGATACCTTTGCACTCGATGTGATTACTGGTACTTTTTCTTTACTTGATATTGATATAATTGTTTTAGTTGATCCCAGTTTAACTCATTTGTATATCTGCATGAATTTTGTGTTTAATAAAAATTTTCCTGTTGAGTCCACTAAATTCGTGGTTAAAGTATCAAACCCCCTGGGCCAGTACGTATTGGTTGATAAAATCTACAAGAATTGTCCGTTAATGATATGAGGTTTCTGTTTTCTGGCTAATTTGATTTTATTACCATTTGATGAATTTGATGTGGTTTTGGGTATGGACTAGTTAACTCAGCATGATGCAATGGTAAATTTTAAACAGAAGCATATTGTATTGAAATGTTAGAATGGTGAATTATTCTGTATTGAATCTGATAAGTTGGATGGGTTGTTTAATGTGATATCAGCCATGTTAGCACTGAAATATGTCAGAAAAGGGTATGATGCTTATCTTGCTTATGAGTTGGATACTAAAGTATCTTAATCGAAGATTAAATCAGTGTCAGTGGTCTGTGAGTATCCTGACGTGTTTCCATAAGAGTTACCTGGATTACCACGGTTCAGAGAAGTGGAATTTTCAATAGATCTTATTCCGGGGACAACATTGATATCTATAGCACCCTATAGAATGGTCCTTACCGAATTAAAAGAATTAAAGGCACAGTTGTAAGAATTGATTGATAGGGGTTTTGCATGACCTAGTTCATAACCTTGGGGTGCACCGATTTTATTTGTTAAGAAGAAAGATGGATCTTTGGGATTGTGTATCGATTATCGGCAACTCAATAAGGTGACCATCAAGAATAAGTATGCACTGCCTCGTATTGATGACCTATTTGACCAGTTGAAAGGTGCTAAAGTATTTTCAAAAATTGATCTCCATTCTGGTTATTATCAGTTACGAGTGAAAGACTCGAATGTGCCAAAAATAGCCTTTAGAACCATGTACGGGCATTATGAATTCCTTGTGATGCTGTTTGGCTTGACTAATGCCCCAGCGGTGTTTATGGATTTAATGAATAGAATTTTTAGACCGTATTTGGATAGATTTGTGGTAGTATTCATTGATGATATTTTGGTGTATTTCTGAGATGAAAATGAACATGCTCATCATTTGAGAATTATTCTGCAAACTCTGCATGAGAAACAATTATTTGCTAAACTCAATAACTATGAATTTTGGATTCGTGAAGTTGGTTTTCTGGGACATATAGTATCGGCTGTAGGTATTAGAGTTGATTCGAATAAAGTTTTAGCAATTGTTAACTGGAAACCACTGAAAAATATGTCTGAAGTCAGAAGTTTTCTAGGATTAGCCGATTATTATCGGAGATTTGTAAAAGGGTTTTCGATGATAGCTTCTTCTATGACAAGGCTACTACAGAAAGATGTGAAATTTGAATGGTTTGATAAGTGCCAGCAGAGCTTTGGTCGGTTGAAAGCCTTGTTGATCGAAGCACTAGTTTTAGTTCAACCTGAATTGAGTAAAGAATTTATGGTTTATAATGATGCTTCATTGAATGGTTTAGCCTGTATATTGATTCAGGAAAGTAAAGTAATAGCCTATGCTTCTAGACAGCTTGAGCCACATGAAAAGAGTTACCTGATATATGATTTAAAATTGGCAGCTTTTGTATTTACATTGAAAATTTGGCAACATTATTTGTTCGGTGAAAAATGTCACATATTCACTTATCACAGAAGTTTAAAATATCTGATGTCGCAAAAAGATTTAAATCTAAGATAACGCAAGTGGCTTGAATTGTTAAAAGATTATGATTTGGTTATCGACTATCATCCGGGAAAAGCAAATTTGGTTGCAGATGCTCTGAGCAGAAAGTCTTTATTTGCTTTACGAGCTATAAATACCCGATTATCATTGTTAAATGATGGTTCAATTTTGGCTGAGCTAAAAGCTAAACTGATGTTTCTACAACAGATTTGTGAAGCTAAAAAAATGATGATAAGTTACAGACTAAACGAGTTCAATGTAAGTTAACATCCAATTCAAAATTTCAAATCGGATTTGATGATTGTCTGTTATTCTAGGATAGAATCTGTGTACTGAAGAATCTAAAGTTAGTACATAAGTTTTTACATGAAGCTCACAGTGGTACCATGTTTGTATATCCTAGGAGTAATAAAATGTATAATGATTTGAAAAAGATGTACTAGTGGCCGGGAATAAAACGTGATATCTCTAAATTTGTATCTAGATGTTTGATATGTCAGCAAGTTAAAGCTGAACATTAGGTACCCTCAAGACTATTACAGCTAGTCATGATACCAGAATGGAAATGGGAATGAGTTACTATGGACTTTGTATTAGGGTTACCCCTATCTCCAAAAAAAAGATGCTATTGGGTAATTGTTGACCGTTTAACAAAGCCTACACACTTTATTTCGGTATGTATGGATTTCTCCCTAGATAGATTATATGTTTCTGAGATTGTCAGATTACATGGAGTGTCAATTTCCATTATTTCTAATAGAGATCTGTGATTTACATCTTGATTTTGGAACAAGTTGCAAGAAGCTCTAGGTACGTAGTTACATTTTAGTAGTACATTCCATCTTTAAACAGATGGTTAATCCGAACGTGTAATTTAGATTCTTGAGGATATGCTTTGGTGTTGTATATTAGAATTCAAAGGCAATTGGGAAAAGTATTTGCCCCTAGTCGAACTCGCATATAATAATAGTTATCAGTCAAGTATAAAGATGGCACTGTATGAAGCTTTGTATGGACGCAAATGTAGAACTCCATTGTATTGGACTAAGCTTAGTAAGAAAAAGATACATGGGGCTGATTTGGTTCGGGAAATCGAAGAAAAAGTGAAAGTCATATGGGGTAGCTTGAAAGCAGCTTCTCATCAACAGAAATCATATGCGGATATTAAACGAAAAGAAATAGAATTCCAAGTCGACAATAAAGTATTCTTGAAAGTTTCACCTTGGAAGAAAGTTCTTCGATTTGGCTATAAAGGCAAATTGAGTCCATGGTTTATTGGGTCGTATGAAATAACTAAAAGATTCATACCTGTTACGTACTGGTTGGCTTTACCACCGGAATTAGAAAAGACTCACAATGTTTTCCACGTATCCATGTTATGGCAATATCGATCAGATCCTTCACATGTTATCTCCTCGACAAAAGTCGAGATTCAGCCTGATATGACTCATAGTGAGGAATCGATCAGAATTCTGGCACGTGAAATAAAAGAACTGAGAAATAAAAAGGTAGCTTTAGTAAAATTCCTCTGGCAATGACATGCAATAGAAGAAGCTACCTGGGAACTAGAAGAAGCAATGAGGAAGTAATACCCGAACCTCTTTACTGGTAAAATTTTCAAGGACAACAATTTTTAAAGAGTTGTAACAGCCCATTTTTAGTGAAATCGAAACAGTGGTTTCGGGACCACAAATTTGAGTCTGAAAAGAAAATTATTTTAATTCAATGGAAATATTGTATGAAAATTTCGTAAAGAAATTTTCCTAATTTCATGTTTAATTCAAAGGAAAGGACCAAATTTTACTAAGTGCAAAAGTTGAGTTCTAGTAGCTATAAGCACCAAATAGCTATGGAATTCAAAATTTGAGGTCCTTATATGGCAAATAGACCATAGATTAGTTTGATGATTCATCCATGGAAAATTAAATAACAAAAATGACTAAATTGGAAAGATGAATAATAAAAGATGATATTTTAATTAAATAACAAAAATATCATCATTTTCATCATCTTTCCAAAACAAACTACATGGAAACCCTAGCAAAGAGAAAAGCATTCAAGCAAGCTTATTTGGTTTAATTGGGTAAGTAATCTTGTCCCGTTTTTAGTAATTTTATATTTTTGAGATCGTAATAGCTTAATCTAGCTATCTCGGGGATTAATTTGCAAAGTTATCAAAGTAGTAGGGTTTTTCCATGAATGAGTATGTGTGAATTATGAAGTTTCATGGTAGAAAATAAAAGGTTGTTGATAGATAAACAACTTTTGTTAAAGGAATTTTGATAAAAATGTGATTTAGGGACTAAACTATAAAAATGTAAAATTCATTGAAAAATTTTGATTTTTGTGAAATACATGGGCTGCTATTGATACATGTAAAATTTGGCTAGGCTTGAAATAAGGATTAAATTGCATGAATTTCATTTTCCGAGCCTAGGACGAAATCATCATTAATTAAAAGTCTAGGGGAAAAATAATAATTTTGCCTAAGATGTGAATTGAATTGAATTGAATATGAATATGAATTGTATTAAATTGATGATAAATTTACTCGTATAGATCCGGATAGACCAAATACGGAGCTAGATCGAGGTAAAGAAAAAGTAACGAATTAGTAGCATACAAGTTCACAAACATTGTCGAGGTAAGTTCGTGTAACTTAATTGGTAAGTATTTGCTTGAATTGAATGATTTGTATGTGAATTATGCAATGTCTAAGTATATGAAATTTGATCACATATCTAGAAAATGCCCGATAGATATTACGTCCCGTTTGAATTAATGAAATTCAATTAGATACAGGGTTCTCAATTGGTTATGATACTGCACATGTTGCAGACATACCGTAGCTTAAAAGAGCGTTCCGTTATAAACCCTCTCAAGCTTTCCATTATATGGTTCTTACGATCTTTTCGTTAATTACTCTTTAGAGCATCCCGTTCGGTTGTGACCTTGCATATGTTGTGGGCACACCGTAACTCTTATGAGCATCCTGTATATGGCTCTTTGTGAGCTTCCTGATTAAAGGCTCTCTGTGAGCTTCCCGATATTTCTCGCTTGAACTTTCCATTATATGGCTATCTAATGCTACCCGTTAATTGCTCTTTAGAGCTAACTATTAATGGCTCTTCGGAGCTACCCATTATAGGCTCTTTGTGAGCTTCCCGTTATATTGCCCTGATAAGCTTCCCGTTACATGGCTCACATGAACTTCCCGTTATATGGCTTGAGAGAGAAAGCTTTCTGTTTATGTGCTCGTAACAGCATTCCCAAATATGAATTTAACGGATTTATAGTATTGTACACTTTATGTGTACTACCCATTTATACATCGAGATTTCAAATAATTCAACGAGTGAAATTCTTATATAAGTTTAAATGAACTCTGAATGAATTGTTACCCTTATATACTTGAAAATGTATGGAAACATGATATTTGATGAGCTCATCTTTATTTTGGTTATTCACTTGAAATACATGACTAACATGTTTGATGAGATTATGTATGTTAGGCTAATTGCTAAACTACTTTGGATGTATTTTGTATACTTACCTTAAGTGAAAATATATGGTAAGTAAATTTTCTATTATACGAACTTACTAAAAACTATATGTTTACTCTATTTTATTTCCTATGTTTTATAGTTGTACTGAAGCTCGTTAAAGTTTGAAGCTAGTTGGAGCCACATCATACTATGAACCGTTCTTTTTCGGTATAAATATTAAATCAACATTGGCATAATGGCATGTATAGGTTAACTCAGCCAAGGTTGGCATATAGATGTGTTTAGTTAATTATAGCCATTTGAATGGCTTAAGTTTAGTATATTTTGATATGTGTATATATATATAGCCTTAACATGTTTGATGTGTGAAATTTGAAAAGGTTAAATGATGGTAAGTATATGGATGAATGGATTAAGATAGCATATTTGGTAAAAATTTGCATATATGTGAATTTGATCAATTAGGTATGATTGAGTATATGAATACAGGTGATGACAATATCATGCATATGACTTGGTTTTGGCTTGGTTTAAATGTCTCGTATTGGATTGGGAATGTGTTTAGGTCTTAATATAGGTGGAAGACAAGATTGGGTGAGAAATAGGGCTTAGAAATGGCCTTATTTTGTCCACACGGGAAGAGACACAGGCGTGTGTCTCGGCTGTGTGTGACACATAACCTAGCACATGGGCGCCTGTCCCTGCATCTTAAAATTTAAAATAGAATGCTTAGGAATTTTCACACAACCTGGTACACGAGCATGTCACTTGGTCGTGTGACCCCTGTACCTACATATGGCCTAGCACACGGGCATGTGGCTTGGCCATGTGACACAGGTCAGAAAGTTACACGGGTACCAAAACGGGCTGGAACACGGCCGTGTGAGCCACACGGGCATGTGTACCCTACACCTAGGTGAAAATTTTGAAATTTCACGAAAAATTCTCTGAGTTCCCAATTTAATCCCGACTAGATTCTAATGCATATTTTGGGCCTTGAGGGCTCTTATAAGGAACTTTATGATTGATTTCTGATATGAACACTGTATAATGTGAAATATTTGTTAACTGTTCTAAAATCTCCGGTAATGCTCTATAACCCAGTTCCGGCAACTGATTCAGGTTATGAGTGTTACAAAGGGCTTTAGAAAACCAAGTGGGGTAAATTGCCAATATATTAAGCTCAAGACAGCAAGAAGCATTGTAGAGTGATACTGAAAATTCAAGATCTCAAGGGAAGGAGCATTGCAAAGACATTACACTCAAAAGTGGTACTCGGCTACCTAAAGTTGTTTATGATGCTGTTGTTGAAGAAGATAGCTTAGATTTCGCACATAAGATGATTTCAGAACCAATAGTAGAGCAATCTACAATTGAGAAGAGCAAATAAAAAAATGTTGAAGCAGAACCGGTTCGTGTTGCCAATAAGAATGCCATGGCAAAACAACCTCAACAAGTTGAAGGAAGGCCATCGCCACCTTTTCCTCAACGATTTCAGAAGGCGAAGCAAGATTTTCAATTTAAAAAATTCTTGGATGTCCTAAAGCAACTTCATATCAACATACCATTGGTGGAGGCATTAGAGCAAATGCTCAATTACGTAAAGTTTATGAAGGACATATTGTCAAAGAAGTGCAGACTAAGAGAATTTGAAATTGTTGCTCTCACTGAATAGTGTACAACAATGTTGATGAACCAGTTGCCACCGAAATTGAAGGACCCAGGGAGTTTTACTCTTCCTTACTCAATTGGAAATCATTATGTAGGCTAGGTATTATGTGATTTAGGTGCAAGCATAAATTTATTGCGTATGTCTATTTTCAGGAAATTAGGAATTGGGAAGGCGAGACCTACAACTGTCATGCTACAGTTAGCTGATCGTTCTTCTTTACATCCGGAAGGTAAAATTGAATATGTGTTGGTAAAAGTTGATAAATTTATTTTTTCGGTAGATTTTATTATTCTGGAATCTGAAGCTAATAAAGAGGTACCAATTATTCTTGGGAAACCTTTTCTAGCCACTTGTAGAACATTAATTTATGTACAGAAAGGTGAATTAACAATGAGAGTTAATGACCAGTAGATAACCTTTAATGTTTTTTATGCTATGAAGTATGCAGATACGGATGAAGATTGTCATGCCAGTAGGATTATTGACACAGCAGTGAAGGAAGAATTAGCAAAATCTTGTTACAACAATTCTAATAATAAAGCAAACTCAGTTAAGTTGAATGAAGAGGAATTGATTGAAGAACTTAGTAAACTGATGGAGGCTAAGCAAATTGAAAATGAAGCAATGAGGAGTTTTGAATTTTTAAATTTATCAGAGCATTCTTTTAAACCTCCTCGACCTTCTATAGAGGATCCTTCTACTTTGGAGTTAAAGAAACTACCATTACATTTAAAGAACTCCTACTTGGGAGACAACAACACTTTTCCAGTAGTTATCTTTGTAGAGTTAACATTTGATCAAGAGGCTAAATTGTTATAAATTTTAAAGATATTTAAGAAAGTGTTAGGGTAGACAATAGCGGACATCAAGGGAATCAGTCCAGCCATCTACATGCATAAGATTTTACTGGAAGATTGCCATGGCAATTTTATTGAACAGCAAAGAAGACTGAACCCATGATAAAGGAAGTCATTAAAAAGGATATTATCAAATGGCTTGATGCTGGAATAATCTATCCTATTTCTAATAGTTCGTGGGTCTGTTCAATATGTACCCAAGAAAGGAGGTGTTACTGTAGTTAGCAATGATAAAAACAAATTCATTCCAACTCGTATAGTCACAGGATGGAGAGTTTGCATAGATAATTGAAAGCTTAACAAAGCAACTAGGAAGGACCATTTTCCTTTGCCATTCACTGATCAAATGTTAAATAAATTAGAGGGAAAAAACTTTATTATTTTTTGGATGGTTATTTAGGGTATAACTAGATTGCCATAGCTCCTACTGACCAAGAAAAGACCACATTCACGTATCCTTATGGAACCTTTGCTTTCAGACTAATGTAGTTTGGATTGTGCAATGCCTCTGCAACATTTCAACATTGCATGATGGCAATATTTTCGGACATGGTGGAGAAATTTTTGGAAGTTTTTATGGATGAGTTCTCGGTGTTTGGTGATACTTTTAAAGCTTGTTTAAAAAACCTAGAGCTAGTTCTTTGTAGATATGAAGAGCCTAACCTTGTTCTAATTGAGGAAAATGGCATTTCATGGTTTGTGAAGGCATTGTTCTAGGACATAAAATTTCACAGCAAGGAATTGCTGTGGACAAAGAAATATTGAGGTTATTGAGAAATTACTACCACCCACTATAGTTAAAGGTATTCGAAGTTTCCTTGGCCATGCAGGATTTTATCGACGATATATTAAGGATTTTTTTTGAAGATGTCCAAACCCCTATGTGCATTGTTAGAACATAATAGAGTTTCAAGTTTGATGAGCCTTGTGTACAAGCATTTGAGGAATTGAAAAAACAACTAGTAATAGCACCGATTGTCATAGAATCGGATCAGACATTACCTTTTGAACTTATGTGCGATGCCAATGATTTCACTGTAGGAGCAGTGCTTACGCAAAGAAAGGATAAAGTGTTTCATGCCATCTATTATGCAAGCTGGACGTTGACAGATATGCAGTTGAGCTACGCTACCATTGAGAAGGAACTATTGGCTATGATATTTGCATTTGAAAAATTCAAATCCTATTTAGTTGGCACCAAAATTACAGTTTATACGGATCATTCTACGATTAAGTATTTAGTGACCAAGAAATACGCCAAGCCAAGGTTAATTTGGTGGATATTCTTGCTACAATAATTTAATCTAGAAATTCGAGATAGGAAAGGTACAGAGAATCAAGTGGTTGATCACTTGTTGAGACTTGAATCAGGAAATAAAGATGGCAATATTCAACTCACTAAGGAGGATTTTCCAAATGAACAACTGCTAGTTGCCATGGCATTACCTTAGTATGCGATATTGTCATTTTCTTAGTAAGTGGATTGCTGCCACCTAAGCTCAAAAGTCAAAAATGAAGGAAATTTCTCCATAATGCCAAGTAATATTGTTGGGATGAGCTAGTTTATTCAAACATTGAATAGATCAAATAATTTAGAGATATGTTTTGGATAACGAGATTCATAGTATTTTGCACCACTACCATTCAACACCATATTGAGGACATTTCAGGGGAATGCGAACTACTGCAAAAGTTCTTCAATCTAGCTTTTATTGGCCAAGCATGTTTAAAGATGCACATGAAATTTTCCAAGCTTGTGATCATTGTCAATGAACTAAGAACTTATGAAAGAGGTATAAAATGCCATTGATAAATATTCTAGAAGTTGAAGTGTTTGATGTGTGGGGAATTGACTTTATGGGTCCATTTCCACCTTCTCGGGGCAATATATACATACTTATTGGAAAATAAGAACTTAACATTATTTATGCAAGTTATGAAAGCTTAATAATAAGCTAAATTCATTACTAATGCCTATTATTTTACATGTGAATTACTAAGCTTTATAAGCTTACCTCTTTCCTTTCCTCTGTTCCAGAGTTTTATCAAACAAGCTCGGGTTGGAGGTCATCGGAAATCGCTTCACACTTTCAACTATCAAGTTATGGCATGTATAGGGACTTGGCCATTTTTTGTGTATGTCCTTATGATATGGCTAAATAAGAACATATGTTGATGTTATGTATGCCTAAATGAGGTTTAATGCAAAGAAATTATGAAAGAGTAAAAGTTGGTTATGAAACAGTTTTGGGATAGTAGCAGTGACATGATTTTGAAAAATCACTAAAAATTGTAGAAATGGATATAAATGGTGAATGAGATATAAAATTAAATCTTATTGAGTTTATTTTCATAGGAAAGAAACAGAGCAAGCAAAGGAAGTCTGTATTTTGAGATATTTAAACTCTTACGAGACTGGTTCAGAGTGACTTTGGGATCCCCTGTTCTGATTTTAGAATTTCACTAAAAATTGTACAAAAATAATTATGAGGCATAATTTATATTTCTAGATTCTTTAGTGGGTCTATTTTCATTAAAAATAAACGAAAACATTATCAGAATTCTGTATAATGAGATAATCGATTTTTAGTGAAGAGAGGTCAGGTCCGCTGGACTGCGAAACAGGAGAACTTTTAATGAATAAACTGTACTAATTGGCCAAACCAAAAATTTTGGAAAATTTATGGTAAGAAGATATATGAGTCTAGTTTCAGGAAAATTTTACAAATTTAAATTTTGAGTTTCATAACTCGAGTTATAATTAATTTAGTGACTGTTATGCAGGTGGACAGTTTTATTATGAATAGTGAAATAAATTGTTTTGATTTGTGTAAGTAGTCGGAAAAAATTTTTAATGTTCCCGGTTTGGTCCCAAACAGTTTCAATTGCATGTTTTAGGGCCTCGAGGGCCCTCTTTAGGGTTGTATTGGATGAATGTAAGCAAATTAATTTTAAAAGTAAATTTTTTTATGCCACGAACTAGTAAGATAAGTCTAGTAATGCCTCGTGCTCGACTCCAGCGACAGTCTCGGGTAAGGGGTGTTACAGTAGATTATGTCTCCAAGTGAGTTGAAGTTGTCGCTCTCCCTTTGAATGATGCCAAATCGGTACTAAAGTTCTTGTATAAGAATATTTTCACCAGGTTTGGTACACCTCATGCCCTTTTAGTGATGAAGGTTCTTATTTTGACTTCAAATTAGTTGCTACTAACTTGAATAGATATGGGATTAAAAAAAAATTGTCACAGCATATCATCCCCAGACAAATGGAGAAGCTAAGCTCTCGAATAGAGAAATTAAGCAGATTTTAGAGAAAGTGGTCAATCCCACTTACAAAAATTGGTCATCCAAATTGCATGAAGTTTTATGGGCATATCGTATTGCATTCAGGACACCATTGGGAATGTTACCTTTCAAGCTCATCTATGGGAAGCCTTGCCATTTGCCTTTTGAACTTGAACATAAGACATTTTGGTCAATTAAGAAATTGAACATGGATTTGATTAATGCTGGCAATAACTAGCTACTAGAGCTAAATGAGATGGAGGAATTTAGAGCTCAAGCTTATGAGAATGCAAAACTATACAAAGAAAAGATAAAGCAATGGCATGATAAGAAGATTTTGCCATGACAATTGAACCTAGACAAGAAGATTTGTTGTTCAATTCCAAGCTGAAATTGTTTCCTAATAAATTGAAGTATCATTGGTTTGGCCCATTCGAGATAGTGCATGTTTACCCTCATGGAGCTATAGAAGTCAAATATGGCAAGACAGGCTTTAATTTCAAAGTCAATGACCAATGTTTGAAGCATTATTAGGGAGCTCCCATACTTCGTGATAAACATTCCATTGCTCTTCGAACTACGTAGTGTTTTCTTTAGCCTATTTTTATTTAATTAATTTGCTTTTGATTTCTTTCTTTTATCGATTTAATTAAATTTTATTTCTTTTTTTTGTTACAGGTAGATTTTGGCCCAGGCTTTGTAATAGTTAGCCCACCTAGTATACTTGCGAATTTTTAGCTTAATTTTGATATTATTTTTTCTTTTCCCACCTAATTTTTACTTTACCGTGTCAAGCCATAATTTCAAGCTAATTTTATCCTCTACGTCACTGCTATATTTTCTCTCATTTTTAACCTAGTCGATTCATTTTCTTTCTCCAAGTTATTTTTAGGTTCTTCTTTTTCACCATTTTCAGTTTTTTCACCATAACTGTAATGGTCTTACTTTTTATTTTTACAGTTACTATTTCTTTTCAAATGGCTCGATGTATGCCATCTTCATCAACCTCTATGCCTCCGAGAACATTTTTCAGCAAAGCCATTGAAGAAAAGTACAACACGAACACATCAAAGTGACCATTTTGTATGGAAAAAAGCTTTCTTTTTCAAAACGTAGCCTTTATGGAATACACTGAAGCAATTTCTTCAGTGGTAAAGAAACATGGATAGCAGCTCTTTTGCCTTCATCCTGACGATGTTCTCACGAAAGTTGTAAAGGAATTTTATGCTCATTTAACCTCTCCAGATAATGCTTTCATCTATGTATGCGGTGCTTCAGTGTTATTCGATGAATACTCCAATGTATAATATGGTTTACTTGAAGGCCCTGATGAACATTCTCACTTTGTCAATATAATAACAGTAGAAGGACCCAATCAAGTTCTTGAGGATTTATAATTGGAAGGGACCAAATAGACAGTTTCTCAGAATGACTGCTACACCATGGACCTTGTTTCTTTGAAGATTCATTGTAGGGTATGGTACAATTTCTTAAATCTCACCTTAACCCTTCAACTCATAACTCTACTATTTTAAAGGAACACATGTTACTACACTCTATTATGACTGGAAGAAAGATGAATGTTGAAAAAAATTACTTTTAAAGAAGTTTATCGTTGCACACAAAAGAATGCAGGCACCATAAATTTTCCATCTCTCGTTACTGCACTTTGTCAACGGGTCAATGTCCCTATCCAAGCAAATGAGGACAAAATCCCTAACAAATGAGCCATCACCAAACATATTGCCATGAGATTTTCAAGTGAAGAAGTGCCACGACATCTTGGCTCTGCATCAACCTTTTCTCCACCTATTAGTAACCATGCCACTCCATCCACATCTCACAATGATTTCGCTGCAAGTGCTCAGTACTCTTGAGATGTTGAAATAACAGTTTCGTTTGATGGAGAAGCAACAACTGAGGACAACTACTGATCTAAGTAGGGCTCAAGAAGAAATGGCTTTATTTTGGGGCTATGTCAGAAGGAGAGATAATGCCATCAAGAAATCTCTTCAGAAAAACTTTATCAGGCCCATGCCTACATTCCCCACTTTTCCCAAAAAGTTGTTATCGGATCTAAAGGATGAAGACGATGATGAAGTTGAAGCCGCTGTGATGGACACTACCACACATCCAGCCACTGTAGAAAAGAAGAACAAAGAAATAGAGGATGAGGAAGAGAAAATAGAATCGGTGAATATTGAATCAAATAAGGAAGGAGATAACGTTAATCAAACTTTTGCACCAGAGGAATCTACTACTGCACCTTAAACCACTACACCCATATTGGAGCAAGATCGTGAGATTAATCAACTGATTGATAATCTCATGAAATTAGATAATGATGATAATGAAGTGCCAATCAATCTGCTGAAACAGAAGCACTGCTATAAGCACGCTGCCAGGAAATCTACCCGACCCAACTAAAGTAACACAAATTCTTTCCAAGCTTTTGTTTTTACTTTTTATTTGCATATTTTTTATTCATTTTTACGTGTGTTTTTCATGCATTCATAATTTTTTTATTGCATTTTCTACATATCTATTTGTTATTGTATAAGTGGTATTTTGTTTCTTATCATGCATTGAGGATAATGCATCCTTTAGGTTTAGGGGTATGTTGCACATATTGCATGCATGAGATATTTTGTTTGAACATTATATCATTTTTTCGCTCATTTTGCCATGACATACAAATGCTAAATAACTGTTAGACCATGAGAAGTACGTTGTTAACTATGATGTTTGATGAGGATAATAACTCTTCAAACTGTGAAAATTGTGAATGTTTAGCTTAGAATAGTCGTGTGAAAATTGATGCCTAAAAGTAGAATGACCTAAGTATAATCACAATTAGTCTATAGTAGGTTTCTTTTGATACAGTTAGAAGTCTTGAAACTAAGATCAATAAATTAGCATTGTGTAATAATAAATATCATGGCAAAGCTGAGGGTAAATGAATAAAAAAATAAAATTTAAAAATACACTATAAAACATTCCAATGTTTGAAATTGTTAAGTAGGCCAGTAATACTCTGTTTGCCCCATTGTATTATTGATCAGAAAAGCAAGAGCAAATAAGACTGAGTAAAAAAAAAGTTTAGGGGCACTCCACTATAGTAGTATGCTGAGTAGGTAAGGGGGTAGTTGTTTGCTCCATCCATATTTTTAGTTAAAAGTCTTAGCTTCATGAGTGAATTACATTCAAATTGTGGCATGATGTAATACCTAGCAATCTAGTGTATGCTTCATTGAAATTGTCAAGTAAAGAAATCATGTAAAAAGATGAATTCCCTAGAGAAAATTTTATATAATGCAATAATAGAAAAAGTATGAGAAGAAAAATTGAGTTTAGTGGAAACATAGACTAAATACATTAGGAGGTGCTTGCTATAGTTAGAATTGTATGAATATTTAGGAACTTTTATTTTTAGGTAACATTTTCTGCACTTCGTATGCTAAACAAACCTATAAAATTTGAACCATTTTTTTTAGACAGAAAACTGCTGAGAATGAAGGTATAAAATATGCTTCATTTGGTTTAGCAGTACAAGAGGCAACTGTGTAGTTATGGCATATTCATGCATGCATACATATTCTGCTTGAGTACAAGCAAGAACTCAGGTTTGGAGGTGTGATAACTCTTGAAAAGAGTTATACTTTGAACCCCTAAGCTTTATTAAATGTTTGTACTGAAGTAGATATATTTGTATTTTTATGTTATTTTTAGAACATTGCATAATAACGATTGGATTGTGCCTTAAATGTCATTTCATGTTACTTTTACTGTTGGGAAAAAGGGAATTGGTTGTTGTATGTAGAAAATGCAGGAGGGATGAAGAAAAGGAGAAAAAGAAGGAAGTGAAATATTGCCACTGCAATATCCCTAAACTGGGTCTAGTAGTTTCGGGTACATTTTTCGGGTTCTGAGTGTGAAACTTGGAATTTATGGGGTTTCTAGTAACTTTTAATTTAATTTAGGAGGTTAATTTCATCTAAAATCAATTAAACAATAATCTGGAAAAATAAAAATATTTTTGGAAAATTAATTTTAAAGTAATTAAATAACTATTAGTGAAAATAATTAATTTGGGTCAAAAAAGAATTTTAAAATAATTTTTATTAGGGGTTAATTTGAGCTAAATTTAATTATTCATTAAATTGGGTTTAATTGTAAAATAAGGGAAATTTTAGAGTATTTATTTGGCAAATAAACCTTAAAATTCGGAATTTTGGAGGAAAAAGATTAAATGGTAAAACAAGGGAAATGTGGGAGTGGCTATTGGGGAAATTCCCCAATTTTTAATTTCTAATGAGTTGTTTCAGCTTTAAAAATAATGCATCTAGTCTACTTTTCACACCATTTACATCATACTAAAGAGCTATAAATTTTGTTTCTTCGCATTATTTTAAAGATCTATCATCAGAGAATAGATCCAATCATTTTTCTTCTCACAATACTCTCTTTTCACCCGAAATTATTCTCAAAAGTAGCCAAAAATATTCTAAAATTTCTCAAGCTTCTTAAATCACGATTTTTAATCAAAGGAATTAGAACGAATCAAAGGTAATTATTATTTCTAAACTTGTTTTTATGATGATTAGAAACATTTTTACATGGTTTGGGAGTTAATTACATAATATTTTATCAATGTCATCTTCTTGAAAAGCTTAAAGTGCTTTAACGGTGGATCTTGAATTTTGAGAGGAAATCCACAAATCAATGGATGTCCCAACTCAAAATGGATCTATTAAATGATTTTTGGTCTTATTTATCAAGATTAAATAGATTTGTGAGGTTATTTGAAGAAATCCTAATTTCATCATCTTTTTTAATTAATTTTCTAGATTTTTGTGAATTGATTTAAATGTGAAATTGATACTTAGTTTATCTGTATTTGGTTGGTATTATTGATGTTTGGAAGTGATTAGGAGGACTGGAGAGATCAATTTTGTAGGAATTGAGTTTTCAACTTGATGTTACAAATCCGATAAGGTATCTTTGAGAGTGAATTTCGATTAGCATAGTTAATTAAAAATTGTGTTTAATATAGCTTTGGAAAGGTGGTAATGTCTACTTTACTTCTTTTGAAGCTCTGAATCTTGAAGAGGACCGAGATAATCGAAACTAAAGCTTGGAATTGTCTAGTTGATCACTTGTTGTGATAGAATAAAATTGTGTAATGAGTGTTTCTAAAGGTGATTTGGTAAAATTGACCCTCAATTATGTTTAATTAGTACCTTAATGAACGATCAAAATTCATTAATTATGGATGAATGGTTGATTTTGCAAGATTGGCATTAAATGTGCAAAAATTGAATTTGTATTGAAAAAAAAAGGTAAGTGAGTTTTTGGGTGGTGTTGTGCTATTTAATTAAATTAATTTTAAGGATGATTTTAAGCATGTGTACTGAAATTTTTTATCATGATATGTTGATGTTTCAATTGGTAATTGATTATCAAAAATTGGCAAATGAATTGCTTGATTTAATTGGATATTAAATGCTATGTTACATGTCACACATAAGCATCTTGTCACATTAAATTAAGCACACTAATGATTCATTTATATGCTATGTTTGATTGAATATATTGGCAACATGCTTGGTGGATCCATTAGATATAGTTGGCATGCCATAGGATTTGTGGGTACTCACTTTTATTTGTGGCATTTTGAGCATATGGCTCTAGGTGGACTGATTTGTTTGGAGTAGAAAAGGAAGTGTTGAGCATGAGTCTCCACTCAATGGGTTATTTAAGGCACTATAATGGGGCGCATGCTTCTGCCCGCTCAACTCGGTGGACTGTATTTGATATTTGTGGGAATTCAGAGATCCATTTGTCTGATGTATGATCACCTGATTAAGCCATGAGAAATGTATGCCAATATATATTTATGTGTGATTGATGCTATATCGATTAATGATTGAAAGCCATGAATAATTCATTTTTGGTAGTGAAAATGCTTATGGAAATTAAATTGACATGTCTAATTATTTTTGGCTAACATTTGGTGAATAATTGGTTATGAATTAAGCATGAATTGGATGTTAATTAACTAGTTTTTATTAACATTCACTGAGCTTTTTAAAACTCATACCCTCACATTTATGTAGATAATCGTCGGGATTGAGAAGCTGAGGGCCTGAGCAAGAGAGTTCCAAGAGATTTAGGCTTGGTAGAGACTTAATTACACATTTTAGAGGCTATAGTTGGGCATTGTGGAACTCCTGAGAATTAGTTTGATTTTGGTTGTAATTGGTTTTTGGACATTGGACGTTTATTTTGGATGGTTTTATATTAATTTTGAGGCATGTTTGAGTTTAATTATTGATTTACGGTGTATTGTTGCTTGATAAGATGGTAATTTGTAACACGGTGTGTGAAGCTTGAAATTTATACTAATGATTGTTTAAATGAAGCTTCCATGGAGAGGTTTATTAGCGACTAAGGTACGACGCTTGTTTGATTTATTCGATGTTTGATGTGCATGAAATTAATTGCTTAATTCTATTTAATTGAGGCTTAATTGATGTTAATAAGTTCAATTGAAGTAGTGTGTATATATATATGTTAATTAATACTAGTTAAATTGGGTTTAATTGGTCATTCAAATATGCAAAATCTAGTTTTAAAATGAGTTTTTCACAAAAATAGGTGCAGCTGCTTTCACACGGGCGTGTGAAGGGTTGCACACGGGCCTGTGGGTATGTGACACAGGCATGTGGAAACCAGAGCTATCACATACAGACATATGGAATTTCCACATAGGCGTGTGTGATCTGTCAAAAAGTTTTTCATGACACAAACACGACAATTTAATGACACACGAGCTGGGGGACACGGCCTTGTGGGTTTTTGGGAGTTTGAATTTTTGTCTTTTTAAATTGGCATTCTAATTTGTTAAAGTTACTATTTAGTTCTGAAAATTGATTAGTCCAATCAGAGCCCTAGATGATAAGGAAACTTGGTAAAATTTTAGGATTAGTCTCGTAATGGGTAAATTCGTTAGAAACACATTTAATTTGTAATTTGGAATAGATTCTAACAGATTGTATTTGTTACAGTTTAGTCCATAATAGTAAAACTTGAATTAGACATCACAAACGAACTCAATTTAAGCTGAAATTTTTAGGCTTGCATAATTCTAATTAAAAGAAGGTTAGGAAACATTTAGATCCAAGATCGGGTTAGTTTTACTATAAGTGGTAAAATGACAAAAATGCCCTTAGGTTAAATTACCTAGGAAAAGTTTAAAATTGGCTAATAAGTTACTTCCGCATTAATAAATAACTAATATTTGGATAAGATTGAGGTGTTATAAGGTTGGGGTGTGTCTTGGGTGGTCTTTAGCAGGAAAGTAACTTAGGTGGCTAATGTAACGCTTCGAATTTGGGTGGGTCTATCCTGATCAGGTTTGGGGTGTCACAGCCATGAAAAAAGGTTGGATGGATTGCCAACACAAATACCATGGCAATTCCAGGAAAATGTTGACACAACAGTCAGTCCTCATCACTCTCAGCCAAGTAGACGCGTACTAGATAAATCCACCTAAAAAAAGGGAGAAAAGTGTGTGCTAAAAGATGGGGACCTACCCTATAAAAGAGGAAAGAGAAAAGAAAAAGGACACGATGATTTTGGGAAGGGGATTTGGAGAGCAGTTTTCTCTCTGGAGAAACTCGTGAAAACTCTAGAGAAAAGGGAGAGGGCGGCAGCTTAAGAGGAGAGCAGATATGCAAGGAAAGGTACGAACAATCATCCTTGGGTCCTACACAATTTAACAGCGTCGAAGTGAAAGCTAGAGTGGCGAAAGCTTCCTACAGTTCTACCTTTATTCTGTTAATTAATTTCTGTGATTTCTAAACTGTTAATGATTATGTTTAATGTTATTCTAATTTTGGATTTTAAATCCCAACCCATGAGCTAATCGCATTTGGGTTGGAATTACTGGATCTATCTTGATATATTTAATGATCATAATGATATTTTGATCGATTAACTGTTTTATTCGGTATGGATTATTTTAAATATATGCAAGCAAGCTATAGACATAGTTGAATGCATGATATATCCTTAGACTTGATTTAATTCTGAAAAGGTTAAAAAGTTAGATCGTAATCGAATGATATGAGCGAGTACTCAATTGAATACTCATAGCACTCTAGACATAAAGTTGTGATCTGTACAGAGTAAGGAAGAATATTGTTAGGTATTGTTCTTGAGACTTGTAGACATACAAAGACTTAGAATGATAGTTTTAATTCTAGCTCCCGAAAGAAGTAAAATGTAGTAGTTATACTCAGAATGGTAATTTGGTCAAGATTTTGCCATGACATTGTTATCTTATTAAGATATAATCCAAGTAATTCCAACCCCCCATTCAACAGCATGAATCCTCTCAACTTTGTCTCATAAAATTGCACAACATTTTATTCATTATTCAATTTTTCTATTTTATAGATTAATACTGTAACACCCCTAACCCGTATCAGTTGCCAGAGCAGGGTTACGGAGCATTACTAGAATTTACAGAATGAATACAGACATTTTATTTTATTTTATCATTCATGTCAGAAATTTATAATAAATTTACTTTTTAGGGTCCTCGAGGCCCAAATCATACATTAGAATGAGTTGGGACTAAATCGAGAACTTAGAGAATTTTTTGCAAAATTTCTTTATTTTTCCTAGGTGTAGGGGTCACATGCCCGTGTGATCAGGCCGTGTGAGCTGACATACCCATGTCTCAGGCCGTGTGGCATATAAGATAGGGCACACGCCCATGTACCTAACCTGTTTAACTTTCTAACTTGTAATTTAATTAACTACATGGGTCACATGACCAAGTCATATGCCCATGTGCTAGGCTGTGTGGACAATTTAATTTTTGAAATTTAGCTACAAGTATCACACGGCTGAAACACACGCCCGTGTTCTAGGCCATGTGTTTCACACAACTGAGACACGTGCCTATGTCTCTGCCCGTGTGCTCAATTCTAAGCATTCTATTTTTCAATTTTAAGATGCAGGGGACACACGACCAAACCACATGCCCATGTGCTAGGCCCTGTGTCACACACGGTCAAGACACATGCCCGTGTGTCTACCCGTGTGGACAAAATAAGGTCATTTCCTAGCCTTATTTCTCACCTAGATTTGCCAAAAACCTACACTAATACTTGCAATCATATACCAACCAATTCAAGCATTATAACCAAGCCAATTCTATCATCTAGCATTACATATCATCACATGCATTCTTGTATTTCCATTATTTACCTTTCTTTACCAACCATTTACAACACATATCAAACATGTTAATCTCTTATATAATTACATAAAAGTATATTAAATATTAGCCATTCCAATGGCTAATTACAACCAAAATATTTTAACATATGAACTATTTAACCTATACATGTCATTATACCAAAATAAGTTTTCTATTTATACCAAAACGAGCTAGTGGATCGGTGATAATGTGAAGATGCTCCAACCAATCGCCAACCCTTACGAGCTTCCGAGCACTATAAAACAGATGAAAGAAAACTTAATAAGCATTCAATGCTTAGTAAGTTCGTATAATAGGAATTAAACTTGCCAAATTATATTCATTTAGACAAGCATAACAATTGTAACACCCCTAACCCATAACTAACGTCGGTACAGGTTACAAGGCATTACCTAAGTCTACGAAACATTTCCATATAAACTGTGTAACAGCCCGAAATTGGGCTTAGTCAGAATAGTGATTTCAGAATCACTTCCCGAGGTTTAAGAAATTATTTTCGTGTTAATTTATGTGTTGTAGTATTTTTATAAGTATGCATGAAAATTTTGGTGAATTAATTTACGCGATTGAAGGCTTAATTGCGAAAAATGACTAAATCGCATAAGAGGTGAAAGCTGCAATTTCTAGTAAAATTGAGTTAATTAGCTAAAGAACTAAAATCTGGAGCTTTAAAGTGCAAATAGGCCCTTAGCTAGATGATGGTCGGCCATGAGAAGCAAGGGAGACAAGAAAATATGAAAAGTCAAAGTTAGGTGACTAAATTTGGTAAAACTAATAGCCTATTTGCCTAGCCTTCAATTTTTCTTTCTTCTTGCTTTCACTTTCACCAAAAATACCAGCCATTGGAGGGTTTTGAAGCTCCAAAATTTGCAGCAACCTTTAGCCCTCAAAGATCAAGATTTACCAAATCTGAACTTAGACTGGGGGAAAGCCAAGCAAATTAATTAAACCGAAAGGTCATCTTCATTTTGTATATCGAGGTAAGTTGTAAGTAAATAATACGACATTACTAAATTTCATGTATGAAAACATTGTTGGTCATAAGATAATGCATTATGAATTGAGCTATGTATGAGAATGTTTAATCAAGCGTGAATTGTGTAATAATGACTTGTAGTCATGAATTTATGAGAACATGTATAACAGAGCTCGGTTGAACATTTGGGATAGAATTAGAAATTCATGCCATGACATTGGGTAATGTGTGTACTAGTGTAAGACATGTCTAGGACATGCATCGGCCACATTACGAGAGCCAGTGTAAGACATGTCCGGGACATGCATCGGCTTTAAGACTAGAGCTAGTGTAAGACATGTCTGGGACATGCATCAGCCTCGAGATGTACAAGCTAGTGTAAGACCTGTCTGGGACATGGCGTTAGCTTGTTGCGTGTCAGTGTAAGACCTGTTTGGGACATGGCATCGACACCGATAGATGAGGGTCAGTGTAAGACCTATCTGGGACACGGCATCAACTTGATATGTGAGCTAATGTAAGACCATGTCTGAGACATGGCATCGGCTCGATACCCTACGTGGAAGGTTCATTAAATATCCTTTCGTATCCTAAATAGTTCAACACGAAATGTTAGTTAATGTTAAGTTTGAGAGATGTTATGATAATTTTTATGAGTGATGCAGGTACCTAAATGAATTATATGAATTGTAAGCTCACTAGTATGTTGTATGATTAGTAAAGGTTGGAAAGGAGTAAGTCCTGTCACGGTTATTCTTTGTAACATATATGAGTCATGGTGTGTTAAGAATATGACTTAGAATGGTAATATTCTTGTTATTTATTTGCCTATGACTTACTAAGCTTTATGCTTACCCCTCTTCTATCCATTTTCTTATAGTGCTGCCTAAGTAATTTGAGGATCCAAGGATGTCGGAGGCTTCGTACACACTATCAACTGAAATACTCGGTATAGTTATGCTTTGTGTTTTGAGTAATGGCATGTATAGGTTGTTTGGTCATTTTTGTGTAAGGTACTCTAGTTAGCCAATTGTGTTGGCCATTTATTTTAGAAAGTTCATTTTGTAAATGGCCATTGCAATTGGCCAAAATTGTGATAGTCATTTTTAATGAAATAAGAATGAGTTCATGGAAATTTATGGATAGTTGCTTAGATTAATTGTGCTTACACATGATATGGATTGTGGTTGTTGGGTAAAGACATATTTCTAATCATTTGGATGCATATTGATGAGGAGTTATGATACGAAAGTGTTTGGTTGAATTGGTCTTGTTTCAGGGTGGCAAAAAGGCTTGGTAGATAGCTTATTTTTATCCACACGGGTAGGTACACGAGCGTGTGCCTAGGCCATATGTGACACACGGCCAGCCCACGGGCGTGTGACTACACCGTGTGTCCCTTGCACCTTGCATAGATAGAAATAAATGCCTAGTAGTAAACACAGAGGCTGAGACACGGCCGTGCGACTCAACCATGCGGAGGACACGGCCAAGCACACGGGTATGTACTACAGCCGTGTGATTGTTGACGTCAGAAACAGAATACCCAGGTTTTTACACATGGGCTGCGATACGGGCGTGTCTTAGCCGTGTGACAGACACGGGCTAAGAACACGGGCGTGTGCCATGGCCGTGTGTCTGCTGACGTCAGAAATAGAATGTCAAGGTTTTTGTATAGGGGCTGCGACACGGGCGTGTCATGGCTGTGTGAAGGACACGGGCTGAGCACACGGGCTTTTGCCAGGCCATGTGAAAACCCCTATAGGTTCAAAGTTGGAAAATAAATCTGCACGGACGAGGAACATAGGTGTGTCTCTACATTGCTTAGGCTGTGTGGGGTACATGGGCCATTAGCACGGCCATGTTTTGAGGCCGCACGGCCATGTTTTGAGGCCACACGGGCATGTTGCCCTTCCACACGGGCCTGTTGCCCTTCCACACGGGCGTGTGCCCTGTTTTAGTGGAATTTCTTGAAAGTTTTCTAAGTGCTTGAAATGTTCCCAGATTGTTTCAAAATCATGTTTTAGGCCTCGTAGGCCCATATGAAAGACTGAAGAGTCATGTTTGAAAATTTTTAAATTGGGACGTATTTCGGTGGTTTGAGATGGGATAATTGCATGCGTTTTAGTAACCTCGTACCCTGTCTCAGCATTAGATACTGGTAAGGGGTGTTACAAACCGAGTTAATTACTATTCATTTTCTAAAACTAATCATAAGATCCCTTTAATGGGCCCTCAAGGCCCAAAACATGCTTTAGAAATGAGTCGAGACTCAATCGAAATCATAGGGATTTTTTCACAAAATCCCAAAATTTTTCTCACAAAATCCCAAAATTTTTCTCAACATTAAGGATCACAAACCTGTGTAACAGAGCTCGTGTGGCGTGTCTGTGTAGCTTACATGCTCGTGTCTCCAGGGCATGTAACTCTTTAACTTGCAACTAATGAAGAAATTGATTTCACACGGCCAAGGCACACGCCCGTGTGCTAGGCCGTGTGGTTAATTCAAATTTTTGAAAATTAGGTGTAGGCCCGTGTGCTAGGCCGTGTGGTTAATTCAAATTTTGAAAATTAGGTGCAGTTTCACATGGTCGTATCACACAGCCATGTCTTCAGGCCATGTGCCTAACACGGCCGAGGCACACGCCCGTGTCCTTGCCCGTGTGCTCATTTCTGAGCATTCTGTTTCTCAAATTCAACGTGCAGGGGACACACGGTTGGACTACACGCCCATGCTTTAGGCCGTGTGCCACACACAGTCTAGACACACGCCCGTGTGGGTGAAAATAGGCTATTATAGGCCATTTTTCTAACCTAAACACCATTAACCTGCGCATAACACTTTCGTATACTAATATAATCCAACCAACCAACCAGTTCAAACCAAAATATGCATTTTTCATAGTTTAGCCTTACTAACACTTTAAGATACATTACATACTAAATCTTTCAAGTTCTACTACCACCATACAAACTATTCCATTAACTATTTAAACCCATATACATGCTATATAAATCAAAAGGTAATTAACAAAATCTACTGGAGAAAATCTGGATAGTGTGATCCTCGGTATAGATCCAATCCTTCAAACTTACTTTAATCTAAAAAAATATTAACACACAAAGGTAAGCTTATAGAAGCTTAGTAAGTTCATTGGAATTTGAATTGATCTTACCAATCAAACATAATATTTCACAAATAAGTAATTCGCAACATATCCTGCTAAACACAACAATCAAATGGTGAATTCACTTATTGAGCTCAATACAAAAATTCATTAAAACTCATCACATTGTCTTGCAACACTTACTAATTTAATAAAAGTTGAGAACGAATTACGAAATTGAGTACTTCATTTTCATATTGCCATAGCTTAACTATGGTCTTTCACATTACATAATCACATATCAATGCCATAGCCTTGCTATGGTCTTACACGATTTCACACACTTGTAACACCCCAAACCCAACCTGGATGTTAGGGCCGAATCTGGTATGTCACATTAAAGTTTTTTTTTTTTTCAAAACCTTGTTTTCATTGAAAACCCTTCGTACTAGTTAAAACTTCTTGTCACTTGTACTTGAGTAAAACCTTAGTCTAAATCAGTTTATTTTCTAAATGTAGTTTGCTAAAAAATAATTCCCATCTAAACCATTGTTTGTTTCGGAATTTAAAATAATCAATTTACGAAAATGTGATGTTTAAAAAGATATTAAGTTGCAAGACCATTTCGAAAATGCTGCGGAAACGTAGAGCTTTGAAAAATAAATTGATTTTGGAAAAACCGAGAGGATCAAAATAAACAAAAACCCAAATTAAAATCTAGAGATTTAAAGAGGCTTTATTACAACCCAAATTGAAAACTCAAAGTACTTAAAAGTAAATAAACGTAATGGAAAACAAAAGCAGTTGTGTGGCCATCTCCAAGTCCCTCGCAGCACCGATCCTCCTAAGCTGGGGATTACCTGAAAAGTTAATAAACAGGGTGAGTTTACAAAAACTCAGTGTGTAATCTCCTACTATAAAAAGATTAGACAGTCATACAAGAACAGTAACAAACTGGGCCTAAGCCCATTATAGAAAACAATAACAGATGGGCCTTAGCCCATTATAGATTCCAAAATAGAACACATATGGGCCTAAGCCCAACATATTATCATTTGGGTCATAACCCATAACAGAATCAATTAGGCCTAGCCCATATCAGAACAGAATCAAATGAATGATGTATGATGCATGTTATGTTTAACCCCATCCAACCCTACACTTGCCTTTGTCCAACCCTGCACAGTCTGTGGAGATAAAATCAACCCACCCATCCCTGCACTCCAAATGTTAGCACCGGTTGCAGCACCAACCAAAATCGCAGCAATGCTGCCTGAAATCAGAATGGCCAATAGCCATAAATAGAATGGTTATAAACCATGAACAGGATGGCACAAAGCCATAATAATATGCATGGCACAAAGCTATCGATAGAGTGGATAGCACTAAGCCATCGGTCACGGTAACATATTCGACACAAAGCCATCAATCACGGTAACATATTCGACACAAAGCCATCAATCACGATAACATATTCAGCACAAGGCCATCAATTGGCACAAAGCCTTAATTAGGTTGGCATAGAGCCACAAACAGATTAAATGGCTTAAAGCCATCGGTAAGTCCACAATCATCTCAGGCGACCCGTGCGACTTTACCAGATTAATACAAATATACGGCTCTAAGCCTTCGGTGGGTCCACAGTCGTCTTGCGAGACTTGTGTGACCCTATCAGATCAGATCTTCCTCCATACAATATCCCAACCTATGCAACATGTATGTAGTATGTCATGCCTATAATCGGTCATACAATCACATTCAAATCATTCATTTCATAGTCATACAATTACAGTCAAATTACACTATAAGGGTATTTCGAAAATTTTGCACTACAAAGGTATTTCGATAATTTTGCACTACAGGGGTATTTTATTATTTTTTACTACAAGGGTATTTCGATAATTTTGCACTACGGGGGTATTTTGGTAATTTTATACCACAGGGGTATTTCGGTAATTTTGCACTACAGGGGTATTTCAGTAATTTTGTACTACAGGGGTATTTCAGTAATTTTCCAACCTCTTAGGAGGTCTACAGTCGTCTCGAATGACTTCAGTAACCTAAATAGACATAACGATCTAAATGGGCCTAAGGCCCATTACTCGGCGCAAGTAAGGCCCACATACACATTTGGCCCGCTAAGCCCAAAATCAACCTTAGCCATGTAGACAATATAGCCAGGTCCAATATTTCCACATATCCACGACAAAGGCCCGTGTGGGGACCTCGAGCCCATTGGGCCCACACGGCCCGCTTCGACCCAAAATCGGCGTAAGCCCATGATATCGCTTATGGTGACCTTCACTATCGCATCGGACTATCCACGCGTGTGTTCGCACGCTCATGTTGAAACCTTTGCTGAACTTTTGATATACTGGCATTTTAGCTTTTTGGGATTTTGGCTTTTGCCGATCTATAGCTAGAGTGGTGTGGGTACACACCTGTCTTATGAAGCGTACTTCGAATCTCCTAGCAACGAACCTATAATATCCAAGGCTAACAGTTAGTCACCCAATCAATAGGGTTATCCTCCTTTCCAACCAAAAACTGAAACCACACAATACTTGCCTCAACCGATTAAGCTTGCTAAATCCCTCTCAACTGATAGCGACGATTAATCCCCTTGACTAGATCTACGTTACAAACACTTAACTTAAGAGATTGCAGTACATGCGGTTACATCCACACTTAATAGCTTTAGAGCCATCAAGCTTATTCCTAACCAAAATAAGGTAACACTACTTACCCTTGGTCGAATCTTAGAGTGGGATATCGACTACTACAAATCGCTTGTCTCTTTTTCCACACCTCGAGGAGCCCTAATTACCAACCATTCATCAGAGAATATAAGAAAGGGAGTTTTGGCAGAATGAAGAAGAATAGTGCCAGAACAGAAAACCATTAAAAGAAATCACCATTACTTACTCTCACCATCGGCAAAGAAAGGAAGCACAACCTAACAATCAACACAACCCTTAGATTCCTAGATCGAACTCTCTGGGTAAACAGTTGAAGATTTGAGATCAAGAGAAAAGAAGATGAACAATGAAGAAAACCGATAACTCTAGTGTTTGCAACAAAAGATTTCGAGTGGGGAAAAGACTAATATTCGGCTTTGATGTGACAAGGAAGGAAGAAAGGAATTAGACGAGAAGAAGTAGAGAATATGATCAAAGTAACGCGAAAAACAAAGTGATTTTTTGGCCTAATCAAGAATTAAGAAAAACTCAAGGTTGACAGAGAAGAGCAGAGATATTCGACTCAAGAAAAGAAGAGAAAAGAGAAAATTGCAATTGGCCAAAGTTGAAGAATACCCGAATAGTCACTTGCCAATTTCGGCACTATAGAGAAAAGAAGCTAGAAACGTCAAAAAAAAAAAACAAAACATGAAGTGACAGGGAAAGTTCGGCACCTACACACTCACAATTTGCCCAAAATGTACCAAATGAACTCTCTAGCTGAATTTGCCTAATCAAAATCCCCCAATCAGCTACTTCTTCTCCTAACCTCAAGAGAAAATTGCAATTGGCCAAAGTTGAAGAATACCCGAATAGTCACTTGCCAATTTCGGCACTATAGAGAAAAGAAGCTAGAAACGTCAAAAAAAAAAAACAAAACATGAAGTGACAGGGAAAGTTCGGCACCTACACACTCACAATTTGCCCAAAATGTACCAAATGAACTCTCTAGCTGAATTTGCCTAATCAAAATCCCCCAATCAGCTACTTCTTCTCCTAACCTCAAATCCCTTGAAACACTCCATGAATCACTCCCCTTATCCCTCCTAGATATCTTCCACAACCAACTTCCAAGACCAATTCAAACTCTCACCCAACAGAGTTCAAATCCATTTCAAACTCTCGCCGAAGCCAAGTAGTAAAATAATCATCCCATGCCTGCCATGGGATTCAAACCCCAGCTCTTCCTGTTGCCAAGTCACGCCACTTGCCACCAAGCCACAAGACTCTTTTTTGTCATAAAACAAACTCAACCAAATATAAGCCTATCAACTAACATCCAGATTTACCTTAAGAGCAAAAAATCAAAATTTGCAAAAGCCAAGGCTTGAACCCAGGCTCCCTTGCAATTTTAGTGACGCCACAACCACTAGACCACATGCTTCCTTGTGTCATTCTTTCACCAAAAATATTCTTAAGGCCTACCTACTAACGTCAAGGCTCCTTTAAGAGAAAAACATAATTTTTTGCTAAGGCCCAGGTTTGAACCCTAGACTTCTCCAACACTTCTTAGGGTCCTTAACCACCAAAGTATACATTTAATTGTGATAATCCTTGCGCACATAAACTTTTATGTGCCACCTCCTAGTAGCTTCCATGCACAAGGTCCATTCCTACTAGGCCCAAATTCAGGGCGTTACAACACTGATGCCATATCCCGAATATGGTCTTACACGGAATCACACATATTCACACTGATGCCATAGCCCAGCTATGGTCTTACACGGAATCACACTTATTCACATATTGCCATGGTCTTTTCCGTCAATTCAACTCTTCACTGAACGAAAGTACTTAATTCGGCGTTCTACACAATTTGATTTTTGATACAAATTTTTAGTATTTCACAACTCTTTCAGTTCAATAATAAACATATAATATTACATATTATTTCATTCATAAAATATCTTAAACAAGTATTAAAATTAGCCACATGAACTTACCTAGGCTAATTTGTAAAAGTCGTAATAATTCAGGGACTATTCCGGTAATTTTCCCTTTCCATGATTCACTTCGGGTCCTTGATCTATAATTATAAAATCATTTCCTCATTAGAATTTGCTCCAAATTTACTATACATCACAATTATGCCCTTTAATTCTTGAAATTATACTTTTACCCCAAATTTTACAATTTTTATGATTTAGTCCCTGCTCAATTTACCCCCAATTAAACTAATTTTTCTCAATTAACACTTTACCTAAACATTATAAGCTAATTCACAACCTTTGATATTCAAAATTTCTACACAAAACCCTAATTTCAAACTCTTTTACAATTAGGTCCTAATTATCAATTTCTATTCAATTTATTCAACAAAATCCTCACATAATAAAATTAAAGCTTCAATTTAATGCTAATTCATCATAAAATTCTATCAATCATCCATGGAAACTTTCAAAACTATCCATGAAATCAAAAGTAGGACCTAGTTGTAAGTCTCAAAAACACAGAAATTTCAAGAAATAATCAAGAATTGAACTTACTTTATGCAAAAATATGAAAAACCAGCTTAGAGAAACCCCTCAATGGTGTTTTTGGCTAGATAAGATGAAAGAAAATGAAAATATCTAGATTTTTCCAATTAGGTCCATTTTTACCTAATAGATTTTCGCCCTTTTTTTCCAAATTTACCCCTTGTTCACATTATTTCTTACTGATTTTTCTACCCAACCGTCCAGCCCATTTTGTTTTGGGCAAAATTACTTTTTAAGTCCCTCTTATTCATTATTTGAGTTATTTAATCACTTTCCACAATTTTGCATCTTATTCAATTTAGTCCTTTTTATTAAATTGATTACCGAGATGTTAAAATTTCCTAACGAAACTTTAATACCAACTTAGTAACACTTCATAAATATTTATAAAAATATTTATGACTCAGTTTATAATTTTGAGGTCTCGATACCTCGTTTTAACTTAATTTACCCAATAATTTCTTTTAATTTACAAAATTCATCGATTCAAAAATTACTCCTAATACCACACTTACCTATAATTTTTTAAAGTTTCCTAACTTATTCGTCGGACTTAGTGATCTCAAATCACTATTCCGACACAATTGAAAATTGGGCCGTTATAACAATAACATGCTTTCGAACAATTTGGCAAAATTTGCCTAATCACAAACACTTAAATAAGCAAGTTAGTCACATATTTCTCATGTACAACAATTAAACATGGATGAGCTCATCATACTACAAACTTTCAGGTATTTCTAAAGCATTTGATATATAATTCTTTTAATATTGTAGTTTCTCATGTCAGGAATTTATTCCGTTGAATTATAGAAATATCGATGGATACTCAGGTAGTATACACGAGGTATACGAATAAGTAATCCATCAATTCATGTTCCGGGGTACCCATTAGGGCACATAATCAGGGAGCAAACTCTCGAGCCACATATCAGGATACTCAAATGAGCCATGTAACAGGACACTTATCTGGGCTAATCAGTAAACTCATAAGAGTTTTAAATAGGGAGCTCATTGAGCTTAACAGATAACTCCAAAGAGTTAATATCAGGGAGCACCGGATAAGGTAACAGGGAGTTCAAGGAGCCATATCAGGAAGCCCATGAGAGCTTATTTTAGGATGATCACGTAGAGCTACGTTTGTGTCTGCATTATACGTTGGATCACAACCGATCAAGTCATGTAACAGGACGCTCACACAGAGCTACGGTAGTGCGCAAGACATGCTAAATCACTACAGATCAGGATGCTCACAGGAATTATATAACAGGACGCTCGAGAGGGCTATATCAAGATTACTCGTCTGAGCGAAATCATGTCTGCAATATATGCAGAACCACTTTCAATATAGGCAATCACCTATCCATCAAAATTCAATATTCAAATGGAATTTAACACTTTCTGGACTTGTTTCGGGATTATAATTATTTCATACATTTATAATATTCATACAATCCACATAAACACATAACACATTCAATCCAAATACAATATTCAATTAAAACACATTATCATGTATAGTTAAGTTACACGAACTTACCTTGTCACTTGTTCGTCTATAAGAGTCTACTAATCCGGCACATTTTCTTTTCCTCGATCTAACTTCGTATTTGAGTTTTTCAGATCTTTATAAATAAATTTAAACATTAATTTAATATAATTCACATTCAATTGGATTCAATTTACACCCTAGGGAAAATTACCATTTTGCCCCTATACTTTTCATAGATTCCAGTTTCGTCCCTAGGCTCAGAAAATGAAATTCACGCAATTTATTCCTTATTTCAAGCCTAGCTGATTTTTATATATAATAATAACAATCCATAAATTTCATAAAAAATCAAAATTTTTCCATAGATTTTGTAGCTTTACAATTTAGTCCCTAAATCACAATTTCATCAAATTTCACTTTATAAAAGTTGTTTATCTATCAACAACCTTTCATTTTCTACCATAAATTTCAAATTTTCAGCATATTCATCCATGAAAAAACTTTGTTAATTTGATAACATTTCAAATAAATCCCCAAAATAGATATATTAAGCTATTTCTAATCTCAAAAATATAAAAATTACTAAAAACAGGACAAGAAAACATACCTAATTAAGCCATGAAAGTTTCCTTTCTCTCTTCTATGCTTTCCATGAAATTTTTGGGGATGAAGATGATATAAAATGATATTATTTCTTATTAATTATTTATCATCCATTAATTTTTCTCATTTTCAAATTAGTCCTTAGCCTTTTCTAATTTTTCCATGGATGATTCGTCAAAAATATCTACTAACTTTTCTTTAATGGTCTAATTACCATACAAGGACCTCAAGTTTTAAATTCTATAACTATTTGGTACTTATAGCTTCTAGAACTCAACATTTTGCATTTTATGCAATTTGGTCCTTTCCATAATTAAACACTTAATTGGTAAAATTTTCTTATCATTATTTTCATATAACATTCCTATCATAATATAAATCATGCAACAATTTTAAAAGAAATTTTCTTTTGGTACGGATTTGTGGTCCCGAAACCCCTATTCCGATTTCACTGAAAATGAGTTGTTACAAATAATTCACTTCAAATCATTATTATGTTTACTTTGCCATAAGCCTAATTAGTATAGTTTATAGTAATAACTCAACCATATTTTTACCTATTCTGATCACTTTGGAGACGATCTTTGTAATAGCCCATTTCCAATAAAAATTGGAACAGTGGTTTCGGGATCACAAATCCGATTCCAGAAAGAAATTTATTTTATTATTACTTTATTTTCTACGATATGATAGAAATATCATGTGAAAATTTTTTAAATAAATTTTATCGGTTACATGTTTAATCGATGAAAGGACCAAATTGCATGAAATATAAAAGTTGACTTCTATTAGCTATAAGTATCAAATAGCTATAGAATTCAAAACAATAGGTCCTTATATGGTAATTAGACCATTAAAGAAAATTTAGTAGATATTTTTGATTAATCATCCATGGAAAATTAGAAAAAGAAAATGATGAAATTGGAAAGTGGAAAATTTAATGGATGATAAATTAATTAAGTAGAATATCATCATTTTATATCATCTTCATCCCCAAAAATTTCATGGAAACCCTAGGAAAGAGAAAGAAAGCCTTCTTGGCTACATTGGGTAAGTAATTAAGTCTCATTTTTAGTAATTTTTATATTTTTAAGATCGAGATAGTGTAATCTCTCAAATTTAGGGATTAATTTGCAAAGTTATCAAAGTATAGAAATTTTTCCATGAATGAATATGCTAAAATTTAGAAATTTATGATAGAAAAAGAAAGGTTGTTAATAGATAAACAACTTTTGCAAAGTGATTTTGGATGAAATGGTGATTTAGGGACAAAATTGAAAAGACGTAAAGTTCATGAAAAATTTTTTATTTTTGTGAAATACTTGAGCTGTAATTTTTACATGCAAAAGTCTACTAGGCTTGGAATAAGGATTAAATTGCAAGACTTTATTTTCCGAGCCTAAGGAATAAGTTGGAATTTATGAAAAGTTTGGGGGCAAAATGGTAATTTTGCCTAAAATGTAAAAATTGAATGTAAATGAGTATGAAATGGATTAAATTGATGTCAAATTTATTTGTATAGATCTGGATAGATCAAATTCAGAGTTAGAACGAGGAAAAGAGAAAAATGACGAAATAATAGATTTTACATACACAAACAATTGTTGAGGTAAGTTCGTGTAACTCAATTCAGTATATTTTATGTTTAAAATAAATGTTGTTTGTATGAATTATGTGAATGCCTTGTGTATGAATTGGTCACATGCCTGACTACACTCGATAAATGATAAACTTCATCAAAATGAAAAATGTTAAAAATATACGTTTGAATTAAAGGATTATATATGTGAAATATATAATTGTTAGGTACAAGAAATATATTGAATATCTAATAAATGTTAAATGATTTTGTAAATGTTAAACATGTAAAATGTGATCATATGTTCGATACTACTTGAGAAAAGGGATAAGTCTCGGTTGAATAAAGGAAATTCGATAGATTAGAGTAAAGGTGATTCTGCATGTGTTGCAGACATGATTTAGCTCAGACGAGTAATCCTGATAAGCCTCTCGAGCATTATGAGGTAAAGTTCTGCAAGTATAATGATTGGTAGTTGCATATGTTGTGAACTACCATAGCTCTGTGTGGGCATTGATGTATAAGAATAGTGATTGGTAGTTTCATATGTTGTGGACTACCGTAGCTCTGTGTGAGCATCGTGGTATTAAAGAGATTGGTAGTAATTTTGCATAAGTTGTGGAACTACCATAGCTCTTCGTAAGCATCGAAGTATATGATTTACCCGAATGACTTGAAAAAGATGGCTCGAGAGTTTAGTACACCTTAAGTGTACTACATAAGAATACCCATCGATATTCTAATAAATTTAGCGGGCAAAATCTTGACAAGAGAGAAGGAACATGAACATGAAATGAACTATTACATGTATCTGCCTAAAGTAAATGGAAATAATGATACAAAATATGTATGGAAATATGAGATGATGATATATGAACATGAAACTTGATTGATAAATATGTTCATTCATGATTATAGAATTGTACATGTCGAGTGTACTACCCGTGTGAAAATGATATTTCAAATGATTTAATGAACAAAGTTTTAACGTGAAATAATTTGAACGCGAGGCAAATTATTATGAAATGTACTTGAAATACAGAGATATGATTTATATAAGTTATATGAATACATGATGTAGAAAGTATATGTAGAGGGAAAATCTAATGAATGTTGAGACCATATATGTTTCTTGATATTTATATGAATTATATGACTAACAAAGATGATGAGGATGTGTGTTAGGGCTCATGATCAAATTGATTGAATATGCTTTACATGTTTATTGTAAATATAAGTGAAGGGCAAGTTAATTATCAAGTTATATGGACTTACTAAGCATGATATGCTCACTCTGTTTCATTTTCTCCTATTCAATAGCGATTCGGAAGCTTGTTGGTTGGGAAGCTTGATGGAGGTCACTCAAACTATCCATCGGCCCTTTTTGGTACAAATGGTAAATGAATTATGGTTATAATGGCATGTATAGGTTGATTAGCCACTATTGGCATATAAGTGTTTTGGTTTTAACAAGCCATTGGAATGGCTTATGATGAACATATTTTGATATGTATTAATGGTCAAAATATGATGATATGTTTTTGAAATGGACAAATAATGATATGGTATAGGCGTATAGATGGGTAATTAGTGATAGTATAAAATTTATGAATATGCCTATATGTAAGTATGTTTAATTAGTAAACTTTTGGATATTTGATCATATGATTTGATATATCATTTATAAGACCTAATTAAGGTTTGGTTCAATGCCTTGAATTGGTTCTTGAATGTGTTTAAGTGTTAGAATAGGTAAAGGACCAATTTAGTGAGAAGTAAGGCTTGGAAAATGGCCTTATTTTGTCTATATGGGTAGTCACATGGGCGTGTGTGACACATGGCCTGATACATGGGTGTGTAGCTTGGCCGTGTATCCCTTGCATCTTTAGAATTGAGAAACAAAATGCTCTGAATTGAGCACACGGGTAGAGACAAGGGTGTGTGTCTCAGCCGTGTGAAGTACACGGCCTAGAACACGAGCATGTCTATTGACCGTGTGAAACTTGCACCTAACTTTCAAAATTAAATTAACCATACAGTCTAGCACACAGGCATGTGACTTGGCCGTGTGACTTCAATTTCTTCATGAGTTACAAGTCAGAGAGTTACACGTGTAACATCCCAATATAGGGCCTAGTCGGAATAGTAGTTTTGAAACCAAAAATTCGAAGTAGAAATATATTGTTTTATGATTGTTTTGAGATCTATGACATGTTTGCATGATTGTGTGAAAGTTTCATGAAGAAATTTTGTGAATAAGTGTTCAATTTGACTTTTAGGAGTAAATTGCAAAAGTTGCAAAATATGAGATTCTAGAAGCTTTAAGTATGAAATAGCTTTGGATTATTAATTAGTGGTCCTTAAATAGCAATTTGCCCAATTTTTATATTTTTGGACAAAAATGGGCATGCATGGGTAAAATTTGATAGTTTAGTAAAAAGGGCATTTTGGTCATCTGGTTAATAAATTAATAAAAAAGGAAAATCAAGTAAGAAGTTGCTCATCTTCTCCAAGTAGGTGCTGAAAATTCTAAGCCCTCTATAGCTAGGTTTTTTGACATTTTCAAGCTCACAAGTAAGTGCACCCTAGCTCCGTTTTTAATGTTCTTTACATTTTTGAAGTCGTCATCAACCTATCTAGCTATTTCTACCATTATTTTGAGCTAGGGTTCATGTTCAAAAATTTACTCATGTGTGACATGCATGTATTTTGATGTTTAATGAAGGAATATGAATGTTTGATGTGTGATAAACATCTTTTACCAAGTGATTTTTCATGAAAACACCTAAAAAAGATTAAATTGTAAAAGTTATAAAATGGGTAGTAAAAATGTGTTTTAAAAGAAAATGTGGGCTGTTATAAGCATGAAAATGGTTTGGCTAGGCTTGTATGTTAAAGAAATTGAGTACATTTCATTTTACGAGCTTAGGGACTAAGTTGTAAATATGTAAATGTTTAAGCGCAAAATTATAATTTTACCAAAGTATGATCTATGGACTGATTTGAACAATGTGATGATTAGATAAGTGAAATTTGCTATTATGATGATACTTGATTCATTTTGTATAAGGCCATATGAAATTGGCCAATATTGGTCTTTGGTATAATCATTTGATAATGTTATTCATGGAAGTGATAGCTTGCATGTTTAAGTTGCTAAGTATGTGATGTATAGGCTTGATAGGCGTGGTATGTGAATGATGTGTAGATGACTTGGTTTTGAGATATTTGACAACTTAAATATGTTTTATTATATGCCTTTGAATTGGTGTAAGTGTGCTTGTGTTTCAAGGTGGCAAAAGGCTTGGTAAATAACCTTATATTTGTCCACACGGGTAGACACATGGGTATGTGTCTAGGCCATGTGTGACACACAGTCAGCCCCATGGGCGTGTGAACAAGCTGTGTGTCCTCTGCACCCTCATTTTTCAAAATAGAATGTCCAATAATAAACACACGGGTGGAGACACGGCTGTGTGTCTCGGCCATGTGAGAGACACAGCCTTAAGACATGGGTGTATGCCCAGGCCGTGTGAAGTCTGCACTTTTAAATGCGATAATTAAATTCACCACACGGCCTAGCCCATGGGCTTGTGACTTAGCCGTGTGACCATGAATAGGTGATAACGTCATAAACAGAGAGTTACACTGGTGGAGGACACAGGCGTGTCCCGAGCCACACGAGCGTGTATGACCACACGGCCTGCCCACATGGGTGTGTGACTCTCCAAAACATGAAAATTTTCGAAGTGTTGTAAAAGTTTTGAAAGTTCTCAGTTTAGTCCCTAACCACCTCCAATGTATGTTTAAGGCCTCGTAGGCTCGTAAAAGGGACGATATACTTGCGTATGAATGATTCTAAATTGAATGAAAATTTTATGGCTCGAAAATGTACGTTTGTTTATGTTTAAGTCCAGTAATGCCTTGTACCCCATCCCGGCGTCGAACACTGGTAAGGGGTGTTACAATACGGGTTAGGGACATGGGCATGTGAATCCACACGGCCTGACCACATGGGCGTGTGACTCCTTAAAGTAAAGAAAATTTTGAAATTTTGTGAAAAATTTCCTGAGATCTTGATTTAGTTCTGACTCGGTTCTAATGTATATTTTGGGCCTCGAGCATCCATATAAGGGATATTATGACTAATCTTAGGAAATGAATAGTAATTGGCTCGAATTATTTGTAATAGTTTTGTAAACTCCGGTAATGCTCCGTAACCTTGTTCCAGCGAAGGAATCGGGTTAAAGGTGTTACAATCTCACTTATCACTTTATTACTTGATTCGACATGTGTACTTGCACATTCACATTACATAATCACATGCGACACATTCACACTTCAATGAACCAAAAGCCATCTAAATCTCAAGGCATTCACAAGTGACCAAAACACATACATATTTACATTTATAATCCAACAATAAGGCATATAGGCAAATAAACTTAAACCACATCACATTGGTAAATAACATAAAAAAATCCTATTAAATGCCATTTATAACTATTAACCAAAACTACCAATCTGGCGAATGGATACTGTGATTGTACCCCTACATGATTCCAACCGATCAAGCTTTCTAATGATCTATAGGAAAAGAAAACAACTAACGTAAGAAATAATGCTTAGTAAGCTCGTACAAATCTTAAATGTAAACTTACTGAATAGGCTCAATTTATGTAATTCATAAATTATTCCTTTGACATGCTTAAAAAATTATCCATTTCCTATTACAACACCAACCTTTGACATGCTTAAGAGATTATCCATTTCCTATTACAACACCAACATTACAAGTTAAAAGAGTTCAATAATGAAAGATTTAACATTCATCCAAATCAAAGAACATATATTGGAAGCAAATCCATATACATAACACTCATCACATCTCTAATATGTAACATTCGTACCTTCAATGTAACATATTATCCCGTATCCATCGCCAGAACAAGGTTTCGGAGCATTACCGAAACTTTTAGAACATTTTCAGATAATTCATGTAAATTACTATTCATTTACCGAAATCATTCATATTGTCCCTTAGTAGGGCCCTCGAGGCCCAAAACATGCATTAGAATCGATTTGGGACCAAATCAGGATCTCTGGGAATTTTTCGCAAAATCTCAAAATTTTTCTCATTATTAAGAGACACACGCTCGTGTGGTAAGGTACATGCCCATGTGGTCAGGCCGTATGGAGTCACATGCCCATGTCCTGAGCTCGTGTAACTCTCTGACTTGCAACTCATGAATAAATTGACGTCACACTACCAAGTCACACATCCGTGTGGTTAATTCAAATTTTCAAAAAATAGGTGCAGGATTCACAAGGCCAAGAGACACACTTGTGTTCTAGGTCATGTTGTAACACCCCTAACCTGTATCTGTCGTCGGATTAGGGTTACGAGGCATTACTAACCAAAGCACATCTCAAATAGTCATAAATTACAAACTTCATAAATTCTACTATTCAAATCTTATAAACACTTCATTCAAAGCATTCAGAATATCAAAATAATAAGATAATTCATTACATTATAAATACCATGCACATACATTAAGGCATTCAAGCATGTGTCTTATCAATTTATACACCAAATAAATAAATATATATCCATACGATTAATTCATAGACTAAACATCAAACATTTTGCTTCATACATCTTCACAGGTGCATATTAACTAAAGATCTATATAACATGACTTATAGTCAACTAACATAAGCGGCATTATCATTTTTCACAAAATGGTCAATTATAGATTTTAACCATTACACCATTATGTGCATATCACCATATTAAAAAGAACCATTTGTTTAATACACTAAATACAAATTATAATATACTCAATTTGCATATTCAAAACCAATTTAACCTACCAAATTCGTAGGCTATATAACAAGTTAAATTTTCATAAGTACACAAACAAAACATTTCCCAATCATACAGCTATCAAAATGATCTATGATTTGCTCATTCTTTCTTAGTAAACTTTATAATCAAACTTACCTAATTCACATATAACCATCGTGTTAAATCATTGCATAATGCACTATTCATAAGGGTCATAATCTAAATACATTAATCGAATTTAAACATACCAAATTCTTATGCTATATATACCATGTCAAATTTTATATACTCAATCACATCATTAAACTCTATATTCAGTCATCTAATCTACTTCCATGCCAAATACATCAAATCCATTCTTCACAACATTAATCATTTAATCAGTAAAACCTTTCTATCAATTCAACCAAAAGTATTTGGCATTACATATACATCATATACCATTTTGCAGACTTATCAATGTAAATTCAATGCCATGGTCGAATATGTTCATACACAACTGTTCACCAATTCTAACCAAATACCCATGTAAGCCTACCATTTCAAAATGACACAAATAACCATTTTACAACCAAATATATGTATCCTTTCTTTTACTTCATCATTAAGCTGAATCATAAGATCACTCACACATGCAAATCAAACATATATCAAATACACCACATATATATATAACATACCTATTACTTAACTGGAACATAACATACCTTAACTCAAATAACATCCATTACATACCTTATTGCCGAAATACATAACCAAGCATCACATTATATATATATATATATGATATTACTTGCCAACTAAACTTAAGCCATAATCAAACATGACCGAACTCAAGCATAGAATCAAGCCATTTTTGCATGGCTTTATATATACACATTTTCAACTCATACTCATTAAAGCTAGCTTATACATATATATGTTTCTAAATCAACTAAAACAAAGGCTAGCCTATACATGCCATAGGTCCAAAGTTCAACTTGCAAAATACCAAAACAAATTATCTATAGTGTGATGGATTTCCTTGACGATCCCGAGCTTGTAACTAGCTTTCAAAATCTATAAAACAAAGAACAAACACACAAAGAGTAAGCTTGAATAGCCTAGTAAGTCATAAGTAAATAAATCATTTAAATGACATTCATAATTCAATTTAACTAAAATGAATCATGCTAAGAATAACCACATATACATTTATCAAGCTTGTAACTTCATTTATCAATACATGAACATTAACATTTTGGCATCAATTGGCCGAATATTAACATTCACACATACATATAAGTCACTTTATATCATGCATAATTTATATTATCATTTCAAATACTAAGCTTACCTTATTTTCTTTAACATTAAACTTAACACGTACCTGAACCTTTTATCTCGATTTCACGTTCAATCATAACTCAATAATACCCGTACCATTTGAAATAAATAAGGATACTCGGACAATCAGAAATCTCGTACAATGCCAACGTCCCAGACGTGGTCTTACATGTAATCACATATCGATGCCACTGTCCCAGACAGGGTCTTAGACGAAATCAAATACGATGCCGATATCCCAAACATGGTCTTAAACGTAAATCACAAGTCGATGCCAACGTCCTAGATGTGGTCTTACACGAAATCACATACCAAAATCCTATGTCATGACATATGTAACGCCCCAAAAATCCCGAAACTATGAAATTTTGTACTTGACATTAGTATGTATAGGTAGCACTGTAGAATATTAATTTTAAGATGCTACAAGGTTATTTGAAGCCTTAGCGATAGGGTTGACCATAGGAAAAAAATTAGTTTTTGCCTTAATGGAACCTTAGACTTTGGTAATAGGCCTCCTAAACGAATTAAAAGGAAAATAGGACATAGTAGGGCCTATGGCCTAGTGGCAAGATGGCATTACATGAGAGCTACAAGGTGGCGTTTCATGTAGTGAATAAGGTCCAAGGTTCGAGGCTCAAGTGTGGTAGTTTTGGGACTTTATTTTTGCTCATGGAAAGAAGGCGGTGGCGAAAAACGGGACTCTAGAGGGGAGTGTTCAGGAGAGATTTTAAGGTGGAGATAATGGAGAGAAAATAGGAGATTGAGAGAGAGAGAGAGTTGGTGCCGAATGGGACTGTAAGGGAGGCTAGAATTGGCTTGTGCCTATTTAAAGGAATGCCGAATGTGCATGAGGGTTTTTGGTTTCCTTTGCCGAATTCACTTGTTAGCTAAACCTTTCTTCTTTTCTTTTCTTTTCCCTTCTATTGTTACTGAAGCTTCACTCAAGATTTTCATCTCTCAAAGCTGAATACCATTCCTAAATTCTTAAAAGCCGAATGTTTATACACTCTCTTGTCGACTTCTTCCCTTAAATCTCCTAAAAGTCAAATATTCATCTCCTCTTGCCGATTTCTTTTGTTTTCTTGCATCACAAACATGTTCTGTTACTTGCAACCCTTGATAAAGTGGTTAAAAGCTGATTGCATATTCAGTAGAGATCTAGGCCGCAAGTTTGGAGATCAGTTTCGGTAAGTGCCTAGTTAATCGTTTTTAGTGTGTTTGGAAAAGCCGAAGGGGCTATCTAATCCTTTCTTTTCTTGTAGATTAACTCTGTTAAACTAGGGGTAGGGTTCTAGGATTCCAAGCGAGGAAAAGATCTCTAGCGGATGGTAAGTGTATTCACTCTAAATTTCGGTTTCATAGGTGGCCGAATGTAAATATGGTTGATAGGGGTGACTCGTGTGGAATACGAGTCACTTGATGTTGATAATATGTGTGTATTGGTGCAGATCTAAGGATATTCAGAAGTAATAGCGAAGGAAAGGCTATTTAAATCGGTGGTACACGGTAAGGTTACGGTAAGGCTTCGGGATTTGATAAAATTGTAGTTAAGGTATAGAATTGATTTGAAAATGGTTTTGGCTGTAGTTGAGGCTGAGAATAGAGTAGTACGGAGTTGATCGCAATCCTAAAGATAGGACGACAAAATTCTGCCGGATTAGAGTCAAATCTAATATGGGGAGCCATAGATCTAGTTAATGCGAGACTAGGGTTTTTAACTAGAAAGAGATTTTAGTTAATCAACCTAGGATTAGTTATTCTTATCCTCAACGGAGGTATTAACATAAATTAGGGATCTCTACGGATAAAATCAAATGAAGAAATCATCTGGTTCAGAGTTAGATAACAAGTGAAGTCTAGGTGGATTCTTCCTTAGGTATTGCCTTAATCAACCAGTCTTTCCCAAAAAGCAATCTCCCACTTTACTCTTTGTCACTTCTTTAGTTAGTTTAGTTTAGTTTATAACCAAACCCAGATAATAGGAAAACAGTCATTACTAGTACTTATAGTTCCTTGGATTCGATATTCCGGTCTTGCCACTAACTATACTACTGTTCGATAGGTGCACTTGCCTTTTATCGTGATATTATTTAGTTTACAGGTACGATCAAATTTTATTACTCCATCAAATCACGATCACCTGTAGAGTAGAATTACTAAAATACCCTCATAAGGTAGGAGTACTGTAACACCCTTGTAGGGTTGAAAATTACTGGCATACCCCTGGGTAGTGAAATGACTGAAAAACCCCTAAATGCTTAATATATGGAAAAACTTGTATGTGCACTCATAAAATGTTGTATCTGCATTCATAATATGTAAGCTGCATCTGGGGGGAAATAAATTGAACGGAGGAAGATATGAGGATCGCATAGTTGCTTGACGACTGTGGATCCACCAGAGGCTTTAAGCCTATTATATAGTAGCCTCGCTGCAACGTTTGAGTAGTGCCGCAACCGGTGCTACCTATGGAGTGTAGGGATGGGTGGGTTGATATTTATATCCCCACAGGAGTGTAGGGTTGGTACGGGTGGACTGCAGGATTGGATTTGGGGTGGGAGCATTGCATACATGTGACTCTGATATGATATGAGGTCAATGTGGGCTAAGGCCCAGACCACCGATACTGTTAGGGCTTAGGCCCAATGTGATATATGTATATTGAAGTGATTTGAATGCCAAGGGTCATACACACTGAGTTACGGAACTCACACCCTTAAATTAAATGTTCCAGGTAACCCTCTGTAACACCCCTATCCCGTAACCGTCTCCAGAATAGGACGAGGCATTACCAAAAATTTGGAAACAGATTAGAACCGTATAATTTTAAACCTTTTCTGAAAAAAATCATTTATTTATATAAACAATAGGCACAAAAAAAGATCGAATTTAGAACTTATATAAGTAAACTTCCATAGGATGCCATATTCGCATGGCGATAACGGTTACAAATTTTAAATTATCAAACACTTTAGTCTATTCTTTACATGCCATACGAGTTCCAAAACAGAACAGTACCGACACGATAGATAGTGATAGTGTGACGAGTTGCTGACGATCCCCGAGCAAATGGCCAAAATCAACAATCTATAAAAACAGAGAAACGTAACAACAAAGTAAGCTTTCATAAGCTTAGTAAATCTTAAGCAATTTAAAATCGTTGAACTCAAATATAACCAATTTGTTTATTTGTTTCACATATAACATTTCATTTCATTCACGGTTTAATACCTTCTTGGCCGAACATGCATATTCATTTATAAGCTCATATAGTTTTATTGTCTCTTTTAAAATTTCACAATCATATAGCCATGGGCATTTATATACCTCAATGTCAACTTCAATTCCATCAATGTACCATTTCATATCTATAGTTACCCTCATCGGTCAAATCAAAATGGTATATCTCACAATATCCTATAATGTTTCTCCATAACTGAATACTCACATATTTATATGACATTTTCATATTTACTTTTCATTTTACATTCATGATTTAATTCTGATAGATCTAACATGTACAAGTATTTAACACATACCTGACCAACTCAGTTATAAGTCGATCATACGAATTCTTGTATAACCTCTTTCTAGGTATACTGCCTTTTTGGCCGAATATACACAACTACATAATGTACATATAACAGATAAATTTTACCTGAATCTAAACTCAACTAAACATAGGTGAATCGGATATCTTCACATAACACCACACATTATTCGAATGTACCCTTATTATACATATATACAATCTTATAACTTACTCACATAAACATCACATTATACACTTTTGGTTTAATTCAAATCAAGCTCACATGTAAGTTCATGATACATACCTAGCCAACTTAATGTACTAAACATTTTTAATTGTTGATTTACTACTAAGTCATATAGTCTTAAACCTTGCACAAATCACATTTAACAATGTCAAGAGATATCACCATTCGGTCAAATAGTTCAAACCCCATGTATGCACATATAATTTATCTATTACATCCAAACTTAAGAGCATATACTCTTTCGCATCTAAAAGCTTCATTGCTACTTCTAATTTAATCAGTCGAACTAAAACATAACATTATAATCACATTCGATTTCCATGTTTAGAATCACATTTTCATGTTATAATCTTTCATGAACAATTTCATAGAGTCAATACTCATTTAACATAACATATAACCATTTCATAATTGATTCCCAGAGCACATTTATAATTCAACCGAAGTCGAATTCACATAGCAAGTAAGTATCACGTACCATATACTTAACCTTTGTACACTTACAATTTCCACAATTTCCATTTAAAATAATTCAACGGCACTTAGCCAGAACCTGCTAGGTTTAAAACCCGAATCCAGTCACCAACACAAAGCCTGCGGACCTTAGTCCAGATATAAATAATTGGCACTAGCCAACGGATTCTTAAACCTGGATTTAGATTTCTGCATGGAGCCTGCGGGTCTCTAACCCAGATACAATCCCAGCACGAAGCCAACGGGTCTCAGCCCGGACACAATCTCCACACAAAACCAACGGGTCTTAACCCGGACATTTTACCAGCACAATTCATTTTATATACTTTTTACTAACTTTGGCCTCATCAAATATCTAATAATACACACTTTTCACAATTGGTCATTTGGCCACATTATATACACATAAACATATGTACATTTCACATTTGCCCATTCGGTCACACCACATACACAAGCACATATATAAGATAATGTTTTTATCATCACTTGCTAATACATCACATACTTTTCTTTCATTTAAATAACCACTCAACCATATTACACTTCTAAGTAACCATTCGGCCTCACTATTCAAATAAAGATAGCACACATTTTCATAAAGGCCATTCAGATAACTTACACACATTTGATATTAGCCATTTCGGCCTCACCACACATACATATCTTGTACATCAATTTCATCATAACAAAATTGGCTAAGTATACTAGTCATTTACGGCTTATAGCCTCACTTTAATATGGATTCGGTACTTTGAATACCAATATTTAATCGATAGCTTATAAGCAACTCAAACAGTTTTATCAATGTTTACAACATAATCACATATTTACTACAGGCTGTTTTCCTAAGCAACAGTCATTAAATTATTTGTAACTGGATCTACAAAAATCCAAATCAAGTGCCGTTAATTTTCCCTAAAAATAGACTCATATATCTTCTATCCACAAAATTTTCAAAATTTTTCGTTTGGCCAATCAATACCAGATTTTTCTTAAAGTTTCCCCTATTTTACTATTTGACTATTCTGACCACTCTTCACTACGAATCAAATTTCTCATTACACAGAATTCAAAATATGTTCTTGTTTATTTCCTTTAAAACTAGACTCATTAAGGAGTCTAAGCATATAAATTTTATCTTATAATCATTTTTGTACAATTTATAACGATTTTCTAAAAACAGAACAGGGGCCCTCAAAGCCCTTTTGACTCTGTCCCACGCCACTTTAAATATCTCATTATCGGCAACTCCTTTAATTACATGGTTTCTTTTATAAGAAACTAGACTCATCAAGCTTTAATTACAAAATTTATTCAGCCTCTAACTCAACTCCAACAATTTATGGTGATTTTCTAAAATCACTTTATTGCTGTTGTCCCAAGCAGATTTATTACAAATTTACTTTTAAATTTCCAAAGTTCAAACACTTAAGAACTTACCATTTGACTTTAGAACATATCATGGCCACATCATATCTTATTAAATCAACTCATCATGTCATATTATAATTGAATTTACTCAACGTTTAATCGCTTAAAACTTACCTCGATCGCTAATGTACGTTAATTCTGACTATTCGACTGATTTCCCTTTTCCACGATCCGACTTTGTTTCCTTGAGTTCTTGAGCTAAAATAACCAAGAAATACACTTATTTCCTTATACAACAATCGGCAATTATAATCATTTCACAACTAATTCATTCACATCACTTGGCCACTTAAGCTTATTACAAAATTCAACTTTTAACAATCTCCATATGCTCCCATGATCAAAACCAAATACTCATCTTACCACCAAAGATGAATCCACACTTTACAACAACCGAACACCTCACCTATTTACTAATACTCAAAACAGCCCCTTAGCATCATACTTCTATAGTTTAACATCTAATTATTTGACCAATTCTTAAATTGCCGATTAAGCTCATGCTCCTAATGCATACATTCAAACATTTCTTTCACAAGTTACAAGTTATGCTCCAACCCCCAATTCAATTCGACAAGCACAAATATATTAACCAAATTTTCCCCAATACACCTAAAACACAACTAAACACTTCTAACAAGCTTAAACCTTACTTAACCACCTTTACTCATAAGAAAAACATGAAACAACCATTTCTTTCCATCCATGACATAGCCGAATACTCAAATCACCATAGAAATCAAAAATTCAACATGGGTTAAGTCAAATACTTAGCTATCAACTACACTTTATAAAATATCAATGAATTAACATGAAATTTTACCTTAATCAAGCAAAAATCAAGGTGACCGAATGCCAAGCTCTCCCCCTCTTTATTTTCGGCAATTCAAGAACAAAAATGAGCTAAGCCTTGTTCTTTTCACCCTTTGAAATTTTTAATTCATTTTATTTTACAATATAAAATCAATTTATCATCATTATACTAATATAAAATGCATATATTGTCACCTAACAATAATCATGGCCAGCCACTAATATAAAGTGGAAATCCCATTTCTTATAACCATGCATTATTTAGTCATTACCAAATTCACCCATCATATTTTAAAAATTATCACACAAGTCCTATTAATTAAATTCACATTCATTTAGACAAAATTTCAAAGCATTGAAACTTCACATATAATAAGCATTAAATTTAACAATCAAATATTTTTGTGACTCGATTTAGTGGTCCCGAAACCACTTCCCGACTAGGGTCAGATTAAGGTTGTCACACCCTCAATAAGCGGCTCAACGTGGCAGAGGACTCAGAGGTGGCCACACTGCAAGTTTTTTTTGGATTTTAAACAAACTATGTCTCTCAATTACTTTAGCTCTGTTATTTTGTTTTCATATGATGTAATAAAGCCTAGTGTCTCCGATGTAACTGTATTTAGGGTTTATCAATGTTTGACTGCCTAGTTTTTATTTTTACTTAAATAACTTTCTCAAATTTAACGTGGATTTTAAATAACATTACTATTTGGGCATTTTTTTTTAAACATGGGCTTCCATTTTAGGCTTAACATGAGCTTGAATTTCTAAATCTCAAACTTAAATTTTAGCCAAGTAAACTCTCTATCGAACATCTTCTCAATTTCATAAAATCGTTTTGGAAACAATCTTTTTGATGTGACATTGCCGGATTCAACCATAGCGTCTGGGCCAGGTTGGGGGTGTTACAACTATGTATCCTAACTATTCCTAAGGTTTGTACGGGGCTTTCGGACGTCGTAACTCAATCAATTCAGGCTCGTAAATAAAGCTCTCACGCTTAATTCAATATGGCAAATATATATATACAAGTAATAATTCAATTCAACACTATTGAAATATATGCAATTGAATTTAACGACATTTATTTACTTATTAACTTACCTTATACAGAGACGAACGAACTGGGACGACTATTCGACAACTTTTATTTTCCCCCTATCCAAATCTGATTTCCTCTTTTCTTGATCTAAATTAATACAAATTTGACTTATTTAATCATATGTCCATTCAAATTCATCCATAAACACATAAATGAGAAAACTACACTTTTGCCCTTAACATTTCACATTGTCACAATTTAGTCCCTATTTCACAAAACACAAAATATTCAAATTTTGACCACACCCATGCTTGGCCAAATTTTAGTAAGGTCCCTAGCAGCCCATTTCTTTCATTTATTTCACATTTTGACCCCTCAATTTACAAAATTCACAATTAAATCCTAAATAGGCATTTTTACTAAAAATCACTTAATTAAACTTAATAATCTAACAACATATATTTATATTTCATCATCAAACACAAAAATCATCAAGCTATCAACAATGATAATTCATGAATACATCATCAGTTCCCAAAATTAAAGCATGGGCTATCTAAAACACGAAGCAACGATCTCAAAAACGTAAAAATTATCAAAAACCGAACAAATAACATACCTAATTAAAGCTTCAAAGTGCCGAACTTAGCAAGCTGGTTTTCTTTCTTTTTCTTTTAACATTCAGCCAAAGAAAGATGATACTGGCCTTTATTTTATGTTTGTTTTATTTTAATTACATATTAATACATTAATTACCATTTTAGCCTTTTTTATTTTCATTTAAATTCCACTAACCATTGGTTTTTATGTCCATCCAATATTTCAATGGTATAATATCAACATAAGAACCTCACATTAAAAAGAACATAGCACTTTAGCACTTTAACAAATAGTTAGCCACTTTTACATTTTACGCGATTAAGCCCTTTTATTAAATCGAACACACAAACGATAAAATTTTCACACGAAATTTTCACACATACAAATTCACATACTGTAAACACCAAAAATAATTTTAAAATATTTTTCTAACTCGGATTTGTGGTCACGAAACCACTATTTCGAATAGGGTCTAAATTGGGCTTTACACGTGTGCCTCACACGGTTGAGACACACGCCCGTATCTCTGCCCGTGTGCTCAATTCTGAGCATTCTATTTCTCAAAATTAAGGTGCAGGGGACACACGACCTTGACACACGGTCGTGTATCAGCCCGTGTGTCACACACGGTCTAGGCACACACCCGTGTGTCTGCCCGTGTGGATAAAATAAAGCCATTTCTAGCTTCATTTCTCACCCAAAATCACACCCAAGTCCTGCACTTGAAACACATATCCAATACCAACCAATCCAAGCACTCAAATTAAACAAATTCCATCATTCATCAAGGCATACCATTACATGCATGAGTGCTTATAACTTACCTTGATTTTAACCTAAGTATTAACAACATTTAATCTCATATACTTAACTTATCTCATTTGAATATATCATAATAACCTACTTAACAAATTTTTAGCTACCATAACATGACATTACAAGTATATAAAAAACAACCATTTTTAGCCATTCTAATGGCTAGATTACAAACATCATTATTAGACCACTAATGGTCAAATTGTCCTATACATGCCATTATACCAAAAGGATTCAACTATATATACCCAAAATAAGCTAGTTGATAGTGTGACAATGCTCTAACGATCTTCCAACCTTCGCGAGCTTTTAAGCACTATAAAACAAGGAAAAATAAAATGGAGTAAGCATTACATGCTTAGTAAGTTTTTATAACAGAAAACTAAACTTACCATTTCTGTTTATTAAATCTAAGCATACAATATCATGTTTTCCATCCATTAGCAAAACTTCCTAAACACATGCATTCAATCAAACATATTAGTCACCAAAATCTCCATATCAATCAAGCAAACATAAATGAGCTCATCATGCAATACTCTTTCAAGTCATTACTATTTCATCTCATAATTTTCATGCCATGTCAAGAGTTCTAAGCCCGTTGAATCATTGAAATTCTGATGGATGCTCAAGTAGTACACTCGGGGCGTACGATTCAATAATCCGTCAATTTCTTATTCAAGGGTACCCGTTTGGGAATTGATCGTGATCTGATGAAGTAATAAAATTGATCTACCTAGAAACTAACTATTATCACGATAAAAGGCAAGTGCACCTATCGAATAGTAGTATAGTTAGTGGCAAGACCGGAATATTAAATCTAAGGAACTAAAAGTATTAGTAATGACTTTTTTCCTATTATCTACCCTAAAAATAAAGAGTGGGTTTGTGTAAACTAATTAACTCTAATCTAAACTAAGGATGCGACAAAAAGTAAATTGGGGAATGGCTTTGGGAAAACTAAATGATAAAGACAATACCTAAGGAAGAATCTACCTAGACTTCACTTGTTATCTAACTCTGAACTAGATGATTTTTTCATTCGACTTGATCCGTAGAGATCCCTAAATTATGTTAATATCTCCGTCGAGAATAAGAACAACTAATCCTAGGTTGATTAATTGAAATCTCTTTCTAATTAAAACCCCTAGTCTTGCATTAACTCGATCTATGGATCCCCATATTAGATTTGACTCTAATTCGACAGATTTTTGTCATCCTATGTCTAGGATTGCGATCAACTCCGCTTAATTGTGTTGGATCTACTCTTAAGCAGGGACCTTTGCTCCTCTGCCTAAGCACATTCGACTTAAATTAATATCCCGGAAATATCAATTCAAGAATTAAAAACACAATTAAGAACAAATCGAATATTTATCATATAGTTCAGATAACAATAAGAAGATTCATCTTAGGTTTCACCCCCCTCAGGTATTTGGGGGTTTAGTTCATGTTCATAAAAGAAAACATCTCAGAATAAAGAAAATAACAAAACATAAAGAAAACCTAAAACTCCTAAAAGGATTAAAGGAAGATCTTTAGTCTTGATGTAGATCCTGGCTTCTGAGATGGATCAATCGGCTTCCTTTGAGTAATTCCCTGTCTTCTACTCTTAGTCTTGGCGGGGACACTGCACACCCTTGTAGTTGCCTCCTAGGGTCTGTATATAGAGCTTGGAATGTCTTTCTTAGCCCCTAAGTAGCCTTTTCTGCGTGAAATTGAACTTCATATGCAGGGACATGCCCTTGTGGCACGGCCGTGTGAGTCGAGTTTAGGCCATGTTTAAGCCTGTTAATGTGGCACGGCCATGTGGTTCACCCGTGTGACAAACTCCAAGCCATGTTGTTTCCTTTCTTTGGCCCAATTTCTCCGTTTTCAACCTGTTTCTTATTCTTTTCACTCTCCTATACTCTCCTAAGTATAAAACATGAAATTAAAGGATTAGGAGCATCAAATTCCACAAATTCAATGATAATTCATACTTAAATGTGCTAAATATGGGATAGAAATATTTATAATCACTACAGCAAAATAGACTTTTAGCGGCGTTTTTTGCTTTTAGCGGCGTTTATAAGCGCCGCAAATAGTATTAGCGGCGCTTTACAAAGCGCCGCAAAAAACGCCGCTAAAAGCGACACCGCAAACTTTTGCGGCATTTATGTGAACAAAACGCCGCTAAAGGTATGGACTTTTAGCGACGTTTTTCCCCCAAGCGCCGCTAAAGGTATGGACTTTTAGCGGCGTTTTTTCCCCAAGCGCCGCTAAAGGTATGGACTTTTAGCGGCGTTTTTCCCACAAGCGCCGCTAAAGGTATGGACTTTTAGCGGCTTTTTTACCACAAACGCCGCTAAAAAATGACCTTCAAAGAAATATATTTTAATTAAATATTATTTATTTTATGATAAATATTATATTATTTTTTATATTTGAAATTTGAACTACTTTTAAGATTAAATAAAAAATATTAATTAATTTAAATTTTCTATTAACATTTTAACTTCAAAACTAAATATAAAAATTAATGAATTTAAATTCAATACATAAATATTGATTCAATATGTAATTTAATACATAAAAGAAAACACACAGGCACACTCACAAAGTATTACTGTTTCTAAAACAAAATTCATCCTGCTGAGAAAAGAATGCCAAATCATCATCTCTCGTTTATCAAAGGAAAAAGATTAGAAAGAACAAGAAACAATATACAGAGGGATGGTTCAAGCTTAGATGAAGCCAACGTATTGCAGTGCCTGCATATAACTTAGAGAAGTCCTTGGATGCTTTCCATTCAATTCAACCGCCAAAGAATCCAAAACACCGGAACAGAAAGCCAAAGTATGCACCTGTAAGTTAAAACTAATGATTACAAGTAACCAAATTAAGTTAAAACTAAGAAATTGTTTTGAACAAAATGAATAGGATTTATTAGCTAATAACCAAAGGCAATAAAAGTAAATTTGGTTCTAGTTCTGCCCTAGAATATCTAAAATTGTCTAGAATTCCTTACATTCCTCGACCTTTAAGCATATGGTGCAAAATGATAAGAAATCTACTAATATTATCAATTATAATTGTCATGGAAAGACCCAATAGAGCCTAAACAGCAAAATATAAATACCATAAAGAAAAAAATCAACTCGAACTTAAATAACTTGAAACCTGTAACAATAAGAATAACATATCCCATGGGAACTCCTTGTTGCGAATGTGCAAATATGGCCTGCAAACATTCAAACATCATGACAGCATCCAATGATAAAAATTAATAACAAAAATATTTTTTAAATATATAATTAAAATTAAACATAGTAAAAGTAAGCTTTCAGGAGGCTCTTCATGGGGGGGATGACCTTTTGATAGATTATAAATAGCTAAATCAGTGCAGGTAGTAGCACCTAAATATGTTATCTTTTCCCATTTTGTCGTTTCATCTGCAAATATATATAAATTCGTGTTAAAACAAAAAATATATATCTGACTTTTCCAAGTTGTTTTAATATTTTCTTTTCCCTAAGATCCAAAACAACGATTCTTTTAATAATCTAAATAAAAGCTATGGGCATTCCCTGACTTTAAGAGCATATGCCAAATCTCTCAAGATATTGATATCCAACTTGACTGCCTGTTTCCAGGAATACTCCTAGGCATCATCATTGGCAGATAAATAATGCAAAACAGCTAAACAAATATTTTGACCTTTCTCTAACAAAGTAGAAATGAAATATGCTTTCTCAAGTGGCCTAATGCAGTACATGAACTGAACCTTATGTGCAACCAAATGCAGAGTTAATTAAGTTTGTGTAGACGAGTTTATATTTTATCAATATAGTATTTTCAGATTAAAGACAAAGCAAAGATTTTTACCCGAGGAGGTAACCGGTCCTTGGAATTCCAATATACCTGGATCGCCTTCTCTAGCTTTTTCAAAGTCTTCCAATTGTAAGCTACCCAGTAGACAATATCAAATGGATGTGTTTTCCTCATTAGCAGGTAGAAATAAAAAAAATAAAATTGTCTATGAAAGAGACACTTGGAAGGCATTCGCCTCTATAATAGGCACAGTCATACCAAAACATAACATTATTAATCATTAAACATCATTAATCATTAAAAACATATTTTATAAATAAAGAGTGAAATAAAGAATATAATATCCTGCTGCTTTATTTGATATTCAGGTCGGATATGAGGATGTTAAAATACACAGTGCCTTATCAGTTTAAAAAATTTCTTACAAAAGAAAATTAATAAGACATTTTACGACAATAATGGATAATTTATATATCAAATAATTTAAATTTTAAATTTAAATAAATCATTCATATGAAAGAGAAGATAATAAATTCATATGAGATTACAAATAAGCAAAGCACAATATTTTAAATTTTAATAAATCATTCATATGAAAGAGAAGATAGTTGGCATATACGTGATATCTTATATTACAAAGTAACTTTCATATTACAATCATCTTTGTCCAATCATCATATGGTGGTCATAATCTTTTTATTTACCCAAACTAAAATTCTTTCTACTTACAATTAAGCAAACCACAATGCTCTTATTTTTAATTAATCGGTTCGGAAGTTTTCTATTAAAAATGTAAAAAACTAATTTTATATTTTTCAATGGAATTTAAATAAAAATATATTTATTAAATATGTATTGAAGTGGGCCCTAATTCATAAATTTTTTTAATCTAGTGCGAGGATGTTGATTTTTATGAGATTCAATGTTTGAAAGTATCTTAACCATTGTTTTCTTTAATTACTTGCTAGGAGTTTGTAGGCAACTATTTTTCAGTCATTCTTTTATTCATTGTTTTATTCATCGTCTGCCTTTCATTCATTGCTATCATTTCCTTCATATTTTTCATTTCTCACAAACACATTAATTAATGGAGACGAAGATGATACTAAGATGATAGAACTTTTCAAGTGCTTCAAATAACTAGAACTGGATACTGGAAAGGAACCAGAATATTACTTGAACTGAATAAAAAACTCCTCAAGGAATATGAAAGCTACATTTGATATCCCAATTTCAAAATTCAACACCTATACATTAAAAAGAAAAAGAAACGAAAAACATAACAAGAAAAAGAGAAAAGATCATGTTTAGTTGAATATGAAAGCTACATTTGATATCCCAGAATTTGTGTTTTACTTGATATATAATTTTATGTTTCAGGGTACTAGAAGGCTACTGGCACAGATAAAGCTATACACAGTGGTTCTAAATACATTTGCTAATACCGATATATTTAACAAGTTCTTATAATGTTTCTTCTCTATCTAATTACAGAACAATGGGACAGCATATGATCAAGATTATTGTAACAGAAAAAAATAAGAAAGCATACCTTTTGAATTGACAGAGTTGAGAAAGACCGCGATTCTTTAACCAACAATCATGCAGAAGCTTCAATTGATACTAAAATCACACGTATTGTTAGATAATCCAATACAACCACAACCAGAAAAGATATAGTGAGAGTACCTCTACCAAAGTTATGGTAAAAGCTGAATCTGCAATGGAAATAAGAACCAATTTAATTTCATTAACAAAAAATAAATGAAAAGAAAGAGTTTATAGGATTAACAAAGGGCAACACCAAATGATCTCCCATCCTTCAGTTCGTACAAGTTAAAAGGGTAATTATAGAATAAACATGCAGAAGCTTCAATTGATACTAAAATCACACGTATTATTAGAGAATCCAATACAACCACAACCAGAAAAGATATAGAGAGAGTACCTCTACCAAAGTTATGGTAAAAGCTGAATCTGCAATGGAAATAAGAACCCAGTAAAGATATTGAAATTTCTTTCAATGGCGAAACTGCTTTTAAGCAGAGGTGTCAAAATAGGTTTTCAAAATTGGTACTTGAGAACAATGGCTCCTGGGAAAATGAATGAAAGGAAAATAACAGTTGTTGATCCTAGGAACTGAAAGAAGTACCAAATATTGGGTATGACTATGGCGATTGAGTATAACATAAGCACGAGAGTTCCACCATTGAATGCGAAACCATTCTTGTAAAACCCTCAAATGCAAGGCTCCTCCAGACTTATTTCCACACAAAACATCCCCTAAAACCATTCTTGAGGCCCTTCACGTCGCTTTTCTGCAAACTCTCTGCACGGCGATTCTTCTTAATCTCCACCATGTTATCTTCCCTCCTCTGCCTCCCTTCCTAAGCATCCACCGCCACCTTGTATCGATTTTAGGATTTCAGGTGAAATTTTAGGATTTTTGGGGGGAGGGAACCGATTTTGGGAAAAAGAAAAGAGGGAAGGATTTGGGGGGAAGGGAGAACCGATTTGGGGAAAAAGCTATAAAGCATATTCGAGGTAGCAAACAAACAAAATGACTAAGACATGTTGTGGCGTTTTTTATAAAAACGCCGCTATTACTTACCTATTGCGGCATTTTTATGAAAAACGCCACAAAATGTTATTTTCTTTTACACAAAACGGTGCCATTTTGCTTCAGTAAAAATTTCTTATTTTGTTTTAATATATATAAAGTTTATTATTATCTCTTAAATAATTTAAACTATATTGATAATTTTAATATAGTAAAATAAATATTATATTTTTATAATTATATAAGAAATTAATTAATATATAAATTAAAAAAATCAGTCATATACCCTAAAAATGTAAAATTATTTTAAATAACAGTATTTTAACTTTTCATTTTTAAAATATATTTATTTATGTTTTTACTTTCAAATTTGTTACTTTTTTTATCCATATCAATATATTAATTTTTTTATCAATGTTTTTTTTAAATATTATATTTAAATATTTAAATAAAGGGATTTGGGGAAAATGTTAAGGATTCAGGGAAGGGGATTTACTGAAAATAAAACGGGGAAAAAAAGAAAGGGATTTCGAGTTTAGGGATTTAGGGTAGGATTTAGGTTTAAAGATTTCCAAAATAGTTGTTCTTCGTTTTAGGGGTTTAGGGGAAGAAAAAAGCTAATATGGGGGAAATGATCAAAAATAGACAACAGTTATAAAATTAATAAATATTAATAAATAGGAGAATAATACATTTTAACACACTCAAACTAATTAATCTAAACCCTAAACCCTTATCTTCTAAACCCTAAACCATAAAGCTTAAACCATTGACCCCTAACCCCTAACCATTGACCCTTAAACCCATAACCATTAACCCCTAAACCTTAAACCCTAACCCCTAACCATTGACCCCTAAACCCATAACCACTAACCCCTAAACCTTAAACCCTAACCCTTAAACTCATAATCCATAAACCTCAAAATAGTAACTCTTAAATCATAAACCCTAAATCATAAACCCTAAACTATAATGATAATGAAGTCAGTATCTTAAAATTAATACTATCTCTTTTACGATTATATAAGAAATATTTTTAAATTAATAATAATTAATTAAATATTTTAAAATTAATATTATCTCTTTTAAGTACGGTCCGCATTAGTTGTTTAGATTTTTATATAAATGACATTTAATTATATGTATACATCTAAATTTTGGTAAAGATACATTTCAAAATTATATATAAATTTCGGTTTAATGTTTAATTGTAGACGTGAAATTCTAATTGTGGTTTAAATGTATAGTTGAAGCTTTAATTTTGATTTAATCATACACATTTTAGACAATAAATACATCAATATACTTTATATTGAATAAATATAAATATTTATATATGTAATATATAAATATAAAATGATATTATATCAATAATTGTATTAATAATTTACAAGAACTGGATCAAATTAAAATTCATTTATACAATTGCACACTAAACCATTATTCATGTATGCTTTTAGAATTTAACCCATTTTGATATATTTTTCAAAAATAATAATTTATATTTATCTTATTTAGATTTATATTATAAAAATCCAAGATACACAAGTTAAGTAGTTTACCATATTTACCCTTAAACCTTATAAATTAAACCCTAGACCCCAAGCACCAAACCTCAAATCTAAACCCTAAATCATAAAACCCTAAACCATAGACCTTAAACCTTAAATATTAAACCCTAAACTCAAAAATAAAATTAATCAATATTAAGTACTGCTTCCACACAATTTATTATAAACATAAGCTTTTACATTAATATCTATATATATACACATCACCATCCATATGAATTTTTGGGGGTTTATGATTTTATGGTTTAGAGTTTAGGGTTTATAGAAAGCTATATAGTATCGATTTTAACAGCTTGGTAACTTAAATGAAAATTTCTAAATAGTTTATTTATCAATTTGTAACTTTTCATAATTAAGTAACTAAAATGAAACTTTCTCATAGTTAAGTGAATGTATCAAAATAAAATATAATTCCAAACAAGAATAAGAAAAAAAATATGAAAATTAAATCAGATCAAATCGAAACGAGTCCCTACACAAAAATGGCTTCTCAGGATTTTAGCGGCGTTTGTACAAAAGCGCCGCTATTGCTCATGTTTTTAGTGGCGTTTTTACAAAAGCGCCACTATTGCTCATGTTTTTCGCGGCGTTTGTCCAAAAGTGCCGCTGTTGCTTAGGTTTACAGCGGCGTCTGTACAATAGCGCCGCTATTGCTCAGGTTTTTAGCGGCGTTTGTACAAAAGCGCCGCTATTGCTCAAGTTTTTAGCGGCGTTTGTGCAAAAGTGGCGCTATTGCTCAGGTTTTTAGCGGCGTTTGTGCAAAAGCGCCGCTATTGCTCAGGTTTTTAGCGGCGTTTGTGCAAAAGCGCCGCTATTGCTCATGTTTTTAGCGGCGTTTGTGCAAAAGCGCCGCTATTTCTTAGGTTTTTAGCGACGTTTTTACGAAAGCGCCGCTATTGCTCAATTTTTAGCGGCGTTTTTGCTAAAAGCACCGCTATTGCTCAATTTTTAGCGGCGTTTTAACTAAAAGCGCCGCTATTGTTCAGTTTTTAGCGGCGTTTTCTTGCAAACGCCCCTAATGTATAATATTTGCGGCGTTTTTTGTCCAAATGCCACTAAAAACGCGCTAAAAGTCTGTTTTGCTGTAGTGAATTCATAGTTTATCAGGACTCTAGTCAATGAAGACACTCTCAAGTCACATATCATATAACAAAATTACCAATCTAGGCTAAATCCTTTATATATAGTAAACTCAGAAGAGCTCAATTAGGATTACTAGTTCAGGCTAAACCCTAATCATAACGTATACTCGAGAGGTATTATATCAAGATTACCTGTCCGGGTTAAATCCTTTCTATAATGAGGTCAATAGGATTACTCGTCTAAGTTAAATCCCGTCAGCAACAAATGCAAGACCTCATCCATTTCGGGAAAGCACGTATGTTCATCGGAACTCAATGTTCAGTTGTGACTTAACCCCTCTTTCACCATTTTCAAGCATGTATTACTATTTCTCATATAACATTCAAATAATGTACTTCAAAATAATTCACATTCCAAGCAAACACAACATTCAATTAAACATATTTACATGCTCGATTAAGTTACACAAACTTACCTCGACCCTTGTTCGAGTATAAAATCTACTAATCCGAAACCTCTTCTTTTCCTCAATCTAGCCTCGAATTTGAGTTGTCTAGATCTATATAAATAACTTTAATTGTCAATTTCACACATTTTATACTTATTAGGACTCAATCTAAGTCCTAGGTAAAATGACCATTTTGCCCTTAACTTTTCTATAAATTCTAATTTCGTCCCTAGGCCCGGAAAATGAAATTTGTGCAACTTACTCCCTATTCCAAGCCTAACCAAAATCCCATTACAAAATTTACAGCATATGTATTCATAAAAATTCATCATTTTCCTTCAATTTCACAATTTTGTATTTTAGTCTCTAAATCATGTTTTCATCAAAAATCAATTTGTAAAAGTTGTTTATCTATCAACAACATTTCATTTTCTACCATAAATATCTAATTTTCAGCATATACATCCATGAACCTTTTTCCATACTTTGATAACTTTTCAAATTAGTCCCCCAAATAGATAGGTTAAGCTATCCAATTTCAAAAATATCAAATTACTAAAAATAGGACAAGGAAACTTACCCAATTAGGCCTTGAAAGTTTCTTCTCTCTCTCCTAGAGTTTTCATATAATTTTGGGGTTGAAGATGACAAAATAAGATGATATTTCTTTTATCATCTTTTTAATTAATTAATTATTTCAATTTCCAATTTAGTCATTGCCATTTTCCTAAATTTCCATGGATGATTCAACAAAGATATTTTCCATCTTTTAATTGATGGTCTAATTACCATGTAAGGACCTCTAGTTTTGAATTCCATAGCTATTTAATCCTTATAGCTATTAGAATTCTACTTTTGCATTTTATACGATTTGGTCCTTCTCGTAATTAACATGAAATCGGTAAAATTTTCTTATCAAAATTTTCACATGACATATCTAACCTAATACTGACCATATAATAAAATAAAATAAATTTTATTTTTTGGATCGGATTTGTAGTCACGAAACCACTATTCTGATCTCACTGAAATTGAGTTGTTACATTCAAAGCTCTTATATCAAAACTTTTCATTCCATCTATTATAATTTTATAACATTTTATATAATTGAGTTCATTCATTTAAACCTTTATTACCTGCTAAACCAAATGAAACAATGCCAGATACATGGGAACCATGCTCACAAAGTGTGCCTATATATGTGATTGAAACCTTTTTTGTAATGCTTACACGAGCTGTGAAATAGGTCTACTTACACGAGCTGTGGATCGGGATGTTAAGCTACACGATGTTGCTCACACGAGCTGTGGAGAATCCGCAACAAATGCAGGAACTCAGCCATCTGTAGGACATCTAAGATCAACACCCGAAACCGTAGAGCCCCTAATGACATGTCATTTATATCCTAAGTATTCACAATGTTCAAACAAGACACATTATATCCTTTGATTCCTTTTTCGATATAACATTTCACATATATATTCATGAAATTTACATTTTCCACATTTCTACAATTGATCACCATAATCATTTAATCTCATTAAGCATAAAACACATAATAATCATTTAAGATATAACTAACATAATTATTCATTAACATTTTAAAAAATCTACAAATAATGAATTAATCATTATACAAACTTACCTTAACTACAACGATTGTAAAAGTAAAGTCGATCATTAATTCAAGCCCTTAGCTTTTCCTCGATTTAAGTCCGGTTGATTCATTTTTTGATCCAGATAATAATTTTCATTTAATTAGACCATCAAATAACTTAATATAATTAATTCAACTTATAACCCTTATTAATTGGAAATTTACAAAATTACCCCCAATATTTTACCTTTTATATAATTAAGTCCCTAAACTCGGAACTTGCAATTTAACCACTTTTAATTAAAATTCATGCTAGCAGATTTCCCTTAGTCTTATAACAACCCAAATTTTTCCTCATTTCAAACAATTTGCATTGAATTTTACTATTTTAACAATTTAATCCCTAAACATCAAAATCATCAAAAATAACTTAACAAAATACTTATATTTAACTACCAACTTTAATAATCTATCAATTAAAATAAAAAACAACTCTAACTCATTCATGGTAATCCCTTATAATTTTAATGATTTTATGAATTGACCCCCGACTTAGCTAAATTAAGCTAAAACGATCACAAAAACATAAAAATCATTAAAAAAAATGATCAAAATCATACCATGCAAGCCAACAATGCTTGACCGAATGCCTCCTTATTCTCTAATGGTTTTCATTTGTGAATTTTTTTTTTTTGAAGAAGATGACAACATTTGTTTTGGTTTTGTTTATGTTATTAATTTATTTAATTATCATTTTGTAATTTAATAACAAATTAAATTTCATGAAATTTGCCATCAAAATCGTCCACTACAATGCTAAATGGTACATTTTTCATTTAAGTCCCTTATTAATCCTTACCTAGCAATTTGACACCATTATCTAATAGTAACTTATTTTTGCAACTTTTACGATTTAGTTCTTTTCGCTTAATTAACTATTTAAACGTTAAAATTTTTTAACCAAAATTTTAATATGACCCTGAAAACACTCCATAAATATTTAACAAAATATTTACGAGCTCAATTTATAGAAACGAGGTCCCAGTACCTCATTTTCTAAAACCACTTAACTTTAGAGACATACCACTTAAACCTAATTATTCTTTCAATTAACAAAGAACATTAAATCAAATTTCAACGTAATTTTATATTTGACTCGTAAATATTAAATAATAATATTTACGGACTCACTCGTCAGATTTGTGGCCCGAAAACCACCGTTTTCAACACATTAAAACATGGGTTGTTACAACTACCAAATATTCACTTTCTCACTTGTACTTAATTGTAACAATTTTATAATTTCAATTTATTATCAAAACTAACCTCAAATACAATTGAATCAAATCATAATAGCACAATTTAAAACACACACACATATATTTATTTATACTATGAACTTACCTAGTATATTCAGCTACTGAGTAGATTTGTAGGGACTAATTTGTGAGTTTCCCTTTTTCTCGATTATCCTCCGTACAGTTCAATTATTGATCTATATAATGATTAAATTCACTTAATCTATTATCAAATTCATTTTTATGCACATGACCTATAAATTTCATTTTTATAATTTTTTCTAAATTTTTACATTTTATTCAATTTAATCATTGAAATCAAAACTATTAAAAACTTCACAATTAACCCCAATATATCCAAACCGAATTCAATATCATCCCAAATCAGCTTTCAAACACTTGAAAATTTTCTAAATTTACATGCTAAATTTTACTTATTTCCATATTAGTCCCTAAACTCAAAACTAATAAAAATTCCTTTACAAAATTGTCACAAACAACAACCAAGTTCACAAATTCATCATTTAATCACAAAAACACCTAGAATTTATTAATGGCAAGTTTCAAAGTCTTTAAAAATTTTATGAAATAGTCACTGAATTAACTAGATTAAGTTATAACGATCTCAAAAATATAAAAATTACTAAAAATAGATAAAAAATTACATATCATGCAACGCAACAGAGATGACCAAAAGCTTGAGTGTCCTTCATTGGTGTTTTGGTTTTTTTGAAAAAATGGTTTTTGTTATAATTTTTTTAGATTTATCATTATTATTAACATATAATTAACATATAAAATTAGTTAAAATACATAACAAACTGTCCACTATATACACATTCAGCTATTATTCCATCCACTTATTTTAATTAAGCCTTTTAATTAATTAAATTTAATAGTGATCAAAGTTTACAATTTTTTACGATTTAGTTTTTTTTAATTAACTAACTAAATATTAAAATTTTTGAACCGAACATTAACATATCAATATAATAGCTCCGTAAATATTTAATAAAAATATTTATGGGCTCAATTTACAAAAACGAGATCCCGATATTTTATTTTTTAAAATCACTTGACTTTAAGAGTAAATCACTTGAACTTAACTATTCATTTAATTAACAAAAAATATTAAATCTAACATTCAATATAAAATTATATTTGGCTCGTATAAATTAAATAATATTAATTACGGATTCATTGGTATGATTTGTGGTCTCGAAACTACTGTTTCTGATATTACTGAAAATTGGCTGTTACATAAAGAGTAAATATGTGTTGTACTTTTTTTTTCTTTAATTAAGTTTTTGTAGCGTTAAAATTTATGAGACAACATATTATATGTATTTAAAATATGAATACTATTTTTTTTCATAATTTTTTTTCGTACATTTTTATCTTTAGAAGGTGGAGAGTTATGGAGAATTATCAATCTCATTATTAGAATAGAAATTCAGATATTAACAAAGCAAAAATTTCATTTGCTTAACAGTCCAAGTTGGGACAGAATGAAAAGGCTACAGGCTGACTAGGTATAAGTCTATGCTGAGAACTTTCCCGCCGTTTGGGTAGCGTGTCAAGTCAACAATTACAACACCCCACATTCCCGCCGCCCAATCGCTTATTTCTTTCTCTCTCACTGATCATTCGTCTTCATTCCATCGGGAACTAAACGTCAAATTCACTCCACTTACATCTTCCCTTCCCGAATGCAGCTTCGATCGCGTAAAAGGACCTCCAACTTCTCTACCAATGGTAAAACAATTGCACTCTCCTACTTTTCTTTTTCCTTTCTTAGGGTTATCTGCCCCTTTCCTACTTTACTCTTTTTCTTCTGTAAACGGGGGTGACCTTTAAACTTCCTTCACCTGGATTTTTTAGGGTTTTCCCGTTTATGTTACTTTCCTCTGGGTCTAACTTTTTTTTTAAATTTTATTTTTATTATTTGGAATTATGTTAATTTTGAAACAGAAGAACACAGTGATAGTTCTGACCAAGGCGATAATTTTATCCAGTTGGATGATCTCTCCGATTCAGAAACCTATGTCCCTTCCTCCGATTCTGATCTAGGTACTTTCCTCCCATAATCAGATTAGAGTTCTTTTTCCCCATTTTGGTTGTTTTTGCGTTGCTTTGTAATTTTGGTATACAATAAAATGAGTACATGGTTGCAGGGGAAGAGGAGATTCTGGACTTAAACCATAAAGCAGTGAAACCTGCTCCTATCACCATTTCTGATTTTACTGAGCCTCCAACAAACAGAGGCAATGGTGAACAGATACTATCTGAGCAAAATGAAAGCCAGTTTGACTTTAATGTGTCAACCGCAAAGAAGAGAAACAATACAAAAAGGAAAAAGAAGGCTAGGTCTGGTCAACCGTTAATGTGGGAAGTTTGGGAACAAGAGCATGAGAAATGGATTGATGAGAATTTGACAGTAGATGTTGATCTTGATCAACAGAATGCGGTAATAACTGAGACTTCTGACGCACCATCCGACTTAATTATTCCTTTGTTGAGGTACCAAAAGGAATGGTTGGCCTGGGCTCTGAAACAGGAAGACTCAAATACCAAAGGGGGAATCCTTGCAGATGAGATGGGAATGGGGAAGACAATTCAAGCGATAGCCCTTGTCCTTGCTAAACGTCAAGTACTCCATACAATTGGTGAACCCAATGTTTCGTCACAGACTGCAGGTTCATCAACAGATTTGCCAAGGATAAGATGCACCCTTGTTATTTGTCCGGTTGTTGCGGTGAGTCAGTGGGTAAGTGAGATTGATCGGTTTACTTCAAGGGGAAGCACCAAGGTGTTGGTTTACCATGGTGCCAATAGAGGGAAAAATGTGAAACAGTTCTCAGAATATGATTTTGTAATAACAACATATTCGATTGTTGAGGCTGAATATAGGAAATTCATGATGCCACCAAAGGAGAAATGCCCTTACTGTGGGAAGTCATTTCACCAAAAGAAGCTCTCTGTTCACTTGAAATATTATTGTGGGCCTGATGCTATTAAAACAGAAAACCAATCTAAGCAAGAGAGAAAGAAACCAAAATCTATGTTCATGTCAGGCAAAAAACATGCTAGTAATTATGAAGCTGATTCCAGAAAGAGGGGTAGCAAGAAGAAAGCAAAGCATAATAAGGAAGACAAAGACAGAGACTTTGAGTTTGATGAAACTTCTGCAGGCAAAGAACATAACTTGCCTGAGGGAAAATCACTTCTACACTCTGTGAAGTGGGAGCGGATCATCTTGGATGAGGTGAATCATAGCATAATTATTATCTATTGAAAAATTAGGAATATACTTAATCTTTTGCTTCATTTATTCAGTAGAATTTGTTTTAACACTTTGAAAATCAAATAATGGGAGTTTCATCTCAAGATTTACTATCTACAAGAATTCCTGACATACTAGAATTTGTCTAACACTCATAATATGGGTTAAACCTTTTCCTCAACAGTTGATGTCAATTGCAGCTTCCAGTGGAGGGAAGGACTTAATTTTAGCATGTATATTGTTAATTAACTACCATTTTTATTTTTCTACACAGGCTCATTTTGTGAAAGATAGACGTTGTAATACTGCAAAGGCTGTCCTTTCTTTGGAATCCTTATACAAATGGGCTTTGAGTGGCACTCCACTACAGAATCGTGTTGGAGAACTGTACTCTTTGGTCAGTAACATTTTATAGAAATTGAATTGCAATTCCAAGTTTCTGTTTTGTACCTTATTTGTTTTCTATTGCATTCCACAGGTTCGCTTCTTGCAAATAGTTCCATACTCCTATTACTTGTGCAAAGATTGTGACTGCAGAACTCTTGATTATAGGTATGGGTTGATATTGAATTCTGAACGCATTCTTGCTCTGCTTGATCCTGATTTAATTTCACTACAAGTCACCACATGTAGCCAATTCCCATTTGAGCCATAGAGTTTTAATTTGTAGTATTGTCCAACTTGAAAATTGTAGCATAACTAGTAACTCTGTCAATGACGGCTAAAGCCCATGGATGGAATGTTTATTTAGCATTTGCCATTTCCATTTGTGTCAGGTTGAAACCTTCTTTCATTTCTGTTCTTTAGTTCTCTTAACATGTTAACCTTCTCTTTTTAGAGTTCTTTATTTTATTTTAGGATTTACTTTCTTTTTTTGTCTTCCTGGTTTTATCATAGCTACTTTTAAATAAATGTTCAATATAGTAAATATTTAAAATTAGGGGAAAAAAGAAAGAAACTACAGAAGAAAGAAAGATCAATGCAAAAGAAAAGGGAGAAAGCTTTACTTCAAATTGTAGTAATAATTCAATGTACATTTATAGTACTAAATATAAAATTTTGCTATCTTTATGCAACTTTCTATAGATTGCATTGATATTAAATTTGCAATATATTTGTACATTGTACTTCATAATTTAATCATATCATTGATTGTTTAACAGAAAGATGTTAGTTAATATATTACTTCGGAGGCTTAAAAAAATGACAAAACTAATTTAAATGTGTAAAATTAAGTGAATCTGCTTCAACAGAGGAGTTTGCATTGATTTATTGAGGGAAGCTCTCAACATCTTATTTATAATAATTATTTTATTTCTCAAATGCATCACCAAAAATTGACAAATTTTTATTATATTAGCACCACTTGTATTAAAATTCACAAAGGAACACAAAATAAAACAAATAAACATTGTGAAGATTTTAAAATTTTAAATTAAGAAAGATGAACCTGAACATCGCATGGGCTTATTTCTGGTTGACTATAAGTTTGGTGATATGCTGCAAAAATCACTTGATCCTTGTCAAGCTTATAATATGGGGTGTGTTTAAATGACTGAATTGGTAATATTTAACATGGTTTTCTTTTGGACATTCTGAAATGATTAGAGTGAAGAAAATTTCGGCTAAATGGGTAGGCTTAATTATCCCTTCCTTTATGGCATTTTACATTCACATCCAGTTTAGGTACCTTCAGAGGTGAGCTAACATAAGTGATTCTCCTGTACAATGACTTCTGGTTGATGCATCTTGGATAGTAGTTCTGCTTTGTTTGGTTTGTATATTTTCCCTTATGCAATGTAGCTTTGTTACTGGAACCCTTTTCTTTTGATTGTTATTTACAATTTCTGTGAATCTGATTATATTTGTACAGTTCATCAACGCAATGCCCAAACTGCCCCCATAATTCTGTGAGGCATTTTTGTTGGTGGAATAAGGTGAGTTTTGCAATCCTTTAGATTTCCTTTAGTGTTGGTCCTGATAATATGTTAAAAGACTTTTTTTTTCTGAATTATCTTTATATCTTAGTATGTGGCTACGCCAATACAACATTATGGAAATGGTGAGATCGGGAAAAGAGCTATGATATTGCTAAAACACAAAATTTTGAAGAACATCGTCCTAAGACGTACCAAGAAAGGCAGGGCCGCTGATCTTGCTCTTCCTCCTAGAATTGTAAGTGCTTTTGATAAGTACATATTCTCAGACATGGGTTTGCACAAATGCAAACACAATCTCTAGTAAATGATGGAGTTCTGTTAATTATTAATATTCCTATGTGCTTCTGCTGCCAATGCACCCATTCTGCAGATTTCCTTGAGACGGGACACCATGGACATTAAAGAAACAGACTATTATGAATCTTTGTACAGTGAAAGTCAGGCACAATTTAACACGTAAGTTACCATATGGCTCTTTAGCTTTTGATGGTTGAATTGATTGAGCACCTACTGTGCAACTCTTGGTTGACAAAGATGTTTATTCTGAGAAATACTTGCATGCTGTTCAAATGAAAAGATTAAGAAATCCTAGTTAGCTAGGTATGGATTGTTAATATCTCCGCTGACCACTTTGCATTGTCTACTGGTATCTCTTTCTCTTAGCAAGGTTTTGACATCCTAATTAGGATGTGTTAGCTGATTAATTTTAACGAGCTAGTAACGAGCTAGCTGGTTACTGGACCATTGTATTTTTGTTTAACATCATAGTGTACCTTATTTTTCATAGGCGTCTTTTGCGCTATGTTTGATTTCACTTGAATCTTCACTATTATGTTGTGGTACCGTCTATCCATCAAAATGGGGATTGCTCGTATATTTATTAGTGATATGAAAAATATAGTTCAAGCTACGCTCGATGTTTTCTTAGATATATAATCATTAAACCATGGTTTTTCCTTTTATGGTATTAAGCTTTGTTCTTTTCTTTTTTTAATTTTCTGCTCTTCTTGCAGATATGTTCAAGCAGGAACTGTAATGAACAATTATGCTCACATTTTTGACCTCCTCACACGCTTGCGGCAGGTGAGTATGTCTTTATTACTTCAATGGATGAAACATTCTTCTACTCTGTATTCTTTTTTTTTTTTTCCTATGTGGGTTAATGAAACAGTTAGGCATATCGAATAATTTATTCTTCTACGCTGTATTAATGATGGCCTACAAGATATAATATTGGATCTGATAGTCTTACAAAATGATATGACAGGGTTATACTTGTATAGGTTCAACCTTTTTCTAATTTTCTTACATATGCAAGCACATATTTTGGAATTTGGATTTGGTAGAGCATAAATATTTTTTAATCACTAAATCTCTTGATAATAAATGGCATATCCTTGAACCGATGGCTTTTTTGTATTGTTTCAATTGATTATTGGCTTATGCATGAATCCTATGTGTTTGTATTCCAAACTTCATGAGCTTTAATTCTAGTTGATATTGCCTTTTTATTATGAATTTCAGTATGTGTAATTGTAGTCTGGATCAGAACTTTTTTTTGTTATATATTTTATTATTTGTAGGTAATTTTCTAAAAGGTTTTATTGAGTGAGGAAATATCCGTGAATTTTTGAAGATGATATGGTCACCCCTTCAAGGTGTGATACTACCAAAGGGATGATTATCACTTGGTGTCTGTTTGGCACAGTGGAAAGATGTGGGGATGCCTCTCACTGCTCTGGACCCCAGTGGATTGAATGGCGTCCAGGTGGAACTGGGAGGTGCTCCCCACTGCAACTACACACTGTGCCGTATGGGCACATTGATAATACCCAGACGTCGATCCTTTCACTATCATCCTTACCACCCATAGCAAATATATCCAGATTAGACCTTTATCTAAGAAAATGAAATACTGTGTTTGAAATTTTTAAGCTGATCTGTTGAACCGGTGTTTTTGTGCAAAATTCTAGGCTGTTGATCACCCTTACCTTGTAGTATATTCGAGTACTGCTGCACAAAGAGCTGGAAACATAGTAAATGGTGATAGGAATGATGATGAACAAGTTTGTGGCATTTGCAAGGATCCTGCAGAAGATCCAGTGGTGGGCTACCCTTTCTGTTTGTTCTGTTTAGTATTTTCTTCCTTTAGTTCTTCCTGGCACTATAAGCATGTAAAGGTCACAACAGTTACACTAATCCATCCTCCCGTGGTCATATTTGAGCAAATCTTAAGAATAAGATGTCATTAAAAAGATGAGAATAAAATAATCACTACAAATATGCAACCGTGAAAGCATTTTGTTTGAATGTCCTGATTCTGATTGTTTCAGGTTACTGCATGTGCACATGTCTTCTGCAAAGCTTGTCTGATTGATTTTTCTGCCTCCCTGGGAAATGTCTCATGCCCCTCATGCTCAAGATTACTTACTGTTGATCTGACTACGAATGCAGATGGAGGGCAATCTAGCAAAACAACACTGAAGGGGTTTAAATCCTCAAGTATTCTGAACAGAATTCAATTAAATGATTTTCAGACGAGCACTAAAATAGAGGCTTTGGTATGACTTACTGGTATTCATTAATTGCTAAAAAGTTGCTAGACTATTTTGAGAGGATAACATCTGTACTATATAGACAACCATGGTTTACATTATGTCATTAATGGCTATTATATATCTCTCCTTTATCATTATTGGCATGACTTTACTGGACAGTTTAGCAGAAACTTCTTATTAATGTGGTTAGAAATTTCCTCTGATAGCCTGCTTGGAGTTCCCATTTGGCTTGTTCTTCATATAGTAAATTCTTATGTAAACCCCAACGACTAGCAGTGTCTTTATGTGTAAACTATGTTTCTACCAAAGTTGCAAAACTTGGTATTTTGAACTTCAATATTGTCATGTGTAATGCTGCAGTAATTTTGTGTCACCTTTTTAATTCACAGCAGTGCTATTCATAATAGAAATTAGCAGCAGCTGCATTTCTTTGTCAATATAAGTGGATGATAATAAAGATAGATGACAGAACGTTATTGACAGTATTAGTGTTATTACTTTCACTGTTGAGTGATGATTATTATGCCCTGCGGCAAATTTGCCTCTATTGCATGGCATATTCATATTGTTCACTGTTTATCTCTTGATCCTCTCTGCTAACAGAGTTTTCATAATTTTAGAGGGAAGAAATCAGATTCATGGTGGAAAGAGATGGCTCTGCGAAAGGAATTGTTTTCAGCCAATTCACATCTTTCTTGGATCTCATAAAATACTCCCTTCATAAGGTTTCTAAAATGAGAAACGAAACAAATTCTGTCATGGTTTCTTTGTGCAGATAAGAAAAGATGCTATCATAATAGATTGGCCTGTTTTGCAGTCCAGCATAAAATGTGTTCAACTAGTAGGGAGCATGTCCTTGGCTGCGAGAGATGCTGCAATCAAGAGTTTTACTAAGGATCCAGATTGCAAGATATTTCTCATGAGTTTGAAAGCTGGAGGTGTTGCCCTTAATCTCACAGTTGCATCACATGTAAGCAATATCTTATTGAATGCTTGTTTGGTTTAATCTCTGATATCTTTTGGGATCCATTTGCAAAAAAAAGGAATTATGGCATTACTCTCTCTTACTGGGATTACAGTTTGTTTTAAATTTTGCAATTAAACGTTTCCTTATCTAAAATGAATACAGTAGTGTTTAGGTTAAATTGGCTATTCCTTTGTGTAAATTTCTTTTTCCAAAAGGCTTAAAATGGTAGACTTTGAACCTGATTAGGTTTTCTTGATGGACCCTTGGTGGAACCCAGCTGTGGAGCGCCAAGCACAAGATAGGATACACCGAATAGGGCAATGTAAACCAATAAGGTTGGGTTGTGATTGGAAGTTTATTTATAACAAAAATGTTGAGACTGGTTTGAGTTAAAGAAGACTAATGGCATCTTTTTTGGTGTGATGTTAGGATTGTGAGGTTTGTTATTGAGAACACAATAGAGGAGAGGATATTAAAGCTGCAAGAAAAGAAGGAATTAGTGTTTGAAGGGTAAGAGTTAATTAGTTTTTGGTTAATTTTGAAGGAGTAATTTGACGTTTAATGTGTTGTGGTGTTGTGTAGGACGGTGGGTGGCTCCACAGAGGCTCTAGGAAAATTGACGGAGGCAGACATGAGATTTCTATTTGTGTGAGCTGAGCTGGGTTGGGTTGTTGAAGCCAAGTTCTAGTGAAATGTAAAATACTTCTCTTTTTTCTGTTTCTGCCTTGGACATGTAATGTTTGGAACTTTTATAGTTAATGCCATTATCTCTCTCAAAACTAATTGAATTTATCGACTGGCTTTTTGAATTTTTGTTCAAATAGTTTAGTCTTTTTTTTTGTAGATGATGTGGCATTTCATACCAACATTTGAATTTTTTTTAAATATATAAAATTTTAATAAATCTAAAAAAAATCAAATATATATAAATTAGAAGTTTCTAAAAAGTTATAAAAAATTATTAACAATTAGAAAAAAATGTTGTAGAAGCTCATAAAACAAAACTATACAAATTGTAAGAAAATTTAAAAAAAAATTTACGAGGATAAGAACGTAGAATTTGGATTTCAAAATTTTAGTTGGAAATTAAAATATTAAAAATTGAAGATTTTGAATTAATCCAAATTAAATGTTTGGATAATTCGACTTTTAATTAATTCTAATTCTTCAAAATATATATAATTTTTTGAAATAAACTGGCTGCTGCTTATTAATTAAAAAAAAAAAGAAGAGCCGTTACATCCACTAACCGTTGCAACGACTGGCTATTAGGAACGGTGCCATAATGGTTGTTGGAAGAAGGAAAAAAACAACAAAAAACCAAAACTAGACAAATTGGAAACAAACAAAACCACAGCCTAAAACTTTGAAAGATGAAACGACGTTTCACGAAATCTACATTCAAACACCATAAGTGATACGAGTAGTTGGGTTGAATTTAAAGTCATAATAGAGATGAGCCGAGTTTCTCTCAGGGCTCAATTACGAGATTCAAATTCAAATAGTTAAAGTTAAACTTCAAATTATTTGTTCAAGACTTTATCATAAAAAATTTTGAGAAGAAAAGTTGAAACTTCAAGACGATAGATTTTGGAGCAATGATGAATTAGAAGGGATTAATTTTGTTCATGTGTCTAAATTCTCAATCTTTAATAACAAGCCCATGTGGAGAATATTAACAAGTTTAGACATTTCACTTCAAGGACCCTAATCAATCCCACAAGCTTAGGTGTTCCATATTGGATTCAAATTCTAGGATTAATTTTTATGATACATGAGCACAATATTGTATTTATTATCTCTTATTATTTTATTATTTTTTTATTTTAAATATTTTATAATTATTAAGTATTAAAGTTATTTAGGAGTTTTATGTCAATAAAAAAGTTTTGTTTAAAATTACTTCTTGTTTAGATTAATTAGAGTTTTATTTGGATGTACTTAGCTAGCCTATATAAAGGCTTCTTCATTGTTCATTAAAGACACAATTGTGTTCATTAATAAAGTTTTCAACTCTGGGAGTTTGTTTCTTTGAGCAAGATTTCTTTCTTGTGATTTTTAGAAGTAGTTTTTTTCTCAATTTTCTTCAAAGAGTCGTGGGAATTCATTCTTCACCCTTCAATTTGCCAAAGATTATTTTTTGAAAGGTTGATTGGAGCCATTAATTGAGTTCGTTGGGATTTATATCTCAAAGGATTGGACATTTATCCTTCTATCCATCATGGCCATCGATTGATCCTTCCATCTTTCACTTTTAAATTTCGTCTATTTATTTTTTATTTATATATTATTATTTGTTCTTTGTTCTCGAATTTCTTCTTTTACTGTTTTTAACTTCTTTATTACTAAATTTATTTATTTCTTCTTTTTAGATCAGATTCAAATCTTTCCTTCTTGAGTTAAACAACTTGAATTCAATCCAATTCCGCATTCATTCCATATCAACTAGCTTGAATAATCGAGCATCTAGTCTTTCCATTCCCACTGACGATGGCATGTTGACAATTTCTCCCATCTTGCTCCTTCAAATTTGACCACCTTGGAGTCCCAAAGATAATCATTCCTCCGACGTAAAAAAACCTAATTCAATCCCTACCTTGCATAACCCTTCGATCCTTTTTTACCTCTACTTTCACCGCTCTTAGAGCTTCCTTTATCCAAAACTGAAGATCCCTGTATCTCCTTCCCTCCTTTTCTAGCGAGTGAGCTGCACGATTCCCTTGACAATGTATGAATTTAAACTCCATTGACTCAAAATTGTCAGGCCTAAATTTAATCTCCTTCAGTAGAACACTAATGGTCGATTTGTCTAAATTTAATCTCCTTCACCAGAACACTAATGGTCGATTTGTCTTCGTTAGGAGCCCTTAGTTTCTTTATAACAGGCAAGGCATCCTACTTGACCACTACCTCTTGAAACCCTAACTCCTCTACAAAAATTACAACTTTGAGACACGCCCTTGCCTTTACCGTTGTCTAATCTGCCACATTTTCATACGGGTAAGTACACACCACAATCACTAACCCTTCATTGTTTCTAACTAATATACCAGTTGTTCCTTTCTTTATTGATTGATAGAATGTGGCATCAAAACTTAGTTTCATTGTATCCCCTATTGGTAGTTCTCGTGTGATATTATGTGGTTATTGAAATTGTGGTAATATAGATTCCAAACTCTCCAACTCGTGCATGTATGTCTTTACAAACACTACTATCCCTTTCACATTCCGGTTAACTCCTTCATGGTAGATATTGTTTTGATTATGGTAAACCATAGTGCCCAGAAAGTGACCACCCAAACTATGCATGTCTCCAATGTACTGTTTGTGAATTCTTTAGCTAACCAGTGTTTCCAATTGTTTTCATTGTTGGAGGAGGAAAATGGCACCTTAAATTCTTACAGAACTTAGACTGTGACTGGACACTCTCAAAATAAATGCTTAATTGAATCCTTAGCTCCAAGACAGACAGGGCAGTAACTCACCACTGCCACTCTTTGAATCACAAGATTACTTAGAGTGGGCAAAAAATTATTAGCAATTTTCCAACATTTAATATCAATTTTACTAGCAACATTAAGGCTCCATTTGTTTAGCTGTAAAAAACTTTTTCGTAAAAAGTTTTCAGCCTTTTCCTATGTTTTTTTGGCTGAAAATGATTTCCATTGTAAAACATTTTTACAAAACACGGGAAAATGAGGTCTTTTGGGGGGAAAATGTCTTACCATTTTTATTTCAATAAGACATTTTCTAAACTTTTTCCTCTTCACATCCCAGCATCAGAACTTTCTAAACGCTCTCTCCTTCTCCTTCCCCTTCCCTTCATTGCGTCTCCGACCCAAGATTCATCTTTGTATCAAAAACAACTAGCAGTAGTTTTGTTGACAAAGAGAAAAAAGCCCTAGCCATTTCTAGTCTTTTCAGAAATGAAACTCTCAACAATTTGGTGATTTTTTCTCTTCAATTTTTCGTCTATTTCCCTTTAGCAATTTGCCACTTCAAGCAAAATCAATCGATTCAAGTTCAAAACTCAATTATTAAAATAGACGGTGAGACAATTAACTATGGGAAATAATGAGAAATTGATAACCTTTTTGGAATTATATAATTTATTTGCTTGTTTCTTCGCAAAATATAATAACATTTTTGTGTTCATATATTCATTTTTCCCTTTGGTTGTTTCCTAATAATAATTGAAAAGAAACTTTCTGAATTTATGTGAGATTAAAGTAAGTAGTTTTAATCAATTCCTGCGCTACAATAGATCTATTAAGTTGGCAATTTGGTTTGTTTGTATATTTTTTTAAATGAATTTTATTTTTTGTGGAATTGATTAGATGGAATCTTGATCAGGTTCAATTTGTGATGGAGTTAATGATTTTGTGTTTGAATTAAGCCTTTTGATGTGTTTGATTTTAAACCACTTCTCTTTATTAGATTGTTTTTTTATACTACAATGCTGGAATGGATGTTAGCAAAGATGGGTGATTTGTGGTCACCCTTAATTTTGTAAAATGGATGAAATGGCTAATTCTTTGTTTGGTAGGATTACTTATTTTTATCCCCTCCTTTGCATTTCTTGATTCATGATGAATAGTGTTGTATGCATTGCCTAATTGTATTTTGTTGATCTCCCATGTATGAGAAATAGACATGAAGGAGTTAATTCTTTATGTGCTCCTCCATGCACAAAAAATAAGAGGAAATACTTATGTAATGCTTTTAAATCTGTTAAGACAAAAGAAAATTAAAATAGGTTAAAAGGTTAAGATCATGGTTTGATTTTATAAGATAGATACTGATTTCACTTTGAGTTTGAGGTCTCCAGCTTTATCATATATCAACTCCAATATTTGGTCTATAGTCAGCAGAATCAAGAAATGGTTAAAAGGTTAATCCTATTGTTTGCTTTTAGAATGATCTAGTGTATGGAAAAAATGACATGAATGGGATTTTTGATCTCTTTTGTTGTTGCCTAGGTATGGAGTCTATTGGTGTGAAGAAAATATCATGTTGCAGTGCGTAGAAGGATTGAAGCATTTATTTGCTTCAGTACTGCAATGATGTGATAATGATTTGTACAAGCAATTAAGAGGTTTTATAGGTCCTGAACTTCTTGTAAAAGAGACAGATTGCATGTTATCATTTTTTTTATTTTCTTTTTAAATATTATCCTTGTAGAAGCCCAATTTTGCCCTAGCCCAATAAAAAAACCAAAACAGTCCATTACAAAAAATGACCCAATTACATTAGCCCAATCCCTAACCTAATTACATCAGTCCACTACCCAATATTACAGACCCAAAAATAAAATCAACCTAGGGCCCAACAAGCCCAAAACCTTAACTAGTTTCAGTAAAATGAAACCCTAGGTGCGCCGCACCTAAGCCTGCCCATGCCTACTACCGCTGCATGCCATTGCCTCTCTACACGTGTTTGATACTTCTCTGTCACCTGCAAAAAAAAATGCAAGCAAAGGGGACAACAAAGAAAAATGCAAATAACAGTAGCAGCCGAAAAATAAGAAAAAAAAATGAATCTTGTAATTTGGCTCCCAAACACGGAAATTTATCAAAAAACAAATATCAAACTTTCAAAGGTGATTTCTAGATTTTTTTTATACAAATCAAATAAAAATCGAGTCTTTTACCTTGATTTCCGTGGCTTATCCCTCTAGTTTGGAATATTGACGGACCCTTGAGGGTCCGATATATGGTCACGACGGAAGTGGGTAAAAAACCCGAAAGGTTTTGCAGTCTTTTCTTGAATTTTAAGGGCTTTTTGAACTGTTTTAACCTGAAATCTGGGTTTTAGACGAAAAAAGGAAAAAAGGGTGGGCTTTTGCATTTTCGACCACCGTGGACAGCGGTGCCGTCGCTGGTGGCTGGCGGACGGATGGTGGCCGACGGCTGGACCCATGGCCGGACAGGAACCCCAACAGAGAGAAAAGAGGCTTTGAATTTTTTTTAAAACAGAAATAGAATGAATTTTAAAAAAATCACTTTTATAGGCCACATGGAACGACGTCGTTTGGGGCTGAGTCCAGTAGCCTCAAAACGGCGCCGTTTAAGGCCAACCTACGTGCGACCTGACCCGCTCCAAGGGATCCGTATGTTTTTAATTTTTGGGTTATTTGCGCGAATAGTCATTCCGCTTTTGTAGCGTGCTCCGATTAAGTCCTACCCTATTTTCTTCGTTTTCTAATGCTACCACATAATTTTATTTCTGTTTCAATTTGGTCCTCAAAACATTTGAAGAGATAGACACTTGAAATGGTGTTGTTTCGGGCCAAAACCGAGCCGCCTGAAGGATCCGCGTGTTTCTGCTTAAATGGGATAAATTTGTAGATGATCCTTCCTTTTTTTTTATTTTTTTAAATATAGTCCTATTCGCTTTATACTTTTTTAAATTTACCCGCATTATTTTGTTTTCTTTTCATCTCAGTCCTTCATGAAACGGTGCACTTTGAGGACTGAGAATAATTTCCCACTTGGTCCTCGTCCTTTTGCGCGTGTTTTATTTAGGCTCTATTTTCCTTTTTTTTTCTAGATTCGACCATTCAATTTTATTCCTTTTTTATTTGGTCCTTTACTTTCAATATTTCATAAATTATTTTCCTTAATAGTTGTTTATATATTTATTTATTTTTTCACTTATCCTTATTATATTTTAAAAATTGGTTTTGTCTTGTTTGGTCCTATTTTATTTTTGTTATCATTGAAACTATTTGTTGTTTATTTTATTGTATTTTCCTTTGATTGTTCGTATTGGTATTAAAGTGATATTATGTGATTATTGTCATTATATGTACTAGGAATTATTCATTAGTATTTTTATATTGTTGTCATTCATTAACATAACATTTTATTCATATATTATTGTTCCATGTTCTATATTATCTTTTTATTTTATTTCGTTCAAATCACACCATGAATTATGTTCCAATGTATTTATCCATAATGGGCCATTTTATTATACTCCAAATAAAATAAATACACATTGTTTAAGTATTGTACTCACTATTATTCAAGAAAGAAAAATTTCAAAATAAGGCAATGTTTCGTTTTTTTTATTTTGGAGATTTGAGGAATCATACCCTAACTTACAGGGTTTCGATTTTCTCGTTGAACCTAAACAACCAAATATCCTTTTAAAACCAAAAAACATAAGTTTTAAATAAAAAATAAAAGGCAAGCTTATCCTCAATGGTCAAGTGGTCGTGTCCTAACTTACGGGATGTGACATTTTGGTATCTTGAGATGAGAGGGTCTTTAACATTTGTTTCGATATATTCAAGCTTTTTTAAGTAAAATTAACATTAATACAAAGAGGGATCGTATTTTAAACTCTTTCCAAGTTTTCAACTTTCGACACTAAGATATTAATTAATCAACTAGGTACCAATTTTGGGCGTTACGAGAGTGCTAATCCTTCCTCGTGCGTAACCGACTCCCGAACTTGTTTCTCAAATTTTGTAGACCAAAATCGTTGTTTTAGTAAACCAAAATTTTTTATTAAAATGATCAAATTGCAGGGTGACCCGATCACACCTCATAAAAAATATTGGTGGCGACTCCCATTTTCATTTTTAAATAAAAAGTCTACCTTTCAAAAAATTGGTTTCAACAGCTTGGCGACTCCAAAAAGAGAGTTAAGCCCCAAATTGATTACTTTTGTCTTTTTGGTCGAAAATTGATAATTTGGTTTAAATGCACGATCCTTTCGTTGCATTTCATCTGTCATATTTGTGGTCTTCATCATTTTGTTATATAATAATGTGTTTGCCTTTTTTGTTCGAGTCTCTTAATATATTTTCACATATTGCATTACATGATTGCTCGATTACACCCTTTTAAATGGGAGTGAGAAAGTATTCCTTCGTGAGGTCTTCACCTCCGTGTAGGATAGCGGATTGCTTTCCGAATACATCCATACTTATGTCTTCATGAGATTTTCATCCCCGTGTAGCCATAGGGAAATGTATTCCCCTGAACTGAACTCAATCCATATGAGCCTATAATGGGTGAGGATCGAGGAATCTGCTGGTTCAGGTACCCTTTACTTTAGAACTGAACCGCATATAATGAGCCCTAGAAAACCTACCCTAGGTAGGGCGATAAACCCTAGTGGTCACCCAAATAGGTGATTTATTTATTATTGCTTACTTTGAATTCTAACCTTGTAATGAAATATATTAACTTGTCATGGAAAATGGATTTCTTGATAAAGTGGAAGACAATGTGGCTGTCCGAATATGGTCCGAGAAAATACAACAAGAGAAGGGTGACAGTCTGAAGAAGGAAAACACGACTTTGCTTTGTTTCCTGAGGATTCAAGTTGACAAAGATTAGTCGAGAGCCGTCAACATCCCGACTTTCTTAAAGAAGCTAACGAGCATCATGGGGATGAGTAAGCAATAGGTCGTAACCCAGATCAAGCAAAAAAAAGATAGTAAAGGCATCTCTTGGGAAAGTTCATGGGATTTGATATCAACATCCGGATATGAAGAAAAGGGTCGATATCTTCACTTTGAGTACTAAGGCAATGCTGTATATGTAAATATCTATTTTATGTAAAGAGATTCGTTTTCTAGAAAAGTTATTCTAATAGAATTGAATCAGAATCAACGCCTCTTTTTGCATTCATTTCATTCATCTGCATTACATTTCATCATATGTATTAAGTTTCACAAAAAGACCTTAATTAATTAAAAGAGTTGAAATTCTTTGAAGAGGTTAAAGGCCCAGAAGGAATGTTGGGAAATCTGAACATCAATGCCATATCCGAAGAAGGAATTGGAAGAGAATTTATCGGGCATTTGCCCTTATGTACCTAAAAGTGTTTTGAACAATTGGACTGTGGAAGAGATCCCTGTATTTTTTAGAGCTAATTCAGAGTAATGTTCAAAACACGCTTATTGCTTTAAGCCTAAGAGCGATAAGAAGCCTTTTGTGAAATAGGCTTACGTCCAACATCTTTTTTTCAAATAAAATGCATCTTTTTACCTCACTATGAGCAAATTTTCTTTTATTTATTTCATTTCATTCATAATCATACCACACAGATATTTATTCTTTGAGTCTTTTGTTCTTTGGGTCTTCTTTCGTCCTTACAACAGGTCTCTAGATATCAATGATATGAGCAATATTACTATTGAACCTCCTTTTGAGCAACATATGTGGCCAGAGGAACCTCAGGAATTTGAAGATGATTGAGGCTGTGGCTTAGCTCCTGATTTGTTAAGGATGATAGAACAAGATGAGAAACATATCCTACCTTACAAAAAAATCAATGGAATTCATGGCTTTTCTCTATGTGGGCATGGACGTTATTGGGCCGATCTCAAAAAAATAAAAAAAATAAAAAAATAAAAAGCTTCAAATGGGCATCGATTCATCTTTGTGGTTATCGATTACTTCACCAAGTGGGTAGAAGCCGCTTCATATGCCAATGGCATAAAGTTGATAGTTAGCGAATTCTTGAAGAAAGAGATCATATATCGGTATGAAATGTCGAAGAGGATCATATCTGACAATGCATTGAATTTGAATAATAGTATGATAGCGGAGGTCTGCAGTCAATTCAAGATCAGACACTACAACTCGTCACCATATCGCCCAAAAATGAATGGTACGGTAGAGGCAGCCAATAAAAATAAAAAAGATCGTGGGGAAAATGATTGAGACTCATAAAGATTGGCATGAGAAATTACCATATATGATTATCGAGCGTCTATCAAGACCCCCACCGGGGTAACGCCTTTCTCATTGATTTATGGAATGAATGCGGTTTTGCCCATTAAAGTTGAGATTTCTTCTCTCCGAGTTTTGTCAGAGTTGAAGTTGGATGAAGCAGAATGGATCCAACTCCGATATGATTAGCTAAACTTGATTGAAGAGAAAAGATTGAAAGCTATCCGTCATGGTCAGATGTACCAAAAACGAATGATGCGAGCTTACAACCAAAAGGTTCGTCCCAGAGAATTTCATAAGTGGGACTAAGTTTTGAAAAAGATCCTTCCCATACAAAAAGATTTTAAAGGAAAATGGATGCCAAATTGAGAAGGACCTTATGTGGTAAAAAAGGCCTTCTCTAGAGGGGCGTCTATGCTGACCAAGATGGATGGCAAGAACCTGCCTAATCCTATAAATTCTAATTCAATTAAGAAATACTTCACTTTAAAAAAAGAAAAGGAAAAAAAAGAAAGGAAAAACCAAAAAGAAAAACAAAAAAGAAAAGAAAAATAAGAGGCCAAGGTGAAAACCCGCAAAGGGCGCCTAGAGACCAAAGGGGTTTGAATTGAAAACCCAGGAAAGAGGAATCCAAATTTTGATTGAAGATGGGGCATGTAGTAATCTTGTCTTCTCAGAACTAATAAGAAAAATGGGTGCTACATCTTGGGGCATCAACAAAGTATTCTACATCTTCTAAAAACATATCAAGTTTAAAAAGTTGTCGAAGGAGTTTGTGCGGAGAAGCTCATGCTACAATATCTGGGGCACCTATTTTCATCTTATTCATTTTGTATTTTAGCAAATTTGGTATGTTGATTAATCTATTCCTTTCAAGCTTTGTTCCTAATAAATTTCAACCTTGTCCACCACGATCTTTTTCAATCATTTTTCATTGAAATAACAATTAATGGACTAGTAATATTCAAACAAAAGTTTTTTTTTTTTTGGATATTGCTCTGAAAGGCTCCTAAATAGTACAAGGACCTGAAACAAGACCACTAGTTAGAACTAACCAAACCTAAGGGTTGAAAACATTTAAGAAAGAATAGTCCTCGGGTTTCTTGTCAAAGATACCAGTTGAATAAGAAGGCATCAGTGATAGAACATTGATGAACAACAGTACTGTCAACCCAAGCATTTAAAAATGATTATTCTAAAAAATGACATTTTTTTATTCATGCAAACATCATTCATACACATCTAGTTAGAAGCATTTGATTTATTTTGATCATGACATCCTAATCACCTGGCATAAATAGGCTATAAAATGGATTCTACAGGTCATGTTCCCCAAAAAATAGTGTAACAGATTAGAGAAACCACAAATCCTATTCCCCTGAAGTTGCAATGGGATGGATTGAAGTCACTATGGCGAATCTTATCTCCCTAAAGTTGCAGTGGAGTAGATTGAAGCCACTAATCTTATCTCCCTGAAGTTGCAGTGGAGCAGGTTGAAGTTACAAGTCTTATCTCCCTGAAGTTGTAGTGGAGCAGACTGAAGATAGCGAATCTTATTTCCCTAAAGTTGTAGTGGAGCAGACTGAAGATAGCGAATCTTATTTCCCTAAAGTTGTAGTGGAACAGATTGAGGCAACAAATTACAAATCTCATCTCTCTAAAGTTGCAATGGAGAAAATTAAAGTTATAGATCTTATCTCCCTGAGGTTGTAGTGGAGTAGATCGAAGATAGCAAATCTTATCTCTCTGAAGTTGCAGTAAAGCAGATTAAAACTATAAACCTTATCTCCCTAAAGTTGCAGTAGAGCAGGTTGAAGTTACAAGTCTTATCTCCCTGAAGTTGCAGTGGAGCAGACTAAAGATAGCGAATCTTATTTCCTTGAACTTGTAGTGGAATAGATTAAGGCTATAAATTACAAATCTTATCTCTCTGAAGTTGCAGTGGAGTAGACTAAAGTCAGAGATCTTATCTCCCTAAAGTTGTAGTGGAGCGTATTGAGTTGAACAGATTAAAGCTATAAGTTACAAATCCCATACCCTTGAAGTTGCAATGGGACGGATTGAAATTATCATGGAAAATCTTATCTCCCTAAAGTTGCAATGGAGCAAATTGAAGCCATAAATCTCATTTCCCTAAAGTTGCAGTAGAGCAGATTAAAGCTGTAAACCTTATCTCTCTGAAGTTGCAGTGGAGTAGTTGCAGCGGAGCAAATTGAAGCCATAAATCTTATCTCCCTGAAGTTGCAACGGAGTAGGTTGAAGCTACAAATCTCATCTCCCTAAAGTTGCAATGGAGCAGATTGAAGCTACAAGTCTTATCTCCTTGAAGTTGTAGTCGAGTGGATTGAAGACACAATTCCTATACCCCTGAAGAGGCAGTGGATTGAAATGAGGCTACCTGAAGAAGAGAGGCACCAAGGAAGTCAAGATTCGGTAAGACCAGGTAAAATTGGCCTTCTTAAAGTCTTTACTCCATTTTCGTTACACGACAACGAGCAAAGAGGGGCAGCTGTAGAAGCCCAATTTTGCCCGGGCCCAATAAAAAAAACCAAAACAGTCCATTACAAAAAATAACCCAATTACATTAGTCCAATCCCTAACCCAATTACATCAGTCCACTACCCAATATTACAGGCCCAAAAACAAAATCAACCCAAGGCCTGACAGGCCCAAAACCTTAACTAGTTTCAATAAAATGAAACCCTAGGTGTGCTGTACCTAGGCCTACCCATGCCTACTACCGCCGCATGCCATCGCCTCTCCACACGCGTCTGACGCTTCTTTGTCACCTGCAAAACAAAAAAAAACACGCAAGCAAATGGGACAACAAAGAAAAAAATAACAGTAACAGACGAAAAACAAGAAAACAAAAATAAATATTGTAATTTGGCTATAAAAGCCACATCAATTTCCTTGTAATTGTTCTCGGACACGGAGATTAATAAAAAAAAAGATATCAAACTTTCAAAGGTGATTTCTAGATTTTTTTTATACAAATCAAATAAAAATCGAGTATTTTACCTTGATTTTCGTGGCTTATCCCTCTAGTCTGGAAGATCGACAGACCCTTGGGGGTCCGATATATGGTCGCGACGGAAGTGAGTAAAAAAACCGAAAGGTTTTGTAGTCTTTTCTTGAATTTTGAGGGCCTTTTGGACTGTTTTAACCCCAAATCCGGGTTCTACTCAAAAAAAGGAAAAAAGGTAGGCTTTGGCATTTGGCCACCGGCGACGGCACCAGTGACCAACAGCCGGACCCATGGCCGGATGGGAACCCCAACAGAGAGAAAAAAGGCTTTGAAATTTTTTTAAAAGCAGAAACATAATGAATTTTTTTTAAAAAAAATTCACTTTTATAAGCCCCATGGAACGACGTCGTTTAGGGCTAAATCCAGTAGTCTCAAAACGGCGCCATTTAAAGGCAACACGCGCCGACCCGACCCTCTCCGGGGGATCCTGGTGTTTTCAATTTTTGGGTTATTTGCATGAATAGTCCTTCCACTTTGCTGTGTGCTCCGATTAAATCCTACCCTATTTTCTTTGTTTTTTATGCTACCACATAATTTTGTTTCTGTTTCAATTTGGTCCTCAAACCATTTTAAAGAGACAGACACCTGAAATGGTGTCGTTTCAGGCCAAACTCGAGCCGCCTAAAGGATCCGTGTGTTTCTGCTTAAATGGGATAATTTTGTAGATGATCCTTCTGATTTTTTATTTTTTAAATATTGTCCTATTCACTTTATACTTTTTTAAATTTACCCGCATAATTTCGTTTTCATTTCATCACGGTCCTTCATGAAACAGTGCACTTTGAGGACTGGGAATAATTTCCCACTTGGTCCTCGTCCTTTTGTGTGCGTTTTATTTAGGTCCTATTTTCTTTTTTCTTTTTCTAGATCCGACCATTCAATTTTATTCCTTTTTTATTTGGTCCTTTATTTTCAATATTTCATAAATTATTTTCCTTAGTAGTTTTTCATATATTTATTTATTTATTTATTCACTTGTCTTTATTATATTTTAAAAATTGATTTTGTCTTGTTTGGTGCCTATTTAATTTTTTTTATCATTGAAACTATTTGTTGTTTATTTTATTTTATTTTATTTTATTTTGATTGTTCATATTGGTATTAAAGTGATATTATGTGATTATTGCCATTATATGTACTAGGAATTATTCATTAGTATTTTCATATTGTTGTCATTCATTAACATAATATTTTATTCATATATTATTGTTCCATGTTCTATATTACCTTTTTATTTTAGTTCGTTCAAATCACATCGTGAATTGTATTCCAACGTATTTATCCATAATGGGCCATTTTATTATACTCCAAATAAAATAAATACACATTGTTTAAGTATTGTCCTCGCTATTATTCAAGAAAGAAAATTCTCAAAATAAGGCAATGTTTCTTTTTTTTTTTGGAGATTCGAGGAATCATACCCTAACTTACGAGGTTTTGATTTCTTCATTGAACCTAAACAACCAAATATCCCTTTAAATTTAAAATACATAAGTTTTAAATAAAAAAATAAAAAGCAAGCTTATCCTCAAGGGTTCAAGTGCTCGTGTCCTAACTTACGGGATGTGACATTTTGGTATCTTGAGACGAGAGGTTTTTTAACATTTTTTTTGATTTATTCAAGTTTTTTAAGTAAAATTAACATTAATACAAAGAGGGATCATATTTTAAACCTTTTCCAAGTTTTCACCTTTCGACACTAAGACATTAATTAATCAACTAGGTACCAATTTTGGGCGTTACGAGGGTGCTAATCCTTCCTCATGCGTAACTGACTCCTGAACCTGTTTCTTAACTTTTGTAGACCAAAACAGTTGTTTTAGTAAATCAAAAATGTTTATTAAAGCGATCAAATTGCAAGGTGACCCGATCACACCTCATAAAAAATATTGGTGGCGACTCCTATTTTCGTTTTTAAATAAAAAGTCTACCTTTCAAAAAATGGTTTCGACAATCCTATATTGCTTATGTGATAAATTCAATGCTTTTGCTTGATTTAACTTTTGTTCAGTCTTTGCTTGTGTTATTTTAGTTCTTGAGTCATTCTACTGAAATTTGTTTTTTTGCTCATCTTCATGCAATTAATGTAAGTGAAATAGAAGTACTTTATGAGATTTTCAAGAAGATAAGCAATGTTGTTATAGATGATGGGCTGATCAATGAGGTCTTTGTTTTTTCATAGTTCCCATTATGTTATATAATTGATATCTTTTGTTATGTTTGTCCAGTTTTTTGGCTTGATGATCACTCCTCGTCTTGAGTTGGTTCTTTCCCTCTCATCTTTGTAGTATTTAAGTTTTATTTATATTCTTATTTGACAGGAGGAGTTCCAATTGGTGTTATTCAAAACAAACAAAAAGGAGAGTTTATTTGATGATCGGGTATTTTTATCTAATGTTAATTAATAATGTCTCTATCCTTGAAAGAATAATTCTTGTTAGCATAATATTGCTTGAGTTGTTGTCAATATATTTCTGATTTCACTACAGATATTTGACTTGTTTGATACAAAGCATAATGGAATTCTAGGTTTTGAAGAGTTTACTCGTGCTATCTCTGTCTTCCATCCAACTGCGTCCATTGACAATAAGAATGATTGTATGTGTTAAATATTTTAGTTATTTGTATACTCCGTCTCTCTATTTACCTCTGTTGTTGTAAGTCATAATCATGTTAACATAGTAGTTGGATGTAAATGATTAGTATGGAAATGGAATTATGGACTTTTGTGCATAGGGATGTGTCTAAACTATGTATTCTTATGTATACATATTCTTGTGTAATCTATTTTCTTAGACTAGGGAATTTCTTTTTGTAATTGATTTTTTTCTCTTTGAATCCTTTTCTTTGGCACTGGTTCTTAATGTTTAATTTGATGTATTTATTTATAAATAAATCATTGCGTAAAATATAAATTTAATAGATATAAAATAAACTCAATTAAACAATGAGAAGACAATAAATTCTTAAATGTATGTTTGTTTCATTTAAAACAGTTTTTACAAAATATTTTCAGAAAATCTACCAAACAATAGAAAATATTTTACACAGATTCATCCAAACACCAGAAAATGTTAGTTTTTCCATAAAATGTTAGTTTTTCCAGAAAAGTAAGCCATTTTCCAGAAATCATTTTCCGAAAACCATTTTCAATTAAACAAACTGACCTTAAGATTCTATAGTTTCATGTAGAAAGCTTTCAAACTTGTATTTTGGTCTGTAACATCAATTTCTGTTTCACCCTCATCTTTGGCCATGAGCAACTTGCATCCACTCTTAACTAAGTAGACCCTTTTGTTTTTCCCTAGCCACACAAATTCGTCAACTTGCACAAACCTCGATAGTGGAATTGAAAGAAAACTTAGAAATTAGCCTACTTGAAACAAAAAACGTAGAAATTGAGTTATGTGTTTAAAAAAGCCAAGCTCCCAACTTAGCCTACTTGAAACAAAAAACTTAAAAATTCTAGTCAAGTTATAACGATATTCAATGTTTTGAACCCCAAAATCTTAGGCTTTTGGTAACTATTAGGCTAAGTTTTATGTTTACCTTTTCGTTGCCAAATAGTCTGCCCAACACTTTGGGCTTCCAAGTATTAGAATTCACATCTATCAAGTCTGCCACATAAGAATAGTTAATATTGATGCATTGACCAGTCACTCTTCTTTGTCCAGGCCCCGACAACTAATTATCTTTCCAAATATTAATTGTCGTTCCACTACCAATCTTCCACCCTCCTCTAACATCCTATGAGCAGACCAGATGCTCTGCCAAGTATACGAAGGGTAAGACCCTAGCCTTGAAAGCATAAAGTTGCTTCATTGATAATACATAGCTTTCATTACACATGTTAACAAACAATCTGGCATCATCATCAATCTCCAAGCTTGTTTCGCTAGTAATGCCACGTTAAAAGTGCCTACATCTCGAAAGCCTAATCCACCTTTAAGTTTCAGCCTGTACAATAATTTCCACTAACACTAACGTGTCCCTTTATTCGTTTTATTATTATTGTACCAAAACTTACTAATGATACTTTCTAGCTCATGACATAGCGTAATCAGTAATAAAAAAAATTACATGGTATAAATTGGGATTGCTTGTAAAATAAATTTAACAAATACCTCCTTACCCCCTGCAGAAAGATGCTGTACACTCTAGCTTTTAATGCATTTTATGAACCTTTCCTTAAACCCCACGAACACTTCCTTCTTCCTCCTATTGATAATTGTTGGCAACCCTAGATATTTTTTTGGGTTACTCGAGATTTAAACCCCCAAAATATCCCCCAATTTGATCATTCATCCTACTGTCAACATTTATACTGAAGTAAACCAGTGATTTGTCAAAGTTGATCACTTGGCCAAAAATACCTTCATATTCTATTAAAATTTCTTTCATCACAATCAGACCCTCCTCCCTTACCTCACCAAATAGAATACTATCGTCCGTAAAGAATAAATGTGTCACAGTCAAACCCCACCCCTCCACTTTTTCTCCTCTGATGGTGCATTCCTGTTTTGCCAAATAAAGTAAACTTGAAAGCCCCTCTTCACATATTAAAAATAAATACGAACTTAAAAGATCCTTCTATCTTAGAACCCTAGAAGGACAAAGCTATTCTCCCTACCTATCATTTAAAATAATCAAGTCAGAGACTGTTGTCATACACTTCATTATCAAATCAATCCAACCCGTACTAAAACCCATACGCTCCATCACTTTTGCCTATCTACACTTTTTTCACTATTTATTCTATATTAAAATAATCTAATAATGAATCATACTATAAATGCTAAACTTGGTTTTCCATTGTCTACACTCTTATCATTATTTATCCCCTCTTGAGAGCTAGAAGTTGGATATATAACAAGACTATTCCAATTATTAGCATCAGAGTATTGGTCCATACTTCGACTATTACTACCTTCGATAATATTAGTAGAATGACCTACTTCACCTAATTCAAGTTTGCTAATTCATTCCAATTCAAAGTAAAAGTTACTCTTACAGCCCCTATTACGAGTCTATGAGACCTTAAAAATAGTCTAAAAACAGACAGGGACTAATTTGAAACAATTTTAGAAGTTTAGGGTGAAATTTTAAACTGCCTAGAAACAAGGGACACACGGCCGTGTGGCCAGGCCATGTGTCAGCTTGTGTGGAAACTATATCTATACTATTATTCTACACGTACAGGGTACACGCTCGTGTTGTAACACCCTAGACCCGGCCCAGACATTATGGCCAAATCCGACGATGTCACATTGAAGTGTTTTATTGAAAACCATGTTTTCATTGAAAAATTCTTCTAAAGAAATTTCAAGTAAAAACCCAGGCAATACTTGCTTTTAGAACGAGGTGTATTAAAAATTCTTTTTTTTTAATTATTACATGTTGAAAGTCACTTTGGAAAAATTTTCTTTAACTGCGGAAGCTTAATTTTAAAAGCAACAAGTGGTTTTAAAAGAACCTGAAAAGTATTTAAAAGGAATAAATCCATGTTCCATCCTTAAGCATAATAATAAGTAATAACCAGAGAAAAGGCCTAATTACAATCTGAACTGAAATAAAGTAAAATAATAAAATAAAAAACTAGAAATTCATGAGAAAAACAAGTCCAAATCGTCTTGCTAGTTGGCTACCTCTGAGTCCCTCCATCCGTCGAACCGCCTACTGAGGGTTACTTGAGAAAAATAAAGGAGGGGGTGAGTTTTTGAAAACTTGGTGTGTACAACCCTCAACAATTATATATATCATGCAACACAAGTCATCTTGGGCCTGAGCCCAATCCAATAGTAGAACATATTAAAGCAATCAAATGCAAAAATCCTACCCATCTAACCTCTACACACTATCTTTGTCCAACCCTACACACCATGTGGGGATATAAATATCGACCCACCTATCCCATACACACCAATGGTAGCACTGGTTGCAGTACTACCTATCGTTGCAGCAAAGCTGCTAATCATACATTGGGCTTAAAAAGCCATCGGTGGATCCATGGTCGTCAAGCAACCATGCGATCCTCAAATTCTTCCTCCGTTTCATCAATCCCACCTATATACAACATACATCTCATGAATGCAACAACACATTTCCACACATTAAGCACCTAGGGGTATTTTAGTCATTTCACTATCAAGAGGTATTTTGGTAATTCTACCTTACAAAGGCATTTCAGTAATTCTACCCTACAAGGGTGTTTTAGTAGTTCTACCCTACAGGGGTATTTTCGTAATTCTATCCTACAGGGGTATTTTCGTAAGTTCTACCCTACAGGGGTATTTTCGAAATTTTTTAATAGTACGTGTTTTAATTACGAACTTTGGCCCATCAACAAGTCCTTGCAACTAAAGTGAATAGACACTATGCACTAAGTAGGATTCAAGAGAAAAGGAGGTGGGTCACTAGGACCACTTAAGTACCAAGCTCTTCCTAGATCCAATCCTAGACATGCATACATCCATTGCCACACTCTAACCTTGCGACTTCTCCACAGACATGTTTGATTAATTAATTAAGTTTTATGTTGCTTGAGAGTATATTAAATCTAGGCCTATCAAACCTAATCATGTCTATATGGCCCATTAGGCCCATTCAGAAATATATGGCCCACCAGGCCCGGTCTTGTTCAAATCATTCAACCATCAATACTAACTCATCATTTAATATCACTTATCAACTTTTGCCGATTTGGGCCCATAAGCCCATCGGGCCCATTTAGCCCCCTTTTGGCCCGGTTGGCCAACAGTGGCCCGAGACCATGAGATCGCTCTCTTAGCCTCGGTAGTCGTATTAGTGTTTCCACATGAATGTTCACATGCTCATGTGGTTACCGGCGCCAACGTTTCGACTTTTCGGCATTCCGGCTTTTTGGGATTGTAACTTTTGCCGATTTTTCGTGTGTAAAGTGTATGTACACACCTGGTTAATGAGATGTGTTACGTTATCCTCAGCCTTGACCCTACAACCAAAACCAACTGCCAATCAATTACACACTTAACCATAATATTTACCAAAAACTGAAGCCTTACCATAACCTTACCGTGTGCCACCAGTCCTAATAGCCCTTCTTTAGCTACTACTCACGGATATCCCCTAGATCTACATCAATCTTAATCGTTAAAGATAAAATAATAGGTGACTTGTATCCACTTAAGTCACCATTTTCCCTTACTATAGACTATTCGGCCAACTTATCCCAAAATCAAGAACACTTACCCAAAAGCCGAAACGTATGGATAGCTTTTCGGTAGTGACTTGTAGATCCAAGCTTGACTCCAATTTTCTAAGATCCGATCTACCAAAATCGAAGGAATGATGACAGCCCGACAGAGATTTAGTCACTAGAGTATTCGAATGATGACAGCCCGACAGAGATTTAGTCACTAGAGTATTCGACACAAGGTTTTGGGATGATGAAGAAACCGGCTCCAAGAGCAAAGGTTTTTGACTTTTGAAGTCACGAATATTCGGTCCCCAACAATTGAGATGAAGGTGGGACGGCACAAGCAATGGAGAAAGAAGAGAATGATATTCGATTTAAGGCTTTATTAGAGAAGAAAAGAAAACACAAAAGGAAGAGGTGAGGTTTAGAACAGAAAAAGTGAAGGAGAATTCGGCAGAGCACTATAGTTGCCGAAATAGTACAAAGGGAATTCCAATTGCCGAAATAGGACAGAGGAAATTCGGCACCCCCTATTTATACATAAAACTGAAACTCTGCCTACCCCCAAAATCCCAATCGGCTCCAACTCTTCCCCATCTCATCTCCTCATTTTTCTCCTTGATAACTCCCTAATCCTTTTCCTAAATTTTCTCTTCTAATCACTCTCCTTAGAGTCCATCATCACACCACTTCCAACCTTCTAGAAGGCCAAAATTAAACTCCTAAAAAAATACTAAGCTAGGATTTGAACCTAGGATCCCCTTGCTTGCCACTAACGCCACCTCCCTACACCTTAAGTGATGTCACTTATCCACTACACCACAACCTTGCTTGTGTCCTATTTTATCTCCATTTATTTAAAAGCCCAACTACTCACCGCCCTGGTTCTTTTAATAATTAATTAAAAATTCCTTCACCTCAAAGTTCAAACCCAGAACTTCTCCAACACCCCTAGACACTCCAAATTTATTAAACCTTAAAGCCAACATGTTATTTGTCATCTTCTTGCTTACTAAAAAAAAATTTATGAGACCCAAATCCCAAAGCCCAATTCATCTAGGCCCAAAATTTGGGGCGTTACACGTGTATGTTGCCTGTGTGTGACACACGACCATGTGACAGACCGTGTCTCGGCCCTGTGCACCTAAATGTACTTTAAAACTCAACTTTACCATTTCTTACTTACTTGGGCACTAAGCAACTCAATTACCAGCCATTTAACCTATTCAAAACACAACTAAACCTGCTTAAAATATACCAAAACCATCATCTATTATGCCTAACTAATGTACCCTCATTGGTACCACATTTTATATGTTCAAACATATCAACAAATCATCAACCAATTAAAACTTCTATTCATACCAAATTTATCATAATTGAACTAACTTTCACTTTTAAGCTAAACACATACCAATATTGCCTTAACTAATACCATTTATATACAAGTAACCAACATTTCAATTTAAACCAAAATAACATCACATTAACAAGCAAACTATCAACCAAAGACTTCTTAGGTATATGCCATTACAAAATGAAATATCACCACACTTAAGCTTGGGATTAAGGTTGGATGCTAAGTCGACGATAACTTGAAAAATATCTAACCTGCGCACAGAAAACAAAATCACACGCTGAGTATAACTTTGTGGTATTTCTATAATCCGAACAATTTAAACTTGATATAAATAATTAAAATGTAAGAATGCAACAAGTAATGCTTTTTACATATGTTTCAAATCAATAATACAAATTTGCCCATTCTTTATTCGCATCTACTAAATTCCACATGTTTTGGTACATGACAATGGCATTTGAATATTTCAACTCATGCAATGGCATGATTCATCTCTTTAATCAATACTTGAATTTATTTCATGATTCATATCTTATTTCATCATTTCATATTTCATTTCTCATCTCATCTTATCATCTCAATATCAAACACATAAATTTATTATTTAATTTCCCCTATTAACACGACTCAAACTCGGACAGATACACGGATCAACCAACACACCAGTTTGGCACCTAGTGCCTCACTGGATAAATTCGAAGTAATAACTGTGCCCAGCACTATATAAGTTGACACTCAGTGTCTCATCGATTAAACTGAAGCAAATTGACACTTAGTGCCTTATCGACTTAAGGTCGAAGAAATCCCTGAACTCTTCCTATATTATGGCACGCCATCTATATCCGATTTAGCTCGAAACAATTAATAGAGTTTCCTTTCACTTTTCAATTTGCAACCAATGTTCCAATTTCATATATGTACATTAACACACATATAAGCATATATTAAATTTGATAGTGACCATTATTTCTCAATACACATATTTTTCAATTATGTAACATTTGCTTTCATAAACAACCATCAATTCTAATATTCCAATCAAATAACAGATCTTACCTTAATGCTTACCATGACAATTATATCAATATGCAGCAGTTTTTAGTTTAGTTCGGATAATAGAAATACAAATCGTATATTCCGAGCTGCTCTACATCGACCTTATCTTTCTCTTTCTTACTTGAGGATTCTGGAACAAAGTTTGCTACGGAATAAAATAATTACAATTAATTAATAATACACAACTTAATTTTCATTAAATTTTAAAATTTTCACCACATTTTGCTTAATCCTCAATTTAGTCCCTAAATCGAGACTAATTTTAATATCCATATGTAACCTCAAATTTTTATACTAATTTCACTCTAAGCTAAATTTAGCTCTCTATTTTCAATTCTACCTCTTAATTTTGAATTGTTCACAATTTAGCCCCTATTACTCAAAATCAGCAATTAATTCCACAATTTAGCCATTTTCCACTTTTAACTTAAAAATCTATCAATTTAACCCCTAGTACTTAAACTATTCAATAATGACAGCATCTAAAATCTTAAACAATACTAAAAATTATAACATTGGTTGGGTAGTTCTAAGTACCAGGATTCCAAAAACGTAAAAATTACAAGAAAATAGACTAATTGACTAACCAATTAAAATTTGAACCCCTAAAATTTCTTATACCCGTGCGTGCTCCTCTCCAAGTCATTTTGCATGTGAAATAAAATAAAGGAATGGGTTTTGTTTTATTTTAATGACTATTTATCTATCTATCTATCTATCTATTATTATTATAACTTATATATATTAAGTTAACATAATATATATTATATATACATACCATAAATGTTTTATTATGATCGTCCGTCACCCAACCTGGTATAATTGTTACCTTAGTTCATTTTATTTATTTCAATCTATAAATCAACTATCAACACCTACGCGATTTAATCCTTATACCTTAATAATTCCTAATTTCATGACAATTACTTACCTAAAATTTAATTAACTACATAAAATAAATATTTACGAGTTTGTTTTATAGAAACGGAGTCCCGAGCTTCACTTTCTGACACTCCTGATTATCGGGTCGCTACAATACTTCCCTCCCATCTGCATTGCCTCCTTAAATTTTCCTCCTTTAACCACTTATTAACTACTTATGACCCTCTTCTTGGTGCCGCCCTTATCGAGATATCCCACCTAAATTCCACTATTTGTGGCCCCAACTAACCTAAATCGACCAAAAACCCTCCCTATGACCAAGCTTTCCACACAAGAAACAGAATAATATGAGTTTATCATACTGAAAATGTGTATAAACCAAACAGTCCTAATCAAAAAATAATTCTCTTATTTTGCTTCAATGGGATTCGAACATCTATATTCACTCGGATCCTCATGTACCTACCGACGCCCCTTGCAATCAAAGAGGCGTCATACTCCAGAAAAGTACCAAGGAAATTACTAAATTGGCGTGCCATACCCTCTGACATAAATTCTAATGGAAGATTGTGAATATGAACCCAAAATACCAAATAAATAAAATGCACTTGTAAAAGATCCTCCCCCTATTCCAACTGATAGAAAATGATCAAGTTTTTGTTGAGAAGTCCAGAACATACCCTCACATAACCTCTTTAAATCCACTTTATGATAAAATCTGAACAAAATCCTCTTATACCCAATATATGAGATAGTCACCCCACCCAACGGATGCCACAAATATGCAAGAGTATTTTGCAACAATGGGAAATTCAGCATACTATCCGTAAGCACCTTCCTTACTAAGTAGAACCGATAGTCCTCCTCTACCGCATTTACATTAGCCTGGCCTGAAAACAATTCTTCTTCTTCCTAAAAAAATATTCAAATTCACTAGATCTTCCTTCATACCCCCTTCGAAGAGCCCTACCATGTGCAAACACTGCCAGGATGATGACCAAAACCCTAAAATAAAAGACTCAAGAGAAATGTGCTAAACAACAGACGGAGAAACATGCTAAATAGCATTTTTTCACAATTTAAAAAAAATTGTTTGGGAAGATTTTGAATGGTTGTTTAAATCAGATCAGATCAGTTGGTCGGATCAAGAACCAACCAAGGTATCAGTTTGGAAAAAGACATTAGACCGATTAACCCAGAACTGGTACAAACCGGTTAAACTGGACAAAAACCAATTGATCAAGCGATTCAACCAAAAAATTTTAATATATTGTCTATTTTTATATTTTTTTAATGATTTATTTTATGGAATCTACTAGACCAATCCAACCGGTGACCTAACAAATTCGACTACCAGTTCTGTTCTAAAAACCTTGATTTTGAATGAAAAGAAAATGTTTTTTTTTTTCACTTTAGTATCAACAATTTAAAATAAAATTGATTGTTTGTATATATTTTTCGAAGAGATTTTATTTTTCATTATGCCTTAAACAATAGAATGTAACTTTCCATTTTTATATTTTTGTAATTTTTGTGGGTTAAAAATTAAAAATCGTTATGTCGTAAGCTTGAAGGTATAATGAATAAGTTCTGGTGGACTAACAATAAATCTGCAAAGGGCATCCATTGGAGTAACTAGGATATGTTAGGTAAACCGAAATGTGATGGTGGGTTGGGCTTTAAAAATCTATTTTTGTTTAATAAGGCTTTATTAGCGAAACAAGTTTGGCGTATTTTATCCCAATCCAATTGTATTTTAGCCAAAGTTTTAAAAGCCCATTATTATCCTTTTTCAGATATATTATCAGCAAAGATTGGTTATTACTCATGATTTACCTGGAGAAGCATTTACAGCGCTCGAGATTTGATTGCAGAAAGGATATTATGGTGCATTGGAAATGGTGCCCGCGTCAACATATGAAATGATCCTTGGTTGCCTAGAATAGGGAACAATAGATTATCAGTTTAGAAAATTATGTCTAATTGGACGACTATGAATCAATTAATAGAGACTAAGTCCAATAACTAAAACAAGGAGCTGGTTCACAATATAATTGATGATGATACTGTAACTTGTATTTTCTTCATTCCAATTTCTAGGGCTAGATTGGAGGATATTATGGTCTGGAAATATGAAGGCACTAGGGAATACACAGTGAAATGTGGGTGTCGGGTCCTAGCTATAGAGCATATACAGAATACTACATACATTTCTCCTAATGTAGATGACTATAAAGATTTTTTCAAATCTTTCTTGTCTATGCACATCCCAACAAAAAAAAATACACATATGAAGGTTGTTTAATAATCTTTTGCCTCATTTTTGTAATTTGACGCGAAGGACTTTAAGTGTTGAAGTCATCTGTCCCCTCTACAAGGAAGCCCTAGAGGATTCTGATCATCTGATGTGGTCTTGTGGAATATTATAGTGTGTTTGGGCTTCTCTTCAAATCAAGATTGCATCAATCGGTAGTTTTTCGAATTGCAACGCTCGATTTGTAACACCCTAAACCTGGCCTAGAATTTTAGATTGAATCTAGAATGCTACATTGATCACCGAAGTGATCGTAAGAAAATTTAAAAAATAATCATCCTAAAATTACCAGAATAAAATATATGAATAAAAATTTAAAACAAAAACTATACCACAGTATTATAAAACCTTACAGTTTAAAATAAAACGAGTATCAAAATAGTAACAGTAAATAGAACTGATAAGTTATCGTTCACGAGACTGTCCGAGACCTCCGCATGCCGAGTCCAGCATCAGAATCCAAAATGGTACCTGAAAGGGAAACAAACGGAGGGTGAGCTACACGAGCTCAGTGTGAGTTCAGAACCAATCTAACTATAGAACAGGATGCCGTAGAGTAGTTCAATAACAATACATCCTTAAAGGGACAAACAGGTACAAGAAGGTAGACTGACACCCCCACACAAAGGGAACAACACAAGCCCACTAAGTCGCACACAAACACAATAGCAGTCAAATACACAGTTGTCATTCAATTAAACAGAAACAGTCAAATAATTTCGCACGCAGAACACCCTCAAATCAGACACATATGTGTGTAGTATAGTATTAAAATAACCCACTCATCCAGCCAACACACCTCTCCGTCCCCCGATCACACCACATAAGAGCTGAAACATCCCGAATTAGGGCCTAGTCGGAATAGTGGTTTGGAGACCACAAATCTGAAGTAGAAATAATTATTTTATGATTGTTATAAGGTTTATGATATTGGGTATGCTTGTGTAAAAAATTCATGAAGAAATTTTATGAGTGTCCAATTTGATTTTAAGGACCAAATTAAATAAGTTGTAAAAGTTGAGTCCTAGAAGCTTTTAGCATGAAATTGAATTGGATTTTTAATTAGAGGTCCTTAATTAGAAATTTTACCAAAATTCTAAAATTTTGGACAAAAATGGATATTGAAGGGTAAAATATCAAAGTTTTAAGTGAAGGGCATTTTGGTCATTTGACTTTTAAATGAACTAAAAGACAAAATAAAAGAAAAAAAGTGTTCATCTTCTTCATGTTGGTCAAATGTTACATGGAAACAATGGCTAGGGTTTTGTTCAAGCTTTCAAGCTCAATATTCATAGAAAATGAGATTTGGGCTTAGATCGAGGAAGATCGAGGTTATGGGCCAAGTCGAGGAAATTAGCTATTTTCGCGTCCAAGGTAAGTTGGTGTAAAAATAAAGCATTGTTTTTGTTGATTTTTCTTAAAATCTAAATTGGTATGATAATAATAATGCCATATTGTTGTATTTCATGTGTAAAGCCTAAATTGGCATATTAATTCGATGATGTTGAATTATATATTTAAGATACTATGTTAAGAATTGATTGAAAAATAGGTCTATGATACATATTGACATAAGAATGGATTGATATTCATGATATTTCCATGAAATGTATTGACATGAATTTTTACAAAGAAACGAGGAATAAATAAAAGAGAAATCCCAGTTGAATGTTAAAGAATACGAGGGATACCGAAGTCATGACATGAGTTATGTAGGTCCCATGTAAGACCATGCCTGGGACATTGCTTCGGCATCGAACAGAGATCCTATGTAAAACCATGTCTAGGACATGGCATTGGCATCTAAATGAGGTTCCGTATAAGACCATGTCTGGGACATTGCGTTGGCATTGTGATGAGACTTAGATCCCCTGTAAGACCATGTTTGGGACATGGCGTTGGCATCTAAAGAGTGATCCCATATAAGACCATGTCTGGGACATGGCATCGACATCGATATGGGATTCCGTGTAAGACTATATCTGGGATATGGCTTCGGCATTAACTTGAGATCCCATGTTAGACTATATCTGGGATATGGCTTTGGCATCTTATCATAAGAATGACATGTCGGATATCTTTCGATATTCTAAGTAAGTTAACGGGAAAAGTATTCAAGTTGATAAATTTAACGAGAAAGGCAAAAGTTTTGTAATGAGATAAATACATGATAGACCATCGGTAAGGTGGTGAATGAGTAATGTGTTCGGTATGTGAATGAATTCTAGCGAGAATACAAATGAGTAAGTAATGCATATGAATTTGATCTTATGATGACCATGCGATTATAAGTCAATACCCATGATGTATGAGACTGTGATAAATTTTATTAATTATATGTATGTCCAAAAAGAAGTTAGAAACAATGAAATCATGAATGAGTGAAATTAGCTATCAAACAGTCTTGGACAGCAGCAGTTATGTGATTTTGAAAAATCACCAAAAATAGTGTGAATTGAATTAAAGACTGAATGAGATATGAAATGAAATCTTATTAAGTCTATTTTCTTATAAAAGAAGCAGAATAAGCAAAAGATTTTTATATTATGAGATATTTAAAGTTTTATGAGATAGGGTCAGAACAATTTTAGAATCCCCTGTTCCAACTTTTGAAAATTACCAAAAATTGTATAAAAATGTTTATGGTGCATAATTTATATTCATAAATTTATAAATGAGTCTACTTTCAATAGAAAGAAACAAAAATGTTATCTAAATTCAATATATGAGATAATCAATTTTTAGTGAAGAGAGGTTAGAACTGTTAGATAGCGAAATAGGGGAGACTTTAAAGAATAAACTGTACTTATTGGCTAAACTAAAAATTCTGGAAATTTTATGGTAAGAATATATATGAGTCTGGTTTTAGGGAAAATTTACGAAACTTAATTTGGAGTTCCTTAGCTTAAGATATAAATAATTTAGTGACTGTGACTTAGGAAAATAGTCTAAAATGAACATGAGTAAAAGTGCTAACTTATGAATTAATGTTTGTACTGTTTTAAAAATACAATGTGAGGATTGGTAAAGTCATATAAATTAATTGTTTCTTTTTAAGCGCCAACTTACTAAGCTATAAAGCTTACTCCTTTCTTCTCATTCATCATAGTGTTGTCAGGTTGGCTTGGGTTTGGAGATCGTCGGAGACAGTATCATACTATCAAATTGTAAGTCTAGGTAATGACAAACCGTAGGTGTTTTCGAGTGAGTGGCATGTATAGACACTTAGATATAGATAATGTGTATTCTTAAGAGTTGGCTAAAGGTATTAGCTTATATTGCTTCATTGTAAGTGGCCATGAGATGTGGCTCATATTGGTTATGATTATGTAAACTTATTTATACATTCATGTGTTAAGACCTTGTGTGATATGAGTAGATTATGTTTATTTTTCACGAATGTTTAGTGATATATTACATGTATTTGAATGTATAAGTGTGTAAATAATTAAGGGCAACACAAAGGTCTTGGAAAATAGCCTAGGTGTTGGCTATATGGGGCAGAGACACGGCTGTGTGTCTCAACCACGTGGAGGACATGGTCTAGCACACGGGCGTGTGACTTGGCCGTGTGCTCCTAAATGTTTGATGATGTCATAAACAGAGAGTTACAGGGTGGAGGACACGGGCGTGTCTGGAACCACACAGACGTGTGAGACCACATGGCCTACCCACACGGGCGTGTGACTCTCTAAAATAGGGAAATTTTAATCATGACTCAAAAGTTTTGAAAGTTTTCTGTTTAGTCCCAAACCATTATTGGTATACGTTTTGGGCCTCGTAGGCCTGTGTAAGGGACTTTAAGATGGAAATTGAAAGGTTTTAATTTTGAAAGAAATTTTATGACTCAGTTCAAGAAGTTTAAGTATGTTCAAGTATGGTAACGCCTTGAACCTTGTCCCGGCGTTGGATACGGGTAAGGGGTGTTACAAGAGCTGTTAGCTCATCCAACCAAAACACACCATATAGGACCTCGAAGGCCCATCCAACCTTACACATCATATACGTAGACTAAGCCACTCAGATATATTACGCAGCAACGCTGTCGTATAAGCTATACTGTGCAATGTGGTAAACCGCGGTATAGACGTGCAGTTGAACTACCAAATCAAATAATGGTATATAGCTTAGCTAAAACACATGTGGTACAGTGCGATACGATAACACGCTATACCGGTAAATTGCAGCTGAGCTGTTAGATCAAATAGTCATACGCTGCGAAGCTGACGTATATGCTATACGGTGCAGTGCGTTGATCTGTTGTACAATCATGTTGCAGTTAAACTGCCAGATCAGATAGTAGTACACATCAAAGCTGACGTGTTTGCTGTACGGTGTAGTACGGTAATCCGCTGTACAAACCAGTTGCAGTAAAACTGCCAAATCAGTTCAGTCTCAGTCTCCCTTCTCTTCAACATCCCACCCAAAAATCTTTATGCACATGTATATATGCAGACAGGCATACAAAGTCAGAATACCAATTTTAGACAGTCATTTAGAGATAAACGCTCACATCCAGTCAATCAAAATCAGAAATGTGTACACTCAGTTACTCGGATTCATATCAATTGCAAAGTTACGTCATGAACAGTGATCCATAATTAGAAATGTCACGCAACCAATCACAAATGTCACAAAAACCTAAGCCCAGATCAGAGTCGTAACTACCCTCACTAAAGCTTAGCTAAGGGTTAAAACACACAAAATCACAATTAAGCTTTAGTCTGACCTAGAACCAAAATCTAGTGGGATAGGGCCACATGCTTGTGTGCTCCGGCCGTGTGGAATAACTTAGGCCGTGTGGGGGTCCAAATGCCTATGTGGAGGGTGGCACACAGCCGTGTGGTAGAGGCACACACCCATGTGACGCAGGGATACAGATGTGTGAACAGGTCGTGTAACTCACTATCCAAATGTGCTAAAAACAAGTGCAGGGTAGACACGGTCATGTGAGGGTCTCACACACCCATGTGCCCCATCAGACACGACCTGCAAGATCCCTAAATCCCTAAATTAGCCACACGACCGTGTGGCCTGGCCGTGTGACACCAAATCACCAAATCCCTAATTCTCAAACACACACGCCCGTGTGACCAGAGGACACAGTTGTGTGGAAATCGACAAAATCCCCAAATTAGCCACACGACCATGTGGCAAAGCCGTGTGGCACCTTAATTATGTTGGAAACCCTAATTACCAAAAGCGTACAGCCGTGTGAATCGACACACGCCCGTGTCGCCACTAGGGTGGTCACGAAACCATCAAAAAACAACCCCAAAAATGTGTTTTCAGCCACGAAATGCTACCCGATCCTTGCTAGATTGAAATTACACAAACCATACACATTTTAAGCCTAAAATAATGATATTTCATCTAAAGTCGACTTTTCACAAAGTTGAAATAAAATTTGTAAATAAAACAAAAATAGTTCGAAACCCACACCTGTCTTGTGATCGGAGATGATGACAGAGGACTGAGCTTTTTCACAATCCACAAGCTAAAAATTGTTCTCCCCCAAAAGCAAAATGAAAAGCAAAAGAAGAAAAACCAAAAAGCAACCCCAAGACATAGAAGAAGCAGAGAACGTGCCAAACTCAAACAGTAACCAAAATAGAAAAATAAAATAAAATAAATCAAATTAACTAATTACAAAAATTATCTTAAAATAAAACAAAATAAAATGTCTTTCCAAAAACACATACACCAAGACTCGAACCCAAGTCCCAAGGATAAGCTAACACTCCTACTAGACTAGTAGGCCCATTCTGATACCTAAATGCGCCTCTAATCACAATAGTACATCCTCTTCACTAACCCTAACCATAAACACTTAAAACTTCTAACCCTAAAATCGGGGTGTTACACGATTTATTAACACTTTCTCTGCAGCAAATGAACAACAAAAACAAATTATTGCAATTTCTATCTGGGCCCTGTGGTATCGAAGAAACAAGTTGATTTATGAAGGTGTTAACTTTTCTTTGCAGGAACTGTTAGGGTTCATTCGAGGATATGGTCAAGAACTAAACCTAAACCAAGAGAATCTTCGACTTTCTTCTAGATCTATGGCAAAAAAAATTATAGAAACCCTCAGATATTGGAGTTATTAAGCTAAACTTTGATGCGGCTTTTCAAAATGACTCTAAAATCGCTACAACAGCAGTATTAGTTAGAGACTCTGAAGGAGAAATTGTAGGGGCAGAAACTTATCTTTTTAAGGATGTTGTCGATGCTTTTGTGGCTGAAGCAAGGGCATGCAAAACGGTGTTACTCTTTGCGATTAAGATGGGTTTTCGGCGTTTGCTTGTGGAAGGGGATTCCCTGCCAGTTATCAAAAGTATCAAGAAAAAGGAGGAAGACAAATCAGTTCTTCGACTGATTACACATCATATTAGTATTTTGGAAAATTATTTTGATGATGTAACAAACCTCTTTGTGCCTCAAATGTTTAATGGAGCGACTCACACTTTGGCTCTGAAAGGAAGGAAAAGACAATTTACTGGTGTCTGGGCAGGTAGAATTCTAGAATTAGTGAAGATGATGGTGTATAAGGACCGAATGGCTTGGAACCAAAATCACCAAGTTTCCTTTTGATTTGCTTTGAAAATGGAGAAGGTTCGCTGAATCTCCAGTGATGGACTCAAAGCTCTTGTTTTTCTTAATTTTACTCGTCTCAGAATCAATTTTACAAAAGGAGAAGAAAGATGTTTTGGTTGATATTTGGTTTGTGAATCGTTGCTGGTATTTAGCTTAGGGCGATTTCTCTTCTGCATTTATGGTTTTGTTGGTTACTAGGTGCGATTTTATTGTTTTGGCTGCTTGGCCAACTGTCTTTTTATTTCTTTGTTTTGTTTTGTCTTTTCATGTTACTGAGACTTTGAGTTTTCTCACCTTGAGCCATGTGCTAATAAATATCAGTCAGTTTGCAAAAAAAAAAAATTATCATATTATTTCTATAAGTCATTTATACTTTGTTTGCACCTGATTAAAAACATATAATTTGATTTGTACTAACATAAGTGAACTTACTTAGGTATAAATTAAAAGTCAGGGGTTTATAAATTAAAATTGTGAAAATTATGGTATGTAAATAAAAATTTTGAATATTTATATTGTATTAAATCAAATGCTTGAAACTTTGCCACTATTTTCAAAATTAAATCAAATCGGAATAACCAATCATATCAATTGTGTTGAGAATCAGTTAAGATTTGGGGTGAATAAAACTTAGTTCTCTTCAAAAAATTGAAAAATTTTGAATTTCAATTTTATTTAATCGAGTTATTCAGTTTTTTTGAGTCAACTCAAATAATTAATTTTGTTTTTCGAGTTCAAGTTGAATTGAATTTTAGAATTCAAATAACCCGAATAATTGATTGGTGTAAATACTCTTTTAATCCCTATCAATTTTGAAAATGAGCAAATTAATCCCTTTTAACAAAAATTACAAAATAATTTTTAAAAATTCAAAATATTTATAAAAATTTCCAAATTTTCATAATTTAAAAATATATAAAAATTTAAAATTCTAAAAAAAATTCTAAAGAATATTTAAAGATTTTTTAAATATTCCAAAATAACAATTTTGAGGATCGAAACAAGTAAATTATCAATTCAAATTTATCATACTAAAGGATCTTTGTTTTTTCCTCTTATTTTGCTTTGAAAGAGTTTTCAAATATATATGGTTTCAAATTTATGAGCTCAAACATGACATTAGCTATATTATAACAATATTTCATTTGGCTTTTTTTTTAAATTTAACTCTTACAATTTTACTCTATTCGATTTGAATTGAATTTCATTTCACTCAACTCGATTCGAAAAATTTTCCAATCGAGTTAGGATCATAAAATAGGACTCGCCAATGCGACCAACTCTAAATTTTTTCACTTGATTCAATTGAATGCTCACCCCTAGCCAAGGTATCAGTCGAGGATTAAGGGCCAGATTGGTTAACCTATGAACTAGTTGAACTAGTTGGACCAATCAGTCGAACTGGTCAAACTAGTTGATTGAACTAGTCGAATCAGCAATCAAATCGACTAAACTAGTTTTTTTCCAATAATTTATTCAATTGAACCAGTCAGATCGATCAAACCGATTGAATTGGGAATAGGTGGTCGGACATGTTTGCTCACTAGTCCTATTTTGAAAACCTTGAGCTTTGTTGATGATATATTAAGTAAAATTATTTATTTATTGCTTAGGTTTTGAAGGTAGTGTGAAAGAATAGAACAAAAAAGTTCTCATGTTTTTCTAATCAATATTTGAATTTGAAAATTCCAAGTTTTAGAATGTATTTTAAAATGCAAATTTAACTCTTATAAAATTTGATTTAGATTTGTCCAAATTCAAATCTAATTTTTAATTTGTTATCTAAACAAAGAATTTGGATTTTCAAATCCAAATCCAAGTTTTTTTTACACAAATCATGGTTTCCACACAGACCATAAATAAATTCATCAAACATTTTTTCTCTTTCACCAAACCCTTCTTCAAGTCTATCCCAATGCCTCTCTTCTTTTGAATTTTTAACTAATGTTCTGGGTCACGCACAAGAGCCTGCAACTGATGCACATATTTCAAACCCTTCATGTTCACTTGGCATTATTCGGCCCTACAAGATTGACTCATTACTTGAAAAGGACTCAAAGCCCATTTACTTAGGTCTTGGTTAAAATGTAAACATTCTAGTAACTTGTATTTTTACCAGGATAATTGTTGTAAATCCTAAAGGATAAGAATGTATAGAGTTTTAAAGCATTTACTCAAACATTTGGTGTGCGTTGCTTTCTTGTGGCTTTTCAGATCTTTTGTTGCTTATTCGCTTTTGAGTTTGCTTTCACTTTATTTTGGTACTTTAGAGAATTTCCTTTGTGAATTCTCCTTTTCGAGAGTAAGAATGACTTAGCAGATTTGAAGCAAAGAAGCCTCCTTCCTAAATTCTACCCTCGTGACACTAGCACCTATATATATTGAAAGTAAAGGCCTAAATGGGTTTGATATCAAAAATCAAGTTAAAACATCATCTAGCACAAGTTAGTGGATGACATCCAGATAATCCAAACCAAAAGAAAAATAAATGATCTCATCCATTGACCAATGAGCCAATCTATGTGCAATACTATTAGTTGATCAATAAACAAAATGAAAATAAACATAGTCAAACCAATTACAAAATCCATGGGCCTCAATAAATGGCCATAAAAAGACAAATCCAAACTATTACAAATGAGTTTGTTAACAATAGCTAGGCAACTAGATTCAACTTTAAAGTGGTGAAGATCAAGATCCCTAGCTATCTGGAGAACTCCAATAATAACGATGGTCTTGGTTGAAAGAGTACCAGAGGCACCCTCAAGATATTGTGTGGAGCCCGTACAAACCATTCCCTTAGAATCATGAACTATCGCTTCATAGGTCGCCATATGCTTCCTTGCAATCCAAGCGACATCAATATTGATTTTGAGCATTTCTTCAAGTGAGGTTTCCCAATGCTCAACTCTCAGTCTTCTAGGCAGCATGGGCACATATAATAAGTTAAGGACTTAGTTCTTTTTTCCTCTCATTTTTCTCATTTTGTCACTTGTTGCAACTCCCTTCTCCCTCTCTTCTAATCTTCTCATCCCTCTCTTCCTTTGTTTTCTTGTTTCTCTCTTTTCCATCATCTATATCTTTCACCACCATCATTTCCCTTATCCTCCACTTGTTGGGATCTAGTGCTATTACTGTAGTATTTTCATTTATATTTACTTGTACTTTTTGAACAAATTGGTTTCATAAAATATCTATCAGATACATTAATATTCTTTGTATATTGTCCTTAATGGTTTTTGCACACAAAACAAAACGAAAGCAAATATTAGCTCACTGATTGTTTAATATTTAAACTAATACTAAGCAGTATTACATGGTCAGGTCATAATACATAAAGACAATTTATAGAAGTAAATAATCTAAACATTTTCTTAGTCTAATCATTAGCAAATTAATTGAAAGATTAATATATCATTTATCACGTCCAATTGGGAAGATACCTTGTCTTGAGTATTAGAGCGAATGATTCCTAAAAGATAGAGACATAAATGTAATTGACTAGACTGACAATATATCGAACATGACCCAAGTAGAACAATTCTTAGATTTATTTATGGATTTATTCACTTGTGACGTTTATAGTATGGCATTCCTTAATCTTGATTGAATGATGGACTATATATGAGTGACTTGTATAATTTGATGTAAATGAAAGTTTGAGTTCAAATAGATAATTAACAGAAAGTTGGTACGTTGAATATACGACTTTTGTAGTATGTAGCATCATTCCATAATAGTGGAATTCATAGCCCGACAAAAGGGTAAAAGATATTCTCTCATCGATATTAGACGAATAGATGAAAAGTAAAAATGACCATGGGTCATTTGTTTTTGTGATAAATTATTTAATTACTATTTGACAGTAATTGACTTTTCATGAAAGAAGATGTAATGGTTACCATGAGATCAAATAAGATCACAATTGGAAAATAGATTTATCCTAAAGAGATTAATGATATCCCATGAGGGTAACACACTTATGATAAGGTCATTGGACGAGCCCTTATTAAGTAGCTTTTGTAATGATATATGATAAGGGAGAGTTCAGTCACGATACTTAAGTGGGATGACTTCATGACTAAATAATGTTATAATTAATAGACAAAAAGTCGAAACTTAATTATAAATTATTTGAGCCCTAATTATATATGTTCAATCAGTCCCTTCACTAGTTTGAGATAATCATAAACGAATTGTATATAGAACCAAAGAATAGAAATGAATGGAAACGATGAAATAAGAGAAATAGGTTGCATGTATCACAATAAATGCGCTTTCTCGCTAAGTATAAAAATGGCTAGAGAATTAATTTAAGGTTATTCGAATTATTATTTAATTAATTATAATTAAATAATTGAAGTTCGAAGATAAAATTATATTAATTAGTCATTACGAGATTTGTTGAATAAGGAAATTGAATATATTTCCTCATAGGTTCTATTATGATAAAGTTGTTATAACTTTAACTGTATTAGAATTGAGTTGAGAAAATTAATTAATCGAGAAATTAATTTAGTTAATTAAATTAATTGACTAAATAGTATTTATGGGTAATAGAAAATAAATATTAGATTGGATTAAATTATAAAGTTTTGGGTGCCTAGGAGATGCACATAATTGGACCCAATACCTGAAATGCCCAATTAGCCCTCATATGTACATTAGGGGCGACAACCCTAGTAAAAAAATAAAAGGGTGTGCTGCCCCCCCAATCTAGTTAGAGTAGGATTGTATTTTCTATTTAAATAATATTATTTAGTCAGTACTTATTCAACCAGAACTCTTGTGCTTTTTCCTATAAATAGAGAGTGCTAGTTGAGCTATTTACACACAACATTCATACATCGTTATTCTGCCAGAGAATAGTAGTAATTTATTTACATAATAAATTCTATTTTCCGGAGGTTACGAGTTTTACCACTTTATAGGGAGAACTTATTTTTCTACTGAAAATAAGTAAATCGTTTCTTTTTTGTGATTTTGTTTGTGTTACTCGAGCCTACTCTAGACGCAATTTGAGGTTCGAGAATAGCGGAAAAGGTTGTTCTATTGAAAGCTAAGATCTACTTAAGTCTGCCTCACAACACATGTACAATTTTGGTCTAGGTTTATTACTATAAATATCACAATGACTCAAATTTAAGAAAATTTTTAAACTTCTATTGTAACTAAATAATTATTTTCTTAAACTAAAATTTTCCAACACCACTACCTTTGTTCCCTTCGTCATCCACCTTTCTTTTTTTGCAAGTGATTGCTTGGAACAATAATTAGGTCAAAGACTTTTCCCTTGGTTCCTTTATTGAATGAGGTTTTTTCAAGTCAATAATGATTTTTGTTTTCTTAGGTCCATGATGACTCACCTTTCTCGAGTCAATAGGGACTTGAGTGACTTTTTTTGTCTAGGTTTAACTAGAAGGAATCAACATTTCCCAAAACCTTATACTGAATTTCAAGAAGGACAAAATCGTTAATGGCAGTTACAACGTATCATTTCATGTGTCCTGCCCTGGTATCCATGAAGGTGATGTTCTCTTTGGCATTTTCTCCTTGGTTTAGACGTTTTATCGATATGGCTTGACTCTGTCAAGGGTTCATATTGCTTTTTTATACTTAATTGAGTAACGGTTTGAGGTACCTAAACCATTTTTTGTCGAACCATGTACCTAAATTATAGTTTGGTAACCATTATGGGCCTAACCGTTATCTCCATTAAAAAACTCACTTCAACCAATAAAAATGTGCCACATGTCATTTTTATCCACATAATCATTTGCTTGAAATTAAATATATATTTAAATTGAAATAAATAGTTTTTCATTTTCATGGTCTCTTTCCACCCCAGATAAATATCAAAATTATATATGAATTTCGTACAATTTGCAATGTTATACATAAACTTTAATTTTAGTTCAATTTTCATATTTTACTAACCTTGTATCAATGTGACACAGTTTTCTATTAAGTCATGTGTAAATTACTAACATGATATTTTATTACGTTAAAAAACAAACAAATTAAATTCAATTATTTCCACTTAAATTTTTAAAAAAAATCGTAAAATTTTAATAAAATCTGAAAGTGGGAGTTAAAAGGCATGAGAGAAGAGCTGTCAACAACAGTAAAGGAGAAGGCTACTGATGGGTTCTCTTTTCTTTTAAAAAAAACCTAACTGAGCGTTTAAAGCCCAAATTGAAATCCATTTCCTTAAATCATAATTAATGTCTAAAATACTTTTACGATCTCAAATTAATTATTAATCAACTCAAATTCTATAATTCTCATTTAATATTTAATACACATCATTAGGTATTGAAAATCATACTTTTACCTTTTTTTCAACAAAATTAATAAACTTACAATCCAATCCCTATATTATAAAATCTTTCTAATTTGGTTTCAAAAGTGATTGTCATCTCACTAATACATATTCCAATTTATTCTCATGTCAAGTAGTTAATAAAAATTATTATTCCTCTTTTGGTCAAATTGCATTTAGTCCCCCAACTTTTTTAAAGCTACAATTTAATCCTTTTTGGCATATTCTCATATCCATCATACTTATTTTTTATTTCCATATTCACTATCAAATTCCCTTTTAATTTTTTTTATCAGATTAATTTTCTAAATTTTCTTGCAATCTTCATTTTATCCACTACAAATATAATTAAAAAAATTGTGTGTTACACTAGAAGAACTTTACTAAAAAAGTTGATAAAAAATTGTAAAACATGATTGTAAATCATAAAACCTAGAGCATTAAAAAGAAAAAAGGATTGTAGATGAAGCGTTTTATTAAAAAAACTAAGATATCATGTTTTAAGGGAACAATAAAAAGATAACCACAATTTTATATTTAAAATTAAAATTAGGGTAAATTATATCAATAGTCACTCAAATTTGGTGCACCTGACAAAACAGTCACCAACTCTCAAAAAATAACAAATCAATCCTTTTAATCATTTCCGTTACAGACGTAATGGAAAAATGACATGGAATCCTACTGTGTAAATGGCCCCAATTTAAAACCCTAGTTGGGCTAGGCAATAAAAGAAAAAAGAAGAAGCAAAAAAGAAGAAAAAGTAAAAAAGAAGAGGAGGAGGAGGAGAAGAAGAGAAAAATTCTAGAGTGGTTTAACAACAACATGAGGTTGTGGAAGAACCATGCTCCTAGGGTGCTAGAAAACGAGTTCTCACTGAGTTCAACGACTTCTAATCGAGTTAACTCGTCGAAAGTTGATTTCAAGATATACCCAGATAAAGATTTTGCTTTTAAAGCAAGTTCCAATAAGTTAAACAGCTATTTCGCTAGAAACCCAGTGAGTTTGTTGTAACTCAGGTCGAGTCTCTTTAAACTCGTAAGCGAGTTAAGTGATTTTGGTAATTTCTCGGACAAAGAATTATGAGAAAAGTCTAAGGTTTCAAGCGATTTGAGAGCCGTGACTGAGTCAAGAATTGAGAAAAGAAAAAAAAGGTTATGGACTGTGGCTGTAGCGGTGAGGAAAGCTTACAAAGAAAATTCCGGTGACGAGAATGGTCGAGAGCTTTTCTTCGCCATATCCGACCAAATGCACCATCTCATCTCTACTTCTTCTTCTTCTTCGTACCAGATACTTTGGACTTAGAATCTGCCATGGTTTAGGGATAAACGGTGTGATTGTTATTATTTCCATTTTCTTTTTCTATATGGGGTTTTTGTTTTCTTTATTACCTTTTGCCTTAAAACTTTTTTTTATCAGTTTACTACCATGGTGATGTTTGGTAGGAATCTAATTCTAAGTGTTTTGTTGGGTATATATGGTTTGTATTGAAATGGAAACTCATTTGTCAGTTAATGCATCTTGTTGGTTATATCCATATGAGGTTTAGACCTACAATAGTTAATGTATGAGGATGATGTTTAAAGTTGACCATCATCTTTCTTTCATGGAAAGTGGAAACTGTAATTTTTTTAAAGTTGAACATATCCGTGTTAGTGAAGAAGAAGAATGTGACACCCCAAACTCGACCAGAACGGACCCACCCGAATCCGAAGCGACACATTAGCCACCAAAGTGACTTTCCAGCACAAAACCACCCCAAAATACACCCCAATCTTGTAACACCTCAATTCTAACTAATAATTGTCTAGTTTTATTGCGGAAGCTATTTGTGAACCATTTTAAAACTATTTTTAAGGATTTAACCCTAAGGGTATTTTAGTCATTTTACCACTTAAAACTAAACGATCCCGATTTTAATTCTAAATGCTTACCAACTTCCTTTTAATCAATTTTGGGAAACCCTTAAAATTCATTTTAATTAACCATTTTTCCTTAATACATTTACTAATTAAGGCTATATTAGCTAAGTTTTATTACTTCAATCATATATATACAATTTAAATTAATATAATTACAACTAATAAACAACTTGTATTCATAATTTAAAATCATGCTTAACAAAAACAATTAAATCATATAATGTACTTACCTTAGCCACAAAGCTATCCACTCTTTAACAAGCTACAATTAAAATGTATTAGTGAAAAATTCATGCTTCAATCACCATGTTTTCAATCATTATGATATCACTTAGCAATATACCATAATCCACACAACATTTAACCATAAAATCAATCATTAAAAAAACATGTATAACATCAAAATCCAAATAAAAGTCTAAAATGTCCATTACAAGTATATCATATTATCCCAATTGAGTGCCATAATGCCCTCTAATGTTTCTAAAGAAGAGTCCTTAATCTATACTACCAAATAGCCTTAAAGTTGGACCAGCCTTGCCCTTGCTCCTTAATTCCCCAAAGCTGGAAACAAAAAAAAAAACTCTGCACAAAGCTGTGAGGGTGTAAGCTGAAAAAGCCCAGTGAGTAGCCATGAATTCAATAAGTAAATCACACAAAAAACATACTTAAACTAAGGCAAATCATGTATCAAATTTTGAGTATATGAATCATAGTTTCAATTATATTTTCATGCTCAATTATAGCATTCAATTGACTGAAATTTCCAACAACAATGCAACATCATAACATCATAATTACATATGTTATTCCATGAGTAAAAATCACATTTATTATGGCATATGGAAACATAATTTAATTAACAAACAAACACTTATATTGGTAAATGACATCCATGGAAAATATAAACATGTGATCATGCATTGGATAAACGAATCTTCGATCTCTTAAATATCGAATATAATACTCCGATTGAGTGGGCCGTAGCCACAAACTCCCTTATATCGCCTCGAAATCGCCAATAATTGAGTGGAGAAAAAAGCTCAACACTCCCTTATCCACTCCAACAAAATTAATACTCCTAGAGCCATATGCTCACAAATAACACATATAGTGGTGAGTACTCACTAATCCTATGGCATGCCATTTATATCCAATGGACCCATCATGCAATGTTGCCAATATAACCAATCATATAGGGTATAAAAACTTATATTTAAGCACTTAATTCATGATATAAAAATTCAATTTAAATCATGTCAATTAGCATTTTTAGTACCAACATGGATAAGCACAATAAGTGTCTTTGTCCATGGATCTAAAACCAATAATAAAACCATCATCAAGTGTTCTAATATACAGTAATCCATGCTCCAATTATTATTCAATACAATCCAAATAAATCATACCAAACACACAATTCACAATTTCTATAAATAATTTACAAATATGCTTATATAAAATTAAAATCAATTTAAATAATCTAAATCATTTGAGATACAATTGAATCATTAGAAACACAATTCAAAACCTCAATTTAGAAAGTAAATAGGCATGTTTACCTATTGCCTTTAAAAACCACCTACCTTCACACTTTGCTTCGCAAGCCAAAATGTATCAAGTAGCTCTATTTGGACCTTGATTCTTATTAACAATGGCCTCTCCTTGTTGTGGAGCTTAAACATAGATAAAATACATGTTACAAGATATCATTAACAACAAGAAAATAAAAAAAATCATGAACTACACGGATCTAAAAGGCCTCTCTAATCTACCTTATCGAAAACTCACGGTATAGCCGAAACACAAACTACAGCCCTTAAATGACCTTCTTTGCACCAAAAACTATTTCTAAACATCATTTCTAATCTATCAACACAAAACCTAAGCACCAATTTCATCAAACAAACCGTTTTATAATTTTTCAGAAAATCAACTCATGTTCTTAGTTAAAAACGGATTTGTTAAAATTGATCAATTAAACAAGTTTAATCTTTTGTTTTCTGATAAAAAAATCTTTTAATAAACATGATTTGAGCTTAGATATCCATTTAAACTTGAATTCCAACTCAAAACCATGAATTCACCATTGATGAATTTCATGTTCAAGAGAGAACAGATCAAGATTGAAAAAACCATTTTAATCGATTTAAATAAAAAATAATGATTAAAAATAACTTTAAAATGAATTTAGAGTTGAGAAATTACCTTCAATCGATCTAGAATCATCAATATTGACGATTGGATCAAGATCTTTGAAGAACTCGAATGAGTTTTTTCCCAACTTTGAAAATCTTTTCTGAAGAATTTGAGAGAATTTGGAAAAAAAATAAAAGATGAGATCTAATCTGTGATATGTGGACTTCGAAAATAAAAAAAAAATATGAGAAAACACTTAGAAATTGGGTGAAAATTGTATGTGAAGTGAGGGGGTTGCAGTGTTCTTGAGCTAAAGAAGAACCCCACCTGATTTTCAAAAATTGGGGAAATTGCCATTAGGGCACTTCCACAATTCCCTTGTTTTACAAAGTAATCATTTCCCTCCAAAATTCAGAAAATATGGATAATTTTCCATAAAACCACTCAAACATTTCCCTTGTTTTGCAAAATGGTCCTATATAATTAATATTTTAAAATTTCTCAATTAAACCCCCATTTTAATTTATTTTTCAATCTAATTTGACCAAAAAATATTTATTTTACCCAAAAATTATTTAAATTATAAAATTAATTTTTCTAAAAATATTTTTATTTTCTGAAATATAATTTTCTGATTTTTTTAAAAATGTAATTAAGCTAAGTAAACTAAGATAAAAATTATTAATAACCTCTATTAACTCCTAATTTTTCACTTGAAACCCGATAAACTTACCCGAAACTACTAGACCTATTTTTAGGGCCATACAAAAAGAAGTAGATCACCATATTTAAAAACAAAGATTGCTGGGATGGAGAAGAAGAAACATAAACATGTTGGGCCATTTAAGCAAAAAGTAAAAACATTGGGCTATTTATTAAAAATGAAAAAGGAAGGATGAAAAAAAGTCACTCAATTTTGTCTCGTCCAATGTGAAAAGTTAACTGGTCACGTCAGCGGTCCCGTTAAACCTATGACAGAAAATGTTAATGGGTGACTGATTTGTCACTTTTCAATAATGTTAGTGATTGATTTATTATTTTTCGGTAGTTGAGTGACTGAATTGAAATCAAAGTGACTGTTTTGTCAACTGCATCAAAATTAAGTGATTGATGGTGTATTTTACCTTTAAAAATTAACCCAATAGTCGATTTTTTTTTTTTGTTAGTACACTTTAACACTTAGCTGGGTATACTCTTAACACTTAGCTCATTGTCCCATCATCCAAATCCACCTAATTTTACAAATAATTAGTATGATTCGCGCAGAAATAATTATGAAAATTTAAAAATTAAAATATACTCTAATGCTATTTTTATTTTGACTTTTTACTTTTTAAATTTAAAAATTTAGATTTAATTATTTTCACGGTTTAATTTCTTTTATTAAATTTATTGGTGTAATATTTTGAATTGAATTGATTATTTGTTTGTATCAAATTATGGAGTAAAAAATTGAAGGTTAAAATATGATTTAAGGCCCTATACACATACATTTGTAATTTAGTCTCATTATTTTACTTTTTAAGATTTTAGTTCCTCTATGTTTCAACTTTAAAAATTTAGATTTAATTGTTATCATTTTTAAAAAATTTTCAGTTAAATTTAATGATGTGACATTTTAAAATTTAAAAAATCATTTAGTAGTGATGTAATAAAAAAATGTGTTGAGAATGCTTATGTGATTTTTTTTTTAAAACACACATCTGAATTCGTCAGAATATTTTTTTTGTTAGAATAATATTTGATATAGTTAACAATATTAATTTTTTAGACTAATTAATGACATTAGAAGGACCAAATTATTTCAAAATTAAAGTATATGCATTTAAACCAAGTTTTAGCATAGTATAGGAGCCAAAATTAAATTTTAACCATTATTTTGTAATATATAAAAAAAGTAAGGCAAACCCAAAATATGAAATCTTTAATACCCTTAAAGTTTTCAATTTATATATAACCACGTAGAATTTTAAGTTTAATAAAATGTGTAAATCTGAAATTAAACCATTTTTGTAAAATGAAAAAAAAAAAAAAACATGGTGGTGCCCACGTGTCAATAGGAGGAATAAGATGTAGTTACATAGATTTCAAAACTGTTATATTTCCTTTGATTTTTCAAGGTATTTATACAGCGAGTACTTTTTTGTGTTTTCTAAAATTATTAAAAGATAGATATTGATCACGAATATTAAATTTATTTTATACTTAGAGTGAGGATGGAACTCTCAATCACTAGTTAAAATAAGAAAATTTTTTAAAATATTAAAACAAAAACTGATTAACTAAGGTTGTACTTGGTTTGTGAAATAAATATTTATTTTCAATAATAAAAACATGAAGACATTTGTGGTATATATAATTTTTATAGTAGAAATATAAGAAATAAGATAAAATAAATTTCAATTAGGTAGGGTTTAATATTTAAAAAGTTGTTAAAAAAAGAATATTTTTGTGTTTATATGAGTTTGAAAGTCAATTCATTTAAAGTTAAAAAAATAACTTTTTTTATCATTTTCAGTTTTATAAAACATTTTTAGTAAAAATAATAAAAAACAAATTATTATTTTTTACATATCTTTATTTTTAACAGTGTTTTCTATTTAAAAAGAAAAGAAAAGAAAAAGAAACAGAACCTAATTGTTTAGGGCTTCTGCTTTGCTTCTCTATATAAACTTGGGCTGGATTCAGAGTCCAGAAAAATGTGGAGCTCCCAGTATCAGTCTTAGCATACAACACGAAAGCTCGTAGTCCATTTTTCTGATTTGGTCCTTGATTTATCATCCCAGAATAGAATTGTGGCTCTCAGTTCCAAACATTTCTGCTTCTTTGGCGTCATCCTTTTAACAAGATTTCGAAACTAATCCACCCAGAAAACAAAATTAGCATCAATTGATTACTTTCAGTGATATTTTAATCCAGTCTGCTACTCTAATGACAGTGCAGAAGCAGGTGTAGGGCTCCTAATTCACATCATAAACCCCGATTGTAAGTGGAGAAGCAATGAGATCTCGGTCTCAGTTTCAGTCTCACAAGAAATCCACGCTTCTCCCTCTGGTTTGCGCTGCTGCATTCTTTTCTCTTCTTCTTTTCGGAATCCAATCTTCTTTCTTCTCAGGTTCTTTATTTCTTTCTGAAGCTCTATTTCTGAACTATTGAAGTTTCCTTTTATTGCTTATTTCTAAATATGCTTAATTTTATTCTTGGTTTTCAGGTCGTATTAACAGAAAAATAGATCTCGGTAAAGAAAAAGTGCAGGTAACAGATCTCAGCCCTCAGGAGCTCAGGAGTTTAGCCGATTTTCAAACCAGTGTTCAACAATGCGTGGTCAGTTCTTTTCTATATTAGTTTATAAAGTTTTTTATTTTATTTTATTATAGTTTCTGTTTGCCATAAAATAAAATATACATGACAAAATATTCAACCTCCCTTACAACGCTTTTGACCTCTTTCTTTGCTGGCTTATATTTCTCAAAGCAATCTGTATCCACGGTATTTCCTAAGTTTCTATAGAAAATTCGTTTGTTTTTAACAGTTGTACTTCTTCGTTCCATCATGATGCATCCTTATATGGCGGCATTATATCCTTTGATTCACCAAGTTACTCAGTCACCTCTTTAGCACAATAAACCATTTTTTTCCATATCATACTAGGTATGAAATCGTCTTCTCAATTAGCCTCTCAGGTTACTCTATTACTTAAGAGTGCTTGCGTGCCCCTGTTCAACCTCCACCATTTAATCCTAGTATCTAGAATAGGTCTAGCTTTTTTATACATCTTTAGAAAATGAACATCTAAATTGGAAGCTGATGTTGTGTAGCTGTACTTGCCTCCTGTATCACCTTACAGTCTATGCAACAACTCCCTCCCTCCTGGTTAGAAACAATCTATTTTGCTGACATTCCCTCCACTTAGGTGATTAGATGGAAGTCACTTTTCCTAAACACGTGTTTGCTTAAATCAAGTCTTAAGATAAAAAAAAAAAAAAAAAAACACAAAAAAAACTCAGATGATGTTCTTGTTTCTATTCCATGTTGCATTAAACAATAATAAGAAAACTTGGATTAGTTTAGTTCAATCTAAATGCTGATTTTGCAGAGAATTGGATGAGTTTGTGAGTTGATGATGATTGTATTTCATTTGTGGAAGTCTGCATTTACTGACATGAATGGATGTAGGCGAATAGAGGACTTGGACTCACTGCACATTTTGTTGATCTTTGCAAATTGACTCTTAAGTTTCCTGAAGGCACAAACAGCACTTGGGTCTGGTTTTCTTTCCTTCCTCTTAATAATGCATCCCCCCTCCCCATTTTTTCTCTTCAATTATTTTTAAATGTATTTGTCTGCTGATTGTTATGTCCTGGTGTTTGCAGTATAATGAGCAGTTTAAGGTTTTTGAACCATTGGAGTACCATTATGATATTTGTGATGCCATTCTATTGTGGGAACAGGTTAATGTTCAATCCTTTTCCTTGTTATATTGGCCCACTGAGGAGTCATTTGTCCTCCTAATAATGCCTTTATAAATGCAGTACCGTAACATGACAACAGTGTTAACTAGAGAATATCTAGATGCCCGGCCAGATGGATGGTTGGACTATGCAGCAAAAAGGATTGCACAATTGTATGATTTTCTTGACACATACACTGGTTTATCTTTTCCGGTTTTCTGATTTGGCTTTAAGCATATTTCCTGCAATAATTGTTTGTCGGAATTAAGTAAACTTGTAAACTTTTTTTCGTCGTGGTTTGCAGGGGAGCTGATAAATGCTACAATCGAACACTTTGTGAAGAACATCTTAATGTGCTTCTACCGGCAAAGCCCCCATTCCACCCACGGCAGTTTCGCACATGTGCGGTTGTTGGGAACTCAGGTGATCTATTAAAGACAGAATTTGGGAAAGAAATTGATAGTCATGATGCTGTTATACGAGACAATGAGGCTCCTGTCAATGAGGTAAATTGAAAATATATACGCCAAATGAGTTATCCAATTCTCTGAAAACTTTCAATGTTATTTCTTTGCATTGACTCAGTTTTCTTTTCTATCATTTCAAGGCAATTGATTATCAATAATTTCTCTTAGAAGCAATTAATTCTGCATTTATTTGTGTGTGTGTGCATTCATGCTCTACTAAGATTTTAGACTTTCATTTACTTTCTTTAACTTATCCGAATTAGTAGCAAATTCCACTCTGTTTTTTCATCTTTGTCTTTTTCATGAGGCTGCATGGCCTTTGGTTCATTGTTCTTCTGGCTTATGTCGGTATTTAGTCTATGTGAATGCTTATCTCCCTTATCACTCGCTTAACAGAAATATGCCAAATACGTTGGTCTTAAGAGGGATTTCCGCCTTGTGGTACGGGGTGCTGCTCGAAACATGATTAAGATTCTCAAAGGATCCGGTGAGTACCTGTCTATATTAATGTTGCTAATAAAGTTCTGGAATGCTTGTTTTGGATGCTCTTATGGTGTGTTTGGGTCTGGTATTTGGAAGAGAATTTCATTTCAATCCAGGTTTCAAACATGAATTTAATTGTTTGGGTTAAAGTATTGGGAGAATTACAAAATTTATGAGGATTTTCAACATGAGATTTAGCATTTCAATTTCCCTATTGAAATTCCTCCTAAAAGAGGTTTTTCAAAATACTTGAAGATTTCCTTTCATTTTTATCTCACATGGCTCACTATAAAATATATACCTTAAAAAAATTAAATATCATATAAAATGACCCTGATAAATATATTTTTACTGTTACCTTTATATTATTAATAATACCTCCACATTTTCACAAATCTAATGGTACTCATATTGCATATTGTCCAGCAGACGTAATTTCTTTTAACATCATTATTCATTGTTTATATTTTTTCCATCTTATGGAAGTTCAATGGCCTAAATTTCATTTGAAGAAATGTTTATCCTAACAATAATAATTACTAATGCTAGCATTGGAAACATGAGTTGGCTTCATTTCAAAGTTCTTTCAAGATTTTAAAATTCCCCTCCAAACTCTCTTATTTCATTTTACTTCTACATTTGCGGGGAAAAGAAGGCTTCCCCTCTTTCTATCTGTTTTATGTACATATAATCTATTTCTTGTTAGCAAATGTGTGCCATTCATGCATGTATTGATGTCTCAATATGATGTTAAAACGTAGTGACATAGTCAGTTTTCCCATGCAGATGATGAGGTGCTTATAATCAAGAGTGTCACCCATAAGGACTTCAATGATATGATCAAGGTAAGAATCATATATCAGGAAATAAACAATGTTATTTGTTAGTAGCTGGTTGAGTGATTAAGAAACAGAATTTAAAGTTGGCTGCTATGATTGCTTATTTGATTTTGGAGTGCTAGATATCAATTCTGTGATCAAAGTCAAACTCCAGCAACCCTTAGAGTTCGGTGTTTATTTATTCTTGTTTGCTGTTGGTACTCTTTCTTGCTAGATACCTTTTAGGAATTTCTCTTGTTTATTGGGATGGTTGTGAGAACTTATACTTGATTTATATAGTTCTTTTGCCATGCCAAATTAAAATATTTTATTGTTTTCTGTCACAGAGCATTCCGAATCCTGTTTATCTCTTTCAAGGAATTGTTCTACGTAGGGGTGCCAAAGGAACCGGAATGAAATCTATAGAGCTAGCACTTTCTATGTGCGATATTGTTGATATTTATGGTTTCACTGTTGATCCAGGCTATACTGAATGGTCAGTTAATTCTTCAATTGTCCTTTACTCATCTCTGTGGTTTTTCGTTCTTTTGAATCTAGTTCCCCTCGTTTAGATTTTCATATAAGATTACTTTTCTTTTTTATCAGTTTCCTTACAATTGGTTTCAGGTTTGAGGCTTAAATGTATTAAAGATAGTATTGTACACACTTTTGTTCTTAATTTTGTCAGTTAAAGAGAAGAATGCTTCTAATAGTTTCTAGTTTGCATTTTGAATAATAGAAGTCAAGTGATTTAGCCTTGGTTTCAATAATTTGTTTTTACTGATTGATTGTTGAAGATGAAAGTTGACAATTTACAAGTATGTGGTAGAGTAGATGTATTGTCCAACACCTTTTCAACTGAATCTGAGATGTTTTTCTTGTGCAAATGGTCTGCCTTTTGCATTCATCCCAATTTCTTGCTTATAGTTTCACAATGATTTTTTGTAGGACAAGGTACTTCTCGACGCCAAGGAAAGGGCATAATCCACTTCAAGGAAGAGCATACTATCAACTGCTAGAGTGCCTTGGTGTATGATACTTGCACCCTGCAAAAGACTAGGAGCTTTTAATTCCAATTTTGTCACATGTCAAATGAAATCCTACAGATTCACATTCATGGTTCTTGCTTCTTTGTAGGTTATTAGAATTCATTCTCCTATGAGAGCCAAGAGGAAGCAAGACTGGTCCGATGTACCAAGTAGAGAAATGATAAACAGAGCTCATGCTGCTGCCTTGCACTTTAAAAGGGGTCCAGATGGTCAATTGGGACAGTTTGGTAGTTGCAAGGTTTGGGGTAATGTAGACCCAGACAACAGTGGGCCCATTTCAGGATCTTCAGACATGAGTGATGTGAGGAAACACTCAAATTACAGCAAATGGGAAACCATGCCTTTTAAGAGCATAAGAAAGGAAGCGCAAGATCATTTTAAGCAAATGGAAGGTGTTTCCATGTACAAAATAGATGGTAACAAGTTGGAAGATCTAGTATGCGTGAGACATTCTGTAAACTCCAAGGGCTAAGAAATATTACAGGTTGATGCCCTTCTGTATTCTCTTTGGTGGTATGAGTGGGAGAAACCGTTCCTTATCACCAACAAATCTGCAATGAGATGATGAGTGGACGTTTGGGAATAGCAATCTGTCATTTTGAGTTTGGTGAAATGTTGTATGGTACTTCTGAATGCTGTCCTGTGTGTGAAGCATTGCCCATGCTTCCAATGTGGAAAAAGCCATAGAAGACATTTTGCTCTGTGGTTGCAATCTATGATTACTTGCTGCAGGGTTTCTCTCTCCCTCTTTCTGGCTTTTCTGTTTTCTGATTTGAAGATTGTAATTGAATGTTGGTTAGGTGTCAGAATATCTCAATGGAGGGCAGGACAGTTGCTGTTTCTGTCGAGGATGGAGGTGGACTGGATAATCTGGGATGTTTGAAGTTCAAATCTAAAATCTAATTTAGGACATATCAGGGTTTCTTTTTTTTGTTTTGTTTTGTGTTTTATTTTGCATGCTTGTGCTGTCTATCGTTGCGAGTTTCCCCTTCATGTCTACAAACTGTGGTTTTGTTGTTAGTTCGTTTGTGACATGTTTCGGTGATGAGGCTGGAACCGGACGAAATCTGTGATTCTAAGCATGGGTACATGCTCTAGACATATTGAACTGTAATTCATCCAACCCCTTTTTCTTCAACACAGATATGTTTTCTCTATCTTCAAGATTGATTTCTTGTGGCAGGATGAGAAACTCGTAAGCTTAATCGTACAAGTCTTTAGAAGTGATGTTCTTACATGAATTGGGCTGGTCGCCATCACCATTTATAACACAGTTTAGACTAACGAAATAAAAAGAGTTGCGAACCAGGACCAGATGCTGGTATGCGGATCAAAGCATATCCACTACCTTCTACTTTGTTATGGGTTTTGAATCCCTTTCTCATAAATCTTTCTGCAGACTAATAAATTTAATAAGTAGAAAAGAAGCAAAGCCATGACCCCAAACAATAACATTATACTGGTTGGTTTCTTTTTCTTGAAGATAACTTGGGTTCACTTTTTTTTTAAAAGCCTTTTATTTTAGCTTGAGAATTGGCATTGACTTTTAGGTACAACAAAATAAGTAAGATTTCTATTTATTTTTCCATTAGTAATATCATGGTCTAAGTTTTTGTTTTTTTGGAATCTTTTCTCATAGAATTCTTAAGGAGGAGGAGAAGAGAGGGTTTAGAGGGTAATAAATAAGGGATTTTATAACCAGATGATAGGTTGGCGTTTTGTAAGGAGAGGATAAGAAAAGTGAGACGACAAACATAGTCTACATACATGCATTTGGAATGTTGAATCCAGGTATACGCAGAGCAAGAGTAATGAAATATGGTTTCAATGGTAAGTTAATTGTTTTCATTTGATGTGAATAAATACAATCTTGAAAATCCGATTCTGTTTGCATTCCCGTCTCGTAGTTGTTAATTCTCTAGTTTTAGTTTATTGTTGTTTAATGCATTACTTGGGTTTAGTTATTCATGTGATAAAAGCTGGGTTCTTAGGGGTCTCTTCTTTCATCCAAGTATTTCACTACTCATAACCTTCCTTTCTCTGCGCAGGGGTGTTGCCATGTTATCAAATTTCCTTATATTTTTTTTTCTTTTTTATCTTATTTTATACAAACCATACTTTATTCACGCATTCAAAACCACTTCCCTTTCAAGTTTAATTTTATTATTTTTAAAATCTTATATATGTATAGTATCATCTCTCTTATTATTTTCACATAATCATAATTTTATTTAATATAATTTTAAAAAGTATTTTATTTTGTATGATAGATTGACTCATATTTCAAAGTCAAAAAATTTAAAATTGAATTATAAGGATAATTGCAGAATTTGATCTAATAAATTAATTTACTGTTATTTTGTATTAAATTAAAATTTCAAATTTTAAAAAATTCTATAATTAAAAATAACTATAAAAATTAAATCCAGAATTCAACGGAACTAAAAGACAAAGCATTTGCGTTAATTGTGCTTACCGTTGCCAATGGGAAAAAACTGCAATTGTCTGTCTATTTATCTAGTTGTATAATCCCATGTTTTAAAAATTGGTTTACTTCTCAAATTAATTATGTCATTAGCTATCAGTTGTTGGTTTAATAGTAATTAAACTAATTCAACTGTTATTTCCAATCATTATATTAACTAATTCTCGATCCAATCAATTTAAGTAATTAGTACAATCTGATTCTAACAACGTTAATATAATTTATTTATACAGATAAAAGGCTTAATATCTCTTTTACCCTTGTACTATTATTTTATATACCGCTAAAAAACCTCCTTACCCAACCAAATGTTGCCACCAAGAAAACTCAAATTTCCTTTAAAATATTGAAAATTTATATAAAGAATTCCTAAAATTTACCCAAAAGAAAAATCTATGATTTTCTAAAAAAAGCCAAAATTCCGAATTTTTAAAATTTTATGAATATGTTTTGCACAGTTATAATTTTGAATGGCTACACCCTCAAGGTTAAAGCCTTCTCAGCCACTTTATCTACAAGAACATCCTTCATTTTCTTTAAAATGAACTAATATTTGATGTATTCTAAGCTAAAATTTTAATTAATATTTAGATTTAATCTCTTAACTATATTCATCATTTCTATTTTCTTTATTTTTGAAATGTGTATTTCCTTTAATTTAACCTAATAATTTGTCGTACTTTATTTTTCATTAATTAAAACTATCTTTTATCATTTTTAAAAATAGATTATTTTTAGTTTTTCATAATTTTTTAAGTTTTAAGATGATTTTTTTAATGTCTGGATTTAAAAAAAAAAAAATCAAGTTTAGCATGCCATTGGTTATAATGATAGTAACGGAAAATTTAACAGTTTTTGAAATAGAAATTTGGATTGGGTAGAACTTAAACAGATACCAAAATGGTAATTTAGCTATAGTGCAGGGCCAAAAGGGATATTAACCCAAAAATAAAACATATGAATTTTTTCTGCGATACTATCTCAAATAAACAGACAAAGGCGTCGTCCACCCAGTTCACAATCTGAAACCCTATTCTCTATCCTTTGAGTTCACTTTCTCTCTCTATAAAATTCTCATGTTATAGCAAGGAAGAAGAAAAGAGATCGGTTAATGGAGACGGACAGTTCGACTACGAGGTCGGGTTCAACGGCCGATTCCTACATAGGAAGCGTAATAAGCTTAACTTCCAAGAGTGAGATCAGATACGAGGGCGTTCTTTACAACATCAACCCTGACGAGTCCAGTATTGGATTAAAAAACGGTACCCTCTTCTCTTCACTTCTCTTCCATTGACAACTATTTTGCGTGGGCTCTTTATTGACTTCAAGTCGTGCACCTTGATTTTGCTGGGATTTGTTGTTTTTACCCGCAAATTCAACTCAATTACTATATGGGCATTCGTCAACTCATTCTTTAGCAAATTCAAGTGTTTTTTATTGGTTTATGCTCTGCTCTAATTTGTTTACTTTCTCGAAATCCGTCAGTACTAGTCTTTTATGCAGTTTTATGGCGTGTTCCTTTTGAGTTCATTGTATGTACTTGTGCTTTTATTTCTGTTTGGGCAGTACGATCATTTGGAAGTGAAGGAAGGGAAAAAGATGGTCCGCAAGTTCCCCCAAGTGACAAAGTTTATGAGTACATATTATTCCGCGGAAGTGACATTAAGGTATTATTATGCTTATCTGCTTTAACAAAATTCATTTGCCCCCAATCTTAATTTGCTCGTTGTGGAGGTTTGTTCCTGTGCTTCTTCACTTCCCAAGTAATGAACTTGACCAAGATGTTAATGTATTTTATAGTCACTAATGAAATTTCTTTTGGCTTGGTTTTGCAGGATTTACAAGTTAAATCTTCAGCACCTGCACAGCCTACCCCACCCATAAATGATGATCCTGCAATTATCCAGGTTAAGAGTAAGAAATGAAACATTAATTTAAGTCTGACTCATTAAATCCTGAAGATTTTCCTATCATTGCAGTCTCAGTTTCCGCACCCAGTTTCCACAACTACAAGCGCTCTTTCTGCTGCTACCCGATCTTTGACCGATCCTACTACACATGCTGCTCAAATGGGACTACAAGGGTCTAATTATCAAGCAGCCCTACCTTTATATATACCTGGAGGGAACTTAGGTTCATGGGGGGCATCGCCTCCACCTCCAACTGCTAATGGTAATGGGCCTCCTATGCCAATGTATTGGGAAGGATACTATGGTCCCCCAAACCGGCCTCCACATTTGCACCATCAATCTTTGCTTAGGCCCTCTCCAGGACAATCAATGCCGCCTTTCATGCAGCAACCAATGCGATATCCAAATTTTAATGCCCCTTTTCCTATTGGACTTGGCAACTTACAGAGTTCAAGTTTGCCTGAAGCTCCTCCTCCTTTATTTCCTCCCAGTACAGGTTCCCCTAATGTAACTTCTACTTTGTCGTCTGATTTGCCTCCTGCACCCTCTGCTTCACTAGCTTCAGAAGCCTTGCTTAATAAAGCTCCAAGTCCTGCAATTTCTCCAGCTGCTCTTGGTGCTAGCTTACCAGCAATTTCTCCTTTTACTACTGGTCCAGAATTAAATCCTATTGTACCACCAATTGCCCACAAGCCAAGTACTAATCCTACCTTTTTGCATCAAACTACTTCTCAGGCTGCATCCTCTATAATTGGGGTTTCAAATTCCGTTTCCATGGAAACACCTACATCATCAATGGTGACCCCTTGTCAGCTCTTAGAGTCGGGAACAACTGTTGTTCCTTCACCACAGCCTGATGCAACTGTTCATAAAGATGTAGAAGTGGTTCAAGTGTTCTCATCACCAACTGAACCATCAGCATCTGTTGTCTCAGAAGCTCAGCCTCCAATATTGCCATTACCTCGTGCTGCACATAAGGTACTTGGCATTTTCCATTTTCCATTTTCATTTCTGTTGTTAAACTAGTGAAACTTGGTAATGGTTCTTTCTTTTGGGAGGTATAACTGTAATTTGTTTGTAAGTATTGTTTAATGCATCTCATAACCGCCTCAGGACTGGTTATTGACTTATTGTGTCGAGTGTAACAGTAATTTTGGTAAGGGAATTGTTCAGGTGCTAATAGTGTTGTCAAGACACTAAAGAGCATCACAGATAAAGTTTCTGCACACCTTTATGCTCCTTTGATGAGGGTACATGCCTTCTGCATCTTGGTGCACCTTTGTCAAGGTGAAAGGCACATAAAAAGCACCCTTGACTTTGTCCTCTGTTTCTTTAGTTTTTGGATTTTGTTTACCAGATACAATAATAGCTCTCTTTACAACAATATTAAGTAAACATTGAGCATTTCGTAGCGCTTAAAGTGCGTGTTGTGCCTTCTGGCTTTGATTAGTAATATATTGTACGGAAATTAATTTTTACCTCTGGGCTTTGTCAAAATTGATTGCAGTTGAGTGATAAGAATAGTGAGGGTGTTAAAATTTGCCGACAGTCTTTTTTTTTTTTCAATAATAATGTAATTTTTTCTTGAAGCTACTTGTTTAAGATGGTGGACACATCATATAGATAATACTCTTGTGCTTTGACTGTTGCAGCATGAAAGCTTTGGGGTTTTTTTCTCTCCTTTTTGTTGCTATGTTATGTGGGTGCATATTTTCTATGTTTTCTGTTGATTTTTTGTTGACCATGGCTGCATGAGAAGGTATGAATTTGGTTAGAATTTCAGCAATTGGAAATATAACTGATTTGGAAGATTACACTGAATAGTGATTCGTAGAGTGTTAATATCGGGCCAAGTGAATTGAAGTGTTATCCTTGTGATTTGTTCTTACCGAAAGTCTATTTCCTTTTGTAAGGATTTCTTTTGTAGATTTTGATTACTTAGTGTAGGTAGGCATTTTTAATGCAGAAGGGTGATTTTTGGCATTAACACTTTACAAGAACCTAAACTCTTGATCAATGGAGGAAAAGTATCACCATTTTTGTTCAATAAGATGCAAAGTGGGTGATTGACACATTCCATACTAGAAATCATCGCAGGAATTCTTTTGTTAACATGAATTCCTATTTAGCTGTGACTGCATATTGAAATGTAAAAGTTGCTTTGTTGGTGTATGGTGAAAACCTTTGTTGAGTCGAAGTTTGTATATTAGTTTCATTTACACCAATTTGTTTAATTGAATACTGTTAGGGGCCTGATGAATGCCTTTCTTTTTTCTTTTGTTTCTCTAGCCAAATGGAGCTTCCTTCCAACCTCGTCATGGTTATAGAGGACGTGGACGAGGAAGAGGAACTTGGGTAAACATCATTTACATTTGCAGTCCAAAATTTTAAGAATTCACAAATATGACAAGATGCAGCAAACTGAATATATTTTTTGAAGCCTTGTGATTAAAGAGTAAACTATTTCATTTGAGTAGGTAATTGATTGAGGAAAAATATGGATTGGATTATTTTGTAAATGTTTTAGAGATGCACTTTTGGCAGATTTTGTTTCTGTATGATGAATTTTAGTACATTTTTTGGTGGTTAGAGCTATTCATCAAGACTTTGACATGATATTATGAAAATCTCTTTTTGGTAGAATTCACGTCCAGTTACAAACTTTACTGAGGACTTTGATTTCATGGCAATGAATGAGAAATTCAAGAAAGATGAAGTATGGGGTCATCTTGGTAAGAGTAGCAAATCAAATTCTAAGGATAAAGAAGGGGATGCCAGTGATAAAGATGGTTATCAAGATGAAGATGATGCTGAAACATCTAAGGCTCAAGCCAAGGTCACATTGCGACCTTTTATTTGACTTCCGTACCAGTTTGATTTCTGTTAAAGGCTCCCTGCCCACTCTCTGAGTTTGGTTTTGTATTGCAGCCTGTTTACAATAAGGATGACTTTTTTGATACTCTCTCTTGCAATGCCCTTGATAACGACACACAAAATGGAAGGCCAAGATTCTCTGAGCAGATGAAATTGGACACAGAGGTCATGATGCATTTCATGTTTTTCTTCCTATTTGCTCTCCGAAATATGCAGACCTTGTTTGATGTCATTTTGGTTTTGGTGGTGCAGACTTTTGGTGTTTTTTCGAGACATCGAGGTGGACGTGGTGGTCGCTTTCGGGGTGGTTATCATGGAAGAGGGTATGGGCATGTGGGTAGGGGTAGTGGGCGAGCTATGTCTATGCGAGCTCCATAGGTGTGCTTGATATTTCAAAATGTTTATAGCCGCTGGCAGGCCATGTTAAGGTGTTCTCTTTTGTTTGAAATGTTACAGCGGATTCACATTGAAGGCCTAGCTACCCAGCAAAGGTAAAGACTGATGTAGGGTTATGCTCAGAATTTGTTTTTCTTTATCAATTCTCCAGAAATAAAAGTAGGCATTGTGCTTTGGTTTATCAGTATGACCTATTTTGTTTGTCGTTGTCCATAGTAATTTCATGGATCCAATCTAATGAAAAGACGCATTCAGTTTTAATTAAGATGAGCTTGTTTTGCCACTTAGCATAATTTCTATATGGTGGTTGATTTGCCATATAAGTGTTTTGGGGAACTGTATGTGTATATGAAAAGCAAAATTATTTGAAGGTAACTGCTTTACTTACTGTGGATTAGATGGGTGATGGGGATCTGAAGAACTCCCATCATACAGCAGGTGTGTACAGGCCCAATTATGGCATCATCTCTATTATCTACGATAACCAATCTTTAACACTGCATGTGGAAGTTGAACAATGCTCTATTGGAGTAATCAAATCACATGATTGTGAATTGTTATACTTTCAAGTACCAATATGTTATAAGAGTAATATCTTTCTCTACTAGGGCATGAAGTGACTGAACTTATTTAACTTCTTGCGTGATGCTATTAGAGTTGTACCTGGTTGGATTTATATGATGATTTTGTTTTGAACTTTTCATACATAATGTTTAAAGGGATTAATTTATGTAGTATATATAAGCACATTATTTTCCATTGAACAGGAATATCGTATTCAAAAGGTTATTGATAGTATTTGCATTTAAGGAATCATAATGGTTTGAGATGAGGATCAAATGAAGCCTGTGTAAGGGAGGTGGAGGCAAGGGAAAAATCAAGGGCCTTTAGAGGCAGATTGGTTCATCTTGCTACCCATCACAATAAAATTTGATCACTATCGTTTCAAGAAGACACACTCAAATGTGGAAATATTTGATCACAAAGCATTTATCGAATAGTGATTACAAGACTTCTTTCAATGAACTTGGCGCCTCCTACCTTACCTTGCATTTGTGGTGGGAGAGAAATGACTCGTCGTTGGTCCCCCGCTTCCACCAACAGCTCTGATCCTCCTCTATACTGCACTTGTCATGCAAGGAATACTCATCAGCAAAATTCACCAAATCAAAATTTTTACAACTGATGACATGGGAGGAGCAATGAGAACTTAAAAACGACTTTTGAACCTTCAAAACTATCACACAACTTGAAAAGAATTGAGGGATTCAGTACTGAACATACTTGAAATAGCTTGATCTCCGACTTCTCGAAACCTGGCATGAGAAGGGTTGCTGTTTTCTTTGCTGTGTCAAAAATTACCGATGAAACCTTCTGGCTTGCTGGCAAAGAAAGAAGACCCCTTGCACCCTCAACGCTATTGTTCATCATGATGGCATTCCAATCGTGAGGGGAATCCACTGCAAGATTCGGAATACAAGCAAAAGGCAAGGGATACAAATTCTTCTTCAGATTTTCCACTGATTCAACATCCAAATGAGGAGTAGGAATGGCAAATGCACCACCCACCTGCGTATCAGCTTGGATTGCACAACCCCAGTAACGTAATGCTGAACTGATTGATATTGAAATGTTTGGATTCATCACAAGAAAGCACCTAAATTGATAAGATCCTGAAGATCCTCTCTGCACAACTTACAGCCTTTCAATCTCCTATAGCAAAAACTTGGTGAATAATAAAATGAAATCCATTCCGTGGTTACCTCAAGAATTCGTTCCAGACTGTCCCATATTTCAGCACTGATTGTTCCAGTGAGTTGGGATGGGTTACCACTTATGCCCATAGCTTCATCTACGAGTCTCAGGAGTGAAGGACCAGCCAATCTCCCAAGGTCAGTTTTCTCAGCCATGCTCCGCAGGTACTTCAAGTAGAGTCTGTGCAGAGTTAGAGGGGCTTGTGTACATACTTCATTTTAGGCAAGAAAGATAAATTGTTTTGTCTATTTCCTAACCTTGCTTTACTGCTTGCACCTATCATTCTTAGGGTTTCTTCGGTGCTGATACCATCATATATGATAATGTCAAATTTATCGTTTTGATGGTTCTTCCGAGCCCGTTTCCCGAATAAACCCAGAAGCCTCACAAGTGCAAGTAGTGAAAAGATAGAATCCATCCCGGGAAGCACCCCAAGCTCTTCTCCAACAACCTAGTAGACTAATACATCTCAAAATCAACATTCATAGTGTGAACTGCAAACACCTAAGGTAAAAAGGATGATGAGATATTACATACACACCCCTTCCAGAACTCCTTGTGTCAAATTAAGACGGCCATCTGCTTTCTTCAGCTCATTTAGAGGTTCAAGAAGCATCTGCAGTTTAGCGAATAATCCATTCCCAGCGTAATTATAATAAACCCATTTGAAATAGATATATGATGAAGCATGGAAAAGAAACATACTTTAGTAGTTTCCAGCCTAACAACAGAAAGGTTGCGGGTGCATAGAGTAGGAGAGGAGTCGATCTTACAATTGAGAAGACAGTCAGCAGTGCGATCCTGTCCTTGTAACACTAAGCATGTGTTGAGTCCAGCCATTGCATAATGCTAAGCAGCAGCAAAGAAAGGCATGAAACAAAGAGATTAGATGATGATATTTGGAAAAAGGGCCCATTTCTAATTAACCCTATCTATCAGCTTCAGCTTTCCTTTTCCGTTAATTGGTGACAAAGTGTAACTAGGAAGTAGTACCTGAGCAGCGAAAACAGAGGAGATGGTCTTGCCAGAGCCGCCTTTGCCTAAGAAGGTGATCAATCTTGGAGTATTTGAAGAAGAATCAATGATGTCATCACCATTGTTGACAGAAAGTTGAGAGATTGTTCTTCGTGGGGGACTCCAAAGACTGGATTTGGACTTGGAATTGGAGAGAGGGAAGTTAACAGGGGAAGACACAAGCACAGGGGACATTTTTGTTTTTCAATTTTTAGACAAACAAGAAGCCTATGGCTTTATAGTTTACAAAAATTACAGACAGGAAATGGATTAATTAGCCGATCAAACAAAGTGTTCTTTTGCCGGGCCGTGTTGGCCCAATCTAACAGATCCCATTCCCAGCACCGGCTAGATTACACCGTACTTTTTCTCTACTAAATGCTATTCATGTATTCATTTTTTAGTACTTAAAATAACAAACAAAAATATTGAAGGTATATTATGACATAAGTGCTCTAACCATCAAAGTATATCGAGATAAACTTCGTTTTACTCCAACTAAAATTTGCTCAAAATTAATTCTTGTACTAAAAGTTATTCAAATAATAGCATTGCTATAATTTTCTGTTGAATTACTGATAATTTAAATAAAACATATCATACCCGATTAATTTATCCATATTCATAAAATTCTCAAATTATTCTAAAAAAATCCACCTTTTTTTGGAACTATTGTGTGGTTGAAAAATTATTCGTTCAATTTTGTATTTTTTAACTATAACACTTCAGCTTTCTTTACCATCTCATTAAACCATTTAGAAATTCTCTTCACTTGCATGACGTGAGGATATTGGCTTCCAAAACAATGGTGAGACCAGGCTCCAATATTCTTTCCTTTATTTTACTTCACCCAATTATACTCTGTTTTAGTTACCTGATTTTAATTTTATTTTAACTTAGATGTTAATGTTTGAATTCACTCCTGTTTGGTAATTTGTCTTTAAATTAATAACAGAAAGTTTTTTTAATTGATATTGTTGAGTATGACTCATATTTCAGTCAATTTTGAGAGATAATCTCCTAGTTAAACTCTATCTATTTGTTTCAGTCGAACTCTGATTAGTCTAGATTATATTATTTTTATTATCTGACCTACGAATTTAGCCTATAAATAGGCTCTTTTACAACCTTAAAAAACACACCCATTAAAAGATTAGAACTCATAACACTTTTGGAGAATTTTGTGTTTACGTTTTGAGGATTCTTTATTTTCGGGTTTTGGGGTTTAGTTTTTTATCTCTATCTTTTATACTCTTCATTCTTTTTCCATTATAGTAAAATTATCAGTCTGTGATTTTTTATCCTCTTTGTAGGGTTTTTCCATGTTCAATTTATGTGTTCGATTTTTCAATTTCTTCCATTATTTTTTACTTGTTCGTTGTTTAATCGGGTTGATCCCCAACAAATGGTATCAAAGTTAGTTCAATTTTTATAGATCAACCCGTTTAGAGATGGCAACAACAAGGTTTGAAATTGAGAAGTTCGATGGTGTCACAAATTTCAATCTGTGGCAAGTTTAGATGATGGCAGTTCTAGTTTAGACTGGCCTGAAAGGTCGTTACTAGGAAAAAGCTTAAGAATTTAAATCAGACAGAATGAGAAGAGCTTGATGAAAAAGCCCTATATGCAATCCAATTGTGCCTCGTGAATAGGGTATTGTACGAGGTATTGATGGAGAAAACCTTATCCGCATTGTGGAAAAAGGTTAGAAACTCTTTATTCACTAAGTCTCTAACTAACCGTTTAGTGTTGAAACAACGTTTATTTACATTTCACATGAATGAATGTGAGCTTCTTAGAGATCATATCAGTCAATTTATTACTCTTTTGAATGATGTAAAGAATATTGAGGTTAAGATTGACTATTAAGATCATGCTATGCTATTATTGTGCTCTTTACCCTCTTCATACAAGTCTTTCAAGGAAACCCTGATTTATGGCAAAGACAAACTCTCTTTCGAGGATGTAAAAGGTCATTTGTTGATTAAAGACAAACTCAACAATAAGTTTGGTTCAAATAGCAAGGTAGATAGGCAAGCTTCCGTTTTGGTTGTCACACCTCAAAATAGGGCTTAGGAGTTTTAGAGGTATTTTAGGAATTTTAGTCTTAGAGTGTTTGAAATTTTGCGACATGGTTTATTGTAATGTTTTTTACTATGGTTTTTAAAAAATTAAATCAATTTCAAAAAATGAGTTTTAAATACCTTTAATTTTGAAAATAGAACTGATTTGTAAAAGAGTCTAAATTATGAGTTTTTAAAATTAAATCAAATTTTAATTTTCACCCTATTTCCCCTTTATATTCACAAAACCCACATTAGTCTTCTCCATCCTTTGTGTATGTTGCCGTCCCTTTGCTCTCCCAAATCCCTCATCCAATATTCTTTGTTAAATCTTCAATCTTTCGATTTCTATCATTTTTTAAGTCAATTACCTTCATAAATGTTCAAGAAAACACTCAAAAACTCCATAGATTTCATCATCTTCTTCGTGTGTGGATTTTTTAGGTTTTCAACAAAAGTCCCTTTTTCCTTCCAACTAAGGTAACCATTCATATTTCTGTTAATTTTAAATGTTATTTAGTCGTTAAAACTAAGTTTTTAGGCATTAAATTGTATGTTTTAAATAAAAGTCGAAAATTAGCTCGTTAATGGGGGATTTTGAGTAAAAACGTGGTTTCAAAGTGTTTTTGTAATTAGTTTTGATATGATTAAGAGGTTTCTAAACTTAATTTTAAGTTTCGTTAAAGATTTCTTGAGTTTTAATGAATTTTCAGAAAATTACCATAAACATGTCGAAAAAGTTGATACTATGAACTAAGTATTTTTGTGTAGTTTAAAGGTTGGGAATTAGTTATAGGTGACTTATAAGATGAACAGAATTTGTTTTAGGTGAAAAGGTTAAGTATAGATAAGGATATTTGAGTTTGAAGTTTGCTATGTTAAAGGTTTTGGTTACATGAGAACCTAGCTTAGACTTGTGTTTTTGGATTGTTTGATGTGAATCTTTGGATTAATGTTGATTATGTTGCTGTATGAATTACCTTGTTGAAGCGTTGGAATTAATAGGACCCTCTATGAGTAGAGATAAATGCAATGAAATGCTAGTTTAAACTTTCGGCTTTTCGATGAAAGCGTGTTGGTAGTGTTTGAAATAATTGCTTGTAGCCATGATTCAATGTGTTATTTGAGAATTTAGTAGTAGACTAAACCTCTACTCTAAATTTCGAGTGTAACCTTTCCCATACCTATTTTATCTTGTGAACAATGTGCTTATGTATTTATTTAAGATGAGATGCTATAACATGTGAGATGTGGTTATGATAACCGTTGAGAAAGTGTAAATGTAAGCATGTTATACATGCTATATTAAAATGATACTGTTATGTTATAATGTGATATTTGTAGTGAATAAGTGCAGTGAATGTTAAGTAATATGTGTGTGTTAATAACAGATATTTTGGCCTTGTGCTTTGAGACCATTGGATATAGTTGGCATGCCATAGGATTATGAGCGAGTATTTGTACAATGATTTTGGGCGATGGGGCCTTGGGACATGTTGGAGGGATAAGAAAATGTAAACTAAGCTTCATTCAATAGGACATGTGAGGGGAAATAAGGAGAATGTTAGCTTTCTGCTTCACTTTTGGGACATGTTTGACTTTATGAGTCTATGTGGTGTGTTGGAGATCTGTCTATCTGATGAGTGATGATAAAGCTCACTTTTATGTTTCATAGCTCAAGTGCCAAATTATCTTAACTTATAATTATATGAATATTGTGATATATGTTTAAATATTATGTGATTATATGTGTAATGTGATATATGCTTAAAAGTGAATATATTTACCATGTAAAAGAACTAGTAATAATGCACGAGTAAGTATAATATGACACTAGAGTTGGAACTGTTGAGGTTATGCTATATGGTTGTTTCATTTATGCTTGATGAATTGTTTGCATTGTGGTTATTCTGAGTATTCACTAAGCTTGTTAAGCTCACCCACTCCTCTTAAACCATTATAAATTAGTTATGTGCCAGTGTGAACAGTGTGGTTTCCAAGGGGTGATTCCAAGAAAGTCCATTTTTGTGACTTCGTAGGTGTTATTGTTATTTGTTTATGTTTTGGGAACAATGCAATATGGTAGACTTGTTTATAGCCATGTTAACATTTAGGCATTTTGTTGGTTTTTCGTTCAGTTTATAAGGATTATATATTATTGTTATGCTTGGGTTCATGAACATGAAGATGGGTTGTCGTTACTTGCTTGAACACAATTTTGCATTATTGAACTGTTAAATAGGCCATTGAATGTTTATTTGTTGAAGTAATTGATATATGATGTTTAAGAACTAAATTGGAGTGTATTAATTGCTTATGTATGTTGCATTTTTGAGGTTTAGAGTAGAGGTATCAGTAATCGGGTTTTAAAATCTATACCTCTGTGTTTTGAAACATGCAGTGAGTCAGAATAGAGATTTGGTATCAATACTCGGTATCGATACCCTTACTCAAGTATCGATACTTGGGGTTAAAATATAAATATTTCGTGGCAAGTACCGATAATTTTTGAGACTTTGACTTTTAATTGAGAAACAGAATGCAAGTTTGGTATCAATTTTTCATGTGGTATTGGTACCACTTAAAAAAATATCGATACCACTCCTTTAGTACCGATACCTACGTAACATTTTTGGGAAAATTTGCTAAGTGGTCTCAATGCTTGATGTATGCCCGTTAATTTGAGTTTGCATATCTTAATATTCGTATGATTGCTATACTAACGAAAGAAAATAAAGATGATTGTATATTAAATGTAACGATTATGATGAAATCGATATGAGACAGTGTTGTAGCATCCTAGAACTCGAGCTCGGCAATCGGGCCGGGTATAAGGTGTTACATTGGTAGCATCAAAGAAGCAATACAAAAGGTGTCGCTATTGTAAGAAGTTAGGTCACGTCAAAGCAGATTGTTATAAACTGCGAAATAAAAGGGCTTCTGAAAGTAACAAGGAAGATGTAGTTGGTGTTAATTTGGCCAATGAGAGCGGTGATGATTTCTTGTTAGTGTCAATGAGCGATAGCTCTGAGTTTACGTCCAAGTGGATCCTAGATTCGAGATGTTCTTTCCACATGTATCCCAATAGAGAATGGTTCTCTATATACAGTTTGGTTGAAGGTGGAGTTGTGCGCATGGGAAATGATTTATCCAGTAAGGTAATCAGTATTATTACTGTTAAAATTAGGATGTACGCTGGGACGATTAGGACACTCTTAGATTTCAAGTATGTACTTGATTTACGAAAGAATCTCATATCCTTAAGCATTTTAGATTCGAAAGGTTGCAGAATCAACATTGAGTCGAGAGACATTAAGGTGTCTTGTGGGGCTTTTATTTTTTTAAAAGGTAAAAGGACCGACAATCTTTATATTCTGGAACGTTTTACAGTGACAGGTGAAACTGACGTTCTTCGTCCGTTTTGGAGTCAAAGTCAACTTGTTTGGAGCAGAGGTAACTTGGTCATAGGAGGGAAAAATGTATTATCTTTTCGTTGAAGAGATGTTCTCTTTTGGACACAGGTTTTGAAAAGTTAAGGTACTATATTCGTGAAAATAAGACTCGAGTTAGTTTTGATTTGACAGTACAAAAGTTGAAGGCTAGAAGTCTTCCAACTTCTAAGCACAGATTCAACTCAATTAATTCCTTCCATAGTTCAAGATAGGCCCATGGCAGGCTTTAGTAAAAATGACGTTGTGGAAATACGAGTGAAGGTGGAGATTTGTTAAGTATGTCTCATGTTTTAGTCAAATTTGAGAGATAATATACCAGTTAAACTTTTTTTATTTGTTTTAGTGGAACTCTGATTAGTCTAGATTTTTTTTATTATTTGACCTACGAATTTAGCCTATAAATAGGCCATTTTACAACCTTAGAAAACACACTCATTAAAAGATTAGAACTCATTACGTTTTGAGGGTTCTTGTTTTTGGGTTTCGAGATTTAGTTTTTATCTCCATCTGTAACACCCCCAACCTTAAACGGTAACTGAAACAGGGTTATGAAACACTACCGATCGTTTCCGATCAATTACGAATATTATACAAACAATTCAATAAATATTACACAAATTAATCATTATGTCCCTATTACACAAAACTTATAACTTATTCTACAATTTAATCATTTACCCAATTCTAACTTGAAATTCTATTAATTCAACCCCTAATTCATCCATTAATTCAACATAAAATATGTCCAAAAATCTACTATCTTTCAAAATTTTAACATATACCAAGTAGTATTTTGTTTTAGGATCATAAAAACTCAATAATTACAAGAAAATGAGTTAAATTAACTTACCAATTTGAGTTTAAACCTTAAAAACTCTTATTTCCTTCTTTTTCTTTCCCTTTTTCTTTTCTTTTTCTTTCCTCTCTATTTAGATTCTAGTTCTTTCTTTTTCTATTGTTTTTTATTTCTTTTATTTACCTATTATTTAATTATAATATAATATTAATATAATATAAAAATATTTTCTTAATATATAAGTAAGTGTATATATATTACAAATGTATGTATATTATACATACATATGGAGTTTTATTTTCCATACACTTGTCATTCATGGTTTATTTACTAATTTGGTCCCTTAACTTTTCTTTATTCTATAATTTACTTTTATTCTATTTGCAATCAAGTTCTTTCATCTAATTACTCTTAATTAAGTCAAATCCACCTAGCCAACACCTAATTAAGTATATAACTAACTTTATAAATATTTTTAATAAACATTTACGAATCCGTTTTACTAAAATGGAGACCCGATAACATAATTTTCTAATGCTCGTAATTTTTTTGGTCGTTACATTTCTCCCCCTTAATAAATTTTGTCCTCGAAATTTACCTAAAAAGATGTGGGGGTATTGTGATCTCATTTTTTCTTCCGGTTCCCAAGTTGCTTCCTCAATACTATGACTTCTTCATAATACTTTTGTAATAGGCCAATTTTGGCCTGGGCTAGATTATGAGATAAAACCCAAAAACAAATATTAAATAAAAAGTCCAAAAAATCTTTAACATTCCCATTTACAAAAAAAATGACCCAAAACTAAAACCCAACAACCCAGCTCAATAATACAAAAACCCTAGTGGCCCATGGCCCAAAATTTAAACAAATTTTCAGAAGAACCTTAGGGTTTCTTTTGCTGTCGCTGCACGCTGCCCGAGGCTCACACCACCACAGCGCATGCTTCTGACATCTACCTGTAAGAAACCAAATAGAAGAAACAACAAAAAAGAAGACAAAGGGCAGTAGAAAAACAAAACAAAAAACAAACAAAGGGGGGATCTTGTAACTCGGTTCAATGTTTCCTTTGTATATTTTTTTACGTGCACAAATATAAGAAAATACAAAGACTTTAATAGAAAGAACAAAAATTTATTCAAATAAAAGGTGATTTCCATTTCGTATTTTTTTTCTCAAGTTTATGCTATTTTTATGCATATATGCATGAAAATAATAAAAAAGACAGAGAAATCGTTCACCTTGTACCCGTGGTTAGAGTTTGGGTAGCCAAACCCTTGGTTTCGCCGGAAATGTCACCGGCGCGGATAGGGAGATGAAATGCCTTTGTTTTCTTTCTTTTTTTCCTTTCTATTTTTGGAGGGGATTTGATTTTTGTCATTGAATTGGGGTTAAAGAGGCTAAAGTCGGCCGAAAGGAAGTTCCTTTTAGGAACTCCGGCTGCCGTATGCGACGGTGGATCGGCGATAGCGCGAAGGCTAGGTCGAAACCCTAGCAGAGGGGGGGAAGGCATTATTTTTTTAAAAGATTTGGGCTAAAATGAAAAGAATAAAAAAAATGCGGCTTAAGTAGTGGGTATGAAACGACAACGTTTTGGGTGGCCACCCAGACGCAAAACGACGTCATTTTGAGGAGGGGCAACCCGACCCGACTCGATTGAAGAAGGATCCGCGTGTTTTCAAGGCCCAAATGGGATATTTGCGGTTTTAACCCCCATTTTTCTTGAACTTTTCAATCGGGTCCTATAATGTTTTTTTTTACATTTGAAATTTGCCCCATAATTTTATTTGTGTGTCATTTTGGCCCTCAGATTAAACGCTCCGCATAAAGGGCTTGGGACATTTGCTCTTTCACCCTTGGTATTTTCAGCGCGTTGCGAATTAGTCCTTTCTTCCATTTTGGTGATTTCGAATGCTTGCCCCAAATTTTATCCCAATTTGCAATTAAATCATTAATCTTTTAGCTTCATTTTTTTTATACATTATTTATTGTAAACAGTTATTTATGTTATTTATTTTTGTTTGTTTTATATACTATTTATTTCGAATTTCTTTTACACATTATTTATTTGAAATTTATTATATATTACTTTAAGTTATTTCTTTATATTATCTATTTATTTTAAACTGTTTTATTATTATTTATTTTAAGATTTTATATATTGTTTATATTAAACTGTTTTATATTTTTTTATATATGTTAAATTTCTTTTACATATTATTTAGTTTAAACTTTATATGTTATTTTAAATTATTTTATAAATTAATTATTTTAAATTGCCTTATATACTATGTTATTTTAAATTGTTTTGTATATTAATTATTTTAAAATTATTTTATATTATTTACTTTAAATTGCTTTTATAGTATCTACTTTAAATTTGTTTTTCATGTATTATTTGTTTAGAATTGTTTTATATTTTATTTTAAATTGTTTTATATTATTTATTTCATTTTTATTATTAATGTGGATACTGAAATAATGTATGTTGTATGATTATTGCCATCGTATGTACTATGATTCATTTATTCGTAATTTCATATTATTGTCATTCATAATATTCGTATATTATTGCCTAAATAAAATAAATGCACGCCTTTAAGTGTTGCACTCGCTATTATTCAAAAAAGGAAAATTTTTCGAAATAAGGCAATATTTTGTGTTTTGAAAATTCGAGAAATCATACCATAACTTACGGGGTTTCGATTTTCTCATTAGACCTAAATAGCCAAATATCATTTTAAATTTCAAATACATGAGATTTCAATAAAAATTAAAGTCAAACTTATTCTCGATGGCTCAAATGTCGCATTCTAACTTACGGGATGTGGCACATTATTATCGTGGGACGAGTGGGCCTTTGATGCTCGTTTAAATTTGATTAAAGAGTTTTTAAAATTAACATTAATAAAAAGGATTGTATTTTAAAATCTTTTCAAATTTTCAACTTTCGACATTAAGACATTAAATAATCAATTAGGCACCAATTTTGGGCGTGATGAGGATGCTAATCCTTCCTCTCACGTAACTGACTCTCGAACCCGTTTTCTCGATTTTCATAGACCAAAATCATTGTTTTAATAAATCAAAAATTTTATTAAAATAACCAGATTACGAGGTGACCCAATCACACATCATATAAAAAAGATTGGTGTCAATTCCCATTTTCGTTTTTAAATACAAAGTTGACCTTTTTTCAAAAAAATGGTTTTGACAGCTTGGCGACTCCACTGGGGAACAAAATAAGAGAGTCAAGCCACAAGTTGATTAACTTTTGTCTTTTTGTCGAAAATTAAAAATTTGGTTTTAATATACGATCCTTTCATTGCATTTCATTTGTCTTTGTTACTTTTTTTATCATTTTTTTCATATTTGCTTTATTTGTTTGAGCCTTTTGGTATATTTTCACATATTGTATTACATGACCGCCTGATTATACCCTTTTAAGTGGGAGCGAGAAACAACGCCTTCGTGAGGTTTTCACCTCCGCATGGGATAGTGGATTCCTTTTGGGATGCATCCGTACCTATGTCTTCATGAGATTTTCATCTCCGCATAGCCATAGGGAAATGTATTCCCCTGAACCGAAATCGATCCGTATGAGCCTATAATGGGTGAGGATCGAGGAATCTATTGGTTCAGGTACCTTTACTTTAAAATCAAACCGCATATAGTGAGCCTTAAGAGCCTACCCTAGATAGAACCAGACCAAACCCTTAGAGGTCATCCAAATAGGTGCTATATTTGTTATTTATTTGTATTGATGTGTTTTTTTTTGTGATGATTGCATTGCGTTTTCATCATAGAAAAGAGGTGTTGATTCACGTTTAATTGCTAAATAGAGAGCTTGTCATGGAAAATAGATTTCTTGATAAAGTAGAATACAATACGGTCGTCCGAATATTGTCCGAGTAAACACAACGAGAGAAGGGTGATAGTCCATGGAGGAATACACGACTTTGCTTCCTTGTCCGAGGATTCAAGTCGACAAAGATTACTCGAGAGTTGTCAACATTTCAACTAACGAGTATCGCGAGAATAAGTGAGCAATGGGTCACGGCTCGGATCAAGCAAAAAGGAGATAATAGAGGCATCTTTTGAAAAATTCGCAAGATTTGATCTTAACATCCAGATATGAAGAAAAGGATCGATGTCTTCGCCTGGAGTATAAGGGCAAGGCCGCATATGTATCCATTTTATATAAAGATATTTATCTTCTAGTAAAGTTGTTCTAGCAGAATTGAATCAAAATCAATGCCTCTTTTTGCATTCATTTTATGCATTCGCATTGCATTTCATCATATGCATTAAATTTCACAAAAGGACCTCAATTAATTAGAATTATGGCAGTTACCCTGGAATATCATTACGGTACACGCAAAAAAATTAAAGCCATAGACCAAAGATTAGAGAGATTAGAGTAAATGCAAAAAGATATGCAAGACTATGCAAGCGCAGATGCAAGAACAATTGGCCAAAATTTAACAAGACTATACAAGACATGAGGGATCAGATGCTAGAATCCTAAAGAAGCATAATAAGCCAATTAAAGCAGTTACTAGTTGGAGGGCTTGAAAAAGGGAAAGGCCCAGTGGTCAACAGTGGGGATGATAATGAAGACCCCATCTATCTCCTAGGTTTTACCCCAATAAGCGTCCAGACCCAACCAGATGCACATCTGGAAGGGGTACTCGTCACTATTAGACCCCAATATCAGGCCGAGACCTTAACACCAAGGAACTTCTCGAAAGGTTCGGGTTCTAATTCAGGGGATAATCCAACTAATCCTGTTGTCCCTAATTTGGATGATATAGGAGAAATGGAGAAGGCGAGAGTGGGTCTACCAAAACAACTTGACGACCGGTACAAATGGCTAGAGGAGAAATTCAAGGCAATGGAAAATGTTGACTACCATTGCGGGGTTGACGATAAGGACTTGAGCTTAGTCCCAAACCTAGTACTCCCACCAAAGTTCAAGACTCTGGATTTTGAGTAGTATAATAGGACTAGTTTCCCTAAAGCTCACATTACGATGTTCTGTTAGAGGATGATAGGATACGTCAATAATGATCAGTTGTTAATTCATTGCTTTCAGGACAGTCTGATCGAGTCTGTGGCCAAATGGTACAACCAGCTAAGCCGTGCCTAAATTAATTCATGGAAGGACTTGGCACAAGCTTTCATGAAAGAATATGGCCATGTTACAGACATGACACCTGACAGAATCACACTACAGAATATGGAAAAGAAGTAGAGTGAGAGCTTTAGGCACTATGTCCAAAGATGGAGAGAGGTGGCAACGTAACTCCAACCACCTCTTCTGGAAAAAGAAACAACAATGTTTTTCATCAACACTCTGAAAGCCCCGTTTATTAACCATATGTGGGGAAGCGCTACCATAAGCTTCTCAGATATAGTAATGTCTGACGAGATGATTAAAAACGCGGTAAGGAGTGGGAAGATAGAAGCGAGAGAAAGCGCCAAAAGATCAACCCCGAAGAAAAATAAAAATGAAGTGAATAATATGAGTAAAGGGTATTCCAAATCGGTCACTGTAGGCCAGCAGAGGACCATGACTGTTAGCTATCAAGGCCCCTCAAGGCAAGAATCCAACTCGAGGCCAAACACAGAAAGACTCCAGTTCACACCCATCTCAATGACATATACGGAGCTGTATCAGAATCTATTTGATACGTATGTGGTATCTTCATTCTACTCAGAATCCGTACAACCTCCGTTCCCCAAATGGTATGATGCGAATACCCAATGCGAGTACCACGCGGGAATAACGGACCACTCAATTGAAAATTACACTAAATTTAAAAAGTTAGTTAAAAGGTTTATCAAGATGGGCATTGTGAAGTTTGACGATCCATCAAGACCTAATATGGCAGGAAATCCGTTACCCAGTCATTTAGACCCAGGGGTAAACATGATAATTGAGAGTGGGGGAAATAGAATGAAAACTAATGTTATAGAAGTAAAAACCCCACTGAAATGGGTTTTGAAACAAATGATAGACATGGGATTAATCATTCAAAATTCGAAGAAAAGACCAAAAGGGACGAGGAGCTACTGTGAGTTCCACATTGAAGAAGGACATGAAATCCAGGAGTGCGCTGAATTCAAAGCTCTAGTGCAGAGTTTAATGGATTATAAAGAGTTGGAATTCCTTGAGGAAGTCAAAAGCCCGAAAAGAATGTCGGGAATCTAAACATTAACACTGTATCAGAAGAGGGAACCAGGGAATAGAATTTTCCAAGCGTCTGCCCTTACATACTTGGGAGTGTTTTGAACAATGGGATTGTGGAAGAGATCCTTATATTTTTTTAGAACTAATTTAGAGTAATATTCAAAACATGCTTATTGCTCTAAGCCTAGGGGCAATAAGAATCTTTTTTTTGAAATAGGCATGTGTCGAACATCTTTATTTCAATAAAATGCAATTTTTTCTCACTTCGAGCAAATATTCTTTTATTGTTTCCATTTCATTCATAATCATACTACACATATAAATATTCTTAGATTCTTTCGATCTTCCTTCGTCCCTATAATAGGTCTCCAGATATCAATGATATGAGCAACATTGCTATTGACTCAGAACTTCCTTTTGAGCAAGATATGTGTCCAGAGAAACCTCTGGACTTTGAAGATGACCGAGACTGTAGCATATCTTTTGATTTGTTAAGGATGGTAGAACAAGATGAGAAACATATCTCACTTTACAAAAAATCAGTGGAATCCATGGTGTTTCTTTATGTGGGGCATGGATGTTATTGGACCGAATCGCGAAAAGCCTCTAGTAGGTGTCGATTCATGTGTGTAGTCGTTTATTACTTTACTAAGTGGTTGGAAGTTGCTTCATACACCAATGTCATAAAATCAGTAGTCATCAAAATAAAAAAAAGAAGAATCATATGTCAACATGGAATGCCAGAAAGGATCGTATTTGACAATACGCTGAATTGGAACAATAACGCGATATTAGAAGTTTACAGTCAGTTCAAGATCAAACACCACAACTCGTCACTGTATCTCTAAAAAATGAATGGTGCGGTTAAGGTAGCCAATAAGAACATTAAGAAGATCATAGGGAAAATGGTTGAGACCTACAAAGATTGGCATGAGAAGTTATCATTTGCCCTCTATGCTTATCGAACATCAGTTAAAACCTTTATTAGGGCAACGCCTTTCTCTTTGGTTTATGATGGTTTTGCTCATGGAAGTCGAGATTCTATCTCTCTGATTTTTTGGATGAGGCAAAATAGATCTAATCTCGTTTGAAGAGAAAGGTTAAAAACTACCCGCTATGGTCAAATGTACCCAAAAATAAAGAGAGAGAATGATACGAGATTACAACAAGGTTCGTCCTAGAAAATTTCATGAAGGGTACCTGGTATTGAAGAAGATCCTTCCTATACAAAAGGACTTCAGAGGAAAGTGGATGCCAAACTGTGAAGGATCTTATGAGGTAAAGAAGGCTGTCTCTAGAGGAGCATCAATGCTGACTTAGATGGATAGCAAGAAGTTGCCTAATCCTATGAATTTAGATTTAATTCAAAAAAATAAAAGAAAAGAAGAAGAAAAAGAAAAGAAGAAGAAAAAGAAAAGAAAAAGAAAAAGAAAAGAAGAAGAAAAAGAAAAGAAAAAGAAAAGAAAAGAAAAAAGAGAGGCCAAGGAAAAAACCCGCAAAGGCCACCTTGAGACCAAATGGATTTTGAGTTAAAAACCCAAGAATGAGAAATTCAAATTTTGGTCAAGGGTGGGGGCATGCGGTAGTCTTGTCTTCTCTGAATTAACAAGAAGGAATGATGCTACATCTTAGGGCATCAACAAAGTACTCTAGGTCTTCTGAACACATATCAAGTTCAAAGGGTCCCTGAGAAGTTTTGTGCAGATAAGCTCATACTGCAATATCTGGGGCACATATTTTCCTCTTACTGTAATATCCCGAATTAGGGCCTAATTGGAATAGTGTTTCATGACCATAAATCTGAGGTAGAAATAATTATTTTATAATTATTTTGATGTTTATGATATGATTTTATGATGGTGTGAAAATTTCGTGAAGAAATTCTAAGCGTAAAGTGCTTAATTTGAAATTAGGGACTAAATCGAATAAGTTGCAAAACTTGCATTCTAGAAGTTTCTAGTATGAAATTGCTTTGGAATATTAATTAGGAGGTCTTAAATAGCAATTTGACTAATTTTAAGTTCATGGACAAAATTTGGACATGGATGGAATTTTTGAAAGTTTAGTAAGGAGGGGCATTTTGGTCATTTGGATATTAACATGAAATAAAAAGGGAAAAATAAAACAAAATTGGTCATCTTCTTCATTACCATGAAATTTCAAGGGTTCACCATAGCTAGGGTTTGTTTCAAGCTTCCAAGCTCCATAGTAAGTGATTCCAAGCCCCATTTTTAATGTTCTTTACGTTTTCGTAGTCCCGGTAACTCGATAAAGCTTATGTTAGCAATAATTTAAGTTAGGGTTCATATTTGGAAAAATACCCATAGGTGAAATTTGTGTATTTTGATGTTTTATGATAGAATATGAGGTTTTAAATTATGTTAGACAACTTGTGCTACTCGGTTTTAAGTAAAAACGAGTAAAACGGCTTAATCGGTAAAAGTACATATTGTTCATAAGTATGTGTTTTAGTGGGAATTTGAGCTTGCTAATGGTAAATAAATGATCAGCATGTCCTAAAACATTAGAATTTGTGATAAAATTTAATTTCTGAACTTTGGGGCAAAAGTGTAAATATGTAAAAGTTTAGGGGCAAAATTGTAATTTTGCCAAAATTTGAATTTAGGACTATTTTGATAATGTGAGTATTAATAAGCTAAATGTGTTATTTTAGATCAAGAAAGATGTGGAATCAACCTTGATCGAGGAAAAGAAAAGATTTTGGACTAAATCGCAAAATTGCTATATTTTGTACCAAGGTAAGTTCATGTGTAAATAATGTAACATAATCATTATTTTTAAGTTAATTGATGTTATTTATATGATATGCTGATTTTTATCATGAAATATATGCTTTGTGGTTATTATCAAATAATATGCAAATTATGTGTGCTACTTGTTAAATATAAATTGCTACCGAGTATTGGTTTCGGTATTCTGTGGAAGACGGCAAGGATATGTGATTGAGGAAAATCCCGTTTGAACCTTGGGAATAGATTAGGATACAAGTGACATGTCACTAGGATGGTTGGGCATCCGAACTCGTTGAGTTGAGTCCGAGTTCACTTATGGATGCAAATGTCCGAACTCGTTGAGTTGAGTCCGAGTTCGTGAGATGTAACTAGGCATCCGAGCTCGTTGAGTTGAGTCCGAGTTCACTTATGGATGCGAACGCCCAAGCTCGTTGAGTTGAGTCCGAGTTCGCTTATGGGTGGGTTACATGATTGATTAATTACATATGTGGCACTTATGTGCAAATGATCCGTGTATCCGAGTTATATTCCGATGTGTTCAACGGGTAAAATTCTAGCGGAATGGAAGAATACTCAAGATGAAAATGATATTTTGGTAAGTGTTGTGAAATGGACAATTTGGACAGGTATGCACTTAACCCTCGGGTTGAAACTTGATACAACAGAAATAAGGTGGTAAGATGATACACGATAGCTAGAAATGTGGTTTGTATCTTGGTGATATCATGCTATTGTTGTTGATATAATTGCTTTGTTATGTTACTTGTTATTTGCATGTGAACTTACTAAGCATTTATGCTTACTCCCTCCTTTACATTCATTGTAGTTTTTAGCGAGCCAACTTGGATATCGGGAAGGTTGAAGAAATGCTCACACTATCCGAGGAAGAATTGGTATATTGGTTTGTATGTTTTGATGTATGGCATGTATAGCAATATACTTGTTTTGTGTAAATAATCTTGTGATATGGTTGTGGTTTGGTTGAGAAAATGCTTGATAATGATTAGTCATTGGTATGGCTAGCCTAGATAATGTTGGATGCCTTGTGAGTTTAATATGTTATATAGTTCATGAGAATTCATAAAAAGATGAAACTTGCCATAAAACAGAACACTACAGCAACAACGATGTGATTTTGAAAAATCACCAAAAATAGTAGAAAACGAATTAGGTGAAGAATTAACTATGAAATTGAAGCTTATTGTGTCTAATTTCAAATGGAAGAAGCAAAATAGGTAAAGGAGTTATATGTTATAAGATATTTGAGTTTTAGTGAAATGGGGTCAGAGCAATTTCTGGATCCCCTGTTCCAATTTGAAAATTCACTATAAATTATAAAAAAATAATTAGGAGGTGTAATTTATATGCTCAGAATCCTTATTGAATCTAATTTTAATAGAAATAAATGGTATAGTTATATGAATTTTTTTTACAGGGAGAAAAGTGGTTCGTAGTAAGTAGAGGTCAGTGCAGTCAAGTCCTGAAATAGGGGTAAATTTAACTAATAAACTTCCTAATTGGCCCAACCAAAAATTTTAGAAAAAAATTAGTAGATAGATATGTGAGTCTAAATTCAGGGAAAATTTACGGATCTTGATTTCGAGTTTCGTAACTTGAGATATGATTTTTTTTATGACCATGACACAGAAAAACTGCTTATTCTGAAAATCAAAATAAATGATGTAAAGTTGTTTAAATGATAAATTATGTTCGGTAACACCTCAAGCTCGACTCTGGCGATGGTCTCGAGCGTGGGGGTGTTACATTTGGTGGTATCAGAGCAGGTTTAGTCGGTTCTTGGACTAACGTATTTTATGCACGAATTTTGCTATACATGCCATATATGTATATTGTGATAGTGTGACGACTTTTGACCTTTTAAATGATTTTTTTTATAGTAAATGGATCCCGATCCAACCGTGGCCGATGATGTAGAAAGTAATGCACCAGCTCCAGCTGAAGGGGCGGTGTCGACTGAAAATCCACCTCCCACTATTAGTCAAGGAGGAGGAGAAAGGGGTCAAGAAGCCTTTCTCCAGATGATGAGTGCTTGGTATACTGAGTTCGTTCGTACGAACCCGAATGTACAACCTCCCCCACCTCCCCTAATTCCTCAACCTGTACCTCCGATGCCTCAAGATGTGGGTATGATGAAATTCCAAAGAACTCCAGTTGATAAAATCCGTAAGCTAGGGGCCGAAGAATTTAGAGCTAATGTAGATGATGATGCCGAGAAAGCAGAGTTCTGGCTTGAGAATTCTATCCGGGTATTTGATGAACTGTCTTGCACACTTGAGGAATGCTTGAAATATGCTATATCTTTGTTGAGAGATTCAGCTTATAATTGGTGAAAGACACTGATTTCTATGGTACCGAAAGAGAGGGTAACTTGGGAATTCTTTCAAGAAGAGTTTCGGAAGAAATACATCAGTGAAAGATTTATTGATCAGAAGCGTAAGGAATTTCTTGAGTTGAAACAAGGTAACATGACCGTTACAGAATATGAAAGAGAGTTTATTCGACTGAGTAAGTATGCCAGAGAATATGTTCCTACAGAGGCCAAGATGTGCAGACGATTTGAAGATGGTCTTAATGAAGACATCAAGGTATTTGTAGGGATTCTAGAACTAAAGGAAATGGTGGTAATTGTCGATCGAGCTTGTAAGGCTGAAGAACTACTTAAAGAGAAGAAAAAGGTAGAATCTGAGACACGATATTGGAAGAAAAGACCAATGAGTAATGCACCCTCACAGCAACCCGGAAAATCAAGAAATATGAATCCTCGTTCCCAAGTTTCAGCTGGACAATCATATGGGAATTCTAGGAAGCAAAATGTGGGTCCTAAGTCCCAGACTACTTCGGCAGCTAGTGTAGGGAACTCGAGATTTGTTAAACCCGAGTGCCAGCGGTGTGGTAGAAATCATTTTGGTCCGTGCAGAGCAAATGAATGTTTTCGATGTGGTTCTCCGGATCATTTTATTAGAGACTGCCCAGAGAGGATTGAAAAAGAAAAATTTCAGAGTACAAAAGCTGGTGGTGTAGATTCGAGAGGAAGGTATCCAAGAAAAGCTGGGAGTGAAGCAAGCAGCAAGAATGTAGCCAGAGATTCAGCAGTTAAATCTGAAGGAAGGGCTCCAGCTAGAACTTATGCCATTAAAGCTCGTGAAGATGCTTCCTCACCTGATGTGATTACTGGTATATTTTCTCTCTATGATGTTAATGTTACTGCTTTGATTGACCCCGGTTCTACTCATTCATATGTGTGCATGAAATTAGTATTTAGCATGAATATACCTATTGAGAATACATAATTTATGATTAAAGTGTCAAACCCGTTAGGCCAATGTGTTATAGTTGATAAAGTATACAAGAACTGTCCTTTAATGATTCGGGGTTATTACTTTCCGACCGACCTGATGTTGTTGCCGTTTGATGAGTTTGATGTTATTTTGGGTATGGATTGGTTGACATTGCATGATGCTATAGTAAATTGTAAACAGAAAGTTATTGAATTAAAGTGTGAAAATGGTGAAAATCTGCGGGTCGAATCAGATAAATCAGAGGCATTGTCTAGTGTGATTTCTTCAATGTCGGCTCAGAGATATTTGAGAAAGGGTTATGAAGCTTATTTAGCGTATGTGTTGAATACAAAGGAAATTGAAAAGAAAGTGGAATCAGTGCCGATTGTACGTGAGTTTACGGATGTATTTCCAGAAGAATTGCCGGGTTTGCCTCCAGTTAGAGAAGTAGAGTTTGGTATTGATTTGATGCCGGGAACAGCTCCGATCTCGATTGCTCCGTACAGAATGGCACCAACAGAGTTGAAAGAATTAAAGTTGCAGTTGCAAGAGTTGACCGACAAAGGCTTTGTGAGGCCGAGTTTTTTTCCTTGGGGTGCTCCGGTATTGTTTGTGAAAAAGAAGGATGGTTCGATGAGATTGTGTGTAGACTATCGGCAATTAAACAAAGTGACAATTAAGAACAAGTATCCGTTGCCGAGAATTGATGATTTGTTTGATCAGCTGAAAGGAGCAACATGGTTTTCAAAGATTGATTTGAGATCTGGGTACTATCAGCTGCGGGTAAAAGAGTTAGATGTGCCTAAAACTGCTTTTAGGACAAGGTATGGTCATTATGAATTTTTAGTTATGCCGTTTGGATTAACAAATGCTCCTGCCGTGTTTATGGATTTGATGAATCAAATATTTCGACCATACTTGGACAAGTTTGTTGTGGTATTTATAGATGATATCTTGATTTATTCGAAAGATGAGACAGAGCATGCTGAGCACTTGAGGATAGTTTTGCAAACTTTGCGAGACAAACAGTTATATGCCAAGTTTAGTAAAAGTGAATTTTGGCTTTGGGAAGTTGGATTTTTGGGTCATATTGTTTCGGGTGATGGTATACGGGTTGGTCCCAGTAAAATTTCAGCTATTGTTAATTGGAAGCCACCGAAGAATGTAACCGAGGTTAGGAGTTTCTTGGGACTAGCTGGATATTATCGATGGTTTGTAAATGGATTTTCTATAATTGCTGCTCCTATGACTAGATTACTTCGCAATGATGTTAAATTTGAGTGGACGGAAAAATGTCAACAAAGTTTTGAAGAATTGAAAAAGTTATTAACAGAGGCACCAGTGTTAGTACAGCCCGAGTCAGGTAAAGAATTTGTGGTATATAGTGATGCTTCTCTAAATGGTTTGGGATGTGTACTGATGCAAGAAGGAAAGGTTGTGGCTTATGCTTCGAGGCAGTTAAAACCTCACGAGAGGAATTATCCGACTCATGATTTGGAATTGGCTGCAGTGGTGTTTGCTTTGAAGATTTGGCGACATTATCTATATGGTGAAAAGTGTCAAGTATATACCGACCACAAGAGTCTTAAATACTTGATGTCACAAAAGGACTTGAATTTGAGACAGCGAAGATGGTTGGAGTTATTAAAAGATTACGAGCTTGTGATTGACTATCATCCAGGAAAAGCAAATGTAGTTGCTGATGCTTTGAGTAGAAAACTGTTGTTTGCTTTGAGAGTTATGAACACTCAGTTGGAAATGTCAGATGATGGTTCCATTCTGGCCGAGCTAAAAGTAAGACCGATGTTTTTACAAGAGATTTGTGAAGCTCAGAAAAATGATGAAGACTTGCAAGCCAAAAGAAAGCAATGTGAGGTTAATACAGAGTCAGATTTTAGAATCGGTCCTGATGGTTGCTTGATGTTTAAAGATCGGATTTGTATACCGAAGAATGAGGAGTTAATTCAAAAGATTTTGCAGGAAGCACATGGTGGTTATTTGTCGATTCATCCAGGCAGTACGAAAATGTATAATGATTTGAAGAAAATGTACTGGTGGAATGGAATGAAAAGGGATATATCAGAATTTGTATGAGAATGCTTAATTTGTCAACAGGTGAAAGCGGAACACCAAGTGCCTTCAGGATTACTGCAGCCTATTATGGTTCCTGAATGGAAATGGGATCGGATTACTATGGATTTTGTTTCAGGGTTGTCGTTGACTCCAGGAAAGAAAGATGCCATCTGGGTAATAGTTGATAGATTGACTAAATCGGCTCATTTCATTCCAGTACGTACAGATTATTCTCTTAACAAGTTAGCTGAATTGTATGTTAGAGAAATTGTTAGACTACATGGAATACCATTGTCAATCATTTCAGACAGAGATCCGAGATTTACTTCGCGGTTTTGGCAAAAGTTGCAAGAAGCGTTAGGTACAAGGTTAAATTTCAGTACTGCTTTTCATCCACAAACTGATGGGCAATCAGAAAGGGCAATTCAGATTCTTGAAGACATGCTTCGATGTTGTGTATTAGAATTTCAAGGAAGTTGGGAAAGATATTTACCGTTGGTGGAATTTGCTTACAATAACAGTTATCAGACGAGTTTGAAAATGGCACCTTATGAAGCATTGTATGGTCGTAAGTGTCGGACGCCTTTGTATTGGACCGAACTCAAGGAAAATCAGATCTATGGGGTTGATCTAATAAAAGAAACCGAAGAAAAAGTGAAGGTAATTCGAGATTGTTTGAAAGTTGCTTCGGATAGACAGAAATCTTATGCAGATTTGAAACGAAAAGAAATTGAGTTTCAAGTTGGTGATAAGGTATTTTTAAAGGTGTCTCCGTGGAAGAAAGTCCTCAGATTTGGACGGAAATTTAAATTAAGTCCGCGTTTTATCGGGCCGTATGAAATAATTGAAAGAGTTGGACCGGTAGCTTATCGGTTAGCATTACCATCTGAGTTGGAGAAAATTTATGATGTGTTCCATGTATCTATGCTACGTCGGTATCGTTCGGATCCTTCACATGTGGTTTTACCGACAGAAATTGAATTACAACCAGATATGACCTACGAAGAAGAACCGATTAAAGTTTTAGCTCGAGAGGTCAAACAACTAAGAAACAAAAGTATTTCTCTTGTGAAAGTGTTGTGGCAAAAGCATGGAATAGAAGAGGCTACATGGGAACCTGAGGAAACTATAAGGAAACAATACCCACAACTGTTTACCGGTAAGATTTTCGAGGACGAAAATCCTTAAAAGGGGGGAGAGTTGTAATATCCCGAATTAGGGCCTAATTGGAATAGTGTTTTGTGACCACAAATCCGAGGTAGAAATAATTATTTTATAATTATTTTGATGTTTATGATATGATTTTATGATGGTGTGAAAATTTCGTGAAGAAATTCTAAGCGTAAAGTGCTTAATTTGAAATTAGGGACTAAATCGAATAAGTTGCAAAACTTGCATTCTAGAAGTTTCTAGTATGAAATTGCTTTGGAATATTAATTAGGAGGTGTTAAATACGAATTTGACTAATTTTAAGTTCATGGACAAAATTTGGACATGGATGGAATTTTTGAAAGTTTAGTAAGGAGGGGCATTTTGGTCATTTGGATATTAACATGAAATAAAAAGGGAAAAATAACACAAAATTGGTTATCTTCTTCATTACCACGAAATTTCAAGGGTTCTCCATAGCTAGGGTTTGTTTCAAGCTTCCAAGCTCCATAGTAAGTGATTCCAAGCCCCGTTTTTAATGTTCTTTACGTTTTCGTAGTCCCGGTAACTCGATAAAGCTTATGTTAGCAATAATTTAAGTTAGGGTTCATATTTGGAAAAATACCCATAGGTAAAATTTGGGTATTTTGATGTTTTATGATAGAGTATGAGGTTTTAAATTATGTTAGACAACTTGTGCTACTCGGTTTTAAGTAAAAACGAGTAAAACGGCTTAATCGGTAAAAGTACATATTGTTCATAAGTATGTGTTTTAGTGGGAATTTGAGCTTGCTAATGGTAAATAAATGATCAGCATGTCCTAAAACATTAGAATTTGTGATAAAATTTAATTTTCGAACTTTGGGGCAAAAGTGTAAATATGCAAAAGTTTAGGGGAAAAATTGTAATTTTGCCAAAATTTGAATTTAGGACTATTTTGATAATGTGTGTATTAAATAAGCTAAATGTGTTATTTTAGATCAAGAAAGACGTGGAATCAACCTTGATCGAGAAAAAGAAAAGATTTTGGACTAAAACGCAAAATTGCTATATTTTGTACCGAGGTAAGTTCATGTGTAAATAATGTAACATAATCATTATTTTTAAGTTAATTGATGTTATTTATATGATATGCTGATTTTTATCATGAAATATATGCTTTGTGGTTATTATCAAATAATATGCAAATTATGTGTGCTACTTGTTAAATATAAATTTCTACCGAGTATTGGTTTCGGTATTCTGTGGAAGACGGCAAGGATATGTGATTAAGGAAAATCCCGTTTGAACCTTGGGAATAGATTAGGATACAAGTGACATGTCACTAGGATGGTTGGGCATCCGAACTCGTTGAGTTGAGTCCGAGTTCGTGAGATGTAACTAGGCATCCGAGCTCGTTGAGTTGAGTCCGAGTTCACTTATGGATGCGAACGCCCAAGCTCGTTGAGTTGAGTCCGAGTTCGCTTATGGGTGGGTTACATGATTGATTGATTACATATGTGGCACTTATGTGCAAATGATCCGTGTATCCGAGTTATATTCCGATGTGTTCAACGGGTAAAATTCTAGCGGAATGGAAGAATACTCAAGATGAAAATGATATTTTGGTAAGTGTTGTGAAATGGACAATTTGGACAGGTATGTACTTAACCTTCGGGTTGAAACTTGATATAACAGAAATAAGGTGGTAAGATGATACACGATAGCTAGAAATGTGGTTTGTATCTTGGTGATATCATGCTATTGTTGTTGATATAATTGCTTTGTTATGTTACTTGTTATTTGCATGTGAACTTACTAAGCATTTATGCTTACTCCCTCCTTTACATTCATTGTAGTTTTTAGCGAGCCAACTTGGATATCGGGAAGGTCGAAGAAACGCTCACACTATCTAAGGTAGAATTGGTATATTGGTTTGTATGTTTTGATGTATGGCATGTATAGCAATATACTTGTTTTGTGTAAGTAATCTTGTGATATGGTTGTGGTTTGGTTGAGAAAATGCTTGATAATGATTAGTCATTGGTATGGCTAGCCTAGATAATGTTGGATGCCTTGTGAGTTTAATATGTTATATAGTTCATGAGAATTCATAAAAAGATGAAACTTGCCATAAAACAGAACACTACAGCAACAATGATGTGAGTTTGAAAAATCACAAAAAATAGTAGAAAACGAATTAGGTGAAGAATTAACTATGAAATTGAAGCTTATTGTTTCTACTTTCAAATGGAAGAAGCAAAATAGGTAAAGGAGTTATACGTTATAAGATATTTGAGTTTTAGTGAAATAGGGCCAGAGCGATTTCTGGATCCCCTGTTTCAATTTTGAAAATTCACTATAAATTGTAAAAAAATAATTAGGAGGTGTAATTTATATGCTCAGAATCCTTATTGAATCTAATTTTAAGAGAAATAAACGGTATAGTTATATGAATTTTTTTTACAGGGAGAAAAGTGGTTCGTAGTAAGTAGAGGTCAGTGCAGTCAAGTCCTGAAATAGGGGTAACTTTAACTAATAAACTGTACTAATTGGCCCAACCAAAAATTTTAGAAAAAAAATTAGTAGATAGATATGTGAGTCTAGATTCAGGAAAAATTTACAGATCTTGATTTCGAGTTTCGTAACTCAAGATATGATTTTTTTAGCGACCATGACGCAGAAAAACTGCTTATTCCGAAAATCAAAATAAATGATGTAAAGTTGTTTAAATGATAAATTATGTTCGGTAACACCTCAAGCTCGACTCCGGCGACGGTCTCGGGCATGGGGGTGTTACACTTACTCACTTTGTATTCAAGCAATGTTTGCTTTCTTTGATTAATCCATTCTTTTCAAATTCTGTTCCTGATAAATTTTAGTTTTGTCCATCATTACGATCTTTTGAAAGCATTTTGCATTGAAATAACGATTAATGGACTAATAATACTTTCATAAAAGGAGTTCTGCATATTACTTTGGAAGTTTCTAAATAGTACAGGAACTTGAAACAGGACTATTATTTAGAATTCACCAAACCTAAGGGTTGGAAATACTTGAGAAAGAAGAGTCTAAATTGTGACTATTTCTTTGGATTTTCTGTCAAAGATATCAGCTAAACAAGAAGATAGGATATTATGCCAATAATATAACCTTGATGGACAACGAGCAATGACAACCCAAGCATTAAAAAGGGATCATTTTCGTGACATTCTGTATTCATGCAAATATCATTCGTAACACATCTAGTTAAGAGCATTTGATTCATTCTGATCATGGCATCCTAATCATTTGGCATAAGCATAGGCCCATGACATCAATTCTACAGGTCATGTCCCCTAGAGGACAGTGTAGCAAGTTCAATTGAAGCTACAAATTATGGCGGATCTTATCTTCCTAAAGTTGCAGTGAAGTAGATTGAAGCCACTAGCCTTATCTCCCTAAAGTTGCAATGAAGCAGATTGAAGATAGCAGATCTTATTTCCCTGAAGTTGCAGTGGAACAAATTGAAGCTACAAATTATGGTGGATCTTATCATCCTGAAGTTGCAGTAAAGCAGATTAAAGCCACCAGCCTTATCTCCCTGAAGTTGTAGCGGAGCAGACTGAAGATAGCAGATCTTATTTCCCTGAAGTTGTAGTGGAACAGATTGAAGCTACAAATTATGGTGGATCTTATCTTCCTGAAGTTGCAGTGAAGCAGATTGAAGCCACCTGCCTTATCTCCCTGAAGTTGTAGCGGAGTAGACTGAAGATAGCATATCTTATTTCCCTAAAGTTATAGTGGAATAGATTGAAGCTACAAATTATGACGGATCTTATCTTCCTGAAGTTGCAGTGAAGCAAATTGAAGCCAACAGCCTTATCTCCCTAAAGTTGCAACGAAGTAGACTGACGACAACAAATCTCATTCCCTAAAGTTGTAGTGCAACAGATTAAAGCTGCAAATTATGACGGATCTTATCTTCCTGAAGTTGCAGTGAAGCAGATTGAAGCCACCAGCATTATCTCCCTAAAGTTGCAGCGGAGCAGACTGAAGACAACAAATCTTATTTCCCTGAAGTTACAGTAGAACAGATTAAATCTAAAAATTATGGCGGATCTTATCTTCCTGAAGTTGCAGTGAAGCAAATTGAAGCCACCATCCTTATCTCCCTGAAGTTGTAGTGGAGCAGGAAAATACACAAACCTAATCTCCCTGAAATTGTAGTGGAAAAGGTTGAAATTACCAATTCTTAACTCCTTGAAGTTCCAGTTGAGTAGATCGAAGCTACAATCTCTTCTCCCTAAAATTACATTGGAACAGATCAAAGCCACAATCTTTATCTCCTTGAAGTTACGGTGGAGCAGGATAAAAATACACAAGCCTTATCTTCTTAAAGTTGCAGTGGAGTAGGTTGAAATTAGAAATCTTATCTCCCTAAAGTTGCAGTGGAGTAGGTTGAAGTTATAGATCTTATCTCCCTGAAGTTGCAGTGGAGTAGATCGAAGATAGCAAATCTTATCTCTCTGAAGTTGCAATAGAGTAGATTAAAGCTATAAACCTTATCTCTCTGAAGTTGCAGTGGAGCAGGTTGGAGTTAGAAGTCTTATCTCCCTAGAGTTGCAATGGAGCAGACTGAAGATAGTGGATCTCATTTCCCTGAAGTTGCAATGGAACAGACCAAAGCTACGAGTTACAAGTCCTATACCTTTGAAGTTGTAGTAGGTCGGATCAAATTTACCATGTTGCAGCGGAGCAGATGGAAGCTACAAATCTTATCCCACTAAAGTTGTAGTGGGTTAGAACGAGGCTACTTGAAAGAAAGAAGCACCAAAAAGTCAAGATTCGACAAGACCAGGTAAAGTTAGCCCTTTTAAGGTCTTTGCTCCATTCTTGTTACACAACAACGAGCAAAGAGGGGTAGCTGTAATAGGCCAATTTTGGCCTGGGCCAGATTACAAGATAAAATCCAAAAACAAATATTATAGTCCAAAAAATCTTTTACAGTCCCATTTACAAAAAAAACCCAAAACTAAAACCCAACAACCCAGCCCAATAATACAAAAACCCAAGTGGCCCATGGCCCAAAATTTTAACAAAATTTTGGAAGAACCTTAGGATTCCTCTTGCTGTCGCCGCATGCTGCCCGAGGCTCACGCCACCACTGTGCATGCTTTTGACATCTACCTGCAAGAAACCAAATAGAAGAAACAACAAAAAAGAAGACAAAGGGCAGTAGAAAAACACAAAAAAAACAAAGGGGGGATCTTGTAACTCGGTTATAAAAACCACAACGTTTCCTTTGTATTTTTTTTACGCGCACAAACAGAAGAAAATACAAAGACTTTAATAGAAAGAACATAAATTTATTGAAATAAAAGGTGATTTCCATTTCATATTTATTTTTTCTGAAGTTTATGTTACTTTTATGCATATATGCACGAAAATAATAAAAAAAGGCAGAGAAATTGTTCACCTTGTACCCGCGGTCAGAGTTTGGGCAGCCAAACCCTTGGTTTCGTCTGAAATGTCACCAGCGCGGATAGGGAGATGAAAGGCCTTCGTTTTCTTTCTTTTTTCTTTTCTATTTTTGGAGGGGATTCGATTTTTGTCCTTGAATCAGGGTTAAGGAGGCTAAAATCAGTCGAAAGGAAGTTCCTTTTAGGAACTCCGATTGCTGTATGCGATGGCAGACCAGCGACGACGCGGATGGGCTAGGCCAAAACCCTAGCAGAGGGGGAAGACATTATTTTTTAAAAGATTAGGGCTAAAATGAAAAGAATAAAAAAATGCGGCTTAAGTTGTGGGTATGAAACGATAGCGTTTTGGGTGGCCTCTCTAGACGCAAAACGACGTCGTTTTAAGGAGGGCCAACTTAACCCGACCCGATTGAAGGAGGATCCACGTGTTTTCAAGGCCCAAATGGGCTATTTACGATTTTAACCCCCATTTTTCTTGAACTTTTCAATCGGGTCCTATAATTTTTTCTTACATTTGAAATTCGCCCCATAATTTTATTTGTGCGTCATTTTGGCCCTCGGATTAAACGCACCGCATAAAGGGCATGAGACATTTGCTCTTTCGCCCTTTGGTATTTTCAACGCGTTGCGAATTAGTCATTTCTTCCATTTTGGTGATTTCGAATGCTTGCCCCAAATTTTATCCCGATTTGCAATTAAATCCTTAATCTTTTAGCTTCATTTTTTTATACATTATTTATTGTAAACTGTTATTTATGTTATTTATTTTTGTTTGTTTTATATACTATTTATTTCAATTTTCTTTTAAACATTATTTATTTTAAACTTATTATATATTACTTTAAGTTATTTTTTATATTATCTATTTTAAATTCGTATATATATTATTTAGTTTAAATTATTCTATATGTTATTAATTTTATTATTATTATTTACTTTAAAACTGTTTTATTATTATTTATTTTAAGATTTTATATATTGTTTTATAAATTAGTTATTTTAAATTGCCTTATATATTATGTTATTTAAAATTGATTTGTATATTAATTATTTTAAAATATTTTATATTATTTACTTTAAATTGCTTTTATAGTATCTACTTAAATTTTTTTTCATGTATTATTTGTTTAGAATTGTTTTATATGTTATTTTAAATTGTTTTATATTATTTATTTCATTTTTATTATTAATGTGGTTATTGAAATAATGTATGTTGTATGTTTATTGCCATTGTATGTACTATGATCCATTTATTCGTAATTTCATATTATTGTCATTCATAACATTCGTATATTATTGCCTAAACAAAATAAATACACGCCTTTAAGTGTTGCACTCACTATTATTCAAAAAAGGAAAATTTTTCGAAATAAGGAAATATTTCGGGTTTTGCAAATTCGAGAAATCATACCCTAACTTATGGGGTTTCGATTTTCTCGTTAGACCTAAATAGCCAAATATCCTTTTAAATTTCAAATACATGAGATTTCAATAAAAATTAAAGTCAAACTTATTCTCGATGTCGCATCCTAATTGACAGGATGTGGCACATTGTTATCGCGGGACGGGTGGGCCTTTGATGCTCGTTTCAATAAAAAGGATCGTATTTTAAAATCTTTTCAAATTTTCAACTTTTGACATTAAGAAATTAAATAATCAATTAGGTACCAATTTTGGCCGTGACGAGGGTGCTAATCCTTCCTCTCATGTACCCGACTCCTGAACCAGTTTTCTTGAGTTTCGTAGACCAAAATCGTTGATTTAGTAAATCAAAATATTTTATTAAAATAACCAGATTATGAGGTGACCCGATCACACCTCATATAAAAAAGATTGGTGGCGACTCCCATTTTCGTTTTTAAATAAAAAGTTGACCTTTTTTCAAACAAAATGGTTTCGACAACTTTCACTAAGGGAACCCCTTTATTCAGTAACTTTTTTACCTCCTGAGCTAATATATCCACTGGCTCTTCTTCATAAGATAAGTCAGGTCAGACTTCTATATCTTCTGTTGAAATGATATGATAAGGTTCTGATCGATATCTCCGTAGCATAGAAACATGAAAAACATCATGAATCTTCTGTAGTTCCGAAGGCAATGCTAAGCGATAAGCAACTGGTCCAACTCTTTCCACTATCTTATACGGCCTAATGAAACAATGACTCAATTTTTCCTTCCGACCAAATCTCAATATCTTCTTCCAAGGTGATACTTTGAGAAATACCTTATCACCAACAGAGTACTCAATGTCTCGATGTTTCAAATCTACATATGACTTCTATCTGTCAAAGGCTGCCTTCAACTTATCTCGAATTTTCTTAACAATTTCCTCCTTTTCTTGAATTAAATCTGGCCCAATTATTTTTCTTTCATTCAATTCTATCCAACACACTGGTGGCCGACACCTACGACTATATTGAGCTTCATACGGAGCCATTTGAATGCTCGATTGGAAACTATTATTATACACAAACTCAGCCAATGATAAATAATGTTCCCAACCTGATTCAAAGCTAATAACATAAGCTCAAAACATGTCTTCCAAGGTCTGAATCACTCGTTTAGACTGTCCATTGGTTTGTGGATGAAAAGTTGTGCTGAAATTGAGTCGAGTACCTAAAGATTCATGCAACTGCCTTCAGAATCTTGATGTGAACCATGGATCTCGGTCAGAAATTATCGGTACAGGGATACCATGCAATCTCACAATTTCCCGAATATAAACCTCAGCAAGTTTCTGAAGTAAACAAGCATTTCTGACTGCTATAAAATGAGCTGACTTTGTAAGCAGATCAACAATCACCCAAACAACATTTTTTTTACTTGCCGACAATGTTTACCCAGTTACAAAATCCATTGTGATACAGTCCCATTTTCATTTAGGAATATTAATAGGCTAAAGTAATCCAGTAGGAACCTGATGATCTACCTTTACTCATTGACAAGTCAAACATTTACTCACATACTCAACTATGTCTTTTTTCATTCTTGGCCACCAATACAATTCTCGCAAATTCTAAAACATCTTTGTTCCTCCGAGGTGCAAAGTAAAAGAACTGTCATAAGCTTCTCGGAGTATCAAATCTTTTAACTCAGAAACAGCTGGAACACAAATCCAATTATGGTATCTCAAGCAACCAGGCCCATCAATACTAAAATTCTCTAACAAGCCATTTTGTACCATTTCTCTTTTCTCCTTTAACTTGTCATCTTCTGACTGTGTTGACTTGATTTGATCGAACATCATCGGTTTAATTCTCAATTTAGCCAATAGACTTGCATCTTCATTGATACTGAGCTGTGTAAACATTGCTTGTAATTCAATTGCTACTTTTCTGCTCAATGCATCAGCTACCATGTTAGCCTTTCCTGGATGATAATCTATTACACAATCATAATCCTTTAGGAGCTCAGCCCACCAACATTGTCTCAAGTTTAACTCTTTTTTAGATAAGGGATATTTAAGACTCTTATGATTTATATAAATGTAGCATTTCTCACCATACAGGTAGTGTCTCCAAATCTTTAATGCAAACATCATAATAGCCAATTCCAAATCATGTGTCAGGTAATTACGCTCGTGTGGTTTCAGTTGGTGAGATGCATAGGCTATCACCTTCCCATCTTGGATCAATACACAACCCAAACCAGTCAAAGAAGCATAACTAAGTACAACAAAATCTTTTCCCGACTCTAGCAAAGTCAAAACTGGTGCCTCAATTAACATTTACTTCAACTTTTCAAAATTGTCTTGACACTTGTCATCCCAAACAAAAGGAACATTCTTTTGCAACAACTTCATCATCGGCAAAGCTATTTTTGAAAATCCATTTACAAATCTTTTGTAATACCGAGCTTGTCCAAAAAAACTACGTACCTTTGATTCATTCCTCGGTACTTTCCACTGAACAATTGCTTCAATCTTCTTCAGATGAACTTTAATTCCATCTGCAGATACAACATGTTCCAAAAATACAACCTCTGATAACCAAAATTCACATTTGCTAAGTTTACTGTACAACTATTTTTCCCATAATATTTGCTGAACAATTCTGAGATGTTGATCATGCTCCAATTTAGACTTTGAATAAACTAAAATGTCATCAATAAAATCCACCACAAACCGATCCAGATACAGTTGGAAAATACGGTTCATAAAATCCATAAAAGCAGTTGGTGCATTAGTCAATCCAAAAGGCATTACTAAAAATTCATAATGTCCATACCTTGTACGAAATGCTTTCTTCTGTACATCAATTTCTTTCACTTTCAACTGATAGTATCCCGACCTTAAATCAATCTTCGAAAATATTGAAGCTCCTTTCAACTGATCAAATAAGTCATCAATATGAGGTATTGATATCGGAGTTGTACCAAGATAAAACTCAATTGCGAGTTCAACTTCCCTATCTGATGGTACTCCCGGTAATTCTTCAGAAAAAAATCAGAGAATTCACAAACAATTCAGATTTTATTGCATTGACTTTTAACAGAATCAAAATTAATAACTATGCCAAATAAGCTGTACAACCCTGATGAAGTAGTTTGTTTACTTAAATTGTTAAAATAATACGGGTTGACCCACCGGTTTGAATTCCATTTACCTCAATCTTATTCCCATCTTCACTCTAAACAATAAACCTCTTTTTGTAACAGTCTAAAATTACCCTGTGCTCAGATAACTAGTCCATTCCCAGAATTATATCAAAGTCACCAAATGGCATTATCAACAAATCAATAGGGAAGATTCTATCTTTTATCATTAACGGGCATCTTCGACATATTTGATCTACTAATACTATTTGTCTTAATAGACTAGATACAGCTATTGATACTCTAGACATTTCAGACTTTAAATTTCTCGATTCAACCAGTTTTGAATTAACATATGAGTGTAAAGACCTCGGGTCTATTAAAGCATAAACAAGTTCTAAATGCAATAAAAATATACCTGTTACCACATCATGTGTTTCACCCTCTTCTCTGGTTCGTACCACATAGGCTAGGGCTGGTACTCTAGCTTCTGACCGTCGAGTGGCAATATCACTTCCTCTTCTTGCACCTCCTCTAGAAACTGAACCACCTCTAACTAATCCTCTACCGCTAGCAGTAGATATAGATCTTTGTGAAATGATAGGTGTAACATTTTTATTTTTCGGACAATCTTTAATAAAATGCTTGGTAGATCGGCAACGAAAATAACCTCCAGACAATTTCCAACACTTACCCCGGTGTTTCTTTCTGTAGTGTTCACATTCTGGTATTTCAATATCCTGTGATGGACATTTTGCGCTACCGGTGGAGATGGTCATCTATTTTTTATGACTTCTATCACCTTTATCCGACTTGAAACTCGGTCTCCAACCTCTGCAAGATTCTCTTAATCTTTTAAGTTGCGGATTAGAATTGACAGTCCCAAATAGTTTCCCAGTCGAATGGGTAATTTCAGGCCTTTTATCAAGTCCTAAAACTTGTTCAACCATTTTAGCTCTTTCAACCAAATCTACGAATTCAGTTATTCTGTGAGATACTAGTTGTACCCTTAATTTATCTTGTCAATCTCATACAAATCGTTTACAACTATCAACTTCAGTCGGTACAAATTCAGATACATATCTACTAAGTCTCGAGAATTCTTGTTCATAGTCCACCACTGACATCTCACCTTGTTTTAGCATAAAAAATTCTTGTTTCTTATCTTCTATATACAGTTCTCCCACACACTTTTTCTGAAATTGTTTCTGAAAGAAATCCCAACTTATTTGCTCTGTCGGTATATGCCGAATCACTGATTCTCACCATATATAAGCTTCCTCTTGTAATAATGAAATAGCACACAATAAATTCTCTCGGGGAGTACATTTAAGTTGTTATAGGATTATTTTCATTGATTCTATCCAATTTTCAGCAATTGATGGATCAACTCCCTTTAAACCCAAGAATTCAGTAGCACCATATTTGCGTAATTCTTTGATTAGAGCTCGTCGGGTAGTGAGAACAGATGTTGCGACAGATGTAGTACCTGCCACTCTCTGAAGGGCATCGGCTAGACTCTAAGTAATTGTGAATCATCTCTTTCTCTAACACTTTCCCTTCCCGCATTAGGGGGTTGATTACTTACCAGATTTACACTAGGAGTAGTTGACTTAGTTTCATCTATTTCACGATATTCTTCCTCTTCGGTATACATTTCTTGATTTACATTATTCATATGTTCGTCTAACATTTTTAACTATAAAACAAAAACTAACAGATATATCAACATCTAAATCCCGACTCAGATTCGACTCAATTATGAGATTCGACTCAATTATGGCATGTACCTCTGAACTCAATTCCGAGCTCAATTTAGTCTGAGAATCGACTAAACCTGAATAGCTCTGATACCAATAAATGTAACACTCCTTAACCCTAAACCGTCGCCGAAATAGGGTTACAGAGCATTACCGATCATTTTCAATTTAGATAAAACTATTATATGAACAATTAACAAATATATTATAAATTAATCATGTTGCCCCTTTAATGGGCTACCGAGGCCCAAAATATACGTTAAAAATAAATAGGGACTTATTCGAGCCCTCTGGGAATTTTTCGTAAAATTTTAAAATTTTTCCTAAGTGCAGGGCTCACAGGCCTGTGTGACTAAGGGACACGCCCGTGTGACTATATGACACACCTATGTGGTCAGGTCATGTGGCTCACATGGCCAACTAACATTCCCATCTCACAAGCCGTGTGGAAGCACATGTCCGTGTCTTTTACCCATGTAACTCTTTGACTTGTAACTCTATTTATTGTATGGGTCACACGGCCTAGCACATGGGCATGTGACTTGGCTGTGTGACCCATGCAATAAATAGAGTTACAAGTCAGAGAGTTACATGGGTAAGAGACACGGGCGTGTACTGCCACACGGCCTGGGACATAGGAATGTCACTTGGCCGTGTGAGCTGCATGATCTGAGCACATGGGTGTGTCATATAGTTACATGAGTATGTCCCTTACTCACATGGGCGTGTGAGCCCTGCACTTAGGAAAAATTTTAAAAATTTACGAAAAATTTCTAGAGTGCTCGAATAAGTCCCCATTTGTTTCTAACATATATTTTGAGCCTCGGTAGCCCATTAAAGGGATGATATGATTAATTTATAATATATTTGTTAATTATTCATATAAGATTTGTATCTAAATTAAAAATAATCGGTAATGCTCTGTAACCCTATTCCGACGATGGTTGAGGGTTAAGGGGTGTTACACCGTCGTTTGTATTCTTTATTCTTTTTGCCATTATAGTAAAATTATCTTTGCACGTGGTTTTTTATCCTCTTTGGAGGGGTTTTTTCCATATTAAATTTGTGTGTTCAATTTCTCAATTTCTTCCGCAATATTTTACTTGTTCGTTACTTAATTAGGTCGATCCCCAACAGATATAATAACACATTTAGCCTTCAATACTTACATATTCTATCAATCTAATCGTAATTCTAAATATTTTAATAAATTTAATATTTTACATTCACAAATTCTATTAATTTGATCCTCAAACTTCAAAACCAAAGCTTCCAACTTTTAAACTAGAGGCATTCCACTTCTAAATGCTTTGGTTAAGAAGTTTGATGATCAAATTGATAAAATTTGTAAATATGAAGGTTAAATTTATTGAATTATTTAGAATTAGGATCAAACTAATAGAATTAGGAACAAATTAATTTAATGGCGGGTGACTAAAACAGGAACAATTTCAAACATTAGTGTTTAAATTGAAATTCTTTAAGGTTGAGTAACCAAAACATGAATGCTGACATAGTTGGATGTCTATTTGTATCGTTTACCCTTTCTTTAATATGACCTAGTAAAGTCCTACACTAAAGCTTTAACATATTGAGTTATAATTCTTATTTCTTTAGTTATTAACATATTGATTTATAAATTTTTATTTCTTTACCTAATAACGACCTATGCAATTATATTTTTATATGGTCAACTTGTCATTTAAGATCTCTACCCTTTTATGGTACAATTTCAATTAATTCCCTTTTAGTTCGCCAAAATCTCAATTTAGTTATTATCTATACATTGATTGTAACACCCTTTACTTGACCTAATCGTTAGATCTAAGTTGCAAAATACTACAATCGTCATTGGAATAACTTTAGACAAATAAACAATATCCGACCAATCACATATGCAAACAGGTATCTTTCACATTCTAAATATATATTACAATCACTTTCAAGTTCCACATGAGCTTATGAAAGCTCTTTTGTTAAATCGTATATGAATTAGGACTAAATTGTCAAGTCTTGAAAATTTGGGACTGACGTTGAGACTTCACCCACATTGTGACATCGGGAACTCTATAAGTCATGCTGTGAATTCATGCATTTCGATGTCATGGCGCCACTTACTCTCAGCAGATGTTACGACGAGGTATGTTGGTCATCAAGACGTGGCCCTTGTTTTTGGCAAAATGTACATTTTGATATCAATTCAATTACCTTCAAACAACTCCAAGTGCTATCATACTAACTCAGTTCAAGCATTGACTTATGTAACTTATTTAATACATGATTGTGATTATTAAATGATTGTGATTATAAGTTAATTCTCACAAGTATAAAGCTATTTTACCATGCCAAACTAACTTAGTTCAAGCATGAACGCAATTCACCAAATCATTTATTACCATGCAATTCAACTATTCATCACTTAAGCCTATTTAATCCATATATCCACCTAACTATGTCAACCATGCTCAATCAAACCCAACATTTGAATTCATATACATTTCCATTATCCAAAAACCTACATGACCTTAAAATAGACCAAAATAACTATACACCAATACATATCTCAAGCATGACCATCAAACATGCCATATCCAATTATGTACCAACTTAGTTACCTTACTTACCTCATTTTACAAATATTTAATCTACAAATTTCAAATAGATTTATGTTCCTCCTTTCTAATGGCATCAAACATTGCCAAATCATGCATGAAATGAATCACATGCCATGCTAAACATTCAAAATCATCATTACCATAATCATCACAAAATTTTCATCTCAACAAGAATTATACACACTAAGGTATACACCAACAAATTTATATACATACCACAACCCTAGACTCAAAATGGTCTCATAACTACTAATTCGATGATAGTGTGAGTTTCGAGATGATCCAACTTGATGAGTTTCATAAGGTGACAATCTACAAGGGAAAGGAAACAACAAAGGTAAGTATATAGAATGCTTAGTAAGTTCATATGTATTATACAAGACTTGCCTCATTTTTACCTAAACATTTTAAGTTAGCTTAACTTGGCATAACTTTGGCTAGACATGGTAATCAAAACACTAACAAGGTGTGAGCATTAACTTATAATCACAATCATTTAATACTACAAGCACTTAACATGCCAATTCATGTCACTTTTATGTAACTTATTTCTAAAGCACATTTAATCAACAATCATAAGGTATTAAAAAGTATATATAATTCAAATCAATCATCGTGTAACGCTCCAAAATTTATCTGTTGATGTTTTTGTTATTAATTAACATAATTATCTGCCTGTTTTAGTGGTTATGTATTCTGGGAGTGTCTAAAAAGTCTTGGGTTCAACCCTTGACTTAAGCAAAATTTTTGTTGAAGTGTGAATAAATCTCTATCTCTGGCTAGTAGGCTTATGAGGAAAAGTGTGCAAAAATATATTAGAATGGGCCTGCTTGTCTGGTTGATAAGTGGAGTGTTGGTGTTGTTGGAGGTTTGGAGTTCGAATTTCTGAGTGAGCAAGGGAATTATTTTGCTGCTAGTACCATGTAGGAGTTTGAATTTTAGTAAAATTCTGAGTAGTGGGGTAGTGGAGTGAATCAAGGAAGGTTACTGTCAGACTTTCAATTTGTGGGGAAAATCCTCTCTTCTCTTTCTCACATTTTTCTCTACTTTGCACTATCAAATTTTTGGTTTTTCTCCTTCCCAAAAGAAAGTCCTTGCTGTCGATTTTTTCTTGGTTTTCCCTTTCTATTTTCATTCGTTTCTTAAACCTTTCTATTATTTTCATTTGGGGATTGCAACTTTGTAAAATTTGGTACAGTTGGTAAGTGTTTTGTTATGATTTTTGTTGTTGATTAAGTGAATGAGCGAGATTGTGATTCGGTTTGGTTGCAATTTTTGTGCATAGGTTGAAATGCCTTGTTAATTTTGCAATCAAAAGTCGATCTATGTGTTAATTGGATGGTTGTTTTGGATGGATTTAAGTTCTGGAGTGCTTGAGGTTGCGGGAACATTGAAAACAAACCTGGCGTGTGAGCCCATTTTCACTGATTTGTTTTCTAAGGTTGCACAGGTCGTCCGAGTCGACTGTGAACCTACTGTAGGGTTGGTAAGTTTTGCTTAGATCTCTAATTGACTCAATGATATATGTATGACTATATATTGAGGATGATGATAATACTGTACTGATTATATGTATGATACCATGAGATGGCATGTTATGACTATATATTACATTGTATGGGGGTTAGGATGATATATTTGGAGGAGGTGTACTGAAAGGCTTTGAGCCTAAAATAGTGGCAACTCTACTGCAAATTACTATTGGCTTTAAGCCTAATATACTGGCAGCTCAACTGCAAACTACTGTTTAGTGCCGCAATCGGCACTATTTGTTAGTGTAAGGATGGATGGGTGAGTTAATCCCCACAATAAGTGCAGGGTTGGACGAAGATGGTGTATAATGGATGGCTGGGTAGGACTTGCATACTGTATATTGTATGACTAGTACTGTTACTATTATAGGCTAATGCCCCACTGCATGGTTGCTATTGTACTGAGGTTGGCTAGGGCTCAAACTAATACTACTACTAAAAAAGGGCTTAGGCCCAGACTGTGATTGTTTGGATACTGTTTGTTTGCTTGCACGGGGACTATACACTAAGTTTATGTAAACTCAACTCTTTGTTTAATCTGTATAGGTAATCTCCAAACTCAGGCAAATCAGAGCGGCAGAAGACTCAGCGGTGGCTACACGATCTCTTTCGTACCGTGTTACTTATTTATGATTTTAATTTGGTTTGAGGGTATTTTGCTGTAATTATGACCTCTACGAATTTTTGGTTGAAATTTGGATTTTATACAGTTTTATGATTTATATCTGTTAGTGGTAAGTAAAAATCGGGTTTTTAAAAGAGATAAATGTTTTATCAAAAATACCATGATTACGCGAACTATTTTAAAAGCTTCCGCAATGAATAACATTTTAAAAATAGATGACCTAATAAATTGCACGATTTGAAAGTAATAGAAGTTAATGAATAGTTTAAAATAGAAAAAGGTTTTAGCATCGATACGGTTTCCAAACACACTTTTACGTGACATCGTCAGATTCGGCCATAACTTCTAGGCCGGGTTTGGGGTGTTTCATTTAGTGATATCAAAGCGAGGTTGCAAAACTTGGTTGTGGATTTATGTTTTTAAAACTTGGTTTTTAAAGAACTAACTTTTGATGATTGAAATATTTTTATTAAATGTGTGGTACACTGAGTTTCTAGCGCCGATCCTGTAAGTTCTTTGAAACTTTTATATGTTTTTGACTGAAACTGCTATAGTTAATATATACTGACACTACTATAGATAGACTAGATTGAAAACACTCAAAATAATGTATAATGAGACTGCAGTAAAACTGATAAACACTGCGTTGTACAAAAACAAACTTTACACTTCTAATACTGCTTCACATAAAATATCTGTTAACAAACATTGGAACTGTAACTGATTCATAAAACTGTTAATACAGATAAACGCGATTAGACAATAAGAGTAAGAGGTACTCTCGGACGGGGTACAAGAGGCCGTGGTAGAGGCTGTAGAGGGGCTCGAGTTGGGTCCTTGTCATCTGGTTACATGTCGAATTTAGACACTAGCGAGACGTCGGTGTCACCCATTACAGAAACTGAGTTTGGGTTTGAGTCTCATGATTGTGCGGCTAGGGATGATGCACTATCCCAAGCGATGTTAAAGATTTTGGAGAGCGCCGCTGGGCCTAATACTAGAGCTGAAGGCTGAGGGTTGGTTATAGAATGACTCCGGTCTAATGGAGTTGAGATACTCAGGGGTGTCATTAGGGTTGTGCCTAATGTGGCTGAGTATTGGATTGAAGCCATAAAGAGGATCATAGACGATCTGGACTGCACCCCCGAGCAGAAATTAAAGGATGTAGTGTCGTTGCTGCGTGATGAGGCTTATCAGTGGTGGCTCATTGTTAAGGAGGGCACTCAACCCGAACGATTGACCTAAGAGTTCTTTAAAACTTCCTTCTAGGAGAAATATGTGGGGGCTAGTTATGTGGATGCCCACAGGAGAAATTTTTTGAATCTAACCTAGAGAGATAGACGGTGGTCGAGTATGAGGCTGAATTTCTGTGACTGAGCCACTATGCGTGAGGTATGGTAGCGACTGAGTATGAATGATGTATATGCTTCGAGGATGGCTTTAGGGATAGTTTGAGGGTTTTGATAGCTCCACAGTGGGAGCGAGATTTTTCTGCATTGGTGGAGAAGGCAAAGATCGCCAAAGAGGTTAGGCATGTTGAGCGCTAAAACTGTGACACAGAGAGAGGTAGGAACAAAATGGATTCGGAACCCTCGAGTTCCGTTCAGAGGCCTAAGAAATAGGCCAGAGTTGATGGGCTGATTAGAGCTGGGGCTTCTATTGTTGCTATTGGACAACAGCCATGTACTGATTGTGGTAGAAGCCATCAGGACGAGTGTTGGAAAAGGATTGGGTCTTGCTTGAGGTGCGATTTATTAGAGTACTGTATTAAGGAGTGTCTGCAGAGGCCTGATCAAATACAAGCTCTGGGTACTGGTACTGTACAGCTACCAAGGGTAGTTCAGTAGCCATTGAGAGGTCGTGGGCAGGCCAGAGGTGGAAATGGTATGGGTCGTGGGTAGAGAGCACCGGGTCGAGGTACTGGTCAGACTGAGGCGAGGCAGCTGGCTCTAGTTTATGCTACACGTTGTCGAGAGGATAAAGATGCTCTGGACGTCATCACGGGTATGTTCCTTATTTATGATGTACCATATACTGCACTAATAGATATGGGATCCACTCACTCCTATGTAGCCTGCTCTGTTGCTGGAAGCTGGAGGATTCCTATTGAGAGTACGTCGAGTGAAAATACTGTATTGAGTCTGTTGGGGCAGTCCTTTCAGGTTAGCAAGTTATTTAGAGTTGTCCCTTTAGAGGTTCAAGGGGCAATCTTTCTGGCTGACCTGATGGAGCTTCCATTTGGGGAGTTCGATTTAATATTGGGAATAGACTAGTTGGTCAAGCACCGAGTAAGCTTGGATTATGCCACAAAAAGGTTTATATTGAGAACCGAAGGAGATGTTAAGGTAGTAATGATTGTGGAATGTTAGAATTATCTATCGAATGTGATCTTTACACTGATGGAGGAAAAGTTGGTTCGTAAGGGATGTAAGGCATTTCTGGCCTACATAAGTGTTTTAGATTCTGAGGATTCTTCTGTTAGGGATATCAGAATGGTAAAGGATTTTCTAGATGTTTTTTTGAGGAGTTACCTAGGTTACCTCCGAGTCGTGAAGTGGAGTTTGGGATTGAGCTCATTCCTGGTACAGCTTCGGTGTCTATCATTCCCTATAGAATGGCACCGAAGGAGCTTACAGAGCTTACTATTGGATCGTGGGTTCATCTATCTGAGTGTGTCTCCATGGGGAACACTAGTACTATTTCTAAAGAAAAAGAATGGATCCATGCATATGTGTATCGATTACCGGCAGTTGAACAAGCTAATGATCAAGAATAAGTACCCACTTCTGAGGATAGATGATCTATTTAACCAATTTCGAGGAGCTTCAATTTTCTCTAAGATTTACTTCCGATCATGGTATCACTAGTTGAAGGTAAAGGAGGCTGACATGCATAAGACGACGTTTAAGACTCGCTATGGTCACTACTAGTTCCTAGTAATGCCATTTGGATTGACTAATGCACTGGTAGCTTTCATGGATCTGATGAACCGACTATTCTAGCCCTATTTAGATCGGTTTTTAGTGTTGTTCATTAACGACATACTGGTGTATTTGAGGACTAAGGATGAACATGATGAGCACATTAGAGTGGTACTGCAGATTCTGAGAGAGAAACAACTATACGCCAAGTTCAGTAAATGTAAGTTCTGGTTACGTGAAGTAACATTTTTGGGAAATGTGGTTTCTGCTGAGGGGATTAGGGCCAATCCTCAAAAGATTGAGGCAGTGTTGGATTGGAAACAGCCTAGATTGTATTTGAGATTCGCAGTTTTCTAGAACTGGTAGGGTATTATCGACGTTTAGTATAGGGTTTTTCACTGATTGCTACACCCTTGACTAAGCTGCTACGTACGGGTGTGTCATTTAACTGGACCGATGCACAGTAAGAGAGCATTGAGAAGCTCAAGACTGTACTGACTGAGGCCCCTATTTTGATACAGTCGGAGTCTGAAAAAGAGTTCATTGTTTACAGTGATGCATCACATGTTGATTTGGGATTTGTGTTGATGCAGAAGGGTAAGGTTGTAGCGTATGCATCTCGCCAACTTAAGACTTATGAGGCGAATTATCCGACGCATGACTTGGAGTTGGCCACGATGGTATTTGCACTGGAAATCTAGAGGCATTATCTATATGGTGAGAAGTGTGTCATTTACACAGATCACAAGAGCTTCAAATATCTCCTTACTCAGAAGGAGATAAATCTTAGGCAACGTAGATGGATTGAGCTGATTAAGGACTACGACTATACTATTGAGTACCACCTTGGTAACGCCAATGTGGTGGCCGACACACTGAGCTATAGACCTATAACTGACCTGAGGGCGATGCTTGCTCGCCTCAACTTATTTGACAATGGTAGTATGTTAGTCGAACCTCAAGTTAAACCGATGTAGATTGAGCAGATTAAGGGTAAGTAGTTGGAGGACAAGTCACTAGGTCTTTGTTTCTGTTAGATTGAGAGTGGCAGCGCTACTGATTTTGGGATAAATAGTGATGGGGTACTTTGTTTTCATGGTCGGATTTGTGTACCGAATGATGAGGATTTAAGACAGTCGATTTTGAGGGAAGCACATAGCAGCCCTTATACTATGTATCCCTGCTGAAATAAAATGTACTAAGATCTTTGAGAGTTATATTGGTGGCCAGGGTTGAAGCATATGGTTACTGACTTTGTTGCTCGATGTATGACTTGTTAGTAGGTTAAGGCTGAGCATCAGTTACCTTCGGGTTTGCTGCAGCCGATTAAGATTTTGCTTTGGAAATGGGAGTGAGTTACTATAGACTTCGTTAGTGGGTTACCCCTAATGTCCACTAAGAAGGATTTAATATGAGTAATCATGGATCGATTGACTAAGTCCGCTCATTTCATATCGGTTTGTACTGACTATTCATTACAGAAGCTGGCTAAACTGTATGTTTCTGAGATAGTGAGACTATATGGGGTACCGATTTCGATCATCTCTGATAGGGATCCTCGCTTTACATCTCGTTTCTGGAAAAAGCTACATGAAGCTCTAGGTTCGAGGTTAGACTTCAGTACTGTGTTCCATCTTCAAATCGATGGCCAATCTGAGAGGGTGATTCAAATACTAGAGGATATGTTAAGGAGTTGTGCTATTGATTTTCGAGGCAGTTGGGAAGATTATCTGCCACTAGCGAAGTACGCTTACAATAATAGCTAACAGTCTAGCATACAGATGGCACCTTACGAGGCCCTATATGGTCGTAAGTGTCCTACTCCCTTATGTTGGATTGAGTTGGGCAAGCGACGTGTTTTGGGCCCTAAACTGGTCTCTAATACCGAGGACAAAGTTAGACTGGTTCGAGACCGACTGAAAGCGGCATCTGATAGGCAGAAGTCCTATGCTGATATGAAGAGACGCGAAATCGAGTATTCTGTGGGAGACTATTTTTCTTAAAGGCTCGCCATGGAAGAAGGTACTGAGGTTTGGTCATAAGGGCAAGTTGAGCCCCAGATTTATTGGACCTTACTGTATTTTGAAACGAGTAGGACCAGTTGCCTACCAGTTAGAGTTACCTTCAAGGTTGGATCAGATTCACGACGTTTTTCATGTCTCGATGTTGAGCCACTACTGGAAACACAAAAATTTCTATACTTTTTCATGCCCTTTTTGACTTAAAATCATGTTATTCTGATTAAATTCTTGTTGAAAAATAATTAAATATTATAAAATAATTAAATTGTGTTAAAAATATGAACATGATGAATTTTAATTGATTTTATAGTTAATTTTGATTAATTTAGGTTATTTTGACAGAATTGCACAAAGGGCGAAAAATGGACTAGCGGACACTACGAGAAGAACAAAACCGAGAAGAAATTTGGAGTATCGAGGTGAACTAATTTCCAGCTCAAGACAGTCTAGAAATGTGTATTAATTCATAATTAAATTAATTTTAATTTATTTCCTATTTAATTTAGGTTAAATAAATTAATTTTAATTAATTATGGAGAAAGGGCCTAGTGAACCGCACTGGTCGAACTGAATGGAGTGAGCCGAACTAGCCACTAATTGGGCTGATCAGAACCGTCCATAGGCTGACCCAAATCAGCAATTTAGCTGATTAAAAATGCTTACAAGAAGGCCCTTGAGAAACCTCCAATTTGCATTCAAACCCCACCTTTATTTAAGGCTTTGTAGATTTGCCCGTGCCTAAAATAGCAAAGTTGAAAGCTTCAACCTTACCATGTGTGTGGCCGGCCATAGGGGGCCTCTTTGGCTGCTGGAAATTACTATTTTTAGCAGCCACAATCAGCTATAAAAGCCACCCCTTGCTGCTTATTTCAATCGTCCCTAATTCACTCACATTCTCTCATTCTCTCTTCACTTTTCTCAAGTGTTCTCTCATCTTTTTCCGTTCTATTTTCCTATAGCTCTTGTGCCGATTTATCCTCTTGGAAAAGAGCTTTTTTTCCAGCCATTTTCGGCAGCAAGCGCGTGTTCATAGAAGCCTTGACCGGCGAGGACAACGGAGACGAAGAACGGAGCAATTAGTCAAGCCACGGAGAAACACTGGATTTGCCTTCTTGTTCCCTATCTTTTTAATTTCTGTTGTTTTTATGATGAACATATCTATGAATATTATTGTTGTTGAAATGGTTATTTTAATCAATTTAGCTTGAATTTAATTCGTGTTTGGTTGATTATATTTTGCTTACTTGAATTATTAAAATAGTGTTTATGCTGTTATAGGCCTCAGTAAAATGCTTGATTAAGTAAAATCATGTTTAGGTTATCTGGCATTATAATTGTTTAGATAACTAAAGAATTAATTGTTTAAACGGATTGAAATTGCAATTAATGGACTCAGTACTTAATCTGTGCATGTTCATTCTTCTAAGGTAGCTGAAGCTTGAATTAGCATTGTATTTTGTAATACCTATGCCTTGCATAACTTGCAAGATTGTTGTGATTAAATTGTTTCAAGGTATGGCTACCTTGTTACTTCACATAATCTTTTATATACTTATTGAATTTAATTAATTGTTTGGATTGACATGGGAACATGCAAGAGATTAGTTGACTTTAATAAGTATGTATGAGCAATAGTTAACGATTTTACCGAGTTGCCATGAATTTATTCGTAACAGCATAAGCATGAGTTTAATAATTCTAAGTTAAAGAAATGTAATTAATCCAACACAATTATATCATCTTGATTAAATCTTTTTGAAATCGTGCATCAAAACTTATTCTTTTATTTAAATTGTTTTATTTAGTTTTAAAATCTTAGTTTTTAAATCACTCTTTTCAACCCAAAATTATTTTTCTCACCAAAGTGTTTTTAAATTAATTTCATAAATAATTTTTTTTATAGTCCCTGTGGGTACGATAACTCGACATTTACTTGTCACTTTATTACTTGTTACGATTGTGTACACTTGCACATTTCCACCGTTTCAAGTTTTTGGCGACGTTGCCGGGGACTATTTTAAAAAATATATTATTTGTGAATTTATTTATACATTTTGGTTCATTTATTTTCCTGTTCAAATTTACTTACTTAATATTTCTTTAAATATTTTAGGTTTTTATGAGTATTGGCCAGATTATTGACTTACTCCCTGTGGACCCTGAAATAGAATGAACCATTCGACAACGAAGAAGACAAGCAAACCAGAGAAGGACCGAAGAGATGAATCAAGGAAACGAAGCAAACCTTGCTCAAAATCCTATCATTCCTGCTGATGATAGGGATAGAGCCTTACGACAATATGTCGTGCCCGGTTCAATGATCTTAATCCGGGTATTAGAAGACCCGAGATTGAGGCACAACAATTCGAGCTGAAGCCAGTCATGTTCCAGATGCTTCAGACAGTAGGCCAGTTCAGTGGAATGCCTACTGAAGATCCTCATCTTCACTTAAGACTGTTTATGGAGGTGAGCGACTCTTTCAAGATAACCGGAGTACCTGAAGATGCATTACGATTAAAGTTGTTACCGTACTCGCTGAGGGACAGAGCTCGAGCCTGGTTAAACTCACTGCCACTGAACTCGATTTCTACATGGCAAGAGTTAGCAGAGAGATTTCTTGTGAAGTATTTCCCACCTAGCAAGATTGTTAAGCTGATAAATGAGATTACTGCTTTCCAACAAATGGATGATGAGTCCTTGTATGAGGCATGGGAAGTATTCAAAGAATTATTACGAAAATGCCCTCATCACGGAATCCCGCATTGTATCCAACTTGAGACATTTTATAATGGTCTCAACGCTCACACAAGGATGGTAGTAGACGCTTCTGCTAACGGTGCCATCCTATCTAAGTCGTACAATGAGGCTTATGAGATTATCAAGAGGATCGCGAATAATAATTATCAATGGCCAACCAATTGAGCAGCGTTAGGAAGATGAGTCGCTGGAATACATGAAGTAGATGCTCTCACTTCACTCCCATCTCAGGTATCATCAATATTTTCGATGTTAAAGAATCTTACCACTAATGGGTCTAATAGTCTTGTAGCCCAGCCACCCAATCACTTTGAGAATATTTCCTGTGTTTATTATAGGGAAGGACATGTGTTTGAAAAATGTCCATCAAACCCAGAATCCATGTACTACATAGGTAATCAGAACCAGAACCAAAGGAGGCAGGGACTACAATCCAACTCTTACAACCCATCGTGGTGAAATCACCCCAATCTTTCCTGGAGTAACCAAGGGGCTGGGGGCAGCAACAACTACGCCCAACCTAGACCAACCCAGCCACCTAGTTTTTCACAGCAAGCTCAGAAACTAGCTCAAGTTGAATCATCCAATAGCTTAGAGAATTTATTTAAGGTATACATTGCAAAGAATGATGCCACTCTAAGGAATTTGGAGAATCAAGTGGGCCAGCTTGCTACTGAACTCAGAAACCATCCACAAGGTACTCTACCTTGTGATACGGAGAATCTAAGAAATCCAGGGAAGGAGCATTGTAAAACACTAACATTGAGGAGTGGAAAAATGGTAGAGCCCAACACTATCGAAGTAGAGAAGGAGCCAGCTGAGGCTCAAGATTCGAAAGTTCAACTGAGTGTTGAAGTTCCAGTTCTACCTAAACTAGAACCTATAAGACCTAATAAGGAAACCTCAGAACCAGCTAATTCTGATCAGCCAACCACTCCGTTAGCAACAGAATTTCCGCCAAAGACAAATCAACCGGTACCAGTTCCAGTATATAAACCTCCACCACCTTACCCTCAAAGACTCCAGAAGTAGAAGCAGGAGATTCAATTCAAGAAGTTCCTTGACGTACTCAAGCAACTTCATATCAACATCCCATTGGTTGAAGCACTCAAGCAAATGCCAAATTATGTCAAGTTCATGAAAGATATCCTGTCCAAGAAGCGAAGACTTAGAGAATTTGAGGCGGTAGCCCTAACGAAGGAATGCAATGTATATCTTCAAGACAAATTACCCCCTAAGTTGAAAGATCCTGGGTGTTTTACCATGCCATGCAATATTGGAGTAGCATACTGTGGTAAGGCACTATGTGACTTGGGCGCAAGTATCAACTTGATGCCTATGTCGATATTTAAGAAGTTGGGGATAGGTGAAGTTAGACCGACTACGGTTACACTTTAGCTAGCAGATCGATCCTTAGCACATCCAGAAGGAAAAATCGAGGACGTATTGGTACGTGTGGATAAGTTTATATTTCCTACTGACTTTGTAATCTTAGATTTTGAAGCAGACAAAGAAGTACCAATTATCCTAGGAAGATTGTTCTTAGCAACTGGGAGAACACTCATTGATGTGCAGAAGGGCGAACTTACTATACATGTTCAGGACGATCAGGTAACATTTAATGTTTTTAGGTTAAAGCGATTTCCTAACATAGTTGATGATTATTCTGCAGTATCTGACTTAGAGGATTTAGTAGTAGAGAAGAAACTCAACTCTATTGAAGATCCACTGGAAAGAATTCTGGCATCAGACCCTCCAAGTGATGAAGAGAAGGATGAATACTTAGCTTTGCTAGAAGCTAATCAAAGGGGATTTAATCCGCAATCTCGTTTTGAGTCTTTGGAATTAGAAAAGAGGGAATATATTCAACCAAAAGTGTCAATCGAGGAGCCACCTAAATTAGAACTCAAGGTATTACCTTCTCATTTAAAATACGTTTATTTAGGTAACGCTTGTACTCTGCCTGTGATAGTTTCAGCAGAATTAACTACTGAGCAAGAAGAGAAACTTATCTTAGTACTGAAACAATTCAAGAAGGCTATCGGATGGACCATAGCCGATATTCGCGGTATTAGTCCATCTGTATGCATGCACAAGATCATATTGGAAGATGGCGAAAAAGGGATGATCGACGGACAACAAAGGCTGAACCCCATCATGAAGGACGTAGTGAAAAAAGAGATTATCAAGTGGCTAGATGCGGGTATCATTTACCCCATCTCAGACAGTTCATGGGTAAGCCCGGTCTAGTGCGTACCAAAGAAAGGAGGTATCACAGTCATAGAGAACGAGAACAACGAGTTGATACTGACTAGAACAGTTATGGGATGGAGAATCTGCATCGATTACCGGAAGCTGAACAAGGCAACTAGGAAGGATCACTTTCCTTTTCCGTTCTTAGACCAGATACTGGATAGAACGGCGCCAAAAACTTGGAACAGTGGAAATGTGCAAGTGTATCGTAACAAGTAATAAAGTGACAAGTAAATGTCAATTATCGTACCCACAGGGCTAAAAAGAAATATTTATGAATTTAATTTAAAAACACTTCGGTGAGAAAAATAATTTTGGGTTGAAAAGAATGATTTAAAAACTAAGATTTTAAAACTAAATAAAACAATTTAAATAAAAGAATAAGTTTTGATGCACAATTTCAAAAAGATTTAATCAAGATGATATAATTGTGTTGGATTAATTACATTTCTTTAACTTAGAATTATTAAACTCATGCTTATGCTGTTACGAATAAATTCATGGCAACTCGGTAAAATCGCTAACTATTGCTTATACATACTTATTAAAGTCAACTAATCTCTTGCATGTTCCCATGTCAATAATTCAAGTAGGCAAAATATAATCAACCCAACACGAATTAAATTCAAGCTAATTTGATTAAAATAACCATTTCAACAAAAATAATATTCATAGATATGTTCATCATAAAAATAACAGAAATTAAAAAGATAGGGAACAAGAAGGCAAATCCGGTGTTTCTTCGTGGCTTGGCTGATTGCTCCGCTCTTCATCTCTGTTGTCCTCGCCAGTCAAGGTTTCTACGAACACTTGCATGCTACCCAAAATGGCTGGGAAAATACCTCTGGAGAAATTGGCACAAGACTATATCTGATCCAATGCATATTGTCCTTGTTGAGGAGATTGAGGTTAGGCCAGATCTAACTTTTAAGGAGGAGCTGGTTCAGATATTGGATCGTGATGTAAAAGTTCTAAAGAGGAAGTCCATCCCACTGGTTAGGGTCCTATGGTGGAATCATAACACTGAAGAGGACACGTGGGAGCCTGAGGATGCAATGCGTTAGCAGCATCCTCATCTATTCTGATTAGGTAAAATTTCGAGGCCAAAATTTTCTTTAAGGGGTGTAGAGTTGTAACACCCCAAAATTTATCTATTGATATTTCTGTTATTAATTGACACAATTGTCTATTTGTTTCAGTGGTTATGTGTTTTGGGAGTGTCGAAGAAGTCTTGGGTTCAACCCTTAACTTAAGCAAAATTTTTGTCTAAGTGTGAATAAATCCCCATCTCTGGCCAGTAGGCTTGTGAGGAAAATTGTGTAAAAATACATCAGAATAGGCTTGCTGGTCTGGTGGATAAGTGGAGTGTTGGTGTTGCTGGAGGTCTGGAGTTCGAATCTCTACGCGAGAAAGGGAATTATTTTTCTACTAGTACCGTGTAGGGTTTAAGTTTTAGTAAAATTCTGAGTTGTGGGGTAGTGGATTGAATCAAGGGTGGTTACTGTCAGACTTTCAGTTTTTGGGGAAAATCCTCTCTTCTCTTTCTCACATTTTTCTCTACTCTCTATTTTCAAATTTTTGGTTTTTCTCCTTCTCAAAAAAAATCCCTGCTGCTGACTTTTCCTTGGGTTTCCCTTTCCGTTTTCATTCATTTCTTAAGCCTTTCTGTTATTTTCGTTTAAGGATTGCAACATTGTAAACTTTGGTGGGGTCGGTAAGTATTTCGTTATGATTTTCGTTGTTGATTAACTGAATGAGCGAGATTGTAATTTGGTTTGGTTGTAATTTTCATGTATAGGCGACTCTTGAGGGGCTGTAGGATTTCGACTGGTGCTGTAAGAGAGTGAATTCATCGATATTCGTTTAAGGTAAGGATTTTAATGGTTTTAGGTTGGAATGCCTTGTCAATTTTGTAATCGAAAGCCGATCTATGTGTTAATTGGATGGTTGTTTTGGACGGATTTAGGTTCTGGAGTGCTTGAGGTTGAAGGAACATTGAAAACAAGCCAGGTGTACTCGATTGCACAGAAAATGAGAATCAGTGAAAGCTGAAAAACTATTCTATTGACACCGCACGGGCGTGTGGTCGCCCGTGTGAGGTCGTGTAACAGAACACGGGCGTGTGATCTACGAGCCAGGCCATGCGTAAAGGACACGACCGTGTGATGACCTGGTGAGGCCGTATGCGACACACAAGCTCGACCAATTAGGCTGTGTGGGCCACACAGGTGTGTAGGCACACACGGGTAGGCCACACGTATGTGTGGGTCCACACAGGTAGCCCACACGGGTATGTAAGAATCTGGGCCAGGTCATGTGATCTATATAGCCAAGGTTGTGTGGGCCCGTGGGCCCCCACGGGAAGACCGCATGGGCTTGTGAGCCTATTTTCACTGATTTGTTTGTTAAGGTTGCGCGGGTTGCCCGAGTCAACTGTGAATCTACTGTAGGGTTGGTAAGCTTTGCTTAGATCCCTAATTGACTGAATGATATATGTATGACTGTATATTGAGCATGATGATAATACTGTACTGATTATATGTATGATACCATGAGATGGCATGTTATAACTGTATATTGCATTGCATAGGGGTTGGGATGATATATTTGGAGGAAGTGTACTGAAAGGTTTTGAGCTTGAAATACTGGCAGCTCTACTGCAAATTACTGATGGCTTTAAGCCTAATATACTAGCAACTCAGCTGCAAACTACTATTTAGTGCCGCAACCGATACTATTTGTAAATGTAGGGATGGGCGGGTGATTTAATCCCCACAGTAAGTGCAGGATTGGACGGAGATGATGTATAGTGGATGGTTGGGTAGGACTTGCATACTGTATATTACATGACTGGTAATGTTACTGTTATGGGCTAAGGCCCCACTACATGACTGCTACTAAACTGAGGTGGGCTAAGGCCTAAACTGATATTGCTATTGAAAAAGGGCTTAGGCCCAGACTGTGATTGTTTGCATAATGTTTGTTTGTTTCCATGGGGATTATACATTGAGTTTACATAAACTCATCCCTCTGTGTAATTTGTACAAGTAATCTCTAGACTTAGGTAGACCGGAGCGGCGGAGGACTCAACGGTGGCCACACGATCTCTTTCATATCATGATACTTATTTATGATTTTAATTTGATTTGGGGGTATTTTGCTGTAATTATGGCCTTTACGAATTTTTGGTTTAAATTTGGATTTTATACGATTTTATGATTTATATCTACTAGTGGTAAGTAAAACTCAGGTTTTCAAAAGAGATAAATGTTTTATAAAAAATACGATGATTACATGAACTGTTTTAAAAGCTTCTGCAATGAATAACGTTTTGAAAATGGACGACTTAATAAATTGCAAGATTTGGAAGTAATAGAAGTTAATGAATAGTTTAAAATAGAAAAAGGTTTTAGCATCGATACGGTTTCCAAACACACTCTCACATGACATCGCCAGATTCGGCCATAACGTCCAGGATGGGTTTAGGGTGTTACACATCGGTACTATTATTGATCATAAAAAATGTATCATTTACAGGAAGAGGATCATATAGTTTGTTCAAGTCACAGATTTGACTTAGGGCTCTAGACGTTCGTAAATAAATTTGGATTTTGACACAACCTGAAACGCAATAGAATCTAAGTCAAAATAAATTAATAAATAAGATAAATAAAATAGAATAATAAGTCAAAGATTAAAACAATAATGAAGAAAATAAAGAAGATAGATGAAAAGATAAAACGTGATAGGTAGAAGTCCTAAGAAAATAAAGAAAATAGATGGAAAGATAAAACGTGGTAGGGAGAAGCCCTAAGTAGTCTTGAAAATACGAAGAATCCACAACTCCTTTCAACCGGTTCTAATTTCCCCTCCAAGAAAGAAAAATTGGCAAGAAAAAGTTTGAAGATAATTCCCACAACCTAAAAGATTGTTAAAATAGCTTCTAAAACAAACTCAAAAGCAATTCTTGAAGAAAAACTCAAAGAGAATTATTATTAACTTAAAAAAACAAAAATCAATTGTTCATCTATATGGGTGGGTGTCCATGCTACTTATAGGCCCCCTAAATAAGTTTTTCTAACCCTAATGAAATAACTAACATGACAACTCATTAAATAAAAAAAAAAACAAAATAATTCTAAGTGTGGACTTTTAATGGGAATTCAGCCAGAGGAATTAAATGGACTCCTTGGGCTGAATTCTTACATGAAGATCTACCTATTAAAATAAAATTGGACCTATAGTTTAAATATTTTACAATTTGGGCCACTTTGATAATTTGGTCTGATATTCAATTGAACTACTTTCCAAACTTCAGGATGGGCTTGTAAACATCTTAATGGGCCATTTTTTTAAGAACTTGGTCATGTGATCCATTTGCTCTCGAAATTGGCTCGTTCAAGCTCGTACATGAAATCTAATGCGCATTGGCTACAAGATTCGATTTCTTGGACCAAGATTTCCAAGATTTGAAATCTTAATTTTCTTGATTCTTGAAATTGTCTGAAACAACAAAATTGGACCAAGATTCAATTTCTTAATTTTTTTTAAAAAACAAGAAAGTGAATCTTGATTTTCTTTTTCGGTCGTGTGCGCATCTAGGGCCTGGTAACAAAGTCTTGGATGGTCCCATTCAATCTTGCTTGGATTTGCTTGGCCTTCGACCTCTTTATTGGGCATTGAGGAAATTTGAGCCCATCATGTTCATGAGCCTAATTTTGGGTCTTGAGATTCACATCACCTTTACTAAGTTCACACAAGCATCTTTTACACATACAAACATTAAATCTCCTAAGATTACAAAACCAAATCAAATCTTTTAAGATTACTTTTCATATTTACCAAGCTATGTAGATGGACCTTCAATCTCTCCAAGTAGCGAGCCCGTTATAAAAGAAGGTCGTTTGGTTGAAAGTTAGGAATGATTTAAATCTATCACTCAAAGCACATATACCTTTTTTTGGAAAATTTTATTGCTATAAATATCACAATCGGCTTAGTTTTTGAAAATTTTAAACTTGCGTTATAATTTAAAGCTATTTTCTAAATTAGACTTTCCATCAATTATGCTGACAAGTGGGCTTATCGGAAAGGGCGGATTCATGGTATGTTGTCCTTGTCATTGGATTCCTTCCTCTCTTAAATAGGATTCAAATCTTGATGATGTCACCATTGAAGTCTTCGTGCTGCAAATAAACTAAAAAAAATGTTTTGGACTAATTATTTAGAGATCGTTAGCTTTTGCCAAAAGCAAAAAAAATGTCATGCCAGTGATTCGTTAGTGGATTAATGGAATTTTTAACGATAGTGACAAATTCAAACAATTATCTTAATTAGAGTGACTAATTTGATAAAAAAATTATAGTGACCAAAATAGGAATGATGCTATTTTAAGGTGATCTGTGATACAATTTACCCTATATTTTAATGAGTCAACAAAAATGATTAAGGAGTCAAAATTTGAGGTCAAGTATAAAACAAAAAATATTCTCAAGATATTAAACAAAACCAAACTTTGGTCTTCTTCCTCTAATTTCTTCTTCTCTTTGATATTTCTCTTAAATTATTTTATTCTTTTCTCTATTAAGTTTATTATTATAATTTCAGATTGTTGAGTTTATCAAACAAGTCTTTGGATTCAAGTTCATTTGGAAACTATAATGATCTCTATTTCTTGGTTATCTACTTACATTGCTCAAGTTTTTGAACAGTTAAGTAATTTTCTTTTTTCATTTTAAAAATAAAAATATACATATAATAAAAATTAAACTCTTGTTTATTAAAAATAAATATAAGATAATATTTAAAATAATAATAAATTTCAAAAGTTAGATAAAATAAAAATTTTTAGTTAATTTCTATTTTTTTATACAGAACAATTTTAAATTCATGTATGCACATGCTACACAACCACTTAGGTGAACCTATGGATTAAATCTAGGTAATGGATATGGGTGAACTCCTTTTCAACTAATGAGCATGGATTAAATCTAGGTAATGGATATGGGTGAAGTCCTTTTCAACTAATGAGCCTACTTCTAGAGTTCAAAATATACATATAATGAAATTTGAAAACATATCTTTCTTTTTCATTAGACTAAATTACCAAAAAATATCTTTTTTAAAATTATCAGAATAGGCCAATTTTTGGAATATTTATATAAATAGGTCAATTTAGGGAAAATGCTTCCACTTGAAAGCGTTTTCCCCATGTTATTTTAGGATTATGAGGGTTGTTAGGGTTTAGGGCTTTAAATTTTAAATTGATAAAATTTTAACATAATAATTGTAATTATTGAATTTGATATTTAAAATATTTGTATTTACACTAATCGTATATTCTAATTTTATTTTACAAATTGATAAAAAATAGAAACTCGGAGTACTCGGTTCGAATGCAGAACTAGTTTAAAAAATCTTTAACTTTTTTTAATCTTAGTTTGATTCAATATTTTAATTAATACTTGTCAAGTGCATTATTTTCTACTAGATAGGTTCATAAAAAATATTTTGAGAATCCTGGGATATTTGAAATGATTTTGAAAAAATTCCCCGGATAGTGGGGGGTTAAAATTTGTAGAGGAAAAACGCTCCAAGTAAGAAGCATTGTCAACAGAGGTACCAATAGCATGTCCTGTAGTAAGTGCTTTTGGCTAAGATGGCACTAAAAAAGCTTCTTGCTGGACGTGCTTTTGGTAGTTTACTAACAATGCATCTTGCTTGGAGCATTTTTCCTCTAAAAATTTCAACCCCCACTATCTGGGAAATTTTTTCAGAATCAAATAGGAGGTCATCCCCTAGGCTATAAATGTAACATATTTCAGCCTTTAGTGGCATAAGCTAAGAAAATAAATTTTGAAGAAGTTCAGAATAATAAAAGTTCGCAGTGAAGACATAAGTTGGAGCAACGATACTATTTATATAAAAAGTAAGCATAAGCATTGATTATTCTTGTTAACTTTTTTACATGCATTATATTATTTGCATAATGTTTTCGTTTTGAACTTCTCTCGACAGGTAATTTGGTTCAAAATGAATGGATGGATTAATGCTATTATTTATTATGAGGTTCGTGACATCGAGAACATCGTGGTTTTTTTATCAGAGAACACAACGCGGCTGACATTTAACCAGAACATAGAGTTGCCAGAACTTCAAAAAAGAATTAGGTGAAAAATCATCAAATCTAACCAAATGAGAGTATCGTCTATTAAGTATCAATTTTGTGTTTTGGTCGATCCCGTGTGATATGACGTTTTCAATATCAAATGTGCTAGGGGCTTGGAGGTGATGGTGCAGACAAATATTGACAGTGGGTCAATGTTTCTTGAGTTATATATGGAATTTTCAAGGCCAAATGAAGGCATTCGGACATTAACATCTTTCCACGTTCAAGAGGCTAGAACGGTTGAAAATATCAATAGTCCAATGATGTAGTTGTGCGGTGGGTTCACCAATTTCTTAGAAAGTTCCAGTTATGATATTCTAGAATCATCGATAGGAAGATACTTTCTATCTCAACCTTAGATTTCAACGGTGGAAGGCAAAATATCGAATAATCAAGTTTTGGTGGTAGAACAGAATACACGACCCTTGCACGACACTCAGTTAGTGGGCTAGACATAAATTTTGTTGGGTGGATATTCAACGCTAGGAATACTTACTAGGGAATGACAACAAATTCCAGCAGTTGGCAATCAACAAGTGATTCTAGATTTTTTGACAACTATACGAAAGGAGATGATGTAATCCCTATGACGTCTATCGGCAAAGGGACATCCAAAATGGCATATGTTGGTGGATCCAATAATGAAGATAGCAATGAATACGATGTCGATCCAATCTAGAAGCCCGATGTCGACAGTTCAAAAATTGCATGATTTTCTGCACCGGAGCCTGTTCTAACTGAACCAGAAGATGGTGAAAGGGGTTAAGGTAAAAAAAAAGAAGATACACGATTCACAGCATACTCGCCTCCAGCCTATATGCATAATGTCGATCTATTGATAGAGGATAGGTTGGAGTTTGCAGAACTACGACACAGGAAGCCAGGCCATGCGAGTTTTTTGTTAGATTCAGGTGTTTTAAAAGTGGGTAAGGAGTTTTCCACTAAAGATGGTTTTATCGATACAATGAAGGAATACAACATCAAGAACCGAGTTAACTTCAATGTGTTTAAATCTTGATCTGAGAAATTCGAGGCCAAGTGTGCAATGCAAGACTATAGATATGCATGTCATGGCTTCTGTCAAGAAGAAGATGGAGTTGTGGACGATATAGAAGTTTATCGCTCCGCATACGTGTGTTGCGACTAGTATTGTATCGATATCGATATATATTATGACATAGTTGAATTACTAAATTTAATGTACTCATGGCGTTGTAGGTATTTCAAGGAATCATCCGAAGTTGGATTCAGAGATAATCACGGGTATAATACTACTGATGATGAAAGCGAGTCCGAGGATTGTTGTATCAGTTTTAATTACAAATATTCGTAGCCAATTCAATTACACGCCTTCGTACTGCAAGGCATGGATAGTGAAGTAGAAGACATTGAAAAAGATGCACAGTGGGTGGGATACGTCATATAATAATGTATGGTAATGATGTTGCGTGTTGGAGAGGTACGTTCTAGGTTGTGTAACTGATCTAGAAAAGGGGCTTGCGTACCATAACGGTTGTTTACTCTGTGGATGCCAAGTGTTCTACATTTTATTTGGACCTTCAAGTAATACTCTCAAGCATTCTAGTACTGCAAGCCATTGGAACAAATAGATGGTACCTTTATGTATGGTAGATATATCCATCGATTGTTGTTGGTTGTGGCCTAGGATGACAATTGAAGAATCTTTCTATTTGTGTTGGCAATAAGATTGGGAGAGTCAACAGACGATTATGATTTATTTCTATCTGGGTTAAGGAGGCATGTCTGCCCTCAACCTGATATTATGCGTCATCTCGGATCAGGGAACTAGAATACTATCCACAATTGAATGATAGGGAAACCTTTGGGATTGGACACACCATCGATATTGTCTAAGGCATGTTGCATCCAACTATTACAAAAAAATCCCTCTACCGCTGAACGAGCACAAGTGACCAACATGGTATGTAATCGCCACCAATATTCTTTGGTTTGTAATATTCCATTTGTTTCTAATATTCTTTGGTGTGTAATTTCCACTATCCACTTCTATCGACAGGGTATGAGCTCGTGAAGGGTCATTTTCATGAGATGTTGGAAATCTTACAGTCAACTAACCAGGCAGGGGCACAGTACCTCTCTATCATACCCTTCGATTAGTGGACACAATCCTATGACGGGGGTCAATAATATGACCACATAATCACAAACCTGGCAGAATGTATCAATTTCGTTTTAAAAGGAATGCGTCATTTGCTGATAACCTCAGTTGTGAAAGATACATACTTTTGTTTGGTAGAACTGTTACTAAAACGAGCGGCAAGTTATGTTAGGCAATTGTAGGGAGGCCAGGTGTGGAGCTCGAATGTGGTGAAACAAATTAAGAAGGCTACAACACGAGCGAACTACATACACGTGTGCCACTCATGCGAAGACGTATGGTTTTGAGTAACGGATTTTGACAAACTGGACTAAGGTATTGTCGAGGAAGTGTACCGTGTACACCTGAGACATAGGACTTACGACTGTAAGAGATTTGATGCACTTCTTTTTTCATGCGTTCATGCAATTACAGCGTGTAGAAATCAACGCTTGGATCCCATGAGTTTTGTGGACAAAGTGTAATAATTAGAAAACTTGCACAACGTATGGAGACACTTACTCCCACCAGTTCTAGATGAACGTATGTAGCTGCCTGTATCGAGCACTCAGTTTAAGTTGTTACCCAATAAGTCATTGCACTGCAAACTAAAAGTTCGACCGATGTTGACTCGAATACGCGAAAACATGGATATTCGGGATAGGTCAAACCAACCAAGGTTATGCGAGTGGTGTAGGAACCATGCCATACAATGCCATCATGTCCACATCGAAGGGACGATGCAAACTAGAAAACAAACATCAATTTCGTCGTAATATGTAAACGTGCGGCTCTATGAAATGATAACAATATCAGCTTTCATTTTTTGAAATAGTAACAAGTTACAACTTCAATTTTGTGAAATGATAACGATGGGAAACTCCAAAGCCTAATTTAAAACCCTAAACCTAAACCCTATCACACTAAAAACTCAAACAACCCTAAAAACCCTAATATAACACAGGGAAAATGCTTCTAGCTGGAAGTATTTTACTAGTGACACGCAAAAAATGCTTCTAACTGGAAGCGTTTTATTGGATCTCCCTTGAACTAGATGCATTTTCACTAAATTGACCTATTCCCATAAATATTCCAAAAATCAATCTATTCTGATAATTTAAAAATAAAATGACACATATTTGATGGTTTAATCTTTTTATTGTATGTGTTTTTAGCTTCTATAACGCCCCAAAATATTAATTTTTATTTGTGCATGTGTGACACAAATATTTGTATGCTTCAGTGGTTATGTGCTTTGGGTGTGTTGGGGGAGGTCCCAAGTTTAAGTCATAACTTGGGCAAATTTTGGTATTTTTATGAATAAGCTCTATCTCTGGTTAGTTGGCTTTTATTTAATTGTGGGTAAGTATTGAACAGAACGAGCCTACTGGTCTAATGATTAGGTAGAGTGTTAGTTTGTTGGAGGTTTTGTGTTCAAATCCTTGCATAAGGAAGGGACTTATATTCGCTATTGGTGCCATGTAGGTGATTAAGGGGAATCAAAATGCTGAGTAGTTGAGATGTAGTGGGGAGTTGGTGGAGAGAATTAAGGGGAAAGGATTTAAGGTTGTCAAAATTCTATCCATTATCGTTTCTTTTTAACAATTTTGGCTCTCTCTTTTCTCCTTTTCTCCTTAACTTGCTATCATTTCCTCTCCCATTGTTTTCCATTACTGCTGAAATTTCTGTTGTTTTCCCTCCCTTTCGTTTTTTTCTTTCTTTAAATTGTTTCTGTTGTTCATCGTTTGGTTGCGCGTGCTCGATAAGTTATAGTTTTTGGTTAATTTAAATGTTATACTAAATGTTTATTAAAGAGGAGTTTTGGCTGGTTGATAGGAGTTAATAGAGGGCTGGAGATCAGTCATTAATGTTCAAGGGCGCGGAGTTCAGTTGTTTGATTAAAGGTAAGGGATTTTTCGCTCAAAGGATGGATAGGTTGTTCCGGAATTGGTTTTAATTCATTGTTAAGACGAATAATTAAGTGTTATATTGGTCAAATATAGGTTTTGGAGTGCTCGGGGACCATTTTAGAATTAATCGTAACAAGGTGTGTACCCAAAAACGCAGAAAATGGGGTTTTGGCGAAAGCTGAAAACCTTAGTGTTGACGCCACACAGGCGTGTGGTTGTCTGTGTGGTAGGCCGTGTGCCTTGACACTGGGGTGTGATCGACGAGGCCAGGCCGTACGCCTAAGACACAGCCATGTGATTGTTAAGCAGGCCGTGTGCGAGACATGGGCTAGATTATATTAGGCCGTGTGGGCCACACGGGCATATGGGTCCATATGGGTAGTCCACACGGGCGTGTGAGATTATAGGCCAGGCCGTGTGATCCACACAGCCAAGGCCAATTAGGTTCGTGTGGGCCTACACGGGCAGGCCACATGGGCATGTGAGCCCATTTTCCTTAAATCGATTTCTAAGGTTGCTCGGGTCACCCAAGTCGATTGTGAACCTATTGTAGGGTCGGTAAGTATTATTTAGACCATTAATTGTGTGATTTGAATAAATGATGGTTGGACTTAGCATGATAAATGTATGACTATTTACTGATATATATATATATATATATATGTTTACTAAAAGTTGCATAAAAGCATGTCATTTATTGTATATTTGCATTGCATTGGATTGGGATATTGATATTTGGAGGAAGTGTACTGAAAGGCTTTTAAACCTAATATCTAGCAGCTCAGCTGCAAATTACTGTTTATGTGTCGTATTCGGTACTACTTGAAGTGTAGGGATGGGTGGGTGTTTGAAACCCCACATGGAGTGCAAGGATGGACGGAGATGGTGTGTTGAGGCTGGTTGGGTAGGACTTTGTTATTGATTATTGTATTACTGATACTGATTCTATGATGGGCTAAGGCTCTAATGCATATTGATACTATACTAAAACGGGCTAAGGCCCAAACTGTTACTGATACTGAAAGGGACTTAGGCCCAAGACTGTTTTTGACTATGCACTATGATTTACTATTGTTCGTTTTCTGTGGGATTACACACTGAGTTTACGTAAACTTACCCCTTTTGTTTAATTTACACAAGTAATCCTCAAACCTAGATGGATCGGTGTGGCAGAGGACTCGACGGTGACCACAGTTTTTAGACTTTTATGATTTTTAATTAATGATTTATGGTTTTGTTATTATTGGTTTATTTGGATGTAATTTGGGGAATTTTTGAGACTTTTGCATAAATTTAGTTTTTATTTATTTTTACAGAATTATACCTGTTAGTCGTATGAAAAACTCGATTTTCAAAAAGTTAAAGTTCTTTACTAATCTCACAATTACTTAAATTATTTTTAAGGTTTCACAATGAACTACATTTTCGAACTATCAATTAATTAAGAGAATTTGGAACTAGTAAGAGACTAAGGCAATTAATAAAACGAAAATGGTTTTATCGCATCAACATAGTTTTTAAGCACCCTATCATGTGACATCACCGGATATAGCCATAACGTCTAGGCCAAGTTTAGGGTGTTACAGTTAGTGGTATCAGAGCCAGGTTGCAAAACTCGACTGTGGATTATGGGTTTTAAAACTTAGTTTTTAAAGGACTGATTTTTAATGATTTGAAATATTTTTACTGGGTATGTGGTATACTAAGTCTCCAGCGCCGATCCTGTAAGTATTTTGAAACTGATAAATGTTTAAACTGAAAATACTATAGATAGTATGATTTGAAATTACTATAGGATGTATGCTATGAAAATACTCTAGTTAGTGTATTGAAACTGTAGCAAACTGATAGAGACTGTGATACACGAGAACAAACTTTGAATTACTGAAATTGTTTACATAAAACATCCGCTAATAAATATTGAACTGTAATATTCATAAAACTCGTAATATAGATAAATCAGAGTTAGATAATGAACGCATATGGTACCCACAGACGTGGTATTCGAGGCTGTGGTAGAGGTCATAGGAGAGCTCGAGCAGAGTTTTCCTCTTCCCGGGGTAGTACACCGAATCTAGACACTAGTAAGACACCTGTGTCACCTGCTACTGCGACTGGGTCTCATGATCCCATGGCTGGGGACGACGCATTCTCCCAGGCTATGCTAAGGATTTTAGAGAGGGTCGTTGGGCCCAATGCTAGATCTAGGGGCCGAGGGTCAGTGACGGAATGACTCTAGTCCAATGGAGCTGAGCTTTTTAGGGGTGTCATTGGAGTCGCCCCTAATGTGGCTGAATACTGGATGGAGGCCACCGAGCACATTATAGATGATCTTAACTGCACTCTTGAGCAGAAATTAAAGGGTGTAGTCTCACTGCTTTGCAATGAGGCGTACCAGTGGTGGTTGACTGTTAAGGAGGGGACTCAGCTTGAACGTCTAACTGGATAGTTCTTTAAGATTGCCTTCCAAGGGCAATATGTCAGAGCTAGTTATGTGGATGCCCATAGGAGGGAGTTTTTAAACCTCACATAGGAGGATTGATCAGTGGCCGAGTATGAGGTCGAATTCCTTAGACTGAGCCACTATACGCGAGGTATGGTGGCATTTGAGTATGAGAGGTGTGTCCGCTTTGAGGATAGCCTCAGAGATAATTTGAGGGTTCTGATAGCTCTATAGAGGAAGCGAGATTTTTTTGTTCTGGTCGAGAAGGGGAAGAGTGCTGAGGAGGTTAAACGCGCTGAGCGCCAAAATAGAGTTCGAGAGAGGGGTAAGAACAATAGGGATTTAAAGCCCTCGAGTTCTGTACAGAGGCTTAAGAAAAAAGCCAGATCTGATAGGCTAATTAGAGTTGGGACCTCTGCTATTGCTACTAGACTGCAGCCATGTTTAGATTATGGTAGACGCCATCAAGGCAAGTGTTGGAAGAGAACTGAGGCGTGTCTGAGATGTGGGTCTTTGGACCACCGTATCAAGGAGTGTCTGCTGAGGGTCAATCAGATGCAAGCTCAGGGTACTGGTATTGTACAGCCACAGAGGGTAGCACAACAGCCACTGAGAGGCTGTGTTCAGGCTAGGGGTGGTAATGGTATAGGCTGTGGGTAGAGAGCACCAGGTAAGGTGCTAGATAGAATAAGGCGAGGCAGCTGGCTCTAGTATATACTGCACGCCACTGGGAGGATGGTGATGCTCCGAACGTCATCTCGGGTACGTTATTAATTTATGATATACCTTATTTTGATTTGATAGACGTAGGTTCTACTCACTTATACATAGCTAGCAACATATTTGGAAACTTAAAGATTTTGGTTGAGAGCATTATGAGTGAGGTTACTATACTGAGTCCATTAGGGCAGTCTATAAGGGTTAATAAGTTATTCAGAGACATCCCTTTAGAGGTTCAAGGAGCAATCTTCTTGTCTGACTTAATGGAGCTTCCGTTTGAGGAGTTCAACCTAATATTGGGAATGGATTGGTTGGTCAAGCACTGTGTCAGCTTGGATTGTACGACTAAGATGGTCGTATTGAGAACTAAGGAGGAAAATGAGGTAGTCATGATAGGAGAACACTAGAATTATTTATCTAATGCGATATCTGTAATGGTGGCGGAGAAGTTGGTTCGTAAGGAATGTGAGGCATTCTTGGCCTACGTAAGTGTTTTTGATTCTAGGGACTCTACTGTTAGGGACATTAGAATGGTAAAGGATTTTCTACACATCTTTCTTGAGGAATTACCGAGTTTACCTCCGAACCGTGAAGTGGAGTTTGTGATTGAGCTTCTTTCTGGTACAGCTCTGGTGTCTATCGCTCCCTATCAAATGGTACTGAAGGAGCTTATAGAGCTTAAGTCTCAGATCCAAGAGTTATTGGATTGTGGGTTCATCTACCCTAGTGTGTCTCCGAGAGAAGTACCGATACTTTTTGTTAAGAAAAATGATGGCTCCATGAGGATGTGCATCAACTATCGAAAACTTAATAAGTTGACCATTAAGAACAAGTACCCACTTTCGAGGATTGATAACCTGTTCTGATACAGCCTAAACCTAGAAAGGAGTTTGCGGTTTATAGTAATGCATTACATGTCGGTTTGGGATTTATGTTGATGCAGGATGATAAAGTGGTAGCATATGCGTCTCATTAGCTTAAGACTCATGAGGCAAACTATTTCACGCATGATGTGGAATTGGCCGCCATGGTATTTGCTCTAAAAATCTGGAGGTATTATCTGAATGGTGAGAAGTGTATCATTTACACTGATCACAAAAGCCTCAAGTATCTCCTTATTCAAAAGGAGCTGAATCTTGGCAGTATAGATGGATTAAGCTACTTAAGGACTACGACTGCACCATTGAGCTATGACCAATTTAAGGGTAATATTTTCTCGCCTCAGCTTATTTGATGATGGGAGTCTGTTAGCCGAGCTTCAAGTTAAACCGACTTGGATTGAGCAGAACAAGTGTAAGCAGTTGGAGGACGAATCTTTGGGTCTAAGGTTCTGACAGATTGAGAGTGGTAGCACTACGAATTTTGGACTGAATAGTGATGGGATACTCTGTTTTCGTAGGAGAATCTGTATTCTAAATGATACTAATTTGAGATAGTCTATATTGAGAGAGGCGCATAGTAGCCCTTATGCTATGCATCCTGGCGAAAATAAGATGTACGGAGACCTTCGTGGGTTATACTAGTGGCCAGGACTGAAACAAGAGGTTATTGATTTTGTGGCTAGGTGCCTGATATGCTAGCAGGTTAAGACTAAGCATCAGTTGCCTTCAGGTTTGCTGTGGCCGGTTAAGATTCCTTTATGGAAATGGGAGCGAGTGACTATGGACTTCGTTAGTAGGTTACCTTTAACACCAATTAAGAAGGATTCAATGTAGGTCATTGTGAATTGATTAACCAAGTCTGCGCACTTCATACTAGTTGGGGTGGATTTTTTTTTGTAGAAGCTGGCAAAACTTTATATTTCTGAGATAGTGAGACTGTATGGAGTACCAGTTTCAATAATCTCTGATAGGGATCCTCGCTTCACGTCTTGATTTTAGAGAAAGTTACATGAGGCTCTGGGTTCAAGGTTAGACTTCAGTACTACGTTCCATCCTCAAACCGATGGTCAATCTGAGAGGGTGATTCAGATACTGGAAGATATATTGAGGAGCTGTGTTATTGATTTCTGAGGTATTTGGGAGGATTATCTGTCACTAGCAGAGTTTGCCTATAATAATAGCTTCCAGTCTAGCATCCCAATGGCACCTTACGAGGCTCTGTATGGTCATAGGTATCGCACTCCTTTATGTTGAATTGAGTTGGGTGAGCGATGTGTTCTGGGTCCTGAGTTGGTTTCTGAGACAGAGGATAAGGTTAGACTGATTTAGGATCGTTTGAAAGCGGCTTGACAGGCAGAAATCTTATACGGATCAGAAGAGATGCGAGATTGAGTATTCTGTGGGAGACTTCTTTTTTCTCAAGGTCTAGTCATGGAAGAAAGTATTGAGGTTTGGTCGTAAGGGCAAGTTAAGCCCTAGGTTTATTGGACCTTACAATATTCTAAAGCGAGTGGGACTGGATGCTTATCAGTTGGAGCTACCTCTTGAGTTGGATCGTATCATGACGTGTTCCACGTCTCTATGTTAAGGCGTTACCACTCTGATCCTACTCATATTGTCTCTGTTGAGGAGATTGAGGTTAGGCCAGACTTGACCTTTGAGGAGAAGCCGGTTCAGATTCTAGATCGTGATGTAAAGGTTCTGAGGAGGAAGTCTATTCCTCTAGTGAAGGTGCTGTGGCGAAATCATAGCACTGAGGAGGCCACGTGAGAGCCTGAGGATGCGATGTATCAGTAATATCCTTATCTGTTCTGACTAGGTAAATTTTGAGGATGGAATTTTCTTTTAAGGGGTAAAATCGTAACGCCCCAAAATTTTAATTTTTTTTGTGCATGTGTGACACAAATATTTGTATGCTTCAGTGGTTATGTGCTCTGGGTGTGTTGGGGGAGGTCCCAAGTTTAAGTCATAACTTGGGTAAATTTTGGTATTTTTATGAATAAGCCCTATCTTTGGTCAGTAGGCTTTTATTTAATTGTGGGTAAGTATTGAACAGAATGGGCCTATTGGTCTGATGATTAGGTGGAGTGTTAGTTTGTTGGAGGTTCTATGTTCGAATCCTTGCATAAGGGAGGGACTTATTTTTGCTATTGGTGCCGTGTAGGTGTTTAAGGGGAATCAAAATGCTGAGTAGTTGAGATGTAGTAGGGAGTTTGTGGAGAGAATTAAGGGGAAATGATTTGAGGTTGTCAAAATTCTATCCATTATTGTTTCTTTTTAACAATTTTTATTCTCTCTTTTCTCCTTTTCTCCCTAACTTGCTATCGTTTCCTCTCCCATTGTTTTCCCTTGCTGCTGAAATTTCTATTGTTTTCCCTCCCTTTCGTTTCTTTTCTTTCTTTAAATTGTTTTCGTTGTTCATCGTTTGGTTGCGCGTGCTCGGTAAGTCTATAGTTTTTAGTTAATCTAAACGTTATACTGAATGTTTATTAAAGAGGAGTTTTGGTTGGTTGATAGGAGTTAATTGAAGGCTGGAGATCAGTCATTAAAGTTCAAGGGTGCGGAGTTCAGTTGTTCGATTAAAGGTAAGGGATTTTTCGCTCAAAGGATGGATAGGTTGTTTCGAGATTGGTTTTAATTCATTGTTAAGACGAATAATTAAGTGTTATATTGGTCAAATATAGGTTTTTAAGTGCTCGGGGACCATTTTAGCATTAATTGTAACCAGGTGTGTACCCAAAAACACAGAAAATGGAGTTTCAACGAAAGCTAAAAACCTTAGTGTTGACGCCACACGGGCGTCTGGTCGCCCATGTGGTAAGCCGTGTGATGGCCAAGCAGGCCGTGTGCAAGACATGGCTAGACTATATTGGGCCATGTGAGCCACACAGGCGTGTGGGCCCACACGGATAGTCCACATGGGCGTGTGAGATTCTGGGCCAGGTCGTGTGATCCACATGGCCAAGGCCAATTAGGGTCGTGTGGGCCCCCACGGGTAGTCTACACAGGCGTGTGGGATTCTGGGCTAGGCCATGTGATCCACACGACCAAGGCCAATTAAGGTCGTATGGGCCATACAGGCGTGTGGGCCCACACGGGCAAGCCACATGGGTGTGAATAGGGGTGTTCAATTGGTTAACCGACTCGAAACACCATTAACCAAATTAACCAACCCTTCAAAAATTTTAACTGTTAACCGAACCGAAATTTTTTCAAAAAATTAACCGAAACGAAATTTTTTCGGTTAATTTGGTCGGTTAATCAAATTAACCGAAAGTTATATATATATTTTTTATTTTTGGTTAAAATAAGTATAAAATTAACCGAATTACCCGAATTAACCGAATTACCCGAATTAACCGAATTAATCAAATTAACTGAATTATTTTTATTTTTATTTTTATTTATTAAATTATTTGTAATTTTTATGATTGGGTTGGGTAATTGGGTTAGATAATTGGGTTGGGTGATTAATTTTAGTTTGATTGGGTTTATGTTGGATTGGGTTTAAATGAATAGTGGGCTATTTATATATTATAATTTTATTTATTAATTTTTTAGGTTAAACCGAAAAATTCGGTTCACCGACCGATTATGTGAACTGAATCAATAATGGTTGGACTTAGCATGATAAATGTATGACTATTTACTGATATATATATATATATATATATATATATGTTTACTAAAAGTTGCATAAAAGCATGTCATTTATTATATGTTTGCATTGCATTGGGTTGGGATATTGATATTTGGAGGAAGTGTACTGAAAGGCTTTTAAGCCTAATATTTGGCAGCTCAGCTACAAATTACTGTTTACGTGTCGCATTCGGTACTACTTGGAGTGCAGGGATGAGTGGGTGTTTTAAACCCCACATGGAGTGTAGGGATCAATGGAGATGGTGTGTAGAAGCTAATTAGGTAGGACTTTGTTACTGATTATTGTATGACTGATACTGATACTATGACGGGCTAAGGCCCTAATGCATATTGATACTGTACTGAAACGGGCTAAAGCCCAAACCGTTACTGATACTGAAAGGGACTTAGGCCCAAGACTGTTTTTGATTGTACACTGTGATTTACTATTGCTAGTTTTTTGTAGGATTACACACTGAGTTTACGTAAACTCACCCCTTTTTGTTTAATGTGCACAAGTAATCCCCAGACCTAAACGGATCGGTGCGGTAGAGGACTCGAAGGTGACCAGAATTTTTGGACTTTTATGATTTTTAATTTGTGATTTACGGTTTCGTTATTATTGTTTTATTTGGATGTAATTTGGAGACTTTTGGGGACTTTTGCTTAAATTTGGTTTTTATTTATTTTTATGGAATTATACCAGTTAGTCGTAAGAAAAACTCGATTTTCAAAAAGCTAAAGTTCTTTACTAATCTCACGATTACTTAAACTGTTTTTAAGCTTTTGAATGAACTACGTTTTCGAACTACTAATTAAGTAAGTAAGAGAATTTGGAACTAATAAGAGATTAAGGCAATTAATAAAACGAAAATAGTTTTATCGCATCAACATAGTTTTTAAACACCCTATCATGTGACATCACCTGATACAACCATAAAATCTAGGCTGGGTTTGAGGTGTTACAACTTCTTTTATTATTAAAATTTCCAATTTCAAGTTATCTCCCTTTTAGCATTATTGACTGCTTACGCGTTAGGAGTAACTGTAGTAAATGAATTTTGCCCAAGAACTTACGAGTTAGGACCGCCCGGATGTGTATGGCCATAGGTCATAGCCTAAAAAAAGTACTGGTAATGATAGAAATAGCACGTGCATACCAAAATTAAATGAGTACAAACCACTAAAACCCCTATCAGTTGGACCAATTTCTACACCAAAGCAAAGCAAAGATACAAAATGGAAAATATAAACTCCAGGCCTATGAGAATGGCATCGATGAGGGAATTGAATTAACCTTATATGTCTATATTAAAGGAAAACACATTGGGTTATTGGAGATACATGCTCTTGAAAGCATCACATTTGATTTCTTTTTCCTATTCTTATTTATTTAATATACATGCTTTAGGCTGGGGAGTAGGAACGTGCTAGATGGGTGAAAGGAAAGAAAAAGTGTGAAGATAAAAGAAAGAAGTGAAATAAAATATATTTTCTCTTTTTCTAATATTTAAAATAGAGTTATTATTCGATACATTGACAATTGAGTTTTTTAACTTCACAAGCGAGTATAAGAAAGTATTAAATATTCTTAATTGATATTAAAAAAATAAAAATTAAATAAATAAGAAAAAAATTATTTTGATACACTGATAGCGAAGTTTATAGGCTCTACAAGTAGATTAGAGATTGACAAGTATCTTATAAGAGTATAATAAAATATTAATAAATAAATATTTTAAAAAAAGAGATATATTAATTTTTTAAAACTACTTATAGAATAAAAAAATAATATATTGTCAATGTACTAAATAGTAACTCATAAATAAAACTTATGACTGTTTCTAATATAGAATTAAAAAACTTTACTAGACTATCTATGTATCAAATAATATTCTGTTTAATGATCATAAATTATATGAAAATTTAAGAGTCAATAATTTGCCCTAGATATTTTTGTTGTATTCATTTATTAGTGTTGTCTTCATTGTGTTGTATATTAATTATGTTTTCTATATTCCATTTGTGTTGAGTCAATTTATTTAATATATTGCATTGTTTGTTATTATTATCAATTTATTACATTTTGTTTTTTTTTAAAGAATAAAAAAATTGATTTAATTTTTTTAAAATTATAAAAATATAGACTATTAAAAATGGTCAAATTATATTTTTATTATTGTAAAATTACAATTTAATTTTGATTCCCCTAAAAATTTTAGCTTCACCCCTGTTGTAATGTATTTTTCTATAAAGACATATGACAATGGAGTGTTTTTTTTTTTTATTTTAAATTATTGTATAGAATAATTACTCTTTCTATACAATCATTTTAATAAATTAACCCATTTAATCATTGGTAAATTTGTCCACTTTATTGAAATGGTCTATTTTAAAGGATTGATCCTCAGATCAGACCAATTATACATTCATTTAATTTCATGTAATTTGTATTTCACATGTAATTTAAATTTGTTTTTATATGGAATTGTTGTTGCATACCAATTTATCTTTTATTGTATATAGATTATCATAATTGCTAAAATTTAATTCTAAAATTATTTATGTAAAATATTACAATATTAAAATACTTGTTATTTAATATAAGTAAATTTAAATTTAATCCCAAGAACATTCAAAAATAAAATTTAGTAAAATATAAAATTATAAATCATAATATAATGATATCAACCCATTGCGTAAAGAGAGAATATATTAACACATTTGATATTGGATACAATGATGCATGACCATCTTGTAATCAATCTCAGTTATCATTAATTCTTTTACTTCTTTAGCAATATATATATATATATATATATATATATATATTGTTAATTATAGTGAACATTAGCTAGCTAATGTCGTTCTTACACTGATATATCTTTTTGAGATCTCAATAAAATTTAAATGCCATAAAAAAATTGAAAATGACCCTGAACTAATCAATGGAAAGAGAAACTAATTAATGGATATACATAATTTTTGTCATAGGACAAAAATATCGTCCTTTATCATCTATTTACAAGCCCAGACTCACAAGTATACATATATATGATCATCTAGAAAGAATAATGGCTTGATAGAAGTAAAGGGTGATATAATCGGGGGGGGGGGGGGAAGGAAACAAACTCACCGTCATAAACTATATGTAGAAGGTGTTGATGATTGTAATACAAAAACCGTACGTCAATGGTGCAATGGGTTGGGGCCGGTGGGTACAAGGCGCTTTGCGACACCATAACGCGGATCTATCTCGTTATCACCTGGCTGTGGGCGAAATGGAGTGGTGAAGTGAAATTTGGTAGCACCAACTTTTCTAGCGATCAAAGAGTAGGGAGAAAGCGAGGAAAAGGATTGTTTGGCATAGTTGGAATAGTGGAATTGATGGAGAAATAACAATGAGAGAAGGGAAAGCCAAATTAGAAGGGAAGATTTGGAGGCCATGGAGGATGGTTAGAATTAGAAGGGGAATCATGGAGCAGAGAGTGGCAAGGAATTATAGGTTTTAATTACTAGAGATTCAAATAGTTGGGTTGAATGTAGTGGAGGAGAGGGGCTGAAATTTGAAACTAGCAACATGTGCGCGTGGAACATTTGACCTTAATTTCAAGCCAGACTTTGAGGCTGAGCCTACTCTCTTTGTAACTCTAACTTATACAAGGAGGAGACAGTAGACCCTTTCCCAATCAAAGTTCCTTAGAAATCAAGGGAAATGAAAAGGGTCATTATGAAAGGATTGTAAAACCTTGAATACTATTATGTTTGAACATGGTTATTATTAGTCATCTTTTAACCCATATCTGCATATAGGAATAATGAAAATATATATATGTGTGTGTGTGTGTGTGTGTGTGTGTGTGTGTAGAGCCAGAAGTGATGATGGATGATGGGGTACAAGGGAAGATTCATGCTGGTTTTTAGTGAATTCTAACTAATGAATAGGGTAGGGAATATGTGCAATCCACATTTTCTACGGACAAAGCAATGTATGAACAGTTTCTGAATTTTATTACTTTGGTGTCAAATAAATAACAGTAGTAATTTCCAAATCATAGACACTTATATACTACAACTCTTCGCACCTAATTTGTAGGTAAAATTTTTTGAGCTAATTGCAATAGACATCCCCAATTATGAAATTAGTCTCTAATCTTCAAAATCCTTCTATTATTGATGTTATGTTAATTAAGTTATTTCGTATTAAAATCATTAATTTAACCATTAAAAGACACATTTAATTTTATGTAATTAAATTCAAAAATAAAAATATAAAGAACTAAAATGTTTTCAAATAACTTTTAGAAGTAACAACTAAAAATAATGTAAAATTAAGAAAAAACAGTAAATAATAAAGCTTCTATAACAAATTTGAAAACCTCAAAACTAATATTTTTAAAACCTCCAATTTTACATTATTCATTTTCCTAAATTTTTTATTTTAAATTATGATAAATAAGATTTGACATGCCATTTAATAATTAAATTGATGATTTTAATAAGGAAAGGAATTAGTTGATATAGTCTTAATAGTTTAGAGATGTAATTAAAATAATTTAAAGTTTAGGGATTGATTTAAAATGAGTATAATAATTTAGGGATGTTTGGTGCAATCAATTAAATTTTTTTTAAAAAAATAAATCTAAAAAGATGAAAAGTTAAGTTAATGATTCTCTTTATTTAAAAATGATTATAGTTTGAAAGAAACATAAAGTAAAATTTTAAAGTGAAAGAGAAGTAGATTTTTAAGTGAATGATAATATTTAGAAGTAATTATTTATTAAAATTTAGGGTAAATTGTGGTCACTCAATTTTCCTTCAAGTTTTTGTTTTCACCACCAAATTATGAAAGTTATATTTGTTCATTTAATTATTAAAAATTATACTTTTTTTTGTCACTTAATCATTAAATGATTAACGAAAGGAAAGTGTTATTTTTTAATTGGCATAAGAATAAATTTAACCCTCAATATTTACACATTAAGTTAATTTAATCTTGATTCTAAAAATATCAACATTTACACATTGTGTTAATTTTATCTTGATTCTGAAAAATTAAAAACCTCATAAAAATGTTCAAAAATTAAAAATTATAAAAATAAAATTAAAGTATTTTTTTTATATATGGGCAAGGAACCTTATGGTTGTACCATTTTTTATTACATTCACGAATGACAAAATTAGACGTAGGATCAAGATTTTTAAATTTAAAAAATATAGAAGCTCAATGTTTTAAAATTAAAGTATAAAGATTAAATTTAAATTTAAAAAAATAAAAAAAAATTCACAAATTTAAACCTATATTAAAATCACATACAAAGCTCTCACAAATCTAAATTTATAATACTATATATTTAAAATAATTTTTTAAGAGAAGAAGAAAATAATTGTATACATAATACTAATACTACAAATAATATATATCTTAATATTAGTTTGGAGGAAAATAGATCAATAAAGGATTAAAAGTTGATTTCCCATTTGAATCGGTATTTCTCAAAATGATACTTGTGCTTTTTTTTTTTTATTCTCAATTTGGCTAATTTATCAGTATATGTCATTTTTTTTAAAAAATCGAAATAAATTGGAAGATGTTGAGAAATGGGTTCAAACAAATGTAACGAAGATGGTTTAGATGAAGGATAGATGAGGATCGGCTAAGGGTTAAGATAGAACCAACAATATAGGAAATTGTTGACTCAAATCTTAAATAGCTCTTAGGGGAAAATGGTTGGGAATATAGCAAAGAAACCTTGACCCACTATCTAGCTAGATAGGAACCAGAGGTATGTTGAACGCCACACTTAGAAGTGATAAGTTCAATAAACAAGGATGGAAATGACGCCACAAGACTTAGCTTGATAAGTCAGATCAGTCCTAGAGAGAACAAGGAGATTTGAATTCTCACAAGTATCAAATAATTCATAAATTAAGCAAAAGTTGTCTAACCAAAACAATGTTTTCTTACAAACTATTTATAGGCATTATTATGACTGTTCGAATGCCTATTTGAGACCTTTCACGTTTAGCAATTAACTAAAGTTATTACAAGCTTTAATTTCATTTTTAACTCATGTGGGAAAACCAATGGTCATGTCTTTTCATTTGATTCTAATGTAGATGAGAATGCATGACTCTTATTCTTTAATGAAGACTAAATGTGTTCTTAATGTGATTAGTTGATGTCCCTTCAGCTCCCTTATAATCGAATCATAAAGCTTGTGTAACAACCTCTTTTAATGGCGTCATAATGAAGAATAAAAACTCTAAAACTGATCAGACTTGAAGAGTCACTCTTGGTCCATTTGAAAAGCCACCATAATGAGCTTTGAGTGCTTCAATATCCACAAAAAATGTTCTCATTATGCACCAGCAATTAAGTGACCAAATGCACACTCTTTTATACCAAAACTGAACAGCCATTTGAATGTGACAACATTTGATTCTTCTTGGTAAACGAACAACCCTATTGTAGTTTTAAAATATGTAACTAGCCTTTTGGACTTTCCTACAACAAACTATTAAACACACAATTAATTTATTTAAGAAAAATTAAACACACTATAACTTATGCATTAAAAAAAGTAACAGCCAAACAAAATAACACACTTATATAAACTAACTCAAACAACTATGATGCTTAAATGCATGATTAAAATGTAAACTAAATGAAAAATGAGTTACTTAATACATGACTTCATTTAAAGATGCAAACTTTAACTAACATGGGAGTTACATAATGCACGTCATAATTTATGATGCAAACTTAACTAACATGAGAGTTACATAATGCATGACTTTATTAAATGTAGAACACATAGTGCATGTAACAGTTAAAAGATGTAGATTAATAATGCAGGACATTAATTAAAGATGCATATTGATGATGTTCAAACTATAACATAATTAAAGACACAAAATAACTAAAATAACTAAAATAAATGATTCAAAGTCCTTATTTTCCAGTAACCAAATTAACAAACTGAATTTAAAAGCTTCATTTTTCACTTGGGCCCCTCGTGCTTGGGCCAATTTCGATGTCGTCAAAATGGATCGAAACATGATGCAACTGGGATCGCATCATGCTTTCGTACACCTGGTAGGAAAGCGCACCCAACTAGACGTGCTTTCCCCAAACGGTCAATTTGAACGGCTTTTTGAACGTTGGCTGGGCAATGGTAAAAAAATTATATGCCCACTAGTCCAAAATTTTTCCCTATAAATACCACCCAATTTTACCTTTTTTCACTCACATCCTATTCTTTTAAATCTTTCTGTTCTTTCAACTCTCTAAATTATCCCAATTTTCTCAAGCTCTTATTCTAAAATTTTTGACATTCTCGTTTAAAAATATTAGTTTTTTTAAATTATTTTGTTTGGATTAAGTTTTCACGAATGACAATCTCTCTAATGCGTTTCGCGAGAAGTACATTTTTGTCGCTCAAGTAGTAATTGTAAGAAAAAATTTTAAATTTCTTTATTTTCAATTAAGTTAAATTTAAAGTTTTTTTAATATTTTAAAATAATTAATTTTGTCGTTATAAATAGATAGATGATCGTGTTTTGGAGAGGATCATACATAATTTGGCAACGCCTCTGATCATCGAAATTCGTGGTTACTTGCAAGAGGCAAGATTTTTGCATATGTCTTGTATGTTCGGGAGTAGCAAACTCGATCCTACACTCATCAGTGCATTGGTGGAAAGATAGAGACCTGAGACACACATTTTCCATCTTTCATACAGCGAGTGTACAATCACACTCGAGGACGTAGCATTACAACTCGGCCCGCCGGTGGATGTGTCAGTCGTCACGAGATCAACTATCATTCTCCACAAAAAGGACCTCTATGCGACATTATTGGGGAAAGTCCTGAACTCGTTTGAAGGTGGCCAGATACAGATGAAATGGTTGGAGACCAATTTGAAGAAGCTTGCTCCGCACGCAATCGAAGTCGTCAAAGAGCAATACGCCTGAGTATTCATCTTGAGGTTAATCGGGGGCATTTTAATGCCTGATAAATTTCAAATTTTGGTGCATGTAAGGTGGCTATTACACTTAGTGGACTTCAAAGAATACAGACAATATAGTTGGGGATCAACTGTGTCGGTCACGTTGTACCGGGAGTTGTCTCGAACGACGAAACTAGATAAGATGTCAATCGGTGGTTGTCTACTTTTACTACAGTCGTAGGCTTGGTGGCGACTACCATTTCTACGTCCCGAGTGAGTGACCCATACATGTTCTTGTTGGTGACAAGGTAAAAATTATTTGTTAATAAATATGTAGTTTGTAAAGTAATTGTTTTTATTTATTATATGTTTGAACTAACATATTGCTTTTACAAGTGAAACCATAGGCCGAGTTACATGGGACTACCTGACTAACTGAAAGATATTAAGATGTTGTTAGATCAATGATCAGAAGCCAATGTTAGTTACTTATTCTTTTAAACCTATATTAATTACAGAACGATTTGTAAAATAAAATTTTGTAAATAATGGAATTTACAATTGTGCACTTCAGTTTTAACAAATGTCATATGTCGACACTGATATAATATCTTGCATCTCCTCGAAATTATTGGTAAATCAGAGGATGTGGGATGTGAAGGCTTCATTCATAGTGTACCCGACAATGGAAATGCATGAATCAGATCGGGTGATGTGACAGTTCGGGTGGAGGCAAAAAATTCTACCGCCAATGCAACCCATGGATGAGTTGCACAAAGTGGACCTTCGAGGGAAGAATGTCGAGGATTGGAAAGAGATTCACAAGGACTACATCTACGCTTGGGATCGTAGGATAGAATTCTTACCCATCCGCGAACCATTTCTTTCATTGAACACGATATCATGTTTGCAGTACATGTCGTGGTTCAAAGTCTTCGGGAAGTTGTATCTACTATTGGTGGACACGAGGAGTAGGCAACTTCATTAGAAGAGGCAACGAAGACTACTACAGCAGCGTAGGGTCGGATGTGGCTGCACGACGAGTTCGTCATCGGCTTCAACTGAAGAAGTGTCACTTATGTCTACACAATATCCCAATTAGTTAACTCCACTTATTCATGTTTATTTCACTAACCTTATATTTTCTTCACAAGCACTGCACTATGCAGCACTGCACGCCCCTGGTTATTCTGTTTCCACAGGTACATATTTCAGGGCACTGATGTACCCCGCATTCCACACCCCCATGCCGACTTTGATTATGTCACATATGTCGAGCCAGATGTCACCGCATGTACCTTCAATGATAACAACACTGATGCATCCACTGATCGAGCAGTCAATGCTAGTTTCAATTATTGGGTCAATGCTGACATATACGGGTTCTGGGACACCATATACTTACGCACCAATAGTGTCTCAAACACTCACCGCATCATTGTTCTATCAAGGTGAGTCATCAATGCAACCATCTTCTACTAGAGTGGAGGATACATGATGGAAGGCTATGACGACATCACATTTGAGCATGGAGGAAGTCAATGGAGACCAAGGTGAAGACGAAGATGAACACGATGACAAAGGTGAATACTAAAACGAACACAAAGATGAGGGCGATGAGGGTAGGGGTGAAGACGAACATAATGAGGTCATGGGGATGATCCAGTTTATGAACACCTGGTAATAGTTGTGCACAGAAACCCTTCTCGTGACCCATGCCCACCACTGTGCAGCACACATTCTCCCCGATGACACTGATGATGTATTTTTTAACTTATCTATCATGATGTAAATATAGATGACATCAATATAGAAACTACAAATTTTTATTGTAACTCATATTTGTCTTTGTTACATTCTAACATAAATTGTACGTAAGTTAATAAGAAACCACAAATTTTCATTGTAACAACCCTAATTTGACCCTAGTCGGGAAGTGGTTTTGGGACCACAAAACTGAGTCGCAAAATTTTCTAAATGCTCTTTTCTATGTTTATTATATGTGAATTATCAAGTGTGAAAGTATCATGTTTCAATTTTGTCATTTGAATGTGAATTCATGAAAAAGGACTCAAGTGATAAAATTTAAAAATGTGATAGATGGTTTTTAAAAGGGGCGATTAATGCATGAATTAAAAATAAGGGATTTGCATGTCAAATACCCCATTTTATTTAAAGTGGCCGGCTATAATGATTCATGATTTACAATATATTTATTTTATATAGGCATTATAATTGTTGTTGAATAAAAACAATAGAAAAAAGATGACAAAAACAAAGTTTTTGTCCATCATCTTCTTCCTTTGCCGTGAAAAAAAAAATAGGGAGATTGAAAACTCAAGCAACCGGCCATTAGAAGAACTTGATTTTAAAGGTATGTTTGATGTTAGTTTTTGGAAAATTTTGGGGTATTTTGAGTTAGTTGTTAAGTCTCTTTCATAAGCATGTTAAAAGTTGATACTAGTATGTTTTGAGCATTCGGCCTTGTAAGATGAAAATTTAGATGAGTAGTGTTTTAGTGTTTTTTTTCCTGAAGTTGAAATAGTGGTAAAATAAATTTTGGAGTTGATAAATTAAATATATGTATAGTTTTAAAGCATTAAAATATGTTCGGTTCATATGGTCAAATAGAAAGGTTTGGAGTGAAACACCGAATGTATTATAGAATTATTCAATGTGTATTTGTTTGATAATTGGTCTTGTGAGATTTATGTATTAAGTTTAAATGTTAAATTTTAATGTATGTTTGTGCAATCACCGAATGTGCTTTTAATTAGTAAATTGCACCATTTGTGGTATTTTGAGGTGTGAAAACATGATTATAACAAATGCTATGTCTTTGATGGTCTCTTATAGCATTCGTCTTAGGGGGAAATTCATAGAATATAATCTATGATGAAGTTTAGGTTCGGCCATGGTTAAGGGTGCGTGTGTGACATTGTGAATTATTATTGTTAAATGAGTGTTTACATGTCTTAAGTAGGGTTCGGGTATGATTATTGATTTAAGAAATCCATGTTAGTTGTTTAAAGCTATGGTTAATGTTAAACTTAGTTGGTTGCATAATGGCCGAATGAGCTAAAAGAATTAATGCATAATTTAGTTGAAGGACTAAAGATAGAAATAAAACTACCATGTGCCGAATGTGGTCTTGAATTAGTGAATCTTTGGAGGTATTAAGTTGTTAACATTATTCGGCTATATATATATGTGTGTGTTTAGAGTGGCTTAAGGTATCAAGGTTTTATATGCATGGTTTTATATCTATGAAGAAGTATGTTTAGTTTTGAATTTTGGTTAGGTTAAATGCAGCCAATACCGTATATATGAGTGTTGATAAATTTTGTTGTGGTTGATATGGGTTGAGTATAAAAATATGCTATGCTTGCTAATAAATAGCCAAACATTCGGCCATGTGGTATTATAGTCATGGTTGCATTTTGGAGTGTGAATGTTGTTTGATTTAAAAGTTATTGAATGAAAGTAATGAATTGATAAGGTGATTTAATTAGTTTAAATATTTTTTATTTTAAAGCTCAAGAGCATAGAGAGCTAAACGTGGATAGGGGGAAAGCTAAAGTAGTTGAATGGCTGACTCGTAATTGTTCAGAAATATTCGAGGTAAGTTTTAAGTATTTAAATGTAAATATATGTGAAAGGTTTATACTATATTTTGATAATTAAGTATCTTGAATTACATAAGTATATGGCCGAATGTTATATGCATATGAAATGGAAAGCATATACTTGATCAAATGGTAAAAACGATATAAAATGCTATGATTATGTTACCGAAAGGTAAATTATGAAATTATGAAATGAAATTGTGAATGATATTTTATGCTTGTGGTCAAAGGATGCAAAATAGCGATGATAAGTTTATGTAATATGAAATGTGAAATATGTGATTGAGTATTTGAGATTTTATGAATTGGTTATAGCAATGAACTATTCGGGCCTTTGTGCCTAGCAGGCTTCGTGCGGTGATGTGTTCAGGCCTTTGTGCCTAGCAGGCTTCGTGCCGGTGATGTGTTCGGGCCTTTGTGCCTAGCAGGCTTCGTGCCGGTGATGTATTTGGGTTTAACATCTAGCAGGCTTAATGCCGGTGATTTGAACAAATTTCTAAGACTGTGAGACATCGTGATAGAACGACAATTAAATACGTTTAAAACATTAAGTTGGCCAGGTATGTATCATGTACTAGTTTGTGAGTTGAATTGGATGAAATGATAAGTGTATTTTGGAACTCATATGTGAATGAGTGTTATGACTACATAAATGATCAAGATATAATCGGTCAATGTGTGAAGATATGTGAAAGTAATTGGTTTGCCTATGTCATATGAGTTCTAATTCAAGCATGTGTTATATACTTTTATATGTTAGATTGATCAGAGTCGAATCATGAATGTGAAATGAGAAGCATATGTGAAAATGTCATATGTGTATGTGAGTATTCGGGTATGGTGAAAAGTTATATGCAAATGATTGATGATATACATGTTAAATGATATGAATGCAATGAATGTGTGGGAGACTAAAATTGTAATAAATCTGCTTAAGACAGCAGTAGTAACGTGATTTTGGAAAATCACCATAAATTGTGGGAATTGAGTTAGAGACTAAATAAATTATGTAATTAAAGTTTAATGAGTCTAGTTTCAAATGAAATAAACGAGAACATATTTTGAATTCGGTACAATGAGAAATCTGATTCATAGTTAAGAATGGTCAGAGTAGTCAAATAGTGAAACAGGGGAAACGTTAAGAAAAATCTGGTATTGATTGGCTAAACTAAAAATTATGGAAATTTTATGGATGGAGGATATATGAGTCTATTTTCAAGGAAAATTAACGGTACTTGATTTGAAGTTTCGTAGCTCCAGTTATAAATAATTTAGTGATAGTTGCTCAGGAAGACAGCTTGTATTGAATTCGTGATTTTGTTGCTTATTGTTTTCTTATGTTACATGAGTTCAGATTCAAGTGAAGTGAAGTTGCTAAATGCTAGGAATGGTTACTTGAGAATTTGAATAATCGATCTATAAGTAAATTAATTGTTTGCATTGCTTAAAACTTACTAAGCTTTGAAGCTTACTCGTCGTTCTCTTTTCCTATTTCTTATAGGTCTGTACATTAGCTCGAGTTGGAAGGGCCGGAGATATCATCACATTATCGAGCTATCATGTGAGTTGAGAAAGATTGTATATCATTAAGGTTTAAGGCATGTATAGGGGACTCTATTTTTGTTTTCTGAGTGTGGGTTATGTATAAATATAGTGTCTAATCATACGATACAATGTCATTGTTTATGAAGTTTTGAATGTATGCTCTGTTATATTCCGAATCCATTCTCAGATTTTCCGGTAATGCCCCTTACCTATTCCGGCGATGGTTACGGGATAGGGGTGTTACATTCATTGCAACTCATATTTGTGTTTGTTACATTCTAAGGTAAATTGTTCGTAAGTTAATAAGAAATAACAAATTTGGTACCCTAAAATCATGGAGGCATTGTAATGAATTTTATATCCTCTCAAAGTAATAAGGCAATAAGTTAATCAGAAACCATAAATTTTCATTGCAACAATTTGTGTTTGTTACATTCTAAGATAAATTATACGTAAGTTAATAAGAAATAACAAATTTGGTACCCTAGAATCATGGACGCATTGTAATAAATTTTATATCCTCTGAAAGTAAATAAGGCTAGCGACGTTGAGGCCCTAATGTACCCTTTAATATGGAACATGTTGCTTTCATATGCCCTGTTTTCTACAGTTCTGCATAATATCTATTTATTGTCCCTCTCCCGAATATTCATATTGTTCCTTATCCAAGTGGAATTCGGATGACCTTTCGGGATGCGATGCAGGTCCCTATTTGGAGCCAACTCAAATGATGCGCTAGGCACTGGCGGCCATATACTCTCATTTAGGACGAGCGGGAATTCAGGACTCCATACACTATTGAAATGAAAAAAATGTGCAAGTGTACACAATCGCAACAAGTAATAAAGTGACAAGTATTGTTGAGTTATCGTACTTACAGGGACTGTGAAAGTGAATATTTATGAAATGCAAAATTTAATAATTTGGTGGAGGAAAAATATGTTGATTTGAAAAGGTGTTATAAAAACTAAAAATTAACTAAGTGATTAACTAAGAAAATAAATAGTACAAATTACAATGCCCAATTTCAAAAAATGGGTTTAATCAATATGACATAAATTTGTTAGATCAATTTTATTCTTTAACTTAGAATTATTAAAACTATGCTCGTGTTGTTACGTATAATTTCACGGTAACTTGGTAACTTGCTAAATAATGCACATACTTACTTACTAAAACCCATTAGTCTCTTAAACATATCTTTATGTCAATTCAAACAATTAATCAAATTTTTTATAAAAAAAAGTATAAGATTAAGTGAGGTAACAATAATCTTACAAGTTATGCAGGGCTAATATATTATTTAATATCGTCGCTAATTTAACCCTCAACTATCTTAGAAGATTAAACATGCACAAATTAAATATTATGCCAATTAATTACAATTTCAATCAGTTTAATAATTAATTCAATTGTTACCTTACAATTAAAATGTAAGCATAACATAAGTGTGATTTTATTTAATTGAACAATTTATTGAGACCTAATAACAACACAAACACATTTTTAATAATCTAAGCGGACATAATGCAATTAATCTAACACAAAATGAATTTCAATCATTTTAATTAATTGAAGAACAACAACACAACAAATTTTCATGTTCATGATCACAACATAAACGAGAAAAAAATAAAGAGAAGGGAACTAGAAAACAAATCCCAGTGTTTCTCTGAAGCCAAACTAGTGCGCTCATCTTCTTCTCTGCTCATTCTATCAATGCAAGGCCTTCAAGAAAACTTGATTGTTGTAACACCCTGATTTTGGGCCTAGAAGAATTGGGCCTTGGGCGTGGGTGTGTTAAAAATTTTTGAGAGTATGATAACGGCATAAATTGCATGTTAGAATGGTTGGGCTAGTGCTTTTGAAGTATTTTGGGGTCACTATGAAGTCCTGAGTTTGAATTTTGGGTTAGGATAATTTTTGTTTTTCAGCCTTTAGGGAATCCTGACCCCAGGAGTTATGACCTTTAAATAAATGGAGAAGAAATAGGACACAAGTGAGATTGTGGTGTAGTGGCTTAGTGGCATCACTTAGGGAGTAGGGAGGTGGCGTCATTAGCTGGCAAGGGGATCCTAGGTTTGAGTGCTAGCATGGTAATATTTGGGGATTTAATTTTTACACTATGGATGGCTAGTAGTGGCATTAGAGTTGAACTCTGAAGGAGAGAAATTCAAGGAAGAGATTAATAGAATGATAATGGGAGAATATCTTGGAGGAAAATTAGGAGATGGGGTGTGTGAAGAGTTGGTGCTGATTTGGGAAGTGGCGAGTGTGTAAATTCGGCTTAGGGGAGTAAATGAGTGTCATTTTTGGGTCTTTTAGGGGGTATTATGAATTTTCATTGTTGGTTCTTAAGGGGTATTGCCAAATTCTCTCTTTCTTTATTGCCTCTGCCGAAACCTTCTCCTCTCAATTTCCTTGTTGCTTCATCATCCTTTTCTTTGTTCCTTAACCTTAGTCGATTGGGTGCTAAACCAATTAACCAATTTCTTTTCTTAATTTGTCTCGAATGTTTCCTCTTCTGTGTGGCCAAATCCCCTATTGTGCCATCTCCAACTTTGTTTTTGTTTCTAAACACCAAAACCGACATCTCCTCTCTTTCTTCTTAATTGTGGGATCGAATCTTTTTTCAAGTCTCTGCCGAATTACTCGTAGTGTGCTTTGGGTTTGGTAAGTGCGTTTATCCCTATTTTCAGTTTTGGTGGTTGGCAGAATGTTATTAGGAGTTGTAAGGGTGACTACGATGAATATTAGTCATCTGCTAAGTCAATCTTTAATAATAGGAGTTTCTACAACGCAGATCTGGGAATCGATCGGGGCTAGTAAGCGATGAAAGTTTGATTAGGTTCAATCGCGCAAGGTTAGGAGAAGTGGTATGATTTCGGCTTTTGGTAATAGTATTTGATAAGTGTATGATTAATTATTGAGTGACATCAATTCTAGGTTCGTGGCTAAGGAGTTTGCAGCATGTTTTGTTAGCAGGTGTGTACACACACTTCATACATACAATAGATCGGTAAATCCCGAAATGCTGAAATGTTGAAAAGCTGAAATGCCGAAAAGCCGGAAGTTTGGCTACGGTAGTCTTGTGAGTGCGCGAACACTCGTATGAGGGTAATCGATACAATACCAGAGACCCCATGAGCGATCTCATAGACTTGGGTCACGTTTTGGCCAACTGGGCCAGAATGGGTTGGATGGGCCGACGGGCTCGTGGGCCCAAATAAGCAAAAATTGGTAAATTGGTAATAAGTGATGAGTTGATTAAGTTGGTTGTATGGCTTGGTATAGATTTGGGGCTGATAGGCCGTATAAATATGATTGGGCCTAGCGGGCCATATAAATGTGATTGGGCTTAATGGGCTATATGAATGTATGTGGACTCGTTAGGGTTATGTAATGGACTTTTGGGCCTAGTATCTAATAATTGCTTAAGCAGACATGAGATTTAATTAATCAATTAAGTGTAACTATGGAAAAGTCATAAGGTTAAAGTGTGGCATTGGGCATATGCATGTCTAGGATTGGATCTAGGGAGAGCTTGGTACTTAAGCGGTCTTAATGACCCACCTCCTCTTCTCTAGAATCCTACCTGGTGCATAGTATTTGTTCAATTTAGCCAACGAGGACTTGTTGACTGGCCAAGGTACGTAATTAGACGTATAGTGTTAAGAAATTACTGAAATACCCTTGTAGGGTAGAATTACAGAAACACCCCTATAGGGTAGAACTACTGAAGTACCCCTATAGGGAAACATTACTGAGATAACCTTGACTTACAAAATTATAGAAAAACCCTTAGTTTGTAAAATTACCGAAATAACCCTGGTTTGTGGATTCACCTAAAACACTATTGTAGGATGAAATGACTAAAATACCTTTATGTTTATCATTAAGGCTTATGTATGTTATATGCTTTTTGCTGCATTCATGTATCATTATATTGCATATGGGCCGGGGTTATGATTGGAGAAAGTGTATATAAGGGTCGCACGGTCGCTTGACGACTATGGATCCACTGAAGGCTTTATAGCCACCACAGGCTTTTTAGCCACCGAGCAGCTATGCTACACCGATAAGTAATGCCACAACCGATGCTACACCAAATATAAGCAGCTATGCTGCAATGATAAGTGGTGCCGCAACCGGTGCCACACCAGGTGTATAAGGATGGGTGGATTGAGTATCTCCCCAGAGGAGTGTAGGGTTGGAAGGGGGTGTACAGGATTGGTTATGGGAAATTGCACATTGCATAATCATATTGATATTGTTGTGATTTGGGCTAAGGCCTAAGGCCACTGTATATAGGGATATGGGCTCAGGCCCAACCGAGGCCACTATGGGCTAAGGCCCAAAGGCCACCGTTATTGAATAGAGCTTAGGCCCAAATTGTTTAATGCATGTTATGTGTCTGTCGAGGGACGTACACACTGAGTTTTCATAAACTCACTCCCTCTTTTTAATTTTTTTTCAGGTGACCCTTAGTAGGAGTTGTAAGGGTTCGACGATGGAGGGGACTCGGGGGTGGCTACACTGCAACTTGTTTTAATGATCAGTAGTTTTATTTATTTACCTTATTTTAAATTATCTTTATTGGGTTGTAATAAGGCTTTTATAACTTCTGGATTATTTTTAAATTTGGGATTTTATTGTGATTTTATAATTGCTAGTGGTAAAAAAGAGTTTTTCCAAAACAATCTCTGTTTTAAATTAAGCTTCCGCAACGATTAAGATTTTATAATTAATAACTTCTTCAATAGGGAATAATATTTTTAATAAACCACATTGGGAATTGATAAAACGCAAACTAAATTTTTACACAAATATTTAAACAAGAAGGATTTTCAATGCAAACTTGGTTTTCGTAAAACACTTCAATGTGACACGCCAGATTCGGGCCTAACTTTTAGGTCGGGTTTGGGGTGTTACAATTGTTGCTACTCCAAGAAGCATGCAAGCTCTTTTTTTTAAGAGGGAAAATCGGAAAGGGAAGGAAGACAAAGGAAATGGGAAAACAAGAAAGGGAATGGAAGAGAGAAACAGGAGAATTATGTGTAAAGTGAGGGATGAAAAATGAGGAAGTGAAGGGAGCTTTTTATAGTGGGAGATGGCTACTAAAATTAGCTAAAAATAGCAGTCAATCACCTTTTCCATGGTCAGCGATGCTAGTTGGATGGATTGGTTAACTCAAACTTGTTATTTTTAGCTTGTGGCTAAAAATAAAAAGGCATAAAAATAGAGGGATTTGAATAACATTTAGAGGGAGTTCGAGGGATGTTTTGCAAGTGTAAAAATAAGCTAAAATAAGCTGATTGGATCAGCTATATGGAACGGTTTGGGCTGCTTTTTCAGGCTTGTCCATCCTCCCTCTTTATTTGCTCAATTCAGGCCCTTTCTCTACTTTGAGATGTCCTTTTTTCCCGATAAAAATCAAATTGAATCATATGATTTGAGGGGGTCCAAAACCATAAATTTAAGTCCACCATGGCTGTTAATTTATCATCTTGTGCTCCCAAGGTGCCTTGTAAATTAATTCTTTCAAAGTGACAGTCAAGCAGATTTTTCACCCTTTGTGCAAAATTATTGAAAATAGGTCAAATTGTGCAGACTTACTAAAAAAATTAAAATTCAAAATATGTTATAAACTAATATTAAATTAATTATTTTATAATAAGAGTATAAAATTCGATAGAAATTACTTAGAAATTGCATGAATTAGTGCTCAAAAGGTGCAGAAAAAGTCTATATATTTTAGTGTTCCACACCTCAAACTTAATTCATTACTCGTCCTGAGTAATGTACAAATTGCAAAAGAAGTTTAAGAAAATCACCTTTGAAAATTTCCTTCAAAAATCACTTCTCCCCACAATTGTTCGAATTTTGAAATTATGTAACTCAAGTATATACATTTTTTTGAATTATTCTCAATTATTATCACAATAGCAAGAATAGACTAAATGCTTTCTCAATAAAGATGTGCTAAATTCTTACCAACTAACTTCTATTTCCTTATTTAAGACTGAGCTACAATCACTAAGTTCAATTTATGCTTTCATACGTTGAACTGAGCAATTTCTCTCCACTAATGTAGTTAGCACAGAAATCTGAATTAATAGGTCTTTTAAATAGGTTGTAATGTGGCTTGGTTAGGGGTAGGTAAAAGATATATAATTTTAAGCTAAAAAACCTAGACTCAACTTGCATTGGACTTTCGAAATAAATACCTCCAAATTCACTAACTAATTTTGCATTTGAGTACACATGCTCCCTGTACATTTTTTTAGTACATATGCTCTTTCTTTTCTCTCTTTTTTTAAACACGCTTGAGCATAGTACTTCATGTACTACAATTTTTTGAGCATTTGATACTTTATTAAAAGTAACATTTATGTCATAATTCAACTAACATAACAATTATTGAGATAATAGAACTTTATTTATACTAAATTTTAGTATAATTAAGAAAAATTTAAATTTTTGAGCAAAATATAACTTAATCATAATTATAAGAAAATTTTATCCTGAAAAAAAAATTTTCAATTTTTGGTCCCCCTACTTAAGATGAACAATGTCTCCATTGTTAAAAATAATAAAGAGAATGAAAATATAGAAGTGAGTAGATACTGTATACCAAGTAGGATCCCAGGAAAAAGAGGTGAGTCAAATTTGACAGCTTAAATACCAAGCTTTCCTAGACAGTTCTAATCCTAGACATGTACAAATCTATTGTCACACTTCTTATTTTGCAAATTGTTCAATTTTATTAATGATTTCAACCTCTTTTTTTTATTATGTGAGAAATAGAAATATTCTAAAAAAAACCTAAGCCTAAAAACTTAAATTATCCTAAGAAATCAAATAAAATAAAGTAAAGACAAGATCCCCCCTTTTTTTGATTTGCAAACCCCTGAGAATCCGACCCATCTTTTGCTTCATCGCTCTTATTTTTGCTCGAATCTCCTCATTCCTTCTTCGATGTTGGAGTCCATGGATCAAATATAAAGTTTTGGAAATTCAAGTACAAAAACAAATGGGTTGTCAATGATTTTCTTAAAAGCATATCTAATTGAGTCATCCCATATCTTTTAGTATCTCTAATAAGATTGTTATTGTCACTGCATATATTGCATTAAATTCATCATTTTTGATAGCTCATCTCAAAGATTTGGGCTCTAAGAATGAGTTTTAAATGTTGGGGTTGCCATGTCAGGTTCGAAATCTGGTTTGATTGGCTCTATCAAAACAAGAATTTCAACTGACTGCACTAGTTTTGATTCTATAGGAATTACATCTTCTTTGGCGTCATTGATCGACTCAACTTGCTTTTGAAGGATAGAATCTCCTGCTACTCAGATAAGGTCCTAATCTATGATTGTGCCTTAACTATATCTTGTTTTCTTTACGTTTGCAAGAATTTTAGCTTTCAAACATAAGACTATTATCGTAAAGGGAAAATAAGCTTGTCCAGAATGTCTAACGGCACATTTTTTGAATTTCTTTAAGAATGATCTTGCCCATATCAATTGTCTTTGTTGTCATAGTTGAGTACAGCAAGATCATTCATTCCATTGGAATCATAGTCCCGTGTGAGATAAGCATAAAATTAAATCAGACAAAAAATCATATATTCACTAATGGGTCAAGTATTCTCTATGACAAATATGAGTCCTGTGTTTCGACATAGTCCATTTAGAACCTGAAATTGTGAGTTTTTGTAGAATTTCTTGCAATTTTTTCGTTTGAATATTTTTTCCATTAATGAAAAATATTCGTCGTCTTCGAAATCAGGTAAATCATAAAATTCATTAATAGTACTCGAGTTTAGAGGTACCTTAATTCCTCGGATAGAAGCTTCAGTTTAGGTACTTGAGGTCAAATTTGCATAAAATTCTCAAACTAACACATCATCTACAATTGGTCTTTTCTCACAAGACACTTCCCATTTTAAAGTTTCAACAACTTCCCGAATGCTCGCCATGAAATTAGTATAGTTACTTTCGTTCAAAGTAAATTATTTCTCTTGAAGCATTTATTTATTTTTAAAGATGCCCTCATCCTACCTTGGCTTCTTTAGAATGGAATTTGTTTTGTGATTCTTCAACTTGGATAAAGGCACAAGTTCTTTTGCAAGGCATGATTTAACTTAAACATTATATAAGGTGGAAACAAGTAATAATTTTCCAAAATTTCAATTAGAAATTAAAATTAACAATTTGTGTAAAATCTAAAAGTTAAATAAATTAAATTAAAACTTTGAAAGCTAAAATTCTTACCACCTTTGTTTAGGGTTGATGAAAACTTAGTGGAAAAATTAATGGTTGCAAGGGGTAGATTTAAGGGTGGCTTGTGTAGTGGAATTAAGTGGTGTGTCGGCTTTTGGTGGTTGTTGGCGGGTGGCCAAATGGTGGCTTGAAGATGTGGTAGGGAGAAGTAGTTGAGGGCAACAGCTTGGTGCAAGGGAGAAGGGAACGTGGCTAGGTAAAGCTTCATGCGATGGAAGCAAGAACGTGTGGCTGCTGCTAGCAACTTAGGGCATGTGGCACTAAGATGCTTAGAGAGTATCGGGTGTTAGGGTCGATGGTGGAGGAGATGTGTAACACCCTAAACCTGGCCTAGACGTTCTGACCAAATCTGGTGATGTCACATGAGAGTGCTTTCAAAAATACATCGTTACAATAAATATCGTTCTAGCTATTATCTTTACTTAAATCAGAAAAATGTGAACTATTTGATTTGCTTTAAAACTTTTCTTTTACGCGGAAGCTTTGAAAACCAAATACCTTTCGCAACCGTTTGTACTTATGAAAATCTTAGTTTATTTTAGGAAAACGATACTTTGTCACGTAGCAGTTTATAAACCCATAAACATCAGTCTAAAAACCTAATTAAAACCAAAAAGTCCAAGTCCACAAATTACATACCAGAATTAAAGTGGCAGTGGTCACCGTCAAGTCCTCCATTGCACCGATCCATCCACTGCTGGGGATTACCTGAATAGTGTAAATAGAAAAGGGTGAGTTTTCACAAACTCAGTGTGTAATCCCTCTCAAAAAGCATGCATACAGTCAAATATCAGAATACAGTCATAATTTACTCATATTTCGAGCCTGAGCCATTTTCAAAATCGATGTGGGCCTTAGCCCACTCAGATACAGAATCAGATATGACTTAGGGCCTTAGCCCATTTCAAATATAGCATGCAAAATAGATCAGACTAACAGAATTATGCCCACCAGCCCTACACACTATCTCCGTCCAACTCAGCACATCATGTAGGGATAAAATCGACCCTTCCATCCTTACACACCACACAGTATCGAAATGCGGCACATATCAGAAATATGCAGCCTAACTTCTAGATAACAAACTTCAAAAGCCTTTCAGAATACTTCCTTCATCTTTATCAATCTACCCCGATGCAATGCATCATACATATATGGCATGCTATAATGCAGATTAACAGATCATACAATCAGACACATACATATGCTAATAGTAACATGCTAACACATACATCACAGTATCAGATACAGAATCAGGGGTCTAAGTAATGCTTACCGACCCTACATTAGGTTACAGTCAACTTGGGCAACCCGTGTAACCTTACAGATCATTTCAGAAAAATGGGCTCACACGCCTATGTGGCCTACCCGTGTGAGCCCACACGACTCAAATTGGCCTTGTCCATGTAGATCACATGGCCTGATCCAGAATCTCACACGCCCGTGTGGGTCCACACATCCGTCTGGCCCACACGGCCTAATTGATCGAGCCCGTGTCTCGCATGCGGCCTCTCCGACCATCACACAGCCGTGTCTCGCACCTGTGTCATATGCGCATAGCTTGGTTCATCGACCACACGGCCGTGTATCGTCACACGACCCACGACACGGTCAATCCACATGCTCGTGTGACATCAACAGAATGTTTTTTGGCTTTCACTGAATCTCGTTTTCTGTGCAATCGAAGTGCACACTTGGTACGATTTCAACGCGTAATCACTCCCAAACACTTCAGAACCTATATTTGACAATTCCAAATCCATAATCAGTCACTTAGATTGAATCATTTCAAACCGACCAATACCAAAACTTAGTGATAACCCTACCTTTAATGAACAATTGTGATTCCTCGTAGATTAGAGCACCAGTTAGCAGTCCACAGAAACTTAATTGTCTCCTAAACAGAAAACAATATCATAAAAACCCGACACTCATTAAAAAGAAACAAAACTCACCTTTACGCTTACTGAATTCGCACCAGCTGCAGAAATAAGCAATAACGATGGAAAAGGGGCAAAAATTATTGATAGTAAGAAGGAAAACGCAGAAAAGAATAATGGCAGCAAATGAGACTTGGCCGAACGAAAAAGACAAAGAAGGTCGAGAGGGGGTTTTTTCTCAGAGAATTTCTGCAGAAGAGAATAGAATGGTTTGGGTAACTCCCCATTCCCTTGATTCACTCCACTAAACCACACTCACTCCAACCACTCTAGTTTAGGTTTTATTCATAAAATTGCCAAAATTTAACCAAATTGCGGCTTGAACTTAGGACCTCTCCAACACACCCAGAACACTTAACCACTAAAGCAAACAAATAATTGTGTCAAATAATTGCAAAAACATAAACAAGAACTTTTGGGCGTTACAACTCTACCCCCTTAAAGAAAATTTCGGCCTTGAAATTTTACCTGATCAGAAAAGGTGAGGATACTACTGTCGCATCGAATCCTCTGGCTCCCAAGTAGCCTCCTCAGTGTTATGATTCCACCACAGCACCTTCATTAAGGGGATAAATTTCCTACCCAAAACCTTAACGTAACGATCTAGGATCTGAACCCACTCCTCCTCGAATGTTAGATCTGACCTAACCTCAATTTCCTCATAGGAACAATGTGCGTGAGATTAAGGCAGTAGCGTCTCAACATCGAGACGTGAAATACATCATGTATGTGATATAACTCTAGAGGTAGCTTCAACTGATATGCGACTGGCCCCACTCGTTTCAGAATCTGGTACAGCCCAATAAACTAAGGGCTCAGCTTGCCCTTGCGACCGAACCTTAGAACCTTTTTTCCATGGTGAGACCTTAAGAAAAATGAAGTCCCTCATAAAATACTCTATCTCACGATGTTTCAAATCCGCATAAGACTTTTACTTGTCAGAAGCTGCTTTCAGTCAATCTCAAATCAAACGGACCTTGTCCTCAGTTTCTGAAACCAATTTCGGACCCAGAATATGTGGCTCACCCAACTCAATCTAGCACAAGGGAGTGCGACACTTACGACCATACAGTGCCTCGTAAGGTGCAATCTGAATACTAGACTCGTAGCTGTTATTGTAAGCGAACTCTACTAATGGCAAGTACTCCTCCCAATTGCCTCAGAAATCAATAACACGGCTCCTCAACATGTCCTCTAGTATCTGAATCACCCTCTCTGACTGTCCATCTGTCTAAGGATGGAAAGTAGTACTGAAGTCTAACCTTGAACCCAGAGCCCCATGAAGCTTCTTCCAGAATCGAGACGTGAAACGAGGATCCCTATCGAAGATGATCAAAACAAGAACCCCATAAAGTCTTACTATCTCAGAGATGTAGAGTTTAGCCAATTTCTATAGGGAGAAGTCCGTCCTGACCGGAATGAAATGTGCAGACTTGGTCAATTGATCTACGATGACCCAGACAGAATCCTTCTTAGTGGGTGCTAGAGGCAACCCACTAACAATGTCCATCGTTACTCGCTCATATTTCCACATCGGTATCTTAACCGGCTATAGCAAACTCGAAGGTAACTGATGCTTAACCTTAACCTGTTGACAAGTTAAATAGCGAGCAACAAAGTTGATAACCTCACGTTTCAACCCTGGCCACCAGTACAACTCTCGAAGATCTCGGTACATTTTGTTCCCACCGGGATGCATAGCATAAGGGCTACTATGCGCTTCCTTCAGAATCGATTGTCTTAAATCTTTATTATTCGGTACATAGATTCAACTGCAAAAACACAATACCCCATCACTATTAATCCCAAAATTAGTTGTAACCCGACTCTCAACCTGAAGGAACCGCGACTCAAGAGACTTGTCCCCCATCTGTTTAACTCTAATCTGATCAATCTATGTCAGTTTCACTTGCAACTCAGCCAATAGACTCCCATCTTGAAAAAGACTTAGTCGAGCGAACATCGCTCTCAGATCGGTCACAGCCGTACGACTCAACGCATCAGCCACCATATTGGTCTTACCAGGATGATACTCAATATTGCAATCGTAGTGCTTAAGCAGTTCAACCCATCTACGCTGTCGAAGGTTTAACTCCTTCTGAGTGAGGAGATATTTGAGGCTCTTGTGATCAGTGTAGATAGTACACTTCTCACCATACAAATAGTGCCTCTAGATCTTAAGAGCAAAGACTACTGCTGTCAACTCCAAATCGTGCATCGGATAATTAACGTCATGAGTCTTAAGCTGTCGAGACGCATAAACAACCACCTTACTGTCTTGTATCAGAACACAATCGTGACCCACATGTGACGCATCACTGTATACCACAAAGTCTTTTTCGGATTCAGGTTGTATCAGAGTAGGAGCTTGAGTCAAAACAGTTTTGAGCTTCTTAAAGCTCTCTTGCTGTGCATCAATCCAAACAAAAGGAATTCCCTTTCACAGAAGCTTAGTCAACGAAGCTGCAATCAAGGAAAACCCCTCTACAAAACGTCGATAGTATCCTGCCAGCTTTAGAAAGCTACGAATCTCAGACACATTCTTCGGTTGTTTCTACTTCAACACAACCTCAATTTTACGAGGATCAAGATGAATCCCCTCAGCAGATACCACATGACCCAGAAAGGTTACTTCTCGAAGCCAGAATTAGCACTTACTGAACTTCGCATAAAGCTATTTTTCTCAAAGAGTCCGTAGAACAACTTTGAGATGCTCATCGTGCTCGTCCTCAGACTTAGAATACGCGAGAATGTCATCTATGAACACCATCATGAATCGGTCCAAATAAGGCTGGAACACACGGTTCATCAAGTCCACGAATGCCGCTGGTGCATCCATATCAAGTTCTAAATGTCGTATTATGCACATCGGCCTCCTTTACTCTCAACTGATGGTACCCTAATCACAGATCGATCTTAGAGAATACATAAGCCCCTCTAAACTGGTCGAACAAGTCATCTATACTTAGAAGTAGATACTTATTCTTGATCGTAAGCTTGTTCAACTGACGGTAGTCAATACATATCCTCATAGTCCCATCCTTCTTCTTTACAAACAGAACAGGTGCTCCCCATGGAAACACACTGTGAAGAATAAACCCACGATCTAACAGCTCTTAAATTTGAGCCTTAAGTTCCGTCAACTCTTTTAGTGCCATTCGGTAGGGCGCGATAGACACCGAAGCTGTATCAGGGATCAACTCAATACCAAACTCCACCTCTCAGCTTGGAGGCAATCCCGATAATTCCTCAGGAAAAACATCTGAAAAATCCCTTACGATTTTGATGTCTTTAATCGAAGAGTCCATAGAATCAAAAATATTGATGTAGGCCAAGAATGTCTCACACCCTTTCCTCACTAACTTCTCTGCCACCAATGCAGATATCACATTAGACAAATAGTCTCGTCGTTCTCCAATCACAACTACCTCGTTATCCTCTTTAGTCCTTAGAATAACCCTTTTCGAAGAACAGTCCCGACTCACTCGATGTTTGACTAACCAGTCTATGCCCAGAATTCAATCGAACTCCCCAAATGAAAGCTTCATCAAATTAGCCAAAAATACAGTCCCTTGGACTTCTAATGGAACGTCTCTATACTATTTACTAACCCGAACTGATTGCCCGAAGGGACTTATCACAGTCAACTCACAATCAGTATTCTCGACTGAAATTCCCAATGTTTTAGACACGGTACTAGCTACATATTAATGTGTAGAGCCTATGTTTATCAGTGCAAAATAAGGTACATTAAATATGAAAAACGTAACCGTGATAATATCCAGAATATCTTGATCCTCACGGCGACGTGTAGCATAAGCCAATGCAGGCTGCCTCGCCTTAGTCGGTCCAACACCTCTGCCAGGTGCTCTCTGCCCTCGGCCTATGTCATTACTACCTCTAGCTTGACCTCGGCCCCTAGGTGGCTGCTGAACTACCTTCGGTGGCTATACAGTATCAGTAACTGGAGCTTGTGTCTAATTAACCCTTAAAGGACAGTCCCTAACACGATGCTCCCACATCATAGACATGCTCCAGTGCCCTCTAACACTCGTCCGAATGGCGTCTACCACAGTGCCCACAAAGCGTTACTGCAGTAGGTGCAACAGAAAGCCCAACTCTCACTGGCCCATCAGACCTAGCCTTTTTCTTAGGCCTCATCCCAGAATTCGAGGGCTCCAATCCCTTTTAGTCTTTCCCTTGTCCCGGTTCTGGCGCTCAGTGCGCTTCAATTCTTTTGCGATCTTCGTCTTTTCAACCAGTACAGAGAAATCATGCTCCCTCTGAGGAGCTATCAGAACTCGCAAACTGTCCTGGAGACCATCCTCAACTCGGACACAGTGCTCATACTCTGTTGCCATCATGTCTCACGCATAACGACTCAATTTAAGGAACTCAACCTCATACTCGGCCACTAAACGGTCACTTTGAGTGAGATTAAGGAACTCATGACGCCTCGCATCCATATAACTAGCTCCCACATACTTACTCTGGAAAGCCGTCTTAAATAGGGCCCACGTTAGTCGATTGGGCTGAATGCGCTCCTTAACCGTTAACCACCACTGGTATGAATCATCACGAAGAAGTGATACCGGCCTTTTAACCTTTTCTCGTTAGTGAAATCCAGATCATCCATAATCAGTTCCATAGCCTCCATCCAATATTCGGTCATATTAGGGGCGACTCCAATGACACCCTTGAATAACTCAGCCCCATTAGACAGTAGTCGTTTCGTAATCAACCCATGGCCCCCAAATGCAGTGTTGGGTCCAGTGACCCTCTCCAAAATTTGTAACATAGCTTGGGATAATGTATCGTCCCCAATGCACGGTCATATGACCCAGACCCAGTCTCTGTCACAGGCGACACAAGCGTCTCACTAGTGTCCAGGTTCAGAATAGTGCCAGATGCTAAGGACTCAGCTCAAGCCCCTCTACAGCCTCTAGTACCTTGTCTATGAGTACTACGTGTACTCATTGCAAATTTCAAAAATTATCTGTATTAACAATTTTATGCAGTAGTTAACAGTTCTGATATTTATTAATAGATATTTTATGTAGTACAGTATCAGAAGTTTAAAGTTGGTTATCACGAGTAATAGTTTCACTACGGTTTTCAATCTACATTATCTAGAGAGTTTTCAGTATAGTTTACTACCTACAGTAGTCCCATAGCATACTAGCAGTATTCTCAGAAAAATCTAAACATAATTTTAGAATGACTAACCACATTTCAGATTAACTTTATCAAAGTTTTAAAACAGTTATAGGATCGGTGCCAGAGACTCGGAGTACCACATACTTAGTCCAAAAGTATTTCAAATTACTTACAAATAATTTCTTTAAAACCAAAATTTAAAACCCAAATCCACAGTCGAGTTTTATAACCTGGCTCTGATACCACTAAATGTAACACTCCAAACTCGGCCTAGACGTTATGACCGAATCTAGCGATATCACATGTGAGTGTTTTTGAAAATGCATCATTACATTAAAAATCGTTCCAGCTATTATCTTTACTTAAATAAAAAAAACGTAAACTATTTGATTTGCTTTAAAACTTTTTTTTACACGGAAGCTTTGAAAACCAAATACTTTTTGCAACCGTTTGTACTTATGAAAATCTTAGTTTATTTTAGGAAAACGATACTTTGTCCCGTGGCAGTTTATAAACCCATAAACATCAGTCTAAAAACCCAATTAAAACCAAAAAATCCAAGTCCACAAATTACATTAAAAATCCCCAAAAATAATAATCAAGGTAATAAGAGCATACAAATTGTAAAACCGGATTGAAAGTGGCAGTGGTCATCGTCGAGTCCTCTGTTGCACTGATCCATCTACTACCGGGGATTACCTGAATAGTGTAAACAGAAAAGGGTGAGTTTTCGCAAACTCAGTGTGTAATCCCTCACAGAAAGCATGCATATAGTCAAATATCAGAATATAGTCATAATTTACTCATATTTCGGGCCTGAGCCCTTTTTAGAATCGAAGTGGGCCTTAACGCACTTAGATACAGAATTAGATATGACTTAGGGCCTTAGCCCATTTCAGATGTATCATGCTAAATAAATCAAAATAACAGAATTATGCCCACCAGCCCTGCACACTATCTCCGTCCAACCGAGCACACCATGTGGCGATAAAATCGACCCACCCATCTTAACACACCAAATAGGGGGATAAAATCAACACCGCCATCTCTACACACCACATAGTACCGAAACGCGGCACATATTAAAAATATGCAGCCTCGTTGCCAGATAATAGGCTTCAAAAGCCTTTCAGAATACTTCCTTCATCTTCATCAATCTCACCCCGATGCAATGCATCATACAAATATGGCATGCTATAATGCAGAGTAACAGATCATACAATTAGACAGATACACATGCTAATAGTAACATGCTAACACATACATCATAGTATCATATCACAAAATCAAGGGTCTAAGTAATGTTTGCCGACCCTACGTCAGGTCACAGTTGACTTGGGCGACCCGTGTAACCTTATAGATCATTTCAGAAAAAAAGGGGTTCACACGCCCATGTGGGTCTACACGGCCCAAATTAGCCTTGGCCATGTGAATCACACGGTCTGGCCTAGAATCCCACATGCCCATCTGGTTCCCCTGTGTGGGCCCATACGGCCCCATTGATCGAGCCCGTATCTCACACACGGCTTCTCCGACCATCACACGGTTGTGTCCTGCACCCGTGTCATGCGCACACGGCCTAGTTCATCGACCACACAGCCGTGTATCATCATACAGCCTACCATACGGGTAATCCACATACCCGTGTGGCATCGACAGAATACTTTTCGGCTTTCACTGAATCTCGTTTTCTGTGCAATCTAAGTACACACTTGGTACAATTGCAACGCGTAATCACTCTTGAACACTCCAGAACCTATATTTAACAATTTCGAGTCCATAATTATCATTTAGATCGAATCATTCTGAATCGACGAATACCAAAACTTACTAATAACCCTACCTTTAAAGAACAATGGTGATTCCTCATAGATTACAGCTTCAGTTAGCAGTCCATAGAAACTTGATTGTCTCCTAAACAGAAAACAATCTCATAAAAACCTGACACTCATTAAAAAGAAACAAAATGCACCTTTATGCTTACCGAATTCGTACTTGTCACAGAAATAAGCAATAACGATGGAAAAGGGGCAAAAATTACTGATAGTATGAAGGAAAACATAGAAAAGAAGAATGGCAACAAAGAAGATTTGGCCAAACGAAAAGGAAAAAGAAGGTGGAGAGGGAGTTTTTTCTCAAAGAAATTCGATAGAAGAGAACAGAATGATTTGGATAACTCCCCATTCCCTTGATTCACTCCACTAAACCACATTCACTCCAACCACTCTAGTATCCCAGTCTAGCTCAACCACTCACACAATATTAGTAGCAAAAATAACACTTCAGTACAGACTCGGACCCAAGATCTCTCTTACTCCTGCATTCCTCTCATCCACTAGACCAGCAAGCCTATTCTGATAAGCTTTTACAACTTTTACTTAAAAGCCTACTGAACTCAGTTTAGATTTTATTCATAAAATTTCCAAAATTTACCCAAGTTGTGGCTTGAACTTAGGACCTCCCCAACATACCCAGAACACCTAACCACCAAAGCAAACAAATAATTGTGTCAAATAATTGCAGAAACATAAACAAGAATTTTGAGGCGTTACAAGATGTGTGGGAAGGGAATGAAGGCGGTGGTATTTAAAGTGTGATTAGAGAGGTGTTTAACTCAAACTCTTAAATAAAACAATAATAAAATATTATAACTCCTAATGCTATATAAAGATAATAGCATTTAATATCAAATATATTAATATATTATTTGTTATTATCTTATTTATCTAAAAATAAAAAGTCTTAGGTAAAATAATGAAAAATTCTAATCCTATACGAGGTTAATAACAATTAATATATAATAGAATAATGGAATAATATATTATTTTTAATTATCGTATTTATTAAAAATAAAAATTAAAAACCTTTATTTTAGCTGTTTTAAAATATTTATAGAAAAAGACAGCTAATATCAATATTTACAAAAAAAGATAGTTAATTATTGAAAATAGTTCAATTAAGTACCTGAACTTAAAAATAATTTGAAAATTAAATAGAAAACTAAAACTTCGGTAAAAATCGATCCTTTTATTCAACACATACAAAATTTATTTTGTCACTTATGAAATATTTTCTTAGAAGATTATGTTACAATCAATTCCCAGGAAAGATTGGAAGGGTCACAAGCGATCCCACTTAAGTTCCAATCTCCTAGACAAAATTTATTTTAACATATTAATCTAGAAAATATAGCCTAAGTCATTTATTTGAAAAATAAGAATGAAAAATTAAAAATTCGATAAAATGAACGAGTTTTTATTTCGCTCAGTTTTATCCCTCCAGTAATGTTTTAAATGTTGAGCATTGACTTTGAAATTACCTCTCTTACTGTGAAGCTCAACAATCCCGTATGGGAAAACTTGATGAATAGTAAATGGATCGGACCAGTAGGATTTTAACTTACCTAGAAAGAACTTTAGTCTAGAATTGAATAACAACACTTGATGACTTGCTTTAATCTTTCCTTGACTAATTGGCATTTTCATACGAAAACATTCAGAATTCTTCCATTTCATTAAGCTGAAGCATTCTTTTCTCTTTAACAAGCTTAAGATCCAAGTTGAGATGTTGGTGAGCCCAATAATCTTTAGATTCTAACTCCAAAGGCAAATGCCAGGCTTTCCCAAAAACCAACCAATAGGGAGACATCCCTAAAGGTGTTTTGCATGTTGTCCTGTAGGCCCATAAAGCATCATCTAGTCTTTTGGACCAATCTTGTCAGTTTGGACAAACTACCTTCTTGAGTATACATTTTATATCTTTATTCACCAATTCAACTTGCCCATTTGTTTGCAGATGGTAAGCTATGACAACCTTGTCCTTCACTCCATGTCTATCAAGCAACCATTTTAACCATTTGTTCATAAAATGGGACCTCTCATTACTAATGATAGCCCTAGGAGTTCCAAGCTTTATGAACACCTGTTTCTACAAAAACTTTATTACTACCTTGGCATCGTTCATTGGATATGCCTTGGCATCAACTCACTTAGATACGTAGTCTATTGCTTCTAATATATACTTGTGATCAAAAGAAGGAGGGAAAGGACTAAGAAAGTCAATACCCTAAACATCGAATAATTCTACCTTAATAATATTTGTTTGGGGCATCTCATTTTTGTTGGTTATCTTTCTAACCATTTGGCATGATCACTACTCTTTATGTAAGCATACACATATTTCAATAGAATGGCTAAAAGAATCTGACTTATAATACTTTGGCCGCAGTGCATGATCCTCCGAAGTATCCACCACTTAGAGTTGTATGACAATGATATAAGATTTCTTGTACCTCACTTTCTACTACACAACTCCTAATCATTTGATTTAAGCACTATTTAAACAATTATGGCTCTTCCCATAAGTAGTACTTCACATTGTAGAATTTTTTTCTTTTGCTGATATGTCTTATCAAGCGGCACTAAACCACAAGCTAAATAGTTAGCAAAATCAGCTAACTAAGGGGTGTTTTGGACTTGATTTACCTTAAGTATATGCTCATTTGGGAATGTCTCCTGAATAGGTATAAGTAGAAAAGTGATGCGTGATATTTATAATTGTCAAGTAATAATATAATCGTACCTAAAAACTAACTATTATCATGATAAAGGCAAGCATACCTATCGAACAGTAGTATAGTTTAGTGGCAAGACCAGAATGTCGAACCCACAAGAACTAAAAGTACTAGTAATAACTTTCTTTCTATTATCTAGCCTAGAAATAAAAGGAATTTGTTTAAAACTAATTAAATTAAACTAATTAACTAAGAACACGATAGAGAGAATAAATTGGGGAAATTACTTTTGGGAAAACTGATTGATTAAGACAATACCCAAGGAAGAATCCACCTAGACTTCACTTGTTATTAGACTCTGAACTAGACGATTTATTCACTTGACTTGATCTGTAGAAATCTCTAAATTATGTTAATATCTCTTTCAAGACTAAGAACAACTAAACCTAGGTTGATTAATTGAAATTTCTTTCTAATTAAAACCCCTAGTGTTGCATTAACTCAATCTATAGATTTCCATATTAGATTTGACTCTAATCCAGAAGATTTTCATCGTCCTATGTCTAGGATTGCGATCAACTCCGCTTAATTGTGTTGGATCTACTCTTAAACAGGGACTTTTGCTTCACTGAATAAGCACATTCAACTTGAATTAATATCATGAAATGTTAACACAAGAATTAATATCACAATTAAGAACAAATCAAGTATTTTTATCATATAATTTAGATATTAATAACAAGATCCGTCTTAGGTTTCATCCCCATCAGGTATTTAGGGGATTTAGTTCATAATTATAAAGGAAAAGATCAAAATTGGGAAAACAACAAAACATAAAGAAAACTCAAAAACCCTGAAGGAAATTGAAGGGAGATCTTTAGCCTTTATGGAAATCTGCTTCTGAGATGGATCAATCTGCGTTCTTCGAGTAATTCATTGCTTTCTACTCTGTGTCTCCTTTAGCCCTCTCATAGGGTGTTTATATAGACTCTGAAATACATTTCTTAACCCCTAATTCGCCTTTTCTGTGTGGAATTAAAGCAAGTCATGATAGGGACACGCCCATGTGACACTCCCTTGTGAGGTAGCTCAGGCCATGTTCAAGACTCTTAAATTGTCATAGGCGTGTGGACATCCCGTGTGTGGAGGTCCAGGCCGTGTTGCACTCTAATTTTGGCCTATTTGGTCTGTTTTTGGCCCGTTTCTCGTTCTTTTCACTTTCCTATGCTCACCTAAGTATAAAACATGAAATTAAAGGATTAGGAGCATCGAATTCCATAAATCTAATGATAAATCATCCATAAATATGCTAAGCATGGGGTAAAAATATGTATATATTATGGTTTATCAAATACCCCAACACTTAAGCATTTGCTTGTCCTCAAGTAAAATCCTCAACTTACAATTAAGAATTCATTTTTCTCAACTTATAATTCCTATCAATAATGTTTCAAAATAATTCATAAGTAATCATACCTTGAGAGTTCAACTAAAAGAACATAAAAGTTTCAAACAATCCAAGTTGAACATTTTATCACGAAAACATAGGTATCTCCCCTTATCTAAGTAATTATCCTTAATTCAAAATCACACAGAGTTGACATCCTCACTACAGATTCTCTCTATTCACTCAAAGTGTTTAGGGTTTAGAAATTAAGCACTCATTAGTCAACATGAAGAGTTATTACCATAAGCTTACATGAAAATCAAATCTCCACAACTATAAATTGACATGATATATCAATCAAAAGGTCTTCAGAGGGTTGTAATGTGGCTTTGATTAAGGGGTGTGGTCACAAGCTGAAAAAGGAGGTTAGAATCGAGATTGAATTGAAAAATTACCTAACTAGAAAAATACTAAAACTGAGAAATTACATTCCTGAATAAATTATCCTAGAATCGAACTTTTTCCTCATAAAAAACATCGTTCATGCTCAAGCATAGCTTTGTAATGCTAACAACAAATCAACCAACAGAACAACTTTATTTTTTTAAGAACAAATCAAACATGAAACTTTACTAGAGAACGGAAAACATAGCTAAATAATTTATTCAAACCAAGTCTTGACAAAAAATGGGGATCATTAATTAAGGGGATTTCAAGAATAATGGGCTGTTGGTTAATATTGAGGGTAAATCAATAAATGAGTTATTAGGCTCAAGGAGGTTCACTAATGGTTAATTATGAGGGTAGGCTTTTATGGAGTAAGTGAGTTAAAACCTAGGTGCCTTTATCATATTGATATATCAAATCAATGGTGTGGTCTCAACATGCATAATCGAAGTAAGTTCTAAAATAACAAATCAATATTGACACACTCATAGCAACAATAAAAGTGTGCAAGAAATAATATATGCTCTAAAGGCTCAAAATTTCACAGAAATTATGGCTTTTGATGTCAATCCTATGAATTTCAAACTTCAAGATAATACCTAAACTTGGGGAGACAATCTAGAAAAAAATTTAATTCTCAAAAATCAACTTATCATGCTTGATTCTCTAATGACTTAAAGTTTAAACAATCCAAGCATAACTCCCTATGTTTTAATCTAAGACATATCAATAAAAATCATAAATCAATCCAAATTCATTCTAATAGTGAAAGCCAAGATTCAGGGATTTGAGAATAATGCAAAATTAAGGGATTTTCTGATAATGATATAATTTACCCCCCACACTTAATATGTACATCGCCCTCAATGTACAAAGATGGATTTTTAAAAAAATAAAGGCAAAGGATCATAAGATAGGGAGAGAAGTGAAACTTTCTGAATATTTGGGTGGAATCCTTGAGTTGGAAGTGTAGAAACTTGATTCTGAGGTGTATCTATAGCTAGGGCAAAAGTGAGGATACTTCGGTGGTGATAGAGGGTGCCAATCCATAATTACTGTGCCAAAAGAATATTATAGTTGCTGTTGCGGTGGCTATGGTCGTGGTTGAACAGGACATGGTAGTCGTGGAGTTCCTTTCCCATTAGAGTTGGATTTGGGCTCTTGAGTTCTTTAGACTACGATAGCATCAATAGTATTTTTAGGGGTATATATTAGCGGGGTTACTCATGAAGAAACAGCCATAAAGAAAAAATAAAATTTCAAGATAAACTAATATAGCTTTGTAGAACATAAAAACAGAAATAAAGATAAAGATAAAGAAGCATAAAAGTAAAAATACAAATAAAAATAAAAATAAAAATAAATGGACTCAAAAGTCCTCATCGCCAGATGGTTCGCTAGGTGGGGGCAGTGGAGATGAAATGTGGAAGTGCTAACAGATCTGCTGTAGAGTAGCATCAATATGATCGAATCGTTGAAAGCACTGCTACTCGAATTGTGTGAATCGCTCAGAGAGATCTGTCAATGAAGCAGCCTCATGAACTAGACGATGGATCGATGGTGGCTAAGATTGTGGCTCCTCGTGAGGTGGAGGGCCATTATCAGTAATGTCCTCTAGGTCCTCCTGCTCAGTGGATTGAACTAGACGATACTGAGGAGGATTGTATCCATGTCATCGCTCGATCATTCTCATGTGGAGCATACTCGAGATGCCCTGTGGAGACATCTAACCGATGAAGGTGAGGGAGGATGATTGCACTACTGTGTTGAGGAGATTGAAGTATCGCGCTAAGCGTGTCACATATGGGCTCATACAAATTGCCCCCTTCCTATGTCGCTCCGTCTAATGTCGAATGGCAAGGGCGATGAAGTAAGCAAGGTCGAAGACATGCCCTTGCACCATACTCCATAGGAAATAGGTGTCGTGAGTGTTAACGACATCGGTACTCTCTCATCAACCCGTTAAGGTATATGCGAGGATGGCGTGGAGGTACCTCAATGATGGGGAAAGAGCTGTCGCCTTAGAGCGACTGGGATCATAAGTGGCTGAAGCACGGACCAGGGCCCTCCAACATTTGGAAGGAGAGAAATGAATATGTCGATGGAGCTAAGAGAAGTCTTCATCATCCATGAGCTCCTCAGTATAGAGTCCTAATGCGACACCGAACTCAGGCATGCTTAGTTGGCGTACCAAACCACCGAGACGGAACTGGACCGTTCCAAAATCATCAAACTATGACATAACCATCTGTAGGTGGAATGTCGAGCAACATTCCAAGGTGAGCTCTAAGTAAGTCGTCTCGACAAAATCAAAGAAACACCCCCATGGATCAGTGGTGAGGAGAGCTCGAACAACGTCAGCTAGTTAGACCTGCTCTAAGGTGGCCCAATCAATGCACCGTCCTACTCCGAGGGGCTTCACTAGTTATTCCTGAGACCCTTGGAGGAAATGTAGGAAAGGGTGGTGCACTTCGGAAGATGCGCTCGCAGATGTAGCTCCGGGTCCCTTCCGCTTTTTCGAAGCAGAGACGGCAGCCTTAGTCTTGCCATGAGGATTCGACATTATGTACCCAAAAAAGAGTTAACAGTTGTTAATGAACGGTAAAGATGAACATATACTATCCATATTCACATGTTAATCAACCAAGAAACGAATAAAGCTAACAAAACTCAACTTCCTATTTTAGTAGCATGCTCAATCAAAAACTAACAAAACTCAAGTAAGAAGTACTTTCAAGAAGGGAATTAAGTGCTCAAATTATCCTAGAAACTAATAAAACTAACAAGACTAAAATTAATAAAATAAAAAGGATTCATTTGACAAGAATTTGATGGGAATTGGCATAGTAATAGCATGACTATTCATGTATTTCTTGTGGCATAGCTAGTACTAACAGTAGAAGAATAGTGTAATATATGGAATAGATTCTAATGAATATGAAAAATATGTGATAAACAACTAATAAGGAAATAAAATAAATAAAATAAAATAAAAAATGGAGTAAAAATAAGAGTAAAAGTCAAAAGTAATGGGAGAAAAAGAGGAAACCGATAGTGGCCGGAGGTGTCACGGTGCGGTGGTCGGATGGTAGTGGGTTGTCGGCGTGAGGGGGAGGGCGGTGCAAGGGGGTGGCCGGATGGTGGTGGGGGGAGGAGAGGGAGAAAAGATGAGGAAGGATTTTTTGGTTTTGAGTTGGAAAGAGTGAAGTAGGAGGAGAGGAAAAAGAAGTAGGAAATGTTGGTTTTTGGTGTGGTGGCCGGAGCTAGGGTCAGCGGCGAGGCTAGGGTTTGAAGAAAGGGATTTGAGGAGAAGATGAATAGTGAGGGGTTGAAATAGGGATTGGGGCATACGGCCCAGCACGGGCCTGTGTGCCCTCATTTCAGCCCGTGTGTTTTGCGATTTTAGGTTTTGAATGCATCTGATACTTGGCCTACGCCCGTGTTCTTTAGGTTGTTAGTGCACAAGGCGGTGTTGCACGGTCGTGTGCTACTTCGTTCGCTTCTCCCACGCCCATGATATAGTTCGCATACCCATGTTTTGGTAGTCAGTATCGACCACGGTCTTTAGGCACGAGCGTGTCGCCCACCCATGCTGTTTTCTCAGTTTAGCCCACGGGTAAAGGCCACGAGAGTGTCGCACGCCCGTATTGTGTTAACAGGTTTGCCCATGGTTTATAGGCACGCCCGTTTTTTGTCTTTCCCACACCCGTGTTACTCGTTCCATGCTCGTGTTCAATTAACAGGTTCACCCACGGCCATATCGCCAGGCCGTGATAATTTGTCGAAACCCGTGTCGCATCTTTAGCTTTGGGGAAATTTTACTCTGTTTTCACATGGCCGTATCGCACGGCTGTGTCTCCACCCGTGGTGTGTCCATGGCCTCAAGCACGCCCGTGTGCCTGGCCGTGTGGATTCATAAAGCCTGCGTGTAAAGTCTTAGTTAGTGATTGTTAGATACTATGAATTGAAATTAAGAGAGAAAAAAATTGTTAGTGCTCGGGTTGCCTCCTGAGAATCGCTTGTTTAAAGTATAAGCTCAACTTACCTTGCGTGCATGTTCATAGTGATTTGAGGAGTTTAAACTCCTCACTCCTGCTAGCAGTTTCGGTGTCAAAATAAGGTTTTAATCGAGTATAAATTACCTTGAAAGTGTCATGTTTAGGATGATTAACCTCCATCGTACCATAAGGATAAACCTTTATTACCATGAATGGGGGTATATCATTTGCATTAAGCTCAAACTGTGCAATTCTAGGGTCTATTTTATCTAATAATACCTTATCTCAACCTTAAATTGACTCGATATATTTGTAAGCTCATCATGGATTTGCGCTGGTTCTGCTTGACGTGTCCTAAGTTCCTTTTTGCTATAGTTCTGCCATTCATCTAGTTCTTCAATCTATAGCATGCGCTCTTCATAAATTGCTCCCTTGTCATTGTATAAACTTAAACGTGGCTCAATTGAGCGTTCACTAGGAGTGTCCTGCAACGAGGGTTGAATAGTGAGATTATTCTCATTATGAGGATTCGTAATATAATCTCTATCATTAGACATCTTAACAGAATTACAAGCTTAAAGAGTAATCATATCATCGTCTACATGAAGCGTGAGTTCACCTGTGCCCACATTAATGATAGTCCTAGCAGTTGCTAAAAAGGGTCGTTGTAAAATTAATGCCACATTGCTATCCTCATCCATGTCTAGAACAACAAAGTCTACCGGGAATATAAATTTGTTAATTTTAACAAGCACATATTCAATTATACCCCTAGGAAATCTAATGGTTTTATCAGCCAATTGAATGCTCATCTAGTTTGATTGGGTTTCCCAAGACCTAGTTGTTTAAACATTTTATAAGGTATTATGTTTATACTAGCCCCTAAATTAGCTAAGGCACTTTTAACATTCAAACTACCAATTAAACAAGGAATCGTAAAACTCCCTGGATCTTTTAGTTTGTTGGGTAGCTTGTTTTGCAAGATAGCTGAGCAAACTGCATTCAGCTCCACTTGCAACGACTCATCCAACTTCCGTTTGTTTGCTAAAAGATCTTTTAAAAATTTAACGGCATTTGGCATCTGCGAAAGTGCTTCAATAAACGAAAAGTTAATATGTAATTTTTTTAAGAGCTTAAGGAATTTACCGAATTGTTCATCTGTTCGGTCTTTCCTTGTCGCATTCGGGTATGAGACACGAGGCTTATATTCTTTACTGATTGGCTCTTTATGACTTACCTCAACCTTACCTTTACTTACCACAGCTTCTTGCCTCGGTTCTGGTTCGTCCTTAACTAACCCTTCTTCGTCGAGCATAGTAATAGCATTAATTTGCTCCCTTGGGTTAGTTTCTGTGTTACTTGGCAAGCCGCCTTGTGGTCTTTTAGAGATCAGCTTAGCAAGTTGTCCTATCTAGGTTTCAAGCCCTTGAATCGATGCTTGTTGATTTTTGAGTGCTATCTTGGTGTTTTGGAAACAGGTTTCTGACACCGAGATAAATTTTTCCAACATCTCCTTAAGGTTCGGTTTCTTTTCCTGTCGATAAGGGGGTTGCTAAAATCCTGGAGAGGGTGGTGGCCTTTGATTTCCTTGATTCCCTGGACCTCCCCATGAAAAATTTTGGTGATTTCTCCAACCTACATTGTAAGTGTTACTATAAGGATTATTTTGAGGTCAAGGATTATTACCCATATAATTTAGTTGCTCGTTGTCCATGCCATGTCCATAGGGTGGGTACTCAGGATTCGCGTCACACTGCATAACTAGATGTACCTGCGTAGAACCAATTAAACCATCAATCTTTTTATTCAAAAGTTCTACTTGGCTAGAAATCATAACGATTGCATCAATATTGAAAACACCGGTAGCTTTTTGTGGCTTTGTCCTCATGACTTGCCACTGATAGTTATTTAGTGACATCTCCTCTATAAACTCATAAGCCTCCTTAGGTGTTTTGTTATTTATGGTTCCACTGGCAGCTGCATCAATCATTTGCCTCGTTGAGGGGTTCAAACCATTGTGAAAAGTCTGAACCTGAAGCCATAAGGGTAACCCATGGTGAGGGCACCTTCTCAACAAGTCCTTCTATCTCTCCCATGCATCAAAAAGTGTTTCTAGATCCATCTGCACAAAAGAAGAAATATCATTCCTCAACTTTTCCATTTTAACAAGAAAAAAATATTTTAAAAGAAATTTTTCAGTCATTTGAACCCAAGTAGTGATAGACCCTCGTGGTAGAGAGTTCAACCACTATTTAGCTTTATTCCTCAAAGAAAAGGGAAATAATCGAAAGCGAATGGCATAATCAGAAACACCATTTATCTTAAAAGTGTCATAGAATTCCAAAAATTTTGCTAAATGTGTGTTAAGATCCTCATCTTGTAAACCATCAAACTGACCAAACTATTGAATCATCTGAATTGTATTAGGTTTCAGTTCAAAATTATTTGCAGCAATAGCAGGCCTAACAATACTAGATTCAGTACCAACTAAATTAGTCTTAGCATAGTCATACATAGGACGAGGAGTATGATTTTGATTCACAGGATCTACGGCTACCACAGGAGGTAGTGGATTGTTCGAATTTGCCTTCATCTCTTTAGTTGACTCAGTTTTGTCCTCTTGCCCTTCTTCTACGTACTATAAGCTTTGCCTTATTTCTCTTCAGTTTCTGCGAACTGTAGCTTCTATATCGCTATCAAAAAGCAAAGCTCCTGACGAATTTCTTCTACTCATAAACCAGAGATACCTATTAGAGACAAATAAAAGAAAAGAAAAATTAGCAAGTAAAAATAAAAACAATTTGCAATAAAAGTAAAAATGCCTAAAGTAATAGAAATCAAATGTTCCTAATATCTTAGTTCCTAGGCAACGGTACCAAAAACTTGATGTGTGATATTTATGATCGTCAAGTAATAATATGATCGTACCTGAAAACTAACTATTATCACGATAAAGGCAAGTACACCTATCAAACAGTAGTATAGTTTAGTGGCAAGACCAGAATGTTGAACCCACAAGAACTAAAAGTACTAGTAATAACTTTCTTTCTATTATCTAGCCTAGAAATAAAGGGAATTTGTTTAAAACTAATTAAATTAAACTAATTAACTAAGAACACGATAGATAGTAAATTGGGGAAATTACTTTTGGGAAAACTGATTGATTAAGAGAATACCCAAGGAAGAATCCACCTAGACTTCACTTGTTATTAGACTCTGAACTAGATGATTTATTCACTTGACTTGATCCGTAGAAATCTCTAAATTATGTTAATATCTCTTTTAAGACTAAAAACAAGTAACCCTAGGTTGATTAATTGAAATTTCTTTCTAATTAAAACCCCTAGTGTTGCATTAACTCAATCTATGGATTTCCATATTAGATTTGACTCTAATCCAACAGATTTTCGTCGTCCTATGTCTAGGATTGCGATCAACTCCGCTTAATTCTGTTGGATCTACTCTTAAACAGGGACTTTTGCTCCACTGAATAAGCACATTCAACTTGAATTAATATCATGAAATATTAACACAAGAATTAATAACACAATTAAGAACAAATCAAGTATTTATCATATAATTCAGATATTAATAACAAGATCCGTCTTAGGTTTCATCCCCCTCAGGTGTTTAAGGGCTTTAGTTCATAATTATAAAGGAAAACATCTCAAAATTGGGAAACCACCAAAACATAAAGAAAACCTAAAAACCCCTGAAGGAAATTGAAGGGAGATCTTTAGCCTTGATGGAAATCCTGCTTTTGAGATGGATAAATTGGCGTTCTTTGAGTAATTCCTTACTTTCTACTCTGTGTCTCCTTTAACCCTCTCCTAGGGTGTTTATATAGACTCTAGAATACCTTTGTTAGCCCCTAAGTAACCTTTTCCGTGTGGAATTAAAGCAAGTCACGACAGGGACACACCCGTGTGACACACCCATGTGAGGTAGCTCAGGCCGTGTTCAAGACTGTTAAATTGACACGGGCGTGTGGACATCCCGTGTGTAGAGGTCCAGACCGTGTTGCACTCTAATTTTGGCCTATTTCTATTTTTGGCCCGTTTCTCGTTCTTTTCACTTTCCTATGCTCACCTAAGTATAAAACATGAAATTAAAGGATTAGGAGCATCGAATTCCATAAATCTAATGATAAACCATCCATAAATATGCTAAGCATGGGGTAAAAATGTGTATATATTATGGTTTATCAAAAAGTTCATTCTTGTGGCTCTAATCTGGATAAGTGATCTGCTACTTGATTTTCTACCCCTTTTCGATCTCAAATTTCTAGATCGAACTCTTAAAGTAGAAGTACCCATTGAATCAATCTTGACTTAGCATCTTTCTTGGAAAGTAAGTATTTAATGGTCGAATGATCCGTATAGACAATCACTTTGGCACCTACAAGATAATATTGACACTTGTCAAAAGTAAATACAATAGCAAGTAACTCTTTGTATTACAATGTTGGACAAGCTCGTAACTTTTCGGGAAAAGCATACCCATGAATATAATGAACAAACCCAGTATGATATAACAAGACTGTGCAAATAGTGAGAACTACAAACCCATGTCAATGACTTGATCTCGTTCACTTTCTGAAGGTTACTTTGTGTTGTAGTCGGATCTGACATGTTGTAAGCAGTACTTATGATGGGTTCGATCTCAAAAGCTACCATGTCTCTCAATTACGACAGTATTCCGGTTCCCTTGTCCAATATGACATGTGTGTTGAGTTGCGGGTAAACACAATGCCGTAATTAGTATAGAAAGAAAACCAATCGTTTGCTATTTCTTCAGGAGTTATTAGAAACACTATTGGTAGAATCTCCTGATTCTCATCATGAGCAATGGCAATCAACAACTGATGTTGATACCTTCCGTATGCTCAGGTGCCATCAATTTGCACTAAAGGCTTGCAGTGCCGAAAAGCTTCTCTACATTGCTCAAATGTCTAGAAAAACTAATGGAATACTCTTTTCCAAGGACCAATCGATTACAGAAGTATGCTGGGTGCATTTCCAAATCGGTTATGGAACATAAAACATACCAATCTAACACTTGACACTATTGTTACAGATAGTTGTAGGAAATATCCCACCCATAATCTAACTTATTCATTGCCTTCTATTTTTGAATCCACGCTTTGTAGTACGATGGAGTGTAGTCATACTAGCTATAAATGTCCACTATCAACACCAGGACGAGAATCTTGAGACTCGCTTTCACCATTGGAAGAACAATATTAGAAATCATGTTTTAGTCTAGCCTAGTATGATCTTGACTTGCATCTACCTCAACATAGGTATGTGGACCCAAATACTTCTTGATCGTCCACAGCCTGATTTTCTTTCACAATGATGCCATGATTTACCATTTGCATCTCTCGTCACACATTACGCACTTTCTCTCAAATTTTTCAGAACGAGACTTTGTAACATGGTAGTTCATGTTGTTCTTGAAGTCGTACTACTTTAGTGCACCGAGAAAAACATCTTTGTTCAGGTATTTCACTCTAACTTCCAGTACTTGTCCATCACGCAATGTGCTTGCATGCTCAAGTGTTCTATGTGGTAGCTGAGAAAACTTTAAATCACCCTCGATCGACAGGTCAAAGTTGGTCATGTGTGGCGAAGGTTCATATGCCCTAAATCACGGATATGGATCTAGAGCATTGTCTGAGCCATGGTCGTTAGACCTGCGAGGTTCTGGCTCCGTTGGAATAGACTCTGGTTTAGAAAATAGTGCCACTTCTGAACCATCTACACTGCATTGTCGACTTGGCTTAAGGTTTGACTCTTCCCCGTCAACTACATCTACTGTCCCTTCTTTACCAGCTACATCTCCTTCCTTGACCACATCTTTTTATTGTCTGCATCTTCTTCCTTGATCGCATATTCTTACTCATCTGTGCCTTCATTGTCACCTTCAAACAGGGGATTCGATGTACCCTTACTAGTCCCGTCGAAAGAAGTAAGTCATTAGTTCTCTTTTAACTTAGATGTCCGCCAAGATCAGTACTAATTTGGTGTTGGATGTACGTTGATGAACCTCCGGTATAAGTACTTCTTCCCCATAACATCGAGACTGTACTGAAGTTAAAATCAAAAGCACTAATTAAATGTCAAGCCCGAGTGTCAAGATTCAGGTTATGATCATAACCCAATTGGTACTGGCCACTGAAGTTTAGATCCGTATTGGAGACCGATGAGTGTCTACCCATAAATGTTTCAGGGACACTATAGTAGGGGATTTGTAACAAGCTAGTGAACCCACTGCGTAACCATGTAATATGACTTTATGCTTTAGTTCGGTATCAACATTCACCGCAACGGTGGTCGAAGAGGGGCCAGATTATTCAGCCTCATCAAACTCAACATATAACTCCATTGCAGCATTCCCACTTAAGTAGTGAGATGATATGACCATCTCAAGCTGAAGCTTGTCATTCACATCAAATAGGTCATACCTATAAGGAACAACAGAGGTAAGCTATATACATTACAACCTTGAAATTCTTCCCCGGGTCGATCCCCCAACTTTCCTCCTGATACTCGTTCGTAGTTCACGCAATTTAATAGTAGTTTTGAATGCTAATTCCATGGACTGGGCTCCTACAAATACCACATTGACCTCTGTATTATAGATTTTACAATCGTAATAAATAACAGATTTCACTCGTCGACTCATTTCAATACCGTTCACGAATTGGATTAATAAAAGTAAAAAAATAAATGCAGTGTTGTCTAAAGAAGTGCAAACGTCCCTCACAACTCAACTATTCAATGTTTGATATTAATTTGTTATGTGTCTAAGTTATGAAAATTGTGTCCCTTTAATAAGAAAAAGGATAGTGAGAGAGAAAATACGTAATTCAAAATTTATTTATGAATACACGCATTCATCGAATAATGATGATGAAATGCAAAGTATTATTCAAAAACGTGTTCTTAAATACATAATTTCATCAAAACCATGCTCCCCAGGGTATTTTGCATATCATAATATACATCAATTATACAAAAAGATTCTCTGGGACTCGAAGCTGGGCTTGCTTTCTATAAAAATTTTCATCTACTGCAGGTTAAAAGTACTTAACCTATCATATTTTTTAGTTGATTGTAAGCACATTTTGAATATATTTGTTGAACATGCTAGTCTTGCAGTGCATTTTTTACCGCGGGAAATTTCTTCTTTACCATCCAACCCTTCCCCTAGGCCTATAAATGGGGTTTCCCACTCAATTCTTCATTATCTTCAAACAACTTCTCCCCAAGCCTCTCCATTCCTCCACTATAAAACATTTCTCAATCTTAAAAATTTAGTTCACTAAAAACATTTGGTTCATATTCGAGGTTTCTTTGAGTTCTCAATGGTGTGTCGCTCCGAGCCGCACACATTTCATATATCATGCTAAGATGAGACCATTACCTGTGAAGCCTATCCTAGGGAAGTTAGGTTTTGAGGTGATTTTGCTTTGTACGGTCATGGGTGAAAGTTTATGTGGAGATCTCAATCGACGATCATTATGCAGTCATAGATTGGGGTATAATAAGGGAGTCAGTTGACGGTCGTTATGCGACCACGAGCACAAACTTTTCAAATACTAAAAAATATTGGCTTATAAATATCATATAAAAGTTTGAGAGCATAAACATAGGGAAAAATTGTGGGGCTTCCTACTATAATCAACGTAATTTTTTTCCATTTCCAGGCAACTGGTACCTTTAACCTTCCTTATCCAAAGGCTGGCACCATCATGGAAGCAAGAAGACTCTCAAGTAGAAAGCGGTTGTTTCGATTGAGTAAAGGTGATGCTCCTTTTGGGCTGACGATAGTTGTTATTATTAAACAACCCATTAATAACTACAACCGCTGTCACACCGACCCTAGTTTGACCTCTACTTCTAGCAAAACATATGTTCTCCTCCTAAAAGTCCTCTTGTGTCCACCTTTATGTCAGCCTTTGGATAAGAATGAAAGGTTAAAGATACTGTCTGCTAGGAATTAGAGAAAACAGTTATGTTGATTACACCAGAAATCTCTCCATTTTTCCTTATGATCATGACCTTAATCTTATGTATACCATATATAAGACATCTTTTGCGAGGTATCCAAAAAGCTTGAACTCGTGTCTGTGTAACGACATCAACTAACCCTCGATTATACTTGAACCCGTGATCACATCACAGTTATAGACTAGGACCTCCACCTACACTTCAACCTCTGATTGTATCAAGCACTATCACCCCAAACCCTGATTTCCCCAAAATGAGTTTATGAGGTGATGGTCCTATCCTGCCATGATATATGAAATGTATATATTATGAGGTGTGTTATCACATCCCGACTCCTCAAAACTACCTATGAAATTTCACAATTCCAATAAAAAACCCAAAAACCCTTTTAAAAAACCCTAAACCTAAAAATATTAAAAAATCTAACCCTTGAAGAGATAAACAAAAAGTGCATCCATTTCTCTCTCTAAAAATAATTTATTTCCCTAATATTTTTTAAAAAAAGCCCTGATTTAAAAAAAAGGCATATATATCTAAATTAGCCTCCCAAATTGATATTTGTAGTTTTATTTGGTGAATCCTTTTATCCCAACCCATTATGAAAGATGACATGATAAAAAATAAACCAATCAACGATGGCCATATGGAATAAATATTTTAAATATATATTTCCTTTGTGTAAATTTTTATTTTTTCATAAAACATCTAAGAAATTGAAAACTTTGTTTGTTTTTTTAAAAGACTTACACGTGGCATAAATATTTAGTTTTCTTCAAAACATTAGCTTTGGCGATTGGTAAGCTCATGTTTTGGTTGGAAAATTTATATTTTCGGGTTTTTTACTCCAATATACTCAAAAAAAATTATACACGAAAATGGGTTGTCAGCTAGATTAATTACGAAAATAGTACACTTTTTCGGGTCGCGCCTATCTGACAGGCGCAACCTATTATTTTAATATTTTTTCGCATCATAAATTTTTTTAATATTTATATTAATATACGGGTAAAAATACGAGTTTTATATGGGTAAAAAATACTCGAAATGGGTTGCACCTGTCAGATATCGCGCCTGACGCAAAGGCGCAACACTGTTGCGTCAGCAGGGCCTGCTGCTCTGATCGGCTGCTCCATTGCCCGTGCCACCACCCTCCCCAATTGTTTCCCTTTCCCTCATGCATGCATTAGTCATGTAATGTTGGGTGGGAGAAAAAAATCAAAATGGGGGACATTATAAGCTGCGGTCCCCCAAGTAAAAAATCAAGTTTGTGATGCAGCATGTAGGCCACCGAAAGAGAGAAAGAGAGAAAGAAAGGAGAGAAAGGAGAAGAAAAAGAAGAAGAAGAAGAAGAAGAAGAAAGGAACAAAAAAAGGTAATGTATTATTTTAGTAAATAATTTTGTATAAAATTTAAAGAGTTTAATTAAAAGATGTTGTGAAAATTTTTTATTATTAATTATAAATTTTTTATGTTTAGTGTTTATGGTTTTGGGTTAATATTTTGTATGAATGTAATTTTTTATAATTATTTTAAAATTAAATTGTTCATAATTTAAGATTATGTTATAAATTTTTGTGCTTGTAATTATTTTAAAATTAATTTATTAGTAATTTAGGATTATGTTATAAATTGTTGTGTTTAGTTTAGTAGTGCAAACTTATTTTGTTAAATATTTTGTTAGTAATTTATAATAAAATTGTTGTGTTTTGTGAGTTTTTAGTAATTTAAATTTTTTTAAAAATAATTTTATAGTTATTTTTTTAGTAGTTTAGGATTAGGTTATAAATTGTTAGTGTTTTGTATTTTGCTATAGTTATTTATTTTGTTAATAATTTATGGGATTAGGTTACAAATTGTTAGTGTTTAGTGGTTTAGTATATTAGTGTATTATGATTTTTTTAGTAATGTATTTAAAAAAAATAGTTTTATAGCTATTTTATTAGTAATTTATGATTAGGTTATATAAATCTTTAGTGTTTAGTGTTTTAGTGTATTATGATTTTTTAGAAATGTATTTTTTAAAAAAAATAAATTTATAGTTATTTTGTGTTAGTAATTTATGATTATAAATTGTTAGTGTTTATAGTTTAGTGTTTTGTAATTTTTTTAATGTAATTTTTATATAATGTAATTTTATATTATTATATATTTATTTGATAATTTTATTGATGTATTAAAATGTTGATTAAATTTGTTGTTATATAATTTTATAGGTTGTTTGAAAAAAAGTAATTAGGTATGTTGATTATATTATTATTGTAATCTAACATAAATTTTTTTATTGTAGGTAAATGATGGGGAATTATGAGATATTTGCCATGTTTGCTTTTCTAAAATTTTGAAATAATTTATTGTTTTTTTGAAATAAATTAAATAAATTCAATTTTTTAATTGCAGATTTGCAACAAATGAGTTTGTTGATTGATAATAAAAATCACATATCAAGTTCCATTAATGAGATGGTAATAAAATTTTTATTTGATAGTCATGTTATTTGTTGAATTAAATTATATTGTATTAACTATTTCGTTAATATAATAATGTCAGGGCCCGTACCGCGTATTGAGGGGCCGTGTTAATAGTGTAGGGTTTCAGCTAGATGAACACCTAATACTGTTCTTAGAGTTAGCCGAGTTCAGATCAACAGCATTGATCTGGACTTTTGATCTACAATATGACTTAATTTCCACTTTAGTCGAGCGATGGCGTCCGAAGACCCACACATTTCATTTACCATGTGGGGAGTGCACCATCACTCTAGAGGACGTTGTACTACAGCTGGGGCTCCTCATCAATGGAAACGCGGTTACGGGCGTAAGTTCGATCTCCAGGCCGGCTACACTTTGCTATGAATTACTTGGACATTCGCCAAGTGAGGGGAAATTTGTCAGCTTGAGGTTTTCATGGCTAAGGGCCAATTTTGAGTATTTGCCGAGTACTGCCAATGAATGGGAGGTGATGCAGGCCACTCGAGCTTATATTATGCACCTTATAGGGGGTGTACTCATGCCAAATTCAAACAGAAGTACGGTCTACTTGATGTACTTACCCCTATTATCCAATTTGCATAACACGCGTTCATACAGTTGGGGGTCCGCAGTGTTAGCCATGTTGTACCGCGAACTTTGTCGGACAACAGATCCCTCTACGATGGACATTGGCGGATGCCTCATACTACTGCAGTCGTGGGCACTTTATCGAATGTCATTCTTGGCATCCATTAGTCACCAATCATATATATTTCCACTCGTTAATAGGTGATGAATTTTTACGCGTTATAACAATTAGTTGACTTTTTTTCAGATTATATTGTTCTAACAAATTGTTTTTGTAGATGGAGCACAAATTCAAGTATCGGGAGGTCATACACGGTTCTGATATACTGGCTGATGATTGAGAATCATTCTAGAGAGGGGGTAAGTTTTTCCAATATCAATTTTATTTTATTATTTTATCTCACTCAACCCGCGTTAATATAAAAATGTTATTAACTATGTAGTTCATTTGGATGCCGTATTCTGTTCCAGAAATTATGGTTGTTATTCCCTCGTTTGCCCGCGTCCACTCAAACTTCTGGTGCATTGGTGCACCCGTTACCCATTTTTAGATGGTGGAGTGCTATCATGGCGATCGAGTACTCCAGCAGTTTGGTTGCATACAATATATCCCGCCACTGCCAGTACGATTGGGGGAGACCTATGAGATGACCAGGAGGGAGAGGCACGGGCTAGATTAGGGAGATGAGCATGAAGAATATATTATAATGTGGAATAACCGGTTTGGTAAGGTACCTCAGATGGATCATGGTTTAGATCTGCAACCCTCGTTAGAGTACTTATAGTGGTACTGTGAGATAGGGAAACCATTTTTATTTAGTGGGTGGTCGATGGTAGTCCCCCCGCATACGACACGAATTGTGAAACATTTTCCAGATCCACATCATACATTAGAGCAAGAGCTAGAGCTGGAGCCAGAGCTAGAGCCGAAACTACACTTTGGGGGTAGTTCTTATCATCCAGATTTAGGGGGTGATGACTATTTCCTGGGCTCTTCAGGCCACAGATATCATTCAGAGTTTGATATCTTCAGCCCATTACCACCTCAGTACTCTAGTCATCCCAATTCATATCTATCTCAGTACTCCGCTCCTTCCGGCCCGTATCCACCACCGTACTCCACCCCTCCACAGCCGTATCCACCACCATACTCTACTCTCCCGGCTCGTATCCACCGCCATTTTCTACTCCACCCAGCTCGAGTTCATCGATGGCGTTTGAGACATATGATTTTTCATCTATGTTTCGCACACCCTCACTTAACGTTGACCACCGTAATTGCCCGCAACGTGAACGTTGAGCTCTACAAAAATATACCCCTAGAACCATACCATCAAACCATCAATTTTAAAGGGTTTTGTAATATAAATAAATTCATATTAATGTAATGAATTTTTTGGCATTTCATTTATCAATTTATTTATTTATTTTTTTTCAAATTAAATAGTCAACGATGACTATTCATGTAATAATTTTTTTTGGCATTTTATTTATGAATTTGAGGGCGAATTTTGAATTGCTTGGGTTGAAGTACATAATAGAAAAAAAAAGGAGTATTAAAAACAATTAATTTTAAAATACTTAAAAATTAAAGAGACAAGACTTTTTCTTTCATCATGTAATGAACAATATCTCAATTTCTATCTAATCACGATGATTTTCCAATATGGTAGTTTTGGAGAGGGCATTTATTCCGATTATGACTGGCTAATCTGTATACTCCACACAACTTTTTGTCGAATTTTTCTCTAATGTCTACTTTGTTACGGATTCTGGATGATTGCGAACAACCTTTCAGATTCCTACGCAACCCTTTTGTCTGGGATAAGCTCGAAGGTCGTCGGAGAAACCTCCCAATGGGATAAGCTCGAAGGTCGTCGAAGAAACCTCCCAAGTAGATAGGTCAGGAAGCATGAGAAACTCATTCTCCCATACACGCAACGTGTGTTCAAAGGTGTACATTTCATCGATAAATTGATCTACATTGAGTGAGACTTTAGCACAAGCTGCCACAACATGTGCACAAGGATAATGAAGTGTCTAGAACCTCCTGCAATCACATCGTCTATTTCAGAGATCAACTCCGTAGGACCTAGGTGGTATACCGGGTCAACGACCGATGGTCCCTATAACACGAAACATTTCATTACGTCATGGATATACTTCTACATTCATCGACCTTGCCACCTGATGGTTTGCAACCATTGCATCCCTGACATCTTCGACAAACACGTGTCCTGCCTCCATGTAGTTGAGTTGTTGTTAACCCATTCTTGGCATCAAGATAGCCAACCTATAGAATGTAGCTGAGAAGACAGATGAAATCAGAAGATGTCGTGTTTTCAACAACACAGCGTTAATCCCTTCTACAAAGTTTGTAGTCATTTGACTGTAACGAAAGCCCTTGTCAAAACTTTGAACCCATTGCCACGGCTCCATGGTACCTAACCATTGTCAGAAAGATGTGTTCGTCTGACCTTCCATGTCACTCTCAAGTCGAGTCATCCTCTGCCGGAAAATGTATGGTTCTAGCTCGTATGCTATGTATGTATTAAGAAAATAAAAGTTACAGTCTCGCCACAAAAAAATTAGGTTATATATTGAAAGGATAATCTTTACCCATTTTCACAACTTGTCTCTTCCAGTCTGCATTCTTATAATCTCGATGGAAGTTAGCTGCGATGTGCCGTATGCAGTAAACGGATCTCCATGGTACACCGGAACGCCTAATGGCGGCAATTAATCATTTCTCTCTATTGGAGATGATGCAAATATTATCATTACTAATAACATGCCTCCATAGATTTGTAAGGAAGAATTCCCATGACTCCATGTTCTCCTTATCTACGATGGCAAGCGCAATCAGAAGCATGTTCCTATTCCCATCTTGAGCAATCGCAATAAGTAAGATCTGTATATATTTACCATATAGCCATATCCCATCTACTTGCACAAATGGCTTGTAGTGGGGAAATGCACACACACATGGATCAAACGTCCAGAACATCAGTTGGAAAATTTCTTTTCCCGATTGTAGTTGCTCATCCAGACCGTAATAAGGTCATGTCTACAACTCAATGACAGCCTCTGGTATATACTCCCTCATAGCGGCAATCCATCCCTACAACTCATTGTAGTCGAAATCTCCGTACAATTGCTCTATTGCCATCTATTTAGCTATCCATGCCTTTCGATATGATACTAGATACTGGAATTGTGCCTGCATTTCGGCAATCAGAACCAAAACTTTAATAGTCGACATGTCTTCAACCATTGGCATGATACACATACAGATAGTTTTCGAATCAAGTTTTTGATGATCTTCTGTCATACGTGTTGAAGTACATGTGTGAGGCCCAACAAATTTTTGTATCTCCCACATTTACGACTTCTAGATAAACACATCTTGTATTCGCCAATTGTAGCCTTCCGCTGACTTCCAACACCCTCCAATATATAATGTCAATTTTGTAACACCCCTTACCCGTATCCAATACCGGGATAGAGCACGAGGCATTACCGGACGATAACACAACCAACCGTACATTATTGAGCCATAAACTTCGCTCTAATTTAAAACCTTTCAACTTCCACTTTAAAGTCCCTTATAAGGGCCTACGAGGTCCAAAACATACACTGATAATGATTCGGGCTAAACCAGGAACTTTTGAAATTATCAAGTCACTATTAAAATTTTTCACATTTTGGAGAGTCACACGCCCGTGTGGGTAGGCCGTGTGGTCTCACACGTTTGTGTCCTCCACCCGTATAACTCTCTGTTTATGATGTCATCAAACATTTTGGAGGCACACAGCCAAGTCACACGCCCATGTGCTAGACCGTGTCCTTCACACGGCTAAGATACACGGCCGTGTCTCTACCCATGTGGCCAACACTTAGGCTATTTTCCAAGCCCTTTTTCTTCCCCTTAATTATTTACGCTCTTATACATTACAAAGAAACAATTCATAGTATATTTACGCAACCAAGCATCCATAATCAAGACATACATAACTCCACATACTCATCAACATAATTTATGCAATTGTCATTCTCATGCAATGCATCACCATATGATTATATATAACTAACATTGGTCAATTCTTAATGGCCTTATACAAAATGAATTTCATATCATTATAAGCCAAAATTTTTGGCCAAATTATCTATGACTCACAAATAAAATAACCAAGTCCCTATACATGCCATAATTTCAAAAATCCTAAAATCATCTATACCAAAATAATGCCATGGTTGTGTGATGTTGCTTCCGACGATCTCTAATCCCAAGCTAACCTGAAAAAACTAAGAGAAAAAGGAAAGGAGGGTGTAAGCTTTATAGCTTAGTAAGTTGGCATATAATAATAAGCAATTCAATTAACAAGATATTTCACATGATTTCAACTTTTGCTCATATTTAGCTTATGCTGTCTTCCTGAGTCATAGTTACTAAATTAATTATATCTAGATCTACGAAACTCAAAATTTAAATGTTCTAATTTTCCTTGAAACTAGACTCAAATACCTTCTTACCATAAAATTTTCAAAATTTTTTGTTTAGCCAATCAATACAGTTTATTCGTTAAAAATTCCCCTATTTTGCTATTCAACAGCTCTGACTCCTCCTTACTAAAAATCAAATTTCTCATTATATAGAGTTTGGATAACCTTCCTATTTATTTCTTTTGAAATTAGACTCATAATATAAATTGCACACCATAAAAATTTTTATAGAATTTTTAGTGATTTCCCCAAGTTGGAACAGGGAATTTCCGAAACCATTCAGACACTGTCTCACTAAAATTTAAATATCTCATAATATAAAAATCATTTTCTCACATCGTTTCTTTTATGTGAAAATAGACTCAATGAGCTTTAATTTCATAATCCATTCAAACTCTAATTCAATTTCCACCATTTTTGGTGATTTTTCAAAATCACATAACTGTTGTTGTTTCAATTAGTTTTATTGAAAATTTTACTCTTCCATGTTTTCCTAATATTATTTTCATTTATGAACACATAACATCAATCATGCTCAATATTAGCCATTCCAATGGATAATCATTATCAATATTTCCAAGTATTCATGTTAGCACTTACACCATATCAACCTTACCACAAGTTCAATCACATTTCAAGCACTTTGCTCATATGTATACACCTGTCCCTTTTGGTAAGTTTTTCCCGTTGAACCCTTTGGAATAACATCCGATACTCAGTGGTTTCAGATATAGCTCCACCAATACATGATCCAGCTCTCATATATACATAGTGAACTCTCAATATCACCCATGTGACCTAGCCATAAAATCTCGTAGCTCTCGTGTCTACATGGTGTACAATACTCGAAACCACACATGCGACCTAACTACTTAGTCTCGTAGCTCTCATGTCTACATGGTGTCCAACACTCGGAACCATACATGCAACCTAGCTACATATAATATAGCTCTCGTGTCTACATGATGTACCCTTGGCACCATGCATGTGACCTAGCTATCTTTAATCCGTAACTCTCGTGTACACATGGTATACACCCAGTATTACATATGTGACCTAGCTACATATGAAATTATCACCTCGTAGCTCTCTTGTACACATGGTATACACACAATATTACACATGTGACCTAGCTACCACATAGTATCTCGTAGCTCTTTTGTACACATGGTGTCCTACCCTCAGAATCACACATGTGACCTAGCTACACATTATTCGTATCTTTGGTTTTCCAAAGGTTCAATCGGGAACTCCACTTTCCATAAATTTCTAACTCATAAATGTCACCAATAATGCTTCGTACTATGCATTTAAAATGTTATGACACAAATGAAAATAATGAATTATTTACATACAAACTTACGATTTCACATAATCACCATAGTCATAGAAAGCACTTTTGAATACAATATTTCAATTCATTTTCATGTCACCTATGTCACATTGTGTCATAGACATTTTTTAAATCAATTCAACAACATAATATACTAAATATGTAATTCAACATATCAATTTAATTCCCCAATTTATGTTTCAAACATACATTACAACATTCTTGCATTATTATTATCACACCAAACTTACCTCGGACATAAAAGTGACTACTTTTCCCAATTTGCTCCACAACCTCGATCCAAGCCTGAATCTCGTTTTCCGTGATCTATAATATCATAATTAGCTCATTTATTAGTCACATTATTCAATATGACCTAAAAATCACATTATGGTAAATTTACATTTTTGCCCCTAAACTTTTACATATTTACACTTTTACCCCTAGGCTCGTAAAATAATTTTATTCAATTTCCTTGTATATTGGATTTATCCGAACCATTTTATCTTCTATACCAGCCCCTAATTTCCACTAAATCACACACTTATGCACAAATTTACAACTTTCGCATTTAAGTCCTTTTTACAATTTTCACCGAAAATCACCTAGCAAAAGATGTTCATCACACCTCAAGCATTCATTTACTACCATTAGACATCAAAATACATGCATATGATTCATGGGTAAATTTTTAAACTCAAATCCTAGCTCAAAATATGGCTAGAAATAGGTAGATTAGGTGATGAGGATCTTAAAAATGCGAAGGACGTTAAAAACGGGGCTAGAACGGACTTACCACCAAGCTTGGAAGCTTGAAAAACCCTAGCCATGGTGTCTTCTTGTTACATTCAGCCATAGGTAGAAGATGGACACTAATTTGGCTTGATTTTCCCTTTTTAATTCTTTTAATTACTAAATAACCAAAATGCCCTTAAAGGCTTTTCTTTCAAATTTGTCCACTTCATGCCCATTTTTGTCCAAACCAAAATATAATGGTGTAATTCCATTTAAGGACCTCCACTTTAAAACCCCACTTCAATCAAGTACCTTTATGAACAAGAACACACATTTTTCACCTTTTACAATTTAGTCCTAAACAGTGAATTGAACACCTAATCGATAAAATTTCTTAATGAAAATTTCATACAATCATTCTATCACATTATAAACTTTAAAACTTAATCGTAATAATTTTTTTTACTTCGGATTCATGGTTTTCGAAACCACTGTTCCATTTAGGCCTTAATTTGGGCTGTTACAAGTTTAGACACGACGACTTTATAGTCTACTGATATATTTATACTATACCATTTAACGGCAAATACGCACTCTTCCTTACTTTCAAATCTCTGGCCCACGAACAACTCCTCAGGATCAAAATATACGACCATCCGGTGAGCAAGTAGTATTTCAGGGTACTTTGGGAACTCGGCTGCATGCACTGCATTGGGGACTATCTGAGACATGTGTGCCCCAGGATTATTGTGTATCACAATACGACAAATCTGGTTCCCGACTGAAGACGCATTAAAGTTTCCATCCTCGTTCATGCCTTCATCATCAATATCATCCGGGACCTCGTCTACGTCAGGATCACTATCAATATCGACTTCATGATTAGAAGGATCACTACTATGGTATACATCATCACCAACCACGTCAGTCTCAGCTGCAGCATTAAGATCAATGTCAATCTCATGTATAGTTGATTGATTACCAACGTGTGATATCAGAACCACCATACACGGTTCTTGAGGTCCATCTTCTTCACCTAATGGAGTTGGATCTTCAGTTGCCTCCACACCAGCTAACTCAGCAAATAACTGAATTGGTGCATTTTGGTTGCTCTGAATCCTACAATAAAGAGCGAACATTGTCTCCATGTCTTCATCGCCTACAAGTTCCATTTCAATGAATTTTATGGGATTCGTGGAAACTGGAAACTTGTAGAAAAGTTTCGAGATCCTTCTCCCACAACGTCTATAAATTTTTTCACTAATTTTTTCCTTCATATCATCAAATGAGATATTTCTATTAAATCTCATTGCTACTTGTTTGTCACATTCAAATATACATCCCACACTTGTCAAAATTTCTCCATCGAAATAAACGCATACGAAAAACTGGTTCTCAATCTTCAATACTAGATCTGTTAAAAAAATTTCAAAATTCTTAAAATAGTTTTGAATAGCAAAAAAGTTACATAAAATTTTTTATGCAAAATTTTTCATGCAGAACCTAACAAAATTATTAATCTAACAAAATAACTTTAAATAATAAAATTTCTAACAAAATTATACATTTTATTTAAAAATAAATAAACTAAAATACCTTATCCTTATTATTGTTTTCCTTTCTTTCGTTCTTTTCCATTTTTTCTTACTGCTAAATTTTGTGTCTATAAAATTTCTGTAAGTTGCTCATTGATTTTCGAGAGAATATATAGGGAAAATTTAAGCGTGTAGGTTCCACAGGTTGCGCCTACCAAAAAGGCACAATTAGTTGAGCCTTCTTAGTAGGCGCAACCTGTATGCATACCACTCTCATACATATACATGGGTTCTATACTGATTCGAAAAAAATATATATTAAAATAATAATTTTTTAAATAAAAAATTTTAAAATAATAGATTGCGCCTGTCAGATAGGCGCGACACAAAAAAATATACTATTTTCGTAATTAATCTGACCCATTTTCGTGTATAATTTTTTTACCCATTTTTATGTATAATTTTTTTTTTGTATATTGAGGTAAAAAACCCTATTTTTTTCCATATTCCATCGACATTATTTTTCATTTTTTTGAACCCCATTCTCATCCCACTACCCAAATATCAGCTTTTAATCATCTAACAGCTTTTAGTTAAAAAACAATCCAAACAAATAAACATAACAATTTCATAATAATTTAAATATACTTAACAATTTAAACATAATAATTCCAAATAAATTAAACTTACATAACAATAAAAAAAATTATTTATTTAAACCATACAAAATGTTGGCAGAAGTTGTTTGGTCGATGGTGAGAGATGCGTTGGGAAAGATATTAGACTTATGTTGGTATAATGACTTATTTAATCCTCTAATTTTATATATAAAAAATTTATTTTAGTTTTACATTTAATTTTTCGTCTTTTTTAGTCTTTAAATTCACATTTTTTATCAAATCACCTCAAAATGGATAGAAAAGTTAATGTCTGATAACTTTGCTGACGTGACATAAACATAAATGCCACCTCAACAATTAATTATTTTTTAATTTAAAAAATTAAAAAATATAAAATTTATTAAAAAATTAAAAATATTTTAAATTTTTAAAAATTAATTAATTGCTAACGTGACATGCACATGAACTGTCATGTGGAGACCACATCAGCAAAGTTAAAAATTTTAATTTGTCCATCCATTTTGAGGTGATTTGACAAATAATATAAGTTTAAGAGCTAAAAGAGACAAAAAATTAAATGGAGGACTAAAATGATTTTTTTTGTAAAGTTTAAAAGCTAAATAAATCATTATACCTTTAATTTTTGGGTTTGGTATTAAGGAAACCGAGTTTACTTTTAACTTCTTCTTTTTTCATTTTAACACGTAATTTTTTCTTTACGAGAGTATTTTTTTTTTAATTTTTACCCCATGTTTGAATAATTAAAAAGATAGGGAAAAAAAAAAAAAGAAGGGAAGCTTAAGGAAAAGTAAGAAATATTTAGCTAAAATTAAAAAAAGAAAGAAAAGAAAAATAATTTTAATATTTTCTGTTTGAAAAGTAAGAGAGATTATTAAATAAACTCCTCCTACCACGTCCATTCAATAATCTGATTTTTTTTTTTTCATCTAATTTGCCAACTAATATTTTAAAATAATAATAATAATCTTTTCAAAAATTTTGCATTATCTTCCCACGCCTCTAACCTCTCTTCATCATTCCTTCTCCATTTATACATAATGCATTTAGAGGGGAAAAAGGGTTATGGCAGATTTTCCTCTCTTTTTTTTTCAATTTGTTTCTTCATGATTTAGAAAAAATAAATTAAAGTCAAATCTCAATTGTTTAAAGAAAGAAAGTAAAAGAGAATTATATTAATAAAACACCCTTCCATACTATTCATCTTTGATACAAGTATTACATTCACTATATTAGATCAAAATCCTCCAAAAATAAAATCTTTAATCATCACATCAATTTTTTATTTACTTCATTGAGTCATGATATGGTTTTTTCTATTTAGTTTCGAAAACTGATAAAATAAAAAAATACAGATGATTAGAAGCAAGGCAGTGATGGGTGGTGATTCATGATATATATATATATACATATATGTGTGTGTCTTCCATAGCCCATTTTTTCCCCATAAACACAATATGAATGGATTGAGAGAAACGTGATGGGTGAGGGAAGAAGATAAGCTGCCAAGTTTATCGAAAGATTTAAAAAACTATTACTCGGCAATGACATGGAAAAATAATGTTTTTAAAGTAGAAAGAGTTGTAAAATGATTTTGATAATTTGTTAATTTAATACAAAAGTAAAAAGAGTTATAATATTTTTAAAGAGTTGTAATAATTCAGAAAAAAATTAATTGTAAAAGGGAAATTATTTTGTACACCATCAGTGCAATTTTTAAACTCCAAAAATTAAGTTAAGAGGTTGATAAATGTTCTATAGAGATATAATAAAATATTTTTAAAAATAAATATTTAAGAAGAGAGGCTTTTCAAATTTTCAAGGTTGTTTGTAAAATAAATAAAATACATTGTTAATTTACCGAAACTTATGGTACATACTCATTTTATACTTCATTCATCTCATATCAAAGCTTACCAAATTCATGACATTTCGTACCAAAATGACCATTTCTCATTAAGCCATATAAACATCATAGACACACCATTATTTTCCTTACTTAACACATACCAAAACAACCACAAATTCAACTAAAAGCTAACCATATCACATGGCATAACATATATACATATCAAAACTTATTCAAAGACTTCTAGCCTATACATGACATAATTTAACTTTTACACTTTCAAAAGGTACCAAAATAGAGTTTGATAGTGTTGTGATGATCCTCGACGATCCCCGAGCTTCCTGTAGCTTCGATATCTATAAAACAATACAAACACACATAAAGTAAACTACAAAGAGCTTAGTAAGCCATATACAAATAAACTTAATTCATAAATTACTTATAAATCAACTTAATGGCATAAATATCATAACCACTTCACTTAAACATTTCATGAGCTATCACATACTCATATGTCCACAAATATCACATGTTCCCAATTCATTCTCACATATATCATATTTCAATTCCATTTACTCATACATATATCACATGTAGTTGATGCACTGTAACACCCATTACCCGTATCCGACGCCGGGACAGGGTATGAGGCATTACTTTATTGAAACACATGTAAACATTCAACTTCAACTAGATAAAAATGTGTCCCGATTTAAAACTTTTCAAATATCGACCTACGGTCCTTCATATGGACCTACGAGGCCTAAAACGTGGTTAAGAAACAATTCGGGACCATTTCGGGCACTTAAGAAATTTTCATAAAAAACTACTAAAAACGGGGCACACGCCCGTGTGGCATCTAAAAATGGCCGTGTTGATGGCCCGTGTGATGCACACGGCCTAAGCACCTAGAGACACGCCCGTGTCCTACCATCGTGTGGATTTATTTCTCAACTTTAACCTACAGGGGTTTTCACACGGCTGAGCACACGCCCGTGGCCATAGCTCGTGTCTCACACACAACTATGACACACCCGTGCTCATAACCTGTGTACCTCTCTGACTCTAACAACATCACACACCATAGGACACACAGCCAAGGCAAATGCCCGTGTGCTCAGCCCGTGTACCTCACACGGTTGAGACACATGACCGTGTCACATGCCCGTGTGGTATACTGATGGGCATTTAATGTATCAACCTAAGGTGCAGGGGACACACGGCCTAATTACACGTCCGTGGGCGAACCGTGTATCACACACGGTCTAGACACACGCCCTTGTCTCTACTCGTGTAGACAAAAATAAGGCTATCTACCAAGCCCTTTTTGCCACCCTGAAACAATATCACACACAAACCAAAACATCACAAAGCACCAATAACCAACCAAAGGCCATAATTTGGCATTTACAAAATCAATCCATTTAAGCATTCATATGATATCCTAACACTTTTATTCATCCATACTACTTGCACATTCACAAAAGGTCATTTCATATATAATCCAATAGCAAATATTAGCCAATATCTTTGGCTTTACACAAAATGAGTACTTCAAAATCGAGCCAACATATTTGGCCCAAAATAGAATAACATAGACTAAGTCTGGTTCCTATCATGACATATTCTCAAAATGTTAAAACTAGCTATACTGACTGATTGGGATGATAGTGTGAATGAAGCCTCCAATAAACTTTGATCCACGAGCTAGCTAGGCAGCACTATAAGAAAATGGAAAGGAGAGAGGTAAGCATAAAGCTTAGTAAGTTGAATGCAAATATTAACAAATAAATACCATGAATTAACATTCTCATAAGTATCGACGATCACACATAAACATAAATGATTGTAAAATAACTTACTCATCATTATTATTTCCTTACTAATCATACAACATATGATCTAGCTCATTTCACATACATAATACATAGGTACCTTTACCAGTCACAACAAGGTCATCACTTCTTTTATAAACTCAAATTATAAATTTTTTCCATAGAACTCAGTGGAATAGGAGAGAATACTCAATGGCCTCAAATGTAGGTTAAGCGCCGATGCCATGTCCCAAACATGGTCTTATACTGGCTCACATATCGAGGCCGATGCCATGTCCTAGACATGGTCTTACATTGACTCTCTCATGTTGAAGCCGATGCCATGTCCCAAACATGGTCTTACACTAGCTCTCTCATGTCAAGGTCGATGCCATGTCCCAGACATGGTCTTACACTGGCTCTCTCATGTCAAGGTCGATGCCATGTCCCAGACATGGTCTTACACTAGCACTCCTTGCTTTGTGCCGATGACATGTCCCAAACATGTCTTACACTAGCACATATCAAGCCGATGCCATGTTCCAGACATGGTCTTACACTAGCTCCTCCATCTCGGTGTCGATGCCATGTCCTAGACATGGTCTTACACTAGCTCTCGTATCAACCTAGGCTCACGGCCCAATTATCCAATTTATTCCTATGGTTCCATCGGGAAAATTATCATCATAACATTTTAATATCATTTTATAGGCAAAATCAATATTCCATGCAATAGAAATAAATCAATGAATATGCATGAAGAAAGTCGTAATATTTACATCCCACTTACCTCGGTATAAAAAATATGGTAACTCAATCGATTTTAGTTCGCTAGCTTGGCTTTCCCTCGATCAAGGCTTAGGTCTCGTACTTCTTGATCTAAAATAACAAAATTCATCAATTTAATCTCTACTTTAGTTTAAACAATCTAAAATTCACAATTTGGAAAAATGACCATTTTGTCCCTAGGCTCAAATTTTGATTTTTATCGAATTTTCTTGTTCACCAAGCCTAACTAAAATCTTTTCACTCTTATGGCAACCTAAAATTCTCATTATTTCATACAATTACTCTTTATTAACCAACTTTACAACTAAGTCTATTTTGTAGTTTTTTCATGCAAATTCATTCACAAAAGTTGTTTATTACACAACCATAACTCATCTTCTTCCATAAAATTTAAGCAAACAACTTAAACACTCTAATGATAAAACTATAAACTTCTCACCTTTTTGCAAAATAGTCCCCTTATTTGATAACCCATGCTACAAAGGTCCCAAAAGTACATAAATCATCAAAAGAAACCATTAAAATCACTTACTTGTAAGTGTTTAAAGTTGCTGAAATTTTTTAGCTTCCAAAATCCCTCTAATGGCTGCTAAATTCGATGGTGAGGAAAAAAAAAAGAAAATGAAATCTTTGTTTTATTTTACTAAATTTTTAGTCAAAGTTGGACTACCAACTCCACCAAATCTTGACCTCTCCTTTCTCTTTGTCCCTATAGACTCCTATGGCCAGCCAAGCCTCTCTAAAGGGCCTCTTTTCTCCTTAAAACCCTCTAATTTTAGTTTTCTAACTAATTGACACCAATTGCTATTAAAACACAATCTTTGCCTTTTATGCGGTTTAGTCCTTTTTTCACAATTAAGCCTTCAATCGCGTAAATTAATTCACCAAAATTTTCATGCACTCTTATAAAAATACTATAACACATAAGAAAATGCTAAAATAACTTTCTCTAACCTCGATTAAGTAATTTCAAAATCACTATTCTGACTAAGTCCTATTTCGGGCTGTTACAGTTCTCCCCCTTAGGGATTTTCGTCCTCGAAAATCTTACCATTAAAGAGGTTCGGGTTCTGATATTTCATCGTCTCCTCTAGTTCCCATATGGCTTCCTGGACTCCATATCGATGCCATAATACCTTTACTAACGCTATACTCTTATTTTTCAATTGCTCGACCTCTCGAGCCAAAATCTTAACCAGCTCTTCACCACAGGTCATATCCGATTGAATCTCAACCTCGGTCGGCGCAATCACATGCAAGGGGTCTGAGCGATAGCGGCGCAACATGGATACATGAAAAACGTCATGAATCTGTTCTAGCTTAGGTGGCAAGGCTAATTAATAAGCTACTGGTCTAATTCTTTCGGTTACCTCATAAGGTCCAATAAACCCTAGACTCAATTTGCTTTTCCTACCGAATCTGAGGACATTCTTCCACGGGGAAACTTTCAAAAACACTTTATCCCCGACTTGAAACTCGATCTCTTTTTGTTTCAAATCCATGTAGGATTTCTGTATATCTGAGGTGGCTTTCAAGCAATCTTGAATTACCTTAACCTTCTCTTCGATCTCTTTAACCAAGTCGACCCCGTGTATCTGATTCTCTTTAAGTTCCGACCAATACAAAGGCGTTCGACACTTACGCCTATACAATGCCACATAAGGCGCCATCTTAAGACTTGATTGATAACTGTTGTTATAGGCAAATTCGACCAACGGCAAGTACTTTTCCCAACTGCCCTAAAACTCTAGAACACAACACTGTAGCATGTCTTCAAGTATCTGGATTACTCTCTCCGACTGGCCATCCGTTTGCGAGTGAAAAGCTGTGCTAAAATTCAATTTCATCCCCAAAGCTCCTTGCAACTTTCCCCAAAACCATGACGTAAATCTTGGATCTTTATCCGATAAAATCAATAAAGGCACTCCATGAAGTTTCACAATCTTAGAAACATACAAATCAGCTAAATTCTCAAGTGAGTAGTCGGTACGCACCGATATGAAATGAGCTGATTTAGTGAGTCTATCTACTACTACCCAAATTACATCTTTCTTCTTTGGTGTCGTAGGTAACCTCGTCAAAAAACTATAGTGATCCGATCCCATTTCCACACGGGAACTATTATGGGCTGAAGTAAACCCGATGGTACCTAGTGTTCGGCTTTCACTTGCTGACAAATTAGGCATCTTGATACAAATTTTGAAATGTCTCTTTTCATACACGGCCACCAATACATTTTCCTTAAATCATTGTACATCTTTACACTCCCCGGGCGGATAGACAAGCACCCACTATGTATTTCTTACAAAATATTCTAAACAACCTCACTGTTTTTAGGTACACAAACTTTGTCTTGGTACATTAAACAACCACTGGACTCAATTCAGAAATTAGATTCAATGTCCGACTCACATAGTGTTCTTTTAGTTTGCAACTCTTCATCACTTTTCTGAGCTTCAAAGATCTCTTGGAGGAATACCGGTTTAGTCCTCTTCTCCGCTAGAATCAAACCATTCTCAAACATCGACAACTGAGTACTTATAGCGCTTAAAGCAAACAACAATTTCCTATTTAGTGCATCGGCGACTACATTCGCCTTTCCGGGATGGTAGTCAATTACTAACTCGTAGTGTTTTATCAGTTATAGCCATCTCCGCTGCCTTAAATTTAACTTTTTGCATCATCAGATACTTTAAGCTTTTGTGGTCCATAAAAACTCGGCACTTCTCACCATATAAATGTTGTCTCCAAATCTTCAGCACAAAAACGATGACAGCTAGCTTTAGATCGTGAGTAGGGTAGTTCTTCTCGTATGGCTTCAACTGTCTCAAGGCGTATGCAATTACTTTGCCTTTCTACATAAGTACGCATCCTAGTCCGTTCAAAGAGGCATCGCTATACACCACAAACTCTTTTCCCGGTTTAGGTTGTACTAAGACCAAGGCTTCGGTCAACAAAGCCTTTAATCTCTTAAAACTTTGTTGACACTTTGCTATACACTCGAATTGAATGTTTTTCTGTAACAATCTCGTCATCAGAGTCACGATCATAGAAAGTCCATTAATAAAACGTCTGTAGTATCTTGCTAAGCCCAAGAAACTCCTAATCTCAGACACATTCTTCGGTGGCTTCCACTCAACAATAGCTAAAAAATTTTACTCGGGTCAACTCTGATCCCTTCACTTGAGACAATATGTCCTAAAAACCTGACCTTTTGAAGCCAAAATTCACTTTTGTTAAACTTAGCATATAATTGCTTCTCTTTCAAAGTCTGCAAAACTGTCCTCAAGTACTCGGCATGCTCGTTCTCGTCTCAAGAGTAAATTAGTATGTTATCAATAAAGACTACTACAAATTTATCCAAGTATGGTTGAAATATGCAGTTCATTAAATCTATGAATATCGCCGGGGCATTCGTCAAGCCAAAAGGCATGACTAAAAACTCGTAATGACCATACCTTATTCGAAATGCAATCTTTGGTACATCTTGTTTCTTAACTCTAAGCTGGTAATACCCCGACCTAGGTTTATCTTGGAAAATACCGTGGCTCTCTTAAGTTGATCGAATAAGTCATCAATTTTAGGCAAAGGATACTTGTTCTTCACAGTCACCTTGTTGAGTTGTCTGTAATCTATACATAACCTTAACAACCCATCTTTCTTTTTTAGAAAAAGTACCGGAGCACCCTATGGAAAATAACTCTCGGTCTCGCAAATCCCTTGTCCATCAATTCTTCTAACTGCGCTTTCAACTTATTCAACTCCGTCGGTGCCATCCTATACGGAGCAATTGAAATAGGTGCCGTACCAGGGACTAACTCGATACCAAACTCCACTTCCCTAATCGGAGGTAATCTGGGCAACTCTTCTGGAAACACATCTAGGTACTCATAAATCACAGGCACTGACTCAATCTTCTTTCCAGATACTTGGGTGTTCAACACAAAAACAAGATAAGCTTCACACCCTTTTCTCAAATATCTTTCTGCAGTCAAGGACGAAACTATTATCGGCAAGTTATTCGGTTCACCTGATTCTACCCGAAGGTTATCTCCATTTTCACATCTCAATTTAATAAATTTCCTCCCACAATCCATTATCACATTATGAGTAGATAACCAATCCATACCCAAGATTACATCGAATTCATCAAATGGCAATAGCATTAGATTGGCCAGAAAACAGTAACCTCTAATTGTCAAGGGATATTTTCTACATACTTAGTCAACTAACACGTATTTGCCTAGTGGATTAGTCACTTTTACCACAAATTTCATAAACTCAACTAGCACATTTATACTAGGTACCAATTTCATAAAAATGTAAGAATAGGTAGACCCCGAATCAACTAGAGCAAGAACAGATATATCGTGGATAGAAAAGATACTCGCAATCACATCTAAGGATAAGGTTTCCTTGCGAGCACGAATGACATAAGTCCTTGTTGACGCTCGGCCTTCAGACCTCACGGCCGAATCTCTAGGTGCACCCTTGCTATTGACCCCACTTTTCGGGTTTTTCTGTGGTCTACCCCTCGACGGTGCATTACTCGTTCGTATTCTTGCTTTTTATCTTTTTTATTCCACTTAGGAAAATCTTGAATGAAATGATATAATGACCCACACTTATAACATCCTCAATCATTTCCTTGACATTCCCTAAAGTGTCGTCTACCACACTGTATACACTCCATCCTATTCAGTCTAACACTACTGACACTTGCAACAAAAGTGGTCTAAGCTTTGGTTGCCATATGCTGCTGACTCTTGTTTCTATTTGAAAATCTCACCGAGGCAGTCGAGCGGGTGGTGAACTCTTTTGATTCTTAGATGATGACTGATGTGATTTCCCCATCTGTCTCTTCTTCGAGTCACGAGACTTCATGTCAGCTTTTCTCTTTTTCTTAGCCAACTCTTCAACCTTGCATGCCCTCTCAACGAGCACTACAAATTCTCGGATCTCTAAAATACCCACCAACAATCTAATGTCCTCATTAAAACCGTCTTAAAATTTCTTACACATGATGGCTTCGAAAGACACACACTCTCGAGCATATTTGCTGAGCCTCATGAACTCACGTTAGTATTCGGTGAGCGGTATTTGACCTTGCTTCAATTCAAGAAATTCTTTCCTCCTTTGGTCGATGAACCTCTGGCTAATGTACTTTTTACGGAACTCTTCCTGGAAGAACTCCCAATTCATTCTCACTTTCGATACCACTGACACGAGAGTATTCCACCATTGGTAGGCTGAATCTCGTAAAAGTGACACGACACATTTTATGCACTCTTTCGACGTGCACGATAACTCATCAAATACTTTTACCGTATTCTCTAACCAGAATTCTACCCTTTTAGGGTCATCATCCCAGTTAGCTCTAAATTCCTCAGCCCCATGTTTTCTAATTCTATCTACCGGAGGCTTCTCCCTACTAGCCAATTCTGCACCTTGAGGAGTTGTAGGGGCATGCTGATAAATTGTAGTGGTGGGGGAGGTGGAGTGTTCAAGTTCGTACGAACATACTCCATACACCAAGAATCCATCATTTGGAGGTAGGCTTCTTTAGCCCAACCACCCTGACTTCACGTCACGGGCCCACTTTCTACTGGAGTTGTCTCTTCAGTGGGAGGCGGCGTATTACTTTCTACATCGTCCGCCATAGGTTGTTCGAGATCCATTACTATAAGAAAACATAATTTACAATCGTCAGGAGTCGTCACACTATCATTAAGTAATTATGGCATGTATAGCTAGACTCGTACACACTCTCAGTTAGTCCTAGAACCGACTAAACCATGTTTTGATACCACTAAATGTAACACCCTTTACCTGTATCCGATGCTGGGATAGGGTATGAGGCATCAGTTTACTAAAACACATGCAAACATTAAACTTCAACTAGATAAAAATACGTCCCGATTTAAAACTTTTTCAAATATAGACCTACGGTCCTTCATATGGGCCTACGAGGCCTAAAATGTAGTTTAAAAACAATCCGGGACCATTTCAGGAACTTAAGAAATTTTCATCAAAAACTACTCAAAACGGGACACATGCCCGTGTGGCCTCTAAACATGGTCGTGCTGATGGCCTGTGTGATGCACACGGCCTAAGCACCTAGGGATACGCTCGTGTCCCACCACCGTGTGGATTTATTTTTCAACTTCAACCTACAGGGGTTTTCACACGGCTGAGCACACGATCATGGCCATAGCCCGTGTCTCACAGACGACTATGACATGTCTGTGCTCATAACCCGTGTAACTCTCTAACTCTAACAACATCACATACCATAGGATACACGGCCAAGGCACACGCCCATGTGCTCAGCCTGTGTCCCTCACATAGTTGAGACGCACGGCCGTGTCTCATGCCCGTATGGTATACTGATGGGCATTTAATGTATCAACCTAAGGTGTAGGGGACACACAGCCTAATCACACGCCCGTGGGCGGACTGTGTGTCACACACAACCTAGATACACGCCCGTGTGTCTACCCGTGTGGACAAAAATAAAGCTATCTCCCAAGCCCTTTTTCCCACCCTAAAATAATATCACACACAAACCAAAACATCACAAAGCACCAATAATCAACCAAAGGCCATAATTTGGCATTTACAAAATCAATCCATTTAAGCATTCATATGATATCCTAACACTTTTATTCATCCATACTACTTGCACATTCACAAAAAGTCATTTCATATATAATCCAATAGCAAATATTAGCCAATATCTTTGGCTTTACACAAAATGAGTATTTCAAAATCGAGCCAACATATTTGGCCCAAAATAGAATAACATAGACTAAGTCTGGTTCCTATCATGACATATTCTCAAAATGTTAAAACTAGCTATACTGACTGATTGGGATGATAGTGTGAATGAAGCTTCCAATAAACTTTGATCCACGAGCTAGCTAGGCAGCACTATAAGAAAATGGAAAGGAGAGAGGTAAGCATAAAGCTTAGTAAGTTGAATGCAAATATTAACAAATAAATACCATGAATTAACATTCTCATAAGTATCGACGATCACACATAAACATAAATGATTGTAAAATAACTTACTCATCATTATTATTTCCTTACTAATCATACAACATATGATCTAGCTCATTTCACATACATAATACATAGGTACCTTTACCAGTCACAACAAGGTCATCACTTCTTTTATAAACTCAAATTATAAATTTTTTCCATAGAACTCAGTGGAATAGGAGAGGATACTCAATGGCCTCAAACGTAGGTTAAGTGCCTATGCCATGTCCTAGACATGGTCTTACTCTAACACTCGTCTCATCGCCGATGCCATGTCCTAGACATGGTCTTACATTAACTCTGTCATGTCGAGGCCAATGCCATGTCCCAGACATGGTCTTACACTGGCTCTCTCATGTCAAGGTCGATGCCATGTCCCAGACATGGTCTTACATTACCATTCCTCACTCTGTGCCGATACCATGTCCCAGACATGGTCTTACACTAGCTCCTCCATCTCGGTGTCGATGCTATGTCCCAGACATGGTCTTACACTAGCTCCTCTATCTCGGTGTCGATGCCATGTCCCAAACATGGTCTTACACTAGCTCTCGTATTAGCCTAGTCTCACGGCCCAATTATCCAATCTATTCCTACGGTTCCATTGGGAAAATTATCATCATAACATTTCAATATCATTTCATAGGCAAAATCAATATTCCATGCAATAGAAATAAATCAATGAATATGTATAAAGAAAGTCATAATATTAACACCCCACTTACCTCGGTATACAAAATGTGGTAACTCAATCGGTTTTAGTCTATTAGCTTGGCTTTCCCCCGATCAAGGTTTGGGTCTCGTACTTCTTGATTTAAAATAACAAAATTCATCATTTTAATCTCTACTTTAGTTTAAACAATCTAAAATTCACAATTTGGCAAAATGACTATTTTGCCCTTAGGCTCAGAAATTGATTTTTATCGAATTTCCTTGTTCACCAAGCTTAACCAAAATCTTTTCACTCTTATGGCAACCCAAAATTCCCATTATTTCACACAATTACTCTTTATTAACCAACTTTACAACTAAATCCATTTTGTAGTTCTTCATGCAAATTCATTCACAAAAGTTGTTCATTACACAACCATAACTCATCTTGTTCCATAAAATTTCAGCAAACAACTTAAACACTCTAATGGTAAAACCCTAAACTTTCCACCTTTTTGCAAAATAGTCCCCTTATTTGATAACCCATGCTACAAGGGTCCCAAAAGTACATAAATCATCAAAAGAAACCATTAAAACCACTTACTTGTGAGTGTTTAAAGTTGCTGAAATTATTGAGCTTCCAAAACCCCTCTAATGGCTGCTAAATTCAGTGGTGAGGAAGAAAAAGAAGAAAATGAAATCTTTGTTTTATTTTACTATATTTTTAGTCAAAGTTGGACTACCAACTCCACCAAATCTTGACCTCTCCTTTCTCTTTGTCCTTATGGACTCCTATGGTCGGCCAAGCCTCTCTAAAGGGCCTATTTGCTTCTTAAAACCCTCCAATTTTAGTTCTCTAGCTAATTGACACCAATTGCTATTAAAACATAATCTTTGCATTTTATGCGATTCAGTCCTTTTTCGCAATTAAGCCTTCAATCGCGTAAATTAATTCACCAAAATTTTATGCACTCTTATAAAAATACTATAACACATAAGAAAATGCTAAAACAACTTTCTCCAACCTCGGTTAAGTGATTTTGAAATCACTATTTCGACTAAGCCCCATTTCGGGCTGTTACAGGCACAATTTCCTACCTTTCATGATCGAATATCAAATATATCATAACGTACCTGATTCGAATATAGTTTAACAAAATCATACATTTCTCTGAATTTACCTGTTGAACCATTCAGAATCAAATAGGATATTCAAAAATCTTGAAAAGCTTGTACAATGCCAACATCCCAGACGTGGTATTACACGTAAACAAATATTGATGCCACTATCCCAGATATGGTCTTACACAAAATCAAATATGATGCCAATGTCCCAGACATGGTCTTACAAGTAAATTACAAATCGATGCCAACGTCCCAGACGTGATCTTACACAAAATCACTTATCGGATCCTATGTCATGACATATGTATCTTAGCTATTCCTAAGGTTCGGACGGGGCTTTTCCGACATTGTCACATACTCGCAATTTATCCTGAATTTCATATACTCGGGTCATATAAGCCACTCAAAAGAATTCAATCATCATATAAACAATAATAATTCAATTTAACACATTTATTTGTATATAGACTTACCTTGTTCAGATTCGTACGGATGAAAATGACTAATCAGCTACTTTCGACTTTCCCCGATCTAATTTCGTTTTCTTTGTTTCTTAATCTAAACACATTCAAATTTAACTCATTCAATATCATATTCATTCAAATCAATCCAAATACACATATTTAGGGTATTTTGCAAATTAGCTCTTATATTTTCATATTTGTACACTTTAGTCCCTATTTTGCAAAATGATAAAATATGCAAAATTTCACCGCATCATAGCTTAGCTAAATCTTTATAGAGTTCATTGAAGTCTACTTATTTCATTTATTTCACATTTTAGCCCTCCAAAATATTATTCACAATTTAGCCCAAATTACTCAAATTCATCAAAAATTCAAAGACAAAATATGTTAACCCAACACATATCTTTCATATTTCATAAATTAACACTTCAAAGCTCACTAATTCATCAATGGCACATATCACAATCATCATCAATTCTAAAAATTGAGACATGGGCTTGATAGTAAACTTAACAACAATCACAAAAACATAAAAATCATAAAAAAAACTAATCAAAATACACACCTTAATCACCAATTTGCTTAGCCGAACCCTAGGACTCTTTTTTCCTTTTCTTTTTCCTTTAAAAGTGGACAAAATGGATGAATAATGGCTATGTTTTTCCTACTTGTTTTATTAATCAAACATTAATTTGCTAATTACCTTTTTATCCATTATAAATAAACATATAAAACACTTACATTAAGGCCATTAATGTCCACTACCTTTTTAAAAGGTCTAATTACCAATTAAAGCCATTATAATCAAAATCCAATTCAAATAAACACATTAAACATATAACATGCTAATTTTACCTTTTATGCGATTTAGTCCTTTTCGCAAATTAAACACACAAACGAACAAATTTTGATACGAAACTTTCACACATGCTAATTCACATATAATAAGCACGAAAAATAATATTTAATTATTTTTCTAACTCGGATATGTGGTCCTGAAACCACTGTTCCGACTAGAGTCTAAACCTGACATTTACAACTCTCCCCCTTAGGGATTTTCGTCTCCGAAAATCTTACCGTTAAACAGATTCTGATGTTGTTGTCTCATAGCATCTTCGGGCTCCCACGTATCCTCTTTTATTCTGTGTCGATGCCACAATACTTTCACTAATGAAATTTTCTTATTTCATAATTCTTTCACTTCACGAGCTAAAATACAGATCAGTTCTTCCTTATATGATATATCAGACTGAATCTCTATCTCAGACGGAGAAGTTACATGTGAAAGATAAGATCTATACCGTCAAAGCATCAAAGCATGGGATACATTATGAATCTTTTCTAGCTCAGGTGGCAATAAAAATCTGTAAGCAACTGGACCAACTCGCTCGACGATTTCATACGGTCCAATGAATCTCAGACTCAATTTGCCTTTTCTACTAAATCTGAATAGTTTCTTCCATGGAGATACTTTCAAGAACACTTTATCACCAATCTAAATTTTGATATCTTTTCTTTTTATATCCGAGTATGTGACAACCCGAATTAGGGGCTAAACGGAATAATGGTTTCGAAACCACAAATTCGAAGTGAAATTTTTAAATTATGTGAATTTCTGATAATATCTGGTTGATTGAATATTGGTGTGAAAATACTTTTTGGAAATTTTATTGTTTTGGTTCTTAATTGTGTGTTAAGGACTAAAGTGCAATAAGTGAAAAATATGCATTGTGCATGATTAAATGGTTTGATTGAAGTGTTTTATGAAATTGAAAGTATTTATGTTGCAATTAGCCCATTTATTAGAGATTTGGACTAAAATGACCTTACATGAGAAAATATCTTAGAAATGGCTTGAAGGGACAAAATGGTCCATTGTGCATAAAGACAAAATTCATTAAATAAAAGTTATCATCTTCTTCATGGACACATGTATATGCCGAAAATTGAAGCCCTCCATAGCCAAGGGTTTTTGAGTTTTTCAAGCTTTCATGTAAGTGCAATTTAGTCCTATTTTCAATTATTTTTATATTTTTTTAGTTCATTGGAGCTTAAATTCCTTATTACTACCATTAGTTTGATGAGAAATTGGGGTTTAAAAATATACCCATTTGTGATATGAGAGTGTTTGGTTGATTAATGGTAGATAATGAAGGTTTTAAGTGTTATATATTTGTTTTAATAGATTAAATTGGATGGAATTGTTTATAAAAGGGACTAATTTGTAAAAGTTACAAATTGTTCCTAAGTGTATGAAAAATCGAGAATTTGAATGTCATAATTGTGAAAATGGGTTAAGTAAGCCATGGATTAAAGAAAATGAGTTTTTGAGTCTAAGGAACTAATTGGTAATTATTGAAAAGTTGAGGGGCAAATTTGGAAAATTTGCCCAAGTGTGAATTGAGACTGTAATTGAATAGAAGATTGATAAATGTGCTATGTGTGTGTTAATCTAGATCAAGAAAGATCTGATAGAGCCCGAGATCAGGGAAAAGAGAAAGTCCTCGACTAATTTTGAAAATTAGTCCTTTTTGGCAATCCAAGTAAGTTATATGTAAATTCTAGCATATTTTGTTTAATATAAACTATCTGCTCATAATTATATAGTAATATTGATATTGCTTCGTGAGATGATTGAACATTGGATATATCTCTGCAATTATAGAAATGGTATTGACTGTATCTCCCGGTTAAACAAGTAGGAATAGATATAGATATGAGTGACATGTCACTTGAGGGCCCTACTATTCTGACTGTTATAGTTACCCGGGTGCTGGGTGGTCTTGCATGTGTTGCAGACACCTGTCAGCTTATGTGAGTAGGCCCGTGGTTAACTTCTGCACTGTGACTCATTGTAGCTTCAGCTACCCCACTGTTAGTAGCTTTGGCAACCTCATGGCTTTGCCATGTTTGTATAGCACTTATGTGTCAACCTCTGTATATCTGTTTATATCCTGAAATTGTTTAACGAGATTAGATTAACTATATTGCATGTCAAGTGGGCATGCAGGAGAAGTGAAATGATATTGTAAACTGTCAATGATACTGTCAAATATGCACATGATTTACATATGGATTGGGCCCAAAGAGTAAGTCAAGTTGTTCAATGATATGTAATGATTTTGCTATATTGGATTGGGTAAAGTGGTGAATTGTTTCATTTTTATGGATTTCATATGACTTACTAAGCTATTTGTAGCTTACCCCATTCTTTTCCTTCTTCCTTAGATTTTCAAGCTTGTTAGATTGGGATCGGAAAGTTGGAGTTATGCTACACACTATCAAGCTTCTTTTGGTATATTTTATGTTTCAAGTGTAAATTTATGGCATGTATAGAATATCAATGGTTGTAAATGGTCATTTTGTAAACTTATAAGCTATATTGTTCAAATGTAGTATTTTGTAAGTTAATGTTTTTAAATGAAATCATTTTTGGTAAATCGTTCTTTGTATTGGTTGTGGCTGTGTTTGATTGTGTTTCAGGGAGGTTTAGGATTGGTAAATAGCCTGACAGGGCCTGCATGGCTACGCACATGGGCGTGTGACTTGGCCGTGTGAAAATTGATAGAATGCTCCACGGGTGCAGGGCACGAGCATGCCTAGGCCGTGGGCGACACACGGCCAGATCCTATGGGTATGTCCTTGGACTGTGCCTCCCCTGCACCTTGATTTATTAATTAGTGTACCACACGGGTAGGAGACACGGCCGTGTGTCTCAACCGTGTGGTGGACACGGCCCCCAAACAGTCGTGTAGTGTGGCTGTGGTGGAATTAACAGTTTACTCCACGGGTGCCAAACATGGGTGTGTGAAGGCTACACGGCCTGTTCACACAGCCGTGCCAAGAGTCACACGCCCGTGTGACTTTGTTTTAAAAGTGAAAAACATTTTCTGAGTGTTCGTTTGATTTTATTTGAGTCTGAATTGTTTGTAATGACTGTATTGTGTTTGAAAACCCTTAATAAGGGCAATTATGAATTGAATTGTATGTGATTTTAAGTTTGGTTGCAAGTAAATTCTGTAAATATTATTCTAAGTCCAGTAATGCCTCGTACTTGATTCCGGTGACGGTTTGGAGTTAAGGTGTTACAGCGTAAGATTCTAACGATTAGAAGCTATTTTTAGACTATCTCAGATTTCTTTCACTTTTTGTTCAGTCTCTTTTATCAAATCAACCTCGTGTATCTTGTTTTCACTGAGCTTAGACAAATATAACGGGGTACGACATTTTCTACTGTATAAGGCTTCGTACGGTGCCATTTTAATACTCGATTGAAAACTGTTATTATATGCGAATTCAATCAATGGCAAATACTGTTCCCACGTACCTTCAAACTTAAGAATGCAGAATCTCAACATATTCTCGAGTATCTGAATGATCCGCTCAGATTGACCATTCATTTGCGAGAGAAAAGTAATAATGAATTGTAATTTCGTACCTAATGCCTCTTGTAATTTCTTCCAAAATTGCGAAGTGAATGTCGGATCTCTATCTAACACAATAGACAACGGCACTCCGTGCAATCTTACAATATCAAAAATATAAAGCTCAGATAACTTTTCAAGTGAGTAATTAGATCGTACGGGAATAAAGTGTAACACCCCTAACCCGAAACCGTCACTGGAATCGTGTACGAGGCATTACCGAACTCAAAACAACATTTACAGAAATAACCAGCGGTTAGTTGCAGAATTACATACAATTCAATTCATAATCACCCTTATCAAGGGTTTTCAAACACCTTACGGACATTAGGGACGGTTAGGATTCGAATCCTATCATATCGGACACTCAGAAAAATTTTCACTTTTAAAACACTGTCACACTCCCGTGTGACTATTGGCACGACCGTGTCATAGGACCATGCGGTCTTCACACGCCCATGTTCGACAACCATGGACGAAACTGTCCATTATGCCACGGCCACTCCACACGACCTTTTAGAAGCCGTGTACCCCACACGGTCGAGACACACGGCCATGTCTCCTGCCCATGTGGTACAAAAAATAAATTAAATCAAGGTGCAGGGGAGGCACGGTCCAGGGACACGCCCATAGGGTCAGGCCGTGTGTCGCCCACGGCCTAGGCACACCCGTGCCATGTACCCGTAGAGCATTCTGCCAAATCCCACACAGCCATGGCACACGCCCGTGTGCCCTGCCGTGAGGCCGTGTCAGGCTGTACCAAGCCTTGGCCTCCCTAAGATACAATCAAGCACATGTATAACCAAAACCAGCCAATTCAATAGTAAATTACTCAAAAGAACTTTATTTATAATCATTACCTATAAAATATCATATGAGTAATGTAACTTAGGCATACAAAAATAGCCATTTACAACCACAAATTGTTCTATACATGCCATAAATTACACTTGAAATATGAAATATACAAAAAGAAGCTTGATAGTGTGTTGTGTATCTCCGACTTTATGATCTCAATCTAACAAGCTTGAAATCTATAGAAAAGGGAAAAGAAAAGGGTAAGCTACAAGAGCTTAGTAAGTCATATGAAATTCAAAGCAATGCAACAAATCACTAAATCATTTACTTCAACATAACAATTACCATCACATATCATTGCACAATTAACTTACTCTTTGTACACATTTCATATGTCGATCATGAACATGCTTAACCGTATCATTCTCAGTATACAGTACCATTTTCAGTTCACCTGTACAACCACTATATTACAGTACAGTTAATCTAATCCCATTGAGCAATTTTGAAATATGAACAGATATACAGAGGTTAGCACATAAGTGCCGAACAAACATGGCAGAGCCGTGAGGTAGCCAAAGCTAATAACAGTAGGGTAGCCGAAGCTATAACTAGTGCGGTAGTCGAAGCTACAATCAGTAATAGTATAGAAGTTAACCACGGGCCTGCTCACACAAGCTGATAGGTGTCTGCAACACATGCGAGACTACCTAGCACCCAGGTAACTGTAATGGTCAGAACAGTAGGGCCCTCTCATATCTATGCCTATTCCTACTTGCTCAATCGGGACTTACAGTCAATTCAACATTCCATATATTCAGTGACAGTATCCATAATCATCTCACAAGGCAATTATCAAGATAACAACATAGTAATAATTAATTAAGCAGAATTAATCAAATTCGCTAGAATTACATATAACTTCCTTAGATGTCAAAAGATTTACTTCTCGAATTTAATCGAGGATTTTCTCTTTTCCCCGATCATGGGCCCTCTCAGACTTTTCTTGATCTAAATGCATACACATACACAGATATCAATTATTTATTTCAATACGGTCACAATTCACATTTAGGGTAAATTTCCAAATTTGCCCCTCAACTTTACAATAATTACAATTTAGTCCCATAACACAAAAATCTCAATTTCTTTATTCCAAGGACTTATAAAGCCCATTTTCACAATTATGACACTCAAATATTCATTATTTCACACATTTAGGAACAATTTGTAATTTCTACAAATTAGTCCCTTTTCATGTACTTTCATTCACTTTCATCCCATAAAGCATGCATATGACACTTAAAACTTCCATTATCTACCATTAGTGAGCTAAACATACTCATATCACAAATGGGTCAATTTTTAGACCTCAATTTTTCTTCAAATAAATGGTAGAATCATGAAATAAAAGCTTCAATGAGTTCAAAAATACAAAAATAATTAAAAATGGGACCAAATTGCACTTACATGGAAGCTTGAAAAATTTTGAAACCCTAGCTATGGTGAAAGGGAGAATTTCGACAGCACATAAATGGAATGGGGAAGATGAACACCCTATTTTAGTAAAAAAATTGTCTTCTTCTTACTTTTGCCAAAAATGCCCTTCTATCTATTACTTAGATATTTCCCTTGCATGCCCATAATTGTCCATAACACTCACTAATGGTCCTATTACCACATAAAAACTTCCTATTTCATGTGACAATTCAATCAAGTCCAATTATCATTTAATAAGCACATTTTGCACTCTTCTCAATTTAGTCCTAAAATTTCAATTAGGCACAAATTCATCAAAATTTCTATCAATATTCTATCACAACATTTCAATCAATCGATAAATAAGTAAAAATTCATAAAAATTAAATTTTTTTCTTCGGATTCGTGGTTATGAAACCACTGTTTCGATTAGCCCCTAATTCGGGTTATTACATAAAGTGAGCTGATTTCATTAGTCGATCAACTACAACCTAAATCGCATCTTTCTTTCTCGGAGATAGGGGCAAAAACGAAACAAAATCCATAGTCACTTTATCCCATTTCCACTCGGGAATCATAATTGGTTGTAACAAACCGAATGGCACCTGATGCTCATCTTTGACTTATTGACATATCAAACATTTTGAAACGTATTCAGAGATATCTCTTTTCATTCCCAGCCACCAGAATAGTTGTTTCAGGTCGTTATACATTTTTGTGCTCCTCGAACGTACGGATAATCTACTATTGTGAGCTTCGCTCAAAATCATCTGAATCAACTCTGTATTCCTTGGAACACACAGTCTATCTCGAAATTTAGAATAAAAATCGGAACTACTCTAAACACATTTGGCTATCAATTCATTATCAACTTTCTAAACTTCACAAAACTGTTGAATAAATAATGGTCTCGCTTTCAACTCAGTAAAACCCGAATCATCATCAGACAGAACTAAATGAACATTCATCGCATGCAATGCAAACAATGATTTCCAACTCAAAGCATCAACTACAACATTTGCTTTTCCCGAATGATAATCAATTACAAGTTCGTAAGCTTTTAGCAGTTCTAGCCATCTTCGCTGTCGCAGATTCAAATCTTTCTGAGTCATTAGATATTTCAGACTTTTATGATCAGAAAACACATGGCATTTCTCACCAAACAGATAATGAAGCCATATGTTCAGAGCAAAAACAATCGCAGCTAGCTCAAGGTCATGTGTCGAATAATTCTTTTCATGCGGCTTTAACTGTCTTGAGGCATAAGCTATGACTTTGCCTTCTTGCATCAAAATACAACCGAGGTCGTTCAATGAAGCATCACTAAAAATCACATATTCTTTACCTGATTCTGGTTGCACAAGTACCGGAGCTTTAGTCAACATAGCTTTCAACTGATCAAAATTGTTCTGACATTTATTGGATCATTCAAATTTCACATCTTTTTGTAACAATCTCATCAACAAGGTTGTGATAATAGAAAAGTCTTTTACAAATCGACAATAATACCCGGCAAGTCCTAGAAAACTACAAACTTCAAAAACATTTCTCGGAGGTTACCAATCTAAAATAGCTGAGATTTTGCTCAGATCAACTCGGATACCAGATGCTGATACAATATGGCCTAGAAAACCAACTTCGCGTAACTAGAATTCACATTTACTGAATTTTCTGTTAGTTGCTTATCACATAAAGTCCATAGTACAACTCTCAAATGCTCGGCATGCTCAGTTTCATCATGCGAATAAAGCATAATGCCATTAATGAATACGACAACAAATTGATCTAAATACGATTTGAAAATTATGTTCATCAGATCACAAACACAGTTGGAGCATTCGTTAGTTTGAAATCCATAACTAAAAACTCATAGTGTCTGTACCTTGTTCGAAAAGCTGTTTTCAGAATATCTGCATCTTTTACTCTCAACTGATAATAACCTAATCTCAGATCTATCTTTGAAAACACGGTAGCACATTTCAACTGATCGAACAAATCATCAATTCTGGGCAGAGGATATTTGTTCTTTATAGTCACCTTGTTCAACTGACAGTAATCAATATACATTCTCATCATACCGTCTTTCTTTTTCACAAACAAAACCGAAGCACCCCAAGGTGAGAAACTCAGTCTTGCGAATCCTCTATTTGTCAACTCTTGTAATTGAGACTTTAATTCTTTCAATTCGGTCAGAGCCATTCTATACGGAGTTATTGAAATCGGAGTAGTTCCCAACACCAATTCAATGCCAAATTCAACTTCTCGGATCAGAGGTAATCCTCAGAAGTTCTTCAGAAAACACATCTGGGAATTCACAGACAACAGACACTGATTCAACTTCTTTTCAATCACTTTTGAATCAATCACATAAGCAAAATAGGCTTCACAACCCTTATTCACATATTTCAAAGCTTTCATTACAGATATCACAATACGTAACCCATTCAGTTCACTGGATTCAATTCGAACTATATCATCATTCTTGCATCTCAAATCAATAGTTTTCCGTTTGCAACTCACAACAGCATCATGCAATGTTAGCCAATCCATACCCAGAATTATATCAAATTCATCAAAGGGTAATAGCATCAGATTAGCTGGAAAACATATATCTCGAAACATCAACAGACAGTTCTTGCAAACTTTGTCAACTAGGGCACTTTTGCCTAAGGGGTTCGATACTCTAATTACGAATTTAGTAGACTCTATAGGCAAAGTCTTACTGTGTACTAGATTCATGCATATATATGAGTGTGTAGATCCAGGATCTATCAATGCAATCACAGAAGTATCGTAAAGAGTATAAGCACCAGCTACCACATCTGGAGACGAAGCTTCTTCACAAGCTCGAATAGTATAGGCTCTAGCAGGTGTTCTGGCCTCGGATCGAACAGCGGTATCTTTTGTAGCTCTCTGATTACCACTCACATTCCTCGCATTTCTGGGAGGTCAACCTCCAGCTAAAGTATTACTAGATCTCGGATTCTATGTAATTTCTGATTCAGAAAACTCGAGACAATCTCGAATGAAGTGATCCATAGATCCACATCTGAAACAAGCTCGATCATTTAGTCTACAACTTCCTAAATTTCTTTTACCGCAGTGCTTACATTCAGGTCTATCTAGCAACAGATGTAACAGGAGCTCTGAAGTTAGAATGCGATCTAGCTTGATCTTTATTCGAATAACATACATTAGCCTTTGAATGACTTTGGTCATCTCAGAATTTCTTTGACGCAGACTAAAACGATTTACTTGCAGATCTCTTTCTCACTTCTCTAGCTTCAAAATCAGCTTTTCTTTTATCTTTCCCGAGTTCTTTAGCTTTACATGCTCAATCAACAAGCACGACAAACTCTTTGATCTTAAGAATACCAACTAGCAGACGGATATCTTTATTCAAGCATCCTCGAATCTTTTACACATACGACCCTGTTTAAGCTCAAGAAACTCTTTTCTTTTCTGGTCAATAAAACTCTGACTAATGTACTTCTTACGAAATTCAAATTGAAAGAAATCCCAGGTTATTCGTTCTTTTGGAACAACGAAATCAGGGTTTTCCACCATTGATAAGCTTAATCCCTCAACAAAGAAACAACACATTTCACACATTCATCAGGAGTACATGACATTTTATCGAACACCCGGATGGTATTCTCGAGCCAAAACTCAGCTCTCTCAGCATCATCATCACTTGTGGCCCTGAACTCTTCGACCCTATACTTTTTGATTTTATCGATCGGAGGCTTACTTAACTGAGTAGGGTTCACAATTGGAGGTACAACAAAGGTCTGAAAGGGGATTAGGCAGGGGCGGAGGTTGTTGAGCAACCGAATTCGTAATAACAAACTCCATAAACCACTCACTCATCATCTGGAAGAAAGCTTATTTTGCTTCTCCCTCATGACTACTAATCACATTTCTCGAATCGGAAGGCACTACCCCTTCTGCGGGAACTAGTGCATTACGTTCAACATTGTCAACTACAGCTCGTTCGAGATCCATTACTGTACGACAAACACATTTCAGATGTCAGGATTCATCACACTATCACATTTCAGATATATGGCATGTATAGCTAGACTCACATACGCCATGGTAGTCCTAGAACTGACTAAGCCATAGCTTTGATACCAACCAAATGTAACACCCCTAACCCGTATCCATCGCCAGACAAGGGTTAGGAGCATTACCGAATAATTCAAAATTTTTATAGATATTTCACATTCATCAACATCATATCATAATCATACATCATCATTGAGTCCCTTATGAAGGTCTACGAGACCTTAAACTTACATTAGAAAAAGGTAGGGACTAAACCGAGCTCATACAAAATTTTTCAAAATTTAAACATTTTAAAAAACTACAGAGGTCACACGCTAGTGTGATTAGGCATGTGCCTCACACAGCCTTAGACATGCCCGTGTGTCTAAGCCGTGGCAAAATATGGATACATTCTGACTTGCACCACATGGCCGAGGACACACTCGTGTGCCAGACCGTGTGAAATTTAGGGAGGTTACTGACTTAGGTCACACGGCCAACAACACGCCCATGTGCTAGCCCGTGTGCCACCCACGGCCACTAGACACACCCGTGTGCCTAGGCCATGTCAAAACTGTAGGGTATACTGACTTAATTCGAAAGGGTACCCCAGGTGACACACGGCCGTGTACTATGACCGTGTGTCACACGCGGCCGAGACACACACCCGTGTCTCTGTCTGTGTGGACAAAAATAAGCCATTCGAAAGACCAACTTTGCCACCCTTTTTGGGTCATTCCTACAAGCCAAAATTAACATTTTTTATTTCATTATTTCTCAGCCAATTCACAACCAAAATGCACACAATTCATGCCATAAAATCCTTATTCTAGATCATGCTTTATAACCATACTAATTTATGCCAAAACATAAGTCAATTCCATGCCAAAACTTATGGTACATACTCATTTTATACTTCATTTATCTCATATCAAAGCTTACCAAATTCATGACATTTTCATACCAAATTGACCATTTCTCGTCAAGCCATATAAACATCATAGACACATCATTATTTGCCTTACTTATCACATACCAAAACAACCACAAATTCAACTAAAAGCTAGCCATATCACATGGCATAACATATATACATATCAAAACTTATTCAAAGACTTCTAGCCTATACATGCCATAATTTAACTTTTACACTTTCAAACGGTACCAAAATAGAGTTTGATAGTATGGTGATGATCGTCGACGATCCCCAAGCTTTTTGTAACTTCGATATCTATAAAACAATGCAAGCACACACAAAGTAAGCTACAAAGAGCTTAGTAAGCCATATACAAATAAACTTAATTCATAAATTACATATAAATCAACCTAATGGCATAAATATCATAAACACTTCACTTAAACATTTCATGAGCTATCACATACTCATATGTCCACAAATATCACATGTTCCCAATTCATTCTCACATATATCATATTTCAATTCCATTTACTCATACATATATCACATGTAGTTGATGGTACAATTGCCTACCTTTCATGATCGAATATCAAATATATCATAATGTACCTGATTCGAATATAGTTTAACGGAATCATACATTTCTCAGAATTTTCCCATTGAACCATTCAGAATCAAATAGGATACTCGGAAATCTCAGAAAGCTTGTACAATGCCAACGTCCCAGACGTGGTCTTACACACAAACAAATATCGATGCCACTGTCCTAAACTGGGTTTTACACGAAATCAAATACGATGCCAATATCCCAGACATGGTCTTACACGTAAATCACAAATCGATGCCAACGTCCCAAATGTGGTCTTACACGAAATCACTTATCGGATCCTATGTCATAACATATGTATCCTAGCTCTTCCTAAGGTTCGGACGGGGCTTTTCAGACATTGTCACATACTCAGAATTTATCTCGAATTTCATATACTTGGCTCATATAAGCCATTCAACAAAATTCAATCATCATATAAACAATAATAATTCAATTTAACACATTTATTTGTATATAGTCTTACCTCGTTCAGATTCGTACGGATGAAAACGACTAATCAACTACTTTCGACTTTATATAAGTCCACTTGTTTCATTTATTTCACATTTTAGTCCTCCAAAATATTATTTTCACAATTTAGCCCAAATTACTCAAATTCATCAAAAATTCAAAGAAAAAATATGTTAACCTAACATATATCTTTCATATTTCATCAATTAACACTTAAAAGCTCTCTAATTCATCAATGACACATATCACAATCATCATCAATTCTAAAAATTGAGACATGGGCTTGTTAGTAAACTTAAAAACAATCTCAAAAACATAAAAATCATCAAAAACAAATCAAAATACACACCTTAATCACCAATTTGCTTAGCCAAACCCTAGGACTCTTTTTTCATTTTCTTTTTCATTTCAAATTGGACAAAATGGATGAATAATGGTTATGTTTTTCCTACTTGTTTTATTAATCAAACATTAATTTGCTAATTACCTAATTATCCATTACAATAAACATATACAACACTTATATTAAGGCCATTAATGTCCACTACCTTTTTAAAAGGTCTAATTACCAATTAAGGCCATTATAATAAAAAACCAATTCAAATAAACACATTGAACATATAACATGCTAATTTTACCTTTTATGCAATTTAGTCCTTTTTGCAAATTAAACACACAAACGAACAAAATTTCATACGAAACTTTCACACATGCTAATTCATATATAATAAGCACGAAAAATAATATCTAATTATTTTTTTGACTCGAATATATGGTCCCGAAACCACTGTTCCGACTATGGTCTAAACCAGCCTATTACAGAGGAATCGGAGGAGGTCATTGAGGTGGAGTATTCGAATTTGCTCGAATAAACTCCGTGTACCAAGCATTCATCATTTGGAGGTAGGCTTCTCTAGCCCCTCCACCCTAACTCATTGTCACGGGCCTAGTTTCGATTGGCATGGTCCCTTCCTCGAGAACGGGCGCATTACTTTCAACATCATCCACCATAGCTCCATCGGGATCCATTTACTAAAAGAAAATACAATTTATAAACGTTAAGAGTAGGCACACTATCATATTATAACTATGGACTGTATAGCTAGACTCGTACACAAGCTAGGTTAGTCCTAGAATCGACTAAATCATAGCTCTAATACCACTAAATGTAACACCTTTTACCCTATCCTACTCCGGGATAGGATACGAGGCATTAACTTACTAAAACACATGCAAACATACATTCTCGATTCAACAAAATCCGTTCCAATTTAAAAACTTTTCAATCCTTGTCTAACAGTCCATAATATAGACTTACGAGGCCCAAAACACGATTGGAAAACAATTCAAGACAAATCCGGGTGCTTAGAAAATTTTTCAGACAATCTACTCGCAATAGGGCACATGCCCGTGTGGATGGGCAACACGCCCGTGTGACCTCTGGACATGGCCGTGTTGATGGCCCTTGTGGTTCACACGGCCTACGTATTTGGGGACACGCCTATACCCCTCGACTGTGTGGATTTATTTTCTAACATTGAACCTACAGGGGTTTTCATACGGCCTGACAAAAGGCCGTTTCCCTGGCCCTTGTCCCTCACACGGCCATAACATGCCCATGTCACAGCCCGTGTGCAAAAACCTTGGAATTCTATTTCTGACGTCAGCAACCATTTAAAGTCACACAGCCGTGGCACACGCCCGTGTGCTAAGCTGTGTCTTTCACACGGTTGAGACACACGGCCGTGTCTCAGCCCTTGTGTTTACTACTGGGCATTTAATTTTGCCAACCTAAGGTGTAGGGGACACACAGCCTAACCACATGCCATTGCGACAGACCGTTCGTCACATACAGCCTAGACACAAGCCTATGCATCTACCCATGTGGATAAAAATAAGGCTATCTACCAAGCCTTTTGCCACCCTGAAACAAGATAAAACATAAACCAAAACATCACAAGGTACCAATACTTAACCAATGACCATGCATTGGCATCCACACAACTTCACATGATCAATCCAACCAAGCATTCATATTACTATCCTAATACTCTTGTTCATCCATACTACTTGCACATTCGTGAAAACATCAACATTTGCATTTATAAACCAATAGCGAATATTAGACAATATCTTTGGCCTTATACAAAATGAGGTATTTCAAAATCAAGCTAACACACTTGGCCCAAAATAAAATGACACTTAACAACGACTAGTCCCTATACATGCCATTTCTCAAAATGCTAGAAACTAACTATATCGAATGCTTTAGTTGATAGTGTGAACGAAGTCTTCGACATCTATTGATCCACGAGCTAATTAGGCGGCACTACAAGAAAATAGACAGGAGAGGGAGTAAGCATAAAGCTTAGTAAGTTGCAAGTAAATAAAAGACAACAATTTACCATGCTATAACATGCTCTCAATACATAACAATTTGTGCATGATACAAAAGAATGGCTACAAGCATAACTTACTCATTTTGATCTTTTACTAATCATACAACAAAATTTTGAGCTCACATTTCATACATTTCATATAGGCACCTGTACCACTCGCAAGGTCATAATATCTCTTGATCTTGATACAAACTTTAAATTTCCCGTTGAACTATTTACAATATGAAAGGATATTTAGTAACTCTCATACAAAGGGAATCACGCCAATGCCATGTCCTAGACATGGTCTTACATTGGCTCACATGTCAAGTTGATGCCATGTCCCAAACATGGTCTTACATTGACTCTAATATATAGAGGCCGATGCCATGTCCCAGACATGGTCTTACATTGGCTCTCCTCTATCCGTGCTAATGCCATGTCCCAGACAAGGTCTTACACTGACACATATCCAAGCCGATGCCAAGTTGCAGACATGGTCTTACACTAGCTTGCATGTCGAAGCTGATGCCATGTCCTAGACATGGTCTTACACTAGCTAGCACATATCGGTGTCGATGCCAAGCCCCAGACATGGTATTACACTGACACGTAACGAGGCCGATGCCATTTCTCAAACATGGTCTTACACTAGCACTCGTATCATCCCTAGTATCATGGCATGAATATCCAGTCTATTCATATGGCTCAACCGGGTTCTATACATAGATTCTCATCATTTCATTACTAAAATTATAATTTATCATTTAATATTAAATAAATGCTCTCATGCATAACTCATAATCACAATTAATTATTTTATGCCTAATCAATAAACTCATGCATAATTATAGAATAAGTTGCATTATTTACCTACAACTTACCTCGGTATACAAAATGTGAACGATTTTTGATTTAGTCCATTTGCTTGGCCTTCCCTCAATCTAGGTCCAGATTTCGTAATTCTTGATATATAATAATAATAATTCACTAATTTAATCATCGTATTAATCTAGACAATTCACAATTCATAATATGGCAAAATGACCATTCTACCCCTAGGCTTGGAAATTGATTTTTATCAAATTTCCTTATTACCTAAGCCTAACCGAACTCTTTTCACTCTTATGGTAGCCCAAAAATGTCCATTATTTCATGCATTTACTACACAATTTTCCAACTTTACAACTAGGTCCATTTCAGGTGTTTTCCATGAACAACCTTTCACAAAAGTTGTTTATTTAACAACTAAGACTCATTTTCTTCTAAAAAGTTTCAGCAAACCACATGAACACTTTCATGGAAAAACCCTAAACACTCAACCATTTTGCAAAATAGTCCCCTAAATAGGTAACCCATGCTACAAAGGTCCCAAAAGTACAAAAATTATCAAGAAAAACCATGAGAATCACTTACTTGGAAGGGAACTAATTGGTTGAAATTTCAAGCTTCTAAAAACCCCAAACTTACTGAAATTTTTGGTAGAAATGAAGAAGAGAATGAAAAAGATGATAGCTAGTCTTAGGCTATTATTTTAATGCCAAATATCTCACCTAACTTTGACTAAATTTTTATTTTCTTCAATTCTTTGTCTCATGGCCGGCCAAGACTAATAAAGTGGGTCTATCTGCCCATTAAAGACTCCCAATTTTAATTCTCTAGCTATTTAACACAATTTACTAGTAATTCACAACTTTTGCCCTTTATGCGATTTAGTCCTTTTTTGTAATTAAGCTCTCAATCGCGGAAATTAATTCACCAAAATTTTCATGCACCTTTATAAAAATGCTATAACACATAAAAAAAAAATTAGAAATAATTTCTCTAACCTTGGGTTAGTGGTTCTGAAACCACTTTTCTGACTAAGCCCAAATTCGAGCTGTTACAATTCTCCCCCTCAGGGATTTTCGTCCCTAAAAATCTTACAGTGAACAAGTTTGGGTATTGGTCTCTCATAGTCTCCTCAAGTTCCCATGTGGCTTCTTTGGCTCCATGTCAATGCCATAATACTTTTATAGGTGCTATACTTTTGTTCCTCAATTTCTTGACCTTTTGAGCTAAAATCTTAGCCGGTTCTTCACCATAGCTCATATCCAGACTTATTTCAATCTCTGCTGGTGAAATCACGTGTGAAGGGTCGAAATGATAACGGCGTAACATAGACACATGGAAGACATCGTGAATCTTTTTCAACTCGGATGGCAATGCTAATAGGTATGCTATCGGTCTAATTCTCTCGGTCACCTCATAAGGTCCAATAAACCGTGGACTTAACTTGCCTTTCCTATCGAATCGAAGGACTTTGTTCCACATGGACACTTTCAAAAACATTTTATCCCTGACTTGAAACTCAATCTCTTTTCATTTCAAATTTGCATAGGATTTCTGTCTATCCAATGTGGCTTTCAAGCAATCACGAATCACCTTAACTTTCACTTCAGTCTCTTTGACCAAATCGACCCCGTGTATCTGATTCTCTCTAAGTTCTGACCAATACAAGGGTGTTTGGCACTTTCGCCCATACAAAGCCTCATAAGGCACTATCTTCAAACTTGATTGATAACTATTGTTGTCGAATTTGACCAGTGGTAAGTACTTTTCACAACTTTCCTGAAACTCGAGAACACAACACCGTAACATGTCTTCAAGAATGTGAATTACTCTTTTCGACTGTCCATTGATCTGCGAGTGGAAAGCCGTGCTATTCAGTTTTGTCCCTAAAGCTTCTTGCAGCTTCTTCCAAAACCATGACGTAAACCTCGGATCTCTATCCGAAATGATCAATAAGGGCACTCCGTGAAGTCTCACTATCTCAGAGATATACAAATAGGCTAGTTTCTCAAGTGAGTAGTCTGTACGAACTGGAATAAAATGAGCCAACTTTGTTAGTCTATCCACAACGACCCATATTGCATTTTTCTTCCTTGGTGTCATTGGTAACCCCGATACGAATCCATGGTAATGCGGTCTCATTTCCACTCGGGAACCATCACTAGCTAAAGTAAACCTAAAGTAACTTGGTGTTCGGCTTTTACTTGTTGACAAATTAAACACTTAGAAACAAACTCTGAAATGTCTCTTTTCATTCCCGACCACCAATACATTTTCTTCAAGTAGTTATGTAACACCCCTATCCCGTAACCGTTGCCGGAATAGGTAAGGGGCATTATCGAACTTGTAACACTGATCGGAACAGTATATTATCAACATAATCCAAAACATTTTCAAGCATTCACAATCAATTCATGCTTTAATCAAACATATAAAGCTAAAATAATAACATAGAGACTAATTTAAAAACATATAAAAGATAAAAGAAAACTTAAGAAAATTTTCAGAATAGGGTCACATGGCCGTGTGCCTCACACGGTCACCAGACACACCCGTGTGTCCAGGCCATGGCAAAACAGGGCATACATACTGCCTTGTGCACACGGCCGCAAGACACGCCCGTGTGTCTAGGCCGTGTGAAAATTATGACGCTACTGACTCACGCCTACGAGTACAAGACACGACCATGTGTCTAGCCCGTGTGGCATCCTGACCAATTCAACCACAATACAAGGGTCACATAGTCGAGTCACACGCCCGTGTGCTCTGACCATGTGGCACGAAATAGGCTTGGTACAAGCCATTTTCACACACCAAATGCTCATGTACCTACAAGCAATATTTTAAAACAATTAATATACCAATTGAGCAACCAATTCAGCCAAAAACAAACATATTTATACTAATTCATAATCAACCAAATTTTCATACTAATTTTGCATCATCAACCATGTGCCAAATGAATCATTTCCATATCCATTTAAACTTACCAATTCAATGCCATATAAAACCTATCAACTAATCACATATAACATCACATATATCATTCATCCAAAATATGGTCATTTACCACAAGTATTGACCAACTTACCAACCATCAAACATTCAACTCTACCAAAGCCGCAACAAATATTCACCACAAGTAGACATATCATAAGAAACTTTCATAGCAATTTAACCATTTTGAAACCAAGCCATATTACATAGCTTGGACATATAGCAAAATCATACCACACTTATTAACACATATATAGCCATAAACATTAACTTATAAACTAGCCTATACATGCCATATTTATAACATTTACAAAGATCTAAAAGTACCGAAAGCTAGTTTGGATAATGTGATTACAATCTCCGACTATGTCCGAAATCAAACGAGCTTCCAAATTTATAAAACACAGAAAAATAAACAAAGTAAGCTTTTAAAGCTTAGTAGGCCCGTATAATATAGAATTTAACTTACCGAATCAACGTTTAGAAAAAATGTAAACAACATTACCAACCAAGTCATATATTCCAAATGCCTATCCAACGAATATACACATGTTAGTCATGAATCAATCATGTACTTATCCATTCCAAAGGTAAAACAATAAATATGTCATCCATGTAACCTCAACTCATGTATCAATCCATTTATTTACCTTAAAAGCATGTAACATATAATCAAATAATCATGTAAGAATTCATCTATACATATCATATTTTTCATATAAGATGTAAGTCATGTAACACATGTATCTTGTAAACACATTCTTGTAACATGTATTTCATGTAATTCATATAGTTCATATATTAAACAATTCATATGCATCTTGTATTTCTTATATCAGGTATCATGTAATCTTATACTTATTGTATCTTCTTGTAACATGCATCATATAAACATTTACTTCTTATATCTCATGTAACATGTATTCAAGTACTACAAATCAGTAAATTTACCCGTTGAACTTCAAGTACTACAAATCAGTAAATTTACTCGTTGAACCTTTGAAAACATCGAGGGATACTCGGGTGATATACACAGTGTATATATGTAACCTGTAAATTTGTCAATTTATCATGTATGCTCTTTTGAGCCATGTACGGTATGCTCCTCCTGAGCCGGTAACGGTAAGCCCGAAGGCTGAACATGTAATCTTGAAGGATGAACGGTAAGTCTGAAGACTGAACATGTAAGCCCGAAGGCTGAACGGTAAGTCCGAAGACTGAACATGTAAGCTCATGAGCTGTGGTGAGTCTGCAACACATGCAGGAGCTCAACCACCCTGTAGCCCTAGTGACATGTCAATTGTATCCTACGACTTTCTACGGTTCAAACGGAACTCGGTAATCACTTTACACATATATTCAATAGGCATTTAGATTCACTATTTCATTTATATACACATTCATACAATATGTAATTCAACCATTTCAATTATAAACATAAATCAAATTCTAATTATACGAACTTACCTCGTCTAAGCTCGTATACCAGATATCTACTAGTCTACCTTTCGTTTTCCCCGATCAAGTTTTAGGAATTGTTTGTCTTGATCATAATCCCTTAGGAAGCCATGGCTGAATGTTTAAGCTAATAGAAATGGTTTCTTTCTTTTATATAATCGGCTAGAAGAGGATGACAATGAATAAAATAAATTTTGTTTTTAATTAACAAACATATAAATGTTATTTTACCAAAATACCCATGTATAAAAACCATATAAATCATATTATATAATCCCACTACCGTCCATGTCTATTAATGAAGGGTAAATTTCATTTTAAGGCCTTCTAATTAAAAAGTCATGGTCATTTAATCCATTTAACACATAGAACTCCTATTTTTTGCTTTACGCGATTTAGTCCTTTTTACCGAATTAGCTAACCAAACGGTAAAATTTCTTTATGAAACTTTCGTATGGTAATTCTAACATACTGTAAACAGAAATAGAATAATAAAAATAATATTTTGAGTCAGTTAAGTGGTCCCTTAACCACTTGTTCTGATTAGGGTCTAAATTGGATTGTTATACATTATACATTTTTACGCTTCCCGGGTGGATAGATAAGCGACTACTATGTGCCTCTCGCAAAATCCTCTATATAAGCTCATCATCCTTAGGTACGCAAATCCTATCCTGGTACATCAAACAACCATCGGTACTAACTCGGAAGTCTGATTCATTATTCGTTTCACATTGAGTCAACTTGGCTTGCAAATCTTTGTCACCTTTCTAAGTTTCACAAATCTCTTGCAAAAACGTTCTTCTTGCTCTCAACTCAGCTAAAATCGAACCATCATCGATTATGGACAACTGAGTGTCCATCGCCCTCAAGGCAAACAATGATTTCCTACTCAAGGTGTCAGCGACTACATTCGCCTTCCCGGGGTGATAGTCAATTATCAACTCGTAATCCTTAATCAATTCTAACCACCTCCGTAGCCGCAGGTTCAACTCCCTTTGAGTCATCAAGTACTTTAGACTTTTGTGATCGCTGAATATCCAAAATTTCTCACCATACAAGTGGTGTCTCCAAATCTTCAATGCAAAAACTATGGCGGCCAGCTCCAAATCGTGTGTGGGGTTGTTTTTCTAGTGTGGCTTCAGCTGTCCCAAGGCATAGGCTATCACCTTGCCTTCTTGCATGAGTAAGCACCCTAATCCATTCAAGGATGCATCACTGTACACTACGAATTCTTTTCTCGATTCTGATTGCACTAAAATTGGGGCTTCGGTCAACAAAGTCTTTAGTTTCTCAAAACTCTGTTAGCATTTTTCCGTCCACTCAAACTTAACATTCTTTTGAAGTAGTCTCGTCATCGGAGTAACGATCATTGAAAACCCTTTAACAAATCGTCGGTAGTAGCCCGCTAGGCCCAAGAAACTCCTAATCTCTGATACATTTCTCAGCGGTTTCCACTCAATAATAGCCGAGATCTTGCTCGGGTCAACTCTAATCCCATCTCTCGACATAATGTGTCCCAAGAATCCGACCTCTCGTAGCCAAAATTCACTCTTACTGAACTTAGCATACAACTGCTTATCTCTCAAGGTTTGCAACACAGTTCTCAAATGCTTTGCATGCTCACTTTCGTCATAAGAATAAATGACGATATCATCAATAAAGACGAATATGAACTTGTCCAAGTATGGTCGAAAAATATGGTTCATTAAGTCCATAAAAGGGCATGACGAGGAACTCATAATGGTCATACCTCGTTCAAAAGGCAGTTTTCGGCACATCTTGCTCCTTAACTCTTAGCTAGTAATAACTGGACCTCAAGCCTATTTTAGAAAATATAGTAGCCCCCTTCAATTGATCGAACAAGTCATCGATCCTAGGCAAAGGGTACTTATTCTTCACTGTAACCTTGTTGAGTTGACGGTAGTCTATGCATAACCTCATCGAACCATCCTTTTTCTTGACAAATAAAATCGGTGCACCCCATAGAGAATAGCACGATCTCGCGTTAACTCTTGCAACTGAACTTTTAATTCCTTCAACTTTGTCAGGGCCATCCTATACGGGGCAATTGATATGGGTGCTGTACCAAGGACCAACTCGATACCAAACTCAACTTCCTTAGTTGGGGGTAATCTGAAAAAATCTTCTAGAAATACATCTTGGTACTCACATACCACTGGCACTGACTCAATCTTTGCTTTCGACACTTGGGTATTCAACACAAAAGCAAGATATGACTCATACCCTTTCCTTAACTATCTCTGAGCTGTCATACAAGACATTACTACCGGCAAGCCATCCGATTCACCTGATTCAACTCGAAGAACACCCTCGGTTTCAGATTTCAACTCAATGAATTTTCTTCCACAATTTACCACTACATCATGAGCAGTCAACCAATCCATACTAAGGACTATATCAAATTCATCAAACGGCAATAACATTAAGTTAGTCGAAAAACAATGACCTCTAATTGTCAAAGGGCAATCCCTACACACTTGATCAACTAATATATGCTTGCCTAATGGGATTGGGACCTTTACTACAAACTCAGTAGACTCGACATGCACATTCATACTAGGTACCAATTTCATGCAATATAGGAATGGGTAGACCCCGAATCAATTAAAGCAACAACAGGTATATCATAAATAGAAAAGGTACCCATAATCACATCGGGAGACGAAGTCTCCTCACAGGCATGAATAGCATAGGTCCTCAGAGGCGCTCTACCCTCGGACCTCACAGCGGAATCTCTAGGAGCACCTCTGCTACTTGCCCCATTACCCGGGTTCTTCTGTGGTCTACCCCTCGAAGGAGCATTATTTGCTCTCATAACTTGCTTTTTATATTTCCCATCCATCTCAGGACAGTTACGGATGAAATGGTCTAATGCACCACACTTGAAACAACCTCTTTCATTTCCTCGACACTTAACAAAATGTCGTCTACCACACTGCGAGCATTCTGGTTTATCCGGCCGAGTACTACCCACACTCGCGATAGAAGTGGTTTGACTTTTAGACGCCATGTACTGCTTATTCTTATTTCTTCCTGAAAACCCCATTGAAGCATTCGACCAAGTAGTGAACTCTCTTGATCTCTTAGATGAGGATTGATGTGATTCCCCATTTGTCTCTTCTTTGAGTCACGAGACTCTACATCAGCTCTTCTCTTCTCCTTGGCCAACTCTTCAGCCTTACATGCTCTATCAACGAGCACTACAAATTCTCTCAACTCTAAGATGCCAACCAACAATCGAATGTCTTTATTCAAACCATCTTCGAACCTCTTACACATTATGGCCTCGGTAGACACACACTCCCTAGCATATTTGTTGAGCCTAATGAACTCGTACTCATATTCCGTCATTGTCATTCGCCCTTGCTTTAGTTCGAGAAATTCCTTCCTCTTCTGGACGAACCTTTGGCTGATATACATTTTCCAGAACTCCTCTAGGAAGAATTCCTAAGTCACTCTCTCTCTTGGTACAACTGACACGAGAGTATTCCACCATTGGTAGGCCGAGTCTCGTAGAAGTGACACTACACATTTCACGCACTCATTCAGTGTACATGATAATTCATCGAATACTCTAATAGTATTCTCTAACCAAAACTCTGCTCTCTCTTGGTCGTCATCTTTGTTTGCCTGAAATTCCTTGGCCCCGTGCTTTCTAATTCTATCTACTGGAAGTTTCTCTTTTCTAACCATTTCTGCTCCTTGAGGAGTTGTAGGAGCAGGCTGAGGAGGTGGGGGAGGTGGAGTATTCGGATTTGCTCAAACAAACTCTATGTACCAAGCATTCATCATTTAGAGGTAGGCTTCTCTAGCCTCTCCGCCTTAACTCATTGTCACGGGCCTAGTTTTGATTGGCGTGGTCCCTTCTGCGAGAGCGGGTGCATTACTTTCCACATCATCCGCCATAACTCTATCGGGATGCATTTACTAAAAGAAAATACAATTTATAATTGTCAGGAGTCGTCACACTATCATATTATAACTAAGGCATGTATAGCTAGACTCGTACACAAGCTAGGTTAGTCCTAGAATTGACTAAACCATAGCTCTAATACCACTAAATGTAACACCCCTTACCCGTATCTAACTCTGGGACAGGATACGAGGCATTAGCTTACTAAAACAAATGCAAACATACATTCTCGATTCAACAAAATCTGTTCCAATTTAAAAACTTTTCAAAACTTGTCTCACTGTCCATAATATGGACCTACGAGTCCCAAAACACGATTAGAAAACAATTCAAGACAAATCTGGGTGCTTAAAAAATTTTTAAGAAAATCTACTCAAAATAGGGCATACATCTGTGTGGATGGGCAACACGCCTGTGTGCCTTCTAGACATGGCCGTGCTGAAGGCCCGTGTGGTTCACACGGCCTATGCATATGGGGACACACTCGTACCCCTCAACCATGTAGATTTATTTTCTAACATCGAACCTACAGGGGTTTTCACATGGCCTGACACACGCCCGTGTCCTTGGCCAATGTCCCTCACACGGCCATGACACGCCCATGTCGCAGCCCGTGTGCAAAAACCTTGGTATTTTGTTTCTGACGTCAACAACCATTTAAGGTCACACGGCCGTGGCACATGCCCGTGTGCTAAGCCGTGTCTTTCACACAGTTGAGACACACGGCCGTGTCTCAGCCCGTGTGTTTACTACTGGGCATTTAACTTTGCCAACCTAAGATGTAGGGGACACACAGCCTAACCACACGCCCGTGGAGCGGACCGTATGTCACGCACGGCCTATACACACACACATGTGTCTACCCATGTGGACAAAAATAAGGCTATCTACCAAGCCTTTTACCACCTTGAAACAAGATCAAACATAAACCAAAACATCACAAGGTACCAATACTTAACCAATGACCATGCATTGGCATCAACACAACTTCACATAATCAATCCAACCAAGCATTCATATTACTATCTTAATACTCTTGTTCATCCATACTACTTGCACATTCATGAAAACATCAACATTTGCATTTATAACCAATAGTGAATATTAGCCAATATCTTTGGCCTTATACAAAATGAGGCATTTCAAAATCAAGCCAACACACTTGGCCCAAAATAAAATGACACTTAACAACGACTAGTCCCTATACATGTCATTTCTCAAAATGCTAGAAACTAACTATACCGAATACTTTAGTTGATAGTGTGAATGAAGTCTGCGACATCCGTTGATCCACAAGCTAATTAGGCGGCACTATAAGAAACTAGAAAGGAGAAGGAGTAAGCATAAAGCTTAGTAAGTTGCAAGTAAATAAAAGACAACAGTTTACCATACTATAACATGTTCTCAATACATCACAATTTGTGCATGATACAAAAGAATGGCTACAAGCATAACTTACTCATTTTCATCTTTTACTAATCATACAACAAAATTTCGAGCTCACATTTCATACATTTCATATAGGTACCTTCACCACTCACAAGGTCGTCATAATATCTCTCGATCTTGATACAAACTTTAAATTTCTCGTTGAACCATTTACAATATGAAAGGATATTCAATAAGCCTCATACAAAGGGTATCATGCCGATTCCATGTCCCAGACATGGTCTTACACTGGTTCACATGTTAAGTTGATGCCATGTCCCAGACATGGTCTTATACTGACTCCCATATATCGTGGCTGACGCCATGCCCCAGACATGGCCTTACACACGCTCTCTTCTATCCGTGCCGATGTCATGTCCCAAACATGGTCTTACACTAGCTTATATGTCGAGGTCGATGGCATATCCTAGACATAGTCTTACACTCGCACTCGTATTAACGCTGATGCCATATCTCAGACATGGTCTTACACTGGCTAGCACATATCGGTGTTGATGCCATGTCCCAGACATGGTCTTACACTGATACAAAACGAGGCCAATGCCATGTCCTAGACATGGTCTTACACTAGCATTCGTATCATCCCTAGTATCATGGCATGAATATCCAGTCTATTCATATGGTTCAACCGGGTTCTATTACATAGATTCTCATCATTTCATTACCAAAAATCATAATTTATCATTTAATACTAAATAAATGCTCTCATGCATAACTCATAATCATAATTAATTATTTTATGCCCAATAAATAAACTACTGCATAATTATAGAATAAGTTGCATTATTTACCTACAACTTACCTCGGTATACAAAATGTGAACGATTTTTTATTTAGTCCGTTTGCTTGGCCTTCCCTCGGTCTAGGTCCGGATTTCGTAATTCTTGATCTATAATAAAAATTCACTAATTTAATCATTGTATTAATCAAGACAATTCAAAATTCATAATATGGAAAAATGACCATTTTACCCCTAGGCTTTCACAAATTGACCATTTTGCCCCGAGGCTCGGAAATTAATTTTTATCGAATTTCCTTATTACCTAAGCCTAATCGAATTCTTTTCACTCTTATGGTAGCCCAAAATTTCCATTATTTCATGCATTTACTACAAAATTTTCCAACTTTACAACTAAGTCCATTTTAGGAGTTTTCCATGAACACCCTTTCACAAAAGTTGTTTATTTAACAAGTAAGACTCATTTTCTTCCAAAAAGTTTCAGCAAACCACATGAACACTTTCATGGCAAAACCCTAAACACTCAACCATTTTGCAAAATAATCCCCTCAATAGGTAGCCCATGCTACAAGGGTCCCAAAAGTACAAAAATTATCAAGAAATGCCATGAGAATCACTTACCTGGAAGGGAACTAAGTGGCTCAAATTTCAAGCTTCTAAAAGACCCAAACTTAATGAAATTTTTGGTAGAAATGAAGAACAGAATGAAAAAGATGATACCTAGTCTTAGGCCATTATTTTAATGCCAAATATCTCACCTAACTTTGACTAAATTTTTATTTTCTTCAAATCTTTGTCTCATGGCCAGCCAAGACTAATAGAGTGTGTCTATTTTCCCATTAAAGACCTTCAATTTTAGTTCTCTAGCTATTTAACACAATTTACTAGTAATTCACAAATTTTGCCCTTTATGCGATTTAGTCCTTTTTCGTAATTAAGCTCTCAATCGTGTAAATTAATTCACCAAAATTTTCATGCACCGTTATAAAAATGTCATAACACAAAAAAAATATTAGAAATAATTTTTCCAACCTCGGGTTAGTGGTTCCAAAACCAATTTTCAGACTAAGCCCAAATTTGTGTTGTTACAAAGTCAGGGATGAGAATGAGTACAAGAATGAATGTGAGATGGTATAGGTATGTACATGAATTATACAAATAGTGAATCAAAGAAACTTGTGAAATTCATATATAATTTTGTGAATGAAATGTGAAAGGTTATGAATTCGTAATATTTATTAATATTGAATTGAGATAATGTGTTTTCATTGATGTTTAGATGAGTCAACTGGTAAAGATGATGTTACGAGGAAGTAAGCAATGATACAGATCAGTTCAGGTATCTGGGATGAATTCGACAAGTAAGTGATACTTGATATGTTTATCTGATAAATAAGTGCAATATGATAAATTCATACATGTTTTCTCATTGTTATGAATTAATGTAATTGGTAGTATTTGAATGATTTTACCTATATTACTTATGTTCAATAAAGTATTATGGAATTGGAAAATTATGTTTGTTAGCCATACAAGCTTACTAAGCTTTATAGCTTACTTTGTTTTCTTTTTCTATGTTTTATAGTGTTTCAGAGACTTGCTCGGGTTGGAAGTCATCGGAGATCACATCACACTATCTAGCTATTGTTTTGGTACTTATAAGCTTTGTGATTTTGGTTATATGGCATGTATAGGCTTTATGGTTATTTAATAAGTATAAGTAATTTTGGCTATTGATGCCTATATGTTTGATATGTAATTAGTCATGTGATTTGGCTTAAATTTGGTATATGTGATTGCATGAAATTATATGCCTTGTGAGGTTTGGTCTATAATTGCTATATGATTGTTTTGAATATGAGATGATGACTTGAATTAGCATATAAGTTATGTGTTAGGCACAAAAGTAATCATATGTAAATGTCCATTTAAATAGCTTTTGAAGTTGGTAAATGATATGTATAGACTTTGGTCATTTTGGTATGTTTGATGGAAGTGTATTTGGTCATTGAAGTGGCTTATAAATATTATGTGTTTTGATGTATACATTGCCTTGTAATATGGCATATTTTAGTATGGTTAATGTTGTGGTTATATGGTTTAAATGATTGAGTTTATTTGAGATGTAATTTGGTTAGAAATGATGATTTCGGATTGGTACTTGAAATGATGAATTGGTTGGCTATATAGTTTGAATGTGAGGTATATGAAGTGTGTGAATTATGGCTAATGAACCATATTGAGTTGATATGTATTTGACTAGGTAAATGGTATAGAAATGGATGGAATTTTAAAATGCCATGAATCGTGCATTTGGTGGATGAAATTTGGCTGCCTATTATGTATTGAAATGGTATCATTTGAGGTCTTGTAGGTGTGTGCCAAATAGGGGGGCGAAATGGCCTGTAAATGGCCTAATTTTGTCCACACGGGCAGAGCACACGGGCGTGTGACTCAACCGTGTGTGACACACGGCCAATCGACATGGTCGTGTGTCCCCTGTAGCATTTAATAGAAACAAGTCAGTGAGTTACACGGCCTAGACACACGGGCGTGTCTCGTGGCCATATGAGGGACACAGCCTGGCTACACAAGCGTGTGTCCCCTATTTTGAGAAAAATTTTCTAAATTTCCAGAAATTTTCCTGAGTTATCAATTTAGTCCCGAACCACTTCTAACACATGATTGGAGCCCCGAGAGCTCGTATTAGGGACTATATGAGTGTATATGAATGATATTATAATTAATTGAGGATTTTTTGTGAAATGATTTTTGAATTATGAGATAAGTCCGGTAATGTTCTGTAACCCTATTCTGGTGACGGATACGAGTTAGGGTTGTTATAGTAAATCTTCGGGCAAATCTCTAATTTCTTTAACATTGCAATGACCTTGTGCAATTAAACCAAGAAGTGGTTTGTGTGGACAACCATGTGTAGCCAAAATTGAGTTAACTTGGTCTCCAATTTGGATGGTTTTATCCAACAAATCTATCAGACCTGTACAAAATAAATCAATAAATTAAAGGACTAAAGAATAAAATTTATCTAATTTAAATAATTAATTAAAACCCAAATTATTAATGAAATATTTTAAAATTAATTATTAAATATAATTTTATATTTTATTATTTAATTTAATCGTGCATGGCCTATTTTATGTTTTAAAAATATAATATGCTCAAATAAATATAAAATAAGCCATTTCATGCATGAAAATTATATAATAAAGCATAATATCACATTTTAATAATTTCTATGTCCTAATTTCATATTTTCACATATTTCATTAATTTATTAAACAATTACTTAGTTTTAACAACGAATTTAAGTAAAAAGGTGATAAATTACATAGGAAAAATCCTATATATTTTTCAGTTTACACACCTCCAAACTTAAATCATTACTCGTCTCGAGTAATGTTTATGCACAGCAAAAGGTCTTGCTAAGGCAAAATTGATAACTATGTAAGTAGCATCAATCTTTGTCCCATAATCATGCATTAATAACTTCATGTTCATAGATCTTCTTTATTAACAAGTAATTCATATGCAAACATTTTTAGAATTTTATACTAAGTTCCAAAATATGCCAACATGAATCATAGTTTGTATTATGTCACAGCCACAGATAATATTCTTCATTCAACATAATTTCTCATCAATCAAGCAAAACAATCATAAGGCTTATTTATGATCTTCATATGTTGAACTTAGTACTTCATCTCCACTAATGTAGGTGACATAATCATCAAATCAATAGGTCTTTTATAAGGTTGTAATAGGGCTCGGTTAAAGGTAGGGTTTTTAAGAGATGAGACATTTCGGTTTCAAAATCTTAACCTTTAACTTTGTCTTGGATTTTTCGAAATACAGCCTTTTGCTTTAAGTGAACCTTTGGAACACCCCCAAACTTATTTTGAACTCATACTCATACATTTTTCTTTTTGGATGCTGAGCAAACTTTTCTTCTCTCTTTCTTCTTCTTCTTCTTCTTCTTCTTCTTCTTCTTCTTCTTCTTCTTCTCCTTCTCCTTCTTCTTCTTCTTCTTCTTCTCCTTCTTCTTCTTCTTCTTCTTCTTCTTCTTCTTCTTCTTCTTTTAAGCATGAGCACATACATTTTTTTGAAAATTTCCTCAAATCTTGATTACCAATACAACTTTAGTTAAGATGGGTGCACAAAATTAGGATAACTTAAAAAGATAGTAATGTGGCTTATAACGTAGGTTCATTGCAATAAACAGGCTTTTAAGCTCAAAATTACAGTTTCAAGGGTCTAATATTATAAGGTTGGCTTGAAAAGGCTCAAACGATCCAAAGAAATAGTGTCTATATCATTTTAGATTTTTATGTCTCCTAAGATTTCACCTCAAGAAAGTTAGTAAGTCAATTCTAAATATATAAACCTTCATGCATGTCTAATCTTAAGAGAAACTAAGTTTTCATGGCAAACATTACCTAAGACTAAGATCATACAAGCATTCCATTCTTCATGATAACATACATTCACTCATATAGAATCATCATTCATGCTTGCATACAAACTATCTTATTAAAAAAAATTCTCTAAACATTCATTTATTAAAATATACTTATAAAAGAAATAATTGAAACATACTTGAAAATTTTAAAAATTTGAGCAATTATTTACCTTACCTCCTCTAAAAAGAAGCAATGTCCTCATTGCAAGAACAAAGTAATGAATGAAAACTGAGCACCACGTAGAGTTGTAAAGAAAGAGAGGTGAGTCATTAAGACTGCTTAAATACCAAGTCTTTCCTAATAACCCAATCTTAGACATGTTCATTCTCATTACCATATCACTTAGTCTTTTTCTTTCTAAAGAAGTGTTAAGTTTATGCATGCTTGTTATGTTTTATTTGTAGAAATTAAATCCTAATTATGAAAGAAATAAATTTCTAAAGACCTAAAAAAATTAAATAAATAACAACACAAGAACCCCTCTTTTATTTTTCTGACTCATTCCCCTTGTCTTCTTCAGCTCCATCTCCGCTTGCATAGTCAGTATCTTCCATCCATGTCCCAAAGATAGCATCTGGGAACTCAGGAACAAAAGTGTTAGAGATATTCTTAAAAGTATTTTGAATTGAGTCATCTCTAATTTTTGCATATTTCTAGTAAGTTTGTTGTTGATTATGCATGAACTTGCACTTATCCATTATAATTAACAACTCTGATTTCTTTAAAGTACTTGCAGAACTTGGTATTGGAGTTGTAAATTTAGGTTCAACACTCAGCTTGACTGTTTCTTCTTCTGGCTCAACCTTTGGTTTAGGGTTTGCAAATCCTTCAACTGGTTTAGGACTGTTCTGTTCCTTATCAGATTCTTCTTCTTTAGTGTCTGTAACTAAATTAGATTTAGTTTTAGTTTCTTTTTTTGACTCCTTGGTATCTAGCTCAGTTAGCTCTTCTTGCTCACCTTGATTCAGCTCATGCACCTTCTCTACTAACCTTTCAAGATCATAATTTGTAATGCATTCTTGAACATATTGCCCCTTTAGATTTGCTTGTGTTTTAACATAGCCCCTTAAATAAAGTGAAGTGATTAATAATAGGAAATAAGCACTTCCTGTTTTCTTTTTAGCATAATCATGAATCTCTTTGAGAATAATTTTCCCAACATTAATTGAATTTTCTATCAAAATTGCATATAACAAGAGCATCCGTTCCATCGAGATGGTGGAACTATGTGAGATAGGCATAAACTGTAGCAAACGAAATAAAACCATACCTTTGTTACTGGTTTTAGGTATTCCCTTCAGTGAGAATGGCTCCCAAACTTTCTTATAATCCATTGGAATCCTGAATTTGTCACAACATCAAGCACTTATTGAAGAAAATCCCAATTGATATTGTTCATCATAGGGTAGTACTCATCTTCTTCAACATTAGGTAAGTTAAACAAATCATTGATGGACTTAGAAGTAAGAGGTACCTTTTTCTTTCAAATAATAACCTCAATAGCATCTTGCATAGTTAAACTAGCATAAAACTCTTGAACTAGTTCATCATCAGGAAGTGAACGAGCATCACAAAATCGTTCCCACTTAAGAGCATTGATTTTCTTTCTAATCGGTACAAGAACAACCATCAAATCATTACTCTTTAAGTTAAAACCTTTTTCCGACATCATAGGTTGATGCTTGAAGATTGAATCAAATCTCTCTTTCACTTCTTCATCGATCAAAATCGGGTTTTCAGGAGTAGTCTTTGAAGATCTAGTTCTTTTGTTAAGACATGGTATCTTTTCTTGAAAATTTTGCAAAGTTTCTACATAATGGGGAAAAGAAAAATCGGTAAGATGGGTAAGGACTTTCTACGGTGAAAACCTTACACGCCAAAGATAGTGTGGCAGCAATGACAACGTGTGACAGCAATAGTGGTGTGCGGTGGCGACAACGGTGATGTGTGGTAGCGACGTTGGTGCTTCGACAATCTTCTTGCAGTAGCAATAGGTGAGTCCGACAACAAGGGAAGAGAAATTAGGGTTTCTTTCGGGATTTGAGGCAAGCGACACAAGAGGGAGATTTAGGGATTTTAGGGTTAAGCAAATTGCTTTAAGTTATATGAAAAATAGTGGAATGAAGAGGGGTTTATATAGGGAAGAATTAGGACAACATGTAGCAAAAATTTAGCTAATTAAGGTTACTTAGGTGGCAAGTAATGGGAGTGGCGGTAAAGTATAAACTTTTCCCTCCTTTTTGTTGTCTTGGGCCTCAAACTCAGACTATATTTACAGACTTACTAAAAAAAAAACCTGATTAGTAGTTGGGCCAAATTTGACCCCCTTTATTAACATAAAAATTTAAAATTTAAACAAAACAAATGAAACTTAAAAATTTTTAGATCTTAATTAGAAAATTTCTTCTTAACAAATTACATTAAATTAATTCCCAGGAAAGGTTGGAGGGGTCACAGCGGTCCCGCTTAAGTTCCAATCTCCTTAGATAGAATTAATTAAATGTACTAAGTTAAGAAAATAAGTTCTAATTATTTATTTATTTATAAAACGAGTTCATGAAAAATCAAGGGTTTGTTAATTTGAACGAGGATTCAACTCGCTCAATTCACCATCCCAGTAGTGTTTGAGACGTTGACTATTAACTTTAAACGTACCTCCGTAATTGTCGTATAATTTAATAGCTCCATAAGGATAAACTTGGTAAATGGTATAGGATCCTTTCTATCGGGATTTAAGCTTTCCAGGCAATAACTTCAGCCTTGAATTAAATAACAAAACCTTCTGACCTTCTTTAAACTCACAAGGTTGTATATGACTATCATGCTATCTCTTTGATCTTTCTTTACACATTGTGGCGTTCTCATAGAAAAACAACCTTAGCTTTTCCATCTCATCAAGTTGTAACATCCTTCTTTCACCAGCTTGCTTAAGATCAAAGTTCAACTGCTTCAAAGACCAGTGAACTCTATTCTCCAACTCTAATGACAAATGACATGCCTTTCCAAAAACTAACCGATAAGGATTCATTCCTAACAGTATCTTAAATGTTGTTTGATAGGCCCATAATGCATCATCGAGCCTTCGAGACCAATCTTTTCTACTAGAACGTACTACCCTTTCAAGGATACCTTTGATTTCACAGTCCACTCTTTCAACTTGCCCATTAAACTGGGGGTGATAAGGAGTAGCAATCTTGTACTTCACATCATATTTGTCAAGCAACCACTTAAGCCATTTGTTCACAAAGTGAGAACCTTCATCACTAATAATAGCTCTTGGTGTCCCAAATCGTGTAAACACATGCTTATGTAGGAATCACATGACTACTTTAGCATCATTTGTAGGGTATGCTTCAGCTTCAACCACTTGGACACATAGTCCACGGCAACTAAGATGTATTTGTTCCCATACGAAGAAGGAAACGGGCCTAAGAAGTCAATGCCCCATACGTCGAATAATTCAATCTCTAAAATATTTGTCAAGGCATCTCATTCCTCCTTGATATATTTTCGGTTCTTTGACATTTATCACAGTTCTTCACATAAGCATAAGCATCTTTAAATAGTGTAGGCCAAAAGAAACCTACTTGCAAAATCTTTGTAACCTTGATAGATTTTTCATGAACCTATATCTATTTAACTTAACTATTTGTTAAGTTAGTATTTAAAAAAAAATTATGTATAAACAAATAGTTAATTAAATAAATATAAATTTTAAAAATTTAATTTATCCCTTCTATTTAAATTAAATAATTTTTTAATTTCTCAATTATATATTATCTTTATTATCTATAACAATTAATTAAGTTGATATTTTTTAAAATTTTATATTTAAAATAAATAGTTAACTGGATAAATAAAATTTTAAATAAGTCAATTTATCAATTTAATTTAATTTAATTTAATAATTATATATTATAAATATTATCTATAACTATTTATTAATTGAATATTTTTAAATTTCGATGATATCAGAAAAGAGTCCATTTCGGGCATTTTACCCAAAAGGGCCCTTTTATAAATTGAATTACGAAAATGGGCCGTATTTTAGGTTATTTACCATATTAGGCCATTTTCCCCCAAAATGCGTCTACGTCAGCCCGTTTTCAAAGTATGTGTCAGCAAAATCCTTCCCTGGGCGTTTTATCCACGTCAACAGAAAACGCTTCCATGAGGGCGCGCTTTGCTAACGTGGACAAAACACTCCCTCAGGGAAGTGTTTTGCCCGTGTAACGGTCAAAAATTTGACCGTTGGCTTGGGCTCCAATGGTCTAAAAAAACTATAAAAAGGGCCCCCAAATCATTTTTTTCACACAAATCTCTCACAATTTCTATAATTCTCTCAAAATTCCTTTCCCTTCATTTATTTTTCACACAATTCTCTCATAATTCTCAATATTCTTTCAATATTCCCTTCAAAAATCTATCAAATTTTATTGAAAATTTCTCAAAATTCTATCAAAATTCTATCAAAATTCTATAATATTTCTTTGTTTAAAATTTTTTTAAATTTAGTTTTTTTAAATTAAAAAAATCTGATCGTGTTAGCAATGGCCGGAGATTTAATCCATCTCGACACTAAGCACATCTCCGTTGATCAAATGACAATGGTAAGTGATAATTTTAAATTTTCAATACTATTTGATATTTTTTTTCATTTATGCAAATTTAATTAATTTTGCAGTACTATTTGATATTTTATTCATTTATGCAATTATAATTAAATTTTCAATACTACTTGATTTTTTTTCATTTATGATGTTTGCATTAATTAATTTATGCAATGTTAATTAATTTTTGTTTTATAAATTTTTATAACAGTCTGTAGATCGGGTGTTACAATGCTACATCCGTAATATGTTTGGTCCTCCATCGCCGTTTATCGAGAATTACTTGCGGGAAGCGGGATTTTGGCATGTGGCCACGATAGGCCGGGGGTGCAAGTTGGACCCGAAACTATTTAGTGCGTTGATAGAGAGGTGGAGACCTGAGACGCACACTTTTAATCTTCCATGCGGAGAGTGTACTATCACTCTGGAAGACGTGTATTTGCAATTGGGATTGCCGGTGTATGGGCACGCAGTCACCGGGTCCGCATCATCTACTAATTGGGGAGCCGTATGTTACGAGCTTTTGGGTGCTATACCGGATAATATTAACGAAGGTCAAATCGAGACGGACTGGTTACGAGACACATTCCCAGAGCCGGATAATAATTCGACTGAACTCAAAAGAATACGATATGCTCGGGAATACATTCTTGAGATGATTGGAGGTTATCTGATGCCAGGCTTGTCACGAGACCTCATACATCTGAGATGGCTGTTGAAACTCGTAGATTTTAGAGTAGCCAGCGAATTGAGTTGGGGGTCTGCCGTGTTGGCAACGTTGTACAAGAAAATGTGCAGGGCGACGCGACCTAACAAAGCTAAAATAGGAGGTTGCCTAACACTACTGCAATCATGAGCACGGTTTCAGTTTCCATTTTTATGTCCTCAAGTGGACCACCCATACACATTTCCACTCATAACGAGGTAAATTTTATATTAAATTTTACTTTTATTACATAGATTTAGAATATAATTGTATGCTAAAATTTTTTTTAATTAGGTGGAACCATTCGGTGAGTTATGTCAGAATACCTACCTTTCTTGAAGATATACGGCTTCTATTAAACCAACGATTGGAAGCACAAGTAAGTATTAAATAAAATATATATACATAATAAAATAGTCGTTTCATATTTAGTATTTAGTATTTAGTATTTAGTATTATGTATATAAGTAATATTTTTATCCTGTTCATATAGTTTCAATGGACACCATACAAGGATCTGGCAATTCGGGCAGTAATTCCGAATGAATTCCTTCAAAATTCAAACGTTTGGCATGTGAAGGTCCCATTAGTGAACTATGCTACCATGGAGATGCACCAGTCAAATAGAGTATTGCGGCAATTTAGATTTCGACAACCGATTCCCGTGGCACCCGAGGTGTTCGATGAAGAGCACAAAGTCGACTTACGGCAATTGCATACGGATTGGCCAAGATACTGCTCACACTATATCGATATGTGGGAAAATCGGTATGATTATATACCTACTCGGGAACCGATCATCATTCCAGAGTTAGCGTGCGTACCAGAATATATGCTATAGTTTAGGATCCATTGCAAGCCATATTTATTGTCGGAAGAGGAGAGGAAATGACAAATTCATGCCCAAAGGGAACGACGAGGCCCTTTAAATCCAAGAAGAAGGGACGATGACGCAGGCCCATCAATAGTGCCCACACAATCACCAAGCCCAACAATTCAATCGATGACACCCACATCACAGCCCTTTCAAATTATACCAGGTGCGTATCCTAGCCCTTATATGTATCCTAACCCTTATTTATTTCCTTTTTCTAGTCCTATGGCAGGTTGAAATCCATGGCTCGGTTTATCTCCGTTCCCAATTACTTCAAGTCAACAGGTTGCCATCGCATGAAGGATCGTACAAGGCACCATCGGGGAGCTCTTCTTTCTACCAATCCCCATCACCTTACGGGATTCAAACACTCCACCATGGGTGATGCAAACACCACCGCAATCATTATTCTATCAAGGTGGGTCACCCTCCCAACACCCACAACCAGATCCCCTGCCAGAGGAGCCACAACCCTCGCCGGAAGCTAAACCAAGGAGGAATCCAGCACGAACCCGTTGACTACCCCCATGTGACACTGATTCCAACCGCCACAGACATTGATTTGTTTCATTTAATAAAATAAAAATTCTTTTGAATAAGGCAATTGTAATTTACTTTTATATTTTTCATAAAATAGAAGTTCTTTTAATTATATTGTTTCATTTGATAAAATAAAAGTTGTTTTGAATAAAGTAATTGTAATGTACTTTTATATTTTTAATAAAATAAAAGTTTTTTTAAACAACGAAATATTTTGAATATTTTTATATTTTTTCATTTAATAAAATAAAAGTTCTTTTGAATAAGGTAATTGTAATTTACTTTTATATTTTTAATAAAATAGAAGTTCTTTTAATTATATTGTTTCATTTGATAAAATAAAAGTTGTTTTGAATAAAGTAGTTGTAATTTACTTTTATATTTTTAATAAAATAGAAGTCCTTTTAATTATATTGTTTCATTTGATAAAATAAAAGTTGTTTTGAATAAAGTAATTGTAATTTACTTTTATATTTTAAATAAAATAGAAGTTTTTTTTAAACAAGGAAATATTTTGAATATTTTTATATTTTTTTCATTTAATAAAATATAAATAAGACAACATAGTTTTTTACGGCAACTATCAACTATTTCGATTTGGACATGATCTACTTGTATGGCCTAGGTTCCTACACCATCCGCACAACTTCTGTTGATTGGTTGTTTCTCGGATATCCATATTGCTACGTATTCTAGTCGAGTAAGGTCAACCCCTTACTTTGCGACACAATTCTCTATCAAATAACAGCTTAAACGGACCAAGCGATACAGGCAGCCACTTACGTTCATCTGGGACAAGTGGGAATACATGTTTCCATACGTTGTACATGGTTTCTAGTTTGTACACTTCGTCGACGTAGCTCATGGGATCTATACGGAGATTCTGACAAGCTGCAATTACATGAGTGCATGGATAATGAAGTGCGTCAAACCTCCCACAGTCGCAACTCCTATTTCTCAAGTGTACACAATATTGCCCGCTAATAATACATTCGTGCAGCCTGTCAAATTCCGTCACACGAAACCATAGGTTGTCTCAATTGTGACACACTGTGTGCATGGTGTTCACCTGCGCCTTCACCTTATTAATTTCTTGCAATACCTTTGCGCACCATACATGACCTCCTTGTATTTGGCCTTTATAACTCGCTGTTCACTTCGGAGATAATGCCGCTAAATGAAAATAAATCTCTCAAACAACTGATGTTATCGGCAAATGACGTGTTCCTTTTAGAACATAATTTATGCATTTAGCCAGATTTGAGGTCATATGACCATATCGTAGGCCGTTGTCGTATGCTTGTGTCCACTGTTTGAAAGGTATGTTGCAGAGGTAGTCTGTGCCTTCTTCGTTAACTGAACGTAAAACCACCAATATCTCATGAAAACGGTCCTTACTTATCTCATACCTTGCCAATATAAGTTGATAGTGAAAATTACATACCACTTTTCCATTTAAAATAAATTCAACATTACAAACGAAATTACATTAATAGATATTAAATACCCATGTTGGTCACTTGTCATTTTTTAGTTGTAGATCGAATTGCCCATAATAGTTGGACGTAACGTACCTTAGGCAATACCGGTAGTATGTGCGATGCCACAGGCTTTCCTGTCACTCAATTGTAACTAGTATTCCAATGCCTCGATCCTATATGACGCAGATATTAGGTTGAGGGCAGACATGCCTCCTTAACGTAGAAAGAAAGAAATCTCAGTCATCAACCGACTGCCCTAGTGTTATTGTAAACACAATTGGAAGGATTCTCTCACTGTCATCCTGTGCCACAGCTAACAATAGTCGATGGGTATATCTACCATACATAAAGGTACCGTCAATTTGTACCAATGGCTTGTAATATAGAAATGAGTCTCAGCATTGCTTAAAGCTCCAGAACAGACGCTTAAATATTTGGCATCCACGGAGCAATCGGTCGTTATAGTATGCAGGTTCCATTTCAAGGTCTGTTATGTAACCTGAGACATATCTCTCTAGCACCTGACACCACTGCCACACTTCATTATATGAAGCGTCTCACCCACCATGTATCTTTTCCAACGCCTTCTGTTTAGCTATCCAAGCCTTGCGGTAAGAGGGCGTGTACCTCAACTGGCTACGAATATTTGCAATTAAGACTGACACTGAAGTTCTGAGATCCGCCTTCACCGTCGATAGTATTAAGGTAGCTAACATATCTGAATCCATCTTGGGATGATCTTTTGAAACACTTGTCAATGAAGTATGTTAAAAAATGCAACAATACGTAATAACAATACTATTAAAAAACTCTAAACAGTTAGTGATACTGTACCGGCAACACATGTATGTGGACCTTTGTACTTTTTTATCTCCTACAAGCCTGTCTTTTTCCTCAACGAGGCCATGATTTTCCATGAACATGTACCGTCTTCCACTGCACACTTGGCCTCAAACTTAAGATTTAACCACTTTGTAGTTAACCCTGTTCATGATGCTATGTTGTTTTAATGCGCCAAGAAAACTATCTTTATTGGAAAACTCCTTACCAACTTCCAATTCACCCGATTCCAATAAGGAACTTGTACAGTCACGCCTTCTGTGTGGTAGATCTAGAAACTCCAACGTATCATCTTGAGATAGATCGACATTATGCATGTGGGCTGGAGGCGAGTACACCTTGAATCCTGAATCTTCTTCATCATCATCTAAACCCCCTTCAACATCTTCAGGTATGGTTGGAACAGGCTCTGGTTCAGAAAATAATACAATTTCTACACCATCAGGGCCGGCCTCTCGAGGTGGATCTGCATCGAACTCATCATCTAACCCATCATCATGCGCAACGTACGAGATCCCCTCGCCGGTGGACGTCGCAGGGAGTACATCATCCCTCCTTGTGGACGTTTCACAACGTCTATAATCAGATGTGGATTGCCAACCAGTAGAAGTTGATGTCATTCCTGAATACGTATTTCTAGCATCAAACATCGACCCACTGAGGTACATGTCTCATCCATTAACGGAGTGTCGTGCAGGGGTTGGGTATCTATACTGCTACCAAACACAGGCGCTTCCGTGTTTTGCCACCCACTAACGGAGTGTCAGGCAGGGGTCGTGTATTCCTCTCGACCAGCAGTAAATGTTGAAGCTGCAAATGCATCATTTAGCGATGAAAATTGTACATATAACTTAAGATAGGTGATCCACTAGCGAGATGAGTCTGCACCATTGCCTCCAAGCTATGAGCACCTTTGATGTCGAATGAGTCATATGTCACAAGATCAACTGAAGCACAAAATCGATACTTAATAGACAAAACTTTTATTGGCGTCGTTTCGAATATTTTACGCCTAATTCTTTTACGAAGTTCTGTCAAATCTATGTTCTGGTTAAAAACCAGTCTCGCTGTGTTCTCCGATAAAAAAACAACATCGTTCTTGGTGTTACAGACCTGACCATCATAGTAAATAACAACACTAATACATTCACTCATCTTCAATTTCTATTCTTCTTAGCCTCTCTAATTTTTTTTCTGTAAGTTATGCAACCTGAGAATAAAATTTGGCTCATTTATAGCCTCAGGCCAAATAGGAACTACTGTAGCAAAAGAACGTCCACATGGGAGCTTTTTTCAGATATTTTTCTGACAGTGCATCCTGCTTGAAGTGTTTTCGACACTATTTGTTCAAAAACGTCTACTCAGAATTATTTTTATACGATCTACTGTAGCAAAAGAGCGTCCATGTGGGGGCTTTTTTCAGATATTTTTCTAATAGTGCATCCTGCTTGAAGCATTTTCGACACTATTTGTTCAAAAACGTCTACTCGGAATTATTTTTATACGATCTACTATAGCAAAAGAGCGTCCACATGGGAGCTTTTTCAGAAATTTTTCTGATAGTGCATCCTGCTTGAAGCGTTTTCAACACTATTTGTTCAGAAACATCTACTTAAGATTATTTTTATACGATCTACTATAGCAAAAGAGCGTCCACATGGAAGCCTTTTTCAGAAATTTTTCTGATAGTGCATCCTGTTTGAAGTTTTTTCGACACTATTTGTTCAGAAACGTCTACTCAGAATTATTTTTGTACGATCTACTGTAGCAAAACAACGTCTACTAGAGCTTTTTTCAGATATTTTTCTGACAGTGCATCCTACTTGAAGCATTTTCAACACTATTTGTTCAGAAACGTCTTCTTAAAATTATTCTTGCAGAAACCTTAAATCTTAAACCTTAAGACAAAAAAAATTTATATTGCTTATATGTTTTTCTTAATACCCTAAACACAAATTTATTTAAAAAAACCAAACCCTAATTTAATCAATTAACCCTAATACCATAAACTCTAATTTAGTATTTAGTATTTAAAATTAATAGTTAATTTAATAAATTAACCCTAAATCCCTAAACCCTAATTCAATTATTTTTTCTCGAAACCCTAAACTTAGCATAGCACTAGTATGTATATATGCTGCAATCATGTTATCTTTGAGACTTTCTTTTTCGTATATGTATATTGGAAATTAATAATTAAAAAAAATCATAAATGAGCTTGTTACAAGGTAAAAGAAACTTAGCCGGTGGATCATAAAGAAAATGATCTAAGCTATTGATAAGGGGAAAAAAAACCTAAACACTGAAGTAATCGAATTACCAAGTTGTTGTTCATACGCTAAGAGTTATTTAAGGGTTTTTTACTAAAATATTATAAGAAATAAAATATTAAAATAGTATGTTTAAATGATTATGTATCAATTAACCCTAATTTAATCAATTAACCCTAATTTAATTAATCCTAATTTAATCAATTAACCCTAATACCCTAAATTCTAATTTAGTATTTAGTATTTAAAATTAATAGTTATTTAATGAATTAACCCTAAACTCTAAAAACCCTAAAACCATTAACACAAAACCAGGAAAACCCTAACCCTAATCCTAAAAACGGGCAAAACGCTTCCCTGGGGAAGTGTTTTGTCCATGTCAGTAAAGAGCACCCTCAAGGAAGCGTTTTCTACTGACGTGGACAAAACACTCCCCCAAGGAAGCATTTTGGTGACACATACTCTGAAAACGCGCTAACGTGGACGCGTTTTGGGGGAAAATGGCCTAATCTAGTAAATAACCCGAAATATGGCCCATTTCTATAATTCAATTTATAAAAAGGCCTTTTTAAGTAAAATGCCCGTCCATTTCATTAGGATCAAAGTAAAAAAAAAAATTCACATCAATCAAAACAACAAATGAAAATCAAAGTTAGTTTTTTAATTGCATATTTCTACTTTCTACTTTTTTTTTTTTTTTGAAAATCTAGAGGAAAAAAAATCTAGATTCACTCATATATAATATATTTTGCTTTATAATAAATATGCTGATCATTTGTGGCATTTACATACTATTTATTTTCAAATACTTTATAGTGTCTTTTATTACATTTTTATAGTTAATAGATTTTATTTTTAATTATAGTTTTTATCATGTTTTATGCTTTAATAAAATGGTAAGTTTATGGGATTAAAGATTTAATATTTTGAATTCAACTTATTTTAGGTACTTAATTTATGTAAAAATAAGAAATTGAGCTTTAACTAAAGTCAAAATCGTGACATTGAAGAGCCAATATCGTGACACCGATACCTTTGTCATCAACTAAAGTGTAGGACTTCAAGAAATTGCACATTCAAGGTGGTTACCTCCAAGATCGCGACACCAGCAGTCGTGGTCATCACATTAGGTTAATGATGTTGCAGCATTAACCACAACACTAGAAGATGAAGAAGCCAAGCCACCTAAGAACAATGTCATGGCACTAAAAGCTAATGTCGTGACATTGAAGGACCCAATAAGCTAATTGAGTAGACTGTCGAGGATGTCGCGACACCAGAATGCAGGTGTCGCAATCCCAACAAGAAAAAAATTATGATGGATATTTTATTGTCTAACAAGAATCAAAATTAGATTTTAAGTGAGGGTATAATTGTATTTAATAGGTTATATGTTATTAGACTAAAAATACTACTTTATAAGATTTTGTTACACTTTTCTTTTTATTTTTAAAATAGGATTTTTTTTATTCTAATTTGTCCTACTATTTTAAATTATTTAAAAAATTAGTCCATTAAAATTTTATATTATATTATTTGATTTATAAATTTATTCAAAGCATTAATTAAATTTAGTATAGTCATTAAATTTAACAGTGAAAAGTTAATATTCTTTCTTGGATTAAAGGTCAAAACTATGGATGAAATTATTTTTTTTTAATAATTAAGGAAGGAGGATGGGGTTATTTAGGATCGAATCGAAACTCTAATGCCTACAACATAATGCTCTTGCCACTAGCTAAGAGTTTGTTGTCAACTATACATAAACTTTAATTTTGTGCAATTTTGTATATTAAATGTTATTTTGATTCATTTTTCACAAATTACTAATACAATTATCAATATGACATTATTTTATATTAACATGTTACATATACAAATAATTATATTTATTTAATATAAAAATAAATTGATGTATTTATTTCTTTAAATATATATAACTGAATCAAAATAAGAGTTTCATGTATATATTTGAATTATAATCAAAGGTTCATATGTATAATTGCATCAAATCAAAGTTCATATATTTTAACTAAAATTACGGAAAGGTTTTTTTTTTAATTAAAATAAGTTATTACTTGAGGGTATTTTAGTTTTTTAATTTAAAAAAAATCAATAAATATATATATGGTGGGATTTGAACCTACACCAATTGGTTTAATAAATCTTTAAATTTACTACTCAACCAAAGTTTCATTTTAATATATTTTATGCATTTTCACTTTAATATACATAATTTATTATCTCTATCAGTTGCATATTTATATTTACTATTTATTAAGTTGGTGTCACTCTCAGCCAGGTCACCAACTCGGTTAGAAAAAAATATAGAAATACTCTTTCGTAATTAAAATAAGTTATATTTTTTTAGGGTATTTTAATCTTTTTATTTTAACAAAAACCAATAAAAATATGTATATGATGAAATTTGAACCCACATAAATTAGGTTAGTGAAAGTTTAAATTTACCATTCAATTAAAGCTTAATTTTTATTTATTTATACATTTCAATTTTATTATATACATTTTATTACACCCATCAATTTAATTATGCACATATCTATGTTCTAAATACGTAATTTTCACATTTCATTATTTATTATATATTATTTTTAAATACACATTTATATTCTAAATTTGTGGTTTCCACGTGCATACGCGTGTAATAGGATTTTTTATTAATAGTATTGTTAATTGAGTTGGTGTCAGAACATCATGATAAATAATTGCAGTGTATTTAGAAATGTTAATATGATGTATTTATGTTGTTAATTTCATGTATTATTATAATTAATTAATTTCAAATGATACGTTTTATTGTTTATTATATATTATTTTTAAACACATATCTTTTGTCTTAAATCCTTGATTTTCACATGAGGTACACATGTGAAAGGATTTTTAATATTTTATTGAGTGATTTTAAAATAATTACTTAACTAACCACTTTGTTTTACACAATTTAACTCTAAAATATATTAAACTTATTTAATTGTTTTACATTTGAACATTCTTCTATGGGAACGAAATTTATATGTTTTGAAATTAATTTTTGTTATCAACATCTATTTAAAAAATGTTAATATCACAACCCAAACTAAAATATCACTGTTTAAGCATACTTATTTCAATTTTAAAAATATAATTCTACAATTAAGAAGAAATTGTATATTTTCATCTTATGCAATAATTATTTAATATTAGTAAACCAATAAATTATATAAATTTAAGTTTAATAAAATTAATATTTTTTTAATTAATTGGGATGTATGTCCTTCAAAATTGACATTTTTTAAATTTCTAAGAATTTTTCCATTTTTAATTTTAAGTATTGTTGTAATTTTAATTATAATATTTAACAAAAAAATCATATAATTAAATTTAAATATTTAAATTTTGTATAAACTAAAATTCCAACTCAAACTATTTCATTTGATACCAAATTTTTAATGAACATAATATATTTAAACTAGTTGATGGTGATATAATAACCCACACATTTTTTAATTATGAAGCCTAACAGGAGATATCACACTACACCACACCAACACGAAAGCTTTGGCATGAAGATTTAAGAGACCTCCAAAACCTCAACTTCAATCCAATGTAGAAAAATGAAGCTTCCGGATTCGGACCTTACACTTGCCTCTTGGATTCACAATCACAATTAATGTCCCAACAACTTGCAAGTGAAGATTAATGAGGCAACACCCATTTATTATGTATATATGTCAATGTCAGGGTGGATTGATTAAGAGGAAATACCAATCCACTATTTTATATATAGGTTATGGTGTCATCCCAACTACCCCTATCCATCATTTTATATTTATTTCATTGACTTTTTTTTTAAATAACATCAAAGCTCTTATAATAAAGCTCAAGCCTATAAAAATGAATAAATTAGAGTAAATTGATATTTTTTATTAAAAATTTTATCTATTCGTATTGTGATTAATAGAAGAATTAAGCAATAACACGTGACGTGTCATGTGTACCTCATACTAATTTATAAAAACCAATTGTTAATAGTAAAATAGATAGATTTTTTTTAATAGAAAGATCAGAGACTAATTTACCCATTTTTTAAGTTAAAGAGATAAAATACAATCTAATTCTTACTACAACGACTTTCATAGTGCTTTTATTAAAACTTTTTCTATCATTTATTATTATGAACCATTCTCCATTTTAAAATTTGAATAAAACCATTGAATTGAAAAGTTTTAAAATTTGAATATAATACTAATAAACCATTTCATTTCATTTTATAATTTAAAAATAAAAAAAATTAAACGTAGATCATCTTTTACACCTTCTTCCCTGTATTGCATGTTTATAACTTAAATAGCCAAAATTAAACAAAAATATATATATTTATATTAACCTCCACCTTCCTTTCTTTTTTCCTATCTCACTTCTGGTAAGAAAGGAAAAAGAAAATGTATCTGAAATTAAACATCTTTTAAACTCATTATCTCTAAAGTAACTTTTGCTTAAACTAAAAAAAATAAAGAAAATAATTATTTAAGGGTATTTTTATTTTTAATTATTTCTCAAAATAAATTACTTATGTGATTGTTTTTCATCACGCTTTTTTCCTACTTAACACTTATAAATGGAGTTTTTTATTAGTAAGAACTATAAAAAGTCTTAAGTCTAATCATTTGGTTATGATGACATCATCTTCCAATGACTTCGACACTTAGTGTTAGGATTTCTTTAAAAATCTTGATGTTGACTTGAGATAGCTTGATTTTTATATCTATGTGCGTTAAGGTTAAATTAATTTTTACACTGTAATGAGAAAGAGAAATAGTTCTTGTGATAGGATATAATGTGGATATAATTCAGATATAATGATGGATAAATTGAATGTTAGTATATGATATGTTAAATATATGAGACAATGAATGCAAACATGATTTAGATAGTAGCTGGATTTCATATTAGATGAATGTGGTATCTTGCTTATATTTGTTTATTACTTTAAATCATGTTAGCACCATTAAGCCCTATTTCTCAGCATATGCTTTTTTTTTTTTAATTTCCATGCGATGGTATCGTTAGATCTCAAAGACTCAAGGAGTGCGACAACATCCAGGACTCAATTCTCGATTCAGCAAAGTTTGTATAGTTTTTATATGCTTGTAGCAAATGGCATGTACGTACCTAGAGTTTTCAGTTGGTCTTTAGGTTCATTTTGTTGTTTTGGAACTTATGGTAGGAAATGTTTACATTTTGAATGTGACTATATATATTTGGTGGTATTTATATGTACTAATCTAGTGATAAAATTATTTGCTTACTGTTTTTGGTTATGTTATGCTTGTAATTGAGATATAGCTTGGAAGCCAAGTTAAGAATATGATGTATGAATCTAGAATAAGTAAAGAATATGTATATACTTGTGATAATGTGTTTATAGGTGTTTAGATATGACGAGGATGGTATTTGATATTCGTGTTTAATGCTTATAATGTAATGAGATGAGCTTTTAGGTCATTTTAGACCAAATGGAATTGGTGATTGGTAGACTTGTAAGAAATGATGCAATATTGAGAAATTTGTCTTCATAGTAGCAACATTCCTCTACTGAAGTCGCGATATCAAGCTACTATTTTCATAGTTGCAACATTCCTCTACTAAAATTGCAACATCAAGCTGATGCCTCCATAGTCGCAACATTCCCTTGTTGAAGTAGCAATATCAAGTAACTACTTTCAAAGTCACAACACCAGTAGTTAGTTGTCCTCAATATCGCGACAAACATCCTTTAATGTCGTGAAAAGACCCCATGTTTTAGCCATTTTTACATTTTAGTCCCTCATTTATTACTAGTAATTCATGAGAGCTTTTGTAAGCTTACTTAGGTAGAACCCAAATTTGAATTGATAATGCTATTAGAAGTTTTAAAGCTCATTTATTTCATTAAATACATGATTATACTTAATTTTTTTTCATATGATACTTCTTTTGGATGTTGAAATGAGATTGTAGTTACTTCAAAAATGAATGTGACATCTCACCTCTTGAATTCAATAATTGGGTTGGGTGTGGGGTGTTACACAATTGATAATATGGCAAACCAATTTATCAACCTAATCAATTTAAATGGATCAATTATTCTGATTGAGCTATGTGTCATATTTTAATCGAAGTCTCCTTTTAACATGATGTTTAAGAATGATGTCATGTCAAAAGACATGAAAATGTGCATTCTTAATAAATCCATATTGAAAATACTACGAGGATATTTATCTTGAAGTAGGGGTGTGCAATCAATTTTTTTGGTCGTTTTTTTAAAATTGACTTAACTAACCTATGCCCTACAAAAATTGAACCAACCAACCATATATGAGGAAATCGAAAAAACCAAATCGACATTAGGTTAGTCGATTTTTTTTGTTGGTCAAAATTTCTTTAATGTTTTGTAATGAATAAACAAGCTTTTTTCCAAAGAATTATTTGGCCTTTTCTTTAAATGGAATATTATCTGAATGTTGAATGGTAGTGAACGACGCCTCTTGTTGGCTACTTTTGAATCTATTTTGAGGTTTCTCTTTAGTCTTTGCAATGGGATTTTCAATTTTGGGTGTTAGGGCATGAAATATCAATGCACGTAGTAAGTAGTTGAGTTTGATTTTAAGTTTTGTTTTTTTTAACTAAGTTTTAGGTTATTTAGTTAGTTAGGTTTTGTTAGTAATTTTAAGTTTTGGGTTATTTAATTGGATTTTGTTATCAGATCAATAATGGTTTGAGGGTTGGGTTAAATGTTAGATTTGGTGCCCTAAATGTAGTATATTCTTTTGTAAACTTGTAATTTTTTTGAACAAATTTGTTAATAAAATAATTCATGGATTACATTAATATACTTCGTATAATGTCCTTGTGTGATTTTTACATGCAAAGCAAAATAGAAACAAATATTCACTCACTGGTTGCTTAATGTTTAAACTAATAGTAAACAGTATTACATGATCTGATCGTAATAAGGAAAGACAGCTTATATTAATAAATGAACCAAAGTCTAATAAAAAATGATCAAACCGATTGAAAGACTAATATATTGTTTATCAAGTCCAATTGGGGAAATGCCTTACCTTGGGCATTAGAGCGGATGATTCCAAGAAGATAAAGACATAGAAGTGACTGACTAGACTAACAGTACATCGGACTGGACATAAGAAGAATAGATCCTAAATCCGTTTATGGATTTATTCACTTGTGATGTTTAAAGTGTGGCATACCTTAATCCTATGTGGTTGACGGGCTATGTATGCATGACTCAGATACTTTGATATAAGTAAAAGCCTGAGTTCAAATAAATAAGGAATTGAAAGATGGTGCATTGGGTATACGACTTTTGCAATATATAACGTCATTCACTACAGTGGAATTCATAGCCCAAGATATGGGTAAATGATATCCTCTCATTGGCATTACATGGTAGATAAAAAGTAAACATGGTCATGGGTTGTTTGTCTTTGTGATGAATGACTTAATTACTATTTGATAGTAATTGACTTTTCATGAAGGAAGATGTAATGGTTACCATGAGATAAAATAGGATCATATTGAGAGAGCGGATTTATCCCAAAGAGATTAAGGATATCCTATGATGGTAACACACTTTTGGCAAGGTTATTGGACGAACACTAATTGAGTTGCTTTCGTAATAGTATGTCATTAGGGAGAGCTCAGTCACGATACTATAGTGGAATGATTTTGTGACTAAATGAGTTTATAATTAATAAGCTAAAAGCTGAAATTTAATTATAAATCATGTGAACCCTAATCGAATGTCTAATTGGTCCCTTTGCTAACTCGTTGAAAGTAGAAATGAATTGCATATTGAATCAAATGAATAGAAATGGTAAAGTTAGAGAAATAAGAAACATTTGGAAGTAAATGTGGTTTTCTCTAAATAGAAATAACTTGAAAAATTAATTTATGGTTTTTCAAATTTAAAGTTTGAAAATGAAATTCAATTAATTAATCATTGTGAATCTGTTGAATGTAGAAATATTAAATATATTTTCTCATATATTCTTTTACGGTAAAGTTGTCATGATTTTAATAGAATTAGAACCGGGTTGAGAAAATTGTTTAAATTTGAAATTAATTAATTAATTTAAATTCATTTATGATGTTTAGTTTGAAAAATAGAAAAGCATATATTGGGTTGGATTGAATTATAAAGTGTTTGGCTAAAAAGTTTAGGAAACGTATATAATTTGACCCAATACGAGAAAGGCCCAAAGTCCCCTCGTGCTATTACATGGAATGACAAACCCTAGTATGTTTAACTATGATTGTTGCCCCTCTCTCTCCTAGTTGGACTTGAATTTTTTTTATTAAAATAGACTTCTACTAATTCACCGAATGATAATGGATTCATTATTGTCGAGTTGATTTCAATCAATTGTAGCATATAATCTGAAGATGCCTACAACCTTAGTTAGGAGACATTCTTCGATAAGAAAAGTGTCATCTATCTTTAGTAGGATATAGTCTCTATTTGAATCATTCTAGATCGAAAATATCATTATGATGATGTTAGAAAAATTAGAGATTTCATTGAAGTTGAAGTCGAAGTCGAAGATGAAGGCAAAGATGACACTTATTTCAAGGTAGATAACATTTAAGCAATTGATGCCTTACTAAGGATACAATTCAAGGGTATCAATATTGATGCAGTTCAGGGGAATGAATTTCTTAAATATGCCCATCAAATCCCAGATCTGAATTTCCCTTCAGTTAAATACACTGGCCAACTCCTTTTTGGCCTATAGTTTCTTTCAAAAGAAGCTGTAGTTAGAAAAATCAAGTACCACAAATAAGAGAGTCAATATAATACAAAGTTATTGAATCTACACAAACCATCTGTATGGACAAATACCTAAAATGTGGCGAGAAATGCATTGGTACATTTGGGCATCATGTCTAAAGAAAACAAATATATGAGAAATATACAAATATGATGGTCTACTTATATGAACCATTACACATATATCTCTAAATCATTCTAAATTAGACTCCAACTTAATATGTGATTGTATCATTGGGGTGGAGAAAACAATCCCGACGACATCCATTTTGATTTTGATGGTCGATATGCACCCAATTATTAGTTTTCATCTCATACAAAAAAGTATAAGAAACAAAGGAAAGGTAGTTGCACTACCCTTTAAAGATTGGGATAAATCATATAATGATTTGCCTAGGTGATTATCTAGAAGGCTTTTTTTCTACAAATTGATTGTGTAGATAGATGACACATTCTTATATGGAAAATTCAAGGAGATTGATGGTGCTCATAGCTCAAGATAGAAATTGAAGCGTAATACCAATTTTCGTCACCATTGTGAGAATGACATGATAAGGGTTGGTCCTTTTCTCAGTAAAATTTATAGTGACATGTTTTAGAGACATTTAAAGAAGTTTCTTAATATCCAATAGACGTCCTTTTATCATTGTTTTGGCGGGTTATTTAGCTAACAATTGAACTAATACATTTACATAAATTATGTCCTATGTTCAACACATCGCATAGAAATTCATGAAAGAGTAAAGTAGTAAAGAATTGAATAGACAAGTTGTAATCATATATACGTAATCATATTTTTTTTAAAGTCATATCTGATTGTAAGATTTTTTATTAATTGTGAAATAATTTGCATTAAATGTGTACAAGCTTAGGAAACTCTGATTTTGTGATAGTGACAATGCCGTGGTGTGTGTACATCAAACAAAGAAATTTGAAAATAGTATAAAGAATTGAAATGTGGCTTTTATTGCAAATGGCACAAGTCAATTGTAGTATTTATAGTGTTTAAAGTGAAAAACCGAGTATTTTGGGGATCTAACCCAAAGAAGATCGAGTGAAAAAATTAATCAACAATAATCAAGCATGCAACAAGGAAGTCTAGTTAACTAATTTAAAGATATGCATATTACGACAGACCATAAAGAAGAGTTTTATGCAATATTCTAAACTAGAGGGACTAAAGTGTAAATAAACCACTTTCATAAAATTAACAAATAGGAAATACATATGGTTGACTAGCATCCATGTTCATGATTAATCTTACTTTAGGGAGCTAGAAAACCTAATTTTCTTAATTGGTCCAATTTTACCTCTCAATCACCATTTTACCCAATTAAGCAATTTAATTAAGTTTATCTTTCGGCCTCACTAAATTAAATTGGGCTAATTGAATTGGTACACATAGGATCTCATCTTAGTCTCACCAATCTAGGTAGTCCCCTAAAGTCATCAATTCTAGGTTTTCAATTTCATTCGCTTTAGTCTAAATTTTACAATCTAATCTCTAAACCTAAACCTTAAATTAACGAATTAAAATTTCAATTAATCAACCACATGCAAAATTAGCTTATACTCATACTTAATTCAAGAAACCCAATCATTTTCATGCTAAATCAACCAATAAAATAACAGAAAATTGATAAGGTTTAGAAATGCTCAAAACAATTAATGAAATCCTTAAATCGATGGAGGCTTAATGTTTGAAATCTATGAATATTGAAAGCCCAATTGATAAACGATGTAGTTGGATGAAAAAAACACCACAAATATATTTAAATCTTAGAGAAATCTAAAAAGTACAATAAGGTCCCTATACTTTTTGCTAAGAAAAGTAAATGCAGAAAAATTCTAAAAAAGAATTTCTAGAAATCTAACCTAAAAGAGCTAATTATTAAAAATTTATATTGAAAAATTTTCATAAAGTTTTGTTGTTAATAAAAGATTTCTTAAATGAAGATGGATCAAGCTTTTGGGTGCCATTGGTTCCACATCTAAATAAGTATTTCTCACTCTTATCTCTATATTGTGCATATTGACTGTTCGATGAAATGTCTATTTGGGTATTAAGCTTTATTATGTGCTAAATTCGTTGATGGTTGGTTGATTGGTTATTTGTTAGTTTAAGTTAATGTTTATGCTTGATTAATTGGTTGTTTGATTATATCAAAATGCTTAATATGATAGAATTGATGCCTCTAGTGGAAAATCTATATAAACGAGACCGAGAGGAGAGTTTATCATTAGATAGTTCGATATAATTATGCCAAATAGTGAGACTGAAAGGAGATCATATGCCTAGGTGAGACTGAGAGGAGAACCTAGGTGGTATCTTTTAGTCTAAGATGAGACCGAAAGGTGATTCTTAACTAAGAATGACAAACAATATAATCAGTTTAGGTTTATTAGCTGAGCTAGCAATTAACAAATCCTCTGACCATTGTTTTATCTTTTACATTGTCTAAAGAAATAGGGAAGAAAATTAGATTAGTTAGTTTAATTGATAATTTAAATTTAGTTTATAAACAATTTATTTTAAAATTTGCACTAATAATTTCTGACTCAATTAGATTATTAATTGCTTAACTTGTAATTAACCTGATGAATACATTTACCGACAATCCTTTGGGCTTGACCCCTTAGAATATTCAAGTATTCCATAGGACACAATAAATATTACAACTGACAGTCCATTTGCAGTTAAAATCGCACATTTAAATTTTCTTTATAATTTTTTTTTGTTTTTCTACGCACGTGTGCATGCGATTAATAACCTTCTAGTATTGTAACACTATCCTCAAACAACTTGGCTTCTTCTTTTATAGAGGTTGTGGTTGGTGTTGCGATCTCAATAGATCAATGTGGCAATCATGAAAGCCGATATTAAGAAATAACTCCTTAGTGTCGCAACATTGGAGACAATTCCCTCAATTGTTCAATTTGGTGAAGTCCAACTCCTTGGTTGATAACAAAGGTATTGGTGTCATGACATCTACAGATTGGTGTCAATTTAGGCTCATCTTCTTACTTTTGCATCAATCAAGTATTTAAAACAAGCTTAACTCAAAGATTTAGTTCCTAATTGCATAAACTTGTCATTTATTCCAAAAAAAAAAATCATAAAAACACAATAAAAAACTATGACTAAGAGTGAAATCTAATAATTGTAGGAATACAATAAAAAACACTATAAACTACTTGAGAATAAGCTCTTAAGTAAAATGTAATTAGTTCACAAAGTTATAAAGTAAATAGATATAGAGGGAATTATGAAAAAAACACCATATTTTATGTTATTCCATCAAAATAACCTATGTAGATACAATGTTTATACAAAAGAAAGAATTCAAGTCAATTCACTTTTCATACATATATGCAAATCAAGAATTTATGTGCAAAGAATGTCTAAGTCGCATAAGACTTCTAGGCTTATAATTATCTGAGGTTATAGGGCAAAATTGAGTTCACAGAAATGTTAGCTTCACAATGGCTTAAGCATTGAGAATTATGTAGCACATTATATTATTCCCTAATCACCCCTAAAGATAACCAATATTCTCACCACTTTATTTCTCATTCTTTCATTTTTCTTATTTCTCCACAAAATTAGAAGGCACAATCCAATATTAATGAGTATAGTAAGGTAGCAAGAATAGTGCATTATGAAGCAAAAAAAATCATTTTAAGCTCAAGGAAAATTTAACTTTTTAATGCATTTCACAACTAAACCATGCTTTTCACATGTTCAATGGTTTTTTTAATCACTTATTATGCTTTTATCCCTCCACATTTCTTTTTTTCACTTAAAAATTTTCATTTAATCACTTTCTAAAGCAAGACCCTACGCTCACTTTATTGAATTGTTTCTTCATTTTTTACTTAAGTACTCACTTTTTAAGACCACCAAGATATTTTTACATAACCCTCAATGTCTATGGCCTAACATCCAATTCAAAGTGCAATTTCAATAAATGGGATAGAGAAAAAGGTTGAGTATCATACTCATTTTAGGCTCATAGTCTCAAAAATATCCATCAAGAAAGATACATTAAGGCACGAATACGAGAACTACGGACATTATACCATACATAGGTAATTCATTTGGCACTAGCTATGCAAACAATACCTTAGGTCATCCTTAGACATTTAAATGAACAAAAATTAATGACATGCTTCTACTCAAAACATGTGAATCATATCAATTCCAGAGAATTGCATATACATCAATCTACGGATCTACTCATCACATGGCACAAAGTCAAGCGTTTCTACATAGGACAATTACCTCTACCCTATTATATGATTCAACTAAGTGAACTAATAAATCTAAACGCTAAAAGAATAGAATTTATTATACCATTATACCAAATTTGCATACTAAACAAGAATTTACATACATGACAACATGCAAATCAACCAAACATCTCAAAAGCATTACACTCAAGCACCATGCATTATTCCAAAACAAAGCAAAGCAAAATTTAAAAAACTTGGCATTTTTATTAAAACTATAAAATAAACACACAAGCACATAAAATAAAGAAATTTACAATCCTACATAAACCCCTCCACATTTAAATCATACGTTATCCTCAATGTGTTCCCAACTAAAGATAAAAGGATAGAACTCCCTCGGTTTTCATAAATTAGTGTGAGGTAAATTTGGAAGTCATTCTCCTTTTCATTGAAGCTCGAAAATGTCATGCAAGCTTTGAATGGGTGATCTACATAGGAAAACAAAACAAACACATAAAAGAAAACACACACAAATTAAAAAAATAAAAATAAAATGAAAATAAAAACCAAGTTCAAAGTAGTATCATATTAAGTACATCCTATAAAATACAAAATCGAATGTAAATTTAATCATCATTGAAGTCCGACTCTGGTTCCTTAACTCTTTTCCCCTTGTCCCTGGATGCTAGGGTCTTCTCAAAGGGGCCATGAATGGAATGATTGGCTTATTCACTAATGCTCGTATCATGGATGTAAACACCCTTTAAGAATGAATGCCTCATCGATGTTCTCATATTGAGGCATCGAGGTATCTACATCATCATATCCTTCCTCCTTTCCTTCTTCCTCGTTATTCTTTTCCTCTTCTTCGTTATCCTTCTTAGTTGGCTTTTTTGGATGCGCTTCATTTGACTCATTATGCTAAAATGCAATATAAGGATTCACCAACCATTGCGAGACATCCCATCCTTACTATTGGGTGAACTAATCGATGTATGGTTATAGTGTCTACCTTCACTGAGTGAGAAACATTACTCCCGTGTCTCACCATGATTGTCGCCCTTCGATTGGCATGTTCCCTTACAGTTCTTAGTCGACAAAGATGGTGTCACCTCTATTTTTTTTCTTTTATCATATATTTGATCCTGTTGTAACTTTTGGAATTGGTTATATAAGGTATCACCAGTTATGCTTTTTGTGGAGTTTTAGAATTGTTCAGGTGGCTCAATTTTCACCCCATCTTTATGACACAAGTTTATGACTAGGTGTGGAAAATACACACTAGTTTTAGCTCCACTCACACACTTACTCATAAATTTGTGGATCTAGTAACCCAAGCATATTTTCTTTTTCTGCAAAATTCCATACAACAAAATAGCTCGAAATACATAAACGTTAGAAACATTTAAAGTAGGGCATACATTAGTATAGATCAATTGCATACACATTTTAGCTATTGGAAACATGATTATTTAGTTAAAAGAAAGTAGAAAATTAGTATTCGATTAGCATTTCCAAACTCCCTTATTTTCCATTAAAAAATCATAATGGTGTTCATATCAATATTTGAAAATGTTTTCAAATCTTGAACCTACACATAATCATCATCAAAGTATAAGACACCATAGTATTTACAAAATTCACTAGGGGAGATGTCAACTGGCTCCTCTCGAACAAGTATTTTGTCACCTTTAGTATATTTTAAATTTGCATAAAACTCTTGCACCACAAAGATGACATCAGGTTTTTTCAAGAGAAGACAATATTTGTACCAGCCATTGTCCTTGGCTAAGTCCCAAAGTTTATTGCAAAATGTCGTAGTCGAATTAAAGCCACATTCAATAATATATGTCTTGCCTTAAAGTTTTAGAAAATATGCTTCATCCTTTTTACTATTAAATTTTTTCTAATCATGATCTAATGTAACACCCCAAACCCGGCCTAGACGTTATGGTTGAATCTGGTCGCGTCACATGAGAGCATTTTTAGAAAATCGTTTCAAATATAAAGACTTGTTTAGGTTATTATCTTTTCTTAGCCAGAAATTATGTATTGGTTGATTTATTTGAAAACAATTCTTTATCGCGAAAATTATGAAAATCGTTAATTCATACAAAAATATTTAATTTTTAGTTTTAAAACGCATTTGTGGGGTCACAGTTTATAAACCAATAATGAATGACAATTTAAAATCCCAAAGTAAAAATCCAAAACAGTCCAAAGGTCCACATTACATAAAAATCCCAAAATAATCAAATAATAAATAAAATAGAATGTAGACGATAAACTATGAAATCCAGAAAGTATCTAGCAGTGGTCACCATCGAGCCCTCCACTGCACCGATCCATCTACTACTGGGATTACCTGACATTTAAAACAATAAAGGGGTGAGTTTTCGCAAACTCATTATGTACATCCCCACAATGCAGCATGCATATATATGTACAGATAACAGAACAGATACCAGTTATAATTCGGGCCGAAGCCCACTACAAAATCGGTGTGAGCTTTAGCCCACTAAGAATCAAAGTCAAATATAATCGGGCCTTAGCCCATATAGATATCATATGCATGTCAGATCTAAAACAGAATATCATAACATGCCCACTAACCCTGCACACCATCTCCGTCTAACCCTACACACCATGTGGGGATAAAATCGACCCACCCAGCCCTACACATCAAGTATAGGGATAAAATCAACCCATCCAACCCTACACGCCATATGGTACTGTAAAACGGCACAACAGATATATGCAACAAAGCTACCAGATAACAGGCTTATAGCCTTGCAGTTTTCTTTCACTTCGTCAACAATCCCACCCTAATGTAATGCAACATACAAATATGGCATGCTATTATGCAGAATAACGGATAACAAATCATGCAGATATATCAGAACACAATCAGTACACATGCTAATCATAACATGCTATCACATCACAGAATAGGTGTCTAGGTAATGCTTACTAACCCTACAACAGGTCACAATTGACTTGGGTGACCTATGTAACCTTTCAGAACAATTCAAAAAAATGGGTTCACACACCCATATGGCCCGCCTGTGTGGGCCCACACGCCCGTGCATATCACATGGCCTGGCCCAAAATTCCACACGCCCGTGTGGGCCCACACAGCCCAATTGGCCTAGCCAGCTGTCACACGGCCGTGTCCGTCGCGCCCGTGTCGAGAGCACAGGGCCTGGTTCGTCGATCACACAGTCTTGTCTCACCACACGGCCTCTACACGGGCAGTCCACAAGCCCTTGTGGCGTCGACAGTTTCGTTTTTAGCTTCAACTGAAACGCGATTTCAGTGCAATCGGAGTACACACCTGGACTTTTTCTGATGCCTAAGCACTCCTGAGCCCTTCCAAACCTAAAATTGACAATTGTAAGTCCATTTTCCAGTCACTCAACCCGATTTACTAAGCACAGGCGAATCCCGAAATTAACGACAACTTACCTCTAATACGCAACGACATTTCCCCGCTGTTCAGAATGCCGCCTATTAGTCCACCAAATTTAGATTGTCTCCTACCCAGTAAAGAACACCCTTAGCACACCATTACTTATTAGAAAGAACAAAAAGAAGACTTTACGACTTACCGAAAACTTATTAACGCAGAGGTGCGATATAACAATAGAGAAAAAGGTAGAATCTGAGTTTAAATGCCAAGAAATTCAAGGAATAAATTGGCAGCAAAAAGGCCAAAATTTAGCAAAACGATAAGGAAGAGAGAAAAAAAACTAGAAGGAATGAACAAAACTGCAGAAAAGAATTTTTGGGAAAAATTACTCAGGAAATCTGATAACCCTCTCATCCCCTAATTTGCTCCAACAAAACCACTACCAACTCAACCACTTCAGTATTCTAGTCCAACACAACCACTCACACGGCATTAGCAGTAAAAATAATGTCTCCGCTCAGACTCGAACCCAAGACCTCCCACTTATTAACACACCGCTTAACCATCAGACCAGCAGGTCCATTCTGATAAGCTTTTACTAATAAATACTTAAAAGCATATTGTCCAAGAATCAAGCTTTATTAAAAGAAAACCAAAATTTAAACCAAGTCTTGGCTTGAACTTGGGACCTCCCCAAACACACCCAGAGTACATAACCACCTAAGCAGGTAGACTTTTGTGTCAAATAATCGCAGAAACACATTCAGAAAATTTTCATGCCACAAATTCACAAAAGCCAGAAAACAAAATTTTGAGGTATTACATCTGGGGGCAAGGGTTTTGATGGTTGGATTTTAGCCTTTTTCTTACTTTTAGGAGTCATGGGCACTAATTTATCTCACTAAATTTTAAACAAGCTAAAATATTTCCAACAACCAAGAATGTACTAACCAACTAACCTCACAAATAAAATATTGAGAAATAAACAGTAACCAATGTCTTCAACTAATTCTACAAATCAACTATTTATACAAAATCACTCAGATCTTTAAACAACTATGGGCATGCAAACAATATGAACACTATGCACAAATAACCCAAAACAATGATTCAAATAAGAATGTTGTAAGAATATATATTAACGCACACTAGAATGAAGAGTTAGGACCCCTTAACCTTAGTTTGTAGATTGAAGAAGATGAGTTTTTGCCACTACTTAATAGCTTCTTATGTCAATCTTGAAGATGAATGCTAAAATTTGAAGAAGAAATAAGAACTAAAGTGTAGAAAAATTTTATGAGTGCATATTTTTGGAGAAGATAAGAGATTTTGAACCCTATAATTAGAGAAAAGAGAAGACGGAAAAGTTTTGGGGGTATTAGAAACTTGAAAACTAAAACAAAAGTGATTAAATAGGAGTGAAATGACTAGTTTTAAGGATTTTTCGAACTAGTTAGGATTTGGAAATTGGTTTTCTGCAAAACTTGACAATGGTGTTGTGACATCCAACCCTGCTGTTGTGACATTGAAGTCAGACTACCAATAAAATTGCAACTATACTAGCTTGGTGTCGCAACATAGGCCTCGATATTGGCCTCAATCCTCTTGACTTTGGACTTTCTACAATGTCGCAACATTACCTTTCAATGTTTCAAAAAGAATCATGGAGTGTCCATCGCAAGTTTATTGCCTTTGGGGTCACGATGTCACAAGGTGAGCGTCGTGACACTAACATCATTTTGAGCTAAATTCCTTCATGTTTAAAATAATAAAACCCCAAAAACATAATCCACATGTAAATTATTTAAAAACTTAACCTAATAAGAAAATTGTAAAGCTCAAAATCTAAACAAAAACTATATAATTAGCAAAACTAAAGTAATAAACAAGTTTATAAAAAAAAATGCATTCTTTCTTAAAAGTTTAAATGAAATTTCATGGGCGATCAGTCTCACCACCGAAGAAGAACTTCCACGGAGTCCTTAACACTTTTACTTGATGGTTGTTCATGATCGATAAGATACAAATCACCCTCATCAATCTAATATATTACATCTGTCTTATCTTCGACCAATGGGACATCCACATACCAAGCTACTTCGTACCAAAACCAAGCTAACTCCATAACACCTTACGAGGAATTATCAATTCAGGAACTATAAACTCAACTTCTTCCGAAGAAGGAATTGCCCGATCCTTATCTCCCTATTTTTTTTGAAAACTCATATACTCAAACATATCTTTAGTTAGCCCTCAGGTTTGGTTTTCTTAAAAAATAGTTGGAAAATGTATAGGCACCTCCACATTTTCACTTAACATCGATTTAAGCTTAACTATTTCCTCCTCTAAAGCTACTTCTACTACTAGTTCTACATTTATGTCAATAGAATCAGCAAATTCATCCATGTCATCCAACATTGTACAACGCACTCTAATTTCTAACCATTGTTAAAAATTAACCATTAAGTTTTCATGTTCAACAATAACATAGGGGACCTCATTCTCAATTACAAAAGTGCCCAACTCTACATACTCCTTTACTAGAACATGCACCTTCGCTTGATGTTGGATGGCTTTTAAAATTAACTCCAACTGATTCTGCATGGTTTTCATGGTGTTGTGGCATGAAGACATGTCATCCTCAAGCATACCAATCGGTCTTCAATATACTCTTCACAATACATATCCCCATCTAGATACAAATACTAGGATATGGATCATATGTCGAAGTATTACTTGACCATTCCTGATTGCATCTGTCTATTCCAAATGTGCAACAATAAGAATCATAGTGAGACTTATATCCATGCTCCCATAGTACCATCATACCCCTAATTGGGTGTTGGAGAACAATCCATTTCAGTCGCAAATTGATCTTCTAGCCATCTATAACTATTACGAAACATGACTAACAAATGATTATCCACAAGGAAAAATTACAAAAATCATTAAAACAAAATAAAGGATTGAAATGTGACTTTTACTACAAATGACACAAGTCAATTGTAACATTTATAGTGCTTACAATGAAACACTAAGTATTTTGAAGATTGAACCTAAAGAAGACCGAGTGAAAAAATTGATCAACAATAATCAAACATGCAACAAGGAAGTCTAGCTAGCTAATTTAAAGATAACATATTACGACAAACTATAAAAAAAAGGTATGTTATATTCTAAATTAGAGGGATTAATTGTAAATAAACCATTTTCATAGAATTAATAAATAGGCAATCAATATGGTCGATTAGTATCCATGTTAATGATTAATTTTAGTTTAGGGAGCTAGAACACCTAATTTTCTTAATTGGTCCAATTTTACCTCCCAGTCACCATTTTACCTAATTAAGCTATTTAATCCAATTTATCTTTCAACCTCACTAAATTAAATTGGATTAATCGAATCGGTACACAATAGGATCTCCTCTCAATCTCACCTACCTAGATAGTTTCCTAGAGTCGTCAATTCTAGGTTTTCAATTTCATTCAATTTAGTCCAAATTTTACGATCTAGTCCTTAAACCTTAAATTGACCAATTAATATTTCAATTAATCAACCACACACAAAATTAGCTCATACTCAATCCAAGAAACCCAATCATTTTCATGTTAAATCAACTAAGAAAATAACAAAAAAAATGATAAGGTTTAGAAATGCTCAAAACGATCGATGGAATCCTTGAATCAATGGAGGTTTGATGCTTGAACTATAAATATATTTAAATCTTGAAGAAATGTAAAAAGCACAATAAGGTATTTTGTACTTTTTGTTAAGAAAACTAAGTGCAAAAAAAATTCTAAAGAGTATTTCTAGGAATTTAACCTAAAAGAGCTAAGTACTAAAATTCTCTATTAAAAAAGTGTCATAAAGTACTATTTATTATCTGACACCAATTGACCTATAAAATAAAATTTTTCCTTCACTTAAAATATGACTTGAAGCTTGATGGATTGAAAATTGCCCTTTACAATTTTTTTCCTTGTCAAGAGCCGGTGTTGTGACACCCACACTTTGGTGTGTTACAACATCGTCAATAGTCCACTCCATTGGATTCTTTTGAGCTTTAACATCACGATAATAGCCCTCTAGTATTGCGACATTATCCTTGGGTAACTTAACATCTTCATCTGTTGGGGTTGTGGCTGGTGTTGTAACCTCAGTAGCTTAATGTGGCAACCATAAGTGTTGATGTTGCGACAACAAATCCTTGGTGTCGTGATATTAGAGACAACCCACTCGATTGTGTAATTTGGCAAAGTTCAACACTTTGGTTGATAGCAAAGACATTGGTGTCTCTTTAGGCTCCTCTTCTCATTTTTGCATCAACCAATGCCTGAAATAAGCTTAACTCAAAGATTATGTTCCTAATGGTATAAACTTTCCATTTATTCCAAAAAAAAAACATAAAAACACACACAAAAAAAACTAAGACGAAGCACGAAATCTAATAATTGCAAAAATATAATAATAAAAAACAATAAACTACTTGAGAATAAGCTTTTTTAAATAGCTTATTTTTCGCATGTAAATATGGCACATCAGATAGGCGATCACTTATATTTGTAGAACATGACACTATAAGTAGCTTGCTTGATAAGACCTCGGTGAAGTAGTGGACATAGCCATTTGATGGAGACCGACACTATGATTATATAGCAAACCTTGTGGAGTGTGTCAACAAAATGGTTATGGACACCCGTCATTGCCTTTTATTAATTATTTGAACCCATGTACTAAAATTCAAATATGTTGGAACATTTTCAATATATAGAATGTTTCAATAATTATAAATTAAAAGGTACAAGCGATCTAAAAGATATGACATTTGGTTATGAACCAAAAGTTATCACTATTCATTGTAATGAGTTATGTCGCTTAAATACTAAAAGTTATGTTACTTGATTATTAACAAAAAGTTATGATTGTTCAAGTAATATATAATGAATAGTTGCATTCCTTGTTAATAGATGCGACTATCCATTTGGACAGTTATGTCTCTATGAAGAGATGTGAGATCTCTTATAAATAGGAGAAGAATTTCATTTGCATGGCATACTATTTAGAAACAAAAGTTTCTCTATTCTCCTCCATCTTTTTATATTCAAATATTGTTCTACAAAGAATTATTACAGAAGTTCTTTATAGAACTTGATACTCTTGCTATGCTTTACTCAATGCTCAGCGGATTATTTTCATCAGTGCCAAACACAAATAGTCATTGGGTTTCATTGCATCCTCAAGGTTCATTTACTTGTAATTCTTTTGCACACCAAAATATAGGTGGAGACAAATAGAACCTTAAATAAAGTGGTATGGTTACACGCCTTTAAGCTTTCGGTTAACTTTTTTAAAGTTTATTTTATTCTCATACACCAACAAACTAGGCTTTTTATCAAGAGGGGCAGAAAAAAAGTTAACATGAAAGTGATATACAAAAAAATGATTCCAATCAAAGAGCATCTAAATCCCATCATGAAAAAGGATTCTCCAATTTGAATCGCATATTTAGAGTTAAGGAATCAACTACTTGTGTATGAAGAATGCCTCCAGGTCTATCCTCTTATTTTATTTTAATATTTTGAAGCCTTGTTTTCATAATTTTTTGGAATTTTAATTTTTTTATAAAATTTAAATTATATAATAATGTGACATATAAAATAAAAATAGTGTCATATCTGCAATAAAAGTTTGAGGATTAATTTAATTTAAATAAAAGAATATGGGTGAAATTAAATAAAAGTGTAAACATTAATAACTAATTTTACTATTTGCATTATATATAATATATCAAAATAAGTAATTAAGTGGGGAGACCATTTTACTCATTCATGGAATAATTTACTATAAAATTTAAAATAACAAATAAAAAATCCCGATATTTAAGTTAGTGAATAATAAAGATCATATAAAAGTGATATGAATGGGAGCATATATGAAATACAGATTCCATGTGAGCGCGAGGAATATGAATATTCCACTCTGCCCCTTTTCCCCCTAAATTCTATTTATTTAACAACAAAATATCCGCTTTGAAAGTGGAAAAGCGAAAAAAGAAGAAAAAGTAAACCGCCCACGCTCTTCCCTTCAGTGGGCATAAAATAATATCTAACTCCATTTCCAATCCAAGCTGAAAAAACTTCCCTACGTAATGTGGGCACCCACCTTGCTTTCTTCTCCTTCTTCTTCTTCTTCTTCTTCACCAAATTACCCTATTCTTTTCTTCCATTCCTATTCCTAAGCCCTTCTCCTTCGCACTTGTTCATTTCTCAAGCGTAATTTCGTCCCCAACCATACCTCGGCCTTGCTTCCTTTGCTTTGGCGTCAAACCCAAGTTTCCATCTTTTTCTTTTCTGGGCGTCTCAAGAATTCCGTTAGTTATTTTTATTTTTATTTTTTGGCTCTGGGTATGTTGGTAGAGAGAAGGAGAGTGATGACCTGGAGGAGAGTGGGGAAGTCGCTGCAGGCGCTGGTAGCCCATGCCTTGCTCTTCTCTTTCACCCTCTTGCTCGCTCTCAAGCTTCATCATGCCCTGTCTTACTCTTGGTGGTTCGTCTCTCTGTCGTTCATTTTGCTTTTGGGCTTCATTTACAGCTGATTCGCTTTTTTTTTTTTTTTGCGACTTCTGACTTTTATGCGAAAAGCAATCGACTTTGCCATTCATTTTGTTGCCTGCATCCCCATTTTTCACTATGTCACTTGCTTCCTTTTTACTTTTTTCTTAGTTCACCAAATTTTGAATCTTTCTTGTATTGTTTCTTTTGCAGTAATTTTTGTTTTTCCTTGTCATTTGAATTCTGTTGGTGTATTTTCTTAGAAGTCACATATTACTTGATCAGTTAGTCAATTTGCTCTGAAGTGTTAATGATTTGAATACATTTAGCTGTCAGTTATGCTTAGATGTCCGTATGAAGCTGCAAGTTACACACTTATACTTTAGAGGTGAATAGTGCGGAAGAGAATATGTAAAGCATTTGTTGCGGGCCAATGTAAATTCACTAGTATCATCTGTTGTTAAGCGAGGAGATGAGAACATGTTAATCATCTTATGTTGGTAAGCATTTATTGCAAGTCAATTTAGATTCACTAGTTATCTTCATTGTGCAGGGTTGTATTTGCCCCTTTATGGCTTTTTCATGCAACTGTAGCACGTGGCAGGTTTTCTTTGCCTGCTCCATCAATGCCTCATGATCGCCATGTATGACAGATAATCTCTAAGTTTGGATGTCCTAATTAGCTGTGAGAAAATTGTTTGTGGCACTGTATTTCATAATAATCCAGATCAATAACCTGCTTTTCTCATGCACAGTGGGCTCCCTTTCATGCTCTCATATCAACGCCATTGCTTGTTGCTTTTGAGCTACTTTTGTGTATACGTCTTGACAGCAGCTATGGTAAAAAAGGCAACCTCTTCTGGACATAATAATCTGTAGATGTTCTTCTTATTAATAAGTCCTATCTTCTAATTTATTTATTTTTGCTTTATTACTCTCCATCTTACTTCTCTCTGATTTGCTGAAGGGACTTTTGCGTTAATGATTCGTGAATATCTTTATATGTTCAAGTTAGCATGTTAATCATTGAGTATCTAATATTCCCATTTAGTTATCTTATTCATTTAAATTGTTTATAAAAATGGATGTGTTGCAGTTGTTAATTTGAAGATTGTCTTTCTTCCCCTGCTTGCATTTGAAATAGCTATTCTGATTGATAACATCAGGTATTTCCTTTCCCTCATTCTTCCTGTTCATTGTCATATTTTGTTGCTTGAGTACTTAATGTGTACTATAAAATCTTATGTCTATTAATCAAATTGATTTGCTAATGTTGGCTCCAGTCAACAAGAATCTGAATGAAATCATGCAAAATTTTATTGATACTTGGGGCTTAAAAAGCTGCTATCCACTATGTGGTTTTTTTTCCCCTCCTTTGTATATTGTGGTGTGGACTTTAGCCTTGAACCAACTTCATATGTTGACTTGCTCCAACAAATTCTTAAATATATATTTCTTTTCCTTCTCATTCTCACCTAGCCTGACCTCTAATTATATTGGGAAAAAGAATGTTGGAGTGCGTTGTTTCTAGTTTCAACTTTCAAGTTTTTTGACTTACTATAGCAAGAATCAGTAATGCTATGGTATTTTAGCAAAGTACCAAGTCAGTTGCAAGTGTGGGATTGTAGTGTTAAATGTTACTGTTGTTCATTTTTATCTTATCCACTGTTTCTAGGTGTAATGACTATTTTTCTTTAATTTTTGGCAGGATGTGCAGAGCTTTGATGCCCGGAGATGAGGAAAGCATGAGTGATGAAGTGATATGGGAGACCCTTCCTGTAAGTTTTCAATAGTAGTGAGTAAAGGATTTAGTTTGGAGATATCCAATAAGTCATTAATAAAATTGGCATGCCCAACTTAGTGTTTATGGTTCCACATAGTCATAAGTTTTATAACTGAAAAATTATCCATTGGTTTGGTGAACTTATCATTTTATGGTTTTTTTCATTTCATCTTACAGCAACTAGATGTATTCTTAGAAGGCATGGATTCTAATATTACTGATAATATTTTGTTGGTGTGATCATTCTTTCAGCTTTTGTTCTGATATACAACTAAATGCAACAATCTCGTAAAGTTAGAAAATGGAAGTGCTTGTTTTAACGATCAAATATGTTCAAACTTGCTTATAATGCTTGTCTGTGTGCATGTGTATGTATGATTTATGTTCAAACAAGATTGTCCAGGTTTTAATACCATTTAGGCATTGCACTTTGTTGATGTTGGTCAAAAAATTAACTTTAGGAGACACATATTGGGTGATTGACGTTTGACTTGCTCCAGTTTTTGTGACTCATCACTTGTCAGCTATTTTATCCCAACTTGCCTATCAAAAGCTGCATTGACTTTCAACAACTATTCTAAACACCATGCTACTTTTATTCAAGCATGATGCTTCTTTTCATGGCACAATTTTCTCAAGGGACAACTTACTTAAATCCCCCCCCCGGGGGTTCTGTAGAGTTGTATGGTTATTAAGAAGGGTGGAAAGATGAAAAATGTGAAAGAAACAGATAAGTTTTTGATATTTGCATCTACTTACACTAAAACATTAAAACAGCATGTCATGACTGCATCATGCTCGTACTTCATGGAGGACAGACATGGATATGGTAAGCATATGGTGGCACTGCACATGCACACAATCCATATTTTGCCACGATAGAGATTAAGCCCAATTTTAGCCCTTTTGAGGTCAATTCATTTTAAAAGAGAACCATAAACTCACCCTAGTCTCTTCTCTTACTTCTCTATGACTGTAATTCTCTTCCTCTGGTTCATGGTTCCAGGGAAAGCAAATTTGGTGAGTAGTAACTATAGTCACTGTGTCAGAACTTTTTTTTTTTTGGTCCTGGTGTGTCCCATACTTATTATGCCTTGTCGGCAGTGTGTCTCTGTTAGACGCCAATATGACACTGGTACAAGGGGGTTTCCCCCATATACATGCTTCATATCTTATGCTTAACCAGAGTGTGCTCATATGTGATGATAGCAATGAGGCAGTCTCTGAGATGATCTGTTTGTCTATATCTAGTGCTAAATGTATTGTGCCCTCATAATTGTATAGCGAACTGATGTGAAATTTCTGGTATTTGGTTTGTAGCATTTTTGGGTTGCAATATCTATGGTCTTCTTTATTGCTGCCACAACTTTCACTCTTTTAAAGTTATGCGGTAAGTCTTATGTATTCTAGCTCGAAACCATTCAACATGTCTGATGCTAATACATTGATTCATCTTCTACGAGTTGCAGGTGATGTTGCAGCTCTAGGCTGGTGGGATTTATTTATAAATTTTGGGTACAATACATTCATTTTCCAGTGATTGTTTTCTGCTTTCCCCTTTGTCCTTTTTTCTACTGTAATAATATTTTAAGTTGTGATGCAGTATTGCAGAGTGCTTTGCCTTTCTTGTTTGTACAAAGTGGTATAATCCAGCAATTCATCGAAATTCTCACCTTGGAGAATCCAGCTCATCTTCAATGACTATAAGATATCTGGACTGGAACAGAGGCTTGGTAATATCTTCTGATGAAGACAGCCACCAGAACAGCAGAATATGCAACCTGCAGGATTTTGGAGGACATGTTATGAAAATTCCATTTATTTTTTTCCAGATCATGCTTTTCATGCATTTAGAGGTATAGTTGTTGCAAATGCCTCTTGGTATATTCTTGAACGTTCAAGTTCTATCTGTATCACATGTTAAACTGTGATGTCAGGGAACACCACCTAGTGCAAGAAATATATCAACTCCAGTTCTTTTTTCTCCCCTTCTGCTGCTGCAAGGAGCTGGGGTTGCTCATGCTGCGTATAGATTGATTGAGAAAATTGTTATTTTACTACATAGTGGAGCTGGTTCTGGAAGATACATTGATATATCATCAAAAGTTCGTGAATTTTTTGGGTTCTTGCACCATGGGTCAAGGTTGTGTTTGTTAGGAGTTAATTTTTAAATCTTGATTAACTTTTGCTCAAATTCTTCTGAGTCTGGACCAAGTAAACACAAAAATGAAAGCATTGTGCACACTTAAAAAAAATTATGTTTCTTTTCTCAACAGGTTACTGGGTTGGTGGTCAATTGACGAAGGAAGTAGAGAGGAACAAGCTAGACTTTACTATTCAGGGGCATCTGGGTTGGTTTTCTATATTGCACTCTAGTTCCTTTATGCATGCATTCATCTAGCACAATGCATAAGTAATCATTCTGGCTGCATTCTGTAGGGTTTACTAAACCAGCTTTGATGTGGTTGAATGCTTAGACTTATCGGTGCAAAAATGCTTTTTTCTCTGTCACAGTATGATTGCTAAAGCCTAAAAGTGTGGGAAAATTTTCATTATCCACCATCACTATTCATGAAAAGCAATGCAGATGACTTCTTTTTCACCTATATTCAGTAGTTCCTAGTTAGTCAATATCTAAGTAGTAAAGGGCATAGGAAATCTTTTCGTAGGATAATATTGTTTCTTAACAAAGGAGAATTCTAGTGCAGTTTGCTTTTAGTTTATCATTTATAAAGAGAATGTATTAAAATGCATTAGTAAAAGAAGAATTGAGTCATGAGATACATTCATGTTAGCATACTAAATTTAGCAATGAAATTTGTTTTCTTCTCATCGTATTTGCCAGTTCACTTGTTCTTATTGCATATTGTGGGGCCTTCTTGAGTTGTACATAGATAATAGTGGGGTCCCCCCCCCCCCCCCACCCCCTCCCCGTCTTTTTTGCTGATCTTTTCTTTCATCCTCAAACATTCAGATATAACACTTTCTCACCTGATATTGTGAAGAAAAGACCAAAATCAGATCTTGTTGAGGAGGTAAACATAGTGTTTGGAGTCTTCAAATTGTGAAGTATAGTTTGTCGCTTTACTTATGCATTTTTTGGTCTAACCTGTTTGCTACAGTCTGAAATCTTTGTCTACAATTGAGCAATATTATATGCATGTTTTGAAATCCTTTAAATACAGATTTGGAGATTACAAGCTGCACTCAGTGAGCAGACCGAAGTCACCAAGTACAGCCAGCAGGAGTTTGAAAGACTTCAATATGTATTATTTCAACACCAAGCTTAAGTTGTTACTAAGTTATTCTAATTGTTTGGCTAAAATATACTGTATTGCTTTCTTATTAATTGAATGGATCTGTCACTCAGGAAAAGATTCTGTGTAGAGTTTGCTTTGAGGAACAAATCAGTGTAGTCCTGCTGCCTTGTAGACATCATGTTCTCTGCAGGTATTTGCATCTACCCTTGTAATACTGGCAATGTTATTTTCCATTCTGGCTGTTTTCTCAGTAGTGGACTATTGGTTAATGCAAAGATGTCTGTGAAAAGCTTTGGCTTAGGCATCATATATACTCAGAAATATATTATTATGGTATTTACATGACTTGTAGTGGAATACCATATTTTTGGCATATAGTGTGTAATATTTTCATTTCTTATCAAAGGATGTGGAACTTGTTTTCTTTAATTATTAATAATGCTGTTTCTTTCTCAGCACTTGCTGTGAGAAGTGCAAAAGGTGTCCAATCTGCCGTGTTTCTATTGAAGAGCGACTGCCAGTCTATGATGTCTAGTCTCAAATTACCTGTAGAAAAGCTGGTGTAATTTTTTTTTTCAAACCGTTTCGAATTGCTTGTGATTTTAGATGAAGCAAGCATTGAGAAGCTGGCCATTCTGGTTTCTCCAAACGTGATATGGTTTTGTTTTTCCACTCAGGAATTGTAAATGACTAGTTGCATTTTCAAATGAAATGAAAGTAGTGATTTTGACATGTTTTGTGATAGATCATGGGTTCTTTTCGCTTTTTCGCTTATGAAATATAAATGAGGATGGTGAAGTGCTCTCTTGCGCATGTGTCTAGTTAGTCTTGGATTTCCCAGGAATTATATGTTGCTTGGGTTGCATTGTTCTTTTCTTTAAATATGCATGAATTAGGATAAAGAGAGATTGGTGGGTTACATATTTTGGTTTGTGATAGGGAGGAGAAAATGTTGGGACAGTGTGATTTGGTTAGGGTCAAATGGAGAAATAAGCAAAGTTGTTGAGGGGGATATCCAAAGAGAGGGCAGGATATGTGGAAGCAACCAAATGAATAATATCAGATAGTGATGCCAAACCATATTGCATCTCTGTTGCCACTCAAAGTTCCTCTCCGCTAATAATTTTTACTGCCTTCAGCAACATGGCTGAAACCCTCAATCAAATCATACTCGGTGCTAAGGACAAAGACCCACTATCCTCAACTACCCCTACTCCAAACCAACTGTTGTGGATGGATCAAATTTCAAACCTTTTCGGAATAAAAATATCCATTCTCTTCTTTTCTTTAAAAAAATAATTTGCAATTAATACAACAAATATTGATAGTAAATTTAATGAATTTGAGAAGTAGGTTCAGATTGACTGTTGGCAATTTTTTTTTAATTTATTTTGATCATTAAACTCGAAAATCATTATTCATTTAATTTTATTTTGTTAATGATAGTGAAAAAAAAAAGCATATCCAACCTATCATATCACACCACCTGTATCGTCAAATCACTATATTTTAAAATAATTATAATAATACTTCTTATTTGTAGAATAAAAAAGTGAAAAAAAATAAAAATGAATTTTAATAAAATTATCTAGAAACACGGACTAACTAAAAATCCTTTCGAACCCCTAAATGAAAGAGACCAAAATACTAAAATATTGAAAAGGGCCACCATAATTGTGAGGTGAAAGATTCCGTCAAAAAATTTTCATTTCTTTGGGTTATTTATTTAGTGTTTCATCAACTTTTTCTTTTCATGGGTTATCATTTTTGTTGCTGAAGACTACGGGTTTCATTACCACATTATTGTAATGGTTTTGATTTTTACTATTTCATGTTGCTGAAACTTTTGATTACAGCTATGGGTTTCATCTTTTTAAAAATGCTACTCGAAGTTTATCTAATATTCAAGTAGTTTAAAAAATATTTTATTTATTTTTTAAATTATTAAAACGATATAATAAATAGAGTATGTTTAATTATTTTTTCATAATGATTAATAGAATGGACTTAAATGAATAATGAACGATCAAAGTAGATAAAAAAAAATATATAGGGGTCAACGTAAAACCACTTGTCGAGTTAAGGAACTAATGTGGACTTAGATTTAATTTCATCATCCTAACTATAAAAATAATCAAGTTAGATGTTAACATAAGATTTGATGTTATAAAATGTTAAATTTCAATTGTAATGTCTACCATAGAAATATTATGATGGAATTGTGGAGGCTTCCATGATTACTGCCTCAAAATGGTTTAAATCCCACAAAATAATCATCGAAACTGAGAGTTGAATTAACTATTTGAAGGCATTCACAGCGGATAGTGGAGACTGAAATGAATCCCCAATAGTTATTATTCATGTGGAATGCTGCTACACTGAACTTTCTAATGCTTTCATTTGCATTCTGATTTCATGCTGTTTTGAAAAACTTATTACTTCTTACAACAATGACTAGAAAAAGAAGACCACAACCAAACCAGATTTGGGTAAAGAATGATCCGGCACATTTGAGTAATAATGATCAATATTTGATTGGTGCTTGTGTGAAACATGATGTTATAATTTACTAGGTTTTTTTTTATAAAAATAATATAAAAAGTTAATTAATTACGAAAATAATTTAGGGACAAAATAATTAGGGAAATGAATTATTTGTTATAGTGTTGCCTGACAGATTAAGGGTACCACTCTCATTTTTAAGTCCATCATCAACTAATCATTAGGCTTTTAAAAAAAGAATTTTTTTATTGGTATTGTCACTGTATCAGGTGACACCCATATATATATATATATATATATATATTTATTCAAATATCCGTGAAAATACATGAATACATAGTGAGAAAAAATAAAAAATATTATATTAATGGTTCTACCAATCGATCTAGTGGCACAGGTGATAAATTATAAAAAAAAACCAATGTAAAAAAAAGGTTGTGAAGAAAAAAAATAATTTTTTAATGGTGTCACCAGTCTGTCAAGCAACATCAATGATGTGTCAGAAAAAAATCCTGTGAAGAAAATATATATTTTTAATGGGTGCCGTTGGTGTGTCAAGCGACACAGGTGATGTGTCAAAAAAAAAGCCTGTGAAGAAATATATATATTTAATGAGTGTTGCCAGTGTTTTTTTTAAAGAAATGGCTATCAGGGAAAGAAAGGAAAATTGAAAAAAAAATTAATTTATTAGGGGTGCCGTCGACGTGTCAGGCGGCACCACCCAGTATATATACTCCATCTTTGGCCAAAAATTTGTGTCTGTTGAAGTTTTTGGTTTCTATTGAAGTTTTGGGTTTATGTTGAAGCTTTTAGTTTCTGCTGAAGTTAAGAAAAAGAAGAAGAAGAAAGATTTGTATTAGTAGAATGGGAGGAAACAGGAAAAAAGAAGAACAAAATTTGTGTTTTAGATTTCAAAAATCAAGTTCGAGTTTATAAGGTTTGTAATTATTTATATGTAATTATATTTTTAATAAGAGCTAAAATTTTTTAAAATAAAAGCAACTTTTTATTTTTAATTTATTTTAAAGATTTAGTATTGAAAATAAATAACCAATTCTTCATATATGTTCATTTCGAGGGGGTAATTTTACAAATAATAGTTGGTTGTACATTTGAATATTGTCAGTAAATAGGAATGAAGTTTAATAAGAATGTAAAATTTGATGATATGAAAGAAAAGGTTAGTGCGAAAATTGCTTGACGTTATAGAAAGAGGATGTCTAGACTATTCTACAAATTTCTAGTTTTGTCAAATTCGTACAAATTTACGAAAATGAAACTTGTAGATGATAAAGACGTGGAGACTATAATTGCACTTTATTGCTCGACTGGGAACGTGAATGTTGAATCAATTGAGTTGTTTGTTGAGTTAGCGGATGTAGAGCCAGTTGAAAATGTTACTCCAGTAAGTCAACATATGGAGTTCAAGACCCGTGTATGAAGGTTCTGAGAGCGTCTATCGATAGGCGGATCGTCTGTACACGGATTTGACTTTGATTTGAATGTTGGATGGGCAGAACAATGCGGTTATGGAGCAACATCGACATGGGCCAAAATTCTACACCATACTTTGACTGCGTATAATAACCTTAATTCGGATCCCTGTTTACAGATACATCTAGTGGTGATTGAAACTAATGTAGATGGTGAAAAAGGACCTAATAATGATGGTCATTCTGATCATAAGGGCGAAGATTTTAGTGATCCTGTTCTGGATGAGGTCCTAGATGATATCGACAATAAATGCGTGGACGATGATGAAAATGTATACGCCCCTTTGGTCAAGAACCCGACTCGTGGCATTGTCATATGCAATGACCTTAGGGCCCACATGTTGAGCATAGATCCCGATATGGCGCATGCATCCGGGTTCTCTGAGTACCCAAATATAATCCTTCTCACCGATTGGTAGCAGATTTCGAATCGAAAGAATTGGTCGTAGACTAACAATTCACAAATAAGGAGGATTGTATATTTGCCATCAAGCGGTATAACATAAAGGTGTCGGTAGAATATGAAGTCACTATATTTAATTCGAAATTATATGTTGGGGAGTGTTGGAGATTTGCAGAAAGGCACAACTGATGGGTATGAGTTGCATTTATCCAGAGGTCGTAACTATGAGAGATCTGAAAATTTGTTGGGCCTCATACATGCATTGCTACACATATGACGCAAGACCATCAGAAACTTGATGCGAAAATAATCTGTAACTGCATTATGTTTGTATCACCCCAATTTGGCAGGTTCTAAGTTTTGGCGCTTAGCCTAAAAGAAATTTGTATGGCGAGGTTCTATCCTCCAATTATTTCTTATGACGTATAGATTTGGGCACATAATCGAAGTCAGGATATTAAGTAATAATTTATCTAAGAAAGTGGAATCATAAGGAGAAAATTCAGGTAAGAGAAATTTGTAAGTTAAATTAATGCCAAGGGTGATGTCCACCAAGGTTGTTTAAGTTATTGTGCTGATCATGTTATAATTGTTCAAGATAATATACAAGGTGATTTAGTTAGAAGTTAACTGGATTGAGTAATGGAGTAACTAAAATATTGGACCTTCATTTATGTCCTTCTCAGAGGTTATAGGCCATTATAAGGATAATTCTGAAAAAAGGTAACACGTGTTAAATTCTAATAGGGACTTAGGCTGTATATATATTTGCATTCAAGATAAGTGTGGGGAAGTTATCTTCTCCATTTTCAAAAAGTGCTATTATTTGATTATTAAGGAACTGTAAGCATTTCTTCCTTCCTTAAGCTGGAAGTCGCGATTCTGGGTTGTTATGAAAAGATGATTCGTGTTTGGGTAAGTTTTATGACTTTATATGTTATGTTATGAAAGACTAAGTCTGTAAGAGTGTATGAACAGTAAGACGAAGAAATGAAGCTTTACATGGGGTCATTTGGGTTTGAGATGATGGTAAAGGTTATACAAATGAGTTTTAATGGTGTCCCTATGTTTTATAAGTAGTGGTCTTTGCAGTTTCATGTTAGATGTTGAATCTGGAGTTCAAGCCACTATTCGTGGATGTCCGGTGGGTTTCTAAATTAACTCTTATGTGGTATTGTTCATACCTTTATATCTGTAGAATAAATCAAAAGGTGATGCCGAGATCATGAAAGGTATAGTAAGGCAAGTGATCCCTTAAGGATATCTATGATTGAGTGAATATTTGTGACAGCCCTATTTTGGCCCTAATCGAAAAAGTGATTTTGGGACCACGAAACCGAGTCAGAAAATTTTTAAAATATTATTTTATGTGTTTATATTATGCGAATTGTCATATGTGAATGTTTTGTATTTTAATTTTGTCGTTTGGATGCTAATTTAATAATTAAAGACTTGATTGCATAAAGGAAAAATTAGTTGGATAATGTGTGTGCCGAATTGTAGATGTTCTTTTAATATGAAGGGTTTAAGATGCAATTAGACCAAGCATAAATTGCATGGACATATTCGGCCATGAGATAGTGGAGAAGCAATGATTTTATCGAGGCTAATATGGTAATTCAATAATTAAACACATGCATGTAATAGTAAAACATAACATGAATGCTTATTCTCTTTTGTTTTTGCCGAAAACTAAAGAAAAGAAAATAGAAAAAGATCAAGGGCATTCGGCCATGGTAATAGCTTGATTAAGGTATGATTTCTATATAGTTTTCTTTAAATTCTATGAAATTGAGTTAGTTATTAGGTTCTTTTCATAACCCATGTATCAATTTTTAAGTCTATGGCAAAATACTCATTCGGTCATTGAGTTATGTATAAGATTGTTGGTATTTTGATGATTTTAATATGAGAAATGATTATAGGATGAGTATGTGCTTGCTAAATTTTGGTAAATAGGACTTTATGGACTAATTGGTATTCGGCTATGGTGTATATGCATGAAGAATCGGTGTTGGATGTTTTAAGTGTTATATACTTTAAAATTGAGTTTGAAGTTGATAAATTGTGTTAAGGGTAAATTTAAGAGCTATGTGCATTCGGTCATTGTAGATATGTACAAATTTGATGATGTTTTGATGTGTTAAAAATGAGAAATGGTTGAAGGATATATATATATATATATTCGGTCATAGAGGAAATTAAGTTGAATTTGATTGTGGTTTTAGTTAAATAGAGAAATGGATGAATCTATATTTATAAGTGAGTAAAGTAATAGAGTGATAAGTTAAAAGGACCTATATGTTAAGATATCATTTTCGTTTTAAAAGTACTGTGGATAAATTCATTTATGTTAATTTGTAAGCACTTGGATTTATTTGTAAAGATTTGGATATCCTAGGGAGTATTCGGCTAAAGTACAATAGGTAGAATGTTGAATAATTATTCATTCAAGATGATAGGACCGAATTGTTAATGTTCGGTTTTGTAAGGGCTGTTATGTGATTTTATACTAGTTATATTGGGATTTGGTAGATTTGGTATCATGAAGTTAATTCGTGTATTATATTGAATGGAAGATTGTAATAAGTACATTCGACCTAAATGTTTCTTTGATAAATGTGTATTTAGTTGTTGTTTATGAATATAGGATTTATTGTAAACAAATTTTGGGGATTAAAAAGCCGAATGTGAAGATTTGTAGGGATTAAATCGGCAAATGGTCTAAATGTTCATTTGCGATTTAATTGTATAAATCAATGTTGTTTAAATTTTGTATATGTGATATATTTGAATGAAAACAATTTGGTTAAGTGATTAAAGAAGTTAATTTGTTTAAATTAGCTCAAGAACAAAGGGAGCCGATTTTGGATAAGGGGAAAACAAAGTTAATAGACTAGCCGGTCCGTAGTTGTTCGGCGACATTCGAGGTAAGGTTTAAGTATTTAAACATAAGTACTTGTGAATATGCCATAATATGTCATGAAAATTTAGACATCTTTTAATTTAATAAACATATATACATGCATATTACCGAATGGTATGCATGAAAGTGAAGTAAAGTAATTTATATGGTTATATTGCCGAATGTTATATACATGAAATGGAAAATAAACAGTTGATATATGTACATTGCCGAATGGTAAGTTAAGAAATGAGAATGCAATAGATATTACGTAATTGTATTCGATTAACACAAAGGTCTTAATGATGTGTATGTATTACATGGAAAGGAAAGTATATGATTCGATATTTGAAACTGTGTGATTTGGTTATCATGATGAACTATTCGAGCCTTGGCCTAGCAAGCTTTTAGCTGGTGAATATTTTTGGGCTTTTAGCCTAGCAGACGTAATGCCGGTGAATGAGTATCAGACTTAAAGTCCAACAGGCCTCGTGCCGGTGATAAGTTCAGGTTTATACCTAGCAGGCTTTGTGCCGGTGATGAGCTCGGGATCTTACCTAGCAGGCTAAATGCCGGTGATTTAATAAAAGTCTAAGACCATGAGATCTTGTATTAAAATGGCTATTGAATTCGTTCAATGCATTAAGTTGCTCAGGTACGTGTTATGTAATTATATATGTGAGAATGACTCGAATTGAATTATGAATGTGTAATGAGAAGTATTTGCGAAGTTGTTAAAAAGATATATATATATATATATACACACATAAGTACATTCGGTCTTTGTGAAATTATATATAAAAGTATAGGTATTATATATATATATATATGTGATCATGAACATTGGAATAAAATGTTGATGTGGTATTGAAGACTAGTTGGATTCGATTGAATTAAGTTGACATTGAAGTATTTAAATGTTTATGACTATATGAATTCAAATTTATTTGAAATAATATGTTACATGTGCATATAGGTGACTATGCATATTCGGCCAAATGGTAGTATGCTTAGATAATGTTATATGTGATTTTGTATATTCGTTTATTAAGTGGAAATTATTTTATGAAGTGAGTACATATGTGAATAAGGTTTACAAGCAAGTTTACTTGTTTAAATTACTTAAGACTTACTAAGCTAAATTGCTTACTGTGAATATTTGTGCTTTGTTTTATTTTTATAGATCTCGGTTGAGAGTTACAAGCTCGAGGATCAAGTTCAAAGTCATCCACACTATCGTCACTGTTTTGGTACTTTTAAAAGTCTATATTTTGGAAGATGGCATGTATAGGCTTAACTCTCTCTTTTGAAAACAAGTTTAATTTTTGAATTTGTATATATTCAAGCCATGCGAAAATGGCTTGCTCATTTACTAAGTATGAATGTATGGTTTGATGAAATTATGTGGTTGATCGTTATATAAATATTCGTTGATGCTAATTTTCGTTTTTGATTATATGAAGTAGCGAATGTATCATAAGCTTAAGATAGTCCTATATTCGGTTATAGCTTTAAGAAATTACCAAATGAATAGTATTAATTTCGCATGATGTGTAATTGGCCTGTAGCATATTTGTTCAATCATGTGTAAGTACATAGTTTATTGATTAGGCTTTACTTTGTTTAGTATGGAAATTTGGATTTTTGGTTAGATGAGATGCTCAATTGAAATATGCATATATGCTTTCGGGTGTGTTTGATAAGGAATGACTAGTCTGAATTGTTTTCTGATCTGTAATGCCTCGTAACCCTAATCTAGCGATAGATACGGGTTGGGGGTGTTATAATATTTCTGAGAATAATCTGTAAAGCTGATACAAAGTCCAAAAAGTTTAAGCATGTGTTTGAATGATGCATGAGTAATGTAAGGTAAATCATGATTGTTCTTGAATGTTTGAAATGTATGTTTTGAAATGTGTGTTACATTGGCTTCTTGTTGTGGATTAAGAAAATTAGGCTTAGTTTGTTTCGATGTAGGAAGTGTTTGCAAGTAAATATGTTTTGAAATCAAGCTCCAGCATTTGTTGCAGACTCGAAGATACATATGCATAGATTTAGCCTAGCCTGATAATCTATTGTTGTTTTAAAGGTTTAGCCTGGATTGGTAACCTTACATGTATGACACACCCTCTGAAAAAGGAATTATGAATGATGATTACCCAATGGGGTTCTCTAAGTGTCCTAGGATGATGATGGGCAAACCTCATGCAATGTGAGTTTAGAAAAATCCATATTGTAAACAAGTTAGAAAAGAATAGCCTTTATGGAGTATTACGAAAGAATAACCTTTGTGGAAAAGTTTAAAAGAATAACCTTTGTTGTAACACCCTACACCCCTGTCCGTCACCGGAATAGGGTATTAAGGTATCACATATCTAAATACAACCTACCAAGGTTCATAGTTACACACTAGACATAGATTCATTGAGTTTTATAACCAAATGTATAACACTTGTAAATAGGTTCGGTCAGTACGTCATATCTCATTAAAAGCGTATTATAAGCATGCTAGCAAATCTCTACCTTGTGGCTACTAACAATTTGGCTAAATCGAACATTTCAATAACCGATCACCATATTAGATATTCATTGCATATTGGGTACTAACCAAATATCATGCCACAACATCGAATCATATGAGAATCATCCAAACACATATAATCAAACTCGAAGACTAAGCAGGCCATTTTCGCATGGCTAGAAATATTTACAACTCAAAATGTAGTTTGATTCAACAGAAGGAGATTAGCCTATACATGCCATTGATCCAAAATAACTATCAAAATACCAAAATAATAGCGATAGTGTAGGTGCTTAAGGCTTCAATCCCTGAGTCCGCAGCTTCCAAAAAGAGATCTATAAAACAGAGGAAACAAGGGAAACGGAGTAAGCATTTCAATGCTTAGTAAGTTTTAAGCAATGTAAACAGATAAACATTTTAGGTATAAATTGGCTGCTAGCATTTTCCTTTCAATCTTCTTTTGGGATATTTCACCCCTTAGCCGAATATACACACTTTCATAATACCAATAAGTAGATAAACTTTCACTTGAGAGTGAGCTCATTTAAACATAGATACAATACATAATTTCACATAACTTGTCACGATGACCCGATGCCATATAATCATCGAAACAATCTCATTGTTTACTCCCTTATGCATGACATAACAGCCTTATGAAATTAGTCCAAAACAAGCTTACATCTAAGCTCAAGGTACATACCTGTTTTTACTTATCGCATTGAGCATATTTATAAACAACTCTATTCTTTTAATCTTAGACTTACTCGGATAATCGACGAGACCTTTAGCTCGGATGAAATCTCCACACGAAGCCAGCGGGTCTTAACCCGGACATAATCCCCACACCTAGCCAGTGGGTCTTAACCCGGACAAAATCTCCACATATAGCCATCGGGTCTTTACCCGGACAAAATCTCAAGTTTCTTATATAACTAATCACGTGGTATAATATTTCACATAGATCATCACATTGGCCGTTCGGCCTTATCACATATATACATTTTCACATTCATCACATACTCCTAAAGGCTTAATTACCTATGCTGGTAAACTGCATTATCAATTCACATTCAACTCTGTTCTCATAAAGGCTTGATTACCTATGCTGGTAAACAGCTTTATTAATTCACATTCAACTCTGTTCTCATAAAGGCTTGATTACCTATGCTGGTAAATAGCTTTACTAATTCGCATTCAACTCTATTCTCATAAAGGCTTGATTACCTATGCTGGTAAACAGCTTTATTAATTCGCATTCAACTCTATTCTCATAAAGGCTTGATTACCTATGCTGGTAAACAGCTTTATTAATTCGCATTCAAACATAATTCCGCAACTCAAATTTATTAGATTTTATACTTATCAACCGGTCTAATGCAACAACTTAATATGTCATACTATAGTCGGATATAATCAATATATAATCACTTAAAACTTACCTTGAACTTTTCTGAGCAATTAAGAGTTGGCTATTCGACCACTTTAGCCTTCCCTTTATCCGAACTCGTCCCTCTATGCTCTTGAGCTAAATAAAACATTTAATTCTATTAATCCTTATTCAAGCATTTCAATGAATCATTTTCTCTTATAGTCAAATAATACATGCATATTCTTCTCATTGCAAACACACACGCACATTCGGTCATTTCACATACATATCATAAGTCACAACAAGCTGATTTTCTGAGCAGCATTCAATAATTTACTCATAACTGGAGCTACGAAACTCCAAATGAAGTGTCGTTAATTTTGCATGAAAATAGACTCATTGATCTTTCATCCATAAAATTTTCATAATTTTTGGTTTGGCCAATCAATACCAGAATTTTCTTAAAGTTTCTCTATTTCACTGTTTGATTGAACTGACCACTCTATACTACGAACCGAATTTCTCCTTGTACAGAGTTCAAAATATGTCCTGGCCAATTTCATTCGAATCTAGACTCATTAAGGAGTCTAGGCATATAAATTTTATCTTATAACAATTTCTATACAATTTATAGTGATTTTTCAAAAACAGAGCAGGGGACTTCGGAGTCAATCTGACACTGTCTCACTCTACTCTAAAAATCTATTTATCGGAAATTCCTTTGCTTGCAAGGTTTCTTTCATAAGAAACTAGACTCATTAAGCTTTAATTATAACAATTAAAACATCAAACATCAAGAAAAACACAATTCTTCCATCTTTGCTCATATGGCCGAATACCCTATCTTGCTTATCACACAAAGATTCCATGTTTACCAAGCTCAAATTTCTTAACAACATCTTCAAAACATCACCAAGGAGAACATGCATCCATGACCGAATGCTTCTAACACTAAAGGCTCAAGAAATCCAAACATAGACAAGGAAGAGAGCTTCAAAACCAACAAAATTTCATGAAATTCAAAGGAAATCACCTAGAAATTGTACCTTAATCAAGACTTCCCCCAACCGATAGCTTGAACCCTATTTCTCTTCTCCTTTAGCTAGTTTCGGCAATCAAAGAGGAAGAATGAACAAAAACATTGTTTTTGTCACCCAATTTCCTTAATTTAATTAATTCTATTTTATCTATTTTATGCTACCAAATTACTAATTTCTTTTATTATTATTAGACTAAATAACAATTCACAAAAGGCCAAAACCTCATCATTACCATCCACTATCATAAAAGTGGGTAAATTGACATGCAAATCCACTATTTCTCATGCATGCATTAATAAGTCATCACACATTTGTTTAGCATATTTTCAAGGTTCATAATTTAGCCTTTTAGGTGCAATTCATAATTATAATACTAAATTGAAGCACCTAAGATGTCACACATGCCTTGGCACATACAATAGGCATCAAAATGAATATTTAATTATTTTTATGCCTCGATTTTGTGGTCCCGAAACCACATTCCAACTAGGGTCGTTTTAAGGCTGTCACAACTCTCCCCCACTTAAGAAATTTTCGTCCCCGAAAATTCTTACCGGAAAATAAGTTTGGGTAACGTTCTCTTATCGAATCCTCAAGCTCCCAAGTAGCTTCTTCGACCCCGTGTTTGACCCATAACACTTTCACTAACGAAATCCTCTTTTTCCGCAATTCTTTAACCTCGTGCGCCAAAATACGAATTGGTTCCTCCTCATAACTCATATCAGATCGAATCTCAATGTCAGATGGGTTAATTACATGTGATGGGTCGGATTTATATCGTCGGAGCATCGAAACATGAAAAACGTTGTGGATCTTTTCAAGTTCGGGAGGCAAAATCAATCGATATGCTATCGGTCCAATCCGTTTAGATATTTCATATGGTCCAATGAACCTCGGACTCAATTTGCCCTTACAGCCGAATCTGAGCACCTTTTTCCAAGGTGACACTTTAAGAAATACTTTGTCTCCGACCTGATACTCGATATCTTTCCGCTTTAAATCCGCGTAAGACTTTTGACGATCTGAAGCTGCCTTAAGACTATCTCGAATCACCTTTACCTTCTGCTCGGCATCTCTAATCAAATCAACCCCAAAGATCTTACTTTCGCTGAGCTCGGTCTAAAACAACGGGATGCGGCATTTGCGACCGTACAAAGCCTCATAAGGTGCCATCTTAATGCTCGATTGGAAACTGTTGTTGTAAGCGAATTCAATCAAAGGCAAATACCGTTCCCACGAACCACTAAAGTCAAGGACACAACATCTCAACATATCCTCGAGTATCTGAATTACTCGTTCCGATTGACCGTCCGTCTGAGGATGGAACGCGGTGCTAAAATGTAGCTTAGTACCCAGAGAATCTTGTAGTTTCTTTCAAAACCGCGATGTAAATCTCGGGTCTCTATCCGATACAATAGAAATAGGGACCCCATGCAATCTGACGATCTGAGAAACATACAACTCCGCTAGCTTATCAAGTGAGTAATCCGTACGCACGGGTATAAAATGGGCAGATTTAGTTAATCGGTCTACGACAACCCAAATCGCATCCTTCTTGCTCGGTGTCAACGGTAGCCCAGATACGAAATCCATTGTGACTTTATCCTATTTCCACTCGGGAATCAAAATCGGTTGCAACAAACCCAAAGGCACCTGATGTTCCGCTTTTACTTGTTGGCATATCAAACACCTTGCCACAAAATTTGAGATGTCTCGTTTCATACCATGCCACCAATACTGACGTTTCAAATCATTGTACATCTTTGTACTTCCCGGATGGACTGACATTCGACTATTATGGGGTTCATTTAAAATCGTCGAGACCAACTCTGAACTTCTCGGAATACATACTCAGCCTCGGAACCTCAAACAATCATCGTCATCAACTTGAAACTCAGAATCCACATTTAAATCGCATTGAGCTCGTTTGGAAATTAAGTCATCATCCGCTTTCTGAGCTTCACAAACTTGTCGGAGAAATACCAGTTTCGCTTTTAATTCTGCTATCATCACACCATCATCAGACACCGATAAATGCACATTCATGGCTCGTAAAGCAAACAATGATTTTCGGCTAAGAGCATCAGCAACTACATTCGCCTTCCCTGGATGATAGTCAATGACAAGCTCGTAATCCTTTAGCAATTCAAGCCAACGTCTTTGCCTCAGATTCAAATCTCTTTGCGTCATCAAGTATTTGAGGCTTTTATGGTCGGAGAAGATATGACATTTCTCACCAAAAAGGTAGTGACGCCAAATCTTCAGAGCAAACACAATAGCAGCTAATTCGAGATCGTGAGTCGGATAGTTTTTCTCATGAGGCTTTAATTGCCTCGAAGCATATGCAACAACTCTACCCTCTTGCATCAAAACACACCCCAAGCCATTCAAAGACGCATCACTATATACTACAAATTCTTTACCGGATTCAGGCTGAACTAAGACTGGAGCTTCCGTCAAAAGGGCTTTCAATCGGTCGAAACTCTTTTGGCATTTCTCGGACCATTCGAATTTAACATCTTTCTGCAGTAGCTTCGTCAACGGGGTTGAGATCATTGAGAAGTCTTTCACAAACCGTCGGTAGTACCCGGCAAGTCCCAAAAAGCTTCAGACTTTTGAGACATTTTTAGGAGGCTTCCAATCAAGGATAGCAGATATTTTATTCGGATCAACTCAGATACCCGCAGCAGATACAATATGTCCCAGAAAGCCAACCTCGCGCAACCAGAACTCACACTTGCTGAATTTCGCAAACAACTGGTTATCACGCAAAATCTGTAGCACAAGTCTTAAATGCTCGGCATGCTCAATCTCATCGCGAGAATAAACCAAAATGTCATCGATAAACACGACCACAAATCGATCTAGGTACTGCTTAAACACTCGATTCATCAGATCCATGAAAACAGCAGGGGCATTAGTCAGCCCAAACGGCATCACTAAAAATTCGTAGTGTCCGTACCTCGTTCTGAAAGCAGTCTTGGGCACGTCTGAGTCTCGAACTCGCAACTGATAATAGCCGAATCGCAAGTCAATCTTTGAAAACACTGAGGCTCCCTTTAACTGATCGAATAAGTCATTGATACGAGGTAACGGATACTTATTCTTTATAGTCACCTTGTTCAGCTGCCGATAGTCAATACACATTCTCAAAGTCCCGTCCTTCTTTTTCACGAACAAGACTGGTGCACCCCAGGGAGAAAAGCTCGGTCTTGCGAAACCTTTATCAGTCAACTCTTGCAACTGAGATTTCAACTCTTTCAACTCTGTTGGAGCCATACGATATGGAGAAATCGAAATCGGAGTTGTACTCGGAACTAGCTCAATGCCGAACTCAAACTCCCTAACAGGCGGTAATCCCTGTAATTCTTCGGAAAATACGTCCGGATACTCGCAAACCACAGGTACAGTCTCAAGCTTTAGTTCAGATATTTTGCTATCTAAAACATAAGCAAGATAAGCCTCGCAACCCTTTTTCATAAATTTCTGAGCCAACATAGAAGATATTACCGCAGGTAGCCCGTTTAAATCCGTAGACTCAATCCGAATTATCTCATTAGTCGAACATCGTAAATTAATAGTCTTTCGTTTGTAATTCACTACCGCATCGTGCACAGTCAACCAATCCATTCCAAGTATAACATCGAATTCATCGAATGGCAAAAGCATCAAATCGGCCGGAAAACAAGAATTCTGAATCATAAGGGGACATTTCTTACACACTCTATCAACTAAAACACAACGACCTAAGGGATTGGACACTCGAATCACAAACTCAATAGACTCAATAGGGAGAGTCTTACTGGATGCCAAAGTTTCACATACATATGATGAGTTGAACCGGGGTCAATCAAAGCAATTACATCAGTATCAAAGAGAGTGAAAGTACCGGTGATAACATCAAGCGAAGAGGCATCCTCTCATGCGCGAATAGCGTAAGCCCTAGCAGGAGCATGAGCCTCGGATTTTGTCGTGGCATCTTTAAACCTTCTCTGACAGCCGCTAGCATTTCCCAGATTTCTAGGTGGCCTACCTCGCGCTGAAGTAGTACTCGGTTTTCCACTCTGGTTCACATTTTGCTCGGACCATCTGGGGCAATCTCTTATAAAATGATCTGCCGACCCGCACTTATAACAAGAGCGATCATGAAATCTGCAACTCCCCGAATGCCATTTTCCACAATACTTGCACTCGGCTCTATCTCAACGGTCGTTCCCAACACTAGCAGCAGAAGTGGCACGTGAACTCATAGAGGGTCGATCACGGTCTCGTCTAGAAAAATCCGAAGTGGCCCTTGGTCGGTCCGATTCACTTCGAAATTTCTTTGATGATCCTTGAGTAGACTTCCCCGAAGATCTCTTACGGAACTCTCTGGCTCCGCTATCAGCTTTTCTCTTTTCATTTCTAAGCTCTTCGGCCTTGCAGGCTCGCTCGACAAGAACAACAAACTCTTGAATTTCCAAAATGCCAACCAGTAGTTTGATGTCTTCATTTAACCCATCCTCGAAGCGTTTACACATAATAGCTTCGGATGATATACACTCCCGAGCATATCGGCTAAGTCGTACGAATTCCCTCTCATATTCGGTCACTGACATTCGGCCTTGTTTAAGCTCAAGGAATTCCTTTCGTTTCTGATCGATAAATCTTTGGCTGATATACTTTTTACGGAATTCAACTTGGAAAAACTCCCAAGTAACTCGCTCTCTCGGCACCACAGAAACCAAGGTGTTCCACCAATAGTAGGCAGAATCACGCAGCAGAGATACGGCACATTTCAAGCACTCCTCAGGCGTACATGACAATTCATCAAACACACGGATTACATTATCGAGCCAAAACTCGGCCCGCTCAGCATCATCATCAACTATAGCCCGGAACTCTTCGGCCCCGTATTTTCTAATTTTATCGACCGGGGGTTTACTCGACCTCACAGGGTCGGTCTCAGGAGGAGCCATAGGGGTCGAAAGTGGGTTATTCGGGGGAGGAGGTTGTGGAACAGCCGGATTAGTTTGCAGGAATTGAGTGAACCAATCATTCATCATTGCATAAAAGTTCTACCTCATGTCATCATCTCGACGACTGGCATTCGGCTGTGAGTCGATTGGCGCGGTCCCTTGCGCGGGAGCGGCCGCTACACTCTCAATATCTTCCGCTACGGCTCGATCGGGATCGGAATCCATTACTATATGAAAACACATTTTAAAAGTCAGAAATCACCATACTATCGCATTATCACAAAATGGCATGTATAGCTATACTCACACGCGCTACGTTAGTCTGAGAATCGACTAAACCGTAGCTCTGATACCAATAAAAATGTAACACCCTACACCCCTGTCCGTCGCCGGAATAGGGTATTAAGGTATCACATATCTAAATACAACCTACCAAGGTTCATAGTTACACACTAGACATAGATTCATTGAGTTTTATAACCAAATGTATAACACTTGTAAATAGGTTCGGTCAGTACGTCATATCTCATTAAAAGCGTATTATAAGCATGCTAGCAAATCTCTACCTTGTGGCTACTAACAATTTGGCTAAATCGAACATTTCAATAACCGATCACCATATTAGATATTCATTGCATATTGGGTACTAACCAAATATTATGCCACAACATCGAATCATATGAGAATCATCCAAACACATATAATCAAACTCGAAGACTAAGCAGGCCATTTTCGCATGGCTAGAAATATTTACAACTCAAAATGTAGTTTGATTCAACAAAAGGAGATTAGCCTATACATGCCATTGATCCAAAATAACTATCAAAATACCAAAATAACAGCGATAGTGTAAGTGCTTAAGGCTTCAATCCCTGAGTCCGCAGCTTCCAAAAAGAGATCTATAAAACAGAGGAAATAAGGGAAACGGAGTAAGCATTTCAATGCTTAGTAAGTTTTAAGCAATGTAAACAGATAAACATTTTAGGTATAAATTGGCTGCTAGCATTTTCCTTTCAATCTTCTTTTGGGATATTTCACCCCTTAGCCGAATATACACACTTTCATAATACCAATAAGTAGATAAACTTTCACTTGAGAGTGAGCTCATTTAAACATAGATACAATACATAATTTCACATAACTTGTCACGATGACCCGATGCCATATAATCATCGAAACAATCTCATTGTTTACTCACTTATGCATCACATAACAGCCTTATGAAATTAGTCCAAAACAAGCTTACATCTAAGCTCAATGTACATACCTGTTTTTACTTATCGCATTGAGCATATTTACAAACAACTCTTATTGTGAATTCTTTTAATCTTAGACTTACTCGGATAATCGACGAGACCTTTAGCTCGGATGAAATCTCCACACGAAGCCAGCGGGTCTTAACCCGGACATAATCCCCACACCTAGCCAGCGGGTCTTAACCCGGACGAAATCTCCACATATAGCCATCGGGTCTTTACCCGGACAAAATCTCAAGTTTCTTATATAACTAATCACGTGGTATAATATTTCACATAGATCATCACATTGGCCGTTCGGCCTTATCACATATATACATTTTCACATTCATCACATACTCCTAAAGGCTTAATTACCTATGCTGGTAAACTGCATTATCAATTCACATTCAACTCTATTCTCATAAAGGCTTGATTACCTATGTTGGTAAACAGCTTTATTAATTCGCATTCAACTCTATTCTCATAAAGGCTTGATTACCTATGCTGGTAAACAGCTTTATTAATTCGCATTCAACTCTATTCTCATAAAGGCTTAATTACCTATGCTGGTAAACAGCTTTATTAATTCGCATTCAACTCTATTCTCATAAAGGCTTGATTACCTATGCTGGTAAACAGCTTTATTAATTCGCATTCAAACATAATTCCGCAACTCAAATTTATTAGATTTTATACTTATCAACCGGTCTAATGCAACAACTTAATATGTCATACTATAGTCGGATATAATCAACATATAATCACTTAAAACTTACCTTGAACTTTTCTGAGCAATTAAGAGTTGGCTATTCGACCACTTTAGCCTTCCCTTTATCCGAACTCGTCCCTCTATGCTCTTGAGCTAAATAAAACATTTAATTCTATTAATCCTTATTCAAGCATTTCAATGAATCATTTTCTCTTATAGTCAAATAATACATGCATATTCTTCTCATTGCAAACACACACGCACATTCGGTCATTTCACATACATATCATAAGTCACAACAAGCTGATTTTCTGAGCAGCATTCAATAATTTACTCATAACTGGAGCTACGAAACTCCAAATGAAGTGTCGTTAATTTTGCATGAAAATAGACTCATTGATCTTTCATCCATAAAATTTTCATAATTTTTGGTTTGGCCAATCAATACCAGAATTTTCTTAAAGTTTCTCTATTTCACTGTTTGATTGAACTGACCACTCTATACTACGAACCGAATTTCTCCTTGTACAGAGTTCAAAATATGTCCTGGCCAATTTCATTCGAATCTAGACTCATTAAGGAGTCTAGGCATATAAATTTTATCTTATAACAATTTCTATACAATTTATAGTGATTTTTCAAAAACAGAGCAGGGGACTTCGGAGTCAATCTGACACTGTCTCACTCTACTCTAAAAATCTATTTATCGGAAATTCCTTTACTTGCAAGGTTTCTTTCATAAGAAACTAGACTCATTAAGCTTTAATTATAACAATTAAAACATCAAACATCAAGAAAAACACAATTCTTCCATCTTTGCTCATATGGCCGAATACCCTATCTTGCTTATCACACAAAGATTCCATGTTTACCAAGCTCAAATTTCTTAACATCTTCAAAACATCACCAAGGAGAACATGCATCCATGACCGAATGCTTCTAACACTAAAGGCTCAAGAAATCCAAACATAGACAAGGAAGAGAGCTTCAAAACCAACAAAATTTCATGAAATTCAAAGGAAATCACCTAGAAATTGTACCTTAATCAAGACTTCCCCCAACCGATAGCTTGAACCCTATTTCTCTTCTCCTTTAGCTAGTTTCGGCAATCAAAGAGGAAGAATGAACAAAAACATTGTTTTTGTCACCCAATTTCCTTAATTTAATTAATTCTATTTTATCTATTTTATGCTACCAAATTACTAATTTCTTTTATTATTATTAGACTAAATAACAATTCACAAAAGGCCAAAACCTCATCATTACCATCCACTATCATAAAAGTGGGTAAATTGACATGCAAATCCACTATTTCTCATGCATGCATTAATAAGTCATCACACATTTGTCTAGCATATTTTCAAGGTTCACAATTTAGCCCTTTTAGGTGCAATTCATAATTATAATACTAAATTGAAGCACCTAAGATGTCACACATGCCTTGGCACATACAATAGGCATCAAAATAAATATTTAATTATTTTTATGCCTCGGTTTTGTGGTCCTGAAACCACATTCCGACTAGGGTCATTTTAAGGCACTCACATTTGTGGTGTATTACAAAAGAATAGCCTTTGTGGTGAACTATGAAAGAATCGCTTTTGTGGCGTATTACGAAAGAACAACATTTGTGGCGAACTATGAAAGAATAACTTTTGAGGCATATTATAAAAGAATAAATTTTGTGGAAAATTATGAAAGAATAGTTTCTGTGTCAAATCCTACAAGAGTAGCCTTTGTGGTGCACTCCGAATGGTCTACCCTTGTAGCGAGCCCTAACAAGGCTCTTAGTGAAGAACTGTGATGGACTTCTTTGTGGCAGGCTCTGCACTAAGTAATTGGCGTAGTCAACATGGCTCTCAGACGTAATCTATGAAACTAGTAAGGATAATGTACTCCTGGATTATATGGTGAAGTATCACAAAAGACTAAGACTCGTTTGGAAATAAAGTATTGAGAAAACAGAGAGAAGTAATGGTTAATATTGGAAATGTATACTGAATAAGGACTTTAAATCATTATGTTTGAAGGTGGCATGATATTTATAGTGTATAAAGGATGGAACTTGAAAAAAGTATTTGTCAAAGACATGTCAAAGGACATAAACAATAAGATCATCATTTTGGCTCATCAATTACAACGTGAAATTAAAACCTAGGTAAATCTTGTAACTCTCACTAAGTTCTTATGAACTTATCTGTGTGTGATATGTTACAGATAAATTGGTATGAGTCTGCGTCAAAAGGGATTATGTCAGGACTACATCAGAGAAATGCCGTATTAGGTTATTATGCATATTGAGCGAGTTTGGCGGCATGCCCAAAGATTGAAATATTCCTTAAAAATCCATACTTTGGGGGTGTCTGCAATTGATTAGGATTTCAAATTAGATATCATTGGAATTTAATTATCACGTGTTGTAGTTGTATTTATCCACTGTATATACTTATGTATTTTAATTTGAAATTTTATAATTAAGTTGTAATTATCTGTAAATTTTATAAGTAGATTAAGCTTGCGCTTGTGTTTGCATAGTAATACTCAAGATTCGGGTCCGGTTAATTGGATCAAGTTGATGGTGTTACAATGCCACTAGTGAAAGACATTCCCACTGTTCCTGTATTGGTCTTGATTATCAACATGCAATCCTGGTTCTCGTATCGAGTGTCATACAGAAAACCGTGGTGGCCTAAACAGATGATGATAGAGTAGTTGTACGGAGATTGGGAGGCGCTGTAACATCTCTAACTTGTATTCATCGCAGGAATAGGGTTATGGAGCATTACCGGACATATCACAATATTTAACATATATTTTACATAAAATTTCCAAATCCAAATATACAATTATTCAAAATCACTGACATTGTCTCTAATACGGGCCTATGAGGCCCAAATTATGCATTAAGAGTGGTTCAGGACTAAACCGAGCACTTAGGAAAATTTTAAGGAAACTTTGAAAATTTTCACATACAGGGGACACATGTCCGTGTGGCCCGACCATGTGTCTCACACGGCCAAAAGACACGCCCGAGTCATAGGCTGTGTAGACATTCAAAATGGGATCACATGGTCATGTCCCAGCGCGTGTCCTACTCCGTGTAACTCTCTAACTTGTGTCACATGGCCAATTACACGCCCATATGACTAGCTTATGTAACTCACTGACTTGTTTTCACTAAATGCTAAAAGGGACACACGGCCGTGTTACCTTACTGTGTGTCATACACGGCTGAGACACACGCCCATGTCTCTACCCATGTGGACAAAAATAGGCTAGTTTACAAGCCACATTTCTCACCCAATTTGGTGTCAAACTACACAACCCAAAAACATGCATTTACAACCAAAAATAGGCATTCAAACCAACCTCCATCAAGCCAAAAACCATGCTATACCAATATCAACATCCACAAGACACAAGTATCACACTGAACCATTCAATTGCATAACAATTTCACATTCACAATTCACCTATATTGTCATATTAAATTTTGCATAACTTTGCCTCAAACCATAAACATATCAATCTCAAACTTTAACCATTTAGTACTACAAATACCAATTCACAACAAACATCACATAGCAATTATCAACTATATAACAAAATGGCCATTTGCATAATTTATATACAACGAAAACACTTATCATTTACTAGCAAAATCAAATGGCTAAATCCATTACTAACATATATACCAAAATGACCAAAACTCCTATACATGTAGTATAACCAAATGCACAAGTTTAAAAGTACCAAAATGATAGCTAGATAGTGTGATGTGATCTCCGATGACTTCCGAATTGAGCGAGCTTCCGAATCACTATAAACATGGAAAAATAAATAGAATAAGCTTTAAAGCTTAGTAAGCTCGTATAATATAGAATTAAACTTACCAATTATTCACAATTTAGGCAAATAAACATAGTATAATCCAACTATTTTGTCAAATGTCTAAACACATGTATTTCCCAAATTAGTCAAGTAATATACATATAGTCAATAAATCATCATGGATGAATTCAACAATCATTCAAACTTCATGTACTTATAGTTTCCATTTCATACTTCAATATACCATATAACACCCATTTCATGTAATTCACATAATTCATTTAACCTGTTGTAGAACGGTGCCTGTTGAACTAGTTAGAATGTTGTTAGATACACGGGTGGTACACACGAAGTGTACTAAACAGTAATCCGTCAAGTCCTGTACATTTATGCTTTTTCGAGCTATAAATGGTAAGCTCTTCCTGAGTTAAAATAATAGTAAGCTCAAATG